>CM074857.1:57187500-62187500 GCA_037501455.1 Lantana camara | reverse complement strand
AAAGATTTATAAAAGATTAATATATGAGTTCAACAATAATATAGCTACGCCCGAGAATACAACTATCAATATTAAATACTTGTTCATTTACATACAATTAATACATGGCCCCGGCGAGTAAGGGCGGTCTCCAACCGAACTCCAAACGTACATGAACATGCTTGCTTGATTATTAAACAATAGGTGATCACGCAATTCAATTATCGTACAATCGTGCATGTGTAATCAGGTAACATATTCATGAAATGGAAATCATGCAATAACCTGAAGACGATCCATGGTGCCAGACCCATCCCCAGTCTCCTTCTTCCTCCAGTTGATGATGGGATTGCAAGGCCCCATCATCCATACATGTTGAGCAGAGGGTACATGAATCCCTAAGCCCGGAGCTCCTTCCTCCACTAACCTCCTAGCGGATTCAGGGGTGACCCCAAATGTGGTGAGGATAGCACCAGAGTTACCCGTCAGCCCTTGCTTTCCCGGTTGGCTCTAGTCACTACCCTCGGGCCCAACGTGAACGGTCATGCTACTCGCCTAAAACATGCTTGATTCATGGCCATAACATGGCTTGCTTGCTTGCTTGTTTGCGTTTCATGAACATGACTTGAAATGATAAGTGATTTCATGAAATTATAAATATAATACCTTTGGCCGAAAGATCACGTAATGGTTATACGGGTTCTATATAACTAGCAATTAAACCTCACCTGACAGGCGACACACTACTCGTGAATGCGTGAACGTTCTCATGATCCACAATCTCCGCCCTGGAGAATAACTGGACAAGAAACGGGACAATGTACGTGCATACAACCATAATTCAAGCATATTATTTCATATAAGACGCACGACATAATCATGTACGAGACGTCAAGCAATAAATAATGTAGCATGGTAACATCTTGTTTTGACACATAATTAATCATATAATAGCAATTTGGGGTCAAATAAGCCATCGGATCGAGGGGCTAAAAATGTAATTTTATGCAGAAACTTTCTGCACTTCCAGAGGGCTGGGAACGGCCGTTCTAAGTTTCAGTTCAAAGTGGAAAGGGCCGTTCCTGCCTGTCGGGCTCCCTGAAGATGGGAACGGCCGTTCCTGTCTGTGAGACAAAATGGGAACGGTCGTTCCCGTCCTCACCGCCGAGCACACTATTCAAAATATGGGAACGGCCGTTCCCCAATTACAAAGGGAACGGGAAGGGCCGTTCCCGTTACGCAGAAGATGCAGAAACAGAGGATGAAGAACAGGGGAGGCACGAAATGAACCCAAATCTCTTCCAACACTCATAATTCAATTCCATAAACTATAATTCAAGAAGAGAAGTATCCATACATGCTTGAGAGGTAATAACACTCAAT
Source organism: Lantana camara (assembly GCA_037501455.1). Taxonomy (NCBI): domain Eukaryota; kingdom Viridiplantae; phylum Streptophyta; class Magnoliopsida; order Lamiales; family Verbenaceae; genus Lantana; species Lantana camara. The sequence goes on along the minus strand of CM074857.1, from coordinate 62,186,138 downwards.
ATAAACACATAATTAATGCCTTGAACATCACAATTCTCACTTCAAGCTCAAATATCCAATTACCATATAATTTCATAATCTTCAAGATTCATACATGAAATTCAAGACTAAAGCTTAGGATCATGCTTCTAACAATTAAAGCACATAATATTCCATTTAATCTCAAACCCTAGCTTCAAGAATTATTATCAAAAATTCACATATAAGCTCATATATACCTTGGAATGAAAAGAGAAGTTGAAGTTATGGATGCTTAAGCTTGAATCATGGATTTCCTAAAAAATTCTAGCTTGAAGGTGATGATTTTCTCCTCCCCTTCTCCATGGTTTTGGCTTGGTAAAGGAGAGCAAAGAGGGATGATGATTCTTGATGAAAATGAAATGAAGAATGTGGAAGAAATGCATATAACGATATGTTTGGGGAAAATATGTAATATTTATGATCACATCCTCCAAGTAATATAAGTTATGCAATTAAGGATGTTAAGTTTGGAAAATTATCAATTTAGTCCTCAAAGGTTTTCATGCAATCTAGTCCCTAAATAAAAGGAAATGAGCAATTAAGGACAATTATGCAATTAATACAAATTGGACAATTAATTCTTGTAGCAATTAAATTCCATTCGTACAAGAATTCTCCAAAATGAAATGAATTTCATATAATTTTCATGTAATCATGTTGAAAACAATTTATAGAAATTAATATAACACGTATAAATTGAATAAACGAAAATAATAAAATAAAGTCCTAACGCTCAAAACCCACACGTGTCGAGCGTACCTGACTGTCTGAAAATCAAGGCATTACACGTGCGCGCGTGCGCGTGCGACAGGCGCGCACAGCTCGCGGCTAAGGCCGCGCTGGGCGTGCACGCCGCGCGCACGCTTCTCGGCAGGATGGCTGGCGGCCTGGGCGAGCAATCCCAAACGCCTTGTGGGATTCTCGCCTAGCCTGGGCGAGCGGTGTCGGCAGCCCTGGGCTAGGCGCGCCTAGGACAGAGGGGCGGCGGGGTTTCGCGTGTTCGTAATCCAGGCTTTTCGTTTCATGTTTTCGTTTAAAAGCAAAACCAATCCAAGAAATCCAAAAACAGTTTATACATTTTCAAATCTAAAATAGTTTTCAAAAAAATTAAATTTTGTAAAAACCAATTTTCAAAAACTTTCAGGAAAAAATACAGTTTCGTAATTCAGGCTTTCTAAAATAATTACAAATACTCAATCGCATCAAGACTAATAATTTCTACCAAATTCAGTATAATTGAGATGAATCAGAAACACGATTAACGAGGTGGCTCTGATACCACTTGTTGGAAAACACGAATGAGAAAGCAGCGGAAATTTAAAATTTTTCCAACAAAAGGATCTAGGACTCGCAATCGTGTAACCAAATTCGTAGGGATTAGAAACTTACTTTCTTAATTGTCTTTCTTGAAGCGTTTCAAGTCACCCAAGAACGCTTTTCTCGCGGCTTGATCCCCGCTCCTTGGTAAAGCTTGAATCTTCAAACTTCTAACTTGAAGCTCTCTAGAGATAGTCCACCAACTTGACTACAATCTAACTAGTAAGCATACTAGTTCTCTAGTTAGTGTTTAGGCTTAACCTAGGGTTTTGTTTATCTTGGAGAAAGGATGGTGTTCAACACATGAACCAAAAGAATTCTCGATTAGCTCTAAGGGAAGCTCGAGCTCCCCTATATATAGGAAGGGGAGGACCGAAAATCCTAGTCCTTATGGGCTAAGGATTTTGGTCCCTCTCTCCTATTACTTGATCATCAAGTAATTTTGACTTTGACTTTGAATTCAAATTCAAATAAACTTTCAAGAGAGCTAAAAATATCCAAACTATTTTTGGATAATTTTATACTTTATTTATTTAAAATAAATAACTTATTTTATCTAATTAATTAATTCGTAATTAATTAACTAGATTATTTTTCTCCAAAATAAGACTTTCTTTTTAATTCAAAATTAAACCAAAGTCTATTAAATAATTAACACATTAATTATTTAATCACTAAATAAATATTCACGCACATGCACACGTGTCTATGAAGGACACGTGTCATGCACGTGACCTATACGTGTGGAACCCTTTGGCCCGATTAACTCGTTTAATCATTTTAAAGCCTCAACTCATGTAGCCAAGTTGTTGTGTGTGACCCTCTAGGTTCTCAATTCAATTAGCAGTGACCCCAATTAATTAATTCACTAATTAATTAATCGGTCCACAGAATAAACGACCATAGTCTAGCAACACGTGTTTAACCCCTAGCTGCATTGGAATGTTCAGATTCGACAGAACCTTTAAGTCATTAATTCATGTGAGATACAATCCTCCTACTTACTATCTCTCAACCAAGATCTAGGGTAAGGGAATAATCAGAACCCTAATAATCCGGTCTTAAAGCTAAGTGCATTTCATATCTATTTGATCTCAAACCAAGAAACCCTTTTCTTGATGTCTTGATCTACTGCCTTGGCCAAGGACTCCATATGGCATATGAATGACTTACACAATAAGAGATCACCTTGCAAATGCAAGTGTAGGTCCTTTCTTGATTCTCATTCACTTTCATGAATCACTTGTGTAGCCCCAGCATAAGCCTTGAATCAGTTGTCTAAGGCGACACCCTTTAAAGCTTACACCTAAGACTACAGAGTTAACTCATAGAGTGACAAGGAACCTCAAGTCTAAGGATCAATTAATCACATCAATGACTCGTGAGATATTTCCTAATCTGGAAGTTTCCATTTCCTGACATAGAAACTTCCTTTCCCATTTAGGAATGTTCTCACACGGGGCACCTCAGTGAACTTACTTATTGAAGTAAGCACCCTCATGTATCACGCACGTATCAACTATACACTTTGCACCTCCATGAAACAAGGTGGTCCTTCTTAAGGGCGTGATCCCACAAGCAAGCCTTAAAGGAGTCAGGTTGACACTCCCACTGTCTGTAGGACTCATCGGCTTGGAGCATTTTACTAATCATGACTTATGTGATATAGGGCTCGTTTCATGAACCATTTCACCTAAATGGTAGAGTCCTAAAGTCATCAGGATTAGGGGAGTTCTCATACATGCACAGATAAAGTAAATGCATACCAAATAAGAGCATATAAAGAAGTGTTGCCTCAATTCGTTATTTCATTCAAAGATTGTCTGTGATTACAATAAGGAAAAGCACAAAGCAGATATACAATCGGCTTTCTAGGGCACTATTCCTAACAAACATGTCATGTACAAGTTTGTGTCAAGTGACCTATCTTTCAAGGTCGTATCTCGCTACAAGTTAAATAACGGACTCAAAGCTTTTCAAAATAAAACAAAGCAAAACATAGCGTATAAACATATAAAAACGTTTTCAAGATCTTTAACAAGTGGGACAAGCCCTCAAAATACATATCAAGCACATATCATATACATATCTTGCATGCGAGCTTCAAAACACATAGGGTTTTAGGTAAAGATAACTAAAAAGAACAAAACCTCACCTTCAAGACGTAACTGTAGTAAAAGAAGGCAAACCGACGCCTATGAACCTCCAAGTCACGAATGGGATGATCCCCTAAATAAAATAAGAGGCAAGAGACAACTTAGACTCAAAATGCACCAATTAGACGCTCGGCATATGAAATGCAATGATGCAAGTGAAATGCAACAAGATAGCATTCAAATCATATCAAGCCATGTCGATTCATATCAAGTCATAGCGAGCATAATTCAAGTCGAACGAATCCAAAATTCACATACAAGGAACATAACATATCATATAACATGTTACTAATGCATATGTATCGCAAGAGAGCAAAGAGATATCAAATAAATCAAATAGACAAAGCACAAGATCATTCATACACGTAGGAGAATGTTTAAAGCGCATATTGTCTTATAATGCATATAAGGGCATCGAATTCATATAAAAAATTCATATTAGGGCATGTAATATATAATACATAGAGTTAGAATGACATACAAATCGAAAACAATGCAATTAGGGTAAGAAACGGTCAACGAAACAAGTAGGATACGCATGAAGGTCAAGTAACGTACACATGCACATAATTCAAGTTATAAACACATAATGAAGGCCATAACACATCGAACAAGAAGTAAACAATGAAGATTAAACATAAACAAAGTAAACAAGATCAAAAAATACACACATGAAGTAAGAAAACATACACAACAAGGCTGCAACAGGGTCGCGCCCGCGCAGCACTTCCAGTTACCAAACTGCACCCTTGTCGTGGCCGCGCAAGAAGGCATCGTACCCGCGACACTGCTCTAGAGACCTCCCCTTCTTGGTGGTCGTGGGCGCGCAGCAAAACTTCACGGCTACGATGTCCTCCCAGATGCCAAACTGCTACCTTGTCGCGGCCACGATCCAAAGAGAACGTGGCTCGATCGTGGCCGCACCCCTGGTTCGAACCTGCACAAAACGAAGCAAAGCAAGGGGAACAAGCTGAGGAAGGGATCAAGCATGAAAGCAGCAACAAAGCAGCATGATCTAAAAAACACAAAAACTCCACAAATCCACTCTCAAATCAGCAGCAATTCGTAGGTATAAGCAAGGAAACAACAAGGTTCATGTTCTTCAAGTTTAATGGAGGTTAATTAATAAAGGATCAACATACATACAATCTCTAGGAAATCAAGCTCCAAAAAATCATTAAGGAACTTATATAGGTCAAAATTCAGCTCCAAATCAAGATATACATCAAATATTTACAAGAATTCATCAAATTCTCACATAAGCCTAACTATTCATTCTCTAATCCATTACATGCTCAAATCACAAAGAAATCAGGTAAATCATGACTTAAAGAAGTACAAACGAGTGGAGATCAAGAAAACATGCTTACCTCTTGAATTGGAGAAGAATCGATGAAGAAACGGGATTGAAAAGACCTTGAGTGAATAGTATCGTGTGACTCTTTTCTCTTCTCCTCTTAGTCTCGGTTTGCAGACCTTTTCTCCCATTCTTTGGTTGAATTGGAGAATTAGGGTATAAGGGTTGGTTAGATGGTTTAACCATGGTTAATTAGGCTCAAGAATCAAGACATTTGATTAAGAAACGAGGGAGTTATGGCTAAAACTGTAAAAGGTGGCAAATATGCTCAAGGCTCACGGTACGGGCGAAATTCGGGGGTCCAAACGGGTTTAGAAAAATACAACGCTAGGTTCAAAAGCTTAGAAATCTCATCATGAGTCCAACGCCTCTTCCAGAATTCGAATCTGAATTCCCTAGCTCAAGTTACGCCTTCTGGAACCCAAGGCGCGCTAAAAGGAGTTAGGCCCTCGAGTCCCTTAACAAACAAAACGGTTTAAGAACCGTATCAAACGAACTCAAAAACAAGTAATAAGCAAGTAAATGAGTTCAAGAATCATATAATTCATGCATAGCAAATTATTACAAAAAAAAATGGAAATCAAATTCTCACATAAGCCTAACTATTCATTCTCTAATCCATTACATGCTCAAATCACAATGAAATCAGGTAAATCATGACTTAAAAGAAGCACAAACGAGTGGAGATCAAGAAAACATGCCTCTTAAATCGGAGAAGAATCGAGTGAATAGTATCTGGTGACTCTTTTCTCTTCTCCTCTTGGTCTCGGTTTGCAGACCTTTTCTCCCTTATTTTGGATGAGTTGGAGAATTAGGGTATAGGGGTTGGTTAGATGGTTTAGCCATGGTTAATTAGGCTCAAGAATCAAGAAATTTGGTTAAGAAACGAGGGAGTTATGGCTAAAACCGTAAAAGGTGAAAAATACGCTCGAGGCTCACGGTACGAGCGAAATTTGGGGGTCCAAATGGGTTTAGAAAAATACAACGCTAGGTTCAAAAGCTTAGAAATCTCATCACGAGTCCAACGCCTCTTCCAGAATTCGAATCTGAATTCCCTAGCTCAAGTTACGCCTTCCGGAACCCAAGGCGCACTAAAACGAGTTAGGCCCTCGAGTCCCTTAACAAACAAAACGGTTTAAGAACTGTATCAAACTAACTCAAAAACAAGCAACGAGCAAGTAAACGAGTTCTAGAATCACATAATTCATGTATAGCAAATTATTACAAAAAAAATTGGAAATCAAATAGAGCACATACGGGATATAGGAGCAGACGAGCAAATACGTATTAAAGATCAAATAAACACTTAACAATTAAATCATATAAATTCAAATAAGCACTTAAACAATATAATAAACAAATAAAAGCATAATTAAATAAATTAAACGCGCACTTAGCACTCACGTTACCGCGTACCTGTACGGCAGAACAGTCGGGGTGTTACAAACTTCCCCCCTTCCAAAGGACCTGTTCTCAGGTCCTCAACGAGGTCTGGATCGAATTCGGAACGAAGCTCTCGAACCCTTGTCAAACAATGAAGCCATGAGAGAAACGGATTAGCTCGTTAAAACGACTAGTCACTCAACTCTCATCGAAGTCTCCTTAATTTAGCAAACCGGACACAAAGTCCATTGCTGTTTGCTCCCACTTCCAAATAGAACTCGGAAGTAGTTGGAGAATCTCTACCGATTCTTGATGCTCGGTCCTCAACCGATGGCGCATTGGACATTACTACACCAAGTCTGCAACATCTTTCTCACGCCACTACACCTTACCGGTTCTTCTACTCGAACAACCAGTCGATAAAACTCTTGAAGAAACCAAACTCGGCGCTCAAACAGAGACCCACGCGTATGATAGCTCCGTACCTCACTAGGAGCCTTCAAACAAGACCACCGAGCACTCGACCCTCACAACTCACAAACCACTCGAGCACTCAACTTACCAAACTCTCCAACAACAGAGCTACAAAAAGACAGTAACAACAGAAGCCACAACAAGTACTAAGGAGCCATGAAGCAAGAAAAGTCACAACAAGTGGGTTTCCCCGACTTAAATATGCATGAATGAGATGCCATGAATGCAAGTACCTTAATTTTTGGGTTCGATTTGGTTTCCACCTCGAAGCCTTTGGTTACGCCACCTTTGTTTATTAGCTGTCGAACGGTCACAATCGGGAAACTTGTGCTCTGAAGACCCGCAAGTGTAGCATCACTTGAGCCTAATCCAACATCCCTCGTAAGTATGATGGGTCCCACCGCAATGAGCACACGGTTAGAACTCTCTCTCCGATCGAGGGGTCTTCCAGGGCTTAGGTTTCTTGTCACTTCTTCTCTCAGTTTGTTTACCATGACGAGATAGTCTTCTTTCCACTTGTAAATTGGAACAAGAACCAAAACCAAGTGGTTTTTCCGATGTTTCTTCTCCTTGTCTTCTTCTTTCCATCCACCAAGTTTTGATTCGTAAAACCTTCTAAAGAACTTGACCCCATGTACCCGTATCTCTTGTAACCAAAGCTTCCCGAAACTCACTATGAAGGCCCTCCATAAAGTATCTAGCCTTCATCCGATCATCCTTGGTAATATGTGGCACGTATGCACCTAGTCTCTCGTACTCATCCATATATTTTGTAACTGTCATGTCTCCTTGCTTAAGGGTAAGAAATTCCTCAAGTCTTCGATTTTGTAGAATCACCGGCATATATTTCTTTCTAAATTCCGAATAAACACCTCCCATGTCAAGTCTTCATTCATCGTTTCTAGTTATTGAGTAACTCTTGACCACCATAACTTCGCTTGTCATTGAAGAAGTAGGGTAACAAGGTGAATCATGTTTTGGGAAGTACATAGCCACACTCGAAATATTCCTTCTATCTCCGAGAGCCATTCTTCGGCCTTAATATCATCACCTCATCGCAATTGTGAAGGATTAAAGGTCCTGAACTCCAGGTACAATGTTGTTATCAAATCCATAGGTTGTATCGTAGATGAAAATTATCCTTGATTCGGTTGGAAGTGTTAAAACATTGCGGTCATGAACTCCTCGGCATTGAAGGATGGGCGAGGATATTGATGTGAAGGTTGGCTGAAGTATTGTCGAAGTGGTGACATCCTGAAAATGAAATACAATACAAAATATCGATGCGTGCGGGGTTTAGTGCATGTTCATGTGAACAACTAATACAAATAATGATAAATAAGCCACATAAGTGATGTATTGAATGCAAACAAACATGTAATCCTAAGCCGAATGACCTAGATAAACCGTACATAACACGAGAGCTCCGATTTTGCAACCAAGAGCTTTGATACCACTTAAGGATGTAGCACCCCGAGCGGTGGGCACAACATCCCCCATACCAAAGCTCAACATGTGTAACGAAACAAGGACTCCGCACACGCATCAAACCATGGCCAACGAGAGACAAACAAAAGCAAAACCCCTAGGCTAGGGGGTCTAAACCCTAAATCAGAAGCGCGCATAAAAAATCAAAGCAAGAGCGGAAGCATCAGTATCTGAAATACAAGCATACATACGTGTAATATCCAAGTATCAAACTAAATCAAATATACAAGCCATGCCCCTTACGAGCCAAATGAATACCTAACATGTTCTTTAAATCAAATCGTGATCAAATACATAAGTTTCAAAGCTCAAGAGTACGAAATAAAATACAAGATATGCGTGAGACTCGCTACAAGACTCCAAGACTCAAAATAAAGACCGCCGCCTAGCGCGAGCCACGCCAACACCTGCAACTCAAAGACAAGGGGAAAAAAGAGAGAAGCCACGAGGGTCAGTCCTAGCGACTGGTGAGGGGGCTAACCCACACACCCGTATACATGAACCGGGTATGGTTTTTGCAAGCTAAAACGTTTTCCGTACTAATATATACATATATATATATATATTTAAAAGAAGTTAAGGCCCGAAGGCTCAAATAAATAATTTTAAATACTTAAGAATCCATTCCCATTTCATAGATTTCAAGACCAAACAAGACAAGACAAACTACCCGGCGAGTACGGGTTTCCTCCAAACTCCTCATATCAAGACAAGTGCAAATCAAATCAAAATAAACCTACCTCAAGCTCCGGTGATGGAAGGGTTGTGCACACCCTAACCATCCATGCAAGCATGTATATATGGGTCATGAGTTTCGTGACACTCATGCCCGAGGACTCCGTCCCCCACCATCTCCTAGTGGGTTTCGAGTTCGTCCTATCAGTTGGAAATCATGAACAAGAGGTTTATCCGGCGACCCCTTGGTCGACCCAGATTCTCTGTCCCACAATCTCCAGGGCCCAACATGTCATGTACAAGTTCATGTCAAGTGACTTATCTTTCAAGGTCAAATCTCGCTAAAAGTTCAAAAACATACTCAAAGCTTTTCAAAACAAAACAAAACAAAACATAGCGTACATACATATAAAAATGTTTTTATGATCTTTAACAAGCGGGACAAGTCCTCAAAATACATATCAAGCACATACCTATCATATCATATACATATATCGCATGCGGGCTTCAAAACACATAGGGTTTTAGATCAAGATAGCTAAAAAGAACAAAACCTCACCTTCAAGACGTAACAAAAGCAAAAGAAGGCAAACCGACACCTATGAAGCATCAAGTCACAAACGGGATGATCCCCTGAACAAAACAAGAGGCAAGAGATAACCTTAGACTCAAAATACATCAATTAGATGCTCGGCATACCTTATTTCATTTGTATGTTTGTTATACGCTTTTATCCCTCCCTGAGCATGATCTTTACTTATGAATTTATGGTATGTATTGAGTGTTTAGAAGTGTTATGTGTTCTTATATAAATAAGTGCTACCAATATGCATTCTATTTGTACGAGATTGTATCCCTTAAGTGCATATGCATACGCCGTACGTCTATGTGGTTCATCTTTGAGTCTAAGACTTGTTTTATGCCTCGAGCTTGTTCAGGTGCACCCGGGTGGTGTTTCCTTAGCCGTGGTGATCCCAGGGTGGATCATTCTTCATGTTCAGCTTTCGTTGGTGTAAGGTGAGGTTAGGTTATAGTTAAGCCCTATGAAATGTGCTTGTTTTCTATGTATGCGGACTATAACCTTATGTATAAGTAAATATGTGTAAGATATGTAAGTTTAAGACTTTGCTAGGTATTTGCAAGTATGACATGATACGTACAAGACTATGTACGCTTGTTTCGATTTATTATTTATTCGTTCAGTGTTGTAACATTAAACTATGCTTCAAACTGTGTGCCTCTTATGAGCCGGGAACTACAAGCTAAGGTTACGTTATGGATTTGGCACAGAGAGGTATGTATAGCATAGTTATTGCAAGGTAAGATTGTTATGTAAGTTAAATTCAGTAGCGGGTTAAGTTATTATGTATTTATACGTATTGGTATTAGTATGTTGTCGGGCCCCGGAGCCTGCGAGTCAGGACGCCCGGTACGGCAGCGGGCCATCGGGTTAAGCCTGAGCATAGTCTCCACCTTGATCGGATTACCCCTGAACTCACCAGGAGGTTGGGTGAGGGATGGAGATCCTGAGGGTTTGGAGTAGCTTGCACTCCCCTCACCTGTACGGATGGTTAGGGTCGCACAACCCTTCCATCACCGGAGAAGGAGGTTATTCTATAAGTATGCTATTTGTTTATTTGTCTTGTTATTTATGTTTAGTCGGAGGAGCCCAGGATGGGATTAGGTACTCATACCCGCCGAGTTATGTATGTATGTATGAATGCTCTATTACAGTTCGTGAAATAGGGATAGACTCATAACTAAGATGAAATATGAATCTTTTGAAAGTATAAGCTAAGTTATGATTTGATTTGATAAGATTTGTTAAGTTAAGATTTGCTCTGTTTTGTTAAGAAACCCCTATATGTATGTATCACGGGAAAATGTTTTAGTGTGCAAAAACTATCCCTGAGTTCATGAACATTGTATGTTATACGTGTTTTGCTCTATACGTATGTATCGTGTGTGGGTAGCCCCTCACCCATTCCGTGTGATTGACCCCTCTGTCCTTTATTTTAGTGTGCAGGTGCTTGTTGTGGAGTTCGAGCTAGGCGGCGTATCGAGTCATCGTATCTTTAATTTATTCGTTTAGGTATGTTGCATTACATTCGATTTGGATTTTTTGTATAAGTATGTTAGTATGTTTTGTAAGCTTTGTTTTTATGTAAAATGATTTCGGGACAGGCTTCTAGGAACAGATTTGAACCCGTCTGCTTTTATGATTATTTTTATATTCGGGATTAGGTATCTATATTAGTTGAACCCGTCACCTGCTACTTGTTCTTTAAGTAATTGATTGCATGATTAGCTTCCGCATACGCATCTTCGTGTGTTTTGTTTTGCTTGGTAGGGTCTATGTTCCGCCTAGCTTAGGTGTGTGTCTGTTTGTCTCTCGTTCGCTTCTGCTTAGTTCATATACGGGTTTCCCATCTCGTATGTCGATTTAGCTTAGGTGCGGGGCATATGGTGACCCACCGTGTGGTGTGCTACATCCTAAAGTGGTATCAGAGCTCTAGGTTGCAAAACCTGGGCTCATAGTCATGTTGTGTCGGTCTAAGTCGTACAACATAGGACAACGTGATTATGTGTTTGCATTTGCATTATGCTTCACATTGATATACGTTTGATAATTATTTTCTCGTTGATTCTATTTTTTGTGATGCATTGCATTTTCCTAATTTCTCTTACTTGACTTACTTATGTGGTATTCTCACGTACTAACGGGCACGTATATACCTATATTTTAGCTGTGGGATTTCAGGATGCCACCACGCCGACAAGAGCTTGGTCAACCACCACATTGAAATCCTTACAATCAAGAGCAACATCACGCCGAGAGGCAACCTAGAAATCCGATAACAACATTGTATCGTGACTTCAAGGTATTTGGTCCTCCCCAATTCAGAGAAGGCGATGATATTCAGGTTTAGGAGTGGCTCTCCAAAGTAGAGGGTATCTTTGAAGTGTGGCCGTGCAACTCTCAAGATATGGCTCGCCTTGCTATATTACCCCTACAGGACAAGCGAGACAATGGTGGAAAAGAGTTGCCCCACAAGTTGAAGCAACGAATGAAGGATTGATATAGGATACCTTCGTTCAGGAGTTTAGAAGAAGGTACTCACTAGCCATTCTACGAATCCGAAGATTTGAGGAGTTCCATACCCTAAAACAAGGAGATAAAATGGTCATGGAATACAATACATGCTTTCCATAACATATCAAATTCATATACATGTGTTCAAAAACTCGAAAATATAAAATAAACCCAAAAGGAATGCATGAGACTCAAACTACACGACTCCAAAGACTCAAAAGATAGACCGCCGTCCAGCTCGAACCACTCCTGCACCTATAACTCAAGAAACAAGGGGGGAAAAGAGAGAGACAACGAGGGTGAGTCCTAGAGATTGGTGAGGGGGCTAACACACACCCTCGTATACGTTTAGAGCAAAGCAAGTAACAAGATCGTAAACAATCCATGAACCGGGGATGGGTTTTGCACACCAAATGTTTTCCCGTGGTAATAGATATATATAATAAAAGAAGTTAAAGGCCGAGGGCTAAAATAACCAATTTTAATTAATTAGGAAATCCATTCACGTTTCATAGATTCAAGACAAGACAAGATAAGATATACTAACTCGGCGAGTACGAGTTTCTCCATGTCAAGACAAGTACAAATCAAACAAGTTCAAAACAAAACAATCCCACCTCAACTCCGGTGATGGAAGGGTGGATCCTACCCTTAACCATCTGTGTAAGCAAGCAGGACGTGAGTTTCGCGACACTCACGCCTGTCGGGCTCCATCCCCCACCAACCTTCTAGTGGGTTCCGGTACATCCTACGTATGGAGATCATGAACGGGAGGTGTGTCCGGCGACCCCTTGGCCATCCTGGATTCTCTGTCCCACAATCTCTGGGGCCCATCATGTCAAGTACAAGTTAAAGGGACCTATCTTTCAAGGTCATATCTCGCGTCAAGTTCAAAACATATCAAAAACTTTCAAAAATAAAGCGAAACATAGCATATATACATATAAAAATATTTTCAAGGTCTTTCACAAGCGGGACAAGCCCTCAAAATACATATCATGCACGTATCTATCATATAGTATATTATTTCGCATGCGGGCTTCAAAACACATAGGGTTTTAGGTCAAGATAACTAAAACAAACAAAACCTCACCTTCAAGGAGCAACACAGACAAAAAAGAAGCAATGGACGCCTATGAGACGACCTCGTCACCCTCGGGATGAACCTCTAAACAAAACAAGCACAAGAGATGACTTAGACTCAAAATGGACCAATTAGACTATAACGCCCCGACTTCTCAGACGTAAAGGTACGACGTATGTGTTTATTAATTTGCGCAAATTAATCGTTTTTCCGTGTTTTATATTTAATTTTATTATAAATTGTTATTATTTTATTTTATTATATTTTATTTTAATTTAATATTAATTTAAAATAATATTTCGTATTTTAAGTATATATATATATAATTCTTTAATTATTGTTAATTTCATGATTAATGTTAATTATGTTGTTAATTAAGTGTTATGCTAATTAATCATGTTTAACCATATTAATTAATTATTCAAATATATACGTTGACTTTAATTTACTTTATTTAATATTAGAATTAATTCTTTTGATTTAAATTTTATTGCATGAATTTTAACGTATATGTGCATGAATTGCATGAAATGTGCATGGTTGTTTATTTTGTGCGTCGTTCTTATATGAAATGATATCGAAATGCCGTGAAATTGCAGTATGTCGTAAATACATGTGTTATGAACATGCCTATATGCTCGGTTTATGTTTTCGAATTTATTTGATATGTTAACGAATTTAATTTGAATCGTGGAACCAAACCGGGGGCTAACGAGCACTTAGCGTACCCTTAGTTCCGAATTTAATATTTTGAACTCGGGAACTCGGATTCGAGTTCCGTCAACTCCGCTGAACTCGTAACGAAAATTTGAGTTTAGTAAACTTAGCCTTATATTTTTCCAAAGTCATTTGAACCTCCGAAATCCAACCGAAAAACGAAACCACGACCAAACTGACCTTGCTGTACAAAAATAGCCTTATCTCATCCAAACTTTAACCAAATTAACCATGGTTTGATTCTATTGATCCCTAACTCAACCACCTAACTTGATATATAATGCCCTAATCAAACCAATCCTCACACAATCCCCAAATATCAGCCAAAGGCTCTGCAATTACAGGCAGTCCCGTAACCCTACATTCCTTAGAGATTTTGGAGCTCAAATCTCATCCAAACTTCATCCAATCAACAAGGTAAGCTTAGGGTTGTAATATATGTTCATTTTTGATCATTTTCATCCTTTCATTCCCGAATTTGATCTTGGTTTCAAGAGTTTCTGGGCTGCATTCGAAAATAGTGAGTTTTGGGCAATTTGTTGATCTTATTCAATTCTTAATGGTTTTGATTGATTCCAAGCTTGAGAATGATTATTTTGACATCCTCATATCATTTTTGATCATTGATTTCATGGTGGTTGAAGTATTAATGAGATATCCTTTATGGCACTTTGAGAAAACTTTCATGAAATGTCACGTATGACAGCTTCTCTTGGTTGAGCTTGCTTAAAACTGAATTATATGTTGAATTTGTATTGCTTGGTTGTGTATTTGATAGCCTAACTGACCTGAACTGATTAGGAGTAATTGAGAGCAGTCATACTCTGTTTTTCTCGAGGAGTTTGCCCTGTTTTAAACTGAATTTCTGCTGTCAAAAAATGCTGCGTTCCTTCTTGCTTTTGTTGTCAATTTTCTTGGCTTTGTGGGATTAGTTTCAGATGAGTTCTTGCTGCATTTCATACCTTGTAATGTTGCATATGTTGCCTGCATTTCATGCTTGAGTGGCTACCCTTTTTCTGCGTCTTTTGCTGTCAAAACAGGGGCTGTTGCAGGCGAGACACGGGGGTGTCGTTTTTGTTTGTTCCAGCGAGAAACGGGGGTGCTAATTGTCCAGTTCTTCCTATACCGAGACATGGGGGTGTCTCGGTTTGTACTTTGGTGGTGACACGGGTGTGTCACCTTGTTTTTTTTCCAAACTTTTGCCTGCGTTTTTCTTTCTCTGTTTACCTGCATGTATATGTTACTGTATATATATATATATATATATATATGTTCCCTTCTGTGTGTGCATGGCTTTTTACCCTATTTGCATGCATGTATACTAACTATATATATATTTTTGTGTGCATGGTTTTCCTAACTTAATTACATGCATGTATAATATATATATATATATATATATATATAAATATAAATATATTCATATATATATATACATGCAAAGTGTAATGAAATCCCCATGCATGCACGTACACACCCAGTATGCATGCAAACATATGTGTAATTAATATATATATGAATATATTTTTATATATTATATATATATATATATAATATATTCATATATATATATACATGCAAAGTGTAATGAAATCCCCATGCATGCACGTACACACCCAGTATGCATGCAAACATATGTGTAATTAATATATATATGAATATATTTTTATATATTATATATATATATATATATATATATATATATATATATATATATATTTATATATGTTTATTAAATATTAAATATTATTTGATTTAATTCAATTTTTGAAATTAATTGAATTCTAATTCACGTATTTAATTTGCCGATTATTGATTGAACGTTTTATTTATTTTATTTCTAATTGTGAATATGAATATTATGTGTTATGGATATTAAATGAATTCTTAGATTAATTGATATGAATTTATGAATTTATGAATTTGAATGAAATGTATGAACGAATGGTTTGATTATGTGCTTTAAATTCCTTAATAGTGCACATGAACATTTCCATGATATCATTTGATCTTTTATGCATTCATGTCATATTCACTTCATTGCCGAGCGTCATATGTGGTCATTGAGTCTCATACCTTTCTTTTGTACAGATTCGGGTTTGGACGGAGACGAGGGCGAGCATTGAGACGCTTGTGCCTTTCTTTTGCTTTGAAAAGGTGGGTTTTTCTTCTACTAGTTAAAACAACCCTATATACCCCTTATGTGCAAGATTTAAGCCAAATTAGAATATTATATAAATCGAGTCGTTTCGTGTAAATGATTTTAAACGTATGCCCCTTTTTATCTATGAAACCCTACCTTATGTTTTGGCGAGACATGATTATGATTGCACGGGCCCCGGGACTTAGTACATGTGGCTAACCGAGGAAGCAAGGGCTGACGGGGATCCCATGTACTAGTTCCAACCAAACTACGGCGAAACGGACCTCGTCAAGGAGTTTTTTACGAGGAAACGCTAACCGGGCTTTGAGGACTCATGAACCTCATAGCCACATTGATATGATTAGGTGGTCGGGCCTTGCAAACCCGTCCACCACCCGGAGGAAGAAGGTGTATATGAATGATTATGATAATGATATGTATGAGCACAAAAGATATGTATGATAATGAATGAATAATTGATTATGA
The DNA here is from genome assembly GCA_037501455.1 of Lantana camara. Lineage (NCBI taxonomy): Eukaryota > Viridiplantae > Streptophyta > Magnoliopsida > Lamiales > Verbenaceae > Lantana > Lantana camara. The sequence goes on along the minus strand of CM074857.1, from coordinate 62,169,743 downwards.
TTACACGAGGTGTAGGTTGGAGATTGTGCACGCCCACTAGCCGGGCCATAAACCCTTATGAACAATTATGAATGAATATGAACGTCGTAATCCCGTTGTTGTTTTCTTTTATTTTAACCACTTGGGAAATTCTTATCAAACTTCATACGGGATTAAGGCTTGCATGTATGTGCTTAATTTCTGTAATATTATATCTTATGTCCCGTTTTATACCCACCAGTCTCTTTTAGACTGAACCCGGTTGTTTTAAGTTATTTTGTGCAGGTATAGGAGTGCTAGGCGGGAATACAAGTCGTCTAGGTTTTGCATTGTTGTTTAGCACTTCTTTTCAGTCTCATATATTCATACTCTTATTGCTATTTTGTATATGATCATAGTATAGCATGGAGCGTCATCATTTTGTAGGCCGTGCGTGCCGTTGAATACTTGAATGCTTTTGTATATCTATTTTTGGAGCTTGGTGGCTCATTGTATATATTATGTGGTGATCTTGCTTCCGCGTTTCATTATAACTCTGATTTTTATTGTCTTGAGTTGATTGGTTTAAGGGTTAGTCCCGCCTAGCATAGCGTGTGTGTTGTGTCCCCGTTCGCCGTGGATTTGGCACGTGTATGGACTTCCATTTCATATACGGGTCGGGTCTCGATGCGGGGGATGTGGTACCTTACGCTCGGGTGCTACATCCTTATGTGGTATCAGAGCTTAGGGTTGCAAAACCCGGGCTCTAGTGTCGTGTTGAGTCGGTTAAGTCGTTCGGCTTTAGGAACAACTTGTCAATGTGTTGCATATGCATTGTTTACGTGCTTGTGTGCTTTAAATTTTGAATTTTGATCGAATTAATTGCACTTGCATGCATGGACTGAAAATAACATGCATTTCAGTGTTTCTTGGACAGGATGCCTCCACGTAGACACCGTGAGAGATCTCCAGTACACCGTCGTTATCGTGACCGATCCCCTACGCCTCCACCCCAACCACAAGCACCACCAATGGACATGGGAAATTTCATGGAAGCGGTTTTTAATTATGTGGAGCATCGGAGGGCTCAGGCTCCCCCACCACAACAAGCAGAACGACAAGCTCCCCTACCAAACCATAATAATAGAGATTCTCATGGGGTGTTTCTAAGCTACAACCCCCCTCGATTTTCTGGTTCTATTTGTAACACCCCGCATTTTCGGAGCAAGATACGATGTCGTTTTCGTACGATTAGAACGTTATTTATTCAACCTTGCACATATTTGAATTGCCTTATTCATGTTTTAATAGTTTAATTGACTCGATTGCAACCTTATTAAGATATGTGGACTTAATTGAAATATGTGTTTTGTGCCTAATTACTCTTTAACTCAAATTATGTGGGCTAATTTGTAATTATTAAAAGTTGGAGATCTATTTCTAATTATGAGAAACTCAATTGGACTTAATTGGACACTGCTTTAAATTCTATGGGTACTTTTATAATTACCTAATCTTTAATTGGACTTAACTGATAAGTCTTGGAAACCTGAGGACTCAATCGCTTAACTCATACTTTTGAGGGGCTTAATCATAATTTTGGAAGATTGGTTCCTTCTTAACCGAGAAACCCTAGCTGCTGCACCATTTCATTTCTCCTCCCCCTTTCGATATCAGCAGATAGCTGAGGCGCAACCTTTCCCCACTAAACAGCCGCCGCGACTCAGCCTCCATCACCGCGCCACCTCTCTCCGACAGCCACACCACCGCCACAGCACCACCCTGTTTCTTCCTTCCCTTTCGGTTTCAAGCAGAGCAAACGGTAGCAGCGACACCACGCCATCTCCACCGAGAGCACCACCACCAGCTTCTCCGCCTGCGAAGCCGCAACCCAACCAATGCTGGTGACGCCGCGCCACCACTTTTGCCAGCCATAGCTCCACCACACTTGCACTGCCGCCTTCCTTCCTGACGTCGGCGCACCCACCTTCCAGCACTACAACACCGCCTTTCCTCTTACATCAAAGCAAGTCGGCAACAGATAGCTACTCCGCCACGAGCCACCATTGCCAGCAAACCACCACCTTCGCGTAACTCAGCCGCCACCTCCGGATCCGGTGAGCTTTCTTCATGCTGCCACCCATTACCGTCATCTCCGTCGCCCAGCGAGCTCTTCGCCACCATACGACCTCTGTCTCGGATCTTTATCTCTCTCCAGATCTGCCGGCAACAACCACCTCGTTTCGTCTTCCTCATTCTTTGCTCAGATCTGAGCAGAACCGAGAGGCTCTCTTCCACAGCAAGCAACCATCAGTAACTAGCTGCACCACCTACTCCATTTACGACAACAACCAGCAACAAACTCCCTGTTCCGCCTCTCCTTTTTCTAACAACAGAAACAGTGCAGCTGCAAATCTAAGAAGCCGCCGCCTCGTCACCAGTTTCAGCCACAGAATGAGCACCTTCCGCCATCGTCAACCTAGATGAAGAAATGGAACGGAAATCGCCGTCGACTCATTGCCAGAATCTGTCCCTTCTCTGGCCAAGATCGCTACTGATGCTTTCCTTTCAATTTTCGATTGTAGGCTTCTTCTTTCCCCCTTTTTTTCCTTTACGTGCAAATTTGTTTATAGAATCACTTGTGTATAGTGTAATTGTATTATTATTTTTTTTAAAACCGAGAACTGAATTTTCAATTTAATGAATCTTGTTGTTATGAGGAAATCTGCCTTCGAATCTGAAAATTCACGATGGAATATATTTTGTATGTTTTGTAATGAATTCTGGATTACAATTGCTTAATTAGTAATATATGAAATGTTGTATTAATGTATATTACTGGTACGCTTGAAAGGCCTGTTGTGTTTTTGTGTATTTAACTGTGGGATGTATGTTGGGTAATTATTGTTTTAAAACTCAATCTGTATGACTCTTGAATAACTGTAAAGCTTGGGGTAAACTAGAATGATAATTACGCATTTCAAGTCGAGTCCTAAAATTTGGTAATTCATATTCAGCTACATGTTCTTGGGTTTTCAGTGAATTTGTGCATAGGAACTGTTTGAGTAGAAATATTTCTATACTAATTCCATACTGTAAATATTGTAAAGGAATTTAACAACCATACATGTAAATCGGACTTTGTGGTAAATGGGTTCTTGAATTTGGAATATGTAATACTTGTGCTCCTAAGTGAATGGTACGATTTTATGTATATATATATATATATATATATATATATCTATATATATATATATATATATATATATACATACATATATGAACTTAAGTTTGTATAATAAATATATTATGTTGATTGGGGTTGCCATTTGGTTTAAGCGCATAGGTGAGAACTGTGTGTGTGAATATATATATACAGTTATATAAGATAAGCTACTAATGCATCTAATATTTAAATTGGATTTAGTACAGGCCTTGAGTAATATTGTTAGTTAGTGGATTCAAACTTCAATTAAGAAACTCCTGAATTAATTATTTATTTATCCGTTTGGAATTGTGATCAAGTATGAATTGTACGTTGTGATTAATATGTATTATAATGTTCCACTCTTGAGAAATTGGTCAACATACTTGTATTAATCTACATTAAACCGAGTGTTTGAGCAAGAGCTTACTTAATGTAATATGACGATTGATCCTTATATTTGCTACAACATTATATTGCCTTCGAACATGCACTTATGCATCGTACGTGATCTCGTTACTTGTATATTTATTGTGGAATATTAATTGTGTGCATGAATACTTTCATGGCATCCTTGTAATTTCTATGTACGTATCATATCATTCCATGTCGCCTCATAATCATTGTCATGCGTCTATGTGGTTCATGATTGAGTCTTGTCTCACGAGTACATTGCATTTCCTTTTGTTCAGTAATCTCCACGGCGGAGACAACCGATCAAGTTTGCATTCGTCTTGTCAGTTCTTGTTCCCGTCGCTTCTCAGGTGAGGTTTAGGATTTTGTATAGTTACGCGACCTATGGCCTTAATATGTTGATTTCAACCCTTGCATGCGAGTATATCTATTATAAATACGTATGTGTTGGATATGATATGTTTATGTCCTTTTGAATCAACTCTGTTTTGGAAAATTAAATATGAAAGCATATGTAAGCTGTTTTGAAAAGTACTTTACGTTATGTTCTGTAGCGAGATTTCCACGAAAGATTGGCATTTGTGATCCATTGTGATCTGTTCTGATGTGATCCATTGTGATCTGTGTGTAGATCGATCCTGGTGAGCTGCGAGAATGGGTACCCCCGGACGGTTAGGGCCGTCGGGGCATTTATCCATTGCGTAGTTCCATTTGAGATATCATTGCGCGACCTTAGGGTGATGAGGAAGGTGTGGTATCTTGAGCCTTCGGCTAAGGCCGGGGAGGACTCTTGTAGGTTCGCTACCCCTTGAGGGTGAGTCTATTTTCAGACGGTTTATTATTAGATGGTTTGGGGACTGTACATCCACTCCATCATTGGTGTAGCGGTTGGATTGATTGTGATTTATGTTCTGAGGAGTAAAGGTGGGAAGCTCGTACTCGCTGAGCAGTTGATTATGATATGTTATGGAATTATGAATCGGGATAGAGTCTTTCTGGAAAAATGGTTTCTAAACTTATATCTATATCTTATTCGGGTTCTTTCAAAACATTTTGGTATGTAACACCTATCCCCGGTTCATGAGTCCATCCTTTTTATTCTGTGCTCTGCTCCTTTTATATATATATTGTGGGTGTGCGTTAGCCCCCTCACTCGGTCAAGTTGACTGACCCCTCATTTACACTTTTAGTTGTAGGTTGTTGGCGTTTGCTAGGCGGAAGTGAGTCCTTTGAGTTGCACTTCGTCGGTTTAGTCTTTCTATTTGCATTTGTCTTCTCATACACTTTACTTATGCTTTGACTCGTAGACTTGAGATTATACTTTACTATTCGGTAGCCCTGTGTGGCACTCTCACTCGGCCCCTTGTGGTACTTGATGATTATTACTTTATGTTGATATTCGGGACTAGGGATTTATGCTAGTTGAACCTGTAACGCCCCAAATTCCGGAAGTTCAGGTAAGCACGCCACGTGCGGTCTTCGGGAGTTGTGGGTTTAATTTTTATCTATTTACTTGTTCATTATAATTCCATTATAATATTATGTGCATCATACATTTCTATGTATTTATACGAATTGACTTTAAACGTGAAATATGCGAATCAAGTGATAACGTTCCTAATTGTATTATAGGACTTACTTGATCGTTTTATAAAAATATGGACTTAAGTGCATAACTTGGTTTGGAGCTAATTGATCTTTTGGGTAGGGATATTACTTGATTGCATTCATTTAAATAACCTAGGGACTTGTTTGCAAATTGGGTGCATTTATCATGTTAGTGGATGATATAATATATCATGTATATGTATCTCTTCCTTCACTTGCTCATACAATACATTACATACAAGAACCTCACATACACACACACTAAGGATCGGTTTTTACACCTCAAGAGAAGGAGAAGAATTCATCTCATAATCCAAGCTATTTTGAGGAACTTTGAAGCTAGAAGCATCAACATCTTCATCTCTTCATCCCCATCTCATTCTTCTTTCATTTCAAGGTATAACATGAGAATGGATTGAATTTCTTGATTGGCTATATGAGTAGGGTTTGATGTTAGCTTGATGCTTTCATGTGTATTCATGATTAGAAGCATGTTTAGCTCATATTTCCTTCATTTCTTGCATGAAACATGAGGATATGTGAAAGTTGGAGTATATGAATAATTATGGGGTTTTGGGGCCTAATTCTTGGTGAATAGATGCATATTTATTGGTTTGATCGTTGTATAGTTGAAGTATATTATTTATATGTTGTGTTTGATCATTTATATTGGATTGAATTTGATGTTTTGGTTGGATTTTAGTGCTGTCCGAATTTGCCCTGTTTTTCTGCTACGCACAGATGACACGGGCATGTCATCTTTGCTTTGTGTTGGGTGACACGGGGGTGAATGTTGGTTAGTTTGGATTTTCTGTACCGTGACAAGGGGGGTGTCACGGTTTGCCTTGCCTTGGTGATACGGGCGTGTCGTCTTCCTTTTCGCGCATTTGGTCCGCTGTACCGTGACACGGGGGTGTCACGGCTTAGTGTATTTTGGTGACACGGGCGTGTCACCCTCTGTTTTCATGCATATTGTTTTGCATGCATGGTTGTACGTGTGTGTGTTATATACTTGGTTTATTGACAATCATGCTCGTATTTGACATTCATTAAATCGTTATTTCATAACATATTGGTGCATGACTTTGCCGTTCGTCATAATTGGTTCATTCGAGTCGAGTCTTATTTCACACTTGTCCTTGTTGCACAGATCACGGTCCCGGTTTCGAGGAGCCCACTCAGTAGGGTGCTCTCTTGCTTCTTTTTAGTTGGTTTGCTCAGGTGAGGTTTAAATTCTAGATAAATAGAACCTTTACAACACCTATGTGACTATTTCGGCCAAAATGTATATATATATCTATAGTTTGCGAACTTTATGACTTTCAAATGATTTAGCAAAAACGATTGATTGATTGACGGATTGATTGTTTTGGCGAGTCATTAAATTGCACTGTGGGCCCGAGGATAGTGGCTCGAGCCAACCGGGAAAGCATGGGCTGACGGGTAACTCGAGTGCTATCCTCACCAAATGGGATGACCCCTGAACCCCCTAGGAGATTAGGGGAGGAAGGAGTTCCAGGCTTAGGGATTCATGTACCCTCTGCCCAGACTGATTGGATGGTGGGGCCTTGCAATCCCACCATCACCCGGAGGAAGAAGGAGTCACTGAAACTGCTTATTGTGCACAGTAAATAATTGCTTGATCACCTAATCACCTAATAATTAATTGATTGTACACGGTCGGAGTAAGGTTGGAGAATTTTCCTCACTCGCCGGGCCACCTATTGATTGTATTGAACTGAACTAATCGATAAATTGAATTAGTTGTAACCTCGGGCGATAGTACCTTCCATTCTAATAATTGTGTTTGGTTTTCTAAAATTATTACCCGAGATTATAACTTGCATGTCGGTGCGCATATAATTATTTATACCCCTCGCTCAGTCCGTTGGGACTGACACCTCAACTTTGCAATTTTGCAGGTTGTGCTAGGCGGGAATTAGAGTCTCGTTATCTTTTATTCGGGTCTAGCATGGCACCTTCATACATTGTACTTGTATTGATACTAGTTTTTGTAGTATATCTTGAATTATACTCGGATGGATATTGTAATGATATGATTTGTCGGTACCTATATGTATTGAATGCTTTTGCTTCCGCTATTTTATTGCTCTGAGTCGTGTTAGTTTGTTTTGAGGGTACCTGCCTAGCCTTGCGTTTTTTTATTGTCTCCCGTTCGCCGTAGCTTCGGTTTATGTATGGATTGACCGTTTCATACGTGGATTGGAGCTATGGTGCGGGGGATGTGGCGCCTGGCGTTCCGGGTGTTACAGAACTCGTCACTTGTTATGTTTGTTGATCTATTATTCGGGATTAGGTATCTATGCTAGTTGAACCTGTCACCTGCTTTGCATGTTTTGCTTTAAATGATTCCGCTATCTATTGATGTTGGTTTTAATTGCTTCCGCACTCTGAGTTTTGGTCAAGTTAGATCCGCCTAGCCTAGTGCGTGAGTTGGTCTCCCGTTCGCTCTGATTCGGATTCGGGCATGGACTTTCATTTCATGTTCCGGGTCTGGGTCATAGTGCGGGGGATGTGGCATCCTCCGTTTGGGGTGTTACACTGTTGATGATGCGGTCTCGGAGGGTTGGTTGATTCGGTTGGAGAGAATTTTTGGAGTCCGACAGTTTACTACGCAAGAGAAGGCTCAATTTGCTATATTCCAACTTGATGGAGATGCGTATGAATGGTGGGAAAGAACGAGAGAGAAACTCGAAGTGGATGGAGAGGAAGTGACTTGGGAGGTCTTCAAGAGAGAATTTAGAGAATGCTTTGTACCGGAGGTAGTGAGAGAAAGGAAGGAGCAAGAGTTTATGGATTTAAAGCAAGGTGCTCGTATGGTGACTCAATATCTTGCCGTCTTTAATAGACTTGGGAAATATGCTCTTCACGTCACCCGGGATGAGAAGAGAAAATCAAGGAAATTCATTGCAGGGTTAAGACAGGACTTGAGACATGGCCAGGCGGGTCACAACTTTGAGTCATTTGTCGACACCGTGCAAAGAGCTTTGGTCCAAGAGGAGGAATTCAAGAAGAAGGATCCGGTTTTTAGAGCTCCAATGGGAAGAGGTTCTGGATCGAATTCGGGGAAGAGACCGATGATTCAAGCTACTCCCCCTCCTAAGGGTCCATTTAAGAAGCCAAGAATGGGAGGACCAACTCCACCGGTTCTAAAAGCTTTGCCTGCACCAACGAAAGATCGACAAGGTCCGAGCTCCTTATAATTTGATCTTTTATGCATTCATGTCATATTCACTTCATTGCCGAGCGTCATATGTGGTCATTGAGTCTCATACCTTTCTTTTGTACAGATTCGGGTTTGGTCGGAGACGAGGGTGAGCATTGAGACGCTTGTGCCTTTCTTTTACTTTGAAAAGGTGGGTTTTTCTTCTACTAGTTAAAACAACCCTATATACCCCTTATGTGCAAGATTTAAGCCAAATTAGTATATTATATAAATCGAGTCGTTTCGTGTAAATGATTTCAAACGTATGCCCCTTTTTATCTATGAAACCCTACCTTATGTTTTAGCGAGACATGATTATGATTGTACGGGCCCCGAGACTTAGTACATGTGGCTAACCGAGGAAGCAAGGGTTGACGGGGATCCCATGTACTAGTTCCAACCAAACTACGGCGAAACGGACCTCGTCAAGGAGTTTTTGACGAGGAAACGCTAACCGGGCTTTGAGGACTCATGAACCTCATAGCCACATTGATATGATTAGGTGGTCGGGCCTTGCAAACCCGTCCACCACCCGGAGGAAGAAGGTGTATATGAATGATTATGATCATGATATGTATGAGCACAAAAGATATGTATGATAATGAATGAATAATTGATTATGATTACACGAGGTGTAGGTTGGAGATTGTGCACGCCCACTAGCCGGGCCATAAACCCTTATGAACAATTATGAATGAATATGAACGTCGTAATCCCCGTTGTTGTTTTCTTTTGTTTTAACCACTTGGGAAATTCTTATCAAACTTCATACGGGATTAAGGCTTGCATGTATGTGCTTAATTTCTGTAATATTATATCTTACGCCCCGTTTTATACCCACCAGTCTCTTTTAGACTGAACCCGGTTGTTTTCAGTTATTTTGTGCAGGTATAGGAGTGCTAGGCGGGAATACAAGTCGTCTAGGTTTTGCATTGTTGTTTAGCACTTCTTTTCAGTCTCATATATTCATACTCTAATTGCTATTTTGCATATGATCATAGTATAGCATGGAGCGTCATGATTTTGTAGGCCGTGCGTGCCGTTGAATACTTGAATGCTTTTGTATATCTATTTTTGGAGCTTGGTGGCTCATTGTATATATTATGTGGTGATCTTGCTTCCGCGTTTCATTATAACTCTGATTTTTATTGTCTTGAGTTGATTGGTTTAAGGGTTAGTCCCGCCTAGCATAGCGTGTGTGTTATGTCCCCGTTCACCGTGGATTTGGCACGTGTATGGACTTCCATTTCGTATACGGGTCAGGTCTCGGTGCGGGGGATGTGGTACCTTACGCTCGGGTGCGACATAGACGCTCGGCGAATGCATATGGATGCAAGTGATGCAAATGAAACAATAAGAGATTGCATATTCAAGCGTTCAAGTTCATACAAGTATACAAGGGTCGAAATTACGAGAACGAGACAAGAATCAATGCATAACATGTCAAATAAACATCATATATATATATCAAATCATATCATAACTCATGCATATGCAAGCTTGGAATGCATAAGGAATGCAATTAGCGCAAAAAGGTTTCACACTTAGCACTTAAACGTCTATGCAATTACGGTCACGTTTACACTTAGCAAATGAAGCCATAACAAAATAAACATTTAAACACATAATATTACATGTTAATAACAAGTTGGGTTCATAATCGGGGTGGGAGAAAGCAACCAAACAACAAACAAAACTCCGTAAGGGCTGCCACCATGTGACATGGTCGTGTCACGTTTGCAAAGGGGGGTGACACGGCCTTTTTTCCCAAACAAAATCAAGTTCCATCATTACAACATGGCCATGTCCATTATACAACATAATGGGACATGGCCGTGTCCCATTTATTTGTGAAAAATCGAGAACACAACACGACCATGTCCATTTTAGTTCAAATCATGACATGGCCTGTCATGCTTCTTGCTCGAGGGGAATATGCAGCAACAGCGGCTATTTGCGAGAGAAAAAAGCAAGGCAAAGCAGCAGCTTTAGGGCAGGTTCGAAGGCAGCAAAATAAGGTACAAATTCAAGCAATAAACAACAACAAATCATCCCATACACAAGCACATATCATCCGGCAAAGAGAAGGAAGGGGATGCATCAAAACATATCCAACTTCAAGCTTAAGAAATGCAAGATTCTTCCATGGAAACTCAAGAAACACTTAACTAACAGGAAATAGAAGTTCATATAGACAATAAAGAGGCATAAGAGATCAACAATTCAGTTCCAAATCATCAATTAACTCAAGGAGATGCATCTAATTTAAGAAATCCCCAAAACCCTTATTATTCAAGTTCTTGACCAAAGCATGCTCAAATTACAATGAAATTATGCAAATCATAGCTTAAAAGATGCACAAGAAAGTGGAGAACAAAAATAAATGCTTACCTCTTGAATCGGAGAAGAAACGAAGAAGATACGAGGTTGAATGTGCAAGAAGTGAATAGTGTCGGATGTTTCTCTTCTTCTCTCTTCACTCTCAACTCTCTCTCGATCATTGTGGTCCAAAATGTGAGGGTATGGGATGGTGAGAGTTAGGGAGATATAGGCTCAAGAATCGGGTCAAACGGAGTTAAAACGAGTCAATTATGGGCAAAACGGTAAAGGGTGGTAAAACTACAGGAGGCTCACGTTTCGGGCAAAATTCAGAGATTCAAACGGGGTTATAAAAATATAAGGCTAGGTTCATTAGCTCCCAATCTTCATTAAGAGTCTAACGCCTCTTCTGGAATTCGAATCCGAATTCCCGAGCTTAAGTTACGGCTTCCGGAACCCAAGATGCGCTAAAATAGGTTAGGCCCTTGAGTCCCTTAACAAATAAAACGGTTTAAGAACTGTATCAAACGAACTTAAAAATGAGAAACGAGCATATGCATACGTTCATAAATCACATAATTCATGTACGGCAAGTTGGCACATAAATCAGAATCAAAATCGGGTATATACGGGTCAAGTTTCAAGTATAACGAGCATAAACGAATTAAAATTCATATTCAAAGTATAAGAATTAATTCATATAATTCAATTAATCACACAAACAAGTATAATAAACATATAGTTAAATAATTAAATAAATTAAAAGCGCACTTAGCACTCTCGATACGGTGTACCTGTACGTTAGAAAAAATCGGGACGTTACAATGTGAGGGGCATACTTCCCAAGACGATTAAACATAGAGAGATATTGGGCTACGGTGCGATTCCCTTGCTTCAAATCCATAAATTCTTGCTCTTTTCGTTCCCTAACCACTTCGAGTACAAAAGCTTCTCGAAACTTTCTCTTCAAAACTTCCCAAGTCACTTCTTTTCCCTCTACCTCAAGCTTCTCTCTTGTCCGCTCCCACCAATCATATGAGTCGCTATCAAGTTGGAATATGGCGAATTGAGTCTTTTCTTGTGTAGTGAATTGGCAAACATTGTAAATCCTCTCGATTCTAGTCAACCAACCTTCCGATACCACATCATCGATAGAGCTCGAAAATCTAGGGGGATTATAAGTCATGAACAACCCGTGAGGAACTCGAAGCATAGGTGGAGGTGGTGGTTGTTGTTGCTCAACCAGTGGTTGTTGTGGTTGTGGAGCTTAGGCCCTTCTATGCTCAACCTAGTTATAGACTGTATCCATAAAATTCTTCATTTTCATAGGAGACAGTTGTTGTTGTGGAGTAGGAGAACGACCACGACGATGGTGCCGATCCGGAGATCGATCTCTATGTCTCCGAAGAGGCATCTTGTGGAAGAAACAATGAAATGCATACGGGGTTTAGTTCATGCATGATAGTGCAATTAATTCGGTCAAAAATCAAAATTAAGGCATATAGTCACATAAGAAATGCATAAGAAGCATATTAGCAAGTAGCTCCTAAAGTCGTGAGACTTAAACTGACTTAATATGACACGAGAGCCTGGGTTTTACAACCCTATGCTCTGATACTACTTAAGGATGTAACACCCGAGCGTGTGACGCCACATCCCCAGCACCAAGACCCGACCCGTATATTAAATGAAAAATCCATGCACGTGCCAAATCAAGGCTAACGGGGATGCAACACACTCTCTATGCTAGGCGAGAGCTAACCCTTAAACCAATTATGTAATAAGAGATAACAATAACAAAGTAGGGCACATGTGCAGAAGCAAATCATGATCATAATATAACAACGAGCTTACAAGCTTTAAATACAACAAAAGTTATAACAGGTTTCAAGTATGAATAGCCAACACGGCCTATCATATACAATAGGTGTAACGCCCTTGTTTTTCAATTATGTATTTCATGATATTTGTGAATTATTTGATCAAGTGTCTACATGAAATTTTATCAACTTGTAATTTATGGCATGATTCATATTTAATTGATTTGCGTTATTTAGTTTTCTTAACTTGAATACTTGCAATTATGATTTAAATTATAACTTCGTGAATTCAATTTCATGAGTGTGTGTTTAATTCTCGGAGCATGATTTAAGTGATTTAGCATAATATATATATTTAACTCCATTTCATCATATCCTTTTATATATATATATATATGTTTGTATAATCATCTCCCATACATGCCAAGTTGATACACCTCTAACTTGTAAATTCCTAAGAGTCAAGGGCTTATGTACAAATAAGTTTTAATGCCAAGACTTTCATCCCACTTTAATTATATACCATACATACATATATACACATATACATATATATCTTGCCTCATATATATTACATATACATATACATACATTACCTTTTTCATTTCATTCATGAGATAAGCTCAAGAATCATTTCCTCTTTATCATTCTCTCTTCCATATCGATCCAAGCAATCAAGGAGGCAAGAGGGCTAAGTTTCATTCCTTTCTATCCAAGAGATCAACCTACGCATCACCATCTTTCTCTTTCCCTTCATCTTCTCCATCTTCAAGGTAAGAGCATGCATATTTCTTTGAGGATTTTTGATAGCAAGGTTAGGGTCTGGTGATTATATGAAATGCTTGAGATTATATTTAGCTTGTTTGAAGATTTGAGATGATTGCATGTAATTATAACTTGAATTCATGAGGTTTGGTGCATGATTGATCACATGATTTCATAAGGGTTTTATGTTGGAAATTTCATGAATCAAAGCATGGTTCCTTGGATTATATGAAGCTTAATTGATATATATCAACCATATGTATGTTTTATGTTAGTTTTGAGTTGATTCTTGTCTTGATTTTGTGTTGGGAAGGCTTGGGAGCCAATTCCCGTACCCATACCCTATTTTTGCCCTGTTTTCCGCCCATATTGCTTCCAAACGGGCGTTTGGTCCCTTAGTTATTTTGCCAAACGCCCGTTTTTGCTTTTAGTTCATTTTTCGAACGGGCGTTTCTCCCTCATATGAACTCCTATTGACCTGATTTTTTAGGCCACGGAAACCTCTTGAAGTCTAGAACAATATACAATTTGAATCACCTCAATATCATTTCTATGTTGTGAGATATGATCAATTCTTTTAGGTGTCGCCATTTTCCCGACAAACTGCACTTGCTTGACTTCAAGCTTATGCCATTTTCTCCTCGCTTTGAACTAGAAAACGAGCCATATATAATCGGAAAGGTCTTTATGTCTAGTTTCATTCCCAATAAACAAAACTCAATTCTCATTTCTAGAATTAAAGATATTCCAATTTTTCTTCAGCGTGTGCGTTTTCAGAAATTGTCCGTTTTTGCCATACTTCACCAAAACCTTCCTTATTGCATCCCTTTCACTCTCTTGGCTCCCATATGTGAATTATATGTTATATATACTTGATTAATTGATAAGTATGCTCCTACTTGACACTTATTGGTACTTAATTGCTCAAACGTTATTGTGTGACTCCATGCCCGATATGAATTGAACTTGAATTGATTGAATGATATGAACATGTGACTCCTTCAGATTTATTTCATCTCTTCGATATTAATTGGTTCTCATACATGTTAAGTGTCACTTGATTTCTAGTTTTACTTAATTACATGAGCATTGTCGTGCGTCATACTTGGTCTCATATTGAGTCTTGTCCCATGAGTTCACGTTATTTCCTTTCTTGTCCAGTTTTCCTCCAGGGCGGAGATCTTTGATCGTTTGGGCACTTCCTTGTATCCTTGTTAGTTGTCGGCACAGGTGAGGTTTAATTCTAGATATATAGAACCCATATGACTCTATGTGATGTTTTAAACCAAAATGTATCTATATATCTATAGTTTTCCAAACCATATGGATTTTAAACGGATTTCATGATTGAACTGAACGGACTGAATTGATTGATTGATTGTTTTGGCGACTAAAGAATGTTCACTTTGGGCCCGAGGGTAGTGTATTGAGCCAATCGGGGAAGCAAGGGCTGACGGGTAACTCTTGCACTATCCTCACAACTTTTGGGATCCCCTCTGAATCCATCAGGAGGTTTGGTGGAGGAAGAAATCCGTGCGTGGGAGTCATGTTCCTGACGTACAACATGCATGGATGGTTGGGTCCTGCAAACCCACCATCACCCGAAGGAAGAAGGGTTCATGAAACTGCTAATTGAGCACTGTAATAACTTGCATGATAACCATTGAATTGAAACCTAAATATTGATTGTACACTTTTGGAGAAAGGTTGGAGAATTGCCCTATCTCGCCGGGCCACGGATTGAATTGATTATGACTGAATTATTAAATTGATTAGTTGTAATCTCGGGCGAGAATTACTTTAATATTTGAATTATATTGTTTCTTTTATGAAAACTTACCCGAGATTATAGCTTGCATGGTAATTACGCTTATATTTATTTAAACCCCTCACTCAGTCTTCGGTAGACTGACACCCTCACTTTCCAGGTACTCACGGTTGTGTGCTAGGTGGGAGTCCGAGTTATGTCTTTTGTTTAGCTGAGTCTAGCATCTCATTTTCATGTTCTTGGTATTTCCGGCTTTATCATGTTAGGGTTCCTGTTAGTTTTGGAGACTTATGCATGTATAATATGTTGGAGATGATAATGCATTGATATATGAGCTAGAATAGG
This sequence comes from Lantana camara, assembly GCA_037501455.1. Classification (NCBI taxonomy): domain Eukaryota; kingdom Viridiplantae; phylum Streptophyta; class Magnoliopsida; order Lamiales; family Verbenaceae; genus Lantana; species Lantana camara. Next base: position 62,154,315 of record CM074857.1, on the reverse strand, counting down.
ATGAACTTTTGGATAATTGGTATATGATATTGAAATGTTAGTGTTTATACTTCTGCTTTCGAATTTTCATGTATTGGATTTAATTGAATTGGGGTCTAGTCCCGCCTAGCTAGATTGTTTCTTGCATTGTCACTCGTTCGCTATAGTCTTGGTTTATGTACGGATCATCCATTTCGTATGTGGACTGAGCTATAGTGCGGGAGTGTGGCAGCTCGGCGTTCCGGGTGCTACAAAAGGTGCTCACAAGCATTCAAAACAAAAATAATAACCATAATAGTTTGAATTTACATGTAAAGAAATGCTAGACACTAATACAAGACTCGAAAGACTACGATTCCTGCCTAGCACTCCCAACCTGCAAAAGAAAGCTGAAAACAAAGTCAGGTTCAGTCTTTAAGAGACTAGTGGGTATAAAACAAGCTTAGTATAATAATATCGCAGAATTTAAACACATAAATGAAAGTTATAATCCCGTACGAGGTTTTAGAACACTTCCCAAGCGGGTGAAAACTAATAAAAGCAACGCGTGGGATTATAACAATAAAATTCATTCAATAGGCCATTACGTGCGCCGGTGAGAGGGCTAGATCTCCAACCTTCACCAAATGTAATCATTATTCATTTATTCGTGATCATACAACATTCTTTCGTACACATTCATTCAAACGTTCATTTACACCTTTTTTCTCCGATTGGTGGACGGGCTTGCAAGACCCGACCACCCATGTATTGTGGTCAGAGGGGTACATGAATCCCCAAAGACCCGGTTCCCATTCCTCGCTAACCTCCTAGCAAGGGTCGGTATTGCTGTAATTGTTGGAACTAGTGCATGGGATCACCGTCAGCCCTTGCTTCCCCGGCTAGCTACGTACAGTAAGTCTCAGTGCCCCATTCAGTGCAACCATTCATGTTTTATCCAAAACAATAGGTAGGATGCATAAAGAAAAGGGCTTTACGTTAAATCATGGACTCATTTAAAAGACTCGATATATATATATATATATATATATACTTTTGGCCAAAATCTTGCACGTTAGAATATATCGGGGTCAATATTTATCTAATAGAAGAGAAACCCACCTGACAAGTAAAAGAACGGCACAAGAACCTTACTGACCGGCCTCGTCTCCGTCCTAACCAAAATCTATGCAAAAGAAGTGGTGTGAGACTCAAAATGACCACAAATGATGCACGTTGATGCAATAAACATGATATGAAATGGATGGGTAAGAATAACATGTTTTGAAGATGTTCATGTGCACAATTAGTGGCTCTTAAACACGTAAATGATTAATTTAATCAACATACAAAGAAATCGTATCCATTCATGTTCATATATTCATTCAATTTCCAATTCAAGTTATGCGTTGATCTTCAATCGAATTTGACGTATACATATCAATTAATTCATAAATCAATTTTATAACATACTCATAAGTGTTCATATAACATATTATATTCATAAACGAGGCTCAAGAAATATGTAAAATAATATACAATTTAATATATAAATGAACACATACACACTTCACGCATGCATGGGGAGACACGGGTGTGTCTCCCTTCAAGTGTATTTAAATACACGGTACTGAGCCATGGCCTTAAGAGACACGGGCGTGTCTCTTGCCTAGTTCAAAATAAGACACGGGGTGTCTCAGGTCAGGAGATCACCCCCTCGAATTCATCTTGGAGACACGGACGTGGCATCCTTTATGCACAAAGGCACACATGACTGTGTCTCAACAGAGCCTTCATCTCCTTTGCGAATTTGCAGTTGAACACACGCACACGCACCCCTGTTTCCCCTGTTCCTTCAAAGCAGTAGCAACAACACACAACACAGCAGTATGGTAGCAAGAAGAAGTAAGGAAAAAAACCACAAAAACCGTTAAGTGCAGAAAATTTCAACAAAAACCAAGTTCTCAAGCTTCAAACCCAAACTTCATCAATGGTGATTCAAGAATCATTCAACTAACAAGTATTTCATGCATTTATAAACAAAAGGGAAGCTAGAAAGATCACATATCAAGTCTTAAAACTCAAATTAAAACAAGGATGATCATAGAATTCAAATCAAGCTAAACCCCTCATTATTCATATCATTTCTCAAGCTCCATGAATCCTTAATTCATAATATGACTCTCATGGATGAAAATATGCATAAAATGAAGGATAATTCAAATCAAATCTTACCTTGAAGGAAGAATGAGGTTTGATCACTCTTAAGCTCAAAATATGGTTGAACAAAGCAAGGGTTTTCTTTTTCTATCCTTGATGTTGTATGTTGCAGCAGTTCGGGCAGTATGGGAGAAGAAAGAAGGAAGGGAAATCAGTTAATAAACACAAGAAATGGGTCAAGGAACAGGTCGGACCGGTTCAAGAATGGTTAAAATGGATAGGGTTAGGCTTAAAGGGTCATATCAGTTGAAATTTGCTTCGTCGGGTGTTCAAACGACATCGAAAAGTTACGAGATTAATTCCATTGGCTCCGAATTGTCGAAACAAGTCCAACAGTAAACTCGGAATTTGAATCTGAATTCCCGAACTCAAGATATTCATAAAATAGTTCAAGGTGGCCTATTTTTCAAATAGGTCCCTAAACTTTTGAAAAAGTAAAAAAATAAGCCCAAAGCTTATTTTTAATTAAATCCATAACTTTCAAATAACATGCAATTGAACCCAAGACATACATGAATAATGCAATTTCATTAAATTGACATAAAAATTATACAATTCATAATTTAACGAATCCGATCATATATTTAAATTCCAAATTGAAGCACAAACACATTTTAAGCAATTATTTCAAGTTATAAATTAATTTAAAACATATAAATGAAATTAAAACATAAAATAAATGCACACATGTCACGTACCTGTACGTACGAAGACGCTGACGACACACACACATACAACACACACACACACATATATATATATATATATATATATATATATATTATATAATAATATTTTAATATATAAACCCGAAACCTATATTAAATACTTTATATAATAATAGTATTTTTCATATAAAGTATTTAATATAGGTTTCGGGTTTATATATTAAAATATTATTATATAATATCTATATATATATATATATATATATATATATATAATATAGTATTTTGTTATATATATACATATATATTTAATACAAATAGTCATATTTAAGTATATTTATATTTTAACAAATAACAAATACTTAAATAAGTAATTCAAATTTGTGTATGAATATTTGATTGTTGTTATATATATAAAATGATATAATATTATTAGTAATATAGCCATCCAAGTTGGTTTGGGTTTCAACCTTCCACATTGGGGATTCAAGTTTGATCCGTGGCTTGCGCATGAAATTTGAATAATTAATTTGGGCTCGGTGGTGGCTCGATTGGAGCTTGTGTGGCTCGTGTGGGGTTAGCTCGATGGTGGGTTGACCAGCAGCAGCTCGTTTGGAGTGGGGTCAAATTATTTTTTATTTCTTTAATTTTAACGAATTTTTCAAAATTGTAAAAAATTAAATTAATTATGATTTGGTTTGCAACGGAAAATCCATTGCTAAAAAATTATTGGTAAATTCGTTGCTAGCATATGCTTGTGATAATCCGTTGCTAATTTCGTTGCTAATATTTGTTGCTAATAATTCGTTGTTAAATCTGTGGCTATAGATTAGCCACGAGGGTTACAGCAACCGAAAATTTTCGTTGCTAAATCCATCGCTAATCCTAATTCGTTGCTAATTTGGCCAAAATCTGTTGCTAAATTTGTTTCTATATTGTGTTTTTTTAGTAGTGATACAAGTACTTTGGCAAATTACCTGAATTTTGGAAACTGTTATAAAGTTTAATGAACTATATAAGCTATGTTGATTAAATTACTATAACTCGGTTCAAATAATTTGTTTAATTGAATTTACCAACTATGCTCTAATGTAACGAAACGAACTCCTATTGAAATCAAAAGACTTCCTTTAATTTAATCTACTTGGTATTCCAACATGCAAAATTTAAGTGCCATAATGTGTCCAACTAGTTGCTTACTTATGTTTAAAATTCAATGGTGAAGTTTACAATTTGAGCTTATATTCTCGGTTGTATTTTATTCTCAATTATGTGAACTTAATGGAACTTATATTGACTATTTGAGACTATTTAAATTTATATATGAACTTTAATTGCTACAAAATAATTTGATTGAATGATTATGAATGAATGTTCTATGTTTGTATATGTGGCTCGTGACTTTTATATCATTCTTAAGCATTTGTCGTGCGTCATTGTGGTCCGTGTTGAGTCTAAGTTCCGCATTTTGTGTCCAATTGGTTCAGGTACGCACTAGGGCGGTGTTTGGCCTTTTGTGTAGGTTCCGGGGTGGACCATTTGCTCTTTGTCGGTTTCGTCTGTGTTAGGTGAGGTTTAGGATCTTTTCTTTTAGTTGAAGCGACCTATGACCCTATGTGCTCATTTTCAAGCTCGCATGCGATTACACTATTATATTTATATAATAGATATGTGCCTATGTGATATGTTTATGACTTTGTCATACGATTAAAGGTTTTTGAACTATATGTACGATCGTATGTAAGCTTGAAAATATTTTACAACGAGGCTATGCTCCAAACCGTGTACTTTCACGTAAGCTAAGGACTAGGATGACACGGAGAGGTACGTTTATAGCACATGCCAAGTTGCAAGGTACGGTATGACTGATAAGGTACGTAAGTTGTAACACCACGACTTTTCGACCGTACAGGTATGACGTATGTGTCTATTAATTATGCATTTTAATTGTTTATTTATGTTCTTATTCATTCATTATGTCGCTATTTGATATGCTTTGAGTTTATTTGAATATTCGTTTTGACTTTATATGTGAATTTTAATGTTTGCTCTTACGATTATAAATGTGCTTTGTTTGCACCCGATTTGATTTTTGATTTCTGTGAGAACTTGATATGCATGAGTTATGTGTGTTATGAACATGTTTATATTCTCGTTACATGATTTTGAACTTGTATGTTTGAGCATTTGATTCGTTTTTGTGATCGGGACCAAAAAGGGGCTAAAGAGCATTTAGCGCGCCTTGGGTTCCGGGCGGCGTAACTTTAGCTCAGGAACTCAGATTCGAGTTCCAACACCTCTTTAAGACTCGTATCGACAATTCGGAGCCAATGAAACAAATTTCATATTTTTCTAAGGCCATTTGGACCTCTGAAATTTAACCAAAACAAGCACCTCGTACCTAAAATGAGACCCTTTGACTATTCTTCAGCTTGTGGGCCCCACCTAACACCCCTAAACCCCAAACCTTAACTATATTAACTAGATACACCCCTTTCTCTCTCCCTTACCTCAGCCACACGAACCACCCACCCAAAAAAGGAGAAAAAGTGCAGCCATAAAGAAGAAGAAAGGAAGAAGAAGGATACTATTCCAATCCTTGAGATTTTAAGCTCATCTCACCAATCATATCACACCATTTCTTGAAGGTCAGTCCATTTTTGGATTCAACATCTCCTTGTGGTAATTTCAAGTTATAATTTGCATGTTTTTACCAAGAATGAGAATAGTATGGAATAGAGGATGAATAGTAGGGGTTATATGATCTTTGGTGATTCAACCTTGTTTCTTTGCAATTTCTTTGAGTTTCTTGAGCAATAAATGATCCTAAGACATGATTTTATACTTATATGGACTTATATTGCTTGGCGGTTGAGAATTAACTGAGTTACCATTAATGAATTTGAATGAAAATGGAAGAACATGAACATGATCACACCTCTTGCTTTTGTCTCTTGATTGTGGTTCGACTTTAAATAGTTTCTTGGCATGAGTTACATGAACTTTTGATGTTTTCACTTACCTTAATTTGTTAGCTTGGTGTTGTGATTGTTTAGTTGTGCTTTTGGGGTGAAACAGGGGCTGAAATTCGAACATTTCAACCCTGGACTTCCCTAACGCCCGTTAGGGCTTTGTAATGTTTTGGGGGTTAACGGGCGTTAACCCCTTGGCTGGGCTCTCTGACCCCCTAACAGGGGTTAGTCCCTTTTTCTCTTAGTGTGACTAACGGCCGTTAGTCCAGACCAGTCCCTACTGACCTGACTAACGGCCGTTAGTGGTTTGTGAAGGGTCGTTATCCCCACCCTTATGTGTGAGTGTGTTATTTTCTCGTTTCTTTGCTTTGTTTGTTTAATCTCTTGCTTCGTTTATGACTTATATGTATTGTATACATATTGATATATGTGTGTTATGATTGCTATATGAAGCTTATGGCTCGATTTGATATGGTTTATGAAAGATATGAAATGAATGAACGTGATATCTTCATGTATTGATAGTGCTTGAATGAATTGCATGATTATATGTCTCTAAGGTATTAATTGTGCACATGAACATCTTCATAACATGATTTTATCTCTTATACATCTCATATCATGTTCATAGCATTGTCGTGCGTCGTCTATGGTCATATTGAGTCTCACTTCACTTCTTTTGCACAGATTTGGATCTAGTCGGAGAGGTGGTCAGTCCTTGAGGCGCTTGTGCCATTTTCTTTACTTTTGAAGGTGGGTTTCTCTTCTAATGGTTAATTGACCTAATATATCCCTAGTGTGTAAAGTTTTGAGCCAACTTAGTATATTTATATATCGAGTTTTTTCAGGGTAAATGATTTCCAATGTTAAATCCCTTTTTTTTTAATGAATCCCTACCTAATGTTTTTGGCGAGTTGAATGAATGCACTAAATGGGGGCCCTGGGAGTTAGTGTACGTGGCTATTCGGGGAAGCTTGGGTTAACGGTGAACCCCGTATACTAGTTCCACTAAAACCACAACGATACCGGTCCTCGCTAGGAGATTAGCGAGGAATGGGAACCGAGCTCTTGGGGATTCATGTACCCCACTAGCCATAATGCTTGGGTGGTCGAGCCTTGCAAATCCGTCCACCACGCGGAGGAAAAAAGTGTATAACGATTATGAATGATCGAATGAATGTGCACGAAAGATTACGTGTGTGATAACATAATGAATAATGTTAATGATTACACAAGGTGAAGGTTGGAGACTTAGCCTTCTCGTCGGGCTCACAACTAACCTAATGAATGAATGAATATAATGTTATAATCCCGTTGATGCTTTTTATTGTTTTACCCACTTGGGAATTGTTATAAAAACTTCATACAGGATTATGACTTGCATGTATGTGTTTAACTTTCGTTGTATGTATGTATTATGCCCTGTTTTATACCCACCATTCTCTTTTAGTCTGAACCCGCCTTGTTTTCAGTTTCTTCTTGCAGGTTTTGGGGAGTGCTAGGAGGGAACCCGAGTCTTTTGGGCCTTGTGTTTGAGTCTAGCATTCTTTTGTCGCACTTACACTCATACTTCTTATTTTGTATTATGTTTATGAATGTTTTGAGTGCCTTTTGATTATGTAAGTTGTGAGGGCCACGAATACTTGTAAATATTTGGTGATATGGAGCTTGAAAGCTCATTATATATGTTATGAATGTATGTAGCTTTCGCTTTTTGAATTGATCTGATTTTCTTTATCTCTCGTTCTTGTATGGTTTAAAGGTTACCTCCCGCCTAGGATAGCGAGTGAGTTGTGTCCCCGTTCGCCTTGATTTGGCACGTGTATGGACTTTCCATTTCATATACGGGTCGGGTCTTGGTCCGAGGGATGTGGCGTCAAGCGCTCGGGCACTACATTCTTAAGTGGTATCAGAGCTTAGGGTTGTAAAACCCGGGTTCTCGTGTCCTGTCGAGTCAGTTTAAGTCGTACGACTTTAGGAACTACTTGTCAATGTGCTTCTTATGCATTTTATGTGATTATGTGCTTTAATTTGTGATTCTTGATTGAATTAATTGGACTCTCATGCATGAACTAAAAGTTGCACGCATTTCAGTGTTTCTTTGACAGGATGCCTCTGAGAAGACATAGAGATAGATCTCCGGACCGGCGCCATCTCTATGGCGGTTCTCCGACACCACAACAACAGCCACAACAACCACAGCCGCCTCCGATGAATATGGAAAACTTCATGGATGCGGTCTTCAACTTTGTTGAGCACCGAAGGGCTCGAGGTCCACCACAACAACCACAACCGGCTGAGCAACTAGTACCTCCACCAATGAATGGGGATCCACATGGGGTATTCTTGAATTACAATCCCCCTAGGTTTTCGGGTTCCATCGATGACGCAGTTTCTGAGGGATGGTTAACAAGGATCGAGAGAATTTTCAGTGTTTGACAGTTTACCACTCAGGAAAAGGCCCAATTCTCCATATTCCAACTAGATGGCGAAGCTTATGATTGGTAGGAGAGAACGAGGGAGAAGCTCGAGGTAGATGGAGAAGAGGTAACATGGGAAGTATTCAAGAGGGAATTCCGGGAAGCCTTTGTACCCCGAGGTTATAAGGGAAAGGAAAGAGCAGAAATTCATAGACCTGAAGCAAGGGACGCGCACCGTGTCCCAATATCTCGCTGTATTTAATTGGCTCGGGAAATATGCTACTCATATAACCCGAGATGAAAAGAGGAAAGCGAGAAAATTTATTGTTGGGTTGAGACAGGATCTAAGGCATGGTCATGCCAGGAATAACTTCGAGTCCTTTGCGGATACAGTTCAATAGGCTATGGTTCAGGAGGAGGAGTACAAGAAGAAAGATTTGGTTCCTAGGGTATCTATGGGACAAGGGTCTAGATTGGGATCGGGCAAGAGACCTATTACTCTCGACCAACCAAGGGTCCTTTCAAGAAGCCTCGCAACACAGGACCAGTTCCACCAGCTCCCCTGGCACTACCTGTGACACCCCGACTTCTCGACCGTACAGGTACGCACGCCATTCGTGTGAGTTTGAGATTTAGGATTTATTTAATTCCTTTTCGTTATTTAATTTCACGATTTAATTTAGTTTAATTTGTATACTTGTGATTTATGTGATTTAATTTCGAACTTCGTGAATTTATTTACGTGAGCTGTGTATTTAATTTCCCAAGTGTGATTTTGTATGTTTAATTTTTTCTAATTTGAGAAGTATATGCCAAATTGCAACATTTTGATTCTTGTGGGCTTAATTGATTTAATTGATAAGGGCCTAATTGTGCTATTTATAAATTATGAACTTGAATGCATGAATTTAAATTATTGGAGGGCTTAGTTGCAATTTCCCCTTTTCTTCTTCCCTTCTTTCACGATATATCACATACACACATACATACACATTTATTTTCTTTATTCTCCATACAAGAACAAGAGGCAGGCATTTCCATTTTCTTTCTCTCTCCAATTTGATCTAAGGAGGAAGCCAAGAGCCAAGTTTCTTCTTCCATTTTCCACAAGAACACAAGCTCTATACCTTCATCTCTTTTTGCCCTTCATTTCTTTCATTTCAAGGTAAGATATGTGTTCATATATTGATGAATTCTTGAAGCTAGGTTAGGGTTTATTGATTCTTATGTTTTCATGAGCTAATATGATGTATATATATTGATCTTGGATTAGTTTCAAGCGTTTATAACATGTCTTAATTGAAGCTTGAGGCATAGATGATCATTCCTTTTTCAAGGGTTTTCATGGCATACTTGGTTGAATCAAAGCTTGTTTTCTTGGATTATATGTTGTCTAATTGATTTATATGAGATATATGCATGTTATGTGATGTTTTTAGGGTGTTGGGTTGTGTTGGATTGGTATGGGAATTGCTTGCTAGCCATTCCCGTAGGGCTGCATTGTTTTACCCTATTTCTTTTCGCACAGATCATGGTCAAACAGCCGTTTGGGGCTTATGTGTGTTTTGGAAATGGTCGTTTAGAATGCGTCTGTACCCGCCTTCAGCAACCCTGGAAACGATCGTTCCAGCTTCCAGTTCATTCTAGAAATGGATATTTTTCTCGTTTCGCGTACTTTCTTCGTGCTTTCTTTTTCGTACCCTTTTCCCGACCCTTTTAAGTGATTTGAACTATTTTCATGCTAAATTATACCTGTGCATGAGTGGTTTCTCGAACTTGAAATTTCCAACTTTATCTTATGTTCGTTTATTCAAAACGTGAAAGATTAATTGTGCATATGAACAAATTATTGATATAATATGATCTCATAATCCAGCCATGTGCATTCTTATCATTATCGTGCGTCATACTTGGTACATATTGAGTCGAGTCTCACTCGTGTCCTGTTTTTCTTGTGTAGAGAGTTCCAAGAGGGTGACAAGCCTGCAGTGTAGGGTTCGGGGAGTCTGTCTACTTCTTTTTGGTTTTGGTACAGGTGAGGAATAGTTAGGTTATATAATATAAACCCTACAACCTCTTATGTGTTATTTTAGCCAAAACCTATCTTATATTTATTCTTTATTTTCAAACAATCAAATGTTTTCAAAATGCAACCATGAATCGTACTTGACCCATTTTAGCGAGATTCTTGCACTTTGTGGGGCCCAGGGGCCTGTGTATTGAGAGAACCGGGAAAGCATAGGTTGATTTCCATCTCCTTGCATAGGTCCCACCTTGTTGGACTAACCCGGAGTTCCGCCTGGAGGTTTGGTGGATCGATGGGATTCCGGTCAATGGGATTTATGTACCCATTGATCACTGTGTCGTGGATGGTGAAGGCTAGCTACCCGGACCATCCACCCGGAGAAAAAAGGAGTACTTGTGCACTTGAAATTAATACCCTTCTAATAAGTGGAAACATATATCTTGCATGAACGCCTAATAACTTTAACTTGTACACAAAAGGAGAAAGGTTGCAGATTGCTCACTCGCCGAGCCACTTGGTCACTTGTCTCGAAATGAATTGATAGTTGTAATTCCATATAATGACTCTATACTTGTTTCTTGAAAACTTTATATGGAATTATAGCTTACATAAACTTTACTGCTTTCTATATATTATTATGTCATTCACTCAGTCTTGTAGAGACTGACCTCTCCCTTCTTTGTCTCTCAGGTTTCTTGCAGGCGTAGCTAGGCGGGAAATTGCATTAGCTATTGTAATTTTGTGTCTAGCTTGTGTCACACTCATGCTTTGTATTACACACACTTATGGATATTTATTTACTTTTGCCTTGTATATTATTTGGAGGCCGTGTGGGCCAAATACTCGTTCCTTGTGAAGTGATTGTACATATCTAACTCGATGGTTTGGTATGTTATGCTTCCGCAACTCTTGTTTTATTCTGGTTAGAGATTTGAATTGTTGGTACAGGGTTAGTCCCGACTAGCCAGGGTCCGTGTTGCATCTCTGTTTGCTATGATCGGACTTGTATGCGGACTATATTTGTATATGAGTTTGGTCCTAGTGCGGGGAATGTGGTGAGCCACGCTCGGGTGTCACATCCTAGCATTTCCTTATGTGTTTAATAGAATCCTTGCACCTCTAAATTTAATTTTTTTTTTGGTGCACTCACCTCTAAATGATTCATATGCAATGTTAACATGTATTATGATATGTTATAAATTGAACAAATGATATAACGAGCACGATCTATTCGTGTAATGAAAGATTGAATTGTTAATGTGTCTAAATGGTATTAATTGTGCACATGAGCATCTTCATAGCATATTGTTATTTTTTATGCATATCATATCATGCTAATGCATTTGTCGTGCGTCATATATGGTTCATTTGGAGTCTTGAGTCTCACGTATGCACCGCATTGTCTTTTGTGCAGTTCTCTCCAGGGTGGAGACTTGCCGGGTTTATAGGTTATCTTCAAGTCTTCTTTTCTTCTTGGTTCTGTTCGGTAAGGTGTAACGGGTGGGTTTCTCTTCTATTAGCTATAAATTTACCCGATATATCCAACGTGAAGGTTTTAAGCCAAAGTACGTATATATATATATATATATATATATATATATCGAGTCTTTCAAAAGAGTCAATGATTTAATGTTAAAGCCTTTTCTTTTATGAACCCTTACCCAATTTTTTGGCGTGATCAGTGATCATAATGATTATGGGGGCCCTGGGACAAAGTGTACATGGCTATCTGGGGAAGCATGAGATAATACTGATCCCGTGCATTAGTCCCACAATGAACTACGGCAAAACCGACCTCGTTAGGAGTTTGGGCGAGGAAGGGAAACCGGGCTTTTGGGGCTTCATGAATCCCTCTAGCCATCATGAATGAGTGGACGGTGCTTTGGCCGAGTCCGTCCACTAACCGGAGGAAAAATGTGTACTTGTTACGCATGAATGATTATGAATGATTATGAACAAATGTTGCATGATCGCTAATGAAAGAATGAATGATTAAAGCACACACGAGGTGAAGGTTGGAGAATTCGCCCTATCGTCGGGCTCACGTAATGACTTAAGGAATGAATGAATGAAATTGATTGTTGTAATCTCGAGCGTTGTTTTTCTTTGTTTTCACCCACTTGGGAAATGTTTTATAACCTCGTACGGGATTATAACTTGCATGTGTGGGTGTTAATTTCTGCGCTATTATATATAATAAGCCCCTGTTTTATACCCATCAATCTCTTATAGATTGAACCCGGCTTGTTTTCAATTTTCTTGCAGGTTTGGAGTGCTAACCGGGAAGTCGAGTTTGTCAAGTCTGTTATTTAAGTTTGAGGCTTCACATGCATATTGTAATTTGAATCATTTTATATGTAGAAAGCATGAATGGTTATGATTATATTATTTTGAATTCGGGACAGGCTCTAGGGATAGATTGAACCCGTGAAATATGATTTTTTATTTATGTTTGGATTTCAGGACTAGTTATCTATGCTAGTTGAACCCGTCATTTATTGCTAGTATTTGTGATTGATTTTATGTGTTGCTTCCACACGTGCATTTGTTTTGTTGGTTTGTTTACTTGGTTTAGAGGTTTTAGCTCCCGCCTAGCATAGCGAGTGAGTTGTGTCCTCGTTCGCTTTGATTCGGCACGTGTATGGATTCCCCATTTCATATGCGGGTCGGGTCTTAGTACGGAGAATGTGGCGTCATACGCTCGGGCTCTACCACAACACCTAAAGATTGTTCTAGAGACTCTTAAAGAGCACCAACTGTTTGCCAAATTCAACAAGTGTGAATTTTGTATTGATCGAGTGACTTTCTTGGGGCATTTAGTGTCCGGTAATGGAGTAGATGTGGATCCCTCTAAGATTGGAACCGTGGTGCATTGGGAGAAACCGAAGAACGCCTCAGAAGTAACAAGTTTTTTGGGTCTAGCGGGGTACTATCGGAGATTTGTGAAGGATTTCTCCAAGATTGTTGTTCCTTTGACCCGACTAACTAAGAAAGAGGTAAAGTTTGAGTGGGATGAGGCCTGCAAAGCAAGTTTCCAAGTCTTGAAGGAAAAGTTGACTTTAGCTCCAGTGTTAGCCCTACCCGAGGGTTTTGAAGGGTATGCCGTGTATACCGATGCTTCGAAGGAAGGTCTGGGTTGTGTTCTTATGCAGAATAGTCGAGTAATAGCTTATGCCTAGAGAAAGCTAAAAGACCAAAAGAATAATTATCCCACTCATGATCTCGAGTTAGCCGCTGTGGTTTTTGCTTTGGCAAAGTGGTGACATTATCTCTACAGGGTTTCTTTTGAGATCTTTTCCTACCACAAAAGCCTGAAGTATTTATTCACACAGAAGGAATTGAATATGAGGCAAAGGCGTTGGATGGAATTCCTTGAAGATTATGATTGTACCATCCATTGCCATCTGGGTAAAGCTAATGTGGTCACCGATGCGCTTAGTAGGAAGGTTAGCGTAACTTCTTTGGAAGTTGATTTGGGAGATAGTATCGAGCCTACCGTGTTGAAGGCTCGTGTGGCTAATATCACGATATAACCTAACTTGAAACAGAGATTATATGATGATCAAGCTACCGATCCGGAGATTCAGAGGTTAGTGTTGAAAGCTCGGGATGATCCAGAAGGCCCGTTTAGTTTTGATTATACGGGGTTGCTAAGATTCAAGACTAGAGTTTGTGTACCCGAGGGGTTGAAACGGGTAATTCTCGAAGAAGTTTACAGGTCAGGTTATTCTATCCACCCAGGAGGTACAAAGATGTACCGGGATTTGAAACAATTCTATTGGTGGAATGGTTTGAAGAAGGATGTCGCCTGAGTTTGTGAAGCATAGTTTGACATGCCAATGGGTAAAGGCGGAACACCAAAAGCCCGGAGGCTTATTACAACCTTTACCTATTCCGGAATGGAAGTGGGACAAGTCATTATAGATTTTGTGTCCGGATTACCCAAAGCTAAGGGTGGACTTGGTGGAATCTGGGTGATAATCCATCGGTTAACCAAGTTAGCACACTTCCTTGCAGTTCGGATGTTTGACAAGATAGGCAAGCTTGCAGATAAGTATTGCAGAGAGATAGTCAGACTCCAGGGTACACCTCTCAGCATTGTTTCGGATAGAGATCCAAGATTTACTTCCAAGTTGTGGCAGGAGATTCAGAAGAGGTTGGGTACTAAGCTTAAATTTAGTACAGCTTCACATCCTCAGACTGATGGGCAATCAGTGAGGTTAATTCAGTATTTGGAAGATATGCTTCGAGCTTGCGCTTTGGATTTCCAGACCAAGTGGGATGAACACTTGTACTAGATTGAGTTTGCTTACAATAACAGCTACCAAGCCTCGATCAAAGCAGCCCCTTATGAGATCTTGTATGGGCGGAAGTGTAGATCACCCTTGTTCTTCGATCTTGAAGAGTAGAGATGGGCTAAACAAGTAGGTCTTCAGAGGGATGTTAGAAAGACTAAACTCTCGGCACCCACTCAGGATGTGGCTCAGAAAGTTCTGATGATACAGCAACGTATGAAAGTCGTCCAAGATCGACCGAAGAGTTATGCCGATCGCCGAAGAAGAAACCTTGAGTTCGAGGTTGGTGATCGTGTATTCTTGAAGGCAACTCCTCGTAAAGGCTTTGCGAGAATTGGCCAAGGAGGGAAGTTAAACCCTCAATACTTAAGCCCTTTCGAGATTCTTAAAAAAGTGGAAAAAGTTGCTTACCGATTAGACCTACCGCTAAATCTAACCGGGATTCACAATGTCTTCCACATGCCTCAGTTGAGGAAGTATTATCTCGATGACTCAGAGATCCTTCCCCTTGAAGAAGTCGAAGTTGATCCGGATTTAACTTTTGTCCAGAAGTCGGTTAAGATATTGGATCGGAAGTTTCAAGAGTTGAGAAAGCGGTGTATTCCCTTGGTTAAGGTTTTGTCGAGAAGTAACAAGACCAAGGAAGCTACTTGGGAAATGGAGGACAAAATGAAAAAATTTCATCCGGAGTTATTTCCGAACGAACAGTGAATCTGGGGACCAGATTCTTTTAAGGGGAGGAGGTTGTGACACCCCGACTTCTTGACCGTACAGGTACGCAAGCCATGCGTGTGAGTTTTGAGATTTAGGATTTATTTAATTCCTTTTCGTTATTTAATTTCGCGATTTAATTTATTTTAATTTGTATACTTGAGATTTAATTTCTAACTTCGTGAATTTAATTACGTGAGATGTGTATTTAATTTCCCGAGTGTGATTTTGTATGTTTAATTATTTCTAATTTGAGAAGTATATGCCTAATTTGTCCTAATTGCAACATTTTGATTCTTGTGGGCTTAATTGATTTAATTGATAAGGACCTAATTGTGCTATTTATAAATTATGAACTTGAATGCATGAATTTAAATTATTGGAGGGCTTAGTTGCAATTTCCCCTTTTCTTCTTCCCTTCTTTCACGATATATCACATACACACATACATACACATTTATTTTCTTCATTCTCCATACAAGAACAAGAGGCAAGCATTTCCATTTTCTTTCCCTCTCCAATCCGATCCAAGGAGGAAGGCAAGAGCCAAGTTTCTTCTTCCATTTTCCACAAGAACACAAGCTCTATACCTTCATCTCTTTTTGCCCTTCATTTCTTTCATTTCAAGGTAAGATATGTGTTCAAATATTGATGAATTCTTGAAGCTAGGTTAGGGTTTATTGATTCTTATGTTTTCATGAGCTAATATGATGTATATATATTGATCTTGGATTAGTTTCATGCGTTTATAACATGTCTTAATTGAAGCTTGAGGCATAGATGATCATTCCTTTTTCAAGGGTTTTCATGGCATACTTAGTTGAATCAAAGCTTGTTTTCTTGGATTATATGTTGTCTAATTGATTTATATGAGATATATGCATGTTATGTGATGTTTTTAGGGTGTTGGGTTGTGTTGGTTTGGTATGGGAATTGCTTGCAAGCCATTCCCGTAGGGCTGCATTGTTTTGCCCTGTTTCTTTTCGCACAGATCGTGGCCAAACAGCCATTTGGGGCTTATGTGTGTTTTGGAAATGGCCGTTTAGAATGCGTCTGTACCCGCCTTCAGCGACCCTGGAAACGATCGTTCCAGCTTCCAGTTCAATCTGGAAACGGCGGTTCCGGGTGGTTCTGTTTGGACCCGCGAGGGTCCAAATGGGCGTTTGGAATTCCATTAGAAAACTGAAACGGCCGTTCAGGGTGCTACTATCACGTTTTTATGTTTTTCTCATTTCACGTGCTTTTTTTGTGCTTTCTTTTTCGAACCCTTTTCCCGAACCTTATAAGTGATTTGAACTATTTGCATGCTAAATGATACATGTTCATGAGTGGTTTCTCGAACTTGAAATTTCCGACTTATATCTTATCTTCATTTATTCAAAAGGTGAAACATTAATTGTGCATATGAAAAAATTATTGATATAATATGATCTCATAATCCAGCCAAATGTATTCTTATCATTGTCGTGCATCATACTTGGTACATATTGAGTCGAGTCTCACTCGTGTCCTGATTTTCTTGTCCAGAGAATTCCCAGGTGGGTGACGAGCCTGCAGTGTAGGGTTCGGAGAGTCTGTCTGCTTCTTTTTGGTTTTGGTATAGGTGAGGAATAGTTAGGTTATATAATATAAACCCTAAAACCACTTATGTGTTATTTTAGCCAAAACCTATCTTATATTTATACTTTATTTTCAAACGATCAAATGTTTTCAAAATGCAACCATGAATCGTACTTGACCCGTTTTGGCGAGATTCTTGCACTTCGTGGGGCCCAGGGACCTGTGTATTGAGAGAACCGGGAAAGCATGGGCTGACGGCCATCTCCTTGCATAGGTCCTACCTTGTTGGACTAACCCATGTTGGGAAAACAGAACAGAAAACGCAACGGAAATATAGTATCGAATCTTGCAATTCCTATTCCCAAATTCGTAGAGATCAAGAAACTCGCTTAGAAAGTAGCTTTCTTGACACGTTCTAGCCGCCCAAGAACGCTCTTCACGCGGCTTGATCCCCAAAAGCTCATTTGAATCTTTCAAGACTTCACGATAGTAGCCCTCTAGAGAATTAGTCCACCACCGCGACCACGATCCGAATAGGGAGGATGCTAGTTCTATATTTGGTGTTTAGGCTCTAGGGTTTAGTGTACAATCTTTGGAGAAGGAGAAATTGTGTATCAATCTCCCTAGGGGTTCGAACCCCATTCCTTGTTGGACAAGGATTCCAAACTCTCTTGGAAAGGGATTTCTTTGCTTGGAGAGTAAGACTCTTACTTTGACCAAAAGTCTCCTTTTGATCAACTTGTCCAGCAAGAATAATTTCTAACTCTCTTAGATATTTTATTTTACTTTATTTATTAAATAATAAATAACTTGAAGACTAATAATTAATTAATTCATAATTAATTATTTATCAGACTTTAATTCTCCAAATTAGGACTTTAATAATAATTCAAAATTAAATCAAAGTCCATTAAATAATTAACACATTCATTATTTAACTCATACACATATATATACACATGACTACACGTGTTACTTAGGACACGTGTCATTCACGTGTTCCACATGTGTGTTTCACACGTGTGGACCCCACCATTCTCTTAATGGTTCAATCAACTCGTTTAATCGATTCAAGCCTTAACCCACGTGACCGGGTTGTTGTGTGTGACCCTCTAGGTTCTTAATTCAATTAGTAGTGATCCTAATTAATTAATTAGTCCACGGATCAAACGAACATAGTCTAGCAACAGGTGTTTGACCCCTACCTGAATAAGAATGTCTCGATTCGAAAAAAAACCTTTAAGTTATTGATATTAGTGAGATACAATCCTCCTACTTCCCATCTCTCAATCAAGATCTAGGGCAAGGGAATAATTAGAACCCTAATAATCTTGATCTTAAAGTTAAGTGCATTTGATATCCATTTCATCTCAATCCAAGAAACTCATTTCTTGATGTCTTGATCCACTGCCTTAGCCAATGACTCCTAGATGGCGTATGAATGACTTACACAATAAGAGATCATCATCTTGCTAATGCAAGCGTAGGTCCTTTATCGATTCTCATATACTTTCATGTGCCACTTGTGCAGCCCCAGCCTGGAATCAGTTGTTTAAGGCAACACCCTTTAAAGCTTATGCCTAACACTACAGAGTTAGCTCATAAAGTATCAATGGAACCTCAAGTCTAAGGATCACTTAATCACATCAATGACTCGTGAGATATTTCCTAATCTGGAACTATTTCCAGATATAGAAACTTTCTTTCCCATTTAGGAGTCTTCACACGGGACAACTTAGTGTACTTACTTAGAATGAGTAAGCACCCCTATATATCACGCATGTATCAACTATACACTTTGCACCCCATGAAATAAAGTGGTCCTTCTTAAAGGCGTGATCACATGAGTAAGCCTCGAACGACTCAGGTTGACACTCCCACTATCTATAGGACTCATCGGCTTGGAGTGATTTCTAATCATGACTTATGTAATATAGGGCTCGTCTCATGAACCACTTCGCCTAAATGGTTGAGCCCTATAAGTCATATTGATTAGGGGAGTTCTTATACATGCGCAGTCAAAAGTAAACGCACAATCAAACAAGCATATAAAGAAGTGTTGGCAAAGTTCGTTTATTATTCAAAGATTGTTTGTGATTTACAAAAGGAAAGTACTAAAGCGGATATACAATCGGCTTTTAGGGCACTATTCCTAGAAACCCAAAGGTCTGCCAGGAGGTTTGGTGGATCGATGGGATTCCGGTCAATGGGATTGATGTACCCATTGATCACTGAGTCTAGGATGGCGAGGGCTAGCTACCCGGACCATCAACCCGGAGGAAAAATGAGTACTTGTGAACTTGAAATTAGTACCCTTGTAATGAGTGGAAACATATATCTTGCATGAATGCCTAATAACTTTAACTTGTACACAAAAGGAGAAAGGTTGGAGATCGCTCACTCGTCGAGCCACTTGATCAATTGTCTTGAAATGAATTGATAGTTGTAATTCCATATAATGACTCTATACTTGTTTCTTGAAAACTTTATATGGAACTATAGCTTGCATGAACTTTACTGCTTTATATATATTATTATGCCATTCACTCAGTCTTGTAGAGACTGACCTCTCCCCTGTTTGTCCCTTAGGTTTCTTACAGGCGTCGCTAAGAGGGAAATTGCATTAGCTATTGCAATTTTGTGTCTAGCTTGTGTCACACTCATGCTTTGTATCACACACACTAATGGATATTTATTTACTTTTGCCTTGTATATTATTCTGAGGCCGTGTGGACCAGATACTCGTACCTTGTGAAGTTATTATATATATCTACCTCGATGGTTTGGTTTTATGATAGATTTGTTATGTTATGCTTCCGCAACTCTTCTTTTATTCTTGTTGGAGATTTGAATTATTGGTACAGGGTTAGTCCCGCCTTGCCAGGGTCCGTGTCACATCTTCGTTCGCTATGATCGGACTTGTATGCGGACTATATTCGGATATGAGTTTGGTCCTAGTGCGGGGGATGTGGTGACCCACGCTCGGGTATCACACTACCAACTCCGACCGGGGCACGACAGGACAGACCCCCATGCACTCATTGTGGAGGACCTACTCATACATACTTCAGTTGCCGAAAGAGGTTGGGTTTGTACCTCATTTGTGGAAAAGGGAATCATATGGCGAATGCTTGTCCAGACAAGAATCCAGCTTACTAAGCAGGAGCACTGAGGCTTATGATTCAAGCCCGTGCATATACCCTTGAGGGCGAGGAACAGGATGTCTGTAACGCCCCGACTTTTCGGACGTAAAGGTAGAGCGTATGTGTTTACCTAATTGCGCGAATTAATTGTTTTTACGTGTGTTATATTTAATTTTATTATAATTGTTATCATTTTATTATATTATATTATATTATTTTATTTTAATATTATTAATTTTATATATATGTCTCGTATATATATATATGTATAATTATATATGTTTAATTATTATTATTATTTGTTAATGATTATGCTAATTATATAAGTAATTGATTATTAATATATATACATATATATATTTTACGTACTATACTTAATCATGCATGAGGATTTTATTTTGCATGCAAATTGATATATTTTGCATGAAAATCATATTCATTTGCATGGGAATTTTATTTGTGCATGGAGTTTATAATTTTTGCATGAATTTCATGAAATGTGCATGTTATTCATTTTGTGCTTCGTTCTCTTATGAAATGATATTGAAATGCCACGATTTTGTAATATGTCGTACATATATGTGTTATGAACATGATTCTATGCTCAATTTACATTTTCGAATTCATTTGATTAGTTAACGAATTTAATTTGTTTTGAGGAACCAAAACGGGAGCTAACGAGCACTTAGCGTACCCTTGGTTCCGAATTTAATATCTTGAGCTCGGGAACTCGGATTCGAGTTCCGTCAACTCCGCTGAACTCGTAACGAAAATTCGAGTTTAGTAAACTTAGCCTTATAATTTTCCCAATTCAATTGAAACTCCGAAATCCAACCGAAAAACGAAACGGAGACCAACTTGACCTTGTTGCACTAATTGAACCATATCTCACCCAAACCACAACCAAATTAACCATGGTTTGATTCCTTTTAACCCTAATTCAACCACCTATCTAGATATTTCAAGCCTTGACCGAGATTATCATCACACCATCCCCAAACTTCAGCCAAAGCTACTGTTTTCTCTCCAGACCCGTAACCCTTCTTCCCTTGGAGATTTTGGAGCTCAATCTCGTCCAAACTTCATCCAATCATCAAGGTAAGTTAAGGGTTGTATTGTATGTTTAATTCTGATCATTTTCATCCTTTCATTCATGATTTTGAGCATGGTTTCTTGATTTTCTGGGCTTTTACCGAAAATGAGGTGATTTTGGGCAAATCTTGATCTTCTTCATTTCTCAATGATTTAAACTGATTCCAAGCTTGAGATTTATTGTTTTGACATCCTCATATCATTTATGGACATTAATTTCGTGGTTGTTGAAGAAATTATGATATATCATTTATGACAATTTTCAGAAAATTCACTTGAAGGTCACGTATGTCTTCTCTTCTTGTTTGAGCTTGTTTGGAACTGATTTACTTGTTGAATACATGATATTTTGTTGCACATTTGAGGGACTTTTGGACCTGAATGAAATCGGATTGGTTGAGTTCGTTCATGCCCTGTTTTTCTTCAAGTTTTTGCCCTGTTTTTCACGCAGAATTTTGCTGTCAATTTTGCTGAGATTTCCTTCTTCCTTTTTGTTGTCTCTTTCATGGATTCTTGGGTGTGATTAACTGAGTCTTTTACAGCTTTTCATGCATGATTTGGTTGCCTTTCTTGCTCGTTCGTGGTTGTAGTTGTTGCTGCAAATTTCTGTTAAAAACAGGGGTTGTTCGGCTGCGCGACACGGGGGTGTCGATTGTGGCTTTTCCGGCGAGGCACGGGGGTGCTGTGAGGGCTGGAACTTCTGTACCGAGACACGGGGGTGTCTCGGCCTTGGCTTGGAGGGTGACACGGGGGTGTCACCCCCTTTTTGCTGAACTTTGCTTCGTTTTTCTGGGACTGTTTTGTGTCTTCTTGTTGCTACTGTTTCTGCTGTGTGTGTGCCGAGAGTGTACGTGTGCATGCATGGAAAGGTTGTTGTGTGTGTGCTTTGATTTGTGGAGTTTTGCATGCATACTTATGTGATATATATATATCTATATATAAGGCTAAGCATGCATGTAATATATATATATATATAAATGCATGCATGAGTGTGTGTGTTGTACGTGCATATATATGTATGTATTATATATATATATATTGTATATTATATATATGAGTATTTATATATATTATATTATATATATATATTTATTATATATTTAATTATTATTTGATTTAATTTAATTATTACAATTAATTGAATTCTATTTCGCGTATTTATTCGACTGACTTTTGATTGAACGTTTTATTTATTTTATCCCTATATGTGAATATGAATATTATATGTGTTATGCTTATTAATTGAATGTTAGATTAATTGATATGAATTATGAATTTATTTATTTATGAATTTATGAACATTATGAATTTATGAATTTATGAATATTATGAATGATTTGAAATTATGAAATTTATATGAATTTATGAAGATTATATGAATGTTATGAATTTATGAAATTATGAAATCAAATGAAACATACGAATGAATGATTTGAATTATATGTTTTAAATTCCTTAATCGTGCACATGAACATTTTTATAATATAACATGATCATCTATGCATTCACGTCATATGCACTTCATTGCCGAGCGTCATATGTGGTCATTGAGTCTCATACCTTTTCTTTTACACAGATTCGGGTTTAGTCGGAGACGAGGGCGAGCATTGAGACGCGCTTGTGCCTTTATTTTGCTGTGGTAAAGGTGGGTTTTTCTTCTATTAGTTAAAACAACCCTATAAATCCCTTATGTGCAAAGTTTTAAGCCAAAAGAATATATTTTTATAAATCGAGTCATTTTGAGTAAATGATTTCAAACGTATGACCCCTTTTTATTATGAAACCCTACCTTATGTTTTGGCGAGATTGTATGGATGTTATGTTCACGGGCCCCGGGACTTAGTATATGTGGCTAACCGAGGAAGCAAGGGCTGACGGGGATCCCATATACTAGTTCCAACCAAACTACGGTGATACCGGCCCTCGCTAGGAGGTTTAGCGAGGAATGGGAGCTGCGTGCCCTTGGGGGATTCATGTACCCCCATTGGCCTATGTATTTATCGGTGGTCAGGTCTAGCTAACTTGTCCACCACCCGGAGGAAGAAGGTGTATATGTATGATTATGATCATTTTTGTATGTGCACGAAAGATATGTGTGATAACCAATAATTATGATATGATTACACGAGGAGAAGGTTGGAGATTGTGCACGCTCACTCGCCGAGCTTAAAACCCTTATGATCAATTATGAATGAAAATGATCGTCGTAGTCCCGTTGATGTTTTCTATTGTTTTAACCACTTGGTAAATTCCTTTCAAACTTCACACGGGATTAGGGCTTGCATGTATGTGTTTAAATTATGCGATATTATATATCTTATGCCCCATTTTTTATACCCACCAGTCTCTTTTAGACTGAACCCGGTTGTTTTCAGCTGTTTTGTGCAGGTGTAGGAGTGCTAGGCGGGAATACAAGTCGTCTAGGTCTTGCATTTATGTTTAGCACTTCTTTTCAGTATCATATTCATACCCTTGTTACTACTTTTGTATTTGATCCTGTTTAGATTAGAGCGTTATGATTTTGTAGGCCGTGAGTGCCGATGCATATTTGCATGCTTCTGTATATCTATTTTTGGAGCTTGTTAGCTCATTGTATATATGCTACGGAGTTCTTGCTTCCGCGAATTTTATTTCACTCTGATTTTACGATTCCTGCACTGATTGGTTCAAGGGTTAGTCCCGCCTAGCATAGCGTGTGTGTTGTGTCCCCGTTCGCCGTGGATTTGGCACGTGTATGGACTCCCATTTCATATACGGGTCGGGTCTCGGTGCGGGGGATGTGGTACCTTACGCTCGGGTGCTACATCCTTAAGTGGTATCAGAGCTTAGGGTTGCAAAACCCGGGCTCTAGTGTCGTGTTGAGTCAGTTAGGTCGTTCGGCTTTAGGAACAACTTGTCAATGTGTTGCATATGCATTGTTTACGTGCTTGTGTGCTCTAAATCTTGAATTTTGATTGAATTAATTGCACTTGCATGCATGGACTAAAGATAGCATGCATATTAGTGTTTCTTGAACAGGATGCCTCCACGTAGACATCGTGAGAGATCTCCCGGACGCCGTCGTCATCATGATCGATCCCCTACGCCTCCACCTCAACAACAAGCACCACCGATGGATATGGGGAATTTTATGGAAGCGGTTTTCAACTACGTAGAGCATAGGAGGGCTCAAGCTCCCCCACCACAACCAGCAGGACAACAAGCTCCTCCACTAAACCATAACAATAGAGATCCTCATGAGGTGTTTCTGAGTTATAAACCCCCTCGATTTTCTGGTTCTATTGACGATTCGATCTCGGAGGGTTGGTTGATTCGACTAGAGAGGATATTTGGGGTCCGACAATTCACCACGCAAGAGAAGGCCCAATTTGCTATATTCCAACTGGATGGAGATGCGTATGAATGGTGGGAACGAACTAGAGAGAAACTTGAAGTGGATGAAGAGGAAGTGACTTGGGAGGTCTTTAAAAGAGAATTCAGAGAATGTTTTGTGCCGGAGGTAGTGAGAGAGAGAAAGGAGCAAGAGTTTATGGATCTAAAGCAAGGAGCGCGTACAGTGACCCAATATCTCACAGTATTTAATAGACTTGGGAAATATGCTCCTCACGTCACCCGGGATGAGAAGAGAAAGTCAAGGAAGTTCATTGCGGGGTTAAGACAGGATTTGAGACACGGTCAGGCAGGTCACAATTTTGAGTCTTTTGCCGATACGGTACAGAGGGCTCTAGTTCAAGAAGAGGAGTATAAGAAGACAGATCCGATTTTTAGGCCACTGATGGAGCGAGGTTCTGGAGCAAGTTCGGGAAAGCGACCTATGGTTCAAGCTACTTCCCCTCCTAAGATTCCATTTAAGAAGCCAAGAATGGGAGGACAAACTCCACCGGCTCTCAAAGCTTTGCCTGCACCAACAAGGGATCGACAAGGTCCGAGTGAAGCACGATTCTCCAAGCCACCATGTACATATTGTGGAGGGCCAACTCACAATTATCACAATTGCTGGAAGAGGTTGGGTTTATGCTTAATATGTGGAAAAGCTGATCATAGGGCGGATATATGCCCCGACAAGACTCCGGGATTTAAAAAGGGAGTTCAAAGGCCAATGATTCAGGCTCGTGCTTATGTCCTCGAAGGTGAGGAGCAAGATGCAGGGATCGATCCCCCAGCAGCGGTAGAAGGTACCCTATGCATACATAACATGAGCATTCATGCACTCTTTCATGCACTTTTCGATTCGAATGTTACGCATTTCTTTTATTTCTTGTGACTTAATTGCTATTCTGTGCTTGCCTGTTATTTGCTTTTTCCTCTTGTTGTTTGGTGAGTTCGCCACTGGGTGGTAGTCTTCAGACAGATCGGTTGGTTTGGGAGTGTTCAGTTCTGATGAAAGGATAAGTTGTGGTAATCTTCTTCGATGACATTTGGGTTTATTCGAGAACTCCAGAGGATCATGCAAGGCACCTCAGAATTTTGTTGGAGACCTTAAGAGAGCATCGGATTGTATGCTAAGTTTAGCAAAGGCGAGTTTTGGATTGATCAGGTAGCGTTTCTGGGGTTTGGCAGATTACTATCGAAGCTTTGTACAGGATTTTCGAAGATTACAACTCCTTTAACCCGATTGACTAAGAAGGTGGTTAAGTTTGAGTGGGACGAGATATGAGGATAGCTTTCAACTTTTAAAGGAAAAGTTGACCACCGCTCCTGTATTAGCACTTCCTGAAGCTGCAGAAAGATATACAGTTTATACGGACGCCTCAAAAGGAAGTTTGGGATGTGTGGCGATGCAAAATGGAAGAGTGATCGCCTATGCCTCAAGGAAACTGAAAGAGCATGAACAGAACTACCCCACTCACGATTCGGAATTAGTGACAGTGATCTTTGCTTTGAGTAATGAAGGGGACTTGGAAGTATTAAATACAGTGGATTTGCTGCTCAAGGCATTTAGAAACAAGGAAGTGGTTAAAATTAATGGCAGAGAACAGGCAGTAATAAATGAAGACGATGAAAGGTGAGAGACCTGAAGGAGACTTACGGTAAGGGAATTTTCGAAGCTGTGACATCAGCTCTGTTTGAGGTAAACGAATACAACCCGAGTAGACGTTACATTATTTTAGAAATGTGGAACTACAAGGAAGGTAGAAGAGCTAACCTGAAAGAAGGTGTTGAGGTTTTATTGAAGCAATTCTATTGATGGGATTTGGGTTATCGTGGACAAGTGGACAAAATCCGCTCATTTTCTTACAACCAGAATGTCCGATAAATGAGTATTTTGGCTAAGAGATACAATGAGGAGATTATCAGGCTCCATGGTGTACTTGTTAGTATTGTCTCGGATCGGGATCCCAGATTTATTTCAAGGCTATGGCAAGAATTGCAGAAGTATTTGGGAATAAGGCTTCAATTCAGCACAGCTTTCCATCCTCAGGCCGACGGACAATCAGAAAGACTGATTAAGTATCTGGAGGATCTGTTGAGAGCATGTGCATTGGATTTGTCTCCGAATTTAACTAGAATTCATCACATGTTTCATGTTTCCCAGCTCCGAGAATATCATTGAGATGAGTCCGAGGTTCTACCAGTGGAAGAAGTGGAATTAGGACCGGATCTCACCTTCGTTTAGAAGCCGATTAAGATATTGGATCGGAAGTTTCAGGAACTTCGAAATCGGCGTATTCCATTAGTCAAGGTTCTCCGGAGAAGTAATAAACCGAAGAGGCTACGTGGGAGACGGAGGATAAGATGTAAAGGTTTCACCCCGAGTTGTTTCCGAGCGAACAGTGAATCCGAGGACGGATTCTTTTAAGGGGGAGAGATTGTAACGCCCCGACTTTTCGGACGTAAAGGTAGAGCGTATGTGTTTACCTAATTGCGCGAATTAATTGTTTTTACGTGTGTTATATTTAATTTTATTATAATTGTTATCATTTTATTATATTATATTATATTATTTTATTTTAATATTATTAATTTTATATATATGTCTCGTATATATATATATGTATAATTATATATGTTTAATTATTATTATTATTTGTTAATGATTATGCTAATTATATAAGTAACTGATTATTAATATATATACATATATATATTTTACGTACTATACTTAATCATGCATGAGGATTTTATTTTGCATGCAAATTGATATATTTTGCATGAAAATCATATTCATTTGCATGGGAATTTTATTTGTGCATGGAGTTTATAATTTTTGCATGAATTTCATGAAATGTGCATGTTATTCATTTTGTGCTTCGTTCTCTTATGAAATGATATTGAAATGCCACGATTTTGTAATATGTCGTACATATATGTGTTATGAACATGATTCTATGCTCAATTTACATTTTCGAATTCATTTGATTAGTTAACGAATTTAATTTGTTTTGAGGAACCAAAACGGGAGCTAACGAGCACTTAGCATACCCTTGGTTCCGAATTTAATATCTTGAGCTCGGGAACTCGGATTCGAGTTCCGTCAACTCCGCTGAACTCGTAACGAAAATTCGAGTTTAGTAAACTTAGCCTTATAATTTTCCCAATTCAATTGAAACTCCGAAATCCAACCGAAAAACGAAACGGAGACCAACTTGACCTTGTTGCACTAATTGAACCATATCTCACCCAAACCACAACCAAATTAACCATGGTTTGATTCCTTTTAACCCTAATTCAACCACCTATCTAGATATTTCAAGCCTTGACCGAGATTATCATCACACCATCCCCAAACTTCAGCCAAAGCTACTGTTTTCTCTCCAGACCCGTAACCCTTCTTCCCTTGGAGATTTTGGAGCTCAATCTCGTCCAAACTTCATCCAATCATCAAGGTAAGTTAAGGGTTGTATTGTATGTTTAATTCTGATCATTTTCATCCTTTCATTCATGATTTTGAGCATGGTTTCTTGATTTTCTGGGCTTTTACCGAAAATAAGGTGATTTTGGGCAAATCTTGATCTTCTTCATTTCTCAATGATTTAAACTGATTCCAAGCTTGAGATTTATTGTTTTGACATCCTCATATCATTTATGGACATTAATTTCGTGGTTGTTGAAGAAATTATGATATATCATTTATGACAATTTTCAGAAAATTCACTTGAAGGTCACGTATGTCTTCTCTTCTTGTTTGAGCTTGTTTGGAACTGATTTACTTGTTGAATACATGATATTTTGTTGCACATTTGAGGGACTTTTGGACCTGAATGAAATCGGATTGGTTGAGTTCGTTCATGCCCTGTTTTTCTTCAAGTTTTTGCCCTGTTTTTCACGCAGAATTTTGCTGTCAATTTTGCTGAGATTTCCTTCTTCCTTTTTGTTGTCTCTTTCATGGATTCTTGGGTGTGATTAACTGAGTCTTTTACAGCTTTTCATGCATGATTTGGTTGCCTTTCTTGCTCGTTCGTGGCTGTAGTTGTTGCTGTAAATTTCTGTTAAAAACAGGGGTTGTTCGGCTGCGCGACACGGGGGTGTCGATTGTGGCTTTTCCGGCGAGGCACGGGGGTGCTGTGAGGGCTGGAACTTCTGTACCGAGACACGGGGGTGTCTCGGCCTTGGCTTGGAGGGTGACACGGGGGTGTCACCCCCTTTTTGCTGAACTTTGCTTCGTTTTTCTGGGACTGTTTTGTATCTTCTTGTTGCTACTGTTTCTGCTGTGTGTGTGCCGAGAGTGTACGTGTGCATGCATGGAAAGGTTGCTGTGTGTGTGCTTTGATTTGTGGAGTTTTGCATGCATACTTATGTGATATATATATATCTATATATAAGGCTAAGCATGCATGTAATATATATATATATATAAATGCATGCATGAGTGTGTGTGTTGTACGTGCATATATATGTATGTATTATATATATATATTGTATATTATATATATGAGTATTTATATATATTATATTATATATATATATTTATTATATATTTAATTATTATTTGATTTAATTTAATTATTACAATTAATTGAATTCTATTTCGCGTATTTATTCGACTGACTTTTGATTGAACGTTTTATTTATTTTATCCCTATATGTGAATATGAATATTATATGTGTTATGCTTATTAATTGAATGTTAGATTAATTGATATGAATTATGAATTTATTTATTTATGAATTTATGAACATTATGAATTTATGAATTTATGAATATTATGAATGATTTGAAATTATGAAATTTATATGAATTTATGAAGATTATATGAATGTTATGAATTTATGAAATTATGAAATCAAATGAAACATACGAATGAATGATTTGAATTATATGTTTTAAATTCCTTAATCGTGCACATGAACATTTTTATAATATAACATGATCATCTATGCATTCACGTCATATGCACTTCATTGCCGAGCGTCATATGTGGTCATTGAGTCTCATACCTTTTCTTTTACACAGATTCGGGTTTAGTCGGAGACGAGGGCGAGCATTGAGACGCGCTTGTGCCTTTATTTTGCTGTGGTAAAGGTGGGTTTTTCTTCTATTAGTTAAAACAACCCTATAAATCCCTTATGTGCAAAGTTTTAAGCCAAAAGAATATATTTATATAAATCGAGTCATTTTGAGTAAATGATTTCAAACGTATGACCCCTTTTTATTATGAAACCCTACCTTATGTTTTGGCGAGATTGTATGGATGTTATGTTCACGGGCCCCGGGACTTAGTATATGTGGCTAACCGAGGAAGCAAGGGCTGACGGGGATCCCATATACTAGTTCCAACCAAACTACGGTGATACCGGCCCTCGCTAGGAGGTTTAGCGAGGAATGGGAGCTGCGTGCCCTTGGGGGATTCATGTACCCCCATTGGCCTATGTATTTATCGGTGGTCAGGTCTAGCTAACTTGTCCACCACCCGGAGGAAGAAGGTGTATATGTATGATTATGATCATTTTTGTATGTGCACGAAAGATATGTGTGATAACCAATAATTATGATATGATTACACGAGGAGAAGGTTGGAGATTGTGCACGCTCACTCGCCGAGCTTAAAACCCTTATGATCAATTATGAATGAAAATGATCGTCGTAGTCCCGTTGATGTTTTCTATTGTTTTAACCACTTGGTAAATTCCTTTCAAACTTCACACGGGATTAGGGCTTGCATGTATGTGTTTAAATTATGCGATATTATATATCTTATGCCCCATTTTTTATACCCACCAGTCTCTTTTAGACTGAACCCGGTTGTTTTCAGCTGTTTTGTGCAGGTGTAGGAGTGCTAGGCGGGAATACAAGTCGTCTAGGTCTTGCATTTATGTTTAGCACTTCTTTTCAGTATCATATTCATACCCTTGTTACTACTTTTGTATTTGATCCTGTTTAGATTAGAGCGTTATGATTTTGTAGGCCGTGAGTGCCGATGCATATTTGCATGCTTCTGTATATCTATTTTTGGAGCTTGTTAGCTCATTGTATATATGCTACGGAGTTCTTGCTTCCGCGAATTTTATTTCACTCTGATTTTACGATTCCTGCACTGATTAGTTCAAGGGTTAGTCCCGCCTAGCATAGCGTGTGTGTTGTGTCCCCGTTCGCCGTGGATTTGGCACGTGTATGGACTCCCATTTCATATACGGGTCGGGTCTCGGTGCGGGGGATGTGGTACCTTACGCTCGGGTGCTACATCCTTAAGTGGTATCAGAGCTTAGGGTTGCAAAACCCGGGCTCTAGTGTCGTGTTGAGTCAGTTAGGTCGTTCGGCTTTAGGAACAACTTGTCAATGTGTTGCATATGCATTGTTTACGTGCTTGTGTGCTCTAAATCTTGAATTTTGATTGAATTAATTGCACTTGCATGCATGGACTAAAGATAGCATGCATATTAGTGTTTCTTGAACAGGATGCCTCCACGTAGACATCGTGAGAGATCTCCCGGACGCCGTCGTCATCATGATCGATCCCCTACGCCTCCACCTCAACAACAAGCACCACCGATGGATATGGGGAATTTTATGGAAGCGGTTTTCAACTACGTAGAGCATAGGAGGGCTCAAGCTCCCCCACCACAACCAGCAGGACAACAAGCTCCTCCACTAAACCATAACAATAGAGATCCTCATGAGGTGTTTCTGAGTTATAAACCCCCTCGATTTTCTGGTTCTATTGACGATTCGATCTCGGAGGGTTGGTTGATTCGACTAGAGAGGATATTTGGGGTCCGACAATTCACCACGCAAGAGAAGGCCCAATTTGCTATATTCCAACTGGATGGAGATGCGTATGAATGGTGGGAACGAACTAGAGAGAAACTTGAAGTGGATGAAGAGGAAGTGACTTGGGAGGTCTTTAAAAGAGAATTCAGAGAATGTTTTGTGCCGGAGGTAGTGAGAGAGAGAAAGGAGCAAGAGTTTATGGATCTAAAGCAAGGAGCGCGTACAGTGACCCAATATCTCACAGTATTTAATAGACTTGGGAAATATGCTCCTCACGTCACCCGGGATGAGAAGAGAAAGTCAAGGAAGTTCATTGCGGGGTTAAGACAGGATTTGAGACACGGTCAGGCAGGTCACAATTTTGAGTCTTTTGCCGATACGGTACAGAGGGCTCTAGTTCAAGAAGAGGAGTATAAGAAGACAGATCCGATTTTTAGGCCACTGATGGAGCGAGGTTCTGGAGCAAGTTCGGGAAAGCGACCTATGGTTCAAGCTACTTCCCCTCCTAAGATTCCATTTAAGAAGCCAAGAATGGGAGGACAAACTCCACCGGCTCTCAAAGCTTTGCCTGCACCAACAAGGGATCGACAAGGTCCGAGTGAAGCATGATTCTCCAAGCCACCATGTACATATTGTGGAGGGCCAACTCACAATTATCACAATTGCTGGAAGAGGTTGGGTTTATGCTTAATATGTGGAAAAGCTGATCATAGGGCGGATATATGCCCCGACAAGACTCCGGGATTTAAAAAGGGAGTTCAAAGGCCAATGATTCAGGCTCGTGCTTATGTCCTCGAAGGTGAGGAGCAAGATGCAGGGATCGATCCCCCAGCAGCGGTAGAAGGTACCCTATGCATACATAACATGAGCATTCATGCACTCTTTCATGCACTTTTCGATTCGAATGTTACGCATTTCTTTTATTTCTTGTGACTTAATTGCTATTCTGTGCTTGCCTGTTATTTGCTTTTTCCTCTTGTTGTTTGGTGAGTTCGCCACTGGGTGGTAGTCTTCAGACAGATCGGTTGGTTTGGGAGTGTTCAGTTCTGATGAAAGGATAAGTTGTGGTAATCTTCTTCGATGACATTTGGGTTTATTCGAGAACTCCAGAGGATCATGCAAGGCACCTCAGAATTTTGTTGGAGACCTTAAGAGAGCATCGGATTGTATGCTAAGTTTAGCAAAGGCGAGTTTTGGATTGATCAGGTAGCGTTTCTGGGGTTTGGCAGATTACTATCGAAGCTTTGTACAGGATTTTCGAAGATTACAGCTCCTTTAACCCGATTGACTAAGAAGGTGGTTAAGTTTGAGTGGGACGAGATATGAGGATAGCTTTCAACTTTTAAAGGAAAAGTTGACCACCGCTCCTGTATTAGCACTTCCTGAAGCTGCAGAAAGATATACAGTTTATACGGACGCCTCAAAAGGAAGTTTGGGATGTGTGGCGATGCAAAATGGAAGAGTGATCGCCTATGCCTCAAGGAAACTGAAAGAGCATGAACAGAACTACCCCACTCACGATTCGGAATTAGTGACAGTGATCTTTGCTTTGAGTAATGAAGGGGACTTGGAAGTATTAAATACAGTGGATTTGCTGCTCAAGGCATTTAGAAACAAGGAAGTGGTTAAAATTAATGGCAGAGAACAGGCAGTAATAAATGAAGACGATGAAAGGTGAGAGACCTGAAGGAGACTTACGGTAAGGGAATTTTCGAAGCTGTGACATCAGCTCTGTTTGAGGTAAACGAATACAACCCGAGTAGACGTTACATTATTTTAGAAATGTGGAACTACAAGGAGCTAACCTGAAAGAAGGTGTTGAGGTTTTATTGAAGCAATTCTATTGATGGGATTTGGGTTATCGTGGACAAGTGGACAAAATCCGCTCATTTTCTTACAACCAGAATGTCCGATAAATGAGTATTTTGGCTAAGAGATACAATGAGGAGATTATCAGGCTCCATGGTGTACTTGTTAGTATTGTCTCGGATCGGGATCCCAGATTTATTTCAAGGCTATGGCAAGAATTGCAGAAGTATTTGGGAATAAGGCTTCAATTCAGCACAGCTTTCCATCCTCAGGCCGACGGACAATCAGAAAGACTGATTAAGTATCTGGAGGATCTGTTGAGAGCATGTGCATTGGATTTGTCTCCGAATTTAACTAGAATTCATCACATGTTTCATGTTTCCCAGCTCCGAGAATATCATTGAGATGAGTCCGAGGTTCTACCAGTGGAAGAAGTGGAATTAGGACCGGATCTCACCTTCGTTTAGAAGCCGATTAAGATATTGGATCGGAAGTTTCAGGAACTTCGAAATCGGCGTATTCCATTAGTCAAGGTTCTCCGAAGAAGTAATAAACCGAAGAGGCTACGTGGGAGACGGAGGATAAGATGTAAAGGTTTCACCCCGAGTTGTTTCCGAGCGAACAGTGAATCCGAGGACGGATTCTTTTAAGGGGGAGAGATTGTAACGCCCCGACTTTTCGGACGTAAAGGTAGAGCGTATGTGTTTACCTAATTGCGCGAATTAATTGTTTTTACGTGTGTTATATTTAATTTTATTATAATTGTTATCATTTTATTATATTATATTATATTATTTTATTTTAATATTATTAATTTTATATATATGTCTCGTATATATATATATGTATAATTATATATGTTTAATTATTATTATTATTTGTTAATGATTATGCTAATTATATAAGTAATTGATTATTAATATATATACATATATATATTTTACGTACTATACTTAATCATGCATGAGGATTTTATTTTGCATGCAAATTGATATATTTTGCATGAAAATCATATTCATTTGCATGGGAATTTTATTTGTGCATGGAGTTTATAATTTTTGCATGAATTTCATGAAATGTGCATGTTATTCATTTTGTGCTTCGTTCTCTTATGAAATGATATTGAAATGCCACGATTTTGTAATATGTCGTACATATATGTGTTATGAACATGATTCTATGCTCAATTTACATTTTCGAATTCATTTGATTAGTTAACGAATTTAATTTGTTTTGAGGAACCAAAACGGGAGCTAACGAGCACTTAGCGTACCCTTGGTTCCGAATTTAATATCTTGAGCTCGGGAACTCGGATTCGAGTTCCGTCAACTCCGCTGAACTCGTAACGAAAATTCGAGTTTAGTAAACTTAGCCTTATAATTTTCCCAATTCAATTGAAACTCCGAAATCCAACCGAAAAACGAAACGGAGACCAACTTGACCTTGTTGCACTAATTGAACCATATCTCACCCAAACCACAACCAAATTAACCATGGTTTGATTCCTTTTAACCCTAATTCAACCACCTATCTAGATATTTCAAGCCTTGACCGAGATTATCATCACACCATCCCCAAACTTCAGCCAAAGCTACTGTTTTCTCTCCAGACCCGTAACCCTTCTTCCCTTGGAGATTTTGGAGCTCAATCTCGTCCAAACTTCATCCAATCATCAAGGTAAGTTAAGGGTTGTATTGTATGTTTAATTCTGATCATTTTCATCCTTTCATTCATGATTTTGAGCATGGTTTCTTGATTTTCTGGGCTTTTACCGAAAATGAGGTGATTTTGGGCAAATCTTGATCTTCTTCATTTCTCAATGATTTAAACTGATTCCAAGCTTGAGATTTATTGTTTTGACATCCTCATATCATTTATGGACATTAATTTCGTGGTTGTTGAAGAAATTATGATATATCATTTATGACAATTTTCAGAAAATTCACTTGAAGGTCACGTATGTCTTCTCTTCTTGTTTGAGCTTGTTTGGAACTGATTTACTTGTTGAATACATGATATTTTGTTGCACATTTGAGGGACTTTTGGACCTGAATGAAATCGGATTGGTTGAGTTCGTTCATGCCCTGTTTTTCTTCAAGTTTTTGCCCTGTTTTTCACGCAGAATTTTGCTGTCAATTTTGCTGAGATTTCCTTCTTCCTTTTTGTTGTCTCTTTCATGGATTCTTGGGTGTGATTAACTGAGTCTTTTACAGCTTTTCATGCATGATTTGGTTGCCTTTCTTGCTCGTTCGTGGCTGTAGTTGTTGCTGTAAATTTCTGTTAAAAACAGGGGTTGTTCGGCTGCGCGACACGGGGGTGTCGATTGTGGCTTTTCCGGCGAGGCACGGGGGTGCTGTGAGGGCTGGAACTTCTGTACCGAGACACGGGGGTGTCTCGGCCTTGGCTTGGAGGGTGACACGGGGGTGTCACCCCCTTTTTGCTGAACTTTGCTTCGTTTTTCTGGGACTGTTTTGTATCTTCTTGTTGCTACTGTTTCTGCTGTGTGTGTGCCGAGAGTGTACGTGTGCATGCATGGAAAGGTTGCTGTGTGTGTGCTTTGATTTGTGGAGTTTTGCATGCATACTTATGTGATATATATATATCTATATATAAGGCTAAGCATGCATGTAATATATATATATATATATAAATGCATGCATGAGTGTGTGTGTTGTACGTGCATATATATGTATGTATTATATATATATATTGTATATTATATATATGAGTATTTATATATATTATATTATATATATATATTTATTATATATTTAATTATTATTTGATTTAATTTAATTATTACAATTAATTGAATTCTATTTCGCGTATTTATTCGACTGACTTTTGATTGAACGTTTTATTTATTTTATCCCTATATGTGAATATGAATATTATATGTGTTATGCTTATTAATTGAATGTTAGATTAATTGATATGAATTATGAATTTATTTATTTATGAATTTATGAACATTATGAATTTATGAATTTATGAATATTATGAATGATTTGAAATTATGAAATTTATATGAATTTATGAAGATTATATGAATGTTATGAATTTATGAAATTATGAAATCAAATGAAACATACGAATGAATGATTTGAATTATATGTTTTAAATTCCTTAATCGTGCACATGAACATTTTTATAATATAACATGATCATCTATGCATTCACGTCATATGCACTTCATTGCCGAGCGTCATATGTGGTCATTGAGTCTCATACCTTTTCTTTTACACAGATTCGGGTTTAGTCGGAGACGAGGGCGAGCATTGAGACGCGCTTGTGCCTTTATTTTGCTGTGGTAAAGGTGGGTTTTTCTTCTATTAGTTAAAACAACCCTATAAATCCCTTATGTGCAAAGTTTTAAGCCAAAAGAATATATTTATATAAATCGAGTCATTTTGAGTAAATGATTTCAAACGTATGACCCCTTTTTATTATGAAACCCTACCTTATGTTTTGGCGAGATTGTATGGATGTTATGTTCACGGGCCCCGGGACTTAGTATATGTGGCTAACCGAGGAAGCAAGGGCTGACGGGGATCCCATATACTAGTTCCAACCAAACTACGGTGATACCGGCCCTCGCTAGGAGGTTTAGCGAGGAATGGGAGCTGCGTGCCCTTGGGGGATTCATGTACCCCCATTGGCCTATGTATTTATCGGTGGTCAGGTCTAGCTAACTTGTCCACCACCCGGAGGAAGAAGGTGTATATGTATGATTATGATCATTTTTGTATGTGCACGAAAGATATGTGTGATAACCAATAATTATGATATGATTACACGAGGAGAAGGTTGGAGATTGTGCACGCTCACTCGCCGAGCTTAAAACCCTTATGATCAATTATGAATGAAAATGATCGTCGTAGTCCCGTTGATGTTTTCTATTGTTTTAACCACTTGGTAAATTCCTTTCAAACTTCACACGGGATTAGGGCTTGCATGTATGTGTTTAAATTATGCGATATTATATATCTTATGCCCCATTTTTTATACCCACCAGTCTCTTTTAGACTGAACCCGGTTGTTTTCAGCTGTTTTGTGCAGGTGTAGGAGTGCTAGGCGGGAATACAAGTCGTCTAGGTCTTGCATTTATGTTTAGCACTTCTTTTCAGTATCATATTCATACCCTTGTTACTACTTTTGTATTTGATCCTGTTTAGATTAGAGCGTTATGATTTTGTAGGCCGTGAGTGCCGATGCATATTTGCATGCTTCTGTATATCTATTTTTGGAGCTTGTTAGCTCATTGTATATATGCTACGGAGTTCTTGCTTCCGCGAATTTTATTTCACTCTGATTTTACGATTCCTGCACTGATTGGTTCAAGGGTTAGTCCCGCCTAGCATAGCGTGTGTGTTGTGTCCCCGTTCGCCGTGGATTTGGCACGTGTATGGACTCCCATTTCATATACGGGTCGGGTCTCGGTGCGGGGGATGTGGTACCTTACGCTCGGGTGCTACAATGTCGAGGCCGATCCTACCTCCGTGGTCGAAGGCACTATATGCATTCATAACATGAACATACATGCACTCTTTGATCCTAGTGCCACGCATTCCTTTATTTCATGTGGACTTACTACTACTCTATGCTTGCCTGTTACTTGCTTAGAATCTTGTTATTTGGTTAGTTCCCCTCTCGGGGGAAGTCTTGAGATAGATAATGTTGTTCGGAATTGTTCAGTGAGTTTGGAAGGCAGAGACTACCCTACAGATTTCATTGTGATGCTGATGAGAAAGTATGGATTTATTCTGGGTATGGATTGCTTGTTCAAGCACCGGGCTATAGTTGATTGCTTTGCTAAGAAGACTCGTTTTGGTGAAGAAGTGATAGTGGGTATTGGTTCGAGGACCGTACCACTCTTGTCTTTCACAGAAGCTCACAAGTTAGTGAGAGAGGGAGCCACGGGATACATTGCTTACCTGCTCAATAAGCCGAAGGATCAAGCACAGTTTGAGGAGACCGCAGTTGTAAAGGACTATCCTGACGTTTTCCCAGAGAATCTGGGTCCCTTATGTAACGCCCCCGTTTTTCAGTTTAAATAATGTGGCGTATTTGTTTATAAATTGCGCGATTCAATTATTTAATTATATGATTACTTGTTCATAAGTGTTTTTATTTGATTTAAACTATAAACTATTAATATTTAATTTAATTCATTTTATTTCTACTTTGATATTTAGTGTTAAATTCTCGATTAAGGTTTTGTGCTACCTTAACTATTTCGGTAATTTCGTTAATTAATTTCAACATGTTATTAGTTGGTTTTAATTTAATTAATATGGAATTTAAGTTTAGTAAGTTATTTATAACAATATGAATTCGTTCATGCGCATGAGTGTTCTATTTGTGCTTCGTTCTCCTATGTAATGATATCGGATTGGTATGAAAATTTAGTATGTCGTATATATGTGTGTTATGAACATGCCTATGTGCTCGTTTATGTTTTCGGATTCATTTGACGTGTTTATGAATTTAATTTTGATTGTGGAACCAAATCGGGGGCTAACGGGCAATTAGCGCACCCTTGGTTCCGTGCGTGATATCTTGAGCTCGGGAATTCGGATTCGAATTCCGTCAACTCCGTTGCCTTCGTATCGACGATTCGGAGACAATGGAACAAGCCTCATACCTTTTTGAAATCATTAAGACCTCCGAAATCCAACCGTAACGGACAATTCGTGCAAGAAGAGCTCTTCATGTTGACTAGTCTCCTTGGTGGGACCCTTTTTACTTAACCAAACTTAACCAAAGATTAACCATGACTTTTGTACCATGGGTTAAGCCTTCTCCTTCCCTTTTACCTCTGAAAAACCGAACCAAACCCTCACTCTCCAGCTGCAACTGAAACGAGAAAGAAAAGAAGAGGAGAAAGGAAGAAACCCTTGGCCATCCTTTGTGATTTTGAGCTCAAATCACCATTTTTCTTCACCAATCTTTAAGGTATGAATATTTATGTCTTATATACTCTATTATACTTGATTTCATCTCATTACAACATGATTTGGATCAGTTTTGGTTAGGGTTTGGGCTAAGAGCATGAATAGGGTTTTGGGGAAATTTGCTCTTATGATCTTGTTTGCTTGTGTAGCTGATTTCCTTGCTTGTCAATGGGTATATGAGCTTGTTTCTTGGCTTATTTCTTTCCCAACTGATAGTATATGATGTTAGGAGGATTTCATCTCTTGCTCCTTTTATAAAATTTTGAGATATGGAGCTCCAAACTTGATGATCAAACTACTTCCCCTGTTTTCGAACTGCTGTGTGAAATTTTGTGTTGATGCTTGATCAAATGGTCTCCATTTCGTGTGAAATTGCTTGGAGTTGATGTACACTTATTGTTATATATGTTAGCATTCATGTTTCAAGTGTTTGGATCCATTTGAAGCCTCAAAACCGAAATACATGGCCTGTTTCTATGCATGCACCATGACAGATTTGTTGCTGTTGCCTATGTGTGCTTGTTGGTCATTCTAATGTGCTTTAAATTGTACCATTTTGCATATGTATGATGTATATTAGTTGTTTAGTATGTTAGCATGCATTCCCCAAAGTTTCAGATCCAAATTCAAGCCCTAAGTACTTGATCAAGGCATGATAGAATCATTAGGTTTCATATGTGCGATTTTGGCGACCCAGTTTTGTTGCATGGATTCGATGATCTTAACGTGTGATTTAGCCTTTTCACTCTAAATGAAAAATGTTCATAACATGCCAAATATGTTGTATATTAAGTTTCAGAGTATTTGGAGTTCATTTGGTATGCTTTTGGATTGAATTTGTATGAGTTCAGTTTTGCCGGTAAAATTTTACGTGTGATTTAGTTCTGTACCGTGACACCCCCGTGTCTCATTTACTCATAAGAGTGAGACACGGGCGTGTCACACCTTCTGGGCCGCTCTGTACTGAGCCACGCCCGTGGCTCAGTTTGGCTAGGGTTGGTGACACCCCCGTGTCCCTTCCCCTGTGCAGTCCGTGTTGCTTTATTTTCGATGTTTGATTCGTTTCACCTCCTTAATGATTTTATCTCCTTTCGTGTTGAACTATGAACTTGTTTTGCTATATGTTGGGAGAATTTTGGTGCAATTTCATGATATTTGGATGAGGTTTAAAATATGCTTTTAGTGAATTGCTTTGACGTGGCTTAAATGCTTCTATATGAAATATTAAGTACATTCTTGCATTCTTTTGATGTCTTAAGTGATGTTCTTTGCCTTTTTGTGTATCATACTCTATGTAAACATGTTTGAAGGTATAATATGATTATGGTTCTAAGATTTTGTAAGATATTGCTAAGGATTATGAAGG
Source organism: Lantana camara (assembly GCA_037501455.1). Lineage (NCBI taxonomy): Eukaryota > Viridiplantae > Streptophyta > Magnoliopsida > Lamiales > Verbenaceae > Lantana > Lantana camara. Next base: position 62,113,971 of record CM074857.1, on the reverse strand, counting down.
ATATGAAATAAATGAGTATGCTACCTTCATTTCTTGAAAGTATTTGAATGAATAGCTTGTTATATGCCTTAATCGCATTAATAGTGCACATGAACGTTTTATGATATAACATGATCATATATGCGTTCATTTCATATTCACTTCATTGCCGTGCGTCATATATGGTTCATTTAGAGTCCTGAGTCTCACGAACACGTCTTGTGGTCTTTTGTACAGTTTGTCTCCAGGGTGGAGAGCTTTTGATCGTTCAGGCACTTGGTGCTCGATCCTTGTTTCTTCACGGTTAAGGTGAGGGTGGTTTTCATTTTAGCTATGTAACAAACCCTACAACCCTTATGTGAAAAGCTTTGGCCAAAACCTTATGATTATATATATATACGGTTTTCAAATGAAGTTATCGAGTAAATCCTTCTGAGTTATACGTATGAGCGTACATGAGATTAAAATGGTTTTGTAATGAGGCTATGCTCCAAACCGTGTGTCTTCATGCTAGCTACGGATTCGGATGACACGGAGAGGTACGTATATAGCATATGCCGAATTACACGGTAAGGTATGATTTCTTATAGTATGTATTGATCGAGTAAACCCTTTTCAAATGATTTATGAATTATGATATGTACTTATGATTGTTATGTTTTGGCGAGACACATTTATTACTTATTACTTAACGGGCCCCGGGACTTAGTATATGTGGCTAACCGGGGAAGCAAGGGCTGACGGGGATCCCATATACTAGTCCCAACTTATATACGGTGATACCGGCCCTCGCTAGGAGTTTTAGCGGGGAATGGGAGCTGAGTGCCAATTGGGGAATTCATGTAACCCCATTGGTCATTGATTGGGTGGCCGGGTCTTGCTAACCCGTCCACCACCCGGAGGAAGAAGGTTGGTTATAATATGATTTATACTTATGATTATGAATATGTTATGATTGATAGGCACCGTGCGGGAAGGCCGGGAAACGGATTGCCCAAACGAATATGATTTAGGATTTGATATATGAATTGTGTGTATTATGATATATCGCATGAACACCTAATCAACTTATTACTGATATTTGTCGTACACGGTCGGAGTTTGGTTGGAGATTGTGCACGCTCACTCGCCGAGCCTTATATTTATGTATGATTTATGAATGGAATGAATTTAATATGAATTAGTCGTAAAAGTCGAGCATTGTTTATCTATTTTCTTGCCCTTTTTGGGAACTAAATTCAAATAAAACCTTGCTCGGGATTTATGACTTGCATGTGCATGTTTTATATATATGTATCGCTCCTGCTCACTCAGTCTTCTAGAGACTGACCCCTCTCCCTCCCCATTCTTTTAGTGTGCAGGTTTGATCTTTGGAGTTTCGGGCTAGGCGGAGATGTTTGAAGTTTTTGAGTGAGTCGAGTTAGATTAGGAGAGTCTCTTCACTCATTCATGTATTGGAATTATGTATGATTCACTCTATTATATCATGAATTCGAATAATTATGAATTGTTAGTGAATTGCTCTTACGGGGTATTGTTATGTTTTAAAAGAGGCCTGAAGAGCCCAAATTCCGTTTATGATTGGTATGATTGAACTTTGGCTTTTCTGCATTATTTGTGGTTTGGTAACCGTTGTCTAGCTCCGCCTGGCTTAGGAAGGTTTTTATGTTTGTCTCCCGTTCGCTATGGTTTGATACGGGTGCGGATTTACTGTTTCGTTACTCGTGTTGAGCCATAGTGCGGGGGATGTGGTGCCTCACGTGCGGGGTGCTACATCCTTAAGTGGTATCAGAGCCCGGTTGCAAAACCGGTGTTCTTGAGTCGTGTCGGAGTCAGTCTAAGTCGAACGGCATAGGGACTATGTGATATTCTGTGCATTGCATCGATCTTGAATATGGAATTTGGTTCCCTTAAGAATTTTGTTGAAGCACTTGTTGCATCTTATACGGATTCTTGTCTTTCGTATCGAATATGTGCCATGAGCATGCACTAATCGCATGCATCTACTCTTGAAATGAGTTATGATTTCCAGGTTATAAAGATGATATCAAACCACGGCCAAGTTCTACGATCCCAACAATCTATTACAATTCCTTCGGAGGCACGGAAGATAGGAAGGATGCCCGGGGAGGGATGTGAAGAATGCTAGTTGTGGGGCTTTGTAGACTGAGTTGCAATTAACGGTTGGGATTTAGAATGGGAGGTTCGGCCTTGGCGATGCAATAACAGAGGAATATTTGGGGGAACAGGAATAGGAGTTAATCAAGGGATGGTTGTGACTCAGAAGAATAACTTATGTGAATCCACTACTTGAAGTGCATTAATTGGATTCAACAGGATCGTGCAACCTAAGGAATGAAGGGAACAAAACCTTGAAGATATATTGATCCCGGATTTGGATCATGAAAGAGGTACTAGTAATTAAGAGGAGTAGAGATAACAGGGGTCCGGTAGAGGTTATGCATTAAGGGTCTACAAAGAAGGACTTCGAACTAAGCCTAGTGATTAGAAGTCGGGTTCTAGAAGGCAAGCATTTGGGTAAACACGAATAGAGGGAAGGTGGCGATATGGAGAACAGGATTTGAGTTCATTTTCCAAATCCCAGCTGAATTGTCATGTTGTGAGGTTAAATTGGAAGGTATAGAGCAACAAATGGAAACGAGAAAGAGAGGAAATCATGCGCTCAAGTAGAAGCAATTGGAGGTGAATTAAATCCACAAAGGATAAGCGCGGAATTCTTGATTGAGGTGACGATTAGAAGTAAAGGTCGAATTTCGAGAAGAAGTTGGATACTAACTCTGGGGACGTGGAAGAATTAAGGATTAAGGAATTGCAATCTCGGATAGTGGAGGATACAAGTGATGGACTCATGGAAAACTTGAAGACCGTGGGAAAGGCAAGGGATAATCACCAAGTCAAAGTAACCTCGGGATTGGAGGAAGCTACCGAGCTAACTACTTATCACCTTGGTGACAGGTTCTAAAACATTCATAGCATGTGCATCATATTTTGCATTAATTGTTTATTCTTTTCACCTTATGTTTTTCCGTGCATTTCTAATTGGTTGCGTTGTGCTAAGGTATTGTATAATTACTTGATGTAAATGTGACCCATGCATTGTCATTTTGACCCAACATGCATTTTAGTGTTTACTCGATAGGAAGTCCTTTCGTCTCAACTATCAAGTATCAGTTCAATCGAGCTGCATCTGAGTTATGAGGAAGAGAAATAATAGGATGACATTAGAAGGAAGGTGATTTTGGGAAATAAGAACTTCTATTAAAGGATAGGTTAACGGAAACAAGAATTCAGAAGGAGAAGTGAGACTAGAGTTCCGGACAAGATTAAGAAAGGAGTTTCGGACACCAAGAGAACTAGGGAAGGAGTTGAAAAGCCAAATTTTTGATTTCAATATCAGTTAAACTCCACCTAATGGGATTTACTCATCAAGAGTTTTGATAAAAGAAGAATCAATGGAGTTCAACCCGGGACAACAGAAATTTAAGGGGGAGAGCACGACCGAGGAACAAATTGGACAATTGAAAGGGTGCTCGAAGAAATATTTTAGTAAGAATAACGAAATTGCAAATTAAGGAAGACCTGGGAGTCCTATTAGTGAGGATCAGAAATAAACAAGACGGCTTGAATGGTTAAGCTGTTAAGAGGAGAGTTAAGTTACTCAAGTCGGGTTAGAGTCCCTCATTAGGTATAAAGGAAATGTCTTGGAGAATATTCCTATGTATGGAACATGGATCTGGGGATAACAGAACTATAAGGGAGCATCTGGAAACTCCTAAGTCAGAATTGACAAGAGAGAGTGTCGAATCAAGTTGGCATATGATGGAATGATGGCGATCATGAGTAATCCAATAGGGTACAAAGAGGGGGTTCAATAATGACACTATTATCAAGTCCTCGGTTAGTTCCACGATACTTCGGAAGGAAATCTAAGAAGAAACCAAACCGGAAAAGGGTGACCATTGAAGGATTTACATCAAATGACAAGAATCATCAAGAACATTCTATCATCAATCCAAGAAATGTGGGGCCTGATGCCGAATGTAACCTTAAGGGGTTAAAGGGAATGAGTGGATAATATGCGCGGAAGATGAAAAGGATTCGTGTTAAGGTAGATCCTATTGACGAATACCTCTAGGTAGGGATTGAATCGTCAAGGTGGTCAGGGATAGTCATTCTTGAGGATATTTTAAACTCTGATATGAGTAAGATAGTAGCTATGGATCTAACATTGATGCAGACGGTCTAAGGATATTCGGGGAAGTCAAGCTCGGTTAATTAAAAAGAGTTGGTTGGGCGAATGAGGATTGAAGGAAATGGTGAAAACTGGAAGCAGTACAAGTCAAAAGGAATCTAAGAATGCTCCAAAAAGAATTCATCAATCGCTTCACCGGGGAACCCTGAGGAGGTTCAAGACAAGCTCGGGACTGAGTTACGTTTGGGACAGATCATACCGTGGACAATGACAACTCACCAATCTGAATTTTACTACTACGGTGAACGGTACTTATAGCATTCATTATACATGCATCCATGCAAATTTAACTTATATTTTTTTTTATGTTAAGTGTTTTGATCTGCACGGTGTTAAATTACGTGGAATAATTGGTAATCAATATGGGTGATATTTATTGCTTGCTTTGGGTGCCTTACGTGATTTTAAATTTGGTTTTGCGTGAGTTGCTTGGGAGTATTGGAGACTTCCTTGCTTTATTTTCGGTTAAGAGACGGGGTACTCTCTTTGCTTGCGAGAGACGGGGTTCTCTCATTGATGTTGGAGAGACGGGGTTCTCTCATTGCTGCTTGAGAGACGGGGCTCTCTCCTTGTTGTTTGTGAGAGACGGGGAATCTCTCATTGTTTGATTTCAAGCGTGTTTTGAATCCGAGGACGGATTCTTTTTAAGGGGGAGAGATTGTAACGCCCCCGTTTTTCAGTTTAAATAATGTGGCGTATTTGTTTATAAATTGCGCGATTCAATTATTTAATTATATGATTACTTGTTCATAAGTGTTTTTATTTGATTTAAACTATAAACTATTAATATTTAATTTAATTCATTTTATTTCTACTTTGATATTTAGTGTTAAATTCTCGATTAAGGTTTTGTGCTACCTTAACTATTTCGGTAATTTCGTTAATTAATTTCAACATGTTATTAGTTGGTTTTAATTTAATTAATATGGAATTTAAGTTTAGTAAGTTATTTATAACAATATGAATTCGTTCATGCGCATGAGTGTTCTATTTGTGCTTCGTTCTCCTATGTAATGATATCGGATTGGTATGAAAATTTAGTATGTCGTATATATGTGTGTTATGAACATGCCTATGTGCTCGGTTTATGTTTTCGGATTCATTTGACGTGTTTATGAATTTAATTTTGATTGTGGAACCAAATCGGGGGCTAACGGGCAATTAGCGCACCCTTGGTTCCGTGCGTGATATCTTGAGCTCGGGAATTCGGATTCGAATTCCGTCAACTCCGTTGCCTTCGTATCGACGATTCGGAGACAATGGAACAAGCCTCATACCTTTTTGAAATCATTAAGACCTCCGAAATCCAACCGTAACGGACAATTCGTGCAAGAAGAGCTCTTCATGTTGACTAGTCTCCTTGGTGGGACCCTTTTTACTTAACCAAACTTAACCAAAGATTAACCATGACTTTTGTACCATGGGTTAAGCCTTCTCCTTCCCTTTTACCTCTGAAAAACCGAACCAAACCCTCACTCTCCAGCTGCAACTGAAACGAGAAAGAAAAGAAGAGGAGAAAGGAAGAAACCCTTGGCCATCCTTTGTGATTTTGAGCTCAAATCACCATTTTTCTTCACCAATCTTTAAGGTATGAATATTTATGTCTTCTATACTCTATTATACTTGATTTCATCTCATTACAACATGATTTGGATCAGTTTTGGTTAGGGTTTGGGCTAAGAGCATGAATAGGGTTTTGGGGAAATTTGCTCTTATGATCTTGTTTGCTTGTGTAGCTGATTTCCTTGCTTGTAAATGGGTATATGAGCTTGTTTCTTGGCTTATTTCTTTCCCAACTGATAGTATATGATGTTAGGAGGATTTCATCTCTTGCTCCTTTTATAAAATTTTGAGATATGGAGCTCCAAACTTGATGATCAAACTACTTCCCCTGTTTTCGAACTGCTGTGTGAAATTTTGTGTTGATGCTTGATCAAATGGTCTCCATTTCGTGTGAAATTGCTTGGAGTTGATGTACACTTATTGTTATATATGTTAGCATTCATGTTTCAAGTGTTTGGATCCATTTGAAGCCTCAAAACCGAAATACATGGCCTGTTTCTATGCATGCACCATGACAGATTTGTTGCTGTTGCCTATGTGTGCTTGTTGGTCATTCTAATGTGCTTTAAATTGTACCATTTTGCATATGTATGATGTATATTAGTTGTTTAGTATGTTAGCATGCATTCCCCAAAGTTTCAGATCCAAATTCAAGCCCTAAGTACTTGATCAAGGCATGATAGAATCATTAGGTTTCATATGTGCGATTTTGGCGACCCAGTTTTGTTGCATGGATTCGATGATCTTAACGTGTGATTTAGCCTTTGCACTCTAAATGAAAAATGTTCATAACATGCCAAATATGTTGTATATTAAGTTTCAGAGTATTTGGAGTTCATTTGGTATGCTTTTGGATTGAATTTGTATGAGTTCAGTTTTGCCGGTAAAATTTTACGTGTGATTTAGTTCTGTACCGTGACACCCCCGTGTCTCATTTACTCATAAGAGTGAGACACGGGCGTGTCACACCTTCTGGGCCGCTCTGTACTGAGCCACGCCCGTGGCTCAGTTTGGCTAGGGTTGGTGACACCCCCGTGTCCCTTCCCCTGTGCAGTCCGTGTTGCTTTATTTTCGATGTTTGATTCGTTTCACCTCCTTAATGATTTTATCTCCTTTCGTGTTGAACTATGAACTTGTTTTGCTATATGTTGGGAGCATTTTGGTGCAATTTCATGATATTTGGATGAGGTTTAAAATATGCTTTTAGTGAATTGCTTTGACGTGGCTTAAATGCTTCTATATGAAATATTAAGTACATTCTTGCATTCTTTTGATGTCTTAAGTGATGTTCTTTGCCTTTTTGTGTATCATACTCTATGTAAACATGTTTGAAGGTATAATATGATTATGGTTCTAAGATTTTGTAAGATATTGCTAAGGATTATGAAGGATATGAAATAAATGAGTATGCTACCTTCATTTCTTGAAAGTATTTGAATGAATAGCTTGTTATATGCCTTAATCGCATTAATAGTGCACATGAACGTTTTATGATATAACATGATCATATATGCGTTCATTTCATATTCACTTCATTGCCGTGCGTCATATATGGTTCATTTAGAGTCCTGAGTCTCACGAACACGTCTTGTGGTCTTTTGTACAGTTTGGCTCCAGGGTGGAGAGCTTTTGATCGTTCAGCCACTTGGTGCTCGATCCTTGTTTCTTCACGGTTAAGGTGAGGGTGGTTTTCATTTTAGCTATGTAACAAACCCTACAACCCTTATGTGAAAAGCTTTGGCCAAAACCTTATGATTATATATATATACGGTTTTCAAATGAAGTTATCGAGTAAATCCTTCTGAGTTATACGTATGAGCGTACATGAGCTTAAAATGGTTTTGTAATGAGGCTATGCTCCAAACCGTGTGTCTTCATGCTAGCTACGGATTCGGATGACACGGAGAGGTACGTATATAGCATATGCCGAATTACACGGTAAGGTATGATTTCTTATAGTATGTATTGATCGAGTAAACCCTTTTCAAATGATTTATGAATTATGATATGTACTTATGATTGTTATGTTTTGGCGAGACACATTTATTACTTATTACTTAACGGGCCCCGGGACTTAGTATATGTGGCTAACCGGGGAAGCAAGGGCTGACGGGGATCCCATATACTAGTCCCAACTTATATACGGTGATACCGGCCCTCGCTAGGAGTTTTAGCGGGGAATGGGAGCTGAGTGCCAATTGGGGAATTCATGTAACCCCATTGGTCATTGATTGGGTGGCCGGGTCTTGCTAACCCGTCCACCACCCGGAGGAAGAAGGTTGGTTATAATATGATTTATACTTATGATTATGAATATGTTATGATTGATAGGCACCGTGCGGGAAGGCCGGGAAACGGATTGCCCAAACGAATATGATTTAGGATTTGATATATGAATTGTGTGTATTATGATATATCGCATGAACACCTAATCAACTTATTACTGATATTTGTCGTACACGGTCGGAGTTTGGTTGGAGATTGTGCACGCTCACTCGCCGAGCCTTATATTTATGTATGATTTATGAATGGAATGAATTTAATATGAATTAGTCGTAAAAGTCGAGCATTGTTTATCTATTTTCTTGCCCTTTTTGGGAACTAAATTCAAATAAAACCTTGCTCGGGATTTATGACTTGCATGTGCATGTTTTATATATATGTATCGCTCCTGCTCACTCAGTCTTCTAGAGACTGACCCCTCTCCCTCCCCATTCTTTTAGTGTGCAGGTTTGATCTTTGGAGTTTCGGGCTAGGCGGAGATGTTTGAAGTTTTTGAGTGAGTCGAGTTAGATTAGGAGAGTCTCTTCACTCATTCATGTATTGGAATTATGTATGATTCACTCTATTATATCATGAATTCGAATAATTATGAATTGTTAGTGAATTGCTCTTACGGGGTATTGTTATGTTTTAAAAGAGGCCTGAAGAGCCCAAATTCCGTTTATGATTGGTATGATTGAACTTTGGCTTTTCTGCATTATTTGTGGTTTGGTAACCGTTGTCTAGCTCCGCCTGGCTTAGGAAGGTTTTTATGTTTGTCTCCCGTTCGCTATGGTTTGATACGGGTGCGGATTTACTGTTTCGTTACTCGTGTTGAGCCATAGTGCGGGGGATGTGGTGCCTCACGTGCGGGGTGCTACACCTTACCACCAGATCGGGAGAACGAGTTCGTGATAGATTTGTATCCGGGAGCAGAGCCATGTTCTAAGACTCCCTACCATATGGCTCCAGCCGAGCTGAAAGAGTTGAAGATTCAGCTCGAAGAACTTCTGAAGACTAGGTATATCTGACCGAGTTCTTCACCATGGGGTGTATCGGTTCTCTTTATCAAGAAGAAGGATAGGACTTTGAGAATGTGCATTGATTACCTAGAGTTGAATCGGATGACCGTGAAGAACAAGTATCTTTTGCCCCACATTGAGGATTTTTTTGATCTTTTACAAGGTTCAGGGGTATATTCGAAATTGGATTTGAGACAAGGATACTATCAGTTGAAAATCCGGGAAGAGGATATTCCAAAGAGCAAATTCAACACCCGGTATGGGCATTATGAGTTTGTAGTGATGCCATTTGGTTTAAGTAATGCCCCAGCAGTTTTCATGGTCATTGACGATATTCTTGTGTAGTCGTGGTCATATTGTCTCGAGTAGATGTCTAGAATTACATCCTTCTAAGATTGAGACAGTCTTACAGTAGCAAAGTCCGAAGAATGCCTCAGAAGTAAGAAGTTTCTTGGGTCTGACAGGTTATTATCGAAGATTCATGTAGGATTTTTTGAAGATTGCTGCCCCTTTGACCTGATTGACTAAGAAAGAGGCTAAATTTGAGTGGGATTAGGCATGTGAGGCGAGCTTCCAACTCTTAAAGGAGAAGTTAATGACTGCACCAGTGTTAGCACTTCACGAAGGTACCGAAGGATATACAGTCTATACAGATGCCTTGAACGAGGGTTTGGGTTGTGTATTAATGCAGAATGGAAAAGTGATTGCCTATGCCTCAAGAAAGTTGAAGGAGCATGAACAGAACTATCCCACTCATGATCTCGAATTAGCAGCGGTGATTTTTCCTTTGGGCAAATGGATACATTAGCTTTATGGAGTCTCCTTCGAGATCTTCTCTGACCACAAGAGTCTCCAGTATTTGTTTTCTCATAAGGAGTTGAACAAGAGACAACGGCGTTGGATGGAATTCCTTGAGGATTATGAGTGTACAATCCGATATCATCCCGGTAAAGCCAACGTGGTCGCGGATGCACTTAGTAGGAAGGCTAGCGTGTCCAATGTGGAAGTGAATATTGGAGAAGACGTAGAGTCAATCAAGTTAAAGGCCAGTGTCTCTAATATTTTGATTTAGCTAGATCTTCAACAACGGTTATTTGAGACTTAGAGAGTAGATTCCGAGGTGTAGAAGTTAATAGAGAAAGCCCGGGCTAACCCAGAGTGCCCATTCGGGTTTGATGATTCGGGACTTCTAAGGTTCAAGAACAGAGTTATTGTGCCTGAAGAGTTGAAACGGGTTATCCTTGAAGAGGCTCACCAGTTAGCTTATTCGATACATCCCTGAGGGAACAAGATGTATAAGGATTTAAAATAGTATTATTGGTGGAATGGTCCGAAATGAGATGTAGTTAACTTTGTGAGACATTGCATGACCTGTCAGGTGGTGAAGGCAGAAAATCAGAAGCCGTCAGGGCTACTCCAGCCGTTGCCTATTTCGGAGTGGAAGTGGCAGCAGATAGCAATGGACTTTGTTTCGGGACTACCAAGAGTGAAAGGTGGTCTTGATGGGATCTGGGTGATCATGGATCACTTGACGAAGTCGGCTCATTTTCTTGCCATCCGGATGTCCGACAAAGTGAGCAAACTAGCCAAGAAATACTGTGTCGAATCGAGATCCAAGGTTTACTTCCAGGTTTATTCCTCAGTTAGTATTGTGTCGGATTGAGATCCAAGGTCTACTTCAAGGTTTGGCAAGAGCTTCAGAAGAATTTGGGGTCGAGACTTCATTTTAGCACAGCTTTCCATCCTCAAACAGATGGGCAGTCCGAGAGGTTGATCAAGTATTTAGAGGATATGTTGAGAGCATGTTCTTTGGACTTCCAGAGCTCGTGCAATAAGCAGTTTCCATTAATCGAGTTTGCTTATAAAAATAGCTACCAAGCCTCGATAGATATGGCACCTTATGAAGCTCTCTATGATAGAAAGTGCAGGTCTCCGTTGTTCTTTGACTTGGAAGAGTGCAATTGGACCAAGCAAGAAGGCATGAGAAGAGGGGGAGAAGAAGGAAAAACCCTCTAAACCCGTTCAGGATGCTATAGATAAGGTCCAACTCATTAGACAACGGATGGAGGCAGTACATGTAACACCCGAGCACAAGGTGTCACATCCCCCGCACCGAGACCCTACCCGAATATGAAATGGACAATCCATATCCGAGCTAAGTCATGGCGAACGGGGACAAACACACACGCTATGCTAGGCGGGCTAACCCTTAAATCATACGAATCAGAGAAAATCATTAAAGCGGAAACAATAAGTGAACAAAGCATATCATATATATACCATGAGCATGTGAGCTCCAAAAATAGTTCATATACATCATCGCATGCCATCACGGCCCAAAACAAGTACGCTCCAATATAATATCCATATACAATAATCAAAAGTGTGATATGCAAGTGTAAGACTAAAATACAGAGCTAGAGACGAATGCAAGACCTAGGACTCGTATTCCCGCCTAGCTCCCTCGACACCTGCACAATACAGCTGAAAACCAAACGGGTTCAGTCCAAAAGGGACTGGTGGGTATAAAACATTGGCATAAATATAATATATAACGGAATTTAAACAATCACATGCAAATTATAATCCCAAGCGAGGTTTTTAGAAACGGTTCCCAAATAGGTAAAATAGAGGAATCATCGGAAGGGATTATAAAATAGAGGAATCATCGGAAGGCAAATTATAATCCCAAGCGAGGTTTTAGAAACGGTTACAATAGGTCATTAGTGGCCCGGCGAGTGGGCGTGCATCAACTCCAACCAACACCATGTGTAATTCAATAATCATTCATTCATTAAGTCTTTCATGCATATCATTCTTTTGTGCACAATCAATCGATTCTATTCAATCGGTCATATACACCTTCTTCCTCCGGGTTGGTGGACGGGCTTGCAAGACCCGGCCACCCAATCATTGGCCAAAAGGGGTTACATGACTCCCCAGATGGCACTCAGCTCCTTTTCCCCGCCAATCTCCTGACGAGGTCCGGTACCGCTGTAGTTTGGTGGGAACTAGCGTGAGGGATCACCGTCAGCCCATGCTTCCTCGGATAGCCACTCACACCAAGAACCCCGGGCCCCAATCAGTGCAATCAATCAATACTCGCCAAAACAATCGGTAGGATATTAAAAGAAAAAGGGATTATACGTTTGAAATCATTTACCCGAAAGTGACTCGTTATATAAATAGATAACTCTAACTTTGGATAAAACTTTGCACATAAGGATATATTGGGTCTTTTTATCTAAATAGTAGAAAAACCCACCTTGTACTGACAAAAGAAGACACGAAAGCCTCAAGGATTGGCCTCGTCTCCAACGGGATCAAAATCTGTGCAAGAAAGGTGAAGTGAGACTCAAAATGACCAATTAAGACGCTCGGAAATGAAATGATCATGATATGAATGCATAAAAGAGTATGTTATGTAATAAACATGTTCATGTGCACTATTAATGTCTTAAAGACCTATAAACGTTCATTTCATTCATTACGAGAATCATTTAAAATCATTCAAATACATAACCTTCACATTTAAATCAACTTGATTCAAAAATTTCAAATAACGAATATAACGCATAATAGAATAACATGTTTGCACATAGAAATTAGGCGAATAGAAACATTCAAGTCATGCTCGGAAATTAATTAACATAAAATAGATAACAATTAAATTCTAAAATTTAAAACAAATTAAACCATAATTAAATATATAAATATATATCATTACTTAGACTTAATATTAATATATATATATATATATATATATATATATATATATATATATATATATATATATATATAATATTAATGCACGTATGCATGAATAGCATGCATGCACATATTAAAATGCCCAATTTACAACTTATGCATGCATGTATTAAGATGAAATTTTACAATTTATGCATGCAATGTTATAGCTACATATATATATATATATATATATATATACAATCTGACCAAATGCATGCATGCAGGTAAGGAAAAGAAATTAGAATTACACTTAACACCACACACAGCAAAGTTCGAACTGGAAATTTTCAGAAAAAAACAGGGGTCGCGGCCGCGACCCATTTTCTTCATGAAATGGTAGCGGCCGCTACCCATAATTTCCAGATTTTTGCTCCAATTTTCAGAATACGAGAGCAGCCTACTGTTCAGTTGCGGCCGCGACCCAAATTCAGGCAGTTAAGGTCGCGGGCGCGACCTGCGCGACAGCAGAATTCTAACGCAACAGCCATGGCGAAACAGAACAGAACCCAAATCAAACTCCTCCCAACATGATCAGGTAAGTAAGGACATCAAATAGGCAATAAAACTCAACAAAATGAAGCCTCAAACACTCCTCAAACGTAGCAGCAAACTGACGCATTAACGCAGCGAAAAATAGAGCAACACCCTCAACCTCCAATATGTTATTAATGATAGCTCATGAATGCTTCAACTACCAGCTAATACATTACCATAAATGCCAAGAAGAGATCAAGACAATCATTTTCATGCTTGGAATCATCCAAAAAGCTCAAGAATTGGAAGAGATCAACCAAAAACTCAAAACCTAAATCTATATATCCATTTCTGCCAAAAGCTCATGAAATCATGCTCAAATTCAGGGATGAATGAATGAAAATGACTCATATTGAATGTACATAACATAACCAAGCTTACCTTGTGGATTAATGGAGGTTTGGAAGAGATTAGAGCTTGAATCTCAAGAGGTTTGCTTGAGCTACGGGATTTCTGGAAAACAGGGGAAAGATGGCTGAATTTCTCTAAGTAAGAGAGAGTAGTTCGGTTGGGGAGGATAATGATCAGCTAGATGGTTGAGTTAGGGTCCCATAGGTTCAAACCATGGTTAATTTGGTCAAGTATGGTAAGAGATATGACTATTTTGGTGAAATGTGGCAGTTTTGGCGCCGTGTGGGTTTTTCGGTTGGATTTCGGAGGTTCAAATGCTTCTGGAAAAATATAAGGCTACATTTACTAAACTCGAATTTTCGTTACGATTTCAGCTAAGTTGACGAAACTCGAATCCAAGTTTCCTAGCTCAAGATATTAATTTCGGAACCAAGGGTTCGCTAAGTGCTCGTTAGCCCCCGATTTGGTTCCACGATTCAAATTAAATTCGTTAACATGTCAAATGAATTCGAAAACATAAACCGAGCATATAGACATGTTCATAACACACATATTTACGCCATATTACAATTGCACGATATTTCGATATCATTTCATATAAGAACGATGCTCAAATTAAACGACCATGCACATTTTCAAAGAATTCATGAATTAGCCAAATAAATGAAATTAAATTCAAACATATATTAAGGTCAACGATTAATTGAATAAATTAATTAATATGGTTAAGCATGTTAATTAACATAACACTTAATTAACATTAATTATTAAATTAACAACAATTAACGAAATATAAATATATATATATTTATATATATATTTAAAATATAAATTATTTTAAAATAACATTGAATTAAAATAAATTATAATAAAATAAAATAATTACAATTTATAATAAAATTAAATATAAAACACGTAAAGACAATTATTTTGCGCAAATTTGTAAACACATACGTCATACCTTTACGTCCGAAAAGTCGGAGTGTCACAGTACAAGATCGACAAAAAAGCTATGTTGACCAACGAAGAAAGAATCTTGAGTTTGAGGTTAGAGATAGTGTCTTTCTGAAGGCTTTTCCATGGAAAGAGTTTGCAAGGATTAGTAAAGGAGGGAAGTTGAACCCTCGTTTACTTGGGTCCGTTTGAGATCTTGGAGAAGATCGGGGATACAGCCTACCGTTTGGATTTACCTCTGAGTTTGACTGGGACTCACAACATGTTTCATGTTTCTCAACTTCGGAAGTACTACCCGGATGAGTCATAGATTCTTCCGGCTGAAGACGTGGAACTAGAGCCTAATCTCACCTTCGTTCAGAAGCCGATTAAGATTTTGGACCGGAAGTTTCAGGAACTCAGAAATCGGCGTATTCCACTAGTAAAGGTCTTATGGAGAAGTGATAAGACAGAAGAGGCAATGTGGGAAATGGAGGAAAAGATGAAGAAGTTCCACCCTGAGTTGTTTTCGGGCGAGCCGTGAATCTGAGGACGGATTCTTTTAAGGAGGGGAGAGGTTGTAAAGCCCCGACTTTTCGGCCATACAGGTATGACGTATGTGTTTATTAATTGCGTATTTTAAATATTTATTTATGTCCTTATTCGTTCATTATGTTGCTATTTGATATACTTTGAGTTTATTTGAATATTCATTTTGAATTTATATTTGAATTTGAACTTTTGCTCTTACAATTATGAATGCGCCTTGTTTGCACCCGATTTGATTTTCGATTTCCGTGAGAACTTGATATCCATGATTTATATATGTTATGAACATGTTTACATGCTCATTACATGATTTTGAACTTGTATGTTTGAGCTTTTGATTCGTTTTTGTGATCGGGACCAAAAAGGGGCTAAAGAGCATTTAGCGAGCCTTGGGTTCCGGGTGCCGTAACTTGAGCTCGGGAACGCGGATTCGAGTTTTGTAACCTCCATTAAACTCGTATCGACGATTCGGAGCCAATTGAACAAGTCTAATATTTTCTAAGGTAATTTGAACCTCCGAAATTCAACCAAAACGAGCACCTCGTACCTAAAATGACACCCTTTGATTATTCTTGAGCTTGTGGGCCCCACCTAACACCCCTAAACTCCAAACCTTGACCTATACTAACTAGATACACCCTTTTCTCTCTCCCT
This sequence comes from Lantana camara, assembly GCA_037501455.1. Classification (NCBI taxonomy): domain Eukaryota; kingdom Viridiplantae; phylum Streptophyta; class Magnoliopsida; order Lamiales; family Verbenaceae; genus Lantana; species Lantana camara. The sequence continues at coordinate 62,098,101 of CM074857.1, read as the reverse complement.
TACCTCATCCACATGAACCACCCACCCAAAAAGAGAGAAAAAGTGCAGCCTTAAAGAAGAAGAAGGGGGAAGAAGGATACTATTCCAATCCTTGAGATTTTGAGCTCATCTCACCAATCATATCACATCATTTCTTGAAGTTAAGTCCATTTTTGGATTCTCCATCTCCTTTTGGTCATTTCAAATTATAATTTGCATGTTTTTACCAAGAATTGAGAATGGTATGGAGTAGAGGATGAATAGTAGGGGTTATATGACCTTTGGTGATTCAACCTTGTTTCTTTATAATTTCTTTTAGTTTCTTGAGCAATAAATGATCCTAAGACATGCTTTTATACTTCTATGGACTTATATTGCTTGGTGGTTCAGAATTAAATGAGTTACCATTAATGAATTTGAATGAAAATGGAAGAACATGAACATGATCATACCTCTTGCTTTTGTCTCTTGATTGTGGTTCGATTTTAACTAGTTTCTTAGCATGAGTTGCATGATTTTTTTATGTTTGAACTTACGTTAATGTGTTAGCTTGGTGTTTTGATTGTTTAGTTGTGCTTTTGGGGTGAAATAGGGGCTGAAATTCGAGGGTTACCTAACGCCCGTTAGGGTTTTGTAGTGTTTTGGGGGTTAACAGGCGTTAACCTATTGGCTGGGCTCTTTGACCCCCCCCCCCCTAATAGTGGTTAGTCCCTTTTCCTCTTGATGTGAATAACGACCGTTAGTCCAGGCCAGTCCCTACTGACCTGGCTAACGACCGTTAGTGGTTTGTGAAAGGATTGGGGCTAATGGTCGTTATCCCCAACCTTGTGTATGAGTGTGTTGTTTTCTCATTTCTTTGCTTTGTTTGTTTAATCACTTGCCTCATTTATGACTTATATGCATTGTATACATGTTGATATATGTGTTATGATTTCTATATGAAGCTTGTAGCACGATTTGATATGATTTATGAAAGATATGAAATGAATGAACGTGATATCTTCATGTATTGAAAGTACTTGAATGAATTGCTTGATTATGTGTCTCTAAGGCATTAATTGTGTACATGAACATCTTCATAACATGATTTTATCTCTTATACATCTCATATCATGTTCATAGCATTGTTGCGCATCGTATATGGTCATATTGAGTCTCACTTCACTTCTTTTGCGCAGATTTAGGTCCAGTCGGAGACGAGGCTGGTCCTTGTGGTGCTTGTGCCATTTCCTTTACTTTTAAAGGTGGGTTTCTCTTTTAATAGTTAATTGACCCGATATCCCCAATGTGTAAAGTTTTGAGCCAACTTAGTAAATTTATATATCGAGTCTTTTCAGGGTAAATGATTTCCAACGTTAAACCCCTTTTTTTTCAATGAATCCCTACCTAATGTTTTTAGAGAGTTGAATGAATGCACTGAATGGGGGCCCTGGGACTTAGTGTACGTGGCTATCCGTGGAAGCTTATGTTGACGGTAAACCACGTATACTAGTTCCACCAAAACTACAGCGATACCGGCCCTCGCTAGGAGATTAGCGAGGAATGGGAACCGGGCACTTGGGGATTCATGTACCCCACTAGCCATAATGCTTGGGTGGCCGGGCCTTGCAAACCCGTCCACCACCCGGAGGAAAAAGGTGTATATGAACGATTATGAATGATCGAATGAATATGCACAAAAGATTACGTGTGTGATAACCTAATGAATAATTTTAATTATTACACAAGGTGAAGGTTGGAGACTTAGCCTTCTCGCCGGGCTCACGAATAACCTAACGAATGAATGAATATGATGTTATGTAATACCCCGTTTTCTCGGCAAGCCAGGTACGACGTCACGAGAGGGTTTAATTCAGTAATTATGTGATTTATGTGATTCCACATGCCATACGTGTCAACGTGAAGTCTATTTTAATTGCGTGCGCCATAGAATTTATTTAAATTGTACTTGGACTCAATTGTCCAATAATTGCAATTTAGAGACCTAATTTTAATTAGGGTATTTTGGGGGGCCGTTCGTGGCTACCTTGAGCTCAGGAATTCGGATTTGAATTCCAACCTTCTTAGTGAGTTCATTTTAAGAATTTGGATTTAATGAATTAACCATTTAATTTCTAAAGCCAAATGATCGCCCTACCGTTTTAAAATCTGATCCGAATGGACCGGATACCGTTTGACCCTGTTCATTTTAACCGACCCGTTTTCAGCCTTAAAGGCTGAAAACATCTCCCTCTTTCTTCACTTGGATCGATCAGCCACAAGCAAGAGAAAAGGAGAAGAAAATTCCCCCTTTGGCCCTTAAGCTCTCGAGCTTAAGTACGCCAAATCCAGTCGTCCGATCAACGACCCAAGGTAAGATTTGTGCTTTATTCGTTACGTGCTTCGATTTAATACGTCTTTTATGCCTCGTTTTTGTGCCTACGTGCTAATTGGGAAAGATGATGAAATGTGTCGGGTTGGGAGTTCGGTGTGTTCGAGCTCGTTTCGCAAGCTCTAATGTGCAAGTATATGATCTACATGTTATATATGCTCCGTGGTATGATTTTCGTGCGTTTCGGGGTAGTGTGTGGTCGTGTGTGTGTGTGTGTTGGGAGTTGTTTTTCGCCATAGCTACCCCTGTTTCTGTCGCAGGTGATCGCACCCGAGATCGGGATCGGCTTATTTCTAGTCCCGGCCAGGAATGCTTGTTCTGTTGCTGCCTGTTGCTTGGTCCCGACTGGGATTGTTTTCTAAGTGCTTTATATCCCGGTCGGGATGCTCGGACAGGTGGTTTTCGGAACCCCTGTCTCGGCCGAGATCCCTTTCAGTGTTTTCGTGTCCCGTTCGGGATTGTTCCTATTGACTTTGCGTTCCTGCTTTGACTTGTGTTGTTCCTTTACCATGAGCTTGTTTACGTGTCTTGCGTGATTCTTATGATTTGAACTACATGTCTAATTACAAAATGTGAAGGTGTTAGTTGATTAATTGATTTAATTATATTTAAACATGCTTTATATGATTACATGTCACACGTAACTTGAATTGCACGTCTACTTGATATGTGGAACATTAATTATGCACATGAACACGATCACATCGATTCATGAGATTCTTATGATTTATTTCATGTTAAATCATGCCATAACACGTACAACACTTCATGAACATTGTCATGCGTCTTATTTCGTTTCATATTGAGTCGTGTCTCACAAGTACACCGTGTCTTCTTTCCTGTACAGTGGTCTCCTTGGTGGAGACTTTCGAGACTCGTGGGTTATCTCTTGGTCCTTCTTGCACATGGAGATGAGGATCTATAACCTTGCATGCTCTAAACAAGCCAAATGGTTTTCATATTAAAAAAATCATATCTTTTATACTGGCTATGTACCGGAAATGCTTTATAAACTGTGTAGTGTTAACCCTGAGCCTGTTTTGCGAGATCCTGTTGTTGCCCCCGGCTCTCCTAGCGCTGGGCTAGCCAGTGTGGATTCATGTACCTGTTCTTAAGGCTAGGGGCTTGTGTATGAAGTGAACCGGGGAGGTATCGGGTCGACGGTGACCTCTTGAACAAGTCCCATCCTGTTGGACTACCCCGATATCCGCCAAGAGGTTTGGTGGAAGATGGCGCTCCGGTCTGGGTGAGTCATGAACCTCCAGATCATCTTGTATTAGATGGCGAGGGCTAGCCACCCGGACCATCAACGGCGTGTGGAGATTAACTTGTACCTGTTTCCTGTTATTGATTATATAATAACTCAAGTTCCTGCTTACCTGATTGTTTACTTGCTCCTGTTCCTGTCATTTAATAAGTAAAAAGTGGAGTTCAGGATGGAATAAATACTCGTTCTCGTTGGGTCCCCTAAATTGTAATACATAGATATCCGTAACCTCTTGTTGGAAAACACGAATCAGAAAGCAGCGGAAATTTAAAATTTTTCCAACAAAAGGATCTAGGACTCGCAATCGTGTAACCAAATTCGTAGGGATTAGAAACTTATTTTCTTAATTGTCTTTCTTGAAGCGTTTCAAGCCACCCAAGAACGTTCTTCTCGCGGCTTGATCCCCTCTCCAAGGTAATCTCGAATCTTCAAACTTCTAACTTGAAGCTCTCTAGAGATAATCCACCAACTTGACTACAATCTAACTAGTAAGGATGCTAGTTCTCTAGTTAGTGTTTAGGCTTAACCTAGGGTTTTGTTTATCTTGGAGAAAGGATGGTGTTCAACACATGAACCAAAAGAATTCTCGATTAGCTCTAAGGGGAGCTCGAGCTCCCTATATATAGGAAGGGGAGGACCGAAAATCCTAGTCCTTATGGGCTAAGGATTTTGGTCCCTCTCTCCTATTACTTGATCATCAAGTAATTTTGACTTTGACTTTGAATTCAAATTCAAATCAACTTTCAAGAGAGCTAAAAATATCCAAACTATTTTTGGATAATTTTATACTTTATTTATTTAAAATAAATAACTTATTTTATCTAATTAATTAATTCGTAATTAATTAACTAGATTATTTTTCTCCAAAATAAGACTTTGTTTTTAATTCAAAATTAAACCAAAGTCTATTAAATAATTAACACATTACTTATTTAATCACCAAATAAATATTCACGCACATGCACACGTGTCCATGAAGGACACGTGTCACGCAAGTGACCCACACGTGTGGTTTCACACGTGTGGAACCCTTTGGCCCGATTAACTCGTTTAATCATTTTAAAGCCTCAACTCATGTAACCAAGTTGTTGTGTGTGACCCTCTAGGTTCTCAATTCAATTAGCAGTGACCCCAATCATTTAATTCACTAATTAATTAATCGGTCCACAGATTAAACGCCCATAGTCTAGCAACAGGTGTTTAACCCCTAGCTGAATTGGAATGTTCAGATTCGACAGAACCTTTAAGTCATTGATTCATGTGAGATACAATCCTCCTACTTACTATCTCTCAACCAAGATCTAGGGTAAGGGAATAATCAGAACCCTAATAATCTGGTCTTAAAGCTAAGTGCATTTCATATCCATTTGATCTCAATCCAAGAAACCCTTTTCTGGATGTCTTGATCTACTGCCTTGGCCAAGGACTCCATATGGCATATGAATGACTTACACAATAAGAGATCACCTTGCAAATGCAAGTGTAGGTCCTTTCTTGATTCTCATTCACTTTCATGAATCACTTGTGCAGCCCCAGCATAAGCCTTGAATCAGTTGCCTAAGGCGACACCCTTTAAAGCTTATACCTAAGACTACAGAGTTAACTCATAAAGTGACAAGGAACCTCAAGTCTAAGGATCAATTAATCACATCAATGACTCGTGAGATATTTCCTAATCTGGAAGTTTCCATTTCCTGAAATAGAAACTTCCTTTCCCATTTAGGAATGTTCTCACACGGGGCACCTCAGTGAACTTACTTATTGAAGTAAGCACCCTCATGTATCACGCACGTATCAACTATACACTTTGCACCTCCATGAAACAAGGTAGTCCTTCTTAAGGGCGTGATCCCACAAGCAAGCCTTAGAGGAGTCAGGTTGACACTACCACTGTCTGTAGGACTCATCGGCTTGGAGCATTTTACTAATCATGACTTATGTGATATAGGGCTCGTTTCATGAACCATTTCACCTAAATGGTAGAGTCCTAAAGTCATCAGGATTAGGGGAGTTCTCATACATGCACAGCCAAAGTAAACGCATACCAAACAAGAGCATATAAAGAAGTGTTGCCTCAATACATTATTCCATTCAAAGATTGTATGTGATTACAATAAGGAAAAGCACAAAGTGGATATAAAATCGGCTTTCTAGGGCACTATTCGTAATACCTCTAGTATGCTTCCAGTCCCTGTTCAGCACCCGAGCCTGTGGATCGTTAAGGTCAAATGGGCATCAACAGAGGGTGTACGGATATCGACACATGCATTATATGTACTATTTATCTGATTGCATGTATGCAACGTAATTCCACCCGGTACGTATCGCTTAACTCCTAATTTCTTGACAACTATGTCCTTGACGCATAGCGTACAGTGGAATTATGCCTGCTTGACTGCTTGTTTATATATATATATATATATGTGTGTGTGTGTGTGTGTGTGTGTGTGTGTGTAGCCCCTTCACTCAGTCAGTTGGCTAACCCCTCCCTCTCGTTTTTTTTTTTTAGTTTTGTCTTGCAGGGCTAATGGTTGTTAGGTGGGAGTTTGTCGAGGTCTTGTTCGAGTCTTGCTCCCGTACACACCTTGCATTGTACCAAACATTCCTTTTCCTGCTTGTATTGAGCCATGTTGGCTACTTGTATTCTTTATCGTTTTATTGAACTCGGGACTGACTTCTAGGGCCCTAGTTGAACGCGTTTTATGATTGCCTTGTATTGTTAATCGGGATAGATTAGGACAGGTTTCTTGATTTAGTTGAACCCGTATTTACTTTCCTGTTTGAATTGCAATTACTTCCTTGATCTTGAATAATTGGTTGCCTTGCTTCCGCATTCCTGTTCTGTTGACTTGTTGGTACAGGGTCTAGTCCCGCCTAACGCAGAGTGTTTTTGTTTCTATCTCCGTTCGCTGTGAGCTTGGTTCATGTATGGACTTCCCATTTCATGATTGGATCGGGTTCATAGTGCGGGGGTTGTGGTGCCCTCCGTTTAGGGTGTCACATATTATAATCCCGTTGATGCTTTTCTTTGTTTTACCCACTTGGGAATTGTTATAAAAACTTCATACGGGACTATGACTTGCATGCTCTGCTCTATATAATATATAGTATGTGAGTGTTCTGTCCCCTTGCTCAGTCAGTGGATTGACCCTCACCCCACCTATGTTTTTAGTTTACAGGTTCAGGTTTTTGAAGTTTGAGCTAGGCGGCTGTGTGTCGTGTTAGTCGAGTCTGTGCCGATCTGTTTAAGTTTGTTAAGTGTTTTATTGCAGTTATCTATGTAATTATGTAAATTTATACTCTTTACAAGTTCATGCTTTAAGGATTGAATGTTTGGAATTCGGGAGTCAGACAAGACCCGACCTAAGTTATGCTTTAAGGATTAAATGTTAACTAAATTATTATGTTTGTTGTTTTTTTTTTTTTTTTGAATTTTTGAAAGTTCGTGTTTTACCTTGCTTCCGCTTTCAGGTTCTTGTATTTCTCTGTTGTGCAGGGTCTAGATACCGTATAGCTTAGGACGGGTCTTGTCTGACTCCTGTTCGCTACTGCTTAGTTCGTGTACGGATTTTCCATTTTGTATGTAGATTGGCCTTTAGTTCGGGGGATGTGGTGCCCTAGCGCTTCGGGCGCTACAATTACGAATAATGTTTGGTACATAAAGGGTTTCGTTTAAAACTAAAACAAAATGTTGGGAAAACACGAAACAGTAAAGCAGCGAAATTTTAAAAATTTTCCCAAAAGAAGATCGAATCTTGTAATTCTTATTTCCAATTCGCAGGGTACTAAGAAACTCACTTAGATCGAAGCTTTCTTAACACGTTTAAGCAGCCCACAAACGCTCTTCAAGATGCAAGTCCCCAAAGCTCCTTCGAATCTTTCAAGACTCCATAAAAGCAGCCCTCTAGAGAAATAGTCTACACCAACCTCGATCACGATCTAAATAGGGAGGATGCTAGTTCTATATTTAGTGTTTAGGCTCTAGGGTTTATGTGATATAATTTGGAGAAGGAGATTTTGCTATTAACCTACAAGGGGTTCGAACCCCTTTTATATATAGATAAGGGGTTCGAACCCCTAATCCTTAATGGAGTAGGATTCTTATCCCTTTTGCTATTTAATTCCTTGCTTGGAGAGAAAGACACTCTACTTTGACCAAAAGTCTCCTTTTGACCAACTTGCTTAGCAAGAAATAATATCTAACTCTTTTAGACATTTTACTTAATTAATTATTTATTCATAATAAATAACTTGATGCTAATAATTAATTAAGTCACAATTAATTATTTATTAGGATTAAAATCTTCAAATTAGAACTTTAAAGTCCATTAAATAATTAATCAAATTAATTATTTAAACATCACAAGCACGTGACACGTGTCACGCAGGACACGTGTCCCACACGTGTGAATCACACGTGTGGCCCTTGGCCAATCTTCCATTGGTTCGATCAACTCGTTTAATCGATTCAAGCCTTAACCCTCATGACCGGATATTTGTGTGTGACCCTCTAGGTTCTTAATTCAATTAGCAGTGACCCTAATTAATTAATTCCTAATTAATTAATCACTCCACAAATAACACTACCATAATCTAGCAATAGGTGTGTGACCTCTAGCTGAATAAGAATGTCTCAATTCGAAAGAACCTTTAAGTCATTTACATATGTGAGATAAAATCCTCCTACATCCCATCTCTCAATCAAGATCTAGGGCAAGGGAATAATTAAAACCCTAATAATCTCGATCTTAAAGTTAAGTGCACTTGATATCCATTTGATCTCGATCCAAGAAACTCATTTCTTGATATCGATCTAGTGCCTTGGCCAAGGACTCCTTTATGGCATATGAATGACTTACACAATAAGAGATCAACTTGCTTACACTAGTGTAAGTCCTTTGTCCATTCTCATATGCTTCCATGTGCCACTTGTGCAGCCCCAGCATAAGTTTTGAATCAGTTATCTAAGGAGACATGTTTTAAAGCTCATACCTAAGACTGCAGAGTTAGCCCACAAAGCATCGATTGAATCTCAAGTCTAAGGATTACTTATGTCGGAAAACACAGAGTTAAAAGTAGCGGAAGTTTAAAAAATTTTCCAAAACAGATCGTGATCTTGCAATGTTCGTTTCAAAACTTTTGGGATTTAAGAAACTTACAAGAATTGAAGCTTTCTTGAAACGTATTGAGCCGCCATCAAAACGTTCTTCATGCGGCATGAATATCCCCGTTTCTTTATTTTTTCTTTGAGATTCCAAAGTAGAAATCCTTTAGAGTAATAATCCACACCAACCTAGATTCAAATCTTGTTAGTGAGTATGCTAGTACTATAACATGTGTATTAAAGAAACAAAAAACAAGATTAAATTAAGAGCAAGATTAACTCTCTCTTCAAAAACTCCTGTTTGACGAAGATTGAATCTGACCTGCCTAAGCCCCTTTGAAAAAATTCGTCCGATCCTCAGATGCACGAACTGATCACGTTTTTCCAAGAAATTGATATTTTTTCAATCGGATTATGTTGGGCTCTCTATCGTCCCACGCGCCCTTCATGTATTTATGGGGTTTCTTAAACCCTAAGTCAATTTTGGAACAGGATTCCTAGTTTGACTTTTCTTCTATTTTTCTTTCTCTCCAAGCAATAACATCTTATTTAAAGAAGACATTATTCTTTGAGAAAGAGCTCCTTCTAATCAAATTAGGAATATTTAATTATTTCAATAATAATTAAATATCTTGTCTTAATAGTATCTTATTCTAATCAAATTAGAATTAATATTAAATAGTAGATATTTTATATTTAACTTATTTATTTAATCTAATCAAATTAGAACAATTAAATAATTAAATATCTTGAATTAATTCTCCAATTAATTCCATGAAGGGCTTTAGAATTAATTCACTAATTAATTATAATGGATAAAATTAATTCTTGATTAATTTCATTTTGGGCTATACAATTAATTCACTAATTAATTATATTGTGGCTTTATAATTAATTCACTAATTAATTATATTTGTGCTTAATAATTAATTCTCCAATTAACACATGGTGCAATTCCTCAATTGGAGCCACGCGTCCCAAACATGCTCTCGACTTCTAAACGTGTACCTTACAGTATGGTCTCGTTTCGATCAATTATTTGATCTTTCCATAATACCCTTCGAACCTGGCATTTGTGTGTGATCCACTAGGTTCAATTTTAGTTAGTAGTGAGCTAAAATTAATTAATACTCTTTATTAATTAATTATCTCACAGATCACACGACCATAGTCTAGCAACAGGTGTGTGACCCCTACCCGAAATATGAGTGTATATTCGAAAGAACCTTCTAGTCAATGACATCATGTGGGATACAATCCTCCTACCATCATATCTCTCGATTAAGATCTAGGGCATGGGATTATACAGAGCCCTACTAATCTTAATCTTAAAATAAAGTTCCCTTCATATTCCATTTGATCCTAATCCAAGAATACCCCATTTTCTTGATGTCTTGATCTAACCACCTTGGGTAAGGATTTTTGGATGGAATCATGAATGACTTGTGTAATAAGAGATCATCTTGCCTACAGTAAGTGTAGGTCCTTTATTGATTCCAACAATTCTCATATGCCACTTATGTAATCCCAACATAGGTCGTAGCTCAGGTGTCTATATGGCGACACCCTTTTGAGCCTATATCAAAGATTACAGAGTTAGCTCATATGAGACAATGTGGAATCTCAAGTCTAAGGATTAATTTCTCACGTCATTGACATGTGAGATATTTCCTAATCTGGAAGTTCTAGTAACGTCCTTTCCCATTTAGGAATCTTCTCACGCGGGCCACTCTCAGTGAACTCGTCTTTACAACAAGCACCCTTGTGTATTGTGTACGCATCAACTTATGCACTTTACACCCCATGAAACAGGATGATCCTTCTTAAGGACACAACTACACAAGCAAGTCTCAACAGAGGCAAAGTCGACACTCCCACTGTCTGTCGGCCTCATTGACTTGGAGAAGTTTCTAATCCTCACCTATGGAGTTAAGAAATTATTTCATGTGTCATTCCCATAATAACAAAGTTCTTAACGGCCTCATCGGATTAGGGGAGTTCTAGACATGCACACGTAATGGAAACACACAAAACACGTATTGACACATAAGACGTGTTCGCCTGTGAATATAATCATTCGTATATTATTCAAAGATTGTCTGTGACAAAGGGAAAGTCCCAAAGCATAACAGCTTTCTAGGGCACTATTCCCAACAATCTCCCACTTGCCCGTAAAAGGCTTTTAGGTCCATTCTAGGTCCCATCTTCCTAAGATGTACCTTTAGAGACTTATTGACTTTAGGCATTTCCAAAGTGGATCTGCTTTATTCTCTGCTGATGTGAATATTTCTAATTTGCACATCATTAAGGAAACACAATTTCCTTATTCACGTGATTCATAATCAAGCGTCTAGTCCCTTGGTGAGGTCTCAGTTCTCTTACTCGAGCAACCATCCATTTTATCATACAATATGATAATGGTGTTGTTTCATGCTAGGAACTTCATCTACCCATTAGATGGAGTTTCTTACCCAAACACTTAACTTAGCGGTATTCAATACGGCTAAGTATTCAACCTTATAGTCGAATCTACAGTGCCTCTCGCTTGGAACTCTTTCCAAAGAACTATTTTGCCATCTAGGAAGAATACGTATCCTGTCATAGATCAATAATCTATGTTTTAATGCAATGATTACATCAAACAATCCTTTAATGACAAGATCTTGCTGGACTCTTAAAATATATCCTCATTTCTTCTAAAGTACTCAGAGGGTATTTTTACAGCAATCCAGTGACCTTCTCTAAGGTTACATTTAGAATAGGCCCACCACGCTATGTGGTAGCCATATCTCGTCAAGTACATAATTTTGCATACATTATGCACCCTTTTTCCGAAAAGGGTTTTAGACATTCTAACTTTCTCATAGTTATTTTAGGATACATCCTCTTCAAAAGAGATGTTCCATTGTCCATTAGAAATTCTGTAGGAATCTTCCATACTAAACCATTTTGGTACAACGTCTATGTACCTTGACTGTGATAATCCTATTATTCTCTTAAATCTATCTCCATAGATATTTGTCTCGAGAAAGTAGGATCTATCACCAAGATCTTTCATCTCAAAACGGTTCATAACCATGCTTTGGTGACTTTTATGTCATCCTTTGCATTCCCAATGAGAAGGATGTCATCTTCTCAAAGTACCAAAAGTAAAACTTTTAGTCTCTAACACTTTCTTGTACACGGTATGCTCGAATTTTAAGTCAATCAATTTTGACTATTTCACTAATTCGAATACTCTAATCCCTAGAAGCCTGATCCAATTTCATAAATTGACCATTTGGAGTCTACAACCCTTTTGCTTACTCCCACTAAATGTGAAATCCATGGATGTTCAATATTTGTGTCTTCATCAATCTCATATTGATAAGACAAGCTTGATCCTATCTAGTAGTTCAACTAAGGTCTAAACTTAGTTTGACTATATGGAATCCATTTTAGATTTCATAATTGTTTTCACTATTCAGATTCCAAGTCTGACAGAACCTCCTCATGGATCAGAATCCACTTTAGAAGATTTCATGGTGATAACCATATCATCTTATAGGCTATCTAGGAATGCATTCTGAACGCATCGAGGGAGGAGAGTTTACTCGAGTACTATCTCTTAAGATTGGCCACGTTTTATCAGAAGGTTCGTTTAGTCCTAATTGTGCCGTGGGTTTTGTCCTCAAACCTTTTGAAGTCTTTGGGCTTACCTTTCTTCTCTCTTAGGAACGATTCCTCAAGAAAGGTATATTCTTTAAAAACAAACAATATTCGTTCAAAAGAATCGTAGAAACAATATTCTATATTGTTTGCATAAACTTGAACTAGTTTCAATCTTATCTCTCAATTTCCTCTTCAATTAAGAAGACTCAAGAGAGATTTATTCTTTAAAACAAACAACATTTGTTCCAAAGAATTGCAAAGGTGACAATATATATTGTTCACTTGAACTTGTTTCAAGTTTATCTTCCACTGTCTTCTTCACTTAAGAAGACTCCCACTGTCTTCTTCATATAAGAAGACAATCCCAAAATTCCAAGATAAGAATTATTAGGGAATTTGAATGCCACAATTCACAGTTCATTTAAGGGACTAATTTGGAACGTGTAAGATTCAAAATCCCAACTGTGTTTTCTGAAGCATAAGTTCAGAACGAAGGTAAGTCAGTAAGTCTTGACAAGGAACGAACCATATCCTATAGGGTTATGTTCCTTCATTCAAAAATACCAAGTTATTCTCGAATGAGCTTACTGGGGCGATAATCCTATTATCTTTAAAATGACTTAGGAATTAGTCAACAAGATGTTTGCTATCTCGATCATATTGAGATGCAATTATCATATGACTACTTGTGGTTCCTAACCTCCTAATTTTAAAATTCTAATAATTTCACAAAAGTTCCAAAATTCGTACTTCAGTAAGTACACTCATTCAAAATAATTAAACTAATGATTTTGTCTAGTGCTTACATTAAGTAATTCAAAATCACTAGTATGGATTGAAATCCATACATACTTTGGGACGTTCTTTCGTTTCATATAAACGAGTTTTAGGGAACGTTTCCCTTAAGATAGGATTCTTAGGAAGTTAAGTCTTTGAGATCATTTTCATAAAATGATCCTAAGATTATTAACTTGCCAATCCTACTTATAACGTTCTAAATTTATTTGAAACTTTGTCATCTTAGTTACTTGTGTTATCTCGTTGTATGTTCAAAACATCAATACTTTGAGTTTTGCACAACAGTTTATGCAAAGTTAACTCAAGATTAGCAAATTCTGATCCTATCAAAATTACTACAACGAGAGACATATGGAGTATCCTTATACTCTTTTCAGTTCCTTTCCAAGGCCCTAGTTTGCCACTATGGAAGTTAAAGTCTGATCTTTCCTTTAGGCTTTCCCTTCTCTCACCCCTCCATTGGGTTTTAGGGCTTTCTTCTTCTTTGGCCTTCATGCCTTTACCTTATTAGGTTTAGAAGAAGATCTAACCATCATTACCTTTAACTTCATAAGGATGCTCGCTTAAGTTATCAACTAATTTGATCAACTATGCTACAATAGCATCATCTAAGATTTGAGCAAAAAGGGTCTAAAATGATGATAGAAGCAATTCAAGCAATCAGTGAACTAAGAACTCGTTTCTTAGTGTATTGTGTGGCTGCAAGGTCCTCCTCAGTGAGGACTTTCATCCCACGTTATACGTGTACTCCTTCATACAAATATGGAACAATTCCCTCTATGTGTTATACTTTGCAACACGTTCGTAAGAGAGTACAAATGCTCTTAAGTGTTGCTTTAATGTGTTATACTTTGTAACACATTTATGAGGGAGTACAATTGCTCTTAAGTGTTTGGAGAATTTCCTTCACTTTTGAATTGCTTCTCTTAAGCCTAGGTTGAATTTTCACAATAGATGAAAAGTTCGCCTTTTAGAGAACAATTTTCTCTTTTGGAATCTTAAAATAGATTTTAAGATTCAAAGCCAATCAGAGTGGTTAGGACTTTAGTCAACTTATTTGACTTAAGGATGGATACTAATGGATCGCATTTCAACTTGTAGACAATCACAGAACTACAACCTAAATGCTAAGCAGAGAAAATGTGAGCATATAGAATAATAACGTAACACCTAGGATTAGGACTTTTATCACATGTGGCTCCCACTATTTTTAGAAGGTCTATAAATCCCAACGACCTTAGAAGAAATTTTCGCAGTAGGTACTAGGATCCCAAACATTCTTAGTTTTGGACCCACGACTCGTGAGACATCCAAAGGTCTAAGGATCTTAGGTAGGTATAGAATTGCCAATTCCATCTCCATGGAATTCCTAGTAATGTTTTTGCATCACTGATCTTTCAATCATGGACCCACGACTCGTGAGACATCCATATCTACTTCAGTGTTGAGTGGGACCCATCAATCATAAGATCGCAATCAAACTTAGTCCGGAACGACCCACAACTCGTGAGACATCGCCCATTCCAAAATGATCAAGAAATATCGATCACCTATGGTGATCAATCAAGAAACTAAGATTTAATAGGTTTCACTAATTACCCCACGACTCGTGAGACAACAATTAGCTTACCTGCTAACTCTTAAATCCTATTGATGGAATGTTAGAAATTTTATAACCGTAATAGAATACCTATTTATTCGAAAGTTGCTCAATATTTTAATTAGGGATTTTCGAATTAACCGGAGAGTTATCCGATTTTTGACCTCACCAACATGTACAGTTATCCATTTTTAATTGTCTTAATTAATGCAGTTTCACATAAAATGCATCACAGAAGCAATTAGCAGATAACATGTCCTAGCATGATACTAATTATGTGATGATCATGGGTATCCTAATCTTATATGTGATTATGGGAGCCACTCCATAATCACTAGTTCTAACATTCATGCCACATAAGACAGTTCATATCACATAGGGGTACAGAATTTAATGGAAAACCCTATCTATTACATTAATAGAAACCCTCCTAAACATTTTGAGGGGTCTTCTCTTATGGCCACCGTTCTTCAAGTGTTCCTTGTGGATCCTTCTTGCTCCTTGGGTGCTTGTCTCCAAAATGAAAAGAAAAATCCCCACTTTCTAAGTTCTACTCTCTTAACATAAAGTAATATGGCTCAATCTTCATATTGACCATAGACAAATACACGGGGCATACCCCGGCCCAAAAAACAATAATAAGGAAAGCCACATAATAAACACATAACAGTACGCACATAAGTAGGGCTCCAACCCCAATTGAAATAACGCAACTATGGGGCTCCGACCCTAATTGAAATCATCCATGTGCAGAATTTAAAACATTCATAAGACTAACCCATGATCACCTAAACTAGCATGCTCCCGTTTGAATTTAAATTTATTAATTAAATTTAAAATTCCCTTAACTTCAAGTTACAGTAACTTAAGTAATTTGAATGTTAGTTCATTATTCAAGAATTTATTCAAAATCGAACCCGGATCAATTTGACAAAATCTCAATTAATTCAAAATTAAATTTTGTCAAGAATATTATTCAAAGTGATATTTAATATTTTTCTCGAAAAATAAGAACTTGACTTTAATTCACAAAAATCCCAAATTTTATAATTATTACAAAAATAATCAGTTTTAAAATAAAATCAAATTTTAAAATAAAATCAAAATTTTTAAATGGGATTTTAACGAAACCAAAAATACGATACGAAATCCCGGGATCAAACCGACCCCACGCGATGCGTACGAAGCCGCGCGCAGCTCAGCTCACACAGCCCGTACGGGCGTGCAGCGGATACCGGCCAGGGCAGCAGCTGCTCGCGCTCAAGACAGCATGCACAGCGCGCAGCAAGGCTGCACGCCGCGCCCGAGTCTCACGCCCAAGACAGCGTCTCGTGCGCGGGTGGGTGGGACGGAACGGTGCGCAGTCGCCTAGGCGAGCGTCTGCATGTGCGGGCTTTGCAGTGGTGCGGGGCTGCGTGATGCAGTCCTATACGTGTACAAGTGCACGCAATCCCGCGCACTTTTACGCGTGGGTGAACCTGTTCCGAATTCGTTTCGTAATTTCACAAATTCTAATTTTCATTTCGAATTAAATCAGTTCAATATAAACCAGATTAAAACAGCTTAAAACCAGATTTATAAGAAAACAATTTTTCATTAATTTTCAAGAAATAGTTTAGATTCGACAGATTCGTTTTTAAACAAAAACCAAGAATACATAGTAAATATCCAAATTCAAGAATTTTCTTTCAAAATTCAAAACGGTAACGTTTCGAAACGAAAGTTGCAAGGTGGCTCTGATACCACTTGTTGGAAAACAGCAGAGTTTAAGCAGCGGAAGTTTAAAAAAATTTCCAAAAGCGAATCGTGATCTTGCAATGTTCGTTTCAAAACTTAGGGACTCAAGAAACTTACACGAATTGAAGCTTTCTTGAAACGTATTGAGCCGCCCTCAAATGTTCTTCATGCGGCACGGGAATATAGAGAGCCCTATTAATCTTAATCTTAAAACAAAGCTCCCTTCATATTCCATTTGATCTCAATCCAATAAACCCCATTTTCTTGATGTCTTGATCTAACCACCTTGCGCAGGAATCATGAATGACTTGTGTAATAAGAGATCATCTTGCCTATAGCAAGTGTAGGTCCTTTATTGATTCCAACAATTCTCATTTGTCACTTGTGTAATCCCAACATAGGTCGTAGTTCAGGTGTCTATATGGCGACACCCTTTTGAGCTTATATCAAAGATTAAAGAGTTAGCTCATATGAGACAATGTGGAATCTCAAGTCTAAGGATTAATTCCTCACATTATTGGCATGTGAGATATTTCCTAATCTGGAAGTTCTAGCAACATCCTTTCCCATTTAGGAATCTTCTCACGCGGGGCACTCTCAGTGAACTCGTCTTTACAACAAGCACCTTGTGTATTGTGTACGCATCAACTTATACACTTTACACCCCATGAAACAGGATGATCCTTCTTAAGGACACAACTACACAAGCAAGTCTCAACAGAGGCAAAGTCGACACTTCCACTGTCTGTCGGCCTCATTGACTTGGAGAAGTTTCTAATCCTCGCCTATGGAGTTAAGAACTGGTTAAATGTGTCATTCCTATAATGACAAAGTTCTTAACGGTCTCATCGGATTAGGGGAGTTCTAGTCATGCACACGTAATGAAAACACACAAAACACGTATTAACATATAAGAAGTGTTCACCTATGATTATTTCGTATATTATTCAAAGATTATCTATGATAAGGGGAAAGTCCCAAAGCATAACAACTTTCTAGGGCTCTATTCCCAATAGATATTTGTTTGTTTTCAGTTTTGATAGGTATGATTTGATATGGAAGTAAGGTTGGAAACCCGTACTCGCCGAGTATAAGATATGTTATGTTATGTTGATTATGAAACGGGATAGGAGCTTTCTCTTTTGATATGATATGAGCATGTTGAGTTTGTTATGTTTTGAATAAGTATAACTATACATTTGATTTGAAAATGGCTTTGGTATGCAAAAAACTACTCCCGGTTTATAATCTTTCTTTTGATATGTGCTCAGCTCTATACTATGTACAGTGTGTATGTGTGTGTGTGTGTGTTCAGCCCCCTCACTCAATCAAGTGGACTGATCCTCGCCCCACCTATGTTTTTAGTTCGTAGGTGCAGGTTGTTGGAGTTCGAGCTAGGCGGCGGTGTGTCGTGTCTATCGAGTCAGTGTCTTTTGTTAAGTTTATTAAGTGTTTTGTTTCAGTTATGTTTGTAATTTGTAATTGTATGTACTCTGTACAGGTTTATGCTTATGGATTGTATATATGAAATTCGGGACAGGTTTCTAAGCCAGTTGAACCCGTATTTACTTTATGCACTTGCTTGATTATGATTATTTTCGGGACAGGCTTCTAGAACTAGTTAAACCCGCGTAGTTGATAATGATTGAATTAATATGTCTGATGTTTTAAATTTTTATAAATCCGTATTCTTTACTTTGCTTCCGCTTCCAGGTTTTGTTTTATCTGTTGTACAGGGTCTAGGTATCGCCTAGCTTACGTAGGGTCTTGTCTGTCTCTCGTTCGCTACTGCTTGGTTCGTGTAAGGATTTTCCCATTTCGTATGCGGATTGGGCTTTAGTGCGGGGGATGTGGTGGCCCAGCGTTCTGGGCGCTACACAACGTGCTCGTTTTCGAATGCATGCGACTTTTAAGCCTGATGTATATGTACATATGTGCGAAATACGTATCTTGATGGTTTTATTATATGTTTGAAAGTATGAACACCATGTACGAGCCTATGTATGCTTGTTCTCGATTTTGATATGATCTTGAGGTAAGCATGTGCATGATATATACGTACGATATGATAAGTACGATATGCATGAGTTATGTTTGTCCGTAGCATGTTTTGTACTTGAACTTGACTTGCTTGATGGGCCCCGGAGATTGTGGGTAAGGAGCACCCGGGATGGCCAAGGGGTCACCGGGCACACCTCCTGCGCATAGTCTCCACTTGAAAGGACGAACCCGGAACCCACTAGGAGGTTTGGTGGGGGATGGAGTCCACGGGCGTGAGTGTCGTGAAACTCACGACCCACACATACTTACTTGGATGGTTAGGGCGTATTCACCCTTCCATCACCCGGAGGAGAGGTAGGCTTGCTTGTATTTGTTTATATCTTGAATTTGTTTTGGCACGACTTGTCTTGGAAGTAAAGTTGGAACTTGAGCTCGTACCCGCCGAGCGTTTTGTCAATTTTGTTATAAGTTCGTGAAACGAGATTCATAATTAAGATAAAATTTGGAATATTATTATTAACCTAATAAAACGAGCTTGTAATGCATGCTAAGTTTGACTTGTTATGAATGTTAGGAATAGTGCCCTAAAAGCCGATGTAATGGTCTGCTTAGTGCTTTTCCGTTTGTAAATCACAGACAGTCTTTGAATAATAAACGAACTAAGGAAACACTTCTTTATACGCTCTTGTATGATTGTGTGTTTACTTTCTATGCATGTTAAGAACTCCTCTAAGAAATATGACTTATAAGACTCAACCATTTAGGAGAAGTGGTTCAAAATGAGCCCTAAATCACTTAAGTCATGATTAGAAATCACTCCAAGCCAATGACTCCAAAAGACAGTGGGAGTGTCGATATGATTCGTTCGAGGCTTGCTCGTGTGATCACGCCCTTAAGAAGGACCATCTTGTTTCATGGGGTGCAAAGTGTATTATTGATACGTGCATGATACATGGGGGTGCTTATTTATTCCAAGAAAGTACACTGAGGTGTCCCATGTGAGAAGATTAGGAAATATCTCATGAGTCATTGATGTGATTAAGTAGTCCTCAGACTTGAGATCCCATCGATGCTTTGTGGGCCAACTCTGCAGTCTTTGGAATGAGCTTTAAAGGGTGTCGCCTTAGAGAACCGACTCAAAGCTCATGCTGGGTCTGCACAAGTGGCACATGGAAGCATATGAGAATCGATAAAGGACATACACTTGTATAAACAAGTTGATCTATCATTGTAAAAGTCATTCATATGCCATAATGGAGTCCTTGGCCAAGGCAGTGGATCGAGATCAAGAAATGGGTTTCTTGGATCGAGATCAAATGGATATTAAATGCACTTAACTTTAAGATCGAGATTATTAGGGTTCTGATTATTCCCTTGCCCTAGATCTCGATTGAGATATGGGATGTAGTTGGATTTTATCTCACATATGTCAATGACTTAAAGGTTCTTTCGAATTGAGATATTCTTATTCAGCTAGGGGTCACACACCTGTTGCTAGACTATGGTAGTGTGATCTATGGACTGGCTAATTAATTGGGAATTAATTAATTAGGGTCACTTCTAATTGAATTAAGAACCTAGAGGGTCATACACAAATGCCTGGTCACGAGGGTTAAGGCTTAAATCGATTAAACGAGTTTATCGAACCAATAAGAGATTGGTTAGGAGCCACACGTGTGGTATATGTGTAGGGCACATGTCTCGAAGTGACCCGTGTCACTTTGTTGTAATAATTAAATAATTAATTTGATTAATTATTCAATGGACTTTAATTTAATTATGAATTAATATTAAAGTTCTAATTTGGAGAATTTAAGTCTAATAAATAATTAATTATGAATTAATTAATTGTTAACTTCAAGTTATTTATTATGAATAAATAAAATTAATTAAAATACCTAAAAGAGTTAGATATTATATTCTTACTTGACAAGGTTGTCAAAAGAAGACTTTTGGTCAAAGTAAGAGTCTTTCTCTCCAAACAAGGAATATACTAGCTAGTGGGTGAGAATCCTATCCCTAATAGGAGATGGGGTTCGAACCCCATAGCTATAAATGCAAAGGGTTTGAACCCCTTGAGGGTTGATAGAAAAATTATGCTTCTCCATATTATATCACACAAACCCTAGAGCCTAAACACTAAACATAGAACTAGCATCCTCCCTGTTTAGATAGTGATCGAGGTTGGGATGGACAATTTCTCTAGAGGGCTGCTTTTGTGGAGTCTTGAAAGATTCGAAGGAGCTTGGGGACTTGCCGCCTGAAGAGCATTTGTGGGCGGCTCAAACGTGTCAAGACAGCGTCAATCTCAGTGAGTTTCTTAGAACCCTAGGAATTGGGAATAAGAATTCCAAGATTCGATCTTCTTTTGGGAAAAAATTTTAAATTCTGTTGCGTTACTGTTTCATGTTTCCCCAACAATGAATGTACACTTTGAGATACGTAAACTAAGTCTTGTTTTGTCTTTTTTGTAAACTACCCTATATATATATTATCACGGGCAAATATTTTGGTGTGCAAAAACTAATCTTGGATTCACGAACATCTATTTTGAATGTGCTGTGCTCTTATGTATATGTAGGTGTGTGTGGGTAGCCCCTCACTCAGTCTTTAGACTGACCCCTCCCCTCCCCATGTTTTTAGTTTGCAGGATTTACTTTGGAGTTCGAGCTAAGCGACATTTGTCAGTCTTTGGAGTCTGTTTTGAGTCGAGTCTCTTGTATTCGTTCGGGTCTTTTGCGCACGCATTTTTGAATTCGAGCAAGTTTGTACAATATGATTGTATGTACATATACGTATGCATTATTTTAAATTATGTTACTAATTTCGGGAGAGGTTAGGAAAGGTTCTTGGATTAGTTGAACCCGTTTTACTGTATATTATTCAGGATAGGTTTCTAGGGCCAGTTGAACTCGTTTTACTGTATGATTATTCGGGACAGGATAGGACTGGTTCTTTGGATTAGTTGAACCCGTGCATTTGATTATTATATTTGGATTATGTCATTATAACTGATGTATGAAAGTTTTTGAAAGTTCGCATTGCTTTCGCTTTTAGGTTTTTGCATCTTTTCATTTGTACAGGGTTAGGTACCGCCTAGCTTAGGCCTGTTTTTTTTTGTTTGTCTCCTCGTTCTCTATGACTAGGAGTGTGTGCGGACTTTTTATTTTGTACACGTGTCGGGTCCTAGTGTGAGGGATGTGGTGCTCTCCATTTGGGGTGCTACAAATCCTTAAGTGGTATCAGAGCTACCAGGTTCAGAACCGGTACTCTTGAGTCGTGTCGTGTCAGTCTAGGTCATACGGCATAGGAATATTTGTGCATTGCATTCGTTTGACATGAACTTTTGACTCGTGAGCATGAATTGTTTTGAGCTTATGTGATTGCACGTACACTATGACTACGATTATTTAACATTTTAATTATTATACTTTATAAATTACAATTAATTGTTGCATTTTGTGACCTAAGTGTTACTTATCATTTGCATCCCTAAATCGCATGTATCGAATTCAGTGTTTGAATTTCAGGGTGCCCTGTGAGACAACAACGAGATTTCTCCCCACCTACTGTACCGATTGATACCATGATCAAGGCATAACATAATTCGAAATAAAAGGGGGTTTTTCAAGATTAGTGGTTATGAAAGGTTTCAGAGTTGAACAAATGAAACTGTTATATTGACTTATCACCTTAAAGTCAAGTGGAAGATGGGAATAACGAATTTTCGTTTTGATGATTCGATTATCCAAGGAGGGTCGTTTTGTTGATGCAAACAGGTTGATAGAGAAGAATTCGATCAAGCTTAAGGAATGTGGATAAGAGTCATTGTTGAATAATAAATAAGGAATCTACAAACCTTTAAGGAGTGTTGAAAACTTTGGTACTGTTTTGAGCTAACAAATAACAAAACAAGATTGATTGTTAATTCTCTTATAGTTTCTTCGTTGTAGATTGAGAGACTTGTTGTTGTGGGGATAGCCAACTTAGTTCCTGAAACATCCCGTTCGAGTTTCAAAAACGTATACCCTGACTTAATCTGGGAAGTACTTAACACCAAGATCGTCCAACATAGTTCTGAGATAGATTTCTGATAGCCAACCAAACTATGGGCAACTTCTTGAAGATGAGTCGGCTAAGGTTCAACATATAAACCAGAAATTTAGGAGGAAACAGATGACTCTAGTTAAGTAGGGATTTCGATCTAATATGGGGTTCGATGATAGACATGCTAGCTGAGTTATCTCTTCATGCCAAAAGACTTAAGACAAGAAGCCAAGATGGCAAAAGTTACATCACCAATAGTTTGATCAACCCCCCCCCCCCTCCTCCCAACCACGTCATCTCAACTTCATTATCAAGGTTTTTGATACTACAGTGAATGGTACACTAAACATTCATAGCACGAGCATACATGCATTGTTAATACAATTAATTCTTGTTATTATGTGACATACTTGTCAACTGTAATACATGCTAAATTATCTTTATTTCTAATTGTGTTACTTTGATGTGCGTATGTATGAGTACCTTGAATAGTTGTACTTTTGTGCTAGAGAGATGTCAGAATCTCTCCTTTTAAGTGAGAGGGAGATTTAATTCTCTCTGTTTACGTGTAGGGAGATGTTAAGTCTCTCTATTTTTGTGATAGAGAGATGCAGGATTCTCTCTATTTTATGTGATAGAAAGATGTTGGATTCTTTCTAAGTTTTGTTCACGAGAGATGTTGGATTCTCTTGTATTTAGATATTCAGGAGATGTTGGATTCCCTCGAATTTAGGGGTTTGAGGAATGCTGGATTTTCTCAAACTAGAATGTTTGGGAGATATTGGAATCTGTCAGACTTAGGTTAAGAGACGGGGTTCTCTCAGTTATGTGCTTGAGAGACAGGGTTTTCTCTTGTTTATCGTAGTTGCATTACGCATGGCCTGACAACGGTTTGCAAGTGACAAGTATGCGGCGATATCGAGGTCTGGATACAGTTGCAGTTATCTGTATCATAGTAGTGATCGAATGGGTTCGAAGCAATCAACGGTCAAGTACTCGGACAGACCTTCATGACAACAAGGCCCCGTGAAGAAGGTTTAATGCAAGCAATGAGAGTAAACTTCACAACTAGGGCTATGATTCTATACGATCTCTGGAGATGAACTGAGGCACTACAACTCGAAGCTCTTTAACTCAGCATTTAGATCAGGGGACCAGATCCTTTTAAAAGGGAGAGATTGTGACGCCCCGCATCTCTGAAGCATGATCCGATGACGTTCATGGTAAGTCCTTCCACTTGAATGTTTAATTTAAGAATTATATGACGTATATGATTGAATGTGAATCAATTTAGCATGTTATTTATTTGAACTATTTTATGATTAATCGTTAATTTAAGTAATTGCGTGCCTCTATGCCTTAAACCATTTAATTTAATTTAATTCGAATTTATTTCCATGAAATAATTATCAAGTTGATTTTAATTTCATTACGGTATTTAGCTTGTTTAATTTGAATTTATTCGAATTCTTTGAGAAGTATTTGCTAATTAATTGTTTATGAGATGTCGTTAAATTGTACAAAAGATTTTCTAAAATTAAATTGATTTAAGCTCTATTTGGTAAAATTCTTGCCCTTAATTTGTAAAATTATTTTAGAGTTTGTAAGTTTATTTGTGTTATACTCAGATTTTAATTTATGGTATTTCAATGTGTCGGATTCAGATTAAATATTCGGAACCTCACTTAGACCGGTCAAAACCCTTTTTCCTCTCTCTCTTCCCTCTCTCTCCTCTCCCAACTCTCTCTTACGTATTACTATTCATACCAACACGAACGAGCCAGTAACTTTGCCGTTTCTCACGGATTTCGACGAATGTCTAGTCATTTTTAACGTACTCGATGAGACCTACACAACCTGCCAATTTCATGGCCCGAAGACAAGCGGTGGCGGAGATATCGCACAATTTCAGTCCCGGCTGGGGGGAGACGCCACTACTCCGGTGGTTCGCAGCGGTTTTCGGCGATCTTTTGCTGCGGAGGTTGATGGTATTGGGTGCGCCACTTATTGGCGCACCTTCCGGCGTTTTCCGGTGGCCAGATATGCGGCGGTGACCTCACACGCACCGGCTGAAGGTGGTGCGTGAGTGGCGGGATTTCAAGCCGCCACTTCAACGGCAGTTCGCGGTGGCTTCTGGCGACCTTTTTCGGCCGAGATTATGGGGTTAGATGTGCCACTCCCCGGTGCACCGTTTCGCGTTGGACGCGCGGCCAGGAAGGCCGCTACGGTGGCGCACGCGCAGACAAAAGCTCAAGGTGGCGGTGCGTGTTACTGTAGTCGCTGTATTTGGCGGCTTTCGACGGTCTTCTCCGACGAATAGGCACTATTCCCGAGCGTGTTCAACGTGGTGACTCCATTTGTGGCCGTGGATTGAACTGAAAGTGGCCGGAAATGGTGGTTTTCTGGCGATGAAAGTGGCACAGCGGAGGTTAACTCCGATAATTTTTTTCGGCAAATAGCATATGGGTTTTGAAAAGCTCGTCACGAATCAGAAATTAGAGACGAACGGCTTAAAATTTTTAGAAATTGATCAAGGATTTGGAATAGGCACGAAGATTATATTCTCAGGTGATTTTTTGGGATTTTTTTCCGGTTAGGTTCCAGCGGCCCACCACCGACAGCGGGCGGTTTTTTCGGCAGCTCCAACGGTAGCGTTCCGGCGGTCTTCGGACAGTTTATTCACCTCGTTGTGTTTGTACAGGTGCACTTGGAGTGGGTCTTGTAGGTTCTGGGGTGAACCATTTGCTTTGTCTTCTGCTTGTTTGGTGCCAGGTGAGGTTAAGATATAGTTAAACCCTATCCAACGTGCTCGTTTTCGAATGCATGCGACTTTTAAGCCTAATGTATATGTAGATATGTCTGAAATACGTATTTTAATGGTTTTGCTATATGTTTGAAAGTATGAACGCCATGTACGAGCCTATGTATGCTTGTTCTCGATTTTGATATGATCTTGAGGTAAGCATGTGCATGTTATGTACATACGATATGATAAGTATGATATGCATGAGTTATGTTTGTCCGTAGCAAGTTTTGTACTTGAACTTGACTTGCTTGATGGGCCCCGGAGATTGTGGGTAAGGAGCACCCGGGATGGCCAAGGGGTCGTCGGGTACACCTTCTGTGCTTGAAAGGACGAACAATGAACTCACTAGGAGTTTTGGTGGGGCGATGGAGTCCTCTGGCATGAGTGTCGTGAAACTCACGACCCACACATACTTGGTTGGACGGTTAGGGCGTATACACCCTTCGATCACCCGGAGGAGAGGTAAGCTTGCTTGTATTTGTTTATATCTTGAATTTGTTTTGGCACGACTTGTCTTGGAAGTAAGGTTGGAAATTGAGCTCGTACCCACCGAACGTTTTATCAGTTTTGTTATAAGTTCGTGAAATGGGGGTAGATTCATAATTAAGATAAAATTTGGAATATTATTATTAACCTAATAAATCGAGCTCGCAATGCATGCTAAGTTTGACTTGTTATGAATGTACACTTTGAGATACGTAAACTAAGCCTTGTTTTGTCTTATTTGTAAACCACCCTATATATATATTATCATGGGCAAATGTTTTGGTGTGCAAAAACTAATCCCGGATTCACGAACATCTATTTTGAACGTGTTGTGCTCTTATGTATATGTAGATGTGTGTGGGTAGCCCCTCACTCAATCTTTGGACTGACCCCTCCTCTCCCTATGTTTTTAGTTTGCAGGATTTGCTTTGGAGTTCGAGCTAGGCGGCATTTGTCAGTCTTTGGAGTCTGTTTTGAGTCGAGTCTCTTGTATTCGTTCGGGGTCTTTTGCACACGTATTTTTGAATTCAATCAAGTTTGTACGATATGATTGTATGTACGTATAAGTATACATTAATTTAAATTATGTTATAAATTTCGGGACAGGTTAGCACAGGTTCTTGGATTAGTTGAACCCGTTTTACTATATATTATTCGGGATAGGTTTCTAGGGTCAGTTGAACCCTTTTTGTTGTATGATTATTCGGGACAGGATAGGACAGGTTCCTTGGATTAGTTGGATTATTCGGGACGTTTCGCATTGCTTCCGCTTTCAGGTTTTTGCATCTTTTCATATGCACAGAGTTAGGTACCGCCTAGCTTAGGCCTGTTTTTTTTTTTTTTTTTTATCTCCAGTTCACTATGACTAGGCGTGTGTGCGGACTTTCCATTTCGTACACGTGTCGGGTCCTAGTGCGGGGGATATGGTGCTCTCCGTTTGGGGTGCTATAGTCTAACACCCTTCATGGGGTTCAAACCCTATGCTTATATAGGCTGGGGGTTCGAACCCCTCATTCCTTTAAGAGAAGGATTCCTTAGCCATCAAGTCAAGGGATTTCTTACTTGAAAAGAAAGTCTGTCTACTTTGACTAAAAGTTCACTTTTGACCAACTTGTCTTGCAAGAAATAATATCTAACTCCTTTAGATATTTTTATTTATTCATAATAAATAAATTGATGCTAATAATTAATTCATTCATAATTAACTATTTATTAGACTTTACATCTCCAAATTAGGACTTAATAATAATTTATAATTAAATTAAAGTTCATTAAATAACTAACCAAATTAATTATTTAATCACCACACAAGGATGACACGTGTCAAGCCTGGACACGTGCCCCACACGTATGCAATACACGTATGGCCCCTTTCCAACGCTTGGTTGGTTCGATCAACTCATTTAATCGATTCAAGCTTTAACCCTCATGACCGGGCATTTGTGTGTGACCCTCTAGGTTCTTTATTCAATTAGCAGTGACACTGATTAACTAATACCTTATTAATTAATCATGCCACGGATCACACTACCATAGTCTAGCAACAGGTGTGTGACCCCTAGTTGAATAAGAATATATCAATTCGAAAGAACCTTTAAGTCATTGACATATGTAAAATAAGGTCCTCCTACAAAATATCTCTTGACCAAGATCTAGGGCAAGGGAATAATTAGAACCCTAGTAATCTTGATCTTAAAGTTAAGTTCATTTCATATCCATTTGATCTCGATCCAAGAAACTCATTCCTTGATCTCAATCCACTGCCTTGGTCAAGGTCTCCTAGATGGCATATGAATGACTTACACAATAAGAGATCAACTTGCTTATGTAAGTGTAGGTCCTTTATTGATTCCCATATGCTTCCATATGCCACTTGTGCAGTCACAGCATAAGTCTTGAATCAGCTGTCTCGGGCGACATCCTTTAAGGCTTATACCTAAGACTACAGAGTTTGTTCGCAATGCATCGATGGAATCTCAAGTCTAAGGACTACTAAATCACATCAATGACTCGTAAGATATTTCCTAATCTGAAAGTTTCTATTTCCATAAATGGAAACTTCCTTTCCCATTTAGGGATCTTCTCACACGGGACACCTTAATATACTCATTTAGAACAAACGATCACCCCTATGTATCACGCATATATCAGCCATACACTTTGCACCCCATGAAACAAGGTGGTCCTTCTTAAGGGCGTGATTACACGAGCAAGCCTCAAGCGAGTCATATCGACACTCTCACTATCTATTGGACTCATCAGCTTGGAGTGATTTCTAATCATGACTTATGTGATTTAGGGCTCGTTTCAAGAACCACTTTACCTAAGTGATAGAGTCCTATAAGTCATTTAGATTAGGGGAATTCTTATACATGTGCAGTTAAAGTAAACATATAATCAAAGAAGAGCATATAAAGAAGTGTTGCCTTATGATCAAATCAGTTCATTTATTATTTAAAGATCATCTGTGATGTACAAATGGAAAAGTACAAAGCAGATTACAACATCGGCTTTAAGGACACTATTCCTAATAATCTCCCACTTGCCCATCAAAGCCGTTCATAAGCTAATCTAAGTCTCATCTTCTAAAGATGACCCTCGGATTCTTGTTTACTTAGGGGTTTTGTTGATGAGTCTGCCACGTTCTCTGCTGATGCGACCCTCTCTATTTGCGTATCACCTCGTTTGATGATATCACGTATTAGGTGATTCTTTCTCATAATGTGTTTGGTCCGTTGGTGAGATCTTGATTCTCTTGCTGAGCAGCCGCCCCAGTGTTGAACATTGTGGTGTCTTTTGCAAGTGACTCCACGTAGAGGCAAATAAATGCCCCACAATCCAAGTTTCTAGTTCTTGACAATGGGAGGTAGTGGGGTATGGATATTTATCTGTTGCCAAAATTGTGGCAATACCCTTATATTCCCAATATGATTTCATGAAACAACTCCATACCTTCTCTGCATGATGTGTTTTAGCCGAAACAATGGACTTGTATGCAAAGAACTTTATCTCCCTTGTGTTGTACACCACCAAATGCCAATGATTTGTAGTGTGCAATGGGAATATAATGTACCAGCATTCGTTAATTACATCTCTGTTCAGCATTTCCAGTTGCAGCAACGCATATTTCATCAACTTCGGGTTTTCAAGAAAATTACCCATCTTCTTCTTCGACAGATAGTGGTTTCCTCTGGATCCCTTTACTAAAACTATTATATGTTGCGTGAGAAATGAAGAAACGTAATAAATTTTGTGGGATTTTTCGGGAATGTATCCAGTACCCATCAAAATATCAAAAAAGGCCTCGAACACCCATTGATTCATGGACTGACCCCATATCAATCTTAGAATATCACTCACATATACCCGAGTATCATCGCCACTGACATAAACTACCTTATCATTGGGGGAAAAAAATATTATGTATTGATACAAAGTTGATGTACATATTACAAAAATAATTACGCATTAAGAACAACTTACTCCAACGTCGCAGAGTAGGCATTAATCATCCCATCGATCATTGTACGGGCATCATCATTCAAAGATGCACGCCCATCAAAGTCCTTTCTACCCAGCCGCGACTTCAAATCTTTGTCAACATAATTTTTTGAGGCAATAAGATCATCATCAGCATCTTCACCAACATTGACTGCTTCTTGAGGGAACTTTGCAGCATCTTGAGAAACATGTATAGCATCTTGTGCAGCTTCATCAGCAGCATCTCGCTCAACCTCATCAACATCAATTCCCTATTCATCTTTCAAATCATTTAAAACCATACTAATGGTTTCATCAACAGAATCTTCCCTAACATTCTTCACAACCTCTTCAGCCTTCTCCTCACCACCATTTCCTTTAACACCTTCTACATCAGACAGCTCATCAGCAACCTTCTCCTCACCATCATTTCCTTCAACACCTTCTACATCACACAGCTTATCAGCAGCTTCTTTAGTTTATTAGATTTTGCTCTCTAATTAGATTTCTTTCTTTTACCAGTTTTCTTCTACTCGGTCACCTCTTGGTCTTCACCATTATCATCACAACTATCAAGATCATCATCATCCTGATTTTCAAAGGCAGATTCTGGTACAATCTCTACACAATCTAGCAACTTGAGCTCCCTTTGATTAGCAGGTTTAATTTGATTAGCTGCAAGCAAAACGATCCAATTCTATAATATGAGCTTGCTGAAATACTTTTCAATTTTCTTCTTCTGTGCGGGCAAATTACTCTTCTGCCACTTAAAAAATATGGGAAAGCGTGCACCACCACGGCATGCCCACAAGAGGGAAAATGCTCGTGGAACCAAGTTGGATTTAAAACATACTAGGGGGATCAAAAAGTAAAAAGTTCAGCTTAGATATAAATACAAACTAGCAATATATATTCTTACCATGAGCCCCATGGTACATCCGTCAAGAAACTATTTGTCACCATCTTGGAACTTAGCAATTGACAAAAGCAAAAAATTTATAAACAGCATCGCCCCAAACGAATCAGCTGATGTGCTCTAGGTCATCTACGTTGCATATCTGACCAATAGGCAGCTTAAGGCTGCTGCGAGGAAACAACAATGTATAAAAAACAAACAATATGAACATTCTTGCAAAATCATCAATGGCTTCGGCATTACTCCTAGAAGCCAAGCCCTCTAACCTAGCCAATATGTTAGCAAGTGTAGCACCCCAAGCGGTGGGCACCACATCCCCCGTACCGGGGCCCTACACGTATAACGAAATGGAGACTCCGTACACGCACTAAGCCTTGGCGAACGGGCGACAAACAAAAGCCACTCCTAAGCTAGGCGGTCTAAACCCTCAAACAGAGTGCATATAAACCAACATACAAAAGCGAAAGCATTTAAATCAAACTTATCAAAGCATAAGGTCAAGCGAAACAACACTTAGAGCAAATTATATACATACTTACCACAATCGGCCAAACTTAACAAATACAAACTTCGAATTACAAATATTCCAAAAGTACAAATGTAACCAAACTAGATATGAGAATGTAGACTCGAACTAAGCTAGACACTCCAAAGACCACAAGCCGCCTAGCTCAGACCAACCGACCGGAACCTGCAAACTAAAAACATAAAAAGGGAAGGGTCAGTCACACTGACTGAGTGAGGGGCTACAAACGCACACATACATACTTATACGGAGCACAACACATATCAAAGAGGGGAGTTCATGAACCGGGGTATGGTTTTTACATTCTAAAGCATTTTCACCCGTGATACTAGATGTAGGGATTAAAAGAGTTAGGCCAAAACAACCAAATTTTATTAATTGAGAATCCACTCTCGTTTCATAAACTAATACATAACAAACTAGCATAACAAAACATACACACAAAGCAAACCTTCAAACAGAAAGGGGAAATGTGCGCAGGGATATTATCCATCCGGGATCTCCCTTACCCACACCACGATGATCATGTACAGGAGTAACACCCGGCGCCCCGAGTCTCCCTTACCCATAATCACCGAGCCCCAAGCAGACACAAAGTCGGAGTCTTACCAGAATCCAAGGCAAAACAAGATCCAAAACCAAGTGCATATCATATCGGAGGCATATCATATCAAAGGCATATCTTACCAGAGGTATATCATATCAGAGGCATATCATAACCGATATATACATATCTCTAGACATAGCATAGGCATAAACATAGCATATTCATAATCATAATCATATTCATATCCCTAGCATAATCATACTCATAACCATAATCATAACTCTAGCATAATCATAACCCTAACGTATTCATAATCCTAGCATAATCATATTGGATTCTTAACATAATCATACCTCTAGTCATGATCATAACATAATAAACTTACATACTCTAGCAACTAGCATATCATATTCCATAGCATAAAACATAATCATACGTATTCACAGCTCACACATACGTACGTATACAAAGGGATTATACTCACATGCAAACACAATGGACATATTTCATTAGGGTTTATCTATAACCTAACCTCACCTTACACTGACGAACCGGGCAAAAGAGAACAAACCGGAGCCTACGAAGCGACCTCGTCACCAACAGGATACTCCTCTGAATAAACAACAAAGGCACACTTAGACTAAAAATGAACCATATAAACGCTCGGCAAATGCGTATGAATGCGAATGATGCAATGCAAGTCATAATCATTTCACACTTAGGCATAGTCAGAGCATTTAACACATATCACATTAACGGCACTTGAATTAAACACACAACAAGCCAAATGAACACATAATACATTAAATTACATTATACTACATTATATTTCAAGCACACTCAAGCTTAAAATATGTAAGAAGAGCAATTAGGTGCAAAGAGAGGTCACACGTAGCACTTAGGGCAAACAAGTTCACAACTCGCACACATGCATCGAAATCATGCCAAAACAAACATATACACATCATAACACATTATTCATACATAAAACATATCAAAATCACACATTAACAAGTCATAGCAAAATAATACATGCATAAAAGCAAGCACATACCACCAAGGGATCAAGCTCGGGGAGAGAAACGAACAAAACAAGTAAACAAGCGAGCAAAACACACAAACTGGCAAACTAGGGGACTAACAGCCGTTAGTCCCCACCCCACACACCCCCACTAATGGCCGTTAGTGGGGACAAAAGCTCCAGCTGCTGGTAACGGTCGTTAGCTCTCCCCTGCTTCGTCTTCCTCGCGCGAAAATCTACAAACCAGCCTCAAAACCACCCAAAACTCAGACTAAAGCTAGATAAAACATAAGGGCATGTTAGGGTATCAAAAACTCATGCATTTAAAGCCTAAAAGCATGCAAAAACCAAAGCACAACAAGGAGTAATCACAAGAGATTCAACAAGTTCATATTCATGCATAAAAGCTTAGTTCTTTAATGGCAACTTCAAGATAACTCAACTACCGCTTAAATCATGAACATACAAACATAAATGAAGGTCTTGTGATCATATATCATGCATTAAACCAAAATTAATCTCAAGGAAAGGCACATAATTCATGCAAGAACTCAAAACCCTTACTATTCACCACTATTCATGTCCTTATCCATAACCCTAGCAAATCATGCTCAAAATCCGAAATTCATGTATGAAAAGAACCAAAATTGGATATACATCACAAGAATATGCTTACCTTGAAGATTGGATGAAGGATGGAGGAGATTTGAGCTCAAAATCCCAAGGGTGTGAATAGTGACGGGATTCTTCTCTTCCTCTTACTTGGGAGCTGATTTCCTCTCTTTCTTCATATGTGGCTCGAAATGGGAGAGGTAGGATGGATAGAGGGCTGATTTGGGGTCAAGTGGGCCCAAGAATCACCTCATTTGGTCAAGAAATGAACAAGTTATGGTAAAAACCGTAAAAGGTGGTCGTCACGCGCGAGAGGCTCGGTTCGGGCCAAAATTCGAGGGTCCAAACAGGGTTAGAAAAATACAAGGCTTATTCCATTGGTCCCTAATTGTCGAAATGAGTCCAATGGAGGTGTCGGAATTCGAATCTGAATTCCCGAGCTCAAGTTACGCCCCCAGGAACCCAAGGTGCGCTAAATGCACTTTAGCCCCTTTAAGTTCCGTCTTACCAAAACAAATAAAAACTCAACCAAACAAGTTCTAAAACACGTATAAAGCATATAATCACATTTATAATTCACACATTTCATGCATGGCAAATTGTTACAAAAATGAAATTAAAAACGGAGTTAAACGGGGTTGAAAACGAGTTGAAAAGTATAAAACATTTAAGATTTAAACATAAAACATATTAAAATTATCCAAATAATCAAATAAATCATATAATAGCATACTTAATTAATTAAAATCACACTTAGCACACTCGTGACGTTCGTACCTGGAAGGCCGAAGAGTCGGGATGTTACAAACTACTCCCCTTAAAAGGACCTGGTCCTTCAGGTCCGATCGCTCGAGTTAGAACTGTGAGCAGCTGTAGCACCCCGCACGTGAGGCACCACATCCCCCGCACTATGGCTCAACACGAGTAACGAAACAGTAAATCCGCACCCGTATCAAACCATAGCGAACGGGAGACAATCATAAAAACATTCCTAAGCCAGGCGGAGCTAGACCCTGCAGTGATAACCAAACAACAAAATATAATGCATAGTAAAACCAAAGTTCAATCATACAAACCATAAGTAGAATTTGGGCTCTTCAGGCCTCTTTTTAAAACATAACAAATCCCAATAAAATCAATTCAATAATAATTTCATAAATATTCAAGTTCGGGATACTAAGGAATCGAATCATACATAAATCTAATACATGAATGAGTGCAGAGACTCTTCTAACTAACTCGACCACATAAAGACTCCGAATACCTCCGCCTAGCTCGAATCTCCAAAGCCAAACCTGCACACTAAAGTGTTGGGGAGGGAGAGGGTCAGTCTCTAGAAGACTGAGTGAGCAGGAGCGATACATATATATATAAAACAGGCACATGCAAGTCATAAATCCCGAGCAAGGTTTTATTTGAAATTAGTTCCCAAAAAGGGCAAGAAAATAGATAAACAATGCTCGACTTTTACGACTAATTCATATTAAATTCATTACAATCATAAATCATACATAAATATAAGGCTCGGCGAGTGAGCGTGCACAATCTCCAACCAAACTCCGACCGTGTACGACAAATATCAGTAATAAGTTGATTAGGTGTTCATGCGATATATCATAATACACACAATTCATATATCAAATCCTAAATCATATTCGTTTGGGCAATCCGTTTCCCGGCCTTCCCGCACGGTGCCTATCAATCATAACATATTCATAATCATAAGTATAAATCATATCATAATCAACCTTCTTCCTCCGGGTGGTGGACGGGTTAGCAAGACCCGGCCACCCAATCAATGACCAATGGGGTTACATGAATTCCCCAATTGGCACTCAGCTCCCATTCCCCGCTAAAACTCCTAGCGAGGGCCGGTATCACCGTATATAAGTTGGGACTAGTATATGGGATCCCCGTCAGCCCTTGCTTCCTCGGTTAGCCACATATACTAAGTCCCGGGGCCCGTTAAGTAATAAGTAATAAATGTGTCTCGCCAAAACATAACAATCATAAGTACATATCATAATTCATAAATCATTTGAAAAGGGTTTACTCGATCAATACATACTATAAGAAATCATACCTTACCGTGTAATTCGGCATATGCTATATACGTACCTCTCCGTGTCATCCGAATCCGTAGCTAGCATGAAGACACACGGTTTGGAGCATAGCCTCATTACAAAATCATTTTTAAGCTTATATATGCTCGTACGTATAATTCAGAAGAATTTACTCGATAACTTCATTTGAAAACCGTATATATATAATCATAAGGTTTTGGCCAAAGCTTTTCACATAAGGGTTGTAGGGTTTGTTACATAGCTAAAACGAAAACCACCCTCACCTTAACCGTGAAGAAACAAGGATCGAGCACCAAGTGCCTGAACGATCAAAAGCTCTCCACCCTGGAGATAAACTGTACAAAAGACCACAAGACGTGTTCGTGAGACTCAAGACTCTAAATGAACCATATATGACGCACGGCAATGCTCACACATGATATGAAGACATAAAGATCATATTAAGTCATGAAAATCATATAACCAATTCATTCACTTATTCAATCATAGATCATTCAATTCATAACTCCATTCAATTTATTCAAGAACTCAAATAGGAGCATAGACATATTCAAGCTCTTCCATAATGCTACCACATACTTCATATTACACAACATAGCATATATCCAAGGTTTGACAACAAGAAGAAGTCTTATGATATAGAAAATAAGTGATGCGATTCATAAACGACATATAAACACACATAACCGGCAATAAGCAAAAGCATACCTATAACTCATCCAAATGCCACGAAATTGAACCACAATACTCCTAACACATAGCAAAACAAGTTCATAGTTTAACACAAAAGGAGATAAAGTCATTAAGGAGGTGAAACAAATCAAAACCCGAAGAGGAAGTAACGAAGACTGCGCATGGGAAGTGACACGGGGGTGTCACCAACCCTAGCCCAACTGAGCCACGGGCGTGGCTCAGTACAGAGCTTCCCAGAAGGTGTGACACGCCCGTGTCTCCCTCTTATGAGTAAATGAGACACGGGGGTGTCACGGTACAGAACTTGAGGTGCATGCAAAACCTAACCGGCAAAACTGATCCTTTACAAACTCAATCCAAAGGCATACCAAATGAACTCCAAATGCTCTGAAACTTAATATAAAATATATTTGGCATGTTATGAACATTTTTCATTTAGAGTGCAAAGGCTAAATCACACGTTAAGATCATCGAATCCATGCAACAAAACTGGGTCGCCAAAATCGCACATATGAACCCTAATGATTCTATCATGCCTTGATCAAGTACTTAGGCTTGAATTAGGATCTGAAACTTTGGGGAATGCATGATAACATACTAAACAACTTATATACATCATATATATGCAAAATGGTACCATTTAAAGCACATTAGAATGATCAACAACCACACATAAGCAACAGCAACAAATCTGTCATGGAGCATGCGTACAAACAGGCCATGTATTTCGGTTTTGAGGCTTCACATGGATCCAAATACTTGAAACATGAATGCTAACATATAAAGTAATGAGTGTACATCCACTCCATGCAATTTCACACGAAATGGAGACCATTTGATCAAGCAACAACACCATATTTCACACAGCAGTTCAAAAACAGGGGAAATAGTTTGATCATCAAGTTTGGAGCTCCATATCTCATAATTTCATAAAAGGAGCAAGAGATGAAATCCTCCTAACATCATATACTATCAGTTAGGAAAGAAATAAGCCAAAAAACAAGTTCATATGATCACATATAAACAAGAAATTCAGCCACACAAACATATAGGTCACAAGAACAAAAATCCCTAAAAGTTCATACCAATCTCATAATTCAAACCCTAATCAAATCTGATCCAAATCATGTTTTAAATAGATGAAATCAAGCATAATTGAGTAGAGAAGACATAAATATTCATACCTTGAAGTTTTGGTGAAGGAAGAAGGTGATTTGAGCTCCAAAATCACAAAGGGCCAAGGGTTTTCTTCCTTTCTTCTCTTCTCCCTTCTCTCGATCAGTTGCAGCTGGAAATGGAGGCTTATGGTTCGGTTTTCAGAGCTAAAGAGGAGAGAAAGGGCTTAACTCAAGGTAGGTAAGTCATGGTTAAGGTATGGTTAAGTTAAGGGGTGTTATGGGGTCCCACCATGAAGACTAGTCAACGAAAGTAGTTCTTATTGCACGAGTTGCTCGTTACGGTTGGATTTCGGAGGTCTTAATGATCTCAAAAAGGTATGAGGCTGGTTCCATTGTCTCCGGATCGTCGATACGAAGGCAACGGAGTTGACGGAATTCGAATCCGAATTCCCGAGCTCAAGATATCACGCACGGAACCAAGGGTGCGCTAATTGCTCGTTAGCCCCCGATTTGGTTCCTCAATCAAAAGTAAATTCATAAACACGTCAAGTGAATCCGAAAACATAAACAGAGCATATAGACATGTTCATAACACACATATTTACGACATATTAAAGTTTCACGCCAATCAGATACCATTACATATATGAACGAAGCACAAATAGCACACTCATGCGCATGAACGAATTCATATTGTTATAAATAATTTACTAAAACTTAAATTCCATATTAAATAATTTTAAAGCCAACTTATAACATGTGCAAATTAATTATCGAAATTACCGAAATAGTTAAGGTAACACAAAACCTTAATTTAAGAAATTAAACACTAAATATCAAAGTGAAATAAAATAAATTAAATTAAAATAGAAATAGTTTATAGTTTGAATCAAATATAAGCATTTATAAACAATTAACCATATAATTAAATAATTAAATTGCGCAATTAATAAACAATTACATCACATTATTATTACTGAAAAACTGGGGCGTTACAGCAGCTCTCTCGTATTCACTCAAGTTCGAGGTTTATGACATCTATAAGTTTTACAGATGCCGAAATCGCTAAGCTTTCTTTGTCGTTCAAGTTCGCTTTAGTCGGGAAATTTTCGCACAGCTACCCCACGATGGCGAGAATGCACGAGCTGCTTATGGACATGAACTTGAAAGGTGAGTTTAAAATTGGTTTGTTGAATATTAAGCATGTTTTGATTCGGTTATCATGCACGGAAGATTATATAACTTGGTGGATGCAAAAAATCATTTTTTTGGGCGGGGTTTCCTATGAGGGTTTTTAAATGGACGCCTAATTTCAATACCAAAACTGAGTCTTCATTGGCTCCGGTGTGGGTTACATTCCCTGGGCTTTCGAGTCAGTTCTACAATTCGGAGTCCTTGTATGACATAGCAAAAAATATTGGCTTGCCTCTTTGCTTCGACGAGGGTACCTTTGATGCAAAGAGGCCATCGATGGCACGTTCATGCATTGAAATTGATATCTTGCAGCCCCTTAAGCAGCATTTGAGTTTAACGTGCTTTGGTGAAACGCGAATTCAACCGCTGGTTTACGAAAGAGTGCCTTCTTATTGCCGGAATTGCTCACATATTGGGCATAGTCACAAGGATTGTCATGGAAATTTGGGGGTAACAGATAAAATAGAGGATGAAGTAGACCTCGTTGTCACAGATAGCAAGCGTGTGGGTGTAAACTCTGATGATGTCAGGGTTCCTGTAGAAAAACCTAGCCACGCAAATGTGGAGACACAGCAAGGCCCATCCAGCAAAGAGCTTGGGCCAATTTTGGCTTGGGTTCTGAAAAAACCAATGCTAAATTCTCAGCAGCCCATTAATATGGAGCCCATGCAGGCAACAACCCAAGTTGCAAACCCAGCCTGTTGAAGATCCTTTGTAAACTGATGTTGCTTACAAAAATTTTGCACCTATCATCCAGTTCAGCAACACGCAGCAGCTTCCAAACAAGTCGGCGTTAAATGTCGAGCGCCGCCTTTTCTTGTTCCCACATCTTCATGGCCGTCGGCGGGTCAAACCCCATCATCGGCGGCTTCCTCTATAGTACAAGAGTCAGCTTTTGTCTCGGGACTTGTGTAAGCTTCGTAAGCTTCATGAAATGGAAAAGCAAGAAAAATTAGAAACTGAGGCGCGGAATCTAGTAAATCAACAATTAGAAGCTGAACTTTTAATTCGAGGGTTTGAAAAACATATAGTTGAATAGGAGTCTTTGGATGAGGAAGAAGTAAACAGAAAATGGGTTGCCGACATTGATGCTATTGTTGACGAAATTGTAGACTGAGCTTTCCCGGTGAACAAGAAAAAGGAAAAAAAGAGAAATCGATCAAAGTCTACACAGAAAATATGCACTCCAGAATTGTTTCAAGGCCCGCTAGAGCAAACTCTAGAAAAACCACAGCCAAAACTCAAGTCTCTTATTGGAGCCAGTTTTAGAGATGGATTAGAACAACCGGTGGTAAACTGTGTCTTTAATCAGTCCTTAAGTGAGAATGACTTTCCACAAGAAGTGGAGGAAGATGATCAAGAAACATTCAAACAAAAAGCTCTCTTTAGACGTTCAAATTCTATTGGTATAAACATGGAGAAAATATTATTTTCAAAAGATACTAGTGGAAATCGTAAATTTTTGAAGAGATCTTTATTTGGGGGAACTCGTTGCCCTAATTTGCCTTTATCTTATAATAATAGAAAGGATCTTGATGAGGATAATTTTGGTCTAGGTGACCTTTTGCATGGGGTGTAGTACTTCTTTATTTACTTTTCTAGACAATCATTAGGTTGAATCGTTTCAAATTTGGCTTTGATAAACTTGTGCTAAATAAATATAAAAAAAAAAAAGGAGAGTCAAGCTCCATAAAAAGTCAAAGAAGAAGTGCCAACAATTTTCCTTCTCTTCTTCAAACAACAGAACCAAACCTCCATTGTAGAAATTCTCAGCAACAAGAACCAAAAGCCAGTAGAACAATGGAAAGCATACAACCCCAAAGTAGCAACACCTCTCCAATCGAT
Source organism: Lantana camara (assembly GCA_037501455.1). Taxonomy (NCBI): domain Eukaryota; kingdom Viridiplantae; phylum Streptophyta; class Magnoliopsida; order Lamiales; family Verbenaceae; genus Lantana; species Lantana camara. Next base: position 62,058,218 of record CM074857.1, on the reverse strand, counting down.
TGCGGAACTCTTCCTTCCATCGTCGCCTCATTCGTCGACACTTTCATCGATTTCTCCGTCAGCGGCGGCCTCTTCTTGCCGCCGGAGCCAGAATCGCTGAAGAAATTGAAAACTTCATTACAGACAGTATTTCCTCAGCCCGGCCGCCTCATCGCCGTCGGAGATGTCCACGGCGACCTTCCCAAGGCCAAACAGGCCTTACGCCTCGCGGGTTTGATCTGCGAGGACGATCGGTGGTGCGGCGGCGCCAACACTGTCGTTCAGGTTGGTGATGTTCTCGATCGAGGCGGCGATGAGATTAAACTGTTGTATTTCTTCGAGAAATTGAAGAGGGAGGCGGCCAGAGCCGGTGGTATGGTGATCACCATGAACGGGAACCATGAAATCATGAATGTCGATGGTGATTTTCGGTTCGTGGCTCCACAAGGGCTCAAGGAATTTGAAAATTGGGCAATGTGGCAGTGTATTGGGAATTCGATGAAGAAAATGTGCGATGGGATTGATGCGGATTTGTTAATTAGGGATTTGTTCGATGGGGTGCCTGATGAAATTCCAAGAATTAGGGCAGAGCTTCAGAAAGGGGTTAGGGCACGTTTGGCTGCTTTACGGCCGAATGGGCCAATTTCGACTAGATTCTTATCGGGAAACCAAACAGTTGTTGTAGTTGGGGATTCAGTTTTCGCTCATGGTGGATTGTTGGAGAAACATGTGGCGTATGGGATGGAACGTGTGAACGAGGAGGTAAGGGATTGGATTCTGGGCTTGAAAGAGAAGGTGGCTAGTCAGTTGGTGAGAGGGAGAAACTCCATTGTTTGGTTGAGGAGCTTTTCACATGAGTTGGCTAAAGACTGTGATTGTTCTTTGCTTGAGCATGTTCTCAAGACTATTCCCGGTGTGAAGAGGATGATTATGGGGCATACAATTCAGGCAAATGGTATTAATGCTATTTGTGGTGATCGGGCAATAAGGATCGATGTGGGAATGTCTAAACTGTGTGGAAACAGATTTCCTGAGGTGTTGGAGATCAACGAAAATTCGGAGCTTAGGGTTTTAACATCAAATCCTTTGTATTCAAAAAGGTATGAATCGGCTGTGCCCGGCGAGAAGAGAGATGGGCTTGGTTCCTTGATCCCTGAACGGGGATCAAGGCAGATTGAGGTGAATGCTTGAGATAAATGGGTTCGCTTGGCGAACTATGCTCACTAGGCGACTTGAGGTGATTCTTTAAGTGTATATCTTGATCTTGGAGTAATTATAACTTCTTTCAAGTGATTGTAATCGCCAATTGATAGCTTGTTTAGGCACTTGCATAGATGTCTAAGGATGCATCTTGGTCTCATCAGCCATGAATACTAACATTGTTAAATTGTTAATATGCATGAAGCTTGTATGATTATGTTGTTTCTCTAGAGTTATTGTATTGTTCCATTTCTTGACGGATGAAATCCACATGATTTTCTGTCCATTTTATGTGTTTTGTCTCTCAGAATTGTTGGATGATATGCGTCACACTTGTGCTTCGGTTGAAATTTGAGTTCAGGGTAGCAGTTTTATACCAGAGTTAATTTCGACTGAATGTTACTGATTATTCTTTTTCTTTCTTCTTTTCAAATAGAGATTCTTCTTTTTCATTGACATAAACATTTGTGGTTCTTCATTATCTACAAATACAGCCCGACCTTCAGCTCAAGAAGATAAATTTTGTTTGAATATCTAGCTTTCATCACAAAGATTTGGTTATCCCAGATTGGTTATCCCAGTTTTTAGTTGGTAGTTTCATGTAATTTCCCTGCTTCTATATCTTCCTCAATGGAAATACGCCATTCATGAGATCTTCAGCATTATGTCTTTCAACATGTAGACTTGGAGCTATCATCTTCATTGATGTTATGAAGATGTTATGTTGTGCCTTCTTTTTGGCTAGTTATTCTACTGATTTACAATGGTGAACGACATTTAAGAAAGAAGATGCGAGAGATTGTTTGTACGAGGAAATCTTCTCTCACAAGCAAGGGCGACCCCAAGTGGGAGATTGTGAGATCAAGTAACCCCACTTAACTTTTTTTTTTCTTAATAATATTTATGAATTTTTAATGCGTTTTTTTATTTTTGATTTTTATTTTAGATGTTTTGACCCCATAAAATAAGCTTTAAGCTTGAAAAGAAAAGAATCTTGAAGCTTAAAAGTTAAAACTCTTAAAAACTAAACTTTTAAAACAACTTATAGTTGTCTAATCTTAATTAATAAAAACTTATAAATATTTTTTTTTTCTCTCAATATTCTACATTCATGCCATCTCAAAATACAGTCCTTGAAATGAAATCAACTCAAAACATAAGCTTGAAAAAGAGAATGAAATCACTTGTATTTTTCTAATTTGAACTCTATTTCCACCAAAAACAACTGTAACTTGTAAAAAAACAATAAATTGGTAAAAAACCATATTTAATCCAATAATTTTGGGGTTTAATTTTTTATAAAAAACAAACAAAAAATCAACCAAAACTATATTAAAGAGAGGAAGAAGATCCAAATGATGTACACTCTTAACACCATACATCCAGAAGTGCATATAACCATATACATAAATATCATTTGCTACATCCATAATTCCAGAATTTTTTCCCAAAATATCAAAAGAAGCTTAGACAAAAATAAACCTGTTTAAGTCGAATGTTATCATACCTTAATCAGGTTCACCATTTACAGGTTTGCTTCATCATAGTCTGATGACAAGAAATTAGAGCATATTAGGCCTTAATACTTAACTTAATAGATGATGTTACGCTCTTCCCAGATTGGGCAAGTGCAAGTTGCTTTCTTGTTTAGCCATTTCGCTCCACATTTGTAGCAAAACTCATATCCACATCTGCACCGATCAATCTTGAGTTATATACGCGTGTGTGTGTGTGTGTGAGAGAGAGAGAGAGAGAGAGAGAGAGCACTCAAAATATGAACTTGAACCCGGTAAACACGATACCAAATATTAGAAACAAATATACTGATCTGAGGTTTGACCTAATTACACAAACTTCCCCTGAAGTCTTGAGGTTTGAGAAATCACATGAACTTCTCAACTCAAAATATTTACACTAAATCCGAATCAATAAATTATGATAACTTCATATCTATTATTCCTTTTTTTGTTTATAATAACCCATTTTGCCTGTGACACTTACCTCAAATCTTAGGGGAAATCTGTATACACACCAAACCTCAAGGTATGTAATTATCCCAAATAAAAATAAAAAAAAGACTTACCTGCAATGAATATGGTAGCAACCTCTAGCAAGTGAAACCATATTGTTACATAATGGACATTGCCTCCAGCAATTCAAAGCAGCCAAAGATTGTAATTTCATTTCATCTGTACTCGGGTACGGACTTGTTCTTCTATACTCGGAGCAAGTCATCTTAGAATGCCAGGGCACTTTGCAGTTGGTACAAAAAGTACCATTGCATTTTGCACAAATTTTTCTAGTCCCGAGTTTTTTAGTACCAACAGTTGAATTCCCCTTAGAGGTCACATAAGAGCATCTAGGATATGGACAGTAGATTTTTAGATTTGGAGGGATTGAAGCTTCTCTAACGCGTTCAGACATGATGCTGAAAAATTTATAAGTAAAAAAGCTGTTGGCAGCTTTCAAGCTTCAGCTCTGACTTGCAATTCTCATGAGGGCATTTAGGCAGCAATCCCTCAAGTAATCTGGAACGTGCGTGTTTTGACATGCATGAAAAGCAGTATCTGTGCAGGCAATTCGTTACTACAAAGATTCGGTCCACATGAGTATCTTCAAAACAAATCGCACAGGTTTCGGTCCTGTTTCTGTTTTCTGCTTTTTTAAGAGCCATTGCCTTCGTTGCTAGTTCAACTGCAAACTTAACATCCTTCTGTTTCACGACCGAAATTTGTACATGAGTGAATTTTCTGAGATGGTGATTTATCTGATGAGTTAACCCTGCAAGGTTCACATTTGTTTGACCGTTTTTGCCTGTCATCTGCAGACAAGTCTAATGTTTTTTGAATTCGTTCAAGTTTCAACACAATTCAATTTTAGATGGTTTCCCACTAGCATCTTAATTCTCATGCAAATAGCTTACCGAACAAGCTGAGCATTAAGTTTTAAGTGATTAACCATCACTTGCCAGTTGCCTGTCCTCACGACCTATTTCATTCTTAGACTTCTAGGGTCTGCCTAAAAGATTAAGATGGTAGACACTTAAAAAAACTTCTTAATAAATTGAAAGAGTCAATTAAAATCTGAGAAAAATCTAATTCTGTTCTTGGAGAGATAGGGTGAAGCTAAAGTTGTAAAAAGTGATTAGTATTTTCCCGGAAAGACAGTTAAAATTAAAAATACAAGAATGTTGTTCCTTTTTGGAAGAAAAGGTGGAAAACACTTTTAGACTAAACAAACTTCTACTTATTTATGAAATTAATTGGTTCTTCCAAATTCCGATCTAGCTTCTAGATTTTTTGCTTAAATTAAAAAGAAGTTAGTTTTTCAAACATTCTCAAGACTTACTTTTCCCTCTGAGTTCACAATCAATGTTAAAACCATAGGAGATAGAACTATATGAATGCTGACAACTAACTTCAAATGTTTCTCTAAACTCTTATTAGCTATTTTCCAGGTATTCAATGGCAACCTCAGGCGTCAAACAAAGTTTTCTAGCGGGTTTCTGATGGATAAGGCCCTCAGATTTAAACGCATCATTGATTTTGAAAAAGACAACACAAAACGATGACTTACGCACTGATAGAGCAGAGGGCTGTCGAAGCTGATCTTAATCCTTTTCAGTTCCAGCATTAGGGCATAATGAAGCCCATCAATCAAAGCTTTCACTTCGATCAGGTCTTCATTCCCTTGGTGCTCACTCTCACTCAAACCTTTGCTCATCTCAAACACCAAACCGTCGTTCTGATGGCATATAGCCACCCCGATTCCACCCGCATTTGATTTTTCGTCAACCAAACCCTTGACGTAAACCCTAAATTGCTGACCTTGACCATCGTTGGAACTATCCTCTGTTCTCTTCCTCCCCTCCTCAGGAATCGCGGCAACTTGGTCGTGAATCTGACGGCTGAGATCGAGTCTGCCGAGTTCCAGTTGGGCCCTGTCACGGTGGTCGGCGGCGGAGGAAGAGGCCGTGATAGCTTCTTGGAGCTGGAGTTGGAAGGCCAGTTCGGAATCTTCTTCTTCCATGGAACTTTGGCGCCAACGAAGCTTTGTGTGGAAGCCTTGCAAACAAAGCTTTGTTTGAGTAGAGGGTAAATAGTTAATTCGTGACCGTGAAAGCGGTACAGTGCCGGAAAACCCCTAAAAATGTTGGTACCAAGTGGAAAATTGGGGTTTTTATAATCTCTAAATTCTTCACTAATAATATAGCCGAACTAAACTCAAATTAGAATTATTTATCAATTATAATGATAATTACATTATACTTATCATTTAATTTGTCACTCTTTAAAAAAAATTCACCAACCATATAGTTTGATCAACTCATATTAAAATTATCAGAAAAGATTAAACTCGCAATAGAACTGATTAATTACGTGAAAAGAATTAGATAGATGGATGATAGATGTGTTTAATGAAATATTAGTTACTGGGACACACTCATTACTCTTTACGTGTGCACTTAAAAATTATGTTATTTATCATGATATCTAATTTGTAGTTTACTTTTAATGGATGTGTAATTATTAAAATATTGAATATCATTACATTAACATAAATTATTTTAAAGAAATCATTGATTAAAAACATTATTGGAAAAGATATTAAAAATTTTCTATACACACATTCAAACTAAAAACATACTATTACACTTAATTAAAAGAAACGTATAAATAAACTGTTCTACTTCATTAAAAAAAACTATAAATAACTACAAATTTTCTACAGTACTCCATAAAAATATTGTACACTAAAATATAAATATACATAGATTCATTCGATTATACTAGGGGTGGCAAGTGACAATATGGGTTGTAGCCCATGGTTCCAACGCAATCTAATAGGGTTGGGCCGGTTTTGGGTTTAATAATTTTGTGTTGGATCGATCGGGCTAGGTTTGGTATGAGTTAGAAAAATATTGGGTCAAGAATTAGCTGAGTTTGACTCATCATGATTGGGTAATGGGTTATAAATGGTCAAGCCCATTTACTTAATTTTAATATCAAATGACTATTATACCCTTATTAAAAAATAAATATTGCATTAATACCCCTTAGATTAAATATCTAAAATGTCAAAAATAAAAATAAGAATATTTCTAAATAATCATTGGCCCTTTTACTGAAGTAGAAACTCTCACCATTTTCACCTTCCCTCAGTCGCCACCCTCTACGGGGCATCGACTTGCCGCCTCCTCCAGCAACAATCGTTGTCTCCTCCAAACACGAGACGGGTGTGCCTTCTTTTTTATTTCTAACTTGAACTAATTTAACGGGTTTTTGAAATTGTTAAGTTTTTAACCACGTATCTCTACTAAATTATGCCATATCAGAAACCCCCTAAATTACCAGCGTGAAAGTTTGGAGGGGTAATTTCTCGAATTGGCAATCGATGTGGGCATCATCATGACTGTGGCAGTCAAACTGCCGCCTCATTAAATGTGACGTGACTCTTCAGTGAATCGATGTGTGTGCAGTAATAATTGCGATGTTTCTTCTTTTCGAAAGTTACTTTTTCACCCTCTATAAATAGAAGATCCCCCTGACTCCATTTCACACTTTTGAAGCTCTAAAATCTCGAGCCGCTCCGATCTCCAGGTCGAACCATTTAAGGCTTTTCAAGGTTTTTCGCAGGGTAAAATTTTAAAACCTCAATCTTCCTTTTACTGTAGGCTTCCTTCTTACCTCTTCATGGTCAATCAAGATACTTTCACCCTTTTTCCTGAAGGGATGCCAACCCCACCTCCATTCCATCTGTGATACCCTGAACGGAGGGCACCACATCCCCCGCACCGTGAACACGGTCCACACATGAAATGGAAAGTCCATACATGAACCAAGCTCACAGCGAACGGAGACAGAACAAAAACACACCTACATTAGCCGGGACTAGAACCTGTACCAATAAATCAAACGGGAATGTAAACACGGGTTCAACTAAACCAAGGAACCTGTACTAACCTGTCCCGATTAGCACTACAAGGCAATAGCATAAAACGGGTTCAACTAGGGCCCTAGAATCCTATCCCAAATTCTATAAAACGATAGAGATACAATATGGCCAACAAGGCCCGAATACAAAGCAGGAAATGAATATACAGGACAATGTAGTGTGCGTACAGGACCAATATTCGAACAAGACCTCGATAGACTCCCGCCTAACAACCACTGGACCTACAAGACAACTACTAAAAACAAGTCGAGGGAGGGGTCAACCAACTGACTGAGTGAAGGGGTTAACACACGAATATATGTATAAACAGACACTCAAGCAGGCGTAATTCCACTATACGTTATTTGTTATTAAAACAAGTAACAGGAATCAGGAGCAAATCAATACGTATGGGTGGAATTACGTTCATTCATGCAATTAGGTAAGCAGTGTATATAATGCATGTGTCGATATCTGTATGCCCTCTATTGATGCCCGTTTTACCTTAACGATCCACGAGCTTCGGCTGCTGAACAGGGACTGGGGCATGCCAGAGTTTACGGATATCTATGTATTACATGACAGGAACAGGGCACATAAACAGTCAAGCAAACAGGAACAGGAGTTTATTAATTACTAGCAGAAAAACAAGTACAAATTAACCTCCTTCTTCGGTGATGTTTCGGGTACCTAACCCTAGCCATCCAGGACAAGGTGATTTGGCGGGTTCATGACTCCCCCAAATCGGAATCCCATCTTCTCCCAAACCTCCTGGCAGATATCCAGGTTGGTCCAAACAGGATGGGACTTGTGCAAAAGTTCACCGTCGGCCCGATACCTCCCCGGTTCCCTCAATACACAAGCCCCTGGGCCCCAGGAACAGGTACAGGGTCCACACCGGCTAGCCCAGCGCTAGGAGAGCCGGGGGCAATCAGGACCTCGCAAAACAGGCTCAGGATTAACACTTACACAAGTTATAAAGCATTTTCGGTATGTAGCCGGAATATAAAGTATAGCAAGTTTAATATGAAAACCATTTGGCTTATTTTATATCATGCAAGGTTATTGGACGTTTATAAAAGAAAACCCTCACCTCCATGTGCAAGAAGGACCAAAAAGGGAACCTCGAAGCTGGAAAGTCTCCACCGAGGAGATCACTGAACAAGAAAGGAAACACGGTGTACTTGTGAGACTCGACTCGAAATGAAACCAAATAGAACGCACAGTAAATGTTCATGAAGTGGTGTAACGTGTCATGGCATAATTCAATATGAAATAAATCATAGGTGTGTCATGAATTGAAATGATCGTGGTCATGTGCACAATTAAATGCAATCAAGTACAAATGAAATGCAAAAAAATAGTATTTAATCGTATATGAACACATATCACGTTTAATTACAAAAATCGAATCATATAATAACAATACACACCTTAATATACAAATTCATATTCATATCATATCAATGCATGTCAATAATTAACACTTAACGAACATAAAACGCATAAGAAACGAAACCGAAAATGAAAACGAAAGAAAGGAAAAACTAGGCAAACTACTTCTCAAAGCCAAGGTGTAGCGCCCGAGCGCGTGACGCCACATCCCCTGCACTAAGCCCCGACCCGCATATGAAATGGGGGATTCATACACGTGCCGAATTAGAGCGAACGGGGACGCAACTCACTCGCTATGCTAGGTGGGAGCTAAACCCTCGAAACTAAATAAGCACTTCAACAAAACAAAAGCATGAGCGGAAGCAGATCATATAATCTATCACAACATAGACAATAAGTGATGGGCGCGACCCAAATTACACCTCCTACGGTCGCGGGCGCGACTTCGTGCAGCAACAGCGGAAAACAGAGCTTTTCAGCTCTGTTTCTTCGTCTCCATGAAAGCAGCAGCGGCATAACACGAAAGGCAACACCACAGTCAATAAAAGAAGCACAAACACAATAGCAAAATCACAAAACACGTGCCCCAAAACACCAAATCGTTACAGCAATGGGAATGCAAGCAAATCAGCCATAACTTCAAAGAAACTCACATATTCATCAATGGTGGATCCTTACACACAACATATAATTCAAATTCAAGTCCATGAATGTCTTAAGGAAGCTAGATTGGTCATGTTTCATGCATTAATCATCAAGAATCTGAATATAAAACCATGATTCAAGAAATGAGATTTTAACCTAACTATTCATCATCTTGTTCATAACATACTCAAATTACAATGAAAATAGGCAAAATAGGACTTAAAAGAAATCCAAGAAGATGGAGGATAAGAATTCATTCACACCTTTCGAATTCGAGAAGAAATGGAGAAGATACGAGCTTGAAACCGACAAGGGTGAATAGTGACGGGTTTTCTTCTTTCTCTTCCCTTTTTCTCTTTCTCTCTCTCGTTTTCAGCAACTGAGGTAGGGGTAGGTGAGTATGTTTAGGTAGGTTATTGAGTTCCTTTAGGTTCAAGAATCGGGTCATTTGGTCAAGAAACGAAATAGTTATGGTTAAAACTGTAAAAGGTGGCAAAGCTGCACGAGGCTCACGTTTCGGGCAAGTTTGGAAGTTTCAAACGGGCTTAGAAAAATACAAGGATAGGTTCATTAGCTCTTAATTTTCGTTACGAGTCCAACGCCACTTGTCGTAACCCAAGGCGCGCTAAACTCCGTTAGGCCCTCGCGTTCCCAAAACAAATAAAAGGTCAAAGACCATATCAAACGAGTCCAAAAATATAAAACGAGCACCTAAACAAAGTTCACATTATATATTTATCATGCATAGAAAGCAAGCACAAAAATCAAAATTGAAAACGGGGCATACGGATCAAAAACGGAGTTAAACGGACAAAAGCGTTCAAAATTCACATATAAGCACTTAACAAATAATTTCATATAATTCAAATATAACATATAACATTATAAGAAGCACATATTCGAGTAAATAAATAATTAAAAGCACACTAAGCTCACTCGTGACGACAAACCTGTACGGCCGAAAAGTCGGGGCATTACAATCTCTCCCCCTTAAGAAGGACCTATCCTCAGGTCCACTGTCTCGAGTGACAAAGAAGATCTTCAATGCACCACGAGCATGATCCGATGTTGGGACATTCGCTTAGTTGTCAAGAAGCATCAATAGCCTCCATAGGCGCTTCGTGAAGCAGTAGTAGTCACGACCCCTATCTCACCGTAAAGCCTAAACTTCTGAGATTCTAAGCTACCACCCGAAGTAAGCTAAACAGGCAACACGCAGCGATGAAAGAACCCTATCTCTCGCGCAACAAGGAGAGAACCCCGTCTCTCACAAACAATGAGAGAACCCCGTCTCGGACTAAAAACACCAAAGCGCAAAATACAGTTACAACAAAGAACAAACACCACGAAGAAGGTATCAAAACCATAATTACGGTAACTTATAATCAAAACAGTTATACAAGGCCAGACAATAACTATCAATCACATCAATCATCGACCATACAAAAGTAGTTAAAACGGCATGTGATCAAAGGACATATTATCAAGAATCATTTAAATTAAGAATACATGTATGCATATTCCATGAATGTCTGATGTACCGTTCACCATGGAAACGAATTTGAAGTTGAAAATTTCATAGCCCCAAGGTGTGGTGTAAACCCAAAAGCTAGCTCAATTCATGGTTTGCCTTTAATACCTTTAGTGTGTCCGCTTAAGAAGATGATAGACCCTCAATTGATCCTTTTCTTGATTCTACTCTGACTCTTACCCCTTCTTTCTTTTTCTACTTGGCGAATCTCTTGGAATCCTAATCTCCTACCTTTGCTCATGCTAGAACCTACCTTACTCAAGGAATCTAATCTCGGCGATCTTCGAAGCTCGATTCCAACCCTAGGATAGTTACCGTTTCAGTTCACCTCATCACAAATTCTTTCCCAAGTCATCGTGGAAGAACGACTAATAACTTAGCAAGAGTTATTTGTTTCATGTAGTCCGAGTTCCTTCGGTACATAGTTGATTTGCCCTTTAAAGCTTTCTCATAATTCCATCATCCTCAGAATCTGAGACACGATTGTGTAGAGAATCAATCATTTCAAGCTCGAAAGATTGAGTTTGTACGTGTCTCCTATTGATCAGTATCATTATCTGTCTTAATGTTCCCTCCATAATTTATCTCCACTTTGAAGGTTTTAGTTTGATAAGTTGCCTTATTCTTTTCCTTCCACCTTCATCAGAACTTTCATGCCTATCAAGACTTGCATTTTCGTTGTTCCCACTAAAATACTTCTTCGAGCGCAACCTTACATTTAAGTTTATCCCTCGGTCATGTTCTCCCCCTTAAGGATTTCTCCTTCTCAGGTCAAACTCTGTCCTTCGTCTCTTAATCGAAATTCCTGATCTCTCTTGCCCGAGCAACTCTAGCTAGGAAATGGTTCGGTGTATCACTCACAATCATTTCGAGTTGATTGTTTTGGGATAGCGTCTCTTGTTCTTTGCTCCCTGAATTCTCTTTTTTAATCTTCTTGAAATCCGGAATCCCATTCTCTTTCCTTGTTTGATCCGAACAATTAGAACCTAACTCCAACTCTTAATCTCTGGAATTTCATTCTCATCTCTGTCTTAACCCTATCACCCAAAATGCCCTTTTCCAACCTGGTTCGGTAGAGCTTCGGTTGAATCAGTAGTTGAAGCATCAAACGAAGAAGGTATCCAAACAAGTACACACTAAAACGATGCATGTTGGGTTAAGATGTCCAATGTGTATAGCACATATTTTCAACAAGGAGGATGCAACCCCAAATCATCAATCATAATATTGAAACGCATATGGTAAGAATTTAAATAATTAAGTACAATGTATGATGCATGGGCTATGAATGCATTGAACCTGTCACCGTAGTGGTGGCTTTAGCACGACATCTTGTCCTTTGATCTCGATGTTGCGAGCATGAGTTGTAAGGTTGAGCCTTGCTCTTTCATTAATGATGCTTTCCGATTCTTACACTCTTCTATTCCTTGTATCATCACGTGTCTCGAAGTCCCGAGGAGTTAATATAACTCAATTTCTCCCAACCTTCTTTTATATCTCCGCTTTATGTCCACTCGTTGATTCACAGTAGTTAGTGTATCAATTAAGCTTGCTTGCAAGGCTCCATTGTGAATCCACATGGTTGGCGGCTCTCCATTCCATGCATTTTAGTTGGGAACTTTTTAGCATCTCCTACAACTAATCCCGGACCTGTGATTACCCTCAAAACTTCCTGATTTGACTTTCTACTTTGATCACCTCATTCAAACTTCAAGGTCTCGATGGTGAACTTTGTATGATTCAATTTTGCATTGAATGTCTTCATAATCGGATGAATATGAGTTCCCCGCTTATCCCGTTGCCTCACGTATCTTTTAAGTTAGTGATTTGGGTTCCCACGATGCTTCTATGTTGATAATCTTTAAGATTTATTGAGAGGACGAGATTGACGAACTTCTCCATGATCAAGACATGGAATGTAGTTCCATTTTATAGCCATGAAGGTGCATCCCCCGACCTTCAAATCTCGTTGACTCCATAATCCCTTTATTGGTTAGTAGAAGAAGCTTGTAATTGAGGTTGATAGTAGCTTTGTTAGCGTGATAACAACATATAACCAAAGATTCAACTCGAATATAGATGCATGTGGATTAGTACATGCTTATGGAACATATTTAGATCAATAAACGCACAAAAATGCAAATGCAACATCTAAGGCAACGAAGTTAAGAGTAAATCACATATAACAAGTAATTTCCAACAATTTGTAATAATCAACTATGAAAATTCAATGCAATGCACACGTTGACAAGTTGTTCCTATACCGTACGACCTAACTGGCTCAATCACGACACGAGAACCCCGGTTTTGCAACCTGGAGCTCTGATACCACTTAAGGATGTACCGCCCGAGCGCGTGACGCCACATCCCCCACACTAAGACCCGACCCGCATATAAAATGGGGGATTCTTACACGTGCCGAATCAGAGCGAACGAGGACACAACTCACTCGCTATGCTAGGTGGGAGCTAAAACCTCGAAACCAAATAAGCACTTCAACAAAACAAAAGCATGAGCGGAAGCAGATCATATAATCTATCACAACATAGACAATAAGTGACGGGTCCAATCTATCCCTGGTAGCATGTCCTGAATTCTTAAATATATAAACATAATAATTCATACATTTCTTGTATAACTTAATCAATTTAAAACATGCATGTGAAGAGACTCAGACTTAACCACAAGACTCGAAAGACTCAATATCCCGCCTAGCACTCCAAACCTGTAAGAAAGCTGAAAACAAAGTCGGGTTTAGTCTATAGGAGACTGGTGGGTATAAAACAGGGTTTAATATAATAATACTACATAAATTAAACACCCACATGTAAGTCATAATCCCGTACAAGGTTTTGAAACATTTCCCAAGTGGGTAAGTCCGAGATTATAACCATTAATTTCATTCATTCATTTCGTTCATGTGGTCATACGTGAGCCCGGCGAGTGGGCGAAATCTCCAACCTTCTCCTCATGTGAGCAATATCTATTTGTTCATTACATTAGCGATCATACAATATTCATTCATTCATTCATCATTGTTTATAATCATTAATAATTATTATCACTTACACCTTTTTCCTCCGGTTAGTGGACAGACTTGGCCAAAGACCCGTCCACCCATACATTATGGCTAGAGGGGTTCATGAAGCCCCAAAAGCCTTAGCTCCCATTCCTCGCTAATCTCCTAGCGAGGGTCGGTATCACCGTAGTTGTGTTTGGAACTAGTATAAGGGATCACCGTCGGCCCTTGCCTCCCCGGATAGCAACTTACACCAAGTTCCAGGGCCCGTGCATTCATTCATGTTCTCACCAAAACATTAGGTGGGAATACATAAAAGAAAGGCTTTACGTTCGAAATCATTTACTCTAAAGAGACTCGATATATAAATATAATACTTTGATTCAAAACTTTTCATATTAGGGATATATTGGGTTAATTTAGCTAGTAGTAGAGAAACCCACTTGTTACACCTTACCGAACAATACCAAGAAGACAAGAAGACTTGAGGTATCCTATGAAACCGGTATCTCCGCCCTGGAGAAAACTGTACAAAGGACAATATAGTGCACTCGTGAGACTCAAGACTCCAAATGAACCATAAATGACGCACGACAATGTATTAACGTGATATAAAATGCATATGAGATAATAACATGTCATGAAGATGTTCATGTGCACGATTAATTCCTTAGAAGCACATAAACTAACAATTCATTTAAGTACTTTCAATACGTGAAGGTATCATGTCCATTAATTCCATATCTTTCATGAATCAATTCAACGCGAGCCATAATCTTCATAGCACATATTTAAACATGTTTACAATGCATATAATAAGTATAGAGGCAAGAGAAATCACTTAAGACATCAAGAGATTGCAAGAAGGCACTTAACGTTTCACGCATTAGCACTTAAGCCACATAACATCACACTAGTTCGTTGCTCAACAAAATCATATCAATTCACTCTATAAATTTAATACAACACTCATAACACATAATACAACGAGCCTACATTGCATATATGTTATAAAAGAGGAGGGAAGTTATCATAAGAGGTGAATAGATGGAGCAACAAACCATGCATGCAAGTCATGAAGCATCCAAGTCACATTAGGTCACAATAAATCCTAGCTCACATAATTCACGTTAAACAATTTCATAAATTTCATACAATGAACATACCTCACCATATAACATGTTAACAAGGCCTACATATCATAAAAAGATCAAGGAATATCACATGAGGCAAAGAAACGAAGTTTGAATTCATGCATGCACGTATGAGTGCATTTAAGGCATATCATGTCATATATCACGTAAATAAGCATCAAAATCACGTAATAAATTCATAACAAAACACGTAACATGATATACAACAAGTTAACAATATATACTAAACATATATGAGCTTATAAGTCCATGCACGACGCAAACGAACCGAAGAAATAACGAAAAATAAATAAATAAAACAAGGTGCAGTCGCAGCAGCTCGAAACTTGCAGAAAAATTGGTAGCGGCCATGACTGGAAATAGGCTAAAATTGGTCACTGTTGTGAACACCCTCAGCTCCAGAAGTTCCAGCCTTCCATCTCAAAACATGGCTGAAATAGCGACCCAAATTACACCTCCTACGGTCGCGGGCGCGACTTCGTGCAGCAACAGCAAAAAACAGAGCTTTTCAGGTCTGTTTCTTCGTCCCCATGAAAGCAGCAGTGGCACAACACAAAAGGAAACACCACAGTCAATAAAAGGAGCACAAACACAGCAGCAAAATCACAAAACATGTGCCCCAAAACACCAAATTGTGACAGCAACGGGAATGGAAGCAAATCAGCCATAACTTCAAAGAAACTCACATATTCATCAATGGTGGATCCTTACACACAACATATAATTCAAATTAAAGTTCATGAATGTCTTAAGGAAGCTAGAGTGGTCATGTTTTATGTATTAATCCTCAAGAATCTGAATATAAAACCATGAATTCAAGAAATGAGATTTTAACCTAACTATTCATCATCTTGTTCATAACATACTCAAATCTCAATGAAAATGAGCAAAATAGGACTTAAAAGAAAGCTAAGAAGATGGAGGATAATAATTCATTCATACCTTTCGAATTCGAGAAGAAATGGAGCGAGCTTGAAACCCACAAGGGTGAATAGTAGCTGGTTTTCTTCTTTCTCTTCCCTTTTTCTCTTTCTGTCTCTCATTTTCAGCAGCTAAGGTAGGGGTGGGTGAGTATGTTTAGGTAGGTTATTGAGTTCCTTTAGGTTCAAGAATCGGGTCATTTGGTCAAGAAACGAAATAGTTATGGTTAAAACCATAAAAGGTAGCAAAGCTGCACGAGGCTCACGTTTCGGGCAAGTTTTGGAGTTTCAAACAGGTTTAAAAAAATATAAGGCTAGGTTCATTAGCTCCTAATTTTCGTTATGAGTCCAATGCCACTTCTGGAATTCGAATCCGAATTTCCAAACTCAAGTTAAGGCCTTCAGAACCCAAGGCGCGCTAAACTCCATTAGGCCCTCAAGTCCCCAAAACAAATAAATGGTCAAAGACCACATCAAACGAGTCCAAAAATATAAAACGAGCAACTAACAAGTTCACATCACATAATTATCATGTATAGAAAGCAAGCACAAAAATCAAAATTGAAAATGGGGTATACGGATAAAAAACGGAGTTAAACGGACAAAAGCGTTCAAAATTCACATATAAACACTTAACCAATAATTTCATATAATTCAAATATAACATATAACATTATAAGAAGCACATATTCGAGTAAATAAATAATTAAAAGAGCACTAAGCTCACTCGTGACGACAAACCTGTACGGCCGAGAAGTCAGGGCGTTACACAAAGGGGTAACGACCAAGCACACAAACACACACACCCGTTAAGGGACATAGGCGGCAAAGGGCACAGGGGTAACGGGCGTTACCCCTTGCCTGCACAAATGGGGTAATACCCATTGCCCAGGCAGACGCCCAAAAACAAAACAAGCCCGTTACCTCCCCCAAGAATAAAGCAGGAACGGGCGTTACACACCCCGGCGGAGCAAGGGCCAAAACACACCCCCCTCCAACAGCCCCAAAATCATGTAATAAACACACCACGAAACATATAAAATACGTAGATCACATATTTGTAAGTTAGAGCTCGCGAAAGGGCTCGAACACATAAAACCCCAAACCCGGCACTATTTATTGTCTTCCCCATATAGCCACATTGACAAGGATTCAAGGCACGAAAGAGATATTAAATCGAAGCACGTAACGAGTAGAGTACAAATCTTACCTTGGATAGTTGATCGGACGGTTGGATCTCGCAAAACCCAAGCTCAAGGCTTGGAGGGGTGGGTTTCCTTCTCTCTTTCTTGATGGTTGAAATGTGGAAATGGGTGGGAGAAAGGGTGTGACACTCCGCTTTTCCGATCGTCAGAGCAGACACCACGTGTTGATTTCCTTGTGTGCTTAGTTGCTTAATTTACTTTTACTTGTTGTTTATGTGCTTTTTAATGTTTTAATTATGTGATTTTGTGTTTTGCGCGGCCCTATTTTGAACTCTTTTAGAGTTTAGGAGCCTGTTTATAATTTTCTTTTTTTTAGGGGTTTTTCAGTCACTATTCGTTCGATCGAGATTTTGACCTCTTTGACCCCTTTAACACGTTCGGGGCAGCGAAACGAGTCCGTAGACTCTAAGTTTGCCCAATTCTGACGTCGTTAGCCCTTTCTACCGATCGTTTTGTGCGCGAGGACCCGTGATAAAATATTCGAATCCAAGGTTGAATGGTAAAAGCTGGCAGCTTCCATCTCTCTCCTCTTTCCCGCTTCTCTCTCTCCTCTCACGATCAGAACACACACCCCAAACATAAAACACACACTAAGCCGTAACTTGTTAGTTTTTCGACGGAATTCGACGTGTGAGTAGTGGAAATTGATCAGCTCGACGAGCCCGACACGATCATACCAAAATCATGACCCGAAGATGTCCGGTGGTGGAGTTATACCGAGTTGCAGGTGGCGGGATTTCAACCGCCACCTTCAGTGGTGATTCTCGATGGCTTAGGACGGTGCAATCGGACGGAGTTTGGACAGGTTTGGAGCGTGACTCCTAGGCATAACTTTTCCCGTTGGCGGCGCGCCTGAATTCACGCCGCGGCGGCACGTGCACTATAGCGCGGTGGTTCTTCCGCTTTCTGACAGCTTTTTCGGAGGAGGTTTGACGGTTTCCTACGTTTTTCTGACCCCCTGGTTCCACTTCCGATCTCAACTTGGTCCGAATCGCGGCGGAGATGGTGGTTTTCGGCGGCAGCAACTTCAACGGCCTTTGGGGGCCCTTTTCGGCGATCTTTTGGCAACGGTTTCTTCAGAGAACTTGTTCGAGTTGATGAGGCCGAGCTCTCTGTATTGGTCCCGGCTCGAGAACCGGTCGTTGGCGGCAGACCGGTGGCGGACCGACCGTGAACCGGCGGTCAGTTTTTCGGCGAGTATTTTCGGTGTTTGGCTAGGGGCTTTCGAAGGCCTCATTACGGGCTTTCCAATGATATGTTCGGATTTCGTTTTTGTTTTCCGGTTTGCGTTTAATTTCAGTTTTCATTCTAGGGATTTAGTTCGGTTTTTTGCCAACGAAATCCCGTGTGTTTGGTATTATCTGAAATTGTTTTAGGGCTTTTGTCAAGCAGGCCGAGGCGCACGTTTCTATGCTTCCGGGGATTTTTCCGACCACCGGAGACGGTGTTCCTGTGGCGGCCGGTGACTGTTCGGCCGGCTTCAGCGACGGCGTTCCGATGCCTTTCTGTCAGCGGATTCCTTTCGCCGTGGTGAGTCCAACACCATTTTCTGTTCGTCAATCGGATGTCTAGTTAATTTGTTGTGAATTTTTAAAGTTGTTGTAATTATTCTCGTTAATTGTTTTATTTGTAAAACTCAATTTTGTACGCTTGTTGAATTGAAATTATGAATTGTATGTTATCCGGAAACTTATTATGATATATGAAAAGCTTGATTCTTGATTTATTGAATTTAATTGCCTCGTTTATGCCACTTCTTGTACATGATTATTGCTTTTAAGGGGTGTTAATGTAATTTTAGAAACTAATTGATTATGAACCTATATAATAAATTATAAAAGGATACGTTGTGCTTTAATTTGAACGAATTGTTAAGTATGCTAATTGAAGGGAAAGTTGTAAGTTCTGCCAATATCTAATTTTGAATAAATTGATATGAACTTGATGTTTTATTCTCGCAAGACTTGGAGCATGATAGGATATAAATTATTATGTCTCGATTTATAATTTCCTACCTGATGATATGAATTCTATAAGTTATGCATCTTCTAATGTGTGAAATGATTGTGATTTGATATGAATGACTTAATTTGGATAAATGTGAACTATATGTGCATCATTTGCATTCGTGAGCTTGGTCGTGCGTCTTTGTGGTTGTCATTTGAGTCTGAGTCTTGTGTTTTATGTTCAGTTGATCGGGGTTTTTCCAGGGAGTGTCTGCCAGCTGTTTGGGTCCCAGTGGGGCTTCTTGGCTTATGTTTTCCGTTCTCGTCGGTGTAAGGTGAGGTTTTAGGATTTTAGTTTAGTTAAGCGACCTATAACCCTCTGTGCTCGTTTTCAAGCCTGCATGCGATTATTCTATTATATTTATATAATAGATATGTGTTTATACGATATGTTTATGAATTTTTCATACGATTAAAGGTTTTCGAACTATATATATACGAGCGTATGTGAGCTTGAAATGTTTTGCAACGAGGCTATGCTCCAAACCATTTGTCTTCATACCAACTATGGATTCGGATGACACGGAGAGGTACGTGTATAGCATATGCTAAGTTGCAAGGTAAGGTATGTTAAGTTATGTTCATTTGTAGCGAGTTAAGTTTGGTAATCTGTATTGGTAATGTTATTGGGCCCCGGAGACTTGGATAAGGACGCTCGAGGCGGTGTTGAGCCGTCGGGTTAAGCCTGTGCACGATCTCTATTTGAAGTACCTACGTGCGACTCTTGGAGGTTGAGGAGGCATGGTGCTTTGAGCCCTCGATGAATAACCGGGGAAGGTACGATGTGGACTAGCTATACCGCGTATATTGAGTTGTACGATGTGGGCCCGTACCCCGCGTGCAGACTTCCCGATATTAGGGTTGGATACGGGATTTGATACGATTTGATTTGAGAGTATTTCTGTTTTGCTTATGTATGATAATGATATGGAAGTAAGGTTGGAAACCCGTACTCGCCGGGTATAAGATATGATCTGTTATGTTGATTATGAAACGGGATAGGAGCTTTCTCTTTTGATATGATACGATTATGCTCAGTATGTTATATTTTGAATAAAATAAGATAAGTGTACATTTGATTTGAAAATGGTTTTGGTATGCAAAACCCTATTCCCGGTCCATAGTCTTTCTTTTAATATGTGCTCTGTTCCTTATTATGTATAGTGTGTGTGTGTGTGTGTGTGTTCAGCCCCCTCACTCAGTCAGTGGACTGATCCTCGCCCCACCTATATGTCGTGTCTGTCGAGTCGGTGTCTTTTGTTAAGTCTGTTCCAGTTATATTTCTAATTTGTAAACGTATATACTCTGTACAGGTTTATGCTTACTGATTGTATGTATGGAATTCGGGACAGGTTAGGACAGGTTCTTGGATTAGTTGAACCCGTCTTTATTGTGAATATTTTCGGGACAGGCTTCTAGGACCAGTTGAACCCGTGTAGATGATATTAAATGTATTGATATGTTTGATGTTTAAATTTTTGAAAATTCATATTCTTTGCTTAGCTTCCGCTTTCAGGCCTGGTTTTATCTGTTGTACAGGGTTTAGGTACCGCCTATGTAAAATCCCACTCGTCCGGCCATACAGGTACGCCTTAAGGAGAGTGTTAATTGTGCTTTCTAATTCTTTATTTAAGTAATTCTACGTTATTTTAATTGTTATGTGATTATTTGAATTTATATGAAATTAATTGTTTATATTATGAACTTTGAATTTTAACGTTTTTAGTTTGCATGCCCGTAATTTGCTCGTTATGTGTCGGAATTCAATTTCGATTTTTGTGAAATTTTGATATGCGTGATATATGTGAGTTATGAATGTGTTTGCATGCTCGTTTTAAGTTTTCAAGTTCATTTGTCGAGGTTTTAAACCTTTGGTATTTGATGAGGGACTCGAGGGCCTAACTAGCTTTAGCGCACCTTGGGTTCCGGGCACCACAACTTGAGCTCGGGAATTCGGATTCGAATTCTGGAAGAAGTGTCAGACTCGTAACAAAGAAAGGAAATTTTTGAACCTGACTTGGTATTTTTCAAAGCTCATTTGAACCCCCGTATTTCATCCGGAACGAGCAGCTTGCACCAAAGTAGCCTTCTTTAACTAGTCTTACACTTGTGGGCCCAATCTAACCATACCTAAGCCTTAACCCTTGGTTTATATGACCATGATTCACCTCTGTCTCTCCCTTATCAGCTGCCATTCAAACCACACACCCCAAGGACAAGGAAAAGCTGCTGAAAATAGAGAAAAGAAGGAAGAAAGAAAACCCCCATCTATGTCTTGTGATTTTGAAGCCAAAACTCTTCCATACTTCATCAACTCTTGGAGGTATGTATATTTTCGAATTCTGCATGATTATATGATGAATTTGATCCATGAATTTCATGTTTTACTTGAGATTTAATTTGAGTTTGGGTGATGGTATGAATAGGAAGGGTTAGAGGTCATTTCTTGCTTCCATATCTTAGCATGAGTTTGTGGTTGTTTTCGTGCTCAAAGCTGATTATATGAACTTGTTTTGCTTCCATTTTGACACTTGATGCTTGGTAGATGTGTTATGGATGAATTTCCTTTGAAATCCTTTGATGAATTGATGAGTTTTGAGCTTGGAAAACTGCTGCAAATCTGCTCCCCCTTTCAATCGAACTGCTGTCATGATTTTTAGATTGGTTTGGTGACTGCTTGAGCTCCATTTCGTGTGGAATTGCATGGACATGAAGTATTTGAGTTGCCCTACATGTTAGCTAAGTGTTTCCAAGCTTTTATCCCCTGTTTTAGCCTCAGACTTGAAGAGATTGGTCTGCTTGCATTTATGCTTCTTCTTGTCCGATTTTCTTGCATGATTGAGATCAGTTTGTTGTTGCTTGTTAGGGCCTGAATATGTGATGTTTTGGTAGATAATTCATGCATGTTTTATGTGTCTTTGAGGCCTAAGAAATTCCCTAAGAGCTGTTGCGAAAATGCTCTGCTTTTCCCGTCCAAAACCGAACTGTTGCGCCATGTTTTATTTCGGAAATTTGAACTGGACACGGCCTGTGCTGAATCTTGACACGGCCGTGTCACAAGTTCGACTTGGGCATCTAATTTTATTAAATTTGGACACGGTCGTGTCCGTTTCCTTTGGGTTTTGGACATGGCCATGTCATGTGTCACAGTGGTGCCCCGGGGGAGTTTCTTTTGTCATTTTGTTGCTTTTTTTTGCCTTCTCTCATCCCGTTTGTAACTTATATGCATTGCTAACTTAATTTATTATGTGTTAACGTGTATATTATGGATTTATGGCTTGATTTATGTACTCGTTTTCGAATTAAGGCTTCATATGTGAAGTATGCTACTCTTATATGACTTCATGTCTCGTTTATATGCCTTGCATGGTTATTTCTTGCTTCATATATGATATGAATGTTTCAATAACATGTTGTATGATATGATATGTTTGTAATATGAAACTCATGAATTCGTTTGATGTGATTTATGAGACTTCTGATTTAATATGAACGTGCATGCATTATAGGTTAATTTGTTAAACTTCATACGCATCCCTATGCACTTGCCGAGCGTCAATATGGTTCATTTTGAGTCTAAGTTTGTCTCTTGTTCTTTGTTTTGCTCTTAGGTTCGTTCCGTTGTTGAGGAAGTAGTTCGTTAGTCCTCTTTTGGTCCGTTTTGTTCGGTTTGGTCGACAAGGTGAGGTTTTCTTTCCTTTTAGTTATTATGACCTAAAACCTTATTTGAATTCCGAACCCGCATGCGACATATAGTGTTTGAATACGTATTTTGTGGGTTTTGTCCCTTTTGTTCGGAGGTTTTGAAAACGCTTTTATATGTATCTAAGCTCTATTTTTGTTTACCTTGCAAAGTTTTGATAAGAGTGTGTGTGTATAAGCATGATATGACTTGTGTATAAGCTTTGTGTGATTAGTGTAAGTGTAAGTTTGGGCCCCGGAGAAGTGGTATGTGATCTCGGGTCGGTCATGGGGTCGCCGGGTTCTCTCATCAACACGACTCCACCTTTACAGAAGACTTGGCTCAACCTCAGGAGGTCGAGGGAAAAGCGAGTTCTCTTATGCCGATGGGTGCATGTGTCATGCCCCGTCGAAGGAGCGGGCGGGATCCCCCTACTCATGTTATGTATATGTGTGTGTGTTAAGAGGGGCATCTCTCTTCCCCAAAAGGTGTAGGGGTGGGATTGATTTATGTTTCATTTTGTTTTCGCTTCGCCTTTGCTTTGGAGTAAGTGGGTTGGAAGTCAAGCTTTCGGATTGGTATGTTTATGCTTTTGTTTACGGTTGGGAAACGGGGGAGGATTTCTAAACTCTAAAACTTGGTTGATTTTGGCCTTCGGCCTTAAATTTCTTTCTTTATATATCTATTACCACGGGTTAAACGTTTTAGAATGCAAAAAGTAAAAAAAAAAAAAAACACGCCCGGTTCATGAACCCTTTCAGCTTTGAATACGCTTTATTCATATGTATATATATGGGGGTGTGTGTTAGCCCCCTAATCAGTCTCTAGGACTGACCCTCGTTATATCTCTCTTTTCCCCCTTTGATTTGAGTTTGAAGGTACCCGTTTATGAGTTGGAGCTAGGCGGTTGTCTTTGAGTCGTGGTTGAGGATAGCTCGAGTCTCATGCATCGTACTTTGTTTTCTTTACGCATTTTGCTAAGTTTTGGAGATATGTGTAAGTTTGTTTGTGAGCTTCTGTCTTGGGTTTTAGTTTTGCATAATTGCCTTGTAGCTAAAATGGTATAAGAGGTATATGATGAATATAATATGAGATATGCTAGTATGTTTGAGATGTGAATAATTGCTTCCGCGAATGATGTTTGTTGCGCGCTCTGATTTAGGGTCTAGACCGCCTAGCTTAGGAAGTGTTTTTGTTGGTCACCAGTTTGCCATGGCTTGATGCGTGTGCGGAGTTCCCATTTCGTTACACGTGTTGGGCTATGTTGCGGGGGATGTGGCGCCCTTCACTCCGGGGTGTTACAGCCTAGCTTAGGCAGGGTCTTGTTTGTCACCCGTTCACTACTGCTTGGTTCGTGTACAGATTTCCCATTTCGTATACGGATTGGGCTTTAGTGCGGGGGATGTGGTGGCCTAGCGTTCCTGGCACTACATCTTAAAGTGGTCTCAGAGCTACCAGTTCAGAACCGGTGCTTTGGGTCGTGTTGTGTTGAGTATAGGTCGTACGGCTTCGGAACTAATTGTCTATGTAACGCCCGAGCGCGAGACGTCACATCCCCCGCACCACGACCCAACCCATATATGAAATGGATTTCCATACACGTGTCAAATCATAGCGAACGGGGACATACACACTCGCTAAGCCAGGCGGGACCTACTTACAACTTAAACCCCAACAACAACAACAAAGTAACAGAACAGCGGAAGCAATAATTCATATTCCATATATTGAGCTATACGCTCTAGATACCAACAGTTAATGTTCAAGTACGATCAGTAAGTCTAATACAAAACATGTACGCTCCATAATCATATACAATATCTAAAATATCATCAACATAATCATATGAGTGTAAAGAAAAGAAATGCTAGACACTATGCAAGCCTCTCTCTCTCAAACTCGTATCCCGCCTAGCATCCCTTCCTGCAAAAAGAACTGAAACAACTCCGGGTTCCGTCTTAGACAGACTGGTGGGTATAAAATAGGCTTAATATCATAATATGGTGGAATTTAAACACATACATGCAAGTTATAATCCCAAGTGAGGTTTTAGGACGTTGACCCAAGGGGCAAAATCAAGAAGTCATCACGTGGGATTATAACACTCAATTTCATTAGGTCGTTTGTGGCCCGGCGAGTGGGCGTGCATTATCTCCAACTAACACCTCGTGTAATTCATTAACCATTCATTCGTTCATTAGTTCATGCATTACATTCTTTCGTGCTCATTCATTCGATCATTCATATACTCCTTCTTCCTCCGGTTAGGGGATGGGTTTGCAAGGCCCGAACCCTCATTCATTGGTGCTAGAGGGGTACATGAAACCCTAAAAGCTCGGCTCCCCTTCTTTCACTAATCTCCTAGTGAAGTCCAGGTTACCGTAATTGATGGAACTAGTATATATAGATTCCTGTCAGCCCAAGCTTCCCCGGTTCACCAAATACACTAAGTCCCGGGCCCCCATTCATTTTGAACATTCAATTCTCGCCAAAATTTTTGTAGGATTTATAAAATAAAGGCTTAACGTTGAAAACATTGACTCGTTGTAAAACTCGATATAGATATATATATATCTTTGGCCAAAATCTTGCACATTAGGTATATTGGGTCATATCTTTTAACTAATAGAAGAAAAACCCACCTGATAGACAAATGAACCCGACAAAGACCTCACTGCCCGGCCTCGTCTCCCACTGGATCAAGATCTGCGTGACAAAAGTAGTGTGAGACTCAAATATGACCACATTTGACGCTCGGCTATGCAATAACATGCTATGGAATGCTTAAAATGTTATAACATGTTCAATATGTTCATGAATGTCATGAAATTCAATTAAATACACAATGTGTCAAGTTTCGTTCAATATACGGCAAAACCGCATTCATTCACTTTCATGATTCTCATAACCTTTCATTCATACATTTACATAACTCTCAAAGTCTATATCAATCATGAGGCATGGCTTTAATAGATTCACGGTGCATATAATTCGTGAATACGAACAATAATCACAATATAAACATTAAAGAGTTTCCCCAAAGCTGCCAATTCAAATGACACGGCCGTGTTGCATTTTCAAAGGAATTGGACACGGCCGTGTCCGATTTTTGGAAAATAATTTTCATAAGTCAAGAGCTTGACACGGCCGTGTTGAGTTTTCAAAGCATTTGGACATGGCCGTGTCCGATTTTCTGAAAATATTTTTCGCAAGTCGAACGCCCAACACGGCCGTGTCCTTTTTCAGTTCCGTGTCAGCTCGTCGTCTTTTTTAGAAGCTCTGTTTCACGAGGGAAAAGCTCTGCAAAACAGGGCAGCAACAAGGAAGCCTCTATAACACCCTTAGACATGAAATTTTAACATTAAACTCAGGCAATTCTCACCACTCATTCATATACATAGGAATTCTTGCACAAAATGGGTAAAAGATCACTCAATCTTAAGCTTTCAACCATGAAAGCTTCAAGCTTCATTAATGGCAAATCATACTATAACCACCCAACATAAAATTCAAGCATATAGAAATGATAAGGAGGCTTCAAGCTACAATTTCCATGCATCCAATCTCATTTTAAACCATTGAATTCGTAGACCCAAGAATTCATATCATTTTGCTCATTTCCAAGCTTTCTTCATAACCCATGCTTCTCCAACTCATACCAAGATATAATCAGAAGGAAATAGAGAGGAGAATGAGGAGAAAGCAATTCATATCTTCCCTTGGAAGAACATTGGATGAAGGTTGATCTTGAGCTCAAGTTATGGAGGATCAAAAATAGGGTTTTCTTGGAGTTCTTCTTTGTCCCTTGGAGTGGTTGGTGATGATCGATGAAAATGGAAGCATGAGGAAGCAATTGCTGATATTTAGTGAAGAAATGGGTAGGATACGGGTCGATCCTGCATGTCCGGTTTGTTTAAGAAACGGTTAGAACCAACTCATAAGAAACGGGGTTGTTGAAATGCTCGTCGTCAAAGGTTCAAATGATATCGAAAAGGTATAAAGTCAAGTTCAATAGATAGATATCGTCAAAATAAGTTCAACGCCAAAGACGGATCTCGATTTTGAGGTCCGGAGCTCAAGATATTGCAAAAACCGTTCAGGGTTGCCTATTATTCAAATAGGTCCCTAAACTTTCAAAAAGTAGCAATTAAGCCCAAACTCAATTTTCAATTGAGTCCCAAACTTTCAAATAAATTTCAATCAAGCCCACGGCACGCACATATAACATGGAAGATTTCAATTAACACCAAATTCACGAAATTCACATTCTCACAATTTCGTTCATATATTCATATCTCACATTGGAATTCATATGAAATTTAGAGAAATAATTCAAATTATAAACAGATTTAAACAAATAACTAAAATATAAAATCACAAACTTAAATTAAATACAACCATACCACTTACCTGCACGTGTGAAATTGCGGGGCGTTACAGTCCACGTGTGCATTGCATCGAATTATTTGAAATTTCTCTACTTATGTGCTTTAAATTCTAGTAAATTACGTGTTGCATCTGCATTAATTAGGTGCTCTTAATTGCTTTCATTACTTGACATATGCACGTTCTAACCTGCATGCATAGATATTTGTTCAATTTGTGAATGGTAAGGTGACATCTCGGTGCCAAATTGCAATTGATCATGACAACAATTCCCACTTCTACAAGTTGATGAAAGAGGATCTGAAACTGCCATGTTTTGACCACTTGAATAAAAAGGGCAAATGAATCTCTGCAAGAGTTCAACAAGGTGCTTGACGCTAATATTATGGAAACAACAGCATTGGAATCCGAACAGGGATTGACCAGAAAATGTACAATCGAGCTAACACAATCAAGATTTAAGGTGAATAAAAGAAGATGGTCATATACAAAGAAGACAAGAGATCTTTTAACTATCAAAGGGGCCCTCGGGATATATACTTAACTACTTGGAGGTGCTCGGGAGTGACATACTTTATAAGAACCCCAGAATTTCTAACTCTGGATGGCTTTCAGTAGCAATGAGGAAATCGAGGCATTTGTATCATTCAGAGGTTCTCAAGCGAAAGTCAGATTATTCTAAAGACACCAACGAGGGTAGCTATACCTGCACTAAGAAAAAGGATACGGTATCAAAGCGGGATTGATTAAAGACTCTCCATTGATCTCTCCACGGTTGTTCTGAGAGACCTTACTATTGGTAGAGATAGCAATTCCCGATTCTCGAGGATTTTATTTGGACTTCAGGAGACCCCACGAATCTCTTTACTCAGAGTATCAAGTGAAACAGTTCAAGACCCTTTGAAATCCGAGGATTCGAGGAAAATACCAAAGAATGCAAATTTGAACAGAAAGTTGGAACTATGGCCAGTTAAGGATTTGATTATCCTTTCAAGTTAGAGAAATTGTCAACCTCGACTTCACTGCCACGGTGAACGGTACATTAAGCATTCATTGCATTTGTACACATGCATTGCACAAGTAATTATATTTTATTTTGCTTGACGTGTGTGACAACGTGTGTAATAACGTGGTTAACTGATTTAATTTCGTAACTTGGAATTTTCTGTTGTTTGTGAATTCTTGCCAAAACAAATGAATTACATGCTTGTGTGGATTATTCGTGCCTCGGTGTATTTAATTTTCTTAATTGCTTACTAACCTTTCATGTACATACAAACATATTGCAATTCTATCTTGCAGGGATTCCATCGCGATATCCCCCTTGAGTTGAGGTATGGATGATGAATCTATACTCTAGGGACGCCGATATCAGTCGTGTAAAGGTACATTAAACCTGCATTACATGTCTTGCATTAAATGTTATTCTGATGTATGTATGTGTGAAAGCTGAGTAAGTGAACTTGTGTGCTAGAGAGTTCTTGAGATCTCTCTATTTATGTGATAGCAAGATGTTGGATTCTTTCTAAATTATGTGAGCAAGAGATGCTGGATTCTCTTGGAGTTAGATATTTGGGAGATGCCGGATTCTCTCGAATCTAGGGGTTTGAGAAATGCTGGATTTTCTCAAACTAGGATATTTGGGAGATGTAAAGTCTGCCAGACTTAGGTTGAGAGACGGGGTTCTCTCGATGTGTGCTTGAGAGACGGGGTTCTCTCAATTAGGTGTTTGAGAGACGGGGTTCTCTCGGTTATGTGCTAGGGAGACGGGACTCTCTCTTTCTTTTGCGTGCCGAGAGATGGGATTCTCTCTTTGTGTTTGTTTTGCGCTTTTCGTTGGCCCTCCTGAGCATTGCAAGAGGAAGTAACTAGTGGCTTCGAGATCGCGTGCAACCATAGCCATCTACTCCAAAGAGAAATCGAAGGAGCTTGAACAACCAGTGATCGGGTCCATGGCACACCTCAACGGTATGAAAGACATTCGAACGGGGATCCAAGCCACGAACATCTATTGGCAGAAGAAAATGGCAGTGGTGAAGTGATCGAAGTCGTTCCAACTAAGCACTCGAACTTGGGGACCAGGTTCTCTGAAGGGGGGGAGATTGTGATACCCCGCTTTTCCGATCGTCAGAGCAGACGCCACGTGTTGATTTCCTTGTGTGCTTAGTTGCTTAATTTACTTTTACTTGTTGTTTATGTGCTTTTTAATGTTTTAATTCTGGGATTTTGTGTTTTGCGCGGCCCTATTTTGAACTCTTTTAGAGTTTAGGGGCCTGTTTGTAATTTTTTTTTTAGGGGTTTTTCGCTCACTGCTTGTTCGATCGAGATTTTGATCTCTTTGATCCCTTTAATGCGTTCGGGGCAGCGAAACGAGTCCGTAGACTCTAGGTTTGCCCAATTCTGGCGTCGTTAGCCTTTTCTACCGATCGTTTTACGCGCGAGGATTCGAGATAAAATATCCGGATCCAAGGTTGAACAATAAAATCTAGCAGTGTAGCACCCGGAACGCGGGCCACCACATCCCCTGCCCCTAAACCCAAACCCGCATATGAAATGGGAAGTCCATACACGAGCCCAACTCTAAGCGAATGGGAGACCACACACTCACTAGGCTAGGCGGAGCTAAAACTAAACCAGAGCACAACAAATAAACAAATAGCGGAACAAGGAGTCCTAGTAATATAAAATTCAAGATCAAACATATACACCAAGTATCCAATTATATAAATCCGTATCGATTCATATTTACATAACAAAATATAATTTAAGATCAAATCATTAAGTACATGTCAAAAATATAATGCAATGCACCTAGCACGACCTATACCCAAAAGTGAGACTCGAACGACCCACTTCTCCGCCTAGCTCGCGCTCAAAAGACCTGCAAACTAAAAGTGAAAAAAGGAGAGGTGTCAGTCATATCTCAACTGAGTGAGGGGGCTAACGCACACCCACACACTATACATATATAGATCAAAGCACGTAAAAGATAAAGGTTATGAACCGGGAATAGGTTTTGCATACCAAATCATTTTCAAAGGACATTACATATCATATACGTATAAATTACATTAATAAAGACTCTACTCCCGTTCCATAATCCAACCATTTCATGAAGCTCGGCGAGTACGAGCATCCACCGTTACTTCTCATTACATTACATTACATAAAACAGAAATCACATTCAATCCTCCCCTTCGGTGATGGAAGGGTTGCGCGACCCTAACCATCCATTAGTAAATTCCTCGAGGGGCGATTAACCCACACGAGTGCCATTATAAATTCCTCGAGGGGTAGCTAACCCACACGAGTCCTCCCTGGTTCATTCCGAAGGCATCAAGAGCACCACGTCTTCCCAACCTCCTAGGGTCAAACGTAATACCTTGGATGGAGAGTGTACAGGGGTGATAACCGGCGACCCCATGGCTGACCCGGGTCTCCCTTACCCACGTCTCCGAGGCCCAACATTACCATTACATTACCTTTCATTGCATTCTCGCTCATTGCCTATCATTAACATTGCATACATTAACATTAAACTTTCATAAACCTTAAACTTCCATTAAAACGTGAGCTCATATATGCTCGTAGATATAGCCCTTTAGAAAGCCGAAACCTTGATAACAAGATCATAAACATACTGTACATTACACGTATTTAACTGTATATATAATATTTAGTCGCATGCGGGCTAGAAAACGAGCAATTTAAGGGTCTTAGGTCGCTTAACTAAAAAGAAAAGAACCTAAACCTCACCTTTTAACAAAAGAGTAGTGTGGTGCGAGAAAACAACCCCGAACAACTTAAACTCCGGGCATGACTCCTCCCGGAAGCACCCCTAAGACAAACAAACGTAACACTAAAGACTTAGACTCAAACATGTACCATATAGACGCACGACGATGCAATGAGGTACGCGTGGCTGAAATATAAGGTACGCGTGGCTGAAATATGCATCGTCGGGGGTCGAAACGACATCGAAAAATTACGAAACTTATTCCATTGCGTCCGGGTCGTCGAAAAGAGTTGAACGCCGAAGACGGCACTCGAATCCGACTGTCGGAGCTCAAGAGATAAATTAAAATGTACACAAGTGTACTAAAATGACTCATTTTCCAAATGATTCCAAAACTTTCAAAAAGTTACAAATAAGCCCAAAACCAAATTTTCAATTAAGTCCACATATTTTAAAATCATGCAATTACATCCTTAAATCACGTATTTCACATAATTCACGAAATTAGCATGCTCGGAAATAAAATTCACATATCATAAATTCATAATTTGCAAGAATTCACATCATAGTCCCTCTTAGGGCATTTTCTTGACATTTAAATCACATATTTCACGTAATTTCAAATAATTCATATAGAAAACAATTAGAAATAAAATATGAATGCATCAAATAAAAAATAAAAATAATTATAATTACGGAAAATAAACTCACACGTGATACAAACCTGTACGTGCGAACGAGCGGGGTGTCATAGGTAGCTTCCTTCTCTCTCCTCTTTCGCGCTTCTCTCTCTGCCCTCTCCCGATCAGAACACACACCCCACACACAAAACATACACTAAGCCGTAACTTGTTCGTTTCTCGACGGAATTCGACGTGTGAGTAGTGAAAATTGATCAGCTCGATGAGCCCGACACGATGATACCAAAATCATGACCCGAAGATGACCTTCAGTGGTGATTCGCGGTGGCTCATGGCGGTGCAATCGGACGGAGTTTGGACAGGTTTGGAGCGAAACTCCTAGGCGAAACTTTTCCCGTTGGCGGCGCAACCTTTGGACGGCGGACGGCGTCGCACGCGCCACCTGAATTCACACCGCGGCGGCACGTGCACTATAGCGCAGTGGTTCCGCCGCATTCCGGCATCTTTTCCGGAGGAGCTTTGACGGTTTCCTACGTTTTCTGACCCCCTGGTTCCATTTCCGACCTCAATTTGGTCCGAATCGCGGCGGAGATAGTGGTTTTCAGCTTCACAGCGGCGGCAGCAACTTCAACGGCCTTTGGGGGCCCTTTCCGGCGATCTTTTGGTAACGGTTTCTTCAGAGAACTTGTTCGAGTTGATGAGGCCGAGCTCTCCGTGTTGGTCCCTACTCGAGAATCGATCGTTGGCGGTGGACCGGTGGTTAGTTTTCCGGTGAGTATTTTCGACGTTAGGCTAGGGGCTTTCGAAGGCCTCGTTACGGGCTTTCCAACGATATGTTCGGATTTCGTTTTCGTTTTCGTTTTCGTTTTGCGTTTAATTTCAGTTTTCGTTCTAGGGATTTAGTTCGGTTTTTCACCAATGAAATCCGGTGTGATTGGTATTATCTGAAATTGTTTTAGGGCTTTTGTCAAACAGGCCGAGGCGCACGTTTTTGTGCTTCCGGGGATTTTTCCGACCACCGGAGGCGGTGTTTCGGTGGCGGCCGGTGACTGTTCGGCCGACTCCGGCGACGGTGTTCCGACGCCTTTTTGTCAGTGGATTCCTTTCGTCGTGGTGAGTCCAACGTCACTTTCCATTCGTCAATCGAATGTCCGGTTAATTTGTTGTGAATTTTTGAAGTTGTTGTAATTATTCTCGTTAATTGTTTTAATTGTAAAACTCGATCTTGTACGCTTGTTGAATTGAAATTATGAATTGTATGTTATCCGAAAACTTATTATGATGTATGAAAAGCGTGATTCTTGATTTATTGAATTTAATTGTCTCGTTTATGCCACTTCTTGTATATGATTATTGTTTTTAAGGGGTGTTAATGTAATTTTAGAAACTAATTGATTATGAGCCTATATAATAAATTATAAAAGGATACGTTGTGCTTTAATTTGAACGAATTGTTAAGTATGCTAATTGAAGGGAAAGTTGTAAGTTCTGCCAATATCTAATTTTGAATAAATTGATATGAACTTGATGTTTTATTCTCGCAAGACTTGGAGCATGATAGGATTTAAATTATTATGTCTCGATTTATAATTGCCTACATGCTGATATGAATTCTATAAGTTATGTATCTTCTAATGTGTGAAATGATTGTGATTTGATATGAATGACTTAATTTGGATAAATGTGAACTATCTGTGCATCATTTGCATTCGTGAGCTTGGTCGTGCGTCTTTGTGGTTGTGATTTGAGTCTGAGTCTTGTGTTCTATGTTCAGTTGATCGGGGTTTTTCCAGGGAGTGTCTGCCAGCTGTTTGGGTCCCAGTGGGGCTTCTTAGCTTGTGTTTTCCGTTCTCGTCGGTGTAAGTTGAGGTTTTAGGATTTTAGTTTAGTTAAGCGACCTATAACCCTCTGTGCTCGTTTTCAAGCCTGCATGCGATTATTCTATTATATTTATATAATAGATATGTGTTTATACGATATGTTTATAAATTTGTCATACGATTAAAGGTTTTCGAACTATATATACGAGCGTATGTGAGCTTGAAATGTTTTGCAACGAGGCTATGCTCCAAACCATGTGTCTTCATACCAACTATGGATTCGGATGACACGAAGAGGTACGTGTATAGCATATGCTAAGTTGCAAGGTAAGGTATGTTAAGTTATGTTCATTTGTAGCGAGTTAAGTTTGGTAATCTGTATTGGTAATGTTATTGGGCCCCGGAGACGTGGGTAAGTACGCTCGAGGCGGTGTTGGGCCATCGGGTAAAGCCTGTGCACGATCTCCATTTGAAGTACCTACGTGCGACTCTTGGAGGTTGAGGTGGCGTGGTGCTTTGAGCCCTCGGTGAATAACCGGGAAAGGTACGATGTGGACTAGCTATCCCGTGTATATTGAGTTGTACGTTGTGGGCCCGTACCCCACGTGCGGACTTCCCGATGTTAGGGTTGGATACAGGATTTGATACGATTTGATTTGAGAGTATTTCTATTTTGCTTATGTATGATAATGATATGGAAGTAAGGTTGGAAACCCGTACTCGTCGGGTATAAGATATGATCTGTTATATTGATTATGAAACGGGATAGGAGCTTTCTCTTTTGATATGATACAATTATGCTCAGTATGTTATATTTTGAATAAAATAAGATAAGTGTACGTTTGATTTGAAAAGGGTTTTGGTATGCAAAACCCTATTCCCGGTTCATAGTCTTTCTTTTAATATGTGCTCTGTTCCTTATTATGCATTGTGTGTGTGTGTGTGTGTGTGTGTTTAGCCCCCTCACTCAGTCAGTGGACTGATCCTCGCCCCACCTATGTTTTTAGTTTGCAGGTGCAGGTTGTTGGAGTTCGAGCTTGGCGGCGGTGTGTCGTGTCTGTCGAGTCAGTGTCTTTTGTTAAGTCTGTTAAGTATTCTGTTCTAGTTATGTTTCTAATTTGTAAAGTATATACTCTGTACATGTTTATGCTTACTGATTGTATGTATGGAATTCGGGACAGGTTTCTAGGACCAGTTGAACCCGTGTAGATGATATTAAATGTATTGATATGTTTGATGTTTAAATTTTTGAAAATTCGTATTCTTTGCTTTGCTTCCACTTTTAGGCATGGTTTTATCTGCTGTACAGGGTTTGGGTACCGCCTAGCTTCGGCAGGGTCTTATTTGTCACCCGTTCGCTACTTCTTGGTTCGTGTATGGATTTCCTATTTCGTATACGGATTAGGCTTTAGTACGGGGGATGTGGTGGCCTAGCGTTCCGAGCGCTACAAAGGGGGGCTTAGCCCTTTTTCTCTTAGCCAAGAAACGGGTAGGGTCAAACGGTATCCGGTCCATTCAGATCGGATTTTAAAATGGTAGGGTGATTAAATAGCTTTAGAAAATTAAAAGGTTAATCCACTGAATCCGAATCGTCAAAACGAACTCAATGGTAAGGTTGGAATTCGAATCCGAATTCCCGAGCTCAATGTAGCCACGAAGGCGCCAAAACACCCTAATTATAATTAGGTCCCTAACTCGCAAATATTGGACAATTGAGTCCCATTACACTTTAAATAAATTATATGGCGCACTTAATTAAAATAAACTTCACGTTGACACGTATAGCATGTGGAGTCACATAAATCATATAATTACTGAATTAAACCCTCTCGCGACGTCGTACCTGGCTTACCGAAAAAACGGGGTGTAACACCATCCCTGTCGTCGGGCAACTTAGGGTCACTGTTTTCTTCAGATGAAGAACTTAGTGTGCTCTAGGTGAGTCATGGGAGGTTCTCATCGACTTCGACCTGTCACCGCCTAATCGATGAGAAAAATGAATAGGTAGAAAACAACCCGAACTCCCAATAAGATGCACACTAGACACGTGTATCGAACCCTAAATGAGATCAAATCGTTTCCACAGTAACAACAACGAGCTAAATGAGATTGAAAAATGGATAAAATTGCCAAAAGGTTACTCGGTGAGGCCGCCCATGGAGGGGGAAAGGTTTGGCCATCTGCAAGTGAAGAATTTGA
Organism: Lantana camara; assembly: GCA_037501455.1. NCBI lineage: Eukaryota > Viridiplantae > Streptophyta > Magnoliopsida > Lamiales > Verbenaceae > Lantana > Lantana camara. The sequence goes on along the minus strand of CM074857.1, from coordinate 62,022,766 downwards.
TACGGGTATATTACCCTATAGTGAAGCGAGGGTTCAGACTGCCCCTGGCACCCCCAATTTCAACCTTTCTAGTTTGATTCAACCTTTGCCCTGCTCAATTAACTTCAAACTCCTATTCATTTATGTATTGAGCGGTTGTGCTAATGAGGACGATGGGGTTCGAACCACGAATCGAAGATTTTGGCGAGTTTTTCACTTTGAACAACTCTTCCAAGTAAGGATTTAGATTCTTCAACCTTCAATCAAAATCGAACCATAAGATTGTTACCATCCCCGTCTCTTCGAATAGCAATGGGTACAAAACTAAGTATTGCTTTACCAATTGTCCCATGCCCCCTCCCCACTTTTTGAACCACTTGGTCTAATTCTGAACCGAAGAGGCTATCTGTCAAAGAACGCTCGTGGCTTCATCAGAATATAAGGGGATTTATGATGCACTACCCCGAGCTCAGCAAGTGGGTCAGAATTCGCCAATCCCTTTGGGTGGTCAGGGTTAAGGCGTGGCCCTTGGATTGACCTCTCTGAGCTCTTCGCTACTGACCGGCGCTTCGGATCAATCTCTAGTGGAGCAGGTTATCAACCTGGGCCATCTTCCCATTTGTTTTAACCCAGAACATGACTCCTACATTGTGGCTGACCTCCAAGAAGCCGATTAAGCTGGTAAGAAGATGACAAAGCACAGGCGAGGTAATGAAGAGATTGGCGTCGAAGAGGGGGCGGGCTCTGAGGAATCCTATGAAGAAGCCTAGCTCTAGGCATTTCCCATCATCGACCAGCCTCAATGGCTAGCTGGGCTCGAGCTTGTGAAGCAAGATGGTTCGAAGAGGGGCTTGGCTAGGGATTTAAACGAACCGTGCTGAGACGAACTTTGCCCATATTTTCATGATCATTTATGATTTGAATGTGTTATGCTCTCTATATATATATGTAGTGTGCGTGGGTAGCCCCTCACTCAATCAGTAGACTGACCCTCTCCCTCCCCAACATTTTTAGTTACAGGTTCTGCTTTTGGAGTTCGGGCTAGGCGGTCTGTTGAGTCCTTTTGGGTCTGTCGTTTGAGTCAAGTTTAATTGAATGTATAAGATTTTACACTTTGCATTTCGGATTTTGATTAAGTAATGTATGTATATAAATCTATATTCTAGTTACTTATGAATTCGGGACAGGTATCTAGGGCTCAGATGAACCCGTTTGGACATTATATAAGTTTTAATTTATGAACTTTCGAGATTAGGGATCTATGCTAGTTGAACCTATTACCTACTGCTTGTTTAGCTTATGCTTATGATCTTTATGCTTCCGATTTGTTGCTTTGCTTGATTTGAATTTTGAAGTCAGGGTCTACGTTCTGCCTAACTATGGTGTGTCTGTCTGTCTCCCGTTCGTTATTACTTAGTTCATGTACGGACTTCCATTTCGTATGTGGATTGGGCTATAGTGCGGGGGATGTGGTGACCCACCGTGCAGGTGCTACAATACCCCCTAAGAGTGTTTTTGGAATGTAAATTTGATTGAACAGTGAAACAAGGGCATAATTGGAATATTAAAGAAAAAAGTCAATTCTAGACACCCACCATCCTTTGTAACTTAGTGCACTTTGCTTGCCCCTCTATCCTTTCATTTTGAGTGATCACCCCCCTAATCTTTGTAAAATGTAAAACTTGATCACTTTCCAGTGGAATCTTGGAGAATATTTCGTTCAACTTTTTAAACAAAATTTTGGCGTGATTTGTAAGGGCAAATATGTACAGATTAGATGTCAAATATATTGATATTATACATCAATTGAAGCTCTCAATGCAAGGAACACAATGATGGTCTCAAAATAAAAATCCAACAACCAACGAAGGAGGAATCGATCGTCAAAGGCGACGTTGGGCGGCTGGAGCTTTGGAGTAGTGTAGTGCGACTTTCGGCAATCAATAGGGACGAATGGGGTATTGGTTTTGCTTATCTTAGAGAGAGGAACACGATGGCGGTGGTCTTGACTCTTGGGTCGTCATGACGGAGGAGAAATCGACAGTCAAAGTTCATGTTGAATAGAATATTCCAAAAAGATTCCACTGTAAATGTGAAAAAAGGGGTTAAGTGTTACATTTTTACAAATGTCAAGGGTAATCGCTCAAAATGAAAAGATAGGGGGTCAAAGTGCACTAAGCCCAAAGGACGGGAGGTTATCTAGAAGTAACCCTAAAAAAAAAAGTTGATGTAATCAAATTTGAACAGTTTAATTAACTACATGTGAAATTTATGAGAGATTGTAGAGAATTCATAATTTTTCATACCTCAAGGAGTAATTTGTAATTTTCCTAAATCTTAGGGGGTTATTCATAATTATCCCATATTTTGGTCACCCAACCTAGTTCTCGATTTATTACTCTTGTTTCCCTCTTTCAGGTTTAAAGCTTTTTTTCTCAAACAAATTTTTTAATAATCCAAATATCGGGCCATCAATTTAGTAGCCACGTCAGCCACCAAATTTCAACACAATCACATAGATGAGAAGCCAGGATCGTGTATTCGTGTTAGAATTTGATACCATTTGAACACTGGACTTCTTGTGTTGCCTTTGAATACCATGCCAATTGATCCACTTCAGTAATAGTAGATGAGAAGCCAATATGACTATATATAAATCCCATATTTCATTTGCTAATTATTTTTAAATTTAGAATTTCTTATTAAAAGATAATTTTTAATACAATTAAGATTTAATTTTAAAAGTGCCTCCACCACAATATTAACATAAACATACACACTTTCAATATTTTGTTTTTCAAACATTTACAAAAAACCCTCTCGCATGAGAGTTCCCTCTCCCATGAGAGTCCTCCACAAACCCTAATACTCCGATAGCAGATTGGTTATTTCTCACCGCCAATAGCTGCCATCTCACGCGTCGCCGCCTTCATCCATTCTTTGTTCCTGACTACTTGCTTGTTATTTATGGTACCTCTTATGTCCACATTTCCTTATTGTTTTTCTTCCGTTCTGCAGGTTCGCTGGAGTCGCTGCACTATGGTCTAACAAGTCACAGTTCGTTACTCTATGGCTTCGTCATCTTCCTCGCCAGCCAACAGTCATGACCGGCGGGATGCGGAGCTATCTCGTATTACCAAGTCTCTGTCCCTGATGACTAAAGAGGCCCTGTCAATTGACATACTTGATCCTTCTTGGGGCACCACTAAGCCGAGCCACCCACTCTTTCTAGTGGGTAGGGTTTTCACTCGGCGAGCAGTTCGCTTTGATTTCTTCAGGACTACAATGATTAGATCGATGAATCCGGTCAAGGGTATGGAAATTAAGAAGTTGAGTGATGAATGTTTCCCCTTTTCGTTCAATCACAAACTCGATCTGCAACCAGTTATTGCCAATACCCCCTGGTGTTTCGATAAATACCCTTTGATTCTTTGGAGATTGGAAGATGATGATGATCCGATGTTGGTGGATTTAAGTATTTATGATTTCATTATACGAATCTATGGTCTTTCTCTAAATCATTGCAATCTTGATACTGCGAAAGTGATAGCGGAAAGAATTGGGATATTTCGGGAGAACGTGGAAGGCATCAAACAAGCTCCGTTTGCTGACTTCTTCAAAATCCGAGTTGGACTGAAACTGATTAAACCTTTAACCAGATGTATGAAGATGAATGTAGCGGGTAAGGAAATGTCCCTAACCTTCACCTATGAATGCTTATCAAATTTTTGTTACCTATGTGGTGTGTGCGATCATATTGATAAATGTTGCGCCTTACGGTGCAAGGATGATTTCATTGATCCAACACCACATTATCCATATGCGGATTGGCTCCGTGTTTCTTTGTCTGAAACCTCACCCTTCCGATAAATCAAATGGATTACTAACCCTCCACATACCACCAGACATATTTCCTCACACCAGGAGCTCTCACAATTACACCCTTCATAATCCCCACAAACCTCACGTCCTCCTCGGAGATTAATATCCCACACTTTACCACCATATCACCTAATAATCCCCCAACTCACTCGAAAGCAGGTAACAATATTAGTCTTGCACCCTCCACCTTACATGTAATACCCATACCATATTCAAAAAACCTCACTGCTATCCCAGATATCATAGCTACCACGATCCCCACCCACATAAACTCTCTTTCCCAGCCAATCAATACGAACCCATCTTACTTTCCGGAGACCACCACAAGCCCATCAGAACATCTGGTTCTTACCTTACCCTAGTCCTGTGGCACCATCCGCATGCGATCGCCCAATCGCAGTCCCAGGCTATCTAAACAAAGAACAAAATTAACTTATAACACCATGCTTGACCAGGAGAACTTCGGTTCAATACCAACCAACCAGCAAAATCAGAGCCCACCACACACTTCGGGTTCCCCAACGACCATCAAAGATTTGGAGACCAATCTCATCAATGTCCCTCTTTCTCTTAACATCTCTACCAACAACACAGACCCTCCTATTAAACAACGTAAATTCCGTAGCAAGCACAAACACTCCTCCAAATTCACCTCACCTAAGAATCGCACCATTATCCCTAATACACCCATTTCTCCTCATGCTTCTGATGATGTTGTCTTCATAAACATTACTAATCTAACGGTAGAGGCTGTTGGGCAGTCCCACTAGGGACAATGAGTTGCTTAAGTTGGAACTGCCAGGGCACTAGGGGTCCCCAGCGAGTTCATAATTTTCGATCCCTAATTCGGGATCACAAACCCTTGGTCATTTCTTATCTGAAACTAGGTGTAAGCAGAGACGTATTTGAGAGTTGGAAATCTTTGTTCAACATGAATGGTCTTGGTGTAGATTCGGTTGGTAAAAGTGGTGGGTTGGCTCTTCTCTGGTTTAAGGATATTGGTATTTCACTTCTTAGCTACTCCAAGAACCACATTGATGTGGTTGTGTCGAGTTCTGATTCGAAAGAGAACTGGCGTTTCACTGGTTTTTATGGGATCCCGGAACGTCATAATAGGGATCTCTCTTGGGACTTGCTACGCAAGCTCAGTCAACACTCTTCTTTACCATAGCTTGTTACAGTCGACTTAAACGAGAATCTCCATAATGGTGAGAAGGATAGTGGGAACAATAAGAGTTTTGGACAGATGGATAAATTTACAGAAGCTCTTCGAAACTCTGAACTTTCGGATTTAGGCTTCTCGGGATTTTCCTTCACTTGTATTAAAAATAGCGTAGCTCCAGATACTCTTCGCGCTAGACTTGACCGATCGGTTGCTTCTGACTCTTGGAGATTACGATTCCCGGAGGCTAGAGTGTCTCATCTTTCTTCATCATGCTCAGACCACACCCCTATACTTACAAAGATGACCAACAGAGTAAGAGAGTGAGAAAAGGTCGTAAACCTTTCCGGTTCGAAGTTTTTTGGATCAGAAGCTCGGTTGTCGAGAGTTGGTGGACAGCAGCTGGAATTCCTCGTTTCCAACCTCGACCACGGATAGAGTTTTGGAGAGCATTGAACATTGCAGAGTTGGGTTTATTAACTGGAGACAGCAGCAACGGGAACAGGAGGCAGAGAAAGAAAAATGGGAAGAGAGGCTGAAAGTGATAAGGAACGGTACGATCACGGAGACCTCGAAAGTAAAAGAATTTATGCTGAAAAATAGACTCGGTCAGGCTCTTTTGGAAGAAGAACTAATGTGGAAACAATGGGAGAAAATCCATTGGTTGAAGGAGGGTGACTGGAATACCAAGTTTTTCCATCACAAAGCGTCATAAAGACAGAAAATAAACGACATTGAAGCACTTAGGGATAACTCGTGAGCTGTTGACTTTTCGGAGGAGGGCATCGAACAGATTATTGAATCTTATTTTGGTGATTTATTTGAGACTCGTGGTTGCTCATCAGAAGAACTACATTCGGTCCTTCAGGTGGTCCCGCATAGAGTAACGGAGGATAAGCAACTTCGCTTGTTAGCTCCGTACGTGTGCGACAAGGTTACTAAAGCCCTTAAGTCTATGTATCCCCTCAAATCCCCGGAAAGAATGATTATTTCAGTCTGAAGCTCGACATGAGCAAGACGTACAATCGAGTGGAATGGGGTTTATCGAACGAGTCATGACCAGGTTAGGCTTTCCTCGTTTATTTATTAAGAGAGTGATGACTTTCATATCTACTGTTTTATTTTGTTTCTTGTTAGATGGGTTGGAATTTGGCTTTTTGGTTCCAAAGAGGGGACAACGCCAAGGAGATCCTCTTTCCCCTTACCTCTTTCTCTTCTACGCAGAGGTTCTTTCTCTCTTGATTCAGAAACAGGAAAATTTAGGTAACTTAACAGGTGTTGCTGTGTGCCGTGAAGCTCCGAGGGTGTCACATCTCCTATTCGCGGATGACACACTTATTTGTGGTCAGGCCAATTGTGAGGCTATGAGCGCTATCTATTTGGCGCTGAAGAGGTATGGTCGTGTTTCAGGACAAGTAATGAATGGTGTTAAATCGTCTATCTTGTTCAGTCTGAATGTCTTAGCTGATGTAGGCAACGACCTTGCGAGGATTCTGGGGTACGGATGGTAAATCAGATGGAAGATTACCTGGGGCTGCCCTCACCCATGGGGCGTTCCAAAAAGGCAGTTTTCTCGGGTATTGTGGAAAAAATTAACAGGTAGATCAGAGGTTTCTCTGAAAAGTTTCTTTCAAAGGCAGGTAAAGAGGTTCTTATTAAGGTAGTTCTGCAAGCAATTCCTTCGTATACGCTGAACTGTTTCATGCTTCCAGACTGCTTTGTTAAAGAGATTGATTCTGCTATTGCTAAATTCTGGTGGAACGATCGTGATAAAAACAAGATTCACTGGATCGTTTGGAATAAGATGTGCACAAGTAAGGTGACGGGTGGAATAAGGTTTCGAGCCATTAAATTGTTTAACCTGGCTATGCTTTCAAAACAACTTTGGAGATTTGTGTGTTATCCGGAGAATCTGATTAGCAGGATTATGAAGGTGAAATATTTTCCAAATTCCCAACCGTGGGATGCAAATCTAGGCCGGTTACCTTCCTTCGCGTGGAGAAATCTCCATGAAGCGAGGTATATTATAGCAGCGTGTACTCGGTGGCATATTGGAGACAGAGCCTCGGTTCATGTTTGGAGGGATCAGTGGTTGCAGAAGGCCCCGATTTTTAGGCCGAAGTTCAGAGTGGATGCAAGGATCAAGCCGGAATGGGTTGAGGAGTTGCTGAAACCCAACTTAGCTGAATGGGATGAAGAGCTGATTTGCAATTCTTTCCACGAAGATGATGCTCAGACCATTTCAAGCATCCCACTAGGCTACTCTCGTAGACCAGATTCGTTGGTTTGGCATTTCAATCCGAAGGGCAACTTCACGGTATGTAGTGCTTATCACCTGGCCGTTCATATGGCCGAATGCAAAGAAGCTTCCCCATCGTCGATTGAGTTTCATGTAGTCTGGAAGAAACTTTAGAGGGTGAATGTGCAGGTCTTTCCTCTGGAGGTGTGCGCATAATAGTTTGCCTACCGGAGCTGTTTTGCTTAGAAAACACTGTGGGGATGATTCTACTTTCATTCACTGCAAAGCCATGGTTGAAGAGTTCAACCACGCGCTTTTCTCATGCCCTTACTCTAGGTAGATTTGGCTCTTTCCCAAGTGCCTTAGTCTGCTATATAGCGGGTAGAAGCAAACTTCCTTGATGGTTTGGCGCACATAATATCTGAGTTGGAGCCGGAGGTAGTCAAGAGCTTGCTGACTGTCATGTGGTACATCTAGCGGGCTCGGAATACCCGCAAGGCTGAAGGAACTTTCCAACAACCCCTCGCCATTGCTAACTCCGCGGCAACGTATGCAGCACCTATACCGACTATGGAGGAGGAGGCGGCAGTCTTAGGGATTCAGGTGGGGGTTAGAAGTGGCGCCACCCGTATGAAGGTTGGGTTAAAATTAACTTCGACGGGGCTGTCTTCAAGGGGAGTGTGCTATAGGTATTCGAGTTGTGACCCGGAATGCTATGGGAGAATGTATTGGGTGGAAAACGGATCGAAAAAGGAATATTGTGGATCCGTATACGGCCGAAGCGTTGGGTGCTCTCTCTGCTGCGAAGATGGGGAGGGACTTTGGTTGGACGAAAGTTATTATTGAAGGAGACAATGCTAATGATCAATCAACTACAAAGCGGGGAGGAAGATCTCTCAACTGTTGGCAACATTATAGTTGACGTTCGTGCCATATGCTCCTCGTTCCAAGAAGTGAAGTTCTTCGTTATTCGTCGTGGTGCCAATCGTGTGGCCCACAAGTTAGCTAGAAACACGGCTCTGGCCTGCATTGATTCTTTTGATTTCCCGTTTTTTTGTTTCTGAGTTACTTGCTTTAGACTTATCGTGATGGTTGCCCTTTTGGGTTGTCGGTTGTAAAAAAAAACATTTACAAAAAATTATAATTACAATAACAAATACTAAGAAAAAGAACCCTAAATATTTTATAACCTTATCAAACTGCATATGCTAAATTGAAGTTCCCAAAATTACATATTAGCCCTGCGGTACAAACACTTCAGATACAAGTCAAAGCCAGCACTCATAACCCTCGACCCACATTGGCTTCATTCTGCTCGCTCACAAATTCACACAACTGCCATTCAATCTGGTAATCGATTAATCGAATCAGAGTAGGGGAAAATGAGCGGACCGGTGAAGAAGGTAGTGGACGTTGCATTCAAGGCCGGGAAGAATATAGATTGGGAAGGAATGGCGAAGTTGATGGTCTCCGACGAGGCTCGCAAGGAGTTCGCCACCCTCCGCCGCGCCTTCGATGAGGTCAACACCGAGCTCCAGACTAAGTTCAGCCAGGTCCATTCTCTTATCCTTTTTCTTATTTTGCCTCAACCTCTCCCCTATAGTGTGTGTGTTTATGATTCAGGTACATTGCGATTGACTTGCGCATGTGAGATTCTTCTTATTTTCTATGTGTTGAGCAGATCTGTTTAATTATCTGTTATTTTTGTTGGGCATTGATGGGTATGTTTGTGGCTGCTACGATTATTTTTTGAAAAATAGTTTGATTTTCCTTTTTGGGGTTGGGTTGCTTTTATATTTGGGGAAATTGATACGAAATGAGTTAAGATAATTTTTATTGAGTTGTTCAGTCTGTTTGTCTTCTTACTTTTTTTTTTTTTTTTTAACATACAACCCCCCCCCCCCCCCCCCCACCCCAAGTGATTCGAACCCGGGACCTTACCTTCGAGAAAGAACACTCAGACCACTTGGTCAACCCTGTTGGCCTGTTTATCTTCTTACTTAGCTTTATCTTGATGTATCGGTTGAAATGGTAATGAATTCTGTGATGTCATGGAGGCTTTTTAGCTATTCTTCAGTTTCAATTTCTTTGGTAAATATAATTCCTTTTCCTGGTGCCAAATGTTGAACTGGTTTTGGTGGCTTGAAATAGAGCTTCAGGCCATGCAATTTAGGTTGCTGGATACATGCATCTTTACTTCAGTTTTGAACACACTCATTTCTAGTTCCTAGATGATTCCTCACATCAATGCTACCTATTGTGATCCTGCCTTTTCCAATTGACCTAGAGTCTAGAAGATTAGCTACTGATTGAGATTGAAAATAAACAAATTTTTTTGGGTATTTGAATTGGAATATGATAGTGCAACCAATAATGTGTTCCCAGAGGGACCAGTTTTTGTGTGATTTTCATATTAATTTCATATGCCCTGGTATGTGATGAAAACACTTTATTGAACTCTGGATCAAAGTTTTTTGCGCTGAAATCCAATGCGGAAGGTTTTCTTTGATTACTCTTTACAATTAAAAAAAGGTCTACCAGGCCAGAAACTATGCCAAACAAGCATGCGTCCCCCCAAAGGGCTTCTTCTGCTTAGCTAAAGGTGCTTTCGTCCTCTCCAATGTTTAACAACCTACAGACAGTTCTCTACAATATGACAATATGAACACTCTAATCTTTTTCTGATTCTGAAAACAAGATATATGCTTATCCTGCAAATTCGAAAACCTTTATTCTTCTTATTCTTTTGTAAATATGCAGGAACCAGAACCCATAGACTGGGAGTACTACAGAAAAGGGATTGGCTCTCGCTTGGTTGATATGTATAAGCAAGCTTACGATGGTATAAGCTTTTTGCTATTTCAATTTTCAACTAGTTCCCTGTGTTCATTTAATTTAACATCAGTATTTTTCCTGTCAAGACAAGCAACTTCATGAATTGGGTACATACTCCTGCTTGCTTCTAATTTATTCATTGGCAGGATGTTAGAGAAGTTATATTTCAAGCCTGTCTAAGGTTCACAAGAAAATGGAAATTTGTATTATGAACTGTTATGATTTGTTTGCTTTTGAATTGTTACTTTTAGATAATAACAGAGATTTATCTTTTGGTCCTGCAGTTCTTACATGTTACCATTGACTTTTCTCCTATTACTATATGAGATAATTCTCGATATCGATGAGCATGTTGAACTTAAGCCCACTCTAAAAACATCTGATTTGGTGATACTATTATGTATTAAACAAGATATTGGTTTTAGCCGTTTGTCATTGATAATCTTGAAGCATCTGGAATGCATGCATGTAATATCGACCCAAAACTGAATTCTTATGAGTTGTTGAGCAGCTTGGTGGCTTCTTAAACTCTGCTCAATGTATGAGTTTCTTCAGTCACATTTATCAGCCTTGGGAATTAATAACAGGATGATTGCTGTCAAAGTATACAGAACATGATTTGTGCCTAATATTTCCATCTTATGTCAATAAATAGAATGAACTTTGAGTGTCTGAGTGTTGTGGATGTAAGTTATTGAAGTGTTCTGTATACAAATTTTGTAGCTGCTAAGTAGTGCTTTTTAAATTTTGTTAACCCGTAGATTTTAAAGTTTTATATTTTTCTTTTCTTTTTTGCATTGGGTAAGCAAATTGGAGTTAATTTCAAGTGATGAAAGTAAATTTCCCAATAAATTTCTTTTCAGCTGCAAGAAAACTCAACTTGGTAAATATTAGTTATAAATGAGTATGGAGACTTACTTACCTATTAGTTAGAACTGAACATGAGTCATTCTGATGATGGTGAGTCGGTGACAGATATGGAGGTTTTTTGATCCTTCAAGCAACTCTCTTATCTGGTGACTTACAATGGAATTGCTATTTGGTTCACTTATTGATCAGTATTCTATCTATTAAGCTACCTTTTCCAAACTGATAATCCTCATGATACCTGTTCTCCTTGCTAAGTAGCAGTAGGAGCTTTGGCATAAATCACATGTTTATAATGATAAGTGATCCATTATTCAGTTATTCGGAAATACTGTTGTTATTTGTCTTGCATCATGGGAGTATTGGCCTTTTATCCACATGCAAAGTCTTTACACCCATTAAAACACCACTGCCTTTAATTTGACCAACAATTTTAACATAGTTGGTAAAACTGGGTGTCTAATATGACTGTTGCTGGATTTTCCTTCTGATGGTCATTTACCTAAACATCATACATGATAGACAATGTCTGATTTATAGTATGAATTTCGCAAGCTGCCACTGCATGATGTTTTCAAAGATGATATGAAAACTGAAATATGATTCCACTTTTACAAGTCTAATACAATTATTATAGCAGACTGTTAAGGTGAACATTTATCAGTTGAAAGAAAAAAAAAAAAAAAAAAAAAAAAAAAAAGGAGGGAGGAATCAGGAACATGATCAGAGAAAGCTACCACCATTAGTAATCCCTTACAGATGCTGGGCTCATAGCACTGATATTATAGATATGTGGCAATTTATCTGGTTGTATTTTCTCTTCTTCTGGCGTGAAGTTCACTCATGATTTATGCATTTTCCATGCAGAAATCAAAATTCCACAGTATGTTGACAATGTCACTCCTCAATACAAACCTAAGTTTGATGCTCTGGTGAGGAAAATCATGAATCCTACTATTTCTTTCTCTATTTCCTATTTGCCTTATAGTATACGAGCTTTGGCTGTGACTGCTGCACGATAAATGTACCAATTTAGGGTCTTAATACTCATGACCTCCCTGTTCTGAGGAAGTGTTGAATTAAGAACAATGAGAATCTTATATGAACTTCCCTTGCTTCCAGTTGGTAGAGCTGAAAGAAGCTGAGCAGACATCATTGAAGGAGTCCGAACGATTGGAAAAAGAAATTGCAGACGTCCAAGAATTGAAGGTGCCAGCATATGATTCTTTGAATCCATATATTTTCCCGTTTGCAGATATCTCAATACTTTTTAATTTAAATTTTATTTGGTTGTAACAGAAAAAGCTGAGTACCATGACAGCTGATGAGTATTTTGCAAAGCATCCAGAACTGAAGAAGAAGTTTGATGATGAAATTCGAAATGATTACTGGGGCTATTAGCTTTCGACTCAACAATACTGTTCCGAAGCTCAATCGCAACGGCAGAAATAAAGAGAAGACTGTCATTTTCATTTTCTGGGTATTTTGAACTTGAATGTTTTGTCCTTGGGATACTTGTTTCCTAACATGTTGAATCTTGAGAAAGCAACTTATATCTCACAAAATTTTTAAAGTGCTTTCTTTCTGAGGATTCGACTTAAGGTCAACTTCGAAAATTTGTTCTTTTTTCTACCCAGCTTGGATTATCTATGTGTGGAATGTCAAAATGCATGAACCTATTTTTGAATTCATTTTTAAGGTTCAGTAAATTCTATCGGACGCGATCATATTGGTTGATATTGTTATCATATTACTTACGAGCTTATTCCTTTATAAGTTTACCTACTTGGAGTTTTATTGCTTCTATGGTTTAAATAAATTATAGGGTAAACAATATACACTCCCTTGGCCTTTTTTAATTTTGAAAATTACACTTTCACCCCGTCGCCGATGAATTAGAAATACGGCAAATTATTGAACAATCCCTGATAAGGCAACAATGTTATCCTAAACCCCCCAATTTGAACTCATACTATTTTACATCCCCATTACACAACATATTTTTTCAAATCCCCCTAAATCGCCTAAAATTACCAAAGTATCCCTGCTAAAATTGAATAATCACAATCCATACCAAGCATCCAAATCCCTCCTCCATCGGTGGGAATTTGTCATTCTTCACCATCTCCCGCCACCGCCTGCCGCTACAGACCGCCGCACACCACCGCCGATAAGTGTAGAAGAAGTTATTGGAGACTGAACGGCCCACACACCCACGTTAGAGGCGAAACCCCTACGAGCTACCAACCACGCCCCCACGACGAACACTCTGTTTTAGGTCGTTGCTTGAAATGGTAAGGTCTGAGAGGAAGGTACGTCGCACCCAACGTGTCGAGGTTAGTTTTCTTCCATAAATGGTCAGAAATTCCATTTTTTTCCGCCATATTCCAGTTTGTATTTGGTAAATGATGATTTTAACTCAACAAGTAAGGGTTTCAGGAGTTTGTTAAATAAGGAACATTGAATCGATTTTTATTCGATAGATGGTTCGCTCAATGTCGACGACGCCGTTGATGATTGTTCCGTCCCCGGCCGAAACAAGCAGGGGAAAGAGAAAAAGATCAGAGGTAGACATCCATGAGACTGATGAGGGCACGCTTTCGAAGAAGCGGGTGTATTCGATTTTGCATCAGTGCGTCTTGGAGAGATTCAGTGAGGTTATCTATAAAATTCGTGACCAAATGTCTCATGTTCAACTCGATGCAGTTAAGAAATCGCCGTTTGGTTGTTTTTTGGGAGCGCCTGTTCAGAAGGGGAGCATTAACAGAGTTGGGTTGTTGCTCGATTACTACAACTGCAGCGTAAATACATTTAAATTTGGTAGCCAAGAAGTTTTATTTTGTGAGGAGGAATTTAGCATTGTTATTGGTATGCGGCATTCCGGTCATCCTGTCGTGGTTGTGGGCAAGAGTAAATCCAATACCTTGATCAAGCATTTTGGCAATAAGGGAAACAATGTCTCCCGAACTAACATCGAGAGTAAACTGCACGAATTCGTCGGAAGGACTGATGACGATGGCATTGATGATTTTGTACGGATGTACATTTTATACGTTTTTAATTGTTTGTTGTTCCCACGTAGCAGTGTACGTGTGCCTGCTGCGCTTATTTGGTATGTAGATGATTTTCCATGATTGGACAGTACACGTGGCGCACGGCAGCTCATATGTTTTTGATTCAAGGTATTAGGAAGCATGTTGTGGATAAACATGATTTTCTTGATGGATGTACTATGGGTTTGTTGGTAAGTCGTCGGCTTGGTTTTATAGATTGTGTCGTTTATACCTATATATACACCTACTTAAGTTATTGTTTATGTCAGGCATGGTTTCATGAACGAATCCAGAAGTTTGGCATCTCAAGAAGGTTGGCAGCATTCCCTCGTTTGTTTAAATGGAAAGGGAGTGCACTGCCTAGTACGAAAGAGAATGCGAAGAAGGAACTGGAAAGTATTTGCCTCTCAGATGTAAGTCTGTAATCTTTAGTAATTTAAACCAATATACATATTTTATTCAAATGTTTTGTAAGAAAGCCTGTTGATTTAAAAATACGCAAATTGTTCCCTTACGAGCGGCTAACAAAATGGAAAGAAGTCTGTCCAGAGCGGAGGAAGAAGTTTTTGTTGACGAAGGGGATCAAGTTGTTTGCATAGCAGAAAAAGCACAAGGTGTCGATCAAGGAGTTCAAACCGTTTGTGTGGAAGAGGCACCTGAATGTGTCGATCAAGGAGTTCAAACCGTTTGTGTGGAAGAGGCACCTGAATGTGTCGATGAAGGAGTTAAAACGGTTTGTGTGGAAGAGGCACCGGAATGTGTTGATGTAGGAGTTCAAGTTGATTTGATTGAGGATGGGGAAGGTGATTGTGATTCCGGACGATCTGAGGTTAGATCGAAGAGGAAGAACGATGTGAGGGAGCGTGTGGAAGAAAATGTAAGAACATATTACATACAAGATTCAATATTACAATGTCTTTTAACTATGCGCGTGTGTTTGATTTGTCATTGGATAATTATGTATTAGGTGATTGTGTTTGATGGAGCTCAAGTGGACAGTAGGCCTAAGGAGGCCCCAGGATGTGAGGTCGTCACTGAGGAGCAACGGAATAGGGCATTTAATTTGATTATGAGCTACACGGAGGCGCAAAAGTAAGTGCTCTTACTTAATTCAATGAGTTTAGTTGGCAGAATGTTGTTGACTGTTTCATCATAATTTTTTGCAGCCATGATGTTGTGTATACAAGTAAGACGAGTTTTGTCTTCGTATACGATCTACAAGATCTAATTTTGGGGAAGGAGACCAATGACAATGTTATTCTGTCCTATTACGACCTGCTAACAAGTCCTGGTTACCTTGTGCCGAAATTCCACGATGTACATTTTGTTAACCCTCATGTGTCAGTTGAATTTGTGGGGAAATTGAAGAACAGGGGCACATGAAAGACAAAGAAGAAGACTGTCCCTTACATTGTCCCATCTGCAATCAACGAGTTCATGACGCACCAGATGAAGTGACTACGTCATGACCCTGAACGAGGTGTCTTCAACAGTTATGCTCTCATGTCGTTATATTATTTTCCCTTTACTGACAAATTCTCACTGGCATATGTTGGTGTATGAGACCGAGCACAAACGTTTCAGTCACTACAACTCAATGCATACAGAAGAAGCTGCCACCGATGTCGAAGTATACTCAGATTTCCTCTGGAAGTTGTGGATTAAAAACAATGTTGTCAAAAGTTCCGAAGAGAGGGAATTGGGGCGGGGACGAATGAGAATTCAGGATAAGGGGAGCAATGATTGTGGTGTATTAATGTGTCTATATGGTGAGATGCTTGTTCGAGAGACTGACGAGTTCAGGACATATGCCGAGACATGCAACATCGCCGAATACCGCTTTAAGTTAGCCAATGCCTTTCTAGAAAAACAATCTGGTTCATCTATATAATTGAAATTTCAATTAGATTGTTATTTATTTTTCCAGTGCAACTGTAATAATGCGTAATTGGAAGGGTGATTTGTCCAGTGAAAATGTAGTAATGCGTAATTGGAAGGGTGATTTGTCCAGGGACACTTTAATAATGCGTAATTGAAAGGAGAATTTGTCCAGTAAAACTGTAATAATGCATAATTGGAAGGGTGATTTGTCCAGTGAGAATGTAGTAATGCGTAATTGGAAGGGTGATTTGTCCAGTGAAACTGTAGTAATGCGTAATTGGAAGGGTGATTTGTCCAGTGAAACTGTAGTAATGCGTAATTCGAAGGGTGATTTGTCCAGTGAAACTGTAGTAATGCGTAATTGGAAGGGTGATTTGTCCAGTGAAACTGTAATAATGCGTAATTGGAAGGGTGATTTGTCCAGTGAAAATGTAGTAATGCTTAATTGAAAGGGTGATTTGTCCAGGGACACTGTAATAATGCGTAATTGAAAGGGGAATTTGTCCAGTGAAACTGTAATAATGCGTAATTGGAAGGGTGATTTGTCCAGTGAATTGGAAGGGTGATTTGTCCAGTGAAACTGGAAAATGTAGTAATGCGTAATTGGAAGGGTGATTTGTCTAGTGAAAATGTAGTAATGCGTAATTGGAAGGGTGATTTTGTTAGAGTAGTGCCCTAGAAGAGCCAAATAGTTTAGGCCTCTTTTTGTAAACTACTCTTATTAGCAGCAACTTGTGACATTAATGAAATAATAAATGTAACGTTTCATAGTCGTTTAATTCTATGTGGCCAATTCATCATATCTCATTCAAGTTTATTAATTGCATATTATAACTGTTTGTGTATGGATGAAACCCCAAGGTCACATTAAGCTACGGGACTTGACCTCGCATAGGGATGGAGGTTATGAAACAAGTCTCTATGGCGTGACCTAAACCAAATCCAAGTCGAAGAGTCTAATAAGCACGGGGATGTTGACTTGACTCGTTTGAGACTTGCTCATATGACGTGCCTTTTAGAAAGGTTACTTTGTTTCATAAGTATTGAATGTAGAGACATTCACACGCGTATGGGGGTGCTTGTTAGGGAACAAGTACACTGAGGATCCCGACAGGAACACCTCAATGGGGTAAGGCTTTTACGCCTTAATGATGAGGTTGGTTCCCTAGTTATGGTAGTGTCTAAATGGTCCTTAGACTTGAGGCTCCATTGATGCTCTGTGCATGACAAGGGCAATGTTTGATATGCGCCTAGAGATTCATGGGTTCCATGAATCTCGTTATGGTTGTATGTTGGCGTTGTTCGAATCATGTATGGGGGCATATGAGAGGCTAACATAGAATCTATCGCTCGTCTAGAAGAACGAGTGAATCACCCATGAGTTCTATTGTAGCACATTCCACTTAAATCCTTGCGCAAGGTACTGAGATCTAAATTAGGAAATGGGTTTCCTAGAGTGTTAGATCAAATGGAATTGCTATTAGAATTAATTCATAGCATTAGGACTAATAGGGTTCTATTATTCCCATGCCCTAGGTCCTAATCGGGGATTAGACGATAGAAGGATCTTATCTCACGGTATCCATGAGACTGAAAGGTTCACAGCATAAACTTCACCTGTTGGATGGGTGGTCATGAGCTTGTCACTAGACATCGATCATGATCTGTAGGTACTGATTAATTAAAAGGAGTTTTAATTAAACAGTGATTAATTGAAAGAGTTCAATTAAATCAATAAGATAAAAGATTATCTGAAATACCACATTAAGAATGTGGGCCTACTACTATTCATTGGTGAACCTAAGGGGTCACACAATGACTCGAATTGAACAACAAGATTATCTAAAGATCAATAGAGATTGATTGATGAATTAAAAGAGTTTAATTTATGAGAGAGTAATTAATTAATAATTGTATTAATTAATTTATGCTTAATTGTTAAGCTATTGAGAATAGATGTTAAAGAGTTAACATTAATTTAAATAAGTGTATTTAAATTAATTGGACTTGAAATTTAATTAGGAGTAATTAATTTTTAAATCCACAAATTTAATTAGATGTTGGACTTTTGATTTAATTGTTGTGATTAAATTAAGTCCACTAATTAAATAAATATTGGGCCTTTTAATTTAATTAGTAGTAATTTAATTAAAGCCCATTATATCAACTAGCTTAGCCCGTAAGGTTTTTGACCTAGGGTTAAGCATATAAACAGATTTGTGAGAAGAAAGAAATCATCGTTGTTTTTCTTCTTTTCTGCTTTCTCTCCAAGTCTCTCTCTTCTCTCTCTTTTCTCAATACAGTATTGAGAATACTATTAGATAATCAATATCTAATTAGTGTTCTAGTGTGCTAATTGATTAGTTATTCAATTACGAGTCGTGGACTACCTTAGAGGAATTCCACGTGGGATTCTTGGAAGAAGATCGGATAGAAGAGAAGCGGGTAGGTTTTGGAAAACCTTCTTGTCATCGTCATCAATTGGAAGCGTAAGAGGTATTTGATTCTTCTTCCGTTTAAATCGTAAATCTGAATCAAAGGCTGATGTTAATTGGAATTCCGATAAAAACTTGTTTTATAATCCCTAAAAATTTTAATTTCCGCTGCGTTAGGGTTGACGAATTCCAACAGTGGTATCAGAGCCATACTTTGATTGATTTACGATTTTTTATTCCTCGTATTAATTTGATTAATATGTTGATGCGTGTCGTGCTTGTTTTAAAAGAGATTCGTTTGGGCAAAGTTTTAAAATTTGAAGAAAAGTTCTTGTTTTAAAACTTGTAAAAGAATTATGAGATTTTGTGAAAATCGAAAAACTGTTTTTCGTAGTTTCGTAAAATTATAATTTTTATTTGTGTTTTATTTTAAAATAGTTTTAAAATAAAATTAAACAAAAAAAAAAAAAAAAAGGGGGATTGCACTGTGCAGTCCCGTGCACAGTGTGTGCGTGTGTGAACATGGTGGGGGCAGCGGCATATTTTCAAAAAAAAAAAAAAAAATTGTTTTTGCTGGGATTCGAACCCAGCTCTAGCCACATGCCCAACACCACTCACACCAATTAGGCTAGTTGGTTTGCTAGATACTTCTTACCGAAAATACATGTATTAATTTAGGAGTTTCGTTATGACCAATTGGCGTGCCTAATTAGTTGGGCAGTTTTATGGCAACATTCATTTGGCCTACAACTGCCTTAGTTTTAAAAATAATTTTAAAACTAAATCCTTTTAATTAATTTTGTAAAATTGTTTTACTTGAAAATTAATTAATTTTGCCCAAAATAGAATTGTTAAAATAGAAGCATGATTTTATTAGATAGAGATCTAATGGGAATTAAATTGGATTAGAGAATTCAATTTAATTAAAATTGAAGGATTAATTTAATTAGTGAATTAAAAGATAATCCTTGGTCAATAAATAATTTTAGAAATTATTTAAAGACTTTAAATCGCATAATGACTATTTACTTGGTAAATTTATTTTATGCAATGCATTGGATGTATGGTTGGATCAATCATGGGCTTTATTTGCGCTATGTATGGTTTTATTTTATTTATGCATTTTGATATTGGTTTTAAACGAGAGCCTGCGAGCCTCTTATTCAATTATTGTAAGCATTATTTTTATTTTCTCCCCCTTAAAATGTAATCCCCCTTTATTTTGTAAAGAGAGTAGTTTTAGGGTGAGATCCCTAATTAGATTAGGAGATGGAGAAACAAGACGGAGCAAACAACGGAATAAGAAGTCCATCAAGGCCCCAAAAGTGTTTGGGTGCAATAATTTTGATGTAATAGAATAGGGTTCTATTTAAGTGCTCTCTTTGTGTGTTTAATTCCGTTTGATGCATGAATAGAACCATGGTCCATAAAATGGCTATTATGGACCATGCATAGGAAGCCCATGATTATCCATTTTTGTAGGAGCATGCTAGGTTTTTATTATCTTGTTATGAATGTTATCTTTATGTGCATAAATGTGTTCATGCATTAAATAAGATAAAATAAGATAATAATTACAATTGATGAGTCTTGGTGGAATTTTCGAAATTCTCAAACCCCGAACCGTCTTAGATAGTCTCAGAAAAAATAAATATTAAATCCAAATGGAAATTGAAGGATAAAATTCGATTTTATAAATTTCCAAGCATTCCGTCAATAGAATTATTTGTTTTAGAATTAATCGAATCATTAAGTATTGGCCACGAGGCGTGGGATACGAAATGACGAGATTAATTGAACTAAAATAATTCTTTGCATAAAAGATGCAATTTTTCAAAGTCAAAATTATGGTATTGGCCACGAGGCGTGGGATATTCATAATGGCGATGGAGAAATCTTATGGATTGATGGGTCGGATTTAAATACTAATTAGTATAGATGTCGCACGAGTCGTGGGTCTATATGAAAGGTAATGCAAAACAATATTAGGAGTTGTATAGAGATACAATTGATGATAAGATCGTCTACCTTAAGACTTAAAGTCGGATGTCTCACGAGTCGTGGGTCCGATGATGAGTGCTTGAGGATCTTAATACCCACTATTTGAAAAATATGATTTTTCTAAATTCTATAAGGGGGTCAAAGGAGTTTGATTAAAATAGTGGGAGACTACATTTGATAAAAGTCCATATCATTTGTAATTGTTATTATTTCATATCCGTCACTCATACTACGTTTTCTGCTTACATGTAGATTTTCTGCTAAAATCGTGATGTCTAAAAATCCACTTAGTGCTATCCTTGAGGCCAATAAATTGACTGGCTAGAATTATGCTGATTGGCTTCGCAATCTCAAGATTGTCTTGGATTCTGAAAAGAGGACCTATGTATTGACACAGTCTCCTCCCGATGTCATACCTGATGACATGGCAGATGATGAGAGGGAAACAGCTCTCAAGTGGCAAGAAGATGATCTACAGGCTAGATGTCTAATGCTTGCCACTATGTCTCCCGAGTTGCAGAGGCAGCATGCTGAGATGCGCAACTCGTCAGAGATCCATCTTCACTTGGAACAGATTTACAAGCCCATCAATAGGATTGATCGATTCGCGGCATCTAACGAGTTATTCTCACTCAAGATGGCTGAGGGATCAAGTGTTCATGAACACTGTATTAAGGCTTTAGGCCTTATTAAAAAGCTTGCAAGTCTCGAGGTGATCATGGATAATGAGCTTTACATAGATTTGATCTTAACCTCTCTGCCACCTTCGTTCAAACAGTTCATAATAAACTTCAATATGAATGGAGCTAAAGTTTCAGTTGAGGAACTGATGAACATGCTCGTAACTGCCGAGCGAACTATGAAGAAGGACAAAACTGTTTTCTTAGTAGGTTCATCTTCATCCCAGACTAAGGCTGCAAAGCTTAAGAAGGGCAAAGGAAAGAGTTTCCAAAAGAAGAAAAAGACCCTTAAGCCCACCGGTGGGGTTAAGAAAGCGAACACTAAGAAAAAGACCAATCAAGCTGAGGATCAGTGCTTCCATTGCAAGAAACCAGGGCATTGGAAAAGGAACTGTAAGGAGTACTTAGCTACCCTTACAAAAGGTATAAATCTCATTGAAATTAACCTTTCATTCAATTCTAATAATTGGGTATTAGACTCTGGATGCGCTTCTCACATCTGTAATACGTTACAGGGAATGAGCAACGTCCGTGAGGTTGATGAAAGAGAACATGTTCTTCGAGTGGGCGGTGGAGCAAGAGTTGCAGCAAAAGCCATAGGACATGTTAGGTTAATGTTAGGAGATGGTTTTATTTTAGTATTGAACAATGTCTTATTTGTTCCTGAGTTAGTTAAGAACATTATTTCCATTCCTGTACTAGACTTGGAAGGTTTTCCCTTCTCTATTACTAATGCCATGTTCTACATTATGAAGAATGGTTCTTCACATGCATTAGGGTCTTTACAAAATGGTTTGTATTTAACTAATACTAATTTAAACCTCCTAAATGTCGAATGAGAAAACAAACGAAAATCAAATGACCAAACTTCAGCAAAGATTTGGCATGCTAGATTTGGACATATCTCCAAGAACAGGCTTCTAAAGATGGTTAACTTAGGATCATTCAGTACGAATGATCTAAACGAGTTAACCACTTGTGAATCCTGTTTAAAGGGAAAGATGACTAAGTCCCCTTTTAAAGGGCATGTAGAGTGAAGCCAAAATCTTTTGGATTTGATCCATACAGATGTTTGCAACCACTAAATGTTAGTACCCGAAACGACTGTAATTACTTCATCACATTTACTGATGATTTCAGTAGATATGGGTATGTGTACCTGATGAAGCATAAGTCTGAGGCCTTTGAAAAGTTCATAGAGTATAAAACAGAGGTTGAGAACCAGACAGATCGCAAAATTAAGGCTCTTCGATCAGATCGAGGTGGCGAGTATTTAAGTGATCTCTTTCTTGGTTATTTGAAAGATAATGGGATTATCTCACAATGGACTCCGCCCGGGACTCCTCAGTTAAATGGGGTGTCCGAGCGACGAAATTGGACTTTATTGGATATGGTCCGATCCATGATGAGTTTCACGGATCTTCCAATATCGTTTTGGGGTTATGCCCTTGAAACGGCTGCGAAGATAATTAATTTAGTTCCTTCCAAATCTGTGCCCGAAATACCATATAAGATGTGGTTTTCAAAACCCCCTACTTATTCATACCTTAAAGTTTGGGGATGTCCTGCATACGTCAAAAGACTAGTGGGAGACAAATTGGATTCCAGATCCAGTTTGTGCAAATTTGTAGGATACCCTAGAGAGTCTGTGGGTTACTATTTTTATGATCCCTCGGAACAAAAGGTGTTTGTTTCGAGGAATGCCACTTTTCTAGAAAAAGAGTTTCTAGTTGAAAAGTCAGGCAAGATTGCAGAACTTACTGAAGTTCAACAAGAACCTACAAATGATCAAGCAATGGAACCTTCCTCTTTCCCACAACAAGAAGTAAACACAAGCCCTCGCAGATCTGTGAGAACAATTAGACCGCCAGACCGACTCAATTTGCTAACTGAAACCGGTCAATCGGATAGTGATCCAAGATCATATGATGATGCAATATCGGATAGAGATTCGATGAAATGGCAGCAAGCTATGAATTCCGAAATGGACTCTATGTACTCCAACAAGGTATGGACCTTGGTAGATCTTCCTGAAGGCGAGAAAGCTATAGGATTTAAATGGATCTACAAGCGAAAGCTTGGAGCTGATGGAGAAGTGGCAACCTACAAGGCTAGGTTGGTTGCTAAGGGATACACTCAAAGGCCAGGTGTTGACTTTGAGGAAACGTATTCCCCTGTAGCAATGCCTAAATCCATTCGGATACTTCTAGCCATAGCTGCGTACTATGATTACGAAATATGGCAAATGGATGTGAAAACGGCTTTTCTAAATGGAGATTTAGATAAAGACATTTATATGGAACAACCGGAAGGTTTCATATCCAGTGGGAGCGAACAGAAAGTCTGTAAACTCCAGAGATCCATATATGGACTCAAACAGGCGTCTAGAAGTTGGAACATCCGTTTTGATGAGACAGTCAAATCGTTTGGCTTTATCAAGAACGAGTATGAACCATGTGTTTACAAGAAAATTAGTGGGCGAGTCGTACAATTTTTGGTGTTGTATGTAGACGATATCTTACTCATTGGGAATGAGAAAGATGTGTTGCAAACAACAAAGACTTGGTTGTCTACTCAGTTTTCCATGAAAGACTTGGGAGAAGCTTCCATTATTCTCGGTATAAAAATCTATAGAGATAGATCACAGAGATTAATAGGTATGTCCCAAGTTCAGTACATAGACAAAGTACTGAAACGGTTCAGTATGGAGGAATGTAAGAGAGGATTCCTGCCAATGAGACATGGGTTGATCCTCTCTAAATCAATGTGTCCTAACACTGAAGAAGAGAAGGATAGGATGTCTCGTATACCCTATGCATCTGCAATAGGGAGCATAATGTATGCTATGTTATGTACTAGACCTGATGTCGCATACGCTTTGAGCGTTACAAGTCGATTTCAATCAAACTTTGGTGAGAGTCACTGGTCTGCCGTGAAATCCATCCTTAAGTACTTGAAAAGGACTAAGGATTTATTTCTTGTATATGGCGGAAAGGGAGAACTGAAACTAGAAGGATACACCGACTCAAGCTTCCAGTCGGATGTAGACGACTTTAAATCCACGTCCGGATTCATATTCCGGTTAAATGGTGGTGCAGTAAGTTGGAAAAGTTCCAAACAGGAAACTACTGCCGACTCCACTTGTGAAGCGAAGTATATAGCTGCATCAGAGGCAGCGAAAGAAGGTGTGTGGATGAAAAACTTCATCCAAGAGTTGGATGTAGTGCCTAGCATTGCTGACCCGGTCGTTGTCTTCTGCGATAATAACGGAGCGATTGCACAATCAAAGGAACCAAGAGCTCATCAACGGTCAAAGCACATCCTAAGAAGATTTCATCTAATTAGAGAAATCATAGAAAGAGGCGACGTTATTGTGGAACGTGTACCCTCGGCAGAAAACGTAGCAGACCCGCTTACTAAACCTCTTAGCCAAAAGGTCTTTGAAGGACATCTCCAGGAGATGGGTCTTAAGGCTATGGGCAATTGGCTCTGAGGGCAAGTGGGAGATTGTTAGAGTAGTGCCCTAGAAGAGCCAAATAGTTTAGGCCTCTTTTTGTAAACTACTCTTATTAGCAGCAACTTGTGACATTAATGAAATAATAAATGTAACGTTTCATAGTCGTTTAATTCTATGTGGCCAATTCATCATATCTCATTCAAGTTTATTAATTGCATATTATAACTGTTTGTGTATGGATGAAACCCCAAGGTCACATTAAGCTACGGGACTTGACCTCGCATAGGGATGGAGGTTATGAAACAAGTCTCTATGGCGTGACCTAAACCAAATCCAAGTCGAAGAGTCTAATAAGCACGGGGATGTTGACTTGACTCGTTTGAGACTTGCTCATATGACGTGCCTTTTAGAAAGGTTACTTTGTTTCATAAGTATTGAATGTAGAGACATTCACACGCGTATGGGGGTGCTTGTTAGGGAACAAGTACACTGAGGATCCCGACAGGAACACCTCAATGGGGTAAGGCTTTTACGCCTTAATGATGAGGTTGGTTCCCTAGTTATGGTAGTGTCTAAATGGTCCTTAGACTTGAGGCTCCATTGATGCTCTGTGCATGACAAGGGCAATGTTTGATATGCGCCTAGAGATTCATGGGTTCCATGAATCTCGTTATGGTTGTATGTTGGCGTTGTTCGAATCATGTATGGGGGCATATGAGAGGCTAACATAGAATCTATCGCTCGTCTAGAAGAACGAGTGAATCACCCATGAGTTCTATTGTAGCACATTCCACTTAAATCCTTGCGCAAGGTACTGAGATCTAAATTAGGAAATGGGTTTCCTAGAGTGTTAGATCAAATGGAATTGCTATTAGAATTAATTCATAGCATTAGGACTAATAGGGTTCTATTATTCCCATGCCCTAGGTCCTAATCGGGGATTAGACGATAGAAGGATCTTATCTCACGGTATCCATGAGACTGAAAGGTTCACAGCATAAACTTCACCTGTTGGATGGGTGGTCATGAGCTTGTCACTAGACATCGATCATGATCTGTAGGTACTGATTAATTAAAAGGAGTTTTAATTAAACAGTGATTAATTGAAAGAGTTCAATTAAATCAATAAGATAAAAGATTATCTGAAATACCACATTAAGAATGTGGGCCTACTACTATTCATTGGTGAACCTAAGGGGTCACACAATGACTCGAATTGAACAACAAGATTATCTAAAGATCAATAGAGATTGATTGATGAATTAAAAGAGTTTAATTTATGAGAGAGTAATTAATTAATAATTGTATTAATTAATTTATGCTTAATTGTTAAGCTATTGAGAATAGATGTTAAAGAGTTAACATTAATTTAAATAAGTGTATTTAAATTAATTGGACTTGAAATTTAATTAGGAGTAATTAATTTTTAAATCCACAAATTTAATTAGATGTTGGACTTTTGATTTAATTGTTGTGATTAAATTAAG
The DNA here is from genome assembly GCA_037501455.1 of Lantana camara. Classification (NCBI taxonomy): domain Eukaryota; kingdom Viridiplantae; phylum Streptophyta; class Magnoliopsida; order Lamiales; family Verbenaceae; genus Lantana; species Lantana camara. Next base: position 61,996,808 of record CM074857.1, on the reverse strand, counting down.
TCCACTAATTAAATAAATATTGGGCCTTTTAATTTAATTAGTAGTAATTTAATTAAAGCCCATTATATCAACTAGCTTAGCCCGTAAGGTTTTTGACCTAGGGTTAAGCATATAAACAGATTTGTGAGAAGAAAGAAATCATCGTTGTTTTTCTTCTTTTCTGCTTTCTCTCCAAGTCTCTCTCTTCTCTCTCTTTTCTCAATACAGTATTGAGAATACTATTAGATAATCAATATCTAATTAGTGTTCTAGTGTGCTAATTGATTAGTTATTCAATTACGAGTCGTGGACTACCTTAGAGGAATTCCACGTGGGATTCTTGGAAGAAGATCGGATAGAAGAGAAGCGGGTAGGTTTTGGAAAACCTTCTTGTCATCGTCATCAATTGGAAGCGTAAGAGGTATTTGATTCTTCTTCCGTTTAAATCGTAAATCTGAATCAAAGGCTGATGTTAATTGGAATTCCGATAAAAACTTGTTTTATAATCCCTAAAAATTTTAATTTCCGCTGCGTTAGGGTTGACGAATTCCAACAGATTTGTCCAGTGAAACTGTAATAATGCGTAATTGAAAGGGTGATTTGTCCAGTGAAAATGTAGTAATGCGTAATTGAAAGGGTGATTTGTCCAGGGACACTGTAATAATGTGTAATTAAAAGGGGAATTTGTCCAGTGAAACTGTAATAATGCGTAATTGGAAGGGTGATTTATCCAGTGAAAATGTAGTAATGCGTAATTGGAAGGGTGATTTGTCCAGGGACACTGTAATAATGCGTAATTGAAAGGGGAATTTGTCCAGTAAAACTGTAATAATGCGTAATTGGAAGGGTGATTTGTCCAGTGAAAATGTAGTAATGCGTAATTGGAAGGGTGATTTGTCCAGTGAAACTGTAGTAATGCGTAATTGGAAGGGTGACTTGTCCAGTGAAACTGTAATAATGCGTAATTGAAAGGGTGATTTGTCCAGTGAAACTGTAATAATGCGTAATTGAAAGGGTGATTTGTCCACTGAAACTGTAGTAATGCGTAATTGGAAGGGTGATTTGTCCAGTGAAAATATAGTAATGCGTAATTGGAAGGGTGATTTGTCCAGGGACACTGTAATAATGCGTAATTGGAAGGGTGATTTGTCCAGTGAAACTGTAATAATGCGTAATTGAAAGGGTGATTTGTCCACTGAAACTGTAGTAATGCGTAATTGGAAGGGTGATTTGTCCAGTGAAACTATAATAATGCGTAATTGGAAGGGTGATTTGTCCAGTGAAACTGTAGTAATGCGTAATTGGAAGGGTGATTTGTCCTGTGAAAATGTAGTAATGCGTAATTGGAAGGGTGATTTGTCCAGGGACACTGTAATAATGCGTAATTGGAAGGGTGATTTGTCCAGTGAAACTGTAATAATGCGTAATTGAAAGGGTGATTTGTCCACTGAAACAGTAGTAATACGTAATTGGAAGGGTGATTTGTCCAGTGAAACTATAATAATGCGTAATTGGAAGGGTGATTTGTCTAGTGAAACTGTGAATAAAACATTGCAACATTAACAAGATTGATTGAATGATGATCACATCATTACAACAATATAGTTATGAACAAGATTCTGAATAAAACATTGCAACATTAACAAGATTGATTGAATCATGCTCACATCATTACAATATGTATTGTAATAATGTGAGCATGATTCAATCAATCTTGTTAATGTTGCAATGTTTTATTCAGAATCTTGTTCATAACTATATTGTTGTAATGATGTGATCATCATTCAATCAATTTTGTTAATGTTACATACTGTATTGTAATGATGTGAGCATGATTCAATCAATCTTGTTAATGTTGCAATGTTTTATTCAGAATCTTGTTCATAACTTTATTGTTATAATGATGTGATCATCATTCAATCAATCTTGTTAATGTTGCAATGTTTTATTCAGAATCTTGTTCATAACTATATTGTTGTAATGATGTGATCATCATTCAATCAATCTTGTTAATGTTGCAATGTTTTATTTACATTTTCACTGGACAAATCACCCTTCCAATTACGCATTACTACATTTTCACTGGACAAATCACCCTTCCAATTACGCATTATTACAGTTTCACTGGACAAATTCCCCTTTCAATTACGCATTATTACAGTGTCCCTGGACAAATCACCCTTCCAATTACGCATTACTACATTTTCAATGGACAAATCACCCTTCCAATTCACTGGACAAATCACCCTTCCAATTACGCATTATTACAGTTTCACTTGACAAATTCCCCATTCAATTACGCATTATTACAGTGTCCCTGGACCAATCACCCTTCCAATTACGCATTACTACATTTTCACTGGACAAATCACCCTTCCAATTACGCATTATTACAGTTTCACTGGACAAATCACCCTTCCAATTACGCATTACTACATTTTCACTGGACAAATCACCCTTCCAATTACACATTATTACAGTTTCACTGGACAAATCACCCTTCCAATTACGCATTACTACAGTTTCACTGGACAAATCACCCTTCCAATTACGCATTACTACATTTTCACTGGACAAATCACCCTTCTAATTATGCATTATTACATTTTCACTGGACAAATTCCCCTTTCAATTACGCATTATTACAGTGTCCCTGGACAAATCACCCTTTCAATTACGCATTACTACATTTTTACTGGACAAATCACCCTTCCAATTACGCATTATTACAGTTTCACTGGACAAATCACCCTTCCAATTACGCATTACTACATTTTCACTACAAATCACCCTTCCAATTACGCATTACTACATTTTCACTGGACAAATCACTCTTCCAATTACACATTATTACAGTTTCACTGGACAAATCACCCTTCCAATTACGCATTACTACAGTTTCACTGGACAAATCACTCTTCCAATTACGCATTATTACAACAAAGTCATTCACCATACAACAAAAAATACAAAGACAAGTGAAAAAAAGTTCATCATCAAGCCAAAATGGCAAGCCTCCACTGAAATCTCGGCCAATCTTCAGTTTCTGTGCGAAAACAAATCATATAAACGTGATTAGGATCCAGAATTAAACAACATACCCAACAACATACAAACAGTCAATTTGACACAGGGCCCCTGCATGTTCTCTTGTTATGCCCAGGCCTTTTACATGATGAACATACAGTAACAGCTTTGACGACCTGCGATGGGAACCTATTCCTCTTCGGTCGACTAGGCTGAGGCCTCACATCGGGAGGCATGATCTGAACCTCGACATTTGAGACCATATCAGCATTCGGTACAGGGAAAATAATGTTCTCATATGCTTTTTTATACGTTTTAACTGAATAAGTATCATCACAAAAATCGTATACCGACCACCCTTTCTTGTCTATGCATGCACAAACATGTTTGCAGGGGAGCTTCAAGATCTACCAGTAATTACAAGAACATTCTCGCTTGCCAAGGTCTACTGTGTGTCGGAATTCCCCTTCATTCACCTCAAATGTCACTGAGTTAGCTCGCACAACATCTAAGCTCCTCCCTACTTCAAATTCAGCCTTGACCATCACCTCTATATCCATACAAAGGTGCGTTTACCATTCATGACTTTGATCCCTTCTATTGCACATCATGGTCATTATCTGCTGCCTAATCCGGTCAATCAAAGCAACAATTGGGAGGGATCTCGCATCCTTCACCCAACTGTTCCAACACTCTGCAATATTGTTGTTGATGATACCAAATCGATTACCGGTAAATAATGAATTAGCCCAGTTTTCAGGAGCGGAGTTATTTAAGAAATCTGCGGCCAATGGCATTGCTTTAAGGATTTTGTTGATGTACAGGGAGTACTCAGCCCTGGTAGGAGCATATGCTGCTGCATTGAACACATTGGTCCAATGTTTTTTGTTCAGTTTGGGATAATGCTTCCTAAGGACCTGCGATAATGACAACCAACATCCACTTTATTATCAAGAAAATGAGCACACGTATCAACTCATCACACTAATCGGTAAACAAATACCTGAGTTCTAAAGTTATCCACCAAATGTCTGAGGCACAATGCATGTTGGCAGCCTGGAAATACCCTTGGCACATGCGTAACAAGTCCCAGGTGTCTGTCGGAGAAGAATGTGTACTGTCTAAAATCACAAAGCACAGGCTGACTTTCAAGAGCATGTCTCAACTTTTGGCAAAACCATTCCCAATTCTCATCATTCTCTGAGTCAACGACAGCGTATGCTATTGTAAACAACTGATTGTTCCCATCCTTCGCTGTCGCACAAAGCAAATGACCTTTGAATTTGCTCTTGATATGAGTGGCGTCAAGGAAAACTATTTTCCTACAACCTCTAAGAAATCCTACCAAACAAGCATTCAAAGCCATAAACAAGCGGTTAAACCTGTTATCCGGTTGTTTTGTCTCCAAATCACAAATGCTGTCGGGATTCGAACGTCTCACAACATCCACATACCAATGGAGTCGGTTATAAGACCCAACATCAGAACCATGGATTTCATGTAGTGCTATCTCCTTGCCCAGCCAGGCAGTATGGTATGGAATTTTCACATTGTGCTCGTTTCGGATATAAGAAACTATATCTTTCGGTTTGTATTTAGGATTTGCCATGATATGCGCCTTCATCACACACGCAACCCAATTTGAATCGGCATTGGGGTGTGACCTTTTATTCGTAACAGTTTCCAAACCACAAACATGGTCAACATTTAACTTTCTTATAGCAAACTCGCCGTCTCTCCTACAATAAGAGGCATAAAACCTCCAGTTGCAGTTCTCATCCGGGCAAGTAGCTATAATCTTATTAGTATCATTCTTCATATATTTAAACTTTCAATTCACTGCAACGTGATAATTTTTTAAATGAACCCTACAGTCATTAGCATCCTTAAAGGCATGTCCAACGCGACGGATGCAACGACTCCAGGATTCATTGTTGTTGGAATTATGAACGACTAGGGCTTGACTTGTCGAGGTCATTCCCTGGTCATCCCTTTTCAAATAAGACACAAGCCAAACGAATAACGCATCACATATGCATCGCAATCCCAAATCAGCCATATAACAGAGCAAATTAAAATACAGGGACTACCTTCTCCGAGATGAACTTGAAGGGGGTTGAATTGCTCTCAACTTTGCAATGTGGGGTTTTGCTAGACCATGCATTGCCACCATACTCTCAACATCTTGATCTTTCTTCAAAGTAATCCATGATTCATCTTCCATATGGGCAGCCTTATACTGCACCACATATGTATCACAATCGAACGCAGGCCAATGGGTCTCAATCTCCGAAAACACTCTTTCAAGCGTATCGCTCTCCCGAAGTTGAAAGACATGATCTTCGCCTTCAAAAAATACACTACACCAAATCGAACAAGTCACCAAGCTGCCGAAATCCATCTTCCCAGATTGGGTTCTTGATTTCGTATCAAACAAGTGGTGTCCGCTTCGGTTATCAAATCAAAATACCAATAGCAACAATTGGGGGTGCTATGATAATAGGCTTATGGCTGCGATGGTGGGGACGGGGGCGGCAGCGGACTCAGAATCGCGGGAAGAATCAGAGGGAGTTTAGTTGCAAGGTGATGAATCAATCGTGTGTGTATCAGAGTAAAACTTGAGGGTAAAGTAGTCTTTTAAGGTGTTTGGGGGGTTTACAAAAAATATGTGCTATATTGGTGATCACAAATGAAGAATTTTCAAATTAGGGGGTTTAGGATAACTTTTTAACATTATTGGTCCTGTTTAATAATCCCCCCTTAGAAATACTCTATTTAAAAGAATACGATCTCTTAAAATCCGAATACAGTATTTTATTGAATATTATTATTAAAATTTACAAACAATTTAAAATGCATAATATAAAACTTAATTACCTACATAATAATTAATTACTTACACACTACTTATATTTCCAATTTATTAATAATAATTAATATTAAATTAAAGGGATATTTGGTACATTTAGGACACGTTTACTTGGGTTGGTAACTCTATTCAACTTAAATAAGATGGCAGTTTAACATTGTTTACTTCACTTTGTCCGCGCCCCGCTCCAAACCACTGAGGGTTCGTTTACTAGGGCATTTAACGTATGGTAAGGAATTTTAGCCTACGGTTAACGGTGTTTATTTCGGCATTGCTAGAGCCTGGCCTAAACCATCCAGCCTTGCATTACTATGGCTTGTGGGTAGGCATTTTAACATACCAAAAAAGTAGTGCTTAGCTTGTGCATTTATTGCTCCAAGTTATTACCATTATATCCTAAAGATGATTGAATTTACGTCACATGCCATTCTCCCTTTTTAATTTGTAAATCCATGTCCAGAGACTAATCATTTTCTTTCACAAATTCCTTTCCCATTTTTCGGTGACTCGACTAAATTTAGAAAGATTGCCTCCTTTTTTTTTTTTTTTTTCCTTTCTCTGGATTTTTCAACAAATTATTTCTCTAATTTTTCAATTTAAAAAAAAAAAAATCTTATTTGCATGTCTTATGAACTCAACGTTAATCCTTAAAAAAATAAATAAATAAATAAAAATAAAAATAAAAATAAAAATCGATCTTATGAACTCAAGTTTGTTTGTTTTTTCTGGGCGGAAATTCTATTCTCAAAATTGGAAAAAAAAAAAACCCTTTTTTTTCTTTTTTTTTTTAAATTTGAACGAATCAACTTAAGACCAGATCTTGTAATTATCTTTTTAAAATTAGAATTCTAACTTTACTCGATACTCATCAGTTTAAAATTATAATAAACATAATGGATTTCCACAAAGAACTTATGTTCCATTTTAAATTTTTTAATATTATATATATATATAGATAGATAGATAGATAGATAACATGACATACCATTATTATTTAAAATTCTTTATATATATATATATATATATATATATATATATATAGATAGATAGATAGATAGATAACATGACATACCATTATTATTTAAAATTCTTAATAGTGTTCGAGTTGTGACATTCGAATATTAGGAAATTTTGATCATAAAGAAAGAATTAAATAGTAATTATTCAAAATTTATCCATATATTATGTACACGTGGATATAAGTATAGAGAAAATAGGTGGGAAGGATAATTTCGACATTTCTATCTATTTTGATGGTTTGTAGATTGTGAAGTAAACAAAGTCTATTTTTTAAGTTAAATAACAGCTCATTTAAAATGTAAAAGTAAACATTGTGCTATTAAGAGAATCAACTGTTTACTAGCTTGAATAGCTAGAACAAAAACCACCATAAAAAGTGAAGTAAACCCCTCCTGATCCTGTCCATCCTATAGCTTATGCTTGGTATAATAAAGCATTCAAAAAGTAATTTTTATATAAACCACCACATTTAATGCAAATCTTTTTGACATATCTGTCCAAAAGTTGTTGGATATTACACCCCTGCCATTCAAACCACTTTTTGAGATTCAAGGCATATATCTTCTCTTCGGCCAAAATTGGGCGATTTCTTCTAACCTTAAAATTTTATTATATAGCAGGCCAGCAACATAATTCTTCCCCAATTATATCCCTCAACTCACAAACCAATTTTTAGGATTTTTTTATGCAATGGAGATTTAAGGTTAGCGTAATCATTGTTGAAAGGAGGTACTTTGCTTAATCTTGCTGGACTGAAAAAACAGCATTGGTCGGAGGCAATTCTGGAGATACCGGCGCTGGAAGAGGAGTTTGAGAAAGCGAAATGCAACGGGTTTTTCAATTATTTTACCACATATTAATATTATGCAGAATAAAATTTCTGGAACTTTTTTAGAGTTGGGGGAATAGATATTGGACCCGCGAGCGGTGAGGTTATTAGGTTAACATACGAAACAGTGAAAAATTCCGGCATTGAAAACATTCAATAATATTAATTTGCATTAATTTTTTGTGAATGCTTCCCCACATTGCTGAATTAATAGTTTGTTTCTTTTTCCTTTACTTTTTAATGTTGTAAATTGATAATAATTATGTATTGAATACTTGGAATATTTGACTTGAAAATTAAGATGAACAAGAGATCACCAATAATGTTATGAGCAAATATAATGTATCATGAGTTGATAATTCCATTATCCCCTCTTTTGATATCAATTAAAGAAAAGAGTAATATGGACATTTCCATTTATTTTAATGTTTTATGGAGAGTGAAGTAAACATCACTTCATTCTTAAGATAAATTAAAACTCATTTAAACAAGTAAACACAATCTTAATTAAAAGATCCATTGTTTACTATGTTAAATAACAAACACCAAAACTATCGTAAAAAGTGAAGTAAACTCCTCCTATTAAGACTCTTTTACTTTGCCTGGAAATGGTGGTTTGTTATTGGTTCCTAACTGGGGCTTAACCCGAAGCCCTGGGAATTTAGTGGAAAATGGTGGTCTATTTACAAGCTCCAAAATGAGCAGTTATATACACAGGTGACAATGGACTGGAGGAAAGGTCCTTTGTGCCCTTACTTTTGTAACACAAATTACAAACACAATTCTTGACAATGAGTACTAAAATTTACACACACAAACAAAAACCCAGACTCGTACGAGTGCGTGTGCCAACAAAGGAAAATTGGCGTTTGTAACTGTAACGCCCCGACGAGGGCATCCACGCCTATCCCGCGCTACGGACCTAACTTGTATATAGAATTGCTATCCATATACCCGCCAAGACCGAAGCAAGCGGTGATAAACAGACATCCTAGCTAGATGGTACTAGACTCACAAAGCGAGAAAATCAAACACAAGTATGCGGAAGCTTAAATCAAAACATAACAAGTGCATAAGATTCATTCATTCATCAAATAAAGTGACCACCACGGCCCAACACAAAATGCTCAAGGTACGGAATGTAAATCAACCTAATGACCAACACGGTCCAAACTAGCATAATTAAACATCATACATACTAAATCCATAAATCCCGAAACAGAACATAAAACATAAGGTATGCTACAAGCATAACGAGTACAAACTAGACACTAAGCAAGACTCTCAAGAAAGACCCCGCCTAGCTTGACTCCAAAACACAAACTGCGGGCACGAAGGTAAATGAGGTCAGCTCAAAAGGAACCGGTGAGGAGAAGTTACATAATATAAGTGATATAAAACGAATTATGAACCAAAGCATCGGCTCGGTGAGTACGAGCATTCCATCCTTACTTCTCAAACCAATCGAAATCAAACCAATCCACCCTTACACCATTGATGTCGTGGGTGTACGACCCCCGAACATCCTTACCATATGAAGAGACGGGTCCATGAAACCGGCCTCTCCCTTGCAAACCTTAACCCCGAAACCTCCTCGGAGTTTTAGTTAACAAGTTCTTACATGTGGGAACTTTGAATGAGGACATCCGTCGGCCCTTGCCTTCCCGGAATATCACTTGTGACACCCCGCTCGTCCGACGTGTAAGGTACGCCACGTTTTAACCTTTTAATATGTTTAATTGTGTGATTTTATATTTTTCGTGGCCCTATTTTGAACTCTTTTAGAGTTTAAGGGCCCCTTTGTAATTTTCTCTTTTAAGGGGTTTTCTGGTCATTTCTCGTTCGGTCGAGAGTTCGACTTTTTTTGACCCCTTCAACGCGTCCGGGGCGGCGAAACGAGTCCATAGACTCTAAGTTTGCCCAATTCGGATGTCGTTAGATCGTTCGTTTGATCGTTTTTGCGTACGAGGACCCGAGATATATACCCCGGATCCTCGTTTTGCGTGCCAGAAGATCAGATCTCAGCCTCAGCGTTTTTCTCCAGCGAATGGCACTGTTCACACGCACTCGAGGTGTGTTTACACACACATGCTCGTTCTCCCTCGTTTCTCGATGGAATTCGACGAATCAATAGTGGAAATTTATTAGCTCGACGAGCCCGTCACGATGGTACAAGAATCTCGGCCAACCGATGAGCGACGGCGACGGAATCGGCGATTTTCAGTCGCGGCGGTAGGAGGTGGCGGAGCTGCCACTTTGCCGGCCTCCCGCGGCGGTTTCCGGCGCCTTCCCGGCGACACGCGCCCCACAGGCGGCAAGGGGAACTCCTGGCGCAGCGGAGGACGTTGGCGGCGCGGCCAACGGCCACCCGACGGCGGCGCACGCGCCGCCTGAAGCCGCGGTTGCGCGCGCGTGAACAGTGTCACGGCGGCGCTCCGGTGACTTTTTCCGACCAAGGTTGGTGTTTTCCAAGGTTTTCCGACCCCCTGAGTCCATTTCCGGCATCGTTTTCATCCAATTTTGGCCGTAGGTGGTGGTTCCGGCGACGTGGTGGCGGCAGAAACTTCGGAGCTCAACGGGGGCCTTTTCCGGCCATCTTTTGGCCTCGGGCCCTTCACGAAAGTTGTTCGGAACGACGAGAACTAATGAACCCCATTTGCTCGACTCCAGATTTTGTCGTTTGGCGGCGGCCGAACGGCGGCCGGTCACTATTCCGGCGGCTCCGGCAGCGGCGTTCCGGCGGGCTTCGGACAGCTCGTTCGCCTCGTTGTGGTGAGTCCATCACCACTTTCCGTTCGTCAATCGGATGTCCGGTTGATTTTATATGAATTTTTGAAGTTATTGTATTTTATTCGTTAATTGATTTTAATTGTGCAATTCGATCTTGCATGTGCTATAAATTGAAATTATGAATTGTATGATACTTGGAAATATGTTATGATGTATGAAAACTTGATTCGTGATTTATGGAAATTATTTGCCTCGTATTACGACTATCTACTTGAGGATAATTATTAATTAAGGGGATGTTAGTGTAATTTTAGAAACTAATTGATTATGAAGTTGTATGAAACATAGGAAACGAATCATGAACGGATACGTTGTACTTTAACTCGAATGAATTGTTTAAGTATACTATTGTTGGGAATTTTGTAAATTATGCAAATATGTAAATTTGAATAAATTGATATGAAATTTATGTTTTATTCCCGCAAGACTTGGTGCATGATATGAATGAAATTCCTAATATCCTAATTTGTTTTATGTAATTAATTAAGCTTGACCCTTGTTTGATTGCTCCATTCGAATATATGCCTAGTTGTGAGGTGAGTTTAAGGGTATTGCAATTATGAATATATGTATAGGATGGATATGCAATTCGTGTTTACTTGTCTAGAGACCTAGTACTTGATAAGAATTAAATTTATGATGTCTTGATTTATTCTATGTAATTAATGTTATGAATTTATAAGCTATGCATCTCTTGATATGATGTGTAATATGAATTATAATATGCTCTGAATGACTTGATTGAATAAATATGGATTATATGCTGCATCATGTATATTCATGAGCATGGCCGTGCGTCTTTGTGGTTGTGTTTGGAGTCTGAGTCTGTGTTCTGTGTGTATTCAGTCGTTCAGGGTTTCTTCAGGGAATGTCTGTCAGCTGGATGGGTTCCAGTGGGACTTCTTGGCTTGTGTTTTCCGTTCTCGTCGGTGTAAGGTGAGGTTTTAGGAATTTTGTTTTAGTTACAGCGACCTACAACCCTCTGTGCTCGTTTTCAAGCCTGCATGCGATTATTCTATTATATTTATATAATAGATATGTGTGTTTATATGATATGTTTATGAATTTGTCATACGATTAAAGGTTTTGAACTGTATATGTACGAGCATATGTAAGCTTGAAATGTTTTGCAACGAGGCTATGCTCCAAACCGTGTGTCTTCATACCAGCTGCGGATTAGGATGACACGGAGAGGTACGTTTATAGCATATGCTAAGTTGCAAGGTATGGTATGCTCCGATAAGGTACGTAAGTATGACTATGATTCGATATGATAAGTTTGATATGTAGCGAGTTATGATATGATCTGTTCTGATATGCTCTGTTTTGATATGTTGGGCCCCGAGACGTGGGTAAGGGGGACCCGGGACGACCATGGGGTCGCCGGTTATGACCCCTGTGCACGTTCTCATTTGAGATATTCACGTGCGACCTAGGGAGGTTGGGAAGGCGTAGTATCTTGAGCCCTCGGTGGATAACCGGGGAAGGCACAGTGTGGGTTCGCTACCCCGTGTGTGTTTGTATCTGTATGAGTAGTGAGGGGTTGCTCCCCGAACTACATGGTGTTGGGGTTGGATTGTTTATGATATTTGTTTGTTTTCTGATTTGATACGTATGATTCGATATGGAAGTAAGGTGGGAGACCCGTACTCGCCGGGTATATGTTTATGATCTGTTATGTTGATTATGAAACGGGATAGGAGCTTTCTCTTTTATTAAAATATGAATTTGCTCAGTTTGTTAAGTTTGAATAAGATAAGATACGTATAAGTTTGATTTGATAAGATATGTATAAGTTTGAGTTGGAAATGGTTTTGGTATGCAAAACCCTAGTCCCGGTTCATAATCTTTCTTTTGATACGTGCTCTGCTCCTTATTAGGTATAGTGTGTGTGAGTTCAGCCCCCTCGCTCAGTCAGTGGACTGACCCTCGCCCCACCTATGTTTTTAGTTGCAGGTACCAGTTGTTGGAGTTCGAGCTAGGCGGCTTTGAGTCTGGTCTGTCGAGTCTGTGTCGGTCCGTTAAATTTTGCTAAGTATTTTGTTCTGATTTATTTATGATAATTATGTATATAGTATGTTCTGTACAAGATGATACTTATGCTTGGATTACATGAATTTTCGGGACAGGTTAGGACAGGGCTGAATTAGTTGAACCCGTTTACTTATGTTTATTGATTAAAGTTTTTGTTAGTTCATATGTTGCATCGCTTCCGCATTCGGGTTTTTGCATATTTGGCTTGTACAGGGTTTAGGAACCGCCTAGCTTTGGTTGGATTTTTCGTTTGTCACCCGTTCGCTGTGACTTGGTGCGTGTGCGGACTTTCCATTTCATACCACGTGTCGGGTCATAGTGCGGGGGTGTGGTGCCTCACCGTTGGGGTGCTACATCTTAAGTGGTATCAGAGCTACCAGGTTCAGAACCGGTGCTCTGGAGTCGTGTCGTGTCAGTTTAGGTCGTACGGCATAGGAATACTTGTGCATTGCATTTGTCTGACGTGAAAATTTGATTTCTCTGCATGAATTGGTCTGAGCTTATGTGATTGTGTGCACACTATGATTACGATTTTTGTAAAATTATTATTGTTATGATTAAATTTTATTAAATTACGTATTGCTTCTGCATTACTTATGTGTTCTTAATTGCTTTTATTACTTGACATATCCATGTACTAACCAGCATGCATATATATTTATTCACTTTGTGAATTACAGGGTGTTGCCTCGACGCCAAAATTTTAAATTGATCGTGACAACACTTCCCACTTTTACAAAATTATGAAGGAAGATTTGAAACTTCCGTCTTCTGACTACTTGGATGAAAAGCAAATGGACCTCTACAAGAATTTATAACAAGGAATCAATGTTACTGCTATAAAAACGGGTATTATGCATACATGGCACGTGCATCATGCATTGGAGTAAATTTTAATTATTTTGGATATTGTTCTACGTGCTTGATTGCTTTCTTTGCTGGATATGAGTGCACTCCATTCACATCCCTAACCCCACATGCATTAGCTTCGTGATTATATTTAGGTGACTTCCTTACCTGTTCCAACGAGGATCGATTTTAGTGGAAGCTGCATTGGGATCTGAATAAGGGTGGATCAGAAAGTGTACAGTTGATTTAACAAACTCACGGTATAGGATGGATAAAAGAGGATGTTTGTATACAAGGCAAACAAGAGACCTTCTAATTAACGAGGTGCCTTCAGGATATATACTTAACTACTTGGAGGTGACTATGAAGAAATCGAGACACTTGTACCATTCGGAGATTCTCAAATGGAGGTCAGGTTATTGTGAAGACACCAATGAGAGCAACTTAGCGGTGGGAGTGTAGTTGGTGGATGCTCGATGAAGAAGAGAAGTAGGGTGACGTCTACAACTTGCAAGATCAACATTCACCCAGCTACACTACAAACTCCTTTCAACTGGATTCCATAGAATTTCTTAAATAAAGGAAGAGTGAAGAAAAGGTCAAGGATGTTTTGGATCGATATTATATCAACACAAAGGTGAGAACCTTCAAGAGAATTAAAGTAAAGGAGGTTCGTGGTAATCAGCAACAAAGCTTAACTTACGTGGAAAAGAAGCAAAGGAAAGTATGGAAAATGGTATGGCTCAAGATTTCGATCGCGGAAGGAATAAAGGAAGTCAATCAATCCGGTGGATATAAATCTTGGAAGACAATAATGTTAAAGGTTTTATCTAGTTGAGGTATTTTCTAGATCCAATCTGAATTGTCGTGTTGTGGGATTACGTTGAAAGACAGGAAACAACAAATGGGAACGATAAAGAAAAGTAAAGAAGTTCTGGGTGGATTTCGGGCGATCAAGTATAAACAATTGGAAAAGGGGGTTCATTTAATTATACGAACTCCTAAAAAGTGAACCAAGGAAGTTTTGATCAAAGTGACAACCATGAAGAAGACTCGGGAAGCAATCGGAGAGTAATTACTAAAGAAAAGGCAAAATGTTAATTCCATGAGCGCAGAAGGCTTCAGGTTTTAGAAATCGTACTTCCAAGCCGTGGAAATGTTCAAGTGATGCTAGATAATTCTGAAGATAAGAAGACCGTGATCAACAGTTTGAGACAAGCTTATAATTCAACAAACAAGGAACTAGGTGCCAAGATAAAGCTTACCATTACTACGGTGAACGGTACCTTAAGCATTCATGGCATTTGCACACATACATTTCATAAGTAATTGTATTTATTTTATTTTGCTTGACTATTGTGACAACGTGGAATGCGTGTCGCTGCCTTGATTTTCTTTAACGTGACTAACTGCTTCAATTTTTCATAACTTGAGATTTATTGTTGTTGTGAATTCTTGTAAACTGAATGGATTACATGCTTGTGTGGATTGTTGTGTTTCAGTGTTTATAAAATTTCCTAAATGGCTCACTAACCCTACATGCACCTACATGCATATTATAATTTTATCTTACAGTGATCCCATCGCGATATCCCCCTTGAGTTGAGCATGAATGATGAGTCTATACTCTAGGGACACCGATATCAGTCGGGTAAAGGTACACTATACATGCATCCCATGTTTTGCATTCGGTGCTACTTTAATGTGTGTATGTAAGAATGCTGTGTAAGTGAACTTGTGTGCTAGAGAGTTGTTGAGATCTCTCTAATTACGTGTTAGGGAGATGTGGGATTCTCCCTATTTATGTGATAGAAAGATGCTGGATTCTTTCTAAATTATGTGAGCAAGAGATGCTGGATTCTCTTGGAGTTAGATGTTTGAGAGATGATGGATTCTCTCGAATCTAGGGTTTGAGAAATGCTGGATTTTCTCAAACTAGGATGTTTGGAAGATGTGGAAGTCTGCCAGACCTAGGTTGAGAGACGGGGCTCTCTCGATTACGTGGTTGAGAGACAGGGTTCTCTCAATTCTGTGCCTGAGAGACGGGGTTCTCTCCTTTGATGTGCTGGGAGACGGGGTTCTCTCTTTCTTGTGTGCTGAGAGATGTGATTCTCTCTTGTTTGTCGCGGCTGAGTTACGTGTGGCCTGTTGTTGGGTTGCAATCGACGAGGAAGCGACTGTATCGAGCTTTGGGTGCAGTGGCCTAGTGGGGGATCGAACGAGTTTGAAGCGACCAACGATCAAGTATTTGCACAAACCTCTGTGACTACGGAACTCTGCAGGGAGTTGATGCAATCAGTGAGAGTAAACTTCTCAGTCAGGGCTGACTCTACACGATCTCAGGAGATGGATTGAAGTATTCCAGCTCGAAGATTTACGACTCAGTGGTAGGACCTGAGGACAGGTCCTTTTGAAGGAGGGGAGATTGTGACACCCCGCTCGTCCGACGTGTAAGGTACGCCACGTTTTAACCTTTTAATATGTTTAATTGTGTGATTTTATATTTTTCGTGGCCCTATTTTGAACTCTTTTAGAGTTTAAGGGCCCCTTTGTAATTTTCTCTTTTAAGGGGTTTTCTGGTCATTTCTCGTTCGGTCGAGAGTTCGACTTTTTTTGACCCCTTCAACGCGTCCGGGGCGGCGAAACGAGTCCATAGACTCTAAGTTTGCCCAATTCGGATGTCGTTAGATCGTTCGTTTGATCGTTTTTGCGTACGAGGACCCGAGATATATACCCCGGATCCTCGTTTTGCGTGCCAGAAGATCAGATCTCAGCCTCAGCGTTTTTCTCCAGCGAATGGCACTGTTCACACGCACTCGAGGTGTGTTTACACACACATGCTCGTTCTCCCTCGTTTCTCGATGGAATTCGATGAATCAATAGTGGAAATTTATTAGCTCGCCGAGCCCGTCACGATGGTACAAGAATCTCGGCCAACCGATGAGCGACGGCGACGGAATCGGCGATTTTCAGTCGCGGCGGTAGGAGGTGGCGGAGCTGCCACTTTGCCGGCCTCCCGCGGCGGTTTCCGGCGCCTTCCCGGTGACACGCGCCCCACAGGCGGCAAGGGGAACTCCTGGCGCAGCGGAGGACGTTGGCGGCGCGGCCAACGGCCACCCGACGGCGGCGCACGCGCCGCCTGAAGCCGCGGTTGCGCGCGCGTGAACAGTGTCACGGCGGCGCTCCGGTGACTTTTTCCGACCAAGGTTGGTGTTTTCCAAGGTTTTCCGACCCCCTGAGTCCATTTCCGGCATCGTTTTCATCCAATTTTGGCCGTAGGTGGTGGTTCCGGCGACGTGGTGGCGGCAGAAACTTCGGAGCTCAACGGGGGCCTTTTCCGGCCATCTTTTGGCCTCGGGCCCTTCACGAAAGTTGTTCGGAACGACGAGAACTAATGAACCCCATTTGCTCGACTCCAGATTTTGTCGTTTGGCGGCGGCCGAACGGCGGCCGGTCACTATTCCGGCGGCTCCGGCAGCGGCGTTCCGGCGGGCTTCGGACAGCTCGTTCGCCTCGTTGTGGTGAGTCCATCACCACTTTCCGTTCGTCAATCGGATGTCCGGTTGATTTTATATGAATTTTTAAAGTTATTGTATTTTATTCGTTAATTGATTTTAATTGTGCAATTCGATCTTGCATGTGCTATAAATTGAAATTATGAATTGTATGATACTTGGAAATATGTTATGATGTATGAAAACTTGATTCGTGATTTATGGAAATTATTTGCCTCGTATTACGACTATCTACTTGAGGATAATTATTAATTAAGGGGATGTTAGTGTAATTTTAGAAACTAATTGATTATGAAGTTGTATGAAACATAGGAAACGAATCATGAACGGATACGTTGTACTTTAACTCGAATGAATTGTTTAATTATACTATTGTTGGGAATTTTGTAAATTATGCAAATATGTAAATTTGAATAAATTGATATGAAATTTATGTTTTATTCCCGCAAGACTTGGTGCATGATATGAATGAAATTCCTAATATCCTAATTTGTTTTATGTAATTAATTAAGCTTGACCCTTGTTTGATTGCTCCATTCGAATATATGCCTAGTTGTGAGGTGAGTTTAAGGGTATTGCAATTATGAATATATGTATAGGATGGATATGCAATTCGTGTTTACTTGTCTAGAGACCTAGTACTTGATAAGAATTAAATTTATGATGTCTTGATTTATTCTATGTAATTAATGTTATGAATTTATAAGCTATGCATCTCTTGATATGATGTGTAATATGAATTATAATATGCTCTGAATGACTTGATTGAATAAATATGGATTATATGCTGCATCATGTATATTCATGAGCATGGCCGTGCGTCTTTGTGGTTGTGTTTGGAGTCTGAGTCTGTGTTCTGTGTGTATTCAGTCGTTCAGGGTTTCTTCAGGGAATGTCTGTCAGCTGGATGGGTTCCAGTGGGACTTCTTGGCTTGTGTTTTCCGTTCTCGTCGGTGTAAGGTGAGGTTTTAGGAATTTTGTTTTAGTTACAGCGACCTACAACCCTCTGTGCTCGTTTTCAAGCCTGCATGCGATTATTCTATTATATTTATATAATAGATATGTGTGTTTATATGATATGTTTATGAATTTGTCATACGATTAAAGGTTTTGAACTGTATATGTACGAGCATATGTAAGCTTGAAATGTTTTGCAACGAGGCTATGCTCCAAACCGTGTGTCTTCATACCAACTGCGGATTAGGATGACACGGAGAGGTACGTTTATAGCATATGCTAAGTTGCAAGGTATGGTATGCTCCGATAAGGTACGTAAGTATGACTATGATTCGATATGATAAGTTTGATATGTAGCGAGTTATGATATGATCTGTTCTGATATGCTCTGTTTTGATATGTTGGGCCCCGAGACGTGGGTAAGGGGGACCCGGGACGACCATGGGGTCGCCGGTTATGACCCCTGTGCACGTTCTCATTTGAGATATTCACGTGCGACCTAGGGAGGTTGGGAAGGCGTAGTATCTTGAGCCCTCGGTGGATAACCGGGGAAGGCACAGTGTGGGTTCGCTACCCCGTGTGTGTTTGTATCTGTATGAGTAGTGAGGGTTTGCTCCCCGAACTACATGGTGATGGGGTTGGATTGTTTATGATATTTGTTTGTTTTCTGATTTGATACGTATGATTCGATATGGAAGTAAGGTGGGAGACCCGTACTCGCCGGGTATATGTTTATGATCTGTTATGTTGATTATGAAACGGGATAGGAGCTTTCTCTTTTATTAAAATATGAATTTGCTCAGTTTGTTAAGTTTGAATAAGATAAGATACGTATAAGTTTGATTTGATAAGATATGTATAAGTTTGAGTTGGAAATGGTTTTGGTATGCAAAACCCTAGTCCCGGTTCATAATCTTTCTTTTGATACGTGCTCTGCTCCTTATTAGGTATAGTGTGTGTGAGTTCAGCCCCCTCGCTCAGTCAGTGGACTGACCCTCGCCCCACCTATGTTTTTAGTTGCAGGTACCAGTTGTTGGAGTTCGAGCTAGGCGGCTTTGAGTCTGGTCTGTCGAGTCTGTGTCGGTCCGTTAAATTTTGCTAAGTATTTTGTTCTGATTTATTTATGATAATTATGTATATAGTATGTTCTGTACAAGATGATACTTATGCTTGGATTACATGAATTTTCGGGACAGGTTAGGACAGGGCTGAATTAGTTGAACCCGTTTACTTATGTTTATTGATTAAAGTTTTTGTTAGTTCATATGTTGCATCGCTTCCGCATTCGGGTTTTTGCATATTTGGCTTGTACAGGGTTTAGGAACCGCCTAGCTTTGGTTGGATTTTTCGTTTGTCACCCGTTCGCTGTGACTTGGTGCGTGTGCGGACTTTCCATTTCGTACCACGTGTCGGGTCATAGTGCGGGGGTGTGGTGCCTCACCGTTGGGGTGCTACATCACTCACCTTGGTCCCCGAGCGCTAGAACATCCAGCCAAGCAAGCGTCCTTGCATGGGGCAACAAACCTCGCTACACAACTCTTACATACATAATATCCAACAAAGTTCCAAAACCATTTTTGGGTATCTATCATATACCAAAACTCAAGTTTTACTTGTAAACCGTTTTCTATAAGCAAATATCCATAATACGAGCAAAGCTCACAAAACTTGGCTTATAAAGCATATATATACATTTTGAAAACGGGAGTTTAAATCAAAGCATGATAGGCTATCGGTGTCCACAGTTTTGAAAACATTTTTATATCATAATTCCTCACCTTTACCAAGAACTCCAAAGGCCAACCACGAGCAAACAAGCTGCTCGTCCGGAGACTCACCACCTAACAAGACAAACGTACCAACAAGGTAAGACACGACTCAAGACCAAATAAGACGATGCACGGTTTCAAAATGAATGCAAACATGCAAATGATGTGTCATGAATGTCCAAGATAGCATAAGTTTAGCAATTACAATCCAACGACATCATATGAGTCATATAACAAGCTTTCAAGTCATAAGACATGCAAATAACAACATGTGAATCATTCTTAGCATATTCTCACACATAATCGAGGTATACAAGACATTACAATGCACATAAACATGATTCCAAGTCATATATACCATATTAGGGATGGGAGAAGTGCAAAGGAAGTGAAAACGAAGCAAAACGATCAAGATCACAAAAACTCAATTTTTTGACCCAAGGGTACACAAACGACCGTTTGGCCTTATAAAGCCATTTCCAAATGCCTGTTTGGGCTTAAAAATTGTGACAGTGGCCTCCCACACGGGGTTTGGGGTTTTAGTTCAAAATCGAAACCCCCGTTTGGCATGCTGCTGTTGCAAAACTCAATTATGAACATAGATTCAAACATGGTGAAAAATGTACTCCAAAAGCTCCAAAATCATGCTCCAAAGTTTATACAATGTGAATAAATGAAATTAAACTTCAAATAACATAACAAGAACATTTAGGAATGAATATGCATCAAGAGATCCAACAATTTGCAGATATGAACTTCATCTTCTTCAAGTATTCAAGCTTCAAACTCAACAATGGTGAAATTCTCAATCATGCAAGAAACTCAAAGGAATTAATCACATTCTTCATGAAATTGCTCAAGGAACAAGAATCTAACACGAAATCGTGCAAAAACATATAAGAACATGAACATGCAAGAATTCTTCAAAAAGCTTCAAAGGTCATCAATGGTAGATTTCACATAAGAGCATAAAAGTAAGAAATTCTTATACTAAAATGTTCCTAACATCAAAATAAACACATTCCCAACAAGAAATTCGAATTCAATCCAACACACAAGAGCCCTAGTTCACATTCAAGTCCAAAAAGCTTCAAGAACATAAACCCAACAAAGAAGTACATATACCTTACGTTGAGAGCTGAAAATCGAAGGGAATGTCGTGTTCTTCAACCTCGAATCTCCAGCTTCAATCCCCAATCTTGTCTCTTGAAAATGTCTTGAGATGTTCTTGAGAGAATATGAATGGGCTTTGAGAGAGAGTGTTTGAAAGAGTGTGTTTGATTATTTGAAATAACGTAACTTTGAGTTTAGTTGTTAAAATCTGATTTGGTTATTTAGGTTAGCTATTTGGGTTGCGAACCAGGTCAATTGGAGTGGGTTATGAGTGAAATTGGGTTAAATTCGAAATTGGGTCGCAGGTCAACAATTGAGGCTTAAAAAGTTGGTTTTTCGTAAAATGACCATAACTTCTTCGTCCGAACTCCAAATTGAGCGATTCAAGAACCCACAAACTCGTAATCGAATGATCTATCCAATCTCATTAAGTTCTATCCCGTTCCAGGCTAAAAAATAAATTTACCAATTGGTCCCTAAATTATGCTTTAATGTCCAAATAAGCACATCGTTTCGATTAATCGCGAAACATGCTATCAAAGCTCAATAGGAACAATACGAGCACATAATTAACATATCAAATAGTCACGTATTTCATACAAATCATATATTACATATAAGCACAAAACGGTTATCAAATTAAGGCATAACTTCACATAATTCATGCATAAAAAGGTAAACCGTTCACTCTCGTAACAAAACTTACCTTGATCGAGAAACGGGGGGTCACAGTAACACACTATTCAAGATGGGGATAAGGTAGTCATTTGCACACTAAACCTATTGTTTACTACCTGCTAAAGTAAATGGTTGTGATTTTGGGCTAATTAGACTACTTTTCCAACCATCAAGTTAAAGAGGGCGGTGTCTTATATAACCAAGATTTTTCAAAATTTTAAACCATCCCCAATTGATAGCGACCAAGTGAAGTTAAGGACCCTTAATCAGAGTTTTTGCGCGCTAAAGTCTATCTATGTACCTTACAAGTTTGGGAAGGAGAGAGAGAACGCAAAAGGAGATTATAAGGGGGAGAATAATGGCGGAATTACGCCTTCCAATCGCAAAACCCCACTAGGAGACAAGTTTTTCTCAGTGAATTCCTTCTCCTTCATCTTCTAATCATTTCTTGGATTTTGAACATATTTTATAACTTTTCTAATTGGATTATTCGATTTGATTCCCCAAATCTATCATTAGATTCGGATCCGAAATTTTTAGACCCGATCCGAATCCAACCGGGTGACAATTCTTTGTAAAACTTCCCCAATACTCCTTCCATATTAGTAAATATGACTTTAGAATCTCAAAACTTTTAATTAAGCTAACCTCGTTCACCATGGAATTATAATATATATATATATATATATATATGTAATTAAAGAGGAGCAATTCTATTTTTAATCTTTTACCGGGTTGCCTATTTTTAGACACCCCCTTAGCTTGTCGGGTTTTCCTAGTGTACTCCTCGCCGTTTCCTTTTTTTTTTTTTTTTGCCTTGTTCGTGCGCCTCTACGTTCTCATTCTTTTCTGAATTTATTCTTTTTTTTTTTTTGGGCAATTTACGCCGAAATCTTTCAATCTGTTTTTGCCAAATTTGGCCTTACTACAAAGTTCGATTTGTTCTTTGTGCTATAAATAGAGCATTCTCTGTTGGATGTCGGTTTCGCAGAGAGTCTTCAGTGATTTTGCTCACAATTTGTATTATCGCTCACCCTTCTCTCGAACAACTTACCTTTTCTGTCGCGTTTTCTCCCCTACTCTTACTCACTATTCGATCTGCCACTCGATCATGCCCCGCTATCAGGTATCCTAAAATTTTCGCATGTGAATGACAATTTATGGATGTGATATCTGCATTTGTATTGTGTGGGTGAAGGATTTGGCATATGGGTGTGTAAGAGATGTATGATAAAGTTCTATAATTCCCTGTGTTTATGATATGTGGATTTCTTTTCTCTGTTTTGTCGATTCTATATATATGTGTGTTTTTATTAACAAATGATTGTTGTTTTGGGTTGCGGAAAGAATGTTAATAATGACGGTATTCATTAAAAAATGGCGTTTTTGTAGTGGTGTTTGCGGTGTTTGGTGGTCTTGCTCCTACTATTTGATCAGATTGTCCCGTTGATTTGGTGTGAAAAGTATTGATATTATTGAATGAGTGAATGGATATATGTTCAAACTATGTTAGCTCTTATGGGTTCCAAATGTTTTACATTTTTGCTTGAGTTTATATGTACGCTGCAACATCATCTTGCATTAAATATAGTTACTCCCACCAAAGACGCATTTGTGGTAATTTGGTTATATTTTGAAATTCAGCCACTGCTTTACATTTTTGCTTGAGTTTTAAGTTGCATCTTGCTTTAAATATTGTTCCTCCCACCAAAGAGGCATGTGTTGTAATTTGATTATATTATGAAATTCAGCGACGGGGAGGTTCCAAAGAAAACAAATGGGTAGAGAAGTCAAAAATCCACGAACCGTCCACTGCTACTGCAACCACTGAAGCTGTCACCAACAAGCTTCATGCATTAAGTGTTGCAGAAAGCAAGGAGCAGTCTTCCATCTCTGGATCACCGGTACAATTTGGGAGCATTGGTCTTACAAACCATGGGCCTATTCGTGGACAAAAAGTCCAATGGATTCCAAAATCATATGGAATAGCAACAGAAGCTACGACAGTTGAAGTTGATCAAACAACAAAATCTTCTGGGAAGGCAGATGGTGTTTTGAGTAACTTGTTTAGTGGCAAACTATTGGAGAACTTCAATGTGGGCAACTCAACATACTCTGCTGCACAAGTTAGAGCAACCTTTTATCCAAAATTCGAAAATGAGAAGTCTGATCAAGAGGTAAGCTATCCTCCTATCTATGTTTTTTTTTTTTTGCCCGTGCAAAACAAGTTTCTAGGTATAAGTTTTTGTTAACATTGAGATTCTATTAGCTCAGTTGAACACATAAATTCTCATTGTTTCAGTGTAGTTTTATGAAATCCTTAATGCCTTATGTTGACATAGTTATGTAGGTATTATTAAAATGATATATTCGGCCTCTTTGTATAATGGTTCTTTGACAGTGGAAGTTAATAATATTCTGTTTGAAGAAAAAAATTTCTGAGTGGTTAGATACATGCTCAACCGTTTGTCACCTTGTTCTTGCAGGTTAGGACAAGGATGATTGAAATGGTTGCCAAAGGCTTAGCTACATTGGAGGTAAGCAAACAGCCTTCCTTTAGCTTTTCTTGCCCTTATCTCATTGAAGGATTATTGACTAATTTAATATTGGCTCTCGCCTTCCGATTCCCTCCCTTTTCTCTCGACCAAATTATTTATTTATTTCCGGTATCCTAGTCAATCTTTATCGCCTCAGCCTTTTCAGTTTAGGATCTTTATAACATTGAATACTCCATAGGTGTCACTCAAGCACTCTGGATCACTTTTCATGTATGCTGGACATGAGGGAGGAGCATATGCCAAGAATAGCTATGGAAATATGTAAGCCCATTCCTTATTCCCCTAATTGTTGCTGATGCAATTCATTTTTCCTATTTATTTAAGCTTTCTGAATTACATGCATGCACGATAGTTATACTGCTGTTGGTGTCTTCGTACTTGGACGTATGTTCTGTGAAGCATGGGGTCCACTAGCTAGCAATAAGCAAGCTGAGTTCAACAAGTTCCTGGAGGTAACTCCTAAAAGCTTTTCAATTCGATGATTATGATATAAGTTAAGACAATAAAGGTCCAATCTTCTGTTTCTAACATGGACGAACTTTCATAACTTAGCTTTAAGAGAATTGAGGTGGGTTGTTATTATACTTGAGTTTTTATATAGTTGCATAGATCTATATATTTTTCATCTTATATTCCATTAATGATACCCTCTTATCCATTCTCTTGATGCACATGTCACTGTTAGGAGGGTTCTCTTTCCAAATTTACTTAATAGTATATGAGCATGTTCATAGATTTTGGCACCCGGATTTGCATGTTTTCCTGCTTTGCTTGTCAAGTGGTTTTTTCTTTATGATCCTTAAATGAACATTACTCATTTGCTCTATTCAGGAGAATCGCATGTGCATATCAATGGAGCTAGTTACTGCTGTGCTAGGAGATCATGGGCAACGCCCTCTTGATGATTATGGTAAGTGAAAATTGTTGCTTCTGACTCCTTGATTATGAAAAGCCATTTGTGTGGTACTCTTTAGGCATATTTATATCGCTGAGTGGTTCAATCTTGTGTTAATTAATGTCCTGTCTTATTTGCTTATTGTGCTCCTCATTTTGGAAGTAAAGAAAGTTTCTAAACTTTTCTGAATAAGTCATACTTGTGAATTCTTTTTTTTGATGGTATCTACATCCATTTTCACATTTTCCAATCTGGTTGTCCCCGTGAATGAGAAAAGAAACAGTGTTCTTATTTGGCACAGTTCCCTTCAAATTGGTAAAGAACAAGATTAAATATGATGAACAACACTGGTTCAAGTGGATATTTTAGAAGAGTTGAAGCAGAAATTAATTGAATTTCTTTACTTACAATGCTATTTGGTCCTGGATATTTATTTTCTTCTAGTCGCATGGTTTAAGGACACAATTGTTGGTCTCCCTTTTCATTAATCGGTGGCTTGAATATCTGCACTTTCTTGACAAATGTGATGACAACCTACCCATCTGAGTCGTTTTCAAATTCATTCACAGGAATTTAGTTCTCACAGTAGTGCATATTACTGACACTTATTCTGTTTTTGGCAGTGGTCGTAACTGCAGTCACCGAGTTGGGAAGCGGAAAACCAAAGTTCTATTCAACTCCGGATATTATTGCTTTTTGTAGGAAGTGGCGGCTGCCAACAAACCATGTATGGTTATTCTCAACAAGGTGATTTTTGGTCTATTAGTGCCTGAATGTCGGAAATAAATCTTTTTCTTTGATGTGTGAAATGATCACCTGTTTTCTTTCAAGAATTGACTACTCTTTTGCCTATGTCTACTTTTAGATGGTGAATTTTTAATTTGAAGTTTGTGACCCAACTACTTCTAATGTGGTTTTATGTTTGTCCCTCATTTCAGGAAGTCTGTGACATCATTTTTTGCTGCTTATGACGCACTGTGCGAAGAAGGAACCGCTACAACTGTATGCAAGGCACTTGATGAAGTTGCTGACATATCTGTACCCGGTAAGATATTTGGATGAAGAATGGAACTTCCCCTAAATATTTGTGGCCATTTGCTTGCATGTATAAATAATTATTTTTTAGGATAGCTACCGGCATATGGATATATCTTCACCTGTATTTGATGGATAATGATCTACTGAAGTGTCAATAGCAGATCTTTTATCAATCAGAAACGCTTCTCTTCATGCTTCGATCTTCTTAGTGATCCTGTGCTCTCGTGCATGAGTTCTAAGTTTTTTTTTTTTTTTTTTCAAAGTTAAAATAATAAGTCTTTGTATCAGTTGCATACAGGTTTAGGTGATTATTTTACCAGCCACTTGCCTTTGTTCTGTTGCTATGTCTCAACTTTCCCCATTCTATCCGATTAGTGTCTTTTTCCAGTAACTCTTGATCAAGGTTGTAGCTCTTCTCCTATGATGTTTAATTGTTCTTGATGTTCTTCCAACCTTCGATCTTGATAACTATTCAGTTAAAAATCTCTACCCAAGCGTGCATTTTCTTTCATTGCCCCTACCCGAGTATTACCCAGTATCTTCTCCTTTTGAAGTTAATGAATCAGAATTAGATTAGCAGAAATTTGTTGGCCAAAACCCCATGATATGCAGTTTGCATTCTTTACTTATATCTCCTTTTGTCTCTCTTTGGTTGCACTCATCCTGATTTTGACATTAAGCATAGATAACAGTTGGGCTATTTTTTTGTTCATGTGTATATTTGTTGAAGGCAGTTGTATGTAAAAGTTGACTTTTCGCTTCACTTTACCTGCAGGATCAAAAGATCACATAAAGGTGCAGGGTGAAATCTTGGAAGGTCTAGTGGCTCGGATAGTAAGCCATGAGAGCTCAGAACATTTGGAGCAGGTTTTGAGGGACTATCCTCCACCACCAATGGTGGGAGGTAACCTGATTTGCTCAAAGTAACTTTTATAGAAAATAATATGAGATGGAACATTTGCCACTCAGAAGCCTGTGATCAAATTATCATCAATGTAGTTTTCTAATATATTAATGTACTTATATGTCTAATTGGATATCAGCTGACGAGCATCTGGGATCAAGCCTGCGAGAAATATGTGCTGCACACAGGTCTGACGAGAAGCAGGTGATTTCTGATATTTATTCTGTCAAGACATCAATTTTGCAGTTTCTCATTTGGAAATTGTTAATGGAGTTACTAATATTTTTTTTATTTTGTTTGGTTGTAATTCGCAGCAAATAAAGGCACTTCTTGCGAGTGTTGGAACCTCTTTCTGCCCTAATTATTTGGATTGGTTTGGAAATGAAGCCTCCTATTACAAATCAAGAAATGCAGACCGATCTGTTGTGTCAAAATTTCTGAAAACGCGCCCTGCAGATTTTTCCACTACCAAATTGCAGGTAGGCTGTTCTTTTTTTCAATCTTATTGTTGATTTTGGGAACTTGGGAAATTGAAAGAAGTTTGTTGAACCGTACACAACATTTGTTTGAACAATGCTCTTCGACTTTCAATTTTACTTTATGATTCTGAGGATGGGATTTTACTTTCTGCAACTTGCCTGATTTTTACTCTCTTTAATGTTTTGATGCTCCTTGTGCTTAAGTTTTTTGATTTGTAATTGTCATCTGGTTCAATTATAATAATATTTTAATAAACCTTTTGCATCAGGAAATGATTCGTTTGATGAAGGAAAAACGCTTCCCTGCTGCTTTTAAGTGTTATTATAACTTTCATAAGGCTGACTCTGTAACAAGTGACGATCTTCATTTTAAGATGGTTATTCATGTCCACAGCGATTCAGCTTTTAGACGGTATCAGAAAGAGTTGAGGTATGCCTTTTGATATCTGTACTTCTACTATATATATGCCATACATCTATTGTATATATGCTTTTAGTATTTCCTATATACGTAGCTTGACATTACTCATAAACTTTTAAGTTCTTTTGGGGGTGTTTATTAAGAAATGCTGCATCGCAGGTACAATCCTGGATTATGGCCACTTTATCGAGGTATATGCTTTACTATTGCATCCAAAAAAAAGTATCTATGTGCTAATGTGCTCATTGGTCTTGAAAATATATGTGTTTATATTGAGAAATGCACAAGTGATGATGCATATGTGGGTCTGCTATGACTTTCCTGTATAACTAATGTAAAATGATTGTGCTAAGTCAGTGCCTTTGCTGAATATGTTTGGGAAGGGAAGGGTAGTTCATTGGCAGATTCAAGCTGAACCTCGGAATATCGGTGCAGAACTTGTGTTTGGGTGTTTCCATGATATTGTTTTAATCACTTGCCACCCTATAATGTAACAGCAATGCACCCTTCGTTTTTCTCCCTCTCTCCCTTTCCCTCTCTCACAGGCATGCACACACAGAGATAATCAGTTGTTCCATCGTTTTGTTTCATCTCCAACACTTGGTTGTTTGCTGCTTGCGTATTTTGGCTCTTTGTTTTAAGAATCAGTTAATCTTTGTTGTGTTCCCAGGGTTTTTTGTGGACCTAAACTTATTCAAGGATACCAAGGGTAGGGAGATGGAGCTCCCCAAGGAAACTGATGCTGAGAGTGGAGCAAATTCTGCAGTTGATGGTTTAGCAGATGAAGATGCAAACCTCATGATCAAGTTGAAATTCCTTACATATAAGGTATGAGATGTTATGGCTTGCATTCATGCTAGTCACTTCTTTAATTCATTTGATAATGGTTTATTCCAATTCTTTTCTTGTTTGGGATGTTGAGTGAGGTTATATTTAGACATCATATGCACATGGCCAAGGGATGAGGTTAAACTGTACATTATCGCCAGAACTCCCACTTCATGCTCTAGGGATAAATTTCTGCTGCATTCCCGAAATGCAAGACCTGCTAATATGAATTTATCTCCATAATAATAAAGTCACTTATGAATTGGGTTTAAATCTAGCTCTGGAATTCCTCAAGATAATACTTGAGCTGAAATTAAGTGATGAACAATTCTTCTTATGAAAACTTAAGCAAGGTACACAGAGCATGATATGGGGGCTATACTGAATCGAGAAAGGAGAAGTGCAGTAACCAATTTATGGGGCACAAAGAAGGCAGTACACGTTCATGGGAGTGATTGATGGCATTCCTTTGAATGGTCTGGTTGGGGTAGTTGATCAATAACATGTCAAAATATGTGACCAATTGCTTTTATTGCTATTTACGAGGATTTAAATTGGGGTGTGATATGCTTGTTACTCTGCATTTTCTTATACGTTTATTGCTTCTTACATGCTCAGTGTTTGTGCCAGCTGGTAGTTTCTGTTATACTGGGTCCATTTAGCAAGTAATGAATGTAAGTTTTTATCCTCTTAATCTTTGAATATGCAGATAAGGACCTTCTTGATCCGGAATGGTTTACCAATTCTTTTCAAACAAGGGGAAAGTGCGTATAAGACCTACTACCTGAGGTTAGTTTTCGCCAAACCCTACCCATGACATCTGTATTTGTATTTAGGAAATTGGAAAAAAATGATGTATGGTATTTTGCCATTTGTGGTGCACTTTTTATGCTATTTGACAGCATTACATATGTTAAGATAAACTATCTGAGAAAGTTTCCTTATTACTAACTGTTTTGGCTGTTTTGGGAATGGATTCTGGTTCTCATTTAGAGGGTTCACCATATTTCTTTTCGCATGAATAACAACCGTCATTATTATGTTTTCATTTTGATCTACTCCAGTTCAAACTTTTATTGATGGTGAGAAAATTCAAATATCACTTGTGTGTTACAGATTTCATCATTTTTTAATTGTAGTTTTTTGCTGGGATCTCAATTAGTATTTGTTCTCTTGGATACTATGCTATAAATGAGAATTTTATGGAACCTAATCACACTTTCATGGCTTAACTATAGTTATGGTCTTAAACATTTATTTCTGATCCTATTACTCGCATAGGTTTCTGTTGTGTCCCCTTCTGTGCTATAACAATTATGTGGACATTCCAGGCAAATGCAGAAATGGAATACTTCATCCGAAAAGCAAAGAGAGCTCAGCAGAATGCTTGATGAATGGTATTTATGGTTTTCTCTATAGGCATATTGAAGTTTTAATACAGTATTTGATGATGCTTTTGCCTCTCTACCAAGGGCTGTATATATTCGTAGAAAATATGGACGCAGACAGCTGCCTTCATCCACTTACCTAAGTGAAGCTGAACCGTTCCTTGAGCATTATGCAAAGCGCAGTCCACGAAATCAGGCTTTGATAGGATCTGCTGGAAGCCTGGTGAGAGCTGAAGATTTTATGGCCATTATTGACGGAGGCAGAGACGAAGAGGGGGACCTGGAGCCAGATAGAGACAATAAAGTACCTTCGAGTCCGACTCCGACGGTGAAGGAAGCCGTTAGGAAGGATGAGGGGCTCATTGTCTTCTTTCCAGGTAGGAGTTATGTAATTTTCCTGCACCCTTGGTGTGTGTAACTGTAGTTTCACTTTATTTATTTCATCTTTTAGAATGGATAACTATTAACCTCGTGATTGTTGATAAATAATAACCATTAAATGATTTGAATTAATTAGCTGCATAAGTCCTTAAAGCTACGGAACGAATTAGAAAATAAATTGTTACTGTTGAGTTTTGGGATGTTAATTGAACACCCAATGGAGCTTTGATGCCAGAAAATTAGCTGCATAAGATAGGATTTTATTAGAAGAGTTCCTGAAGGAATTTGGAACATTAACGTAAAATACTTGCCGATTCTTTACGTGATAAACGGATGTTAACTGAGAGTTTCCATGTCCATATTGTATCTTGGGAATACCTCTCCGTGCGGAATGCCACAACTTTATTTATCTCATTATTCACATCAATAAAGTAAGAAAAGGCTGTTTCGAGCTCTTCACTCCGACTGTTGCATTCATTTACTCAATATACCATATATTACCTCCAAACATTTGTGGATTTATTAGGTCATGCTTATTTTAAGATAAAACTGATCTAAATGGTTCTTGATCATTATCTATTCTAATGCTTTTCTACTGGAGAACAAGAAACCATGTATGCTAGTATATCCTGCTACTAGATACTTTCCTCCCTAGTGTGATTAGATAAACTTAGATAATTACATGAGTATGATTTGTAGACATGGTCCTAACCAAAGGCACTCTATCACTTATTTCTGTTTGTGCCTTGCGGGGTTTCATTATATAAATTGAAAGAGAATCTTCATCTTCCTGATATTTGTATTCTTTATTCCCACCATTGTTTTTCTGAGCTGCATCATCATTTTCCATTTCAGGAATACCTGGTTGTGCTAAGTCAGCACTTTGTAAAGCAATTCTGAATTCCTCTGGAGGCCTTGGTGACGACCGTCCAGTCCATAGTTTGATGGGTGATATTATCAAAGGTATTAGGCTGAATTTTTCTTTAAATTTGCTCCAATGCCAGATTAATATGTTTGCAAGAATTTTTTTACTTGTGAATTTTTCTGAACAAGTTAGCTTGGCAGGAAGGTTTTACTTGATATCAACTAAGAAATATTTGGTATGAGTATATGATAGCAATTTTTCACATTCCTAGGCATATTATCAGACATGCATGTCTTGTTATGGTGGTGGCCTAGTCATACTTATGATTTGATGCTTGTAAACATGCATCTCCATGTGATTCAACTTGAGCTTTCATGATGATAAACTCTCTTTCTCAGATGTTCCATTGGTTAACCTTAATTTTCTTATAGAAGCATGTTAAAAAAAAAAGAACCCTGTCGAAATTGAAATAGAAGTTTAAATCTGGGTGTTGAATGCTTTAATGTCATATTCATATCATTATAGGTCTGAGGTATGGTCATGGTGAATGCAATATGATACGTACTTTTTGTGTTGCAAATTGTTTGACCTAAGCTGTTATTTTCATCAAGTCCTGTTTGCAAAGGACCTACTTCTTGGTACAATTTCCTTTACTCAAGAACCTTGCACGAAGAATTTAGATGATCGTTGATGTTAGTTTTCTGAAGCAAAGTTCAACAACTGTCCAATTATTTCCTTAGCCCATTTAACAATTGAAAAGTACAGGAAGATATTGGGGCAAGGTTGCTGAAGAACGCCGTAAGAAACCTTATTCAATTCTGCTTGCTGATAAAAATGCACCCAATGAAGAAGTTTGGAGGCAGGTGATAGACTTTTTTTCTTTCTTAACGAGTATTATTTAGTGGACCCACATTGTTTTTTCTCAA
The DNA here is from genome assembly GCA_037501455.1 of Lantana camara. Classification (NCBI taxonomy): domain Eukaryota; kingdom Viridiplantae; phylum Streptophyta; class Magnoliopsida; order Lamiales; family Verbenaceae; genus Lantana; species Lantana camara. The sequence goes on along the minus strand of CM074857.1, from coordinate 61,964,696 downwards.
ACGCTTTAGAAGGATAATCTCTGTCTGAAAAGAGTTGGCAGTATCATGACCACTGTAAGGAATGTTGCTCACCGTGAAATAAGCATGAAATATAGCCTATTGTTTGTTGTTTTGCCAGTCACCACAAAAATATACTATATATATGTATTTTATAGTGCATGTATATATATATATGTGTGTGTGTGTGTGTGTGTGTGTGTGTGTGTTTTGGGTTATGTGGATCGGAAGATATTGGTGGTACACAAATTACAAACTTCTTCATAATTGATATGCAACTGGTCTCTTTTCAACATAGGTTTTCTTCACAAAAATCGATAGAGGGGGGGTTGTTCAGGGTGGGGTGGGGTGTGTGGGTTGGAGGGATGGTCCTGGTCCTCGGCAAGGTTTTGATGATTTCCTTACTGTTGCTTAATCTGTCTATTATTCAAACCATTGCAGATTGAGGACATGTGTGGAAGCACAAAGGCATCTGCAGTTCCAATTGTACCTGATTCAGAAGGTATTTTGCTTCAGTGGATGTCTGTCATTTTTTCAGAGATTCCACCAATTATTCTCTCAGTTTTAACTTTCCAGCAATAAAGATGCTTTAGTGTTGCTGTGTTCCTATTTACTAATTCTCTTACTTTTTTTTTTTCCTTTTTTGGTAGAACTAATTCTCTTACTGACTGAAAGCATAGTAAATAAGTAAATAACCGAGATTTCATATCATTATCTGAAAATACTATGCATGAATTAACCTTCTGAGCGTTCTTGCTTTTATCTAGTCTCAATTCAGACATAGCGTAAATGCTAGAGGAAAAATACATTTTATAATATACTAGTAACTCTGCACACTCGATGCGTGTGCAAAAGAAAAAAGTTAAATTAAAAAATTCATGTTATTACTTAATTTATAATTATTATTTGATATAATTATAGCTTTTTGATAAATAAATGATAAAATAAAAATTATACTAATTTGATAATATCAAATTAGTGTAAAGTAATATTTCAGTAGAAATTAAAAAATATTTTAAAAATGAAAATATAATAAAAATTGAAATGAGGTGAGAGAAAAAATAGAATTAAATATAAATAAGTAATAAAAAAATAAATAAAAAAGAAAAGAATTTGAGAGTCTAGTGAATGTGGAAGAGATTAAGCAGAAAACTGCTAAAATACATGGGTAGAATTTGTGTTAAAAAAATAAAGGAAAAAAAAGAAAAAAAAGAGTCAATGACACCAAATGGTTCTCTCACTTAATATAATAGTATAGATGATGCATGGTTCACATTTATCACTCTCACAGTATATCGGCTGTTAATTACTTAATTATTGGAGTACACTAGTTGATTTGGATTAATCTCTTAAAACGTCGTGGATGAACCACAATTGTGCTTCCCTTAAATTATGTTTTATATGTACATTCAGCAAGCATGTTATGGTTTATGTAGTGTAACCTAATTTATATGACTAGTTGCCTACTGTTGTGCTAAAATCTATAGCTAATGTCAATATTGTAACATAAATCTTTGAACAAACGGCAACCCAATTGTCTGTGGGAATTGTGATCCCACCACAGGGGCAGTTACTTTGCCTGCTAACAATCCTTCCGACCAGTTGCAGTCATATATGCGGAATCAAACCGTGACACCGGCTCTTATACCATTTTCAGAATCGAGAATGTGGATTTGTGATAGAGTTAGCTAAGGCAAAAGTGTGCCTCAGATATTTAAATTATAAAAAATTTGAAGCGCCACATTTGATTGGTGCCTTGCATCCTCACCAGGTTGCTTGCTAATTGAATGATAGCTTGCTATTTTCATCTAAGTTTTTACTTGAAAGTCGTTTTTTTTTGGGTCTATTGAGAAATCATATTTTTGTTTCTGATCCGGCATAATCTATTTAGTGGTTTTGTTAAACATTGTCTTTGCAATTTCATGACGAATATGTATTAGATGTCGTTTATGCAGTTACTTGTCGCCGTTTTGTAGTTCTCCTATTTGGTTTATTAATCTACTTTATTTCCCAAAAAAAATATACAGGAACCGACTCGAATCCATTCTCCCTTGATGCTCTTGCTGTTTTCATGTTCAGAGTGCTCAACCGTGTTAATCATCCAGTAATAATCAATTTAGTTATTGATCTTGGGCTATTCTCTCCCTGCATTGGCAGAGGAGTTGAACCGATGGTATTGAATACTGATTTTGACTTTTGTATCTTCAAGGGAAATCTTGACGCGTCTTCTCCAAATCCTGGTTTCGTGTTGTTAATGTTTTACCATCTACACGAGGGCAAGGTAACGTTGTTTTAGGTATTTATATTAATAGACATTGTTTTCATAAACTACCTTTCATGACCGTATTGACCTACAAATCTCCAGAACCGCAACGAGTTTGAATCTGAGCTAATAGAACGTTTTGGCTCGCTTGTGAAGATGCCTTTACTGGAGTCCAACAGGTTTGTGATTTTCTTTGCTACATCTTACTAAATGAGCAATCATTCCCTTTTCTTTCTTTATTTCGATAAGCGTGTGCTGGACCTTGGCTGTTACTTTCGTTTTGAGTTTTATTTCAACTCTTAAGGTCGCCCACAAGTTTTTGTTATCTGATGTTTTTCAGTTGAAGTATTCTTTTCTTATAAGAATCATTTCAAGATTTCATTTATGCACTTGACATAAACGCTTTGATGAACGGGTGGATGGCAATTTTGTGAATAGAATAGCACATAAGTTTCCAAGAAGCAGGGTGGTACACCGTCCGCTATATGATTTTCCAATGAATGGGTTAACAGGGAATCTCGTCCCACAATGTCCTCTTTGGGTTTGAAGTAAATTGCGTGATTCATTAATCACTCACCTTTGGGTCAGTCCTTGTAGTTTCCGTTGGATGAGAAAATATTATATCTTTTGCATGCCTGTACTACGAAGAACCTGTATGTAGATATGGAATAGGATTTCCTTACAAAAGTTGTAACGCAATGATCTGGTAGCTGACATAAAACTAATTGTCGAATGAAAGATAAAATATTACGAAATATTTTAGCAGGCTTTAGTTGGTCTTGAAAGTGGAACGCACAATATAACTAAAAAACTCACATGTTGTTCCTCAATGGCGGTCTTTCTTTTGCCAAAAGTGGTGCGCCTGTGAACTGAACAGGACTGACATTAATTTTGTCTCAAAATTGGTGGATCCATTTAAGTCATCTGTTGGTTATTTTTAACTTTGAAGTCTTGGCTGCATTTCCCGTTGTATATCTTACATGAGTGCGGTGCTTTATCTTATTAACTTGTCTTTGATGAGGACTTACAGTTCTTTCTATGTGTGTGAAGATCTCCTATGCCTGAATCCGTGACGTCTACTTTGGAGGAAGGAATGAATCTGTACAATCTTCATACTAGAAGTCATGGAAGGTAGTTACCCCTAATATTTTAGCTTTGAATTGATTGTCTATACTCAAAATTTATTCTTTTATTATTATTTTGATTCGGTAATGTAGCACTAACTCTAGTCTTACAGATGACAGCGTAATTCCAAAGAAGGCCTCCCTATTTGGGTTTATTTATCTTTTAAGTTTGGAGATAAACTGTTTGATCATTAACGTTGTTTGTATTATGTGTTGTCTTCGAACAATGCTATTTATGCAAATGAGTTGAATCCGTTTTCATAATGTTGATGTTCGATTTTCTCTGTTTCTAGTCGATCTAGCGATATAATACTTTTATTTTCTGTTAGATTGGAATCCACCAAAGGCACATATGTTAAGCAGTGGGCAAACTGGGAGAAGAAATTGCGGGAGAATTTGCTTGCAAATGCCGAATATCTCAATTCTATTCAGGTCGGTTTTATCCTATTGTTAATTAGGTGAACTTTTATCATCACTCTTACCTTCATTTCACAAATTACTTTTATATAAATGTATTTCAGTTGAAGTGTTCTTTTCTTATGAGAATCATTTCAAGGTTTCAATTATGTACTCGGCATATACGTTTTGATGAATGGGCGAGATGGAAATTTTGTGAATAGAATAGCACTAAAGTCTCCACTAAACAGGAATGTTAGCGCATCTGTTTCATATGAGAATAGCATAAAAGACGGATAAACATGAAATAATATCACTCAAAAGTGCCAATTTACCAAAATATTTAGCCCCAACGATGATGTTGATTCATTTCTGAACCCGCATTAATTCCTTTTTCTATCTACCTCAGCTTCCCTGTGAGAAAATGTCCAACTTTTATTTTATTGCCTTGTCGTGACGAGCTTTGTACCGCATTTTCAGGTCCCTTTCGAAACTTCTGTTGCAAAGGTTGTGGAGCAACTTAAAGCAATTGCTAAGGGAGATTACACAGCGCCCAGTACAGAAAAGCGGAGATTTGGAACCATCGTCTTTGCTGCTGTCAGTCTGCTGGTTACTGATATCTTGGATCTTCTTAGTAGTGTAAGTATTTGAATACCCTCTTTTGCTATACTAAGATGGTTAAAGGGCCTGATCAACATAAATATCTCTTCATTGTGATAATGTCTATCGATGTCTATATCTCTAATTATCTATATGGTATGTGTAGCAATGGTATCCTTCCAGTAACTCAATAAAGCTATGCAGATACTCTTGATTTTAAAATTACACTTCCCCCATGTAAGGACTCATATTGTGTTTATGATGGCTGAAACAGTTAGGGGGAAAGGATCCAAGAGTCAGAGGTTTCCTCCAGAACAAGGATTTGAAAAGCAGCTTTACAAAAGCTCATTTGACGCTTGCTCACAAGAGAAGCCACGGCGTAACTGCTGTAGCCAGTTATGGTCCATATGTCAACCAGAACGTGCCTATCGATGTACATGCACTGCTTTTCTCGGACAAATTGGCTGCATTAGAAGCCGAACCCGGAGTAATCGACGGAGACAAAATTAGTTCCAAAAACGAATGGCCTCATGTAACATTGTGGACTGCCCAAGGAATTCCAGCGAAAGAAGCAAATACGTTGCCTGATTTGCTTGCACAGGGAAAGGCCGTTCGTGTGGAAATCAACCCTCCCGTCACAATAATAGGAGTTCTTGAATTCTTCTGATTTGATGGTGGTGTTTTGCATCGGTTTTTAACTGATAAGCAGTCGAGAGAACAATTTTGTAGCATAGGTTTACAATTTTGGTGATGAACATAGCAATAAAAGATGTACTGGGCAGCCTTTTAGTCTAGAGAACTGAGAGCAAACACTATACATTTCCACTCCAATTAGTGAATGAAATGTATTCTAAATAATAAGACTGCTGCACTTTCAGCACTCAAATAGAAATGAAATGAATGTTGCTTTCTCCCAATCCTTATTTCAATATTTCATTGATAAAAACTTACACTGCAAGTCCACACAAGATGCTACCCAAATTCCAAAAAGATTACCCAGCTCAATCGCTATATAATGGAAATAAGATTCATAACTTCCGGAAAATTTCAACTCAAGGGTAGAGTACTCAAGTACAACTGCAAGGGCATGTAACAAGAAAACCACTTGAGACAAACTGACTAAGCCTCTCATTGAAGACCTCAAGGCACTGAACTAGTTATACATTATAAATGAGGATGCAAGGTATTAAGATATGGTGCTCCAACTTCTAACCCAATCGGTTAACGTCGACACATTTGTATTTACATCATCAGTAGTGTCACTTCTTAGCGCCACCACTATATCTTCTGCGTAACTCTCTTTGGCCTCTTCCAAAAGAACCTGAAATATCTCGCATTCAATATTGTTCCTGATCTTTTTGCCTGTGTAGCCCCTGCCGTGGAAAGGAGGGAGATGAGTATACGAATTGCAAGTAGAAAAATAAGCCAAAAGCGAGACGATGGGGAAAAACCAATCTGATTAAATAAGAGTGCATCATTTACCTCTTAGCTAGTCGATCATACAACACGGAGTTGTCAGTTTGAAGCACCACTACGCGATCAAACCAACGTTCAGGAAAGAAGTCACAACCATGGTGATCCACAATGTTTCCACCTTCCGCCATCAAATCTTCAAGTTCATCACAAACCTTCCGGAAACACACAGAACAATTAACATGAGTTAATGATCACTACATTTTCATCTTAAAATATTGTTTCCACTGACCCTGAAATATTTGAAAGACTAAAACAGAAGTAGCAACAGAGATTTTAACACAAGCGAGCCCATTAAAGAGCACCCGTATCTCTAGCTTGTATTTATCAAGAATCATTTTTCAAATATTGGCTTATGGGCAAATGATTCAAAGTGCCCACAACCCTTGAGAAAATCGGGAGTTCACAAAATCATATGTATGCATATAACTACACGATTTACAGTTGATGCACATAAGCTACGAAAACAAGAGACCGCAATATAATCAAGAGACAAGTGTGAGAGTTTCAACAAAATTTCCAATTCTTATACAATAAGCGCTTGAATCACAAAATAATCTGAAAAGAAACAGTTTTTTTTTCAGTGAATTGCGGCGTTGGAAATAGAAAATGTCCATCAGCTCTTAATTGAATTATACGTATTTATACGTTCAACCTTTAATCCCCGAATTATGTGGGCGTGTCTCTATCGAATCTCGTTTGAAAAGCTTCAACCACAGCAACCCAGACAATAATCCAGCGAGAAAGAGTTTATTATAAAGACAGATCACACACAGAGGAATATAGAACTTACGAGGTCTTCGTTGATGATAAAACACTCAAACTCTTCATCCCAGCCTTCGTGGAGAGTCTTATCCTTAACCAAGTCGCCGACGTTGATATGGCGGAGATTGGTCGCCTCCGCAAGAGCCGCAGAAGTTGTCGTTTTACCGGTCCCCGGCGTTCCCGTAATCAGGATGTTGGGCCTTCCTCTCTTTTCCGCCATTGTCGCGCTACAGTTCCTTCTTTCCTCAGTTGACGGTGACGGTGACGGTGACGGTGGCGGCGGCGGCGGCGGCGGCGAAGAGCTCTGATTCGCGTAGGCCGGTGGGAATGGCGGCAGTGAGGAGGCGCCGCGCTGAATTTGCTGAGAAAGAGAGTTTGAAAGCTGAATCGGCTAGGGCACCATGACTCGGACGCCCAAGTCTTTTTTTTTTTTAGGGATATAACCCTCAATTTCTTTTCCCCTTTTCTTTTTCCCATATTATCTGACGTGACACTATTAACTCATAAACTAAAGGTGTTTAGTTCGATTTGTAAAAGAAGAAACCTTTGGGGCCATTTTGCAAAATATAATAAATGTATCAGTGGTACATAAATTCCCTCAAAACCCTAATTCTCTTCATTTTCCTCTCTTCTCTCCTCCTTCTTCGTCGCCGCCGCTGTAGAATTTGATGAGTTCCATTCACTTTATTTATAACTCCATAGCCATGATCCAATAACAAACCAAACCCTAATCTCTCTTTCTTCTTCATACTTCTCGCCGCCGCACTCAAACTTATTCCACCAGATCTCCTCTCCGGCTACCAGTGTGTCTTATCTCTAGACAGTAACATGCTGCTTCGTAATTTTTGCACACAATTCCACAGAAATTTTGATCAAAATTACGAAGCGCATGTTACTTTCTAGAGCAATGACAAAATTCTGGTCACTTCTTTCCTCTGCTGCTTTGAAAAGCGTATGGAATAATCTGCCAAACTTTAAATAATAATGCTGGTATTGATGATTCGGTGTTTGTACTATAACACAGAGTTATCAATATCAACTATATTATTTAACCGAGTTTGAAAAGATCTGCAATTGACTCCCCTGTATCCATTCTGAAAACGTATTGCCTCGCCTGTGGCCATTCTGCAAACATTTTGGAACATGATGTTGGCAAAAAATCCCAACCAAATGGAGAATTCGAAATCCTGGTCCAATATCGAGAATTCGAAATCCTACTAGAATCGAGTTCTAGATTCATGTAATCTAGTACTAGATCAATCACTTGAAACGAATTTCACTTATTTTTTTCAACCCATTATTTGTTGGTGTAACACCCCAAACGGAGGATGCCACATCCCCCGCACTAAGACCCAGACCCGGTCACGGAATAGAAAGTCCATGCCCGAAACCGAATCATAGCAAACGGGAGACCAACTCATACACTAGGCTAGGCGGATCTAACTTGACAAACTCAGAGTGCGGAAGCAATTAAAACCAACATCAATAGATAGCGGAAGCATTTAAAACAAAACATACATAGCAGGTGACGGGTTCAACTAGCATAAATACCTAGTCCCGCATGAATTCATAATCCAACGTAATAAACAACATAAGTTTCATCATAATATCTACTAACATCCAAATACTGGCTTACTAACCCCACACGGGTTCAAGTCTAAGTAGAACATAAACATAACGTTCAAGTGTGAAACATAAATACATAACATAAATAAAGTATGCGACAAATGCATCCTAATACCAACTAGACTGACAAGTGTAACACAGGAGACTCACTTCCGCCTAGCTCAAGCCAAAAGGAAACCTGCAAACTAAAAGATAAATGAGGGGTCAGTCAACTGACTGAGTGAGGGGGCTAACGCACACCCACTGTATCTATATAGAGCATAGCACATATCAGAAGGGTGGACTCATGAACCGGAGATAGGTGTTGTATACCAAAGACATTTCCAAAAGTACCCAAAGGATAGTTATGAGTATAAGTTTTTGAAAACATTTCAGAAACTCTATCTCGATTCATGATTCCCAGACATAACAGATCACATGCTCGGCGAGTACGCGCTTCCAACCTTTACTCCTCAGAACATATCAGAACATAAAATACAAAATCAATCCAACCTTTACACCAATAATGGAGGGGATGTGCCGTCCCCAAACCATCTAGAACATACACACCCTCAAGGGGTAGCGAACCCACAAGAGTCCTCCCCGGCCTTAGCCGAAGGCTCAAGATACCACGTCTCCCTCATCACCCTAAGGTCGCGCAATGATATCTCAAATGGAACTACGCACAGGTATATCCCCGATGGCCTTAACAGTCTCGGGGGCTCCTTACCCATAGCTCCATGGAACTACGCACAGGTATATCCCCGACGGCCCTAACCGTCCCGGGGGCTCCTTACCCATAGCTCCTCGGATCCACATACAAACATACATACATACAGATGCCAATATTCATGGCCAACTCGCTACAGAACATAACGTAACATACTTTTCAAAACAGCTTACATATGCTTTCATATCTAATTTTCCAAAACAGAGTTGTGTCACAAGGTCATAAACATATCATAGCCAACACGTACGTATATAATAGATATACTCGCATGCAGGGGTTGAAATCAGCATATTAAGGCCATAGGTCGCATAACTATACAAAATCCTAAACCTCACCTGAGAAACGACGAGAAACGAGAACTGACAAGACGAATGCCAACTTGATCGGGTTGTCTCTGCCGTGGAGATTACTGAACAGAAAGGAAATACAGTGTACTCGTGAGACAAGACTCGATCATGAACCACATAGACGCACGGCGTTGCTCAAAATAATAATAGTATGCTTAAGTGTCCATGTTGTACTTCTAATGTGGTGTCGTGGTCAATTAAGACATGTCAGTGCGTAGCAAATCATATTTACAAGTAGCAATTAATTATACAAGGTCAATCACCAATTGAGCAATTAACAATTAAGTATGTTTACAAAAATTAGGTACAACACATAAATTCGAGTTCAAAGAACGCTAACTCATAACCCGACATCTGCATAAACTCACAATTTCAGAAATCAATTTCTTTAACAAAATGCATGATCAAACAGGTACTTCAATAACAGAACATTCAATAGTGTTACTTCCCATTGGTATTAATGTCATGTTACAAGACAAAATTGTTTTTACCATATGCACACATATACATATGCGCTCAATACAATTAAACCAAAAGATTGCAGAATTACATTTAGCCCATTAACTACAAATTGTATTCAGGAGTAAGTAAAATTTGGCAAAACCCAACAATTATTAATTACAAGAGCCCATCTTGAATTAATATGTGTTATCTTACTAGTTCTAAGAATTTAACAATACACGACATTCATTACTCCCAACAACCAAGCTTCAATAGCATAAGTCAAATTCAAATACACAATCAGGGTAACTGAGTCATTAAATGATAATTATACTAGTTATGTTTTAGTCCAACAAATACCAAATATATATTTATTAATCAGAACATTAGGATTTAAACTGAATTCAAGAACCAAGACTCCCCTTATCATAATTTCATCATTTATAATTACAGCATAATTTTATTCCACATCTCACGCACTAATCACTAAAGCATAAATCAACCATCAACTAAATCTTATATTAACAATCAGCATATATATGTATAAATGATAATTAATCAGTTTACATGTTTACGAGTATACAGATTATTCAGCTATAAGTTCCAAATAATTAAGGGGCAATTCTACTAGACTAATTCGGTCACACACATACACATACACCACTAACATTATTTGCTCACTTAATACCAAATTTCAAGGATCAACCACCCATTAATTAGTTCCCAATTTTCACAAATACGTCGATCCAAATCACTCATAAATACACGTATACATGTATAGGTTATGTGTATACGTATAGGTACTAATAGCCCAAAATCATACCGTATAACTATTTCAAGAAACAACATACTATAAATTTAATTCCACAATTATACAATTAAACGTATCACTTTCAATTTAAATTTAAAAACTCCAAATATCCAGAATTGCGATACAATACAACCGATCCTAAATTTCAAAATTATTCAACCCAGTATCACACCAAAATTCATGTTTAACTCATAAAATTACAATCCACAATTAACAATTATATGCTAGTGTAAAATTGCAAAACATACGAGATCGGGGAAAAAGGGGATTGATGACTTACAATTCAGAAATTTGAAAGAAAGAAGAAAAAGAAAAGAAAGTGGACAGCAGTGGGTGTTGGGGGAGACATCAGTGGCCAGACGTGAAGGACGATGCTAGCGATGGAAGCACGGTTGCCAGTAGCTATTTGTTCCTTGGCCTTGCTTTCGGCTTCCTCTGTTTTTGGCAGCGAAGAGAGAGAGAGAGAGACCAGGGGAAAGGGTGGTGTCTGAACGGTGGCGTGATGGTGGTTGGCGACAGAGATGAAGTTAACGGTTGCTTCTCTTCCTCGGTTTAAAAGAGAGAGAACTGAAGAGATCCAAGAGGAAGAGGGATATGGTGGTTATCGGTGCCGAAAGGGGGACTCTCGGCCCTGCCCAGATCCGGATGTTGATAGGAAGGATGGTAGTGGCAAGGTGACAATGCCGGCTCCTTTCTTGGCGGAAAGACTGGAAGCGGCAGTGGCTCTCGGTTGTTGCTGCTGGAGTGGCGGCGGCCTACGGTGTTTTTGTTCTTTAGCCGAGAGGGTGTAACACCCCGGAGCGAAGGGCGCCACATCCCCCGCACCATAACCCAACACGTGAAGCGAAATGGGAACTCCGTCCACGTATCAAGCCACGGCGAACGGGTGACAAACAAAAATCCAACCTAAGCTAGGCGGTCTAGACCCTACTCAGAGCACGCAATAAAACAAATAACGAATGCGGAAGCACCAGAATCTCATAAAGCAAATAAACAAACTCAAGACATAACAAACTTTCGATTCAAGTTATACAACTTTTACAAATCCGAATTTAAAGCATAACTTATACATTTTTCAGAATTGGCCAAAGTGCATAAAGAAAACGAAAATACAATGCATGAGACTCAAGCTATCCTCAAACCCGACTCAAAGACAACCGCCTAGCTCCAACACCTCAGAACGGGTACCTGCAACTCAAAACAAAAGGGGAAAAAGATAGAAATAACGAGGGTCAGTCCTAAAGACTGGTGAGGGGGCTAACACACGCACCCATACATATACGTAAGAGCAAAGCATATACAAAGCTGAAAGGGGTTCGTGAACCGGGCGTGGTTTTTGCATTCTAAGACATTTAACCCGTGGTAATATATATAAAGAAAGAAGTTTGGAGCCGAAGGCCAAATTCAGTCAAGTTTTAGAGTTTAGAAATCCGCCCCCGTTTCACAACCATAATCGAAACATAACGAACTGAAAGCTTAAATCCAACTCACTTACTCCATACACCAAGGCGAAACGAAAACAAAACAAATCATATCTCAACTCCACCCCAACACCGTTTCGGGGAGAGAGGTGCCCCTCTCAACCCCTGCGGAAAGCTGAATGAGACGGGGGATCCACCCGCTCCTTCGACGGGTCACTAAGCACACCGCCGGCACAAGAAGACCCGCCTTCCCCTCGACCTCCCGAGGATGGGCGAAATCTCCCTTTTGTGGAGTCGTGTTGATGAGAGAGCCCGGCGACCCCATGGCCGACCCGGGATCACATACCACTTCTCCGGGGCCCAAACTTACACTTACACTTAAACTTGCACTTATCACACTTACCAGGCGAAGCTTATCCACAAATCTTATCACGCTTACAAACACACACACACTTAACAAAGCTTATCAAAACAAAAGAAAATAGAGCTTATATACTTATAAAAGCGTTTTCAAATTCTTGAGGCAAACGGGACAAATCCCACGAAATACGTATCCAAACACATATCTATATATATACATATATAAGTCGCATGCGGGTTCGAAATTCAATTAGGGTCTTAGGTCATCATAACTAAAAGGAAAGAAAACCTCACCTGGACGAGCAAACCAACTAAAACGGACCAAAAGGAGTCAAGCGAACCACTTCCTCAACAACGGGACGAACCTAAGAGCAAAACAAAGAGCAAGAGGCAAACTTAGACTCAAATGAACCATATTGACGCTCGGCGAATGCGTATGAATACATAAGAGGTGCTATTATGTCATGAACACGTTCATGTGCACTATTAAGGAATTTAAATCATATAATCAAGTCATTCAATCCTTCGCTCACTTTCATTCGAATTCATAATTTCACGTTTCCAAATCAAATCAAGAAATTCAAGGCATAAGATCTAACATTTAGGCAAATAAGAGCATTGAAGCAAATTAAGTTCAACACATATTCAAACGTATTCAATCTTACACAAAACCCTACTACATACACCCTATTACATAATATAACATATTCCCAAAGTTTGAAAACAAGAACAAATCACAAGATGAGGGAAAAAGGGTTAAGGAAATCACAAAGGCCACAAAACGCACATAAACGGCATTCAACAAAAGCATGCCTAAATCTCACCCAAATGTTATGAAATCGAACCACAATACTCCCAACACATATTATAACAAGGTCATAGTTCAACACAAATGAAGATAAAGGCATCAAAGAGGTCAAACAAACCAAAAACCGAAAAGGAAAACCAAGGGCTGCGCAGGGGGAGGGACACGGGGGTGTCCCTCAACTTAACTAAGCTGAGCCACGCCCGTGGCTCAGTCCAGAGATGCCCAGGAAGCATGACACGCCCGTGTCTCACCTTTCAAGGCAAATGAGACACGGGGGTGTCACGGTACAGCACCAAAAACACATACAAAAATTCGCCGGCAAAACTGACACTAAACAAAATCAGTCCAAAAGCATACCAAATCAACTCCAAATATTATGAAACTTGATATACAACATATTTAGCATGTTAGGAACATATTTCATTTAGAAGTCAAAGCCTGAATCATGCGTTAAGGTCACCGAAATCATGCAGCAACTCTGGAGCACCAAAAACGGACATATGAGCTCAATTGGTTCAATCATGCCATGATCAAGTACTTAGGGGCTGAATATGAAGCTAAAACTCTAGGGAATGAATACTAACATGATAAGAAACTAATATACTCCATGTATATGCAAATTGACACGAATTGGAGCACATTAGAACCACCAAGTAATCACAAAATGCAACAGCAACAGTTCGGTTCGCGCATAGCATACAAACAGGCCATCATGCTTTGATTAGGAGCTGAAAATGAATCTAAAAACTTCCAAGAGCAGGGCTAACATATAAAGCAATTAGTATACAACATCTCCATGCAAATTCACACGAATTGGAAGTCATTAACTCAAGCAACGAAGCACAAAACGTCACAGCGGTTCCAAAACAGGGGAGCAGATTTTAAGGTTCAAGAACTCAAGTTTGCAGCCATATTAAAGCATGAATTCAGGGCAAAACGAAGCAAATTCATAGAACAACATGTATACTACATTACCAAGCATTAGCATACGAAATTGGAGGCAAGAATTCATCCATTTGATCTCAAAAACGTGACAGTAGTTTGGTGGAAATGAGCAGATTTGCAGCAGTTCGGTTTTCAAGTTTCATGGCCAAGAACTCAAGGTTTCAATCATGTTATCAAAGAGAAAACAACCCTAACACATCTAGCATGAAGTAAGAATCAAGAATGGAAGCAAAGGAGTTCATATAAGCACCAAAGAAGCCTCAAATCAGCCACAAACTTAAGCTAAGGCAAGGAAGCAACAAATGACCTCTAACCCTAACTATTCATGCAAGCTTTCATAACCTTATTAAATCTGATGCAAATCATGTATTTCAAGGATCAAATGAAGCATAGAAGAGAGGAGAATACATAAATATACTTACCTTTAAGAGTTGATGAAGTATGGAAGAGTTTAGCTCCAAAAATCACAAGCCATGGGAAGGGGGTTTCTTCTTCTCCTCTTCTCTTCTCTCTCGATCTGTTTCAGCACAAAGGAGGGGGTTTTGGCTCGGTTTTCAGCTGATAAGGGAGAGGGAGAGACTTAACTCAAGTCAAGAAATCAAGGGTTAGGCTTGAGCATGGTTAAATTGGCCCCACAAGTGTAAGACTAGTCAAAGAAGGTGGCTTAAGCACAAGCTGTTCGTTCCGGGCGAAAAACGAGGGTCCAAATAGGCTTAGAAAAATACCAAATCAGGTTCCTTGGCTTCGTCTCTTCGTCACGAGTCCAACGCATCTTCCGGAATTCGAATCCGAATTCCCTAGCTCAAGTTATGGCCTCCGGAACAAGAGGCGCGCTAAAACTAGTTAGCCCCTCATGTCCCTCGTCAAATACTTAAGGTTTAAAACCTCGACAAACGAACACGAAAACATAAAACGAGCATGCAAACACCTTCATAACTCACATATATCACGCATATCGAAATCTCACAAAAATCGGAATTGGATTCCGGCACATAACGAGCAAATTACGAGCAAACGAAACTTAAACGTTTAAAATTCAGAGTTCAAGAATATAAACAATTAATTTCATATAAATTCAAATAATCATATAAGCATTAAAATAACATTCAAATACATAATTAAATAATTTAAAGCACATAAAACCCTCTCGTTACGGCGTACCTGGAAATCCGAACGATCGGGATGTTACAAACTCTCCTCCTTCAAAAGGACCTGTCCTCAGGTCCTAAGGAGAATCTTGAACGGGTCCGAAGACAAGCCCAAAATCCACACTTCCGCTGCGCCACTCTGATCACAAACTTATCAAGACCCTATCTCGTTAACTGGCGAACCGGACACAAAGTCCTAGTCGTTTGCCCCCACTTCCCAAATAAAGATTCGGGAGTAGTTGGAGAATTCTCAACCTATGGCACGTAGACATTACTACACAAAGTCCATAACGTCTTTCTTATGCCAGAACAACCGAGTCGCAAACCTCCGAACAACCCCAACCCTGAGTGGGATAAACCCGTGACCTTGCACTCCTTAAGGCGTAGGCTACCGTTCGTCTACGAGCAACACACAACAAAGGCCTTCCTTTATGCCTCGGTTGGAAACAAGGTAGCCTTTTGTACCTTCGGTTAGGCGAGAGCCAATACCGTGGGTAACTCTCTTCAACCGCCTCTTCCCACTCAAAACCGTGCCTCTTACTCTGAGACAATCCTCGGTTCTTCTACGGGAAATACCAACGGGTTAGCCTTCTATCTAGTACCCGAAGATATCGTTGAGTCCCTGACGGACCTCCTAAAAGCATCCGCTAACGCCAACGAAAACAAGGCACCTTCAGACAAGCTGATCAAAAGCGGCTCGACCCTCACAACTCACCAAGCACTCACGAACACTCCACACTACCAGCTCTCACCACAAGGAAGTACTAACACAAAAAGGAAAACAAACAAAGCACACAACGAACAAGAGCCAAGTAGGAAAAGAGATACGTAACAAGCAAAACTAGGGAATAAAGGAAGCACACTTCAAACAAGAACCAAGAAGAAAAGAATCACACAATAGGCAAGAACCAAGGGTGAAAGTAATTACGCATCAAGCAAAACTGAAAAGGGAAGGAAACACGTTACAAGTAAGAGCCACGAAGGGAAAGAAACACTTAACAAGCAAGAACAAGAAAAGGCAAAATTACGCAACAAACATAATGAAGAATCACGTAAAAACAAGGAGTAAGACAATAAGCACATGGGTTTCCCCCGAATGTTAAAATATGCGTGAAATGTAATGCCATGAGTGCTTCATGTACCGTTCACCATAGGAGTAGCGTTGAGTGTGGTGCCATCCTCTTGTTTTCCGGGAGGATCATCTTGTGCTTGAACCGGGATCTTGAAGTCATAACATTTCCTTGAAGACCTCAACTTCTTGTTGTTCGATTAACTTTCATCATGCCTTCGATTCCTCCACAATTGAGTCCTCCTACCACCTTTGGTATTGAAATCTCTCCTTGTTTGATATTGGTGACCTCATGAGATTCTTGAGTTTCTTCATTCCATATAATTCGAGTCTCTACAATGTGTATATTAAATTGCTTCCGGTGAGGAGATGTAAAAATATATCCATCCTCAGTATTTGAATCTTCTTATACTCGGCAACTTTGAAGTCTTAAGTTTTCAAAATTTCTCTTGTCTCTTAGTCTCTCGCCTTGTCTCCCAATTATTTCACCTTGAAATATTTTCCCCAACCCGCGACACTTGAAACAATTCCTAATTCCTTTTAATTTGATCCTTTTACTCCGATCTTGGAATCTTTCTTTTCTTGACATTGTTGATATCTTGAAGCTTCTCGAAATTTCTTGAAATTTAAATTCCTTGCTTGATCTTCGAACTCCAAACTGATCTTTTCTCCTCATAAGTGTTGGCAAGACTCCCTTCATTAATGGCCCATTCCTTCATAGCTCCTTTTATCTTGTATCCTCGGATCACGCACATATTCTTGAAATTTGAAGATTTGATCGAATTTCATATCTATTCCTTGCAACTAATTCCAAACCCTAGGATGGTCCTCGAAGGCAACCAATCTTTCAAACCTTTAAATGAAATCGTCCATCTTCTCTCATTCTTCAATTTGAAATCTTCTTATCATCAAACTTGAAAGAAAGGTAGTTGTGTGAAGGCCTCTAATAGGACTCCCTCATGAGAATTCTTCTCGGACTCCTCAAATCTCAACTTCACTCTCGTGATCCTCTAGAAGTTGACCTTGATATCCTCATTTCAAACCGCTTCAAAAGATAAAAGTCTCTGAACCCCTTATAGCCAGAATATACCTGTCTCCCTTGTCCTTTTCCCGGTAATACTTGTTGATGTCGAAAGAGTATCCTGAAATAAAATACAATTCCAAGAAAGTATCGATGCATGCGGGGTTTCTAGTGCATGTTCATGTGAACTATTAATACAAATAATAGCAAATAATATCAAGTAATTCACATAAGTGATGTAGTGAATGCCAACAAACACGTAATCCTAAGCCGAACGACCTAGACAAACCCGACACGACACGAGAGCTCCGGTTTTGCAACCTAGAGCTCTGATACCACCTACAGTTGTAACACCCCGGAGCGAAGGGCGCCACATCCCCCGCACCATAACCCAACACGTGAAGCGAAATGGGAACTCCGTCCACGTATCAAGCCACGGCGAACGGGTGACAAACAAAAATCCAACCTAAGCTAGGCGGTCTAGACCCTACTCAGAGCACGCAATAAAACAAATAACGAATGCGGAAGCACCAGAATCTCATAAAGCAAATAAACAAACTCAAGACATAACAAACTTTCGATTCAAGTTATACAACTTTTACAAATCCGAATTTAAAGCATAACTTATACATTTTTCAGAATTGGCCAAAGTGCATAAAGAAAACGAAAATACAATGCATGAGACTCAAGCTATCCTCAAACCCGACTCAAAGACAACCGCCTAGCTCCAACACCTCAGAACGGGTACCTGCAACTCAAAACAAAAGGGGAAAAAGATAGAAATAACGAGGGTCAGTCCTAAAGACTGGTGAGGGGGCTAACACACGCACCCATACATATACGTAAGAGCAAAGCATATACAAAGCTGAAAGGGGTTCGTGAACCGGGCGTGGTTTTTGCATTCTAAGACATTTAACCCGTGGTAATATATATAAAGAAAGAAGTTTGGAGCCGAAGGCCAAATTCAGTCAAGTTTTAGAGTTTAGAAATCCGCCCCCGTTTCACAACCATAATCGAAACATAACGAACTGAAAGCTTAAATCCAACTCACTTACTCCATACACCAAGGCGAAACGAAAACAAAACAAATCATATCTCAACTCCACCCCAACACCGTTTCGGGGAGAGAGGTGCCCCTCTCAACCCCTGCGGAAAGCTGAATGAGACGGGGGATCCACCCGCTCCTTCGACGGGTCACTAAGCACACCGCCGGCACAAGAAGACCCGCCTTCCCCTCGACCTCCCGAGGATGGGCGAAATCTCCCTTTTGTGGAGTCGTGTTGATGAGAGAGCCCGGCGACCCCATGGCCGACCCGGGATCACAAACCACTTCTCCGGGGCCCAAACTTACACTTACACTTAAACTTGCACTTATCACACTTACCAGGCGAAGCTTATCCACAAATCTTATCACGCTTACAAACACACACACACTTAACAAAGCTTATCAAAACAAAAGAAAATAGAGCTTATTTACTTATAAAAGCGTTTTCAAATTCTTGAGGCAAACGGGACAAATCCCACGAAATACGTATCCAAACACATATCTATATATATACATATATAAGTCGCATGCGGGTTCGAAATTCAATTAGGGTCTTAGGTCATCATAACTAAAAGGAAAGAAAACCTCACCTGGACGAGCAAACCAACTAAAACGGACCAAAAGGAGTCAAGCGAACCACTTCCTCAACAACGGGACGAACCTAAGAGCAAAACAAAGAGCAAGAGGCAAACTTAGACTCAAATGAACCATATTGACGCTCGGCGAATGCGTATGAATACATAAGAGGTGCTATTATGTCATGAACACGTTCATGTGCACTATTAAGGAATTTAAATCATATAATCAAGTCATTCAATCCTTCGCTCACTTTCATTCGAATTCATAATTTCACGTTTCCAAATCAAATCAAGAAATTCAAGGCATAAGATCTAACATTTAGGCAAATAAGAGCATTGAAGCAAATTAAGTTCAACACATATTCAAACGTATTCAATCTTACACAAAACCCTACTACATACACCCTATTACATAATATAACATATTCCCAAAGTTTGAAAACAAGAACAAATCACAAGATGAGGGAAAAAGGGTTAAGGAAATCACAAAGGCCACAAAACGCACATAAACGGCATTCAACAAAAGCATGCCTAAATCTCACCCAAATGTTATGAAATCGAACCACAATACTCCCAACACATATTATAACAAGGTCATAGTTCAACACAAATGAAGATAAAGGCATCAAAGAGGTCAAACAAACCAAAAACCGAAAAGGAAAACCAAGGGCTGCGCAGGGGGAGGGACACGGGGGTGTCCCTCAACTTAACTAAGCTGAGCCACGCCCGTGGCTCAGTCCAGAGATGCCCAGGAAGCATGACACGCCCGTGTCTCACCTTTCAAGGCAAATGAGACACGGGGGTGTCACGGTACAGCACCAAAAACACATACAAAAATTCGCCGGCAAAACTGACACTAAACAAAATCAGTCCAAAAGCATACCAAATCAACTCCAAATATTATGAAACTTGATATACAACATATTTAGCATGTTAGGAACATATTTCATTTAGAAGTCAAAGCCTGAATCATGCGTTAAGGTCACCGAAATCATGCAGCAACTCTGGAGCACCAAAAACGGACATATGAGCTCAATTGGTTCAATCATGCCATGATCAAGTACTTAGGGGCTGAATATGAAGCTAAAACTCTAGGGAATGAATACTAACATGATAAGAAACTAATATACTCCATGTATATGCAAATTGACACGA
The DNA here is from genome assembly GCA_037501455.1 of Lantana camara. NCBI lineage: Eukaryota > Viridiplantae > Streptophyta > Magnoliopsida > Lamiales > Verbenaceae > Lantana > Lantana camara. Next base: position 61,944,594 of record CM074857.1, on the reverse strand, counting down.
ATTGGAGCACATTAGAACCACCAAGTAATCACAAAATGCAACAGCAACAGTTCGGTTCGCGCATAGCATACAAACAGGCCATCATGCTTTGATTAGGAGCTGAAAATGAATCTAAAAACTTCCAAGAGCAGGGCTAACATATAAAGCAATTAGTATACAACATCTCCATGCAAATTCACACGAATTGGAAGTCATTAACTCAAGCAACGAAGCACAAAACGTCACAGCGGTTCCAAAACAGGGGAGCAGATTTTAAGGTTCAAGAACTCAAGTTTGCAGCCATATTAAAGCATGAATTCAGGGCAAAACGAAGCAAATTCATAGAACAACATGTATACTACATTACCAAGCATTAGCATACGAAATTGGAGGCAAGAATTCATCCATTTGATCTCAAAAACGTGACAGTAGTTTGGTGGAAATGAGCAGATTTGCAGCAGTTCGGTTTTCAAGTTTCATGGCCAAGAACTCAAGGTTTCAATCATGTTATCAAAGAGAAAACAACCCTAACACATCTAGCATGAAGTAAGAATCAAGAATGGAAGCAAAGGAGTTCATATAAGCACCAAAGAAGCCTCAAATCAGCCACAAACTTAAGCTAAGGCAAGGAAGCAACAAATGACCTCTAACCCTAACTATTCATGCAAGCTTTCATAACCTTATTAAATCTGATGCAAATCATGTATTTCAAGGATCAAATGAAGCATAGAAGAGAGGAGAATACATAAATATACTTACCTTTAAGAGTTGATGAAGTATGGAAGAGTTTAGCTCCAAAAATCACAAGCCATGGGAAGGGGGTTTCTTCTTCTCCTCTTCTCTTCTCTCTCGATCTGTTTCAGCACAAAGGAGGGGGTTTTGGCTCGGTTTTCAGCTGATAAGGGAGAGGGAGAGACTTAACTCAAGTCAAGAAATCAAGGGTTAGGCTTGAGCATGGTTAAATTGGCCCCACAAGTGTAAGACTAGTCAAAGAAGGTGGCTTAAGCACAAGCTGTTCGTTCCGGGCGAAAAACGAGGGTCCAAATAGGCTTAGAAAAATACCAAATCAGGTTCCTTGGCTTCGTCTCTTCGTCACGAGTCCAACGCATCTTCCGGAATTCGAATCCGAATTCCCTAGCTCAAGTTATGGCCTCCGGAACAAGAGGCGCGCTAAAACTAGTTAGCCCCTCATGTCCCTCGTCAAATACTTAAGGTTTAAAACCTCGACAAACGAACACGAAAACATAAAACGAGCATGCAAACACCTTCATAACTCACATATATCACGCATATCGAAATCTCACAAAAATCGGAATTGGATTCCGGCACATAACGAGCAAATTACGAGCAAACGAAACTTAAACGTTTAAAATTCAGAGTTCAAGAATATAAACAATTAATTTCATATAAATTCAAATAATCATATAAGCATTAAAATAACATTCAAATACATAATTAAATAATTTAAAGCACATAAAACCCTCTCGTTACGGCGTACCTGGAAATCCGAACGATCGGGATGTTACAGAGGGAAACGGTGGAGCAGGCGTCGCTCAGATGGCGGTGGGTGGTGCGTGGTGAACGAAAGGAGTGAGAAAGGTGGTGGCTGGCCGTATCTGGAATGGAGGCTGACGGAGGAGACGACACGGCGTTGGTGGCGTGGAAGGTGGTGGAGGGCTGAGTCGCGGCGGAGGTTCGGTGGTTGGGGGATTCTCGCGCAGCTGCTGCTGCTGAAGACCGAAAGGGGGAGAGAGGAAATGAAGTTGAAGCTAGGGTTTCTGTGTATAAGAAGACTCCCTCTTCCGAATTTGCAAAGAAGTCCCTCGAGAATTAAGTTGTGAGATTGGGTCCCCAAAGTTAAAGTTGGGTTCAAATAGATCCAATTAAAGATTTTGTAATTATAAAAGCACCCCCAAGACTTTAAAGAAAGCAATAGTAAGTCCAATTGAATTTCTCATATTTAGAAATAAATCCCCAGTTTTAATTAATTTCAAATTAGCCCACATAATTCAAATTAAAGAGCAAATAGGTACTAGGCACATATTTCAATTAAGTCCACATATTTACATGGGATTACAATTGAGTCAATTAAACAATTAAAACATGAATAAAGTAATTAAAGCTCAAGCAGAGTTAAATAATTAACAATCTAATCGCATGAAAACGACATCGTATCCTGCTCCGAAAATGCGGGGTGTTACACCCTTCCCCCCTTAAGAGAACCTGGTCCCCAGGTTCCACTCCTGAGCTAGAAAAGCTTCGAGCTGATAGTGTCTTAACCCTTCTCGAGGAGTTGCGTAAAACATAGCCTCCGTTGTAAAGTTTACTCTCATTATGTTTACTGAACCTTTCTCGCGATGTCTCATTGTTAGTGAGATCTATCCAAGTACTGGACCATTGATTGCATCGAGTTTGCTCGGCCACTCCCACGAGACGGATAGCTGCCACTGCACTCAACTTCAATGACGTCGCAACTTGTCACTTGCAAACCGTAACCTGGTCAACGCGTAACGCAACCGCAATAAACAAGAGAGAATCCCATCTCTCGGCAAGTAAGTGGAAGAACCAAGTCTCTCAAACACGCAAACGAGAGAACCCCGTCTCTCCAGCACTCAAATGAGAGAACCCCGTCTCTCCAACACACAAATGAGAGAACCCCGTCTCTCAACCTAAGTCTGATAGATTCCACATCTCCCAAACATTCTAGTTTGAGAAACCCAGCATTTCTCAAACCCTTAGATTCAAGAGAATCCAGCATCTCTGAATATCTAAGTACAAGAGAATCCAACATCTCTCGTGCACAAAACTTAGAAAGAATCCAACATCTTTCTATCACATAAATGGAGAGAATCCTACATCTCTCCAACACGTAAAAGAGGGAGACTAAAGTCTCTCTTGCAATTAGATCCACAGATGAACATTCATACATACATAAATCAGAGTAACACTTGACGAAAAGTATGCGATGCATGTTTGGTGTACCTTATACAACCGATATCGGTGTCCCTTAAGCATAGATTCGACGCTCATACCTCAACTCAAGGGGGATATCGCGATGGAATCCCTGTAAAACAAGGTTACAGTATGTATGTATGTTATATGCGAGGGTAATGAGCAATCAAGGGAGTTTTAAATCACATAGACATGCTTAATCCACGTAAACACATAACTTATTCATTTCAGCAATAGATCACCAAAAACAGATATTCCAGGTTATCCATGCTAGATCAGGTAGCCACGTTATCATAATCAGAACAACGACAATCATCACACACATCAAACAAAACAAGATAAGAATACTTAAGCGATGCATGTATGCAAATGCCATGAATGCTTGGCGTACCGATCACCGTAGTGTCAAACTCTTGACAAGAAGTTGAGACGAAGTGGTAGGAGTTGATTAAGTCGATAATGATGCAATCTTCGTCATCTGAACTTCTTGTCTTAAATCTTTTGATGTACAGAGGCAATTCAGCTATTATGTCCATCATCCAACTCTCAACTAAACCATAATCCTTGATCAACCAGAATCATCCACAATCTCCTTCAGGAACTCTGACTTATGTGTTAACCCTTGATCTGCACATCTTCAATGAATTGCCCATAATTCAATTGTCAATCAGAAATCTATCTCAGAGTTAAGTTCGGCGCGAGGGGTATTAAGCATTTCCCAAAGCAATCCATGGTATATGATTCTAAAACTTGAATAAAATCTTTTGGTATCTATGTGATCTATTCCCATCTCTCCATGAAGATAACACCTAGAGAGCCAACAACCAATCTTGTCTTGTCGTTTGTTAACTCTAAACACTACCAAAACCTTCAACACCCACCGATGGTTTGTAGCTCGTTGCTTAAGTTAGCACCAACATGGTTACTTAACCGCATCCCTTGAACTTGATCGAATCGAACTTGATCGGATTCTTCTACATTAACTCGTTTCCATCAACAAGGTGACTACTTCCAAATGAACGAATCATCAAAGCGAAAGTTCATCAACCTCCTTCAAATCGGTTCTACTTGATCAGATTCTCTTCCATTGACTCATTTCCCTCAACAAGTCGACTACTTTCAAATGACCGAATCCTCAAGGCGAAAGTTCGTCAAACTTCATCTATCAATTGACTTTAAGATAGTAAGTCAATATAGCAAATCTCATTCCTTCAACTTTGAACATTTGCATGACCATTGATCTTGGTGATGACTCCTTTCATCTTCGAATTATGGTGTATTTCCGTTGTAGTGCCAATAAGTAGTGTTGATGGAGGGAAATCTCAATGTTGACTCCTAGGACACCCTGAAATTCAAACACTAAATTCGATGCATGCCGGTTAAGGATGCACATGAAATGTAACATGCATGTCACGTAAATGCAACAATTAATTGTAATTTATAAAGCACATAAAATAAGATGTTGAATAATCAAAGTCATAATGTGCACACAATCATATAATCACGAAATAATTCATGCAGAAGGGTCAAAGTATCAAGTCAAGCAAATGCAATGCGCAGTTATTCCTATGCCGTACGACCTAGACAGACTCAGCACGACTCAAGAGCTCGGTTTTGCAACCTAGAGCTCTGATACCACTTAAGGATGTAACACCCCAAACGGAGGATACCACATCCCCCGCACTAAGACCCAGACCCGGTCACGGAATAGAAAGTCCATGCCCGAAACCGAATCATAGCGAACGGGACCAACTCACACACTAGGCTAGGCGGATCTAACTTGACAAACTCAGAGTGCGGAAGCAATTAAAACCAACATCAATAGATAGCGGAAGCATTTAAAACAAAACATACATAGCAGGTGACGGGTTCAACTAGCATAAATACCTAGTCCCGAATAAATTCATAATCCAACGTAATAAACAGCATAAGTTTCATCATAATATCTACTAACATCCAAATACTGGCTTACTAACCCCACACGGGTTCAAGTCTAAGTAGAACATAAACATAACGTTCAAGTGTGAAACATAAATACATAACATAAATAAAGTATACGACAAATGCATCCTAATACCAACTAAACTGACAAGTGTAACACAGGAGACTCACTTCCGCCTAGCTCAAGCCAAAAGGAAACCTGCAAACTAAAAGATAAATGAGGGGTCAGTCAACTGACTGAGTGAGGGGGCTAACGCACACCCACTGTATATATATAGAGCATAGCACATATCAGAAGGGTGGACTCATGAACCGGAGATAGGTGTTGCATACCAAAGACATTTCCAAAAGTACCCAAAGGATAGTTATAAGTATAAGTTTTTGAAAACATTTCAGAAACTCTATCTCGATTCATGATTCCCAGACATAACAGATCACATGCTCGGCGAGTACGAGCTTCCAACCTTTACTCCTCAGAACATATCAGAACATAAAATACAAAATCAATCCAACCTTTACACCAATAATGGAGGGGATGTGCCATCCCCAAACCATCTAGAACATACACACCCTCAAGGGGTAGCGAACCCACAAGAGTCCTCCCCGGCCTTAGCCGAAGGCTCAAGATACCACGTCTCCCTCATCACCCTAAGGTCGCGCAATGATATCTCAAATGGAACTAGGCACAGGTATATCCCCGATGGCCTTAACAGTCTCGGGGGCTCCTTACCCATAGCTCCATGGAACTACGCACAGGTATATCCCCGACGGCCCTAACCGTCCCGGGGGCTCCTTACCCATAGCTCCTCGGATCCACATACAAACATACATACATACAGATGCCAATATTCATGGCCAACTCGCTACAGAACATAACGTAACATACTTTTCAAAACAGCTTACATATGCTTTCATATCTAATTTTCCAAAACAGAGTTGTGTCACAAGGTCATAAACATATCATAGCCAACACGTACGTATATAATAGATATACTCGCATGCAGGGGTTGAAATCAGCATATTAAGGCCATAGGTCGCATAACTATACAAAATCCTAAACCTCACCTGAGAAGCGACGAGAAACGAGAACTGACAAGACGAATGCCAACTTGATCGGGTTGTCTCTGCCGTGGAGATTACTGAACAGAAAGGAAATACAGTGTACTCGTGAGACAAGACTCGATCATGAACCACATAGACGCACGGCGTTGCTCAAAATAATAATAGTATGCTTAAGTGTCCATGTTGTACTTCTAATGTGGTGTCGTGGTCAATTAAGACATGTCAGTGCGTAGCAAATCATATTTACAAGTAGCAATTAATTATACAAGGTCAATCACCAATTGAGCAATTAACAATTAAGTATGTTTACAAAAATTAGGTACAACACATAAATTCGAGTTCAAAGAACGCTAACTCATAACCCGACATCTGCATAAACTCACAATTTCAGAAATCAATTTCTTTAACAAAATGCATGATCAAACAGGTACTTCAATAACAGAACATTCAATAGTGTTACTTCCCATTGGTATTAATGTCATGTTACAAGACAAAATTGTTTTTACCATATGCACACATATACATATGCGCTCAATACAATTAAACCAAAAGATTGCAGAATTACATTTAGCCCATTAACTACAAATTGTATTCAGGAGTAAGTAAAATTTGGCAAAACCCAACAATTATTAATTACAAGAGCCCATCTTGAATTAATATGTGTTATCTTACTAGTTCTAAGAATTTAACAATACACGACATTCATTACTCCCAACAACCAAGCTTCAATAGCATAAGTCAAATTCAAATACACAATCAGGGTAACTGAGTCATTAAATGATAATTATACTAGTTATGTTTTAGTCCAACAAATACCAAATATATATTTATTAATCAGAACATTAGGATTTAAACTGAATTCAAGAACCAAGACTCCCCTTATCATAATTTCATCATTTATAATTACAGCATAATTTCATTCCACATCTCACGCACTAATCACTAAAGCATAAATCAACCATCAACTAAATCTTATATTAACAATCAGCATATATATGTATAAATGATAATTAATCAGTTTACATGTTTACGAGTATACAGATTATTCAGCTATAAGTTCCAAATAATTAAGGGGCAATTCTACTAGACTAATTCGGTCACACACATACACATACACCACTAACATTATTTGCTCACTTAATACCAAATTTCAAGGATCAACCACCCATTAATTAGTTCCCAATTTTCACAAATACGTCGATCCAAATCACTCATAAATACACGTATACATGTATAGGTTATGTGTATACGTATAGGTACTAATAGCCCAAAATCATACCGTATAACTATTTCAAGAAACAACATACTATAAATTTAATTCCACAATTATACAATTAAACGTATCACTTTCAATTTAAATTTAAAAACTCCAAATATCCAGAATTGCGATACAATACAACCGATCCTAAATTTCAAAATTATTCAACCCAGTATCACACCAAAATTCATGTTTAACTCATAAAATTACAATCCACAATTAACAATTATATGCTAGTGTAAAATTGCAAAACATACGAGATCGGGGAAAAAGGGGATTGATGACTTACAATTCAGAAATTTGAAAGAAAGAAGAAAAAGAAAAGAAAGTGGACAGCAGTGGGTGTTGGGGGAGACGTCAGTGGCTAGACGTGAAGGACGATGCTAGCGATGGAAGCACGGTTGCCAGTAGCTATTTGTTCCTTGGCCTTGCTTTCGGCTTCCTCTGTTTTTGGCAGCGACGAGAGAGAGAGAGAGACCAGGGGAAAGGGTGGTGTCTGAACGGTGGCGTGATGGTGGTTGGCGACAGAGATGAAGTTAACGGTTGCTTCTCTTCCTCGGTTTAAAAGAGAGAGAACTGAAGAGATCCAAGAGGAAGAGAGATATGGTGGTTGTCGGTGCCGAAAGGGGGACTCTCGGCCCTGCCCAGATCCGGATGTTGATAGGAAGGATGGTAGTGGCAAGGTGACGATGCCGGCTCCTTTCTTGGCGGAAAGACTGGAAGCGGCAGTGGCTCTCGGTTGTTGCTGCTGGAGTGGCGGTGGCCTACGGTGTTTTTGTTCTTTAGCCGAGAGGGAAACGGTGGAGCAGGGGTCGCTCAGATGGCGGTGGGTGGTGCGTGGTGAACGAAAGGAGTGAGAAAGGTGGTGGCTGGCCGTATCTGGAATGGAGGCTGACGGAGGAGACGACACGGCGTTGGTGGCGTGGAAGGTGGTGGAGGGCTGAGTCGCGGCGGAGGTTCGGTGGTTGGGGGATTCTCGCGCAGCTGCTGCTGCTGAAGACCGAAAGGGGGAGAGAGGAAATGAAGTTGAAGCTAGGGTTTCTGTGTATAAGAAGACTCCCTCTTCCGAATTTGCAAAGAAGTCCCTCGAGAATTAAGTTGTGAGATTGGGTCCCCAAAGTTAAAGTTGGGTTCAAATAGAACCAATTAAAGATTTTGTAATTATAAAAGCAGCCCCAAGACTTTAAAGAAAGCAATAGTAAGTCCAATTGAATTTCTCATATTTAGAAATAAATCCCCAGTTTTAATTAATTTCAAATTAGCCCACATAATTCAAATTAAAGAGCAAATAGGTACTAGGCACATATTTCAATTAAGTCCACATATTTACATGGGATTACAATTGAGTCAATTAAACAATTAAAACATGAATAAAGTAATTAAAGCTCAAGCAGAGTTAAATAATTAACAATCTAATCGCACGAAAACGACATCGTATCCTGCTCCGAAAATGCGGGGTGTTATAGTTGGGGTACGTAATATGTGTAATGTAGCAATAATATTTCTTGTTTACCTTTTAAAATCCCTATTCCATTCCAGTAATGAATAATATAGTACTAGATTAGTTGGTGTAAGAAATAATCGAGTACTAGATTAATCTGTTGAAACGAATTTTGCTTATATTTTGAACTCAATATCCGTTGGCGTACGTAATTTGTGTAACCTAGCATTGATATTAAATGTTTTGCCTTTTAAAATCCATATTTTAAGTCATTAACGAATAATCTAGTACAGAGTAATCTAGTACGAGATTAGATAAATCTAGTACTAGATCAGTCTTTTCTAAAAATAATATAGTACGAGATTAGATAAATCTAGTACAGAGTAATCTAGTACGAGATTAGATAAATCTAGTACTAGATCAGTCTTTTCCAAGACCGGGATCGAGCAGTACGCCGTCCGGGAGTTCATTGAAGGGCCAGCCTTTGATGAGGCGAACTCGGTCATGGGCGGGGCTGATTTGGAGGCCGGCTTTAGGCTCGCTTGTAATCAGTTCAGGAAGCGAGGTATCATCCCCGAAGGCTTCAGCGACCCAGACATTGGCCTTCAGCACCCCGACCCTTATCCGGAACTGGAAGAGGGGGACCCCGAGCCTCCCGCCGACATCAATTGGCGCAACCACAAGTACGGGTTTGCGGTCGACATGTCGTTCGCAAGAAGGGATAAGAGAGCCCCTGAGTACGAGCTCCCTCCTCCGATCGACCTCGAGAGCTTCGTACCGCCGACCCGACGGGGTCGTAATAAGTTTGGTGCCTCGGCTCTTCTCTGCCTTCGCAGTATTGATATCTGTTGTTGTTGTTCCCTCCTCTTTTCTTAAGTAATCTTGAGACAATCTTATTCGACCCAACGACTGGGGATGTCGCCTTATTATCATTGCATTATCTTATTTCAACGAGCTTATCTTTATCTTTCTCACAATATTCTTTGGATTTCATATACTGTGCGGGGATCATGTTTGATCCCTTGGTGTAGTGGGATTGAGTTTGTTCCCAAATTGCACAAGGGTTCGAATTCGATCAGACTTGGCCTAACGGATCGAGTTTGATCCCGTCTGGTCTAAGGGATCGGTTTCGATCCCTTTGTATTAGACGGGATCGGACAAGGTTGGCCTAAGGGATCCATTTCGATCACTTTGCATTGGGTGGGATTGATTTCGATCCCATTGGGCTGAAGGGGTCAAGTTCGATCCCAATTGATCTGTTCTTGAGTTTGGTCTTTCCCGCCCAAAGGGTTGTTCGTTGTTTGTCCCGGTCTCGTCGGGCCGTTGGACTTAGGGATTTGCAATTTCGAGAGATTAACCAAAGGATTTACAACAAATGTGGTAACTCCCTCCAGATAGCATGATCGTGGATGGGATGCATAACTAATACATAAGATGTAAAGATGATTATCGGATTTTATTGGACGGATCGGAATCGATCCGAAGATAGGTTCGGGACCGGGTTCTGAGCGGGCTCCGGTTCGGTTAACTATACAAGATAAGCCTTTTCAAACATAAAACTTTTCAAGATAAGCCTTTTCAAACATAAAACTTCTTCAGATTGTGCGCGTTCCAAGGTCTTGGTAGTGATGCGCCGGTCATATCTTCGAGCTTGTATGCCATGTTTTTGCCTACTTTAGTAACTCGGTAGGGACCTTCCCAATTGGGTTCGAGTTTTCCCACATGCTGGAGGACCTCTACCTTCTTCAGCACTAGATCCCCGATCTGGAATGCACGGGGCCTGACGTGCTTGTTGTACGATCGGGCCGCGGCCGCATTGTACTGTTTAATCTTCTGGTACGCGCGTTCCCGCTTTTCCTCAATCAGATCCAAGTCATCGGATCGATTTTCGTTATTCCTATCGAGTTGGTGCTGACTGACGCGGGCTGTCTCATGTAGCAACTCCGATGGGACCACTGCCTCAAACCCGTATATCAAAGAATAGGGGGTTTGGCCCGTTGCCGTCCTGGGGGTCGTTCGATAAGCCCATAGGACCCCGTCGAGCTCGTCTGCCCATGCCCCCAGCTTGGCATCGAGACGGGTCTTCAGATTTTGAATGATGATCCTGTTGGTGACTTCGGCTTGGCTATTTGTTTGAGGGTGGCCGACGGTGGTGAATCTGAGGTCGATCCCTATGTCTCGACAGTAGCTTTTGGTGTTCTTGCTCCGGAACTGAGGCCCATTGTCACAGATGAGGACCCTCGGGACCCCAAAGCGGCAGATTATACTCTTCCAAAGGAAATTTCTTATCACCGCATCAGTTATCTTTGGGACTGCTTCGGCTTCGACCCACTTTGAGAAGTACTCAACGGCCACTATGGCGAACCATTTTTGCCGAGGGGCTAGAGGGAATGGTCCAATGATGTAGATCCCCCATTGATTGAAGGGCCATGAGACATCGATCGCGATCATGGTTGTGGGGTGTGTGTGTATAAGGTTGCCGTGTTTCTGGCATTTGGGGCATTTCATCGAGTGCAGCTTCGCGTCTCGGACTAGGGTCGGCCAGAAATATCCGCTTCTTAAGACTTTGCGGGCTAAAGCCCGACCCCCTGAGTGGTTCCCGCAGTTCCCTTCATGGATTTCTTCCAACTCATCTTTGGCTTGGCTCGGGCGGAGGCACCTTAGCGGCGGACTTGTGAATGATTTCTTGAACAATCTCCCTTCGCGGTCCAGTAGGTACAACAACGAGCGATATTTCATCCGCCTCGTCTCTAACCGGCTTTGAGGAAGTGTCCCGTCCTTTAGGTAGGAGACTAAACTATCCATCCAACAAGGCTTCTCCGGGTCGATCGCCGCGACATCGATCCGATCCGTGTCGATGACCCGACCGGGTGAGACGTGAAACGAAATAGTCCCGTCTCGGGTACCCTGGAGGCCATTCGCGAGTTTGGATAGCGCGTCCGCTCGTGCGTTTTCTTCACGGGGGACTTGCTCGATCCGAAATTCTTTGAATTTTGAGGCTAACTCTTTAACCATCTTGAGATAATCCGCCATCGATTCTTCCCTTGCTTCATATGTGCCGTTGACCTGATCCGCGACAAGCTGGGAGTCGGTCACGACCGCCAATCTGTCGACCCGATGCTCCGATACGAACTTCAGTCCCGCGATGAGTGCCTCATATTCTGCTTCGTTGTTAGTGGCCTTGAAGTTAAGGCGGATGGCAAAATCGAACTGTGTGCCATCCGAGCTAACTAATGATATCCCTACCCCTCCCCCCTTGGAGGTCGATGAGCCGTCAACGTACATTGTCCAACTCAAGGGGTCAGGGGCGTCCTTTGGGGGCTTTGTGTTCTTTTCGACTAAGAAGTCAGCCAGAACTTGAGCTTGTTGGGCGACGCGGGGTTGGAAAGTGATGTCGTGTTCACTCAGCTCCACCGCCCATTTCATCATACGACCCAAGACGTCGGGTTTGGATAAGACCTGTCTGAGAGGTTGATCGGTTAGTACCACGATCGGGTATGCCTGGAAATAGGGTCGTAATTTTCGAGCCGCATGTGTCAGCGCGAAGACAAACTTCTCGATCTCAAGGTAGTTTCGCTCCGCCCCATGCAAGATTTTGCTCAGATAATAGATGGGCATATGTTTTCGATCCCTAACCGCGACGAGGACCGAACTGAAAGTTTCGTTGGAAAGGGAGAGATAGAGGTACAAGGTCTCCCCTTCGTTGGGCTTGGCCAACAACGGTGGAGATGCCAGGTACTCTTTGAGTTGTTCAAAGGCTCTATCATACTCCTCATTCCATTCGAACTTTTTTAAGTTTCGTAGTATTTTGAAGAAAGGGAGGTTCCGTTCGGATGATCGGGATATAAACCGATTTAGGGAAATGATCTGACCAACCAAGGATTGGACTTGGCTTATGCAGTCGGGTCGAGGTATGACCTGGATTGCCTTGATCTTTGCTGGGTTCGCTTCGATTCCTCGTTGACTAACCATATATCCGAGGAACTTTCCCCCTTCGACCCCAAAAGTGCATTTGTCTGGGTTAAGCTTCATGTCGTACCTTCTGAGGATTTCAAACACTCGACCTAACAATTTGGGATCAAATAAATGATTGGATAAAAATCCCAAAAATCACATTTTATGCAGTAGCTTTTGTTCTGCCAGAGAGTTGGGAACGGCCGTTTCGGCCCTTAGTGTAAAATGGGAAGGGCCGTTCCCATGCCCTCCGAAAATGTCCCACGATTTTAGATTTAAAATGGCGCTTTTAGCTGGGAACGACCCTTCCGGCTCACAGGCCAAAATGGGAACGCCGTTCCCATGCGTGCGCCGGCTTTGGTTCAAATTGGGGATGGAAAGGGCCGTTCCCGCTCCTCTGTAATTGCAGAAACAGAGCAGAACAGGGGAGAGCTTCGGGAACAAAATAAACACCTCAAATCTTCATCAAATTCACATTAAAATGCAAGAATTCTGAGAGTAAGCATGAATACATGTTTAAGATACAATAAAACTCCATATAAATACTTAAATCACTCAAGAACATCAAGAATCTCCACTTTCATGTTCACACCCAAATGATCACATAATCTCACTTTCTTCAAGAATTCATACCTCAAATCATGATATAATCATCTATTCATGTATCAAACAACATATAATCCATGTATTACCTAAAGTCATAAACCCCAGCTATCATATAATGATCAAGAATCCCATATCCATGCATTAAACCCACCTTGAGTGAGAATAAATGAAGGAAGAAGATGAAGAAGGATGATTGAGCTCCAAAGCTTGAATTTTCCTTGAAAAGCTTGGATGAAATCACTAAAATCTTTCTTCTTTCTTAGAGGTTATGGTTCGGTGAGAGCAAGGAGCAAATTGGGGATGAATTTTGGATGAAATGATCATGGAAGCATGGAGATGCTTTATTACGTGAATCATCATCCTCAAAGTTGATAAAATAATCAATTTGCAATTTAATCCTTCAACTTAACAAGTCATGCAATTAAGGATGAAAAGTTTGAGAAATGATCAATTAAATCCAAAGAAATAAACATGCAATTGGGTCCTTGAATTTTAAAGGAAGATCATTTAAGGACAAGTTGATAATTAAATCATTCTCGGCAATATTTCACCCAATAAACATTTTCAAGTCATGAAATAAATTCTAAATTTGATATGAATTCATAAAATTTCATGGAAGTATGATAAAATATAATTTATAAAATTATAATGGAACGTAAGAAATTAGCAAATGAAAACCGGGGCGTTACATGGTACTTCAGTCTGGGGTTGTAGGACTTATAGTGGGCAAGGATTTTAGTGGGCAACCTGTTACTGAGATAGGTTGTGGTGGCAACAGCTTCGGGCCAGAAAGTGATTTAGGACATTGGCTTCGGTTAACATAGCCCGGGTCATTTCAAGTATGGTACGGTTCTTTCTTTTGGCTACCCCATTTTGTTAAGGGGTGTTGGCGCATGTGATTTAGTGGATAAGGCCATGCTCCTGAAAGAACCTGTTCATTTCTTGATTAACATATTCTCGTCCGTTATCTGACCGAAGCACCTTAATTTTGTGGTTGAACTGAGTTTGTACCATTTTAAAGAAAGCAACGAACGTATCATATATTTCAGATTTGTGATGGAGAAAAGACACCCATGTCATGCGAGAATAATCATCAATGAATAGCACAAAGTACCGAATTAGCTTTGATTTGTAACCGGGGCAAGTCCCCAAACATCCGAATGTACCAAAGAGAAAGCAGACTGAACCCGTGTATCATTGGGTTTATAAGAAGTCCTATGACTCTTAGTAGCAATACAAGTCTGTCAAGATAAGTTTAAAGACTGATTATTCCGGAAAAGGGTAAGGAATAACAGTCGTATGTTGGAAAACACACAAGTTTGCGCAGCGGAAGTTTAAAAATTTTCCAAAAGTAGATCTTAAAACTTTCAATGTTCGTATCATATCTAAGAGGGATTCAAGAAACTTACAAAGATAGAAGTTTTCTTGTGATGTTGATACCGCCTATCAACTACCATTCAAGCGGATTGTCCCTCGAACGTCCTTCGATTAGATCCCAAAGTAGGTAATCCTCCAAAGCGTATCCACACTGATCCTAGAACACGATCAAGCTAGTGAGAATGCTAGTTCTATAGCTTGTGTTTGGCTAGGATTTTACTTTGAAAACTTTTCTTTTAATATTTCTCAAAGACAATTAACGCTTCAAGAAAGTTGGTCTAAAGAGTAAGAGAAGCACCACCCCTAGTATAAATACTAGTGGGGTTCGAAAATCGCTAGGGTTCCCAAACCTAGTGGACTTTGATTTCTTGCTCATAAATTAACTAATTAATTATTAACTTTTAATTGAAAATAAGTTCTTAACTTATTCTCCAAGTCTAGTAAAAGATCTTTTCTCACTCTTACAGTAGGAAGTTTGACTTTTCAACCTTTATCTAGTATAAAGTTAAAAATCAATTTATTCAATAAATAATTTAATTAATAATTAATTATTTATTGGGTTAATTATTTTGGGAATAGTTTTAACAATTAATTCATAATTAATTAAAAGACCAAAATTAATTAATTACAATTTAATTAATTAATTCTAGAAAAGAATTCACGTGTGAAATAAATCACATGCTTGGAGCCACGAGTGAAGCCACGTGTGCATGACACGTGGCAGCCACGCAGGTCGCGTGACACGTGGCAGTCACGTGTGCTTGACACATGGCAACAGTACACGTGTAAATGCTCCATTCCGATCAACATTTTGATCCTTCGTTAATCCAATTAACATCCTACCATAACCTTCGTGATCTGGCATTTGTGTGTGACCCTTTAGGTTCATTATTCGATTAGTAGTGACACTAATTAATTAATTCTCATAATCAATTAATTAATTCACATATCACACTACCGTAATCTAGCAATGGGTGTGTGACCTCTAGCTGAATAACGAAATGAATTGAAGAACCATTCAGCCAATGACAATCAGTGAAATACGATTCTCCTACAACTCCATCTCTCAATCAAGAACTAAGGTATGAGAATAAATTCAGAGTTTTGTTATTCTTGATCTTTAAAGTTAAGTTTGTTTCATATCCATTTAGATCTCAATCCAAGAAAACCCCATTTTCTTAATGTCTTGATCTTTTATCTACCTTGGACAAGGGTTTAATATATAATGGACTACAAACAACTTAATCAGTAAGAGATCATTCTTGTTCATAACAAGTGTAGGTCCTTTATTGATTCCACTAATTCTGTATATGCCACTTGTGTAATCCCAACATACACCGTGGTTCAGGTGTCTATATGGCAACACCCTTTTGAGCCTACATAAAAAATTACAGAGTTATCTCATATGAGATATTATAGAATCTCAAGTCAAAGGATTATCAATTACGTCATTGACCTGTGAGATATTTCCTAATCTGGAAGTTTCTAGGAGACTTCCTTTCCCATTTAGGAATGTTCTCACGCGGGACATATCAGTGATGAAGTTCTTGTAACAATCACCCTTATGTATTATGAACGTATCATCATATGCACTTATCACTCCATGAAACTGAGTGATCCTTCAAAAGGACAAAATTGTTAGGAATGGTGCCTTGAAAGCCGATGTAATAGTCTGCTTAGTACGTTTCCTGTAACATCCGGCTCTTCTGGCAAACGAGCTATGCCACGTGTTGACTTTCTTGTGTGTTTAATTCTGTGATTTTGTGCTTTGGGTGGCCCTATTTGCAACTCTTTAAGAGTTTAGGGGCCTATTTATAATTTTCTCCTTTTAGAGATTTTTCGGTCATTGCTCGTTCGATCGAGATTTTGACCTCTCGGACCACTTTTCGAGTTTGGGCATTGAAATGAGTTTGTACACTCTAAGTTTGCCCGATTATGACGTCGTTAGCCCTTACTACCGATCGTTTTCGTACGCTAGGACCCGGGATAATACCCGGAACCCCGTTGGACGAAGCTCACACACACCAGCTCTTTCTCTCTCCTCTCTCTCGTGACTTTCTCTCTCTCCTTTCACTATTTACACACAAAAACATACACTAACTAAAACTCGGCCTATATTCGACGGATTTCGGCGAATGAGTAGTGCTTTTCAAAGAGCTCGACGATGTAAAGACAACCGTACCAAGATCTTGGCCCGATGACAAGCAGTGGCAGAGTTTTTCCCGATTTTCAGTCATGACAGAAGGGGGGTCAGACCACCGAGACTTCGTCGGCTTCTCGCAGCGATTTTGGTGGCCGTTTTAGGACACGACCACCGGGGTCTAGACGGAAACACCCCTGCGTTCATTTTCGCATTGGAGGCGCGACCATTGGGGCCGCGGTTGAGGCTCACGCGCCGCTGGAAGCTCACGCCGTGGTGGCGCATTACTGTAGCGGCATGTTCCGCCGCGTTTTGGCGGCTTTTTCCGACAAGGATTGGTGGTTTCCAAGGTTTTTCGACCCCCTAAGTTCATTTTCGGCATCGTTTTGAGTAAATAATGGCTGTAGGCAGTGGTTTTGACAATTATAGCGACGACGGGATTTTCGACGGATATCGGTGTTAGGAAAGTGCCCTGAAAGCCGATGTTATAGTCCGCTTAGTACTTTCATTTTGTAAATCACAGACAATCTTTGAATGATATAACGAACTTTGGCAACATTTCTTTATATGCCCTTGTTTGATTGTTTGATTACTTTACCTGCGCATGTATAAGAACTCCCCTAATCAATATGACTTATAGGACTCAACCATTTAGGTGAAGTGGTTCATGGAACAAGCCCTATATCACATAAGTTATGATTAGAAATCACTCTAAGCCGATGAGTCCTAAAGACAGTGGGAATGTCAACTTGACTAGTTTGAGGCTTGCTCGTGTGATCACGCCCTTAAGAAGGACCACCTTGTTTCATGGGGTGCAAAGTGTATTGTTGATACGTGCGTGATACATGTACGTAAGTACACTGAGGTGTCCCGTGTGAGAAGATTCCTAAATGGGAAATGAGGTTTCTATTTCTGGAAATAGAAACTTCCAGATTAGGAAATATCTCGCGAGTCATTGATGTGATTAAGTGATCCTTTAACTTGAGGTTTCATTGATGCTTTATAGGCTAGCTCTGCAGTCTTAGGTATAAGCTTTAAAGGGTGTCGCCTTAGACAATTGATTCAAAGCTTATGCTGGGGCTGCACAAGTGGCACATGAAAGCATATGAGAATTGTAGCACCCCTACACGTGGAGATGCCACACCCCCGCACTATAGGTCGATCCACATACGAAATGGGTAATCCGTACATGAACCAACCTATAGCGAACGAGTGACAATAAAAATAAACCAGCTAGCTAGGAGGGACTAACTCGCAAATGCAACAGAATTAAAGCGGAAGCATAGCATATCCAATGCCAAATATCAATTATTAAAGCATGCTATTTCCAACTACATCTCATGTATCAATACATTATCATCTTCATAATACATAACAAATGATGTTAACAATAACCTCATATACAACAATAAATAACCAATTAAAATGCATCGTGCTTGACTCGACTGCAAAGACTAGACTCGACACTGACTCCCGCCTAGCACGCACCTGCAAGGACCTGAAAGGTGGAGGTGTCAGTCTATGAAGACTGAGTGAGGGGTTTAAATAAATATTAGCGCAGTTAACATGCAAGTTATAACCTCGGGTAAGGTTTTATAACTAAAAGTAAAATAAGTTCAAAACATAATACAATACACTTTGCCCGAGATTACAACTATCAATATTAAATACTTTGATCATTTTCATGCATTCAATACGTGGCCCGGTGAGTGAGGGCATTCTCCAACCTTACTCCAAGTGTGAATGATACATGCTTGCTTGATTAGTCAATAGGTGATCATGCAATTCAATTACAGTGCATTAGTGCGATAGTGTATTCAGGCAATACAATCAAGGAATGGAAATCATGCAATAACCCGAGGACAATCCGTGGTACCGGACCCGTCCCCAGTCTCCTTCTCCCTCCAATGATGGAAAGGTAGCTGACCTTTACCATCCACGACATGTTGAGCAGAGGCTACATGAATCCCTAAGCCCGGAACTCCTTCCTCCACTAATCTCCTAGCGGATTCAAGGGTCATCCCAATGTGGTGAGGATAGCGTGAGAGTTACCCGTCAGCCCATGCTTTCCTGGTTGGCTCAAACCACTACCCTCGGGCCCAAAGTGAACAATCATGCTTACTCGCCTAAAACATGCACGATACATGGCTTGCTTGCTTTTCATGAACATGGCTTAATGAACGGGACTTGCTTGTAATCATGAGTATTTTCGAGAAAAATTATAGTTATAAATACCTTTTGGCCGAAATCCCATGTAAGGGTTATATAGGTTCTAGGTAACTAGAAATTAAACCTCACCTGACAGGCGACACGACAACTCATGGATGCGTGAACGTGCTCATGATCAACAATCTCCGCCCTGCAGAAGAACTGGACAAGAAATGGAAACATTTGTGCACTCGTGAGACAATAACTCAAGAATGTTACCAACTATGACGCACGGCGTGATCAAGTAACGAGATGGCATGCATTCACGAATGTGGCATGATACACTCATATTATTGCATGATATTAGTCATATAATAGCACGTCGGGATCAATTAAGGCATTGGAGCAAAATGTGACATTTGTAGGTACTAATGCAGAAAATTTTCGGCATGCGCATGTTGTATTCAAATAAGCATAACTCCTTCATCGGAATGAATTTTAACGAACCACAAGATTCCTAGAAAACTAGACAAACATATCTTTACAATGATGTGAGGCTCAAATTCTAGTTCATCCTGAGTAAATACCAGTTTTTGTTTGAATATTACACAAAGCAGAAAATTTCCTACAGCGCTATTAGTGAAAGATGGTCGTCGTTCCCTTATCAAACGAAGTCGAAACGATCTGAAAATTGGCGGAGATACTTATAACATACCCAAAAATACACCAGTAAAATAGTTTTAAAAATTCCACCATTTAGTCTCTCTAATCAAGCCAAAACCGAAATATGAAAACAGGGGACAACAGGGGATGTTGCTATTTTTCTCAGGGCTCAAATCAAATCGGATTGGCACCAATTTTTGCCGAGAACATCTATAATATATCAAGAATATCCATATAAAACAGTTTTGAAAAATTCCAATTCAACAAGCCACAATTCGCTTTCAAATCGGGTTAACGTAGATTCGCGACAGTTTGGCGGCACCAAATTAAAACAGCCATAACTCACAAACGAAAATAGATATTGACGAACCGTAAAAATGAGAGTACTCTACACTTCAAATACTTGTTACAGTAGAAAAATCAGAGAAATTGGAGCAGGAGAAGGGTGTCGGGAAAACAGGGGAGCTGCAAACCATAACCAAAGCTCACCAAAATCATCGTAATTCAAATCTAAATGCTATAATTCATGAAAAGAAATACATATACATGCTTAAAGTGTGATAAAACTAGTATAAAACACTCATATCACACATTAATCACGAAGAATCATCATCATCATTTCAAATATGAGTTCATCAAATAACTCCATGATTCTCATGAAATATGCAAGGAATTCAAGTTCAAACTCCTAATTATGCTTTTAGCATCACATAAACAAGTTATTACATAAAAATCATAACCCTAGTTTCAATCAATAATTGCAAGAGTTGGCATATATCTTCATCTTTACCTTAAAAGAAAAGGAGAAGAGGAAAGTGAAGTTATGGAGATGATCTAGAGCTCCCAAATTCAAGTTTTGATGGGAGAATTAACTTGGAGAAGATGAAGTCCCTTCTTCTTCCGTCTTTGAGGTTGATCGAGAGATATGGAGAAGTAAAGTGTTGATATATTTTTGTTTGGTATGATAATGAAATGAAGGAAAAGCTTTGTACGTAATTTAGCTTCTTAAAATTGATGAATGATACAATTTGCAATTAAATCCTCCAAAGATGTAAGTTATGCAATCAAGGATAAAAGTCTTGGAAAATGATCGATTAGGTCCAAGAAATAATCATGCGATTTGGTCCTCTAATTTAAATAAATGTCAATTAAGGACAATTAAGCAATTAAAACAAGTTGGGCAATTAATTCATGTAACAAATGAATTTAGTGTGTAAAATAATTCTCAAGTTAACACATATTTCACATATTTTCACGTAATCATGTTAAGATACAATTTATCAAATTAATATAACACATATAATTTGAATAAACGAAAATAATAAAATAAAATCCTAACGCTCGAAACTCACACGTGCCGAGCGTACCTGACTGCTTGAAAATTAGGGCGTTACAATTCTCTCCCCCTTAAGAGGATCTGGTCCCCAGATCCATTGTCTCGAATTTCCTGGAATTTAAATAACTTTCCCGTGTTCATCCCACGCGGGTTAGCAACTCCCCGTCAGGGATTAGTTCGAAAGAGGTCTTCAATCAACAAGGTTCTTTCAAGGCTGTGAAGTCACGACCCTCAACTTTTTGGAGCCTAAAACTCGAAGAAAACCTACCCTTCCACTAAAATAAGTTGTCAAGTAGTGGGTAATAATGAGAGCGCCCTATTTCTCAAACAAACAACGAGAGAACCCCGTCTCCCGCACCACTGCATCTCCAAGATGCTGACTAATTTCTGAAGGTCGAAGAAACCACTGAATATTTATCTGTTTGAACTTATCAACATTTCCCAGATCCCAATAATCTTCCCACTATCTATATCATGCCGGATCTTATTACGTCACGGACCAACAAATTCTCACGGATTCCCAACATATTACTAGACTTCAAGTAGAATCGGGTGACCCGGTTACCAACATAATACCCGATGGCTAAGAGATACTCTTCTTTAAACTCGTGTTGGTAGGAATGGATCGAAGCAATGATTGGGGTAGAGAATAGGGAGAGCCTATTAACAATAAACACTAAATAATGCATGTCGGTTACTATGTTAATGCACAACTTATAACCAATTTAAAATGCAACACGTTGGGACAATTATATTAATTTAAAGATATGTGTATAAGTAAAAAAATTTAAATAATTTAAAACAGTATGTTTAACATTAACACATCTAACACGAAATCTGAAATAACAATTACGGTGGCATATATATAAAGGAGAAACAATTAAATTAATGCAATATATATTGCACGTGCTAATGGATGCATTGAACCTGTCACCGTAGTAGGGATAATTTTATTCCGGCACTTTTCTTGATTGTTGTATTATAAACTTGTCTCATGTTTGCTGATTGCTTCATGTTTACCCACGGTCTTCTAAACCTTCAAAAGTCCCTGACGTCGACTTATACATTTTCTGACTTGATGTTGAAATTTTCTTGAACCTAACTCCTTCCCGATTACTATTGTCTAAATGGTTCCCGAACCTTCTCCATAATTAATTCCTTGATTATAACCTTCCTTTTAGTACCTTGTGTAAATTGATGGTTCGAGATTGTAATTCTTAAATTCAAATGCTTCTACGCTCATGTTGTTGCTATCTTGGTAATTCTCAAGGAATTAATCTCCAACGGTGATCCCGATATTGGCCCTAATTGTCACTTTGCCTTTCTTCATTATTTCCATTTGTTGCTCCATATCTTCCAATGTATACTCTCAACACGACGATTCAACTCGGTTCGGAAAATAAACTCACTTTACCCGAATGTAGAATCCCCGAGCATATTGGCTTTCCATAATTAGTTGTTTGATCCTTCTAGCTGTCGGGTTAGGAATCCGAATCCGATGGATTTGAATCCAAATGTTATTCCCAAACTTGTACCTCGATCGGAGTTACTTACTTGACTTTCCTTCCACACCCTAATTTTGGCTTCCCCTAACTGAAAATCCTCACTTCCTGGACTCGATAATGGGAGTAACCGTTGAGCTTCTACTCCATTAGAAATAGCACTGCGGAACTGTCAATACCATCATTGGTCTCATAATTATTTTTAGTTGACTTGTTCAACCTGCCAATTCCAGGGAGATTTCCATTTGAGGATAATGTTCGATGAGGGAAAGGAATAATGTCGTCATCCCGTGCAAGTAACTCAACAAGCCTACTCGCATAAACCAAAAGAATCAGGTCCTAGTAAAATGTCTTCCTTGTAGGATTCCCATTTTTTTATCAAAGTATGCTCAATTAACTTATAAAGTCGTTGTCTCTCCCATTCCCATTGCTAACACTGGATCCAAAATTAACAACCTTTGTACCTCCACTTACTTGATTATTCACTTTCAACTTCTACTTCCACTTTCTTCCCCTTCCGTTTATTGTAGAAATTCCGGTAACAATATCCATCCCATTGACGCCTACTCATTGGCCTTGACAGAGAACTCTTACTAGCATGTATTTCGTTAACAAGAGGAATTAAGATTCAAGATTTACCATCCAAATTTTGACTAGACCGGATCTCTTCTCCCATTTCCTGAGTCAAATGATATACGAGACTACGAGGAGATCATAAAACAGAGGAACCCACATTCTGAGAACAGTAATAAAGACAGGAATACTGCCTGAAAATTGGGGCGTTACAAAAATCAATAAAGGACCTACACTTGCATCAGCAATTTGATCTCTTATTGTGTAAGTCATTCATATGCCATCCAAGTCAGGCATCAAGTAAGAATCAGTAATCAATCCTCTTTACATCTTCAACGAAATTCTCTCCCCTCTCTCCTCTTTTTTTACGTCTCTTGGGTGGAGGCATGATGGAGCCGCCGCCACCGGCGGTAGCTAATCCTCCACAGGGGGTTCTGCACAACCCTAAACCTCTCGCCACCAACAACACCTCCGCTGGCCAGGGCAAATCCTATGCGGCGGCCTTATCCTCTGGAAAGCGTTCACCCGCCTCTACAACGAACAACGCGAGGGGCGTTAACCCTAATTCCCAGCGGGGCAGGGTACATGTTTTTAATCGCACGGACAGTTCTCGTAAATATGGAACGGTCTCAGAAAGGAACGGGCTCACACATATCCAATTTACCGATGGTGAGATTGACAGGCTTTCTCAGCCATACAAGCACGCCCTAGTCGGTAAGTTCTCTCATGGATATCCATCAATGGGGCGTCTGTATGAATTATTTCTGGAACTTGAGTTAACGGGAGAGTTCAAACTAGGGCTTCTCAATGCCAAACATGTTTTGATTCGCTTGAACTGTGAAGAAGATTTTACGAAACTGTGGCTCTGGAAAATTATTTTGTTTGACGGCTTCCCTATGAGAATTTTCAAATGGTCGGCCACATTCAATCCACAAATAGAATCATCGGTTGTTCCGGTATGGATTCGATTCCCTGGATTGCGAACCCAATTTTTCGATGAGGAGGCCATATATGACGTAGCTAGGGTCATTGGTGAACCTTTGCGCTGTGATGAGGGTACGCTTGATGCTGCTCGCCCAGAATTTGCCCGAGTGTGCGTTGAGTTGGATCTTCTTAGGCCGCTAAAACACCAGATTACCTTAGGGTATGAGGGTGGAATCCAAATGCAGGAGATTATATACGAACGGCTTCCAGATTACTGTGTTAAGTGCTCTAGATTGGGGCATAAAGCAAATGAATGCTAGGCACGGACCTAAGGATTACAAAAGAAAATCAGCCAGATCTCAGAACAGTTATTGTGGAGAAGCGTGGGAACATGGAACAGGCTATAAAGCAGGCAAGGAAAGATAAGGAAGACGCACAAGTTAAGGAGCACGAAAAAATGGCCAAACAACAGCAGGACCACACACAATCTCGGCCAGATAACAGAACTGGAAAAAAAGATCAACATCAGCAAGTAACAACAAAGGCCTAGGTCGAAAAAACCTTTGCCAAAAAAGATAACAAAGTATAATCTCTGGAGCAGGAAACAACTCAACTTAAAAAGAAAACGTCAAACAATGGTGAAAAAGACCGAGGAAACGAGACAGACCATAACTCTGAAACAAATGATGGAGAAGAAGACGATGAGATTTGTATTGACTCCTTAGAAGTTGTCTTGCCATTAGAGACTACGACTGTACAAGACTCAGAACAAGAAGGCTCAAGCGACGCATCGGGAGCAGAACGAGAGGTTGAAGAAATGGATGATGATGATCCGGAAACTCTGAAAGATCAGGCCTTGTTCCGCTCAAACTCAGCAGACGATATGGGGCAGGGATTTGCGGAGGTTAAAAGCAAACGGAAGCCAAGGAAAACAAAACAGCTGACTTTGCCCCTAAAAGGATGTCCACAAGGGCATCGGGCACTAACAACGGTTCATCATGATTTTACGAAGCTTGATATGGAACATACGGGGAGTACGCAATGAGGGCCGGCAGCGTATCCTTAAAAGATACCGTAGAATAAACAAACTTAACTTTATGGCTATTTTAGAACCTATGGTTCACTCTGATTTACATAATTTTAAACGTTTATTTAATTTCGATAAAGCTATCCATAACATCTCTAATCACATTTGGTGTTTTTGTGATCAGGAAACGTCAATGGAGGTCATTGAGGACAACAGGCAATTTGTTCACTTAAAGCTGCATCGGGTAGAGTGGCTTAAAGCGGTCTATGTTACAGTGGTTTATGCAAAATTCACTACTTCGGGACGGCGGGAAATGTGGGAGTGGCTGTGTATAAATCATGAACCCTCGGAGACTTGGTTATTAGGGGGTGACTTTAACATTATTGCTCGGGTCGAGGAAAGAATAGGTGGTAACCGCCCAGACTTGTAGGGTATAGGGGAGTTTAATGAATTCATTCAAGATTGCAACTTGATAGAACCGAATTTTGAGGGGGCTGATTTCACTTGGGCAAAAGGGACAATGCGACAAAGACTTGACAGAGTACTCCTAAATGAAAGTTAGGCCGAAACGTTCCCCAAGGTGCACGTAAAACACCTGGCTCGGGGGGGCTCCGATCACTGCCCGTTACTGACCTGCTGTGAGGATAGCGTGCAAAGACCTAAACCATCCTTCCGTTTTCAAGACATGTGGCTTAGACATCCCTCCATAGAGAAGGTGGTGTCAGAAAACTGGGGGGAGCATGTTGAGGCTAAGGGGTTATGGTGTTTACATATCAAACTGTCTCGGTTAAAGAATGTGCTAAAGGGGTGGAACAAAAGTGTGTTTGGAAATGTCTTCGACGGAGTGGGAGAAACAGAAAAAGAGGTGCTCCAAGCAGAGAAAAATTATGACAACAACCCCACAGAGAGCAACCTGACGAATCTCAACAGAGCTATTGCGCTGCGTAACAGAGCAACCGCGATGGAAGAAGATTACTGGCTGCAAAAGGCGGCTTGCCGCTGGATAGAGGATGGGGAGAGAAACACAAAGTATTTCCACTCCTTAGTCAAGAGAAAACGGTTCAAGGCACAGATAAAATCAATTAGAAGTGGGGAGGTGAGTATTACAGATGCAGTTGAGTTGAGGAAATCTGCCAGTGAGTATTTTGAGAAAATGCTGACAACGGAAGGAAATCATCCCGATCTGGAGCAATATCTCCAGATTGTTCAGCAGGCAATCACACAGGAAGATGAAACCAATCTGATGCGTGTGCCGAGTATAGAGGAGGTTCAGGAAGCTGTTTTCAAAATTAGCCCCTATGGAGTGGCTGGGCCTGACGGTTTTGGAGCGAAATTCTACCAAAGATTTTGGAGCATTATTGGGAATGATGTCTGGGAAGCGGTAGCAGATTTCTTTTCCGGGTCGAGACTACACAGGTCATATACAGCCACCACGGTGGTGTTAATCCCGAAAATAGAGAACCCGTCACATTGGTCAGACTACTGACCTATCAGCTTGTATAATGTTAAAAACAAGATTATCACGAAAATCATGAATAACAGGCTGTCATCGGTTCTCTCGAAGGTGGTTTCCCCAAATCAGAGCGGCTTCGTGAGGGGAAGATTAATCAGCGACAACATCTTACTAGCGCAGGAGATGATACACTCTCTGGACTCTCAAGGGAGACAAAAGAACGTTCTGTTAAAGCTTGATATGGAGAAGGCGTATGACCGGGTCGAATGGAATTTCCTCTTTGAGATCCTCAAGCGTAAAGGTTTCCCAAATGTTTGGATTGACCGAGTGAAAGAATGTATAGGAAATTGTTGGTTTTCGGTTCTGGTGAACGGATCATCCTTGGGATGTTTCCAATCATCGAGAGGTCTGCGACAAGGTGATCCACTCTCCCCATCTCTGTTTGTTATAGCGGCCAATTTTCTGTCAATTGCACTTGATAAATGTCTGGCCGAGAAGGCTTTTTATAGGTATAAGACAAAGACCTCAACAGTTATCTCGCACCTGGCATACGCTGACGACACCGTTATTTTCACAAATAGCTGGCGAGAATCTCTTAATAGTATCAGAGAAGTGCTACAGTTATACGAAATGGTGTCAGGGCAGAAAATTAATATCATCAAGAGCTCTTACGTGGTTGGAAACAACTCGGCTGAAGCGGCCTCTTTGGTTAGAGAAATTCTGGGATTTGGAAGAGAAACGCTCCCAATCAAGTATCTCGGAGCTCCCCTACATCGTGGGAGGTGTCACAATGTCTATGTTGAGGATGTTATGTCCAAACTCAGGGCACTTATACAGGGATGGGAGGCCACGCGGCTGTCACACGGAGGAAGGTTGCAACTTATTAAATTGGTACTATATTCTATCCCAATGCACACTTTTCAGATCCTGAATCCACCGAAATCTGTGATCCTGTCGTTAGAAAGAATGCTCAATAGATTCTTCTAGGGCTCCACCGCGGATAAAAGGAAATTACATTGGGCAGCTTGGGAAAGGCTCTGTTATCCTACATCAGAAGGTGGTCTGGGCGTTAGGGATGTGGAGAACTTGGTCTCCTCTTTTTCACAGAAACTTTGGTGGCGTTTCCGCACAAGCAACGCACTTTGGGCGGTATATATGCGGGATAGATACTGCCACAGAATTCACCCAAATTTAGCCCCCATAACTAAGTATCACTCTCCTACCTGGAGACGTATATGTGGAGTTAGGGAACAGTCTGAACAGTATATTTGTTGGTCAATTGGACGGGGTGATCTCTCCTTCTGGTTTGATAAATGGTTTGTAGATTGGATGCAACCGATTGATGGGGTGAACAAAAATCCCCGAGATAAAATTAGGGATTTCTGGATAAACGGGAGCTGGAACTCTGTGTGGTTGAAGGAGGTAGTGGGTGAAGAGAATGCTGCCAAGATAGTGGAAATTCCTTTCAATAACGAGGTAGACGACAACCCAATCTGGACTGCGAATGATGATGGAGCGTACTCTCTTAAATCTTGTTGGAACACCTTACATCAAAGAAGAGAGATATCGACATTCTACCGATCGATTTGGGGAGCGAATCTAACTCCGACAATCATGATATTCCTGTGGAGGTTGTTCAATGACTGGATACCGGTTGACGAAAGAATACACCGGAAGGGTATTGTTTTCCCATCTAAATGTCAATGTTGTTCGGATTCGGAAAATCGTGAGCATCTCTTTGTGACGAGCCATAAGGCGAGAGTGATTTGGAGGCACTTCGCGAGCATATTTGGGATTGAGACCGAGAGGATCAGTTCGGTGTTGGGCATGATGCAGCGCTGGCTTGCTTCGTCAGGTATGATTGGTAAGAATCGCATCAGAATTACTTTGCCTTGTATTATTTTTTGGTTCATTTGGACAGAGAGGAACCGGGCTAAACATGAGGGTGGCAGCTTCACCACTTTCAATATCATAAGGCAAGTCTACGCGTGCATACTACGTTGGGGTCGGACGAGTAGGATGAAGCGATGGTCCTGGAGAGGTGATATCCATATTGCAAAACTTTTTGGAGTTAAACTACAGAAAGCGAAAGAGAGTCAAATGATCATGGTGAAGTGGATTCGGCCCCGTCAAGGTTGGTTTAAACTCAACACTGATGGGGCTTCAAGAGGGAATCCAGGATTAGCAGGTATCAGAGGAGTTATTAGGGACTATACGGGGACCGTCCTTTATGCTTTCGGGAATGGGATTGGTTCCGCAACGAATACGACGGCTGAGATGAGAGCGCTGGTTCATGGGGTAATTGCTGCGGTGGAGTTAGGATGCTCCAATCTTTGGATCGAACTCGATGCCAAGGCGGTCATGGCGATAATTCGGCGTGGTCAATCTGGAAATGTGGAGCTCAATTTGATGATTAAAAGATTCTATTTACTGGTTAGAAATATAACGGTGAGGATGTCCCATGTCTTCCGGGAAGGAAATGGGCTAGCCGATTGGCTCGCGTCTAAAGGAGCTAAAGATCAAAGTGTTTGGTCATACCCGAGCTCACCATTGCCATATGAGGTTAAAGGTTTCATATGTGTGGACAAATGGGGATTGCCGTGTTTCAGAAAGAAAAAGGTATGATGACCTGCTGTTTTTATCTTAACAGGAATTTAAAGGTTAGCACTAAGATCTTGGCTGATGAGCCTGAAGGTCATAAAGGACACATGGGGACACAAATTACACACACGTTTGGTAAGCACCCGTCCTCTCAAAACTATGAGCATGTAAATAATTTCAGTTTTATGATTAGTTTGTTTATCTTCGTTGATTTAAATGGGTGGAATCACAAATTGCCTTTGGGTTTTGGGAAAGGTAGTGTTTTTCTGAAGTTGCAAGACACCCATAGCTACAAGACTAATAAGCAAAAGATAATCTGGATCGTGAGAAGTAGCAAGTGCCATCCATTTGGGCAAGTATGGAACTATGTAATTGATGGGAATTTTGTAGATAATGTCCGACAACAACCGAAGATCATGTATAGCCCTGTAGACGCGAGCGACATTGACGAGAATCCTTGCTGCCAAATGAACCTCACATTGAGGGACATTGTTGCCCGGGCGTCTGGGCGCCTCCGTAAGAGGCCAGCGAGTTTTCCTAAGGTTTCGGCTCGCATGAGGGGCGTGAATGCTGCCAACATTGCCGTGCAATGGCTGCACGATGTTTTTTACATGTACCTTAGTGATGTCGGCCTGTTGATTAATATGTATTTTCGTGGGCACCACAGTTTGAACAGCTTGGCTGATCCTTGGATCATGCACCTTTGTATTTTCTCTCTCCTTGGTTGTTTATATATGAGGTGGAGTCATCGGTAAAAACTCTACGGTTCCTTGCCGGTTTTCCCAAAAAAACAAAAAAAAAAGTCATTCATATGCCATCTAGGAGTCCTCGGCTAAGGCGGTGGATCGAGATCGAGAAATGGGTTTCTTGGATCGAGATCAAATGGATATGAAATGCACTTAACTTTAAGATCAAGATTATTAGGGTTCTAATTATTCCCTTGCCCTAGATCTTGATTAAGAGATGGGATATAGGAGGATTGTATCTCACATGAATCATTGACTTAAAGGTTCTTTCGAATTGAGACATTCTTATTTAGCTAGGGGTTATACACCTGTCGCTAAACTATGGTCGTATGATCTGTGGACTAATTAATTAATTAGGGTCACTGATGTAGTGCCCGGAACGGTGGGCCACCACATCCCCCGCACCTAAACCCGAACCCACATATGAAATGGATTTCCATACATGAGCCCAAGTCTAAGCGAATGGGAACCTACACTCACACGCTAGGCTAAGCGGGGCTAGAACTCAAACAGAGCACGCAAAAACAAACAAATAAGAATGCGGAAGCAATAACATAAGGATCGAAAAGAGCTCCATACTAACATTTACATCATATACAATGGCCTGACGGCCCAAAATAGGTCAAGTATTTACATAAATCTCCGAATACATATTTAGGATTCAAAAACAATTCATAAAAGTAATCAAAATACAAGAGGTAAATATGCCGACTCGACCTAAACCCGAAAGTACGACACGACCGACGCACTTCCCCACCTAGCTCGAGCAACCTGCAACTAAAGTGTTAAAAGGAAGGGGTCAGTCTAAACTCGACTAAGTGAGGGGGCTAACGCACACCCACACCATAAATACATATAGAGCATAA
This sequence comes from Lantana camara, assembly GCA_037501455.1. Taxonomy (NCBI): domain Eukaryota; kingdom Viridiplantae; phylum Streptophyta; class Magnoliopsida; order Lamiales; family Verbenaceae; genus Lantana; species Lantana camara. Next base: position 61,914,045 of record CM074857.1, on the reverse strand, counting down.
CATATAATCAAAAGGGATCGATCATGAACCCAGCTAGGGTTTTACATACCAAATCATTTTGAAAACATACATATAGTACAAGGGAATCCTAACTCGTTTCCCAACCACCAAAGCATAAAAGGAAACATAAATGTCTGGCGAGTACGGACCTCCTCAACTCCTCGTACAAATCATAAATACATAAGAATTCATAAATTCATAACTCCTCAACGCCTTGGTGATCAGGAATCAAACCCTCTCCACCCTTATGGATTCTATATACATTCGGGGTAGCTAACCCATGATATGCCTTCCCCGGTTATTCACCGAGGGCTCAAGGTAATAGTGCCTTCTCAACCTCCAAGAGTCGCACGCCACCACCTCAAATGGGAAGTGTACAGGCTTAACCCGACGGTCCTTTCCGTCCCGGGCGTCCTTACCCACAATCCCTGGGCCCGGATTCATAAGAAACATACCAACAAACCCATCTTTCAGGGCACAACTCGCTGAAGCATAAAGAAAACGTACAGGGATTCAAAATCATAAGCTCATATACGCCCATACTTATACCATTTTCATAAATTCATAAAGGGGATTCATAAAATCATAAACATATCATAAGCATTCGTATTTAACCATATAATACATATATAGCCACATGAGGGATCAGAAATCAATAACATAAAGGCCATACGTCGCTTATCTAAAAGAAAAGATCCTAACCCTCACCTGGAAGTGGAAACTGAGTGAAAACCGAACAAAAGAGGCAACCGAACACCTAAACCTCGGGCTCGTTAACTTCCTGAAGAGGCTCTGAAACAAAAGAACGCAAGACCCGAGACTTAGACTCAAATATGTACCACTTAGACGCTCGGAAATGCATATATATGAAATGAATGCATATGAAATGCAAGAATGCGTCATTTAGGCCATTTAAATTCAAAACACGTACGAACCGTATCAAATAAATTCATAAACGTAAATCATAAAATATAACAAATAATTTAAATAATAAAATCACATTTAGATTACACATTTCATACATAAGAATTCATATAAAACCATAGGATCACATTTAATTTAAAATATCAAATTGAAAGCACTTAAATTTCATATTAATTAAAATATAACATAATATATATATATATATATATATATATATATATATATATATAACATATCCTACATATATATATATATATACACACACACATACCAGCAATTCCTTAAACCTTAAAGTCATTTAAAATCCATGTAGAGTCCATGCAAAGTCCACAAATAATCAAACCATGCATTCCCAGCGTACAAACCATGCAAAAGTTAGGAAACAAATGAAACATTCCATAGCTGCACCCCATCTCCCCGCCCAGGGGAGTTTTTGTTCATAAAAGCACCCTCCCGGGTACTTTTTATGCAGAATGTTTCTGCATAGAAGGTATCCGGCCAGGTATTTTCATGTGCAAAATCTCCCCGGCCGGGGAGACACTCCAGAGACGGGAAAAATGGTGGAAACGCCCCTGTTCAGCCCTGCATCTCATACCAAACAAATACCATCTCATCCAAGCATGCTAAGGCAGGAAAAACAACAGCAATTCAGCACAAAAACCTCTTCACACCAGCTGTAGGGTCGCGGAGTCGGGGTGTCACAACCCTTCCCCCTTAAAAAGGACTTGTCCTCAAGTCGGAACCGAGCCCTTAAATAACTCCGGGTATAACCTTCTCATTTTCTCTTCCGTTTCCCAAGTCGATTCCTCGGATTTCTGATCCCTCCAAAGTACCCTAACCAAAGGAATCTGTCGGTTTCTCAATTCTTGCATCTTTCGGTCCTGAATTGCAACCGGATGCTTCTCTATTGTCAAATCCAGCTCTAACTGAACCTCTTTAACTGGGAGAATTGTTGTCTCATCGGGATAATACTTTCATAGTTGAGAGACGTGAATAACGTTATGTATCCTGGTCATACTCGGCGGTAAATCTAATCTATACGCCGTTTCTCCGATTCTTTCTAATATCCCAAACGGTCCAAGGTAGCGTGGACTAAGCTTTCCACCTTTACCTATACGAGTGAAGCCCTTTCTAGGAGACGCCTTAAAAAAAACTCGATCTCCGACTTCGAACTCTAAGGGCCTTCTTCTCTTATCAGCGTAGCTCTTTTGACGGGCCTGAGCTGCTCTCATCCTTTGCCGAATCTTATGAACCTTTTCAATAGTAACGACAATCTTTTCCTTAGACTCAGCTCTCTCGAGCTTATTCTCTTCGGTCCACCTCCAATCCTTAATGTCCCAAAATAGAGGAGACCTACACTTTCTTCCGTAAAGTGCCTCGTACGGAGCCATCTTAATCGAACCCTAATAGCTGTTGTTATAAGCAAATTCAACCAAAGGGAGGTGCTCGTCCCACTTATCTTGGAAGTCCAAAGCACACGTTCTGAGCATATCCTCTAAGTACTGAATTAGCCTTTCAGATTGGCCGTCTGTCCGAGGATGCGAAGCCTTGCTAAACTTAAGCCTGGTGCCCAAACACTTCTGAAGATTCTGCCAAAACATCGAAGTAAACCGTGGATCCGGATTCGAAACAATACTAGCCGGAACTCCATGTAACCTTACAATCTCCCGAACGTATAACTCGGCTAGCTTTGGAACTTTCTCAAACATCCGAACCTTGAGGAAATAGGCAGACTTAGTCAATCTGTCCACAATTACCCATATTCCATCATACCCTCCTTTAACTCTAGGCAAGCCGGACTCAAAGTCCATAGTCACTTGCTCCCACTTCCACTCGAGAATAGGAAGTGGTTGGAGAGTTCCTCCCGGCTTCTGGTGCTCCGCCTTCACCTTTTGACATGTTAGACATCGCTTCACGAAGTTCACGATGTCCCTTTTCATACCATTCCACCAGAATTTCTCTTTCAAGTCCCGATACATCTCCCGGATGAATCGAGTACCTCGAACGATGTGCCTCTTCAAGTACAAGCCTCTAGAGCTCTTCTGGGATACATATTCTCGCTTCGAACCTTAACAAACCAGAATCATCTATCCCAAACTTAGAGTCCGGATCATCTCTAGAACGAGCTACCAACTTCTGAATCTCGGCATCCGTAGCCTGAGCTTTTAACAACTGCTGTTTCAAATCTGGTATAACTGTAAGATTAGCTAACCAAGTTCCCGAAACCAAGATCTTTGAACCTGAGCTTGAAGAACCTGCTTCTAGAGTAGCCACACTCGCCTTTCTACTCAAGGCATCGACAACCATGTTTGCTTTACCCGGATGGTACTGAATGGTACAATCGTAATCCTCTAATAACTACATCCAACGCCTCTGTCTTACATTCAAATCTTTCTGAGAAAAGAGATACTTGAGGCTTTGGTGATCCGTAAACACCTCGAAGGTTGCACCGTAGAGATAATGTCGCCACTTCATCAAAGCAAACACAACGGCAGCTAATTTGAGATCGTGGGTAGGGTAATTCTTCTCATGCTCCTTCAACTTCCTTGAAGCATAAGCCACCACTCTACCGTGCTGCATTAAAACACAGCCAAGACCCTCTTTCGAAGCATCTGTATAGACAGCATAACCCCCGGTACCCTCGGGTAGGATAAGAACCGGTGCTGAAGTTAACTTCACCTTCAAAGTCTGAAAACTCGTCTCACACTTATCATCCCATTCAAATTTTACTTCCTTTTTAGTTAAGCGAGTCAACGGGGTGGCAATTTTAGAAAAATCTTTAACAAATCTTCGGTAGTAGCCGGCCAACCCAAGAAAGCTTCTCATCTCTGAGGCATTTCTCGGTCTCTCCCAACGAAGCAAGGACTCAACCTTAGACGGATCAACTTCAATCCCATCACCTGAAATTATGTGACCCAAAAACATAACCCGATCGATCCAGAATTTGCACTTGCTGAACTTTGCATACAACTTATGTTCCCTCAAAGTTTCCAAAACGATCCGTAAATGTTGTGCATGCTCTTCAACCGACCTAGAATACACCAGAATGTCGTCTATAAATATCACCACAAACTTTTTAAGAAACGGCCTGAACACCCGGTGCATCATATCCATAAATACGGCTGGAGCGTTAGTTAAACCAAACGGCATAACAACGAATTCAAAGTGCCCATATCTTGTGTTAAAACCAGTCTTCGGAATATCCTCCTCCCTAATTCACAGCTGATAGTAACCTTGCCTCAAATCTAACTTGGAGTAGACTTTGGAACCTTGCAGAATATCAAATAACTCCTCGACGTGAGGCAAAGGGTATTTGTTCTTCACGGTCATCCGATTCAACTCACGGTAGTCTATACACGTGCGTAGCGTTCCATCTTTCTTCTTTACAAATAGAACGGGAGCACCCCACGGAGAAATGCTCGGACGGATGTACCCGCAAGCTAGAAGCTCATCAAGCTGCGTCTTTAACTCCTTTAACTCAGCAGGAGCCATTCTATAGGGAGTCTTCGAGAAAGGCTCTGCTCCGGGATAAAGGTCGATTACGAACTCGATGTCCCTATCGGGCGGCAACAAACCCAATGTCTCAGGGAATACATCAATGTACTCTCGTACGACCTCCGTCTCTTCAAGCTTCGCCTAATCCTAGGGTTTATTCAAGAGATAGGCCATGAAGCCTGTTGCACCGTCCCGGACCAGTCTACTTGCCTCAATGAAAGAAATAAACGGGCTTGACTTCACCTTCTCGCCCTTAAACACCACTGAACCAAAAGAAACTTTTTCTCCCGACAATCCATCTGAGCCCCATGTTTATACAGCCAATCCATTCCGAGGATTACGTCATATCTCTGCATCGGCATCTCAATCAAATCGGCGAGGAAAACCCTGTCTTCAAAACTCACTGGACAACCCCCGATAAATCCTGCAAGTTACAAGGCAGCCGCCAAGAGGCGAACTAACCACATAATTATGCACATAGAGGGTAACAGGCAGGCACAACGAAGAAGTAAGATCCCAAGAAATAAAGGAATGAGATACCCCGGGATCGAACAATGCATGAAATATGATGCCATGAATGCTTACGGTACCTTCAATCACGGCATTAGGATCAAGATTTGCAGCTTCCTCTTCTTCACCTCCGAGGACATAAGCTCTAGCATGAATTGCGGGCCTCTGATTGTTCCCCGCTGCATGTCCTGGCCTTTTGTTCAGGTATTGATTAAGCATGTGATCCGACGAACCACAACTGTAGCACCTCTTGTGAAGTTTGAAATAATTTTCAACGAGATGATTACCCTTACAATATTTACATTGGACTTGAGGCGGTGCCGGTAATGCTAAAGGTTGAGCTTTTTGTCCTGCCGGCTTGAATTGCTTGTTTTGAGGCTTTGCCGGTGCAAAAGCTTGGTAAGCCGGCCTCTTTCCATATTTGTTCTGACCTCCCGAGCTAGACCCCTGTACGGTCTGAGAAGTTCTCCTCCTCCTAGCTACCACTCAATCCTCTACCTTTAAAGCCTTCTCGGTGACTAACGCCCAAGTGTCGGTATCAACCGCTTAGAGTGCATCCTTCATATCTTCTCTTAAACCTCGAAAGAACTTCAAAGCCTTGTGGCGGTCATCGTTGGCAATGTTGGAAGCATACCTTGACAAACGGTCGAACTCATCAATGTATTCGGTGACCGTCTTCTCACCTTGTTTCAAGTCCATGAACTCTTGGAGTCTTCGATCCCTAGCGGCGATTGGAATGTACTTGTTACGAAACTCCCGAATGAATGTCTCCCAATTAATCTCGTCACCGGCGGCATCCAAACAGGCTCGGATGCTAGTCCACCAACTGTAAGCCTGGCCTTGCACCATTGTGAGGATGCACCTAGCCTTCTCAACTGATTCACACGGTATCAACTCCCAAATTCTCTCTATTTGGATTAGCCACTCCTCGGCTTGAATATCATTCCCACCTTTAAACTTGGGGGGATTTTGATTCCTGAACTCCCATAGAATGTGAGTGACTTACCCTCCTTCTCAATTGAAAACCGGAGATGTATTCTGGCAATACCGAGTATCCAAATATGCACATAATCTCGCCATAAATCCCACAAGTTCCATGTTGTTCTCGGGGTTGTGGGGAACGATCCCGGTGATGTCTACGGCCCGGAGACCTGTCACGGTGATGATCTCTTCGCGGAGGCATCCTACAAAATCCAAAAAAATTCCAATATACATGCGTGCAATTAGTGCATGATCATCTGCACAATTCATAGAAATTCAAGTAAATGAGGCAAAGAAATGCACATAACCACATTGTCCTAATCCGAACGACCTAGATAACCTAACTCGATACTAGAGCTCCGGTTTTCCAACCGAGAGCTCTGATACCATTTTAAGATGTCGCACCCGGAAGGGTGGGCCACCACATCCCCCGCACCTAAACCCGAACCCACATATGAAATGTATTTCCATACATGAGCCCAAGTCTAAGTGAACGGGAAACTACACTCACATGCTAGGCTAAGCGGGGCTAGAACTCAAACAAAGCGCGCAAAAACAAACAAATAAGAATGTATAAGCAATAACATAAGGATCGAAAAGAGCTCTATACTAACATTTATATCATATACAATGGCCTGATGGCCCAAAATAGGTCAAGTATTTACATAAATCTCCGAATACATATTTAGGATTCAAAAATAATTCATAAATGTAATCAAAATGCAACAGGTAAATATGCCGACTCAACCTAAACCCGAAAGTACGACACGACCGACGCACTTCCCCGCTTAGCTCAAGCAACCTGTAACTAAAGTGTTAAAAGGAAGGGGTCAGTCTAAACTCGACTAAGTGAGGGGGCTAACGCACACCCACACCATAAATACATATAGAGCATAGCATATAATCAAAAGGGATCGATCATGAACCCAGCTAGGGTTTTACATACCAAATCATTTTGAAAACATACATATAGTACAAGGGAATCCTAACTCATTTCACAACCACCAAAGCATAAAAGCAAACATAAACGTCCGGTGAGTACGGACCTCCTCAACTCCTCGTACAAATCATAAATACATAAGAATTCATAAATTCATAACTCCTCAACGCCTTGGTGATCGGGAATCAAACCCTCTCCATCCTTATGGATTCTATATACATTCGGGGTAGCTAACCCACGATATGCCTTCCCCGTTTATTCACCGAGGGCTCAAGGTAATAGCGCCTTCTCAACCTCCAAGAGTCGCACTCCACCACCTCAAATGGGAAGTGCACAGGCTTAACCCGACGGCCCTTTCCGCCCGGGCGTCCTTACCCACAATCCCTGGGCCCGGATTCATAAGAAACATACCAACAAATCCATCTTTCAGGGCACAACTCACTGAAGCATAAAGGAAACGTACAGGGATTCAAAATCATAAGCTCATATACGCCCATACTTATACCATTTTCATAAATTCATAAAGGGGATTCATAAAATCATAAACGTATCATAAGCATTCGTATTTAACCATATAATACATATATAGCCACATGTGGGATCGAAAATCAATAACATAAAGGCCATAGGTCGCTTATCTAAAAGAAAAGATCCTAACCCTCATCTGGAAGTGGAAACGGAGTGAAAACCGAACAAAAGAAGCAACCGGACACCTAAACCTTGGGCTCGTTAACTTCCTGAAGAGGCTCTGAAACAAAAGAACGCAAGACCCGAGACTTAGACTCAAATATGTACCACTTAGACGCTCGGAAATACATATGTATGAAATGAATGTATATGAAATGCAAGAATGCGTCATTTAGACCATTTAAATTCAAAACACGTACCAATCGTATCCAATAAATTCATAAACGTAATTCATAAAATATAACAAATAATTTAAATAATAAAATCACATTTAGATTACACATTTCATACATAAGAATTCATATAAAACCATAGGATCACATTTAATTTAAAATATCAAATTGAAAGTACTTAAATTTCATATTAATTAAAATATAACATAATATATATATATACACACATACCAGCAATTCCTTAAACCTTAAAGTCATTTAAAATCCACGTAGAGTCCATGCAAAGTCCACAAATAATCAAACCATGCATTCCCGCATATAAACCATGCGAAAGTTAGGAAACAAATGAAGCATTCCATGGCTGCACCCCATCTCCCCGCCCAGGGGAGCTTTTGTTCATTAAAGCACCCTCCCGGATACTTTTTATGCAGAATGTTTCTGCATAGAAGGTACCCGGCCGGGTATTTTCATGAGCAAAATCTCCCCGGCTGGGGAGACACTCCAGAGACGGGAAAAATGGTGGAAACGCCCCTGTTCAGCCCTGCATCTCATACCAAACAAATACCATCTCATCCAAGCATGCTAAGGCAGGAAAAACAGTAGCAATTCAGCATAAAAACCTCTTCACACCAGCTGTACGGTCGCGGAGTTGGGGTGTTACAATTGCTAATTGAATTAAAAACCTAAAGGGTCACACATAACAACCCGGTCACGTGGGTTAAGGCTTAAAATCAATTAAACGAGTTGATCAGACTAATAGGAGATTGGTTGGGTCTACACGTGTGGGACACGTATCTCGTGTGACACGTGTCACTAAGTGGTGTAGATTAAATAATTAATTTGATTAATTATTTAATGGACTTTAATTTAATTATGAATTAATATTAAAGTTATAATTTGAAGAAATAAAGTCTAATAAATAATTAATTATGAATTAATTAATTATTAGCTTCAAGTTATTTATCATAAAATAAATAAAGTAAAATAAAATATATAAATTAGTTAGATAATATGTCTTGCTTGACAAGTTGGTCAAAAGGAGACTTTTGATGAAAGTAAGAGTCTTTCTCTCCAAGCAAGAAATCCCTTAGCTTGATGGTCAAGAAATCCTATTCCAATAAGGAGTGGGCCTCGAACCCCTAGAGCTATAAATACAAGGGGTTCAAACCCCTTGATGGATGTTAGACAAATTCTCTTTCTCCAAATATTATACACTAAACCCTAGAGCCTAAACACCGAATATAGAACTAGCATCCTCCCTATTCGGATCGTGGTCGAGCTTGGTGGACTAATTCTCTAGAGGGCTACTATCGTGAAGTTTTGAAAGATTCGAAGGAGCTTTTGGGGACAAGCCGCGTGAAGAGCGTTCTTGGGCGGCTAGAACGTGTCAAGAAGCTTCTATCTAAGTGAGTTTCTTGATCTCTACTAATTTGAGAATAGGAATTGCAAGATTCGATTCTATCTTACTGGGAAAAATTTTAAATTTCATCTACATTTCTATTTCGTTTTCCCAACAATCGAGGGCCCTTTCCGGTGATCTTTTGGCGACGGGTGTTGGGAATAGTGCCCTAGAAAGCTGTTTTGCTTTGGGACTTTCCCTATATCATAGACAATCTTTGAATAATATACGAATGATTGTATTCGCATGCGAACACTTCTTATGTGCCAATACGTATTTTGTGTGTTTCCATTACGTGTGCATGTCTAGAAGTCCCCTAATCCGATAAGGCCGTTAAGAACTTTGTCATTATGGGAATGACACATGAAACAAGTTCTTAACACCATAGGCAAGGATTAGAAACTTCTCCAAGTCAATGAGGCCGATAGACAGTGGGAGTGTCGACTTTGCCTCTGTTGAGACTTGCTTGTGTAGTTGTGTCCATAACAAGGATCATCCTGTTTCACAGGGTGAAAAGTACATAAGTTGATGCGTACACAATACACAAGGGTGCTTGTTGTAAGAACAAGTTCACTGAGAGTGCCCCGCGTGAGAAGATTCCTAAATGGGAAAGGACGTTACTAGAACTTCCAGATTAGGAAATATCTCACATGTCAATGACGTGAGGAATTAATCCTTAGACTTGAGATTCCACATTGTCTCATATGAGCTAACTCTGTAATCTTTGATATAGGCTCAAAAGGGTGTTGACATATAGACACCTGAACCACAGCCTATGTTGGGATTACACAAGTGGCATATGAGAATTGTTGGAATCAATAAAGGACCTACACTTTTCGTAGGCAAGATGATCTCTAATTACACAAGTCATTCATGTTCCATCCTAAAATCCTTGCGCAAGGTGGTTAGATCAAGACATCAAGAAAATGGGGTTTTCTTGGATTGAGATCAAATGGAATATGAAGGGAACTTTGTTTTAAGATTAAGATTAGTAGGGCTCTCCATATTCCTATGCCCTAGATTTTATTCAGGAGATAGGATGGTAGGAGGATCGTATCCCACATGATGTCATTGACTGAAAGGTTCTTTTGAATATACATTCATATTTCGGGTAGGGACACATACCTGTTGCTAGACTATGGTCGTGTAATCTGTGAGGTAATTAATTAATTGAGTTTATTAATTAATTAGGCTCACTGCTAACTGAAATTGAACCTAGAGGGTCACACACAAATAACGAGTTCAATGGGTATTGTTAGAAAGATCAAATAATTGATCGAAACGAGACCACACATGTATGGTACACGTGTGGGAGTCAAGAGTGCGTTTGGATGCGTGGCTCCAATTAAAGAATTGGATCATGTATTAATTAATTGGAGAATTAATTATTAAATCCAAATATAATTAATTGGAGAATTAATTATAAAGCAAAGATATAATTAATTGGAGAATTAATTATAAATCCTTAAATGTAATTAATTGGGGAATTAATTATTAAAGCCAAATAAAATTAATTGGAGAATTAATTTTAGCCCGTTGGAATTAATTAGTGAATTAATTCTGCCCTTAATAGAATTAATTGGAGAATTAATTACAAGTATTTAATTATTTACTTGTTCTAATTTGATTAGAATAGATAAGTAAATAAATAAATATCTTCCATTTCATTATTATTATAAAGTATTAATTCTAATATGATTAGAATGAATATTATTGGGATAAGATATTTAATTATTACTAGAATAATTAAATATTCCTAAATTAGTTAGGAGCTATTTCTCTAGAAAATAACTATCTTATTTTAGATAAGACATTATTTACTTAGAGAGAAAGAAAAGAATAGAAGAAAAGGTCAAAGTAGGAGACCATCTCCTACATGGTACTAGGGTTTCGAACCATACCCTATAAAAGAGGCATGGGGTTCGAAAATTTGGTCTTACATGTGATTTAGAGATCACGTCCAACCTTCATGGAATTTTGGGGATAATTCTCTTGCTCTCTTTTCTCGTTTTTGTTTCTTTAATACACATGTTATAGTACTAGCATACTTACTAACATGATTTGAATCTAGGTTGGTGTGGATTAATACTCTAGAGGATTTCTACTTTGGAATCTCGAAGAAAGAATCGATCAAGAAACGGGGATTCATGCCGCATGAAGAACGTTTGAGGGTGGCTCAACACGTTTCAAGAAAGCTTCAATTGTTGTAAGTTTCTTGATATCCCACAAGTTTTGAAACGAACATTGTAAGATCACGATCCCTTTTGAAAAAAAAAATTTTAACTTCCGCTGCTTTAACTCTGCTATTTTCCAACAACGGGCCCTTCACAGAAGTTGTTCAGCACGACGAGATCTTCCTTTTCCCATTCGCACGACTAGAAATTTGGTCGTTTGGTGGCGGTGCATGGCGGCACGTAGCGGCTCAATGTCGGTATTCTTTTCGGTGACTTTTTTCGATAATTGTTATGGGGCTTTCGAAGTACTCGACGAGGTCTTTCCAACGGTATGCTCGGATTTCATTTTCGTCAAGTGGTTTCGATTTAATTTCATTTACTGGCTTTTGCGATCTAATTGTTGAATCGGATCGGTTTCTCCTTATCTAAATCCGATGGTTTCCGTATTTCCATAAATTGTTTGAGGGCTTTTGTCAAGCATGCTGAGATGTACGATTCGTCGTTCACGGGGAATTTTCTGACTACCGGAGGTGGTGTTCCGGTGGCTGCACGTGGCGGTCCGGCAGGCTCCGACGGCAGCATTCCGACGCCCTTCGGACAGTGGGTCCCTTTCATCGTGGTGAGTCCAACGCCACTTTTCGTTCATCAATTGGATGTCCGGTTGATTTGTTGTGAATTATTTTGTGTAATTTGAATATTTGAAATTAATTGTTTTAAATGCAATAAATTGTTTATTGTTGTAATATTCGATCAATATGAATTCCAATGTATATGAAATCAGGTGTTGAATACAATGTGATTTGTATGGACGTTTTGATTTGCAAATTGAATCCGGGTGTGTTGAATTTATTCTATTTGTTTAACTTAGAAGGGGTGTATGTGTAATTTTCCTAAATATGTAAATTTGTATGATTTGAATTAATTAAACTTTGTCAATTGATAAATATGCTAATTATGATTATGTTTAGAGAAGTTATTATGCCTAAACTTGAAACTTTACAATTAAGGTTTAATTACTTACATTGAAATTGAATCATTTATGTGGTATATGAATTGGTTATACATTGTAAGAATTATTTGAAACCTTGAATAGTTAAATAATTTAGTTATCTTCTGTTTGTGTATTCTATGACTTAATTGAAATTTGACCTGTGACTTTGTGGATTTAAATGAAATTTGTTGCATAACATTATATGATTTATTTGATCTTGTAATACGTGCATTTTGTATGAAATGTGATATGTGAATTTAATTTGTTTATTTTGTGAACATATATCGTATGATTTTCGTTTTGTATATTCATAAACATTGTCGTGCGTCACTGTGGTTTTTGTTTGAGTCTGAGTCCTGTGTTTTGTGTGCTCAACTGTTCAGGTAATTCCGGATTGGTGACAAGTAAGTCGTTCAGGTTCAAGGGTGGACCATTTGCTTCGTGTTCGACTTTGTTTGGTACCAGGTGAGGTTAGGATATAGTTATAACCTATTGCAACATGCCCTTTTTTGAATGCATACGATTTATAAGCCTTATGTATACTTAAATACGTGCGAAGTATATACCTTGATGGTTTTTCTATATGTTTGAAAGTATAAACGCTATATATGAGCCTATGTATGCTTAGTCTCGGTTTTGATATGATTTTGAGGTCAGTATGTGTGTTATGTACGACGATATGATAAGTACGCTATGTATGAGTAATGTCTGTCTGTTTGTAGCGGGATCTGAGACTTTGCACTTTGCACTTTGTTGGGTCCCGGAGATTGGTGCAAAGGAGCCCCGGGACGGCATTGGGCCGTCGGGTTACTCCCCAGTACTGTCTCCACTTTGAAAGGATCAACCTAGACCCCACCAGGAGGTTGGTTGGGGAATGGAATCCTCGGGCGTGAGTGTCATGAAACTCACGACCCATACATATATGTTTGGATGGATAGGGTATGTACAACCCTTCCATCACCCAGAGCAGGAGGTACGTTTGATTTGGACTTCATTTGAATTCGAGTATGTATTCGAATATGATATGAAGGAGTTAGCTGGAATTTGCACTCGTACCCGCCGAGTATCCTGTTTGTATGTCATAAGTTCGTGAAACGGGGGTAGACTCGTAAATTAAGATAAAATTTGATATACTTTTAAACTAATAAAATATGTTTTGATATGTGTGCTAAGTCTGCATGAATTTGAACGTACGCTTTGATAAATGTATAAATTAAGTTTTGTTTGTCTATTTTGATAAGCCACCCTATATATATATTATCACGGGCAAATGTTTTGAAGTGCAAAAACTAATCCCGGATTCATGAACATTTAATTTTGAACGTGTTGTGCTTCATTTATATGTAGGTGTGTGTGGGTAGCCCCTCACTTAGTCTTTGGACTGAACCCTCCCTCTTTATGTTTTTAGTTGCAGGTTCAGGTCGTTAGAGTTCGAGCTAGGCGGTTGTGTGTCGTGTCTATCGATTATGTGTCTGTCTGTTTGAGTTTGTTAAGTATTTTATTCTGAATTATGTTTGACACTATGTATATGATATATTCCGTACAGGTTTATGATTATGCTTTGAATGTATGAAATTCGGGACAGGTTAGGACAGGGCTTGGATTAGATGAACCCGTTTTATTATGATTATTTCGGGACAGGTTTCTAGATTGAACCCGTTGATTTATGACTTCTGTTGGATTTCGGGATTAGATATCTATGCTAGTTGAACCCGTCAACTGTTCTTGCATGATTTAATTTAATTTAAATGCTTTAGCTTTTGCATTCATTTTGTGGTTTGATTTTTGAAGTTCAGGGTCTACGTACCGCCTAGCTTAGGTGTGGGTTTGTCTGTCTCCTGTTCGCCACTGCTTGGTTCATGTACGGGTCTTCCATCTCGTATGTAGATCGGGCTTTGGTGCGGGGGACCGTGCGGGGTGCTACGTTTTCTTTTGTAAATCACAGACAATCTTTGAATAATAGACGAACTAAGGCAACACTTCTTTATATGCTCTTATTTGATTGTTTGCTTTTTGTGCATGTATAAGAACTCCCCTAATCAATATGACTTATAGGACTCAACCTTTTAGGTGAAGTGGTTCATGGAACGAGCCCTAAAACACTTAAGTCATGATTAGAAATCACTCCAAGCCAATGAGTCCAAAAGACAGTAGGAGTGTCGATATGACTCGTTTGAGGCTTGCTCGTCTGATCGCGACCTTAAGAAGGACCATCTTATTTCATGGGGTGCAAAGTGGATTGAATGATACGTGTATGATACATGGGGGTGCTTACTTTTTCTAAGTAGGTACACAACGGTGTCCCATGTGAGAAGATTCCTAAATAAGAAAGGAAGTTTCTATTTCTGGAAATAGAAACTTTGAGATTAGGAAATATCTCACGAGTCATTGATGTGATTAAGTAGTCCTTAGACTTGAGATTCTATCAATGCTTTGTGGGCTAACTCTGCAGTCTTAGGTATGAGCTTTAAAGGATGTCGCCCTAGACAACCGGCTCAAAGCTCATGCTAGGGCTGCACAACTGGCACATGGAAGCATATGAGAATCGATGAAGGACCTACACTTACATAAGCAAGTTGATCTCTTATTGTGTAAGTCATTCATATGCCATAAAGGAGTCCTTGGCCAAGGCAGTGGGTCGAGATCAAGAAATGAGTTTCTTGGATCGAGATCAAATGGATATAAACTTAACCTTAAGATCGAGATTATTAGGGTTCTAATTATTCCCTTGCCCTAGATCTTGATTGAGAGATGGGATGTAAGAGGATTTTATCTCACATATGTCGATGACTTAAAGGTTCTTTCGAATTGAGACATTCTTATTCAGCTAGGGGTCACACACCTGTTGCTAGACTATAGTATTATGATCTGTGGACTAATTAATTAGGAATAAATTAATTAGGGTCACTGCTAATTGAATTAAGAACCTAGAGGGTCACACACTAATGCCCGGTCACGGGGGTTAAGGCTTGAATCGATTAAACGAGTTGATCGAACCAACAAAGTGTTAGTAAGGGGCTACACGTGTGAGTCACACGTGTGGGACACGTGTCCTGCGTGACACGTGTCACATTGTGATATGTTAAATAACTAATATTGATTAATTATTTAATGGACTTTAATTTAATTATGAATTATTATTAAAATTCTAATTTGGAGATATTAAGTGTGATACCCTGAACGGAGGGCCCCACATCCCCCGCACTGTAAACCCGGTCCACATATGAAATGGGGAGTCCATACATGAACAAAGCTCACAGCGAACGGAGACAGAACAAAACCAAACCTGTGTTAGGTGGGACTAGACCCTGTACCAACAAATCAATGAAACAGAAATGCAGAAGCAAGGCAATCATTCAATTCAATGGAACAAAAGCAATCAAAACGGACGGGGTTCCACTAGTTCAAGATCTTGTCCTAACCTGTCCCGAATCAATACAATCAAATATATACAAACGGGTTCAACTAGGGCCCTAGAAACCTGTCCCGAGTTTAATAAAATATTTAAGATACAAAATGGCCTACAAAGGCCCGAATACAAAGCAGGAAACACGTAAACAGTACAATGCAGTATGCAGGACCAAGACTCGAGCAAAGACTTCACAAGACTCCCGCCTAACGACTACTGAACCTGCAAGACAACACTAAAAAACAACGAGAGGGAGGGGTCAACCAACTGACTGAGTGAAAGGGGTACACACGCATTATATATGCATAATTCCACTATACGTTTTAGTATTAAATAAACAGAAGACAGGAATCAAGAGCAAATTAATACGTATGGGCGGAATTGTGTCAGGGCATGCAAGTCATGTAAACGGGATAGAAAATGCATGTGTCGATATCCGTACGTCTCTGTTGATGCCCACTTTACCTTTAAGATCCACGAGCTCCGGTGCTGAATAGGGACTGAGATATACCAGAGGTTATGGATATCTATGCTTAACATTTTAGGGGGGACCCGACGAGAACGGGTATTTAATCCATCCTGGACTCCTCTTTTCACTTATTAAATGACAAGTACAAGCAGGTAATCAGGAAACAAGCAGGAAATAGGAGTTATAATTAATTATCAGGCGGGAAAAACAAGTACAAATTAATCTCCTTTCTCCGGGTACAATGTGGCCGGTAGCTAACCTCGACATCCGCGCATCAGGGTGATCTTCGGGTTCATGACTCCCTCAGATCGGAGCCCCACCTCCCACCAAACCTCCTGGTGGGTATCCGGGTAGTCCAACAAGATGGGACTCGTGTAAGAGGTCACCGTCGGCCCAATACCTCCCCGGTTCACTCAACACACAAGCCCCTGGGCCCCAGGAACAGGAACAGGAACCACTCCTGCTAATCCAGTGCTAGAAGAGCCGGGGGCACAAACAGGATCTAGCAAAACAGGCTCATGGTTAACACTTACACAAGTTATAAAACATTTTCGGTACCTTGCCGGTATAAAAGATATGGTTAACTTTAGTATGAAAACCATTTGGCATACTTTTACTTCATGCAAGGTCATAGGTCGTTTATAAAGAAAAACCCTCACCTCCAAGCGTAAGAAAGAAGCAGGAGAAGAACCACAGGCTTGAAAGTCTCCACCGAGGAGAACACTGAACAAGAAAGGAAACATGGTGTACTTGTGAGACGACTCAATAATGGAACCAAGTAGGACGCACGGCGAATGATCATGAAGTGGTGTGACTTGTCATGAGATGATACGATACCCAATGAAAGCATAAAAGGCATGGAAATGTTGTAGTCGTGTTCACGTAAATAGATAAGACAATACCAACACCTCAACACATATCAGCACCTTCATAAATAAATCACTTAGCAAGAAAGTATCACTTAAACAAGTATCACATTAGATTAACTCTTAGATACAATTAAACTCAAGGAGGTCATGTATTCATGCCATTCAACCAAATTAATTCATTTCATGTTTATCACGAAGCTAAACAATCAAGTTAAGCAAATAAGAACCAAGGAATGTCAAACAAGAGTATATTTATCAATTAATCAAGCATATAATTCATATAAGTCACATACAGGAGTCAAAGGGGTGAAAGGAATGCAAGAAGAGAGGTTTTGGCAAAGTTTAGGAAAAACTTACAGTTTTCGGGGAATGCGCTAGCTTTAGGAAAATGGGAATATCTTGAGTTATATAAATTGGAATTGGGTTTTGTTTGTTGGAAATGAAATTAGACACACAGGGCTTTCCAATGATATATGGCACGGATCATGGTTCAAAACGAGGTGAAAATGGCGTAGGCCCGAAGTTGGATGAACGCATGCTGTCGGTAAAGTGGCGACACCAAAAAGAATTGATAATATCTCACAAATGGAAAAATATATCGAGGTGATTCTAATTGGAGAGTATTCTAGACTCAAAGACGTTGATCGTATCCAAAAATCAGCTCAATCGGAGGTCGTATGAGGGGGTACCCGGCCGGGTAAAAGTACAAGGCAAAAGTACCTGCCCGGGGAAAACAGGGCAGAAAGTTTTCTGCATAAAGGGGTACCCGCCCGGGGAGTTTCCTTCACAAAATCTATCCGCCCGGGTAGTCATTCTGGGCTGGAAAAAAGGGCAAAAACAGGGGTTGCTCGAAGGGGAAGGAGGAGGAAGCAAAAACCACTTCAAAGCTCAACTAAAACACTCCAAAACAATCATATATCATGCATATAACTTAATACATCATTTAGGTAACATTTAATCCAAGGAAACATTCTTTGATTCAAGATTACTCATGAAAACCCTTAACATGGAAATATGGCTCATATATATAAGCCTTCATGAATTCAAGTTAAATATGCATGGATCCAACTCAAAATCTTCACATAAGTTTCATATAGAGTCATGAAATGCAAAGAATCTTAAAACCCTAACTTAGCTCAAGAATCCATCAAATAAAAATACATGATCTTAATACCCTAACTTGAATGAGTGAAAAGATGAAAGGGTGTGGCTTGAATTCTTGTTGAAAAGAGAAGAAAATCTTGGCCTACTTGCTTTCTTGGTGGATCGGATGAAGAGATGGAGAAATGGAAAAGCTCTTGCCTTGTTCTTGGTTGAAGGATGAAGAAATAAGTGTATGTATATGTGTGTGTATAGTTTATATCGGTCCAAGAAGAGAAGAAAAGGGAAGAATTTGCTACTTGGTCCTTGGAAGATTCAAATGAATGCAATTAGGTACCAAAGATATGAATGTGGCAATTAAGTCCTCAAGAAATTTATCAACTAAGTCCATAAGTTATACAAAGCTTCAATTAAGGACAATTAAGCATAGAATTCTCACAATTGAAATTAATTTAAACATTTAACCATGCTCGGGGAAATAAATATACAATTCACGTAATAAATTTCACAAAGATTCAATTAAAATAAATCAAATTGAGTAATTAAGGTTCAAGAACGAGAAATTAAGTAACTTAAATCTCAAAACTCACACGCGTGGCGCGCTTACCTGTACCGTCGGGAAATCGGGGTGTCACATTAAGTCTAATAAATAATTAATTATAAATTAATTAATTATTAGAATCAAGTTATTTATTGTGAATAAATGATTAATTAAATATCTTAAAGAGTTAGATATTATATTCTTGCTTGACAAGTTGGTCAAGAGAAGACTTTTGGTCAAAGTAGAGAGTCTTTCTTTCAAAGCAAGAAATCTCTTAGCTAAAAGGTTTAGGAAACCTTGTCCTACAAGCATAAGGGGTTCATGGAAGCATATGAGAATCGATAAAGGACCTACACTTTCATAAGCAAGTCGGTTCCTAAAACACCAATGGAACTGTGGCGAGGGCAAAAGCCCAGTGTCTCCTCTCTTCGGATATGGGGAACCCCAGCTCATGTGTTAAGGAAAGATCCTGACAAGTTGGAATCAAGAACAGAGGTTTGTTTGTTCATAGGTTATCCTAAAGGAACAAAAGGTGGTATATTTTACGATGCGAGATATCACAAAGTGTTTATGAGCACTAGTGCTAAATATCTCGAAGATGATTTCGTAAATGACCACAAGGGTAGAAACAAAATTGTGTTAGAAGAAATGACAACGTCAAATTCTGAATTCCAAAAACCCGTAATAACTGAAAATGTGTTAGATACATAAGATGTACCAGATACAACATATGATGTAGGGACGAGTACATAACAACCTCGTCGTAGTGGGAGAATTGTCAAGGCACCTGACAGATACCTAGGATTAACCCAAGTGGTTGAATCTGACGTATCCGATCCTATCACATATGATGAAGCTATAAAGGATATAGACGCTGACCGTTGGGTCAGAGCCATGGAATCTGAATTAGATTCAATGTATTCTAATAAAGTCTGGGAACCTGTAGAGGTGCCTGAGGGCATTAAACCTATTGGATGTAAATGGGTCTACAAGAGAAAAAGGGGAGTGGACAGAAAGGTTGAGACCTTTAAAGCAAGGCTTGTGGCAAAAGGTTATACCCAGAAAGAAGGTATCGATTATGATGAAACCTTCTCGCCTGTAGCAATGCTTAAGTCCATAAGAATTCTCCTTTCCATTACTGCTCATTTTGATTATGAGATTTGACAAATGGATATAAAGACTGCCTTCTTGAATGGGCACCTTTAAGAAGAGATATACATGGCTCAACCTGAAGGATTTATAGCCAGATATTAGGAGCATATGGTATGCAAGCTTAATAGATCTATTTATGGTCTTAAGCAAGCGTCTAGATCATGGAACATCAGATTTAATGAGGCAATTAAATCCTTTGGACTTATACAATTGCCTGATGAACCCTATGTGTACAAGATACATCATGATAGTGTTGTAACATTTTTAGTTTTATACGTGGACGATACTCTGCTCATTAGGAATGATACGGGAATATTGTCAGCAGTCAAGATTTGGTTGTCAAATCAGTTTGACATGAAAGACGTAGGTGAAGCCAGTTATATTCTAGGGATCAGACTTTGTCGTGATCGTAAGAATAAAATGATTGGTTTATCACAAGCAGCATATATAGATAAAGATGTTGGCAAGATATAATATGGCGAATTCCAAGAAAGGTTCATTACCTTTCAGACATGGAGTTCATCTATCTAGGGATCAGTGTCCCAAGACCCCAGAACAAATGAAAGATGTTCCGTATGCTTCGGCAGTCGGAAGCCTTATGTATGCTATGTTATGTACTAGGCCAGATATCTGTTATGTTGTAGGTCTAGTCAGCAGATATCAGTCAAACCCTGGACCCCAACACTGGATAGCTGTAAAGCATATATTAAAGTACTTGAGAAGGACTCTGGATTATATGCTTGTCTCTCACAGTGATGAGCTCATTCTTATAGAGTATACAAATTCAGATTTTCAATCTGATTTGGATTCTAAGAGTTCGGCGGTTGGATACGTGTTTACTTTAGGAGGAGCAGTCGTTAGTTGGAGGAGTATTAAGCAAACTTGCATTGCTGACTCCACCATGGAAGCCGAATACGTGGCAGCTTCGGAAGTAGCCAAAGAAGCGTATTGGTTTCGGAATTTCCTAATGGATGTAGAAGTCGTCAAGGACGGACTTACACTGATCACATTGTACTGTGACAATGCTGGAGCGGTGGCCAACTCCAAGGAACCTCAAAGTCATAAACGTGCAAAGCACATCGTGAGGAAGTTTCACATTATACGAGATTATGTGGAACGTGAAGAAGTGGCAATGGTGAAAATTGGCTCAGTAAATAATTTGGCAGATCCCTTCACTAAAACTTTGGCGCAAAAGAGCTTTAACACTCATGTAAAAGGGATAGGCCTTAGATGTGTAGCCAATTGGATTCAGGGCAAGTGGGAGATTGTTGGGATTAATGCCCTGAAAATCCAATTATAATGTAAATATTTTGGATTAATAAAACTGAAATTATTGCAAGTTATGAGTATTTTACAAATTTAATAGTTAATGAAGTGTGATGGTATTTTTTATATGAAATGTGTTTCATAGAAAAAGACTTCAAATACCAAAAATCACGTGTCATTAAAGTTCTAGTCGGTATGATAAGAAAATGTTCTTATCGAGACTATAATGTGTTATATAAGATAATTAATCTTTTATCATAGGAAAATGGAGTTTCCGATTATGACACAATGACGATTTTCAATGAGATTGAAAACATCGAACTGGACCACTGAGATTGTTCATTTTATACTGCTATCTAAAATGAACAAAAATCTCGGGAAGCATTGGACTCTTAATCCTGGCAGTGTTTCTACTTTAGGCATGTAGTGTTAATCACTGTGATATACTCAGAAGTGAGGTCTCGGTAACGGGTGACCAAAATACTTTGTACGTTCAGTGATTGCATGAAATGTGCTAAAGAGAAATATTGATCGAGGAATCTGTAGCCTTGCTTGAAGGTTAAAAGATATCCCTGAAATAGATTTGCAAAAAGTTCAAATTAAAACTTTGGCCAAAGTACTTCGTGTGTGCGTCACAGAAGTTGTATGTTGAATGTGTTTCATATACAGGGAATTTGGACTTAGGGCGAATCAAGAAATTTCAGATTGGAAGTGAAAAATAAATGATAGTAGTATTAATTTATTTTTCATGGATATTTGTACAGAGGAGTAAAATGCAAAATTATTCTAGATCGAGAAATTCGTGAATAATTTAATTAATTTTAGAGTGCAACAATATTTATTTAGTGGAATTAAATATTGTTAAACGGTAATCAATTATTATCATGGGATGATAATAGATTGACCCGTTTGGAGCGAAAATTAATTAGTCCTGCAGGTCCCCCCTCAAGCCCCAACGAAGATCAAAGAGAAAATATTAAAATGAGAGAGAGAAATAAATTTTCAAAATGTTTGAAAATAGCCAAAGAACTTATTTTGAGAAAATAAATTAAATTCCAAAGAGTTGAAATGCCCGAAATTTTATTTTGTAGAAAATAATTTTTTTTTCCAAAAAAAAAAAAGGTTTTTTTCTGACGTGTCACGCCACGTAAGCGTGTCAGACGCCACTGGGCACCGCAGTGTGCAACACGTGGACTGCGCAGATAGCGCCGCGTCAGCGCGTGCCAACGACCCAGATTATGTTGACTGCCGTCAACGGGTCGAGTGAGCGGGTTAGCGGATAGGGTCGGGTCATAACCGGACACGTGGACGAATGGGAGTGTACCACGTGTCCATGGGGTCAGACCCATTGAATAGACCGGTCCATTGCTGAACCGGTCTTGGGATGAACCACCCTGCGGACCGGCCACGCGGCGCCTGCTGGTGCAGCCATGTGACCCACGCCCGCCATGCCCATACAAGAGCTTCTGGCGGTGCGTGGGGGCGCTTGGAAGCTCCAATTAGCGTATGGTCGTTGGCGCTGCATTCCTTGCGGCCAAAGCGACCACGTGGCGTCTTTTGATTTGTTGTCTGATCTTGGAGTGCACAGCAAAATGTCAAAAATGACCCGTAAGTCCTTAATTTTTTGCTATAAATAAGGCCATGCTCTCATTTCTATTTCACCAAGTTTTTGTAGAATTCTAATTTCAGTTCTTTTACAGTTTTAAAGCCTCTCGGCATTAATTCTCTCTCTAATTAATTAGTCCTTAATTAAGGATTAATTAATTACTTAATTAGGTGGTTAAATAATTAATGTATAATCCACTTAATTAATAGAAAATAAGGATTTTCTATTTTTAGAAAAAAGGGTTTTTCTAAGAAAAATATTTTCTCGAGTATTTAGCGAAATACTGCCGGAGCCCACACTCCAAAATCTTAATCAGGGATATTGCGGGGAAGCTCTGTCGGTTTCACGAGAAAATCGAGGTGCTGGAAAAGTGTCGTTGATAGCCATATTTTACAGTACGGTAATACCGTTATGCTGCCAAAATTATTATTTGCATATTATGATTATATGTTATAAGATTTAAAATTATGTTATCGATGCACATATATATTAGAGTTATTCTACCCGATTTGTTTCGCTGCTTATTAAAATATTTTAGAAATATTTTGATAACGAGGTTATGGCGAAATTTTTTTTGAATATTACGTTATACCGTCACTCTGTCTCAGGTCCGCCACCCAGCAATTTGAACATGGTAATTGGAGGAAGTGATCTGAATTGTATTCATATTTTCTGTGTTTTTTCGTGTATACAGAGTACAAGAAGGCCTAAGTATATAACAAGTTGTACAAGAAACAAATCTCTACAAATCAGGCCCTATCACTACCAATTAGGGATCAAAGTCAATCATCCCATATATAAGAGATATCCACCACTTTTGATAATATTCATACATAAACATTTTTAAATATTACAGGAATAATTTTCAATTCAGTTAGGAAGTATTAGTTACAGTTGATTAGGTCTTTTTATTTAATTTAATTCCATTTAGTATTGCTAATTAAATGATATTAGATTATTCAGACGTGGATTAAGTGAAATTAGGTTGATTTAATTCTGTTACCGACATGATTATCCTCTATTATGAATTAGGGAGAATGAGTTTGATCATGTGAGATTATAATTGGGTGAATTCAAAAGTAAATGTGATCTTTTTTTTTTTTTTTGGTGGAAAAATGTGATCTAACATAATATTGATTATAATCCATTAAAATTTTACAGATCTAACATAAAATTAATTACAATTCATTAAGATTTAACATATCTAACATAATATTAACTATAACTTATTGAAACTTTTTCACAAATTCAAGTATCAACTATCAAATACAAGATTGTCTCTTATATATAAACACAGCTTAATTTTAGCTAATAAGTCCAATGGAGATTAATCCCGAAAAAATAATATTGCATAATTAAGCCTGTTTGCACTAAAAATTCGCGTTTATTGATTTTTAGTCAATACCGAATAGATAATACAAATATTTGAGAATTCAAGTAAAAGTAGGTCTTCAATCTTTAGCTTGATCCTTTGATTCTTCCTTTGAATTTAAAGTTGTTGAATCTTCAAAAGCTCCTTGATGGATTTTATGGTTTGATCTTCCTCAACTTCAAATTAGCTTGTGATAACGTTAATCCGCAGGTCCTTCGACTTGTTTACGAATTAAACGCCGAATTTTTAGTGCAAACAGATTGGCACGCCCAGTGGGACCCATCCTACCTCTCATCTCTTCCTTTTCATACCAAAGTTCAACGAATATTCGATGGCTCCTAAAAACCAACCCAACCCGAAGAATAAGGAAGTTGATGGCGTGAACGAACCCAATCTGAAGAGCAAAGAAGTTGATGCCACTGTGCAGTCTTCTACAGATGGTCACCTAAATGACTCGAAATCATCTGATGGTTCAACTCCTTCAACCCCCAAGGAAACTAAATCAAAGGAAACTCATTTTACTGAAGAGACGGAGTGTAACGCCCCGGTTTTTCCATTCATGTGTTATGTGTTATTATATTAATCTTCCTAATATTATATGCAACATATGTTCATGCAATTTTATGGAATTATTGTTAATGTGAGATTTATATGAATTAATTGATAATGTGACTAATTGTTCATATATGACCTTATTTGATCACTTCTTGAAAATTGGTGGACTTAATTGTATAAATTCTTTGGACTTAATTAATTATATGCTATGGAATGAAACTTGATTGCATGCACTCAAATATTCCAAGGACTAATATGCAAAATTGGTTGAGTCATCCTTTTTGTTGGAAGACTTTGGAAAATATGTATATCTCTTATTTCATTCATTCATTCATCATTTTAACAAAACCTCACACACACACACACTAATACACGATCAAAACACCATGGAAGAGAAGAAGGAGATTTCATCATTTCAAGCTTGAATCAAGGAAGTTAATTGCATAAGTTGGAGCATCTTCATCATCCCATCATATCATCCCTTCTTTCCTTCACTTTAAGGTATAGATGGAGTATTTATATGAATCTCTTGAACTTATTTGAAGTAGGGTTTGTTGATTATGATATGATTTCTTGTGTATAAGTGATTAGAAGCATGCTTAGGATCATTAATCTTGAAAGCTTGCATGATTTCTTGAATAATATGGAAGTTGGAGTTCATGATTTTATATGGGTTTTGATTGATGATTCCTTGATGATTTGAGCATGGTTTAATAGATTACTTGATTCCTAATTGATATATATGAGTTATATGTAAGATATATGATTGTTTGGAGCATTTTGGTTGAGTTTGCTTTGGGTTTTCATCCCTTTTCTTCCTCCCCCGAAGCTTCCCCTGTTTTGCCCCTTTTTCCACCTCTGGAACAGTACCCGGCCGGGTACTTTTTGTGCATAAAAAGTACCCGAGCGGGTAGTTTTCCCCCGAAAAGCTTCTGGACTGCTTACCCGGTCGGGGAACTTTTCCCTTGAATTTTACCCGGCCGGGTACTCCCTCATCCGAACTCCAAATGACCTGATTTTTTATTCTTTGGAAAGATCTTGAAGTCTAGAACAACCTCCAATTAGAATCATCTCAATATCATTTCCCATT
This sequence comes from Lantana camara, assembly GCA_037501455.1. Taxonomy (NCBI): domain Eukaryota; kingdom Viridiplantae; phylum Streptophyta; class Magnoliopsida; order Lamiales; family Verbenaceae; genus Lantana; species Lantana camara. Next base: position 61,888,341 of record CM074857.1, on the reverse strand, counting down.
TATGACTTATGATCAATTCTTTTTGGTGTCGCTGCTTTCCCGACAAACTACACTCGCCTAACTTCAACCGTCCGCCATTTTCTCCTCGCTTTGAACTAGAAAACGGGCTATATATGCTCGGAAACGTCTTTGTGTCTAGTTTCATATCCAATAAGGAAAACTCAATTCCCACTTCAAGAGTTAAAGATATTCCAGTTTTCTCTCAACATGTACATTTTCTAAAATTGCCCGTTTTTGCCAAACTTCACCAAAACCTCTATTATTGCATTCCTTTCACTCTCTTGGCTCCCATATGTGAATTATATGATATATATACTTGTTTAGTTGATAATCATGCTCCTACTTGACATTTTACTAAGCGTTATTGAATGACTTAGTGATCATGACTTTGCCGTGCGTCGTAAATGGTTCATAAGAGTCGTATCTCACGAACACTTGTCCTTGTTATACAGATCACGTTCCCGGTGACGAGGAGCACGCTCCTTAGGGTGTTTCCTTGCTTGTTTTGGTTGGTAAAGTAAAGGTCAGGTTTAATTTCTAGTTATATAGAACCCGTACAACCCTTATGTGATGTTTTCGGCCAAAATGTATATATATATCTAGAGTTTTCCAAATCTAAACGATTGCAAGCAAGTCACACTTATGCAAAGCAATGCATGTAGTGTGATTAGCACCATGATCATGCAAAGCAATGCATGTATCGTGATTAGATCGTGACCATATTGATTTTCAACTGATTTCATGGAATTTATTGATTGAACTAAACGGATTGATTAATTATTTTGGGCGAGTAAGCATGTTCACATTTGGGCCCGAGGGTAGTGTATTGAGCCAACCGAGGAAGCAAGGGCTGACGGGTAACTCTTGCACTATCCTCACTACTTTGGGATCACCCCTGAATCCACCAGGAGGTTTGGTGGAGGAAGGAACCCCGTACGTGGGAGTCATGTTCCCGACGTACGTAGCATGGATGGTTAGGGCCTTGCAAACCCACCATCACCCGGAGTAAAGGAGTTCATGAAATTGATACGTGTGCACTTTCATTAAATTGCATGATCACATGATAATTACACAAGCATGTAATGTTCACTATTGGTGTAAGGTTGGAGAATTGCCCTCACTCGCCCGGGCCACGGATTGAATTGATAAGTGATTGAATTGTTAAATGAATAGTTGTAATCTCGGGCGAAGATTATTCCTTAGTCAACCTATATTGTTTCATTTGTAAAAGCTTTACCCGGGATTATAACTTGCATGTTAATTGCGCTAATATTTATTCATAAACCCCTCACTCAGTCGTTGGTAGACTGACACCTCAACATTTTCAGGTTTTCAAGGGTTGCATGCTAGGCGGGGTCGAGTCAGGTCTTTTGTTCCTTGGGGGTCTAGCACTTGTCTTCCTCACTTTATTGTACATTATTTATGCATATATGTATTGTTATGTCTCTTGGTACCTATGTATTAAGTATGACCTATTTGGATATCTTTGGAATTGGACTTACGTAAATAATGGAAGGATTATGTTAAAGATATGAATGTATATTATGCTTCCGTTTTATTGATTATGCATGACCGTATTTATTTTAGGGTTAGTCCCGCCTAGCTAGTGTGTCGTTTTTATTGTCACCCGTTCTCCATGAGTCCGGTTCATATATGGACTACCCATTTCATGTGTGAGCTAGACTTATGGTGCGGGGGTGTGAAATCTCGGCGTTCCGGGTGCTACACGGAGACTATGACTCTCGAAGAGTAAGTTGCCCAAATGGCTCAAACAATGGCTAACTTGCAAAAGACTTTGGAGGATAAAGACTTCCAGATTGCTCAAGTTATGAATAAGTTAGAAAATCACGATCCTGGTCAGTCTAATCGTAACCCTCAGACTCCTTCGGTTCAAGCCACTGTAGATGGAAAGCGAGTGAACTTGTCTCTTCAACATGACTCTGGATCAAAACCTAACTCTACTGCATCCATCGCCGCCCTATCTATGCTAGAACTGCAAAATATGATAACTAATACAATTAGAGCTCAGTATGGTGCACCCTCGCAAAATTCTCCAACATACTCAAAACCGTATACTAAACGCATTGATTCTTTGAGGATGCAGATGGATTATCAACCACCGAGTTTTCAGCAATTTAATGGAAGGGGTAATCCAAAGCAACATGTGGCTCATTTCATAGAAACATGCAACAATGCAGGAACATATGGAGATCATTTGGTGAAACAGTTTGTACGATCACTCAAAGGAAATGCTTTCGATTGGTATATTGACTTGGAACCAGAATCAATTGACAGTTGGGATCAAATGGAGAAAGAATTTCTTAACCGCTTTTACAGCACACGCCGTACAGTAAGCATGATTGAACTCACTAATGCGAAACAGTGTAAAGATGAACCCGTTGTGGATTACATTAACCATTGGCGATCACTAAGCCTCAACTGCAAAGACAAACTCTCAGAAATATCTGCAATAGAAATGTGTATTCAAGGCATGAATTGGGGATTGCTTTACAACTTACAAGGTATCAAGCCCCGAACATTTGAAGAATTGGCTACGAGAGCTCATGATTTGGAACTTGTTATTGTCAATCGTGAAGTTAACTTCTCAACGAGAAATCAAGAAAAAGAATATCCCTTTTTAGACTCAGATGTACCCAATATCTTTGATGAACTATTAGCTAAGAAGTTGATTGAGCTCCCCAAACCAAAATGTCCAAATGAAAGTGGAAGGTTTGATGACCCTAAGTACTGCAAATATCATCAAGTCATTAGCCACCCGATAGAGAAATGTTTCGTCCTAAAAGATAAGATCATGGCACTAGCAAGAGAAGGCAAAATTATTCTTGAAAATGAAGACGCAGCTGATGCAAATGTCACTAGTATAGTAGCTTCAACAAATGCCAGTATGGTTAAAAGCAACAAGAATACGGTAACGCCACCAACACCATTGGGGGCATCCACAGCAATCCAGTTTGGAAGTTTAGAGTCGATGCTAGTTTCGAACTTGCTCTCTAGTAGAAAAGTTAAAGCTGAAGCGCATATAGACCGCCAGGAAGATACCGGGGGTAACTAAAATTCAAGTGAAAGTTCAAATACTCCCTGATAAGAGTATAAACTGTCAAATATACTACTTAAACCTGAGTATAAACTATTTAGAAGTTCAATCTATGCTCCTTGATACGAGCGTAAACTGTCTATAAATTCATATTCAAATTCAAGACTCCTTGATATGAGGATAAACTGTCTACAAATCCAAATCAATACTCCTTAACACGAGTATAAACTGTTTAAAATAAAATTCAAATGATACTCCTTGACATGAGTATAAACTGTTTAAAACCAAAATCAAGTGTTTACTCCTTGACATGAGTATAAACTGTTTAATATCAAGTTCAAGTGCAATACTCCTTAACACGAGTATAAACTGTTTTCAAATTCAAATTCAAGTTCAAGTGTACTCCTCAATAAGAGTATAAACTGTTAAATATACTCCTTAACACGAGTATAAACTGTTCAAAATCAAATTCAAGTTCAAGAGTACTCCTCGATAAGAGTATAAACTATCAAGTTACTCCTTAACACGAGTATACACTGTTCAAAATCAAATTCAAGTTCAAATATACTCCTTAACACGAGTATAAACTGTTCAAAATCAAATTCAAGTTCAAGTGTACTCCTCGATAAGAGTATAAACTATCAAGTTACTCCTTAACACGAGTATAAACTGTTCAAATCAAATTCAAGTTCAAGTATACTCCTCGATAAGAGTATAAACTGTCAAATATACTCTTTAAAACGAGTATAAACTGTTCAAAATCAAATTCAAGTTCAAGTGTACTCCTCTATAAGAGTATAAACTGCCAAATATACTCCTAACACTAGTATAAATTGTTCAAAATCAAATGCCAAATATACTCCTTAACACGAGTATAAACTGTTCAAAATCAAATTCAAGTTACTCCTTAACACGAGAATAAACTGTTTTAAATTCAAGTATAAAATGTCTAAAAAAAAAAAAACTCCTTGACACGAGTATAAATTGTCTTCAAGCTTACAAAATAAAAATTGAACTACGTCATGACTTGATCCTCTTAATGGGGTACATAGGCAACTTGAATTAAATTTCAAATTCAGTTACATGTTAAAGAAAAGAATATTTCTCTGGCAAGTGAGCAAACTCGAGTACTTCAAGTCCCGTCTCCACTCAAATACTCAGTATGTTTTTCGCCGAGCCTTGAAGTGGGGGTATTTGTAGATGGGTAAATAAACTTTATGTTATTAATTTAATTTGTTGTTTAATATTTTGAAATTATCCTAAATTTAATTTCAAAATTAAATAGTTAAATTTAAATTGATATTATAATGTTTTATTTCATCAACAAATCAAGTGATGACATGTGCCAAAGTGACATGTTTTAACCAATTAAATCAAGTCTTGCGGTCAAAGGAAGCTAGGACAAATCATATGGCGACACGTGGCGTATTGTGTCATACCGACCAATCAAAGTCAAGTCTTTTATGATATTATCTCTTTAAAAATAAAAATATAAAGAGATAAATATTGATGAGGTTTTATGTAATATTATCTCTTTAAAAAAATAATAAAATATTAAAGAGATATATATTTATATGATTTATTTGATATTATCTCTTCAAAAAAAATAAAGAGATAATTATTAAATAAACTTTGACTTGAGTCACAAGTCTTGAATCCTACACCTATATAAAGGGGTCATGTGTAGTTCATTAACACACAACACAAGTTCAAGAAAGGCTAAAAATATCTCTACAAAGAAGGCTAAAAACCTTCTCTACAAAGAAAGGCTAAAAACCTCTCTACAAGTTCAAGAAAGGCTAAAAACCTCTCTACAAGTTCAAGAAAGGATTCTAAGGCATTCAATGGTGTTCTTCCTCGAAGTTACCAAATCAAGGCGTTTGATCCGCTATCAAGGCGTTATACCGGCGAATCGGCGTTATATTCAAAGCTAAATCCACGGAGTTACCGACGAGTTCATCGGCGTTCTTGGCGGAATTCTCCAAAATTCGGCGTTTAATTCGTAAACAAGTCGAAGGACCTGCGGATTAACGTTATCACAAGCTAAATTTGAAGTTGAGGAAGATCAAACCATCAAATCCATCAATGAGCGTTTGAAGATTCAACAACTTTAAATTCAAAGGAAGAATCAGAGGATCAAGCTGAAGATTGAAAACCTACTTTTACTTGAATTCTCAAATATTTGTATTATCTATTCGGTATTGACTAAAAATCAATAAACTCGAATTTTTAGTGCAAACAAAGCCTTCCTATATTACTGTCACCAAAATTTTTGTTACTTAACTTTATATTATCAAGTACAAATAAAATCTTGAATTAGCATTGTTTAACCAATTTAGCATTTCTTAGAAAGATAAGAAAAAGGGGACATAATAGGGAGTAATTTATACTTTTCATAGTTTCATGGGGCAAATAAGCAATTACTGAAACATTTGAAAAGACTTGAGGACAAAAGCGTAATTTCAATACTAGGTTTAGCAACGGACACTAGAGCAACGGGGAATAGAGTCCCGCAGCTCTGTCTGAAAGACTTGCGTTATTTTCGGCCGTCAGATCATGTTTGATCGGACGGCCCAAACAGAAACCCTAATCCCCCTGTCTTTTCCTTTATAAATCTCTGAGAATCTGCGTCCAAAGTTCTCCACACAAATCAGAGTCATTTCTCCTCGCAGTCTAATCTTCTCTGAGGTCAGTCTACCCCTCCCTCTCTCTAAATCTGTATGTATATGTGTATGTATATATTGAGCACTGAACAATTTTGTGTTTTGTAAACCTTCGATTCTGTGTTTTATGAGCGTTTAGACTTTAGAAGATTCTTTGGGAAGGTAAGCTGGTGTTTTTTTAGGGGATTGTACATCTGGAATCTGGGTAGATCTATTTCGATTGAGGGCTTCCTGTTGGATGAATTTTTGTCTAATGTTGTTGATGAACGTCTTGTTGTATGCGTATTAATTGGTGAAGGTTAATAGGACTTATGGATTGCATGCTAGATCTGAAAATTTTCAGATGTAGTTTGGTCTACTGGTTGGAACTAAAAACGATTGAAGTTATTACTCGATTATCATACAAAGTCGGCCGTTTTTATTAGTATCGTGGATCACATGAGCTGTAAAAATGATCTCTCTTTTTGCGTATGGGGTTCTGATGTAATGTGAAATTACTGTACTCTGCGTGTCAAGGTAGTGATTTCTGATCCAGTGATGCACTTTGTGAAGTCGTCATGCATTGATTCATCTCCATACTTCTGTGTAGTTTGTACGAGAGATTAAATTGCCAATTATGGACTTCATCATTAACTTGTGTGCTTTAAACATGAGATAACTGGTCATGAAGGGGTTTGCTTTTAATAATTTGTTATATTTCATCTCTTTGCTTTTTTAACAACAGTCTGACCATATTGTTTGTGCGATTGCAGTATTAAATTAAAAGCTCATCATGGGTAAGGAGAAGATTCACATTAACATTGTCGTTATTGGACATGTCGACTCTGGGAAGTCGACCACCACTGGTCACTTGATCTACAAGCTTGGTGGTATTGACAAGCGTGTCATTGAGAGGTTCGAGAAGGAGGCTGCTGAGATGAACAAGAGGTCATTCAAGTATGCCTGGGTGCTTGACAAGCTCAAGGCTGAGCGTGAGCGTGGTATCACCATCGATATTGCCTTGTGGAAGTTTGAGACCACCAAGTACTACTGCACCGTCATTGATGCTCCTGGACATCGTGACTTTATTAAGAACATGATTACTGGAACCTCACAGGCAGATTGTGCGGTTCTGATCATTGACTCCACCACTGGTGGTTTTGAAGCTGGTATTTCCAAGGACGGTCAGACCCGTGAGCACGCACTGCTTGCTTTCACCCTTGGTGTCAAGCAGATGATCTGTTGTTGCAACAAGGTGAAGTATTAGTGCAACTTAACTAATGTGGTTTTATTGTTGTTATATGATGTTGTCTCATTCTATGATATGATCAATGCTGACATAGTGTCAATTCTTTTTGCAGATGGATGCCACCACACCAAAATACTCCAAGGCTAGGTATGATGAAATTGTTAAGGAAGTGTCGTCCTACCTCAAGAAGGTTGGATACAACCCCGACAAAATTCCATTCGTCCCTATTTCTGGATTTGAGGGTGACAACATGATTGAGAGATCAACCAACCTTGACTGGTACAAGGGACCAACCCTCCTTGAGGCTCTTGACCTGATCTCTGAGCCCAAGAGGCCCTCAGACAAGCCCCTCCGTCTCCCACTTCAGGATGTGTACAAGATTGGTGGTATTGGTACCGTCCCTGTGGGTCGTGTTGAGACTGGTATCATCAAGCCCGGTATGGTTGTAACCTTTGGGCCCTCTGGTCTGACCACTGAAGTTAAGTCTGTTGAGATGCACCACGAAGCCATGCAGGAGGCTCTTCCAGGTGACAATGTCGGATTCAATGTTAAGAATGTTGCTGTGAAGGATCTGAAGCGTGGTTACGTTGCCTCCAACTCCAAGGATGACCCCGCCAAGGAAGCAGCCAACTTCACCTCACAGGTCATCATCATGAACCACCCTGGTCAGATTGGAAACGGCTATGCTCCAGTGCTTGACTGCCACACCTCCCACATTGCTGTTAAGTTCCAGGAGCTTTTGACCAAGATTGACAGACGATCTGGTAAGGAGCTTGAGAAGGAACCCAAGTTCCTGAAGAATGGGGATGCCGGTATGGTTAAGATGGTTCCGACCAAGCCCATGGTTGTGGAGACTTTCTCTGAATACCCGCCCCTCGGTCGTTTTGCTGTTCGTGACATGCGTCAAACGGTTGCTGTTGGTGTCATCAAGAGTGTGGAGAAGAAGGACCCAACTGGTGCCAAGGTCACCAAGGCTGCTGCAAAGAAGGGTGCCAAGTGAAGACAGTTTTTGAAGGACAACCCTGTATTGGTTTTGTTTAATGGTCATATTTTTGGGTACTCTTTTTTATTGTGTTTTCTTAAACAGATACTTCTAAAGTTCTAGCCTCTTTTTCTTGAGGACCGAAGGGTATTGAGCGTTGTTGTTGTTTTAGAACTTGTTTCATGATTCCTATGGTAAATGCTTGCATGTCTTTCAGTTCTGATCGTGTTAAATGTTGACATTTAAATGTTGACATTTAGTCACCAAAAAACTGTTTTTAGAAGTTCTAAATTAGTTGCTGGATGTTGGGTTTGTGCAGTTACCGGTTTAGACGTACTAGGAGGCCTACTGAGAAGTAATACAGGCGCCCAACTATTTAATATAGCGTGTATTTTGTGACGCCATTATAGACCATATTAGCCATCTTTATTTCTGAAGGAGTATGAGCCATGAAGCGTGAAAGTAGCTTATTAGACAATCTTACCTCTCCATAACTCCATTAGCTATTTGCCTACTCTAGCTGAGTGAGTTACGTGAACGCATTTTGTGGCAAAAACGCCTCCAATGTTGCATAAATTGTAACAAGAAAGTAAATAATTGCTTTTGGAGTGAACTTAAAGTCTCGTTATCATGGAAAATGAATGATTTGAAATGCATTTCATGCATCGGCATGGCTACTAAAGAATTATCTTTTAGAGCACATTTACTACTGTGCATAACAATACTTCTAGCAAATTAAACCCCCAATTTAATATGCCATTTTCTGGTCCTGATCTTAAACGCATGGCCCGTATGTGGAGTGTCTTATGAGCCGCATTGTAAAGACATGTGAAGTAAAAAATATTTTACAGTATTTTAATCAGTTTAAAATGGCATATTGGGCCAGAAAGTTAACCATTGGAGAAAAAGCGAAGTACAGTGCTCTTAGAAGAGACCCATGTTGAAACGAAAATTCTAAAGTAGACATTTCTCATAATGATTCTGGTGAAACAAAATTCTGGTCAAGAATGGTCTCACAAGCATTATATGAAGTCTATTTCAAGCACCTATCCAGGAGTAAAAAACTAGTACCGAGCGTTGCCAAAGTGTAATGCCAGGATCCCCGAAATGAGTATTTCTTAATCTGAGAAGTATGGCCAACTTCAGCGGTCAAAGGTGAAAAACTATCAGTCTAGAACTTCCAAAACTGCACAGAATGGTACACAATCAATCTCTAATTTGTCAAGAGGACAAAAGAACCAAAAAAAGAAAGGCAAAAAACCCTAACTTTGATTAATTGCGGAAATATATACAAGGCCGACGATACCTGAGAGCTAATTACAACTCGCCATCATTGTCAAGTTGTGCTTTTGCAACTGCTTTTTCTGTTTCTTCCAGAACAAATGTTTTGAGCGATTCAACATTCCTAGCTCCTGCAGATCGGTTAAATCTTGTATATTTAGCGGTTCTTAATTAGCAATGTGGAATCACCAGACATGTAAATTTTCTCAAAGATTGAGCAGCAGTCCCGCAAGTAATAAGTGAGAACACGAACAAGGACTTTTCACTCAGTCCTCAATGAAATATAACTAGTTCTCAAATAGAAGAAGAAAAGAACCAGAAATAAAACTCAAACACAAAACCTGGGAACCTAACAACTGAAATCTTCAGAATAAAGCAGAGAGAGCTGAATTTCGCCTCAAATCAAACTTAACACAACTAGGGAGAAAAATATATAATATTATAATGAAAATTATATAGATATTATATACTAATTATTTATATACATATATATTCCGAATAAAAAGAAAAAATAAAAATAAAATAAATTCAACATCTTCGCCCAAACACCCGGTCACTATGCCACCGCCGCTCCGTTGCCTCTGCCGCTCCGCCACCAAAATCACGCACACACACGCACAGATCTGAATTATTAGAGAAAGGGAAAAAATTGGGAGAATGAGCTGTTGTCGTTCTCGTGGCTATTGGCGAGGCCGGAGTTGTTGTCGTGGTGCTCAATCCAGAGATTAAGAGCTGGGTTGCTGGAGATGATGGCTGGCAGTTGATGTGGCCGGAGTAGGTGGCATCTGGCAGTGGGGAGCCGGCGAGGGTCTGGTGGTGGTGGCGAGCGAAAACGAGAGAGAAACAGGGGGAAAAAGAGTAGTGGGGGAGAGAGAGAGAGAGAGATGGTCGGCGGCGGAAACAACCGACGAAGAGGTGGATCTCGGCGGTGAATGAAGAAGGGGCTCTGATTTGTGTCCGAAAGAGAAGGAAGGGCAGCTGGAAGAAGAGAGGGGAAAATGGGAAATGGAGAGGGAGATAGGAGGGCGGGCGGTGACCATCGACTGTCTCAGCCGGCCGGTGGCTGCGCTATGGTGGCCGGCGAAAGTGATTGGAGGGAGAGGGAAGAGAGAGACGGCTGATAGAGGGAGCAACAAAGGGAGGCTGTGAGTGAGAGAGAGAGATACTAACTCGGCTCCGCCGGAGCTATGGTCGTCCGGTGGCGGTGCGGCGGAGGTGCTGGTGGGCGGGTCCTCGTGCAGTCTTGCTGGAGAAGAAGATGAAATTTTTTTTTTTAATTTTCTTTATATCCATATATATATATATATTTTTTAATTTGATATGTATATGTTTTTTTATTTTTTATTTCTTTTAATTGACACCCCAAGTCCCAACCCTCCATGTTATTAGCCATGTAAGCTTTATATATGAGTCAGCAAAAAAATCCCCAAATTAGGCCCGAAATTCATGCCACATCAGGAAAAATTGGAGATTTTTCAAATTCGGGCTGAAATCGGACAGAAATTGCAAATTTTTTTAAATTACAGGACAAAATTGAAAACACGATATCAAAAAGGACTGAAGTCCGAAAAGTTGTAACTTACAGGACGATTTTTGCAGTTTTGCCTTTTAGTTTGCTAGTGTGGATGACATTTTCTAAGCTCAGTAATTACTTTGTTATGCCCCGTAAGCGTATTCTTGTTGTGAATACATCCATTTTTTATTGTGTGGAACTATATCCAGGCATGCAAGCATGTGAGAAGCAATAGTTCTACAATCATAATTTGCTTTACGTTATTTGAGGAAAAAATATCAGAACCGTCACGAAAATTCATCAACTAATCAAACCCAATGTATGTTCGGATCCCTGGAACGAGGTGCCTCAATAACTGAAACAATTGGGTTACAAAGGTTTAATCCCGAAAAGCCTATTTGATAGCTCCCTAAGAGAGCATTTGTGCAAATAGAACTCTGCATTCTCGAACAAGGATTCATCGAAAAGATTAGTAGCCCCCAAGCTCTATAGAGAAACTAGTAAAAAATCGGATGTTGGAGTTTTGGTGGTGCCATCTGAACATTTAGAATTCTCCCCGTAATTGCAATTCCTCTAGGGTAAAATGAATGAGGAAATTGTTTGGGGTTTTAATAAGAAGGATCTGCAGATCCTGCACAGTGGGATTGAAATATCGTGCTTGATTTTTATCTATGTCCTACTGGATGAACTGATAGATCAACATGTTTGCAGACCGCAATTACTGCCTAGCTGAGCAGGGATTCTCAAACCTCCATCCTCCTGAGAATCTAAGTTATGAAAATGTGGTTAGACATATAACAAACGCTAAATGACTTGTTGAAGAGATTTTGAACCTCAAGCACGACGATATACAATCAGATCAATGTCATACTATTAGGACTATAATCAGCTGGCAAATTCGATTATTGTCCAAAACCTCGAGCATCGGGAAATATCCCTCTATAAAAGTAAAACCATGTAAACCTAAACAAAATTCCAGAAGCTTCTAATTCCAAGTTGTGAGAAACCCGACTATAATCTCAGATCATTTGCAGACGTAAGCAGCTACGTATCATATAAACATAAAATATTAAAATGCAATAGAGAAGGTGAAAGCTTCCCTTAATGGAGCAGTTAAGCAATTGAACCTCCACCGCAGAAAGTCAACATCTTCATACGGAATGCACACGAAATCCATCTTCTATATATACACCATCGGCTGCCTCTGTTTCTACATCGCAATCTCTCTCAATCTCTCAACCACCATCAAAACCAAACAATTCTCCAACAAATCGACGACAATGGCGGCCGAAGCTAAAGCAATGAAGGATACTTTCTACATCTCCCACGGCTCACCTACCCTCTCCATAGACGATTCCCTCCCGGCGCGGCACTTCCTCAAATCCTTCTGCCAGAAAGTGCTGCCGGAGAAACCCAAAGCGATTCTCATCATCTCCGGCCACTGGGAAACCTCCGATCCGGCGGTCAACGCAGTCTCCGGCCCCAGCGACACCATCTACGACTTCTACGGATTCCCCGAAAAGATGTACAAGCTCAAATACTCGGCCCCTGGCGCACCGGATCTCGCGATTAGGGTTAGGGATTTGCTCCTGAAATCGGGATTCGATCGCGTCAGCGTCGATCGGAAACGCGGGTTGGATCACGGCGCGTGGGTGCCGCTGATGCTGATGTACCCCGACGCCGACATCCCGGTCTGCCAGCTGTCGGTGCAGACGCACAGGGACGCCGCCCACCATTACCGGTTGGGGGAGGCGCTCGCCTCGCTCAAAGACGACGGCGTTTTGATTATCGGGAGCGGCGCCGCCACGCACAACTTGAGGGTGATGGACAGGAAGGCCGGCGACGCGGCGGCGCCGTGGGCGTACGAGTTCGATAAGTGGATCGGGGATGCATTGGCGGAGGGGAGGTATGAGGATGTGAATGATTACGAGGAGAAGGCGCCGTATGCGCGGGTGGCGCATCCTAGACCGGATCATTTCTACCCGCTACATGTGGCGATGGGCGCCGCCGGAGAGGGGACGAGGGGGGAGCTCGTGCACCATAGCTGGAGCTTTGGGACGCTATCTTATGCCTCGTATAAGTTCACGAAGAAGACTGAATAGACATTTCAGCTCTGATCAATTATCATCATCATCGTTGTGTTGCTTTTCTTTGTACATTTATCTTTCATGCTAGTTGGGTTTTGCTTTTGATTTAAGCTGACGATTGATTTGGTATTAGATTCAGTGGTAGCTGAAATTATATGTTCTGTTTGCTAACTGGATCATTAGCATTCATGTTTGAGGGGATATAGAGAGTTTTTGTCTTGATTTCTGATATGATCAGTAGCTACGTTGATATTACATTCAAATACGTTTTTGAATCTTTTAACATTTAAAAGATGATCTAAAATACAAATAAGGCTGGTTATAGGACCATGCAAATATTTCTTCTTTATGAGAACTTGTAAATATTGTCGCAAGAGTGTTTGCACAGGAAGTTCAAAAAATGAAAATTTGAGTCTTTTTTGTGTATTTCCAAATATTAAGTCTGATTCTTACCTGACACTTGAAATTCTAACTGAATAACGAATTTGAGTCTTATTGGATAGTCTCTTTCTTTTTTAAATAAAAACCGGCCAATAGACCTTGGGGTTACAAAAATTCATGATCTAAGGACCCTCAATACTAAACATGTTAAAGTGCCACCGAAAAACTATTGAATAATGAGCTTTGACCTTACTCACCCCCAAAAGCTAGCTGTTGAGGGGAGGTTTGTCATGTCATTATATATTGAACACCACATCATTAGTTATTCGATGTGGGACATTTAACAAAAACGCTAACAATAAGTCTAAGGGCAACCATTAATTGAAACTAGTAATTTACGCACACTCTATGCGTAAGTAAATAATAAAATTATTATTATTTAAATATATGTTAATATTTATTTTATAATTATTTTTAAAATAATCAAAAAATTATGGAAAAAGAATAAAGATGTATAATAAAAAATAAGGTGATAGAAAAAAGAAAAAATTAAGACACAAATATACAATAAAACATTGAGGGAGTAATTAAAAAAATAGAAAAAGAAAATAATTTTAGAGTTCAAGAGACCAAAACGATTACTCTAATGGTCTCTCACTTAATATAATAATATAGAGAACCACGTAGACTTCCCCAAAAGACCCATAAAAGAGTGGTTATATATCAAGATACTACCCCTCATAAAAGGCGAATCACTTGGATCAACCGCTCGCCTCATAAAGAGACGCCCAATCATCCAAGCAATGTGGATGTGTATTGGAATAATATACATCTGACAGCAGTTGATCTCATCCATATCAGTAACGTCCTCAGTGTAATCAATCATGTTAATAGGTTGGTGTCCAACAATATGTACATAATGTAAACCGGCGATATCCAATTTATTAACTAAACCCACAAGGCTAGCCTCCTCGATGTCCTCTAATTATTATAATCTGAACTTGCAACCAACGAGCAAAGCTACCGGCCCCAAGGAGAGCAAAAGAATGGTAGATCCTTGAAGTACGAAAAATTTTAATATAATACTTATAAAGAACATAAATAGCCACACTATGAAGTCCATACTTATAAAGAACATAAATACCCACTGTTGATTTATTGGGGATGGTTGTACAACCAACAATAATTCCTTTTAGAAAAAAAAAATTATCAATTCGAATCTTATTGGTATAGTTGGACAAGTCTCAAAAAAATCCGCCTAAATAATGTGTACTAACCAACTAATAAAAACGTTTTTCCAGCTATTACAACTTCTGTCCGAGTAATTTTTTTGGTCAAACAACTGGGGCATTGCGTTAAAAGGGACGCCCAAGTCTTTTTTTAGTTATGTAACCCCTAATTTCAAAAGAATTGGGTATATAACCCTTTGCTTCATTATGTACAATTAGCTCTTAGTTAATTACTCAGTCTAATTAAATAGTTGCCACATCAGCTAATTGTCTCCTAATTGTATCATCTTTTTTACCCCAAAATTTATACAAAATTAGAATCTGACCTGATAAGGGGCAAATCGGGGAGTATGACTGAGCACCAGGTGTCGCCTCCACGTGGTAGCCTGTGCCACGTCACCCCTCTGAATCCGACTCAGACATGTTGTCTTTCGACCCAGCACTTGGGGAAAGCGGCTCAATGATAAGCAATGGGAGTTCGACCTGGAGCCCCCTTTCGACCTAGAAAGGTACGACCCGGCGGTCGGTCGACCCAGGAGATAGCGGACAACCGCAATTAATGCGCATACTACCTCTACAGGCTGCATTAATTGCGGCCGCATCAAGTACTATACCCGGGTCTTTGGCAGGAACAGGAAAACAGTGCTTTAGCCGTAAAAGCACTGTTCCGGCCACCCGGCGCCCCCTTTCCACCAGACAAGATCCCCACTCTCCTGAGGGTGTACTTGCCCGCATTGAGGCCTCCTGGGCCCTATATAAACCATTTTTCCATCACCATTGGAGGTAAGCTTTCCTTTGCGCACCGAGCTCCTCATTTCCAATATACTCTCCTTACTCAGTTCACTGACTTGAGCGTCGGAGTGCCAAAATGGGTCAAACCCCCGTCTTCCCCTGTTTTGGCCTTTGAGCTCACGTTTCCCCCTTTTCTTTCAGCTCAGGAAAGCGTCAGAGTCTCCCCACTTTACAAATATCTTGGGTGATTGGGAGTCCTAATCTGCAGTCCAGCGCACAGCCCAGATTTAGACACTATCATCTTGGCACCGTCTGTGAGAAACTCTGAACGAAAAGCCTAAACTTCTTTTAAGACAAGCATCCCTCCCAGTAATCATCATGGTTCAAACTCGCCACAGCCGACGTGTCTACGGTGAAAACGGGGAAGAGATCTTCCCTGACCTCAATACCTCTGGAGGCAATTTCCAGCCTCCCGCGGTGGGAGTAGCTGCCATGGATGCCGGCCCCAGCACCCAGGGACGTCTAGTCCTGACGGAGGCGGATCTGACCGCCTACGTCGAACAATGTCGGGCAGAGGCCCTGGCGGCGGCCAGGGAAAATAGAGAGCCTAATATGCCGGCCCCGCCACGAGGAAGTCCTTTGGCGCTAACCCCTCAAAGCATCGCTTACCCTACTGTCCAAGGCCCTTCGGCCCCATTGGCATATTCTGTCCAACAACCTGCCAACCAACCTAGCTTTTTGGGATACCCGCCTCTGCCGTACGCACAAAACCCTTACGCCCAGCCGCAGACCATTTATTTGGCCCCAGCCACCGGAGTCCCGCCCCAAGTCCATCTTGGGGCCCATGTGGAGGAGGGGGTGGATGATAACGGTAATCTCCAGCCTTGTAGAGAGCCAAGGAGGAGAAGGCGGGAAGTAGAGGAGGAGCGCCCTTCACAGGCCCTCAGAAATGTGAGGGATGAGGATAGGGGCGCTCGCCACATTGCGGGGATGGCCAGCGAGATGTACAGGGATACGCCTGTCCCCCGAAATGTTCCAATTTTTGACCGCTTAGGGGCTAGGGTCCATCCCGACGCCTACTTGCGTGCCAATCATGGCCATTAGGTAGGTCCAGGCGACCTCCGGAATCAACTTCCTAGAAGACAACAGCAACAACCACAGCGCTATCTCCCCGACCCACCTCATGGGTCGGAATATTTTAACCTACAAGAGGAGGTGTCATCACACATTCCTCGCGGGCAAGAGATTTTGGCACCCGCCTATCAGAATGACCATCCTCCCCAGGGTCAGGGAAGGATGTACCGAAGTGAAAAGGAGGCACCGTCCCTCTTTCGCGACGAAATCATTGACGCCAAGGTGGTGGACAAGGTTCCCACCAATTTGCCAACTTATCACGGAAACACTGATCCCGTGAAACACTGTTCTAAGTTTGAGGCTCAGGTCAGCCTACTCATCTCAGCCAAGATCTTTGAAACCACGCTCGAAGGTCCAGCCCAAGACTGGTTCGAACATCTCGCTCCCCATAACATCAGGGACTACGCCCATCTGGCCCAAAAATTCAAGGCTCACTTCTCCTCCATGGCAGGAGTCAAGCTCCCGTCCACTTATTTGTATAACATCATTCAAGGAGAAGGCGAGACTTTGAGGAGCTTCTTTACCCGCTTCAATGAAGCGTTTGTCAAGGTGGAGCACCCGGGGATCGATGTCTTGACCCAGACATTGCACAAGGCCATTCGACATGAAAAGTGAGCCGATGAAATCATCCTCCAATCACCGCAGAATATGGAGGAAGTCATGGTCATCGCTCGCCATTTTATGCGATTAGAAGAAGTCAAATCCACCACGAAAACACTGGGTCGGAAGCATGACCGACTAATGACCGAGCCAGCCCCTGATCGATTCCAACGATCCGACCCACCTCGGTCGGAACCGCTCAGACTTTCTAACAGAATGAAGCAAAGGCTCAAGCAGGAGATGTCCTTCGGCAGCGGATCTAAGAAAGCCTATACTCCGCTGGTCTGCCCTATAGAAGAAATTTATGAGGTCATGGATAGGGGGCTGCTCAAGAAACCCAAGCAGCTGAAGGAGACCAAAAAAGCCAAGGAGTCGGGGAAACGCTATGCTTACCACATGCAGCACGGTCATTGGACCTCTGAATGTATTGCCCTCCGGGAAGAGGTGGAAAGGCTAATCTAGGGAGGGCATCTGATGGAGTTCGTCAAGAAGTTGGACGAACAGGCCCGCCAAGCATTCGACCCAAGAGATTCCCCGCCACCGAAAAGGGGACGCAAGCCGCCACTTGAGAAGTCCGGAGAAGAAAACCCGCACAACTTGCCCACCAACGAGATATTTATGATAGCTGGGGGGACCAGCAGGGGGAGATTCTAAAACTGCTCGCAAGCGGTCGAGGCGACAGGTGGGAAGAGAGCTCTACAGCCCGAGAGAGGTAATGCAAGTGGAAGTCGGACAGGAGTGGCACGAGCAAGAGATCTCCTTTAGCGATAGGGATTTTGTACCTGTGATGCCACGGGACGGCGGAATGCCGAGTTGTCCGATGGTAGTCACGCTTGACGTTGCTAATTGTGTTGTACACAAGACCCTCGTTGATAGTGGAAGCTCCGCAAACATTATCTTTTATTCCACCTTGCAAAAGATGAACATTCATAACTCGCTCGAATACGAGCCAATTAGGACACCCTTGACAGGTTTCGGTGGGTCGGAGGTGTACTCCAAGGGGCGAGTAAAGCTCATTACCTCCATGGGAAAATTGCCCAAAAGAGCCATGCAGCTGTTGGAATATCTGGTAGTCGAAGGACCTTCTGCTTATAATGTCATCATAGGGCGTCCCGCTCTCATAAGCTTCAGAGCTGTAATCTCCACTTACCACCAAACAATTAAGTTACCAACTCCGCACGGGATAGGCGAACTCCGGTGTAACATACTAGAATCCTGGGAGTGTTACTCCATCTCCATGGAAAAGGTAAAACTTCCCAACAAGACTATCGTACCGCTCATAAATGTGGATGACTTCTTGGATACGGAACTGGCCGATCCCGACTACCCAACGGCGGAAATGTTCTCAAAATAAATGACGTCAACCACCGCCAGAAAGAAAAGAAAAATTGACGATGGTAAAATAGAAGCCGCAGGCGCAATCGTCCCTGTCCAACTGGTTCTAGGTGATGACGCAAAGACCACCAATGTGGGAGCTAACCTCAAAGGTAAACAACAATGTATGCTCATTCAATTCTTGCAAGATAATGCAGATGTGTTCGCTTGGAAATCCTCCGACTTGGTCGGCATCGACCCGAAGGTTATAGAACATCACTTGAATGTCGATCCAAGCTTTTGACCCATCAAGCAGCGACTGAGGGCGCAAAGCGACGAACGCAATGAAACCTTAGAGCAAGAGGTTAACAAGCTCTTAGACGCAGGCTACATTACCCCGACCAAGTATGTGGATTGGCTCTACAACGTTGTGTTGGTCGCCAAGACCGGGGGGAAATGGCGGATGTGCAATGACTTCACTGACTTAAACAAGGCGTGCCCCAAAGATCCCTATCCACTTCCGCGGATTGACCAGCTGGTCGATTCCACCACCGGTTGTGAGCTCTTGAGCATGATGGATGCTTTCCAAGGCTACTATCAAATTTTCATGGCTCAGGAAGACAAGAAGAAGACCACCTTCATGCCCTTTGGATTGAAAAATGCCGGTGCCACATACCAGAGGCTAGTTAACACAGTCTTCAAGGATGAGATTGGTAAAACGATGGAAGTTTATGTCGACGACATGATCATCAAGTGTAACACCCCGCATTTTCGGAGCAAGATACGATGCCGTTTACGTGCGATTAGATTGTATTATTTAACTTTGCATGTGCTTGAATTGATTTAATTAATGTCTTAATTGTTTAATTGACCCAATTGCAATCTTATGAAAATAAGTAGACTTAATTGAAATATGTGTTTTGTGCCTAATTGCTCTTCAATTTAAATTATGTGGGCTAAATTGTAATTATTGAAATTTGGGGATAATTTTCTAATTATAAGAAATTCAATTAGACTTAATTGGTCGCTACCTTTAAACATTTGGGGTACTTTTATAATTTCTAAATCACTAATTGGATCTATTTGAAACCTAATTGGAATTTGAGGACCCAATTGCACCACCTAACTTCTTGAGGGACTTGTTTGCAATTTATGGGATTGGGGCTGCTATAACGTGTAAACCCTAGCAGTCTTCTTCATCATTCTCCTTCCCTTTTTCTGAGTTAGCAGCAGCGCAGCAGTTCCTTTCTCCCCTCATCAGCGGAAATTCGCCAACCACCACCATTGCTAACACCTTCTTCTCCGGCGAGCTCCGCCGCCGACCACCAATCCCTCACCCTCTCACACTCTCTCTCTCTCACTCCAGCAGCTTCAGCGGCGCTGGCTTCTCCAACCACCAGCGAATAGCCGCCGCCACCTCCTCCGAAAACCATCACCATTCTCTTCGGCTTTCCCCTCTCCTTCTCATTTCTTCGCCACCGATAACAACCCACTGAACCGCCGTTACGACTCAGCCCCCATCACCGCGCCACCATCCGCCGCCAAGACAAGTTCACCACCACCACCTTCAATCTCTGACTTTCTCTCCCGTTCCAGATCTGAGAAGGGAAGCACCAGCATCGCTGTCCCGGCGCAACAACCACCTTCGCCAACTCAGGCGACCACCACCACCGCCTCGTTCTTCCACCTCTTTTCGCCGTTCGTCCTTCGTCTAACTACAGATCCGGCCACGACTTCGTCTCCTCCGCCATCACCTCGCCGCCGCGCACCTCGTCACTTGCCGTAAGAGAGAAGGCCGCACTCTGCCACTGCGAAGCCGCCGTCAGAGTTCAGATCCGACAGCGCCACCACAGAACCACAGCCGGTACACCTCTCTGTTCTCCTCCATTTCAGCCGATCACTTCTACCTTCAACCTTCTCTCCTTCTTCGCCCAGATCTGAGCAGAATCGGGGATTCCCCTCCCACCGGCAACAACCTCCATTCAAAACGCTATCAGCTTTCTCAGCACCACAGACGCCACCAACTCCCGACATCACCTCCGCATTCCGCCACCGCCAATACCAGTTGCTTCTCTTTGATTGTAATTCCCCCTTTTCCATATCAATTATTGCAATTAGTGTTTAATTAATTTAGTTTTAATTAGATTTGGTATTTTGTAACTAGTGGTACCCGATAACTTATTCTTTCGTTTTAAACGTTGATACCTGTGAGTTTGATGTAAAGCCAGATTTCAGATTCATATAAGAAGTACACTCATACTTGTAATTCTTGAATTTTGATTAATCTTATATCTTTAGACATGTATGCAAATCGTGTAGTAGATTGCTTGAGCTATTGGAAAATTTTAAATTTAATTTGGGATGACAACTAGAAATATGTTCGAAATAAATGTTGTGGAATCTGTGCTTGGATTCTAGAGAATTGTATTTAGTAATTATTTGGTTGGACTTAATTAGTGAATCTTGTGTAAATTAATTTAGGGTCTGAGTTGTGTGCGTGCGTCTGTATATATATATATATGTATATAAAAATATACACCAAGTATGCTAAATATGCTAGTTGAGACGTATGTATGTATATTAGGTATGCTGATTGTTTAATTATTTTGGCGCATGAGTTAATTGGTATCTTGGCTTAGTTTTAATTAAATTTACTCGGTATTTGAGTAGTAGGTATACTGTAGCACCCCGCACGTGAGGCACCACATCCCCCGCACTATGGCTCGACACGAGTAACGAAACAGTGACTCCGCACCCGTATCCAACCATAGCGAACGGGAGACAAATATAAAAACTTATCTAAGCCAGGCGGAGCTAGACCCTGCAGTGATAACCATACAATAAAATATAATGCATAGAAAACCAAAGTTCAATCATAAACCATAGGCAGAATTTGGGCTCTTCAGGCCTCTTTTAAACAATAACGAAATCCAGTAATACAATTCAATGACAATTACATAAATATTCAAGTTCATGATATAATAACACGAATCATACATAATTCCAATACATGAATGAGTGCAGAGACTCTCCTAACCTAACTCGACCCACAAAAGGACTCCAAACACCTCCGCCTAGCCCGAAACTCCAAAGATCAAACCTGCACACTAAAAGAGTGGGGAGGGAGAGGGGTCAGTCTCTAGAAGACTGAGTGAGCAGGAGCGATATATATATATAAAACATGCACATGCAAGTCATAAATCCCGAGCAAGGTTTTATTAGAATTTAGTTCCCACTAAGGGCAAGGAAATAGATAAACAATGCTCGACTTTTACGACTAATTCATATTAAATTCATTACATTCATAAATCATACATAAATATAAGGCTCGGCGAGTGAGCGTGCACAACCTCCATCCAAACTCCGACCGTGTACGACAATTATCAATAATATATTGATTAGGCGATCATGCAATATATCATAATACAGGCAGACCATAAATCATGTCATATCCTAAATATATTTGTTTGGGCAATCCGATTCCCGGCCTTCCCGCACAGTGCCTATCAATCAATCAATAATCAATCAGTCAATCAATCAATTCAATTATAAATAAGTTCCAACCTTCTTCCTCCGGGTTGGTGGTGGGTTTGCAAGACCCGACCACCTCCGTCTTTGACCAAAAGGGGTTACATGACTCCCCAGATGGCACTCAGCTCCCTTTCCCCGCCAATCTCCTGACGAGGTCCAGTACCGCTGTTATTTGGTTGGGACTAGTATATGGGATCCCCGTCAGCCCTTGCTTCCTCGGTTAGCCACATATACTAAGTCCCGGGGCCCGTTCTGTGATAAGTGATAAATGTGTCTCGCCAAAACATTTGAAAAGGGTTTACTCGATCAATCATACTATAAGAATCATACCTTACCGTGTAATTCGGCATATGCTATATACGTACCTCTCCGTGTCATCCTATTCCGTAGCTAGCATGAAGACACACGGTTTGGAGCATAGCCTCATTACAAAACCATTTTTAAGCTCATGTACACTCATAGGTGTAACTCAGAAAGATTTACTCGATAACTCCATTTGAAAATCATATAGATATATAATCATAAGATTTTGGCCAAAGCTTTTCACATAAGGGTTGTAGGGTTTGTTACATAGCTAAAACGAAAACCACCCTCACCTTAACCGTGATGAAACAAGGATCGAGCACGAAGTGCCTGAACGATCAAAAGCTCTCCACCCTGGAGACGAACTGTACAAAAGACCACAAGACATGTTCGTGAGACTCAAGACTCTTAAAGAACCATATATGACGCACGGCAATGAAGTGAATATGATATGAATGCATAAATGATCATATTATATCAATAAAATGTTCATGTGCACGATTAAGAAATTTAAATCATATAATCATTCATTCGTTCATATATTTCATTCAAATTCATAAATTCATAATATTCATAAATTCATAAATTCATATCAATTAACCTAATATTCAATTAATAAGCATAACACATATAATATTCATATTCACAATTAGGAATAAATAAATAAAACGTTCAATCAATAGTCAGTAAATTAAATACGCGAAATAGAAATCAATTAATTTCAATAATTAAATTAAATTAAATAATATATAAATTATATAATAAATATACATAATATAATATATATAAATAACCATATATAATAAATATATATAATATATATATAACATATAATCATATATATCATAATATACAATATATATATAATCTATACATATATACACGTACAACTCACACACACATGCATGCAGAATAATTAACACACACACACAAATACATACCCATGCATGCAATTTATATACACAATATATATATATTTATATCATACACATGCATGCAAATACACACACAAACGTACACAGCCATGCATGCATTCATACACACTCACACACATACACAATATATATACATATATATATACAACACAGTAGCAGCGGCAACACAAGAAAACGCAGGAAAAGCTTGGGAAAAATAGGTGACACCCCCGTGTCTCCTTCCTAGAACAAACCGAGACACCCCCGTGTCTCGGTACAGAAATCCCGTGCCCAATTTGCACCCCCGTTCCCGCTGGAAACAAAGGAAAAAGGCACGCCCGTTCCTCGCTCCAGCATCAGCCCCTGTTTCCGACAGAATAACGCAGCAGCAGCTACAGCCATGTACAAGCAAGAAAGGCCACAAAACCATGCATGAAATGCTGCAAGAACTCAGCTAAAACATAACCCAACAAGCCATGAAAGCTGACAACAAAAGAAAGGAGGAATTACAGCAGCTTTTGACAGCAACAATTCAAGCCAAAAACAGAGCAAAGGTTACGGGAAACAGGGCAAGAAGGATTCTCATCTCCTCCATCCATTCATATCAGTTTAGGCTATCCAAAACGCAGCAAAACGTCATAAATTCAACAAGTAATTCAGTCCCAAACAGCTCAAACAAGAAAGCAACCGTACGTGACCTTCATGTGGATTTTTCTCAAAATTGTCATAAATGATATATCATAATTTCTTCAACAACCACGAAATTAATGTCCATAAATGACATGAGGATGTTAAAACAATCAATATCAAGCTTGGAATCGATCAAAATCATTGAGAAACAAAGGAGATCAACATTTTACCTAAAAACCTCTATTTTCGGAAAACAGTCCAGAAATGGAGAAACCATGCTCAAAATCATGAATGGAAAGGTGAAAATGACTCATGTTGTATGTACATAACATATCCAAGCTTACCTTGTGGATTAATGGAGGTTTGGAAGGAGATTTGAGCTTGAATCTCATGGCCAAGCTTGAGTTACGGGAGAGACTGGGGAGCAGAAGGTGTTTGAGATATTTTCAGTAGGTGGGGAGGGTTATCTCGGTTTGGGGAGTTAAGGAATGAATAGAGGGTTGAGTTAGGGTTCCATATCATTCAACCATAGTTAATTTGGTCAAGGTTTGAGCAAGATATGGTCATTTTAATGCAACAAGGTCATTTTGGTCGCCGCCTCGTTTTTCGGTTGAATTTCGGAAGTTCAAATGATTTAGGAAAAATATAAGGCTAGCTTTACTAAACTCGCATTTTCGTTACGAGTTCAGCGGAGTTGACGGAACTCGAATCCGAGTTCCCGAGCTCAAGATATTAAATTCGGAACCAAGGGTACGCTAAGTGCTCGTTAGCCCCTGATTTGGTTCCTCAAATCAAATTAAATCCGTTAACATATCAAATGAATTCGAAAATGTAAACCGAGCATAAAATCAAGTCCATAACACATATATTTACGACATACTACAAATTCGTGACAATTCGATATCATTTCATATAAGAAACGAAGCACGAAATGGACATATGCTCAACCCATGCAATTCATGCAATAAATACATAAAAATTCATGCATAATTATTTCCATGCAAAACTTATAATTTCCCATGCATAAATCATAAATAATGAATGAATTATTAAATAATTTATATTCAGTCAACGTATATATATATATATATATTTGAATAATTAATTAATTAAAACATGATTAATTAACATAACACTTAATTAGCATAATCATTAAATTAATAATAAAATAAATAAACATATACATATATATATACTTATTTTACGAATTAAAATTAAAATTAGTAATAATTTAAAATAAAATATAATAAAATAAAATGATAATAATTTATAATAAGATTAAATATGAAACACGTAAAAACAATTAATCACATAATTAAATAATTAAATAATTTAATTGCGCAATTTAGAAACAATTATGACATATTAATAAAATTGAAAAACTGGGGCGTTACAATCTCTCCCCCTTAAAAAGAATCCGTCCTCGGATTCAAAGCACGCTTGAAAACAAACAATGAGAGATTCCCCGTCTCTCACAAGCAACAAGGAGAGAGCCCCGTCTCTCAAGCAACAATAAGAGAACCCCGTCTCTCGCAAGCAAAGAGAGTGCCCCGTCTCTCAAACAAAAGTAAGAGAAGCCCCGTCTCTTAGAAACAACGAGAGCACCCCGTCTCTCAACCAAAATAAATAAAGCAAGGAAGTCTCCAATACTCCCAAGCAACACACGCAAAACCCAATTCAAAATCACACAAGCCACCTTAAGGCAAGTAACAGATATCAACCACGTTAATCATCAATTACTTCACGTAATTTAACTTGATAAGAAAATAAAGCACATAACAAAGAAATTAATAAATTGAATTTGCATGTATGTATGCTTCATGAATGCTATAAATACCGTTCACCGTAGTCACGAAGTTTTAAAATTGTGAGTTGTCGTTGTTCAGTGTATCATCTGTCCAGAAGATAGATTTAGTGCTCAGTTTGTCTTTAACCTCTTCAGGGTACCTCGATGAAACAATTAATGAATCCTTCAGGGATTATTATACTTCTTAGATTCCTTCTGCCTGGTACTGTTCCCAGTCTCCATCATTTCCTTTAATCTTCATTCAACCAACTCTTTGTAATTAACCGAATTTGACTTCTCGAATACCCTTAGACCATCCGTGTTGAAGTTAGATCCAAAGCTACTATCTTACCCATATCGGAGCTTAAAATACCCTCGAGGATAACTACTCCTGACAACCCTGACGATTCAATCCCTACCTTGAGGTATTCTTCATTAGGATCTACCTTAACACGACTCCTTTTCTATCTTCCGTTCATTTTATCCATTCATTCCTTTTAACCCCTTTAAGGTTGTATTCTGTATCTGACCCTACATCTCTTGGATCGAAGACAGAATGTTCTTGATGCGTCTTGGAGTTTGATGTAAATCCTCCAATGATCATCCTTTCCGGTTTGGTTCCTTCTTAGATTTCCTTCCGAAGTAACGTGGGACTAACCGAAGACTTAATAATATTGTCATTATTGAACCCCCTTTTTGTACCCTATTGGATTACTCGTGATCGCCATCATTCCATCATTTGCCAACTTGATTCGACACCCTCTCTTGTCAATTCTGACTTAGGAGTTTCCAGAAGCTCCCTTATAAGTCTGTTATCCCCAGATCCATGTTCTATACATAGGAATATTCTCCAAGCCATTTCCGTTATACCTAATGAGAGACTCCAACCCTATTTGAATAACTTAACTCTCCACTTAACAATTTAACTATTCAAGCCGTCTTGTTTATTTCTGATCATCACTAATAAGACTCCCAGGTCTTCCTTAATTTGCAATCTCTTTATTCTTACTGAAATTTTTCTTCGAGCACCCTTTTTTTTTTAATCATCCAATTTGTTCCTCGGTCGTGCTCTCCCCCTTAAATTTCTGTGGTCCCGGGTTGAACTGATACTTGATAGTTGAGGAGAAAGGACTTCCCATCAAGTAAACACTAAAATGCATGTTGGGTTAAAATGACAATGCATGGGTCACGTTTACATCACACAGTTGTACAACATATTAGCGTAACAAAACCAATTAGAAGTGCACGAATAAACATAAGGTGAAAGGAATAAACAATTAATGTATAATATGATGCACATGCTATGAATGTTTTAGAACCTGTCACCAAGGTGATAAGTAGTTAGCTCGGTAGCTTTTCCTCGTTCCTCCAATCCCGAGGTTACTTTGACTTGGTGATTATCCCTTGCCTTTCCCACGGTCTTCAAGTTTTCCATGAGTCCATCACTTGTATCTTTCCACTATCCGAGATTGCAATTCCTTAATCCTTAATTCTTCCACGTCCCCAGAGTTAGTATCCAACTTCTTCTCGAAATTCGACCTTTACTTATAATCGTCACGTCCAATTGCTTCTACTTGAACGCATGATTTCCTTTCTTTCCCGTTTCCATTTGTTGCTCCATATCTTCCGATTTAGCCTCACAACGTGACAATTCAGCTTGGATTTAGAAAAATGAACTCAAATCCTGTTCTCCATATCGCCACCTTCCCTCTATTCGTGTTTACCCAAATACTTGCCTTCTAGAACCCGACTTCTAATCATTAGGCTTAATTCGAAGTCCTTATTTGTAGACCCTTGATGCATAACCTCTACCGGACCCCTGTTATCTCTACTCCTCTTAATTACTAGTACCTCTTCCTCGATCCAAATCCGGGACCAATATGTCTTCAAGGTTTTGTTCCCTTCATTCCTTAGGTTGCAAGATCCTGTTGAATCCCATTAATGCACTTCAGGTAGTGAATTCACATAAGTTGTTCTTTTGAGTCACAACCATCCCTTGACTCTAACTCCATTTGGGAAGTCTCACATCTCTAATCTTCTACGTTCTTCCCAAAGTATCCTACCCATCTTCCATGTCTCAGAAAGGTTTGCAATCAATCTTCTTTGTCCTAGAACTTGGCCGTGGTTTGATATTATCTCCATAACCTATAAATAATAGCTTACTTCAAGAGTAGATGCATGCGATTAGTACATGCTCATGACACATTTTCAACAATTAATGCAAGGATCCTTATGTAAATGCAACAGATAGTCTAGCCAAATTCAAAAAGGAAAGCCAAATTCATGTTCAAGATCAATGCAATGCACACATTGCCATATAGTCCCTAAGCCGTACGACCTAGACTGACTCACTCACGACACGAGAACACCGGTTTTTTGCAATCGGGCTCTGATACCACTTAAGGATGTAGCACCCCGCACGTGAGGCACCACATCCCCCGCACTATGGCTCGACACGAGTAACGAAACAGTGACTCCGCACCCGTATCCAACCATAGCGAACGGGAGACAAATATAAAAACTTATCTAAGCCAGGCGGAGCTAGACCCTGCAGTGATAACCATACAATAAAATATAATGCATAGAAAACCAAAGTTCAATCATAAACCATAGGCAGAATTTGGGCTCTTCAGGCCTCTTTTAAACAATAACGAAATCCAGTAATACAATTCAATGACAATTACATAAATATTCAAGTTCATGATATAATAACACGAATCATACATAATTCCAATACATGAATGAGTGCAGAGACTCTCCTAACCTAACTCGACCCACAAAAGGACTCCAAACACCTCCGCCTAGCCCGAAACTCCAAAGATCAAACCTGCACACTAAAAGAGTGGGGAGGGAGAGGGGTCAGTCTCTAGAAGACTGAGTGAGCAGGAGCGATATATATATATAAAACATGCACATGCAAGTCATAAATCCCGAGCAAGGTTTTATTAGAATTTAGTTCCCACTAAGGGCAAGGAAATAGATAAACAATGCTCGACTTTTACGACTAATTCATATTAAATTCATTACATTCATAAATCATACATAAATATAAGGCTCGGCGAGTGAGCGTGCACAACCTCCATCCAAACTCCGACCGTGTACGACAATTATCAATAATATATTGATTAGGCGATCATGCAATATATCATAATACAGGCAGACCATAAATCATGTCATATCCTAAATATATTTGTTTGGGCAATCCGATTCCCGGCCTTCCCGCACAGTGCCTATCAATCAATCAATAATCAATCAGTCAATCAATCAATTCAATTATAAATAAGTTCCAACCTTCTTCCTCCGGGTTGGTGGTGGGTTTGCAAGACCCGACCACCTCCGTCTTTGACCAAAAGGGGTTACATGACTCCCCAGATGGCACTCAGCTCCCTTTCCCCGCCAATCTCCTGACGAGGTCCAGTACCGCTGTTATTTGGTTGGGACTAGTATATGGGATCCCCGTCAGCCCTTGCTTCCTCGGTTAGCCACATATACTAAGTCCCGGGGCCCGTTCTGTGATAAGTGATAAATGTGTCTCGCCAAAACATTTGAAAAGGGTTTACTCGATCAATCATACTATAAGAATCATACCTTACCGTGTAATTCGGCATATGCTATATACGTACCTCTCCGTGTCATCCTATTCCGTAGCTAGCATGAAGACACACGGTTTGGAGCATAGCCTCATTACAAAACCATTTTTAAGCTCATGTACACTCATAGGTGTAACTCAGAAAGATTTACTCGATAACTCCATTTGAAAATCATATAGATATATAATCATAAGATTTTGGCCAAAGCTTTTCACATAAGGGTTGTAGGGTTTGTTACATAGCTAAAACGAAAACCACCCTCACCTTAACCGTGATGAAACAAGGATCGAGCACGAAGTGCCTGAACGATCAAAAGCTCTCCACCCTGGAGACGAACTGTACAAAAGACCACAAGACATGTTCGTGAGACTCAAGACTCTTAAAGAACCATATATGACGCACGGCAATGAAGTGAATATGATATGAATGCATAAATGATCATATTATATCAATAAAATGTTCATGTGCACGATTAAGAAATTTAAATCATATAATCATTCATTCGTTCATATATTTCATTCAAATTCATAAATTCATAATATTCATAAATTCATAAATTCATATCAATTAACCTAATATTCAATTAATAAGCATAACACATATAATATTCATATTCACAATTAGGAATAAATAAATAAAACGTTCAATCAATAGTCAGTAAATTAAATACGCGAAATAGAAATCAATTAATTTCAATAATTAAATTAAATTAAATAATATATAAATTATATAATAAATATACATAATATAATATATATAAATAACCATATATAATAAATATATATAATATATATATAACATATAATCATATATATCATAATATACAATATATATATAATCTATACATATATACACGTACAACTCACACACACATGCATGCAGAATAATTAACACACACACACAAATACATACCCATGCATGCAATTTATATACACAATATATATATATTTATATCATACACATGCATGCAAATACACACACAAACGTACACAGCCATGCATGCATTCATACACACTCACACACATACACAATATATATACATATATATATACAACACAGTAGCAGCGGCAACACAAGAAAACGCAGGAAAAGCTTGGGAAAAATAGGTGACACCCCCGTGTCTCCTTCCTAGAACAAACCGAGACACCCCCGTGTCTCGGTACAGAAATCCCGTGCCCAATTTGCACCCCCGTTCCCGCTGGAAACAAAGGAAAAAGGCACGCCCGTTCCTCGCTCCAGCATCAGCCCCTGTTTCCGACAGAATAACGCAGCAGCAGCTACAGCCATGTACAAGCAAGAAAGGCCACAAAACCATGCATGAAATGCTGCAAGAACTCAGCTAAAACATAACCCAACAAGCCATGAAAGCTGACAACAAAAGAAAGGAGGAATTACAGCAGCTTTTGACAGCAACAATTCAAGCCAAAAACAGAGCAAAGGTTACGGGAAACAGGGCAAGAAGGATTCTCATCTCCTCCATCCATTCATATCAGTTTAGGCTATCCAAAACGCAGCAAAACGTCATAAATTCAACAAGTAATTCAGTCCCAAACAGCTCAAACAAGAAAGCAACCGTACGTGACCTTCATGTGGATTTTTCTCAAAATTGTCATAAATGATATATCATAATTTCTTCAACAACCACGAAATTAATGTCCATAAATGACATGAGGATGTTAAAACAATCAATATCAAGCTTGGAATCGATCAAAATCATTGAGAAACAAAGGAGATCAACATTTTACCTAAAAACCTCTATTTTCGGAAAACAGTCCAGAAATGGAGAAACCATGCTCAAAATCATGAATGGAAAGGTGAAAATGACTCATGTTGTATGTACATAACATATCCAAGCTTACCTTGTGGATTAATGGAGGTTTGGAAGGAGATTTGAGCTTGAATCTCATGGCCAAGCTTGAGTTACGGGAGAGACTGGGGAGCAGAAGGTGTTTGAGATATTTTCAGTAGGTGGGGAGGGTTATCTCGGTTTGGGGAGTTAAGGAATGAATAGAGGGTTGAGTTAGGGTTCCATATCATTCAACCATAGTTAATTTGGTCAAGGTTTGAGCAAGATATGGTCATTTTAATGCAACAAGGTCATTTTGGTCGCCGCCTCGTTTTTCGGTTGAATTTCGGAAGTTCAAATGATTTAGGAAAAATATAAGGCTAGCTTTACTAAACTCGCATTTTCGTTACGAGTTCAGCGGAGTTGACGGAACTCGAATCCGAGTTCCCGAGCTCAAGATATTAAATTCGGAACCAAGGGTACGCTAAGTGCTCGTTAGCCCCTGATTTGGTTCCTCAAATCAAATTAAATCCGTTAACATATCAAATGAATTCGAAAATGTAAACCGAGCATAAAATCAAGTCCATAACACATATATTTACGACATACTACAAATTCGTGACAATTCGATATCATTTCATATAAGAAACGAAGCACGAAATGGACATATGCTCAACCCATGCAATTCATGCAATAAATACATAAAAATTCATGCATAATTATTTCCATGCAAAACTTATAATTTCCCATGCATAAATCATAAATAATGAATGAATTATTAAATAATTTATATTCAGTCAACGTATATATATATATATATATTTGAATAATTAATTAATTAAAACATGATTAATTAACATAACACTTAATTAGCATAATCATTAAATTAATAATAAAATAAATAAACATATACATATATATATACTTATTTTACGAATTAAAATTAAAATTAGTAATAATTTAAAATAAAATATAATAAAATAAAATGATAATAATTTATAATAAGATTAAATATGAAACACGTAAAAACAATTAATCACATAATTAAATAATTAAATAATTTAATTGCGCAATTTAGAAACAATTATGACATATTAATAAAATTGAAAAACTGGGGCGTTACATATACTGTTAGTCACTTTGGTATGTTAACTGTGACATGGCTGCTGCAAGTGTATATATAAATATTAGCCTATTAATTGGTCTTTGTTTGAATGATAATTGTATGTAGTGATTAGTATGTATTATAATGTTCTACTCTTGAGAAATTGGTCAACATATATGTATTAATCTAAATTAAACTGAGTGTTTGAGCTTGAGCTTACTTAATGTAATATGACTTGATTGATCCTTAAACTTGCTACAACACTTTATTACCTTCGAACATGCATTTATGCCTCGTACGTGATCTCGTTACTTGTATGTTTATTGTGGAATATTAATTGTGTGCATGAATACTTTCATGGCATCCTTGTAATTCTATGTACGTATCATATCATTCCATGTCACCTCATAATTGTCGCCGTGCGTCTCTGTGGTTCATGTTTGAGTCGTGTCTCACGAGTACACTGTATTTCTCTTTTCTGTACAGTGATCTCCAAGGTGGAGACAACCTGGTCGAGTACGTACCGTCTTGTCAGTTCCCGTATCTTAACGCTTCTCAGGTGAGGTTTAGGATTTTGTATAGTTAAACGACCTATGACCCCAATATGATGATTTCAATCCCCGCATGCGATTATATACTATATATACGATTAAATATGTGTTGGATATGATATGATTATGACCTTATGATACAACTTCAGTTTTGGAAATTAAGTATGAAGGCATATGTAAGCTATTTCGGAAAGTTAAGTTATGTTATGATTATGTAGCGAGATTGCCATGAAAGTTGGTATATGTTATGTTCTATTCTGTTATGGGGCCCAGGAGCTACGGGTAAGGAGCCCCCGGGACGGTATCGGGCCGTCGGGGATATACCTGTGCGTAGTCTCCATCTGTATGAAAAGGATCTACCGGGACCCACCAGGAGGTTTGGTTGGGAAACGGAGTCCTGAGGGTATGAGTAGCATCAGCACTCCCCTCGACTGTATGGATGGTTAGGGTCGCGCAACCCTACCATCACCCGGAGTTGAGGTTGGTATGTTATTTCTGTTTTGTTATGATATGAGGAGTTGAGGTTGGAAGCTCGTACTCGCCGAGCATATGTTATGATCTGTTATGGAATTATGAATCGGGATAGAGTCCTTTTGGAAATGGTTTCTAAACTTATATCTATATTTATTTGGGTTGTTTCGAAATGTTTTGGTATGCAACACCTATCCCCGGTTCATGAGTCCACCCTTTTATTCTGTGCTATGCTCTTTATATATATATATTGTGGGTGTGCGTTAGCCCCCTCACTCAGTCAGTTGACTGACACCTCATTTATCTTTTAGTTCGCAGGTTTCCTTTTGGCTTGAGCTAGGCGGAAGTGAGTCTCCTGAGTCACACTTGTCAGTTTAGTTGGTATTAGGATGCATTTGTCGCATACTTTATTTATGTTATGTATTTATGGTTCACACTTGAAGGTTATGTTTATGTTCTACTTAGACTTAAACCCGTGTGGGGTTAGTAAGCTAGTAATTGGATGTTAGTAGATATCATGGTGATGCTTATGCTGTTTATTATGTTGGATTATGAATTGATTCGGGACTAGGTATTTATGTTAGTTGAACCCGTCACCTGCTTTGCATGTTTTGTTTTAAATGCTTCCGCTATCTATTGTTGTTGGTTTTAATCGCTTCCGCACTCTGAGTTTGTCAAGTTAGATCCGCCTAGCCTAGCGTGTGAGTTGGTCTCCCGTTCGCTATGATTCGGATTCGGGCATGGACTTTCCATTTCGTGATCGGGTCTGGGTCTTAGTGCGGGGGATGTGGCATCCTCCGTCTGGGGTGTTACATCCTTAAGTGGTATCAGAGCTCTAGGTTGCAAAACCGAGCTCTTGAGTCGTGTTGTGTCTGTCTAGGTCGAACGGCGTAAGACAATTTGGTTATGTGCGCACCTGCATTGTGATTTGAAGAGCTATGCATTCGAATTTTCATCACCTTACTAAATTTATACTACTTGATACGTTGCATTTCTTGGTGGTTCTTGATTGATTTATTACGTGGCATGAGCATTTACTAATCGACATGCATATTTCAATATTGAAGTTGTTGAGACTCTCAGGATGCTACCGCGTCAACAATACCACGGTCAACCTTCTCATCCAAATTTGAACGATCGAGGACATTCTTCGGCTGAAGTACCACCAACGAATTTGATTGCGATGATGTATCGAGAATTTAGAACATTTAATCCTCCCCAATTTCGAGAAGGGGATGATATAAGGGCCGAAGAGTGGCTTTCAGAAATAGAGGGCATCTTTGAGATATGGCCATGCAACTCTCAAGATATGGCTCGCCTTGCTACATTCCTCCTACAAGGTCAAGCAAGACAATGGTGGAAAAGATTTGCCCAACAGTTAGAGACAACGGGCAATGAGTTGACGTGGGATGTGTTTGTTCGAGAATTTCGAAAGAGGTTTGCACGGGTCATTTTGCAAGACAGAAGATTCGAAGAATTTCTCACTTTGAAACAAGGAGAAAGAACCGTTGTGGACTACATAAGGGAATTCGAGAGGTTGGGCGTGTATGTGCCCCACATTACGGGTAACGATCGGGTGAAGGCTTGGTATTTCATGAAAGGCCTCCGAAATGAATTCAAGGAAGCTTTGATTGCAGAGGATACAAGTACGTGGGATAAAGCTACGGAGGTAGCATTACGAGTGGAAAATAGGTGGATGACAAAAAGTAAGGAAAGAAATGTGTCAGAGCCTAGACCTGAGCTGGGTTTATGCTCAAATTTATGCGTGACAAGGGAATCCTATCAACAAGGAACCCGAACTAAGAAGATTCGTGGAAAGAAGCATAAGAACAGGAACCCTCCAAAGTCGAAGAAAGAAATCCAACCGTGTACCCATTGTGGAGGAACCAACCATGCTTACGATGCGTGTCGAGATCGATTGAAGAGGTGTTATGCTTGCGGGTCAAAAGAGCACAAGGTTTCCGATTGTGATCGATCGAGAGCTAACAAACAACGAATACGAGATCAACGACTTCAAATCAGAGATCAAGATGAACCCGAATATTGAGGTATTAGCATTCATGACATTTGCATACATGCATCGCTTAAATACTCTCACCTTATTTTGCTTGATGTGTGTGATGACTATAGTTTTAATTGTGATAACTTGGATATCTGATCTAGCATTGATAACCTGGAGTACCTGTTTTTGGTGAACCGTTACTGAGATGAATAAGTTACATTTTTATCTGGATTAAGCATGCCTATGTGATTTAAAGCTCCCTTGATTGCTCACTAACCTCGCATATAACATACATACATACTGTGACCTTGTTTTACAGGGATTCCATCGCGATATCCCCCTTGAGTCGAGGTATGAGCGTTGAATCTATACTCAGGGGACACCGATATCAGTCGTATAAGGTACACCAAACATGCATCGCATACCTTTCATCAAGTGTTACTCTGATTTGTGTATGTATAAATGTTGATCTGTGGATTTATGTGCAAGAGAGACCTTAGGCTCCCTCTTTTTATGTGTTGGAGAGATGTAGGATTCTCTCTATTTATGTGATAGAAAGATGTTGGATTCTTTCTAAGTTTTGTGCACGAGAGATGTTGGATTCTCTTGTACTTAGATATTCGGAGATGCTGGATTCTCTTGAATCTAAGGGTTTGAGAAATGCTGGATTTTCTCAAACTAGAATGTTTGGAAGATGTGGAGATCTATCAGACTTAGGTTGAGAGACGGGGTTCCCTCATTATGTGTTTGAGAGACGGGGTTCTCTCATTATGTGTTTGAGAGACGGGGTTCTCTCAATTATGTGCGCGAGAGACGGGATTCTCTCTCTGGGGTGTGCCGAGGGACGGGGCTCTCTCACTTTACGTGCCGAGAGATGTGATTCTCTCTTGTTTGTTGCGGTTGCGTTACGCGTTTTCCTGACAACGGTCTGCAAGTGACGAATTTGCGACGCCATCGAAGTTGAGTGCAGTGATAACTATTCGTCTCATGGGATTGGTCGAAGAGCTTGATGAAAGCAACAATCCAGTACTCAAATGGATCCCAATGACAACAAGACATCGCGAGAAGGGTTCAGTAAAGACAATGAGAGTAAACTTCACCACGGAGGCTATTTTACGCAACTCCTCGAGAAGGGCTAAAACACTATCAACTCGAAACTTTTCCAGCTCAGGAGTGGAACCTGGGGACCAGGTTCTCTTAAGGGGGGAAGGTTGTAACACCCCGCATTTTCGGAGCAAGATACGATGCCGTTTACGTGCGATTAGATTGTTATTTATTTAACTTTGCATGTGCTTGAATTGATTTAATTAATGTCTTAATTGTTTAATTGACCCAATTGCAATCTTATGAAAATAAGTAGACTTAATTGAAATATGTGTTTTGTGCCTAATTGCTCTTCAATTTAAATTATGTGGGCTAAATTGTAATTATTGAAATTTGGGGATAATTTTCTAATTATAAGAAATTCAATTAGACTTAATTGGTCGCTACCTTTAAACATTTGGGGTACTTTTATAATTTCTAAATCACTAATTGGATCTATTTGAAACCTAATTGGAATTTGAGGACCCAATTGCACCACCTAACTTCTTGAGGGACTTGTTTGCAATTTATGGGATTGGGGCTGCTATAACGTGTAAACCCTAGCAGTCTTCTTCATTATTCTCCTTCCCTTTTTCTGAGTTAGCAGCAGCGCAGCAGTTCCTTTCTCCCCTCATCAGCGGAAATTCGCCAACCACCACCATTGCTAACACCTTCTTCTCCGGCGAGCTCCGCCGCCGACCACCAATCCCTCACCCTCTCACACTCTCTCTCTCTCACTCCAGCAGCTTCAGCGGCGCTGGCTTCTCCAACCACCAGCGAATAGCCGCCGCCACCTCCTCCGAAAACCATCACCATTCTCTTCGGCTTTCCCCTCTCCTTCTCATTTCTTCGCCACCGATAACAACCCACCGAACCGCCGTTACGACTCAGCCCCCATCACCGCGCCACCATCCGCCGCCAAGACAAGTTCACCACCACCACCTTCAATCTCTGACTTTCTCTCCCGTTCCAGATCTGAGAAGGGAAGCACCAGCATCGCTGTCCCGGCGCAACAACCACCTTCGCCAACTCAGGCGACCACCACCACCGCCTCGTTCTTCCACCTCTTTTCGCCGTTCGTCCTTCGTCTAACTACAGATCCGGCCACGACTTCGTCTCCTCCGCCATCACCTCGCCGCCGCGCACCTCGTCACTTGCCGTAAGAGAGAAGGCCGCACTCTGCCACTGCGAAGCCGCCGTCAGAGTTCAGATCCGACAGCGCCACCACAGAACCACAGCCGGTACACCTCTCTGTTCTCCTCCATTTCAGCCGATCACTTCTACCTTCAACCTTCTCTCCTTCTTCGCCCAGATCTGAGCAGAATCGGGGATTCCCCTCCCACCGGCAACAACCTCCATTCAAAACGCTATCAGCTTTCTCAGCACCACAGACGCCACCAACTCCCGACATCACCTCCGCATTCCGCCACCGCCAATACCAGTTGTTTCTCTTTGATTGTAATTCCCCCTTTTCCATATCAATTATTGCAATTAGTGTTTAATTAATTTAGTTTTAATTAGATTTGGTATTTTGTAACTAGTGGTACCCGATAACTTATTCTTTCGTTTTAAACGTTGATACCTGTGAGTTTGATGTAAAGCCAGATTTCAGATTCATATAAGAAGTACACTCATACTTGTAATTCTTGAATTTTGATTAATCTTATATCTTTAGACATGTATGCAAATCGTGTAGTAGATTGCTTGAGCTATTGGAAAATTTTAAATTTAATTTGGGATGACAACTAGAAATATGTTCGAAATAAATGTTGTGGAATCTGTGCTTGGATTCTAGAGAATTGTATTTAGTAATTATTTGGTTGGACTTAATTAGTGAATCTTGTGTAAATTAATTTAGGGTCTGAGTTGTGTGCGTGCGTCTGTATATATATATATATATATGTATATAAAAATATACACCAAGTATGCTAAATATGCTAGTTGAGACGTATGTATGTATATTAGGTATGCTGATTGTTTAATTATTTTGGCGCATGAGTTAATTGGTATCTTGGCTTAGTTTTAATTAAATTTACTCGGTATTTGAGTAGTAGGTATACTGTTAGTCACTTTGGTATGTTAACTGTGACATGGCTGCTGCAAGTGTATATATAAATATTAGCCTATTAATTGGTCTTTGTTTGAATGATAATTGTATGTAGTGATTAGTATGTATTATAATGTTCTACTCTTGAGAAATTGGTCAACATATATGTATTAATCTAAATTAAACTGAGTGTTTGAGCTTGAGCTTACTTAATGTAATATGACTTGATTGATCCTTAAACTTGCTACAATACTTTATTACCTTCGAACATGCATTTATGCCTCGTACGTGATCTCGTTACTTGTATGTTTATTGTGGAATATTAATTGTGTGCATGAATACTTTCATGGCATCCTTGTAATTCTATGTACGTATCATATCATTCCATGTCACCTCATAATTGTCGCCGTGCGTCTCTGTGGTTCATGTTTGAGTCGTGTCTCACGAGTACACTGTATTTCTCTTTTCTGTACAG
This sequence comes from Lantana camara, assembly GCA_037501455.1. NCBI lineage: Eukaryota > Viridiplantae > Streptophyta > Magnoliopsida > Lamiales > Verbenaceae > Lantana > Lantana camara. The sequence continues at coordinate 61,849,868 of CM074857.1, read as the reverse complement.
TGATCTCCAAGGTGGAGACAACCTGGTCGAGTACGTACCGTCTTGTCAGTTCCCGTATCTTAACGCTTCTCAGGTGAGGTTTAGGATTTTGTATAGTTAAACGACCTATGACCCCAATATGATGATTTCAATCCCCGCATGCGATTATATACTATATATACGATTAAATATGTGTTGGATATGATATGATTATGACCTTATGATACAACTTCAGTTTTGGAAATTAAGTATGAAGGCATATGTAAGCTATTTCGGAAAGTTAAGTTATGTTATGATTATGTAGCGAGATTGCCACGAAAGTTGGTATATGTTATGTTCTATTCTGTTATGGGGCCCAGGAGCTACGGGTAAGGAGCCCCCGGGACGGTATCGGGCCGTCGGGGATATACCTGTGCGTAGTCTCCATCTGTATGAAAAGGATCTACCGGGACCCACCAGGAGGTTTGGTTGGGAAACGGAGTCCTGAGGGTATGAGTAGCATCAGCACTCCCCTCGACTGTATGGATGGTTAGGGTCGCGCAATCCTACCATCACCCGGAGTTGAGGTTGGTATGTTATTTCTGTTTTGTTATGATATGAGGAGTTGAGGTTGGAAGCTCGTACTCGCCGAGCATATGTTATGATCTGTTATGGAATTATGAATCGGGATAGAGTCCTTTTGGAAATGGTTTCTAAACTTATATCTATATTTATTTGGGTTGTTTCGAAATGTTTTGGTATGCAACACCTATCCCCGGTTCATGAGTCCACCCTTTTATTCTGTGCTATGCTCTTTATATATATATATTGTGGGTGTGCGTTAGCCCCCTCACTCAGTCAGTTGACTGACACCTCATTTATCTTTTAGTTCGCAGGTTTCCTTTTGGCTTGAGCTAGGCGGAAGTGAGTCTCCTGAGTCACACTTGTCAGTTTAGTTGGTATTAGGATGCATTTGTCGCATACTTTATTTATGTTATGTATATATGGTTCACACTTGAAGGTTATGTTTATGTTCTACTTAGACTTAAACCCGTGTGGGGTTAGTAAGCTAGTAATTGGATGTTAGTAGATATCATGGTGATGCTTATGCTGTTTATTATGTTGGATTATGAATTGATTCGGGACTAGGTATTTATGTTAGTTGAACCCGTCACCTGCTTTGCATGTTTTGTTTTAAATGCTTCCGCTATCTATTGTTGTTGGTTTTAATCGCTTCCGCACTCTGAGTTTGTCAAGTTAGATCCGCCTAGCCTAGCGTGTGAGTTGGTCTCCCGTTCGCTATGATTCGGATTCGGGCATGGACTTTCCATTTCGTGACCGGGTCTGGGTCTTAGTGCGGGGGATGTGGCATCCTCCGTCTGGGGTGTTACATCAAGAGCGAGAGAGCTGAAATGCATCTGGCAGACCTAAGTCGGACTTTTGACCTGCTGCGAAAGTACAGAATGAAACTGAATCCCAACAAGTGCTCTTTCGGTGTGGAATGAGGGAAATTTCTGGGCTACATCGTCAGCCAGCCGGGATCGAGGGCAACCCAGACAAAATCCTGGCTCTGAAAAGCATCAACAGGCCTCATACCGTCAAGGATGTCCAATGTCTCGTCGGTCAGATCATTTCTCTAAACAGGTTTATCTCTCGCTCCTCTGAGAAGAATCTTCCATTCTTTAAGATTTTGCGCAATAATAAAAAGTTTGAATGGACTGACGAATGCGATGAGGCCTTTGAAAGGCTCAAAGAATATCTTGCTCCCCCCCCCCCCCCCCCCCCCCTGCTTACCAAACCTATTTCAGGGGAAACCATGTACCTTTATCTGGCGGTCACAGAGGAGGCTGTGAGCTCCGTGCTAGTGGCTTTGCGCGAAAGAAAACGCATGCCGGTGTACTATGTGAGCAAAATACTACACGGAGCGGAAGTATGCTATTTGGAGATCGAGAAGTTTGCATTGGCCTTGGTGCACGCTTCCAGAAAGTTAAGGCCCTATTTCAAATCTCACTCCATAGTCGTCCTCACGGATCAAGGCTTGCGCCAAGTATTGGAAAAGCCAGAAGCATCTGGAAGAATTGTGAAATGGGCCATTGAGCTAAGCCAGTTTGATATCAGCTACCAACCCAGAGCCGCGTATCAAGCCCAGATTCTTGCAGACTTCATCATTGAGAAGAACGACCCAAGCAAGCAAACTCCGCGCTCGGTGCTGTGGACCATGTCGGTCGATGGCTCTTCAACCTCTCAAGGAGGGGGCGTGGGGATATCCCTTATGAGTACGGAAAGCCAGGCGCTTGACTTCGCCATCTCCCTAGATTTCCTAGCCACCAACAACGAAGCAGAATACGAGGCGCAAAATTGCAAGGGAACACGGGATCGAAAGAATCTCCGTAACAACAGACTAGCAATTGGTGGCGAGCCAGGTTCAAAGCTCCTATGAAGCATGAGAAGAGACAATGATCAAGTATCTCGTCAAGGTCAAATCCCTGGCATCCGAATTCAAAGAATTCACACTGCAGCATGTCCCTAGAGAAGAAAACACGCGGGCAGACGCTTTGTCCAAATTCGCGAACGGAATGAGGGGCTCCAAGGATCAGAACATCACCTACTTGTCAAGTAAGGGGAGGGTGATAGATGGCGAGGCAGAGCTGATATGCTCCATCGACCCAGCCGAGCCATGCTGGGTCAACGAATTCACACTTTACCTCAGAGATGGAGTGTTGCCCGTCGACCGAAATGCCGCAAGACGCCTCAAATACAAAGCTGCAGGTTACTCCTTAGATTCAGATGGGAGATTATACAAGAGAGCATACATGGGGCCAACAAAACGGTGCCTCCGTCCCTCGCAAGCCCTAGAGTGAACAACGTCGAAATCACGCGGGCGGTCGATCCTTAGCCAAGAAAATTTCTAGAAGTGGGTTTTACTGGCCAACGCTGAACGAAGACGCCAAGGAATACGCCCGCAGATGTGTCAATTACCAGAAGCATGCCAACATCCCACACCAGCACCCCGCGGAGATGGTTCCGTAGATATTTGCTGGCCCTTTGATCAATGGGGTATAGATATCATGGGACCCCTACCGCTCGCGACGGGCCAGCGCCAATACCTCTTGGTCGCAGTGGAATATTTCTCTAAATGGGTCGAAGCCCAGCCTGCTGCGAGGATTACGGATAAAGTTATCCAGAATTTCTTATGGCGCAACATCATTTGCAGATTCGGGGTCCCCAGGGTCCTAATTTGCGATAACGGAACTCAATTTCAAAGCGCCAATACTCGATCCTATTACTCAGATATGGGAATTAGTCAACGTTTCGCATCAGTTGGTCATCCTCAAGCAAATGGCCAGGTCGAAGTGATCAATCGCATCATCATCCAGAACCTACAAACCAGGCTGGAGGCCAAGAAGGGGGCCTGGGTCGACGAACTTGATGGGGTCTTGTAGGCCTACCGCACCACTCCCAGAACCGCAACAGGGTCAACCCCCTTCTCAATGGTTTACGGGTCTGAGGCCATGATCCCCCACAGAGCTTTTACACCAAACAGCGAGGGTATCCAACTACCAACTCACCAGGAACACAGAAGATCGAGTGAATGAGCTCGATACCATTGAAGAAATCCGACAGAAGGGATTCCAACGCATGCAACAATATCGGGCCGCAGTGGCTCGGAACTATAACAAAGGAGTCAAACCTCGCACCTTTCAAATCGGCGACCTAGTTCTTAAAAAGGTAGAAGTGACAAAACATGTGGGCAAGTTGCGGTCCAACTGGGAAGGCCCATACCGCATTGCTGAGGTGGGGCGCAACGGAGCCTATCATCTCAAAGACATGGAGGGAAACACCATCCCCAGGTCATGGAATGCTCACAACCTCAAGAAATTTTACGTTTAAAATCACTATCGGTTGTAAGTGCTATTTTGTACTTGTTTTGACCTATTCGCAATAATAAAAGTGTTATCAGTCAATCTGAATGGCCCTTTTACTTCAGTCAATCTGAATGCTCCATTATTATTAGTCAATCCATATTCTTAATCATACCGGTCAGTCTGGGCATGTTTATTCAAGTTATGAACGCTTATTTTGAATACATCGAGTTCATTTCGAGCAAGCGCATTAGATATTTTATCAATGCCTTAGGGGGGAGTGTTGGGCCCCCCCAATAAAAAAGAGAAATTGTACGAGTCGACAGCTCGTCCCGACCCAGGAACGACTGCACGAATCGAGCCAGCACTTGTTGAAAAAATTCTTGAATCAGGCAAGGTTAAAAATCTCAAGTTATCGTCTCAATTGATTGAGTCAAATGGTGAATCAAAAATATCAAAAGGCAAATAAACAAAATGAAAGATGAGGCTAAATCTCCATCAGATTCCATTCATAAGCGGGGTTAGGCCCCAATGACTTACAAAGGAAAAGTAAAGGAAAATTATAGAGGGTTTAACAAGTTGTTTGCAAAAATTAAGGAATGGAAGTAGGAGGACCCGCGAGAGCTGGGGCGATGTTGTCGGACGGGGTTGGAAATCCTGGCCCTTTCGCGGATTGAGCCTCCGCAGGAAGAGAGCCGCTCGCGGCAAGCACTTGAGCAGGACGAAGAGCCGCCAGTGGAGGAATTGCCAATGCTGGGCCATGAGAATTTGTGCCTTGGATCTTAGAGCATTTCGACCCGCTACTTGAAGGCGTGTATGCCGCTAAAAGCGTCCTCTTGGCTTCTTCCAAATCGACCGGTTTGGGTATTTCTATCTCAGACTCCCGCCGATTGTCAGCCTTGGCGTCAGCCCACTCCACGGCCCAGCCGTACGGAACCTTGCCCCAATCAGGCTCTGCATCGTCGCCACCGCCCTCCGCTGTCTCTTCAACCTTCTCTTCTTCATGCTCTATGCGAGCCAGGAAAAACTGAGGGAGAGTTTTCAGAATGTGGCCATTAGCAACGTTTAATTTTCGGGGGTCGATGAGTAGGTTATACGGGAGGGGATGATGAAGGTGAACCTGAGACAGACACCTCAAGAACTCCGTCTCGATATCTGAAGCCTCCAAGGTACCAGAAACGGTGTCAAACACCTCGGACCGCAAGAATTCCACCACAGCTTCATCTTTTATTTGCGGTAATAGTTTCTCGATGGTCCAGAAAGTTGTCTTGGTCCCATCTTGTTGGCCATCCATGAACCCCTCTTTCCACCCATCCTACTTCCCTTTGGCGTAGGCGGCCTCCGTTTTCTTCTTGGCAAGGTCAAGCAGACTCTGGCGCTGAGCGACCACGGTCTGGAGTTTCTCATTTTCTGCCCTCAAACGGCCTATCTCAGCTTCCAGGACAGACATCTCCTTGGTCGAGTCCTTGATGACTTGATCCATCTTATTTATGTGCTCCATGTACGTTGCCTTGGCAGTCCCCAGTTCTTGGGTCAACTTGGCCACCTTGTCCTTCCAACTCTTCCCCTCCAACACCTCAGCCCTGGGAATGGTTTTTTATCAATTTAAAAAGGATAGCACCTGATAGTGATGATCTCTGTTTCATATCGGATAGACATGTTTCCATTAAAAATGCCATTGCTAAGGTTTATCCTAAGGCTCATCATGGATTTTGTTCGAAGCACTTATCGGAGAACTTGAGACAATGTTTTAAAAAAAATGCGATCCTTGAGCCATTTTTTAGGGCAGTAAAAGCATACACTGTCGAAGATTTCATGGACCACTACAAAGAGATCGAACGTATTCACAAACGTGCAGCGGAGTACTTGAAGGATGAGGTTGGTTTTGAGTTATAGAGCAGGGTACATTCTAAATCAAACAGGTATGATGTTCTGACCAGCAACATCGCCGAGTCTGTTAATTCTAGGATTCGATTTGAAAGAAAGTATCCTATCCCTGCTCTGTTTGAGTCTATCATACGAATCTTGGCTGATTGGTTCCACACCCGGCGAACGGACATAATCAATTGTAGTACAATCTTGGTGCCATCAAAAGAGAAACTTCTGCGGAGTAATTTAGAGAAATCTAAAGGATGCAAAGCACAACAGTTCAATGCTCATGAATTTTCTGTTTGCGGAATTGGAGAAGAGGTTATAGTTGACTTGAACAATATGACGTGCACATGTAGTGTCTTCCAGATGGATAAGATCCCCTGCCCCCATGCATTATCGGCGTTAAGGGAGCAAAACCGAGACGGGTTTGGACAAAGAATATATTCCTTATGCTCCCAATTTTACATTGTAACGCCCCAGTTTTTCATTTTACAATAATGTGACGTAATTGTTTATAAATGTTTATATTTGTTTTAAACTATAAACTATTTCTATTCTAATTTAATTCATTTTATTCTACCTTGATACTTAGTGTTTAAATTCTCAATTAGGGTTTTTGTTACCTTAAATATTTCGGTAATTTCGTTAATTAATTTCAACATATTATTAGTTGGTTTCAATTTAATTAATATGGAATTTAAGTTTAGTAATTTATTTATAACAATATGAATTCGTTCATGAGCATGAGTGTTCTGTTTGGGCTTCGTTCCTATATGTAATGATATCGGATTGGTATGAAAATTCAGTATGTCGTAAATATATGTGTTATGAACATGCCTACGTGCTCGGTTTATGTTTTCGGATTCATTTGACGTGTTTATGAATTTAATTTCGATTGTGGAACCAAATCGGGGGCTAACGAGCAATTAGCGCACCCTTGGTTCCGTGCGTGATATCTTGAGCTCGGGAATTCGGATTCGAATTCCGTCAACTCCGTTGCCTTCGTATCGACGATTCGGAGACAATGGAACAAGCCTCATACCTTTTTGAGATCATTAAGACCTCCAAAATCCAACCGTAACGGATAACTCGTGCAAGAAGAGCCCTTATGTTGACTAGTCTTCATGGTGGGACCCCATAACCCCTCTTAACTTAACCACACCTTAACCATGACTTTTGTACCATGGGTTAAGCCTTCTCCTACCCCTTTTTCCTCTGAAAAACCGAACCATACATCTCCATTTTCAGCTGGAACTGAACGAGAGAGAGAGGAAGAGGAGAAGAAAGAAAACCCTAGGCCATCCTTTGTGATTTTGAGCTCAAATCACCATTTTTCTTCACCAAATCTTTAAGGTATGAATATTTATGTCTTCTCTACTCTATTATGCTTGATTTCATCTACTTAAATCGTGATTTGGGTCAGATTTGATTAGGGTTTGAATTATGAGTTTGGTATGAACTTTTAGGGATTTTTGGCTCTAGTGACCTATATGTTGGTGTGGCTGAATTTCTTGCTTATATGTGATCATATGAACTTGTTTCTTGGCTTATTTCTTTCCTAACTCATAGTATATGATGTTAGGAGGATTTCATCTCTTGCTCCTTTTATGAAATTATGAGATATGGAGCTCCAAACTTGATGTTCAAACTGTTTCCCCTGTTTTCAAACTGCTGTGTGAGATTTGGTGTTGTTGCATGATCATATGGCCTCCATATCGTGTGAAAATGCATGGAGTTGATGTACACTCATTGTTCTATATGTTAGCATTCATGCTTTAAGTATTTGGTTCCATTTGAAGCCTCAAAACCGAAATACATGGCCTGTTCTTATGCATGATTTTGACAGAATTGTTGCTGTTACATTTTGTAACTTGTTGATCATTCTAATGTGCTTTAAATGGTACCATTTTGCATATATATGATGTATATAAGTTGTTTAGTATGTTAGCATGTATTCCCCAAAGTTTCAGATCCAAACTCAACCTCTAAGTACGTGATCAAGGCATGATAGAATCATTAGGGCCCATATGTGCGATTTTGGCGACCCAGTTTTGTTGCATGGATTCGATGATCTTAACGTGTGATTTAGCCTTTGAACTCTAAATGAAAAATGTTCATAACATGCCAAATATGTTGTATATTAAGTTTCAGAGCATTTGGAGTTCATTTGGTATGCCTTTGGATTGAGTTTGTTTGAGTTCAGTTTTGCCGGTTAGGTTTTGCATGCGCCTCAAGTTCTGTACCGTGACACCCCCATGTCTCATTTACTCATAAGAGGGAGACACGGGCGTGTCACACCTTCTGGGAAGCTCTGTACTGAGCCACGCCCGTGGCTCAGTTGGGCTAGGGTTGGTGACACCCCCGTGTCACTTCCTATGTGCAGTCTTCGTTACTTCCTCTTCGGTTTTTGATTTGTTTCACCTCCTTAATGACTTTATCTCCTTTTGTGTTAAACTATGAACTTGTTTTGCTTTGTGTTAGGAGTATTGTGGTTCAATTTCGTGGCATTTGGATGAGTTATAGGTATGCTTTTGCTTATTGCCGTTTATGTGTGCTTATATGTCGTTTATGAATCGCATCACTTATTTTCTATATCATATGATTTCTTCTTGTCGTCAAACCTTGGATATATGCTATGTTATGTAATATGAAGTATGTGGTAGCATTATGGAAGAGCTTGAACATGTTCTATGCTCCTATTTGAATTCTCGAAATAAATTGATTGGGAATATGAATTGAATGATAATGAATGAATGAGTGAATGACTTGAACATATGAGTTAAATGCCTTCATATCATGCTTGAGCATTGCCGTGCGTCATATATGGTTCATTAAGAGTCTTGAGTCTCACGAACACGTCTTGTGGTCTTTTGTACAGTTTATCTCCAGGGTGGAGAGCTTTTGATCGTTCAGGCACTTGGTGCTCGATCCTTGTAACTTCACGGTTAAGGTGAGGGTTGTTTTCGTTTTAGCTATGTAACAAACCCTACAACCCTTATGTGAAAAGCTTTGGCCAAAATCTTATGATTATATATATATATGGTTTTCAAATGAGTTATCGAGTAAATTCTTCTGAATTATACGTATGAGCGTATATTAGCTTAAAAATGGTTTTGTAACGAGGCTATGCTCCAAACCGTGTGTCTTCATGCTAGCTATGGAGTAGGATGACACGGAGAGGTACGTATATAGCATATGCCGAATTACACGGTAAGGTATGATCTCTTATAGTATGTATCATATGTATGTATTGATATGTTTTGGCGGGATTATGCATAGATGTTATGTTCACGGGCCCCGGGACTTAGTATATGTGGCTAACCGAGGAAGCAAGGGCTGACGGGGATCCCATATACTAGTTCCAACCAAATTTACGACGACACGGACCTCGTTAGGAGTTTTGACGAGGAAACGCAAGTCGGGCTTTTGAGGATTCATGTACCTCACTAGCCATTATGTATGTTCCGGTGGCCAGGTCTTGCAAGCCCGTCCACCACCCGGAGGAAGAAGGTTGGTATTGATATGATTATGTTTATGAATATGTTATGATATGATTATGCACCGTGCGGGAATGCCGGGATCCGGATCGCCCAAACGAATATGTTTATGAAATGATTTATGGTCTGTGTGTATTATGATATATTGCATGATCGCCTAATCAATATATATATTTGATATTTGTCGTACACGGTCGGAGTTTGGTTGGAGATTGTGCACGCTCACTCGCCGAGCCTTATATTTATGTATGATTTATGAATGTAATGAATTTAATATGAATTAGTCGTAAAATCCGAGCATTGAGTAATCATTCTCTCGCCCTTTTGGGAACTAAATTCAAATCAAATCTTGCTCGGGATTTATGACTTGCATGTGCATGTTTTATATATATATCGCTCCTGCTCACTCAGTCTTCTAGAGACTGACCCCTCTCCCTCCCCACTCTTTTAGTGTGCAGGCTTGATCCTTGGAGTTTGGCTAGGCGGAGGTGTTTGAAGTTTTGAGTGAGTCGAGTTAGATTAGGAGAGTCTCTGCACTCATTCATGTATTGGAATTATGTATGATTCGTTTTATTATATCATGAACTTGAATATTTATGTATATTATGAAATTGGATTTTTTGAGTTTTGCTATGATTTTGAAAGAGGCCTGAAGTGCCCAAATTCCGTTTATGATTGGTATGATTGAACTTTGGCTTTTCTGCATTATATTTTGTGGATTGGTAACCGTTGTCTAGCTCCGCCTGGCTTAGGAAGGTTTTTATGTTTGTCTCCCGTTCGCTAGGGTTTGATACGGGTGCGGATTTACTATTTCGTTACTCGTGTTGAGCCTTAGTGCGGGGGATGTGGTGCCTCATGTGCGGGGTGCTACATCCTTAAGTGGTATCAGAGCCCGGTTGCAAAACCGGTGTTCTTGAGTCATGTCGGAGTCAGTCTAAGTCGAACGGCATAGGGACTATGTGATATGATGTGCTTTGCATCGATCCTGAATATGGAATTTGGTTCCTTAAGAATTTCGTTGAATTACTTGTTGCATTTTTATATGGATTCTTGTCTTTCGTATTGAATATGTGTCATGAGCATGCACTAATCGCATGCATCTACTCTTGAAGTAAGCTATGATTTATAGGTTATGAAGATGATATCAAACCACGACCAAGTTTTATGATTACAACAACCTATTGCAAATTCCTTCGGAGACATGGAAGATAGGAAGGATGCCGGGGAGGAGTGTGGAGAATGCTAGTTGTGTGGCTTTGTAGACTGAGTTGCAATTAACGGTTGGGATCCAGAATGGGAGGTTCGACCTTGGCGATGTGATGGCAGAGGAACATTGGGGTAATAGGAATAAGAGTTAATCAATGGATGGTTGTGACTCAGAAGAATAACTTATATGAATCCACTACCTGAAGTGCATTAATTGGATTCACTAAGATCTTTCAACCTAAAGGATGAAGTGAACGAACCTTGAAGATGTTTTGATCCCGGATTGGATCGTTCAAGAGGTCTCAATAATTAGGAGAGACTAAGATAAAATGGGTCCAGTAGGAACTGTGTGCCTGGGCTCGACAAGAAGGATTTCTGATTAAGCCTAGTGAATTGGAATCAAGTCTATCGAAGTTAAGACCGGGAAGAGTTGGACTTGGGTGCTCTGGATTTCGATCGTGATGGGAAACTCATAAACAATAGTTACGGTAATCTTGAGCAAGGTGCTTAGTGGGAGATGAGCTTGTTTTTCCAAGACCAAGCTGAATTGCCATGTTGTGAAGTAAAATGGAAGATATGAAGCAACAAATGGAAATGGTAAAGAGAGGAAATCATGCGCTCAAATGTAAGCAATTGGAGGTGAATTGAATTCACAAAGGATAGGCACGGGAATTTTTTATGAAGGGGACGATTGAAGTAAAGGTCGAATTGCGAGGAGAAGGGTGGATGCTAACTCAGTGGACGTGAAAGAATTAGGGATCAAGAAATTGCAATCTCGGACAGTGGAGGATACAAGTTGATTTATAAAGATGCATGAGAATCTCGAAGACCGTGGGAAAGACAAGGAATAATTACCAGGTCAAGTGACCTTGGGATCGGAAGAACGAGGAAAGCTACCGAGCTAATAACTTCCCACATCGGTGACAGGTTCCAAAGCATTCATAGCATGTGCATCATATTTTGCATTAATTGTTTATTCTTTTCACCTTATGTTTATCTGTGCATTTCTAATTGGTTTCGTTGTGCTAAGGTATTGTATAATTACTTGATGTAAATGTGACCCATGCATTGTCATTTTGACACAACATGCATTTTAGTGTTTATTTGATAGGAAGTTCTTTCGCCTCAACTATCAAGTATCAGTTCAACCGAGCCGCATCTGAGTTATAAGGAAGAGAAATAACAGGATGATGTTAGAAGGAAGGTGAACTTGGGAAATAAGAACTTCTATTAAGGGATAGGTTAACGGAAACAAGGATTCAGAAGGAGAGGTGAGACTAGAGTTCCGGACAAGAATAAGGAAGGAGTTATCAATAGCTTCACCGAGGAACCTTGAAGAGGTTCAAGACAAGCTGACCACTGAGCTATCTTCAGGATGGATCCTACACTAGGCAACGACAATTCTCAGTTCTAAACTTTGAAACTTCGGTGAACGGTACTTATAGCATTCATGATACATGCATCCATGCAATTTTAACTTATATAATTTTTATGATTAGGTGCTTTAATCTTGTATTGTTTTAAATTACTTGGAGTAATTGGATATCAATGTGGGCGGCATTTGTTACTTGCTTTGGGTGCCTTACGTGATTTTAAATTTGGTTTTTGCGTGAGTTGCTTGGGAGTATTGGAGATTTCCTTGCTTTATTTTCGGTTAAGAGACGGGGATTCTCTTATTTTTGTTTGAGAGACGGGGTACTCTCTTTGCTTGCGAGAGACGGGGTTCTCTCATTGTTGTTGGAGAGACGGGGTTCTCTCATTGCTGCTTGAGAGACGGGGCTCTCTCCTTGTTGTTTGTGAGAGAAGGAGAATCTCTCATTATTTGATTTCAAGCGTGTTTTGAATCCGAGGACGGATTCTTTTTAAGGGGGAGAGATTGTAACGCCCCAGTTTTTCATTTTACAATAATGTGACGTAATTGTTTATAAATGTTTATATTTGTTTTAAACTATAAACTATTTCTATTCTAATTTAATTCATTTTATTCTACCTTGATACTTAGTGTTTAAATTCTCAATTAGGGTTTTTGTTACCTTAAATATTTCGGTAATTTCGTTAATTAATTTCAACATATTATTAGTTGGTTTCAATTTAATTAATATGGAATTTAAGTTTAGTAATTTATTTATAACAATATGAATTCGTTCATGAGCATGAGTGTTCTGTTTGGGCTTCGTTCCTATATGTAATGATATCGGATTGGTATGAAAATTCAGTATGTCGTAAATATATGTGTTATGAACATGCCTACGTGCTCGGTTTATGTTTTCGGATTCATTTGACGTGTTTATGAATTTAATTTCGATTGTGGAACCAAATCGGGGGCTAACGAGCAATTAGCGCACCCTTGGTTCCGTGCGTGATATCTTGAGCTCAGGAATTCGGATTCGAATTCCGTCAACTCCGTTGCCTTCGTATCGACGATTCGGAGACAATGGAACAAGCCTCATACCTTTTTGAGATCATTAAGACCTCCAAAATCCAACCGTAACGGATAACTCGTGCAAGAAGAGCCCTTATGTTGACTAGTCTTCATGGTGGGACCCCATAACCCCTCTTAACTTAACCACACCTTAACCATGACTTTTGTACCATGGGTTAAGCCTTCTCCTACCCCTTTTTCCTCTGAAAAACCGAACCATACATCTCCATTTTCAGCTGGAACTGAACGAGAGAGAGAGGAAGAGGAGAAGAAAGAAAACCCTAGGCCATCCTTTGTGATTTTGAGCTCAAATCACCATTTTTCTTCACCAAATCTTTAAGGTATGAATATTTATGTCTTCTCTACTCTATTATGCTTGATTTCATCTACTTAAATCGTGATTTGGGTCAGATTTGATTAGGGTTTGAATTATGAGTTTGGTATGAACTTTTAGGGATTTTTGGCTCTAGTGACCTATATGTTGGTGTGGCTGAATTTCTTGCTTATATGTGATCATATGAACTTGTTTCTTGGCTTATTTCTTTCCTAACTCATAGTATATGATGTTAGGAGGATTTCATCTCTTGCTCCTTTTATGAAATTATGAGATATGGAGCTCCAAACTTGATGTTCAAACTGTTTCCCCTGTTTTCAAACTGCTGTGTGAGATTTGGTGTTGTTGCATGATCATATGGCCTCCATATCGTGTGAAAATGCATGGAGTTGATGTACACTCATTGTTCTATATGTTAGCATTCATGCTTTAAGTATTTGGTTCCATTTGAAGCCTCAAAACCGAAATACATGGCCTGTTCTTATGCATGATTTTGACAGAATTGTTGCTGTTACATTTTGTAACTTGTTGATCATTCTAATGTGCTTTAAATGGTACCATTTTGCATATATATGATGTATATAAGTTGTTTAGTATGTTAGCATGTATTCCCCAAAGTTTCAGATCCAAACTCAACCTCTAAGTATGTGATCAAGGCATGATAGAATCATTAGGGCCCATATGTGCGATTTTGGCGACCCAGTTTTGTTGCATGGATTCGATGATCTTAACGTGTGATTTAGCCTTTGAACTCTAAATGAAAAATGTTCATAACATGCCAAATATGTTGTATATTAAGTTTCAGAGCATTTGGAGTTCATTTGGTATGCCTTTGGATTGAGTTTGTTTGAGTTCAGTTTTGCCGGTTAGGTTTTGCATGCGCCTCAAGTTCTGTACCGTGACACCCCCGTGTCTCATTTACTCATAAGAGGGAGACACGGGCGTGTCACACCTTCTGGGCAGCTCTGTACTGAGCCACGCCCGTGGCTCAGTTGGGCTAGGGTTGGTGACACCCCCGTGTCACTTCCTATGTGCAGTCTTCGTTACTTCCTCTTCGGTTTTTGATTTGTTTCACCTCCTTAATGACTTTATCTCCTTTTGTGTTAAACTATGAACTTGTTTTGCTTTGTGTTAGGAGTATTGTGGTTCAATTTCGTGGCATTTGGATGAGTTATAGGTATGCTTTTGCTTATTGCCGTTTATGTGTGCTTATATGTCGTTTATGAATCGCATCACTTATTTTCTATATCATATGATTTCTTCTTGTCGTCAAACCTTGGATATATGCTATGTTATGTAATATGAAGTATGTGGTAGCATTATGGAAGAGCTTGAACATGTTCTATGCTCCTATTTGAATTCTCGAAATAAATTGATTGGGAATATGAATTGAATGATAATGAATGAATGAGTGAATGACTTGAACATATGAGTTAAATGCCTTCATATCATGCTTGAGCATTGCCGTGCGTCATATATGGTTCATTAAGAGTCTTGAGTCTCACGAACACGTCTTGTGGTCTTTTGTACAGTTTATCTCCAGGGTGGAGAGCTTTTGATCGTTCAGGCACTTGGTGCTCGATCCTTGTAACTTCACGGTTAAGGTGAGGGTTGTTTTCGTTTTAGCTATGTAACAAACCCTACAACCCTTATGTGAAAAGCTTTGGCCAAAATCTTATGATTATATATATATATGGTTTTCAAATGAGTTATCGAGTAAATTCTTCTGAATTATACGTATGAGCGTATATTAGCTTAAAAATGGTTTTGTAACGAGGCTATGCTCCAAACCGTGTGTCTTCATGCTAGCTATGGAGTAGGATGACACGGAGAGGTACGTATATAGCATATGCCGAATTACACGGTAAGGTATGATCTCTTATAGTATGTATCATATGTATGTATTGATATGTTTTGGCGGGATTATGCATAGATGTTATGTTCACGGGCCCCGGGACTTAGTATATGTGGCTAACCGAGGAAGCAAGGGCTGACGGGGATCCCATATACTAGTTCCAACCAAATTTACGACGACACGGACCTCGTTAGGAGTTTTGACGAGGAAACGCAAGTCGGGCTTTTGAGGATTCATGTACCTCACTAGCCATTATGTATGTTCCGGTGGCCAGGTCTTGCAAGCCCGTCCACCACCCGGAGGAAGAAGGTTGGTATTGATATGATTATGTTTATGAATATGTTATGATATGATTATGCACCGTGCGGGAATGCCGGGATCCGGATCGCCCAAACGAATATGTTTATGAAATGATTTATGGTCTGTGTGTATTATGATATATTGCATGATCGCCTAATCAATATATATATTTGATATTTGTCGTACACGGTCGGAGTTTGGTTGGAGATTGTGCACGCTCACTCGCCGAGCCTTATATTTATGTATGATTTATGAATGTAATGAATTTAATATGAATTAGTCGTAAAATCCGAGCATTGAGTAATCATTCTCTCGCCCTTTTGGGAACTAAATTCAAATCAAATCTTGCTCGGGATTTATGACTTGCATGTGCATGTTTTATATATATATCGCTCCTGCTCACTCAGTCTTCTAGAGACTGACCCCTCTCCCTCCCCACTCTTTTAGTGTGCAGGCTTGATCCTTGGAGTTTGGCTAGGCGGAGGTGTTTGAAGTTTTGAGTGAGTCGAGTTAGATTAGGAGAGTCTCTGCACTCATTCATGTATTGGAATTATGTATGATTCGTTTTATTATATCATGAACTTGAATATTTATGTATATTATGAAATTGGATTTTTTGAGTTTTGCTATGATTTTGAAAGAGGCCTGAAGTGCCCAAATTCCGTTTATGATTGGTATGATTGAACTTTGGCTTTTCTGCATTATATTTTGTGGATTGGTAACCGTTGTCTAGCTCCGCCTGGCTTAGGAAGGTTTTTATGTTTGTCTCCCGTTCGCTAGGGTTTGATACGGGTGCGGATTTACTATTTCGTTACTCGTGTTGAGCCTTAGTGCGGGGGATGTGGTGCCTCATGTGCGGGGTGCTACATCCTTAAGTGGTATCAGAGCCCGGTTGCAAAACCGGTGTTCTTGAGTCATGTCGGAGTCAGTCTAAGTCGAACGGCATAGGGACTATGTGATATGATGTGCTTTGCATCGATCCTGAATATGGAATTTGGTTCCTTAAGAATTTCGTTGAATTACTTGTTGCATTTTTATATGGATTCTTGTCTTTCGTATTGAATATGTGTCATGAGCATGCACTAATCGCATGCATCTACTCTTGAAGTAAGCTATGATTTATAGGTTATGAAGATGATATCAAACCACGACCAAGTTTTATGATTACAACAACCTATTGCAAATTCCTTCGGAGACATGGAAGATAGGAAGGATGCCGGGGAGGAGTGTGGAGAATGCTAGTTGTGTGGCTTTGTAGACTGAGTTGCAATTAACGGTTGGGATCCAGAATGGGAGGTTCGACCTTGGCGATGTGATGGCAGAGGAACATTGGGGTAATAGGAATAAGAGTTAATCAATGGATGGTTGTGACTCAGAAGAATAACTTATATGAATCCACTACCTGAAGTGCATTAATTGGATTCACTAAGATCTTTCAACCTAAAGGATGAAGTGAACGAACCTTGAAGATGTTTTGATCCCGGATTGGATCGTTCAAGAGGTCTCAATAATTAGGAGAGACTAAGATAAAATGGGTCCAGTAGGAACTGTGTGCCTGGGCTCGACAAGAAGGATTTCTGATTAAGCCTAGTGAATTGGAATCAAGTCTATCGAAGTTAAGACCGGGAAGAGTTGGACTTGGGTGCTCTGGATTTCGATCGTGATGGGAAACTCATAAACAATAGTTACGGTAATCTTGAGCAAGGTGCTTAGTGGGAGATGAGCTTGTTTTTCCAAGACCAAGCTGAATTGCCATGTTGTGAAGTAAAATGGAAGATATGAAGCAACAAATGGAAATGGTAAAGAGAGGAAATCATGCGCTCAAATGTAAGCAATTGGAGGTGAATTGAATTCACAAAGGATAGGCACGGGAATTTTTTATGAAGGGGACGATTGAAGTAAAGGTCGAATTGCGAGGAGAAGGGTGGATGCTAACTCAGTGGACGTGAAAGAATTAGGGATCAAGAAATTGCAATCTCGGACAGTGGAGGATACAAGTTGATTTATAAAGATGCATGAGAATCTCGAAGACCGTGGGAAAGACAAGGAATAATTACCAGGTCAAGTGACCTTGGGATCGGAAGAACGAGGAAAGCTACCGAGCTAATAACTTCCCACATCGGTGACAGGTTCCAAAGCATTCATAGCATGTGCATCATATTTTGCATTAATTGTTTATTCTTTTCACCTTATGTTTATCTGTGCATTTCTAATTGGTTTCGTTGTGCTAAGGTATTGTATAATTACTTGATGTAAATGTGACCCATGCATTGTCATTTTGACACAACATGCATTTTAGTGTTTATTTGATAGGAAGTTCTTTCGCCTCAACTATCAAGTATCAGTTCAACCGAGCCGCATCTGAGTTATAAGGAAGAGAAATAACAGGATGATGTTAGAAGGAAGGTGAACTTGGGAAATAAGAACTTCTATTAAGGGATAGGTTAACGGAAACAAGGATTCAGAAGGAGAGGTGAGACTAGAGTTCCGGACAAGAATAAGGAAGGAGTTATCAATAGCTTCACCGAGGAACCTTGAAGAGGTTCAAGACAAGCTGACCACTGAGCTATCTTCAGGATGGATCCTACACTAGGCAACGACAATTCTCAGTTCTAAACTTTGAAACTTCGGTGAACGGTACTTATAGCATTCATGATACATGCATCCATGCAATTTTAACTTATATAATTTTTATGATTAGGTGCTTTAATCTTGTATTGTTTTAAATTACTTGGAGTAATTGGATATCAATGTGGGCGGCATTTGTTACTTGCTTTGGGTGCCTTACGTGATTTTAAATTTGGTTTTTGCGTGAGTTGCTTGGGAGTATTGGAGATTTCCTTGCTTTATTTTCGGTTAAGAGACGGGGATTCTCTTATTTTTGTTTGAGAGACGGGGTACTCTCTTTGCTTGCGAGAGACGGGGTTCTCTCATTGTTGTTGGAGAGACGGGGTTCTCTCATTGCTGCTTGAGAGACGGGGCTCTCTCCTTGTTGTTTGTGAGAGAAGGAGAATCTCTCATTATTTGATTTCAAGCGTGTTTTGAATCCGAGGACGGATTCTTTTTAAGGGGGAGAGATTGTAACGCCCCAGTTTTTCATTTTACAATAATGTGACGTAATTGTTTATAAATGTTTATATTTGTTTTAAACTATAAACTATTTCTATTCTAATTTAATTCATTTTATTCTACCTTGATACTTAGTGTTTAAATTCTCAATTAGGGTTTTTGTTACCTTAAATATTTCGGTAATTTCGTTAATTAATTTCAACATATTATTAGTTGGTTTCAATTTAATTAATATGGAATTTAAGTTTAGTAATTTATTTATAACAATATGAATTCGTTCATGAGCATGAGTGTTCTGTTTGGGCTTCGTTCCTATATGTAATGATATCGGATTGGTATGAAAATTCAGTATGTCGTAAATATATGTGTTATGAACATGCCTACGTGCTCGGTTTATGTTTTCGGATTCATTTGACGTGTTTATGAATTTAATTTCGATTGTGGAACCAAATCGGGGGCTAACGAGCAATTAGCGCACCCTTGGTTCCGTGCGTGATATCTTGAGCTCAGGAATTCGGATTCGAATTCCGTCAACTCCGTTGCCTTCGTATCGACGATTCGGAGACAATGGAACAAGCCTCATACCTTTTTGAGATCATTAAGACCTCCAAAATCCAACCGTAACGGATAACTCGTGCAAGAAGAGCCCTTATGTTGACTAGTCTTCATGGTGGGACCCCATAACCCCTCTTAACTTAACCACACCTTAACCATGACTTTTGTACCATGGGTTAAGCCTTCTCCTACCCCTTTTTCCTCTGAAAAACCGAACCATACATCTCCATTTTCAGCTGGAACTGAACGAGAGAGAGAGGAAGAGGAGAAGAAAGAAAACCCTAGGCCATCCTTTGTGATTTTGAGCTCAAATCACCATTTTTCTTCACCAAATCTTTAAGGTATGAATATTTATGTCTTCTCTACTCTATTATGCTTGATTTCATCTACTTAAATCGTGATTTGGGTCAGATTTGATTAGGGTTTGAATTATGAGTTTGGTATGAACTTTTAGGGATTTTTGGCTCTAGTGACCTATATGTTGGTGTGGCTGAATTTCTTGCTTATATGTGATCATATGAACTTGTTTCTTGGCTTATTTCTTTCCTAACTCATAGTATATGATGTTAGGAGGATTTCATCTCTTGCTCCTTTTATGAAATTATGAGATATGGAGCTCCAAACTTGATGTTCAAACTGTTTCCCCTGTTTTCAAACTGCTGTGTGAGATTTGGTGTTGTTGCATGATCATATGGCCTCCATATCGTGTGAAAATGCATGGAGTTGATGTACACTCATTGTTCTATATGTTAGCATTCATGCTTTAAGTATTTGGTTCCATTTGAAGCCTCAAAACCGAAATACATGGCCTGTTCTTATGCATGATTTTGACAGAATTGTTGCTGTTACATTTTGTAACTTGTTGATCATTCTAATGTGCTTTAAATGGTACCATTTTGCATATATATGATGTATATAAGTTGTTTAGTATGTTAGCATGTATTCCCCAAAGTTTCAGATCCAAACTCAACCTCTAAGTATGTGATCAAGGCATGATAGAATCATTAGGGCCCATATGTGCGATTTTGGCGACCCAGTTTTGTTGCATGGATTCGATGATCTTAACGTGTGATTTAGCCTTTGAACTCTAAATGAAAAATGTTCATAACATGCCAAATATGTTGTATATTAAGTTTCAGAGCATTTGGAGTTCATTTGGTATGCCTTTGGATTGAGTTTGTTTGAGTTCAGTTTTGCCGGTTAGGTTTTGCATGCGCCTCAAGTTCTGTACCGTGACACCCCCGTGTCTCATTTACTCATAAGAGGGAGACACGGGCGTGTCACACCTTCTGGGCAGCTCTGTACTGAGCCACGCCCGTGGCTCAGTTGGGCTAGGGTTGGTGACACCCCCGTGTCACTTCCTATGTGCAGTCTTCGTTACTTCCTCTTCGGTTTTTGATTTGTTTCACCTCCTTAATGACTTTATCTCCTTTTGTGTTAAACTATGAACTTGTTTTGCTTTGTGTTAGGAGTATTGTGGTTCAATTTCGTGGCATTTGGATGAGTTATAGGTATGCTTTTGCTTATTGCCGTTTATGTGTGCTTATATGTCGTTTATGAATCGCATCACTTATTTTCTATATCATATGATTTCTTCTTGTCGTCAAACCTTGGATATATGCTATGTTATGTAATATGAAGTATGTGGTAGCATTATGGAAGAGCTTGAACATGTTCTATGCTCCTATTTGAATTCTCGAAATAAATTGATTGGGAATATGAATTGAATGATAATGAATGAATGAGTGAATGACTTGAACATATGAGTTAAATGCCTTCATATCATGCTTGAGCATTGCCGTGCGTCATATATGGTTCATTAAGAGTCTTGAGTCTCACGAACACGTCTTGTGGTCTTTTGTACAGTTTATCTCCAGGGTGGAGAGCTTTTGATCGTTCAGGCACTTGGTGCTCGATCCTTGTAACTTCACGGTTAAGGTGAGGGTTGTTTTCGTTTTAGCTATGTAACAAACCCTACAACCCTTATGTGAAAAGCTTTGGCCAAAATCTTATGATTATATATATATATGGTTTTCAAATGAGTTATCGAGTAAATTCTTCTGAATTATACGTATGAGCGTATATTAGCTTAAAAATGGTTTTGTAACGAGGCTATGCTCCAAACCGTGTGTCTTCATGCTAGCTATGGAGTAGGATGACACGGAGAGGTACGTATATAGCATATGCCGAATTACACGGTAAGGTATGATCTCTTATAGTATGTATCATATGTATGTATTGATATGTTTTGGCGGGATTATGCATAGATGTTATGTTCACGGGCCCCGGGACTTAGTATATGTGGCTAACCGAGGAAGCAAGGGCTGACGGGGATCCCATATACTAGTTCCAACCAAATTTACGACGACACGGACCTCGTTAGGAGTTTTGACGAGGAAACGCAAGTCGGGCTTTTGAGGATTCATGTACCTCACTAGCCATTATGTATGTTCCGGTGGCCAGGTCTTGCAAGCCCGTCCACCACCCGGAGGAAGAAGGTTGGTATTGATATGATTATGTTTATGAATATGTTATGATATGATTATGCACCGTGCGGGAATGCCGGGATCCGGATCGCCCAAACGAATATGTTTATGAAATGATTTATGGTCTGTGTGTATTATGATATATTGCATGATCGCCTAATCAATATATATATTTGATATTTGTCGTACACGGTCGGAGTTTGGTTGGAGATTGTGCACGCTCACTCGCCGAGCCTTATATTTATGTATGATTTATGAATGTAATGAATTTAATATGAATTAGTCGTAAAATCCGAGCATTGAGTAATCATTCTCTCGCCCTTTTGGGAACTAAATTCAAATCAAATCTTGCTCGGGATTTATGACTTGCATGTGCATGTTTTATATATATATCGCTCCTGCTCACTCAGTCTTCTAGAGACTGACCCCTCTCCCTCCCCACTCTTTTAGTGTGCAGGCTTGATCCTTGGAGTTTGGCTAGGCGGAGGTGTTTGAAGTTTTGAGTGAGTCGAGTTAGATTAGGAGAGTCTCTGCACTCATTCATGTATTGGAATTATGTATGATTCGTTTTATTATATCATGAACTTGAATATTTATGTATATTATGAAATTGGATTTTTTGAGTTTTGCTATGATTTTGAAAGAGGCCTGAAGTGCCCAAATTCCGTTTATGATTGGTATGATTGAACTTTGGCTTTTCTGCATTATATTTTGTGGATTGGTAACCGTTGTCTAGCTCCGCCTGGCTTAGGAAGGTTTTTATGTTTGTCTCCCGTTCGCTAGGGTTTGATACGGGTGCGGATTTACTATTTCGTTACTCGTGTTGAGCCTTAGTGCGGGGGATGTGGTGCCTCATGTGCGGGGTGCTACATCCTTAAGTGGTATCAGAGCCCGGTTGCAAAACCGGTGTTCTTGAGTCATGTCGGAGTCAGTCTAAGTCGAACGGCATAGGGACTATGTGATATGATGTGCTTTGCATCGATCCTGAATATGGAATTTGGTTCCTTAAGAATTTCGTTGAATTACTTGTTGCATTTTTATATGGATTCTTGTCTTTCGTATTGAATATGTGTCATGAGCATGCACTAATCGCATGCATCTACTCTTGAAGTAAGCTATGATTTATAGGTTATGAAGATGATATCAAACCACGACCAAGTTTTATGATTACAACAACCTATTGCAAATTCCTTCGGAGACATGGAAGATAGGAAGGATGCCGGGGAGGAGTGTGGAGAATGCTAGTTGTGTGGCTTTGTAGACTGAGTTGCAATTAACGGTTGGGATCCAGAATGGGAGGTTCGACCTTGGCGATGTGATGGCAGA
Source organism: Lantana camara (assembly GCA_037501455.1). Lineage (NCBI taxonomy): Eukaryota > Viridiplantae > Streptophyta > Magnoliopsida > Lamiales > Verbenaceae > Lantana > Lantana camara. The sequence goes on along the minus strand of CM074857.1, from coordinate 61,827,125 downwards.
GGAACATTGGGGTAATAGGAATAAGAGTTAATCAATGGATGGTTGTGACTCAGAAGAATAACTTATATGAATCCACTACCTGAAGTGCATTAATTGGATTCACTAAGATCTTTCAACCTAAAGGATGAAGTGAACGAACCTTGAAGATGTTTTGATCCCGGATTGGATCGTTCAAGAGGTCTCAATAATTAGGAGAGACTAAGATAAAATGGGTCCAGTAGGAACTGTGTGCCTGGGCTCGACAAGAAGGATTTCTGATTAAGCCTAGTGAATTGGAATCAAGTCTATCGAAGTTAAGACCGGGAAGAGTTGGACTTGGGTGCTCTGGATTTCGATCGTGATGGGAAACTCATAAACAATAGTTACGGTAATCTTGAGCAAGGTGCTTAGTGGGAGATGAGCTTGTTTTTCCAAGACCAAGCTGAATTGCCATGTTGTGAAGTAAAATGGAAGATATGAAGCAACAAATGGAAATGGTAAAGAGAGGAAATCATGCGCTCAAATGTAAGCAATTGGAGGTGAATTGAATTCACAAAGGATAGGCACGGGAATTTTTTATGAAGGGGACGATTGAAGTAAAGGTCGAATTGCGAGGAGAAGGGTGGATGCTAACTCAGTGGACGTGAAAGAATTAGGGATCAAGAAATTGCAATCTCGGACAGTGGAGGATACAAGTTGATTTATAAAGATGCATGAGAATCTCGAAGACCGTGGGAAAGACAAGGAATAATTACCAGGTCAAGTGACCTTGGGATCGGAAGAACGAGGAAAGCTACCGAGCTAATAACTTCCCACATCGGTGACAGGTTCCAAAGCATTCATAGCATGTGCATCATATTTTGCATTAATTGTTTATTCTTTTCACCTTATGTTTATCTGTGCATTTCTAATTGGTTTCGTTGTGCTAAGGTATTGTATAATTACTTGATGTAAATGTGACCCATGCATTGTCATTTTGACACAACATGCATTTTAGTGTTTATTTGATAGGAAGTTCTTTCGCCTCAACTATCAAGTATCAGTTCAACCGAGCCGCATCTGAGTTATAAGGAAGAGAAATAACAGGATGATGTTAGAAGGAAGGTGAACTTGGGAAATAAGAACTTCTATTAAGGGATAGGTTAACGGAAACAAGGATTCAGAAGGAGAGGTGAGACTAGAGTTCCGGACAAGAATAAGGAAGGAGTTATCAATAGCTTCACCGAGGAACCTTGAAGAGGTTCAAGACAAGCTGACCACTGAGCTATCTTCAGGATGGATCCTACACTAGGCAACGACAATTCTCAGTTCTAAACTTTGAAACTTCGGTGAACGGTACTTATAGCATTCATGATACATGCATCCATGCAATTTTAACTTATATAATTTTTATGATTAGGTGCTTTAATCTTGTATTGTTTTAAATTACTTGGAGTAATTGGATATCAATGTGGGCGGCATTTGTTACTTGCTTTGGGTGCCTTACGTGATTTTAAATTTGGTTTTTGCGTGAGTTGCTTGGGAGTATTGGAGATTTCCTTGCTTTATTTTCGGTTAAGAGACGGGGATTCTCTTATTTTTGTTTGAGAGACGGGGTACTCTCTTTGCTTGCGAGAGACGGGGTTCTCTCATTGTTGTTGGAGAGACGGGGTTCTCTCATTGCTGCTTGAGAGACGGGGCTCTCTCCTTGTTGTTTGTGAGAGAAGGAGAATCTCTCATTATTTGATTTCAAGCGTGTTTTGAATCCGAGGACGGATTCTTTTTAAGGGGGAGAGATTGTAACGCCCCAGTTTTTCATTTTACAATAATGTGACGTAATTGTTTATAAATGTTTATATTTGTTTTAAACTATAAACTATTTCTATTCTAATTTAATTCATTTTATTCTACCTTGATACTTAGTGTTTAAATTCTCAATTAGGGTTTTTGTTACCTTAAATATTTCGGTAATTTCGTTAATTAATTTCAACATATTATTAGTTGGTTTCAATTTAATTAATATGGAATTTAAGTTTAGTAATTTATTTATAACAATATGAATTCGTTCATGAGCATGAGTGTTCTGTTTGGGCTTCGTTCCTATATGTAATGATATCGGATTGGTATGAAAATTCAGTATGTCGTAAATATATGTGTTATGAACATGCCTACGTGCTCGGTTTATGTTTTCGGATTCATTTGACGTGTTTATGAATTTAATTTCGATTGTGGAACCAAATCGGGGGCTAACGAGCAATTAGCGCACCCTTGGTTCCGTGCGTGATATCTTGAGCTCAGGAATTCGGATTCGAATTCCGTCAACTCCGTTGCCTTCGTATCGACGATTCGGAGACAATGGAACAAGCCTCATACCTTTTTGAGATCATTAAGACCTCCAAAATCCAACCGTAACGGATAACTCGTGCAAGAAGAGCCCTTATGTTGACTAGTCTTCATGGTGGGACCCCATAACCCCTCTTAACTTAACCACACCTTAACCATGACTTTTGTACCATGGGTTAAGCCTTCTCCTACCCCTTTTTCCTCTGAAAAACCGAACCATACATCTCCATTTTCAGCTGGAACTGAACGAGAGAGAGAGGAAGAGGAGAAGAAAGAAAACCCTAGGCCATCCTTTGTGATTTTGAGCTCAAATCACCATTTTTCTTCACCAAATCTTTAAGGTATGAATATTTATGTCTTCTCTACTCTATTATGCTTGATTTCATCTACTTAAATCGTGATTTGGGTCAGATTTGATTAGGGTTTGAATTATGAGTTTGGTATGAACTTTTAGGGATTTTTGGCTCTAGTGACCTATATGTTGGTGTGGCTGAATTTCTTGCTTATATGTGATCATATGAACTTGTTTCTTGGCTTATTTCTTTCCTAACTCATAGTATATGATGTTAGGAGGATTTCATCTCTTGCTCCTTTTATGAAATTATGAGATATGGAGCTCCAAACTTGATGTTCAAACTGTTTCCCCTGTTTTCAAACTGCTGTGTGAGATTTGGTGTTGTTGCATGATCATATGGCCTCCATATCGTGTGAAAATGCATGGAGTTGATGTACACTCATTGTTCTATATGTTAGCATTCATGCTTTAAGTATTTGGTTCCATTTGAAGCCTCAAAACCGAAATACATGGCCTGTTCTTATGCATGATTTTGACAGAATTGTTGCTGTTACATTTTGTAACTTGTTGATCATTCTAATGTGCTTTAAATGGTACCATTTTGCATATATATGATGTATATAAGTTGTTTAGTATGTTAGCATGTATTCCCCAAAGTTTCAGATCCAAACTCAACCTCTAAGTATGTGATCAAGGCATGATAGAATCATTAGGGCCCATATGTGCGATTTTGGCGACCCAGTTTTGTTGCATGGATTCGATGATCTTAACGTGTGATTTAGCCTTTGAACTCTAAATGAAAAATGTTCATAACATGCCAAATATGTTGTATATTAAGTTTCAGAGCATTTGGAGTTCATTTGGTATGCCTTTGGATTGAGTTTGTTTGAGTTCAGTTTTGCCGGTTAGGTTTTGCATGCGCCTCAAGTTCTGTACCGTGACACCCCCGTGTCTCATTTACTCATAAGAGGGAGACACGGGCGTGTCACACCTTCTGGGCAGCTCTGTACTGAGCCACGCCCGTGGCTCAGTTGGGCTAGGGTTGGTGACACCCCCGTGTCACTTCCTATGTGCAGTCTTCGTTACTTCCTCTTCGGTTTTTGATTTGTTTCACCTCCTTAATGACTTTATCTCCTTTTGTGTTAAACTATGAACTTGTTTTGCTTTGTGTTAGGAGTATTGTGGTTCAATTTCGTGGCATTTGGATGAGTTATAGGTATGCTTTTGCTTATTGCCGTTTATGTGTGCTTATATGTCGTTTATGAATCGCATCACTTATTTTCTATATCATATGATTTCTTCTTGTCGTCAAACCTTGGATATATGCTATGTTATGTAATATGAAGTATGTGGTAGCATTATGGAAGAGCTTGAACATGTTCTATGCTCCTATTTGAATTCTCGAAATAAATTGATTGGGAATATGAATTGAATGATAATGAATGAATGAGTGAATGACTTGAACATATGAGTTAAATGCCTTCATATCATGCTTGAGCATTGCCGTGCGTCATATATGGTTCATTAAGAGTCTTGAGTCTCACGAACACGTCTTGTGGTCTTTTGTACAGTTTATCTCCAGGGTGGAGAGCTTTTGATCGTTCAGGCACTTGGTGCTCGATCCTTGTAACTTCACGGTTAAGGTGAGGGTTGTTTTCGTTTTAGCTATGTAACAAACCCTACAACCCTTATGTGAAAAGCTTTGGCCAAAATCTTATGATTATATATATATATGGTTTTCAAATGAGTTATCGAGTAAATTCTTCTGAATTATACGTATGAGCGTATATTAGCTTAAAAATGGTTTTGTAACGAGGCTATGCTCCAAACCGTGTGTCTTCATGCTAGCTATGGAGTAGGATGACACGGAGAGGTACGTATATAGCATATGCCGAATTACACGGTAAGGTATGATCTCTTATAGTATGTATCATATGTATGTATTGATATGTTTTGGCGGGATTATGCATAGATGTTATGTTCACGGGCCCCGGGACTTAGTATATGTGGCTAACCGAGGAAGCAAGGGCTGACGGGGATCCCATATACTAGTTCCAACCAAATTTACGACGACACGGACCTCGTTAGGAGTTTTGACGAGGAAACGCAAGTCGGGCTTTTGAGGATTCATGTACCTCACTAGCCATTATGTATGTTCCGGTGGCCGGGTCTTGCAAGCCCGTCCACCACCCGGAGGAAGAAGGTTGGTATTGATATGATTATGTTTATGAATATGTTATGATATGATTATGCACCGTGCGGGAATGCCGGGATCCGGATCGCCCAAACGAATATGTTTATGAAATGATTTATGGTCTGTGTGTATTATGATATATTGCATGATCGCCTAATCAATATATATATTTGATATTTGTCGTACACGGTCGGAGTTTGGTTGGAGATTGTGCACGCTCACTCGCCGAGCCTTATATTTATGTATGATTTATGAATGTAATGAATTTAATATGAATTAGTCGTAAAATCCGAGCATTGAGTAATCATTCTCTCGCCCTTTTGGGAACTAAATTCAAATCAAACCTTGCTCGGGATTTATGACTTGCATGTGCATGTTTTATATATATATCGCTCCTGCTCACTCAGTCTTCTAGAGACTGACCCCTCTCCCTCCCCACTCTTTTAGTGTGCAGGCTTGATCCTTGGAGTTTGGCTAGGCGGAGGTGTTTGAAGTTTTGAGTGAGTCGAGTTAGATTAGGAGAGTCTCTGCACTCATTCATGTATTGGAATTATGTATGATTCGTTTTATTATATCATGAACTTGAATATTTATGTATATTATGAAATTGGATTTTTTGAGTTTTGCTATGATTTTGAAAGAGGCCTGAAGTGCCCAAATTCCGTTTATGATTGGTATGATTGAACTTTGGCTTTTCTGCATTATATTTTGTGGATTGGTAACCGTTGTCTAGCTCCGCCTGGCTTAGGAAGGTTTTTATGTTTGTCTCCCGTTCGCTAGGGTTTGATACGGGTGCGGATTTACTATTTCGTTACTCGTGTTGAGCCTTAGTGCGGGGGATGTGGTGCCTCATGTGCGGGGTGCTACATACATTGTTGAGTATTATATACTTGCATATTCGGAGACAATATTTCCTACACCTCCAGAGTTACAGTGGGATTTGCCTGAAGATATAGGTATAAAACAAGTAAAGCCACCACCCCTGAAGGTGCGTGTTGGAAGAAAAAGGATGACGCGATTCCAGGCACCTTCTGAGGGAAGAAAAAGATACAATGCCTGTTCAAATTGTGGAAGAAAGGGGCACAAAAAGACTACATGTGATCAGGGTGTCGAAGAATCGAATAGCTAATCTAGAGTTCCTCGTTTTTTATTGCAATTTAGTTTGTATGTTTTTTCTAATTTGTCATGTAAATAAATAAATTGTATAATACAGCTTTATTGCGTTTTGTGATTCAATTTCCCCAACACTCGATTTAGTGAGGGTGAAAAACTAATGAATCGCGCACTCGATTTAATGAATCACTCACTCGACTCTCCAGCCAAATTGGATTATTTAATTTTTTTAACAAATCGCGCACACGATTTAATAAATCGCTCAAGCGATTCTTCAGCTAAGTGGGATTATTTATTTTTTAATTAATCGCACACTCGATCTAATGAATCGCGCACTCGATTAAAAGAATCGCTTAGGCGATTATACATGTAAGTGATTAATTATATTTAATCAATCGCGAACTCGATTTAATGAATCGCTCACGCGATTTTTCATTTAAGTAGGATTAATTAATTTGTTTTAGTGAATCGCGTACTCGATTTAATAAATCGCGAGCTAGATTCTTCAACTAAATACGAATTATTAATTTTTTTAGTGAATCGCGTACTCGATTTAATTAGTCGCGCGCTAGATTCTTCAACTAAATAGATGCTTCAATTGTGGATAAAATTAATTGATTGTCTCTCTTCCTCCTTAATCACAAATCTGTCGTATTTGATTGAAATGTTCATGAAAATCGTTATTGTAGAACTTGTTGCCAAACAGTAACAATCAATAGGTTTCTTTGTAGAAGAACTATGCAATGTGCAATACATGAGAGAGCTTTGAGAGCTTTGTGCAACCTTTGTATAAAAATGCAAACAAACCCTTGAAAATGCGATTGAAGATTTATTATAAAAATTAAATCTATATTAAATCTTCAATCGCGTTTTCTAGGGTTTCTTTGCATTGTTATACAAAAGCTACACAAAGCATCTCAAAACTCTCTCATGTACTGCCCATCGTATAGTTCATCTACAACGAGTAATGAGTACATGGACCAAATAAAGAAACATCTATTGATTCATACTATTTGACGGAAATCATACAACAAACATGATAATTTTCAAGAGCAGTTCAAACTAATAGGGCAGACTCTTACAGATCTGCGAAGGATTGTTCCCTTAGATTGGCGTCGGCGGCGGAAAAATTCAAGATAAGAGGATGGAAGAGAAAAAAGTGAATTAGGGTTAGGCAATGTTAAACATATTTATACTTGAGGAGCGTGGAGTGGAGTGGAGGGCGTAAATTTGTGAGTTTGCAAAAGAGCCCCTGAAAGATGATAATATTACAAAATATTATAGCTGTTATATAATGGCAGTTATACACTGTATATCCGTATTATAGCCGTTGGTGGGGATCACTATATAAGTCTTCTGATGATCATTAAGGAATTTAAAGATCATGGCAAGTTCAAATAGCTCAACTTTTACACGAAAAATGTCTCTTATATATAGAAAGGAGAAATGCAGGTATTGCGATCATTGGGCAACAATCAAGGTGGTTGATAGAGATACATGTAACATGGGAAGATTATTTTATTGTTGCCATGATCATGGCTTTTCTCATTGGTGTAATCCAATAGAAGAGCAGCACTCACAAAACGATGAAGGTGAAGTCTCAAGCAGGAGGACACCACTCCTTATAGCAGGAGGAGAGCAAAATATTGTGTACAAGTTGATAATAGTCATATTGTGTCTTTTAACAGTAATTTTGTTGATTTGTATTTCGAAATCCATAATGTAACTTGTCTTAATGATTTGTATTTCTGTTATAAACCCACACAAAGCTTAAGAACAACTTTGGATTAAGGAATCACTCAATCGCTAATTCGAATCTTGAGTTACTAAATCACCCACTTGATTCAGTGAATCGCTCAAGCGATTCTTCAGTTAAATGGAATTATTAATTTTTTTGGGCATAACCAGATTATACACTGATCCCATTACAAATTTAATTCAAGTTCCCTGAGGTTATTGGCCATTACACACATCTTGGAGCTTGAATTTGGGCACAAAACATAATAAATCGCGCACTCGATTTAGTGAATCGATCAAGCGATTCTTCATCTAAGTGGGATTAATTATTTTTTTAAATAATTTTATTAGTCCCCTAGCTAAAGTTTTTGAGTATAATATGAGCCCACATTGTGATTTTGCTCCGTGGGGTATAATGTATTGCAACCTTAAGTCATAATCCCAAACAAATCTTAACATCATCTTTGTTACCATGTACAAAATATTGTGTTTGATAGAATCACAACACTTGGGCACAACCAGATTATACACTGATCCTATTACAAATTTGATTCAAGTTCCCTAAGGTTATTGGCCATTACACACATCTTGGAACTTGAATTTGGGCACAAAACATAATAAATCGCACACTCGATTTAGTGAATCGCTCAAGCGATTCTTCATCTAAGTGGATTAATTATTTTTTTAAATAATTTACTTAGTCCCCTAGCTAACGTTTTTGTGTATAATATGAGCCCACATAGTGATTTTGCTCCGTGGGGTATAATGTATTGCAACCTTAAGTCATAATCCCAAACAAATCTTAACATCATCTTTGTTACCATGTACAAAACATTGTGTTTGATAGAATCACAACACTTGGGCACAACCAGATTATACACTGATCTCATTACAAATTTGACTCAAGGTCCCTAAGGTTATTGGCCATTACACACATCTTGGAACTTGAATTTGGGCACAAAACATAATAAATCGCGCACTCGATTTAGTGAATCGCTCAAGCGATTCTTCATCTAAGTGGATTAATTATTTTTTTAAATAATTTTATTAGTCCCCTAGCTAACGTTTTTTAGTATAATATGAGCCCACATTGTGATTTTGCTCCGTGGGGTATAATGTATTACAACCTTAAGTCATAATCCCAAACAAATCTTAACATCATCTTTGTTACAATGTACAAAATATTGTGTTTGATAGAATCACAACACTTGGGCACAACCAGATTATACACTGATCCCATTACAAATTTGATTCAAGCTCCCTAAGGTTATTGGCCATTACACACATCTTGAAACTTGAATTTGGGCACAAAACATAATAAATCGCGCACTCGATTTAGTGAATCGCTCAAGCGATTCTTCATCTAAGTGGATTAATTATTTTTTTAAATAATTTTATTAGTCCCCTAGCTAACGTTTTTTAGTATAATATGAGCCCACATTGTGATTTTGCTCCGTGGGGTATAATGTATTGCAACCTTAAGTCATAATCCCAAACAAATCTTAACATCATCTTTGTTATCATGTACAAAACATTGTGTTTGATAGAATCGCAACACTTGGGCACAACCATCATACACTGATCCCATTACAAATTTGATTCAAGTTCCCTAAGGTTATTGGCTATTACACACATCTTGGAACTTGAATTTGGGTACAAAACATAATAAATCGCGCACTCGATTTAGTGAATCGCTCAAGCGATTCTTCATCTAAGTAGCATTAATTATTTTTTTAAATAATTGTATTAGTCCCCTAGCTAACGTTATGTATATTATATTACATTATAATTAAGTTTGGAACATGAATTTGGTCACCAAACCTACTAAATCACGAACTTATTGAAAGAATCGCTCACTCGAAAATAATAATTTAAAAAAAAAATGCTCCTGTAATATACATGTCGGAGAAAGGCGACAAACATTGTGTATATATTATATTATAATTGCATTTTTGTCTGACTGTTATGTTTATTTAATATATATATCACCAAATAGTCAAACCAATCACCATCATTAATTAATTTGATAACAGTTATCAGCAAACAAAAAAGCGAGAAAGAAAGAAAAAAGGATTGTTCTGTTCTTCTTCTTCATCTTCCTCACGAAGCAAAAGAACTAGGGTTTTCCGCCATTTCTCTCCCGCTATTCAACGTATTATCACATTTTTCATCAACTAAACAAAATGTCATCAGCGGGAGCAAACCAAAGCCCCGTAAGGGAAGGAGAAGGGACTACTGATCCCATGCAAAAATCGCAAGAGACCGATTACAACGTAATGGTTCTTTATTTTTTGTTTTCCGTTTTTGTTCTGTTCTTGAAACTATATTCTCGTTTTATATACTGTATTTTTTGTTGTTTATTTGGAAAGAATCTCTTAGTCGCTTAATCGATTGATTGAGTCGCGTACGCGATCAAAATGGCGCCTTTTATATATTTCAAATATTTTCTATTGTCAAAGGATGTTTGATACATTTCAGGAGTTTAGAGATGATGAACAAACCGGAGATGAAGAATATGAAGAAGGGACCTTCTATATACGGGAAAATAGGAGTAAGCAAAGGCATTCGGAGAATGTGGGTATGACGGGGTTAGTTGAGGATGCGGATGATGATGACGACGAGTTGGAGATGGAGTTTGAAGAAGAGCTCACCCGCAGCATTGATTTTTCAAAATTCAACATGAGCCCTTTCTGGGAACGGTATTTCTTCTCTTCAATTGTGAGGATTACAGTCCGGTCATCATGGGAGCGCCTTTCCCCAGTAAAAGCATTCCTCGAAAATAACGGAATAAATTTCGAAGGAGTATTTAGAAAATATACCCAAGAGCTGCCTTTCGACTGGAAGCGGTTTTCAGGCGCCCTCCTTCATTATCTTATGATGTACTCCCTACCCACCAAGAAAAAGCATGAACTGTGGTTCTTGATAGGACAAAAGTCAGTTAGATTTGGCTTAAGGGAGTTTGCTCTTGTTACTGGGCTTCATTGTGGTGCTGGTACGATGCCCGATAGAGCTGATGAAGTGAGGGCTATAAATAATGCCGAGGATTTTCTTAAGAGGATCCTCGGTAAGAAATGGAAATCCAAAGTGAAGGATACGGATTTGGAGAAGTTATTATTCAATAAGAAGATTGCTGGAGAAGATCGACTGAAGATAGCTCACGTGCTTTTTGTACATAATATTTTGCTTGGTATTGAAAAGGGAAAAGTTGTAAATAGGGACTATATTTGTTTTGCATGTGATTTGGATTTTTTTTATTCATATCCATGGGGGCTATTGTCATTCTATGTGACAATGGAATCAATAAAAAAAAGGGAAAAGGATATTGCTCAATGGCTGCCTCCTACAAAAGAGGACTCTAAAGCGAAGACCTATCATGTTTCAGGTTTTTCCTGGGCCTTGCAGGTGAGTATGATCATCATATTTCATTGCAATTCATTTTTTTTTAATGAATTGCGCACTCGATTTAATGAATCGAACACGCGATTCTTCAGCTAAATCGCTCACGCGATTTTATTAATCGCTCACTCTATTCTTCAGTTCAATAAATTGTATAATATATCTCTTTTGCTATTTGTGACTTATAGGCTGGGCTTACGAAATGTGCCCAACGATAGCAAGTTATGGGGGAGGCCTAATACCTGAAGATTCCAACATGTCCAAACTGCCACTCCCCCGGATGTTCAGATGGCTGCACACGAGAGGGATCCCAATTGATATTGAAGAACTGCGGTAAAAGATAAATAACTATGGACCTGAGGTTTGAACAAAATTTATATTATTTTCTTTGGCATGGATCATTCAGTAAAGGCATTTTTTGTTAATTTTTTAAATGGAATGGATCACTGAATATCTTTAACATCTATTATTTTTTGATGTAACAGGATCAGGTACGTCCATTTTTGTTTCCCTCCAGCAGTGAAAAGAAGATGAGTTATATCAGTGACATTTATGAACAAACAATTTTAGAAGCTGAGGATGAACCCATTGATTATCTACATCAATGTTTAAAAGGGTGCACCCTTTTGATCATTGGGGATGAATTGCCCCCGAGAACAAATTCCCCTCCAGTCCAAGAAGATGATAATCTCAAGGATTCTAACATTGATTGGTTCCCCTCACCATCACATCCAACGACAGCACCACCTGCCGCAGAATTTGATTGGGGAACCGCACCCCCAACTGCCACAACACCTGGCACCGCACCCGCAAATGCCACGTCACCTATCACAGCACCCGCAAATGCACCAGCTGCTACATTTCAATTACCTTCTGAAATTCAACAGTTTATCCAGAAAATGGCAGCTGATTATGAATCGGTGAAGGTATATTTTGAGAAAATATGGCTGCATTTGTAGAAGGTAAAACAAGACCACGCAAGCGGTAGTGTATTGGTGCAGGAGGTTGAAGGGACTAAACGTCAAAGACCAAAGAGAAATAAAAGAAGGCCAACATACCTCCTGTCGCCGTATACTGAGCAATTAAAAAGGATTTGCACAGCTAGAGCCAGAGCTAGAGCCAAGGCTAAAGAAGCAACACCCTCTTTAACGGCTCAGCCCCAACCGAAGAAACTTCCACTAGCATCTCTCTCTCTCTCAACAGATGGTTAACCAAAAAAGGGGGGAAAATCAAGTTCCAGCTGCTTATACGACTGGGTGTTCAGTGCCAAGCCGGGAGATCGAGTTTTTGGAAAAAGTCAAGATTTCGACAAGAAATTCTTCGAAGTCCTCCTCACAGATGGGGCATGGTTACAATCCGAGGTAAAATAGTTACTTAATGTTAGTCAATACATGTATGATCCTTGTTTTATTCTAGCTCTTTGAGTTTACGATTTTTAATTTGGTTCACTTCTCTTGCAGCATTTGCAAGAGTGTTTGGCCAGTTTAAGGCTTAAGCAAAATACATACCAAGATCAATATGCTCAGAATTGTGTGGTCCTTGATGAGACTTTCTTCCCATATCTTAAAATCAATTATTACATTGTAAGGGGGCTCGTTAGAGAGGAAGATTCAGTGGCTATTGGTGCAGATGGCAATATCGTAGTTACCAATAGGCTAGATACTACTGCCAAAGGTGCGAAGGGTAGGCCTGGTGCCAAAACTGGCAGGGGTGCAAAGACTGTGACGACAAGTGTGCCTGAACTCATCAATCTCGAGACTATCCCACATTCATGGGATGTGATGAAAAGACTATGGAATGATCCCATCAAGTGGCTGGACGATGTTTTGGGGTATACCATTGGTTTTCTTCCATTTTTGCATAGCCGGGCATGGGAAGGAGAAAATAAATTTTATGGCGTAGTCAATGTAGGAAACCAACATTGGGTGGCCATTGAGATTTTGCCTAAAGAGGAAGTCATCAAAGTTTACAACAGCGGTGGTGGAACACTTGACTTAAGGAATTACCAAATTGTTTTGAACCATCTGTGTGTTTACTTTCCCAAACTGTTGGCCCGCATAGGAAAATTCAGCCATTTAGGTAACAGCCTCAACCACATGTGGAAGTTGGAGCTTGCTCCGTGTCCAAAAAATAAACGAAGGTACATTTACATTTACTAACTTAAAAATTTTGTATTACATTTTGATTTAATTTCTATTATTTATTATTTTTTTTTTTTGTAGTGGCGATTGTGGACTCTATTCGTTATATTACGTTGAGCTTCTCATGCGTGGGGATACGCTGGAAATTCTGGATGACAATAATACCTCTTTTTTAAGGTTACGTTTAGCATCTGAAATATTTTTTGGAGTTGATAAATACAATATTTAATTTCTACAGAATGTATTCATAACATCTATGGTTTGTACTTGTAATTTATTTTGAATATTAGCTAGTATAATTTATTGTATTTTCATTGGATCGCGCACTCGATTTAGTGAATCGCTCACGCGATTCTTCATCAAATCTGTGTGTTTATTTTTTAATTAATCGCGTGCGCGATTCATTCTCCTTCTAAATCGAAATATTTATTTTCTTTATTTAATCGCGCAAGCGATTTAATGAATCACGCGCTCGATTCTGCAGCTAGTAAGAATTTGTAATTTTTTTTTAATATTATTGAACATTGCCAACCAATTTAATTAAATGCATGTAGTCCTAATTTTTTCTATAAATAGTGGCAAAGCAAAACCCCAACCCTAGCCGCTTTCTCTCCTCCTTTCTTTCTTCCTTTTCCCTTTCTTTGTTCTGGCTCAACCCTATTTCTATCAAATACGTCTGATTAAAGAGGTGCATATGACGAAAACAAACCACCGGTTTGGATCTTGGAGTGAGCTGATAAGGGTCGGGGTTCATGAAGCTCAATAAGGAAGGAAGTACCTTATTGTTGTTAATAGATGTATCATTCATTCTTGCTCCTGAAGCCCAATCCTTATCAGCTCAACTTCAAGCCCCAATCCTGTGGTGTGGTTCAACTTCAAATACGTCTGATGGTGATGCTGATCAGTACTAGAAAAAAAAAATGAAAACAAATATTGAAATTTGTATTTATGTGTTTATTATTTTAATTAATTTACAGAAACGAATAAAATGTTGAAATTTGATTTAGTGACTCGCGCACTCGATTACACTTGATTCTGTAGCTAAATCCAATTATTTAGTTATTTAATGAATCGTACACTCGATTTAAACGAATCCCTAGCTGACTGCACTTTATATTCTATAGAATATATAAGTGAGTTATAATATAGTTTGTATTTTGATCCTTTGCAATATTTATTTGATATATTTTCACCCTAAACCCTAAATTGTATAATTCATGTGCCAATCAACTAATTGAATGCATGTAGCCCTAATTTTTCCTATAAATAGTCCAATTCCCAAATGAATAGCGCACTCAATTCTGCAGCTAAATCAAATTAATTATTTTTTTTACGAATCGTGCAATCGATTTCATGAATCGCGCGCTAGATTGAATGCATTGCCAACCAATCGTCATAGTATTGAATGCATTGCCAACCAATCGTCATAGTATTGAATGCATGCAACCCTAATTCTTCCTATAAGGAGTCCAATTACCAAGCTCATCCTCACCAAAAACTGGGCAATAACATATCTCTTATGGTAGAGTATTTTTATTGATTTATATGTGCTTTAGCTCTCACGGGTCTGTGCATTCCCAATATGTCCCTTCCATGGGCAGACTTGAGACTTTCGATGCACAGGTCGGTGAGAGCTAATAGCACACTTAAATGAATCTATTCCCAGATCTGTGTAAGCTTAATCAAAAGGGCATGAAGTGTCTGCTTTTAAGGGTGTGAAACCCACACAAAGCTTAGCAACTTGGATTTTGCAGGAAAAACAAAAAAATCGAGTGTTCGATTTAAGAAATCGCGTGTTCGATTCTTCATTTAAATCGTGTTATTTATTTTATTTTTGGTTTTTTTCTTGTGAAAATGGTATCGAGCACGCGATTCATTGAATCTAGTGCTAGAAAGATTTTATCAATAAGTTGAATCGCGTGCTCGATTGATGGAATCGCGCACTCGAATTTACTCTTGAAACTGATCTACATTGTAAATTCCGTTAAATAATAGATTGCAATCTGATTTTGTCGGTTCAATTTCAATTTCTGCGACTTCCTCTATCTGTTATTGTTGTCTTCAAACTTGACTAAATAATACAGTTGATATTGATAATTCTGTGTTATGATACAAACACAGAACCATCAATACCAGCATTATTATTTAAAGTTTGGCAAAATCATTCAAAATGCTTTCCAAAGCAGCGGCAGAGGCGACGAGAAGAGAAAGGAAAGAAAACATTCAGATGAGGCGAACAAAGATAGATCTGGGGGATGTCGGCGATTAAGAACGGGATAAGAGAGGAAAGGAAAAATGATGATAGATTTAGGGTTTTTGTTATAACTTATAAATTTATTTTATTTGCAAAACAACCTGATGGGTCCGGGAATGGGTGGATCCGAATCCGGTCACTTTAGATTTGTATTTTGTGGAGGAAACCACCGGAGCCTCGCCGGAAAAGTGAAAGGGGTTCTACCTGTTGGGACAAGCACAAAGAAAGTCAGAAGGCCAAGCTGGGGGAACTGGGGGTGATACCCAGTTTGGCTCTCCGACGCTCAAGTCAGTTCAATGTATGGAGAAAGTGTAAGTTCAGTCACAGTTGCAGTGATGAAGAATAGCTTACCAGTGTAGAAGATGACTTTGGCTATTTATAGTTGAGGGTCAAGGGCCCTTTGGTCATTTGCCTCAAGTGGTCCTGGCCGAATGTTGCCCTAACACGTGGCGCTGTGAGAGAGAAACCTAGGAGGAATCTTCTGCAAAAGCGGCCAAAAGTTAGTGCTGGCAGCAGTGGCAGGTGCGCGGGCATGTACGATGTGTCAGAGAGCCATTTGGGTGGTTGGTGACGAGGGCTTAAGAGCGCGCTCGTGACAACCTGGAGTATTGGAGGCCAAGACATCCGCTGAGGGGGATGAAGGCTCCAGTTCAAGTGATGAGCCGAAAGGGAAACCGCTCTGAGGGAGTGTGACGCTCGAAGAGGGCTCCTTTGGCATGTGAGCGTGCCCATCATTGGGTATATAGGACGCTCGTGGAGTGACAGCGCTCGTTGGGCTTACTCCGGAAGAGGGATTGCGCTCGTTGCACTGATGGCGCGGCCTTGGGGAGACAGATGTCATCATCTCGGTGATGCCACGTGTCCTGATGTGGGACAATCGTATTTTGACCCCATCATTTTGCCCCCCAATTCTGTAGTCCTTAGTGATAAGGACTGTAGAATTTTGACACGTTCAATCTCTTGCATATAGCGCTCGTGTAAGGCTTGGCGTGTTGAGCAATTTTTCTTCTGATGGTGCCATTAATACGGTCTTTTCAACTGACCGCTCGTAACACTTCCGCATTAAATGCGGTACTATTCTGAAGCACTTGAAACGCCAGAGCATTAAATGTGGGTGCGCGTGGGGCGCGTGAGCATTGGGAAGCATGTGCCGGTTCCATAAAGTGGACGGTTTCCTAGGCGGGAAATGATTACCATTTTGAATTTATTGCCTAAAACGGTACCAACTCCCATCCCTATAAATAAGGGATTCTGAAATCTCCACACTCTTTACGCATTCAGAACTTTCAAGCATCCTTTGCAAAAAGAATTCTCTCGCATTCCAGTTCTCAGAGCACCTTCAACCTCTTCTCCAGTTTTCTCAAACACTTCCAAGGTAAATTTCCAGTGTGACTTTCTAACTTTGCTAACCGTAGATTCGGACTTTAGGATTTCGTAATCCCTCAGATTTTCGCCTTTCTGAACCCTAATCTCTTTCCAAGAAAACTTCAAATCCCAGTTTCTGCCATGGCCGACCAACAAGTTGAGGAGTTTGCCCGTGAGATTAACGAAATGGCCACCGAAAGTTCTTCTTCCCCCGATTCCCCCAGAGATGAAGAGTTGGGGGCGGCGGTGATGGCTATGGAGGACAGAAACCCAGGCGGAATGGACCCTATATTTGAGGAGATGGACCTGGTGATGGAGGCCGAAAGGCAAGGGGTCACTCTCCCCATAACTCAGAGTGCCACACATCCCCACCGCCATACCGTGACCGTGGCTGTTGCAAACCCGCTTCCAGTGGCGGAAGCCATAACCGGGCCTTCAGACAGAGCCCGTGATAAGGGAAAAGGAAAGAAATCCCAAAAATCCAAAGGGCCCAACGAGGGTGAAGGGTCAGGCTACCAGGCTACCGAGCGCACGCCTGATGAGACTCCCAGCACAGTCACCGTGGGAGATGTAAAGACGATGATGGCCCCCATCTACTGGGACGAGCGGTACACGTGGAGAATCCCCCAAAGCCACGAGCGCGCAAATAATCCGCCTCCTGGGAAGATGGCAGTGTACGTGGACACCGTGCAGTCAGGAGGCCTGAGGTTCCCCATTTCGGTCTCCATGGCTCATTTGCTGAATGACCTGGGCTTGTGTCCATCCCAAATAGTGCCCAACGGCTTGGCCCTACTGACTTGTTTCATAATTCTGATGAGGACCATGGGTTACGAGCCCTATTTGCGGAACTTCAATGCCCTTTTCCAAGTGGTCAGCTCCTCTCGCTCTTCTCCTGAGGCGGGTTTTTACTATATCCAAGCGAAGGCCCACATGAAGCTGATCAATTCGCCCTCGAGCACTTACGGCATTGATTGGAAAGAAAAGTTTATCTTTGTCAAGGCTCCAGCAGAAGAGGGCTTTGGGGTGATCACGGAATGGGGCTCGTATTCAAAGAGCCGTTTGCCACCCTCACTCCCCAAAGATTGGGCCAAAAGCCTGGCAACAACCCTAAGGGACGAGGGTCACCTTATACAAGCGAAGGACTGGATAGATGATGCAGAACTCATGTTCTTGTGTGGTCTTTCCAACGACCCTTACTTCCTTGACAACCCTCCGGCTCGTGACATAGAGAGAGACGGTTAGATTCTTAGGGCACTAACTTTAGATAGGAATAGATACTAACTTCTTTTTTGCGCTTGTAACTTGCACATAATAATTTTTGTCCAAGGATTTATAACCCTTGTATTTCCTTTTTGCAGGAGCCGCTATTCTTGAAATGGCTGGTGGAATCAGACAAGCAGCCCGCTTTGCCCATGCAAACAGAAACCAAACCTCCCAAGGGGACCAATCACGTGAGCAACAGCGCCCTCGTAGTCGTAACAATCGAGGGGACGCTCGAAGCGGCGCCAGTTCAAGCGCCAATCCTGAAGTCCAGCCCCCTCGTGGACGAGGGGAGCGTAGATTGGTCCCAAGAGAGTCCAGGGGGCGGTCGGAGAGAGCAGGAGATGTTCAACCCCCCATCCTTGCAGAACCAACGAGGCCAGTAACCACTCTGGCGATTACTGAGGCTCCTCCGAGCGCGAGCGCAAATAGGCCTTCCCGCAAGAGGAAGAGAATGCCCGATTCTGCCGCAATCAAGGGCAAAGGGAAGCAAGTCGTCGAGGGCCCGAGGGGCGAGGGGGACACTTCCTCTTCAGAGGAAGAACACTTGTGGGAGTTCCCCCGTCGAGGGGACAGAGACTTTACAGGCGCCCCCGATGGCGGGCCTGTCTTGCTGAGGTCTGGCTCGGTCGCCCAGACTATCACCGATGATTTGTTCAGCCGGGCTCAATTCTCAGCAGACCACAGGCATCTCTACAGTGAGTCTGTAGAGAAGGTGACGTTCGATGCAGCCCACGCTCTGCTTTCTGTAAGTAATCATTCCTTGCATTCTTTCTTTTCTTTTCTGTAAACCACCATTTTTTTGCCAACACTTTTCCTCTCGTTTACGCAGCAAGTTCTTCCCCGGCTCCGGAACGTGCAAATGCGAGCCTCTACTTACGCCGAGCGCAAGGCCAAGTACAAGAAAATGGCCCGCTCGAATGACCCGGCTCATATCCAATCGGAGCTAGATGCGGAAATCGCCAAGTACGAGTCCCCTCAAGGGCTTGTTCGAAACAACGGAGGAGGAATTGGGGAAGCTGAAGGAAGATTTTGTAGCGGTTGATGGCGCTCGAATTAATTTGGGCAACCAGCTGGCCCAAGCCAACGAGCGGTGCAAGAAGGCCAAGGCGGACAGGGAAAGCTGGAAAGCAAGGGCTCTTGAGGCCGAGCGCAAATTCAATGATACCGTCAATGACTGGCCTCGAAGCTTGGAGCGTGCGAACAAGGAGGCCTTAATCAAATTCTGCCATTCCAACGCCTTCAATTTCGCTGCTTCCCTGCATTGCTTAGAAGAGGCTCAGAAGGCTTTTAATCTAGCCATCGAGCAAGGCATACATAAGGGGCTGACGGATCCTGCCATGAAAGAGGCCGAGGGCACGGGGCTCATGTTTAACGAGCGCTGTGAGGAGGAAGATGACGAGGGCGATAACCCTGCCGATTCCATTGCGGAGCCTGAGTATGGGTTCTTGGTCAAGCTCCTTCAAGATGAGTACATGGATGCTCATCCGGCGGGTAATGCTGCTCAAAACGACGATCCCGAAAACGAGCCACAAGCGCCGGTCGTAGAGGATGCCCCAATCCCAATTGATGAAGGTGCCAACGCCCCCGCTCCTGTTGCCAACGAGCCCAACGGTCCCCCAGATCAACCACAAGAGCCTGAGGGCCCAGTGCATGGCCCTATTCTGGTGATCGTGGACGAGGACATAGCCCCAGCCGCTTGAAGCTTCTTCCTTCATAGCTTTTCCTTGTATTTTCCAGCTTTCTTATCCTTTGTAATAGCATTCCATGGGCCTTTGAGCCCTTTGCTTTGTAATGATTTCCTTTTGCAATGAATAAACATCTCTTTTTTGATGACTTTGTTGTTCTTCTTGTCCATTTATGAATCATATAGTAAGACTGTGTAGCATACTCTGTGGATGTTTTGCTTCTGTGATGAAAATTTTGTCTAAGTCTTGAGCGATCGTGGGGGTCTTATTGTGAGATTGCCCCCCCACTCAAGACTTGTATAAATTTTTCCTTTGTAAAAAATTTATCTAAGTCTTGAGCGATCGTGGGGGTCTTATTGTGAGATTGCCCCCCCACTCAAGACTTGTATAAATTTTTCCTTTGTAAAAGATTTGTCTAAGTCTTGAGCGATCGTGGGGGTCTTATTGTGATATTGCCCCCCCACTCAAGACTTGTATAAATTTTTCCTTTGTAAAAAATTTGTCTAAGTCTTGAGCGATCGTGGGGGTCTTATTGTGAGATTGCCCCCCCACTCAAGACTTGTATAAATTTTTCCTTTGTAAAAGATTTGTCTAAGTCTTGAGCGATCGTGGGGGTCTTATTGTGATATTGCCCCCCCACTCAAGACTTGTATAAATTTTTCCTTTGTAAAAGATTTGTCTAAGTCTTGAGCGATCGTGGGGGTCTTATTGTGAGATTGCCCCCCCACTCAAGACTTGTATAAATATTTCCTTTGTAAATTTGTCTAAGTCTTGAGCGACCGTGGGGGTCTTATTGTGAGATTGCCCCCCCACTCAAGACTTGTATAAATTTTCCTTTGTAAATTTGTCTAAGTCTTGAGTGTACGCGAGGATCTTACTGAGTGGCTGCCCTCGTTCAAGACTTGTGACATTCCTTCTGTCCTTGGGGGATTTTGCTAAGTCTTGAGTATGTGCGAGGGTCTTACTGAGGGGTTGCCCTCGTTCAAGACTTGCGCAATTTCTTCTTGATTCTGAGGCCATCGTTCGAGCGCTCTGGCTCTTATCGTTTTTCTGGTTCTGCAAGAAATCCCTCTTTCGAGCGCAAGGCATTATAAGAAACGGCCAAGGCCTACTAGGATTTGCTCTTGTAGGAGGTCCCATTTTCGAGCGCAAGGCGTTGTGAGAAACAGCCAAGGCCTACTAGGATGCACTCTTGTGTGAGATCCCGTTTTCGAGCGCAAGGCGTTTTAAGAAACAGCCAAGGCCTACTAGGATGCACTCTTGTGTGAGATCCCGTTTTCGAGCGCAAGGCGTTTTAAGAAACAGCCAAGGCCTACTAGGATTTTCTCCTTAATCTTCTTCCAACTTGTCTAATTGGTTGTGAGCGTAACCAGTCTATCCTTATGAGGGCGTCCCCCCAAGCGGAGTAGAGTGCTGGCCAGCGTAACCCATGCGAGACAACATTCATATTGGAATGAGTTGCCAACCACGTTCGCAAATACGAGGGACGTGGGGCTTATCCATTCAACCAAAGAAACATAAATATTAGCAAAATTAAAAAGATTGTATTACTGCTTACTTGTGATTGGGAGAACATAAAACCCGTCAACGAGGGTTGTTACATCAGGGTTTGCAAAGAGCTTTTAAACATAAAACCGCCGGAGGTTACATGCGTTCCAAGGGCGAGGCAAGCGCTCACCTTGAAGTGTCTCCAGGGTGTAAGTGTTGTTAGCTCGGAGCTGTATGACTTTGAATGGGCCTTCCCAATTGGGATCTAATTTGCCCACGTGCTTGGATACTTCTACCTTCTTCAAAACCAAGTCTCCCAACTGGAAAGTTCTTTCCCTCACACGCTTGTTGTATTGTTGAGCTACGGAGGCTTTATAACGGTGAATCTTAGCCCAGGCCTTGTCTCTCCTTTCATCCAGTAAATCCAACTCCAGGCTTCTGTTGCCATCGTTGAGCTGAGGCTCGAAATAGCCTACACGAGCGGATTCATTCACTATCTCCGCTGGTATCATTGCTTCTGATCCGTAAACGAGCGCGTACGGAGTTTCTCCAGTGGCCGCTCGTGGGGTGGTGCGATAAGCCCAAAGCGCTCCTTGTAGCTCTTCAGCCCATTCACCTTTCTTGCTCTCAAGCATGGTTTTCAGATGCTGCAAGATGATTCTGTTGGTAACTTCTGCTTGCCCATTAGCTTGGGGGTGACCTACAGAGGTAAATCGCTGTTCTACTCCCAACATTTAGTATTTGTTTGAGGGGAAGACCATCATCGACCAGAGGGTCTCAGGAGATGGGTATCAGGATAAGAGCATGGGTTCTACCAGCTAGGCTAACACCGTAGGTTCACTCAATGGTGTTTCTGGATGCTGGAAGTAGAAGATAAAAGCAGAGCTGTGATTGAAGGTGCTTCCTCTAGATGAGTGTATGTATTATGTTTACTGTAGAATGCTCTGTGTTTGATCCAGATTGCTTGGTGAGAGAGATGAGTACCTTGGGTATTTATAGGTGGAGGGTGAGGGCACAATGGTAATTGATACCAAGTGGTCCCAAAATTGATGTTGCCCTAGACACATGGCTCAATGAGAGAGATCTGAGGAAAAGCATCTGTAGGCCTGCCATAAAAGTGGTTGTAAAGCAACGGTGGCAGGTGCACTGCCAGGTACGGAGTGTCAGAGAGCACTACATGGTTGTCACCGAGGGGTTGACGCACTCGGTGTGAGTAAGCTTGAGGCACTTTTAGGATGGAGGACCTTGAGGGGTCCCAACTTTATGTAGTCTAATGAGGGCCCGAGGGCCTCAAGGGGACTCATCCTTATATAGTCCAATGAGGGCATGAGGGGACTCATCTTTATGCAATCCAATGAGGGCCCGAGGAGAGACTCGAGCCCGAGGGAAGACATGAGCCCGGAGCCCGGGGGAGATATGAGCCCAAGTGAAGTCACGAGCCCGAGGGGGCACGAGCCTGATGGGAGACATGAGCCCGAGGGGACTCGAGCCGGGGGAGACATGAGCCCGAGGGGATTCTACCCCGAGGGGTCTCAAACCCAAGTGAAGTCAGGAGCCCGAGGGGCCACGAGCCTAATGAGAGACTTGAGCCCGAGGGAGGACTTGTAGTTTTCCCAATTGCAAAGCTTTAACCATTTCCATGTAGTTTATGAGGGCGGCTAAGTTGGCCCAAAGATATACGTGGCGAATCCATGAGGGTCCACGTTCATGACGTGGCCTCATTATATTTGTGCTCCATCATTTGCCCCCCAACTCTGTAGTCACAATGTTGTGGCATATAGAGTTTGAACTTGAACTCCGTGAGGGTGTGAAGGAGGGGGACAATGGGCATCCCGAACGCTCATTCTGCAGAGCATTAAATGCAAGATACTTTTCGCGAAACCCCGATGTTGAAAACGAGAGGGAACCCAGATGTCGAAATCGAGGGGAACCCGAATGTTAAAAATGAGGGGGAAACCCCGATGTTGAAATCAAGGGGAACCCGAAGTTGAAAACGAGGGTGAACCCCGATATTAAAAATGAGGGGGAAACCCCGATGTTGAAATCAAGGGGAACCCGAAGTTGAAAACGAAGGGGAACCCCGATGTTGAAATCAAGGGGAACCTGAAGTTGAAAACGAGGGTGAACCTCGATATTAAAAATAAAGGGGAAACCCCGATGTTGAAATCGAAGGGAATCCTAAGTTGAAAACGAGGGTGAACCCCGATGTTGAAATCAAGGGGAACCTAAAGTTGAAAACGAGGGGGAACCCCGATATTGAAATCAAGGGGAACCTGATCTTGGAAATGAGGGGAACCCCGATGTCGAAATCGAGGGGATCCCTGCTGTTGAAAATGAAGGTGAACCCCGATGTCAAAATCGAGAGGAACCCTGATGATGAAAACGAGGGGATCCCCGATGTCGGAATCGAGGGGATCCCTACTGTTGAAAACGAGGGTGAACCCCGATGTCAAAATCGAGGGGAACCCTGATGATGAAAACCAGGGGATCCCTGCTATTGAAAACGAGGGTGAACCCCGATGTCAAAATCGAGGGGAACCCTGATGGTGAAAACGAGGGGATCCCCGATGTCGAAATCGAGGGGATACCTGATGGTAAAAACGAGGGGATCCCCGATGTCGGAATCGAGGGGATCCCTGATGGTGAAAACGAGGGAAACCCCGATGTCGGAATCGAGGCGATCCCTGCTGTTGAAAACGAGGGTGAACCCCGATGTCAAAATCGAGGGGAACCCTGATGATGAAAACCAGGGGATCCCCGATGTCGGAATCGAGGGGATCCCTGCTATTGAAAACGAGGGTGAACCCCGATGTCAAAATCGAGGGGAACCCTGATGTTGAAAACGAGGGGATCCCCGATGTCGGAATCGAGGGGATCCCTGATGGTGAAAACGACGGAAACCCCGATGTCAGAATCGAGGGGATCCCTGCTGTTGAAAACGAGGGTGAAAACGAGGGGATCCCCGATGTCGAAATCGAGGGGATACCTGATGGTAAAAACGAGGGGATCCCCGATGTCGGAATCGAGGGGATCCCTGATGGTGAAAACGAGGGAAACCCCGATGTCGGAATCGAGGCGATCCCTGCTGTTGAAAACGAGGGTGAACCCCGATGTCAAAATCGAGGGGAACCCTGATGATGAAAACCAGGGGATCCCCGATGTCGGAATCGAGGGGATCCCTGCTATTGAAAACGAGGGTAAACCCCGATGTCAAAATCGAGGGGAACCCTGATGTTGAAAACGAGGGGATCCCCGATGTCGGAATCGAGGGGATCCCTGATGGTGAAAACGAGGGAAACCCCGATGTCGGAATCGAGGGGATCCCTACTGTTGAAAACGAGGGTGAACCCCGATGTCAAAATCGAGGGAAACCCTGATGATGAAAACCAGGGGATCCCCGATGTCGGAATCGAGGGGATCCCTGCTATTGAAAACGAGGGTGAACCCCGATGTCAAAATCGAGGGGAACCCTGATGTTGAAAACGAGGGGATCCCCGATGTCGGAATCGAGGGGATCCCTGATGGTGAAAACGAGGGGAACCCCGATGTCGGAATCGAGGGGATCCCTGCTATTGAAAACGAGGGTGAACCCCGATGTCAAAATCGAGGGGAACCCTGATGTTGAAAATGAGGGGATCCCCGATGTCGGAATCGAGGGGATCCCTGATGGTGAAAACGAGGGAAACCCCGATGTCGGAATCGAGGGGATCCCTGCTGTTGAAAACGAGGGTGAACCCCGATGTCAAAATCGAGGGGAACCCTGATGATGAAAACCAGGGGATCCCCGATGTCGGAATCGAGGGGATCCCTGCTATTGAAAACGAGGGTGAACCCCGATGTCAAAATCGAGGGGAACCCTGATGTTGAAAACGAGGGGATCCCCGATGTCAAAATCGAGGGGAACCCTGATGTTGAAAATGAGGGGATCCCCGATGTCGGAATCGAGGGGAACCCTGATGTTGAAAATGAGGGGATCCCCGATGTCGGAATCGAGGGGATCCCTGATGGTGAAAACGAGGGGAACCCCGATGTCAAAATCGAGGGGAACCCTGATGTTGAAAATGAGGGGATCCCCGATGTCGGAATCGAGGGGATCCCTGATGGTGAAAACGAGGGGAACCCCGATGTCGGAATCGAGGGGATCCCTGCTGTTGAAAACGAGGGTGAACCCCGATGTCAAAATCGAGGGGAACCCTGATGATGAAAACCAGGGGATCCCCGATGTCGGAATCGAGGGGATCCCTGCTATTGAAAACGAGGGTGAACCCCGATGTCAAAATCGAGGGGAACCCTGATGTTGAAAACGAGGGGATCCCCGATGTCGGAATCGAGGGGATCCCTGATGGTGAAAACGAGGGGAACCCCGATGTCGGAATCGAGGGGAACCCTGCTGTTGAAAACGAGGGTGAACCCCGATGTCAAAATCGAGGGGAACCCTGATGATGAAAACCAGGGGATCCCCGATGTCGGAATCGAGGGGATCCCTGCTATTGAAAACGAGGGTGAACCCCGATGTCAAAATCGAGGGGAACCCTGATGTTGAAAACGAGGGGATCCCCGATGTCGGAATCGAAGGGATCCCTGATGGTGAAAACGAGGGAACCCCGATGTCGGAATCGAGGGGATCCCTGCTGTTGAAAACGAGGGTGAACCCCGATGTCAAAATCGAGGGGAACCCTGATGATGAAAACCAGGGGATCCCCGATGTCGGAATCGAGGGGATCCCTGCTATTGAAAACGAGGGTGAACCCCGATGTCAAAATCGAGGGGAACCCTGATGTTGAAAACGAGGGGATCCCCGATGTCGGAATCGAAGGGATCCCTGATGGTGAAAACGAGGGGAACCCCGATGTCGGAATCGAGGGGATCCCTGCTGTTGAAAACGAGGGGGGATCCCTTGGATGTCCCTGATGTTAGCGATAGGGACGGAGACCGGTGGCACAAGGGGAATATTGGGGCCAGAACCTCCTATTCCACCTGGGGTAGGTGGTTCCACCATGGTTTCCTTTCCTTTGTTCACTGCGGACGTAAGAGGAAGTCCGCCGTCAGCTAGCGGGTGGTTCGCCCTTGAGATGGTGGCGACGGAGGTATTTAACCCACCTTCTGGGTTTCCAACATTCCTAGGAGGGAGGTCTCCCTTATCCCCTATTGCTCCAGATCTAGTGGCGGTCACCATGGAGTCGCCGGTGTTAGTTTTGCTTCTAGCTGAAAAGAAAGTGGAAGAAGAAGAGTGGTTTTCCCACAGACGGCGCCAAAAATGATGGGTCCGGGAATGGGTGGATCCGAATCCGATCACTTTAGATTTGTATTTTGTGGAGGAAACCACCGGAGCCTCGCCGGAAAAGTGAAAGGGGTTCTACCTGTTGGGACAAGCACAAAGAAAGTCAGAAGGCCAAGCTGGGGGAACTGGGGGTGATACCCAGTTTGGCTCTCCGACGCTCAAGTCAGTTCAATGTTTGGAGAAAGTGTAAGTTCAGTCACAGTTGCAGTGATGAAGAATAGCTTACCAGTGTAGAAGATGACTTTGGCTATTTATAGTTGAGGGTCAAGGGCCCTTTGGTCATTTGCCTCAAGTGGTCCTGGCCGAATGTTGTCCTAACACGTGGCGCTGTGAGAGAGAAACCTAGGAGGAATCTTCTGCAAAAGCGGCCAAAAGTTAGTGCTGGCAGCAGTGGCAGGTGCGCGGGCATGTACGATGTGTCAGAGAGCCATTTGGGTGGTTGGTGACGAGGGCTTAAGAGCGCGCTCGTGACAACCTGGAGTATTGGAGGCCAAGACATCCGCTGAGGGGGATGAAGGCTCCAGTTCAAGTGATGAGCCGAAAGGGAAACCGCTCTGAGGGAGTGTGACGCTCGAAGAGGGCTCCTTTGGCATGTGAGCGTGCCCATCATTGGGTATATAGGACGCTCGTGGAGTGACAGCGCTCGTTGGGCTTACTCCGGAAGAGGGATTGCGCTCGTTGCACTGATGGCGCGGCCTTGGGGAGACAGATGTCATCATCTCGGTGATGCCACGTGTCCTGATGTGGGACAATCGTATTTTGACCCCATCACAACCCCTAAAGTTTCTCCTTTTTACAAAATGAGTTAATTGCAACTTGATTAGTATGTTAAGATGCCACATCAAAAAAATATTAGGGAAATAAAAAGGGAAAAGAAATCGAGGGCTATATCCCTTAAAAAATGACTCGGGCGTCCCATGGGACCTAATTCTCTCCAAACAACTTCTCTCCAAGTTCAAGATATAATAACACCTATACGAAAATTACATAAACAACCTCATACTAGAGGGGACAAGCTACAGACTTCTCTGCTCTAACCAATTTTCTCTTCAAGATCCCTACTCTCTCTCTCTGTATGTAGATATTATACACAGTATACAATGTAATTTTATGCTTAGCTATTTTTTTTCTTCTGAATATGTAAGTTAAATGATTTTTCCGGTGATTTTGTGATTAATCTGTGAACGCTCAAAACTTCCGAGTTATTGTTGATGAATTATTGACTTGAGAAAAACCGAATGTAATTAGAATGTCCCAAATATCTCTCCATTCATAGCCTTAATCATCTCTTCCAAAATTGATTCAGTATCTTGCGTTGTTTGATTAATCTCGTAACGGTGGAGTTTTGTATCGGAACCCTTTCTTCTTCTGAATTCTACGTTGCCGCTTGTGCCTTTACTGAGCAATGGAGAAAATTCAACTCCTCTCTTCCTCAATAGGCTTCCTTCTCCAAAACGACCCTGGAATTCCCATAGTTACCAAGTAAAATTCCAATTTTTTTTTTTCAATTAGTTATAAGGTATTTCCGCTGATTGTTAATTGTATTAATTCATCCTTTTTTGTATTTTTTTTTAAGGAGGGGTATTTATCTTTGGAAAGTGTGATTCTTCCGAGGTTCTTTGAGGTGGGTTTCTCTATTGGCATACGTATTTCAGTTAAATGATTATTATGGATTGAACTTAGTCGAAGTTTTGATGCTTATGTCACAGAAAATTAAACTGGTGATCTTTGTTCCCTTTTACTTGTGATCTTTGTGTGCTTATAGTATTTCGTTTTATAGGAAGATCACAGAAGGTGAAGAGATAGAGCTAGAAGAGTGTAGTATTGAATATGAGGATGAGTTTGTCGATGGCCATCATGGTAAGCATCTCTTCCATTTCCTTTCCTGTGGCCTGAACGATTGGTATTAATATTATAATTGCTTTGCAGAAGTTTAAATCTTAAAGCACACATCCCTTAGCTGCTCAAACTCTTCTTGTTTTGGATTAATTGACTACATGAGAAGAATATAGTATTCCAGCATTTGGATAAGTTGCAATCATCCAATAGGAAGTTATGTTCATTTTTTAAGGAAATTTCTTGATTGGAATTGCAAGCATCCAATAGGAAGTTATGTTCATTTCTGAAGAAAATTTCTTGATTTTAAAAGTGATACGCAGTATGAAAATGTTTATTCACTAGTGTTGGAAAAACTAGTTTCCAGATACATCACTGCCACAACTATTTACTTAATGCTCGATACTTTGTGTGGGTGGGTGGGTGGGTGCGAGGAGGGGTGGCAGAAGAAGAAAACATAATTCTTTTAAGATATATTCTTTCCCGAGCCGCCAAACCTAGTGGGTCGTACAACATATTTCCTTTCTCTTCATCTCACTTCACTTTATCACATATCTAAATCTTAAGCTTGTTATTAGTTGAGACATTTGGATCATCTAAGGGAATGCCATTTTACTGGTATAATTCTCTTGAGAAGTGCTGTGATTTTGTAATGCCCCGGTTTTCCATTCAAATATTGTGTATTAAATTATAATTTTCATAACACTATATGTAATATATTCTTATGCATTTATATGAACTATCATTAACGTGGAATTTACGCGAACTAATTGCCAACATGATTAAATGTTCTTATGTGATCTTATTTGATCATTTCCTGAATTCTTGAACTTAATTGCATTTCATAATTTGGGACTTTGATGATCCTATTCCATGGAATGGAACCTATTTGCATTAATTCATTAATTAAGGGACTTAAGTGCAAAATGTGATGAGTCAGATGTGTTAGTGGAAGACTTTTGCATATATCTTCATCCCTTTCATTCATTCATCATTTTCATTAAAAATCCCACACATATACACACACTATATCACGTTTTTCACACCAAGGGAAGGGAAGGAAGAGATTTCATCACTTCAAGCTAGATTGTTGGAGGAATTTCATGTTTGGAAGCATCATCATCATCATACCATCATTTCTTCTCTTCTTTCTATCATTTTAAGGTATAGATGGATTATTTAATTGAATCTCTTGAATATATATATGATTAGGGTTTGTTGGTTATTTGGTGATTTCTTGTGTATAAGTGATTAGAAGCATGCTTAGGATCATTAATCTTGAAAGCTTGCATGATTTCTTAAATAATATGGAAGTTGGAGTTCATGATTTTATATGGGTTTTTGATTGATGATTCCTTGATGATTTGAGCATGGTTTAATGGATTACTTGATTCCTAATTGATATATATGAGTTATATGCAAGATATATGATTGTTTGGAGCATTTTGGTTGAGTTTGCTTTGGGTTTTCATCCCTTTTCTTCCTCCCCCGAAGCTTCCCCTGTTTTGCCCCTTTTTCCACCTCTGGAACAGTACCCGGCCGGGTACTTTTTGTGCATAAAAAGTACCCGGGCCGGTAGTTTTCCCCCGAAAAGCTTCTGGACTGCTTACCCGGTCGGGGAACTTTTCCCTTGAATTTTACCCGGCCGGTTACTCCCTCATCCGAACTCCAAATGACCTGATTTTTGATTCGTTGGAAAGATGTTGAAGTCTAGAACAACCTCAAATTGGAATAACCTCAATATCTTTTCCCATTTGTGAGATATTATAAATTCTTTTTGGTGTCACCGCTTTCCCGACAAACTGCACTCGCCTAACTTCAAGCTTACGTCATTTTCTCCTCGCTTTGAACTAGAAAACGAGCCATATACCATTTTAAAGGTCTACTTGTCTAGTTTCATTCCCAACAAGAAAAAACTTAATTCCAACTTCTATATCTCAAGATATTCCAGTTTTCCCTCAGCATGTACATTTCAAAAAATTGTCGGTTTTGGCCAAACTTCACCAAAACCCTTCTTATCGCATTCTTTTCACTTCCTTGGCTCCCCTATGTGACTTATATGATAAATGTACTTGAATAATTGATAAGTATGCTCCTAATTGACATTCCTGGATTGTTATTGCAATATATATTGATCATGACTTTGCCGTGCGTCGTAAATGGTTCATAAGAGTCGTGTCTCACGAACACTTGTCCTTGTTATATAGATCACGTTCCCGGTGATGAGGAGTACGCTCCTTAGGGTGTTTCCTTGCTTGTTTTGGTTGGTAAAGTAAAGGTGAGGTTTAATTTCTAGTTATATAGAACCCGTACAACCCTTATGTGATGTTTTCGGCCAAAATGTATATATATATCTAGAGTTTTCCAAATCTAACGATTGCAAGCAAGTCACACTTATGCAAATCAATGCATGTAGTGTGATTAGCACCATGATCATGCAAAGCAATGCATGTATCGTGATTAGACCGTGATCTTATTGATTTTCAACTGATTTTATGGAATTTATTGATTGAACTAAACGGATTGATTAATTATTTTGGGCGAGTAAGCATGTTCACATTTGGGCCCGAGGGTAGTGTATTGAGCCAACCGAGGAAGCAAGGGCTGACGGGTAACTCTTGCACTATCCTCACTACTTTGGGATAACCCCTGAATCCACCAGGAGGTTTGGTGGAGGAAGGAATCCCGTACGTGGGAGTCATGTTCCCGACGTACGTAGCATGGATGGTTTGGGCATTGCAAACCCACCATCACCCGGAGTAAAGGAGTTCATGAAATTGATACGTGTGCACTTTAATTAAATTGCATGATCACATGATAATTACACAAGCATGTAATGTTCACTATTGGTGTAAGGTTGGAGAATTGTCCTCACTCGCCCGGGCCACGGATTAAATTGATAAATGATTGAATTGTTAAATTGAATAGTTGAAATCTCGGGCAAAGATTATTCCTTATTCATCCTATATTGTTTTATTTGTAAAAGCTTTACCCGAGATTATAACTTGCATGTTAATTGCGCTAATATTTATTCATAAACCCCTCACTCAGTCGTTGGTAGACTGACACCTCACATTTTCAGTTTTGCAGATTGAGTGCTAGGCGGGGTCGAGTCAGGTCTTTACCTTTGAGTCTAGCATTTCATTTCATGTATGGATTTTGGAGTATCATGTTAGTGGTTTTTGGATATTTATACATGTGTGATGTATAGGAGATGATAATGTATTGATAAGTGTTGGTACCTACTACTATTTATATACTTTTGATGTAAATATGGTACCTATAAGTATTGAATGTTATTGCTTCCGCTTTTATTGATACAATTGTTTAGTAGTATTAATTGAGGGTACCCTCCTAGCTTTTGAGTTTTTATTGTCTCCCGTTCGCTATAGTTTCGGTTCATGTATGAATTGTCCGTTTCATATGTGGATTGAGGCTATAGTGCGGGGGATGTGGTGCCTAGCGTTTCGGGTGCTACATCTTAGGTGGTATCAGAGCCCGGTTGCAAAACTGCGGTTCTAGCGTCGTGTCGTGTCAAGTCTAAGTCGTGCGGCATAGGATTATTTGCTAATTTGAGAGTCTTGCATCTTAAAAACTTACTTGCACTTATTTGACCTTACTTGAATTCTTTGAATTATGTGTTTTATTTGCATCTTATGACCTTAATTGTAATCATTTGCATCCACTAATCCAACACGCATATCTAGTGTTGAATTTCAGGATGCCTCGTGGAAGGCCTCGCAGAGAGCATTCTCCCGGTCATCGGCATCATCGTCGTGATCGAACTCCACCTTCACCCCCTCAAGCTCAGCCTCAAGACTTCTTAAACTCTATGGTTCAACTTATTGATCAAAGATTAAGAGATTATGTGCCTCCTGCACCACCAACTCCTCCACCAGCACCACCGGCCCCAATTTCAGCTATTTTGAGAGAATTCCAGAACCAACATCCACCTAGATTCTTCAAGGGAAATGACATGCAAGCCGAGCAATGGCTTAAAGAGGTGGAACAAATTTGGGAACTTATTCCTTGTGAGACTCGGGCAAAGGCTAGGTGTACCCTCACTCTAGTCCAAGGAGAAGCTTATTCTTGGTGGGAGAGTACCAAAATTGTCCTTGATGCCGCCGAGGAGCAGGTTACATGGGAGGGTTTTGAGAGAGAGTTCAAGAACAAGTTTATCCCTCCATCTTCTCGGACTCGGAGGTTGAAGGAATTTACTAAGCTAAAGCAAGGAGAAATGTCCGTTTCTGAGTACATATCCGAGTATGAAAGGTTGTCTCACTATGCACCCAATATAGCGAGTGATGATTTTCACAAAGCTATGCAGTTCGTACAAGGACTTCGACCGGACATACAGAGAGCCTTGGAAGCGGTTAACACGAGTACTTGGATTAAGGCTACTACAAAAGCTTTGAAAGTTGAAGACTCGGTGAATGCGAGAAGGCCTGTACCTCACTCCGGACAAAATTCTAATAATGGAAAGAGGCCTATTTCTTATCAATCCTCGCCACCTCAGGAAGGATCTTAGAAAAAGGCTCAATCAATAGGATCGGCCTCGAAAGCTCCAAGTGTACCAACTTCAACATCATCTTCGGGAAAACCTCTTTGCGCCTATTGTGGACGTGATAACCATACTTTTGAGGCTTGTAGGAAACGTTTGAACTTATGTATGCGATGTGGAAGCAATGAACATCGAGCGGACACGTGCCCAAGGCGAAGAGAAAGGCCGGCTGGGGGTGAGAGGCCACTAGTTCAGGCTCGCGCATACAATTTGGCAGGCGAGGTGCAAGGTGGATGAAGAAATCCGAATGCGGCAACCAGAGGTATCAATTACCTTCATAGCAAAACCAACGGTGAACGGTACACCTAATTATGCATATCACGTGCATCATGGATTTTATTGTTGTTATACTTACTTTCTTGTTAGCGGTAACTTGGTTATATATGAGTGAGGAGTATGTGATTAACGTGATGCTACTTGCCTTATGTGACATATACGTGAATGTTTCTACAATTTGCTTTCTTGAATCGTTGTTTTGGCGTGTGTGTGAGAGACGGGGTTCTCTCATTTCTTGTTTGAGAGACGGGGTTCTCTCATTGCGTGTGTGAGAGACGGGGTTCTCTCCTTTCTTGTTGGAGAGACGGGGTGCTCTCATTTCGTGGTAGGGAGACGGGGCTCTCCCATTACTTTTCTACGAGACGGGGCTCTCTTATTGCTTGTGCATCATTTTTAAACTCGACAGTGAATCTGGGGACCAGATTCTTCTAAGGGGGGGAGAGTTGTAACGCCCCAGTTTTCCATTCAAATATTGTGTATTAAATTACAATTTTCATAACACTATATGTAATATATTCTTATGCATTTATATGAACTATCATTAACGTGGAATTTACGCGAACTAATTGCCAACATGATTAAATGTTCTTATGTGATCATATTTGATCATTTCCTGAATTCTTGAACTTAATTGCATTTCATAATTTGGGACTTTGATGATCTTATTCCATGGAATGGAACCTATTTGCATTAATTCATTAATTAAGGGACTTAAGTGCAAAATGTGATGAGTCAGATGTGTTAGTGGAAGACTTTTGCATATATCTTCATCCCTTTCATTTATTCATCATTTCCATTAAAAATCCCACACATATACACACACTATATCACCTTTTTCACACCAAGGGAAGGGAAGGAAGAGATTTCATCACTTCAAGCTAGATTGTTGGAGGAATTTCATGTTTGGAAGCATCATCATCATCATACCATCATTTCTTCCCTTCTTTCTATCATTTTAAGGTATAGATGGATTATTTAATTGAATCTCTTGAATATATATATGATTAGGGTTTGTTGGTTATTTGATGATTTCTTGTGTATAAGTGATTAGAAGCATGCTTAGGATCATTAATCTTGAAAGCTTGCATGATTTCTTAAATAATATGGAAGTTGGAGTTCATGATTTTATATGGGTTTTTGATTGATGATTCCTTGATGATTTGAGCATGGTTTAATGGATTACTTGATTCCTAATTGATATATATGAGTTATATGCAAGATATATGATTGTTTGGAGCATTTTGGTTGAGTTTGCTTTGGGTTTTCATCCCTTTTCTTCCTCCCCCGAAGCTTCCCCTGTTTTGCCCCTTTTTCCACCTCTAGAACAGTACCCGGCCGGGTACTTTTTGTGCATAAAAAGTACCCAGGCGGGTAGTTTTCCCCCGAAAAGCTTCTGGACTACTTACCCGGTCGGGGAACTTTTCCCTTGAATTTTACCCGGCCGGTTACTCCCTCATCCGAACTCCAAATGACCTAATTTTTGATTCGTTGGAAAGCTCTTGAAGTCTAGAACAACCTCCAATTGGAATCACCTTCATATCTTTTCCCATTTGTGAGATATTATCAATTCTTTTTGGTGTCGCTGCTTTCCCGACAAACTGCACTCGCCTAACTTCAAGCTTACGTCATTTTCTCCTCGCTTTGAACTAGAAAACGAGCCATAAACCATTTTAAAGGTCTACTTGTCTAGTTTCATTCCCAACAAGAAAAAACTTAATTCCAACTTCTATATCTCAAGATATTCCAGTTTTCCCTCAGCATGTACATTTCAAAAAATTGTCGGTTTTGGCAAAACTTCACCAAAACCCTTCTTATCGCATCCTGTTCACTTCCTTGGCTCCCCTATGTGACTTATATGATAAATGTACTTGAATAATTGATAAGTATGCTCCTAATTGACATTCCTGGATTGTTATTGCATTATACATTGATCATGACTTTGTCGTGCGTCGTAAATGGTTCATAAGAGTCGTGTCTCACTTGTTATACAGATCACGTTCCTGGTGATGAGGAGCACGTTCCTTAGGGTGTTTCCTTGCTTGTTTTGGTTGGTAAAGTAAAGGTGAGGTTTAATTTCTAGTTATATAGAACCCGTACAACCCTTATGTGATGTTTTCGGCCAAAATGTATATATATATCTAGAGTTTTCCTAATCTAACGATTGCAAGCAAGTCACACTTATGCAAAGCAATGCCTGTAGTGTGATTAGCACCATGATCATGCAAGGCAATGCATGTATCGTGATTAGACCGTGATCTTATTGATTTTCAACTGATTTCATGAAATTTATTGATTGAACTAAACGGATTGATTAATTATTTTGGGCGAGTAAGCATGTTCACATTTGGGCCCGAGGGTAGTGTATTGAGCCAATTGAGGAAGCAAGGGCTGACGGGTAACTCTTGCACTATCCTCACTACTTTGGGATAACCCCTGAATCCACCAGGAGGTTTGGTGGAGGAAGGAATCCCGTACATGGGAGTCATGTTCCCGACGTACGTAGCATGGATGGTTAGGGCATTGCAAACCCACCATCACCCGAAGTAAAGGAGTTCATGAAATTGATACGTGTGCACTTTAATTAAATTGCATGATCACATGATAATTACAGAAGCATTTAATGTTCACTATTGGTGTAAGGTTGGAGAATTGCCCTCACTCGCCCGGGCCACGGATTAAATTGATAAATGATTGAATTGTTAAATTGAATAGTTGAAATCTCGGGCGAAGATTATTCCTTATTCATCCTATATTGTTTTATTTGTAAAAGCTTTACCCGGGATTATAACTTGCATGTTAATTGCGCTAATATTTATTCATAAACCCCTCACTCAGTCGTTGGTAGACTGACACCTCACATTTTCAGTTTTGCAGATTGAGTGCTAGGCGGGGTCGAGTCAGGTCTTTACCTTTGAGTCTAGCATTTCATTTCATGTATGGATTTTGGAGTATCATGTTAGTGGTTTTTGGATATTTATATACATGTGTGATGTATAGGAGATGATAATGTATTGATAAGTGTTGGTACCTACTACTATTTATATACTTTTGATGTAAATATGGTACCTATAAGTATTGAATGTTATTGCTTCCGCTTTTATTGATACAATTGTTTAGTGGTATTAATTGAGGGTACCCGCCTAGCTTTTAAGTTTTTATTGTCTCCCGTTCGCTATAGTTTCGGTTCATGTATGAATTGTCCGTTTCATATGTGGATTGAGGCTATAGTGCGGGGGATGTGGCGCCTAGCGTTCCGGGTGCTACATCTTTACTTTATCCTCAAAAGAACGAAGTTGAAGTAAATGATCTGAGGAAACTCTGAAGATATTTTTAGAGATCTGGTTGATTTACCTAAAAGTTGCTAATACTTGTTTTTTTTAACTACTATTATGAATGTGACAACTTGATAAACTCAGCAGATGTAACAAAAAGAGAAGCTTATGAACTTAATTTCTATTTGACATCAATTAGCTCAGGCTGAAGCAGAACTGATAGTGTATTAACTTAGTGGAAGTTTAGCAGAAATTACATGCATATCATTATGTCAATTTATTATTATAGAACTAGGTAGATACATACTAAATTTTATACTTTCTCCTATCTACATATTCCATTCTCCTTAAAAACCTCTTCATCTATCAAATATATATCTCACGTGCATTTAATCACATGGAGATGCTTTGGCTTTTTTTGACGAGTAATTGCAAATGCAGTCATTATGCCAACATCTTCTTTGGTTTAATTCATTTATGAAGAAAACCACACTCCGTATGAAGAACAACCATTTTTCAATCTTCTCCTCATTTTGTTTCACAAGTGGCATTTTACATGTTAAATCATGTTGGGCTTAATAGTTAAGAAGAAATAATTTTGTCTGAAATGAACAAGATAAATGTTTTATTAACATTTGAGAGGGCTCTTAGTGGTAGTGTGTTCATACCATTTTGTAGTTTTAACTTACTCTTATCTTGGTTAAATAATATATTGTATTATTCTTATTAACCAAAATCCAGATTCCAACAAAGATAGAAAGAGAGCACGCAATTGTTTTACAACCTATCTTCTTTATTAATTAAGCATTTCTCAAGCTCTAAACATGTCTTGAGAAATCACATCTTTGAATTCAGGTGGCTTGAGCTGAAATATATTTCTGTCTTCAAGAATTTTCATCTGCATATTAACAGATTAGTGGTTTTGTTATCTACATAAGCTATTGAAAAGGAATATATTCATTCATTTGCTTTTTGGTTTTCCTTTTGCCTTCTAGGTTCATAACCATGGTCCTGGAGAACACCGCTACGACTTCCATGTTGTAGATAGTGCCTCTTATAGGGTTCCGGTTCTATATTTTTGTGCTTACTGCAACGGCAAGATGACCCTTTGTTGCTTGATGCATCTAACTAAATTCAAAATAGTAATTGCTGATCCTGGGAAGAAATAGAAAAGTAAATAATAAAGATTGTATGATCTATAGACTATAAATTGTTTAATTCTTGCTTTTATGCATTTAACTTGGAATAAACGACAATTATGCATAATCTATGTTTAGTAGTTAAATATATAGTTATACTCAATATATCTTTAGTAGTTATATCTGTGAGGCATGAACATGTGAGAAGTTACTAAATCAGCTTTATAATTTATGTTTGCAACTCTTGCAGATGGGCAACCTCTATCATTAGAGGACATTGAGAATGATATCCCGGTTAACTCGGCACAACTACTAGCCAAATCCAAGTGGACATTTATGACTCAAGAGGTTATTTCCTCTTCTTCCCTCTTTATCTTGATTCTTGCTCCAAATTTCGTCATTGTCAAATATCAATATGTATCATGAAATTCTTGGCCGCATTTGGATCCGCATTGAATTTAATATATGCGTTGTTCAAAAACAAAAGTTACTTTTTTACTTTGATTGAAATTGCTAGGCTTCTTGAAATATTTATTTCTCAAGGAACTTCTTTTCCATAAAGATTTGACTGATGATGTTAAATGTGGTTTTATTTAGCTTTTGATATATAAAATTTACACATTGCTGGATATCAATTTTAGGAGCACCCAGAACTAAATCGGCCATGGTATACATTGCATCCTTGTGGGAAAAGTGAATGGATGAAGCTATTTTTAAATAGTGATGCTTCTGTTGCCCGAGGTAGAATACGTATAGAAAATTATCTGGTTTCGTGGTTCTCTGTAGTTGGACAGGTCCTTGGTCTTTAAACTCCTTCTGAGATGCTCCATGTTGAGTTTATATAGTAAAAGTTGGTTGTTCAAACATTCTTGCATTTATGAAATGTGAACCTTAACATTTTCTTCCTAAGTTGGATGATTCTGATTTTCTATGAATATGGCTTAGTTTCCTGAGTTTTGAATGACTGAGCAATGATTCAGATACCATGTGATCTTTTGGTTTCAGTAACTTCATATTTTGGTTCCAATAACTTCGATTGTGTGATGTTCAATCAGATTGGGGAAGTGTTCGCAAATTCTAAGAAAAGAGCTTATCTGCACTCTTTTTCCTTAAAATACCTTGGACAATCAATTTCTACTAAGTAAACATAAACTTGAAGCATATAAAAACCAATTTTTGGCGTCAGTTTTCTAGCTTCTTGGTTGTTTTCATTTACTAAGTTTGTGTACTCTAATAGAACTCTATAGAAGTGCTTATCGACTTTTATCCAAACACACCACTTCTACTATCCATGTTTACAACTTTAGCGTGAAGGAAACAAGTACGCTGATTTTCTTGCTAAGAGGGGTCATTCTTGCCACGAGCTAATGATTTTGGGAGACTTTTGATGAGGATATGAAGAACCTACTTGAGGAGGATCATACTCACCTTTGAGACTGCACAAGTCTCCTTGTACCAGAAGAAAAAAGAATTGTTTACAACTTTAGCTTCTGATTTTACTTCTGCAAAAGTAGAAGTTTTTGCAAATATTTCTGTAATAAACCACCATCTGCACACAACATACATATTTTCTCAGGCAGCTGGATTATAGAATAGTGATATTTAGAACCAAGATCCATTTAACATTTTCTACATACATATTTTCTGTGGAGGCTAAAGCTCCCGGAAAGCTAGTTGTAATTTAGTAATTTACTCATCTCTCTGCAAAATACAAGCATGCATTCAACTGTCATATTACTGTTTCCATGCTTTGAACATCTCTCTGTAATGTAGCAATATCTACCCTGAAACTGAAAGTTGCATCTTTCACATCCATCCGACATTACGACAAAGTCTAAAACAAGCAAGGAACTCTTTGTTTCCAACTTTCCATCAGCACCTTTGCACCCGAATCCGAAATCTTGTACACCATTTATGATATTTTCAAGAACCTAAAACGCCGAAAACAAAATACAAGGAACACATGTTAGAAGATTGAGAAGCACCCTACCGGCCCCCCATTTAGCTCCATTCGTGTTCACAATTCAGCACGTTTCCAGAATGCAGATC
Organism: Lantana camara; assembly: GCA_037501455.1. Taxonomy (NCBI): domain Eukaryota; kingdom Viridiplantae; phylum Streptophyta; class Magnoliopsida; order Lamiales; family Verbenaceae; genus Lantana; species Lantana camara. Next base: position 61,787,479 of record CM074857.1, on the reverse strand, counting down.
TCACTTAGCTTCACACAGGATGATCAAACAAATATTGCAACCAGAAAGAAATTTAACTAATATCATAATTTGAGACGTTATAATAAGCTCAAGTTTGATCGTTAGCCTTGCATATAATAGTCATGACTTTCATTCTTAAAATTATTTATAAGTGTTGACCTATGTTGCACGGATATGGCGATATGGATTTTTTTGTGAATTTTTCACATGTCCGACATGGCACGACACGACACGACAAACTGATATTTTTAGAAGTGTCGGTATATTAGAGGTGTTGACTTGACATATTTATGGTGGGCCACGTGATATGCCCCAAGAAAAGCCACGTGAACCCACGGGTCATTTGGGCCAACATATCGATTAGTACGTGAATGCCACGTGGTAGAACCATTGACTCTAAGCCGAGTCAATAGCCAAGGTCAATCAGGCTTAGTCTTGGACCGCCTTAAAGGGCGATTTATCCGGGAAAGTCGATACTTGAAGAATCATCATGAACCATGGCCACACTGGTCAAGTTTAGAAGTCGAGTTTCAAAGAGTTTAGGTCGATCATCAACCGTTATGGACAAAACACCCCGTCCATTGAAATCCAGATTGACTTATAGAGGGTCTAGACAAGTTTGTACATCGTTGACGTCCCAGATGGGACATGTGTAACCATTTGATGCCTTAAGTTGGTGTACGAGCGAGGAATTAATGCCCCAAAGTACCAGAAGTGACCAAAATAAGAAATGAGGTACGATAGGAACATTTTTGGTCATATCGAAAATAGAAAATAGAATGCACACATTAAATTCTACACCTTTAGTGCGTGCTTTGTAAGTTTTTTGTCTCCGATTCAAACTCCGCTAGAAATACCTTCACTATGAACAGTGTTAGGTAAACACATTTAATAGCATGCAAGCTCGTTAAACATATTCTCTAGGGAATCCAACCGGCTAGTTCACCTCTTAATGTTTGAGTGTTGCAATTCGAATACAATTCCTAGTCTACAAACACTTGATAGGTTGGACGACTAAGAAGCCCAATCAAATCAACAAATTAGTTTAACTATTTCTTAGCATGCCCAAGTGTGATATAAATTTACGATTAGTATCTTCACGCTATATTGGTGCTAAATTATTATTATTATTACAATCACTATTAATAATTTTATCTTCATGTACTAAATTTAAAATATAAAAGAAGATTTATAACCGATTCACAAGATCATACACAAAAAATTCTAGACTCGAGATCGGATCATTGAGCGACTCTAATTCAATGAGCTGGAGCTCAAAATATTTGAATTTGAGTCGATTTTCCCTTGTCCCGACTCGACTTATCGTAACACAGTGTTTTTGGTTTATATCTTCTATTTTTTTACCCATATTGAACTCGTTCCACTAGTTTTTTTTTACCTGTTTGGCCTCTTTTGGATCCATTTTATTCGTTTTTCGACATGTTTAATCTATCTTGGATACGTTTGACCCATTTTTGACCTATTTGACCCTCTTTGCACCCGTTTGACTTATTTTGAATGGATTGAACGGACCTAAATTGGTCAAATGGGTTGAAAATGGTCTAACAAGTCCAAATTGATGAAACGGGTCGAAAATGGGTCAAACGAATCCAAATCGCTCAAATGGGTCAAAGATGGATCGAACGGATCCAAATAGATCAAATGGGTAGAAAATAGATCGAACGAGTCCAAATAAGTCAAATGGGTCGAATGGATCCAAATTAGTCGAACGGGTTCAAATTAATGAAACGGGACGAAAATGGGTCGAGTGGGGTTCCAAATAGGTCTAACGGGTCGAAGATGGGTCAAATAGACCCAAATTGATCAAATGGGTTGAACGAATCCAAATATGTCAAATGGGTCAAAAATGGGTCGAAGGGGCCCAAATGATCAAACGGGTCGAAGATGGGTCGAACGTAACCAATTTGGTCAAATGAATTGAAGATGGGTCGAACGGATCCAAATAGGTCAAATGACTCGAAGATGGGTCAAACGGGTCCAAATTTGTTAAACGGGCTAAAAATAGGTCGAATGGATCCAAATTGATGAAACGAGTCGAAAATGAGTCGAACAGATCCATATAGTCAAATGGGTAGATAATGGGTCGAGCAAGGGTTGAACGGGTCCAAATAAGTCTAACGGGTCAAAGATGGGTCTAATGGATCCAAATTGGTCAAATGGGTTGCTAATGGGTTAAACGGATCCAGATGGATCGAACAGGTCCAAATTGGTCAAATGGGTCGAACGGATCCAAATATATCAAACGGGTCGAAAATGGGTAGCACGATCGAACATGGGTCGAACGGATACAAATTGGTCAAATAGGTTGAAAATGGGTCGAACAGATCCAAATAGGCCAAACGGGTCGAAGATGGGTAGAACGAATCCAAATAGATCAAATGGATTGAAAATGAGTCGAACGAATCCAAATTAATAAAATGAGTCCAAAATGGATGAAACGGGTCTAAAGTAAGTCAAATTAATCAAAAATGGATGAAACGGATCCAAAATAGGTTAATCAAGTAAAAAACGAGTGAAATGGGTCTGAAATGGGTCCAATAGGTCGAAAAATGAGTGAGACGAGTCCAAAATGAGCAAAACGCGTATAAAATAGGGCGAAGAGGTCGAAAATAGGATGAAAAGGGTCCAAAACGAGTCAAACGGATCTGAAATAGGTTAAATAGGTCGAAAAATGAGTGAAACGAGTCCAAAATGGACTGAACGAATCTAAAATAAGTTGAATAGGTCGAAAAATTGGTGAAACGGGTTCAAAATAGGTTAATCAAGTAAAAAATGAGTCAAACGGGTCTAAAATAAGTCAAATAGGTTAAAAAATGAGTGAATGTAGTTCAAAATGAGCGAAACGAATTAAAATTGGTCGAACAAGTCAAAAAATGAATAAAATATGTCCAAAATGGGTCGAACTTGTTAAAGAATGGTAAAACGGGTCCATAATGTGTCAAACTGGTGTAAAACGGGTGAAATAAGTCCAAAAATAAGTAAAACGGGTCCAAAATGGGTTAAACGGGTCCAAAACCGAATCAATAAATCGAACAGGTCAAAAATGGGTGAAAAATATCCAAAATTGATTAAACAGATTCAAAGTAGATAAAAAAAGAATTAAATTGATCGTAAATAGCTTCAATTTTTAGAATAATATAGATTTTTATTTTTAGTTTCAAATTGAAATTTTTGTATTTTTAAATGAATTTTATAATTATTAATTTTTGAACATTAATAAATAGAATACATAAAATATGGAATGAATATTTTGTCATGCCTACGGCTACAATCATCCAATGTGCTTGATATGGATTTGAAACTTTTAAATGGGTTTGGATATCCAATCCATTTAAATGGGTTTAGTTTGGGTAGAAATCTGTAGGGTTTAGTTATATTGGATTTGGATTGAGTTTGGATTTTAAAATATTGGATAATGTTTGGATTTGGATATGGATGGGGTAATACCCACCCATTGCCAGGCCTAACAAACACCCAACTTGTCTCTGCTCGACTTATCGTAACACCCTAATTTTTTTTTTTTTGAATTTCGTAACACCCTAAATTGGACAATAATAAAGGAAAAATTAAATTTTAAAAAATAGAAAAGAGAGAGGTGGTAATTACTAATTAGGACATAAAAGAGAGGAAAAGAAAATAATTCACGAGGACGAAACAGTAATTTAAAAGAAGAATGAAAACATATTGACTATTGAGGAAGGACGGACTAGGTTAAGCACCACGCAGAAGGGCAGCGATAAAACCCCAAATCCATTTCCACCCGTCAGATCCTTTTGATCGGACGGCCCATATGAAACCCTAATCACACTCCTTTTCTTCAACCTCCCATTTATAAAGCTCGTTGGCTGCTTATTGCTGTCTCTCCTTCTCCACACAAGCTTCGGACTTCTCTGCTCAACGAATTTTCTGTGCAAGGTCCATTTTTCTCCCTCTCTCTCTCTTTGTTGTGGATTATCTCTCTGTATGTAGATGTCATATGTGGTATACAAAGAATTATATGCCTATATCTTCGGTCCGTGTTTTGCTGTTTTTCTGAATTTGACAATCTGTAGGTCATATGATTTTTCCGGTGATGTTTTATGTTAAATCTGTGGATGCTTAAGACTTTTGCGTTGTTGTTGATGAGTTAATGGTGTATGTTTAGTTGAGATGATGCTTTGTTATATGTATGATCATCTAGCTGTTGCTTCTGGTGCATGTGTTGGATTTCTAGATCTGTATTGCTCATGCCATTTCATCTACTGAAGTTTTAAAAATATTTCTGGATCGGTATGACTGCGCATGTTCAGTTCGGAGTAACTTGGCCTTTGTTTATGTAGTGTTCTGAACTATTCGGTTATGATTTAGTGTTCGAATAAATCATGTGAAAGATTGTGATTAGTGATCCATGGAAGTACCCTCCGCTCCTTTTTTGTTGTTTTGTCTAGGTAGTTTGTGGATCTAGGGTTTTGTTCTAGACTGAATCACTCGTCATTTTTAATGATAATTGATGAACTTATGGTGAACCTTTTATTCCTCCTATAACTGACTATGATTAGTTCGATCTTGCAGTATTCTGTTAAAAGTTCAACATGGGTAAGGAGAAGATTCACATCAACATTGTTGTTATTGGACATGTCGACTCTGGGAAGTCAACCACCACTGGTCACTTGATCTACAAGCTTGGTGGTATTGACAAGCGTGTCATTGAGAGGTTCGAGAAGGAGGCTGCTGAGATGAACAAGAGGTCATTCAAGTATGCCTGGGTGCTTGACAAGCTCAAGGCTGAGCGTGAGCGTGGTATCACCATCGATATTGCCTTGTGGAAGTTTGAGACCACCAAGTACTACTGCACTGTCATTGATGCCCCTGGACATCGTGACTTTATCAAGAACATGATTACTGGAACCTCACAGGCTGACTGTGCGGTCCTTATCATCGACTCTACCACTGGTGGTTTTGAAGCTGGTATTTCCAAGGACGGTCAGACCCGTGAGCACGCACTGCTTGCTTTCACCCTTGGTGTCAAGCAGATGATCTGTTGTTGCAACAAGGTGAAGTATTAGTGCAACTTAACTAATGTGGTTTTATTGTTGTTATATGATGTTGTCTCATTCTATGATATGATCAATGCTGACATAGTGTCAATTCTTTTTGCAGATGGATGCCACCACACCAAAATACTCCAAGGCTAGGTATGATGAAATTGTTAAGGAAGTGTCGTCCTACCTCAAGAAGGTTGGATACAACCCCGACAAAATTCCATTCGTCCCTATTTCTGGATTTGAGGGTGACAACATGATTGAGAGATCAACCAACCTTGACTGGTACAAGGGACCAACCCTCCTTGAGGCTCTTGACCTGATATCTGAGCCCAAGAGGCCCTCAGACAAGCCCCTCCGTCTCCCACTTCAGGATGTGTACAAGATTGGTGGTATTGGTACCGTCCCTGTGGGTCGTGTTGAGACTGGTATCATCAAGCCCGGTATGGTTGTAACCTTTGGGCCCTCTGGTCTGACCACTGAAGTTAAGTCTGTTGAGATGCACCACGAAGCCATGCAGGAGGCTCTTCCAGGTGACAATGTCGGATTCAATGTTAAGAATGTTGCTGTGAAGGATCTGAAGCGTGGTTACGTTGCCTCCAACTCCAAGGATGACCCCGCCAAGGAAGCAGCCAACTTCACCTCACAGGTCATCATCATGAACCACCCTGGTCAGATTGGAAACGGCTATGCTCCAGTGCTTGACTGCCACACCTCCCACATTGCTGTTAAGTTCCAGGAGCTTTTGACCAAGATTGACAGACGATCTGGTAAGGAGCTTGAGAAGGAACCCAAGTTCCTGAAGAATGGGGATGCCGGTATGGTTAAGATGGTTCCGACCAAGCCCATGGTTGTGGAGACTTTCTCTGAATACCCGCCCCTCGGTCGTTTTGCTGTTCGTGACATGCGTCAAACGGTTGCTGTTGGTGTCATCAAGAGTGTGGAGAAGAAGGACCCAACTGGTGCCAAGGTCACCAAGGCTGCTGCAAAGAAGGGTGCCAAGTGAAGACAGTTTTTGAAGGACAACCCTGTATTGGTTTTGTTTAATGGTCATATTTTTGGGTACTCTTTTTTATTGTGTTTTCTTAAACAGATACTTCTAAAGTTCTAGCCTCTTTTTCTTGAGGACCGAAGGGTATTGAGCGTTGTTGTTGTTTTAGAACTTGTTTCATGATTCCTATGGTAAATGCTTGCATGTCTTTCAGTTCTGATCGTGTTTAGAGCTATAGTTAAATGTTGACATTTAGTCACCAAAAAACTGTTTTTAGAAGTTCTAAATTAGTTGCTGGATGTTGGGTTTGTGCAGTTACTGGTTTAGACGTACTAGGAGGCCTACTGAAAAGTAATACAGGCGCCCAACTATTTAATATAGCGTGTATTTTGTGACGCCATTATAGACCACATTAGCCATCTTTATTTCTGAAGGAGTATGAGCCATGAAGCGTGAAAGTAGCTTATTAGACAATCTTACCTCTCCATAATTCCATTAGCTATTTGCCTACTCTAGCTAAGTGAGTTACGTGAACGCATTTTGTGGCAAAAACGCCTCCAATGTTGCATAAATTGTAACAAGAAAGTAAATAATTGCTTTTGGAGTGAACTTAAAGTCTCGTTATCATGGAAAATGAATGATTTGAAATGCATTTCATGCATCGGCATGGCTACTAAAGAATTATCTTTTAGAGCACATTTACTACTGTGCATAACAATACTTCTAGCAAATTAAACCCCCAATTTAATATGCCATTTTCTGGTCCTGATCTTAAACGCATGGCCTGTATGTGGAGTGTCTTATGAGCCGCATTGTAAAGACATGTGAAGTAAAAAATATTTTACAGTATTTTAATCAGTTTAAAATGGCATATTGGGCCAGAAAGTTAACCATTGGAGAAAAAGCGAAGTACAGTGCTCTTAGAAGAGACCCATGTTGAAACGAAAATTCTAAAGTAGACATTTCTCATAATGATTCTGGTGAAACAAAATTCTGGTCAAGAATGGTCTCACAAGCATTATATGAAGTCTATTTCAAGCACCTATCCAGGAGTAAAAAACTAGTACCGAGCGTTGCCAAAGTGTAATGCCAGGATCCCCGAAATGAGTATTTCTTAATCTGAGAAGTATGGCCAACTTCAGCGGTCAAAGGTGAAAAACTATCAGTCTAGAACTTCCAAAACTGCACAGAATGGTACACAATCAATCTCTAATTTGTCAAGAGGACAAAAGAACCAAAAAAAGAAAGGCAAAAAACCCTAACTTTGATTAATTGCGGAAATATATACAAGGCCGACGATACCTGAGAGCTAATTACAACTCGCCATCATTGTCAAGTTGTGCTTTTGCAACTGCTTTTTCTGTTTCTTCCAGAACAAATGTTTTGAGCGATTCAACATTCCTAGCTCCTGCAGATCGGTTAAATCTTGTATATTTAGCGGTTCTTAATTAGCAATGTGGAATCACCAGACATGTAAATTTTCTCAAAGATTGAGCAGCAGTCCCGCAAGTAATAAGTGAGAACACGAACAAGGACTTTTCACTCAGTCCTCAATGAAATATAACTAGTTCTCAAATAGAAGAAGAAAAGAACCAGAAATAAAACTCAAACACAAAACCTGGGAACCTAACAACTGAAATCTTCAGAATAAAGCAGAGAGAGCTGAATTTCGCCTCAAATCAAACTTAACACAACTAGGGAGAAAAAACAATTATACAAACATTTTATTCCAAATCAATATTTTCATTAGGCATACAAGCATATGTTCAGCCTATGGAACATTAATGAATAGGAAATAGGGAAACTACCAGCATAAGAAGGCAACTTAAGAATTAGAAGGGGATCCAAAAGGGGCATCGGCCTACCAGAATCAACATGCTAACTTGTCCGATTAAGATTAAAATCATAAAAGGTGTCAAAAACACTGGACTAGACTGGTCTTCCATGAGTAAACACTGAACCACCAAGGTGATATTATTTTCTTCTGAGACTGTTGTGAGTGTAGAAGAGAAACAAAAAAAAATGAACAGCTAAAGCTGGTATCCTATTAAACAACATGGACAATATTCCAAATTAATGCAGATTTCTTTAAATGTTCAAGAGTACATGCTAAACTTTTCTGGATATATAGGCCATATTCGTTAGCGGCGGGCAAGTAAAGAGCACCTAAAAGTGGCAATAGAAAGATAATACCCCAGAATTTATACTAGGTGATTAGAAGTTGATTGACTCTGGCAATAATCCCCCCCCCCCCCCCCCCCCAACACACACACACACAATGCATCTCAAGAGGCACGAAAGAAGTTGATGGGACGATCAGTTTCTCTTATTTAAGTTCAGAAATTAGTAGCTTTTTCCCTTGTGTCTTAATTTCCTTCTCAGGCTTATCAAACATTTTTGAAAGACATTGCTCAGTGATAATTGACAGGACTGCATCATTAACTTCATTCTAGGAAATAATCCGCCAATTTTAAGGCAATAAGAGAAGCCCAGGAAATTAAGATCCACAAAAGATGGAGGTTATTAGGCTGAAAATCTTCATCAGGGTAACAGAAAAGGCATATGTAGATTGTGAAGCTTCTAAGGGTTCTTATCGACTGATGCTAAGGAGTAGGACACAATAATTGGATGCAAGGGACTGGAGCAAGGGAGATATCTTGATCATGGTATGGAAGAGTAATACTTTACGCAAATAGCTTTTGATTGTTCTCGTATATATTGCCAAGTCAACATCGACCAAAATGCAGTCATTCCAAGCAGAAACATGGCAAAGACACCAGAAAGTTGATGACATATGCTTTAAGAAGTACTATATTTGGTTCAATGCTGATGACATTCACAAGAATGAACAACCTAAAGCACTAGAGATAACAACTTGAAATGTCGTTTTTCATACTTCACATCATTAAACTTGAGCACCAATAACAAGTTAAATTACCAGGGAAAAAAAAGAAAGAAAAAAGAAAAATAAAGAGCAAACACGCAGTCCCTAAAAAAGAATGAGGAAACCTGTTACCTTGATACTTGGCGAATTCTTCTCCATTATAGAATAACTTGAATGTGGGATACGAATGGATATCTACTTTAGAACACACTGTTTTACTTGTTGCACAGTCAACTTCTCCAATCTCAATTTCATCCTCACCTTCCATCTCCTTCCCCAAATCCTCCCATAATGTCCCCAAGTTTTTGCTGGACACATTTCAATTATTATTAAGATAACAATAAGTTGTACTCAAGTCCCAGAAGAAGCTCATATTAAAAGGGCAAAGGAGCAGAAAATGGAAATTACCAGTGCTTGCACCAAGGAACACAAAACTTCACAAACCAAGCAGTATCTTTCTCTTGAACCTATGCAACCATATAAGTGTCTCAAAAAGCTTGAACCATGAAAAGAAGAAAACAAAATGGAGAAAAAGAATGCTAAAGTGATTGAGGGCAGCTTGTTTCATATCAATCAAGCATTGATCATTTTCTTCTTGAGTTCCTTACGTGAATAAGTTATTTGTATCATTCAGTGTTGCTTTCAGTTAAGTACAATATTACCAGAAGAAAAATTAAGGCGAAGGAACTATTGCAAAGAAACTGGAAAAGGGACTGAAATTTGACAGCAAAAAAGCACCCCTGAGCAAAGATTTACTGTTGTTAGGAGTTTTAACACATTACCAAAAACCCTAGGGGTCATCTTTGCATTATTCAAGATACGTCAGAATCTTTTTGAAAGAATTCACAAATAAATAAACAGAATCACCATACCCGCTAGCATTTCACAATTAATGCACCAATAAAACTCCTTCTTCACTTTGAGAAAGCAGGGAACCCACGTCACAACTTGAATAAAAATGCATACCATAAAAATATACAACAATATAGGCGTGATCTAAGATAGAATTACAGAATGGGCGTTCCCGAGTACAAAACATACATGCGTGATCTACTATAATCTTAAACCACGAGATTCGGAACCGGGAATTTGTTAAAAATTTACCTTGTCACTGAAAGTTTCGGCTGTTAAGGTTATGACTTCAGCTTCAACGGAACGATTGCACATTGAAATCAAGAGAAAAACGTAGTACAGAACTAATAGTGAGAGAATGGGGAGACGCAGCCCCATCGTGGCAGAAAGTGACAGCGAATCTGTGATCCTCAGATTTGGGGGAACTCGCCGGCAATAACAGTCAGAAATCAGGAGCTAGTTACTCAAGAGCCCTAAATCCTAAATTCTTTGTGATGTCAAAAGCAATGAAAGTTATGAGAATTCTGAAGTGGCTTCCTTCTTAGGTAATTGATTTTCTTAAGACTCTTTTAACTTTTCTAGTTATATCCTCTCCAACGAAAATTGATTCAATATTCCAATAATATGGGATAAATCCCCATTTGAACATCAAATTTTTACTTAACTACTTATTTCAATAAAATATCGTATGATTTTCATATAATGTACTACTTAAAATACCTCTCAAAATATATTATATAATTTTTACAAACTGTCGTACTAAAACGTTCTAATGTCGTATTTATATCCTATTATATTGTATAATTTTATGGGGAGTAAAGTAAAAATATTCTAAACTGATAGAGATTTATTTCAAATTGTTCATTAAATATTTGATATTTATTTTTTCTTTTTTTTTTTAACACAAGTACACCCGACCGGGATTGGACTTCGGAACACTATCCTAAAGAATGAACTCATTAACCAATTGACTAGCCCCGTTAACCAATTGTTGGTGTGGCGGGCTCGAGACAGAGTGACGGTACAACGGAATATTTCAAAAAATTTCGCCATAACTTCGTTATCAAAATATTTCCAAAATATTTTAATAAAGCAGCGGAACAAATCGGACATCATAACTCTAATATATACAGACATCGATAACATAATTTTAAATCATTTAGCATATGATCACAATATGCAAATAATAATTTGGGCAGCACAACGGTATTACCGTACTGCCATATTGGCTATCAACGACATTTTTCCAGCACCTCGATTTTCTCGTGAAACCGGCAGAACTTCCCCACAATATCCCCGATTAAGAAATTGGAGTGTGGGCTCCGGCAGTATTTCGCTAAATACTTTGAGGAAATATTTTCTTAGAAAAACCCTTTTTTCTAAAACCTGAAAATCCCTATTTTCTAATAATTAAGTGGATTGTATATTAATTATATAACCACCTAATTAAGTAATTAATTAATTCTTAATTAGGATTAATTAAATTGTAGAGAGAGAAAGAGCCGAAATTGGCTTTCAAAGAATTGCAAAAGGAATGCAATCTCTGAGTCTAAAAAGAAATGGTTGGCACCCTATTTATAGGCTTCAAAATGGGACATCCGCGGCATTTCTCCATTTTCAGCGTGGGCGCCAAGTTCGGACAGCGAATCAAAGCACGCCGGAGTGGAGTGCACACCAAGACGGTCACGCCGGTGCAAAGCACGCGCCAAACGGGCCCTCCATGCACCCGCACGCGCCGCCCTTGTGGCGGCTGTGTGCTTGGCGCGTGTGAGACGCACGCAGCCACAAGCAGCTGCCACGTGGCCGGTCCGGTCCGGTCCGACCGGCGGTTCGCGGTTCAGACCGGTTCAGGGGTGTCTGGGCCGGTCAAGCCTTGACCCGGCCCTACCCGGAGACCCTACTCGGTGACCCATTTTCTTGACCCGTTGACTCTCTAGTCAACATCAATCTGGGCCGCCTATTTTTTGCTGACGCGGCTCGATCCTGGCCGTCCATGTGGCGCGCCAAATGGCGCCCAATTAGCGCCACTTGGCACTGACTCGCTGACGTGGCGTGCCGCGTCACCTGCCACGTCAGCACTTCGCCACGTCACCTTTTTTTTTTTTTTTTTCCAGAAAAATTTTATTTTCTCCTAAATAAAATTTCGGGCATTTCCAACTATTTGGAGTTTAATTTATTTTCTCAAAATAAATTCTTTGACTATTTTCAAACACTTTGAAAATTCATTTCTCTCTCTCGTTTTAATATTTTCTCTTTGATCTTTGTTGGGGCTTGCGGGGGGACCTGCAGGACTAATTAATCTTAGCTCCAAATGGGTCAATCTATTATCATCCCATGATAATAATTGATTACCGTTTAACAATATTTAATTCCACTAAATAAATATTGTTGAACTCTAAAATTAATTAAATTATTCACGAATTTCTCGATCTAGAATAATTTTGCATTTTACTCCTCTGTACAGATATCGATGAAAAATAAATCAATACTACTATCATTTATTTTTCACTTTGAATCTGAAATTTCTTGATTCGCCTTAAGTCCAAATTCCCTGTATGTGAAACACATTCAACATACAACTTCGGTGACGCACACACGAAGTATTTTGGCCAAAGATTTAATTCGAACTTTTGCAAATCTATTTCAGGGATATCTTTTAACCTTCCAGCAAGGCTACAGATTCCTCGATCAATATTTCTCTTTAGCACATTTCATGCAATCACCGAACGTACAAAGTATTTTGGCCACCCGTTACCGAGACCTCACTTCTGAGTACATCACAGTGATTAACACTACATGCCTAAAGTAGAAACACCGCCAGGATTAAGAGTCTAATGCTTCCGAGATTTTGTTCATTTTAGATAGCAGTATAAAATGAACAATCTCAGTGGTCCAGTTCGATGTTTCCAATCTCATTGAAAATCATCAATGTGCTATAATTGGAAACTCCATTTCCCTATGACGAAAGACTAATCATCTTATATAACACATTATAGTCTTGATAAGAACATCTTCTTATCATACTGACTAGAACTTTAATGACACGTGATTCTTGGTATTTAAAGTCTTTTCCTATGAATCACATTTCATATAAAAATACCATCACATGTCATTAATTATTAAATTTGTAAAATACTCATAACTTGCTTTAATTTCAGTTTTATTAATCCAAAATATTTACAATGTAATTGGATTTTCAGGGCATTAATCCCAACACCAATATGACAATATTTCTTATTCCTTGATAAGTGATTCACTAATACATTTATTTATATCTCTAATTTACGAATACTTTTAAAAACGGTTTCGTATTGTGCTCAGAGCTAGGGCTCATAAACCCTTTCTTTCATTCATCAATAGGGCCCTTGTTGGATCGCTTTTCTGGATCAAAACCGATAAGTAGATAGGAACAAGTTACACCACTTTTTTGGACCGGGATCGATGAGTAGAAGTCACAAGGAATCGGTAGGTAGAAGAAGTCATAAAAAAAAGATATTTTCATTATTTAGACTAGTAATTACACATACTTGATTTTGTTAATTGTGAAATCTATTTTTTTTTTTTATTAACAATTTGTCTTTCAACAAACAAGTGTTTGACTAATGAAGAAGTCAACTCAACCATGAGTAATTGGAAGTGCAAATCTAGGATCAGCTTTTCTTATCCTCAAAAAGTTGGTGGAAGCATCTTGGAAAATGTGCAATACAAATCTTCAATTCTGAACCTGGCCTAATGGCTGTAATGTGCTTCTATATATATGAGGAAAGACTGTTCACACAAGACATTCGAACTCCGACATTAGCGGTATCATACACATAGCATCTGATATATATATCTCATAGTGTTCTAAGCGTGTAGTTTGCTTGGGTCCTGGAAAGGTTGGTTCCATAGTCATATGTACATAGCTTTCAGCCTCGTTCCAGTGTTGCTGTTATTGTTGTATCTTGTACTTCAACTTGATCTTTATTAAGTCCCTCTTAAAATCCTAAGCTTAATAAACTTAGGTAGTGGACTAACTCACTTGATTTGTGTTTCCACAATTATAGTGAGCCAACCACTCTAAATCATCTTGTGGTGCATTTATTTATTCTTGGATTGATGGCTGATACCAACCAGTGGCGTGATACCACCACACTCGATATCTAACAAGTGGTATCAGAGCTTGGTGCTCATGATATTTGGTCTAATAACCAAGAGAAACGATCCTATGGCTGTGCAAAATGAAATATACTCTGAAGGGGTTTCTCATACTCGCCCTCCACTTCTTGGCAGCTCAAACTTTGCAACCTGGAAGAATCGCATTGAAGATTATTTTATGTCCATTGATTACGACTTATGGGAGATTGTCATAGAGGGGGCCAAGGTTCCTATTAAAAAAGAAAAATGGAGTTGTTGTTCCAAAGCAAAAAGGAGAATTCATTGCACAAGATAAAAAGTAGTTGTCCATGAATTCAAAGGCAAAATATACCCTCTCATGTTCCTTGTGTATAGGAGAATACAATCGTGTAAGCATGTGTGTTACCGCAAAAGATATATGGGAAATGCTACAAGTTACTCATGAAGGATCAATTCAGGTTCGACAAGAAAGAATAACCCTTCTCACTCACCAATATGAGATGTTTATCATGAAAGAAGGTGAAACCATTAGCCAAATGTACACCTACTTTATGGAAATTGTCAACAAAATGTTTGCTCTTGGAAAAGCCATCTCCGAAGAGGACCAAGTGAGAAAGATACTCAGATCACTTCCTAAGAAATGGATGCCAAAGGTCATAGCTATTCATGAAGCAAAAGATCTAACAAAAATGACAATGGCTCAACTTATTGGTTCCCTCACATCACATGAACTTGTCCTAATACCAAAAGAAAGAATTTTTGGAGAAAAAGAATGATGTTACTCTTAATGTTGACTTGGATGCTAACATCGATGATGAAGAAGAGCTAGAGAGGAAAGTCGATGAAGAAGTTGCCCTAATAACAAGAAGATTGAGACATCTCAATGTTGTTAAAAACAAATCTCGCAAGAACAAACTTGGTAAGAAATTTGGTACCAATTCCTTTGAAAATAACATTATTTATTATCATTATTAGGAACTAGGACACAAACGTCCTTGTTGTCCAAAGCTCAAAGAGAACTTCAGGAAGAATAAGAAACACACCTCCTTCAAGGAAACCTGGCATGACTCAGATTCGGAAGCCTTCGTAGATGGAGAAGATTGCATTGAACTCATTGCAAACGGCCAGGTAAGCTCTGGAATCAACTCTTCCATATCAAGTTCTTTTTATTCTAAAGTTGAAGATCATAACAATAACTGTCTAGCCCAATGCAGAGAAAATCTTAAAAAAATAAGTGCTAGAAATAAATCCCTTGAAGATTTCATTCTAAAAATTCTTAGAGAAAAAACAAGATATGGGAAAACGATATAATGAAATTTTTGACACTTTAAGATAAGAAAAAGTTGTTCTTGAAGCAGAAAATGATTGTCTCGTATCCAAGAAAATTTCAATTTACAGTATGATGTCAATAGACTGAAACTTGAGTTATCACGAAATTTTAGCTTTCGAAGAAAATGTCATAACTGTGGTAGAATTGGACATATTACAAATAAATGTTGGTCCAGGAAAATAAATCGAACCAAATGGGTCTGGATTCCAAAAAATTATATTCCTAAAACTAACAATGAATGACCCTCAGAAACCAGGGTACCTAGAACTAAATTGAATTTTGCAGGTACCAAAGAGTTCAATCAGAAATGTCAAATGGATACTCATCAAGTGGATCATCTCACCACATGATAGGCGACAAATCATGCTTTAAGACCTGTTGCTCATTCCCTTATTGCTAATTGACAGGGGGAGTTTCTACTCCAATTATGCTATTAAATAGGGGGAGTTTCCACTCAAATATCATAAGGAAGTTCATGCTAAAATGACAAATTGTCATCCTTAAAAAAAGGGGGAGATTGTAAATTATGAAATCTACTTTTTTATTATTAACAATTTATCTTTCAACAAACAAGTGTTTGACTAATAAAGAAGTCAACTCAGCCATGAGTTATTGGAAGTGCAAATCTAGGACCAACTTTTCTTATCTTCAAAAAGTTGGTGGAAGCATCTTGGGAAATGTGCAATTCAAATCTTCAATTCTGAACGTTGCCCAACGGCTATAATGTGCTTCTATATATATAGGGGAAGACTGTTCACACAAGACATTCAAGCTCCTGCATTAGCTGTATCATACATATAGAGTCTGATATATATCTCATAGTGTTCTAAGCTTGTAGTTTGCTAGGGTCCTGGAAAGGTTGGTTCCATAGTCATATGTACATAGGTTCCAGCCTCGTTCTAGTGTTGTTGTTATTGTTGTATCTTGTACTTCAACCTGATCTTTATTGAATCCCTCTTAAAATCCTAAGCTTAACAAACTTAGGTAGTGGACTAACTCACTCAATTTGTGTTTCCACAATTGTAGTGAGCCAACTCTAAATCATCTTGTGGTGCATTTCTTTAGTCTTAGATTGATGGTTGATATCGACAAGTGGCGTGATACCACCACACTCAATATCTAACAGATTTAGATACCCCAAAAAAAAATATATTATTAAAATATATTAAAACTTAAAATTTTATATTAATAAAAATTAAATTATTATTAAATAGATGTGACGCTTAATATAATAGTATAGATAAAAATAAATTTAAAATATAAAAAAAGAGATATAATCATATCAGTCAAGATAATAAAAAAAAAAAAAAAAAGATAAAAGATAAAAAAATTCAAGAGTCAAAGACATTGAGACAATTTCTATCTACCCCTAACTCTAATAATATAGATAAAAATAAAAATTTTCTCACTCTTTCTTGCCGGCTGAGCATCGAAAAAGGCCGATTTATTTTCGACCTATTATAATATGGGGGGATGAGATGTGGGTGGTGTGGTGGTGTGCCAAAAGAATGAATCCAAGGTCGTTGTTTTCTTAAGTATACTGGTACTAGGTGATGATGTGATAATCGCTGATGAAGTCGTAGCTTAGGTATACAAATATTTGTCAACTATAATGGTTGGGCTTGGCTCTACTCGCTAGTTGTACTGTGTGAGTCTCCAAGCAAGTGAAAGTTTTCGGGACACCGCCGTTGTCATGGCGCATGGGGAGGAGCACAACGTACTAGGAAAAGATTCAGATGTCTCTAGTCAATGTGAAGTTGGGTGTAGAAAAACAAGTACAAGTGAATAAACACATGAAAAATTTAAGAAAAAATCCTTATTTTTGTATCGTGTCCTGTTCATGTCATTTTATTTCTATCTGATAAGGGGAAAATCGGGGAGCATGACCGGGCACCAGATGTCACTACCACGCGGCAGCCTATGCCACGTCAATGCTGCGCGACCAAGCCATATAGTTAACTGCCGACCCAACACTTGGCAAAAGACCTCAAGCCATAGCCAGGCGGCAGTCTCCCGCGACCTAGGGTCTCCTTTCGGCCCAGATAGGCGCGACCCAGCGGGGGCTCCTACCCAGTCGCTACCAGACAACCGCATTCAATGCAAGCACCACCTACCGCTGGCCGCATTAATTGCAGCTGCATCGGGTACAGTGTCAGGCATCCGGGCAGGAGCAGGCGAGCAGTGCTTTAGCTGGAAAAGCACTGTTCCGGCCAGGGGCCATGGTTTTCCTCTCCCAACCAGATCCACACTTTCGGGGAAGTGTACTTGAACCCACGGAGTCCATCTCCACCCTATAAAAGCCTCACCCCATGATCATCAAAGGTAAGCTTCCCTTCGCGCTCAAAACACATCCTGTCCTCTTACGACCAAAAGCTTTTTGCTGACTTGAGCGTCGGAGTGCCAAAACGGGTCCAACCCCCATCCTTCCCCGTCTTGGCCTCTGAGCTTACGTTTGTTTCATCCTTTTAGCTGGGGAAAGCACCAGAGTTCTCCCGACCATATAAATATCTCGGGTGATTGGGAGTCCTAATCTGCAGTCCAGCACATAGCCCAGATTTCGACACCATCATTTTGGCGCCGTCTGTGGGAATATTCTGAACAAAAGCCTTGTTTTCTTATCACTGCCCTATAACTTTCCATTCAAGATGGTCCAAACACGTCACAGACGACGTGTTTACGGCGAGAATGGTGAAGAGATCTTCCCGGATCTCAAAGCCACAGTGAGAAGCTTCCAATCCCCCGTAGGAGGAGTTGTCGCTGCAGAAGCTGGTCCTAGTGCTCCCAGCCGTTTGGTACTCTCCGAAGCAGACTTAGCTGCTTACGAGGAACAGTGCAGGGCAGAGGCCTTGGCCGCTGCGAGAGAAAACAGGGAACCGGTCATGCTGGCTCCCCCAAGAGGAAGTCCCTTGGCTCCGACCCCTCAGAACGTCGCATACCCTACGGTCCAGAGGCCCTCTGCCCCAATGGCATACGCTGTCCAACAACATACCCACCAGCCGAGTTTCTGGGGGTACCCACAGCTCCCCTACGGCCAAAACCCCTACGCACAGCCTCAAACCATCTACATTGCTCCGGCTCTGGGAGTCCAACATCCGGTCCATCTGGGTGCGCACCCCGAGGAGGGTTTCGATGACAATGAAAACCCGTCTCGCCGCCGGAAACCTGCCAGGAGAAGGATTGATCCGGAAGAGGAACACCCTAGCAGCTTTTGCGCAATGTGGGGGAAAATGATAGGGGCGCACTTCACATTGCGGGGACGGCAAGCGAGATGAACAGGGACGCTCCCGTTCCTAGAAATGTGCCTGTTTTCGATTGCCTAGGGGCTAGGGTCCATCCCGACGCCTACTACAGAGCCAACCGGGGACATTGGGTTGGCCAGGGCGATCTCCGAAATAATCTCCCCCGGAGACAGCAACAACAACAACAACAACAACAACAGCAATAGCAACAACATTACTTGCCCGACCCATCACAAGGGTCGGAGTATTTTGATCCGCAGGAGGAAGTGTCATCACACTTCCCCCAAGGGCAAGCCCCCGAAGAGAGGGCACCTGCCCACCAGCACGGTCACCCCCCACAGCGTCAGGGGAGGGTATACCGCAGCGAAAGGGAGGCAAGGTCCCCTTTCTGCGATGAAATTATTGACGCCAAGGTGGTGGATAGAGTCCCCACCAACTTGCCAATTTACCAAGGGAGCACCGACCCCGTGAAGCACTGTTCAAAGTTTGAGGCGCAAGTTAGCCTCTATGGCCACTCCAAGCTCATATGGGCCAAGATTTTCGAAACCACGCTCGAGGGTCCAGCCCAAGACTCGTTTGAGCGGTTGGCTCCCCACAGCATCCGCGATTATGACCATTTGGCCAGGAAATTCAAGGCCCACTTCTCCTCTATGACGGGGGTCAAACTCCCATCTACTTATCTGTATAGTATCGTGCAGGAGGAAGGCGAGACCTTGAGGAGTTTCTTCTCGCGTTTCAATGAGGCATTTGTCAAGGTGGAGCATTTGGACATTGATATCCTGACCCAGACCCTCCACAAGGCCATTCGTCACACGGAGTGCGTCGACGAAATCATCCTCCAGTCTCCCCAGAATATGGAGGAAGTAATGGCCATCGCGCGCCGCTTTATGCGATTGGAAGAAGTCAAGTCCACTGCTCATGCTCTAGGGCACAGAAACGACCGAAGAGTGATCGACCCAGCTCCTGATCGATTCCCCAGATCCGACCCACCCCGGTCGGAGCCCCCTAGGCTCTCCAGCAGGATGAAGCAGAGGCTCAAGCGTGAGATGCCCTCCGCAAGCGGGGCCAGGAAGGGGTACACTCCATTGGTCTGCCCCATCGAGGAAATTTACGAGGTTATGGATCGGGGGCTTCTTAAAAAGCCAAAGCAGCTAAAGGAGACCAAGAAGGCCAAGGAGTTAGGGAAGCGCTGCGCTTACCACATGTAGCCCGGTTATTGGACTTCAGAGTGCATCGCTCTGAGGGAGGAAGTGGAACGACTAATCCAAGGTGGCCACCTCATGGAATTCGTCAAAAAGCTGGATGAGCGGGCTCGTCAGGCTTTCGACCAAAGAGAGTCGCCCCCACCCAGAGGAGGACGCAAGCCACCGTTGGAAAAACCAGAGGAGGCTAACCCCCACAACATGGCCACCAATGAAATCTTCATGATTGCGGGCGGCCCTGCTGGGGGAGATTCCAAGACCGCACGCAAACGGTCGAGACACCAGGTGGGTCGAGAGCTCTATGGGCCCAGAGAAATCATGCAAGTGGAGCAAGGACAGGAATGGCGCGAGCAGGAGATCTCGTTTGGTGACAAGAACTTTGTACCAGTGATGCTACGTGACGGCGGAATGCCAAGTTGTCCGATGGTCGTCACCTTAGACGTAGCAAACTGTGCTGTACACAAGACCCTTGTCGATAGTGGAAGCTCCGCCAACATTATCTTTTATTCCATCTTGCAAAAGATGAACATCCATAACTCCCTCGAATATGAACCAATTAAAACACCATTGACAGGTTTCGGAGGCTCTGAGGTCTATTCCAAGGGAAGAGTCAAGCTCGTCACCTCCATGGGGAAGCTACCAAAACGAGCCACATAATTGTTAGAATACTTGGTGGTAGAAGGCCCCTCTGTTTACAACATCATCATGGGACGTCCAGCCCTAATAAGTTTCAGAGCCGTGATCTCCACGTACCACCAAACCATCAAGCTACCGACCCCGCATGGAATAGGGGAGCTCCGCTGCAACATCCCAGAATCCTGGAAATGCTACTCCATTTCCATGGGAAAGGTACAGCTTCCGAACAAAAGCATTGTACCTTTGATAAACATTGACGACTTTTTGGATCCGGAGCTTGCCGACCCCGACGACCCAACTGCGGAGATGTGCTCTAAGCAAATGACCTCCACCATAGCGCGGAAGAAGCGCAAGCTTGATGATGGAAAAATAGAAGCTGCGGGTGCCCTTGTCCCTATCCAATTGATGCCGGATGATCCGGAGAAAACCACCAATATCGGGGCTAACCTCAAAGGTAAACAGCAATGTATGCTTATCCAATTCCTGCAAGGTAATGCAGACGTGTTTACCTGGAAGTCCTCGGATTTGGTCGGCGTCGACCCAAAAATCATTGAACATCACTTGAATGTCGACCCAAGTTTTCGACCCATCAAGCAGCGACAGAGGGCCCAGAGCGACGAGCGAAATGAGATAATTGAACAGGAAGTCAACAAACTACTAGACGCGGGATACATCACCCCGGCCAAGTACGTGGATTGGCTCTGCAATGTCGTCCTGGTCGCGAAGACAGGAGGGAAGTGGTGAATGTGCAACAACTTCACCGATCTGAACAAAGCCTGCCCCAAAGATCCTTACCCTCTCCCACGCATTGATCAGTTGGTCGATTCCACCGCCGGATGCGAGCTCTTAAGCATGATGGATGCCTTCCAAGGCTACTATCAGATCTTCATGGCTCAGGAAGACAAGAAAAAGACCGCTTTCATCATGGTGAAGGGGATTTAGTGTTTTGAAGTCATGCCTTTCGGGTTGAAAAACGCAGGCACAACTTATCAGAGGCTGGTCAATAAGGTTTTCGCAGAGGAGATCGGCAAAACAATGGAGGTGTATGTCGACGATATGATCGTTAAAAGCGAGAGGGCGGAGATGCATTTGTCAGATTTGGGTCGGACTTTCGACCTGCTGCGCAAGTACAGAATGAAGCTAAATCCCAACAAATGCTCTTTCGGCGTAAAAGGAGGAAAGTTCCTCGGCTACATAGTCAGCCAGCGAGGAATTGAAGCCAACCCAGAAAAGATCCTGGCTCTGAAAAGCATCAACAGACCTCACAGCGTGAGGGACGTCTAGCGTCTTGTCGGTCGGATCATTTCTCTAAACAGGTTCATCTCTCGCTCCTTTGAGAAAAATCTTCCCTTCTTTAAAATTTTGCGCAATATTAAGAAATTTGAGTGGACTAATGAATGTGATGAGGCCTTTGAAAGGCTCAAAGAATACCTTGATTCCCCTCCTTTGCTTGCCAAACCTGTTGCAGGGGAAACTATGTATCTTTATTTGGCGGTCACAGAGGAGGCTATAAGCTCAGTGCTAGTGGCCTTGCGCGAGAGGAAGCACATGCCAGTGTATTACGTAAGCAAGATATTACATGGCGCTGAAACGCGCTATCTGGAAATTGAGAAATTTGCCTTGGCCCTAGTGCACGCTTCCAGGAAGTCGAGGCCCTATTTCCAATCGCACTCCATCATATTCCTCACAGACCAGGGCTTACGCCAAGTCTTGGAGAAGCCAGAAGCATCGGGAAGAATTATGAGATGGGCCATCAAGCTGAGTCAGTTCGATATGAGCTACCAACCCCGAGCCGCATATCAAGCCCAAATCCTTGCAGACTTCATCATTGAGAAGAATGACCCGAATAAGGAGACCCCGCGCTCGGTGCTATGGACCATGTCTGTCGATGGCTCCTCAACCTCTCGGAGGGGGGGGGGGGGGAGTGGGGATATCCTTGATGAGCACCGAGAGCCAGGCGCTTGATTTTGCCATCTCCCTTAACTTCCCAGCCACCAACAATGAAGCGGAATATGAGGCACTCATCGCTGGTCTCAAAATTGCAAAGGAGCACGGGATCGAAAGGATTTCCGTAACAACAAACTCCCAATTAGTAGCGAGCCAGTTTCAAGGCTCCTATGAAGCACGTGAGGAAACAATGATCAAGTATCTTGCCAAGGTCAAATCCCTGGCGTCCCAGTTCAAAGAATTCACGTTGCAGCAAGTCCCCAGGGAAGAGAACACACGAGCAGACGCATTGTCCAAGTTCGCGAACGGAATGAGGGGCTCCAAGGATCAGAGCATCACCTACTTGTCAAGCAAGGGTAGGGCGATCGATGGCGAGGCAGAGATGATATGCTCCATCGACCTAGCTGAGCCATGCTGGGTCGATGAATTCATACTTTACCTAAGAGATGGAGTATTGCCTGCCGACCGAAACACCGCGAGACGACTAAAATACAAAGCCGCAGGTTACTCCTTGGACTCAGAAGGGAGATTGTACAAAAGAGCATTCATGGGGCCAACAAAGCGGTGCTTGCGCCGGTCGCAAGCTTTGGATGTTTTGGAAGAAATACACAGCGGACAATGCGGGAACCATGCGGGCGGTCGATCCCTGGCAAAGAAAGTCTCTAGGAGTGGGTTTTACTGGCCCACTCTAAACGAGGACGCCAAGGAATACGCCCGCAGATGTGTCAATTGCCAGAATCACGCCAACATCCCACGCCAGCACCCCACGGAGATGGTCCCGGTAGACATTTGCTGGCCCTTTGATCAGTGGGGGATTGATATCTTCGGACCTCTGCCACTCGCGAAAGGCCAACGTTAATACCTTTTGGTCGCAGTAGAATACTTCTCCAAATGGGTCGAAGCCCAGCCGGCTGCGAAAATCACAGATAAGGTCATCCATAATTTCTTATGGCGCCACATTATTTGCAGATTCGGGATCCCCAGGGTCCTAATTTGCGATAACAGAACTCAATTTCAGAGCGACAGTACCAGATCCTACTGTACAGACATGGGAATCATCTAACGCTTCGTAGCGGTCGGCCACCCGCCAGCGAACGACCAGGTGGAAGTGATTAATCGCATCATCATCCAGAACCTCCAAACCAGGCTAGAAGCCAAGAAGGGTGCGTGGGTCGACGAACTTGATGGAGTTCTATGGGCTTACCGCACAACTCCCAGAACCGCAACAGGGCTAACCCCCTTCTCAATGGTTTATGGGTCGGAAGCTATGATCCCCGCAGAACTTCTACACCAGACGGCGAGAGTGTCCAACTACCAGCTCGCCAGAAACGCAGAAGACCGAGCGCATGAGCTCGACACCATTGAGGAAATTCAACAGAAGGGATTCCAACGCATGCAACAATACCGAGCCACAGTGGCTCGGAGCTATAACAAAGGAGTCAAACCTCGCGCCTTCCAAATCGGCGACCTAGTTCTCAAAAAGGTTGAAGTGACAAAGTGTTAGGAATAGTGCCCTAGAAAGCCGACTCGACGTAATCTGCTTTGGGACTTTTCTTATATCACAGACAATCTTTAAATAATATACGATTGATTAATCATCATAGGCAAACACTTCTTTATATGCCAATACGTGTTTTGTGTGTTTCCATTATGTGCGAATGTATGAGAACTCCCCTAATCCTAATGACTTTAGGACTCTACCATTTAGGTGAAATGGTTCATGAAACGAGCCCTATATCACATAAGTCATGATTAGTAAAATACTCCAAGCCGATGAGTCCTACAGACAGTGGGAGTGTCAACCTGACCCCTTTAAGGCTTGCTTGTGGGATCACGCCCTTAAGAAGGACCACATTGTTTCATGTAGGTGCAAAGTGTATAGTTGATACGTGCGTGATACATGAGGGTGCTTACTTTAATAAGTAAGTTCACTGAGGTGCCGCGTGTGAGAAGATTCCTAAATGGGAAAGGAAGTTTCTATTTCAGGAAATGGAAACTTCCAGACTAGGAAATATCTCACGAGTCATTGATATGATTAATTGATCCTTAGACTTGAGGTTCCATGTCACTATATGAGTTGTAACAGCCCAAAACAGGGCCTGGATGAAAACAGTAAGTTAAGGCAGTGGTAAAGCGTTTATAGACCGTGATCCAACTTTTTGAATCATCATGCATTGCATTCTTACATGAACTTGGTTCTCGTATATGATCTGACATGTTTTAAGGGGGAATTTTTGACCTTTGATACAGTTTACTATTCATAACCCGAGCCTACCTTGTTCATATTGCTACTCGAACCCTAGAGGTTCATCACATATGTTTCCCAATTGTTTGAACTTGTTTCCTGAGCTCAGAGAGTCTTTCTTGAACCATAAGGGTATTTTTGGAACTTACCGACCAAAGTTACTATTCATCAGAAAATGAGCTTTTGATTCTGATGCCTTTTCTACCCAAGTTTACAGTCGAATCGATCCTTGAATCGAGACGAGTCTTTTGAAATCATTCTTGGCTTGGAAATCTATTCCGGAACTTTGTTTTATTGAAAATGTTTTCGAAAACCCTAGTTCACTATTTCTCCTACGAACGGTTTTCATTCGGAAAATGTTTTCTGTTCGGATTTGCATTACTTGAGCTATTTCAAGATTTTTGAGATGTTTTACAACTCTTGATTCAAACCCTAGCTTAAAATTTTGAAGCGTACGTTCGTACGTGAGAATTCACTATTCACTCTACGTTTTCAACTTTTTAACGGTAAAACGTTTTATAGTCGATTTTGGACTCAAAACGCTTCTCGATTTATTTCTTGAATTTTGGAAACAATCCGGACTTGAAAATCATTCTAGAAAGTCGTTTTTCACTCGTGTTGAGTTTCGAACTCAAAACTTTTATTCATTAAAACTAATGTATCTTTCAAACGGTAAATCCGATTTCGACGAATGAATATGCGTTTCGAAGCTAATTTTCTTGCCGTCGGAATGGTTATACTTCCAGCCACTTATCCTCGAGCCTTGGGGGATGAAATTACAGAAATACCCCCAGCAGCCCCATTTTTAGCTTCATATGCCTAAAGCTTCCAAGAGAAGCTATCCCATTTTGCTCTCATACCCTTCTTCACATTTTATTTCCAAGGTGAGGGGCTTCTCTTCAACTATAAATAGAGGGCTCATGGCATTTCATTCCTTGCTCAAAGTCTTGTGTTAACAAGCACTCCTCTCTCCCTCCTTTCCCTCTTGGCCGTCGGCCTCCCCTCCCCTTTGCTAGGTTAGTTGCTTTATTTTTATGTTATGGTATGTTTATATTATGTTTAGGTTGGGTCTTAGGGTCTTCCCTAAGCCATATAGGATTTTATTTTATGCATTTATTATATAGTTTTCATGATATGTTTTGATAGTTGTTTATATGTTTTAATTGTTTAGTATATGCTTGAATATGTTATCAATTGCTCTAGTATATGCTATGATCATGTGATATGGTTGCTATATTATGAGAATTGATGCATGATTATGGAATTTGAATTATGTTCATGCATGCTAGCTAATGGAATAGTGAATAACAATTAATTATGTCACAACTTGTTACATGTTGATATTGGAATTAAATTGTTACATGTTACATGCCTAAAGGTTCATGATATATGATATGATATGATATGATATATGTTGTGACATGTTGTCACATTGTTATATGCTTCTTGAATTATGAATTGAGCTTATGATATGATTTGGATTAATGGATTAGTGCCTTGATCATATGTTATACACTTTAATAGTGTCATATGTTATAACCTAAGATAGAATAGTGTTTCATAACTTGATCTTATGCCTTAATTGGATCTCTTAACTATAGGTTATACCTTTAACCTAGATCACACTTGATTATATTAACATGAACTTGAAACTATAGGTTATAATCAAGATCATAATTTAATTAGGGTGTGTGTGTGTGTGCATGCCGTGTGTGTGTGTGTGTTCGTGCATGGTGTGTGTGTGTACCGTGTGTGTATAGTAAGGGTTTGACCCGACCCTTTGACCCGACATGTGAATAGTAACCTGTGAATAGTAATCATGAATAGTACTTTTGAATAGTACTTTAGAATAGTAAAAAAATGAATTAAGTTGGATTGGTTGTCTAAGTACCGAGCTAAGTTGGATTGTTACAAGAAAGAGATCATCTTGGAAGAAGATGAAAGTGGGACATCAGAAGGGAAAGTTGAGAAGTTGTCAGTGATTTCTTCGATGGAAGCTAAGAAGTTGATTCAGAAAGGAGCTATTGGATTTGTGGCTTATCTTTTGAATAGACCGAAAGATCAACTTAAGATCGAAGAAGTGGAAGTGGTGAACGAATTCTTAGATATGTTTCCTGAGCATTTAGATTCGTTACCTCCTGACCGAGAGTTGGAGTTTGCGATCGAGACGATATCAGGAGCTGAGCCGTACTCAAAGACACCTTACAGAATGGCACCAACTGAATTGGATGAACTGAGAAAGCAATTGGATGAACTGATTGAGTCTGGATATGTTCGACCGAGCACGTCGCCGTGGGGAGCGCCTGTGCTTTTCGTTAAGAAGAAAGATGGATCATTGCGTTTATGCATTGACTATCGGGAGCTGAACAGGATGACAATCAAGAATAAATATCCTCTCCCTCATATCGAAGAGCTGTTCTGTAACATCCCCCTCGTCCGGCCTTTCCAGGTACGCCTTCACGGGTGAGCTATGTGTGCTTTTAATTAATTAATTATGTGTTTATGATATTCTTTTATGTGATATATTTGAATTACTTGAACGTATTTGACCTTATGTGACTTATTTGTACGTATTTGTTCTCTTTGTTTCGTTCTTGCTTCGTTTGTATTCGTTTTCGTTTTCGATTTTTGTGACTACGTGCTATGCGTGACTTATCATATATGTATGTGTCTTTGTGTTCGTTACTTGTTTTTGAGTTCGTTTGATACGGTTTTGAAAACCGTTTTATGTTTTAGGGACATAAGGGCCTAACGAGCTTTAGCGCACCTTGTGTTCCGGAAGGCGTAACTTGAGCTCGGGAATTCGGATTTGAATTCCGGAAGATGCGTTGGACTCGTAACGAAGAAATCAAGATAAAGAATCAAGATTCATATTTTTCTAAGCCCATTTGATTCCCCGTTTTTCGACCGGAACGAACCCTTGTGCTTAAGAGTACCCTTTTGTTGACTAATCTTCACTTGTGGGACCCCATTTAACCCCAATTAAGCTTCTAACCTTGACTAATATGTATCTAACCATCCCTCACCCTCTCCTACTCCCCCATTTCGTCCCACACCCAAGAAAAAGAAGGGAAAGTGCAGCAACTTCAGCTCCAAGAAGAGAAGGAAGAAACCCTTGGCCATTCTTGATGATTTTGAGCTCAAATCACATCCAAAGCTTCTCTAATTTGAAAGGTAAGTTTATGATTGTAATCTACACTCTCTCTTCTCTATTATATGTGGATTTGAGTTGAATTCATTGGTGGATTCTTGAGTTCTAGCAAGTATGTGAATAGTAGAGATTGGATGAATTTGATGATTCTTGCTTCCCTTCTTGTTCCCTTGATTCTTGGTGATGATATATTGCTTCTATGACTTGATTCTATGTATTTATTGCATCTCCTTTCATGGTAGCTTGGTTATGAGTGATTGGCCATTGATGAGTGCTTGAGATTTGGATGATAACTTGATGCTTTTCTTCCCCCTTTCATTGCTTTGTTTCTTGCATATGTGGTGATTGAAGTTGTTGCTACTTATATGGCATGAATCTATGATGAATTAGTGTTATTTTCATGTTTGGTTTATGTGTTTTCTTTGGCTTTAGAGACTCCCCTAAGCTTGCACCGAAATCCCCTGTTTTCTCTCCAAAATCTGATGTGTTGCTTGCTGTCTGGTCCTTTCTGTACCGAGACACGGGGGTGTCTCGGTTTGCCCTTTGTTGGTGACACGGGCGTGTCACCTTCTGGTTTCCGTTTTTCATCCCCTGTACTGAGACACGGGGGTGTCTCAGCTGGTTCTTCCAGGGGGGCACGGGCGTGTCCCCTGGGAATTCTCGTTTTTCGCCCGTCTTCGCTTGACTTTGCTTCCTTTTCATTTCTTTTGGTTAGCTTTCCTGTCTTGTTTATGACTTTTATGCTTCATTAACTTGTTACATTATGTGTTAAGCTTAATGTTTTGAATCCTTGACTTGTTTTAGACCCTCGTTTGTGAATTATGAACTTATATGCACCACATGCTCTTATATGACCTAAGTGTGAATTTATTTTATGTCCTTTGCATCACGAACATACATACACATCCGCCGAGCGTCTAATGTGGTTCATATTGAGTCTAAGGTTGTTCTTTGCCTTTGTTTGCCTTTAGGTTCGTTCCGTGGTTGACGAGGTGGTCTTCTAGACGTTCGTTTGCTTCCTTTGCTCCCGTTGCTTCTCGGAGGTGAGGTTTCTTTCCTTTTTAGATATTATGACCTACAACCCTAATTGTGATTTAAGCCCGCATGCGAACTATATATATGTATAAATAAGTGTTTGATATGTATTTTGCGGGAATTGGCCCACTTGCTATGAAATCCATTGAAAAGGCTTTTATATGTATATAAGCTACATTTTGTTTATTCGTTTTCGAAAAGGGTTGATGTGTGTACGTGTTAAGTTTTGGCAAGAAAAGCTTTCGTGATAAGTATCCGTTTTGTGAGATATGTGTGTGAGTTCTGTGATCTGTTTGGGCCCCGGAGATTGTGGGTAAGGGAGACCCGGGACGACTATCGGGGTCGCCGGTTACGACCCCTGTGCACTTCTCCACCAACGGGAGGCTTAGTTCTCCTATGCCGACGGAGCGCATTTTGGCATGGCCGTCGAAGGAATCGGGCGGGATCCCCCGGTTCATCCGTTCTGTTCTGTGGTGGGAATCGAGAGGGGCACCTCTCTTCCCCAATGGTGTAAAGGTGGGATTGTTTTATGAGTTTTGCTTTAATCTGAGTAAGTGTGCGTGAGAACTTGTTCTCGCCGTGTTTCCGTTTATGTTTTGTATCCGATATGGTTTGCTTTATGCTTATGTATCCGATACGGTTTATGAAACGGGGTGGACTCCTAATTTGTAAAACTTGTTAGATTTTGACCTTTGGGGTCCTAACTCTTTCTTCGTATATATAGTATCACGTGTTAACACCTTTTGGAATGTAAAAACCACTCCGGATTCATGAACATTTCCGATTTGTATATGCTTGGCTCTTATGTATACGTATGGGTGCGTGTGTTAGCCCCCTCACCAGTCTCTAGGACTGACCCTCGTTGCTTCTTCTCTTTTTCCCCTTTGATTTGAGCTTTGCAGGTGCCCGGTTGGGAGTCTGGCTAGGCGGCAGTTGTCTTTCGAGTCTTGGAGTTGTTCGAGTCTTTGTAGAGTCCTTGCATTACATATTTACTTTCCCGCTTTGGTATTATGTATAAATAAGTATAAGTTATGTTTTGTAATCTGAAGCTTTGGATATTTCTTTAGCCCGGGGTGGGCATAGCTTGTTGAAATATGTATGTCTCTTTCTGAACTTTTATATCTGTAATTGGTTTGTTTTGTGATCCTGTGGCTTCCGCACTTCTGATTTAATTTATTGCGCACTCTGTTCAGGGTCTAGACCGCCTAGCCTAGAGTTGTTTTTGTTTGTCACCCGTTCGCCATGGTTCGATGCGGGGATGGAGTTCCCCTTTCGATACCCGTGTTGGACTATGGTGCGGGGGATGTGGCGCCCTCCGCTCCGGGGTGTTACATCTGTAAGTGGTATCAGAGCTCTGGGTTGCAAAACCGGAGCTCTAGCGTCATGTCGGGTTTGTCTAGGTCGTTCGGCTTAGGATTATATGATTGTTTGCATTCATTCTCATCTTTTATGTGAATTATTTGAATTATTTGGTTTAATTAAGTTAATAGTTCACATGAACATGTACTAAACCCTGCATGCATCGATATTTTGGAATCATTTCTCTTATCTCAGGATGAGTTTTTCATACCAACATAATTTATCAAAAGGAAAACAAGAGAAACAAGTTTCTTCGGTCTCAAGGAAGTTTGAGGGCTTTAATCCACCGAAGTGGCTTGGAGGCGATAGTGTTAATGCAGAGGAGTGGCTATCCGTGGTATTGTGGATTTGGGGAAATTGTTCGGGAACCTCACAAGAGGAAGTAAGACACACTTCCTGCTTACTACAAGGTGAAGCTTCAAAATGGTTCAAGGAAATAAGATCACATCTAAAGAAGTCTGGGAAAGAGTTCCATTGGGAGAAATTTATCCGAGAATTTTGCTACAAGTATATCCCTCCCAATGAATTGATTAGGAGACTCCAAGAATTCCTAAATCTTGAGCAAGAAGTGAAGATGATGGATGATCTTATGATGGAACTAGAAAGCTCGAGAGCTAACCAAGATTGCCCTAAGGTCCGGGAATATATACAAAGGCGTAGAGATGAGATTCAACAAGCTTTCCAAAGCTCATCGGTACATAAATGGTCCAAGGAAGTTAGAAGAGTGGTTCAAGATGAAATGAATAAGCAAGAGGTGAAGTTTCACATTTCTAAGGAGGGATATAATCCAGGATCAAGCTTAAACTCAAATAAGAGGCCTATGTTCCGAGAGGAAACCCAAGAACTTCAAGAGGTCGACTACACCAAGAAGAAGAAACTTCAACCACCAAAGATGGATCCGATACCTCTTCCATTGGAGATAATTCAATGCTCTTATTGTCAAGGCCCTAATCACACCAAAGAAGTTTGCCGAAAGAAACTTGGGAGATGTTACAAGTGTGGGGAACCGAGACATAAGGTGAACAGTTGCCCGAAGACTAGGAATCCAAGGATTACAAAGAGCCATGATTCCAAGACTCCAAGCCCAATCCAAGTGAATATGACGGAAGAGGAAGAACAGGTTGTCAAGATCGATACTACCGCCATGGTGAAAGGTACACCAAACATTCATGGCACTACATACATGCATTTTATTTTAATTGGTGTTACTTTTCTTTTTCTTGTTGTTCTCGGTGCTTGCGTGTCTTTGTTATTACTTGCTTGCTTGTGGTTTCCCCTTTCCTTTTCTCCTTTGTGTTGTCTCTCTCCTTGGTGAGAGGTTGGTGAGAAGAGTGTCGAGTGGTTGGTGAGTTGCGAGGGCCGAGCTCGTTCGGTGGTTGGTTCTTTTCCGGTGGTTTTTCTTGAAGGCGCCTAGTTTTGTCAGGGTAACGGTGTTACCATAGGTGTGGGTGGTTGCTTTTAGGACGTCCATTCGAGGCTCAACGGTATCTCCGGGTGTTAGATGGAAGGTTAGCCCGTTGATACCCTTTGTAGTAGTGGTTGGTAATTCCGGGACGGTGCGATAAGCTTCGTGGCTTTCCTTTGAGATAACTTAGAGATCGAGCCAAGCTTAAGGAGACAAAGATCGAAGTAAGCCACCTTTGGTGTTTCTTTGAAGATGGAATTCGTTTCCACCTAATTAGCACATTGAGGTTGTCGTGATCTTTATCCCGGAATTATTTTGTGCTTAGAGTTTCTCTTTCGGTGGATTCTAGAGAGGTTGTTGGAGTCAAGTCGTAGTTGACGAGCTCTTAGAAGGTAATTTCATCCTTGTGAATACTTCTTTGTGGAGTATCTTAGTCCCCTTTTTGAAGAAGGCGGGATTTAGGATAAGAATATTACCGCGGGCTGCACAGGTTAACGGTGAGAGATAAATACCCTTCATGCTTGCTTCGAGGAGTCGTTAGTCCTTCTTCAGTGTTCTGTGGTCTTAGCTGAGTGTAGTTTCAACAAGGGTATGGTCGACTACGCATTTTGGTAGAGGAACCGAGAATTGCCTCAGAGATTAAGTCTCAAGTGTCGCCCCATGACATGAAAGACAAGGAAGAGGCAGGGTTCGAGTGGATAAGGCTTTTGAAGGGAGTTACCTTGATTACACGAGGATACTCAAACTTCTCCGTTACGATCGAGGTACTAAGGAAGACTTCGGTTGTGCGCTGCTACGGAGGATTGGAGCCTATGTCTCAAGAAGTGCTTAGTCACGAGACTAATTCCACTCATGGTACGAGACTTGAAGAACCGGTAAGAGTGTTAGCACAAGAAGAGGCATTGTAGACTTAGTGTAGCAATGTCTAAAGTGCTTTCGGTAGAAGACCGAACACCAAGAACCCGTAGTTTTCCCCAACTACTTTTGAATGTTAATCAGAAGTGGGAGCAACCAAAGTTTGCTAAAGTAAGGGGATTCACTCGGATTTGGTGAATACCACCGAGTGATCGGGACACGAGAAGTCTTCCTCATTTCTAATTAAGGAAGCAATGTCCCAAGGAGTTACAACTTTTGGATCAGAGTAGCGCAGCGGAAGCGTGGAGTTGGGATCGCTCTAGTACCCTCAAAGGCCTCGCTTAGGACCTGAGGACAGGTCCTTTTGAAGGAGGGGAGTTTGTAACATCCCCCTCGTCCGGCCTTTCCAGGTACGCCTTCACGGGTGAGCTATGTGTGCTTTTAATTAATTAATTATGTGTTTATGATATTCTTTTATGTGATATATTTGAATTACTTGAACGTATTTGACCTTATGTGACTTATTTGTACGTATTTGTTCTCTTTGTTTCGTTCTTGCTTCGTTTGTATTCGTTTTCGTTTTCGATTTTTGTGACTACGTGCTATGCGTGACTTATCATATATGTATGTGTCTTTGTGTTCGTTACTTGTTTTTGAGTTCGTTTGATACGGTTTTGAAAACCGTTTTATGTTTTAGGGACATAAGGGCCTAACGAGCTTTAGCGCACCTTGTGTTCCGGAAGGCGTAACTTGAGCTCGGGAATTCGGATTTGAATTCCGGAAGATGCGTTGGACTCGTAACGAAGAAATCAAGATAAAGAATCAAGATTCATATTTTTCTAAGCCCATTTGATTCCCCGTTTTTCGACCGGAACGAACCCTTGTGCTTAAGAGTACCCTTTTGTTGACTAATCTTCACTTGTGGGACCCCATTTAACCCCAATTAAGCTTCTAACCTTGACTAATATGTATCTAACCATCCCTCACCCTCTCCTACTCCCCCATTTCGTCCCACACCCAAGAAAAAGAAGGGAAAGTGCAGCAACTTCAGCTCCAAGAAGAGAAGGAAGAAACCCTTGGCCATTCTTGATGATTTTGAGCTCAAATCACATCCAAAGCTTCTCTAATTTGAAAGGTAAGTTTATGATTGTAATCTACACTCTCTCTTCTCTATTATATGTGGATTTGAGTTGAATTCATTGGTGGATTCTTGAGTTCTAGCAAGTATGTGAATAGTAGAGATTGGATGAATTTGATGATTCTTGCTTCCCTTCTTGTTCCCTTGATTCTTGGTGATGATATATTGCTTCTATGACTTGATTCTATGTATTTATTGCATCTCCTTTCATGGTAGCTTGGTTATGAGTGATTGGCCATTGATGAGTGCTTGAGATTTGGATGATAACTTGATGCTTTTCTTCCCCCTTTCATTGCTTTGTTTCTTGCATATGTGGTGATTGAAGTTGTTGCTACTTATATGGCATGAATCTATGATGAATTAGTGTTATTTTCATGTTTGGTTTATGTGTTTTCTTTGGCTTTAGAGACTCCCCTAAGCTTGCACCGAAATCCCCTGTTTTCTCTCCAAAATCTGATGTGTTGCTTGCTGTCTGGTCCTTTCTGTACCGAGACACGGGGGTGTCTCGGTTTGCCCTTTGTTGGTGACACGGGCGTGTCACCTTCTGGTTTCCGTTTTTCGTCCCCTGTACTGAGACACGGGGGTGTCTCAGCTGGTTCTTCCAGGGGGGCACGGGCGTGTCCCCTGGGAATTCTCGTTTTTCGCCCGTCTTCGCTTGACTTTGCTTCCTTTTCATTTCTTTTGGTTAGCTTTCCTGTCTTGTTTATGACTTTTATGCTTCATTAACTTGTTACATTATGTGTTAAGCTTAATGTTTTGAATCCTTGACTTGTTTTAGACCCTCGTTTGTGAATTATGAACTTATATGCACCACATGCTCTTATATGACCTAAGTGTGAATTTATTTTATGTCCTTTGCATCACGAACATACATACACATCCGCCGAGCGTCTAATGTGGTTCATATTGAGTCTAAGGTTGTTCTTTGCCTTTGTTTGCCTTTAGGTTCGTTCCGTGGTTGACGAGGTGGTCTTCTAGACGTTCGTTTGCTTCCTTTGCTCCCGTTGCTTCTCGGAGGTGAGGTTTCTTTCCTTTTTAGATATTATGACCTACAACCCTAATTGTGATTTAAGCCCGCATGCGAACTATATATATGTATAAATAAGTGTTTGATATGTATTTTGCGGGAATTGGCCCACTTGCTATGAAATCCATTGAAAAGGCTTTTATATGTATATAAGCTACATTTTGTTTATTCGTTTTCGAAAAGGGTTGATGTGTGTACGTGTTAAGTTTTGGCAAGAAAAGCTTTCGTGATAAGTATCCGTTTTGTGAGATATGTGTGTGAGTTCTGTGATCTGTTTGGGCCCCGGAGATTGTGGGTAAGGGAGACCCGG
Organism: Lantana camara; assembly: GCA_037501455.1. Taxonomy (NCBI): domain Eukaryota; kingdom Viridiplantae; phylum Streptophyta; class Magnoliopsida; order Lamiales; family Verbenaceae; genus Lantana; species Lantana camara. The sequence goes on along the minus strand of CM074857.1, from coordinate 61,752,715 downwards.
GACGACTATCGGGGTCGCCGGTTACGACCCCTGTGCACTTCTCCACCAACGGGAGGCTTAGTTCTCCTATGCCGACGGAGCGCATTTTGGCATGGCCGTCGAAGGAATCGGGCGGGATCCCCCGGTTCATCCGTTCTGTTCTGTGGTGGGAATCGAGAGGGGCACCTCTCTTCCCCAATGGTGTAAAGGTGGGATTGTTTTATGAGTTTTGCTTTAATCTGAGTAAGTGTGCGTGAGAACTTGTTCTCGCCGTGTTTCCGTTTATGTTTTGTATCCGATATGGTTTGCTTTATGCTTATGTATCCGATACGGTTTATGAAACGGGGTGGACTCCTAATTTGTAAAACTTGTTAGATTTTGACCTTTGGGGTCCTAACTCTTTCTTCGTATATATAGTATCACGTGTTAACACCTTTTGGAATGTAAAAACCACTCCGGATTCATGAACATTTCCGATTTGTATATGCTTGGCTCTTATGTATACGTATGGGTGCGTGTGTTAGCCCCCTCACCAGTCTCTAGGACTGACCCTCGTTGCTTCTTCTCTTTTTCCCCTTTGATTTGAGCTTTGCAGGTGCCCGGTTGGGAGTCTGGCTAGGCGGCAGTTGTCTTTCGAGTCTTGGAGTTGTTCGAGTCTTTGTAGAGTCCTTGCATTACATATTTACTTTCCCGCTTTGGTATTATGTATAAATAAGTATAAGTTATGTTTTGTAATCTGAAGCTTTGGATATTTCTTTAGCCCGGGGTGGGCATAGCTTGTTGAAATATGTATGTCTCTTTCTGAACTTTTATATCTGTAATTGGTTTGTTTTGTGATCCTGTGGCTTCCGCACTTCTGATTTAATTTATTGCGCACTCTGTTCAGGGTCTAGACCGCCTAGCCTAGAGTTGTTTTTGTTTGTCACCCGTTCGCCATGGTTCGATGCGGGGATGGAGTTCCCCTTTCGATACCCGTGTTGGACTATGGTGCGGGGGATGTGGCGCCCTCCGCTCCGGGGTGTTACATGTTCGACATACTACAAGGATCAAAGGTCTACTCCAAGTTAGATCTTAGACAAGGGTATTATCAATTGAAGATAAGGGAAGCAGATATTCCTAAGACTGCTTTCAACAGCCGATACGGACATTATGAGTTTGTAGTAATGCCGTTTGGTTTGACAAACGCACCAGCTGCATTCATGGATATGATGCACCGTATATTCAAGCCGTTTCTCGACAAGTTTGTAGTGATCTTCATCGACGATATCTTGGTATTTTCAAAGACACCGGAGGAACATGCTGAACATCTTCGAATCGTGTTACGCACTTTGCTGGATCACAAGCTATATGCAAAGTTCAGTAAATGTGAGTTCTGGCTTGAGAGAGTTACATTTCTCGGACACATCATATCAGGATCTGGAATCGAAGTAGATCCCTCAAAGATCGAAACAATCATGGATTGGAAGTCACCGAAGAATCCTTCAGAAGTGAGGAGTTTTCTGGGATTAGCTGGTTACTACCGGAGGTTTGTCCAAGATTTCTCGAAGATAGCTACACCTCTCACAAAGTTGACAAAGAAAGAAGGGAAGTTTGAATGGACGGAGAAGTGTGAGCAAAGTTTTCAAAGATTGAAGGAGATGCTAACAACTGAACCCGTGTTAGCATTACCAGAAGGAAAAGAAGGATACACAGTCTACACCGATGCTTCGAAAGAAGGACTAGGAGGAGTTTTGATGCAGAATGGAAAGGTGATTGCGTATGCATCAAGGAAACTCAAAACGTATTAAGTTAACTACCCGACACATGATTTGGAGTTAGCCGCGATAATTTTTGCTCTTGGAAAGTGGAGACATTACCTGTATGGAGTTACGTTTGAGATCTTTACTGATCATAAGAGCCTGCGATATCTATTCACTCAGAAGGAGTTGAATATGCGACAAAGGAGATGGATGGAATTTCTGGAGGACTACGATTGCATTATTCAGTACCATCCAGGAAAGGCGAATGTTGTAGCAGATGCTCTAAGCAGGAAAGTTCGTTTGGCACAGATTTCTGCCAACCCCGAGACTGATAAAAGAGAAAGAATGGAGGTGATAACTAAAGCTCGAATCGCGAACGTTGTAATGATATCACCTTTGAAAGAACTAGTGCTGGAAGCACAGAAGAACGACGAGTGGATTAAGAAATGTCTCGAATCGAAGGAGAAAGATGATGAGACCAAGTTCAAGGTTGATGAACATGGAATATTGAGCTACAAAGGTCGAGTATGCGTACCAACTGTTTTGAGGAAAGAGATTCTCGACGAAGCGCATAAGACTAAGTACACGATACATCCCGGAGGTACTAAGATGTATCAAGATGTTAAGACGTATTTCTGGTGGAACGGAATAAAGAGAGACATAGCCAACTATGTCAAGAAGTGCTTAACTTGTCAGAAAGTTAAAGCTGAGCACCAGAAACCGAGTGGGAAGTTGCAACCATTACCGATTCCGACTTGGAAGTGGGAGCAAATCACGATGGATTTTGTCACTGGATTACCCAAAGTCAGAGGAGGACAAGATAGTATCTGGGTGATCATTGATCGATTGACAAAGTCAGCGCACTTTTTGCCAGTTAAGACGACGGATAAGGTCAGCACGTTGGCAAAGCTGTACCAACAAGAGATTGTCAGATTACATGGAGTCCCGAACAGTATAGTCTCGGATAGAGATCCGAAATTCACGTCGCACTTGTGGAACGAAATTCAGACTTTAATGGGAACAAAGTTGAACTTCAGTACTGCAGCGCATCCTCAGACGGTTGGACAATCAGAAAGGATGATCAAATACTTGGAAGATACGCTAAGAGCTTGCGCTTTGGACTTCCAGGAAAGTTGGAAAGATTGTTTACCTCTTGTGGAGTTTTCATACAATAATAGTTATCAAGCTTCTATTAAAGCTGCTCCATACGAAGCCCTGTATGGAAGAAAATGTAGATCCCCGTTATACTGGGATTTGGATGAAGCAAGATGTACTGAGGAAGGACCGATCAGAGTGAATTCAGCTAAATGGATAAGAGAAGCGACGAAGAAGATTCAGATCATTCGCCAGAGAATGAAAGCTGCCCAGGACAGGCAGAAGAATTATGCTGATCGACGAAGAAGGGATTTGGAATTCGCAGTGGGCGAAAAGGTATTTCTGAAGGCATCGCCAAGAAAAGGGTTTTCCCGAATTGGGAAAGGTGGAAAGTTAAACCCGAGATAGGTTGGACCGTATGAGATACTAGAGAGAGTCGGATCGACTGCTTATAGATTGGATTTGCCTGTAGGTCTAACAGGAATCCACAACGTATTTCATGTATCTCAGCTTCGCAAGTGTTTCTCGGATGAGACAGAGGTTGTGCCGGTAGAGGAGATACCGTTGGAACCGGATCTGACTTATGTTTTGAAGCCCGCTAAGATTCTAGACAGGGAGTTTCAAGAGCTGAGGAATAGGAAAATTCCTTTAGTTAAAGTCCTTTGGAAGGGACATGGGATAGAAGAGGCAACCTGGGAGACAGAAGAGAAAATGCAGAAGCATCACCCTGAGTTGTTTGCAGTTACAGCGGAAGAATCTGAGGACAGATTCTCTTTAAGGAGGGGTGATTGTAACAGCCCAAAACAGGGTCTGGATGAAAACAGTAAGTTAAGGCAGTGGTAAAGCATTTATAGACCGTGATCCAACTTTTTGAATCATCATGCATTGCATTCTTACATGAACTTGGTGCTCGTATATGATCTGACATGTTTTAAGGGGGAATTCTTGACCTTTGATACAGTTTACTATTCATAACCCGAGCCTACCTTGTTCATATTGCTACTTGAACCCTAGAGGTTCATCACATATGTTTCCCAATTGTTTGAACTTGTTTCCTGAGCTCAGAGAGTCTTTCTTGAACCATAAGGGTATTTTTGGAACTTACCGACCAAAGTTACTATTCATCAGAAAATGAGTTTTTGATTCTGATGCCTTTTCTACCCAAGTTTAAAGTCGAATCGATCCTTGAATCGAGACGAGTCTTTTGAAATCATTCTTGGCTTGGAAATCTATTCCGGAACTTTGTTTTATTGAAAATGTTTTCGAAAACCCTAGTTCACTATTTCTCCTGCGAACGGTTTTCATTCGGAAAATGTTTTCTCTTCGGATTTGCATTACTTGAGCTATTTCAAGATTTTTGAGATGTTTTACAACTCTTGATTCAAACCCTAGCTTGAAATTTTGAAGCGTACGTTCGTACGTGAAAATTCACTATTCACTCTACGTTTTCAACTTTTTAACGGTAAAACGTTTTATAGTCGATTTTGGACTCAAAACGCTTCTCGATTTATTTCTTGAATTTTGGAAACAATCCGGACTTGAAAATCATTCTAGAAAGTCGTTTTTCACTCGTGTTGAGTTTCGAGCTCAAAACTTTTATTCATTAAAACTAATGTATCTTTCAAACGGTAAATCCGATTTCGACGAATGAATATGCGTTTCGAAGCTAATTTTCTTGCCGTCGGAATGGTTATACTTCCAGCCACTTATCCTCGAGCGTTGGGGGACGAAATTACAGAAATACCCCCAGCAGCCCCATTTTTAGCTTCATATGCCTAAAGCTTCCAAGAGAAGCTATCCCATTTTGCTCTCATACCCTTCTCCACATTTTATTTCCAAGGTGAGGGGCTTCTCTTCAACTATAAATAGAGGGCTCATGGCATTTCATTCCTTGCTCAAAGTCTTGTGTTAACAAGCACTCCTCTCTCCCTCCTTTCCCTCTTGGCCGTCGGCCTCCCCTCCCCTTTGCTAGGTTAGTTGCTTTATTTTTATGTTATGGTATGTTTATATTATGTTTAGGTTGGGTCTTAGGGTCTTCCCTAAGCCATATAGGATTTTATTTTATGCATTTATTATATAGTTTTCATGATATGTTTTGATAGTTGTTTATATGTTTTAATTGTTTAGTATATGCTTGAATATGTTATCAATTGCTCTAGTATATGCTATGATCATGTGATATGGTTGCTATATTATGAGAATTGATGCATGATTATGGAATTTGAATTATGTTCATGCATGCTAGCTAATGGAATAGTGACTTACAATTAATTATGTCACAACTTGTTACATGTTGATATTGGAATTAAATTGTTACATGTTACATGCCTAAAGGTTCATGATATATGATATGATATGATATGATATATGTTGTGACATGTTGTCACATTGTTATATGCTTCTTGAATTATGAATTGAGCTTATGATATGATTTGGATTAATGGATTAGTGCCTTGATCATATGTTATACACTTTAATAGTGTCACATGTTATAACCTAAGATAGAATAGTGTTTCATAACTTGATCTTATGCCTTAATTGGATCTCTTAACTATAGGTTATACCTTTAACCTAGATCACACTTGATTATATTAACATGAACTTGAAACTATAGGTTATAATCAAGATCATAATTTAATTAGGGTGTGTGTGTGTGTGCATGCCGTGTGTGTGTGTGTGTTCGTGCATGGTGTGTGTGTGTACCGTGTGTGTATAGTAAGGGTTTGACCCGACCCTTTGACCCGACATGTGAATAGTAACCTGTGAATAGTAATCATGAATAGTACTTTTGAATAGTACTTTAGAATAGTAAAAAAATGAATTAAAACTTGTGCTTTCTTAATAGACATTTGCACCTAGGGTTTCCATATCCAGGGTCTAAAATGTGTTTTCAAAATGTGTTTTCTTTCGTGGACTTGTTTCTTAACCTAAGGTTTGCGATAGGATTCATAATTTGACTAAAGCTTACTCGGTTATAGTAAGATCATAGTCTAACGTTAAGAGTAACTCACTTTGACGTATTCCTTTGTGTGTTACTTTTCTTGAATACCTTAAATGGTATTACTCTCTTGTGTTACATGTTCTTTACATGTTCCTTGTTCATTGTTTCATGCATTTCATATGCATCTTGGTTAGTAGTGGGTCTTAGTTCTTAAGCTCACTCTAGTACACCACCTACAGGAGTTAAAGTTGAGCACTGGGATCCCCAGGGCACCGCATAATCTGTCTACTTGCCTTTTGTTACTATTAGGTGAGGTAAAGTTATAAATGTTTTCCAACTGGAACCACGATTATACTATCGTATCATATGTTTTGAAATTCAAAGCTAAACCTCGTTTTGAACTATCCCTTTTATCGGGACATTCTCTTGAAAGGATCATTCATACTTTAATAGTATATCTTGATCTACAGTACATGTTTTCCAAAGTTCTGCATTCTTGTTCAAAGACAGTTACATGTTTTGCATATGTTTTCAAAGTACAGTTTACAGACAGAATCACATGTTTTCAGACAGAATCATATGTTTTACAGACATCATCATATGTTACAGTTACAGTTTCACATGTTATTGTTAGCATACTGGAGTGGTACTCTGGTCACTGCTAAATCTTAAATGCAAGCATACAGTTTACAGTTTGGGCCCGGCGGTTATGTGTGGAGGTGATGCTCGGGAGGTGAGCGCCAACGACATCACCAATACCGGCCGCCACACTTAGACAATTGACACCGACTTTTAACAGGAGGTTTGTTAAGTCAGGACAATCTGTCTGGGAACGGACAACAAATCTGTTCCCATTACATGTTTACAGGTCGCCTAGGGCTAGCTACCCGAAGTGACAACCGGTGGAGGATGGTGCATGTTTGTATGCGTTGGTAAGAGTTATTGTTGATCTTGGTCCGATACTCTACTAAACGTGGAATTATTGTTGATCCTGGTCCGATGCTCTACCGAATCATGTTTTTCTGGAGTAAGGATGGAGGAGCCTAGCTTGCGGGCAAAATTCTGTTTCATAAAGGATGGTTCATATCTGGAAAAGTTCACTTTACCCTTATCCCGTTTTATGAAAGAATTATGAACCATCAACAGCATATGTGTGCGCGTGTGATAGCATTCATGAAAATGTTTTTAACGTGCATTCTTTTACAGCATCACATTCAAAGAGTTTTATCAACCGAACTTGTTTCGAGTTCTTCTTTAAAGCATCGCATTTAACAGTTTCGAACTTTACTTCAAGTTCTTTAATTCAGTACTTTCTTTAAAGTATTCCCTCACTTAGTCCTTTAGACTAATACCTCTCCCGTTTTCTTGCCTCGTGGTTTCAGGTCTTGCAGCTGCAGTCTAGAGGTATCTTGAAGCTCTAGATTGTCATTTTTGTTTCAGTCAGGACTTAGTATTACTTTCTTTTGTGTCCTGCATATGTTTTATGGCTGCATCACTTTATGTTTCTGTATATGTTTCTGAATACTTGAGTATCTTTGTTATACTCTTTCTGCTACTCTGTTACCGATATTTTGAACTCTACTGTATCGGTACTTATATGTGAATATGTTATATGTTCTGATATGCCGAGTCTCTCTTACACGATCAATATGTTCTTGCTTGTTAAATGCCATCACGCACATGTTTTGAAAAGTTTTAAAATACTCTGATTTTCCGCTGCATAGCCACATCGTTGTACATGTATAGTTCTGATCGACAGCCGTTCGCTGGAGTATTTCTTGAGTGATGGCTCACACCATTACTTGAGAGGTGCTTCAGTGCGGGGGCTGGGACGCCGCTCTCCTCTTGTTCTGGTACGGGTGGGGGCGTTACAGCCTGAGGTGGTATCAGAGCATCGGGTTAAGTAAGAAGAGACCTAACCTAGATTGCTCTCATGTTGCATCATGGATTGTTCACGCATTGCATCCAGGATCATTCTCATATTGCATCGAGACAAGATATTTGGGGATTGCATGGTTCTGTTATCTGGATTTCATATCTGTGGTATCTTCTGTATAGCTATGGCAGTTCAACCACACCAGGATCCTAATCAGCAGATGGATGAGGCTTTCTTTGAGCAGTTTGAGGCCCCGCGTACTGTGGCAGTTTATCACCGTGGAGGCACTCGTTTCTATACCTGGCGTAGGTCTAGGAATAGTGGCAGACCTGGGTATTCAGATCCTAACAGAGTTGTGCACTATCTCGAGTCTGAGAGAGATGGTTACTTTCAGGAGTATCAGAGGACCCGTGAGGTCAGGTTGGAGTCTATGCGCCATCAGGATCAGTCACTGCAGTACCAGATTGACAGGGACATCGCTCGTGAGCATGTTGCATAGATGACTCATATTGTTGATCAGAGGGCTGCTCGTATTGCTGAGCTGGAGGCAGATCTTATGCAGATGACTAACGATCGCGACACCTCTATGGAGCGTCACCAGCACTACCGTGCCCGCGTGAGAGCTCGCCTGTATGATACCTATCACTTATCCGATGAGCAGGCAGTTGAGGAGGTCGAGGGTCAGGATGTCAGTCAGGCCTCTCAGGAGCCCGAGCCTATGTAGGATCAGTCTGATGGAGGCGATGGAGGGTCTGATGATGATGATGATGGCGGAGATGAGCCAGCAGGACACGGACAGGGTGAGGTCGTTGCTGTTTCTGATGACACCACCAGGGGTTCTTTGGACCACAGTTATCAGGGTTGATTGCTGATGGGAGATTTCTGTATATAGTACTGATGCATATATATCTATCTATGGATGGCGGACGTATAGCCGGGACAGTTCAGGACTGACTTTTGGATGAGGGGATGTATAGCTCTGGTAGATGATCCCCGACTTTTGGCACCACGGATGACGGTTCAGATGACTTGGTACCTACTAGGTTATTTTCAGCAGGGTTGGACGGATTGGTAAGGCCTGTAAGGGAGTCAACTCGATAGTATCGGGTCCTCCCCATTTTGAATTAATACTGTTAACATGTGGCCTGTAGTAAATTTTACCAAACCTTGCACAGTTATAACACTTTCGGCTTTATGTTGGATATCTGTTTACTGCTTTCCATAACTGTCATTGCATGAGTCTTAGAGTTGCTTCAAGATACCATTAGGACCGTTGATAGGATCATGCCATTTCATTTATTGTTAGCATGCTATTATTCTTGATATGTTGAATACGCTTCTGGATATGTTGATCATACTTCTGATCATGTTACAGTTCTTGTTGTTATGACAGTACACGTTCTGTTCCCGTTTTACATGTTGATCATGTTTTGGGATATGTTATACATGTTTCTGATATGTTGATATGTTACCCGAGCTTCTGTTCTCGTTTACATGTTGTCTGACAATTGTTTCTGATTATATGATATGTTTAGAGATCTTGAATCTTTGCTGACATGTTGTTATGGGAATGTGTTGTTCTCATGCTTATGTGTGACTACGTGGAAATGTGAATACGTGGTTACGGATTCTGTGAATCATTATATGTCATGCATCGAATATATGTATCTGAATGCTTATGAATTCAGTAACGACATGCCACCAAGAAGAGCACCCCGGAATCGTGTACCACCACTGCCACCCCAAAGAGATGTCACGCCACCCCAAAGAGATGTTACGCCACCCCCAGAACGGGAAGGAACTCCGGAATTAAGGGATGTGCTACGACAATTTATGAGGGCTTGTGCACCGAGAGATAACCCTCCTAATGAAAGGTCATTGGAGAAGTTTCTGAGGATGAATCCGCCTAAGTTCTATGGAGAACCGAACGACCTAAAGGCTGAGAATTGGATTACTAGTCTTGAGAAGATTTTCGAGGCTATGGAGATCTACCCAGAGGATCGTGAACGAGTTCGATATGCTACTTTTCTTATGGAAGGAGCTGCATACAATTGGTGGAAGCACGTTCAGCATATGTGGATTGAGAACAACGTTGAGGGAAGTTGGGATGAGTTTATCAGAGAGTTTCAGCAGAAGTATACGCCTCAAGTGACTCGTGATGCACGAGAGGCTGAGTTTATGAGTCTGGTTTAGGGAACTATGAATGTGATGGAGTATGAGGCTAGGTTTGTGAGGCTAATCAAGTATGCGCCTCATATTCTGACTGATGAGCGTCGCAAGACGAAGAGGTTTATCGATGGACTGAAGCCTGAACTTCGGTTGGCACTTGCATCTTTGGACATTGAGACCTACAACCAGGCTGTTGATAGAGCGCTAAGGGTTGAAGCTGCACACAAGGAGATCAAGATAACTACTGCACGACAAGGACCTTCTAACCCTAAGCCTTATCAAGGTAATAAGCGACCTTCCGGATCTTTTCCCCAAGGAACTGGAAAGAGGCCAATGGTAACACCACAGCGTCAGCAGCAGAACGCTCCACTGAAACAGCAAGCACAGAAGCAGAAAGCACCACAGCAGTACCAGAGGGCGCCACAACAGCAGAGAGCACCTCAGCCAGGTCCAGAGGAAATTGTTTGTCGATATTGTAGCCGAACGGGACACACTGAGGAGAACTGTCGTAAGAAAGCTGGATAGTGTTTCGCGTGTGGTTCCCCTGAGCACCAAATGGATAGTTGCCCGCACAAGATCAGGAGATTTGGGGTCCAGGATGAAGGAAAAGGAGTGGTGGGTACGACGAACAAACCGGTGGTCAAAGGCAGAGCTTATGCTTTGGATGGTAAGGAGGAGGTTGATCCTTCGTCTGTTGTGGAAGGTATTGTGCACATTCTTAACACGCCAGTTAAGGTCTTGTATGACCCTGGTGCCACGTATTCATTTGTTGCTTCAAAATTATGTGCGTATTTACAGTTTCCGCTTGAATACTTGCCATATAAATTTGAAGTGAGTTCTCTTTTGGGAACTTGCCTTGTTACGGATCAAGTATATAAACGCTGCCCTATATGTATTGGTACCCGTTGTTACCCGACGGATCTTATTGAGTTGCCGATGACAAGATACGATGTTATACTTGGTATGGATTGGTTGTCTAAGTACCGAGCTAAGTTGGATTGTTACAAGAAAGAGATCATCTTGGAAGAAGATGAAAGTGGGACATCAGAAGGGAAAGTTGAGAAGTTGTCAGTGATTTCTTCGATGGAAGCTAAGAAGTTGATTCAGAAAGGAGCTATTGGATTTGTGGCTTATCTTTTGAATAGACCGAAAGATCAACTTAAGATCGAAGAAGTGGAAGTGGTGAATGAATTCTTAGATGTGTTTCCTGAGCATTTAGATTTGTTACCTCCTGACCGAGAGTTGGAGTTTACGATCGAGACGATATCAGGAGCTGAGCCGTACTCAAAGACACCTTACAGAATGGCACCAACTGAATTGGATAAACTGAGAAAGCAATTGGATGAACTGATTGAGTCTGGATATGTTCGACCGAGCACGTCGCCGTGGGGAGCGCCTGTGCTTTTCGTTAAGAAGAAAGATGGATCATTGCGTTTATGCATTGACTATCGGGAGCTGAACAGGATGACAATCAAGAATAAATATCCTCTCCCTCATATCGAAGAGCTGTTCGACATACTACAAGGATCAAAGGTCTACTCCAAGTTAGATCTTAGACAAGGGTATTATCAATTGAAGATAAGGGAAGCAGATATTCCTAAGACTGCTTTCAACAGCCGATACGGACATTATGAGTTTGTAGTAATGCCGTTTGGTTTGACAAACGCACCAGCTGCATTCATGGATATGATGCACCGTATATTCAAGCCGTTTCTCGACAAGTTTGTAGTGATCTTCATCGACGATATCTTGGTATTTTCAAAGACACCGGAGGAACATGCTGAACATCTTTGAATCGTGTTACGCACTTTGCTGGATCACAAGCTATATGCAAAGTTCAGTAAATGTGAGTTCTGGCTTGAGAGAGTTACATTTCTCGGACACATCATATCAGGATCTGGAATCGAAGTAGATCCCTCAAAGATCGAAACAATCATGGATTGGAAGTCACCGAAGAATCCTTCAGAAGTGAGGAGTTTTCTGGGATTAGCTGGTTACTACCGGAGGTTTGTCCAAGATTTCTCGAAGATAGCTACACCTCTCACAAAGTTGACAAAGAAAGAAGGGAAGTTTGAATGGACGGAGAAGTGTGAGCAAAGTTTTCAAAGATTAAAGGAGATGCTAACAACTGCACCCGTGTTAGCATTACCAGAAGGAAAAGAAGGATACACAGTCTACACCGATGCTTTGAAAGAAGGACTAGGAGGAGTTTTGATGCAGAATGGAAAGGTGATTGCGTATGCATCAAGGAAACTCAAAACGCATTAAGTTAACTACCCGACACATGATTTGGAGTTAGCCGCGATAATTTTTGCTCTTGGAAAGTGGAGACATTACCTGTATGGAGTTACGTTTGAGATCTTTACTGATCATAAGAGCCTGCGATATCTATTCACTCAGAAGGAGTTGAATATGCGACAAAGGAGATGGATGGAATTTCTGGAGGACTACGATTGCATTATTCAGTACCATCCAGGAAAGGCGAATGTTGTAGCAGATGCTCTAAGCAGGAAAGTTCATTTGGCACAGATTTCTACCAACCCCGAGACTGATAAAAGAGAAAGAATGGAGGTGATAACTAAAGCTCGAATCGCGAACGTTGTAATGATATCACCTTTGAAAGAACTAGTGCTGGAAGCACAGAAGAACGACGAGTGGATTAAGAAATGTCTCGAATCGAAGGAGAAAGATGATGAGACCAAGTTCAAGGTTGATGAACATGGAATATTGAGGTACAAAGGTCGAGTATGCGTACCAACTATTTTGAGGAAAGAGATTCTCGACGAAGCGCATAAGACTAAGTACACGATACATCCCGGAGGTACTAAGATGTATCAAGATGTTAAGACGCATTTCTGGTGGAACGGAATGAAGAGAGACATAGCCAACTATGTCAAGAAGTGCTTAACTTGTCAGAAAGTTAAAGCTGAGCACCAGAAACCGAGTGGGAAGTTGCAACCATTACCGATTTCGACTTAGAAGTGGGAGCAAATCACGATGGATTTTGTCACTGGATTACCCAAAGTCAGAGGAGGACAAGATAGTATCTGGGTGATCATTGATCGATTGACAAAGTCAGCGCACTTTTTGCCAGTTAAGACGACGGATAAGGTCAGCACGTTGGCAAAGCTGTACCAACAAGAGATTGTCAGATTACATGGAGTCCCGAACAGTATAGTCTCGGATAGAGATCCGAAATTCACGTCGCACTTGTGGAACGAAATTCAGACTTTAATGGGAACAAAGTTGAACTTCAGTACTGCAGCGCATCCTCAGACGGATGGACAATCAGAAAGGATGATCAAATACTTGGAAGATATGCTAAGAGCTTGCGCTTTGGACTTCCAGGAAAGTTGGAAAGATTGTTTACCTCTTGTGGAGTTTTCATACAATAATAGTTATCAAGCTTCTATTAAAGCTGCTCCATACGAAGCCCTGTATGGAAGAAAATGTAGATCCTCGTTATACTGGGATTTGGATGAAGCAAGATATACCGAGGAAGGACCAATCAGAGTGAATTCAGCGAAATGGATAAGAGAAGCGACGGAGAAGATTCAGATCATTCGCCAGAGAATGAAAGCTGCCCAGGACAGGCAGAAGAATTATGCTGATCGACGAAGAAGGGATTTCGAATTCGCAGTAGGCGAAAAGGTATTTCTGAAGGCATCGCCAAGAAAAGGGTTTTCCCGAATTGGGAAAGGTGGAAAGTTAAACCCGAGATAGGTTGGACCGTATGAGATACTAGAGAGAGTCGGATCGACTGCTTATAGATTGGATTTGCCTGTAGGTCTAACAGGAATCCACAACGTATTTCATGTATCTCAGCTTCGCAAGTGTTTCTCGGATGAGACAGAGGTTGTGCCGGTAGAGGAGATACCGTTGGAACCGGATCTGACTTATGTTTTGAAGCCCGCTAAGATTCTAGACAGGAAGTTTCAAGAGCTGAGGAATAGGAAAATTCCTTTAGTTAAAGTCCTTTGGAAGGGACATGGGATAGAAGAGGCAACCTGGGAGACAGAAGAGAAAATGCAGAAGCATCACCCTGAGTTGTTTGCAGTTATAGCGGAAGAATCTGAGGACAGATTCTCTTTAAGGAGGGGTGATTGTAACAGCCCAAAACAGGGCCTGGATGAAAACAGTAAGTTAAGGCAGTGGTAAAGCGTTTATAGACCGTGATCCAACTTTTTGAATCATCATGCATTGCATTCTTACATGAACTTGGTGCTCGTATATGATCTGACATGTTTTAAGGGGGAATTCTTGACCTTTGATACAGTTTACTATTCATAACCCGAGCCTACCTTGTTCATATTGCTACTTGAACCCTAGAGGTTCATCACATATGTTTCCCAATTGTTTGAACTTGTTTCCTGAGCTCAAAGAGTCTTTCTTGAACCATAAGGGTATTTTTGGAACTTACCGACCAAAGTTACTATTCATCAGAAAATGAGCTTTTGATTCTGATGCCTTTTCTACCCAAGTTTACAGTCGAATCGATCCTTGAATCGAGACGAGTCTTTTGAAATCATTCTTGGCTTGGAAATCTATTTCGGAACTTTGTTTTATTGAAAATGTTTTCGAAAACCCTAGTTCACTATTTCTCCTACGAACGGTTTTCATTCGGAAAATGTTTTCTCTTCGGATTTGCATTACTTGAGCTATTTCAAGATTTTTGAGATGTTTTACAACTCTTGATTCAAACCCTAGCTTGAAATTTTGAAGCGTACGTTCGTACGTGAGAATTCACTATTCACTCTACGTTTTCAACTTTTTAACGGTAAAACGTTTTATAGTCGATTTTGGACTCAAAACGCTTCTCGATTTATTTCTTGAATTTTGGAAACAATCCGGACTTGAAAATCATTCTAGAAAGTCGTTTTTCACTCGTGTTGAGTTTCGAGCTCAAAACTTTTATTCATTAAAACTAATGTATCTTTCAAACGGTAAATCCGATTTCGACGAATGAATATGCGTTTCGAAGCTAATTTTCTTGCCGTCGGAATGGTTATACTTCCAGCCACTTATCCTCGAGCCTTGGGGGACGAAATTACAGAAATACCCCCAGCAGCCCCATTTTTAGCTTCATATGCCTAAAGCTTCCAAGAGAAGCTATCCCATTTTGCTCTCATACCCTTCTCCACATTTTATTTCCAAGGTGAGGGGCTTCTCTTCAACTATAAATAGAGGGATCATGGCATTTCATTCCTTGCTCAAAGTCTTGTGTTAACAAGCACTCCTCTCTCCCTCCTTTCCCTCTTGGCCGTCGGCCTCCCCTCCCCTTTGCTAGGTTAGTTGCTTTATTTTTATGTTATGGTATGTTTATATTATGTTTAGGTTGGGTCTTAGGGTCTTCCCTAAGCCATATAGGATTTTATTTTATGCATTTATTATATAGTTTTCATGATATGTTTTGATAGTTGTTTATATGTTTTAATTGTTTAGTATATGCTTGAATATGTTATCAATTGCTCTAGTATATGCTATGATCATGTGATATGGTTGCTATATTATGAGAATTGATGCATGATTATGGAATTTGAATTATGTTCATGCATGCTAGCTAATGGAATAGTGACTTACAATTAATTATGTCACAACTTGTTACATGTTGATATTGGAATTAAATTGTTACATGTTACATGCCTAAAGGTTCATGATATATGATATGATATGATATGATATGATATATGTTGTGACATGTTGTCACATTGTTATATGCTTCTTGAATTATGAATTGAGCTTATGATATGATTTGGATTAATGGATTAGTGCATTGATCATATGTTATACACTTTAATAGTGTCACATGTTATAACCTAAGATAGAATAGTGTTTCATAACTTGATCTTATGCCTTAATTGGATCTCTTAACTATAGGTTATACCTTTAACCTAGATCACACTTGATTATATTAACATGAACTTGAAACTATAGGTTATAATCAAGATCATAATTTAATTAGGGTGTGTGTGTGTGTGTGTGCATGCCGTGTGTGTGTGTGTGTTCGTGCATGGTGTGTGTGTGTACTGTGTGTGTGTGGGTGTGTGTATAGTAAGGGTTTGACCCGACATGTGAATAGTAACCTGTGAATAGTAATCATGAATAGTACTTTTGAATAGTACTTTGGAATAGTAAAAAAATGAATTAAAACTTGTGCTTTCTTAATAGACATTTGCACCTAGGGTTTCCATATCCAGGGTCTAAAATGTTTTTTCAAAATGTGTTTTCTTTCGTGGACTTGTTTCTTAACCTAAGGTTTGCGATAGGATTCATAATTTGACTAAAGCTTACTCGGTTATAGTAAGATCATAGTCTAACGTTAAGAGTAACTCACTTTGACGTATTCCTTTGTGTGTTACTTTTCTTGAATACCTTAAATGGTATTACTCTCTTGTGTTACATGTTCTTTACATGTTCCTTGTTCATTGTTTCATGCATTTCATATGCGTCTTGGTTAGTAGTGGGTCTTAGTTCTTAAGCTCACTCTAGTACACCACCTACAGGAGTTAAAGTTGAGCACTGGGATCCCCAGGGCACCGCATAATCTGTCTACCTGCCTTTTGTTACTATTAGGTGAGGTGAAGTTATAAATGTTTTCCAACTGGAACCACGATTATACTATCGTATCATATGTTTTGAAATTCAAAGCTAAACCTCGTTTTGAACTATCCCTTTTATCGGGACATTCTCTTGAAAGGATCATTCATACTTTAATAGTATACCTTGATCTACAGTACATGTTTTCCAAAGTTCTGCATTCTTGTTCAAAGACAGTTACATGTTTTGCATATGTTTTCAAAGTACAGTTTACAGACAGAATCACATGTTTTCAGACAGAATCATATGTTTTACAGACATCATCATATGTTACAGTTACAGTTTCACATGTTATTGTTAGCATACTGGAGTGGTACTCTGGTCACTGCTAAATCTTAAATGCAAGCATACAGTTTACAGTTTGGGCCCGGCGGTTATGTGTGGAGGTGATGCTCGGGAGGTGAGCGCCAACGACATCACCAATACCGGCCGCCACACTTAGACAGTTGACACCGACTTTTAACAGGAGGTTTGTTAAGTCAGGACAATCTGTCTGGGAACGGACAACAAATCTGTTCCCATTACATGTTTACAGGTCGCCTAGGGCTAGCTACCCGAAGTGACAACCGGTGGAGGATGGTGCATGTTTGTATGCGTTGGTAAGAGTTATTGTTGATCTTGGTCCGATACTCTACTAAACGTGGAATTATCGTTGATCCTGGTCCGATGCTCTACCGAATTATGTTTTTCTCGAGTAAGGATGGAGGAGCCTAGCTTGCGGGCAAAATTCTGTTTCATAAAGGATGGTTCATATCTGGAAAAGTTCACTTTACCCTTATCCCGTTTTATGAAAGAATTATGAACCATCAACAGCATGTGTGTGCGCGTGTGATAGCATTCATGAAAATGTTTTTAACGTGCATTCTTTTACAGCATCACATTCAAAGAGTTTTATCAACCGAACTTGTTTCGAGTTCTTCTTTAATACATCACATTTTACAGTTTCGAACTTTACTTCAAGTTCTTTAATTCAGTACTTTCTTTAAAGTATTCCCTCACTTAGTCCTTTCGACTAATACCTCTCCCGTTTTCTTGCCTCGTGGTTTCAGGTCTTGCAGCCGCAGTCTAGAGGTATCTTGAAGCTCTAGATTGTCATTTTTGTTTCAGTCAGGACTTAGTATTACTTTCTTTTGTGTCCTGCATATGTTTTATGGCTGCATCACTTTATGTTTCTGTATATGTTTCTGAATACTTGAGTATCTTTGTTATACTCTTTCTGCTACTCTGTTACCGATATTTTGAACTCTGTTGTATCGGTACTTATATGTGAATATGTTATATGTTCTGATATGCCGAGTCTCTCTTACACGATCAATATGTTCTTGCTTGTTAAATGCCATCACGCACATGTTTTGAAAAGTATTAAAATACTCTGATTTTCCGCTGCATAGCCACATCGTTGTACATGTATAGTTCTGATGGACAGCCGTTCGCTGGAGTATTTCTTGAGTGATGACTCACACCATTACTTGAGAGGTGCTTCAGTGCGGGGGTTGAGACGCCGCTCTCCTCTTGTTCTGGTACGGGTGGGGGCGTTACAGCCTGAGGTGGTATCAGAGCATCGGGTTAAGTAAGAAGAGACTTAACCTAGATTGCTCTCATGTTGCATCATGGATTGTTCACGCATTGCATCCAGGATCATTCTCATATTGCATCGAGACAGGATATTTGGGGATTGCTTGGTTCTGTTATCTGGACTTCATATCTGTGGTATCTTCTGTATAGCTATGGCAGTTCAACCACATCAGGATCCTAATCAGCAGATGGATGAGGCTTTCTTTGAGCAGTTTGAGGCCCCGCGTACTGTGGCAGTTTCTCGCCGTGGAGGCACTCGTTTCTATACCTGGCATAGGTCTAGGAATAGTGGCAGACCTGGGTATTCCTATCCTAACAGAGTTGTGCACTATCTCGAGCCTGAGAGAGATGGTTACTTTCAGGAGTATCAGAGGACCCGTGAGGTCAGGTTGGAGTCTATGCGCCATCAGGATCAGTCACTGCAGTACCAGATTGATAGGGACATCGCTCGTGAGCATGCTGCAGAGATGACTCATATTGCTGATCAGAGGGCTGCTCGTATTGCTGAGCTGGAGGCATATCTTATGCAGATGACTATCGATCGCGACACCTCTATGGAGCGTCACCAGCACTACCGTGCCCGCGTGATAGCTCGCCTGTATGATACCTATCACTTATCCGATGAGCAGGCAGTTGAGGAGGTCGAGGGTCAGGATGTCAGTCAGGCCTCTCAGGTGCCCGAGCCTATGCAGGATCAGTCTGATGGAGGCGATGGAGGGTCTGATGATGATGATGATGGCAGAGATGAGCCAGCAGGACACGGACAGGGTGAGGTCGTTGCTGTTTCTGATGACACCACCAGGGGTTCTTTGGACCACAGTTATCAGGGTTGATTGCTGATGGGAGATTTCTGTATATAGTACTGATGCATATATATCTATCTATGGATGGCGGACGTATAGCCGGGACAATTCAGGACTGACTTTTGGATGAGGGGATGTATAGCTCTGGTAGATGATCCCCGACTTTTGGCACCACGGATGACGGTTCAGATGACTTGGTACCTACTAGGTTATTTTTAGCAGGGTTGGACGGATTGGTAAGGCCTGTAAGGGAGTCAACTCGATAGTATCGGGTCCTCCCCATTTTGAATTAATACTGTTAACATGTGGCCTGTAGTAAATTTTACCAAACCTTGCACAGTTATAACACTTTCGGCTTTATGTTGGATATCTATTTACTGTTTTCCATAACTGTCATTGCATGAGTCTTAGAGTTGCTTCAAGATACCATTAGGACCGTTGATAGGATCATGCCATTTCATTTATTGTTGGCATGCTATTATTCTTGATATGTTGAATACGCTTCTGGATATGTTGATCATACTTTTGATCATGTTACAGTTCTTGTTGTTATGACAGTACACGTTCTGTTCCCGTTTTACATGTTGATCATGTTTTGGGATATGTTATACATGTTTCTGATATGTTGATATGTTACCCGAGCTTCTGTTCTCGTTTACATGTTGTCTGACAATTGTTTCTGATTATATGATATGTTTAGAGATCTTGAATCTTTGCTGACATGTTGTTATGGGAATGTGTTGTTCTCATGCTTATGTGTGACTACGTGGAAATGTGAATACGTGGTTACGGATTCTGTGAATCATTATATGTCATGCATCGAATATATGTACCTGAATGCTTATGAATTCAGTAACGACATGCCACCAAGAAGAGCACCCCGGAATCGTGTACCACCACTGCCACCCCAAAGAGATGTCACGCCACCCCCGGAACGGGAAGGAACTCCGGAATTAAGGGATGTGCTACGACAATTTATGAGGGCTTGTGCACCGAGAGATAACCCTCCTAATGAAAGGTCATTGGAGAAGTTTCTGAGGATGAATCCGCCTAAGTTCTATGGAGAACCGAACGACCTAAAGGCTGAGAATTGGATTACTAGTCTTGAGAAGATTTTCGAGGCTATGGATATCTACCCAGAGGATCGTGAACGAGTTCGATATGCTACTTTTCTTATGGAAGGAGCTGCATACAATTGGTGGAAGCACGTTCAGCATATGTGGATTGAGAACAACGTTGAGGGAAGTTGGGATGAGTTTATCAGAGAGTTTCAGCAGAAGTATACGCCTCAAATGACTCGTGATGCACGAGAGGCTGAGTTTATGAGTCTGGTTCAGGGAACTATGAATGTGATGGAGTATGAGGCTAGGTTTGTGAGGCTAATCAAGTATGCGCCTCATATTCTGACTGATGAGCGTCGCAAGACGAAGAGGTTTATCGATGGACTGAAGCCTGAACTTCGGTTGGCACTTGCATCTTTGGACATTGAGACCTACAACCAGGCTGTTGATAGAGCGCTAAGGGTTGAAGCTGCACACAAGGAGATCAAGATAACTACTGCACGACAAGGACCTTCTAACCCTAAGCCTTATCAAGGTAATAAGCGACCTTCCGGATCTTTTCCCCAAGGAACTGGAAAGAGGCCAATGGTAACACCACAGCGTCAGCAGCAGAACGCTCCACCGAAACAACAAGCACAGAAGCAGAAAGCGCCACAGCAGTACCAGAGGGCGCCACAACAGCAGAGAGCACCTCAGCCAGGTCCAGAGGAAATTGTTTGTCGATATTGTAGCCGAACGGGACACGCTGAGGAGAACTGTCGTAAGAAAGCTGGACAGTGTTTCGCGTGTGGTTCCCCTGAGCACCAGATGGATAGTTGCCCGCACAAGATCAAGAGATTTGGGGTCCAAGAAAGCTAGACAATTGACACCGACTTTTAACAGGAGGTTTGTTAGGTCAGGACAATCTGTCTGGGAACGGACAGCAAATCTGTTCCCATTACATGTTTACAGGTCGCCTAGGGCTAGCTACCCGAAGTGACAACCGGTGGAGGATGGTGCATGTTTGTATGCGTTGGTAAGAGTTATTGTTGATCTTGGTCCGATACTCTACTAAACGTGGAATTATCGTTGATCCTGGTCCGATGCTCTACCGAATCATGTTTTTCTGGAGTAAGGATGGAGGAGCCTAGCTTGCGGGCAAAATTCTGTTTCATAAAGGATGGTTCATATCTGGAAAAGTTCACTTTACCCTTATCCCGTTTTATGAAAGAATTATGAACCATCAACAGCATATGTGTGCGCGTGTGATAGCATTCATGAAAATGTTTTTAACGTGCATTCTTTTACAGCATCACATTCAAAGAGTTTTATCAACCGAACTTGTTTTGAGTTCTTCTTTAAAGCATCGCATTTAACAATTTTGAACTTTACTTCAAGTTCTTTAATTCAGTACTTTCTTTAAAGTATTCCCTCACTTAGTCCTTTTGACTAATACCTCTCCCGTTTTCTTGCCTCGTGGTTTCAGGTCTTGCAGCCGCAGTCTAGAGGTATCTTGAAGCTCTAGATTGTCATTTTTGTTTCAGTCAGGACTTAGTATTACTTTCTTTTGTGTCCTGCATATGTTTTATGGCTGCATCACTTTATGTTTCTGTATATGTTTCTGAATACTTGAGTATCTTTGTTATACTCTTTCTGCTACTCTGTTACCGATATTTTGAACTCTGCTGTATCGGTACTTATATGTGAATATGTTATATGTTCTGATATGCCGAGTCTCTCTTACACGATCAATATGTTCTTGCTTGTTAAATGCCATCACGCACATGTTTTGAAAAGTTTTAAAATACTCTGATTTTCCGCTGCATAGCCACATCGTTGTACATGTATAGTTCTGATAGACAGCCGTTCGCTGGAGTATTTCTTGAGTGATGGCTCACACCATTACTTGAGAGGTGCTTCAGTGCGGGTGTTGAGACACCGCTCTCCTCTTGTTCTGGTACGGGTGGGGGCGTTACATGAGTTAACTCTGTAGTCTTAGTTATAAGCTTTAAAGGGTGTCACCTTAGACAACTGATTCAAGGCTTATGCTGGGGCTGCACAAGTGACTCATGAAAGTGAATGAGAATCAAGAAAGGACCTACACTTGCATTTGCAAGGTGATCTCTTATTGTGTAAGTCATTCATATGCCATAAGGAGTCCTTGGCCAAGGCAGTGGATCAAGACATCAAGGAAAGGGTTTCTTGGATTGAGATCAAATGGATATGAAATGCACTTAGCTTTAAGACCAGATTATTAGGGTTCTAATTATTCCCTTACCCTAGATCTTGGTTGAGAGATAGTAAGTAGGAGGATTGTATCTCACATGAATCAATGACTTAAAGGTTCTGTCGAATCCGAACATTCCAATTCAGCTAGGGGTTAAATTCCTGTTGCTAGACTATGGTCGTTTAATCTGTGGATTGATTAATTAATTAGTGAATTAATTAATTGGGGTCACTGCTAATTGAATTGAGAACCTAGAGGGTCACACACAACAACTTGGTTACATGAGTTAAGGCTTTAAAATGATTAAACGAGTTAATCGGGCCAAGAGGGTTCCACACGTGTGAACCACACGTGTGGCTCACGTGAGTGACACGTGTCCTTGTGACATGTGTCTCACACGTGTGTAAATATATATGTATATTTATTTATGTGTTAAATAATTAATGTGATTAATTATTTAATAGACTTTGGCTTAATTTGGAGTTAAAAAGAAAGTCTTATTTTGGAGAAAAATAATCTAGTTAATTAATTGTGAATTAATTAATTAGAGAAAATAAGTTATTTATTTTAAATAAATAAAGTATAAAATTATCCAAAAACAGTTTGGATATTTTAGCTCTCTTGAAAGTTGATTTGAATTTGAATTCAAACTCAAAGTCAAAATTACTTGATGATCAAGTAATAGGAGAGAGGGACCAAATCCTTAGTACATAAGGACTAGGATATATATAGGGGAGCTCGAGCTCCCCTTAGAGCTAATCGAGAATTCTTTTGGTTCATGTGTTGAACACAATCCTTTATCCAAGATAAACAAAACCCTAGGTTAAGCCTAAACACTAACTAGAGAACTAGCATCCTTACTAGTTAGATTGTAGTCAAGTTGGTGGACTATCTCTAGAGAGCTTCAAGTTAGAAGTTTGAAGATTCGAGCTTTACCAAGGAGAGGGGATCAAGCCGCGAGAAGAGCGTTCTTGGGTGGCTTGAAACGCTTCAAGAAAGTTAATTAAGAAAGTAAGTTTCTAATCCCTACGAATTTGGTTACACGATTGCGAGTCCTAGATCCTTTTGTTGGAAAATTTTTAAATTTCCGTTGCTTTCTGATTCGTGTTTTCCAACAAGTGGTATTAGAGCCACCTCGTTAATCGTGTTTCTGATTCGTCTCAATTAAACTGAATTTGGTAGAAATTCTTAGGCTTAGATGCGAATTAGGTATTCATGAGTTCTTTTAGAAAGCCTGAATTACGAAACTGTAATTTTTCTTGAATTTCTGAAAATTGTTTTCTTAAATCTGTTTTGAAAAGCTGTTTTAGTTGAAATCTGTTTAAATCGTAATTTTGATTTTTGGATTGAATTGGTTCTGAGAAACTTGAGATACGAAACACGAAATCGAGTTGCGAACGAAAGAGGCAAGGCTCGCGCGTACAAAGGCGTAGCACCCGAGGCCTCGCCAATCGCCGCCGCCCACCAGTCCCGCGACCATGCGGGACTGCCCGCACGAGGCTCCCGCAACCTCGCGGGAGTCACCGCCCACACGTCCCTCAACCGCGCGGGACGTCCCACCTAGCACCTCCAACAACCGCGCGGGAGCCTAGCCGAGACCACCCGCCATCGCCCGCCTGCGCTGTGCGTGTGATGCCCTCAAGGGCGCGCGACGCTGGCGTGCGCGCCTAGCGTGCTTTACCGCACGGCGTGCGGGCGATGCTCACGGCGTTCCGGGCTCGTTTTCGTGTTTTCGTATTTTCGGTCCTTGAAATCCCGATTTAATTTTTCTGAAAATTTTATTTTATTAAATTTGAATTATTTTTGAAATAATTGTTTAAATTGGGATTTTGAGAAATTAAAATCGATTTAAATTTTGGGAAAATTACAAACTTTATTTTCTGAAAATATTGAAAGAATAAAAATCATTAATTTTCATAAATTAATGGGATTTTATTAGTTTATAGTTTTTCGGGTTTTATAGAAAGGGCTCTTGAACAAGAATTGCTATTAGAGCTTAAAGCGAGAATTTTAATTTATTGGTTAAATTTAAATTCTTGCAATTTATGCATGTTAGGTGATCATGGGTTTAGACTTATGTATGGTTTTAATTTATGCACATGGATGGTTTAAATTGGGGTTGGAGCCCTATAGTTGCGTTTTTCAATTGAGGTCGGAGCCTCACTTATATGCGTACTGTTATGTGATTTATTATGTGGCTTTCCATATTACTGTTTTGAGGCCGGGGTATGCCCCGTGTAATTGTCTAAGGCCAATATGAAGATTGAGCCTTATTACTTTATGACTTTTTCCTTTTATTGTAATTTGAGAGTATAATAGGTGGTGAGGTTTTATTTTCATTTTGGAGACAATGCACCCATGGAGTAAGATGGACCACATTCAAGTAACAAGGAGGCCATAAGTGAAGACCCCTCAAAATGTTAGGGAGGGGAATCTCAATTGTAAAATGTAATAGAGATAGGGCTCGTATTTTGTTACCGCTTTCCCTTATGTGATTTAAACTGTTTATGTGGCATGTATGTTAGAACTAGTGATTGTGGAGTGGCTCCCACATATCACGCATAAGATAGATAGAACCCATGATCATCTCATGTTAGTATCATGCTAGGACATGTTATCTGTTTATGTGCTTGTTTGAAATACATTTAAGTTGTACTTGCATTAATCAAGACTAATAAAATTGGATAACATATATGTTGGTGAGGTCGAACCGAACAACTCTTCGGTTGATTAGAAAATTCCCATTAAATATTAAGCTCATTTCGAATAATAGGTATTTAAATTCGAGATGCAAATTTTGAATTAAATTCCTAGCATTCCATCAATAGGTTTTAAGTTTAGTAAGTAAAGCTAGTTATTGTCCGCGAGTCGTGGGATAGCTAGTGGAGCTTATTAGTTCTTAGTTACCTAATTGATCATTTTAAATGATCAATATTTCGTGGTTAATTTTGGCAAGGGTGATGTCCGCGAGTCGTGGGTCGTTCGAACTAAGTTTTGTTCATGATCTTATGATTGATGGGTCTAGCTTAACGCCTAAGTAAATATGGATGTCGCACGAGTCGTGGGTCCATATTGAACGATAGGTGATGCAAAACAATTACTAAGAGTTCTAAAGGTGTTAGAATTGGTAAGTTGTATCTACCTAGGGTTTTACTTAGAATGTCCGCGAGTCGTGGGTTCGAGGTAAAATGCTTAGGATCTTAGTACCCATTGGGAAACACGTTCCTCTTAGATCTTTGGGAATTATAGATCTTTGAAAAACAGTGGGAGCTACATTAGATTAAAGACCTTATCTTTTGTATATCGTTATAATTCAGCATGCTCACATTTTCTCTGCTTAGCATTTATGTTGTAGTTCTGTGATTCTCTACAATATGAAATGCAAACCCATTCGTATCCATCCTTAAGTCAAACAAGTTGACTAAGTCCTAACTAACTCTAAAATGGCTTCGGATCCTAAAATTCATTTTAGAATCCGAAAAGAGAAATTGTTCTCTATAAGGTGAGATTTTCATTTATTTGAAAATTCGACCCGGGCCAAAAGAGAAGCAACCTGAGGTGAATGGATTTTTCCAAACCACTCATGAGTGATTGAACCATCTCATAAAATGTTACAAGGTATAACATTATGGAATTATTCAATATTCCAAATGAGGAAACAAGCGCACACGAACAAGGTCTAAAGATCTCATTTGAAGATCTTGTGGTCTCGATCGTCAACTAAGAAAAGAGTTCTCAATGCACTAATTACTTACATTGCTTCCACCGTCATTCAAACCCTTTATGCTCAACTAGAATGATGCTAATGTAGCATAGTTAAATCATTTAGTTGATAATGGTTGAGAGCATCCTTAAGAAGGAATAAAAGGTTATGATGGTTAATTCTTCTTCTAAACTCACTAAGTTAAAGGCTTGAAGGCCTAAAGAAGAAGAAACCCTTAAGAGCCCAATGGAGGGGCATGTAAGGGGTACGCCCAAAAGACACTAGAGATCAAATAGGACGTTTGCTTCTATGGTAGCAAATAAGGACTTTGAAAGGGAACTGCAAAGAGTATGAGTACTCTGAAATGTTACCTCGTTTAGTAAATCTATTAGGAATAGAATTCACAAGTCTTGAGTTGATTCTGCATAATCTGTTGTGCAAAGACTCAAAGCACCAATGTTCTGAACATGCAACGAGAAAACAAAAGTAAGTGAGATGACAAAGCTTCGAATTACTTTGGAACGTTAAGACATAAAAGGATTAGCAAGTTAGACATCTTAGGATCATTTCACGAAAATGAACTTGGAGAGTTAACTTCCTATGAATCCTATCTTAAAGGGAAACGTTCCCGGAACATTATTTAGGTGAAACGTGGAACGTTCCAAAATTATAGTGGATTTCGATCCATGCTGATGAGTGTAAGATGCTTAATGTAAGCACTAGATACAATCGTCAGTTTAATCATTATGAATGAATGTACTTGTTGAAGTACAAATTCGAAACTTATATGAAATTCTTAGAATTTCAAAAGGAGGTTAGGAACCGAAGTAGTCATAAGTTATAGGTAAATCGACATGATCGAGATAGCCAATATCTTAGCAACTAATTCCTTAGTCATCTTAGAGATAATGGGATTATCTCTCAGTAAACTAATTCGAGAACACCTCAGTGTTTCCGAATGAAGGAATGAAACCTAATGGGATATGGTCCATTCCATGGCAAGCTTTACTGACTTCTAGGAATAAACTCCCAGCATATGCAGTTAGAGATTTTGAATTTTGCACCTTCCAAAATCAGTCCTTTAGATGCACTATGCAATGTGGCACACTAAATTCCCTAATTATTCTTGTCCAAGAATTTAGTGGAATCCTCTTAAGTGAAGAGGATAGTGGGAGATAGGCTGGAAATGAGTTCAAGTTTATACAACAATATTGGATATCATTTCTGCGATTCCCTTAGACAAAGGTTGTTTGTCTCAAGGAATGTATCTTTCTTAAGGAATCGTTCCTACAGAAGAAGAAAGACAAGCAAGCAGACCTCAAAGTAATTTGAGGAAAAATATCCACGCCACATATAGAAGAAACGAGCCCATCTGATAAAACTTAGCCAAATTTTAGAGTATGTACACGTGTGAAACCCTTCTCTTAAGAAGTGTTTAGAACGCGTTCCTAGATAGCCAAGGAATTACTTGAAGAGGAGACACTGTCAGATTTGGAATCTGAGTAGTGTAAGCAAGGCTTGAAATCCAATATGGATTCCATATACTCAAACCAAGTTTTGACCTTGGTTGATCCACCTGATAGGATCAAGCTCGTGGAGCTTCGTGTGAATGAAAGCATTACAACCTTCTTGACGGTTGAAATGCAAAAGTCCATTTGGATTGTGTTTACAACATCCTCATATTCTGACTATGAGATATGATAAATGAATATGAGAACTATCTTGTTCAATATGAGATTGAAAGAGACTGAAATAAGGTATTTCTATAAATCTCATATTCAGTGGGAGTATGCATAAGGTATGCAAATCCCTAAAGTCAATCTGTGGATTGATAAAGGCTTCTAGGAGTTAGACAATTCGATTCCATAGGATAGTCAAATCGTTTGACACAGATGGAAGTCGAATAAGTCTCAAAGTGTACATATGATAGTTAGTGATGTAAGAGTCAATTTTGGTTCTTTAGAAGACGATGTCCTTCTCATTAGGAATGTCAAGGATAACGTGAAAGTTACCAATTCTTATTTAAGAAACAATTTGACATGAAAGATCTTAGTGATTATTCTTGATTATCGACATAGAGATCTATGGAAGATAGATCTAAGAGAATAAAAGGATTATCACAAAAATGAATACATAACCATAATACTAAAAGGAGTTTAGTATGGACAATGGAACATCTCTTTTGAAGAGTATGTGTCCTAAGATAACTTTAAGAAAATTAGAATGTCCAAAATCCCTTTAAGTGAAAGGGTGCATAATGTATGAAATGTCATGTACTAGACTTGATATGGCGCAACACTAAGCGTAGTGGGTCGAATCTAATATGACCTCAGAGAAGGTCATTAGATTTCTGTAAAGGATGTCCCCAGAGTACTTGAGAAGAAATGAGGATATGTATTAGTTTACAAAGCCCAAAAGATCTTGTTCTTAGAAGGATATTTGATGTAACCGTTCATCAAACATAGATGATTATGAAATCATTGAAAGGATACAACTTCTACCAAAATGGTAATGTAATGTGTTGGAAAGGGGTTCCAAGGACGGACATTACAAAACTCGACTATCGTAGTTGATAACTTAGTCGTATTATATAACGCTAATTTAAGTGTTTGGGTAAGAAACTCCATCTAACTGGTTATATGAAGTTCCTAGCATGAAACAACTCCTTTATCATATTGTATGATAAAATGGATGGTTGCTCAAGTAAGAGAACCAATACCTCACCACGAGACTGAACACGTGATTACGAATCACTTTATAAGGAAAAGGTGTTTCCTAAGAGATGTGTAAGCAAGAGGGTCATATCAGCAGAGAATATAGCAGATCCACTTTGGAAACGCCCAAAGTCAATAGACTCTCAAAGTACATCTTGAGAAGATGGGACTTAGAGTACCTAAATGGCTTTTACGGGCAAGTGGGAGATTGTTAGGAATAGTGCCCTAGAAAGCCAATTCGACGTAATATGCTTTGGGACTTTTCTTATATCACAGACAATCTTTGAATAATATACGATTGATTAATCATCATAGGCAAACATTTCTTTATATACCAATACGTGTTTTGTGTGTTTCCATTATGTGCGCATGTATGAGAACTCCCCTAATCCTGATGACTTTAGGACTCTACCATTTAGGTGAAATGGTTCATGAAACGAGCCCTATATCACATAAGTCATGATTAGTAAAATACTCCAAGCCGATGAGTCCTACAGACAGTGGGAGTGTCAACCTGACTCCTTTAAGGCTTGCTTGTAGGATCACGCCCTTAAGAAGGACCACCTTGTTTCATGTAGGTGCAAAGTGTATAGTTGATACGTGCTTGATACATGACGGTGCTTACTTTAATAAGTAAGTTCACTGAGGTGCGCCGTGTGAGAAGATTCCTAAATGGGAAAGGAAGTTTCTATTTCAGGAAATGGAAACTTCCAGATTAGGAAATATCTCACGAGTCATTGATGTGATTAATTGATCCTTAGACTTGAGATTCCATGTCACTATATGAGTTAACTCTGTAGTCTTAGGTATAAGCTTTAAAGGGTGTCGCCTTAGACAACTGATTCAAGGCTTATGCTGGGGCTGCACAAGTGACTCATGAAAGTGAATGAGAATCAAGAAAGGACCTACACTTGCATTTGCAAGGTGATCTCTTATTGTGTAAGTCATTCATATGCCATATGGAGTCCTTGGCCAAGGCAGTAGATCAAGACATCAAGAAAAGGGTTTCTTGGATTGAGATCAAATGGATATGAATTGCACTTAGCTTTAAGACCAGATTATTAGGGTTCTAATTATTCCCTTACCCTAGATCTTGGTTGAGAGATAGTAAGTAGGAGGATTGTATCTCACATGAATCAATGACTTAAAGGTTCTGTCGAATCCGAACATTCCAATTCAGCTAGGGGTTAAACACCTGTTGCTAGACTATGGTCGTTTAATCTGTGGATTGATTAATTAATTAATTGGGTCACTGCTAATTGAATTGAGAACCTAGAGGGTCACACACAACAACTTGGTTACATGAGTTAAGGCTTTAAAATGATTAAACGAGTTAATCGGGCCAAGAGGGTTCCACACGTGTGAACCACACGTGTGGCTCACGTGAGTGACACGTGTGTAAATATATGTGTATATTTATTTATGTGTTAAATAATTAATGTGATTAATTATTTAATAGACTTTGGTTTAATTTGGAGTTAAAAAGAAAGTCTTATTTTGGAGAAAAATAATCTAGTTAATTAATTGTGAATTAATTAATTAGATAAAATAAGTTATTTATTTTAAATAAATAAAGTATAAAATTGTCCAAAAATAGTTTGGATATTTTAGCTCTCTTGAAAGTTGATTTGAATTTGAATTCAAAGTCATAGTCAAAATTACTTGTTGATCAAGTAATAGGAGAGAGGGACTAAATCCTTAGTCCATAAGGACTAGGATTTTCGGCCACTCCCATCCTATATATAGGGGAGCTCGAGCTCCCTTTAGAGGTAATCGAGAATTCTTTTGGTTCATATGTTGAACACCATCCTTTCTCCAAGATAAACAAAACCCTAGGTTAAGCCTAAACACTAACTAGAGAACTAGCATCCTTACTAGTTAGATTGTAGTCAAGTTGGTGGACTATCTCTAGAGAGCTTCAAGTTAGAAGTTTGAAGATTCGAGCTTTACCAAGGAGAGGGGATCAAGCCGCGAGAAGAGCGTTCTTGGGTGGCTTGAAACGCTTCAAGAAAGTTAATTAAGAAAGTAAGTTTCTAATCCCTACGAATTTGGTTACACGATTGCGAATCCTAGATCCTTTTGTTGGAAAATTTTTAAATTTCCACTGCTTTCTGATTCGCCTTTTCCAACACAAAGCACGTAGGCAAATTACAACCCAACTGGGAAGGCCCATACTGCATTGCCGAGATAGGGCGCAACAAAGCTTATCACCTAGAAGATATGGAGGGAAAGGCTATTCCCAGATCTTGGAATGCGCATAACCTCAAGAAGTTTTACGTTTAAAAATCTCTCTGAGTTGTAAGTGTCACTTTTGTACTCCTTCCAACTTATTCCCAGCAATAAAAAGTTTATTCAGTCAATCTGAAAATCTTTTATCTTCAGTTAATCTGAATGTTTTAATGCACCAGTCAATCTGGGATTATGTTTAGAGTCTGAAATTTCGTAAAGCATGCAAAAAGCATATTCGATATACTATCAATGCTCAGAGAGGGGTGTCGGCAAACAGAGATCAAGTCTCTTTGCGACTCATGGCCTTAGAAGTTCAAAATCGCAGGCAGAGATTCCAAGTGGTAGCTCATTGCGACCCGCGATGGAAACACTCTGCGAGCCAGCACTGGCTCGGAGGGGGGGGTAACTAATCTTGACCTGTATCATGTGCACGTTCCGAGCCAGCACTTTGGAATCATTTTAAAAAAAAAAAAAAATCGCAAATCGCTATATATATCAACAAAACTGATATCTATGTAAACAACACTAAGGCAATGCAATATCAGAAACAAACTTGTGATTCTCACTCATCAAAAGGGGTCAGGCCCCGGAAATTTACAAAGGAATTATAGAATGAAAAGTACAAATCCCTTACACACTCTCTATTGAAAGAGGGAAGATCAGCCGCTCCAAGGACAGGTTCCTGGGACGAAGCTGGGGGATTAGACTGTGTCGTTTGGGGAGCCTCTTCAGTGGCAGGAGGAAGTGTTGCCAATGGGGGAATCACTAAGGCAATGTCGTTTGGGTTTTCATTTAGCAGCTCATTCCCTTTCGACCCACTGCTTGAAGGAGCATAAGTAGCCAGCAGGGTTTCTTTGGCCTGCTCTAGGTCAACAGGCCCTGGCAGTGGCAACGCCACCTCAGGTTGTTTCTCGAGCTGAGATTCGGCCCATTCCACAGCCCAGCCATAGGGCACTTTGGTCCAATCCGGCTCCTCGGCGTCTTCATCGTCATCCGCTTCCTCCTGGCTCGCCCCCTCCTCAAAAGAAACGCGCGCCATGAATTCCTCTGGCAGGGTCTGGGGAATGTATCCATTGGCTGCGTTGAGCTTGCGTGGGTCGTTGAGAAGATCATGGGGGATTGGGTGATGAAGATGAACCTGGGACAAGGCTCTCATAAAACCCGTTTCTATGTCTGAGACCCCCAGCGTGCCGGAAACGGTTCCAGACACCTTGGATTGAAGAAACTCAGACACCGCACTATCCTTTATCTGCGGCACCAGTTTTTTGACCATCCAGAAGGTCGTTTTAGTCCCGTCCCTCTGCCCTTCAACAAAGCCAGCCGCCCAACCATCTTGCCTCCCCTTGGCATACGCGGCCTCAGTCTTTTTCTCCGCTGCATCCAGCAGGCTTTGCCGCGTAGCCACTCCGGTTTGCAGCTCCTCGTTCGCTGCCCTAAACTCCCCCAACTCCTTCTCCAGGGCAAACCTTTCATGGAGGGAGTCCTTCACCAGCTTGTCCATCTTATCAAGTTTCGTAGTGTATGCCTTCTTGGCATCCTCCAGCTCCTTGGATAACTTTGCTGCTTCGTCTTTCCAACTTTTCCCCTGCAGAACCTCAGCCCTCTCCGCCAGCAGCTTACGGCGGGCTTCATCGGCCAGCTCCAGCCGCATGGCGGACTGGTGCTCTCTCACGATCAACTGAGAAAGGGAAAAAACGGGAAGGGAGTTAGAGGGAAAGCAACAAAAAGAACGACCCGGCAGAAGAGATAGTGCGAAGGCCCTTACCGCGTTCAGGAGAGCAATCTTGTTATAAGAGAGGGTCGCGTTTCTCTCCTTAGCCAGCTCTTGGTGGTCACTGGCAGTTTGGAGGGAATAGTAAATGGCCCCCAACACATCTTGATCGACCTCTCCGGTCGCTACCCTCCTTTCCGATCCGTCTGTCTTGAAATTCGAGACACCAAAGGGATTTTTGAACGTGGGAACGTTAACTATCCTCTCATAATCCCCCCTCAACATGGAGAATCCGAGGGAGGATCCCGGTCGAAGGGTGGGGGGAACCCAGCAGCCCGATGGCTGGAACGTAGTTTTCCCCCGTTTGGCAACTTTCTTGGGGGCCCCATCCTCTGGGTCGTCCTTATCCTTCCTCTTCTGCGAATGCTTGCCTTTGGGCACCTCCAAAGGAAAGGACCCAGAGTTAGCCTCTTAGTCCGCATCTGGCCGCCCAGCAGACATGACCACTTTGCGCTTGTGCTTCGGAGGGCGGGCAGTTTGACCTCCCGCGGTCTGAACTGAGGCATCAGCTTCCGGGGGGACCCAAGCAGCCCCCTGCGCATCCGCCTCCTCCCCCCCCGCGGGAACATGAGCGTCAGCCCATCTTTGCCCTTCTCCTGAATTAATTGGATTGAGAATTTCCTAATCCTTAATTAAGCATAATTTCCAAAGCATATACATAACTTCTAAACTAGAACCACATAATCGCACAACAAAAATCCTTTTCTTTGTTTTTTTGAACACACGCACCCCCAATTAGGATTCGAACCGAGTCATTGTCCTAAAAATTGAACAAATTAACCACTTGAACCTGTTGACACAACAAAAATACAACTTAAATACTAAAACATGCTCAACTTCAGTAACCATGACTGTCTAACAGTTTTTATTCATATCAGTACAAGTACAAATACATAATCCTCATAAACTTACTAGTTCATCATGTGTAAGAAGAAGAGCGATATGTAGGGTTTAATTGCTAAAGCTTATTAGTTCTGCAAACTATATTATACGTACTGAGACAATACATTCTTATTATGAGATACGGAAGGGTCGTAGATTTGTGAAAATGGTTGCATGATAGACGTCATTGATAAGGGGAAAATCGGGGAGCATGACCGGGCACCAGATGTCACTACCACGCGGCAGCCTATGCCACGTCCATGCTCCTCGACCAAGCCATATAGGTAACCGCCGACCCAACACTTGGCAAAAGACCTCAAGCCATAGCCAGGCAGCAGTCTCCCGCGACTTAGGGTCTCCTTTCGACCCAGATAGGCGTGACCCAGCGGGGGCTCCGACCCAGTCGCTACCAGACAACCGCATTCAATGCAAGCACCACCTACCGTTGGCCGCATTAATTGCAGCTGCGTCCGGTACAGTGTCAGGCATCCGGGCAGGAGCAGGCGAGCAGTGCTTTAGCTGGAAAAGCATTGTTCCGGCCAGGGGCCATGGTTTTCCTCTCCCAACCAGATCCACACTTTCGGGGAAGTGTACTTGCACCCACGGAGTCCATCTCCACCCTATAAAAGCCTCACCCCATGATCATCAAAGGTAAGCTTCCCTTCGTGCGCAAAACCCATCCTGTCCTCTTACGACCAAAAGCTTTTTGCTGACTTGAGAGTCGGAGTGCCAAAACGGGTCCAACCCCCATCCTTCCCCGTCTTGGCCTCTGAGCTTACGTTTGTTTCATCCTTTCAGCTAGGGAAAACACCAGAGTTCTCCCGACCATATAAATATCTCGGGTGATTGGGAGTCCTAATCTGCAGTCCAGCACATAGCCCAGATTTCGACACCATCACTATCCATGTATCATAAAATTATGTATATATTTTTGTAAATAAATATTTAATATTTTTTAACATTCGAAATATAGCATTTTTTAGGGTTAAGTGCAATAATTTTGAAATGTTAGGGGACAAATCACCCAAAATGAAAGGATAGGGGCAACTCGCAAAGGAGGGGGATTTGTGCAATTAACCCAAAAATATTTATCTCTACATTTATATAATTAAGCATATTTATAGTTATATTCTTATTTAAGAAATTAGGTTTTCATCCTTATAATTTGTTTAAGATTGCAAATTCCCTTTGCATTAGGCTTTGGCCGCGAATTAAATACCTTTCTAATAAAAAATTTATGTATAAAATTAATAATTTACTAAATTGAACAATGGATAATTAAAGACTAGCATAAACCCCGTGCTTTGCACGGAGTATTTAACATTATATAAAATATTTATACATAAATTTTTAATTATATATACTAAAAACTTTACGTTGTTAATTTTTAAAGCTATAAATAATGAATTATTAAAATCATTAAATTAAATACACATTCTTAAATAGAACCAAAGCTATAGCTAATGAATTCTTTCATTTCTGATCATAGATGTTGCCTTTATCTGGTTTTTTCATTATAAAGGATAAAAATACAATTTTACATAAATTAGTGTAAAAGAATAATAATTAGAAACAAAAAACTGGCTAAAGAAAAATATTTCTAGTTAGGTTAAAGCGAGTGTTACAACTCACAAACAATAATTACATTTAAATTAATTGCTACAAAATAATTTCCTATAGATAACATAAGAGAGTGAATTAATTAACATAGTGATGACACTGAAAATTGGTTTCGCCGGAGATTGATCGGAATCGGCTCCAAACTTCCAACAAATCAGCCAAAGGTGGGTTCTTTGACCTGCTAAGATCAAATAAACGTAAGAATATCAGGCGGGAGGTGTTTCCCACGTAGGCACTCCGACGCTCAAGACAATGAGTTTGCTTTAGGTGAGAGGTGACCGGAAATTTGGGCAGAGGTTCGGTATGTAAAAGTGTGCGTCCCTTTGTTCTGAAGAAGAAATAGTATTTATACCTTAGACTTGGGTCAGAGCCGTGCCTGAATGGGCTTAGGGGGAGCAAATAATGTGGGGTCGTGCGCCGAGTGGTGGAGTGGCATGTGAACGTGGGCAACCGCCACACTTGGGACGGAGCGCGATAAGGTTGGGCGCTTAACTTGAGCGCTAACCTTAGATTGAGCGCTAACTTAAGGTTGAGCACTAACCTTGAGGTTGAGCGCTAACCTTAGGTTGAGCGCTAAGGTTGGGCGCTTAGGGTGAGAGCGAAGGTGGGGCACTAAGGGTGCGCTAAGACGGAGGTGGAGCGCTAAGGTTGAGCGCAAAGGTGGAGTGCGAAGGCTGAGCTCTTAGGTTGAGCGCAAAGGCGGAGCGCTAAGGTTGAGCGCGAAGGTGGAGCGCTAAAGCTGAGCACTTAGGTTGAGCGCAAAGGCGGAGCACTAAGGTTGAGCGCGAAGGTGGAGTGCTAAAGCTGAGCACTTAGGTTGAGAGCGAAGGTGGAGCGCTAAGGCGGAGCGCGAACGTAGAGCGCTAAAGCTGAGCGCTTAGATGGAGAGCTAAGGTTGAGCGCTAAGCGGAGCGTGAATATGGAGCGCTAAAACTGAGCGCTTAGATGGAGCGCGAAGGTTGAGCGCTAAGGTTGAGCGCAAAGGAGGCGGGCGAAAGGTGGAGCGCTAAAGCTGAGCGCTAAGGTTGAGCGCAAAGGCGGAGCGCTAA
This sequence comes from Lantana camara, assembly GCA_037501455.1. Classification (NCBI taxonomy): domain Eukaryota; kingdom Viridiplantae; phylum Streptophyta; class Magnoliopsida; order Lamiales; family Verbenaceae; genus Lantana; species Lantana camara. The sequence goes on along the minus strand of CM074857.1, from coordinate 61,716,706 downwards.
GGTCGAGCGCTAAGGCGGAGCGCGAACGTGGAGCGCTTAGGTTGAGCGCGAAGGTTGAACGCGAAAGTGGAGCACGCTTGAGGTGGAACGCAAAGGAGCGGACCTCGAAAGGGTGGAGCTCAACACTTAGAAATATTTTAGCACTATCATGAACTCATATAAGAGGGAACGCGCTTTAGAAATGAGCGGAGAGTGCTTGAGCACAAAACAGGGGAACGCGAGACTTGAGCTCCAAAAGGGGACACTATGTTTGAGCACTAGAAGGGAGCGCATGAATGGGGAGCCTAATGTTTGTGTGCCAAAGAGGGAACGGTCCTTAGTTTATTTTTTGGCACTATCACATAGAGATAATGTTGGATTTAGTCAAGTTATAAAAATAAGTTAAAAAAGAAGTGGAGAAATGAAAATAAAAAATAAAACAAACTATGTGATATGGAATATTTTATATAGGTGCTCCGTAAATATTGTAAAAAATGATAATAAAATTTAAAGCTAGAAAAATAGAAATAAAAATTAGATTAGGAAAAAATAATAGAATTAAAAAATATATATTATATAAATGGAATAAGTGATAAAATAATAAATCTATAATGTTACATATTCGAGAAAGTTTCGTACAAAGAGGTAATATACATAAAATAAATTTTATTTTAGTGATAAGAGAGTTCTAAATGATCAAACAAAGGAAATATTTTATTTTGACAGATATTAAATAGCTAATCATCATAAAGTGTCATGAAAAATGAAATTAAACAAAACTACGAAAGGGGTGGGTGAAACTCAAAAATTAAAAAATTAAAAACAAACATAACTAACTAAATCATCGAGAATTTAAAAGAATTATAAAAACTGCGAAAATTTGAGGCAATAAAATTCATAATATCCAAATCTTTTACAGTAATTATGGTATAAATCCATACTAAGTAAACTAAATATTGGGGTGGGGTGGTGGGGGGGAACTCTGAGAGATCAAAAAATAAATCTAAATTAAAGAAAAACTAATTTAATTATAAAGTTGTATAAGCAATAGAAAATAAGGATAAAGTGTTAAGGAATTAAGCACAAAACTAAAGTTTAAATCCACAAAGCATCAACGTCAATAATTATATGCTTGAAAGTTACAATATTGTAATATAAGAAGAACAAAAAAAAGTGAGAATAGATTGAAAGAAACTGATGTTAATGATTATATACTTTAAAGCCACAATGTAATATAAATCGGAAAAAATATAAGTAGATTGACAGCAAGTGATATCAAAATTCTTTTTTTAGAAAAATTATTTACAGACTTATCAATACAATTTTATTACAAAACAGATGTGTAACTTGAAAGAAAATGTTCAGTGGTTTATACCTCAGTATAAAGGAATTTCAAGACTTGATCTCCTTCCACATTTGTCTGCCCAATAATTATTCCAACATGACCATGAAAAAAATGGAATAAATTATTAATATAATAAACACAAAGTCATCGATACAATGAATATATATTTGAAAATCACAATATAATATAAGAAGAAAAAGATGAGAGTAAATAAAAAACAAATGCCAACGAAAATATATTAAAGCTACAATATAATATAAGAAGAAGAAAAAAATGAGATTAGATTGAAAATCAGTAACCGCATTGAAAGGAAAAAATGAGTGTGTGTAACATAAAACTTGTGAAGTATTTATATAGAACAAACAATTAATGAAAAGAAACCCTAAAAGAATAAAGAAAAATAACTAAATTGAATAATTTCTTAAATCAAGGAGATAATTAATAAGATTCAGATGCATTTAATGAAAAATAAAGCTTAAAAGAGAAAATTAAGGAAAACTAATTAAATTGAATGATTTTTAAAATTAAAGAGATATTGAATGATTTCGTAAATTAAGGACATAATTAATAAGATTTATGTGTATTTAAAAATTCAATCATTGTAATTAGCATTAAACAATTTACCATTAAATTATTTTATCAATTAAAATAATTCAAAATTCTAGAAAATTAGTATTTAGTCAAAATTAATATAATTGGGTCAAAATACACCCTTCCTATAATATATAGATAACTTTTGAAATCAGTTATTCCATTCCAAATTTATCAAAATGACATATAAGTATAACATAATAAATAATTAATTGAGACAACTACATCTTATTAAACTTGATATAAAATTCTTGGAACCATCAAAAAGGTGCGAAGCGCATGATAATAATTGGTGAAATACCTGAATTATTAAATATCAAAATGTTAACCAAATTAAAAGTAGAAGAATATGTCTAATAGTTTGTAGAAAAGTAGAATAAAATTACATGATATGTTTTCCAACTATTGAAAATTTGAAATATTATTATTTGAATTCACGCGGGATTTAAAGAGCATAGTTAATTCAACTCGAATTTGGCTTGTACAGGACAGATTTTGGATTTGGACCTAGGGGTGTAAACGAGTCGAGTCGAGTTGAGCCGAATTTTGGTTAAAAAATCAGGTTCGGGCTCGAAAATGGATATGCAGGATCGAGATCGGGATCGAGATCGTCAAGTCGGAATTTCTTCGGCTTGAACTCAGATCGTGACAAACTCGGGCTTGACTCAACTTGGCTTGATTTAGCTCGCCAAATCCAACTCGAGATCGGGCTTGAGATCGAGATCGAGCTCGACCCTTATATTTTTAACATTTTAAGATATATGCAATATAATATGTGATATATAAATGTATATTTACATAATATAATATTGGACCATATATAAATTATGAAATTATATATATATGGTATGTATTTAGTATATTATTTAAAATTGAAGTCGTATAAATATTGATGAGGGGAAAATCGGGAAGCGTGACTAAGCGTCACGTGTCCTCGCCACGTGGCAGGACCAGGCCAGGTCATCTTCTGAATCCGACCCAGGCGCCATTCCCTCGAGCCAGCACTTGGTCCATGTGAAAAGCGGTCATATGTTCTGTGAAGGGAGGATCTCGACCCAGGGCCTCCCCCGACCGAGAAGCGGCAGACCGAGGCGTCAGATCGACCCACGTACTACAGTACAACCGCATTCAATGCAAGTACCAAGTACGGTGTCAGGCGCCCTGGTAGGAGCAGACAAACAGTGCTTTAGCCGTAAAAGCACTGTTCCGGTCACCATCCGTCGCTCTCCAACCAAACCAGATCCTTCTTGGAGGTGTACTTGCACCTACGGAGATCATCTCCTTCCTATATAAGCCCATCTCCCTCATTGACAAGGGTAAGTTGTTTTCCTCTCTACTCTAAGTCCTTACTTCCTTTGCATTTTCGACCCAGAGCTTTAGCTAACTTGAGCGTCGGAGTGCCAAAATGGGTTCAACCCCCATATTCCCCTGTTTTGGCCTTTGAGTTCTCGTTTGTTCATCCATCTCAGTTCAGGAAAGCATCAAAGTTACCTCACGAATACAAATATCTTGGGTGATTGAGAGTCCCAGTCTGCAGTCTAGCACATAGCCAGATTTTGACACCATCATCTTGGGGGCGTCTGTGGGAAACTTTGAACAAAAAGCCTAAGTCCTTTCCAGTAAACATCACACATATCTACCACCATGGTGCTAACACGCCACGGGCGACGAGTCTATGGAGAAAACGGGAAAGAGATTTTCCCTGACCTTAATGCTCCAGGAGGGAGTTATCGCCCTCTTGTGGTAGGCGTCGTAGCTGCTGAAGTTATTCCCAATGTGTCGCCCAGGGTGGTGCTCTCGGAAGCGGACCTGACCGCTTATATGGAACAGTGCCGCGCAGAGGCCATTGCGGCGGCAAGAGAAAACAGGGAGCCCAACATGCCGGCTCCCCTGCGAGGAAGTCCCCTTGCATTAACTCCGCAAAATGTTGCATATCCTACCGTTCAAGGGCCTTCTATCCCGATGCCCTACGTTGTCCAGTAGCCCACCAACCAGCTTAGCTTCTGGGGATACCTACCTTTTCCTTACGTGTAAAACCCTTACATTCAGCCTCAAAGTATTTATATCGCTCCGGCCCTGGGGCCCAGCACCTGGTCCAACCGGGTGCTCATGCTAAGGAGGGTTATGATGACAATAGCAACCCTCCCCACCATAGGGAGCCGGCAAGGAGAAGGCTGATTCCAGAGGAGGAGCGTCCCACACAAATCCTTAGGAATGTGAGGGAAGATGACAGAGGTACCTGTCACATTGTCGGGATGGTTAGCGAAATGATTAGGGATGCGTCTGTTCCTAGAAACTTCTCGGTGTTTGACCGTTTAGGGGCTAGGGTCCATCCTGACACCTACTTGCGGGCCAACCGAGGGCACTGGGTCGGCCCCAATGACCTTCGGAATCAGCTCCCCAGGAGAGAACCACAGCAGCAGCAGTAGTATGTTCCCGACCCAGCCCATGGGTCGGAATATTTTGATCCACAGGAGGAAGTGTCCTCCCATGTTCCCCGCGGGGAAGCCTTCGAAGCACGGTTGCCCGCTCACCGAGATGATCACCTTCCCCAGCGTCAAGGGAGGGTATACCGCAGTGAGAGGGAGGCGAAATTCCCCTTTTGTGATACCATTATTGACGCAAAGGTGGTGGATAAAGTCCCCACCAATCTACCCATTTATCACGGGAACACCGACCCCGTGAAACACTGCTCCAAATTTGAGGCTCAAGTCAGCCTCTATGGCCACTCCAAGCTCATCAGGGCCAAGATCTTCGAGACTATGCTCGAGGGCCCCGCCCAAGACTGGTTCAAGCTCCCATCAACCTACCTGTATAACATAGTTCAGGAGGAGGGTGAAACCTTGAGGAGATTGTTTACCCGTTTAAACGAGGCCTTCGTTAAGGCTGAGCACCCGGGGATCGATGTACTGACCCAGACTCTTCACAAGGCCATCTGCTATGCGGAATGAGCCGACGATATCATCCTCCAATCCCCGCAATACATGGAGGAGGTCATGGCCATTTCCCTACGTTTTATGCGCCTAGAGGAAGTGAAATCAACCACTTGGGTGCAAGGGCGGAGAAGCGAAAGGCGAACGTATGAGCCCGTCTCTGACAGGCTCCCCACGTCCGACCAACCTTGGTCGGAGCCTCCCAGGCTTTCCAGAAGAATGGAACAAAGGCTCAAGAGGAACATGCTCTCAGGAAGCGGAGCCAAGAAGGCCTATAGTCCGTTGGTCTGCCCCATTGAAGAAATCTATGAAGTCATGGATATGGGGCTGCTCAAGAAGCCTAAGCAGCTGAAAGAGACCAAAAAGGTCAAGGAGTTGGGCAAACGCTGCGCTTACCACATGCAGTTTGGGCATTAGACCTCGGAGTGCATCGCCCTAAGGGAGGAGGTTGAAAGGCTGATCCAAGGAGGCCATCTGATAGAATTCATCAAGAAGTTGGATGAGCGAGCCCGCCAAGCTTTCGACCTAAGAGACTCCCCACCTCCCAAAAGAGGGCGTAAGCCACCTCTCGAGAAGCCTGAAGAAGGGAACCCCACAATCTGCCTACCAATGAGATATTCATGATAGCAGGGGGCCTAGCAGGGGGAGACTCAAAGACCGCTCGCAAGCGGTCACGACGACAGGTGGGTTGAGAGCTCTATGGGCCCAAGGAAGTGATGCATGTCAAGCCAGGCAGAGTGTGGCTGGAGTAGAAGGTATCTTTTAGTGATAGGGATTTTGTACCAGTGATGCCACGGGACGAAGGAATGCCGAGTTGTCCATTGGTAGTCACGCTTGATGTTGCCAATTGCGCTGTACACAAAATCCTTGTTGATAGTGAAAGCTCAGCCAACATTATCTTTTACTCGACTTTGTAAAAGATGAATATCCATAACGACTTAGATTATGAACTAATCAAAACACCTTTGATAGGTTTCGGGGGATCACTATTCTAAGGGACGAGTCAGGCTCGTCATCTCCATGGGAAAGTTACCGAAAAGAGCCACCCAGCTGCTCGAATACTTGGTGGTTGAAGGTCCCTCGGCTTACAACATTATCATAGGGGGTCCCGCCCTTATAAGTTTCAGAGCAGTGATCTCCGCGTACCATCAAATAGTCAAGCTGCCGACTCCACACGGGATAGGGGAGCTTTGGTGCAACATGCCAGAATCCGGGGAATGCTACTCTATCTCCATGGAAAAGGTAAAACTTCCCAACAAAAGTAATGTTCCTTTGCTGAACGTTGATGACTTCCTAGACATGGAGCTTGCAGACCCAGATGACCCAAAGGCAGAGATGTGCTCCAAGCAAATGACTTCCACCATTGCCCGTAAGAAGAGAAAGTTAGATGAAGGTAAAATTGTCGCCGCAGGCGCCATTGTCCCCTTTCAATTGGTGCCCGACGATGAAGAGAAAACCACAAACGTCGGAGCTAACTTCAAAGGTAAACAACAATGTATGCTCGTTTAGTTCTTACGAGAAAATGCAGATGTATTCGCTTGAAAATCCTCACACTTGGTCGGCGTCGACCTAAAGGTCATTGAACATCATTTGAATGTCGACCCAAGCTTTTGACCTATCAAGCAGTGATTGAGGGCGCAGAGCGACGAGCGTAATGAGACAATTGAGCAGGAAGTCAACAAGCTCCTGGATGCCGGATAAATCACACCCCCCAAATACGTCGACTGACTATGCAACGTCGTTCTGGAGGCGAAAACAGGAGGAAAGTGCCGAATGTATAACGACTTCAAAGATCTAAACAAGGCATGCCCTAAAGATCCCTATCCTTTCCCACGGATTGATCAGCTGGTCGATTCAACCACAGGATGCGAGCTTTTAAGTATGATAGATGCCTTTCAGGGCTACTATCAAATATTCATGGCTTAGGAGGATAAGAAGAAAATGACATTCATCGTGGTCAAGGGCATTTACTATTTTGAGGTCATGCCTTTCGGATTGAAAAATGCAGGAGCCACCTACCAAAGGCTGGTCAATAAAGTCTTTGAAGATGAGATCGGGAAGACAATGGAAGTGTACGTGGACGATATGATCGTTAAAAGCGAGAAGGCAGAAATGTACCTGGAGGATTTAGGTCGGACTTTCGACCTACTACGTAAGTATAGAATGAAGCTAAATCCAAACAAATGCTCATTCGGCGTAGAAGGAGAAAAGTTCCTAAGCTATATTATTAGCCAAAGAGGAATCGAGGCAAACCCAGAAAAGATCCTGGCACTCAAAAGCATCAACAGGCCTCACACTATCAGAGATGTCCAACTTCTGGTTGGTCGAATAATCTCCTTGAACAGGTTCATTTCTCGCTCCTCTGAGAAAAATCTTCCATTCTTTAAAATTCTTCGCAATATTAAGAAATTCGAATGGACTGAGGAATGTGACGGTGCCTTTGAAAGCCTTAAAGAATATCTTGCATCCCCTCCCTTGTTAGCCAAACCAATTGCAGGGGAAACTGTGTACCTGTACCTGGCTATTACTAAAGAGGCGGTTAGCTCAGTGTTGGTCGCCCTGCGCGAAAGAAAACACATGCCAGTGTATTATGTGAGCCAGATATTGCACGGCGCGGAAACACGCTACCTGGAAATTGAGAAGTTCGCTTTGGCACTCGTGCATGCCTCCAGGAAGTTGAGGCCCTATTTCCAGTCCCACTCCATTGTGGTCCTCATAGACCAAGGTTTGCGCTAAGGCTTGGAGAAGCTAGATGCTACAGGAAGGATAGTAAAATGGGCAATTGAGTTAAGCCAGTTTGATATCAGCTACCAGCCCAGAGCTGCGTACCAAGCCCAAATCCTTGCAGACTTCCTCATTGAGAAGGACGACCCAAACAAGCAGACCCAACGCTCAGTGCTATGGACCATGTCGGTCGATGGCTCCTTAACATCTCAGGGAGGGGGTATGGGAGTATCCTTAATAAGCACATAAGGTCAAGAGCTTGATTTCTCCTTCTCCCTAGATTTTCCAGCTACCAATAACGAAGCAGAGTATGAGGCGCTTATCTCAAGCCTCAAGATCGCCAAGGAGCGTAGAATCGAAAGGATTTCGGTAACCACAGATTCGCAGCTTGTGGCGAGCCAGGTCGAAGGCTCCTATGAGGCGCGTGAAGAGACAATGATCCAGTATCTTGCTAAGGTTAAATCCTTAGCATCTGAATTCAAAGACTTTAAGATGCTACAGGTTCCTAGAGAAGAGAACAAGCGAGCAGATGCCTTATCCAAATTCACGAACGAGATGAGAGGCTTCAAGGACCAAAACATTATCTACCTTTCAAGTAAGGGGCGGGTGATTGATGGGCAAGCAGAACCGATATGCTTTATCGATCCAGCTGAGCCTTGTTGGCTCGATGAGTTCATATTGTACCTCAGAGATGGAGTCTTACCCGCCGACAGGAACACAGCAAGGCGCCTCCGATACAAAGCATCAAGTTACTCGCTTGATTCGGATGGGAGGTTATACAAGAGAGCCTACATGGGACCAACAAAAAGATGCCTCCGCCCATCCCAAGCCTTGGATGTATTGGAGGAAATCCATAGTGGTCAATGCGGGAACCACGCAGGCGATTGATCCTTAGCAAAGAAAGTATCAAGGAGTGGGTTTTATTGGCCCACCCTCAACGAAGATGCTAAGGAATAAGCCCACAAATGCGTAAATTGTCAGAAACATGCCAACATCCCGCATTAGCACCCTTCTGAGTTAGTCCCAGTCGATATTTGTTGGCCCTTTGATTAGTGGGGAATTGACATAGTGGGGCCGCTTCCAGTTGCAACCAGCCAGAGGCAATACCTGTTAGTTGCAGTCGAATACTTCTCCAAATGGGTTGAAGCCCAACCGGCCGCAAAAATCATCGATAAGGTTATCCAAAACTTCCTTTGGCGAAATATCATCTGCAGGTTTAGAGTTCCAAGGGTGTTAATTTGTGACAATGGGACACAGTTCCAAAGTGCTAGCACTAGATCATACTGTTCAGACATGGGAATCAGTCAACGTTTCGCGTCAGTCAGCCATCCTCAAGCAAATGGCCAAGTGGAAGTCATCAACCGCATCATCATTCAGAATCTCCAGACCAGGCTTGAGGCCAAGAAAGGAGCCTGGGTCGACGAACTTGATGGGTCCTTTGGGCCTACCGCACCACTCCTAGAACCGCGACCGGATTAACACCCTTCTCGATGGTTTATGGGTCGGAGGCCATGATCCCAGCTGAGCTACTCCATCAAACCACTAGAGTATCCAACTATCAGCTCACTAGAAATGCAGAAGACCGAGCACATGAGCTCGATACCATTGAGGAAGTCCGAAAGAAGGGTTTTCAACGCATGCAACAATATCGAGCCACAGTGGCTCGGAGCTACAACAAAGTTGTCAAACCCCGCGCCTACCAAATAGATGACCTAGTCCTCAAGAAGGTCGAAGTAACCAAGCACGTAGGCAAACTACAACCCAACTGGGAAGGCCCCTATCGTATTGTAAAAATAGGCGGCAACAAGGCCTACCACCTCGAAGACATTGAGGGGAATACCATCCCTAGATCTTGGAATGCCCACAATCTTAAGAAGTTTTATGTTTAAATTACTCTTGGTTTGTAAGTGCTCTCTATACTTGACTCGTTTACATCAATGAAAGTAATTTTCAGTCAATATGAATGTTTCTTACTTTCAGTCAATCTGAATGCTCTACACTCCTAGTTAATCTGTGTAGCACACCGAAGCGCAGAGCACTACATCCCCCGCATCATAACCTGAAACGTGTGACGAAATAGAGACTCCGTACACGCATCAAGCTACAGCGAACGGGTGACAAACAAAACACACTCACTAGCTAGGCGGTCTAAACCCCAATACAGAGTGTGCAATAAAAAAAATTAACAAACGCGGAAGCACCAGGAATCAAACTACAAACATACATGCATTCATACCAAGAATATAATAGATCAACTAATACATACCTTGCCCATCCCTGGCCAAATAAGTCATACAAGTCCTCATAATCCGAATTTAAAAGCATAATCTTATACGTATTTATACATAGTACTAAAACTGGAAAGTAAAGATGCAATATGCAAAGACTCTCCTACAAAACGCGAACAACTCAAAGTAAAAGACTGCCACCTAGCAAGAACTGAAGACCTGTACCTGCAAACTCAAAGAAACAAAAAGGGGGAAAAGAAAACAACGAGGAGGGGTCAGGCCTAAGGACTGGTGAGGGGGCTAACACACGTATACGTACATATACGTAAGAGCATAGCATATTCAAAATTAAAGTGTTCATGAACCGGGGCGTGGTTTTTGCATTCTAAAACATTTTAACCCGTGATATTATATATAAAAAAAAAAGGTTTAAGACTGAAGACCAAAATGAACAAATTTTAGAAATTAGAATTCCACTCCCGTTTCACAAACCATAAGCAGAAGCAAAAGCATACTAACTCAGTGAGTACGAATCTCAAACCACCTTACTCCGTTTAGAGAAAAACTCAAAAGAAAAACATAATTCAAACACGCATACCTCTTCTCCGGGTGATGGAAGGGTTGTACACCCCTAACCATCTATGCGAATATGTTAGGGTCGTGAGTTTCATGACACTCACACCCAAGGATTCCATCTCCCACTTACCTCCTAGTGGGTTCCGGGGTGATCCTAAGTGTGGAAATCGTACTCGGGAGTAACCCGACGGCCTAACACCGTCCCGGGGCTCCTTTGTACCAATCTTCGGGGCCCAAGGCAAACTGCAAAAAGGCATATACATTCACAGACTTATCTTTCAAAGTCAAGACTCGCTAAATCAAAACAACACCAACCCTCTTTCAAAACAAAATAAACGAAAATATAACTTACGTATACATAAAAGCATTTTTGAAACATTTCATAACAAACGGGCCAATTCCCACAAAATACTTATCGAACACGTATCTAAATACATATATATATATAAGTCGCATGCGGGCTTCAAAACTCACGTAGGGTTGTAGGTCATATTAACTAAAAGAAAAGAAATCTCACCTTGTCGACCAAACCGAACGAGACGAACATAAAACACCTCTAAAAACCTCCTCGTCACCCACGGAACAAACCTAAGGACAAAACAAAGAGCAAACGATGAACTTAGACTCAATATGTACCAATTAGATGCTCAGCAAATGTATATGAATGCAAATGATGCATAAGGAATGTAATGAGATAGCAATTAGGTCAAATGGAACTATATTACATCATATTGAATCATAGCTCACATATTTCACGTTAAACGAATCCATAGCTCTCACATAACGAGCATAACACATCATTTAAGATGTTAGGCATGCATGCATACAATAAAAGGATCAAGAAAATATCATATGTATATATAAGTCGCATGCGGGCTTCAAAACTCACGTAGCGTTGTAGGTCATATTAACTAAAAGAAAAGAAATCTCACCTTGTCGACCAAACCGAACGAGACGAACTTAAAACACCTCTAAAAACGTCCTCGCCATCCACGGAACAAACCTAAGGACAAACCAAAGAGCAAACGATGAACTTAGACTCAATATGTACCAATTAGATGCTCAGCAAATGTATATGAATGCAAATGATGCATAAGGAATGCAATGAGATAGCAATTAGGTCAAATGGAACTATATTACATCATATTGAATCATAGCTCACATATTTCACGTTAAACGAATCCATAGCTCTCACATAACGAGCATAACACATCATTTAAGATGTTACGCATGCATGCATACAATAAAAGGATCAAGAAAATATCATATGAGGCAAGGAGATCAAAGCATAAGTTCATACATGCGCATAAAAGAGCATATAGTGCATATCTTGACATATATTGCATACAAATGCATCTAAATTATGTAATAAGTTCATATTAAAGCACGTAGCATATAATACATAAAGTTAACTAAACATACAAAGTAAGAATAAAGTTAAAAGAACATGCAACGAACAAGAAAGTAGGAAACAAACATATACACCAACACACAGTGTCGCGGCCGCGCCACCTCCCACGCATGCGGTGGTCGCGGCCGCGCCACCACTCCAGTGGCACAACCTAGAGGCCTGTCGCGGCCATGACACCTTCAAAGCACAAAAAGGGTCCCGGCCGCGACAGAAGCAAAACCGCCACCACATCACGGCCGCGACAAGGAATACACCCTGCGTGTTCGCGGCCGCGCCGCTGCTCGAACTTCGGCAAGACAGGGCCAAAGCGGGGGAGAAAGGACTCCAAATCCGCAACAAAGCATGATAGAAAAAACATAAAAAACACCCCAATTCATGCAAAGAAACAGCAGCAAAACTCAGGTAATAAGCATGGAAGCCAAAGTGCACGTATATTCATCATATCTCCAAGTTCTTCAAATGAAACCTCAAAATTCCTAAACTATCATGAAATATAAGTTCATAGAAGTGAAAAGAGATGTCTTAAGTTCTAATATAATGCATCAAATACAAAGGAAATGCAAGGAATCAAGCAAATTCATCAAGAAGGTCTCTAACCCTTACTATTCATCAAGAGTTCAATATCATGCTCATTTCTTCATGGAATTCAGAAAATATAGACTTGAAAGAAATAGGAAAGGATGTATAATAAGTTCATAAGCTTACCTTTCAAATTTGAGGCAAATCGGATGAGTATTGAGCTCAAAACTTGAAAAATGAATAGTATACTTCTTCCTCCTCTTGGGATTTCGGGTTGCTGGAGCAAAAACCCCTTTTTCTTATTTTTTTCTGATGTTTAAACGAAATGGGAGGGTTATGGGCTGATAAAGGGGTTAACCAAGGTTAGTTAGGTTCAAACTTGGGTTAATTTGGTTAAAGAATGAATAAGTTAGGGCCAAAATGATAAAAGGTGGCGAATCTGTCACACGGTCTCGGTTCGGGTGAAATTCGCATATATAAAAGAGCTTAGAAAAATACAAGGTTAGATTCCTTGGCTTCCATTCTTCAGTACAAGTCCAACGCTTCATTCGGAATTCGAATCCGAATTCCCAATCTCGAGTTACGCCTTCCGGAACCCAAGGTGCGCTAACACGAGCTAGGCCCTCAAGTCCCTAACAATTAAAACGGTTTGAAAACCGTATCAAACGAATACAAAAACATGAAACGAATATAAAAATGCATTCATAACACATATAATTCATGCATAACACATAATCACAAAAATTAGAAACTAATTCCGAGTCTAACGGATCAAAAAAGACACAAAACGGGCAAATACGTTCAAATATTCACAAATAATTCTTAACAAATAATTTCATATAATTCAAGAATTATCAAATAATAATGTAATTAACACATAATTGCATAAATAAATAATTTAAATGTGCATTTAGCTCACTCGTAAAGGCGTACCTGTACGGACGAAAAATCTTGATGTTACAATCTGGGTGTCTTTTAAAATATTTTGGAGTTGTCCCTTAGGCATGCATTCGATATTCTATCAATGCTTTAAGGAAGGGTTGCAACGTCCCAGTAAAGTAAAAGTCAACGACAATGAGCTACAAGTCCACGCGACTGAAGGAAATGACCCGGAAGCAGTTTCCGAGTCAGATTTCGGTCGCCCTGCAGACGGAACAAAAATCCCCTTAGATTTTGGGGGTTTGGCGACTTTCTCCTTGGGTGCGGAGGGAGCGCGTGCGTTTTCGGTTGGGACCCAAGCAGCCCCTTGCACGTCTGCGGCCTCTCACTCTATCAGTTTGTGCGGGTCGACCCACCTCTATCCAACCGCCCTTTCGACCGCGACAATTTTGGCTTTAGTATGCTCCTCGGTCAATCCCTCTGCTTGGGCAATCTCTTTCACCGTAGGAGTGGGGCCCTTTGCCTTACCCTTCTGAACTTTCTTGGCTTCTTCAGCCTGACACTTCTCGAGTTTCCGATCGACGTCCTTTGCTCATGCAGCGACCATGATTGATTCTGCGCAGGAAAAAAAAAAGTTTAAATGTTAAGCACTACAGAGGACTTTCTAAGCCCTATCAAGCAGGGACGAAATAGGGTTTAAGTGTAAGCGAAAAAGAGGGAACGAGCTTGGCCTAAGCGAGTTGACGACGTAGTTACCCATGCCGAAGTCCAGGTGTCTTGTCGTACCCGGAGCCGACCCTAAGCTTATCAACAAGTGAGAGCTTGTGAAGATACCTGTGTCCAAGGGATGCACCTCCCTCAAAGCGGCCAACAGCGTGTTGGGCTAGAGTACGGGATCTCTCTCCCGGTAAACCTGCTCAACATCGTTCCAGGCCGTGTGATTCAAACCTGTCCAACCACCCACGAATCGCACGAATACGTGCTTCACTTTCCAATCCTTCCCGTGAGAACTCCTGTGACACCCCGTTTCTTTGGCAAGCCAGGTATGACATCACAAGAGGGTTTTCCGACGTTTTAATTTCTCTTTTGATTTAATTTATAAGTTGAATTAATTGTTTACATGTCCTTTGTGCCCTAATCGTTGAAGTTTTACGTTTTAAACTTTCGTATTTAATTTCTTATGTTTGATTTTAATTCCCAAAACTCGTGAATACGTGATATATTTAAATTATATGTTTATAAACTCGTTTACATGTTTATCTTATTCGTTTATATTTGTTCGAATTCGTCGGAGACCATTTCTTTATTTTTGGGATTTGAGGGCCTAACAAGTTTTAGCGCGCCTCGGATTCCGGAGGTCATATCTTGAGCTAGGGAATTCGGATTTAAATTTCGGAAGTGACACCGGACTTGGAACAAGATTTGAAAGCTAAGGAACCTAGCCTTATATTTTTCTAAACCCGTTTGGAACCCCGTATTTCGCCCGTAACGTGAGCCTCGCGCAACTTTGCTACCTATTATGGTTTTAGCCATAACTTCTTTATTTCTTAACCAAATGACTTGATTCTTAAGCCTATTTGACCCTAGTTAAATCCTCTCTCTTATTATACTAACCTCACACTCAAAATCAGCAAGAAAGAATGGAAAAGAGGGCTGGAACCGAGAGAAGAAAAGGGGGGAAATCTAATACTATTCACTTTGCAAGTTTTTAGCTCCATACATCTTCATTTCTTCTCCAAATTGAAAGGTAAGTATATGATCTTACTCTCTTCCTTCTTGTGGTCATTTGGAGCTATGATTTGCATGATTTCATCCGTGCTTGAGCATGCTATGAGATTTGGTGTGAATAGTTAGGGATTGTGGTTATTTGATGAATCTCTTGCTCGGTTAATCTTTGATGATTGGAGCTTATTCTATGATATTTTTTCGACCTTTTCATACTTATTTTGTTGTTGTTGCCTTACCTCCTTGTTGCTGTTGTTGTTGGGTTTGTGAAGCAGGGGAGAGCAGCCATGGCTGCTCTCGGTTTCCTTGGGGAAGAAGGGCGGTAACGCCCGTTAAGGCGTTCCCCCTTTGAGGAGGTAACGCCCGTTACCTCCTCCAGCCTTTGAGGCTTTGATGTCTGCCTCCCTTAACGGGGGTTACCCCCTTTGTGCATGGGAGAAGTAACCCCTGTTACCCCCTCTTCTTTGCTATGTTTTTGTGACCTTTTGTGACAGCTTTCGTGGTATTGTTTGTTTACTCATTTTCTCATTTCGTTTTCGATTGTATTTAATTTCTGTCACCCCGATTATGACCCTAACATGCTAATGTGTTGTAATATATTACGTTTTGTTAATTAATTTAAGTTTGTGGCTTCGTTTGTTAGGTGTAAGTGTGACTTGAATTCATAACCGTATAAATGATACGTGTGTTTCCTTCTTGTATCGTTTGTCTCCTTTATGTGCTTTAAGCTTATGAATGCATGTGGTATGCTATAATATGATATGTTATGAGTTTATTTAATATGTTATGCGTTTAATTCTTGAACTCGTTATGTGATATCTCGTTATTTGCTCCAATATGCCTAAATATGAATCTCTATGATATGCATTACATCCATTTGCATTCGTTTGAGTCGCCATGCATCTAACGCTCCTCCGTGAGCACTTCTGGTAAAAGGTGAGGTTTAGGTTTGTTTCTTTTTAGTTATAAGACCTACAACCCTACGTGATTGTTTTCAAGCCCGCATGTGACTATACTATTATATTTATATAATAGATATGTGCTATAAGATATGTTTATGATCTTGTTATAAGATTAAATGGTTTTGAACTATATGGACGAGCATATGTGAGCTTGAAATGTTTTGCAACAAGGCTATGCACCAAACATCTCCGTGCAAGCTTTGCTCTTCTTCAAGATGCTACGACTTAGGATGATACGAAGAGGTACGCTAAAAGCATAAGCCGAGTTGCAAGGTAAAGTATGCTAAGGTATGTAAGTTTATAATGTTCTAAGTATGATATGTTGCGAGTTACGATAAGTTAAGTTATGTTCAGATTTATTGGGCCCAGGGAATTGTGGGTAAAGATGCCCGGGATGGCAAGGGTCGTCTGTTGTGTGTAGAAATTGCATGGTTTTGAGTGTAATTTGATTATATTTTTGGTACCGTTTGATGCGTTTATGCTTCGTTTAGGTGATTTTAGAGTTGGAGATGAGAAACGGCGAAGCAAAGCAATTTCACGAATTTTTGGAGGAGAATGTGGTAACTCCCATTATCACTTAGGAGTTCAATTGTTGTAACCCCCATTACAAGACACAGGAGTGGAGCTTTTGGCGAGAGAAGAGGGGTATCGCCCGTTACCCCTGTGCAAAAGGAAAGTGGTAATGAATAAAAACGTTATTGCGATTTCATCAGTAACGGGCGTTAACAATAGTGGTACATGGAGAGGTAACGCCCGTTACCTAGGGCGGCGCGAGAATTTTGGGATGCTATATTAGTGCGTTTTGGAGTCGTTTTTAGAGAGCTTTTCTTCCAGGTCGTGACCTAGGGTTCGGAGAGAAGACAAGGAGCTTTTTCTTTCAGGTCATGACCTAGGGTTTGGAGAGAAGACAAGGAGTTTCAGAAGTTTTTCAGGGAATTCGAGAAGACGAAATGATTGAATTCTTAGAACGATCTTTGGTTTTATTGTTGCTTTAATTTACAAACTAATTCCTTTGAGTTTAGTTTTGATTAGTTTTCGTATGTTAGATTCGTTTTTAGATATTACTGAATGTTTATGCTTTTGTTTTTGAGACTTTGTTTAGACTTGATGAATATGATTTATTTTAATGCAATTTCCTTTAGTTTTATGAGTTTTGTTTTAATTATGGGTGGCTAATTCTCTAAGGCTAGGGGGAGTAATGATGATTGCATGATAGATGTTTGATATGATGCTTGAATGACTTGTGTTAATTCTTAGTTTGAAAACAGGGTTGAATCGACTTGCGATGGCCTGATCACCCTTAGCATGTGTCATAATTGCCTATAGATCGAAAGAGTGATGGTAATTTAAATGGTTTTCATAACTTGTAAGTTGTAGGATACAAAGAGATTTGGTCCTAGCTTATACAACAGTAATCTTGTTCCATGCCGAGCCGCTAGAATATTGAATTGCACTAGTCTTGTTCCTATGGTTTAATTAACTATTGGTGATTGCGAGAGCAACATTGAACACTAATTAAGTACTTGATTACACCTTGAGAGAGGGTAATACAAATATAAGTGACTAGGTTGTAGAATTACACTTGTCAGACGAGTATCATATTGACTCTTGATTGTATGATTCATTACTTTTCCCCTGCCTCCTTAGTTTACTGAAGTTAATTCGTGCGTTTTAGTATTACTTGTGTTTATTTCTAGTTAATTATTAATTTCTGCTTTAGTAGATTAATAGATAACAACAATAATTGTTTTTCGTTTGGTCTTTAGATTAGAGAAGGATATAGAGTATTGATTGGTTTTCCTTCCCTGTGGGTTCGATCCTATTGTGCTACGCCTATGTTAGTGTACACTTGCACGATTGGTTTTTAACTGTAGTAAAATCCTACAACAAGTTTTTGGCGCCGTTGTCGGGGAAGGAGTTTTAAGTCAATATTACTCAATTATTTTGATCTAGTGCTTTAGACTATTATTTTACTTTGTGTTCATTATCTTTGTCACTGTGGAATTGGACCGAGGATTTCTTTTTCCTTTGTGCAGGTTTACGGTGTATGCGAAGATCTCAAGATCCGGAATTAGTACCATATGATCCGAAAATCGAGAGAACACTAGGTGCTATTAGGAGGAGGTGTAAGAAGGAGAAGAAACTGATTACTTTACCGATGGCTGAACCAGACCCACCACCACCACCGGCCATTAGAGATTATAACGTGCCGCAGGCTGGAGCAATTCAGACTGCAACCCGTCCCCCGATTGCAGCAAATAACTTTAAGATCAAACCAACTATCATAAACTTACTGCAAAAGAATCCTTTTTCAGGATTACCATTGGAGGATCCGACATCACATCTTGAGTATTTTCTTGAAGTGTGTGATACCTTCAAAATTCACAATGTCACTACTGATGCTATCCGAGTTAGGCTTTTTTCCTTCTCACTTAGGGAACGAGCTAAAACATTGTTGACTACTGTCCCAAATGATTCCTTTCAGACTTGGGCAGCATTATCTCAGGCTTTCCTAGCCAAGTTCTTTCCACTTAGCAAAACCACAAAGTACAGGAATGATATCCAAGGTTTCAGGCAGTTGGATGGAGAGTCTTTCTATGAAGCTTGGGAGAGATTTAAGGATTTGCAGAAGAAGTGTCCACATCACCGAATTCCCGGTTGGTTATTGATTCAGACTTTTTATAATGGGATGTCCCCTACTTTTAGAGGAGCGATGGATGCCAGAGAGGGCGGAGCGTTCCTAGCAAAATCTGAAGCAGTTGCAACTGAGTTGTTAGATAATACGTCACAAAACGATGTTTTTGTGCATAAGAGGAGTCATTCGCAACCAGCAAAAGTGCAAGCAGGAGTCACAGAGATAGATGGCTTAACCACCATCAATGCCAAGTTTGAAGCCCTTAACAAGAAATTGGATCAACTTTCTGTCAACACAGTTGGGATACAATCCCAACCAGTTCAGGTAACTTGTGAAATTTGTAGTGGTCCACATGAGTTTAATATGTGTCCTCATACCAATGCAGGAGAACAGGAGCAAGAGCAGACGAATTATGCAAACAACTTCAAACCAGCAAATGATCCCTACTCAAACACCTACAATCCAGGATGGAAGAACCACCCTCACTTGTCTTGGTCTAATAACCAGAATGTTCAACAACCACCTCAACCTAGGCCGCAGTTTCAACCTAGGCAGCAATTTCAACCTCGACCACCAGCCCCATCTAATGCTACGCCCCCTCAATAGGAGCAAAAGCAGGGATGGGAGATCTCACTTGAGAAGTTCATAACTGTGTCTATGGGTCGACATCAGAAGTTGGAAGCTCAATTAGATCAAGTGGTAAATTGGACCAGAACTTTGGAGACTCAGATTGGTCAGATTGCCCAATCTTTGAATATGAGAGGCCCAGGAATGCTACCGAGTCAAACTGAAAACAATCCTAAGGAGCATTGTCAGGCCATATTTGTAGTAGACAATAGAGAGAATGAAGGTCCGAAGATTCTTGCAGGTTCGGATGTTGAGAAAATTATACTTGAGAAAGTAGAAGAGGAAGATGATTTTGAGAAGGAGAACTTAGTGAAAGAAGTGATTTCAAGCAAAGAGAAGTCTGAGGACTTCACTACTGTTATACTTACTGAGGAATGTAGTGTTAGGAATAGTGCCCTTGAAAGCCGATTGTATATCCGCTTTGTGCTTTCCTTATTGTAATCACAGACAATCTTTAAATGAAATAACGAATTGAGGCAACACTTCTTTATATGCTCTTGTTTGGTATGCGTTTACTTTAGCTGTGCATGTATGAGAACTCCCCTAATCCTGATGACTTTAGGACTCTACCATTTAGGTGAAATGGTTCATGAAACGAGCCCTATATCACATAAGTCATGATTAGTAAAATACTCCAAGCCGATGAGTCCTACAGACAGTGGGAGTGTCAACCTGACTCCTCTAAGGCTTGCTTGTGGGATCACGCCCTTAAGAAGGACCACCTTGTTTCATGGAGGTGCAAAGTGTATAGTTGATACGTGCGTGATATATGAGGGTGCTTACTTTAATAAGTAAGTTCACTGAGGTGCCCCGTGTGAGAACATTCCTAAATGGGAAAGGAAGTTTCTATTTCAGGAAATGGAAACTTCCAGATTAGAAAATATCTCACGAGTCATTGATGTGATTAATTGATCCTTAGACTTGAGGTTCCTTGTCACTTTATGAGTTAACTCTGTAATCTTAGGTATAAGCTTTAAAGGGTGTCGCCTTAGACAACTGATTCAAGGCTTATGCTGGGGCTGCACAAGTGATTCATGAAAGTTAATGTGAATCAAGAAAGGACCTACACTTGCATTTGCAAGGTGATCTCTTATTGTGTAAGTCATTCATATGCCATATGGAGTCCTTGGCCAAGGCAGTAGATCAAGACATCAAGAAAAGGGTTTCTTGGATTGAGATCAAATGGATATGAAATGCACTTAGCTTTAAGACCGGATTATTAGGGTTCTGATTATTCCCTTGCCCTAGATCTTGGTTGAGAGATAGTAAGTAGGAGGATTGTATCTCACATGAATCAATGACTTAAAGGTTCTGTCGAATCCGAACATTCCAATTCAGCTAGGGGTTAAACACCTGTTGCTAGACTATGGTCGTTTAATCTGTGGACTGATTAATTAATTAGTGAATTAATTAATTAGGGTCACTGCTAATTGAATTGAGAACCTAGAGGGTCACACACAACAACTTGGTTACATGAGTTGAGGCTTTAAAATGATTAAACGAGTTAATCGGGCCAAGAGGGTTCCACACGTGTGAAGCCACACGTGAATATATATATATTAAATAATTAATTTGTTAATTATTTAATAGACTTTGGTTTAATTTTGAATTAAAAAGAAAGTCTTATTTTGGAGAAAAATAATCAAGTTAATTAATTATGAATTAATTAATTAGATAAAATAAGTTATTTATTTTAAATAAATAAAGTATAAAATTATCCAAAAATAGTTTGGATATTTTTAGCTCTCTTGAAAGTCGATTTGAATTAGAATTCAAAGTCAAAGTCAAAATTACTTGATGATCAAGTAATAGGAGAGAGAGAGACCAAAATCCTAGCCCATTAAGGACTAGGAATTTCGGCACCCTCTCTCTATAAATAGGGGAGCTCGAGCTCCTCTAGGGGCTAATTGGCAATTCTTTTGGTTCATGTGTTGAACACCTTCCTTTCTCCAAGATAAACGAAACCCTAGGATAAGCCTAAACACTAACTAGAGAACTAGCATTCTTACTAGTTAGATTGTGATCAAGTTGGTGGACTATCTCTAGAGAGCTTCAAGTTAGAAGTTTGAAGATTCGAGCTTTACCGAAGGAGAGGGGATCAAGCCACGGGAAGAGCGTTCTTGGGTGGCTTGAAACGCTTCAAGAAAGAATAAAAGAAAAGTAAGTTTTCTATCTCTACGAATTTGGATACCCGATTGCGAGTCCAAGATCCTTTTGTTGGAAAATTTTTTTAAATTCCGTTGCTTTCTGATTCGTGTTTTCCAACAAGTGGTATCAGAGCCATCTCATTAATTGTGTTTCTGATTCGTCTCAATTATGCTGAATTTGGTAGAAATTCTTAGGCTTGATGCGATTTAGTATTTGTAATTGTTTTAGAAAGCCTGAATTACGAAACTGTATTTTTTTTTTCCTGAAAGTTTCTGAAAATTGGTTTTTACAAAATTTAATTTTTGAAAACAATTTTAGATTTGAAACTGTATAAACTGTTTTTGGATTTCTTGGATTGGTTTGGCTTTTGAACGAAAACACGAAACGAAAATACGGAATACGACGAACAGGCGAAACCCCGCTCGCGAAGGAGTCGCGCGCACCGCCCGCCTGGCCTAGGCGCGCGCAGGGCAGCCGCCCAGCACCCTCCCGCAACCGCGTGGGAGGCGAGCCCGCCCAGGGCGGCCGAGACTGGCCGCCCATCGCCCGCCAGCACTGGCAGAGAGGGCCGCGCGTATCAGCGCAGCACTCGCGCGCAGCCCTTTCGCGTACGGGCCCCGTTTTCTCTGTCGCAATCCGATTTTTCATGTTTCGTGCAATCCAGCCCCAATTTTTTATTTTAATTTTTAAAATTTTATTTTTGAATATTTATTTTAATTTTTGAATAAAACTTAAAATTGGGATTTTTGAGAAATAGAGACGGTTTATATTTTGGGTACATCTTTGATAAAATTATTAATTTTCAGAAATTAATTGGAATTTTATTTGTTTTGGTAATTTGGGATTTATTGAAAACTTTTATAAATAAGACTCGCATCAAGTCGTGTTTTAAGTCATTAAGACTTGAAACGGGAATTTTAATTTATTGGCTAAATTTAAATTCTCGCAAAAGCATGTTAGGTGATCATGGGTTTAGACTTATGTATGGTTTTAATTTATGCACATGGATTGTTTAAATTGGGGTTGGAGCCCTATAGTTGCGTTTTTCAATTGAGGTTGGAGCCTCACTTATGTTCGTACTGTTATGTGATTTATTATGTGGCTTTCCATATTACTGTTTTTGAGGCCGGGGTATGCCCCGTGTAATTGTCTAAGGCCAATATGAAGATTGAGCCTTATTACTTTATGTCTTTTTCTTTTTAATGTAATTTGAGAGTAGAGATAGGTGGTGAGGTTTTATTTTCATTTTGGAGACAATGCACCCATGGAGTAAGATGGACCACATTCAAGTAACAAGGAGGCCATAAGTGAAGACCCCTCAAAATGTTAGGGAAGGGAATCTCAATTGTAAAAATGTAATAGAGATAGGGCTCGTATTTTGTTACCGCTTTCCCTTATGTGATTTAAACTGTTTATGTGGCATGTATGTTAGAACTTGTGATTGTGGAGTGGCTCCCACATATCACGCATAAGATAGGTAGAACCCATGATCATTACATGTTAGTATCATGCTAGGACATGTTATCTGTTTATGTGCTTGTTTGAAATGCATTTAAGTGTACTTACATTAATCAAGACTAATAAAATTGGATAACATATCTGTTGGTGAGGTCGAACCGAACAACTCTTCGGTTGATTCGAAAATTCCCATTAAATATTAAGCTAATTTCGAACAAATAGGTATTTAAATTCGAGATGCAAATTTTGAATTAAATTCCTAGCATTCCATCAATAGGTTTTAAGTTTAGTAAGTGAAGCTAGTTATTGTCCGCAAGTCGTGGGATAGCTAGTGGAGCTTATTAGTTCTTAGTTACCTAATTGATCATTTTAAATGATCAATATTTCATGGTCAATTTTAGCAAGGGCGATGTCTGCGAGTCGTGGGTCGTTCGAACTAAGTTTTGATCATGATCTTATGATTGATGGGTCTAGCTTAACGCCTAAGTAAATGTGGATGTCGCACGAGTCGTGGGTCCATATTGAAAGATAGGTGATGCAAAAATAACTACTAAGAGTTCTAAAGGTGTTAGAATTGGTAAGTTGTACCTACCTAGGGTTCTCACTTAGAATGTCCGCGAGTCGTGGGTTCGAGGTAAAATGCCTAGGATCTTAGTACCCATTGGGAAACGTGTTCCTCTTAGATCTTTGGGAATTATAGATCTTTGAAAAACAGTGGGAGCTACATTAGATTAAAGACCTTATCTTTTGTATATCGTTATAATTCAGCATGCTCACTAGTTCTCTGTTTTACCATTTAGGTCGTAGATTCTGTGATTCTCTACGTGTTTTGAAATGGCAACCAAAAACCCTCTTGTATCGATCCTCGAGTTAAACAAGTTGACTGGTCCCAACTATTCTGATTGGCTGAGGAATCTAAAAATCATTTTAGATTCTGAGAAGAGAACTTATGTTCTCTTCGAAGGGGAGCCTAGTCCCGAAGGGGACGCTCCCACTCGGGCCGAGCGGGATGCGATTCAGAAGTGGAAGGATGATAATCTCCAAGCCCGTTGCCTTATGTTGGCTAACATGTCTCCGGACTTGCAAAGGCAACATGAGGCCATGGAATTCGCTTGGGAGATTTACGACCACTTAGAGCAACTTTACCGCCCTCATGAACGTGTTACAAGGTATAACACTTCAAAGGAATTGCTCCACTTAAGAATGAGGGAAGGTTCAAGTGTCCATGAATATGGACTCAAGTTTCTTGCCCTTACTGAGAAACTTGCCTCCATGGACATGCCACTGAAAGATGAGCTTTTAGTGGATTTGTTGCTAGCTTCGCTCCCACCATCATTCAACCCATTTGTCCTTAACTTCAACATGAATCATGCTGGTGCTACTGTAGCTGAGCTGATTAGTCAACTTGTGACTGCTGAAAGCACGATCAAGAAGGACAATAAGGTTTTGATGGTGAATGCTCCATCTTCCTCTTCTGGGCCTTCTAAAGGTAAGGGCAAGAAAGCCCAAAAGAAGAAGAAGAAACCCCTTAGGCCCACTGGTGGCATTTCGAAGGGGAAGGCCCAAAAGAAGAAGCGTGATCAGAAAGAGGATGTTTGCTTCCATTGTGGCAAAGCGGGACATTGGAGGAGAAACTGCCCAGAGTACAAGGCTACTCTAAAGAAAGGTATCTTTCTCGTTGAAGTAAATCTTTCTATTAATTCTAGTTCTTGGGTACTTGATACCGGTTGTGGAACTCATATCTGTAATGATGTACAGATGCTAAGTGAAGTCCAACAACTAAAAGAAGGAGAATGTGTCTTGAAGATCGGTGATGGCTCAAACGTTGAAGCTCGAGCTTTAGGCACAATTAGATTAGATTTAGGTAGTTTTGAGTTAGTCTTGAATAAAGTCCTTCATGTACCGAGCATTATTCGTAATATAATTTCAGTTCCAATATTAGATTGTGAAGGTTATGAAACTTATATTAAGAATGGTAAATGCTTTATCAAACGGAACAACTCTTCCGTTCACATCGGTACTCTAAGTAATGGACTTTATCTAACTCAGAATATCAATATTATGAATATACAACGAGAAACGAAGCGTAAGAGAGATGACAAAGTTTCAGTTCCCTTATGGCACCCTAGATTATGACACATTTCCAAAAACAGAATTAGCAAGATAAACACTTTAGGATCATTCTCTGAAAATGATCTTAAGGAGTTAACTTCTTGCGAATCCTGTCTCAAAGGAAAGATGTCCAAAGTTCCTTTTAAAGGAACTGTGGAACGTGCCACTAAGGTTTTGGATTTGATCCATACTGATGTTTGTGGACCGCTCAGTGTAAGCACAAGAAACAATCATCAGTATTTCATAACCTTTACTGATGACTTCAGTCGGTATGGTTATGTATACTTGATGAAGTATAAATCTGAAGCTTTTGTGAAATTCTTAGAATTTCAAAAGGAGGTTGAGAACCAAACTGGTCACAAGATCAAAGCACTTCGATCTGATCGAGGAGGCAAGTATCTTAGTGAAGAATTCCTTAATCATCTCAAAGATAATGGGATTATCTCTCAGTGGACTCCTCCGGGAACTCCTCAGCTTAATGGAGTTTCTGAGAGAAGGAATCGAACCTTACTTGATATGGTTCGTTCCATGATGAGTTTCACTGACTTACCACCTTCTTTCTGGGGTTATGCCCTAGAAAGTGCAGCAAAGATTTTGAATCTAGTTCCCTCTAAGTCAGTCCCTAAAACGCCCTATGAAATGTGGCATGGTAAAATCCCTAGCTATTCTTACTTAAGAATTTGGGATTGTCCTGCTTACGTGAAGAGGACAGTGGGAGATAAGTTAGAATCTCGTTCTAACTTATGCTACTTTGTAAGTTATCCTAAGGAATCCATAGGATATTACTTCTATGATCAATCTGAGCAAAAGGTGTTTGTTTCCAGAAATGCCACTTTTCTTGAGGAACTGTTCCTTAAAGAAAGGAAAGGCAAGATCATAGAATTAGAGGAAGTACAAAGTGACCCCACGCCACCCACTGAAGAAACGTCCCCTACTGATCAACCACAACCAATCACGAATTTCGATACACATGAAAATCCTCCTTTGAGGCGTACTGAACGCACTCCTAGACAGCCGGAGAGATGGTATAGATTCTTCCATGAAATCTCTCAAAAGGATAATGATCCTTTAACATATGAGGAGGCACTTTCAGATTCTGACTCTGAACAGTGGATAAAAGCCATGAAATCCGAAATGGATTCCATAAACTCCAACCAAGTTTGGACCTTGGTAGATTTGCCTGATGGGGTCAAACCCATAGGTTGCAAATGGATCTTTAAGAGAAAGCTTGGAGTTGATGGAAGCATTGCAGCCTACAAAGCAAGACTGGTTGCAAAAGGATTCACTCAAAGACCCGGTGTGGACTTTGACGAAACCTTCTCACCAGTTGCAATGCAAAAGTCTATTCGGATCATGCTTGCCATTGCTGTATATTATGATTATGAGATATGGCAAATGGATGTGAAAACTGCCTTTCTCATTGGTGACATTGATAAAGACATCTATACGGAGCAACCCATAGGTTTCACATTCAGTGGGAGTGAGCAAAAGGTTTGCAAACTCCAAAGATCAATCTATGGATTGAAACAGGCTTCTAGGAATTGGAACATTCGATTTGATGAATCGGTCAAAGCGTTTGGCTTCATCCAAATTTCGAATGAATCATGTGTGTATAGAAAGGAATTGGAGACCTCGGTGCAATTCTTAGTACTTTATGTTGATGACATCCTTCTTATTGGGAATTCGAAGGATGACGTGAAAGTGACTAAGTTATGGTTATCGAACCAATTCGAGATGAAAGATCTTGGTGATGCGTCCTATATCCTTGGAATTAAAATCTATAAAGATAGACCTAGAAGGTTAATAGGACTATCACAGTCGATGTACATTGACAAAGTATTGAAGAGATTCAATATGGAGTCAGCAAAGGTTAAGAACCTTCCTATGAGTGTAGGAACATGTCTTTCAAAGAAGATGTGTCTTAAGACTAACCTTGAGAAGGAAAGAATGACTCATACACCTTATGCATCAGCAATAGGTAGCATAATGTATGCAATGTTTTGTACTCGACCGGATGTGGCTTACGCACTTAGTGTGACGAGTCGTTTCCAATCTGACCCTGGAGATGGTCACTGGGCTGCCGTGAAGAATATTCTTAAGTACTTGAAAAGAACTAAAGATTTATTCTTAGTTTACGGATGTCAGAAAGATCTTAATGTCGAAGGATACTGCGATGCAAGCTTTGCATCTGACTTAGATGATTTTAAGTCAATGTCAGGATACATTTTCTGCCTAAACGGCGGAGCAGTGAGTTGGAAGAGTTCCAAGCAAACTACCACTGCAGATTCGACCACTGAGGCCGAATACTTAGCTGCAAATGATGCAGCTAAGGAAGGTGTTTGGATTAGAAACTTCATTCAAGAGTTGAATGTTGTTCCTAGCATGAAAGACCCCATTACTGTGTTTTGTGACAACACTGGGGCGGTTGCTCAAGCAAGAGAACCAAGATCTCACCAACGGACCAAGCACATTATGAGGAAGTATCACCTAATCCGTGATATTATCAAAAGAGGAGATGTGCTAATTGAGAGGGTCACATCAGCAGAGAACGTAGCAGATCCACTTACTAAACCCCTTAGTCGAGAAGCTTTCCAAGGTCATCTTCAGAAGATGGGACTTAGAGTAGCTTTAGAATGGCTTTGAAGGGCAAGTGGGAGATTGTTAGGAATAGTGCCCTAGAAAGCCGATTGTATATCCGCTTTGTGCTTTTCCTTATTGTAATCACAGACAATCTTTGAATGAAATAACGAATTGAGGCAACACTTCTTTATATGCTCTTGTTTGGTATGCGTTTACTTTAGCTGTGCATGTATGAGAACTCCCCTAATCCTGATGACTTTAGGACTCTACCATTTAGGTGAAATGGTTCATGAAACGAGCCCTATATCACATAAGTCATGATTAGTAAAATACTCCAAGCTGATGAGTCCTACAGACAGTGGGAGTGCCAACCTGACTCCTCTAAGGCTTGCTTGTGGGATCACGCCCTTAAGAAGGACCACCTTGTTTCATGGAAGTGCAAAGTGTATAGTTGATACGTGCTTGATACATAAGGGTGCTTACTTTAATAAGTAAGTTCACTGAGGTGCCCCGTGTGAGAACATTCCTAAATGGGAAAGGAAGTTTCTATTTCAGGAAATGGAAACTTCCAGATTAGGAAATATCTCACGAGTCATTGATGTGATTAATTGATCCTTAGACTTGAGGTTCCTTGTCGCTTTATGAGTTAACTCTGTAGTCTTAGGTATAAGCTTTAAAGGGTGTCGCCTTAGACAACTGATTCAAGGCTTATGCTGGGGCTGCACAAGTGATTCATGAAAGTGAATGAGAATCAAGAAAGGACCTACACTTACATTTGCAAGGTGATCTCTTATTGTGTAAGTCATTCATATGCCATATGGAGTCCTTGGCCAAGGCAGTAGATCAAGACATCAAGAAAAGGGTTTCTTGGATTGAGATCAAATGGATATGAAATGCACTTAGCTTTTAGACCGGATTATTAGGGTTCTGATTATTCCCTTGCCCTAGATCTTGGTTGAGAGATAGTAAGTAGGAGGATTGTATCTCACATGAATCAATGACTTAAAGGTTCTGTTGAATCCGAACATTTCAATTCAGCTAAGGGTTAAACACCTGTTGCTAGACTATGGTCGTTTAATATGTGGACTGATTAATTAATTAATGAATTAACTAATTAGGGTCACTGCTAATTGAATTGAGAACCTAGAGGGCCACACACAACAACTTGGTTACATGAGTTGAGGCTTTAGAATGATTAAACGAGTTAATCGGGCCAAGAGGGTTCCACACGTGTGAAGCCACACGTGTGGGTCACGTGAGTGACACGTATATATATATATATATATATATATATATATTGTATATATATATTAAATAATTAATTTGTTAATTATTTAATAGACTTTGGTTTAATTTTGAATTAAAAAGAAAGTCTTATTTTGGAGAAAAATAATCTAGTTAATTAATTATGAATTAATTAATTAGATAAAATAAGTTATTTATTTTAAATAAATAAAGTATAAAATTATCCAAAAATAGTTTGGATATTTTTAGCTCTCTTGAAAGTTGATTTGAATTAGAATTCAAAGTCAAAGTCAAAATTACTTGATGATCAAGTAATAGGAGAGAGAGAGACCAAAATCCTAGCCCATTAAGGACTAGGAATTTCGGCACCCTCTCTCTATAAATAGGGGAGCTCGAGCTCCTCTAGGGGCTAATTGGCAATTCTTTTGGTTCATGTGTTGAACACCTTCCTTTCTCCAAGATAAACGAAACCCTAGGATAAGCCTAAACACTAACTAGAGAACTAGCATCCTTACTAGTTAGATTGTGATCAAGTTGGTGGACTATCTCTAGAGAGCTTCAAGTTTGAAGTTTGAAGATTCGAGCTTTACCGAAGGAGAGGGGATCAAGCCGCGAGAAGAGCGTTCTTGGGTGGCTTGAAACGCTTCAAGAAAGAATAAAAGAAAAGTTAGTTTTCTAACTCTACGAATTTGGATACACGATTGCGAGTCCAAGATCCTTTTGTTGGAAAAAATTTTTAAATTCCGCTGCTTTCTGATTCGTGTTTTCCAACATGTAGTGCTATTATTCAGCATAAGCTTCCCCCGAAGCTTAAAGATCCAGGGAGTTTTTCAATTCCTCTTACTATTAGTTCTTTGCAATTCCATAATGTTTTATGTGATTTAGGATCTAGTGTAATTTTAATTCCATTATCTACTTGCAGGAAATTAGGAGTGAAGGAGCTTACACCGACTAATATGACACTCAAACTAGCAGACAGATCGGTGAAATATCTGATAGGAATTCTTGAAGATGTTTTGGTAAAAGTTGGAAGATTTCACATTCCTACTGATTTTGTAATTCTTGATATTGAGAGCGATGAGAGGATGCCATTGATCCTTGGAAGACCATTTCTGGTCACGGCTGGAGCAGATATAGATGTTCAGAATGGACGGCTCACATTCAAAATAGGAGACGAAAAAGTGGAGTTGAGGAATTTTGGTTCCATGACACCACCGGCGATTCCAGATAAGTGTTGCATGATTAAGGTTATCAGTGAGACCTCAGACGGAACCATACTATTCACGGAGAAAAGAGATGCAGTTGATTGCGAAGGAAAACCGAAGTCTCGAAAATCAAGAATAAAGGATGTTTTGGAATTAGATACTTGGAGATCAAGCTCCGGTTTTCTGAGTAACAAGAACGAGGTCACTCCTTGTGACTCGTTGCTTGGGGATTGTTAATCCCAACCCAGTTTTCAAAGTCAAGCTAATGACTAAAACTTAGAACTAAATTTTTTTTTCCTTTCCTTTTGCTTTTGTTTTTTTCGTCCTCGTTAATTGAGTTGTCTCTCTCGTTTGCAGGTCACTTGATGTTTTGCTAGGAAGATAAGGTCTAGATGGTGCGAGGATCGTGATTTGATCGTTATTGTCAATATTGAGGTCCATTTACTTTGTTTGTATGCGTGTGCATGACATTGATTTCTTTTATGAGGCGAATGAGTTGTTGATATGAATGGATATATGCGTTTATGTGTTTCGAGAATGGTGCACTATGGTTTGATTGAATCTTATGAGTTAATTTCGGTTAATTAACGTGATTAAGCACCATCTGGGTTGTGTTTGTGTTTAATGGTATTTTGGACGGAACATTTAGTAACGGGCGTTACACCATTGTAGTTACCTTTTAGTAACGCCCGTTAATGAGGTCAGGCGTCCCAGGCAGTATAGGTAACGGGCGTTACACCCTCGTAGTTGTTTTTTGGTAACGCCCATTAATGGAGTCAGGCGTCTGGGCCAATAGAGGTAACGACCATTACCCATTTCAAGAGAAGAACCGGTAATGCCCGTTAACGGTCCGATTGTGCGAAAATCTGGGTTTAGGAAACACGTTTTTAGGGTTAAATTAATTCTTTTCCTACCCGATTTCGGATTTTTCTCCCCCAAACCTATTGGGATTAGTGCCCTGAAAATCCAATTTCTTTGTAAATACGTCGTATTTTGTTAGATTAATAAAACTGAAATTATTGCAAGTTATGAGTATATTAACATAATTAATAACGTGTAATGATATTCTTATATGAAATGTGTTTCATAGGAAAGGACTTTGGATATCGAAATCACGTGTTATTAAAGTTCTAATCAGTAAGATAAGAATAAGTTCTTATTGAGACTATAATGTGTTATATAAGATGATTAGTCTTTCGTCATAGGAAAATGGAGTTTCCAGTTATAACAAATTGATGATTTTCAATAGATTTGGAAACATCGAATTGGACCACTAAGATAGTTCATTTTAAACTACTATCGAAAATGAACAAATCTTATGGAGCATTGAACTCTTAATCCTAGTGGTATTTCGACTTTAGGCATGTAGTGTTAATCATAGTAACTTGCTCATAAGTGAGGTCTGATATCGAATGACCGAAACCTTTGTACGTTCAGTGATTACATGAAATGTGCTAAAGAGAAATATTGATCGAGGAATCTGTGGCTTTGCTGGAAAGTTAAAAGATATTCCTGGAATAGATTTGCAAAGTTCGAATTAAAACTTTGGCCAAAGTACTTCGTGTGATGTGTCACTGAAGTTGTATGTTGAATGTGTTTCACGTACAAGAGATTTGAACTTAAGGTGAATCAGGAAATTTCAGATTAGAAGTGAAAAATAAATGATGGTAGTATTAATTTATTTTTCATGGATATCTACACGGAGGAGTAAAATGCAAAATTATTCTAGATCGAGAAATTCGTGAACAATTTAATTGATTTTAGAGTGCAACAATGTTTATTTAGTGGAATTAAATATTGTTAAACGGTAATTAATTATTATCATGAGATGATAATATATTAATCCGTTTGGAGCTAAAATTAATTAGTCCTGCAGGTCCCCCTGCAAGCCCCAATCAAAAACACGAAGATAAAACATTAAAAGGAATGAAAGAAATAAATTTTCAAAGGGTTTGAAAATAGCCAAGAGATTTATTTTAAGAAAATAAATCAAGTTCTAAAGAATTGGAAATGCCCGGAATTTTATTTTGGAGAAAAATAAAATTTTCATCGGGGAAAAAAAAAAAACTGGCCACGTCAGCGGACAGGCGTGAGGTAGCGTTGACTGGGCACCAGGTGGAGCGACGCTTGGACGGCAGAGATTGCGCTACATCATCGCCGCGGACGGTCCAAATTAGATCTGGACCGGGCCGATCAACGGGTCGGGTCGAAAATGGATAGGGTTGGTTCAAATCGTATCCGATTCGATCGACCCGGACACGTGGCCGAATCAAAACCGGACACGTCACCCGGAAACCCTAGCCGCGTGTATAACACACGCGCCACCTTCAAGTGGCGCGTGAGGGCGCATGCCGCGGCAGATCGGCTCGTTCTCGGCGGCTTTGGACTCGTGGTGAGGAGAGCTACGACGTGGTTATCTCGGTTTTTGTGTCCAAATTGCACACGCAAGTGGGGTGTGATATTACTATTTTACCCTCGATTTTTCCCCTATAAATAGGGGCCTTGACAATTCATTTTTTCCATCCAACTTTGGGAGGGTTTTTGGTTGAGCTCTCGGCTTTGAAGCCATACCCCTTTCTTCTAGTTAATTTCGATTTATTTTGGAATTAGTTTTAATTAGGTGTTTATATATAAACACCTAATTTCGGGAGAATAAACCCTGAAAAGGGTTTTCTAGTTTAAAGTTTTATTTTCTCTAAGTATTTAGAGAAATACTTTCGGAGCCCACACTCCGAGGGTATCCCTGGGGTTATTGCAGGGAAGCTCTGCCGGTTTCGCAAGGAAATCGGGAATTGGGTTCTCGGGAGGTGAATTCCGGGCGCAGTAGCCATCTTCGGTGAAAGGTATTTTTTATATTATATTTTGTTTAAGCATGATAAATTAGGTGCTCTTAAGTGTTAATTGCATGCTTTATTTATCTGCTTTGTGATTTAAAATTTATTATCAATTGCATGTATATACTTGAGTAATTCCGGCTAGTCTTCCGCTGTTTGTATTTAAATATTTTGATACCTGTATATTAGGAAAAAATTTTAAAGTACGGTCCCGGAACAGTACCATTTTGGGTCCCTGTACCAGCAACTGGTATCAGAGCCGTGCTCTAGATATATACATGCATTGATATGATGCATGCGATGCATAATTTTAAATCTGTTACTGTGCACGTAAATTTTGTCAAAGGAGGCTGGTTTTTAAGTGGGACCGTTTGTGACCCCTCCAGTGTTTCTTGGGAATTTGCATGGAATGATAATTTTCTGGGAATCGATTTCAATAATCTTCCTGGTTAATTGCCTAATCAGTAAATATGATTTAAATTATGTGATAATTTATAACATATTTACTTAAAGTGCCATTTAATTTTAAGCATGACAATTATTTGCAAGCATGCTTAATTGTTTTATTTTATAGCATGATCATGATAATATGAGATATTATGCTATTTTCAATTATGCATATTTTATTTGATGTAATTAGATAAATAATGTTTAATAGAGATTGAACAAGATGTATAATCGGATTAATATTTTTCGGCCTAATCAATAAAGAGTTATTAAATAGACTTAAAAATATTATTAGGGTTATAAATGCGATTTATTAATCCAAGTGGGAGCATATTGATTAGATTAATTACTTCCGATTATAAGACGCCAAATAAATTATGTGATAATCAAAGATAATCCACAACTTTAAAAAATTCAAGTGGGAGCAAGATGAAAAAAAGTTGGATTCTCACGGTCTCCATTACCCGTCTATAGTATAGTGTATACGTACTACTCCCTTCGGCGGGTACGTGATCTTTTAGAGAGGCAGAAGGAGCTTTTAGCTCGGATACCTGATAGGCCAGATGACGAATTTGGGATTCTTCGCAGTGCCGCACCTGTTGTTGCTGAAGCTAGTGATGAAGCTCTTGTTTCTCTGAGAGGCGTGCGTGCAAACTTGGCAGGATTAAGGGCTGATTTGACCACCGTGATCGCAAGAGTTGAGGATTTAGCGCTTTATGTGGATGAGCGATTCGATGCGTGGGAGGCCAGATTGGAGGCTAAATTCGAAGGGTTCTATACTCGCGTTGATCAGTATTTTGGAGGACCCCTATCACCCTGATTCTGTTATTTTGTTTTCCTCCCCTAATTGCTAGATATTCTTTTTACGTTTATTCGTTGTTATGTTTGGATATTTTGGCTACACTTAGATTTTTGCATATGTTTGAATTCCTGAATTTGGTTTATGCAATTGTGCTCTTCTTTACATGAATTTGTGACTTGTGTGTTGATTGTTGGATGCATGTTGATTGTCAATTGCCTGTGCACTTGATCCGTGTTTTCTAGTCACTTGTTCAGGTTTTGGAAGCCTTGCTAGCACGTTGCCTGTTCTTCATTTGATCAGGGAGTTTTCTTGAACTTTAATTCTTTCATTTGCATGAGGACATTGCAAAGTTTAAGTGTGGGGGAGGAAGTGCATGCTTGTTATGAATTTTTATTGAATATTTGCATGATTAGATGTAGTTTCACTTGTGATTTGCTAAAAATCGAGTAATTTTGAAATTTTTTGAAAATTTTCCCTCGTTTTGAACTTTTTCTTTGAAGTTTGATTGTTGAGTGTTTGCTAGAATGAGTTAGGCTTTTTTAATTGAGGAAAATTGCATGAGATTTGATGATTTAGTGTGTTAGTATACCCTTACATTTTGAGCACTTTTGAACGTTATAATGTAATTTGCTTAGAAAGAGGAGTCGATGATTTCCGAATGAGTCTAAGATTTGATTATGATGCATTTTAGTCCTATTGAGGCGAAATTTTGAATTAATGAAAGATTAAGGAAGTGAAGTAGGCATTCATTGTCGAAGGATTTTAAGCCTTTTAATGTTTAGCCGTTTTTCACTAAATAACATAATCTTATTGACCCCGCTGAGCCTAATTGTTGTGCAAAGATTTTTGTAGCCACATTATAAGCCAATGCACAACAATGAAATACCTACCTTAAAAATTTTTACACCAAGGCTTGCTTGTTTGATTTTTATGGTAATTGTCTATCTTTTGACCCCTTTTGATTGTTCTTGTGATTGAATTTGAGAGACCATTGTAGAAAGAAAAAGAAAAAGAATGAGAAAAGTGTGAAAAAGATAAGGGGGTAAAAAAAAAAAAAGAAAAGAGCAAAAGAAAAGAAAAGAGAATTATGCGAAGTGTGAAATTGAGAGTGTAGGATACAATTGAAGAATTTGGGGGGATTTTCGTGTTTAATGGCGAAATTGAAGTGCCTTGAGTTTAAAGATTGAATGATGTAAGATTGGTGAGTAGTCACTTGATCCAAATTTCCATAACCTTACCCTAAGCCTACATTGCAAGCTCGAAAGACCTACCGATCCTAAGTCTTGATTTAATTCCATTAGTGGAGATAGGTGCGAAGAGTGTATTCCGAAGTTGATGATTAGAACTTAGGAGGGAATTGTGAATTTGTCATTCTAATCTTTGCACATTGTTTTGTTTGATTCACACACTACACAAGGGTATACTTTTCATACTAAGTCTTGAGGATCTTATGTTTATGATTACTTGATTAGATAAGCTAGACTTGTTTAGGCGAAGGTTTGATGATTGCTTTGAGGAGCAGGTTTGATGAGGATGTGTTTTCTTAATTTCCGTATTACTCGGGGACGAGCAATAGTCAAGTGTGGGGGATTTTGTTGTGTGTAGAAATTGGATGGTTTTGAGTGTAATTTGATTATATTTTTGGTACCGTTTGATGCGTTTATGTATGTATTTTGCTCCGTTTAGGTGATTTTAGAGTTGGAGATGAGAAACGGCGAAGCAAAGCAATTTCACGTATTTTTGGAGGAGAATGTGGTAACTCCCGTTACCACTTAGGAGTTCAATTGTTGTAACCCCCATTATAAGACACAGGAGTGGAGCTTTCGGCGAGAGAAGAGGGGTAACGCCTGTTACCCTTGTGCAGAAGGAAAGTGGTAACGAATAAAAACGTTACTGTGATTTCATCAGTAACGGGCGTTAACAATAATGGTACATGGAGAGGTAACGCCCGTTACCTAGGGCGGCGCGAGAATTTTGGGCTGCAATATTATTGCGTTTTGGAGTCTTTTTGAAAGAGCTTTTCTTCCAGGTCGTGACCTAGGGTTTGGAGAGAAGACAAGGAGTTTCAGAAGTTTTTCAGGGAATTCGAGAAGACGAAATGATTGAATTCTTAGAACGATCTTTGGTTTTATTATTGCTTTAATTTACAAACTAATTCCTTTGAGTTTAGTTTTGATTAGTTTTCGTATGTTAGATTCGTTTTTAGATATTATTGAATGTTTATGCTTTTGTTTTTGAGACTTTGTTTAGACTTGATGAATATGATTTATTTTAATGCAATTTCCTTTAGTTTTATGAGTTTTGTTTTAATTATGAGTGGCTAATTCTCTAAGGCTAGGGGGAGTAATGATGATTGCATGATAGATGTTTGATATGATGCTTGAATGACTTGTGTTAATTCTTAGTTCGAAAAGAGGGTTGAATTGACTTGCGATGGCCTGATCACCCTTAGCATGTGTCATAATTGCCTATAGATCGAAAGAGTGATAGTAATTTAGATGGTTTTCATAACTTGTAAGTTGTAGGATACAAAGAGATTTGGTCCTAGCTTATACAACAGTAATCTTGTTCCATGCCGAGCCGCTAGAATATTGAATTGCACTAGTCTTATTCCTATGGTTTAATTAACTATTAGTGATTGCGAGAGCAACATTGAACACTAATTAAGTACTTGGTTACACCTTAAGAGAGGGTAATACAAATATAAGTGACTAGGTTGTAGAATTACACTTGTCAGACGAGTATCATATTGACTCTTGATTGTATGATTCATTACTTTTCCCCTGCCTGCTAAGTTTACTGAAGTTAATTCGTGCGTTTTAGTATTACTTGTGTTTATTTCTAGTTAATTGTTAATTTCTGCTTTAGTAGATTAATAGATAACAACAACAATTGTTTTTCGTTTGGTCTTTAGATTAGAGAAGGATATAGAGTAGTGATTGGTTTTCCTTCCCTGTGGGTTCGATCCTGTTGTGCTATGCGTATGTTAGTGTACACTTGTACGATTGGTTTTTAACTGTAGTAAAATCCTACAGCACCGTCGGGTTAAGCCTGTGCACGATTCCCATTTGAAGTACTTATGCACGACTCTTGGAGGTTGAGAAAGCGTGGTGCTTCAAGCACAATGTAGGTTAGCTACCCCTTGTGCATTGGGAAGAGTAGTGAGGGTTTGCCCCGAACTACATGTTATTGGGGTTGGATTGATTATGATTTGTGTTTTCTGTTTTTGTACGTATGTTAATAATTGGGGAGTTAGAGTAAGACCCGTACTTTCCGGGTATAAGAATTCGTTAAGTTATGTTGATTATGAAACGGGATAGGACCTTTCCTTTTAAGCTATGTTCAATTTTGTTATGAATATGTACAAGTTTGATTTAAAAATGATTTTGGTATGCAAAACCCTATCCCGGTTCATAGTCTTTTATTTAATACGTGCTTTGCTCTATATGTATACGTGTGTGGGTGTGCGTTAGCCACCTCACTCAATCGATGGACTGACCCTCTCCTTTCAATTTTTCGGGTGTAGGTTTTGGTTCGTGCTAGGCGGAGTCGTGACTAGGGATGCAAACGAGCCGAGCCAGCTCGCGAGCTTACCGAGCTGACTCGAAGAAGGTTCGGGCTTGAGTTCGAAGTTAGCGAACCGAGCCGAGCCATGGCTCAGCTTGTGCAATTTCGAACCCAAGCCCGAGCCATGTATTTCTTGGCTTGAGGCTCGCGAACCTAACAATAATTAAAAAAAAAAAATTACATATATATATACTCTTATAAACAAACCCTAGCCCTTTATTTTTCCTCTCTTTCCTTCACACGCAGCAGAGGCAGAGGCATGGACCAAAAGAAAAAAAGCAGAGGCAAAGGCGGTGGTTCTTTCACGCATCAGAGAAGACGCCACCCACCTTGGAACCACCACGGCGCCGGCTCCCACCACGGACATCTTCTCTCTTATAACTCCGCCGTCTAGCGCCACCGCCGACCACACCACCGCCTCCTCCTTCTCAGCGGGAGCGCACCACCTTCTCTCTTTCTCCTCTTCTTTTTTTTTGATTTCTTTCTATGAAATTCAGATTTGAACCTTTGGAAGGATTTTGAGGAATTAATGTATGTACTTTCCCAAGTTTTT
Organism: Lantana camara; assembly: GCA_037501455.1. Classification (NCBI taxonomy): domain Eukaryota; kingdom Viridiplantae; phylum Streptophyta; class Magnoliopsida; order Lamiales; family Verbenaceae; genus Lantana; species Lantana camara. The sequence goes on along the minus strand of CM074857.1, from coordinate 61,678,621 downwards.
AGTTCGATTGCATCTGTATTTTGTGCATTCTTTTTCCTTCTCTCTCTCTCTTTTGTTTTTTTTATTTATTTCTATGAATTTCAGTTTTGATATCCTTGAAAGAATTCAAAGGAATTAATGTACTATTTTTCCAAATTTTTGATTCGTTGCATCTCTATTTTTTGCTTTTTTGTTTGTAACAATATGATTTTTGCTTTTTTTATACGGAAAAAAGCTAGATCTGTTCTTTATTTTGCTTTCGATTGGATGAATGTAAAAGAGATCTCCAGATTTTGGCCAAAATGGTGTTATTTTGAGGGATTTTGTTAATGGCTCGTGGCTCGGCTCGGCTCGGCTCGTTTGCATGCCTAGTCGTGAGTCGGTCATGTTTGGTCACCTTGTTCGAGTTGTAATTTTCAATTGCATTCGGTCACATTTTGCATATAATTTAAGTTTGATAATCGATTTGTATATGCATTTTGGGAATTTGATTTATGTATGCTCTTTGAATTATATTTATATACTTTCGGGACAGGCTTCTAGGGCTAGTTGAACTCGTTTTTGTGGATTTATCTTCTTGGATTTTATTGTATGCTTCTACTTTCTTATTGTTTTGCGCACTCTGGTTCGGTCTTAGCTCCGCCTGGCTTAGCGAGTGTGTGTAGGTTCCCGTTCGTTTAGTCTTGAGCTCATGTATGGATTTCTATTTCATATGTGGGTTCGGGGCTAGGTGCGGGAGATATGGTGGCTCACCGCTCCGGGCGCTACAACTCCTGTCTGTGTCGAATATCTAATTACTAGAACGAGATTGTAGCTTCAAAAACCCCCCTCCTATTTGGGGAAGCAGCCGCATCGACCGAGGCAACAAACAACTCTGCAAAGTGCTCCACACACTCCACTTGCCCAAGCAACTTCATTAACATCCTGAAGGCTGTCACCATAGTCTAGCCATTGGGGAGCAGTTGGATCGCGCTAATATGGAGATGATTGTACAAGGCGATCTGGAACGGAGAAAACGGGAGCCGAAACCCATACTCTATAGCTTTTAGCGAGATCGCGATGCACCCTTCCGTAGGGGCCCCCATGTGTTCATCAGCATTGGGGACTATGACTTCGCAATTCAAATCCAGTGCTTTCTACCCGGTCAACCTTTTCTCAGCCGTCTTTCTCTCCGATTCAGTAACTTGGGATCAGAATTCATGATAATATTTGAGGCATTTCTGGGCCCCTTTCTTCTTCTGCTTCCCTGTCCTGCACCTCAGCCTCAGAAGTAGAGGCAACGCCACCTTGATCCCGAGACTCATCCCCCAGGGACATCTCCTCAATTTCCGCGGTCATATCCTCCACTGCCCCTAGGTCAACTCTCTCCCCCTCCTCTTCGCTGAGAGAAACCGAATCAACCTCCAGTTGGTGACCACCCCTGGTCACATCCCCCAGAGCGGGTCTAGTAACCTCCTCAACCAACCCTGGGATGTACATCTCCTCGTTAGGATCCTCCCACCTGTTCTTGCCTAGGCGCGTCACCCCAATAATCTCCATTGACACTTCAGGGTCTGACGTCTCATCCCTTGGCCCATAATTCCTCTGTTGCGAAGCTTTGGGTTGACGACCATAGGGTACGGCGACGAACTTCTTGGGGGCTATTTTTTGAAGTAGGGTTTTGAGCAAAAATGAAGAAGGGAGATTTCAAGAGCAAGACACGTACCTTAGATTGTTTGCTTCAAAGACTCTAGGAAATAATTTCTTTTAGGAGATCTTTGAATGCTTGAGATTCTTCAAACTTAGGGTTTTCTCTTAGCAGATCGCGTGAAAAGGGGAAAAACAGTCTAAGTCCCTCTTTTATAGCTAAATTAAATCATATCAGAGTTAATGCCCAACCACGCGTCAACTAATTAACCGGTGTTGGGGGAAATGTGGCCCGTTACCCTAATTGCGGCTCTAGGTAACCGCCTCTCAGGATCCGTGCCCAGCGCCACAAAATTCAAAAAGCGCAATCATTGCGCTGACACAGGGAAAGCCTAGCGTTTCCCGCCCAGTGGAGTACAGGTGGCACGTGCGCGTGATGCCACCGCACCTTCACCGACCCCCTTGGGTCGATGTCAACTCCTGGATTGATGGGATCTGGCTCGACGGAGTCTGGCTCGATGACGTAGGGCGCGACCCAGCCCCGGTGCGAGCAGCTCCATTATCAGTTTCCCTCCTTTCCCAATGTAATCTCAGGACGCCGTTCTCAAGGTCCGCTGCCACCCAAGTGTGCCGCCCGACCTTGGGGGGGAGATGATAAGGGGAAAATCGGGAAGCGTGACTAAGCGCCACGTGTCCTCGCCACGTGGCAGGACCAGGCCAGGTCACCTTCTGAATCCGACTCAGGCGCCATTCCCTCGAGCCAGCACTTGGTCCATGTGAAAAGCTGTCATATGTTCTGTGAAGGGAGGATCTCGACCCAGGGCCTCCCCCGACTGAGAAACGGTCAACCCAAGCGTCAGATTGACCCACGCACTATAGTACAACCGCATTCAATGCAAGTACCACCTACCGCAGATGCGGCCACACCAAGTACGGTGTCAGGCTCCCTGGCAGGAGCAGACAAACAGTGTTTTAGCCGTAAAAGCACTGTTCCGGTCACCATCTTTCGCTCCCCAACCAGACCAGATCCACACCTTCTTGGAAGTGTACTTGCACCTACGGAGATCATCTCTTTCTTATATAAGCCCATCTCCCTCATTGACAAGGGTAAGCTTTCCTCTCTACTCTAAGTCTTTACTTCCTTTGCATTTTTGGCCCAGAGCTTTAGCTAACTTGAGCGTCGGAATGTCAAAACGGGTTCAACCCCCATATTCCCCTGTTTTGGCCTTTGAGTTCACGTTTGTTCATCCATCTCAGTTCAGGAAAGCATCAGAGTTGCCTCACGAATACAAATATCTTGAGTGATTGGGAGTCCTAATCTGCAGTCCAGCACATAGCCAGATTTTGACACCATCAAATATAATAAAATATATTATTGTATAAAATTTTTAATACATAAATTATAAATTAAATATATATTGTATATATGCTATATATATATATATAATATATATATTTATAAAAAATAAATATATGGATAGACTTGCAAGCCGACTGACGAGCCAAGAACCTAGACACACGGGACTCGATGCATGACTCGGGCTCATTGGAGCTGGGATCGAGATCGTCCCAATTCAATCTCAAGCCGAGTTAGGTCGAGCTTGACTCGCGAAACTCGCGAGTTGGCTCAGCTTGTTTGCACCCCTACTTGGACCCGACTCAAACGCGAGTCGTGGATCACTGTAGGATTTTGTTAATTATATAAATTTCTTTATAAATTTGATAAATAATTTTAAGCAATTCAAATTTTAATCGGACTACTTGTTCTAATATAAAACTAATGTCAAGAGAAGTTATATGATTGTTTTGTTACATAAATTTTGTGAAGCTGTTTATTATCCGGTTTTGTTGAGATAAATATTTAATTGAGAATTGTTACTTCATTTTCTGTTTGTTATATTATTGTATAACTAATTAACTATTAATTGAATTAGGAATTGGTTAAGTTATCTTTCAATAAAATTAAAATAAAGATACTCCTCTAATAAACAAAGACAGCATGAAGGAATCAACATCTCTTTTTCAAACCAACAATGGAGCTATGATGTACAAAATGGAGCTATGAGTACAAATGCGAATACGACGACACGATACAGATTTCTTCTTAAATTTTTCACATAAGGAATATCAGACACGATATCAGGTATGAGTGTCCAACACAATATGACACAGCAAAATAATATTTTTAAAAATGTCCGTATACTATGGGTGGTAAGATATTAAAATATTTGCCAACAGAAATAATTAGGCAGACAACGTTTTATGTGCAGTTATCCAAAATTCTTAACAATTCAAAACAACAACACACCAAAATTCCCAAAAACCAATACAAAATAAAAGCAAATTATAATTTAATTGGGTTCAAGTCGAGCGATAAGTAAAACTCTCGAACCCTTGACCTCTTAGAGAATCAAATAAAATTCGTCTCTTATAATCTAGTTAGTCATCGAAACCTTTGTATGTTATAACGTTCATAAGATGTCTAGTAGCAATCATCGTAAAATTAACAAGATCATATATATAGCAAAGAAAGATTGTATTCTGATCTTAACATCAACCGGAAATCCATTTATTCCAAAGAGGTTCACATGTTTCTAACATCTTATGTGACATCTTATAAGCTCTATTAATAAGAAAATCGATGTTAGACAACTCATAACGCGTATGGAAGAGCCTCAAACAAACACTCTCTTAATCGAGCCCGCACGCATTCAATACCATGTATCATCGCCAAAGCTCCGAAGCTTGGCCTCCATTTCACCGGAGGCATCTTTCTCGCCCGCGGGCAAAATAACAGATTCTTGTTGCGCGTCGATGATGTTCTTGAGCTTGTCTTTGCTCACCCCAAACGCAGCTGCAAACTCAGGGCCGGCCATTGTATGGATCAATGAGTTTGCTCCCACGAGGAATTGAGCCCGGTTGTTGCGTGCTGAGGTGGTGAAGCCAAAGAACTCAAAGGGCCCGTTGTTGGAGGCGGTTTGGCAGAAAGGGAAGTAACGGGGCACCCAGAAAACGTCGCCTTGGGACACCTTGGCCTTCATGGCTAAGGTTCCATTAGGGTACACTATTTGGATAGTGCCCGATCCTTTCAATACGATGCCGTACTCGGTCGCTTGTGGATTCACATGAGGTGCCATCATTGATCCCTGTGTGATCAAGAAAGTAATCGGGTTAATTATATCTAGACTCCTCTCCAAAAACAGGTGAAATTGCATATTAATACCACATTTGGAAAATTACAATTACCCCGCTTAAGTTACATATTAATCCCACATTTGGAAAATTACAATTACCCCCCTTAGTTTTCACATCATGCAACATCGCGTTTTGACAACCAATCGACGTTACGCAAACATAACAACAGAAACAATATGAAGAAACATAAAGATTACCGCTTTGAGATTGACAAGATAAAGACTAATATCATCATGCTTGAGGGGAGAATACTTGGACTCATCCAATGCGAGAGTCCATCCATAATGGTTCTTGAAATCGGGCTCGGTGTCGAAGATATTGTAAGTTTCTGGAGTTTCACTTCTGATTTCCTCCTCTCCGAACAGAGTGTTCAAAAACTTCCTGAAAAACAAAGTTGGTTTCTCCTCTTCTTTCTCTTCAACGTGATCTTTTCCCCAAATACCGGCAATTCTCTTCATGTGTGAGAGCTTCTTGTGCTGATCCATCTCTACGAATTCAGACCATCCGTTGGAGGAATGGGAGTCCGATGATAGGAATACGATCGGGCCTTCTTCTTGTTTCGTCAACATTTTGTGCAGTTTTGCTTTTGAGACCTGCAAATAGCACATAGTTTAGTTTAATTTAGTTGGACTTGAATGTAGTATTTGTTGCTATAAGTATAAACCGAGTTGGATATTTGTACTATACAAATCACTTTTTCCACATCGTATTTTTGGGCCATTAACGTAAAGTGTTGCCGAGCACGCTGATCATGTACGTGCGAGAAAAGCAACTTGTATGATACAATAATTAAACTAAATCACATATGTACTTACATTGAATGCTGTTGAGAGTGTCGAGTGTTCAAATCCTGAAAGAACTGATACTGGATATGATCCACCAGCAAGGAAGAAAGACTGACAAGATTTCAAACAAATCATTAATCCTCCAAATAAACTTGATTAATTAATTTGGCTAAAATATCCTCAAATGAAATTAAACAGTGTATATATACGTATACTTTACCTGGACTTTGTTGGCTCCCAAACTCTCTGAAGTATCAATGCCGCAGATTACATGAAGCATTTGCCTCTTTGATGTATTAATGATGTAAAAAGCCGATCCCGGTGCGATTCTGTATACGTCTCCGCTCTTCATTCTCTTTTCCACAAGCTCATCTTTGTATATATGCCCAACTTTGGCTTCCCCTATTTATCATAGGTCAGATACTAAATTAGTAATCAAGATTTTATTTTATGCATATGGGTTGAGTCGGATCGAACAGTACCTCTATTGATGAAGATAATGAGGCTAGAATCAAGGTATTGGGGGATGAAGAGGCTTTGGGGCTCCATGGAAATGAAGGCAACATGGATGGGATTGGTCATGAATTTGCCTCCAAGACCCTTCACCACCCTCATGTTCCCAGCATCAGTCTTGATCACTTGCTTTGATTTGTGCAGCAAGAACCACTTGTCTCCCTTCACTTTCATCTCCTCCAACACTTGCAGACTGCTAACTGTTGCTATCAGTGAGCAACAAACCACTAATACCAGCACTGACAATGAACATAGTCTCTTTCCCATGCTTAATTTCTGTTAATTCACTCCAGATATGTATATTATAATCTATATGTAGCTTTTTTCTGTTGTTGTGGTTGTGCAGTGTTTTGGTACTCAGAGCTGAGTTTAAATAGAGGTGTGAGAGGAAAGAGGAAAGGGGCACAGGTGTAAGCCATTCACAGATTCTTGGCATTGCTTTGCCTTTTCTTGGTAATGGTATATCCCCAGATTTATGATGAGAATTATTCGCTCTCGTTAAGTACAAACTCAACTTGTACAATTATTTTTCTTATTTTTTGATAAAAGAGAAAAATTATTATTTAACTGGGAAGAACAGAATAATTATCATTGCAGCACTAAAGAGCAAATATCTATAAATTTTAAATAAATTAGCAAATTTAAGTGAAAATTACATTATATAATACTCATGTTTTTTATTTGTTTTAGTAATTGATTTCTAATTGCTAAATTATATTAAAGAACTAGTTCATACAATCAATAAAAAAATCAAATTATCTTTAAAAACACATATAAATTGTATTATCTCCAAAAATATTGAATTATAAATATGAAAAATTACATAAATAAAGAAATTAAAATTCTTAAAAAGTATACATATTATCTGAAAACTCAAAAATACATACATATATATATATTGATGGGATCGAAATACGCTCGTCCCACGTTTGGACACGTGGCAACCCAAGAGGACGACACCTGTCCTGTTGTGATTGAGGTTGTTATATACAAGCGCTCGCAAGCGTCAAGGACACGTGTCAATTCCGCTATGCGTGCAAGTGGCCCCCTCGCCTCTCTACGACGAGCGCGAATTCGTTTTACACGGCTAACGTTCCAATCAGACAAGGGAGCCCTCTTCGAGCGCTACACTCCCTCAGAGAGTCTTCCCCTCCAACTTATTACACAAGCCTTGGCCTTCATCCCCTAGCGGATTCCTTGGCCTCCAAGGCTTTTGGTTGTCACGAGCGCGCTCTTAAGCCCTCGTTACCAACCCCCAAAACGGCTCTCTGACACATCGTACATGCCCGCGCACCTACCACTGTTGCTAGCACCACCTTTCACCAGCTTTTGCAGAGAATATTCCTCCTAGGCTACTCTCGCAATGCCACGTGCTAGGGCAACATTCGGCCAGGACCACACGGTGCAAATGACCAAAGGGTCCTTGACCCTCAACTATAAATATGCAAGGTCATCTTCTCCACTGTAAGCAACTTCCGTTACAGCAACTTCACACTTAGCATTTTTCCTCTTTCAGATCTACATCTGACTTGAGCGTCGGAGAGCCAAACGGGGAATCACCCCCAGTTCCCCCAGCTTGGCCTTCTGACTTTGTCTGTGTGTTTGTCCTAGCAGGTAGAACCCCCACCTTTTCCGGCGATCTTCCAGTGGTTTCCTCACTTAAACAAATTCTAAAGTGATTGGATTCTGTACCCCATATTCAAACCCATCATTTTTGGCGCCGTCTGTGGGAAACCAGCTCTCAACTCACTTCTTCTTTTCTGCTAGTTGAAAAAGCAAACACCTAGAATCTTCTCAACCATGGTAGCTACAAGATCAGGAGCTGTGGGAGGAGGTTCTCACGATGCCAATATTGTTGTTTCCTCCGCCGCGGCTAGCGGAGCACCACCTCCCTCCGTCGCCGCTGGTGGAGCACCACCTGCCAGAGGTGTGACTCCCCTTGCAGAGTCTGCAAATCCACCACCGGCGCCACCAGCACCGCCAGTTTCCAGCCCAGTGGGGGGTGTCTCTTTACCCACCCTTCCTCTGCCTCCTCAGAATCCGTGGATTCCTACCCACGCGAATCCGGGAGGACAATCCTACATGATGCTGCCGCCGGGTTACATGCTTACCCCCACCGTCATGATACCGCCGGTCCAGCCCTATCACGCCGGTCAGATCCAGCTCCCGGTGGTGATCCCCAGGGAGATTGAAGGGGTGGAGTTACCCCCTCTAACTCCTCAACAGTTGAGGGCTCTGTACGCCCAGTGTGAGGTTCAGGCGGCCCAGGGGGCATGGGAAAGATTCCATTCCATGTACTTCCCCTCTGGGCAGGCCACTCAAGCTACTGCTCCATTAGGCGGACTGCAAACTTATCCTCTTAGGGAGGCTCAGGCGGTCCTAAGGGCACAACCGCCCGCCAAAGAGACGCCCCACCAAGGCGACAACGAGCATCCCCCTGTGGACAGGAACAGAGAGCCCACAAAAAGAGTTAACGAAAATGAAGGGGACTCTCATGCTTCCAAAAGAGCCTCCAGAGCCACAAAACAGGGGGACAAAGAAGGAGATGTAAGTCCTAATATCCTCGCGGCTGTGCAAGACCAGCTGCAGGGTTTAAAGGACATGGTTGGACAGCTCTCTCGAGCGCGGTCTCAGGTCTCCCACAGCCGGGATGAACGAGCCGACGCCAAAGACGCTCGTCACAAGGACCGCCAGCTACGCGTCCCCCATCGCAAGGAGCAAGAGGAGAACTTCTGCACTTATGAGTACCAATCCCTGGCGAGGGGCTCTCCCCTCGTGGAAGAAGATCTGATGGCCCAAGCGGGAATGGCCAAAATCCCCACTTCCGTCAATCGCTACGACGGAACAACTGATCCAGTTGAACACTTTGACCATTTTCTGCACTTGATGCACCTATACGAGCACTCGACCAACTACTGGGCCCAAGTCTTTGTCACTTCCCTGGTAGGAATGGCTCAGGAATGGTACGAGCGACTGCCGCCACGCTCGATACATTCATATCAAGAGTTGGCCGACGCTTTCCTCAACCACTTCAATTCTTTGAAGGCCCCCGTCACTGTGCCCACTGCCCTCTACAATATAGTGTAAGGCAAGAACGAGTCTCTCCGCTCGTTCTTCGCCCGCTTCAACAAGGAAATATTGCAAGTGGAGAGGCCTTCCATGGATTTCTTGATCCCAGTGCTCTTTCAGGCTGTGGGTCACAAGCAATATGTGAGCAAAAAGTTTGCCGATGCCATCGTGGAGAGAAGGCCTGGAACCCTTATGGCCTTAAGAGAAGTTGCCGAGCCGTTCTTTGCGCTCGAAGATATGTATGGGATGAATGGGCCCAGGCATCACAGCCCAGTAAGGCACGAGCGCCACCAGGAGCGGGGCAGGGAAATTGTTATCAAGAAGGAACGCAAGAAATCGCCCCCGCCCCATCGACGTTTCGAGCGCATCCGACTCACCAGGCCGAACTCAGAGGTTTATAACCTCTCTGACAAGAAACTCTTCAAGAGACCAGTCAAAATGAGGGAAACGGAGGCGCTGAGGCGCTCGAACAAATACTGTGTTTTCCACAAGCAAAAGGAGCACGACACGGATGAATGCCGCCAGCTGGAAGTTGAAATTCAGAGGCTCGTCGCGGGGGGCCATTTGAAAGAATTTATCAGGATATTGGAGCGTTATGATGAACGCTGTAACGAGCGCACCGGAGAGAGAAGAAGGAGCCCGTTGCGTTCTAGAAGTCCGCGGAGACGAGGCCCCACGGAGAGTAGCCATCGGGGCAAAGGAAAGGCTCTTGAGCAAGAAAATACCCATTTTGCGGTCATCAACATGATAGCAGGAGGTTCCTCTGGAGGAGATTCTAACGCTGCCCGGCGACGGCACGTCCGGAGTTATGATCAACGCCCAAATCCGTCTACGCCATCCAGAAGGCAAATGATCAACGCTCGAAAGAGAATGATGTAATAGGATTTGACGACAGGGACCTGGGGCATATTGTAACGCCCCATGGGGACAGTGAAACCTCTGACTGCCCCATGGTGGTTAGCGTAGATGTCCACAATCACATTGTAAAGAGGGTGTTACTGGATAGTGGAAGCTCTGTTAATGTTTTGTCCTACACTACATTCGAAAAGATGAATGCCGACATCCCGCTTGAACCTCTCAAAACAGCCCTCATTGGCTTTAGAGGTTCGGAGGTTGTCACACGAGGGCAAATTCACCTGGCCACTTCATTTGGCCGAGCCTCGCAGCGCAAAACGCTCATGGTTACATATGCAGTGGTGGAGATTGATATTCCCTATAACATCATAATCGGGCGTCCAACCCTCGTTGATTTCAAAGCTATCATCTCCACCTACCACTAAAAAATCAAATTCCCCACCCCCGAGGGCGTTGGAGAAGTTTTGTGTAACGTACGAGAGGCTTGGGAATGCTATATGCTATCCCTCAGAAAGCCTAAGGCAGAGAAAACATTCCAAATTTGGTCCATCAAGAAATCCGTTGATTTCCCCAGCCTAGATGAAGATGGTCCAGTGCGCAAGAGGGCCAAGCTGAACAAAAAAAAGAACAAGAAGAAGGATCCCAGCACCAAGGGCTCCCACGAAAATGCTCCGCCAGGATTAGTAGAAGGATCCTCCTCTGAGGGGGATGAGCGCGAGGGGGACGAGCCCCCTTAATGATGGGCGCTTGATAGGAAAGAAAAGGGCGCTCGAACTTCCCCGTCCAGAAGTATGGATTGAGCCCTCGGAAAATTTCCTTACCATTGAGCTGGAACCAGGAAACAAGGATAAAACTACTCAAATTGGGCCCAACCTCTCTGGGCCCTCGCAAATCATGATGATTGACTTCCTCAGAGAGAACATTGACATTTTTGCTTGGAAAGCATCTGACCTTACAGGGATTGATCCGGGCGTCATAGTCCCCAGGCTCAATGTGGACCCCTCGTTTAAACCAATAAAACAGAAGAAACGGGATGTACACGGTTTTCGAAAGAGAGTCATCGAGGAAGAAGTTAACAAGCCTCTGGAGGCTCAGTACATTGAGCCTATCTTGTACCCGGAGTGGCTGTATAATGTGGTATTGGTGCCCAAAAGCGCAAATAAATGGCGCATGTGCAATGACTTTACTGATCTTAGCAAAGCTTGCCCCAAGGATCCGTACCCATTGCCTCGGATAGATCAATTGGTGGATTTGACTGTCGGATGTGAACTCATGAGCTTGATGGACGCCTTCCAGGGGTATTATCAAATCTTTATGGCACCAGAGGATCGTCCCAAAACTTCATTTGTCGTTCACTTGGGGGTTTATTGTTTCTTAGTCATGCCTTTTGGGCTCAAGAACGCTGGAGCCACTTATCAACGCCTTGTCAACAAGATGTTTGAGAAAGAAATTGGAGGATCCATGGAGGTTTATGTCGATGATATGATTATCAAGAACGAGCGTCAGGGCTCGCATCTGGAGGATCTCAAGCGCACTTTTTCAATCTTGCGCCGGTATGGGATGAAATTGAATCCTTCAAAGTGTACTTTTGGAGTACGAGAGGGAAAGTTCTTGGGCTACATGGTCAGTCAGAGGGGAATTGAAGCAACCCTAAATCAAGGCTATCTTGGAGATCCCCTCCCCTCGAAACCTCCGGGAAGTGCAAGTGCTAGTGGGAAAAATCATTTCCCTGAACAGGTTCATTTCACGCTCGGCAGACCGAAACCTTCCTTTCTTCATGATTTTGCGGAACGCACGAAATTTTACGTGGACCAAGGAGTGTGAGAAGGCTTTGCAAGACATGAAGGCTTACCTTTCGAGCGCTCCATTACTGACCAAACCCGTTGAAGGCGAAAGGCTATTTATGTACCTGTCCCTTTCGACTGATGCAACGAGCGCGGTACTGGTAGCTGTACGGGAACGTAAGCACTTACCTGTCTATTATTTGAGCAAAACATTACAAGGGGCAGAGAAGCAGTATTTGGAAATCGAGAAGTTTGCGTTTTCCCTCATCAATGCATCAAGGCAATTGAGGCCTTACTTTCAAGTGCACTCAATAACGGTCCTTACTGATCAGCCCTTGAGGCAAGTTTTGTCCAAACCGGACGTATCGGGAAGATTGATAAAGTGGGCCATTGAGTTGAGTCAGTTTGACTTGAGTTTCGAGCCCAGAACCGCTATTCAAGCGCAGGTTCTAGCGGATTTGCTGGTGGCACGCTTCGGTTTAGAACCCGCTCCAGAGAACGAGGGGCTGTGGGTTCTGCACACGGATGGTTCCTCAACCTCTCAAGAGGGAGGAGCAGGGGTAACCCTTAGAGACCCCAATGGAATTGAGTTAAACTTTGCAATCAGGTTGGATTTTCAAGTCACCAATAATGAGGCAGAATACGAAGCCCTTGTACAAGGATTGAAAATTGCTTTTCAGAACGGAGCTTCTAGAATTACCGCCTATGTTGACTCACAGTTAATTGCGAGCCAGATTGAAGGAACTTATGAGGCTCGAGAAACCACCATGGTACAGTACTTGAGCCAAGCCAGGGAAATCATAGGGAAGTTCAAAGAATTCCATCTACTTCAAGTCCCGCGGTGTCACGGGTGGACTCTTTTACTTGAGCAACGGAACAATTTTTCGCCCGTGAGGCTTCCTCAGGTTCTCCAAAACCTTCGGTACGCCTTCCATCCTCGAGTCTTTATGATGACCCTTGCTCTTCTTAGCATTATTCGCGCACTAGCGATAGCTTCCGAACGCTTACTCGTACCGCACTTCGTGTTCGGTACTCGTCCATTCATATTCTACAAGCTAGCATGCTTGCCATACGTCCCATAATCTCGGGTCCCAACAATGCATCTCTTGATGGCACGGGAGCATACGTGCTCCGTCTCGGCATGAAGGGTCGCTAGCGCGCCCAACACGCAATCCTCGTGCTCGTCGCTCGCTCGGGACGCTTCGGTCTTAGGTGCGCCTCGGCGCCTTCGCTTGCTTCTCGCCCGAGTAGGGCAACTCGTAAGTCCAAGGCTAATTCAACTTGCCATCAACCCACAATTGTCCTGCACGAAGCTTAGGACTTGCATTCAAGCTCATAGGCAACTTGCCGTCATGCCCACTATGCGTTGTTGCCCAACAATCGCATATCTTAAGCCTACGGACCCCCGTGTCGTGCGTGAACCCTTCGCACTTATCCACGAGTTAGTTCACGGGACCTTGGAGAACTTGTCCCGATCACTCAATCGGCCTTGAGGTGTTTCTCGGGTCTAGCAACAAAGGGACAGCCCGCTGGGCTTAGCGGGAACTCACACCTAACCTCTGTGGCCTAACTGATGCCTAACACGGACCCCACCGTCCCACGCCGCTCGTTTGGTTCCCAAACCGCCCGAGAACACTAAGTTCCTCTTTTAGGTTCCTAGTGCTGGCCCATGCTAGCAGCCCTTGCCGGCATGGTGCTCGCTTAATGCCATCACAGCACGGGGAGGGCTGGCCGATGCTCACCAATGCATTCCCCCCTTATAGTACTCTTAAAAAAAATTTCCTTTGTCTCACCACTAGACACTCTTTCTAGCCGAGCAGCGCGGATTTTCCATAAATCCCGCATCCGACCTCCAAATCGCCCGCCGTTTTCGCTCAAACGAAGCCCTTGACTTCAATAATCATACTATACACTTAGAGCCCCATCCGAGACTCCATTGTTTGGGAATTGCCCTCGCAATTAGCTGAATTTCCGCAACTACCCCTTTGTGACAGCAGATTGTTGTCAAGGCTTGTTCATTGCTCAAACGGTGTCCAAATGACTTGAAACTTCATAGAGAGCACCCCAACACATGGAGGGAGCTCCCGATAAAATATCTTAAGGAAATTCCTTCGTTTGATCCGCCTGCTCCAAGTACTTTTGCCAACCCTGCGCTGCCGACCGCCTCCCGATCGCACCACAACTCCAAAGCCCTAACGGACTCGGAATGACCCCAAACTTGGTGGAGACCATCCACATACATCAAGGACTACACATATCAAATGGTATTCCGATCCAACTTCGTGAAGACCTTCATCTCCACCACACCCGCGGGACGATATTCCCGAATCGCCCGCAACCAACGCCTCCAAGTTATGGCCGCAACCTTATCTCCAAGTGCGACCCATAACATCCTCCCCCACTCGATTCGTTGACGTCCTCTTTAACACGCACCTATCGCAACAAGTGCGCCGTGCCAACTCACTGTAGCACGAGATGGAGTAACTCCCGAACAACCGTTCCAAGGCACCTTCTGTGCCGCAAGTCGGAAGTTCGCCTCAGCTCGCTCCCCAAAGTTGTGCCTCTCGCACGCCATTCGGCTAGTAGCGGCTTCCTGCACGCTACATCTGCCTAACCACTTCTGTACATTCCCGCTGTACGTCGCAATCACGCCCACCCCAGTGGAGCGCTTTAGAGGGACAACACCGTTGAAGGGACCTTCACTTCCACCAATATCTACTGCTGCGGGCGTCCACCTCGGACCCCGGAGAATAGCTGCTGCGGGCGTCCACCGCGGACCCCGGAAAATACACTGCTGCGGGCGTCCACCTCGGACCCCGGAGAATAGCTGCTGCGGGCATCCACCGCGGACCCCGGAAAAAGCAACGGCAAATCCACCTAGGATTGCACAGGACGACCGGGACTTCTTAGTGCAACCACCCTTGGTTAGCATACCCGCGAACGTCAAACACCACTCAAGGACTGCCCGGTGATCAGCCGGCTCGCAGTCAGGTGTGCTGTGACCCCATAACGGTCCTTCCGTTATTGGCACACGCTACACGGTACCCTCAGGTACAAATTGGGTCCACGCCCAAGGCACAAACACTGGCTCCTCCACAGCTCAGTGTGCAAAGATTGGGTAGACGAACTGTGTCGCGCGCCACATCCTCCCCCACTCGAGTGGTTGCCGCCCCGGCAACACTCAGACAACAAGGCCTCTCGCCCGAAAGTCGTATGCGGTGTGAAGGCACATCCCGACTTAGAATCCAACTCAAGAGCCCGAAGCTCCTCCACTGTACGAATGCCCCTCTTGGAAACTCTTCCACCACAGAGCCCATAATATGGTTTCCAAATCCCCTCAAAGAACACCCGCATCCTCAACACCGTGCAAGCCCTTCCACTAGGCAAGCACTCGCATAAAGTGGGGACTCGATCTTTCGACTTATCGGCCACAAGATATCCCGGCGTGCACTCCGTTCAATTAGCAGCGTCATAGTCCTCAAAATCACTGCCCCGAATCACAAGCACCTCACGTGCAATCGGCGTACTCAACGCCTTCTCAACCTCATCCCACAAAGTCCCCATCGAAAACTCCTAGGCCATAGAGCCCATATACGGCTTCGGAATAATCTCAAGGAACATCCACACGATTATCCATACTCCGGATAATCAACCAACTCGGAACTCCCCCTCTGGGTAAAGTCCCTACCACAACAATGGCCTCGCGCCATGATCACCTCCTGACTAAACGAATCCACATCGAAAGCCAGGATGAATTCTTCACTCTTACACTACATTTCCCGAAATCCACCCCCAACATGGCTAACAATCCTCTTCAACTCAAGCTACTCATCCGTAGCAAGCTCGAGAAAAATCAGACTGGTCACCAACGTTGCAAGCAGAGCACTGAAGATCGGGTTAATAAACTTCGCCCAATCGAAATGTAGTTACCAACGAGTTCTCACCATCAGATTACTGGACTTCACCCAATCGTAATCACCCATACTGCAAATCGGGTTACTAAACTTCACACAATTCACAGCTTATCGGCAACATCGTACTTCAATCGTACTCTTCGACCGTCACAGAAGAACTGAACAATTCGGTTAATAGACTTCGCCAAACTGCAAGTCGAAATCGCAACTCAGATTACTATTATTCACCCAAGCTACAACCTTTCTGTAAGGCTTTCGGAGCTAAATTGTCGTACTAAGCTCGCTCTCTGAAAGCAACCCCCACTGCTTATCCCAGATGCTTCACGGATTGACTCTTTGGTACACGGCATCCCCAAAACCATATGCGACCAACAACGGCTCATTGCGGCATTTTAAAGCCACTTTCAATGTGCCTACACTTTACATGCAGCAAATCGGCATGTTTTTAGTCCATAAGTCTAGGTTTCGGCTCACTAGCTCGTGTAAAGTTCGCTTGCCAATTCCTTAGTTCAAGCGGCATCGGGTTCTCGGAAGGTACGTTTTCAACTTCGCACTAATCAACTTCCATCCCGGATTGAATCCGGGCTCTGATACCACCTGTCACGGGCGGACTCTTTTACTTGCGCAGCGGAATAATTTTTCGCCCGTGAGGCTTCCTCAGGTTCTCCAAAACCTTCGGTACGCCTCCCATCCTCGAGTCTTTATGATGACCCTTGCTCTTCTTAGCATTATTCCCGCACTAGCGATAGCTTCCGAACGCTTACTCGTACCGCACTTCGTGTTCGGTACTCGTCCATTCATGTTCTACAAGCTAGCATGCTTGCCATACGTCCCATAATCTCGGGTCCCAACAATACATCTCTTGATGGCACGGGAGCATACGTGCTCCGTCTCGGCATGAAGGGTCGCTAGCACGCCCAACACGCAATCCTCGTGCTCGTCGCTCGCTCGGGACGCTTCGGTCTTAGGTGCGCCTTCGCTTGCTTCTCGCCCGAGTAGGGCAACTCGTAAGTCCAAGGCTAATTCAACTTGCCATCAACCCACAATTGTCCTGCACGAAGCTTAGGACTTGCATTCAAGCTCATAGGCAACTTGCCGTCATGCCCACTATGCGTTGTTGCCCAACAATCGCATATCTTAAGCCTACGGACCCCCGTGTCGTGCGTGAACCCTTCGCACTTATCCACGAGTTAGTTCACGGGACCTTGGAGAACTTGTCCCGATCACTCAATCGGCCTTGAGGTGTTTCTCGGGTCTAGCAACAAAGGGACAGCCCGCTGGGCTTAGCGGGAACTCACACCTAACCTCTGTGGCCTAACTGATGCCCAACGCGGACCCCACCGTCCCACGCCGCTCGTTTGGTTCCCAAACCGCCCGAGAACACTAAGTTCCTCTTTTAGGTTCCTAGTGCTGGCCCATGCTAGCAGCCGTTGCCGGCATGGTGCTCGCTTAATGCCATCACAGCACGGGGAGGGCTGGCCGATGCTCACCAATGCATGCCCCCCTTATAGTACTCTTAAAAAAAATTTCAGGGACCTAAGTTGGACCAAACTGCAACAGAACCTTCATTAAACTGGATCGGGCCAATTTCTTAACAAAACCGGACTGCACCAACTATCTAAGTGGGTTATTGAAATTTATTTAAAGCTAGCCCACTTAGGGGCTCCTCCCTTTGGCAAATCCGCAACAACCCTTAGCATATCGGGTTGGGTTATCACCTTTGTTTTTCGCTCTTCAAGCTTGGGCCTTCTCTTTTGGGGCCTCATGTTTTGGATAGCCTGCTGTTCTCCTTATAGATCTTATAGCTTTCTTGTTTCTAGTAGAGCATCTCGAAGGTTTTTTCTCTTTGTTTTTTTATAGCTTTCTTGTTTCTAGCTCCACCTTCCCGGATCGCTGATTGTACTCTTTCCCTTTGGGGGG
This sequence comes from Lantana camara, assembly GCA_037501455.1. Lineage (NCBI taxonomy): Eukaryota > Viridiplantae > Streptophyta > Magnoliopsida > Lamiales > Verbenaceae > Lantana > Lantana camara. Next base: position 61,660,981 of record CM074857.1, on the reverse strand, counting down.
TTTTGTCCCTTTTGGGTTTTCCCCTTGAAGGGTTTTAACGAGGCAATTTAGTCTGGGTTGCGTGTGTTAGGTATTTGGGGGCTGTTTTCCCTCGCTGCGGTCTTTCCGCCTCTTTTGTACTTGTACATCTCGCTTTCGTGACTTTATACATTTTTACCTTTACCCAAAAAAAAAAAAAAAAAAAATTTCCTTTGTCTCACCACTAGACACTCTTTCTAGCCGAGCAGCGCGGATTTTCCATAAATCCCGCATCCGACCTCCAAATCGCCCGCCGTTTTCGCTCAAACGAAGCCCTTGACTTCAATAATCATACTATACACTTAGAGCCCCATCCGAGACTCCATTGTTTGGGAATTGCCCTCGCAATTAGCTGAATTTCCGCAACTACCCCTTTGTGACAGCAGATTGTTGTCAAGGCTTGTTCATTGCTCAAACGGTGTCCAAATGACTTGAAACTTCATAGAGAGCACCCCAACACATGGAGGGAGCTCCCGATAAAATATCTTAAGGAAATTCCTTCGTTTGATCCGCCTGCTCCAAGTACTTTTGCCAACCCCGCGCTACCGACAGCCTCCCGGTCGTACCACAACTCCAAAGCCCTAACGGACTCGGAATGACCCCAAACTTGGTGGAGACCATCCACATACATCAAGGACTACACATATCAAATGGTATTCCGATCCAACTTCGTTAAGACCTTCATCTCCACCACACCCGCGGGACGATATTCCCGAATCGCCCGCAACTAACGCCTCCAAGTTATGGCCGCAACCTTATCTCCAAGTGCGACCCATAACACGCGGGCAGAAAACGAGCGCGCTGACCCTTTATCTAAATTTGCTTCGGCGTTGGAAGGCACTTCTGAGCTTTCGGTCATGTTCCTTAGAACGGAGGAGCCCTTGATCAAGGAGAAAATTGACAAGGAGGTGGTCGCTGTGATTGATCCGCACGAACCTTGTTGGCTTGACGATATTATCAGATTTCTTAAAGATGGCGCTTGCCCCACTGACAAGATAGAGGCTCGGAAAATCAGAAACAAAGCCCCTAGGTTTTCCTTAGACTCTGAAGGAAGTCTGTTCAAGAAGTCATTTCAAGGACCTCCGATGAGGTGTCTAAGGCCCTCGCAGGCAAAGGAAACGCTCGAACTTATTCACAATGGGAGCTGTGGGAATCATTCAGGAGGGCGTATCCTGGCTAAGAAAGTTCTGAGAAGTGGGTTTTATTGGCCCACAGTTCTCCAAGACGCCATTGAGTTTTCCAAAAAGTACCCTAAGTGCCAATTCCATTCTAATCTCCCTCAGCTGCCAGCCGCTCAAATGATCCCTATAGATGTCTCCTGGCCCTTTGACCAGTGGGGAATTGACATTGTTGGCCCCTTGCCCATCGCGGTCGGACAGAAGAAGTTTGTCATTTTAGCTGTCGATTATTTTACCAAATGGGCTAAGGCCGAAGCCGTAGCAAAAATAACCTTCAGGGTGGTGAGGGACTTCATTTGGAAAAACATCATCTGCAGATATGGCATTCCGAGGGTGCTTATTTCAGACAATGGATCCCAATTCATAGCAGCTGACACACGGGAGTGGTGTTCAGAGTTGTGGATTGAACAGCGATTTACCTCCGTGGGCCATCCCCAAGCCAATGGACAGGCAGAAGTCACCAACAGGGCTATTTTGCATCATCTGAAAACAATGTTAGAAAGCAAAAAGAGTAAATGGGCAGAAGAACTGCAAGGGGCACTCTGGGCTTATCGCACTACCCCACGAGCGGCCACTGGGGAAACACCTTTCGCGCTCGTATATGGGTCAGAGGCCATGATACCAGCGGAAATTGTAAACGAATCCGCTCGTGTAGCCTATTTCGAGCCTCAGCTTAATGAAGATAACAGGAGCCTGGAGTTGAACCTACTGGAGGAAAGAAGGAACAAGGCCTGGGCTAAAATACATAGATACAAGGCCGCCGTGGCACAACAGTACAACAAGCGCGTGAGAGAAAGGACTTTCCAGTTGGGAGACTTGGTTTTGAAGAGAGTGGAAGTATCCAAACATATGGGGAAATTGGATCCCAACTGGGAGGGTCCGTTCAAAGTCATACAAGTCAGAGCTAACAACACTTACACCCTGGAGACACTTCAAGGTGAGCGCTTGCCTCGCCCTTGGAACGCGTGTAACCTCCGGCGGTTTTATGTTTAAAGGCTCTCTAGAAATGATGATGTAACAACCCCGTTAATGGGTCCTATGTACTTCAAATCTCAAGTAAGTTACAATACATTCTTTTCAATATCTCTGTACTTCTGCTTTTTTAATTACGTGAATGGATAAGACCCACGTCCCTCATCTCTACGAGCGTGGTTGGCAGTCCATTCCAAGACGTACGCTATTATTGCACATGGGTTGCGCTTGCCAGCACTCTACTCCACGTGGGGGGACGCCCTCACAAGGATAGACTGGTAACGCTCACAACCAACTTGATGAATCGGAAGAAAAATACGAAGGAAATCCTAGTAGGCCTTGGCCGTTTGTTACAACACCTTGCGCTCGAAAACGGGATCGCTTGCAAGTCCTGAAAATTAACAAGCTCAACCGCGCTCGTACAACAGTAGCGTCACCAAGAAGAAATTTCACAAGTCTTGAACAAGGGCAATCTCTCAGTAAGACCCTCGAATTTACTCAAGACTTAGCAAAATTTCCAAGATTAAGAAGAAATTTCACAAGTCTTGAACGAGGGCAATCTCTCAGTAAGACCCTCGTATTTACTCAAGACTTAGCAAAATTTCCAGGATTAAGAAGAAATTTCACAAGTCTTGAACGAGGGCAATCTCTCAGTAAGACCCTCGAATTTACTCAAGACTTAGCAAAATTTTCAAGATTAAGAAGAAATTTCACAAGTCTTGAACGAGGGCAATCTCTCAGTAAGACCCTCGTATTTACTCAAGACTTAGCAAAATTTCCAAGATTAAGAAGAAATTTCACAAGTCTTGAACGAGGGCAATCTCTCAGTAAGACCCTCATAACTACTCAAGACTTAGTAAAACCTTCCAAGTTCAGAAGAATTTACACAAGTCTTGAATGAGGGCAGCCTCGCAGTAAGACCCCCATGATTACTCAAGACTTAATAAATTTTTCAAGTTTCAAGGACTCAGCTAAATAATGCAATTTTTACTAAGTTGGTCACACACAATTTTATTATTACAAGATTGTGTTACAACAAGCGCAAAGTGAAATTTCACATTCAAGAAAATGGTAAAAGACAGTATTATGAAAAGAAGGAATTTTACTGATCAAGGCTTTCGCCAAAATTACAAAAGTAAGGGCTCAAAGGCCCATAATGTTATTACAAAAAGAGAGGCACTAAGTTGGAAAAGGAAGAATGCCAATGCAAAACGATGAGGAAGAACTTCAAGCGGCAGGAGCGATGTCTTCATCCAGAACACCAAGATGTTCTGAGCCACAGGGCCATGAACTGGGCCTTCCGGCTCTTGCGTTGGGGGAGCATTTTCTTCTTGATTCTAGGCAGCTGGAGGCTCAGGCTCGTCGTTTGTGGGCGCTTGGGGAGCGTTGGGCTCGTTGGAGTTGTTGGCAGGAGCAGGGACATTTTCAGCAGCTGGAACGGGGGCATTCTCCACGGCAGGCGTTTGAGGTTCGTTTGCAGGAGGGTCATTCTGTGCCGCTTGGGAGGCTTCTTCTGGAGGATGGGCCGCCATGTACTCATCCTGGATAAGAGTGACCAGGAAGCCGTATTCTGGTTCAGATATGTTGGCTTCAGGATCATCACGGTCATCGTCATCCTCCTCGCATCGCTCATTGAACATGAGCCCCGTGCCTTCCGCCCCACGCATGGCCGGATCTGTCAAACCTTTGTGGATGCCTTGCACAATGGCCAAGTTGAAAGCCTTTTGAGTCTCGTCCAAGCAGTGCAAGGAAGCTGCGAAGTTAAAGGCCTTGGAATGGCAGAATTTGATGAGCGCCTCCTTGTTTGAGCGCTCGAGATGCTGAGGCAGTTGATTCATAGTAGCAGTATATTTCCTTTCCGCCTCCTCGGCCCTCGTCCTCCAAGCGTTGCGATCCTCAGTGAGCTTCTTGTGGTTCTCCTCCAACTGCCTGAATTCGTGGCGCCAGCTCCTCCGAGCGTCCTCCACTCTCTTGAAATCATCCTGCAAGTTCTTCATCTCCGCCTCCATCTTGTTGTGCACCTCCTTAAGGGAAGCGTACATGGCCTTCTCCGTGTCCAGTTCCGCCTGAAGCTGGGCTGGATCGTTCGTGCGCGCCATCTTTTTGTACTTTGTCTTCCGGTCAGCATAAACCGTGGCGCGCATCTGGAAGTTCCTCGCCCTTGGGAGCACTTGCTGCACGGGCTCGAAAGAATGAAAGTGTTAGCAAAAATATGGAAAAATAACACCTTCCAAAGATAATGAAATTACAAAGGAATGAAAGCTTACGGATATGAGGGCTTGGACCATGTCGCTCGTCACCTTCTCCACAGACTCGGAGTACAGGTGCTTATGGTCCGCAGAGAATTGGGCCCTCTCGTATATGCTTTGACTGATGGTTTGGGACACTGTCCCGTGCCTCAGCAATACGGCACCCCCATCAGCAGAGCCCTTGTATGCCCTGTCCCCCTTGCGGTCAAAGTCCCATAAATGCTCCTCTTCCGAGGAGGAAGTTTCGCCATCTCCACCCTTGGGGCCTTCCACAACTTGCTTGCCCTTGCCTGTTATCGCGAAGGCATCGGGCATCCTCTTCCTCTTGAGGGAGGGTTGGCTGGAGCCCTCCTGAGACTCGTTTATTACCATGCTCGCTGGGGGCCTCGTTTGGTTGACGGCATTAGGGTTGGCCCCCCTCGTTTCTGCAGCGGCTGGTGGCTGTACTGCCAGGCGGTTCTCAGTGTTCGCCGCCCTGTTCTCCCCTCGCCCTTGTGGCCCTTGAGCGCCAGATGCGGCGCTTGAGCTGGCGCCTCGGTGGCCGCCACGTCCGTCACCCCGGCCTGCTCCACGGCCTCGGGGGTTTTGTTGCTCCTCCTGCTGGCCTTGGCGCCTGTTGGCGTTGGCGAAACGAGCAACTTGTCTGAATCCTCCAGCCATCTCTAAAATTTCTACTCCTGCAGAGAAGGCAAAAACGAGGGTCAGAAACCTTTAAATAAATCTTACAGAATACAAGTTACAAAAACAAAACATGGTTAGCATCCCTATCTAAAAATTAGTGCCCTAAAATCTAACCATCTCTCTCCACATCTCGAGTAGGAGGGTTGCTGAGATAGTGAGGATCGTTAGTATGTCCGCAGAGAAACATAAGCTCCGCATCATCTATCCAGTCTTTGGCGCGAATTAGGCGGCCCTCGTCCCTCAACGCCTTAGCCAAGCCCTTGGTCCAATCCTTTGGGAAGGCAGATTCTAAGCGATTATTTACGAGGGATCCCTTCCCATGAGTTATCCACTCTCGGGCCACCCCGAAATCATCATCTTTTGGGGCTTTGACGAAGATGTATTTCTCCTTCCAATCAGGGCTATAGGTGGTTGAGGGAGAATTAATCAGCTTCAAGTGGGCCTTCGCTTGGATGTAGTAGAAGTAACCCGCCTCCAGTGACGAGCGTGGTGAGCTCACTACTTGGAAAAGAGCGTTGAAATTCCGCATAAAGGGCTCGAATCCGGTGCATTTCATGAGGATCACGAAGCTGGATATCAGAGCGAGGCCGTTGGGCACAATTTGTGAATGGCAAAGATTTAAATCATTCAGAATAGAGGCCACCGGTACTGGAATTAGAAACCGTAAGCCCCCCGAGCCAATTGCATCCATGTATACCGCCATCTCGCCAGGTGGGGGATGATTGGCACGCTCGTGTTTGGCCGGGATTCTCCATTTGAAATGCTCATCCCAGTGTATGGGGGCCATGACAGACTTTATCTCCCCCAAAGTGATGGTGCTAGGGGGTTTCGTCCGGGGTGCGGTCGGTAGCCTGCATGCCCGAGCCTTCACCCTCGTTGGGCCCTTTGGCTTTCTTGGTTTTTTTGCCCTTGCCCTTGTTACGGGATCTTTCAGAGGGCCCTGCTACTTCCTCAGTTTCCGGAGCCGGGGTGGCGATGGCCACCATCACTGTATGCCGATGGGGGTGAGTTGCGCTCTCGGTTATCGGGAGAGTCACTCCCTGCCTCTCCGCCTCCATTACTAAGTTCATTTCTTCAAAGAGAGGTTCAACCCCATCTGGGTCCCTCTCATTTATGGCTATCGCGGCCGCGTCCAACTCTTCGTCCCCAGGAGAGCCCGGTGGAGACGAACTTTGGGTAGCCATGTCCTCCACTTCGCGGGCGAATTCTTCTGTGTGATCTCCGGCCATGACTATGGTAGATTCAGGGAAAGATAGGAGGATTTCGAAAGTGGAGGATTTTCGGAGAGATTTGGGGATTGCTGGAAGGAGTAAAGATTGAGGAAATCTAAATCCTAATTTGGTCCTAAGGTTAGCAAAGTTAGAAGAATTTCACCGGTGATTACCTTGAGTTTTCTGGAAAAGCTTGAAGAAAGTTTGGGATGCTCTGAAACTTGCTTGCAAAGTGTTTTTCTGCAAATGTCTGCTTTAGAGATGTGCTTGCGTAAAAGGTGGAATGGGTACCGAATCCCTTATTTATAGGGATGGAAGGTGGTACGTCTCTGGCAAAAAATTCAAAATCGCAATCATTTCCCGCCTAGGAAACTGTTCACTTTATTGAACCGTCACGTACTTCCCAAGACTCACGCGCCCCACGCGCATCAGCATTTAATGCTTGGACGCTCCAAATGGTCAGAAGAAAGGACTGCATTTAATGCAAAGACGTTACAAGCGGTCAGATGAATAGACCACATTTATAGCGCAATCAGAAGGATGATTTCTCAACACGCCAGGCCTCATTCGAGCGCCACGCTCGACGGATTGTATTGACTAGAATTCTATAGTCCTTATCTCAGAGGACTACAGAATTGGGGGGGCAAAATGATGGGGTCGAAATACGCTCGTCCCATGTTTGAACACGTGGCAACCCAAGAGGACGACACCTGTCCTGTTGTGATTGAGGTTTTTATATACGAGCGCTCGCAAGCATCAAGGACACGTGTCAATTCCGCTATGCGTGCAAGTGGCCCCCTCGCCTCTCTACGACGAGCGTGAATTCGTTCTACACGGCTAATGTTCCAATCAGACAAGGGAGCCCTCTTCGAGTGATAAACTCCTTCAGTCCAACTTATTACACAAGCCTTGGCCTTCATCCCCTAGCGGATTCCTTGGCCTCCAAGGCTTTTGGTTGTCACGAGCGCGCTCTTAAGCCCTCGTTACCAACCCCCAAAATGGCTCTCTGACACATCGTACATGCCCACGCACCTACCACTGTTGCCAGCACCACCTTTCACCAGCTTTTGCAGAGAATATTCCTCCTAGGTTACTCTCGCAATGCCACGTGCTAGGGCAACATTCGGCCAGAACCACACGGTGCAAATGACCAAAGGGTCCTTGATCCTCAACTATAAATACGCAAGGTCATCTTCTCCACTGTAAGCAACTTCCATTACAGCAACTTCACACTTAGCATTTTTCCTCTTTCAGATCTACATCTGACTTGAGCGTCGGAGATCCAAACTGGGAATCACCCCCAGTTTGGCCTTCTGACTTTGTCTGTGTGTTTGTCCTAGCAGGTAGAACCCCCACCTTTTCCGGCGATCTTCCAGTGGTTTCCTCACTTAAACAAATTCTAAAGTGATTGGATTTTGTACCCCATATTCAGACCCATCATATATATATATATAAAACATATTCTAAACAAAAAATAAGCATAATAAATAAAACGCTATATATGAAAAACGTATTAAATAAGAGGCAAGTATAATAATCGGGACCCTTGCAGTACAAATAAAACATAAATAAAGAAAAATTTTGATAGATACAAAAACTGGAATACATAACTGAATAAATAGAACGGAGAACTTAAACATAGATCAAAAATAAATGAAATGGAGAACTTACATATAGACGAATAATAATTTGGAATGCATCATGCATTGAATTTAGTCCTGAATCAAAATGTACATTCATATTGTTAAAATATAGGTAAATATAAGATAGTTTGTAACAATATTGAATTGCACGTTGCTATCGAAAACATGTATATATAACTAAGAAATATTTGTATTGATACTTAAATAAGAAATTACTTACCCTACAATACATACAGTTTTTTTTGCAGATGTTTCTTCATTAAATAAGTCATTTCTAATCAATTCTCCTTTAGTTGAGCATGAATCAATGTTTGTAGTAGCAAGCTGTTTGTTGATACCAACAGAAGGTGTAGTGTAGGTGCACTTAGAGATATCCAAACAACATTCTTTGTTCAATCTATGACAAAAATAAAAATAATAATCAGATTAATAGTAAAAGAATATGTATACACTAAACCTTTTGCTCGAGTATTTCATAAAAAGGAATAATGTCTTCATATCTGTATGATTATGAAGATTTGCAAATATGAGTGAGTGACTTTATAAACTTGAGAGATATATGATATAGGATTTCTCTACCCACCTAATAGCACCATAATGATCTTATCCAATAGATATTTAATATTTTAGTAGATTGAATTAGATTTAATATTAATAATTTCATTTTAAATTCAAACCTTTCTTATTAACAGATTTTGATTTATGTGATAAAAGATTTTGAATTTTTATGGCAGTTTTAATTTAAAGAGTCTTAAAATTTTAGATAATCATTAAATATTTAAAAATATTATTTATTTGTATAATATATTAAAATTTAATGGGAGAGGTCCCCGCAATAAGCGTCTTCAGCTACTCGGGAGATTAGTCCTTCACTCAATTGGGTGGGGGGAAACTCTGAGAAATCAAAAAAATATTAAAATTTAATGAGATTTCTGCCTAACTGCTTTGAGATTTATGTGATAACAAAATTTCAGATTTCCATAGAATGGTTATATTTAAAATTCAAATTATTCTAACTAACAGAATTTGAGAAATAAACGTGGAGAGTTAGATAATAGAATGGTTATATTTAATTAAATTCAAATTATTCTAACTAATAGAATTTGAGAAACAAACGTGGAGAGTTATAAGTTCTGTAGCTTAAAATTTTGAATGTTTTATCAACCTACTACATTAAATTTGAATTTTTTTAACTAATATAAATCTCATTAGATTGAATTATATTAAACTTTTCTTACTAACAAATTTTGAGATTTATATGATAGAAGATTTTGAAATTTTTATAGTAATTTTAATTTAAAGAGTTATAAAATTTAATGAGATTTTTGTTTAACGATTTTTGAGATTTTTTGCATAGTAAAATAAAAATTCATTGAGACTATCCACATCAGCTTACACGTGGATAGCCCCAAGGGTTGTGAATTATATATATATATATAGATTATCACATCACTTTTGAGAAATAATCATATTAATTCAAAAGATAGTGTGTGATTGATAATTTGTGTATTATATCCACACTAGTTCTAAACCCGTGCCGAAGACACGGGATACAAATATACGATCAATAAAAAAATCAAATTATCTTTGGAAACACACATAAATTATGTTTTTAAAATTCATTTGTGAAAATCAAATAAAAAAATTCAAAAAACACATATATTAAAAATTCATATATTAATTATCTCCAAACATATTGAATTATAAATATGAAAAACTATATAAATAAAAAAATAAAAAAGACATATAAAATCATAACAACGTAATAAAATATATATATATATATATGGACACAGTGGTTGTACGCATCACAGATGCGTTCAAATACCTCAACTAAGTCAAGTGGAGTGCTCTGCGCGCTCGACCTAGTTGAAAAAAGAGGTAAAGTAGACAAATCATGGAACGAACCAACACTCATCTTAAAGCCCATATCGCTATGACTTGATCACCATACACTATCCGATTGATAGATTATGACTTCCTCAAGCACCCCATTTGTGTCTATTGCCTAGCCAGACAGTTCATCAGGACCAGCTGTCTGGGACCAAGCACTCTTTCATAAAGAAAAAAATATTAAAATATATTAAAAGTATCGTCAAATATCAAATATGAAAAACTTAATAAATAAGACGCAATGAAAAACGTACATAAAAAATAAAATATAGAAAAAAAATTCAAATATATTAAAAATATCGTCAAATATCAAATATAAAAACATAATTAATAAACGCAATGAAAAACGTAATAAATAAGAGACCAGTATAATAACTGGAATACTTGAAGTACAAACAAACACATAGATAAAGAAAAATTTTGATGGATACAAAAATGGAATACATAACTTAGTAAATATACTGGAGAACTTATACATAGATCAAGAATAAATGGAATAAAGAACTTACACATAAACGAAAAATAATTTGGAATGCGTTGACATAATAAAATGCATTTAGTTTGGGATGCGTAGAAAAATGGAACGTAATAGACTAATAATAATTTGGGATACATAAAAAAAAATGAAATGTAAAACTTTCGGAAGACGTATTTAAAGTGTGAGTACTACTAAACTTTATAATTTATTTTCTTCTTTTTCGGGATTACCAAGTGGATAACAATTCTAGATATCAAAAGATTTTTAAATTTGAATATTTTATCAACCTACTAATTTGAATTTGAATTTTAAATTATTTTAACTAACATACACGAATATATTTAGATTGAATTAGATTTAATATTGATAATTTGATTTTGAATTCAAATATTTTTTAGTCACAGATTTGAGATTTATATGATAGAATATTTTGAGATTTTTACTGATAGTTTTAATTTAAAAAATCTTAAAGTTTTAGATAAACATTAAATATTTAAAAATATTATTTATTTTTATGATAAAATTTAATGAGATTTCTGCCCAACAGATTTTGAGATTTATATGATAACAAAATTTGACATTTCTACAATATAGTTTTAATTTAAAAATATTATTTATTTACATAATATAATAAAATTCATTGAGGCTATCCACATCAGCATACATAGCCTTGAGGGTTGTGAATTATATATATATAGATTAAACATTTTATACGCTATTTTTTTGGAATTCAATGCACTTGTAGCTGTCATTTTATACGTTAATGATACCAATTCAGAATTTGCCGAAGAATTTGAAATATTTCCCGTACTCGAGGACATGTAGTATGTAAACATCTTCTTCAATAAACTTAAAATTGCCATTCTCCAAATTTAAAATAAAAAATGGAAATATTTAAAAAAAAAACAAAAAAACGCACACACATATAAATATTGACGTGACTCGATTCCAATACGCCATGTGACAACGTCCCATTTAATCAAGGCAAACACTGTTATTCGATCATCAGATGACCTGCTAAACTTTGACAGCAAGTACAACAAGTGGTCCATTGGCGCCGCCACAGGGCGTTAAATATCGAAATAGTATGCTATGTGTGCGTCACTACTACAATCCGCAAGATATAAGTAACTTCTCATTTACTCCAATTAATAAGCTTATTAACTGCACTATTTAACTTGATTATATACTCATTTTACTTGAGATAATAACTTGAGTATTCAGTGTCAATCCCAAATCCAATTTTATTTTATTTTGGAGTTCACGTTGCTTTCTCGTTTAAACAATCTTCTATCTCAACAAGTTTCTCTTAAATATAAATTTGAGTAAATTACTGTGACACCCCGCTCGTTCACACGTCTAGGTTTGTACGACGAGTGAATTTATTTTCCGTATATATATTTATTTTCATTTTATTTGATGCATTCATATTTATTTTTAATTGTTTTCTTATATGAATTATTTGAAATAAAATGAAATATATGATTTAAATGTCAAGAAAATGTCTTGAGTGGAACTATGATGTGAATTCTTGTGAATTATGAATTTATGATACGTGAATTTTATTCCCGAGCATGCTAATTTCGTGAATTATGTGAAATACGTGATTTAAGGATGTAATTGCATGATTTTAAAATATGGGGACTTAATTGAAAATTTAGTTTTGGACTAATTTGTAACTTTTTGAAAGTTTTGGACTCATTTGAAAAATGAGTCATTTTAGTATATGTGTGCACGTTTTAATTTATATCTTGAGCTACGACACTCGGATTCGAGACCTGTCTTCGGCGTTCAACTCCTTTCAACAACCCGGACGCAATGGAACAAGTTTCATAATTTTTTGATGTCATTTCGACCCCCGACGGAGCAGATTTCAGCCACTCGTACCCTAAAACAGTCCTATGGCCTATGTTGGAGCTATTAAACCTAATCTCTAATCATTTCTTTGACTTAATCTCAACCTAAACCATTCCTATCCCTCTCCCATACCTGCTGATCGATTCACATTAGGAGAAAAGAGGGGGAAAACGAGAAAAGGAAGAGGAAGAAAGAAGAAAGAATAAGGGAAACCTCCATCTTTGGCCATTCTTTGAACTCAATCCATCCGATCCTTTGCTTCTTCTTCAAGATCAAGGTATGAATCTTAATCTCCATGTTCTTGTGATTATTTTGCCCTACTTGAATCATATATTATGATAAAGGATCCATGTATATGCTATATTTGATGAATAGCTAGGTTAAACTTGGAAATTCTTGATTATATGTTACCATGCACATACGTGGTTGAAATTTCATGAAATCTTGCTTGTTTCTCGTGGTTTTAACTGCTATTTTGTACCCATACCTGCTGCATCGAACTGCTGTGAATTATGAAAGAAAAACAGGGGATTTTGCAAGCTTTTTAAGGCATGAAAGTGTTGAGTTTTCCTTCCTTGGCTACTGTCACGTTTTGCCGACGCTGTGTGTTGATTTAGGCCTGAAATTGCTGCGTTAGTTTGAGTTGTTGTTGCTGTCAATTTGCTGCGTTAATTGCTGCTGCGTATGCCCTGATTCTTGCCCTGTTTTGAGCTGCTGAACTGCTGTTCTTTTGCTTCTGCGTTTGCTGCGGGTGTGTAACTGTGTTGCTGCGTTCTTTGTGCTATTTTGCCTTGAATTGTTGCTCCATGACTGCCCTTTTGTTGCTGCTTCGTTCCCCTGCATATTTTCTCCTGTTTTTGCACTTTTAGAACTACTGCTGCTGCTGTTACTCCACTGCTGTGACAGCTTTACCCGGGCGGGGAGAAATGTCAAGGAAAGGTGCCCGGCCGGGGACTTTTGATGCAGAAACCTTGGGGCTGCTGATGTTTAATCTCGTGTGCTTGGTTTTTAATCTTTGGTGTGCATGTGTGTATACGAGAATGCATGAGTATAATTGTAGCACCCGAGCGTAAGGTACCACATCCCCCGCACCGAGACCCGACCCGTATATGAAATGGAAGTCCATACACGTGCCAAATCCACGGCGAACGGGGACACAACACACACGCTATGCTAGGCGGGACTAACCCTTATACCAAACAGTGCAAGAAACAAAAAATCAGAGTGAAAGAAAATTCGCGGAAGCAAGAATAACATAACATATACAATGAGCCACCAAGCTCCAAAAATAGATATACAAAAGTAATCCATAATTCAACGGCACTCACGGCCTACAAAATCATAACGCTCCAAACCTAAACTATGATCATATACAAAATACCAATGAGAGTATGAATATGAGTCAAAAGGAAGTGCTAAACATAAATGCAAGACCTAGACGACTTGTATTCCCGCCTAGCACTCCTATACCTGCACAAAATAACTGAAAACAACCGGGTTCAGTCTAAAAGAGACTGGTGGGTATAAAAACGGGGCATAAATATATAATATCGCATAATTTAAACACATACATGCAAGCCCTAATCCCGTGTGAAGTTTAGTAAGATTTTACCAAGTGGTTAAAACAAAAGGAAACATCAACGGGATTACGACGTTCATATTTATTCATAATTGTTCATAAATGTTCATAAGGGTTTATGGCCCGGCGAGTGGGCGTGCACAATCTCCAACCTCCTCCTCGTGTAATCATAATTAATTATTCAATAATTCATTATCATACATAAATCTTTTGTGCTCATAAATACATGATCATAATCATTCATATATCCCTTTTTCCTCCGGGTGGTGGACAGGCTTGCAAGACCTGGCCACCGGTTCATACATAGGCCAATGGGGGTACATGAATCCCCCAAGGGCACTCAGCTCCCATTCCCCGCTAAAACTCCTAGCGAGGGCCGGTATCACCGTAGTTTGGTTGGAACTAGTATATGGGATCCCCGTCAGCCCTTGCTTCCTCGGTTAGCCACATATACTAAGTCCCGGGGCCCGTGCAATCATAAATCATAAATATCTCGCCAAATGTAAGGTAGGGTTCATAATAAAAGAAAGGGGTCATACGTTTGAAATTATTTACCCGAAATGACTCGATATAAATATATATATGATTTTGGCTTAAAACTTTGCACATAAGGAATATATAAGGTTGTTTTAACTAATAGAAGAAAAACCCACCTTTAAAAGCGAAAGAAAGGTACAAGCGTCTCAAGGCTCGCCCTCGTCTCCGACCAAACCCGAATCTGTGCAAAAGAAAAGGTATGAGACTCAATAACCACATATGACGCTCGGCAATGAAATGAATATGACGTGAATGCATAAATGATCATATTATATCATAAAAATGTTCATGTGCACGATTAATAAATTTAAAACATATAATCATTTATTCGTTCATATATTTCATTCAATTTCATAAGTTCATAAATTCATATAAATTTCATAAATTCATAAATTCATAATATTCATAACATTCAAAACATTTATAATGCATATCAATTAATCTAAAATTCATTTAATAAGCATAACACATATAATATTCATATTCACATTTAGGAATAGAATAAATAAAACGTTCAATCAAAAGTCAGTAGAATAAATACGCGAAATAGAATTCAATTAATTTCAATAATTAAATTAAATCAATTAATATTAAAAACATATAATAAATATATAATATAATAATAAACATATATATTATATAATATAATAATATATATATGCATTATATATATATATATATATCACGTACAACACACACACACATGCATGCATATATATATACTTCATGCAAATAAAATCACAACCCATGCATGCATTATATAACACAACACACACCTCAATTATATATATAACTACACAGCCATGCATGCAATCATACACACAAACACACACGTACACAACATATATATATATATAACAACAGCAGCAGTAACAGAAGACGCAGAAATAATTCAAGAAAAACGGGGTGACACGGGGGTGTCACCCACAAAGCTTATACCGAGACACCCCCGTGTCTCGGTACAGCAAGTCCGGACCATTCTGCACCCCCGTTCCTTGCTGGAACGAGGAGAATTGACACGCCCGTGACAGCAGCAGCAGCAGCCCAGTTTTGACAGAAAAAGAGCAGAAACAGAGCAAGAAAAAGACAGGCATGTACGAGCAAGATAGGCAACATTACAAGGCACAAATTGCTGCAACAACTCAACCATAATACACACTAAAAAGCCATGAAAGATGACAGCAACAAGGAGAAGGAAAAACAGCAAATTGACAGCCAAATTTCTGTGTGAAAACAGAGCAAAACGCTAAGGAAAACAGGGCACGACTGAACTCAACCACTCCGATTCCATTCAAGTCCAAAAGTCCATCAATTGAGCAGCATAATATCATATATTCAACAAGGAAATCAGTTCCAAAAGTGATCAATCAAGACATGAAGGTGTACGTGACATTTACGTGGGATTTTTCTCAAAACTTCATAAATGATACATCATAAATACCTCAACAACCATGTAATCAATGATCATAAATGAAATGAGGATGTCAAAACAATCATTCTCATGCTTGGAATCGATCAAAACCGTTAAGAATCGAAGAAGATCAAGATTTTGTCCAAAAACCTATAGTTTCGGTAATCAGCCCAGAAATGAAGAATTCAAGCTCAAAATCATGAATGAAAAGATGAAAATGCTCAGAATTAATCATACAATACAACCCTAGGCTTACCTTGATGATTGGTTGAAGTTTGGATGAGATTTGAGCTCCAAAATCTCTATGGTTTGAAGGGTTACGGGTCTGGAATTCAGAACAGAAACTTTGGCTGAGTTTTGGGGCTTGTGAGAGGATAATCTCGGTTAGGGCTGATTATATCATGATAGAGGGTTGAGTTAGGGTTTCAAAGAATCAAACCATGGTTAGTTTGGTCATAGTTTGGGCAAGATATGGCTGATTTAGTGCAACAAGGTCATGTTGGTCGCCGATTCGTTTTTCGGTTGAAATTCGAAGGTTCAAACGACTTAGGAAAAATGTAAGGCTAGGTTTACTAAACTCGAATCTTCGTTACGAGTTCAGCGGATTTGACGGAACTCGAATCCGAGTTCCCGAGCTCAAGATATTAAATTCGGAACCAAGGGTACGCTAAGTGCTCGTTAGCTCCCGTTTTGGTTCCTCAAATGAAATTAAATCCGTTAACCTATCAAATGAATTCAAAAACGTAAATTGATCATAAAATCATGTTCATAACACATATATGTACAACATATTACAAAATCGTAGCAATTTGATATCATATTATAGGAGAACGAAGCACAAAATAAACGAACAAACCTAATCATGCAAAATGTATAAAATTTCCATGCAATTCCCATGCAAACTGAAATAAATTCATGCAGCACAATTTCTCATGCAAAAATTGAAATTCATGCATATTAATTTCCCATGCAAAATTTATGATTTTCATGCATGCATATTAATTCCCATGCAAAAATAATTCTCCATGCATGCATATATTATACCAATCCCACGTATAATACATATATATAATAAGTAATTAATTAAGACATGATTAATTAATATAACATATAATTAGTATAATTATTAAATTAATAATATAATAATTAAACATATATACATATATATATATTACGAAATATATATATATAATTAATAATATTAAATAAAATATTATAATATAATATAATAAAATAAAATAAAATATTAACAATTATAATAAAATTAAATATAAAACACGTAAAAACAATTAATTCGCGCAATTTGGTAAACACATACGTCGTACCTTTACGTCCGAGAAATCGGGGCGTTACAATCTCTCCCCCTTAAAAGAATCCGTCCTCGGATTCACTGCTCGCTCGGAAACAGCTCGGGGTGAAACCTTTTCATCTTATCCTCCGTCTCCCACGTAGCCTCTTCGGTTTTATCACTTCTCCAAAGAACCTTGACTAGTGGAATACGCCGATTTCGAAGTTCCTGAAACTTTCGATCCAATATCTTAATCGGCTTCTGAACGAAGGTGAGATCCGGTTCTAATTCCACTTCTTCAACCGGTAGAACCTCGGACTCATCTCGATAGTATTTTCGGAGCTGTGAGACATGAAACACGTTATGGATTCCAGTCAAATTCGGCGGCAAATCCAAACGATAGGCCGTATCCCCAATCTTCTCCAAAATCTCATACGGTCCCATATACCGAGGGTTTAACTTTCCTCCCCGTCCAATCCTTGAGAATCCTTTTCGTGGGGAAGCCTTTAAGAAAACCCTATCTCCAATCTCAAACTCCAAATTCTTCCTTCGAAGATCTGCATAACTCTTTTGTCGATCCTGAGCAGCCTTCATCCGTTGTCTAATTATCTGGACCTTATCAATAGCCTCTTGTACAGCCTTAGAGGGTTTTTCCTTCTTTTCCCCTCTTTTAATCCCTTCTTGCTTGGTCCAATTCCATTCCTCCAAATCAAAGAACAACGGTGATCGACACTTACGTCCATACAGAGCTTCATAAGGGGCCATTTCAATCGAGGCTTGATAGCTATTATTGTAAGCAAACTCGATTAATGGCAACTGCTCATTCCACGAGCTCTGAAAGTCCAATGCACATGCTCTCAACAAATCCTCCAGATACTTAATTAACCTTTCTGATTGTCCGTCGGTCTGAGGATGGAAAGCTGTGCTGAATTGAAGCCTTGTTCCCAAACACTTCTGTAATTCTTGCCATAACCTTGAAGTAAATCTGGGATCCCGATCCGAGACAATGCTAACAGGTACACCATGAAGCCTGACAATCTCATCATTGTACCTCTTGGCCAATTTACTCACTTTATCGGACATTCTGATAGCCAGAAAATGAGCTGATTTTGTCAATCTGTCCACAATAACCCAGATTCCATCGAAACCTCCTCTCACTTTTGGTAATCCCGAAACAAAATCCATAGCTATTTGTTCCCATTTCCATTCCGGGATAGGCAATGGTTGAAGTAGCCCCGATGGCTTTTGATGTTCTGCCTTTACCACTTGACAAGTCATGCAGTGTTTCACGAAGTCGATCACATCCCGTTTCAATCCATTCCACCAATAAAATTGCTTAAGATCCTTATACATTTTGTTCCCTCCGGGATGTATCGAATAACCTGACCGATGGGCTTCCTCAAGAATAATCCTTTTTAACTCTTCCGGGACAACAACTCTATTCTTGAATCTTAGAAGTCCCGTATCATCAAACCCAAACGGACACTCTGAATCAGCTCGAGCCTTCTCAGCTAATTTCTGAACTTCGGGATCAATCCTCTGAGCATCAAATAATCTCTGTTTAAGATCTGGTTGAACCGTAATATTCCGAACACTAGCCCTCAGCTTGAAGAACTCATTCTCATCTCCAATCTCCACTTTCACATTGGACACGCTAGCTTTCCGACTAAGCGCATCCGCAACCAAATTGGCTTTGCCGGGATGGTATCGGATTGTACACTCATAATCCGCCAAAAGTTCCATCCAACGCCGTTGTCTCTTATTCAATTCCTTTTGCGAGAATAAGTATTGAAGACTCTTGTGATCGGAAAAGACTTCGAACGAAATTCCATAAAGATAGTGTCTCCACTTACCCAAAGCAAAGATCACTGCCGCTAATTCTAAATCGTGAGTGGGGTAGTTCTGTTCATGCTCTTTCAGTTTCCTTGAGGCATAAGCGATCACTCTTCCATTCTGCATCAACACACATCCCAAACCTTCCTTTGAGGCGTCCGTATAAACTGTATATCCTTCTGTACCTTCGGGAAGTGCTAATACAGGAGCGGTGGTCAACTTCTCCTTTAGAAGTTGGAAACTAAATTCACATGCCTCGTCCCACTCAAACTTAACCGCTTTCTTAGTCAATCGGGTTAAAGGAGCCGCAATCTTTGAGAAATCCTGAACAAATCTCCGATAGTAGCCTGCCAAACCCAAGAAACTCCTTATTTCTGAAGCATTTTTCGGGCTTTGCCATTGAATAACCGTCTCAATCTTAGAAGGGTCTACTTCTAAACCTTTCCTCGAAATAATATGACCCAAAAATGCTACCCGGTCAATCCAGAACTCGCATTTGCTAAACTTAGCAAACAACCGATGTTCCCTTAAGGTTTCCAACACAATTCTGAGGTGCCTTTCATGATCTTCCGGAGTTCTCGAATAAACCAAGATGTCATCGATGAAAATTACCACAAACTTATCCAAATAGGGCCGGAAAATTCGATGCATCATATCCATAAAAGCAGCCGGAGCATTAGTCAATCCAAAAGGCATCACTACGAACTCGTAGTGTCCATACCGGGTGTTAAATCCCGTCTTCGGAATATCCTCTTCCCGGATCTTCAATTGATAATATCCTTGTCTCAAGTCCAATTTTGAGTAAACACCCGATCCTTGTAACATGTCGAATAAATCCTCAATATGGGGCAAAGGATACTTATTCTTTATAGTCATCCGATTAAGCTCTCGGTAATCTATGCACATTCTTAAGGTTCCATCCTTTTTCTTAACAAAGAGAACCGGAGCACCCCAAGGTGACGAACTTGGCCGAATATATCCAACTTCGAGCAATTCCTCTAATTGAATCTTTAACTCTTTCAACTCGGCCGGTGCCATCCGATACGGAGTCTTAGAATACGGTGTGGATCCTGGATGTAAATCAATAACGAACTCGATCTCACGGTCAGGTGGTAGAGAACTCAAATTCTCCGGAAACACATCAGAGAAATCCTTAACAACCGCGGTATCCTCTAGCTTAACTTGATCTTTCGGCCTATTAAGAAGGTAAGCAATAAATCCCGTTGCTCCTTCTCTCATCAACTTGTGAGCTTCCATATAAGACAAGAGAGATACTGTTCTTGATCCACTACCAATCACCAATTCTTTCCCCAAAATCACCTTCTTCTCAAAACAATCGACATTGGCCCGATGCCTGAACAACCAGTCCATACCCAAGATAACTCCATACCTCTTCATGGGCATAACAATTAAATCAGCCGGATACTCTCTCCCTTCAATCAAAACCGAACACTCCCGAACCAACTGATCTGTCTGAAGACTCCCTCCAAGTGGCGAACTCACCAAATAATAAGAAGAAAGACAGATAACAGGCAAGCACAGAGTGGCAACTATATCACAAGAAATAAAGGAATGCGTGGCACCCGGATCAAAGAGTGCATGAATGCTCATGTTATGTATGCATAGGGTACCTTCCACCACGGCTGTGGGATCAATCTCTGCATCTTGCTCCTCACCCTCGAGGGCGTAAGCACGAGCTTGGATCATTGGCCTTTGAGTTCCTTTCTGAAATCCGGGGTTCTTGTAGGGACATGTCTCCGCCATATGATCACCTTTTCCACAAATGAGGCACAAGTTCAACCTTCTCCGACAATTATTGTAGGTATGGGTCGGTCCCCCGCAATGCATACATGGAGGTACATCCGGGCGTGAATTTGTAGGTGCCGGAGCTATAGGTAAAGCCTTTGGTCGAGTCGGTACGGCCTGAGAACCTTGTCCTCCAAACCTAGGCTTCTTAAACGGACCCTTAGGAGGTAGACTAGCTTGAATCATCGGCCTCTTTCCGAATTCGATCCGGATCCTCTTCCCATTGGAGCTCTAAACATCGGATCTTTCTTCTTAAATTCCTCCTCCTGAACCAAAGCCCTTTGCACGGTGTCGGCAAATGACTCGAAGTTGTGCCCCGCTTGCCCGTGTCTCAAGTCCTGTCTCAATCCCGCTATGAACTTCCTTGCTTTCCTCTTCTCGTCCCGGGTGACATGAGGAGCATATTTCCCAAGTCTATTGAATACGGCAAGGTATTGAGTCACCGTACGAGTACCTTGCTTTAGTTCCATGAATTCTTGCTCCTTCCTTTCCCTTACTACTTCCGGTACAAAGCACTCCCGGAATTCTCTCTTGAAAACTTCCCAAGTCACTTCCTCTTCATCGACTTCAAGCTTCTCCCTTGTTCGTTCCCACCATTCATATGCATCTCCATCGAGTTGGAAGATAGCAAATTGGGCCTTCTCTTGCGTACTGAACTGTCGAACCCCAAATATCCTTTCCAATCTAATCAACCAACCCTCCGAGACCGCATCGTCAATAGAACCAGAAAACCGAGGGGGGTTGTAACTCAGAAACACCCCATGAGGGTCTCTATTGTTATTATGATTTGGTGGAGGAGCTTGTTGTTCTGCCTGTTGTGGTGGGGGAGCTTGAGCTCTCCGATGCTCTACGTAGTTGAAAACTGCTTCCATGAAATTTCCCATATCCACCGGTGCTGCTTGTGGTTGGGGTGGAGGCGTAGGAGATCGATCATGATGACGGCGATGTCCTGGAGATCTCTCACGGTGTCTACGTGGAGGCATTCTGTCCAAGAAACACTGAAATGCATGCTATTTTTAGTCCATGCATGCAAGTGCAAGTAATTCGATTAAAATTCAGGATTTAAAACACACAAGCACGTAAACAATGCATATGCATCACATTGACAAGTTGTTCTTAAAGCCGAACGACCTAACTGACTCAACACGACACTAGAGCCCGGGTTTTGCAACCCTAGGCTCTGATACCACTTAAGGATGTAGCACCCGAGCGTAAGGTACCACATCCCCCGCACCGAGACCCGACCCGTATATGAAATGGAAGTCCATACACGTGCCAAATCCACGGCGAACGGGGACACAACACACACGCTATGCTAGGCGGGACTAACCCTTATACCAAACAGTGCAAGAAACAAAAAATCAGAGTGAAAGAAAATTCGCGGAAGCAAGAATAACATAACATATACAATGAGCCACCAAGCTCCAAAAATAGATATACAAAAGTAATCCATAATTCAACGGCACTCACGGCCTACAAAATCATAACGCTCCAAACCTAAACTATGATCATATACAAAATACCAATGAGAGTATGAATATGAGTCAAAAGGAAGTGCTAAACATAAATGCAAGACCTAGACGACTTGTATTCCCGCCTAGCACTCCTATACCTGCACAAAATAACTGAAAACAACCGGGTTCAGTCTAAAAGAGACTGGTGGGTATAAAAACGGGGCATAAATATATAATATCGCATAATTTAAACACATACATGCAAGCCCTAATCCCGTGTGAAGTTTAGTAAGATTTTACCAAGTGGTTAAAACAAAAGGAAACATCAACGGGATTACGACGTTCATATTTATTCATAATTGTTCATAAATGTTCATAAGGGTTTATGGCCCGGCGAGTGGGCGTGCACAATCTCCAACCTCCTCCTCGTGTAATCATAATTAATTATTCAATAATTCATTATCATACATAAATCTTTTGTGCTCATAAATACATGATCATAATCATTCATATATCCCTTTTTCCTCCGGGTGGTGGACAGGCTTGCAAGACCTGGCCACCGGTTCATACATAGGCCAATGGGGGTACATGAATCCCCCAAGGGCACTCAGCTCCCATTCCCCGCTAAAACTCCTAGCGAGGGCCGGTATCACCGTAGTTTGGTTGGAACTAGTATATGGGATCCCCGTCAGCCCTTGCTTCCTCGGTTAGCCACATATACTAAGTCCCGGGGCCCGTGCAATCATAAATCATAAATATCTCGCCAAATGTAAGGTAGGGTTCATAATAAAAGAAAGGGGTCATACGTTTGAAATTATTTACCCGAAATGACTCGATATAAATATATATATGATTTTGGCTTAAAACTTTGCACATAAGGAATATATAAGGTTGTTTTAACTAATAGAAGAAAAACCCACCTTTAAAAGCGAAAGAAAGGTACAAGCGTCTCAAGGCTCGCCCTCGTCTCCGACCAAACCCGAATCTGTGCAAAAGAAAAGGTATGAGACTCAATAACCACATATGACGCTCGGCAATGAAATGAATATGACGTGAATGCATAAATGATCATATTATATCATAAAAATGTTCATGTGCACGATTAATAAATTTAAAACATATAATCATTCATTCGTTCATATATTTCATTCAATTTCATAAGTTCATAAATTCATATAAATTTCATAAATTCATAAATTCATAATATTCATAACATTCAAAACATTTATAATGCATATCAATTAATCTAAAATTCATTTAATAAGCATAACACATATAATATTCATATTCACATTTAGGAATAGAATAAATAAAACGTTCAATCAAAAGTCAGTAGAATAAATACGCGAAATAGAATTCAATTAATTTCAATAATTAAATTAAATCAATTAATATTAAAAACATATAATAAATATATAATATAATAATAAACATATATATTATATAATATAATAATATATATATGCATTATATATATATATATATATCACGTACAACACACACACACATGCATGCATATATATATACTTCATGCAAATAAAATCACAACCCATGCATGCATTATATAACACAACACACACCTCAATTATATATATAACTACACAGCCATGCATGCAATCATACACACAAACACACACGTACACAACATATATATATATATAACAACAGCAGCAGTAACAGAAGACGCAGAAATAATTCAAGAAAAACGGGGTGACACGGGGGTGTCACCCACAAAGCTTATACCGAGACACCCCCGTGTCTCGGTACAGCAAGTCCGGACCATTCTGCACCCCCGTTCCTCGCTGGAACGAGGAGAATTGACACGCCCGTGACAGCAGCAGCAGCAGCCCAGTTTTGACAGAAAAAGAGCAGAAACAGAGCAAGAAAAAGACAGGCATGTACGAGCAAGATAGGCAACATTACAAGGCACAAATTGCTGCAACAACTCAACCATAATACACACTAAAAAGCCATGAAAGATGACAGCAACAAGGAGAAGGAAAAACAGCAAATTGACAGCCAAATTTCTGTGTGAAAACAGAGCAAAACGCTAAGGAAAACAGGGCACGACTGAACTCAACCACTCCGATTCCATTCAAGTCCAAAAGTCCATCAATTGAGCAGCATAATATCATATATTCAACAAGGAAATCAGTTCCAAAAGTGATCAATCAAGACATGAAGGTGTACGTGACATTTACGTGGGATTTTTCTCAAAACTTCATAAATGATACATCATAAATACCTCAACAACCATGTAATCAATGATCATAAATGAAATGAGGATGTCAAAACAATCATTCTCATGCTTGGAATCGATCAAAACCGTTAAGAATCGAAGAAGATCAAGATTTTGTCCAAAAACCTATAGTTTCGGTAATCAGCCCAGAAATGAAGAATTCAAGCTCAAAATCATGAATGAAAAGATGAAAATGCTCAGAATTAATCATACAATACAACCCTAGGCTTACCTTGATGATTGGTTGAAGTTTGGATGAGATTTGAGCTCCAAAATCTCTATGGTTTGAAGGGTTACGGGTCTGGAATTCAGAACAGAAACTTTGGCTGAGTTTTGGGGCTTGTGAGAGGATAATCTCGGTTAGGGCTGATTATATCATGATAGAGGGTTGAGTTAGGGTTTCAAAGAATCAAACCATGGTTAGTTTGGTCATAGTTTGGGCAAGATATGGCTGATTTAGTGCAACAAGGTCATGTTGGTCGCCGATTCGTTTTTCGGTTGAAATTCGAAGGTTCAAACGACTTAGGAAAAATGTAAGGCTAGGTTTACTAAACTCGAATCTTCGTTACGAGTTCAGCGGATTTGACGGAACTCGAATCCGAGTTCCCGAGCTCAAGATATTAAATTCGGAACCAAGGGTACGCTAAGTGCTCGTTAGCTCCCGTTTTGGTTCCTCAAATGAAATTAAATCCGTTAACCTATCAAATGAATTCAAAAACGTAAATTGATCATAAAATCATGTTCATAACACATATATGTACAACATATTACAAAATCGTAGCAATTTGATATCATATTATAGGAGAACGAAGCACAAAATAAACGAACAAACCTAATCATGCAAAATGTATAAAATTTCCATGCAATTCCCATGCAAACTGAAATAAATTCATGCAGCACAATTTCTCATGCAAAAATTGAAATTCATGCATATTAATTTCCCATGCAAAATTTATGATTTTCATGCATGCATATTAATTCCCATGCAAAAATAATTCTCCATGCATGCATATATTATACCAATCCCACGTATAATACATATATATAATAAGTAATTAATTAAGACATGATTAATTAATATAACATATAATTAGTATAATTATTAAATTAATAATATAATAATTAAACATATATACATATATATATATTACGAAATATATATATATAATTAATAATATTAAATAAAATATTATAATATAATATAATAAAATAAAATAAAATATTAACAATTATAATAAAATTAAATATAAAACACGTAAAAACAATTAATTCGCGCAATTTGGTAAACACATACGTCGTACCTTTACGTCCGAGAAATCGGGGCGTTACAATAATGTAATGTAATTTATGCATGGTGTGGGTGTACGTGTGTGTCTGTATATATATATAATTATAATGCATGATTGTGCATGTGTGTGTTTGTATATAATATATATATATATATATTATGTTATGTATTATGTAAACTATCATGCATGTAATTTATGAAGGAATTTGTTATAAGATGCATGGACTATATATAAATAAGTTTTGCATGCATGTATATTACGTTATGTGTTCATATTAGATATATATATACCTAAAGTTTGAAATTTAATAGCATATATGTATGGGTGTACGTGAATGTGTTTAATATATATATAATTAATATACTACTTGTTATTTATGTAATATGCTATATGTATGAATTTTAAATTGAATTGTTTTCTTAAGTTTAACACATTATGATCTTAAATAATTTGATCTCGTATGCATGATTTTCGTATTTAATTTCATGCTCTTTAAATGCCTTCTTTTAATTGCTTATGACTTATATGTTATGAAAATATGTTGAATTATATGTTAAATGTCTTAAATTAATTTTATGGATTCATTTTATATGAATTTTACGTGATATGAATTTGAACGTTTTAAATAGTACCTTTCTTGCATTCTTTTGACTCTAAGCTTATCCTATGATATTGATTAATGAATAAGCAATGTGTTATGATATCGATATGAAATTATGCTATGATATTGAAGGGAAAAACGTGAAATGAAATTTGTTAACGTTTAAGTGTTCATTTGATATTTTCTTGCATTCATAGCATCCATTTGCATCGCCGTGCGTCTAAGTGGTACACCGTACATGATTGAGTCTAAGTCTTTAGTATTGCGTTTGTTTGTCTCAGGGGTGCTTCCGGGAGGAGTCGTGCCGGGAGTTTAAGTTGTTTGGGATCGTTTTCTCGCACCACACTATACTTTTATTCAAAGGTGAGGTTTAGGTTCTTTTCTTTTTAGTTAAGCGACCTAAGACCCTTAAATGTTCGCTTTCTAGCCCGCATGCGACTATATATTATATGTATAGTTAAATATGTGTAATGTACGATATGTATATGATCTTGTCATAAAGTTCCGGCTTTCAAAAAGGGCTATATCTACGAGCATATATGAGCTCATGTTTTAATGAATGTTTAATGTTTATGGAAGTGTAATGCTAATGTTCGTAATGTTAATGGTTTGTAATGAGCGAGAATGCAATGAAAGGTAAGTTAATGTAATGTATTGGTAATGTTGGGCCCCGGAGATGTGGGTAAGGGGGACCCGGGACGGCCTTGGGGTCGCCGGTTATGACCTCTGTGCACGTTCTCCATCCAAAGTACTACGTATGACCCTAGGGAGGTTGGGAAGTCGTGGTGCTCTTGATGCCTTCGGAATGAACCGGGGAGGACTCGTGTGTGTTAGCTACCCCTCGAGGAATGTATAATGTATAATGGCACTCGTGTGGGTTAATCACCCCTCGAGGAATGTATAACGTAATGGATGGTTAGGGTCGGCCGGCCCTTCCATCACCGGAGAAGGGGATTGAATGTGATTTCTGTTTTATAATGTAATGTAATGAGGAGCCCAGGATGGGATTTCTGCTCGTACTTGCCGAGCTTAATGAATTGGTTGGATTATGGAACGGGAATAGAGTCTTTATTAATGTAAGGTATACGTATATGATATGTGATGTCCTTTGAAAATGTTTTGGTATGCAAAACCTATTCCCGGTTCATAATCTTTATCTTTTACGTGTTTTGCTCTATTTATGTATAGTGTGTGGGTGTGCGTTAGCCCCCTCACTCAGTCGAGGTATGACTGACACCTTTCCTTTTCCCACTTTTAGTTTGCAGGTCTTTGAGCACGAGCTAGGCGGAGAAGTGGGTCGTTTGAGTCTCACTTTTGGGCGTAGGTTGTGTTAGGTGCATTGCATTCATTTTGTCTTGTATTTACGGAATTGATTATGTTATGAATTTTGTGATGGAAATATGAATCGTTATGGCTACATGTATTTGATCGTTTGATGTATATTATAATTTGAAATTTTATATTCTAGAACTCCTTTGCTTCCGCTAAGTGATTAGTTGTTGCGCGCTCTGAGTATGTTTTAGCTCCGCCTAGCCTAGAGAGTGTGTGGTCTCCCGTTCACTTAGACTTGGGCTCGTGTATGGACTTCCCATTTCATATGCGGGTTCGGGTCTAGGTGCGGGGGATGTGGTGGCCCGCGCTCCGGGTGCTACAATTACATTTTTTGTCCTACAGGATTAGATCTTTTATAATTTTGGTCCCATTATTTTAGAATTAGATAAATTTAGTCTCATTAGTTTCAATTTGATGTAATTTTGGTCCCGCCGTTAAAAATTGGACAGAAACCATTAAGCATAGTAAGTTAATTACACTTTTGGTCCCATACGATTTGATTGTTCTTAATTTTAGTCCCACATTTTTTAAAATAGGCATATTTAGTCCCATTTTTTTTTTAATTTTTTGCAATGTTGTTCCTTCCATCAATTTTTTTTTTTTATGGAAATAGGTATTTTGGTCATTAACTCTAATTTATATTATTTCTTCTTTTATTTTTTATACATGAAAAAAAATTATAAAATACATTTAACTTTTATTTCTAACTAAATATGCATATTTTGTTCATACACTACAATTATAGATTATACATTAAAAAAAAAACTAATAATCTCGCACACTTATTGCGTATGCAAACGAAAAATTATTATTATTTAAATATATTAAAATTAATTTTCACATTAATATATATTCTACAATCATTTTTAATATAATTACTAAATTATGATAGAGAAATGAATAAATAGCATAAGATCATTTAATGTTATTTATATCTATACTATTATATTAAGTGAGAGACCCCTAGAGGAACCGTTTTGGTCTCTTGGACTCTAAATTTAAATTTTTTTTAATTTTTTTTATTTTCTATCAACGTGTTATCTATATTTACGAACTTCTTTTTTTTTTTTCTCACTTTACCCTTATTTTTCTAATTATATATTTTTATTCTTTCTCATATTTTTTAATTTATATTTTGTATTATCTTTTAAAATTTTAATTATATTAAAATTAATTATAAAATAGATATTAACATAAAAAATTTAATTTATTATATATTTAAATAATAATACTTTTATTATTTGCACACGCAGTGTGCAAGAGTTACTAGTTATCTATACTATTATATTAAGGGGGTGTTTACAAACTCTACTGCATAAGCAGAAACAGAAGTAGAAGTGAAAGTTGTAAAAATTTGCAGTTGTAAAAGCGGTGAGTGTTTGGAAAAAAAAAAGTGATAAGTAGAAAAATAATCAGTTGAGTGTTTACAGAGAAAAGTTGATAATCACTTTTAACTGTTATTAAGTTACTAATTTACCCCTAACGTATTTTAAATTATTTTTAAATATTATATTAATATAAAAATTATTATAAATTTATATAAGATTTTTATAATTAATCAAATATTGAATTGTTTTATATATTCCTTCATTTATAATATTTATATTCCATTTATAAATAATAACATATTAAATAGATCATTTTATAAAAATATAAAATACCTATTATATTATAAATATTTTAATATAAATTATTATATTTGTATAACCATAATTTAATATATGAATGTCTATTAAATAATATTATACAAACTAGAAAAAGATATTACTGAGTTGAAACAGAAAAGATGTAAGAAATATATGAAGTCTAGAGTTGTATAGGTAAGTAAAAGGTCAAATTAGAAATATTAATATTTTATGAGGATATTATTGTCAAATAGAATTTTATATTAATATTTTATGAGGATATTATTGTCAAATAGAATTTTAATTAACAGTATAATCTATAAGCATGCAGAAGTCGTTGTTCTAAACACTCCAAAACGACTAAAAATAAGCACTTATGAGATAAGTACTTATTTTAGAGTTTGCAAACACTCCCTAAGTGAGAGAAGCAGATAGTAACCGCTTGGTCTCTTGGACTCTAAAATTATTTATTATTTTTTTTTTTATCACACTCTCAGGGCGAGTTTACTTTATCAGAATAAGTGGGTTTGGTAAAATAAAGACCCATAATCTACGTTTTACTTAAAAAGAAAAGAAATATGTCCTTTTCTCGGAGCCCTGAGTTTTGAACAGAATATGCACGCCTAAATAATCTCATTTTGAAGTCGCTGCTAAATTACCAATATTTCTGGCAGTAGAGAAATTTACTTTTTTATCCTGTCGCTTTATCTCTCCACTTATAATTATTTAGGTATTTTTTTTTCTCTCTCTCGTTATTTTATATATTTATTTTTCTGTCAAAACAATTTAATTGCAAATTTTTTATTCAACTTCAGTTTATTTCTATTCAGATTTCTGCTTTTTAATTTTTGAGAATTGTGTTGGATAAATTTTAGATTTTCTTTTTCTTATTTATCATTTTGTTTTTAATTAATTTTATATGAATTTGATATTTTTAGGAATTTATTAGTGGATTGATTTTGCACTTTGAAGGTTCTTGGACTCTTTGGTATTTTATGGTATCTTTAACTCTCATCTTCTGAATTTTAGCAGAAATTGGGTCTCCTTCATGAATAAATCGTGATCTCTGAATAAAAACGAAAAATAAGAGGAGGGGCAAAAATGAAAATATGCTCTTAGCGGATGGTTTTTAATATGGAAAAGTAAAGAGATTACTAAAATAAGCTTATATAACAAAAATGTTTTCTATTGAAATAAAAAGAAAAGTTGGTATTTTAACCCAAATAATTACGGTTGATAACCAAGATTTGATGGATTGCTATCTATTAAAGTAAACCCGCCCTCAATGTGTTATTAGTATTTATCTCTTAGCTTTCTTTTTTTTTTCCTCACCTTACTCCTATTTCCTTTTATTATATATTTTTATTCTTTCCCCATATTTTTAATTTTTATTTTGTATTATCTTTTAAATTTATAATTATATTAAAAATAATTGTAAGATAAATATTAATATAAAATTTTAATTTAATATATATTTCAATAATAATAATTTGATTATCTGCACACGCATAGAGTGTACGAGGTTATTAGTATTAATTAAAAGAGTTTAAAAATATTTAGGAGAAAAAGATAAAAATTATATAAAAAAGAAAGAAAAAGAATTGAAGTGAAGTGAGAGAAAAAAGAAGTTAAGATAAGATCGTGAAAGTGATAAAAAATAGTGGTTGTCTATTGTGAGGTTGGCTTTGTACTGACCTTACGTAAGGTCTGTTTGTACTACTTTGTACTAATTTAATTTATTTTAAAAATATATATTCTTAAATCAGAAATCACGTTAAAAATCCTACTTTTTCTCTAACTATCAAATTACTCCTACTTTTTCTCTAACTACCAAATTTCTTAATTTATTTTAAAAATATATATTTTTAAATTAGAAATTATGTTGAAAATCCAACTTTTTCTTTAACTATCAAATTTAATTTAATATATTTATTTTTCAATCAATAATTATTATAATTCTCCTACTTTATCTACGACAACTTATTAAAAAAATATATCCCAAAATCAATAATCATTTTTTTCAATGTTTTAAGCTCCTACTTTTTCTCCAACTAAGAAAATATTTTTTATTTTAAAATTCTATACATTTTAATATTAAAAATTAATTAAATTTGTGCATGCAAATCATGTTGTTTGTGAATTTGCCAACAGGGGTTGGCCAAGTGGTTTGAGGGTTGATTCTCGAAGGCAATGACCCGGGTTCAAATCCCTCTGACCACTTGGGGTGTGTGTGTTAAAAAAAAAAAAAAATGTTGTTTGTGAATTTACTATCATGTAATTAAATAGTAAATTTTTAATGAATTGTAATTTTTTATAAATTTAAAATATAATTTTGTAGCTTTAGTAATTAAACACATATAGATAATTATTAATTTAGTATAGAGTTAAATAAAATTGACTGGATTAAATTTATGAAATTAATCTTGATTTTGATTAATACAGTCAATTTTGATGAACACGATTTGAAAAAAATCTAACATATACAACTGAAATGATTAAAAATGATTATATATTTTAAATCAAATAAAATACAAAAAATTATCGAATTTTCTATAAATAAATTTAATATCTTATTCATGTGTTTTCAGATAAAAATTATTTTAAGAAAAATATACAAATAATAAAAGAAAAATTAATTATTAATTATTTTAATATATTATGAACATAAGGTGGGTGTGAAAAAAATATTTTATTATTATTTTAAAATAAAACTATTGATTATTATTCTATTTTAACTGTATTTATCTAATTTTTTTAACATATTTGTATGTGTTGTTGTGAATTCGAAAAATGAAATGAAAATTATTTAAAAAATACAAAGAATAATTAAAATGGATGTCATATTATAGTTTACAGTCACTCAAATTAAATAAAATAAATTTTAATTTTAAAAAACTTAATAAATTTATTAAACATGTCCATTAAAAATATAAGTGGTTTTTTAAAAATAAAATGTTAAAGAGAAAGTGGGTGATTGTATATATATAATTTAAAATTATACAATCTTCAAAATTTATTAAAAAAATAATATAATACAATCTTGTACAGATCGACCTCATGTGAGGTCAGTACAGATTGAACTTTTGTTAGACATCCCCTAAAAAATAATTAAAAAGAAAAGAAAAAGAATACAAGAAAATAAATTGGATAGAAAAATAAAAGAAAATAAAATAATTGAAGAGTCCAAGAGAATAAAAAACGGTTTTTTTCTGCCTCTCTTGCGTAATAAATAATATAGATTATATTAATTTGTAAAATATATTTAAATAAGAATACCCTACATCTCCTCCACCAATTCACCACTACCGCTATCACCATTACTGCTCCACCAATTTAATAGTATAGATTTTATGTTTTTTTTTTTTTAGAAAAGATAAAATAAGAAATAATATAAATTAAAGTTAACGATAAAAATACTTATTTCCGTCAAAAAATTGATGGAAGGAGCAATATTGCAAAAAATAGAAAAAAAGGGACTAATATATCTATTTTAAAAAATGTGGGACTAAAATTAAAAACAATCAAATCGTATGAGACCAAAAATATAATTAACTTACTATACTTTTCAATTTTTAACGACATGATCAAAATTGTAACAGATTGAAACCAACAAAGTAGATTAAAAAACAAAAAAGATAATATTTTGGAAATAAATTTAAAATGATTTCTCCTCAAACAAACAAAGTCAAAACTTGTTTGTGTTACTTACTGGGAAGGAAATCTATCCGTTTGTGGTAGTGGGATGAGTACCAAAGAAAAGACGTTTGTGCAAGTACACTGGGATGCTATCCCTGACCCATCGGAGGCGGTGTTCCAACGCTCACTCCGCCGCATAAACACCATGACCGAGTCATCCACCCACTCTCCTTCCTCCTCTCCCACCACCATTTCTCAGAACAAAGAAATCCCCATCGAGATCATCAGCGAAGAGGAAATGGCACTCATAGAAGCTGCCTTTGCCACCGCCCGGAGTTCTGTGCAGTTTCAAAGGAATTCCAGGTCGAGGTCGGTTCAATCTATTTCTCTCTTGGCCAAGCGCGGGATGTCTGCTTGCACGGCCACGGCCGCGGGATCGTCGGATATTGAGGACTCAGGTCGGGTTGTTGGGTCGATAAGCCCCGAGAAGGATAAGAAGAGAAGAGTATTGGAGTCCTTTTTGAGTCGATTCCGGAGGAGAAGAGGTCTCGCCGTTACCGACATCACCGGCACGGTGCTATAACTTTCTTCTGCTTCTAATTTTACATGTTTCTCTCTCTTTGCCGTAATCTTCACTTGGAAGCTTGATTGTTTTTAGAACAACTGTAAACATTTTTAAAATTGAAATTGCGTATTTGTGGGTTGTTGCTATAGAATTTCAGCTAATTGAGTTGTTGAAGTTCTGGATAGTCGTGTAGACCTCTTTTGTATCATAGGAAGGCTACACATCTGTAAATTTTGAAGCCAGGAAATCACTCCCATCATGACTTTCCTTATATTTGCAGTGGTTTCCTAATTTTTGTTTTCCATAGGAAGGTTCTGTTTTCCAGCAATTTGTTTTCTCAATGACAATTCACATTTTCAAGTTGCAAATAGAGGATTGCTGGATTAAGACTGGTAATTCATGGAGTAGTTATTTTGTGATATTTCACTTACTACGTTGCTTAGCTTGGCCTATCTGCATTTAGTAATTTTTCACTTGATTCACAAACAATCTGAATTTCAGCATGTCAACTTTTTGTTCATTGGATGGTTAAAGTAAAATCTTAATTGGCTTTTGTAAGACTATATCTCTTGTTATGATTGTTCTCATGGTTGGTGTCTATACCGCCATGACTTGGGTAGCTTGGGTGAGAGATGAATAGTTTTTATTCTGGCTTCACATGATATTTTCAGATATAAACTAAGTTTCCAGAAGTTTTATTATTCTCAATTATTTGCCCTTGCCTGAATTTCTTTTATCCTTTTCATCTATGATTTAGGAATGGTGTGAAAAACAAATGGAATTTATTCTACTCTTTGGCAAATCCAATAAGACAAAAGCTATGCAAGCAGGTAGTGCGCGCCATTTAGTACTTGAAGAAGAGGTATTGTCTTCAGAATTTTATTTTTTAACTTCATGCAAGTCTATTGTCATATCATATCAAGCTCTCTCATGACATCTCAAGTCTTTTTTTTTTTTTCCTCCTGGAAATGAGAATCTCTAGTTTTGTAATTTCTTCATCTTTTTGGGAAATTCTTGTTAATTGGAAATCTGCTCAAGTTGCTTCTGCAAGAATTTGCAATGCCCATATGTTTTGCGAAATTGTGTGATATCACTTACTAAATTGGTGCATGATGATATTTAGTAGGAAAGAGCAGAGGTTATTATTGGACTTGAGGATTTTGTGGTAACTTGTTATTCGAATGTGTTTCGCCTTCTTGGACATTTCATTACTTACTAGACTTCCTTCTCTATAAGTGCATTAGATGCATACTCGGTTATCTTTGCAGTTTGAGGTAGAACACTGTGTGCAGCATCTCCTATATGTTTTTGGTTGATATTTATGTTCTTTTTTGTTAATGTTTACAGGTGATCAAAAGGGTAAAAGTTCATGTTGAATCAACTGAGGATGCTTGGGCAGTTAAATTAATAAATTTCATTGTTGGTGCAAATCAATTATTATTTGATGGATTGACACGCGAGTTACCTTTGTAAGTTTGTGTATGTGTTCGTGCGTGTATGCAACTAAATTATTTGTTATTTCACATCGATGAAGTGGTTGACTGTTTATGGTTTCACACTTGATCGCCACAGACTCATGCATAAAATACAATATTGCCCTAGCACGGGTATTTCTTTCCAGAATTTTGCCATCTTGAGGAACCAGTGGGAATTTTTAGGACAGAAAAGTGGAAGCGCCTTGCATTTAGAAAGTTAATTTTCAGGGGAATGAAAGAATTACTTGCTGTGGAGAATATGAGCACAGTTTACTTCCAGAGCCTAATTTGTTCTGTTATGTGCAATTGTGTTGTAGGCTATTTGCAAACTCTAAAAAAAGTGCTTTGGTATTTTTTGCATTTTTTAAGCACCTAGGGAATGTCCAGTAAACCAACCTCTGCCAATTTTAAGTGCTTCTGTTTGGGAATAGTGGTTCTCAACCTTTCTCCCAAACACTTGTGCTTTTTTCTTTAGCTTTTCACATCTTTCTGCAAACTCTCTTCACTTTCACTACGTCAATTGTCTACAACTTTAGCTTCTAATGTAACTTCTGCTTTGCACCGCCTTTAGTTACGAATCATTTTACTCGCTGTAAACCTGACATGTAGATTTTATTTTGTGGAATTTTCTTGTTGTATTGTCGATTCTGTGTGCATGAGATCTGCAGTTCATGAACAATTCCGATGTCTGCTTCTTGCTGTTTGCATCTAGTTAATGTGAATCATTTATTCTGATTATACACTTGATTTTAAATTGATGTTCCTTCAGAGTAGGTTTCGTAGAAGGTGTGTGGATGGTGGGAATAATAGATGAAATTCGCATGCCTGT
Source organism: Lantana camara (assembly GCA_037501455.1). Taxonomy (NCBI): domain Eukaryota; kingdom Viridiplantae; phylum Streptophyta; class Magnoliopsida; order Lamiales; family Verbenaceae; genus Lantana; species Lantana camara. The sequence continues at coordinate 61,625,302 of CM074857.1, read as the reverse complement.
ATCTGAGTCTGGAAAATCTCCAATACTTGTTGATACAAAAACTCGTTCGCAAGCAACACTTCCAGGCGAACCACAAAGAAGAAATGGAAGGTGTAAGATTACTCATAATTCAATTGTGCAACGAATTTACATTATTTTTCTTCGCCCGGTCTAAGTCAGTTGGGGAAATCTATTTAAATGCAGATTGCAATTAATGTGCTACAAATATATGTGGGACACTTTAGTTGCTGGAAATTTTCCTTCCCAGAAGTTTTTTGATTTCTTTTCCTTGAACGCGAATCATCTTTTATCCCCAGAGATTAGAGAGACTACATCAAAATCAGGTTTTCCTTCAGAGGTAAATTTAATATTGTAGCATAAGCAAACAATTCCCATTTTAAGACCTGTATGTGCTTTAATATGAGCATGGTTGACCTATCCACTTATCAACGTATTTTGAACAATAATTGTTTTTTTTTTCCTTTTTTTGAACAATAATTGGTTGGGCTACATAATTTCCATTTTTAGTACATGTTGATTTCTTGGGAAAATCAACTCAAAAAATGGAAAATCAGCTTCCCCTTCCCTTTTCCCATTTCATGGTGCTTCTTTTGTTTGTCCACTTGAAACTCTTTTATACATTTTTTTGGGGTTAATGTGATCTTATTTTATTAAAGTAAATTCGTAACAAGAAAAATATGGAAAGAAAGATCCTGAGGGAACTGCAAGGTTATGTTGCTTTTATTCAATATTTGTTTGTTTCCTCATGCAGACACTGAGTGATGTGGTAAGGTATTTTGGGGTTAGTTGTTGTTTGCTGCCTCAGGCTCATGACCAACTACTACTGAGGTAAGATTCAAATCCAACTCGAAATAGGTTTAGACTCGAATGGCTAGATTCTCAAGCTCTGATTCATTGGCAAGTTTTCAGGCTTGGTTTCATCTTCAATTCCATCGAATAAAATGAGAACTTGTTGGAGCTAATTTGTCTGTGTTGGATTTCACTCTTCCTCAGGAGTTTCTCTTGAGCCACACCTACGATTAAAGCAGCCTAATAAAGCTATAATGACAGTTTCTAAAGAAAAATAACAATTATTATATGGCGATGTAGGTCTCATACTCTCATCCCAATGTTAGTTTTAAGCAATTCAAATCATCTGCAACACAATCATGTTCCTCCTGTTGCACTCACCAGATACATGATACATCCCTGGTCGAGATTTGGAAAGATGAAAACTTGAATATAGTAAAAATAAATAATTATAAACCTTAACCACACTTTAATGTAGTCATGAGTTTAACAGCAGATGTGCGTTTCTTAGAAATGCCTATTAAGTTGGCATGCTTTTTGTTCTTTTTTTCGTGCATCTTCATGGGAGTATCTATTTCATTTTTGAATTTCACTTGCATAACCCTTAGTCGACTTGGTAATAATACTCTTTCCTCTTCTCTGTGGTGCAGATACGAATTACAAGAAGATCAATCCTTACTAGGTGAAGATGAGTTCACTTATGAGCCTGATTGGCTCAAGGATCAAATAAAGTATTGTCTTGAGTTTTGGCGAGGGGAGAGAGAAGCCAGTTACCCCTCAATGAACGAGCGCTGGAAATGCCGGTGTTGTAAGTTTGCTTCTGTATGTCCGGCAAACCCTAACCCAGACAGTTCACCAAGCAACACAACAAACGCATATATTGTTGCACCCGAGTCATCTCCGAAATAAAGGTATTCTTTCGCCTGAGTTATCTCCATAGAAGCAGTTATTGAGAGCTTCTCTGAGGGCCGTGTTAATCCATTGCAGCCCCATATGATATGATAATTCATTAGTAGTTCATTTATCAGCCTGTCTGAATGAAGGCTGTAATATATTGTTGTAAATAATAAGTACACGACATTTGAGGTTATATTGTATCATTGTTGTAAGATGATAGAAGAGGTGATCAATGTGCGACCACAGTAGCTCGATCGACGTGCGACCACAGTAGCTCAGTGGTGTTACAAGAGTACCGTATTTATGCACGTTCATAAACATTATGTGAGCCAAGTTCACAATTTATTCTGATATCTACTGTCCAAAGAAGAAATATTGAGGAAGAATTGGCATACCTGCTTCTCTTTTCCGCTTCCCAGAATGCGTGTTAATATCTTTATGGATGGAAATTTTCTTTTGTCGGTTGAACTATACACATTTTTACACTTTACAATTGACGAACTATGCACATTTTTATATTGTTAGAGTTTACCATCTTACCAAATCTGATGGTCTTACAACGCAGAAAACCTCACGTATGAGTTTCACATGATTTATTGAAGCGTATTTTTGTCCAAAGACCACGAGATCTAAAAATTTAAGATCCTACCTGTGTAAAAGACAATTTTTTTTTTTTTGAAAGGGTGTAAAAGACAATTAGAGATGTACAAAATGCAAAGACCTTTTGTTCTCACCATTTTTTTCCCAGAAAATACACCCCTTTTCTGTTTCTTTTCTCCAGTAATAAAAGTCAATAATCTTACCAAAAAAAAAAAAAAAAGTCAATAATGTTCGTGTAGTTCGATTTTACTGCTCCTCGTAGATCGTGCGCCACCACTACAACACTTAGGGCGCGTTTACAACAGTAGATAACTCTGCTCAACTTAAATAAACTGATAGTTAACATTGTTTACTTTTCCTTGCTCACAGTCCGGTCCAAACTGCTGAGCCTGTCCTTACCGGTGCTTATGGGCTGAATAATAATCCACTAAAAAATAAGCTCTTAGCTAAGCCGCCATTCTAATTGGAAAACTTTTTGACGATTTTGTCCGAGAGTTGTCAAAAATTACTCTTTTTGCCACTCACAGTCACAGCATCGCTTTCTCTTCAGGTTGGATTCTAGGCTCTGTACATTCATCTTCATCAAAATTTTGTGCTTTGCCCGATTCAGAAAAAAAGAAGAGAGAATAAGAAAAAACTAGCTCGCCAATTTCCAACTCTTCCGATATCAATATTATCGTTTCTACCCGCAGATATGTATATGGCGTTTCGCCCCTCAATATTTCCTTTACTCAAAGGCCACAAACGATAAAACCCTTGTTTGATTTTCCTTGTTTTCGGTGAAATTGAAATGGCCGGCCGTGGAAAAAACACTCGGATCTGGGTGGGCAAAGAAGGCTCAGTCGAGAAGCAGCAGGGCTTCCAGTTTCCGGTTGGTCGTATGCCAAGCGTGTCGGCGCTGTTGCTCCTGTGTATCTAGCTGGTGTTATTGAGTACCTGGCTGGCGGCTGCTGAGGTTTTGGAATTGCCTGGGAATGCTGCAGGGGAAACAAAAAGACGAGAATTATCCCAAGGTACGATGAGGAATTGGGCAAGCTTTTTGAGTGATCAACATTGCCAATGGTGGGGTTATGCCCAACATCCACAACCTCTCGCTTCCGAAAAAAGCTGGTGGCTCGTCAAAGCCTTTGGAGAGAGCAATGCACACATCTTTTGGATGAATAAGTTTTTCGTCTGGTCGTGGTAGTTGAGAAGTCCTGGGAATTTTAGTTTAAGTAGGGGCATTTTATTTGTAATGGATGATGAATGAATAGAGGGTTCAGTTTATTGTTTTTAAAAAAAATAATATTATTCAATTTATATTCAATAGCAGCTTGAAAAGAGATATTGTTGATGACATGATTTTATTGTAAAATTCCAGAATTTATTCTTTGATTTCTAATAATACTTTGATTTTATTGTGTCCACTTTGTAATGGATGACTTGGAGATTGAATTGTAAGTGCAAACGATATTAAATGAGAAAACTTGTGTTCTGGAGTTTAGAATGTGTGTTCAAATGTTGGGTATTTCCATAGCAAATACAACAAGTGGCACTAAAAATGATTAAAGGGGTAATTTAGACTTTTCCGCCTGTTTGAGTGGTTTTTATTGTGTAAGTAAACACCATCTCATTTTTTGGTCACATACAAACTCATTTAAGGGCTCCTTTACTTCTTGTGTCATGTTTCAACATGACATGATTGGAGGGGTTTGTGATAAAAATTGAACATACATTTACTTCTATTTTGCAAGAGGGTGATAAATCATGTTGGCTTGGTTTAACATGTTTACCATTCAGGTAAGTTTTGTAGGTTAGGGTTGAAAAGACTTTTTTGGCCCTTATAATTTGCTCATTATTATATTCCCAAATGATCAGTTGGCATCCAATTTGGGACCTAATTGCCAACGCCTTTCCCATTTGAGGCGCACAACAAATGTTGTGGGAGGATGAATCCCTTCCAAAAATTGTATTGCGGCACGCTGGAAACACGCAGAACTAAACTTTTGGAGGATTTGTAGTGTGATTTTTCGCAAAGAGGATCTGTAATTGGGAATGGAATTTAGTCCATTCCCTCAGTTTGCGATGTCGCTATGGTTCACTCAACGCACATCTCGTTGGTTGGTATATCACCGTTTTCGATCTCGCCAGCCTGGTAGAGAAATTATGCATATCCGTTAAGCAGTGGTTCTTGCGATGCCATAAATGGTATATTTTTTGTGGTGGTTTTCATATTTGTTTTATTTGCCTACGTATGAAAAGTTAAATTTCCACAAAAATGTTTTGTAGTTCTGTGTGGTTTGTCTTGAGATGGGTTTATTGCATGAATAAGTTTGTTTTCGTGGTTGGTATGCATCATGTAGTGTGGTTGTGTTTTAATTAATTTCATCTTTCCTCAATTTAGGCGTCGACCACTCCGAATACATTGTCATAGATGAAGAAGAACAGGGGAACTACGAATATTATAAATTCATAGATAATTCAACAATACAACATTAGTCGGTAGGTTGGCCCTCATACTTTTCGGATAGTGCATCTAGGTTGTCCGTAGTCAACAAAGCAGGCATTGCAAACATGAAGGGAAACACAAATTGGTAGATATGCAGAAAAATATTTATATCATATTGAAACGATTTGTTTTAGAAATTAAGGTGTCTCTTGGCTGAGCAACTACTTCCAACATCCTCGTTATCATTGTCTCCCTGAATGGTGTCTTTGTTATCATCATTAGGAACATTTTCCCAAGGATAGCTTACAGTACGCCCTGTCATTTTTGTGCTGCTTTCCTGGTCGTACCAAACTTTGGTAATTGCTGGAGATAATGGATCTTTCCCTTTGCCTTTCCTCCGTTTGTCCATTAAAAGTTGGGCCTCCGCTGGTTTTGTGATGAAATGGTAGCATCAATGTTCGCATTATTGTGGTATAAGATATAACAACCATGTAAAAATGAACAAAAATTAGTTGGCCATTGAGTAATAGAGTTGTCGTTTTCTTACCATAGTTTTGTAGAATTTCATCTATTGTTGGTATTGGCTTTGGTTGGGGTAGGGGGTCAATTATGATCTCGAAAAACCTTTCAGGTTTTGAAGGACGAGTGGTGATCCAACTCCCCGTTCTAGCCCATTCAGGCCCAAAAATTGAATGAAGCTCGTACCACATTCGTTCCATTGGGTATCTTTCGTAAGCACCACCAAGTTCAAATTTCTGCATACCATATAAATTCGTAAGTAGGTATGAATGATGCTTTTATGCTTCACCGTTACATATGTTTGTAGTTCTGTTATTGTGATATAAGCAAAATTCAATTTATACTAATAATACGTGCAATACATTGAACGTTTGCAATACCTGTCGAAGTATACGCCACGTGGATTCAGAGGTTTGGATGCTTAACGTGTTTTCATTGTACTGCACATCTTCGCGCTTCGTTATGGCATTCCAAGTGTGGTACCTCATCTCCGATAGTTCAAAACGATCGCATACGTCCTCGAGTGTGATTCGGCCGGGGCAGAAGATGGTGAGGTAATCCCATATCATGGTAAACATTCCAATGTCATTCTTTGTCAGCACTCTCTTGTTAAACAAAGCTTCGTTTTGCAGTTCTTTGTGGATTTGTTCATCCAACTGCTCGGTCCAGACGTTGTCGAAAAATATGCCATGCTTGGAGATGAACCTAGCCATTATGAGTATTTAGTTTTGGTAGATGCAGGGGTTGTTATCTTTGTTGCCATTTATTGGGTGTGCAATGTATTTATAGTGATTTCTGAACGGCTCAATTTGTTTCCAATGATGGTGTTGCTGAATTTTTGTATGTGGACTATTTCGTGTAAATATAGAGAAGCTTCCTATTGGAGTCCCATATACAAATATTATACTCTGTTGGTCTTATGCACTATTTTGTTCACATTGAAGTGAAGGAGTAATAATAGAGTTCTTTGACGAAAACAATCATTTACTGCAAGAATCTTTATTATAATATTACTTCTTTTTTTGCCGAATTTCTTCCAGTGAACTATACCTGCACTTACAGGAGAATATATTCGAACAATCACCCACATATATGGACAACGCCTGGATATATATATATATATATGTATATACACACGAAGTTTAAATGTAATTACCATTGTGAAATGGTACAATCGATGAAAATTATAATTCACACCATAAATCTAGCATATAACACCACGGGAATACAAGTCAGAACAAATAATAAAAACGGTACCCAAAGCGTCTCTACTGAGGCACAGCGACAGGACTTAACGTTACAACCATTATTTAATATACGTACATATGTTGCGGGTTCGATGGAATTCACACGCGCCTAATATGGTTTGCATTCGAAAATCTCCTTCAGCAAGAACCATTTGTCATCGCCCTTCTCGAAGTACATCAATCCAAGTCTGTATTTCTGTTAAAAGATTGAGTAAATATATGTGCTTAATCGCGTCACTCTGAATTTATAACCAGCAATGATCAATTGAAGGGCGAAATAGCGTGGTTCATGGACGTATACTTACCTTGTTCATAGCTTCCCATACTTCAGCAGGAGCACGTACATAGTTCTCGTTGGCGACATGTGTCACTCCATCCCGAGATATAAGGTCACCGAAAATCTTATAACGTTCGAGATAACATTTAGTTTTGAATTCAAGGTATTTCCACTCGAAGGTCGAGCCAGTTTTCTGTTGGAGCAACTCGGCAGCCTCTTGCATAACACATTGCCTGGGACATCCTGCAATGCAAACCCCCTCCTTTCTTTTTTTCCATAAGAACGAGATAAAATGTCCTTCGAGCTCGCGAGTCCACCCGCCTGTGTAAAAGAATTTTTCTTGTGGCACTTGTTTGGCGAGCTCAACTATCTTTTGGTAATCCATAAGTCCCGGAAATAATAATTTCAGCCTAGAACAACTTCAATGGCAATTCGGACTCAAGATATTTGCACCTATACTAAGGCACTTCACTTCTTTAAATAATATGGTCATGCTCTTAATGATATGAAAGTTGAACTCATTTTCTCCTTTACAGGCAAATGTGTCGTCTTGCTTGTATCGATTACTGAAGAAGAATTTATTCCTGTAGGTGTACCATATTTGTACTGTTATTAACATTTCGTGCAGATTATATTCCTGAAAAGGAAGATATGGGATCACAACTAGTCCAATGACCCCTACCATGTTCCTGTTAGTACTTGTGTAATAACCTGCAGAGTAGGACCCTTTCTCCATGGACTTGTGCAATAAAAAATAATTATTATATAAACATACTAAAATTATTTTTTGTATTATATATATACTGTAATTATTTTTTATATATTCACTAATAAGTAAATGAGATAATGCTATATTTCTAATTATAAAAATTTAAAATATAAGTGAAAAGTAATAAAACTTAAATAAAAAAGAAAATAAAAAGAACGCAAGCGCTGAGAAAGAAAAGAAAAATTAATAAGAGAAATAATGGGACAGGGAAGAGAAGTTAAGAAACGTGCAAGAGATGAAGTCCGATGAAAAAAGGTTAATAAGTTAATAGAAAAGAAATTATTTTTAGAGTTCTTGACAGCAAACGAGTCACTCAGCCGGAAATTAACCAACAATTCTGCACACCCTATAACTGTGAAAATAAAAATTAAGATTCTGAGTATAAAGATATGAAATGAAGATTGTAAGTATAAAGAGATAAAATTAAGATTTTAAGTTTAAGGGGATGACCAAAATCCATAAAAAATGTGAAACTGAGCGTGATTACGATTAAAATTGTAAGCTGGTAACTGATAAATAAATGTCATAAGATAGTGTTATATTACTCAATAAAAATAAAATTAAAAAGAGATAAAAATTATATAAAAAAGGAAAGGAAAAGTACATAGTTGAAGTAACGAGAGAGAAAAAAGAACGTACAAAGACGTGTCAGTTATAAAATAAAATAAATAAAGAATAGAAAAAGAAAAGGGACCAACAATCCATGAAACCACCATTGACTCTGGCCCTTACTAATATAGATAGATAATAGTATAGGTTAATAGGAAACAGTTAAAATATTAATGACCAAACACGTAAAAAGAAAAATAAAAAGATTATAAAAATAAAATAAAAGTGGGGTTACAGAAAAGTGAAATTCATAAATAAGAAGCAATTGATACATGTTCTTCGGAGGAAACATAAACAAATTACATTAAAAAAAAAAAAAAAGAGTCCAGCTCCAAGATACCACAATTAGATCTTGCGCCTAATAATGGAGTATAGATATCAAAATTTATATATAGATATATCTTAATAATTTCTATCCAATAAATGTTTCTGCATTGTGGAGTCATTTTACATTTAATGACTGTTTGATGCATTACTTTAAATATTTCAAAATCGAAAGATTAACTGATAAATGTAAAACTATTTAAATTAAAGAAAAAATCATAAGAAATGTTGAGAGAAGACAACGACTCAACATTAAATAAAGACAAAATAATTGGAGTCAACATGACATGCACGGTTTTGTAATTGATTATTTGTTGGATCAATGTATGCTTGCCTCTTATACCTATATCTATATTAGAATGTGGTGGATTCGATTTTTAATTTCAAACACAAATCAATTGATAATTGTATGACTCAACCGTTTATACTTTAGCTGACATATAATTTAGCGAAAAGGATTATTTACGTTTTAATCAAGTTCATGTTATTAATATTATCTAATATATATATCAAGGCCTCATTACAATGGGCTACGATAACGCAATATAGTGTCCCTTTTGCACAGTTGATAGGGTGAAACAGAGATGCACACGGTTTTATTACTAGAATCATCCTACAAACTTTGAAAATGTAGGGAACCACAACATAGCAATACAACCCTTTCATTCGTTGAGTACCAAAAAACTTCCCCCATTCCATGGGAACTTCTACGCCCCATTCTACTTCATATATAAACAGGGATAAGTAGTCACATTTCATTACAAACTTCAGAAATTATAGGGTTGTACTAGCCAAAAGCCAAAATATGCATCCCCGGTTTCACATTTTCCCTACTGCAGCATGATTTCATAGGGGATCACGTCAGGATCAACGTAGTTCTCAGCCGGCTCACCGGGTAGCAGAGCAGCCCTTCTCTTGCGAAAAACACAGTGAAGTCTGACAAAGTGTGCGAATCCATGGAGGCGAAACGATGTCTCCTCTTCAGTTTCCTACAATGTGGGAGTAGAGTTGAGTACAACACAATGTCGAGGCTTGAAGAAATCGGTGATAATTAGCAAATGGAACATACCTGCGGCTGATGCACATTGATGTATTCCTGAGTCAGACTGACAACGTTCCTGAACGGGTCGTAGTACACCCCAGGTTTGCCTCGCCACGCATAGAACCGAAGATATTGGCCACGAAGCCTAATGACTTCGTTGACAACATCTGTAGTTGTCAAAACGCGGTTGAATTTCTCATTGAGGAAGTATGCTGTGTTCTCGCAAACGTCCATGAAAGATTGTTGCACATTTGGAGAGACGACATGACAACAAACATGCAGAAAGCGTGGAAAAAAATGGTACTCGATGGGTGGGAGGAAGAAAACAGGAGGAGGTGGGCGTGCCCTTTGGTCGCGCGTCATAGCACCGTTGTTGTTCCCATTTGCTGCGTTAGCGCCATTGTTGTGCATGGCTCCTCCACGGTTGCCGCTCGCTCCTCCGCTTTTCATCTTAATGGCCCTTGTAATAAACTTTAGAACTCTGACTACTATAAATACACAGATAGAATGGAAGGTAGGTTAGGAAATGAATTGTAAAGTTAATGCAAATGAGTTATTGAGGATCAACTACTCGCTGATTGGGGTAGTTGTAGACACTCTTCGAGTCCTCTAAGTACGAAGCTAGAGTGCTAATGTGGTTAAGTATTAGTTCAGGAGTTTAACTCCATTTATGGTGAGGCGATTTCGTCTGCAAATTTCAGTCATTAATTACGTGTAATGATTCATGCAGTTAGTCAGCAAGCAACATATCTCACCTGGGGTAATTCTAGCCCGACTCTTGCTCGGTCAACCCCGGTGTAACGAGGGGGCGACAGTTGACCCCCTGACGTGTGGTTGGTGGAAAGCCTAGGGAGAGTGACCAAGTTAATTGCAAGTTTATTGTACTTAAAACTTTAACTTATTATTTTGTGGTTAAAGTCTTACAAATAGGTGCATCGGCTTACCTATCAATAATAGGTTCATTGCTATAATAGGTTTCTTGAAGTAAAACTCCAAAATCCTTTTATTCGTAGTGCCTTTATAATATATAACGTCAAATAACACGATATAAAAAACTGAAACATTATTTATTTTTAACCCTATTCTGATAGTCATACAGATAAAGATAACTATAGATCCTATACTAACTACAAATGTTATTCGTAATTTAAAACTAAAAAATGAAAATTACTATGTAAGATACAATTGTTTACCTACATAATGTATCCACAATAAAAAAAAAGGGATAATTACGAACAGGCCCCTGAGGTTTTCTAAATATTTGAGTAAATATTTTATGAATATATTTTGGTACTAATAATATTTTAATTTGATGTAATGTGTCATTGTAAAATAATATATTAATAAGACATATTATCACACAAAATTTAGTAAGGATCATACATATATTATAGATAGTATTTGATCATATAGTAACAAATTATGTTATATACCTTGTAATCATACCAAATAAATTATTAACTAACATTTTATTAAGATATACACTCATATAATTAATTATTTATTATAGTAGATTGAATCTATATTTTATTAAATTATTTGTTTGGACAAATTTTATATAGTATTATAGTAATATGTTGGTAGTATTGTATATAATGTTATGTTACTCTAATTATTGAATTGACATATTATTAAATTGTATTTACTGTCACACTAAGTAGATAAAAATATATAATGTATTAAATAGTTAGTATTACTAAATCATATAAATGTAGATTAATTTACTGCATATTTATATATATAAATAATACAATATGCATACCAATATGTATATAATATAAATATATATACATAGCTTGCGAGCCGGCTTGCAAGTCTCGAGCCTCAAAAAAATACGCTTGAGCTTGGCTTGACCCACAAGCCGATCTCGATTAAGCTTGGTTTGAGCTTGAAATCGTTCGAGTTTGAGTCGAGCCAACTTCAACTCGGATTGTGCGGCTCACTAGCCAACTCGGCTCAGAGCATTCCACAAGGTATAATAGATCAGTTGCAGTTACTCATTAATAATAATAATAATAATAATAATAATAATAATAATAATAATAATAATTATAATAACATTTGACAACAATAATATTTATAACATTTACAAATATATGAATAAAATTTTTAAACAATATTAATATTTATAGATAAGAATTATTAAAACAATAATTTACACCAATGATCCCATTGTAGACAATAATTCTATTAAATATGTTGTTGCTTCTGACACATCTAATACAGTGGCTCTGGAATATATTCGCTTCAATAAAGAACAAAAATAAAGGCAGCCGGGGTTCACAAGATGAACAGATTTCCTATAGCCTCCAAACTGTTATTTATACCATGAGGTGGATTGAGTTAGTGATGTGGAAACCAAGAAACAATATTTACATTTCCTCCATATATTCCAGAGCCTCGGTTTTTTTTTTTTTTTTTTTCCTTCATAAAATGGATGACGAAATTGAGCGCCAACGGCAGTGTAGGCTTATTCTCAACCATAAGGTGCCGTTACATGGATGCGAGACTCGACTTCTCATAACACTGATGCACCAATGGGCTATTGAGCATGAATCTTTAGAACAAGCATCAGAGGTGGAACGCGCAGCAATGTTCTTGGCGTCGGACTTGTCTACTCGACTTTGTAAGCGTATAGAAGGACGGATGGTTTATCACAAAATTTGTCAACTACGTCGGATATTTGGCGCATTCCGGAAATTCATAAGTCGCGATGGCGTGGAATACGACAGCGCGCCTAACAAGGTGACGGTTAGCAATGCGTATTTTTCGAATATGGAAGGACGTTTGGTAAGTGTAACTGATTCTCGTAGTGTAATTTGAGTAATTGGCGTATACAAGATAAATAATTACGAGCTATATTCAATTTACTTTGCAGGAAACGAAAGAGGAACACACGTTTAGGGCTAAAGGCTTACCTCAATACCGATCGTTGAAGTATTTTTTCAGGACCAAAAAAGCGGCAATGACATATTACGAACTTGCAGAAAATGATGTCAGGGCATTGCCGGATAGAGACTCGTCAGACGACGAGTGGTGATGTCGTTACGCCTGCACTCATGAGCTACAAGACTATACCGTGTATGCTATGGCTTTGATTATGTTAATAAAGTCAGAGCTCTTGTAGGTGTACTTGTAAATTTCGATCCTGTTGGAACATATGTTTCTTCACTAGAATTCAGCAACCTCAAAACTTGTTCCATATATTTCGCAAGTTTGTGATAACATAATTAATTAGAATGCATCTATCATTAATGCCAAACTACTGAACTACGAGCATACCCAAATTCTGGAATGGAAAACAATCTAAAATGATCAAACAGTTCGAAAGTAATGATTTCAAGCTTGGACTATACAGATATTGGATAAATATTAGGAACGAGATGTTTAAGACTGACTTTGTTCCAAGGCAAACATAACAGACTTCATTAGATATATGTACATACCAAAATATCCTAATATTCTTAATCGTATCACATCTACTAAACGTGCTGCTGCTACTAAGTAATTTACTTACATAAATTTACAACGGTCCTACACAAGGTGATCATATAGCACCTTCGCAAACGATATTCTTAGAACCACAAAAGGCAGGCCCTAACTATAACCCATATGCCTAATAGGCCACAAAATCAAACAAAAAGCAAGCACCAGGAATGGTAGATGTGAGATTGTTACTTACTTAGACAAAGGCATTCCCCATGATTCCCCAGCATACCCTTGTAATCATTTAATCAGCCCACGTATCACTTTGAAAACCATGTTGACACGGGCATCATCCGGCATTCCGAAAAATGCATCCATGGTTTTAGGATTGTTGGCTAGCACATTAGTTGCATCAACATGATCATCCAAATTAATAGCAATGGGTAGCTCACCAATGGCTTTGTACAACTCACGTCTTGCTCTTGTGGCATCTACCTTCGAACCCATACGTGCGATAACCTCCTTGAACGAATTTGCAGCACTTGAGCAGAACTCCGAGATGGAATCGACAACCTGATCCTCAACCTTTGCACCTCGTTTGGGCTTGGTGGATTTCTTTGTTGATTCAGCAGCTTCTACCGGAGATTGCTTTCGTGTATTCGAACGTGCCGGGGTCTCATCATCTTCTGAAAGCATTACCGGATGGTATGAATTTCCTTCACTTTCCTCCAGATCAGCGTTAGCAGCTGCAGGGTCTTGTTGAGCAGTGGTATTAAAATCCATAGCGGCCTGCCCATTCGCTCGATCCTTGCCATATATCTCGACCCAAGCATCGTAATATGGGAATGGCTTCCCACGTATGCCATGGTGTGTTGGGTATCTCTGCACGAAAGACAACATTATGTATACAAAAAACCTCGTGAACGATTAAATAATTAAATTATTCAAATGTATACCTCTAGGTAAGTGTCCCATACTTCTGCTTCAGCATTTATTGTGTTGGTCGTAGAGTTCCAACCAAACCCACTCGTACCAAGTGCGGTCGTCATTTGAAAGTATATTTTCTTCCACGAAGTGTACTTGGAGGATATATTAGGGTCTCCTTTCAGATCAGTGTTGGGCATATACACCCTCAACCTCCGCTCCAATTGGTTGAGAAATCCCGTACGAAATCCATTGGGGGACTTCCAACCATCTGCTATGATATCTCGGAAGGCAAGAAGTAAATTCTTCTCTTCAGCAGTTGACCATGCACGTCGAGGCTTTGTTTCCTTTCTCGAAGTCGATCCCTTACAGTAAGTTTGCTGCGTCGACATCTGCAAAAAAGAAATGGAAAATGTCAAATACCCAGCCATACCAACATTGGACCTCATAGAGAATTACAACTAACAACGTGTTAGCGTATTAATTTGGGCAAGTAAATACATGTAGAGGCTGCCAATGTATGAACACAAGGAAAGTTTGCATAGATATTAAATCCGCCCAGTTAAAGATACAGACATATTCGAAGTACATAAAATAGTTTACGAAATTCTTCCACAGTTTGAAACAAACAAAGTGCAGACACTCCGAGGCATCCCTTACAACAACTACATATTTAAATTAAATCAATGCCTCCATTCGTTGTACATATTCTGTGCCATTTGATCTCGCATATTAGTCCACTGAGTCGAGGTCTCAACATGAGCAATTGTATTCACGTTGTCATCGCAATCATTCACCACATTTTCCGTTACTAGATGTTCAATTGGGTCGACGTCCATCTCACGTCTGATAAAATTATGTAGCAAGCAACATGCCAAAATAATTTTGTTTTGAATCTCTATTCCATAGAAGGACATGCTGCGCAGAATCGACCAACGCATCTTTAAGACACCAAAAGCTCTCTCTATGCAGTTTCTGGCCTTCGCATGACGCATATTAAACAGTTCTCGAGGGTTATTTGGTCGATTCGTCGACGAATCCCACTCTTGCAAGTGGTATCGTATACCTCGATACGGAGCCAACAAGCCCTCACCATTAGTATATCCGGCGTCGCACAAATAATAGTTACCTACAACAAAAGGGAGATATAAATATTATTATATTGGGTTGAAACATGTATATAAGGTCAGAACATATGCATTGCATACCTCTTGGTACTTTGAACCCGTTTGCTCTATAGATTGCATCACGAAGAACACGACCATCCGCTGCAGAGCCTTCCCAACCACTTAAGGCATAGATAAAGTTGAGATTACGATTGCAAACACCCAGCAGATTAACTGCACAAAACCCTTTCCTAGAACGGTATCTTGCTTGCTCCGTTGCACGCACACGGACGGGTATATAAGTTCCATCAAGCGCACCCAAACAGCCCTACATAATTATTATAATTACTATGGCGAGTTAAGTAATGATGTTATTTTTTTTTAAAAAAAAATCAATCTATAATAAGAATTTGTATAGGTTATGTACCTTGAACCACCTCCACCTTTCGTCCGCAGAGTCAGCTTGCACCGGTTCCGGAGCAACAAGGAATACATCATGGCACCGAATTACAGCACCTAATACCCGATTAAAATGTATGCTAACAGTGCGTCCAGATCTGTTAAATGATTTCTTGACAACACAATTCTTCTCATGGTGTCCAAGAATGGTTAAGAACATAGCAACTTGCTCATATATGGATACACCCCTAGTTGCTGTTAACCCACCTCTTCCTTCCAATATATAACACAGCTTCCTGAAAGGTTGTCGACCTAGTCGAAGTATATCGATACACCCTTGTTCGTCGGACGATATCAATCCGTGCAAATAAGTCACTTGGTCAGGAATCCTAGCTAGGATGCTGTACTGCCGACGAAGTTGGCGCCGATTTCGGCGACGCTTAACAAAGCCTGACCGTAACAACCACATAACAATGTACAAAAAATTCTTGATTTGCATCCTCATGACCTCGACAACAACCAATGCTTCCTCATCCTCACCTTCAATGTCCATTCCAAGATCGACTTCCTGTATTTACTTACGTATAATACCCAAAACCAAAATATGTAAAATAATAACAGGCATCTCCAAGGGCATACAAACAATTGAATTCGGAGCAGTTTATTATAGGAGATCCAACTGGGCGATGCAAAATAAATCGAAACACCCACTTCACTGAAATCACGAGAATTGAATGACGTATTCCAAAAAAACAAAAATACAACACAAATTAACGCAGTAGATGCGGAGCCCATGGGAAATACAAAGTAAGCAGAAAAGTAGCTTACCACGACCAGACCAAAACACTTGAAGAATACCTTCCCCCAAAATAAGCCCTAAACACAGCCACAATAGGAGCAATTCCGATCTTCACAATTCCACAGGTATGTCGCTGCTTACTTAAATGGAGAAAGAAGATCTCCCACATAAATAATTGCAAGCCGAAAAGTTCGCGGGAAATTCGACGGAAAAAAGTTTCCATTTGGAGGCAAACTCTCCCTCGCTCTGAAAATTGGGAATTTGTGAGTGGCAATCACAAGTAAATTATGACAACTCTTGGGGCTCATTGTCATTTGCCAACGCATGTCAATTTCGGTGAGATTGTAACACGCCAAAAAGGCGTGACTTCTATCACTCAAATAATCATGCCCACCCTACAGGCCCAGCCCTATCACACGGGCCGACCACCAAAAAGAGTAAACAGCCTGCAATCCATGATAATGGGCCAAAACATGGGTTATTAATAAAAGTAAAGGAGCCCTAAAAGATGAAAGTAAACATTAGGTTAATTAAGAGATCTATTGTTTACTATGTTAATTAACTAATTCAAAAACCATCGTAAAAAGTCAATTAAACAAGCCCTTAAGCACTCCTTTACTTCTCTTGGGAAGAGTAGTTTGTGTATTTAGACCACCAATTCCAGCCATTTACTTCAATAGTAATTTATCTATTGGTAAATGGTAACTTGTTGACCCGGGAAATGAATGGAAATGGATGGCTTATTTCTCTTACTCCAAATGAAGCAGCTATTTAGACTAGTGATGATGGTTGGGTTAAAAGGTCATTTATGTCCTTCAAATTGGACTTGAATTTACCAAAATATCCCTAAACAAAAATGTTTGGCCTTTCTTTGGTTTATTAAAATCGAAATGGCACAATACCCAAAGCATGGGCAAAAAAGTAAATTGAGACATTAAAAGTTGTTTACGGACCATCAAGGTAAAAAGTCCACAAATCTAGCTTATTTAAAAACAATGTTTTCCTATCAAAGTAAAGAGTCCATAAGTTTATATAGTCCAAAAAATAGTGCTTAACTTTCCATTGACAATTGATAGCTAACTAGAGAAGTAAATGACCTCTTAGGGGTATTTACTCCAAGGGGTAAGCTCATTTTACTGCACTCTAGTTCGATCACATTTTCTCACACTCGAAATACTAATTTGAGCATTAGAATATCACATTATCCTAAGTCAGCCTCTAGCTCATGTTGACTCCTTCCTTTCCAGGCAAACTTCTACTCGAATACTTTCCCTCAAATATAAATACTTGAGTGGTCGACCATCTCTAACTCGAGCACAAGCAGCAAGAGTTGGACATGATTAGTATCTATGCTATTATATTTAGTGAAAAATCTTTAGAGTGACCATTTCGTCTCTTAGATTTTTATTTATTTTTTATTTTTTTTTGTACCACTCCAACAACGTGTTACTTCTTGTTCATCTATAAATTATATATTTTTCTTATCTCATCTCACTTCAACTTTTCTTTCTATTATATTTTTTTTTATCATTTTTTCATGTATTATAATTTTTATTATATTTTTTTATCATTTTTTACATATATTCTAACTTTTATTTTGATTATTATTTTTATTAATGCAATACTATCTTATTTTATTTGTTTATTTATTTACCAGACATTTATAAAATATATTAAGATCATTACAAAATAAATATTTAATATAAAAAATTAAGTTCAATAATTTTTTTTTTAAATTTACGCATATATTGAGTGCCAATATATATAAAATGAATTAAAATTTGTTGCCTAAGCCCTAAAGTCGAGTCATGGGGGATTCGGTTAAAAGGGACGCCCAAGTCTTTTTTTAGTTATGTAACCCCTAGTTTCAAAAGAATTGGTTATATAACCCTTTGCTTGATTAGCTCTTAATTAATTACTCAGCTTAATTAAATAGTTGCCACGTCAGGATTTTGCAGACTCTTTTTTGCCCCAAAATTTATACAAAATTAGAATCTGGCCCCAAATCACATTCAACCAATTCTCTCAATTTCTCTCTCCTTCCTGTATGTGCGACGAAAACCCTATTTTTCTGATATTTCTTCTCCGATCGAAGTGTTGTGCAGTGTTCGTTTGATTCTTCAAAAACCCTAAGCATCACCCACCTCTCTCTGATTACACGTACAATGACAAACAACAACAATCAGAGGTATTGAAAGGTTTCGGTTCGTTTGAATTTTTTTTTCTGAACCCTATTTTTTGAACTGCATTTTCACTGAATGATTGAACTGAGTTTTTTCTGAACCCCATCTATCTGGGTTTAATGCAGTACATTCCCTAACCTGTTTTGTACGCCAATATAACGCCAATACAAAGTGATCGCGCACTCGATTTTATTAATCGCTTGCGCGATTTCTCAAAATCGCTCACGCGATTCATTTGAATTTTTTCTCAAACCTATTTGTTGAACTGCGTTTTCACTGAATGATTGAACTGAGTTTTTTCTGAATCTATCTGGGTTTAATGCAGTACATTCCCTAACCTGTTTTGGACGCCAATATAACGACAATACAACGTGATCGCGCACTCGATTTTATTAATCGCTTGCCCGATTTCTCAAAATTGCTCATGCGATTAGGTAATCGCTCACGCAATTCATTTGAATTTTTTCTCAAACCTATTTGTTGAACTGCGTTTTCACTGAATGATTGAACTGAGTTTTTTCTGAACCCCATCTATCTGGGTTTAATGCAGTACATTCCCTAACCTGTTTTGGACGCCAATATAACGACAATACAACGTGATCGCGCACTCGATTTTATTAATCGCTTGCCCGATTTCTCAAAATCGCTCACGCGATTTTGAGGAATCACGCACGCGATTTTATTAATCGATCACGCGATCAAATTTTTTGTTTCTCAGTTTTGTACTGCATGCATGGTTAATTTTTTTTTTTTAATGTTGTAAAGGAACGACGACTAGGTTATGTCAAAATTTGTTATTGGATTTGAACTTGGAGTGTGGGAAGAAGAAACTACGTGTTTGAATTGGATTGCGGACAACAAGCAAACTTCTGCTATTCTTGTGAGCAATCAGACTATATTCCAAATGCTGATAAGTGATATTATAGAACAATCAGGACTTACTTGCTCCCATGATGATGTGCACGTGAAATATTTTCTTACAAGTGCACCTCCAACCTGTTATCCAACTGAAATAAAGTCTGATCACGACCTACAAGTTTATTTTGCCGATATCTCTCCTCAAGGTTGGAGGCCCGTTTTGAAGGTTTCCTTGGATAGGAAGGAGAGTTAAACAGAATCCGAACATGTTGGTACAACCGGGTTTACTTCTCAGGATGAAGATCAATACCAGCATCAGTATGAAGACTTCAGTCTCCCTGATATCAATGATCAAGACTTCAATCTTCCCCGATAACACCCTTGCTATAAACAAAGAAATGGCAGATCGTTGTAATGAAGATCTTCAAAATCCTTCTGAAAATGTAATCGAGGAAGAAGTGCCCAATCAATGTATTAATGAGGATGAAGCCATTATATGTTATGATAATCCAGAGGCCAGGATTGAAAGTCATACATGGGATGATGGCTCAAGTTTTAATGATGATGAAGAGTTTATAAACAAAGAAGATGCCATCATGAAGATCAACCTAGTTGCATGTAAGGGAAGCTTCCAATTATGAACGATAAAATCTACAAAGTCCCTTCTTGTTCTGGGATGTTATTCCCAGGATTGCAAGTGGTGGTTTCGGTGTGTTAAATATGTTAATTCTGACAGATTTATCCTCATAAAGTATAACCGGATTCACACTTGTGGGTTGGAAGAAGCAACTACCACTCATTAACAGGCAACCGCAAAATTGATTGGGGACTTAGTGAAGCCATTGTTTTTTGACAAGAAAGGTCCCACACCAGGCGAAATTAAAAAGTACGTCGAAGCTCAATTGGGGGACCAAGGTTAGTTACTGGAAATGTTGAATGGGCAGAATACATGCAAAAAATATTGTCAAGGGATCACCTGAGCATGGATATGCAATTATAGATGCATATCGTTATATGTTAACTGTTAAGAATCAAGGAAGCATCACTGAATTGGTTCTTGACAATGAAAACAGGTTTCTTCATTTTTTTGTTGCCTTCGGCCCATGTATACGGGGTTTTACGTACATGCGCAAGGTGTTAGCCATTGATGGTTGTTTCTTAACCGGTAAATATGATGGTACTATCCTATTGGCTACTGCACAAGATAGTGAGAACCATACCTATCCTATTGCATGGGCAGTGGTTGATTCCGAAAATAATGCATCATGGGAGTGGTTTTTTATAAATTTAAAAAGGATAGCACCGGATAGTGATGATCTCTGTATAATATCGGATAGACATGTCTCCATTAAAAATGCGGTTGCTAAGATTTATCCTAAGGCTCATCATGGATTTTGTTCGAAGCACTTATCGGAGAACTGGAGACAACGTTTAAAAAAAAGTGCAATCCTTGAGCCATTTTTTAGGGCAGTTAAAGCATACACCGTCGAAGATTTCATGGAGCACTACAAAGAGATCGAACGTATTCAAAAACGTACTGCAGAGTACTTGAAGGATGAGGTTGGTTTTGAGTTATGGAGCAGGGTGCATTCTAAAACAAACAGATATGATGTTCTGACTAGCAACATCGCCGAGTCTGTTAATTCTAGGATTCGATTTGAAAGGGAGTATCCTATCCCTGCTCTGTTTGAGTCTATCGTAAGAATATTGGCTGATTGGTTCCACACCCGGAGAACGGACATGATCAACTGCAGTACAGTACTGGTGCCATCAAAAGAGAAACTTCTGCGGAGTAATCTGGAGAAATCTAAAGGATGCATTGCACAACAGTTCAATGCTCATGAATTTTCTGTTCGCGGATTTGGAGCAGAGGTTATGGTTGACTTGAACAATATGACATGCACATGTGGTGTCTTCCAGATGGATAAGATCCCCTGCCCCCATGCATTATCGGTGTTAAGGGAGCAAAACCCAATAGGGTTTGGACAAAAAATATATACTCTATGCTCCCAATTTTACACTATTGAGTACTACATACTTGCATATTCTGAGACAATATTTCCTCCAGAGTTAAAGTGGGAATTGCCTGAAGATATAGGTATAAAACAAGTACTGCCACCTCCACTGAAGGTGCGTGTTGGAAGAAAAAGGATGACTAGATTCCGGGCACCTTTTGAGGGAAGAAAAAGGTACAATACCTGTTCAAAGTGTGGAGGAAAAGGTCACAAAAAGACTACATGTGATTAGAATGTCATGTAGATAAATAAATTGTATAATACAACTTTATTTTTTAATTAATCGCGTAGATGATTTATTGAATCGCACACTCGATTTAATGAATCACTTACGCGACCTAATTAATCGCGAAAGTGATTCTTCAGCCAATTGGGCACATTTCTTTTTTTAATTAATCGTGAACAAGATTTAATGAATCGCGCACTCGACTTAATTAATCGCGCAAGCGATTCTTCAGCCAAGTGGCATATTTCTCTTTTTAATTAATCGCGCACAAGATTTATTGAATCGCACACTCGATTTAATGAATCGCTTACGCGACCTAATTAATCGCCCAAGCTATTCTTCTGCCAATTGGGCACATTTCTTTTTTTAATTAATCGCGAACAAGATTTAATGAATCGCGCAAGCGATTCTTCCGCCAATTGGCATATCTCTCTTTTTAATTAATTGCGCACAAGATTTATTGAATCACACACTCGATTTAATGAATCACTTACGCGACCTAATTAATCGCGCAAGCGATTCTTCAACCAATTGGGCATATTTCTTTTTTTAATTAATCCCGCCCAAGATTTACTGAATCGCTAACTCGTCTTAATTGCTTGTTTTTTGTTTAATATGATCCCAGATTGTTAATTTGAATAATTTTATTAATTCAATTAATATATTATAATATAATAAAATTTGGAATTTAATTCGATTTAAGACACTTTAAAACCACTCAGCTTGGTCCATTAATTTATTTTTTAAATTATCGCGCTCATGATTTAGTGAATCGCTCACTGAATTTAATGAATCGCGCAACCGACTTAATGAATCGCGCATGCGATTCTTCAGCCAAGGGGGTTTATTAACATATAAATATTAACAGATCTATCTGTCTTCCTCCTTAATCACAAAATCTGCCGTATTTGATTGAAATGTTCATGAAAATCGTCATTTCCGTAGGACTTGTTGCCAAACAGTAATAATCAATAGATTTCTTTGTTTGACCTTGCAATAGATCATTAGACATTGTAGAAGAACTATACAACGTGCAATACAGGAGAAAGCTTTGAGAGCTTTGTGCAGCCTGTTCATAACAATGGAAAGAAACCCTGGAAAATGCAATTGAATATTTATTATAAATCTATAATAAATATTCAATTGCATTTTCCACGGTTTCTTTCCAATTGTTATGCACAGGCCGCACTAAGCATCTCAAAACTCTCTCCTGTACTGCCCATCGTATAGTTCATCTACAACGAGTAAACACTACATGGACCAAACAAAGAAACATTTATTGATTGCTACTGTATGGCGGAAATCATACAGCAAACATGATAATTTTCAAGAGCAATTCAAACTAATAGGGAAGACTCTTACAGATCTGCGAAGGATTGTTCCTTTGGATTGGAGACGGTGGCGGAAAGATAAGAAGATGGAAGAGAAAAAAGTGAATTAGGGTTTGGCAAAAGGAAACAAAACAAATTTATATTTGAGTAGGAGGGGCTCGAGCGTCGATTGGAGTGCGTAAATTTGTGAGTTTGCAAAAGAGCCCCTAGAAGATGATAATATTACAAAATATTATAGCCGTTATATTATGGCAGTTATACACTGTTTATCCTAATTATAGCCGTTGGTGGGGATCACTATATAATTCTTCTGATTATAATTAAGGAATTTAAAGATTATGGCAAGTTCAAATAGCTCAACCTTTACACGCAAAAGTTCTCTTAGATATAAAAAGGAGAAATGCAGGGATTACGATCAGGGGGCTACAATCAAGGTGGTTGATAGAGCAGATAATTCCAACAGAGGAAGATTATTTTATTGTTGCAATTTGCATGGCTTTTCTCAATGGTGTAATCCAATAGAAGAGCCACAGAACGATGAAGGTGAAGTCTCAAGCAGGAGGACACCACTCATTCCAGAAGGAAGAGAACAAAATATTGTGAATAAGTTGATAATAGTCAATTTGTTGTTTTTAGCAGTATTTTTATTGATTTGTATCTGGAAATCCAAAATGTAACTTGTCTTAATGATTTGTTTTTGGAAATTTATATTGTAATCATTTAAGTTACTAAATCGCTCAACTGATTTAAGGAATCGACCAAGCGATTCTTCAGTTAAATTTGATTTTGGCCACAAAATTTATTAAATTGATTATACAATGATCCCATTACAAATTTGATTCAAGTCTCGTAAGGTTGTTAAACATTACACACATCATGGAACTTGAATTTGGCCACAAAAATTATTAAATCGCTCACGCGACTTGATGAATCGCTCAGGCGATTCTTAATCTATGTCGCACTTATTATTCTTTTATATTATTTTGTTAGTCCCCTAGCATGTTTCTTTTGCGCATGATATGAGCCCCATCTTGATTCTTCTCCGTGGGGTATGATGTATTGCAAACCTAGGTCATAATCCCAAACAAATCTTAACATCATCTTTGTTACCATGTAGAAAACATTGTGATTGATACATTCAAATCAAGCTTGGCCATAACCAATTATACAATGATCCCATTACAAATTTGATTCAAGTCTCCTAAGGTTGTTGGCCATTACACACATCATGGAACTTGAATTTGGCCACAAAAATTATTAAATCGCTCACGCGACTTGATCAATCGCTCAGGCGATTCTTAATCTATGTCGCACTTATTATTGTTTTATATTATTTTGTTAGTCCCCTAGCATGTTTCATTTGCGTATGATATGAGCCCCATCGTGATTCTTCTCCGTGGGGTATGATGTATTGCAAACCTAGGTCATAATCCCAAACAAATCTTAACATCATCTTTGTTACCATGTAGAAAACATTGTGATTGATACATTCAAATCAAGCTTGGGCATAACCAATTATACAATGATCCCATTACACATTTGATTCAAGTCTCCTAAGGTTGTTGGCCATTACACACATCATGGAACTTGAATTTGGCCACAAAAATTATTAAATCGCTCACGCGACTTGATGAATCGCTCAGGCGATTCTTAATCTAGGTGGCACTTATTATTGTTTTATATTATTTTTTTAGTCCCCTAGCATGTTTCATTTACGTATGATATGAGCCCCATCGTGATTCTTCTCCGTGGGGTATGATGTATTGCAAACCTAGGTCATAATCCCAAACAAATCTTAACATCATCTTTGTTACCATGTAGAAAACATTGTGATTGATACATTCAAATCAAGCTTGGGCATAACCAATTATACAATGATCCCATTACAAATTTGATTCAAGTCTCCTAAGGTTGTTGGCCATTACACACATCATGGAACTTGAATTTGGCCACAAAAATTATTAAATCACTCACGCGACTTGATGAATCGCTCAGGCGATTCTTCATCTAGGTCGCACTTATTATTGTTTTATATTATTTTGTTAGTCCCTTAGCATGTTTCTTTTGCGTATGATATGAGCCCCATCGGGATTCTTCTCCGTGGGGTATGATGTATGGCAAACCCAAGTCATAATCCCAAACAAATCTTAACTTCATCTTTGTTACCATGTAGAAAACATTGTGATTGACACATTCAAATCAAGCTTGGGCATAACCAATTATACAATGATCCCATTACAAATTTGATTCAAGTCTCCTAAGGTTGTTGACCATTACACACATCATGGAACTTGAATTTGGCCACAAAATTATTAAATCGCTCATGCGACTTGATGAATCGCTCAGGCGATTCTTAATCTAGGTCGCACTTATTATTGTTTTATATTATTTTGTTAGTCCCCTAGCATGTTTCTTTTGCGTATGATATGAACCCCATCGTGATTCTTCTCCGTGGGGTATGATGTATTGCAAACCTAGGTCATAATCCCGAACAAATATTAACATCATCTTTGTTACCATGTAGAAAACATTGTGATTGATACATTCAACTCAAGCTTGGGCATAACCAATTATACAATGATCCCATTACAAATTTGATTCAAGTCTCCTAAGGTTGTTGACCATTACACATGTAGCACCCCGCACGTGAGGCACCACATCCCCCGCACTATGGCTCAACACGAGTAACGAAACAGCTAATCCGCACCCATATCAAACCATAGCGAACGGGAGACATAACATAAAAAAAAAACCTTCCTAAGCCAGGCGGAGCTAGACCTTGCAATGATAACCAATCAACCAAAATATAATGCATTGCAAAGCCAAAATTCAAACATGCAAACCATAAGTAGAATTTGGGCTCTTCAGGCCTCTTTTAAACTCATAGCAAAACTCAGTAAAGCCAATTTCATAATAAATACATAGGTATCCAATTTCATGATATAACTGAAATGAATTATACATAATTCCAATACAGATGCGAATGCAGAGACTCTCCTAGCCTATGATACCACTTAAGGACTCCAAACACCTTCGCCTAGCTCGAAACTCCAAAGTTAAACCTGCACACTAAAGTGTTGGGGAGGGAGAGGGTCAGTCTCTAGAAGACTGAGTGAGCAGGAGCGATATATATATATAAAACATGCACATGCGAGTCATAAATTCCGAACAAGGTTTTGTTTGCGATTAATTCCCAAAAAGGGCAAGAGAATGATTAATCAATACTCGGATTTTATGACTAATCATATTAATTCATTACATTCATAAATCATACATAAATATAAGGCTCGACGTGTGAGCGTGCATCATCTCCAACCAAACTCCGACCGTGTACGACAAATATCATTAATAAGTTGATTAGGTGTCCATGCGATATATCATAATACATGCAGACCATAAATCATAACATAAACATATGCGTTTGGGCAATTCGTGTCCCGGTCTTCCCGCACGGTGCATAATTCTATCAAAACATATACATAAGAAGAGGCATAAATCCTAACCAACCTTCTTCCTCCGGGTGGTGGACGGGCTTGCAAGACCCGGCCACCGGTTTATACATGGGCCAATGGGGGTACATGAATCCCCCAAAGGCACTCAGCTCCCATTCCCCGCTAAACCTCCTAGCGAGGGCCGGTATCACCGTAGTTTGGTTGGGACTAGTATATGGGATCCCCGTCAGCCCTTGCTTCCTCGGTTAGCCACATATACTAAGTCCCGGGGCCCGTTCAATCATAAATCAGAAATGTGTCTCGCCAAAACATATCAATTCATAAGTACATATCATAATTCATAAATCATTTGAAAAGGGGTTTACTCGATCAATATTTACTCTATGACTTTACTTTAAAAGTAACATATATAATCATAAGGTTTTGGCCAAAGCTTTCCACATAAGGGTTGTAGGGTTTGTTACATAACTAAAACAAAAACACCCTCACCTGAACCGTGACGATACAAGGATACAAATACCAAGTGTCTGAACGATCAAGATCTCTCCACCCTGGAGATAAACTGTACAAAAGACAACATGACGTGTTTGTGAGACTCGAGACTCCAATGAACCATATATGACGCTCGGCAATGAAGTGAATATGACATGAATGCATAAATGATCATATTATATCAATAAAATATTCATGTGCACTATTAAGAAATTTAAAACATATAATCATTCATTCGTTCATATATTTCATTCAACTTCATAAGTTCATAAATTCATATAAATTTCATAAATTCATAACATTCATAATATTCTTAAATTCATAAATCCATAATCCATAATGCATATCAATTAATCTATCATTCATTTAATAAGCGTAACATATAATATTCAGATTCACATTTAGGAATAAAATAAATAATTGGAACGTTCAATCAATAGTCGGTAGAATAAATACGCGAAATAGAAATCAATTAATTTCAAGAATTAAATTAAATCAAATAATGTTTAAAATATATATATAATATATATGTATATAATAAATATATATAATATATTATAAACATATATAATATATAATATAATAACATATATATACATTCTATATATATATATAAAATCACGTACACACACACAAACATGCATGCATATATACTATATATTATACACAAACCATGCATGCCTTTATATATATATTACACGCAATATATATATACTATATATATATCATACACATGCATGCAACACATGCATGTACACACAATTAACAAACACACACAAACATGCAGAAGCTAAGCAACAGAAACGGCAGCAGCAGCAGCTCCAGAAAGAAGCAGAAAAATTCAAGCAAAATGGGGTGACACCCCCGTGTCACCTCCAAAGCCTGGACCGAGACACCCCCATGTCTCGGTACAGCAAGAACAACCCACACAGCACCCCCGTGTCTCGCCGGAAAAGCCACAATCGACACCCCCGTGTCCCAAACCAGAATCATCCCCTGTTTCGGACAGCAACAACGTAGAACAGAGCAGCCCATTTCCAGCAAGAAGGAAGGCAACAAACGCAACAATACAAGGTCCAAATTTCTGCAAGAACTCCACAAGAATACATGCTAAAAAGCCACGGAAAAAGGACAGCAACAACATGAAGAAAATTACAGCAGTTTGACAGCCCAAAAACCAGTCCAAAACGGGGCATAAACTTGAAGAAAACAGGGCAAGAACAATTCACTCCATCTCCATCTATTCACTCAGTTAAGGCCAACAAATAAGCAGCAAAACATCATAATCCAACACTCAATTCGGTCCCAAACAAGCTCAAACAAGAGGAGAAGACATACGTGACCTTCAAGTGAAATTTCTCAAAAATATCATAAATGATATATCGTAAATACCTCAACAACCACGAAATCAATGATCACAAATGATATGAGGAAGTCAAAACAATCAATCTCAAGCTTGGAATCGAACAAAATCATTGAGAATCGAAGAAGATCAAGAATTTGCCCAAAATCTCTTATTTTCGGAAAAACGCCCAGAAATGAAGAAACCATGCTCAAATTCATGAATGAAAGGATGGAAATGATCAGAATTAATCATATAATACAACCCTAAGCTTACCTTGTTGATTGGTTGAAGTCTGGATGAGATTTGAGCTCCAAAATCTCCAAGGTTTGAAGGGTTACGGGACTGGAATGCAGGACAGTAGCTTTGGCTGAGTTTTGGGGCTTGTGTGAGGATAATCTCGGTCAAGGCTTGTTATGTCATGATAGATGGTTGAGTTAGGGTTTCAAAGAATCAAACCATGGTTAATTTGGTTATGGTTTGGACAAGATATGGCTGATTTAGTGCAACAAGGTCAAGTTGTTCGCCGATTCGTTTTTCGGTTGAATTTCGGAGTTTCAAATGACTTAGGAAAAATATAAGGCTAAGTTTACTAAACTCGAATTTTTGTTACGAGTTCAGCGGAGTTGACGGAACTCGAATCCGAGTTCCCGAGCTCAAGATATTAAATTCGGAACCAAGGGTACGCTAAGTGCTCGTTAGCTCCCGTTTTGGTTCCTCAAATAAAATTAAATCCGTTAACATATCAAATGAATTCGAAAACATAAACCGAGCATAAAATCATGTTCATGACACATATACGTACAACATATTACAAAATCGTGACAATTCGATATCATTTCATAAGAGAACGAAGCACAAAATAAACGAACAAACTCATACATGCAATTTATGCATAATTTATAAAATTCCCATGCACAATTCAACCAAATTCATGCAATAATAATTCCCGTGCAAAATTGAAATAAAATTCATGCATAATTAATTCCCATGCATAAATATGATTTTCATGCATAAATATATTTTTCTACGTATAAATATATATATATATATATATATATATATATATATATATATATATATATGAATAATTAATTAATTAAAACATGATTAATTAACATAACATATAATTAGCATAATCATTAAATTAATAATAAAATAATTAAACATATATATATATAATGCGAAATATATATATAAAATTAATAATATTAAAATAAGATAATATAATATAATATAATAAAATAATAACAATTATAATAAAATTAAATATAAAACACGTAAAACAATTAATCACATAATTAAATAATTTAATTACACAATTTAGAAGCAAATATGACATATTAATAAAATTGAAAAACCGGGGCGTTACAATCTCTCCCCCTTAAAAGGAATCCGTCCTCGGATTCACTGCACGCTTAAAACCACTAATGAGAGATTCCCCGTCTCTCACAAGCAACAAGGAGAGAGCCCCGTCTCTCGAGCAACAATGAGAGAACCCCGTCTCTCACAAGCAAAGAGAGTACCCCGTCTCTCAAACAAAAATAAGAGAAGCCCCGTCTCTTAGAAACAACGAGAGCACCCCGTCTCTCAAAAAAAAAAAAATAAAAAAAAAAATAAATAAATAGATAAAGCAAGGAAGTCTCCAATACCCCCAAGCAGCACACGCAAAACCAAATTCAAAATCACACAAGCCACCTCAAGGCAAGTAACAGATATCATCCACGTTAATCATCAATCACTTCACGTAATTTAACTTGATAAGAAAACAAAGTACATAACAAAGAAATTATTAAATTGAATTTGCACGAATGTATGCTTCATGAATGCTATAAATACCGTTCACCGTAGTCACGAAGTTTTAAAATTGTGAGTTGTCGTTGTTCAGTGCATCATCTGTCCCGAAGATAGATTCAGTGCTCAGTTTGTCTTTAACCTCTTCAGGATACCTCGATGAAACAATTAATGAATCCTTCAGGGATTATACTTCTTAGATCCCTTCTGCCTGGTACTGCTCCCAGTCTCCATCATTCCTCTTAATCCTCATTCAGCCAACTCTTTTTACTTATCCGAGCTTGACCTCCCGAATACCCTTAGACCATCCGTCTCGAAGTTAGGTCCCTAGCTACTATCTTACCCATATCGGAGTTTAATATACCCTCGAGAATAACTACCCCTGACAACCTTGACGATTCAATCCCTACCAAGAGGTATTTGTCATTAGGATCTACCTTAACACGAATCCTTTTCCATCTTCCGTTCATGGTATCCATTCATTCCCTTTGACCCCTTAAGGTTATATTTGGCAACTAGCTCCATATTTCTTGAATCGAAGATAAAATGTTCTTGATGCGTTTTGGAGTTTGATGTAAATCCTCCATTGATCATCTTTTCCAGTTTGGTTTCTTCTTAGATTTCCTTCCGAAGTATTGTGGGACTAACCGAAGACTTGATACTATTGTCATTATTGAACCCCCTTTTGTACCCTATTGGATTACTCGTGATCGCCATCATTCCATCATATGCCAACTTGATTCGACACTCTCTCTTTTTTCAATTCTGACTTAGGAGTTTCCAGAAGCTCCCTTAAAATTCTGTTATCCCCAGATCCATGTTCTATACATAGGAATATTCTCCAAGCCATTTCCGTTATACCTAATGAGGGACTCCAACCCGACTTGAGTAACTTAACTTTCCTCTTAACAACTTAACCATTCAAGCCGTCTTGTTTATTTCTGATCATCACTAATAGGACTCCCAGGTCTTCCTTAATTTGCAATTTCGTTATTCTTACTGAAATATTTCTTCGAGCACCCTTTCAATCGTCCAATTTGTTCCTCGGTCGTGCTCTCCCCCTTAAATTTCTGTTGTCCCGTGTTGAACTCCACTGATTCTTCTTTTGTCGAAAGTCTTGATGAGTAATTCCCATTAGGTGAAGTTTAACTGATATAAAATTCAAAGATTTGGCCTTTCAACTCCTTCCCCAGTTCTCTTGATGTCCGAAACTCTTTCCTTATTCTTGTTTGGAACTCTGGTCTCACTTCTCCTTCTGAATTCTTGTTTCCGTTAACCTATCCCTTAATAGAAGTTCTTATTTCCCAAATTCACCTTCCTTCTAATGTCATCCTATTATTTCTCTTCCTCATAACTCAGATGCGGCTCGATTGAACTGATACTTGATAGTTGAGGCGAAAGGACTTCCTATCAAGTAAACACTAAAATGCATGTTGGGTTAAAATGACGATGCATGGGTCACGCTTACATCAAGCAATTATACCATACATTAGCGCAACGAAACTAATTAGAATTGCACGGATAAACATAAGGTCAAAAGAATAAATAATTAATGCAAAATATGATGCACGTGCTATGAATGTTTTGGAACCTGTCACCAAGGTGGTAAGCTATTAGCTCGGTAGCTTTTCCTCGTTCCTCCAATCCCGAGGTTACTTTGACTTGGTGGTTATCCCTTGCCTTTCCCACGGTCTTCAGGTTTTCCATGAGTCTTTTTGCATCACTTGTATCTTCCACTATCCGAGATTGCAATTTCTTAATCCTTAATTCTTCCACGTCCACAGAGTTAGTATCCAAACTTCTCCTCGAAATTCGACCTTTACTTCTAATCGTCACCTCGATCAAGAATTCCGCGCTTATCCTTTGTGAATTTAATTCACCTCCAATTGCTTATACTTGAGCGCATGATTTCCTTTCTTTCCCGTTTCCATTTGTTGCTCCATATCTTCCAATTTAACATCACAACATGACAATTCAGCTTGGATTTGGAAAAGTGAACTCAAATCCTGTTCTCAATATCGCCACCTTCCCTCTATTTGTGTTTACCCAATTGCTTGCCTTCTAAACCCCGACTTCTAATCACTAGGCTTAGTTCGAAGTCCTTCTTTGTAGACCCTTGGTGCATAACCTTTACCGGACCCCTATTATCTCTACTCCTCTTAATTACTAGTACCTCTTCCATGATCCAAATCCGGGACCAATATATCTTCAAGGTTTTGTTCCCTTCATTCCTTAGGTTGCAAGATCCTGTTGAATCCAATTAATGCACTTCAAGTAGTGGATTCACATAAGTTGTTCTTCTGAGTCACAACCATCCCTTGATTAACTCCTATTCCTTTTCCCCCAAATGTTCCTCTGCCATCGCATCGCCAAGGTCGAACCTCCCACTCTGAATCCAAACCGTTAATTGCAACTCAGTCTATAAAGCCACACAACTAGCATTCTCCATATTCCTCCTCGGGCATCCTTCCTATCTTCCGTGCCTCCGAAGGAATTGTAATAGATTGTTGTGATCATAGAACTTGGCCGTGGTTTGATATCATCTTGATAACCTGGAAATCATAACTCATTTCAAGAATGGATGCATGCGATTAGTGCATGCTCATGGCACATATTCAATACGAAAGACAAGAATCCATATAAAATGCAACAAGTAATTCAACAAAATTCTTAAGGAAACCAAATTCCATATTCAAGATCGATGCAATGCACACAATATCACATAGTCCCTATGCCGTTCAACTTAGACGGACTCCAACACGACTCAAGAACACCGGTTTTGCAACCGGGCTCTGATACCACTTAAGGATGTAGCACCCCGCACGTGAGGCACCACATCCCCCGCACTATGGCTCAACACGAGTAACGAAACAGCTAATCCGCACCCATATCAAACCATAGCGAACGGGAGACATAACATAAAAAAAAAACCTTCCTAAGCCAGGCGGAGCTAGACCTTGCAATGATAACCAATCAACCAAAATATAATGCATTGCAAAGCCAAAATTCAAACATGCAAACCATAAGTAGAATTTGGGCTCTTCAGGCCTCTTTTAAACTCATAGCAAAACTCAGTAAAGCCAATTTCATAATAAATACATAGGTATCCAATTTCATGATATAACTGAAATGAATTATACATAATTCCAATACAGATGCGAATGCAGAGACTCTCCTAGCCTATGATACCACTTAAGGACTCCAAACACCTCCGCCTAGCTCGAAACTCCAAAGTTAAACCTGCACACTAAAGTGTTGGGGAGGGAGAGGGTCAGTCTCTAGAAGACTGAGTGAGCAGGAGCGATACATATATATAAAACATGCACATGCGAGTCATAAATTCCGAACAAGGTTTTGTTTGCTATTAATTCCCAAAAAGGGCAAGAGAATGATTAATCAATGCTCGGATTTTATGACTAATCATATTAATTCATTACATTCATAAATCATACATAAATATAAGGCTCGGCGAGTGAGCGTGCATCATCTCCAACCAAACTCCGACCGTGTACGACAAATATCATTAATAAGTTGATTAGGTGTCCATGCGATATATCATAATGTTGGAAAACACGAATCAGAAAGCAGCGGAATTTAAAAAATTTTCCAACAAAAGGATCTTGGACTCGCAATCGTGTAACCAAATTCGTAGAGATAGAAAACTTACTTTTCTTTTATTCTTTCTTGAAGCGTTTCAAGCCACCCAAGAACGCTCTTCTCGCGGCTTGACAACCCGTCCCTCGAAAGTCTCTTTCTACTTCAGAATCCATTGTCGGGATAGCAATCCACACCAACCTAGATTCAATTCATGTCAGAGATGTTCTTAACAATATAACATAAAGAAAGAAACATGAAACGAGAAAAGCAGGATTGAAACTCCCTTCGAAACCAGTTTTACGAAAGTAGAAAACTGCCAGTCACAAAACCCTCGTGAAAAAATTCATCCTTCAGGATATGGACGAACGGTTTTCGCCATCTTCTTTGGTTCGATTTTTTCATTCGCTTCACGTCGGGTTCAGAATCGTTTCATCATCCCTTCTGATCGTTTTTGCTTAATCCCCACTTTTGGTAAAGCTCAAATCTTCAAAACTTCTAACTTGAAGTCTCTAGAGATAGTCCACCAACTTGGCTACAATCTAACTAGTAAGGATGCTAGTTCTCTAGTTAGTGTTTAGGCTTAACCTAGGGTTTTATTTTATCTTGGAGAAAGGAAGGTGTTCAACACATGAACCAAGAATTGTCTATTAGCTCTAAAGGGGAGCATGAGCTCCCCTATATATAAGAAAGGGGAGGGACGAAATTCCTAGTCCTTAATGGGCTAGGATTTTGGTCTCTCTCTCTCCTATTACTTGATCATCAAGTAATTTTGACTTTGACTTTGAATTCTAATTCAAATCAACTTTCAAGAGAGCTAAAAATATCCAAACTATTTTTGGATAATTTTATACTTTATTTATTTAAAATAAATAACTTATTTTATCTAATTAATTAATTCATAATTAATTAACTAGATTATTTTTCTCCAAAATAAGACTTT
Organism: Lantana camara; assembly: GCA_037501455.1. Lineage (NCBI taxonomy): Eukaryota > Viridiplantae > Streptophyta > Magnoliopsida > Lamiales > Verbenaceae > Lantana > Lantana camara. The sequence goes on along the minus strand of CM074857.1, from coordinate 61,590,917 downwards.
CTTTTTAATTCAAAATTAAACCAAAGTCTATTAAATAATTAATCACATTAATTATTTAATACATAAATAAATATACGCATATATTTATACACGTGTGTGACACGTGTCACAATGACACGTGTCACTCACGTGAGCCACACGTGTGGTTTCACACGTGTGGAACCCTCTTGGCTTGATTAACTCGTTTAATCATTTTAAAGCCTCAACTCATGTAACCAAGTTGTTGTGTGTGACCCTCTAGGTTCTCAATTCAATTAGCAGTGACCCTAATTAATTAATTCACTAATTAATTAATCAGTCCACAGATTAAACGACCATAGTCTAGCAACAGGTGTTTAACCCCTAGCTGAATTGGAATGTTCGGATTCGACAGAACCTTTAAGTCATTGATTCATGTGAGATACAATCCTCCTACTTACTATCTCTCAACCATGATCTAGGGTAAGGGAATAATTAGAACCCTAATAATCTGGTCTTAAAGCTAAGTGCATTTCATATCCATTTGATCTCAATCCAAGAAACTCTTTTCTTGATGTCTTGATCTACTGCCTTGGCCAAGGACTCCATATGGCATATGAATGACTTACACAATAAGAGATCACCTTGCATATGCAAGTGTAGGTCCTTTCTTGATTCTCATTCACTTTCATGAATCACTTGTGCAGCCCCAGCATAAGCCTTGAATCAGTTGTCTAAGGCGACACCCTTTAAAGCTTATACCAAAGACTACAGAGTTAATTCATAAAGTGACAAGGAACCTCAAGTTTAAGGATCAATTAATCACATCAATGACTCGTGAGATATTTCCTAATCTGGAAGTTTCCATTTCCTGAAATAGAAACTTCCTTTCCCATTTAGGAATGTTCTCACACGGGGCACCTCAGTGAACTTACTTATTAAAGTAAGCACCCTCATGTATCATGCACGTATCAACTATACACTTTGCACCTCCATGAAACAAGGTGGTCCTTCTTAAGGGCGTGATCCCACAAGCAAGCCTTAGAGGAGTCAGGTTGACACTCCCACTGTCTGTAGGACTCATCGGCTTGGAGTATTTTACTAATCATGACTTATGTGATATAGGGCTTGTTTCATGAACCATTTCACCTAAATGGTAGAGTCCTAAAGTCATCAGGATTAGGGGAGTTCTCATACATGCACACATAATGGAAACACTCAAAACACGTATTGGCATATAAAGAAGTGTTTGCCTATAATCAATCGTATATTATTCAAAGATTGTCTGTGATACAAGAAAAGTCCCAAAGCAGATTACGTCGAATCGGCTTTCTAGGGCACTATTCCTAACAATCTCCCACTTGCCCGTAAAAGCCATTTAGGTACTCTAAGTCCCATCTTCTCAAGATGCACTTAGAGACCCTATTGACTTTGGGCGTTTCCAAAGTGGATCTGCTATATTCTCTGCTGATGTGACCCTCTTGTTTACACATCTCTTAGGAAACACCTTTTCCTTATAAAGTGATTCGTAATCACGTGTTCAGTCTCTTGGTGAGGTCTTGGTTCTCTTACTTGAGCAACCATCCTTTTTATCATACAATATGATCAAGGAGTTGTTTTCATGCTAGGAACTTCATCTAACAAGTTAGATGGAGTTTCTTACCCAAACACTTAACTTAGTGTTATATAATACGACTAAGTTCTCAACTACGATAGTTGAGTTTTGCAATGTCCGTCCTTGGAACCCCTTTCCAACACATTGCATTACCATTCTGGTAGAAGTTGTATCCTTTCAATGATTTCATAATCATCTATGTTTGATGAACGGTTACATCAAATATCCTTCTAACAATAAGATCTGTTGGGCTCTGTAAACTAATACATATCCTCATTTCTTCTCAAGTACTCTGAGGACATCCTTTACAGAGATCTAATGACCTTCTCTGAGGTCATATTAGATTCGGCCTACTACGCTTAGTGTTGCGCCATATCTAATTTAGTACATAACTTTTCATACATTATGCACCCTTTCACTTAAAGGGATTTTGGACATTCTAACTTTCTCAAAGTTATCTTAGGACACATACTCTTCAAAAGAGATGTTCCATTGTCCATACTAAACTCCTTTTAGTACCGTGGTTATGTACTCATTTTGTGATAATCCTTTTATTCTCTTAGATCTATCTTCTATAGATCTGAATGTCGAGAATATAGGATAATCACTAAGATCTTTCATGTCAAATTGTTTCTTAAACAAGAATTGGTAACTTTCACGTCGTCCTTGACATTCCTAATGAGAAGGATGTCGTTTTCTAAAGAACCAAAAATTGACTCTTACATCACTAACTTTCCTATGTACACTTTGAGACTTATTCGGCTTCCATCTGTGTCAAACGATTTGACTATCCTATGGAATCGAATTGTCTAATCCTAGAAGCCTTTATCAATCCACAGATTGACTTTAGGGATTTGCATACCTTATGCATACTCCCACTGAATATGAGATTTATAGAAATACCTTATTTCAGTCTCTTTCAATCTCATATTGAACAAGATAATTCTCATATTGATTTATCATATCTCATAGTCAGAATATGAGGATATGGTAAACACAATCCAAATGGACTTTTGCATTTCAACCGTCAAGAAGGTTGTAATGCTTTCCATTTACTCGAAGCTCTAGGAGCTTGATCCTATCAGGTGGATCAACCAAGGTCAAAACTCGGTTTAAGTATATGGAATCCATATTGGATTTCAAGGCTTGCTTACACTACTCAGATTCCAAATCTGACAGTGTCTCCTCTTCAAGTAATTCCTTGGCTATCTAGGAACGCATTCTAAACGCATCTTAAGAGAAGGGTTTCACACGTGTACATACTCTAAAATTTGGCTAAGTTTTATCAGATGGGCTCGTTTCTTCTATATGTGGCATGAATATTTTTCCTCAAATTTCTTTGAGGTCTGCTTGCTTGCCTTTCTTCTTCTATATGAACGATTCCTTAAGAAAGGTACATTCCTTTGAGACAAACAACCTTTGTACAAGGGAATCGCAAAACTGATATCCAATATCATTGTATAAACTTGAACTCATTTCAAGCTTATCTCCCACTATCCTCTTCAAGTAAGAGGATTCCACTGAATTCTTGGATAAGAATAATTAGGGAATTTAGTATGCCACTTTGCATAATGCAACTGAAGGACTCATTTTGGAAGGTACTAAATTCAAAATCTCTAACTGCATATTCTAGGAGTTTATTATAAGTCAGTAAAGCTTGCTATGGAATGGACCATATCCTATAAGGTTTCATTCCCTCATTCAGAAACACTAAGGTGTTCTCGAATTAGTTTACTGAGAGATAATCCTATTATCTCTAAGATGAGTAAGGAATTAGTTGCTAAGATATTGGCTATCTCGATCATATCGATTTACCTATAACTTATGACTACTTCGGTTCCTAACCTCCTTTCGAAATTCTAAGAATTTCATATAAGTTTTGAATTTGTACTTTAACAAGTACATTCATTCATAATGATTAAACTGACGATTGTATCTAGTGCTTACATTAAGCATCTTACACTCATCAGCATGGATCGAAATCCACTATAATTTTGGAACGTTCCACGTTTCTTATAAACGGGATTCAGGAACGCTTCCCTCATGACAGGATTCACAGGAAGTCAACACTATAGGTTCATTTTCATAGAATGATCCTAAGGTGTCTGACTTGCTAATCCTTTTATATCTCAACGTTCCAAAGTAATTCGAAGCTTTGTCATCTCACTTACTTTTGTTATCTCGTTGTATGTTCAGAACATTAGTGCCTTGAGTCTTTGCACAACGGCTTATGCAGAATTGACTTAAGACTAGTAAATTCTATTCCTAGTAGAATTACTAAACGAGGTAACATTTCAAAGTACTCATACTCTTTGCAGTTCCCTTTCAAAGTCCTTATTTGCTACCATAGAAGCAAACGTCCTATTTGATCTCTAGTGTCTTTTGGGTGTACCCCTTACATGCCCCTCCATTGGGCTCTTAAGGGTTTCTTCTTCTTTAGGCCTTCAAGCCTTTAACTTAGGGAGTTTTAGAAGAAGAATTAACCATCTCAACCTTTTATTCCTTCTTAAGGATGCTCTCAAACATTATCAACTTAAATGATTAACTATGCTACATTAGCATCATTCTAGTTGAGCATAAAGGGTTTGAATGATAGTCGAAGCAATGTAAGCAATCAGTGCATTGAGAACTCTTTTCTCAGTTGATGATCGAGACCATAAGATCTTCAAATAAGATCTTTAGACCTTGTTCGTGTGCACTTGTTTCCTCATTTGGAATATTGAATAATTCCATAATGTTATACCTTGTAACATTTTTATGAGGTGGTTCAATTGCTTTTAAGTGGTTTGGAAAAATCCATTCACCTCAGATTGCTTCTCTTTTGGCCCGGGTCGACTTTTCACAATTGAAAACTTCGCCCTTTAGAGAACGCCTTTCTCTAGTCGGATTCTAAAATGAATTTTAGGATCCGAAGCCATTTAGAGTTAGTCAGGACTTAGTCAACTTATTTGACTTAAGGATGGATACGAATGGGTTTGCATTTCAAATTGTAGAGAATCACAGAACTACAACCTAAATGCTAAGCAGAGAAAATGTGGGCATGCTGAATTATAACGATATACAAAAGATAAGGTCTTTAATCTAATGTAGCTCCCACTGTTTTTCAAAGATCTATAATTCCCAAAGATCTAAGAGGAACACGTTTCCCAATGGGTACTAAGATCCTAAGCATTTTACCTCGAACCCACGACTCGCGGACATTCTAAGCAAAATCCTAGGTAGGTACAACTTACCAATTCTAACACCTTTAGAACTCTTAGTAATTGTTTTTGCATCACCTATCTTTCGATATGGACCCACGACTCGTGCGACATCCATATTTACTTAGGCGTTTAAGCTAGACCCATCAATCATAAGATCATGATCAAAACCTAGTTCGAACGACCCACGACTCGCGGACATCGCCCTTGCCAAAATTAACCACGAAATATTGATCATTTAAAATGATCAATTAGGTAACTAAGAACTAATAAGCTCCACTAGCTATCCCACGACTCGCGGACAATAACTAGCTTTACTTACTAAACTTAAAACCTATTGATGGAATGCTAGGAATTTAATTCAAAATTTGCATCTCGAATTAAATACCTATTATTCGAAATGAGCTTAATATTTAATGGGAATTTTCGAATCAACCGAAGAGTTGTTCGGTTCGACCTCACCAACATATATGTTATCCAATTTTATTAGTCTTGATTAATGCAAGTACACTTAAATGCATTTCAAACAAGCACATAAACAGATAACATGTCCTAGCATGATACTAACATGTAATGATCATGGGTTCTACCTATCTTATGCGTGATATGTGGGAGCCACTCCACAATCACAAGTTCTAACATACATGCCACATAAACAGTTTAAATCACATAAGGGAAAGCGGTAACAAAATACGAGCCCTATCTCTATTACATTTAACAATTGAGATTCCCCTCCCTAACATTTTGAGGGGTCTTCACTTATGGCCTCCTTGTTACTTGAATGTGGTCCATCTTACTCCATGGGTGCATTGTCTCCAAAATGAAAATAAAACCTCACCACCTATCTCTACTCTCAAATTACAATAAAAAGAAAAAGACATAAAGTAATAAGGCTCAATCTTCATATTGGCCTTAGACAATTACACGGGGCATACCCCGGCCTAAAAAACAGTAATATGGAAAGCTACATAATAAATCACATAACAGTACGCACATAAGTGAGGCTCCAACCTCAATTGAAAAACGCAACTATAGGGCTCCAACCCCAATTTAAACCATCCATGTGCATAAATTAAAACCATACATAGATCTAAACCCATGATCACCTAACATGCTTTTGCGAGAATTTAAATTTAGCCAATAAATTAAAATTCTCGTTTCAAGTCCTAATGACTTAAAACACGACTTAGATGCAATTCTTGTTCAAGAGCCTTTTCAATAAAACCCGAAAAACAACAAACCAATAAAATTCCAATTAATTTCCAAAATTAATAATTTTATTCTTTCATTATTTTCAGAAAATAAAGATTGTAATTTTTCCAAAATTTAAATCGCTTAATTTCTCAAAAATCCCAATTTAATCAAAATTTTAAAATAATTTTATTTTAGCAAAACTGATTTTAAAAGATAAAATTAAAATAAAATTTAAATCAGGATTTTACGGACCGAAAACACAAAAACACGAAACACGAAAAGGGGCCCGAAAAGGGGCCTAGCCGCGCGAGGCACTTTCGCGCAGCAGCGCCCGCCGCGACTAGGCGGGCTGGGCAGGCGTCCCACGCGGTTGCGGGACGGGCTGGGCGGGCGCGCCTAGACGGCTCCCGCGCGGTTGCGGGAGGAGCTGGGCGGCAGCGGCGGGCCTGGGCGTGCGACGTGCTAGCACGCCTAGGCTCGTCCTTTTCGTGTTCCGTTTCGTGTCCAGGTTTCTCAAAACCAATTCAATCCAAAATTAAAAAATTCGATTTAAACATATTTCAATAAAACGGTTTTCAAAAACACAATTTAAGAAAACAGTTTCAGAAATTCAGGAAAAATTACAGTTTCGTATTTCAGGCTTTCTAAAAGAACTCATGAATACCTAATTCGCATCTAAGCCTAAGAATTTCTACCAAATTCTGAATAATTGAGACGAATCAGAAACACGATTAACGAGGTGGCTCTGATACCACTTGTTGGAAAACACGAATCAGAAAGCAGCGGAATTTAAAAAATTTTCCAACAAAAGGATCTTGGACTCGCAATCGTGTAACCAAATTCGTAGAGATAGAAAACTTACTTTTCTTTTATTCTTTCTTGAAGCGTTTCAAGCCACCCAAGAACGCTCTTCTCGCGGCTTGACAACCCGTCCCTCGAACGTCTCTTTCTACTTCAGAATCCATTGTCGGGATAGCAATCCACACCAACCTAGATTCAATTCATGTCAGAGATGTTCTTAACAATATAACATAAAGAAAGAAACATGAAACGAGAAAAGCAGGATTGAAACTCCCTTCGAAACCAGTTTTACGAAAGTAGAAAACTGCCAGTCACAAAACCCTCGTGAAAAAATTCATCCTTCAGGATATGGACGAACGGTTTTCGCCATCTTCTTTGGTTCGATTTTTTCATTCGCTTCACGTCGGGTTCAGAATCGTTTCATCATCCCTTCTGATCGTTTTTGCTTAATCCCCACTTTTGGTAAAGCTCAAATCTTCAAAACTTCTAACTTGAAGTCTCTAGAGATAGTCCACCAACTTGGCTACAATCTAACTAGTAAGGATGCTAGTTCTCTAGTTAGTGTTTAGGCTTAACCTAGGGTTTTATTTTATCTTGGAGAAAGGAAGGTGTTCAACACATGAACCAAGAATTGTCTATTAGCTCTAAAGGGGAGCATGAGCTCCCCTATATATAAGAAAGGGGAGGGACGAAATTCCTAGTCCTTAATGGGCTAGGATTTTGGTCTCTCTCTCTCCTATTACTTGATCATCAAGTAATTTTGACTTTGACTTTGAATTCTAATTCAAATCAACTTTCAAGAGAGCTGAAAATATCCAAACTATTTTTGGATAATTTTATACTTTATTTATTTAAAATAAATAACTTATTTTATCTAATTAATTAATTCATAATTAATTAACTAGATTATTTTTCTCCAAAATAAGACTTTCTTTTTAATTCAAAATTAAACCAAAGTCTATTAAATAATTAATCACATTAATTATTTAATACATAAATAAATATACGCATATATTTATACACGTGTGTGACACGTGTCACAATGACACGTGTCACTCACGTGAGCCGCACGTGTGGTTTCACACGTGTGGAACCCTCTTGGCTTGATTAACTCGTTTAATCATTTTAAAGCCTCAACTCATGTAACCAAGTTGTTGTGTGTGACCCTCTAGGTTCTCAATTCAATTAGCAGTGACCCTAATTAATTAATTCACTAATTAATTAATCAGTCCACAGATTAAACGACCATAGTCTAGCAATAGGTGTTTAACCCCTAGCTGAATTGGAATGTTCGGATTCGACAGAACCTTTAAGTCATTGATTCATGTGAGATACAATCCTCCTACTTACTATCTCTCAACCATGATCTAGGGTAAGGGAATAATTAGAACCCTAATAATCTGGTCTTAAAGCTAAGTGCATTTCATATCCATTTGATCTCAATCCAAGAAACTCTTTTCTTGATGTCTTGATCTACTGCCTTGGCCAAGGACTCCATATGGCATATGAATGACTTACACAATAAGAGATCACCTTGCATATGCAAGTGTAGGTCCTTTCTTGATTCTCATTCACTTTCATGAATCACTTGTGCAGCCCCAGCATAAGCCTTGAATCAGTTGTCTAAGGCGACACCCTTTAAAGCTTATACCAAAGACTACAGAGTTAATTCATAAAGTGACAAGGAACCTCAAGTTTAAGGATCAATTAATCACATCAATGACTCGTGAGATATTTCCTAATCTGGAAGTTTCCATTTCCTGAAATAGAAACTTCCTTTCCCATTTAGGAATGTTCTCACACGGGGCACCTCAGTGAACTTACTTATTAAAGTAAGCACCCTCATGTATCATGCACGTATCAACTATACACTTTGCACCTCCATGAAACAAGGTGGTCCTTCTTAAGGGCGTGATCCCACAAGCAAGCCTTAGAGGAGTCAGGTTGACACTCCCACTGTCTGTAGGACTCATCGGCTTGGAGTATTTTACTAATCATGACTTATGTGATATAGGGCTTGTTTCATGAACCATTTCACCTAAATGGTAGAGTCCTAAAGTCATCAGGATTAGGGGAGTTCTCATACATGCACACATAATGGAAACACTCAAAACACGTATTGGCATATAAAGAAGTGTTTGCCTATAATCAATCGTATATTATTCAAAGATTGTCTGTGATACAAGAAAAGTCCCAAAGCAGATTACGTCGAATCGGCTTTCTAGGGCACTATTCCTAACAATCTCCCACTTGCCCGTAAAAGCCATTTAGGTACTCTAAGTCCCATCTTCTCAAGATGCACTTAGAGACCCTATTGACTTTGGGCGTTTCCAAAGTGGATCTGCTATATTCTCTGCTGATGTGACCCTCTTGTTTACACATCTCTTAGGAAACACCTTTTCCTTATAAAGTGATTCGTAATCACGTGTTCAGTCTCTTGGTGAGGTCTTGGTTCTCTTACTTGAGCAACCATCCTTTTTATCATACAATATGATCAAGGAGTTGTTTTCATGCTAGGAACTTCATCTAACAAGTTAGATGGAGTTTCTTACCCAAACACTTAACTTAGTGTTATATAATACGACTAAGTTCTCAACTACGATAGTTGAGTTTTGCAATGTCCGTCCTTGGAACCCCTTTCCAACACATTGCATTACCATTCTGGTAGAAGTTGTATCCTTTCAATGATTTCATAATCATCTATGTTTGATGAACGGTTACATCAAATATCCTTCTAACAATAAGATCTGTTGGGCTCTGTAAACTAATACATATCCTCATTTCTTCTCAAGTACTCTGAGGACATCCTTTACAGAGATCTAATGACCTTCTCTGAGGTCATATTAGATTCGGCCTACTACGCTTAGTGTTGCGCCATATCTAATTTAGTACATAACTTTTCATACATTATGCACCCTTTCACTTAAAGGGATTTTGGACATTCTAACTTTCTCAAAGTTATCTTAGGACACATACTCTTCAAAAGAGATGTTCCATTGTCCATACTAAACTCCTTTTAGTACCGTGGTTATGTACTCATTTTGTGATAATCCTTTTATTCTCTTAGATCTATCTTCTATAGATCTGAATGTCGAGAATATAGGATAATCACTAAGATCTTTCATGTCAAATTGTTTCTTAAACAAGAATTGGTAACTTTCACGTCGTCCTTGACATTCCTAATGAGAAGGATGTCGTTTTCTAAAGAACCAAAAATTGACTCTTACATCACTAACTTTCCTATGTACACTTTGAGACTTATTCGGCTTCCATCTGTGTCAAACGATTTGACTATCCTATGGAATCGAATTGTCTAATCCTAGAAGCCTTTATCAATCCACAGATTGACTTTAGGGATTTGCATACCTTATGCATACTCCCACTGAATATGAGATTTATAGAAATACCTTATTTCAGTCTCTTTCAATCTCATATTGAACAAGATAATTCTCATATTGATTTATCATATCTCATAGTCAGAATATGAGGATATGGTAAACACAATCCAAATGGACTTTTGCATTTCAACCGTCAAGAAGGTTGTAATGCTTTCCATTTACTCGAAGCTCTAGGAGCTTGATCCTATCAGGTGGATCAACCAAGGTCAAAACTCGGTTTAAGTATATGGAATCCATATTGGATTTCAAGGCTTGCTTACACTACTCAGATTCCAAATCTGACAGTGTCTCCTCTTCAAGTAATTCCTTGGCTATCTAGGAACGCATTCTAAACGCATCTTAAGAGAAGGGTTTCACACGTGTACATACTCTAAAATTTGGCTAAGTTTTATCAGATGGGCTCGTTTCTTCTATATGTGGCATGAATATTTTTCCTCAAATTTCTTTGAGGTCTGCTTGCTTGCCTTTCTTCTTCTATATGAACGATTCCTTAAGAAAGGTACATTCCTTTGAGACAAACAACCTTTGTACAAGGGAATCGCAAAACTGATATCCAATATCATTGTATAAACTTGAACTCATTTCAAGCTTATCTCCCACTATCCTCTTCAAGTAAGAGGATTCCACTGAATTCTTGGATAAGAATAATTAGGGAATTTAGTATGCCACTTTGCATAATGCAACTGAAGGACTCATTTTGGAAGGTACTAAATTCAAAATCTCTAACTGCATATTCTAGGAGTTTATTATAAGTCAGTAAAGCTTGCTATGGAATGGACCATATCCTATAAGGTTTCATTCCCTCATTCAGAAACACTAAGGTGTTCTCGAATTAGTTTACTGAGAGATAATCCTATTATCTCTAAGATGAGTAAGGAATTAGTTGCTAAGATATTGGCTATCTCGATCATATCGATTTACCTATAACTTATGACTACTTCGGTTCCTAACCTCCTTTCGAAATTCTAAGAATTTCATATAAGTTTTGAATTTGTACTTTAACAAGTACATTCATTCATAATGATTAAACTGACGATTGTATCTAGTGCTTACATTAAGCATCTTACACTCATCAGCATGGATCGAAATCCACTGTAATTTTGGAACGTTCCACGTTTCTTATAAACGGGATTCAGGAACGCTTCCCTCATGACAGGATTCACAGGAAGTCAACACTATAGGTTCATTTTCATAGAATGATCCTAAGGTGTCTGACTTGCTAATCCTTTTATATCTCAACGTTCCAAAGTAATTCGAAGCTTTGTCATCTCACTTACTTTTGTTATCTCGTTGTATGTTCAGAACATTAGTGCCTTGAGTCTTTGCACAACGGCTTATGCAGAATTGACTTAAGACTAGTAAATTCTATTCCTAGTAGAATTACTAAACGAGGTAACATTTCAAAGTACTCATACTCTTTGCAGTTCCCTTTCAAAGTCCTTATTTGCTACCATAGAAGCAAACGTCCTATTTGATCTCTAGTGTCTTTTGGGTGTACCCCTTACATGCCCCTCCATTGGGCTCTTAAGGGTTTCTTCTTCTTTAGGCCTTCAAGCCTTTAACTTAGGGAGTTTTAGAAGAAGAATTAACCATCTCAACCTTTTATTCCTTCTTAAGGATGCTCTCAACCATTATCAACTTAAATGATTAACTATGCTACATTAGCATCATTCTAGTTGAGCATAAAGGGTTTGAATGATAGTCGAAGCAATGTAAGCAATCAGTGCATTGAGAACTCTTTTCTCAGTTGATGATCGAGACCATAAGACCTTCAAATAAGATCTTTAGACCTTGTTCGTGTGCACTTGTTTCCTCATTTGGAATATTGAATAATTCCATAATGTTATACCTTGTAACATTTTTATGAGGTGGTTCAATTGCTTTTAAGTGGTTTGGAAAAATCCATTCACCTCAGATTGCTTCTCTTTTGGCCCGGGTCGACTTTTCACAATTGAAAACTTCGCCCTTTAGAGAACGCCTTTCTCTAGTCGGATTCTAAAATGAATTTTAGGATCCGAAGCCATTTAGAGTTAGTCAGGACTTAGTCAACTTATTTGACTTAAGGATGGATACGAATGGGTTTGCATTTCAAATTGTAGAGAATCACAGAACTACAACCTAAATGCTAAGCAGAGAAAATGTGGGCATGCTGAATTATAACGATATACAAAAGATAAGGTCTTTAATCTAATGTAGCTCCCACTGTTTTTCAAAGATCTATAATTCCCAAAGATCTAAGAGGAACACGTTTCCCAATGGGTACTAAGATCCTAAGCATTTTACCTCGAACCCACGACTCGCGGACATTCTAAGCAAAATCCTAGGTAGGTACAACTTACCAATTCTAACACCTTTAGAACTCTTAGTAATTGTTTTTGCATCACCTATCTTTCGATATGGACCCACGACTCGTGCGACATCCATATTTACTTAGGCGTTTAAGCTAGACCCATCAATCATAAGATCATGATCAAAACCTAGTTCGAACGACCCACGACTCGCGGACATCGCCCTTGCCAAAATTAACCACGAAATATTGATCATTTAAAATGATCAATTAGGTAACTAAGAACTAATAAGCTCCACTAGCTATCCCACGACTCGCGGACAATAACTAGCTTTACTTACTAAACTTAAAACCTATTGATGGAATGCTAGGAATTTAATTCAAAATTTGCATCTCGAATTAAATACCTATTATTCGAAATGAGCTTAATATTTAATGGGAATTTTCGAATCAACCGAAGAGTTGTTCGGTTCGACCTCACCAACATATATGTTATCCAATTTTATTAGTCTTGATTAATGCAAGTACACTTAAATGCATTTCAAACAAGCACATAAACAGATAACATGTCCTAGCATGATACTAACATGTAATGATCATGGGTTCTACCTATCTTATGCGTGATATGTGGGAGCCACTCCACAATCACAAGTTCTAACATACATGCCACATAAACAGTTTAAATCACATAAGGGAAAGCGGTAACAAAATACGAGCCCTATCTCTATTACATTTAACAATTGAGATTCCCCTCCCTAACATTTTGAGGGGTCTTCACTTATGGCCTCCTTGTTACTTGAATGTGGTCCATCTTACTCCATGGGTGCATTGTCTCCAAAATGAAAATAAAACCTCACCACCTATCTCTACTCTCAAATTACAATAAAAAGAAAAAGACATAAAGTAATAAGGCTCAATCTTCATATTGGCCTTAGACAATTACACGGGGCATACCCCGGCCTAAAAAACAGTAATATGGAAAGCTACATAATAAATCACATAACAGTACGCACATAAGTGAGGCTCCAACCTCAATTGAAAAACGCAACTATAGGGCTCCAACCCCAATTTAAACCATCCATGTGCATAAATTAAAACCATACATAGATCTAAACCCATGATCACCTAACATGCTTTTGCGAGAATTTAAATTTAGCCAATAAATTAAAATTCTCGTTTCAAGTCCTAATGACTTAAAACACGACTTAGATGCAATTCTTGTTCAAGAGCCTTTTCAATAAAACCCGAAAAACAACAAACCAATAAAATTCCAATTAATTTCCAAAATTAATAATTTTATTCTTTCATTATTTACAGAAAATAAAGATTGTAATTTTTCCAAAATTTAAATCGCTTAATTTCTCAAAAATCCCAATTTAATCAAAATTTTAAAATAATTTTATTTTAGCAAAACTGATTTTAAAAGATAAAATTAAAATAAAATTTAAATCAGGATTTTACGGACCGAAAACACAAAAACACGAAACACGAAAAGGGGCCCGAAAAGGGGCCTAGCCGCGCGAGGCACTTTCGCGCAGCAGCGCCCGCCGCGACTAGGCGGGCTGGGCAGGCGTCCCGCGCGGTTGCGGGACGGGCTGGGCGGGCGCGCCTAGACGGCTCCCGCGCGGTTGCGGGAGGAGCTGGGCGGCAGCGGCGGGCCTGGGCGTGCGACGTGCTAGCACGCCTAGGCTCGTCCTTTTCGTGTTCCGTTTCGTGTCCAGGTTTCTCAAAACCAATTCAATCCAAAATTAAAAAATTCGATTTAAACATATTTCAATAAAACGGTTTTCAAAAACACAATTTAAGAAAACAGTTTCAGAAATTCAGGAAAAATTACAGTTTCGTATTTCAGGCTTTCTAAAAGAACTCATGAATACCTAATTCGCATCTAAGCCTAAGAATTTCTACCAAATTCTGAATAATTGAGACGAATCAGAAACACGATTAACGAGGTGGCTCTGATACCACTTGTTGGAAAACACGAATCAGAAAGCAGCGGAATTTAAAAAATTTTCCAACAAAAGGATCTTGGACTCGCAATCGTGTAACCAAATTCGTAGAGATAGAAAACTTACTTTTCTTTTATTCTTTCTTGAAGCGTTTCAAGCCACCCAAGAACGCTCTTCTCGCGGCTTGACAACCCGTCCCTCGAAAGTCTCTTTCTACTTCAGAATCCATTGTCGGGATAGCAATCCACACCAACCTAGATTCAATTCATGTCAGAGATGTTCTTAACAATATAACATAAAGAAAGAAACATGAAACGAGAAAAGCAGGATTGAAACTCCCTTCGAAACCAGTTTTACGAAAGTAGAAAACTGCCAGTCACAAAACCCTCGTGAAAAAATTCATCCTTCAGGATATGGACGAACGGTTTTCGCCATCTTCTTTGGTTCGATTTTTTCATTCGCTTCACGTCGGGTTCAGAATCGTTTCATCATCCCTTCTGATCGTTTTTGCTTAATCCCCACTTTTGGTAAAGCTCAAATCTTCAAAACTTCTAACTTGAAGTCTCTAGAGATAGTCCACCAACTTGGCTACAATCTAACTAGTAAGGATGCTAGTTCTCTAGTTAGTGTTTAGGCTTAACCTAGGGTTTTATTTTATCTTGGAGAAAGGAAGGTGTTCAACACATGAACCAAGAATTGTCTATTAGCTCTAAAGGGGAGCATGAGCTCCCCTATATATAAGAAAGAGGAGGGACGAAATTCCTAGTCCTTAATGGGCTAGGATTTTGGTCTCTCTCTCTCCTATTACTTGATCATCAAGTAATTTTGACTTTGACTTTGAATTCTAATTCAAATCAACTTTCAAGAGAGCTAAAAATATCCAAACTATTTTTGGATAATTTTATACTTTATTTATTTAAAATAAATAACTTATTTTATCTAATTAATTAATTCATAATTAATTAACTAGATTATTTTTCTCCAAAATAAGACTTTCTTTTTAATTCAAAATTAAACCAAAGTCTATTAAATAATTAATCACATTAATTATTTAATACATAAATAAATATACGCATATATTTATACACGTGTGTGACACGTGTCACAATGACACGTGTCACTCACGTGAGCCACACGTGTGGTTTCACACGTGTGGAACCCTCTTGGCTTGATTAACTCGTTTAATCATTTTAAAGCCTCAACTCATGTAACCAAGTTGTTGTGTGTGACCCTCTAGGTTCTCAATTCAATTAGCAGTGACCCTAATTAATTAATTCACTAATTAGTTAATCAGTCCACAGATTAAACGACCATAGTCTAGCAACAGGTGTTTAACCCCTAGCTGAATTGGAATGTTCGGATTCGACAGAACCTTTAAGTCATTGATTCATGTGAGATACAATCCTCCTACTTACTATCTCTCAACCATGATCTAGGGTAAGGGAATAATTAGAACCCTAATAATCTGGTCTTAAAGCTAAGTGCATTTCATATCCATTTGATCTCAATCCAAGAAACTCTTTTCTTGATGTCTTGATCTACTGCCTTGGCCAAGGACTCCATATGGCATATGAATGACTTACACAATAAGAGATCACCTTGCATATGCAAGTGTAGGTCCTTTCTTGATTCTCATTCACTTTCATGAATCACTTGTGCAGCCCCAGCATAAGCCTTGAATCAGTTGTCTAAGGCGACACCCTTTAAAGCTTATACCAAAGATTACAGAGTTAATTCATAAAGTGACAAGGAACCTCAAGTCTAAGGATCAATTAATCACATCAATGACTCATGAGATATTTCCTAATCTGGAAGTTTCCATTTCCTGAAATAGAAACTTCCTTTCCCATTTAGGAATGTTCTCACACGGGGCACCTCAGTGAACTTACTTATTAAAGTAAGCACCCTCATGTATCATGCACGTATCAACTATACACTTTGCACCTCCATGAAACAAGGTGGTCCTTCTTAAGGGCGTGATCCCACAAGCAAGCCTTAGAGGAGTCAGGTTGACACTCCCACTGTCTGTAGGACTCATCGGCTTGGAGTATTTTACTAATCATGACTTATGTGATATAGGGCTCGTTTCATGAACCATTTCACCTAAATGGTAGAGTCCTAAAGTCATCAGGATTAGGGGAGTTCTCATACATGCACACGTAATGGAAACACTCAAAACACGTATTGGCATATAAAGAAGTGTTTGCCTATAATCAATCGTATATTATTCAAAGATTGTCTGTGATACAAGAAAAGTCCCAAAGCAGATTACGTCGAATCGGCTTTCTAGGGCACTATTCCTAACACATAATACATGCAGACCATAAATCATAACATAAACATATGCGTTTGGGCAATCCGTGTCCCGGCCTTCCCGCACGGTGCATAATTCTATCAAAACATATACATAAGAAGAGGCATAAATCCTAACCAACCTTCTTCCTCCGGGTGGTGGACGGGCTTGCAAGACCCGACCACCGGTTTATACATGGGCCAATGGGGGTACATGAATCCCCCAAAGGCACTCAACTCCCATTCCCCGCTAAACCTCCTAGCGAGGGCCGGTATCACCGTAGTTTGGTTGGGACTAGTATATGGGATCCCCGTCAGCCCTTGCTTCCTCGGTTAGCCACATATACTAAGTCCCGGGGCCCGTTCAATCATAAATCAGAAATGTGTCTCGCCAAAACATATCAATTCATAAGTACATATCATAATTCATAAATCATTTGAAAAGGGGTTTACTCGATCAATATTTACTCTATGACTTTACTTTAAAAGTAACATATATAATCATAAGGTTTTGGCCAAAGCTTTCCACATAAGGGTTGTAGGGTTTGTTACATAACTAAAACAAAAACACCCTCACCTGAACCGTGACGATACAAGGATACAAATACCAAGTGTCTGAACGATCAAGATCTCTCCACCCTGGAGATAAACTGTACAAAAGACAACATGACGTGTTTGTGAGACTCGAGACTCCAATGAACCATATATGACGCTCGGTAATGAAGTGAATATGACATGAATGCATAAATGATCATATTATATCAATAAAATGTTCATGTGCACTATTAAGAAATTTAAAACATATAATCATTCATTCGTTCATATATTTCATTCAACTTCATAAGTTCATAAATTCATATAAATTTCATAAATTCATAACATTCATAATATTCATAAATTCATAAATCCATAATCCATAATGCATATCAATTAATCTATCATTCATTTAATAAGCGTAACATATAATATTCAGATTCACATTTAGGAATAAAATAAATAATTGGAACGTTCAATCAATAGTCGGTAGAATAAATACGCGAAATAGAAATCAATTAATTTCAAGAATTAAATTAAATCAAATAATGTTTAAAATATATATATAATATATATGTATATAATAAATATATATAATATATTATAAACATATATAATATATAATATAATAACATATATATACATTCTATATATATATATAAAATCACGTACACACACACAAACATGCATGCATATATACTATATATTATACACAAACCATGCATGCCTTTATATATATATTACACGCAATATATATATACTATATATATATCATACACATGCATGCAACACATGCATGTACACACAATTAACAAACACACACAAACATGCAGAAGCTAAGCAACAGAAACGGCAGCAGCAGCAGCTCCAGAAAGAAGCAGAAAAATTCAAGCAAAATGGGGTGACACCCCCGTGTCACCTCCAAAGCCTGTGTAACGCCCCCACCCGTACCAGAACAAGAGGAGAGCGGCGTCTCAACCCCCCGCACTGAAGCACCCCTCAAGTAATGGTGTGAGCCATCACTCAAGAAATACTCCAGCGAACGGCTGTCTATCAGACTATACATGTACAACGATGTGGCTATGCAGCGGAAAATCAGAGTATTTTAAAACTTTTCAAAACATGTGCGTGATGGCATGTAACAAGCAAGAACATATTGATCGTGTAAGAGAGACTCGGCATATCAGAACATATAACATATTCACATATAAGTACCGATACAACAGAGTTCAAAATATCGGTAACAGAGTAGCAGAAAGAGTATAACAAAGATACTCAAGTATTCAGAAACATATACAGAAACATAAAGTGATGCAGCCATAAAACATATGCAGGACACAAAAGAGGAAGTAATACTAAGTCCTGACTGAAACAAAAATGATAATCTAGAGCTTCAAGATACCTCTAGACTGCGGCTGCAAGACCTGAAACCACGAGGCAAGAAAACGGGAGAGGTATTAGTCAAAAGGACTAAGCGAGGGAATACTTTAAAGAAAGTATTGAATTAAAGAACTTGAAGTAAAGTTCGAAACTGTTAAATGCAATGCTTTAAAGAAGAACTTGAAGCAAGTTCGGTGGATAAAACTCTTTGAATGTGATGCTGTAAAAGAATGCACGTTATAAAACATTTTCATGAATGCTATCACACGCGCACACATATGCAGTTGATGGTTCATAGTTCTTTCATAAAACGGGATAAGGGTAAAGTAAACTTTTTCAGATATGAACCATCCTTTATGAAACAGAATTTTGCCCGCAAGCTAGGCTCCTCCATCCTTACTCCAGAAAACATGATTCGGTAGAGTGTCGGACCAGGATCAACGATAATTCCACGTTTAGTAGAGTATCGGACCAAGATCAACAATAACCCCACATATAGTAGAGCATCGGACCAAGGTCAACAACGACTCCGCACATAGTAGACTATCGGACCAAGGTCAACAACAACTCTTACCAACGCATACAAGCATGCACCATCCTCCACCGGTTGTCACTTCGGGTAGCTAGCCCTAGGCGACCTGTAAACATGTAATGGGAACAGATTTGCTGTCCGTTCCCAGATAAATTGTCCTGACTTAACAAACCTCCTGTTAAAAGTCGGTGTCAATAGTCTAAGTGTGGCGGCCGGTATTGGTGATGTCGTTGGCGCTCACCTCCCGAGCATCACCTCCACACATAACCGCCGGGCCCAAACTGTAAACTGTATGCTTGCATTTAAGATTAGCAGTGACCAGAGTAACACTCCAGTATACTAACTTATAACATGTGAAACTGTAACTGTAACATATGATGCTGTCTGTAAAACATATGATTCTGTCTGAAAACATGTGATTCTGTCTGTAAACTGTACTTTGAAAACATATGCAAAACATGTAACTGTCTTTGAACAAGAATGCAGAACTTTGGAAAACATGTACTGTTGATCAAGGTATACTATTAAAGTATGAATGATCCTTTCAAGAGAATGTCCCGATAAAAGGGAGTAGTTCAAAACAAGGTTTAGCTTTGAATTTCAAAACATATGATACGATAGTATAATCGTGGTTCCAGTTGGAAAACATTTATAACTTCACCTCACCTAATAGTAACAAAAGGTAGGTAGACAGATTATGCGGTGCCCTGGGGATCCCAGTGCTCAACTTTAACTCCTGTAGGTGGCGTACTAGAGTGAGCTTAACAACTAAGACCCACTACTAACCAAGATGCATATGAAATGCAAGAAACAATGAACAAGGAACATGTAACACAAGAGAGTAATACCATTTAAGGTATTCAAGAAAGGTAACACACAAAGGAATACGTCAAAGTGAGTTACTCTTAACGTTAGACTATGATCTTACTATAACCGAGTAAGCTTTAGTCAAATTATGAATCCTATCGCAAACCTTAGGTTAAGAAACAAGTCCACGAAGGAAAACACATTTTGAAAACACATTTTAGACCCTGGATATGGAAACCCTAGGTGCAAATGTCTATAGGGAAAGCACAAGTTTTAATTCATTTTTACTATTCAAAAGCACTATTCAAAAGTACTATTCAAGATTACTATTCCAGATTACTATTCACAGGTTACTATTCACATGTCGGGTCAAAGGGTCGGGTCAAACCCTTACTATACACACACCCACACACACACGGTACACACACACACCATGCACGAACACACACACACATACGGCATGCACACATACACACACCCTAATTAAATTATGATCTTGATTATAACCTATAGTTTCAAGTTCATGTTAATATAATCAAGTGTGATCTAGGTTAAAGGTATAACCTATGGTTAAGAGATCCAATTAAGCCATAAGATCAAGTTATGAAACACTAATCTATCTTAGGTTATAACATGTGACACTATTAAAGTGTATAACATATGATCAAGGCACTAATCCATTAATCCAAATCATATCATAAGCTCAATTCATAATTCAAGAGTCATATAACAATGTGACAACATGTCACAACATATCTCATATCATATCATATCATATATCATGAACCTTTGGGCATGTAACATGTAACAATTTAATTCCATATCAACATGTAACAAGTTGTGACATAATAAATTGTAAATCACTATTCCATTAGCTAACATGCATGAACATAATTCAAATTCCATAATCATGCATCAATTCTCATAATATAACAACCATATCACATGATCAAAGCATATACTAGAGCAATTGATAACATATTCATGCATATACTAAACAATTAAAACATATGAACATCTACACAAACATATCATGAAAACTATATAATAAATGCATAAAATAAAATCCTATATGGCTTAGGGAAGACCCTAAGACCCAACCTAAACATAATATAAACATACCATAACATAAAAACATAAACTAAACTAACATAACATAAAATAAAACAACTAACCTAGCTAAAAAGGGGGGGGGGGGGGGGGGGGGGGGGAGGCCGACGGCAATGAGGGGGAGAGGGAGAGAAGAAAGGGTGTTGTCAACACAACTTTGAGCAAGGATTCTAATGCTATGAGAGGGGTATTTATAGGTGTGAAGAAGCCCCTCACCTTGCAATTAGAGATGGCTTAAGGGTAGGAGAGCAAAACAAGAGTTCATCCACTTGTATCTTCTAGAAGCTTTAGGGATGTTGAAGCTAAAAATGGCCTGCTGGGGGTATTTCTGTAATTTCGTCCCCCATGGCTCGAGGATAAGTGGCTGGAAGTTTAACCATTCTGACGGCAAGAAAATTAGCTTCGAAACGCATATTCATTCGTCGAAATCGGATTTACCGTTTGAAAGATACATTAGTTTTAGTGAATAAAAGTTTTGAGCTCGAAACTCGACATGAGTGAAAAACGACTTTCTAGAATGATTTTCAAGTCCGGATTGCTTCCAAAATTCAAGAAATAATTCGAGAAGCGTTTTGAGTCCAAAATCGACTATAAAACGTTTTACCGTTAAAAAGTTGAAAACGTAGGATGAATAGTGAATTCCCACGTACGAACGTACGCTTCAAAATTTCAAGCTAGGGTTTGAATCAAGAGTTGTAAAACATCTCAAAAATCTTGAAATAGCTCAAGTAGTGCAAATCCGAAGAGAAAACATTTTCCGAATGAAAACCGTTCGTAAAAGGAATAGTAACTAGGGTTTTCAAAAACATTTTCAATAAAACAAAGTTCCGGAATGGATTTCCAAGCCAAGAATGATTTCAAAAGACTCGTCTCGACTCAAGGATCGATTCGACTGTAACTTGGATAGGAAAAGGTATCAGAATCAAAAGATCATTTTATGATGAATAGTAACTTTGGTCGGTAAGTTCCAAAAATACCCTTATGGCTCGAGAAAGACTCTCTGAGTTCGGGAAACAAGTTCAAACGATTGGGAAACATGTGTGATGAACCTCTAGGGTTCGAATAGCAATATGAGCAAGGTAGGCTCGGGTTATGAATAGTAAACTGTATCAAAGGTCAAGAATTCCCCCTTAAAGCATGTCAGAACATATACGAGCACAAAGTTCATGTAAGAATGCAATGCATGATGATTCAAAAAGTTGGATCACGGTCTATAAACGCTTTACCACTGCCTCAACTTACTGTTTTCATCCAGGCCCTGTTTTGGGCTGTTACAATCACCCCTCCTTAAAGAGAATCTGTCCTCAGATTCTTCCGCTGTAACTGCAAACAACTCGGGGTGATGCTTCTGCATTTTCTCTTCTGTCTCCCAGGTTGCCTCTTCTGTCCCATGTCCTTCCCAAAGGACTTTAACTAAAGGAATCTTCCTATTCCTCAGCTCTTGAAACTTCTTATCAAGAATCTTAGCGGGCTTCAAAACATAAGTCAGATCCGGTTCCAACGGTATCTCCTCTACCGGCACAACCTCTGTCTCATCCGAGAAACACTTGCGAAGCTGAGATACATGAAATACGTTGTGGATTCCTGTTAGACCTACAGGTAAATCCAATCTATAAGCAGTCGGTCCGACTCTCTCTAGTATCTCATACGGTCCAACATATCTCGGGTTTAACTTTCCACCTTTCCCAATTCGGGAAAATCCTTTCCTTGGCGATGCCTTCAGAAATACCTTTTCACCCACTGCGAATTCCAAATCCCTTCTTCGTCGATCAGCATAACTCTTCTGCCTGTCCTGGGCAGCTTTCATTCTCTGGCGAATGATCTGAATCTTTTCTGTCGCTTCTCTTATCCATTTGGCAGAATTCACTCTGATCGGTCCTTCCTCAGTACATCTCGCTTCATCCAAATCCCAGTATAACGGGGATCTACATTTCCTTCCATACAGCGCTTCATATGGAGCAGCTTTAATAGAAGCTTGATAACTATTATTGTATGCAAACTCCACAAGAGGTAAACACTCTTTCCAACTTTCCTGGAAGTCCAAAGCGCAAGCTCTTAGCATATCTTCCAAGTATTTGATCATCCTTTCTGATTGTCCATCCGTCTGAGGATGCGCTGCAGTACTGAAGTTCAACTTCGTTCCCATCAAAGTCTGAATTTCTTTCCACAAGTGCGACGTGAATTTCGGATCTCTGTCCGACACTATACTGTTCGGGACTCCATGTAATCTAACGATCTCTCGTTGATACAGCTTTGCCAACGTGTTGACCTTATCTGTCGTCTCGATCTTCGAGGGATCTACTTCGATTCCAGATCCTGATATGATGTGTCCGAGAAATGTAACTCTCTCAAGCCAGAATTCGCATTTACTGAACTTTGCATATAGCTTGTGATCCAGCAAAGTGCGTAGCACGATTCGAAGATGTTCAGCATGTTCCTCCGGTGTCTTCGAAAATACCAAAATATCGTCGATGAAGATCACTACAAACTTGTCGAGAAACGGCTTGAATATACGGTGCATCATATCCATGAATGCAGCTGGTGCGTTTGTCAAACCAAACGGCATTACCACAAACTCATAATGTCCGTATCGGCTGTTGAAAGCAGTCTTAGGAATATCTGCTTCCCTGATCTTCAATTGATAATACCCTTGTCTAAGATCTAACTTGGAGTAGACCTTCGATCCTTGAAGTATATCGAACAGCTCTTCAATATGAGGGAGAGGATACTTATTCTTGATTGTTATCCTGTTCAGCTCCCGATAGTCAATGCATAAACGCAATGATCCATCCTTCTTCTTAACAAAAAGCACAGGTGCTCCCCACGGCGATGTGCTCGGTCGAACATATCCTGACTCAATCAACTCGTCCAATTGCTTTCTCAGTTCATCTAATTCAGCTGGTGCCATTCTGTAAGGTGTCTTTGAATATGGCTCAGATCCTGATATCGTCTCGATCGTAAACTCCAACTCTCGGTCAGGAGGTAACGAATCCAAATGCTCAGGAAACACATCTAGGAACTCGTTCACCACTTCTACTTCTTCGATCTTAAGTTGATCTTTCGGTCTATTCAAAAGATAAGCCAAAAATCCACTAGCTCCTTTCTGCATCAACTTCTTAGCTTCCATCGAAGAAATCACTGATAACTTCTCAACTTTCCCTTCTGATGTCCCACTTTCATCTTCTTCCAAGATGATCTCTTTTTTGTAACAATCCAGCTTAGCTCGGTACTTAGACAACCAATCCATACCAAGTATAACCTCGTATCTCGTCATCGGTAACTCAATAAGATCCGTCGGGTAACAACGGGTACCAATACATATAGGGCAGCGTTTATATACTTGATCCGTAACAAGGCAAGTTCCCAAAGGAGAACTCACTTCAAATTTATATGGCAAGTATTCAAGCGGAAACTGTAAATGCGCACATAATTCAGAAGCAACAAAAGAATGCGTAGCACCAGGGTCATACAAGACCTTAACTGGCGTGTTAAGAATGTGCACAATACCTTCCACAACAGACGAAGGATCAACCTCCTCCTTACCATCCAAAGCATAAGCTCTGCCTCTGACCACCGGTTTGTTCGTCGTACCCACCACCGCTTTTCCTTTATCCTGGACCCCAAATCTCCTGATCTTGTGCGGGCAACTATCCATCTGGTGCTCAGGGGAACCACACGCGAAACACTGTCCAGCTTTCTTGCGACAGTTCTCCTCAGTGTGTCCCGTTCGGCGACAATATCGGCAAACAATTTCCTCTGGACCTGGCTGAGGTGCTCTCTGCTGTTGTGGCGCCTTCTGGTACTGCTGTGGCGCTTTTTGCTTCTGGGCTTGCTGTTTCGGTGGAGCATTCTGCTGCTGACGCTGTGGTGTTACCATTGACCTCTTTCCAGTTCCTTGGGGAAAAGGTCCGGAAGGTCGCTTATTCCCTTGATAAGGCTTAGGGTTAGAAGGTCCTTGACGGGCAGTAGTTATCTTGATCTCCTTGTGTGCAGCCTCAACCCTTAGCGCTCTATCAACAGCCTGGTTGTAGGTCTCAATAACCAAGGACGCAAGTGCCAATCGAAGTTCAGGCTTCAGTCCATCGATAAACCTCTTCGTCTTGCGACGCTCATCAGTCAGAATATGAGGCGCATACTTGATCAGCCTCACAAACCTAGCCTCATACTCCATCACATTCATAGTTCCCTGAACCAGACTCATAAACTCAGCCTCTCGTGCATCACGAGTCACTTGAGGCGTATACTTCTGCTGAAACTCTCTGATAAGCTCATCCCAACTTCCTTCAACGTTATTCTCAATCCACATGTGCTGAACGTGCTTCCACCAATTGTATGCAGCTCCTTCCATAAGAAAAGTAGCATATCGAACTCGTTCACGATCCTCTGGGTAGATCTCCATAGCCTCGAAAATCTTTTCAAGACTGGTAATCCAATTCTCAGCCTTTAGGTCGTTCGGTTCTCCATAGAACTTAGGCGGGTTTATCCTCAGAAATTTCTCCAGTGACCTTTCATTAGGAAGGTTATCTCTCGGTGCACAAGCCCTCATAAATTGTCGTAGCACATCCCTTAATTCCGGAGTTCTTTCTCTTTCAGGGGGTGGCGTGACATCTCTTTGGGGTGGCAGTGGTGGTACACGATTCCGGGGTGCTCTTCTCGGTGGCATTTTGTTACTGAATTCATAAGCATTCAGATACATATATTCGATGCATGACATATAATGATTCACAGAATCCGTAACCACGTATTCACATTCTCACGTAGTCACATATAAATATGAGAACAACACATTCCCATAACAACATGTCAGCAAAGATTCAAGATCTTCAAACATATCATCTAATCAGAAACAATTATCAGACAACATGTAAACGAGAACAGAAGCTCGGGCAACATATCAACATATCTGAAACATGTATAACACATCCCAAAACATGATCAACAGGTAAAACGGGAACAGAACGTGTACTGTCATATCAACAAGAACTGTAACATGATCAGAAGCATGATCAACATATCCAGAAACGTATCCAACATATCAAGAATAATAGCATGCTAACAATAAATGAAATGGCATGATCCTATCAACGGTCCTAATGGTATCTTGAAGCAACTCTAAGACTCATGCAATGACAGTTATGGAAAGCAGTAAACAGATATCCAACATAAAGCCGAAAGTGTTATAATTGTGCAAGGTTTGGTAAAATTTACTACAGGCCACATGTTAACAGTATTAATTCAAAATGGGGAGGACCCGATACCATCGAGTTGACTCCCTTACAGGCCTTACCAATCCGTCCAACCTTGCTGAAAATAACCTAGTAGGTACCAAGTCATCTGAACCGTCATCCGTGGTGCCAAAAGTCGGGGACCATCTACCAGAGCTATACATCCCCTCATCCAAAAGTCAGTCCTGAACTGTCCCGGCTATACGTCCGCCATCCATAGATAGATATATATGCATCAGTACTATATACAGAAATCTCTCATCAGCAATCAACCCTGATAACTGTGGTCCAAAGAACCCCTGGTGGTGTCATCAGAAACGGCAACGACCTCACCCTGTCCGTGTCCTGCTGGATCATCTCCGCCATCATCATCATCATCAGATCCTCCATCGCCTCCATCAGACTGATCCTGCATAGGCTCGGGCTCCTGAGAGGCCTGACTGACATCCTGACCCTCGACCTCCTCAACTGCCTGCTCATCGGATAAGTGATAGGTATCATACAAGCGAGCTCTCACGCGGGCACGGTAGTGCTGGTGACGCTCCATAGAGGTGTCGCGATCAATAGTCATCTGCATAAGATCTGCCTCCAGCTCAGCAATACGAGCAGCCCTCTGATCAGCAATATGAGTCATCTCTGCGGCATGCTCACGAGCGATGTCCCTGTCAATCTGGTACTGCAGTGACTGATCCTGATAGCGCAGAGACTCCAACCTGACCTCACGGGTCCTCTGATACTCCTGAAAGTAACCATCTCTCTCAGACTCGAGATAGTGCACAACTCTGTTAGGATAGGAATACCCAGGTCTGCTACTGTTCCTAGACCTGCGCCAGGTGTAGAAACGAGTGCCTCCACGGCGAGAAACTGCCACAGTACGCGGGGTCTCAAACTGCTCAAAGAAAGCCTCATCCATCTGCTGATTAGGATCCTGGTGTGGCTGGACTGCCATAGCTATACAGAAGATACCACAGATATGAAATCCAGATAACAGAACCATGTAATCCCCAAATATCCTGTCTCGATGCAATATGAGAATGATCCTGGATGCAATGCGTGAACAATCCATGATGCAACATGAGAGCAATCTAGGTTAAGTCTCTTCTTACTTAACCCGATGCTCTGATACCACCTCAGAGCTGTAACGCCCCCACCCGTACCAGAACAAGAGGAGAGCGGCGTCTCAACCCCCCGCACTGAAGCACCCCTCAAGTAATGGTGTGAGCCATCACTCAAGAAATACTCCAGCGAACGGCTGTCTATCAGACTATACATGTACAACGATGTGGCTATGCAGCGGAAAATCAGAGTATTTTAAAACTTTTCAAAACATGTGCGTGATGGCATGTAACAAGCAAGAACATATTGATCGTGTAAGAGAGACTCGGCATATCAGAACATATAACATATTCACATATAAGTACCGATACAACAGAGTTCAAAATATCGGTAACAGAGTAGCAGAAAGAGTATAACAAAGATACTCAAATATTCAGAAACATATACAGAAACATAAAGTGATGCAGCCATAAAACATATGCAGGACACAAAAGAGGAAGTAATACTAAGTCCTGACTGAAACAAAAATGACAATCTAGAGCTTCAAGATACCTCTAGACTGCGGCTGCAAGACCTGAAACCACGAGGCAAGAAAACGGGAGAGGTATTAGTCAAAAGGACTAAGCGAGGGAATACTTTAAAGAAAGTATTGAATTAAAGAACTTGAAGTAAAGTTCGAAACTGTTAAATGCAATGCTTTAAAGAAGAACTTGAAGCAAGTTCGGTGGATAAAACTCTTTGAATGTGATGCTGTAAAAGAATGCACGTTATAAAACATTTTCATGAATGCTATCACACGCGCACACATATGCAGTTGATGGTTCATAGTTCTTTCATAAAACGGGATAAGGGTAAAGTAAACTTTTTCAGATATGAACCATCCTTTATGAAACAGAATTTTGCCCGCAAGCTAGGCTCCTCCATCCTTACTCCAGAAAACATGATTCGGTAGAGTGTCGGACCAGGATCAACGATAATTCCACGTTTAGTAGAGTATCGGACCAAGATCAACAATAACCCCACATATAGTAGAGCATCGGACCAAGGTCAACAACGACTCCGCACATAGTAGACTATCGGACCAAGGTCAACAACAACTCTTACCAACGCATACAAGCATGCACCATCCTCCACCGGTTGTCACTTCGGGTAGCTAGCCCTAGGCGACCTGTAAACATGTAATGGGAACAGATTTGCTGTCCGTTCCCAGATAAATTGTCCTGACTTAACAAACCTCCTGTTAAAAGTCGGTGTCAATAGTCTAAGTGTGGCGGCCGGTATTGGTGATGTCGTTGGCGCTCACCTCCCGAGCATCACCTCCACACATAACCGCCGGGCCCAAACTGTAAACTGTATGCTTGCATTTAAGATTAGCAGTGACCAGAGTAACACTCCAGTATACTAACTTATAACATGTGAAACTGTAACTGTAACATATGATGCTGTCTGTAAAACATATGATTCTGTCTGAAAACATGTGATTCTGTCTGTAAACTGTACTTTGAAAACATATGCAAAACATGTAACTGTCTTTGAACAAGAATGCAGAACTTTGGAAAACATGTACTGTTGATCAAGGTATACTATTAAAGTATGAATGATCCTTTCAAGAGAATGTCCCGATAAAAGGGAGTAGTTCAAAACAAGGTTTAGCTTTGAATTTCAAAACATATGATACGATAGTATAATCGTGGTTCCAGTTGGAAAACATTTATAACTTCACCTCACCTAATAGTAACAAAAGGTAGGTAGACAGATTATGCGGTGCCCTGGGGATCCCAGTGCTCAACTTTAACTCCTGTAGGTGGCGTACTAGAGTGAGCTTAACAACTAAGACCCACTACTAACCAAGATGCATATGAAATGCAAGAAACAATGAACAAGGAACATGTAACACAAGAGAGTAATACCATTTAAGGTATTCAAGAAAGGTAACACACAAAGGAATACGTCAAAGTGAGTTACTCTTAACGTTAGACTATGATCTTACTATAACCGAGTAAGCTTTAGTCAAATTATGAATCCTATCGCAAACCTTAGGTTAAGAAACAAGTCCACGAAGGAAAACACATTTTGAAAACACATTTTAGACCCTGGATATGGAAACCCTAGGTGCAAATGTCTATAGGGAAAGCACAAGTTTTAATTCATTTTTACTATTCAAAAGCACTATTCAAAAGTACTATTCAAGATTACTATTCCAGATTACTATTCACAGGTTACTATTCACATGTCGGGTCAAAGGGTCGGGTCAAACCCTTACTATACACACACCCACACACACACGGTACACACACACACCATGCACGAACACACACACACACACGGCATGCACACATACACACACCCTAATTAAATTATGATCTTGATTATAACCTATAGTTTCAAGTTCATGTTAATATAATCAAGTGTGATCTAGGTTAAAGGTATAACCTATGGTTAAGAGATCCAATTAAGGCATAAGATCAAGTTATGAAACACTAATCTATCTTAGGTTATAACATGTGACACTATTAAAGTGTATAACATATGATCAAGGCACTAATCCATTAATCCAAATCATATCATAAGCTCAATTCATAATTCAAGAGTCATATAACAATG
Organism: Lantana camara; assembly: GCA_037501455.1. Classification (NCBI taxonomy): domain Eukaryota; kingdom Viridiplantae; phylum Streptophyta; class Magnoliopsida; order Lamiales; family Verbenaceae; genus Lantana; species Lantana camara. Next base: position 61,560,975 of record CM074857.1, on the reverse strand, counting down.
TGACAACATGTCACAACATATCTCATATCATATCATATCATATATCATGAACCTTTGGGCATGTAACATGTAACAATTTAATTCCATATCAACATGTAACAAGTTGTGACATAATAAATTGTAAATCACTATTCCATTAGCTAACATGCATGAACATAATTCAAATTCCATAATCATGCATCAATTCTCATAATATAACAACCATATCACATGATCAAAGCATATACTAGAGCAATTGATAACATATTCATGCATATACTAAACAATTAAAACATATGAACATCTACACAAACATATCATGAAAACTATATAATAAATGCATAAAATAAAATCCTATATGGCTTAGGGAAGACCCTAAGACCCAACCTAAACATAATATAAACATACCATAACATAAAAACATAAACTAAACTAACATAACATAAAATAAAACAACTAACCTAGCTAAAAAGGGGGAAGGGGGGGGGGGGGGGGGGGGGGGGGGGAGGCCGACGGCAGTGAGGGGGAGAGGGAGAGAAGAAAGGGTGTTGTCAACACAACTTTGAGCAAGGATTCTAATGCTATGAGAGGGGTATTTATAGGTGTGAAGAAGCCCCTCACCTTGCAATTAGAGATGGCTTAAGGGTAGGAGAGCAAAACAAGAGTTCATCCACTTGTATCTTCTAGAAGCTTTAGGGATGTTGAAGCTAAAAATGGCCTGCTGGGGGTATTTCTGTAATTTCGTCCCCCATGGCTCGAGGATAAGTGGCTGGAAGTTTAACCATTCCGACGGCAAGAAAATTAGCTTCGAAACGCATATTCATTCGTCGAAATTGGATTTACCGTTTGAAAGATACATTAGTTTTAGTGAATAAAAGTTTTGAGCTCGAAACTCGACATGAGTGAAAAACGACTTTCTAGAATGATTTTCAAGTCCGGATTGCTTCCAAAATTCAAGAAATAATTCGAGAAGCGTTTTGAGTCCAAAATCGACTATAAAACGTTTTACCGTTAAAAAGTTGAAAACGTAGGATGAATAGTGAATTCCCACGTACGAACGTACGCTTCAAAATTTCAAGCTAGGGTTTGAATCAAGAGTTGTAAAACATCTCAAAAATCTTGAAATAGCTCAAGTAGTGCAAATCCGAAGAGAAAACATTTTCCGAATGAAAACCGTTCGTAAAAGGAATAGTAACTAGGGTTTTCAAAAACATTTTCAATAAAACAAAGTTCCGGAATGGATTTCCAAGCCAAGAATGATTTCAAAAGACTCGTCTCGACTCAAGGATCGATTCGACTGTAACTTGGATAGGAAAAGGTATCAGAATCAAAAGATCATTTTCTGATGAATAGTAACTTTGGTCGGTAAGTTCCAAAAATACCCTTATGGCTCGAGAAAGACTCTCTGAGTTCGGGAAACAAGTTCAAACGATTGGGAAACATGTGTGATGAACCTCTAGGGTTCGAATAGCAATATGAGCAAGGTAGGCTCGGGTTATGAATAGTAAACTGTATCAAAGGTCAAGAATTCCCCCTTAAAGCATGTCAGAACATATACGAGCACAAAGTTCATGTAAGAATGCAATGCATGATGATTCAAAAAGTTGGATCACGGTCTATAAACGCTTTACCACTGCCTCAACTTACTGTTTTCATCCAGGCCCTGTTTTGGGCTGTTACAGCCTGGACCGAGACACCCCCGTGTCTCGGTACAGCAAGAACAGCCCACACAGCACCCCCGTGTCTCGCCGGAAAAGCCACAATCGACACCCCCGTGTCCCAAACCAGAATCATCCCCTGTTTCGGACAGCAACAACGTAGAACAGAGCAGCCCATTTCCAGCAAGAAAGAAGGCAACAAAGGCAACAATACAAGGTCCAAATTTCTGCAAGAACTCCACAAGAATACATGCTAAAAAGCCACGGAAAAAGGACATCAACAACATGAAGAAAATTACAGCAGTTTGACAGCCCAAAAACCAGTCCAAAACGGGGCATAAACTTGAAGAAAACAGGGCAAGAACAATTCACTCCATCTCCATCTATTCACTCAGTTAAGGCCAACAAATAAGCAGCAAAACATCATAATCCAACACTCAATTCGGTCCCAAACAAGCTCAAACAAGAGGAGAAGACATACGTGACCTTCAAGTGAAATTTCTCAAAAATGTCATAAATGATATATCGTAAATACCTCAACAACCACGAAATCAATGATCACAAATGATATGAGGAAGTCAAAACAATCAATCTCAAGCTTGGAATCGAACAAAATCATTGAGAATCGAAGAAGATCAAGAATTTGCCCAAAATCTCTTATTTTCGGAAAAACGCCCAGAAATGAAGAAACCATGCTCAAATTCATGAATGAAAGGATGGAAATGATCAGAATTAATCATATAATACAACCCTAAGCTTACCTTGTTGATTGGTTGAAGTCTGGATGAGATTTGAGCTCCAAAATCTCCAAGGTTTGAAGGGTTACGGGACTGGAATGCAGGACAGTAGCTTTGGCTGAGTTTTGGGGCTTGTGTGAGGATAATCTCGGTCAAGGCTTTTTATGTCATGATAGATGGTTGAGTTAGGGTTTCAAAGAATCAAACCATGGTTAATTTGGTTATGGTTTGGACAAGATATGGCTGATTTAGTGCAACAAGGTCAAGTTGGTCGCCGATTCGTTTTTCGGTTGAATTTCGGAGTTTCAAATGACTTAGGAAAAATATAAGGCTAAGTTTACTAAACTCGAATTTTCGTTACGAGTTCAGCGGAGTTGACGGAACTCGAATCCGAGTTCCCGAGCTCAAGATATTAAATTCGGAACCAAGGGTACGCTAAGTGCTCGTTAGCTCCCGTTTTGGTTCCTCAAATAAAATTAAATCCGTTAACATATCAAATGAATTCGAAAACATAAACCGAGCATAAAATCATGTTCATAACACATATACGTACAACATATTACAAAATCGTGACAATTCGATATCATTTCATAAGAGAACGAAGCACAAAATAAACGAACAAACTCATACATGCAATTTATGCATAATTTATAAAATTCCCATGCACAATTCAACCAAATTCATGCAATAATAATTCCCGTGCAAAATTGAAATAAAATTCATGCATAATTAATTCCCATGCATAAATATGATTTTCATGCATAAATATATTTTTCTATGTATAAATATATATATATATATATATATATATATATATATATATATGAATAATTAATTAATTAAAACATGATTAATTAACATAACATATAATTAGCATAATCATTAAATTAATAATAAAATAATTAAACATATATATATATATAATGCGAAATATATATATAAAATTAATAATATTAAAATAAGATAATATAATATAATATAATAAAATAATAACAATTATAATAAAATTAAATATAAAACACGTAAAACAATTAATCACATAATTAAATAATTTAATTGCACAATTTAGAAGCAAATATGACATATTAATAAAATTGAAAAACCGGGGCGTTACAACACACATCATGGAACTTGAATTTGGCCACAAAAATTATTAAATCGCTCACGCGACTTGATGAATCGCTCAGGCGATTCTTAATCTAGGTCGCACTTATTATTGTTTTATATTATTTTGTTAGTCCCCTAGCATGTTTCTTTTGCGTATGATATGAGCCCCATCGGGATTCTTCTCCGTGGGGTATGATGTATGGCAAACCCAAGTCATAATCCCAAACAAATCTTAACTTCATCTTTGTTACCATGTAGAAAACATTGTGATTGACACATTCAAATCAAGCTTGGGCATAACCAATTATACAATGATCCCATTACAAATTTGATTCAAGTCTCCTAAGGTTGTTGGCCATTACACACATCATGGAACGTGAATTTGGCCCCAAAAATTGTTAAATCGCTCACGCGACTTGATCAATCGCTCAGGCGATTCTTAATCTAGGTCGCACTTATTATTGTTTTATATTATTTTGTTAGTCCCCTAGCATGTTTGTTCTGCGTATGACATAAGCCCTATCGTGATTCTTCTCCGTGGGGTATGATGTATTGCAAACCTGGCTCATAATCCCAAACACATCTTAACATCATCTTTGTTACCATGTAGAAAACATTGTGATTGATACATTCAAATCAAGCTTGGGCATAACCAATTATACAATAATCCCATTACAAATTTGATTCAAGTCTCCTAAGGTTGTTGGCCATTACACACATCATGGAACTTGAATTTGGCCACAACAATTATTAAATCACTCACTCGACTTGATGAATCGCTCAGGCGATTCTTCATCTAGGTCGCACTTATTATTGTTTTGTATTATTTTGTTAGTCCCCTAGCATGTTTCTTTTGCGTATGATATGAGCCCCATCGTGATTCTTCTCCGTGGGGTATGATGTATTGCAAACCTAGGTCATAATCCCAAACAAATCTTAACATCATCTTTGTTAGCATGTAGAAAAAATTATGATTGATACATTCAAATCAAGCTTGGGCATAACCAATTATACAATGATCCCATTACAAATTTGATTCAAGTCTCCTTAGGTTATTGGCCATTAAACACATCATGGAACTTGAATTTGGCCACAAAAATTATTAAATCGCTCACGCGACTTGATGAATCGCTCAGGCGATTCTGAATCTAGGTGGCACTAATTATTGTTTTATAGTATTTTGTTAGTCCCCTAGCATGTTTCTTTTGCGTATGATATGAGCCCCATCGTGATTCTTCTCCGTGGGGTATGATGTATTGCAAACCTAGGTCATAATCCCAAACAAATCTTAACATCATCTTTGTTACCATGTAGAAAACATTGTGATTGATACATTCAAATCAAGCTTGGGCATAACCAATTATACAATGATCCCATTACAAATTTGATTCAAGTCTCCTAAGGTTATTGGCCATTAAACACATCATGGAACTTGAATTTGGCCACAAAAATTATTAAATCGCTCACGCGACTTGATGAATCGCTCAGGCGATTCTGAATCTAGGTGGCACTAATTATTGTTTTATAGTATTTTGTTAGTCCCCTAGCATGTTTCTTTTGCGTATGATATGAGCCCCATCGTGATTCTTCTCCGTGGGGTATGACGTATTGGAAACCTAGGTCATAATCCCAAACAAATCTTAAGAATGGTTAAGAACATAGCAACTTGCTCATATATGGATACACCCCTAGTTGCTGTTAACCCACCTCTTCCTTCCAATATATAACACAGCTTCCTGAAAGGTTGTCGACCTAGTCGAAGTATATCGATACACCCTTGTTCGTCGGACGATATCAATCCGTGCAAATAAGTCACTTGGTCAGGAATCCTAGCTAGGATGCTGTACTGCCGACGAAGTTGGCGCCGATTTCGGCGACGCTTAACAAAGCCTGACCGTAACAACCACATAACAATGTACAAAAAATTCTTGATTTGCATCCTCATGACCTCGACAACAACCAATGCTTCCTCATCCTCACCTTCAATGTCCATTCCAAGATCGACTTCCTGTATTTACTTACGTATAATACCCAAAACCAAAATATGTAAAATAATAACAGGCATCTCCAAGGGCATACAAACAATTGAATTCGGAGCAGTTTATTATAGGAGATCCAACTGGGCGATGCAAAATAAATCGAAACACCCACTTCACTGAAATCACGAGAATTGAATGACGTATTCCAAAAAAACAAAAATACAACACAAATTAACGCAGTAGATGCGGAGCCCATGGGAAATACAAAGTAAGCAGAAAAGTAGCTTACCACGACCAGACCAAAACACTTGAAGAATACCTTCCCCCAAAATAAGCCCTAAACACAGCCACAATAGGAGCAATTCCGATCTTCACAATTCCACAGGTATGTCGCTGCTTACTTAAATGGAGAAAGAAGATCTCCCACATAAATAATTGCAAGCCGAAAAGTTCGCGGGAAATTCGACGGAAAAAAGTTTCCATTTGGAGGCAAACTCTCCCTCGCTCTGAAAATTGGGAATTTGTGAGTGGCAATCACAAGTAAATTATGACAACTCTTGGGGCTCATTGTCATTTGCCAACGCATGTCAATTTCGGTGAGATTGTAACACGCCAAAAAGGCGTGACTTCTATCACTCAAATAATCATGCCCACCCTACAGGCCCAGCCCTATCACACGGGCCGACCACCAAAAAGAGTAAACAGCCTGCAATCCATGATAATGGGCCAAAACATGGGTTATTAATAAAAGTAAAGGAGCCCTAAAAGATGAAAGTAAACATTAGGTTAATTAAGAGATCTATTGTTTACTATGTTAATTAACTAATTCAAAAACCATCGTAAAAAGTCAATTAAACAAGCCCTTAAGCACTCCTTTACTTCTCTTGGGAAGAGTAGTTTGTGTATTTAGACCACCAATTCCAGCCATTTACTTCAATAGTAATTTATCTATTGGTAAATGGTAACTTGTTGACCCGGGAAATGAATGGAAATGGATGGCTTATTTCTCTTACTCCAAATGAAGCAGCTATTTAGACTAGTGATGATGGTTGGGTTAAAAGGTCATTTATGTCCTTCAAATTGGACTTGAATTTACCAAAATATCCCTAAACAAAAATGTTTGGCCTTTCTTTGGTTTATTAAAATCGAAATGGCACAATACCCAAAGCATGGGCAAAAAAGTAAATTGAGACATTAAAAGTTGTTTACGGACCATCAAGGTAAAAAGTCCACAAATCTAGCTTATTTAAAAACAATGTTTTCCTATCAAAGTAAAGAGTCCATAAGTTTATATAGTCCAAAAAATAGTGCTTAACTTTCCATTGACAATTGATAGCTAACTAGAGAAGTAAATGACCTCTTAGGGGTATTTACTCCAAGGGGTAAGCTCATTTTACTGCACTCTAGTTCGATCACATTTTCTCACACTCGAAATACTAATTTGAGCATTAGAATATCACATTATCCTAAGTCAGCCTCTAGCTCATGTTGACTCCTTCCTTTCCAGGCAAACTTCTACTCGAATACTTTCCCTCAAATATAAATACTTGAGTGGTCGACCATCTCTAACTCGAGCACAAGCAGCAAGAGTTGGACATGATTAGTATCTATGCTATTATATTTAGTGAAAAATCTTTAGAGTGACCATTTCGTCTCTTAGATTTTTATTTATTTTTTATTTTTTTTTGTACCACTCCAACAACGTGTTACTTCTTGTTCATCTATAAATTATATATTTTTCTTATCTCATCTCACTTCAACTTTTCTTTCTATTATATTTTTTTTTATCATTTTTTCATGTATTATAATTTTTATTATATTTTTTTATCATTTTTTACATATATTCTAACTTTTATTTTGATTATTATTTTTATTAATGCAATACTATCTTATTTTATTTGTTTATTTATTTACCAGACATTTATAAAATATATTAAGATCATTACAAAATAAATATTTAATATAAAAAATTAAGTTCAATATTTTTTTTTTTAAATTTACGCATATATTGAGTGCCAATATATATAAAATGAATTAAAATTTGTTGCCTAAGCCCTAAAGTCGAGTCATGGGGGATTCGGTTAAAAGGGACGCCCAAGTCTTTTTTTAGTTATGTAACCCCTAGTTTCAAAAGAATTGGTTATATAACCCTTTGCTTGATTAGCTCTTAATTAATTACTCAGCTTAATTAAATAGTTGCCACGTCAGGATTTTGCAGACTCTTTTTTGCCCCAAAATTTATACAAAATTAGAATCTGGCCCCAAATCACATTCAACCAATTCTCTCAATTTCTCTCTCCTTCCTGTATGTGCGACGAAAACCCTATTTTTCTGATATTTCTTCTCCGATCGAAGTGTTGTGCAGTGTTCGTTTGATTCTTCAAAAACCCTAAGCATCACCCACCTCTCTCTGATTACACGTACAATGACAAACAACAACAATCAGAGGTATTGAAAGGTTTCGGTTCGTTTGAATTTTTTTTTCTGAACCCTATTTTTTGAACTGCATTTTCACTGAATGATTGAACTGAGTTTTTTCTGAACCCCATCTATCTGGGTTTAATGCAGTACATTCCCTAACCTGTTTTGTACGCCAATATAACGCCAATACAAAGTGATCGCGCACTCGATTTTATTAATCGCTTGCGCGATTTCTCAAAATCGCTCACGCGATTCATTTGAATTTTTTCTCAAACCTATTTGTTGAACTGCGTTTTCACTGAATGATTGAACTGAGTTTTTTCTGAATCTATCTGGGTTTAATGCAGTACATTCCCTAACCTGTTTTGGACGCCAATATAACGACAATACAACGTGATCGCGCACTCGATTTTATTAATCGCTTGCCCGATTTCTCAAAATTGCTCATGCGATTAGGTAATCACTCACGCAATTCATTTGAATTTTTTCTCAAACCTATTTGTTGAACTGCGTTTTCACTGAATGATTGAACTGAGTTTTTTCTGAACCCCATCTATCTGGGTTTAATGCAGTACATTCCCTAACCTGTTTTGGACGCCAATATAACGACAATACAACGTGATCGCGCACTCGATTTTATTAATCGCTTGCCCGATTTCTCAAAATCGCTCACGCGATTTTGAGGAATCACGCACGCGATTTTATTAATCGATCACGCGATCAAATTTTTTGTTTCTCAGTTTTGTACTGCATGCATGGTTAATTTTTTTTTTTAATGTTGTAAAGGAACGACGACTAGGTTATGTCAAAATTTGTTATTGGATTTGAACTTGGAGTGTGGGAAGAAGAAACTACGTGTTTGAATTGGATTGCGGACAACAAGCAAACTTCTGCTATTCTTGTGAGCAATCAGACTATATTCCAAATGCTGATAAGTGATATTATAGAACAATCAGGACTTACTTGCTCCCATGATGATGTGCACGTGAAATATTTTCTTACAAGTGCACCTCCAACCTGTTATCCAACTGAAATAAAGTCTGATCACGACCTACAAGTTTATTTTGCCGATATCTCTCCTCAAGGTTGGAGGCCCGTTTTGAAGGTTTCCTTGGATAGGAAGGAGAGTTAAACAGAATCCGAACATGTTGGTACAACCGGGTTTACTTCTCAGGATGAAGATCAATACCAGCATCAGTATGAAGACTTCAGTCTCCCTGATATCAATGATCAAGACTTCAATCTTCCCCGATAACACCCTTGCTATAAACAAAGAAATGGCAGATCGTTGTAATGAAGATCTTCAAAATCCTTCTGAAAATGTAATCGAGGAAGAAGTGCCCAATCAATGTATTAATGAGGATGAAGCCATTATATGTTATGATAATCCAGAGGCCAGGATTGAAAGTCATACATGGGATGATGGCTCAAGTTTTAATGATGATGAAGAGTTTATAAACAAAGAAGATGCCATCATGAAGATCAACCTAGTTGCATGTAAGGGAAGCTTCCAATTATGAACGATAAAATCTACAAAGTCCCTTCTTGTTCTGGGATGTTATTCCCAGGATTGCAAGTGGTGGTTTCGGTGTGTTAAATATGTTAATTCTGACAGATTTATCCTCATAAAGTATAACCGGATTCACACTTGTGGGTTGGAAGAAGCAACTACCACTCATTAACAGGTAACCGCAAAATTGATTGGGGACTTAGTGAAGCCATTGTTTTTTGACAAGAAAGGTCCCACACCAGGCGAAATTAAAAAGTACGTCGAAGCTCAATTGGGGGACCAAGGTTAGTTACTGGAAATGTTGAATGGGCAGAATACATGCAAAAAATATTGTCAAGGGATCACCTGAGCATGGATATGCAATTATAGATGCATATCGTTATATGTTAACTGTTAAGAATCAAGGAAGCATCACTGAATTGGTTCTTGACAATGAAAACAGGTTTCTTCATTTTTTTGTTGCCTTCGGCCCATGTATACGGGGTTTTACGTACATGCGCAAGGTGTTAGCCATTGATGGTTGTTTCTTAACCGGTAAATATGATGGTACTATCCTATTGGCTACTGCACAAGATAGTGAGAACCATACCTATCCTATTGCATGGGCAGTGGTTGATTCCGAAAATAATGCATCATGGGAGTGGTTTTTTATAAATTTAAAAAGGATAGCACCGGATAGTGATGATCTCTGTATAATATCGGATAGACATGTCTCCATTAAAAATGCGGTTGCTAAGATTTATCCTAAGGCTCATCATGGATTTTGTTCGAAGCACTTATCGGAGAACTGGAGACAACGTTTAAAAAAAAGTGCAATCCTTGAGCCATTTTTTAGGGCAGTTAAAGCATACACCGTCGAAGATTTCATGGAGCACTACAAAGAGATCGAACGTATTCAAAAACGTACTGCAGAGTACTTGAAGGATGAGGTTGGTTTTGAGTTATGGAGCAGGGTGCATTCTAAAACAAACAGATATGATGTTCTGACTAGCAACATCGCCGAGTCTGTTAATTCTAGGATTCGATTTGAAAGGGAGTATCCTATCCCTGCTCTGTTTGAGTCTATCGTAAGAATATTGGCTGATTGGTTCCACACCCGGAGAACGGACATGATCAACTGCAGTACAGTACTGGTGCCATCAAAAGAGAAACTTCTGCGGAGTAATCTGGAGAAATCTAAAGGATGCATTGCACAACAGTTCAATGCTCATGAATTTTCTGTTCGCGGATTTGGAGCAGAGGTTATGGTTGACTTGAACAATATGACATGCACATGTGGTGTCTTCCAGATGGATAAGATCCCCTGCCCCCATGCATTATCGGTGTTAAGGGAGCAAAACCCAATAGGGTTTGGACAAAAAATATATACTCTATGCTTCCAATTTTACACTATTGAGTACTACATACTTGCATATTCTGAGACAATATTTCCTCCAGAGTTAAAGTGGGAATTGCCTGAAGATATAGGTATAAAACAAGTACTGCCACCTCCACTGAAGGTGCGTGTTGGAAGAAAAAGGATGACTAGATTCCGGGCACCTTTTGAGGGAAGAAAAAGGTACAATACCTGTTCAAAGTGTGGAGGAAAAGGTCACAAAAAGACTACATGTGATTAGAATGTCATGTAGATAAATAAATTGTATAATACAACTTTATTTTTTAATTAATCGCGTAGATGATTTATTGAATCGCACACTCGATTTAATGAATCACTTACGCGACCTAATTAATCGCGAAAGTGATTCTTCAGCCAATTGGGCACATTTCTTTTTTTAATTAATCGTGAACAAGATTTAATGAATCGCGCACTCGACTTAATTAATCGCGCAAGCGATTCTTCAGCCAAGTGGCATATTTCTCTTTTTAATTAATCGCGCACAAGATTTATTGAATCGCACACTCGATTTAATGAATCGCTTACGCGACCTAATTAATCGCCCAAGCTATTCTTCTGCCAATTGGGCACATTTCTTTTTTTAATTAATCGCGAACAAGATTTAATGAATCGCGCAAGCGATTCTTCCGCCAATTGGCATATCTCTCTTTTTAATTAATTGCGCACAAGATTTATTGAATCACACACTCGATTTAATGAATCACTTACGCGACCTAATTAATCGCGCAAGCGATTCTTCAACCAATTGGGCATATTTCTTTTTTTAATTAATCCCGCCCAAGATTTACTGAATCGCTAACTCGTCTTAATTGCTTGTTTTTTGTTTAATATGATCCCAGATTGTTAATTTGAATAATTTTATTAATTCAATTAATATATTATAATATAATAAAATTTGGAATTTAATTCGATTTAAGACACTTTAAAACCACTCAGCTTGGTCTAATAATTTATTTTTTAAATTATCGCGCTCATGATTTAGTGAATCGCTCACTGAATTTAATGAATCGCGCAACCGACTTAATGAATCGCTGTAACACCCGAGCGCAAGGTGTCACATCCCCCGCACCGAGACCCGACCCGAATATGAAATGAACGATCCATACCCGAGCTAAATCACGGCGAACGGGGACAAACACACACTCTATGCTAGGCGGGCTAACCCTTAACCATACGAATCAGAGGAAATCAATAAAGCGGAAGCAATAAACGAGCAAAGCATATCATATATATACCACGAGCATCCAAGCTCCAAAATACAATTCATATACATCAATGCAAGCCATCACGGCCCAAAACATGTGTACGCTCCAATAACATATCCATATACAATAATCAAAAGGAGTGAGATGTAAGTGTAAGACCAAAATATAGAGCTAGAGACGAATGCAAGACCTAGGACTCGTATTCCCGCCTAGCTCTCTCGACACCTGCACCAAACAGCTGAAAACCAAACGGGTTCAGTCCAAAAGGGACTGGTGGGTATAAAACATTGGCATAAATATAATATATAACTGAATTTAAACAATCACATGCAGATTATAATCCCAAGCGAGGTTTTAGAAACGGTTCCCAAGTGGGAGAAATAGAGGAATCATCGAAAGGGATTATAATGATCAGTTTTACAATAGGTCGTTAGTGGCCCGGCGAGTGGGCGTGCATCAACTCCAACCAACACCATGTGTGATTCAATCAATCATTCATTCATTAAGTCTTTCATGCATATCATTCTTTTGTGCTCAATCAATCGATTCTATTCAATCGGTCATATACACCTTCTTCCTCCGGGTTGGTGGGCGGGCTTGCAAGACCCGTCCACCCAGTCATTGGCCAAAAGGGGTTACATGACTCCCCAGATGGCACTCAGCTCCCTTTCCCCGCCAATCTCCTGACGAGGTCCGGTACCGCTGTTCAATAGTGGGAACTAGTGTGAGGGATCACCGTCAGCCCATGCTTCCTCGGATAGCCACTCACACCAAGAACCCCGGGCCCCAATCAGTGCAATCCATCAATCAATACTCGCCAAAACATTTGGTAGGATTCAAGAAATAAGGGTTTTACGTTTGCAATCGTTTACTCGATAAAAGACTCAATATATATATATATACCGTATCACTTTGGCTTAAAGCTTTTCACATAGGGGGTTATATCGGGTCGTTTTATCTAAGTAGTAGAGAAACCCACCTTGTACCGACAAAAAGAAGATATGAAAGCCTCAAGGATTGGCCTTGTCTCCAACGGGATCAAAATCTGTGCAAGAAAAGTGAAGTGAGACTCGATATGACCAAATAAGACGCTCGGCAATGCAATGATCATGATATGAATGTATAAAAGATTAAATTATGTTATGGAATGTTCATGTGCACGATTAATACATTTAAATCATATAATCAAGTCATTCACTTTCATAATTTCACATTTTCAATCAAATCTATTCAAGAAATTCAAATATAATCAAAGTACAATTTAAATCACATTCTAAAATTAGAACATAAACATTTAAACATATTCAATCGCATTTACAATTAGAAAATAAACAATTAAATACATTCAATTAAAATTAGGAAATTAAATAAAACATGAAATAGGTAACATTTAATTTAAATAATTCAATTAAATCAAATAACAATTAATATTTAATAAATATATATATAATATATTAAATATATATATTCATACGTATACATATATTATAATATATGTACATATATACGTATACTATAGTATATATATACATATATATACGTATAATATACATGCAATCATACAAACATGCATGCACATTAATACAAAAATGCATGCAATTCATAACATGCATGCAAATCAATAATAGAATGCATGCAACCATTTAATAATCAAACTTCATGCAGGAAAAAAAAAAGAAGAATGAACAGCAGCAGCAACACTCGCGGGAACAGCAACCAGGTCTGAAAAATAAGGTGACACGGGGGTGTCACCTTCAAGGAGCAAACCGAGACACCCCCGTGTCTCGGTACAGAAGTAGCCACCCATGAAACACCGCCGTGCCTCGCCGGAAAGGCCATGAATGGCACGCCCGTGACAGCAGCAAACGCAGCAGCAACAAACGCGCAACCAACCCCGGTTTCCCTTACTCAAACGCAGCACCATTCAAGCAACAAATAGACCACATATATGCAGCTATAAATGACATGAATTGCAGCAAGAATTTAGCTCAAAATCACCCCAAAACTGACAGCAAACGAGCAAGACAAACAGCAGCTGTGACAGCAAATTCCAGGCCCAAAAACAGGGTATAAAACGCGAGAAACAGGGCAAGAAATGATCTCCTTTAATCCCAACACATTCATATAAGTTAGGCAGTCATATGTGCAGCAAAACACCACAAAAACAACATACAAATCAGTCCCACAACAGTTCAAACATGGAAGGCTGTCACACGTGACTTTTCTTCAAAGTTTTCTCAATGATCCAAAGTTAATATCTCATAAATACCTCAACTACCATGCAATTAATGATCATAAATGAAAAGAAGATATTAAAACAATCATTCTCAAGCTTGGAATCATCCAAAAAGTTCAAGTATGGAAGAAGATCAACCAATTTCAAACCTAATTCTATATATGTTCATTTCTGTCAAAAACTCACGAATGGATGCTCAAATTCCGAGATGAATGAATGCAAATGACTCATGATGGATGTACATAACATAACCAAGCTTACCTTGTTGATTAATGGAGGTTTGAAAGAGATTTGAGCTTGAATCTCAAGAGGTTGGCTTGGCTACGGGATTCTGGAAAACAGAGGAAAGAGGGCTGATTTTCTCTAAGTATGAGAGACTAATTCGGTTGGGGAGGATAATGATCAGATAGATGGTTGAGTTAGGGTCTCAAAAGTTCAAACCATGGTTAATTTGGTCAAGTATGGTAAGAGATATGACTATTTTGGTGAAAGGTGGCAGTTTTGGCGCCGCGTAGGTTTTTCGGTTAAATTTCGGAGGTTGAAATGAGTTGGGAAAAATATATGGCTAAGTTTACTAAACTCGAATTTTCGTTACGAGTTCAGCGGAGTTGACGGAACTCGAATCCGAGTTTCCGAGCTCAAGATATTAAATACGGAACCAAGGGTGCGCTAAGTGCTCGTTAGCCCCCGACTTGGATTCCACAATTCAAATTAAATCCGAAACACAAGCAAATGAATTCGAAAATACGAAACGAACAATTATTCATGTACAAGACACGTATAAGTTCAACATATTAAATTCGCACAAAATTCCGGTATCAATTCAAATAGAAACGAAGCACTCAAACGCAATGAAACAATAAAAGCCATAACATTAACAAAATAACTAACTAATTTCATTTATAATACATTACATATAAAATGCATGCAACGTATATAATATATATAATTACATGCATGCAAATATATATGTTATAATTATAAAATATGCATGCAAATATGATTTATACTAATTATGCATGCAAAAAATTTAAATCCATGCATACACGTACGTTAATATATATATATATATACTTATATTATATAATGCAATTAATATTAATAACATTAAATTAAAACAATTAACATTTAATATAATTAAAATCAAATTAAATACATAAAACACACATAATTAATTATTTCGCGCATTTTGGTAAACAATTACATCATACCTGTACGGCCGAAATATCGGGGCGTCACAACCTCTCCCCCTTAAAAGAATCCGTCCTCGGATTCACTGATCGTCCAAAAATAATTCGGGATGAAACTTCCTCATTTTATCCTCCGTCTCCCACGTAGCCTCTTCTGTTTTATCACTTCTCCATAACACTTTAACTAGTGGGATTTGCCGGTTTCTTAATTCTTGAAATTTCCGATCCAAAATCTTAACCGGTTTTTGAACGAAGGTGAGATTAGGCTCAATTTCTACCTCTTCCTCAGGTAGGATTTCGGACTCTTCCGGATAATACTTGCGAAGCTGGGAGACATGAAATACGTTGTGGATTCCCGTTAAACTCGGGGGTAGATTCAAACGATAAGCAGTATCTCCAACTTTTTCCAGAATCTCATACGGACCCAGATAGCGAGGATTCAACTTACCTCCTTTTCCAATTCTTGAAAATCCTTTTCGCGGCGAAGCTTTCAAGAACACCCTATCACCAACTTCAAACTGAAGATCCTTTCTCCGTCGATCCGCATAGCTTTTCTGTCTATCTTGGGCCGCTTTCATTCTTTGTTGAATGATTTGAACCTTATCAATGGCAGCTTGTACGGCTTTGGAAGGCTTCTCCTTCATTTCACCTCGTTTCACCCCCTCTTGTTTCGTCCAATTCCATTCTTCAAGGTCGAAAAATAAGGGGGATCTACACTTTCGTCCGTAAAGGGCTTCATAAGGTGCCATTCCTATCGAAGCCTGAAAACTGTTATTATAGGCGAACTCAATCAGGGACAACTGCTCATTCCACGAACTCGAGAAATCCAATGCACAAGCCCTCAACATATCCTCCAAATATTTGATTAATCTTTCCGACTGACCATCTGTCTGAGGATGGAAAGCTGTGCTGAATTGGAGCCTTGTTCCCAGATTTCTTTGCAATTCTTGCCAAAACCTAGAAGTGAACCTCGGATCTCGATCTGATACAATACTGGTAGGCACACCATGAAGTCGAACAATTTCATCAACATACTTCTTGGCTAACTTAGGTACCTTATCCGACATCCGAACAGCCAGAAAATGTGCCGATTTCGTTAGTCTATCCACGATCACCCAAATCCCATCAAGACCACCCTTCACTCTAGGAAGACCCGAAACGAAATCCATTGCCACCTGTTGCCATTTCCATTCTGGGATAGGTAGCGGTTGAAGTAGCCCTGATGGCTTCTGATGCTCGGCTTTCACGGTTTGACAAGTCAGACAATGTCTCACGAAATTAGTTACATCCCTTTTAAGTCCATTCCACCAATAAAACTGCTTCAAATCCTTGTACATCTTATTACCTCCAGGATGTATCGAATACCCTGATCTGTGAGCTTCTTCCAAAATAATCCTCTTCAATTCGTCCGGAACCACAATCCTGTTCTTAAATCTTAAGAGTCCCGTGTCATCGAACCCAAATGGACATTCGGGATCATCCCTAGCTTTCTGAGCTAATTTCTGCACTTCGGAATCTCTTCTCTGAGTTTCAAATAATCTTGGTTGAAGATCCGGTTGTACCGTAATATTCCGAATACTTGCTCTTAACTTGAAAAACTCGGGTTCATATCCAACTTCCACTTTCACACTAGATACACTAGCCTTCCTGCTAAGTGCATCCGCGACCACATTAGCTTTTCCAGGATGGTATCGGATTGTGCACTCGTAATCCGCTAAAGTCTCCATCCATCGCCTTTGTCTCTTATTTAACTCCTTCTGAGAAAACAAGTATTGAAGACTTTTGTGGTCAGAAAAGATCTCGAAAGGAATTCCATACAAGTAGTGTCTCCACTTCCCCAAAGCAAAGATCACTGCCGCTAGCTTGAGATCGTGAGTGGGATAATTCTGTTCATGATCCTTCAGTTTTCTCGAGGCGTAGGCTATCACCCTACCCTTCTGCATCAAAACACATCCCAGTCCCTCTTTCGAGGCATCCGTATAAACCATGTATCCTTCAGTTCCTTCAGGAAGTGCTAATATTGGTGCAGTGGTCAATTTCTCCTTTAAAAGTTGGAAACTTGCCTCACACGCCTCATCCCAAGCAAACTTGACTTCCTTCTTTGTCAAACGAGTCAAAGGAGCTGCAATCTTAGAGAAGTCCTTAACGAATCTCCGATAATACCCAGCCAAACCCAAGAAACTTCTGACCTCGGAAGCATTTTTCGGACTCTGCCATTGAATAACTGTCTCGATCTTTGAAGGATCTACTTCCAAACCCTTACTTGAAACAATATGACCTAGAAAAGCAACCCGGTCGATCCAGAACTCACACTTACTAAACTTCGCATACAACCGGTGCTCTCTCAATGTCTCCAATACCAATTCGAGATGCTTAGCATGATCTTCCGGAGTCTTAGAATACACGAGAATATCATCAATGAAGATTACGACGAATTTATCCAAATATGGCCGAAAAATCCGATGCATCATATCCATAAATGCTGCAGGGGCATTCGTCAAACCAAAGGGCATCACTACGAACTCATAATGTCCATACCGGGTATTGAATCCTGTCTTAGGTATATCCTCTTCCCGGATTTTCAATTGGTAGTAGCCTTGTCTTAGATCCAATTTCGAATAAACCCCTGAACCTTGCAACATATCAAATAAATCCTCAATGTGGGGCAACGGGTACTTATTCTTGATAGTCATCCGATTGAGCTCCCGGTAATCTATACACATTCTCAACGATCCATCTTTCTTCTTGACAAAGAGAACCGGAGCACCCCACGGAGATGAGCTCGGTCGAATATATCCAATCTTAAGTAACTCTTCGAGTTGAATCTTCAACTCCTTCAACTCTGCCGGAGCCATTCTATACGGCGTCTTAGAATAAGGTTCTGATCCCGGATATAAATCAATAACAAATTCAATCTCCCGATCCAGTGGTAAAGAACCTAAATTTTCCGGAAATACGTCGGGATATGCCTTTACCACATCCGTATCCTCAAAACTTAATTGATCCTTTGGTTTGTTAAGAAGATAGGCAATAAATCCCGTGGCTCCATCTTTCACTAACTTGCGAGCTTCCATAAACGATAAGAGAGGTACATTCTTCGACTCTACTTTTCCAATCAACTCTGTTCCCAATTTTATCTTCTTTCTAAAACAATCAACCTCGGCCCGGTGCCGATATAACCAATCCGTCCCGAAGATTACCCCATACTTCTTCATAGGCATAACAATGAAGTCTGCCGGATAATCTTTCCCCTCTATCACAACTGAACAACCTCTAACAACCCGGTTTGTCTGCAAATTACCTCCAAGAGGCGAACTCACATAATAACAAGAATTTGAGCAAATAACAGGTAGGCATAGAGAAGCACATAGATCAGAAGATATAAAAGTATGCGTGGCACCCGGATCAAATAATGCGTGAATGCTCGTGTTATGAATGCAAACGGTACCTTCCACTACGGCATTCGGATCAGCTTCCACCTTTTGTTCCTCGCCCTCAAGGGCATAAGCACGGGCCTGAATCATCGGTCTTTGTACCCCAGCTTGAAACCCCGGTCTCTTATCGGGACATGCGAAAGCCATATGATCTCCCTTCCCACAAATCAAGCACAATTTCAATCTTATTCTGCAATTGCTATAAGAGTGGGTCGGTCCTCCACAATGGGTACACGGAGGTACATCTCGTCGATCTCTCGGGGGAGCCGGTAATGCCTGAGGTACTCGAGCAGCCTGAGGAGCATGCTGACCTCCAGTTCGTGGCTTCTTGAAATATTCTTTCTGAGAAGGAGCTGCCGCAGTCATAGGCCTTTTTCCCGGATTGAATCTCATACTCGATCCCGAAGCTGAGCCCCTACCTTGTCCCATGGATGCTTTGAAGATTGGATCCTTCTTTTTATACTCCTCTTCTTGCCCTAAGGCCCTTTGCACCGTGTCTGAGAAAGATATAAAATTATGGCCTGCTTGACCGTGCCTCAAATCCTGTCTCAACCCAGCGATAAACTTCTTCGCCTTCCTCTTCTCATCCCGGGTAATATGTGGAGCATACTTCCCAAGTCGGTTGAAAACTGCAAGGTACTGAGCCACAGAACGATTTCCTTGCTTCAGATCCATAAACTCTTGCCCCTTCCTCTCCCGGACAACCTCGGGTACAAAGCACTCCCGAAATTCCCGTTTAAATACATCCCATGTAATCTCCTCTTCATCCGCCTCTAACTTTTCCTTTGTTCTCTCCCACCAATCATACGCCTCTCCGTCCAACTGGAATATAGCAAACTGAGCCTGTTCTTGGGTAGTGAACTGCCGAACCCCATAAATCCTCTCCAATCGAGTCAGCCACCCCTCTGAAACCGCGTCATCAACAGAACCAGAAAACCTAGGGGGATTGTAACTCAAAAACACCCCATGAGGATCCCTATGATTGTTATTTGGTGGAGCCGGTTGCTCAACGGGTTGTGGTGGTGGAGCTTGAGCTCTCCTATGCTCAACATAATTGAAAACGGCTTCCATAAAATTACCCATATCCATCGGCGGCGGCTGTGGTTGTTGTTCTGGTGGTATAGGAGAACGATCACGGTCTCCTTGTCGTCCCGGTGATCTCTCACGATGTCTACGGGGAGGCATCCTGATCAAGAAACACTGAAATGCATGCTTCTCTTAGTCCATGCATGAAAATGCAATTTATTCACTCAATTTTCAACAATTAGAGCACGGAAGCACTAAAAGGATGCATATGCAATCACATTGTCAAGTAGTCCCTAAAGCCGAACGACCTAAACTGACTCACCCGACACTAGAGCCCGGGTTTTGCAACCCTAAGCTCTGATACCACTTAAGGATGTAACACCCGAGCGCAAGGTGTCACATCCCCCGCACCGAGACCCGACCCGAATATGAAATGAACGATCCATACCCGAGCTAAATCACGGCGAACGGGGACAAACACACACTCTATGCTAGGCGGGCTAACCCTTAACCATACGAATCAGAGGAAATCAATAAAGCGGAAGCAATAAACAAGCAAAGCATATCATATATATATACCACGAGCATCCAAGCTCCAAAATACAATTCATATACATCAATGCAAGCCATCACGGCCCAAAACATGTGTACGCTCCAATAACATATCCATATACAATAATCAAAAGGGGTGAGATGTAAGTGTAAGACCAAAATATAGAGCTAGAGACGAATGCAAGACCTAGGACTCGTATTCCCGCCTAGCTCTCTCGACACCTGCACCAAACAGCTGAAAACCAAACGGGTTCAGTCCAAAAGGGACTGGTGGGTATAAAACATTGGCATAAATATAATATATAACTGAATTTAAACAATCACATGCAGATTATAATCCCAAGCGAGGTTTTAGAAACGGTTCCCAAGTGGGAGAAATAGAGGAATCATCGAAAGGGATTATAATGATCAGTTTTACAATAGGTCGTTAGTGGCCCGGCGAGTGGGCGTGCATCAACTCCAACCAACACCATGTGTGATTCAATCAATCATTCATTCATTAAGTCTTTCATGCATATCATTCTTTTGTGCTCAATCAATCGATTCTATTCAATCGGTCATATACACCTTCTTCCTCCGGGTTGGTGGGCGGGCTTGCAAGACCCGTCCACCCAGTCATTGGCCAAAAGGGGTTACATGACTCCCCAGATGGCACTCAGCTCCCTTTCCCCGCCAATCTCCTGACGAGGTCCGGTACCTCTGTTCAATAGTGGGAACTAGTGTGAGGGATCACCGTCAGCCCATGCTTCCTCGGATAGCCACTCACACCAAGAACCCCGGGCCCCAATCAGTGCAATCCATCAATCAATACTCGCCAAAACATTTGGTAGGATTCAAGAAATAAGGGTTTTACGTTTGCAATCGTTTACTCGATAAAAGACTCAATATATATATATATACCGTATCACTTTGGCTTAAAGCTTTTCACATAGGGGGTTATATCGGGTCGTTTTATCTAAGTAGTAGAGAAACCCACCTTGTACCGACAAAAAGAAGATACGAAAGCCTCAAGGATTGGCCTTGTCTCCAACGGGATCAAAATCTGTGCAAGAAAAGTGAAGTGAGACTCGATATGACCAAATAAGACGCTCGGCAATGCAATGATCATGATATGAATGTATAAAAGATTAAATTATGTTATGGAATGTTCATGTGCACGATTAATACATTTAAATCATATAATCAAGTCATTCACTTTCATAATTTCACATTTTCAATCAAATCTATTCAAGAAATTCAAATATAATCAAAGTACAATTTAAATCACATTCTAAAATTAGAACATAAACATTTAAACATATTCAATCGCATTTACAATTAGAAAATAAACAATTAAATACATTCAATTAAAATTAGGAAATTAAATAAAACATGAAATAGGTAACATTTAATTTAAATAGTTCAATTAAATCAAATAACAATTAATATTTAATAAATATATATATAATATATTAAATATATATATTCATACGTATACATATATTATAATATATGTACATATATACGTATACTATAGTATATATATACATATATATACGTATAATATACATGCAATCATACAAACATGCATGCACATTAATACAAAAATGCATGCAATTCATAACATGCATGCAAATCAATAATAGAATGCATGCAACCATTTAATAATCAAACTTCATGCAGGAAAAAAAAAAGAAGAATGAACAGCAGCAGCAACACTCGCGGGAACAGCAACCAGGTCTGAAAAATAAGGTGACACGGGGGTGTCACCTTCAAGGAGCAAACCGAGACACCCCCGTGTCTCGGTACAGAAGTAGCCACCCATGAAACACCGCCGTGCCTCGCCGGAAAGGCCATGAATGGCACGCCCGTGATAGCAGCAAACGCAGCAGCAACAAACGCGCAACCAACCCCGGTTTCCCTTACTCAAACGCAGCACCATTCAAGCAACAAATAGACCACATATATGCAGCTATAAATGACATGAATTGCAGCAAGAATTTAGCTCAAAATCACCCCAAAACTGACAGCAA
This sequence comes from Lantana camara, assembly GCA_037501455.1. Classification (NCBI taxonomy): domain Eukaryota; kingdom Viridiplantae; phylum Streptophyta; class Magnoliopsida; order Lamiales; family Verbenaceae; genus Lantana; species Lantana camara. The sequence goes on along the minus strand of CM074857.1, from coordinate 61,538,533 downwards.
ACGAGCAAGACAAACAGCAGCTGTGACAGCAAATTCCAGGCCCAAAAACAGGGTATAAAACGCGAGAAACAGGGCAAGAAATGATCTCCTTTAATCCCAACACATTCATATAAGTTAGGCAGTCATATGTGCAGCAAAACACCACAAAAACAACATACAAATCAGTCCCACAACAGTTCAAACATGGAAGGCTGTCACACGTGACTTTTCTTCAAAGTTTTCTCAATGATCCAAAGTTAATATCTCATAAATACCTCAACTACCATGCAATTAATGATCATAAATGAAAAGAAGATATTAAAACAATCATTCTCAAGCTTGGAATCATCCAAAAAGTTCAAGTATGGAAGAAGATCAACCAATTTCAAACCTAATTCTATATATGTTCATTTCTGTCAAAAACTCACGAATGGATGCTCAAATTCCGAGATGAATGAATGCAAATGACTCATGATGGATGTACATAACATAACCAAGCTTACCTTGTTGATTAATGGAGGTTTGAAAGAGATTTGAGCTTGAATCTCAAGAGGTTGGCTTGGCTACGGGATTCTGGAAAACAGAGGAAAGAGGGCTGATTTTCTCTAAGTATGAGAGACTAATTCGGTTGGGGAGGATAATGATCAGATAGATGGTTGAGTTAGGGTCTCAAAAGTTCAAACCATGGTTAATTTGGTCAAGTATGGTAAGAGATATGACTATTTTGGTGAAAGGTGGCAGTTTTGGCGCCGCGTAGGTTTTTCGGTTAAATTTCGGAGGTTGAAATGAGTTGGGAAAAATATATGGCTAAGTTTACTAAACTCGAATTTTCGTTACGAGTTCAGCGGAGTTGACGGAACTCGAATCCGAGTTTCCGAGCTCAAGATATTAAATACGGAACCAAGGGTGCGCTAAGTGCTCGTTAGCCCCCGACTTGGATTCCACAATTCAAATTAAATCCGAAACACAAGCAAATGAATTCGAAAATACGAAACGAACAATTATTCATGTACAAGACACGTATAAGTTCAACATATTAAATTCGCACAAAATTCCGGTATCAATTCAAATAGAAACGAAGCACTCAAACGCAATGAAACAATAAAAGCCATAACATTAACAAAATAACTAACTAATTTCATTTATAATACATTACATATAAAATGCATGCAACGTATATAATATATATAATTACATGCATGCAAATATATATGTTATAATTATAAAATATGCATGCAAATATGATTTATACTAATTATGCATGCAAAAAATTTAAATCCATGCATACACGTACGTTAATATATATATATATATACTTATATTATATAATGCAATTAATATTAATAACATTAAATTAAAACAATTAACATTTAATATAATTAAAATCAAATTAAATACATAAAACACACATAATTAATTATTTCGCGCATTTTGGTAAACAATTACATCATACCTGTACGGCCGAAATATCGGGGCGTCACAATCGCGCATGCGATTCTTCAGCCAAGGGGGTTTATTAACATATAAATATTAACAGATCTATCTGTCTTCCTCCTTAATCACAAAATCTGCCGTATTTGATTGAAATGTTCATGAAAATCGTCATTTCCGTAGGACTTGTTGCCAAACAGTAATAATCAATAGATTTCTTTGTTTGACCTTGCAATAGATCATTAGACATTGTAGAAGAACTATACAACGTGCAATACAGGAGAGAGCTTTGAGAGCTTTGTGCAGCCTGTTCATAACAATGGAAAGAAACCCTGGAAAATGCAATTGAATATTTATTATAAATCTATAATAAATATTCAATTGCATTTTCCACGGTTTCTTTCCAATTGTTATGCACAGGCCGCACTAAGCATCTCAAAACTCTCTCCTGTACTGCCCATCGTATAGTTCATCTACAACGAGTAAACATTACATGGACCAAACAAAGAAACATTTATTGATTGCTACTGTATGGCGGAAATCATACAGCAAACATGATAATTTTCAAGAGCAATTCAAACTAATAGGGTAGACTCTTACAGATCTGCGAAGGATTGTTCCTTTGGATTGGAGACGGCGGCGGAAAGATAAGAAGATGGAAGAGAAAAAAGTGAATTAGGGTTTGGCAAAAGGAAACAAAACAAATTTATATTTGAGTAGGAGGGGCTCGAGCGTCGATTGGAGTGCGTAAATTTGTGAGTTTGCAAAAGAGCCCCTAGAAGATGATAATATTACAAAATATTATAGCCGTTATATTATGGCAGTTATACACTGTTTATCCTAATTATAGCCGTTGGTGGGGATCACTATATAATTCTTCTGATTATAATTAAGGAATTTAAAGATCATGGCAAGTTCAAATAGCTCAACCTTTACACGCAAAAGTTCTCTTAGATATAAAAAGGAGAAATGCAGGGATTACGATCAGGGGGCTACAATCAAGGTGGTTGATAGAGCAGATAATTCCAACAGAGGAAGATTATTTTATTGTTGCAATTTGCATGGCTTTTCTCAATGGTGTAATCCAATAGAAGAGCCACAGAACGATGAAGGTGAAGTCTCAAGCAGGAGGACACCACTCATTCCAGAAGGAAGAGAACAAAATATTGTGAATAAGTTGATAATAGTCAATTTGTTGTTTTTAGCAGTATTTTTATTGATTTGTATCTGGAAATCCAAAATGTAACTTGTCTTAATGATTTGTTTTTGGAAATTTATATTGTAATCATTTAAGTTACTAAATCGCTCAACTGATTTAAGGAATCGACCAAGCGATTCTTCAGTTAAATTTGATTTTGGCCACAAAATTTATTAAATTGATTATACAATGATCCCATTACAAATTTGATTCAAGTCTCGTAAGGTTGTTAAACATTACACACATCATGGAACTTGAATTTGGCCACAAAAATTATTAAATCGCTCACGCGACTTGATGAATCGCTCAGGCGATTCTTAATCTATGTCGCACTTATTATTCTTTTATATTATTTTGTTAGTCCCCTAGCATGTTTCTTTTGCGCATGATATGAGCCCCATCTTGATTCTTCTCCGTGGGGTATGATGTATTGCAAACCTAGGTCATAATCCCAAACAAATCTTAACATCATCTTTGTTACCATGTAGAAAACATTGTGATTGATACATTCAAATCAAGCTTGGCCATAACCAATTATACAATGATCCCATTACAAATTTGATTCAAGTCTCCTAAGGTTGTTGGCCATTACACACATCATGGAACTTGAATTTGGCCACAAAAATTATTAAATCGCTCACGCGACTTGATCAATCGCTCAGGCGATTCTTAATCTATGTCGCACTTATTATTGTTTTATATTATTTTGTTAGTCCCCTAGCATGTTTCATTTGCGTATGATATGAGCCCCATCGTGATTCTTCTCCGTGGGGTATGATGTATTGCAAACCTAGGTCATAATCCCAAACAAATCTTAACATCATCTTTGTTACCATGTAGAAAACATTGTGATTGATACATTCAAATCAAGCTTGGGCATAACCAATTATACAATGATCCCATTACACATTTGATTCAAGTCTCCTAAGGTTGTTGGCCATTACACACATCATGGAACTTGAATTTGGCCACAAAAATTATTAAATCGCTCACGCGACTTGATGAATCGCTCAGGCGATTCTTAATCTAGGTGGCACTTATTATTATTTTATATTATTTTTTTAGTCCCCTAGCATGTTTCATTTACGTATGATATGAGCCCCATCGTGATTCTTCTCCGTGGGGTATGATGTATTGCAAACCTAGGTCATAATCCCAAACAAATCTTAACATCATCTTTGTTACCATGTAGAAAACATTGTGATTGATACATTCAAATCAAGCTTGGGCATAACCAATTATACAATGATCCCATTACAAATTTGATTCAAGTGTCCTAAGGTTGTTGGCCATTACACACATCATGGAACTTGAATTTGGCCACAAAAATTATTAAATCACTCACGCGACTTGATGAATCGCTCAGGCGATTCTTCATCTAGGTCGCACTTATTATTGTTTTATATTATTTTGTTAGTCCCTTAGCATGTTTCTTTTGCGTATGATATGAGCCCCATCGGGATTCTTCTCCGTGGGGTATGATGTATGGCAAACCCAAGTCATAATCCCAAACAAATCTTAACTTCATCTTTGTTACCATGTAGAAAACATTGTGATTGACACATTCAAATCAAGCTTGGGCATAACCAATTATACAATGATCCCATTACAAATTTGATTCAAGTCTCCTAAGGTTGTTGACCATTACACACATCATGGAACTTGAATTTGGCCACAAAATTATTAAATCGCTCATGCGACTTGATGAATCGCTCAGGCGATTCTTAATCTAGGTCGCACTTATTATTGTTTTATATTATTTTGTTAGTCCCCTAGCATGTTTCTTTTGCGTATGATATGAACCCCATCGTGATTCTTCTCCGTGGGGTATGATGTATTGCAAACCTAGGTCATAATCCCGAACAAATATTAACATCATCTTTGTTACCATGTAGAAAACATTGTGATTGATACATTCAACTCAAGCTTGGGCATAACCAATTATACAATGATCCCATTACAAATTTGATTCAAGTCTCCTAAGGTTGTTGACCATTACACATGTAGCACCCCGCACGTGAGGCACCACATCCCCCGCACTATGGCTCAACACGAGTAACGAAACAGCTAATCCGCACCCATATCAAACCATAGCGAACGGGAGACCTAACATAAAAAAAAAACCTTCCTAAGCCAGGCGGAGCTAGACCTTGCAATGATAACCAATCAACCAAAATATAATGCATTGCAAAGCCAAAATTCAAACATGCAAACCATAAGTAGAATTTGGGCTCTTCAGGCCTCTTTTAAACTCATAGCAAAACTCAGTAAAGCCAATTTCATAATAAATACATAGGTATCCAATTTCATGATATAACTGAAATGAATTATACATAATTCCAATACAGATGCGAATGCAGAGACTCTCCTAGCCTATGATACCACTTAAGGACTCCAAACACCTTCGCCTAGCTCGAAACTCCAAAGTTAAACCTGCACACTAAAGTGTTGGGGAGGGAGAGGGTCAGTCTCTAGAAGACTGAGTGAGCAGGAGCGATATATATATATAAAACATGCACATGCGAGTCATAAATTCCGAACAAGGTTTTGTTTGCGATTGATTCCCAAAAAGGGCAAGAGAATGATTAATCAATACTCGGATTTTATGACTAATCATATTAATTCATTACATTCATAAATCATACATAAATATAAGGCTCGACGAGTGAGCGTGCATCATCTCCAACCAAACTCCGACCGTGTACGACAAATATCATTAATAAGTTGATTAGGTGTCCATGCGATATATCATAATACATGCAGACCATAAATCATAACATAAACATATGCGTTTGGGCAATTCGTGTCCCGGTCTTCCCGCACGGTGCATAATTCTATCAAAACATATACATAAGAAGAGGCATAAATCCTAACCAACCTTCTTCCTCCGGGTGGTGGACGGGCTTGCAAGACCCGGCCACCGGTTTATACATGGGCCAATGGGGGTACTGTTAGGAATAGTGCCCTAGAAAGCCGATTGTATATCCGCTTTGTACTTTTCCTTATTGTAATCACAGACAATCTTTGAATAAAATAACGAATTGAGGCAACACTTCTTTATATGCTCTTGTTTGGTATGCGTTTACTTTAGCTGTGCATGTATGAGAACTCCCCTAATCCTGATGACTTTAGGACTCTACCATTTAGGTGAAATGGTTCATGAAACGAGCCCTATATCACATAGGTCATGATTAGTAAAATACTCCAAGCCGATGAGTCCTACAGACAGTGGGAGTGTCAACCTGACTCCTCTAAGGCTTGCTTATGGGATCACGCCCTTAAGAAGGACCACCTTGTTTCATGGAGGTGTAAAGTGTATAGTTGATACGTGCGTGATACATGAGGGTGCTTACTTTAATAAGTAAGTTCACTGAGGTGCCCCGTGTGAGAACATTCCTAAATGGGAAAGGAAGTTTCTATTTCAGGAAATGGAAACTTCCAGATTAGGAAATATCTCACGAGTCATTGATGTGATTAATTGATCCTTAGACTTGAGGTTCCATGTTACTTTATGAGTTAACTCTGTAGTCTTTGGTATAAGCTTTAAAGGGTGTCGCCTTAGACAACTGATTCAAGGCTTATGCTGGGGCTGCACAAGTGATTCATGAAAGTGAATGAGAATCAAGAAAGGACCTACACTTGCATATGCAAGGTGATCTCTTATTGTGTAAGTCATTCATATGCCATATGGAGTCCTTGGCCAAGGCAGTAGATCAAGATATCAAGAAAAGGGTTTCTTGGATTGAGATCAAATGGATATGAAATGCACTTAGCTTTAAGACCAGATTATTAGGGTTCTGATTATTCCCTTGCCCTAGATCTTGGTTGAGAGATAGTAAGTAGGAGGATTGTATCTCACATGATTCAATGACTTAAAGGTTCTGTCGAATCTGAACATTCCAATTCAGCTAGGGGTTAAACACCTGTTGCTAGACTATGGTCGTTTAATCTATGAACTGATTAATTAATTAGTGAATTAATTAATTAGGGTCACTGCTAATTGAATTGAGAACCTAGAGGGTCACACACAACAACTTGGTTACATGAGTTGAGGCTTGAAAATGATTAAACGAGTTAATCGGACCAAGAGGGTTCCACACGTGTGAATTCACACGTGTGGCTCGCGTGAGTGACACGTGTCACTGTGACACGTGTCACTGTGACACGTGTCACACACGTGTGATAATATATATATATGTTAAATAATTAATTAGTTAATTATTTAATAGACTTTGGTTTAATTTTGAATTAAAAAGAAAGTCTAATTTTGGAGAAAATAATCTAGTTAATTAATTACGAATTAATTAATTAGATAAAAATAAGTTATTTATTTTATAATAAATAAAGTATAAAATTATCCAAAAATAGTTTGGATATTTTTTAAGCTCTCTTAAAGGTTGACTAGAAATAGAATTCAAAGTCAAAGTTGGAAAATACTTGATAATCAAGTAATAGGAGAGAGAGGAACCAAATCCTAGTCCAATAAGGACTAGGTTCGGCCGTCCCTCCCCTTTCCTATATATATAGGGGAGCTCATGCTCCCCTTTAGAGCTAATTGACAATTCTTGGTTCATGTGTTGAACACCTTCCTTTCTCCAAGATTAAATTAAACCCTAGGTTAAGCCTAAACACTAACTAGAGAACTAGCATCCTTACTAGTTAGATTGTGATCAAGTTGGTGGACTTTCTCTAGAGGCTTCAAGTTAGAAGTTTGAAGATTCGAGCTTTACCAAGGAGAGGGGATCAAGCCGCGAGAAGAGCGTTCTTGGGTGGCTTGAAACGCTTCAAGAAAGAACAAAAAGAAAAGTAAGTTTTCTATCCCTACGAATTTGGTTACACGATTGCGAGTTCAAGGTCCTTTTGTTGGGAAAAAATTTTTAAATTCCGCTGCTTTCTGATTCCTGTTTTCCAACAAGTGGTATCAGAGCCACCTCGTTAATCGTGTTTCTGATTCGTCTCCATTATTTCTGAATTTGGTAGAAATTCTTAGGCTTAGATGCGAATTAGGTATTCATGAGTTCTTTTAGAAAGCCTGAATTACGAAACTGTAATTTTTCCTGAATTTCTAAAACTGTTTTCTCAAATCGTGTTTTGAAAAATCGTTTTAGTTGAAATTTGTTTAAATCGAATTTTTAAATTTTGGATTGAACTGGTTTTTCGAGAAACCCAGAAATACGAAACGAACACGAAAAGCAACGAGCCTAGGCGTGCTAGCACGTCGCACGCCCAGGCCCGTCGCCGCCGCCCAGCTCCTCCCGCAACAGCGCGGGAGCTAGGCGCGCCCGCCCAGTCCGTCCCGCAACCGCGCGGGACGCCTGCCCAGGCCATGCCGGACGCTGCTGCGCGCAGGCGCGCGCATGATGCACGCCCAGCGTGCGCACGCGAGCGGCTCATCCCGCCCGCTGTGCGCGCGGCTGGCGCGCGTCTGCGCGCGCGGCTGCGCGGCAGTGCCTCGCACGGCTGGGCCCTTTTTCCGGGGCTCGTTTTCGTGTTTTCGAGTTTCGTGTTTTTCGGTCCATAAAATCCCGATTTAATTTTATTTTAATTTTATCCTTTTAAAATCAGTTTTGTTAAAATAAAATTATTTTAAAATTTTGATTAAATTGGGATTTTGAGAAATTAAAGCGATTTGGTTTTTGGAAAAATTATGAATATTATTTTCTGAAAATAATGAAAGAATAAAATTATTAATTTTGGAAATTAATTGGAATTTTATTAGTTTAATGTTTTTCGGGTTTTATTGAAAAGGCTCTTGAACAAGAATTGCATCTAAGTCGTGTTTTGAGTCATTAGGACTTGAAACGAGAATTTTAATTTACTGGCTAAATTTAAATTCTCGCAAAAGCATGTTAGGTGATCATGGGTTTAGATCTTTGTATGGTTTTAATTTATGCACATGGATGGTTTAAATTGGGGTTGGAGCCCTATAGTTGCGTTTTTCAATTGAGGTTGGAGCCTCACTTATGTGCGTACTGTTATGTGATTTATTATGTGGCTTTCCATGTTACTGTTTTTGAGGCCGGGGTATGCCCCGTGTAATTGTCTAAGGCCAATATGAAGATTGAGCCTTATTACTTTATGTCTTTTTCTTTTTTTTTATTGTAATTTGAGAGTAGAGATAGGTAGTGAGGTTTTATTTTCATTTTGGAGACAATGCACCCATGGAGTAAGATGGACCACATTCAAGTAACAAGGAGGCCATAAGTGAAGACCCCTCAAAATGTTAGGGAGGGGAATCTCGATTGTTAAATGTAATAGAGATAGGGCTCGTATTTTGTTACTGCTTTCCCTTATGTGATTTGAACTGTTTATGTGGCATGTATGTTAGAACTTGTGATTGTGGAGTGGCTCCCACATATCACGCATAAGATAGGTAGAACCCATGATCATTACATGTTAGTATCATGCTAGGACATGTTATCTGTTTATGTGCTTGTTTGAAATGCATTTAAGTGTACTTGCATTAATCAAGACTAATAAAATTGGATAACATATATGTTGGTGAGGTCGAACCGGACAACTCTCCGGTTGATTCGAAAATTCCCATTAAATATTAAGCTAATTTCGAACAAATAGGTGTTTAATTCGAGATGCAAGTTTTGAATTAAATTCCTAGCATTCCATCAATAGGTTTTAAGTTTAGTAAGTAAAGCTAGTTATTGTCCGTGAGTCGTGGGATAGCTAGTGGAGCTTATTAGTTCTTAGTTACCTAATTAATCATTTTAAATGATCAATATTTCGTGGTCAATTTTAGCGAGGGCGATGTCCGCGAGTCGTGGGTCGTTCAAACTAAGTTTTGGTCATGATCTTATGATTGATGGGTCTAGCTTAACGCCTAAGTAAATATGGATGTCGCACGAGTCGTGGGTCCATATTGAAAGATAGGTGATGCAAAAACAATTACTAAGAGTTCTAAAGGTGTTAGAATTGGTAAGTTGTACCTACCTAGGGTTCTTACTTAGAATGTCCGCGAGTCGTGGGTTCAAGGTAAAATGCCTAAGATCTTAGTACCCATTGGGAAACGTGTTCCTCTTAGATCTTTGGGAATTCTAGATCTTTGAAAAACAGTGGGAGCTACATTAGATTAAAGACCTTATCTTTTGTATATCGTTATAATTCAGCATGCTCACTAGTTCTCTGTTTTACCATTTAGGTCGTAGATTCTGTGATTCTCTACGTGTTTTGAAATGGCAACCAAAAACCCTCTTGTATCGATCCTCGAGTCAAACAAGTTGACTGGTCCCAACTATTCTGATTGGCTGAGGAATCTAAAAATCATTTTAGATTCTGAGAAGAGAACTTATGTTCTCTTCGAAGGGGAGCCTAGTCCCGAAGGGGAGGCTCCCACTCGGGCTGAGCGGGACGCGATTCAGAAGTGGAAGGATGATAATCTCCAAGCCCGTTGCCTTATGTTGGCTAACATGTCTCCGGACTTGCAAAGGCAACATGAGGCCATGGAATTTGCTTGGGAGATTTACGACCACTTAGAGCAACTTTACCGCCCTCATGAACGTGTTACAAGGTATAACACTTCAAAGGAATTATTCCACTTGAGAATGAGGGAAGGTTCAAGTGTCCATGAATATGGACTCAAGTTTCTTGCCCTTACTGAGAAACTTGCTTCCATGGACATGCCACTGAAAGATGAACTTTCAGTGGATTTGTTGCTAGCTTCGCTCCCACCATCATTCAACCCATTTGTCCTTAACTTCAACATGAATCATGCTGGTGCTACTGTAGCTGAGCTGATTAGTCAGCTTGTGACTGCTGAAAGCACGATCAAGAAGGACAATAAGGTTTTGATGGTGAATGCTCCATCTTCCTCTTCTGGGCCTTCTAAAGGTAAGGGCAAGAAAGCCCAAAAGAAGAAGAAGAAACCCCTTAGGCCCACTGGTGGCATTTCGAAGGGGAAGGCCCAAAAGAAGAAGCGTGATCAGAAAGAGGATGTTTGCTTCCATTGTGGCAAAGCGGGACATTGGAGGAGAAACTGCCCAGAGTACAAGGCTACTCTAAAGAAAGGTATCTTTCTCGTTGAAGTAAATCTTTCTATTAATTCTAGTTCTTGGGTACTTGATACCGGTTGTAGAACTCACATCTGTAATGATGTACAGATGCTAAGTGAAGTCCAACAACTCAAAGAAGGAGAATGTGTCTTGAAGATCGGCGATGGCTCAAACGTTGAAGCTCGAGCTTTAGGCATAATTAGATTAGATTTAGGTAGTTTTGAGTTAGTATTAAATAAAGTCCTTTATGTACCGAACATTATTCGTAATATAATTTCAGTTCCAATATTAGATTGTGAAGGTTATGAGACTTATATTAAGAATGGTAAATACTTTATCAAACGGAACAACTCTTCCGTTCATATCGGTACTCTAAGTAATGGACTTTACCTAACTCAAAATATCAATATTATGAATATACAACGAGAAACAAAGCGTAAGAGAGATGACAAAGTTTCAGCTCCCTTATGGCACGCTAGATTAGGACACATTTCCAAGAACAGAATTAGCAAGATAAACACTTTAGGATCATTCTCTGAAAATGATCTCAAAGAGTTAGCTTCTTGCGAATCCTGTCTCAAAGGAAAAATGTCCAAAGTCCCTTTTAAAGGAACTGTGGAACGTGCCACTAAGGTTTTGGATTTGATCCATACTGATGTTTGTGGACCGCTTAGCGTAAGCACAAGAAACAATCATCAGTATTTCATAACCTTCACTGACGACTTTAGTCGGTATGGTTATGTATACTTAATGAAGTATAAATCTGAAGCTTTTGAGAAATTCTTAGAATTTCAAAAGGAGGTTGAGAACCAAACTGGTCACAAGATCAAAGCACTTCGATCTGATCGAGGAGGCGAGTATCTTAGTGAAGAATTCCTTAATCATCTCAAAGATAATGGGATTATCTCTCAGTGGACTCCTCCGGGAACTCCTCAGCTTAATGGAGTTTCTGAGAGAAGGAATCGAACCCTACTTGATATGGTTCGTTCCATGATGAGTTTCACTGACTTACCACCTTCTTTCTGGGGTTATGCCCTAGAAAGTGCAGCAAAGATTTTGAATCTTGTTCCCTCTAAGTCAGTCCCCAAGACGCCCTATGAAATGTGGCATGGTAAAATCCCTAGTTATTCTTATTTAAGAATTTGGGGTTGTCCTGCTTACGTGAAGAGGACAGTGGGAGATAAGTTAGAATCTCGTTCTAACTTATGCTACTTTGTAGGTTATCCTAAGGAATCCATAGGATACTATTTCTATGATCAATCTGAGCAAAAGGTGTTTGTTTCCAGAAATGCCACTTTTCTTGAGGAACCGTTCCTTAAAGAAAAGAAAGGCAAGATCATAGAATTAGAAGAAGTACAAAGTGACCCCACACCACCCACTGAAGAAACGTCCCACTCTGATCAACTACAACCAATCACGAATTTCGATACACATGTAAATCCTCCCCTAAGGCGTTCTGAACGTACTCCTAGACAGCCGGAGAGATGGTATGGATTCTTCCATGAAATCTCTCAAAAGGATAATGATCCTTTAACATATGAGGAGGCACTTTCAGATTCTGACTCTGAACAGTGGATAGAAGCCATGAAATCCGAAATGGACTCCATGAACTCCAACCAAGTTTGGACCTTGGTAGATTTGCCTGATGGGGTCAAACCCATAGGTTGCAAATGGATCTTTAAGAGAAAGCTTGGAGTTGATGGAAGCATTGCGGCCTACAAAGCGAGACTGGTTGCAAAAGGGTTCACTCAAAGACCCGGCGTGGACTTTGACGAAACCTTTTCACCAGTTGCAATGCAAAAGTCCATTCGAATCATGCTTGCCATTGCTGCATATTATGACTATGAGATATGGCAAATGGATGTGAAAACTGCCTTTCTCAATGGTGACATTGACAAAGACATTTATATGGAGCAACCCATAGGTTTCACATTCAGTGGGAGTGAGCAAAAGGTTTGCAAACTCCAAAGATCAATCTATGGATTGAAACAGGCTTCTAGGAATTGGAACATTCGATTTGATGAATCGGTCAAAGCGTTTGGCTTCATTCAAATTTCGAATGAATCATGTGTGTATAGAAAGGAATTGGAGACCTCAGTGCAATTCTTAGTACTTTATGTTGATGACATCCTTCTTATTGGGAATTCGAAGGATGACATGAAAGTGACTAAGTTATGGTTATCGAACCAATTCGAGATGAAAGATCTTGCTGATGCGTCCTATATCCTTGGAATTAAAATCTATAGAGATAGATCTAGAAGGTTAATAGGACTATCACAGTCGATGTACATTGACAAAGTATTGAAGAGATTCAATATGGAGTCAGCAAAGGTTAAGAACCTTCCTATGAGTGTAGGAACATGTCTTTCAAAGAAGATGTGTCCTAAGACCAACCTTGAGAAGGAAAGAATGACTCATACACCTTATGCATCAGCAATAGGTAGCATAATGTATGCAATGTTATGTACTCGACCGGATGTGGCTTATGCACTTAGTGTAACAAGTCGTTTCCAATCTGACCCTGGAGATGGTCACTGGGCTGCCGTGAAGAATATTCTTAAGTACTTGAAAAGTACTAAAGATTTGTTCTTAGTTTACGGAGGTCAGAAAGATCTTACTGTCGAAGGATACTGCGATGCAAGCTTTGCATCTGACTTAGATGATTTTAAGTCAATGTCAGGATACATTTTCTGCCTGAACGGCGGAGCAGTGAGTTGGAAGAGTTCCAAGCAAACAACCACTGCAGATTCGACCACTGAGGCCGAATACTTAGCTGCAAATGATGCAGCTAAGGAAGGTGTTTGGATTAGAAACTTCATTCAAGAGTTGAATGTTGTTCCTAGCATGAAAGACCCCATTACTGTGTTTTGTGACAACACTGGGGCGGTTGCTCAAGCAAGAGAACCAAGATCTCACCAACGGACCAAGCACATTATGAGGAAGTATCACCTAATCCGTGATATTATCAAGAGAGGAGATGTGCAAATTGAGAGGGTCACATCAGCAGAGAACGTGGCAGATCCACTTACTAAACCCCTTAGTCGAGAAGCTTTCCAAGGTCATCTTCAGAAGATGGGACTTAGAATAGCTTTAGAATGGCTTTGACGGGCAAGTGGGAGATTGTTAGGAATAGTGCCCTAGAAAGCCGATTGTATATCCGCTTTGTACTTTTCCTTATTGTAATCACAGACAATCTTTGAATAAAATAACGAATTGAGGCAACACTTCTTTATATGCTCTTGTTTGGTATGCGTTTACTTTAGCTGTGCATGTATGAGAACTCCCCTAATCCTGATGACTTTAGGACTCTACCATTTAGGTGAAATGGTTCATGAAACGAGCCCTATATCACATAGGTCATGATTAGTAAAATACTCCAAGCCGATGAGTCCTACAGACAGTGGGAGTGTCAACCTGACTCCTCTAAGGCTTGCTTATGGGATCACGCCCTTAAGAAGGACCACCTTGTTTCATGGAGGTGTAAAGTGTATAGTTGATACGTGCGTGATACATGAGGGTGCTTACTTTAATAAGTAAGTTCACTGAGGTGCCCCGTGTGAGAACATTCCTAAATGGGAAAGGAAGTTTCTATTTCAGGAAATGGAAACTTCCAGAATAGGAAATATCTCACGAGTCATTGATGTGATTAATTGATCCTTAGACTTGAGGTTCCATGTTACTTTATGAGTTAACTCTGTAGTCTTTGGTATAAGCTTTAAAGGGTGTCGCCTTAGACAACTGATTCAAGGCTTATGCTGGGGCTGCACAAGTGATTCATGAAAGTGAATGAGAATCAAGAAAGGACCTACACTTGCATATGCAAGGTGATCTCTTATTGTGTAAGTCATTCATATGCCATATGGAGTCCTTGGCCAAGGCAGTAGATCAAGATATCAAGAAAAGGGTTTCTTGGATTGAGATCAAATGGATATGAAATGCACTTAGCTTTAAGACCAGATTATTAGGGTTCTGATTATTCCCTTGCCCTAGATCTTGGTTGAGAGATAGTAAGTAGGAGGATTGTATCTCACATGATTCAATGACTTAAAGGTTCTGTCGAATCTGAACATTCCAATTCAGCTAGGGGTTAAACACCTGTTGCTAGACTATGGTCGTTTAATCTGTGAACTGATTAATTAACTAGTGAATTAATTAATTAGGGTCACTGCTAATTGAATTGAGAACCTAGAGGGTCACACACAACAACTTGGTTACATGAGTTGAGGCTTGAAAATGATTAAACGAGTTAATCGGACCAAGAGGGTTCCACACGTGTGAATTCACACGTGTGGCTCGCGTGAGTGACACGTGTCACTGTGACACGTGTCACACACGTGTGATAATATATATATATGTTAAATAATTAATTAGTTAATTATTTAATAGACTTTGGTTTAATTTTGAATTAAAAAGAAAGTCTAATTTTGGAGAAAATAATCTAGTTAATTAATTACGAATTAATTAATTAGATAAAAATAAGTTATTTATTTTATAATAAATAAAGTATAAAATTATCCAAAAATAGTTTGGATTTTTTTAAGCTCTCTTAAAGGTTGACTAGAAATAGAATTCAAAGTCAAAGTTGGAAAATACTTGATAATCAAGTAATAGGAGAGAGAGGAACCAAATCCTAGTCCAATAAGGACTAGGTTCGGCCGTCCCTCCCCTTTCCTATATATATAGGGGAGCTCATGCTCCCCTTTAGAGCTAATTGACAATTCTTGGTTCATGTGTTGAACACCTTCCTTTCTCCAAGATTAAATTAAACCCTAGGTTAAGCCTAAACACTAACTAGAGAACTAGCATCCTTACTAGTTAGATTGTGATCAAGTTGGTGGACTTTCTCTAGAGGCTTCAAGTTAGAAGTTTGAAGATTCGAGCTTTACCAAGGAGAGGGGATCAAGCCGCGAGAAGAGCGTTCTTGGGTGGCTTGAAACGCTTCAAGAAAGAACAAAAAGAAAAGTAAGTTTTCTATCCCTACGAATTTGGTTACACGATTGCGAGTTCAAGGTCCTTTTGTTGGGAAAAATTTTTTAAATTCAGCTGCTTTCTGATTCCTGTTTTCCAACAGGTACATGAATCCCCCAAAGGCACTCAGCTCCCATTCCCCGCTAAACCTCCTAGCGAGGGCCGGTATCACCGTAGTTTGGTTGGGACTAGTATATGGGATCCCCGTCAGCCCTTGCTTCCTCGGTTAGCCACATATACTAAGTCCCGGGGCCCGTTCAATCATAAATCAGAAATGTGTCTCGCCAAAACATATCAATTCATAAGTACATATCATAATTCATAAATCATTTGAAAATGGGTTTACTCGATCAATATTTACTCTATGACTTTACTTTAAAAGTAACATATATAATTATAAGGTTTTGGCCAAAGCTTTCCACATAAGGGTTGTAGGGTTTGTTACATAACTAAAACAAAAACACCCTCACCTGAACCGTGACGATACAAGGATACAAATACCAAGTGTCTGAACGATCAAGATCTCTCCACCCTGGAGATAAACTGTACAAAAGACAACATGACGTGTTTGTGAGACTCGAGACTCCAATGAACCATATATGACGCTCGGCAATGAAGTGAATATGACATGAATGCATAAATGATCATATTATATCAATAAAATGTTCATGTGCACTATTAAGAAATTTAAAACATATAATCATTCATTCGTTCATATATTTCATTCAACTTCATAAGTTCATAAATTCATATAAATTTCATAAATTCATAACATTCATAATATTCATAAATTCATAAATCCATAATCCATAATGCATATCAATTAATCTATCATTCATTTAATAAGCGTAACATTTAATATTCAGATTCACATTTAGGAATAAAATAAATAATTGGAACGTTCAATCAATAGTCGGTAGAATAAATACGCGAAATAGAAATCAATTAATTTCAAGAATTAAATTAAATCAAATAATGTTTAAAATATATATATAATATATATGTATATAATAAGTATATATAATATATTATAAACATATATAATATATAATATAATAACATATATATACATTCTATATATATATATAAAATCACGTACACACACACAAACATGCATGCATATATACTATATATTATACACAAACCATGCATGCCTTTATATATATATTACACGCAATATATATATATACTATATATATATCATACACATGCATGCAACACATGCATGTACACACAATTAACAAACACACACAAACATGCAGAAGCTAAGCAACAGAAACGGCAGCAGCAGCAGCTCCAGAAAGAAGCAGAAAAATTCAAGCAAAATGGGGTGACACCCCCGTGTCACCTCCAAAGCCTGGACCGAGACACCCCCGTGTCTCGGTACAGCAAGAACAACCCACACAGCACCCCCGTGTCTCGCCGGAAAAGCCACAATCGACACCCCCGTGTCCCAAACCAGAATCATCCCCTGTTTCGGACAGCAACAACGTAGAACAGAGCAGCCCATTTCCAGCAAGAAGGAAGGCAACAAAGGCAACAATACAAGGTCCAAATTTCTGCAAGAACTCCACAAGAATACATGCTAAAAAGCCACGGAAAAAGGACAGCAACAACATGAAGAAAATTACAGCAGTTTGACAGCCCAAAAACCAGTCCAAAACGGGGCATAAACTTGAAGAAAACAGGGCAAGAACAATTCACTCCATCTCCATCTATTCACTCAGTTAAGGCCAACAAATAAGCAGCAAAACATCATAATCCAACACTCAATTCGGTCCCAAACAAGCTCAAACAAGAGGAGAAGACATACGTGACCTTCAAGTGAAATTTCTCAAAAATATCATAAATGATATATCGTAAATACCTCAACAACCACGAAATCAATGATCACAAATGATATGAGGAAGTCAAAACAATCAATCTCAAGCTTGGAATCGAACAAAATCATTGAGAATCGAAGAAGATCAAGAATTTGCCCAAAATCTCTTATTTTCGGAAAAACGCCCAGAAATGAAGAAACCATGCTCAAATTCATGAATGAAAGGATGGAAATGATCAGAATTAATCATATAATACAACCCTAAGCTTACCTTGTTGATTGGTTGAAGTCTGGATGAGATTTGAGCTCCAAAATCTCCAAGGTTTGAAGGGTTACGGGACTGGAATGCAGGACAGTAGCTTTGGCTGAGTTTTGGGGCTTGTGTGAGGATAATCTCGGTCAAGGCTTGTTATGTCATGATAGATGGTTGAGTTAGGGTTTCAAAGAATCAAACCATGGTTAATTTGGTTATGGTTTGGACAAGATATGGCTGATTTAGTGCAACAAGGTCAAGTTGTTCGCCGATTCGTTTTTCGGTTGAATTTCGGAGTTTCAAATGACTTAGGAAAAATATAAGGCTAAGTTTACTAAACTCGAATTTTCGTTACGAGTTCAGCGGAGTTGACGGAACTCGAATCCGAGTTCCCGAGCTCAAGATATTAAATTCGGAACCAAGGGTACGCTAAGTGCTCGTTAGCTCCCGTTTTGGTTCCTCAAATAAAATTAAATCCGTTAACATATCAAATGAATTCGAAAACATAAACCGAGCATAAAATCATGTTCATAACACATATACGTACAACATATTACAAAATCGTGACAATTCGATATCATTTCATAAGAGAACGAAGCACAAAATAAACGAACAAACTCATACATGCAATTTATGCATAATTTATAAAATTCCCATGCACAATTCAACCAAATTCATGCAATAATAATTCCCGTGCAAAATTGAAATAAAATTCATGCATAATTAATTCCCATGCATAAATATGATTTTCATGCATAAATATATTTTTCTATGTATATATATATATATATATATATATATATATATATATATATATAAATATATATATATATGAATAATTAATTAATTAAAACATGATTAATTAACATAACATATAATTAGCATAATCATTAAATTAATAATAAAATAATTAAACATATATATATATATAATGCGAAATATATATATAAAATTAATAATATTAAAATAAGATAATATAATATAATATAATAAAATAATAACAATTATAATAAAATTAAATATAAAACACGTAAAACAATTAATCACATAATTAAATAATTTAATTGCACAATTTAGAAGCAAATATGACATATTAATAAAATTGAAAAACCGGGGCGTTACAACACACATCATGGAACTTGAATTTGGCCACAAAAATTATTAAATCGCTCACGCGACTTGATGAATCGCTCAGGCGATTCTTAATCTAGGTCGCACTTATTATTGTTTTATATTATTTTGTTAGTCCCCTAGCATGTTTCTTTTGCGTATGATATGAGCCCCATCGGGATTCTTCTCCGTGGGGTATGATGTATGGCAAACCCAAGTCATAATCCCAAACAAATCTTAACTTCATCTTTGTTACCATGTAGAAAACATTGTGATTGACACATTCAAATCAAGCTTGGGCATAACCAATTATACAATGATCCCATTACAAATTTGATTCAAGTCTCCTAAGGTTGTTGGCCATTACACACATCATGGAACGTGAATTTGGCCCCAAAAATTGTTAAATCGCTCACGCGACTTGATCAATCGCTCAGGCGATTCTTAATCTAGGTCGCACTTATTATTGTTTTATATTATTTTGTTAGTCCCCTAGCATGTTTGTTCTGCGTATGACATAAGCCCTATCGTGATTCTTCTCCGTGGGGTATGATGTATTGCAAACCTGGCTCATAATCCCAAACACATCTTAACATCATCTTTGTTACCATGTAGAAAACATTGTGATTGATACATTCAAATCAAGCTTGGGCATAACCAATTATACAATAATCCCATTACAAATTTGATTCAAGTCTCCTAAGGTTGTTGGCCATTACACACATCATGGAACTTGAATTTGGCCACAACAATTATTAAATCACTCACTCGACTTGATGAATCGCTCAGGCGATTCTTCATCTAGGTCGCACTTATTATTGTTTTGTATTATTTTGTTAGTCCCCTAGCATGTTTCTTTTGCGTATGATATGAGCCCCATCGTGATTCTTCTCCGTGGGGTATGATGTATTGCAAACCTAGGTCATAATCCCAAACAAATCTTAACATCATCTTTGTTAGCATGTAGAAAAAATTATGATTGATACATTCAAATCAAGCTTGGGCATAACCAATTATACAATGATCCCATTACAAATTTGATTCAAGTCTCCTTAGGTTATTGGCCATTAAACACATCATGGAACTTGAATTTGGCCACAAAAATTATTAAATCGCTCACGCGACTTGATGAATCGCTCAGGCGATTCTGAATCTAGGTGGCACTAATTATTGTTTTATAGTATTTTGTTAGTCCCCTAGCATGTTTCTTTTGCGTATGATATGAGCCCCATCGTGATTCTTCTCCGTGGGGTATGATGTATTGCAAACCTAGGTCATAATCCCAAACAAATCTTAACATCATCTTTGTTACCATGTAGAAAACATTGTGATTGATACATTCAAATCAAGCTTGGGCATAACTAATTAGACAATGATCCCATTACAAATTTGATTCAAGTCTCCTAAGGTTATTGGCCATTAAACACATCATGGAACTTGAATTTGGCCACAAAAATTATTAAATCGCTCACGCGACTTGATGAATCGCTCAGGCGATTCTGAATCTAGGTGGCACTAATTATTGTTTTATAGTATTTTGTTAGTCCCCTAGCATGTTTCTTTTGCGTATGATATGAGCCCCATCGTGATTCTTCTCCGTGGGGTATGACGTATTGGAAACCTAGGTCATAATCCCAAACAAATCTTAACATCATCTTTGTTACCATGTAGAAAACATTGTGATTGATACATTCAAATCAAGCTTGGGCATAACAAATTATACAATGATCCCATTACAAATTTGATTCAAGCCTCCTAAGGTTGTTGACCATTACACACATCATGGAACTTGAATTTGGCCACAAAAATTATTAAATCGCTCACGCGACTTGATGAATCGCTCAGGCGATTCTTAATCTAGGTCGCACTTATTATTGTTTTATATTATTTTTTTAGTCCCTTAGCATGTTTCTTTTGCGTATGATATGAGCCCCATCGGGATTCTTCTCCGTGGGGTATGATGTATGGCAAACCCAAGTCATAATCCCAAACAAATCTTAATTTCATCTTTGTTACCATGTAGAAAACATTGTGATTGACACATTCAAATCAAGCTTGGGCATAACCAATTATACAATGATCCCATTACAAATTTGATTCAAGTCTCCTAAGGTTGTTGACCATTACACACATCATGGAATTTGAATTTGGCCACAAAATTATTAAATCGATCAAGCGACTTGATGAATCGCTCGGGCGATTCTTAATCTATGTCGCACTTATTATTGTTTTATAATATTTTGTTAGTCCCCTAACATGTTTCATTTGCGTATGATATGAGCCCGATCGTGATTCTTCTCCGTGGGGTATGATGTATGGCAAACCTAGGTCATAATCCCAAACAAATCTTAACATCATCTTTGTTACCATGTAGAAAACATTGTGATTGATACATTCAAATCAAGCTTGGGCATAACCAATTATACAATGATCCCATTACAAATTTGATTCAAGTCTCCTAAGGTTGTTGGCCATTACACACTTCATGGAACTTGAATTTGGCCACAAAAATTATTAAATCGCTCACGCGACTTGATCAATCGCTCAGGCGATTCTTAATCTAGGTCGCACTTATTATTGTTTTATATTATTTTGTTAGTCCCCTAGCATGTTTCTTTTACGTTTGATATGAGCCCCATCGTGATTCTTCTCCGTGGGGTATGATGTATTGCAAACCTAGCTCATAATCCCAAACACATCTTAACATCATCTTTGTTACCATGTAGAAAACGTTGTGATTGATACATTCAAATCAAGCTTGGGCATAACCAATTATACAATAATCCCATTACAAATTTGATTCAAGTCTCCTAAGGTTGTTGGCCATTACACACATCATGGAACTTGAATTTGACCACAAAAATTATTAAATCACTCACTCGACTTGATGAATCGCTCAGGCGATTCTTCATCTAGGTAGTACTTATTATTGTTTTATATTATTTTGTTAGTCCCCTAGCATGTTTCTTTTGCGTATGATATGAGCCCCATCGTGATTCTTCTCCGTGGGGTATGATGTATTGCAAACCTAGGTCATAATCCCAAACAAATCTTAACATCATCTTTGTTACCATGTAGAAAAAATTATGATTGATACATTCAAATCAAGCTTGGGCAGAACCAATTATACAATGATCCCATTACAAATTTGATTCAAGTCTCCTAAGGTTATTGGCCATTAAACACATCATGGAACTTGAATTTGGCCACAAAAATTATTAAATCGCTCACGCGACTTGATGAATCGCTCAGGCGATTCTTAATCTAGGTGGCACAAATTATTGTTTTATAGTATTTTGTTAGTCCCCTAGCATGTTTCTTTTGCGTATGATATGAGCCCCATCGTGATTCTTCTCCGTGGGGTATGATGTATTGCAAACCTAGGTCATAATCCCAAACAAATCTTAACATCATCTTTGTTACCATGTAGAAAACATTGTGATGGATACATTCAAATCAAGCTTGGGCATAACCAATTATACAATGATCCCATTACAAATTTGATTCAAGTCTCCTAAGGTTGTTGCCCATTACACACATCATGGAACTTGAATTTGGCCACAAAAATTATTAAATCGCTAACGCGACTTGATGAATCGCTCAGGCGATTCTTAATCTAGGTGGTACTAATTATTGTTTTATAGTATTTTGTTAGTCCCCTAGCATGTTTCTTTTGCGTATGATATGAGCCCCATCGTGATTCTTCTCCGTGGGGTATGATGTATTGCAAACCTAGGTCATAATCCCAAACAAATCTTAACATCATCTTTGTTACCATGTAGAAAACATTGTGATTGATACATTCAAATCAAGCTTGGGCATAACTAATTATACAATGATCCCATTACAAATTTGATTCAAGTCTCCTAAGGTTGTTGGCCATTACACACATCATGGAACTTGAATTTGGCCACCAAAATTATTAAATCGCTCACGTGACTTGATGAATCGCTCAGGCGATTCTTAATCTAGGTCGCACTTATTATTGTTTTATATTATTTTGTTAGTCCCCTAGAATGTTTCTTTTGCGTATGATATGAGCCCCATCGGGATTCTTCTCCGTGGGGTATGATGTATGGCAAACCCAAGTCATAATCCCAAACAAATCTTAACTTCATCTTTGTTAACATATAGAAAACATAGTGATTGACACATTCAAATCAAGCTTGGGCATAACCAATTATACAATGATCCCATTACAAATTTGATTCAAGTCTCCTAAGGTTGTTGGCCATTACACACATCGTGGAACTTGAATTTGGCCAAAAAATTATTAAATCGCTCACGCGACTTGATCAATCGCTCAGGCGATTCTTAATCTAGGTCGCACTTATTATTGTTTTATATTATATTGTTAGTCCCCTAGCATGTTTCTTCTGCATATGACATGAGCCCTATCGTGATTCTTCTCCGTAGGGTATGATGTATTGCAAACCTGGCTCATAATCCCAAACACATCTTAACATCATCTTTGTTACCATGTAGAAAACATTGTGATTGATACATTCAAATCAAGCTTGGGCATAACCAATTATACAATAATCCCATTACAAATTTGATTCAAGTCTCCTAAGGTTGTTGGCCATTACACACTTCATGGAACTTGAATTTGGCCACAAAAATTATTAAATCGCTCACGCGACTTGATCAATCGCTCAGGCGATTCTTAATCTAGGTCGCACTTATTATTGTTTTATATTATTTTGTTAGTCCCCTAGCATGTTTCTTTTACGTTTGATATGAGCCCCATCGTGATTCTTCTCCGTGGGGTATGATGTATTGCAAACCTAGCTCATAATCCCAAACACATCTTAACATCATCTTTGTTACCATGTAGAAAACGTTGTGATTGATACATTCAAATCAAGCTTGGGCATAACCAATTATACAATAATCCCATTACAAATTTGATTCAAGTCTCCTAAGGTTGTTGGCCATTACACACATCATGGAACTTGAATTTGACCACAAAAATTATTAAATCACTCACTCGACTTGATGAATCGCTCAGGCGATTCTTCATCTAGGTAGTACTTATTATTGTTTTATATTATTTTGTTAGTCCCCTAGCATGTTTCTTTTGCGTATGATATGAGCCCCATCGTGATTCTTCTCCGTGGGGTATGATGTATTGCAAACCTAGGTCATAATCCCAAACAAATCTTAACATCATCTTTGTTACCATGTAGAAAAAATTATGATTGATACATTCAAATCAAGCTTGGGCAGAACCAATTATACAATGATCCCATTACAAATTTGATTCAAGTCTCCTAAGGTTATTGGCCATTAAACACATCATGGAACTTGAATTTGGCCACAAAAATTATTAAATCGCTCACGCGACTTGATGAAACGCTCAGGCGATTCTTAATCTAGGTGGCACTAATTATTGTTTTATAGTATTTTGTTAGTCCCCTAGCATGTTTCTTTTGCGTATGATATGAGCCCCATCGTGATTCTTCTCCGTGGGGTATGATGTATTGCAAACCTAGGTCATAATCCCAAACAAATCTTAACATCATCTTTGTTACCATGTAGAAAACATTGTGATGGATACATTCAAATCAAGCTTGGGCATAACCAATTATACAATGATCCCATTACAAATTTGATTCAAGTCTCCTAAGGTTGTTGCCCATTACACACATCATGGAACTTGAATTTGGCCACAAAAATTATTAAATCGCTAACGCGACTTGATGAATCGCTCAGGCGATTCTTAATCTAGGTGGTACTAATTATTGTTTTATAGTATTTTGTTAGTCCCCTAGCATGTTTCTTTTGCGTATGATATGAGCCCCATCGTGATTCTTCTCCGTGGGGTATGATGTATTGCAAACCTAGGTCATAATCCCAAACAAATCTTAACATCATCTTTGTTACCATGTAGAAAACATTGTGATTGATACATTCAAATCAAGCTTGGGCATAACTAATTATACAATGATCCCATTACAAATTTGATTCAAGTCTCCTAAGGTTGTTGGCCATTACACACATCATGGAACTTGAATTTGGCCACCAAAATTATTAAATCGCTCACGTGACTTGATGAATCGCTCAGGCGATTCTTAATCTAGGTCGCACTTATTATTGTTTTATATTATTTTGTTAGTCCCCTAGAATGTTTCTTTTGCGTATGATATGAGCCCCATCGGGATTCTTCTCCGTGGGGTATGATGTATGGCAAACCCAAGTCATAATCCCAAACAAATCTTAACTTCATCTTTGTTAACATATAGAAAACATAGTGATTGACACATTCAAATCAAGCTTGGGCATAACCAATTATACAATGATCCCATTACAAATTTGATTCAAGTCTCCTAAGGATGTTGGCCATTACACACATCGTGGAACTTGAATTTGGCCAAAAAATTATTAAATCGCTCACGCGACTTGATCAATCGCTCAGGCGATTCTTAATCTAGGTCGCACTTATTATTGTTTTATATTATATTGTTAGTCCCCTAGCATGTTTCTTCTGCATATGACATGAGCCCTATCGTGATTCTTCTCCGTAGGGTATGATGTATTGCAAACCTGGCTCATAATCCCAAACACATCTTAACATCATCTTTGTTACCATGTAGAAAACATTGTGATTGATACATTCAAATCAAGCTTGGGCATAACCAATTATACAATAATCCCATTACAAATTTGATTCAAGTCTCCTAAGGTTGTTGGCCATTACACACATCATTGAACTTGAATTTGGCCACAACAATTATTAAATCACTCACTCGACTTGATGAATCGCTCAGGCGATTCTTAGTCTAGGTCGCACTTATTATTTTTTTATATTATTTTGTTAGTCCCCTAGCATGTTTCTTTTGCGTATAATATGAGCCCCATCGTGATTCTTCTCCGTGGGGTATGATGTATTGCAAACCTAGGTCATAATCCCAAACAAATCTTAACATCATCTTTGTTAGCATGTAGAAAAAATTATGATTGATACATTCAAATCAAGCTTGGGCATAACCAATTATACAATGATCCCATTACAAATTTGATTCAAGTCTCCTAAGGTTATTGGCCATTAAACACATCATGGAACTTGACTTTGGCCACAAAAATTAATAAATCGCTCACGCGACTTGATGAATCGCTCAGGCGATTCTTAATCTAGGTGGCACTAATTATTGTTTTATAGTATTTTGTTAGTCCCCTAGCATGTTTCTTTTGCGTATGATATGAGCCCCATCGGGATTCTTCTCCGTGGGGTATGATGTATGGTAAACCCAAGTAATAATCCCAAACAAATCTTAACTTCATCTTTGTTACCATGTAGAAAACATTGTGATTGACACATTCAAATCAAGCTTGGGCATAACCAATTATGCAATGATCCCATTACAAATTTGATTCAAGTCTCCTAAGGTTGTTGGCCATTACACACATCATGGAACTTGAAGTTGGCCACAAAATTATTAAATCGCTCACGCGACTTGATGAATCGTTCAGGCGATTCTTAATCTATGTCGCACTTATTATTGTTTTATATTGTTTTGTTTGTCCCCTAACATGTTTCATTTGCGTATGATATGAGCCCCATCGTGATTCTTCTCCGTGAAGTATGATGTATTGCAAACCTAGGTCATAATCCCAAACAAATCTTAACATCATCTTTGTTACCATGTAGAAAAAATTATGATTGATACATTCAAATCAAGCTTGGGCATAACCAATTATACAATGATCCCATTACAAATTTGATTCAAGTCTCCTAAGGTTATTGGCCATTAAACACATCATGGAACTTGAATTTGGCCACAAAAATTATTAAATCGCTCACGCGACTTGATGAATCGCTCAGGCGATTCTTAATCTAGGTGGCACTAATTATTGTTTTATAGTATTTTGTTAGTCCCCTAGCATGTTTCTTATGCGTATGATACGAGCCCCATCGGGATTCTTCTCCGTGGGGTATGATGTATGGCAAACCCAAGTCATAATCCCAAACAAATTTTAACTTTATCTTTGTTACCATGTAGAAAACATTGTGATTGACACATTCAAATCAAGCTTGGGCATAACCAATTATACAATGATCCCATTACAAATTTGATTCAAGTCTCCTAAGGTTGTTGGCCATTACACACATCATGGAACTTGAATTTGGCCACAAAATTATTAAATCGCTCACGCGACTTGATGAATCGCTCAGGCGATTCTTAATCTATGTCGCACTTATTATTGTTTTATATTATTTTGTTAGTCCCCTAACATGTTTCATTTGCGTATGATATGAGCCCCATCGTGATTCTTCTCCGTGGGGTATGATGTATTGCAAACCTAGGTCATAATCCCAAACAAATCTTAACATCATCTTTGTTACCATGTAGAAAAAATTATGATTGATACATTCAAATCAAGCTTGGGCAAAACCAATTATACAATGATCCCATTATAAATTTGATTCAAGTCTCCTAAGGTTATTGGCCATTAAACACATCATGGAACTTGAATTTGGCCACAAAAATTATAAAATCACTCACTCGACTTGATGAATCGCTCAGGCGATTCTTCATCTAGGTCGCACTTATTATTGTTTTATATTATTTTGTTAGTCCCCTAGCATTTTTCTTTTGCGTATGATATGAGCCCCATCGTGATTCTTCTCCGTGGGGTATGATGTATTGCAAACCTAGGTCATAATCCCAAACAAATCTTAACATCATCTTTGTTACCATGTAGGAAAAATTATGATTGATACATTCAAATCAAGCTTGGGCATAACCAGTTATACAATGATCCCATTACAAATTTGATTCAAGTCTCCTAAGGTTATTGGCCATTAAACACATCATGGAACTTGAATTTGGCCACAAAAATTATTAAATCGCTCACGCGACTTGATGAATCGCTCAGGCGATTCCTAATCTAGGTGGCACTAATTATTGTTTTATAGTATTTTGTTAGTCCCCTAGCATGTTTCTTTTGCGTATGATACGAGCCCCATCGGGATTCTTCTCCGTGGGGTATGATGTATGGCAAACCCAAGTCATAATCCCAAACAAATTTTAACTTCATCTTTGTTACCATGTAGAAAACATTGTGATTGACACATTCAAATCAAGCTTGGGCATAACCAATTATACAATGATCCCATTACAAATTTGATTCAAGTTTCCTAAGGTTGTTGGCCATTACACACATCATGGAACTTGAATTTGGCCACAAAATTATTAACTCGCTCACGCGACTTGATGAATCGCTCAGGCGATTCTTAATCTATGTCGCACTTATTATTGTTTTATATTATTTTGTTAGTCCCCTAACATGTTTCATTTGCGTATGATATGATCCCCATCGTGATTCTTCTCCGTGGGGTATGATGTATTGCAAACCTAGGTCATAATCCCAAACAAATCTTAACATCATCTTTGTTACCATGTAGAAAAAATTATGATTGATACATTCAAATCAAGCTTGGGCATAACCAATTATACAATGATCCCATTACAAATTTGATTCAAGTCTCCTAAGGTTATTGGCCATTAAACACATCATGGAACTTGAATTTGGCCACAAAAATTATAAAATCACTCACTCGACTTGATGAATCGCTCAGGCGATTCTTCATCTAGGTCGCACTTATTACTGTTTTATATTATTTTGTTAGTCCCCTAGCATTTTTCTTTTGCGTATGATATGAGCCCCATCGTGATTCTTCTCCGTGGGGTATGATGTATTGCAAACCTAGGTCATAATCCCAAACAAATCTTAACATCATCTTTGTTACCATGTAGAAAAAATTATGATTGATACATTCAAATCAAGCTTGGGCATAACCAATTATACAATGATCCCATTACAAATTTGATTCAAGTCTCCTAAGGTTATTGGCCATTAAACACATCATGGAACTTGAATTTGGCCACAAAAATTATAAAATCACTCACTCGACTTGATGAATCGCTCAGGCGATTCTTCATCTAGGTCGCACTTATTATTGTTTTATATTATTTTGTTAGTCCCCTAGCATTTTTCTTTTGCGTATGATATGAGCCCCATCGTGATTCTTCTCCGTGGGGTATGATGTATTGCAAACCTAGGTCATAATCCCAAACAAATCTTAACATCATCTTTGTTACCATGTAGAAAAAATTATGATTGATACATTCAAATCAAGCTTGGGCATAACCAATTATACAATGATCCCATTACAAATTTGATTCAAGTCTCCTAAGGTTATTGGCTATTAAACACATCATGGAACTTGAATTTGGCCACAAAAATTATTAAATCGCTCACGCGACTTGATGAATCGCTCAGGCGATTCTTAATCTAGGTGGCACTAATTATTGTTTTATAGTATTTTGTTAGTCCCCTAGCATGTTTCTTTTGCGTATGATACGAGCCCCATCGGGATTCTTCTCCGTGGGGTATGATGTATGGCAAACCCAAGTCATAATCCCAAACAAATTTTAACTTCATCTTTGTTACCATGTAGAAAACATTGTGATTGACACATTCAAATCAAGCTTGGGCATAACCAATTATACAATGATCCCATTACAAATTTGATTCAAGTCTCCTAAGGTTGTTGGCCATTACACACATCATGGAACTTGAATTTGGCCACAAAATTATTAAATCGCTCACACGACTTGATGAATCGTTCAGGCAATTCTTAATCTATGTCGCACTTATTATTGTTTTATATTGTTTTGTTTGTCCCCTAACATGTTTCATTTGCGTATGATATGAGCCCCATCGTGATTCTTCTCCGCGGGGTATGATGTATTGCAAACCTAGGTCATAATCCCAAACAAATCTTAACATCATCTTTGTTACCATGTAGAAAAAATTATGATTGATACATTCAAATCAAGCTTGGGCATAACCAATTATACAATGATCCCATTACCAATTTGATTCAAGTCTCCTAAGGTTGTTGCCCATTACACACATCATGGAACTTGAATTTGGCCACAAAAATTATTAAATCGCTAACGCGACTTGATGAATCGCTCAGGCGATTCTTAATCTAGGTGGTACTAATTATTGTTTTATAGTATTTTGTTAGTCCCCTAGCATGTTTCTTTTGCGTATGATATGAGCCCCATCGTGATTCTTCTCCGTGGGGTATGATGTATTGCAAACCTAGGTCATAATCCCAAACAAATCTTAACATCATTTTTGTTACCATGTAGAAAACATTGTGATTGATACATTCAAATCAAGCTTGGGCATAACTAATTATACAATGATCCCATTACAAATTTGATTCAAGTCTCCTAAGGTTGTTGGCCATTACACACATCATGGAACTTGAATTTGGCCACCAAAATTATTAAATCGCTCACGTGACTTGATGAATCGCTCAGGCGATTCTTAATCTAGGTCGCACTTATTATTGTTTTATATTATTTTGTTAGTCCCCTAGAATGTTTCTTTTGCGTATGATATGAGCCCCATCGGGATTCTTCTCCGTGGGGTATGATGTATGGCAAACCCAAGTCATAATCCCAAACAAATCTTAACTTCATCTTTGTTAACATATAGAAAACATAGTGATTGACACATTCAAATCAAGCTTGGGCATAACCAATTATACAATGATCCCATTACAAATTTGATTCAAGTCTCCTAAGGTTGTTGGCCATTACACACATCATGGAACTTGAATTTGGCCAAAAAATTATTAAAACGCTCACGCGACTTGATCAATCGCTCAGGCGATTCTTAATCTATGTCGCACTTATTATTGTTTTATATTATATTGTTAGTCCCCTAGCATGTTTCTTCTGCGTATGACATGAGCCCTATCGTGATTCTTCTCCGTAGGGTATGATGTATTGCAAACCTGGCTCATAATCCCAAACACATCTTAACATCATCTTTGTTACCATGTAGAAAACATTGTGATTGATACATTCAAATCAAGCTTGGGCATAACCAATTATACAATAATCCCATTTCAAATTTGATTCAAGTCTCCTAAGGTTGTTGGCCATTACACACATCATTGAACTTGAATTTGGCCACAACAATTATTAAATCACTCACTCGACTTGATGAATCGCTCAGGCGATTCTTCGTCTAGGTCGCACTTATTATTTTTTTATATTATTTTGTTAGTCCCCTAGCATGTTTCTTTTGCGTATAATATGAGCCCCATCGTGATTCTTCTCCGTGGGGTATGATGTATTGCAAACCTAGGTCATAATCCCAAACAAATCTTAACATCATCTTTGTTAGCATGTAGAAAAAATTATGATTGATACATTCAAATCAAGCTTGGGCATAACCAATTATACAATGATCCCATTACAAATTTGATTCAAGTCTCCTAAGGTTATTGGCCATTAAACACATCATGGAACTTGACTTTGGCCACAAAAATTATTAAATCGCTCACGCGACTTGATGAATCGCTCAGGCGATTCTTAATCTAGGTGGCACTAATTATTGTTTTATAGTATTTTGTTAGTCCCCTAGCATGTTTCTTTTGCGTATGATATGAGCCCCATCGGGATTTTTCTCCGTGGGGTATGATGTATGGTAAACCCAAGTAATAATCCCAAACAAATCTTAACTTCATCTTTGTTACCATGTAGAAAACATTGTGATTGACACATTCAAATCAAGCTTGGGCATAACCAATTATGCAATGATCCCATTACAAATTTGATTCAAGTCTCCTAAGGTTGTTGGCCATTACACACATCATGGAACTTGAAGTTGGCCACAAAATTATTAAATCGCTCACGCGACTTGATGAATCGTTCAGGCGATTCTTAATCTATGTCGCACTTATTATTGTTTTATATTGTTTTGTTTGTCCCCTAACATGTTTCATTTGCGTATGATATGAGCCCCATCGTGATTCTTCTCCGTGGAGTATGATGTATTGCAAACCTAGGTCATAATCCCAAACAAATCTTAACATCATCTTTGTTACCATGTAGAAAAAATTATGATTGATACATTCAAATCAAGCTTGGGCATAACAAATTATACAATGATCCCATTACAAATTTGATTCAAGTCTCCTAAGGTTATTGGCCATTAAACACATCATGGAACTTGAATTTGGCCACAAAAATTATAAAATCACTCAATCGACTTTATGAATCGCTCAGGCGATTCTTCATCTAGGTTGCACTTATTATTGTTTTATATTATTTTGTTAGTCCCCTAGCATGTTTCTTTTGCGTATGATATGAGCCCCATCGTGATTCTTCTCCGTGGGGTATGATGTATTGCAAACCTAGGTCATAATCCCAAACAAATCTTAACATCATCTTTGTTACCATGTAGAAAAAATTATGATTGATACATTCAAATCAAGCTTGGGCATAACCAATTATACAATGATCCCATTACAAATTTGATTCAAGTCTCCTAAGGTTATTGGCCATTAAACACATCATGGAACTTGAATTTGGCCACAAAAATTATTAAATCGCTCACGCGACTTGATGAATCGCTCAGGCGATTCTTAATCTAGTTGGCACTAATTATTGTTTTATAGTATTTTGTTAGTCCCCTAGCATGTTTCTTATGCGTATGGTACGAGCCCCATCGGGATTCTTCTCCGTGGGGTATGATGTATGGCAAACCCAAGTCATAATCCCAAACAAATTTTAACTTCATCTTTGTTACCATGTAGAAAACATTGTGATTGACACATTCAAATCAAGCTTGGGCATAACCAATTATACAATGATCCCATTACAAATTTGATTCAAGTCTCCTAAGGTTGTTGGCCATTACACACATCATGGAACTTGAATTTGGCCACAAAATTATTAAATCGCTCACGCGACTTGATGAATCGCTCAGGCGATTCTTAATCTATGTCGTACTTATTATTGTTTTATATTATTTTGTTAGTCCCCTAACATGTTTCATTTGCGTATGATATGAGCCCCATCGTGATTCTTCTCCGTGGGGTATGATGTATTGCAAACCTAGGTCATAATCCCAAACAAATCTTAACATCATCTTTGTTACCATGTAGAAAAAATTATGATTGATACATTCAAATCAAGCTTGGGCATAACCAATTATACAATGATCCCATTACAAATTTGATTCAAGTCTCCTAAGGTTATTGGCCATTAAACACATCATGGAACTTGAATTTGGCCGCAAAAATTATAAAATCACTCACTCGACTTGATGATTCGCTCAGGCGATTCTTCATCTAGGTCGCACTTATTATTGTTTTATATTATTTTGTTAGTCCCCTAGCATTTTTCTTTTGCGTATGATATGAGCCCCATCGTGATTCTTCTCCGTGGGGTATGATGTATTGCAAACCTAGGTCATAATCCCAAACAAATCTTAACATCATCTTTGTTACCATGTAGAAAAAATTATGATTGATACATTCAAATCAAGCTTGGGCATAACCAATTATACAATGATCCCATTACAAATTTGATTCAAGTCTCCTATGGTTATTGGCCATTAAACACATCATGGAACTTGAATTTGGCCACAAAAATTATTAAATCGCTCACGCGACTTGATGAATCGCTCAGGCGATTCTTAATCTAGGTGGCACTAATTATTGTTTTATAGTATTTTGTTAGTCCCCTAGCATGTTTCTTTTACGTATGATACGAGCCCCATCGGGATTCTTCTCGTGGGGTATGATGTATGGCAAACCCAAGTCATAATCCCAAACAAATTTTAACTTCATCTTTGTTACCATGTAGAAAACATTGTGATTGACACATTCAAATCAAGCTTGGGCATAACCAATTATACAATGATCCCATTACAAATTTGATTCAAGTCTCCTAAGGTTGTTGGCCATTACACACATCATGGAACTTGAATTTGGCCACAAAATTATTAAATCGCTCACGCGACTTGATGAATCGCTCAGGCGATTCTTAATCTATGTCGCACTTATTATTGTTTTATATTATTTTGTTAGTCCCCTAACATGTTTCATTTGCGTATGATATGAGCCCCATCGTGATTCTTCTCCGTGGGGTATGATGTATTGCAAACCTAGGTCATAATCCCAAACAAATATTAACATCATCTTTGTTACCATGTAGAAAAAATTATGATTGATACATTCAAATCAAGCTTGGGCATAACCAATTATACAATGATCCCATTACAAATTTGATTCAAGTCTCCTAAGGTTATTGGCCATTAAACACATCATGGAACTTGAATTTGGCCACAAAAATTATAAAATCACTCACTCGACTTGATGAATCGCTCAGGCGATTCTTCATCTAGGTCGCACTTATTATTGTTTTATATTATTTTGTTAGTCCCCTAGCATTTTTCTTTTGCGTATGATATGAGCCCCATCGTGATTCTTCTCCGTGGGGTATGATGTATTGCAAACCTAGGTCATAATCCCAAACAAATCTTAACATCATCTTTGTTACCATGTAGAAAAAATTATGATTGATACATTCAAATCAAGCTTGGGCATAACCAATTATACAATGATCCCATTACAAATTTGATTCAAGTCTCCTAAGGTTATTGGCCATTAAACACATCATGGAACTTGAATTTGGCCACAAAAATTATTAAATCGCTCACGCGACTTGATGAATCGCTCAGGCGATTCTTAATCTAAGTGGCACTAATTATTGTTTTATAGTATTTTGTTAGTCCCCTAGCATGTTTCTTATGCGTATGATACGAGCCCCATCGGGATTCTTCTCCGTGGGGTATGATGTATGGCAAACCCAAGTCATAATCCCAAACAAATTTTAACTTCATCTTTGTTACCATGTAGAAAACATTGTGATTGACACATTCAAATCAAGCTTGGGCATAACCAATTATACAATGATCCCATTACAAATTTGATTCAAGTCTCCTAAGGTTGTTGGCCATTACACACATCATGGAACTTGAATTTGGCCACAAAATTATTAAATCGCTCACGCGACTTGATGAATCGCTCAGGCGATTCTTAATCTATGTCGCACTTATTATTGTTTTATATTATTTTGTTAGTCCCCTAACATGTTTCATTTGCGTATGATATGAGCCCCATCGTGATTCTTCTCCGTGGGGTATGATGTATTGCAAACCTAGGTCATAATCCCAAACAAATCTTAACATCATCTTTGTTACCATGTAGAAAAAATTATGATTGATACATTCAAATCAAGCTTGGGCATAACCAATTATACAATGATCCCATTACAAATTTGATTCAAGTCTCCTAAGGTTATTGGCCATTAAACACATCATGGAACTTGAATTTGGCCACAAAAATTATAAAATCACTCACTCGACTTGATGAATCGCTCAGGCGATTCTTCATCTAGGTCGCACTTATTATTGTTTTATATTATTTTGTTAGTCCCCTAGCATTTTTCTTTTGCGTATGATATGAGCCCCATCGTGATTCTTCTCCGTGGGGTATGATGTATTGCAAACCTAGGTCATAATCCCAAACAAATCTTAACATCATCTTTGTTACCAGTAGAAAAAATTATGATTGATACATTCAAATCAAGCTTGGGCATAACCAATTATACAATGATCCCATTACAAATTTGATTCAAGTCTCCTAAGGTTATTGGCCATTAAACACATCATGGAACTTGAATTTGGCCACAAAAATTATTAAATCGCTCACGCGACTTGATGAATCGCTCAGGCGATTCTTAATCTAGGTGGCACTAATTATTGTTTTATAGTATTTTGTTAGTCCCCTAGCATGTTTCTTTTGCGTATGATACGAGCCCCATCGGGATTCTTCTCGTGGGGTATGATGTATGGCAAACCCAAGTCATAATCCCAAACAAATTTTAACTTCATCTTTGTTACCATGTAGAAAACATTGTGATTGACACATTCAAATCAAGCTTGGGCATAACCAATTATACAATGATCCCATTACAAATTTGATTCAAGTCTCCTAAGGTTGTTGGCCATTACACACATCATGGAACTTGAATTTGGCCACAAAATTATTAAATCGCTCACGCGACTTGATGAATCGCTCAGGCGATTCTTAATCTATGTCGCACTTATTATTGTTTTATATTATTTTGTTAGTCCCCTAACATGTTTCATTTGCGTATGATATGAGCCCCATCGTGATTCTTCTCCGTGGGGTATGATGTATTGCAAACCTAGGTCATAATCCCAAACAAATCTTAACATCATCTTTGTTACCATGTAGAAAAAATTATGATTGATACATTCAAATCAAGCTTGGGCAAAACCAATTATACAATGATCCCATTATAAATTTGATTCAAGTCTCCTAAGGTTATTGGCCATTAAACACATCATGGAACTTGAATTTGGCCACAAAAATTATAAAATCACTCACTCGACTTGATGAATCGCTCAGGCGATTCTTCATCTAGGTCGCACTTATTATTGTTTTATATTATTTTGTTAGTCCCCTAGCATTTTTCTTTTGCGTATGATATGAGCCCCATCGTGATTCTTCTCCGTGGGGTATGATGTATTGCAAACCTAGGTCATAATCCCAAACAAATCTTAACATCATCTTTGTTACCATGTAGGAAAAATTATGATTGATACATTCAAATCAAGCTTGGGCATAACCAGTTATACAATGATCCCATTACAAATTTGATTCAAGTCTCCTAAGGTTATTGGCCATTAAACACATCATGGAACTTGAATTTGGCCACAAAAATTATTAAATCGCTCACGCGACTTGATGAATCGCTTAGGCGATTCCTAATCTAGGTGGCACTAATTATTGTTTTATAGTATTTTGTTAGTCCCCTAGCATGTTTCTTTTGCGTATGATACGAGCCCCATCGGGATTCTTCTCCGTGGGGTATGATGTATGGCAAACCCAAGTCATAATCCCAAACAAATTTTAACTTCATCTTTGTTACCATGTAGAAAACATTGTGATTGATACATTCAAATCAAGCTTGGGCATAACCAATTATACAATGATCCCATTACAAATTTGATTTAAGTCTCCTAAGGTTATTGGCCATTAAACACATCATGGAACTTGAATTTGGCCACAAAAATTATAAAATCACTCACTCGACTTGATGAATCGCTCAGGCGATTCTTCATCTAGGTCGCACTTATTATTGTTTTATATTATTTTGTTAGTCCCCTAGCATTTTTCTTTTGCGTATGATATGAGCCCCATCGTGATTCTTCTCCGTGGGGTATGATGTATTGCAAACCTAGGTCATAATCCCAAACAAATCTTAACATCATCTTTGTTACCATGTAGAAAAAATTATGATTGATACATTCAAATCAAGCTTGGGCAAAACCAATTATACAATGATCCCATTACAAATTTGATTCAAGTCTCCTAAGGTTATTGGCTATTAAACACATCATGGAACTTGAATTTGGCCACAAAAATTATTAAATCGCTCACGCGACTTGATGAATCGCTCAGGCGATTCTTAATCTAGGTGGCACTAATTATTGTTTTATAGTATTTTGTTAGTCCCCTAGCATGTTTCTTTTGCGTATGATACGAGCCCCATCGGGATTCTTCTCCGTGGGGTATGATGTATGGCAAACCCAAGTCATAATCCCAAACAAATTTTAACTTCATCTTTGTTACCATGTAGAAAACATTGTGATTGATACATTCAAATCAAGCTTGGGCATAACCAATTATACAATGATCCCATTACAAATTTGATTCAAGTCTCCTAAGGTTATTGGCCATTAAACACATCATGGAACTTGAATTTGGCCACAAAAATTATAAAATCACTCACTCGACTTGATGAATCGCTCAGGCGATTCTTCATCTAGGTCGCACTTATTATTGTTTTATATTATTTTGTTAGTCCCCTAGCATTTTTCTTTTGCGTATGATATGAGCCCCATCGTGATTCTTCTCCGTGGTGTATGATGTATTGCAAACCTAGGTCATAATCCCAAACAAATCTTAACATCATCTTTGTTACCATGTAGAAAAAATTATGATTGATACATTCAAATCAAGCTTGGGCATAACCAATTATACAATGATCCCATTACAAATTTGATTCAAGTCTCCTAAGGTTATTGGCTATTAAACACATCATGGAACTTGAATTTGGCCACAAAAATTATTAAATCGCTCACGCGACTTGATGAATCGCTCAGGCGATTCTTAATCTAGGTGGCACTAATTATTGTTTTATAGTATTTTGTTAGTCCCCTAGCATGTTTCTTTTGCGTATGATACGAGCCCCATCGGGATTCTTCTCCGTGGGGTATGATGTATGGCAAACCCAAGTCATAATCCCAAACAAATTTTAACTTCATCTTTGTTACCATGTAGAAAACATTGTGATTGATACATTCAAATCAAGCTTGGCCATAACCAATTATACAATGATCCCATTACAAATTTGATTCAAGTCTCCTAAGGTTATTGGCCATTAAACACATCATGGAACTTGAATTTGGCCACAAAAATTATAAAATCACTCACTCGACTTGATGAATCGCTCAGGCGATTCTTCATCTAGGTCGCACTTATTATTGTTTTGTATTTTTTTGTTAGTCCCCTAGCATTTTTCTTTTGCGTATGATATGAGCCCCATCGTGATTCTTCTCCGTGGGGTATGATGTATTGCAAACCTAGGTCATAATCCCAAACAAATCTTAACATCATCTTTGTTACCATGTAGAAAAAATTATGATTGATACATTCAAATCAAGCTTGGGCATAACCAATTATACAATGATCCCATTACAAATTTGATTCAAGTCTCCTAAGGTTATTGGCTATTAAACACATCATGGAACTTGAATTTGGCCACAAAAATTATTAAATCGCTCACGCGACTTGATGAATCGCTCAGGCGATTCTTAATCTAGGTGGCACTAATTATTGTTTTATAGTATTTTGTTAGTCCCCTGGCATGTTTCTTTTGCGTATGATACGAGCCCCATCGGGATTCTTCTCCGTGGGGTATGATGTATGGCAAACCCAAGTCATAATCCCAAACAAATTTTAACTTCATCTTTGTTACCATGTAGAAAACATTGTGATTGATACATTCAAATCAAGCTTGGGCATAACCAATTATACAATGATCCCATTACAAATTTGATTCAAGTCTCCTAAGGTTATTGGCCATTAAACACATAATGGAACTTGAATTTGGCCACAAAAATTATAAAATCACTCACTCGACTTGATGAATCGCTCAGGCGATTCTTCATCTAGGTCGCACTTATTATTGTTTTATATTATTTTGTTAGTCCCCTAGCATTTTTCTTTTGCGTATGATATGAGCCCCATCGTGATTCTTCTCCGTGGGGTATGATGTATTGCAAACCTAGGTCATAATCCCAAACAAATCTTAACATCATCTTTGTTACCATGTAGAAAAAATTATGATTG
Organism: Lantana camara; assembly: GCA_037501455.1. NCBI lineage: Eukaryota > Viridiplantae > Streptophyta > Magnoliopsida > Lamiales > Verbenaceae > Lantana > Lantana camara. The sequence continues at coordinate 61,499,443 of CM074857.1, read as the reverse complement.
ATACATTCAAATCAAGCTTGGGCATAACCAATTATACAATGATCCCATTACAAATTTGATTCAAGTCTCCTAAGGTTATTGGCCATTAAACACATCATGGAACTTGAATTTGGCCACAAAAATTATTAAATCGCTCACGCGACTTGATGAATCGCTCAGGCGATTCTTAATCTAGGTGGCACTAATTATTGTTTTATAGTATTTTGTTAGTCCCCTAGCATGTTTCTTTTGCGTATGATACGAGCCCCATCGGGATTCTTCTCCGTGGGGTATGATGTATGGCAAACCCAAGTCATAATCCCAAACAAATTTTAACTTCATCTTTGTTACCATGTAGAAAACATTGTGATTGACACATTCAAATCAAGCTTGGGCATAACCAATTATACAATGATCCCATTACAAATTTGATTCAAGTCTCCTAAGGTTGTTGGCCATTACACACATCATGGAACTTGAATTTGGCCACAAAATTATTAAATCGCTCACGCGACTTGATGAATCGCTCAGGCGATTCTTAATCTATGTCGCACTTATTATTGTTTTATATTATTTTGTTAGTCCCCTAACATGTTTCATTTGCGTATGATATGAGCCCCATCGTGATTCTTCTCCGTGGGGTATGATGTATTGCAAACCTAGGTCATAATCCCAAACAAATCTTAAGATCATCTTTGTTACCATGTAGAAAAAATTATGATTGATACATTCAAATCAAGCTTGGGCATAACCAATTATACAATGATCCCATTACAAATTTGATTCAAGTCTCCTAAGGTTATTGGCCATTAAACACATCATGGAACTTGAATTTGGCCACAAAAATTATAAAATCACTCACTCGACTTGATGAATCGCTCAGGCGATTCTTCATCTAGGTCGCACTTATTATTGTTTTATATTATTTTGTTAGTCCCCTAGCATTTTTCTTTTGCGTATGATATGAGCCCCATCGTGATTCTTCTCCGTGGGGTATGATGTATTGCAAACCTAGGTCATAATCCCAAACAAATCTTAACATCATCTTTGTTACCATGTAGAAAAAATTATGATTGATACATTCAAATCAAGCTTGGGCATAACCAATTATACAATGATCCCATTACAAATTTGATTCAAGTCTCCTAAGGTTATTGGCTATTAAACACATCATGGAACTTGAATTTGGCCACAAAAATTATTAAATCGCTCACGCGACTTGATGAATCGCTCAGGCGATTCTTAATCTAGGTGGCACTAATTATTGTTTTATAGTATTTTGTTAGTCCCCTAGCATGTTTCTTTTGCGTATGATACGAGCCCCATCGGGATTCTTCTCCGTGGGGTATGATGTATGGCAAACCCAAGTCATAATCCCAAACAAATTTTAACTTCATCTTTGTTACCATGTAGAAAACATTGTGATTGACACATTCAAATCAAGCTTGGGCATAACCAATTATACAATGATCCCATTACAAATTTGATTCAAGTCTCCTAAGGTTGTTGGCCATTACACACATCATGGAACTTGAATTTGGCCACAAAATTATTAAATCGCTCATGCGACTTGATGAATCGCTCAGGCGATTCTTAATCTATGTCGCACTTATTATTGTTTTATATTATTTTGTTAGTCCCCTAACATGTTTCATTTGCGTATGATATGAGCCCCATCGTGATTCTTCTCCGTGGGGTATGATGTATTGCAAACCTAGGTCATAATCCCAAACAAATCTTAACATCATCTTTGTTACCATGTAGAAAAAATTATGATTGATACATTCAAATCAAGCTTGGGCATAACCAATTATACAATGATCCCATTACAAATTTGATTCAAGTCTCCTAAGGTTATTGGCCATTAAACACATCATGGAACTTGAATTTGGCCACAAAAATTATAAAATCACTCACTCGACTTGATGAATCGCTCAGGCGATTCTTCATCTAGGTCGCACTTATTACTGTTTTATATTATTTTGTTAGTCCCCTAGCATTTTTCTTTTGCGTATGATATGAGCCCCATCGTGATTCTTCTCCGTGGGGTATGATGTATTGCAAACCTAGGTCATAATCCCAAACAAATCTTAACATCATCTTTGTTACCATGTAGAAAAAATTATGATTGATACATTCAAATCAAGCTTGGGCATAACCAATTATACAATGATCCCATTACAAATTTGATTCAAGTCTCCTAAGGTTATTGGCTATTAAACACATCATGGAACTTGAATTTGGCCACAAAAATTATTAAATCGCTCACGCGACTTGATGAATCGCTCAGGCGATTCTTAATCTAGGTGGCACTAATTATTGTTTTATAGTATTTTGTTAGTCCCCTAGCATGTTTCTTTTGCGTATGATACGAGCCCCATCGGGATTCTTCTCCGTGGGGTATGATGTATGGCAAACCCAAGTCATAATCCCAAACAAATTTTAACTTCATCTTTGTTACCATGTAGAAAACATTGTGATTGACACATTCAAATTAAGCTTGGGCATAACCAATTATACAATGATCCCATTACAAATTTGATTCAAGTCTCCTAAGGTTGTTGGCCATTACACACATCATGGAACTTGAATTTGGCCACAAAATTATTAAATCGCTCACGCGACTTGATGAATCGCTCAGGCGATTCTTAATCTATGTCGCACTTATTATTGTTTTATATTATTTTGTTAGTCCCCTAACATGTTTCATTTGCGTATGATATGAGCCCCATCGTGATTCTTCTCCGTGGGGTATGATGTATTGCAAACCTAGGTCATAATCCCAAACAAATCTTAACATCATCTTTGTTACCATGTAGAAAAAATTATGATTGATACATTCAAATCAAGCTTGGGCATAACCAATTATACAATGATCCCATTACAAATTTGATTCAAGTCTCCTAAGGTTATTGGCCATTAAACACATCATGGAACTTGAATTTGGCCACAAAAATTATAAAATCACTCACTCGACTTGATGAATCGCTCAGGCGATTCTTCATCTAGGTCGCACTTATTATTGTTTTATATTATTTTGTTAGTCCCCTAGCATTTTTCTTTTGCGTATGATATGAGCCCCATCGTGATTCTTCTCCGTGGGGTATGATGTATTGCAAACCTAGGTCATAATCCCAAACAAATCTTAACATCATCTTTGTTACCATGTAGAAAAAATTATGATTGATACATTCAAATCAAGCTTGGGCATAACCAATTATACAATGATCCCATTACAAATTTGATTCAAGTCTCCTAAGGTTATTGGCCATTAAACACTTCATGGAACTTGAATTTGGCCACAAAAATTATTAAATCGCTCACGCGACTTGATGAATCGCTCAGGCGATTCTTAATCTAGGTGGCACTAATTATTGTTTTATAGTATTTTGTTAGTCCCCTAGCATGTTTCTTTTGCGTATGATATGAGTCCCATCGTGATTCTTCTCCGTGGGGTATGATGTATTGCAAACCTAGGTCATAATCCCAAACAAATCTTAAAATCATCTTTGTTACCATGTAGAAAACATTGTGATTGATACATTCAAATCAAGCTTGGGCATAACCAATTATACAATGATCCCATTACAAATTTGATTCAAGTCTCCTAAGGTTGTTGGCCATTACACACATCATGGAACTTGAATTTGGCAAAAAAATTATTAAATCGCTCACGCGATTTGATGAATCGCTCAGGCGATTCTTAATCTTGGTCGCACTTATTACTGTTTTATATTATTTTGTTAGTCCCCTAGCATGTTTCTTTTGCGTATGATATGAGCCCCATCGGAATTCTTCTCCGTGGGGTATGATGTATGGCAAACCCAAGTCATAATCCCAAACAAACCTTAACTTCGTCTTTGTTACCATGTAGAAAACATTGTGATTGACACATTCAAATCAAGCTTGGGCATAACCAATTATACAATGATCCCATTACAAATTTGATTCAAGTCTCCTAAGGTTGTTGGCCATTACACACATCATAGAACTTGAATTTGGCCACAAAATTATTAAATCGCTCACGCGACATGATCAATCGCTCAGGCAATTCTTAATCTAGGTCGTACTTATTATTGTTTTATATTATTTTGTTAGTCCCCTAGCATGTTTCTTTTGCGTTTGATATGAGCCCCATCGTGATTCTTCTCCGTGGGGTATGATGTATTGCAAACCTAGCTCATAATCCCAAACACATCTTAACATCATCTTTGTTACCATGTAGAAAACATTGTGATTGATACATTCTAATCAAGCTTGGGCATAACCAATTATACAATAATCCCATTACAAATTTGATTCAAGTCTCCTAAGGTTGTTGGCCATTACACACATCATGGAACTTGAATTTGGCCACAAAAATTATTAAATCACTCACTCGACTTGATGAATCGCTCAGGCGATTCTTCATCTAGGTCGCACTTATTATTGTTTTATATTATTTTGTTAGTCCCTTAGCATGTTTCTTTTGCGTATGATATGAGCCCCATCGTGATTCTTCTCCGTGGGGTATGATGTATTGCAAACCTAGGTCATAATCCCAAACAAATCTTAACATCATCTTTGTTACCATGTAGAAAAAATTATGATTGATACATTAAAATCAAGCTTGGGCATAACCAATTATACAATGATCCCATTACAAATTTGATTCAAGTCTCCTAAGGTTATTGGCCATTAAACACATCATAGAACTTGAATTAGGCCACAAAAATTATTAAATCGCTCACGCGACTTGATGAATCGCTCAGGCGATTCTTAATCTAGGTGGCACTAATTATTGTTTTATAGTATTTTGTTAGTCCCCTAGCATGTTTCTTTTGCGTATGATATGAGCCCCATCGTGATTCTTCTCCGTGGGGTATGATGTATTGCAAACCTAGGTCATAATCCCAAACAAATCTTAACACCATCTTTGTTACCATGTAGAAAACATTGTGATTGATACATTCAAATCAAGCTTGGGCATAACCAATTATACAATGATCCCATTACAAATTTGATTCAAGTCTCCTAAGGTTGTTGGCAATTACACACATCATGGAACTTGAATTTGGCCACAAAAATTATTAAATCGCTCACGCGACTTGCTGAATTGCTCAGGCGATTCTTAATCTAGGTCACACTTATTATTGTTTTATATTATTTTGTTAGTCCCCTAACATGTTTCTTTTGCGTATGATATGAGCCCCATCGGGATTCTTCTCCGTGGGGTATGATGTATGGTAAACCCAAGTAATAATCCCAAACAAATCTTAACTTCATCTTTGTTACCATGTAGAAAACATTGTGATTGACACATTCAAATCAAGCTTGGGCATAACCAATTATGCAATGATCCCATTACAAATTTGATTCAAGTCTCCTAAGGTTGTTGGCCATTACACACATCATGGAACTTGAATTTGGCCACAAAATTATTAAATCGCTCACGCGACTTGATGAATCGTTCAGGCGATTCTTAATCTATGTCGCACTTATTATTGTTTTATATTATTTTGTTAGTCCCCTAACATGTTTCATTTGCGTATGATATGAGCCCCATCGTGATTCTTCTCCGTGGGGTATGATGTATTGCAAACCTAGGTCATAATCCCAAACAAATCTTAACATCATCTTTGTTACCATGTAGAAAAAATTATGATTGATACATTCAAATCAAGCTTGGGCATAACCAATTATACAATGATCCCATTACAAATTTGATTCAAGTCTCCTAAGGTTATTGGCCATTAATCACATCATGGAACTTGAATTTGGCCACAAAAATTATAAAATCACTCACTCGACTTGATGAATCGCTCAGGCGATTCTTCATCTAGGTCGCACTTATTATTGTTTTATATTATTTTTTTACTCCCCTAGCATTTTTCTTTTGCGTATGATATGAGCCCCATCGTGATTCTTCTCCGTGGGGTATGATGTTTTGCAAACCTAGGTCATAATCCCAAACAAATCTTAACATCATTTTGTTACCATGTAGAAAAAATTATGATTGATACATTCAAATCAAGCTTGGGCATAACCAATTATACAATGATCCCATTACAAATTTGATTCTAGTCTCCTAAGGTTATTGGCCATTAAACACATCATGGAACTTGAATTTGGCCACAAAAATTATAAAATCACTCACTCGACTTGATGAATCGCTCAGGCGATTCTTCATCTAGGTCGCACTTATTATTATTTTATATTATTTTGTTAGTCCCCTAGCATGTTTCTTTTGCGTATGATATGAGCCCCATCGTGATTCTTCTCCGTGGGGTATGATGTATTGCAAACCTAGGTCATAATCCCAAACAAATCATAACATCATCTTTGTTACCATGTAGAAAAAATTATGATTGATACATTCAAATCAAGCTTTGGCATAACCAATTGTACAATGATCCCATTACAAATTTGATTCAAGTCTCCTAAGGTTATTGGCCATTAAACACATCATGGAACTTGAATTTGGCCACAAAAATTATTAAATCGCTCACGCGACTTGATGAATCGCTCAGGCGATTCTTAATCTAGGTGGCACTAATTATTGTTTTATAGTATTTTGTTAGTCCCCTAGCATGTTTCTTTTGCGTATGATACGAGCCCCATCGGGATTCTTCTCCGTGGGGTATGATGTATGGCAAACCCAAGTCATAATCCCAAACAAATTTTAACTTCATCTTTGTTACCATGTAGAAAACATTGTGATTGACACATTCAAATCAAGCTTGGGCATAACCAATTATACAATGATCCCATTACAAATTTGATTCAAGTCTCCTAAGGTTGTTGGCCATTACACACATCATGGAACTTGAATTTGGCCACAAAATTATTAAATCGCTCACGCGACTTGATGAATCGCTCAGGCGATTCTTAATCTATGTCGCACTTATTATTGTTTTATATTATTTTGTTAGTCCCCTAACATGTTTCATTTGCGTATGATATGAGCCCCATCGTGATTCTTCTCCGTGGGGTATGATGTATTGCAAACCTAGGTCATAATCCCAAACAAATCTTAACATCATCTTTGTTACCATGTAGAAAAAATTATGATTGATACATTCAAATCAAGCTTGGGCATAACCAATTATACAATGATCCCATTACAAATTTGATTCAAGTCTCCTAAGGTTATTGGCCATTAAACACATCATGGAACTTGAATTTGGCCACAAAAATTATAAAATCACTCACTCGACTTGATGAATCGCTCAGGCGATTCTTCATCTAGGTCGCACTTATTATTGTTTTATATTATTTTGTTAGTCCCCTAGCATTTTTCTTTTGCGTATGATATGAGCCCCATCGTGATTCTTCTCCGTGGGGTATGATGTATTGCAAACCTAGGTCATAATCCCAAACAAATCTTAACATCATCTTTGTTACCATGTAGAAAAAATTATGATTGATACATTCAAATCAAGCTTGGGCATAACCAATTATACAATGATCCCATTACAAATTTGATTCAAGTCTCCTAAGGTTATTGGCCATTAAACACATCATGGAACTTGAATTTGGCCACAAAAATTATAAAATCACTCACTCGACTTGATGAATCGCTCAGGCGATTCTTCATCTACTTCGCACTTATTATTGTTTTATATTATTTTGTTAGTCCCCTAGCATGTTTCTTTTGCGTATGATATGAGCCCCATCGTGATTCTTCTCCGTGGGGTATGATGTATTGCAAACCTAGGTCATAATCCCAAACAAATCTTAACATCATCTTTGTTACCATGTAGAAAAAATTATGATTGATACATTCAAATCAAGCTTGGGCATAACCAATTATACAATGATCCCATTACAAATTTGATTCAAGTCTCCTAAGGTTATTGGCCATTAAACACATCATGGAACTTGAATTTGGCCACAAAAATTATAAAATCACTCACTCGACTTGATGAATCGCTCAGGCGATTCTTCATCTACTTCGCACTTATTATTGTTTTATATTATTTTGTTAGTCCCCTAGCATGTTTCTTTTGCGTATGATATGAGCCCCATCGTGATTCTTCTCCGTGGGGTATGATGTATTGCAAACCTAGGTCATAATCCCAAACAAATCTTAACATCATCTTTGTTACCATGTAGAAAAAATTATGATTGATACATTCAAATCAAGCTTGGGCATAACCAATTATACAATGATCCCATTACAAATTTGATTCAAGTCTCCTAAGGTTATTGGCCATTAAACACATCATGGAACTTGAATTTGGCCACAAAAATTATTAAATCGCTCACGCGACTTGATGAATCGCTCAGGCGATTCTTAATCTAGGTGGCACTAATTATTGTTTTATAGTATTTTGTTAGTCCCCTAGCATGTTTCTTTTGCGTATGATACGAGCCCCATCGGGATTCTTCTCCGTGGGGTATGATGTATGGCAAACCCAAGTCATAATCCCAAACAAATTTTAACTTCATCTTTGTTACCATGTAGAAAACATTGTGATTGACACATTCAAATCAAGCTTGGGCATAACAAATTATACAATGATCCCATTACAAATTTGATTCAAGTCTCCTAAGGTTGTTGGCCATTACACACATCATGGAACTTGAATTTGGCCACAAAATTATTAAATGGCTCACGCGACTTGATGAATCGCTCAGGCGATTCTTAATCTATGTCGCACTTATTATTGTTTTATATTATTTTGTTAGTCCCCTAACATGTTTCATTTGCGTATGATATGAGCCCCATCGTGATTCTTCTCCGTGGGGTATGATGTATTGCAAACCTAGGTCATAATCCCAAACAAATCTTAACATCATCTTTGTTACCATGTAGAAAAAATTATGATTGATACATTCAAATCAAGCTTGGGCATAACCAATTATACAATGATCCCATTACAAATTTGATTCAAGTCTCCTAAGGTTATTGGCCATTAAACACATCATGGAACTTGAATTTGGCCACAAAAATTATAAAATCACTCACTCGACTTGATGAATCGCTCAGGCGATTCTTCATCTAGGTCGCACTTATTATTGTTTTATATTATTTTGTTAGTCCCCTAGCATTTTTCTTTTGCGTATGATATGAGCCCCATCGTGATTCTTCTCCGTGGGGAATGATGTATTGCAAACCTAGGTCATAATCCCAAACAAATCTTAACATCATCTTTGTTACCATGTAGAAAAAATTATGATTGATACATTCAAATCAAGCTTGGGCATAACCAATTATACAATGATCCCATTACAAATTTGATTCAAGTCTCCTAAGGTTATTGGCCATTAAACACATCATGGAACTTGAATTTGGCCACAAAAATTATTAAATCGCTCACGCGACTTGATGAATCGCTCAGGCGATTCTTAATCTAGGTGGCACTAATTATTGTTTTATAGTATTTTGTTAGTCCCCTAGCATGTTTCTTTTGCGTATGATATGAGTCCCATCGTGATTCTTCTCCGTGGGGTATGATGTATTGCAAACCTAGGTCATAATCCCAAACAAATCTTAAAATCATCTTTGTTACCATGTAGAAAACATTGTGATTGATACATTCAAATCAAGCTTGGGCATAACCAATTATACAATGATCCCATTACAAATTTGATTCAAGTCTCCTAAGGTTGTTGGCCATTACACACATCATGGAACTTGAATTTGGCTACAAAAATTATTAAATCGCTCATGCGACTTGATGAATCGCTCAGGCGATTCTTAATCTAGGTGGCACTAATTATTGTTTTATAGTATTTTGTTGGTCCCCTAGCATGTTTCTTTTGCGTATGATATGAGCCCCATCGTGATTCTTCTCCGTGGGGTATGATGTATTGCAAACCTAGGTCATAATCCCAAACACATCTTAACATCATCTTTGTTACCATGTAGAAAACATTGTGATTGATACATTCAAATCAAGCTTGGGCATAACCAATTATACAATGATCCCATTACAAATTTGATTCAAGTCTCCTAAGGTTCTTGGCCATTACACACATCATGGAACTTGAATTTGGCCACAAAAATTATTAAATCGCTCACGCGACTTGATGAATCGCTCAGGTGATTCTTAATCTTGGTCGAACTTATTATTATTTTATATAATTTTGTTAGTCCCCTAGCTTGTTTCTTTTGCGTATGATATGAGCCCCATCGGGATTCTTCTCCGTGGGGTATGATGTATGGCAAACCCAAGTCATATTCCCAAACAAATCTTAACTTCATCTTTGTTACCATGTAGAAAACATTGTGATTGACACATTCAAATCAAGCTTGGGCATAACCAATTATACAATGATCCCATTACAAATTTGATTCAAGTCTCCTAAGGTTCTTGGCCATTACACACATCATGGAACTTGAATTTGGCCACAAAAATTATTAAATCGCTCACGCGACTTGATGAATCGCTCAGGCGATTCTTAATCTATGTCGCACTTATTATTGTTTTATATTATTTTGTTAGTCCCCTAACATGTTTCATTTGCGTATGATATGAGCCCCATCGTGATTCTTCTCCGTGGGGTATGATGTATTGCAAACCTAGGTCATAATCCCAAACAAATCTTAACATCATCTTTGTTACCATGTAGAAAAAATTATGATTGATACATTCAAATCAAGCTTGGGCGTAACCAATTATACAATGATCCCATTACAAATTTGATTCAAGTCTCCTAAGGTTATTGGCCATTAAACACATCATGGAACTTGAATTTGGCCACAAAAATTATAAAATCACTCACTCGACTTGATGAATCGCTCAGGAGATTCTTCATCTAGGTCGCACTTATTATTGTTTTATATTATTTTGTTAGTCCCCTAGCATTTTTCTTTTGCGTATGATATGAGCCCCATCGTGATTCTTCTCCGTGGGGTATGATGTATTGCAAACCTAGGTCATAATCCCAAACAAATCTTAACATCATCTTTGTTACCATGTAGAAAAAATTATGATTGATACATTCAAATCAAGCTTGGGCATAACCAATTATACAATGATCCCATTACAAATTTGATTCAAGTCTCCTAAGGTTATTGGCCATTAAACACATCATGGAACTTGAATTTGGCCACAAAAATTATTAAATCGCTCACGCGACTTGATGAATCGCTCAGGCGATTCTTAATCTAGGTGGCACTAATTATTGTTTTATAGTATTTTGTTAGTCCCCTAGCATGTTTCTTTTGCGTATGATATGAGTCCCATCGTGATTCTTCTCCGTGGGGTATGATGTATTGCAAACCTAGGTCATAATCCCAAACAAATCTTAAAATCATCTTTGTTACCATGTAGAAAACATTGTGATTGATACATTCAAATCAAGCTTGGGCATAACCAATTATACAATGATCCCATTACAAATTTGATTCAAGTCTCCTAAGGTTGTTGGCCATTACACACATCATGGAACTTGAATTTGGCTACAAAAATTATTAAATCGCTCATGCGACTTGATGAATCGCTCAGGCGATTCTTAATCTAGGTGGCACTAATTATTGTTTTATAGTATTTTGTTGGTCCCCTAGCATGTTTCTTTTGCGTATGATATGAGCCCCATCGTGATTCTTCTCCGTGGGGTATGATGTATTGCAAACCTAGGTCATAATCCCAAACACATCTTAACATCATCTTTGTTACCATGTAGAAAACATTGTGATTGATACATTCAAATCAAGCTTGGGCATAACCAATTATACAATGATCCCATTACAAATTTGATTCAAGTCTCCTAAGGTTCTTGGCCATTACACACATCATGGAACTTGAATTTGGCCACAAAAATTATTAAATCGCTCACCCGACTTGATGAATCGCTCAGGTGATTCTTAATCTTGGTCGAACTTATTATTATTTTATATAATTTTGTTAGTCCCCTAGCTTGTTTCTTTTGCGTATGATATGAGCCCCATCGGGATTCTTCTCCGTGGGGTATGATGTATGGCAAACCCAAGTCATATTCCCAAACAAATCTTAACTTCATCTTTGTTACCATGTAGAAAACATTGTGATTGACACATTCAAATCAAGCTTGGGCATAACCAATTATACAATGATCCCATTACAAATTTGATTCAAGTCTCCTAAGGTTGTTGGCCATTACACACATCATGGAACTTGAATTTGGCAAAAAAATTATTAAATCGCTCACGCGACTTGATGAATCGCTCAGGCGATTCTTAATCTTGGTCGCACTTATTACTGTTTTATATTATTTTGTTAGTCCCCTAGCATGTTTCTTTTGCGTATGATATGAGCCCCATCGGAATTCTTCTCCGTGGGGTATGATGTATGGCAAAACCCAAGTCATAATCCCAAACAAACCTTAACTTCATCTTTGTTACCATGTAGAAAACATTGTGATTGACACATTCAAATCAAGCTTGGGAATAACCAATTATACAATGATCCCATTACAAATTTGATTCAAGTCTCCTAAGGTTGTTGGCCATTACACACATCATGGAACTTGAATTTGGCCACAAAATTATTAAATCGCTCACGCGACTTGATCAATCGCTCAGGCGGTTCTTAATCTAGGTCGTACTTATTATTGTTTTATATTATTTTGTTTGTCCCCTAGCATGTTTCTTTTGCGTTTGATATGAGCCCCATCGTGATTCTTCTCCGTGGGGTATGATGTATTGCAAACCTAGGTCATAATCCCAAACAAATCTTAACATCATCTTTGTTACCATGTAGAAAAAATTATGATTGATACATTCAAATCAAGCTTGGGCATAACCAATTATACAATGATCCCATTACAAATTTGATTCAAGTCTCCTAAGGTTATTGGCTATTAAACACATCATGGAACTTGAATTTGGCCACAAAAATTATTAAATCGCTCACGCGACTTGATGAATCGCTCAGGCGATTCTTAATCTAGGTGGCACTAATTATTGTTTTATAGTATTTTGTTAGTCCCCTAGCATGTTTCTTTTGCGTATGATACGAGCCCCATCGGGATTCTTCTCCGTGGGGTATGATGTATGGCAAACCCAAGTCATAATCCCAAACAAATTTTAACTTCATCTTTGTTACCATGTAGAAAACATTGTGATTGATACATTCAAATCAAGCTTGGGCATAACCAATTATACAATGATCCCATTACAAATTTGATTCAAGTCTCCTAAGGTTATTGGCCATTAAACACATCATAGAACTTGAATTTGGCCACAAAAATTATTAAATCGCTCACGCGACTTGATGAATCACTCAGGCGGTTCTTAATCTAGGTGGCACTAATTATTGTTTTATAGTATTTTGTTAGTCCCCTAGCATGTTTCTTTTGTGTATGATATGAGCCACATCGTGATTCTTCTCCGTGGGGTATGATGTATTGCAAACCTAGGTCATAATCCCAAACAAATCTTAACATCATCTTTGTTACCATGTAGAAAACGTTGTGATTGATACATTCAAATCAAGCTTGGGCATAACCAATTATACAATGATCCCATTACAAATTTGATTCAAGTCTCCTAAGGTTGTTGGCCATTACACACATCATGGAACTTGAATTTGGCCACAAAAATTATTAAATCGCTCACGCGACTTGATGAATCGCTCAGGCGATTCTTAATCTAGGTGGCACTAATTATTGTTTTATAGTATTTTGTTAGTCCCCTAGCATGTTTCTTTTGCGTATGATATGAGCCCCATCGTGATTCTTCTCCGTGGGGTATGATGTATTGCAAACCTAGGTCATAATCCCAAACAAATCTGAACATCATCTTTGTTACCATGTAGATAACATTGTGAATGATACATTCAAATCAAGCTTAGGCATAACCAATTATACAATGATCCCATTATAAATTTGATTCAAGTCTCCTAAGGTTGTTGGCCATTACACACATCATGGAACTCGAATTTGGCCACAAAAATTATTAAATCGCTCACGCGACTTGATGAATTGCTCAGGCGATTCTTAATCTAGGTCACACTTATTATTGTTTTATATTATTTTGCTAGTCCGCTAACATGTTTCATTTGCGTATGATATGAGCCCCATCGGGATTCTTCTCCGTGGGGTATGATGTATGGTAAACCCAAGTAATAATCCCAAACAAATCTTAACTTCATCTTTGTTACCATGTAGAAAACATTGTGATTGACACATTCAAATCAAGCTTGGGCATAACCAATTATACAATGATCCCATTACAAATTTGATTCAAGTCTCCTAAGGTTGTTGGCCATTACACACATCATGGAACTTGAATTTGGCCACAAAATTATTAAATCGCTCACGCGATTTGATGAATCGTTCAGGCGATTCTTAATCTATGTCGCACTTATTATTGTTTTATATTATTTTGTTAGTCCCCTAACATGTTTCATTTGCGTATGATATGAGCCCCATCGTGATTCTTCTCCGTGGGGTATGATGTATTGCAAACCTCGGTCATAATCCCAAACAAATCTTAACATCATCTTTGTTACCATGTAGAAAAAATTATGATTGATACATTCAAATCAAGCTTGGGCATAACAAATTATACAATGATCCCATTACAAATTTGATTCAAGTCTCCTAAGGTTATTGGCCATTAAACACATCATGGAACTTGAATTTGGCCACAAAAATTATTAAATCACTCACTCGACTTGATGAATCGCTCAGGCGATTCTTCATCTAGGTTGCACTTATTATTGTTTTATATTATTTTGTTAGTCCCCTAGCATGTTCCTTTTGCGTATGATATGAGCCCCATCGTGATTCTTCTCCGTGGGGTATGATGTATTGCAAACCTAGGTCATATTCCCAAACAAATCTTAACATCATCTTTGTTACCATGTAGAAAAAATTATGATTGATACATTCAAATCAAGCTTGGGCATAACCAATTATACAATGATCCCATTACAAATTTGATTCAAGTCTCCTAAGGTTATTGGCCATTAAACACATCATGGAACTTGAATTTGGCCACAAAAACTTATTAAATCGCTCACGCGACTTGATGAATCGCTCAGGCGATTCTTAATCTAGGTGGCACTAATTATTGTTTTATAGTATTTTGTTAGTCCCCTAGCATGTTTCTTTTGCGTATGATACGAGCCCCATCGGGATTCTTCTCCGTGGGGTATGATGTATGGCAAACCCAAGTCATAATCCCAAACAAATTTTAACTTCATCTTTGTTACCATGTAGAAAACATTGTGATTGACACATTCAAATCAAGCTTGGGCATAACCAATTATACAATGATCCCATTACAAATTTGATTCAAGTCTCCTAAGGTTGTTGGCCATTACACACATAATGGAACTTGAATTTGGCCACAAAATTATTAAATCGCTCACGCGACTTGATGAATCGCTCAGGCGATTCTTAATCTAGGTCGCACTTATTATTGTTTTATATTATTTTGTTAGTCCCCTAACATGTTTCATTTGCGTATGATATGATCCCCATCGTGATTCTTCTCCGTGGGGCATGATGTATGGCAAACCCAAGTCATAATCCCAAACAAATCTTAACTTCATCTTTCTTACCATGTAGAAAACATTGTGATTGACACATTCAAATCAAGCTTGGGCATAACCAATTATACAATGATCCCATTACAAATTTGATTCAAGTCTCCTAAGGTTGTTGGCCATTACACACATAATGGAACTTGAATTTGGCCACAAAATTATTAAATCGCTCACGCGACTTGATGAATCCCTCAGGCGATTCTTAATCTAGGTCGCACTTATTATTGTTTTATATTATTTTGTTAGTCCCCTAACATGTTTCATTTGCGTATGATATGATCCCCATCGTGATTCTTCTCCGTGGGGCATGATGTATGGCAAACCCAAGTCATAATCCCAAACAAATCTTAACTTCATCTTTCTTACCATGTAGAAAACATTGTGATTGACACATTCAAATCAAGCTTGGGCATAACCAATTATACAATGATCCCATTACAAATTTGATTCAAGTCTCCTAAGGTTGTTGGCCATTACACACATAATGGAACTTGAATTTGGCCACAAAATTATTAAATCGCTCACGCGACTTGATGAATCCCTCAGGCGATTCTTAATCTAGGTCGCACTTATTATTGTTTTATATTATTTTGTTAGTCCCCTAACATGTTTCATTTGCGTATGATATGATCCCCATCGTGATTCTTCTCCGTGGGGCATGATGTATGGCAAACCCAAGTCATAATCCCAAACAAATCTTAACTTCATCTTTCTTACCATGTAGAAAACATTGTGATTGATACATTCAAATCAAGCTTGGGCATAACCAATTATACAATGATCCCATTACAAATTTGATTCAAGTCTCCTAAGGTTGTTGGCCATTACACACATCATTGAACTTGATTTTGGCCACAAAAATTATTAAATCACTCACTCGACTTGATGAATCGCTCAGGCGATTCTTCATCTAGGTCGCACTTATTATTGTTTTTTATTATTTTGTTAGTCCCCTAGCATGTTTCTTTTGCGTATGATATGAGCCCCATCGTGATTCTTCTCCGTGGGGTATGATGTATTGCAAACCTAGGTCATAATCCCAAACAAATCTTAACATCATCTTTGTTACCATGTAGAAAAAATTATGATTGATACATTCAAATCAAGCTTGGGCATAACCAATTATACAATGATCCCATTAAAAATTTGATTCAAGTCTCCTAAGGTTATTGGCCATTAAACACATCATGGAACTTGAATTTGGCCACAAAAATTATAAAATCACTCACTCGACTTGATGAATCGCTCAGGCGATTCTTCATCTAGGTCGTACTTATTATTGTTTTATATTATTTTGTTAGTCCCCTAGCATGTTTCTTTTGCGTATGATATGAGCCCCATCGTGATTCTTCTCCGTGGGGTATGATGTATTGCAAACCTAGGTCATAATCCCAAACAAATCTTAACATCATCTTTGTTACCATGTAGAAAAAATTATGATTGATACATTCAAATCAAGCTTGGGCATAACCAATTATACAATGATCCCATTAAAAATTTGATTCAAGTCTCCTAAGGTTGTTGGCCATTACACACATAATGGAACTTGAATTTGGCCACAAAATTATTAAATCGCTCACGCGACTTGATGAATCCCTCAGGCGATTCTTAATCTAGGTCGCACTTATTATTGTTTTATATTATTTTGTTAGTCCCCTAACATGTTTCATTTGCGTATGATATGATCCCCATCGTGATTCTTCTCCGTGGGGCATGATGTATGGCAAACCCAAGTCATAATCCCAAACAAATCTTAACTTCATCTTTCTTACCATGTAGAAAACATTGTGATTGACACATTCAAATCAAGCTTGGGCATAACCAATTATACAATGATCCCATTACAAATTTGATTCAAGTCTCCTAAGGTTGTTGGCCATTACACACATAATGGAACTTGAATTTGGCCACAAAATTATTAAATCGCTCACGCGACTTGATGAATCCCTCAGGCGATTCTTAATCTAGGTCGCACTTATTATTGTTTTATATTATTTTGTTAGTCCCCTAACATGTTTCATTTGCGTATGATATGATCCCCATCGTGATTCTTCTCCGTGGGGCATGATGTATGGCAAACCCAAGTCATAATCCCAAACAAATCTTAACTTCATCTTTCTTACCATGTAGAAAACATTGTGATTGATACATTCAAATCAAGCTTGGGCATAACCAATTATACAATGATCCCATTACAAATTTGATTCAAGTCTCCTAAGGTTGTTGGCCATTACACACATCATTGAACTTGATTTTGGCCACAAAAATTATTAAATCACTCACTCGACTTGATGAATCGCTCAGGCGATTCTTCATCTAGGTCGCACTTATTATTGTTTTATATTATTTTGTTAGTCCCCTAGCATGCTTCTTTTGCGTATGATATGAGCCCCATCGTGATTCTTCTCCGTGGGGTATGATGTATTGCAAACCTAGGTCATAATCCCAAACAAATCTTAACATCATCTTTGTTACCATGTAGAAAAAATTATGATTGATACATTCAAATCAAGCTTGGGCATAACCAATTATACAATGATCCCATTAAAAATTTGATTCAAGTCTCCTAAGGTTGTTGGCCATTACACACATAATGGAACTTGAATTTGGCCACAAAATTATTAAATCGCTCACGCGACTTGATGAATCCCTCAGGCGATTCTTAATCTAGGTCGCACTTATTATTGTTTTATATTATTTTGTTAGTCCCCTAACATGTTTCATTTGCGTATGATATGATCCCCATCGTGATTCTTCTCCGTGGGGCATGATGTATGGCAAACCCAAGTCATAATCCCAAACAAATCTTAACTTCATCTTTCTTACCATGTAGAAAACATTGTGATTGACACATTCAAATCAAGCTTGGGCATAACCAATTATACAATGATCCCATTACAAATTTGATTCAAGTCTCCTAAGGTTGTTGGCCATTACACACATAATGGAACTTGAATTTGGCCACAAAATTATTAAATCGCTCACGCGACTTGATGAATCCCTCAGGCGATTCTTAATCTAGGTCGCACTTATTATTGTTTTATATTATTTTGTTAGTCCCCTAACATGTTTCATTTGCGTATGATATGATCCCCATCGTGATTCTTCTCCGTGGGGCATGATGTATGGCAAACCCAAGTCATAATCCCAAACAAATCTTAACTTCATCTTTCTTACCATGTAGAAAACATTGTGATTGATACATTCAAATCAAGCTTGGGCATAACCAATTATACAATGATCCCATTACAAATTTGATTCAAGTCTCCTAAGGTTGTTGGCCATTACACACATCATTGAACTTGATTTTGGCCACAAAAATTATTAAATCACTCACTCGACTTGATGAATCGCTCAGGCGATTCTTCATCTAGGTCGCACTTATTATTGTTTTATATTATTTTGTTAGTCCCCTAGCATGCTTCTTTTGCGTATGATATGAGCCCCATCGTGATTCTTCTCCGTGGGGTATGATGTATTGCAAACCTAGGTCATAATCCCAAACAAATCTTAACATCATCTTTGTTACCATGTAGAAAAAATTATGATTGATACATTCAAATCAAGCTTGGGCATAACCAATTATACAATGATCCCATTAAAAATTTGATTCAAGTCTCCTAAGGTTATTGGCCATTAAACACATCATGGAACTTGAATTTGGCCACAAAAATTATAAAATCACTCACTCGACTTGATGAATCGCTCAGGCGATTCTTCATCTAGGTCGTACTTATTATTGTTTTATATTATTTTGTTAGTCCCCTAGCATGTTTCTTTTGCGTATGATATGAGCCCCATCGTGATTCTTCTCCGTGGGGTATGATGTATTGCAAACCTAGGTCATAATCCCAAACAAATCTTAACATCATCTTTGTTACCATGTAGAAAAAATTATGATTGATATATTCAAATCAAGCTTGGGCATAACCAATTATACAATGATCCCATTAAAAATTTGATTCAAGTCTCCTAAGGTTATTGGCCATTAAACACATCATGGAACTTGAATTTGGCCACAAAAATTATAAAATCACTCACTCGACTTGATGAATCGCTCAGGCGATTCTTCATCTAGGTCGCACTTATTATTGTTTTATATTATTTTGTTAGTCCCCTAGCATGTTTCTTTTGCGTATGATATGAGCCCCATCGTGATTCTTCTCCGTGGGGTATGATGTATTGCAAACCTAGGTCATAATCCCAAACAAATCTTAACATCATCTTTGTTACCATGTAGAAAAAATTATGATTGATACATTCAAATCAAGCTTGGGCATAACCAATTATACAATGATCCCATTACAAATTTGATTCAAGTCTCCTAAGGTTATTGGCCATTAAACACATCATGGAACTTGAATTTGGCCACAAAAATTATTAAATCGCTCACGCGACTTGATTAATCGCTCAGGCGATTCTTAATCTATGTCGCACTTATTATTCTTTTATATTATTTTGTTAGTCCCCTAGCACGTTTCATTTGCGTATGATATGAGCCCCATCGTGATTCTTCTCCGTGGGGTATGATGTATTGCAAACCTAGGTCATAATCCCAAACAAATCTTAACATCATCTTTGTTACCATGTAGAAAACATTGTGATTGATACATTCAAATCAAGCTTGGGCATAACCAATTATACAATGATCCCATTACAAATTTGATTCAAGTCTCCTAAGGTTGTTGGCCATTACACACATCATGGAACTTGAATTTGGCAAAAAAATTATTAAATCGCTCACGCGACTTGATGAATCGCTCAGACGATTCTTAATCTATGTCGCACTTATTATTGTTTTATATTATTTTGTTAGTCCCCTAGCATGTTTCATTTGCGTGTGATATGAGCCCCATCGTGATTCTTCTCCGTGGGGTATGATGTATTGCAAACCTAGGTCATAATCCCAAACAAATCTTAACATCATCTTTGTTACCATGTAGAAAAAATTATGATTGATACATTCAAATCAAGCTTGGGCATAACCAATTATACAATGATCCCATTACAAATTTGATTTAAGTCTCCTAAGGTTGTTGGCCATTACACACATCGTGGAACTTGAATTTGGCCACAAAAATTATTAAATCGCTCACGCGACTTGCTGAATTGCTCAGGCGATTCTTAATCTAGGTCACACTTATTATTGTTTTATATTATTTTGTTAATCCCCTAACATGTTTCTTTTGCGTATGATATGAGCCCCATCGGGATTCTTCTCCGTGGGGTATGATGTATGGTAAACCCAAGTAATAATCCCAAACAAATCTTAACTTCATCTTTGTTACCATGTAGAAAACATTGTGATTGACACATTCAAATCAAGCTTGGGCATAACCAATTATGCAATGATCCCATTACAAATTTGATTCAAGTCTCTTAAGGTTGTTGGCCATTACACACATAATGGAACTTGAATTTGGCCACAAAATTATTAAATCGCTCACGCGACTTGATGAATCGCTCAGGCGATTCTTAATCTAGGTCGCACTTATTATTGTTTTATATTATTTTGTTAGTCCCCTAACATGTTTCATTTGCGTATGATATGATCCCCATCGTGATTCTTCTCCGTGGGGCATGATGTATGGCAAACCCAAGTCATAATCCCAAACAAATCTTAACTTCATCTTTCTTACCATGTAGAAAACATTGTGATTGACACATTCAAATCAAGCTTGGGCATAACCAATTATACAATGATCCCATTACAAATTTGATTCAAGTCTCCTAAGGTTGTTGGCCATTACACACATAATGGAACTTGAATTTGGCCACAAAATTATTAAATCGCTCACGCGACTTGATGAATCCCTCAGGCGATTCTTAATCTAGGTCGCACTTATTATTGTTTTATATTATTTTGTTAGTCCCCTAACATGTTTCATTTGCGTATGATATGATCCCCATCGTGATTCTTCTCCGTGGGGCATGATGTATGGCAAACCCAAGTCATAATCCCAAACAAATCTTAACTTCATCTTTCTTACCATGTAGAAAACATTGTGATTGATACATTCAAATAAAGCTTGGGCATAACCAATTATACAATGATCCCATTACAAATTTGATTCAAGTCTCCTAAGGTTGTTGGCCATTACACACATCATGGAACTTGAATGTGGCCACAAAAACTATTAAATCGCTCACGCGACTTGATCAATCGCTCAGGCGATTCTTAATCTAGGTCTCACTTATTATTGTTTTATATTATTTTGTTAGTCCCCTAGCATGTTTCTTTTGCGTTTGATATGAGCCCCATCGTGATTCTTCTCCGTGGGGTATGATGTATTGCAAACCTAGCTCATAATCCCAAACACATCTTAACATCATCTTTGTTAGCATGTAGCAAACATTGTGATTGATACATTCAAATCAAGCTTGGGCATAACCAATTATACAATAATCCCATTACAAATTTGATTCAAGTCTCCTAAGGTTGTTGGCCATTACACACATCATTGAACT
This sequence comes from Lantana camara, assembly GCA_037501455.1. Taxonomy (NCBI): domain Eukaryota; kingdom Viridiplantae; phylum Streptophyta; class Magnoliopsida; order Lamiales; family Verbenaceae; genus Lantana; species Lantana camara. The sequence goes on along the minus strand of CM074857.1, from coordinate 61,477,535 downwards.
TGATTTTGGCCACAAAAATTATTAAATCACTCACTCGACTTGATGAATCGCTCAGGCGATTCTTCATCTAGGTCGCACTTATTATTGTTTTATATTATTTTGTTAGTCCCCTAGTATGTTTCTTTTGCGTATGATATGAGCCCCATTGTGATTCTTCTCCGTGGGGTATGATGTATTGCAAACCTAGGTCATAATCCCAAACAAATCTTAACATCATCTTTGTTACCATGTAGAAAAAATTATGATTGATACATTCGAATCAAGCTTGGGCATAACCAGTTATACAATGATCCCATTACAAATTTGATTCAAGTCTCCTAAGGTTATTGGCCATTAAACATATCATGGAACTTGAATTTGGCCACAAAAATTATTAAATCGCTCACGCGACTTGATGAATCGCTCAGGCGATTCTTAATCTAGGTGGCACTAATTATTATTTTATAGTATTTTGTTAGTCCCCTAGCATGTTTCTTTTGCGTATGATATGAGCCCCATCGTGATTCTTCTCCGTGGGGTATGATGTATTTCAAACCTAGGTCATAATCCCAAACAAATCTTAACATCATCTTTGTTACCATGTAGAAAACATTGTGATTGATACATTCAAATCAAGCTTGGGCATAACCAATTATACAATGATCCCATTACAAATTTGATTCAAGTCTCCTAAGGTTGTTGACCATTACACACATCATGGAACTTGAATTTGGCCACAAAAATTATTAACTCGCTCACGCGACTTGATGAATCGCTCAGGCGATTCTTAATCTAGGTCGCACTTATTATTGTTTTATATTATTTTGTTAGTCCCCTAGCATGTTTCTTTTGCGTATGATATGAGCCCCATCGTGATTCTTCTCCGTGGGGCATGATGTATGGCAAACCCAAGTCATAATCCCAAACAAATCTAAACTTCATCTTTCTTACCATGTAGAAAACATTGTGATTAATACATTCAAATCAAGCTTGGGCATAACCAATTATACAATGATCCCATTACAAATTTGATTCAAGTCTCCTAAGGTTGTTGGCCATTACACACATCATGGAACTTGAATTTGGCCACAAAAACTATTAAATCGCTCACGCGACTTGATCAATCGCTCAGGCGATTCTTAATCTAGGTCTCACTTATTATTGTTTTATATTATTTTGTTAGTCCACTAGCATGTTTCTTTTGCGTATGATATGAGCCCTATCGTGATTCTTCTCCGTGGGGTATGATGTATTGCAAACCTAGGTCATAATCCCAAACACATCTTAACATCATCTTTGTTACCATCTAGAAAACATTGTGATTGATACATTCAAATCAAGCTTGGGCATAACCAATTATACAATGATCCCATTACAAATTTGATTCAAGTCTCCTAAGGTTGTTGGCCATTACTCACATCATGGAACTTGAATTTGGCCACAAAAATTATTAAATCGCTCACGCGACTTGATGAATCGCTCAGGCGATTCTTAATCTAGGTCGCACTTATTATTGTTTTATATTATTTTGTTAGTCCCCTAGCATGTTTTTTTGCGTATGATATGAGCCCCATCATGATTCTTCTCCGTGGGGTATGATGTATGGCAAACCCAAGTCATAATCCCAAACAAATCTTAACTTCATCTTTGTTACCATGTAGAAAACATTGTGATTGCTACATTCAAATCAAGCTTGGGCATAACCAATTATACAATGATCCCATTACAAATTTTATTCAAGTCTCCTAAGGTTGTTGGCCATTACACACATCATGGAACTTGAATTTGGCCACAAAAATTATTAAATCGCTCACGCGACTTGATCAATCGCTCAGGCGATTCTTAATCTAGGTCGCACTTATTATTGTTTTATATTATTTTTCTAGTCCCCTAGCATGTTTCTTTTGCGTATGATATGAGCCCTATCGTGATTCTTCTCCGTGGGGTATGATGTATTGCAAACCTAGGTCATAATCCCAAACACATCTTAACATCATCTTTGTTACCATGTAGAAAACATTGTGATTGATACATTCAAATCAAGCTTGGGCATAACCAATTATACAATGATCCCATTACAAATTTGATTCAAGTCTCCTAAGGTTGTTGACCATTACACACATCATGGAACATGAATTTGGCCACAAAAATTATTAAATCGCTCACGCGACTTGATGAATCGCTCAGGCGATTCTTAATCTAGGTCGCACTTATTATTGTTTTATATTATTTTGTTAGTCCCCTAGCATGTTTCTTTTGCGTATGATATGAGCCCCATCGTGATTCTTCTCCGTGGGGCATGATGTATGGCAAACCCAAGTCATAATCCCAAACAAATCTTAACTTCATCTTTCTTACCATGTAGAAAACATTGTGATTAATACATTCAAATCAAGCTTGGGCATAACCAATTATACAATGATCCCATTACAAATTTGATTCAAGTCTCCTAAGGTTGTTGGCCATTACACATATCATGGAACTTGAATTTGGCCACAAAAACTATTAAATCGCTCACGCGACTTGATCAATCGCTCAGGCGATTCTTAATCTAGGTCTCACTTATTATTGTTTTATATTATTTTGTTAGTCCACTAGCATGTTTCTTTTGCGTATGATATGAGCCCTATCGTGATTCTTCTCCGTGGGGTATGATGTATTGCAAACCTAGGTCATAATCCCAAACACATCTTAACATCATCTTTGTTACCATCTAGAAAACATTGTGATTGATACATTCAAATCAAGCTTGGGCATAACCAATTATACAATGATCCCATTACAAATTTGATTCAAGTCTCCTAAGGTTGTTTGCCATTACTCACATCATGGAACTTGAATTTGGCCACAAAAATTATTAAATCGCTCACGCGACTTGATGAATCGCTCAGGCGATTCTTAATCTAGGTCGCACTTATTATTGTTTTATATTATTTTGTTAGTCCCCTAGCATGTTTTTTTGCGTATGATATGAGCCCCATCATGATTCTTCTCCGTGGGGTATGATGTATGGCAAACCCAAGTCATAATCCCAAACAAATCTTAACTTCATCTTTGTTACCATGTAGAAAACATTGTGATTGCTACATTCAAATCAAGCTTGGGCATAACCAATTATACAATGATCCCATTACAAATTTTATTCAAGTCTCCTAAGGTTGTTGGCCATTACACACATCATGGAACTTGAATTTGGCCACAAAAATTATTAAATCGCTCACGCGACTTGATCAATCGCTCAGGCGATTCTTAATCTAGGTCGCACTTATTATTGTTTTATATTATTTTTCTAGTCCCCTAGCATGTTTCTTTTGCGTATGATATGAGCCCTATCGTGATTCTTCTCCGTGGGGTATGATGTATTGCAAACCTAGGTCATAATCCCAAACACATCTTAACATCATCTTTGTTACCATGTAGAAAACATTGTGATTGATACATTCAAATCAAGCTTGGGCATAACCAATTATACAATGATCCCATTACAAATTTGATTCAAGTCTCCTAAGGTTGTTGACCATTACACACATCATGGAACATGAATTTGGCCACAAAAATTATTAAATCGCTCACGCGACTTGATGAATCGCTCAGGCGATTCTTAATCTAGGTCGCACTTATTATTGTTTTATATTATTTTGTTAGTCCCCTAGCATGTTTTTTTGCGTATGATATGAGCCCCATCGTGATTATTCTCCGTGGGGTATGATGTATGGCAAACCGAAGTCATAATCCCAAACAAATCTTAACTTCATCTTTGTTACCATGTAGAAAACATTGTGATTGATACATTCAAATCAAGCTTGGGCATAACCAATTATACAATGATCCCATTACAAATTTGATTCAAGTCTCCTAAGGTTGTTGGCCATTACACACATCATGGAACTTGAATTTGGCCAAAAAATTTTTAAATCGCTCACGCGACTTGATCAATCGCTCAGGCGATTCTTAATCTAGGTCGCACTTATTATTGTTTTATATTATTTTTCTAGTCCCCTAGCATGTTTCTTTTGCGTATGATATGAGCCCTATCGTGATTCTTCTCCGTGGGGTATGATGTATTGCAAACCTAGGTCATAATCCCAAACACATCTTAACATCATCTTTGTTACCATGTAGAAAACATTGTGATTGATACATTCAAATCAAGCTTGGGCATAACCAATTATACAATGATCCCATTACAAATTTGATTCAAGTCTCCTAAGGTTGTTGACCATTACACACATCATGGAACTTGAATTTGGCCACAAAAATTATTAAATCGCTCATGCGACTTGATGAATCGCTCAGGCGATTCTTAATCTAGGTGGCACTTATTATTGTTTTATATTATTTTGTTAGTCCCCTAGCATGTTTCTTTTGCGTATGATATGAACCCCATCGTGATTCTTCTCCGTGGGGTATGATGTATGGCAAACCCAAGTCATAATCCCAAACAAATCTTAACTTCATCTTTCTTACCGTGTAGAAAACATTGTGATTGATACATTCAAATCAAGCTTGGGCATAACCAATTATACAATGATCCCATTACAAATTTGATTCAAGTCTCCTAAGGTTGTTGGCCATTACACATATCATGGAACTTGAATTTGGCCACAAAAACTATTAAATCGCTCACGCGACTTGATCAATCGCTCAGGCGATTCTTAATCTAGGTCTCACTTATTGTTGTTTTATATTATTTTGTTAGTCCCCTAACATGTTTCTTTTGCGTATGATATGAGCCCTATCGTGATTCTTCTCCGTGGGGTATGATGTATTGCAAACCTAGGTCATAATCCCAAACACATCTTAACATCATCTTTGTTACCATGTAGAAAACATTGTGATTGATACATTCAAATCAAGCTTGGGCATAACCAATTATACAATGATCCCATTACAAATTTGATTGAAGTCTCCTAAGGTTATTGGCCATTAAACACATCATGGAACTTGAATTTGGTCACAAAAATGATTAAATCGCTCACGCGACTTGATGAATCGCTCAGGCGATTCTTAATCTAGGTGGCACTAATTATTGTTTTATAGTATTTTGTTAGTCCCCTAGCATGTTTCTTTTGCGTATGATATGAGCCCCATCGTGATTCTTCTCTGTGGGGTATGATGTATTGCAAACCTAGGTCATAATCCCAAACAAATCTTAACATCATCTTTGTTACCATGTAGAAAACATTGTGATTGATACATTCAAATCAAGCTTGGGCATAACCAATTATACAATGATGCCATTACAAATTTGATTCAAGTCTCCTAAGGTTGTTGGCCATTACACACATCATGGAACTTGAATTTGGCCACAAAAATTATTAAATCGCTCAGGCGACTTGATGAATCGCTCAGGTGATTCTTAATCTAGGTCGCACTTATTATTGTTTTATATATTTTGTTAGTCCCCTAGCATGTTTCTTTTGCGTATGATATGTAACACCCCAAACGAAGGATGCCACATCCCCCGTGTTGGAAAACACGAATCAGAAAGCAGCGGAATTTAAAAAATTTTCCAACAAAAGGATCTTGGACTCGCAATCGTGTAACCAAATTCGTAGAGATAGAAAACTTACTTTTCTTTTATTCTTTCTTGAAGCGTTTCAAGCCACCCAAGAACGCTCTTCTCGCGGCTTGATAACCCGTCCCTCGAAAGTCTCTTTCTACTTCAGAATCCATTGTCGGGATAGCAATCCACACCAACCTAGATTCAATTCATGTTAGAGATGTTCTTAACAATATAACATAAAGAAAGAAACATGAAACGAGAAAAGCAGGATTGAAACTCCCTTCGAAAACAGTTTTGCGAAAGTAGAAAACTGCCAGTCACAAAACCCTCGTGAAAAAATTCATCCTTCAGGATATGGACGAATGGTTTTCGCCATCTTCTTTGGTTCGATTTTTTCATTCGCTTCACGTCGGGTTCAGAATCGTTTCATCATCCCTTCTGATCGTTTTTGCTTAATCCCCACTTTTGGTAAAGCTCGAATCTTCAAAACTTCTAACTTGAAGTCTCTAGAGATAGTCCACCAACTTGGCTACAATCTAACTAGTAAGGATGCTAGTTCTCTAGTTAGTGTTTAGGCTTAACCTAGGGTTTTATTTTATCTTGGAGAAAGGAAGGTGTTCAACACATGAACCAAGAATTGTCTATTAGCTCCATAAGGAGCTCGAGCTCCCCTATTTATAGAGAGGGGAGTGCCGAAATTCCTAGTCCTATATGGGCTAGGATTTTGGTCCCTCTCTCCTATTACTTGATCATCAAGTATTTTCCAACTTTGACTTTGAATTCTAATTCAAGTCAACTTTTAAGAGAGCTAAAAATATCCAAACTATTTTTGGATAATTTTATACTTTATTTATTATAAAATAAATAACTTATTTTTATCTAATTAATTAATTCATAATTAATTAACTAGATTATTTTCTCCAAAATTAGACTTTCTTTTTAATTCAAAATTAAACCAAAGTCTATTAAATAATTAACTAATTAATTATTTAATATATATATATACACACGTGTGACTTCACACGTGTAGAACCCTCTTGGCCCGATTAACTCGTTTAATCATTTTCAAGCCTCAACTCATGTAACCAAGTTGTTGTGTGTGACCCTTTAGGTTCTCAATTCAATTAGCAGTGACCCTAATTAATTAATTCACTAATTAATTAATCAGTCCACAGATTAAACGACCATAGTCTAGCAACAGGTGTTTAACCCCTAACTGAATTGGAATGTTCGGATTCGACAGAACCTTTAAGTCATTGATTCATGTGAGATACAATCCTCCTACTTACTATCTCTCAACCATGATGTAGGGTAAGGGAATAATTAGAACCCTAATAATCTGGTCTTAAAGCTAAGTGCATTTCATATCCATTTGATCTCAATCCAAGAAACCCTTTTCTTGATGTCTTGATCTACTGCCTTGGCCAAGGACTCCATATGGCATATGAATGACTTACACAGTAAGAGATCACCTTGCAAATGCAAGTGTAGGTCCTTTCTTGATTCTCATTCACTTTCATGAGTCACTTGTGCAGCCCCAGCATAAGCCTTGAATCAGTTGTCTATGGCGACACCCTTTAAAGCTTATACCTAAGACTACAGAGTTAACTCATAAAGTGACAAGGAACCTCAAGTCTAAGGATCAATTAATCACATCAATGACTCGTGAGATATTTCCTAATCTGGAAGTTTCCATTTCCTGAAATAGAAACTTCCTTTCCCATTTAGGAATGTTCTCACACGGGGCACCTCAGTGAACTTACTTATTAAAGTAAGCACCCTCATGTATCACGCACGTATTAACTATACACTTTGCACCTCCATGAAACAAGGTGGTCCTTCTTAAGGGCGTGATCCCACAAGCAAGCCTTAGAGGAGTCAGGTTGACACTCCCACTGTCTATAGGACTCATCGGCTTGGAGTATTATACTAATCATGACTTATGTGATATAGGGCTCGTTTCATGAACCATTTCACCTAAATGGTAGAGTCCTAAAGTCATCAGGATTAGGGGAGTTCTCATACATGCGCACGTAATGGAAACACACAAAACACGTATTGGCATATAAAGAAGTGTTTGCCTATAATCAATCGTATATTATTCAAAGATTGTCTGTGATACAAGAAAAGTCCCAAAGCAGATTACGTCGAATCGGCTTTCTAGGGCACTATTCCTAACAATCTCCCACTTGCCCGTAAAAGCCATTTAGGTATTCTAAGTCCCATCTTCTCAAGATGCACTTTGAGAGCCTATTGACTTTGGGCGTTTCCAAAGTGGATCTGCTATATTCTCTGCTGATGTGACCCTCTTGTTTACATATCTCTTAGGAAACACCTTTTCCTTATAAAGTGATTCGTAATCACGTGTTCAGTCTCTTGGTGAGGTCTTGGTTCTCTTACTTGAGCAACCATCCATTTTATCATACAATATGATAAAGGAGTTGTTTCATGCTAGGAACTTCATCTAACTGGTTAGATGGAGTTTCTTACCCAAACACTTAACTTAGCGTTATATAATACGACTAAGTTCTCAACTACGACAGTCGAGTTTTGCAATGTCCGTCCTTGGAACCCTTTCCAACACATTGCATTACCATTCTGGTAGAAGTTGTATCCTTGCAATGATTTCATAATCATCCATGTTTGATGAACGGTTACATCAAATATCCTTCTAACAACAAGATCTTTTGGGCTCTGTAAACTAATACATATCCTCATTTCTTCTCAAGTACTCTGAGGACATCCTTTACAGAGATCTAATGACCTTCTCTGAGGGCATATTAGATTCGGCCTACTACGCTTAGTGTTGTGCCATATCTAATTTAGTACATAACTTTTCATACATTATGCACCCTTTCACTTAAAGGGATTTTGGACATTCTAACTTTCTCAAAGTTTATCTTAGGACACATACTCTTCAAAAGAGACGTTCCATTGTCCATACTAAACTCCTTTTAGTACCGTGGTTATGTACTCATTTTGTGATAATCCTTTTATTCTCTTAGATCTATCTTCTATAGATCTGAATGTCGAGAATATAGGATAATCACCAAGATCTTTCATGTCAAATTGTTTCTTAAACAAGAATTGGTAACTTTCACGTCATCCTTGACATTCCTAATGAGAAGGACATCGTCTTCTAAAGAACCAAAATTGACTCTTACATCACTAACTTTCATATGTACACTCTGAGACTTATTCGACTTCTATCTGTGTCAAACGATTTGACTGTGGAATCGAATTGTCTAACTCCTAGAAGCCATTATCAATCCACAGATTGACTTTAGGGATTTGCATACCTTATGCATACTCCCACTGAATATGAGATTTATAGAAATACCTTATTTCAGTCTCTTTCAATCTCATATTGAACAAGATAGTTCTCATATTCATTTATCATATCTCATAGTCAGAATATGAGGATGTGGTAAACATAATCCAAATGGACTTTTGCATTTCAATCGTCAAGAAGGTTGTAATGCTTTCCTGTAGCACCCGAGCGTAAGGTACCACATCCCCCGCACCGAGACCCGACCCGTATATGAAATGGAAGTCCATACACGTGCCGAATCCGCGGCGAACGGGGACACAACACACACGCTATGCTAGGCGGGACTAACCCTTGAACCAATCAGTGCAGGAATCATAAAATCAGAGCTAAATAAAATTCACGGAAGCAAGAACTACATAGCATATATACAATGAGCTAACAAGCTCCAAAAATAGATATACAAAAGCATTCCTTAATCAACGGCGCTCATGGCCTACAAAAATCATAACGCTCCAAACTAAAATTATAATCATAAGCAAAATATCAACAAGAGTATGAATATGAGACAAAAGGAAGTGCTAAACACGAATGCACGACCTAGACGACTTGTATTCCCGCCTAGCACTCCTATACCTGCACAAAACAGCTGAAAACAACCGGGTTCAGTCTAAAAGAGACTGGTGGGTATAAAACGAGGCATAAGATATATAATATCGCGTAATTTAAACAAATACATGCAAGCCCTAATCCCGTGTGAAGTTTGAAAGGAATTTACCAAGTGGTTAAAACAATAGAAAACATCAACGGGATTACGACGTTCATCTTCATTCATAATTATTCATAAGGGTTTAAGCTCGGCGAGTGAGCGTGCACAATCTCCAACCTTCTCCTCGTGTAATCATATTATAATTATTGGTTATCACACATATCTTTCGTGCACATACAAAAATGATCATAATCATACATATACACCTTCTTCCTCCGGGTGGTGGACAAGTTAGCTAGACCTGACCACCGATAAATACATAGGCCAATGGGGGTACATGAATCCCCCAAGGGCACGCAGCTCCCATTCCTCGCTAAACCTCCTAGCGAGGGCCGGTATCACCGTAGTTTGGTTGGAACTAGTATATGGGATCCCCGTCAGCCCTTGCTTCCTCGGTTAGCCACATATACTAAGTCCCGGGGCCCGTGAACATAACATCCATACAATCTCGCCAAAACATAAGGTAGGGTTTCATAAATAAAAAGGGTCATACGTTTGAAACCATTTACTCAAAATGACTCGATTTATATAAATATATTATTTTGGCTTAAAACTTTGCACATAAGGGATTTATAGGGTTGTTTTAACTAATAGAAGAAAAACCCACCTTTACCAAAGCAAAATTAAGGCACAAGCGTCTCAATGCTCGCCCGCGTCTCTAACCAAACCCGAATCTGTTCAAAAGAAAAGGTATGAGACACAATGACCACATATGACGCTCGGCAATGAAGTGAATATGTCATGAATGCATAAATGATCATGTTATATCATAAAAATGTTCATGTGCACGATTAATAAATTTAAAACATATACTCATGCATTCGTTCATACATTTCATTCATATGTTTCATTTGATTTCATAATTTCATAAATTCATACCATTCATATAATCTTCATAAATTCATATAAATTCCATAAATTTATAACATTCATAGGTTCATATAAATTTCATAAATTCAAATCATTCATAATATTCATAAATTCATAAATTCATAATGCATATCAATTAATCTAATATTCAATTAATAACCATATCACATATAACATTCATATTCACATCTAGGAATAAAATAAATAAAACGTTCAATCAAAAGTCAGTCGAATAAATACGCGAAATAGAAATCAATTAATTTCTAGAATTGAATTAAATCAAATAATATAGAAAATATATAATAAATTGATATAATATAATATATATATATATAATCATATATTTTAATATACAATATATATATAATGTATACATATATACACGTACACACACTCAAACACACCCCATGCATGCAAACATATATCATATATTACATGCATGAATATATCTATACTATATATTATATACAACATGCATGCAAATATGACCACAAGACCATGCACACACAAGAGCACTCCCATGCATGCACACGCACAAACATATATATATATTTATACATAATATACACAAGCATGAAAATGCAAGCACAAAGCCATGCATGCACAACTCACAACTCACAGCCATGCATGCAACACACACTCTCACAGCACAACCATCCAGCAGCCCAGCAAAACAGCAGCAACCGCACACGCAGGAAAGAAGAAGAAGACGCAGGTACAGTTGAAGAAAAACGGGGTGACACCCCCGTGTCACCCCCCAAAACTAGACCGAGACACGCCCGTGTCTCGGTACAGAAATCCCAGACCCAACTGCACCCCCGTGTCTCGCCAGAAGAGAGGGAAGAGACACGCCCGTTACACGCAGCAGCGGCAGTCTCGGTTAGCAGCAAAATGGCGCAGAACAGAGCATCCAATTCCAGCAAGAACAAAGGCAACACAAGCAGCAATACAAGGTACAAAAGAGCTACAAGAACTCAGATAAAACACACACTATAAAGCCATGAAACTGACAGCAAAAGAAGGAAAGGAATGACAGCAAATCGACAGCAATCGTGAGAAAAACAGAGCACGGCTGCGGGAAAAACAGGGCACGGCTGCTCTCAACTCATGCGACCCATAACAGGTCCAAAAAGCCAACAATTGTACAGCAAAATAACATGAAACCAACACAAAATTCAGTCCCAATCAAACTCACACAAGAAGGAAGCCATACGTGACCAACATGTGAGATTTTCTGAAAATTTCATAAGTGATATCTCATACATATCTCAACAACCATGAAAGCAATGATCATAATTGATATGAGGATGTTAAAACAATTAATCTCATGCTTGGAATCGATCAAAACCATTAAGAATCAAGGAAGATCAACAATTTGCTCAAAATCCTCATTTTCGGTAAAATGGCCCAGAAATGACTAAACCATGCTCAAACTCATGAATGAAAGGATGAAATACTCAGAATTAATCATATATTACAACCCTTAACTTACCTTGATGATTGCTTGAAGTTTGGGGAAGATTTGAGCTCCAAAATCTCCAAATGAAGAAGGGTTTCGGGACTGGAGGAGATGCAGTAGCTTTGGCTGAGTTTTTGGGGATGGTGAGAGGGTTAACTCGGTTAAAGCTTGAAATATCTAGATAGGTGGTTGAGTTAGGGTTTAAATGAATCAAACTATGGTTACTTTGGTTATGGTTTGGATGAGATATGGCTCAATTAGTGCAGCAAGGTCAAGTTGATCTCCGTTTCGTTTTTCGGTTGGATTTCGGAGATTCAAATGAATTAGGAAAATTATAAGGCTAAGTTTACTAAACTCGAATTTTCGTTACGAGTTCAGTGGAGTTGACGAAACTCGAATCCGAGTTCCCGAGCTCAAGATATTAAATTCGGAACCAAGGGTACGCTAAGTGCTCGTTAGCTCCCGTTTTGGTTCCTCAAATAAAATTAAATTCGTTAACTAATCAAATGAATTCGAAAATGTAAATTGAGCATAGAATCATGTTCATAACACATATATGTACAACATATTACAAAATTGTAGCAATTTGATATCATATCATAAGAGAACGAAGCACCAAAATGAACAACATGCATATTCCAACAATTCATGCATAATTACATAGAATTCCCATGCAATATTAACTCCATGCAATATATAATTTTTCATGCAAAAATATATAATCTTCATGCAAAATATTACTTTGCATGCATATATATAAAATCGTCATGCATGTTTAAGTATAGTACGTAAAATATATATATGTATATATATATTAATAATCAATTACTTATATAATTAGCATAATCATTAACAAATAATAATAATAATTAAACATATATAATTATACATATATATATATACGAGACATATATATAAAATTAATAATATTAAAATAAAATAATATAATATAATATAATAAAATGATAACAATTATAATAAAATTAAATATAACACACGTAAAAACAATTAATTCGCGCAATTTGGTAAACACATACGCTCTACCTTTACGTCCGAAAAGTCGGGGCGTTACAATCTCTCCCCCTTAAAAGAATCCGTCCTCGGATTCATTGCTCGCTCGAAAACCACTCGGGTGAAACCTTTACAACTTATCCTCCGTCTCCCACGTAGCCTCTTCGGTTTATTACTTCTCCGGAGAACCTTGACTAATGGAATACGCCGATTTCGAAGTTCCTGAAACTTCTGATCCAATATCTTAATCGGCTTCTAAACGAAGGTGAGATCCGGTCCTAATTCCACTTCTTCCACTGGTAGAACCTCGGACTCATCTCAATGATATTCTCGGAGCTGGGAACCATGAAACATGTTATGAATTCTAGTTAAATTCGGAGACAAGTCCAATGCACATGCTCTCAACAGATCCTGCAGATACTTAATCAATCTTTCTGATTGTCCGTCGGCCTGAGGATGGAAAGCTGTGCTGAATTGAAGCCTTATTCCCAAATACTTCTGCAATTCTTGCCATAACCTTGAAATAAATCTGGGATCCCAATCCGAGACAATACTAACAAGTACACCATGGAGCCTGATAATCTCCTCATTGTATCTCTTGGCCAACTTATTCAGTTATCAGACATTCTGATTGTAAGAAAATGAGCGGATTTTGTCTACCTGTCCACGATAACCCAAATCCCATCAATAGAATTGCTTCAATAAAACCTCAACACCTTCTTTCAGGTTAGCTCTTCTACCTTCCTTGTAGTTCCACATTTCTAAAATAATGTAACGTCCACTCGGGTTGTATTCGTTTACCTCAAACAGAGCTGATGTCACAGCTTCGAAAATTTCCTTACCGTAATTCTCCTTCAGGTCTCTCACCTTTCATCGTCTTCATTTATTACTACCTGTTCCCTGCCATTAATTTTAACCACTTCCTTGTTTCTAAATGCCTTGAGCAGCCAATTCACGGTATTTAATACTTCCAAGTCCCCTTCATTACTCAAAGCAAAGATCACTGTCACTAATTCCGAATCGTGAGTGGGGTAGTTCTTGTTCATGCTCTTTCAGTTTCCTTGAGGCATAGGCGACCACTCTTCCCTTTTGCATCGCCTCACATCCCAAACTTCCTTTTGAGGCGTCCGTATAAACTGTATATCTTTCTGTACCTTCAGGAAGTGCTAAAACAGGAGCGGTGGTCAACTTTTCCTTTAAAAGTTGAAAGCTATCCTCATACCTCGTCCCACTCAAACTTAACCACCTTCTTAGTCAATCGGGTTAAAGGAGCTGTAATCTTCGAAAATCCTGTACAAAGCTTCGATAGTAATCTGCCAAACCCCAGAAACGCTACCTGATCAATCCAAAACTCGCCTTTGCTAAACTTAGCATACAATCCGATGCTCTCTTAAGGTCTCCAACAAAATTCTGAGGTGCCTTGCATGATCCTCTGGAGTTCTCGAATAAACCCAAAAGTCATCGAAGAAGATTACCACAACTTATCCTTCCATCAGAACTGAACACTCCCAAACCAACCGATCTGTCTGAAGACTACCACCCAGTGGCGAACTCAACAAACAACAAGAAGAAAAGCAAATAACAGGCAAGCACAGAATAGCAACTAAGTCACAAGGAATAAAGAAATGCATAACACTCGAATCAAAAAGTGCATGAAAGAGTGCATGAATGCTCATGTTATGTATGCATAGGGTACCTTCTACCGCTGCTGGGGGATCGATTTCTGCATCTTGCTCTTCACCTTCAAGGGCGTATGCACGAGCCTGGATCATTGGCCTTTGAACTCCCTTTTTAAATCCCGGAGTCTTGTCGGGGCATATATCCGCCCTATGATCAGCTTTTCCACATATTAAGCATAAACCCAACCTCTTCCAGCAATTGTGATAGTTGTGAGTTGGCCCTCCACAATATGTGCATGGTGGCTTGGAGAATCGTGCTTCATTCGGACCTTGTCGATCCCTTGTTGGTGCAGGCAAAGCTTTGAGAGCCGGTGGAGTTTGTCCTCCCATTCTTGGCTTCTTAAATGGAATCTTAGGAGGGGAAGTAGCTTGAACCATAGGTCGCTTTCCCGAACTTGTTCCAGAACCTCGCTCCATCAGTGGCCTAAAAATCGGATCTGTCTTCTTATACTCCTCTTCTTGAACTAGAGCCCTCTGTACCGTATCGGCAAAAGACTCAAAATTGTGACCTGCCTGACCGTGTCTCAAATCCTGTCTTAACCCCGCAATAAATTTCCTTGACTTTCTCTTCTCATCCCGGGTGACATGAGGAGCATATTTCCCAAGCCTATTGAATACTGTGAGATATTGGGTCACCGTACGCGCTCCTTGCTTTAACTCCATGAATTCTTGCTCCTTCCTTTCCCTTACCACTTCCGGTACGAAGCATTCCCGGAATTCTCTCTTGAAAACTTCCCAAGTTACTTCCTCTTCATCGACTTCAAGCTTCTCTCTTGTTCGTTCCCACCATTCGTACGCATCTCCATCCAGTTGGAATATAGCAAATTGGGCCTTCTCATGCGTGGTGAATTGTCGGACCCCAAATATCCTCTCTAGTCGAATCAACCAACCCTCCGAGATCGAATCGTCGATAGAACCAGAAAATCGAGGGGGGTTGTAACTCAGAAACACCTCATGAGGATCTCTATTGTTATGGTTCAGTGGAGGGGCTTGTTGTTCTGCATGTTGAGGTGGGGGAGCTTGAGCCCTTCTATGCTCAACGTAGTTGAAAACCGCTTCCATGAAATTCCCCATATCCATCGGTGGTGCTTGTGGTTGAGGTGGAGGCGTAGGGGATCGATCATGATGACGACGGCGCCCTGGAGATCTCTCACGATGTCGACGTGGAGGCATCCTGTTCAAGAAACACTAATATGCATGCTATCTTTAGTCCATGCATGCAAGTGCAATTAATTCAATCAAAATTCAAGATTTAGAGCACACAAGCACGTAAACAATGCATATGCAACACATTGACAAGTTGTTCCTAAAGCCGAACGACCTAACTGACTCAACACGACACTAGAGCCCGGGTTTTGCAACCCTAAGCTCTGATACCACTTAAGGATGTAGCACCCGAGCGTAAGGTACCACATCCCCCGCACCGAGACCCGACCCGTATATGAAATGGAAGTCCATACACGTGCCGAATCCGCGGCGAACGGGGACACAACACACACGCTATGCTAGGCGGGACTAACCCTTGAACCAATCAGTGCAGGAATCATAAAATCAGAGCTAAATAAAATTCGCGGAAGCAAGAACTACATAGCATATATACAATGAGCTAACAAGCTCCAAAAATAGATATACAAAAGCATTCCTTAATCAACGGCGCTCATGGCCTACAAAAATCATAACGCTCCAAACTAAAATTATAATCATAAGCAAAATATCAACAAGAGTATGAATATGAGACAAAAGGAAGTGCTAAACACGAATGCACGACCTAGACGACTTGTATTCCCGCCTAGCACTCCTATACCTGCACAAAACAGCTGAAAACAACCGGGTTCAGTCTAAAAGAGACTGGTGGGTATAAAACGAGGCATAAGATATATAATATCGCGTAATTTAAACAAATACATGCAAGCCCTAATCCCGTGTGAAGTTTGAAAGGAATTTACCAAGTGGTTAAAACAATAGAAAACATCAACGGGATTACGACGTTCATCTTCATTCATAATTATTCATAAGGGTTTAAGTTCGGCGAGTGAGCGTGCACAATCTCCAACCTTCTCCTCGTGTAATCATATTATAATTATTGGTTATCACACATATCTTTCGTGCACATACAAAAATGATCATAATCATACATATACACCTTCTTCCTCCGGGTGGTGGACAAGTTAGCTAGACCTGACCACCGATAAATACATAGGCCAATGGGGGTACATGAATCCCCCAAGGGCACGCAGCTCCCATTCCTCGCTAAACCTCCTAGCGAGGGCCGGTATCACCGTAGTTTGGTTGGAACTAGTATATGGGATCCCCGTCAGCCCTTGCTTCCTCGGTTAGCCACATATACTAAGTCCCGGGGCCCGTGAACATAACATCCATACAATCTCGCCAAAACATAAGGTAGGGTTTCATAAATAAAAAGGGTCATACGTTTGAAACCATTTACTCAAAATGACTCGATTTATATAAATATATTATTTTGGCTTAAAACTTTGCACATAAGGGATTTATAGGGTTGTTTTAACTAATAGAAGAAAAACCCACCTTTACCAAAGCAAAATTAAGGCACAAGCGTCTCAATGCTCGCCCGCATCTCTGACCAAACCCGAATCTGTTCAAAAGAAAAGGTATGAGACACAATGACCACATATGACGCTCGGCAATGAAGTGAATATGTCATGAATGCATAAATGATCATGTTATATCATAAAAATGTTCATGTGCACGATTAATAAATTTAAAACATATACTCATGCATTCGTTCATACATTTCATTCATATGTTTCATTTGATTTCATAATTTCATAAATTCATACCATTCATATAATCTTCATAAATTCATATAAATTCCATAAATTTATAACATTCATAGGTTCATATAAATTTCATAAATTCAAATCATTCATAATATTCATAAATTCATAAATTCATAATGCATATCAATTAATCTAATATTCAATTAATAACCATATCACATATAACATTCATATTCACATCTAGGAATAAAATAAATAAAACGTTCAATCAAAAGTCAGTCGAATAAATACGCGAAATAGAAATCAATTAATTTCTAGAATTGAATTAAATCAAATAATATAGAAAATATATAATAAATTGATATAATATAATATATATATATATATAATCATATATTTTAATATACAATATATATATAATGTATACATATATACACGTACACACACTCAAACACACCCCATGCATGCAAACATATATCATATATTACATGCATGAATATATCTATACTATATATTATATACAACATGCATGCAAATATGACCACAAGACCATGCACACACAAGAGCACTCCCATGCATGCACACGCACAAACATATATATATATTTATACATAATATACACAAGCATGAAAATGCAAGCACAAAGCCATGCATGCACAACTCACAACTCACAGCCATGCATGCAACACACACTCTCACAGCACAACCATCCAGCAGCCCAGCAAAACAGCAGCAACCGCACACGCAGGAAAGAAGAAGAAGACGCAGGTACAGTTGAAGAAAAACGGGGTGACACCCCCGTGTCACCCCCCAAAACTAGACCGAGACACGCCCGTGTCTCGGTACAGAAATCCCAGACCCAACTGCACCCCCGTGTCTCGCCAGAAGAGAGGGAAGAGACACGCCCGTTACACGCAGCAGCGGCAGTCTCGGTTAGCAGCAAAATGGCGTAGAACAGAGCATCCAATTCCAGCAAGAACAAAGGCAACACAAGCAGCAATACAAGGTACAAAAGAGCTACAAGAACTCAGATAAAACACACACTATAAAGCCATGAAACTGACAGCAAAAGAAGGAAAGGAATGACAGCAAATCGACAGCAATCGTGAGAAAAACAGAGCACGGCTGCGGGAAAAACAGGGCACGGCTGCTCTCAACTCATGCGACCCATAACAGGTCCAAAAAGCCAACAATTGTACAGCAAAATAACATGAAACCAACACAAAATTCAGTCCCAATCAAACTCACACAAGAAGGAAGCCATACGTGACCAACATGTGAGATTTTCTGAAAATTTCATAAGTGATATCTCATACATATCTCAACAACCATGAAAGCAATGATCATAATTGATATGAGGATGTTAAAACAATTAATCTCATGCTTGGAATCGATCAAAACCATTAAGAATCAAGGAAGATCAACAATTTGCTCAAAATCCTCATTTTCGGTAAAATGGCCCAGAAATGACTAAACCATGCTCAAACTCATGAATGAAAGGATGAAATACTCAGAATTAATCATATATTACAACCCTTAACTTACCTTGATGATTGCTTGAAGTTTGGGGAAGATTTGAGCTCCAAAATCTCCAAATGAAGAAGGGTTTCGGGACTGGAGGAGATGCAGTAGCTTTGGCTGAGTTTTTGGGGATGGTGAGAGGGTTAACTCGGTTAAAGCTTGAAATATCTAGATAGGTGGTTGAGTTAGGGTTTAAATGAATCAAACTATGGTTACTTTGGTTATGGTTTGGATGAGATATGGCTCAATTAGTGCAGCAAGGTCAAGTTGATCTCCGTTTCGTTTTTCGGTTGGATTTCGGAGATTCAAATGAATTAGGAAAATTATAAGGCTAAGTTTACTAAACTCGAATTTTCGTTACGAGTTCAGCGGAGTTGACGAAACTCGAATCCGAGTTCCCGAGCTCAAGATATTAAATTCGGAACCAAGGGTACGCTAAGTGCTCGTTAGCTCCCGTTTTGGTTCCTCAAATAAAATTAAATTCGTTAACTAATCAAATGAATTCGAAAATGTAAATTGAGCATAGAATCATGTTCATAACACATATATGTACAACATATTACAAAATTGTAGCAATTTGATATCATATCATAAGAGAACGAAGCACCAAAATGAACAACATGCATATTCCAACAATTCATGCATAATTACATAGAATTCCCATGCAATATTAACTCCATGCAATATATAATTTTTCATGCAAAAATATATAATCTTCATGCAAAATATTACTTTGCATGCATATATATAAAATCCTCATGCATGTTTAAGTATAGTACGTAAAATATATATATGTATATATATATTAATAATCAATTACTTATATAATTAGCATAATCATTAACAAATAATAATAATAATTAAACATATATAATTATACATATATATATATACGAGACATATATATAAAATTAATAATATTAAAATAAAATAATATAATATAATATAATAAAATGATAACAATTATAATAAAATTAAATATAACACACGTAAAAACAATTAATTCGCGCAATTTGGTAAACACATACGCTCTACCTTTACGTCCGAAAAGTCGGGGCGTTACATTTCCACTTACTCGAAGCTCCACGAGCTTGATCCTATCAGGTGGATCAACCAAGGTCAAAACTTGGTTTGAGTATATGGAATCCATATTGGAAAGTCCATGCCCGAATCCGACTATGACCCAGACCCAGACCCGGTCACGAAATGGAAAGTCCATGCCCGAATCCGAATCAAAGCGAACGGGAGACCAACTCACACACTAGGCTAGGCGGATCTAACTTGACAAACTCCGAGTGTGGAAGCAATTAAAACTAACAACAATAGATAGCGAAAGCATTTAAAACAAAACATGCAAAGCAGGTGACGGGTTCAACTAGCATAGTTACCTAATCCCGAATAATAGATCAACAAACATAACAAGTGACGGGTTCAACTAGCATAAATCCCTAATCCCGAATATCAACATAAATTAATAATCATCAAGTGCCACAAGGGGCCGAATGAGGGTGCCACAAGGGGCTACCGAATAGCAAAGTATAATCTCAAGTCTACAAGTCTTAAGTATAAGTAAAGTGTATGAAAAGACATATGCAAATAGAAAGACTAGACCGACGAAGTGCAACTCAAATGACTCACTTCCGCCTAGCAAACGCCAACAACCTGCAGCTAAAAGTGTAAATGAGGGGTCAGTCAACTTGACCGAGTGAGGGGGCTAACGCACACCCACAATATATATATATAAGGAGCATAGCACAGAATAAAAGAATGGACTCATGAACCGGGGATAGGTGTTACATACCGAAAAGTTTTGAAAGAACCCGAATAAGATATAGATATAAGTTTAGAAACCATTTCCAGAAAGACTCTATCCCGATTCATAATTCCATAACATAACATAATCAACTGCTCGGCGAGTACGAGCTTCCAACCTCAACTCCTCATAACATAAATCAAAATCAATCCAACCTCTACACCAATGATGGAGGAGATGTACCGTCCCCATACCATCGAGAATAAACCGTCTAAAATAGACTCACCCTCAAGGGGTAGCGAACCCACAAGAGTCCTCCCCGGATAAAACACCGAAGGCTCAAGATACCACACCTTCCCTACAGCACGGGTCGCGTGAAGATATCTCAAATGGAACTACGCAATGGATAAATGCCCCGACGGCCCTAACCGTCCCGGGGGTACCCATTCCCGCAGCTCACCAGGATCGATCCACACACAGATCACAACGGATCACATACGCCAATCTTTCATGGCAATCTCGCTACATAATCACAACACAACTGTTTTCCCAAAATAGCTTACATATGCTTTCATATTTAATTTTCCAAACAGAGTTGATTCAGATGGTCATAAACATATCATATCCAACACATACGTATTTATAATAGATATACTCGCATGCAAGGGTTGAAATTAGCATATTAAGGCCATAGGTCGCGTAACTATACAAAATCCTAAACCTCACCTCGTGAAAGTAGAGTCTGAGAGTGTGAAGGGCCAAACACTCTAAACCTCGGGCCCACCGGCACCACCAAACTCTGTGACAAGACATACAGAAGCCCAGACTTAGACTCTATATGAACCAAACAAGACGCACGGCGTTGCTCAACATGATCGTGGTTATGCATAAGTGTTCATGTTGTGCTTGGATAAGGTGTCGTGGTCATTCAAGGCATATCAATGCTCAACAAGGTCATATTTACAAGCAACCATCATGCAATTCCATATCCAAAGATGCAAGATCAATTTAGGAAGTCAATGTATTCACGAAATGCATATTAAATCATCCAATGTCACATGGTTCAATTATAATATTATAATTAAGCATCAAGTTCATGTCGAGTTATAAAGTGCATAAGTAAGAGCAACTTGATCATATAAACATACAAAGTTGTTGTACGTAGATGGCATGCTTGATACAAATAAAGAGTGCATTTAATTCACTTAAGACCATACTTTACAACTTCACAATATGTTTGGTACACAAGCTCAAGTCACATTCATAGTTTCATAAATATTACACTTACATCCCCTAAGTCCTTTATAAAAGTTTAGAATCATTACACATATATCCCCTTAGCTGATTACTAAGCATAATTGTTCATTTAAAGTGTTTATACAATTATTCAACTAGGAATTAATTATTTACAAAGGATGACAATTATCAATTTATCGTAATTCATAATATACCATTTTCAAGTAATAAGAGTAAATCAAGATATTACAATTCTAACTCCTATCATGCATCAAGTCTTAAGTTATTCAAGCATCTTTCATGTATCTCAATTTTATATTTGAAACACAATTTACAACAAACATAACATTGAGAACGTCTCAAATTCATATAGAGAAATCACAACATGTTCGTTCTTCTAAAATATCATTCAAGTTCATTTAGTCACATAAAAGATTAGTTTCTAAATATTACACTAACACCCCTTCATATCTAAACACATAGCACAAATTCATCACATCGGGATTCAAATTGTAAATCGAAACATTCATGTATATCACAATCCATTCAATACATGTTTTCATATACGATTGGAATACATCTCGATCAACAAACCAACAATAACTAATTTATTTACACTTAAAACAATTAATTTAAATAATCACAATTACGCAAAATAATTCGTAATAAATAGATCGAGTGTCCGATTAATGAACGGAAAGTGGCGTTGAACTCACCACAACGAGACGAACATTTTGTCCGAAATTCACCGGAGTGCCGCCACCGGAGCCGCCGGAAAGTCACCGGGCCGCCACCGGGCCGCCGTCAAAAGTCGCCGGAAAAATCCCGAAAAATCATTCCTGAATGAAGTCTTCGTGCCCGTTCCGAATCCTCGATCAATTTCTGGAAATTCCAAGCCGATTGTAGTAGATCTGAAATCTAAGAGCACGAAAACCCTAAATCTTCAAACTCAAATTACTTCCAAACCGGTGAACCAAAATGCGATCCGAAAGAGACGTTGTCTTACCCATGACGAGCTCTTCGAAAGCCCAAAGGTAGCTTTCCGGAAAAATCCTCAGAGCTAGTGCCGCCGTTGCACCGCCACTTTGCCGCCGCCGATCCGCCGCCAAACCACCGAATCTGGAGTCGCCTGATCACAAGCCACTAGTTCTCATCGTTCCGAACAACTTTCATGAAGAGCCCAAGACCAAAAGATGGCCGAAAAAGGCCCCCGTTGGCCGCCGAAGTTTCTGCCGCCGCCGCTACAGTAACTCTCGCCGCCGCCGCGAGTTTTGGGCGGCGCGTGCGGCTCCGTCGCTGATCCGATGGCCTCGTCGCTGACGTCAAACGAAGCGCTTGGAAGTCCTCTGTCTGGGCATGGGGCGCGTGCATCAAGGAGGTGGCCGGAAACCGCCGCGAAAGGCCGGCGAAGTGGCGGCGGTCTGACAGCTCCGCCGCTGCTACTGAAATCCGGCCATAACTCCACCACCGTTCGTTTTTAGGCCATGAAATTGGTACTCTTACGTCGGTCTCGCCGAGATAATCGAAATGGACTATTCGTTTGTTGAATTTCGTCGAGAAACGATCGAGTTATGGGCTCGTAACCGAAGCCGCGATAGTAACCAGCGGGAGAGAGAAAGTGGGAGAGGAGAGGAGAGAGAGAGAGAGAAAAGGGATTGGGAGAAATGTGTCTTGTGCACAAGCTATATACAACCGGGTATCCTTATCGCGTAGCAAAGAGTAATATCGCGTACAAATAATCGTAGATAAAATCGGTAAAGTTACGACTAAACATTCAAGCTCCGCATAAATTTATAAATTCAAATGAAATAGAGATTTACCAATTTGAGTTTAATTCAATTTAATTTTTTAGAAACTTTTCGTATAATTTAACGACACTTTGTAAACACATGATTGACAATTAATCTCAAGGAATTCAAGTAAACCGAAATTAAACAAGTTAAGCAACATGATGGATTTAAAATCAACTTGACAATTATTTCATGGAATAAATTTGAATTAAATCAAATTAAAAGGTTAGGGTTAAATATGCGCATAATTAATCAAGTTGGCAATTAATCTTAGAATAATTCGAATGAACACATATTAAATTGGATTTACATTAAATCACATAATTCAAGAACTCTTAAATTAAACACGCACAAGTGTAGAGACTTACTTGTAAATGTCAT
Source organism: Lantana camara (assembly GCA_037501455.1). Lineage (NCBI taxonomy): Eukaryota > Viridiplantae > Streptophyta > Magnoliopsida > Lamiales > Verbenaceae > Lantana > Lantana camara. The sequence goes on along the minus strand of CM074857.1, from coordinate 61,453,557 downwards.
CAGGATGCCTTTCGAGAATACGGGGCGTCACATGATATGAGCCCTATCGTGATTCTTCTCCGTGGGGTATGATGTATTGCAAACCTAGGTCATAATCCCAAACACATCTTAACATCATCTTTGTTACCATGTAGAAAACATTGTGATTGATACATTCAAATCAAGCTTGGGCATAACCAATTATACAATGATCCCATTACAAATTTGATTCAAGTCTCCTAAGGTTGTTGACCATTACACACATCATGGAACTTGAATTTGGCCACAAAAATTATTAAATCGCTCACGCGACTTGATGAATCGCTCAGGCGATTCTTAATCTAGGTCGTACTAATTATTGTTTTATATTATTTTGTTAGTCCCCTAGCATGTTTCTTTTGCGTATGATATGAGCCTTATCGGGATTCTTCTCCGTGGGGTATGATGTATGGCGAACCCAAGTCATAATCCCAAACAAATCTTAACTTCATCTTTGTTACCATGTAGAAAACATTGTGATTGACACATTCAAATCAAGCTTGGGCACAACCAATTATACAATGATCCCATTACAAATTTGATTCAAGTCTCCTAAGGTTGTTGGCCATTACACACATCATGGCACTTGAATTTGGCCACAAAATTATTAAATCGCTCACGCGACTTGATGAATCTCTCAGGCGATTCTTAATCTAGGTCGCACTTATTATTGTTTTATATTATGTTGTTAGTCCCCTAGCATGTTTCTTATGCGTATGATATGAGCCCCATCGTGATTCTTCTCCGTGGGGTATGATGTATGGCAAACCCAAGTCATAATCCCAAACAAATCTTAACTTCATCTTTCTTACCATGTAGAAAACATTGTGATTGATACATTCAAATCAAGCTTGGGCATAACCAATTATACAATGATCCCATTACAAATTTGATTGAAGTCTCCTAAGGTTGTTGGCCATTACACACATCATGGAACTTGAATTTGGCCACAAAAACTATTAAATCGCTCACGCGACTTGATCAATCGCTCAGGCGATTCTTAATCTAGGTCTCACTTATTATTGTTTTATATTATTTTGTTAGTCCCCTAGCATGTTTCTTTTGCGTATGATATGAGCCCTATCGTGATTCTTCTCCGTGGGGTATGATGTATTGCAAACCTAGGTCATAATCCCAAACACATCTTAACATCATCTTTGTTACCATGTAGAAAACATTGTGATTGATACATTCAAATCAAGCTTGGGCATAACCAATTATACAATGATCCCATTACAAATTTGATTCAAGTCTCCTAAGGTTGTTGACCATTACACACATCATGGAACTTGAATTTGGCCATAAAAATTATTAAATCGCTCACGCGACTTGATGAATCGCTCAGGCGAATCTTAATCTAGGTCGCATTTATTATTGTTTTATATTATTTTGTTAGTCCCCTAGCATGTTTTTTTGCGTATGATATGAGCCCCATCGTGATTCTTCTCCGTGGGGTATGATGTATGGCAAACCCAAGTCATAATCCCAAACAAATCTTAACTTCATCTTTGTTACCCTGTAGAAAACATTGTGATTGATACATTCAAATCAAGCTTGGGCATAACCAATTATACAATGATCCCATTACAAATTTGATTCAAGTCTCCTAAGGTTGTTCGCCATTGCGCACATCATGGAACTTGAATTTGGCCAAAAAATTATTAAATCGCTCACGCGACTTGATGAATCGCTCAGGCGATTCTTAATCTAGGTCGCACTTATTATTGTTTTATATTATTTTGTTAGTCCCCTAGCATGTTTCTTTTGCGTATGATATGAGCCCCATCGTGATTCTTCTCCGTGGGGTATGATGTATTGCAAACCTAGGTCATAATCCCAAACAAATCTTAACATCATCTTTGTTACCATGTAGAAAAAATTATGATTGATACATTCGAATCAAGCTTGGGCATAACCAATTATACAATGATCCCATTACAAATTTGATTCAAGTCTCCAAAGGTTATTGGCCATTAAACACATCATGGAACTTGAATTTGGCCACAAAAATTATTAAATCGCTCACGCGACTTGATGAATCGCTCAGGCGATTCTTAATCTAGGTGGCACTAATTATTGTTTTATAGTATTTTGTTAGTCCCCTAGCATGTTTCTTTTGCATATGATATGAGCCCCATCGTGATTCTTCTCCGTGGGGTATGATGTATTGCAAACCTAGGTCATAATCCCAAACAAATCTTAACATCATCTTTGTTACCATGTAGAAAACATTGTGATTGATACATTCAAATCAAGCTTGGGCATAACCAATTATACAATGATCCCATTACAAATTTGATTCAAGTCTCCTAAGGTTGTTGACCATTACACATATCATGGAACTTGAATTTGGCCACAAAAATTATTAAATCGCTCACGCGACTTGATGAATTGCTCAGGCGATTCTTAATCTAGGTCGCACTTATTATTGTTTTATATTATTTTGTTAGTCCCCTAGCATGTTTCTTTTGCGTATGATATGAGCCCCATCGTGATTTTTCTCCGTGGGGTATGATGTATGGCAAACCCAAGTCATAATCCCAAACAAATCTTAACTTCATCTTTCTTACCATGTAGAAAACATTGTGATTGATACATTCAAATCAAGCTTGGGCATAACCAATTATACAATGATCCCATTACAAATTTGATTCAAGTCTCCTAAGGTTGTTGGCCATTACACATATCATGGAACTTGAATTTGGCCACAAAAACTATTAAATCGCTCATGCGACTTGATCAATCGCTCAGGCGATTCTTAATCTAGGTCTCACTTATTATTATTTTATATTATTTTGTTAGTCCCCTAGCATGTTTCTTTTGCGTATGATATGAGCCCTATCGTGATTCTTCTCCGTGGGGTATGATGTATTGCAAACCTTGGTCATAATCCCAAACACATCTTAACATCATCTTTGTTACCATGTAGAAAACATTGTGATTGATACATTCAAATCAAGCTTGGGCATAACCAAATATACAATGATCCCATTACAAATTTGATTCAAGTCTCCTAAGGTTGTTGACCATTACACACATCATGGAGCTTGAATTTGGCCACAAAAATTATTAAATCGCTCACGCGACTTGATGAATCGCTCAGGCGATTCTTAATCTAGGTCGCACTTATTATTGTTTTATATTATTTTGTTAGTCCCCTAGCATGTTTTTTTGCGTATGATATGAGCCCCATCGTGATTCTTCTCCGTGGGGTATGATGTATGGCAAACCCAAGTCATAATCCCAAACAAATCTTAACTTCATCTTTGTTACCATGTAGAAAACATTGTGATTGATACATTCAAATCAAGCTTGGGCATAACCAATTATACAATGATCCCATTACAAATTTGATTCAAGTCTCCTAAGGTTGTTGGCCATTACACACATCATGGAACTTGAATTTAGCCAAAAAATTATTAAATCGCTCACGCGACTTGATCAATCGCTCAGGCGATTCTTAATCTAGGTCGCACTTATTATTGTTTTATATTATTTTTCTAGTCCCCTAGCATGTTTCTTTTGCGTATGATATGAGCCCTATCGTGATTCTTCTCCGTGGGGTATGATGTATTGCAAACCTAGGTCATAATCCCAAACAAATCTTAACATCATCTTTGTTACCATGTAGAAAACATTGTGATTGATACATTCAAATCAAGCTTGGGCATAACCAATTATACAATGATCCCATTACAAATTTGATTCAAGTCTCCTAAGGTTGTTGACCATTACACACATCATGGAACTTGAATTTGGCCACAAAAATTATTAAATCGCTCACGCGACTTGATGAATCGCTCAGGCGATTCTTAATCTAGGTCGCACTAATTATTGTTTTATATTATTTTGTTAGTCCCCTAGCATGTTTCTTTTGCGTATGATATGAGCCCCATCGGGATTCTTCTTCGTGGGGTATGATGTATGGCAAACCCAAGTCATAATCCCAAACAAATCTTAACTTCATCTTTGTTACCATGTAGAAAACATTGTGATTGACACATTCAAATCAAGCTTGGGCACAACCAATTATACAATGATCCCATTACAAATTTGATTCAAGTCTCCTAAGGTTGTTGGCCATTACACACATCATGGAACTTGAATTTGGCCACAAAATTATTAAATGGCTCACGCGACTTGATGAATCGCTCAGGCGATTCTTAATCTAGGTCGCACTTATTATTGTTTTATACTATTTTGTTAGTCCCCTATCATGTTTCTTATGCGTATGATATGAGCCCCATCGGGATTCTTCTCCGTGGGGTATGATGTATGGCAAAACCAAGTCATAATCCCAAACAAATCGTAACTTCATCTTTCTTACCATGTAGAAAACATTGTGATTGATACATTCAAATCAAGCTTGGGCATAACCAATTATACAATGATCCCATTACAAATTTGATTCAAGTCTCCTAAGGTTGTTGGCCATTACACACATCATGGAACTTGAATTTGGCCACAAAAACTATTAAATCGCTCACGCGACTTGATCAATCGCTCAGGTGATTCTTAATCTAGGTCTCACTTATTATTGTTTTATATTATTTTGTTAGTCCCCTAGCATGTTTCTTTTGCGTATGATATGAGCCCTATCGTGATTCTTCTCCGTGGGGTATGATGTATTGCAAACCTAGGTCATAATCCCAAACACATCTTAACATCGTCTTTGTTACCATGTAGAAAACATTGTGATTGATACATTCAAATCAAGCTTGGGCATAACCAATTATACAATGATCCCATTACAAATTTGATTCAAGTCTCCTAAGGTTGTTGACCATTACACACATCATGGAACTTGAATTTGGCCATAAAAATTATTAAATCGCTCACGCGACTTGATGAATCGCTTAGGCGATTCTTAATCTAGGTCGCACTTATTATTGTTTTATATTATTTTGTTAGTCCCCTAGCATGTTTTTTTGCGTATGATATGAGCCCCATCGTGATTCTTCTCCGTGGGGTATGATGTATGGCAAACCCAAGTCATAATCCCAAACAAATCTTAACTTCATCTTTGTTACCATGTAGAAAACATTGTGATTGATACATTCAAATCAAGCTTGGGCATAACCAATTATACAATGATCCCATTACAAATTTGATTCAAGTCTCCTAAGGTTGTTGGCCATTACACACATCGTGGAACTTGAATTTGGCCAAAAAATTATTAAATCGCTCACGGGACTTGATGAATCGCTCATGCGATTCTTAATCTAGGTCGCACTTATTATTGTTTTATATTATTTTGTTAGTCCCCTAGCATGTTTCTTTTGCGTATGATATGAGCCCCATCGTGATTCTTCTCCGTGGGGTATGATGTATTGCAAACCTAGGTCATAATCCCAAAGAAATCTTAACATCATCTTTGTTACCATGTAGAAAAAATTATGATTGATACATTCGAATCAAGCTTGGGCATAACCAATTATACAATGATCCCATTACAAATTTGATTCAAGTCTCCTAAGGTTGTTGACCATTACACACATCATGGAACTTGAATTTGGCCACAAAAATTATTAAATCGCTCACGCGACTTGATGAATCGCTCAGGCGATTCTTAATCTAGGTCGCACTTATTATTGTTTTATATTATTTTGTTAGTCCCCTAGCATGTTTCTTTTGCGTATGATATGAGCCCCATTGTGATTCTTCTCCGTGGGGTATGATGTATGGCAAACCCAAGTGATAATCCCAAACAAATCTTAACTTCATCTTTCTTACCATGTAGAAAACATTGTGATTGTTACATTCAAATCAAGCTTGGGCATAACCAATTATACAATGATCCCATTACAAATTTGATTCAAGTCTCCTAAGGTTGTTGGCTATTACACACATCATGGAACTTGAATTTGGCCACAAAAACTATTAAATCGCTCATGCGACTTGATCAATCGCTCAGGCGATTCTTAATCTAGGTCTCACTTATTATTGTTTTATATTATTTTGTTAGTCCCCTAGCATGTTTCTTTTGCGTATGATATGAGCCCTATCGTGATTCTTCTCCGTGGGGTATGATGTATTGCAAACCTAGGTCATAATCCCAAACACATCTTAACATCATCTTTGTTACCATGTAGAAAACATTGTGATTGATACATTCAAATCAAGCTTGGGCATAACCAATTATACAATGATCCCATTACAAATTTGATTCAAGTCTCCAAAGGTTGTTGACCATTACACACATCATGGAACTTGAATTTGGCCACAAAAATTATTAAATCGCTCACGCGACTTGATGAATCGCTCAGGCGATTCTTAATCTAGGTCGCACTAATTATTGTTTTATATTATTTTGTTAGTCCCCTAGCATGTTTCTTTTGCGTATGATATGAGCCCCATCGGGATTCTTCTCCGTGGGGTATGATGTATGGCAAACCCAAGTCATAATCCCAAACAAATCTTAACTTCATCTTTGTTACCATGTAGAAAACATTGTGATTGACACATTCAAATCAAGCTTGGGCACAACCAATTATACAATGATCCCATTACAAATTTGATTCAAGTCTCCTAAGGTTGTTGGCCATTACACACATCATGGAACTTGAATTTGGCCACAAAATTATTAAATCGCTCACGCGACTTGATGAATCGCTCAGGCGATTCTTAATCTAGGTCGCACTTATTATTGTTTTATATTATTTTGTTAGTCCCCTATCATGTTTCTTATGCGTATGATATGAGCCCCATCGTGATTCTTCTCCGTGGGGTATGATGTATGGCAAAACCAAGTCATAATCCCAAACACATCTTAACATCATCTTTGTTACCATGTAGAAAACATTGTGATTGATACATTCAAATCAAGCTTGGGCATAACCAATTATACAATGATCCCATTACAAATTTGATTCAAGTCTCCAAAGGTTGTTGACCATTACACACATCATGGAACTTGAATTTGGCCACAAAAATTATTAAATCGCTCACGCGACTTGATGAATCGCTCAGGCGATTCTTAATCTAGGTCGCACTAATTATTGTTTTATATTATTTTGTTAGTCCCCTAGCATGTTTCTTTTGCGTATGATATGAGCCCCATCGGGATTCTTCTCCGTGGGGTATGATGTATGGCAAACCCAAGTCATAATCCCAAACAAATCTTAACTTCATCTTTGTTACCATGTAGAAAACATTGTGATTGACACATTCAAATCAAGCTTGGGCACAACCAATTATACAATGATCCCATTACAAATTTGATTCAAGTCTCCTAAGGTTGTTGGCCATTACACACATCATGGAACTTGAATTTGGCCACAAAATTATTAAATCGCTCACGCGACTTGATGAATCGCTCAGGCGATTCTTAATCTAGGTCGCACTTATTATTGTTTTATATTATTTTGTTAGTCCCCTATCATGTTTCTTATGCGTATGATATGAGCCCCATCGTGATTCTTCTCCGTGGGGTATGATGTATGGCAAAACCAAGTCATAATCCCAAACAAATCGTAACTTCATCTTTCTTACCATGTAGAAAACATTGTGATTGATACATTCAAATCAAGCTTGGGCATAACCAATTATACAATGATCCCATTACAAATTTGATTCAAGTCTCCTAAGGTTGTTGGCCATTACACACATCATGGAACTTGAATTTGGCCACAAAAACTATTAAATCGCTCACGCGACTTGATCAATCGCTCAGGTGATTCTTAATCTAGGTCTCACTTATTATTGTTTTATATTATTTTGTTAGTCCCCTAGCATGTTTCTTTTGCGTATGATATGAGCCCTATCGTGATTCTTCTCCGTGGGGTATGATGTATTGCAAACCTAGGTCATAATCCCAAACACATCTTAACATCATCTTTGTTACCATGTAGAAAACATTGTGATTGATACATTCAAATCAAGCTTGGGCATAACCAATTATACAATGATCCCATTACAAATTTGATTCAAGTCTCCTAAGGTTGTTGACCATTACACACATCATGGAACTTGAATTTGGCCATAAAAATTATTAAATCGCTCACGCGACTTGATGAATCGCTTAGGCGATTCTTAATCTAGGTCGCACTTATTATTGTTTTATATTATTTTGTTAGTCCCCTAGCATGTTTTTTTGCGTATGATATGAGCCCCATCGTGATTCTTCTCCGTGGGGTATGATGTATGGCAAACCCAAGTCATAATCCCAAACAAATCTTAACTTCATCTTTGTTACCATGTAGAAAACATTGTGATTGATACATTCAAATCAAGCTTGGGCATAACCAATTATACAATGATCCCATTACAAATTTGATTCAAGTCTCCTAAGGTTGTTGGCCATTACACACATCGTGGAACTTGAATTTGGCCAAAAAATTATTAAATCGCTCACGGGACTTGATGAATCGCTCATGCGATTCTTAATCTAGGTCGCACTTATTATTGTTTTATATTATTTTGTTAGTCCCCTAGCATGTTTCTTTTGCGTATGATATGAGCCCCATCGTGATTCTTCTCCGTGGGGTATGATGTATTGCAAACCTAGGTCATAATCCCAAAGAAATCTTAACATCATCTTTGTTACCATGTAGAAAAAATTATGATTGATACATTCGAATCAAGCTTGGGCATAACCAATTATACAATGATCCCATTACAAATTTGATTCAAGTCTCCTAAGGTTGTTGACCATTACACACATCATGGAACTTGAATTTGGCCACAAAAATTATTAAATCGCTCACGCGACTTGATGAATCGCTCAGGCGATTCTTAATCTAGGTCGCACTTATTATTGTTTTATATTATTTTGTTAGTCCCCTAGCATGTTTCTTTTGCGTATGATATGAGCCCCATTGTGATTCTTCTCCGTGGGGTATGATGTATGGCAAACCCAAGTGATAATCCCAAACAAATCTTAACTTCATCTTTCTTACCATGTAGAAAACATTGTGATTGTTACATTCAAATCAAGCTTGGGCATAACCAATTATACAATGATCCCATTACAAATTTGATTCAAGTCTCCTAAGGTTGTTGGCTATTACACACATCATGGAACTTGAATTTGGCCACAAAAACTATTAAATCGCTCATGCGACTTGATCAATCGCTCAGGCGATTCTTAATCTAGGTCTCACTTATTATTGTTTTATATTATTTTGTTAGTCCCCTAGCATGTTTCTTTTGCGTATGATATGAGCCCTATCGTGATTCTTCTCCGTGGGGTATGATGTATTGCAAACCTAGGTCATAATCCCAAACACATCTTAACATCATCTTTGTTACCATGTAGAAAACATTGTGATTGATACATTCAAATCAAGCTTGGGCATAACCAATTATACAATGATCCCATTACAAATTTGATTCAAGTCTCCAAAGGTTGTTGACCATTACACACATCATGGAACTTGAATTTGGCCATAAAAATTATTAAATCGCTCACGCGACTTGATGAATCGCTTAGGCGATTCTTAATCTAGGTCGCACTTATTATTGTTTTATATTATTTTGTTAGTCCCCTAGCATGTTTTTTTGCGTATGATATGAGCCCCATCGTGATTCTTCTCCGTGGGGTATGATGTATGGCAAACCCAAGTCATAATCCCAAACAAATCTTAACTTCATCTTTGTTACCATGTAGAAAACATTGTGATTGATACATTCAAATCAAGCTTGGGCATAACCAATTATACAATGATCCCATTACAAATTTGATTCAAGTCTCCTAAGGTTGTTGGCCATTACACACATCGTGGAACTTGAATTTGGCCAAAAAATTATTAAATCGCTCACGGGACTTGATGAATCGCTCAGGCGATTCTTAATCTAGGTCGCACTTATTATTGTTTTATATTATTTTGTTAGTCCCCTAGCATGTTTCTTTTGCGTATGATATGAGCCCCATCGTGATTCTTCTCCGTGGGGTATGATGTATTGCAAACCTAGGTCATAATCCCAAACAAATCTTAACATCATCTTTGTTACCATGTAGAAAAAATTATGATTGATACATTCGAATCAAGCTTGGGCATAACCAATTATACAATGATCCCATTACAAATTTGATTCAAGTCTCCTAAGGTTGTTGACCATTACACACATCATGGAACTTGAATTTGGCCACAAAAATTATTAAATCGCTCACGGGACTTGATGAATCGCTCAGGCGATTCTTAATCTAGGTCGCACTTATTATTGTTTTATATTATTTTGTTAGTCCGCTAGCATGTTTCTTTTGCGTATGATATGAGCCCCATCGTGATTCTTCTCCGTGGGGTATGATGTATGGCAAACCCAAGTGATAATCCCAAACAAATCTTAACTTCATCTTTGTTACCATGTAGAAAACATTGTGATTGATACATCCAAATCAAGCTTGGGCATAACCAATTATACAATGATCCCATTACAAATTTGATTCAAGTCTCCTAAGGTTGTTGGCCATTACACACATCATGGAACTTGAATTTAGCCAAAAAATTATTAAATCGCTCACGCGACTTGATGAATCGCTCAGGCGATTCTTAATCTAGGTCGCACTTATTATTGTTTTATATTATTTTGTTAGTCCCCTAGCATGTTTCTTTTGCGTATGATATGAGCCCCATCGTGATTCTTCTCCGTGGTGTATGATGTATTGCAAACCTAGGACATAATCCCAAACAAATCTTAACATCATCTTTGTTACCATGTAGAAAAAATTATGATTGATACATTTGAATCAAGCTTGGGCATAACCAATTATACAATGATCCCATTACAAATTTGATTCAAGTCTCCTAAGGTTATTGGCCATTAAACACATCATGGAACTTGAATTTGGCCACAAAAATTATTAAATCGCTCACGCGACTTGATGAACCGCTCAGGCGATTCTTAATCTAGGTGGCACTAATTATTGTTTTATAGTATTTTGTTAGTCCCCTAGCATGTTTCTTTTGCATATGATAAGAGCCCCATCGTGATTCTTCTCCGTGGGGTATGATGCATTGCAAACCTAGGTCATAATCCCAAACAAATCTTAACATCATCTTTGTTACCATGTAGAAAATATTGTGATTGATACATTCAAATCAAGCTTGGGCATAACCAATTATACAATGATCCCATTACAAATTTGATTCAAGTCTCCTAAGGTTGTTGGCCATTACACACATCATGGAACTTGAATTTGGCCACAAAAACTATTAAATCGCTCATGCGACTTGATCAATCGCTCAGGCGATTCTTAATCTAGGTCTCACTTATTATTGTTTTATATTATTTTGTTAGTCCCCTAGCATGTTTCTTTTGCGTATGATATGAGCCCTATCGTGATTCTTCTCCGTGGGGTATGATGTATTGCAAACCTAGGTCATAATCCCAAACACATCTTAACATCATCTTTGTTACCATGTAGAAAACATTGTGATTGATACATTCAAATCAAGCTTGGGCATAACCAATTATACAATGATCCCATTACAAATTTGATTCAAGTCTCCAAAGGTTGTTGACCATTACACACATCATGGAACTTGAATTTGGCCACAAAAATTATTAAATCGCTCACGCGGCTTGATGAATCGCTCAGGCGATTCTTAATCTAGGTCGCACTAATTATTGTTTTATATTATTTTGTTAGTCCCCTAGCATGTTTCTTTTGCGTATCATATGAGCCCCATCGGGATTCTTCTCCGTGGGGTATGATGTATGGCAAACCCAAGTCATAATCCCAAACAAATCTTAACTTCATCTTTCTTACCATGTAGAAAACATTGTGATTGATACATTCAAATCAAGCTTGGGCATAACCAATTATACAATGATCCCATTACAAATTTGATTCAAGTCTCCTAAGGTTGTTGGCCATTACACACATCATGGAACTTGAATTTGGCCACAAAATTATTAAATCGCTCACGCGACTTGATGAATCGCTCAGGCGATTCTTAATCTAGGTCGCACTTATTATTGTTTTATATTATTTTGTTAGTCCCCTATCATGTTTCTTATGCGTATGATATGAGCCCCATCGTGATTCTTCTCCGTGGGGTATGATGTATGGCAAAACCAAGTCATAATCCCAAACAAATCTTAACTTCATCTTTGTTACCATGTCGAAAACATTGTGATTGACACATTCAAATCAAGCTTGGGCATAACCAACTATACAATGATCCCATTACAAATTTGATTCAAGTCTCCTAAGGTTGTTGACAATTACACACATCATGGAACTTGAATTTGGCCACAAAAATTATTAAATCGCTCACGCGACTTGATGAATCGCTCAGGCGATTCTTAATCTAGGTCGCAATTATTATTGTTTTATATTATTTTTCTAGTCCCCTAGCATGTTTCTTTTGCGTATGATATGAGCCCTATCGTGATTCTTCTCCGTGGGGTATGATGTATTGCAAACCTAGGTCATAATACCAAACACATCTTAACATCATCTTTGTTACCATGTAGAAAACATTGTGATTGATACATTCAAATCAAGCTTGGGCATAACCAATTATACAATGATCCCATTACAAATTTGATTCAAGTCTCCTAAGGTTGTTGACCATTACACACATCATGGAACTTGAATTTGGCCACAAAAATTATTAAATCGCTCACGCGACTTGATGAATCGCTCAGGCGATTCTTAATTTAGGTCGCACTAATTATTGTTTTATATTATTTTGTTAGTCCCCTAGCATGTTTCTTTTGCGTATCATATGAGCCACATCGGGATTCTTCTCCGTGGGGTATGATGTATGGCAAACCCAAGTCATAATCCCAAACAAATCTTAACTTCATCTTTGTAACCATGTAGAAAACATTGTGATTGACACATTCAAATCAAGCTTGGGCATAACCAATTATACAATGATTCCATTACAAATTTGATTCAAGTCTCCTAAGGTTGTTGACCATTACACACATCATGTAACTTGAATTTGGCCACAAAATTATTAAATCGCTCACGCAACTTGATGAATCGCTCAGGCGATTCTTAATCTATGTCGCACTTATTATTGTTTTATATTATTTTTCTAGTCCCCTAGCATGTTTCTTTTGCGTATGATATGAGCCCTATCGTGATTCTTCTCCGTGGGGTATGATGTATTGCAAACCTTGGTCATAATCCCAAACACATCTTAACATCATCTTTGTTACCATGTAGAAAACATTGTGATTGATACATTCAAATCAAGCTTGGGCATAACCAATTATACAATGATCCCATTACAAATTTGATTCAAGTCTCCTAAGGTTGTTGACCATTACACACATCATGGAACTTGAATTTGGCCACAAAAATTATTAAATCGCTCACGCGACTTGATGAATCGCTCAGGCGATTCTTAATCTAGGTCGCACTAATTATTGTTTTATATTATTTTGTTAGTCCCCTAGCATGTTTCTTTTGCGTATGATATGAGCCCCATCGGGATTCTTCTCCGTGGGGTATGATGTATGGCAAACCCAAGTCATCATCCCAAACAAATCTTAATTTCATCTTTGTCACCATGTAGAAAACATTGTGATTGACACATTCAAATCAAGCTTGGGCACAACCAATTATACAATGATCCCATTACAAATTTGATTCAAGTCTCCTAAGGTTGTTGGCCATTACACACATCATGGAACTTGAATTTGGCCACAAAATTATTAAATCGCTCACGCGACTTGATGAATCGCTCAGGCGATTCTTAATCTAGGTCGCACTTATTATTGTTTTATATTATTTTGTTAGTCCCCTAGCATGTTTCTTATGCGTATGATATGAGCCCCATCGTGATTCTTCTCCGTGGGTTATGATGTATGGCAAACCCAAGTCATAATCCCAAACAAATCTTAACTTCATCTTTCTTACCATGTAGAAAACATTGTGATTGATACATTCAAATCAAGCCTGGGCATAACCAATTATACAATGATCCCATTACAAATTTGATTCAAGTCTCCTAAGGTTGTTGGCCATTACACACATCATGGAACTTGAATTTGGCCACAAAAACTATTAAATCGCTTACGCGACTTGATCAATCGCTCAGGCGATTCTTAATCTAGGCCACACTTATTATTGTTTCATATTATTTTGTTAGTCCCCTAGCATGTTTCTTTTGCGTATGATATGAGCCCTATCGTGATTCTTCTCCGTGGGGTATGATGTATTGCAAACCTAGGTCATAATCCCAAACACATCTTATCATCATCTTTGTTACCATGTAGAAAACATTGTGATTGATACATTCAAATCAAGCTTGGGCATAACCAATTATACAATGATCCCATTACAAATTTGATTCAAGTCTCCTAAGGTTGTTGACCATTACACACATCATGGAACTTGAATTTGGCCACAAAAATTATTAAATCGCTCACGCGACTTGATGAATCGCTCAGGCGATTCTTAATCTAGGTTGCACTAATTATTGTTTTATATTATTTTGTTAGTCCCCTAGCATGTTTCTTTTGCGTATGATATGTGTAGCACCCCGCACGTGAGGCGCCACATCCCCCGCACTAAGGCTCAACACGAGTAACGAAATAGTAAATCCGCACCCGTATCAAACCCTAGCGAACGGGAGACAAACATAAAAACCCTCCTAAGCTAGGCGGAACTAGACCCGGCAATGATAACCAATCAACAACTTATAATGCATTGCAAAGCCAAAGTTCAAGTATACCAACCATAAGCAGAATTTGGGCTCTTCAGGCCTCTTTTAACTCAAAAGCAAAACTTAGTAACAGCAATTCAATAACAATTACAAATTATTCGAGTTCATGGTATAATAGAACGAATCATACATAATTCCAATACAAATATGAGTGCAGAGACTCTCCTAACCTAACTTGACCAACACAAAGACTCCAAACACCTCCGCCTAGCCCGAAACTCCAAAGTCAAACCTGCACACTAAAAGATTTGGGGAGGGAGAGGGTCAGTCTCTAGAAGACTGAGTGAGCAGGAGCGATATACATATAAAAACATGCACATGCAAATCATAAATTCCGAACAAGGTTTTGTTTGAAATTAGTTCCCTAAAAGGTAAGAGAATGATTAATCAATGCTCGGATTTTATGACTAATCATATTAATTCATTACATTCATAAATCATACATAAATATAAGGCTCGGCGAGTGAGCGTGCACAATCTCCAACCAAACTCCGACCGTGTACGACAAATATCAATAATATATTGATTAGGCGACCATGCAATATATCATAATACACACAGACCATAAATCATATCATTAACATATTCGTTTGGGCGATCCGAATCCCGGCATTCCCGCACGGTGCATAATCATATCATAACCAACCTTCTTCCTCCGGGTGGTGGACGAGCTTGCAAGACCCGGCCACCGGATCATACATAATGGCTAGTGAGGTACATGAATCCTCAAAAGCCCGACCTGCGTTTCCTCGTCAAAACTCCTAACGAGGTCCGTATCGTCGTAAATTTGGTTGGAACTAGTATATGGGATCCCCGTCAGCCCTTGCTTCCTCGGTTAGCCACATATACCAAGTCCCGGGGCCCGAGAAATCAGAAATCCTAAATGTGTCTCGCCAAACATTTCAATACATACATAGGATATATACTATAAGAAATCATACCTTACCGTGTAATTCGGCATATGCTATATACGTACCTCTCCGTGTCATCCTAATCCATAGCTAGCATGAAGACACACGGTTTGGAGCATAGCCTCATTACAAAACCATTTTTAAGCTTATGTACGCTTATACATATTATTCAGAAGAATTTACTCGATAACTTCATTTGAAAACCATATATATATATAATCATAAGGTTTTGGCCAAAGCTTTTCACATAAGGGTTGTAGGGTTTAATATGTAGCTAAAACGAAAACACCCTCACCTGAACCGTGAAGTTACAAGGATCGAGCACCAAGTGCCTGAACGATCAAAAGCTCTCCACCCTGGAGACAAACTGTACAAAAGACCACAAGACGTGTTCGTGAGACTCGAGACTCTAAATGAACCATATATGACGCACGGCAATGCTCAAGCATGATATGAAGGCGTAAAGATCATTTTAAGTCATGAAAATCATATAACCAATTCACTCACTTGTTCAATCATAAATCATTCAAATTCTTCAATTCAATCTCCAATCAAATTAATTCAAGAATTCAAATAGGAGCATAGAACATATTCAAACTCACCCATAATGCTACCACGTACTTCATGTTACATAAGATAGCATATTTCCAAGGTTTGACAACAAGAAGAAATCATATGATATGGAAAATAAGTTATGCGATTCATAAACGACATATAAACACACATAAACGGCATTACGTAAAAGCATGCCTATAACACATCCAAAAGCCATGAAATTACACCATATTACTCCTAACATATAGTAAAACAAGTTCGTAGTTCAACACAAAAGGAGATAAAGCCATTCAAGAGGTGAAACAAATCAAAACCCGAAAAGGAAGCAACACGGACTGCACAGGGGAAGGGACACGGGGGTGTCACCTTCCTTAGCCAAACTGAGCCACGGGCGTGGCTCAGTACAGAGCTTCCCAGAAGGTGTGACACGCCCGTGTCTCACTCTTATGAGTAAATGAGACACGGGGGTGTCACGGTACAGAACTAAAACCGTTCGCAGAGTTAAACTGGCAAAACTGATCCCTTACAAACTCAATCCAAAAACATACCAAATGAACTCCAAATGCTCTGAAACTTAATATACAACATATTTGTCATGTTATGAACATTTTTCATTTAGAGTGCAAAGGCTAAATCACACGTTAAGATCATCGAATCCGTGCAACAAAACTGGGTCGCCAAAATCGCACATATGAGCCCTAATGATTCTATCATGCCTTGATCAAGTACTTAGGGCTTGAATTTGGATCTGAAACTTTGGGGAATGCATGCTAACATACTAAACAACTAATATACATCATATATATGCAAAATGGCACAATTTAAAGCACATTAGGGTGACCAACAACCACACATAGGCAACAGCAACAAATCTGTCATGGAGCATGCATAAAAACAGGCCATGTATTTCGGTTTTGAGGCTTCAAATGGATCCAAATACTTGAAACATGAATGCTAACATATATAACAATGAGTGTACATCAACTCCAAGCAAATTCACAATAAATGGAGACCATTTGATCAAGCAACAACACCAAATTTCACACAGCAGTTCGAAAAACAGGGGAAACAATTAGATCATCGAGTTTGGAGCTCCATACCTCATAATTTCACACAAGGGTCAAGAGATAAAATCTTCCTAATATCATATACTATCAGTTAGGAAAGAAATAAGCCAAGAAACAAGCTCATATACTCATTTACAAGCAAGGAGATCAGCTACACAAGCAAATAGGTCACAAGAGCAAAAATCCCTAAAAGTTCATATAAAACTCATCCCTCAAACCCTAACCAAATCTGACCCAAATCATGTATTAAATAGGTGAAATCAAGCATAATAGAGTAGAGAAGATATAAATATTCATACCTTGAAGATTTGGGAGAGAAAGGTGGTGGTTTGAGCTCCAAAACCACAAAAATGGCCAAGGTTTCTTCTCCTTTCTTCCCTCTTCCTTTCTCGATCAGACCCAGCAGAAATGAGGGAGATTTGGTTCGGTTTTTGCTGCTAAAAGGGTAGGATAAAGGCTTAACCCAAGGTGTAAAAGTCATGGTTAAGGTATGGTTAAGTTAAGAGGTGTTATGGGGTCCCACCATGAAGACTAGCCAACAAAAGGAGTTCTTCTTGCACGAGTTGCTCGTTACGGTTGGATTTCGGAGGTCTTAATGATCTCAAAAAGGTATGAGGCTTGTTCCATTGTCTCCGGATCGTCGATACGAAGGCAACGGAGGTGTTGGAATTCGAATCCGAATTCCCGAGCTCAAGATATCACGCACGGAACCAAGGGTGCGCTAATTGCTCGTTAGCCCCCGATTTGGTTCCACAATCAAAATTAAATTAAATATTAATAGTTTATAGTTTAAATCAAATAAAAACACTTATGAACAAGTAATCATATAATTAAATAATTGAATCGCGCAATTTATAAACAAATACGCCACATTATTTAAACTGAAAAACTGGGGCGTTACAATCTCTCCCCCTTAAAAAGAATCCGTCCTAGGATTCAAAACACGCTTGAAATCAAACAATGAGAGATTCCCCGTCTCTCACAAACAACAAGGAGAGAGCCCCGTCTCTCGAGCAGCAATGAGAGAACCCCGTCTCTCCAATCAACAATGAGAGAACCCCGTCTCTCGCAAGCAAAGAGAGTACCCCGTCTCTCAAACAAAAATAAGAGAATCCCCGTCTCTTAACCGAAAATAAAGCAAGGAAGTCTCCAATACTCCCAAGCAACTCACACAAAACCAAATTTAGAATCACGTAAGGCACCCAAAGCAAGTAATAATTGTCGCCCACATTGATATCCAATTACTCCAAGTAATTTAACACAATACAAGATTAAAGCACCTAAAATAAAAATTATATAAGTTAAAATTGCATGGATGCATGTATCATGAATGCTATAAGTACCGTTCACCGAAGTTTCAAAGTTTAGAACTGAGAGTTGTCGTTGTCCAGTATAGGATCTATCCTGAAGATAGCTCAATGGTCAGCTTGTCTTGAACCCCTTCAAGGTTCCTCGGTGAAGCTATTGATAAATCCTTTAAGGATCATACTCTTGGATCCGTTCTGACTTGTACTATTTCCAGTCTTCACCATTTCCCACAATCTTCGTTCGACCATCCAATTCTTTTTAATTAACCGAGCTTGACCTCCCCGAATATCCTTAGACCATCTGTCTCAATGTTAGATCCATAACTACTATCTTACTCATATCAGAGTTTAAAATATCCTCAAGAATAACTACCCCTGACCACCTTGACGATTCAATCCCTACCTAGAGGTATTCGTCATTAGGATCTACCTTAACACGAATCCTCTTCCCATCTTCCGTTCATGTTATCTGTTCATACTCTTTAACCCCTTAGGGTTATTCGGTATCTGGCCCCACATTTTGTTGAATCGAAGATAAAATGTTCTTGATGCGTTTTGAAGTTTGATGTAAATCCTCCAATGATCATCTTTTCCGGTTTGGTTTCTTCGTGGATTTCCTTCCGGATCACCTTTGATAGAACCGATAACTTAAAAATGTTGTCTCGGATCCCTTAATACTTCTACTAAATAAATCTTGGTCGACAACATCACCTCATATAATAGATTGATCCAATTTTCCTTTAGTTAATTCCATCTTAGGAGGTCACAGAAACTCCCATATAATTTCATCACTCCCAATTCGGAATTCCAGGCATAGAGTCGTTTAATAACTCTCTTCTTTATATCTCGAAAAATCTTCCCCCGGATTTGGCATTGTCACTTATCTCTTAACAACTTAACCATTACCGTCCTCTTATTCATTTCCAATGGCCACCATTAGGATATCCGGATTCTCCTTAATTTGCATCCCCGTTGTTGCTATTGACATATTTATTCGAGCACTACTTCCATCCTCCATTTTATCTCTCGGTCGTGCTCTCCCCCTTAAAATTTTGCTCTTTCATCGAACTCCCTCAATCTCTCTTCCCCATTCTTATTTGATCCGAACACCCCAAAGATGAATCTAATCTGACTTTCCTTCGGAGGTCCTTTCCACTAACCTATCCCTTACCTAAAGTTCTTTATTTCCCAATTGTCTTTCTTGTCATGTGCCACGCCATTATTTCCTTTCCCTTAACTCAGATATGGTTCGAGCGAGGATATACTTGACAATTGAGGTGCCAGATTTTCCTATCAAGTAAACACTAAAATGCATGTCGGGTAAAGATGGCAATGCATGTGTCACGTTTACACCAAGCAATTATACAATACCTTAGCGCAACGAAACCAATTAGAAATGCACGGATAACATAAGATCAAGAGAATAAATAATTAATGCAAAATATGATGCACGTGCTATGAATGCTTTGGAACCTGTCACCAATGGGGTAAGTAGTTAGCTCGACAGCTTTTCCTTACTACTCCAAGCCCCGCGGTTACTTTGACTTGGTAATTATTCCTTGCCTTTCCCACGGTCTTCGAGATTCCCATGCATCTTTATAAATCAACTTGTATCTTCCACTTCCAAGGAGTTAGCATCCAATCTATTCTCTAAATTCGACCTTTACTTCCAATCATCGTCTCAATCAAGAATTCCGCCCTTACCCTTTCAAAAGTTCAATTCACCTCCCACTGCTTACATTTGAGCGCATGATTTCCTTGCAAGGAGTGGTTGCCTTTCTTTACCATGTAGAAAACATTGTGATTGATACATTCAAATCAAGCTTGGGTATAACCAATTATACAATGATCCCATTACAATTTTGATTCAAGTCTCCTAAGGTTGTTGGCTATTACACACATCATGGAACTTGAATTTGGCCAAAAAATTATTAAATCGCTCACGCGACTTGATCAATCGCTCAGGCGATTCTTAATCTAGGTCGCACTTATTATTGTTTTATATTATTTTTCTAGTCCCCTAGCATGTTTCTTTTGCGTATGATATGAGCCCTATCGTGATTCTTCTCCGTGGGGTATGATGTATTGCAAACCTAGGTCATAATCCCAAACACATCTTAACATCATCTTTGTTACCATGTAGAAAACATTGTGATTGATACATTCAAATCAAGCTTGGGCATAACCAATTATACAATGATCCCATTACAAATTTGATTCAAGTCTCCTAAGGTTGTTGACTATTACACACATCATGGAACTTAAATTTGGCCACAAAAATTATTAAATCGCTCACGCGACTTGATGAATCGCTCAGGCGATTCTTAATCTAGGTCGCACTAATTATTGTTTTATATTATTTTGTTAGTCCCCTAGCATGTTTCTTTTGCGTATGATATGAGCCCCATCGGGATTCTTCTCTGTGGGGTATGATGTATGGCAAACCCAAGTCATAATCTCAAACAAATCTTAACTTCATCTTTGTTACCATGTAGAAAACATTGTGATTGACACATTCAAAACAAGCTTGGGCATAACCAATTATACAATGATCCCATTACAAATTTGATTCAAGTCCCCTAAGGTTGTTGGCCATTACACACATAATGGAACTTGAATTTGGCCACAAAATTATTAAATCGCTCACGCGACTTGATGAATCGCTCAGGCGATTCTTAATCTATGTCGCACTTATTATTGTTTTATATTATTTTGTTAGTCCCCTAACATGTTTCATTTGCGTATGATATGAGCCCCATCTTGATTCTTCTCCGTGGGGTATGATGTATGGCAAACCTAGGTCATAATCCTAAACAAATCTTAACATCATCTTTGTTACCATGTAGAAAACATTGTGATTGATACATTCAAATCAAGCTTGGGCATAACCAATTATACAATGATCCCATTACAAATTTGATTGAAGCCTCCTAAGGTTGTTGGCCATTACGCACATCATGGAACTTGAATTTGGCCCCAAAAATTATTAAATCGCTCATGCGACTTGATCAATCGCTCAGGCGATTCTTAATCTAGGTCGCACTTATTATTGTTTTATATTATTTTGTTAGTCCCCTAGCATGTTTCTTTTGCGTATGATATGAGCCCTATCGTGATTCTTCTCCGTGGGGTATGATGTATTGCAAACCTAGCTCATAATCCCAAACACATCTTAACATCATCTTTGTTACCATGTAGAAAACATTGTGATTGATACATTCAAATCAAGCTTGGGCATAACCAATTATACAATGATCCCATTACAAATTTGATTCAAGTCTCCTAAGGTTGTTGACCATTACACACATCATGGAACTTGAATTTGGCCACAAAAATTATTAAATCGCTCACGCGACTTGATGAATCGCTCAGGCGATTCTTAATCTAGGTCGCACTTATTATTGTTTTATATTATTTTGTTAGTCCCCTAGCATGTTTTTTTGAGTATGATATGAGCCCCATCGTGATTCTTCTCCGTGGGGTATGATGTATGGCAAACCCAAGTCATAATCCCAAACAAATCTTAACTTCATCTTTGTTACCATGTAGAAAACATTGTGATTGATACATTCAAATCAAGCTTGGGCATAACCAATTATACAATGATCCCATTACAAATTTGATTCAAGTCTCCTAAGGTTGTTGGCCATTACACACATCATGGAACTTGAATTTGGCCAAAAAATTATTCAATCGCTCACGCGACTTGATCAATCGCTCAGGCAATTCTTAATCTAGGTCGCACTTATTATTGTTTTATATTATTTTTCTAGTCCCCTAGCATGTTTCTTTTGCGTATGATATGAGTCCTATCGTGATTCTTCTCCGTGGGGTATGATGTATTGCAAACCTAGGTCATAATCCCAAACACTTCTTAACATCATCTTTGTTACCATGTAGAAAACATTGTGATTGATACATTCAAATCAAGCTTGGGCGTAACCAATTATACAATGATCCCATTACAAATTTGATTCAAGTCGCCTAAGGTTGTTGACCATTACAAACATCATGGAACTTGAATTTGGCCACAAAATTATTAAATCGCTCACTCGACTTGATGAATCGCTCAGGCGATTCTTAATCTATGTCGCACTTATTATTGTTTTATATTATTTTGTTAGTCCCCTAACATGTTTCATTTGCGTATGATATGAGCCCCATCTTGATTCTTCTCCGTGGGGTATGATGTATGGCAAACCTAGGTCATAATCCTAAACAAATCTTAACATCATCTTTGTTACCATGTAGAAAACATTGTAATTGATACATTCAAATCAAGCTTGTGCATAACCAATTATACAATGATCCCATTACAAATTTGATTCAAGTCTCCTAAGGTTGTTGGCCATTACACACATCATGGAACTTGAATTTGGCCACAAAATTATTAAATCGCTCACGCGACTTGATGAATCGCTCAGGCGATTCTTAATCTATGTCGCACTTATTATTGTTTTATATTATTTTGTTAGTCCCCTAACATGTTTCATTTGCGTATGATGTGAGCCCCATCTTGATTCTTCTCCATGGGGTATGATGTATGGCAAACCTAGGTCATAATCCTAAACAAATCTTAACATCATCTTTGTTACCATGTAGAAAACATTGTGATTGATACATTCAAATCAAGCTTGGGCATAACCAATTATACAATGATCCCATTACAAATTTGATTGAAGTCTCCTAAGGTTGTTGGCCATTACGCACATCATGGAACTTGAATTTGGCCCCAAAAATTATTAAATCGCTCACGCGACTTGATCAATCGCTCAGGCGATTCTTAATCTAGGTCGCACTTATTATTGTTTTATATTATTTTGTTAGTCCCCTAGCATGTTTCTTTTGCGTATGATATGAGCCCTATCGTGATTCTTCTCCGTGGGGTATGATGTATTGCAAACCTAGCTCATAATCCCAAACACATCTTAACATCATCTTTGTTACCATGTAGAAAACATTGTGATTGATACATTCAAATCAAGCTTGGGCATAACCAATTATACAATGATCCCATTACAAATTTGATTCAAGTCTCCTAAGGTTGTTGACCATTACACACAACATGGAACTTGAATTTGGCCACAAAAATTATTAAATCGCTCACGCGACTTGATGAATCGCTCAGGCGATTCATAATCTAGGTCGCACTTATTATTGTTTTATATTATTTTGTTAGTCCCCTAGCATGTTTTTTTGCGTATGATATGAGCCCCTTCGTGATTCTTCTCCGTGGGGTATGATGTATGGCAAACCCAAGTCATAATCCCAAACAAATCTTAACTTCATCTTTGTTACCATGTAGAAAACATTGTGATTGATACATTCAAATCAAGCTTGGGCATAACCAATTATACAATGATCCCATTACAAATTTGATTCAAGTCTCCTAAGGTTGTTGGCCATTACACACATCATGGAACTTGAATTTGGCCAAAAAATTATTGAATCGCTCACGCGACTTGATCAATCGCTCAGGCAATTCTTAATCTAGGTCGCACTTATTATTGTTTTATATTATTTTGTTAGTCCCCTAGCATGTTTCTTTTGCGTATGATATGAGCCCTATCGTGATTCTTCTCCGTGGGGTATGATGTATTGCAAACCTAGGTCATAATCCCAAACACTTCTTAACATCATCTTTGTTACCATGTTGAAAACATTGTGATTGATACATTCAAATCAAGCTTGGGCGTAACCAATTATACAATGATCCCATTACAAATTTGATTCAAGTCTCCTAAGGTTGTTGACCATTACACACATCATGGAACTTGAATTTGGCCACAAAAATTATTAAATCGCTCACGCGATTTGATGAATCGCTCAGGCGATTTTTAATCTAGGTCGCACTAATTATTGTTTTATATTATTTTGTTAGTCCCCTAGCATGTTTCTTTTGCGTATGATATGAGCCCCATCGGGATTCTTCTCCATGGGGTATGATGTATGGCAAACCTAGGTGATAATCCTAAACAAATCTTAACATCATCTTTGTTACCATGTAGAAAACATTGTGATTGATACATTCAAATCAAGCTTGTGCATAACCAATTATACAATGATCCCATTACAAATTTGATTCAAGTCTCCTAAGGTTGTTGGCCATTACACACATCATGGAACTTGAATTTGGCCACAAAATTATTAAATCGCTCACGCGACTTGATGAATCGCTCAGGCGATTCTTAATCTATGTCGCACTTATTATTGTTTTATATTATTTTGTTAGTCCCCTAACATGTTTCATTTGCGTATGATATGAGCCCCATCTTGATTCTTCTCCATGGGGTATGATGTATGGCAAACCTAGGTCATAATCCTAAACAAATCTTAACATCATCTTTGTTACCATGTAGAAAACATTGTGATTGATACGTTCAAATCAAGCTTGGGCATAACCAATTATACAATGATCCCATTACAAATTTGATTCAAGTCTCCTAAGGTTGTTGACCATTACACACATCATGGAACTTGAATTTGGCCACAAAAATTATTAAATCGCTCACGCGACTTGACGAATCGCTCAGGCGATTCTTAATCTAGGTCGCACTTATTGTTGTTTTATATTATTTTGTTAGTCCCCTAGCATGTTTTTTTGCGTATGATATGAGCCCCATCGTGATTCTTCTCCGTGGGGTATGATGTATGGCAAACCCAAGTCATAATCCCAAACAAATCTTAACTTCATCTTTGTTACCATGTAGAAAACATTGTGATTGATACATTCAAATCAAGCTTGGGCATAACCAATTATACAATGATCCCATTACAAATTTGATTCAAGTCTCCTAAGGTTGTTGGCCATTACACACATCATGGAACTTGAATTTGGCCAAAAAATTATTGAATCGCTCACGCGACTTGATCAATCGCTCAGGCAATTCTTAATCTAGGTCGCACTTATTATTGTTTTATATTATTTTGTTAGTCCCCTAGCATGTTTCTTTTGCGTATGATATGAGCCCTATCGTGATTCTTCTCCGTGGGGTATGATGTATTGCAAACCTAGGTCATAATCCCAAACACTTCTTAACATCATCTTTGTTACCATGTTGAAAACATTGTGATTGATACATTCAAATCAAGCTTGGGCGTAACCAATTATACAATGATCCCATTACAAATTTGATTCAAGTCTCCTAAGGTTGTTGACCATTACACACATCATGGAACTTGAATTTGGCCACAAAAATTATTAAATCGCTCACGCGATTTGATGAATCGCTCAGGCGATTTTTAATCTAGGTCGCACTAATTATTGTTTTATATTATTTTGTTAGTCCCCTAGCATGTTTCTTTTGCGTATGATATGAGCCCCATCGGGATTCTTCTCCATAGGGTATGATGTATGGCAAACCTAGGTGATAATCCTAAACAAATCTTAACATCATCTTTGTTACCATGTAGAAAACATTGTGATTGATACATTCAAATCAAGCTTGTGCATAACCAATTACACAATGATCCCATTACAAATTTGATTCAAGTCTCCTAAGGTTGTTGACCATTACACACAACATGGAACTTGAATTTGGCCACAAAAATTATTAAATCGCTCACGCGACTTGATGAATCGCTCAGGCGATTCATAATCTAGGTCGCACTTATTATTGTTTTATATTATTTTGTTAGTCCCCTAGCATGTTTTTTTGCGTATGATATGAGCCCCTTCGTGATTCTTCTCCGTGGGGTATGATGTATGGCAAACCCAAGTCATAATCCCAAACAAATCTTAACTTCATCTTTGTTACCATGTAGAAAACATTGTGATTGATACATTCAAATCAAGCTTGGGCATAACCAATTATACAATGATCCCATTACAAATTTGATTCAAGTCTCCTAAGGTTGTTGGCCATTACACACATCATGGAACTTGAATTTGGCCAAAAAATTATTGAATCGCTCACGCGACTTGATCAATCGCTCAGGCAATTCTTAATCTAGGTCGCACTTATTATTGTTTTATATTATTTTGTTAGTCCCCTAGCATGTTTCTTTTGCGTATGATATGAGCCCTATCGTGATTCTTCTCCGTGGGGTATGATGTATTGCAAACCTAGGTCATAATCCCAAACACTTCTTAACATCATCTTTGTTACCATGTTGAAAACATTGTGATTGATACATTCAAATCAAGCTTGGGCGTAACCAATTATACAATGATCCCATTACAAATTTGATTCAAGTCTCCTAAGGTTGTTGACCATTACACACATCATGGAACTTGAATTTGGCCACAAAAATTATTAAATCGCTCACGCGATTTGATGAATCGCTCAGGCGATTTTTAATCTAGGTCGCACTAATTATTGTTTTATATTATTTTGTTAGTCCCCTAGCATGTTTCTTTTGCGTATGATATGAGCCCCATCGGGATTCTTCTCCATGGGGTATGATGTATGGCAAACCTAGGTGATAATCCTAAACAAATCTTAACATCATCTTTGTTACCATGTAGAAAACATTGTGATTGATACATTCAAATCAAGCTTGTGCATAACCAATTATACAATGATCCCATTACAAATTTGATTCAAGTCTCCTAAGGTTGTTGGCCATTACACACATCATGGAACTTGAATTTGGCCACAAAATTATTAAATCGCTCACGCGACTTGATGAATCGCTCAGGCGATTCTTAATCTATGTCGCACTTATTATTGTTTTATATTATTTTGTTAGTCCCCTAACATGTTTCATTTGCGTATGATATGAGCCCCATCTTGATTCTTCTCCATGGGGTATGATGTATGGCAAACCTAGGTCATAATCCTAAACAAATCTTAACATCATCTTTGTTACCATGTAGAAAACATTGTGATTGTTACGTTCAAATCAAGCTTGGGCATAACCAATTATACAATGATCCCATTACAAATTTGATTCAAGTCTCCTAAGGTTGTTGACCATTACACACATCATGGAACTTGAATTTGGCCACAAAAATTATTAAATCGCTCACGCGACTTGATGAATCGCTCAGGCGATTCTTAATCTAGGTCGCACTTATTGTTGTTTTATATTATTTTGTTAGTCCCCTAGCATGTTTTTTTGCGTATGATATGAGCCCCATCGTGATTCTTCTCCGTGGGGTATGATGTATGGCAAACCCAAGTCATAATCCCAAACAAATCTTAACTTCATCTTTGTTACCATGTAGAAAACATTGTGATTGATACATTCAAATCAAGCTTGGGCATAACCAATTATACAATGATCCCATTACAAATTTGATTCAAGTCTCCTAAGGTTGTTGGCCATTACACACATCATGGAACTTGAATTTGGCCAAAAAATTATTCAATCGCTCACGCGACTTGATCAATCGCTCAGGCAATTCTTAATCTAGGTCGCACTTATTATTGTTTTATATTATTTTTCTAGTCCCCTAGCATGTTTCTTTTGCGTATGATATGAGCCCTATCGTGATTCTTCTCCGTGGGGTATGATGTATTGCAAACCTAGGTCATAATCCCAAACACTTCTTAACATCATCTTTGTTACCATGTAGAAAACATTGTGATTGATACATTCAAATCAAGCTTGGGCGTAACCAATTATACAATGATCCCATTACAAATTTGATTCAAGTCTCCTAAGGTTGTTGACCATTACACACATCATGGAACTTGAATTTGGCCACAAAAATTATTAAATCGCTCAGGCGATTCTTAATCTAGGTCGCACTAATTATTGTTTTATATTATTTTGTTAGTCCCCTAGCATGTTTCTTTTGCGTATGATATGAGCCCCATCGGGATTCTTCTCCGTGGGGTATGATGTATGGCAAACCCAAGTCATAATCCCAAACAAATCTTAACTTCATCTTTGTTACCATGTAGAAAACATTGTGATTGACACATTCAAATCAAGCTTGGGCGTAACCAATTATACAATGATCCCATTACAAATTTGATTCAAGTCTCCTAAGGTTGTTGGCCATTACACACATCATGGAACTTGAATTTGGCCACAAAATTATAAAATCGCTCACGCGACTTGATGAATCGCTCAGGCGATTCTTAATCTATGTCGCACTTATTTTTGTTTTATATTATTTTGTTAGTCCCCTAACATGTTTCATTTGCGTATGATATGAGCCCCATCTTGATTCTTCTCCGTGGGGTATGATGTATGGCAAACCTAGGTCATAATCCTAAACAAATCTTAACATCATCTTTGTTACCATGTAGAAAACATTGTGATTGATACATTCAAATCAAGCTTGTGCATAACCAATTATACAATGATCCCATTACAAATTTGATTCAAGTCTCCTAAGGTTGTTGACCATTACACACATCATGGAACTTGAATTTGGCCACAAAAATTATTAAATCGCTCACGCGACTTGATGAATCGCTCAGGCGATTCTTAATCTAGGTCGCACTTATTATTGTTTTATATTATTTTGTTAGTCCCCTAGCATGTTTCTTTTGCGTATGATATGAGCCCTATCGTGATTCTTCTCCGTGGGGTATGATGTATTGCAAACCTAGCTCATAATCCCAAACACATCTTAACATCATCTTTGTTACCATGTAGAAAACATTGTGATTGATACATTCAAATCAAGCTTGGGCATAACCAATTATACAATGATCCCATTACAAATTTGATTCAAGTCTCCTAAGGTTGTTGACCATTACACACATCATGGAACTTGAATTTGGCCACAAAAATTATTAAATCGCTCACGCGACTTGATCAATCGCTCAGGCGATTCTTAATCTAGGTCGCACTTATTATTGTTTTATATTATTTTGTTAGTCCCCTAGCATGTTTTTTTGCGTATGATATGAGCCCCATCGTGATTCTTCTCCGTGGGGTATGATGTATGGCAAACCCAAGTCATAATCCCAAACAAATCTTAACTTCATCTTTGTTACCATGTAGAAAACATTGTGATTGATACATTCAAATCAAGCTTGGGCATAACCAATTATACAATGATCCCATTACAAATTTGATTCAAGTCTCCTAAGGTTGTTGGCCATTACACACATCATGGAACTTGAATTTGGCCAAAAAATTATTCAATCGCTCACGCGACTTGATCAATCGCTCAGGCAATTCTTAATCTAGGTCGCACTTATTATTGTTTCATATTATTTTTCTAGTCCCCTAGCATGTTTCTTTTGCGTATGATATGAGCCCTATCGTGATTCTTCTCCGTGGGGTATGATGTATTGCAAACCTAGGTCATAATCCCAAACACTTCTTAACATCATCTTTGTTACCATGTAGAAAACATTGTGATTGATACATTCAAATCAAGCTTGGGCGTAACCAATTATACAATGATCCCATTACAAATTTGATTCAAGTCTCCTAAGGTTGTTGACCATTACACACATCATGGAACTTGAATTTGGCCACAAAAATTATTAAATCGCTCACGCGATTTGATGAATCGCTCAGGCGATTCTTAATCTAGGTCGCACTAATTATTGTTTTATATTATTTTGTTAGTCCCCTAGCATGTTTCTTTTGCGTATGATATGAGCCCCATCGGGATTCTTCTCCGTGGGGTATGATGTATGGCAAACCCAAGTCATAATCCCAAACAAATCTTAACTTCATCTTTGTTACCATGTAGAAAACATTGTGATTGACACATTCAAATCAAGCTTGGGCATAACCAATTATACAATGATCCCATTACAAATTTGATTCAAGTCTCCTAAGGTTGTTGGCCATTACACACATCATGGAACTTGAATTTGGCCACAAAATTATTAAATCGCTCACGCGACTTGATGAATCGCTCAGGCGATTCTTAATCTATGTCGCACTTATTTTTGTTTTATATTATTTTGTTAGTCCCCTAACATGTTTCATTTGCGTATGATATGAGCCCCATCTTGATTCTTCTCCGTGGGGTATGATGTATGGCAAACCTAGGTCATAATCCTAAACAAATCTTAACATCATCTTTGTTACCATGTAGAAAACATTGTGATTGATACATTCAAATCAAGCTTGTGCATAACCAATTATACAATGATCCCATTACAAGTTTGATTCAAGTCTCCTAAGGTTGTTGACCATTACACACATCATGGAACTTGAATTTGGCCACAAAAATTATTAAATCGCTCACGCGACTTGATGAATCGCTCAGGCGATTCTTAATCTAGGTCGCACTTATTATTGTTTTATATTATTTTGTTAGTCCCCTAGCATGTTTTTTTGCGTATGATATGAGCCCCATCGTGATTCTTCTCCGTGGGGTATGATGTATGGCAAACCCAAGTCATAATCCCAAACAAATCTTAACTTCATCTTTGTTACCATGTAGAAAACATTGTGATTGATACATTCAAATCAAGCTTGGGCATAATCAATTATACAATGATCCCATTACAAATTTGATTGAAGTCTCCTAAGGTTGTTGGCCATTACACACATCATGGAACTTGAATTTGGCCCCAAAAATTATTAAATCGCTCACGCGACTTGATCAATCGCTCAGGCGATTCTTAATCTAGGTCGCACTTATTATTGTTTTATATTATTTTGTTTGTCCCCTAGCATTTTTCTTTTGCGTATGATATGAGCCCTATCGTGATTCTTCTCCGTGGGGTATGATGTATTGCAAACCTAGCTCATAATCCCAAACACATCTTAACATCATCTTTGTTACCATGTAGAAAACATTGTGATTGATTGTAACGCCCCAGTTTTTCAGTTTTAAATAATGTGGCGTATTTGTTTATAAATTGCGCGATTTAATTATTTAATTATACGATTAATTGTTTATAAGTGTTTATATTTGATTTAAACTATAGACTATGGTTATTTTAAGTAATTCATTTTATTTTACTTTGATATTTAGTGTTTAATTTCTTAATTAAGGTTTCGTGTTACCTTAACTATTTCGGTAATTTCATTAATTAATTTCAACATGTTATTAGTTGGTTTTAATTTAATTAATATGGAATTTAAGTTTAGTAATTTATTTATAACAATACGAATTCGTTCATGCGCATGAGTGTTCTGTTTGTGCTTCGTTCATATATGTAATGATATCGGATTGGTATGAAAATTTAGTATGTCGTAAATATGTGTGTTATGAACATGCCTATATGCTCGGTTTATGTTTTCGGATTCATTTGACGTGTTAACGGATTTAATTTGATTTTTGGAACCAAGTTGGGGGCTAACGAGCAATTAGCGCACCCTTGGTTCCGTGCGTGATATCTTGAGCTCGGGAATTCGGATTCGAATTCCGACACCTCCGTTGCCTTCCTATCGACGATTTGGAGACAATGGAACAAGGCTCATACCTTTTTGAAATCATTAAGACCTCCGAAATCCAACCGTAACGGACAACTCGTGCAAGAAGAGCTCTTTATGTTGACTAGTCTTCATGGTGGGACCCTTTTTACTTAACCTAACCTAACCATACCTTAACCATGACTTTTGTACCATGGGTTAAGCCTTCTCCTACCCCTTTACCTCTGAAAAACCGAGCCAAAATATCTCCTCTTGCAGCTGGAGCTGAACGAGA
The DNA here is from genome assembly GCA_037501455.1 of Lantana camara. Lineage (NCBI taxonomy): Eukaryota > Viridiplantae > Streptophyta > Magnoliopsida > Lamiales > Verbenaceae > Lantana > Lantana camara. The sequence goes on along the minus strand of CM074857.1, from coordinate 61,421,550 downwards.
GAGGAGAAGAGAAGAAAGGAAGAAAACCCTTGGCCATCCTTTGTGATTTTGAGCTCAAATCACTTCCCTCCTTCACCAAATCTTTAAGGTATGAATATTTATGTCTTCTCTACTCTATTATGCTTGATTTCATCTACTTACATCATGTTTTGGATCAGATTTGATTAGGGTTTGGGTGATGAGTTTGGTATGAACTTTTAGGGATTTTTGCTCTTGTGACCTATTTGCTTGTATAGCTGATTTCCTTGCTTGTAAATGATTATATGAGCTTGTTTATTGGCCAATTCCTTTCCCAACTGATAGTATATGATGTTAGGAGGATTTCATCTCTTGACCCTTTAATGAAATTATGAGTTATGGAGCTTCAAACTTGATGATCAAACTACTTCCCCTGTTTTCGAACTGCTGTGTGAAATTTTGTGTTGTTGCTTGATCAAATGGTCTCCATTTCGTGTGACATTGCATGGTGTTGATGTACACTCATTACTCTATATGTTAACATTCATGTTTCAAGTATTTGGTTCCATTTTAAGCTGCAAAACCGAAAGATATGGCCTGTTTGTATGCATGCTTCATGACGGACTTGTTGCTGTTGCGTTTTGTAACTTGTTGATCATTCGAATGTGCTTTAAATTGTACCATTTTGCATATATATATGAAGTATATTAGTTGTTTAGTATGTTAGCATGCATTCACCAAAGTTTCAGATCCAAACTCAACCCCTAAGTACTTGATCAAGGCATGATTGAACAATTGAGCTTTTATGTGCGATTTTGGCGACCCAGTTTTGCTGCATGATTTAGATGATCTTAACGTGTGAATTAGCCTTTTCACTCTAAATGAAAAATGTTCCTAACATGCCAAATATGTTTTATATTAAGTTTCAGAGCATTTGGAGTTCATTTGGTATGCCTTTGGATTGAGTTTGTTTGGGTTCAGTTTTGCCGGAAAAATTTTAGGTGTGAATTGGTTCTGTACCGTGACACCCCCGTGTCTCATTTACTCATAAGAGTGAGACACGGGCGTGTCACACCTGCTGGCTAGGTCTGTACTGAGCCACGGTCGTGGCTCAGTTTAGCTATGGAAGGTGACACCCCCTTGTCCCTTCCCTTGCGCAGTCTTTGTTACTTCCTTTTCGGTTTTCGATTTATTTCACCTCCTTAATGACTTTATCTTCTTTTGTGTTGAATTATGAACTTGTTTTGCTATATGTTGGGAGCATTATGGTGTAATTTCATGGTATTTGGATGAGTTGTAGGCATGCTTTTACTTAATGCCATTTATGTGTGTTTATATGTCGTCTATGAATCGCATAACTCAATTTCTATATCATATGATTCCTTCTTGTTGTCAAACCTTGGAAATATGCTATCTTATGTAATATGAAGTATGTGGTAGCATTATGGGAGATATTGAATATGTTCTATGCTCCTATTTGAATTCTTGAATTAATTTGATTGGAGATATGAATTGATGAATTTGAATGAAAATGAATGAATGAGTGAATGACTTGGTTATATGATTTAAATGCCTTAATATGATCTTTATGCCTTCATATCATGCTTGAGCATTGCCGTGCGTCATATATGGTTCATTTAGAGTCTCGAGTCTCAGGAACACTTCTTGTGGTCTTTTGTACAGTTTATCTCCAGGGTGGAGAGATCTTGATCCTTCGGGCACTTGGTACTCGTTCCTTGTTTCATCACGGTTCAGGTGAGGGTGTTTTTGTTTTAGCTATGTAACAAACCCTACAACCCTTATGTGAAAAGCTTTGGCCAAAACCTTATGACTATATATATATGGTTTTCAAATGAAGCTATCGAGTAAATTCTTCTGAATTATACGTACGAGCATATATAAGCTTAAAAATGGTTTTGTAATGAGGCTATGCTCCAAACCGTGTGTCTTCATGCTAGCTATGGATTAGGATGACACGGAGAGGTACGTATATAGCATATGCCGAATTACACGGTAAGGTATGATTTCTTATAGTATGTATCATAAGTATGTATTGTTATGTTTTGGCGAGATTTCATATGTGTTATGTTCACGGGCCCCGGGACTTGGTATATGTGGCTAACCGAGGAAGCAAGGGCTGACGGGGATCCCATATACTAGTCCCAACCAAACTACGGTGATACCGGCCCTCGCTAGGAGGTTTAGCGGGGAATGGGAGCTGAGTGCCCTTGGGGGAGTCATGAAACCCCATTGGCCTATGTATGAGGTGGTCGGGTCTTGCTAACCCTTCCACCACCCGGAGGAAGAAGGTTGGTTATGATTTAGGCCTTTTCTTATGTATATGTTATGATTTGATTATGCACCGTGCGGGAAGGCCGGGATCCGGATCGCCCAAACGAATATGTTATGACATGATTTATGGTCTGTGTGTATTATGATATATTGCATGATCGCCTAATCAATATATATGATATTTGTCGTACACGGTCGGAGTTTGGTTGGAGATTGTGCACGCTCACTCGCCGAGCCTTATATTTATGTAAGATTCATGAATGTAATGAGTTTAATATGAATTAGTCGTAAAAGTCGAGCATTGTTTATCTATTTTCTTGCCCTTTTCGGGAACTAAATTCAAATAAAACCTTGCTCGGGATTTATGGCTTGCATGTGCATGTTTTATATATATGTATCGCTCCTGCTCACTCAGTCTTCTAGAGACTGACCCTCTCCCACCCCAATCTTTTTAGTGTGCAGGTTGGAGTTGGAGTTTCGAGCTAGGCGGAGGTGTTTCGAGTCTTTAAGTGGCTCGAGTTAGGTTAGGAGAGTCTTTGCACTCACTCATGTATTGGATTTATCTCGGTATCGATTCTATGGTATCATGAACTCGAATATTTATGTAATTGTTGTTGATTTGGCATTACTGGGTTTTGCTATGATTTAAAAGAGGCCTGAAGAGCCCAAATTCTGCTTATGGTTTGTATGATTGAACTTTGGTTTTACTATGCATTATACTTTTCGGTTTGGTTACCATTGCAGGGTCTAGCTCCGCCTGGCTTGGGAAGGTTTTTATGTTTGTCTCCCGTTCGCTATGGTTTGATACGGGTGCGGATTTACTGTTTCGTTACTCGTGTCGAGCCATAGTGCGGGGGATGTGGTGCCTCACGTGCGGGGTGCTACATTGATACATTCAAATCAAGCTTGGGCATAACCAATTATACAATAATCCCATTACAAATTTGATTCAAGTCTCCTAAGGTTGTTGGCCATTACACACATCATGGAACTTGAATTTGGCCACAAAAATTATTAAATCACTCACTCGACTTGATGAATCGCTCAGGCGATTCTTCATCTAGGTCGCACTTATTATTATTTTATATTATTTTGTTAGTCCCCTAGCATGTTTCTTTTGCGTATGATATGAGCCCCATCGTGATTCGTCTCCGTGGGGTATGATGTATTGCAAACCTAGGTCATAATCCCAAACAAATCTTAACATCATCTTTGTTACCATGTAGAAAAAATTATGATTGATACATTCAAATCAAGCTTGGGCATAACCAATTATACAATGATCCCATTACAAATTTGATTCAAGTCTCCTAAGGTTATTGGCCATTAAACACATCATGGAACTTGAATTTGGCTACAAAAATTATTAAATCGCTCACGCGACTTGATGAATCGCTCAGGCGATTCTTAATCTAGGTGGCACTAATTATTGTTTTATAGTATTTTGTTAGTCCCCTAGCATGTTTCTTTCGCGTATGATATGAGCCCCATCGTGATTCTTCTCCGTGGGGTATGATGTATTGCAAACCTAGGTCATAATCCCAAACAAATATTAACATCATCTTTGTTACCATGTAGAAAACATTGTGATTGATACATTCAAATCAAGCTTGGGCATAACCAATTATACAATGATCCCATTACAAATTTGATTCAAGTCTCCTAAGGTTGTTGACCATTACACACATCATGGAACTTGAATTTGGCCACAAAAATTATAAAATCGCTCACGCGACTTGATGAATCGCTCAGGCGATTCTTAATCTAGGTCGCACTTATTATTGTTTTATATTATTTTGTTAGTCCCCTAGCATGTTTTTTTGCGTATGATATGAGCCCCATCGTGATTCTTCTCCGTGGGGTATGATGTATGGCAAACCCAAGTCATAATACCAAACAAATCTTAACTTCATCTTTGTTACCATGTAGAAAACATTGTGATTGATACATTCAAATCAAGCTTGGGCATAATCAATTATACAATGATCCCATTACAAATTTGATTGAAGTCTCCTAAGGTTGTTGGCCATTACACACATCATGGAACTTGAATTTGGCCCCAAAAATTATTAAATCGCTCACGCGACTTGATCAATCGCTCAGGCGATTCTTAATCTAGGTCGCACTTATTATTGTTTTATATTATTTTGTTAGTCCCCTAGCATTTTTATTTTGCGTATGATATGAGCCCTATCGTGATTCTTCTCCGTGGGGTATGATGTATTGCAAACCTAGCTCATAATCCCAAACATATCCTAACATCATCTTTGTTACCATGTAGAAAACATTGTGATTGATACATTCAAATCAAGCTTGGGCATAACCAATTATACAATAATCCCATTACAAATTTGATTCAAGTCTCCTAAGGTTGTTGGCCATTACACACATCATGGAACTTGAATTTGGCCACAAAAATTATTAAATCACTCACTCGACTTGATGAATCGCTCAGGCGATTCTTCATCTAGGTCGCACTTATTATTATTTTATATTATTTTGTTAGTCCCCTAGCATGTTTCTTTTGCGTATGATATGAGGCCCATCGTGATTCGTCTCCGTGGGGTATGATGTATTGCAAACCTAGGTCATAATCCCAAACAAATCTTAACATCATCTTTGTTACCATGTAGAAAAAATTATGATTGATACATTCAAATCAAGCTTGGGCATAACCAATTATACAATGATCCCATTACAAATTTGATTCAAGTCTCCTAAGGTTATTGGCCATTAAACACATCATGGAACTTGAATTTGGCCACAAAAATTATTAAATCACTCACGCGACTTGATGAATCGCTCCGGCGATTCTTAATCTAGGTGGCACTAATTATTGTTTTATAGTATTTTGTTAGTCCCCTAGCATGTTTCTTTTGCGTATGATATGAGCCCCATCGTGATTCTTCTCCGTGGGGTATGATGTATTGCAAACCTAGGTCATAATCCCAAACAAATCTTAACATCATCTTTGTTACCATGTAGAAAACATTGTGATTGATACATTCAAATCAAGCTTGGGCATAACCAATTATACAGTGATCCCATTACAGATTTGATTCAAGTCTCCTAAGGTTGTTGGCCATTACACACATCATGAAACTTGAATTTGGCCACAAAAATTATTAAATCGCTCCCGCGATTTGATGAATCGCTCAGGCGATTCTTAATCTAGGTCGCACTTATTATTGTTTTATATTATTTTGTTTGTCCCCTAGCATGTTTCTTTTGCGTATGATATGAGCCCCATCGTGATTCTTCTCCGTGGGGTATGATGTATGGCAAACCCAAGTCATAATCCCAAACAAATCTTAACTTCATCTTTCTTACCATGTAGAAAACATTGTGATTGATACATTCAAATCAAGCTTGGGCATAACCAATTATACAATGATCCCATTACAAATTTGATTCAAGTCTCCTAAGGTTGTTGGCCATTACACACATCATGGAACTTGAATTTGGCCACAAAAACTATTAAATCGCTCACGCGACTTGATCAATCGCTCAGGCGATTCTTAATCTAGGTCTCACTTATTATTGTTTTATATTATTTTGTTAGTCCCCTAGCATGTTTCTTTTGCGTATGATATGAGCCCTATCGTGATTCTTCTCCGTGGGGTATGATGTATTGCAAACCTGGGACATAATCCCAAACAAATCTTAACATCATCTTTGTTACCATGTAGAAAACATTGTGATTGATACATTCAAATCAAGCTTGGGCATAACCAATTATATAATGATCCCATTACAAATTTGATTCAAGTCTCCTAAGGTTGTTGATCATTACACACATCAGGGAACTTGAATTTGGCCACAAAATTTATTAAATCGCTCACGCGACTTGATGAATCGCTCAGGCGATTCTTAATCTAGGTCGCATTTATTATTGTTTTATATTATTTTGTTAGTCCCCTAGCATGTTTTTTTGCGTATGATATGAGCCCCATCGTGATTCTTCTCTGTGGGGTATGATGTATGGCAAACCCAAGTCATAATCCCAAACAAATCTTAACTTCATCTTTGTTACCATGTAGAAAACATTGTGATTGATACATTCAAACCAAGCTTGGGCATAATCAATTATACAATGATCCCATTACAAATTTGATTGAAGTCTCCTAAGGTTGTTGGCCATTACACACATCATGGAACTTGAATTTGGCCCCAAAAATTATTAAATCGCTCACGCGACTTGATCAATCGCTCAGGCGATTCTTAATCTAGGTCGCACTTATTATTGTTTTATATTATTTTGTTAGTCCCCTAGCATTTTTCTTTTGCGTATGATATGAGCCCTATCGTGATTCTTCTCCGTCGGGTATGATGTATTGCAAACCTAGCTCATAATCCCAAACACATCTTAACATCATCTTTGTTACCATGTAGAAAACATTGTGATTGATACATTCAAATCAAGCTTGGGCATAACCAATTATACAATAATCCCATTACAAATTTGATTCAAGTTTCCTAAGGTTCTTGGCCATTACACACATCATGGAACTTGAATTTGGCCACAAAAATTATTAAATCACTCACTCGACTTGATGAATCGCTCAGGCGATTCTTCATCTAGGTCGTACTTATTATTATTTTATATTATTTTGTTAGTCCCCTAGCATGTTTCTTTTGCGTATGATATGAGGCCCATCGTGATTCGTCTCCATGGGGTATGATGTATTGCAAACCTAGGTCATAATCCCAAACAAATCTTAACATCATCTTTGTTACCATGTAGAAAAAATTATGATTGATACATTCAAATCAAGCTTGGGCATAACCAATTATACAATGATCCCATTACAAATTTGATTCAAGTCTCCTAAGGTTATTGGCCATTAAACACATCATGGAACTTGAATTTGGCCACAAAAAATATTAAATCGCTCACGCGACTTGATGAATCGCTCAGGCGATTCTTAATCTTGGTGGCACTAATTATTGTTTTATAGTATTTTGTTAGTCCCCTAGCATGTTTCTTTTGCGTATGATATGAGCCCCATCGTGATTCTTCTCCGTGGGGTATGATGTATTGCAAACCTAGGTCATAATCCCAAACAAATCTTAACATCATGGAACTTGAATTTGGCCACAAAAACTATTAAATCGCTCACGCGACTTGATCAATCGCTCAGGCGATTCTTAATCTAGGTCTCACTTATTATTGTTTTATATTATTTTGTTAGTCCCCTAGCATGTTTCTTTTGCGTATGATATGAGCCCTATCGTGATTCTTCTCCGTGGGGTATGATGTATTGCAAACCTGGGACATAATCCCAAACACATCTTAACATCATCTTTGTTACCATGTAGAAAACATTGTGATTGATACATTCAAATCAAGCTTGGGCATAACCAATTATACAATGATCCCATTACAAATTTGATTCAAGTCTCCTAAGGTTGTTGGCCATTACAGACATCATGAAACTTGAATTTGGCCACAAAAATTATTAAATCGCTCCCGCGACTTGATGAATCGCTCAGGCGATTCTTAATCTAGGTCGCACTTATTATTGTTTTATATTATTTTGTTTGTCCCCTAGCATGTTTCTTTTGCGTATGATATGAGCCCCATCGTGATTCTTCTCCGTGGGGTATGATGTATGGCAAACCCAAGTCATAATCCCAAATAAATCTTAACTTCATCTTTCTTACCACGTAGAAAACATTGTGATTGATACATTCAAATCAAGCTTGGGCATAACCAATTATACAATGATCCCATTACAAATTTGATTCAAGTCTCCTAAGGTTGTTGGCCATTACACACATCATGGAACTTGAATTTGGCCACAAAAACTATTAAATCGCTCACGCGACTTGATCAATCGCTCAGGCGATTCTCAATCTAGGTCTCACTTATTATTGTTTTATATTATTTTGTTAGTCCCCTAGCATGTTTCTTTTGCGTATGATATAAGCCCTATCGTGATTCTTCTCCGTGGGGTATGATGTATTGCAAACCTAGGACATAATCCCAAACACATCTTAACATCATCTTTGTTACCATGTAGAAAACATTGTGATTGATACATTCAAATCAAGCTTGGGCATAACCAATTATACAATGATCCCATTACAAATTTGATTCAAGTCTCCTAAGGTTGTTGACCATTACACACATCATGGAACTTGAATTTGGCCACAAAAATTATTAAATCGCTCACGCGACTTGGTCAATCGCTCAGGCGATTCTTAATCTAGGTCTCACTTATTATTGTTTTATATTATTTTGTTAGTCCCCTAGCATGTTTCTTTTGCGTATGATATGAGCCCTATCGTGATTCTTCTCCGTGGGGTATGATGTATTGCAAACCTAGGTCATAATCCCAAACACATCTTAACATCATCTTTGTTACCATGTAGAAAACATTGTGATTGATACATTCAAGTCAAGCTTGGGCATAACCAATTATACAATGATCCCATTACAAATTTGATTCAAGTCTCCTAAGGTTGTTGACCATTACACACATCATGGAACTTGAATTTGGCCACAAAAATTATTAAATCGCTCACGCGACTTGATGAATCGCTCAGGGGATTCTTAATCTAGGTCGCACTTATTATTGTTTTATATTATTTTGTTAGTCCCCTAGCATGTTTTTTTGCGTATGATATGAGCCCCATCGTGATTCTTCTCCGTGGGGTATGATGTATGGCAAACCCAAGTCATAATCCCAAACAAATCTTAACTTCATCTTTGTTACCATGTAGAAAACTTTGTGATTGATACATTCAAATCAAGGTTGGGCATAACCAATTATACAATGATCCCATTACAAATTTGATTCAAGTCTCCTAAGGTTGTTGACCATTACACACATCATAGAACTTGAATTTGGCCATAAAAATTATTAAATAGCTCACGCGACTTGATGAATCGCTCAGGCGATTCTTAATCTAGGTCGCACTTACTTTTGTTTTATATTATTTTGTTAGTCCCCTAGCATGTTTCTTTTGCGTATGATATGAGCCCCATCGTGATTCTTCTCCGTGGGGTATGATGTATGGCAAACCCAAGTCATAATCCCAAACAAATCTTAACTTCATCTTTCTTACCATGTAGAAAACATTGTGATTGATACATTCAAATCAAGCTTGGGCATAACCAATTATACAATGATCCCATTACAAATTTGATTCAAGTCTCCTAAGGTTGTTGGCCATTACACACATCATGGAACTTGAATTTGGCCACAAAAACTATTTAATCGCTCACGCGGCTTGATGAATCGCTCAGGCGATTCTTAATCTAGGTCTCACTTATTATTGTTTTATATTATTTTGTTAGTCCTCTAGCATGTTTCTTTTGCGTATGATAAGAGCCCTATCGTGATTCTTCTCCGTGGGGTATGATGTATTGCAAACCTAGGTCACAATCCCAAACACATCTTAACATCATCTTTGTTACCATGTGGAAAACATTGTGATTGATACATTCAAATCAAGCTTGGGCATAACCAATTATACAATGATCCCATTACAAATTTGATTCAAGTCTCCTAAGGTTGTTGGCCATTACACACATCATGGAACTTGAATTTGGCCAAAAAATTATTAAGTCGCTCACGCAACTTGATCAATCGCTCAGGCGATTCTTAATCTAGGTCGCACTTATTATTGTTTTATATTATTTTTCTAGTCCCCTAGCATGTTTCTTTTGCGTATGATATGAGCCCTATCGTGATTCTTCTCCGTGGGGTATGATGTATTGCAAACCTAGGTCATTATCCCAAACACATCTTAACATCATCTTTGTTACCATGTAGAAAACATTGTGATTGATACATTTAAATCAAGCTTGGGCATAACCAATTATACAATGATCCCATTACAAATTTGATTCAAGTCTCCTAAGGTTGTTGACCATTACACACATCATGGAACTTGAATTTGGCCACAAAAATTATTAAATCGCTCACGCGACTTGATCAATCGCTCAGGCGATTCTTAATCTAGGTGGCACTAATTATTGTTTTATAGTATTTTGTTAGTCCCCTAGCATGTTTCTTTTGCGTATGATATGAGCCCCATCGTGATTCTTCTCTGTGGGGTATGATGTATGGCAAACCCAAGTCATAATCCCAAACAAATCTTAACTTCATCTTTGTTACCATGTAGAAAACATTGTGATTGATACATTCAAATCAAGCTTGGGCATAACCAATTATACAATGATCCCATTACAAATTTGATTCAAGTCTCCTAAGGTTGTTGGCCATTACACACATCATGGAACTTGAATTTGGCCACAAAAACTATTAAATCGCTCACGCGACTTGATCAATCGCTCAGGCGATTCTTAATCTAGGTCTCACTTATTATTGTTTTATATTATTTTGTTAGTCCCCTAGCATGTTTCTTTTGCGTATGATATGAGCCCTATCGTGATTCTTCTCCGTGGGGTATGATGCATTGCAAACCTAGGTCATAATCCCAAACACATCTTAACATCATCTTTGTTACCATGTAGAAAACATTGTGATTGATACATTCAAATCAAGCTTGGGCATAACCAATTATACAATGATCCCATTACAAATTTGATTCAAGTCTCCTAAGGTTGTTGACCATTACACACATCATGGAACTTGAATTTGGCCACAAAAATTATTAAATCGCTCACGCGACTTGATGAATCGCTTAGGCGATTCTTAATCTAGGTCGCACTTATTATTGTTTTATATTATTTTGTTAGTCCCCTAGCATGTTTTTTTGCGTATGATATGAGCCCCATCGTGATTCTTCTCCGTGGGGTATGATGTATGGCAAACCCAAGTCATAATCCCAAACAAATCTTAACTTCATCTTTGTTACCATGTAGAAAACATTGTGATTGATACATTCAAATCAAGCTTGGGCATAAACAATTATACAATGATCCCATTACAAATTTGATTCAAGTCTCCTAAGGTTGTTGGCCATTACACACATCATGGAACTTGAATTTGGCCAAAAAATTATTAAATCGGTCACGCGACTTGATCAATCGCTCAGGCGATTCTTAATCTAGGTCGCACTTATTATTGTTTTATATTATTTTTCTAGTCCCCTAGCATGTTTCTTTTGCGTATGATATGAGCCCTATTTTGATTCTTCTCCGTGGGGTATGATGTATTGCAAACCTAGGTCATAATCCCAAACAAATCTTAACATAATCTTTGTTACCACGTAGAAAAAATTAAGATTGATACATTCAAATCAAGCTTGGGCATAACCAATTATACAATGATCCCATTACAAAATTGATTCAAGGTTCCTAAGGTTGTTGGCTATTAAACACATCATGGAACTTGAATTTGGCCACAAAAATTATTAAATCGCTCATGCGACTTGATGAATCGCTCAGGCGATTCTTAATCTAGGTCGCACTTATTTTTGTTTTATATTATTTTGTTAGTCCCCTAACATGTTTCTTTTGCGTATGATATGAGCCCCATCGTGATTCTTCTCCGTGGGGTATGATGTATGGCAAACCTAAGTCATAATCCCAAACAAATCTTAACTTCATCTTTCTTACCATGTAGAAAACATTGTGATTGATACATTCAAATCAAGCTTGGGCATAACCAATTATACAATGATCCCATTACAAATTTGATTCAAGTCTCCTAAGGTTGTTGGCCATTACACACATCATGGAACTTGAATTTGGCCACAAAAACTATTTAATCGCTCACGCGACTTGATGAATCGCTCAGGCGATTCTTAATCTAGGTCTCACTTATTATTGTTTTATATTATTTTGTTAGTCCTCTAGCATGTTTCTTTTGCGTATGATATGAGCCCTATCGTGATTCTTCTCCGTGGGGTATGATGTATTGCAAACCTAGGTCACAATCCCAAACACATCTTAACATCATCTTTGTTACCATGTAGAAAACATTGTGATTGATACATTCAAATCAAGCTTGGGCATAACCAATTATACAATAATCCCATTACAAATTTGATTCAAGTCTCCTAAGGTTGTTGGCCATTACACACATCATGGAACTTGAATTTGGCCACAAAAATTAATAAATCACTCACGCGACTTGATGAATTGCTCAGGCGATTCTTAATCTAGGTGGCACTAATTATTGTTTTATATTATTTTGTTAGTCCCCTAGCATGTTTTTTTGCGTATGATATGAGCCCCATCGTGATTCTTCTCCGTGGGGTATGATGTATGGCAAACCCAAGTCATAATCCCAAACAAATCTTAACTTCATCTTTCTTACCATGTAGAAAACATTGTGATTGATACATTCAAATCAAGCTTGGGCATAACCAATTATACAATGATCCCATTACAAATTTGATTCAAGTCTCCTAAGGTTGTTGACCATTACACACATCATGGAACTTGAATTTGGCCACAAAAATTATTCAATCGCTCACGCGACTTGATCAATCGCTCAGGCAATTCTTAATCTAGGTCGCACTTATTATTGTTTTATATTATTTTTCTAGTCCCCTAGCATGTTTCTTTTGCGTATGATATGAGCCCTATCGTGATTCTTCTCCGTAGGGTATGATGTATTGCAAACCTAGGTCATAATCCCAAACACATCTTAACATCATCTTTGTTACCATGTAGAAAACATTGTGATTGATACATTCAAATCAAGCTTGGGCGTAACCAATTATACAATGATCCCATTACAAATTTGATTAAAGTCTCCTAAGGTTGTTGACCATTACACACATCATGGAACTTGAATTTGGCCACAAAAATTATTAAATCGCTCACGCGACTTGATGAATCGCTCAGGCGATTCTTAATCTAGGTCGCACTTATTATTGTTTTATATTATTTTGTTAGTCCCCTAGCATGTTTTTTTGCGTATGATATGAGCCCCATCGTGATTCTTCTCCGTGGGGTATGATGTATGGCAAACCCAAGTCATAATCCCAAACAAATCTTAACTTCATCTTTGTTACCATGTAGAAAACATTGTGATTGATACATTCAAATCAAGCTTGGGCATAACCAATTATACAATGATCCCATTACAAATTTGATTCAAGTCTCCTAAGGTTGTTGGCCATTACACACATCATGGAACTTGAATTTGGCCAAAAAATTATTAAATCGCTCACGCGACTTGATCAATCGCTCAGGCGATTCTTAATCTAGGTCGCACTTATTATTGTTTTATATTATTTTTCTAGTCCCCTAGCATGTTTCTTTTGCGTATGATATGAGCCCTATCGTGATTCTTCTCCGTGGGGTATGATGTATTGCAAACCTAGGTCATAATCCCAAACACATCTTAACATCATCTTTGTTACCATGTAGAAAACATTGTGATTGATACATTCAAATCAAGCTTGGGCTTAACCAATTATACAATGATCCCATTACAAATTTGATTCAAGTCTCCTAAGGATGTTGACCATCACACACATCATGGAACTTGAATTTGGCCACAAAAATTATTAAATCGCTCACGCGACTTGATGAATTGCTCAGGCGATTCTTAATCTAGGTGGAACTAATTATTGTTTTATAGTATTTTGTTAGTCCCCTAGCATGTTTCTTTTGCGTATGATATGAGCCCCATCGTGATTCTTCTCCGTGGGGTATGATGTATGGCAAACCCAAGTCATAATCCCAAACAAATCTTAAATTCATCTTTGTTACCATGTAGAAAACATTGTGATTGATACATTCAAATCAAGCTTGGGCATAACCAATTATACAATGATCCCATTACAAATTTGATTCAACTCTCCTAAGGTTGTTGGCCATTACACACATCATGACACTTGAATTTGGCCACAAAAACTATTAAATCGCTCACGCGACTTGGTCAATCGCTCAGGCGATTCTTAATCTAGGTCTCACTTATTATTGTTTTATAGTATTTTGTTAGTCCCCTAGCATGTTTCTTTTGCGTATGATATGAGCCCCATCGTGATTCTTCTCCGTGGGGTATGATGTATGGCAAACCTAAGTCATAATCCCAAACAAATCTTAACTTCATCTTTCTTACCATGTAGAAAACATTGTGATTGATACATTCAAATCAAGCTTGGGCATAACCAATTATACAATGATCCCATTACAAATTTGATTCAAGTCTCCTAAGGTTGTTGGCCATTACACACATCATGGAACTTGAATTTGGCCACAAAAACTATTAAATCGCTCACGCGACTTGGTCAATCGCTCAGGCGATTCTTAATCTAGGTCTCACTTATTATTGTTTTATATTATTTTGTTAGTCCCCTAGCATGTTTCTTTTGCGTATGATATGAGCCCTATCGTGATTCTTCTCCGTGGGGTATGATGTATTGCAAACCTAGGTCATAATCCCAAACACATCTTAACATCATCTTTGTTACCATGTAGAAAACATTGTGATTGATACATTCAAATCAAGCTTGGGCATAACCAATTATACAATGATCCAATTACAAATTTGATTCAAGTCTCCTAAGGTTGTTGACCATTACACACATCATGGAACTTGAATTTGGCCACAAAAATTATTAAATCGCTCACGCGACTTGATGAATCGGTCAGGGGATTCTTAATCTAGGTCGCACTTATTATTGTTTTATAATATTTTTCTAGTCCCCTAGCATGTTTCTTTTGCGTATGATATGAGCCCTATCGTGATTCTTCTCCGTGGGGTATGATGTATTGCAAACCTAGGTCATTATCCCAAACACATCTTAACATCATCTTTGTTACCATGTAGAAAACATTGTGATTGATACATTTAAATCAAGCTTGGGCATAACCAATTATACAATGATCCCATTACAAATTTGATTCAAGTCTCCTAAGGTTGTTGACCATTACACACATCATGGAACTTGAATTTGGCCACAAAAATTATTAAATCGCTCACGCGACTTGATCAATCGCTCAGGCGATTCTTAATCTAGGTGGCACTAATTATTGTTTTATAGTATTTTGTTAGTCCCCTAGCATGTTTCTTTTGCGTATGATATGAGCCCCATCGTGATTCTTCTCTGTGGGGTATGATGTATGGCAAACCCAAGTCATAATCCCAAACAAATCTTAACTTCATCTTTGTTACCATGTAGATAACATTGTCATTGATACATTCAAATCAAGCTTGGGCATAACCAATTATACAATGATCCCATTACAAATTTGATTCAAGTCTCCTAAGGTTGTTGGCCATTACACACATCATGGAACTTGAATTTGGCCACAAAAACTATTAAATCGCTCACGCGACTTGATCAATCGCTCAGGCGATTCTTAATCTAGGTCTCACTTATTATTGTTTTATATTATTTTGTTAGTCCCCTAGCATGTTTCTTTTGCGTATGATGTGAGCCCTATCGTGATTCTTCTCCGTGGGGTATGATGCATTGCAAACCTAGGTCATAATCCCAAACATATCTTAACATCATCTTTGTTACCATGTAGAAAACATTGTGATTGATACATTCAAATCAAGCTTGGGCATAACCAATTATACAAAGATCCCATTACAAATTTGATTCAAGTCTCCTAAGGTTGTTGACCATTACACACATCATGGAACTTGAATTTGGCCACAAAAATTATTAAATCGCTCACGCGACTTGATGAATCGCTCAGGCGATTCTTAATCTAGGTCGCATTTATTATTGTTTTATATTATTTTGTTAGTCCCCTAGCATTTTTTTTTGCGTATGATATGAGCCCCATCGTGATTCTTCTCGGTGGGGTATGATGTATGGCAAACCCAAGTCATAATCCCAAACAAATCTTAACTTCATCTTTGTTACCATGTAGAAAACATTGTGATTGATACATTCAAATCAAGCTTGGGCATAACCAATTATACAATGATCCCATTACAAATTTGATTCAAGTCTCCTAAGGTTGTTGGCCATTACACACATCATGGAACTTGAATTTGGCCACAAAAACTATTAAATCGCTCACGCGACTTGATCAATCGCTCAGGCGATTCTTAATCTAGGTCTCACTTATTATTGTTTTATATTATTTTGTTAGTCCCCTAGCATGTTTCTTTTGCGTATGATATGAGCCCTATCGTGATTCTTCTCCGTGGGGTATGATGCATTGCAAACCTAGGTCATAATCCCAAACATATCTTAACATCATCTTTGTTACCATGTAGAAAACATTGTGATTGATACATTCAAATCAAGCTTGGGCATAACCAATTATACAATGATCCCATTACAAATTTGATTCAAGTCTCCTAAGGTTGTTGACCATTACACACATCATGGAACTTGAATTTGGCCACAAAAATTATTAAATCGCTCACGCGACTTGATGAATCGCTCAGGCGATTCTTAATCTAGGTCGCACTTATTATTGTTTTATATTATTTTGTTAGTCCCCTAGCATTTTTTTTTGCGTATGATATGAGCCCCATCGTGATTCTTCTCAGTGGGGTATGATGTATGGCAAACCCAAGTCATAATCCCAAACAAATCTTAACTTCATCTTTGTTACCATGTAGAAAACATTGTGATTGATACATTCAAATCAAGCTTGGGCATAAACAATTATACAATGATCCCATTACAAATTTGATTCAAGTCTCCTAAGGTTGTTGGCCATTACACACATCATGGAACTTGAATTTGGCCAAAAAATTATTAAATCGGTCACGCGACTTGATCAATCGCTCAGGCGATTCTTAATCTAGGTCGCACTTATTATTGTTTTATATTATTTTTCTAGTCCCCTAGCATGTTTCTTTTGCGTATGATATGAGCCCTATTTTGATTCTTCTCCGTGGGGTATGATGTATTGCAAACCTAGGTCATAATCCCAAACAAATCTTAACATCATCTTTGTTACCATGTAGAAAACATTGTGATTGATACATTCAAATCAAGCTTGGGCATAAACAATTATACAATGATCCCATTACAAATTTGATTCAAGTCTCCTAAGGTTGTTGGCCATTACACACATCATGGAACCTGAATTTCGCCAAAAAATTATTAAATCGCTCACACGACTTGATGAATCGCTCAGGCGATTCTTAATCTATGTCGCACTTATTATTGTTTTATATTATTTTGTTAGTCCCCTAGCATGTTTCTTTTGCGTATGATATGAGCCCTATCGTGATTCTTCTCCGTGGGGTATGATGTATTGCAAACCTAGGTCATAATCCCAAACAAGTCTTAACATCATCTTTGTTACCATGTAGAAAACATTGTGATTGATACATTCAAATCAAGCTTGGGCATAACCAATTATACAATGATCCCATTACAAATTTGATTCAAGTCTCCTAAGGTTGTTGACCATTACACACATCATGGAACTTGAATTTGGCCACAAAAATTATTAAATCGCTCTCGCGACTTGATGAATCGCTCAGGCGATTCTTAATCTAGGTCGCACTTATTATTGTTTTATATTATTTTGTTAGTCCCCTAGCATGTTTTTTTGCGTATGATATGAGCCCCATCGTGATTCTTCTCCGTGGGGTATGATGTATGGCAAACCCAAGTCATAATCCCAAACAAATCTTAACTTCATCTTTGTTACCATGTAGAAAACATTGTGATTGATACATTCAAATCAAGCTTGGGCATAACCAATTATACAATGATCCCATTACAAATTTGATTCAAGTCTCCTAAGGTTGTTGGGCATTAGACACATCATGGAACTTGAATTTGGCCAAAAAATTATTCAATCGCTCACGCGACTTGATCAATCGCTCAGGCAATTCTTAATCTAGGTCGCACTTATTATTGTTTTATATTATTTTTCTAGTCCCCCAGGATGTTTCTTTTGCGTATGATATGAGCCCTATCGTGATTCTTCTCCGTAGGGTATGATGTATTGCAAACCTAGGTCATAATCCCAAACACATCTTAACATCATCTTTGTTACCATGTAGAAGACATTGTGATTGATACATTCAAATCAAGCTTGGGCGTAACCAATTATACAATGATCCCATTACAAATTTGATTAAAGTCTCCTAAGGTTGTTGACCATTACACACATCATGGAACTTGAATTTGGCCACAAAAATTATTAAATCGCTCACGCGACTTGATGAATCGCTCAGGCGATTCTTAATCTAGGTCGCACTTATTATTGTTTTATATTATTTTGTTAGTCCCCTAGCATGTTTTTTTGCGTATGATATGAGCCCCATCGTGATTCTTCTCCGTGGGGTATGATGTATGGCAAACCCAAGTCATAATCCCAAACAAATCTTAACTTCATCTTTGTTACCATGTAGAAAACATTGTGATTGATACATTCAAATCAAGCTTGGGCATAACCAATTATACAATGATCCCATTACAAATTTGATTCAAGTCTCCTAAGGTTGTTGGCCATTACACACATCATGGAACTTGAATTTGGCCAAAAAATTATTAAATCGCTCACGCGACTTGATCAATCGCTCAGGCGATTCTTAATCTAGGTCGCACTTATTATTGTTTTATATTATTTTTCTAGTCCCCTAGCATGTTTCTTTTGCGTATGATATGAGCCCTATCGTGATTCTTCTCCGTGGGGTATGATGTATTGCAAACCTAGGTCATAATCCCAAACACATCTTAACATCATCTTTGTTACCATGTAGAAAACATTGTGATTGATACATTCAAATCAAGCTTGGGCTTAACCAATTATACAATGATCCCATTACAAATTTGATTCAAGTCTCCTAAGGATGTTGACCATTACACACATCATGGAACTTGAATTTGGCCACAAAAATTATTAAATCGCTCACGCGACTTGATGAATTGCTCAGGCGATTCTTAATCTAGGTGGAACTAATTATTGTTTTATAGTATTTTGTTAGTCCCCTAGCATGTTTCTTTTGCGTATGATATGAGCCCCATCGTGATTCTTCTCCGTGGGGTATGATGTATGGCAAACCCAAGTCATAATCCCAAACAAATCTTAACTTCATCTTTGTTACCATGTAGAAAACATTGTGATTGATACATTCAAATCAAGCTTGGGCATAACCAATTATACAATGATCCCATTACAAATTTGATTCAAGTCTCCTAAGGTTGTTGGCCATTACACACATCATGGAACTTGAATTTGGCCAAAAAATTATTCAATCGCTCACGCGACTTGATCAATCGCTCAGGCAATTCTTAATCTAGGTCGCACTTATTATTGTTTTATATTATTTTTCTAGTCCCCTAGGATGTTTCTTTTGCGTATGATATGAGCCCTATCGTGATTCTTCTCCGTAGGGTATGATGTATTGCAAACCTAGGTCATAATCCCAAACACATCTTAACATCATCTTTGTTACCATGTAGAAAACATTGTGATTGATACATTCAAATCAAGCTTGGGCGTAACCAATTATACAATGATCCCATTACAAATTTGATTAAAGTCTCCTAAGGTTGTTGACCATTACACACATCATGGAACTTGAATTTGGCCACAAAAATTATTAAATCGCTCACGCGACTTGATGAATCGCTCAGGCGATTCTTAATCTAGGTCGCACTTATTATTGTTTTATATTATTTTGTTAGTCCCCTAGCATGTTTTTTTGCGTATGATATGAGCCCCATCGTGATTCTTCTCCGTGGGGTATGATGTATGGCAAACCCAAGTCATAATCCCAAACAAATCTTAACTTCATCTTTGTTACCATGTAGAAAACATTGTGATTGATACATTCAAATCAAGCTTGGGCATAACCAATTATACAATGATCCCATTACAAATTTGATTCAAGTCTCCTAAGGTTGTTGGCCATTACACACATCATGGAACTTGAATTTGGCCAAAAAATTATTAAATCGCTCACGCGACTTGATCAATCGCTCAGGCGATTCTTAATCTAGGTCGCACTTATTATTGTTTTATATTATTTTTCTAGTCCCCTAGCATGTTTCTTTTGCGTATGATATGAGCCCTATCGTGATTCTTCTCCGTGGGGTATGATGTATTGCAAACCTAGGTCATAATCCCAAACACATCTTAACATCATCTTTGTTACCATGTAGAAAACATTGTGATTGATACATTCAAATCAAGCTTGGGCTTAACCAATTATACAATGATCCCATTACAAATTTGATTCAAGTCTCCTAAGGATGTTGACCATTACACACATCATGGAACTTGAATTTGGCCACAAAAATTATTAAATCGCTCACGCGACTTGATGAATTGCTCAGGCGATTCTTAATCTAGGTGGAACTAATTATTGTTTTATAGTATTTTGTTAGTCCCCTAGCATGTTTCTTTTGCGTATGATATGAGCCCCATCGTGATTCTTCTCCGTGGGGTATGATGTGTAACGCCCCAGTTTTTCAGTTTAAATAATGTGGCGTATTTGTTTATAAATTGCGTAAATTAATTATTTAATTATATGATTACTTGTTCATAAGCGTTTTTATTTGATTTAAACTATAAACTATTAATATTTAATTTAATTCATTTTATTTCTACTTTGATACTTAGTGTTAAATTCTTAATTAGGGTTTTATGTTGCCTTAAATATTTCGGTAATTTCGTTAATTAATTTCAACATGTTATTAGTTGGTTTTAATTTAATTAATGTGAAATTTAGGTTTAGTAAATTATTTATAACTATATGAATTCGTTCATGCGCATGAGTGTGCTATTTGCGCTTCGTTCACATATGTATTGATATCGGATTGGTATGAAAATTCAGTATGTCGTAAATATATGTGTTATGAACATGCCTACGTGCTCGGTTTATGTTTTCGGATTTATTTGACGTGTTTAAGAATTTAATTTTGATTGTGGAACCAAGTCGGGGGCTAACGAGCAATTAGCGCACCCTTGGTTCCGTGCGTGATATCTTGAGCTCGGGAATTCGGATTCGAATTCCGTCAACTCCGTTGCCTTCGTATCGACGATTCGGAGACAATGGAACAAGCCTCATACCTTTTTGAAATCATTAAGACCTCTGAAATCCAACCGTAACGGACAACTCGTGCAAGAAGAGCCCTTATGTTGACTAGTCTCCTTGGTGGGACCCTTTTTACTTAACCAAACTTAACCACACCTTAACCATGACTTTGGTGCCTAGAGTTAACTCCTTCCTCTCCCTTTTAGCTGCTAAAACCGAGCCAAAATATCTCCTCTCATTCTGCAACTGATCGAGAGAAGGGAGAAGAGGAGAAAGGAAGAAACCTTGGCCATCCTTTGTGATTTTGAGCTCAAATCACCATCTTTCTTCACCAAATCTTTAAGGTATGAATATTTATGTCTTCTATACTCTATTATGCTTGATTTCATCTATTTACAACATGATTTGGATCAGTTTTGGTTAGGGTTTGAATGTTGGGTTTTGTATGAACTTTTAGGGATTTTTGCTCTAGTGACCTATATGTTGGTGTGGCTGAATTCCTTGCTTATATGTGATCATAGGAACTTGTTTCTTGACTTATTTCTTTCCTAACTCATAGTATATGATGTTAGGAGGATTTCATCTCTTGACCCTTTTATAAAATTATGAGATATGGAGCTCCAAACTTGATGATCAAACTATTTCCCCTGTTTTCGAACTGCTGTGTGAAATTTGGGGTTGTTGCATGATCATATGGCCTCCATTTTGTGTGAAAATGCATGGAGTTGATGTACACTCATTGTTCTATATGTTAGCCTTCATGCTTTAAGTATTTGGTTCCATTTGAAGCCTCAAAACCGAAGTACATGGCTTGTTCTTATGCATGATTGTTGACAGAATTGTTGCTGTTACATTTTGTAACTTGTTGATCATTCTAATGTGCTTTAAATTGTACCATTTTGCATATATAGGATGTATATTAGTTGTTTTGTATGTTAGCATGCATGCCCCAAAGTTTCAGATCCAAACTCAACCCTTAAGTACTTGATCAAGGCATGATAGAGTCATTAGGTTTCATATGTGCGATTTTGGCGACCCAGTTTTGTTGCATGGATTCGATGATCTTAACGTATGATTTAGCTTTTTCACTCTAAATGAAAAATGTTCATAACATGCCAAATATGCTGCATATTAAGTTTCAGAGCATTTGGAGTTCATTTGATATGCTTTTGGATTGAGTTTGTAAGGGATCAGTTTTGCCGGAAAAACCTTATGAACGGTTTTGGTTCTGTACCGTGACACCCCCGTGTCACATTTACTCATAAGAGTGAGACACGGGCGTGTCACACCCTCTGCTCAGTTCTGTACTGAGCCACGCCCGTGGCTCAGTTTGGCTAAGGGAGGTGACACCCCCGTGTCACTTCCCATGCGCAGTCTTCGTCACTTCCTCTTCGGTTTTTGATTTGTTTCCCCTCCTTAATGACTTTATCTCCCTTTATGTTGAACTATGAACTTGTTGTACTATGTGTTAGGAGTATTTTGGTTTAATTTCATGGCATTTGGATGTGCTATAGGCATGCTTTTACTTGATGCCGGTTATGGGTGTTTATGTGTCGTTTATGAATCGCCTCGCTTATTTTCTATATCTTATCACTTCTTCTTGATTGCCCAACCTTGAATATATGCTATGTTATGTAATATGAAGTATATGGTAACATTATGGAAGAGCTTGAACATGTTTTGTGCCCTCATTTGGATTCTTGAATTATTGGATTGGGAGTATGAATTGAATGATTTATGATTGAACAAGTGAACAAATTGGTTATAGGATTTTCATGACTTAATATGATCTTTATGTCTTCATATCATGTGTGAGCATTGCCGTGCGTCTTATATGGTTCATTTAGAGTCTTGAGTCTCACGAACACGTCTTGTGGTCTTTTGTACAGTTTGTCTCCAGGGTGGAGAGCTTTTGATCGTTCGAGCACTTGTTAACCCGTTCCTTGTTTCGTCACGGTTCAGGTGAGGGTGGTTTTCGTTTTAGCTATGTAACAAACCCTACAACCCTTACGTGAAAAGCTTTGGCCAAAACCTTATATATATATATATATGATTTTCAAATGAAATTATCGAGTAAATTCTTCTGAATTATACGTATGAGCGTATATAAGCTTGAAAAATGGTTTTGTAATGAGGCTATGCTCCAAACCGTGTGTCTTCATGCTAGCTACGGATTCGGATGACACGGAGAGGTACGTATACAGCATATGCCGAATTACACGGTAAGGTATGATTTCTTATAGTATGTATTGATCGAGTAAACCATTCTCAAATGATTTATATATTATGGTATGTACTTATGATTGTTATGTTTTGGCGAGACACATTTATTACTTATTACTTATCGGGCCCCGGGACTTAGTATATGTGGCTAACCGAGGAAGCAAGGGCTGACGGGGATCCCATATACTAGTCCCAACTTATATACGGTGATACCGGCCCTCGCTAGGAGGTTTAGCGGGGAATGGGAGCTGAGTGCCCTTGGGGAATTCATGTAACCCCATTGGCCATTGACAGAGGTGGTCGGGTCTTGCTAACCCGTCCACCACCCGGAGGAAGAAGGTTGGTTATAATATAATTTATACTTATGATTTTGAATATGTTATGATTGATAGGCACCGTGCGGGAAGGCCGGGAACCGGATTGCCCAAACGAATATGATTTAGGATTTGATATATGTATTGTGTGTATTATGATATATCGCATGATCACCTATTTAAAATATTATTGATATTTGTCGTACACGGTCGGAGTTTGGATGGAGGTTGTGCACGCTCACTCGCCGAGCCTTATATTTATGTACGATTTATGAATGTAATGAATTTAATATGAATTAGTCATAAAAGTCGAGCATTGTTTATCTATTGTCTTGCCCTTTTTGGGAACTGAATTCAAATAAAACCTTGCTCGGGATTTATGACTTGCGTGTGCATGTTTTATATATATGTATCGCTCCTGCTCACTCAGTCTTCTAGAGACTGACCCCTCTCCCTCCCCAATCTTTTTAGTGTGCAGGTTGGAGTTTGGAGTTTCGGCTAGGCGGAGGTGTTTGGAGTCTTTAAATTGGTCGAGTTAGGTTAGGAGAGTCTTTGCACTCACTCATGTATTAGATTTCTATATGATTCGATTCCTTAGTATCCCGAACTTGAACATTTATGAAATTATTATTGAATTGATTCGATTGGGACTTGCTATGTTTTAAAAGAGGCCTGAAGAGCCCGAATTCTACTTATGATTGAACTTTGGCTTTGCTGCATTATATTTTGTGGATTAGTAATCATTTCAGGGTCTAGCTCCGCCTGGCTTAGAAAGGTTTTTATGTTTGTCTCCCGTTCGCTATGGTTTGATACGGGTACGGAGTTACTGTTTCGTTACTCGTGTCGAGCCATAGTGCAGGGGATGTGGTGCCTCACGTGCGGGGTGCTACATCCTTAAGTGGTATCAGAGCCCGGTTGCAAAACCGGTGTTCTTGAGTCGTGTCGGAGTCAGTCTAAGTCGAACGGCTTAGGGACTATATGGCAATGTGTGCATTGCATTGATCTTGAACATGAATTTGGCTTTCCTTTTTGAATTTCGTTGGACTATCTGTTGCATTTACATAAGGATCCTTGCAATAATTGTTGAAAATGTGTCATGAGCATGCACTAATCGCATGCATCTACTCTTGAAATAAGCTGTGATTTATAGGTTATGGAGATAATATCAAACCACGGCCAAGTTCGACGATAAAGAAGATCGATTGCAAACTTTTCTGAGGCACGGAAGATAGAAAGGATACACCCGGGAAGAATGTGGAGAATTCGAGATGTGGGACTTTCTAGATGGCGCTAGAGTTCAAGGGTTAGGAATCGGAATAGAAGGTCCGGATTTAAAGATGTGGTAGTATAAGGACACTTGGTGAAATAAGGATTGATCGCGAGATGGTTATGACTTAGATGATCGATATACACTGCTCTATTACTTCAGGTACCTTTACTTGAATTCAACGGAATCTTTCAACCTAAAGAATAAAGTGAACGAACCTTGAAGATATTCTGATTCGGGACTTGATCGTTGAAGAGGTATCAATAATTAGGAGAAACTAAGATAAGATGGGTCCGGTAGGAGTGGTGCACATGGGGTCGACAAAGAAGGAATTCTGACTAAGCCTAGGAAATTGAAATTTAGTCTGTCGAAGTTAAGACCGGGAAGAGTTGGACTTGGTTGCTTTGGATTTCGATCATGAAGGGAAACTCATAAATAGTATTCACGGGAATCTTGATCAAGGTGTTGATTAGGATATGAGTTCGTTTTTCCAAAACAAAGCTGAATTGCCATGTTGTGAAGTAAAATGGAAGATATGAAGCAACAAATGGAAATTGTAAAGAAAGGAAATCATGTGCTCAAATGTAAGCAGTCGGAGGTGAATTGAGCTCACAAGGGATAGGTACAGGATTCTTGATCAAGGTGACAATTAGAAGTAAAGGTCGAATTGCGAGGAGAAGTGCGGATGCTAACTCAGTGGACGTGGAAGAAGTAAGGATCAAGAAATTGCAATCTCGGATAGTAGAAGATACAAGTGATGCAACTCATGGAAAACTTGAAGACCGTGGGAAAGGCAAGGGATCATCACCAAGTCAAAGTAACCTTGGGATTGGAGGAACGAGGAAAAGCTACTGAGCTAATAGCTTACCACATCGGTGACAGGTTCCAAAACATTCATAGCACGTGCATCATATCTTGCATTAGTTACTTATTCCCGTGACTTTATGCTTATCCGTGCTTTCTAATTGGTTTCGTTGCGCTAATGCGTTGTATAATTGCTTGATGTAAACGTGACCCATGCATTGTCATTTTAACCCAACATGCATTTTAGTGTTTACTTGATAGGAAGTCTTTTCTCCTTAACTATCAAGTATCAGTTCCACCGAGCTGCATCTGAGTTATGAGGAGGAGAAGCGAGACTAGAGTTCTGGACAAGATTAAGAAAGGAGTTCGGACATCAAGAGAACTAAGGAAGGAGTTGAAGGGCCACATTTTTGATTTCTGCATCAGTTAAATTCCACCTCATGGGATTTACTCATCAAGAGTTCGATAAGAGAAGAATTGATGGAGTTCAACTTGGGACAACAGAAATTTAAGGGGGAGAGCACGACCGAGAAACAAATTGGACGATTGAAAAGGTGCTCGAAGAAATATTCTAGTGGGAATGACGAAATTACAAATTAAGGAAGACCTGAGAGTCCTATTAGTGATGATCAGAAATAAATAAGACGGCGTGAATGGTTAAGCTGTGAAGAGGAGAGTTAAGTTACTCAAGTCGGGTTAGAGTCCCTCATTAGGTATAAGGGAAATGTCTTGGAGAATATTCCTATGTATGGAACATGGATCTAGGGATAATAGAATTATAAAGGAGCGTCTGGAAACTCCTAAGTCAGAATTGACAAGAGAGAGTGTCGAATCAAGTTGGCATATGATGGAATGATGGCGATCACGAGTAATCCCATAGGGTACAAAGACGAGGTTCAAGACAAATGGGGCACCGAGTTATATTTGGGACAGATCATACCGTGGACCATGACAACTCACCAATCTGAATTTTACTACTACGGTGAACGGTACTTATAACATTCATCATACATGCATCCATGCAAATTTAACTTATATATTTTTCTTATGTTAAGTGTTTTGATCTGCTCGGTGTTAAAATTACTTGGAGTAATTGGTAACCATTATGGGTGACATTTATTACTTGCTTTGGATGCCTTACGTGATTTTAAATTTGGTTTTGCGTGAGTTGCTTGGGAGTATTGGAGACTTCCTTGTTTTATTTTCGGTTAAGAGACGGGGATTCTCTTATTTTGTTTGAGAGACGGGGTACTCTCTTTGCTTGCGAGAGACGGGGTTCTCTCATTGTTGTTGGAGAGACGGGGTTCTCTCATTGCTGCTCGAGAGACGGGGCTCTCTCCTTGTTGCTTGTGAGAGATGGGGGAATCTCTCATTGTTTGATTTCAAGCGTGTTTTGAATCCGAGGACGGATTCTTTTTAAGGGGGAGAGATTGTAACGCCCCAGTTTTTCAGTTTAAATAATGTGGCGTATTTGTTTATAAATTGCGTAAATTAATTATTTAATTATATGATTACTTGTTCATAAGCGTTTTTATTTGATTTAAACTATAAACTATTAATATTTAATTTAATTCATTTTATTTCTACTTTGATACTTAGTGTTAAATTCTTAATTAGGGTTTTATGTTGCCTTAAATATTTCGGTAATTTCGTTAATTAATTTCAACATGTTATTAGTTGGTTTTAATTTAATTAATGTGGAATTTAGGTTTAGTAAATTATTTATAACTATATGAATTCGTTCATGCGCATGAGTGTGCTATTTGCGCTTCGTTCACATATGTATTGATATCGGATTGGTATGAAAATTCAGTATGTCGTAAATATATGTGTTATGAACATGCCTACGTGCTCGGTTTATGTTTTCGGATTTATTTGACGTGTTTAAGAATTTAATTTTGATTGTGGAACCAAGTCGGGGGCTAACGAGCAATTAGCGCACCCTTGGTTCCGTGCGTGATATCTTGAGCTCGGGAATTCGGATTCGAATTCCGTCAACTCCGTTGCCTTCGTATCGACGATTCGGAGACAATGGAACAAGCCTCATACCTTTTTGAAATCATTAAGACCTCTGAAATCCAACCGTAACGGACAACTCGTGCAAGAAGAGCCCTTATGTTGACTAGTCTCCTTGGTGGGACCCTTTTTACTTAACCAAACTTAACCACACCTTAACCATGAGTTTGGTGCCTAGAGTTAACTCCTTCCTCTCCCTTTTAGCTGCTAAAACCGAGCCAAAATATCTCCTCTCATTCTGCAACTGATCGAGAGAAGGGAGAAGAGGAGAAAGGAAGAAACCTTGGCCATCCTTTGTGATTTTGAGCTCAAATCACCATCTTTCTTCACCAAATCTTTAAGGTATGAATATTTATGTCTTCTATACTCTATTATGCTTGATTTCATCTATTTACAACATGATTTGGATCAGTTTTGGTTAGGGTTTGAATGTTGGGTTTTGTATGAACTTTTAGGGATTTTTGCTCTAGTGACCTATATGTTGGTGTGGCTGAATTCCTTGCTTATATGTGATCATAGGAACTTGTTTCTTGACTTATTTCTTTCCTAACTCATAGTATATGATGTTAGGAGGATTTCATCTCTTGACCCTTTTATAAAATTATGAGATATGGAGCTCCAAACTTGATGATCAAACTATTTCCCCTGTTTTCGAACTGCTGTGTGAAATTTGGGGTTGTTGCATGATCATATGGCCTCCATTTTGTGTGAAAATGCATGGAGTTGATGTACACTCATTGTTCTATATGTTAGCCTTCATGCTTTAAGTATTTGGTTCCATTTGAAGCCTCAAAACCGAAGTACATGGCTTGTTCTTATGCATGATTGTTGACAGAATTGTTGCTGTTACATTTTGTAACTTGTTGATCATTCTAATGTGCTTTAAATTGTACCATTTTGCATATATAGGATGTATATTAGTTGTTTTGTATGTTAGCATGCATGCCCCAAAGTTTCAGATCCAAACTCAACCCTTAAGTACTTGATCAAGGCATGATAGAGTCATTAGGTTTCATATGTGCGATTTTGGCGACCCAGTTTTGTTGCATGGATTCGATGATCTTAACGTATGATTTAGCTTTTGCACTCTAAATGAAAAATGTTCATAACATGCCAAATATGCTGCATATTAAGTTTCAGAGCATTTGGAGTTCATTTGATATGCTTTTGGATTGAGTTTGTAAGGGATCAGTTTTGCCGGAAAAACCTTATGAACGGTTTTGGTTCTGTACCGTGACACCCCCGTGTCACATTTACTCATAAGAGTGAGACACGGGCGTGTCACACCCTCTGCTCAGTTCTGTACTGAGCCACGCCCGTGGCTCAGTTTGGCTAAGGGAGGTGACACCCCCGTGTCACTTCCCATGCGCAGTCTTCGTCACTTCCTCTTCGGTTTTTGATTTGTTTCCCCTCCTTAATGACTTTATCTCCCTTTATGTTGAACTATGAACTTGTTGTACTATGTGTTAGGAGTATTTTGGTTTAATTTCATGGCATTTGGATGTGCTATAGGCATGCTTTTACTTGATGCCGGTTATGGGTGTTTATGTGTCGTTTATGAATCGCCTCGCTTATTTTCTATATCTTATCACTTCTTCTTGATTGCCCAACCTTGAATATATGCTATGTTATGTAATATGAAGTATATGGTAACATTATGGAAGAGCTTGAACATGTTTTGTGCCCTCATTTGGATTCTTGAATTATTGGATTGGGAGTATGAATTGAATGATTTATGATTGAACAAGTGAACAAATTGGTTATAGGATTTTCATGACTTAATATGATCTTTATGTCTTCATATCATGTGTGAGCATTGCCGTGCGTCTTATATGGTTCATTTAGAGTCTTGAGTCTCACGAACACGTCTTGTGGTCTTTTGTACAGTTTGTCTCCAGGGTGGAGAGCTTTTGATCGTTCGAGCACTTGTTAACCCGTTCCTTGTTTCGTCACGGTTCAGGTGAGGGTGGTTTTCGTTTTAGCTATGTAACAAACCCTACAACCCTTACGTGAAAAGCTTTGGCCAAAACCTTATATATATATATATATATGATTTTCAAATGAAATTATCGAGTAAATTCTTCTGAATTATACGTATGAGCGTATATAAGCTTGAAAAATGGTTTTGTAATGAGGCTATGCTCCAAACCGTGTGTCTTCATGCTAGCTACGGATTCGGATGACACGGAGAGGTACGTATACAGCATATGCCGAATTACACGGTAAGGTATGATTTCTTATAGTATGTATTGATCGAGTAAACCATTCTCAAATGATTTATATATTATGGTATGTACTTATGATTGTTATGTTTTGGCGAGACACATTTATTACTTATTACTTATCGGGCCCCGGGACTTAGTATATGTGGCTAACCGAGGAAGCAAGGGCTGACGGGGATCCCATATACTAGTCCCAACTTATATACGGTGATACCGGCCCTCGCTAGGAGGTTTAGCGGGGAATGGGAGCTGAGTGCCCTTGGGGAATTCATGTAACCCCATTGGCCATTGACAGAGGTAGTCGGGTCTTGCTAACCCGTCCACCACCCGGAGGAAGAAGGTTGGTTATAATATAATTTATACTTATGATTTTGAATATGTTATGATTGATAGGCACCGTGCGGGAAGGCCGGGAACCGGATTGCCCAAACGAATATGATTTAGGATTTGATATATGTATTGTGTGTATTATGATATATCGCATGATCACCTATTTAAAATATTATTGATATTTGTCGTACACGGTCGGAGTTTGGATGGAGGTTGTGCACGCTCACTCGCCGAGCCTTATATTTATGTACGATTTATGAATGTAATGAATTTAATATGAATTAGTCATAAAAGTCGAGCATTGTTTATCTATTGTCTTGCCCTTTTTGGGAACTGAATTCAAATAAAACCTTGCTCGGGATTTATGACTTGCGTGTGCATGTTTTATATATATGTATCGCTCCTGCTCACTCAGTCTTCTAGAGACTGACCCCTCTCCCTCCCCAATCTTTTTAGTGTGCAGGTTGGAGTTTGGAGTTTCGGCTAGGCGGAGGTGTTTGGAGTCTTTAAATTGGTCGAGTTAGGTTAGGAGAGTCTTTGCACTCACTCATGTATTAGATTTCTGTATGATTCGATTCCTTAGTATCCCGAACTTGAACATTTATGAAATTATTATTGAATTGATTCGATTGGGACTTGCTATGTTTTAAAAGAGGCCTGAAGAGCCCGAATTCTACTTATGATTGAACTTTGGCTTTGCTGCATTATATTTTGTGGATTAGTAATCATTTCAGGGTCTAGCTCCGCCTGGCTTAGAAAGGTTTTTATGTTTGTCTCCCGTTCGCTATGGTTTGATACGGGTACGGAGTTACTGTTTCGTTACTCGTGTCGAGCCATAGTGCGGGGGATGTGGTGCCTCACGTGCGGGGTGCTACATGATGTATGGCAAACCCAAGTCATAATCCCAAACAAATCTTAACTTCATCTTTGTTACCATGTAGAAAACATTGTGATTGATACATTCAAATCAAGCTTGGGCATAACCAATTATACAATGATCCCATTACAAATTTGATTCAAGTCTCCTAAGGTTGTTGGCCATTACACACATCATGGAACTTGAATTTGGCCAAAAAATTATTCAATCGCTCACGCGACTTGATCAATCGCTCAGGCAATTCTTAATCTAGGTCGCACTTATTATTGTTTTATATTATTTTTCTAGTCCCCTAGGATGTTTCTTTTGCGTATGATATGAGCCCTATCGTGATTCTTCTCCGTAGGGTATGATGTATTGCAAACCTAGGTCATAATCCCAAACACATCTTAACATCATCTTTGTTACCATGTAGAAAACATTGTGATTGATACATTCAAATCAAGCTTGGGCGTAACCAATTATACAATGATCCCATTACAAATTTGATTAAAGTCTCCTAAGGTTGTTGACCATTACACACATCATGGAACTTGAATTTGGCCACAAAAATTATTAAATCGCTCACGCGACTTGATGAATCGCTCAGGCGATTCTTAATCTAGGTCGCACTTATTATTGTTTTATATTATTTTGTTAGTCCCCTAGCATTTTTTTTTGCGTATGATATGAGCCCCATCGTGATTCTTCTCCGTGGGGTATGATGTATGGCAAACCCAAGTCATAATCCCAAACAAATCTTAACTTCATCTTTGTTACCATGTAGAAAACATTGTGATTGATACATTCAAATCAAGCTTGGGCATAACCAATTATACAATGATCCCATTACAAATTTGATTCAAGTCTCCTAAGGTTGTTGGCCATTACACACATCATGGAACTTGAATTTGGCCAAAAAATTATTAAATCGCTCACGCGACTTGATCAATCGCTCAGGCGATTCTTAATCTAGGTCGCACTTATTATTGTTTTATATTATTTTTCTAGTCCCCTAGCATGTTTCTTTTGCGTATGATATGAGCCCTATCGTGATTCTTCTCCGTGGGGTATGATGTATTGCAAACCTAGGTCATAATCCCAAACACATCTTAACATCATCTTTGTTACCATGTAGAAAACATTGTGATTGATACATTCAAATCAAGCTTGGGCTTAACCAATTATACAATGATCCCATTACAAATTTGATTCAAGTCTCCTAAGGATGTTGACCATTACACACATCATGGAACTTGAATTTGGCCACAAAAATTATTAAATCGCTCACGCGACTTGATGAATTGCTCAGGCGATTCTTAATCTAGGTGGAACTAATTATTGTTTTATAGTATTTTGTTAGTCCCCTAGCATGTTTCTTTTGCGTATGATATGAGCCCCATCGTGATTCTTCTCCGTGGGGTATGATGTATGGCAAACCCAAGTCATAATCCCAAACAAATCTTAACTTCATCTTTCTTACCATTTAGAAAACATTGTGATTGATACATTCAAATCAAGCTTGGGCATAACCAATTATACAATGATCCCATTACAAATTTGATTCAAGTCTCCTAAGGTTGATGGCCATTACACACATCATGGAACTAGAATTTGGCCACAAAAACTATTGAATCGCTCACGCGACTTGATCAATCGCTCAGGCGATTCATAATCTAGGTCGCACTTATTATTGTTTTATATTATTTTGTTAGTCCCCTAGCATTTTTTTTTGCGTATGATATGAGCCCCATCGTGATTCTTCTCCGTGGGGTATGATGTATGGCAAACCCAAGTCATAATCCCAAACAAATCTTAACTTCATCTTTGTTACCATGTAGAAAACATTGTGATTGATACATTCAAATCAAGCTTGGGCATAACCAATTATACAATGATCCCATTACAAATTTGATTCAAGTCTCCTAAGGTTGTTGGCCATTACACACATCATGGAACTTGAATTTGGCCAAAAAATTATTAAATCGCTCACGCGACTTGATCAATCGCTCAGGCGATTCTTAATCTAGGTCGCACTTATTATTGTTTTATATTATTTTTCTAGTCCCCTAGCATGTTTCTTTTGCGTATGATATGAGCCCTATCGTGATTCTTCTCCGTGGGGTATGATGCATTGCAAACCTAGGTCATAATCCCAAACACATCTTAACATCATCTTTGTTACCATGTAGAAAACATTGTGATTGATACATTCAAATCAAGCTTGGGCGTAACCAATTATACAATGATCCCATTACAAATTTGATTCAAGTCTCCTAAGGTTGTTGACCATTACACACATCATGGAACTTGAATTTGGCCACAAAAATTATTAAATCGCTCACGCGACTTGATGAATCGCTCAGGCGATTCTTAATCTAGGTCGCACTTATTATTGTTTTATATTATTTTGTTAGTCCCCTAGCATGTTTTTTTGCGTATGATATGAGCCCCATCGTGATTCTTCTCCGTGGGGTATGATGTATGGCAAACCCAAGTCATAATCCCAAACAAATCTTAACTTCATCTTTGTTACCATGTAGAAAACATTGTGATTGATACATTCAAATCAAGCTTAAGCATAAACAATTATACAATGATCCCATTACAAATTTGATTCAAGTCTCCTAAGGTTGTTGGCCATTACACACATCATGGAACTTGAATTTGGCCAAAAAATTATTAAATCGCTCACGCGACTTGATCAATCGCTCAGGCGATTCTTAATCTAGGTCGCACTTATTATTGTTTTATATTATTTTTCTAGTCCCCTAGCATGTTTCTTTTGCGTATGATATGAGCCCTATCGTGATTCTTCTCCGTGGGGTATGATGTATTGCAAACCTAGGTCATAATCCCAAACACATCTTAACATCATCTTTGTTACCATGTAGAAAACATTGTGATTGATACATTCAAATCAAGCTTGGGCGTAACCAATTATACAATGATCCCATTACAAATTTGATTAAAGTCTCCTAAGGTTGTTGACCATTACACACATCATGGAACTTGAATTTGGCCACAAAAATTATTAAATCGCTCACGCGACTTGATGAATCGCTCAGGCGATTCTTAATCTAGGTCGCACTTATTATTGTTTTATATTATTTTGTTAGTCCCCTAGCATGTTTTTTTGCGTATGATATGAGCCCCATCGTGATTCTTCTCCGTGGGGTATGATGTATGGCAAACCCAAGTCATAATCCCAAACAAATCTTAACTTCATCTTTGTTACCATGTAGAAAACATTGTGATTGATACATTCAAATCAAGCTTGGGCATAACCAATTATACAATGATCCCATTACAAATTTGATTCAAGTCTCCTAAGGTTGTTGGCCATTACACACATCATGGAACTTGAATTTGGCCAAAAAATTATTAAATCGCTCACGCGACTTGATCAATCGCTCAGGCGATTCTTAATCTAGGTCGCACTTATTATTGTTTTATATTATTTTTCTAGTCCCCTAGCATGTTTCTTTTGCGTATGATATGAGCCCTATCGTGATTCTTCTCCGTGGGGTATGATGTATTGCAAACCTAGGTCATAATCCCAAACACATCTTAACATCATCTTTGTTACCATGTAGAAAACATTGTGATTGATACATTCAAATCAAGCTTGGGCTTAACCAATTATACAATGATCCCATTACAAATTTGATTCAAGTCTCCTAAGGATGTTGACCATTACACACATCATGGAACTTGAATTTGGCCACAAAAATTATTAAATCGCTCACGCGACTTGATGAATTGCTCAGGCGATTCTTAATCTAGGTGGAACTAATTATTGTTTTATAGTATTTTGTTAGTCCCCTAGCATGTTTCTTTTGCGTATGATATGAGCCCCATCGTGATTCTTCTCCGTGGGGTATGATGTATGGCAAACCCAAGTCATAATCCCAAACAAATCTTAACTTCATCTTTCTTACCATTTAGAAAACATTGTGATTGATACATTCAAATCAAGCTTGGGCATAACCAATTATACAATGATCCCATTACAAATTTGATTCAAGTCTCCTAAGGTTGATGGCCATTACACACATCATGGAACTAGAATTTGGCCACAAAAACTATTGAATCGCTCACGCGACTTGATCAATCGCTCAGGCGATTCTTAATCTAGGTCTCACTTGTTATTGTTTTATATTATTTTGTTAGTCCCCTAGCATGTTTCTTTTGCGTATGATATGAGCCCTATCGTGATTCTTCTCCGTGGGGTATGATGCATTGCAAACCTAGGTCATAATCCCAAACACATCTTAACATCATCTTTGTTACCATGTAGAAAACATTGTGATTGATACATTCAAATCAAGCTTGGGCGTAACCAATTATACAATGATCCCATTACAAATTTGATTCAAGTCTCCTAAGGTTGTTGACCATTACACACATCATGGAACTTGAATTTGGCCACAAAAATTATTAAATCGCTCACGCGACTTGATGAATCGCTCAGGCGATTCTTAATCTAGGTCGCACTTATTATTGTTTTATATTATTTTGTTAGTCCCCTAGCATGTTTTTTTGCGTATGATATGAGCCCCATCGTGATTCTTCTCCGTGGGGTATGATGTATGGCAAACCCAAGTCATAATCCCAAACAAATCTTAACTTCATCTTTGTTACCATGTAGAAAACATTGTGATTGATACATTCAAATCAAGCTTAAGCATAAACAATTATACAATGATCCCATTACAAATTTGATTCAAGTCTCCTAAGGTTGTTGGCCATTACACACATCATGGAACTTGAATTTGGCCAAAAAATTATTAAATCGCTCACGCGACTTGATCAATCGCTCAGGCGATTCTTAATCTAGGTCGCACTTATTATTGTTTTATATTATTTTTCTAGTCCCCTAGCATGTTTCTTTTGCGTATGATATGAGTCCTATCGTGATTCTTCTCCGTGGGGTATGATGTATTGCAAACCTAGGTCATAATCCCAAACACATCTTAACATCATCTTTGTTACCATGTAGAAAACATTGTGATTGATACATTCAAATCAAGCTTGGGCGTAACCAATTATACAATGATCCCATTACAAATTTGATTAAAGTCTCCTAAGGTTGTTGACCATTACACACATCATGGAACTTGAATTTGGCCACAAAAATTATTAAATCGCTCACGCGACTTGATGAATCGCTCAGGCGATTCTTAATCTAGGTCGCACTTATTATTGTTTTATATTATTTTGTTAGTCCCCTAGCATGTTTCTTTGCGTATGATATGAGCCCCATCGTGATTCTTCTCCGTGGGGTATGATGTATGGCAAACCCAAGTCATAATCCCAAACAAATCTTAACTTCATCTTTGTTACCATGTAGAAAACATTGTGATTGATACATTCAAATCAAGCTTGGGCATAACCAATTATACAATGATCCCATTACAAATTTGATTCAAGTCTCCTAAGGTTGTTGGCCATTACACACATCATGGAACTTGAATTTGGCCAAAAAATTATTAAATCGCTCACGCGACTTGATCAATCGCTCAGGCGATTCTTAATCTAGGTCGCACTTATTATTGTTTTATATTATTTTTCTAGTCCCCTAGCATGTTTCTTTTGCGTATGATATGAGCCCTATCGTGATTCTTCTCCGTGGGGTATGATGTATTGCAAACCTAGGTCATAATCCCAAACACATCTTAACATCATCTTTGTTACCATGTAGAAAACATTGTGATTGATACATTCAAATCAAGCTTGGGCGTAACCAATTATACAATGATCCCATTACAAATTTGATTCAAGTCTCCTAAGGTTGTTGACCATTACACACATCATGGAACTTGAATTTGGCCACAAAAATTATTAAATCGCTCACGCGACTTGATGAATCGCTCAGGCGATTCTTAATCTAGGTCGCACTTATTATTGTTTTATATTATTTTGTTAGTCCCCTAGCATGTTTTTTTGCGTATGATATGAGCCCCATCGTGATTCTTCTCCGTGGGGTATGATGTATGGCAAACCCAAGTCATAATCCCAAACAAATCTTAACTTCATCTTTGTTACCATGTAGAAAACATTGTGATTGATACATTCAAATCAAGCTTAAGCATAAACAATTATACAATGATCCCATTACAAATTTGATTAAAGTCTCCTAAGGTTGTTGACCATTACACACATCATGGAACTTGAATTTGGCCACAAAAATTATTAAATCGCTCACGCGACTTGATGAATCGCTCAGGCGATTCTTAATCTAGGTCGCACTTATTATTGTTTTATATTATTTTGTTAGTCCCCTAGCATGTTTCTTTGCGTATGATATGAGCCCCATCGTGATTCTTCTCCGTGGGGTATGATGTATGGCAAACCCAAGTCATAATCCCAAACAAATCTTAACTTCATCTTTGTTACCATGTAGAAAACATTGTGATTGATACATTCAAATCAAGCTTGGGCATAACCAATTATACAATGATCCCATTACAAATTTGATTCAAGTCTCCTAAGGTTGTTGGCCATTACACACATCATGGAACTTGAATTTGGCCAAAAAATTATTAAATCGCTCACGCGACTTGATCAATCGCTCAGGCGATTCTTAATCTAGGTCGCACTTATTATTGTTTTATATTATTTTTCTAGTCCCCTAGCATGTTTCTTTTGCGTATGATATGAGCCCTATCGTGATTCTTCTCCGTGGGGTATGATGCATTGCAAACCTAGGTCATAATCCCAAACACATCTTAACATCATCTTTGTTACCATGTAGAAAACATTGTGATTGATACATTCAAATCAAGCTTGGGCGTAACCAATTATACAATGATCCCATTACAAATTTGATTCAAGTCTCCTAAGGTTGTTGACCATTACACACATCATGGAACTTGAATTTGGCCACAAAAATTATTAAATCGCTCACGCGACTTGATGAATCGCTCA
Organism: Lantana camara; assembly: GCA_037501455.1. NCBI lineage: Eukaryota > Viridiplantae > Streptophyta > Magnoliopsida > Lamiales > Verbenaceae > Lantana > Lantana camara. The sequence goes on along the minus strand of CM074857.1, from coordinate 61,383,490 downwards.
GGCGATTCTTAATCTAGGTCGCACTTATTATTGTTTTATATTATTTTGTTAGTCCCCTAGCATGTTTTTTTGCGTATGATATGAGCCCCATCGTGATTCTTCTCCGTGGGGTATGATGTATGGCAAACCCAAGTCATAATCCCAAACAAATCTTAACTTCATCTTTGTTACCATGTAGAAAACATTGTGATTGATACATTCAAATCAAGCTTAAGCATAAACAATTATACAATGATCCCATTACAAATTTGATTCAAGTCTCCTAAGGTTGTTGGCCATTACACACCTCATGGAACTTGAATTTGGCCAAAAAATTATTAAATCGCTCACGCGACTTGATCAATCGCTCAGGCGATTCTTAATCTAGGTCGCACTTATTATTGTTTTATATTATTTTTCTAGTCCCCTAGCATGTTTCTTTTGCGTATGATATGAGCCCTATCGTGATTCTTCTCCGTGGGGTATGATGTATTGCAAACCTAGGTCATAATCCCAAACACATCTTAACATCATCTTTGTTACCATGTAGAAAACATTGTGATTGATACATTCAAATCAAGCTTGGGCGTAACCAATTATACAATGATCCCATTACAAATTTGATTAAAGTCTCCTAAGGTTGTTGACCATTACACACATCATGGAACTTGAATTTGGCCACAAAAATTATTAAATCGCTCACGCGACTTGATGAATCGCTCAGGCGATTCTTAATCTAGGTCGCACTTATTATTGTTTTATATTATTTTGTTAGTCCCCTAGCATGTTTCTTTGCGTATGATATGAGCCCCATCGTGATTCTTCTCCGTGGGGTATGATGTATGGCAAACCCAAGTCATAATCCCAAACAAATCTTAACTTCATCTTTGTTACCATGTAGAAAACATTGTGATTGATACATTCAAATCAAGCTTGGGCATAACCAATTATACAATGATCCCATTACAAATTTGATTCAAGTCTCCTAAGGTTGTTGGCCATTACACACATCATGGAACTTGAATTTGGCCAAAAAATTATTAAATCGCTCACGCGACTTGATCAATCGCTCAGGCGATTCTTAATCTAGGTCGCACTTATTATTGTTTTATATTATTTTTCTAGTCCCCTAGCATGTTTCTTTTGCGTATGATATGAGCCCTATCGTGATTCTTCTCCGTGGGGTATGATGTATTGCAAACCTAGGTCATAATCCCAAACACATCTTAACATCATCTTTGTTACCATGTAGAAAACATTGTGATTGATACATTCAAATCAAGCTTGGGCTTAACCAATTATACAATGATCCCATTACAAATTTGATTCAAGTCTCCTAAGGATGTTGACCATTACACACATCATGGAACTTGAATTTGGCCACAAAAATTATTAAATCGCTCACGCGACTTGATGAATTGCTCAGGCGATTCTTAATCTAGGTGGAACTAATTATTGTTTTATAGTATTTTGTTAGTCCCCTAGCATGTTTCTTTTGCGTATGATATGAGCCCCATCGTGATTCTTCTCCGTGGGGTATGATGTATGGCAAACCCAAGTCATAATCCCAAACAAATCTTAACTTCATCTTTCTTACCATTTAGAAAACATTGTGATTGATACATTCAAATCAAGCTTGGGCATAACCAATTATACAATGATCCCATTACAAATTTGATTCAAGTCTCCTAAGGTTGATGGCCATTACACACATCATGGAACTAGAATTTGGCCACAAAAACTATTGAATCGCTCACGCGACTTGATCAATCGCTCAGGCGATTCTTAATCTAGGTCTCACTTGTTATTGTTTTATATTATTTTGTTAGTCCCCTAGCATGTTTCTTTTGCGTATGATATGAGCCCTATCGTGATTCTTCTCCGTGGGGTATGATGCATTGCAAACCTAGGTCATAATCCCAAACACATCTTAACATCATCTTTGTTACCATGTAGAAAACATTGTGATTGATACATTCAAATCAAGCTTGGGCGTAACCAATTATACAATGATCCCATTACAAATTTGATTCAAGTCTCCAAAGTTTGTTGACCATTACACACATCATGGAACTTGAATTTGGCCACAAAAATTATTAAATCGCTCACGCGACTTGATGAATCGCTCAGGCGATTCTTAATCTAGTTCGCACTTATTATTGTTTTATATTATTTTGTTAGTCCCCTAGCATGTTTTTTTGCGTATGATATGAGCCCCATCGTGATTCTTCTCCGTGGGGTATGATGTATGGCAAACCCAATTCATAATCCCAAACAAATCTTAACTTCATCTTTGTTACCATGTAGAAAACATTGTGATTGATACATTCAAATCAAGCTTAAGCATAAACAATTATACAATGATCCCATTACAAATTTGATTCAAGTCTCCTAAGGTTGTTGGCCATTACACACATCATGGAACTTGAATTTGGCCAAAAAATTATTAAATCGGTCACGCGACTTGATCAATCGTTCAGGCGATTCTTAATCTAGGTCGCACTTATTATTGTTTTATATTATTTTTCTAGTCCCCTAGCATGTTTCTTTTGCGTATGATATGAGCCCTATCGTGATTCTTCTCCGTGGGATATGATGTATTGCAAACCTAGGTCATAATCCCAAACAAATCTTAACATCATCTTTGTTACCATGTAGAAAACATTGTGATTGATACATTCAAATCAAGCTTGGGCATAACCAATTATACAATGATCCCATTACAAATTTGATTCAAGTCTCCTAAGGTTGTTGACCATTACACACATCATGGAACTTGAATTTGGCCACAAAAATTAATAAATCACTCACGCGACTTGATGAATTGCTCAGGCGATTCTTAATCTAGGTCGCACTTATTATTGTTTTATATTATTTTATTAGTCCCCTAGCATGTTTCTTTTGCGTATGATATGAGCCCCATCGTGATTCTTCTCCGTGGGGTATGATGTATGGCAAACCCAAGTCATAATCCCAAACAAATCTTAACTTCATCTTTGTTACCATGTAGAAAACATTGTGATTGATACATTCAAATCAAGCTTAAGCATAAACAATTATACAATGATCCCATTACAAATTTGATTCAAGTCTCCTAAGGTTGTTGGCCATTACACACATCATGGAACTTGAATTTGGCCAAAAAATTATTAAATCGCTCACGCGACTTGATCAATCGCTCAGGCGATTCTTAATCTAGGTCGCACTTATTATTGTTTTATATTATTTTTCTAGTCCCCTAGCATGTTTCTTTTGCGTATGATATGAGCCCTATCGTGATTCTTCTCCGTGGGGTATGATGTATTGCAAACCTAGGTCATAATCCCAAACACATCTTAACATCATCTTTGTTACCATGTAGAAAACATTGTGATTGATACATTCAAATCAAGCTTGGGCGTAACCAATTATACAATGATCCCATTACAAATTTGATTAAAGTCTCCTAAGGTTGTTGACCATTACACACATCATGGAACTTGAATTTGGCCACAAAAATTATTAAATCGCTCACGCGACTTGATGAATCGCTCAGGCGATTCTTAATCTAGGTCGCACTTATTATTGTTTTATATTATTTTGTTAGTCCCCTAGCATGTTTTTTTGCGTATGATATGAGCCCCATCGTGATTCTTCTCCGTGGGGTATGATGTATGGCAAACCCAAGTCATAATCCCAAACAAATCTTAACTTCATCTTTGTTACCATGTAGAAAACATTGTGATTGATACATTCAAATCAAGCTTGGGCATAACCAATTATACAATGATCCCATTACAAATTTGATTCAAGTCTCCTAAGGTTGTTGGCCATTACACACATCATGGAACTTGAATTTGGCCAAAAAATTATTAAATCGCTCACGCGACTTGATCAATCGCTCAGGCGATTCTTAATCTAGGTCGCACTTATTATTGTTTTATATTATTTTTCTAGTCCCCTAGCATGTTTCTTTTGCGTATGATATGAGCCCTATCGTGATTCTTCTCCGTGGGGTATGATGTATTGCAAACCTAGGTCATAATCCCAAACACATCTTAACATCATCTTTGTTACCATGTAGAAAACATTGTGATTGATACATTCAAATCAAGCTTGGGCTTAACCAATTATACAATGATCCCATTACAAATTTGATTCAAGTCTCCTAAGGATGTTGACCATTACACATATCATGGAACTTGAATTTGGCCACAAAAATTATTAAATCGCTCACGCGACTTGATGAATTGCTCAGGCGATTCTTAATCTAGGTGGAACTAATTATTGTTTTATAGTATTTTGTTAGTCCCCTAGCATGTTTCTTTTGCGTATGATATGAGCCCCATCGTGATTCTTCTCCGTGGGGTATGATGTATGGCAAACCCAAGTCATAATCCCAAACAAATCTTAACTTCATCTTTCTTACCATTTAGAAAACATTGTGATTGATACATTCAAATCAAGCTTGGGCATAACCAATTATACAATGATCCCATTACAAATTTGATTCAAGTCTCCTAAGGTTGATGGCCATTACACACATCATGGAACTAGAATTTGGCCACAAAAACTATTGAATCGCTCACGCGACTTGATCAATCGCTCAGGCGATTCTTAATCTAGGTCTCACTTGTTATTGTTTTATATTATTTTGTTAGTCCCCTAGCATGTTTCTTTTGCGTATGATATGAGCCCTATCGTGATTCTTCTCCGTGGGGTATGATGCATTGCAAACCTAGGTCATAATCCCAAACACATCTTAACATCATCTTTGTTACCATGTAGAAAACATTGTGATTGATACATTCAAATCAAGCTTGGGCGTAACCAATTATACAATGATCCCATTACAAATTTGATTCAAGTCTCCTAAGGTTGTTGACCATTACACACATCATGGAACTTGAATTTGGCCACAAAAATTATTAAATCGCTCACGCGACTTGATGAATCGCTCAGGCGATTCTTAATCTAGTTCGCACTTATTATTGTTTTATATTATTTTGTTAGTCCCCTAGCATGTTTTTTTGCGTATGATATGAGCCCCATCGTGATTCTTCTCCGTGGGGTATGATGTATGGCAAACCCAAGTCATAATCCCAAACAAATCTTAACTTCATCTTTGTTACCATGTAGAAAACATTGTGATTGATACATTCAAATCAAGCTTAAGCATAAACAATTATACAATGATCCCATTACAAATTTGATTCAAGTCTCCTAAGGTTGTTGGCCATTACACACATCATGGAACTTGAATTTGGCCAAAAAATTGTTAAATCGGTCACGCGACTTGATCAATCGTTCAGGCGATTCTTAATCTAGGTCGCACTTATTATTGTTTTATATTATTTTTCTAGTCCCCTAGCATGTTTCTTTTGCGTATGATATGAGCCCTATCGTGATTCTTCTCCGTGGGATATGATGTATTGCAAACCTAGGTCATAATCCCAAACAAATCTTAACATCATCTTTGTTACCATGTAGAAAACATTGTGATTGATACATTCAAATCAAGCTTGGGCATAACCAATTATACAATGATCCCATTACAAATTTGATTCAAGTCTCCTAAGGTTGTTGACCATTACACACATCATGGAACTTGAATTTGGCCACAAAAATTAATAAATCACTCACGCGACTTGATGAATTGCTCAGGCGATTCTTAATCTAGGTCGCACTTATTATTGTTTTATATTATTTTATTAGTCCCCTAGCATGTTTCTTTTGCGTATGATATGAGCCCCATCGTGATTCTTCTCCGTGGGGTATGATGTATGGCAAACCCAAGTCATAATCCCAAACAAATCTTAACTTCATCTTTCTTACCATGTAGAAAACATTGTGATTGATACATTCAAATCAAGCTTGGGCATAACCAATTATACAATGATCCCATTACAAATTTGATTCAAGTCTCCTAAGGTTGTTGGCCATTACACACATCATGAAACTTGAATTTGGCCACAAAAACTATTAAATCGCTCACGCGACTTGATCAATCGCTCAGGCGATTCTTAATCTAGGTCTCACTTATTATTGTTTTATATTATTTTGTTAGTCCCCTAGCATGTTTCTTTTGCGTATGATATGAGCCCTATCGTGATTCTTCTCCGTGGGGTATGATGTATTGCAAACCTAGGTCATAATCCCAAACACATCTTAACATCATCTTTGTTACCATGTAGAAAACATTGTGATTGATACATTCAAATCAAGCTTGGGCATAACCAATTATACAATGATCCCATTACAAATTTGATTCAAGTCTCCTAAGGTTGTTGACCATTACACACATCATGGAACTTGAATTTGGCCACAAAAATTATTAAATCGCTCACGCGATTCTTAATCTAGGTCGCACTTACTATTGTTTTATATTATTTTGTTAGTCCCCTAGCATGTTTTTTTGCGTATGATATGAGCCCCATCGTGATTCTTCTCCGTGGGGTATGATGTATGGCAAACCCCCAAGTCATAATCCCAAACAAATCTTAACTTCATCTTTGTTACCATGTAGAAAACATTGTGATTGATACATTCAAATCAAGCTTGGGCATAACCAAATGTACAATGATCCCATTACAAATTTGATTCAAGCCTCCTAAGGTTGTTGGCCATTACACACATCATGGAACTTGAATTTGGCCACAAAAATTATTAAATCGCTCACGCGACTTGATGAATCGCTCAGGCGATTCTTAATCTAGGTCGCACTTATTTTTGTTTTATATTATTTTGTTAGTCCCCTAGCATGTTTCTTTTGCGTCTGATATGAGCCCCATCGTGATTCTTCTCCGTGGGGTATGATGTATGGCAAACCCAAGTCATAATCCCAAACAAATCTTAACTTAATCTTTGTTACCATGTAGAAAACATTGTTATTGATACATTCAAATCAAGCTTGGGCATAACCAATTATACAATGATCCCATTACAAATTTGATTCAAGCCTCCTAAGGTTGTTGGCCATTACACACATCATGGAACTTGAATTTGGCCACAAAAATTATTAAATCACTCACGCGACTTGATGAATCGCTCAGGCGATTCTTAATCTAGGTCGCACTTATTATTGATTTATATTATTTTGTTAGTCCCCTAGCATGTTTCTTTTGCGTATGATATGAACTCCATCGTGATTCTTCTCCGTGGGGTATGATGTATGGCAAACCCAAGTCATAATCCCAAACAAATCTTAACTTCATCTTTCTTACCATGTAGAAAACATTGTGATTGATACATTCAAATCAAGCTTGGGCATAACCAATTATACAATGATCCCATTACAAATTTGGTTCAAGTCTCCTAAGGTTGTTGGCCATTACACACATCATGAAACTTGAATTTGGCCACAAAAACTATTAAATCGCTCACGCGACTTGATCAATCGCTCAGGCGATTCTTAATCTAGGTCTCACTTATTATTGTTTTATATTATTTTGTTAGTCCCCTAGCATGTTTCTTTTGCGTATGATATGAGCCCTATCGTGATTCTTCTCCGTGGGGTATGATGTATTGCAAACCTAGGTCATAATCCCAAACACATCTTAACATCATCTTTGTTACCATGTAGAAAACATTGTGATTGATACATTCAAATCAAGCTTGGGCATAACCAATTATACAATGATCCCATTACAAATTTGATTCAAGCCTCCTAAGGTTGTTGGCCATTACACACATCATGGAACTTGAATTTGGCCACAAAAATTATTAAATCACTCACGCGACTTGATGAATCGCTCAGGCGATTCTTAATCTAGGTCGCACTTATTATTGTTTTATATTATTTTGTTAGTCCCCTAGCATGTTTCTTTTGCGTATGATATGAGCCCCATCGTGATTCTTCTCCGTGGGGTATGATGTATGGCAAACCCAAGTCATAATCCCAAACAAATCTTAACTTCATCTTTCTTACCATGTAGAAAACATTGTGATTGATACATTCAAATCAAGCTTGGGCATAACCAATTATACAATGATCCCATTACAAATTTGATTCAAGTCTCCTAAGGTTGTTGGCCATTACACACATCATGAAACTTGAATTTGGCCACAAAAACTATTAAATCGCTCACGCGACTTGATCAATCGCTCAGGCGATTCTTAATCTAGGTCTCACTTATTATTGTTTTATATTATTTTGTTAGTCCCCTAGCATGTTTCTTTTGCGTATGATATGAGCCCTATCGTGATTCTTCTCCGTGGGGTATGATGTATTACAAACCTAGGTCATAATCCCAAGCACATCTTAACATCATCTTTGTTACCATGTAGAAAACATTGTGATTGATACATTCAAATCAAGCTTGGGCATAACCAATTATACAATGATCCCATTACAAATTTGATTCAAGTTTCCTAAGGTTGTTGACCATTACACACATCATGGAACTTGAATTTGGCCACAAAAATTATTAAATCGCTCACGCGACTTGATGAATCGCTCAGGCGATTCTTAATCTAGGTCGCACTTATTATTGTTTTATATTATTTTGTTAGTCCCCTAGCATGTTTTTTTGCGTATGATATGAGCCCCATCGTGATTCTTCTCCGTGGGGTATGATGTATGGCAAACCCAAGTCATAATCCCAAACAAATCTTAACTTAATCTTTGTTACCATGTAGAAAACATTGTGATTGATACATTCAAATCAAGCTTGGGCATAACCAATTATACAATGATCCCATTACAAATTTGATTCAAGCCTCCTAAGGTTGTTGGCCATTACACACATCATGGAACTTGAATTTGGCCACAAAAATTATTAAATCACTCACGCGACTTGATGAATCGCTCAGGCGATTCTTAATCTAGGTCGCACTTATTATTGTTTTATATTATTTTGTTAGTCCCCTAGCATGTTTCTTTTGCGTATGATATGAACCCCATCGTGATTCTTCTCCGTGGGGTATGATGTATGGCAAACCCAAGTCATAATCCCAAACAAATCTTAACTTCATCTTTCTTACCATGTAGAAAACATTGTGATTGATACATTCAAATCAAGCTTGGGCATAACCAATTATACAATGATCCCATTACAAATTTGGTTCAAGTCTCCTAAGGTTGTTGGCCATTACACACATCATGAAACTTGAATTTGGCCACAAAAACTATTAAATCGCTCACGCGACTTGATCAATCGCTCAGGCGATTCTTAATCTAGGTCTCACTTATTATTATTTTATATTATTTTGTTAGTCCCCTAGCATGTTTCTTTTGCGTATGATATGAGCCCTATCGTGATTCTTCTCCGTGGGGTATGATGTATTGCAAACCTAGGTCATAATCCCAAACACATCTTAACATCATCTTTGTTACCATGTAGAAAACATTGTGATTGATACATTCAAATCAAGCTTGGGCATAACCAATTATACAATGATCCCATTACAAATTTGATTCAAGCCTCCTAAGGTTGTTGGCCATTAGACACATCATGGAACTTGAATTTGGCCACAAAAATTATTAAATCACTCACGCGACTTGATGAATCGCTCAGGCGATTCTTAATCTAGGTCGCACTTATTATTGTTTTATATTATTTTGTTAGTCCCCTAGCATGTTTCTTTTGCGTATGATATGAGCCCCATCGTGATTCTTCTCCGTGGGGTATGATGTATGGCAAACCCAAGTCATAATCCCAAACAAATCTTAACTTCATCTTTGTTACCATGTAGAAAACATTGTGATTGATACATTCAAATCAAGCTTGGGCATAACCAAATGTACAATGATCCCATTACAAATTTGATTCAAGTCTCCTAAGGTTGTTGGCCATTACACACATCATGAAACTTGAATTTGGCCACAAAAACTATTAAATCGCTCACGCGACTTGATCAATCGCTCAGGCGATTCTTAATCTAGGTCTCACTTATTATTGTTTTATATTATTTTGTTAGTCCCCTAGCATGTTTCTTTTGCGTATGATATGAGCCCTATCGTGATTCTTCTCCGTGGGGTATGATGTATTGTAAACCTAGGTCATAATCCCAAACACATCTTAACATCATCTTTGTTACCATGTAGAAAACATTGTGATTGATACATTCAAATCAAGCTTGGGCATAACCAATTATACAATGATCCCATTACAAATTTGATTCAAGTTTCCTAAGGTTGTTGACCATTACACACATCATGGAACTTGAATTTGGCCACAAAAATTATTAAATCGCTCACGCGACTTGATGAATCGCTCAGGCGATTCTTAATCTAGGTCGCACTTATTATTGTTTTATATTATTTTGTTAGTCCCCTAGCATGTTTTTTTGCGTATGATATGAGCCCCATCGTGATTCTTCTCCGTGGGGTATGATGTATGGCAAACCCAAGTCATAATCCCAAACAAATCTTAACTTCATCTTTGTTACCATGTAGAAAACATTGTGATTGATACATTCAAATCAAGCTTGGGCATAACCAAATGTACAATGATCCCATTACAAATTTGATTCAAGCCTCCTAAGGTTGTTGGCCATTACACACATCATGGAACTTGAATTTGGCCACAAAAATTATTAAATCGCTCACGCGACTTGATGAATCGCTCAGGCGATTATTAATCTAGGTCGCACTTATTTTTGATTTATATTATTTTGTTAGTCCCCTAGCATGTTTCTTTTGCGTATGATATGAGCCCCATCGTGATTCTTCTCCGTGGGGTATGATGTATGGCAAACCCAAGTCATAATCCCAAACAAATCTTAACTTCATCTTTCTTACCATGTAGAAAACATTGTGATTGATACATTCAAATCAAGCTTGGGCATAACCAATTATACAATGATCCCATTACAAATTTGATTCAAGTCTCCTAAGGTTGTTGGCCATTACACACATCATGAAACTTGAATTTGGCCACAAAAACTATTAAATCGCTCACGCGACTTGATCAATCGCTCAGGCGATTCTTAATCTAGGTCTCACTTGTTGTTGTTTTATATTATTTTGTTAGTCCCCTAGCATGTTTCTTTTGCGTATGATATGAGCCCTATCATGATTCTTCTCCGTAGGGTATGATGTATTGGAAACCTAGGTCATAATCCCAAACACATCTTAACATCATCTTTGTTACCATGTAGAAAACATTGTGATTGATACATTCAAATCAAGCTTGGGCATAACCAATTATACAATGATCCCATTACAAATTTGATTCAAGTCTCCTAAGGTTGTTGACCATTACACACATCATGGAACTTGAATTTGGCCACAAAAATTATTAAATCGCTCACGCGACTTGATGAATCGCTCAGGCGATTCTTAATCTAGGTCGCACTTATTATTGTTTTATATTATTTTGTTAGTCCCCTAGCATGTTTTTTTGCGTATGACATGAGCCCCATCGTCATTCTTCTCCGTGGGGTATGATGTATGGCAAACCCAAGTCATAATCCCAAACAAATCTTAACTTCATCTTTGTTACCATGTTGAAAACATTGTGATTGATACATTCAAATCAAGCTTGGGCATAACCAATTATACAATGATCCCATTACAAATTTGATTCAAGTCTCCTAAGGTTGTTGGCCATTACACACATCATGAAACTTGAATTTGGCCACAAAAACTATTAAATCGCTCACGCGACTTGATCAATCGCTCAGGCGATTCTTAATTTAGGTCTCACTTGTTATTATTTTATATTATTTTGTTAGTCCCCTAGCATGTTTCTTTTGCGTAAGATATGAGCCCTATCGTGATTCTTCTCCGTGGGGTATGATGTATTGCAAACCTAGGTCATAATCCCAAACACATCTTAACATCATCTTTGTTACCATGTAGAAAACATTGTGATTGATACATTCAAATCAAGCTTGGGCATAACCAATTATACAATGATCCCATTACAAATTTGATTCAAGTCTCCTAAGGTTGTTGACCATTACACACATCATGGAACTTGAATTTGGCCACAAAAATTATTAAATCGCTCACGCGACTTGATGAATCGCTCAGGCGATTCTTAATCTAGGTCGCACTTATTATTGTTTTATATTATTTTGTTAGTCCCCTAGCATGTTTTTTTGCGTATGACATGAGCCCCATCGTGATTCTTCTCCGTGGGGTATGATGTATGGCAAACCCAAGTCATAATCCCAAACATATCTTAACTTCATCTTTGTTACCATGTTGAAAACATTGTGATTGATACATTCAAATCAAGCTTGGGCATAACCAATTATACAATGATCCCATTACAAACTTGATTCAAGCCTCCTAAGGTTGTTGGCCATTACACACATCATGGAACTTGAATTTGGCCACAAAAATTATTAAATCGCTCACGCGAGTTGATGAATCGCTCAGGCGATTCTTAATCTAGGTCGCACTTATTATTGTTTTATATTATTCTGTTAGTCCCCTAGCATGTTTCTTTTGCGTATGATATGAGCCCCATCGTGATTCTTCTTCGTGGGGTATGATGTATGGCAAACCCAAGTCATAATCCCAAACAAATCTTAACTTCATCATTCTTACCATGTAGAAAACATTGTGATTGATACATTCAAATCAAGCTTGGGCATAACCAATTATATAATGATCCCATTACAAATTTGATTCAAGTCTCCTATGGTTGTTGGCCATTACACACATCATGGAACTTGAATTTGGCCACAAAAATTATTAAATCGCTCATGCGACTTGAAGAATCGCTCAGGCGATTCTTAATCTAGGTCGCACTTATTATTGTTTTGTATTATTTTGTTAGTCCCCTAGCATGTTTTTTTGCATATGATATGAGCCCCATCGTGATTCTTCTCCGTGGGGTATGATGTATGGCAAACCCAAGTCATAATCCCAAACAAATCTTAACTTCATCTTTCTTACCATGTAGAAAACATTGTGATTGATACATTCAAATCAAGCTTGGGCATAACCAATTATACAATGATCCCATTACAAATTTGATTCAAGTCTCCTAAGGTTGTTGGCCATTACACACATCATGGAACTTGAATTTGGCCACAAAAACTATTAAATCCCTCACGCGACTTGATAAATCACTCAGGCGATTCTTAATCTAGGTCTCACTTATTATTGTTTTATATTATTTTGTTAGTCCCCTAGCATGTTTCTTTTGCGTATGATATGAGCCCTATCGTGATTCTTCTCCGTGGGGTATGATGTATTGTAAACCTAGGTCATAATCCCAAACACATCTTAACATCATCTTTGTTACCATGTGGAAAACATTGTGATTGATACGTTCAAATCAAGCTTGGGCATAACCAATTATACAATGATCCCATTACAAATTTGATTCAAGTCTCCTAAGGTTGTTGACCATTACACACATCATGGAACTTGAATTTGGCCACAAAAATTATTAAATCGCTCACGCGACTTGATGAATCGCTCAGGCGATTCTTAATCTAGGTCGCACTTATTATTGTTTTATAATATTTTGTTAGTCCCCTAGCATGTTTTTTTGGGTATGATATGAGCCCCATCGTGATTCTTCTCCGTGGGGTATGATGTATGGCAAACCCAAGTCATAATCCCAAACAAATCTTAACTTCATCTTTGTTACCATGTAGAAAACATTGTGATTGATACATTCAAATCAAGCTTGGGCAAAACCAATTATACAATGATCCCATTACAAATTTGATTCAAGCCTCCTAAGGTTGTTGGCCATTACACACATCATGGAACTTGAATTTGGCCACAAAAATTATTAAATCGCTCACGCGACTTGATGAATCGCTCAGGCGATTCTTAATCTAGGTCGCACTTATTATTGTTTTATATTATTTTGTTAGTCCCCTAGCATGTTTCTTTTACGTATGATATGAGCCCCATCGTGATTCTTCTCCGTGGGGTATGATGTATGGCAAACCCAAGTCATAATCCCAAACAAATCTTAACTTCATCATTCTTACCATGTAGAAAACATTGTGATTGATACATTCAAATCAAGCTTGGGCATAACCAATTATACAATGATCCCATTACAAATTTGATTCAAGTCTCCTAAGGTTGTTGGCCATTACACACATCATGGAACTTGAATTTGGCCAAAAAATTATTAAATCGCTCACGCGACTTGATCAATCGCTCAGGCGATTCTTAATCTAGGTCCCACTTATTATTGTTTTATATTATTTTTCTAGTCCCCTAGAATGTTTCATTTGCGTATGATATGAGCCCTATCGTGATTCTTCTCCGTGGGGTATGATGTATTGCAAACCTAGGTCATAATCCCAAACACATCTTAACATCATCTTTGTTACCATGTAGAAAACATTGTGATTGATACATTCAAATAAGGCTTGGGCATAACCAATTATACAATGATCCCATTACAAATTTGATTCAAGGCTCCTAAGGTTTTTGACCATTACACACATCATGGAACTTGAATTTGGCCACAAAAATTATTAAATAGCTCACGCGACTTGATGAATCGCTCAGGCGATTCTTAATCTAGGTGGCACTAATTGTTGTTTTATAGTATTTTGTTAGTCCCCTAGCATGTTTCTTTTGCGTATGATATGAGCCCCATCATGATTCTTCTCCATGGGGTATGATGTATGGCAAACCCAAGTCATAATCCCAAACAAATCTTAACTTCATCTTTCTTACCATGTAGAAAACGTTGTGATTGATACATTCAAATCAAGCTTGGGCATAACCAATTATACAATGATCCCATTACAAATTTGATTCAAGTCTCCTAAGGTTGTTGGCCATTACACACATCATGGAACTTGAATTTGGCCACAAAAACTATTAAATCGCTCACGCGACTTGATGAATCGCTCAGGCGATTCTTAATCTAGGTCGCACTTATTATTGTTTTATATTATTTTGTTAGTCCCCTAGCATGTTTTTTTGCGTATGATATGAGCCCCATCGTGATTCTTCTCCGTGGGGTATGATGTATGGCAAACCCAAGTCATAATCCCAAACAAATCTTAACTTCATCTTTGTTACCATGTAGAAAACATTGTGATTAATACATTCAAATCAAGCTTGGGCATAAACAATTATACAATGTACATATTTGATTCAAGTCTCCTAAGGTTGTTGGCCATTACACACATCATGGAACTTGAATTTGGCCAAAAAATTATTAAATCGGTCACGCGACTTGATCAATCGCTCAGGCGATTCTTAATCTAGGTCGCACTTATTATTGTTTTATATTATTTTTCTAGTCCCCTAGCATGTTTCTTTTGCGTATGAGATGAGCCCTATCGTGATTCATCTCCGTGGGGTATGATGTATTGCAAACCTAGGTTATAATCCCAAACAAATCTTAACATCAACTTTGTTACCATGTAGAAAACATTGTGATTGATACATTCAAGTCAAGCTTTGGCATAACCAATTATACAATGATCCCATTACAAATTTGATTCAAGTCTCCTAAGGTTGTTGACCATTACTGTAGCACCCGAGCGATAGGTACCACATCCCCCGCACCGGGACCCGACCCGTATATGAAATGGAAGTCCATACACGTGCCAAATCCACGGCGAACGGGGACACAACACACACGCTATGCTAGGCGGGACTAACCCTTAAACCAATCAGTGCAAGAATCATAAAATCAGAGTTAAAATAAAATTCGCGGAAGCAAGAATAACATAGCATACACAATGAGCCACCAAGCTCCAAAAATAGATATACAAGAGCATTACATAATCAACGGCGCTCATGGCCTACAAAAATCATAACGCTCCAAACTAAATCTATAATCATAAGCAAAATATCAACAAGAGTATGAATATGAGACAAAAGGAAGTGCTAAACATAAATGCAAGACCTAGACGACTTGTATTCCCGCCTAGCACTCCTATTCCTGCACAAAACAACTGAAAACAACCGGGTTCAGTCTAAAAGAGACTGGTGGGTATAAAAACGGGGCATAAGTACATAATATCGCATAATTTAAACACATACATGCAAGCCCTAATCCCGTGTGAAGTTTAGTAAGATTTTATCAAGTGGTTAAACAAAAGAAGACATCAACGGGATTACGACGTTCATATTCATTCATAAATGTTCATAAATGTTCATAAGGGTTTATGGCCCGGCGAGTGGGCGTGCACAATCTCCAACCTACTCCTCGTGTAATCATAATTAATTATTCAATAATTCATTATCATACATAATCTTTTGTGCTCATAAATACATGATCATAATCATTCATATACTCCTTCTTCCTCCGGGTGGTGGACGGGCTTGCAAGACCCGGCCACCGGTTCATACATAGGCCAATGGGGGTACATGAATCCCCCAAGGGCACTCAGCTCCCATTCCCCGCTAAAACTCCTAGCGAGGGCCGGTATCACCGTAGTTTGGTTGGAACTAGTATATGGGATCCCCGTCAGCCCTTGCTTCCTCGGTTAGCCACATATACTAAGTCCCGGGGCCCGTGCAATCATAAATCATAAATATCTCGCCAAACATATGGTAGGGTTCATAAATAAAAGAAAAGGGGTCATACGTTTGAAATGATTTACCCGAAATGACTCGATATATATAAATATACGGTTTTGGCTTAAAACTTTACACATAAGGTATATATATAAGGTTGTTTTAACTAATAGAAGAAAAACCCACCTTTACCAAAGCGAAAGAAAGGTACAAGCGCCTCAAGGCTCGCCCTCGTCTCCGACCAAACCCGAATCTGTGCAAAAGAAAAGGTATGAGACTCAATGACCACATATGACGCTCGGCAATGACGTGAATATGACATGAATGCATAAATGATCATATTATATCATAAAAATGTTCATATGCACTATTAATAAGTTTAAAACATATAATCATTCATTCGTTCATTTATTTCATTCAATTTCATAAGTTCATAAATTCATATAAATTCCATAAATTCATAAATTCATATCAATTTCATAAATTCATAATATTCATAATATTCATAAATTCATAATTCATATCAATTAATCTAACATTCAATTAATAAGCATAACACATATAATATTCATATTCACATTTAGGAATAAAATAAATAAAACGTTCAATCAATAGTCAGTAAAATAAATACGCGAAATAGAATTCAATTAATTTCAATAATTAAATTAAATCAATTAATAATTAAAATATATAATAAACATATATAATATATAATATAATAACCTATATATACAATATATATATATATATATATATATATATATATATATATTATCACGTACCCACACACAAACATGCATGCATATATATACTATAGATTATACACAACCCATGCATGCATTATATATTTATTATACACATGCATGCAACACCACACACCCACACATGCAATGCATGCTAACACACACAACAGCAGCAACGGAAACGGCAGCAGCAACAGCAGCAGTCTCATGAAAACGCAGCAAAAGAATTCAAGCAGAATGGGGTGACACCCCCGTGTCACCACCAAGCCTGGACCGAGACACCCCCGTGTCTCGGTACAGAAAACCAGGCCGCGAAGCACCCCCGTTCCTCGCTGGAACGGGCAGAAATGGAACGCCCGTGTCGTGCAGCAGCAACCTCTGTTTTTCGACAGCAGAAACGTAGAACAGAGCAGCCCAAGTGCACGAGAAAGCAAGCAAAACAAGCAACAAAATAAGGCATGAAAAGCAGCATGAACACAGCTCGAACACACCCACAAGGCTACGAAAACTGACAGCAAAACGTGAAGGAAATACAGCAGTTTTTTGACAGCAAACATCAAGCTAAAACCGAGCAAATCTGGAGGAAAAAACAGAGCATGCGTGAACTCAATCAATCCGATTTCATTCAGGTCCATAAGTCCCTCAAATGTGCAGCAAAATATCATGTATTCAACAAGTAAATCAGTTCCAAACAAGCTCAACAAAGAAGAGAAGACATACGTGACCTTCAAGTGAGATTTCTGAAAATTGTCATAAATGATATATCATAAATACCTCAACAACCACGAAATCAATGACCATAAATGATATGAGGATGTCAAAACAATAAATCTCAAGCTTGGAATCAAACAAAATCATGGAGAAACGAAGAAGATCAAGAATTTCCCAAAATCACCCCATTTTCGGAATTTGCCCAGAAAATCAAGAAACCATGCTCAAAATCATGAATGAAAGGATGAAAATGATCATAATTAAACATATAATACAACCCTTAACTTACCTTGATGATTGGTTGAAGTTTGGATGAGATTTGAGCTCCAAAATCTCCAAATGGTGAAGGGTTACGGGACTGGAGAGAAAAACAGTAGCTTTGGCTGAGTTTTGGGGCTTGTGTGAGGATAATCTCGGTCAAGGCTGGTTATGTCATGATAGAGGGTTGAGTTAGGGTTTCAAAGAATCAAACCATGGTTAATTTGGTTATGGTTTGGCCAAGATATAGCTGATTTAGTGCAACAAGGTCAAATTGGTCTCCGTTTCGTTTTTCGGTTGGATTTCGGAGTTACAAATGACTTAAGAAAATTATAAGGCTAAGTTTACTAAACTCGAATTTTCGTTACGAGTTCAGCGGAGTTGACGGAACTCGAATCCGAGTTCCCGAGCTCAAGATATTAAATTCGGAACCGAGGGTACGCTAAGTGCTCGTTAGCTCCCGTTTTGGTTCCTCGAAACATTTTAAATCCGTTAACAAATCAAATGAATTCGAAAACATAAATTGAGCATAAAATCATGTTCATAACACATATATGTACAACATATTACAAAACCGTGGCATTTCAATATCATATCATGTAAGAACGAAGCACAAAATAAACGAATAAACTTAATCATGCAATTCATGCATGTTCATATAATTTTCCATGCAAAAATATAATTTCATGCATAATTATATTAAACCCATGCAAAAATTGAAATTCATGCATAAATATATTTATCTACGTATAATTATATACATATATAAATAATTAATTAAACCATGATTAATTAACATAACATATAATTAGCATAATCATTAAATTAATAATATAATAATTAAACATATATACATATATATATATAATACGAAATATATATATATGATTAATAATATTAGAATAAAATATTATAATATAATATAATAAAATAATAACAATTATAATAAAATTAAATATAAAACACGTAAAAACAATTAATTCGCGCAAATTAGTAAACACATACATTGTACCTTTACGTCCGAGAAATCGGGGCGTTACAATCTCTCCCCCTTAAAAGAATCCGTCCTCGGATTCACTGCTCGCTCGGAAACAGCTCGGGGTGAAACCTTTTCATCTTATCCTCCGTTTCCCACGTAGCCTCTTCGGTTTTATCACTTCTCCAAAGAACCTTGACTAGTGGAATACGCCGATTTCGAAGTTCCTGAAACTTTCGATCCAATATCTTAATCGGCTTCTGAACGAAGGTGAGATCCGGTTCTAATTCCACTTCTTCAACTGGTAGAACCTCGGACTCATCTCGATAGTATTTTCGGAGCTGTGAGACATGAAACACGTTATGGATTCCAGTCAAACTCGGAGGCAAATCCAAACGATAGGCCGTATCCCCAATCTTCTCCAAAATCTCATACGGTCCCATATACCGAGGGTTTAACTTTCCTCCCCGTCCAATCCTTGAGAACCCTTTTCGTGGGGAAGCCTTTAAGAAAACCCTATCTCCAATCTCAAACTCCAAATTCTTCCTCCGAAGATCTGCATAACTCTTTTGTCGATCCTGAGCAGCCTTCATCCGTTGTCTAATTATCTGGACCTTATCAATGGCCTCTTGTACAGCCTTAGAGGGTTTTTCCTTCTTTTCCCCTCTTTTAATTCCCTCTTGTTTGGTCCAATTCCATTCCTCCAAGTCAAAGAACAACGGTGATCGACATTTACGTCCATAAAGAGCTTCATAAGGGGCCATTTCAATCGAGGCTTGATAGCTATTATTGTAGGCAAACTCGATTAACGGCAACTGTTCATTCCACGAGTTTTGAAAGTCCAATGCACATGCTCTCAACAAGTCCTCCAGATACTTAATTAACCTTTCTGATTGTCCGTCGGTCTGAGGATGGAAAGCTGTGCTGAATTGAAGCCTTGTTCCCAAACACTTCTGTAATTCTTGCCATAACCTTGAAGTAAATCTGGGATCCCGATCCGAGACAATGCTAACAGGTACACCATGAAGTCTAACAATCTCATCATTGTACCTCTTGGCCAACTTACTCACCTTATCGGACATTCTGATAGCCAGAAAATGAGCTGACTTCGTCAATCTGTCCACAATAACCCAAATTCCATCGAAACCTCCTCTCACTTTTGGTAATCCCAAAACAAAATCCATAGCTATTTGTTCCCATTTCCATTCCGGGATAGGCAATGGTTGAAGTAGCCCAGATGGCTTTTGATGTTCTGCCTTTACCACTTGACAAGTCATGCAGTGTTTCACGAAGTCGATCACATCCCGTTTCAATCCATTCCACCAATAGAATTGCTTAAGATCCTTATACATTTTGTTCCCTCCGGGATGTATCGAATAACCTGACCGATGGGCTTCCTCAAGAATAATCCTTTTTAACTCTTCCGGGACAACAACTCTATTCTTGAATCTTAGAAGTCCCGTATCATCAAACCCAAACGGACACTCTGAATCAGCTCGACCTTTCTCAGCTAATTTCTGAACCTCGGGATCAATCCTCTGAGCATCAAATAATCTCTGTTTAAGATCTGGTTGAACCGTAATATTCCGAACACTAGCCCTCAGCTTGAACAACTCATTCTCATCTCCCATCTCCACTTTCACATTGGACACGCTAGCTTTCCGACTAAGCGCATCCGCGACCAAATTGGCTTTGCCGGGATGGTATCGGATTGTACACTCATAATCCGCCAAAAGTTCCATCCAACGCCGTTGTCTCTTATTCAATTCCTTTTGCTAGAATAAGTATTGGAGGCTCTTGTGATCGGAAAAGACCTCGAACGAAATTCCATAAAGATAGTGTCTCCACTTACCCAAAGCAAAGATCACTGCCGCTAATTCCAAATCGTGAGTGGGGTAGTTCTGTTCATGCTCTTTTAGTTTCCTTGAGGCATAGGCGATCACTCTTCCATTTTGCATCAATACACATCCCAAACCTTCCTTTGAGGCATCCGTATAAACTGTATATCCTTCTATACCTTCGGGAAGTGCTAATACAGGAGCGGTGGTCAACTTCTCCTTTAAAAGTTGGAAACTAGCCTCACATGCCTCGTCCCACTCAAACTTAACCTCTTTCTTAGTCAATCGGGTTAAAGGAGCCGCAATCTTAGAGAAGTCCTGAACGAATCTTCGATAGTAGCCTGCCAAACCCAAGAAACTCCTTATTTCTGAAGCATTTTTCGGGCTTTGCCATTGAATAACCGTCTCAATCTTAGAAGGGTCTACTTCTAAACCTTTCCTTGAAATGATATGACCCAAAAATGCTACCCGATCAATCCAGAACTCGCATTTGCTAAACTTAGCATACAACCTATGTTCCCTTAAAGTCTCCAACACGATTCTGAGGTGCCTTGCATGATCCTCTGGAGTTCTCGAATAAACCAAGATGTCATCGATGAAAATTACCACAAACTTGTCCAAATAGGGCCGGAAAATTCGATGCATCATATCCATAAAAGCAGCCGGAGCATTAGTCAATCCAAAAGGCATCACTACGAACTCGTAGTGTCCATACCGGGTGTTAAATCCCGTCTTCGGAATGTCCTCTTCCCGGATCTTCAATTGATAGTATCCTTGTCTCAAGTCCAATTTTGAGTAAACCCCCGAACCTTGTAACATGTCGAATAAATCCTCAATATGGGGCAAAGGATACTTATTCTTTACAGTCATCCGGTTAAGCTCCCGGTAATCTATACACATTCTTAAGGTTCCATCCTTTTTCTTAACAAAGAGAACCGGAGCACCCCAAGGTGACGAACTTGGCCGAATATATCCAACTTCGAGCAATTCCTCTAATTGAATCTTTAATTCTTTCAACTCGGCCGGTGCCATCCGATACGGAGTCTTAGAATACGGTGTGGATCCTGGATGTAAGTCAATAACGAACTCGATCTCGCGGTCGGGTGGTAGAGAACTCAAATTCTCCGGAAACACATCGGAGAAATCCTTAACAACCTCGGTATCCTCCAACTTAACTTGATCTTTCGGCCTATTAAGAAGGTAAGCAATAAATCCCGTTGCTCCTTCTCTCATCAACTTGTGAGCTTCCATATATGACAAGAGAGATACCGTTCTTGATCTACTACCAATCACCAATTCCTTCCCCAAGATCACCTTCTTCGCAAAACAATCGACAGTGGCCCGATGCCTGAACAACCAGTCCATACCCAAGATAACTCCATACCTCTTCATGGGCATAACAATTAAATCCGCCGGATACTCTTTCCCTTCAATCAAAACCGAACACTCCCGAACCAACTGATCTGTTTGAAGACTCCTTCCAAGTGGCGAACTCACCAAATAATAAGAAGAAAGACAAATAACAGGCAAGCACAGAGTGGCAACTATATCACAAGAAATAAAGGAATGCGTGGCACCCGGATCAAAGAGTGCATGAATGTTCATGTTATGTATGCATAGGGTACCTTCTACCACGGCTGTGGGATCAATCTCTGCATCTTGTTCCTTACCCTCGAGGGCGTAAGCGCGAGCCTGAATCATTGGCCTTTGAGTTCCTTTCTGAAATCCGGGGTTCTTGTAGGGACATGTCTCCGCCATATGATCGCTTTTCCCACAAATAAGGTACAAATTCAACCTTCTCCGACAATTATTGTAGGTATGGGTCGGTCCCCCGCAATGCATACATGGAGGTATATCCGGGCGTGAATTTGTAGGTGCCGGAGCCATAGGTAGAGCCTTTGGTCGAGTCGGTACGGCCTGAGAACCTTGTCCTCCAAACCTAGGCTTCTTAAACGGACCCTTAGGAGGTGGACTAGCTTGAATCATCGGCCTCTTTCCTGAATTCGATCCGGATCCTCTTCCCATAGGAGCTCTAAACATCGGATCCTTCTTCTTGAATTCCTCCTCTTGAACTAAAGCCCTTTGCACGGTGTCGGCAAATGACTCGAAATTGTGCCCCGCTTGTCCATGCCTCAAATCCTGTCTCAATCCCGCTATGAATTTCCTTGCTTTCCTCTTCTCATCCCGGGTGACATGAGGAGCATATTTCCCAAGTCTATTGAATACGGCGAGGTATTGAGTCACCGTACGAGCCCCTTGCTTTAATTCCATGAATTCTTGCTCCTTCCTTTCCCTTACCACTTCCGGTACGAAGCAATCCCGGAATTCTCTCTTGAAAACCTCCCAAGTTATTTCCTCTTCATCGACCTCGAGCTTCTCTCTTGTTCGTTCCCACCATTCATATGCATCTCCATCCAATTGGAATATAGCAAATTGGGCCTTCTCTTGCGTACTAAACTGTCGGACTCCAAATATCCTCTCTAATCTAATCAACCAACCCTCCGAGACCGCATCGTCAATAGAACCAGAAAACCGAGGGGGGTTGTAACTCAGAAACACCCCATGCGGGTCTCTATTATTATTATGATTTGGTGGGGGAGCTTGTTGTTCTGCCTGTTGTGGTGGGGGAGCTTGAGCCCTCCTATGCTCCACATAGTTGAAAACTGCTTCCATGAAATTCCCCATATCCATCGGTGGTGCTTGTGGTTGGGGTGGAGGTGTAGGAGATCGATCATGATGACGACGATGTCCGGGAGATCTCTCGCGATGTCTACGTGGAGGCATTCTGTTCAAGAAACACTGAAATGCATGCTATTTTTAGTCCATGCATGCAAGTGCAACTAATTCGATCAAAATTCAAGATTTAAAGCACACAAGCACGTAAACAATGCATATGCAACACATTGACAAGTTGTTCCTAAAGCCGAACGACCTAACTGACTCAACTCGACACTAGAGCCCGGGTTTTACAACCCTAAGCTCTGATACCACTTAAGGATGTAGCACCCGAGCGATAGGTACCACATCCCCCGCACCGGGACCCGACCCGTATATGAAATGGAAGTCCATACACGTGCCAAATCCACGGCGAACGGGGACACAACACACACGCTATGCTAGGCGGGACTAACCCTTAAACCAATCAGTGCAAGAATCATAAAATCAGAGTTAAAATAAAATTCGCGGAAGCAAGAATAACATAGCATACACAATGAGCCACCAAGCTCCAAAAATAGATATACAAGAGCATTACATAATCAACGGCGCTCATGGCCTACAAAAATCATAACGCTCCAAACTAAATCTATAATCATAAGCAAAATATCAACAAGAGTATGAATATGAGACAAAAGGAAGTGCTAAACATAAATGCAAGACCTAGACGACTTGTATTCCCGCCTAGCACTCCTATTCCTGCACAAAACAACTGAAAACAACCGGGTTCAGTCTAAAAGAGACTGGTGGGTATAAAAACGGGGCATAAGTACATAATATCGCATAATTTAAACACATACATGCAAGCCCTAATCCCGTGTGAAGTTTAGTAAGATTTTATCAAGTGGTTAAACAAAAGAAGACATCAACGGGATTACGACGTTCATATTCATTCATAAATGTTCATAAATGTTCATAAGGGTTTATGGCCCGGCGAGTGGGCGTGCACAATCTCCAACCTACTCCTCGTGTAATCATAATTAATTATTCAATAATTCATTATCATACATAATCTTTTGTGCTCATAAATACATGATCATAATCATTCATATACTCCTTCTTCCTCCGGGTGGTGGACGGGCTTGCAAGACCCGGCCACCGGTTCATACATAGGCCAATGGGGGTACATGAATCCCCCAAGGGCACTCAGCTCCCATTCCTCGCTAAAACTCCTAGCGAGGGCCGGTATCACCGTAGTTTGGTTGGAACTAGTATATGGGATCCCCGTCAGCCCTTGCTTCCTCGGTTAGCCACATATACTAAGTCCCGGGGCCCGTGCAATCATAAATCATAAATATCTCGCCAAACATATGGTAGGGTTCATAAATAAAAGAAAAGGGGTCATACGTTTGAAATGATTTACCCGAAATGACTCGATATATATAAATATACGGTTTTGGCTTAAAACTTTACACATAAGGTATATATATAAGGTTGTTTTAACTAATAGAAGAAAAACCCACCTTTACCAAAGCGAAAGAAAGGTACAAGCGCCTCAAGGCTCGCCCTCGTCTCCGACCAAACCCGAATCTGTGCAAAAGAAAAGGTATGAGACTCAATGACCACATATGAGGCTCGGCAATGACGTGAATATGACATGAATGCATAAATGATCATATTATATCATAAAAATGTTCATATGCACTATTAATAAGTTTAAAACATATAATCATTCATTCGTTCATTTATTTCATTCAATTTCATAAGTTCATAAATTCATATAAATTCCATAAATTCATAAATTCATATCAATTTCATAAATTCATAATATTCATAATATTCATAAATTCATAATTCATATCAATTAATCTAACATTCAATTAATAAGCATAACACATATAATATTCATATTCACATTTAGGAATAAAATAAATAAAACGTTCAATCAATAGTCAGTAAAATAAATACGCGAAATAGAATTCAATTAATTTCAATAATTAAATTAAATCAATTAATAATTAAAATATATAATAAACATATATAATATATAATATAATAACATATATATACAATATATATATATATATATATATATATATATTATCACGTACCCACACACAAACATGCATGCATATATATACTATAGATTATACACAACCCATGCATGCATTATATATTTATTATACACATGCATGCAACACCACACACCCACACATGCAATGCATGCTAACACACACAACAGCAGCAACGGAAACGGCAGCAGCAACAGCAGCAGTCTCATGAAAACGCAGCAAAAGAATTCAAGCAGAATGGGGTGACACCCCCGTGTCACCACCAAGCCTGGACCGAGACACCCCCGTGTCTCGGTACAGAAAACCAGGCCGCGAAGCACCCCCGTTCCTCGCTGGAACGGGCAGAAATGGAACGCCCGTGTCGTGCAGCAGCAACCTCTGTTTTTCGACAGCAGAAACGCAGAACAGAGCAGCCCAAGTGCACGAGAAAGCAAGCAAAACAAGCAACAAAATAAGGCATGAAAAGCAGCATGAACACAGCTCGAACACACCCACAAGGCTACGAAAACTGACAGCAAAACGTGAAGGAAATACAGCAGTTTTTTGACAGCAAACATCAAGCTAAAACCGAGCAAATCTAGAGGAAAAAACAGAGCATGCGTGAACTCAATCAATCCGATTTCATTCAGGTCCATAAGTCCCTCAAATGTGCAGCAAAATATCATGTATTCAACAAGTAAATCAGTTCCAAACAAGCTCAACAAAGAAGAGAAGACATACGTGACCTTCAAGTGAGATTTCTGAAAATTGTCATAAATGATATATCATAAATACCTCAACAACCACGAAATCAATGACCATAAATGATATGAGGATGTCAAAACAATAAATCTCAAGCTTGGAATCAAACAAAATCATGGAGAAACGAAGAAGATCAAGAATTTCCCAAAATCACCCCATTTTCGGAATTTGCCCAGAAAATCAAGAAACCATGCTCAAAATCATGAATGAAAGGATGAAAATGATCATAATTAAACATATAATACAACCCTTAACTTACCTTGATGATTGGTTGAAGTTTGGATGAGATTTGAGCTCCAAAATCTCCAAATGGTGAAGGGTTACGGGACTGGAGAGAAAAACAGTAGCTTTGGCTGAGTTTTGGGGCTTGTGTGAGGATAATCTCGGTCAAGGCTGGTTATGTCATGATAGAGGGTTGAGTTAGGGTTTCAAAGAATCAAACCATGGTTAATTTGGTTATGGTTTGGCCAAGATATAGCTGATTTAGTGCAACAAGGTCAAATTGGTCTCCGTTTCGTTTTTCGGTTGGATTTCGGAGTTACAAATGACTTAAGAAAATTATAAGGCTAAGTTTACTAAACTCGAATTTTCGTTACGAGTTCAGCGGAGTTGACGGAACTCGAATCCGAGTTCCCGAGCTCAAGATATTAAATTCGGAACCGAGGGTACGCTAAGTGCTCGTTAGCTCCCGTTTTGGTTCCTCGAAACATTTTAAATCCGTTAACAAATCAAATGAATTCGAAAACATAAATTGAGCATAAAATCATGTTCATAACACATATATGTACAACATATTACAAAATCGTGGCATTTCAATATCATATCATGTAAGAACGAAGCACAAAATAAACGAATAAACTTAATCATGCAATTCATGCATGTTCATATAATTTTCCATGCAAAAATATAATTTCATGCATAATTATATTAAACCCATGCAAAAATTGAAATTCATGCATAAATATATTTATCTACGTATAATTATATACATATATAAATAATTAATTAAACCATGATTAATTAACATAACATATAATTAGCATAATCATTAAATTAATAATATAATAATTAAACATATATACATATATATATATAATACGAAATATATATATATGATTAATAATATTAGAATAAAATATTATAATATAATATAATAAAATAATAACAATTATAATAAAATTAAATATAAAACACGTAAAAACAATTAATTCGCGCAAATTAGTAAACACATACATTGTACCTTTACGTCCGAGAAATCGGGGCGTTACAATTACACACATCATGGAACTTGAATTTGGCCACAAAAATTATTAAATCACTCACGCGACTTGATGAATCGCTCAGGCGATTCTTAATCTAGGTCGCACTTATTACTATTTTATATTATTTTGTTAGTCCCCTAGTATGTTTCTTTTGCGTATGATATGAGCCCCATCGTGATTCTTCTCCGTGGGGTATGATGTATGGCAAACCCAAGTCATAATCCCAAACAAATCTTAACTTCATCTTTCTTACCATGTAGAAAACATTGTGATTGATACATTCAAATCAAGCTTGGGCATAACCAATTACACAATGATCCCATTACAAATTTGATTCAAGTCTCCTAAGGTTGTTGGCCATTACACACATCATGGAACTTGAATTTGGCCACAAAAATTATTAAATCACTCACGCGACTTGATGAATCGCTCAGGCGATTCTTAATCTATGTCGCACTTATTATTGTTTTATATTATTTTGTTAGTCCCCTAGCATGTTTCTTTTGCGTATGATATGAGCCCTATCGTGATTCTTCTCCGTGGGGTATGATGTATTGCAAACCTAGGTCATAATCCCAAACACATCTTAACATCATCTTTGTTACCATGTAGAAAACATTGTGATTGATACATTCAAATCAAGCTTGGGCATAACCAATTATACAATGATCCCATTACAAATTTGATTCAAGTCTCCTAAGGTTGTTGACCATTACACACATCATTGAACTTGAATTTGGCCACAAAAATTATTAAATCGCTCACGCGACTTGATGAATCGCTCAGGCGATTCTTAATCTAGGTCGTACTTATTATTGTTTTATATTATTTTGTTAGTCCCCTAGCATGTTTTTTTGCGTATGATATGAGCCCCATCGTGATTCTTCTCCGTGGGGTATGATGTATGGCAAACCCAAGTCATAATCCCAAACAAATCTTAACTTCATCTTTCTTACCATGTAGAAAACATTGTGATTGATACATTCAAATCAAGCTTGGGCATAACCAATTATACAATGATCCCATTACAAATTTGATTCAAGCCTCCTAAGGTTGTTGGCCATTACACACATCATGGAACATGAATTTGGCCACAAAAATTATTAAATCGCTCACTCGACTTGATGAATCGCTCAGGCGATTCTTAATCTAGGTCGCACTTATTATTGTTTTATATTATTTTGTTAGTCCCCTAGCATGTTTCTTTTGCGTATGATATGAGCCCCATCGTGATTCTTCTCCGTGGGGTATGATGTATGGCAAACCCAAGTCATAATCCCAAACAAATCTTAACTTCATCTTTCTTACCATGTAGAAAACATTGTGATTGATACATTCAAATCAAGCTTGGGCATAACCAATTATACAATGATCCCATTACAAATTTGATTCAAGTCTCCTAAGGTTGTTGGCCATTACACACATCATGGAACTTGAATTTGGCCACAAAAATCATTAAATCGCTCACGCGACTTGATCAATCGCTCAGGCGATTCTTAATCTAGGTCACACTTATTATTATTTTATATTATTTTGTTAGTCCCCTAGCATGTTTCTTTTGCGTTTGATATGAGCCCCATCGTGATTCTTCTCCGTGGGGTATGATGTGTAACGCCCCAGTTTTTCAGTTTTAATAATGTGAAGTATTTGTTTATAAATTGCGCAATTTAATAATTTAATTATATGATTAATTGTTATAAATGGTTATATTTGATTTAAACTATAAACTATTGTTATTTTAATTTATTTCATTCTATTTCACTTTGATATTTAGTGTTTAAATTCTTAATTAAGGTTTCGTGTTACCTTAACTATTTCGATAATTTCGTTAATTAATTTCAACATGTTATAAGTTGGCTTTAAATTTATTTAATATGGAATTTAAGTTTTAGTAATTAATTTATAACAATATGAATTCGTTCATGCGCTTGAGTATTTTATTTCTACTTCGTTCTTATATGAAATGATACTGGATTGGCGTGAAAATTTAATATGTCGTAAATATGTATGTTTTGAACATGCCTATATGCTCGGTTTATGTTTTCGGATTTATTTGACGTGTTTATGAATTTATTTTGATTTTTGGAACCAAGTCGGGGGCTAACGAACAATTAGCGCACCCTTGGTTCCGTGCGTGATATCTTGAGCTCGGGAATTCGGATTCGAATTCCGACACCTCCGTTGCCTTCGTATCGACGATTCGGAGACAATGGAACAAGCCTCATACCTTTTTGAAATCATTAAGACCTCCGAAATCCAACCGTAACGGACAACTCGTGCAAGAAGAGCTCCTTTGGTTGACTAGTCTTCATGGTGGGACCCCATAACACTCCTTAACCTAACCAAACCTTAACCTTGACTCTTGTACCTTGAGTTAACCCTTTCTCTTCCCCTTAAGCTGCGAAAACCGAACCATACATCTCCTCTTGCAGCTGGAACTGATCGAGAGAGAAAGAGAGAGGAGAAGGAAGAAGAAAACCTTGGCCTTTTGTGATTTTGAGCTCAAATCACCATCTTCCTTCACCAAAACTTCAAGGTATGAATATTTATGTCTTCTCTACTCAATTATGCTTGATTTCATCTATTTAAAACATGATTTGGATCAGATTTGATTAGGGTTTGAATTATGAGATTGGTATGAACTTTTAGGGATTTTTGCTCTTGTGACCTAAATGTTTGTGTGGCTGAATTTCTTGCTTATATGTGATCATATGAACTTGTTTCTTGGCTTATTACTTTCCTAAATGATAGTATATGATGTTAGGAGGATTTCATCTCTTGACCCTTTTATGAAATTATGAGATATGGAGCTCCAAACTTGATGTTCAAATTGTTTCCCCTGTTTTCGAACTGCTGTGTGAGATTTGGTGTTGTTGCATGATCATATGGCCTCCATTTCGTGTGAAAATGCATGGAGTTGATGTACACTCATTGTTCTATATGTTAGCCTTCATGCTTTAAGTATTTGGTTCCATTTGAAGCCTTAAAAATCGAAATACATGGCCTGTTTTATGCATGCTTCATGACAGATTTGTTGTTGTGGTGTATGGTAAGTTGTTAGTCCTCCTAATGTACTTTAAATGGTACCATTTTGTATATATATGACGTATACAAGTTGTTTAGTATGTTAGCATGCATTCCCCAAAGTTTCAGATCTAAATTCAAGCCCTAAGTACTTGATCAAGGCATGATAGAATCATTAGGGTTCATATGTCCGATTGTAGCGACCCAGTTTTATTGCATGGATTCGATGATCTTAACGTGTGATTTAGCTTTTGCACTCTAAATGAAAAATGTTCATAACATGCCAGATATGCTGCATATTAAGTTTCAGAGCATTTGGAGTTCATTTGATATGCTTTTGGATTGAGTTTGTAAGGGATCAGTTTTGCTGGAAAAACCTTGTGAACGGTTTTGGTTCTGTACCGTGACACCCCCGTGTCACATTTACTCATAAGAGTGAGACACGGGCGTGTCACACCCTCTGCTCAGTTCTGTACTGAGCCACGCCCGTGGCTCAGTTTGGCTAAGGGAGGTGACACCCCCGTGTCACTTCCCATGCGCAGTCTTCGTTACTTCCTCTTCGGTTTTTGATTTGTTTCCCCTCCTTAATGACTTTATCTCCCTTTATGTTGAACTATGAACTTGTTGTACTATGTGTTAGGAGTATTTTGGTTTAATTTCATGGCATTTGGATGTGCTATAGGCATGCTTTTACTTAATGCCGGTTATGGGTGTTTATGTGTCGTTTATGAATCGTCTCGCTTATTTTCTATATCTTATCACTTCTTCTTGTTGCCCAACCTTGAATATATGCTATGTTATGTAATATGAATGTTATATGTGATATGTTTATTAATTGAATGTTAGATTAATTGATATGAATTATGAATTATGAATTTATGAATTTATGAAATTTATATGAATTTATGAACTTATGAAATTAAATGAAACATATGAATGAATGAGTTGATTATATGTTTTAAATTTCTTAATCGTGCACATGAACATTTTATTGTTACAATATGATCATTTATGCATTCATATCATATTCACTTCATTGCCGTGCGTCATATATGGTTCATTTAGAGTCTTGAGTCTCACGAACACGTCTTGTGGTCTTTTGAACAGTTTATCTCCAGGGTGGAGAGCTTTTGATCGTTCAGGCACTTGGTGCTCGATCCTTGTTTCTTCACGGTTAAGGTGAGGGTGGTTTTCGTTTTAGCTATGTAACAAACCCTACAACCTTTATGTGAAAAGCTTTGGCCAAAACCTTATGATTATATATATGTATATGGTTTTCAAATGAGTTATCGAGTAAATTCTTCTGAATTATACGTATGAGCGTATATTAGCTTAAAAATGGTTTTGTAATGAGGCTATGCTCCAAACCGTGTGCCTTCATGCTAGCTATGGATTAGGATGACACGGAGAGGTACGTACTTAGCATATGCCGAGTTACACGGTAAGGTATGATTTCTTATCGCATGTATCATATGTATATATTGATATGTTTTGGCGAGATTATGCAAATTTGATATGTTCACGGGCCCCGGGACTTAGTATATGTGGCTAACCGAGGAGGCAAGGGCTGACGGGGATCCCATATACTAGTTCCAACCAACTTTACGATGATACGGACCTCGTTAGGAGTTTTGACGAGGAAACGCAAGTCGGGCTTTTGAGGGTTCATGAACCTCACTAGCTAATATGTATGTTAGGTGGCCGGGTCTTGCAAGCCCGTCCACCACCCGGAGGAAGAAGGTTGGATATGATTATGATATGATTATGCTTATGTTTATGTATGTGGATGATTATGCACCGTGCGGGAATGCCGGGATCCGGATCGCCCAAACGAATATGTTTATGATCTGATTTATGGTCTGCGTGTATTATGACGTATTGCATGATCACCTATTTAAAATATTATTGATATTTGTCGTACACGGTCGGAGTTTGGATGGAGGTCGTGCACGCTCACTCGCCGAGCCTTATATTTATGTATGATTTATGAATGTAATGAATTAATATGAATTCGTCATAAATCCGAGCATTGATTGGTTATTCTCTTGCCCTTTTAGGGAACTAATCTCAACTAAAACCTTGTTCGGAATTTATGACTTGCATGTGCATGTTTTTATATTTATATATCGCTCCTGCTCACTCAGTCTTCTAGAGACTGACCCTCTCCCTCCCCAACACTTTAGTGTGCAGGTTTGGCTTTGGAGTTTCGAGCTAGGCGGAGGTGTCTGGAGTCTTTAAGTGGGTCGAGTTAGGCTAGGAGAGTCTTTGCACTCACTCATGTACTTGATTTAGGTTTGATTCGATTCGGCAGTATCTTAAACTTGAATAATTATGTAATTATTATTGAATTGGTTTGTTGGACTGTATTCATGAGTTTAAAAGAGGCCTGAAGTGTCCAAACATACTTATGATTCATATGTTTGAATTAAGCATGTTGATGTATTATATTTTGTTGATTGATTACCATTGCAGGGTCTAGTTCCGCCTAGCTTAGGAAGGTTTTTTTTTATGATTGTCTCCCGTTCGCTATGGTTTGATACGGGTGCGGATTTACTGTTTCGTTACTCGTGTGAGCCATAGTGCGGGGGATGTGGTGCCTCACGTGCGGGGTGCTACATCCTTAAGTGGTATCAGAGCCCGGTTGCAAAACCGGTGTTTTTGAGTCGTGTCGGAGTCAGTCTAAGTCGAACGGCATAGGGACTATGTGATATTATGTGCATTGCATCGATCTTGAATATGGAATTTGGTTTCCTTAAGAATTTCGTTGAATTACTTGTTGCATTTTATGGATTCTTGTCTTTCGTATTGAATATGTGCCATGAGCATGCACTAATCGCATGCATCCATTCTTGAAAGGAGTTATGATTTCCAGGTTATAAAGATGATATCAAACCATGGCCAAATTTTATGATCACAACAACCTATTGCAAACTCCTTCGGAGGCAGGGAAGGTAGGAAGGATGCCCGAGGAGGAATGTGGAGAAGACTAACCGCGTGGCTTTACAGACTGAGTTGCAATTAACGGTTAGGATTTAGAATGGGAGGTTCGACATTGGCGATGCGATGGCAGAGGAACATTTGGGGGAATAGGAATAGGAGTTAGTCAAGGGATGGTTGTGACTCAGAAGAACAACTTATGTGAACCCACTACTTGAAGTGCATTAATTGGATTCAACAGGATCTTGCGACCCAAGGAATGAAGGGAACAAAACCTTGAAGATATATTAGTCCCGGATTTGGATTATGGAAGAGGTACTAGTAATTAAGAGGAGTAGAGATAACAGGGGCTCGGTAGAGGTTATGCATCAAGGGTCTACCAAGAAGGACTTCGAATTAAGCCTAGTGATTAGAAGTCGTGTAACGCCCCGGTTTTTCAATTTTATTAATATGTCATATTTGCTTCTAAATTGCGCAATTAAGTTATTCAACTATGTGATTAATTGTTTTTTTGTGTTTTATATTTAATTTTATTATAATTGTTATTATATTATTTTATTATATTTTATTTTAATTTATTAATTCTATATATATATATATATATATATCGTAGTATAATATAAATATATATATATCTATATTTCTTTATTATGTTATTAATTTAATGATTATGCTAATTAAGTGTTATGTTAATTAATCATGCTTTAATTAATTAATTACGTGACTCTAATGATGTTTATAAATTGATTTGATTTATTTAATTTAAACTATTTATGCATGGGATTTATTTGAATTATGCATGAATTGCATGGAAATGGGCATGTCACTTAATTTGTGCTTCGTTCTTATATGAAATGATTTCGGATCGCCACGAATTTGTAGCATGTTGTAAATATATGTATTACGGACATGATTTTATGCTCGGGTTATAATTTCGAATTCATTTAATATGCCAACGGATTTAATTTGTGTTAAGGAACCAAATCGGGGGCTAACGAACACTTAGCGTACCCTTGGTTCCGAATTTAATATCTTGAGCTCGGGAACTCGGATTCGAGTTCCGTCAACTCCGCTGAACTCGTAACGAAAATGCGAGTTTAGCAAACCTAGCCTTATATTTTTGCTAAGTCATTTGAACCTCCGAAATTCAACCGAGAAACGAGCCGGCGACCAAAATGACCTTGTTGCACTAAAATGACCATATCTTGCTCAAACCTTGACCAAATTAACTATGGTTGGTGGCCTTTTAACCCTAGTTCAACCCCCTATTAGACCTTACCTGCCCCATCTCGATCTGATCCTCCCACAAACCAGAAAACTTATCCAAAGCTTCTGCAATCCAGTTTTTCCCGCGACTGTGCAGTTTTGGGATTTTAGAGCTCAAATCTCAATCATCTTTCATCCAATCAACGAGGTGAGTTAGGATTATGTTGTACATGCATCTATGATTATTTTCATCCTCTCATCCCTGATTTTGATTCAGATTTCATGGGGTTTTGGAACATGTGCTTGAACAGTTAGCTTTTTAGCATTTGAATGAATTTTGAACCGATCTTCACTCCCTTCACGTACCGGGTTGCTGCTAGCTTTTGGAACTCGTATTGGTGTTAAATGTTATTCATTTTCATCTTAGTTGCAGCTGTGTTGATGGTTGGTTGATCATGAATTGGTTGCCCTGTTCTTTTCCCGCTATCCCCTGTTTTTCCCGCATAAAACTGCTGCGCTTTCCTTCTCAATTTTGTTGCATGTTTGAGGTTAATTCCATGTCTGTTCTTGTGCAATTGGAATCTCATCTCACCTTAGTTGTTGGCTTGAATTGTTTGCAAATTGTGTAATTGTTTGGCCTGCTCCTTTTCTTGTTTTTTTTCCTCCCCTGTTTCGTTCATTTCCGCGTACCTTCTGTTCTGTTGCTGCTGTGCGACACGGGAGTGTCTTCTTCCTTCTTACCAGCGAGACACGGGGGTGCGAATGGGGCTGGAATTTCTGTACCGAGACACGGGGGTGTCTCGGTTTGGGCTTGGGAGGTGACACGGGGGTGTCACCCTGTTTTTCCCGATTTCTTGTCTACGTTTCTGGGTTGCTGCAAACTTACCGGAGTGCTGCCTTATCTGCTGCTGTTCTTTCTCCCGTAGGTGCTGTATGTGTGTGTTTGGGTTCCTTGCATGCATGCTTGTAAATTGAGTGTTCATGGTTATATAATTAAGTGCATGCATGAGGTATACTTATAATATATATATGTGTGTTATATTGTTCAATGCATGGTTGTGCATGTATACTTACGTGCATGTAAATATATAATTGTGTTGCATGCATGTTGTGTTTGAGAATGCTTGCATGAATTTAATAAGTGTGTGGTGTGCATGAGAATTGCTTGAAATGTTTGCATGTATGTAATAAATAGTTGTATTATGTATAATACTTGCATGCATGGTTTTTGTATAATATATAGTATATATGCATGCTTGTTGTGTGTGTGTACGTGACCATATATAAATATATATATAATGTATATATAGGTTATTATATTATATATATTATATATGTATGTAATATATTATATATATATTTTAAACATTATTTGATTTAATTTAATTATTGAAATTAATTGATTTCCATTTCGCGTATTTAATTATCGACTTTTGATTGAACGTTTTATTTATTTTATTCCTAAATGTGAATTTGAATATTATGTGTTTTGATTATTAAATGAATTCGTGGATTAATTGATATGCATTATGAAATTATGAATTTATGAATTTAGGAAATTTATATGAATTTATGAACTTATGAAATTGAATGAAACATATGAATGAATGATTTGATTATATGTTTTAAATTTCTTAATCGTGCACATGAACATTTTATTGATATAATATGATCATTTATGCATTCATATCATATTCACTTCATTGCCGTGCGTCATATATGGTTCATTTAGAGTCTTGAGTCTCACGAGCACGTCTTGTGGTCTTTTGTACAGTTTGTCTCCAGGGAGGAGAGCTTTTGATCGTTCAGGCACTTGGTGCTCGATCCTTGTTTCTTCACGGTTAAGGTGAGGGTGGTTTTCGTTTTAGCTATGTAACAAACCCTACAACCCTTATGTGAAAAGCTTTGGCCAAAACCTTATGATTATATATATATATACGGTTTTCAAATGAAGTTATCGAGTAAATCCTTCTGAGTTATATGTATGAGCGTACATGAGCTTAAAAATGGTTTTGTAATGAGGCTATGCTCCAAACCGTGTGTCTTCATGCTAGCTACGGATTCGGATGACACGGAGAGGTACGTATATAGCATATGCCGAATTACACGGTAAGGTATGATTTCTTATAGTATCTATTGATCGAGTAAACCCTTTTCAAATGATTTATGAATTATGTTATGTACTTATAAATTGTTATGTTTTGGCGAGACACATTTATTACTTATTACTTATCGGGCCCCGGGACTTAGTATATGTGGCTAACCGAGGAAGCAAGGGCTGACGGGGATCCCATATACTAGTCCCAACTTATATACGGTGATACCGGCCCTCGCTAGGAGTTTTAGCGGGGAATGGGAGCTGAGTGCCAATTGGGGAATTCATGTAACCCCATTGGTCATTGATTGGGTGGCCGGGTCTTGCAAGCCCGTCCACCACCCGGAGGAAGAAGGTTGGTTATAATATGATTTATACTTATGACTATGAATATGTTATGATTGATAGGCACCGTGCGGGAAGGCCGGGAAACGGATTGCCCAAACGAATATGATTTAGGATTTGATATATGAATTGTGTGTATTATGATATATCGCATGAACACCTAACCAACTTATTATTGATATTTGTCGTACACGGTCGGAGTTTGGTTGGAGATTGTGCACGCTCACTCGCCGAGCCATATATTTATGTATGATTTATGAATGTAATAAATTAATATGATTAGTCATAAAATCCGAGCATTGATTAATCATTCTCTTACCCTTTTAGGGAACTAATCGCAACCAAAACCTTGTTCGGAATTTATGATTTGCATGTGCATGTTTCTATATATGTATATCGCTCCTGCTCACTCAGTCTTCTAGAGACTGACCCTCTCCCTCCCCAACACTTTAGTGTGCAGGTTTGGCTTTGGAGTTTTGAGCTAGGCGGAGGTGTCTGGAGTCTTTAAGTGGGTCGAGTTAGGCTAGGAGAGTCTTTGCACTCACTCATGTACTTGATTTAGGTTTGATTCGATTCGGCAGTATCTTAAACTTGAATAATTATGTAATTATTATTGAATTGGTTTGTTGGTCTGTATTCATGAGTTTAAAAGAGGCCTGAAGTGCCCAATTATACTTATGATTCATATGTTTGAATTAAACATGTTGATGCATTATATTTTGTTGATTGATTATCATTGCAGGGTCTAGTTCCGCCTAGCTTAGGAAGGTTTTTTTTTATGATTGTCTCCCGTTCGCTATGGTTTGATACGGGTGCGGATTTACTGTTTCGTTACTCGTGTTGAACCATAGTGCGGGGGATGTGGTGCCTCACGTGCGGGGTGCTACATCCTTAAGTGGTATCAGAGCCCGGTTGCAAAACCGGTGTTCTTGTGTCGTGTTGAGTCAGTTTAGGTCGTACGGCTTAGGGACTATATGACAATGTATGCATTGCATCGATCTTGAACGGGGAATTTGGCTTTCCTTTTGAATATGGTGGAACTATCTGCTGCATTATTATATGGATCCTTGTCCTTAGTGTTGAATATGTGCCATGAGCATACACTAATCGCATGCATATATTCTCGATATGAGTTATGATTCCTAGGTTATGAAGATGATATCAAACCACGGCCAAATTTTATGATCACAACAATCTATTGCAAATTCCTTCGGAGGCATGGAAGATAGGAAGGATGCCCAGGAGGAATGTGGAGAATGCTAACCGCATAGCTTTACGGACTGAGTTGCAATTAACGGTTAGGATTTAGAATGGGAGGTTCGACCTTGGCGATGCGATGGCAGAGGAACATTTGGTGGTATAGGAATAGGGGTTAAGCAAGGGATGGTTGTGACTCAAAAGAACAACTTATGTGAATCCACTACCTGAAGTGTATTAATTGGATTCAACAGGATCTTGCAACCTACGGAATGAAGGGAACAAAACCTTGAAGATATATTGGTCCCGGATTTGGATCAGGGAAGAGGTACTAGAAACTAAGAGGAGTAGAGATAACAGGGGTCGGTAGAGGTTATGCATCAAGGGCCTATAAAGAAGGACTTCGAACTAAGCCTAGTGATTAGAAGTCGGGTTCTAGAAGGCAAGCAATTGGGTAAACACGAATAGAGGGAAGGTGGCGATATGGAGAACAGGATTTGAGTTCATTTTTCCAAATCCAAGCTGAATTGTCATGTCGTGAGGTTAAATTGGAAGATATGGAGCAACAAATGGAAATGGGAAAGAAAGGAAATCATGCACTCAAGTATAAGCAATTGGAGGTGAATTAAATTCACAAAGGATAAGCGCGGAATTCTTGATTGAGGTGACGATTAGAAGTAAAGGTCGAATTTCGAGGAGAAGTTTGGATACTAACTCTGTGGACGTGGAAGAATTAAGGATTAAGAAATTGCAATCTCGGATAGTGGAAGATACAAGTGATGCAAAAAGACTCATGGAAAACTTGAAGACCATGGGAAAGGCAAGGGATACTCACCAATTCAAAGTAACCTCGGGATTGGAGGAACGAGGAAAAGCTACCGAGCTAACTACTTATCAACTTGGTGACAGGTTCCAAAGCATTCATAGCACGTGCATCATATCTTGCATTAGTTATTTATTCTCGTGACTTTATGTTTATCCGTGCATTCTAATTGGTTTCGTTGCGCTAATGTGTTGTATGATTACTTGACGAAAACGTGACACATGCATTGTCATTTTAACCCAACATGCATTTTAGTGTTTATTTGATAGGAAGTCCATTCGCCTCAACTATCAAGTATTATTTGACCGAACCGCCTCTAAGTTATGGGGAGGAGAAATAATAGGATGACGTTAGAAGGAAGGTGAAATTGGGGGAAATAAGAACTTCTATTAAGGGATAGGTTAACGGAAACAAGAATTCAAAAGGAGAGATGAGACCAGAGTTCCGGACAAGGTTAAGAAAGGAGTTTCGGACATCAAGAGAACTAGGGAAGGAGTGAAAGGCCAAATCTTTGATTTCTATATCAGTTAAACTCCACTTAATGGGAATTACTCATCAAGACTTTCGACAAAAGAAGAATCGATGGAGTTCAACCGGGATAACAGAAATTTAAGGGGGAGAGCACGACCGAGGAACAAATTGACGATTGAAAGGGTGCTTGAAGAAATATTTTAGTGAGAATAATGAAATTGCAAATTAAGGAAGACCTGGGAGTCTCTCATTAGGTATAACGGAAATGGCTTGGAGAATATTCCTATGTATAGAACATGGATCTGGGGATAACAGAATTATAAGAGAGCTTCTGGAAACTCCTAAGTCAGAATTGACAAGATAGAGTGTCGAGTTAAGCTGGCATATGATGGAATGATGGCGATCACGAGTAATCCAATAGGGTATGAAAGGGGGTTCAATAATGACAATATTATCAAGTCTTCGGTTAGTCCTACGTTACTTCGAAAGGAAATCTAAGAAGGAACCAAACCGGAAAAGATGATCATTGGAGGATTTACAACAAACTCCAAAACGCATCAAGAACATTCTGTCTTTGATCCAAGAGATGTAGGGTCAGATACAGAATACAACCTTAAAGGGGTAAAAAGGAATGAATGGATAATATGAACGGAAGATAGAAAAGGACCAGGCAGAAGGGATCTAAGAAGTATAATCCCTGAAGGATTCATTAATTGCTTCATCGGGGTATCCTGAAGGGGTTAAAGACAAACTGAGCACTGAATCTACCTCCGGGACAGATGATACACTGAACCACGACAACTCACAATTTTAAAACTTCGTGACTACGGTGAACGGTATTTATAGCATTCATGAAGCATACATTCATGCAGATTCAATTTAATAATTTCTTTGTTATGTGCTTTATTTTCTTAACAAGTAAATTACGTGAAGTAATTGATGAGTAACATGGATGATATCTGATAATTACCTTGAGGTGGCTTGTGTGATTTTGGATTTGGTTTTGCGGGTGCTGCTTGGGAGTATTGGAGACTTCCTTGCTTTATTTATTTATTTTTGTTTAAGAGACGGGGTGCTCTCGTTGTTTCTAAGAGACGGGGCTTCTCTTATTTTTGTTTGAGAGGCGGGGTACTCTCTTTGTTTGCGAGAGACGGGGTTCTCTCATTGTTGCTCGAGAGACGGGGCTCTCTCCTTGTTGTTTGCGAGAGACGGGGAATCTCTCATTGTTTAATTTCAAGCGTGTTTTGAATCCGAGGACGGATTCTTTTTAAGGGGGAGAGATTGTAACGCCCCGGTTTTTCAATTTTATTAATATGTCATATTTGCTTCTAAATTGCGCAATTAAGTTATTCAACTATGTGATTAATTGTTTTTTTGTGTTTTATATTTAATTTTATTATAATTGTTATTATATTATTTTATTATATTTTATTTTAATTTATTAATTCTATATATATATATATATATCGTAGTATAATATAAATATATATATATATATCTATATTTCTTTATTATGTTATTAATTTAATGATTATGCTAATTAAGTGTTATGTTAATTAATCATGCTTTAATTAATTAATTACGTGACTCTAATGATGTTTATAAATTGATTTGATTTATTTAATTTAAACTATTTATGCATGGGATTTATTTGAATTATGCATGAATTGCATGGAAATGGGCATGTCACTTAATTTGTGCTTCGTTCTTATATGAAATGATTTCGGATCGCCACGAATTTGTAGCATGTTGTAAATATATGTATTACGGACATGATTTTATGCTCGGGTTATAATTTCGAATTCATTTAATATGCCAACGGATTTAATTTGTGTTAAGGAACCAAATCGGGGGCTAACGAACACTTAGCGTACCCTTGGTTCCGAATTTAATATCTTGAGCTCGGGAACTCGGATTCGAGTTCCGTCAACTCCGCTGAACTCGTAACGAAAATGCGAGTTTAGCAAACCTAGCCTTATATTTTTGCTAAGTCATTTGAACCTCCGAAATTCAACCGAGAAACGAGCGGGCGACCAAAATGACCTTGTTGCACTAAAATGACCATATCTTGCTCAAACCTTGACCAAATTAACTATGGTTGGTGGCCTTTTAACCCTAGTTCAACCCCCTATTAGACCTTACCTGCCCCATCTCGATCTGATCCTCCCACAAACCAGAAAACTTATCCAAAGCTTCTGCAATCCAGTTTTTCCCGCGACTGTGCAGTTTTGGGATTTTAGAGCTCAAATCTCAATCATCTTTCATCCAATCAACGAGGTGAGTTAGGATTATGTTGTACATGCATCTATGATTATTTTCATCCTCTCATCCCTGATTTTGATTCAGATTTCATGGGGTTTTGGAACATGTGCTTGAACAGTTAGCTTTTTAGCATTTGAATGAATTTTGAACCGATCTTCACTCCCTTCACGTACCGGGTTGCTGCTAGCTTTTGGAACTCGTATTGGTGTTAAATGTTATTCATTTTCATCTTAGTTGCAGCTGTGTTGATGGTTGGTTGATCATGAATTGGTTGCCCTGTTCTTTTCCCGCTATCCCCTGTTTTTCCCGCATAAAACTGCTGCGCTTTCCTTCTCAATTTTGTTGCATGTTTGAGGTTAATTCCATGTCTGTTCTTGTGCAATTGGAATCTCATCTCACCTTAGTTGTTGGCTTGAATTGTTTGCAAATTGTGTAATTGTTTGGCCTGCTCCTTTTCTTGTTTTTTTTCCTCCCCTGTTTCGTTCATTTCCGCATAC
Source organism: Lantana camara (assembly GCA_037501455.1). Classification (NCBI taxonomy): domain Eukaryota; kingdom Viridiplantae; phylum Streptophyta; class Magnoliopsida; order Lamiales; family Verbenaceae; genus Lantana; species Lantana camara. The sequence continues at coordinate 61,341,011 of CM074857.1, read as the reverse complement.
CTTCTGTTCTGTTGCTGCTGTGCGACACGGGAGTGTCTTCTTCCTTCTTACCAGCGAGACACGGGGGTGCGAATGGGGCTGGAATTTCTGTACCGAGACACGGGGGTGTCTCGGTTTGGGCTTGGGAGGTGACACGGGGGTGTCACCCTGTTTTTCCCGATTTCTTGTCTACGTTTCTGGGTTGCTGCAAACTTACCGGAGTGCTGCCTTATCTGCTGCTGTTCTTTCTCCCGTAGGTGCTGTATGTGTGTGTTTGGGTTCCTTGCATGCATGCTTGTAAATTGAGTGTTCATGGTTATATAATTAAGTGCATGCATGAGGTATACTTATAATATATATATGTGTGTTATATTGTTCAATGCATGGTTGTGCATGTATACTTACGTGCATGTAAATATATAATTGTGTTGCATGCATGTTGTGTTTGAGAATGCTTGCATGAATTTAATAAGTGTGTGGTGTGCATGACAATTGCTTGAAATGTTTGCATGTATGTAATAAATAGTTGTATTATGTATAATACTTGCATGCATGGTTTTTGTATAATATATAGTATATATGCATGCTTGTTGTGTGTGTGTACGTGACCATATATAAATATATATATAATGTATATATAGGTTATTATATTATATATATTATATATGTATGTAATATATTATATATATATTTTAAACATTATTTGATTTAATTTAATTATTGAAATTAATTGATTTCCATTTCGCGTATTTAATTATCGACTTTTGATTGAACGTTTTATTTATTTTATTCCTAAATGTGAATTTGAATATTATGTGTTTTGATTATTAAATGAATTCGTGGATTAATTGATATGCATTATGAAATTATGAATTTATGAATTTAGGAAATTTATATGAATTTATGAACTTATGAAATTGAATGAAACATATGAATGAATGATTTGATTATATGTTTTAAATTTCTTAATCGTGCACATGAACATTTTATTGATATAATATGATCATTTATGCATTCATATCATATTCACTTCATTGCCGTGCGTCATATATGGTTCATTTAGAGTCTTGAGTCTCACGAGCACGTCTTGTGGTCTTTTGTACAGTTTGTCTCCAGGGAGGAGAGCTTTTGATCGTTCAGGCACTTGGTGCTCGATCCTTGTTTCTTCACGGTTAAGGTGAGGGTGGTTTTCGTTTTAGCTATGTAACAAACCCTACAACCCTTATGTGAAAAGCTTTGGCCAAAACCTTATGATTATATATATATATACGGTTTTCAAATGAAGTTATCGAGTAAATCCTTCTGAGTTATATGTATGAGCGTACATGAGCTTAAAAATGGTTTTGTAATGAGGCTATGCTCCAAACCGTGTGTCTTCATGCTAGCTACGGATTCGGATGACACGGAGAGGTACGTATATAGCATATGCCGAATTACACGGTAAGGTATGATTTCTTATAGTATCTATTGATCGAGTAAACCCTTTTCAAATGATTTATGAATTATGTTATGTACTTATAAATTGTTATGTTTTGGCGAGACACATTTATTACTTATTACTTATCGGGCCCCGGGACTTAGTATATGTGGCTAACCGAGGAAGCAAGGGCTGACGGGGATCCCATATACTAGTCCCAACTTATATACGGTGATACCGGCCCTCGCTAGGAGTTTTAGCGGGGAATGGGAGCTGAGTGCCAATTGGGGAATTCATGTAACCCCATTGGTCATTGATTGGGTGGCCGGGTCTTGCAAGCCCGTCCACCACCCGGAGGAAGAAGGTTGGTTATAATATGATTTATACTTATGACTATGAATATGTTATGATTGATAGGCACCGTGCGGGAAGGCCGGGAAACGGATTGCCCAAACGAATATGATTTAGGATTTGATATATGAATTGTGTGTATTATGATATATCGCATGAACACCTAACCAACTTATTATTGATATTTGTCGTACACGGTCGGAGTTTGGTTGGAGATTGTGCACGCTCACTCGCCGAGCCATATATTTATGTATGATTTATGAATGTAATAAATTAATATGATTAGTCATAAAATCCGAGCATTGATTAATCATTCTCTTACCCTTTTAGGGAACTAATCGCAACCAAAACCTTGTTCGGAATTTATGATTTGCATGTGCATGTTTCTATATATGTATATCGCTCCTGCTCACTCAGTCTTCTAGAGACTGACCCTCTCCCTCCCCAACACTTTAGTGTGCAGGTTTGGCTTTGGAGTTTTGAGCTAGGCGGAGGTGTCTGGAGTCTTTAAGTGGGTCGAGTTAGGCTAGGAGAGTCTTTGCACTCACTCATGTACTTGATTTAGGTTTGATTCGATTCGGCAGTATCTTAAACTTGAATAATTATGTAATTATTATTGAATTGGTTTGTTGGTCTGTATTCATGAGTTTAAAAGAGGCCTGAAGTGCCCAATTATACTTATGATTCATATGTTTGAATTAAATATGTTGATGCATTATATTTTGTTGATTGATTATCATTGCAGGGTCTAGTTCCGCCTAGCTTAGGAAGGTTTTTTTTTATGATTGTCTCCCGTTCGCTATGGTTTGATACGGGTGCGGATTTACTGTTTCGTTACTCGTGTTGAACCATAGTGCGGGGGATGTGGTGCCTCACGTGCGGGGTGCTACAAGTCGGGTTCTAGAAGGCAAGCTTTTGGGTAAACATAAATAGAGGGAAGGTGGCGATATTGAGAAGAGGATTTGAGTTCATTTTTCCAAATCCAAGCTGAATTGTCATGTTGTGAGGTTAAATTGGAAGATATGGAGCAACAAATGGAAACGAGAATGAGAGGAGATCATGCGCTCAAGTAGAAGCAATTGGAGGAGAATTAAATTTACAATGGATAAGCGTGGAATTTTTGATCGAGGTGACGATTAGATGTGAAGGTCGAATTTCGAGGAGAAGTTTGGATACTAATTATGGGGACGTGGAAGAATTAAGGATTAAGAAATTACAATCTCGGATAGTGGAAGATACAAGTGATGCAAAAAGACTCATGGAAAACCTGAAGACCGTGGGAAAAGCAAGGGATACTCACCAAGTTAAAGTAACCTCGGGATTGGAGGAACGAGGAAAAGCTACCGAGCTAACTGCTTATCACCTTGGTGACAGGTTCCAAAGCATTCATAGCACGTGCATCATAGCTTTCATTAATTAGTTATTCTCGTGACTTTATGTTTATCCGTGCATTTCTAATTGGTTTCGTCGCGTTAATGTGTTGAATAATTGCTTGATGTAAACGTGACCCATGCATTGTCATTTTAACCCAACATGCATTTTAGTGTCTACTTGATAGGAAGTCCTTTCGCCTCAACTATCAAGTATCAGTTCAACCGAGCCGCATTTGAGTTATGAGGAAGAGAAATAATAGGATGACATCAGAAGGAGAAATGAGACTAGAGTTCCGGACAAGATTAAGAAAGGAGTTTCGGATATCAAGAGAACTAGGGAAGGAGTGAAAGGCCAATCCTTGATTTCTATATCAGTTAAACTTCACCTAATGGGAATTACTCATCAAGACTTTCGACAAAAGAAGAATCAATAGAGTTCAATACGGGACAACAGAAATTTAAGGGGGAGAGCACGACCGAGGAACAAATTGGACGATTAAAAGGGTGCTCGAAGAAATATTTCAGTAAGAATAACGAAATTGCAAATTAAGGAAGACCTGGGAGTCCTATTAGTGATGATCGGAAATAAACAAGACGGCTTGAAGGGTTAAGTTGTTAAGAGGAGAGTTAAGTTACTCAATTCGGGTTGGAGGCCCTCATTAGGTATAACGGAAATAGCTTGGAGAATATCCCTATGTATAGAACACGGATCTGGGGATAACAGAATTATAAGAGAGCCTCTGAAAACTCCTAAGTCAGAATTGACCAGAGAGAGTGTCGAATCAAGTTGGCATATGATGGAATGATGGCGATCACGAGTAATCCAATAGGGTACAAAAAGGGGGTTCAATAATGACAATATTATCAATTCTTCGATTAGTCCCACGATACCGCGGAAGGAAATCCAAGAAGAAACCAAACCGGATAAGGATTCGTGTTCAGGTAGGTCCTAATGACGAATACCTCTAGGTAGGGATTGAATCGTCACGGTGGTCAGGGGTAGTCATTCTTGAGGATATTTTAAATTCTGATATGAGTAAGATAGTAGCTATGGATCTAACATTGAGACAGATGGTCTAAGGATATTCGGGGAGGTCAAGCTCGGTTAATTAAAAAGAATTGGATGGTCGAACGAAGATTGTGGGAAATGGTGAAGAATGGAAATAGTACAAGTCAGAACGGATCCAAGAGTATGATCTTTAAAGGATTTATCAATAGCTTCACCGGGGAACCCTGAAGAGGTCCAAGACAAGCTGGACATTGAGTTACATTCAGGACAAATCATATCGTGGACAACGACAATTCATACTTTGAAATTCTGCAACTACGGTGAACGGTATTTATAGCATTCATGAAGCATACATTCATGCGAATTCAATTTAATAATTTCTTTGTCGTATGCTTTATTTTCTTGTCAAGTTAAATTACATGAAGTAATTGATGATTAACGTGGAGGATATCTGATATTTACCTTGAGTTGGCTTAAGTGATTTTAAATTTGGTTTTTGCGTGAGTTGCTTGGGAGTATTGGAGACTTCCTTGCTTTATTTTCGGTTAAGAGACGGGGATTCTCTTATTTTTGTTTGAGAGACGGGGTACTCTCTTTGCTTGCGAGAGACGGGGTTCTCTCATTGTTGTTGGAGAGACGGGGTTCTCTCATTGCTGCTCGAGAGACGGGGCTCTCTCCTTGTCGCTTGTGAGAGACGGGGAATCTCTCATTGTTTGTTTTCAAGCGTGTTTTGAATCCGAGGACGGATTCTTTTTAAGGGGGAGAGATTGTAACGCCCCAGTTTTTCAGTTTTAATAATGTGAAGTATTTGTTTATAAATTGCGCAATTTAATAATTTAATTATATGATTAATTGTTATAAATGGTTATATTTGATTTAAACTATAAACTATTGTTATTTTAATTTATTTCATTCTATTTCACTTTGATATTTAGTGTTTAAATTCTTAATTAAGGTTTCGTGTTACCTTAACTATTTCGGTAATTTCGTTAATTAATTTCAACATGTTATAAGTTGGCTTTAAATTTATTTAATATGGAATTTAAGTTTTAGTAATTAATTTATAACAATATGAATTCGTTCATGCGCTTGAGTATTTTATTTCTACTTCGTTCTTATATGAAATGATACTGGATTGGCGTGAAAATTTAATATGTCGTAAATATGTATGTTTTGAACATGCCTATATGCTCGGTTTATGTTTTCGGATTTATTTGACGTGTTTATGAATTTATTTTGATTTTTGGAACCAAGTCGGGGGCTAACGAACAATTAGCGCACCCTTGGTTCTGTGCGTGATATCTTGAGCTCGGGAATTCGGATTCGAATTCCGACACCTCCGTTGCCTTCGTATCGACGATTCGGAGACAATGGAACAAGCCTCATACCTTTTTGAAATCATTAAGACCTCCGAAATCCAACCGTAACGGACAACTCGTGCAAGAAGAGCTCCTTTGGTTGACTAGTCTTCATGGTGGGACCCCATAACACTCCTTAACCTAACCAAACCTTAACCTTGACTCTTGTACCTTGAGTTAACCCTTTCTCTTCCCCTTAAGCTGCAAAAACCGAACCATACATCTCCTCTTGCAGCTGGAACTGATCGAGAGAGAAAGAGAGAGGAGAAGGAAGAAGAAAACCTTGGCCTTTTGTGATTTTGAGCTCAAATCACCATCTTCCTTCACCAAAACTTCAAGGTATGAATATTTATGTCTTCTCTACTCAATTATGCTTGATTTAATCTATTTAAAACATGATTTGGATCAGATTTGATTAGGGTTTGAATTATGAGATTGGTATGAACTTTTAGGGATTTTTGCTCTTGTGACCTAAATGTTTGTGTGGCTGAATTTCTTGCTTATATGTGATCATATGAACTTGTTTCTTGGCTTATTTCTTTCCTAAATGATAGTATATGATGTTAGGAGGATTTCATCTCTTGACCCTTTTATGAAATTATGAGATATGGAGCTCCAAACTTGATGTTCAAATTGTTTCCCCTGTTTTCGAACTGCTGTGTGAGATTTGGTGTTGTTGCATGATCATATGGCCTCCATTTCGTGTGAAAATGCATGGAGTTGATGTACACTCATTGTTCTATATGTTAGCCTTCATGCTTTAAGTATTTGGTTCCATTTGAAGCCTTAAAAATCGAAATACATGGCCTGTTTTATGCATGCTTCATGACAGATTTGTTGCTGTGGTGTATGGTAAGTTGTTAGTCCTCCTAATGTACTTTAAATGGTACCATTTTGTATATATATGACGTATACAAGTTGTTTAGTATGTTAGCATGCATTCCCCAAAGTTTCAGATCCAAATTCAAGCCCTAAGTACTTGATCAAGGCATGATAGAATCATTAGGGTTCATATGTCCGATTGTAGCGACCCAGTTTTATTGCATGGATTCGATGATCTTAACGTGTGATTTAGCTTTTGCACTCTAAATGAAAAATGTTCATAACATGCCAAATATGCTGCATATTAAGTTTCAGAGCATTTGGAGTTCATTTGATATGCTTTTGGATTGAGTTTGTAAGGGATCAGTTTTGCTGGAAAAACCTTGTGAACGGTTTTGGTTCTGTACCGTGACACCCCCGTGTCACATTTACTCATAAGAGTGAGACACGGGCGTGTCACACCCTCTGCTCAGTTCTGTACTGAGCCACGCCCGTGGCTCAGTTTGGCTAAGGGAGGTGACACCCCCGTGTCACTTCCCATGCGCAGTCTTCGTTACTTCCTCTTCGGTTTTTGATTTGTTTCCCCTCCTTAATGACTTTATCTCCCTTTATGTTGAACTATGAACTTGTTGTACTATGTGTTAGGAGTATTTTGGTTTAATTTCATGGCATTTGGATGTGCTATAGGCATGCTTTTACTTAATGCCGGTTATGGGTGTTTATGTGTCGTTTATGAATCGTCTCGCTTATTTTCTATATCTTATCACTTCTTCTTGTTGCCCAACCTTGAATATATGCTATGTTATGTAATATGAATGTTATATGTGATATGTTTATTAATTGAATGTTAGATTAATTGATATGAATTATGAATTATGAATTTATGAATTTATGAAATTTATATGAATTTATGAACTTATGAAATTAAATGAAACATATGAATGAATGAGTTGATTATATGTTTTAAATTTCTTAATCGTGCACATGAACATTTTATTGTTACAATATGATCATTTATGCATTCATATCATATTCACTTCATTGCCGTGCGTCATATATGGTTCATTTAGAGTCTTGAGTCTCACGAACACGTCTTGTGGTCTTTTGAACAGTTTATCTCCAGGGTGGAGAGCTTTTGATCGTTCAGGCACTTGGTGCTCGATCCTTGTTTCTTCACGGTTAAGGTGACGGTGGTTTTCGTTTTAGCTATGTAACAAACCCTACAACCTTTATGTGAAAAGCTTTGGCCAAAACCTTATGATTATATATATGGGTTAATTACATCTAGACCCCTTCCGAGTTTAGTATATTACAATTGAACCCCTGTTTGTAGCACCCGAGCGTAAGGTACCACATCCCCCGCACCGAGACCCGACCCGTATATGAAATGGAAGTCCATACACGTGCCAAATCTACGGCGAACGGGGATACAACACACACGCTATGCTAGGCGGGACTAACCCTTAAACCAATCAGTGCAGGAATCATAAAATCAGAGTTAAAGAAAATTCGCGGAAGCAGGAATTTCATAACAAATGTACAATGAGCTAACAAGCTCCAAAAATAGATATACAAGAGCATTCGAATATGCAATGGCACTCACGGCCTACAAAAATCAAAACGCTCCAATCTATAACAGGATCCAATACGAAAGTAGTAATAATAGTATGAGTATGAGACTGAAAAGAGGTGCTAAACATAAATGCAAGACCTAGACGACTTGAATTCCCGCCTAGCACTCCTATACCTGCACAAAACAGCTGAAAACAACCGGGTTCAGTCTAAAAGAGACTGGTGGGTATAAAAACGGGGCATAAGATATATAATATCGCATAAATTAAACACATACATGCAAGCCCTAATCCCATGTGAAGTTTGATAAGAATTTACCAAGTGGTTAAAACAAAGAAGACATCACTGGGATTACGACGTCCATTTTCATTCATAATTGTTCATAAGGGTTAAGCTCGGCGAGTGAGCGTGCACAATCTCCAACCTTCTCCTCGTGTAATCATATTATACTTAGTGGTTATCATACATATCTTTCGTGCACATACATAAATGATCATAATCATACATATACACCTTCTTCCTCCGGGTGGTGGACAAGTTAGCTAGACCTGACCACCGAATAAATCAATGGCCAATGGGGGTACATGAATCCCCCAAAGGCACTCAGCTCCCATTCCTCGCTAAAACTCCTAGCGAGGGCCGGTATCACCGTAGTTGGTTGGAACTAGTATATGGGATCCCCGTCAGCCCTTGCTTCCTCGGTTAGCCACATATACTAAGTCCCGGGGCCCGTTCTGTAATAAATAATAAATGTGTCTCGCCAAACAGAAGGTAGGGTTTCATAAATAAAAAGGGGTCAGACATTTGAAATCATTTACCCAAAATGACTCGATTGATATAAATATATTATTTTGGCCTAAACTTGGCACATAAGGGATTTATAGGGTTGTTTTAACTAATAGAAGAAAAACCCACCTTTACCAAGCAAAATAAAAGCACAAGCGTCTCAATGCTCGTCCTCGTCTCCGACCAAACCCGAATCTGTGTAAAAGAAAAGGTATGAGACGCAATGACCACATATGACGCTCGGCAATGAAGTGAATATGACGTGAATGCATAAATGATCATGTTATATCATAAAAATGTTCATGTGTACGATTAATAAAATTAAAACATATAATCATTCAATTTCATAAGTTCATAATTTCATAATTTCATATTAATTTCATAAATTCATAAATTCATAATATTCGTAAATTCATAACTCATATCAATTAATCTAATATTCAATTAGTAAGCACAACACATATAATATTCAAATTCACATTTAGGGATGAAATAGATAAAACGTTCAATCAAAAGTCGATAATTAAATACGCGAAATGGAAATCAATTAATTTCTAGAAGTGAATTAAATCAAATAATATTTAAAATATATAATAAATATATAATATAACATATATAAATAACATATAGTATATAATATACAATATATATAATATATACATATATATATACGTACAAACACACACACATGCATGCATAAATTACAAATATACTACATATATATACTCACGTACACACACACCCATGCATGCATATATATTATATATTAAATACATATCTATATATATTACATATGTATTACACATGCATGCATAAATCATAACCAAAGCCATGCATGCACAATACACACACTCTGCACAAAACATTCAGCAGCAACAACATTCACGCGAGGAAGAAGAAGAAAAAGCAGGCCAAGAAATTCAGAAAAACGGGGTGACACCCCCGTGTCACCCTCCAAGCTTGGACCGAGACACCCCCGTGTCTCGGTACAGCAACTCCAGACCTCACCGCACCCCCGTTCCTCGCTGGAACGGGCAGGAACGGCACGCCCGTGACAGCAGCAGCAGCAGCCTTAAAACGCAGCAGAAATGTACAGAAACAGAGCAAGAAAATCCCAGCAAGAAAGAAAGCAACAAAAGCACATTACAAGGTCCAAATTGCTGCAAGAACTCAACAAGAATACATGCTAAAAGGCCATGAAAATGGACAGCAACAACATGAAAGAATCTCAGCAAATTGACAGCAATTCCGGCGTGAAAAAGAAACAGAGCACCCGCGAAGAAAACAGGGCAAGACTGAGCTCAATCAATCCTATTTCATTCAGGTCCAAAAGTCCATCAAATGTGCAGCAAAACATCATATATTCAACACATAAATCAGTTCCAAACATGATCAATCAAAGCATGGAAGCATACGTGACCTTCCCATGGAATTTCTGAAAATTTCATAAATGATATCTCATATATATCTCAACAAACATGAAATCAAAGATCATAAATGTTATGAGGAAGTCAAAACAATTAATATCAGGCTTGAATCGATCAAAACCATAGAGAAACGAAGGAGATCAAGAATTTGTACAAAAACTCCCCTTTTCGGTAAAACACCCAGAAATGGATGAAACCATGCTCAAACTTGTGAATGAAAGGATGAAAATGAACAGAATTAAACATATAATTCAACCCTAAGCTTACCTTGATGATTGGTTGAAGTTTGGAGAAGATTTGAGCTCCAAAATCTTCAAGGGGTGGAGGGTTACGGGACTGGAGAGAGAGGCAGAAGCTTTGGCTGAGTTTTGGGGTTTGTGTGATGATAATCTCGGTCAAGGCTGAGTATATCATGATAAAGGGTTGAGTTAGGGCTTCAAAGGATCAAACCATGGTTAATTTGGTTATGGTTTGGCCAAGATATGGCTGATTTAGTGCCACAAGGTCATGTTGGTCGCTGATTCGTTTTTCGGTTGGATTTCGGAGTTTCAAATGAATTGGGAAAATTATAAGGCTAAGTTTACTAAACCCGAATTTTCGTTACGAGTTCATCGGAGTTGACGGAACTCGAATCCGAGTTCCCGAGCTCAAGATATTAAATTCGGAACCAAGGGTACGCTAAGTGCTCGTTAGCTCCCGTTTTGGTTCCTCAAATGAAATTAAATTCGTTAACATAGCAAATGAATTCAAAAACATAATTTGAGTATAAAATCATGTTCATAACACATATATGTACAACATACTATAAATTCGTGGCAATTTGATATCATATCATGTAAGAACGAAGCATAAAATAAACGAACAAACTCATACGTGCAATTCAACATAATTCCATGCATATAATATAACTCTCATGCATAAATGGAATAAAATGCATGCAAAATTAATTCCATGCAATATATAATTTTTCATGCAAAAATATATAATCTTCATGCAAAAATATTACTTTGCATGCATAATTAAAATCCTCATGCATGTTTACATATTATACGTAAGATATATATATTAATAATCAATTAATTAATTAAAACATGATTAATTAACATAACATATAATTAGCATAATCATTAAACAAATAATAAAATAATTAAACGTATTTATATATATACATATAATACAAGTATATATATGTATAATTAATAGTATTAAAATAAAAGATTATAATGTAACATAATAAAATAATAACAATTATAATAAAATTAATAATAAAATTAAATATAAAACACGTAAAAACAATTAATTTGCGCAATTAGGTAAACACATACGCTTTACCTTTACGTCCGAAAAGTCGGGGCGTTACAATCTCTCCCCCTTAAAAGAATCCGTCCTCGGATTCACTACTCGCTCGGAATTAACTCAGGATGAAACCTTTTTATCTTATCCTCCGTTTCCCACGTAGTTTCTTCGGTTATACCACTTCTCCAAAGAATCTTGACTAGTGGAATACGCCGATCTCCAGTCCCTGCAGTTTTCGATCCAATAGCTTAATCGGCTTCTAACAAAGGTGAGAACCGGTTCTAATTCCACTTCTTCGACCAGTAGAACCTCGGACTCATCTCGAGAATAATTTCGGAGCAAGTGTTTAATTTTCCTCCTCGTCCAATCCTTGAGAATTCTCTTCATGGGAAAGCCTTTAGGAAAACCTTATCTCCAGTCTCAACCTCCAATTTCTTCCTCCGTAGACCTGCAGAACTCTTTTGTTGATCCTAAGCAGCCTTCATCCGTGGTCTAATTATCCGGACCTTGTCAATAGCCTCTTGTACAGTCTTAGAGGGTTTTTCCTTCTTTTCCCCTCTTTTAATTCCTTCTTGCTTAGTCTAATTCCGTTCCTCCAAGTCCAAGAACAACGGTACTCGATATTTACGTCCATACAGAGCTTCATAAGGGCCATTTCAATCGAGGCTTGATAGCTATTGCTGTAAGCAACTCGATTAACTGTAGCTGTTCATTTCACGAGCTGTAAAAGTCCAATGCACATGCTCTCAACAGATCCTCCAGATACTTAATCAACCTTTCTGATTGTCCGTCGGTCTGAGGATGGAAAGCTGTGCTGAATTAAAACCTCGTTCCCAAACACTTCTGCAGTTCTTGTCATAACCTTGAAGTAAATCTGAGATCCCGATTCGAGACAATACTAACAAGTACACCCTGGAGCCTGATAATCTCATCATTGTATCTCTTAGCCAACTTACTCACTTATCGGACATTCTGATTGCTAGAAAATGAGCGGATTCCGTCAACCTGTCCACGATAACCCAATTTCCATTGAAACCTCCTCTCACTCTTGGAAATCCCAAAACAAAATCCATAGCTATTTGTCCCTATTTCCATTCCGGGATAGGTAATGGTCGAAGTATTCCCGATGGCTTTTGATGTTCCGCCTTAACCGCTGGACAAGTCATGCAGTGTTTCATAAAGCTGATAACATCCCGTTCTCATCCATTCCATCAATAAAATTCGCTTAAGATCCTTATACCTCTTGTTCCCTCCGGGATGTAGCGAATACCCTGACCGATGGGCTTCCTCAAGAATAATCCTGTTTAATTCTTTCGGGACAACAACTCTATTCTTAAATCTTAGAAGTCCCGCATCATCAAATCCAAACGGACATTCTGAATCAGCTAATTTCTGAGTCTCGGGATCAATCCTCTGAGCATCAACTAACCTCTGTTTAAGATCTGGTCGAACCGTAATATTCCGAACACTAACCATTAGTCTGAACAACTCATTCTCATCTCCAATTCCCACTTTCACATCGGACACACTAGTTTCCCTACTAAGTGCATCCACGACCAACTTAGTTTTGCCAGGATGGTATCGGATTGTACCCTCATGATCCGCCAAGAGTTCCATCCAATGCCGTTGTCTCTTGTTCCATTCTTTATGTGAGAATAAGTATTAGAGACTCTTGTGAACAGAAAAGACCTCGAACGAAATTCCATGGAGATACCTTCTCTGCTTATCCAAAGCAAAGATCACTGTCATTAATTCCAAATCATGAGTGGGTAATTCTGTTCATGCTCTTTCAATTTCCTTGAGGCATGAGCGATCACTCTTCTATTTTGCATCGACACACATCCCAAACCTTCCTTTGAGGCGTCCGTATAAACTGTATATCTTTCTGTACCCTTGAGAAGTGCTAATACAGGAGCGGTGGTCAACTTTTCCTTGAAATAATATGATCCAGAAATGCTACCTGATCAATCCAAAACTTGCCTTTGTTAAACTTAGCATACAATCCGAGGCTCTCTTAAGGTATCCAACACAATCCTGAGGTGCCTGGCATGATCCTCCGGAGTTCCCGAATAAACCAAGATGTCCTCGAGAAAGATTACAACAACTTATCCAAATACCAAAAGCAGCCGGAGCATCCCAAAGGGACGAACTTGGCCGTATATATCCAACTTTGAGTAATACCTCTAATTGAATCTTTAAACTCTTCCAAATCAGTCGGATATTCTTTCCCTTCAATCAAAACTGAACACTCCCGAACCAACTGATCTGTCTGAAGACTCCCACCAAGAGCGAACTCACCAAATAACAAGAAGAAAAAGCAAATAACAGGCAAGCACAGAATAGCAACTAAGTCACAAGAAATAAAGAATGCGTGACACTCGAATCAAAGAGTGTATGTATGCTCATGTTATGTATGCATAGGGTACCTTCTTCCGCGGCTGTGGGATCAATCTCTGTACCTCGCTCTTCACCTTCGATGGCATAAGCACGAGCCGGGATCATTGGCCTTTGAACTCGTCGTTGATATTCGGGGTCTTTGTAGGGACAAGTATCCGCCCTATGGTCAGCTTTTCCACATATAAAGCACAAATTCAACCTCCTCCGACAGTTATAATAATTATGAGTTGGTCCTCCACAATGTGTACAAGGAGCTTGAGCCAATCGTGCTTCACTCGGACGTTGTTGATCCCTTGTTGGTGCAGGCAAAGCTATTGGAACCGGTGGAGTTGGTCCCCCTAATCTTGGTTTCTTAAACGGACCCTTGGGAGGGGAAGTAGCTTGAATCAAAGGTCGCTTTCCTGAACTTATTCCAGAACCTCGTCCTCCAAACCGAGGTTTCTTAAATGGACCCTTAGGAGGCGGACTAGCTTGAATCATCGGCCTCTTTCCCAAATTCGATCCGGATCCTCTTCCCATAGGAGCTCTAACAACCGGATCCTTCTTTTTGATTTTCTCCCCTTGCGTAGTAGACTGTCGGACTCCAGGTATCCTCTCTACTCGAATCAACCAACCCTCCGAGACCGCATCATCGATAGGACCAGAAAATCGAGGGGGGTTATAACTCAGAAACACCCCATGAGGATCTCTATTGTTATGGTTTAGTGGAGGAGCTTGTTGTCCTGCTGGTTGTGGTGGGGGAGCTTGAGCCCTTCTATGCTCTACGTAGTTGAAAACCGCTTCCATAAAATTCCCCATATCCATCGGTGGTGCTTGTGGTTGAGGTGGAGGCGTAGGAGTTCGATCATGATGACGACAATGTCCGGGAGATCTCTCACAATGTTTACGTGGAGGCATCCTGTTCAAGAAACACTAAAATGCATGCTATCTTTAGTCCATGCATGCAAGTGCAATTAATTCGATCAAAATTCAAGATTTAGAGCACACAAGCACGTAAACAATGCATATGCAACACGTTGACAAGTTGTTCCTAAAGCCGAACGACCTAACTGACTCAACACGACACTAGAGCCCGGGTTTTGCAAACCTGGCTCTGATACCACTTAAGGATGTAGCACCCGAGCGTAAGGTACCACATCCCCCGCACCGAGACCCGACCCGTATATGAAATGGAAGTCCATACACGTGCCAAATCTACGGCGAACGGGGATACAACACACACGCTATGCTAGGCGGGACTAACCCTTAAACCAATCAGTGCAGGAATCATAAAATCAGAGTTAAAGAAAATTCGCGGAAGCAGGAATTTCATAACAAATGTACAATGAGCTAACAAGCTCCAAAAATAAATATACAAGAGCATTCGAATATGCAATGGCACTCACGGCCTACAAAAATCAAAACGCTCCAATCTATAACAGGATCCAATACGAAAGTAGTAATAATAGTATGAGTATGAGACTGAAAAGAGGTGCTAAACATAAATGCAAGACCTAGACGACTTGAATTCCCGCCTAGCACTCCTATACCTGCACAAAACAGCTGAAAACAACCGGGTTCAGTCTAAAAGAGACTGGTGGGTATAAAAACGGGGCATAAGATATATAATATCGCATAAATTAAACACATACATGCAAGCCCTAATCCCATGTGAAGTTTGATAAGAATTTACCAAGTGGTTAAAACAAAGAAGACATCACTGGGATTACGACGTCCATTTTCATTCATAATTGTTCATAAGGGTTAAGCTCGGCGAGTGAGCGTGCACAATCTCCAACCTTCTCCTCGTGTAATCATATTATACTTAGTGGTTATCATACATATCTTTCGTGCACATACATAAATGATCATAATCATACATATACACCTTCTTCCTCCGGGTGGTGGACAAGTTAGCTAGACCTGACCACCGAATAAATCAATGGCCAATGGGGGTACATGAATCCCCCAAAGGCACTCAGCTCCCATTCCTCGCTAAAACTCCTAGCGAGGGCCGGTATCACCGTAGTTGGTTGGAACTAGTATATGGGATCCCCGTCAGCCCTTGCTTCCTCGGTTAGCCACATATACTAAGTCCCGGGGCCCGTTCTGTAATAAATAATAAATGTGTCTCGCCAAACAGAAGGTAGGGTTTCATAAATAAAAAGGGGTCAGACATTTGAAATCATTTACCCAAAATGACTCGATTGATATAAATATATTATTTTGGCCTAAACTTGGCACATAAGGGATTTATAGGGTTGTTTTAACTAATAGAAGAAAAACCCACCTTTACCAAGCAAAATAAAAGCACAAGCGTCTCAATGCTCGTCCTCGTCTCCGACCAAACCCGAATCTGTGTAAAAGAAAAGGTATGAGACGCAATGACCACATATGACGCTCGGCAATGAAGTGAATATGACGTGAATGCATAAATGATCATGTTATATCATAAAAATGTTCATGTGTACGATTAATAAAATTAAAACATATAATCATTCAATTTCATAAGTTCATAATTTCATAATTTCATATTAATTTCATAAATTCATAAATTCATAATATTCGTAAATTCATAACTCATATCAATTAATCTAATATTCAATTAGTAAGCACAACACATATAATATTCAAATTCACATTTAGGGATGAAATAGATAAAACGTTCAATCAAAAGTCGATAATTAAATACGCGAAATGGAAATCAATTAATTTCTAGAAGTGAATTAAATCAAATAATATTTAAAATATATAATAAATATATAATATAACATATATAAGTAACATATAGTATATAATATACAATATATATAATATATACATATATATATACGTACAAACACACACACATGCATGCATAAATTACAAATATACTACATATATATACTCACGTACACACACACCCATGCATGCATATATATTATATATTAAATACATATCTATATATATTACATATGTATTACACATGCATGCATAAATCATAACCAAAGCCATGCATGCACAATACACACACTCTGCACAAAACATTCAGCAGCAACAACATTCACGCGAGGAAGAAGAAGAAAAAGCAGGCCAAGAAATTCAGAAAAACGGGGTGACACCCCCGTGTCACCCTCCAAGCTTGGACCGAGACACCCCCGTGTCTCGGTACAGCAACTCCAGACCTCACCGCACCCCCGTTCCTCGCTGGAACGGGCAGGAACGGCACGCCCGTGACAGCAGCAGCAGCAGCCTTAAAACGCAGCAGAAATGTACAGAAACAGAGCAAGAAAATCCCAGCAAGAAAGAAAGCAACAAAAGCACATTACAAGGTCCAAATTGCTGCAAGAACTCAACAAGAATACATGCTAAAAGGCCATGAAAATGGACAGCAACAACATGAAAGAATCTCAGCAAATTGACAGCAATTCCGGCGTGAAAAAGAAACAGAGCACCCGCGAAGAAAACAGGGCAAGACTGAGCTCAATCAATCCTATTTCATTCAGGTCCAAAAGTCCATCAAATGTGCAGCAAAACATCATATATTCAACACATAAATCAGTTCCAAACATGATCAATCAAAGCATGGAAGCATACGTGACCTTCCCATGGAATTTCTGAAAATTTCATAAATGATATCTCATATATATCTCAACAAACATGAAATCAAAGATCATAAATGTTATGAGGAAGTCAAAACAATTAATATCAGGCTTGGAATCGATCAAAACCATAGAGAAACGAAGGAGATCAAGAATTTGTACAAAAACTCCCCTTTTCGGTAAAACACCCAGAAATGGATGAAACCATGCTCAAACTTGTGAATGAAAGGATAAAAATGAACAGAATTAAACATAATTCAACCCTAAGCTTACCTTGATGATTGGTTGAAGTTTGGAGAAGATTTGAGCTCCAAAATCTTCAAGGGGTGGAGGGTTACGGGACTGGAGAGAGAGGCAGAAGCTTTGGCTGAGTTTTGGGGTTTGTGTGATGATAATCTCGGTCAAGGCTGAGTATATCATGATAAAGGGTTGAGTTAGGGCTTCAAAGGATCAAACCATGGTTAATTTGGTTATGGTTTGGCCAAGATATGGCTGATTTAGTGCCACAAGGTCATGTTGGTCGCTGATTCGTTTTTCGGTTGGATTTCGGAGTTTCAAATGAATTGGGAAAATTATAAGGCTAAGTTTACTAAACCCGAATTTTCGTTACGAGTTCAGCGGAGTTGACGGAACTCGAATCCGAGTTCCCGAGCTCAAGATATTAAATTCGGAACCAAGGGTACGCTAAGTGCTCGTTAGCTCCCGTTTTGGTTCCTCAAATGAAATTAAATTCGTTAACATAGCAAATGAATTCAAAAACATAATTTGAG
Organism: Lantana camara; assembly: GCA_037501455.1. Taxonomy (NCBI): domain Eukaryota; kingdom Viridiplantae; phylum Streptophyta; class Magnoliopsida; order Lamiales; family Verbenaceae; genus Lantana; species Lantana camara. The sequence continues at coordinate 61,322,894 of CM074857.1, read as the reverse complement.
TATAAAATCATGTTCATAACACATATATGTACAACATACTATAAATTCGTGGCAATTTGATATCATATCATGTAAGAACGAAGCATAAAATAAACGAACAAACTCATACGTGCAATTCAACATAATTCCATGCATATAATATAACTCTCATGCATAAATGGAATAAAATGCATGCAAAATTAATTCCATGCAATATATAATTTTTCATGCAAAAATATATAATCTTCATGCAAAAATATTACTTTGCATGCATAATTAAAATCCTCATGCATGTTTACATATTATACGTAAGATATATATATTAATAATCAATTAATTAATTAAAACATGATTAATTAACATAACATATAATTAGCATAATCATTAAACAAATAATAAAATAATTAAACGTATTTATATATATACATATAATACAAGTATATATATGTATAATTAATAGTATTAAAATAAAAGATTATAATGTAACATAATAAAATAATAACAATTATAATAAAATTAATAATAAAATTAAATATAAAACACGTAAAAACAATTAATTCGCGCAATTAGGTAAACACATACGCTTTACCTTTACGTCCGAAAAGTCGGGGCGTTACACTGTTAGTCATTTTATTACAGTTTGACCCCTTCTAAAATTTCGAAATTACTAAACGGTGAAGAAAATGTATGATTCCGTTAAATATTTCACTTTATATTCCAAATAATTGCGTTATATTCCAAATAATTGTGAAATGATCATTATGTTTGGTTCTAAGATCATGTTTTATAAAAGTAGAAAAAAAAATCACGTCTTTTTAGAATAAATAAATAGTTAAACAAACAATTATTTCACAATTATTTTGAATATAATGGTTATTTCACAATTATTTGGAATATTCCGTGAAATATTTAATGAAATTGTATCTTTTCTTCACCGTTTAGTAATTTTGAAATTTTAGAAGGGGTCAAACTGTAATAAAATGACTAACAGGGGTCCAATTGTAATATACTAAACTCGTAAGGGGTCTAGATGTAATTAACCCTATATATATATATATGGTTTTCAAATGAGTTATCGAGTAAATTCTTCTGAATTATACGTATGAGCGTATATTAGCTTAAAAATGGTTTTGTAATGAGGCTATGCTCCAAACCGTGTGCCTTCATGCTAGCTATGGATTAGGATGACACGGAGAGGTACGTACTTAGCATATGCCGAGTTACACGGTAAGGTATGATTTCTTATCGCATGTATCATATGTATATATTGATATGTTTTGGCGAGATTATGCAAATTTGATATGTTCACGGGCCCCGGGACTTAGTATATGTGGCTAACCGAGGAGGCAAGGGCTGACGGGGATCCCATATACTAGTTCCAACCAACTTTACGATGATACGGACCTCGTTAGGAGTTTTGACGAGGAAACGCAAGTCGGGCTTTTGAGGGTTCATGAACCTCACTAGCTAATATGTATGTTAGGTGGCCGGGTCTTGCAAGCCCGTCCACCACCCGGAGGAAGAAGGTTGGATATGATTATGATATGATTATGCTTATGTTTATGTATGTGTATGATTATGCACCGTGCGGGAATGCCGGGATCCGGATCGCCCAAACGAATATGTTTATGATCTGATTTATGGTCTGTGTGTATTATGACGTATTGCATGATCACCTATTTAAAATATTATTGATATTTGTCGTACACGGTCGGAGTTTGGATGGAGGTTGTGCACGCTCACTCGCCGAGCCTTATATTTATGTATGATTTATGAATGTAATGAATTAATATGAATTCGTCACAAATCCGAGCATTGATTGGTTATTCTCTTGCCCTTTTAGGGAACTAATCTCAACTAAAACCTTGTTCGGAATTTATGACATGCATGTGCATGTTTTTATATTTATATATCGCTCCTGCTCACTCAGTCTTCTAGAGACTGACCCTCTCCCTCCCCAACACTTTAGTGTGCAGGTTTGGCTTTGGAGTTTCGAGCTAGGCGGAGGTGTCTGGAGTCTTTAAGTGGGTCGAGTTAGGCTAGGAGAGTCTTTGCACTCACTCATGTACTTGATTTAGGTTTGATTCGATTCGGCAGTATCTTAAACTTGAATAATTATGTAATTATTATTGAATTGGTTTGTTGGACTGTATTCATGAGTTTAAAAGAGGCCTGAAGTGCCCAAACATACTTATGATTCATATGTTTAAATTAAGCATGTTGATGTATTATATTTTGTTGATTGATTACCATTGCAGGGTCTAGTTCCGCCTAGCTTAGGAAGGTTTTTTTTTATGATTGTCTCCCGTTCGCTATGGTTTGATACGGGTGCGGATTTACTGTTTCGTTACTCGTGTGAGCCATAGTGCGGGGGATGTGGTGCCTCACGTGCGGGGTGCTACATGATGTATTGCAAACCTAGCTCATAATCCCAAACACATCTTAACATCATCTTTGTTACCATGTAGAAAACATTGTGATTGATACATTCAAATCAAGCTTGGGCATAACCAATTATACAATGATCCAATTACAAATTTTATTCAAGTTTCCTGAGGTTGTTGGCCATTACACACATCATGGAACTTGAATTTGGCCACAAAAATTATTAAATCGCTCACGCGACTTGATCAATCGCTCAGGCGATTCTTAATCTAGGTCGCACTTATTATTGTTTTATATTATTTTGTTAGTTCCCTAGCATGTTTCTTTTGCGTTTGATATGAACCCCATCGTGATTCTTCTCCGTGGGGTATAATGTATTGCAAACCTAGCTCATAATCCCAAACACATCTTAACGTCATCTTTGTTACCATGTAGAAAACATTGTGATTGATACTTTCAAATCAAGCTTGGGCATTACCAATTATACAATAATCCCATTACAAATTTGATTTAAGTCTCCTAAGGTCGTTGGCCATTACACACATCATGGAACTTGAATTTGGCCACAAAAATTATTAAATCACTCTCTCGACTTGATGAATCGCTCAGGCGATTCTTCATCTTAGTCGCACTTATTATTGTTATATATTATTTTGCCAGTCCCCTAGCATGTTTCTTTTGCGTATGATATGGGCCCCATCGTGATTCTTCTTCGTGGGGTACGATGTATTGCAAACCTAGGTCATAATCCCAAACAAATCTTAACATCATCTTTGTTATCAGGTAGAAAAAATTATGATTGATACATTCAAATCAAGCTTGGGCATAACCAATTATACAATGATCCCATTACAAATTTGATTCAAGTCTCCTTAGGTTATTGGCCATTAAACACATCATGGAACTTGAATGTGGCCACAAAAATTATTAAATCGCTCACGCGACTTGATGAATCGCTCAGGCGATTCTAAATCTATGCCGCACTTATTATTGTTTTATATTATTTTGTTAGTCCCCTAACATGTTTCATTTGCGTATGATATGAGCCCCATCGTGATTCTTCTCCGTGGGGTATGATGTATGGCAAACCTAGGTCATAATCCCAAACAAATCTTAACATCATCTTTGTTACCATGTAGAAAACATTGTGATTGATACATTCAAATCAAGCTTGGGCATAACCAATTATACAATGATCCCATTACAAATTTGATTCAAGTCTTCTAAGGTTGTTGGCCATTACACACATCATGGAACTTGAATTTGGCCCCAAATATTATTAAATCGCTCATGCGACTTGATCAATCGCTCAGGCGATTCTTAATCTAGGTCGCACTTATTATTGTTTTATATTATTTTGTTAGTCCCCTAGCATGTTTCTTTTGTGTTTGATATGAGCCCCATCGTGATTCTTCTCCGTGGGGTATGATGTATTGCAAACCTAGCTCATAATCCCAAACACATCTTAACATCATCTTTGTTACCATGTAGAAAACATTGTGATTGATACATTCAAATCAAGCTTGGGCATAACCAATTATACAATAATCCCATTACAAATTTGATTCAAGTCTCCTAAGGTTGTTGGCCATTACACACATCATGGAACTTGAATTTGGCCACAAAAATTATTAAATCACTCACTTGACATGATGAATCGCTCAGGCGATTCTTCATCTAGGTCGCACTTGTTATTGTTTTATATTATTTTGTTAGTCCCCTAGCATGTTTCTATTGCGTATGATATGAGCCCCATCGTGATTCTTCTCCGTGGGTTATGATGTATTGCAAACCTAGGTCATAATCCCAAACAAATCTTAACATCATCTTTGTTACCATGTAGAAAAAATTATGATTGATACATTCAAATCAAGCTTGGGCATAACCAATTATATAATGATCCCATTACAAATTTGATTTAAGTCTCCTTAGGTTATTGGTCATTAAACACATCATGGAACTTGAATTTGGCCACAAAAATTATTAAATCGCTCACGCGACTTGATGAATCGCTCAGGCGATTCTTAATCTAGGTGGCACTAATGATTGTTTTATAGTATTTTGTTAGTCCCCTAGCATGTTTCTTTTACGTATGATATCAGCCCCATCGTGATTCTTCTCCGTGCGGTATGATGTATTGCAAACCTAGGTCATAATCCCAAACAAATCTTAACATCATCTTTGTTACCACGTAGAAAACATTGTGATTGATACATTCAAATCAAGCTTTGGCATAACCAATTATACAATGATCCCATTACAAATTTGATTCAAGTCTCCTAAGGTTGTTGGCCATTACACACATCATGGAACTTGAATTTCGCCACAAAAATTATTAAATCGCTCACGCGACTTGATGAATCGCTCAGGCGATTCTTAATCTAGGTCGCACTTATTATTGTTTTATATTATTTTGTTAGTCCCCTAGCATGTTTCTTTTGCGTATGATATGAGCCCCATCAGGATTCTTCTCCGTGGGGTATGATGTATGGCAAACCCAAGTCATAATCCCAAACAAATCTTAACTTCATCTTTATTACCCTGTAGAAAACATTGTGATTGACACATTCAAATCAAGCTTGGGCATAACCAATTATACAATGATCCCATTACAAATTTGATTCAAGTCTCCTAAGGTTGTTGACCATTACACACATCATGGAACTTGAATTTGGCCACAAAAATTATTAAATCGCTCACGCGACTTGATGAATCGCTCAGGCGATTCTTAATCTAGGTCGCACTTATTATTGTTTTATATTATTTTGTTAGTCCCCTAGCATGTCTTTTTGCGTATGATATGAGCCCCATCGTGATTCTTCTCCGTGGGGTATGATGTACGGCAAACCCAAGTCATAATCCCAAACAAATCTTAACTTCATCTTTGTTACCATGTAGAAAACATTGTGATTGATACATTAAAATCAAGCTTGGGCATAACCAATTATACAATGATCCCATTACAAATTTGATTCAAGTCTCCTAAGGTTGTTGGCCATTACACACATCATGGAACTTGAATTTGGCCAAAAAATTATTAAATCGCTCACACGACTTGATCAATCGCTCAGGCGATTCTTAATCTAGGTCGCACTTATTATTGTTTTATATTATTTTTCTAGACCCCTAGCATGTTTCTTTTGCGTATGATATGAGCCCTATCGTTATTCTTCTCCGTGGGGTATGATGTATTGCAAACCTAGGTCATAATCCCAAACACATCTTAACATCATCTTTGTTACCATGTAGAAAACATTGTGATTGATACATTCAAATCAAACTTGGGCATAACCAATTATACAATAATCCCATTACAAATTTGATTCGAGTCTCCTAAGGTTGTTGGCCATTACACACATCATGGAACTTGAATTTGGCCACAAAAATTATTAAATCACTCACTCGACTTGATGAATCGCTCAGGCGATTCTTCATCTAGGTCGCACTTATTATTATTTTATATTATTTTGTTAGTCCCCTAGCTTGTTTCTTTTGCGTATGATATGAGCCCCATCGTGATTCGTCTCCGTGGGGTATGATGTATTGCAAACCTACGTCATAATCCCAAACAAATCTTAACATTATCTTTGTTACCATGTAGAAAAAATTATGATTGATACATTCAAATCAAGCTTGGGCATAACCAATTATACAATGATCCCATTACAAATTTGATTCAAGTCTCCTAAGGTTATTGGCCATTAAACACATCATGGAACTTGAATTTGGCCACAAAAATTATTAAATCGCTCACGCGACTTGATGAATCGCTCAGCCGATTCTTAATCTAGGTGGCACTAATTATTGTTTTATACTATTCTGTTAGTCCCCTAGCTTGTTTCTTTTACGTATGATATGAGCCCCATAGTGATTCTTCTCCGTGGGGTATGATGTATTGCAAACCTAGGTCATAATCCCAAACAAATCTTAACATCATCTTTGTTACCATGTAGAAAACATTGTGATTGATACATTCAAATCAAGCTTGGACATAACCAATTATAAAATGATCCCATTACAAATTTGATTCAAGTCTCCTAAGGTTGTTGGCCATTACACACATCATGGAACTTGAATTTGGCCACAAAAATTATTAAATCGCTCACGCGACTTGATGAATCGCTCAGGCGATTCTTAATCTAGGTCGCACTTATTATTGTTTTATATTATTTTGTTAGTCCCCTAGCATGTTTCTTTTCCGTATGATATGAACCCCATCGGGATTCTTCTCCGTGGGGTATGATGTATGGCAAACCCAAGTCATAATCCCAAACAAATCTTAACTTCATCTTTGTTACCATGTGGAAAACATTGTGATTGACACATTCAAATCAAGCTTGGGCATAACCAATTATACAATGATCCCATTACAAATTTGATTCAAGTCTCCTAAGGTTGTTGACCATTACACACATCATGGAACTTGAATTTGGCCACAAATATTATTAAATCGCTCACGCGACTTGATGAATCGCTCAGGCGATTCTTAATCTAGGTCGCACTTATTATTGTTTTATATTATTTTGTTAGTCCCCTAGCATGTTTCTTTTGCGTATGATATGAGCCCCATCGTGATTCTTCTCCGTGGGGTATGATGTATGGCAAACCCAAGTCATAATCCCAAACAAATCTTAACTTCATCTTTGTTACCATGTAGAAAACATTGTGATTGATACATTCAAATCAAGCTTGGGCATAACCAATTATACAATGATCCCATTACAAATTTGATTCAAGTCTCCGTTGTTGGCCATTACACACATCATGGAACTTGAATTTGGCCACAAAAATTATTAAATCGGTCACGCGACTTGATCAATCGCTCAGGCGATTCTTAATCTAGGTCGCACTTATTATTGTTTTATATTATTTTGTTAGTCCCCTAGCATGTTTCTTTTGCGTTTGATATGAGCCCCATCGTGATTCTTCTCCGTGGGGTATGATGTATTGCAATCCTAACTCATAATCCCAAACACATCTTAACATCATCTTTGTTACCATGTAGAAAACATTGTGATTGATACATTCAAATCAAGCTTGGGCATTACCAATTATACAATAATCCCATTACAAATTTGATTCAAGTCTCCTAAGGTTGTTGGCCATTACACACATCGTGGAACTTGAATTTGGCCACAAAAATTATTAAATCACTCACTCGACTTGATGAATCGCTCAGGCGATTCTTCATCTAGGTCGCACTTATTATTGTGTTATATTATTTTGCCAGTCCCCTAGCATGTTTCTTTTGCGTATGATATGGGCCCCATCGAGATTCTTCTCCGTGGGGGACGATGTATTGCAAACCTAGGTCATAATCCCAAACAAATCTTAACATCATCTTTGTTACCATGTAGAAAAAATTATGATTGATACATTCAAATCAAGCTTGGGCATAACCAATTATACAATGATCCCATTACAAATTTGATTCAAGTCTCCTTAGGTTATTGGCCATTAAACACATCATGGAACTTGAATGTGGCCACAAAAATTATTAAATCGCTCACGCGACTTGATGAATCGCTCAGGCGATTCTTAATCTAGGTGGCACTAATGATTGTTTAATAGTATTTTTTTAGTCCCCTAGCATGTTTCTTTTGCGTATGATATGAGCCCCATCGTGATTCTTCTCCGTGGGGTATGATGTATTGCAAACCTAGCTCATAATCCCAAACAAATCTTAACATCATCTTTGTTACCATGTAGAAAACATTATGATTGGTACATTCAAATCAAGCTTGGGCATAACCAATTATACAATGATCCCATTACAAATTTGATTCAAGTCTCCTAAGGTTGTTGACCATTACACACATCATGGAACTTGAATTTGGCCACAAATATTATTAAATCGCTCACGCGACTTGATGAATCGCTCAGGCGATTCTTAATCTAGGTCGCACTTATTATTGTTTTATATTATTTTGTTAGTCCCCTAGCATGTTTCTTTTGCGTATGATATGAGCCCCATCGTGATTCTTCTCCGTGGGGTATGATGTATGGCAAACCCAAGTCATAATCCCAAACAAATCTTAACTTCATCTTTGTTACCATGTAGAAAACATTGTGATTGATACATTCAAATCAAGCTTGGGCATAACCAATTATACAATGATCCCATTACAAATTTGATTCAAGTCTCCTAAGGTTGTTGACCATTACACACATCATGGAACTTGAATTTGGCCACAAATATTATTAAATCGCTCACGCGACTTGATGAATCGCTCAGGCGATTCTTAATCTAGGTCGCACTTATTATTGTTTTATATTATTTTGTTAGTCCCCTAGCATGTTTCTTTTGCGTATGATATGAGCCCCATCGTGATTCTTCTCCGTGGGGTATGATGTATGGCAAACCCAAGTCATAATCCCAAACAAATCTTAACTTCATCTTTGTTACCATGTAGAAAACATTGTGATTGATACATTCAAATCAAGCTTGGGCATAACCAATTATACAATGATCCCATTACAAATTTGATTCAAGTCTCCGTTGTTGGCCATTACACACATCATGGAACTTGAATTTGGCCACAAAAATTATTAAATCGGTCACGCGACTTGATCAATCGCTCAGGCGATTCTTAATCTAGGTCGCACTTATTATTGTTTTATATTATTTTGTTAGTCCCCTAGCATGTTTCTTTTGCGTTTGATATGAGCCCCATCGTGATTCTTCTCCGTGGGGTATGATGTATTGCAAACCTAACTCATAATCCCAAACACATCTTAACATCATCTTTGTTACCATGTAGAAAACATTGTGATTGATACATTCAAATCAAGCTTGGGCATTACCAATTATACAATAATCCCATTACAAATTTGATTCAAGTCTCCTAAGGTTGTTGGCCATTACACACATCGTGGAACTTGAATTTGGCCACAAAAATTATTAAATCACTCACTCGACTTGATGAATCGCTCAGGCGATTCTTCATCTAGGTCGCACTTATTATTGTGTTATATTATTTTGCCAGTCCCCTAGCATGTTTCTTTTGCGTATGATATGGGCCCCATCGAGATTCTTCTCCGTGGGGGACGATGTATTGCAAACCTAGGTCATAATCCCAAACAAATCTTAACATCATCTTTGTTACCATGTAGAAAAAATTATGATTGATACATTCAAATCAAGCTTGGGCATAACCAATTATACAATGATCCCATTACAAATTTGATTCAAGTCTCCTTAGGTTATTGGCCATTAAACACATCATGGAACTTGAATGTGGCCACAAAAATTATTAAATCGCTCACGCGACTTGATGAATCGCTCAGGCGATTCTTAATCTAGGTGGCACTAATGATTGTTTAATAGTATTTTTTTAGTCCCCTAGCATGTTTCTTTTGCGTATGATATGAGCCCCATCGTGATTCTTCTCCGTGGGGTATGATGTATTGCAAACCTAGCTCATAATCCCAAACAAATCTTAACATCATCTTTGTTACCATGTAGAAAACATTATGATTGGTACATTCAAATCAAGCTTGGGCATAACCAATTATACAATGATCCCATTACAAATTTGATTCAAGTCTCCTAAGGTTGTTGACCATTACACACATCATGGAACTTGAATTTGGCCACAAATATTATTAAATCGCTCACGCGACTTGATGAATCGCTCAGGCGATTCTTAATCTAGGTCGCACTTATTATTGTTTTATATTATTTTGTTAGTCCCCTAGCATGTTTCTTTTGCGTATGATATGAGCCCCATCGTGATTCTTCTCCGTGAGGTATGATGTATGGCAAACCCAAGTCATAATCCCAAACAAATCTTAACTTCATATTTGTTACCATGTAGAAAACATTGTGATTGATACATTCAAATCAAGCTTGGGCATAACCAATTATACAATGATCCCATTACAAATTTGATTCAAGTCTCCGATGTTGGCCATTACACACATCATGGAACTTGAATTTGGCCACAAAAATTATTAAATCGCTCACGCGACTTGATCAATCGCTCAGGCAATTCTTAATCTAGGTCTCACTTATTATTGTTTTATATTATTTTGTTAGTCCCCTAGCATGTTTCTTTTGCGTATGATATGAGCCCTATCGTGATTCTTCTCCGTGGGGTATGATGTATTGCAAACCTAGGTCATAATCCCAAACACATCTTAACATCATCTTTGTTACCATGTAGAAAACGTTGTGATTGATACATTCAAATCAAGCTTGGGCATAACCAATTATACAATGATCCCATTACAAATTTGATTCAAGTCTCCTAAGGTTGTTGACCATTACACACATCATGGAACTTGAATTTGGCCACAAAAATTATTAAATCGCTCACGCGACTTGATGAATCGCTCAGGCGATTCTTAATCTAGGTCGCACTTATTATTGTTTTATATTATTTTGTTAGTCCCCTAGCATGTTTTTTTGCGTATGATATGAGCCCCATCGTGATTCTTCTCCGTGGGGTATGATGTATGGCAAACCCAAGTCATAATCCCAAACAAATCTTAACTTCATCTTTGTTACCATGTAGAAAACATTGTGATTGATACATTCAAATCAAGCTTGGGCATAACCAAATGTACAATGATCCCATTACAAATTTGATTCAAGCCTCCTAAGGTTGTTGGCCATTACACACATCATGGAACTTGAATTTGGCCACAAAAATTATTAAATCGCTCACGCGACTTGATGAATCGCTCAGGCGATTCTTAATCTAGGTCGCACTTATTTTTGTTTTATATTGTTTTGTTAGTCCCCTAGCATGTTTCTTTTGCGTATGATATGAGCCCCATCGTGATTCTTCTCCGTGGGGTATGATGTATGGCAAACCCAAGTCATAATCCCAAACACATCTTAACATCATCTTTGTTACCATGTAGAAAACATTGTGATTGATACATTCAAATCAAGCTTGGGCATAACCAATTATACAATGATCCCATTACAAATTTGATTCAAGCCTCCTAAGGTTGTTGGCCATTACACACATCATGGAACTTGAATTTGGCCACAAAAATTATTAAATCACTCACGCGACTTGATGAATCGCTCAGGCGATTCTTAATCTAGGTCGCACTTATTATTGTTTTATATTATTTTGTTAGTCCCCTAGCATGTTTCTTTTGCGTATGATATGAGCCCCATCGTGATTCTTCTCCGTGGGGTATGATGTATGGCAAACCCAAGTCATAATCCCAAACAAATCTTAACTTCATCTTTCTTACCATGTAGAAAACATTGTGATTGATACATTCAAATCAAGCTTGGGCATAACCAATTATACAATGATCCCATTACAAATTTGATTCAAGTCTCCTAAGGTTGTTGGCCATTACACACATCATGGAACTTGAATTTGGCCCCAAAAATTATTGAATCGCTCACGCGACTTGATCAATCGCTCAGGCGATTCTTAATCTAGGTCGCACTTATTATTGTTTTATATTATTTTGTTAGTCCCCTAGCATGTTTCTTTTGCGTATGATATGAGCCCTATCGTGATTCTTCTCCGTGGGGTATGATGTATTGCAAACCTAGGTCATAATCCCAAACACATCTTAACATCATCTTTGTTACCATGTAGAAAACGTTGTGATTGATACATTCAAATCAAGCTTGGGCATAACCAATTATACAATGATCCCATTACAAATTTGATTCAAGTCTCCTAAGGTTGTTGACCATTACACACATCATGGAACTTGAATTTGGCCACACAAATTATTAAATCGCTCACGCGACTTGATGAATCGCTCAGGCGATTCTTAATCTAGGTCGCACTTATTATTGTTTTATATTATTTTGTTAGTCCCCTAGCATGTTTTTTTGCGTATGATATGAGCCCCATCGTGATTCTTCTCCGTGGGGTATGATGTATGGCAAACCCAAGTCATAATCCCAAACAAATCTTAACTTCATCTTTGTTACCATGTAGAAAACATTGTGATTGATACATTCAAATCAAGCTTGGGCATAACCAAATGTACAATGATCCCATTACAAATTTGATTCAAGCCTCCTAAGGTTGTTGGCCATTACACACATCATGGAACTTGAATTTGGCCACAAAAATTATTAAATCGCTCACGCGACTTGATGAATCGCTCAGGCGATTCTTAATCTAGGTCGCACTTATTTTTGTTTTATATTATTTTGTTAGTCCCCTAGCATGTTTCTTTTGCGTATGATATGAGCCCCATCGTGATTCTTCTCCGTGGGGTATGATGTATGGCAAACCCAAGTCATAATCCCAAACACATCTTAACATCATCTTTGTTACCATGTAGAAAACATTGTGATTGATACATTCAAATCAAGCTTGGGCATAACCAATTATACAATGATCCCATTACAAATTTGATTCAAGCCTCCTAAGGTTGTTGGCCATTACACACATCATGGAACTTGAATTTGGCCACAAAAATTATTAAATCACTCACGCGACTTGATGAATCGCTCAGGCGATTCTTAATCTAGGTCGCACTTATTATTGTTTTATATTATTTTGTTAGTCCCCTAGCATGTTTCTTTTGCGTATGATATGAGCCCCATCGTGATTCTTCTCCGTGGGGTATGATGTATGGCAAACCCAAGTCATAATCCCAAACAAATCTTAACTTCATCTTTCTTACCATGTAGAAAACATTGTGATTGATACATTCAAATCAAGCTTGGGCATAACCAATTATACAATGATCCCATTACAAATTTGATTCAAGTCTCCTAAGGTTGTTGGCCATTACACACATCATGGAACTTGAATTTGGCCCCAAAAATTATTGAATCGCTCACGCGACTTGATCAATCGCTCAGGCGATTCTTAATCTAGGTCGCACTTATTATTGTTTTATATTATTTTGTTAGTCCCCTAGCATGTTTCTTTTGCGTATGATATGAGCCCTATCGTGATTCTTCTCCGTGGGGTATGATGTATTGCAAACCTAGGTCATAATCCCAAACACATCTTAACATCATCTTTGTTACCATGTAGAAAACGTTGTGATTGATACATTCAAATCAAGCTTGGGCATAACCAATTATACAATGATCCCATTACAAATTTGATTCAAGTCTCCTAAGGTTGTTGACCATTACACACATCATGGAACTTGAATTTGGCCACAAAAATTATTAAATCGCTCACGCGACTTGATGAATCGCTCAGGCGATTCTTAATCTAGGTCGCACTTATTATTGTTTTATATTATTTTGTTAGTCCCCTAGCATGTTTTTTTGCCTATGATATGAGCCCCATCGTGATTCTTCTCCGTGGGGTATGATGTATGGCAAACCCAAGTCATAATCCCAAACAAATCTTAACTTCATCTTTGTTACCATGTAGAAAACATTGTGATTGATACATTCAAATCAAGCTTGGGCATAACCAAATGTACAATGATCCCATTACAAATTTGATTCAAGCCTCCTAAGGTTGTTGGCCATTACACACATCATGGAACTTGAATTTGGCCACAAAAATTATTAAATCGCTCACGCGACTTGATGAATCGCTCAGGCGATTCTTAATCTAGGTCGCACTTATTTTTGTTTTATATTATTTTGTTAGTCCCCTAGCATGTTTCTTTTGCGTATGATATGAGCCCCATCGTGATTCTTCTCCGTGGGGTATGATGTATGGCAAACCCAAGTCATAATCCCAAACACATCTTAACATCATCTTTGTTACCATGTAGAAAACATTGTGATTGATACATTCAAATCAAGCTTGGGCATAACCAATTATACAATGATCCCATTACAAATTTGATTCAAGCCTCCTAAGGTTGTTGGCCATTACACACATCATGGAACTTGAATTTGGCCACAAAAATTATTAAATCACTCACGCGACTTGATGAATCGCTCAGGCGATTCTTAATCTAGGTCGCACTTATTATTGTTTTATATTATTTTGTTAGTCCCCTAGCATGTTTCTTTTGCGTATGATATGAGCCCCATCGTGATTCTTCTCCGTGGGGTATGATGTATGGCAAACCCAAGTCATAATCCCAAACAAATCTTAACTTCATCTTTCTTACCATGTAGAAAACATTGTGATTGATACATTCAAATCAAGCTTGGGCATAACCAATTATACAATGATCCCATTACAAATTTGATTCAAGTCTCCTAAGGTTGTTGGCCATTACACACATCATGGAACTTGAATTTGGCCCCAAAAATTATTGAATCGCTCACGCGACTTGATCAATCGCTCAGGCGATTCTTAATCTAGGTCGCACTTATTATTGTTTTATATTATTTTGTTAGTCCCCTAGCATGTTTCTTTTGCGTATGATATGAGCCCTATCGTGATTCTTCTCCGTGGGGTATGATGTATTGCAAACCTAGCTCATAATCCCAAACACATCTTAACATCATCTTTGTTACCATATAGAAAACATTGTGATTGATACATTCAAATCAAGCTTGGGCATAACCAATTATACAATAATCCCATTACTAATTTGATTCAAGTCTCCTAAGGTTGTTGGCCATTACACACATCATGGAACTTGAATTTGGCCACAAAAATTATTAAATCACTCACTCGACTTGATGAATCGCTCAAGCGATTCTTCATCTAGGTCGCACTTATTATTGTTTTATATTATTTTGTTAGTCCCCTAGCATGTTTCTTTTGCGTATGATATGAGCCCCATCGTGATTCTTCTCCGTGGGGTATGATGTATTGCAAACCTAGGTCATAATCCCAAATAAATCTTAACATCATCTTTGTTACCATGTAGAAAAAATTATGATTGAAGCTTGGGCATAACCAATTATACAATGATCCCATTATAAATTTGATTCAAGTCTCCTAAGGTTATTGGCCATTAAACACATCATGGAACTTGAATTTGGCCACAAAAATTATTAAATCGCTCACGCGACTTGATGAATCGCTCAGGCGATTCTTAATCTAGTTGGCACTAATTATTGTTTTATAGTATTTTGTTAGTCCCCTAGCATGTTTCTTTTGCGTATGATATGAGCCCCATCGTGATTCTTCTCCGTGGGGTATGATGTATTGCAAACCTAGGTCATAATCCCAAACAAATCTTAACATCATCTTTGTTACCATGTAGAAAACATTGTGATTGATACATTCAAATCAAGCTTGGGCATAACCAATTATACAATGATCCCATTATAAATTTGATTGAAGTCTCCTAAGGTCGTTGGTCATTACACACATCATGGAACTTGAATTTGGCCCCAAAAATTATTAAATCGCTCACGCGACTTGATCAATCGCTCAGGCGATTCTTAATCTAGGTCGCACTTATTATTGTTTTATATTATTTTGTTAATCCCCTAGCATGTTTCTTTTGCGTATGATATGAGCCCTATCGTGATTCTTCTCCGTGGGGTATGATGTCTTACAAACCTAACTCATAATCCCAAACACATCTTAACATCATCTTTGTTACCATGTAGAAAACATTGTGATTGATACATTCAAATCAAGCTTCGGCATAACCAATTATACAATAATCCCATTACTAATTTGATTCAAGTCTCCTAAGGTTGTTGGCCATTACACACATCATGGAACTTTAATTTGGCCACAAAAATTATTAAATCACTCACTCGACTTGATGAATCGCTCTGGCGATTCTTCATCTAGGTCGCACTTATTATTGTTTTATATTATTTTGTTAGTCCCCTAGCATGTTTCTTTTGCGTATGATATGAGCCCCATCGTGATTCTTCTCCGTGGGGTATGATGTATTGCAAACCTAGGTCATAATCCCAAATAAATCTTAACATCATCTTTGTTACCATGTAGAAAAAATTATGATTGAAGCTTGGGCATAACCAATTATACAATGATCCCATTACAAATTTGATTCAAGTCTCCTAAGGTTATTGGCCATTAAACACATCATGGAACTTGAATTTGGCCACAAAAATTATTAAATCGCTCACGCGACTTGATGAATCGCTCAGGCGATTCTTAATCTAGTTGGCACTAATTATTGTTTTATAGTATTTTGTTAGTCCCCTAGCATGTTTCTTTTGCGTATGATATGAGCCCCATCGTGATTCTTCTCCGTGGGGTATGATGTATTGCAAACCTAGGTCATAATCCCAAACAAATCTTAACATCATCTTTGTTACCATGTAGAAAACATTGTGATTGATACATTCAAATCAAGCTTGGGCATAACCAATTATACAATGATCCCATTACAAATTTGATTGAAGTCTCCTAAGGTTATTGGTCATTACACACATCATGGAACTTGAATTTGGCCCCAAAAATTATTAAATCGCTCACGCGACTTGATCAATCGCTCAGGCGATTCTTAATCTAGGTCGCACTTATTATTGTTTTATATTATTTTGTTAATCCCCTAGCATGTTTCTTTTGCGTATGATATGAGCCCTATCGTGATTCTTCTCCGTGGGGTATGATGTCTTACAAACCTAACTCATAATCCCAAACACATCTTAACATCATCTTTGTTACCATGTAGAAAACATTGTGATTGATACATTCAAATCAAGCTTGGGCATAACCAATTATACAATAATCCCATTACTAATTTGATTCAAGTCTCCTAAGGTTGTTGGCCATTACACACATCATGGAACTTTAATTTGGCCACAAAAATTATTAAATCACTCACTCGACTTGATGAATCGCTCTGGCGATTCTTCATCTAGGTCGCACTTATTATTGTTTTATATTATTTTGTTAGTCCCCTAGCATGTTTCTTTTGCGTATGATATGAGCCCCATCGTGATTCTTCTCCGTGGGGTATGATGTATTGCAAACCTAGGTCATAATCCCAAATAAATCTTAACATCATCTTTGTTACCATGTAGAAAAAATTATGATTGAAGCTTGGGCATAACCAATTATACAATGATCCCATTACAAATTTGATTCAAGTCTCCTAAGGTTATTGGCCATTAAACACATCATGGAACTTGAATTTGGCCACAAAAATTATTAAATCGCTCACGCGACTTGATGAATCGCTCAGGCGATTCTTAATCTAGTTGGCACTAATTATTGTTTTATAGTATTTTGTTAGTCCCCTAGCATGTTTCTTTTGCGTATGATAAGAGCCCCATCGTGATTCTTCTCCGTGGGGTATGATGTATTGCAGACCTAGGTCATAATCCCAAACAAATCTTAACATCATCTTTGTTACCATGTAGAAAACATTGTGATTGATACATTCAAATCAAGCTTGGGCATAACCAATTATACAATGATCCCATTACAAATTTGATTGAAGTCTCCTAAGGTCGTTGGTCATTACACACATCATGGAACTTGAATTTGGCCCCAAAAATTATTAAATCGCTCACGCGACTTGATCAATCGCTCAGGCGATTCTTAATCTAGGTCGCACTTATTATTGTTTTATATTATTTTGTTAATCCCCTAGCATGTTTCTTTTGCGTATGATATGAGCCCTATCGTGATTCTTCTCCGTGGGGTATGATGTCTTACAAACCTAACTCATAATCCCAAACACATCTTAACATCATCTTTGTTACCATGTAGAAAACATTGTGATTGATACATTCAAATCAAGCTTCGGCATAACCAATTATACAATAATCCCATTACTAATTTGATTCAAGTCTCCTAAGGTTGTTGGCCATTACACACATCATGGAACTTTAATTTGGCCACAAAAATTATTAAATCACTCACTCGACTTGATGAATCGCTCTGGCGATTCTTCATCTAGGTCGCACTTATTATTGTTTTATATTATTTTGTTAGTCCCCTAGCATGTTTCTTTTGCGTATGATATGAGCCCCATCGTGATTCTTCTCCGTGGGGTATGATGTATTGCAAACCTAGGTCATAATCCCAAATAAATCTTAACATCATCTTTGTTACCATGTAGAAAAAATTATGATTGAAGCTTGGGCATAACCAATTATACAATGATCCCATTACAAATTTGATTCAAGTCTCCTAAGGTTATTGGCCATTAAACACATCATGGAACTTGAATTTGGCCACAAAAATTATTAAATCGCTCACGCGACTTGATGAATCGCTCAGGCGATTCTTAATCTAGTTGGCACTAATTATTGTTTTATAGTATTTTGTTAGTCCCCTAGCATGTTTCTTTTGCGTATGATATGAGCCCCATCGTGATTCTTCTCCGTGGGGTATGATGTATTGCAAACCTAGGTCATAATCCCAAACAAATCTTAACATCATCTTTGTTACCATGTAGAAAACATTGTGATTGATACATTCAAATCAAGCTTGGGCATAACCAATTATACAATGATCCCATTACAAATTTGATTGAAGTCTCCTAAGGTTATTGGTCATTACACACATCATGGAACTTGAATTTGGCCCCAAAAATTATTAAATCGCTCACGCGACTTGATCAATCGCTCAGGCGATTCTTAATCTAGGTCGCACTTATTATTGTTTTATATTATTTTGTTAATCCCCTAGCATGTTTCTTTTGCGTATGATATGAGCCCTATCGTGATTCTTCTCCGTGGGGTATGATGTCTTACAAACCTAACTCATAATCCCAAACACATCTTAACATCATCTTTGTTACCATGTAGAAAACATTGTGATTGATACATTCAAATCAAGCTTCGGCATAACCAATTATACAATAATCCCATTACTAATTTGATTCAAGTCTCCTAAGGTTGTTGGCCATTACACACATCATGGAACTTTAATTTGGCCACAAAAATTATTAAATCACTCACTCGACTTGATGAATCGCTCTGGCGATTCTTCATCTAGGTCGCACTTATTATTGTTTTATATTATTTTGTTAGTCCCCTAGCATGTTTCTTTTGCGTATGATATGAGCCCCATCGTGATTCTTCTCCGTGGGGTATGATGTATTGCAAACCTAGGTCATAATCCCAAATAAATCTTAACATCATCTTTGTTACCATGTAGAAAAAATTATGATTGAAGCTTGGGCATAACCAATTATACAATGATCCCATTACAAATTTGATTCAAGTCTCCTAAGGTTATTGGCCATTAAACACATCATGGAACTTGAATTTGGCCACAAAAATTATTAAATCGCTCACGCGACTTGATGAATCGCTCAGGCGATTCTTAATCTAGTTGGCACTAATTATTGTTTTATAGTATTTTGTTAGTCCCCTAGCATGTTTCTTTTGCGTATGATAAGAGCCCCATCGTGATTCTTCTCCGTGGGGTATGATGTATTGCAAACCTAGGTCATAATCCCAAACAAATCTTAACATCATCTTTGTTACCATGTAGAAAACATTGTGATTGATACATTCAAATCAAGCTTGGGCATAACCAATTATACAATGATCCCATTACAAATTTGATTGAAGTCTCCTAAGGTTGTTGGTCATTACACACATCATGGAACTTGAATTTGGCCCCAAAAATTATTGAATCGCTCACGCGACTTGATCAATCGCTCAGGCAATTCTTAATCTAGGTCGCACTTATTATTGTTTTATATTATTTTGTTAATCCCCTAGCATGTTTCTTTTGCGTATGATATGAGCCCTATCGTGATTCTTCTCCGTGGGGTATGATGTCTTGCAAACCTAACTCATAATCCCAAACACATCTTAACATCATCTTTGTTACCATGTAGAAAACATTGTGATTGATACATTCAAATCAAGCTTGGGCGTAACCAATTATACAATAATCCCATTACTAATTTGATTCAAGTCTCCTAAGGTTGTTGGCCATTACACACATCATGGAACTTTAATTTGGCCACAAAAATTATTAAATCACTCACTCGACTTGATGAATCGCTCTGGCGATTCTTCATCTAGGTCGCACTTATTATTGTTTTATATTATTTTGTTAGTCCCCTAGCATGTTTCTTTTGCGTATGATATGAGCCCCATCGTGATTCTTCTCCGTGGGTATGATGTATTGCAAACCTAGGTCATAATCCCAAACAAATCTTAACATCATCTTTGTTACCATGTAGAAAAAATTATGATTGATACATTCAAATCAAGCTTGGGCATAACCAATTATACAATGATCCCATTACAAATTTGATTCAAGTCTCCTAAGGTTATTGGCCATTAAACACATCATGGAACTTGAATTTGGCCACAAAAATTTTTAAATCGCTCACGCGACTTGATCAATCGCTCAGGCGATTCTTAATCTAGGTCTCACTTATTATGGTTTTATATTATTTTGTTAGTCCCCTAGCATGTTTCTTTTGCGTATGATATGAGCCCTATCGTGATTCTTCTCCGTGGGGTTTGATGTATTGCAAACCTAGATCATAATCCCAAACACATCTTAACATCATCTTTTTTACCATGTAGAAAACATTGTGATTGATACATTCAAATCAAGCTTGGGCATAACCAATTATACAATGATCCCATTACAAATTTGATTCAAGTCTCCTAAGGTTGTTGGCCATTACACACATCATGGAACTTGAATTTGGCCACAAAAATTATTAAATCACTAACTCGACTTGATGAATCGCTCAGGCGATTCTTCATCTAGGTCGCACTTATTATTGTGTTATATTATTTTACCAGTCCCCTAGCATGTTTCTTTTGCGTATGATATGGGCCCCATCGTGATTCTTCACCGTGGGGTATGATGTATTGCAAACCTAGGTCATAATCCCAAACAAATCTTAACATCATCTTTGTTACCATGTAGAAAACATTGTGATTGATACATTCAAATCAAGCTTGGGCATAACCAATTATACAATGATCCCATTACAAATTTGATTCAAGTCTCCTAAGGTTGTTGGCCATTACACACATCATGGAACTTGAATTTGGCCAAAAAATTATTAAATCGCTCACGCGACTTGATCAATCGCTCAGGCGATTCTTGATCTAGGTCGCACTTATTATTGTTTTATATTATTTTTCTAGTCCCCTAGCATGTTTCTTTTGCGTATGATATGAGCCCCATCGTGATTCTTCTCCGTGGGGTATGATGTATTGCAAACCTAGGTCATAATCCCAAACAAATCTTAACATCATCTTTGTTACCATGTAGAAAACATTGTGATTGATACATTCAAATCAAGCATGGGCATAACCAATTATACAATGATCCCATTACAAATTTGATTCAAGTCTCCTAAGGTAGTTGACCATTACACACATCATGGAACTTGAATTTGGCCACAAAAATTATTAAATCGCTCACGCGACTTGATGAATCGCTCAGGCGATTCTTAATCTAGGTCGCAGTTATTATTGTTTTATATTATTTTGTTAGTCCCCTAGCATGTTTCTTTTGCGTATGATATGAGCCCCATCGGGATTCTTCTCCGTGGGGTATAATGTATGGCAAACCCAAGTCATAATCCCAAACAAATCTTAACTTCATCTTTGTTACCATGTAGAAAACATTGTAATTGACACATTCAAATCAAGCTTGGGCATAACCAATTATACAATGATCCCATTACAAATTTGATTCAAGTCTCCTAAGGTTGTTGGCCATTACACACATCATGGAACTTGAATTTGGCCAAAAAATTATTAAATCGCTCACGCGACTTGATGAATCGCTCAGGCGATTCTTAATCTATGTCACACTTATTATTCTTTTATATTATTTTGTTAGTCCCCTAACATGTTTCATTTGCGTATGACATGAGCCCCATCGTGATTCTTCTCCGTGGGGTATGATGTATGGCAAACCTAGGTCATAATTCCAAACAAATCTTAACATCATCTTTGTTACAATGTAGAAAACATTGTGATTGATACATTCAAATCAAGCTTAGGCATAACCAATTATACAATGATCCCATTACAAATTTGATTGAAGTCTCGTAAGGTTGTTGGCCATTACACACATCATGGAACTTGAATTTGGCCCCAAAAATTATTAAATCGCTCACGCGACTTGATCAATCGCTCAGGCGATTCTTAATCTAGATCGCATTTGTTATTGTTTTATATTATTTTGTTAGTCCCCTAGCATGTTTCTTTTGCGTATGATATGAGCCCCATCGTGATTCTTCTCTGTGGGGTATGATGTATTGCAAACCTAGGTCATAATCCCAAACAAATCTTAACATCATCTTTGTTACCATGTAGAAAAAATTATGATTGAAGCTTGGGCATAACCAATTATACAATGATCCCATTACAAATTTGATTCAAGTCTCCTAAGGTTATTGGCCATTAAACACCTCATGGAACTTGAATTTGGCCACAAAAATTATTAAATCGCTCACGCGACTTGATGAATCGCTCAGGCGATTCTTAATCTAGTTGGCACTAATTATTGTTTTATAGTATTTTGTTAGTCCCCTAGCATGTTTCTTTGGCGTATGATATGAGCCCCATCGTGATTCTTCTCCGTGGGGTATGATGTATTGCAAACCTAGGTCATAATCCCAAACAAATCTTAACATCATCTTTGTTACCATGTAGAAAACATTGTGATTGATACATTCAAATCAAGCTTGGGCATAACCAATTATACAATGATTCCATTACAAATTTGATTCAAGTCTCCTAAGGTTGTTGGCCATTACACACATCATGGAACTTGAATTTGGCCCCAAAAATTATTAAATCGCTCACGCGACTTGATCAATCGCTCAGGCGATTCTTAATCTAGGTCGCACTTATTATTGTTTTATATTATTTTGTTAGTCCCCTAGCATGTTTCTTTTGCGTATGATATAAGCGCTATCGTGATTCTTCTCCGTGGGGTACGATGTATTGCAAACCTAGCTCATAATCCCAAACACATCTTAACATCATCTTTGTTACCATGTAGAAAACATTGTGATTGATACATTCAAATCAAGCTTGGGCATAACCAATTATACAATAATCCCATTACAAATTTGATTCAAGTCTCCTAAGGTTGTTGGCCATTACACACATCATGGAACTTGAATTTGGCCACAAAAATTATTAAATCACTCACTCGACTTGATGAATCGCTCAAGCGATTCTTCATCTAGGTCGCACTTATTATTGTTTTATATTATTTTGTTAGTCCCCTAGCATGTTTCTTTTGCGTATGATATGAGCCCCATCGTGATTCTTCTCCGTGGGGTATGATGTATTGCAAACCTAGGTCATAATCCCAAACAAATCTTAACATCATCTTTGTTACCATGTTGAAAAAATTATGATTGAAGCATGGGCATAACCAATTATACAATGATCCCATTACAAATTTGATTCAAGTCTCCTAAGGTTATTGGCCATTAAACACCTCTTGGAACTTGAATTTGGCCACAAAAATTATTAAATCGCTCACGCGACTTGATGAATCGCTCAGGCGATTCTTAATCTAGTTTGCACTAATTATTGTTTTATAGTATTTTGTTAGTCCCCTAGCATGTTTCTTTTGCGTATGATATGAGCCCCATCGTGATTCTTCTCCGTGGGGTATGATGTATTGCAAACCTAGGTCATAATCCCAAACAAATCTTAACATCATCTTTGTTACCATGTAGAAAACATTGTGATTGATACATTCAAATCAAGCTTGGGCATAACCAATTATACAATGATTCCATTACAAATTTGATTCAAGTCTCCTAAGGTTGTTGGCCATTACACACATCATGGAACTTGAATTTGGCCCCAAAAATTATTAAATCGCTCACGCGACTTGATCAATCGCTCAGGCGATTCTTAATCTAGGTCGCACTTATTATTGTTTTATAATATTTTGTTAATCCCCTAGCATGTTTCTTTTGCGTATGATATGAGCCCTATCGTGATTCTTCTCCGTGAGGCATGATGTATTACAAACCTAACTCATAATCCCAAACACATCTTAACATCATCTTTGTTACCATGTAGAAAACATTGTGATTGATACATTCAAATCAAGCTTGGGCACAACCAATTATACAATAATCCCATTACTAATTTGATTCAAGTCTCCTAAGGTTGTTGGCCATTACACACATCATGGAACTTGAATTTGGCCACAAAAATTACTAAATCACTCACTCGACTTGATGAATCGCTCAAGCGATTCTTCATCTAGGTCGCACTTATTATTGTATTATATTATTTTGTTAGTCCCCTAGCATGTTTCTTTTGCGTATGATATGAGCCCCATCGTGATTCTTCTCCGTGGGGTATGATGTATTACAAACCTAGGTCATAATCCCAAACAAATCTTAACATCATCTTTGTTACCATGTAGAAAAAATTATGATTGAAGCTTGGGCATAACCAGTTATACAATGATCCCATTACAAATTTAATTGAAGTCTCCTAAGGTTATTGGGCATTACACACATCATGGAACTTGAATTTGGCCCCAAAAATTATTAAATCGCTCACGCGACTTGATCAATCGCTCAGGCGATTCTTAATCTACGTCGCACTTATTATTGTTTTATATTATTTTGATAATCCCCTAGCATGTTTCTTTTGCGTATGATATGAGCCCTATCGTGATTCTTCTCCGTGGGGTATGATGTATTACAAACCTAACTCATAATCCCAAACACATCTTAACATCATCTTTGTTACCATGTAGAAAAAATTATGATTGAAGCTTGGGCATAACCAATTATACAATGATCCCATTACAAATTTGATTCAAGTCTCCTAAGGTTATTGGCCATTAAACACATCATGGAACTTGAATTTGGCCACAAAAATTATTAAATCGCTCACGTGACTTGATGAATCGCTCAGGCGATTCTTAATCTAGTTGGCACTAATTATTGTTTTATAGTATTTTGTTAGTGCCCTAGCATGTTTCTTTTGCGTATGATATGAGCCCCATCGTGATTCTTCTCCGTGGGGTATGATGTATTGTAAACCTAGGTCATAATCCCAAACAAATCTTCACATCATCTTTGTTACCATGTAGAAAACATTGTGACTGATACATTCAAATCAAGCTTGGGCATAACCAATTATACAATGATCCCATTACAAATTTGATTCAAGTCTCCTAAGGTTATTGGCCATTACAAACATCATGGAACTTGAATTTGGCCCAAAAAATTATTAAATCGCTCACTCGACTTGATCAATCGCTCAGGCGATTCTTAATCTAGGTCGCACTTATTATTGTTTTATATTATTTTGTTAATCCCCTAGCATGTTTCTTTTGCGTATGATATGAGCCCTATCGTGATTCTTCTCCGTGGGGTATGATGTCTTACAAACCTAACTCATAATCCCAAACACATCTTAACATCATCTTTGTTACCATGTAGAAAACATTGTGATTGATACATTCAAATCAAGCTTGGGCATAACCAATTATACAATAATCCCATTACTAATTTGATTCAAGTCTCCTAAGGTTGTTGGCCATTACACACATCATGGAACTTGAATTTGGCCACAAAAATTATTAAATCACTCACTCGACTTGATGAATCGCTCAAGCGATTCTTTATCTAGGTCGCACTTATTATTATTTTATATTTTTTTGTTAGTCCCCTAGCATGTTTCTTTTGCGTATGATATGAGCCCCATCGTGATTCTTCTCCGTGGGGTATGATGTATTGTAAGCCTAGGTCATAATCCCAAACAAATCTTAACATCATCTTTGTTACCATGTAGAGAACATTGTGATTGATACATTCAAATCAAGCTGGGGCATAACCAATTAAACAATGATCCCATTACAAATTTGATTCAAGTCTCCTAAGGTTGTTGGCCATTACACACATCATGGAACTTGAATTTGGCCCCAAAAATTATTAAATCGCTCACTCGACTTGATCAATCGCTCAGGCGATTCTTAATCTAGGTCGCACTTATTATTGTTTTATATTATTTTGTTAATCCCCTAGCATATTTCTTTTGCGTATGATATGAGCCCTATCGTGAGTCTTCTCCGTGGGGTATGATGTATTACAAACCTAACTCATAATCCCAAACACATCTTAACATCATCTTTGTTACCATGTAGAAAACATTGTGATTGATACATTCAAATCAAGCTTGGGAATAACCAATTATACAATAATCCCATTACTAATTTGATTCAAGTCTCCTAAGGTTGTTGGCCATTACACACATCATGGAACTTGAATTTGGCCACAAAAATTATTAAATCACTCACTCGACTTGATGAATCGCTCAAGCGATTCTTCATCTAGGTCGCACTTATTATTGTTTTATATTATTTTGTTAGTCCCCTAGCATGTTTCTTTTGCGTATGATATGAGCCCCATCGTGATTCTTCTCCGTGGGGTATGATGTATTGCAAACCTAGGTCATAATCCCAAACAAATCTTAACATCATCTTTGTTACCATGTAGAAAAAATTATGATTGATACATTCAAATCAAGCTTGGGCATAACCAATTATACAATGATCCCATTACAAATTTGATTCAAGTCTCCTAAGGTTATTGGCCATTAAACACATCATGGAACTTGAATTTGGCCACAAAAATTATTAAATCGCTCACGCGACTTGATGAATCGCTCAGGCGATTCTTAATCTAGGTGGCACTAATTATTGTTTTATAGTATTTTGTTAGTCCCGTAGCATGTTTCTTTTGCGTATGATATGAGCCCCATCGTGATTCTTCTCCGTGGGGTATGCTGTATTGCAAACCTAGGTCATAATCCCAAACAAATCTTAACATCATCTTTGTTACCATGTAGAAAACATTGTGATTGATACATTCAAATCAAGCTTGGGCATAACCAATTATACAATGATCCCATTACAAATTTGATTCAACTCTCCTAAGGTTGTTTGCCATTACACACATCATGGAACTTGAATTTGGCCCCAAAAATTATTAAATCGCTCACGCGACTTGATCAATCGCTCAGGCGATTCTTAATCTAGGTCGCACTTATTATTGTTTTATATTATTTTTTTTAGTCCCCTGGCATGTTTCTTTTGCGTATGATATGAGCCCTATCGTGATTCTTCTCCGTGGGGTATGATGTATTGCAAACCTAGCTCATAATCCCAAACACATCTTAACATCATCTTTGTTACCATATAGAAAACATTGTGATTGATACATTCAAATCAAGCTTGGGCATAACCAAATATACAATAATCCCATTACTAATTTGATTCAAGTCTCCTAAGGTTGTTGGCCATTACACACATCATGGAACTTGAATTTGGCCACAAAAATTATTAAATCACTCACTCGACTTGATGAATCGCTCAAGCGATTCTTCATCTAGGTCGCACTTATTATTGTTTTATATTATTTTGTTAGTCCCCTAGCATGTTTCTTTTGCGTATGATATGAGCCCCATCGTGATTCTTCTCCGTGGGGTATGACGTATTGCAAACCTAGGTCATAATCCCAAACAAATCCTAACATCATCTTTGTTACCATGTAGAAAAAATTATGATTGATACATTCAAATCAAGCTTGGGCATAACCAATTATATAATGATCCCATTACAAATTTGATTCAAGTCTCCTAAGGTTATTGGCCATTAAACACATCATGGAACTTGAATTTGGCCACAAAAATTATTAAATCGCTCACGCGACTTGATGAATCGCTCAGGCGATTCTTAATCTAGGTGGCACTAATTATTGTTTTATAGTATTTTGTTAGTCCCCTAGCATGTTTCTTTTGCGTATGATATGAGCCCCATCGTGATTCTTCTCCGTGGGGTATGCTGTATTGCAAACCTAGGTCATAATCCCAAACAAATCTTAACATCATCTTTGTTACCATGTAGAAAACATTGTGATTGATACATTCAAATCAAGCTTGGGCATAACCAATTATACAATGATCCCATTACAAATTTGATTCAAATCTCCTAAGGTTGTTGGCCATTACACACATCATGGAACTTGAATTTGGCCCCAAAAATTATTAAATCGCTCACGCGACTTGATCAATTGCTCAGGCGATTCTTAATCTAGGTCGCACTTATTATTGTTTTATATTTTTTTTTTAGTCCCCTAGCATGTTTCTTTTGCGTATGATATGAGCCCTATCGTGATTCTTCTCCGTGGGGTATGATGTATTGCAAACCGAGCTTATAATCCCAAACACATATTAACATCATCTTTGTTACCATATAGAAAACATTGTGATTGAGACATTCAAATCAAGCTTGGGCATAACCAAATATACAATAATCCCATTACTAATTTGATTCAAGTCTCCTAAGGTTGTTGGCCATTACACACATCATGGAACTTGAATTTGGCCAAAAAATTATTCAATCGCTCACGCGACTTGATCAATCGCTCAGGCGATTCTTAATCTAGGTGGCACTAATTATTGTTTTATAGTATTTTGTTAGTCCCCTAGCATGTTTCTTTTGCGTATGATATGAGCCCCATCGTGATTCTTCTCCGTGGGGTATGACGTATTGCAAACCTAGGTCATAATCCCAAACAAATCCTAACATCATCTTTGTTACCATGTAGAAAAAATTATGATTGATACATTCAAATCAAGCTTGGGCATAACCAATTATATAATGATCCCATTACAAATTTGATTCAAGTCTCCTAAGGTTATTGGCCATTAAACACATCATGGAACTTGAATTTGGCCACAAAAATTATTAAATCGCTCACGCGACTTGATGAATCGCTCAGGCGATTCTTAATCTAGGTGGCACTAATTATTGTTTTATAGTATTTTGTTAGTCCCCTAGCATGTTTCTTTTGCGTATGATATGAGCCCCATCGTGATTCTTCTCCGTGGGGTATGCTGTATTGCAAACCTAGGTCATAATCCCAAACAAATCTTAACATCATCTTTGTTACCATGTAGAAAACATTGTGATTGATACATTCAAATCAAGCTTGGGCATAACCAATTATACAATGATCCCATTACAAATTTGATTCAAATCTCCTAAGGTTGTTGGCCATTACACACATCATGGAACTTGAATTTGGCCCCAAAAATTATTAAATCGCTCACGCGATTTGATCAATTGCTCAGGCGATTCTTAATCTAGGTCGCACTTATTATTGTTTTATATTTTTTTTTTAGTCCCCTAGCATGTTTCTTTTGCGTATGATATGAGCCCTATCGTGATTCTTCTCCGTGGGGTATGATGTATTGCAAACCGAGCTTATAATCCCAAACACATATTAACATCATCTTTGTTACCATATAGAAAACATTGTGATTGAGACATTCAAATCAAGCTTGGGCATAACCAAATATACAATAATCCCATTACTAATTTGATTCAAGTCTCCTAAGGTTGTTGGCCATTACACACATCATGGAACTTGAATTTGGCCAAAAAATTATTCAATCGCTCACGCGACTTGATCAATCGCTCAGGCGATTCTTAATCTAGGTGGCACTAATTATTGTTTTATAGTATTTTGTTAGTCCCCTAGCATGTTTCTTTTGCGTATGATATGAGCCCCATCGTGATTCTTCTCCGTGGGGTATGCTGTATTGCAAACCTAGGTGATAATCCCAAACAAATCTTAACATCATCTTTGTTACCATGTAGAAAACATTGTGATTGATACATTCAAATCAAGCTTGGGCATAACCAATTATACAATGATCCCATTACAAATTTGATTCAAGTCTCCTAAGGTTGTTGGCCATTACACACATCATGGAACTTGAATTTGGCCAAAAAATTATTCAATCGCTCACGCGACTTGATCAATCGCTCAGGCGATTCTTAATCTAGGTGGCACTAATTATTGTTTTATAGTATTTTGTTAGTCCCCTAGCATGTTTCTTTTGCGTATGATATGAGCCCCATCGTGATTCTTCTCCGTGGGGTATGCTGTATTGCAAACCTAGGTCATAATCCCAAACAAATCTTAACATCATCTTTGTTACCATGTAGAAAACATTGTGATTGATACATTCAAATCAAGCTTGGGCATAACCAATTATACAATGATCCCATTACAAATTTGATTCAAGTCTCCTAAGGTTGTTGGCCATTACACACATCATGGAACTTGAATTTGGCCCCAAAAATTATTAAATCGCTCACGCGACTTGATCAATCGCTCAGGCGATTCTTAATCTAGGTCGCACTTATTATTGTTTTATATTATTTTGTTAGTCCCCTAGCATGTTTCTTTTGCGTATGATATGAGCCCCATCGTGATTCTTCTCCGTGGGGTATGATGTATTGCAAACCTAGGTCATAATCCCAAACAAATCTTAACATCATCTTTGTTACCATGTAGAAAAAATTATGATTGATACATTCAAATCAAGCTTGGGCATAACCAATTATACAATGATCCCATTACAAATTTGATTCAAGTCTCCTAAGGTTATTGGCCAATAAACACATCATGGAACTTGAATTTGGCCACAAAAATTATTAAATCGCTCACGCGACTTGATGAATCGCTCAGGCGATTCTTAATCTAGTTGGCACTAATTATTGTTTTATAGTATTTTGTTAGTCCCCTAGCATGTTTCTTTTGCGTTTGATATGAGCCCCATCGTGATTCTTCTCCGTGGGGTATGATGTATTGCAAACCTAGGTCATAATCCCAAACAAATCTTAACATCATCTTTGTTACCATGTAGAAAACATTGTGATTGATACATTCAAATCAAGCTTGGGCATAACCAATTATACAATGATCCCATTACAAATTTGATTGAAGTCGCCTAAGGTTGTTGGCCATTACACACATCATGGAACTTGAATTTGGCCCCAAAAATTATTAAATCGCTCACGCGACTTGATCAATCGCTCAGGCGATTCTTAATCTAGGTCGCACTTATTATTGTTTTATATTATTTTGTTAATCCCCTAGCATGTTTCTTTTGCGTATGATATGAGCCCTATCGTGATTCTTCTCTGTGGGGTATGATGTATTACAAACCTAACTCATAATCCCAAACACATCTTAACATCATCTTTGTTACCATGTAGAAAACATTGTGATTGATACATCCAAATCAAGCTTGGGCATAACCAATTATACAATAATCCCATTACTAATTTGATTCAAGTCTCCTAAGGTTGTTGGCCATTACACACATCATGGAACTTGAATTTGGCCACAAAAATTATTAAATCACTCACTCGACTTGATGAATCGCTCAAGCGATTCTTCATCTAGGTCGCACTTATTATTGTTTTATATTATTTTGTTAGTCCCCTAGCATGTTTATTTTGCGTATGATATGAGCCCCATCGTGATTCTTCACCGTGGGGTATGATGTATTGCAAACCTAGGTCATAATCCCAAACAAATCTTAACATCATCTTTGTTACCATGTAGAAAAAATTATGATTGATACATTCAAATCAAGCTTGGGCATAACCAATTATACAATGATCCCATTACAAATTTGATTCAAGTCTCATAAGGTTGTTGGCCATTACACACATCATGGAACTTGAATTTGGCCAAAAAATTATTCAATCGCTCAAGCGACTTGATCAATCGCTCAGGCGATTCTTAATCTAGGTGGCACTAATTATTGTTTTATAGTATTTTGTTAGTCCCCTAGCATGTTTCTTTTGTGTATGATATGAGCCCCATCGTGATTCTTCTCCGTGGGGTATGCTGTATTGCAAACCTAGGTCATAATCCCAAACAAATCTTAACATCATCTTTGTTACCATGTAGAAAATATTGTGATTGATACATTCAAATCAAGCTTGGGCATAACCAATTATACAATGATCCCATTACAAATTTGATTCAAGTCTCCTAAGGTTGTTGGCCATTACACACATCATGGAACTTGAATTTGGCCCCAAAAATTATTAAATCGCTCACGCGACTTGATTAATCGCTTAGGCGATTCTTAATCTAGGTCGCACTTATTATTGTTTTATATTATTTTCTTAGTCCCCTAGCATGTTTCTTTTGCGTATGATATGAGCCCTATCGTGATTCTTCTCCGTGGGGTATGGTGTATTGCAAACCTAGCTCATAATCCCAAACATATCTTAACATCATCTTTGTTACCATGTAGAAAACATTGAGATTGATACATTCAAATCAAGCTTGGGCATAACCAATTATACAATAATCCCATTACAAATTTGATTCAAGTCTCCTAAGGTTGTTGGCCATTACACACATCATGGAACTTGAATTTGGCCACAAAAATTATTAAATCACTCACTCGACTTGATGAATCGCTCAAGCGATTCTTCATCTAGGTCGCACTTATTATTGTTTTATATTATTTTGTTAGTCCCCTAGCATGTTTCTTTTGCGTATGATATGAGCGCCATCGTGATTCTTCTCCGTGGGGTATGATGTATTGCAAACCTAGGTCATAATCCCAAACAAATCTTAACATCATCTTTGTTACCATGTAGAAAAAATTATGATTGATACATTCAAATCAAGCTTGGGCATAACCAATTATACAATGATCCCATTACAAATTAGATTCAAGTCTCCTAAGGTTATTGGCCATTAAACACATCATGGAACTTGAATTTGGCCACAAAAATTATTAAATCGCTCACGCGACTTGATGAATCGCTCAGGCGATTCTTAATCTAGGTGGCACTAATTATTGTTTTATAGTATTTTGTTAGTCCCCTAGCATGTTTCTTTTGCG
Source organism: Lantana camara (assembly GCA_037501455.1). NCBI lineage: Eukaryota > Viridiplantae > Streptophyta > Magnoliopsida > Lamiales > Verbenaceae > Lantana > Lantana camara. Next base: position 61,290,067 of record CM074857.1, on the reverse strand, counting down.
TATGATATGAGCCCCATCGTGATTCTTCTCCGTGGGGTATGATGTATTGCAAACCTAGGTCATAATCCCAAACAAATCTTAACATCATCTTTGTTACCATGTAGAAAACATTGTGATTGATACATTCAAATCAAGCTTGGGAATAACCAATTATACAATGATCCCATTACAAATTTGATTCAAGTCTCCTAAGGTTGTTGGCCATTACACATCATGGAACTTGAATTTGGCCCCAAAAATGATTAAATCGCTCACGCGACTTGATGAATCGCTCAGGCGATTCTTAATTTAGGTCGCACTTATTATTATTTTATATTATTTTGTTAGTTCCCTAGCATGTTTCTTTTGCGTATGATATGAGCCCCATCGTGATTCTTCTCCGTGGGGTATGATGTATTGTAAACCTAGGTCATAATCCAAAACAAATCTTAACATCATCTTTCTTACCATGTAGAAAACATTGTGATTGATACATTCAAATCAAGCAGCATAACCAATTATACAATGATCCCATTATAAATTTGATTCAAGTCTCCTAAGGTTGTTGGCCATTACACACATCATGGAACTTGAATTTGGCCACAAAATTTATTAAATCGCTCACGCGACTTGATCAATCGCTCAAGCGATTCTTAATCTAGGTCGCACTTTGTAACACCCCGCATTTTTGGAGCAAGATACGATGTCGTTTTCGTGTGATTAGATTGTTATTTATTTAACTCGGCTTGTTCTTGAATTGCTTTATTCATGTTTTAATTGTTTAATTGACTCAATCGTAATCCCATGGAAATATGTGGACTTAATTGAAATATGTGCCCAGTACCTATTTGCTCTTTAATTAAAATTATGTGGGCTAATTTGAAGTTAATGAAAGTTGGGGATCTATTTCTAATTATGAGAAATTCAATTTGGACTTATTTGAACACTACTCTAAATCTTGGGGGTACTTTTATAATTTCTTAAACTTTAATTGGACTTAATTGATCTTTGTTTGGAACTTGGGGACTCGATCGCATAACTTAACTCTTGAGGGGCTTTTGAACAATTTTGGGGGAAAGGATCTCTTTATACGCTGAAACCCTAGCTGCTACACTCATTCAATTCCCTCTCCTCCCCTTTCACTCTCTATAGCAGCGGCGCAGCGATGGAATCCACCACCGCTGTCGGCCACCCTCGGCCGCTAGCGACACCATCTTCCTCAGCCACCCCACTGAGCACCACCATTCCTCCTCCCGTTTCTTCTCTCCGACGAGGTGCCCCAGCCTTCCACCTCGGCCAAATCCGCCACAAAACCCCTTCTCTCTCGTTCACCAACCACCACCATCCTTTTGCGGTATCATCTTCAGAAGCTCCGCCATAGAAGCAGAGACACCGCGTCGCCACCACAGCACCACCACCTCCTCTTCGGCATCCCACACCACCAATACCACAGCTCCGCCCTCTTCCTCGCCATCTCGCCGCCGCACACCTCGCTTCTGTCTCAAACGAGAAGAGAAGCCATGGAATGCAGCAACTCCAGCGGCCGTTCCTTGCCCGCGATGACAATCATGGTGTTCTCTGGCCACAGATCCGACACGAGACCGACGCACAACCACCGCCGCTGTGAGGTTCAGATCCGGCAACCACCTCTTTCTCTCTCTCTCGTTCCAGATCTAAAAAGAATTGGGGAAGAGTTCTTTTACCGCCACCACCTCCGCCGAAACAGACGTCGATCCGCCAGCATCGCTACTCGCTCGCCGCCGTGTCTTTAGCCAAGCACCACCATGTTCCGTCGACAATCGATTGCAGGTGCTGCTTTCCCTACCTCAGTTTCTCCGCCTGCAAAACCACCGCCAACCACGCCAGATCTAGCGCTTCGCGCGCCACCCTCCGCCACCACAACACCATCATCCGGCGAGCAATCACCACCAGGCGAACCGCAGCTCCACCACCTACAGCCATCGCCTGCTTCTTTTTCTCTCGTCGTTTCTCAGCCGAAAAGGTAGAGCAACAGTAATCGTTGGCAGTCCTATTTTTCTCGCCATTTCCTCATAGTTTAATTAGGAGTAATTATTGTATCTTGTAACTTGGAATTGTAATTGTTGTTCCATTGGATTTTCGAGTTAGTACAGAATTTCAATTTTTAGTATTTTCCATGGTTCATGATGATTTTGGGCAGTTGAAACTACATATTTTACAACCAACAAATTGAATTATAATTTGTGTATTATGCTTTGTGGATGGCACAGTGTCTGAGTGCGTGAGTGAGTATGCGTGAATGGTATAATTGCAATTGTTCAGTTTATTCAATTATGAAGTAATAGAAACATTCAGTTTGAGCAGATTTGATAATTGGTTAGTTGCAGAAAATTTTTATATGAAACATCTGTGATGATGATATTCTGATGACACTCGGATGTAATTAGTTTAAATGAACTACTTATTTAATTACAAGTGAATCTTTGTTTTGATCAATTAGTATTATATCAATTTGGAACTCAGATTTGTTTAATTAACATTTGCTGTCAATTGGGTCAGATGAAGAGTTTGTAAAATTGAATTGGTAACTCCGTAATAAATAAATTGATAGTGTGTTTTGTATCTTAATATGAAATGCATATGAATATAATCTAACTATTTATGAACTTATGTATGAATCTTGAAATTTGATGATTCTTGGAAATTGATTTTGGTTTGGGATATTTAATTAAAATGAAATACCTCCTGTTTGGTTTTATTTAATTTGGAACTTCAGTATTATGTAGAATACGTTATTAATAAATTAAGTTTTGTGTTTTGAAGTAAGTACTTTTGATCATACTTTACGGTGCAGGAATATTCAAGAAACAGTGTATCTAGGAAATTTATCTTATTGATATTTGACGATGACGGATTGGCGTGTTAATTGTCGAGAATGAGTGTATTAATTGTTTAATTAATCGCCTTGCTTCCAAGTATATGAAAATTGGACCCTAAGTCCTATTTCTAAAAGATCTTTGTAAATTGAATAGTACTTGTTCAAATATGAATTTATTTGATATAATATGACTTTGATTCAGGTTTGGAACATTAAATGTTGTTCAATATTTGAATTACTCTTATACTTATATTTAGAATTGCTACTTGTAAATATGACCTTGTTGTACATTAGTATGCCTTAATTGACCACGACACCACTTTAGAAGCACAACATGGACACCTATGCATACCCCTATCATGTTGAGCACTGCCGTGTGTCTCTGTGGTTCATGTACGAGTCTCATCTCATGAGTACACTGTATTTTCTTTTCTGTACAGTGATCTCCAGGGTGGAGACAACCTGATCGAGTATGCATTTGTCTTGTCAGTTTTGGTATCTCGTCGCTTCTCAGGTGAGGTTTAGGATTTTGTATAGTTATGCTACCTATGGCCTTAATATGCTGATTTCAACCCTTGCATGCGAGTATATCTATTATAGATACGTATGTGTTGGATATGATATGTTTATGACCTTGTGAATCAGCTCTGTTTTGGAAAATTAGATATGAAAGCATATGTAAGCTGTTTTGAAAAGTTATGTTATAAAAACCAGTTTTTGAGGCATATGTAAGCCATTTTGGAAAACCAGTTATGTTATGCTTATGTAGCGAGATTGCCATGAAAGTTGGTATATGTTATGTTCTGTTCTGTTATGGGGCCCAGGAGCTACGGGTAAGGAGCCCCCGGGACGGTATCGGGCCGTCGGGGTTATACCTGTGCGTAGTCTCCATCTGTATGAAAAGGATCTACCGGGACCCACCAGGAGGTTTGGTTGGGAAACGGAGTCCTGAGGGTTTGAGTAGCATCAGCACTCCTCTCGACTGTATGGATGGTTAGGGTCGCGCAACCCTACCATCACCTGGAGTTGAGGTTGGTATGTTATTTCTGTTTTGTTATGATATGAGGAGTTGAGGTTGGAAGCTCGTACTCGCCGAGCATATGATATGATGTGTTATGGGAATCATGAATCGGAATAGAGTTTCTGAAAATGTTTTCTAAGAATATATATATATATATATATATATATATATATATATATATATTTGGGTTTTGCTTTGAAACGCTTTGGTATGCAAAACCTATTCCCGGTTCATGAGTCCACCCTTTTGATATGTGTTGTGCTCTGTATATATATATTGTGGGTGTGCGTTAGCCCCCTCACTCAGTCAGTTGACCGACACCTCATTTATCTTTTAGTTTGCAGGTTTCATTTTGGCTTGAGCTAGGCGGAAGTGAGTCTCCTGAGTCACATTTGTCAGTCTAGTTGGTGTTAGGATGCATTTGCCGCATACTTTATTTATGTTATGTATTTATGTTTCACATTTGAAGGTTATGCTTATGTTCTATTTAGACTTAAACCCGTGTGGGGTTAGTAAGCTAGTATTTGGATGTTAGTAGATATTATGATGCTGCTTACGCTGTTTATTATGTTGGATTATGAATTGATTCGGGACTAGGTACTTATGCTAGCTGAACCCGTCACCTGCTTTGCATGTTTTGTTTTAAATGCTTCCGCTATCTATTGTTGTTGGTTTAAATGTTTATTATGTTGGATTATGAATTGATTCGGGACTAGGTATTTATGCTAGCTGAACCCGTCACCTGCTTTGCATGTTTTGTTTTAAATGCTTCCGCTATCTATTGTTGTTGGTTTTAATTGCTTCCGCACTCTGAGTTTGTCAAGTTAGATCCGCCTAGCCTAGTGTGTGAGTTGGTCTCCCGTTCGCTATGATTCGGATTCGGGCATGGATGTTCCATTTCGTGACCGGGTCTGGGTCTTAGTGCGGGGGTGTAACACCCCCAGAGCGAAGGGTGCCACATCCCCGCACTAAGGTCTAACACGAGTAGCGAAATGGAAGTCCGCACCCGCATCAGACCATAGCGAACGGGAGACACACAAAACTCACACCCTCGCTAGGCGGCCTAGACCCTCAAGAACTGCAAGAATTAGAATCAGAGTAGCGGAAGCAAATCATATACCAAACATGATTCCCAAGATCATCACATATACATATCAAAATGGGGGAGGGTCAAGTATTCCAAATTCACAAGTTAGCTTACATACAAATGTACAATGCCATCACGGCCAAAAATAATCATAAGGGTAATCATAAGTACGTAAACCAAAATACAACAGTAAGAGTAAAAGTAGTCCACTACGAATGTATGAAGACTCAAGCTAAACCACAAGTAAACTCCAAAAGACACTTGCCGCCTAGCTTGACTCGGAAGAACCTGCAAACTCAAAAGAAAGGAAAAAGGGGAAAACAACAACGAGGGTTAGTCCTAGCGACTAGTGAGGGGGCTAACTCACACACCCGATATATATATAGAGCAAAGCATTTAATCAAAACTGAAGAACCCTTGAACCGAGAGTGGGTTTTGCAAGCCAAATTAATTCCCGTGATATATATATATACATCAAGTAAAAGAAGTCAAAAGGAGAAATTACCAAATTTTAAGTATTTAGAAATCCACTCTCGTTTCACAGATCATACAAAGCTAAACCAACTCGGCGAGTACGAGTCACACACACATTCCAACTTCCGAATACGAAGAACAAAGCAAAGCAAAACAAATCAGAATCCATCCCCAACACCGGTTGATAGAAGGGTTGATCGGCCCTAACTATCCACACAAAGAAACGAGACAAGGTTTAATTACTACCTTGAAACCTTCGGCGGTTGCCTCCGCCGGCTCAAGAGAAACACCCTTCCTCAACCTCCTAAGGTTGGGCGAGACTCTCAAATGGAGGTGTTGATGGAAGAGCTCGGCGACCCCTCGGCCGTCCCGAGATTACCATACCACACTCCGGGGCCCAAACAGATCACGAAAGTCACACAGACCAATCTTAAAGCTTATCTTTCAAAGCCACATCTCGCTTACACACACACACTTGCTCAAAACTAAACCTTTGTAAACGAAAGCAAAATAGCTTATATACTTATACAAACGTTTTCAACTCTTATAACAAATGGGATAAATCCCGCAACTTAAGTATCATACACTTATTTACCATATATTATACATATCCACATGCGAGGTTTCAAATCAAATAGGGTTGTAGGTCGAGTAACTAAAAGAGCAAAAACCTCACCTTAGCAACGAACGAAGTGGAGTCAAAAGAGGAAACCAGACACCTACGGAGCAAGCTCGTCCTCTACAGGAAGATCCTCTGAACAAGACAAACAACAAAGGAACACTCTTAGACTCAATATGAACCACATTGACGCTCGGTACATGAATATGCATGCTTATGATGCAAATGATATGAAATGTATTCACATTAAGGCCAATTACAAGCAAATAATTCATATAAGAGCATATATCATAAACGAGGCAAGAATAATCAACAAGAAACAACGGAAAGGAAACAAACGAACGAAACTAGAATTCCTAGGTGACACGCCCGTGTCACCGAAACAAGGCAAGCCGAGACACGCCCGTGTCTCGGTACAGAAAAGCGAAAACGAAACCAAAAGGTGACACGCCCGTGTCACCAACAAAGAGTAAACCGTGACACCCCCGTGTCACGGTACAGAAAAACAAAACGAAAATTAAAGGTGACACGCCCGTGTCACCAAAAAGAGGCAAACCGTGACACGCTCGTGTCACGGTACAGAAAACACACAGACGGCACTACAGTAACTAAGCAACTCCAAAACCAAAACCAAACACTCATGCTCCAACTACCAAGCAAGGAAAAGCAATAAATGCTAGGAAACAAGTCCTAGAAGCATAAAAACAACAACAAAACTCAAGGAAACAAGTAAGGAGCAAGAATCAATCAAATCTACCAACTCTCACTATTCACATGCTTGCTCACACTCATGTTTCAACCAAAGAATTGGACTCAAGAACACATAGAAGAGAGAAGAGTAAGTGAAGATGACAACCATGAACTTACCTTTCAATTAAGAGAAGTTTAGATGAAGATTTGAGCTTGAAATCACAAGGTTGGACAATGGGGTTTTCTCTTCTTCCTTGCTTCCTTGTACCGATCAGTTTTTGGGAGAGAGAGATGAGGATTGGCTCGGTTTCAAGGGGAAAAAGCTGAGGGAGAGCTTAACTCAAGTTCTAACTCATGGTTAAGGGCTTAGATAAGGTTCAAGTGGGGTCCACACTCAAAGCTAGGTCAAAAGGTGGCTTCCAAGCTTAAGGGGCTCGTTACGGGTGAAATTCAGAGGTCTTAACGAGCTTAGAAAAATGAGAGGTTTGTCCCATCGAATCCGAATCGTCGAAACGAGTTCAATGGAGGTGACGGAATTCGAATCCGAATTCCCGAGCTCAAGATACGCGTTCCGGAACCCAAGGTGTGCTAAGTGCTCTTTAGCCTCCTTTAGGTCCCGTCTCCAAAACGAACTCAAAAAGGCAACCAAAACAAATACCAAAACATATAACGAGCATATAAACGAGTTCATAAGGCATATCATCAACACATAACGCGAATTCACAAAAATCAGAATTAATTAAACGCTCAAGTTAAACAAGTCCATACCAAAGCAATTAAGTTCAAATAACTTCAAATGAACCACGTTGACAATTAATATCACATAATCACTTAAAGAACTAGTTAAATAGCGCACATAAGAGGTTACCTGAAAAGTCTGATCAGTCGGGATGTTACAATCCTACCTCCTTCAAAAGGACCTGTCCTCAGGTCCGAGGCGAGGTCTTGAAAAGATCCGGATACAACTGTTTCATCTTATCCTCGGTCTCCCAAGTAGCTTCTTCGGATTCTTGATCACGCCACAAGACTTTCACAAGAGGGATCTGTCTATTCCTCAACTCTTGCATCTTCCGATCCAGCACCTGAACTGGATACTTCTTAAAAGTCAAATCCGGCTCTAACTGAACTTTCTCAACTGGAAGAATAGACGACTCATCGGGGTAATGTTTCCGGAGCTGCGAGACATGGAATACATTGTGAATCCCGGTCAAGCTCGGCGGTAAATCAAGTCTGTAAGCCACTTCCCCAACTCGATCAAGGATCTCAAAGGGGCCTAAGTAGCGTGGGTTAAGCTTCCCGCCTTTACCAATCCGAGCATACCCTTTTCTAGGAGATGCCTTTAAAAAGACCTTATCTCCCTTCTCAAACTCTAAGGGTCGTCTTCTCTTATCTGCATAACTTTTCTGTCGGTCTTGAGCCACTTTCAACCTCTGTTTAATCACTTTCACCCTCTCGATGGTATCCTGAATTTCCTTAGGTTTCTTAGCCCTTTCGAGCTTTCCATCTTTAGTCCATCTCCACTCATCAATATCCCAAAAGAGAGGGGATCGGCACTTTCTTCCATACAAAGCCTCATACGGTGCCATGCCAATAGAAGACTGAAAGCTGTTGTTGTAGGCATACTCAATTAAATCCAACTGTTCATCCCACGAATTCGGATAATCCAAGGCACAAGCACGAAGCATGTCCTCGAGATACCTTATTAGCCTTTCTGACTGGCCATCCGTCTGTGGGTGAAATGCAGTACTGAAGTGGAGCCTCGTCCCCAAACACTTTTGTAACTCCTGCCAAAAACTGGACATGAACCGAGGATCCCTATCCGAAACAATGCTGACCGGGCAACCATGTAGTCTAACAATCTCCTTCCGATATAACCGGGCCAATTTAGGAACCTTATCAGACATCTTCACCTTAAGAAAGTGTGCGGACTTGGTCAACCAATCAATAACCACCCAAATTCCATCGGAACCTCCTTTGGTCCTTGGCAAGCCGGACACGAAGTCCATTGTCACTTGCTCCCACTTCCACTCGGGTATTGGAAGTGGTTGGAGAGTTCCTCCCGGTTTCTGGTGTTCTGCTTTCACCACCTGGCATGTTTGACATCTTCTAACATAGTTAGCAACGTTTCTCTTCATGCCGTTCCACCAGTATAAAGTCCTTAGATCCTTGTACATTTTGGTGGTACCGGGATGTACTGCATACGCTGACTTGTGAGCCTCATCAAGTACCAACTGCTTAAATCCTTCAGGGACACAAACCCGAGCCTTAAATCGAAACAATCCCGAATCATCAAATCCAAACTTGGTTTCAGGATCAATCCTTGACTTAGTTACTAATTTCTGAATCTCCGGATCCACAGATTGAGCTTCTATCAATCTCTGCTTCAAAACCGGTTGAACCGAAATATTAGCCAATCGAGCCTCTGAAACCAGAACCACTGAACCCTGTCTACTAGAACCTGCTTCCAAACCTGAAACATTCACTTTCCTACTCAAAGCATCCGCCACCACATTGGCTTTACCCGGATGGTACTGAATCTTACAATCATAATCCTCAAGTGTCTCCACCCATCTCCTCTGTCTTACGTTTAAATCCTTCTGGGTAAACAGATACTTGAGACTCTGGTGGTCGGTGAACACTTCAAAAGTAACTCCATAAAGGTAATGCCGCCATTTCATCAAAGCAAACACTACCGCTGCAAGTTCCAAGTCATGAGTGGGATAGTTCTTCTCATGATCCTTTAATTTCCTTGAGGCGTAGGCTACCACCTTACCATTCTGCATTAACACACAACCGAGACCTTCCTTCGAAGCATCGGTATAAACTGAGTAGCCTTCTGAACCTTCGGGTAGGGTTAAAACCGGGGCAATAGTCAACCTCTCCTTAAGAGTTTGGAAACTCTTCTCACACGCCTCATCCCACTCAAACTTCACCTCTTTCTTGGTTAACCGGGTCAACGGGGAGGCAATCTTCGAGAAATCTTTCACAAAGCGCCTATAGTACCCTGCCAACCCGAGAAAACTTCTAACTTCCGAGGCATTCTTCGGTGGTTTCCAAAGCATCACCGTTTCGATCTTCGCCGGATCCACTTCTATACCATTCCCTGAAATGAAGTGACCCAAAAAGGAAACTCGATCCAACCAGAACTCGCACTTACTGAACTTGGCGAACAACCTGTGCTCCCGAAGTGTAGACAAGACAATGCTCAAATGCCGCGCGTGCTCTTCTTCGGACCTCGAATACACCAGAATATCATCTATAAAGATGACCACAAATTTATCGAGGTAAGGCCGGAATATTCGGTGCATCATATCCATAAACGCGGCTGGGGCATTGGTAAGACCAAAAGGCATGACCACAAACTCGAAATGCCCATATCTCGTGTTGAAACCCGTCTTCGGTATATCTCCCTCCCGGATACGCAACTGGTAATACCCTTGCCTTAAGTCCAACTTAGAATAAACCCTCGAACCTTGCAGGAGATCGAACAACTCTTCAATGTGAGGAAGTGGGTATTTGTTCTTAACCGTTAACCGGTTCAGCTCACGGTAGTCAATACACATTCGCAAAGTCCCGTCTTTCTTCTTTACAAACAGGACCGGAGCACCCCACGGAGAAGTGCTCGGGCGAATGTAACCACACTCTAAGAGCTCGTCCAATTGCGTCTTCAACTCCTTCAACTCGGCTGGAGCCATCCTATAGGGAGATTTCGCATACGGTTCTGCTCCGGGATAGAGATCTATTACAAACTCGACGTCCCGATCCGGAGGTAAAGATCCCAAATTCTCCGGAAACACATCGGGGAATTCCTTCACGATCTCCGTCTCTTCGAGCTTGGCCTGATCCTTTGGCTTATTCAAAAGATAGGCCACATAGCCCGTCGCACCGTCCCGGAACAATCTACTTGCTTCCATGAAGGAAATAAACGGGCAGGTCTTCAACCTCTGACCCGCAAAGACCGTAGAACCCAAAGTCACCCTCTTAGCAAAACAATCCATCATGGCTCGGTAACAGTACAACCAGTCCATCCCCAGAATCAACCCATACTTCTTGATAGGCATCTTGATCAGATCTGCCGGATACTCTTGATCTTCCACAACCACCGGACAACCACGGTAAACACAGTTCGTAGACAAAGTAGCACCAAGGGGAGAAGAAACAATAAAGGAATCATCTAGACAAGCAACAGGCAATGGAAGAGTAGCAACAAGCCGGGAAGCAATAAATGAATGCGTTGCTCCCGGATCAAACAATGCATGCAATGGAATGCCATGAATGTGGATAGTACCTTCAACAACGGCATTGGCATCCACTTCCACATTTTCTTCCTCGCCCTCCAAAGCATAAGCTCTCGCCTGGATCGGTGCCCTCGGAGGCATCACATTCAACGGCTGAGGAGCTCGAGGCTGAGGTGCTCTCACTTGAGGACAAGTACTGATCATATGGCCGGGTTCTCCACATTTATAACATCTTCTCAATTTCTTCCGACAATTCTCCTCGGTGTGATTGGGACCCTTGCAATAGCCACATTGAATCGGGGTCGGTAAAGTTGGTACCGCGGGGACCGAAGGTCGAGCTTTCTTAACTGAAGTGGTAGGACCTTGGGGTTTGAAAACCGGAGGCCCACCAGAGAATGCAGGCCTCTTCCCCAAATTTGAGCTCGAACCTTGGCCCGAAGAGTAAGTCGGCCTCAATCTTGTATTGTTAGCTTCCACTTTGATCGCTTTCCTCGTAGCCTTCTCCCACGTATCCACAGTAGCCGCCTTAAGAGCACTCTGAATATCATATCTCAAACCATGAATAAAATTCCGTGCCTTCTGGGTGTCATCATTGGAAATGTGTGGAGCATACGGTGCAAGTCTCTCAAATTCCATGATATACTCTTCAACCGAACGGTTCCCTTGTCTCAATTCTGTAAATTGTTGTAGTCTCCTCTCGCGAGCACTTGGAGGAACATACTTGTGACGAAATTCTCTCACGAAGCTTTCCCAATCAAACTCTTCTCCATTCCTTTCCAATCGGGCTCTTGTAGCTTTGAGCCAATTGGATGCGGGACCTTGAACAAACCGGGCCGTGCAAACAGCTTTCTCATGCGAAGGAGCGGGGCAAATTTCCCAAATTCCCGCAACTTCTGACAACCACTCCTCAGCTTGGATGTCATCTCCTCCATACCACTTAGGTGGATTGTTATTTCTGAACTCCTTAAAGGCCGGAGTTACTTGCCCACCTTGTCCTTCCCAATGTGGATTATTCCTTTGGTTTTGTTGAAGCTGGTTCAGAAGGGCCTGCACAATATTCTCAGCATTCATCGGAGGAGGTGGAGGTGCTTGCGGAGGGGGTTGATTGAGATCAGGAGTCTGCTCCCTATCTGCTCTCCTTCTTGGAGGCATCCTAAAAATCCACAAATCAAGAAGATATCGATGCATGGGGTTTAGTTCATGATCATGAAGTCAATTATCACAAATTTAAGCAAATAAGTCACGTAGAGATGTGGATGAATGCAAATAATCACATACTCCTATACCGAACGACTTAGACAGACCCAACACGACTCCAGAGCTCTGGTTTTGCAACCGAGAGCTCTGATACCACGCCAGGATGTAACACCCCCAGAGCGAAGGGTGCCACATCCCCCGCACTAAGGTCTAACACGAGTAGCGAAATGGAAGTCCGCACCCGCATCAGACCATAGCGAACGGGAGACACACAAAACTCACACCCTCGCTAGGCGGCCTAGACCCTCAAGAACTGCAAGAATTAGAATCAGAGTAGCGGAAGCAAATCATATACCAAACATGATTCCCAAGATCATCACATATACATATCAAAATGGGGGAGGGTCAAGTATTCCAAATTCACAAGTTAGCTTACATACAAATGTACAATGCCATCACGGCCAAAAATAATCATAAGGGTAATCATAAGTACGTAAACCAAAATACAACAGTAAGAGTAAAAGTAGTCCACTACGAATGTATGAAGACTCAAGCTAAACCACAAGTAAACTCCAAAAGACACTTGCCGCCTAGCTTGACTCGGAAGAACCTGCAAACTCAAAAGAAAGGAAAAAGGGGAAAACAACAACGAGGGTTAGTCCTAGCGACTAGTGAGGGGGCTAACTCACACACCCGATATATATATAGAGCAAAGCATTTAATCAAAACTGAAGAACCCTTGAACCGAGAGTGGGTTTTGCAAGCCAAATTAATTCCCGTGATATATATATATACATCAAGTAAAAGAAGTCAAAAGGAGAAATTACCAAATTTTAAGTATTTAGAAATCCACTCTCGTTTCACAGATCATACAAAGCTAAACCAACTCGGCGAGTACGAGTCACACACACATTCCAACTTCCGAATACGAAGAACAAAGCAAAGCAAAACAAATCAGAATCCATCCCCAACACCGGTTGATAGAAGGGTTGATCGGCCCTAACTATCCACACAAAGAAACGAGACAAGGTTTAATTACTACCTTGAAACCTTCGGCGGTTGCCTCCGCCGGCTCAAGAGAAACACCCTTCCTCAACCTCCTAAGGTTGGGCGAGACTCTCAAATGGAGGTGTTGATGGAAGAGCTCGGCGACCCCTCGGCCGTCCCGAGATTACCATACCACACTCCGGGGCCCAAACAGATCACGAAAGTCACACAGACCAATCTTAAAGCTTATCTTTCAAAGCCACATCTCGCTTACACACACACACTTGCTCAAAACTAAACCTTTGTAAACGAAAGCAAAATAGCTTATATACTTATACAAACGTTTTCAACTCTTATAACAAATGGGATAAATCCCGCAACTTAAGTATCATACACTTATTTACCATATATTATACATATCCACATGCGAGGTTTCAAATCAAATAGGGTTGTAGGTCGAGTAACTAAAAGAGCAAAAACCTCACCTTAGCAACGAACGAAGTGGAGTCAAAAGAGGAAACCAGACACCTACGGAGCAAGCTCGTCCTCTACAGGAAGATCCTCTGAACAAGACAAACAACAAAGGAACACTCTTAGACTCAATATGAACCACATTGACGCTCGGTACATGAATATGCATGCTTATGATGCAAATGATATGAAATGTATTCACATTAAGGCCAATTACAAGCAAATAATTCATATAAGAGCATATATCATAAACGAGGCAAGAATAATCAACAAGAAACAACGGAAAGGAAACAAACGAACGAAACTAGAATTCCTAGGTGACACGCCCGTGTCACCGAAACAAGGCAAGCCGAGACACGCCCGTGTCTCGGTACAGAAAAGCGAAAACGAAACCAAAAGGTGACACGCCCGTGTCACCAACAAAGAGTAAACCGTGACACCCCCGTGTCACGGTACAGAAAAACAAAACGAAAATTAAAGGTGACACGCCCGTGTCACCAAAAAGAGGCAAACCGTGACACGCTCGTGTCACGGTACAGAAAACACACAGACGGCACTACAGTAACTAAGCAACTCCAAAACCAAAACCAAACACTCATGCTCCAACTACCAAGCAAGGAAAAGCAATAAATGCTAGGAAACAAGTCCTAGAAGCATAAAAACAACAACAAAACTCAAGGAAACAAGTAAGGAGCAAGAATCAATCAAATCTACCAACTCTCACTATTCACATGCTTGCTCACACTCATGTTTCAACCAAAGAATTGGACTCAAGAACACATAGAAGAGAGAAGAGTAAGTGAAGATGACAACCATGAACTTACCTTTCAATTAAGAGAAGTTTAGATGAAGATTTGAGCTTGAAATCACAAGGTTGGACAATGGGGTTTTCTCTTCTTCCTTGCTTCCTTGTACCGATCAGTTTTTGGGAGAGAGAGATGAGGATTGGCTCGGTTTCAAGGGGAAAAAGCTGAGGGAGAGCTTAACTCAAGTTCTAACTCATGGTTAAGGGCTTAGATAAGGTTCAAGTGGGGTCCACACTCAAAGCTAGGTCAAAAGGTGGCTTCCAAGCTTAAGGGGCTCGTTACGGGTGAAATTCAGAGGTCTTAACGAGCTTAGAAAAATGAGAGGTTTGTCCCATCGAATCCGAATCGTCGAAACGAGTTCAATGGAGGTGACGGAATTCGAATCCGAATTCCCGAGCTCAAGATACGCGTTCCGGAACCCAAGGTGTGCTAAGTGCTCTTTAGCCTCCTTTAGGTCCCGTCTCCAAAACGAACTCAAAAAGGCAACCAAAACAAATACCAAAACATATAACGAGCATATAAACGAGTTCATAAGGCATATCATCAACACATAACGCGAATTCACAAAAATCAGAATTAATTAAACGCTCAAGTTAAACAAGTCCATACCAAAGCAATTAAGTTCAAATAACTTCAAATGAACCACGTTGACAATTAATATCACATAATCACTTAAAGAACTAGTTAAATAGCGCACATAAGAGGTTACCTGAAAAGTCTGATCAGTCGGGATGTTACAATCCTACCTCCTTCAAAAGGACCTGTCCTCAGGTCCGAGGCGAGGTCTTGAAAAGATCCGGATACAACTGTTTCATCTTATCCTCGGTCTCCCAAGTAGCTTCTTCGGATTCTTGATCACGCCACAAGACTTTCACAAGAGGGATCTGTCTATTCCTCAACTCTTGCATCTTCCGATCCAGCACCTGAACTGGATACTTCTTAAAAGTCAAATCCGGCTCTAACTGAACTTTCTCAACTGGAAGAATAGACGACTCATCGGGGTAATGTTTCCGGAGCTGCGAGACATGGAATACATTGTGAATCCCGGTCAAGCTCGGCGGTAAATCAAGTCTGTAAGCCACTTCCCCAACTCGATCAAGGATCTCAAAGGGGCCTAAGTAGCGTGGGTTAAGCTTCCCGCCTTTACCAATCCGAGCATACCCTTTTCTAGGAGATGCCTTTAAAAAGACCTTATCTCCCTTCTCAAACTCTAAGGGTCGTCTTCTCTTATCTGCATAACTTTTCTGTCGGTCTTGAGCCACTTTCAACCTCTGTTTAATCACTTTCACCCTCTCGATGGTATCCTGAATTTCCTTAGGTTTCTTAGCCCTTTCGAGCTTTCCATCTTTAGTCCATCTCCACTCATCAATATCCCAAAAGAGAGGGGATCGGCACTTTCTTCCATACAAAGCCTCATACGGTGCCATGCCAATAGAAGACTGAAAGCTGTTGTTGTAGGCATACTCAATTAAATCCAACTGTTCATCCCACGAATTCGGATAATCCAAGGCACAAGCACGAAGCATGTCCTCGAGATACCTTATTAGCCTTTCTGACTGGCCATCCGTCTGTGGGTGAAATGCAGTACTGAAGTGGAGCCTCGTCCCCAAACACTTTTGTAACTCCTGCCAAAAACTGGACATGAACCGAGGATCCCTATCCGAAACAATGCTGACCGGGCAACCATGTAGTCTAACAATCTCCTTCCGATATAACCGGGCCAATTTAGGAACCTTATCAGACATCTTCACCTTAAGAAAGTGTGCGGACTTGGTCAACCAATCAATAACCACCCAAATTCCATCGGAACCTCCTTTGGTCCTTGGCAAGCCGGACACGAAGTCCATTGTCACTTGCTCCCACTTCCACTCGGGTATTGGAAGTGGTTGGAGAGTTCCTCCCGGTTTCTGGTGTTCTGCTTTCACCACCTGGCATGTTTGACATCTTCTAACATAGTTAGCAACGTTTCTCTTCATGCCGTTCCACCAGTATAAAGTCCTTAGATCCTTGTACATTTTGGTGGTACCGGGATGTACTGCATACGCTGACTTGTGAGCCTCATCAAGTACCAACTGCTTAAATCCTTCAGGGACACAAACCCGAGCCTTAAATCGAAACAATCCCGAATCATCAAATCCAAACTTGGTTTCAGGATCAATCCTTGACTTAGTTACTAATTTCTGAATCTCCGGATCCACAGATTGAGCTTCTATCAATCTCTGCTTCAAAACCGGTTGAACCGAAATATTAGCCAATCGAGCCTCTGAAACCAGAACCACTGAACCCTGTCTACTAGAACCTGCTTCCAAACCTGAAACATTCACTTTCCTACTCAAAGCATCCGCCACCACATTGGCTTTACCCGGATGGTACTGAATCTTACAATCATAATCCTCAAGTGTCTCCACCCATCTCCTCTGTCTTACGTTTAAATCCTTCTGGGTAAACAGATACTTGAGACTCTGGTGGTCGGTGAACACTTCAAAAGTAACTCCATAAAGGTAATGCCGCCATTTCATCAAAGCAAACACTACCGCTGCAAGTTCCAAGTCATGAGTGGGATAGTTCTTCTCATGATCCTTTAATTTCCTTGAGGCGTAGGCTACCACCTTACCATTCTGCATTAACACACAACCGAGACCTTCCTTCGAAGCATCGGTATAAACTGAGTAGCCTTCTGAACCTTCGGGTAGGGTTAAAACCGGGGCAATAGTCAACCTCTCCTTAAGAGTTTGGAAACTCTTCTCACACGCCTCATCCCACTCAAACTTCACCTCTTTCTTGGTTAACCGGGTCAACGGGGAGGCAATCTTCGAGAAATCTTTCACAAAGCGCCTATAGTACCCTGCCAACCCGAGAAAACTTCTAACTTCCGAGGCATTCTTCGGTGGTTTCCAAAGCATCACCGTTTCGATCTTCGCCGGATCCACTTCTATACCATTCCCTGAAATGAAGTGACCCAAAAAGGAAACTCGATCCAACCAGAACTCGCACTTACTGAACTTGGCGAACAACCTGTGCTCCCGAAGTGTAGACAAGACAATGCTCAAATGCCGCGCGTGCTCTTCTTCGGACCTCGAATACACCAGAATATCATCTATAAAGATGACCACAAATTTATCGAGGTAAGGCCGGAATATTCGGTGCATCATATCCATAAACGCGGCTGGGGCATTGGTAAGACCAAAAGGCATGACCACAAACTCGAAATGCCCATATCTCGTGTTGAAACCCGTCTTCGGTATATCTCCCTCCCGGATACGCAACTGGTAATACCCTTGCCTTAAGTCCAACTTAGAATAAACCCTCGAACCTTGCAGGAGATCGAACAACTCTTCAATGTGAGGAAGTGGGTATTTGTTCTTAACCGTTAACCGGTTCAGCTCACGGTAGTCAATACACATTCGCAAAGTCCCGTCTTTCTTCTTTACAAACAGGACCGGAGCACCCCACGGAGAAGTGCTCGGGCGAATGTAACCACACTCTAAGAGCTCGTCCAATTGCGTCTTCAACTCCTTCAACTCGGCTGGAGCCATCCTATAGGGAGATTTCGCATACGGTTCTGCTCCGGGATAGAGATCTATTACAAACTCGACGTCCCGATCCGGAGGTAAAGATCCCAAATTCTCCGGAAACACATCGGGGAATTCCTTCACGATCTCCGTCTCTTCGAGCTTGGCCTGATCCTTTGGCTTATTCAAAAGATAGGCCACATAGCCCGTCGCACCGTCCCGGAACAATCTACTTGCTTCCATGAAGGAAATAAACGGGCAGGTCTTCAACCTCTGACCCGCAAAGACCGTAGAACCCAAAGTCACCCTCTTAGCAAAACAATCCATCATGGCTCGGTAACGGTACAACCAGTCCATCCCCAGAATCAACCCATACTTCTTGATAGGCATCTTGATCAGATCTGCCGGATACTCTTGATCTTCCACAACCACCGGACAACCACGGTAAACACAGTTCGTAGACAAAGTAGCACCAAGGGGAGAAGAAACAATAAAGGAATCATCTAGACAAGCAACAGGCAATGGAAGAGTAGCAACAAGCCGGGAAGCAATAAATGAATGCGTTGCTCCCGGATCAAACAATGCATGCAATGGAATGCCATGAATGTGGATAGTACCTTCAACAACGGCATTGGCATCCACTTCCACATTTTCTTCCTCGCCCTCCAAAGCATAAGCTCTCGCCTGGATCGGTGCCCTCGGAGGCATCACATTCAACGGCTGAGGAGCTCGAGGCTGAGGTGCTCTCACTTGAGGACAAGTACTGATCATATGGCCGGGTTCTCCACATTTATAACATCTTCTCAATTTCTTCCGACAATTCTCCTCGGTGTGATTGGGACCCTTGCAATAGCCACATTGAATCGGGGTCGGTAAAGTTGGTACCGCGGGGACCGAAGGTCGAGCTTTCTTAACTGAAGTGGTAGGACCTTGGGGTTTGAAAACCGGAGGCCCACCAGAGAATGCAGGCCTCTTCCCCAAATTTGAGCTCGAACCTTGGCCCGAAGAGTAAGTCGGCCTCAATCTTGTATTGTTAGCTTCCACTTTGATCGCTTTCCTCGTAGCCTTCTCCCACGTATCCACAGTAGCCGCCTTAAGAGCACTCTGAATATCATATCTCAAACCATGAATAAAATTCCGTGCCTTCTGGGTGTCATCATTGGAAATGTGTGGAGCATACGGTGCAAGTCTCTCAAATTCCATGATATACTCTTCAACCGAACGGTTCCCTTGTCTCAATTCTGTAAATTGTTGTAGTCTCCTCTCGCGAGCACTTGGAGGAACATACTTGTGACGAAATTCTCTCACGAAGCTTTCCCAATCAAACTCTTCTCCATTCCTTTCCAATCGGGCTCTTGTAGCTTTGAGCCAATTGGATGCGGGACCTTGAACAAACCGGGCCGTGCAAACAGCTTTCTCATGCGAAGGAGCGGGGCAAATTTCCCAAATTCCCGCAACTTCTGACAACCACTCCTCAGCTTGGATGTCATCTCCTCCATACCACTTAGGTGGATTGTTATTTCTGAACTCCTTAAAGGCCGGAGTTACTTGCCCACCTTGTCCTTCCCAATGTGGATTATTCCTTTGGTTTTGTTGAAGCTGGTTCAGAAGGGCCTGCACAATATTCTCAGCATTCATCGGAGGAGGTGGAGGTGCTTGCGGAGGGGGTTGATTGAGATCAGGAGTCTGCTCCCTATCTGCTCTCCTTCTTGGAGGCATCCTAAAAATCCACAAATCAAGAAGATATCGATGCATGGGGTTTAGTTCATGATCATGAAGTCAATTATCACAAATTTAAGCAAATAAGTCACGTAGAGATGTGGATGAATGCAAATAATCACATACTCCTATACCGAACGACTTAGACAGACCCAACACGACTCCAGAGCTCTGGTTTTGCAACCGAGAGCTCTGATACCACGCCAGGATGTAACACCCCCAGAGCGAAGGGTGCCACATCCCCCGCACTAAGGTCTAACACGAGTAGCGAAATGGAAGTCCGCACCCGCATCAGACCATAGCGAACGGGAGACACACAAAACTCACACCCTCGCTAGGCGGCCTAGACCCTCAAGAACTGCAAGAATTAGAATCAGAGTAGCGGAAGCAAATCATATACCAAACATGATTCCCAAGATCATCACATATACATATCAAAATGGGGGAGGGTCAAGTATTCCAAATTCACAAGTTAGCTTACATACAAATGTACAATGCCATCACGGCCAAAAATAATCATAAGGGTAATCATAAGTACGTAAACCAAAATACAACAGTAAGAGTAAAAGTAGTCCACTACGAATGTATGAAGACTCAAGCTAAACCACAAGTAAACTCCAAAAGACACTTGCCGCCTAGCTTGACTCGGAAGAACCTGCAAACTCAAAAGAAAGGAAAAAGGGGAAAACAACAACGAGGGTTAGTCCTAGCGACTAGTGAGGGGGCTAACTCACACACCCGATATATATATAGAGCAAAGCATTTAATCAAAACTGAAGAACCCTTGAACCGAGAGTGGGTTTTGCAAGCCAAATTAATTCCCGTGATATATATATATACATCAAGTAAAAGAAGTCAAAAGGAGAAATTACCAAATTTTAAGTATTTAGAAATCCACTCTCGTTTCACAGATCATACAAAGCTAAACCAACTCGGCGAGTACGAGTCACACACACATTCCAACTTCCGAATACGAAGAACAAAGCAAAGCAAAACAAATCAGAATCCATCCCCAACACCGGTTGATAGAAGGGTTGATCGGCCCTAACTATCCACACAAAGAAACGAGACAAGGTTTAATTACTACCTTGAAACCTTCGGCGGTTGCCTCCGCCGGCTCAAGAGAAACACCCTTCCTCAACCTCCTAAGGTTGGGCGAGACTCTCAAATGGAGGTGTTGATGGAAGAGCTCGGCGACCCCTCGGCCGTCCCGAGATTACCATACCACACTCCGGGGCCCAAACAGATCACGAAAGTCACACAGACCAATCTTAAAGCTTATCTTTCAAAGCCACATCTCGCTTACACACACACACTTGCTCAAAACTAAACCTTTGTAAACGAAAGCAAAATAGCTTATATACTTATACAAACGTTTTCAACTCTTATAACAAATGGGATAAATCCCGCAACTTAAGTATCATACACTTATTTACCATATATTATACATATCCACATGCGAGGTTTCAAATCAAATAGGGTTGTAGGTCGAGTAACTAAAAGAGCAAAAACCTCACCTTAGCAACGAACGAAGTGGAGTCAAAAGAGGAAACCAGACACCTACGGAGCAAGCTCGTCCTCTACAGGAAGATCCTCTGAACAAGACAAACAACAAAGGAACACTCTTAGACTCAATATGAACCACATTGACGCTCGGTACATGAATATGCATGCTTATGATGCAAATGATATGAAATGTATTCACATTAAGGCCAATTACAAGCAAATAATTCATATAAGAGCATATATCATAAACGAGGCAAGAATAATCAACAAGAAACAACGGAAAGGAAACAAACAAACGAAACTAGAATTCCTAGGTGACACGCCCGTGTCACCGAAACAAGGCAAGCCGAGACACGCCCGTGTCTCGGTACAGAAAAGCGAAAACGAAACCAAAAGGTGACACGCCCGTGTCACCAACAAAGAGTAAACCGTGACACCCCCGTGTCACGGTACAGAAAAACAAAACGAAAATTAAAGGTGACACGCCCGTGTCACCAAAAAGAGGCAAACCGTGACACGCCCGTGTCACGGTACAGAAAACACACAGACGGCACTACAGTAACTAAGCAACTCCAAAACCAAAACCAAACACTCATGCTCCAACTACCAAGCAAGGAAAAGCAATAAATGCTAGGAAACAAGTCCTAGAAGCATAAAAACAACAACAAAACTCAAGGAAACAAGTAAGGAGCAAGAATCAATCAAATCTACCAACTCTCACTATTCACATGCTTGCTCACACTCATGTTTCAACCAAAGAATTGGACTCAAGAACACATAGAAGAGAGAAGAGTAAGTGAAGATGACAACCATGAACTTACCTTTCAATTAAGAGAAGTTTAGATGAAGATTTGAGCTTGAAATCACAAGGTTGGACAATGGGGTTTTCTCTTCTTCCTTGCTTCCTTGTACCGATCAGTTTTTGGGAGAGAGAGATGAGGATTGGCTCGGTTTCAAGGGGAAAAAGCTGAGGGAGAGCTTAACTCAAGTTCTAACTCATGGTTAAGGGCTTAGATAAGGTTCAAGTGGGGTCCACACTCAAAGCTAGGTCAAAAGGTGGCTTCCAAGCTTAAGGGGCTCGTTACGGGTGAAATTCAGAGGTCTTAACGAGCTTAGAAAAATGAGAGGTTTGTCCCATCGAATCCGAATCGTCGAAACGAGTTCAATGGAGGTGACGGAATTCGAATCCGAATTCCCGAGCTCAAGATACGCGTTCCGGAACCCAAGGTGTGCTAAGTGCTCTTTAGCCTCCTTTAGGTCCCGTCTCCAAAACGAACTCAAAAAGGCAACCAAAACAAATACCAAAACATATAACGAGCATATAAACGAGTTCATAAGGCATATCATCAACACATAACGCGAATTCACAAAAATCAGAATTAATTAAACGCTCAAGTTAAACAAGTCCATACCAAAGCAATTAAGTTCAAATAACTTCAAATGAACCACGTTGACAATTAATATCACATAATCACTTAAAGAACTAGTTAAATAGCGCACATAAGAGGTTACCTGAAAAGTCTGATCAGTCGGGATGTTACAGGGGGATGTGGTATCCTTTGTTTGGGGTGCTACACACTTATTATTGTTTTATATTATTTTGTTAGTCCCCTAGCATGTTTCTTTTGCGTATGATATTAGCCCTATCGTGATTCTTCTCCGTGGGGTATGATGTATTGCAAACCTAGGTCATAATCCCAAACACATCTTAACATCATCTTTGTTACCATGTAGAAAACATTGTGATTGATACATTCAAATCAAGCTTGGGCATAACCAATTATACAATGATCCCATTACAAATTTGATTCAAGTCTCCTAAGGTTGTTGACCATTACACACATCATGGAACTTGAATTTGGCCACAAAAATGATTAAATCGCTCACGCG
This sequence comes from Lantana camara, assembly GCA_037501455.1. Classification (NCBI taxonomy): domain Eukaryota; kingdom Viridiplantae; phylum Streptophyta; class Magnoliopsida; order Lamiales; family Verbenaceae; genus Lantana; species Lantana camara. The sequence goes on along the minus strand of CM074857.1, from coordinate 61,267,014 downwards.
ACTTGATGAATCGCTCAGGCGATTCTTAATCTAGGTCGCACTTATTATTGTTTTATATTATTTTGTTAGTCCCCTAGCATGTTTCATTTGCGTATGATATGAGCCCCATCGTGATTCTTCTCCGTGGGGTATGATGTATTGCAAACCTAGGTCATAATCCCAAACAAATCTTAACATCATCTTTGTTACCATGTAGAAAACACTATGATTGATACATTCAAATCAAGCTTGGGCATAACCAATTATACAATGATCCCATCACAAATTTGATTCATGTCTCCTAAGGTTGTTGGCCATTACACACATCATGGAACTTCTATTTGGCCACAAAAATTATTAAATCGCTCACGCGAGTTGATGAATCGCTCAGGCGATTCTTAATCTAGGTCGCACTTATTATTGTTTTATAGTATTTTGTTAGTCCTCTAGCAGGTTTCTTTTGCGTATGATATGAGCCCCATCGTGATTCTTCTCCGTGGGGTATGATGTATTGCAAACCTAGGTCATAATCCCAAACAAATCTTAACATCATCTTTGTTACCATGTAGAAAACATTGTGATTGATACATTCAAATCAAGCTTGGGCATAACCAATTATACAATGATCCCATTACAAATTTGATTCAAGTCTCCTAAGGTTGTTGGCCATTACACACATCATGGAACTTGAATTTGGCCAAAAAATTATTAAATCGCTCACGCGACTTGATCAATCGCTCAGGCGATTCTTAATCTATGTCGCACTTATTATTGTTTTATATTATTTTGTTAGTCCCCTAGCATGTTTCTTTTGCGTATGATAAGAGCCCCATCGTGATTCTTCTCCGTGGGGTATGATGTATTGCAAACCAAGGTCATAATCCCAAACAAATCTTACCATCATCTTTGTTACCATGTAGAAAACATTGTGATTGATACATTCAAATCAAGCTTCGGAATAACCAATTATACAATGATCCCATTACAAATTTGATTGAAGTCTCCTAAGGTTGTTGGCCATTACACACATCATGGAACTTGAATTTGGCCAAAAAATTATTAAATCGCTCACGCGACTTGATGAATCGCTCAGGCGATTCTTAATATATGTCACACTTATTATTGTTTTATATTATTTTGTTAGTCCCCTAGCATGTTTCATTTGCGTATGAGAGGAGCACCATCGTGATTCTTCTCCGTGGGGTATGATGTATTGCAAACCTAGGTCATAATCCCAAACAAATCTTAACACCATCTTTTTTACCATGAAGAAAAAATTATGATTGATACATTCAAATCAAGCTTGGGCATAACTAATTATACAATGATCCCATTACAAATTTGATTCAAGTCTCCTAAGGTTGTTGGCCATTACACACATCATGGAACTTGAATTTGGCCACAAAAATTATTAAATCGCTCACGCGACTTGATCAATCGCTCAGGCGATTCCTAATCTAGGTTGCACTTATTATTGTTTTATATTATTTTGTTAGTCCCCTAGCATGTTTCTTTTGCGTATGATATGAGCCCTATCGTGATTCTTCTCCATGGGGTATGATGTATTGCAAACCTAGGTCATAATCCCAAACACATCTTAACATCATCTTTGTTACCATGTAGAAAACATTATGATTGATATATTCAAATCAAGCTTGGGCATAACCAATTATACAATGATCCCATTACAAATTTGATTCAAGTCTCCTAAGATTGTTGACCATTACACACATCATGGAACTTGAATTTGGCCACAAAAATTATTAAATCGCTCACGCGACTAGATGAATCGCTCAGGCGATTCTTAATCTAGGTCGCACTTATTATTGTTTTATATTATTTTGTTAGTCCCCTAGCATGTTTCTTTTGCGTATGATATGAGCCCCATCGTGATTCTTCTCCGTGGGGTATGATGTATGGCAAACCCAAGTCATAATCCCAAACAAATCTTAACTTCATCTTTGTTACCATGTAGAAAACATTGTGATTGATACATTCAAATCAAGCTTGGGCATAACCAATTATACAATGATCCCATTACAAATTTGATTCAAGTCTCCTAAGGTTGTTGGCCATTACACACATCATGGAACTTGAATTTGGCCACAAAAATTATTAAATCGCTCACGCGACTTGATCAATCGCTCAGGCGATTCTTAATCTAGGTCGCACTTATTATTGTTTTATATTATTTTGCTAGTCCCCTAGCATGTTTCTTTTGCGTATGATATGAGCCCTATCGTGATTCTTCTCCGTGGGGTATGATGTATTGCAAACCTAGGTCATAATCCCAAACACATCTTAACATCATCTTTGTTACCATGTAGAAAACATTGTGATTGATACATTCAAATCAAGCTTGGGCATAACCAATTATACAATGATCCCATTACAAATTTGATTCAAGTCTCCTAAGGTTGTTGGCCATTACACACATCATGGAACTTGAATTTGGCCAAAAAATTATTAAATCGCTCACGCGACTTGATGAATCGCTCAGGCGATTCTTAATATATGTCACACTTATTATTGTTTTATATTATTTTGTTAGTCCCCTAGCATGTTTCATTTGCGTATGAGAGGAGCACCATCGTGATTCTTCTCCGTGGGGTATGATGTATTGCAAACCTAGGTCATAATCCCAAACAAATCTTAACACCATCTTTTTTACCATGAAGAAAAAATTATGATTGATACATTCAAATCAAGCTTGGGCATAACTAATTATACAATGATCCCATTACAAATTTGATTCAAGTCTCCTAAGGTTGTTGGCCATTACACACATCATGGAACTTGAATTTGGCCACAAAAATTATTAAATCGCTCACGCGACTTGATCAATCGCTCAGGCGATTCTTAATCTAGGTTGCACTTATTATTGTTTTATATTATTTTGTTAGTCCCCTAGCATGTTTCTTTTGCGTATGATATGAGCCCTATCGTGACTCTTCTCCGTGGGGTATGATGTATTGCAAACCTAGGTCATAATCCCAAACACATCTTAACATCATCTTTGTTACCATGTAGAAAACATTGTGATTGATATATTCAAATCAAGCTTGGGCATAACCAATTATACAATGATCCCATTACAAATTTGATTCAAGTCTCCTAAGATTGTTGACCATTACACACATCATGGAACTTGAATTTGGCCACAAAAATTATTAAATCGCTCACGCGACTAGATGAATCGCTCAGGCGATTCTTAATCTAGGTCGCACTTATTATTGTTTTATATTATTTTGTTAGTCCCCTAGCATGTTTCTTTTGCGTATGATATGAGCCCCATCGTGATTCTTCTCCGTGGGGTATGATGTATGGCAAACCCAAGTCATAATCCCAAACAAATCTTAACTTCATCTTTGTTACCATGTAGAAAACATTGTGATTGATACATTCAAATCAAGCTTGGGCATAACCAATTATACAATGATCCCATTACAAATTTGATTCAAGTCTCCTAAGGTTGTTGGCCATTACACACATCATGGAACTTGAATTTGGCTACAAAATTATTAAATCGCTCACGCGACTTGATCAATCACTCAGGCGATTCTTAATCTAGGTCGCACTTATTATTGTTTTATATTATTTTGCTAGTCCCCTAGCATGTTTCTTTTGCGTATGATATGAGCCCTATCGTGATTCTTCTCCGTGGGGTATGATGTCTTGCAAACCTAGGTAATAATCCCAAACACATCTTAACATCATCTTTGTTACCATGTAGAAAACATTGTGATTGATACATTCAAATCAAGCTTGGGCATAACCAATTATACAATGATCCCATTACAAATTTGATTCAAGTCTCCTAAGGTTGTTGACCATTACACACATCATGGAACTTGAATTTGGCCACAAAAATTATTAAATCTCTCACGCGACTTGATGAATCGCTCAGGCGGTTCTTAATCTAGGTCGTACCTATTATTGTTTTATATTATTTTGTTAGTCCCCCAGCATGTTTCTTTTGCGTATGATATGAGCCCCATCGTGATTCTTCTCCGTGGGGTATGATGTATGGCAAACCCAAGTCATAATCCCAAACAAATCTTAACTTCATCTTTGTTACCATGTAGAAAACATCGTGATTAACACATTCAAATCAAGCTTGGGCATAACCAATTATACAATGATCCCATTACAAATTTGATTCAAGTCTCCTAAGGTTGTTGGCCATTACACACATCATGGAACTTGAATTTGGCCACAAAAATTATTAAATCGCTCACGCGACTTGATGAATCGCTCAGGCGATTCTTAATCTATGTCGCATTTATTATTGTTTTATATTATTTTGTTAGTCCCCTAATGTAACGCCCCAGTTTTTCAGTTTTTAATAATGTGCGTAATTGTTTATAAATTGCGCAATTTAATTATTTAATTATATGATTAATTGTTTATAAGTGTTTATATTCTATTTAAACTATAGACTATGGTTATTTTAATTAATTCATTTTATTTTACTTTGATATTTAGTGTTTAATTTCTTAATTAAGGTTTCGTGTTACCTTAACTATTTCGGAAATTTCGTTAATTAATTTCAACACGTTGTTAGTTGGCTTTAGTTTATTTAAAATGGAATTTAAGTTTTAGTAATTAAATTATAACGTTATGAATTCATTCTTGCGCATGAGTGTTCTGTTTGTGCTTCGTTCTTATACGTAATGATATCGGATTGGTATGGAAATTTAGTATGTCGTGAATATGTGTGTTATGAACATGCCTATATGCTCGGTTTATGTTTTCGGATTCATTTGACGTGTTAACGTATTTAATTTGATTTGTGGAACCAAATCGGGGGCTAACGAGCAATTAGCGCACCCTTGGCTCCGTACGTGATATCTTGAGCTCGGGAATTCGGATTCGAATTTCGACACCTCCGTTGCCTTCGTATCAACGATTCGGAGACAATGGAACAAGCCTCATACCTTTTTGAAATCATTAAGACCTTCGAAATCCAACCGTAACGGACAACTCGTGCAAGAAGAGCTCCTTATGTTGACTAGTCTTCATGGTGGGACCCTTTTTACTTAACCTAACCTAACCATACCTTAACCATGACTTTTGTACCTTGGGTTAACCCTTTCTCCTACCCCTTTAGCTCTGGAAACCGAGCCAAATATCTCCCTTAGCTGCTGCTGCTGATCGAGAGAGAGGAAGAGAGAAAAGGAGAAGAAAACCCTTGGCCATTCTTGTGATTTTGGAGCTCAAATCACCTCCCTTCTTCTTCTAATCTTCAAGGTATGAATATTTATGTCTTCTCTACTCTATTATGCTTGATTTCATCTATTTAATACATGATTTAGATCAGATTTGATTAGGGTTTGAGTGATGAGTTTGGTATGAACTTTTAGGGATTTTTGTTCTAGTGACCTATTTGCTTGTGTAGCTGATTTTCTTGTTTATACATGATTATATGAGCTTGTTTCTTGGCATATTTATTTTCTAACTGATAGTATATGAAGTTATGAGGATTTCATCTCTTGACCCTTTAATGAAATTATGAGATATGGAGCTCCAAACTTGATGATCAAACTGCTTCCCCTGTTTTCCGGACTGCTGCTGTTCATTTTGCTTTGTTGCTTGACCAAATGATCTTCTTTTCATGTGAATTTGCATGGATATTATGTACACTCATTGTTCTATATGTTAACATTCATGTTTTAAGTATTTGGTTCCATTTGAAGCCTCAAAACCGAAAGACATGGCCTGTTCTTATGCATGATTCATGACAGACTTGTTGCTGTTGCGTTTTGTAACTTGTTGGTCATTCTAATGTGCTTTAAATTGTGCCATTTTGCATATATATGATGTATATTAGCTTTTTAGTATGTTAGCATGCATTCCCCAAAGTTTCAGATCCAAATTCAACCCCTAAGTACTTGATCATGGCTGATTGAAACAATAAGGATTTTATGTGCGATTTTGGCGACCCAGTTTTCCTGCATGATTTAGATGATCTTAACGTGTGATTTAGCCTTTGTACTCTAAATGAAAAATGTTCCTAACATTCTAAATATGTTGTATATTAAGTTTCATAGCATTTGGAGTTGATTTGGTATGATTTTGGATTGATTTGGTATGAGATCAGTTTTGCCGGTAAAACTTTGTGTGTGGTTTAGTTCTGTACCGTGACACCCCCGTGTCTCATTTACACATAAGTGTGAGACACGGGCGTGTCACACCTTCTGGGAAGCTCTGTACTGAGCCATGGTCGTGGCTCAGTTTGGCTAAGGAGGGTGACACCCCCGTGTCCCTTCCCTTGCGTAGTCCTTATTGCTTCCTTTTCGGTTTTTGATTTATTTTACCTCTTGAATGACTTTATCTCCTTTTGCGTTGAAATATGAACTTGTTTTGCTATATGTTGGGAGAATTATGGTTTAATTTCATGGCTTTTGGATGAGTTGTAGGCATGCTTTTGATTAATGCCGTTTATGTGTGTTTATATGTCGTTTAGGAATCGCATAACTCATTTTCTATATCATATGATTCATTCTTGTTGTCAAACCTTGGAAATATGCTATCTTATGTAATATGAAGTATGTGGTAGCATTATGGGAGAGCTTGAATATGTTCTATGCTCCCATTTGAATTCTTGAATTAATTTGATTGGAGACATGAATTTGAATGAAAATGAATGAATGAGCGAATGACTTGGTTATACAATGTAAATGCCTTTAATACACATGAACATTTTCATGAAATAATATCATCTTTATGCCTTCATATCATGCTTGAGCATTGCCGTGCGTCATATATGGTTCATTTAGAGTCTTGAGTCTCACGAACACGTCATGTTGTCTTTTGTACAGTTTATCTCCAGGGTGGAGAGATCTTGATCGTTCGGGCACTTGGTAACTCGTTCCTTGTTTCATCACGGTTCAGGTGAGGGTGGTTTTGTTTTAGCTATGTAACGAACCCTACAACCCTTATGTGAAAAGCTTTGGCCAAAACCTTATGATTATGTATATATGGTTTTCAAATGAAGTTATCGAGTAAATTCTTCTGAATTATACGTATGGGCGTATATAAGCTTAAAAATGGTTTTGCAACGAGGCTATGCTCCAAATCGTGTGTCTTCATGCTAGCTACGGATTAGGATGACACGGAGAGGTACGTGTATAGCATATGCCGAGTTGCACGGTAAGGTATGTTTTCTTGTAGTATGTATCCTAAGTATGAAAGCAAATGTTTTGGCGAGAGTATGCAAATATGATATGTTCACGGGCCCCGGGACTTAGTATATGTGGCTAACCGAGGAAGCAAGGGCTGACGGGGATCCCATATACTAGTCCCAACCAAACTACGGTGATACCGGCCCTCGCTAGGAGGTTTAGCGGGGAATGGGAGCTGAGTGCCTTTGGGGGATTCATGTACCCCCATTGGCCTATGTATGGACCGGTGGCCGGGTCTTGCAAGCCCGTCCACCACCCGGAGGAAGAAGGTTGGTTATGATTTATACTTATGCTTATGATTATGTTATGTTATGTTTATGCACCGTGCGGGAAAGCCGGGACACGGATTGCCCAAACGAATATGTTTATGTTATGATTTATGGTATGCGTGTATTATGATATATTGCATGATCACCTAATCAACATATTATTGATATTTGTCGTACACGGTCGGAGTTTGGTTGGAGATTGTGCACGCTCACTCGCCGAGCCTTATGTTTATGTATGATTTATGAATGTAATGAATTAATATGATTAGTCATAAAATCCGAGCACTGATTAGTCATTCTCTTGCCCTTTTAGGGAAGTAATTTCAAATAAAACCTTGTTCGGAATTTATGACTTGCATGTGCATGTTTTTATATATATATATCGCTCCTGCTCACTCAGTCTTCTAGAGACTAACACTCTCCCTCCCCAACGCTTTAGTGTGCAGGTTTGGCTTTGGAGTTTCGAGCTAGGCGGAGGTGTTTGGAGTCTTTAAGTTGGTCAAGTTAGGTTAGGAGAGTCTCTGCACTCACATATGTATGGGAATTATGTTTGATTCGATTCTGCAGTACCATGAACTTGAATAATTATGTAATTATTATTGAATTGTTTTTACTGTGTTTTGCTATGAATTTAAAAGAGGCCTGAAGAGCCCAAATTCTGCTTATGGTTTGTATGTTTGAATTTTGGCTTTGCAATGCACTATATTTTGGTTGATTGGTTATCATTGCAGGGTCTAGCTCCGCCTGGCTTAGGAAAGTTTTATGTTTGTCTCCCGTTCGCTATGGTTTGATATGGGTGCGGATTAGCTGTTTCGTTACTCATGTTGAGCCATAGTGCGGGGGATGTGGTGCCTCACGTGCGGGGTGCTACATCCTTAAGTGGTATCAGAGCCCGGTTGCAAAACCGGTGTTCTTGAGTTGTGTTTGAGTCAGTTAGGTCGCACGGCATAGGAACAACTTGTTAATGTGTACATTGCATCGATTTGGCATGAATATTTGATACTAATTGTTGGAAATCGCTTAATACATGTATACCTTCTACTCTCTCATTTAGTTGCTTTAAATGTTGCATTTTGCATTCTATGTGCATTGATCCATTTAACTACGTGCCATAAGCATACACTAATCTCCATGCATCCCTATTTGAGTTGATCTTCCTTATATAGGCTACTATCATGCAAACAAAACTACAATTTACACCAACTACAATTGACAAAGTAACTTGAAGGCCAAGTGTTCCAATTTCCACGGCTTGTACAATGGGACTACCTATCATGGCTCGTATCATGGGAGGAAGCTTGGATCACGGGAAGGTTCATCAATCAGGCCCTACCTACAAACCTTGAAGGTTCTCAACATACAAGAATTGCAAAGACTCAAGTTCTAACTTGAGGAATGCGTAAGACAAGGAGAGGGGTGTGGAACTCTTCACCACCCCGATTTTGAAGACACTTAATGCAAGATTAAATGCTCCAAGGTTCACCGTTGAAGCTCCGAGCTTGGAATGGTTGAGTGATTGGAAGACCAAATTGGGAAGCTTCAAGGGATCGGATACAAGATGTGTTAAAAGGGTTCGACTCAACTCAGATGTAAGGATTGGGAGCCGTTAATCATAAAGCTCATTATGAGGTCAACTATGGAAGCTCACTTGATACGAATATCAACGTGGGACAACAAATGGACGCAAGGCAAAGATACTTATGAGCATCGAGGAATACAAATCGTGTCATCTTCTCAGAACCTTATGGAGACATCAAGAAGCAAGCAAGAATGGAAAGCGTTATCATGGGTGAATTATGCGCGTAGATCGGAAACAAAGGATAAGCTAAAGGAACTTTTACCGGAGAGGACATCAAGATGAAGAGTCAGATGACCTTTGGAGGTTGATGCTTGGAAGTACGTTGAGGGGTAAACTCCATTGACAAATAAGACCTTGGGTTCAAGAATAGCACGTTCGGGCCATAGGATATACAAATGGATGGAAGAAGATTGGGGAGATTCGAAAACCATGGAAAGCTAAGGAATTATCAATGTCTTCAAAGAAAGTTACAATTATGGGAATGAGGAACACGTCATCAAGCTAAAAGCTTACCACCTCGGTGACAGGTTCTGCATATTCATGACATGAGCATCATGCATCGATTGAAATTAATTGCTTTCCTTATCTATATGTACATTATGTTTAATTAATATAATTGCTCCAATGTGTTGCATCGTTGCATCTTTAATTGTTTACTATGTGCATTGGCATGTTAATCCAACATGCATGGCTCAGTGTTTAATTGGTAGGGGATGGCTACGCCTTGTCCATCAAGCGATTCCTTGATCAAGGCTTACTCGAATCAAGATGAGAAGAATAGTTGGGTTATATCTTGGGAGTTCTGGGCATATAGCTTAGCTAGCACAATCTTCACCGAAGAAACTAAGTTGAAGAGTTTTGGAGAAACCTTAATCTCAGAGGTGTAGTAACGAATTCAAATAAACTTCCAAATCATGGAGCATTGGTTAGGAAATAATGTAACTCCTTTTCGATCCTTGAAGGGATTACCTTTAGTTGAAAGAATGGAAATACAAGAGGGGATCAAATTAGTCTAGATTTCAAGAAGAGCGAGAAAGAGAAAAGTTGGGGATTAGAAGGAAGTAATTATTGAAGGGTTTGAATTGAATCTTAGGAGTGAATTAAAGAAACAAAAGTGGCTCAGCAAAAATTTCAATGAAAGAAGGATTCATGGAGTTTGACATGTGAGAGCAAAAATTTTAAGGGGGAGAGCACGACCGAGAGGTGAATTGGAGGATGGGAGTGGTGCTCGAATGAATATGTTAGGAGCAATGATGGGGATGCAAATTAAGGGGAATCTGGAAGTCCTAAGGGTGGTGATTGGGGATGAATAAGACGGTGGTTATGGTTAAGCTATTAAGAGAGAAGCTACGTATGGAATTCTGATCTGGAGGTGATGGAATCATAAGAGAGCTCCTATGGACTTCTAAGTTAGAATTAACAAGGGGGAAAACCGAATCAAGCTATCCTATAAGGGGATGGTGTCAATCAAGATTTATTCAATGAAGTATGAAGGGGTCCAAGACAATATTATCGAGTTATTAGTTATATCAAAGGTAATCCAGAAGGACACTCAAGAAGGGACCAAATAGAAAAGGATGATAATTGGAAGGTTACTTCAAGCTTCATGAATCATCAAGCACCTTCTGTCTTCGGTTAAGGAAATATGGGACCAGTTATTGAATATAACATTGAGGGGGTCAAAAGGGAATGAATGGACAATTGGAACGGAAGGTGGGAAAGACTTGTGATGAGAGAGACTATAAGAATAAACGTCGTAAGGTTGGGATCGAATTATCAAGTTCGCCTAGAGTGGTTATCCTCGGGAATATGTTGGGCACCGATTTGGATAAGGATTGAAGATGTTGGGTAGCAGTACAAGTTAGAAAGGATCTAAGAATATACTCCTTAAAGAATTCCTTAATCGCTTCACCAGGGAACCTTGAAGAGGTCCAAGACAAGCTGGGCATTGAGTTACATTCAGGACAGATCATACCTTGAACAACGACAATTCACAACTTTGAATTTTTGCAACTACGGTGAACGGTACTTATAGTATTCATGATACATGCATCCATGCAAGTTTAACCTACATAAATTTTATGTTAAGTGCTTTGATCTCGTACTGTGTTAAATTACTTGGAGTAATTGAAGATCAATGTGGACGACATTTATTACTTGCTTTGGGTGCCTTTCGTGATTTTAAATTTGGTTTTGCATGAGTTGCTTGGGAGTATTGGAGACTCCTTGCTTTATTTTCGGTTGAGAGACGGGGTGCTCTCTTTGTTTGTAAGAGACGGGGATTCTCTTATTTTTGTTTGAGAGACGGGGTACTCTCTTTACTTGCGAGAGACGGGGTTCTCTCATTGCTGTTCGAGAGACGGGGTTCTCTCATTGCTGTTTGAGAGACGGGGCTCTCTCCTTGTTGCTTGTGAGAGACGGGGAATCTCTCATTGTTTGCTTTCAAGCGTGTTGTGAATCCGAGGACGGATTCTTTTTAAGGGGGAGAGATTGTAACGCTCCAGTTTTTCAGTTTTTAATAATGTGGCGTAATTGTTTATAAATTGCTCAATTTAATTATTTAATTATATGGTTAATTGTTTATAAGTGTTTATATTTGATTTAAACTATAGACTATGGTTATTTTAATTAATTCATTTTATTTTACTTTGATATTTAGTGTTTAATTTCTTAATTAAGGTTTCGTGTTACCTTAACTATTTCGGTAATTTCGTTAATTAATTTCAACACGTTGTTAGTTGGCTTTAGTTTATTTAAAATGGAATTTAAGTTTTAGTAATTAAATTATAACGTTATGAATTCATTCTTGCGCATGAGTGTTCTATTTGTGCTTCGTTCTTAAACGTAATGACATCGGATTGGTATGGAAATTTAGTATGTCGTGAATATGTGTGTTATGAACATGCCTATATGCTCGGTTTATGTTTTCGGATTCATTTGACGTGTTAACGAATTTAATTTGATTTGTGGAACCAAATCGGGGGCTAACGAGCAATTAGCGTACCCTTGGTTCCGTACGTGATATCTTGAGCTCGGGAATTCGGATTCGAATTCCGACACCTCCATTGCCTTCGTATCGATGATTCGGAGACAATGGAACAAGCCTCATACCTTTTTGAAATCATTAAGACCTTCGAAATCCAACCGTAACGGACAACTCGTGCAAGAAGAGCTCCTTATGTTGACTAGTCTTCATGGTGGGACCCTTTTTACTTAACCTAACCTAACCATACCTTAACCATGACTTTTCTACCTTGGGTTAAGCCTTTCTCCTACCCCTTTAGCTCTGGAAACCGAGCCAAATATCTCCCTTAACTGCTGCTGCTGATCGAGAGAGAGGAAGAGAGAAAAGGAGAAGAAAACCCTTGGCCATTCTTGTGATTTTGGAGCTCAAATTACCTCCCTTCTTCTTCTAATCTTCAAGGTATGAATATTTATGTCTTCTCTAATCTATTATGCTTTATTTCATCTATTTAATACATGATTTAGATCAGATTTGATTAGGGTTTGAGTGATGAGTTTGGTATGAACTTTTAGGGATTTTTGTTCTAGTGACCTATTTGCTTGTGTAGCTGATTTTCTTGCTTATACATGATTATATGAGCTTGTTTCTTGGTATATTTCTTTCCTAAATGATAGTATATGATGTTAGGAGGATTTCATCTCTTGACCCTTTAATGAAATTATGAGATATGGAGCTCCAAACTTGATGATCAAACTGCTTCCCCTGTTTTCCGAACTGCTGCTGTTCATTTTGCTTTGTTGCTTGACCAAATGATCTTCTTTTCATGTGAATTTGCATGGATAATATGTACACTCATTGTTCTATATGTTAACATTCATGTTTTAAGTATTTGGTTCCATTTGAAGCCTCAAAACCGAAAGACATTGCCTGTTCTTATGCATGATTCATGAAAGACTTGTTGCTGTTGCGTTTTGTAACTTGTTGGTCATTCTAATGTGCTTTAAACTGTGCCATTTTGCATATATATGATGTATATTAGCTGTTTAGTATGTTAGCATGCATTCCCCAAAGTTTCAGATCCAAATTCAACCCCTAAGTACTTGATCATGGCTGATTGAAACAATAGGGCTTTTATGTGCGATTTTGGCGACCCAGTTTTGCTGCATGATTTAGATGATCTTAACGTGTGATTTAGCCTTTGAACTCTAAATTAAAAATGTTCCTAACATGCTAAATATGTTTTATATTAAGTTTCATAGCATTTGGAGTTGATTTGGTATGCTTTTGGATTGATTTGGTATGAGATCAGTTTTGCCGGTAAAACTTTGTGTGTGGTTTAGTTCTGTACCGTGACACCCCCGTGTCTCATTTACACATAAGTGTGAGACAAGGGCGTGTCACACCTTCTGGGCAGCTCTGTACTGAGCCACGGTCGTGGCTCAGTTTGGCTAAGGAGGGTGACACCCCCGTGTCCCTTCCCTTGCGCAGTCCTTGTTGTTTCCTTTTCGGTTTTTGATTTATTTTACCTCTTGAATGACTTTATCTCCTTTTGTGTTGAACTATGAACTTGTTTTGCTATATGTTGGGAGCATTATGGTTTAATTTCATGGCTTTTGGATGAGTTTGAGGCATGCTTTTGCTTAATGCCGTTTATGTGTGTTTATATGTCGTTTAGGAATCGCTTAACTCATTTTCTATATCATATGATTCCTTCTTGTTGTCAAACCTTGGAAATATGCTATCTTATGTAATATGAAGTATGTGGTAGCATTATGGGAGAGCTTGAATATGTTCTATGCTCCCATTTGAATTCTTGAATTAATTTGATTGGAGACATGAATTTGAATGAAAATGAATGAATGAGCGAATGACTTGGTTATACAATTTAAATGCCTTTAATACACATGAACATTTTCATGACATAATATCATCTTTATGCCTTCATATCATGCTTGAGCATTGTCGTGCGTCATATATGGTTCATTTAGAGTCTTGAGTCTCACGAACACGTCATGTTGTCTTTTGTACAGTTTATCTCCAGGGTGGAGAGATCTTGATCGTTCGGGCACTTGGTAACTCGTTCCTTGTTTCGTGCAAGATCTTGATCGTTCGGGCACTTGGTAACTATGTATGAACCGGTGGCCGGGTCTTGCAAGCCCGTCCACCACCCGGAGGAAGAAGGTTGGTTATGATTTATACTTATGCTTATGATTATGTTATGTTATGTTTATGCACCGTGCGGGAAAGCCGGGACACGGATTGCCCAAACGAATATGTTTATGTTATGATTTATGGTATGCGTGTATTATGATATATTGCATGATCACCTAATCAACATATTATTGATATTTGTCGTACACGGTCGGAGTTTGGTTAGAGATTGTGCACGCTCACTCGCCGAGCCTTATGTTTATGTATGATTTATGAATGTAACGAATTAATATGATTAGTCATAAAATCCGAGCACTGATTAGTCATTCTCTTGCCCTTTTAGGGAAGTAATTTCAAATAAAACCTTGTTCGGAATTTATGACTTGCATGTGCATGTTTATATATATATATATATCGCTCCTGCTCACTCAGTCTTCTAGAGACTGACCCTCTCCCTCCCCAACACTTTAGTATGCAGGTTTGGCTTTGGAGTTTCGAGCTAGGCCGAGGTCTTTGGAGTCTTTAAGTTGGTCAAGTTAGGTTAGGAGAGTCTCTGCACTCACATATGTATGGGAATTATGTTTGATTCGATTCTGCAGTACCATGAACTTGAATAATTATGTAATTATTATTGAATTGTTTTTACTGGGTTTTGCTATGAATTTAAAAGAGGCCTGAAGAGCCCAAATTCTGCTTATGGTTTGTATGTTTGAATTTTGGCTTTGCAATGCACTATATTTTGGTTGATTGGTTATCATTGCAGGGTCTAGCTCCGCCTGGCTTAGGAAAGTTTTATGTTTGTCTCCCGTTCGCAATGGTTTGATATAGGTGCGGATTAGCTGTTTCGTTACTCATGTTGAGCCATAGTGCGGGGGAAGTGGTGCCTCAAGTGCGGGGTGCTACACCTAACATGTTTCATTTGCGTATGATATGAGCCCCATCGTGATTCTTCTCCGTGGGGTATGATGTATGGCAAACCTAGGTCATAATCCCAAACAAATCTTAACGTCATCTTCGTTACCATGTAGAAAACATTGTGATTGATACATTCAAATCAAGCTTGGGCATAACCAATTATACAATGATCCCATTACAAATTTGATTCAAGTCTCCTAAGGTTGTTGGCCATTACACACATCATGGAACTTGAATTTGGCCACAAAAATTATTAAATAGCTCACGCGACTTGATCAATCGCTCAGGCGATTCTTAATCTAGGTCGCACTTATTATTGTTTTATATTATTTTGTTAGTCCCCTAGCATGTTTCTTTTGCGTATGATATGAGCCCTATGGCGATTCTTCTCCCTGGGGTATGATGTATTGCAAACCTAGGTCATAATCCCAAACACATCTTAACATCATCTTTGTTACCATGTAGAAAACATTGTGATTGATACATTCAAATCAAGCTTGGGCATAACCAATTATACAATAATCCCATTACAAATTTGATTCAAGTCTCCTAAGGTTGTTGGCCATTACACACATCATGGAACTTGAATTTGGCCACAAAAATGATTAAATCGCTCACGCGACTTGATGAATCGCTCAGGCGATTCTTAATCTAGGTCGCACTTATTATTGTTTTATATTATTTTGTTAGTCCCCTAGCATGTTTCATTTGCGTATGATATGAGCCCCATCGTGATTCTTCTCCGTGGGGTATGATGTATTGCAAACCTAGGTCATAATCCCAAACAAATCTTAACATCATCTTTGTTACCATGTAGCAAAAATTATGATTGATACATTCAAATCAAGCTTGGGCATAACCAATTATACAATGATCCCATTACAAATTTGATTCAAGTCTCCTAAGGTTATTGGCCATTAAACACATCATGGAACTTGAATTTGGCCACAAAAATTATTAAATCGCTCACGCGACTTCATGAATCGCTCAGGCGATTCTTAATCTAGGTGGCACTTATTATTGTTTTATAGTATATTGTTAGTCCCCGAGCATGTTTCTTTTGCGTATGATATGAGCCACATCGTGATTCTTCTCCGTGGGGTATGATGTATTGCAAACCTAGGTCATAATCCCAAACAAATCTTAACATCATCTTTGTTACCATGTAGAAAACATTGTGATTCATACATTCAAATCAAGCTTGGGCATAACCAATTATACAATGATCCCATTAAAAATTTGATTCAAGTCTCCTAAGGTTGTTGGCCACTACACACATCATGGAACTTCAATTTGGCCACAAAAATTATTAAATCGCTCACGCGACTTGATGAATCGCTCAGGCGATTCTTAATCTAGGTCGCACTTATTATTGTTTTATAGTATTTTGTTAGTCCCCTAACATGTTTCTTTTGCGTATTATATGAGCCCCATCGTGATTCTTCTCCGTGGGGTATGATGTATTGCAAACCTAGGTCATAATCCCAAACAAATCTTAACATCATCTCTGTTACCATGTAGAAAACATTGTGATTGATACATTCAAATCAAGCTTGGGCATAACCAATTATACAATGATCCCATTACAAATTTGATTCAAGTCTCCTAAGGTTGTTGGCCATTACACACATCATGGAACTTGAATTTGGCAAAAATATTATTAAATCGCTCACGCGACTTGATGAATCGCTCAGGCGATTCTTAATCTGTGTCGCACTTATTATTGTTTTATATTATTTTTTTAGTCCCCTAGCATGTTTCATTTGCGTATGATATGAGCCCCATCGTGATTCTTCTCCGTGGGGTATGATGTATTGCAAACCTAGGTCATAATCCCAAACAAATCTTAACATCATCTTTGTTACCATGTAGAAAACATTGTGATTCATACATTCAAATCAAGCTTGGCCATAACCAATTATACAATGATCCCATTACAAATTTGATTCAAGTCTCCTAAGGTTGTTGGCCACTACACACATCATGGAACTTCAATTTGGCCACAAAAATTATTAAATCGCTCACGCGACTTGATGAATCGCTCAGGCGATTCTTAATCTAGGTCGCACTTATTATTCTTTTATAGTATTTTGTTAGTCCCCTAGCATGTTTCTTTTGCGTATGATATGAGCCCCATCGTGATTCTTCTCCCTGGGGTATGATGTATTGCAAACCTAGGTCATAATCCCAAACAAATCTTAACATCATCTCTGTTACCATGTAGAAAACATTGTGATTGATACATTCAAATCAAGCTTGGGCATAACCAATTATACAATGATCCCATTACAAATTTGATTCTAGTCTCCTAAGGTTGTTGGCCATTACACACATCATGGAACTTGAATTTGGCAACAAAAATTATTGAATCGCTCACGCGACTTGATGAATCGCTCAGGCGATTCTTAATCTGTGTCGCACTTATTATTGTTTTATATTATTTTGTTAGTCCCGTAGCATGTTTCATTTGCGTATGATATTAGCCCTATCGTGATTCTTCTCCGTGGGGTATGATGTATTGCAAACCTAGGTCATAATCCCAAACACATCTTGACATCATCTTCGTTTCCATGTAGAAAACATTGTGATTGATACATTTAAATCAAGCTTGGGCATAACCAATTATACAATGATCCCATTACAAATTTGATTCAAGTCTCCTAAGGTTGTTGACCATTACACACATCATGGAACTTGAATTTGGCCACAAAAATGACTAAATCGCTCACGCGACTTGATGAATCGCTCAGGCGATTCTTAATCTAGGTCGCACTTATTATTGTTTTATATTATTTTGTTAGTCCCCTAGCATGTTTCATTTGCGTATGATATGAGCCCCATCGTGATTCCTCTCCGTGGGGTATGATGTATTGCAAACCTAGGTCATAATCCCAAACAAATCTTAACATCATCTTTGTTACCATGTAGAAAACATTGTGATTGATACATTCAAATCAAGCTTGGGCATAACCAATTATACAGTGATCCCATTACAAATTTGATTCAAGTCTCCTAAGGTTGTTGGCCATTACACACATCATGGAACTTGAATTTGGCCACAAAAATTATTGAATCGCTCACGCGACTTGATGAATCGCTCAGGCGATTCTTAATCTAGGTGGCACTTATTATTGTTTTATATTATTTTGTTAGTCCCGTAGCATGTTTCATTTGCGTATGATATTAGCCCTATCGTGATTCTTCTCCGTGGGGTATGATGTATTGCAAACCTAGGTCATAATCCCAAACACATCTTGACATCATCTTCGTTTCCATGTAGAAAACATTGTGATTGATACATTTAAATCAAGCTTGGGCATAACCAATTATACAATGATCCCATTACAAATTTGATTCAAGTCTCCTAAGGTTGTTGACCATTACACACATCATGGAACTTGAATTTGGCCACAAAAATGACTAAATCGCTCACGCGACTTGATGAATCGCTCAGGCGATTCTTAATCTAGGTCGCACTTATTATTGTTTTATATTATTTTGTTAGTCCCCTAGCATGTTTCATTTGCGTATGATATGAGCCCCATCGTGATTCTTCTCCGTGGGGTATGATGTATTGCAAACCTAGGTCATAATCCCAAACAAATCTTAACATCATCTTTGTTACCATGTAGCAAAAATTATGATTGATACATTCAAATCAAGCTTGGGCATAACCAATTATACAATGATCCCATTACAAATTTGATTCAAGTCTCCTAAGGTTATTGGCCATTAAACACATCATGGAACTTGAATTTGGCCACAAAAATTATTAAATCGCTCACGCGACTTCATGAATCGCTCAGGCGATTCTTAATCTAGGTGGCACTTATTATTGTTTTATAGTATATTGTTAGTCCCCGAGCATGTTTCTTTTGCGTATGATATGAGCCACATCGTGATTCTTCTCCGTGGGGTATGATGTATTGCAAACCTAGGTCATAATCCCAAACAAATCTTAACATCATCTCTGTTACCATGTAGAAAACATTGTGATTGATACATTCAAATCAAGCTTGGGCATAACCAATTATACAATGATCCCATTACAAATTTGATTCTAGTCTCCTAAGGTTGTTGGCCATTACACACATCATGGAACTTGAATTTGGCAACAAAAATTATTGAATCGCTCACGCGACTTGATGAATCGCTCAGGCGATTCTTAATCTGTGTCGCACTTATTATTGTTTTATATTATTTTGTTAGTCCCGTAGCATGTTTCATTTGCGTATGATATTAGCCCTATCGTGATTCTTCTCCGTGGGGTATGATGTATTGCAAACCTAGGTCATAATCCCAAACACATCTTGACATCATCTTCGTTTCCATGTAGAAAACATTGTGATTGATACATTTAAATCAAGCTTGGGCATAACCAATTATACAATGATCCCATTACAAATTTGATTCAAGTCTCCTAAGGTTGTTGACCATTACACACATCATGGAACTTGAATTTGGCCACAAAAATGACTAAATCGCTCACGCGACTTGATGAATCGCTCAGGCGATTCTTAATCTAGGTCGCACTTATTATTGTTTTATATTATTTTGTTAGTCCCCTAGCATGTTTCATTTGCGTATGATATGAGCCCCATCGTGATTCTTCTCCGTGGGGTATGATGTATTGCAAACCTAGGTCATAATCCCAAACAAATCTTAACATCATCTTTGTTACCATGTAGAAAACATTGTGATTCATACATTCAAATCAAGCTTGGGCATAACCAATTATACAATGATCCCATTAAAAATTTGATTCAAGTCTCCTAAGGTTGTTGGCCACTACACACATCATGGAACTTCAATTTGGCCACAAAAATTATTAAATCGCTCACGCGACTTGATGAATCGCTCAGGCTATTCTTAATCTAGGTCGCACTTATTATTGTTTTATAGTATTTTGTTAGTCCCCTAACATGTTTCTTTTGCGTATTATATGAGCCCCATCGTGATTCTTCTCCGTGGGGTATGATGTATTGCAAACCTAGGTCATAATCCCAAACAAATCTTAACATCATCTCTGTTACCATGTAGAAAACATTGTGATTGATACATTCAAATCAAGCTTGGGCATAACCAATTATACAATGATCCCATTACAAATTTGATTCAAGTCTCCTAAGGTTGTTGGCCATTACACACATCATGAAACTTGAATTTGGCAAAAATATTATTAAATCGCTCACGCGACTTGATGAATCGCTCAGGCGATTCTTAATCTGTGTCGCACTTATTATTGTTTTATATTATTTTTTTAGTCCCCTAGCATGTTTCATTTGCGTATGATATGAGCCCCATCGTGATTCTTCTCCGTGGGGTATGATGTATTGCAAACCTAGGTCATAATCCCAAACAAATCTTAACATCATCTTTGTTACCATGTAGAAAACATTGTGATTCATACATTCAAATCAAGCTTGGCCATAACCAATTATACAATGATCCCATTACAAATTTGATTCAAGTCTCCTAAGGTTGTTGGCCACTACACACATCATGGAACTTCAATTTGGCCACAAAAATTATTAAATCGCTCACGCGACTTGATGAATCGCTCAGGCGATTCTTAATCTAGGTCGCACTTATTATTCTTTTATAGTATTTTGTTAGTCCCCTAGCATGTTTCTTTTGCGTATGATATGAGCCCCATCGTGATTCTTCTCCCTGGGGTATGATGTATTGCAAACCTAGGTCATAATCCCAAACAAATCTTAACATCATCTCTGTTACCATGTAGAAAACATTGTGATTGATACATTCAAATCAAGCTTGGGCATAACCAATTATACAATGATCCCATTACAAATTTGATTCTAGTCTCCTAAGGTTGTTGGCCATTACACACATCATGGAACTTGAATTTGGCAACAAAAATTATTGAATCGCTCACGCGACTTGATGAATCGCTCAGGCGATTCTTAATCTGTGTCGCACTTATTATTGTTTTATATTATTTTGTTAGTCCCGTAGCATGTTTCATTTGCGTATGATATTAGCCCTATCGTGATTCTTCTCCGTGGGGTATGATGTATTGCAAACCTAGGTCATAATCCCAAACACATCTTGACATCATCTTCGTTTCCATGTAGAAAACATTGTGATTGGTACATTTAAATCAAGCTTGGGCATAACCAATTATACAATGATCCCATTACAAATTTGATTCAAGTCTCCTAAGGTTGTTGACCATTACACACATCATGGAACTTGAATTTGGCCACAAAAATGACTAAATCGCTCACGCGACTTGATGAATCGCTCAGGCGATTCTTAATCTAGGTCGCACTTATTATTGTTTTATATTATTTTGTTAGTCCCCTAGCATGTTTCATTTGCGTATGATATGAGCCCCATCGTGATTCTTCTCCGTGGGGTATGATGTATTGCAAACCTAGGTCATAATCCCAAACAAATCTTAACATCATCTTTGTTACCATGTAGAAAACATTGTGATTGATACATTCAAATCAAGCTTGGGCATAACCAATTATACAGTGATCCCATTACAAATTTGATTCAAGTCTCCTAAGGTTGTTGGCCATTACACACATCATGGAACTTGAATTTGGCCACAAAAATTATTGAATCGCTCACGCGACTTGATGAATCGCTCAGGCGATTCTTAATCTAGGTCGCACTTGTTATTGTTTTATATTATTTTGTTAGTCCCGTAGCATGTTTCTTTTGCGTATGATATTAGCCCTATCGTGATTCTTCTCCGTGGGGTATGATGTATTGCAAACCTAGGTCATAATCCCAAACACATCTTGACATCATCTTCGTTTCCATGTAGAAAACATTGTGATTGATACATTTAAATCAAGCTTGGGCATAACCAATTATACAATGATCCCATTACAAATTTGATTCAAGTCTCCTAAGGTTGTTGACCATTACACACATCATAAAACTTGAATTTGGCCACAAAAATGATTAAATCGCTCACGCGACTTGATGAATCGCTCAGGCGATTCTTAATCTAGGTCGCACTTATTATTGTTTTATATTATTTTGTTAGTCCCCTAGCATGTTTCATTTGCGTATGATATGAGCCCCATCGTGATTCTTCTCCGTGGGGTATGATGTATTGCAAACCTAGGTCATAATCCCAAACAAATCTTAACATCATATTTGTTACCATGTAGAAAACATTGTGATTGATACATTCAAATAAAGCTTGGGCATAACCAATTATACAATGGTCCCATTACAAATTTGATTCAAGTCTCCTAAGGTTGTTGGCCATTACACACATCATGGAACTTCAATTTGGCCACAAAAATTATTAAATCGCTCACGCGACTTGATGAATCGCTCAGGCGATTCTTAATCTAGGTCGCACTTATTATTGCTTTATAGTATTTTGTTTGTCCCCTAGCATCTTTCTTTTGCGTATGATATGAGCCCCATCGTGATTCTTCTCCGTGGGGTATGATGTATTGCAAACCTAGGTCATAATCCCAAAAAAATCTTAACATCATCTTTGTTACCATGTAGAAAACATTGTGATTGATACATTCAAATCAAGCTTGGGCATAACCAATTATACAATGATCCCATTACAAATTTTATTCATGTCTCCTAAGGTTGTTGGCCATTACACACATCATTGAACTTGAATTTGGCAAAAAAATTAATAAATCGCTCACGCGACTTGATGAATCGCTCAGGCGATTCTTAATCTAGGTCGCACTTATTATTGCTTTATATTATTTTGTTAGTCCCCTAGCATGTTTCATTTGCGTATGATATGAGCCCCATCGTGATTCTTCTCCGTGGGGTATGATGTATTGCAAACCTAGGTCATAATCCCTAACAAATCTTAACATCATCTTTGTTACCATGTAGAAAACATTGTGATTGATACATTCAAATCAAGCTTGGGCATAACCAATTATACAATGATCCCATTACAAATTTGATTCAAGTGTCCTAAGGTTGTTGGCCATTACACACATCATGGAACTTGAATTTGGCCACAAAAATTATTAAATCGCTCACGCGACTTGATGAATCGCTCAGGCGATTCTTAATCTAGGTCGCACTTATTACTGCTTTATATTATTTTGTTAGTCTCCTAGCATGTTTCTTTTGCGTATGATATGAGCCCCATCGTGATTCTTCTCGGTGGGGTATGATGTACGGCAAACCTAGGTCATAATCCCAAACAAATCTTAACATCATCTTTGTTACCATGTGGAAAACATTGTGATTGATACATTCAAATCAAGCTTGGGCATAACCAATTATACAATGATCCCATTACAAATTTGATTCTAGTCTCCTAAGGTTGTTGGCCATTACACACATCATGGAACTTGAATTTGGCAACAAAAATTATTGAATCGCTCACTCGACTTGATGAATCGCTCAGGCGATTCTTAATCTGTGTCGCACTTATTATTGTTTTATATTATTTTGTTAGTCCCGTAGCATGTTTCATTTGCGTATGATATTAGCCCTATCGTGATTCTTCTCCGTGGGGTATGATGTATTGCAAACCTAGGTCATAATCCCAAACACATCTTGACATCATCTTCATTTCCATGTAGAAAACATTGTGATTGATACATTTAAATCAAGCTTGGGCATAACCAATTATACAATGATCCCATTACAAATTTGATTCAAGTCTCCTAAGGTTGTTGACCATTACACACATCATGGAACTTGAATTTGGCCACAAAAATGACTAAATCGCTCACGCGACTTGATGAATCGCTCAGGCGATTCTTAATCTAGGTCGCACTTATTATTGTTTTATATTATTTTGTTAGTCCCCTAGCATGTTTCATTTGCGTATGATATGAGCCCCATTGTGATTCTTCTCCGTGGGGTATGATGTATTGCAAACCTAGGTCATAATCCCAAACAAATCTTAACATCATCTTTGTTACCATGTAGAAAACATTGTGATTGATACATTCAAATCAAGCTTGGGCATAACCAATTATACAGTGATCCCATTACAAATTTGATTCAAGTCTCCTAAGGTTGTTGGCCATTACACACATCATGGAACTTGAATTTGGCCACAAAAATTATTGAATCGCTCACGCGACTTGATGAATCGCTCAGGCGATTCTTAATCTAGGTCGCACTTGTTATTGTTTTATATTATTTTGTTAGTCCCGTAGCATGTTTCTTTTGCGTATGATATTAGCCCTATCGTGATTCTTCTCCGTGGGGTATGATGTATTGCAAACCTAGGTCATAATCCCAAACACATCTTGACATCATCTTCGTTTCCATGTAGAAAACATTGTGATTGATACATTTAAATCAAGCTTGGGCATAACCAATTATACAATGATCCCATTACAAATTTGATTCAAGTCTCCTAAGGTTGTTGACCATTACACACATCATAAAACTTGAATTTGGCCACAAAAATGATTAAATCGCTCACGCGACTTGATGAATCGCTCAGGCGATTCTTAATCTAGGTCGCACTTATTATTGTTTTATATTATTTTGTTAGTCCCCTAGCATGTTTCATTTGCGTATGATATGAGCCCCATCGTGATTCTTCTCCGTGGGGTATGATGTATTGCAAACCTAGGTCATAATCCCAAACAAATCTTAACATCATATTTGTTACCATGTAGAAAACATTGTGATTGATACATTCAAATAAAGCTTGGGCATAACCAATTATACAATGGTCCCATTACAAATTTGATTCAAGTCTCCTAAGGTTGTTGGCCATTACACACATCATGGAACTTCAATTTGGCCACAAAAATTATTAAATCGCTCACGCGACTTGATGAATCGCTCAGGCGATTCTTAATCTAGGTCGCACTTATTATTGCTTTATAGTATTTTGTTTGTCCCCTAGCATCTTTCTTTTGCGTATGATATGAGCCCCATCGTGATTCTTCTCCGTGGGGTATGATGTATTGCAAACATAGGTCATAATCCCAAAAAAATCTTAACATCATCTTTGTTACCATGTAGAAAACATTGTGATTGATACATTCAAATCAAGCTTGGGCATAACCAATTATACAATGATCCCATTACAAATTTTATTCAAGTCTCCTAAGGTTGTTGGCCATTACACACATCATTGAACTTGAATTTGGCAAAAAAATTAATAAATCGCTCACGCGACTTGATGAATCGCTCAGGCGATTCTTAATCTAGGTCGCACTTATTATTGCTTTATATTATTTTGTTAGTCCCCTAGCATGTTTCATTTGCGTATGATATGAGCCCCATCGTGATTCTTCTCCGTGGGGTATGATGTATTGCAAACCTAGGTCATAATCCCTAACAAATCTTAACATCATCTTTGTTACCATGTAGAAAACATTGTGATTGATACATTCAAATCAAGCTTGGGCATAACCAATTATACAATGATCCCATTACAAATTTGATTCAAGTGTCCTAAGGTTGTTGGCCATTACACACATCATGGAACTTGAATTTGGCCACAAAAATTATTAAATCGCTCACGCGACTTGATGAATCGCTCAGGCGATTCTTAATCTAGGTCGCACTTATTATTGCTTTATATTATTTTGTTAGTCTCCTAGCATGTTTCTTTTGCGTATGATATGAGCCCCATCGTGATTCTTCTCCGTGGGGTATGATGTACGGCAAACCTAGGTCATAATCCCAAACAAATCTTAACATCATCTTTGTTACCATGTGGAAAACATTGTGATTGATACATTCAAATCAAGCTTGGGCATAACCAATTATACAATGATCCCATTACAAATTTTATTCAAGTCTCCTAAGGTTGTTGGCCATTACACACATCATTGAACTTGAATTTGGCAAAAAAATTAATAAATCGCTCACGCGACTTGATGAATCGCTCAGGCGATTCTTAATCTAGGTCGCACTTATTATTGCTTTATATTATTTTGTTAGTCCCCTAGCATGTTTCATTTGCGTATGATATGAGCCCCATCGTGATTCTTCTCCGTGGGGTATGATGTATTGCAAACCTAGGTCATAATCCCTAACAAATCTTAACATCATCTTTGTTACCATGTAGAAAACATTGTGATTGATACATTCAAATCAAGCTTGGGCATAACCAATTATACAATGATCCCATTACAAATTTGATTCAAGTGTCCTAAGGTTGTTGGCCATTACACACATCATGGAACTTGAATTTGGCCACAAAAATTATTAAATCGCTCACGCGACTTGATGAATCGCTCAGGCGATTCTTAATCTAGGTCGCACTTATTATTGCTTTATATTATTTTGTTAGTCTCCTAGCATGTTTCTTTTGCGTATGATATGAGCCCCATCGTGATTCTTCTCCGTGGGGTATGATGTACGGCAAACCTAGGTCATAATCCCAAACAAATCTTAACATCATCTTTGTTACCATGTGGAAAACATTGTGATTGATACATTCAAATCAAGCTTGGGCATAACCAATTATACAATGATCCCATTACAAATTTTATTCAAGTCTCCTAAGGTTGTTGGCCATTACACACATCATTGAACTTGAATTTGGCAAAAAAATTAATAAATCGCTCACGCGACTTGATGAATCGCTCAGGCGATTCTTAATCTAGGTCGCACTTATTATTGCTTTATATTATTTTGTTAGTCCCCTAGCATGTTTCATTTGCGTATGATATGAGCCCCATCGTGATTCTTCTCCGTGGGGTATGATGTATTGCAAACCTAGGTCATAATCCCTAACAAATCTTAACATCATCTTTGTTACCATGTAGAAAACATTGTGATTGAAACATTCAAATCAAGCTTGGGCATAACCAATTATACAATGATCCCATTACAAATTTGATTCAAGTGTCCTAAGGTTGTTGGCCATTACACACATCATGGAACTTGAATTTGGCCACAAAAATTATTAAATCGCTCACGCGACTTGATGAATCGCTCAGGCGATTCTTAATCTATGTCGCACTTATTATTGTTTTATATTATTTTGTTAGTCCCCTAGCATGTTTCATTTGCGTGTGATATGAGCCCCATCGTGATTCTTCTCCGTGGGGTATGATGTATTGCAAACCTAGGTCATAATCCCAAACAAATCTTAACATCATCTTTGTTACCAGGTAGAAAACATTGTGATTGATACATTCAAATCAAGCTTGGGCATAACCAATTATACAGTGATCCCATTACAAATTTGATTCAAGTCTCCTAAGGTTGTTGGCCATTACACACATCATGGAACTTGAATTTGGCCACAAAAATTATTGAATCGCTCACGCGACTTGATGAATCGCTCAGGCGATTTTTAATCTAGGTCGCACTTGTTATTGTTTTATATTATTTTGTTAGTCCCGTAGCATGTTTCTTTTGCGTATGATATTAGCCCTATCGTGATTCTTCTCCGTGGGGTATGATGTATTGCAAACCTAGGTCATAATCCCAAACACATCTTGACATCATCTTCGTTTCCATGTAGAAAACATTGTGATTGATACATTTAAATCAAGCTTGGGCATAACCAATTATACAATGATCCCATTACAAATTTGATTCAAGTCTCCTAAGGTTGTTGACCATTACACACATCATAAAACTTGAATTTGGCCACAAAAATGATTAAATCGCTCACGCGACTTGATGAATCGCTCAGGCGATTCTTAATCTAGGTCGCACTTATTATTGTTTTATATTATTTTGTTAGTCCCCTAGCATGTTTCATTTGCGTATGATATGAGCCCCATCGTGATTCTTCTCCGTGGGGTATGATGTATTGCAAACCTAGGTCATAATCCCAAACAAATCTTAACATCATATTTGTTACCATGTAGAAAACATTGTGATTGATACATTCAAATAAAGCTTGGGCATAACCAATTATACAATGGTCCCATTACAAATTTGATTCAAGTCTCCTAAGGTTGTTGGCCATTACACACATCATGGAACTTCAATTTGGCCACAAAAATTATTAAATCGCTCACGCGACTTGATGAATCGCTCAGGCGATTCTTAATCTAGGTCGCACTTATTATTGCTTTATAGTATTTTGTTTGTCCCCTAGCATCTTTCTTTTGCGTATGATATGAGCCCCATCGTGATTCTTCTCCGTGGGGTATGATGTATTGCAAACCTAGGTCATAATCCCAAAAAAATCTTAACATCATCTTTGTTACCATGTAGAAAACATTGTGATTGATACATTCAAATCAAGCTTGGGCATAACCAATTATACAATGATCCCATTACAAATTTTATTCAAGTCTCCT
The DNA here is from genome assembly GCA_037501455.1 of Lantana camara. Classification (NCBI taxonomy): domain Eukaryota; kingdom Viridiplantae; phylum Streptophyta; class Magnoliopsida; order Lamiales; family Verbenaceae; genus Lantana; species Lantana camara. Next base: position 61,238,755 of record CM074857.1, on the reverse strand, counting down.
AAGGTTGTTGGCCATTACACACATCATTGAACTTGAATTTGGCAAAAAAATTAATAAATCGCTCACGCGACTTGATGAATCGCTCAGGCGATTCTTAATCTAGGTCGCACTTATTATTGCTTTATATTATTTTGTTAGTCCCCTAGCATGTTTCATTTGCGTATGATATGAGCCCCATCGTGATTCTTCTCCGTGGGGTATGATGTATTGCAAACCTAGGTCATAATCCCTAACAAATCTTAACATCATCTTTGTTACCATGTAGAAAACATTGTGATTGATACATTCAAATCAAGCTTGGGCATAACCAATTATACAATGATCCCATTACAAATTTGATTCAAGTGTCCTAAGGTTGTTGGCCATTACACACATCATGGAACTTGAATTTGGCCACAAAAATTATTAAATCGCTCACGCGACTTGATGAATCGCTCAGGCGATTCTTAATCTAGGTCGCACTTATTATTGCTTTATATTATTTTGTTAGTCTCCTAGCATGTTTCTTTTGCGTATGATATGAGCCCCATCGTGATTCTTCTCCGTGGGGTATGATGTACGGCAAACATAGGTCATAATCCCAAACAAATCTTAACATCATCTTTGTTACCATGTGGAAAACATTGTGATTGATACATTCAAATCAAGCTTGGGCATAACCAATTATACAATGGTCCCATTACAAATTTGATTCAAGTCTCCTAAGGTTGTTGGCCATTACACACATCATGGAACTTCAATTTGGCTACAAAAATTATTAAATCGCTCACGGGACTTGATGAATCGCTCAGGCGATTCTTAATCTAGGTCGCACTTATTATTGCTTTATAGTATTTTGTTTGTCCCCTAGCATCTTTCTTTTGCGTATGATATGAGCCCCATCTAGATTCTTCTCCGTGGGGTATGATGTATTGCAAACCTAGGTCATAATCCCAAAAAAATCTTAACATCATCTTTGTTACCATGTAGAAAACATTGTGATTGATACATTCAAATCAAGCTTGGGCATAACCAATTATACAATGATCCCATTACAAATTTTATTCAAGTCTCCTAAGGTTGTTGGCCATTACACACATCATTGAACTTGAATTTGGCAAAAAAATTAATAAATCGCTCACGCGACTTGATGAATCGCTCAGGCGATTCTTAATCTAGGTCGCACTTATTATTGCTTTATATTATTTTGTTAGTCCCCTAGCATGTTTCATTTGCGTATGATATGAGCCCCATCGTGATTCTTCTCCGTGGGGTATGATGTATTGCAAACCTAGGTCATAATCCCTAACAAATCTTAACATCATCTTTGTTACCATGTAGAAAACATTGTGATTGATACATTCAAATCAAGCTTGGGCATAACCAATTATACAATGATCCCATTACAAATTTGATTCAAGTGTCCTAAGGTTGTTGGCCATTACACACATCATGGAACTTGAATTTGGCCACAAAAATTATTAAATCGCTCACGCGACTTGATGAATCGCTCAGGCGATTCTTAATCTAGGTCGCACTTATTATTGCTTTATATTATTTTGTTAGTCTCCTAGCATGTTTCTTTTGCGTATGATATGAGCCCCATCGTGATTCTTCTCCGTGGGGTATGATGTACGGCAAACCTAGGTCATAATCCCAAACAAATCTTAACATCATCTTTGTTACCATGTGGAAAACATTGTGATTGATACATTCAAATCAAGCTTGGGCATAACCAATTATACAATGATCCCATTACAATTTTGATTCAAGTCTCCTAAGGTTGTTGGCCATTACACACATCATGGAACTTGAATTTGGCCACAAAAATTATTAAATCGCTCACGCGACTTGATGAATCGCTCAGGCGATTCTTAATCTAGGTCGCACTTATTATTATTTTATATTATTTTGTTAGTCCCCTAGCATGTTTCTTTTGCGTATGATATGAGCCCCATCGTGATTCTTCTCCGTGGGGTATGATGTATTGCAAACCTAGGTCATAATCCCAAACAAATCTTAACATCATCTTTGTTACCATGTATAAAATATTGTGATTGATACATTCAAATCAAGCTTGGGCATAACCAATTATACAATGATCCCATTACAAATTCGATTCAAGTCTCCTAAGGTTGTTGGCCATTACACACATCATGGAACTTGAATTTGGCCACAAAAAATATTAAATCTCTCACTCGACTTGATCAATCGCTCAGGCGATTCTTAATCTAGGTCGCACTTATTATTGTTTTATATTATTTTCTTAGTCCCCTAGCATGTTTCTTTTGCGTATGATATGAGCCCCATCGTGATTCTTCTCCGTGGGGTATGATGTATTGCAAACCTAGGTCATAATCCCAAACAAATCTTAACATAATCTTTGTTACCACGTAGAAAAAATTAAGATTGATACATTCAAATCAAGCTTGGGCATAACCAATTATACAATGATCCCATTACAAAATTGATTCAAGGTTCCTAAGGTTGTTGGCTATTAAACACATCATGGAACTTGAATTTGGCCACAAAAATTATTAAATCGCTCACGCGACTTGATGAATCGCTCAGGCGATTCTTAATCTAGGTCGCACTTATTATTGTTTTATAGTATTTTGTTAGTCCCCTAGCATGTTTCTTTTGCGTATGATATGAGCCCCGTCGTGATTCTTCTCCGTGGGGTATGATGTATTGGAAACCTAGGTCATAATCCCAAACAAATCTTAACATCATCTTTGTTACCATGTAGAAAACATTGTGATTGATACATTCAAATAAGCTTGGGCATAACCAATTATAGAATGATCCCATTACAAATTTGATTCAAGTCTCCTAAGGTTGTTGGCCATTACACACATCTTGAAACTTGAATTTGGCCACAAAAATGATAAAATCGCTCACTCGACTTGATGAATCGCTCAGGCGATTCTTAATCTAGATCGCACTTATTATTGTTTTATATTATTTTGTTAGTCCCCTAGCATGTTTCTTTTGCGTATGATATGAGCCCCATCGTGATTCTTCTCCATGGGGTATGATGTATTGCAAACCTAGGTCATAATCCCAAACAAATCTTAACATCATCTTTGATACCATGTAGAAAAAATTATGATTGATACATTCAAATCAAGCTTGGGCATAACCAATTATACAATGATCCCATTACAAATTTGATTCAAGTCTCCTAAGGTTGTTGGCCATTACACACATCATGGAACTTGAATTTGGCAAAAAAATTATTAAATCGCTCACGCGACTTGATTAATCGCTCAGGCGATTCTTAATCTATGTCGCACTTATTATTCTTTTATATTATTTTGTTAGTCCCCTAGCACGTTTCATTTGCGTATGATATGAGCCCCATCGTGATTCTTCTCCGTGGGGTATGATGTATTGCAAACCTAGGTCATAATCCCAAACAAATCTTAACATCATCTTTGTTACCATGTAGAAAACATTGTGATTGATACATTCAAATCAAGCTTGGGCATAACCAATTATACAATGATCCCATTACAAATTTGATTCAAGTCTCCTAAGGTTGTTGGCCATTACACACATCATGGAACTTGAATTTGGCAAAAAAATTATTAAATCGCTCACGCGACTTGATGAATCGCTCAGGCGATTCTTAATCTATGTCGCACTTATTATTGTTTTATATTATTTTGTTAGTCCCCTAGCATGTTTCATTTGCGTGTGATATGAGCCCCATCGTGATTCTTCTCCGTGGGGTATGATGTATTGCAAACCTAGGTCATAATCCCAAACAAATCTTAACATCATCTTTGTTACCATGTAGAAAACATTGTGATTGATACATTCAAATCAAGCTTGGGCATAACCAATTATACAATGATCCCATTACAAATTTGATTCAAGTCTCCTAAGGTTGTTGGCCATTACACATATCATGGAACTTGAATTTGGCAAAAAAATTATTAAATCGCTCACGCGACTTGATGAATCGCTCAGGCGATTCTTAATCTATGTCGCACTTATTATTGTTTTATATTATTTTGTTAGTCCCCTAGCACGTTTCATTTGCGTATGATATGAGCCCCATCGTGATTCTTCTCCGTGGGGTATGATGTATTGCAAACCTAGGTCATAATCCCAAACAAATCTTAACATCATCTTTGTTACCATGTAGAAAACATTGTGATTGATACATTCAAATCAAGCTTGGGCATAACCAATTATACAATGATCCCATTACAAATTTGATTCAAGTCTCCTAAGGTTGTTGGCCATTACACACATCATGGAACTTGAATTTGGCAAAAAAATTATTAAATCGCTCACGCGACTTGATCAATCGCTCAGGCGATTCTTAATCTAGGTCGCACTTATTATTGTTTTATAGTATTTTGTTCGTCCCCTAGCATGTTTCTTTTGCGTATGATATGAGCCCCATCGTGATTCTTCTCCGTGGGGTATGATGTATTGGAAACCTAGGTCATAATCCCAAACAAATCTTAACATCATCTTTGTTACCATGTAGAAAACATTGTGATTGATACATTCAAATAAGCTTGGGCATAACCAATTATAGAATGATCCCATTACAAATTTGATTCAAGTCTCCTAGGGTTGTTGGCCATTACACACATCTTGAAACTTGAATTTGGCCACAAAAATGATAAAATCGCTCACTCGACTTGATGAATCGCTCAGGCGATTCTTAATCTAGATCGCACTTATTATTGTTTTATATTATTTTGTTAGTCCCCTAGCATGTTTCTTTTGCGTATGATATGAGCCCCATCGTGATTCTTCTCCATGGGGTATGATGTATTGCAAACCTAGGTCATAATCCCAAACAAATCTTAACATCATCTTTGATACCATGTAGAAAAAATTATGATTGATACATTCAAATCAAGCTTGGGCATAACCAATTATACAATGATCCCATTACAAAATTGATTCAAGGTTCCTAAGGTTGTTGGCTATTAAACACATCATGGAACTTGAATTTGGCCACAAAAAATATTAAATCTCTCACTCGACTTGATCAATCGCTCAGGCGATTCTTAATCTAGATCGCACTTATTATTGTTTTATATTATTTTGTTAGTCCCCTAGCATGTTTCTTTTGCGTATGATATGAGCCCCATCGTGATTCTTCTCCATGGGGTATGATGTATTGCAAACCTAGGTCATAATCCCAAACAAATCTTAACATCATCTTTGATACCATGTAGAAAAAATTATGATTGATACATTCAAATCAAGCTTGGGCATAACCAATTATACAATGATCCCATTACAAATTTGATTCAAGTCTCCTAAGGTTGTTGGCCATTACACACATCATGGAACTTGAATTTGGCAAAAAAATTATTAAATCGCTCACGCGACTTGATTAATCGCTCAGGCGATTCTTAATCTATGTCGCACTTATTATTGTTTTATATTATTTTGTTAGTCCCCTAGCATGTTTCATTTGCGTGTGATATGAGCCCCATCGTGATTCTTCTCCGTGGGGTATGATGTATTGCAAACCTAGGTCATAATCCCAAACAAATCTTAACATCATCTTTGTTACCATGTAGAAAACATTGTGATTGATACATTCAAATCAAGCTTGGGCATAACCAATTATACAATGATCCCATTACAAATTTGATTCAAGTCTCCTAAGGTTGTTGGCCATTACACACATCATGGAACTTGAATTTGGCCACAAAAAATATTAAATCTCTCACTCGACTTGATCAATCGCTCAGGCGATTCTTAATCTAGGTCGCACTTATTATTGTTTTATATTATTTTCTTAGTCCCCTAGCATGTTTCTTTTGCGTATGTTATGAGCCCCATCGTGATTCTTCTCCGTGGGGTATGATGTATTGCAAACCTAGGTCATAATCCCAAACAAATCTTAACATCATCTTTGTTACCATGTAGAAAACATTGTGATTGATACATTCAAATCAAGCTTGGGCATAACCAATTATACAATGATCCCATTACAAATTTGATTCAAGTCTCCTAAGGTTGTTGGCCATTACACACATCATGGAACTTGAATTTGGCCACAAAAAATATTAAATCTCTCACTCGACTTGATCAATCGCTCAGGCGATTCTTAATCTAGATCGCACTTATTATTGTTTTATATTATTTTGTTAGTCCCCTAGCATGTTTCTTTTGCGTATGATATGAGCCCCATCGTGATTCTTCTCCATGGGGTATGATGTATTGCAAACCTAGGTCATAATCCCAAACAAATCTTAACATCATCTTTGATACCATGTAGAAAAAATTATGATTGATACATTCAAATCAAGCTTGGGCATAACCAATTATACAATGATCCCATTACAAATTTGATTCAAGTCTCCTAAGGTTGTTGGCCATTACACACATCATGGAACTTGAATTTGGCAAAAAAATTATTAAATCGCTCACGCGACTTGATTAATCGCTCAGGCGATTCTTAATCTATGTCGCACTTATTATTCTTTTATATTATTTTGTTAGTCCCCTAGCACGTTTCATTTGCGTATGATATGAGCCCCATCGTGATTCTTCTCCGTGGGGTATGATGTATTGCAAACCTAGGTCATAATCCCAAACAAATCTTAACATCATCTTTGTTACCATGTAGAAAACATTGTGATTGATACATTCAAATCAAGCTTGGGCATAACCAATTATACAATGATCCCATTACAAATTTGATTCAAGTCTCCTAAGGTTGTTGGCCATTACACACATCATGGAACTTGAATTTGGCAAAAAAATTATTAAATCGCTCACGCGACTTGATGAATCGCTCAGGCGATTCTTAATCTATGTCGCACTTATTATTGTTTTATATTATTTTGTTAGTCCCCTAGCATGTTTCATTTGCGTGTGATATGAGCCCCATCGTGATTCTTCTCCGTGGGGTATGATGTATTGCAAACCTAGGTCATAATCCCAAACAAATCTTAACATCATCTTTGTTACCATGTAGAAAACATTGTGATTGATACATTCAAATCAAGCTTGGGCATAACCAATTATACAATGATCCCATTACAAATTTGATTCAAGTCTCCTAAGGTTGTTGGCCATTACACACATCATGGAACTTGAATTTGGCCACAAAAAATATTAAATCTCTCACTCGACTTGATCAATCGCTCAGACGATTCTTAATCTAGGTCGCACTTATTATTGTTTTATATTATTTTCTTAGTCCCCTAGCATGTTTCTTTTGCGTATGATATGAGCCCCATCGTGATTCTTCTCCGTGGGGTATGATGTATTGCAAACCTAGGTCATAATCCCAAACAAATCTTAACATAATCTTTGTTACCACGTAGAAAAAATTAAGATTGATACATTCAAATCAAGCTTGGGCATAACCAATTATACAATGATCCCATTACAAAATTGATTCAAGGTTCCTAAGGTTGTTGGCTATTAAACACATCATGGAACTTGAATTTGGCCACAAAAATTATTAAATCGCTCACGCGACTTGATGAATCGCTCAGGCGATTCTTAATCTAGGTCGCACTTATTATTGTTTTATAGTATTTTGTTAGTCCCCTAGCATGTTTCTTTTGCGTATGATATGAGCCCCGTCGTGATTCTTCTCCGTGGGGTATGATGTATTGCAAACCTAGGTCATAATCCCAAACAAATCTTAACATCATCTTTGTTACCATGTAGAAAACATTGTGATTGATACATTCAAATCAAGCTTGGGCATAACCAATTATACAATGATCCCATTACAAATTTGATTCAAGTCTCCTAAGGTTGTTGGCCATTACACACATCATGGAACTTGAATTTGGCCACAAAAAATATTAAATCTCTCACTCGACTTGATCAATCGCTCAGGCGATTCTTAATCTAGGTCGCACTTATTATTGTTTTATATTATTTTCTTAGTCCCCTAGCATGTTTCTTTTGCGTATGATATGAGCCCCATCGTGATTCTTCTCCGTGGGGTATGATGTATTGCAAACCTAGGTCATAATCCCAAATAATTCTTAACATAATCTTTGTTACCACGTAGAAAAAATTAAGATTGATACATTCAAATCAAGCTTGGGCATAACCAATTATACAATGATCCCATTACAAAATTGATTCAAGGTTCCTAAGGTTGTTGGCTATTAAACACATCATGGAACTTAAATTTGGCCACAAAAATTATTAAATCGCTCACGCGACTTGATGAATCGCTCAGGCGATTCTTAATCTAGGTCGCACTTATTATTGTTTTATAATATTTTGTTAGTCCCCTAGCATGTTTCTTTTGCGTATGATATGAGCCCCGTCGTGATTCTTCTCCGTGGGGTATGATGTATTGCAAACCTAGGTCATAATCCCAAACAAATCTTAACATCATCTTTGTTACCATGTAGAAAACATTGTGATTGATACATTCAAATCAAGCTTGGGCATAACCAATTATACAATGATCCCATTACAAATTTTATTCAAGTCTCCTAAGGTTGTTGGCCATTACACACATCATGGAACTTGAATTTGGCAAAAAAATTAATAAATCGCTCACGCGACTTGATGAATCGCTCAGGCGATTCTTAATCTAGGGCGCACTTATTATTGCTTTATATTATTTTGTTAGTCCCCTAGCATGTTTCATTTGCGTATGATATGAGCCCCATCGTGATTCTTCTCCGTGGGGTATGATGTATTGCAAACCTAGGTCATAATCCCTAACAAATCTTAACATCATCTTTGTTGCCATGTAGAAAACATTGTGATTGATACATTCAAATCAAGCTTGGGCATAACCAATTATACAATGATCCCATTACAAATTTGATTCAAGTGTCCTAAGGTTGTTGGCCATTACACACATCATGGAACTTGAATTTGGCCACAAAAATTATTAAATCGCTCACGCGACTTGATGAATCGCTCAGGCGATTCTTAATCTAGGTCGCACTTATTATTGCTTTATATTATTTTGTTAGTCTCCTAGCATGTTTCTTTTGCGTATGATATGAGCCCCATCGTGATTCTTCTCCGTGGGGTATGATGTACGGCAAACCTAGGTCATAATCCCAAACAAATCTTAACATCATCTTTGTTACCATGTGGAAAACATTGTGATTGATACATTCAAATCAAGCTTGGGCATAACCAATTATACAATGATCCCATTACAATTTTGATTCAAGTCTCCTAAGATTGTTGGCCATTACACACATCATGGAACTTGAATTTGGCCACAAAAAATATTAAATCTCTCACTCGACTTGATCAATCGCTCAGGCGATTCTTAATCTAGGTCGCACTTCTTATTGTTTTAAATTATTTTCTTAGTCCCCTAGCATGTTTCTTTTGCGTATGATATGAGCCCCATCGTGATTCTTCTCCGTGGGGTATGATGTATTGCAAACCTAGGTCATAATCCCAAACAAATCTTAACATAATCTTTGTTACCACGTAGAAAAAATTAAGATTGATACATTCAAATCAAGCTTGGGCATAACCATTTATACAATGATCCCATTACAAAATTGATTCAAGGTTCCTAAGGTTGTTGGCTATTAAACACATCATGGAACTTGAATTTGGCCACAAAAATTATTAAATCGCTCACGCGACTTGATGAATCGCTCAGGCGATTCTTAATCTAGGTCGCACTTATTATTGTTTTATAGTATTTTGTTAGTCCCCTAGCATGTTTCTTTTGCGTATGATATGAGCCCCGTCGTGATTCTTCTCCGTGGGGTATGATGTATTGCAAACCTAGGTCATAATCCCAAACAAATCTTAACATCATCTTTGTTACCATGTAGAAAACTTTGTGATTGATACATTCAAATCAAGCTTGGGCATAACCAATTATACAATGATCCCATTACAAATTTTATTCAAGTCTCCTAAGGTTGTTGGCCATTACACACATCATGGAACTTGAATTTGGCAAAAAAATTAATAAATCGCTCACGCGACTTGATGAATCGCTCAGGCGATTCTTAATCTAGGTCGCACTTATTATTGCTTTATATTATTTTGTTAGTCCCCTAGCATGTTTCATTTGCGTGTGATATGAGCCCCATCGTGATTCTTCTCCGTGGGGTATGATGTATTGCAAACCTAGGTCATAATCCCAAACAAATCTTAACATCATCTTTGTTACCATGTATAAAATATTGTGATTGATACATTCAAATCAAGCTTGGGCATAACCAATTATACAATGATCCCATTACAAATTTGATTCAAGTCTCCTAAGGTTGTTGGCCATTACACACATCATGGAACTTGAATTTGGCCACAAAAAATATTAAATCTCTCACTCGACTTGATCAATCGCTCAGGCGATTCTTAATCTAGGTCGCACTTATTATTGTTTTATATTATTTTCTTAGTCCCCTAGCATGTTTCTTTTGCGTATGATATGAGCCCCATCGTGATTCTTCTCCGTGGGGTATGATGTATTGCAAACCTAGGTCATAATCCCAAACAAATCTTAACATAATCTTTGTTACCACGTAGAAAAAATTAAGATTGATACATTCAAATCAAGCTTGGGCATAACCAATTATACAATGATCCCATTACAAAATTGATTCAAGGTTCCTAAGGTTGTTGGTTATTAAACACATCATGGAACTTGAATTTGGCCACAAAAATTATTAAATCGCTCACGCGACTTGATGAATCGCTCAGGCGATTCTTAATCTAGGTCGCACTTATTATTGTTTTATAGTATTTTGTTAGTCCCCTAGCATGTTTCTTTTGCGTATGATATGAGCCCCGTCGTGATTCTTCTCCGTGGGGTATGATGTATTGCAAACCTAGGTCATAATCCCAAACAAATCTTAACATCATCTTTGTTACCATGTAGAAAACATTGTGATTGATACATTCAAATAAAGCTTGGGCATAACCAATTATAGAATGATCCCATTACAAATTTGATTCAAGTCTCCTAAGGTTGTTGGCCATTGCACACATCATGGAACTTGAATTTGGCCACAAAAAATATTAAATCTCTCACTCGACTTGATCAATCGCTCAGGCGATTCTTAATCTAGGTCGCACTTCTTATTGTTTTATATTATTTTCTTAGTCCCCTAGCATGTTTCTTTTGCGTATGATATGAGCCCCATCGTGATTCTTCTCCGTGGGGTATGATGTATTGCAAACCTAGGTCATAATCCCAAACAAATCTTAACATAATCTTTGTTACCACGTAGAAAAAATTAAGATTGATACATTCAAATCAAGCTTGGGCATAACCAATTATACAATGATCCCATTACAAAATTGATTCAAGGTTCCTAAGGTTGTTGGCTATTAAACACATCATGGAACTTGAATTTGGCCACAAAAATTATTAAATCGCTCACGCGACTTGATGAATCGCTCAGGCGATTCTTAATCTAGGTCGCACTTATTATTGCTTTATATTATTTTGTTAGTCCCCTAGCATGTTTCATTTGCGTATGATATGAGCACCATCGTGATTCTTCTCCGTGGGGTATGATGTATTGCAAACCTAGGTCATAATCCCAAACAAATCTTAACATCATCTTTGTTACCATGTATAAAATATTGTGATTGATACATTCAAATCAAGCTTGGGCATAACCAATTATACAATGATCCCATTACAAATTTGATTCAAGTCTCCTAAGGTTGTTGGCCATTACACACATCATGGAACTTGAATTTGGCCACAAAAAATATTAAATCTCTCACTCGACTTGATCAATCGCTCAGGCGATTCTTAATCTAGGTCGCACTTATTATTGTTTTATAGTATTTTGTTCGTCCCCTAGCATGTTTCTTTTGCGTATGATATGAGCCCCATCGTGATTCTTCTCCGTGGGGTATGATGTATTGGAAACCTAGGTCATAATCCCAAACAAATCTTAACATCATCTTTGTTACCATGTAGAAAACATTGTGATTGATACATTCAAATAAGCTTGGGCATAACCAATTATAGAATGATCCCATTACAAATTTGATTCAAGTCTCCTAAGGTTGTTGGCCATTACACACATCTTGAAACTTGAATTTGGCCACAAAAATGATAAAATCGCTCACTCGACTTGATGAATCGCTCAGGCGATTCTTAATCTAGATCGCACTTATTATTGTTTTATATTATTTTGTTAGTCCCCTAGCATGTTTCTTTTGCGTATGATATGAGCCCCATCGTGATTCTTCTCCATGGGGTATGATGTATTGCAAACCTAGGTCATAATCCCAAACAAATCTTAACATCATCTTTGATACCATGTAGAAAAAATTATGATTGATACATTCAAATCAAGCTTGGGCATAACCAATTATACAATGATCCCATTACAAATTTGATTCAAGTGTCCTAAGGTTGTTGGCCATTACACACATCATGGAACTTGAATTTGGCCACAAAAATTATTAAATCGCTCACGCGACTTGATGAATCGCTCAGGCGATTCTTAATCTAGGTCGCACTTATTATTGTTTTATAATATTTTGTTAGTCCCCTAGCATGTTTCTTTTGCGTATGATATGAGCCCCGTCGTGATTCTTCTCCGTGGGGTATGATGTATTGCAAACCTAGGTCATAATCCCAAACAAATCTTAACATCATCTTTGTTACCATGTAGAAAACATTGTGATTGATACCTTCAAATCAAGCTTGGGCATAACCAATTATACAATGATCCCATTACAAATTTGATTCAAGTCTCCTAAGGTTGTTGGCCATTACACACATCATGGAACTTGAATTTGGCAAAAAAATTATTAAATCGCTCACGCGACTTGATGAATCGCTCAGGCGATTCTTAATCTATGTCGCACTTATTATTGTTTTATATTATTTTGTTAGTCCCCTAGCATGTTTCATTTGCGTGTGATATGAGCCCCATCGTGATTCTTCTCCGTGGGGTATGATGTATTGCAAACCTAGGTCATAATCCCAAACAAATCTTAACATAATCTTTGTTACCACGTAGAAAAAATTAAGATTGATACATTCAAATCAAGCTTGGGCATAACCAATTATACAATGATCCCATTACAAAATTGATTCAAGGTTCCTAAGGTTGTTGGCTATTAAACACATCATGGAACTTGAATTTGGCCACAAAAATTATTAAATCGCTCACGCGACTTGATGAATCGCTCAGGCGATTCTTAATCTAGGTCGCACTTATTATTGCTTTATATTATTTTGTTAGTCCCCTAGCATGTTTCATTTGCGTGTGATATGAGCCCCATCGTGATTCTTCTCCGTGGGGTATGATGTATTGCAAACCTAGGTCATAATCCCAAACAAATCTTAACATCATCTTTGTTACCATGTATAAAATATTGTGATTGATACATTCAAATCAAGCTTGGGCATAACCAATTATACAATGATCCCATTACAAATTTGATTCAAGTCTCCTAAGGTTGTTGGCCATTACACACATCATGGAACTTGAATTTGGCCACAAAAAATATTAAATCTCTCACTCGACTTGATCAATCGCTCAGGCGATTCTTAATCTAGGTCGCACTTATTATTGTTTTATAGTATTTTGTTCGTCCCCTAGCATGTTTCTTTTGCGTATGATATGAGCCCCATCGTGATTCTTCTCCGTGGGGTATGATGTATTGGAAACCTAGGTCATAATCCCAAACAAATCTTAACATCATCTTTGTTACCATGTAGAAAACATTGTGATTGATACATTCAAATAAGCTTGGGCATAACCAATTATAGAATGATCCCATTACAAATTTGATTCAAGTCTCCTAAGGTTGTTGGCCATTACACACATCTTGAAACTTGAATTTGGCCACAAAAATGATAAAATCGCTCACTCGACTTGATGAATCGCTCAGGCGATTCTTAATCTAGATCGCACTTATTATTGTTTTATATTATTTTGTTAGTCCCCTAGCATGTTTCTTTTGCGTATGATATGAGCCCCATCGTGATTCTTCTCCATGGGGTATGATGTATTGCAAACCTAGGTCATAATCCCAAACAAATCTTAACATCATCTTTGATACCATGTAGAAAAAATTATGATTGATACATTCAAATCAAGCTTGGGCATAACCAATTATACAATGATCCCATTACAAAATTGATTCAAGGTTCCTAAGGTTGTTGGCTATTAAACACATCATGGAACTTGAATTTGGCCACAAAAATTATTAAATCGCTCACTCGACTTGATGAATCGCTCAGGCGATTCTTAATCTAGATCGCACTTATTATTGTTTTATATTATTTTGTTAGTCCCCTAGCATGTTTCTTTTGCGTATGATATGAGCCCCATCGTGATTCTTCTCCATGGGGTATGATGTATTGCAAACCTAGGTCATAATCCCAAACAAATCTTAACATCATCTTTGTTACCATGTAGAAAACATTGTGATTGATACCTTCAAATCAAGCTTGGGCATAACCAATTATACAATGATCCCATTACAAATTTGATTCAAGTCTCCTAAGGTTGTTGGCCATTACACACATCATGGAACTTGAATTTGGCAAAAAAATTATTAAATCGCTCACGCGACTTGATGAATCGCTCAGGCGATTCTTAATCTATGTCGCACTTATTATTGTTTTATATTATTTTGTTAGTCCCCTAGCATGTTTCATTTGCGTGTGATATGAGCCCCATCGTGATTCTTCTCCGTGGGGTATGATGTATTGCAAACCTAGGTCATAATCCCAAACAAATCTTAACATCATCTTTGTTACCATGTAGAAAACATTGTGATTGATACATTCAAATCAAGCTTGGGCATAACCAATTATACAATGATCCCATTACAAATTTGATTCAAGTCTCCTAAGGTTGTTGGCCATTACACACATCATGGTACTTGAATTTGGCCACAAAAAATATTAAATCTCTCACTCGACTTGATCAATCGCTCAGGCGATTCTTAATCTAGGTCGCACTTATTATTGTTTTATATTATTTTCTTAGTCCCCTAGCATGTTTCTTTTGCGTATGATATGAGCCCCATCGTGATTCTTCTCCGTGGGGTATGATGTATTGCAAACCTAGGTCATAATCCCAAACAAATCTTAACATAATCTTTGTTACCACGTAGAAAAAATTAAGATTGATACATTCAAATCAAGCTTGGGCATAACCAATTATACAATGATCCCATTACAAAATTGATTCAAGGTTCCTAAGGTTGTTGGCTATTAAACACATCATGGAACTTGAATTTGGCCACAAAAATTATTAAATCGCTCACGCGACTTGATGAATCGCTCAGGCGATTCTTAATCTAGGTCGCACTTATTATTGTTTTATAGTATTTTGTTAGTCCCCTAGCATGTTTCTTTTGCGTATGATATGAGCCCCGTCGTGATTCTTCTCCGTGGGGTATGATGTATTGCAAACCTAGGTCATAATCCCAAACAAATCTTAACATCATCTTTGTTACCATGTAGAAAACATTGTGATTGATACATTCAAATCAAGCTTGGGCATAACCAATTATACAATGATCCCATTACAAATTTGATTCAAGTCTCCTAAGGTTGTTGGCCATTACACACATCATGGAACTTGAATTTGGCCACAAAAAATATTAAATCTCTCACTCGACTTGATCAATCGCTCAGGCGATTCTTAATCTAGGTCGCACTTATTATTGTTTTATATTATTTTCTTAGTCCCCTAGCATGTTTCTTTTGCGTATGATATGAGCCCCATCGTGATTCTTCTCCGTGGGGTATGATGTATTGCAAACCTAGGTCATAATCCCAAATAATTCTTAACATAATCTTTGTTACCACGTAGAAAAAATTAAGATTGATACATTCAAATCAAGCTTGGGCATAACCAATTATACAATGATCCCATTACAAAATTGATTCAAGGTTCCTAAGGTTGTTGGCTATTAAACACATCATGGAACTTGAATTTGGCCACAAAAATTATTAAATCGCTCACGCGACTTGATGAATCGCTCAGGCGATTCTTAATCTAGGTCGCACTTATTATTGTTTTATAATATTTTGTTAGTCCCCTAGCATGTTTCTTTTGCGTATGATATGAGCCCCGTCGTGATTCTTCTCCGTGGGGTATGATGTATTGCAAACCTAGGTCATAATCCCAAACAAATCTTAACATCATCTTTGTTACCATGTAGAAAACATTGTGATTGATACATTCAAATCAAGCTTGGGCATAACCAATTATACAATGATCCCATTACAAATTTTATTCAAGTCTCCTAAGGTTGTTGGCCATTACACACATCATGGAACTTGAATTTGGCAAAAAAATTAATAAATCGCTCACGCGACTTGATAAATCGCTCAGGCGATTCTTAATCTAGGGCGCACTTATTATTGCTTTATATTATTTTGTTAGTCCCCTAGCATGTTTCATTTGCGTATGATATGAGCCCCATCGTGATTCTTCTCCGTGGGGTATGATGTATTGCAAACCTAGGTCATAATCCCTAACAAATCTTAACATCATCTTTGTTGCCATGTAGAAAACATTGTGATTGATACATTCAAATCAAGCTTGGGCATAACCAATTATACAATGATCCCATTACAAATTTGATTCAAGTGTCCTAAGGTTGTTGGCCATTACACACATCATGGAACTTGAATTTGGCCACAAAAATTATTAAATCGCTCACGCGACTTGATGAATCGCTCAGGCGATTCTTAATCTAGGTCGCACTTATTATTGCTTTATATTATTTTGTTAGTCTCCTAGCATGTTTCTTTTGCGTATGATATGAGCCCCATCGTGATTCTTCTCCGTGGGGTATGATGTACGGCAAACCTAGGTCATAATCCCAAACAAATCTTAACATCATCTTTGTTACCATGTGGAAAACATTGTGATTGATACATTCAAATCAAGCTTGGGCATAACCAATTATACAATGATCCCATTACAATTTTGATTCAAGTCTCCTAAGATTGTTGGCCATTACACACATCATGGAACATGAATTTGGCCACAAAAAATATTAAATCTCTCACTCGACTTGATCAATCGCTCAGGCGATTCTTAATCTAGGTCGCACTTCTTATTGTTTTAAATTATTTTCTTAGTCCCCTAGCATGTTTCTTTTGCGTATGATATGAGCCCCATCGTGATTCTTCTCCATGGGGTATGATGTATTGCAAACCTAGGTCATAATCCCAAACAAATCTTAACATAATCTTTGTTACCACGTAGAAAAAATTAAGATTGATACATTCAAATCAAGCTTGGGCATAACCATTTATACAATGATCCCATTACAAAATTGATTCAAGGTTCCTAAGGTTGTTGGCTATTAAACACATCATGGAACTTGAATTTGGCCACAAAAATTATTAAATCACTCACTCGACTTGATGAATCGCTCAGGCGATTCTTAATCTAGGTCGCACTTCTTATTGTTTTATATTATTTTCTTAGTCCCCTAGCATGTTTCTTTTGCGTATGATATGAGCCCCGTCGTGATTCTTCTCCGTGGGGTATGATGTATTGCAAACCTAGGTCATAATCCCAAACAAATCTTAACATCATCTTTGTTACCATGTAGAAAACATTGTGATTGATACATTCAAATCAAGCTTGGGCATAACCAATTATACAATGATCCCATTACAAATTTTATTCAAGTCTCCTAAGGTTGTTGGCCATTACACACATCATGGAACTTGAATTTGGCAAAAAAATTAATAAATCGCTCACGCGACTTGATGAATCGCTCAGGCGATTCTTAATCTAGGTCGCACTTATTATTGCTTTATATTATTTTGTTAGTCCCCTAGCATGTTTCATTTGCGTGTGGTATGAGCCCCATCGTGATTCTTCTCCGTGGGGTATGATGTATTGCAAACCTAGGTCATAATCCCAAACAAATCTTAACATCATCTTTGTTACCATGTATAAAATATTGTGATTGATACATTCAAATCAAGCTTGGGCATAACCAATTATACAATGATCCCATTACAAATTTGATTCAAGTCTCCTAAGGTTGTTGGCCATTACACACATCATGGAACTTGAATTTGGCCACAAAAAATATTAAATCTCTCACTCGACTTGATCAATCGCTCAGGCGATTCTTAATCTAGGTCGCACTTATTATTGTTTTATATTATTTTCTTAGTCCCCTAGCATGTTTCTTTTGCGTATGATATGAGCCCCATCGTGATTCTTCTCCGTGGGGTATGATGTATTGCAAACCTAGGTCATAATCCCAAACAAATCTTAACATAATCTTTGTTACCACGTAGAAAAAATTAAGATTGATACATTCAAATCAAGCTTGGGCATAACCAATTATACAATGATCCCATTACAAAATTGATTCAAGGTTCCTAAGGTTGTTGGCTATTAAACACATCATGGAACTTGAATTTGGCCACAAAAATTATTAAATCGCTCACGCGACTTGATGAATCGCTCAGGCGATTCTTAATCTAGGTCGCACTTATTATTGTTTTATAGTATTTTGTTAGTCCCCTAGCATGTTTCTTTTGCGTATGATATGAGCCCCGTCGTGATTCTTCTCCGTGGGGTATGATGTATTGCAAACCTAGGTCATAATCCCAAACAAATCTTAACATCATCTTTGTTACCATGTAGAAAACATTGTGATTGATACATTCAAATAAAGCTTGGGCATAACCAATTATAGAATGATCCCATTACAAATTTGATTCAAGTCTCCTAAGGTTGTTGGCCATTGCACACATCATGGAACTTGAATTTGGCCACAAAAAATATTAAATCTCTCACTTGACTTGATCAATCGCTCAGGCGATTCTTAATCTAGGTCGCACTTCTTATTGTTTTATATTATTTTCTTAGTCCCCTAGCATGTTTCTTTTGCGTATGATATGAGCCCCATCGTGATTCTTCTCCGTGGGGTATGATGTATTGCAAACCTAGGTCATAATCCCAAACAAATCTTAACATAATCTTTGTTACCACGTAGAAAAAATTAAGATTGATACATTCAAATCAAGCTTGGGCATAACCAATTATACAATGATCCCATTACAAAATTGATTCAAGGTTCCTAAGGTTGTTGGCTATTAAACACATCATGGAACTTGAATTTGGCCACAAAAATTATTAAATCGCTCACGCGACTTGATGAATCGCTCAGGCGATTCTTAATCTAGGTCGCACTTATTATTGCTTTATATTATTTTGTTAGTCCCCTAGCATGTTTCATTTGCGTGTGATATGAGCCCCATCGTGATTCTTCTCCGTGGGGTATGATGTATTGCAAACCTAGGTCATAATCCCAAACAAATCTTAACATCATCTTTGTTACCATGTATAAAATATTGTGATTGATACATTCAAATCAAGCTTGGGCATAACCAATTATACAATGATCCCATTACAAATTTGATTCAAGTCTCCTAAGGTTGTTGGCCATTACACACATCATGGAACTTGAATTTGGCCACAAAAAATATTAAATCTCTCACTCGACTTGATCAATCGCTCAGGCGATTCTTAATCTAGGTCGCACTTATTATTGTTTTATATTATTTTCTTAGTCCCCTAGCATGTTTCTTTTGCGTATGATATGAGCCCCATCGTGATTCTTCTCCGTGGGGTATGATGTATTGCAAACCTAGGTCATAATCCCAAACAAATCTTAACATAATCTTTGTTACCACGTAGAAAAAATTAAGATTGATACATTCAAATCAAGCTTGGGCATGACCAATTATACAATGATCCCATTACAAAATTGATTCAAGGTTCCTAAGGTTGTTGGCTATTAAACACATCATGGAACTTGAATTTGGCCACAAAAATTATTAAATCGCTCACGCGACTTGATGAATCGCTCAGGCGATTCTTAATCTAGGTCGCACTTATTATTGCTTTATATTATTTTGTTAGTCCCCTAGCATGTTTCATTTGCGTGTGATATGAGCCCCATCGTGATTCTTCTCCGTGGGGTATGATGTATTGCAAACCTAGGTCATAATCCCAAACAAATCTTAACATCATCTTTGTTACCATGTAGAAAACATTGTGGTTGATACATTCAAATCAAGCTTGGGCATAACCAATTATACAATGATCCCATTACAAATTTGATTCAAGTCTCCTAAGGTTGTTGGCCATTACACACATCATGGAACTTGAATTTGGCCACAAAAAATATTAAATCTCTCACTCGACTTGATCAATCGCTCAGGCGATTCTTAATCTAGGACGCACTTATTATTGTTTTATATTATTTTCTTAGTCCCCTAGCATGTTTCTTTTGCATATGATATGAGCCCCATCGTGATTCTTCTCCGTGGGGTATGATGTATTGCAAACCTAGGTCATAATCCCAAACAAATCTTAACATAATCTTTGTTACCACGTAGAAAAAATTAAGATTGATACATTCAAATCAAGCTTGGGCATAACCAATTATACAATGATCCCATTACAAAATTGATTCATGGTTCCTAAGGTTGTTGGCTATTAAACACATCATGGAACTTGAATTTGGCCACAAAAATTATTAAATCGCTCACGCGACTTGATGAATCGCTCAGGCGATTCTTAATCTAGGTCGCACTTATTATTGTTTTATAGTATTTTGTTAGTCCCCTAGCATGTTTCTTTTGCGTATGATATGAGCCCCGTCGTGATTCTTCTCCGTGGGGTATGATGTATTGCAAACCTAGGTCATAATCCCAAACAAATCTTAACATCATCTTTGTTACCATGTAGAAAACATTGTGATTGATACATTCAAATAAAGCTTGGGCATAACCAATTATAGAATGATCCCATTATAAATTTGATTCAAGTCTCCTAAGGTTGTTGGCCATTACACACATCATGGAACTTGAATTTGGCCACAAAAAATATTAAATCTCTCACTCGACTTGATCAATCGCTCAGGCGATTCTTAATCTAGGTCGCACTTCTTATTGTTTTATATTATTTTCTTAGTCCCCTAGCATGTTTCTTTTGCGTATGATATGAGCCCCATCGTGATTCTTCTCCGTGGGGTATGATGTATTGCAAACCTAGGTCATAATCCCAAACAAATCTTAACATAATCTTTGTTACCACGTAGAAAAAATTAAGATTGATACATTCAAATCAAGCTTGGGCATAACCAATTATACAATGATCCCATTACAAAATTGATTCAAGGTTCCTAAGGTTGTTGGCTATTAAACACATCATGGAACTTGAATTTGGCCACAAAAATTATTAAATCGCTCACGCGACTTGATGAATAGCTCAGGCGATTCTTAATCTAGGTCGCACTTATTATTGTTTTATAGTATTTTGTTAGTCCCCTAGCATGTTTCTTTTGCGTATGATATGAGCCCCGTCGTGATTCTTCTCCGTGGGGTATGATGTATTGCAAACCTAGGTCATAATCCCAAACAAATCTTAACATCATCTTTGTTACCATGTAGAAAACATTGTGATTGATACAATCAAATCAAGCTTGGGCATAACCAATTATACAATGATCCCATTACAAATTTTATTCAAGTCTCCTAAGGTTGTTGGCCATTACACACATCATGGAACTTGAATTTGGCAAAAAAATTAATAAATCGCTCACGCGACTTGATGAATCGCTCAGGCGATTCTTAATCTATGTCGCACTTATTATTGCTTTATATTATTTTGTTAGTCCCCTAGCATGTTTCATTTGCGTGTGATATGAGCCCCATCGTGATTCTTCTCCGTGGGGTATGATGTATTGCAAACCTAGGTCATAATCCCAAACAAATCTTAACATCATCTTTGTTACCATGTATAAAATATTGTGATTGATACATTCAAATCAAGCTTGGGCATAACCAATTATACAATGATCCCATTACAAATTTGATTCAAGTCTCCTAAGGTTGTTGGCCATTACACACATCATGGAACTTGAATTTGGCCACAAAAAATATTAAATCTCTCACTCGACTTGATCAATCGCTCAGGCGATTCTTAATCTAGGTCGCACTTATTATTGTTTTATAGTATTTTGTTAGTCCCCTAGCATGTTTCTTTTGCGTATGATATGAGCCCCATCGTGATTCTTCTCCGTGGGGTATGATGTACGGCAAACCTAGGTCATAATCCCAAACAAATCTTAACATCATCTTTGTTACCATGTGGAAAACATTGTGATTGATACATTCAAATAAAGCTTGGGCATAACCAATTATAGAATGATCCCGTTACAAATTTGATTCAAGTCTCCTAAGGTTGTTGGCCATTACACACATCATGGAACTTGAATTTGGCCACAAAAAATATTAAATCTCTCACTCGACTTGATCAATCGCTCAGGCGATTCTTAATCTAGGTCGCACTTCTTATTGTTTTATATTATTTTCTTAGTCCCCTAGCATGTTTCTTTTGCGTATGATATGAGCCCCATCGTGATTCTTCTCCGTGGGGTATGATGTATTGCAAACCTAGGTCATAATCCCAAACAAATCTTAACATAATCTTTGTTACCACGTAGAAAAAATTAAGATTGATACATTCAAATCAAGCTTGGGCATAACCAATTATACAATGATCCCATTACAAAATTGATTCAAGGTTCCTAAGGTTGTTGGCTATTAAACACATCATGGAACTTGAATTTGGCCACAAAAATTATTAAATCGCTCACGCGACTTGATGAATCGCTCAGGCGATTCTTAATCTAGATCGCACTTATTATTGTTTTATAGTATTTTGTTAGTCCCCTAGCATGTTTCTTTTGCGTATGATATGAGCCCCGTCGTGATTCTTCTCCGTGGGGTATGATGTATTGCAAACCTAGGTCATAATCCCAAACAAATCTTAACATCATCTTTGTTACCATGTAGAAAACATTGTGATTGATACATTCAAATCAAGCTTGGGCATAACCAATTATACAATGATCCCATTACAAATTTTATTCAAGTCTCCTAAGGTTGTTGGCCATTCCACACATCATGGAACTTGAATTTGGCAAAAAAATTAATAAATCGCTCACGCGAGTTGATGAATCGCTCAGGCGATTCTTAATCTAGGTCGCACTTATTATTGCTTTATATTATTTTGTTAGTCCCCTAGCATGTTTCATTTGCGTGTGATATGAGCCCCATCGTGATTCTTCTCCGTGGGGTATGATGTATTGCAAACCTAGGTCATAATCCCAAACAAATCTTAACATCATCTTTGTTACCATGTATAAAATATTGTGATTGATACATTCAAATCAAGCTTGGGTATAACCAATTATACAATGATCCCATTACAAATTTGATTCAAGTCTCCTAAGGTTGTTGGCCATTACACACATCATGGAACTTGAATTTGGCCACAAAAAATATTAAATCTCTCACTCGACTTGATCAATCGCTCAGGCGATTCTTAATCTAGGTCGCACTTATTATTGTTTTATATTATTTTCTTAGTCCCCTAGCATGTTTCTTTTGCGTATGATATGAGCCCCATCGTGATTCTTCTCTGTGGGGTATGATGTATTGCAAACCTAGGTCATAATCCCAAACAAATCTTAACATAATCTTTGTTACCACGTAGAAAAAATTAAGATTGATACATTCAAATCAAGCTTGGGCATAACCAATTATACAATGATCCCATTACAAAATTGATTCAAGGTTCCTAAGGTTGTTGGCTATTAAACACATCATGGAACTTGAATTTGGCCACAAAAATTATTAAATCGCTCACGCGACTTGATGAATCGCTCAGGCGATTCTTAATCTAGGTCGCACTTATTATTGTTTTATAGTATTTTGTTAGTCCCCTAGCATGTTTCTTTTGCGTATGATATGAGCCCCGTCGTGATTCTTCTCCGTGGGGTATGATGTATTGCAAACCTAGGTCATAATCCCAAACAAATCTTAACATCATCTTTGTTACCATGTAGAAAACATTGTGATTGATACATTCAAATAAAGCTTGGGCATAACCAATTATAGAATGATCCCATTACAAATTTGATTCAAGTCTCCTAAGGTTGTTGGCCATTACACACATCTTGAAACTTGAATTTGGCCACAAAAATGATAAAATCGCTCACTCGACTTGATGAATCGCTCAGGCGATTCTTAGTCTAGATCGCACTTATTATTGTTTTATATTATTTTGTTAGTCCCCTAGCATATTTCTTTTGCGTATGATATGAGCCCCATCGTGATTCTTCTCCATGGTGTTTGATGTATTGCAAACCTAGGTCATAATCCCAAACAAACCTTAACATCATCTTTGATACCATGTAGAAAAAATTATGATTGATACATTCAAATCAAGCTTGGGCATAACCAATTATACAATGATCCCATTACAAATTTGATTCAAGTCTCCTAAGGTTGTTGGCCATTACACACATCATGGAACTTGAATTTGGCAAAAAAATTATTAAATCGCTCACGCGACTTGATTAATCGCTCAGGCGATTCTTAATCTATGTCGCACTTATTGTTCTTTTATATTATTTTGTTAGTCCCCTAGCACGTTTCATTTGCGTATGATATGAGCCCCATCGTGATTCTTCTCCGTGGGGTATGATGTATTGCAAACCTAGGTCATAATCCCAAACAAATCTTAACATCATCCTTGTTACCATGTAGAAAACATTGTGATTGATACATTCAAATCAAGCTTGGGCATAACCAATTATACAATGACCCCATTACAAATTTGATTCAAGTCTCCTAAGGTTGTTGGCCATTACACACATCATGGAACTTGAATTTGGCAAAAAAATTATTAAATCGCTCACGCGACTTGATGAATCGCTCAGGCGATTCTTAATCTATGTCGCACTTATTATTGTTTTATATTATTTTGTTAGTCCCCTAGCATGTTTCATTTGCGTGTGATATGAGCCCCATCGTGATTCTTCTCCGTGGGGTATGATGTATTGCAAACCTAGGTCATAATCCCAAACAAATCTTAACATCATCTTTGTTACCATGTAGAAAACATTGTGGTTGATACATTCAAATCAAGCTTGGGCATAACCAATTATACAATGATCCCATTACAAATTTGATTCAAGTCTCCTAAGGTTGTTGGCCATTACACACATCATGGAACTTGAATTTGGCCACAAAAAATATTAAATCTCTCACTCGACTTGATCAATCGCTCAGGCGATTCTTAATCTAGGTCGCACTTATTATTGTTTTATATTATTTTCTTAGTCCCCTAGCATGTTTCTTTTGCGTATGATATGAGCCCCATCGTGATTCTTCTCCGTGGGGTATGATGTATTGCAAACCTAGGTCATAATCCCAAACAAATCTTAACATAATCTTTGTTACCACGTAGAAAAAATTAAGATTGATACATTCAAATCAAGCTTGGGCATAACCAATTATACAATGATCCCATTACAAAATTGATTCAAGGTTCCTAAGGTTGTTGGCTATTAAACACATCATGGAACTTGAATTTGGCCACAAAAATTATTAAATCGCTCACGCGACTTGATGAATCGCTCAGGCGATTCTTAATCTAGGTCGCACTTATTATTGCTTTATAGTATTTTGTTAGTCCCCTAGCATCTTTCTTTTGCGTATGATATGAGCCCCATCGTGATTCTTCTCCGTGGGGTATGATGTATTGCAAACCTAGGTCATAATCCCAAAAAAATCTTAACATCATCTTTGTTACCATGTAGAAAACATTGTGATTGATACATTCAAATCAAGCTTGGGCATAACCAATTATACAATGATCCCATTACAAATTTTATTCAAGTCTCCTAAGGTTGTTGGCCATTACACACATCATGGAACTTGAATTTGGCAAAAAAATTAATAAATCGCTCACGCGAGTTGATGAATCGCTCAGGCGATTCTTAATCTAGGTCGCACTTATTATTGCTTTATATTATTTTGTTAGTCCCCTAGCATGTTTCTTTTGCGTATGATATGAGCCCCATCGTGATTCTTCTCCGTGGGGTATGATGTATTGCAAACCTAGGTCATAATCCCTAACAAATCTTAACATCATCTTTGTTACCATGTAGAAAACATTGTGATTGATACATTCAAATCAAGCTTGGGCATAACCAATTATACAATGATCCCATTACAAATTTGATTCAAGTGTCCTAAGGTTGTTGGCCATTACACACATAATGGAACTTGAAGTTGGCCACAAAAATTATTAAATCGCTCACGCGACTTGATGAATAACTCAGGCGATTCTTAATCTAGGTCGCACTTATTATTATTTTATATTATTTTGTTAGTCCCCTAGCATGTTTCTTTTGCGTATGATATGAGCCCCATCGTGATTCTTCTCCGTGGGGTATGATGTATTGCAAACCTAGGTCATAATCCCAAACAAATCTTAACATCATCTTTGTTACCATGTATAAAATATTGTGATTGATACATTCAAATCAAGCTTGGGCATAACCAATTATACAATGATCCCATTACAAATTTGATTCAAGTCTCCTAAGGTTGTTGGCCATTACACACATCATGGAACATGAATTTGGCCACAAAAAATATTAAATCTCTCACTCGACTTGATCAATCGCTCAGGCGATTCTTAATCTAGGTCGCACTTATTATTGTTTTATATTATTTTCTTAGTCCCCTAGCATGTTTCTTTTGCGTATGATATGAGCCCCATCGTGATTCTTCTCCGTGGGGTATGATGTATTGCAAACCTAGGTCATAATCCCAAACAAATCTTAACATAATCTTTGTTACCACGTAGAAAAAATTAAGATTGATACATTCAAATCAAGCTTGGGCATAACCAATTATATAATGATCCCATTACAAATTTGATTCAAGTCTCCTAAGGTTGTTGGCCATTACACACATCATGGAACTTGAATTTGGCCACAAAAAATATTAAATCTCTCACTCGACTTGATCAATCACTCAGGCGATTCTTAATCTAGGTCGCACTTATTGTTGTTTTATATTATTTTCTTATTCCCCTAGCATGTTTCTTTTGCGTATGATATGAGCCCCATCGTGATTCTTCTCCGTGGGGTATGATGTATTGCAAACCTAGGTCATAATCCCAAACAAATCTTAACATAATCTTTGTTACCACGTAGAAAAAATTAAGATTGATACATTCAAATCAAGCTTGGGCATAACCAATTATACAATGATCCCATTACAAAATTGATTCAAGGTTCCTAAGGTTGTTGGCTATTAAACACATCATGGAACTTGAATTTGGCCACAAAAATTATTAAATCGCTCACATGACTTGATGAATCGCTCAGGCGATTCTTAATCTAGGTCGCACTTATTATTGTTTTATAGTATTTTGTTAGTCCCCTAGCATGTTTCTTTTGCGTATGATATGAGCCCCGTCGTGATTCTTCTCCGTGGGGTATGATGTATTGCAAACCTAGGTCATAATCCCAAACAAATCTTAACATCATCTTTGTTACCATGTAGAAAACATTGTGATTGATACATTCAAATAAAGCTTGGGCATAACCAATTATACAATGATCCCATTACAAATTTGATTCAAGTCTCCTAAGGTTGTTGGCCATTACACACATCTTGAAACTTGAATTTGGCCACAAAAATTATTAAATCGCTCACATGACTTGATGAATCGCTCAGGCGATTCTTAATCTAGGTCGCACTTATTATTGTTTTATAGTATTTTGTTAGTCCCCTAGCATGTTTCTTTTGCGTATGATATGAGCCCCGTCGTGATTCTTCTCCGTGGGGTATAATGTATTGCAAACCTAGGTCATAATCCCAAACAAATCTTAACATCATCTTTGTTACCATGTATAAAACATTGTGATTGATACATTCAAATAACGCTTGGGCATAACCAATTATACAATGATCCCATTACAAATTTGATTCAAGTCTCCTAAGGTTGTTGGCCATTACACACATCTTGAAACTTGAATTTGGCCACAAAAATGATAAAATCGCTCACTCGACTTGATGAATCGCTCAGGCGATTCTTAATCTAGATCGTACTTATTATTGTTTTATATTATTTTGTTAGTCCCCTAGCATGTTTCTTTTGCGTATGATATGAGCCCCATCGTGATTCTTCTCCGTGGGGTATGATGTATTGCAAACCTAGGTCATAATCCCAAAAAAATCTTAACATCATCTTTGTTACCATGTAGAAAACATTGTGATTGATACATTCAAATCAAGCTTGGGCATAACCAATTATACAATGATCCCATTACAAATTTTATTCAAGTCTCCTAAGGTTGTTGGCCATTACACACATCATGGAACTTGAATTTGGCAAAAAAATTAATAAATCGCTCACGCGAGTTGATGAATCGCTCAGGCGATTCTTAATCTAGGTCGCACTTATTATTGCTTTATATTATTTTGTTAGTCCCCTAGCATGTTTCTTTTGCGTATGATATGAGCCCCATCGTGATTCTTCTCCGTGGGGTATGATGTATTGCAAACCTAGGTCATAATCCCTAACAAATCTTAACATCATCTTTGTTACCATGTAGAAAACATTGTGATTGATACATTCAAATCAAGCTTGGGCATAACCAATTATACAATGATCCCATTACAAATTTGATTCAAGTGTCCTAAGGTTGTTGGCCATTACACACATCATGGAACTTGAAGTTGGCCACAAAAATTATTAAATCGCTCACGCGACTTGATGAATCGCTCAGGCGATTCTTAATCTAGGTCGCACTTATTATTATTTTATATTATTTTGTTAGTCCCCTAGCATGTTTCTTTTGCGTATGATATGAGCCCCATCGTGATTCTTCTCCGTGGGGTATGATGTATTGCAAACCTAGGTCATAATCCCAAACAAATCTTAACATCATCTTTGTTACCATGTATAAAATATTGTGATTGATACATTCAAATCAAGCTTGGGCATAACCAATTATACAATGATCCCATTACAAATTTGATTCAAGTCTCCTAAGGTTGTTGGCCATTACACACATCATGGAACTTGAATTTGGCCACAAAAAATATTAAATCTCTCACTCGACTTGATCAATCGCTCAGGCGATTCTTAATCTAGGTCGCACTTATTATTGTTTTATATTATTTTCTTAGTCCCCTAGCATGTTTCTTTTGCGTATGATATGAGCCCCATCGTGATTCTTCTCCGTGGGGTATGATGTATTGCAAACCTAGGTCATAATCCCAAACAAATCTTAACATAATCTTTGTTACCACGTAGAAAAAATTAAGATTGATACATTCAAATCAAGCTTGGGCATAACCAATTATACAATGATCCCATTACAAAATTGATTCAAGGTTCCTAAGGTTGTTGGCTATTAAACACATCATGGAACTTGAATTTGGCCACAAAAATTATTAAATCGCTCACATGACTTGATGAATCGCTCAGGCGATTCTTAATCTAGGTCGCACTTATTATTGTTTTATAGTATTTTGTTAGTCCCCTAACATGTTTCTTTTGCGTATGATATGAGCCCCGTCGTGATTCTTCTCCGTGGGGTATAATGTATTGCAAACCTAGGTCATAATCCCAAACAAATCTTAACATCATCTTTGTTACCATGTATAAAACATTGTGATTGATACATTCAAATAACGCTTGGGCATAACCAATTATACAATGATCCCATTACAAATTTGATTCAAGTCTCCTAAGGTTGTTGGCCATTACACACATCTTGAAACTTGAATTTCGCCACAAAAATGATAAAATCGCTCACTCGACTTGATGAATCGCTCAGGCGATTCTTAATCTAGATCGTACTTATTATTGTTTTATATTATTTTGTTAGTCCCCTAGCATTTTTCTTTTGCGTATGATATGAGCCCCATCGTGATTCTTCTCCGTGGGGTATGATGTATTGCAAACCTAGGTCATAATCCCAAACAAATCTTAACATAATCTTTGTTACCACGTAGAAAAAATTAAGATTGATACATTCAAATCAAGCTTGGGCATAACAAATTATACAATGATCCCATTACAAATTTGATTCAAGTCTCCTAAGGTTGTTGGCCATTACACACATCATGGAACTTGAATTTGGCCACAAAAAATATTAAATCTCTCACTCGACTTGATCAATCGCTCAGGCGATTCTTAATCTAGGTCGCACTTATTGTTGTTTTATATTATTTTCTTAGTCCCCTAGCATGTTTCTTTTGCGTATGATATGAGCCCCATCGTGATTCTTCTCCGTGGGGTATGATGTATTGCAAACCTAGGTCATAATCCCAAACAAATCTTAACATAATCTTTGTTACCACGTAGAAAAAATTAAGATTGATACATTCAAATCAAGCTTGGGCATAACCAATTATACAATGATCCCATTACAAAATTGATTCAAGGTTCCTAAGGTTGTTGGCTATTAAACACATCATGGAACTTGAATTTGGCCACAAAAATTATTAAATCGCTCACATGACTTGATCAATCGCTCAGGCGATTCTTAATCTAGGTCGCACTTATTATTGTTTTATAGTATTTTGTTAGTCCCCTAGCATGTTTCTTTTGTGTATGATATGAGCCCCGTCGTGATTCTTCTCCGTGGGGTATGATGTATTGCAAACCTAGGTCATAATCCCAAACAAATCTTAACATCATCTTTGTTACCATGTAGAAAACATTGTGATTGATACATTCAAATAAAGCTTGGGCATAACCAATTATACAATGATCCCATTACAAATTTGATTCAAGTCTCCTAAGGTTGTTGGCCATTACACACATCTTGAAACTTGAATTTGGCCACAAAAATGATAAAATCGCTCACTCGACTTGATGAATCGCTCAGGCGATTCTTAATCTAGATCGTACTTATTATTGTTTTATATTATTTTGTTAGTCCCCTAGCATGTTTCTTTTGCGTATGATATAAGCCCCATCGTGATTCTTCTCCATGGGGTATGATGTATTGCAAACCTAGGTCATAATCCCAAACAAATCTTAACATCATCTTTGATACCATGTAGAAAAAATTATGATTGATACATTCAAATCAAGCTTGGGCATAACCAATTATACAATGATCCCATTACAAATTTGATTCAAGTCTCCTAAGGTTGTTGGCCATTACACACATCATGGAACTTGAATTTGGCCACAAAAAATATTAAATCTCTCACTCGACTTGATCAATCGCTCAGGCGATTCTTAATCTAGGTCGCACTTATTATTGTTTTATATTATTTTCTTAGTCCCCTAGCATGTTTCTTTTGCGTATGATATGAGCCCCATCGTGATTCTTCTCCGTGGGGTATGATGTATTGCAAACCTAGGTCATAATCCCAAACAAATCTTAACATAATCTTTGTTACCACGTAGAAAAAATTAAGATTGATACATTCAAATCAAGCTTGGGCATAACCAATTATACAATTATCCCATTACAAAATTGATTCAAGGTTCCTAAGGTTGTTGGCTATTAAACACATCATGGAACTTGAATTTGGCCACAAAAATTATTAAATCGCTCACGCGACTTGATGAATCGCTCAGGCGATTCTTAATCTTGGTCGCACTTATTATTGCTTTATAGTATTTTGTTAGTCCCCTAGCATCTTTCTTTTGCGTATGATATGAGCCCCATCGTGATTCTTCTCCGTGGGGTATGATGTATTGCAAACCTAGGTCATAATCCCAAAAAAATCTTAACATCATCTTTGTTACCATGTAGAAAACATTGTGATTGATACATTCAAATCAAGCTTGGGCATAACCAATTATACAATGATCCCATTACAAATTTTATTCAAGTCTCCTAAGGTTGTTGGCCATTACACACATCATGGAACTTGAATTTGGCAAAAAAATTAATAAATCGCTCACGCGAGTTGATGAATCGCTCAGGCGATTCTTAATCTAGGTCGCACTTATTATTGCTTTATATTATTTTGTTAGTCCCCTAGCATGTTTCTTTTGCGTATGATATGAGCCCCATCGTGATTCTTCTCCGTGGGGTATGATGTATTGCAAACCTAGGTCATAATCCCTAACAAATCTTAACATCATCTTTGTTACCATGTAGAAAACATTGTGATTGATACATTCAAATCAAGCTTGGGCATAACCAATTATACAATGATCCCATTACAAATTTGATTCAAGTGTCCTAAGGTTGTTGGCCATTACACACATCATGGAACTTGAAGTTGGCCACAAAAATTATTAAATCGCTCACGCGACTTGATGAATCGCTCAGGCGATTCTTAATCTAGGTCGCACTTATTATTATTTTATATTATTTTGTTAGTCCCCTAGCATGTTTCTTTTGCGTATGATATGAGCCCCATCGTGATTCTTCTCCGTGGGGTATGATGTATTGCAAACCTAGGTCATAATCCCAAACAAATCTTAACATCATCTTTGTTACCATGTATAAAATATTGTGATTGATACATTCAAATCAAGCTTGGGCATAACCAATTATACAATGATCCCATTACAAATTTGATTCAAGTCTCCTAAGGTTGTTGGCCATTACACACATCATGGAACTTGAATTTGGCCACAAAAAATATTAAATCTCTCACTCGACTTGATCAATCGCTCAGGCGATTCTTAATCTAGGTCGCACTTATTATTGTTTTATATTATTTTCTTAGTCCCCTAGCATGTTTCTTTTGCGTATGATATGAGCCCCATCGTGATTCTTCTCCGTGGGGTATGATGTATTGCAAACCTAGGTCATAATCCCAAACAAATCTTAACATAATCTTTGTTACCACGTAGAAAAAATTAAGATTGATACATTCAAATCAAGCTTGGGCATAACCAATTATACAATGATCCCATTACAAAATTGATTCAAGGTTCCTAAGGTTGTTGGCTATTAAACACATCATGGAACTTGAATTTGGCCACAAAAATTATTAAATCGCTCACATGACTTGATGAATCGCTCAGGCGATTCTTAATCTAGGTCGCACTTATTATTGTTTTATAGTATTTTGTTAGTCCCCTAGCATGTTTCTTTTGCGTATGATATGAGCCCCGTCGTGATTCTTCTCCATGGGGTATGATGTATTGCAAACCTAGGTCATAATCCCAAACAAATCTTAACATCATCTTTGTTACCATGTAGAAAACATTGTGATTGATACATTCAAATCAAGCTTGGGCATAACCAATTATACAATGATCCCATTACAAATTTTATTCAAGTCTCCTAAGGTTGTTGGCCATTACACACATCATGGAACTTGAATTTGGCAAAAAAATTAATAAATCGCTCACGCGACTTGATGAATCGCTCAGGCGATTCTTAATCTAGGTCGCACTTATTATTGCTTTATATTATTTTGTTAGTCCCCTAGCATGTTTCATTTGCGTGTGATATGAGCCCCATCGTGATTCTTCTCCGTGGGGTATGATGTATTGCAAACCTAGGTCATAATCCCAAACAAATCTTAACATCATCTTTGTTACCATGTATAAAATATTGTGATTGATACATTCAAATAAAGCTTGGGCATAACCAATTATACAATGATCCCATTACAAATTTGATTCAAGTCTCCTAAGGTTGTTGGCCATTACACACATCATGGAACTTGAATTTGGCCACAAAAAATATTAAATCTCTCACTCGACTTGATCAATCGCTCAGGCGATTCTTAATCTAGGTCGCACTTATTATTGTTTTATATTATTTTCTTAGTCCCCTAGCATGTTTCTTTTGCGTATGATATGAGCCCCATCGTGATTCTTCTCCGTGGGGTATGATGTATTGCAAACCTAGGTCATAATCCCAAACAAATCTTAACATAATCTTTGTTACCACGTAGAAAAAATTAAGATTGATACATTCAAATCAAGCTTGGGCATAACCAATTATACAATGATCCCATTACAAAATTGATTCAAGGTTCCTAAGGTTGTTGGCTATTAAACACATCATGGAACTTGAATTTGGCCACAAAAATTATTAAATCGCTCACATGACTTGATGAATCGCTCAGGCGATTCTTAATCTAGGTCGCACTTATTATTGTTTTATAGTATTTTGTTAGTCCCCTAGCATGTTTCTTTTGCGTATGATATGAGCCCCGTCGTGATTCTTCTCCATGGGGTATGATGTATTGCAAACCTAGGTCATAATCCCAAACAAATCTTAACATCATCTTTGTTACCATGTAGAAAACATTGTGATTGATACATTCAAATCAAGCTTGGGCATAACCAATTATACAATGATCCCATTACAAATTTTATTCAAGTCTCCTAAGGTTGTTGGCCATTACACACATCATGGAACTTGAATTTGGCAAAAAAATTAATAAATCGCTCACGCGACTTGATGAATCGCTCAGGCGATTCTTAATCTAGGTCGCACTTATTATTGCTTTATATTATTTTGTTAGTCCCCTAGCATGTTTCATTTGCGTGTGATATGAGCCCCATCGTGATTCTTCTCCGTGGGGTATGATGTATTGCAAACCTAGGTCATAATCCCAAACAAATCTTAACATCATCTTTGTTACCATGTATAAAATATTGTGATTGATACATTCAAATCAAGCTTGGGCATAACCATTTATACAATGATCCCATTACAAATTTGATTCAAGTCTCCTAAGGTTGTTGGCCATTACACACATCATGGAACTTTAATTTGGCCACAAAAAATATTAAATCTCTCACTCGACTTGATCAATCGCTCAGGCGATTCTTAATCTAGGTCGCACTTATTATTGTTTTATATTATTTTCTTAGTCCCCTAGCATGTTTCTTTTGCGTATGATATGAGCCCCATCGTGATTCTTCTCCGTGGGGTATGATGTATTGCAAACCTAGGTCATAATCCCAAACAAATCTTAACATAATCTTTGTTACCACGTAGAAAAAATTAAGATTGATACATTCAAATCAAGCTTGGGCATAACCGATTATACAATGATCCCATTACAAAATTGATTCAAGGTTCCTAAGGTTGTTGGCTATTAAACACATCATGGAACTTGAATTTGGCCACAAAAATTATTAAATCGCTCACATGACTTGATGAATCGCTCAGGCGATTCTTAATCTAGGTCGCACTTATTATTGTTTTATAGTATTTTGTTAGTCCCCTAGCATGTTTCTTTTGCGTATGATATGAGCCCCGTCGTGATTCTTCTCCGTGGGGTATAATGTATTGCAAACCTAGGTCATAATCCCAAACAAATCTTAACATCATCTTTGTTACCATGTATAAAACATTGTGATTGATACATTCAAATAAAGCTTGGGCATAACCAATTATACAATGATCCCATTACAAATTTGATTCAAGTCTCCTAAGGTTGTTGGCCATTACACACATCTTGAAACTTGAATTTGGCCACAAAAATGATAAAATCGCTCACTCGACTTGATGAATCGCTCAGGCGATTCTTAATCTAGATCGTACTTATTATTGTTTTATATTATTTTGTTAGTCCCCTAGCATGTTTCTTTTGCGTATGATATGAGCCCCATCGTGATTCTTCTCCGTGGGGTATGATGTATTGCAAACCTAGGTCATAATCCCAAACAAATCTTAACATAATCTTTGTTACCACGTAGAAAAAATTAAGATTGATACATTCAAATCAAGCTTGGGCATAACCAATTATACAATGATCCCATTACAAATTTGATTCAAGTCTCCTAAGGTTGTTGGCCATTACACACATCATGGAACTTGAATTTGGCCACAAAAAATATTAAATCTCTCACTCGACTTGATCAATCGCTCAGGCGATTCTTAATCTAGGTCGCACTTATTGTTGTTTTATATTATTTTCTTAGTCCCCTAGCATGTTTCTTTTGCGTATGATATGAGCCCCATCGTGATTCTTCTCCGTGGGGTATGATGTATTGCAAACCTAGGTCATAATCCCAAACAAATCTTAACATAATCTTTGTTACCACGTAGAAAAAATTAAGATTGATACATTCAAATCAAGCTTGGGCATAACCAATTATACAATGATCCCATTACAAAATTGATTCAAGGTTCCTAAGGTTGTTGGCTATTAAACACATCATGGAACTTGAATTTGGCCACAAAAATTATTAAATCGCTCACATGACTTGATGAATCGCTCAGGCGATTCTTAATCTAGGTCGCACTTATTATTGTTTTATAGTATTTTGTTAGCCCCCTAGCATGTTTCTTTTGCGTATGATATGAGCCCCGTCGTGATTCTTCTCCGTGGGGTATGATGTATTGCAAACCTAGGTCATAATCCCAAACAAATCTTAACATCATCTTTGTTACCATGTAGAAAACATTGTGATTGATACATTCAAATAAAGCTTGGGCATAACCAATTATACAATGATCCCATTACAAATTTGATTCAAGTCTCCTAAGGTTGTTGGCCATTACACACATCTTGAAACTTGAATTTGGCCACAAAAATGATAAAATCGCTCACTCGACTTGATGAATCGCTCAGGCGATTCTTAATCTAGATCGTACTTATTATTGTTTTATATTATTTTGTTAGTCCCCTAGCATGTTTCTTTTGCGTATGATATAAGCCCCATCGTGATTCTTCTCCATGGGGTATGATGTATTGCAAACCTAGGTCATAATCCCAAACAAATCTTAACATCATCTTTGATACCATGTAGAAAAAATTATGATTGATACATTCAAATCAAGCTTGGGCATAACCAATTATACAATGATCCCATTACAAATTTGATTCAAGTCTCCTAAGGTTGTTGGCCATTACACACATCATGGAACTTGATTTTGGCAAAAAAATTATTAAATCGCTCACGCGACTTGATTAATCGCTCAGGCGATTCTTAACCTATGTCGCACTTATTATTCTTTTATATTATTTTGTTAGTCCCCTAGCACGTTTCATTTGCGTATGATATGAGCCCCATCGTGATTCTTCTCCGTGGGGTATGATGTATTGCAAACCTAGGTCATAATCCCAAACAAATCTTAACATCATCTTTGTTACCATGTAGAAAACATTGTGATTGATACATTCAAATCAAGCTTGGGCATAACCAATTATACAATGATCCCATTACAAATTTGATTCAAGTCTCCTAAGGTTGTTGGCCATTACACACATCATGGAACTTGAATTTGGCAAAAAAATTATTAAATCGCTCACGTGACTTGATGAATCGCTCAGGCGATTCTTAATCTATGTCGCACTTATTATTATTTTATATTATTTTGTTAGTCCCCTAGCCTGTTTCATTTGCGCGTGATATGAGCCCCATCGTGATTCTTCTCCGTGGGGTATGATGTATTGCAAACCTAGGTCATAATCCCAAACAAATCTTAACATCATCTCTGTTACCATGTATAAAATATTGTGATTGATACATTCAAATCAAGCTTGGGCATAACCAATTATACAATGATCCCATTACAAATTTGATTCAAGTCTCCTAAGGTTGTTGGCCATTACACACATCATGGAACTTGAATTTGGCAAAAAAATTATTAAATCGCTCACGCGACTTGATGAATCGCTCAAGCGATTCTTAATCTATGTCGCACTTATTATTATTTTATATTATTTTGTTAGTCCCCTAGCATGTTTCATTTGCGCGTGATATGAGCCCCATCGTGATTCTTCTCCGTGGGGTATGATGTATTGCAAACCTAGGTCATAATCCCAAACAAATCTTAACATCATCTTTGTTACCATGTATAAAATATTGTGATTGATACATTCAAATCAAGCTTGGGCATAACCAATTATACAATGATCCCATTACAAATTTGATTCAAGTCTCCTAAGGTTGTTGGCCATTACACACATCATGGAACTTGAATTTGGCCACAAAAAATATTAAATCTCTCACTCGACTTGATCAATCGCTCAGGCGATTCTTAATCTAGGTCGCACTTATTGTTGTTTTATATTATTTTCTTAGTCCCCTAGCATGTTTCTTTTGCGTATGATATGAGCCCCATCGTGATTCTTCTCCGTGGGGTATGATGTATTGCAAACCTAGGTCATAATCCCAAACAAATCTTAACATAATCTTTGTTACCACGTAGAAAAAATTAAGATTGATACATTCAAATCAAGCTTGGGCATAACCAATTATACAATGATCCCATTACAAATTTGATTCAAGGTTCCTAAGGTTATTGGCTATTAAACACATCATGGAACTTGAATTTGGCCACAAAAATTATTAAATCGCTCACGCGACTTGATGAATCGCTCAGGCGATTCTTAATCTAGGTCGCACTTATTATTGTTTTATAGTATTTTGTTAGTCCCCTAGCATGTTTCTTTTGCGTATGATATGAGCCCCGTCGTGATTCTTCTCCGTGGGGTATGATGTATTGCAAACCTAGGTCATAATCCCAAACAAATCTTAACATCATCTTTGTTACCATGTAGAAAACATTGTGATTGATACATTCAAATAAAGCTTGGGCATAACCAATTATAGAATGATCCCATTACAAATTTGATTCAAGTCTCCTAAGGTTGTTGGCCATTACACACATCTTGAAACTTGAATTTGGCCACAAAAATGATAAAATCGCTCACTCGACTTGATGAATCGCTCAGGCGATTCTTAATCTAGATCGCACTTATTATTGTTTTATATTATTTTGTTAGTCCCCTAGCATGTTTCTTTTGCGTGTGACATGAGCCCCATCGCGATTCTTCTCCATGGGGTATGATGTATTGCAAACCTAGGTCATAATCCCAAACAAATCTTAACATCATCTTTGATACCATGTAGAAAAAATTATGATTGATACATTCAAATCAAGCTTGGGCATAACCAATTATACAATGATCCCATTACAAATTTGATTCAAGTCTCCTAAGGTTGTTGGCCATTACACACATCATGGAACTTGAATTTGGCAAAAAAATTATTAAATCGCTAACGCGACTTGATTAATCGCTCAGGCGATTCTTAATCTATGTCGCACTTATTATTCTTTTATATTATTTTGTTAGTCCCCTAGCACGTTTCATTTGCGTATGATATGAGCCCCATCGTGATTCTTCTCCGTGGGGTATGATGTATTGCAAACCTAGGTCATAATCCCAAACAAATCTTAACATCATCTTTGTTACCATGTAGAAAACATTGTGATTGATACATTCAAATCAAGCTTGGGCATAACCAATTATACAATGATCCCATTACAAATTTGATTCAAGTCTCCTAAGGTTGTTGGCCATTACACACATCATGGAACTTGAATTTGGCAAAAAAATTATTAAATCGCTCACGCGACTTGATGAATCGCTCAGGCGATTCTTAATCTATGTCGCACTTATTATTGTTTTATATTATTTTGTTAGTCCCCTAGCATGTTTCATTTGCATGTGATATGAGCCCCATCGTGATTCTTCTCCGTGGGGTATGATGTATTGCAAACCTAGGTCATAATCCCAAACAAATCTTAACATCATCTTTGTTACCATGTAGAAAACATTGTGATTGATACATTCAAATCAAGCTTGGGCATAACCAATTATACAATGATCCCATTACAAATTTGATTCAAGTGTCCTAAGGTTGTTGGCCATTACACACATCATGGAACTTGAATTTGGCCACAAAATTTGTTAAATCGCTCACTCGACTTGATGAATCGCTCAGGCGATTCTTAATCTAGGTCGCACTTATTAATGTTTTATAGCATTTTGTTAGTCCCCTAGCATGTTTCTTTTGCGTATGATATGAGCCCCATCGTGATTCTTCTCCATGGGGTATGATGTATTGCAAACCTAGGTCATAATCCCAAACAAATCTTAACATCATCTTTGATACCATGTAGAAAAAATTATGATTGATACATTCAAATCAAGCTTGGGCATAACCAATTATACAATGATCCCATTACAAATTTGATTCAAGTCTCCTAAGGTTGTTGGCCATTACACACGTCATGGAACTTGAATTTGGCCACAAAAATTATTAAATCGCTCACGCGACTTGATGAATCGCTCAGGCGATTCTTAATCTAGGTCGCACTTATTGTTGTTTTATATTATTTTGTTAGTCCCCTAGCATGTTTCATTTGCGTATGATATGAGCCCCATCGTGATTCTTCTCCGTGGGGTATGATGTATTGCAAACCTAGGTCATAATCCCAAACACATATTAACATCAACTTTGTTACCATGTAGAAAACATTGTGATTGACACATTCAAATCAAGCTTGGGCATAACCAATTATACAATGATCCCATTACAAATTTGATTCAAGTCTCCTAAGGTTGTTGGCCATTACACACATCATGGAACTTGAATTTGGCCACAAAAATTATTAAATCACTCACTCGACTTGATGAATCGCTCAGGCGATTCTTAATCTAGGTCGCACTTATTATTGTTTTATAGTATTTTGTTAGTCCCCTAGAATGTTTCTTTTGCGTATGATATGAGCCCCATCGTGATTCTTCTCCGTAGGGTATGATGTATTGCAAACCTAGGTCATAATCCCAAACAAATCTTAACATCATCTTTGTTACCATGTAGAAAACATTGTGATTGATACATTCAAATCAAGCTTGGGCATAACCAATTATACAATGATCCCATTACAAATTTGATTCAAGTCTCCTAAGGTTGTTGGCCATTACACACATCATGGAACTTGAATTTGGCAAAAAAATTATTAAATCGCTCACGCGACTTGATGAATCGCTCAGGCGATTCTTAATCTATGTCGCACTTATTATTGTTTTATATTATTTTGTTAGTCCCCTAGCATGTTTCATTTGCGTATGATATGAGCCCCATCGTGATTCTTCTCCGTGGGGTATGATGTATTGCAAACCTAGGTCATAATCCCAAACAAATCTTAACATCATCTTTGTTACCATGTAGAAAACATTGTGATTGATACATTCAAATCAAGCTTGGGCATAACCAATTATACAATGATCCCATTACAAATTTGATTCAAGTGTCCTAAGGTTGTTGGCCATTACACACATCATGGAACTTGAATTTGGCAAAAAAATTATTAAATCGCTCACGCGACTTGATGAATCGCTCAGGCGATTCTTAATCTATGTAGCACTTATTATTGTTTTATATTATTTTGTTAGTCCCCTAGCATGTTTCATTTGCGTATGATATGAGCCCCATCGTGATTCTTCTCCGTGGGGTATGATGTATTGCAACCCTAGGTCATAATCCCAAACAAATCTTAACATCATCTTTGTTACCATGTAGAAAACATTGTGATTGATACATTCAAATCAAGCTTGGGCATAACCAATTATACAATGATCCCATTACAAATTTGATTCAAGTCTCCTAAGGTTTTTGGCCATTACACACATCATGGAACTTGAATTTGGCAAAAAAATTATTAAATCGCTCACGCGACTTGATGAATCGCTCAGGCGATTCTTAATCTATGTCGCACTTATTATTGTTTTATATTATTTTGTTAGTCCCCTAGCATGTTTCATTTGCGTGTGATATGAGCCCCATCGTGATTCTTCTCCGTGGGGTATGATGTATTGCAAACCTAGGTCATAATCCCAAATAAATCTTAACATCATCTTTGTTACCATGTAGAAAACATTGTGATTGATACATTCAAATCAAGCTTGGGCATAACCAATTATACAATGATCCCATTACAAATTTGATTCAAGTGTCCTAAGGTTGTTGGCCATTACACACATCATGGAACTTGAATTTGGCCACAAAAATTGTTAAATCGCTCACTCGACTTGATGAATCGCTCAGGCGATTCTTAATCTAGGTCGCACTTATTGTTGTTTTATATTATTTTGTTAGTCCCCTAGCATGTTTCTTTTGCGTATGATATGAGCCCCATCGTGATTCTTCTCCATGGGGTATGATGTATTGCAAACCTAGGTCATAATCCCAAACAAATCTTAACATCATCTTTGATACCATGTAGAAAAAATTATGATTGATACATTCAAATCAAGCTTGGGCATAACCAATTATACAATGATCCCATTACAAATTTGATTCAAGTCTCCTAAGGTTGTTGGCCATTACACACGTCATGGAACTTGAATTTGGCCACAAAAATTATTAAATCGCTCACGCGACTTGATGAATCGCTCAGGCGATTCTTAATCTAGGTCGCACTTATTGTTGTTTTATATTATTTTGTTAGTCCCCTAGCATGTTCCATTTGCGTATGATATGAGCCCCACCGTGATTCTTCTCCGTGGGGTATGATGTATTGCAAACCTAGGTCATAATCCCAAACAAATCTTAACATCATCTTTGTTACCATGTAGAAAACCTTGTGATTGATACATTCAAATCAAGCTTGGGCATAACCAATTATACAATGATCCCATTACAAATTTGATTCAAGTCTCCTAAGGTTGTTGGCCATTACACACATCATGGAACTTGATTTTGGCAAAAAAATTATTAAATCGCTCACGCGACTTGATTAATCGCTCAGGCGATTCTTAATCTATGTCGCACTTATTATTCTTTTATATTATTTTGTTAGTCCCCTAGCACGTTTCATTTGCGTATGATATGAGCCCCATCGTGATTCTTCTCCGTGGGGTATGATGTATTGCAAACCTAGGTCATAATCCCAAACAAATCTTAACATCATCTTTGTTACCATGTAGAAAACATTGTGATTGATACATTCAAATCAAGCTTGGGCATAACCAATTATACAATGATCCCATTACAAATTTGATTCAAGTCTCCTAAGGTTGTTGGCCATTACACACATCATGGAACTTGAATTTGGCAAAAAAATTATTAAATCGCTCACGCGACTTGATGAATCGCTCAGGCGATTCTTAATCTATGTCGCACTTATTATTGTTTTATATTATTTTGTTAGTCCCCTAGCATGTTTCATTTGCGTGTGATATGAGCCCCATCGTGATTCTTCTCCGTGGGGTATGATGTATTGCAAACCTAGGTCATAATCCCAAATAAATCTTAACATCATCTTTGTTACCATGTAGAAAACATTGTGATTGATACATTCAAATCAAGCTTGGGCATAACCAATTATACAATGATCCCATTACAAATTTGATTCAAGTGTCCTAAGGTTGTTGGCCATTACACACATCATGGAACTTGAATTTGGCCACAAAAATTGTTAAATCGCTCACTCGACTTGATGAATCGCTCAGGCGATTCTTAATCTAGGTCGCACTTATTGTTGTTTTATATTATTTTGTTAGTCCCCTAGCATGTTTCTTTTGCGTATGATATGAGCCCCATCGTGATTCTTCTCCATGGGGTATGATGTATTGCAAACCTAGGTCATAATCCCAAACAAATCTTAACATCATCTTTGATACCATGTAGAAAAAATTATGATTGATACATTCAAATCAAGCTTGGGCATAACCAATTATACAATGATCCCATTACAAATTTGATTCAAGTCTCCTAAGGTTGTTGGCCATTACACACGTCATGGAACTTGAATTTGGCCACAAAAATTATTAAATCGCTCACGCGACTTGATGAATCGCTCAGGCGATTCTTAATCTAGGTCGCACTTATTGTTGTTTTATATTATTTTGTTAGTCCCCTAGCATGTTCCATTTGCGTATGATATGAGCCCCACCGTGATTCTTCTCCGTGGGGTATGATGTATTGCAAACCTAGGTCATAATCCCAAACAAATCTTAACATCATCTTTGTTACCATGTAGAAAACATTGTGATTGATACATTCAAATCAAGCTTGGGCATAACCAATTATACAATGATCCCATTACAAATTTGATTCAAGTCTCCTAAGGTTGTTGGCCATTACACACATCATGGAACTTCATTTTGGCAAAAAAATTATTAAATCGCTCACGCGACTTGATTAATCGCTCAGGCGATTCTTAATCTATGTCGCACTTATTATTCTTTTATATTATTTTGTTAGTCCCCTAGCACGTTTCATTTGCGTATGATATGAGCCCCATCGTGATTCTTCTCCGTGGGGTATGATGTATTGCAAACCTAGGTCATAATCCCAAACAAATCTTAACATCATCTTTGTTACCATGTAGAAAACATTGTGATTGATACATTCAAATCAAGCTTGGGCATAACCAATTATACAATGATCCCATTACAAATTTGATTCAAGTCTCCTAAGGTTGTTGGCCATTACACACATCATGGAACTTGAATTTGGCAAAAAAATTATTAAATCGCTCACGCGACTTGATGAATCGCTCAGGCGATTCTTAATCTATGTCGCACTTATTATTGTTTTATATTATTTTGTTAGTCCCCTAGCATGTTTCATTTGCGTGTGATATGAGCCCCATCGTGATTCTTCTCCGTGGGGTATGATGTATTGCAAACCTAGGTCATAATCCCAAACAAATCTTAACATCAT
Source organism: Lantana camara (assembly GCA_037501455.1). Taxonomy (NCBI): domain Eukaryota; kingdom Viridiplantae; phylum Streptophyta; class Magnoliopsida; order Lamiales; family Verbenaceae; genus Lantana; species Lantana camara. The sequence goes on along the minus strand of CM074857.1, from coordinate 61,194,545 downwards.
TTTTGTTACCATGTAGAAAACATTGTGATTGATACATTCAAATCAAGCTTGGGCATAACCAATTATACAATGATCCCATTACAAATTTGATTCAAGTGTCCTAAGGTTGTTGGCCATTACACACATCATGGAACTTGAATTTGGCCACAAAAATTGTTAAATCGCTCACTCGACTTGATGAATCGCTCAGGCGATTCTTAATCTAGGTCGCACTTATTGTTGTTTTATATTATTTTGTTAGTCCCCTAGCATGTTTCTTTTGCGTATGATATGAGCCCCATCGTGATTCTTCTCCATGGGGTATGATGTATTGCAAACCTAGGTCATAATCCCAAACAAATCTTAACATCATCTTTGATACCATGTAGAAAAAATTATGATTGATACATTCAAATCAAGCTTGGGCATAACCAATTATACAATGATCCCATTACAAACTTGATTCAAGTCTCCTAAGGTTGTTGGCCATTACACACGTCATGGAACTTGAATTTGGCCACAAAAATTATTAAATCGCTCACGCGACTTGATGAATCGCTCACGCGATTCTTAATCTAGGTCGCACTTATTGTTGTTTTATATTATTTTCTTAGTCCCCTAGCATGTTTCATTTGCGTATGATATGAGCCCCATCGTGATTCTTCTCCGTGGGGTATGATGTATTGCAAACCTAGGTCATAATCCCAAACACATATTAACATCAACTTTGTTACCATGTAGAAAACATTGTGATTGACACATTCAAATCAAGCTTGGGCATAACCAATTATACAATGATCCCATTACAAATTTGATTCAAGTCTCCTACGGTTGTTGGCCATTACACACATCATGGAACTTGAATTTGGCCACAAAAAATATTAAATCTCTCACTCGAGTTGATCAATCGCTCAGGCGATTCTTAATCTAGGTCGCACTTATTATTGTTTTATATTATTTTGTTAGTCCCCTAGCATGTTTCTTTTGCGTATGATATGAGCCCCATCGTGATTCTTCTCCGTGGGGTATGATGTATTGCAAACCTAGGTCATAATCCCAAACAAATCTTAACTTAATCTTTGTTACCACGTTGAAAAAATTAAGATTGATACATTCAAATCAAGCTTGGGCATAACCAATTATACAATGATCCCATTACAAAATTGATTCACGGTTCCTAAGGTTGTTGGCTATTAAACACATCATGGAACTTGAATTTGGCCACAAAAATTATTAAATCGCTCACGCGACTTGATGAATCGCTCAGGCGATTCTTAATCTATGTCGCACTTATTATTTTTTTATAGTATTTTGTTAGTCCCCTAGCATGTTTCTTTTGCGTATGATATGAGCCCCGTCGTGATTCTTCTCCGTGGGGTATGATGTATTGCAAACCTAGGTCATAATCCCAAACAAATCTTAACATCATCTTTGTTACCATGTAGAAAACATTGTGATTGATACATTCAAATCAAGCTTGGGCATAACCAATTATAGAATGATCCCATTACAAATTTGATTCAAGTGTCCTAAGGTTGTTGGCCATCACACACATCATGGAACTTGAATTTGGCCACAAAAATTGTTAAATCGCTCACTCGACTTGATGAATCGCTCAGGCGATTCTTAATCTAGGTCGCACTTATTGTTGTTTTATATTATTTTGTTAGTCCCCTAGCATGTTTCTTTTGCGTATGATATGAGCCCCATCGTGATTCTTCTCCATGGGGTATGATGTATTGCAAACGTAGGTCATAATCCCAAACAAATCTTAACATCATCTTTGATACCATGTAGAAAAAATTATGATTGATACATTCAAATCAAGCTTGGGCATAACCAATTATACAATGATCCCATTACAAATTTGATTCAAGTCTCCTAAGGTTGTTGGCCATTACACACGTCATGGAACTTGAATTTGGCCACAAAAATTATTAAATCGCTCACGCGACTTGATGAATCGCTCAGGCGATTCTTAATCTAGGTCGCACTTATTGTTGTTTTATATTATTTTGTTAGTCCCCTAGCATGTTTCATTTGCGTATGATATGAGCCCCATCGTGATTCTTCTCCGTGGGGTATGATGTATTGCAAACCTAGGTCATAATCCCAAACACATATTAACATCAACTTTGTTACCATGTAGAAAACATTGTGATTGACACATTCAAATCAAGCTTGGGCATAACCAATTATACAATGATCCCATTACAAATTTGATTCAAGTCTCCTACGGTTGTTGGCCATTACACACATCATGGAACTTGAATTTGGCCACAAAAAATATTAAATCGCTCACGCGACTTGATGAATCGCTCAGGCGATTCTTAATCTATGTCGCACTTATTATTGTTTTATATTATTTTGTTAGTCCCCTAGCATGTTTCATTTGCGTATGATATGAGCCCCATCGTGATTCTTCTCCGTGGGGTATGATGTATTGCAAACCTAGGTCATAATCCCAAACAAATCTTAACATCATCTTTGTTACCATGTAGAAAACATTGTGATTGATACATTCAAATCAAGCTTGGGCATAACCAATTATACAATGATCCCATTACAAATTTGATTCAAGTCTCCTAAGGTTGTTGGCCATTACACACATCATGGGACTTGAATTTGGCAAAAAAATTATTAAATCGCTCACGCGACTTGATGAATCGCTCAGGCGATTCTTAATCTATGTCGCACTTATTATTGTTTTATATTATTTTGTTAGTCCCCTAGCATGTTTCATTTGCGTATGATATGAGCCCCATCGTGATTCTTCTCCGTGGGGTATGATGTATTGCAAACCTAGGTCATAATCCCAAACAAATCTTAACATCATCTTTGTTACCATGTAGAAAACATTGTGATTGATACATTCAAATCAAGCTTGGGCATAACCAATTATACAATGATCCCATTACAAATTTGATTCAAGTCTCCTAAGGTTGTTGGCCATTACACACATCATGGAACTTGAATTTGGCAAAAAAATTATTAAATCGCTCACGCGACTTGATGAATCGCTCAGGCGATTCTTAATCTATGTCGCACTTATTATTGTTTTATATTATTTTGTTAGTCCCCTAGCATGTTTCATTTGAGTATGATATGAGCCCCATCGTGATTCTTCTCCGTGGGTATGATGTATTGCAAACCTAGGTCATAATCCCAAACAAATCTTAACATCATCTTTGTTACCATGTAGAAAACATTGTGATTGATACATTCAAATCAAGCTTGGGCATAACCAATTATACAATGATCCCATTACAAATTTGATTCAAGTCTCCTAAGGTTGTTGGCCATTACACACATCATGGAACTTGAATTTGGCAAAAAAATTATTAAATCGCTCACGCGACTTGATGAATCGCTCAGGCGATTCTTAATCTATGTCGCACTTATTATTGTTTTATATTATTTTGTTAGTCCAATAGCATGTTTCATTTGCGTGTGATATGAGCCCCATCGTGATTCTTCTCCGTGGGGTATGATGTATTGCAAACCTAGGTCATAATCCCAAACAAATCTTAACATCATCTTTGTTACCATGTAGAAAACATTGTGATTGATACATTCAAATCAAGCTTGGGCATAACCAATTATACAATGATCCCATTACAAATTTGATTCAAGTGTCCTAAGGTTGTTGGCCATTACACACATCATGGAACTTGAATTTGGCCACAAAAATTGTTAAATCGCTCACTCGACTTGATGAATCGCTCAGGCGATTCTTAATCTAGGTCGCACTTATTGTTGTTTTATATTATTTTGTTAGTCCAATAGCATGTTTCATTTGCGTGTGATATGAGCCCCATCGTGATTCTTCTCCGTGGGGTATGATGTATTGCAAACCTAGGTCATAATCCCAAACAAATCTTAACATCATCTTTGTTACCATGTAGAAAACATTGTGATTGATACATTCAAATCAAGCTTGGGCATAACCAATTATACAATGATCCCATTACAAATTTGATTCAAGTGTCCTAAGGTTGTTGGCCATTACACACATCATGGAACTTGAATTTGGCCACAAAAATTGTTAAATCGCTCACTCGACTTGATGAATCGCTCAGGCGATTCTTAATCTAGGTCGCACTTATTGTTGTTTTATATTATTTTGTTAGTCCCCTAGCATGTTTCTTTTGCGTATGATATGAGCCCCATCGTGATTCTTCTCCATGGGGTATGATGTATTGCAAACCTAGGTCATAATCCCAAACAAATCTTAACATCATCTTTGATACCATGTAGAAAAAATTATGATTGATACATTCAAATCAAGCTTGGGCATAACCAATTATACAATGATCCCATTACAAATTTGATTCAAGTCTCCTAAGGTTGTTGGCCATTACACACGTCATGGAACTTGAATTTGGCCACAAAAATTATTAAATCGCTCACGCGACTTGATGAATCGCTCAGGCGATTCTTAATCTAGGTCGCACTTATTGTTGTTTTATATTATTTTGTTAGTCCCCTAGCATGTTTCATTTGCGTATGATATGAGCCCCATCGTGATTCTTCTCCGTGGGGTATGATGTATTGCAAACCTAGGTCATAATCCCAAACACATATTAACATCAACTTTGTTACCATGTAGAAAACATTGTGATTGACACATTCAAATCAAGCTTGGGCATAACCAATTATACAATGATCCCATTACAAATTTGATTCAAGTCTCCTAAGGTTGTTGGCCATTACACACATCATGGAACTTGAATTTGGCCACAAAAATTATTAAATCACTCACTCGACTTGATGAATCGCTCAGGCGATTCTTAATCTAGGTCGCACTTATTATTGTTTTATAGTATTTTGTTAGTCCCCTAGAATGTTTCTTTTGCGTATGATATGAGCCCCATCGTGATTCTTCTCCGTGGGGTATGATGTATTGCAAACCTAGGTCATAATCCCAAACAAATCTTAACATCATCTTTGTTACCATGTAGAAAACATTGTGATTGATACATTCAAATCAAGCTTGGGCATAACCAATTATACAATGATCCCATTACAAATTTGATTCAAGTCTCCTAAGGTTGTTGGCCATTACACACATCATGGAACTTGAATTTGGCAAAAAAATTATTAAATCGCTCACGCGACTTGATGAATCGCTCAGGCGATTCTTAATCTATGTCGCACTTATTATTGTTTTATATTATTTTGTTAGTCCCCTAGCATGTTTCATTTGCGTGTGATAAGAGCCCCATCGTGATTCTTCTCCGTGGGGTATGATGTATTGCAAACCTAGGTCATAATCCCAAACAAATCTTAACATCATCTTTGTTACCATGTAGAAAACATTGTGATTGATACATTCAAATCAAGCTTGGGCATAACCAATTATACAATGATCCCATTACAAATTTGATTCAAGTCTCCTAAGGTTGTTGGCCATTACACACATCATGGAACTTGAATTTGGCCACAAAAATTGTTAAATCGCTCACTCGACTTGATGAATCGCTCAGGCGATTCTTAATCTAGGTCGCACTTATTGTTGTTTTATATTATTTTGTTAGTCCCCTAGCATGTTTCTTTTGCGTATGATATGAGCCCCATCGTGATTCTTCTCCATGGGGTATGATGTATTGCAAACCTAGGTCATAATCCGAAACAAATTTTAACATCATCTTTGTTACCATGTGGAAAACATTGTGATTGATACATTCAAATCAAGCTTGGGCATAACCAATTATACAATGATCCCATTACAAATTTGATTCAAGTCTCCTAAGGTTGTTGGCCATTACACACGTCATGGAACTTGAATTTGGCAAAAAAATTATTAAATCGCTCACGCGACTTGATGAATCGCTCAGGCGATTCTTAATCAATGTCGCACTTATTATTGTTTTATATTATTTTGTTAGTCCCCTAGCATGTTTCATTTGCGTATGATATGAGCCCCATCGTGATTCTTCTCCGTGGGGTATGATGTATTGCAAACCTAGGTCATAATCCCAAACAAATCTTAACTTCATCTTTGTTACCATGTAGAAAACATTGTGATTGATACATTCAAATCAAGCTTGGGCATAACCAATTGTGACACCCCGACTTTCAGACCGTACAGGTATGACGTATGTGCGCATTTAAAATTATTGTTTACGCATTTTATATTTATTCTAATTGTTTATTTGAATTATTTAATTTTTAATTCTTATATGAATTATTTGAGTTTATATGAAATATTTGAATTATATGTCAAAAATTTACCTCAAGTGATTTATGATATGAATTTTATCAATTTATGATATGTGAATTTAATTTCCCGAACTTGATTTAATTTCGTTATGACCTTAATTGATCATTCATGAACCTTGAGAACTTAATTGCATTGGACTTAATTGATCGCATTTCAAGATTTGGGGACTCACTTGCATGACTTAAATAATGGAGGGGTTTAGTAGCAATTTTGGCCATTTCTTCTTTCTTCAAAGTAGCATTACATTCTATTTCTTCCCTTCTTTCATACATACATTACATACACATCTTTGCTCTTGTTCCCTTGCCAACCGATCCAAAACCTTTGCCCAAGGTGTGAAGATTTCTTCTCTCAAAATCCGAATTTTGGACATTCAAGCATCATCAACATCATCTCACTCCATCTCTTTGCATCTCTTTTTCATTCAAGGTAAGATGGAGATTTTGTATGAATTCTTGGATTGAATATGTGAAGCTAGGGTTGTGGCTTGGATTGGATGATTTACTTATTTGTTGTTGGAAACATGAGTACATACTTTTAGCTTGAAGTTATGCTTAAAGACTTGGGATTTATGGACTTAGTTGATGAACTTGTATATGGGTTTGATGTTAGTAAATCTTGTTGATCAATGCATGATATAAGTTTATATGCTAGATTTTATTGTGCTTTAAGTATGGTCACATGTTTATTCAAGTTTTGGTTGCATTTGTTGGTTGAAATTTGGTTGTTGTTGCTGTCACGCTGCATGCCCTGTTTTTTTTCCTGTTTCGAACAGTGACACGGGCGTGTCACTTTTGTTCTCTTCAGTGTGACACGGGGGTGCAAGCTTGGTCGGACTGATTTTCTGTACCGTGACACGGGCGTGTCACGGTTTGCCTTGTTTTGTGACACGGGCGTGTCACCCTATTTTCATGTATGTTTTCCGCTGTACCGTGACACGGGGGTGTCACGGCTTAGTACATTTCGGTGACACGGGCGTGTCACCCTTTGTTTCTCATGCATTTTGTTTGCATGCTACTGTACATGCACGTGTTTTATATATATTGAATATATGTGATTGTTTGGTACCTTTCTTTATTCCTTTGACACTAAGTGGTTTCTTTTGCTTCTAAGCTTATCCTATGCTATTGAGGGGAAAAACGTGAAATGTAATTTGGTAACGTTTAAGTGTTCATTTGATATTTTCATGTATTCATAGCATCCATTTGCATCGCCGTGCGTCTAATTGGTACATTATTGAGTCTAAGTCTCGGGTCTTGTCTTCTTTTGTTTCAGAGCCTCTTCCGGAAGTTCGTGAGCCCGAGGTTTAAGTGTTCGTTCGCCGTTTTGCCTTCCTTCTACTTTTGCAAAGGTGAGGTTAGGATCCTTTATACTAGATAAGCGACCTAAGACCTATTACGTGTTGTTTTCTTACCCTGTATGCGAATATATACCTTATATATATATATATTAAATATGAGTGCTTAAGTTATGTTATGATTTTGTGAAATAAGCTTTACGTTTTCGAAATTGGTATAAGTATTGGCATAAGTAAGCTATATTTTGAAATTCGTTATTCGTATATGATATGTATGAGCGAGTTGTACCCTGAAAGATGGGAGTTTGGTTTGATTTGGTTTGTTGGGCCCGGAGACGTGGGTAAGGGAGACCCGGGACGACCACGGGGTCGCCGGTTATGACCCCTGTGCACGTTCTCATTTGAGATATTCACGTACGACCTATGGAGGTTGGGAAGGCGTGGTATCTTGAGCCCTCGGTGGATAACCGGGGAAGGCATATCGTGGGTTAGCTGCCCCGTATGTGTTTGGTACTGTAGGTGTTAGGGTTTGATTCCCGATACACCATGGATGTGAGGTTGGAAATTTTGATTTGAATTCGATTTTTATGTTATGTTTGATGGAGTAAGGGATAGTCCGTTCTCGCCGGACTTATGTTTATGTTCTGTTTGATAGATTATGGATCGAGATAGGTTTTCTTTTATATTATATGCTATTTTTGGAAAATGATTTGGTATGAAAAACCCTAGCCTCGATTCATGACTATCCCCGTTGTAATATGCTCTGCTCTATATGTATTTAGGTGTGGGTGTGCGTTTAGCCCCTCACTCAGTCGAGTTTTGACTGACCCCTCTCTTTTCCCACCTTCAGTGCAGGTTGTTTCGAGCTAGGCGGGGAAGTGCGAGTCTTGGTCTTGTACTTGTGTGTCTAGGTCGAGTTGCATTCATACTTCTTGCATTCTGGATACTCTTATTATGTATTTGATGTTAGAATTATATTTTGCTGAATTATGGGCTTTTGATGTATATACTCGATCTTTTGGGCCGTGAGGCCATTGTAAATGATGTAAATGTTAGTTATAGAGCTCTTTCCGATCCTTATGTTGTTGCTTCCGCATTTATATGTTTGTTTTTGGCGCGCTCTGTCCGAGTTTTAGCCCCGCTTAGCCTAAGGAGTGAGTGTAGGTTCCGTTCGCTTAGACTTGGACTCATGTATGGAAATCCATTTCATATGTGGGTTCGGGTTTAGGTGCGGGGGATGTGGTGGCCCACCGCTCCGGGCGTCACATCCTTAAAGTGGTATCAGAGCCCTCGGTTGCAAAACCGGAGCTCTAGAGTCGTGTCGGGTGAGTCTAGGTCGTACGGCTTAGGACAATGTGGTTATATGCATTTATGTGATTATTTGTTATCTTCTTGTTAATCGTGCACATGAACATGTACTAACCCTCACGCATATGAATTGGAATCTTTTCTTTTGTAGAAATATGCCTCCCCGAAGACACCACCGCCGAGATAGATCTCCGGAACATCGTCATCACCGAGATCATTCTCCACACCCGGAAAATAATAATCCACCACCACCACCCCAAATGGATCCGGGCAATTTCATGGAGAGATTAGCGGTATATTTGGAACAAAGGGCTCAGGAAAGAAACAATGCACCTCCGGCTGGAAATCATGGAGGAAATTTAATTACAGCTACTCTCCGGGAGTTTAAGAACCAAAATCCACCGGTTTTCGTGGGTGGAAATGATGTCCAAGCAGAAGAATGGCTCGTGCAAACTAACCGGGTATGGAATCTCATACCGTGTGGGCCTATGGAGAAGCTACAATGCACACTTACCATGATCCAGGGCCAAGCTTATAGTTGGTGGTCAAGCTTGCAAGGAAGATTAGAGGCTACCGAGGAGGAGATCACATGGGAGGTGTTTGTTCGTGAATTCAAGAATAAATATATTCCCAAAGCTACAAGAAATCGAAGGGTGAGAGAATTTATGGAGCTCAAACAAGGGGGTATGTCCGTCACTGATTATATCAACGAGTTTGAAAGGCTCTCTCGTTATGCCCCGAACATTGCCAATGATGATGAAAGCAAGGCTTCTCAATTCCTCCAAGGACTTCGGGAGGATATGAAAGATGCTCTAGAGGCTTCTAACACAAGTACTTGGGCGAAAGTCACGGATAAAGCTCTAAGAGTTGAAGAACGGGTTGTGATGAGGAGGAAGAGTACTTATACCGGACAAGGGTCTAGCTCGGGGAATTTTAATAAATTTGGGAAGAGGCCGGCATTTAAAACATTTCAACAAGCCCAGCCTCAAAACAAGCAACCTCGACTCGCGGGACCCAATCAACCGAATCGACCCTTAGCACTTCCGGCTCCACCTAAAGTGCAATGTACCTATTGCAAGGGTCCTCATCACGTGGATAATTGCTTCAGGCTTCATAAGAGATGTTTCATTTGTGGGGCACAGGATCATATGGTGAACACATGCCCGAAGAAGAAAGATAACCCGAGGCCTGTAATCCAAGCTAGGGCTTATGCGTTGGGTGGTGAAGAAGAGCAAGCTGTGGAAATCGACCCAAATGCCGTGATCGAAGGTACTATAAGCATTCATGGCACAACATTACATGCATTATTTGATCCCGGGGCTACTCATTCTTTTATTTCCCGGGATATTGCTTCTTCTATGTGCTTGCCTGTCTCCTTGTGTGCGCATGATTACGTGGTTAGCTCCCCTTTTGGTGGTAGTTTAGTAACTTGCAGGGTTTTCCGGGGTTGTCCGGTTAGCTTCGAGGGCCGAGTTTTCCTCGCAGATTTGATTGAAGTGCCGATGCGGAGTTATGATGTAATCTTGGGTATGGATTGGTTGTATGAACATGGGGCTCAGATGGATTGTCGGGATAAGAAAGTTTCTTTTGGTTCAGTGGTGTTTAAGGGCGAAAAGTTGAAGTCAAGCCCGTTTATCTCTTTTGTTGAGGCGAGTAAACTGGTCCGGGATGGTGCGACAGGTTTTGTGGCCTATCTTTTGAATAGACCGAAGGATCAGGCCAAACTTGAGGAGACGGAGGTCGTGCGAGAGTATGCCGATGTTTTCCCTGAGACTTTGGGTTCTCTACCGCCTGATAGGGACATCGAGTTCGTAATCGATCTTTATCCCGGAGCAGAGCCTTTCTCGAAGACTCCCTACAGAATGGCTCCTGCAGAGTTAAAGGAGTTAAAAACGCAGCTTGATGAGCTTTTGGCTTGCGGGTACATCCGCCCGAGCACTTCTCCGTGGGGTGCTCCCGTTCTATTTGTAAAGAAGAAGGATGGGACGTTACGGATGTGTATAGATTACCGTGAGCTGAATCGGATGACAGTGAAGAACAAATACCCTTTGCCTCACATCGACGAATTATTCGATATTCTGCAAGGCTCGAAAGTCTATTCCAAGTTAGATTTGAGGCAGGGTTACTACCAACTGCGTATTAGGGAGGAAGATATTCCGAAGACTGGTTTTAATACACGATATGGCCATTTTGAATTCGTTGTCATGCCGTTTGGATTAACTAATGCTCCAGCCGTATTTATGGATATGATGCACCGAGTGTTTAGGCAGTTTCTTGACAAATTCGTGGTTATATTTATAGACGACATTCTGTTGTATTCTAAGTCTGCTGAAGAGCACGCTCAGCATCTTCGGATCGTTTTGGAAACTTTGAGGGAACACAAGTTGTACGCGAAATTTAGCAAGTGCGAATTCTGGATCGACCGAGTTGTATTTTTGGGTCATATAATTTCAGGTGATGGGATTGAGGTTGATCCATCTAAGGTTGAGTCCGTGCTTTGTTGGGAGAGACCGAGAAATGTCTCTGAGATTAGAAGCTTTATTGGGTTGGCCGGCTATTACCGAAGGTTTGTTAAGGATTTTTCAAAAATTGCCGCTCCATTGACTCGTCTGACCAAGAAGGAAGTGAAATTCGAATGGGATGATAAGTGTGAGGCGAGTTTTCAGACATTGAAAATGAAATTAACTTCAGCACCGATTCTTACTTTACCTGAGGGTACCGAGGGTTATGTGGTTTATACAGATGCTTCCAAAGAAGGTCTCGGTTGTGTTTTAATGCAGCACGGTAGAGTGGTAGCTTATGCTTCGAGGAAATTGAAGGAACATGAGAAGAATTACCCTACCCACGATCTTGAATTAGCTGCAGTGGTGTTTGCTTTGATGAAGTGGCGACACTATCTGTACGGTACCACGTTCGAGGTGTTTACGGATCACCAAAGCCTCAAGTATCTCTTTTCTCAGAAGAATTTAAACGTAAGACAGAGGCGTTGGTTGGAGTTGTTGGAGGATTACGATTGCACCATTCAATACCATCCGGGTAAAGCAAACGTGGTCGCCGATGCCTTGAGTAGGAAGGTGAGTGTGGCTAATTTGGAAGAAGGTTCTCCAAGTTCGGATTCAGAGATCTTGGTTTCGGGAACTTGGTTGGCTAATCTTACAGTAATACCAGATTTGAAAGAACAATTGTTGGAAGCACAGAATTCAGATGCAGAAATTCAAAGGTTGGTAGCTCGTTCCAAGAATGACCCGAATTCTAAGTTAGGGATTGATGATTCCGGTTTGTTAAGGTTCGAAGCGAGAATATGTGTCCCGAAAGAGCTCCAGAGGCTTGTACTTGAGGAGGCACATCGCTCGAGGTACTCGATTCATCCGGGAGGTACTAAGATGTATCGGGACCTGAAAGAGAAATTCTGGTGGAATGGCATGAAAAGGGACGTCGCGAACTTCGTGAAGCGATGTCTGACGTGTCAAAAGGTGAAGGCAGAACACCAGAAGCCGGGAGGAACTCTCCAACCACTTCCTATTCCCGAGTGGAAGTGGGAGCAAGTGACTATGGACTTCGTGTCCGGCTTGCCTAGAGTCAAAGGAGGGTTTGATGGAATTTGGGTAATTGTCGACAGATTAACTAAGTCTGCCCATTTCCTCAATGTTCGGATGTCCGATAAAGTTCCAAGACTAGCCGAGTTATATGTTCGAGAGATTGTAAGACTACATGGTATTCCGGCTAGTATCGTTTCGGATCGGGATCCACGGTTTACTTCGATCTTCTGGCAGAATCTCCAAAAATGTTTGGGCACCAGGCTCAGGTTTAGCACCGCTTCGCATCCTCAAACGGACGGTCAATCTGAAAGGTTAATTCAGTACTTGGAGGATATGCTTCGGTCGTGTGCTTTGGATTTCCAGGATAAGTGGGACGAGCATTTGGCTCTAGTTGAATTTGCTTATAATAACAGTTATCAGGGTTCGATTAAGATGGCTCCTTATGAAGCACTTTATGGAAGAAAGTGTCGGTCGCCTTTGTTTTGGGATATCGAGGATTGGAGATGGACCGAAGAGAATAAGCTTGAGAGGGCCGAGCCTAAGGAAAACATTGCTGCTACTATTGAGAAGGTTCATACGATTAGACAAAGAATGAGGGCAGCTCAGGCTCGACAGAAGAGCTACGCCGATAAGAGAAGAAGGCCTTTAGTGTTTGAGGTCGGAGATAGAGTTTTTCTGAAAGCATCTCCAAGGAAAGGCTTCACTCGAATAGGTAAAGGTGGAAAGCTCAGTCCACGATACCTAGGGCCATTTGAAATTTTGGAAAGAATTGGAGAAACGGCGTACAGATTGGATCTACCACCGAATTTGACCGGGATACACAACGTTTTCCATGTTTCTCAGCTCCGCAAGTACTATCCCGATGAGGCAACTATTCTTCCAGTTGAAGAGGTTCAGTTAGAGCCGGATTTAACAATAGAAAAGCATCCGGTTGCAATTCAGGACCGGAAGATGCAAGAATTGAGAAAACGGCAGATTCCTTTGGTCAGAGTACTTTGGAGGGATCAGAAATCCGAGGAATCGACTTGGGAAACTGAGGAGAAAATGAGGAACTTATATCCGGAGTTGTTTGAGGACTCGGTTTGGACTTGAGGGCAAGTCCTTTTTAAGGGGGAAGGATTGTGACACCCCGACTTTCAGACCGTACAGGTATGACGTATGTGCGCATTTAAAATTATTGTTTACGCATTTTATATTTATTCTAATTGTTTATTTGAATTATTTAATTTTTAATTCTTATATGAATTATTTGAGTTTATATGAAACATTTGAATTATATGTCAAAAATTTACCTCAAGTGATTTATGATATGAATTTTATCAATTTATGATATGTGAATTTAATTTCCCGAACTTGATTTAATTTCGTTATGACCTTAATTGATCATTCATGAACCTTGAGAACTTAATTGCATTGGACTTAATTGATCGCATTTCAAGATTTGGGGACTCACTTGCATGACTTAAATAATGGAGGGGTTTAGTAGCAATTTTGGCCATTTCTTCTTTCTTCAAAGTAGCATTACATTCTATTTCTTCCCTTCTTTCATACATACATTACATACACATCTTTGCTCTTGTTCCCTTGCCAACCGATCCAAAACCTTTGCCCAAGGTGTGAAGATTTCTTCTCTCAAAATCCGAATTTTGGACATTCAAGCATCATCAACATCATCTCACTCCATCTCTTTGCATCTCTTTTTCATTCAAGGTAAGATGGAGATTTTGTATGAATTCTTGGATTGAATATGTGAAGCTAGGGTTGTGGCTTGGATTGGATGATTTACTTATTTGTTGTTGGAAACATGAGTACATACTTTTAGCTTGAAGTTATGCTTAAAGACTTGGGATTTATGGACTTAGTTGATGAACTTGTATATGGGTTTGATGTTAGTAAATCTTGTTGATCAATGCATGATATGAGTTTATATGCTAGATTTTATTGTGCTTTAAGTATGGTCACATGTTTATTCAAGTTTTGGTTGCATTTGTTTGTTGAAATTTGGTTGTTGTTGCTGTCACGCTGCATGCCCTGTTTTTTTTCCTGTTTCGAACAGTGACACGGGCGTGTCACTTTTGTTCTCTTCAGTGTGACACGGGGGTGCAAGCTTGGTCGGACTGATTTTCTGTACCGTGACACGGGCGTGTCACGGTTTGCCTTGTTTTGTGACACGGGCGTGTCACCCTATTTTCATGTATGTTTTCCGCTGTACCGTGACACGGGGGTGTCACGGCTTAGTACATTTCGGTGACACGGGCGTGTCACCCTTTGTTTCTCATGCATTTTGTTTGCATGCTACTGTACATGCACGTGTTTTATATATATTGAATATATGTGATTGTTTGGTACCTTTCTTTATTCCTTTGACACTAAGTGGTTTCTTTTGCTTCTAAGCTTATCCTATGCTATTGAGGGGAAAAACGTGAAATGTAATTTGGTAACGTTTAAGTGTTCATTTGATATTTTCATGTATTCATAGCATCCATTTGCATCGCCGTGCGTCTAATTGGTACATTATTGAGTCTAAGTCTCGGGTCTTGTCTTCTTTTGTTTCAGAGCCTCTTCCGGAAGTTCGTGAGCCCGAGGTTTAAGTGTTCGTTCGCCGTTTTGCCTTCCTTCTACTTTTGCAAAGGTGAGGTTAGGATCCTTTATACTAGATAAGCGACCTAAGACCTATTACGTGTTGTTTTCTTACCCTGTATGCGAATATATACCTTATATATATATATTAAATATGAGTGCTTAAGTTATGTTATGATTTTGTGAAATAAGCTTTACGTTTTCGAAATTGGTATAAGTATTGGCATAAGTAAGCTATATTTTGAAATTCGTTATTCGTATATGATATGTATGAGCGAGTTGTACCCTGAAAGATGGGAGTTTGGTTTGATTTGGTTTGTTGGGCCCGGAGACGTGGGTAAGGGAGACCCGGGACGACCACGGGGTCGCCGGTTATGACCCCTGTGCACGTTCTCATTTGAGATATTCACGTACGACCTATGGAGGTTGGGAAGGCGTGGTATCTTGAGCCCTCGGTGGATAACCGGGGAAGGCATATCGTGGGTTAGCTGCCCCGTATGTGTTTGGTACTGTAGGTGTTAGGGTTTGATTCCCGATACACCATGGATGTGAGGTTGGAAATTTTGATTTGAATTCGATTTTTATGTTATGTTTGATGGAGTAAGGGATAGTCCGTTCTCGCCGGACTTATGTTTATGTTCTGTTTGATAGATTATGGATCGAGATAGGTTTTCTTTTATATTATATGCTATTTTTGGAAAATGATTTGGTATGAAAAACCCTAGCCTCGATTCATGACTATCCCTGTTGTAATATGCTCTGCTCTATATGTATTTAGGTGTGGGTGTGCGTTTAGCCCCTCACTCAGTCGAGTTTTGACTGACCCCTCTCTTTTCCCACCTTCAGTGCAGGTTGTTTCGAGCTAGGCGGGGAAGTGCGAGTCTTGGTCTTGTACTTGTGTGTCTAGGTCGAGTTGCATTCATACTTCTTGCATTCTGGATACTCTTATTATGTATTTGATGTTAGAATTATATTTTGCTGAATTATGGGCTTTTGATGTATATACTCGATCTTTTGGGCCGTGAGGCCATTGTAAATGATGTAAATGTTAGTTATAGAGCTCTTTCCGATCCTTATGTTGTTGCTTCCGCATTTATATGTTTGTTTTTGGCGCGCTCTGTCCGAGTTTTAGCCCCGCTTAGCCTAAGGAGTGAGTGTAGGTTCCGTTCGCTTAGACTTGGACTCATGTATGGAAATCCATTTCATATGTGGGTTCGGGTTTAGGTGCGGGGGATGTGGTGGCCCACCGCTCCGGGCGTCACACCAATTATACAATGATCCCATTAAAAATTTGATTCAAGTGTCCTAAGGTTGTTGGCCATTACACACATAATGGAACTTGAATTTGGCCACAAAAATTATTAAATCGCTCACGCGACTTGATGAATCGCTCAGGCGATTCTTAATCTAGGTCGCACTTATTATTGTTTTACATTATTTTGTTAGTCCCCTAGCATGTTTCTTTTGCGTATAATATGAGCCCCATCGTGATTCTTCTCCATGGGGTATGATGTCTGGCAAACCTAGGTCATAATCCGAAACAAATTTTAACATCATCTTTGTTACCATGTGGAAAACATTGTGATTGATACATTCAAATCAAGCTTGGGCATAACCAATTATACAATGATCCCATTACAAATTTGATTCAAGTGTCCTAAGGTTGTTGGCCATTACACACATCATGGAACTTGAATTTGGCCACAAAAATTATTAAATCGGTCACGCGACTTGATGAATCGCTCAGGCGATTCTTAATCTAGGTCGCACTTATTAATGTTTTATAGCATTTTGTTAGTCCCCTGGCATGTTTCTTTTGCGTGTGATATGAGCCCCATCGTGATTCTTCTCCGTGGGGTATGATGTATTGCAAACCTAGGACATAATCCCAAACAAATCATAACATCATCTTTGTTACCATGTAGAAAACATTGTGATTGATACATTCAAATCAAGCTTGGGCATAACCAATTATACAATGATCCCATTACAAATTTGATTCAAGTCTCCTAAGGTTGTTGGCCGTTACACACATCATGGAACTTGAATTTGGCCACAAAAATTATTAAATCGCTCACTCAACTTGATGAATCGCTCAGGCGATTCTTAATCTAGGTCGCACTTATTATTGTTTTATAGTATTTTGTTAGTCCCCTGACATGTTTCTTTTGCGTATGATATGAACCCCATCGTGATTCTTCTCCGTGGGGTATGATGTATTGCAAACCTAGGTCATAATCCCAAACAAATCTTAACATCATCTTTGTTACCATGTAGAAAACATTGTGATTGATACATTCAAATCAAGCTTGGGCATAACCAATTATACAATGATCCCATTACAAATTTGATTCAAGTCTCCTAAGGTTGTTGGCCATTACACACGTCATGGAACTTGAATTTGGCCACAAAAATTATTAAATCGCTCACGCGACTTGATGAATCGCTCAGGCGATTCTTAATCTAGGTCGCACTTATTATTGTTTTATATTATTTTGTTAGTCCCCTAGCATGTTTTTTTTGCGTATGATATGAGCCCCATCGTGATTCTTCTCCGTGGGGTATGATGTATTGTAAACCTAGGTCATAATCCCAAACAAATCTTAACATCATCTTTGTTACCATGTAGAAAACATTGTGATTGATACATTCAAATCAAGCTTGGGCATAACCAATTATACAATGATCCCATTGCAAATTTGATTCAAGTCTCCTAAGGTTGTTGGCCATTACACACATCATGGAACTTGAATTTGGCCACAAAAATTATTAAATCGCTCATGCGACTTGATGAATCGCTCAAGCGATTCTTAATCTAGGTCGCACTTATTGTTGTTTTATATTATTTTGTTAGTCCCCTAGCATGTTTCATTTGCGTATGATATGAGCCCCATCGTGATTCTTCTCCGTGGGGTATGATGTATTGCAAACCTAGGTCATAATCCCAAACAAATCTTAACATCATCTTTGTTACCATGTATAAAACATTGTGATTGATACATTCAAATCAAGCTTGGGCATAACCAATTATACAATGATCCCATTACAAATTTGATTCAAGTCTCCTTAGGTTGTTGGCCATTACACACATCATGGAACTTGAATTTGGCCACAAAAATTATTAAATCTCTCACGCGACTTGAACAATCGCTCAGGCGATTTTTAATCTAGGTCGCACTTATTATTGTTTTCTATTATTTTGTTTGTCCCCTAGCATGTTTCTTTTGCGTATGAAATGAGCCCTATGGTGATTCTTCTCCGTGGGGTATGATGTATTGCAAACCTAGGTCATAATCCCAAACACATCTTAACATCATCTTTGTTACCATGTAGAAAACCTTGTGATTGATACATTCAAATCAAGCTTGGGCATAACCAATTATACAATGATCCCATTACAAATTTTATTCAAGTCTCCTAAGGTTGTTGGCCATTACACACATCATGGAACTTGAATTTGGCAAAAAAATTAATAAATCGCTCACGCGACTTGATGAATCACTCAGGCGATTCTTAATCTATGTCGCACTTATTATTGTTTTATATTATTTTGTTAGTCCCCTAGCATGTTTCATTTGCGTATGATATGAGCCCCATCGTGATTCTTCTCCGTGGGGTATGATGTATTGCAAACCTAGGTCATAATCCCAAACAAATCTTAACATCATCTTTGTTACCATGTAGAAAACATTGTGATTGATACATTCAAATCAAGCTTGGGCATAACCAATTATACAATCATCCCATTAGAAATTCGATTCAAGTGTCCTAAGGTTGTTGGCCATTACACACATCATGGAACTTGAATTTGGCCACAAAAATTATTAAATCGCTCACGCGACTTGATGAATCGCTCAGGCGAATCTTAATCTAGGCCGCACTTATTATTGCTTTATATTAGTTTGTTAGTCCCCTAGCATGTTTCTTTTGCGTATGATATGAGCCCCATCGTGATTCTTCTCCGTGGGGTATGAAGTATGGCAAACCTAGGTCATAATCCCAAACAAATCTTAACATCATCTTTGTTACCATGTAGAAAACATTGTGATTGATACATTCAAATCAAGCTTGGGCATAACCAATTATACAATGATCCCATTACAAATTTGATTCAAGTCTCCTAATGTTGTTGGCCATTACACACATCATGGAACTTGAATTTGGCAAAAAAATTATTAAATCGCTCACGCGACTTGAAGAATCGCTCAGGCGATTCTTAATCTATGTCGCACTTAGTATTGTTTTATATTATTTTGTTAGTCCCCTAGCATGTTTCATTTGCGTATGATATGAGCCCCATCGTGATTCTTCTCCGTGGGGTATGATGTATTGCAACCCTAGGTCATAATCCCAAACAAATCTTAGCATCATCTTTGTTACCATGTAGAAAACATTGTGATTGATACATTCAAATCAAGCTTGGGCATAACCAATTATACAATGATCCCATTACAAATTTGATTCAAGTGTCCTAAGGTTGTTGGCTATTACACACATCATGGAACTTGAATTTGGCCACAAAAATTATTAAATCGCTCACGCGACTTGATGAATCGCTCAGGCGATTCTTAATCTATGTCGCACTTAGTATTGTTTTATATTATTTTGTTAGTCCCCTAGCATGTTTCTTTTGCGTATGATATGAGCCCCATCGTGATTCTTCTCCTTGGGGTATGATGTATTGCAAACCTAGGTCATAATCCCAAACAAATCTTAACATCATCTTTGTTACCATGTAGAAAACATTGTGATTGATCCATTCAAATCAAGCTTGGGCATAACCAATTATACAATGATCCCATTACAAATTTGATTCAAGTCTCCTAAGGTTGTTGGCCATTACACACATCATGGAACTTGAATTTGGCAAAAAAATTATTAAATCGCTCACGCGACTTGATTAATCGCTCAGGCGATTCTTAATCTATGTCGCACTTATTATTGTTTTATATTATTTTGTTAGTCCCCTAGCACGTTTCATTTGCGTATGATATGAGCCCCATCGTGATTCTTCTCCGTGGGGTATGATGTATTGCAAACCTAGGTCATAATCCCAAACAAATCTTAACATCATCTTTGTTACCATGTAGAAAACATTGTGATTGATACATTCAAATCAAGCTTGGGCATAAACAATTATACAATGATCCCATTACAAATTTTATTCAAGTCTCCTAAGGTTGTTGGCCATTACACACATCATGGAACTTGAATTTGGCAAAAAAATTATTAAATCGCTCACGCGACTTGATTAATCGCTCAGGCGATTCTTAATCTATGTCGCACTTATTATTGTTTTATATTATTTTGTTAGTCCCCTAGCACGTTTCATTTGCGTATGATATGAGCCCCATCGTGATTCTTCTCCGTGGGGTATGATGTATTGCAAACCTAGGTCATAATCCCAAACAAATCTTAACATCATCTTTGTTACCATGTAGAAAACATTGTGATTGATACATTCAAATCAAGCTTGGGCATAAACAATTATACAATGATCCCATTACAAATTTTATTCAAGTCTCCTAAGGTTGTTGGCCATTACACACATCATGGAACTTGAATTTGGCAAAAAAATTATTAAATCGCTCACGCGACTTGATTAATCGCTCAGGCGATTCTTAATCTATGTCGCACTTATTATTGTTTTATATTATTTTGTTAGTCCCCTAGCATGTTTCATTTGCGTATGATATGAGCCCCATCGTGATTCTTCTCCGTGGGGTATGATGTATTGCAAACCTAGGTCATAATCCCAAACAAATCTTAACATCATCTTTGTTACCATGTAGAAAACATTGTGATTGATACATTCAAATCAAGCTTGGGCATAACCAATTATACAATGATCCCATTACAAATTTGATTCAAGTCTCCTAAGGTTGTTGGCCATTACACACATCATGGAACTTGAATTTGGCAAAAAAATTATTAAATCGCTCACGCGACTTGATGAATCGCTCAGGCGATTCTTAATCTATGTCGCTATTATTATTGTTTTATATTATTTTGTTAGTCCCCTAGCATGTTTCATTGGCGTATGATATGAGCCCCATCGTGATTCTTCTCCGCGGGGTATGATGTATTGCAAACCTAGGTCATAATCCCAAACAAATCTTAACATCATCTTTGTTACCATGTAGAAAACATTGTGATTGATACATTCAAATCAAGCTTGGGCATAACCAATTATACAACGATCCCATTACAAATTTGATTCAAGTCTCCTAAGGTTGTTGGCCGTTACACACATCATGGAACTTGAATTTGGCCACAAAAATTATTAAATCGCTCACTCGACTTGATGAATCGCTCAGGCGATTCTTAATCTAGGTCGCACTTATTATTGTTTTATAGTATTTTGTTAGTCCCCTAGCATGTTTCTTTTGCGTATGATATGAACCCCATCGTGATTCTTCTCCGTGGGGTATGATGTATTGCAAACCTAGGTCATAATCCCAAACAAATCTTAACATCATCTTTGTTACCATGTAGAAAACATTGTGATTGATACATTCAAATCAAGCTTGGGCATAACCAATTATACAATGATCCCATTACAAATTTGATTCAAGTCTCCTAAGGTTGTTGGCCATTACACACATCATGGAACTTGAATTTGGCAAAAAAATTATTAAATCGCTCACGCGACTTGATTAATCGCTCAGGCGATTCTTAATCTATGTCGCACTTATTATTGTTTTATATTATTTTGTTAGTCCCCTAGCATGTTTCATTTGCGTATGATATGAGCCCCATCGTGATTCTTCTCCGTGGGGTATGATGTATTGCAAACCTAGGTCATAATCCCAAACAAATCTTAACATCATCTTTGTTACCATGTAGAAAACATTGTGATTGATACATTCAAATCAAGCTTGGGCATAACCAATTATACAATGATCCCATTACAAATTTGATTCAAGTCTCCTAAGGTTGTTGGCCATTACACACATCATGGAACTTGAATTTGGCAAAAAAATTATTAAATCGCTCACGCGACTTGATGAATCGCTCAGGCGATTCTTAATCTATGTCGCTATTATTATTGTTTTATATTATTTTGTTAGTCCCCTAGCATGTTTCATTGGCATATGATATGAGCCCCATCGTGATTCTTCTCCGTGGGGTATGATGTATTGCAAACCTAGGTCATAATCCCAAACAAATCTTAACATCATCTTTGTTAACATGTAGAAAACATTGTGATTGATACATTCAAATCAAGCTTGGGCATAACCAATTATACAATGATCCCATTAAAAATTTGATTCAAGTGTCCTAAGGTTGTTGGCCATTACACACATCATGGAACTTGAATTTGGCTACAAAAATTATTAAATCGCTCACGCGACTTGATGAATCGCTCAGGCGATTCTTAATCTAGGTCGCACTTATTATTGTTTTATATTATTTTGTTAGTCCCCTAGCATGTTTCTTTTGCGTATGATATGAGCCCCATCGTGATTCTTCTCCATGGGGTATGATGTATGGCAAACCTAGGTCATAATCCGAAACAAATTTTAACATCATCTTTGTTACCATATGGAAAACATTGTGATTGATACATTCAAATCAAGCTTGGGCATAACCAATTATACAATGATCCCATTACAAATTTGATTCAAGTGTCCTAAGGTTGTTGGCCATTACACACATCATGGAACTTGAATTTGGCCACAAAAATTATTAAATCGGTCACGCGACTTGATGAATCGCTCAGGCGATTCTTAATCTAGGTCGCACTTATTAATGTTTTATAGCATTTTGTTAGTCCCCTAGCATGTTTCTTTTGCGTATGATATGAGCCCCATCGTGATTCTTCTCCGTGGGGTATGATGTATTGCAAACATAGGTCATAATCCCAAACAAATCTTAACATCATCTTTGATACCATGTAGAAAAAATTATGATTGATACATTCAAATCAAGCTTGGGCATAACCAATTATACAATGATCCCATTACAAATTTGATTCAAGTCTCCTAAGGTTGTTGGCCATTACACACATCATGGAACTTGAATTTGGCCACAAAAATTATTAAATCGCTCACGCGACTTGATGAATCGCTCAGGCGATTCTTAATCTAGGTCGCACTTATTATTGTTTTATATTATTTTGTTAGTCCCCTAGCATGTTTCTTTTGCGTATGATATGAGCCCCATCGTGATTCTTCTCCGTGGGGTATGATGTATTGCAAACCTAGGTCATAATCCTAAACAAATCTTAACATCATCTTTGTTACCATGTAGAAAACATTGTGATTGATACATTCAAATCAAGCTTGGGCATAACCAATTATACAATGATCCCATTACAAATTCGATTCAAGTGTCCTAAGGTTGTTGGCCATTACACACATCATGGAACTTGAATTTGGCCACAAAAATTATTAAATCACTCACGCGACCTGATGAATCGTTCAGGCGATTCTTAATCTAGGCCGCACTTATTATTGCTTTATATTATTTTGTTAGTCCCCTAGCATGTTTCTTTTGCGTATGATATGAGCCCCATCGTGATTCTTCTCCGTGGGGTATGATGTATGGCAAACCTATGTCATAATCCGAAACAAATCTTAACATCATCTTTGTTACCATGTAGAAAACATTGTGATTGATACATTCAAATCAAGCTTGGGCATAACCAATTATACAATGATCCCATTACAAATTTGATTCAAGTGTCCTAAGGTTGTTGGCCATTACACACATCATGGAACTTGAATTTGGCAAAAAAATTATTAAATCGCTCACGCGACTTGATGAATCGCTCAGGCGATTCTTAATCTAGGTCGCACTTATTATTGTTTTATATTATTTTGTTAGTCCCCTAGCATGTTTCTTTTACGTATGATATGAGCCCCATCGTGATTCTTCTCCATGGGGTATGATGTACGGCAAACCTAGGTCATAATCCGAAACAAATTTTAACATCATCTTTGTTACCATGTGGAAAACATTGTGATTGATACATTCAAATCAAGCTTGGGCAAAACCAATTATACAATGATCCCATTACAAATTTGATTCAAGTGTCCTAAGGTTGTTGGCCATTACACACATCATGGAACTTGAATTTGGCCACAAAAATTATTAAATCGGTCACGCGACTTGATTAATCGCTCAGGCGATTCTTAATCTATGTCGCACTTATTATTGTTTTATATTATTTTGTTAGTCCCCTAGCATGTTTCATTTGCGTATGATATGAGCCCCATCGTGATTCTTCTCCGTGGGGTATGATGTATTGCAAACCTAGGTCATAATCCCAAACAAATCTTAACATCATCTTTGTTACCATGTAGAAAACATTGTGATTGACACATTCAAATCAAGCTTGGGCATAACCAATTATACAATGATCCCATTACAAATTTGATTCAAGTCTCCTAAGGTTGTTGGCCATTACACACATCATGGAACTTGAATTTGGCAAAAAAATTATTAAATCGCTCACGCGACTTGATGAATCGCTCAGGCGATTCTTAATCTATGTCGCTATTATTATTGTTTTATATTATTTTGTTAGTCCCCTAGCATGTTTCATTGGCATATGATATGAGCCCCATCGTGATTCTTCTCCGTGGGGTATGATGTATTGCAAACCTAGGTCATAATCCCAAACAAATCTTAACATCATCTTTGTTAACATGTAGAAAACATTGTGATTGATACATTCAAATCAAGCTTGGGCATAACCAATTATACAATGATCCCATTAAAAATTTGATTCAAGTGTCCTAAGGTTGTTGGCCATTACACACATCATGGAACTTGAATTTGGCTACAAAAATTATTAAATCGCTCACGCGACTTGATGAATCGCTCAGGCGATTCTTAATCTAGGTCGCACTTATTATTGTTTTATATTATTTTGTTAGTCCCCTAGCATGTTTCTTTTGCGTATGATATGAGCCCCATCGTGATTCTTCTCCATGGGGTATGATGTATGGCAAACCTAGGTCATAATCCGAAACAAATTTTAACATCATCTTTGTTACCATATGGAAAACATTGTGATTGATACATTCAAATCAAGCTTGGGCATAACCAATTATACAATGATCCCATTACAAATTTGATTCAAGTGTCCTAAGGTTGTTGGCCATTACACACATCATGGAACTTGAATTTGGCCACAAAAATTATTAAATCGGTCACGCGACTTGATGAATCGCTCAGGCGATTCTTAATCTAGGTCGCACTTATTAACGTTTTATAGCATTTTGTTAGTCCCCTAGCATGTTTCTTTTGCGTATGATATGAGCCCCATCGTGATTCTTCTCCGTGGGGTATGATGTATTGCAAACATAGGTCATAATCCCAAACAAATCTTAACATCATCTTTGATACCATGTAGAAAAAATTATGATTGATACATTCAAATCAAGCTTGGGCATAACCAATTATACAATGATCCCATTACAAATTTGATTCAAGTCTCCTAAGGTTGTTGGCCATTACACACATCATGGAACTTGAATTTGGCCACAAAAATTATTAAATCGCTCACGCGACTTGATGAATCGCTCAGGCGATTCTTAATCTAGGTCGCACTTATTATTGTTTTATATTATTTTGTTAGTCCCCTAGCATGTTTCTTTTGCGTATGATATGAGCCCCATCGTGATTCTTCTCCGTGGGGTATGATGTATTGCAAACCTAGGTCATAATCCTAAACAAATCTTAACATCATCTTTGTTACCATGTAGAAAACATTGTGATTGATACATTCAAATCAAGCTTGGGCATAACCAATTATACAATGATCCCATTACAAATTCGATTCAAGTGTCCTAAGGTTGTTGGCCATTACACACATCATGGAACTTGAATTTGGCCACAAAAATTATTAAATCACTCACGCGACCTGATGAATCGTTCAGGCGATTCTTAATCTAGGCCGCACTTATTATTGCTTTATATTATTTTGTTAGTCCCCTAGCATGTTTCTTTTGCGTATGATATGAGCCCCATCGTGATTCTTCTCCGTGGGGTATGATGTATGGCAAACCTATGTCATAATCCGAAACAAATCTTAACATCATCTTTGTTACCATGTAGAAAACATTGTGATTGATACATTCAAATCAAGCTTGGGCATAACCAATTATACAATGATCCCATTACAAATTTGATTCAAGTGTCCTAAGGTTGTTGGCCATTACACACATCATGGAACTTGAATTTGGCAAAAAAATTATTAAATCGCTCACGCGACTTGATGAATCGCTCAGGCGATTCTTAATCTAGGTCGCACTTATTATTGTTTTATATTATTTTGTTAGTCCCCTAGCATGTTTCTTTTGCGTATGATATGAGCCCCATCGTGATTCTTCTCCATGGGGTATGATGTACGGCAAACCTAGGTCATAATCCGAAACAAATTTTAACATCATCTTTGTTACCATGTGGAAAACATTGTGATTGATACATTCAAATCAAGCTTGGGCAAAACCAATTATACAATGATCCCATTACAAATTTGATTCAAGTGTCCTAAGGTTGTTGGCCATTACACACATCATGGAACTTGAATTTGGCCACAAAAATTATTAAATCGGTCACGCGACTTGATGAATCGCTCAGGCGATTCTTAATCTAGGTCGCACTTATTAATGTTTTATAGCATTTTGTTAGTCCCCTAGCATGTTTCTTTTGCGTATGATATGAGCCCCATCGTGATTCTTCTCCGTGGGGTATGATGTATTGCAAACCTAGGTCATAATCCCAAACAAATCTTAACATCATCTTTGATACCATGTAGAAAAAATTATGATTGATACATTCAAATCAAGCTTGGGCATAACCAATTATACAATGATCCCATTACAAATTTGATTCAAGTCTCCTAAGGTTGTTGGCCATTACACACATCATGGAACTTGAATTTGGCCACAAAAATTATTAAATCGCTCACGCGACTTGATGAATCGCTCAGGCGATTCTTAATCTAGGTCGCACTTATTATTGTTTTATATTATTTTGTTAGTCCCCTAGCATGTTTCTTTTGCGTATGATATGAGCCCCATCGTGATTCTTCTCCGTGGGGTATGATGTATTGCAAACCTAGGTCATAATCCCAAACACATCTTAACATCATCTTTGTTACCATGTAGAAAACATTGTGATTGATACATTCAAATCAAGCTTGGGCATAACCAATTATACAATGATCCCATTACAAATTTTATTCAAGTCTCCTAAGGTTGTTGGCCATTACACACATCATGGAACTTGAATTTGGCAAAAAAGAGGGCTCTAGTTCAAGAAGAGGAGTATAAGAAGAAAGATCCGACTTTTAGGCCACTGATGGGGCGAGGTTCTGAAACAAGTTCGGGAAAGCGACCTATGGTTCAAGCTACTTCCCCTCCTAAGATTCCATTTAAGAAGCCAAGAATGGGAGGACAAACTCCACCGGCTCTCAAAGCTTTGCCTGCACCAACAAGGGATCGACAAGGTCCGAGTGAAGCACGATTCTCCAAGCCACCATGTACATATTGTGGAGGGCCAACTCACAATTATCACAATTGCTGGAAGAGGTTGGGTTTATGCTTAATATGTGGAAAAGCTGATCATATGGCGGATACCTGCCCCGACAAGACTCCGGGATTTAAAAAGGGAGTTCAAAGGCCAATGATCCAGGCTCGTGCATACGCCCTTGAAGGTGAAGAGCAAGATGTAGAGATCGATCCCACAGCAGTGGTAGAAGGTACCCTATGCATACATAACATGAGCATTTATGCACTCTTTCATGCACTTTTGATTCGTGTGTTACGCATTTCTTTATTTCTTGTGACTTAGTTGCTATTCTGTGCTTGCCTGCTATTTGCTTTTTCTTCTTGTTGTTTGGTGAATTCGCCACTGGGTGGTAGTCTTCAGACAGATCAGTTGGTTTGGGAGTGTTCGGTTCTGATGGAAGGGTAAGTTGTGGTAATCTTCCTCGATGACATCTTAGTTTATTCGGGAACTCTGAAGGATCATGCAAGGCACCTCAGAATTTTGTTGGAGACCTTAAGAGAGCATCGGATTGCATGCTAAGTTTAGCAAAGGCGAGTTTTGGATTGATCAGGTAGCGTTTCTGGGGTTTGGCAGATTACTATCGAAGCTTTGTACAGGATTTTCGAAGATTACAACTTCTTTAAACCGATTGACTAAGAAGGTGGTTAAGTTTGAGTGGGACGAGGCATGAGGATAGCTTTCAACCTTTAAAGGAAAAGTTGACCACCGCTCCTGTATTAGCACTTCCTGAAGGTACAGAAAAATATACAGTTTATACGGATGCCTCAAAAGGAAGTTTGGGAGGTGTGGCGATGCAAAATGGAAGAGTGATCGCCTATGCCTCAAGGAAACTGAAAGAGCATGAACAGAACTACCCCACTCACGAGTCGGAATTAGTGACAGTGATCTTTGCTTTGAGTAATGAAGGGGACTTAGAAGTATTAAATACAGTGGATTTGCTGCTCAAGGCATTTAGAAACAAGGAAGTGGTTAAAATTAATGACAGAGAACAGGCAGTAATAAATGAAGACGATGAGAGATGGGAGACCTGAAGGAGAATTACGGTAAGGAAATTTTCGAAGCCGTGACATTAACTCTGTTTGAGGTAAACGAATACAACCCGAGTAGACGTTACATTATTTTAGAAATGTGGAACTACAAGGAAGGTAGAAGAGCTAACCTGAAAGAAGGTGTTGAGGTTTTATTGAAGCAATTCTATTGATGGGATTTGGGTTATCGTGGACAGGTAGACAAAATCCGCTCATTTTCTTACAATCAGAATGTCTGATAACTGAATAAGTTGGCCAAGAGATACAATGAGGAGATTATCAGGCTCCATGGTGTACTTGTTAGTATTGTCTCGGATTGGGATCCCAGATTTATTTCAAGGTTATGGCAAGAATTGCAGAAGTATTTGGGAATAAGGCTTCAATTCAGCACAGCTTTCCATCCTCAGGCCGACGGACAATCAGAAAGATTGATTAAGTATCTGGAGGATTTGTTGAGAGCATGTGCATTGGACTTTCAAAGCACGTGGAATGAACAGTTGCCGGTAATCGAGTTGCTTACAATAATAGCTATTAAGCTTTGATTGAAATGGCCCTTATGAAGCTCTTTATGGACGTAAATGTCGATCACCGTTGTTCTTGGACTTGGAGGAATGGGAATTGTACCAAGTAAGAAGGGATTAAAAGAGGGGGGAAAAGAAGGAAAAACCCCCTAAGACTATACCAGAGGCTATTGATAAGGTTCAGATAATTAAACAACGGATGAAGGCCTCGCAGGATCGACAAAAGAGTTATGCAGATCTTCGGAGGAAGAATTTGAAGTTCGAGATTGGAGATGAGGTTTTCTTAAAGGCTTCCCCACGAAAAGGATTTTCAAGGATTGGACGGGGAGGAAAAATTTACCCTCGGGTTATCGGACCATATGAGATTTTGGAGAAATGATGAAAACCGAAGAGACTACGTGTGAGACGGAAGATAAGATGTAAAGGTTTCACCCCGAGTTGTTTCCGAGCGAACAGTGAATCCGAGGACGGATTCTTTTAAGGGGGAGAGATTGTAACGCCCCGACTTTTCGGACGTAAAGGTAGGACGTATGTGTTTACCTAATTGCGCGAATTAATTGTTTTTACGTGTTTTTATATTTAATTTTATTATAATTGTTATTATTTTATTATATTATATTATAATATTTCATTCTAATATTATTAATTATATATATATATGTTTCGTATTGTATATATATGCGTATATGTTTAATTATATAATTATTAATTTAATGATTATACTAATTATATGTTATGTTAATTAATCATGTTTTAATTAATCAATTAATTATTTATATATATATATATATATGTTTGTACGTACAATAATATTTTATGCATAAGGATTTTATTTATACATGCAAAGTAAAATAAATTTTGCATGAAATCATATTCATATGCATGGGAATTAATTATGCATGAATTCTATTTCATTTTGCATGAAAATTATATCTGTGCATGGGATTAATATATTTTTTTTGCATGGGATTTTAAATTATGCATGAATTTCATGAAATGTGTATGTTATTCATTTTGTGCTTCGTTCTTATACGATATGATATCAAATTGCCACGATTTTGTAATATGTTGTACATATATGTGTTATGAACATGATTCTATGCTCAATTTACATTTTCGAATTCATTTGATTAGTTAACGAATTTAATTTGTTTCGAGGAACCAAAACGGGGGCTAACGAGCACTTAGCGTACCCTTGGTTCCGAATTTAATATCTTGAGCTCGGGAACTCGGATTCGAGTTCCGTCAACTCCGCTAAACTCGTAACGAAAATTCGAGTTTAGTAAACTTAGCCTTACATTTTTCCTAATTCATTTGAAACTCCGAAATCCAACCGAAAAATGAAACGGAGACCAATTTGACCTTGTTACACCAAATCAGCCATATCTCATCCAAACCATAACCAAATTAACCATGGTTTGATTCCTTTTAACCCTAACTCAACCATCTATCAGTACATATCAAGCTCTAACCGAGATTATCCTCTCACAAGCCCCAAACTTCATCCAAAGCTACTGCTCTACAGTCCAGACCCGTAACCCTTCCATCCTTGGAGATTTGGAGCTCAATCTCATCCAAACTTCAACCAATCATCAAGGTAAGTTAAGGGTTGTATTATATGTTCATTTCTGATCATGTCCATCCTTTCATTCACGAGTTTGAGCATGATTTCATTATTCTGGGCCATTTTTCCGAAAATGAGAAATTTTGGGCAATATGTTGATCTCTTTCGATTCTCTGTGGTTTTGAGTGATTCCAAGCCTGAGATTAATTGTTTTAACATCCTCGTGTCATTTATGATCTTTGATTTAGTAGTTGTTGAGTTACATATGAGATATCATTTATGAAATTTTCAGAAAATTCCACATATATGTCACGTATGCTTCATGCTTTGAATGATCACTTTTGGAACTGATTTCTTTGTTGAATATGTGATGTTTTGCTGCGTATTTGAGGGACTTTTGGACCTGAATGAAATCGGATTGATTGAGTTTAATCTTGCCCTGTTTTTCTTAGCGTTTGCTCTGTTTCTTTTCACGCAAGAGTTGCTGTCAACTGCCATAATTCCTTCCTCCTTTTTGCTGATAATTTCGTAGCCTTTTTGGTGTGTAATCTTGTTGAATTATTGCTGCCTTTTATGCCTTGTCTTGCTGCCTTTATTGCCTGTTTTTCCTGCGTTTTTGGCTGCTTTTTTTCCTTGCTCTGTTTCTGCGATTTTCTGCCCGAGAACAGAGGTTGCTGCTGCGAGACACGGGCGTTCCATTCCTGGCCTTTCCGGCGAGACACGGGGGTGCAGTCTGGGCCTGGGAATTCTGTACCGAGACACGGGGGTGTCTCGGTCCAGGCTTGCAGGGTGACACGGGGGTGTCACCCCATTTTCTGGACTTCCTTGCTGCGTTTCTGGGACTGTACTGCTGCTGTTCCTGCGTCTTCTTCCCTGCATGTTAGACTGTTGCTGCTGTGATTATGTTAGTGTACAGATTGTGTGTGTGCATGGTTATTATTTGAATTGCATGCATGAATATTTACATTATAAATATATATATGCATGGTTTGTGTTATATGTGTGCGTGTGTATGCATGGCTGTGTATATATATATGTAAGGTGTGTGCTTGTGTTATAATGCATGCATGGTTAGAGTATAGTATTTGTTGCATGCATGTTTGTGTATATTATATAGTATATATATTTATGCATGTAATATATTATATATATTGCATGCATGTGTGTGTGAGTACGTGTAAGTATGTATATAGTATATATATTGTATATTTATATATATATTATATTATATTATATTATATTATATTATATGTATATTTATTATGTATTTTAATTATTATTCGATTTAATTCAATTCTAGAAATTAATTGATTTCTATTTCGCGTATTTATTCGACTGACTTTTGATTGAACGTTTTATTTATTTTATTCCTAGATGTGAATATGAATGTTATATGTGATATGGTTATTAATTGAATATTAGATTAATTGATATGCATTATGAATTTATGAATTTATGAATATTATGAATGATTTGAATTTATGAAATTTATATGAACCTATGAATGTTATAAATTTATGGAATTTATATGAATTTATGAAGATTATATGAATGGTATGAATTTATGAAATTATGAAATCAAATGAAACATATGAATGAAATGTATGAACGAATGCATGAGTATATGTTTTAAATTTATTAATCGTGCACATGAACATTTTTATGATATAATATGATCATTTATGCATTCATGACATATTCACTTCATTGCCGAGCGTCATATGTGGTCATTGTGTCTCATACCTTTTCTTTTGAACAGATTCGGGTTTGGTCAGAGACGCGGGCGAGCATTGAGACGCTTGTGCCTTAATTTTGCTTTGGTAAAGGTGGGTTTTTCTTCTATTAGTTAAAACAACCCTATAAATCCCTTATGTGCAAAGTTTTAAGCCAAAATAATATATTTATATAAATCGAGTCATTTTGAGTAAATGGTTTCAAACGTATGACCCTTTTTATTTATGAAACCCTACCTTATGTTTTGGCGAGATTGTATGGATGTTATGTTCACGGGCCCCGGGACTTAGTATATGTGGCTAACCGAGGAAGCAAGGGCTGACGGGGATCCCATATACTAGTTCCAACCAAACTACGGTGATACCGGCCCTCGCTAGGAGGTTTAGCGAGGAATGGGAGCTGCGTGCCCTTGGGGGATTCATGTACCCCCATTGGCCTATGTATTTATCGGTGGTCAGGTCTAGCTAACTTGTCCACCACCCGGAGGAAGAAGGTGTATATGTATGATTATGATCATTTATGTATGTGCACGAAAGATATGTATGATAACCACTAATTATGATATGATTACACGAGGAGAAGGTTGGAGATTGTGCACGCTCACTCGCCGAGCTTAGACCCTTATGAACAATTATGAATGAATATGAACGTCGTAATCCCGTTGATGTTTTCTTTTGTTTTAACCACTTGGTAAATTCTTATCAAACTTCACACGGGATTAGGGCTTGCATGTATGTGTTTAATTTATGCGATATTATATATATCTTATGCCCCGTTTTTATACCCACCAGTCTCTTTTAGACTGAACCCGGTTGTTTTCAGTTGTTTTGTGCAGGTATAGGAGTGCTAGGCGGGAATACAAGTCGTCTAGGTCTTGCATTTATGTTTAGCACTTCTTTTCAGTATCATATTCATACCCTTGTTGCTACTTTTGTATTTGATTCTAGTATCGATTGGAGCGTTATGATTTTGTAGGCCGTGAGTGCCGTGCATATTTGAATGCTCTTGTATATTGATTTTTGGAGCTTGTTAGCTCATTGTATATATGCTATGTAGTTCTTGCTTCCGCGAATTCTATTTAACTCTGAATTTATGATTCCTGCACTGATTGGTTCAAGGGTTAGTCCCGCCTAGCATAGCGTGTGTGTTGTGTCCCCGTTCGCCGCGGATTCGGCACGTGTATGGACTTCCATTTCATATACGGGTCGGGTCTCGGTGCGGGGGATGTGGTACCTTACGCTCGGGTGCTACATCCTTAAGTGGTATCAGAGCTTAGGGTTGCAAAACCCGGGCTCTAGTGTCGTGTTGAGTCAGTTAGGTCGTTCGGCTTTAGGAACAACTTGTCAATGTGTTGCATATGCATTGTTTACGTGCTTGTGTGCTCTAAATCTTGAATTTTGATTGAATTAATTGCACTTGCATGCATGGACTAAAGATAGCATGCATATTAGTGTTTCTTGAACAGGATGCCTCCACGTAGACACCGTGAGAGATCTCCAGGACGCCGTCGTCATCATGATCGATCTCCTACGCCTCCACCCCAACCACAAGCACCACCTATGGACATGGGAAATTTCATGGAAGCGGTTTTCAATTATGTAGAGCATCGGAGAGCTCAAGCTCCCCCACCACAACAGGCAGAACAACCGGTGCCTCCACCAAATCATAATAACAATAGAGACCCTCATGGGGTGTTTCTGAGTTACAACCCCCCTCGGTTTTCTGGATCTATCGATGATGCGGTCTCGGAGGGTTGGTTGATTAGATTAGAGAGGATATTTGGGGTCCGACAATTCACCACGCAAGAGAAGGCCCAATTTGCTATATTTCAATTGGATGGAGATGCGTATGAATGGTGGGAACGAACTAGAGAGAAACTTGAAGTGGATGAGGAGGAAGTGACTTGGGAGGTTTTCAAGAGAGAATTCCGGGAATGCTTTATACCGGAAGTGGTAAGAGAGAGGAAGGAGCAAGAGTTTATGGAATTAAAGCAAGGGGCTCGTACGGTGACTCAATACCTCGCCGTATTCAATAGACTCGGGAAATATGCTCCTCACGTCACCCGGGATGAGAAGAGAAAGTCAAGGAAATTTATTGCGGGGTTAAGACAGGATTTGAGACACGGTCAGGCAGGTCACAATTTTGAGTCTTTTGCCGATACGGTACAGAGGGCTCTAGTTCAAGAAGAGGAGTATAAGAAGAAAGATCCGACTTTTAGGCCACTGATGGGGCGAGGTTCTGAAACAAGTTCGGGAAAGCGACCTATGGTTCAAGCTACTTCCCCTCCTAAGATTCCATTTAAGAAGCCAAGAATGGGAGGACAAACTCCACCGGCTCTCAAAGCTTTGCCTGCACCAACAAGGGATCGACAAGGTCCGAGTGAAGCACGATTCTCCAAGCCACCATGTACATATTGTGGAGGGCCAACTCACAATTATCACAATTGCTGGAAGAGGTTGGGTTTATGCTTAATATGTGGAAAAGCTGATCATATGGCGGATACCTGCCCCGACAAGACTCCGGGATTTAAAAAGGGAGTTCAAAGGCCAATGATCCAGGCTCGTGCATACGCCCTTGAAGGTGAAGAGCAAGATGTAGAGATCGATCCCACAGCAGTGGTAGAAGGTACCCTATGCATACATAACATGAGCATTCATGCACTCTTTCATGCACTTTTGATTCGTGTGTTACGCATTTCTTTATTTCTTGTGACTTAGTTGCTATTCTGTGCTTGCCTGCTATTTGCTTTTTCTTCTTGTTGTTTGGTGAATTCGCCACTGGGTGGTAGTCTTCAGACAGATCAGTTGGTTTGGGAGTGTTCGGTTCTGATGGAAGGGTAAGTTGTGGTAATCTTCCTCGATGACATCTTAGTTTATTCGGGAACTCTGAAGGATCATGCAAGGCACCTCAGAATTTTGTTGGAGACCTTAAGAGAGCATCGGATTGCATGCTAAGTTTAGCAAAGGCGAGTTTTGGATTGATCAGGTAGCGTTTCTGGGGTTTGGCAGATTACTATCGAAGCTTTGTACAGGATTTTCGAAGATTACAACTTCTTTAAACCGATTGACTAAGAAGGTGGTTAAGTTTGAGTGGGACGAGGCATGAGGATAGCTTTCAACCTTTAAAGGAAAAGTTGACCACCGCTCCTGTATTAGCACTTCCTGAAGGTACAGAAAAATATACAGTTTATACGGATGCCTCAAAAGGAAGTTTGGGAGGTGTGGCGATGCAAAATGGAAGAGTGATCGCCTATGCCTCAAGGAAACTGAAAGAGCATGAACAGAACTACCCCACTCACGAGTCGGAATTAGTGACAGTGATCTTTGCTTTGAGTAATGAAGGGGACTTAGAAGTATTAAATACAGTGGATTTGCTGCTCAAGGCATTTAGAAACAAGGAAGTGGTTAAAATTAATGACAGAGAACAGGCAGTAATAAATGAAGACGATGAGAGATGGGAGACCTGAAGGAGAATTACGGTAAGGAAATTTTCGAAGCCGTGACATTAACTCTGTTTGAGGTAAACGAATACAACCCGAGTAGACGTTACATTATTTTAGAAATGTGGAACTACAAGGAAGGTAGAAGAGCTAACCTGAAAGAAGGTGTTGAGGTTTTATTGAAGCAATTCTATTGATGGGATTTGGGTTATCGTGGACAGGTAGACAAAATCCGCTCATTTTCTTACAATCAGAATGTCTGATAACTGAATAAGTTGGCCAAGAGATACAATGAGGAGATTATCAGGCTCCATGGTGTACTTGTTAGTATTGTCTCGGATTGGGATCCCAGATTTATTTCAAGGTTATGGCAAGAATTGCAGAAGTATTTGGGAATAAGGCTTCAATTCAGCACAGCTTTCCATCCTCAGGCCGACGGACAATCAGAAAGATTGATTAAGTATCTGGAGGATTTGTTGAGAGCATGTGCATTGGACTTTCAAAGCACGTGGAATGAACAGTTGCCGGTAATCGAGTTGCTTACAATAATAGCTATTAAGCTTTGATTGAAATGGCCCTTATGAAGCTCTTTATGGACGTAAATGTCGATCACCGTTGTTCTTGGACTTGGAGGAATGGGAATTGTACCAAGTAAGAAGGGATTAAAAGAGGGGGGAAAAGAAGGAAAAACCCCCTAAGACTATACCAGAGGCTATTGATAAGGTTCAGATAATTAAACAACGGATGAAGGCCTCGCAGGATCGACAAAAGAGTTATGCAGATCTTCGGAGGAAGAATTTGAAGTTCGAGATTGGAGATGAGGTTTTCTTAAAGGCTTCCCCACGAAAAGGATTTTCAAGGATTGGACGGGGAGGAAAAATTTACCCTCGGGTTATCGGACCATATGAGATTTTGGAGAAATGATGAAAACCGAAGAGACTACGTGTGAGACGGAAGATAAGATGTAAAGGTTTCACCCCGAGTTGTTTCCGAGCGAACAGTGAATCCGAGGACGGATTCTTTTAAG
Organism: Lantana camara; assembly: GCA_037501455.1. Lineage (NCBI taxonomy): Eukaryota > Viridiplantae > Streptophyta > Magnoliopsida > Lamiales > Verbenaceae > Lantana > Lantana camara. The sequence goes on along the minus strand of CM074857.1, from coordinate 61,157,781 downwards.
GGGGAGAGATTGTAACGCCTCGACTTTTCGGACGTAAAGGTAGGACGTATGTGTTTACCTAATTGCGCGAATTAATTGTTTTTACGTGTTTTTATATTTAATTTTATTATAATTGTTATTATTTTATTATATTATATTATAATATTTCATTCTAATATTATTAATTATATATATATATGTTTCGTATTGTATATATATGCGTATATGTTTAATTATATAATTATTAATTTAATGATTATACTAATTATATGTTATGTTAATTAATCATGTTTTAATTAATCAATTAATTATTTATATATATATATATATATGTTTGTACGTACAATAATATTTTATGCATAAGGATTTTATTTATACATGCAAAGTAAAATAAATTTTGCATGAAATCATATTCATATGCATGGGAATTAATTATGCATGAATTCTATTTCATTTTGCATGAAAATTATATCTGTGCATGGGATTAATATATTTTTTTTGCATGGGATTTTAAATTATGCATGAATTTCATGAAATGTGTATGTTATTCATTTTGTGCTTCGTTCTTATACGATATGATATCAAATTGCCACGATTTTGTAATATGTTGTACATATATGTGTTATGAACATGATTCTATGCTCAATTTACATTTTCGAATTCATTTGATTAGTTAACGAATTTAATTTGTTTCGAGGAACCAAAACGGGGGCTAACGAGCACTTAGCGTACCCTTGGTTCCGAATTTAATATCTTGAGCTCGGGAACTCGGATTCGAGTTCCGTCAACTCCGCTAAACTCGTAACGAAAATTCGAGTTTAGTAAACTTAGCCTTACATTTTTCCTAATTCATTTGAAACTCCGAAATCCAACCGAAAAATGAAACGGAGACCAATTTGACCTTGTTACACCAAATCAGCCATATCTCATCCAAACCATAACCAAATTAACCATGGTTTGATTCCTTTTAACCCTAACTCAACCATCTATCAGTACATATCAAGCTCTAACCGAGATTATCCTCTCACAAGCCCCAAACTTCATCCAAAGCTACTGCTCTACAGTCCAGACCCGTAACCCTTCCATCCTTGGAGATTTGGAGCTCAATCTCATCCAAACTTCAACCAATCATCAAGGTAAGTTAAGGGTTGTATTATATGTTCATTTCTGATCATGTCCATCCTTTCATTCACGAGTTTGAGCATGATTTCATTATTCTGGGCCATTTTTCCGAAAATGAGAAATTTTGGGCAATATGTTGATCTCTTTCGATTCTCTGTGGTTTTGAGTGATTCCAAGCCTGAGATTAATTGTTTTAACATCCTCGTGTCATTTATGATCTTTGATTTAGTAGTTGTTGAGTTACATATGAGATATCATTTATGAAATTTTCAGAAAATTCCACATATATGTCACGTATGCTTCATGCTTTGAATGATCACTTTTGGAACTGATTTCTTTGTTGAATATGTGATGTTTTGCTGCGTATTTGAGGGACTTTTGGACCTGAATGAAATCGGATTGATTGAGTTTAATCTTGCCCTGTTTTTCTTAGCGTTTGCTCTGTTTCTTTTCACGCAAGAGTTGCTGTCAACTGCCATAATTCCTTCCTCCTTTTTGCTGATAATTTCGTAGCCTTTTTGGTGTGTAATCTTGTTGAATTATTGCTGCCTTTTATGCCTTGTCTTGCTGCCTTTATTGCCTGTTTTTCCTGCGTTTTTGACTGCTTTTTTTCCTTGCTCTGTTTCTGCGATTTTCTGCCCGAGAACAGAGGTTGCTGCTGCGAGACACGGGCGTTCCATTCCTGGCCTTTCCGGCGAGACACGGGGGTGCAGTCTGGGCCTGGGAATTCTGTACCGAGACACGGGGGTGTCTCGGTCCAGGCTTGCAGGGTGACACGGGGGTGTCACCCCATTTTCTGGACTTCCTTGCTGCGTTTCTGGGACTGTACTGCTGCTGTTCCTGCGTCTTCTTCCCTGCATGTTAGACTGTTGCTGCTGTGATTATGTTAGTGTACAGATTGTGTGTGTGCATGGTTATTATTTGAATTGCATGCATGAATATTTACATTATAAATATATATATGCATGGTTTGTGTTATATGTGTGCGTGTGTATGCATGGCTGTGTATATATATATGTAAGGTGTGTGCTTGTGTTATAATGCATGCATGGTTAGAGTATAGTATTTGTTGCATGCATGTTTGTGTATATTATATAGTATATATATTTATGCATGTAATATATTATATATATTGCATGCATGTGTGTGTGAGTACGTGTAAGTATGTATATAGTATATATATTGTATATTTATATATATATTATATTATATTATATTATATTATATGTATATTTATTATGTATTTTAATTATTATTCGATTTAATTCAATTCTAGAAATTAATTGATTTCTATTTCGCGTATTTATTCGACTGACTTTTGATTGAACGTTTTATTTATTTTATTCCTAGATGTGAATATGAATGTTATATGTGATATGGTTATTAATTGAATATTAGATTAATTGATATGCATTATGAATTTATGAATTTATGAATATTATGAATGATTTGAATTTATGAAATTTATATGAACCTATGAATGTTATAAATTTATGGAATTTATATGAATTTATGAAGATTATATGAATGGTATGAATTTATGAAATTATGAAATCAAATGAAACATATGAATGAAATGTATGAACGAATGCATGAGTATATGTTTTAAATTTATTAATCGTGCACATGAACATTTTTATGATATAATATGATCATTTATGCATTCATGACATATTCACTTCATTGCCGAGCGTCATATGTGGTCATTGTGTCTCATACCTTTTCTTTTGAACAGATTCGGGTTTGGTCAGAGACGCGGGCGAGCATTGAGACGCTTGTGCCTTAATTTTGCTTTGGTAAAGGTGGGTTTTTCTTCTATTAGTTAAAACAACCCTATAAATCCCTTATGTGCAAAGTTTTAAGCCAAAATAATATATTTATATAAATCGAGTCATTTTGAGTAAATGGTTTCAAACGTATGACCCTTTTTATTTATGAAACCCTACCTTATGTTTTGGCGAGATTGTATGGATGTTATGTTCACGGGCCCCGGGACTTAGTATATGTGGCTAACCGAGGAAGCAAGGGCTGACGGGGATCCCATATACTAGTTCCAACCAAACTACGGTGATACCGGCCCTCGCTAGGAGGTTTAGCGAGGAATGGGAGCTGCGTGCCCTTGGGGGATTCATGTACCCCCATTGGCCTATGTATTTATCGGTGGTCAGGTCTAGCTAACTTGTCCACCACCCGGAGGAAGAAGGTGTATATGTATGATTATGATCATTTATGTATGTGCACGAAAGATATGTATGATAACCACTAATTATGATATGATTACACGAGGAGAAGGTTGGAGATTGTGCACGCTCACTCGCCGAGCTTAGACCCTTATGAACAATTATGAATGAATATGAACGTCGTAATCCCGTTGATGTTTTCTTTTGTTTTAACCACTTGGTAAATTCTTATCAAACTTCACACGGGATTAGGGCTTGCATGTATGTGTTTAATTTATGCGATATTATATATATCTTATGCCCCGTTTTTATACCCACCAGTCTCTTTTAGACTGAACCCGGTTGTTTTCAGTTGTTTTGTGCAGGTATAGGAGTGCTAGGCGGGAATACAAGTCGTCTAGGTCTTGCATTTATGTTTAGCACTTCTTTTCAGTATCATATTCATACCCTTGTTGCTACTTTTGTATTTGATTCTAGTATCGATTGGAGCGTTATGATTTTGTAGGCCGTGAGTGCCGTGCATATTTGAATGCTCTTGTATATTGATTTTTGGAGCTTGTTAGCTCATTGTATATATGCTATGTAGTTCTTGCTTCCGCGAATTCTATTTAACTCTGAATTTATGATTCCTGCACTGATTGGTTCAAGGGTTAGTCCCGCCTAGCATAGCGTGTGTGTTGTGTCCCCGTTCGCCGCGGATTCGGCACGTGTATGGACTTCCATTTCATATACGGGTCGGGTCTCGGTGCGGGGGATGTGGTACCTTACGCTCGGGTGCTACAAAAACATTGTGATTGATACATTCAAATCAAGCTTGGGCATAACCAATTATACAATGATCCCATTACAAATTCGATTCAAGTGTCCTAAGGTTGTTGGCCATTACACACATCATGGAACTTGAATTTGGCCACAAAAATTATTAAATCGCTCACGCGACCTGATGAATCGCTCAGGCGATTCTTAATCTAGGCCGCACTTATTATTGCTTTATATTATTTTGTTAGTCCCCTAGCATGTTTCTTTTGCGTATGATATGAGCCCCATCGTGATTCTTCTCCGTGGGGTATGATGTATGGCAAACCTAGGTCATAATCCGAAACAAATCTTAACATCATCTTTGTTACCATGTAGAAAACATTGTGATTGATACATTCAAATCAAGCTTGGGCATAACCAATTATACAATGATCCCATTACAAATTTGATTCAAGTGTCCTAAGGTTGTTGGCCATTACACACATCACGGAACTTGAATTTGGCAAAAAAATTATTAAATCGGTCACGCGACTTGATGAATCGCTCAGGCGATTCTTAATCTATGTCGTACTTATTATTGTTTTATATTATTTTGTTAGTCCCCTAGCATGTTTCATTTGCGTATGATATGAGCCCCATTGTGATTCTTCTCCGTGGGGTATGATGTATTGCAAACCTAGGTCATAATCCCAAACAAATCTTAACATCATCTTTGTTACCATGTAGAAAACATTGTGATTGATACATTCAAATCAAGCTTGGGCATAACCAATTATACAATGATCCCATTACAAATTTGATTCAAGTGTCCTAAGGTTGTTGGCCATTACACACATCATGGAACATGAATTTGGCCACAAAAATTATTAAATCGCTCACGCGACTTGATGAATCGCTCTGGCGATTCTTAATCTAGGTCGCACTTATTATTGTTTTATAGTATTTTGTTAGTCCCCTAGCATGTTTCTTTTGCGTATGATATGAGCCCCATCGTGATTCTTCTCCGTGGGGTATGATGTATTGCAAACCTAGGTCATAATCCCAAACAAATCTTAACATCATCTTTGTTACCATGCAGAAAACATTGTGATTGGTACATTCAAATCAAGATTGGGCATAACCAATTATACAATGATCCCATTACAAATTTGATTCAAGTCTCCTAAGGTTGTTGGCCATTACACACATCATGGAACTTGAATTTGGCAAAAAAATTATTAAATCGCTCACGCGACTTGATTAATCGCTCAGGCGATTCTTAATCTATGTCCCACTTATTATTGTTTTATATTATTTTGTTAGTCCCCTAGCACGTTTCATTTGCGTATGATATGAGCCCCATCGTGATTCTTCTCCGTGGGGTATGATGTATTGCAAACCTAGGTCATAATCCCAAACAAATCTTAACATCATCTTTGTTACCATGTAGAAAACATTGTGATTGATACATTCAAATCAAGCTTGGGCATAAACAATTATACAATGATCCCATTACAAATTTTATTCAAGTCTCCTAAGGTTGTTGGCCATTACACACATCATGGAACTTGAATTTGGCAAAAAAATTATTAAGTCGCTCACGCGACTTGATGAATCGCTCAGGCGATTCTTAATCTAGGTCGCACTTATTATTGTTTTATATTATTTTGTTAGTCCCCTAGCATGTTTCTTTTGCGTATGATATGAGCCCCATCGTGATTCTTCTCCGTGGGGTATGATGTATGGCAAACCTAGGTCATAATCCCAAACAAATCTTAACATCATCTTTGTTACCATGTGGAAAACATTGTGATTGATACATTCAAATCAAGCTTGGGCATAACCAATTATGCAATGATCCCATTACAAATTTGATTCAAGTGTCCTAAGGTTGTTGGCCATTACACACATCATGGAACTTGAATTTGGCCACAAAAATTATAAAATCGGTCACGCGACTTGATGAATCGCTCAGGCGATTCTTAATCTAGGTCGCACTTATTAATGTTTTATAGCATTTTGTTAGTCCCCTAGCATGTTTCTTTTGCGTATGATATGAGCCCCATCGTGATTCTTCTCCGTGGGGTATGATGTATTGCAAACCAAGGTCATAATCCCAAATAAATCTTAACATCATCTTTGATACCATGTAGAAAAAATTATGATTGATACATTCAAATCAAGCTTGGGCATAACCAATTATACAATGATCCCATTACAAATTTGATTCAAGTCTCCTAAGGTTGTTGGCCATTACACCCATCATGGAACTTGAATTTGGCCACAAAAATTATTAAATCGCTCACGCGAGTTGATGAATCGCTCAGGCGATTCTTAATCTAGGTCGCACTTATTATTGTTTTATATTATTTTGTTAGTCCCCTAGCATGTTTCTTTTGCGTATGATATGAGCCCCATCGTGATTCTTCTCCGTGGGGTATGATGTATTGCAAACCTAGGTCATAATCCCAAACAAATCTTAACATCATCTTTGTTACCATGTATAAAACATTGTGATTGATACATTCAAATCAATCTTGGGCATAACCAATTATACAATGATCCCATTACAAATTTGATTCAAGTCTCCTAAGTTTGTTGGCCATTACACACATCATGGATGTAGCACCCCAAACGGTGGGGCACCACACCCCCGCACTATGACCCGACACGTATACGAAATGGAAAGTCCGCACGCGCGCCAAGTCACAGCGAACGGGTGACAAACAAAAACCACTCCTAAGCTAGGCGGTACCGAAACCCTGTACAAGCGCAAATATGCAAGACCAGGATGCGAAAGCGATACAAAATATGGGAATTCTCAAAAACCTTAATCAGCAATCATAATTCATATATTTCAAAAGTAACTCAACATCAGCTAAACGGGTTCAACTAAACCGAGCACCTGTCCTAACCTGTCCCGAAAATCATACATCCATATCATGAGTACCAACCTGCATAATCTATACCTATCATATACATAGTTTCCTTCACAAATCAAAACAATGTATATAACAAATCAAACAGACCGACACAGACTCAACAGACCCGACTCAAAGCCGCCTAGCTCAAACCTGCAAGAACTGGAAAGTGGAAAAGAAGGGGGAGGGTCAGTCTCTAGAAGACTGAGCGAGCAGGAGCGATAAATATATATAAAAACATGCACATGCAAGTCATAAATCCCGAGCAAGGTTTTGTTTAAAGTTAGTTCCCAAAAAGGGCAAGAGAATAACTCAGCAATGCTCGGCCTTTACGACTAATCATATTAAATTCATTAAGTTCATAATTCATACAATAACATAAAGGCTGTGGAGTTTACTCCCACTAATTGCATCAACTCCCCTCAGAGTTCCGTAGTCCCAGCGGTTTGTTCAACACTTGACCATTGATCGCTTCAAACTCGTTCAATCTCCACTAGGTCACTGCAACCAAAGCTCAATACCGTCGCACCCTCATCGCTTGCTAGCTGCTGTCAGGCCACCCGTAACTAAGCCGCAACAAACAAGAGAGAATCCCATCTCTCAGCACCGGAGATGGCCGCCGCCGCGAAGCACCGTCGCGCCACCACTGCTGCTCTGCCGCCGCCGCTCCGACGAAACTCAGGTGGCGGGACTGACCTCAAACAACTCAGCTCGTCGTCCTGAGTCTTTCCCCTCAAGCCCCGTCGCCGGACAACGATCGGAGCACCAAACCCGCCACCAAATGCCGCCGCACTGCAACTCGCCGGAACCGCCACCTGCGGTGGTTTTTGCGTCGAACCGAGGCCGGAAACGTCACCAGCGGGTCGGAAAACATGGGGGTTTCAAAGAGCACATCACGGGTAAGCCAATGCCTCTTTCGGATTCGATTTTCGTTCACCGGTTTGGAAGTAATTTCGATTTGAAGATTTTAGGGTTTCGTGTTGTTGGAACTCAAATAGGAGCATAGAACATGTTCAAGCTCTTCCATAATGCTACCACATACTTCATATTACATAACATAGCATATACCCAAGGTTTGACAACAAGAAGAAGTCATATGATATAGAAAATAAGTTATGCGATTCATAAACGACGTATAAACACACATAAACGGCATTACGTAAAAGCATGCCTTTAACACATCCAAAAGCCATGATATTACACCATATTACTCCTAACATATAGTAAAACAAGTTCATAGTTCAACACAAAAGGAGATAAAGCCATTAAGGAGGTGAAATAAATCGAAAACCGAAAAGGAAGCAACAAGACTGCGCAAGGGAAGTGACACGGGGGTGTCACCAACCTTAGCCCAACTGAGCCACGCCCGTGGCTCAGTACAGAACTATCCAGCAGGTGTGACACGCCCGTGTCTCACTCTTATGAGTAAATGAGACACGGGGGTGTCACGGTACAGAACCAAACCACTCGAACAATTTTACCGGCAAAACTGAACTCATACAAAATCAATCCAAAGGCATACCAAATGAACTCCAAATGCTCCGAAACTTAATATACAACATATTTGGCATGTTATGAACATTTTTCATTTAGAATTAAAAAGCTAAATCACACGTTAAGATCATCGAAACCGTGAAACAAAACTGGGTCGCTACAATCGGACATATGAGCCCTAATGATTCTATCATGCCTTGATCAAGTACTTAGGGCTTGAATTTGGATCTGAAACTTTGGGGAATGCATGCTAACATACCAAACAACTAATATACATCATATATATGCAAAATGGTACAATTTAAAGCACATTAGAAGGACCAACAAGTTACCAAACTCAACAGCAACAATTCTGTCAAAGATCATGCATAAGAACAGGCCATGTCTTGCGGTTTTGAGGCTTCAAATGGAACCAAATACTTAAAGCATGAATGCTAACATATAGAACAATGAGTGTACATCAACTCCATGAATTTTCACACGAAATGGAGGCCATATGATCATGCAACAACACCAAATCTCACACAGCAGTTCAAAAACAGGGGAAACAGTTTGAACATCAAGTTTGGAGCTCCATAACTCATAATTTCATAAAAGGGTCAAGAGATGAAATCCTCCTAACATCATATACTATCAGTTAGGAAAGAAATAAGCCAAGAAACAAGTTCATATGATCACGTTTAAGCAAGGAATTCAGCCACACAAGCAAATAGGTCACTAGGACAAAAATCCCTAAAAGTTCATACCAATCTCATCATTCAAACCCTAACCAATTCTGACCCAAATCATGTTGTAAGGAGATGAAATCAAGTATAATAGAGTAGAGAAGACATAATTATTCATACCTTGAAGATTTGGTGAAGGAAGATGGTGATTTGAGCTCCAAAATCACAAAGGGCCAAGGGTTTTCTTCCTTTCTTCTCTTCTCCCTTCTCTCGATCAGTTGCAGCTGGAAATGGAGGCTTATGGTTCGGTTTTCAGAGCTAAAGAGGAGAGAAAGGGCTTAACTCAAGGTAGGTAAGTCATGGTTAAGGTATGGTTAAGTTAAGGGGTGTTATGGGGTCCCACCATGAAGACTAGTCAACGAAAGTAGTTCTTCTTGCACGAGTTGCTCGTTACGGTTGGATTTCGGAGGTCTTAATGATCTCAAAAAGGTATGAGGCTGGTTCCATTATCTCCGGATCGTCGATACGAAGGCAACGGAGTTGACGGAATTCGAATCCGAATTCCCGAGCTCAAGATATCACGCACGGAACCAAGGGTGCGCTAATTGCTCGTTAGCCCCCGATTTGGTTCCTCAATCAAAATTAAATTCATAAACACGCCAAATGAATCCGAAAACATAAACCGAGCATATAGGCATGTTCATAACACACATATTTACGACATACTAAATTTCCATACCAATCCGAAATCATTACATATATGAACGAAGCACAAATAGAACACTCATACGCATGAACAAATTCATATGGTTATAAATAAATTACTAAAACTTAAATTCCATATTAAATAATTTTAAAGCCAACTTATAACATGTGCAAATTAATTATCGAAATTACCGAAATAGTTAAGGTAACACAAAACCTTAATTTAAGAAATTAAACACTAAATATCAAAGTGAAATAAAATGAATTAATTTAGAGTAACAATAGTTTACGGTTTAAATCAAATAAAAACACTTATAAACAATTAATCATATAATTAAATAATTAAATCGCGCAATTTATAAACAAATACGCCACATTATTTAAACTGAAAAACGGGGGCGTTACAATGGAACTTGATTTTGGCCACAAAAATTATTAAATCTCTCACGCGACTTGATCAGTCGCTCAGGCGATTCTTAATCTAGGTCGCACTTATTATTGTTTTATATTATTTTGTTTGTCCCCTAGCATGTTTCTTTTGCGTATGATATGAGCCCTATGGTGATTCTTCTCCGTGGGGTATGATATATTGCAAACCTAGGTCATAATCCCAAACACATCTTAACATCATCTTTGTTACCATGTAGAAAACATTGTGATTAATACATTCAAATCAAGCTTTGGCATAACCAAATATACAATGATCCCATTACAAATTTGATTCAAGTCTCCTAAGGTTGTTGGTCATTACACACATCATGGAACTTGAATTTGGCCACAAAAATTATTAAATCACTCACTCGACTTGATCAATCGCTCAGGCGATTCTTAATCTAGGTCGCACTTATTATTGTTTTATATTATTTTCTTAGTCCCCTAGCATGTTTCTTTTGCGTATGATATGAGCCCTATCGTGATTCTTCTCCGTGGGGTATGATGTATTGCAAACCTAGGTCATAATCCCAAACAAATCTTAACATCATCTTTGTTACCATGTATAAAACATTGTGATTGATACATTCAAATCAAGCTTGGGCATAACCAATTATACAATGATCCCATTACAAATTTGATTCAAGTCTCCTTAGGTTGTTGGCCATTACACACATCATGGAACTTGAATTTGGCCACAAAAATTATTAAATCTCTCACGCGACTTGATCAATCGCTCAGGCGATTCTTAATCTAGGTCGCACTTATTATTGTTTTATATTATTTTGTTAGTCCCCTAGCATGTTTCTTTTGCGTATGATATGAGCCCCATCGTGATTCTTCTCCATGGGGTATGATGTATTGCAAACCTAGGTCATAATCCCAAACAAATCTTAACATCATCTTTATTACCACGTAGAAAAAATTATGATTGATACATTCAAATCAAGCTTGTGCGTAACCAATTATACAATGATCCCATTACAAAATTGATTCAAGTCTCCTAAGGTTGTTGGCCATTAAACACATCATGGAACTTGAATTTGGCCACAAAAATTATTAAATCGCTCACGCGACTTGATTAATCGCTCAGACGATTCTTAATCTAGGTCGCACTTATTATTGTTTTATAGTATTTTGTTAGTCCCCTAGCATGTTTCTTTTGCGTATGATATGAGCCCCATCGTGATTCTTCGCCGTGGGGTATGATGTATTGCAAGCCTAGGTCATAATCCCAAACAAATCTCAACATCATCTTTGTTACCATGTAGAAAACATTGTGATTGATACATTCAAATCAAGCTTGGGCATAACCAATTATACAATGATCCCATTACAAATTTGATTCAAGTCTCCTAAGGTTGTTGGCCATTAAACACATCATGAAACTTGAATTTGGCCACAAAAATAATAAAATCGCTCACTCGACTTGATGAATCGATCAGGCGATTCTTAATCTAGGTCGCACTTATTATTGTTTTATATTATTTTGTTAGTCCCCTAGCATGTTTCTTTTGCGTATGATATGAGCCCCATCGTGATTCTTCTCCGTGTGGTATGATGTATTGCAAACCTAGGTCATAATCCCAAACAAATCTTAACATCATCTTTGATACCATGGAGAAAAAATTATGATTGATACATTCAAATCAAGCTTGGGCATAACCAATTATACTATGAATCCATTACAAATTTGATTCAAGTCTCCTAAGGTTGTTGGCCATTACACACATCCTGGAACTTGAATTTGGCCACAAAAATTATTAAATCGCTCACGCGACTTGATGAATCGCTCAGGCGATTCTTAACCTAGGTCGCACTTATTATTCTTTTATATTATTTTGTTAGTCCCCTAGCATGTTTCTTTTGCGTATGATATGAGCCCCATCGTGATTCTTCTCCGTGGGGTATGATGTATTGCAAACCTAGGTCATAATCCCAAACAAATCTTAACATCATCTTTGATACCATGTAGAAAAAATTATGATTGATACATTCAAATCAAGCTTGGGCATAACCAATTATACAATGATCCCATTACAAATTTGATTCAAGTCTCCTAAGGTTGTTGGCCATTACACACGTCATGGAACTTGAATTTGGCCACAAAAATTATTAAATCGCTCACGCGACTTGATGAATCGCTCAGGCGATTCTTAATCTAGGTCGCACTTATTATTGTTTTATATTATTTTCTTAGTCCCCTAGCATGTTTCATTTGCGTATGATATGAGCCCCATCGTGATTCTTCTCCGTGGGGTATGATGTATTGCAAACCTAGGTCATAATCCCAAACAAATCTTAACATCATCTTTGTTACCATGTTGAAAACATTGTGATTGCTACATTCAAATCCAGCTTGGGCATAACCAATTATACAATGATCCCATTACAATTTTGATTCAAGTCTCCTAAGGTTGTTGGCCATTACACACATCATGGAACTTGAATTTGACCACAAAAATTATTAAATCGCTCACGCGACTTGATCAATCGCTCAGGCGATTCTTAATCTAGGTCGCACTTATTATTGTTTTATATTATTTTGTTAGTCCCCTAGCATGTTTCTTTTGCGTATGATATGAGCCCTATCGTGATTCTTCTCCGTGGGGTATGATGTATTGCAAACCTATGTCATAATCCCAAACACATCTTAACATCATCTTTGTTACCATGTAGAAAACATTGTGATTGATACATTCAAATCAAGCTTGGGTATAACCAATTATACAATGATCCCATTACAAATTTGATTCAAGTCTCCTAAGGTTGTTGGCCATTACACACAACATGGAACTTTAATTTGGCCACAAAAATTATTAAATCACTCACTCGACTTGATGAATCGCTTAGGCGATTCTTAATCTAGGTCGCACTTATTATTGTTTTATATTATTTTGTTAGTCCGCTAGCATGTTTCTTTTGCGTATGATATGAGCCCCATCGTGATTCTTCTCCGTGGGGTATGATGTATTGCAAACCTAGGTCATAATCCTAAACAAATCTTAACATCATCTTTGTTGCCATGTAGAAAACATTGTGATTGATACATTCAAATCCAGCGTGGGCATAACCAATTATACAATGATCCCATTACAAATTTGATTCAAGTCTCCTAAGGTTGTTGGCCATTACACACATCATGGAACTTGAATTTGACCACAAAAATTATTAAATCGGTCACGCGACTTGATCAATCACTCAGGCGATTCTTAATCTAGGTCGCACTTATTATTGTTTTATATTATTTTGTTAGTCCCCTAGCATGTTTCTTTTGCGTATGATATGAGCCCTATCGTGATTCTTCTCCGTGGGGTATGATGTATTGCAAACCTAGGTCATAATCCCAAACACACCTTAACATCATCTTTGTTACCATGTAGAAAACAATGTGATTGATACATTCAAATCAAGCTTGGGCATAACCAATTATACAATGATCCCATTACAAATTTGATTCAAGTCTCCTAAGGTTGATGGCCATTACACACAACATGGAACTTTAATTTGGCCACAAAAATTATTAAATCACTCACTCGACTTGATGAATCGCTTAGGCGATTCTTAATCTAGGTCGCACTTATTATTGTTTTATATTATTTTGTTAGTCCCCTAGCATGTTTCTTTTGCTTATGATATGAGCCCCATCGTGATTCTTCTCCGTGGGGTATGATGTATTGCAAACCTAGGTCATAATCCCAAACAAATCTTAACATCATCTTTGTTACCTTGTAGAAAAAATTATGATTGATACATTCAAATCAAGCTTGGGTATAACCAATTATACAATGATCCCATTACAAATTTGATTCAAGTCTCCTAAGGTTGTTGGCCATTACACACAACATGGAACTTTAATTTGGCCACAAAAATTATTAAATCACTCACTCGACTTGATGAATCGCTTAGGCGATTCTTAATCTAGGTCGCACTTATTATTGTTTTATATTATTTTGTTAGTCCGCTAGCATGTTTCTTTTGCGTATGATATGAGCCCCATCGTGATTCTTCTCCGTGGGGTATGATGTATTGCAAACCTAGGTCATAATCCCAAACAAAACTTAACATCATCTTTGATACCATGTAGAAAAAATTATGATTGATACATACAAATCAAGCTTGGGCATAACCAATTATACAATGATCCCATTACAAATTTGATTCAAGTCTCCTAAGGTTGTTGGCCATTACACACGTCATGGAACTTGAATTTGGCCACAAAAATTATTAAATCGCTCACGCGACTTGATGAATCGCTCAGGTGATTCTTAATCTAGGTCGCACTTATTATTGTTTTATATTATTTTCTTAGTCCCCTAGCATATTTCATTTGCGTATGATATGAGCCCCATCGTGATTCTTCTCCGTGGGGTATGATGTATTGCAAACCTAGGTCATAATCCCAAACAAATCTTAACATCATCTTTGTTACCATGTAGAAAACATTGTGATTGATACATTCAAATCCAGCTTGGGCATAACCAATTATACAATGATCCCATTACAAATTTGATTCAAGTCTCCTAAGGTTGTTGGCCATTACACACATCATGGAACTTGAATTTGACCACAAAAATTATTAAATCGCTCACGCGACTTGATCAATCGCTCAGGCGATTCTTAATGTAGGTCGCACTTATTATTGTTTTATATTATTTTGTTAGTCCCCTAACATGTTTCTTTTACGTCTGATATGAGCCCTATCGTGATTCTTCTCCGTGGGGTATGATGTATTGCAAACCTAGGTGATAATCCCAAACACATCTTAACATCATCTTTGTTACCATGTAGAAAACATTGTGATTGATACATTCAAATCAAGCTTGGGCATAACCAATTATACAATGATCCCATTACAAATTTGATTCAAGTCTCCTAAGGTTGTTGGCCATTACACACAACATGGAACTTTAATTTGGCCACAAAAATTATTAAATCACTCACTCGACTTGATGAATCGCTTAGACGATTCTTAATCTAGGTCGCACTTATTATTGTTTTATATTATTTTGTTAGTCCGGTAGCATGTTTCTTTTGCGTATGATATGAGCCCCATCGTGATTCTTCTCCGTGGGGTATGATGTATTGCAAACCTAGGTCATAATCCTAAACAAATCTTAACATCATCTTTGTTACCATGTAGAAAACATTGTGATTTATACATTCAAATCCAGCGTGGGCATAACCAATTATACAATGATCCCATTACAAATTTGATTCAAGTCTCCTAAGGTTATTGGCCATTACACACATCATGGAACTTGAATTTGACCACAAAATTTATTAAATCGCTCACGCGACTTGATCAATCACTCAGGCGATTCTTAATCTAGGTCGCACTTATTATTGTTTTATATTATTTTGTTAGTCCCCTAGCATGTTTCTTTTGCGTATGATATGAGCCCTATCGTGATTCTTCTCCGTGGGGTATGATGTATTGCAAACCTAGGTCATAATCCCAAACACACCTTAACATCATCTTTGTTACCATGTAGAAAACATTGTGATTGATACATTCAAATCCAGCTTGGGCATAACCAATTATACTGTAGCACCCGAGCGTAAGGTACCACATCCCCCGCACCGAGACCCGACCCGTATATGAAATGGAAGTCCATACACGTGCCGAATCCACGGCGAACGGGGACACAACACACACGCTATGCTAGGCGGGACTAACCCTTAAACCAATCAGTGCAGGAATCATAAAATCAGAGTTAAAGAAAATCCGCGGAAGCAGAAACCACATAGCAAATATATACAACGAGCTAACAAGCTCCAAAAATCGATATACAAGAGCATTCAAATATGCAACGGCACTCACGGCCTACAAAATCATAACGCTCCAATCTATAACAGTATCAAATACAAAAGTAGTAATAATAATATGAGTATGAGACTGAAAAGAGGTGCTAAACATAAATGCAAGACCTAGACGACTTGAATTCCCGCCTAGCACTCCTATACCTGCACAAAACAGCTGAAAACAACCGGGTTCAGTCTAAAAGAGACTGGTGGGTATAAAAACGGGGCATAAGATATATAATATCGCGTAATTTAAACAAATACATGCAAGCCCTAATCCCGTGTGAAGTTTGAAAGGAATTTACCAAGTGGTTGAAACAATAGAAAACATCAACGGGATTACGACGTTCATATTCATTCATAATTGTTCATAAGGGTTTAAGCTCGGCGAGTGAGCGTGCACAATCTCCAACCTTCTCCTCGTGTAATCATATCATAATTATTGGTTATCACACATATCTTTCGTGTACATATATAAATGATCGTAATCATACATATACACCTTCTTCCTCCGGGTGGTGGACAAGTTAGCTAGACCTGACCACCGAATAAATCCGTGGCCAATGGGGGTACATGAATCCCCCAAAGGCACTCAGCTCCCATTCCTCGCTAAAACTCCTAGCGAGGGCCGGTATCACCGTAGTTGGTTGGAACTAGTATATGGGATCCCCGTCAGCCCTTGCTTCCTCGGTTAGCCACATATACTAAGTCTCGGGGCCCGATCTGTAATAAATAATAAATGTGTCTCGCCAAAACATAAGGTAGGGTTTCATAAATAAAAAGGGGTCAGACATTTGAAATCATTTACCCAAAATGACTCGATTGATATAATTATATTATTTTGGCTTAAACTTGACACATAAGGGATTTATAGGGTTGTTTTAACTAATAGAAGAAAAACCCACCTTTACCAAGCAAAATAAAAGCACAAGCGTCTCAATGCTCGCCCTTGTTTCCGACCGAACCCGAATCTGTGCAAAAGAAAAGGTATGAGACGCAATGACCACATATGACGCTCGGCAATGAGGTGAATATGACATGAATGCATAAATGATCATGTTATATCATAAAAATGTTCATGTGCACGATTAAGGAATTTAAAACATATAATCGTTCATTCGTTCCAATATTTCATTCACTTTCATAAGTTCATAATTTCATAATTTCATATTAATGTCATAAATTCAAAAATTCATAATATTCATAAATTCATAAACATTCATAATGCATAACAATTAATCTAAAATTCATTTAATAAGCATAACACATATAGTATCCATAAATTCATATCAATTTCATGAATTCATAGTGTTCATAATTCATAATGTATATCAATTAACCCAACATTCATATAATAAACATAACATATATAATATATGATATAATAACATATATATATATACATTACATATATATAATAATATACCATGCATGAAAAATACTACAATATATATATATAAACACACTCACACGTACACAGCTATGCATGCATTATATATATATATACTATACACTACACTTTCATGCATACATATATATTATGTAAATATACATGCACACACCAAAAGCCATGCATGCAATCTCACTCACCCACACAGCCATGCATATATAATCACACAACACATATGTATATACACTACACACACACAGCAGAAGCAGGAGACCCAGGTACGCGAGGAAGAAGAAGAAAAGCGGGCAAAAGAATTCAGAAAAACAGGGTGACACCCCCGTGTCACCCTCCCAGCCTTGACCGAGACACGCCCGTGTCTCGGTACAGAGATCCCGGCCAAGTCTGCACCCCCCGTGCCTCGCCTGAACTGCCAAAAATGGCACGCCCGTGACTCAGCACAGCAGCCTCTGTTCTCGGCAGCAACAGACGCAGAACAGAGCAGCCCAAATACGTAGGAAAGGCAGGCAATAAAGGAGGCTAAACAAGGTGTAACAGAGCTGCAAGAACTCAGCTAAAACTCATGCTAAAAGCCCACAAAAATGACAGCAAGAAGGAAGAAGGAAATGAGCAGTTTTGACAGCAATTTTCAGTCCAGAAAAACAGGGCAACACTTCGAAGAAACAGAGCAAGCGTGAGCTCAAACAATACGGTTCAGTTCAAGTCCAAAAAGCCACCAAATACGCAGCAAAACACCATATAATCAACAAGTAAATCAGTTCCAAACATGATCAATCAAAGCATGGAAGCATACGTGACCTTCCCATGGAATTTCTGAAAATTTCATAAATGATATCTCATCCATATCTCAACGAACATGAAATCAAAGATCATAAATGTTATGAGGAAGTCAAAACAATTAATATCAGGCTTGGAATCGATCAAAACCATAGAGAAACGAAGAAGATCAAGATTTTGCCCAAAACTCTAACTTTCGGTAAAATGGCCCAGAAATGATTAAACCATGCTCAAACTTGTGAATGAAAGGATGAAAATGAACAGAATTAAACATATAATTCAATCCCTAACTTACCTTGATGATTGGTTGAAGTTTGAAGAAGATTTGAGCTCCAAAATCTTCAAGGGATGGAGGGTTACGGGACTGGAGAGAGAGGCAGAAGCTTTGGCTGAAGTTTGGGGTTTGTGAGAGGATAATATCGGTCAAGGCTGAGTATATCATGATAAAGGGTTGAGTTAGGGTTTCAAAGGATCAAACCATGGTTAATTTGGTTATGGTTTGGGCAAGATATGGCTAATTTAGTGCAACAAGGTCATGTTGGTCGCCGATTCGTTTTTCGGTTGAAATTCGGAGTTTCAAATGAATTAGGAAAAATGTAAGGCTAAGTTTACTAAACTCGAATTTTCGTTACGAGTTCAGCGGAGTTGACGGAACTCGAATCCGAGTTCCCGACCTCAAGATATTAAATTCGGAACCAAGGGTACGCTAAGTGCTCGTTAGCCCCCGTTTTGGTTCCTCGAAACAAATTAAATTCGTTAACTAATCAAATGAATTCGAAAATGTAAATTGAGCATAGAATCATGTTCATAACACATATATGTACAACATATTACAAATTCGTACCAATTTGATATCATTTCATAAGAGAACGAAGCACAAAATTAATAACATGCACATTTTATGGAATTCATGCATAATACATTAAAATTCCATGAAAAATTATAGTTCAAATTTCATGCAATCCATGCAGGAGTTAAAATTCCCATGCAAAACATATAATCTCATGCATGAATAAAATTTTCATGCAAACTATATTAATTTACATGCAAAATAAAATATTCATGCATGAATGAAATTCTCATGCAAAAAAAATACATTAATCCCACGTATAATATATATATATAAGTAATTAATTAAAACATGATTAATTAACATAACATATAATTAGTATAGTCATTAAATCAATAATTAGATAATTAAACATATACGCATATATATATAATACGAAATATATATAAATATAATTAATAATATTAGAATGAAATATTATAATATAATATAATAAAATAATAACAATTATAATAAAATTAAATATAACACACGTAAAAACAATTAATTCGCGCAATTTGGTAAACACATACGCTCTACCTTTACGTCCGAAAAGTCGGGGCGTTACAATCTCTCCCCCTTAAAAGAATCCGTCCTCGGATTCACTGCTCGCTCGTAATTGACTCAGGACGAAACCTTTTCGTCTTATCCTCCGCTTCCCACGTAGTTTCTTCGGTTTTATCACTTCTCCAAAAACCTTGACTAGTGGACTACGCCGATTTCGAAGTTCCTGAAACTCTCAATCCAATATCTTACTCGGTTTCTGAACGAAGGTGAGATCCGGTTCTAATCCACTCCTTCAACTGGTAGAACCTCGGACTCGTCTCGGTAATACTTTCGGAGCTGTGAAGCATGAAGCATGTTATGCATTCCAGTTAAATTCGGAGGCAAGTCCAATCGATAAACCGTATCCCCAGCCTTCTCTAAATCTCATACAGTCCCAAATACCCAGTGTTTAATTTTCCTCCTCGTCTAATCCTTGAGAATCCTCTTCGTGGGAAAGCCTTTAGGAAAACCTTATCTCCAATCTCAACCTCCAATTTCTTCTTCCGTAGACCTGCATAACTCTTTTGTCGATCCTGAGTAGCCTTCATCCGTTGTCTAATTATCTGGACCTTATCAATAGCCTCTTGTACAGACTTAGAGGGTTTTTCCTTCTTTTCCCCTCTTTTAATCCCTTCTTGCTTGGTCCCATTTCCATTTCTCCAAGTCCAAGAACAACGGTAATCGATATTTACGTCCATAAGGAGCTTCATAAGGGACCATTTCAATCGAGGCTTGATAGCTATTGCTGAAAGAAAACTCGATTAACGGCAATTGCTCATTCCACGAATTTTGAAAGTCCAATGCACATGCTCTCACAGATCCTCCAGATACTTAATCAACCTTTCTGATTGTCCGTCGGTCTGAGGATGGAAAGCTGTGCTGAAATGAAGCCTTGTTTCTAAACACTTCTGCAATTCTTGCCATAACCTTGAAGTAAATCTACTTAATCGGACATCCTAATGGCCAGAAAATGAGCTGACTTTATCGACCTGTCCACGATATCCCAAATTCCATCGAAACCTCCTCTCACACTTGGTAATCCCGAAACAAAATCCATAGCTAATTGTTCCCATTTCTATTCCGGGATAGGCAATGATCGAAGTAGCCCCGATGGCTTTAGATGTTCCGCCTTAACCCGCTTGACAAGTCGTACAATGTTTCACGAAGTTGATAACATCCCGTTCTCATCCATTCTACCAATAAAATTGCTTAAGATTCTTATACCTCTTGTTCCCTCCGAGATGTATCGTATATTCTGACCGATGTGCTTCCTCAAAATAATCCCTTTTAACTCTTCCGGGACAACAACTCTATTCTTGAATCTTAAAGTCCCGTATCATCAAACCCAAACGGACAATCTAAATCAGCTAATTTCTGGATCTCGGGATCAATCCTCTGAGCATCAACTAACCTCTGTTTAAGATCTGGTCGAACCCTAATATTCCGAATACTAGTCCTCAGTCTGAACAACTCATTCTCATCTCCAATTTCCATTTTCACATTGGACACACCAGTTTTCCTACTAAGTGCATCCACGACCAATTTGGCTTTGCCGGGATGGTATCGGATTGTACATTCATAATCCGCCAAAAGTTCCATCCAACACCGTTGTCTCTTGTTCACTTCCTTATGTGAGAATAAGTATTGGAGACCCTTGTGATCGGAGAAGACCTTGGACAAAATTCCATAAAGATAGTGTCTCCACTTACCCAAAGCAAAGATCACTGCCGCTAAATCCAAATCGTGAGTGGGATAGTTCTGTTCATACTCTTTTGATTCCTTGAGGCATAAGCGATCACTCTTCTATTTTGCATCAATACACATCCCAACCTTCCTTTTAGGCGTCCGTAAAACTGTATATCTTTCTGTACCTTCAGGAAGTGCTAATACAGGAGCGGTGGTCAACTTTTCCTTTAAAAGTTGAAAGCTATCCTCATGCCTCGTCCCACTCAAACTTAACCACCTTCTTAGTCAATCAGGTTAAAGGAGCTGTAATCTTCGAAAATCCTGTATAAAGCTTCGATAGTAATCTGCCAAACCCCAGAAACGCTTTACTTTTGAAACGTTTTTCGGGCTTTGCCATTGAATAACCGTTTCAAACTTAGAAGGGTCTACCTCCAAACCTTTCCTTGAAATAATATGACCCAGAAATGTTACCTGATCAATCCAAAACTCGTCTTTGCTAAACTTAGCATACAACCAATGCTCTCTTGAAGTATCCAACACAATCCTGAGATGCCTGGCTTAATCCTCCGGAGTTCTCGAGTAACTAAGATGTCATTGATGAAGATTACCACCACTTATCCAAATACCAAAAAGCAGCCGGAGCACCCCAAATGGGACGAACTTGGCCGTATATATCCAACTTTGAGTAATACCTCTAATTGAATCTTTTATTCTTCCAAATCAGTCGGATATTCTTTCCCTTCAATCAAAACTGAACACTCCCGAACCAACTGATCTGTCTGAAGACTCCCACCAAGAGCGAACTCACCAAATAACAAGAAGAAAAAGCAAATAACAGGCAAGCACAGAATATCAACTAAGTCACAAGAAATAAAAGAATGCGTGACACTCGAATCAAAGAGTGTATGCATGCTCATGTTATGTATGCATAGGGTACCTTCTACCACTGCTATGGAATCAATCTCTGTACCTCGCTCTTCACCTTCGATGGCGTAAGTACGAGCCGGGATCATTGGCCTTTGAACTCGTCTTTGATATCCGGGGACTTTATAGGGACAATCATCCGCCATATGGTCGCCTTTTCCACATATAAAACACAAATTCAACCTCCTCCGACAGTTATGGTAATTATGAGTTGGTCCTCCACAATGTGTACAGGGAGCTTGAGCCAATCTCGCCACGCTCGGACCTTGTCGATCCTTCGTAGGTGTCATGGATGGAGCCTTTGGTCGAGTCGGTGCGGCCTTAGAACCTTGTCCTCCAAACCGAAGTTTCTTAAATGGACCTTTAGGAGGGGGACTAGCTTGAACCATAGGTCGCTTTCCCGAGCTTGTTCCAGAACCTCGCCCCATCAGTGGCCTCTTTCCCGAATTCGATCCGGATCCTCTTCCCATAGGAGTTCTAACAACCGGATCCTTCTTTTTGATTTCCTCCCCTTGCGTAGAAGGCTGTCGGACTCCAGGTAGCCTCTCTACTCGAATCAACCAACCCTCCGAGACCGCATCATCGATAGGACCAGAAAATCGAGGGGGGTTGTAACTCAGAAATACCCCATGAGGATCTCTATTATCATTATGATTTGGTGGAGGAACTTGTCGTTCTGCCTGTTGCGGTGGGGGAGCTTGAGCCCTCCTATGCTCGACATAGTTGAAAACGGCTTCCATAAAATTCCCTATATCCATCGGTGGTGCTTGTGGCTGGGGTGGAGGCGTAGGAGATCGATCATGATGACGACAATGTCCGGGAGATCGCTCACAATGTTTACGTGGAGGCATCCTGTTCAAGAAACACTGAAATGCATGCTATCTTTAGTCCATGCATGCAAGTGCAATTAATTCGATCAAAATTCAAGATTTAAAGCACACAAGCACGTAAACAATGCATATGCAACACATTGACAAGTTGTTCCTAAAGCCGAACGACCTAACTGACTCAACACGACACTAGAGCCCGGGTTTTGCAACCCTAAGCTCTGATACCACTTAAGGATGTAGCACCCGAGCGTAAGGTACCACATCCCCCGCACCGAGACCCGACCCGTATATGAAATGGAAGTCCATACACGTGCCGAATCCACGGCGAACGGGGACACAACACACACGCTATGCTAGGCGGGACTAACCCTTAAACCAATCAGTGCAGGAATCATAAAATCAGAGTTAAAGAAAATCCGCGGAAGCAGAAACCACATAGCAAATATATACAACGAGCTAACAAGCTCCAAAAATCGATATACAAGAGCATTCAAATATGCAACGGCACTCACGGCCTACAAAATCATAACGCTCCAATCTATAACAGTATCAAATACAAAAGTAGTAATAATAATATGAGTATGAGACTGAAAAGAGGTGCTAAACATAAATGCAAGACCTAGACGACTTGAATTCCCGCCTAGCACTCCTATACCTGCACAAAACAGCTGAAAACAACCGGGTTCAGTCTAAAAGAGACTGGTGGGTATAAAAACGGGGCATAAGATATATAATATCGCGTAATTTAAACAAATACATGCAAGCCCTAATCCCGTGTGAAGTTTGAAAGGAATTTACCAAGTGGTTGAAACAATAGAAAACATCAACGGGATTACGACGTTCATATTCATTCATAATTGTTCATAAGGGTTTAAGCTCGGCGAGTGAGCGTGCACAATCTCCAACCTTCTCCTCGTGTAATCATATCATAATTATTGGTTATCACACATATCTTTCGTGCACATATATAAATGATCGTAATCATACATATACACCTTCTTCCTCCGGGTGGTGGACAAGTTAGCTAGACCTGACCACCGAATAAATCCGTGGCCAATGGGGGTACATGAATCCCCCAAAGGCACTCAGCTCCCATTCCTCGCTAAAACTCCTAGCGAGGGCCGGTATCACCGTAGTTGGTTGGAACTAGTATATGGGATCCCCGTCAGCCCTTGCTTCCTCGGTTAGCCACATATACTAAGTCCCGGGGCCCGATCTGTAATAAATAATAAATGTGTCTCGCCAAAACATAAGGTAGGGTTTCATAAATAAAAAGGGGTCAGACATTTGAAATCATTTACCCAAAATGACTCGATTGATATAATTATATTATTTTGGCTTAAACTTGACACATAAGGGATTTATAGGGTTGTTTTAACTAATAGAAGAAAAACCCACCTTTACCAAGCAAAATAAAAGCACAAGCGTCTCAATGCTCGCCCTTGTTTCCGACCGAACCCGAATCTGTGCAAAAGAAAAGGTATGAGACGCAATGACCACATATGACGCTCGGCAATGAGGTGAATATGACATGAATGCATAAATGATCATGTTATATCATAAAAATGTTCATGTGCACGATTAAGGAATTTAAAACATATAATCGTTCATTCGTTCCAATATTTCATTCACTTTCATAAGTTCATAATTTCATAATTTCATATTAATGTCATAAATTCATAATATTCATAAATTCATAAACATTCATAATGCATAACAATTAATCTAAAATTCATTTAATAAGCATAACACATATAGTATCCATAAATTCATATCAATTTCATGAATTCATAGTGTTCATAATTCATAATGTATATCAATTAACCCAACATTCATATAATAAACATAACATATATAATATATGATATAATAACATATATATATATACATTACATATATATAATAATATACCATGCATGAAAAATACTACAATATATATATATAAACACACTCACACGTACACAGCTATGCATGCATTATATATATATATACTATACACTACACTTTCATGCATACATATATATTATGTAAATATACATGCACACACCAAAAGCCATGCATGCAATCTCACTCACCCACACAGCCATGCATATATAATCACACAACACATATGTATATACACTACACACACACAGCAGAAGCAGCAGACCCAGGTACGCGAGGAAGAAGAAGAAAAGCGGGCAAAAGAATTCAGAAAAACAGGGTGACACCCCCGTGTCACCCTCCCAGCCTTGACCGAGACACGCCCGTGTCTCGGTACAGAGATCCCGGCCAAGTCTGCACCCCCCGTGCCTCGCCTGAACTGCCAAAAATGGCACGCCCGTGACTCAGCACAGCAGCCTCTGTTCTCGGCAGCAACAGACGCAGAACAGAGCAGCCCAAATACGTAGGAAAGGCAGGCAATAAAGGAGGCTAAACAAGGTGTAACAGAGCTGCAAGAACTCAGCTAAAACTCATGCTAAAAGCCCACAAAAATGACAGCAAGAAGGAAGAAGGAAATGAGCAGTTTTGACAGCAATTTTCAGTCCAGAAAAACAGGGCAACACTTCGAAGAAACAGAGCAAGCGTGAGCTCAAACAATACGGTTCAGTTCAAGTCCAAAAAGCCACCAAATACGCAGCAAAACACCATATAATCAACAAGTAAATCAGTTCCAAACATGATCAATCAAAGCATGGAAGCATACGTGACCTTCCCATGGAATTTCTGAAAATTTCATAAATGATATCTCATCCATATCTCAACGAACATGAAATCAAAGATCATAAATGTTATGAGGAAGTCAAAACAATTAATATCAGGCTTGGAATCGATCAAAACCATAGAGAAACGAAGAAGATCAAGATTTTGCCCAAAACTCTAACTTTCGGTAAAATGGCCCAGAAATGATTAAACCATGCTCAAACTTGTGAATGAAAGGATGAAAATGAACAGAATTAAACATATAATTCAATCCCTAACTTACCTTGATGATTGGTTGAAGTTTGAAGAAGATTTGAGCTCCAAAATCTTCAAGGGATGGAGGGTTACGGGACTGGAGAGAGAGGCAGAAGCTTTGGCTGAAGTTTGGGGTTTGTGAGAGGATAATATCGGTCAAGGCTGAGTATATCATGATAAAGGGTTGAGTTAGGGTTTCAAAGGATCAAACCATGGTTAATTTGGTTATGGTTTGGGCAAGATATGGCTAATTTAGTGCAACAAGGTCATGTTGGTCGCCGATTCGTTTTTCGGTTGAAATTCGGAGTTTCAAATGAATTAGGAAAAATGTAAGGCTAAGTTTACTAAACTCGAATTTTCGTTACGAGTTCAGCGGAGTTGACGGAACTCGAATCCGAGTTCCCGACCTCAAGATATTAAATTCGGAACCAAGGGTACGCTAAGTGCTCGTTAGCCCCCGTTTTGGTTCCTCGAAACAAATTAAATTCGTTAACTAATCAAATGAATTCGAAAATGTAAATTGAGCATAGAATCATGTTCATAACACATATATGTACAACATATTACAAATTCGTACCAATTTGATATCATTTCATAAGAGAACGAAGCACAAAATTAATAACATGCACATTTTATGGAATTCATGCATAATACATTAAAATTCCATGAAAAATTATAGTTCAAATTTCATGCAATCCATGCAGGAGTTAAAATTCCCATGCAAAACATATAATCTCATGCATGAATAAAATTTTCATGCAAACTATATTAATTTACATGCAAAATAAAATATTCATGCATGAATGAAATTCTCATGCAAAAAAAATACATTAATCCCACGTATAATATATATATATAAGTAATTAATTAAAACATGATTAATTAACATAACATATAATTAGTATAGTCATTAAATCAATAATTAGATAATTAAACATATACGCATATATATATAATACGAAATATATATAAATATAATTAATAATATTAGAATGAAATATTATAATATAATATAATAAAATAATAACAATTATAATAAAATTAAATATAACACACGTAAAAACAATTAATTCGCGCAATTTGGTAAACACATACGCTCTACCTTTACGTCCGAAAAGTCGGGGCGTTACATATACAATGATCCCATTACAAATTTGATTCAAGTCTCCTAAGGTTGTTGGCCATTACACACATCATGGAACTTGAATTTGACCACAAAAATTATTAAATCGCTCACGCGACTTGATCAATCGCTCAGGCGATTCTTACTCTAGTTCGCACTTATTATTGTTTTATATTATTTTGTTAGTCCCCTAACATGTTTCTTTTACGTCTGATATGAGCCCTATCGTGATTCTTCTCCGTGGGGTATGATGTATTGCAAACCTAGGTCATAATCCCAAACAAATCTTAACATCATCTTTGTTACCTTGTAGAAAAAATTATGATTGATACATTCAAATCAAGCTTGGGCATAACCAATTATACAATGATCCCATTACAAATTTGATTCAATTCTCCTAAGATTGTTGGCGATTAAACACATCATGGAACTTGAATTTGACCACAAAAATTATTAAATCGCTCACGCGACTTGATCAATCACTCAGGCGATTCTTAATCTAGGTCGCACTTAATATTGTTTTATATTATTTTGTTAGTCCCCTAACATGTTTCTTTTACGTCTGATGTGAGCCCTATCGTGATTCTTCTCCGTGGGGTATGATGTATTGCAAACCTAGGTGATAATCCCAAACACATCTTAACATCATCTTTGTTACCATGTAGAAAACATTGTGATTGATACATTCAAATCAAGCTTGGGCATAACCAATTATACAATGATCCCATTACAAATTTGATTCAAGTCTCCTAAGGTTGTTGGCCATTACACACATCATGGAACTTGAATTTGACCACAAAAATTATTAAATCGCTCACGCGACTTGATCAATCGCTCAGGCGATTCTTAATCTAGGTCGCACTTATTATTGTTTTATATTATTTTGTTAGTCCCCTAGCATGTTTCTTTTGCTTATGATATGAGCCCCATCGTGATTCTTCTCCGTGGGGTATGATGTATTGCAAACCTAGGTCATAATCCCAAACAAATCTTAACATCATCTTTGTTACCTTGTAGAAAAAATTATGATTGATACATTCAAATCAAGCTTGGGCATAACCAATTATACAATGATCCCATTACAAATTTGATTCAATTCTCCTAAGATTGTTGGCGATTAAACACATCATGGAACTTGAATTTGGCCACAAAAATTATTAAATCGCTCACGCGACTTGATGAATTGCTCAGACGATTCTTAATCTAGGTCGCACTTATTATTGTTTTATAGTATTTTGTTAGTCCCCTAGCATGTTTCTTTTGCGTATGATATGAGCCCCATCGTGATTCTTCTCCGTGGGGTATGATGTATTGCAAACCTAGGTCATAATCCCAAACAAATCTTAACATCATCTTTGATACCATGTAGAAAAAATTATGATTGATACATACAAATCAAGCTTGGGCATAACCAATTATACAATGATCCCATTACAAATTTGATTCAAGTCTCCTAAGGTTGTTGGCCATTACACACGTCATGGAACTTGAATTTGGCCACAAAAATTATTAAATCGCTCACGCGACTTGATGAATCGCTCAGGTGATTCTTAATCTAGGTCGCACTTATTATTGTTTTATATTATTTTCTTAGTCCCCTAGCATATTTCATTTGCGTATGATATGAGCCCCATCGTGATTCTTCTCCGTGGGGTATGATGTATTGCAAACCTAGGTCATAATCCCAAACAAATCTTAACATCATCTTTGTTACCATGTAGAAAACATTGTGATTGATACATTCAAATCCAGCTTGGGCATAACCAATTATACAATGATCCCATTACAAATTTGATTCAAGTCTCCTAAGGTTGTTGGCCATTACACACATCATGGAACTTGAATTTGACCACAAAAATTATTAAATCGCTCACGCGACTTGATCAATCGCTCAGGCGATTCATAATCTAGGTCGCACTTATTATTGTTTTATATTATTTTGTTAGTCCCCTAACATGTTTCTTTTACGTCTGATATGAGCCCTATCGTGATTCTTCTCCGTGGGGTATGATGTATTGCAAACCTAGGTGATAATCCCAAACACATCTTAACATCATCTTTGTTACCATGTAGAAAACATTGTGATTGATACATTCAAATCAAGCTTGGGCATAACCAATTATACAATGATCCCATTACAAATTTGATTCAAGTCTCCTAAGGTTGTTGGCCATTACACACAACATGGAACTTTAATTTGGCCACAAAAATTATTAAATCACTCACTCGACTTGATGAATCGCTTAGACGATTCTTAATCTAGGTCGCACTTATTATTGTTTTATATTATTTTGTTAGTCCGGTAGCATGTTTCTTTTGCGTATGATATGAGCCCCATCGTGATTCTTCTCAGTGGGGTATGATGTATTGCAAACCTAGGTCATAATCCTAAACAAATCTTAACATCATCTTTGTTACCATGTAGAAAACATAGTGATTTATACATTCAAATCCAGCGTGGGCATAACCAATTATACAATGATCCCATTACAAATTTGATTCAAGTCTCCTAAGGTTGTTGGCCATTACACACATCATGGAACTTGAATTTGACCACAAAATTTATTAAATCGCTCACGCGACTTGATCAATCACTCAGGCGATTCTTAATCTAGGTCGCACTTATTATTGTTTTATATTATTTTGTTAGTCCCCTAGCATGTTTCTTTTGCGTATGATATGAGCCCTATCGTGATTCTTCTCCGTGGGGTATGATGTATTGCAAACCTAGGTCATAATCCCAAACACACCTTAACATCATCTTTGTTACCATGTAGAAAACATTGTGATTGATACATTCAAATCAAGCTTGGGCATAACCAATTATACAATGATCCCATTACAAATTTGATTCAAGTCTCCTAAGGTTGTTGGCCATTACACACAACATGGAACTTTAATTTGGCCACAAAAATTATTAAATCACTCACTCGACTTGATGAATCGCTTAGGCGATTCTTAATCTAGGTCGCACTTATTATTGTTTTATATTATTTGTTAGTCCCCTAGCATGTTTCTTTTGCGTATGATATGAGCCCCATCGTGATTCTTCTCCGTGGGGTATGATGTATTGCAAACCTAGGTCATAATCCCAAACAAATCTTAACATCATCTTTGTTACCTTGTAGAAAAAATTATGATTGATACATTCAAATCAAGCATGGGCATAACCAATTATACAATGATCCCATTACAAATTTGATTCAAGTCTCCTAAGATTGTTGGCCATTAAACACATCATGGAACTTTAATTTGGCCACAAAAATTATTAAATCGCTCACGCGACTTGATGAATTGCTCAGACGATTCTTAATCTAGGTCGCACTTATTATTGTTTTATAGTATTTTGTTAGTCCCCTAGCATTTTTCTTTTGCGTATGATATTAGCCCCATCGTGATTCTTCTCCGTGGGGTATGATGTATTGCAAACCTAGGTCATAATCCCAAACAAATCTTAACATCATCTTTGTTACCATGTAGAAAACATTGTGATTGATACATTCAAATCAAGCTTGGGCATAACCAATTATACAATGATCTCATTACAAATTTGATTCAAGTCTCCTAAGTTTGTTGGCCATTACACACATCATGGAACTTGAATTTGGCCACAAAAATTATTAAATCTCTCAGTCGACTTGATGAATCGCTCAGGCGATTCTTAATCTAGGTCGCACATATTATTGTTTTATAGTATTTTGTTAGTCCCCTAGCATGTTTCTTTTGCGTATGATATGAGCCCCATCGTGATTCTTCTCCGTGGGGTATGATGTATTGCAAACCTAGGTCATAATCCCAAACAAATCTTAACATCATCTTTGATACCATGTAGAAAAAATTATGATTGAAACATTCAAATCAAGCTTGGGCGTAACCAATTATACAATGATTCCATTACAAATTTGTTTCAAGTCTCCTAAGGTTGTTGGCCATTACACACATCCTGGAACTTGAATTTGGCCACAAAAATTATTAAATCGCTCAAGCGACTTGATGAATCGCTCAGGCGATTCTTAATCTAGGTCGCACTTATTATTGTTTTATATTATTTTGTTAGTCCCCTAGCATGTTTCTTTTGCGTATGATATGAGCCCCATCGTGATTCTTCTCCGTGGGGTATGATGTATTGCAAACCTAGGTCATAATCCCAAACAAATCTTAACATCATCTTTGATACCATGTAGAAAAAATTATGATTGATACATTCAAATCAGGCTTGGGCATAACCAATTATACAATGATCCCATTACAAATTTGATTCAAGTCTCCTAAGGTTGTTGGCCATTACACACGTCATGGAACTTGAATTTGGCCACAAAAATTATTAAATCGCTCACGCGACTTGATGAATCGCTCAGGCGATTCTTAATCTAGGTCGCACTTATTATTGTTTTATGTTATTTTCTTAGTCCCCTAGCATGTTTCATTTGCGTGTGATATGAGCCCCATCGTGATTCTTCTCCGTGGGGTATGATGTATTGCAAACCTAGGTCATAATCCCAAACAAATCTTAACATCATCTTTGTTACCATGTAGAAAACATTGTGATTGATACATTCAAATCCAGCTTGGGCATAACCAATTATACAATGATCCCATTACAAATTTGATTCAAGTCTCCTAAGGTTGTTGGCCATTACACACATCATGGAACTTGAATTTGACCACAAAAATTATTAAATCGCTCACGCGACTTGATCAATCGCTCAGGCGTTTCTTAATCTAGGTCGCACTTATTATTGTTTTATATTATTTTGTTAGTCCCCTAGCATGTTTCTTTTGCGTATGATATGAGCCCTATCGTGATTCTTCTCCGTGGGGTATGATGTATTGCAAACCTAGGTCATAATCCCAAACACATCTTAACATCATCTTTGTTACCATGTAGAAAACATTGTGATTGATAAATTCAAATCAAGCTTGGGCATAACCAATTATACAATGATCCCATTACAAATTTGATTCAAGTCTCCTAAGGTTGTTGGCCATTACACACATCATGGAACTTCAATTTGGCCACAAAAATTATTAAATCGCTCACGCGACTTGATGAATCGCTCAGGCGATTCTTAATCTAGGTCGCACTTATTATTGTTTTATAGTATTTTGTTAGTCCCCTAGCATGTTTCTTTTGAGTATGATATGAGCCCCATCGGGATTCTTCTCCGTGGGGTATGATGTATTGCAAACCTAGGTCATAATCCCAAACAAATCTTAACATCATCTCTGTTACCATGTAGAAAACATTGTGATTGATACATTCAAATCAAGCTTGGGCATAACCAATTATACAATGATCCCATTACAAATTTGATTCAAGTCTCCTAAGATTGTTGGCCATTACACACAGCATGGAACTTTAATTTGGCCACAAAAATTATTAAATCGCTCACGCGACTTGATGAATTGCTCAGACGATTCTTAATCTAGGTCGCACTTATTATTGTTTTATAGTATTTTGTTAGTCCCCTAGCATTTTTCTTTTGCGTATGATATGAGCCCCATCGTGATTCTTCTCCATGGGGTATGATGTATTGCAAACCTAGGTCATAATCCCAAACAAATCTTAACATCATCTTTGTTACCTTGTAGAAAAAATTATGATTGATACATTCAAATCAAGCTTGGGCATAACCAATTATACAATGATCTCATTACAAATTTGATTCAAGTCTCCTAAGGTTGTTGGCCATTACACACATCATGGAACTTGAATTTGGCCACAAAAATTATTAAATCACTCAGTCGACTTGATGAATCGCTCAGGCGATTCTTAATCTAGGTCGCACATATTATTGTTTTATAGTATTTTGTTAGTCCCCTAGCATGTTTCTTTTGCGTATGATATGAGCCCCATCGTGATTCTTCTCCGTGGGGTATGATGTATTGCAAACCTAGGTCATAATCCCAAACAAATCTTAACATCATCTTTGATACCATGTAGAAAAAATTATGATTGATACATTCAAATCAAGCTTGGGCATATCCAATTATACAATGATTCCATTACAAATTTGATTCAAGTCTCCTAAGGTTGTTGGCCATTACACACATCCTGGAACTTGAATTTGGCCACAAAAATTATTAAATCGCTCACGCGACTTGATGAATCGCTCAGGCGATTCTTAATCTAGGTCGCACTTATTATTGTTTTATATTATTTTGTTAGTCCCCTAGCATGTTTCTTTTGCGTATGATATGAGCCCCATCGTGATTCTTCTCCGTGGGGTATGATGTATTGCAAACCTAGGTCATAATCCCAAACAAATCTTAATATCATCTTTGATACCATGTAGAAAAAATTATGATTGATACATTCAAATCAGGCTTGGGCATAACCAATTATACAATGATCCCATTACAAATTTGATTCAAGTCTCCTAAGGTTGTTGGCCATTACACACGTCATGGAACTTGAATTTGGCCACAAAAATTATTAAATCGCTCACGCGACTTGATGAATCGCTCAGGCGATTCTTAATCTAGGTCGCACTTATTATTGTTTTATATTATTTTGTTAGTCCCCTAGCATGTTTCTTTTGCGTATGATATGAGCCCCATCGTGATTCTTCTCCGTGGGGTATGATGTATTGCAAACCTAGGTCATAATCCCAAACAAATCTTAATATCATCTTTGATACCATGTAGAAAAAATTATGATTGATACATTCAAATCAGGCTTGGGCATAACCAATTATACAATGATCCCATTACAAATTTGATTCAAGTCTCCTAAGGTTGTTGGCCATTACACACGTCATGGAACTTGAATTTGGCCACAAAAATTATTAAATCGCTCACGCGACTTGATGAATCGCTCAGGCGATTCTTAATCTAGGTCGCACTTATTATTGTTTTATGTTATTTTTTTAGTCCCCTAGCATGTTTCATTTGCGTATGATATGAGCCCCATCGTGATTCTTCTCCGTGGGGTATGATGTATTGCAAACCTAGGTCATAATCCCAAACAAATCTTAACATCATCTTTGTTACCATGTAGAAAACATTGTGATTGATACATTCAAATCCAGCTTGGGAATAACCAATTATACAATGATCCCATTACAAATTTGATTCAAGTCTCCTAAGGTTGTTGCCCATTACACACATCATGGAACTTGAATTTGACCACAAAAATTATTAAATCGCTCACGCGACTTGATCAATCGCTCAGGCGTTTCTTAATCTAGGTCGCACTTATTATTGTTTTATATTATTTTGTTAGTCCCCTAGCATGTTTCTTTTGCGTATGATATGAGCCCTATCGTGATTCTTCTCCGTGGGGTATGATGTATTGCAAACCTAGGTCATAATCCCAAACACATCTTAACATCATCTTTGTTACCATGTAGAAAACATTGTGATTGATAAATTCAAATCAAGCTTGGGCATAACCAATTATACAATGATCCCATTACAAATTTGATTCAAGTCTCCTAAGGTTGTTGGCCATTACACACATCATGGAACTTCAATTTGGCCACAAAAATTATTAAATCGCTCACGCGACTTGATGAATCGCTCAGGCGATTCTTAATTTAGGTCGCACTTATTATTGTTTTATAGTATTTTGTTAGTCCCCTAGCATGTTTCTTTTGAGTATGATATGAGCCCCATCGTGATTCTTCTCCGTGGGGTATGATGTATTGCAAACCTAGGTCATAATCCCAAACAAATCTTAACATCATCTCTGTTACCATGTAGAAAACATTGTGATTGATACATTCAAATCAAGCTTGGGCAAAACCAATTATAAAATGATCCCATTACAAATTTGATTCAAGTCTCCCAAGGTTGTTGGCCATTACACACAGCATGGAACTTTAATTTGGCCACAAAAATTATTAAATCACTCACTCGACTTGATGAATCGCTCAGGCGATTCTTAATCTAGGTCGCACTTATTATTGTTTGATATTATTTTGTTAGTCCCCTAGCATGTTTCTTTTGCGTATGATATGAGCCCCATCGTGATTCTTCTCCGTGGGGTATGATGTATTGCAAACCTAGGTCATAATCCCAAACAAATCTTAACATCATCTTTGTTACCTTGTAGAAAAAATTATGATTGATACATTCAAATCAAGCTTGGGCATAACCAATTATACAATGATCCCATTACAAATTTGATTCAAGTCTCCTAAGATTGTTGGCCATTAAACACATCATGGAACTTGAATTTGGCCACAAAAATTATTAAATCGCTCACGCGACTTGATGAATCGCTCAGGCGATTCTTAATCTAGGTCGCACTTATTATTGTTTTATATTATTTTGTTAGTCCCCTAGCATGTTTCTTTTGAGTATGATATGAGCCCCATCGTGATTCTTCTCCGTGGGGTATGATGTATTCCAAACCTAGGTCATAATCCCAAACAAATCTTAACATCATCTTTGTTACCATGTAGAAAACATTGTGATTGATACATTCAAATCAAGCTTGGGCATAACCAATTATACAATGATCCAATTACAAATTTGATTCAAGTCTCCTAAGGTTGTTGGCCATTACACACATCATGGAACTTCAATTTGGCCACAAAAATTATTAAATCGCTCACGCGACTTGATGAATCGCTCAGGCGATTCTTAATCTAGGTCGCACTTATTATTGTTTTATAGTATTTTGTTAGTCCCCTAGCATGTTTCTTTTGAGTATGATATGAGCCCCATCGTGATTCTTCTCCGTGGGGTATGATGTATTGCAAACCTAGGTCATAATCCCAAACAAATCTTAACATCATCTCTGTTACCATGTAGAAAACATTGTGATTGATACATTCAAATCAAGCTTGGGCATAACCAATTATACAATGATCCCGTTACAAATTTGATTCAAGTCTCCTAAGGTTGTTGGCCATTACACACAGCATGGAACTTTAATTTGGCCACAAAAATTATTAAATCACTCACTCGACTTGATGAATCGCTTAGGCGATTCTTAATCTAGGTCGCACTTATTATTGTTTTATATTATTTTGTTAGTCCCCTAGCATGTTTCTTTTGCGTATGATATGAGCCCCATCGTGATTCTTCTCCGTGGGGTATGATGTATTGCAAACCTAGGTCATAATCCCAAACAAATCTTAACATCATCTTTGTTACCTTGTAGAAAAAATTATGATTGATACATTCAAATCAAGCTTGGGCATAACCAATTATACAATGATCCCATTACAAATTTGATTCAAGTCTCCTAAGATTGTTGGCCATTAAACACACCATGGAACTTGAATTTGGCCACAAAAATTATTAAATCGCTCACGCGACTTGATGAATCGCTCAGACGATTCTTAATCTAGGTCGCACTTATTATTGTTTTATAGTATTTTGTTAGTCCCCTAGCATGTTTCTTTTGCGTATGATATGAGCCCCATCGTGATTCTTCTCCGTGGGGTATGATGTATTGCAAACCTAGGTCATAATCCCAAACAAATCTTAACATCATCTTTGTTACCATGTAGAAAACATTGTGATTGATACATTCAAATCAAGCTTGGGCATAACCAATTATACAATGATCCCATTACAAATTTGATTCAAGTCTCCTATGGTTGTTGGCCATTACACACATCATGAAACTTGAATTTGGCCACAAAAATAATAAAATCGCTCACGCGACTTGATGAATCGCTCAGGCGATTCTTAATCTATGTCGGACTTATTGTTGTTTTATATTATTTTGTTAGTCCCCTAGCATGTTTCATTTGCGTATGATATGAGCCCCATCGTGATTCTTCTCCGTGGGGTATGATGTATTGCAAACCTAGGTCATAATCCCAAACAAATCTTAACATCATCTTTGTTACCATGTAGAAAACATTGTAATTGATACATTCAAATCAAGCTTGGGGATAACCAATTATACAATGATCCCATTACAAATTTGATTCAAGTCTCCTAAGGTTGTTGGCCATTACACACATCATGGAACTTGAATTTGGCCACAAAAATTATTAAATCGCTCACGCGACTTGATCAATCGCTCAGGCGATTCTTAATCTAGGTCTGTAACACCCAACATTTTCGGAGCAAGATACGATGTCGTTTTCGTACAATTAGAACGTTATTTATTTAACTTTGCATGTACTTGAATTGAATTATGTCATGCTTTAATTGTTTAATTGGCTCAATTTCAATCGTATAAAAATATGTGGACTTAATTGGAATATGTGTTTAATACCTATTTGCTCTTTAATTTGAATTGCTTGGGCTAAATTGTAATTATTAAACTTTGGGGGTCAATTTCTAACTATGGGAAATTCAATTGAACTTAATTGGACACCATTTTAAATCTTTGGGGAACTTTTATAAATTCTAAATCTTTAAGTGGACCTATCTGAACCCTAATTGAATTTTGGGACTCGATCGCACTACTTATTTTCTTGAGGGACTTGTTTGCAATTTCTGGGAGTTGTGGCTATTATAACCCGAGAAAACCCTAGCAGCCTTCACATTCTTCATTTCTTTTCTTTCCCCTTTGTCTTCAACAATCTGCAGCGGCAGCTCCAACTTCCCCACCGCGAAGCCACCGCAACTCTGCTCTT
Organism: Lantana camara; assembly: GCA_037501455.1. Lineage (NCBI taxonomy): Eukaryota > Viridiplantae > Streptophyta > Magnoliopsida > Lamiales > Verbenaceae > Lantana > Lantana camara. Next base: position 61,120,133 of record CM074857.1, on the reverse strand, counting down.
CTCCTCCCCTTCACGCTGAACCACCCCAGTCGCCAATCATCTTCCCCGGTGACACGCCACCGCCGTTAGCCATCATCGCGGGCCACCTCCGTTCGCCAACAAGCAGCAACAACGGCACCACCCTCCTCCGAAAACCACCACCATCCTTCCGCCGCGCCAGCTTCGGAAGCCCCGCTATAGAAACAGAGAATCAGCCACCTCCCGCCGCCACAGCACCACCTTCAGCCGTCTCTACCTCTCTTGCCCAGATCTGGAAGGGCGGTTGAATCTCTCTCCCGTTCTAGATCTGAGAAGGGAAGCCGCCTCCACTAGCCCTTACAGCCCCAGTTTCCGGCAAAAAATTCAAGAGGAGAAACCCCAGGTCTTCTTCAGCGGGCTCATTTCGTACCGCCGTCATCTCCGACGAGACGACCACCGTTGAAGCTCCTGGAATCGCCTTCGGACGAACCTCTCTCTCTCTCTCTCCACCCCATTCCAGAAGAAAGGAAGCAGCTGCCTACCACCACTCCTTCCGCCGGAAAAGCCATGGTCATCCACCCTCTCTTCCGACCATCATGCGACAGTAACAGAGCAGCATCAACGTAGGCCATTTCTCCCCTTAAGATTTGGATAAGCCAAGGAGATATGGTCGGATATTATCATCGCCACCTTCCCCAGTTTATACTGTCGACGATCGCCGTTGATCTCCTCTCTTTCAATTCTGAATTGTAGGCTCCCTTCCTTCCATCTTTCTTTTAATTGTAATTTCGTCATAATATAAACTATGCATGGGATGAAGATTATATGTATTCTTTTCCGGAACTGTGAACTGAGTTTTCGGATTTATATATGTATAGTTGTTGTGTGAGAGAATTTATGCAGTAAAATGTCGGTCATGTTGTTGTGGATTGAATGGGCTTCGTTAATTCGACTCTTGAGTTTTGTAAATTCTGAATTGACTCTCTGATGCTCAATCTTGTGAATTTCTGTTGTTAATGGAACACGTATATGGTTACATTTGTGTAAGTGATTGGTAATGTGAGGATCAATTGGTTTCAGGAGTGAATTGATGATGGAATAACACTCGAGCGTATATGTGTATGGTTGTGGTTAATCGAGAGTTGTAACAAGTATGTTAATCGATAATTGTTGGTGTTATTGTAGCTGGGGGACGTTGAAGTGGTGAGTGTATAACTGACTGGAATTTTAATTGGAAATTTGATGACTAATTGGTTCAAGGCTCCTGGTTGATTAGTTGTCACCAAATTGAATTAATTAGCTTTTGTTTTGGTTTTGTGTGGGTGAAGTGATAACTGTATGTTGATAAACTTATGAAATACAAATCAAATGTAATCGTTGTTGTATAAATAATGGGTATATTTTGGTTGCCAACATGAATTAGAGCTACTCCCATTGAAATTTGATGGAGTATGCTTGAAGATGTGTGTGTATGCCTGGATAAAGAAACGACCTTATAGTTGAAGTGTACTGATATGTAGTCATGATAATAATTTAATTAAGTGGGGGTTAATATAATTAAAATGGGGAAAGCTTAAATTACAATATGATTTTTGTGGAACGAGCATGTTTGTATTAATTAGGAAGACTTGAGCTTGAAACTCTTAAACCTATAATGAATTAAGTCATATGTTTTAAAGTATTGGCTGATCATACCTTACAGTGCATGAATAATCAAGTAATGATGTATTTGGAAATTTTGTCTTAGTAATATTTTGTAATAATAAATGAATTGGTGTGTGAGCTAACTTGGATCAATTGAAGTGTTGCATATTTGCATAAGTGCATGAAGGGTGTGAATTGCGTGTTTAAATACCGAACTTGAGTGTATTAGCTATTTAATTAATCATCTTGCTTTCGAGTATATGAATTATGATCACGAATCACACATACCTCTGATATTGTATGGTTATCTATAACATGAGGACATTAATTGTACATGTGAACACGATTACGCATTTCATCATTCTTAAACATCATAAATTATGAGTTTTACACACGTGTATGTCTCTCATGCACTCCTACTCATTGTCGTGCGTCTATGTGGTTCATGTTTGAGTCGTGTCTCATGAATACTTCATGTTTCCCTTTCTGTCAGTGATCTCCATGGTAGAGATACCCGATCAAGTATGCACCTGTCTTCTTAGTCCTTGTGTCTCGTCGTTTCTCAGGTGAGGTTTAGGATTTTGTATAGTTATGCGACCTATGGCCTTAATATGCTGATTTCAACCCCTTCATGCGAGTATAGCTATTATATACATATGTGTTGGGTATGATATGTTTATGACCTTGTGAAACAACTCTGTTTTTGGAAAATTAGATATGAAAGCATATATAAGCTGTTTTCAAAAGTATGTTACGTTATGTTCCTGTAGCGAGTTGGCCATGAAATATTAGCATCTGTATGTATGTATGTATGTGGATCCAAGGAGCTATGGGTAAGGAGCCCCCGGGACGGCTAGGGCCGTCGGGGATATACCTGTGCGTAGTTCCAAGGAGCTATGGGTAAGGAGCCCCCGAGACTGTTAAGGCCATCGGGGATATACCTGTGCGTAGTTCCTTTTGAGATATCATTGCGCGACCTTAGGGTGATGAGGAAGACGTGGTATCTTGAGCCTTCGGCTAAGGCCGGGGAGGACTCTTGTGGGTTCGCTACCCCTTGAGGGTGTGTATGTTCTAGATGGTTTGGGGACGGCACATCCCCTCCATCACTGGTGTAAAGGTTGGATTTGATTCTGTATTTTATGTTTTGTTATGTTCTGAGGAGTAAAGGTTGGAAGCTCGTACTCGCCGAGCATGTGTTCTGTTCTGTCTGGGAATTATGAATCGAGATAGAGTTTCTGAAATGTTTTCTAAAACTTATACTTATATTTATCTTTTGGGTACTTTTGGAAATGTCTTTGGTATGCAACACCTATCTCCGGTTCATGAGTCCACCCTTCTGATATGTGCTATGCTCTATATATATACAGTGGGTGTGCGTTAGCCCCCTCACTCAGTCAGTTGACTGACCCCTCATTTATCTTTTAGTTTGCAGGTTTCCTTTTGGCTTGAGCTAGGCGGAAGTGAGTCTCCTGTGTTACACTTGTCAGTCTAGTTGGTATTAGGATGCATTTGTCGCATACTTTATTTATGTTATGTATTTATGTTTCACAGTTGAACGTTATGTTTATGTTCTACTTAGACTTGAACCCGTGTGGGGTTAGTAAGCTAGTATTTGGATGTTAGTAGATATTATGATGAAACTTATGATGTTTATTACGTTGGATTATGAATTTATTCGGGACTAGGTATTTATGCTAGTTGAACCCGTCACCTGCTATGTATGTTTTGTTTTAAATGCTTCCGCTATCTATTGATATTGGTTTTAATTGCTTCCGCACTCTGAGTTTGTCAAGTTAGATCCGCCTAGCCTAGTGTCTGAGTTGGTCTCCCGTTCGCTATGATTCGGTTTCGGGCATGGACTTTCTATTCCGTGATCGGGTCTGGGTCTTAGTGCGGGGGATGTGGCATCCTCCGTGTGGGGTGTTACAAGGTCGCACTAATTATTGTTTTATATTATTTTGTTAGTCCCCTAGCAAGTTTCTTTTGCGTATGATATGAGCCCGATCGTGATTCTTCTCCGTGGGGTATGATGTATTGCAAACCTAGGTCATAATCCCAAACACATCTTAACATCATCTTTGTTACCATGTAGAAAACATTGTGATTGATACATTCAAATCAAGCTTGGGCATAACCAATTATACAATGATCCCATTACAAATTTGATTCAAGTCTCCTAAGGTTGTTGGCCATTACACACATCATGGAACTTGAATTTGGCCACAAAAATTATTAAATCACTCACTCGACTTGATGAATCGCTCAGGCGATTTTTAATCTAGGTCGCACTTATTATTGTTTTATATTATTTTGTTAGTCCCCTAGCATGTTTCTTTTGCGTATGATATGAGCCCCATCGTGATTCTTCTCCGTGGGGTATGATGTATTGCAAACCTAGGTCATAATCCCAAACAAATCTTAACATCATCTTTGTTACCATGTAGAAAAAATTATGATTGATACATTCAAATCAAGCTTGGGCGTAACCAATTATACAATGATCCCATTACAAATTTGATTCAAGTCTCCTAAGGTTGTTGGCCATTAAACACATCATGGAACTTGAATTTGGCCACAAAAATTATTAAATCGCTCACGCGACTTGATGAATTGCTCAGACGATTCTTAATCTAGGTCGCACTTATTATTGTTTTATAGTATTTTCTTAGTCCCCTAGCATGTTTCTTTTGCGTATGATATGAGCCCCATCGTGATTCTTCTCCGTGGGGTATGATGTATTGCAAACCTAGGTCATAATCCCAAAAAAATCTTAACATCATCTTTGTTACCAGGTAGAAAACATTGTGATTGATACATTCAAATCAAGCTTGGGCATAACCAATTATACAATGATCCCATTAAAAATTTGATTCAAGTCTCCTAAGGTTGTTGGCCATTACACACATCATGGAACTTGAATTTGGCCACAAAAATAATAAAATCGCTCACTCGACTTGATGAATCGCTCAGGCGATTCTTAATCTAGGTCGCACTTATTATTCTTTTATATTATTTTGTTAGTCCCCCTAGCATGTTTCTTTTGCGTATGATATGAGCCCCATCGTGATTCTTTTCCGTGGGGTATGATGTATTGCAAACCTAGGTCATAATCCCAAAAAAATCTTAACATCATCTTTTATACCAAGTAGAAAAAATTATGATTGATACATTCAAATCAAGCTTGGGCATAACCAATTATACAATGATCCCATTACAAATTTGATTCAAGTCTCGTAAGGCTTTTGGCCATTACACACATCCTGGAACTTGAATTTGGCCACAAAAATTATTAAATCGCTCACGCGACTTGATGAATCGCTCTGGCGATTCTTAATCTAGGTCGCACTTATTATTATTTTATATTATTTTGTTAGTCCCCTAGCATGTTTCTTTTGCGTATTGTAACACCCCAGACAGAGGTTGCCACATCCCCCGCACTAAGACCCAGACCCGGTCACGAAATGGAAAGTCCATGCCCGAATCCGAATCATAGCGAACGGGAGACCAACTCACACACTAGGCTAGGCGGATCTAACTTGACAAACTCAGAGTGCGGAAGCAATTAAAACCAATAACAATAGATAGCGGAAGCATTTAAAACAAAACATGCAAAGCAGGTGACGGGTTCAACTGGCCTAGATACCTAATCCCGAATAATAGATCAACAAACATAACAAGTGACGGGTTCAACTAGCATAAATCCCTAGTCCCAAATATCAACATAAATTAATAATCATCAAGTGCCACAAGGGGCCGAATGAGGGTGCCACAAGGGGCTACCGAATAGTGAAGTATAATCTCAAGTCTACAAGTCTTAAGTATAAGTAAAGTGTATGAGAGGACAAATGCAAATAGAAAGACTAGACCGACGAAGTGCAACTCAAAGGACTCACTTCCGCCTAGCAAACGCCAACAACCTGCAACTAAAAGTGTAAATGAGGGGTCAGTCAACTTGACCGAGTGAGGGGGCTAACGCACACCCACTGTATATATATATGGAGCATAGCACATATCAGAAGGGTGGACTCATGAACCGGAGATAGGTGTTGCATACCAAAGACATTTCCAAAAGTACCCAAAAGATAGTTATAAGTATAAGCTTTAGAAAACATTTTAGAAACTCTATCTCGATTCATGATTCCCAGACAGAACAGAACACATGCTCGGCGAGTACGAGCTTCCAACCTTTACTCCTCAGAATCATATCAGAACATAAAATACGAAATCAATCCAACCTTTACACCAATAATGGAGGGGATGTGCCGTCCCCAAACCATCTAGAACATACACACCCTCAAGGGGTAGCGAACCCACAAGAGTCCTCCCCGGCCTTAGCCGAAGGCTCAAGATACCACGTCTCCCTCATCACCCTAAGGTCGCGCAATGATATCTCAAATGGAACTACGCACAGGTATATCCCCGATGGCCTTAACAGTCTCGGGGGCTCCTTACCCATAGCTCCATGGAACTACGCACAGGTATATCCCCGACGGCCCTAACCGTCCCGGGGGCTCGTTACCCATAGCTCCTAGGATCCACATACAAACATACATACATACATACAGATGCCAATATTTCATGGCCAACTCGCTACAGAACATAACGTAACATACTTTTCAAAACCGCTTACATATGCTTTCATATCTAATTTTCCAAAACAGAGTTGTTTCACAAGGTCATAAACATATCATAGCCAACACGTACGTATATAATAGATATACTCGCATGCAGGGGTTGAAATCAGCACATCAAGGCCATAGGTCGCATAACTATACAAAATCCTAAACCTCACCTGAGAAACGACGAGACACAAGGACTGAGAAGACGGGTGCATACTTGATCGGGTATCTCTGCCATGGAGATCACTGACAGAAAGGGAAACATGAAGTATTCATGAGACACGACTCAAACATGAACCACATAGACGCACGGCAATGAGTAGGAGTGCATGAGAGACATACACGTGTGTAAAACTCATAATTTATGATGTTTAAGAATGATGAAAGGCGTAATCGTGTTCACATGTACAATTAATGTCCTCATGTTATAGATAATCATACAATATCAGAGGTATGTGTGATTCGTGATCATAATTCATATACTCGAAAGCAAGATGATTAATTAAATAGCTAATACACTCAAGTTCGGTATTTAAACAGGCAATTCACACCCTTCATGCACTTATGCAAATATGCAACACTTCAATTGACCCAAGTTAGCTCACACACCAATTCATTTATTATTACAAAATATTACTAAGACAAAATTTCCAAATACATCATTACTTGATTATTCATGCACTATAAGGTATGATCAGTCAATACTTCAAAACATATGACTTAATTCATTATAGGTTTAAGAGTTTCAAGCTCAAGTCTTCCTAATTAATACAAACATGCTCGTTCCACAAAAATCATATTGTAATTTAAGCTTTCCCCATTTTAATTATATTAACCCCCACTTAATTAAATTATTATCATGACTACATATCAGTACACTTCAACTATAAGGTCGTTTCTTTATCCAGGCATACACACACATCTTCAAGCATACTCCATCAAATTTCAATGGGAGTAGCTCTAATTCATGTTGGCAACCAAAATATACCCATTATTTATTCAACAACGATTACATTTGATTTGTATTTCATAAGTTTATCAACATACAGTTATCACTTCACCCACACAAAACCAAAACAAAAGCTAATTAATTCAATTTGGTGACAACTAATTAACCAGGAGCCTTGAACCAATTAGTCATCAAATTTCCAATTAAAATTCCAGTCAGTTATACACTCACCACTTCAACGTCCCCCAGCTACAATAACACCAACAATTATCGATTAACATACTTGTTACAACTCTCGATTAACCACAACCATACACATATACGCTCGAGTGTTATTCCATCATCAATTCACTCCTGAAACCAATTGATCCTCACATTACCAATCACTTACACAAATGTAACCATATACGTGTTCCATTAACAACAGAAATTCACAAGATTGAACATCAGAGAGTCAATTCAGAATTTACAAAACTCAAGAGTCGAATTAACGAAGCCCATTCAATCCACAACAACATGACCGACATTTTACTGCATAAATTCTCTCACACAACAACTATACATATATAAATCCGAAAACTCAGTTCACAGTTCTGGAAAAGAATAAATATATTCTTCATCCCATGCATATTTTATATTATAACGAAATTACAATTAAAAGAAAGATGGAAGGAAGGGAGCCTACAATTCAGAATTGAAAGAGAGGAGATCAGTGGCGATCGTCGACAGTATAAACTGGGGAAGGTGGCGATGATAATATCCGACCATATCTCCTTGGCTTATCCAAATCTTAAGGGGAGAAATGGCCTACGTTGATGCTGCTCCGTTACTGTCGCATGATGGTCGGAAGAGAGGGTGGATGACCATGGCTTTTCCGGCGGAAGGAGTGGTGGTAGGCAGCTGCTTCCTTTCTTCTGGAATGGGAGAGAGAGAGAGAGGTTCGTCCGATGGCGATTCCAGGAGCTTCAACGGTGGTCGTCTCGTCGGAGATGACAGCGGTATGAAATGAGCCCGCTGAAGAAGACCTGGGGTTTCTCCTCTTGAATTTTTTTGCCGGAAACTGGGGCTGTAAGGGCTAGTGGAGGCGGCTTCCCTTCTCAGATCTAGAACGGGAGAGAGATTCAACCGCCCTTCCAGATCTGGGCAAGAGAGGTAGAGACGGCTGAAGGTGGTGCTGTGGCGGCGGGAGGTGGCTGCTTCTCTGTTTCTATAGCGGGGCTTCCGAAGCTGGCGCGGCGGAAGGATGGTGGTGGTTTTCGGAGGAGGGTGGTGCCGTTGTTGCTTTGAGCTGCAGCCTTGACTGAGATGACCCCCGCCCCTAATCAGATCTGAACGAGGGAGGAGAGAACAGAGCTATGGTGGCGCTGGCCGAAGCAGCCACGGTGGCAGCGGCGGGGTTACTGAGTGAGGAAGCTCTGATGACTGCCTCTCCCAGATCGAAGTCGGAGTGGTCAAAGGTGGAGTGGGGTTGCCGGATCTGAGCTACGACGGTGGCGGTGGTCGTTTGCCGGAGAAGAAGACGTTTGCAGGCGGTGACGGCTAGCGTTGGCGGCGTATCGGTGAGAGGGGACCGAGAAGAAGCGAGGAAGAAAGTTGTCGGAAGGTATGGCTGATGGAGTGGTGGTCGGTGGCGGAGCTCGCCGGAGAAGAAGGTGTTGCGGCGGTGGTGGGGATTGACGTAGCAGCTGCTGTGTTGCTGCTTCTCGAAAGAGAGGGGAGGAAAGGAGGGAATGAGAAATGAAATGGTAGCAGCTAGGGTTTTCAGCAGATAAAGAGGGTTTTCTTCCAAAATTGCAATCAAGTCCCTTAAAGGTTAAAGTTATACAATCAAGTCCACAGATTAAGTATGATTTAAATCAAGCCCAATTAAAGTTTCGATAATTATAAAAGCACCCCCAGAATTGAAAGATAAAGGCCAATCAAGCCCAAATTGAATTTCCCATAGTTAGAAATTGACCCCCAAAGTTTAATAATTACAATTTAGCCCAAGCAATTCAAATTAAAGAGCAAATAGGTATTAAACACATATTCCAATTAAGTCCACATATTTTTATACGATTGAAATTGAGCCAATTAAACAATTAAAGCATGACATAAATCAATTCAAGTACATGCAAAGTTAAATAAATAACGTTCTAATTGTACGAAAACTACATCGTATCTTGCTCCGAAAATGCGGGGTGTTACAACCTTCCCCCCCTTAAGAGAACCTGGTCCCCAGGTTCCACTGCTGAGCTGGAAAAGCTTCGAGTGATAGTGTCTTAACCTTTCTCAAGGAGTTGTGTAAAACATAGCCTCCGTGGTGAAGTTTACTCTCATTGTCTTTACTGAACCTTTCTTGCAATGTCTCGTTGTCATTGGGACCCGCTCGAGTACTGGACTGTTACTTTCATCAAGTTGTTCGACCATTGCTAAAAGACGAATGGTTGTCACCGCACTCAACTTTGATGACGTCGTAAACTCGTCACTTGCAGACCGTAGACGGAACAACACATGTCGCACCCACAACAAACAAGAGAGAATCCCATCTCTCAGCACGGAAGGTGAGAGAACCCCGTCTCTCGAGCACAGATTTGAGAGAACCCCGTCTCTCAGGCACAGTATTGAGAGAACCCCATCTCTCAAGCACAGAATTGAGAGAACCCCGTCTCTCGGCCTAAGTCGGACATATTCCAACATCTCCCAACATTCTAGTTTGAGAAAATCCAGCATTTCTCAAACCCCTAAATTCAAGAGAAGCCAGGATCTCCTGAATACCTAAGTACAAGAGAATCCAACATCTCTCGTGCACCAAGCTTAGAAAGAATCCAGCATCTTTCTATCACATAAATAGAGAGAATCCCACATCTCTCTAACACGTTAATAGAGGGAACCTAAGGTCTCTCTTACACATAAATCCACTGATCAACATTCATACATCCACACATCAGAGTAACACTTGACGAAAAGTATGGGATGCATGTCTAGTGTACCTTGTACAACTGATATCGGTGTCCCTTGAGTGTAGTTTCAACGCTCACGCCTCGACTCAAGGGGGATATCGCGATGGAATCCCTGTAAAACAAGGTTACAATATATATGTATTGTAGCACCCGAGCGTAAGGTACCACATCCCCCGCACCGAGACCCGACCCGTATATGAAATGGAAGTCCATACACGTGCCAAATCCACGGCGAACGGGGACACAACACACACGCTATGCTAGGCGGGACTAACCCTTGAACCAATCAACTCAAGAAACATATAAAAATCAGAGTTAAAGAAAATTCGCGGAAGCACAAACTACATAGCATATATACAATGAGCTAACAAGCTCCAAAATAGATATACAAGAGCATTTAAATGTGCAACGGCACTCACGGCCTACAAAATCATAACGCTCCAATCTATACTATGATCAAATACAAAAGTAGCAACAGGAGTATGAATATGAGACTGAAAAGAAGTGCTAAACATAAATGCAAGACCTAGACGACTTGTATTCCCGCCTAGCACTCCTATACCTGCACAAAACAGCTGAAAACAACCGGGTTCAGTCTAAAAGAGACTGGTGGGTATAAAAATGGGGCATAAGATATATAATATCGCATAATTTAAACACATACATGCAAGCCCTAATCCCGTGTGAAGTTTGAAAGGAATTTACCAAGTGGTTAAAACAATAGAAAACATCAACGGGATTACGACGATCATTTTCATTCATAATTGTTCATAAGGGTTTAAGCTCGGCGAGTGAGCGTGCACAATCTCCAACCTTCTCCTCGTGTAATCATATCATAATCATTGGTTGTCATACATATCTTTCGTGCACATACAAAAATGATCATAATCATACATATACACCTTCTCCCTCCGGGTGGTGGACAAGTTAGCTAGACCTGACCACCGGATCATACATAATGGCTAGTGAGGTACATGAATCCTCAAAAGCCCGACTTGCGTTTCCTCGTCAAAACTCCTAACGAGGTCCGTGTCGTCGTAAATTTGGTTGGAACTAGTATATGGGATCCCCGTCAGCCCTTGCTTCCTCGGTTAGCCACATATACTAAGTCCCGGGGCCCGTGAACATAACATCCATACAATCTCGCCAAAACATAAGGTAGGGTTTCATAAATAAAAAGGGGTCATACGTTTGAAATCATTTACTCAAAATGACTCGATTTATATAAATATATTCTTTTGGCTTAAAACTTTGCACATAAGGGATTTATAGGGTTGTTTAACTAGTAGAAGAAAAACCCACCTTTACCAAATCAAAATAAAGGCACAAGCGTCTCAATGCTCGCCCTCGTCTCCGACCAAACCCGAATCTGTGCAAAAGAAAGGTATGAGACACAATGACCACATATGACGCTCGGCAATGAAGTACATATGACATGAATGCATAAATGATCATGTTATATCATAAAAATGTTCATGTGCACGATTAAGAAATTTAAAACATATAATCAAATCATTCGTTCATATATTTCATTCAATTTCATAAGTTCATAAATTCAATTAAATTTCATAAATTCATAAATTCATAATATTCGTAAATTCATAATTCATATCAATTAATCTAAAATCCATTTAATAAGCATAACACATATTATTCAAATTCACATTTAGGAATAAAATAAATAAAACGTTCAATCAAAAGTCAGTAGAATAAATACGCGAAATAGAATTCAATTAATTTCAATAATTAAATTAAATCAAATAATAATTAAATTATATAAATAATATATATATAATATAATATATATAAGTAATTATATATAATAATATACAATATATATATAATATATATCTATATACACGTACACACTCACACACACATGCATGCATATATATATACTATAGATAATAAACATGCATGCAACACCATCTCACTCCATGCATGCACACTACAACACAATTCACAACCAACACACAAACACAAACATGTATATATATATACACTACGCACAGCAGCAACAGTCAATCATGCAGGGAAGAAGACGCAGGAACAGTAGCAGCAGTAGCAGAAACGCAGCAAGGAAATCCAGAAAACGGGGTGACACCCCCGTGTCACCCTTAAAGCTTAGGCCGAGACACCCCCGTGTCTCGGTACAGAACTCCCAGGCTAAGTCTGCACCCCCGTTCCGCGCTGGAAAGGCCAGGAATGGAACGCCCGTGTCTCGCAGCAGCAACCTCTGTTTTTCGACAGCAGAAACGCAGAACAGAGCAGCCCAAGTGTACGAGAAAAGCAGGCAAGAAAGGCAACAAACAAGGCAGGAAAGGCAGCAAAATTTCAACAAGAACACATACCAAAAGATCACGAAATTGACAGCAAGAAGGAAGAAGGAAATGAGCAGTTTTGACAGCAATTTCAGTCCAGAAAAACAGGGCAACACTTCGAGGAAAACAGAGCAAGCGTGAGCTCAATCAATCCGATTCAGTTCAAGTCCAAAAAGCCACCAAATACGCAGCAAAACATCATATAATCAACAAGTAAATCAATTCCAAAAGTGATCAAGCAAGGCATGGAAGCACACGTGACCTTATGTGAAATTTTCTGAAAATTACATAAATGATATCTCATATATATCTCAACAAGCACGAAAGCAATGATCATAAATGATATTAGGAAGTCAAAACAATTAATCTCAGGCTTGGAATCACTCAAAACCATAGAGAATCGAAGAAGATCAAGATTTGCCCAAAATTACCTCATTTTCGGAAAAACAGTCCAGAAATGAAAAACCATGCTCAAAATCATGAATGGAAGAATGAAAATGATCAGAATTAATCATACAATACAACCCTAAGCTTACCTTGATGATTGGTTGAAGTTTGGATGAGATTTGAGCTCCAAAATCTCCAAGGGAAGAAGGGTTTCGGGACTGGACTGTAGGGCAGTAGCTTTGGCTGATATTTTGGGGCTTGTGAGAGGCTAATCTCGGTTAGGGCTTGATATGTACTGATAGATGGTTGAGTTAGGGTTAAAAGGAATCAAACCATGGTTAATTTGGTTATGGTTTGGCCAAGATATGGTTGATTTAGTGCAACAAGGTCAAGTTGGTCGCCGATTCGTCTTTCGTTTGGATTTCGGAGTTTCGAATGAATTAGGAAAATTATAAGGCTAAGTTTACTAAACTCGAATTTTCGTTACGAGTTCAGCGGAGTTGACGAAACTCGAATCCGAGTTCCCGAGCTCAAGATATTAAATTCGGAACCAAGGGTACGCTAAGTGCTCGTTAGCTCCCGTTTTGGTTCCTCAATTGAAATTAAATTCGTTAACGTAACAAATGAATTCAAAAACATAATTTGAGCATAAAATCATGTCCATAACACATATATGTACAACATATTACAAAATCTTAGCAATTTGATATCATATCATATAAGAACGAAGCACCAAAATGAACAACATGCGCATTCCAAACAATTCATGCATAAATTTAAAATTCCATACAAAATATAACTCCCATGCATATATTATAATTTGCATGCATGCATATTTAATATTCTCCACGCAAAATATGATTTCTCATGCATAAATAGAATTTGCATGCATAAACATCAAATCTTCCATGCATGAATATATATATAATCCCACGTATAATATATATATATAAATAAGTAATTAATTAAAACATGATTAATTAATATAACATATAATTAGCATAATCATTAAACATAAAATAATTAAACGTATTTATATAAATATACATATAATACGAAATATATATATATATAATTAATAGTATTAAAATAAAATATTATAATATAATATAATAAAATAATAACAATTATAATAAAATTAAATATAAAACACGTAAAAACAATTAATTCGCGCAAATAGGTAAACAGATACGCTCTACCTTTACGTCCGAAAAGTCGGGCCGTTACAATCTCTCCCCCTTAAAAGAATCCGTCCTCGGATTCATTGCTCGTTCGGAAACAACTCGGGGTGAAACCTTTACATCTCATCCTCCGTCTCCCACGTAGCCTCTTCGGTTTTATCACTTCTCCAAGAACCTTGACTAGTGGACTACGCCGATTTCGAAGTTCCTGAAACTCTCGATCCAATATCTTACTCGGTTTCTGAACGAAGGTGAGATCCGGTTCTAATCCACTTCTTCAACTGGTAGAACCTCGGACTCGTCTCGGTAATACTTTCGGAGCTGTAAAGCATGAAGCATGTTATGCATTCCAGTTAAATTCGGAGGCAAGTCCAATGCACATGCTCTCAACCGGTCCTCCAGATACTTAATCAATATTTCTGATTGTCCGTCGGTCTGAAGATGGAAAGCTGTGCTGAAATGAAGCCTTGTTCCCAAACACTTCTGTAATTCTTGCCATAATCTTGAAGTAAACCTGGGATCCCGATCCGAGACAATACTAACAAGTACACCCTGGGGCCTGATAATCTCATCATTGTATCTCTTGGCCAACTTATTCAGTTATCGGACATTCTGATTGTAAGAAAATGAGCGGATTTTGTCCACCTGTCCACGATAACCCAAATCCCATCAATAGAATTGCTTCAATAAAACCTCAACACCTTCTTTCAGGTTAGCTCTTCTACCTTCCTTGTAGTTCCACATTTCTAAAATAATGTAACGTCCACTCGGGTTGTATTCGTTTACCTCAAACAGAGCTGATGTCACAGCTTCGAAAATTCCCTTACCGTTATTCTCCTTCAGGTCTCTCACCTTTCATCGTCTTCATTTATTACTGCATGTTCTCTGCCATTAATTTTAACCACTTCCTTGTTTCTAAATGCCTTGAGCAGCAAATCCACTGTATTTAATACTTCCAAGTCCCCTTCATTACTCAAAGCAAAGATCACTGTCACTAATTCCGAATCGTGAGTGGGGTAATTCTGTTCATGCTCTTTCAGTTTCCTTGAGGCATAGGCGATCACTCTTCCATTTTGCATCGCCACACATCCCAAACTTCCTTTTGAGGCGTCCGTATAAACTGTATATCTTTCTGTACCTTCAGGAAGTGCTAATACAGGAGCGGTGGTCAACTTTTCCTTTAAAAGTTGAAAGCTATCCTCATACCTCGTCCCACTCAAACTTAACCACCTTCTTAGTCAATCGGGTTAAAGGAGCTGTAATCTTCGAAAATCTTGTACAAAGCTTCGATAGTAATCTGCCAACCCCAGAAACGCTTTACTTCTGAAACAATTTTCGGGTCTTGCCATTGAATAACCGTCTCAGTCTTAGAAGGGTCTACCTCCAAACCTTTCCTTGAAATAATATGACCCAGAAATGCCACCTGATCAATCCAAAACTCGCCTTTGCTAAACTTAGCATACAATCCGATGCTCTCTTAAGGTCTCCAACAAAATTCTGAGGTGCCTTGCATGATCCTCTGGAGTTCTCGAATAAACCCAAATGTCATCGAAGAAGATTACCACAACTTATCCTTCCATCAGAACTGAACACTCCCGAACCAACTGATCTGCCTGAAGACTACCACCCAGTGGCGAACTCACCAAACAACAAGAAGAAAAAGCAGATAACAGGCAAGCACAGAATAGCAATTAGGTCACAAGAAATAAAAGAATGCGTGGCACTCGAATCAAAGAGTGTATGCATGCTCATGTTATGTATGCATAGGGTACCTTCTACCACTGCTGTGGGATCGATCTCTACATCTTGCTCTTCACCTTCAAGGGCGTAAGCACGAGCCTGGATCATTGGCCTTTGAACTCCCTTTTTAAATCCCGGAGTCTTGTCGGGGCATGTATCCGCCATATGATCAGCCTTTCCACATATTAGGCATAAACCCAACCTCTTCCAGCATTTGTGATAATTATGAGTTGGCCCTCCACAATATGTACATGGTGGCTTGGATAATCGTGCTTCACTCGGACGTTGTCGATCCCTTGTTGGTGCAGGCAAAGCTATTGGAACCGGTGGAGTTGGTCCTCCCACTCTTAGCTTCTTAAACGGACCCTTTGGAGGGGAAGTAGCTCGAACCATAGGTCGCTTTCCCGAACTTGTTTCAGAACCTCGCCCCATCAGTGGCCTAAAAATCGGATCTTTCTTCTTATACTCCTCTTCTTGAACTAGAGCCCTCTGTACCGTATCGGCAAAAGACTCAAAATTGTGACCTGCCTGACCGTGTCTCAAATCCTGTCTTAATCCCGCAATAAATTTCCTTGCTTTCCTTTTCTCATCCCGGGTGACGTGAGGAGCATATTTCCCAAGTCGGTTAAATACTGTGAGATATTGGGTCACCGTATGCGCTCCTTGCTTTAGATCCATGAACTCTTGCTCCTTTCTCTCTCTCACTACCTCCGGCACAAAGCATTCTCTGAATTCTCTTTTTAAAACTTCCCAAGTTACTTCCTCTTCATCGACCTCAAGTTTCTCCCTTGTTCGTTCCCACCATTCATATGCATCTCCATCCAGTTGGAATATAGCAAATTGGGCCTTCTCTTGCGTAGTGAATTGTCGGACCCCAAATATCCTCTCTAGTCGAATCAACCAACCCTCCGAGATCGCATCATCGATAGACCCAGAAAATCGAGGGGGGTTGTAACTCAGAAACACCCCATGAGGGTCTCTATTGTTATTATGATTTGGTGGAGGAGCTTGTTGTTCCGCTTGTGGTGGTGGGGAAGCTTGAGCCCTTCTAAGCTCTATATAGTTGAAAACCGCTTCCATGAAATTGCCCATATCCATCGGTGGTGCTTGTGGTTGAGGTGGAGGCGTAGGGGATCGATCATGATGACGACGGCGCCCTGGAGATCTCTCACGATGTCTACGTGGAGGCATCCTGTTCAAGAAACACTAATATGCGTGCTATCTTTAGTCCATGCATGCAAGTGCAATTAATTTGATCAAAATTCAAGATTTAGAGCACACAAGCACGTAAACAATGCATATGCAACACATTGACAAGTTGTTCCTAAAGCCGAACGACCTAACTGACTCAACACGACACAAGAGCCCGGGTTTTGCAACCCTAAGCTCTGATACCACTTAAGGATGTAGCACCCGAGCGTAAGGTACCACATCCCCCGCACCGAGACCCGACCCGTATATGAAATGGAAGTCCATACACGTGCCAAATCCACGGCGAACGGGGACACAACACACACGCTATGCTAGGCGGGACTAACCCTTGAACCAATCAACTCAAGAAACATATAAAAATCAGAGTTAAAGAAAATTCGCGGAAGCACAAACTACATAGCATATATACAATGAGCTAACAAGCTCCAAAATAGATATACAAGAGCATTTAAATATGCAACGGCACTCACGGCCTACAAAATCATAACGCTCCAATCTATACTATGATCAAATACAAAAGTAGCAACAGGAGTATGAATATGAGACTGAAAAGAAGTGCTAAACATAAATGCAAGACCTAGACGACTTGTATTCCCGCCTAGCACTCCTATACCTGCACAAAACAACTGAAAACAACCGGGTTCAGTCTAAAAGAGACTGGTGGGTATAAAAATGGGGCATAAGATATATAATATCGTATAATTTAAACACATACATGCAAGCCCTAATCCCGTGTGAAGTTTGAAAGGAATTTACCAAGTGGTTAAAACAATAGAAAACATCAACGGGATTACGACGATCATTTTCATTCATAATTGTTCATAAGGGTTTAAGCTCGGCGAGTGAGCGTGCACAATCTCCAACCTTCTCCTCGTGTAATCATATCATAATCATTGGTTGTCATACATATCTTTCGTGCACATACAAAAATGATCATAATCATACATATACACCTTCTCCCTCCGGGTGGTGGACAAGTTAGCTAGACCTGACCACCGGATCATACATAATGGCTAGTGAGGTACATGAATCCTCAAAAGCCCGACTTGCGTTTCCTCGTCAAAACTCCTAACGAGGTCCGTGTCGTCGTAAATTTGGTTGGAACTAGTATATGGGATCCCCGTCAGCCCTTGCTTCCTCGGTTAGCCACATATACTAAGTCCCGGGGCCCGTGAACATAACATCCATACAATCTCGCCAAAACATAAGGTAGGGTTTCATAAATAAAAAGGGGTCATACGTTTGAAATCATTTACTCAAAATGACTCGATTTATATAAATATATTCTTTTGGCTTAAAACTTTGCACATAAGGGATTTATAGGGTTGTTTAACTAGTAGAAGAAAAACCCACCTTTACCAAATCAAAATAAAGGCACAAGCGTCTCAATGCTCGCCCTCGTCTCCGACCAAACCCGAATCTGTGCAAAAGAAAGGTATGAGACACAATGACCACATATGACGCTCGGCAATGAAGTACATATGACATGAATGCATAAATGATCATGTTATATCATAAAAATGTTCATGTGCACGATTAAGAAATTTAAAACATATAATCAAATCATTCGTTCATATATTTCATTCAATTTCATAAGTTCATAAATTCAATTAAATTTCATAAATTCATAAATTCATAATATTCGTAAATTCATAATTCATATCAATTAATCTAAAATCCATTTAATAAGCATAACACATATTATTCAAATTCACATTTAGGAATAAAATAAATAAAACGTTCAATCAAAAGTCAGTAGAATAAATACGCGAAATAGAATTCAATTAATTTCAATAATTAAATTAAATCAAATAATAATTAAATTATATAAATAATATATATATAATATAATATATATAAGTAATTATATATAATAATATACAATATATATATAATATATATCTATATACACGTACACACTCACACACACATGCATGCATATATATATACTATAGATAATAAACATGCATGCAACACCATCTCACTCCATGCATGCACACTACAACACAATTCACAACCAACACACACACACAAACATGTATATATATATACACTACGCACAGCAGCAACAGTCAATCATGCAGGGAAGAAGACGCAGGAACAGTAGCAGCAGTAGCAGAAACGCAGCAAGGAAATCCAGAAAACGGGGTGACACCCCCGTGTCACCCTTAAAGCTTAGGCCGAGACACCCCCGTGTCTCGGTACAGAACTCCCAGGCTAAGTCTGCACCCCCGTTCCGCGCTGGAAAGGCCAGGAATGGAACGCCCGTGTCTCGCAGCAGCAACCTCTGTTTTTCGACAGCAGAAACGCAGAACAGAGCAGCCCAAGTGTACGAGAAAAGCAGGCAAGAAAGGCAACAAACAAGGCAGGAAAGGCAGCAAAATTTCAACAAGAACACATACCAAAAGATCACGAAATTGACAGCAAGAAGGAAGAAGGAAATGAGCAGTTTTGACAGCAATTTCAGTCCAGAAAAACAGGGCAACACTTCGAGGAAAACAGAGCAAGCGTGAGCTCAATCAATCCGATTCAGTTCAAGTCCAAAAAGCCACCAAATACGCAGCAAAACATCATATAATCAACAAGTAAATCAATTCCAAAAGTGATCAAGCAAGGCATGGAAGCACACGTGACCTTATGTGAAATTTTCTGAAAATTACATAAATGATATCTCATATATATCTCAACAAGCACGAAAGCAATGATCATAAATGATATTAGGAAGTCAAAACAATTAATCTCAGGCTTGGAATCACTCAAAACCATAGAGAATCGAAGAAGATCAAGATTTGCCCAAAATTACCTCATTTTCGGAAAAACAGTCCAGAAATGAAAAACCATGCTCAAAATCATGAATGGAAGAATGAAAATGATCAGAATTAATCATACAATACAACCCTAAGCTTACCTTGATGATTGGTTGAAGTTTGGATGAGATTTGAGCTCCAAAATCTCCAAGGGAAGAAGGGTTTCGGGACTGGACTGTAGGGCAGTAGCTTTGGCTGATATTTTGGGGCTTGTGAGAGGCTAATCTCGGTTAGGGCTTGATATGTACTGATAGATGGTTGAGTTAGGGTTAAAAGGAATCAAACCATGGTTAATTTGGTTATGGTTTGGCCAAGATATGGTTGATTTAGTGCAACAAGGTCAAGTTGGTCGCCGATTCGTCTTTCGTTTGGATTTCGGAGTTTCGAATGAATTAGGAAAATTATAAGGCTAAGTTTACTAAACTCGAATTTTCGTTACGAGTTCAGCGGAGTTGACGAAACTCGAATCCGAGTTCCCGAGCTCAAGATATTAAATTCGGAACCAAGGGTACGCTAAGTGCTCGTTAGCTCCCGTTTTGGTTCCTCAATTGAAATTAAATTCGTTAACGTAACAAATGAATTCAAAAACATAATTTGAGCATAAAATCATGTCCATAACACATATATGTACAACATATTACAAAATCGTAGCAATTTGATATCATATCATATAAGAACGAAGCACCAAAATGAACAACATGCGCATTCCAAACAATTCATGCATAAATTTAAAATTCCATACAAAATATGACTCCCATGCATATATTATAATTTGCATGCATGCATATTTAATATTCTCCACGCAAAATATGATTTCTCATGCATAAATAGAATTTGCATGCATAAACATAAAATCTTCCATGCATGAATATATATATAATCCCACGTATAATATATATATATAAATAAGTAATTAATTAAAACATGATTAATTAATATAACATATAATTAGCATAATCATTAAACAAATAATAAAATAATTAAACGTATTTATATAAATATACATATAATACGAAATATATATATATATAATTAATAGTATTAAAATAAAATATTATAATATAATATAATAAAATAATAACAATTATAATAAAATTAAATATAAAACACGTACAAACAATTAATTCGCGCAAATAGGTAAACACATACGCTCTACCTTTACGTCCGAAAAGTCGGGGCGTTACATGTATGTTATATGAGAAGTTAGCGAGTAGTCAGGAGAGTTTTAAATCACATAGGCATGAACAGTTCACATAAATACATAACTCATTCATTCCAACACGGTTCATAACAAGTAGAAATTTCAAGTTACAAATACTAAATCGGGTATCCAAGTTATCACAATTAAAACAACAATAGTCATCATCCTCATCAAGCAAAATAAGATAAGAGTATTTAAGCGATGCATGTATGCAAATGCCATGAATGCTTGGCGTACCGATCACCGTAGTGTCAAACTCTTGATAGGAAGTTGAGACGAAGTGGTAGGAGTTGATTAAGCCGATAATGATGCAATCTCCGTCATCTGAACTCCTTGCTAAAACTTTGGATGTGAAGAGGCAATTCAACAGTTATGTCCATCATCCAACTCTTTATTAAGCCATAATCCTCGCTCAACCAGAACCATCCACAGTCTCCTTCAAGAACTCTGACTTATGTGTTAAACCTTAGTCTGTTCATTCTCAAGGAATCCCACAATTCGATTGTCAATCAGAAATCTATCTGTAGCACCCCGCACGTGAGGCACCACATCCCCCGCACTATGGCTCGACACGAGTAACGAAACAGTGACTCCGCACCCGTATCCAACCATAGCGAACGGGAGACAAACATAAAAACTTATCTAAGCCAGGCGGAGCTAGACCCTGCAGTGATAACCATACAATAAAATATAATGCATAGAAAAACCAAAGTTCAATCATACAAACCATAGGCAGAATTTGGGCTCTTCAGGCCTCTTTTAAACAATAACGAAATCCAGTAATACAATTCAATGACAATTACATAAATATTCAAGTTCATGATATAATAACACGAATCATACATAATTCCAATACATGAATGAGTGCAGAGACTCTCCTAACCTAACTTGACCCACAAAAGGACTCCAAACTCCTCCGCCTAGCTCGAAACTCCAAAGATCAAACCTGCACACTAAAAGAGTGGGGAGGGAGAGGGGTCAGTCTCTAGAAGACTGAGTGAGTAGGAGCGATATATATATATAAAACATGCACATGCAAGTCATAAATCCCGAGCAAGGTTTTATTAGAAATTAGTTCCCACTAAGGGCAAGGAAATGGATAAACAATGCTCGACTTTTACGACTAATTCATATTAAATTCATTACATTCATAAATCATACATAAATATAAGGCTCGGCGAGTGAGCGTGCACAACCTCCATCCAAACTCCGACCGTGTACGACAATTATCAATAATATATTGATTAGGCGATCATGCAATATATCATAATACAGGCAGACCAAAAATCATGTCATATCCTAAATATATTTGTTTGGGCAATCCGATTCCCGGCCTTCCCGCACAGTGCCTATCGATCAATAATCAATCAGTCAATCAATCATTTCAATTATAAATAAGTTCCAACCTTCTTCCTCCGGGTTGGTGGTGGGTTTGCAAGGCCCGACCACCCTGTCTTTGACCAAAAGGGGTTACATGACTCCCCAGATGGCACTCAGCTCCCTTTCCCCGCCAATCTCCTGACGAGGTCCGGTACCGCTGTAATTTGGTTGGGACTAGTATATGGGATCCTCGTCAGCCCTTGCTTCCTCGGTTAGCCACATATACTAAGTCCCGGGGCCCGTTCTGTAATAAGTAATAAATGTGTCTCGCCAAAACATATTAATACATACCTATGATACATACTATAAGAAATCATACCTTACCTTGTAACTCGGCATATGCTATATACGTACCTCTCCGTGTCATCCTAATCCATAGCTAGCATGACGACACACGGTTTGGAGCATAGCCTCATTACAAAACCATTTTTAAGCTTATGTACGCTCATACGTATAATTCAGAAGAATTTACTCGATAGCTTCGTTTGGAAATCATATATATATAATTATAAGGTTTTTGGCCAAAGCATTGCACATAAGGGTTATAGGGTTTGTTATATAGCTACAACGAAAACCACCCTCACCTGAACCGCGATGAAACAAGGATCGAGCACCAAGTGCCTGAACGATCAAAAGCTCTCCACCCTGGAGACAAACTGTACAAAAGACCACAAGACGTGTTCGTGAGACTCAAGACTCTAAATGAACCATATATGACGCACGGCAATGCTCAAGCATGATATAAAAACATAAAGATCATGAAAATCATATAACCAATTTATTCACTTGTTCAATCATAGATCATTCAATTCATATCTCCATTCAATTTATTCAAGAACTCAAATAGAAGCATAGAACATGTTCAAACTCCCCCAACAAGCTACTACATATTTCATATTACATAACATAGCATATATCCAAGGTTTGACAACAAGAAGAAGCCATATGATACAGAAAATAAGTGAGGCGATTCATAAACGACATATAAACACACATAAACGGCATCAAGTAAAAGCATGCCTATAACACATCCAAATGCCACGAAATTGAACCACAATACTCCTAACACAAAGCAAAACAAGTTCATAGTTTAACACAAAAGGAGATAAAGTCATTAAGGAGGGGAAATAAATCAAAAACCGAAGAGGAAGTAACGAAGACTGCGCATGGGAAGTGACACGGGGGTGTCACCAACCCTTGCCCAACTGAGCCACGGGCGTGGCTCAGTACAGAGCTTCCCAGAGAGTGTGACACGCCCGTGTCTCACTCTTATGAGTAAATGTGACACGGGGGTGTCACGGTACAGAACCAAAACCGTTCACAAGGTTTTTCCGGCAAAACTGATCCCTAACAAACTCAATCCAAAAGCATACCAAATGAACTCCAAATGCTCTGAAACTTAATATGCAGCATATTTGGCATGTTATGAACATTTTTCATTTAGAGTGCAAAAGCTAAATCACACGTTATGATCATCGAATCCATGCAACAAAACTGGGTCGCCAAAATCGCACATATGAAACCTAATGATTCTATCATGCCTTGATCAAGTACTTAGGGCTTGAATTTGGATCTGAAACTTTGGGGCATGCATGCTAACATACAAAACAACTAATATACATCATATATATGCAAAATGGTACAATTTAAAGCACATTAGAAGGACCAACAAGTTACCAAACTCAACAGCAACAATTCTGTCAAAGATCATGCATAAGAACAGGCCATGTCTTGCGGTTTTGAGGCTTCAAATGGAACCAAATACTTAAAGCATGAAGGCTAACATATAGAACAATGAGTGTACATCAACTCCATGCATTTTCACACGAAATGGAGGCCATATGATCATGCAACAACACCAAATTTCACACAACAGTCACAAAACAGGGGAATCAAGTAGATCATCAAGTTTGAAGCTCCATAACTCATAATTTTATAAAAGGAGCAAGAGATGAAATCCTCCTAACATCATATACTATGAGTTAGGAAAGAAATAAGCCAAGAAACAAGTTTATATGATCACATATAAGCAAGAAATTCAGCCACACCAACATATAGGTCACTAGAGCAAAAATCCCCAAAAGTTTATACAAAACCCAACATTCAAACCCTAATCAAATCTGATCCAAATCATGTTTTAAATAGATGAAATCAAGCATAAGTGAGTAAAAGACATAAATATTCATACCTTGAAGTTTTGGGGAAGAAAAATGGTGATTTGAGCTCAAAATCACAAAGGATGGCCAAGGTTTTCTTCCTTTCTCCTCTTCTCCCTTCTCTCGATCAGTTGCAGCTGGAAATGGAGGCATATGGTTCGGTTTTCAGAGATAAAGAGGAGAGAAAGGGCTTAACTCAAGGTAGATAAGTCATGGTTAATCTTTGGTTAAGTTTGGTTAAGTAAAAAGGGTCCCACCAAGGAGACTAGTCAACATGAAGAGCTCTTCTTGCACGAGTTGTCCGTTACGGTTGGATTTCGGAGGTCTTAATGATTTCAAAAAGGTATGAGGCTTGTTCCATTGTCTCGGAATCGTCGATACGAAGGCAACGGAGTTGACGGAATTCGAATCCGAATTCCCGAGCTCAAGATATCACGTACGGAACCAAGGGTGCGCTAATTGCTCGTTAGCCCCCGATTTGGTTCCACAATCAAAATTAAATTCATAAACACGTCAAATGAATCCGAAAACATAAACCGAGCATATAGGCATGTTCATAACACACATATTTACGACCTATTAAATTTTCACGACATTTCGATATCAATACATATATGAACAAAGCACAATTAGAACGCTCATGCGCATGAACGAATTTATATTGTTATAAATAACTTACTAAACTTAAATTCCATATTAATTAAATTAAATAACAAAAGTTTACGGTTTTAAATCAAATAAAAACACTTATAAACAATTAATCATATAATTAAATACTTAATTTGCGCAATTTATAAACAAATACGTCACATTATTTAAACTGAAAAACGGGGGCGTTACAATCTCTCCCCCTTAAAAGAATCCGTCCTCGGATTCAAAACACGCTTGAAATCAAATAATGAGAGATTCCCCGTCTCTCACAAACAACAAGGAGAGAGCCCCGTCTCTCAAGCAGCAATGAGAGAACCCCGTCTCTCCAATAACAATGAGAGAACCCCGTCTCTCGCAAGCAAAGAGAGTACCCCGTCTCTCAAACAAAATAAGAGAATCCCCGTCTCTTAACTGAAAATAAAGCAAGGAAGTCTCCAATACTCCCAAGCAACTCACGCAAAAACCAAATTTAAAATCACGTAAGGCACCCAAAGCAAGTAACAAATGTCGCCCACATTGATATCCAATCACTCCAAGTAATTTAAAACAATACAAGATTAAAGCACCTAATCATAAAAATTAGATAAGTTAAAATTGCATGGATGCATGTATCATGAATGCTATAAGTACCGTTCACCGAAGTTTCAAAGTTTAGAACTGAGAGTTGCCGTTGTCCAGTGTAGGATCTATCCTGAAGATAGCTCAATGGTCAGCTTGTCTTGAACCTCTTCAAGGTTCCTCGGTGAAGCTATTGATAAATCCTTTAAGGATCATACTCTTGGATCCGTTCTGACTTGTACTATTTCCAGTCTTCACCATTTCCCACAATCTTCGTTCGACCATCCAATTCTTTTTAATTAACCGAGCTTGACCTCCCCGAATATCCTTAGATCATCTGTCTCGAAGTTAGACCTATAGCTTCTATCTTAACAAATCCATTCACCTCCTTTTAACCCTCCTTCAGGTTATGTTTGGCATCTAGCTCCATTTTTCTTGAATCGAAGATAGAGTGTTCTTGATGACTCTTGAAGTTCGATGTAAATCCTCCAATGATCATCTTCTCCGGTTTGGTTTCTTCGTGGATTTCCTTCCGGATCACCTTTGATAGAACCGATAACTTAATAATGTTGTCTCGGATCCCTTAATACTTCTGCTGAATAAATCTTGGTCGACAACATCACCTCATCTAATAGATTGATCAAATTTTCCTTTAGTTAATTCCATCTTAGGAGGTCACGGAAACTCCCATATAATTTCATCACTCCCAATTTAGAATTCCAGGCATAGAGTCGTTTAATAACTCTCTTCTTTATATCGCGAAAAATCTTCCCTCGAATTTGGCATTGACACTTCTCTCCTAACAACTTAACCATTACCGTCTTCTTATTCATTTCCAATGGTCACCATTTGGATATCCGGATTCTCCTTAATTTGCATCCCCGCTGTTGCTATTGACATATTTATTCGAGCACTACTTCCATCCTCCATTTTATCTCTCGGACGCACTCTCCCCCTTAAAATTTTGCTTTTTCATCGAACTCCCTCAATCTCTCTTCCCCATTCTTATTCGATCCGAACACCCCAAAGATGAATCTAATCTGACTTTCCTTCGGAGGTCCTTTCCACTAACCTATCCCTTACCTAAAGTTCTTTATTTCCCAATTGTCTTTCTTGTCATGGGCCACGCCATTATTTCCTTTCCCTTAACTCAGATATGGTTCGAGCGAGGATATACTTGACAATTGAGGTGCCAGATTTTCCTATCAAGTAAACACTAAAATGCATGTCGGGTAAAGATGGCAATGCATGTGTCACGTTTACACCCAGCAATTATACCACACATTAGCGCAACCAAACCAATTAGAAATGTACGGATAACATAAAATCACGAGAATAAATAATTAATGCAAAATATGATGCACGTGCTATGAATGCTTTGGAACCTGTCACCAATGGGGTAAATAGTTAGCTCGACAGCTTTTCCTTGCTACTCCAAGTTCCGCGGTTACTTTGACTTAGTAATTATTCATGGCCTTTCCCACGGTCTTCGAGATTTCCATGCATCTTTATAAATCAACTTGTATCTTCCACTTCCAAGGAGTTAGCATCCAATCTATTCTCTAAATTCGACCTTTACTTCCAATCGTCGTCTCAATCAAGAATCCCGCGCTTATCCTTTGTGGATTCAATTCACCTCCAATTTCTTCTACTTGAGCGTACGATTTCCTCTCTTTCTCATTTCCATTTGTTGCTCCATATCTTCCAATTTAATCTCACAACATGACAATTCAGCTTGGATTTGGAAAATGATCTCAAATCCTGCTCTCCATATCGCCACCTTCCCTCTATTTGTGTTTATCCAAATGCTCGTCTTCTAAAACCTGACTTCTAATCACTAGGCTGAGTTCGAAGTTCTTCTTTGTAGACCCCTGATACATAACATCTACCGGACCCTTGTTATTCCTACTCCTCTTAATTACTAGTACCCCTTCCACGATCCAAATCCGGGACCAATTTATCTTCAAGGTTTTGTTCCCTTCATTCCTTAGGTTGTCCGATCTTGCTGAATCCAATTAAAATACTCCAAGTAGCAGATCCTCATAATTTAGTCTTTTGAGTCCCAACAACCCCATGATTAATTCCTATTCCGATTTCACCAAATGTCTCTCTGCCATCGCATCTCAAGATTCAATCTTCTCATTCCGAATCCTCTTCCTTGACTCTAGCTCCATTTGGGAAGTCTCACATCTCTAATTCTCTACATTCTTCCCAGAGTATCCTGCCCATCTTCCTTGTCTCAGAAAAGTTTGCAATCGATCTTCTTTATCGTCGAACTTGGCCGTGGTTTGATATTATCTCCATAACCTATAAATCACAGCTTATTTCAAGAGTAGATGCATGCGATTAGTGCATGCTCATGACACATTTTCAACAATTATTGCAAGGATCCTTATGTAAATGCAACAGATAGTCCAACGAAATTCAAGAAGGAAAGCCAAATTCATGTTCAAGATCAATGCAATGCACACATTGCCATATAGTCCCTAAGCCGTTCGACTTAGACTGACTCCGACACGACTCATGAACACCGGTTTTGCAACCGGGCTCTGATACCACTTAAGGATGTAGCACCCCGCACGTGAGGCACCACATCCCCCGCACTATGGCTCGACACGAGTAACGAAACAGTGACTCCGCACCCGTATCCAACCATAGCGAACGGGAGACAAACATAAAAACTTATCTAAGCCAGGCGGAGCTAGACCCTGCAGTGATAACCATACAATAAAATATAATGCATAGAAAAACCAAAGTTCAATCATACAAACCATAGGCAGAATTTGGGCTCTTCAGGCCTCTTTTAAACAATAACGAAATCCAGTAATACAATTCAATGACAATTACATAAATATTCAAGTTCATGATATAATAACACGAATCATACATAATTCCAATACATGAATGAGTGCAGAGACTCTCCTAACCTAACTTGACCCACAAAAGGACTCCAAACTCCTCCGCCTAGCTCGAAACTCCAAAGATCAAACCTGCACACTAAAAGAGTGGGGAGGGAGAGGGGTCAGTCTCTAGAAGACTGAGTGAGCAGGAGCGATATATATATATAAAACATGCACATGCAAGTCATAAATCCCGAGCAAGGTTTTATTAGAAATTAGTTCCCACTAAGGGCAAGGAAATGGATAAACAATGCTCGACTTTTACGACTAATTCATATTAAATTCATTACATTCATAAATCATACATAAATATAAGGCTCGGCGAGTGAGCGTGCACAACCTCCATCCAAACTCCGACCGTGTACGACAATTATCAATAATATATTGATTAGGCGATCATGCAATATATCATAATACAGGCAGACCAAAAATCATGTCATATCCTAAATATATTTGTTTGGGCAATCCGATTCCCGGCCTTCCCGCACAGTGCCTATCGATCAATAATCAATCAGTCAATCAATCATTTCAATTATAAATAAGTTTCAACCTTCTTCCTCCGGGTTGGTGGTGGGTTTGCAAGGCCCGACCACCCTGTCTTTGACCAAAAGGGGTTACATGACTCCCCAGATGGCACTCAGCTCCCTTTCCCCGCCAATCTCCTGACGAGGTCCGGTACCGCTGTAATTTGGTTGGGACTAGTATATGGGATCCTCGTCAGCCCTTGCTTCCTCGGTTAGCCACATATACTAAGTCCCGGGGCCCGTTCTGTAATAAGTAATAAATGTGTCTCGCCAAAACATATTAATACATACCTATGATACATACTATAAGAAATCATACCTTACCTTGTAACTCGGCATATGCTATATACGTACCTCTCCGTGTCATCCTAATCCATAGCTAGCATGACGACACACGGTTTGGAGCATAGCCTCATTACAAAACCATTTTTAAGCTTATGTACGCTCATACGTATAATTCAGAAGAATTTACTCGATAGCTTCGTTTGGAAATCATATATATATAATTATAAGGTTTTTGGCCAAAGCATTGCACAAAAGGGTTATAGGGTTTGTTATATAGCTACAACGAAAACCACCCTCACCTGAACCGCGATGAAACAAGGATCGAGCACCAAGTGCCTGAACGATCAAAAGCTCTCCACCCTGGAGACAAACTGTACAAAAGACCACAAGACGTGTTCGTGAGACTCAAGACTCTAAATGAACCATATATGACGCACGGCAATGCTCAAGCATGATATAAAAACATAAAGATCATGAAAATCATATAACCAATTTATTCACTTGTTCAATCATAGATCATTCAATTCATATCTCCATTCAATTTATTCAAGAACTCAAATAGAAGCATAGAACATGTTCAAACTCCCCCAACAAGCTACTACATATTTCATATTACATAACATAGCATATATCCAAGGTTTGACAACAAGAAGAAGCCATATGATACAGAAAATAAGTGAGGCGATTCATAAACGACATATAAACACACATAAACGGCATCAAGTAAAAGCATGCCTATAACACATCCAAATGCCACGAAATTGAACCACAATACTCCTAACACAAAGCAAAACAAGTTCATAGTTTAACACAAAAGGAGATAAAGTCATTAAGGAGGGGAAATAAATCAAAAACCGAAGAGGAAGTAACGAAGACTGCGCATGGGAAGTGACACGGGGGTGTCACCAACCCTTGCCCAACTGAGCCACGGGCGTGGCTCAGTACAGAGCTTCCCAGAGAGTGTGACACGCCCGTGTCTCACTCTTATGAGTAAATGTGACACGGGGGTGTCACGGTACAGAACCAAAACCGTTCACAAGGTTTTTCCGGCAAAACTGATCCCTTACAAACTCAATCCAAAAGCATACCAAATGAACTCCAAATGCTCTGAAACTTAATATGCAGCATATTTGGCATGTTATGAACATTTTTCATTTAGAGTGCAAAAGCTAAATCACACGTTATGATCATCGAATCCATGCAACAAAACTGGGTCGCCAAAATCGCACATATGAAACCTAATGATTCTATCATGCCTTGATCAAGTACTTAGGGCTTGAATTTGGATCTGAAACTTTGGGGCATGCATGCTAACATACAAAACAACTAATATACATCATATATATGCAAAATGGTACAATTTAAAGCACATTAGAAGGACCAACAAGTTACCAAACTCAACAGCAACAATTCTGTCAAAGATCATGCATAAGAACAGGCCATGTCTTGCGGTTTTGAGGCTTCAAATGGAACCAAATACTTAAAGCATGAAGGCTAACATATAGAAAAATGAGTGTACATCAACTCCATGCATTTTCACACGAAATGGAGGCCATATGATCATGCAACAACACCAAATTTCACACAACAGTCACAAAACAGGGGAATCAAGTAGATCATCAAGTTTGAAGCTCCATAACTCATAATTTTATAAAAGGAGCAAGAGATGAAATCCTCCTAACATCATATACTATGAGTTAGGAAAGAAATAAGCCAAGAAACAAGTTTATATGATCACATATAAGCAAGAAATTCAGCCACACCAACATATAGGTCACTAGAGCAAAAATCCCCAAAAGTTTATACAAAACCCAACATTCAAACCCTAATCAAATCTGATCCAAATCATGTTTTAAATAGATGAAATCAAGCATAAGTGAGTAGAGAAGACATAAATATTCATACCTTGAAGTTTTGGTGAAGAAAAATGGTGATTTGAGCTCAAAATCACAAAGGATGGCCAAGGTTTTCTTCCTTTCTCCTCTTCTCCCTTCTCTCGATCAGTTGCAGCTGGAAATGGAGGCATATGGTTCGGTTTTCAGAGATAAAGAGGAGAGAAAGGGCTTAACTCAAGGTAGATAAGTCATGGTTAATCTTTGGTTAAGTTTGGTTAAGTAAAAAGGGTCCCACCAAGGAGACTAGTCAACATGAAGAGCTCTTCTTGCACGAGTTGTCCGTTACGGTTGGATTTCGGAGGTCTTAATGATTTCAAAAAGGTATGAGGCTTGTTCCATTGTCTCCGAATCGTCGATACGAAGGCAACGGAGTTGACGGAATTCGAATCCGAATTCCCGAGCTCAAGATATCACGTACGGAACCAAGGGTGCGCTAATTGCTCGTTAGCCCCCGATTTGGTTCCACAATCAAAATTAAATTCATAAACACGTCAAATGAATCCGAAAACATAAACCGAGCATATAGGCATGTTCATAACACACATATTTACGACCTATTAAATTTTCACGACATTTCGATATCAATACATATATGAACAAAGCACAATTAGAACGCTCATGCGCATGAACGAATTTATATTGTTATAAATAACTTACTAAACTTAAATTCCATATTAATTAAATTAAATAACAAAAGTTTACGGTTTTAAATCAAATAAAAACACTTATAAACAATTAATCATATAATTAAATACTTAATTTGCGCAATTTATAAACAAATACGTCACATTATTTAAACTGAAAAACGGGGGCGTTACACTATCTCTACGCTACGTTGAGCGACCATGGTATTAATCACTTCCCAAAGCAATCCATGATATAATTCTGAAATTTGGATAAAATCTTTCGACATCTAAGTGATCTATTCCCATATTAGCACGGTCTTCTAACTTATATTAAAGAAACACCCAAAGAGCTAAAAACCAATCTTGTCTTGTTAACTCTAAAAGGCACCAAAACCTTCAACACTCACCGATGGTTTGTAGCTCGTTGCTCAAGTAACATGGTTACCTATCCACATCTCTTGAACTTGATCGGATCTTATTTGATCGGGTTCTTCTACATTGACTCGTTTCCATCAACAAGGTGACTACATCCAAATAAACGAATCATCAAGACGGAAGCTCATCAAACTCATTCAAATCGGTTCTACTTGATCAGATTCTCCTCCATTGACTCATTTCCCTCAACAAGGTGACTACTTTCGAATGACCGAATCCTCAAGGTGAAAATTCATCAAGCTTTATCTTTCAATTGACTTTAAGATAGTAAGTCAATATAGCAAATCTCATTCCTTCAACTCTGAACCTTTTCATGACCATTGATCTTGGTAAAGAATCCTTTCATCTTCGAATTATGGCGTGCTTTCATTGTAGTGCTAATAGGTAGTGTTGTCGGAGGGAAATCTCAGTGTTGACTCATGGGGCACCCTGAAATTCAAACACTAAATTCGATGCATGCGGGTTAAAGATGCAAATGAAATGTAACACGTAAATCACGTAAATGCAACAATTAGTTGCAGTTTATAAAGCGCATAAAATAAGATGTTGCATAATCAAAGTCATAATGTGCACACAATCATATAATCACGAAACAATTCATGCCGAAGGGTTAAAGTATTAAGTCAAACAAATGCAATGCGCAGTTATTCCTATGCCGTACGACCTAGACAGACTCAACACGACTCAAGAGCTCGGTTTTGCAACCTAGAGCTCTGATACCACTTAAGGATGTAACACCCCAGACGGAGGTTGCCATATCCCCCGCACTAAGACCCAGACCCGGTCACGAAATGGAAAGTCCATGCCCGAATCCGAATCATAGCGAACGGGAGACCAACTCACACACTAGGCTAGGCGGATCTAACTTGACAAACTCAGAGTGCGGAAGCAATTAAAACCAACAACAATAGATAGCGGAAGCATTTAAAACAAAACATGCAAAGCAGGTGACGGGTTCAACTAGCATAGATACCTAATCCCGAATAATAGATCAACAAACATAACAAGTGACGGGTTCAACTAGCATAAATCCCTAGTCCCAAATATCAACATAAATTAATAATCATCAAGTGCCACAAGGGGCCGAATGAGGGTGCCACAAGGGGCTACCGAATAGTGAAGTATAATCTCAAGTCTACAAGTCTTAAGTATAAGTAAAGTGTATGAGAGGACAAATGCAAATAGAAAGACTAGACCGACGAAGTGCAACTCAAAGGACTCACTTCCGCCTAGCAAACGCCAACAACCTGCAACTAAAAGTGTAAATGAGGGGTCAGTCAACTTGACCAAGTGAGGGGGCTAACGCACACCCACTGTATATATATATGGAGCATAGCACATATCAGAAGGGTGGACTCATGAACCGGAGATAGGTGTTGCATACCAAAGACATTTCCAAAAGTACCCAAAAGATAGTTATAAGTATAAGCTTTAGAAAACATTTCAGAAACTCTATCTCGATTCATGATTCCCAGACAGAACAGAACACATGCTCGGCGAGTACGAGCTTCCAACCTTTACTCCTCAGAATCATATCAGAACATAAAATACAAAATCAATCCAACTTTTACACCAATAATGGAGGGGATGTGCCGTCCCCAAACCATCTAGAACATACACACCCTCAAGGGGTAGCGAACCCACAAGAGTCCTCCCCGGCCTTAGCCGAAGGCTCAAGATACCACGTCTCCCTCATCACCCTAAGGTCGCGCAATGATATCTCAAATGGAACTACGCACAGGTATATCCCCGATGGCCTTAACAGTCTCGGGGGCTCCTTACCCATAGCTCCATGGAACTACGCACAGGTATATCCCCGACGGCCCTAACCGTCCCGGGGGCTCCTTACCCATAGCTCCTAGGATCCACATACAAACATACATACATACATACAGATGCCAATATTTCATGGCCAACTCGCTACAGAACATAACGTAACATACTTTTCAAAACCGCTTGCATATGCTTTCATATCTAATTTTCCAAAACAGAGTTGTTTCACAAGGTCATAAACATATCATAGCCAACACGTACGTATATAATAGATATACTCGCATGCAGGGGTTGAAATCAGCACATCAAGGCCATAGGTCGCATAACTATACAAAATCCTAAACCTCACCTGAGAAACGACGAGACACAAGGACTGAGAAGACGGGTGCATACTTGATCGGGTATCTCTGCCATGGAGATCACTGACAGAAAGGGAAACATGAAGTATTCATGAGACACGACTCAAACATGAACCACATAGACGCACGGCAATGAGTAGGAGTGCATGAGAGACATACACGTGTGTAAAACTCATAATTTATGATGTTTAAGAATGATGAAATGCGTAATCGTGTTCACATGTACAATTAATGTCCTCATGTTATAGATAATCATACAATATCAGAGGTATGTGTGATTCGTGATCATAATTCATATACTCGAAAGCAAGATGATTAATTAAATAGCTAATACACTCAAGTTCGGTATTTAAACACGCAATTCACACCCTTCATGCACTTATGCAAATATGCAACACTTCAATTGACCCAAGTTAGCTCACACACCAATTCATTTATTATTACAAAATATTACTAAGACAAAATTTCCAAATACATCATTACTTGATTATTCATGCACTATAAGGTATGATCAGTCAATACTTCAAAACATATGACTTAATTCATTATAGGTTTAAGAGTTTCAAGCTCAAGTCTTCCTAATTAATACAAACATGCTCGTTCCACAAAAATCATATTGTAATTTAAGCTTTCCCCATTTTAATTATATTAACCCCCACTTAATTAAATTATTATCATGACTACATATCAGTACACTTCAACTATAAGGTCGTTTCTTTATCAAGGCATACACACACATCTTCAAGCATACTCCATCAAATTTCAATGGGAGTAGCTCTAATTCATGTTGGCAACCAAAATATACCCATTATTTATACAACAACGATTACATTTGATTTGTATTTCATAAGTTTATCAACATACAGTTATCACTTCACCCACACAAAACCAAAACAAAAGCTAATTAATTCAATTTGGTGACAACTAATTAACCAGGAGCCTTGAACCAATTAGTCATCAAATTTCCAATTAAAATTCCAGTCAGTTATACACTCACCACTTCAACGTCCCCCAGCTACAATAACACCAACAATTATCGATTAACATACTTGTTACAACTCTCGATTAACCACAACCATACACATATACGCTCGAGTGTTATTCCATCATCAATTCACTCCTAAAACCAATTGATCCTCACATTACCAATCACTTACACAAATGTAACCATATACGTGTTCCATTAACAACAAAAATTCACAAGATTGAACATCAGAGAGTCAATTCAGAATTTACAAAACTCAAGAGTCGAATTAACGAAGCCCATTCAATCCACAACAACATGACCGACATTTTACTGCATAAATTCTCTCACACAACAACTATACATATATAAATCCGAAAACTCAGTTCACAGTTCTGGAAAAGAATAAATATAATCTTCATCCCATGCATATTTTATATTATAACGAAATTACAATTAAAAGAAAGATGGAAGGAAGGGAGCCTACAATTCAGAATTGAAAGAGAGGAGATCAGTGGCGATCGTCGACAGTATAAACTGGGGAAGGTGGCGATGATAATATCCGACCATATCTCCTTGGCTTATCCAAATCTTAAGGGGAGAAATGGCCTACGTTGATGCTGCTCCGTTACTGTAGCATGATGGTCGGAAGAGAGGGTGGATGACCATGGCTTTTCCGGCGGAAGGAGTGGTGGTAGGCAGCTGCTTCCTTTCTTCTGGAATGGGAGAGAGAGAGAGAGAGGTTCGTCCGAAGGCGATTCCAGGAGCTTCAACGGTGGTCGTCTCGTCGGAGATGACAGCGGTATGAAATGAGCCCGCTGAGGAAGACCTGGGGTTTCTCCTCTTGAATTTTTTTGCCGGAAACTGGGGCTGTAAGGGCTAGTGGAGGCGGCTTCCCTTCTCAGATCTAGAACGGGAGAGAGATTCAACCGCCCTTCCAGATCTGGGCAAGAGAGGTAGAGACGGCTGAAGGTGGTGCTGTGGCGGCGGGAGGTGGCTGCTTCTCTGTTTCTATAGCGGGGCTTCCGAAGCTGGCGCGGCGGAAGGATGGTGGTGGTTTTCGGAGGAGGGTGGTGCCGTTGTTGCTTTGAGCTGCAGCCTTGACTGAGATGACCCCCGTCCCTAATCAGATCTGAACGAGGGAGGAGAGAACAGTGCTATGGTGGCGCTGGCCGAAGCAGCCACGGTGGCAGCGGCGGGGTTGCTGAGTGAGGAAGCTCTGATGACTGCCTCTCCCAGATCGAAGTCGGAGTGGTCAAAGGTGGAGTGGGGTTGCCGGATCTGAGCTACGACGGTGGCGGTGGTCGTTTGCCGGAGAAGAAGACGTTTGCAGGCGGTGACGGCTAGCGTTGGCGGCGTATCGGTGAGAGGGGACCGAGAAGAAGCGAGGAAGAAAGTTGTCGGAAGGTATGGCTGATGGAGTGGTGGTCGGTGGCGGAGCTCGCCGGAGAAGAAGGTGTTGCGGTGGTGGTGGGGATTGACGTAGCAGCTGCTGTGTTGCTGCTTCTCGAAAGAGAGGGGAGGAGAGGAGGGAATGAGAAATGAAATGGTAGCAGCTAGGGTTTTCAGCAGATAAAGAGGGTTTTCTTCCAAAATTGCAATCAAGTCCCTTAAAGGTTAAAGTTATACAATCAAGTCCACAGATTAAGTATGATTTAAATCAAGCCCAATTAAAGTTTCGATAATTATAAAAGCACCCCCAGAATTGAAAGATAAAGGCCAATCAAGCCCAAATTGAATTTCCCATAGTTAGAAATTGACCCCCAAAGTTTAATAATTACAATTTAGCCCAAGAAATTCAAATTAAAGAGCAAATAGGTATTAAACACAAATTCCAATTAAGTCCACATATTTTTATACGATTGAAATTGAGCCAATTAAACAATTAAAGCATGACATAAATCAATTCAAGTACATGCAAAGTTAAATAAATAACGTTCTAATTGTACGAAAACTACATCGTATCTTGCTCCGAAAATGCGGGGTGTTACACGTATGATATGAGCCATATCGTGATTCTTCTTCGTGGGGTATGATGTATTGCAAACCTAGGTCATAATCCCAAACACATCTTAACATCATCTTTGTTACCATGTAGAAAACATTGTGATTGATACATTCAAATCAAGCTTGGGCATAACCAATTATACAAAGATCCCATTACAAATTTGATTCAAGTCTCCTAAGGTTATTGGCAATTACACACATCATGGAACTTGAATTTGGCCACAAAAATTATTAAATCACTCACTCGACTTGATGAATTGCTCAGGCAATTCTTAATCTAGGTCGCACTTATTATTGTTTTATATTATTTTGTTAGTCCCCTAGTATATTTCTTTTGTGTATGGTATGAGCCCCATCGTGATTCTTTTCCGTGGGGTATGATGTATTCCAAACCTAGGTCATAATCCCAAACAAATTTTAACATCATCTTTGTTACCATGTAGAAAAAATTATGATTGATACATTCAAATCAAGCTTGGGCATAACCAATTATACAATGATCCCATTAAAAATTTGATTCAAGTCTCCTAAGGTTGTTGGCCATTACACACATCATGGAACTTGAATTTGGCCACAAAAATTATTAAATCACTCACTCGACTTGATGAATCGCTCTGGTGATTTTTAATCTAGGTCGCACTTATTATTGTTTTATATTATTTTGTTAGTCCCCTAGCATGTTTCTTTTGCGTATGATATGAGCCCCATCGTGATTCTTCTCCGTGGGGTATGATGTATTGCAAACCTAGGTCATAATCCCAAACAAATCTTAACATCATCTTTGTTACCATGTAGAAAAAATTATGATTGATACATTCAAATCAAGCTTGGGCATAACCAATTATACAATGATCCAATTACAAATTTGATTCAAGTCTCCTAAGGTTGTTGGCCATTACACACATCATGAAACTTGAATTTGGCCGCAAAAATAATAAAATCGCTCACTCCACTTGATGAATCGCTCAGGCGATTCTTAATCTAGGTCGCACTTATTATTGTTTTATATTATTTTGTTAGTCCCCCTAGCATGTTTCTTTTGCGTATGATATGAGCCCCATCGTGATTCTTCTCCGTGGGGTATGATGTATTGCATACCTAGGTCATAATCCCAAACAAATCTTATCATCTTTTATACCAAGTAGAAAAAATTATGATTGATACATTCAAATCCAGATTGGGCATAACCAATTATACAATGATCCCATTACAAATTTGATTCAAGTCTCCTAAGGTTTTTGGCCATTACACACATCCTGGAACTTGAATTTGGCCACAAAAATTTTTAAATCGCTCACGCGACTTGATGAATCACTCTGGCGATTCTTAATCTAGGTCGCACTTATTATTGTTTTATATTATTTTGTTAGTCCCCTAGCATGTTTCTTTTGCGTATGATATGAGCCCTATCGTGATTCTTCTTCGTGGCGTATGATGTATTGCAAACCTAGGTCATAATCCCAAACACATCTTAACATCATCTTTGTTACCATGTAGAAAACATTGTGATTGATACATTCAAATCAAGCTTTGGCATAACCAATTATACAATGATCCCATTACAAATTTGATTCAAGTCTCCTAAGGTTATTGGCCTTTACACACATCGTGGAACTTGAATTTGGCCACAAAAATTATTAAATCACTCACTCGACTTGATGAATCGCTCAGGCGATTCTTAATCTAGGTCGCACTTATTATTGTTTTATATTATTTTGTTAGTCCCCTAGCATGTTTCTTTTGCGTATGATATGAGCCCCATCGTGATTCTTCTCCGTGGGGTATGATGTATTGCAAACCTAGGTCATAATCCCAAACAAATCTTAACATCATCTTTGTTACCATGTAGAAAAAATTACGATTGATACATTCAAATCAAGCTTGGGCATAACCAATTATACAATGATCCCATTACAAATTTGATTCAAGTCTCCTAAGGTTGTTGGCCATTACACACATCATGGAACTTGAATTTGGCCACAAAAATTATTAAATCACTCACTCGACTTGATGAATCGCTCTGGCGATTTTTAATCTAGGTCGCACTTATTATTGTTTTATATTATTTTGTTAGTCCCCTAGCATGTTTCTTTTGCGTATGATATGAGCCCCATCGTGATTCTTCTCCGTGGGGTATGATGTATTGCAAACCTAGGTTATAATCCCAAACAAATCTTAACATCATCTTTGTTACCATGTAGAAAAAATTATGATTGATACATTCAAATCAAGCTTGGGCGTAACCAATTATACAATGATCCCATTACAAATTTGATTCAAGTCTCCTAAGGTTGTTGGCCATTAAACACATCATGGAACTTGAATTTGGCCACAAAAATTATTAAATCGCTCAGACGATTCTTCATCTAGGTCGCACTTATTATTGTTTTATAGTATTTTGTTAGTCCCCTAGCATGTTTCTTTTGCGTATGATATGAGCCCCATCTTGATTCTTCTCCGTGGGGTATGATGTATTGCAAACCTAGGTCATAATCCCAAACAAATCTTAACATCATCTTTGTTACCATGTAGAAAACATTGTGATTGATACATTCAAATCAAGCTTGGGCATAACCAATTATACAATGATCCCATTACAAATTTGATTCAAGTCTCCTAAGGTTGTTGGCCATTACACACATCATGAAACTTGAATTTGGCCACAAAAATAATA
Organism: Lantana camara; assembly: GCA_037501455.1. NCBI lineage: Eukaryota > Viridiplantae > Streptophyta > Magnoliopsida > Lamiales > Verbenaceae > Lantana > Lantana camara. The sequence goes on along the minus strand of CM074857.1, from coordinate 61,079,985 downwards.
AAATCGCTCACTCGACTTGATGAATCGCTCAGGCGATTCTTAATCTAGGTCGCACTTATTATTGTTTTATATTATTTTGTTAGTCCCCCTTGTAGCACCCGAGCGTGAGGTACCACATCCCCCGCACCGGGACCCGACCCGTATATGAAATGGGAGTCCATACACGTGCCAAATCCACGGCGAACGGGGACACAACACACACGCTATGCTAGGCGGGACTAACCCTTAAAACCAATCAGTACAAGATAACTTAAAATCAGAGTTAAAATAAAATTCGCGGAAGCAAGAATAACATAGCATATACAATGAGCCACCAAGCTCCAAAAATAGATATACAAGAGCATTCAATTATTCAACGGCGCTCACGGCCTACAAAAATCATAACTCTCCAAGCATAAACTATGACCGTATACAAATTACCAACAAGAGTATGAATATGAGACAAAAGGAAGTGCTAAACATAAATGCAAGACCTAGATGACTTGTATTCTCGCCTAGCACTCCTATTCCTGCACAAAACAACTGAAAACAACCGGGTTCAGTCTAAAAGAGACTGGTGGGTATAAAAACGGGGCATAAAATATATATAATATCGCATAAATTAAACACATACATGCAAGCCCTAATCCCGTGTGAAGTTTGATAAGACTTTACCAAGTGGTTAAAACAAAGGAAACATCAACGGGATTACGACGTTCATATTCATTCATAATTGTTCATAAGAGTTTATGGCCCGGCGAGTGGGCGTGCACAATCTCCAACCTACTCCTCGTGTAATCATTGTTAATTATTCAATAATTTATTATCATACATAAATCTTTTGTGCTCATAAATACATGATCATAATCATTCATATACTCCTTCTTCCTCCGGGTGGTGGACGAGTTTGCAAGGCTCGACCACCTAATCATATCAATACGGCTATGAGGTTCATGAGTCCTCAAAGCCCGGTTAGCGTTTCCCCGTCAAGAACCTCCCTTGACGAAGTCCGTTTCGCCGTAATTGGTTGGAACTAGTATATGGGATCCCCGTCAGCCCTTGCTTCCTCGGTTAGCCACATATACTAAGTCCCGGGGCCCGTGCAATCATGAATCATAAATATCTCGCCAAACATAAGGTAGGGTTTCATAAATAAAACGGGGGGTAATACGTTTGAAATCATTTACCCGAAATGACTCGATATATATAAATATACGGTTTTGGCTTAAAACTTTGCACATAAGGAATATATAAGGTTGTTTTAACTAATAGAAGAAAAACCCACCTTTACCAAAGCAGAAATAAAGGCACAAGCATCTCAAGGCTCGCCCTCGTCTCCGACCAAACCCGAATCTGTGCAAAAGAAAAGGTATGAGACTCAAGACCACATATGACGCTCGGCAATGAAGTGCATATGACATGAATGCATAAATGATCATATTATATCAATAAGATGTTCATGTGCACTATTAATAAATTTAAAACATATAATCATTCATTCGTTCATATATTTCATTCAATTTCATAAGTTCATAAATTCATAATTTCATGAATTGAAGCCTTGTTCCCAAACATTTTTGTAATTCTTGCCATAACCTTGAAGTAAATCTAGGATCCCGATCCGAGACAATACTAACAGGTACACCATGAAGCCTAACAATCTCATCATTATATTTCTTGGCCAACTTACTCACTTTATCGGACATTCTGATAGCAAGAAAATGAGCTGATATTGTCAATCTGTCCACAATAACCCAAATTCCATCGAAACCTCCTCTCACTCTTGGTAATCCCGAAACAAAATCCATAGCTATTTGTTCCCATTTCCACTCCGGGATAGGCAATGGTTGAAGTAGCCCCGATGGCTTTTGATGTTCTGCCTTTACCACTTGACAAGTCATGCAGTGTTTCACGAAGTCGATCACATCCCGTTTCAATCCATTCCACCAATAGAATTGTTTAAGATCCTTATACATTTTGTTCCCTCCGGGATGTATCAAATACCCTGACCGATGGACTTCCTCAAGAATAATCCTTTTTAACTCTTCCGGGACAACAACTCTATTCTTGAATCTTAGAAGTCCCGTATCATCAAACCCAAACGGACACTCTGAATCAGCTCGAGCTTTCTCAGCTAATTTCTGAACCTCGGGATCAATCCTCTGAGCATCAAATAATCTCTGTTTAAGATCTGGTTGAGCCGTAATATTCCGAACACTAGCCCTCAGTCTGAACAACTCATTCTCATCTCCAATCTCCATTTTCACATTGGACACGCTAGCTTTCCAACTAAGCGCATCCGCGACCAAATTGGCTTTGCCGGGATGGTATCGGATTGTACACTCATAATCCGCCAAAAGTTCCATCCAACGCCGTTGTCTCTTGTTCAATTCCTTTTGCGAGAATAAGTATTGGAGACTCTTGTGATCGGAGAAGACCTCGAACGAAATTCCATAAAGATAGTGTCTCCACTTACCCAAATCAAAGATCACTGCCGCTAATTCCAAATCGTGAGTGGGGTAGTTCTGTTCATGCTCTTTCAATTTCCTTGAGGCATAGGCGATCACTCTTCCATTTTGCATCAATACACATCCCAAACCTTCCTTTGAGGCGTCCGTATAAACTGTATATCCTTCTGTACCTTCGGGAAGTGCTAATACAGGAGCGGTGGTCAACTTTTCCTTTAAAAGTTGGAAACTAGCTTCACATGCCTCGTCCCACTCAAACTTAACCGCTTTCTTAGTCAATCGGGTTAAAGGAGCCGCAATCTTTGAGAAGTCCTGAACGAATCTTCGATAGTAGCCTGCCAAACCCAAGAAACTCCTTACTTCTGAAGCATTTTTCGGGCTTTGCCATTGAATAACCGTCTCAATCTTAGAAGGGTCTACCTCCAAACCTTTCCTTGAAATAATGTGACCCAAAAACGCTACCCGATCAATCCAAAACTCGCATTTGCTAAACTTAGCATACAACCGATGTTCCCTTAAGGTCTCCAACACAATTCTGAGGTGCCTTGCATGATCCTCCGGAGTTCTCGAATAAACCAAGATGTCATCGATGAAGATTAACACAAACTTGTCCAAATAGGGCCGGAAAATTCGATGCATCATATCCATAAAAGCAGCTGGAGCATTAGTCAATCCAAAAGGCATCACTACGAACTCGTAGTGTCCATACCGGGTGTTAAATCCCGTCTTCGGAATGTCCTCTTCCCGGATCTTCAATTGATAATATCCTTGTCTCAAGTCCAATTTTGAGTAAACCCCCGAACCTTGCAACATGTCGAATAAATCCTCAATATGGGGTAAAGGATACTTATTCTTTACAGTCATCCGATTAAGCTCCCGGTAATCTATACACATTCTTAGGGTTCCATCCTTTTTCTTAACAAAGAGAACCGGAGCACCCCAAGGTGACGAACTTGGCCGAATATATCCAACTTTGAGCAATTCCTCTAATTGAATCTTTAACTCTTTTAACTCGGCCGGTGCCATCCGATACGGAGTCTTAGAATACGGTGTAGATCCTGGATGTAAGTCAATAACGAACTCGATCTCACGGTCGGGGGGTAGAGAACTCAAATTCTCCGGAAACACATCGGAGAAATCCTTAACAACCGCGGTATCCTCCAACTTAACTTGATCTTTCGGTCTATTAAGAAGGTAAGCAATAAATCCCGTTGCTCCTTCTCTCATCAACTTGTGAGCTTCCATATAAGACAAGAGAGATACCTTTCTTGATCCACTACCAATCACCAATTCCTTCCCCAAAATCACCTTCTTCGCAAAACAATCAACATTGGCCCGATGCCTGGACAACCAGTCCATACCCAAGATAACTCCATACCTCTTCATGGGCATAACAATTAAATCCGCCGGATACTCTTTCCCTTCAATCAGAACTGAACACTCCCGAACCAACTGATCTGTCTGAAGACTCCCTCCAAGTGGCGAACTCACCAAATAACAAGAAGAAAGACAGATAACAGGCAATCACAGAGTGGCAACTGTATCACAAGAAATAAAGGAATGCGTGGCACCCGGATCAAAGAGTGCATGAATGCTCATGTTATGTATGCATAGGGTACCTTCTACCACGGCTGTGGGATCAATCTCTGCATCTTGCTCCTCACCCTCGAGGGCGTAAGCACGAGCCGGAATCATTGGCCTTTGAACTCGTCTTTGATATCCGGGGTCTTTGTCGGGATAAGTATCCGCCATATGGTCACCCTTCCCGCAAATGAGACACAAATTCAACCTCCTCCGACAATTATAAAAGTTGTGAGTTGGTCCTCCACAATGTGTACAAGGAGCTTGAGCCAATCTCGCCTCACTCGGACCTTGTCGATCCCTCGTTGGTGCCATGGGTAGAGCCTTTGGTCGAGTCGGTGCGGCCTGAGAACCTTGTCCTCCAAACCGAGGTTTCTTAAATGGACCCTTAGGAGGCGGACTAGCTTGAATCATCGGCCTCTTTCCCGAATTCAATCCGGAACCTCTCCCCATTGGAGCTCTAAACATCGGATCCTTCTTCTTGAATTCCTCCTCTTGAACCAAAGCCCTTTACACGGTGTCGGCAAATGACTCGAAGTTGTGACCCGCTTGACCGTGTCTCAAATCTTGTCTCAACCCCGCTATGAATTTCCTTGCTTTCCTCTTCTCATCCCGGGTGACATGAGGAGCATATTTCCCAAGTCTATTGAATACGGCGAGGTATTGAGTCACCGTACGAGCACCTTGCTTTAATTCCATGAATTCTTGCTCCTTCCTTTCCCTTACCACTTCCGGTACAAAGCATTCCCGGAATTCTCTCTTGAAAACTTCCCAAGTTACTTCCTCTTCATCGACTTCAAGCTTCTCCCTTGTTCGTTCCCACCATTCATACGCATCTCCATCGAGTTGGAATATAGAAAATTGAGCCTTCTCTTGCGTACTAAACTGTCGGACCCCAAATATCCTCTCCAATCTAATCAACCAACCCTCCGAGACCGCATCGTCAATAGAACCAGAAAACCGAGGGGGGTTATAACTCAGAAACACCCCATGAGGGTCTCTATTGTTATTATGATTTGGTGGAGGAGCTTGTTGTTCTGCCTGTTGGGGTGGGGGAGCTTGAGCTCTCCGATGCTCTACATAGTTGAAAACCGCTTCCATGAAATTTCCCATGTCCACCGGTGGTGCTTGTGGTTGGGGTGGAGGCGTAGGAGATCGATCATGATGACGACGATGTCCGGGAGATCTCTCACGATGTCTACGTGGCGGCATCCTGTTCAAGAAATACTGAAATGCATGCTATTTTTAGTCCATGCATGCAAGTGCAATTAATTCGATCAAAATTCAAGATTTAAAGCACACAAGCACGTAAACAATGCATACGCATCACATTGACAAGTTGTTCCTAAAGCCGAACGACTTAACTGACTCAACACGACACAAGAGCTCGGGTTTTGCAACCCTAAGCTCTGATACCACATAAGGATGTAGCACCCAAGCGTGAGGTACCACATCCCCCGCACCGGGACCCGACCCGTATATGAAATGGGAGTCCATACACTTGCCAAATCCACGGCGAACGGGGACACAACACACACGCTATGCTAGGCGGGATTAACCCTTAAAACCAATCAGTACAAGATAACTTAAAATCAGAGTTAAAATAAAATTCGCGGAAGCAAGAATAACATAGCATATACAATGAGCCACCAAGCTCCAAAAATAGATATACAAGAGCATTCAAATATTCAACGGCGCTCACGGCCTACAAAAATCATAACGCTCCAAGCATAAACTATGATCGTATACAAATTACCAACAAGAGTATGAATATGAGACAAAAGGAAGTGCTAAACATAAATGCAAGACCTAGACGACTTGTATTCCCGCCTAGCACTCCTATTCCTGCACAAAACAACTGAAAACAACCGGGTTCAGTCTAAAAGAGACTGGTGGGTATAAAAACGGGGCATAAAATATATATAATATCTCATAAATTAAACACATACATGCAAGCCCTAATCCCGTGTGAAGTTTGATAAGACTTTACCAAGTGGTTAAAACAAAGGAAACATCAATGGGATTACGACGTTCATATTCATTCATAATTGTTCATAAGGGTTTATGGCCCGGCGAGTGGGCGTGCACAATCTCCAACCTACTCCTCGTGTAATCATAGTTAATTATTCAATAATTTATTATCATACATAAATCTTTTGTGCTCATAAATACATGATCATAATCATTCATATACTCCTTCTTCCTCCGGGTGGTGGACGAGTTTGCAAGGCTCGACCACCTAATCATATCAATACGGCTATGAGGTTCATGAGTCCTCAAAGCCCGGTTAGCGTTTCCCCGTCAAGAACCTCCCTTGACGAAGTCCGTTTCGCCGTAATTGGTTGGAACTAGTATATGGGATCCCCGTCAGCCCTTGCTTCCTCGGTTAGCCACATATACTAAGTCCCGGGGCCCGTGCAATCATAAATCATAAATATCTCGCCAAACATAAGGTAGGGTTTCATAAATAAAAAGGGGGTCATACGTTTGAAATCATTTACCCGAAATGACTCGATATATATAAATATACGGTTGTGGCTTAAAACTTTGCACATAAGGAATATATAAGGTTGTTTTAACTAATAGAAGAAAAACCCACCTTTACCAAAGCAGAAATAAAGGCACAAGCGTCTCAAGGCTCGCCCTCGTCTCCGACCAAACCCGAATCTGTGCAAAAGAAAAGGTATGAGACTCAAGACCACATATGACGCTCGGCAATGAAGTGCATATGACATGAATGCATAAATGATCATATTATATCAATAAGATGTTCATGTGCACTATTAATAAATTTAAAACATATAATCATTCATTCGTTCATATATTTCATTCAATTTCATAAGTTCATAAATTCATAATTTCATGAATTCATATAATTCATAATATTCAAATTCACATTTAGGAGTAAAATAAATAAAACGTTCAATCAAAAGTCAGTAGAATAAATACGCGAAATAAAATTCAATTAATTTCAATAATTAAATTAAATCAAATAATATTTAAAATATATAATAAATATATATAATATAATATATATAAATAATCATATATAATAATATACAATATATATATAATATATACATATATATACACGTACACACTCACACACACATGCATGCATAACTACATAAATATTACATATATATAAACCCATGCATGCAAAATAAGTAACACACACACACACACAAATACATATATATAAATACACAGCCACACCCATGCATGCAAGAACACCACACACGCAGCACACACCCAGCAGCCAAGCAACCAAAACAGCAGCAGCAACACACATTCATGCAGGTAAGGAACAACAACAGCAGTAGCAGCAGCAGCCCAAGAACGCAGCAAAAGAATTCTGAAAAACGGGGTGACACCCCCGTGTCACCCTCCAAACTTAGACCGAGACACCCCCGTGTCTCGGTACAGCAAGTCCAGGCCATCTCTGCACCCCCGTTCCTCGCTGGAACGGCCAAGAATGGCACGCCCGTGTCGGGCAACAGCAACAGCCTCTAACAGCGGCAAAAATGTGCAGAAACAGAGCAGCCAACTCCAAGAAGAAAGAAGGCAACAAAAGCAACATTACAAGGTACAAAATGCAGCACAAACTCAACAAGAACACACACCACATAGCCACTAAAATGGACAGCAAAAAGGAAGAAGGAAACGCAGCAAATGACAGCTGAAAAACCAGTCCAAAAACAGGGCATAAACTTGAAGAAAACAGGGCATGCTTGCATTCAACAAATCCGATTCAGTTCAGGTCCATAAGTCCATCAAATGTGCAGCAAAACAACATGAATTCAACAAGTAAATCAGTCCCAAAAGTGATCAATCAAGGCATGGAAGCGTACTTGACATTCATGTGGGAATTTCTCAAAAATGTCATAAATGATATATCATAATTATCTCAACAACCACGAAATCAATGACCATAAATGATATGAGGATGTCAAAACAATCAATCTCAAGCTTGGAATCAGTCTAAATCATTGAGAATCGAAGGAGATCAAGAATTTGCCCAAAATTTCTTATTTTCGGAAAAATGGCCAGAAATGATGAAACCATGCTCAAAATCATGAATGAAAGGATGAAATGATCAGAATTAAACATATAATACAACCCTTAGCTTACCTTGATGATTGGTTGAAGTTTGGGTGAGATTTGAGCTCCAAAATCTCCAAGGTTGAAAGGGTTACGGGTCTGGAATGCATGTAACGCCCCCGTTTTTCAGTTTAAATAATGTGGCGTATTTGTTTATAAATTGCGCGAATTAATTATTTAATTATATGATTAATTGTTTATAATTGTTTTTATTTGATTTAAAACCGTAAACTATTGTTACTCTAAATTAATTCATTTTATTTCACTTTGATATTTAGTGTTTAATTTCTTAAATTAAGGTTTTGTGTTACCTTAACTATTTCGGTAATTTCGATAATTAATTTGCACATGTTATAAGTTGGCTTTAAAATTATTTAATATGGAATTTAAGTTTTAGTAATTTATTTATAACCATATGAATTCGTTCATGCACTTAAGTGTTCTATTTCTACTTCGTTCTTATATGTAATGATATCGGATTGGTTTGGAAATTTAATATGTCGTAAATATGTGTGCTATGAACATGTCTATATGCTCGGTTTATGTTTTCGGATTCATTTGACGTGTTTATGAATTTAACTTTGATTGTGGAACCAAGTCGGGGGCTAACGAGCAATTAGCGCACCCTTGGTTCCGTGCGTGATATCTTGAGCTCGGGAATTCGGATTCGAATTCCGACACCTCCGTTGCCTTCGTATCGACGATTCGGAGACAATGGAACAAGCCTCATACCTTTTTGAAATCATTAAGACCTCCGAAATCCAACCGTAACGGACAGCTCGTGCAAGAAGAGCTCTTCATGTTGACTAGTCTCCTTGGTGGGACCCTTTTTACTTGACCAAACTTAACCAAAGATTAACCATGACTTTTGTACCATGGGTTAAGCCTTCTCCTACCCTTTTTCCTCTGGAAAACCGAACCAAACCCTCACTCTCCAGCTGCAACTGAAACGAGAAAGAAAAGAAGAGGAGAAAGGAAGAAACCCTTGGCCATCCTTTGTGATTTTGAGCTTAAATCACCATTTTTCTTCACCAAATCTTCAAGGTATGAATATTTATGTCTTCTATACTCTTTTATGCTTGATTTCATCTATTTACAACATGATTTGGATCAGTTTTGGTTAGGGTTTGAATGTTGGGTTTTGTATGAACTTTTGGGGATTTTTGCTCTAGTGACCTATATGTTGGTGTGGCTGAATTTCTTGCTTATATGTGATCATATGAACTTGTTTCTTGGCTTATTTCTTTCCTAACTCATAGTATATGATGTTAGGAGGATTTCATCTCTTGCTCCTTTTATGAAATTACGAGATATGGAGCTTCAAACTTGATGATCAAACTATTTCCCCTGTTTTTGAACTGCTGTGTGAAATATGGTGTTGTTGCTTGATCAAATGGTCTCCATTTCGTGTGAAATTGCATGGAGTGGATGTACACTCATTACTTTATATGTTAGCATTCATGTTTCAAGTATTTGGATCCATGTGAAGCCTCAAAACCGAAATACATGGCCTGTTTGTACGCATGCTCCATGACAGATTTGTTGCTGTTGCTTATGTGTGGTTGATGGTCACCCTAATGTGCTTTAAATTGTGCCATTTTGCATATATATGATGTATATTAGTTGTTTAGTATGTTAGCATGCATTCCCCAAAGTTTCAGATCCAAATTCAAGCCCTAAGTACTTGATCAATGCATGATAGAATCATTACGGTTCATATGTGCGATTTTGGCGATCCAGTTTTGTTGCATGGATTCGATGATCTTAACGTGTGATTTAGCCTTTGCACTCTAAATGAAAAATGTTCATAACATTCCAAATATGTTGTATATTAAGTTTCAGAGTATTTGGAGTTCATTTGGTATGCTTTTGGATTGAATTTGTATGAGTTCAGTTTTGCCGGTAAAATTTTACGTGTGATTTAGTTCTGTACCGTGACACCCCCGTGTCTCATTTACTCATAAGAGTGAGACACGGGCGTGTCACACCTTCTGGGCCGCTCTGTACTGAGCCACGCCCGTGGCTCAGTTTGGCTAGGGTTGGTGACACCCCCCGTGTCCTTTCCCCTGTGCAGTCCGTGTTGCTTTATTTTCGATGTTTGATTCGTTTCACCTCCTTAATGATTTTATCTCCTTTCGTGTTGAACTATGAACTTGTTTTGCTATATGTTGGGAGTATTTTGGTGCAATTTCATGATATTTGGATGAGGTTTAAAATATGCTTTTAGTGAATTGCTTTGACGTGGCTCAAATGCTTCTATATGAAATATTAAGTACATTTTTGCATTCTTTTGATGTCTTAAGTGATGTTCTTTGCCTTTTTGTGTATCATACTCTATGTAAACATGTTTGAAGGTATAATATGATTATGGTTCTAAGATTTTGTAAGATATTGCTAAGGATTATGAAGGATATGAAATAAATGAGTATGTTACCTTCATTTCTTGAAAGTATTTGAATGAATAGCTTGTTATATGCCTTAATCGCATTAATAGTGCACATGAACGTTTTATGATATAACATGATCATATATGCATTCATTTCATATTCACTTCATTGCCGTGCGTCATATATGGTTCATTTAGAGTCCTGAGTCTCACGAACACGTCTTGTGGTCTTTTGTACAGTTTGTCTCCAGGGTGGAGAGCTTTTGATCGTTCAGGCACTTGGTGCTCGATCCTTGTTTCTTCACGGTTAAGGTGAGGGTGGTTTTCGTTTTAGCTATGTAACAAACCCTACAACCCTTATGTGAAAAGCTTTGGCCAAAACCTTATGATTATATATATATATATGGTTTTCAAACGAAATTATCGAGTAAATTCTTCTGAATTATACGTACGAGCATATATAAGCTTAAAAATGGTTTTGTAATGAGGCTATGCTCCAAACCGTGTGTCTTCATGCTAGCTATGGATTAGGATGACACGGAGAGGTACGTACATAGCATATGCCGAATTACACGGTAAGGTATGATTTCTTATAGTATGTATCATATGTATGTATTGATATGTTTTGGCGAGATTATGCTAAGCTGTTATGTTCACGGGCCCCGGGACTTAGTATATGTGGCTAACCGAGGAAGCAAGGGCTGACGGGGATCCCATATACTAGTCCCAACCAAACTACGGTGATACCGGCCCTCGCTAGGAGATTTAGCGGGGAATGGGAGCTGAGTGCCCTTGGGGGATTCATGTACCCCCATTGGCCTAGGAATTAACCGGTGGCCGGGTCTTGCAAGCCCGTCCACCACCCGGAGGAAGAAGGTTGGTATTGATATGATTATGTTTATGTATATGTTATGATATGATTATGCACCGTGCGGGAAGGCCGGGATCCGGATCGCCCAAACGAATATGTTTATGATATGATTTATGGTCTGTGTGTATTATGATATATTGCATGATCGCCTAATCAATATATTAATGATATTTGTCGTACACGGTCGGAGTTTGGTTGGAGATTGTGCACGCTCACTCGCCGAGCCTTATATTTATGTATGATTTATGAATGTAATAAATTAATATGATTAGTCATAAAATCCGAGCATTGATTAATCATTCTCTTACCCTTTTAGGGAACTAAATTCAAATAAAACCTTGCTCGGGATTTATGACGTGCATGTGCATGTTTTATATATATGTATCGCTCCGGCTCACTCAGTCTTCTAGAGACTGACCCCTCTCCCTCCCCATTCTTTTAGTGTGCAGGTTTGATCTTTGGAGTTTCGGGCTAGGCGGAGATGTTTGAAGTTTTTGAGTGAGTCGAGTTAGATTAGGAGAGTCTCTTCACTCATTCATGTATTGGAATTATGTATGATTCACTCTATTATATCATGAATTCGAATAATTATGAATTGTTAGTGAATTGCTCTTACGGGGTATTGTTATGTTTTAAAAGAGGCCTGAAGAGCCCAAATTCCGTTTATGATTGGTATGATTGAACTTTGGCTTTTCTGCATTATTTGTGGTTTGGTAACCGTTGTCTAGCTCCGCCTGGCTTAGGAAGGTTTTTATGTTTGTCTCCCGTTCGCTATGGTTTGATACGGGTGCGGATTTACTGTTTCGTTACTCGTGTTGAGCCATAGTGCGGGGGATGTGGTGCCTCACGTGCGGGGTGCTACATCCTTAAGTGGTATCAGAGCCCGGTTGCAAAACCGGTGTTCTTGAGTCGTGTCGGAGTCAGTTTAAGTCGAACGGCATAGGGACTATGTGATATTATGTGCATTGCATCGATCCTGAATATGGAATTTGGTTTCCTTAAGAATTTCGTTGAATTACTTGTTGCCTTTTTATATGGATCCTTGTCTTTCGTATTGAATATGTGTCATGAGCATGCACTAATCGCATGCATCTATTCTTGAAGTAAGTTATGATTTATAGGTCATGGAGATAATATCAAACCACGGCCAAGTTCTACGACAAAGAAGATCGATTGCAAACCTTTCTGAGACACGGAAGATGGGCAGGATACTTTGGGAAGAATGTGAAGAATGCTAGTTGTGGGGCTTTGTAGACTGAGTTGCAATTAACGGTTGGGATTTAGAATGGGAGGTTCGGCCTTGGCGATGCAATAACAGAGGAATATTTGGGGGAACAGGAATAGGAGTTAATCAAGGGATGGTTGTGACTCAGAAGAATAACTTATGTGAATCCACTACTTGAAGTGCATTAATTGGATTCAACAGGATCGTGCAACCTAGGGAATGAAGGGAACAAAACCTTGAAGATATATTGATCCCGGATTTGGATCATGAAAGAGGTACTAGTAATTAAGAGGAGTAGAGATAACAGGGGTCCGGTAGAGGTTATGCATTAAGGGTCTACAAAGAAGGACTTCGAACTAAGCCTAGTGATTAGAAGTCGGGTTCTAGAAGGCAAGCATTTGGGTAAACACGAATAGAGGGAAGGTGGCGATATGGAGAACAGGATTTGAGTTCATTTTCCAAATCCCAGCTGAATTGTCATGTTGTGAGGTTAAATTGGAAGGTATAGAGCAACAAATGGAAACGAGAAAGAGAGGAAATCATGCGCTCAAATGTAAGCAGTGGGAAGTGAATTGAACTCTCGAAAGGGTAAGTGCGGGATTCTTGATTGAGACAAAGATTGGAAGTGAAGGTCGAATTTAGAGAATAGATTGGATGCTAACTCCTTGGAAGTGAAAGATACCAGTTGATTTATAAAGATGCATGGGAATCTCGAAGACCGTGGGAAAGGCAAGGAATAATTACCAAGTCAAAGTAACCTCGGGACTTGGAATAGCAAGGAAAAGCTATCGAGCTAGCTATTTACTCCATTGGTGACAGGTTCCAAAGCATTCATAGCACGTGCATCATATTTTGCATTAATTATTTATTCTCTTGATCTTATGTTATTCGTACATTTCTAATTGCTTTTGTTGCGCTAATGTGTGGTATAATTGCTTGGTGTAAACGTGACACATGCATTGCCATCTTTACCCGACATGCATTTTAGTGTTTACTTGATAGGAAAATCTGGCACCTCAATTGTCAAGTATATCCTCGCTCGAACCATATCTGAGTTAAGGGAAAGGACCTCCGAAGGAAAGTCAGATTAGATTCATCTTTGGGGTGTTCGGATCGAATAAGAATGGGGAAGATAGATTGAGGGAGTTCGATGAAAGAGCAAAATTTTTAAGGGGGAGAGTACGACCGAGAGATAAAATGGAGGATGGAAGTAGTGCTCGAATAAATATGTCAATAGCAACAACGGGGATGCAAATTAAGGAGAATCTGGATATCCTAATGGTGGCCATTGGAAAGGAATAAGAAGACGGTAATGGTTAAGTTGATTAAGAGAGAGGTGACAATGCCAAATTCGGGGGAAGATTTTTCGAGATAAAGAAGAAAGTTTACTGAACGACTCCAGGGCCTGGAAGTCCGAATTGGGAGTGATGAAATTATATGGGAGTTTCTATGACCTCCTAAGATGGAATTAACTAAAGGAAAATGGGATCAATCTATTATATGAGGGGATGTTGTCGGCCAAGATTTATTTAGTAGAAGCATTAAGGGATCCAAGACAACATTATTAAGTTATCGGTTCTATCAAAGGTGATCCGGAAGGAAATCCACGAATAAACCAAACCGGAAAAGGTGATCATTGGAGGATTTACATCAACCGACAAGAATCATCAAGAACATTCTATCTTCAATACAAGAAATGTGGGGCCTGATGCCGAATGTAACCTTAAGGGGTAAAAGGGAATGAATGGATATTATGCACAGAAGACGAAAAAGGATTCGTGTTAAGGTAGATCCTATTGACGAATACCTCTAGGTAGGGATTGAATCGTCGAGGTTGTCGGGGGTAGTTATTCTTGGGGGTTTTCGGGAGGTCAAGCTCGGATAAGTAAAAAGAGTGGGCTGAATGAGGATTAAGAGGAATGATGGAGACGGGGAGCAGTACTGGGCAAAAGGGATCTAAGAAGTATAATCCCTGAAGGCTTCATTAATTGTTTCATCGGGGTATCCTGAAGAGGTACAAGACAAGCTTGACACTGAGCTACATTCAGGACAGAGCATATCTTGGACAATACTTAAATTTTTGCAACTACGGTGAACGGTACTTATAGCATTCATGATACATGCATCCATGCAAATTTAACGTTTATAAATTTTATGTTAAGTGCTTTGTTCTGCACTGTGTTAAATTACTTGGAGTAATTGACTATCAATATGGGCGACGTTTACTACCAGCTTTAGGTGACCTCCGTGATTTTCATTTTTGGTTTCGCGTGAGTTGCTTGGGAGTATTGGAGACTTCCTTGTTTTATTTTCGGTTGAGAGACGGGGTGCTCTCGTTGTTTCTAAGAGACGGGGATTCTCTTATTTTTGTTTGAGAGACGGGGTACTCTCTTTGCTTGCGAGAGACGGGGTTCTCTCATTGTTGTTGGAGAGACGGGGTTCTCTCATTGCTGTTCGAGAGACGGGGCTCTCTTCATGTTACTTGTGAGAGACGGGGAATCTCTCATTGTTGTTTTCAGGCGTGTGTGAATCCGAGGACGGATTCTTTTTAAGGGGGAGAGATTGTAAGGCCCCCGTTTTTCAGTTTAAATAATGTGGCGTATTTGTTTATAAATTGCGCGAATTAATTATTTAATTATATGATTAATTGTTTATAATTGTTTTTATTTGATTTAAAACCGTAAACTATTGTTACTCTAAATTAATTCATTTTATTTCACTTTGATATTTAGTGTTTAATTTCTTAAATTAAGGTTTTGTGTTACCTTAACTATTTCGGTAATTTCGATAATTAATTTGCACATGTTATAAGTTGGCTTTAAAATTATTTAATATGGAATTTAAGTTTTAGTAATTTATTTATAACCATATGAATTCGTTCATGCACTTAAGTGTTCTATTTCTACTTCGTTCTTATATGTAATGATATCGGATTGGTTTGGAAATTTAATATGTCGTAAATATGTGTGCTATGAACATGTCTATATGCTCGGTTTATGTTTTTGGATTCATTTGACGTGTTTATGAATTTAACTTTGATTGTGGAACCAAGTCGGGGGCTAACGAGCAATTAGCGCACCCTTGGTTCCGTGCGTGACATCTTGAGCTCGGGAATTCGGATTCGAATTCCGACACCTCCGTTGCCTTCGTATCGACGATTCGGAGACAATGAAACAAGCCTCATACCTTTTTGAAATCATTAAGACCTCCGAAATCCAACCGTAACGGACAGCTCGTGCAAGAAGAGCTCTTCATGTTGACTAGTCTCCTTGGTGGGACCCTTTTTACTTGACCAAACTTAACCAAAGATTAACCATGACTTTTGTACCATGGGTTAAGCCTTCTCCTACCCTTTTTCCTCTGGAAAACGGAACCAAACCCTCACTCTCCAGCTGCAACTGAAACGAGAAAGAAAAGAAGAGGAGAAAGGAAGAAACCCTTGGCCATCCTTTGTGATTTTGAGCTCAAATCACCATTTTTCTTCACCAAATCTTCAAGGTATGAATATTTATGTCTTCTATACTCTTTTATGCTTGATTTCATCTATTTACAACATGATTTGGATCAGTTTTGGTTAGGGTTTGAATGTTGGGTTTTGTATGAACTTTTGGGGATTTTTGCTCTAGTGACCTATATGTTGGTGTGGCTGAATTTCTTGCTTATATGTGATCATATGAACTTGTTTCTTGGCTTATTTCTTTCCTAACTCATAGTATATGATGTTAGGAGGATTTCATCTCTTGCTCCTTTTATGAAATTACGAGATATGGAGCTTCAAACTTGATGATCAAACTATTTCCCCTGTTTTTGAACTGCTGTGTGAAATATGGTGTTGTTGCTTGATCAAATGGTCTCCATTTCGTGTGAAATTGCATGGAGTGGATGTACACTCATTACTTTATATGTTAGCATTCATGTTTCAAGTATTTGGATCCATGTGAAGCCTCAAAACCGAAATACATGGCCTGTTTGTACGCATGCTCCATGACAGATTTGTTGCTGTTGTTTATGTGTGGTTGATGGTCACCCTAATGTGCTTTAAATTGTGCCATTTTGCATATATATGATGTATATTAGTTGTTTAGTATGTTAGCATGCATTCCCCAAAGTTTCAGATCCAAATTCAAGCCCTAAGTACTTGATCAATGCATGATAGAATCATTACGGTTCATATGTGCGATTTTGGCGATCCAGTTTTGTTGCATGGATTCGATGATCTTAACGTGTGATTTAGCCTTTGCACTCTAAATGAAAAATGTTCATAACATGCCAAATATGTTGTATATTAAGTTTCAGAGTATTTGGAGTTCATTTGGTATGCTTTTGGATTGAATTTGTATGAGTTCAGTTTTGCCGGTAAAATTTTACGTGTGATTTAGTTCTGTACCGTGACACCCCCGTGTCTCATTTACTCATAAGAGTGAGACACGGGCGTGTCATACCTTCTGGGCCGCTCTGTACTGAGCCACGCCCGTGGCTCAGTTTGGCTAGGGTTGGTGACACCCCCGTGTCCTTTCCCCTGTGCAGTCCGTGTTGCTTTATTTTCGATGTTTGATTCGTTTCACCTCCTTAATGATTTTATCTCCTTTCGTGTTGAACTATGAACTTGTTTTACTATATGTTGGGAGTATTTTGGTGCAATTTCATGATATTTGGATGAGGTTTAAAATATGCTTTTAGTGAATTGCTTTGACGTGGCTTAAATGCTTCTATATGAAATATTAAGTACATTTTTGCATTCTTTTGATGTCTTAAGTGATGTTCTTTGCCTTTTTGTGTATCATACTCTATGTAAACATGTTTGAAGGTATAATATGATTATGGTTCTAAGATTTTGTAAGATATTGCTAAGGATTATGAAGGATATGAAATAAATGAGTATGTTACCTTCATTTCTTAAAAGTATTTGAATGAATAGCTTGTTATATGCCTTAATCGCATTAATAGTGCACATGAACGTTTTATGATATAACATGATCATATATGCATTCATTTCATATTCACTTCATTGCCGTGCGTCATATATGGTTCATTTAGAGTCCTGAGTCTCACGAACACGTCTTGTGGTCTTTTGTACAGTTTGTCTCCAGGGTGGAGAGCTTTTGATCGTTCAGGCACTTGGTGCTCGATCCTTGTTTCTTCACGGTTAAGGTGAGGGTGGTTTTCGTTTTAGCTATGTAACAAACCCTACAACCCTTATGTGAAAAGCTTTGGCCAAAACCTTATGATTATATATATATATATGGTTTTCAAACGAAATTATCGAGTAAATTCTTCTGAATTATACGTACGAGCATATATAAGCTTAAAAATGGTTTTGTAATGAGGCTATGCTCCAAACCGTGTGTCTTCATGCTAGCTATGGATTAGGATGACACGGAGAGGTACGTACATAGCATATGCCGAATTACACGGTAAGGTATGATTTCTTATAGTATGTATCATATGTATGTATTGATATGTTTTGGCGAGATTATGCTAAGCTGTTATGTTCACGGGCCCCGGGACTTAGTATATATGGCTAACCGAGGAAGCAAGGGCTGACGGGGATCCCATATACTAGTCCCAACCAAACTACGGTGATACCGGCCCTCGCTAGGAGATTTAGCGGGGAATGGGAGCTGAGTGCCCTTGGGGGATTCATGTACCCCCATTGGCCTAGGAATTAACCGGTGGCCGGGTCTTGCAAGCCCGTCCACCACCCGGAGGAAGAAGGTTGGTATTGATATGATTATGTTTATGTATATGTTATGATATGATTATGCACCGTGCGGGAAGGCCGGGATCCGGATCGCCCAAACGAATATGTTTATGATATGATTTATGGTCTGTGTGTATTACGATATATTGCATGATCGCCTAATCAATATATTAATGATATTTGTCGTACACGGTCGGAGTTTGGTTGGAGATTGTGCACGCTCACTCGCCGAGCCTTATATTTATGTATGATTTATGAATGTAATAAATTAATATGATTAGTCATAAAATCCGAGCATTGATTAATCATTCTCTTACCCTTTTAGGGAACTAAATTCAAATAAAACCTTGCTCGGGATTTATGACGTGCATGTGCATGTTTTATATATATGTATCGCTCCGGCTCACTCAGTCTTCTAGAGACTGACCCCTCTCCCTCCCCATTCTTTTAGTGTGCAGGTTTGATCTTTGGAGTTTCGGGCTAGGCGGAGATGTTTGAAGTTTTTGAGTGAGTCGAGTTAGATTAGGAGAGTCTCTTCACTCATTCATGTATTGGAATTATGTATGATTCACTCTATTATATCATGAATTCGAATAATTATGAATTGTTAGTGAATTGCTCTTACGGGGTATTGTTATGTTTTAAAAGAGGCCTGAAGAGCCCAAATTCCGTTTATGATTGGTATGATTGAACTTTGGCTTTTCTGCATTATTTGTGGTTTGGTAACCGTTGTCTAGCTCCGCCTGGCTTAGGAAGGTTTTTATGTTTGTCTCCCGTTCGCTATGGTTTGATACGGGTGCGGATTTACTGTTTCGTTACTCGTGTTGAGCCATAGTGCGGGGGATGTGGTGCCTCACGTGCGGGGTGCTACAATGCAGGACAGAAGCTTTGGCTGAGTTTTGGGGCTTGTGAGAGGATAATCTCGGTTAAGGCTTATTATGTCATGGTAGATGGTTGAGTTAGGGTTTCAAAGAATCAAACCATGGTTAATTTGGTTATGGTTTGGGCAAGATATCGCTGATTTTGTACAACAAGGTCAAATTGGTCTCCGTTTCGTTTTTCGGTTGGAATTCGGAGTTTCAAACGACTTAGGAAAATGTAAGGCTAAGTTTACTAAACTCGAATTTTCGTTACGAGTTCAGCGGAGTTGACTGAACTCGAATCCGAGTTCCCGAGCTCAAGATATTAAATTCGGAACCAAGGGTACGCTACGTGCTCGTTAGCTCCCGTTTTGGTTCCTCGAAACAAATTAAATCCGTTAACATATCAAATGAATTCGAAAACATAAATTGAGCATAAAATCATGTTCATAACTCATATATGTACAACATATTACAAAATCGTGGTAATTTGATATCATATCATATAAGAACGAAGCACAAAATAAACGAACAAGCTCATACATGCAATTCATGCATAAATTATGAAATCCCATGCAATTCATGCAATATAAATTAATTCCCATGCAAAAATATGATTTTCATGCATAATTATATTATTCAACGTATAAATATATATAAATAATTAATTAATTAAAACATGATTAATTAACATCACATATAATTAGTATAATCATTAAATTAATAATAATAATTAAACATATATATATATATATATATATATATATATATATATATATATATAATACGAAATACATATATATAATTAATAATATTAAAATAAAATAATATCATATAATATAATAAAATAATAACAATTATAATAAAATTAAATATAAAACACGTAAAAACAATTAATTCGCGTAATTTGGTAAACACAACCATCGTACCTTTACGTCCGAGAAATCGGGGCGTTACACCTCTAGCATGTTTCTTTTGCGTATGATATGAGCCCCATCGTGATTCTTTTCCGTGGGGTATGATGTATTGCAAACCTAGGTCACAATCCCAAACAAATCTAAACATCATCTTTTATACCATGTAGAAAAAATTATGATTGATACATTCAAATCAAGCTTGGGCATAACCAATTATACAATGATCCCATTACAAATTTGATTCAAGTCTCCTAAGGTTTTTGGCCATTACACACATCCTGGAACTTGAATTTGGCCACAAAAATTATTAAATCGCTCACGCGACTTGATCAATCGCTCAGGCGATTCTTAATCTAGGTCGCACTTATTATTGTTTCATATTATTTTGTTAGTCCCCTAGCATGTTTCTTTTGCGTATGATATGAGCCCTATCGTGATTCTTCTCCGTGGGGTATGATGTATTGCAAACCTAGGTCATAATCTCAAACACATCTTAACATCATCTTTGTTACCATGTAGAAAACATTGTGATTGATACATTCAAATCAAGCTTGGGCATAACCAATTATACAATGATCCCATTACAAATTTGATTCAAGTCTCCTAAGGTTGTTGGCCATTACACACATCATGGAACTTGAATTTGGCCACAAAAATTATTAAATCACTTACTCGACTTGATGAATCGCTCAGGCGATTCTTAATCTAGGTCGCACTTATTATTGTTTTATATTATTTTGTTAGTCCCCTAGCATGTTTCTTTTGCGTATGACATGAGCCCCATCGTGATTCTTCTCCGTGGGTTGTGATGTATTGCAAACCTAGGTCATAATCCCAAACAAATCTTAACATCATCTTTGTTACCATGTAGAAAAAATTATGATTGATACATTCAAATCAAGCTTGGGCATAACCAATTATACAATGATCCCATTACAAATTTGATTCAAGTCTCCTAAGGTTGTTGGCCATTAAACACATCATGGAACTTGAATTTGGCCACATAAATTATTAAATCGCTCACGTGACTTGATGTATCGCTCAGGCGATTCGTAATCTAGGTCGCACTTAATATTGTTTTATAGTATTTTGTTAGTCCCCTAGCATGTTTCTTTTGCGTATGATATGAGCCCCATCGTGATTCTTCTCCGTGGGGGTATGATGTATTGCAAACCTAGGTCATAATCCCAAACAAATCTTAACATCGTCTTTGTTACCATGTAGAAAACATTGTGATTGATACATTCAAATTAAGCTTGGGCATAACCAATTATACAATGATCCCATTACAAATTTGATTCAAGTCTCCTAAGGTTGTTGGCCATTACACACATCATGGAACCTGAATTTCGCCAAAAAATTATTAAATCGCTCACACGACTTGATGAATCGCTCAGGCGATTCTTAATCTATGTCGCACTTATTATTGTTTTATATTATTTTGTTAGTCCCCTAGCATGTTTCTTTTGCGTATGATATGAGCCCTATCGTGATTCTTCTCCGTGGGGTATGATGTATTGCAAACCTAGGTCATAATCCCAAACACATCTTAACATCATCTTTGTTACCATGTAGAAAACATTGTGATTGATACATTCAAATCAAGCTTGGGCGTAACCAATTATACAATGATCCCATTACAAATTTGATTCAAGTCTCCTAAGGTTTTTGGCCATTACACACATCCTGGAACTTGAATTTGGCCAAAAAAATTATTAAATCGCTCACGCGACTTGATGCATCGCTCTGGCGATTCTTAATCTAGGTCGCACTTATTATTGTTTTATATTATTTTGTTAGTCCCCTAGCATGTTTCTTTTGCGTATGATATGAGCCCTATCGTGATTCTTCTCCGTGGGGTATGATGTATTGCAAACCTAGGTCATAATCCCAAACACATCTTAACATCATCTTTGTTACCATGTAGAAAACATTGTGATTGATACATTCAAATCAAGCTTGGGCATAACCAATTATACAATGATCCCATTACAAATTTGATTCAAGTCTCCTAAGGTTATTGGCCATTACACACATCATGGAACTTGAATTTGGCCACAAAAAATATTAAATCACTTACTCGACTTGATGAATCGCTCAGGCGATTCTTAATCTAGGTCGCACTTATTATTGTTTTATATTATTTTGTTAGTCCCCTAGTGTAACACCCCAAACGGAGGATGCCACATCCCCCGCACTAGGACCCCGACCCAGTCATGAAATAAAAAGTCCATGCCCGAATCCGAATCATAGCGAACGGGAGACCCACTCACACACTAGGCTAGGCGGATCTAACTTGACAAACTCGGAGTGCGGAAGCAATTAAAATCAACAACAATAGATAGCGGAAGCATTTAAAACAACATGCAGAACAGGTGACGGGTTCAACTAGCATAGATACCTAATCCCGAATTTCACTTCAGAATCCAATACAATATCAGCATAAGTATCATCAATATCTAATGACATCCAAATTCTAGCTTACGAACCCCACACGGGTTTAAGTCTAAGTAGAGCATACAACATAACCTTCAAGTCCGAAACATAGATACATAACATAAATAAAGTATGCGACAAATGTATCCTAATACCAACTAGACTGACAAGTGTGACTCAGGAGACTCACTTCCGCCTAGCTCAAGCCAAAAGGAAACCTGCAAACTAAAAGATAAAATGAGGTGTCAGTCAACTGACTGAGTGAGGGGGCTAACGCACACCCACAATATAGATATATAAAGAGCACATCACATATCAAAAGGGTGGACTCATGAACCGGGAATAGGTGTTGCATACCAAAGCGTTTCAAAGCAAAACCCAAATATATATATATATATATACTTAGAAAACATTTTCAGAAACTCTATTCCGATTCATGATTCCCATAACATATCATACAATATGCTCGGCGAGTACGAGCTTCCAACCTCAACTCCTCATATCATAAGAAAACAGAAATAACATACCAACCTCAACTCCGGGTGATGGTAGGGTTGCGCGACCCTAACCATCCATATAGTCGAGGGGAGTGCTGATGCTACTCAAACCCTCAGGACTCCGTTTCCCAACCAAACCTCCTGGTGGGTCCCGGTAGATCCTTTTCATACAGATGGAGACTACGCACAGGCCGAGCCCTGACGGCCCTATACCGTCCCAGGGATTCCTTACCCGTAGCTCCTGGGCCCCATAACAGAACAGAACATAACATATACCAACTTTCATGGCAATCTCGCTACATAATCATAACATAACTTAACTTTTCGAAATAGCTTACATATGCCTTCATACTTAATTTCCAAAACTGAAGTTGTATCATAAGGTCATAATCATATCATATCCAACACATATTTAATCGTATATATAGTATATAATCGCATGCAGGGATTGAAATCATCATATTGGGGTCATAGGTCGTTTAACTATACAAAATCCTAAACCTCACCTGAGAAACGGCGAGATACAAGAACTGACCAGATGGGTGCATACTCGACCAGGTTGTCTCCGCCCTGGAGATCACTGTACAGAAAAGGAAAGACAGTGTACTCGTGAGACACGACTCAAACATGAACCACACAGACGCACGGCGATATTCATGTAGTGACATGAGGTGATCTGAATTATTACGACATGCATATGAGATCATGAAACAACATTATATGCCATGAATGTGTTCATGTGCACAATTAATGTTCCACAGAGTAAATATACAAGTATCAAGTTCATATACAAGGCATAAATGCATGATCGAAGATGAAGAAGAATATCCGGACTAGTTAGAGGATTAAATAAGAATTATATTATAACAAGTAAGTTCATGCTCAATCACCCCATTTAATTAATTACACTCATTTGCACGATTCAAGAATTGGTCATATTATAAACATTAATTCATTTAACAATTAATAAAATTCCCTTTTAAGTTGTAAGAGTTCATTTCAGTTTAAGAATAAAATAATACAAACAAGACCGTTAAATTGTAATTGGATCACCATAAATTCAATTGACCAAAATAGATAAAACCATGCCTTATTCCAGTACTGTTAAATAAGGTTATTGAAATGCACATACAAAATGCACTCCCACACCACATTCAACATATCCAAAATTAACACAATCACACTACGGACACTTAATTTCAAAAAGAAAACAAACTGTATAAAAGAAAATAATCACACACGCAAATTAGTCATTCTAATTAGTTAGCACATTCTAATTTACATATAACTTGTAGCACAATAAATAATATATTTATGGACAACATGCATAACATAATATATATATATATATATATATGTGTATATATATATATATATATAGATATTTAATATATATAACACACGCACAAATCACGATTGACAGACAAGAATAATTTCTAATGTAACCACAACATTCAATTACATGACAACATAAATACTCGTTCACACCTTACTCAAGACACACACTCACAATTAATTCATTAGTCATTAGGATGGTACTAAACAACTTCCACGCATACACACATTCACAAATACCACTTATACCTATTATATATATACAATTCCATTTATGTATGTATACAACAAGCACCCACCAACAATTAATTTATTTAACTTAATTAAAAGAATAATTGAATAACTAATTAGGAATCGGGTTTGATTCAGAAACTAATAACTAAGCCTTAAACCCGAGTAAATTTAACTTCGTGATTGAACCCAAACTAGCCAATACAATCTATTATTAAATAAAACAAAACAAAGATTTAAATAACAAATGCGTATCCGAAATTATTAAACCCATAACTGAATGAACTGATATAAGAATCAATCCAACTGTAATTTAATAAAGCCAATTACGTACAAGTAAATTTTACATTCACAATTCAACAATTAATCCTATAATACAAGTTATACAGTAGATTGAATTAGAAGAAAAAGGGGTTTACGATTGAAGGATGAGCAGCGGCTGTAGCGGCGGTTGCTGCCTCAAATGGTGATGCCTGTAAATTGAGGGCTGATCGTCTTCTTGTGGCCAATGGCGAAAACCGAAAAAGATGGTGACCGGTGTTCAAAAAGGGAGGGTCTGCTGAGGAAATGCCGCTGAAGGCTGCGCTTGATGTTGTTCCTGACTTAGCCGAGAGGGATTGGAATAACAAGGGGAAAAATGAGAGCAAAAGGGGCAGTGGTTGTACCGGTTAGATATCTGATGGCAAGGTGGCGGCGGCGTTAGGGCTACTTCTTGTCGTCTGAAATGGGAGAGAGAGAGGTTCGTCCGAGGGTGATTCCCGTGGTGGTTGTCTCGTCGGAGATGACGGCAGTAGCAGGGGATTCCTCCATTTTCCGGATCTGAAACAAGAGAGGAGACGGAGACGGCGGTACGGTGTCGCCACGCAAGAGCTGTTGTCCGTGAGTGAAGGTGGTGGTGATTGGCGGCGGAAGGGATATCTTCGGATCTGCTCAGATCTGGGTTATGCTGGTCGGATCTAGCAGAGGTGGTTCAGAAATGGAGAGATGGTGGTCCGACGGTGGCGGTTGAGTGGTGCTGCGAGTATCGCCTTCTTTCCAGATCTGGGCAAGAGAGGGAGGGACGGCTGGGTGGTTATTGATTTGATCGTCGCTGAAAGGAGGGAAAGAAGAAGATGGTCAGTGTTTGCTGTGGTGGAGGGGTGAGTCGCAACAGTGGTGGTTGCCGGAGAAGGTGGCGGCGGAAAGAGACTACTGTGGTTGTGCCGCTGCTGTTGAATGTTGAAGACCGAAAGGGGAAGGAGGAAGAATGAAGACAGCCTTAGGGTTTCTCGGTTAAGAAGGGAGTCTTAAGTTATGAAATTACGAATAGGGCCCTCAAAACTATGAGTTATGCGATTGAGTCCCCCAATTCCCAATAAGATCAATTAAGTCCAATTAAAGTTTAAGAAATTATAAAAGTACCCCCAAGATTTAGAGTAGCGCTCAAATAAGTCCAAATTGAATTCTCATAATTAGAAAATGATCCCCAAATTTCAATAATTACAAATTAGCCTACATAATTTAAGTTAAAGAACAAGTAGGAACAAAACACATATTTCAATTATGTCCACTTATTTTGATAAGATTGCAATTGGGTCAATTAAACAATTAAGGCATGAATTAAATCAATTCGAGCACATGCAAAGTTAAATAGATAACAATCTAATTGCACGGAAACGGCATCGTATCTTGCTCCGAAAATGCGGGGTGTTACACCTTGCATGTTTCTTTTGCGTATGATATGAGCCCCATCGTGATTCTTCTCCGTGGGTTATGATGTATTGCAAACCTAGGTCATAATCCCAAACAAATCTTAACATCATCTTTGTTACCATGTAGAAAAAATTATCATTGATACATTCAAATCAAGCTTGGGCATAACCAATTATACAATGATCTCATTACAAATTTGATTCAAGTCTCCTAAGGTTGTTGGCCATTAAACACATCATGGAACTTGAATTTGGCCACAAAAATTATTAAATCGCTCACGTGACTTGATGAATCGCTCAGGCGATTCGTAATCTAGGTCGCACTTATTATTGTTTTATAGTATTTTGTTAGTCCCCTAGCATGTTTCTTTTGCGTATGATATGAGCCCCATCGTGATTCTTCTCCGTGGGGGTATGATGTATTGCAAACCTAGGTCATAATCCCAAACAAATCTTAACATCGTCTTTCTTACTATGTAGAAAACATTGTGATTGATACATTCAAATCAAGCTTGGGCATAACCAATTATACAATGATCCCATTACAAATTTGATTCAAGTCTCCTAAGGTTGTTGGCCTTTACACACATCATGGAACCTGAATTTCGCCAAAAAATTATTAAATCGCTTACGCGACTTGATGAATCGCTCAGGCGATTCTTAATCTATGTCGCACTTATTATTGTTTTATATTATTTTGTTAGTCCCCAAGCATGTTTCTTTTGCGTATGATATGAGCCCTATCGTGATTCTTCTCCGTGGGGTATGATGTATTGCAAACCTAGGTCATAATCCCAAACACATCTTAGCATCATCTTTGTTACCATGTAGAAAACATTGTGATTGATACATTCAAATCAAGCTTGGGCATAACCAATTATACAATGATCCCATTACAATTTTGATTCAAGTCTCCTAAGGTTATTGGCCATTACACATATCATGGAACTTGAATTTGGCCACAAAAATTATTAAATCACTTACTCGACTTGATGAATCGCTCAGGCGATTCTTAATCTAGGTCGCACTTATTATTGTTTTATATTATTTTGTTAGTCCCCTAGCATGTTTCTTTTGCGTATGATATGAGCCCCATCGTGATTCTTCTCCGTGGGTTATGATGTATTGCAAACCTAGGTCATAATCCCAAACAAATCTTAACATCATCTTTGTTACCATGTAGAAAAATTATGATTGATACATTCAAATCAAGCTTGGGCATAACCAATTATACAATGATCCCATTACAAATTTGATTTAAGTCTCCTAAGGTTGTTGGCCATTAAACACATCATGGAACTTGAATTTGGCCACAAAAATTATTAAATCGCTCACGTGACTTGATGAATCGCTCAGGCGATTCGTAATCTAGGTCGCACTTATTATTGTTTTATAGTATTTTGTTAGTCCCCTAGCATGTTTCTTTTGCGTATGATATGAGCCCCATCGTGATTCTTCTCCGTGGGGGTATGATGTATTGCAAACCTAGGTCATAATCCCAAACAAATCTTAACATCGTCTTTGTTACCATGTAGAAAACATTGTGATTGATACATTCAAATCAAGCTTGGGCATAACCAATTATACAATGATCCCATTACAAATTTGATTCAAGTCTCCTAAGGTTGTTGGCCATTACACACATCATGGAACCGGAATTTCGCCAAAAAATTATTAAATCGCTCAGGCGATTCTTAATCTATGTCGCACTTATTATTGTTTTATATTATTTTGTTAGTCCCCTAGCATGTTTCTTTTGCGTATGATATGAGCCCTATCGTGATTCTTCTCCGTGGGGTATGATGTATTGCAAACCTAGGTCATAATCCGAAACACATCTTAACATCATCATTGTTACCATATAGAAAACATTGT
Organism: Lantana camara; assembly: GCA_037501455.1. Taxonomy (NCBI): domain Eukaryota; kingdom Viridiplantae; phylum Streptophyta; class Magnoliopsida; order Lamiales; family Verbenaceae; genus Lantana; species Lantana camara. Next base: position 61,051,831 of record CM074857.1, on the reverse strand, counting down.
GATTGATACATTCAAATCAAGCTTGGGCATAACCAATTATACAATGATCCCATTACAAATTTGATTCAAGTCTCCTAACGTTGTTGGCCATTACACACATTATGGAACTTGAATTTGGCCACAAAAATTATTAAATCGCTCAAGCGACTTGATCAATCGCTCAGGCGATTCTTAGTCTAGGTCGCACTTATTATTGTTTCATATTATTTTGTTAGTCCCCTAGCATGTTTCTTTTGCGTATGATATGAGCCCTATCGTGATTCTTCTCCGTGGGGTATGATGTATTGCAAACCTAGGTCATAATCTCAAACACATCTTAACATCATCTTTGTTACCATGTAGAAAACATTGTGATTGATACATTCAAATCAAGCTTGGGCATAACCAATTATACAATGATCCCATTACAAATTTGATTCAAGTCTCCTAAGGTTGTTGGCCATTACACACATTATGGAACTTGAATTTGGCCACAAAAATTATTAAATCGCTCACGCGACTTGATCAATCGCTCAGGCGATTCTTAGTCTAGGTCGCACTTATTATTGTTTTATATTATTTTGTTAGTCCCCTAGCATGTTTCTTTTGCGTATGATATGAGCCCTATCGTGATTCTTCTCCGTGGGGTATGATGTATTGCAAACCTAGGTCATAATCCCAAACACATCTTAACATCATCTTTGTTACCATGTAGAAAACATTGTGATTGATACATTCAAATCAAGCTTGGGCGTAACCAATTATACAATGATCCCATTACAAATTTGATTCAAGTCTCCTAAGGTTCTTGGCCATTACACACATCCTGGAACTTGAATTTGGACACAAAAATTATTAAATCGCTCACGCGACTTGATGCATCGCTCTAGCGATTCTTAATCTAGGTCGCACTTATTATTGTTTTATATTATTTTGTTAGTCCCCTAGCATGTTTCTTTTGGGTATGATATGAGCCCTATCGTGATTCTTCTCCGTGGGGTATGATGTATTGCAAACCTAGGTCATAATCCCAAACACATCTTAACATCATCTTTGTTACCATGTAGAAAACATTGTGATTGATACATTCAAATCAAGCTTGGGCATAACCAATTATACAATGATCCCATTACAAATTTGATTCAAGTCTCCTAAGGTTATTGGCCATTACACACATCATGGAACTTGAATTTGGCCATAAAAAATATTAAATCACTTACTCGACTTGATGAATCGCTCAGGCGATTCTTAATCTAGGTCGAACTTATTATTGTTTTATATTATTTTGTTAGTCCCCTAGCATGTTTCTTTTGCGTATGATATGAGCCCCATCGTGATTCTTCTCCGTGGGTTATGATGTATTGCAAACCTAGGTCATAATCCCAAAAAAATCTGAACATCATCTTTGTTACCATGTAGAAAAAATTATGATTGATACATTCAAATCAAGCTTGGGCATAACCAATTATACAATGATCCCATTACAAATTTGATTCAAGTCTCCTAAGGTTGTTGGCCATTAAACACATCATGGAACTTGAATTTGGCCACAAAAATTATTAAATCGGTCACGTGACTTGATGAATCGCTCAGGCGATTCGTAATCTAGGTCGCACTTATTATTGTTTTATAGTATTTTGTTAGTCCCCTAGCATGTTTCTTTTGTGTATGATATGAGCCCCATCGTGATTCTTCTCCGTGGGGGGTATGATGTATTGCAAACCTAGGTCATAATCCCAAACAAATCTTAACATCGTCTTTGTTACCATGTAGAAAACATTGTGATTGATACATTCAAATCAAGCTTGGGCATAACCAATTATACAATGATCCCATTACAAATTTGATTCAAGTCTCCTAAGGTTGTTGGCCTTTACACACATCATGGAACCTGAATTTCGCCAAAAAATTATTAAATCGCTCACGCGACTTGATGAATCGCTCAGGCGATTCTTAATCTATGTCGCACTTATTATTGTTTTATAGTATTTTGTTCGTCCCCTAGCATGTTTCTTTTGCGTATGATATGAGCCCCATCGTGATTCTTCTCCGTGGGGTATGATGTATTGCAAACCTAGGTCATAATCCCAAACAAATCTTAACATCATCTTTGTTACCATGTAGAAAACATTGTGATTGATACATTCAAATCAAGCTTGGGAATAACCAATTATACAATGATCTCATTACAAATTTGATTCAAGTCTCCTAAGGTTATTGGCCATTACACACATCATGGAACTTGAATTTGGCCACAAAAATTATTAAATCACTTACTCGACTTGATGAATCGCTCAGGCGATTCTTAATCTAGGTCACACTTATTATTGTTTTATATTATTTTGTTAGTCCCCTAGCATGTTTCTTTTGCGTATGATATGAGCCCCATCGTGATTCTTCTCCGTGGGTTATGATGTATTGCAAACCTAGGTCATAATCCCAAACAAATCTTAACATCATCTTTGTTACCATGTAGAAAAAATTATGATTGATACATTCAAATCAAGCTTGGGCATAACCAATTATACAATGATCCCATTACAAATTTGATTCAAGTCTCCTAAGGTTGTTGGCCATTAAACACATCATGGAACTTGAATTTGGCCACAAAAATTATTAAATCGCTCACATGACTTGATGAATCGCTCAGGCGATTCGTAATCTAGGTCGCACTTATTTTTGTTTTATAGTATTTTGTTAGTCCCCTAGCATGTTTCTTTTGGGTATGATATGAGCCCCATCGTGATTCTTCTCCGTGGGGGTATGATGTATTGCAAACCTAGGTCATAATCCCAAACAAATCTTAACATCGTCTTTGTTACCATGTAGAAAACATTGTGATTGGTACATTCAAATCAAGCTTGGGCATAACCAATTATACAATGATCCCATTATAAATTTGATTCAAATCTCCTAAGGTTGTTGGCCATTACACACATCATGGAACCTGAATTGCGCCAAAAAATTATTAAATCGCTCACGCGACTTGATGAATCGCTCAGGCGATTCTTAATCTATGTCGTACTTATTATTGTTTTATATTATTTTGTTAGTCCCCTAGCATGTTTCTTTTGCGTATGATATGAGCCCTATCGTGATTCTTCTCCGTGGGGTATGATGTATTACAAACCTAGGTCATAATCCCAAACACATCTTAACATCATCATTGTTACCATGTAGAAAACATTGTGATTGATACATTCAAATCAAGCTTGGGCATAACCAATTATACAATGATCCCATTACAAATTTGATTCAAGTCTCCTAACGTTGTTGGCCATTACACACAATATGGAACTTGAATTTGGCCACAAAAATTATTAAATCGCTCACGCGACTTGATCAATCGCTCAGGCGATTCTTAGTCTAGGTCGCACTTATTATTGTTTCATATTATTTTGTTAGTCCCCTAGCATGTTTCTTTTGCGTATGATATGAGCCCTATCGTGATTCTTCTCCGTGGGGTATGATGTATTGCAAACATAGGTCATAATCTCAAACACATCTTAACATCATCTTTGTTACCATGTAGAAAACATTGTGATTGATACATTCAAATCAAGCTTGGGCATAACCAATTATACAATGATCCCATTACAAATTTGATTCAAGTCTCCTAAGGTTGTTGGCCATTACACACATTATGGAACTTGAATTTGGCCACAAAAATTATTAAATCGCTCACGCGACTTGATCAATCGCTCAGGCGATTCTTAGTCTAGGTCGCACTTATTATTGTTTTATATTATTTTGTTAGTCCCCTAGCATGTTTCTTTTGCGTATGATATGAGCCCTATCGTGATTCTTCTCCGTGGGGTATGATGTATTTCAAACCTAGGTCATAATCCCAAACACATCTTAACATCATCTTTGTTACCATGTAGAAAACATTGTGATTGATACATTCAAATCAAGCTTGGGCGTAACCAATTATACAATGATCCCATTACAAATTTGATTCAAGTCTCCTAAGGTTCTTGGCCATTACACACATCCTGGAACTTGAATTTGGACACAAAAATTATTAAATCGCTCAAGCGACTTGATGCATCGCTCTAGCGATTCTTAATCTAGGTCGCACTTATTATTATTTTATATTATTTTGTTAGTCCCCTAGCATGTTTCTTTTGCGTATGATATGAGCCCTATCGTGATTCTTCTCCGTGGGGTATGATGTATTGCAAACCTAGGTCATAATCCCAAACACATCTTAACATCATCTTTGTTACCATGTAGAAAACATTGTGATTGATACATTCAAATCAAGCTTGGGCATAACCAATTATACATGATCCCATTACAAATTTGATTCAAGTCTCCTAAGGTTATTGGCCATTACACACATCATGGAACTTGAATTTGGCCACAAAAAATATTAAATCACTTACTCGACTTGATGAATCGCTCAAGCGATTCTTAATCTAGGTCGCACTTATTATTGTTTTATATTATTTTGTTAGTCCCCTAGCATGTTTCTTTTGCGTATGATATGAGCCCCATCGTGATTCTTCTCCGTGGGTTATGATGTATTGCAAACCTAGGTCATAATCCCAAACAAATCTGAACATCATCTTTGTTACCATGTAGAAAAAATTATGATTGATACATTCAAATCAAGCTTGGGCATAACCAATTATACAATGATCCCATTACAAATTTGATTCAAGTCTCCTAAGGTTGTTGGCCATTAAACACATCATGGAACTTGAATTTGGCCACAAAAATTATTAAATCGGTCACGTGACTTGATGAATCGCTCAGGCGATTCGTAATCTAGGTCGCACTTATTATTGTTTTATTGTATTTTGTTAGTCCCCTAGCATGTTTCTTTTGCGTATGATATGAGCCCCATCGTGATTCTTCTCCGTGGGGGTATGATGTATTGCAAACCTAGGTCATAATCCCAAACAAATCTTAACATCGTCTTTGTTACCATGTAGAAAACATTGTGATTGATACATTCAAATCAAGCTTGGGCATAACCAATTATACAATGATCCCATTACAAATTTGATTCAAGTCTCCTAAGGTTGTTGGCCTTTACACACATCATGGAACCTGAATTTCGCCAAAAAATTATTAAATCGCTCACGCGACTTAATGAATCGCTCAGGCGATTCTTAATCTATGTCGCACTTATTATTGTTTTATAGTATTTTGTTCGTCCCCTAGCATGTTTCTTTTGCGTATGATATGATCCCCATCGTGATTCTTCTCCGTGGGGTATGATGTATTGCAAGCCTAGGTCATAATCCCAAACAAATCTTAACATCATCTTTGTTACCATGTAGAAAACATTGTGATTGATACATTCAAATCAAGCTTGGGAATAACCAATTATACAATGATCTCATTACAAATTTGATTCAAGTCTCCTAAGGTTATTGGCCATTACACACATCATGGAACTTGAATTTGGCCACAAAAATTATTAAATCACTTACTCGACTTGATGAATCGCTCAGGCGATTCTTAATCTAGGTCGCACTTATTATTGTTTTATATTATTTTGTTAGTCCCCTAGCATGTTTCTTTTGGGTATGATATGAGCCCCCATCGTGATTCTTCTCCGTGGGGGTATGATGTATTGCAAACCTAGGTCATAATCCCAAACAAATCTTAACATCGTCTTTGTTACCATGTAGAAAACATTGTGATTGGTACATTCAAATCAAGCTTGGGCATAACCAATTATACAATGATCCCATTATAAATTTGATTCAAGTCTCCTAAGGTTTTTGGCCATTACACACATCATGGAACCGGAATTGCGCCAAAAAATTATGAAATCGCTCACGCGACTTGATGAATCGCTCAGGCGATTCTTAATCTATGTCGCACTTATTATTGTTTTATATTATTTTGTTAGTCCCCTAGCATGTTTCTTTTGCGTATGATATGAGCCCCATCGTGATTCTTCTCCGTGGGGGTATGATGTATTGCAAACCTAGGTCATAATCCCAAACAAATCTTAACATCGTCTTTGTTACCATGTAGAAAACATTGTGATTGATACATTCAAATCAAGCTTGGGCATAACCAATTATACAATGATCCCATTACAAATTTGATTCAAGTCTCCTAAGGTTGTTGGCCTTTACACACATCATGGAACCTGAATTTCGCCAAAAAATTATTAAATCGCTCACGCGACTTAATGAATCGCTCAGGCGATTCTTAATCTATGTCGCACTTATTATTGTTTTATATTATTTTGTTAGTCTCCTAGCATGTTTCTTTTGCGTATGATATGAGCCCTATCGTGATTCTTCTCCGTGGGGTATGATGTATTGCAAACCTAGGTCATAATCCCAAACACATCTTAACATCATCTTTGTTACCATGTAGAAAACATTGTGATTGATACATTCAAATCAAGCTTGGGCATAACCAATTATACAATGATCCCATTACAAATTTGATTCAAGTCTCCTAAGGTTGTTGGCCATTAAACACATCATGGAACTTGAATTTGGCCACAAAAATTATTAAATCGCTCACGTGACTTGATGAATCGCTCAGGCGATTCGTAATCTAGGTCGCACTTGTTATTGTTTTATAGTATTTTGTTAGTCCCCTAGCATGTTTCTTTTGCGTATGATATGAGCCCCATCGTGATTCTTCTCCGTGGGGGTATGATGTATTGCAAACCTAGGTCATAATCCCAAACAAATCTTAACATCGTCTTTGTTACCATGTAGAAAACATTGTGATTGATACATTCAAATCAAGCTTGGGCATAACCAATTATACAATGATCCCATTACAAATTTGATTCAAGTCTCCTAAGGTTGTTGGCCTTTACACACATCATGGAACCTGAATTTCGCCAAAAAATTATTAAATCGCTCACGCGACTTAATGAATCGCTCAGGCGATTCTTAATCTATGTCGCACTTATTATTGTTTTATAGTATTTTGTTCGTCCCCTAGCATGTTTCTTTTGCGTATGATATGATCCCCATCGTGATTCTTCTCCGTGGGGTATGATGTATTGCAAGCCTAGGTCATAATCCCAAACAAATCTTAACATCATCTTTGTTACCATGTAGAAAACATTGTGATTGATACATTCAAATCAAGCTTGGGAATAACCAATTATACAATGATCTCATTACAAATTTGATTCAAGTCTCCTAAGGTTATTGGCCATTACACACATCATGGAACTTGAATTTGGCCACAAAAATTATTAAATCACTTACTCGACTTGATGAATCGCTCAGGCGATTCTTAATCTAGGTCGCACTTATTATTGTTTTATATTATTTTGTTAGTCCCCTAGCATGTTTCTTTTGGGTATGATATGAGCCCCCATCGTGATTCTTCTCCGTGGGGGTATGATGTATTGCAAACCTAGGTCATAATCCCAAACAAATCTTAACATCGTCTTTGTTACCATGTAGAAAACATTGTGATTGGTACATTCAAATCAAGCTTGGGCATAACCAATTATACAACGATCCCATTATAAATTTGATTCAAGTCTCCTAAGGTTTTTGGCCATTACACACATCATGGAACCGGAATTGCGCCAAAAAATTATGAAATCGCTCACGCGACTTGATGAATCGCTCAGGCGATTCTTAATCTATGTCGCACTTATTATTGTTTTATATTATTTTGTTAGTCCCCTAGCATGTTTCTTTTGCGTATGATATGAGCCCCATCGTGATTCTTCTCCGTGGGGGTATGATGTATTGCAAACCTAGGTCATAATCCCAAACAAATCTTAACATCGTCTTTGTTACCATGTAGAAAACATTGTGATTGATACATTCAAATCAAGCTTGGGCATAACCAGTTATACAATGATCCCATTACAAATTTGATTCAAGTCTCCTAAGGTTGTTGGCCTTTACACACATCATGGAACCTGAATTTCGCCAAAAAATTATTAAATCGCTCACGCGACTTAATGAATCGCTCAGGCGATTCTTAATCTATGTCGCACTTATTATTGTTTTATATTATTTTGTTAGTCTCCTAGCATGTTTCTTTTGCGTATGATATGAGCCCTATCGTGATTCTTCTCCGTGGGGTATGATGTATTGCAAACCTAGGTCATAATCCCAAACACATCTTAACATCATCTTTGTTACCATGTAGAAAACATTGTGATTGATACATTCAAATCAAGCTTGGGCATAACCAATTATACAATGATCCCATTACAAATTTGATTCAAGTCTCCTAAGGTTGTTGGCCATTAAACACATCATGGAACTTGAATTTGGCCACAAAAATTATTAAATCGCTCACGTGACTTGATGAATCGCTCAGGCGATTCGTAATCTAGGTCGCACTTGTTATTGTTTTATAGTATTTTGTTAGTCCCCTAGCATGTTTCTTTTGCGTATGATATGAGCCCCATCGTGATTCTTCTCCGTGGGGGTATGATGTATTGCAAACCTAGGTCATAATCCCAAACAAATCTTAACATCGTCTTTGTTACCATGTAGAAAACATTGTGATTGATACATTCAAATCAAGCTTGGGCATAACCAATTATACAATGATCCCATTACAAATTTGATTCAAGTCTCCTAAGGTTGTTAGCCATTACACACATCATGGAACCTGAATTTCGCCAAAAAATTATTAAATCACTCACGCGACTTGATGAATCGCTCAGGCGATTCTTAATCTATGTCGCACTTATTATTGTTTTATATTATTTTGTTAGTCCCCTAGCATGTTTCTTTTGCGTATGATATGAGCCCCATCGTGATTCTTCTCCGTGGGTTATGATGTATTGCAAACCTAGGTCATAATCCCAAACAAATCTTAACATCATCTTTGTTACCATGTAGAAAAAATTGTGATTGATACATTCAAATCAAGCTTGGGCATAACCAATTTTACAATGATCCCATTACAAATTTGATTCAAGTTTCCTAAGGTTGTTGGCCATTAAACACATCATGGAACTTGAATTTGGCCACAAAAATTATTAAATCGCTCTCGTGACTTGATGAATCGCTCAGGCGATTCGTAATCTAGGTCGCACTTATTATTGTTTTATAGTATTTTGTTAGTCCCCTAGCATGTTTCTTTTGCGTATGATATGAGCCCCATCGTGATTCTTCTCCGTGGGGGTGTGATGTATTGCAAACCTAGGTCATAATCCCAAACAAATCTTAACATCGTCTTTGTTACCATGTAGAAAACATTGTGATTGATACATTCAAATCAAGCTTGGGTATAACCAATTATACAATGATCCCATTACAAATTTGATTCAAGTCTCCTAAGGTTGTTGGCCATTACACACATCATGGAACCTGAATTTCGCCAAAAAATTATTAAATCGCTCACGCGACTTGATGAATCGCTCAGGCGATTCTTAATCTATGTCGCACTTATTATTGTTTTATATTATTTTGTTAGTCCCCTAGCATGTTTCTTTTGCGTATGATATGAGCCCTATCGTGATTCTTCTCCGTGGGGGTATGATGTATTGCAAACCTAGGTCATAATCCCAAACAAATCTTAACATCGTCTTTGTTACCATGTAGAAAACATTGTGATTGATACATTCAAATCAAGCTTGGGCATAACCAATTATACAATGATTCCATTACAAATTTGATTCAAGTCTCCTAAGGTTGTTAGCCATTACACACATCATGGAACCTGAATTTCGCCAAAAAATTATTAAATCGCTCACGCGACTTGATGAATCGCTCAGGCGATTCTTAATCTATGTCGCACTTATTATTGTTTTATATTATTTTGTTAGTCCCCTAGCATGTTTCTTTTGCGTATGATATGAGCCCCATCGTGATTCTTCTCCGTGGGTTATGATGTATTGCAAACCTAGGTCATAATCCCAAACAAATCTTAACATCATCTTTGTTACCATGTAGAAAAAATTATGATTGATACATTCAAATCAAGCTTGGGCATAACCAATTATACAATGATCCCATTACAAATTTGATTCAAGTTTCCTAAGGTTGTTGGCCATTAAACACATCATGGAACTTGAATTTGGCCACAAAAATTATTAAATCGCTCTCGTGACTTGATGAATCGCTCAGGCAATTCGTAATCTAGGTCGCACTTATTATTGTTTTATAGTATTTTGTTAGTCCCCTAGCATGTTTCTTTTGCGTATGATATGAGCCCCATCGTGATTCTTCTCCGTGGGGGTGTGATGTATTGCAAACCTAGGTCAGAATCCCAAACAAATCTTAACATCGTCTTTGTTACCATGTAGAAAACATTGTGATTGATACATTCAAATCAAGCTTGGGTATAACCAATTATACAATGATCCCATTACAAATTTGATTCAAGTCTCCTAAGGTTGTTGGCCATTACACACATCATGGAACCTGAATTTCGCCAAAAAATTATTAAATCGCTCACGCGACTTGATGAATCGCTCAGGCGATTCTTAATCTATGTCACACTTATTATTGTTTTATATTATTTTGTTAGTCCCCTAGCATGTTTCTTTTGCGTATGATATGAGCCCTATCGTGATTCTTCTCCGTGGGGTATGATGTATTGCAAACCTAGGTCATAATCCCAAACACATCTTAACATCATCTTTGTTACCATGTAGAAAACATTGTGATTGATACATTCAAATCAAGCTTGGGCATAACCAATTATACAATGATCCCATTACAAATTTGATTCAAGTCTCCTAAGGTTGTTGGCCATTACACACATTATGGAACTTGAATTTGGCCACAAAAATTATTAAATCGCTCAGCCGACTTGATCAATCGCTCAGGCGATTCTTAGTCTAGGTCGCACTTATTATTGTTTTATATTATTTTGTTAGTCCCCTAGCATGTTTCTTTTGCGTATGATATGAGCCCTATCGTGATTCTTCTCCGTGGGGTATGATGTATTGGAAACCTAGGTCATAATCCCAAACACATCTAAACATCATCTTTGTTACCATGTAGAAAACATTGTGATTGATACATTCAAATCAAGCTTGGGCGTAACCAATTATACAATGATCCCATTACAAATTTGATTCAAGTCTCCTAAGGTTTTTGGCCATTACACACATCCTGGAACTTGAATTTGGCCACAAAAATTATTAAATCGCTCACGCGACTTGATGCATCGCTCTGGCGATTCTTAATCTAGGTCGCACTTATTATTGTTTTATAATATTTTGTTAGTCCCCTAGCATGTTTCTTTTGCGTATGATATGAGCCCTATCGTGATTCTTCTCCTGGGGTATGATGTATTGCAAACCTAGGTCATAATCCCAAACACATCAACATCATCTTTGTTACCATGTAGAAAACATTGTGATTGATACATTCAAATCAAGCTTGGGCATAACCAATTATACAATGATCCCATTACAAATTTGATTCAAGTCTCCTAAGGTTGTTGGCCATTAAACACATCATGGAACTTGAATTTGGCCACAAAAATTATTAAATCGCTCACGTGACTTGATGAATCGCTCAGGCGATTCGTAATCTAGGTCGCACTTAATATTGTTTTATAGTATTTTGTTAGTCCCCTAGCATGTTTCTTTTGCGTATGATATGAGCCCCATCGTGATTCTTCTCCGTGGGGGTATGATGTATTGCAAACCTAGGTCATAATCCCAAACAAATCTTAACATCGTCTTTGTTACCATGTAGAAAACATTGTGATTGATACATTCAAATCAAGCTTGGGCATAACCAATTATACAATGATCCCATGACAAATTTGATTCAAGTCTCCTAAGGTTGTTAGCCATTACACACATCATGGAATCTGAATTTCGCCAAAAAATTATTAAATCGCTCACGCGACTTGATGAATCGCTCAGGCGATTCTTAATCTATGTCGCACTTATTATTGTTTTATATTATTTTGTTAGTCCCCTAGCATGTTTCTTTTGCGTATGATATGAGCCCCATCGTGATTCTTCTCCGTGGGGGTATGATGTATTGCAAACCTAGGTCATAATCCCAAACAAATCTTAACATCGTCTTTGTTACCATGTAGAAAACATTGTGATTGATACATTCAAATCAAGCTTGGGCATAACCAATTATACAATGATCCCATTACAAATTTGATTCAAGTCTCCTAAGGTTGTTAGCCATTACACACATCATGGAATCTGAATTTCGCCAAAAAATTATTAAATCGCTCACGCGACTTGATGAATCGCTCAGGCGATTCTTAATCTATGTCGCACTTATTATTGTTTTATATTATTTTGTTAGTCCCCTAGCATGTTTCTTTTGCGTATGATATGAGCCCTGTCGTGATTCTTCTCCGTGGGGTATGATGTATTGCAAACCTAGGTCATAATCCCAAACACATCTTAACATCATCTTTGTTACCATGTAGAAAACATTGTGATTGATACATTCAAATCAAGCTTGGACATAACCAATTATACAATGATCCCATTACAAATTTGATTCAAGTCTCCTAAGGTTGTTGGCCATTACACACATTATGGAACTTGAATTTAGCCACAAAAATTATTAAATCGCTCACGTGACTTGATCAATCCCTCAGGCGATTCTTAGTCTAGGTCGCACTTGTTATTGTTTTATAGTATTTTGTTAGTCCCCTAGCATGTTTCTTTTGCGTATGATATGAGCCCCATCGTGATTCTTCTCCGTGGGGGTATGATGTATTGCAAACCTAGGTCATAATCCCAAACAAATCTTAACATCGTCTTTGTTACCATGTAGAAAACATTGTGATTGATACATTCAAATCAAGCTTGGGCATAACCAATTATACAATGATCCCATTACATATTTGATTCAAGTCTCCTAAGGTTGTTAGCCATTACACACATCATGGAACCTGAATTTCGCCAAAAAATTATGAAATCGCTCACGCGACTTGATGAATCGCTCAGGCGATTCTTAATCTATGTCGCACTTATTATTGTTTTATATTATTTTGTTAGTCCCCTAGCATGTTTCTTTTGCGTATGATATGAGCCCTGTCGTGATTCTTCTCCGTGGGGTATGATGTATTGCAAACCTAGGTCATAATCCCAAACACATCTTAACATCATCTTTGTTATCATGTAGAAAACATTGTGATTGATACATTCAAATCAAGCTTGGGCATAACCAATTATACAATGATCCCATTACAAATTTGATTCAAGTCTCCTAAGGTTGTTGGCCATTACACACATTATGGAACTTGAATTTGGCCACAAAAATTATTAAATCGCTCACGCGACTTGATCAATCACTCAGGCGATTCTTAGTCTAGGTCACTCTTATTATTGTTTTATATTATTTTGTTAGTCCCCCAGCATGTTTCTTTTGCGTATGATATGAGCCCTATCGTGATTCTTCTCCGTGGGGTATGATGTATTACAAACCTAGGTCATATTCCCAAACACATCTAAACATCATCTTTGTTACCATGTAGAAAACATTGTGATTGATACATTCAAATCAAGCTTGGGCATAACCAATTATACAATGATCCCATTACAAATTTGATTCAAGTCTCCTAAGGTTGTTGGCCATTACACACATAATGGAACTTGAATTTGGCCACAAAAATTATTAAATCACTCACTCGACTTGATGAATCGCTCAGGCGATTTTTAATCTAGGTCGCACTTATTATTGTTTTATATTATTTTGTTAGTCCCCTAGCATGTTTCTTTTGCGTATGAAATGAGCCCCATCGTGATTCTTCTCCGTGGGGTACGATGTATTGCAAACCTAGGTCATAATCCCAAACAAATCTTAACATCATCTTTGTTACCATGTAGAAAAAATTATGATTGATACATTCAAATCAAGCTTGGCGTAACCAATTATACAATGATCCCATTACAAATTTGATTCAAGTCTCCTAAGGTTGTTGGCCATTAAACACATCATGGAACTTGAATTTGGCCACAAAAATTATTAAATCGCTCACGCGACTTGATGAATCGCTCAGACGATTCTTAATCTAGGTCGCACTTATTATTGTTTTATAGTATTTTGTTAGTCCCCTAGCATGTTTCTTTTGCGTATGATATGAGCCCCATCGTGATTCTTCTCCGTGGGGTATGATGTATTGCAAACCTAGGTCATAATCCCAAACAAATCTTAACATCATCTTTGTTACCATGTAGAAAACATTGTGATTGATACATTCAAATCAAGCTTGGGCATAACCAATTATACAATGATCCCATTACAAATTTGATTCAAGTCTCCTAAGGTTTTTGGCCATTACACACATCCTGGAACTTGAATTTGGCCACAAAAATTATTAAATCGCTCACGCGACTTGATGCATCGCTCTGGCGATTCTTAATCTAGGTCGCACTTATTATTGTTTTATAATATTTTGTTAGTCCCCTAGCATGTTTCTTTTGCGTATGATATGAGCCCTATCGTGATTCTTCTCCGTGGGGTATGATGTATTGCAAACCTAGGTCATAATCCCAAACACATCTTAACATCATCTTTGTTACCATGTAGAAAACATTGTGATTGATACATTCAAATCAAGCTTGGGCATAACCAATTATACAATGATCCCATTACAAATTTGATTCAAGTCTCCTAAGGTTGTTGGCCATTAAACACATCATGGAACTTGAATTTGGCCACAAAAATTATTAAATCGCTCACGTGACTTGATGAATCGCTCAGGCGATTCGTAATCTAGGTCGCACTTAATATTGTTTTATAGTATTTTGTTAGTCCCCTAGCATGTTTCTTTTGCGTATGATATGAGCCCCATCGTGATTCTTCTCCGTGGGGTATGATGTATTGCAAACCTAGGTCATAATCCCAAACAAATCTTAACATCATCTTTGTTACCATGTATAAAACATTGTGATTGATACATTCAAATCAAGCTTGGGCATAACCAATTATACAATGATCCCATTACAAATTTGATTCAAGTCTCCTAAGGTTGTTAGCCATTACACACATCATGGAATCTGAATTTCGCCAAAAAATTATTAAATCGCTCACGTGACTTGATGAATCGCTCAGGCGATTCTTAATCTATGTCGCAATTATTATTGTTTTATATTATTTTGTTAGTCCCCTAGCATGTTTCTTTTGCGTATGATATGAGCCCTGTCGTGATTCTTCTCCGTGGGGTATGATGTATTGCAAACCTAGGTCATAATCCCAAACACATCTTAACATCATCTTTGTTACCATGTAGAAAACATTGTGATTGATACATTCAAATCAAGCTTGGACATAACCAATTATACAATGATCCCATTACAAATTTGATTCAAGTCTCCTAAGGTTGTTGGCCATTACACACATTATGGAACTTGAATTTGGCCACAAAAATTATTAAATCGCTCACGCGACTTGATCAATCACTCAGGCGATTCTTAGTCTAGGTCGCACTTGTTATTGTTTTATAGTATTTTGTTAGTCCCCTAGCATGTTTCTTTTGCGTATGATATGAGCCCCATCGTGATTCTTCTCCGTGGGGGTATGATGTATTGCAAACCTAGGTCATAATCCCAAAAAAATCTTAACATCGTCTTTGTTACCATGTAGAAAACATTGTGATTGATACATTCAAATCAAGCTTGGGCATAACCAATTATACAATGATCCCATTACATATTTGATTCAAGTCTCCTAAGGTTGTTAGCCATTACACACATCATGGAACCTGAATTTCGCCAAAAAATTATGAAATCGCTCACGCGACTTGATGAATCGCTCAGGCGATTCTTAATCTATGTCGCACTTATTATTGTTTTATATTATTTTGTTAGTCCCCTAGCATGTTTCTTTTGCGTATGATATGAGCCCTGTCGTGATTCTTCTCCGTGGGGTATGATGTATTGCAAACCTAGGTCATAATCCCAAACACATCTTAACATCATCTTTGTTATCATGTAGAAAACATTGTGATTGATACATTCAAATCAAGCTTGGGCATAACCAATTATACAATGATCCCATTACAAATTTGATTCAAGTCTCCTAAGGTTGTTGGCCATTACACACATTATGGAACTTGAATTTGGCCGCAAAAATTATTAAATCGCTCACGCGACTTGATCAATCACTCAGGCGATTCTTAGTCTAGGTCACTCTTATTATTGTTTTATATTATTTTGTTAGTCCCCCAGCATGTTTCTTTTGCGTATGATATGAGCCCTATCGTGATTCTTCTCCGTGGGGTATGATGTATTACAAACCTAGGTCATATTCCCAAACACATCTAAACATCATCTTTGTTACCATGTAGAAAACATTGTGATTGATACATTCAAATCAAGCTTGGGCATAACCAATTATACAATGATCCCATTACAAATTTGATTCAAGTCTCCTAAGGTTGTTGGCCATTACACACATAATGGAACTTGAATTTGGCCACAAAAATTATTAAATCACTCACTCGACTTGATGAATCGCTCAGGCGATTTTTAATCTAGGTCGCACTTATTATTGTTTTATATTATTTTGTTAGTCCCCTAGCATGTTTCTTTTGCGTATGATATGAGCCCCATCGTGATTCTTCTCCGTGGGGTACGATGTATTGCAAACCTAGGTCATAATCCCAAACAAATCTTAACATCATCTTTGTTACCATGTAGAAAAAATTATGATTGATACATTCAAATCAAGCTTGGCGTAACCAATTATACAATGATCCCATTACAAATTTGATTCAAGTCTCCTAAGGTTGTTGGCCATTAAACACATCATGGAACTTGAATTTGGCCACAAAAATTATTAAATCGCTCACGCGACTTGATGAATCGCTCAGACGATTCTTAATCTAGGTCGCACTTATTATTGTTTTATAGTATTTTGTTAGTCCCCTAGCATGTTTCTTTTGCGTATGATATGAGCCCCATCGTGATTCTTCTCCGTGGGGTATGATGTATTGCAAACCTAGGTCATAATCCCAAACAAATCTTAACATCATCTTTGTTACCATGTAGAAAACATTGTGATTGATACATTCAAATCAAGCTTGGGCATAACCAATTATACAATGATCCCATTACAAATTTGATTCAAGTCTCCTAAGGTTGTTGGCCATTACACACATAATGGAACTTGAATTTGGCCACAAAAATTATTAAATCACTCACTCGACTTGATGAATCGCTCAGGCGATTTTTAATCTAGGTCGCACTTATTATTGTTTTATATTATTTTGTTAGTCCCCTAGCATGTTTCTTTTGCGTATGATATGAGCCCCATCGTGATTCTTCTCCGTGGGGTACGATGTATTGCAAACCTAGGTCATAATCCCAAACAAATCTTAACATCATCTTTGTTACCATGTAGAAAAAATTATGATTGATACATTCAAATCAAGCTTGGCGTAACCAATTATACAATGATCCCATTACAAATTTGATTCAAGTCTCCTAAGGTTGTTGGCCATTAAACACATCATGGAACTTGAATTTGGCCACAAAAATTATTAAATCGCTCACGCGACTTGATGAATCGCTCAGATGATTCTTAATCTAGGTCGCACTTATTATTGTTTTATAGTATTTTGTTAGTCCCCTAGCATGTTTCTTTTGCGTATGATATGAGCCCCATCGTGATTCTTCTCCGTGGGGTACGATGTATTGCAAACCTAGGTCATAATCCCAAACAAATCTTAACATCGTCTTTGTTACCATGTAGAAAACATTGTGATTGGTACATTCAAATCAAGCTTGGGCATAACCAATTATACAATGATCCCATTACAAATTTGATTCAAGTCTCCTAAGGTTGTTGGCCATTACACACATCATGAAACTTGAATTTGGCCACAAAAATAATAAAATCGCTCACTCGACTTGATGAATCGCTCAGGCGATTCTTAATCTAGGTCGCACTTATTATTGTTTTATATTATTTTGTTAGTCCCCTAGCATGTTTCTTTTGCGTATGATATGAGCCCCATCGTGATCCTTCTCCGTGGGGTATGATGTATTGCAAACCTAGGTCATAATCCCAAACAAATCTTAACATCGTCTTTGTTACCATGTAGAAAACATTGTGATTGATACATTCAAATCAAGCTTGGGCATAACCAATTATACAATGATCCCATTACAAATTTGATTCAAGTCTCCTAAGGTTGTTGGCCATTACACACATTATGGAACTTGAATTTGGCCACAAAAATTATTATATCGCTCACGCGACTTGATCAATCACTCAGGCGATTCTTAGTCTAGGTCGCACTTGTTATTGTTTTATAGTATTTTGTTAGTCCCCTAGCATGTTTCTTTTGCGTATGATATGAGCCCCATCGTGATTCTTCTCCGTGGGGGTATGATGTATTGCAAACCTAGGTCATAATCCCAAACAAATCTTAACATCGTCTTTGTTACCATGTAGAAAACATTGTGATTGATACATTCAAATCAAGCTTGGGCATAACCAATTATACAATGATCCCATTACAAATTTGATTCAAGTCTCCTAAGGTTGTTGGCCATTAAACACATCATGGAACTTGAATTTGGCCACAAAAATTATTAAATCGCTCACATGACTTGATGAATCGCTCATGCGATTCGTAATCTAGGTCGCACTTGTTATTGTTTTATAGTATTTTGTTAGTCCCCTAGCATGTTTCTTTTGCGTATGATATGAGCCCCATCGTGATTCTTCTCTGTGGGGGTATGATGTATTGCAAACCTAGGTCATAATCCCAAACAAATCTTAACATCGTCTTTGTTACCATGTAGAAAACATTGTGATTGATACATTCAAATCAAGCTTGGGCATAACCAATTATACAATGATCCCATTACATATTTGATTCAAGTCTCCTAAGGTTGTTAGCCATTACACACATCATGGAACCTGAATTTCGCCAAAAAATAATGAAATCGCTCACGCGACTTGATGAATCGCTCAGGCGATTCTTAATCTATGTCGCACTTATTATTGTTTTATATTATTTTGTTAGTCCCCTAGCATGTTTCTTTTGCGTATGATATGAGCCCTGTCGTGATTCTTCTCCGTGGGGTATGATGTATTGCAAACCTAGGTCATAATCCCAAACACATCTTAACATCATCTTTGTTATCATGTAGAAAACATTGTGATTGATACATTCAAATCAAGCTTGGGCATAACCAATTATACAATGATCCCATTACAAATTTGATTCAAGTCTCCTAAGGTTGTTGGCCATTACACACATTATGGAACTTGAATTTGGCCACAAAAATTATTAAATCGCTCACGCGACTTGATCAATCACTCAGGCGATTCTTAATCTATGTCGCACTTATTATTGTTTTATATTATTTTGTTAGTCCCCTAGCATGTTTCTTTTGCGTATGATATGAGCCCTGTCGTGATTCTTCTCCGTGGGGTATGATGTATTGCAAACCTAGGTCATAATCCCAAACACATCTTAACATCATCTTTGTTATCATGTAGAAAACATTGTGATTGATACATTCAAATCAAGCTTGGGCATAACCAATTATACAATGATCCCATTACAAATTTGATTCAAGTCTCCTAAGGTTGTTGGCCATTACACACATTATGGAACTTGAATTTGGCCACAAAAATTATTAAATCGCTCACGCGACTTGATCAATCACTCAGGCGATTCTTAGTCTAGGTCGCACTTATTATTGTTTTATATTATTTTGTTAGTCCCCTAGCATGTTTCTTTTGCGTATGATATGAGCCCTATCGTGATTCTTCTCCGTGGGGTATGATGTATTACAAACCTAGGTCATATTCCCAAACACATCTAAACATCATCTTTGTTACCATGTAGAAAACATTGTGATTGATACATTCAAATCAAGCTTGGGCATAACCAATTATACAATGATCCCATTACAAATTTGATTCAAGTCTCCTAAGGTTGTTGGCCATTACACACATCATGGAACTTGAATTTGGCCACAAAAATTATTAAATCACTCACTCGACTTGATGAATCGCTCAGGCGATTCTTAATCTAGGTCGCACTTATTATTGTTTTATATTATTTTGTTAGTCCCCTAGGATGTTTCTTTTGCGTATGATATGAGCCCCATCGTGATCCTTCTCCGTGGGGTATGATGTATTGCAAACCTAGGTCATAATCCCAAACAAATCTTAACATCGTCTTTGTTACCATGTAGAAAACATTGTGATTGATACATTCAAATCAAGCTTGGGCATAACCAATTATACAATGATCCCATTACAAATTTGATTCAAGTCTCCTAAGGTTGTTGGCCATTACACACATTATGGAACTTGAATTTGGCCACAAAAATTATTAAATCGCTCACGCGACTTGATCAATCACTCAGGCGATTCTTAGTCTAGGTCGCACTTGTTATTGTTTTATAGTATTTTGTTAGTCCCCTAGCATGTTTCTTTTGCGTATGATATGAGCCCCATCGTGATTCTTCTCCGTGGGGGTATGATGTATTGCAAACCTAGGTCATAATCCCAAACAAATCTTAACATCGTCTTTGTTACCATGTAGAAAACATTGTGATTGATACATTCACATCAAGCTTGGGCATAACCAATTATACAATGATCCCATTACATATTTGATTCAAGTCTCCTAAGGTTGTTAGCCATTACACACATCATGGAACCTGAATTTCGCCAAAAAATTATGAAATCGCTCACGCGACTTGATGAATCGCTCAGGCGATTCTTAATCTATGTCGCACTTATTATTGTTTTATATTATTTTGTTAGTCCCCTAGCATGTTTCTTTTGCGTAAGATATGAGCCCTATCGTGATTCTTCTCCGTGGGGTATGATGTATTGCAAACCTAGGTCATAATCCCAAACGCATCTTAACATCATCTTTGTTACCATGTAGAAAACATTGTGATTGATACATTCAAATCCAGCTTGGGCATAACTAATTATACAATGATCCCATTACAAATTTGATTCAAGTCTCCTAAGGTTGTTGGCCATTACACACATCTTGGAACTTGAATTTGGCCAAAAAATTATTAAATCGCTCACGCGACTTGATGAATCGCTCAGGCGATTCTTAATCTATGTCGCACTTATTATTGTTTTATATAATTTTGTTAGTCCCCTAGCATGTTTCTTTTGCGTATGATATGAGCCCCATCGTGATTCTTCTCCGTGGGTTATGATGTATTGCAAACCTAGGTCATAATCCCAAACAAATCTTAACATCATCTTTGTTACCATGTAGAAAAAATTATGATTGATACATTCAAATCAAGCTTGGGCATAACCAATTATACAATGATCCCATTACAAATTTGATTCAAGTCTCCTAAGGTTGTTGGCCATTAAACACATCATGGAACTTGAATTTGGCCACAAAAATTATTAAATCGCTCACATGACTTGATGAATCGCTCAGGCGATTCGTAATCTAGGTCGCACTTATTTTTGTTTTATAGTATTTTGTTAGTCCCCTAGCATGTTTCTTTTGGGTATGATATGAGCCCCATCGTGATTCTTCTCCGGGGGGGTATGATGTATTGCAAACCTAGGTCATAATCCCAAACAAATCTTAACATCGTCTTTGTTACCATGTAGAAAACATTGTGATTGGTACATTCAAATCAAGCTTGGGCATAACCAATTATACAATGATCCCATTATAAATTTGATTCAAGTCTCCTAAGGTTGTTGGCCATTACACACATCATGGAACCTGAATTGCGCCAAAAAATTATTAAATCGCTCACGCGACTTGATGAATCGCTCAGGCGATTCTTAATCTATGTCGTACTTATTATTGTTTTATATTATTTTGTTAGTCCCCTAGCATGTTTTTGCGTATGATATGAGCCTTATCGTGATTCTTCTCCGTGGGGTATGATGTATTGCAAACCTAGGTCATAATCCCAAACACATCTTAACATCATCATTGTTACCATGTAGAAAACATTGTGATTGATACATTCAAATCAAGCTTGGGCATAACCAATTATACAATGATCCCATTACAAATTTGATTCAAGTCTCCTAACGTTGTTGGCCATTACACACATTATGGAACTTGAATTTGGCCACAAAAATTATTAAATCGCTCACGCGACTTGATCAATCGCTCAGGCGATTCTTAGTCTAGGTCGCACTTATTATTGTTTCATATTATTTTGTTAGTCCCCTAGCATGTTTCTTTTGCGTATGATATGAGCCCTATCGTGATTCTTCTCCGTGGGGTAATGATGTATTGCAAACCTAGGTCATAATCTCAAACACATCTTAACATCATCTTTGTTACCATGTAGAAAACATTGTGATTGATACATTCAAATCAAGCTTGGGCATAACCAATTATACAATGATCCCATTACAAATTTGATTCAAGTCTCCTAAGGTTGTTGGCCATTACACACATTATGGAACTTGAATTTGGCCACAAAAATTATTAAATCGCTCACGCGACTTGATCAATCGCTCAGGCGATTCTTAGTCTAGGTCGCACTTATTATTGTTTTATATTATTTTGTTAGTCCCCTAGCATGTTTCTTTTGCGTATGATATGAGCCCTATCGTGATTCTTCTCCGTGGGGTATGATGTATTGCAAACCTAGGTCATAATCCCAAACACATCTTAACATCATCTTTGTTACCATGTAGAAAACATTGTGATTGATACATTCAAATCAAGCTTGGGCGTAACCAATTATACAATGATCCCATTACAAATTTGATTCAAGTCTCCTAAGGTTGTTGGCCATTAAACACATCATGGAACTTGAATTTGGCCACAAAAATTATTAAATCGCTCAAATGACTTGATGAATCGCTCAGGCGATTCGTAATCTAGGTCGCACTTATTATTGTTTTATATTATTTTGTTAGTCCCCTAGCATGTTTCTTTTGCATATGATATGAGCCCTGTCGTGATTCTTCTCCGTGGGGTATGATGTATTGCAAACCTAGGTCATAATCCCAAACACATCTTAACATCATCTTTGTTACCATGTAGAAAACATTGTGATTGATACATTCAAATCAAGCTTGGACATAACCAATTATACAATGATCCCATTACAAATTTGATTCAAGTCTCCTAAGGTTGTTGGCCATTACACACATTATGGAACTTGAATTTGGCCACAAAAATTATTAAATCGCTCACGCGACTTGATCAATCACTCAGGCGATTCTTAGTCTAGGTCGCACTTGTTATTGTTTTATAGTATTTTGTTAGTCCCCTAGCATGTTTCTTTTGCGTATGATATGAGCCCCATCGTGATTCTTCTCCGTGGGGGTATGATGTATTGCAAACCTAGGTCATAATCCCAAACAAATCTTAACATCGTCTTTGTTACCATGTAGAAAACATTGTGATTGATACATCCAAATCAAGCTTGGGCATAACCAATTATACAATGATCCCATTACATATTTGATTCAAGTCTCCTAAGGTTGTTAGCCATTACACACAT
This sequence comes from Lantana camara, assembly GCA_037501455.1. Lineage (NCBI taxonomy): Eukaryota > Viridiplantae > Streptophyta > Magnoliopsida > Lamiales > Verbenaceae > Lantana > Lantana camara. Next base: position 61,028,505 of record CM074857.1, on the reverse strand, counting down.
CATGGAACCTGAATTTCGCCAAAAAATTATGAAATCGCTCACGCGACTTGATGAATCGCTCAGGCGATTCTTAATCTATGTCGCACTTATTATTGTTTTATATTATTTTGTTAGTCCCCTAGCATGTTTCTTTTGCGTAAGATATGAGCCCTATCGTGATTCTTCTCCGTGGGGTATGATGTATTGCAAACCTAGGTCATAATCCCAAACACATCTTAACATCATCTTTGTTACCATGTAGAAAACATTGTGATTGATACATTCAAATCCAGCTTGGGCATAACTAATTATACAATGATCCCATTACAAATTTGATTCAAGTCTCCTAAGGTTGTTGGCCATTACACACATCATGGAACTTGAATTTGGCCAAAAAATTATTAAATCGCTCACGCGACTTGATGAATCGCTCAGGCGATTCTTAATCTATGTCGCACTTATTATTGTTTTATATAATTTTGTTAGTCCCCTAGCATGTTTCTTTTGCGTATGATATGAGCCCCATCGTGATTCTTCTCCGTGGGTTATGATGTATTGCAAACCTAGGTCATAATCCCAAACAAATCTTAACATCATCTTTGTTACCATGTAGAAAAAATTATGATTGATACATTCAAATCAAGCTTGGGCATAACCAATTATACAATGATCCCATTACAAATTTGATTCAAGTCTCCTAAGGTTGTTGGCAATTAAACACATCATGGAACTTGAATTTGGCCACAAAAATTATTAAATCGCTCACGCGACTTGATGAATCGCTCAGACGATTCTTAATCTAGGTCGCACTTATTATTGTTTTATATTATTTTGTTAGTCCCCTAGCATGTTTCTTTTGCGTATGATATGAGCCCCATCGTGATTCTTCTCCGTGGGGTATGATGTATTGCAAACCTAGGTCATAATCCCAAACAAATCTTAACATCATCTTTGTTACCATGTAGAAAACATTGTGATTGATACATTCAAATCAAGCTTGGGCATAACCAATTATACAATGATCCCATTACAAATTTGATTCAAGTCTCCTAAGGTTGTTGGCCATTAAACACATCATGGAACTTGAATTTGGCCACAAAAATTATTAAATCGCTCAAATGACTTGATGAATCGCTCAGGCGATTCGTAATCTAGGTCGCACTTATTATTGTTTTATAGTATTTTGTTAGTCCCCTAGCATGTTTCTTTTGCGTATGATATGAGCCCCATCGTGATTCTTCTCCGTGGGGGTATGATGTATTGCAAACCTAGGTCATAATCCCAAACAAATCTTAACATCGTCTTTGTTACCATGTAGAAAACATTGTGATTGGTACATTCAAATCAAGCTTGGGCATAACCAATTATACAATGATCCCATTACAAATTTGATTCAAGTCTCCTAAGGTTGTTGGCCATTACACACATCATGAAACTTGAATTTGGCCACAAAAATAATAAAATCGCTCACTCGACTTGATGAATCGCTCAGGCGATTCTTAATCTAGGTCGCACTTATTATTGTTTTATATTATTTTGTTAGTCCCCTAGCATGTTTCTTTTGCGTATGATATGAGCCCCATCGTGATCCTTCTCCGTGGGGTATGATGTATTGCAAACCTAGGTCATAATCCCAAACAAATCTTAACATCGTCTTTGTTACCATGTAGAAAACATTGTGATTGATACATTCAAATCAAGCTTGGGCATAACCAATTATACAATGATCCCATTACAAATTTGATTCAAGTCTCCTAAGGTTGTTGGCCATTACACACATTATGGAACTTGAATTTGGCCACAAAAATTATTAAATCGCTGACGCGACTTGATCAATCACTCAGGCGATTCTTAGTCTAGGTCGCACTTGTTATTGTTTTATAGTATTTTGTTAGTCCCCTAGCATGTTTCTTTTGCGTATGATATGAGCCCCATCGTGATTCTTCTCCGTGGGGGTATGATGTATTGCAAACCTAGGTCATAATCCCAAACAAATCTTAACATCGTCTTTGTTACCATGTAGAAAACATTGTGATTGATACATTCAAATCAAGCTTGGGCATAACCAATTATACAATGATCCCATTACATATTTGATTCAAGTCTCCTAAGGTTGTTAGCCATCACACACATCATGGAACCTGAATTTCGCCAAAAAATTATGAAATCGCTCACGCGACTTGATGAATCGCTCAGGCGATTCTTAATCTATGTCGCACTTATTATTGTTTTATATTATTTTGTTAGTCCCCTAGCATGTTTCTTTTGCGTAAGATATGAGCCCTATCGTGATTCTTCTCCGTGGGGTATGATGTATTGCAAACCTAGGTCATAATCCCAAACACATCTTAACATCATCTTTGTTACCATGTAGAAAACATTGTGATTGATACATTCAAATCCAGCTTGGGCATAACTAATTATACAATGATCCCATTACAAATTTGATTCAAGTCTCCTAAGGTTGTTGGCCATTACACACATCTTGGAACTTGAATTTGGCCAAAAAATTATTAAATCGCTCACGCGACTTGATGAATCGCTCAGGCGATTCTTAATCTATGTCGCACTTATTATTGTTTTATATAATTTTGTTAGTCCCCTAGCATGTTTCTTTTGCGTATGATATGAGCCCCATCGTGATTCTTCTCCGTGGGTTATGATGTATAGCAAACCTAGGTCATAATCCCAAACAAATCTTAACATCATCTTTGTTACCATGTAGAAAAAATTATGATTGATACATTCAAATCAAGCTTGGGCATAACCAATTATACAATGATCCCATTACAAATTTGATTCAAGTCTCCTAAGGTTGTTGGCCATTAAACACATCATGGAACTTGAATTTGGCCACAAAAATTATTAAATCGCTCACATGACTTGATGAATCGCTCAGGCGATTCGTAATCTAGGTCGCACTTATTTTTGTTTTATAGTATTTTGTTAGTCCCCTAGCACGTTTCTTTTGGGTATGATATGAGCCCCATCGTGATTCTTCTCCGTGGGGGTATGATGTATTGCAAACCTAGGTCATAATCCCAAACAAATCTTAACATCGTCTTTGTTACCATGTAGAAAACATTGTGATTGGTACATTCAAATCAAGCTTGGGCATAACCAATTATACAATGATCCCATTATAAATTTGATTCAAGTCTCCTAAGGTTGTTGGCCATTACACACATCATGGAACCTGAATTGCGCCAAAAAATTATTAAATCGCTCACGCGACTTGATGAATCGCTCAGGCGATTCTTAATCTATGTCGTACTTATTATTGTTTTATATTATTTTGTTAGTCCCCTAGCATGTTTTTGCGTATGATATGAGCCCTATCGTGATTCTTCTCCGTGGGGTATGATGTATTGCAAACCTAGGTCATAATCCCAAACACATCTTAACATCATCATTGTTACCATGTAGAAAACATTGTGATTGATACATTCAAATCAAGCTTGGGCATAACCAATTATACAATGATCCCATTACAAATTTGATTCAAGTCTCCTAACGTTGTTGGCCATTACACACATTATGGAACTTGAATTTGGCCACAAAAATTATTAAATCGCTCACGCGACTTGATCAATCGCTCAGGCGATTCTTAGTCTAGGTCGCACTTATTATTGTTTCATATTATTTTGTTAGTCCCCTAGCATGTTTCTTTTGCGTATGATATGAGCCCTATCGTGATTCTTCTCCGTGGGGTATGATGTATTGCAAACCTAGGTCATAATCTCAAACACATCTTAACATCATCTTTGTTACCATGTAGAAAACATTGTGATTGATACATTCAAATCAAGCTTGGGCATAACCAATTATACAATGATCCCATTACAAATTTGATTCAAGTCTCCTAAGGTTGTTGGCCATTACACACATTATGGAACTTGAATTTGGCCACAAAAATTATTAAATCGCTCACGCGACTTGATCAATCGCTCAGGCGATTCTTAGTCTAGGTCGCACTTATTATTGTTTTATATTATTTTGTTAGTCCCCTAGCATGTTTCTTTTGCGTATGATATGAGCCCTATCGTGATTCTTCTCCGTGGGGTATGATGTATTGCAAACCTAGGTCATAATCCCAAACACATCTTAACATCATCTTTGTTACCATGTAGAAAACATTGTGATTGATACACTCAAATCAAGCTTGGGCGTAACCAATTATACAATGATCCCATTACAAATTTGATTCAAGTCTCCTAAGGTTGTTGGCCATTAAACACATCATGGAACTTGAATTTGGCCACAAAAATTATTAAATCGCTCAAATGACTTGATGAATCGCTCAGGCGATTCGTAATCTAGGTCGCACTTATTATTGTTTTATATTATTTTGTTAGTCCCCTAGCATGTTTCTTTTGCATATGATATGAGCCCTGTCGTGATTCTTCTCCGTGGGGTATGATGTATTGCAAACCTAGGACATAATCCCAAACACATCTTAACATCATCTTTGTTACCATGTAGAAAACATTGTGATTGATACATTCAAATCAAGCTTGGACATAACCAATTATACAATGATCCCATTACAAATTTGATTCAAGTCTCCTAAGGTTGTTGGCCATTACACACATTATGGAACTTGAATTTGGCCACAAAAATTATTAAATCGCTCACGCGACTTGATCAATCACTCAGGCGATTCTTAGTCTAGGTCGCACTTGTTATTGTTTTATAGTATTTTGTTAGTCCCCTAGCATGTTTCTTTTGCGTATGATATGAGCCCCATCGTGATTCTTCTCCGTGGGGGTATGATGTATTGCAAACCTAGGTCATAATCCCAAACAAATCTTAACATCGTCTTTGTTACCATGTAGAAAACATTGTGATTGATACATCCAAATCAAGCTTGGGCATAACCAATTATACAATGATCCCATTAGATATTTGATTCAAGTCTCCTAAGGTTGTTAGCCATTACACACATCATGGAACCTGAATTTCGCCAAAAAATTATGAAATCGCTCACGCGACTTGATGAATCGCTCAGGCGATTCTTAATCTATGTCGCACTTATTATTGTTTTATATTATTTTGTTAGTCCCCTAGCATGTTTCTTTTGCGTAAGATATGAGCCCTATCGTGATTCTTCTCCGTGGGGTATGATGTATTGCAAACCTAGGTCATAATCCCAAACACATCTTAACATCATCTTTGTTACCATGTAGAAAACATTGTGATTGATACATTCAAATCCAGCTTGGGCATAACTAATTATACAATGATCCCATTACAAATTTGATTCAAGTCTCCTAAGGTTGTTGGCCATTACACACATCATGGAACTTGAATTTGGCCAAAAAATTATTAAATCGCTCACGCGACTTGATGAATCGCTCAGGCGATTCTTAATCTATGTCGCACTTATTATTGTTTTATATAATTTTGTTAGTCCCCTAGCATGTTTCTTTTGCGTATGATATGAGCCCCATCGTGATTCTTCTCCGTGGGTTATGATGTATTGCAAACCTAGGTCATAATCCCAAACAAATCTTAACATCATCTTTGTTACCATGTAGAAAAAATTATGATTGATACATTCAAATCAAGCTTGGGCATAACCAATTATACAATGATCCCATTACAAATTTGATTCAAGTCTCCTAAGGTTGTTGGCCATTAAACACATCATGGAACTTGAATTTGGCCACAAAAATTATTAAATCGCTCACATGACTTGATGAATCGCTCAGGCGATTCGTAATCTAGGTCGCACTTATTTTTGTTTTATAGTATTTTGTTAGTCCCCTAGCATGTTTCTTTTGGGTATGATATGAGGCCCATCGTGATTCTTCTCCGTGGGGGTATGATGTATTGCAAACCTAGGTCATAATCCCAAACAAATCTTAACATCGTCTTTGTTACCATGTAGAAAACATTGTGATTGGTACATTCAAATCAAGCTTGGGCATAACCAATTATACAATGATCCCATTATAAATTTGATTCAAGTCTCTTAAGGTTGTTGGCCATTACACACATCATGGAACCTGAATTGCGCCAAAAAATTATTAAATCGCTCACGCGACTTGATGAATCGCTCAGGCGATTCTTAATCTATGTCGTACTTATTATTGTTTTATATTATTTTGTTAGTCCCCTAGCATGTTTCTTTTGCGTATGATATGAGCCCTATCGTGATTCTTCTCCGTGGGGTATGATGTATTGCAAACCTAGGTCATAATCCCAAACACATCTTAACATCATCATTGTTACCATGTAGAAAACATTGTGATTGATACATTCAAATCAAGCTTGGGCATAACCAATTATACAATGATCCCATTACAAATTTGATTCAAGTCTCCTAAGGTTGTTGGCCATTACACACATCATGGAACCTGAATTTGGCCACAAAAATTATTAAATCACTTACTCGACTTGATGAATCGCTCAGGCGATTCTTAATCTAGGTCGCACTTATTATTGTTTTATATTATTTTGTTAGTCCCCTAGCATGTTTCTTTTGCGTATGATATGAGCCCCATCGTGATTCTTCTCCGTGGGTTATGATGTATTGCAAACCTAGGTCATAATCCCAAACAAATCTTAACATCATCTTTGTTACCATGTAGAAAAAATTATGATTGATACATTCAAATCAAGCTTGGGCATAACCAATTATACAATGATCCCATTACAAATTTGATTCAAGTCTCCTAAGGTTGTTGGCCATTAAACACATCATGGAACTTGAATTTGGCCACAAAAATTATTAAATCGCTCACATGACTTGGTGAATCGCTCAGGCGATTCGTAATCTAGGTCGCACTTATTTTTGTTTTATAGTATTTTGTTAGTCCCCTAGCATGTTTCTTTTGGGTATGATATGAGCCCCATCGTGATTCTTCTCCGTGGGGGTATGATGTATTGCAAACCTAGGTCATAATCCCAAACAAATCTTAACATCGTCTTTGTTACCATGTAGAAAACATTGTGATTGGTACATTCAAATCAAGCTTGGGCATAACCAATTATACAATGATCCCATTATAAATTTGATTCAAGTCTCCTAAGGTTGTTGGCCATTACACACATCATGGAACCTGAATTGCGCCAAAAAATTATTAAATCGCTCACGCGACTTGATGAATCGCTCAGGCGATTCTTAATCTATGTCGTACTTATTATTGTTTTATATTATTTTGTTAGTCCCCTAGCATGTTTCTTTTGCGTATGATATGAGCCCTATCGTGATTCTTCTCCGTGGGGTATGATGTATTGCAAACCTAGGTCATAATCCCAAACACATCTTAACATCATCATTGTTACCATGTAGAAAACATTGTGATTGATACATTCAAATCAAGCTTGGGCATAACCAATTATACAATGATCCCATTACAAATTTGATTCAAGTCTCCTAACGTTGTTGGCCATTACACACATTATGGAACTTGAATTTGGCCACAAAAATTATTAAATCGCTCACGCGACTTGATCAATCGCTCAGGCGATTCTTAGTCTAGGTCGCACTTATTATTGTTTCATATTATTTTGTTAGTCCCCTAGCATGTTTCTTTTGCGTATGATATGAGCCCTATCGTGATTCTTCTCCGTGGGGTATGATGTATTGCAAACCTAGGTCATAATCTCAAACACATCTTAACATCATCTTTGTTACCATGTAGAAAACATTGTGATTGATACATTCAAATCAAGCTTGGACATAACCAATTATACAATGATCCCATTACAAATTTGATTCAAGTCTCCTAAGGTTCTTGGCCATTACACACATCCTGGAACTTGAATTTGGACACAAAAATTATTAAATCGCACAAGCGACTTGATGCATCGCTCTAGCGATTCTTAATCTAGGTCGTACTTATTATTATTTTATATTATTTTGTTAGTCCCCTAGCATGTTTCTTTTGCGTATGATATGAGCCCTATCGTGATTCTTCTCCGTGGGGTATGATGTATTGCAAACCTAGGTCATAATCCCAAACACATCTTAACATCATCTTTGTTACCATGTAGAAAACATTGTGATTGATACATTCAAATCAAGCTTGGGCATAACCAATTATACAATGATCCCATTACAAATTTGATTCAAGTCTCCTAAGGTTATTGGCCATTACACACATCATGGAACTTGAATTTGGCCACAAAAAATATTAAATCACTTACTCGACTTGATGAATCGCTCAGGCGATTCTTAATCTAGGTCGCACTTATTATTGTTTTATATTATTTTGTTAGTCCCCTAGCATGTTTCTTTTGCGTATGATATGAGCCCCATCGTGATTCTTCTCCGTGGGTTATGATGTATTGCAAACCTAGGTCATAATCCCAAACAAATCTGAACATCATCTTTGTTACCATGTAGAAAAAATTATGATTGATACATTCAAATCAAGCTTGGGCATAACCAATTATACAATGATCCCATTACAAATTTGATTCAAGTCTCCTAAGGTTGTTGGCCATTAAACACATCATGGAACTTGAATTTGGCCACAAAAATTATTAAATCGGTCACGTGACTTGATGAATCGCTCAGGCGATTCGTAATCTAGGTCGCACTTATTATTGTTTTATAGTATTTTGTTAGTCCCCTAGCATGTTTCTTTTGCGTATGATATGAGCCCCATCGTGATTCTTCTCCGTGGGGGTATGATGTATTGCAAACCTAGGTCATAATCCCAAACAAATCTTAACATCGTCTTTGTTACCATGTAGAAAACATTGTGATTGATACATTCAAATCAAGCTTGGGCATAACCAATTATACAATGATCCCATTACAAATTTGATTCAAGTCTCCTAAGGTTGTTGGCCTTTACACACATCATGGAACCTGAATTTCGCCAAAAAATTATTAAATCGCTCACGCGACTTAATGAATCGCTCAGGCGATTCTTAATCTATGTCGCACTTATTATTGTTTTATAGTATTTTGTTCGTCCCCTAGCATGTTTCTTTTGCGTATGATATGAGCCCCATCGTGATTCTTCTCCGTGGGGTATGATGTATTGCAAGCCTAGGTCATAATCCCAAACAAATCTTAACATCATCTTTGTTACCATGTAGAAAACATTGTGATTGATACATTCAAATCAAGCTTGGGAATAACCAATTATACAATGATCTCATTACAAATTTGATTCAAGTCTCCTAAGGTTGTTGGCCATTACACACATCATGGAACTTGAATTTGGCCACAAAAATTATTAAATCACTTACTCGACTTGATGAATCGCTCAGGCGATTCTTAATCTAGGTCGCACTTATTATTGTTTAATATTATTTTGTTAGTCCCCTAGCATGTTTCTTTTGCGTATGATATGAGCCCCATCGTGATTCTTCTCCGTGGGTTATGATGTATTGCAAACCTAGGTCAAAATCCCAAACAAATCTTAACATCATCTTTGTTGCCATGTAGAAAAAATTATGATTGTGTAACAGCCCTACTCAGGGCCAAGTCGAGAAAGGTAAGTAAAGGGGTAACTTAGGAAGCGGTTATAGTCTCGATCTTTGTTAATTCTCTCATGCATTGCATTTTATGTGACTTATGTGCTTTAATATGTTATAATTTAATAAAAAGTTCGTGAATTTAATTCCTTCTTCTATTTAGCATGTATCTCGAAACTCTTTCCCTAAAATCCTAGAATTCTAATATTCATTCCCTTCTAGCACCTAAAACCCCTTCATACACTTCAAAACCCATTCCTACAGTTTTAGGTTAGAAATTACGAAAATACCCCTATAGCTCAAAAATATTCCTACATTTCCCCGAAGCACTTTCATTACCCAATATTGTAACCAAAAGAATCCTCACATTATTTCGAGGATCGTGATACCCTCTGTGAACCATAATTCCCATTCTAACTCTAGTATTATCAAAAACCGGTGAAAACCCTAGCTTATGATTCGATCATCAATAAATCCCTACTCATCTACTTTTGATATTCAAAATTATAACCAAAACCATCCTTAAATTATTTTATGAATTTTCATGCATTTACCAAAAACTCGATTTCACCATAGCATATTTTATAAATATTTTCCTTTCTAAAAATCATCATTTTATTTTGAACAAATTAGTTTTTATTCAATAGTCGAAATTATACTTAAAACGATCCTTGAATTTTCCTCTACATTATGGTGATTTTTCCAAACTCTAAACTTTATCCTAGCTTCGTTTATATAATTTTCTCATGATTTTCATCATCTTTAATATTCATAATTTATAAACGAAAACTCTAAATATTTCACATTTATAATCAAAACAAAGCTCATTTTTCACTCATTCTTTCATCAATTCACTACTTCAAGTTTTTACCTCTCGACTCTTGAATAAATTTTATATTATTTTACATTTATTTTTATTCAAGATGACATCATCCATGACCTCATGGTCTTCTAGAAGAATTAAACAAATGAGCATAATTTCTCCACATTTCCTAGTTAATTACCAAGCATTTGTTCATGAAATAATTTAACCACATCTCCAACTTAATTACCAAGCATTTGTTGAAATCTTAGGCAACCACATCTCCCATAAATTTTCATTTATTGCTTAGAAGCCCCTCATGACTACCTATAAATACCCCCCTCAAGCCTCATTTATACCTCACAAATCAACACACAAAATCACTCCCTCTCTCCCCATCCTCACGCCACTCTCCCTCTTTTCTCTCTAAGGTATGTTTTCTTCTATTATTTCATGTTTTATATAATGTTCTTAGTATAGAAATAATAGTAGTATGCCTAGGATTATTTAAATTATGCTTTAGGAATTTATTTTATGAAATATGTGCATAGTTGATAGTTTAAATATAATGTGAGCACATTATGGAATTTTATTTAATTAAATGCATGAATTATGATATGATATAATTTGAATATGTATTTAAATGCTTATGATCTTGTTCATGCTTAGAATAATTTATTTAGAATTATTTTTCATAGAAAGTTCATATATTTTGCTATATTGTGCTTTAATCTTATGTTATGAATATGAATATGATAGAACATGTTACACAACCTCTTTGAATATTCAAATAAGCTCAAGAACATGTTCATAATGTTCTTGAATATGTGTGTGTGCATGTGTGTGCCGTGATCAATGTGTGTGTGTGTGTGAATTTGATTTTGTGTTATAAAGTGTTTAATTCACATGAAATTGAATAGTAAATGTTTCCAATAGTAATTTTGACTTTTTGGTCAACCAAAATACTATTAATTTCGAAATTATTATAAAAATAATTATAAAATGAGTTTTGGAATTTTAAAGAAAGATTTTTCCCCGAATTTTCCAAAAATCGGTAAACTATGTAATATTTTCAAACGATAACCTACATTGTCAAACTTAACCATAAATCTTATAATTATAATTATCATATGGTATATATATATTTGATTAGCTAAAGATCCCATAAACCCTAAATTATTAATCAAATTCCCTTAAACAGGTAAATTTAGGGTTTACCGGGAAATCTTTAACATATTACATGATGTGTACTTTATGGTGTGTATGATTGATTAATTTGAATATTAGAACCTAGTTCTAAGCCAGTAGTAGTTATTACTTTCAGGCGAGGATATAATTGAACAGTGGAATCCCAAGGATTTTATCTAGACCGTCAAGACACTCGGTGAGGGTTAAAATGTTTTCAACTGGAATCATGCTATATATATGTATCTATATAAAAACTATTTTCAAGCCTACCCATCATATTGATTTACTACCCTATATACATATTATTGTACTACAATGTTCCTCTTAAGGGAAAAATACTTTCATGCCGGAATCAACGTTTAACTAGAACATTATATATTTCAAGTCCATTTTATCAAAACATTGATTCCGGGTTATGCAAGCAAAATATTGTTCTCGATTCCTGCTATGGGCCTCGGCTGTATCCGTAGCGAGCAATTACCCGGAAGGTATCGGGCCGAGGGTATTGTTGGTGCTGCGGACTGCCACCACCTCTTGGTAGTGGTTTAACTGGAGGTTAGTTACTCCACGCCAAGGGATGAGGGAGAGATAGCTGCCTCCCGAATCTAGTTCATGGTCTCTAGGGTTGGCTCCCCTATTGACACCAAGGAGTAGCGGAGTTATTGTCTTATTGGTTTTATTGAAGTATCGGTGTCTTGATCAACACCGTTACTATTTTATCATGATTTAAGGAGTTACGGATGGAGAGGCCTAGCTTGCGGGCATTCAAGTTCTTGTTACAAACGGTTCATATTATTTCTGCAAATATTCCAAATACCCCTATCCCTATTTTTACAAATATTATGAACCGTTCCCTATTTGCTATATCCTATTGCCAATATTTTGATCAAGATCTTCTTGATTATATAAATATATATATACATATATTTATACTTATAATTTATTACACCCCCTTCACTTAGTCACTTTGACTAACCCTCTCGCCCGGTTTTAAAATGCATGATTTCAGGAATCCACGGAGCGACGCCTTAGAGGTATCTTGAAGCTTTAAGGTGTCATATCTTAGTCAATCAGGATTACTAAGAGTGCATGTACCTATGTCAATAAGCACTCTCCTATGAAATTAGATCTTTCGCTGTAATTACTTATCCAACTTAATGATATATGTTTCGTCATGTATTGTCCCCTTATATCGCTCAAGTTTATTTTCCGTTGCGTTTAAATTTTTATACTTTGGTATTGTATAGTCTTGTCCGTTCGCCGGAGTATTTCTCGAGTGCTAGGACTCAAATCCACTCGGGAAGTACAACGGTGCGGGGTTGTAGTGTTAAGGGGCGCTACAGATTGATACATTCAAATCAAGCTTGGGCATAACCAATTATACCATGATCCCATTACAAATTTGATTCAAGTCTCCTAATGTTGTTGGCCATTAAACACATCATGGAACTTGAATTTGGCCACAAAAATTATTAAATCGCTCACATGACTTGATGAATCGCTCATGCGATTCGTAATCTAGGTCGCACTTATTATTGTTTTATAGTATTTTGTTAGTCCCCTAGCATGTTTCTTTTGGGTATGATATGAGCCCCCATCGTGATTCTTCTCCGTGGGGGTATGATGTATTGCAAACCTAGGTCATAATCCCAAACAAATCTTAACATCGTCTTTGTTACCATGTTGAAAACATTGTGATTGGTACATTCAAATCAAGCTTGGTCATAACCAATTATACAATGATCCCATTATAAATTTGATTCAAGTCTCCTAAGGTTTTTGGCCATTACACACATCATGGAACCGGAATTGCGCCAAAAAATTATTAAATCGCTCACGCGACTTGATGAATCGCTCAGGCGATTCTTAATCTATGTCGCACTTATTATTGTTTTATATTATTTTGTTAGTCTCCTAGCATGTTTCTTTTGCGTATGATATGAGCCCTATCGTGATTCTTCTTCGTGGGATATGATGTATTGCAAACCTAGGTCATAATCCCAAACACATCTTAACATCATCTTTGTTACCATGTAGAAAACATTGTGATTGATACATTCAAATCAAGCTTGGGCATAACCAATTATACAATGATCCCATTACAAATTTGATTCAAGTCTCCTAAGGTTGTTGGCCATTAAACACATCATGGAACTTGAATTTGGCCACAAAAATTATTAAATCGCTCACGTGACTTGATGAATCGCTCAGGCGATTCGTAATCTAGGTCGCACTTGTTATTGTTTTATAGTATTTTGTTAGTCCCCTAGCATGTTTCTTTTGCGTATGATATGAGCCCCATCGTGATTCTTCTCCGTGGGGGTATGATGTATTGCAAACCTAGGTCATAATCCCAAACAAATCTTAACATCGTCTTTGTTACCATGTAGAAAACATTGTGATTGATACATTCAAATCAAGCTTGGGCATAACCAATTATACAATGATCCCATTACAAATTTGATTCAAGTCTCCTAAGGTTGTTAGCCATTACACACATCATGGAACCTGAATTTCGCCAAAAAATTATTAAATCGCTCACGCGACTTGATGAATCGCTAAGGCGATTCTTAATCTATGTCGCACTTATTATTGTTTTATATTATTTTGTTAGTCCCCTAGCATGTCTCTTTTGCGTATGATATGAGCCCCATCGTGATTCTTCTCCGTGGGTTATGATGTATTGCAAACCTAGGTCATAATCCCAAACAAATCTTAACATCATCTTTGTTACCATGTAGAAAAAATTGTGATTGATACATTCAAATCAAGCTTGGGCATAACCAATTATACAATGATCCCATTACAAATTTGATTCAAGTTTCCTAAGGTTGTTGGCCATTAAACACATCATGGAACTTGAATTTGGCCACAAAAATTATTAAATCGCTCTCGTGATTTGATGAATCGCTCAGGCGATTCGTAATCTAGGTCGCACTTATTATTGTTTTATAGTATTTTGTTAGTCCCCTAGCATGTTTCTTTTGCGTATGATATGAGCCCCATCGTGATTCTTCTCCGTGGGGGTATGATGTATTGCAAACCTAGGTCATAATCCCAAACAAATCTTAACATCGTCTTTGTTACCATGTAGAAAACATTGTGATTGATACATTCAAATCAAGCTTGGGCATAACCAATTATACAATGATCCCATTACAAATTTGATTCAAGTCTCCTAAGGTTGTTAGCCATTACACACATCATGGAACCTGAATTTCGCCAAAAAATTATTAAATCGCTCACGCGACTTGATGAATCGCTCAGGCGATTCTTAATCTATGTCGCACTTATTATTGTTTTATAATATTTTGTTAGTCTCCTAGCATGTTTCTTTTGCGTATGATATGAGCCCTATCGTGATTCTTCTCCGTGGGGTATGATGTATTGCAAACCTAGGTCATAATCCCAAACACATCTTAACATCATCTTTGTTACCATGTAGAAAACATTGTGATTGATACATTCAAATCAAGCTTGGGCATAACCAATTATACAATGATCCCATTACAAATTTGATTCAAGTCTCCTAAGGTTGTTGGCCATTAAACACATGATGGAACTTGAATTTGGCCACAAAAATTATTAAATCGCTCACGTGACTTGATGAATCGCTCAGGCGATTCGTAATCTAGGTCGCACTTGTTATTGTTTTATAGTATTTTGTTAGTCCCCTAGCATGTTTCTTTTGCGTATGATATGAGCCCCATCGTGATTCTTCTCCGTGGGGGTATGATGTATTGCAAACCTAGGTCATAATCCCAAACAAATCTTAACATCGTCTTTGTTACCATGTAGAAAACATTGTGATTGATACATTCAAATCAAGCTTGGGCATAACCAATTATACAATGATCCCATTACAAATTTGATTCAAGTCTCCTAAGGTTGTTAGCCATTACACACATCATGGAACCTGAATTTCGCCAAAAAATTATTAAATCGCTCACGCGACTTGATGAATCGCTCAGGCGATTCTTAATCTATGTCGCACTTATTATTGTTTTATATTATTTTGTTAGTCCCCTAGCATGTCTCTTTTGCGTATGATATGAGCCCCATCGTGATTCTTCTCCGTGGGTTATGATGTATTGCAAACCTAGGTCATAATCCCAAACAAATCTTAACATCATTTTTGTTACCATGTAGAAAAAATTGTGATTGATACATTCAAATCAAGCTTGGGCATAACCAATTATACAATGATCCCATTACAAATTTGATTCAAGTTTCCTAAGGTTGTTGGCCATTAAACACATCATGGAACTTGAATTTGGCCACAAAAATTATTAAATCGCTCTCGTGACTTGATGAATCGCTCAGGCGATTCGTAATCTAGGTCGCACTTATTATTGTTTTATAGTATTTTGTTAGTCCCCTAGCATGTTTCTTTTGCGTATGATATGAGCCCCATCGTGATTCTTCTCCGTGGGGGTGTGATGTATTGCAAACCTAGGTCATAATCCCAAACAAATCTTAACATCGTCTTTGTTACCATGTAGAAAACATTGTGATTGATACATTCAAATCAAGCTTGGGCATAACCAATTATACAATGATCCCATTACAAATTTGATTCAAGTCTCCTAAGGTTGTTAGCCATTACACACATCATGGAACCTGAATTTCGCCAAAAAATTATTAAATCGCTCACGCGACTTGATGAATCGCTCAGGCGATTCTTAATCTATGTCGCACTTATTATTGTTTTATATTATTTTGTTAGTCCCCTAGCATGTCTCTTTTGCGTATGATATGAGCCCCATCGTGATTCTTCTCCGTGGGTTATGATGTATTGCAAACCTAGGTCATAATCCCAAACAAATCTTAACATCATCTTTGTTACCATGTAGAAAAAATTGTGATTGATACATTCAAATCAAGCTTGGGCATAACCAATTATACAATGATCCCATTACAAATTTGATTCAAGTTTCCTAAGGTTGTTGGCCATTAAACACATCATGGAACTTGAATTTGGCCACAAAAATTATTAAATCGCTCTCGTGACTTGATGAATCGCTCAGGCGATTCGTAATCTAGGTAGCACTTATTATTGTTTTATAGTATTTTGTTAGTCCCCTAGCATGTTTCTTTTGCGTATGATATGAGCCCCATCGTGATTCTTCTCCGTGGGGGTATGATGTATTGCAAACCTAGGTCATAATCCCAAACAAATCTTAACATCGTCTTTGTTACCATGTAGAAAACATTGTGATTGATACATTCAAATCAAGCTTGGGCATAACCAATTATACAATGATCCCATTACAAATTTGATTCAAGTCTCCTAAGGTTGTTAGCCATTACACACATCATGGAACCTGAATTTCGCCAAAAAATTATTAAATCGCTCACGCGACTTGATGAATCGCTCAGGCGATTCTTAATCTATGTCGCACTTATTATTGTTTTATATTATTTTGTTAGTCTCCTAGCATGTTTCTTTTGCGTATGATATGAGCCCTATCGTGATTCTTCTCCGTGGGGTATGATGTATTGCAAACCTAGGTCATAATCCCAAACACATCTTAACATCATCTTTGTTACCATGTAGAAAACATTGTGATTGATACATTCAAATCAAGCTTGGGCATAACCAATTATACAATGATCCCATTACAAATTTGATTCAAGTCTCCTAAGGTTGTTGGCCATTAAACACATCATGGAACTTGAATTTGGCCACAAAAATTATTAAATCGCTCACGTGACTTGATGAATCGCTCAGGCGATTCGTAATCTAGGTCGCACTTGTTATTGTTTTATAGTATTTTGTTAGTCCCCTAGCATGTTTCTTTTGCGTATGATATGAGCCCCATCGTGATTCTTCTCCGTGGGGGTATGATGTATTGCAAACCTAGGTCATAATCCCAAACAAATCTTAACATCGTCTTTGTTACCATGTAGAAAACATTGTGATTGATACATTCAAATCACGCTTGGGCATAACCAATTATACAATGATCCCATTACAAATTTGATTCAAGTCTCCTAAGGTTGTTAGCCATTACACACATCATGGAACCTGAATTTCGCCAAAAAATTATTAAATCGCTCACGCGACTTGATGAATCGCTCAGGCGATTCTTAATCTATGTCGCACTTATTATTGTTTTATATTATTTTGTTAGTCCCCTAGCATGTCTCTTTTGCGTATGATATGAGCCCCATCGTGATTCTTCTCCGTGGGTTATGATGTATTGCAAACCTAGGTCATAATCCCAAACAAATCTTAACATCATTTTTGTTACCATGTAGAAAAAATTGTGATTGATACATTCAAATCAAGCTTGGGCATAACCAATTATACAATGATCCCATTACAAATTTGATTCAAGTTTCCTAAGGTTGTTGGCCATTAAACACATCATGGAACTTGAATTTGGCCACAAAAATTATTAAATCGCTCTCGTGACTTGATGAATCGCTCAGGCGATTCGTAATCTAGGTCGCACTTATTATTGTTTTATAGTATTTTGTTAGTCCCCTAGCATGTTTCTTTTGCGTATGATATGAGCCCCATCGTGATTCTTCTCCGTGGGGGTGTGATGTATTGCAAACCTAGGTCATAATCCCAAACAAATCTTAACATCGTCTTTGTTACCATGTAGAAAACATTGTGATTGATACATTCAAATCAAGCTTGGGCATAACCAATTATACAATGATCCCATTACAAATTTGATTCAAGTCTCCTAAGGTTGTTAGCCATTACACACATCATGGAACCTGAATTTCGCCAAAAAATTATTAAATCGCTCACGCGACTTGATGAATCGCTCAGGCGATTCTTAATCTATGTCGCACTTATTATTGTTTTATATTATTTTGTTAGTCCCCTAGCATGTCTCTTTTGCGTATGATATGAGCCCCATCGTGATTCTTCTCCGTGGGTTATGATGTATTGCAAACCTAGGTCATAATCCCAAACAAATCTTAACATCATCTTTGTTACCATGTAGAAAAAATTGTGATTGATACATTCAAATCAAGCTTGGGCATAACCAATTATACAATGATCCCATTACAAATTTGATTCAAGTTTCCTAAGGTTGTTGGCCATTAAACACGTCATGGAACTTGAATTTGGCCACAAAAATTATTAAATCGCTCTCGTGACTTGATGAATCGCTCAGGCGATTCGTAATCTAGGTCGCACTTATTATTGTTTTATAGTATTTTGTTAGTCCCCTAGCATGTTTCTTTTGCGTATGATATGAGCCCCATCGTGATTCTTCTCCGTGGGGGTATGATGTATTGCAAACCTAGGTCATAATCCCAAACAAATCTTAACATCGTCTTTGTTACCATGTAGAAAACATTGTGATTGATACATTCAAATCAAGCTTGGGCATAACCAATTATACAATGATCCCATTACAAATTTGATTCAAGTCTCCTAAGGTTGTTAGCCATTACACACATCATGGAACCTGAATTTCGCCAAAAAATTATTAAATCGCTCACGAGACTTGATGAATCGCTCAGGCGATTCTTAATCTATGTCGCACTTATTATTGTTTTATATTATTTTGTTAGTCTCCTAGCATGTTTCTTTTGCGTATGATATGAGCCCTATCGTGATTCTTCTCCGTGGGGTATGATGTATTGCAAACCTAGGTCATAATCCCAAACACATCTTAACATCATCTTTGTTACCATGTAGAAAACATTGTGATTGATACATTCAAATCAAGCTTGGGCATAACCAATTATACAATGATCCCATTACAAATTTGATTCAAGTCTCCTAAGGTTGTTGGCCATTAAACACATCATGGAACTTGAATTTGGCCACAAAAATTATTAAATCGCTCACGTGACTTGATGAATCGCTCAGGCGATTCGTAATCTAGGTCGCACTTGTTATTGTTTTATAGTATTTTGTTAGTCCCCTAGCATGTTTCTTTTGCGTATGATATGAGCCCCATCGTGATTCTTCTCCGTGGGGGTATGATGTATTGCAAACCTAGGTCATAATCCCAAACAAATCTTAACATCGTCTTTGTTACCATGTAGAAAACATTGTGATTGATACATTCAAATCAAGCTTGGGCATAACCAATTATACAATGATCCCATTACAAATTTGATTCAAGTCTCCTAAGGTTGTTAGCCATTACACACATCATGGAACCTGAATTTCGCCAAAAAATTATTAAATCGCTCACGCGACTTGATGAATCGCTCAGGCGATTCTTAATCTATGTCGTACTTATTATTGTTTTATATTATTTTGTTAGTCCCCTAGCATGTCTCTTTTGCGTATGATATGAGCCCCATCGTGATTCTTCTCCGTGGGTTATGATGTATTGCAAACCTAGGTCATAATCCCAAACAAATCTTAACATCATTTTTGTTACCATGTAGAAAAAATTGTGATTGATACATTCAATTCAAGCTTGGGCATAACCAATTATACAATGATCCCATTACAAATTTGATTCAAGTTTCCTAAGGTTGTTGGCCATTAAACACATCATGGAACTTGAATTTGGCCACAAAAATTATTAAATCGCTCTCGTGACTTGATGAATCGCTCAGGCGATTCGTAATCTAGGTCGCACTTATTATTGTTTTATAGTATTTTGTTAGTCCCCTAGCATGTTTCTTTTGCGTATGATATGAGCCCCATCGTGATTCTTCTCCGTGGGGGTATGATGTATTGCAAACCTAGGTCATAATCCCAAACAAATCTTAACATCGTCTTTGTTACCATGTAGAAAACATTGTGATTGATACATTCAAATCAAGCTTGGGCATAACCAATTATACAATGATCCCATTACAAATTTGATTCAAGTCTCCTAAGGTTGTTAGCCATTACACACATCATGGAACCTGAATTTCGCCAAAAAATTATTAAATCGCTCACGCGACTTGATGAATCGCTCAGGCGATTTTTAATCTATGTCGCACTTATTATTGTTTTATATTATTTTGTTAGTCTCCTAGCATGTTTCTTTTGCGTATGATATGAGCCCTATCGTGATTCTTCTCCGTGGGGTATGATGTATTGCAAACCTAGGTCATAATCCCAAACACATCTTAACATCATCTTTGTTACCATGTAGAAAACATTGTGATTGATACATTCAAATCAAGCTTGGGCATAACCAATTATACAATGATCCCATTACAAATTTGATTCAAGTCTCCTAAGGTTGTTGGCCATTAAACACATCATGGAACTTGAATTTGGCCACAAAAATTATTAAATCGCTCACGTGACTTGATGAATCGCTCAGGCGATTCGTAATCTAGGTCGCACTTGTTATTGTTTTATAGTATTTTGTTAGTCCCCTAGCATGTTTCTTTTGCGTATGATATGAGCCCCATCGTGATTCTTCTCCGTGGGGGTATGATGTATTGCAAACCTAGGTCATAATCCCAAACAAATCTTAACATCGTCTTTGTTACCATGTAGAAAACATTGTGATTGATACATTCAAATCAAGCTTGGGCATAACCAATTATACAATGATCCCATTACAAATTTGATTCAAGTTTCCTAAGGTTGTTGGCCATTAAACACATCATGGAACTTGAATTTGGCCACAAAAATTATTAAATCGCTCTCGTGACTTGATGAATCGCTCAGGCGATTCGTAATCTAGGTCGCACTTATTATTGTTTTATAGTATTTTGTTAGTCCCCTAGCATGTTTCTTTTGCGTATGATATGAGCCCCATCGTGATTCTTCTCCGTGGGGGTATGATGTATTGCAAACCTAGGTCATAATCCCAAACAAATCTTAACATCGTCTTTGTTACCATGTAGAAAACATTGTGATTGATACATTCAAATCAAGCTTGGGCATAACCAATTATACAATGATCCCATTACAAATTTGATTCAAGTCTCCTAAGGTTGTTAGCCATTACACACATCATGGAACCTGAATTTCGCCAAAAAATTATTAAATCGCTCACGCGACTTGATGAATCGCTCAGGCGATTCTTAATCTATGTCGCACTTATTATTGTTTTATATTATTTTGTTAGTCCCCTAGCATGTCTCTTTTGCGTATGATATGAGCCCCATCGTGATTCTTCTCCGTGGGGGTATGATGTATTGCAAACCTAGGTCATAATCCCAAACAAATCTTAACATCGTCTTTGTTACCATGTAGAAAACATTGTGATTGATACATTCAAATCAAGCTTGGGCATAACCAATTATACAATGATCCCATTACAAATTTGATTCAAGTCTCCTAAGGTTGTTAGCCATTACACACATCATGGAACCTGAATTTCGCCAAAAAATTATTAAATCGCTCACGCGACTTGATGAATCGCTCAGGCGATTCTTAATCTATGTCGCACTTATTATTGTTTTATATTATTTTGTTAGTCTCCTAGCATGTTTCTTTTGCGTATGATATGAGCCCTATCGTGATTCTTCTCCGTGGGGTATGATGTATTGCAAACCTAGGTCATAATCCCAAACACATCTTAACATCATCTTTGTTACCATGTAGAAAACATTGTGATTGATACATTCAAATCAAGCTTGGGCATAACCAATTATACAATGATCCCATTACAAATTTGATTCAAGTCTCCTAAGGTTGTTGGCCATTAAACACGTCATGGAACTTGAATTTGGCCACAAAAATTATTAAATCGCTCACGTGACTTGATGAATCGCTCAGGCGATTCGTAATCTAGGTCGCACTTGTTATTGTTTTATAGTATTTTGTTAGTCCCCTAGCATGTTTCTTTTGCGTATGATATGAGCCCCATCGTGATTCTTCTCCGTGGGGGTATGATGTATTGCAAACCTAGGTCATAATCCCAAACAAATCTTAACATCGTCTTTGTTACCATGTAGAAAACATTGTGATTGATACATTCAAATCAAGCTTGGGCATAACCAATTATACAATGATCCCATTACAAATTTGATTCAAGTCTCCTAAGGTTGTTAGCCATTACACACATCATGGAACCTGAATTTCGCCAAAAAATTATTAAATCGCTCACGCGACTTGATG
Organism: Lantana camara; assembly: GCA_037501455.1. NCBI lineage: Eukaryota > Viridiplantae > Streptophyta > Magnoliopsida > Lamiales > Verbenaceae > Lantana > Lantana camara. The sequence goes on along the minus strand of CM074857.1, from coordinate 61,006,096 downwards.
AATCGCTCAGGCGATTCTTAATCTATGTCGTACTTATTATTGTTTTATATTATTTTGTTAGTCCCCTAGCATGTCTCTTTTGCGTATGATATGAGCCCCATCGTGATTCTTCTCCGTGGGTTATGATGTATTGCAAACCTAGGTCATAATCCCAAACAAATCTTAACATCATTTTTGTTACCATGTAGAAAAAATTGTGATTGATACATTCAAATCAAGCTTGGGCATAACCAATTATACAATGATCCCATTACAAATTTGATTCAAGTTTCCTAAGGTTGTTGGCCATTAAACACATCATGGAACTTGAATTTGGCCACAAAAATTATTAAATCGCTCTCGTGACTTGATGAATCGCTCAGGCGATTCGTAATCTAGGTCGCACTTATTATTGTTTTATAGTATTTTGTTAGTCCCCTAGCATGTTTCTTTTGCGTATGATATGAGCCCCATCGTGATTCTTCTCCGTGGGGGTATGATGTATTGCAAACCTAGGTCATAATCCCAAACAAATCTTAACATCGTCTTTGTTACCATGTAGAAAACATTGTGATTGATACATTCAAATCAAGCTTGGGCATAACCAATTATACAATGATCCCATTACAAATTTGATTCAAGTCTCCTAAGGTTGTTAGCCATTACACACATCATGGAACCTGAATTTCGCCAAAAAATTATTAAATCGCTCACGCGACTTGATGAATCGCTCAGGCGATTCTTAATCTATGTCGCACTTATTATTGTTTTATATTATTTTGTTAGTCTCCTAGCATGTTTCTTTTGCATATGATATGAGCCCTATCGTGATTCTTCTCCGTGGGGTATGATGTATTGCAAACCTAGGTCATAATCCCAAACACATCTTAACATCATCTTTGTTACCATGTAGAAAACATTGTGATTGATACATTCAAATCAAGCTTGGGCATAACCAATTATACAATGATCCCATTACAAATTTGATTCAAGTCTCCTAAGGTTGTTGGCCATTAAACACATCATGGAACTTGAATTTGGCCACAAAAATTATTAAATCGCTCACGTGACTTGATGAATCGCTCAGGCGATTCGTAATCTAGGTCGCACTTGTTATTGTTTTATAGTATTTTGTTAGTCCCCTAGCATGTTTCTTTTGCGTATGATATGAGCCCCATCGTGATTCTTCTCCGTGGGGGTATGATGTATTGCAAACCTAGGTCATAATCCCAAACAAATCTTAACATCGTCTTTGTTACCATGTAGAAAACATTGTGATTGATACATTCAAATCAAGCTTGGGCATAACCAATTATACAATGATCCCATTACAAATTTGATTCAAGTCTCCTAAGGTTGTTAGCCATTACACACATCATGGAACCTGAATTTCGCCAAAAAATTATTAAATCGCTCACGCGACTTGATGAATCGCTCAGGCGATTCTTAATCTATGTCGCACTTATTATTGTTTTATATTATTTTGTTAGTCCCCTAGCATGTCTCTTTTGCGTATGATATGAGCCCCATCGTGATTCTTCTCCGTGGGTTATGATGTATTACAAACCTAGGTCATAATCCCAAACAAATCTTAACATCATTTTTGTTACCATGTAGAAAAAATTGTGATTGATACATTCAAATCAAGCTTGGGCATAACCAATTATACAATGATCCCATTACAAATTTGATTCAAGTTTCCTAAGGTTGTTGGCCATTAAACACATCATGGAACTTGAATTTGGCCACAAAAATTATTAAATCGCTCTCGTGACTTGATGAATCGCTCAGGCGATTCGTAATCTAGGTCGCACTTATTATTGTTTTATAGTATTTTGTTAGTCCCCTAGCATGTTTCTTTTGCGTATGATATGAGCCCCATCGTGATTCTTCTCCGTGGGGGTGTGATGTATTGCAAACCTAGGTCATAATCCCAAACAAATCTTAACATCGTCTTTGTTACCATGTAGAAAACATTGTGATTGATACATTCAAATCAAGCTTGGGTATTACCAATTATACAATAATCCCATTACAAATTTGATTCAAGTCTCCTAAGGTTGTTGGCCATTACACACATCATGGAACCTGAATTTCGCCAAAAAATTATTAAATCGCTCACGCGACTTGATGAATCGCTCAGGCGATTCTTAATCTATGTCGCACTTATTATTGTTTTATATTATTTTGTTAGTCCCCTAGCATGTTTCTTTTGCGTATGATATGAGCCCTATCGTGATTCTTCTCCGTGGGGGTATGATGTATTGCAAACCTAGGTCATAATCCCAAACAAATCTTAACATCGTCTTTGTTACCATGTAGAAAACATTGTGATTGATACATTCAAATCAAGCTTGGGCATAACCAATTATACAATGATCCCATTACAAATTTGATTCAAGTCTCCTAAGGTTGTTAGCCATTACACACATCATGGAACCTGAATTTCGCCAAAAAATTATTAAATCGCTCACACGACTTGATGAATCGCTCAGGCGATTCTTAATCTATGTCGCACTTATTATTGTTTTATATTATTTTGTTAGTCCCCTAGCATGTTTCTTTTGCGTATGATATGAGCCCCATCGTGATTCTTCTCCGTGGGTTATGATGTATTGCAAACCTAGGTCATAATCCCAAACAAATCTTAACATCATCTTTGTTACCATGTAGAAAAAATGATGATTGATACATTCAAATCAAGCTTGGGCATAACCAATTATACAATGATCCCATTACAAATTTGATTCAAGTCTCCTAAGGTTGTTGGCCATTAAACAAATCATGGAACTTGAATTTGGCCACAAAAATTATTAAATCGCTCACATGACTTGATGAATCGCTCAGGCGATTCGTAATCTAGGTCGCACTTATTTTTGTTTTATAGTATTTTGTTAGTCCCCTAGCATGTTTCTTTTGGGTATGATATGAGCCCCATCGTGATTCTTCTCCGTGGGGGTATGATGTATTGCAAACCTAGGTCATAATCCCAAACAAATCTTAACATCGTCTTTGTTACCATGTAGAAAATATTGTGATTGGTACATTCAAATCAAGCTTGGGCATAACCAATTATACAATGATCCCATTATAAATTTGATTCAAGTCTCCTAAGGTTGTTGGCCATTACACACATCATGGAACCTGAATTGCGCCAAAAAATTATTAAATCGCTCACGCGACTTGATGAATCGCTCAGGCGATTCTTAATCTATGTCGTACTTATTATTGTTTTATATTATTTTGTTAGTCCCCTAGCATGTTTCTTTTGCGTATGATATGAGCCCTATCGTGATTCTTCTCCGTGGGGTATGATGTATTGCAAACCTAGGTCATAATCCCAAACACATCTTAACATCATCATTGTTACCATGTAGAAAACATTGTGATTGATACATTCAAACCAAGCTTGGGCATAACCAATTATACAATGATCCCATTACAAATTTGATTCAAGTCTCCTAACGTTGTTGGCCATTACACACATTATGGAACTTGAATTTGGCCACAAAAATTATTAAATCGCTCACGCGACTTGATCAATCGCTCAGGCGATTCTTAGTCTAGGTCGCACTTATTATTGTTTCATATTATTTTGTTAGTCCCCTAGCATGTTTCTTTTGCGTATGATATGAGCCCTATCGTGATTCTTCTCCGTGGGGTATGATGTATTGCAAACCTAGGTCATAATCTCAAACACATCTTAACATCATCTTTGTTACCATGTAGAAAACATTGTGATTGATACATTCAAATCAAGCTTGGGCATAACCAATTATACAATGATCCCATTACAAATTTGATTCAAGTCTCCTAAGGTTGTTGGCCATTACACACATTATGGAACTTGAATTTGGCCACAAAAATTATTAAATCGCTCACGCGACTTGATCAATCGCTCAGGCGATTCTTAGTCTAGGTCGCACTTATTATTGTTTTATATTATTTTGTTAGTCCCCTAGCATGTTTCTTTTGCGTATGATATGAGCCCTATCGTGATTCTTCTCCGTGGGGTATGATGTATTGCAAACCTAGGTCATAATCCCAAACACATCTTAACATCATCTTTGTTACCATGTAGAAAACATTGTGATTGATACATTCAAATCAAGCTTGGGCGTAACCAATTATACAATGATCCCATTACAAATTTGATTCAAGTCTCCTAAGGTTCTTGGCCATTACACACATCCTGGAACTTGAATTTGGACACAAAAATTATTAAATCGCTCAAGCGACTTAATGCATCGCTCTAGCGATTCTTAATCTAGGTCATACTTATTATTATTTTATATTATTTTGTTAGTCCCCTAGCATGTTTCTTTTGCGTATGATATGAGCCCTATCGTGATTCTTCTCCGTGGGGTATGATGTATTGCAAACCTAGGTCATAATCCCAAACACATCTTAACATCATCTTTGTTACCATGTAGAAAACATTGTGATTGATACATTCAAATCAAGCTTGGGCATAACCAATTATACAATGATCCCATTACAAATTTGATTCATGTAACGCCCCCGTTTTTCAGTTTAAATAATGTGACGTATTTGTTTATAAATTGCGCAAATTAAGTATTTAATTATATGATTAATTGTTTATAAGTGTTTTTATTTGATTTAAAACCGTAAACTTTTGTTATTTAATTTAATTAATATGGAATTTAAGTTTAGTAAGTTATTTATAACAATATAAATTCGTTCATGCGCATGAGCGTTCTAATTGTGCTTTGTTCATATATGTATTGATATCGAAATGTCGTGAAAATTTAATAGGTCGTAAATATGTGTGTTATGAACATGCCTATATGCTCGGTTTATGTTTTCGGATTCATTTGACGTGTTTATGAATTTAATTTTGATTGTGGAACCAAATCGGGGGCTAACGAGCAATTAGCGCACCCTTGGTTCCGTACGTGATATCTTGAGCTCGGGAATTCGGATTCGAATTCCGTCAACTCCGTTGCCTTCGTATCGACGATTCGGAGACAATGGAACAAGCCTCATACCTTTTTGAAATCATTAAGACCTCCGAAATCCAACCGTAACGGACAACTCGTGCAAGAAGAGCTCTTCATGTTGACTAGTCTCCTTGGTGGGACCCTTTTTACTTAACCAAACTTAACCAAAGATTAACCATGACTTATCTACCTTGAGTTAAGCCCTTTCTCTCCTCTTTATCTCTGAAAACCGAACCATATGCCTCCATTTCCAGCTGCAACTGATCGAGAGAAGGGAGAAGAGGAGAAAGGAAGAAAACCTTGGCCATCCTTTGTGATTTTGAGCTCAAATCACCATTTTTCTTCACCAAAACTTCAAGGTATGAATATTTATGTCTTCTCTACTCACTTATGCTTGATTTCATCTATTTAAAACATGATTTGGATCAGATTTGATTAGGGTTTGAATGTTGGGTTTTGTATAAACTTTTGGGGATTTTTGCTCTAGTGACCTATATGTTGGTGTGGCTGAATTTCTTGCTTATATGTGATCATATAAACTTGTTTCTTGGCTTATTTCTTTCCTAACTCATAGTATATGATGTTAGGAGGATTTCATCTCTTGCTCCTTTTATAAAATTATGAGTTATGGAGCTTCAAACTTGATGATCTACTTGATTCCCCTGTTTTGTGACTGTTGTGTGAAATTTGGTGTTGTTGCATGATCATATGGCCTCCATTTCGTGTGAAAATGTATGGAGTTGATGTACACTCATTGTTCTATATGTTAGCCTTCATGCTTTAAGTATTTGGTTCCATTTGAAGCCTCAAAACCGCAAGACATGGCCTGTTCTTATGCATGATCTTTGACAGAATTGTTGCTGTTGAGTTTGGTAACTTGTTGGTCCTTCTAATGTGCTTTAAATTGTACCATTTTGCATATATATGATGTATATTATTTGTTTTGTATGTTAGCATGCATGCCCCAAAGTTTCAGATCCAAATTCAAGCCCTAAGTACTTGATCAAGGCATGATAGAATCATTAGGTTTCATATGTGCGATTTTGGCGACCCAGTTTTGTTGCATGGATTCGATGATCATAACGTGTGATTTAGCTTTTGCACTCTAAATGAAAAATGTTCATAACATGCCAAATATGCTGCATATTAAGTTTCAGAGCATTTGGAGTTCATTTGGTATGCTTTTGGATTGAGTTTGTAAGGGATCAGTTTTGCCGGAAAAACCTTGTGAACGGTTTTGGTTCTGTACCGTGACACCCCCGTGTCACATTTACTCATAAGAGTGAGACACGGGCGTGTCACACTCTCTGGGCAGCTCTGTACTGAGCCACGCCCGTGGCTCAGTTGGGCAAGGGTTGGTGACACCCCCGTGTCACTTCCCATGCGCAGTCTTCGTTACTTCCTCTTCGGTTTTTGATTTATTTCCCCTCCTTAATGACTTTATCTCCTTTTGTGTTAAACTATGAACTTGTTTTGATTTGTGTTAGGAGTATTGTGGTTCAATTTCGTGGCATTTGGATGTGTTATAGGCATGCTTTTACTCGATGCCGTTTATGTGTGTTTATATGTCGTTTATGAATCGCCTCACTTATTTTCTGTATCATATGACTTCTTCTTGTTGTCAAACCTTGGATATATGCTATGTTATGTAATATGAAATATGTAGTAGCTTGTTGGGGGAGTTTGAACATGTTCTATGCTTCTATTTGAGTTCTTGAATAAATTGAATGGAGATATGAATTGAATGATCTATGATTGAACAAGTGAATAAGTTGATTATATGATTTTCATGATCTTTATGTTTTTATATCATGCTTGAGCATTGCCGTGCGTCATATATGGTTCATTTAGAGTCTTGAGTCTCACGAACACGTCTTGTGGTCTCTTGTACAGTTTGTCTCCAGGGTGGAGAGCTTTTGATCGTTCAGGCACTTGGTGCTCGATCCTTGTTTCATCGCGGTTCAGGTGAGGGTGGTTTTCGTTGTAGCTATATAACAAACCCTATAACCCTTATGTGCAATGCTTTGGCCAAAAACCTTATAATTATATATATATGATTTCCAAACGAAGCTATCGAGTAAATTCTTCTGAATTATACGTATGAGCATACATAAGCTTAAAAATGGTTTTGTAATGAGGCTATGCTCCAAACCGTGTGTCGTCATGCTAGCTATGGATTAGGATGACACGGAGAGGTACGTATATAGCATATGCCGAGTTACAAGGTAAGGTATGATTTCTTATAGTATGTATCATAGGTATGTATTAATATGTTTTGGCGAGACACATTTATTACTTATTACAGAACGGGCCCCGGGACTTAGTATATGTGGCTAACCGAGGAAGCAAGGGCTGACGGGGATCCCATATACTAGTCCCAACCAAATTACAGCGGTACCGGACCTCGTCAGGAGATTGGCGGGGAAAGGGAGCTGAGTGCCATCTGGGGAGTCATGTAACCCCTTTTGGTCAAAGACAGGGTGGTCGGGCCTTGCAAACCCACCACCAACCCGGAGGAAGAAGGTTGGAACTTATTTATAATTGAAATGATTGATTGACTGATTGGTTATTGATTGATAGGCACTGTGCGGGAAGGCCGGGAATCGGATTGCCCAAACAAATATATTTAGGATATGACATGATTTATGGTCTGCCTGTATTATGATATATTGCATGATCGCCTAATCAATATATTATTGATAATTGTCGTACACGGTCGGAGTTTGGATGGAGGTTGTGCACGCTCACTCGCCGAGCCTTATATTTATGTATGATTTGTGAATGTAATGAATTTAATATGAATTAGTCGTAAAAGTCGAGCATTGTTTATCTATTTTCTTGCCCTTAGTGGGAACTAATTTCTAATAAAACCTTGCTCGGGATTTATGACTTGCATGTGCATGTTTTATATATATATATCGCTCCTGCTCACTCAGTCTTCTAGAGACTGACCCCTCTCCCTCCCCACTCTTTTAGTGTGCAGGTTTGATCTTTGGAGTTTCGAGCTAGGCGGAGGAGTTTGGAGTCCTTTTGTGGGTCGAGTTAGGTTAGGAGAGTCTCTGCACTCATTCATGTATTGGAATTATGTATGATTCGTGTTATTATATCATGAACTTGAATATTTATGTAATTGTCATTGAATTGTATTACTGGATTTCGTTATTGTTTAAAAGAGGCCTGAATAGCCCAAATTCTGCCTATGGTTTGTATGATTGAACTTTGATTTTTCTATGCATCATATTTTATTGTATGGTTATCACTGCAGGGTCTAGCTCCGCCTGGCTTAGATAAGTTTTTATGTTTGTCTCCCGTTCGCTATGGTTGGATACGGGTGCGGAGTCACTGTTTCGTTACTCGTGTCGAGCCATAGTGCGGGGGATGTGGTGCCTCACGTGCGGGGTGCTACATCCTTAAGTGGTATCAGAGCCCGGTTGCAAAACCGGTGTTCTTGAGTCGTGTCGGAGTCAGTCTAAGTCGAACGGCTTAGGGACTATATGGCAATGTGTGCATTGCATTGATCTTGAACATGAATTTGGCTTTCCTTCTTGAATTTCGTTGGACTATCTGTTGCATTTACATAAGGATCCTTGCAATAATTGTTGAAAATGTGTCATGAGCATGCACTAATCGCATGCATCTACTCTTGAAATAAGCTGTGATTTATAGGTTATGGAGATAATATCAAACCACGGCCAAGTTCGACGATAAAGAAGATCGATTGCAAACTTTTCTGAGACAAGGAAGATGGGCAGGATACTCTGGGAAGAATGTAGAGAATTAGAGATGTGAGACTTCCCAAATGGAGCTAGAGTCAAGGAAGAGGATTCGGAATGAGAAGATTGAATCTTGAGATGTGATGGCAGAGAGACATTTGGTGAAATCAGAATAGGAATTAATCATGGGGTTGTTGGGACTCAAAAGACTAAATTATGAGGATCTGCTACTTGGAGTATTTTAATTGGATTCAGCAAGATCGGACAACCTAAGGAATGAAGGGAACAAAACCTTGAAGATAAATTGGTCCCGGATTTGGATCGTGGAAGGGGTACTAGTAATTAAGAGGAGTAGGAATAACAAGGGTCCGGTAGAGGTTATGTATCAGGGGTCTACAAAGAAGAACTTCGAACTCAGCCTAGTGATTAGAAGTCAGGTTTTAGAAGACGAGCATTTGGATAAACACAAATAGAGGGAAGGTGGCGATATGGAGAGCAGGATTTGAGATCATTTTCCAAATCCAAGCTGAATTGTCATGTTGTGAGATTAAATTGGAAGATATGGAGCAACAAATGGAAATGAGAAAGAGAGGAAATCGTGCGCTCAAGTAGAAGAAATTGGAGGTGAATTGAATCCACAAAGGATAAGCGCGGGATTCTTGATTGAGACGACGATTGGAAGTAAAGGTCGAATTTAGAGAATAGATTGGATGCTAACTCCTTGGAAGTGGAAGATACAAGTTGATTTATAAAGATGCATGGAAATGTCGAAGACCGTGGGAAAGGCCATGAATAATTACCAAGTCAAAGTAACCGCGGAACTTGGAGTAGCAAGGAAAAGCTGTCGAGCTAACTATTTACCCCATTGGTGACAGGTTCCAAAGCATTCATAGCACGTGCATCATATTTTGCATTAATTATTTATTCTCGTGATTTTATGTTATCCGTACATTTCTAATTGGTTTGGTTGCGCTAATGTGTGGTATAATTGCTGGGTGTAAACGTGACACATGCATTGCCATCTTTACCCGACATGCATTTTAGTGTTTACTTGATAGGAAAATCTGGCACCTCAATTGTCAAGTATATCCTCGCTCGAACCATATCTGAGTTAAGGGAAAGGAAATAATGGTGTGGGCCATGACAAGAAAGACAATTGGGAAATAAAGAACTTTAGGTAAGGGATAGGTTAGTGGAAAGGACCTCCGAAGGAAAGTCAGATTAGATTCATCTTTGGGGTGTTCGGATCGAATAAGAATGGGGAAGAGAGATTGAGGGAGTTCGATGAAAAAGCAAAATTTTAAGGGGGAGAGTGCGTCCGAGAGATAAAATGGAGGATGGAAGTAGTGCTCGAATAAATATGTCAATAGCAACAACGGGGATGCAAATTAAGGAGAATCCGGATATCCAAATGGTGACCATTGGAAATGAATAAGAAGACGGTAATGGTTAAGTTGTTAGGAGAGAAGTGTCAATGCCAAATTCGAGGGAAGATTTTTCGCGATATAAAGAAGAGAGTTATTAAACGACTCTATGCCTGGAATTCTAAATTGGGAGTGATGAAATTATATGGGAGTTTCCGTGACCTCCTAAGATGGAATTAACTAAAGGAAAATTTGATCAATCTATTAGATGAGGTGATGTTGTCGACCAAGATTTATTCAGCAGAAGTATTAAGGGATCCGAGACAACATTATTAAGTTATCGGTTCTATCAAAGGTGATCCGGAAGGAAATCCACGAAGAAACCAAACCGGAGAAGATGATCATTGGAGGATTTACATCGAACTTCAAGAGTCATCAAGAACACTCTATCTTCGATTCAAGAAAAATGGAGCTAGATGCCAAACATAACCTGAAGGAGGGTTAAAAGGAGGTGAATGGATTTGTTAAGATAGAAGCTATAGGTCTAACTTCGAGACAGATGATCTAAGGATATTCGGGGAGGTCAAGCTCGGTTAATTAAAAAGAATTGGATGGTCGAACGAAGATTGTGGGAAATGGTGAAGACTGGAAATAGTACAAGTCAGAACGGATCCAAGAGTATGATCCTTAAAGGATTTATCAATAGCTTCACCGAGGAACCTTGAAGAGGTTCAAGACAAGCTGACCATTGAGCTATCTTCAGGATAGATCCTACACTGGACAACGGCAACTCTCAGTTCTAAACTTTGAAACTTCGGTGAACGGTACTTATAGCATTCATGATACATGCATCCATGCAATTTTAACTTATATAATTTTTATGATTAGGTGCTTTAATCTTGTATTGTTTTAAATTACTTGGAGTGATTGGATATCAATGTGGGCGACATTTGTTACTTGCTTTGGGTGCCTTACGTGATTTTAAATTTGGCTTTTGCGTGAGTTGCTTGGGAGTATTGGAGACTTCCTTGCTTTATTTTCAGTTAAGAGACGGGGATTCTCTTATTTTGTTTGAGAGACGGGGTACTCTCTTTGCTTGCGAGAGACGGGGTTCTCTCATTGTTATTGGAGAGACGGGGTTCTCTCATTGCTGCTTGAGAGACGGGGCTCTCTCCTTGTTGTTTGTGAGAGACGGGGAATCTCTCATTATTTGATTTCAAGCGTGTTTTGAATCCGAGGACGGATTCTTTTAAGGGGGAGAGATTGTAACGCCCCCGTTTTTCAGTTTAAATAATGTGACGTATTTGTTTATAAATTGCGCAAATTAAGTATTTAATTATATGATTAATTGTTTATAAGTGTTTTTATTTGATTTAAAACCGTAAACTTTTGTTATTTAATTTAATTAATATGGAATTTAAGTTTAGTAAGTTATTTATAACAATATAAATTCGTTCATGCGCATGAGCGTTCTAATTGTGCTTTGTTCATATATGTATTGATATCGAAATGTCGTGAAAATTTAATAGGTCGTAAATATGTGTGTTATGAACATGCCTATATGCTCGGTTTATGTTTTCGGATTCATTTGACGTGTTTATGAATTTAATTTTGATTGTGGAACCAAATCGGGGGCTAACGAGCAATTAGCGCACCCTTGGTTCCGTACGTGATATCTTGAGCTCGGGAATTCGGATTCGAATTCCGTCAACTCCGTTGCCTTCGTATCGACGATTCGGAGACAATGGAACAAGCCTCATACCTTTTTGAAATCATTAAGACCTCCGAAATCCAACCGTAACGGACAACTCGTGCAAGAAGAGCTCTTCATGTTGACTAGTCTCCTTGGTGGGACCCTTTTTACTTAACCAAACTTAACCAAAGATTAACCATGACTTATCTACCTTGAGTTAAGCCCTTTCTCTCCTCTTTATCTCTGAAAACCGAACCATATGCCTCCATTTCCAGCTGCAACTGATCGAGAGAAGGGAGAAGAGGAGAAAGGAAGAAAACCTTGGCCATCCTTTGTGATTTTGAGCTCAAATCACCATTTTTCTTCACCAAAACTTCAAGGTATGAATATTTATGTCTTCTCTACTCACTTATGCTTGATTTCATCTATTTAAAACATGATTTGGATCAGATTTGATTAGGGTTTGAATGTTGGGTTTTGTATAAACTTTTGGGGATTTTTGCTCTAGTGACCTATATGTTGGTGTGGCTGAATTTCTTGCTTATATGTGATCATATAAACTTGTTTCTTGGCTTATTTCTTTCCTAACTCATAGTATATGATGTTAGGAGGATTTCATCTCTTGCTCCTTTTATAAAATTATGAGTTATGGAGCTTCAAACTTGATGATCTACTTGATTCCCCTGTTTTGTGACTGTTGTGTGAAATTTGGTGTTGTTGCATGATCATATGGCCTCCATTTCGTGTGAAAATGCATGGAGTTGATGTACACTCATTGTTCTATATGTTAGCCTTCATGCTTTAAGTATTTGGTTCCATTTGAACCCTCAAAACAGCAAGACATGGCCTGTTCTTATGCATGATCTTTGACAGAATTGTTGTTGTTGAGTTTGGTAACTTGTTGGTCCTTCTAATGTGCTTTAAATTGTACCATTTTGCATATATATGATGTATATTAGTTGTTTTGTATGTTAGCATGCATGCCCCAAAGTTTCAGATCCAAATTCAAGCCCTAAGTACTTGATCAAGGCATGATAGAATCATTAGGTTTCATATGTGCGATTTTGGCGACCCAGTTTTGTTGCATGGATTCGATGATCATAACGTGTGATTTAGCTTTTGCACTCTAAATGAAAAATGTTCATAACATGCCAAATATGCTGCATATTAAGTTTCAGAGCATTTGGAGTTCATTTGGTATGCTTTTGGATTGAGTTTGTAAGGGATCAGTTTTGCCGGAAAAACCTTGTGAACGGTTTTGGTTCTGTACCGTGACACCCCCGTGTCACATTTACTCATAAGAGTGAGACACGGGCGTGTCACACTCTCTGGGCAGCTCTGTACTGAGCCACGCCCGTGGCTCAGTTGGGCAAGGGTTGGTGACACCCCCGTGTCACTTCCCATGCGCAGTCTTCGTTACTTCCTCTTCGGTTTTTGATTTATTTCCCCTCCTTAATGACTTTATCTCCTTTTGTGTTAAACTATGAACTTGTTTTGCTTTGTGTTAGGAGTATTGTGGTTCAATTTCGTGGCATTTGGATGTGTTATAGGCATGCTTTTACTCGATGCCGTTTATGTGTGTTTATATGTCGTTTATGAATCGCCTCACTTATTTTCTGTATCATATGACTTCTTCTTGTTGTCAAACCTTGGATATATGCTATGTTATGTAATATGAAATATGTAGTAGCTTGTTGGGGGAGTTTGAACATGTTCTATGCTTCTATTTGAGTTCTTGAATAAATTGAATGGAGATATGAATTGAATGATCTTTGATTGAACAAGTGAATAAGTTGATTATATGATTTTCATGATCTTTATGTTTTTATATCATTCTTGAGCATTGCCGTGCGTCATATATGGTTCATTTAGAGTCTTGAGTCTCACGAACACGTCTTGTGGTCTCTTGTACAGTTTGTCTCCAGGGTGGAGAGCTTTTGATCGTTCAGGCACTTGGTGCTCGATCCTTGTTTCATCGCGGTTCAGGTGAGGGTGGTTTTCGTTGTAGCTATATAACAAACCCTATAACCCTTATGTGCAATGCTTTGGCCAAAAACCTTATAATTATATATATATGATTTCCAAACGAAGCTATCGAGTAAATTCTTCTGAATTATACGTATGAGCGTACATAAGCTTAAAAATGGTTTTGTAATGAGGCTATGCTCCAAACCGTGTGTCGTCATGCTAGCTATGGATTAGGATGACACGGAGAGGTACGTATATAGCATATGCCGAGTTACAAGGTAAGGTATGATTTCTTATAGTATGTATCATAGGTATGTATTAATATGTTTTGGCGAGACACATTTATTACTTATTACAGAACGGGCCCCGGGACTTAGTATATGTGGCTAACCGAGGAAGCAAGGGCTGACGGGGATCCCATATACTAGTCCCAACCAAATTACAGCGGTACCGGACCTCGTCAGGAGATTGGCGGGGAAAGGGAGCTGAGTGCCATCTGGGGAGTCATGTAACCCCTTTTGGTCAAAGACAGGGTGGTCGGGCCTTGCAAACCCACCACCAACCCGGAGGAAGAAGGTTGGAACTTATTTATAATTGAAATGATTGATTGACTGATTGGTTATTGATTGATAGGCACTGTGCGGGAAGGCCGGGAATCGGATTGCCCAAACAAATATATTTAGGATATGACATGATTTATGGTCTGCCTGTATTATGATATATTGCATGATCGCCTAATCAATATATTATTGATAATTGTCGTACACGGTCGGAGTTTGGATGGAGGTTGTGCACGCTCACTCGCCGAGCCTTATATTTATGTATGATTTATGAATGTAATGAATTTAATATGAATTAGTCGTAAAAGTCGAGCATTGTTTATCTATTTTCTTGCCCTTAGTGGGAACTAATTTCTAATAAAACCTTGCTCGGGATTTATGACTTTCATGTGCATGTTTTATATATATATATCGCTCCTGCTCACTCAGTCTTCTAGAGACTGACCCCTCTCCCTCCCCACTCTTTTAGTGTGCAGGTTTGATCTTTGGAGTTTCGAGCTAGGCGGAGGAGTTTGGAGTCCTTTTGTGGGTCGAGTTAGGTTAGGAGAGTCTCTGCACTCATTCATGTATTGGAATTATGTATGATTCGTGTTATTATATCATGAACTTGAATATTTATGTAATTGTCATTGAATTGTATTACTGGATTTCGTTATTGTTTAAAAGAGGCCTGAAGAGCCCAAATTCTGCCTATGGTTTGTATGATTGAACTTTGATTTTTCTATGCATCATATTTTATTGTATGGTTATCACTGCAGGGTCTAGCTCCGCCTGGCTTAGATAAGTTTTTATGTTTGTCTCCCGTTCGCTATGGTTGGATACGGGTGCGGAGTCACTGTTTCGTTACTCGTGTCGAGCCATAGTGCGGGGGATGTGGTGCCTCACGTGCGGGGTGCTACAATTCAAGTCTCCTAAGGTTATTGGCCATTACACACATCATGGAACTTGAATTTGGCCACAAAAAATATTAAATCACTTACTCGACTTGATGAATCGCTCAGGCGATTCTTAATCTAGGTCGCACTTATTATTGTTTTATATTATTTTGTTAGTCCCCTAGCATGTTTCTTTTGCGTATGATATGAGCCCCATCGTGATTCTTCTCCGTGGGTTATGATGTATTGCAAACCTAGGTCATAATCCCAAACAAATCTGAACATCATCTTTGTTACCATGTAGAAAAAATTATGATTGATGCATTCAAATCAAGCTTGGGCATAACCAATTATACAATGATCCCATTACAAATTTGGTTCAAGTCTCCTAAGGTTGTTGGCCATTAAACACATCATGGAACTTGAATTTGGCCACAAAAATTATTAAATCGGTCACGTGACTTGATGAATCGCTCAGGCGATTCGTAATCTAGGTCGCACTTATTATTGTTTTATAGTATTTTGTTAGTCCCCTAGCATGTTTCTTTTGCGTATGATATGAGCCCCATCGTGATTCTTCTCCGTGGGGGTATGATGTATTGCAAACCTAGGTCATAATCCCAAACAAATCTTAACATCGTCTTTGTTACCATGTAGAAAACATTGTGATTGATACATTCAAATCAGGCTTGGGCATAACCAATTATACAATGATCCCATTACAAATTTGATTCAAGTCTCCTAAGGTTGTTGGCCTTTACACACATCATGGAACCTGAATTTCGCCAAAAAATTATTAAATCGCTCACGCGACTTAATGAATCGCTCAGGCGATTCTTAATCTATGTCGCACTTATTATTGTTTTATAGTATTTTGTTCGTCCCCTAGCATGTTTCTTTTGCGTATGATATGAGCCCCATCGTGATTCTTCTCCGTGGGGTATGATGTATTGCAAGCCTAGGTCATAATCCCAAACAAATCTTAACATCATCTTTGTTACCATGTAGAAAACATTGTGATTGATACATTCAAATCAAGCTTGGGAATAACCAATTATACAATGATCTCATTACAAATTTGATTCAAGTCTCCTAAGGTTATTGGCCATTACACACATCATGGAACTTGAATTTGGCCACAAAAATTATTAAATCACTTACTCGACTTGATAAATCGCTCAGGCGATTCTTAATCTAGGTCGCACTTATTATTGTTTTATATTATTTTGTTAGTCCCCTAGCATGTTTCTTTTGCGTATGATATGAGCCCCATCGTGATTCTTCTCCGTGGGTTATGATGTATTGCAAACCTAGGTCAAAATCCCAAACAAATCTTAACATCATCTTTGTTGCCATGTAGAAAAAATTATGATTGATACATTCAAATCAAGCTTGGGCATAACCAATTATACAATGATCCCATTACAAATTTGATTCAAGTCTCCTAAGGTTGTTGGCCATTAAACACATCATGGAACTTGAATTTGGCCACAAAAATTATTAAATCGCTCACGTGACTTGATGAATCGCTCAGGCGATTCGTAATCTAGGTCGCACTTGTTATTGTTTTATAGTATTTTGTTAGTCCCCTAGCATGTTTCTTTTGCGTATGATATGAGCCCCATCGTGATTCTTCTCCGTGGGGTATGATGTATTGCAAACCTAGGTCATAATCCCAAACACATCTTAACATCATCTTTGTTACCATGTAGAAAACATTGTGATTGATACATTCAAATCAAGCTTGGGCATAACCAATTATACAATGATCCCATTACAAATTTGATTCAAGTCTCCTAAGGTTGTTGGCCATTAAACACATCATGGAACTTGAATTTGGCCACAAAAATTATTAAATCGCTCACGTGACTTGATGAATCGCTCAGGCGATTCGTAATCTAGGTCGCACTTGTTATTGTTTTATAGTATTTTGTTAGTCCCCTAGCATGTTTCTTTTGCGTATGATATGAGCCCCATCGTGATTCTTCTCCGTGGGGGTATGATGTATTGCAAACCTAGGTCATAATCCCAAACAAATCTTAACATCGTCTTTGTTACCATGTAGAAAACATTGTGATTGATACATTCAAATCAAGCTTGGGCATAACCAATTATACAATGATCCCATTACAAATTTGATTCAAGTCTCCTAAGGTTGTTAGCCATTACACACATCATGGAACCTGAATTTCGCCAAAAAATTATTAAATCGCTCACGCGACTTGATGAATCGCTCAGGCGATTCTTAATCTATGTCGCACTTATTATTGTTTTATATTATTTTGTTAGTCCCCTAGCATGTCTCTTTTGCGTATGATATGAGCCCCATCGTGATTCTTCTCCGTGGGTTTTGATGTATTGCAAACCTAGGTCATAATCCCAAACAAATCTTAACATCATCTTTGTTACCATGTAGAAAAAATTGTGATTGATACATTCAAATCAAGCTTGGGCATAACCAATTATACAATGATCCCATTACAAATTTAATTCAAGTTTCCTAAGGTTGTTGGCCATTAAACACATCATGGAACTTGAATTTGGCCACAAAAATTATTAAATCGCTCTCGTGACTTGATGAATCGCTCAGGCGATTCGTAATCTAGGTCGCACTTATTATTGTTTTATAGTATTTTGTTAGTCCCCTAGCATGTTTCTTTTGCGTATGATATGAGCCCCATCGTGATTCTTCTCCGTGGGGGTGTGATGTATTGCAAACCTAGGTCATAATCCCAAACAAATCTTAACATCGTCTTTGTTACCATGTAGAAAAAATTATGATTGATACATTCAAATCAAGCTTGGACATAACCAATTATACAATGATCCCATTACAAATTTGATTCAAGTCTCCTAAGGTTGTTGGCCATTAAACACATCATGGAACTTGAATTTGGCCACAAAAATTATTAAATCGCTCACATGACTTGATGAATCGCTCATGCGATTCGTAATCTAGGTCGCACTTATTATTGTTTTATAGTATTTTGTTAGTCCCCTAGCATGTTTCTTTTGGGTATGATATGAGCCCCCATCGTGATTCTTCTCCGTGGGGGTATGATGTATTGTAAACCTAGGTCATAATCCCAAACAAATCTTAACATCGTCTTTGTTACCATGTAGAAAACATTGTGATTGGTACATTCAAATCAAGCTTGGGCATAACCAATTATACAATGATCCCATTATAAATTTGATTCAAGTCTCCTAAGGTTTTTGGCCATTACACACATCATGGAACCGGAATTGCGCCAAAAAATTATTAAATCGCTCACGCGACTTGATGGATCGCTCAGGCGATTCTTAATCTATGTCGCACTTATTATTGTTTTATATTATTTTGTTAGTCCCCTAGCATGTTTCTTTTGCGTATGATATGAGCCCTATCGTGATTCTTCTCCGTGGGGTATGATGTATTGCAAACCTAGGTCATAATCCCAAACACATCTTAACATCATCTTTGTTACCATGTAGAAAACATTGTGATTGATACATTCAAATCAAGCTTGGGCATAACCAATTATACAATGATCCCATTACAAATTTGATTCAAGTCTCCTAAGGTTGTTGGCCATTAAACACATCATGGAACTTGAATTTGGCCACAAAAATTATTAAATCGCTCACGTGACTTGATGAATCGCTCAGGCGATTCGTAATCTAGGTCGCACTTGTTATTGTTTTATAGTATTTTGTTAGTCCCCTAGCATGTTTCTTTTGCGTATGATATGAGCCCCATCGTGATTCTTCTCCGTGGGGGTATGATGTATTGCAAACCTAGGTCATAATCCCAAACAAATCTTAACATCGTCTTTGTTACCATGTAGAAAACATTGTGATTGATACATTCAAATCAAGCTTGGGTATAACCAATTATACAATGATCCCATTACAAATTTGATTCAAGTCTCCTAAGGTTGTTAGCCATTACACACATCATGGAACCTGAATTTCGCCAAAAAATTATTAAATCGCTCACGCGACTTGATGAATCGCTCAGGCGATTCTTAACCTATGTCGCACTTATTATTGTTTTATATTATTTTGTTAGTCCCCTAGCATGTCTCTTTTGCGTATGATATGAGCCCCATCGTGATTCTTCTCCGTGGGTTTTGATGTATTGCAAACCTAGGTCATAATCCCAAACAAATCTTAACATCATCTTTGTTACCATGTAGAAAAAATTGTGATTGATACATTCAAATCAAGCTTGGGCATAACCAATTATACAATGATCCCATTACAAATTTAATTCAAGTTTCCTAAGGTTGTTGGCCATTAAACACATCATGGAACTTGAATTTGGCCACAAAAATTATTAAATCGCTCTCGTGACTTGATGAATCGCTCAGGCGATTCGTAATCTAGGTCGCACTTATTATTGTTTTATAGTATTTTGTTAGTCCCCTAGCATGTTTCTTTTGCGTATGATATGAGCCCCATCGTGATTCTTCTCCGTGGGGGTGTGATGTATTGCAAACCTAGGTCATAATCCCAAACAAATCTTAACATCGTCTTTGTTACCATGTAGAAAACATTGTGATTGATACATTCAAATCAAGCTTGGGTATAACCAATTATACAATGATCCCATTACAAATTTGATTCAAGTCTCCTAAGGTTGTTGGCCATTACACACATCATGGAACCTGAATTTCGCCAAAAAATTATTAAATCGCTCACGCGACTTGATGAATCGCTCAGGCGATTCTTAATCTATGTCGCACTTATTATTGTTTTATATTATTTTGTTAGTCCCCTAGCATGTTTCTTTTGCGTATGATATGAGCCCTATCGTGATTCTTCTCCGTGGGGGTATGATGTATTGCAAACCTAGGTCATAATCCCAAACAAATCTTAACATCGTCTTTGTTACCATGTAGAAAACATTGTGATTGATACATTCAAATCAAGCTTGGGCATAACCAATTATACAATGATCCCATTACAAATTTGATTCAAGTCTCCTAAGGTTGTTAGCCATTACACACATCATGGAACCTGAATTTCGCCAAAAAATTATTAAATCGCTCACGCGACTTGATGAATCGCTCAGGCGATTCTTAATCTATGTCGCACTTATTATTGTTTTATATTATTTTGTTAGTCCCCTAGCATGTTTCTTTTGCGTATGATATGAGCCCCATCGTGATTCTTCTCCGTGGGTTATGATGTATTGCAAACCTAGGTCATAATCCCAAACAAATCTTAACATCATCTTTGTTACCATGTAGAAAAAATTATGATTGATACATTCAAATCAAGCTTGGGCATAACCAATTATACAATGATCCCATTACAAATTTGATTCAAGTTTCCTAAGGTTGTTGGCCATTAAACACATCATGGAACTTGAATTTGGCCACAAAAATTATTAAATCGCTCTCGTGACTTGATGAATCGCTCAGGCAATTCGTAATCTAGGTCACACTTATTATTGTTTTATAGTATTTTGTTAGTCCCCTAGCACGTTTCTTTTGCGTATGATATGAGCCCCATCGTGATTCTTCTCCGTGGGGGTGCGATGTATTGCAAACCTAGGTCAGAATCCCAAACAAATCTTAACATCGTCTTTGTTACCATGTAGAAAACATTGTGATTGATACATTCAAATCAAGCTTGGGTATAACCAATTATACAATGATCCCATTACAAATTTGATTCAAGTCTCCTAAGGTTGTTGGCCATTACACACATCATGGAACCTGAATTTCGCCAAAAAATTATTAAATCGCTCACGCGACTTGATGAATCGCTCAGGCGATTCTTAATCTATGTCACACTTATTATTGTTTTATATTATTTTGTTAGTCCCCTAGCATGTTTCTTTTGCGTATGATATGAGCCATATCGTGATTCTTCTCCGTGGGGTATGATGTATTGCAAACCTAGGTCATAATCCCAAACACATCTTAACATCATCTTTGTTACCATGTAGAAAACATTGTGATTGATACATTCAAATCAAGCTTGGGCATAACCAATTATACAATGATCCCATTACAAATTTGATTCAAGTCTCCTAAGGTTGTTGGCCATTACACACATTATGGAACTTGAATTTGGCCACAAAAATTATTAAATCGCTCAGGCGACTTGATCAATCGCTCAGGCGATTCTTAGTCTAGGTCGCACTTATTATTGTTTTATATTATTTTGTTAGTCCCCTAGCATGTTTCTTTTGCGTATGATATGAGCCCTATCGTGATTCTTCTCCGTGGGGTATGATGTATTGGAAACCTAGGTCATAATCCCAAACACATCTAAACATCATCTTTGTTACCATGTAGAAAACATTGTGATTGATACATTCAAATCAAGCTTGGGCGTAACCAATTATACAATGATCCCATTACAAATTTGATTCAAGTCTCCTAAGGTTTTTGGCCATTACACACATCCTGGAACTTGAATTTGGCCACAAAAATTATTAAATCGCTCACGCGACTTGATGCATCGCTCTGGCGATTCTTAATCTAGGTCGCACTTATTATTGTTTTATAATATTTTGTTAGTCCCCTAGCATGTTTCTTTTGCGTATGATATGAGCTCTATCGTGATTCTTCTCCGTGGGGTATGATGTATTGCAAACCTAGGTCATAATCCCAAACACATCTTAACATCATCTTTGTTACCATGTAGAAAACATTGTGATTGATACATTCAAATCAAGCTTGGGCATAACCAATTATACAATGATCCCATTACAAATTTGATTCAAGTCTCCTAAGGTTGTTGGCCATTAAACACATCATGGAACTTGAATTTGGCCACAAAAATTATTAAATCGCTCACGTGACTTGATGAATCGCTCAGGCGATTCGTAATCTAGGTCGCACTTAATATTGTTTTATAGTATTTTGTTAGTCCCCTAGCATGTTTCTTTTGCGTATGATATGAGCCCCATCGTGATTCTTCTCCGTGGGGGTATGATGTATTGCAAACCTAGGTCATAATCCCAAACAAATCTTAACATCGTCTTTGTTACCATGTAGAAAACATTGTGATTGATACATTCAAATCAAGCTTGGGCATAACCAATTATACAATGATCCCATTACAAATTTGATTCAAGTCTCCTAAGGTTGTTAGCCATTACACACATCATGGAATCTGAATTTCGCCAAAAAATTATTAAATCGCTCACGCGACTTGATGAATCGCTCAGGCGATTCTTAATCTATGTCGCACTTATTATTGTTTTATATTATTTTGTTAGTCCCCTAGCATGTTTCTTTTGCGTATGATATGAGCCCTGTCGTGATTCTTCTCCGTGGGGTATGATGTATTGCAAACCTAGGTCATAATCCCAAACACATCTTAACATCATCTTTGTTACCATGTAGAAAACATTGTGATTGATACATTCAAATCAAGCTTGGACATAACCAATTATACAATGATCCCATTACAAATTTGATTCAAGTCTCCTAAGGTTGTTGGCCATTACACACATTATGGAACTTGAATTTGGCCACAAAAATTATTAAATCGCTCACACGACTTGATAAATCACTCAGGCGATTCTTAGTCTAGGTCGCACTTGTTATTGTTTTATAGTATTTTGTTAGTCCCCTAGCATGTTTCTTTTGCGTATGATATGAGCCCCATCGTGATTCTTCTCCGTGGGGGTATGATGTATTGCAAACCTAGGTCATAATCCCAAACAAATCTTAACATCGTCTTTGTTACCATGTAGAAAACATTGTGATTGATACATTCAAATCAAGCTTGGGCATAACCAATTATACAATGATCCCATTACATATTTAATTCAAGTCTCCTGAGGTTGTTAGCCATTACACACATCATGGAACCTGAATTTCGCCATAAAATTATGAAATCGCTCACTCGACTTGATGAATCGCTCAGGCGATTCTTAATCTATGTCGCACTTATTATTGTTTTATATTATTTTGTTAGTCCCCTAGCATGTTTCTTTTGCGTATGATATGAGCCCTGTCGTGATTCTTCTCCGTGGGGTATGATGTATTGCAAACCTAGGTCATAATCCCAAACACATCTTAACATCATCTTTGTTATCATGTAGAAAACATTGTGATTGATACATTCAAATCAAGCTTGGGCATAACCAATTATACAATGATCCCATTACAAATTTGATTCAAGTCTCCTAAGGTTGTTGGCCATTACACACATTATGGAACTTGAATTTGGCCACAAAAATTATTAAATCGCTCAAATGACTTGATGAATCGCTCAGGCGATTCGTAATCTAGGTCGCACTTATTATTGTTTTATAGTATTTTGTTAGTCCCCTAGCATATTTCTTTTGCGTATGATATGAGCCCCATCGTGATTCTTCTCCGTGGGGGTATGATGTATTGCAAACCTAGGTCATAATCCCAAACAAATCTTAACATCGTCTTTGTTACCATGTAGAAAACATTGTGATTGATACATTCAAATCAAGCTTGGGCATAACCAATTATACAATGATCCCATTACAAATTTGATTCAAGTCTCCTAAGGTTGTTGGCCATTACATACATCATGGAACCTGAATTTCGCCAAAAAATTATTAAATCGCTCAGGCGATTCTTAATCTATGTCGCACTTATTATTGTTTTATATTATTTTGTTAGTCCCCTAGCATGTTTCTTTTGCGTAAGATATGAGCCCTATCGTGATTCTTCTCCGTGGGGTATGATGTATTGCAAACCTAGGTCATAATCCCAAACACATCTTAACATCATCTTTGTTACCATGCAGAAAACATTGTGATTGATACATTCAAATCCAACTTGGGCATAACTAATTATACAATGATCCCATTACAAATTTGATTCAAGTCTCCTAAGGTTGTTGGCCATTACACACATCATGGAACTTGAATTTGGCCAAAAAATTATTAAATCGCTCACGCGACTTGATGAATCGCTCAGGCGATTCTTAATCTATGTCGCACTTATTATTGTTTTATATAATTTTGTTAGTCCCCTAGCATGTTTCATTTGCGTATGATACGAGCCCCATCGTGATTCTTCTCCGTGGGGTATGATGTATTGCAAACCTAGGTCATAATCCTAAACACATCTTAACATCATCGTTGTTACCGTGTAGAAAACATTGTGATTGATACATTCAAATCAAGCTTGGGCATAACCAATTATACAATGATCCCATTACAAATTTGATTCAAGTCTCCTAAGGTTGTTGGCCATTACACACATTATGGAACTTGAATTTGGCCACAAAAATTATTAAATCGCTCACGCGACTTGGTCAATCGCTCAGGCGATTCTTAGTCTAGGTCGCACTTATTAATGTTTTATATTATTTTGTTAGTCCCCTAGCATGTTTCTTTTGCGTATGATATGAGCCCTATCGTGATTCTTCTCCGTGGGGTATGATGTATTGCAAACCTAGGTCATAATCCCAAACACATCTTAACATCATCTTTGTTACCATGTAGAAAACATTGTGATTGATACATTCAAATCAAGCTTGGGCATAACCAATTATACAATGATCTCATTACAAATTTGATTCAAGTCTCCTAAGGTTGTTGGTCATTACACACATTATGGAACTTGAATTTGGCCACAAAAATTATTAAATCGCTCACGCGACTTGATGAATCGCTCAGGCGATTCTTAGTCTAGGTCGCACTTATTATTGTTTTATATTATTTTGTTAGTCCCCTAGCATGTTTCTTTTGCGTATGATATGAGCCCTATCGTGATTCTTCTCCGTGGGGTATGATGTATTGCAAACCTAGGTTATAATCCCAAACACATCTTAGCATCATCTTTGTTACCATGTAGAAAACATTGTGATTGATACATTCAAATTAAGCTTGGGGATAACCAATTATACAATGATCCCATTGCAAATTTGATTCAAGTGTCCTAAGGTTGTTGGCCATTACACACATCATGGAACTTGAATTTGGCCACAAAAATTATTAAATCGCTCACTCGACTTGATGAATCGCTCAGGCGATTTTTAATCTATGTCGCACTTATTATTGTTTTATATAATTTTGTTAGTCCCCTAGCATGTTTCATTTGCGTATGATACGAGCCCCATCGTGATTCTTCTCCGTGGGGTATGATGTATTGCAAACCTAGGTCATAATCCTAAACACATCTTAACATCATCGTTGTTACCGTGTAGAAAACATTGTGATTGATACATTCAAATCAAGCTTGGGCATAACCAATTATACAATGATCCCATTACAAATTTGATTCAAGTCTCCTAAGGTTGTTGGCCATTACACACATTATGGAACTTGAATTTGGCCACAAAAATTATTAAATCGCTCACGCGACTTGGTCAATCGCTCAGGCGATTCTTAGTCTAGGTCGCATTTATTATTGTTTTATAGTATTTTGTTAGTCCCCTAGCATGTTTCTTTTGCGTATGATATGAGCCCCATCGTGATTCTTCTCCGTGGGGTATGATGTATTGCAAACCTAGGTCATAATCCCAAACAAATCTTAACATCATCTTTGTTACCATGTAGAAAACATTGTGATTGATACATTCAAATCAAGCTTGGGCATAACCAATTATACAATGATCCCATTACAAATTTGATTCAAGTCTCCTAAGGTTGTTAGCCATTACACACATCATGGAATCTGAATTTCGCCAAAAAATTATTAAATCGCTCACGCCACTTGATGAATCGCTCAGGCGATTCTTAATCTATGTCGCACTTATTATTGTTTTATATTATTTTGTTAGTCCCCTAGCATGTTTCTTTTGCGTATGATATGAGCCCTGTCGTGATTCTTCTCCGTGGGGTATGATGTATTGCAAACCTAGGTCATAATCCCAAACACATCTTAACATCATCTTTGTTACCATGTAGAAAACATTGTGATTGATACATTCAAATCAAGCTTGGACATAACCAATTATACAATGATCCCATTACAAATTTGATTCAAGTCTCCTAAGGTTGTTGGCCATTACACACATTATGGAACTTGAATTTGGCCACAAAAATTATTAAATCGCTCACACGACTTGATCAATCACTCAGGCGATTCTTAGTCTAGGTCGCACTTGTTATTGTTTTATAGTATTTTGTTAGTCCCCTAGCATGTTTCTTTTGCGTATGATATGAGCCCCATCGTGATTCTTCTCCGTGGGGGTATGATGTATTGCAAACCTAGGTCATAATCCCAAACAAATCTTAACATCGTCTTTGTTACCATGTAGAAAACATTGTGATTGATACATTCAAATCAAGCTTGGGCATAACCAATTATACAATGATCCCATTACATATTTGATTCAAGTCTCCTAAGGTTGTTAGCCATTACACACATCATGGAACCTGAATTTCGCCATAAAATTATGAAATCGCTCACGCGACTTGATGAATCGCTCAGGCGATTCTTAATCTATGTCGCACTTATTATTGTTTTATATTATTTTGTTAGTCCCCTAGCATGTTTCTTTTGCGTATGATATGAGCCCTGTCGTGATTCTTCTCCGTGGGGTATGATGTATTGCAAACCTAGGTCATAATCCCAAACACATCTTAACATCATCTTTGTTATCATGTAGAAAACATTGTGATTGATACATTCAAATCAAGCTTGGGCATAACCAATTATACAATGATCCCATTACAAATTTGATTCAAGTCTCCTAAGGTTGTTGGCCATTACACACATTATGGAACTTGAATTTGGCCACAAAAATTATTAAATCGCTCAAATGACTTGATGAATCGCTCAGGCGATTCGTAATCTAGGTCGCACTTATTATTGTTTTATAGTATTTTGTTAGTCCCCTAGCATGTTTCTTTTGCGTATGATATGAGCCCCATCGTGATTCTTCTCCGTGGGGGTATGATGTATTGCAAACCTAGGTCATAATCCCAAACAAATCTTAACATCGTCTTTGTTACCATGTAGAAAACATTGTGATTGATACATTCAAATCAAGCTTGGGCATAACCAATTATACAATGATCCCATTACAAATTTGATTCAAGTCTCCTAAGGTTGTTGGCCATTACATACATCATGGAACCTGAATTTCGCCAAAAAATTATTAAATCGCTCAGGCGATTCTTAATCTATGTCGCACTTATTATTGTTTTATATTATTTTGTTAGTCCCCTAGCATGTTTCTTTTGCGTAAGATATGAGCCCTATCGTGATTCTTCTCCGTGGGGTATGATGTATTGCAAACCTAGGTCATAATCCCAAACACATCTTAACATCATCTTTGTTACCATGTAGAAAACATTGTGATTGATACATTCAAATCCAACTTGGGCATAACTAATTATACAATGATCCCATTACAAATTTGATTCAAGTCTCCTAAGGTTGTTGGCCATTACACACATCATGGAACTTGAATTTGGCCAAAAAATTATTAAATCGCTCACGCGACTTGATGAATCGCTCAGGCGATTCTTAATCTATGTCGCACTTATTATTGTTTTATATAATTTTGTTAGTCCCCTAGCATGTTTCATTTGCGTATGATACGAGCCCCATCGTGATTCTTCTCCGTGGGGTATGATGTATTGCAAACCTAGGTCATAATCCTAAACACATCTTAACATCATCGTTGTTACCGTGTAGAAAACATTGTGATTGATACATTCAAATCAAGCTTGGGCATAACCAATTATACAATGATCCCATTACAAATTTGATTCAAGTCTCCTAAGGTTGTTGGCCATTACACACATTATGGAACTTGAATTTGGCCACAAAAATTATTAAATCGCTCACGCGACTTGGTCAATCGCTCAGGCGATTCTTAGTCTAGGTCGCACTTATTAATGTTTTATAATATTTTGTTAGTCCCCTAGCATGTTTCTTTTGCGTATGATATGAGCCCTATCGTGATTCTTCTCCGTGGGGTATGATGTATTGCAAACCTAGGTCATAATCCCAAACACATCTTAACATCATCTTTGTTACCATGTAGAAAACATTGTGATTGATACATTCAAATCAAGCTTGGGCATAACCAATTATACAATGATCTCATTACAAATTTGATTCAAGTCTCCTAAGGTTGTTGGTCATTACACACATTATGGAACTTGAATTTGGCCACAAAAATTATTAAATCGCTCACGCGACTTGATGAATCGCTCAGGCGATTCTTAGTCTAGGTCGCACTTATTATTGTTTTATATTATTTTGTTAGTCCCCTAGCATGTTTCTTTTGCGTATGATATGAGCCCTATCGTGATTCTTCTCCGTGGGGTATGATGTATTGCAAACCTAGGTTGTAATCCCAAACACATCTTAGCATCATCTTTGTTACCATGTAGAAAACATTGTGATTGATACATTCAAATTAAGCTTGGGGATAACCAATTATACAATGATCCCATTACAAATTTGATTCAAGTGTCCTAAGGTTGTTGGCCATTACACACATCATGGAACTTGAATTTGGCCACAAAAATTATTAAATCGCTCACTCGACTTGATGAATCGCTCAGGCGATTTTTAATCTAGGTCGCACTTATTATTGTTTTATATTATTTTGTTAGTCCCCTAGCATGTTTCTTTTGCGTATGATATGAGCCCCATCGTGATTCTTCTCCGTGGGGTATGATGTATTGAAAACCTAGGTCATAATCCCAAACAAATCTTAATATCATCTTTGTTACCATGTAGAAAAAATTATGATTGATACATTCAAATCAAGCTTGGGCGTAACCAATTATACAATGATCCCATTACAAATTTGATTCAAGTCTCCTAAGGTTTTTGGCCATTAAACACATCATGGAACTTGAATTTGGCCACAAAAATTATTAAATCGCTCACAAGACTTGATGAATCGCTCAGACGATTCTTAATCTAGGTCGCATTTATTATTGTTTTATAGTATTTTGTTAGTCCCCTAGCATGTTTCTTTTGCGTATGATATGAGCCCCATCGTGATTCTTCTCCGTGGGGTATGATGTATTGCAAACCTAGGTCATAATCCTAAACAAATCTTAACATCATCTTTGTTACCATGTAGAAAACATTGTGATTGATACATTCAAATCAAGCTTGGGCATAACCAATTATAAAATGATCCCATTACAAATTTGATTCAAGTCTCCTAAGGTTGTTGGCCATTAAACACATCATGGAACTTGAATTTGGCCACAAAAATTATTAAAT
Organism: Lantana camara; assembly: GCA_037501455.1. Lineage (NCBI taxonomy): Eukaryota > Viridiplantae > Streptophyta > Magnoliopsida > Lamiales > Verbenaceae > Lantana > Lantana camara. Next base: position 60,976,848 of record CM074857.1, on the reverse strand, counting down.
CGCTCACATGACTTGATGAATCGCTCAGGCGATTCGTAATCTAGGTCGCACTTATTATTGTTTTATAGTATTTTGTTAGTCCCCTAGCATGTTTCTTTTGCGTATGATATGAGCCCCATCGTGATTCTTCTCCGTGGGGTATGATGTATTGCAAACCTAGGTTATAATCCCAAACACATCTTAGCATCATCTTTGTTACCATGTAGAAAACATTGTGATTGATACATTCAAATTAAGCTTGGGGATAACCAATTATACAATGATCCCATTACAAATTTGATTCAAGTGTCCTAAGGTTGTTGGCCATTACACACATCATGGAACTTGAATTTGGCCACAAAAATTATTAAATCGCTCACTCGACTTGATGAATCGCTCAGGCGTTTTTTAATCTAGGTCGCACTTATTATTGTTTTATATTATTTTGTTAGTCCCCTAGCATGTTTCTTTTGCGTATGATATGAGCCCCATCGTGATTCTTCTCCGTGGGGTATGATGTATTGAAAACCTAGGTCATAATCCCAAACACATCTTAACATCATCTTTGTTACCATGTAGAAAACATTGTGATTGATACATTCAAATCAAGCTTGGGCATAACCAATTATACAATGATCTCATTACAAATTTGATTCAAGTCTCCTAAGGTTGTTGGTCATTACACACATTATGGAACTTGAATTTGGCCACAAAAATTATTAAATCGCTCACGCGACTTGATGAATCGCTCAGGCGATTCTTAGTCTAGGTCGCACTTATTATTGTTTTATATTATTTTGTTAGTCCCCTAGCATGTTTCTTTTGCGTATGATATGAGCCCTATCGTGATTCTTCTCCGTGGGGTATGATGTATTGCAAACCTAGGTTGTAATCCCAAACACATCTTAGCATCATCTTTGTTACCATGTAGAAAACATTGTGATTGATACATTCAAATTAAGCTTGGGGATAACCAATTATACAATGATCCCATTACAAATTTGATTCAAGTGTCCTAAGGTTGTTGGCCATTACACACATCATGGAACTTGAATTTGGCCACAAAAATTATTAAATCGCTCACTCGACTTGATGAATCGCTCAGGCGATTTTTAATCTAGGTCGCACTTATTATTGTTTTATATTATTTTGTTAGTCCCCTAGCATGTTTCTTTTGCGTATGATACGAGCCCCATCGTGATTCTTCTCCGTGGGGTATGATGTATTGCAAACCTAGGTCATAATCCTAAACACATCTTAACATCATCGTTGTTACCGTGTAGAAAACATTGTGATTGATACATTCAAATCAAGCTTGGGCATAACCAATTATACAATGATCCCATTACAAATTTGATTCAAGTCTCCTAAGGTTGTTGGCCATTACACACATTATGGAACTTGAATTTGGCCACAAAAATTATTAAATCGCTCACGCGACTTGGTCAATCGCTCAGGCGATTCTTAGTCTACGTCGCATTTATTATTGTTTTATAGTATTTTGTTAGTCCCCTAGCATGTTTCTTTTGCGTATGATATGAGCCCCATCGTGATTCTTCTCCGTGGGGTATGATGTATTGCAAACCTAGGTCATAATCCCAAACAAATCTTAACATCATCTTTGTTACCATGTAGAAAACATTGTGATTGATACATTCAAATCAAGCTTGGGCATAACCAATTATACAATGATCCCATTACAAATTTGATTCAAGTCTCCTAAGGTTGTTAGCCATTACACACATCATGGAATCTGAATTTCGCCAAAAAATTATTAAATCGCTCACGCGACTTGATGAATCGCTCAGGCGATTCTTAATCTATGTCGCACTTATTATTGTTTTATATTATTTTGTTAGTCCCCTAGCATGTTTCTTTTGCGTATGATATGAGCCCTGTCGTGATTCTTCTCCGTGGGGTATGATGTATTGCAAACCTAGGTCATAATCCCAAACACATCTTAACATCATCTTTGTTACCATGTAGAAAACATTGTGATTGATACATTCAAATCAAGCTTGGACATAACCAATTATACAATGATCCCATTACAAATTTGATTCAAGTCTCCTAAGGTTGTTGGCCATTACACACATTATGGAACTTGAATTTGGCCACAAAAATTATTAAATCGCTCACACGACTTGATCAATCACTCAGGCGATTCTTAGTCTAGGTCGCACTTGTTATTGTTTTATAGTATTTTGTTAGTCCCCTGGCATGTTTCTTTTGCGTATGATATGAGCCCCATCGTGATTCTTCTCCGTGGGGGTATGATGTATTGCAAACCTAGGTCATAATCCCAAACAAATCTTAACATCGTCTTTGTTACCATGTAGAAAACATTGTGATTGATACATTCAAATCAAGCTTGGGCATAACCAATTATACAATGATCCCATTACATATTTGATTCAAGTCTCCTAAGGTTGTTAGCCATTACACACATCATGGAACCTGAATTTCGCCATAAAATTATGAAATCGCTCACGCGACTTGATGAATCGCTCAGGCGATTCTTAATCTATGTCGCACTTATTATTGTTTTATATTATTTTGTTAGTCCCCTAGCATGTTTCTTTTGCGTATGATATGAGCCCTGTCGTGATTCTTCTCCGTGGGGTATGATGTATTGCAAACCTAGGTCATAATCCCAAACACATCTTAACATCATCTTTGTTACCATGTAGAAAACATTGTGATTGATACATTCAAATCAAGCTTGGACATAACCAATTATACAATGATCCCATTACAAATTTGATTCAAGTCTCCTAAGGTTGTTGGCCATTACACACATTATGGAACTTGAATTTGGCCACAAAAATTATTAAATCGCTCACACGACTTGATCAATCACTCAGGCGATTCTTAGTCTAGGTCGCACTTGTTATTGTTTTATAGTATTTTGTTAGTCCCCTAGCATGTTTCTTTTGCGTATGATATGAGCCCCATCGTGATTCTTCTCCGTGGGGTATGATGTATTGCAAACCTAGGTCATAATCCCAAACAAATCTTAACATCATCTTTGTTACCATGTAGAAAACATTGTGATTGATACATTCAAATCAAGCTTGGGCATAACCAATTATACAATGATCCCATTACAAATTTGATTCAAGTCTCCTAAGGTTGTTAGCCATTACACACATCATGGAATCTGAATTTCGCCAAAAAATTATTAAATCGCTCACGCGACTTGATGAATCGCTCAGGCGATTCTTAATCTATGTCGCACTTATTATTGTTTTATATTATTTTGTTAGTCCCCTAGCATGTTTCTTTTGCGTATGATATGAGCCCTGTCGTGATTCTTCTCCGTGGGGTATGATGTATTGCAAACCTAGGTCATAATCCCAAACACATCTTAACATCATCTTTGTTACCATGTAGAAAACATTGTGATTGATACATTCAAATCAAGCTTGGACATAACCAATTATACAATGATCCCATTACAAATTTGATTCAAGTCTCCTAAGGTTGTTGGCCATTACACACATTATGGAACTTGAATTTGGCCACAAAAATTATTAAATCGCTCACACGACTTGATCAATCACTCAGGCGATTCTTAGTCTAGGTCGCACTTGTTATTGTTTTATAGTATTTTGTTAGTCCCCTGGCATGTTTCTTTTGCGTATGATATGAGCCCCATCGTGATTCTTCTCCGTGGGGGTATGATGTATTGCAAACCTAGGTCATAATCCCAAACAAATCTTAACATCGTCTTTGTTACCATGTAGAAAACATTGTGATTGATACATTCAAATCAAGCTTGGGCATAACCAATTATACAATGATCCCATTACATATTTGATTCAAGTCTCCTAAGGTTGTTAGCCATTACACACATCATGGAACCTGAATTTCGCCATAAAATTATGAAATCGCTCACGCGACTTGATGAATCGCTCAGGCGATTCTTAATCTATGTCGCACTTATTATTGTTTTATATTATTTTGTTAGTCCCCTAGCATGTTTCTTTTGCGTATGATATGAGCCCTGTCGTGATTCTTCTCCGTGGGGTATGATGTATTGCAAACCTAGGTCATAATCCCAAACACATCTTAACATCATCTTTGTTACCATGTAGAAAACATTGTGATTGATACATTCAAATCAAGCTTGGACATAACCAATTATACAATGATCCCATTACAAATTTGATTCAAGTCTCCTAAGGTTGTTGGCCATTACACACATTATGGAACTTGAATTTGGCCACAAAAATTATTAAATCGCTCACACGACTTGATCAATCACTCAGGCGATTCTTAGTCTAGGTCGCACTTGTTATTGTTTTATAGTATTTTGTTAGTCCCCTAGCATGTTTCTTTTGCGTATGATATGAGCCCCATCGTGATTCTTCTCCGTGGGGGTATGATGTATTGCAAACCTAGGTCATAATCCCAAACAAATCTTAACATCGTCTTTGTTACCATGTAGAAAACATTGTGATTGATACATTCAAATCAAGCTTGGGCATAACCAATTATACAATGATCTCATTACAAATTTGATTCAAGTCTCCTAAGGTTGTTGGTCATTACACACATTATGGAACTTGAATTTGGCCACAAAAATTATTAAATCGCTCACGCGACTTGATGAATCGCTCAGGCGATTCTTAGTCTAGGTCGCACTTATTATTGTTTTATATTATTTTGTTAGTCCCCTAGCATGTTTCTTTTGCGTATGATATGAGCCCTATCGTGATTCTTCTCCGTGGGGTATGATGTATTGCAAACCTAGGTTATAATCCCAAACACATCTTAGCATCATCTTTGTTACCATGTAGAAAACATTGTGATTGATACATTCAAATTAAGCTTGGGGATAACCAATTATACAATGATCCCATTACAAATTTGATTCAAGTGTCCTAAGGTTGTTGGCCATTACACACATCATGGAACTTGAATTTGGCCACAAAAATTATTAAATCGCTCACTCGACTTGATGAATCGCTCAGGCGATTTTTAATCTATGTCGCACTTATTATTGTTTTATATAATTTTGTTAGTCCCCTAGCATGTTTCATTTGCGTATGATACGAGCCCCATCGTGATTCTTCTCCGTGGGGTATGATGTATTGCAAACCTAGGTCATAATCCTAAACACATCTTAACATCATCGTTGTTACCGTGTAGAAAACATTGTGATTGATACATTCAAATCAAGCTTGGGCATAACCAATTATACAATGATCCCATTACAAATTTGATTCAAGTCTCCTAAGGTTGTTGGCCATTACACACATTATGGAACTTGAATTTGGCCACAAAAATTATTAAATCGCTCACGCGACTTGGTCAATCGCTCAGGCGATTCTTAGTCTAGGTCGCATTTATTATTGTTTTATAGTATTTTGTTAGTCCCCTAGCATGTTTCTTTTGCGTATGATATGAGCCCCATCGTGATTTTTCTCCGTGGGGTATGATGTATTGCAAACCTAGGTCATAATCCCAAACAAATCTTAACATCATCTTTGTTACCATGTAGAAAACATTGTGATTGATACATTCAAATCAAGCTTGGGCAAAACCAATTATACAATGATCCCATTACAAATTTGATTCAAGTCTCCTAAGGTTGTTAGCCATTACACACATCATGGAATCTGAATTTCGCCAAAAAATTATTAAATCGCTCACGCGACTTGATGAATCGCTCAGGCGATTCTTAATCTATGTCGCACTTATTATTGTTTTATATTATTTTGTTACTCCCCTAGCATGTTTCTTTTGCGTATGATATGAGCCCTGTCGTGATTCTTCTCCGTGGGGTATGATGTATTGCAAACCTAGGTCATAATCCCAAACACATCTTAACATCATCTTTGTTACCATGTAGAAAACATTGTGATTGATACATTCAAATCAAGCTTGGACATAACCAATTATACAATGATCCCATTAGAAATTTGATTCAAGTCTCCTAAGGTTGTTGGCCATTACACACATTATGGAACTTGAATTTGGCCACAAAAATTATTAAATCGCTCACACGACTTGATCAATCACTCAGGCGATTCTTAGTCTAGGTCGCACTTGTTATTGTTTTATAGTATTTTGTTAGTCCCCTAGCATGTTTCTTTTGCGTATGATATGAGCCCCATCGTGATTCTTCTCCGTGGGGGTATGATGTATTGCAAACCTAGGTCATAATCCCAAACAAATCTTAACATCGTCTTTGTTACCATGTAGAAAACATTGTGATTGATACATTCAAATCAAGCTTGGGCATAACCAATTATACAATGATCCCATTACATATTTGATTCAAGTCTCCTAAGGTTGTTAGCCATTACACACATCATGGAACCTGAATTTCGCCATAAAATTATGAAATCGCTCACGCGACTTGATGAATCGCTCAGGCGATTCTTAATCTATGTCGCACTTATTATTGTTTTATATTATTTTGTTAGTCCCCTAGCATGTTTCTTTTGCGTATGATATGAGCCCTGTCGTGATTCTTCTCCGTGGGGTATGATGTATTGCAAACCTAGGTCATAATCCCAAACACATCTTAACATCATCTTTGTTATCATGTAGAAAACATTGTGATTGATACATTCAAATCAAGCTTGGGCATAACCAATTATACAATGATCCCATTACAAATTTGATTCAAGTCTCCTAAGGTTGTTGGCCATTACACACATTATGGAACTTGAATTTGGCCACAAAAATTATTAAATCGCTCAAATGACTTGATGAATCGCTCAGGCGATTCGTAATCTAGGTCGCACTTATTATTGTTTTATAGTATTTTGTTAGTCCCCTAGCATGTTTCTTTTGCGTATGATATGAGCCCCATCGTGATTCTTCTCCGTGGGGGTATGATGTATTGCAAACCTAGGTCATAATCCCAAACAAATCTTAACATCGTCTTTGTTACCATGTAGAAAACATTGTGATTGATACATTCAAATCAAGCTTGGGCATAACGAATTATACAATGATCCCATTACAAATTTGATTCAAGTCTCCTAAGGTTGTTGGCCATTACATACATCATGGAACCTGAATTTCGCCAAAAAATTATTAAATCGCTCAGGCGATTCTTAATCTATGTCGCACTTATTATTGTTTTATATTATTTTGTTAGTCCCCTAGCATGTTTCTTTTGCGTAAGATATGAGCCCTATCGTGATTCTTCTCCGTGGGGTATGATGTATTGCAAACCTAGGTCATAATCCCAAACACATCTTAACATCATCTTTGTTACCATGTAGAAAACATTGTGATTGATACATTCAAATCCAACTTGGGCATAACTAATTATACAATGATCCCATTACAAATTTGATTCAAGTCTCCTAAGGTTGTTGGCCATTACACACATCATGGAACTTGAATTTGGCCAAAAAATTATTAAATCGCTCACGCGACTTGATGAATCGCTCAGGCGATTCTTAATCTATGTCGCACTTATTATTGTTTTATATAATTTTGTTAGTCCCCTAGCATGTTTCATTTGCGTATGATACGAGCCCCATCGTGATTCTTCTCCGTGGGGTATGATGTATTGCAAACCTAGGTCATAATCCTAAACACATCTTAACATCATCGTTGTTACCGTGTAGAAAACATTGTGATTGATACATTCAAATCAAGCTTGGGCATAACCAATTATACAATGATCCCATTACAAATTTGATTCAAGTCTCCTAAGGTTGTTGGCCATTACACACATTATGGAACTTGAATTTGGCCACAAAAATTATTAAATCGCTCACGCGACTTGGTCAATCGCTCAGGCGATTCTTAGTCTAGGTCGCACTTATTAATGTTTTATATTATTTTGTTAGTCCCCTAGCATGTTTCTTTTGCGTATGATATGAGCCCTATCGTGATTCTTCTCCGTGGGGTATGATGTATTGCAAACCTAGGTCATAATCCCAAACACATCTTAACATCATCTTTGTTACCATGTAGAAAACATTGTGATTGATACATTCAAATCAAGCTTGGGCATAACCAATTATACAATGATCTCATTACAAATTTGATTCAAGTCTCCTAAGGTTGTTGGTCATTACACACATTATGGAACTTGAATTTGGCCACAAAAATTATTAAATCGCTCACGCGACTTGATGAATCGCTCAGGCGATTCTTAGTCTAGGTCGCACTTATTATTGTTTTATATTATTTTGTTAGTCCCCTAGCATGTTTCTTTTGCGTATGATATGAGCCCTATCGTGATTCTTCTCCGTGGGGTATGATGTATTGCAAACCTAGGTTGTAATCCCAAACACATCTTAGCATCATCTTTGTTACCATGTAGAAAACATTGTGATTGATACATTCAAATTAAGCTTGGGGATAACCAATTATACAATGATCCCATTACAAATTTGATTCAAGTGTCCTAAGGTTGTTGGCCATTACACACATCATGGAACTTGAATTTGGCCACAAAAATTATTAAATCGCTCACTCGACTTGATGAATCGCTCAGGTGATTTTTAATCTAGGTCGCACTTATTATTGTTTTATATTATTTTGTTAGTCCCCTAGCATGTTTCTTTTGCGTATGATATGAGCCCCATCGTGATTCTTCTCCGTGGGGTATGATGTATTGAAAACCTAGGTCATAATCCCAAACAAATCTTAATATCATCTTTGTTACCATGTAGAAAAAATTATGATTGATACATTCAAATCAAGCTTGGGCGTAACCAATTATACAATGATCCCATTACAAATTTGATTCAAGTCTCCTAAGGTTTTTGGCCATTAAACACATCATGGAACTTGAATTTGGCCACAAAAATTATTAAATCGCTCACAAGACTTGATGAATCGCTCAGACGATTCTTAATCTAGGTCGCATTTATTATTGTTTTATAGTATTTTGTTAGTCCCCTAGCATGTTTCTTTTGCGTATGATATGAGCCCCATCGTGATTCTTCTCCGTGGGGTATGATGTATTGCAAACCTAGGTCATAATCCCAAACAAATCTTAACATCATCTTTGTTACCATGTAGAAAACATTGTGATTGATACATTCAAATCAAGCTTGGGCATAACCAATTATACAATGATCCCATTACAAATTTGATTCAAGTCTCCTAAGGTTGTTGGCCATTAAACACATCATGGAACTTGAATTTGGCCACAAAAATTATTAAATCGCTCACATGACTTGATGAATCGCTCAGGCGATTCGTAATCTAGGTCGCACTTATTATTGTTTTATAGTATTTTGTTAGTCCCCTAGCATGTTTCTTTTGCGTATGATATGAGCCCCATCGTGATTCTTCTCCGTGGGGTATGATGTATTGCAAACCTAGGTTATAATCCCAAACACATCTTAGCATCATCTTTGTTACCATGTAGAAAACATTGTGATTGATACATTCAAATTAAGCTTGGGGATAACCAATTATACAATGATCCCATTACAAATTTGATTCAAGTGTCCTAAGGTTGTTGGCCATTACACACATCATGGAACTTGAATTTGGCCACAAAAATTATTAAATCGCTCACTCGACTTGATGAATCGCTCAGGCGATTTTTAATCTAGGTCGCACTTATTATTGTTTTATATTATTTTGTTAGTCCCCTAGCATGTTTCTTTTGCGTATGATATGAGCCCCATCGTGATTCTTCTCCGTGGGGTATGATGTATTGAAAACCTAGGTCATAATCCCAAACAAATCTTAATATCATCTTTGTTACCATGTAGAAAAAATTATGATTGATACATTCAAATCAAGCTTGGGCGTAACCAATTATACAATGATCCCATTACAAATTTGATTCAAGTCTCCTAAGGTTTTTGGCCATTAAACACATCATGGAACTTGAATTTGGCCACAAAAATTATTAAATCGCTCACAAGACTTGATGAATCGCTCAGACGATTCTTAATCTAGGTCGCATTTATTATTGTTTTATAGTATTTTGTTAGTCCCCTACCATGTTTCTTTTGCGTATGATATGAGCCCCATCGTGATTCTTCTCCGTGGGGTATGATGTATTGCAAACCTAGGTCATAATCCCAAATAAATCTTAACATCATCCTTGTTACCATGTAGAAAACATTGTGATTGATACATTCAAATCAAGCTTGGGCATAACCAATTATACAATGATCCCATTACAAATTTGATTCAAGTCTCCTAAGGTTGTTGGCCATTAAACACATCATGGAACTTGAATTTGGCCACAAAAATTATTAAATCGCTCACATGACTTGATGAATCGCTCAGGCGATTCGTAATCTAGGTCGCACTTATTATTGTTTTATAGTATTTTGTTAGTCCCCTAGCATGTTTCTTTTGCGTATGATATGAGCCCCATCGTGATTCTTCTCCGTGGGGGTATGATGTATTGCAAACCTAGGTCATAATCCCAAACAAATCTTAACATCGTCTTTGTTACCATGTAGAAAACATTGTGATTGGTACATTCAAATCAAGCTTGGGCATAACCAATTATACAATGATCCCATTACAAATTTGATTCAAGTCTCCTAAGGTTGTTGGCCATTACACACATCATGAAACTTGAATTTGGCCACAAAAATAATAAAATCGCTCACTCGACTTGATGAATCGCTCAGGCGATTCTTAATCTAGGTCGCACTTATTATTGTTTTATATTATTTTGTTAGTCCCCTAGCATGTTTCTTTTGCGTATGATATGAGCCCCATCGTGATCCTTCTCCGTGGGGTATATTGTATTGCAAACCTAGGTCATAATCCCAAACAAATCTTAACATCGTCTTTGTTACCATGTAGAAAACATTGTGATTGATACATTCAAATCAAGCTTGGGCATAACCAATTATACAATGATCCCATTACAAATTTGATTCAAGTCTCCTAAGGTTGTTGGCCATTACACACATCATGGAACCTGAATTTCGCCAAAAAATTATTAAATCGCTCAGGCGATTCTTAATCTATGTCGCACTTATTATTGTTTTATATTATTTTGTTAGTCCCCTAGCATGTTTCTTTTGCGTAAGATATGAGCCCTATCGTGATTCTTCTCCGTGGGGTATGATGTATTGCAAACCTAGGTCATAATCCCAAACACATCTTAACATCATCTTTGTTACCATGTAGAAAACATTGTGATTGATACATTCAAATCCAGCTTGGGCATAACCAATTATACAATGATCCCATTACAAATTTGATTCAAGTCTCCTAAGGTTGTTGGCCATTACACACATCATGGAACTTGAATTTGGCCAAAAAATTATTAAATCGCTCACGCGACTTGATGAATCGCTCAGGCGATTCTTAATCTATGTCGCACTTATTATTGTTTTATATAATTTTGTTAGTCCCCTAGCATGTTTCATTTGCGTATGATACGAGCCCCATCGTGATTCTTCTCCGTGGGGTATGATGTATTGCAAACCTAGGTCATAATCCTAAACACATCTTAACATCATCTTTGTTACCGTGTAGAAAACATTGTGATTGATACATTTAAATCAAGCTTGGGCATAACCAATTATACAATGATCCCATTACAAATTTGATTCAAGTCTCCTAAGGTTGTTGGCCATTACACACATTATGGAACTTGAATTTGGCCACAAAAATTATTAAATCGCTCACGCGACTTGATGAATCGCTCAGGCGATTCTTAGTCTAGGTCGCACTTATTATTGTTTTATATTATTTTGTTAGTCCCCTAGCATGTTTCTTTTGCGTATGATATGAGCCCTATCGTGATTCTTCTCCGTGGGGTATGATGTATTGCAAACCTAGGTCATAATCCCAAACACATCTTAGCATCATCTTTGTTACCATGTAGAAAACATTGTGATTGATACATTCAAATTAAGCTTGGGGATAACCAATTATACAATGATCCCATTACAAATTTGATTCAAGTGTCCTAAGGTTGTTGGCCATTACACACATCATGGAACTTGAATTTGGCCACAAAAATTATTAAATCGCTCACTCGACTTGATGAATCGCTCAGGCGATTTTTAATCTAGGTCGCACTTATTATTGTTTTATATTATTTTGTTAGTCCCCTAGCATGTTTCTTTTGCGTATGATATGAGCCCCATCGTGATTCTTCTCCGTGGGGTATGATGTATTGAAAACCTAGGTCATAATCCCAAACAAATCTTAATATCATCTTTGTTACCATGTAGAAAAAATTATGATTGATACATTCAAATCAAGCTTGGGCGTAACCAATTATACAATGATCGCATTACAAATTTGATTCAAGTCTCCTAAGGTTGTTGGCCATTAAACACATCATGGAACTTGAATTTGGCCACAAAAATTATTAAATCGCTCACAAGACTTGATGAATCGCTCAGACGATTCTTAATCTAGGTCGCACTTATTATTGTTTTATAGTATTTTGTTAGTCCCCTAGCATGTTTCTTTTGCGTATGATATGAGCCCCATCGTGATTCTTCTCCGTGGGGTATGATGTATTGCAAACCTAGGCCATAATCCCAAACACATCTTAACATCATCTTTGTTACCTTGTAGAAAACATTGTGATTGATATATTGAAATCAAGCTTGGGCATAACCAATTATACAATGATCCCATTACAAATTTGATTCAAGTGTCCTAAGGTTGTTGGCCATTACACACATCATGGAACTTGAATTTGGCCACAAAAATTATTAAATCACTCCCTCGAATTGATGAATCGCTCAGGCGATTTTTAATCTAGGTCGCACATATTATTATTTTATATTATTTTGTTAGTCCCCTAGCATGTTTCTTTTGCGTATGATATGAGCCCCATCGTGATTCTTCTCCGTGGGGTATGATGTATTGCAAACCTAGGTCATAATCCCTAACAAATCTTAACATCATCTTTGTTACCATGTAGAAAAAATTATGATTGATACATTCAAATCAAGCTTGGGCGTAACCAATTATACAATGATCCCATTACAAATTTGATTCAAGTCTCCTAAGGTTGTTGGCCATTACACACATCATGGAACTTGAATTTGGCCATAAAAATTATTAAATCTCTCACTCGACTTGATGAATCGCTCAGGCGATTTTTAATCTAGGTCGCACTTATTATTATTTTATATTATTTTGTTAGTCCCCTAGCATGTTTCTTTTGCGTATGATATGAGCCCCATCGTGATTCTTCTCCGTGGGGTATGATGTATTGCAAACCTAGGTCATAATCCCAAACACATCTTAACATCATCTTTGTTACCATGTAGAAAACATTGTGATTGATACATTCAAATCAAGCTTGGGCATAACCAATTATACAATGATCCCATTACAAATTTGATTCAAGTCTCCTAAGGTTGTTGGCCATTACACACATCATGGAACTTGAATTTGGCCACAAAAATTATTAAATCACTCCCTCGACTTGATGAATCGCTCAGGCGATTTTTAATCTAGGTCGCACATATTATTATTTTATATTATTTTGTTAGTCCCCTAGCATGTTTCTTTTGCGTATGATATGAGCCCCATCGTGATTCTTCTCCGTGGGGTATGATGTATTGCAAACCTAGGTCATAATCCCAAACAAATCTTAACATCATCTTTGTTACCATGTAGAAAAAATTATGATTGATACATTCAAATCAAGCTTGGGCGTAACCAATTATACAATGATCCCATTACAAATTTGATTCAAGTCTCCTAAGGTTGTTGGCCATTAAACACATCATCGAACTTGAATTTGGCCACAAAAATTATTAAATCACTCACGCGACTTGATGAATCTCTCAGACGATTCTTAATCTAGGTCGCACTTATTATTGTTTTATAGTATTTTGTTAGTCCCCTAGCATGTTTCTTTTGCGTATGATATGAGCCCCATCGTGATTCTTCTCCGTGGGGTATGATGTATTGCAAACTAGGTCATAATCCCAAACAAATCTTAACATCATCTTTGTTACCATGTAGAAAACATTGTGATTGATACATTCAAATCAAGCTTGGGCATAACCAATTATACAATGATCCCATTACAAATTTGATTCAAGTCTCCTAAGGTTGTTGGCCATTACACACATCATGAAACTTGAATTTGGCCACAAAAATAATAAAATCGCTCACTCGACTTGATGAATCGCTCAGGCGATTCTTAATCTAGGTCGCACTTATTATTGTTTTATATTATTTTGTTAGTCCCCTAGCATGTTTCTTTTGCTTATGATATGAGCCCCATCGTGATTCTTCTCCGTGGGGTATGATGTATTGCAAACCTAGGTCATAATCCCAAACACGTCTTAACATCATCTTTGTTACCATGTAGAAAACATTGTGATTGATACATTTAAATCAAGCTTGGGCATAACCAATTATACAATGATCCCATTACAAATTTGATTCAAGTCTCCTAAGGTTGTTGGCCATTACACACATCATGGAACTTGAATTTGGCCACAAAAATTATTAAATCACTCACTCGACTTGATGAATCGCTCAGGCGATTCTTAATCTAGGTCGCACTTATTATTGTTTTATATTATTTTGTTAGTCCCCTAGCATGTTTCTTTTGCGTATCATATGAGCCCCATCGTGATTCTTCTCCGTGGGGTATGATGTATTGCAAACCTAGGTCATAATCCCAAACACATCTTAACGTCATCTTTGTTACCATGTAGAAAACATTGTGATTGATACATTCAAATCAAGCTTGGGCATAACCAATTATACAATGATCCCATTACAAATTTGATTCAAGTCTCCTAAGGTTGTTGGCCATTACACACATCATGGAACTTGAATTTGGCCATAAAAATTATTAAATCACTCACTCGACTTGATGAATCGCTCAGGCGATTCTTAATCTAGGTCGCACTTATTATTGTTTTATAATATTTTGTTAGTCCCCTAGCATGCTTCTTTTGCGTATGATATGAGCCCCATCGTGATTCTTCTCCGCGGGGTATGATGTATTGCAAACCTAGGTCATAATCCCAAACAAATCTTAACATCATCTTTGTTACCATGTAGAAAACATTGTGATTGATACATTCAAATCCAGCTTGGGCATAACCAATTATACAATGATCCCATTACAAATTTGATTCAAGTCTCCTAAGGTTGTTGGCCATTACACACATCATGGAACTTGAATTTGGCCAAAAAATTATTAAATCGCTCACGCGACTTGATGAATCGCTCAGGCGATTCTTAATCTATGTCGCACTTATTATTGTTTTATATTATTTTGTTAGTCCCCTAGCATGTTTCATTTGCGTATGATATGAGCCCCATCGTGATTCTTCTCCGTGGGGTATGATGTATTGCAAACCTAGGTCATAATCCCAAACACATCTTAACATCATCTTTGTTACCATGTAGAAAACATTGTGATTGATACATTCAAATCAAGCTTGGGCATAACCAATTATACAATGATCCCATTACAAATTTGATTCAAGTCTCCTAAGGTTGTTGGCCATTACACACAGTATGGAACTTGAACTTGGCCACAAAAATTATTAAATCGCTCGCGCGACTTGATCAATCGGTCAGTCGATTCTTATTCTAGGTCGCACTTATTATTGTTTTATATTATTTTGTTAGTCCCCTAGCATGTTTCATTTGCGTATGATATGAGCCCTATCGTGATTCTTCTCCGTGGGGTATGATGTATTGCAAACCTAGGTCATAATCCCAAACACATCTTAACATCATCTTTGTTACCATGTAGAAAACATTGTGATTGATACATTCAAATCAAGCTTGGGCATAACCAATTATACAATGATCCCATTACAAATTTGATTCAAGTCTCCTAAGGTTGTTGGCCATTACACACATCATGGAACTTGAATTTGGCCACAAAAATTATTAAATCACTCCCTCGACTTGATGAATCGCTCAGGCGATTTTTAATCTAGGTCGCACATATTATTGTTTTATTTTATTTTGTTAATCCCCTAGCATGTTTTATTTGCGTATGATATGAGCCCCATCGTGATTCTTCTCCGTGGGGTATGATGTATTGGAAATCTAGGTCATAATCCCAAACAAATCTTAACATCATCTTTGTTACCATGTAGAAAAAATTATGATTGATACATTCAAATCAAGCTTGGGCGTAACCAATTATACAATGATCCCATTACAAATTTGATTCAAGTCTCCTAAGGTTGTTGGCCATTAAACACATCATGGAACTTGAATTTGGCCACAAAAATTATTAAATCGCTCACGCGACTTGATGAATCTCTCAGACGATTCTTAATCTAGGTCGCACTTATTATTGTTTTATAGTATTTTGTTAGTCCCCTAGCATGTTTCTTTTGCGTATGATATGAGCCCCATCGTGATTCTTCTCCGTGGGGTATGATGTATTGCAAACCTAGGTCATAATCCCAAACAAATCATAACATCATCTTTGTTACCATGTAGAAAACATTGTGATTGATACATTCAAATCAAGCTTGGGCATAACCAATTATACAATGATCCCATTACAAATTTGATTCAAGTCTCCTAAGGTTGTTGGCCATTACACACATCATGAAACTTGAATTTGGCCACAAAAATAATAAAATCGCTCACTCGACTTGATGAATCGCTCAGGCTATTCCTAATCTAGGTCGCACTTATTATTGTTTTATATTATTTTGTTAGTCCCCTAGCATGTTTCTTTTGCGTATGATATGAGCCCCATCGTGATTCTTCTCCGTGGGGTATGATGTATTGCAAACCTAGGTCATAATCCCAAACAAATCTTAACATCATCTTTGATACCATGTAGGAAAATATATGATTGATACATTCAAATCAAGCTTGGGCATAACCAATTATACAATGATCCCATTACAAATTTGATTCAAGTCTCCTAAGGTTGTTGGCCATTACACACATCCTGGAACTTGAATTTGGCCACAAAAATTATTAAATCGCTCACTCGACTTGATGAATCGCTCAGGCAATTCTTAATCTAGGTCGCACTTATTATTATTTTATAGTATTTTGTTAGTCCCCTAGCATGTTTCTTTTGCGTATGATATGAGCCCCATTGTGATTCTTCTCCGTGGGGTATGATGTATTGCAAACCTAGGTCATAATCCCAAACAAATCTTAACATCATCTTTGTTACCATGTAGAAAACATTGTGATTGATACATTCAAATCAAGCTTGGGCATAACCAATTATACAATGATCCCATTACAAATTTGATTCAAGTCTCCTAAGGTTGTTGTCCATTGCACACATCATGGAACTTGAATTTGGCCAAAAAATTATTAAATCGCTCACGTGACTTGATGAATCGCACAAGCGATTCTTAATCTATGTCGCACTTATTATTGTTTTATATTATTTTCTTAGTCCCCTAGCATGTTTCATTTGCGTATGATATGAGCCCCATCGTGATTCTTCTCCGTGGGGTATGATGTATTGCAAACCTAGGTCATAATCCCAAACAAATCTTAACATCATCTTTGTTACCATGTAGAAAACATTGTGATTGATAAATTAAAATCAAGCTTGGGCATAACCAATTATCCAATGATCCCATTACAAATTTGATTCAAGTCTCCTAAGGTTGTTGGCCATTACACAAATCATGGAACTTGAATTTGGCCACAAAAATTATTAAATCACTCACTGGACTTGATGAATCGCTCCGGCGATTCTTCATCTAGGTCGCACTTATTATTGTTTTATCTTATTTTGTTAGTCCCCTAGGATGTTTCTTTTGCGTATGATATGAGCCCCATCGTGATTCTTCTCCGTAGGGTATGATGTATTGAAAACCTAGGTCATAATCCCAAACAAATCTTAACATCATCTTTGTTACCATGTAGAAAACATTGTGATTGATACATTCAAATCAAGCTTGGGCATAACCAATTATACAATGATCCCATTACAAATTTGATTCAAGTCTCCTAAGGTTGTTGGCCATTACACACATCATGGAACTTGAATTTGGCCACAAAAACTATTAAATCCCTCACGCGACTTGATCAATCGCTCAGGCGATTCTTAATCTAGGTCGCACTTATTATTGTTTTATATTATTTTGTTAGTCCCCTAGCATGTTTCTTTTGCGTATGATATGAGCCCTATGGTGATTCTTCTCCGTGGGGTATGATGTATTGCAAACCTAGGTCATAATCCCAAAAACATCTTAACATCATCTTTGTTACCATGTAGAAAACATTGTGATTGATACATTCAAATCAAGCTTGGGCATAACCAATTATACAATGTTCCCATTACAAATTTGATTCAAGTCTCCTAAGATTGTTGGCCATTACACACAGTATGGAACTTGAACTTGGCCACAAAAATTATTAAATCGCTCACTCGACTTGATCAATCGGTCAGGCGATTCTTATTGTAGGTCGCACTTATTATTGTTTTATATTATTTTGTTAGTCCCCTAGCATGTTTCATTTGCGTATGATATGAGCCCTATCGTGATTCTTCTCCGTGGGGTATGATGTATTGCAAACCTAGGTCATAATCCCAAACACATCTTAACATCATCTTTGTTACCATGTAGAAAACATTGTGATAAATACATTCAAATCAAGCTTGGGCATAACCAATTATACAATGATCCCATTACAAATTTGATTCAAGTCTCCTAAGGTTGTTGGACATTACACACATCATGGAACTTGAATTTGGCCACAAAAATTATTAAATCACTCCCTCGAATTGATGAATCGCTCAGGCGATTTTTAATCTAGGTCGCACATATTATTGTTTTATATTATTTTGTTAGTCCCCTAGCATGTTTCTTTTGCGTATGATATGAGCCCCATCGTGATTCTTCTCCGTGGGGTATGATGTATTGCAAACCTAGGTCATAATCCCAAACAAATCTTAACATCATCTTTGTTACCATGTAGAAAAAATTATGATTGATACATTCAAATCAAGCTTGGGCGTAACCAATTATACAATGATCCCATTACAAATTTGATTCAAGTCTCCTAAGGTTGTTGGCCATTAAACACATCATGGAGCTTGAATTTGGCCACAAAAATTATTAAATCGCTCACGCGACTTGATGAATCTCTCAGACGATTCTTAATCTAGGTCGCACTTATTATTGTTTTATAGTATTTTGTTAGTCCCCTAGCATGTTTCTTTTGCGTATGATATGAGCCCCATCGTGATTCTTCTCCGTGGGGTATGATGTATTGCAAACCTAGGTCATAATCCCAAACAAATCTTAACATCATCTTTGTTACCATGTAGAAAACATTGTGATTGATACATTCAAATCAAGCTTGGGCATAACCAATTATACAATGATCCCATTACAAATTTGATTCAAGTCTCCTAAGGTTGTTGGCCATTACACACATCATGAAACTTGAATTTGGCCACAAAAATAATAAAATCGCTCACTCGACTTGATGAATCGCTCAGGCGATTCTTAATCTAGGTCGCACTTATTATTGTTTTATATTATTTTGTTAGTCCCCTAGCATGTTTCTTTTGCGTATGATATGAGCCCCATCGTGATTCTTCTCCGTGGGGTATGATGTATTGCAAACCTAGGTCATAATCCCAAACAAATCATAACATCATCTTTGATACCATGTAGGAAAATATATGATTGATACATTCAAATCAAGCTTGGGCTTAACCAATTATACAATGATCCCATTGCAAATTTGATTCAAGTCTCCTAAGGTTGTTGGCCATTACACACATCCTGGAACTTGAATTTGGCCACAAAAATAATAAAATCGCTCACTCGACTTGATGAATCGCTCAGGCGATTCTTAATCTAGGTCGCACTTATTATTGTTTTATCTTATTTTGTTAGTCCCCTAGGATGTTTCTTTTGCGTATGATATGAGCCCCATCGTGATTCTTCTCCGTAGGGTATGATGTATTGAAAACCTAGGTCATAATCCCAAACAAATCTTAACATCATCTTTGTTACCATGTAGAAAACATTGTGATTGATACATTCAAATCAAGCTTGGGCATAACCAATTATACAATGATCCCATTACAAATTTGATTCAAGTCTCCTAAGGTTGTTGGCCATTACACACATCATGGAACTTGAATTTGGCCACAAAAATTATTAAATCACTCCCTCGAATTGATGAATCGCTTAGGTGATTTTTAATCTAGGTAGCACATATTATTGTTTTATATTATTTTGTTAGTCCCCTAGCATGTTTCTTTTGCGTATGATATGAGCCCCATCGTGATTCTTCTCCGTGGGGTATGATGTGTTGCAAACCTAGGTCATAATCCCAAACAAATCTTAACATCATCTTTGTTACCATGTAGAAAAAATTATGATTGATACATTCAAATCAAGCTTGGGCGTAACCAATTATACAATGATCCCATTACAAATTTGATTCAAGTCTCCTAAGGTTGTTGGCCATTAAACACATCATGGAACTTGAATTTGGCCACAAAAATTATTAAATCGCTCACGCGACTTTATGAATCTCTCAGACGATTCTTAATCTAGGTCGCACTTATTATTGTTTTATAGTATTTTGTTAGTCCCCTAGCATGTTTCTTTTGCGTATGATATGAGCCCCATCGTGATTCTTCTCCGTGGGGTATGATGTATTGCAAACCTAGGTCATAATCCCAAACAAATCATAACATCATCTTTGATACCATGTAGGAAAATATATGATTGATACATTCAAATCAAGCTTGGGCTTAACCAATTATACAATGATCCCATTACAAATTTGATTCAAGTCTCCTAAGGTTGTTGGCCATTACACACATCATGGAACTTGAATTTGGCCACAAAAATTATTAAATCACTCCCTCGAATTGATGAATCGCTCAGGCGATTTTTAATCTAGGTCGCACATATTATTGTTTTATATTATTTTGTTAGTCCCCTAGCATGTTTCTTTTGCGAATGATATGAGCCCCATCGTGATTCTTCTTCGTGGGGTATGATGTATTGCAAACCTAGGTCATAATCCCAAACAAATCATAACATCATCTTTGATACCATGTAGGAAAATATATGATTGATACATTCAAATCAAGCTTGGGCTTAACCAATTATACAATGATCCCATTACAAATTTGATTCAAGTCTCCTAAGGTTGTTGGCCATTACACACATCCTGGAACTTGAATTTGGCCACAAAAATAATAAAATCGCTCACTCGACTTGATGAATCGCTCAGGCGATTCTTAATCTAGGTCGCACTTATTGTTGTTTTATCTTATTTTGTTAGTCCCCTAGGATGTTTCTTTTGCGTATGATATGAGCCCCATCGTGATTCTTCTCCGTAGGGTATGATGTATTGAAAACCTAGGTCATAATCCCAAACAAATCTTAACATCATCTTTGTTACCATGTAGAAAACATTGTGATTGATACATTCAAATCAAGCTTGGGCATAACCAATTATACAATGATCCCATTACAAATTTGATTCAAGTCTCCTAAGGTTGTTGGCCATTACACACATCATGGAACTTGAATTTGGCCACAAAAATTATTAAATCACTCCCTCGAATTGATGAATCGCTCAGGCGATTTTTAATCTAGGTCGCACATATTATTGTTTTATATTATTTTGTTAGTCCCCTAGCATGTTTCTTTTGCGTATGATATGAGCCCCATCGTGATTCTTCTCCGTGGGGTATGATGTATTGCAAACCTAGGTCATAATCCCAAACAAATCTTAACATCATCTTTGTTACCATGTAGAAAAAATTATGATTGATACATTCAAATCAAGCTTGGGCGTAACCAATTATACAATGATCCCATTACAAATTTGATTCAAGTCTCCTAAGGTTGTTGGCCATTAAACACATCATGGAACTTGAATTTGGCCACAAAAATTATTAAATCGCTCACGCGACTTGATGAATCTCTCAGACGATTCTTAATCTAGGTCGCACTTATTATTGTTTTATAGTATTTTGTTAGTCCCCTAGCATGTTTCTTTTGCGTATGATATGAGCCCCATCGTGATTCTTCTCCTTGGGGTATGATGTATTGCAAACCTAGGTCATAATCCCAAACAAATCTTAACATCATCTTTGTTACCATGTAGAAAACATTGTGATTGATACATTCAAATCAAGCTTGGGCATAACCAATTATACAATGATCCCATTACAAATTTGATTCAAGTCTCCTAAGGTTGTTGGCCATTACACACATCATGAAACTTGAATTTGGCCACAAAAATAATAAAATCGTTCACTCGACTTGATGAATCGCTCAGGCGATTCTTAATCTAGGTCGCACTTATTATTGTTTTATATTATTTTGTTAGTCCCCTAGCATGTTTCTTTTGCGTATGATATGAGCCCCATCGTGATTCTTCTCCGTGGGGTATGATGTATTGCAAACCTAGGTCATAATCCCAAACAAATCATAACATCATCTTTGATACCATGTAGGAAAATATATGATTGATACATTCAAATCAAGCTTGGGCTTAACCAATTATACAATGATCCCATTACAAATTTGATTCAAGTCTCCTAAGGTTGTTGGCCATTACACACATCATGAAACTTGAATTTGGCCACAAAAATAATAAAATCGCTCACTCGACTTGATGAATCGCTCAGGCGATTCTTAATCTAGGTCGCACATATTATTGTTTTATATTATTTTGTTAGTCCCCTAGCATGTTTCTTTTGCGTATGATATGAGCCCCATCGTGATTCTTCTCCGTGGGGTATGATGTATTGCAAACCTAGGTCATAATCCCAAACAAATCTTAACATCATCTTTGTTACCATGTAGAAAAAATTATGATTGATACATTCAAATCAAGCTTGGGCGTAACCAATTATACAATGATCCCATTACAAATTTGATTCAAGTCTCCTAAGGTTGTTGGCCATTAAACACATCATGGAACTTGAATTTGGCCACAAAAATTATTAAATCGCTCACGCGACTTGATGAATCTCTCAGACGATTCTTAATCTAGGTCGCACTTATTATTGTTTTATAGTATTTTGTTAGTCCCCTAGCATGTTTCTTTTGCGTATGATATGAGCCCCATCGTGATTCTTCTCCGTGGGGTATGATGTATTGCAAACCTAGGTCATAATCCCAAACAAATCTTAACATCATCTTTGTTACCATGTAGAAAACATTGTGATTGATACATTCAAATCAAGCTTGGGCATAACCAATTATACAATGATCCCATTACAAATTTGATTCAAGTCTCCTAAGGTTGTTGGCCATTACACACATCATGAAACTTGAATTTGGCCACAAAAATAATAAAATCGCTCACTCGACTTGATGAATCGCTCAGGCGATTCTTAATCTAGGTCGCACTTATTATTGTTTTATATTATTTTGTTAGTCCCCTAGCATGTTTCTTTTGCGTATGATATGAGCCCCATCGTGATTCTTCTCCGTGGGGTATGATGTATTGCAAACCTAGGTCATAATCCCAAACAAATCATAACATCATCTTTGATACCATGTAGGAAAATATATGATTGATACATTCAAATCAAGCTTGGGCTTAACCAATTATACAATGATCCCATTACAAATTTGATTCAAGTCTCCTAAGGTTGTTGGCCATTACACACATCATGAAACTTGAATTTGGCCACAAAAATAATAAAATCGCTCACTCGACTTGATGAATCGCTCAGGCGATTCTTAATCTAGGTCGCACTTATTATTGTTTTATCTTATTTTGTTAGTCCCCTAGGATGTTTCTTTTGCGTATGATATGAGCCCCATCGTGATTCTTCTCCGTAGGGTATGATGTATTGAAAACCTAGGTCATAATCCCAAACAAATCTTAACATCATCTTTGTTACCATGTAGAAAACATTGTGATTGATACATTCAAATCAAGCTTGGGCATAACCAATTATACAATGATCCCATTACAAATTTGATTCAAGTCTCCTAAGGTTGTTGGCCATTACACACATCATGGAACTTGAATTTGGCCACAAAAATTATTAAATCCCTCACGCGACTTGATCAATCGCTCAGGCGATTCTTAATCTAGGTCGCACTTATTATTGTTTTATATTATTTTGTTAGTCCCCTAGCATGTTTCTTTTGCGTATTATATGAGCCCTATGGTGATTCTTCTCCGTGGGGTATGATGTATTGCAAACCTAGGTCATAATCCCAAACACATCTTAACATCATCTTTGTTACCATGTAGAAAACATTGTGATTGATACATTCAAATCAAGCTTGGGCATAACCAATTATACAATGATCCCATTACAAATTTGATTCAAGTCTCCTAAGATTGTTGGCCATTACACACAGTATGGAACTTGAACTTGGCCACAAAAATTATTAAATCGCTCACTCGACTTGATCAATCGGTCAGGCGATTCTTATTGTAGGTCGCACTTATTATTGTTTTATATTATTTTGTTAGTCCCCTAGCATGTTTCATTTGCGTATGATATGAGCCCTATCGTGATTCTTCTCCGTGGGGTATGATGTATTGCAAACCTAGGTCATAATCCCAAACACATCTTAACATCATCTTTGTTACCATGTAGAAAACATTGTGATTGATACATTCAAATCAAGATTGGGCATAACCAATTATACAATGATCCCATTACAAATTTGATTCAAGTCTCCTAAGGTTGTTGGCCATTACACACATCATGGAACTTGAATTTGGCCACAAAAATTATTAAATCACTCCCTCGAATTGATGAATCGCTCAGGCGATTTTTAATCTAGGTCGCACATATTATTGTTTTATATTATTTTGTTAGTCCCCTAGCATGTTTCTTTTGCGAATGATATGAGCCCCATCGTGATTCTTCTTCGTGGGGTATGATGTATTGCAAACCTAGGTCATAATCCCAAACAAATCTTAACATCATCTTTGTTACCATGTAGAAAAAATTATGATTGATACATTCAAATCAAGCTTGGGCGTAACCAATTATACAATGATCCCATTACAAATTTGATTCAAGTCTCCTAAGGTTGTTGGCCATTAAACACATCATGGAACTTGAATTTGGCCACAAAAATTATTAAATCGCTCACGCGACATGATGAATCTCTAAGACGATTCTTAATCTAGGTCGCACTTATTATTGTTTTATAGTATTTTGTTAGTCCCCTAGCATGTTTCTTTTGCGTATGATATGAGCCCCATCGTGATTCTTCTCCGTGGGGTATGATGTATTGCAAACCTAGGTCATAATCCCAAACAAATCTTAACATCATCTTTGTTACCATGTAGAAAACATTGTGATTGATACATTCAAATCAAGCTTGGGCATAACCAATTATACAATGATCCCATTACAAATTTGATTCAAGTCTCCTAAGGTTGTTGGCCATTACTGTAACGCCCCGACTTTTCGGACGTAAAGGTAGAGCGTATGTGTTTACCTAATTGCGCGAATTAATTGTTTTTACGTGTTTTATATTTAATTTTATTATAATTGTTATTATTTTATTATATTATATTATAATATTTATTCTAATATCATAAATTATATATATATTTCGTATATATATACATATATGAATATATGTTTAATTATGGTATTATTAATTTAATGATTATACTAATTATATGTTTTATTAATTAATCATGTTTTAATTAACTAATTATTTATATATATACATTTATACGTGAAATCATATATATGCATGAAACCATAATTTTTGCATGGGATTTAATATAAATTATGCATGCAAAATTATATTGATGCATGGAAAATTTTAATTTTGTATGGAATGATTTCTGCATGAGTTTTTATTAATTGTGCATGGGAATTTATATGATTATGCATGAATTGCATATATGAGCTTGTTCGTTTATTTTGTGCTTTGTTCTTATATGATATGATATCAAATTGCCGCGATTTTGTAATATGTTGTACATATATGTGTTATGAACATGATTCTATGCTCAAATTATGTTTTCGAATTCATTTGTTTAGTTAACAAATTTAATTTGTTTTGAGGAACCAAAACGGGGGCTAACGAGCACTTAGCGTACCTTTGGTTCCGAATTTAATATCTTGAGCTCGGGAACTCGGATTCGAGTTCCGTCAACTCCGCTGAACTCGTAACGAAAATTCGAGTTTAGTAAACTTAGCCTTATAATTTTCCCAATTCGTTTGAAACTCCGAAATCCAACCGAAAAACGAAACGGAGACCAACTTGACCTTGTTGCACTAATTGAACCATATCTCATCCAAACCATAACCAAATTAACCATGGTTTGATTCCTTTTAACCCTAACTCAACCATCTATCAGTACATATCAAGCTCTAACCGAGATTATCCTCTCACAAGCCCCAAAATATCAGCCAAAGCTACTGCCCTACAGTCCAGTCCCGAAACCCTTCTTCCCTTGGAGATTTTGGAGCTCAATCTCGTCCAAACTTCAACCAATCATCAAGGTAAGCTTAGGGTTGCATAGTATGATTAATTCTGATCATTATCATCCTTCCATTCATGATTTTCAGCTTGGATTCTTCATTTCTGGGCAAATTCCCGAAAATAAGGAATTTTGGGCAATATGTTGATCTCTTTCGTTTCTCATTGATTTTGAGTGATTCCAAGCCTGAGTTTGATTGTTTTAACATCCTCATGTCATTTATGATCTTTGATTTCGTAGTCGTTGAGTTATATATGAGATAGCATTTATGTAAATTTCAGAAAATTTCACTTAAGATCACGTATGCTTCCATGCTTTGCTTGATCACTCTTGGAACTGATTTCCTTGTGAATATATGATATTTTGCTGCTTATTTGATGACCTTTTTGGACCTGAACTGAATCGGATTTATGGAATACGAGCATGCCCTGTTTTCGCGTTTGTTGCCCTGTTTTTTTCAACTGACTTTCAGCTGTCATTTTGCTTCGTTTCCTTCTTCCTTTTTGGCTGTCCAATTCGTAGCTTTTAGCATGTATCTTTGTTGAGTTTCTTGCAGCATTTTGGACCTTGTATGTTGCTTGTGTGGCCTTCGTTCTTGTTGGGTTTTTCTTGCTCTGTTTCTGCGTATTTCTGTTGCAAACAGAGGCTGTTGCTGCTGCACGTCACGGGCGTGCCATTTTTGGCCGTTCCGGCGAGACACGGGGGTGCAAACTGGGCTTGGCATTTCTGTACCGAGACACGGGGGTGTATCGGTTTGTTCTAGAAGGGTGATACGGGGGTGTCACCCCGTTTCGCTTGGTTTCTGCTGTAAATTTCTGGAGATGTTCCTGCTGTTGTTTCCTTAGCTTTGCTGCTGCTTCTGCTGTACGTAGGGTATATATATATATACATATATATGCATGTCTGTGTGTAGGGTTGGTTGTGGTTGGTATTGTGTATACAAATACTTGTGTGTGTGTGTGATTGCATGCGTATATATGTATAATTGTGTATTGTGTGTTAGTGTGCATGCATGGGAGTGAGTTTTGTGTGTGCATGATTGTGTTTGTGCAGGTTATATAGTGTATATTTGCATGCATGTATAATTATAGTATATATAGTATATGTATTTATGCATGTAATATATGATATATATATATATGCATGCATGGGTGGGTTTGTATGTGTGTACGTGTGTATATGTATATCTTATATGTATATATTATATTATGTGAATATTTATTATATATATTATATGTTATTATATATATTGTATTATTTATATATTATATGTTTATTCAAATATTAATGGATTTAATTTAAGTCTTGAAATTAATTGAATTCTATTTCGCGTATTTATTCTACTGACAATTGTTTGAACGTTTCAATTATTGATTTTATACCTAAATGCGAAATTGAATAATATGTGTTATGCTTCTTAAATGAATTTTAGATTAATTGATATGCATTATGAATATTATGAATGATTTGAAATTATGAAATTTATATGAACCTATGAATGTTAGGAATTTATGGAATTAATATGAATTTATGAACTTATGAAATTGAATGAAATATATGAACGAATGGATGATTATATGATTTAAATTTCTTAATCGTGCACATGAACATTTTTATGATATAATATGATCATTTAAGCACTCATGTCATATGCACTTCATTGCCGAGCGTCATATGTGGTCATTGTGTCTCATACCTTTTCTTTTGAACAGATTCGGGTTTGGTCGGAGACAAGGGCGAGCCCTGAGACGCTTGTGTCTTATTTTGCTTTGGAAAAAGGTGGGTTTTTCTTCTATTAGTTAAAACAACCCTATAACTCCCTTATGTGCAAAGTTTTAAGCCAAAAGAATATATTTATATAAATCGAGTCATTTTGAGTAAATGATTTCAAATGTATGACCCCTTTTTATTATGAAACCCTACCTTATGTTTTGGCGAGATTGTATGGATGTTATGTTCACGGGCCCCGGGACTTAGTATATGTGGCTAACCGAGGAAGCAAGGGCTGACGGGGATCCCATATACTAGTCCCAACCAAACTACGGTGATACCGGCCCTCGCTAGGAGGTTTAGCGAGGAATGGGAGCTGCGTGCCCTTGGGGGATTCATGTACCCCCATTGGCCTATGTATTTATCGGTGGTCAGGTCTAGCTAACTTGTCCACCACCCGGAGGAAGAAGGTGTATATGTATGATTATGATCATTTTTGTATGTGCACGAAAGATATGTGTGATAACCAATAATTATGATATGATTACACGAGGAGAAGGTTGGAGATTGTGCACGCTCACTCGCCGAGCTTAAACCCTTATGAACAATTATGAATGAATATGAACGTCGTAATCCCGTTGATGTTTTCTATTGTTTTAACCACTTGGTAAATTCCTTTCAAACTTCACACGGGATTAGGGCTTGCATGTATTTGTTTAAATTACGCGATATTATATATCTTATGCCCCGTTTTATACCCACCAGTCTCTTTTAGACTGAACCCGGTTGTTTTCAGCTGTTTTGTGCAGGTATAGGAGTGCTAGGCGGGAATACAAGTCGTCTAGGTCTTGCATTTATGTTTAGCACTTCTTTCAGTCTCATATTCATACCCTTGTTGCTACTTTTGTATTTGATTCTAGTTTATATTGGAGCGTTAAGATTTTGTAGGCCGTGAGTGCCGTTGCATATTAGAATGCTTTTGCATATCTATTTTTGGAGCTTGTTAGCTCATTGTATATATACTATGTAGTTCTTGCTTCCGCGAATTTTATTTAGCTCTGATTTTATGATTCCTGCACTGATTGGTTCAAGGGTTAGTCCCGCCTAGCATAGCGTGTGTGTTGTGTCCCCGTTCGCCGCGGATTCGGCACGTGTATGGACTTCCATTTCATATAAGGGTCGGGTCTCGGTGCGGGGGATATGGTACCTTACGCTCGGGTGCTACATCCTTAAGTGGTATCAGAGCTTAGGGTTGCAAAACCCGGGCTCTAGTGTCGTGTTGAGTCAGTTAGGTCGTTCGGCTTTAGGAACAACTTGTCAATGTGTTGCATATGCATTGTTTACGTGCTTGTGTGCCTTAAATCTTGAATTTTGATCGAAATTAATTGCATCTGCATGCATGGACTAAAGATAGCATGCATTTTAGTGTTCCTTGAACAGGATGCCTCCACGTAGACATCGTGAGAGATCTCCCGGACATCGTCGTCGTCATGATCGATCTCCTACGCCTCCACCCCAACCACAAGCACCACCGATGGATATGGGGAATTTTATGGAAGCAGTTTTCAACTATGTCGAGTATAGGAGGGCTCAAGCTCCCCCACCAAAACCAGCAGGACAACAAGCTCCTCCACTAAACCATAACAATAGAGATCCTCATGAGGTGTTTCTAAGTTACAACCCCCCTCGGTTTTCTGGTTCTATCGACGATTCGGTGTCGGAGGGTTGGTTGATTCGACTAGAGAGGATATTTGGGGTCCGACAGTTTACCACGCAAGAGAAGGCCCAATTTGCTATATTCCAACTCGATGAGGATGCATATGAATGGTGGGAACGAACAAGAGAGAAGCTTGAAGTCGATGAAGAGGAAGTAACTTGGGAAGTTTTTAAAAGAGAATTCAGAGAATGTTTTGTGCCGGAGGTAGTGAGAGAGAGAAAGGAGCAAGAGTTCATGGATCTAAAGCAAGGAGCGCGTACGGTGACCCAATATCTCACAGTATTTAACAGACTTGGGAAATATGCTCCTCACGTCACCCGGGATGAGAAGAGAAAGTCAAGGAAATTTATTGCGGGATTAAGACAGGATTTGAGACACGGTCAAGCAGGTCACAATTTTGAGTCTTTTGCCGATACGGTACAGAGGGCTCTAGTTCAAGAAGAGGAATATAAGAAGACAGATCCGATTTTTAGGCCACTGATGGAGCGAGGTTCTGGAGCAAGTTCGGGAAAGCGACCTATGGTTCAAGCTACTTCCCCTCCTAAGATTCCATTTAAGAAACCAAGAATGGGAGGACAAACTCCACCGGCTCTCAAAGCTTTGCCTGCACCAACAAGGGATCGACAAGGTCCGAATGAAGCACGATTCTCCAAGCCACCATGCACATATTGTGGAGGGCCAACTCACAACTATCACAACTGCTGGAAGAGGTTGGGTTTATGCTTAATATGTGGAAAAGCTGATCATAGGGCGGATATATGCCCCGACAAGACTCCGGGATTTAAAAAGGGAGTTCAAAGGCCAATGATCCAGGCTCGTGCTGTGACGCCCCGACATTTCGGCCGTACAGGTATGACGTAATTGTTTACCAAAATGCGCGAAATAATTAATTATGTGTGTTTTATATATTTAATTTAATTTTTATTTATATTAAATGTTAATTGTTTTAATTTAATGTTATTAATATTAATTGCATTATATAATATAAGTATATATATATATATATATATTAACGTACGTGCATGCATGAATTTAAATTTTTGCATGCATAATTAGTATAAATCATATTTGCATGCATATTTTATAATTATAACATATATATTTGCATGCATGTAATTATATATATATTATATACGTTGCATGCCTTTTATATGTAATGTATTATAATTGAATTAGTTGGTTATTTTGTTAAATGTTATGGCTTTTATTGTTTCATTGCGTTTGAGTGCTTCGTTTCTATTTGAATTGATACCGGAATTTTGTACGAATTTAATATGTTGAACTTATACGTGTCTTGTACATAAATATTTGTTCGTTTCGTATTTTCGAATTCATTTGCTTGTGTTTCGGATTTAATTTGAATTGTGGAATCCAAGTCGGGGGCTAACGAGCACTTAGCGCACCCTTGGTTCCGTATTTAATATCTTGAGCTCGGGAACTCGGATTCGAGTTCCGTCAAATCCGCTGAACTCGTAACGAAAATTCGAGTTTAGTAAACTTAGCCATATATTTTTCCCAACTCATTTCAACCTCCGAAATTTAACCGAAAAACCTACACGGCGCCAAAACTGCCACCTTTCACCAAAATAGCCATATCTCTTACCATACTTGACCAAATTAACCATGGTTTGAACTTTTGAGACCCTAACTCAACCATCTATCTGATCATTATCCTCCCCAACCAAATTAGTCTCTCATACTTAGAGAAATCAGCCCTCTTTCCTCTGCTTTCTAGAAATCCCGTAGCCAAGCCAACCTCTTGAGATTCAAGCTCAAATCTCTTTCAAACCTCCATTAATCAACAAGGTAAGCTTGGTTATGTTATGCACATCCATCATGAGTCATTTTCATTCATTCATCTCTGAATTTGAGCATCAATTCGTGAGCTTTTGACAGAAATGAACATATATAGAATTAGGTTTGGAATTGGTTGATCTTCTTCCATACTTGAGCTTTTTGGATGATTCCAAGCTTGAGAATGATTGTTTTGATATCTTCTTTTCATTTATGATCATTAATTGCATGGTAGTTGAAGTATTTATGAGATATTAACTTTGGATCATTGAGAAAACTTTGAAGAAAAGTCACGTGTGACAGCCTTCCTTGTTTGAACTGCTGTGGGACTGATTTGTATGTTGAATTTGTGGTGTTTTGCTGCACATATGACAACCTAACTCACATGAATGTGTTGGGATTGCTTGAGATCAGTTGTACCCTGTTTTTACGTGATTTATGCCCTGTTTTTGGACTGGAAAAATTTCTGTCAGCAGCTGCGTTTTTCCTTGATGTTGCTGTCATTTTTGTTCAATATTAGGGCTGGTTTTAGGCTGTATTTCATGTTATTTATAGCTGCATATATGTGGTCTATTTGTTGCTTGAATGTTGCTGCGTTTAAGCTAGAGAAACGGGGGTTCCTCGCGTGATGGTTGCTGCTGCGTTTGCTGCGAAACGGGCGTGTCATTCCTGCGTGTTTCAGCTGGAACGGGGGTGTTTCTTGGGTGGCTATTTCTGTACCGAGACACGGGGGTGTCTCGGTTTGCTCCTTGAAGGTGACACCCCCGTGTCACCTTAATTTTCCATGCCTGTCTGCTGTTTCGCGAGCTGCCGCTGCTGCTGTTCATTCTTCCTTTTATTTCCTGCATGAACTTTGATTGTTAAATGGTTTGCATGCATTCTCTTATTACTTTGCATGCATGTTATAAATTTGCATGCATTATTGTATAAATTTGCATGCATGTTTGTGTATTTGTTGCATGTGTAGTACGTATATATGTATATATAATATAGTACGTATATGCATATATATATATATTGAATATATTATATATATTTATTAAATATTAATTGTTATTTGATTTAATTGAATTATTTAAATTAAATGTTACCTATTTCATGTTTTATTTAATTTCCTAATTTTAATTGAATGTATTTAATTGTTTAATTTCTAATTGTAAATACAATTTAATATGTTTAAATGTTATGTTCTAATTTTTAAAATGTGAGATTAATATGAATTATGAAATTATGAAATTGAATGAAATATATGAACGAATGAATGATTGTATGTTTTAAATTTATTAATCGTGCACATGAACATTTTTATGATATAATATGATCATTTATGCATTCACGTCATATTCATTTCATGGCCGAGCGTCATATGTGGTCATTGAGTCTCACTTCACTTTTCTTGCACAGATTTCGATCCCGTTGGAGACAAGGCCAATCCTTGAGGCTTTCGTATCTTCTTTTGTCGGTACGAGGTGGGTTTCTCTACTACTTAGATAAAACGACCCGATATATCCCCCTATGTGAAAAGTTTTAAGCCAAAGTGATACGGTATATATATATATTGAGTCTTTTATCGAGTAAACGATTGCAAACGTAAAACCCTTATTTCTTGAATCCTACCAAATGTTTTGGCGAGTATTGATTGATGGATTGCACTGATTGGGGGCCCGGGGTTCTTGGTGTGAGTGGCTATCCGAGGAAGCATGGGCTGACGGTGATCCCTCACACTAGTTCCCACTATTGAACAGCGGTACCGGACCTCGTCAGGAGATTGGCGGGGAAAGGGAGCTGAGTGCCATCTGGGGAGTCATGTAACCCCTTTTGGCCAATGACTGGGTGGACGGGTCTTGCAAGCCCGCCCACCAACCCGGAGGAAGAAGGTGTATATGACCGATTGAATAGAATCGATTGATTGAGCACAAAAGAATGATATGCATGAAAGACTTAATGAATGAATGATTGATTGAATCACACTTGGTGTTGGTTGGAGTTGATGCACGCCCACTCGCCGGGCCACTAATGACCTATTGTAAAACTGATCATTATAATCCCTTTCGATGATTCCTCTATTTCTTCCACTTGGGAACCGTTTCTAAAACCTCGCTTGGGATTATAATCTGCATGTGATTGTTTAAATTCAGTTATATATTATATTTATGCCAATGTTTTATACCCACCAGTCCCTTTTGGACTGAACCCGTTTGGTTTTCAGCTGTTTGGTGCAGGTGTCGAGAGAGCTAGGCGGGAATACGAGTCCTAGGTCTTGCATTCGTCTCTAGCTCTATATTTGGTCTTACACTTGCATCTTACACATTTGATTATTGTATATGGATATGTTATTGGAGCGTACACATGTTTTGGGCCGTGATGGCTTGCATTGATGTATATGAATTGTATTTTGGAGCTTGGATGCTCGTGGTATATATATGATATGCTTTGCTCGTTTATTGCTTCCGCTTTATTGATTTTCTCTGATTCGTATGGTTAAGGGTTAGCCCGCCTAGCATAGAGTGTGTGTTTGTCCCCGTTCGCCGTGATTTAGCTCGGGTATGGATCGTTCATTTCATATTCGGGTCGGGTCTCGGTGCGGGGGATGTGACACCTTGCGCTCGGGTGTTACACGTGCTTACGCTCTCGAAGGTGAAGAGCAAGATGGAGAGATCAATCCCACAGCTGTGGTAGAAGGTACCCTATGCATACATAACATGAGCATTCATGCACTCTTTCATGCACTTTTCGATTCGAATGTTACGCATTTCTTTTATTTCTTGTGACTTAATTGCTATTCTGTGCTTGCCTGTTATTTGCTTTTTCTTCTTGTTGTTTGGTGAGTTCGCCACTGGGTGGTAGTCTTCAGACAGATTAGTTGGTTTGGGAGTGTTCAGTTTTGATTGAAGGAAAGAATATCCGGCTGATTTGGATGAGGTTAAGGATTCAATTAGAGGTATTACTTAAAGTTGGATATATACGGTCGAAATCGTCCCATTGGGGTGCTCCGGCTGCTTTATGGTATTAGGATAAGTTGTGGTAATCTTCTTCGATGACATTTGGGTTTATTCGAGAACTCCAGAGGATCATGCAAGGCACCTCAGAATTTTGTTGGAGACCTTAAGAGAGCATCGGATTGTATGCTAAGTTCAGCAAAGGCGAGTTTTGGATTGATCAGGTAGCATTTCTGGGTCATATTATTTCAAGGAAAGGTTTGGAAGTAGACCCTTCTAAGTATGAGACGATTGTTCATTGGCAAAGCCGAAAAATGTTTCAGAAGTAAAGTGTTTCTGGGGTTTGGCAGATTACTATCGAAGCTTTGCACAGGATTTTCGAGGATTACAGCTCCCTTAACCCGATTGACTAAGAAGGTGGTTAAGTTTGAGTGGGACGAGGCATGAGGATAGCTTTCAACTTTTAAAGGAAAAGTTGACCACCGCTCCTGTATTAGCACTTCCTGAAGGTACAGAAAGATATACAGTTTATACGGACGCCTCAAAAGGAAGTTTGGGGATGTGTGGCGATGCAAAATGGAAGAGTGATCGCCTATGCCTCAAGGAAACTGAAAGAGCATGAACAGAACTACCCCACTCACGAGTCGGAATTAGTGACAGTGATCTTTGCTTTGAGTAATGAAGGGGACTTGGAAGTATTAAATACAGTGGATTTGCTGCTCAAGGCATTTAGAAACAAGGAAGTGGTTAAAATTAATGGTAGAGAACAGGCAGTAAATAAATGAAGACGATGAAAGGTGAGAGACCTGAAGGAGAATTACGGTAAGGAAATTTTCAAAGCTGTGACATCAGCTCTGTTTGAGGTAAACGAATACAACCCGAGTGGACGTTACATTATTTCAGAAATGTAGAACTACAAGGAAGGTAGAAGAGCTAACCTGAAAGAAGGTGTTGAGGTTTTATTGAAGCAATTCTATTGATGGGATTTGGGTTATCCTGGACAAGTGGACAAAATCCGCTCATTTTCTTACAACCAGAATGTCCGATAAATGAGTAATTTGGCTAAGAGATACAATGAGGAGATTATCAGGCTTCTTGGTGTACCTGTTAATATTGTCTCGGATCGGGATCCCAGATTTACTTCAAGGTGATGGCAAGAATTGCAGGAGTGTTTGGGAACAAGGCTTCATTTCAGCACAGCTTTCCATCCTCAGACCGACGGACAATCAGAAAGATTGATTAAGTATCTGGAGGATTTGTTGAGAGCATGTGCATTGGAATTTCGAAGTTCGTGTAATGAGCAGTTACAGATAAGTGAGTTGCTTACTACAACAGCTATCAAGCCTCGATTGAAATGGTCCTTATGAAGCTCTTTATCGACGTAAATGTCGATCACCGTTCCTCTTTGACTTGGAGGAATGTAATTGGACCAAGCAAGAAGGGATTAATAGAGGGGAAAAGAAGGAAAAACCCTCTAAGACAGTACAAGATGTTATTGATAAGTTCCAGATAGTTAGACCACGGATGAAGGCTGTTCAGGATCGACAAAAGATTTATGTAAGTCTTCGGAAGAAGAAATTGAAGGTTGAGATTGGGGATAAGGTTTTCGTAAAGGCTTCCCCACGAAAAGGATTCTCAAGGATTGAACGAGAGGATAAGATGTAAAGGTTTCACCCCGAGTTGTTTCCGAGCGAACAGTGAATCCGAGGACGGATTCTTTTAAGGGGGAGAGATTGTAACGCCCCGACTTTTCGGACGTAAAGGTAGAGCGTATGTGTTTACCTAATTGCGCGAATTAATTGTTTTTACGTGTTTTATATTTAATTTTATTATAATTGTTATTATTTTATTATATTATATTATAATATTTATTCTAATATCATAAATTATATATATATTTCGTATATATATACATATATGAATATATGTTTAATTATGGTATTATTAATTTAATGATTATACTAATTATATGTTTTATTAATTAATCATGTTTTAATTAACTAATTATTTATATATATACATTTATACGTGAAATCATATATATGCATGAAACCATAATTTTTGCATGGGATTTAATATAAATTATGCATGCAAAATTATATTGATGCATGGAAAATTTTAATTTTGTATGGAATGATTTCTGCATGAGTTTTTATTAATTGTGCATGGGAATTTATATGATTATGCATGAATTGCATATATGAGTTTGTTCGTTTATTTTGTGCTTCGTTCTTATATGATATGATATCAAATTGCCGCGATTTTGTAATATGTTGTACATATATGTGTTATGAACATGATTCTATGCTCAAATTATGTTTTCGAATTCATTTGTTTAGTTAACAAATTTAATTTGTTTTGAGGAACCAAAACGGGGGCTAACGAGCACTTAGCGTACCTTTGGTTCCGAATTTAATATCTTGAGCTCGGGAACTCGGATTCGAGTTCCGTCAACTCTGCTGAACTCGTAACGAAAATTCGAGTTTAGTAAACTTAGCCTTATAATTTTCCCAATTCGTTTGAAACTCCGAAATCCAACCGAAAAACGAAACGGAGACCAACTTGACCTTGTTGCACTAATTGAACCATATCTCATCCAAACCATAACCAAATTAACCATGGTTTGATTCCTTTTAACCCTAACTCAACCATCTATCAGTACATATCAAGCTCTAACCGAGATTATCCTCTCACAAGCCCCAAAATATCAGCCAAAGCTACTGCCCTACAGTCCAGTCCCGAAACCCTTCTTCCCTTGGAGATTTTGGAGCTCAATCTCGTCCAAACTTCAACCAATCATCAAGGTAAGCTTAGGGTTGCATAGTATGATTAATTCTGATCATTATCATCCTTCCATTCATGATTTTCAGCTTGGATTCTTCATTTCTGGGCAAATTCCCGAAAATAAGGAATTTTGGGCAATATGTTGATCTCTTTCGTTTCTCATTGATTTTGAGTGATTCCAAGCCTGAGTTTGATTGTTTTAACATCCTCATGTCATTTATGATCTTTGATTTCGTAGTCGTTGAGTTATATATGAGATAGCATTTATGTAAATTTCAGAAAATTTCACTTAAGATCACGTATGCTTCCATGCTTTGCTTGATCACTCTTGGAACTGATTTCCTTGTGAATATATGATATTTTGCTGCTTATTTGATGACCTTTTTGGACCTGAACTGAATCGGATTTATGGAATACGAGCATGCCCTGTTTTCGCGTTTGTTGCCCTGTTTTTTTCAACTGACTTTCAGCTGTCATTTTGCTTCGTTTCCTTCTTCCTTTTTGGCTGTCCAATTCGTAGCTTTTAGCATGTATCTTTGTTGAGTTTCTTGCAGCATTTTGGACCTTGTATGTTGCTTGTGTGGCCTTCGTTCTTGTTGGGTTTTTCTTGCTCTGTTTCTGCGTATTTCTGTTGCAAACAGAGGCTGTTGCTGCTGCACGTCACGGGCGTGCCATTTTTGGCCGTTCCGGCGAGACACGGGGGTGCAAACTGGGCTTGGCATTTCTGTACCGAGACACGGGGGTGTCTCGGTTTGTTCTAGAAGGGTGACACGGGGGTGTCACCCCGTTTCGCTTGGTTTCTGCTGTGAATTTCTGGAGATGTTCCTGCTGTTGTTTCCTTAGCTTTGCTGCTGCTTCTGCTGTACGTAGGGTATATATATATATACATATATATGCATGTCTGTGTGTAGGGTTGGTTGTGGTTGGTATTGTGTATACAAATACTTGTGTGTGTGTGTGATTGCATGCGTATATATGTATAATTGTGTATTGTGTGTTAGTGTGCATGCATGGGAGTGAGTTTTGTGTGTGCATGATTGTGTTTGTGCAGGTTATATAGTGTATATTTGCATGCATGTATAATTATAGTATATATAGTATATGTATTTATGCATGTAATATATGATATATATATATATGCATGCATGGGTGGGTTTGTATGTGTGTACGTGTGTATATGTATATCTTATATGTATATATTATATTATGTGAATATTTATTATATATATTATATGTTATTATATATATTGTATTATTTATATATTATATGTTTATTCAAATATTAATGGATTTAATTTAAGTCTTGAAATTAATTGAATTCTATTTCGCGTATTTATTCTACTGACAATTGTTTGAACGTTTCAATTATTTATTTTATACCTAAATGCGAAATTGAATAATATGTGTTATGCTTCTTAAATGAATTTTAGATTAATTGATATGCATTATGAATATTATGAATGATTTGAAATTATGAAATTTATAAGAACCTATGAATGTTAGGAATTTATGGAATTAATATGAATTTATGAACTTATGAAATTGAATGAAATATATGAACGAATGGATGATTATATGATTTAAATTTCTTAATCGTGCACATGAACATTTTTATGATATAATATGATCATTTAAGCACTCATGTCATATGCACTTCATTGCCGAGCGTCATATGTGGTCATTGTGTCTCATACCTTTTCTTTTGAACAGATTCGGGTTTGGTCGGAGACAAGGGCGAGCCCTGAGACGCTTGTGTCTTATTTTGCTTTGGAAAAAGGTGGGTTTTTCTTCTATTAGTTAAAACAACCCTATAACTCCCTTATGTGCAAAGTTTTAAGCCAAAAGAATATATTTATATAAATCGAGTCATTTTGAGTAAATGATTTCAAATGTATGACCCCTTTTTATTATGAAACCCTACCTTATGTTTTGGCGAGATTGTATGGATGTTATGTTCACGGGCCCCGGGACTTAGTATATGTGGCTAACCGAGGAAGCAAGGGCTGACGGGGATCCCATATACTAGTCCCAACCAAACTACGGTGATACCGGCCCTCGCTAGGAGGTTTAGCGAGGAATGGGAGCTGCGTGCCCTTGGGGGATTCATGTACCCCCATTGGCCTATGTATTTATCGGTGGTCAGGTCTAGCTAACTTGTCCACCACCCGGAGGAAGAAGGTGTATATGTATGATTATGATCATTTTTGTATGTGCACGAAAGATATGTGTGATAACCAATAATTATGATATGATTACACGAGGAGAAGGTTGGAGATTGTGCACGCTCACTCGCCGAGCTTAAACCCTTATGAACAATTATGAATGAATATGAACGTCGTAATCCCGTTGATGTTTTCTATTGTTTTAACCACTTGGTAAATTCCTTTCAAACTTCACACGGGATTAGGGCTTGCATGTATTTGTTTAAATTACGCGATATTATATATCTTATGCCCCGTTTTATACCCACCAGTCTCTTTTAGACTGAACCCGGTTGTTTTCAGCTGTTTTGTGCAGGTATAGGAGTGCTAGGCGGGAATACAAGTCGTCTAGGTCTTGCATTTATGTTTAGCACTTCTTTCAGTCTCATATTCATACCCTTGTTGCTACTTTTGTATTTGATTCTAGTTTATATTGGAGCGTTAAGATTTTGTAGGCCGTGAGTGCCGTTGCATATTAGAATGCTTTTGCATATCTATTTTTGGAGCTTGTTAGCTCATTGTATATATACTATGTAGTTCTTGCTTCCGCGAATTTTATTTAGCTCTGATTTTATGATTCCTGCACTGATTGGTTCAAGGGTTAGTCCCGCCTAGCATAGCGTGTGTGTTGTGTCCCCGTTCGCCGCGGATTCGGCACGTGTATGGACTTCCATTTCATATACGGGTCGGGTCTCGGTGCGGGGGATGTGGTACCTTACGCTCGGGTGCTACAATTACACACATCATGAAACTTGAATTTGGCCACAAAAATAATAAAATCGCTCACTCGACTTGATGAATCGCTCAGGCGATTCTTAATCTAGGTCGCACTTATTATTGTTTTATATTATTTTGTTAGTCCCCTAGCATGTTTCTTTTGCGTATGATATGAGCCCCATCGTGATTCTTCTCCGTGGGGTATGATGTATTGCAAACCTAGGTCATAATCCCAAACAAATCATAACATCATCTTTGATACCATGTAGGAAAATATATGATTGATACATTCAAATCAAGCTTGGGCTTAACCAATTATACAATGATCCCATTACAAATTTGATTCAAGTCTCCTAAGGTTGTTGGCCATTACACATATCATGAAACTTGAATTTGGCCACAAAAATAATAAAATCGCTCACTCGACTTGATGAATCGCTCAGGCGATTCTTAATCTAGGTCTCACTTATTATTGTTTTATCTTATTTTGTTAGTCCCCTAGGATGTTTCTTTTGCGTATGATATGAGCCCCATCGTGATTCTTCTCCGTAGGGAATGATGTATTGAAAACCTAGGTCATAATCCCAAACAAATCTTAACATCATCTTTGTTACCATGTAGAAAACATTGTGATTGATACATTCAAATCAAGCTTGGGCATAACCAATTATACAATGATCCCATTACAAATTTGATTCAAGTCTCCTAAGGTTGTTGGCCATTACACACATCATGGAACTTGAATTTGGCCACAAAAATTATTAAATCCCTCACGCGACTTGATGAATCGCTCAGGCGATTCTTAATCTAGGTCGCACTTATTACTGTTTTATATTATTTTGTTAGTCCCCTAGCATGTTTCTTTTGCGTATGATATGAGCCCTATGGTGATTCTTCTCCGTGGGGTATGATGTATTGCAAACCTAGGTCATAATCCCAAACACATCTTAACATCATCTTTGTTACCATGTAGAAAACATTGTGATTGATACATTCAAATCAAGCTTGGGCATAACCAATTATACAATGATCCCATTACAAATTTGATTCAAGTCTCCTAAGATTGTTGGCCATTACACACAGTATGGAACTTGAACTTGGCCACAAAAATTATTAAATCGCTCACTCGACTTGATCAATCGGTCAGGCGATTCTTATTGTAGGTCGCATTTATTATTGTTTTATATTATTTTGTTAGTCCCCTAGCATGTTTCATTTGCGTATGATATGAGCCCTATCGTGATTCTTCTCCGTGGGGTATGATGTATTGCAAACCTAGGTCGTAATCCCAAACACATCTTAACATCATCTTTGTTACCATGTAGAAAACATTGTGATTGATACATTCAAATCAAGCTTGGGCATAACCAATTATACAATGATCCCATTACAAATTTGATTCAAGTCTCCTAAGGTTGTTGGCCATTACACACATCATGGAACTTGAATTTGGCCACAAAAATTATTAAATCACTCCCTCGAATTGATGAATCGCTCAGGCGATTTTTAATCTAGGTCGCACATATTATTGTTTTATATTATTTTGTTAGTCCCCTAGCATGTTTCTTTTGCGAATGATATGAGCCCCATCGTGATTCTTCTTCGTGGGGTATGATGTATTGCAAACCTAGGTCATAATCCCAAACAAATCTTAACATCATCTTTGTTACCATGTAGAAAAAATTATGATTGATACATTCAAATCAAGCTTGGGCGTAACCAATTATACAATGATCCCATTACAAATTTGATTCAAGTCTCCTAAGGTTGTTGGCCATTAAACACATCATGGAACTTGAATTTGGCCACAAAAATTATTAAATCGCTCACGCGACATGATGAATCTCTAAGACGATTCTTAATCTAGGTCGCACTTATTATTGTTTTATAGTATTTTGTTAGTCCCCTAGCATGTTTCTTTTGCGTATGATATGAGCCCCATCGTGATTCTTCTCCGTGGGGTATGATGTATTGCAAACCTAGGTCATAATCCCAAACAAATCTTAACATCATCTTTGTTACGATGTAGAAAACATTGTGATTGATACATTCAAATCAAGCTTGGGCATAACCAATTATACAATGATCCCATTACAAATTTGATTCAAGTCTCCTAAGGTTGTTGGCCATTACACACATCATGAAACTTGAATTTGGCCACAAAAATAATAAAATCGCTCACTCGACTTGATGAACCGCTCAGGCGATTCTTAATCTAGGTCGCACTTATTATTGTTTTATATTATTTTGTTAGTCCCCTAGCATGTTTCTTTTGCGTATGATATGAGCCCCATCGTGATTCTTCTCCGTGGGGTATGATGTATTGCAAACCTAGGTCATAATCCCAAACAAATCATAACATCATCTTTGATACCATGTAGGAAAATATATGATTGATACATTCAAATCAAGCTTGGGCTTAACCAATTATACAATGATCCCATTACAAATTTGATTCAAGTCTCCTAAGGTTGTTGGCCATTACACACATCTTGGAACTTGAATTTGGCCACAAAAATTATTAAATCGCTCACGCGACTTGATGAATCGCTCAGGCGATTCTTAATCTAGGTCGCACTTATTATTATTTTATAGTATTTTGTTAGTCCCCTAGCATGTTTCTTTTGCGTATGATATGAGCCCCATTGTGATTCTTCTCCGTGGGGTATGATGTATTGCAAACCTAGGTCATAATCCCAAACAAATCTTAACATCATCTTTGTTACCATGTAGAAAACATTGTGATTGATACATTCAAATCAAGCTTGGGCATAACCAATTATACAATGATCCCATTACAAATTTGATTCAAGTCTCCTAAGGTTGTTGGCCATTGCACACATCATGGAACTTGAATTTGGCCAAAAAATTATTAAATCGCTCGCGTGACTTGATGAATCGCACAGGCGATTCTTAATCTATGTCGCACTTATTGTTGTTTTATATTATTTTGTTAGTCCCCTAGCATGTTTCATTTGCGTATGATATGAGCCCCATCGTGATTCTTCTCCGTGGGGTATGATGTATTGCAAACCTAGGTCATAATCCCAAATAAATCTTAACATCATCTTTGTTACCATGAAGAAAACATTGTGATTGATAAATTAAAATCAAGCTTGGGCATAACCAATTATCCAATGATCCCATTACAAATTTGATTCAAGTCTCCTAAGGTTGTTGGCCATTACACACATCATGGAACTTGAATTTGGCCACAAAAATTATTAAATCACTCACTCGACTTGATGAATCGCTCCGGCGATTCTTCATCTAGGTCGCACTTATTATTGTTTTATATTATTTTGTTAGTCCCCTAGGATGTTTCTTTTGTGTATGATATGAGCCCCATCGTGATTCTTCTCCGTAGGGTATGATGTATTGAAAACCTAGGTCATAATCCCAAACAAATCTTAACATCATCTTTGTTACCATGTAGAAAACATTGTGATTGATACATTCAAATCAAGCTTGGGCATAACAAATTATACAATGATCCCATTACAAATTTGATTCAAGTCTCCTAAGGTTGTTGGCCATTACACACATCATGGAACTTGAATTTGGCCACAAAAATTATTAAATCCCTCACGCGACTTGATCAATCGCTCAGGCGATTCTTAATCTAGGTCGCACTTATTATTGTTTTATATTATTTTGTTAGTCCCCTAGCATGTTTCTTTTGCGTATGATTTGAGCCCTATGGTGATTCTTCTCCGTGGGGTATGATGTATTGCAAACCTAGGTCATAATCCCAAACACATCTTAACATCATCTTTGTTACCATGTAGAAAACATTGTGATTGATACATTCAAATCAAGCTTGGGCATAGCCAATTATGCAATGATCCCATTACAAATTTGATTCAAGTCTCCTAAGGTTGTTGGCCATTACACACATCATGGAACTTGAATTTGGCCATAAAAATTATTAAATCACTCACTCGACTTGATCAATCGCTCAGGTGATTCTTAATCTAGGTCGTACTTATTATTGTTTTATATTATTTTGTTAGTCCCCTAGCATGTTTCTTTTGCGTATGATATGAGCCCCATCGTGATTCTTCCCCGTGGGGTATGATGTATTGCAAACCTAGGTCATAATCC
This sequence comes from Lantana camara, assembly GCA_037501455.1. Taxonomy (NCBI): domain Eukaryota; kingdom Viridiplantae; phylum Streptophyta; class Magnoliopsida; order Lamiales; family Verbenaceae; genus Lantana; species Lantana camara. Next base: position 60,932,581 of record CM074857.1, on the reverse strand, counting down.
CAAACAAATCTTAACATCATCTTTGATACCATGTAGAAAAAATTATGATTGATACATTCAAATCAAGCTTGGGCATAACCAATTATACAATGATCCCATTACAAATTTGATTCAAGTCTCCTACGGTTGTTGGCCAATACACACATCATGGAACTTGAATTTGGCCACAAAAATTATTAAATCACTCACTCGACTTGATGAATCGCTCAGGCGATTTTTAATCTAGGTCGCACTTATTATTATTTTATATTATTTTGTTAGTCCCCTAGCATGTTTCTTTTGCATATGATATGAGCCCCATCGTGATTCTTCTCCGTGGGGTATGATGTATTGCAAACCTAGGTCATAATCCCAAACACATCTTAACATCATCTTTGTTACCATGTAGAAAACATTGTGATTGATACATTCAAATCAAGCTTGGGCATAGCCAATTATGCAATGATCCCATTACAAATTTGATTCAAGTCTCCTAAGGTTGTTGGCCATTACACACATCATGGAACTTGAATTTGGCCATAAAAATTATTAAATCACTCACTCGACTTGATCAATCGCTCAGGTGATTCTTAATCTAGGTCGTACTTATTATTGTTTTATATTATTTTGTTAGTCCCCTAGCATGTTTCTTTTGCGTATGATATGAGCCCCATCGTGATTCTTCCCCGTGGGGTATGATGTATTGCAAACCTAGGTCATAATCCCAAACAAATCTTAACATCATCTTTGATACCATGTAGAAAAAATTATGATTGATACATTCAAATCAAGCTTGGGCATAACCAATTATACAATGATCCCATTACAAATTTGATTCAAGTCTCCTACGGTTGTTGGCCAATACACACATCATGGAACTTGAATTTGGCCACAAAAATTATTAAATCACTCACTCGACTTGATGAATCGCTCAGGCGATTTTTAATCTAGGTCGCACTTATTATTATTTTATATTATTTTGTTAGTCCCCTAGCATGTTTCTTTTGCATATGATATGAGCCCCATCGTGATTCTTCTCCGTGGGGTATGATGTATTGCAAACCTAGGTCATAATCCCAAACACATCTTAACATCATCTTTGTTACCATGTAGAAAACATTGTGATTGATACATTCAAATCAAGCTTGGGCATAGCCAATTATGCAATGATCCCATTAGAAATTTGATTCAAGTCTCCTAAGGTTGTTGGCCATTACACACATCATGGAACTTGAATTTGGCCATAAAAATTATTAAATCACTCACTCGACTTGATCAATCGCTCAGGTGATTCTTAATCTAGGTCGTACTTATTATTGTTTTATATTATTTTGTTAGTCCCCTAGCATGTTTCTTTTGCGTATGATATGAGCCCCATCGTGATTCTTCCCCGTGGGGTATGATGTATTGCAAACCTAGGTCATAATCCCAAACAAATCTTAACATCATCTTTGATACCATGTAGAAAAAATTATGATTGATACATTCAAATCAAGCTTGGGCATAACCAATTATACAATGATCCCATTACAAATTTGATTCAAGTCTCCTACGGTTGTTGGCCAATACACACATCATGGAACTTGAATTTGGCCACAAAAATTATTAAATCACTCACTCGACTTGATGAATCGCTCAGGCGATTTTTAATCTAGGTCGCACTTATTATTATTTTATATTATTTTGTTAGTCCCCTAGCATGTTTCTTTTGCATATGATATGAGCCCCATCGTGATTCTTCTCCGTGGGGTATGATGTATTGCAAACCTAGGTCATAATCCCAAACACATCTTAACATCATCTTTGTTACCATGTAGAAAACATTGTGATTGATACATTCAAATCAAGCTTGGGCATAGCCAATTATGCAATGATCCCATTACAAATTTGATTCAAGTCTCCTAAGGTTGTTGGCCATTACACACATCATGGAACTTGAATTTGGCCATAAAAATTATTAAATCACTCACTCGACTTGATCAATCGCTCAGGTGATTCTTAATCTAGGTCGTACTTATTATTGTTTTATATTATTTTGTTAGTCCCCTAGCATGTTTCTTTTGCGTATGATATGAGCCCCATCGTGATTCTTCCCCGTGGGGTATGATGTATTGCAAACCTAGGTCATAATCCCAAACAAATCTTAACATCATCTTTGATACCATGTAGAAAAAATTATGATTGATACATTCAAATCAAGCTTGGGCATAACCAATTATACAATGATCCCATTACAAATTTGATTCAAGTCTCCTACGGTTGTTGGCCAATACACACATCATGGAACTTGAATTTGGCCACAAAAATTATTAAATCACTCACTCGACTTGATGAATCGCTCAGGCGATTTTTAATCTAGGTCGCACTTATTATTATTTTATATTATTTTGTTAGTCCCCTAGCATGTTTCTTTTGCATATGATATGAGCCCCATCGTGATTCTTCTCCGTGGGGTATGATGTATTGCAAACCTAGGTCATAATCCCAAACACATCTTAACATCATCTTTGTTACCATGTAGAAAACATTGTGATTGATACATTCAAATCAAGCTTGGGCATAGCCAATTATGCAATGATCCCATTAGAAATTTGATTCAAGTCTCCTAAGGTTGTTGGCCATTACACACATCATGGAACTTGAATTTGGCCAAAAAAATTATTAAATCACTCACTCGACTTGATCAATCGCTCAGGCGATTCTTAATCTAGGTCGCACTTATTATTGTTTTATATTATTTTGTTAGTCCCCTAGCATGTTTCTTTTGCGTATGATATGAGCCCCATCGTGATTCTTCCCCGTGGGGTATGATGTATTGCAAACCTAGGTCATAATCCCAAACAAATCTTAACATCATCTTTGATACCATGTAGAAAAAATTATGATTGATCCATTCAAATCAAGCTTGGGCATAACCAATTATACAATGATCCCATTACAAATTTGATTCAAGTCTCCTACGGTTGTTGGCCAATACACACATCATGGAACTTGAATTTGGCCACAAAAATTATTAAATCCCTCACGCGACTTGATGAATCGCTCAGGCGATTCTTAATCTAGGTCGCACTTATTATTGTTTTATAGTATTTTGTTAGTCCCCTAGCATGTTTCTTTTGCATATGATATGAGCCCCATCGTGATTCTTCTCCGTGGGGTATGATGTATTGCAAACCTAGGTCATAATCCCAAACAAATCTTAACATCATCTTTGATACCATGTAGAAAAAATTATGATTGATACATTCAAATTAAGCTTGGGCATAACCAATTATACAATGATCCCATTACAAATTTGATTCAAGTCTCCTACGGTTGTTGGCCAATACACACATCATGGAACTTGAATTTGGCCACAAAAATTATTAAATCACTCACTCGACTTGATGAATCGCTCAGGCGATTTTTAATCTAGGTCGCACTTATTATTATTTTATATTATTTTGTTAGTCCCCTAGCATGTTTCTTTTGCATATGATATGAGCCCCATCGTGATTCTTCTCCGTGGGGTATGATGTATTGCAAACCTAGGTCATAATCCCAAACACATCTTAACATCATCTTTGTTACCATGTAGAAAACATTGTGATTGATACATTCAAATCAAGCTTGGGCATAGCCAATTATGCAATGATCCCATTAGAAATTTGATTCAAGTCTCCTAAGGTTGTTGGCCATTACACACATCATGGAACTTGAATTTGGCCAAAAAAATTATTAAATCACTCACTCGACTTGATCAATCGCTCAGGCGATTCTTAATCTAGGTCGCACTTATTATTGTTTTATATTATTTTGTTAGTCCCCTAGCATGTTTCTTTTGCGTATGATATGAGCCCCATCGTGATTCTTCCCCGTGGGGTATGATGTATTGCAAACCTAGGTCATAATCCCAAACAAATCTTAACATCATCTTTGATACCATGTAGAAAAAATTATGATTGATCCATTCAAATCAAGCTTGGGCATAACCAATTATACAATGATCCCATTACAAATTTGATTCAAGTCTCCTACGGTTGTTGGCCAATACACACATCATGGAACTTGAATTTGGCCACAAAAATTATTAAATCCCTCACGCGACTTGATGAATCGCTCAGGCGATTCTTAATCTAGGTCGCACTTATTATTGTTTTATAGTATTTTGTTAGTCCCCTAGCATGTTTCTTTTGCATATGATATGAGCCCCATCGTGATTCTTCTCCGTGGGGTATGATGTATTGCAAACCTAGGTCATAATCCCAAACAAATCTTAACATCATCTTTGATACCATGTAGAAAAAATTATGATTGATACATTCAAATTAAGCTTGGGCATAACCAATTATACAATGATCCCATTACAAATTTGATTCAAGTCTCCTACGGTTGTTGGCCAATACACACATCATGGAACTTGAATTTGGCCACAAAAATTATTAAATCACTCACTCGACTTGATGAATCGCTCAGGCGATTTTTAATCTAGGTCGCACTTATTATTATTTTATATTATTTTGTTAGTCCCCTAGCATGTTTCTTTTGCATATGATATGAGCCCCATCGTGATTCTTCTCCGTGGGGTATGATGTATTGCAAACCTAGGTCATAATCCCAAACACATCTTAACATCATCTTTGTTACCATGTAGAAAACATTGTGATTGATACATTCAAATCAAGCTTGGGCATAGCCAATTATGCAATGATCCCATTAGAAATTTGATTCAAGTCTCCTAAGGTTGTTGGCCATTACACACATCATGGAACTTGAATTTGGCCAAAAAAATTATTAAATCACTCACTCGACTTGATCAATCGCTCAGGCGATTCTTAATCTAGGTCGCACTTATTATTGTTTTATATTATTTTGTTAGTCCCCTAGCATGTTTCTTTTGCGTATGATATGAGCCCCATCGTGATTCTTCCCCGTGGGGTATGATGTATTGCAAACCTAGGTCATAATCCCAAACAAATCTTAACATCATCTTTGATACCATGTAGAAAAAATTATGATTGATCCATTCAAATCAAGCTTGGGCATAACCAATTATACAATGATCCCATTACAAATTTGATTCAAGTCTCCTACGGTTGTTGGCCAATACACACATCATGGAACTTGAATTTGGCCACAAAAATTATTAAATCCCTCACGCGACTTGATGAATCGCTCAGGCGATTCTTAATCTAGGTCGCACTTATTATTGTTTTATAGTATTTTGTTAGTCCGCTAGCATGTTTCTTTTGCATATGATATGAGCCCCATCGTGATTCTTCTCCGTGGGGTATGATGTATTGCAAACCTAGGTCATAATCCCAAACAAATCTTAACATCTTCTTTGTTACCATGTAGAAAACATTGTGATTGATACATTCAAATCAAGCTTGGGCATAACCAATTATACAATGATCCCATTACAAATTTGATTCAAGTCTCCTAAGGTTGTTGGCCATTACACACATCATGGAACTTGAATTTGGCCAAAAAATTATTAAATCACTCACTCGACTTGATGAATCGCTCAGGCGATTCTTAATCTATGTCGCACTTATTATTGTTTTATATTATTTTGTTAGTCCCCTAGCATGTTTCATTTGCGTATGATATGAGCCCCATCGTGATTCTTCTCCGTGGGGTATGATGTATTGCAAACCTAGGTCATAATCCCAAACAAATCTTAACATCATCTTTGTTACCATGTAGAAAACATTGTGATTGATAAATTAAAATCAAGCTTGGGCATAACCAATTATACAATGATCCCATTAAAAATTTGATTCAAGTCTCCTAAGGTTGTTGGCCATTACACACATCATGGAACTTGAATTTGGCCACAAAAATTTTTAAATCACTCACTCGACTTGATGAATCGCTCAGGCGATTTTTATCTAGGTCGCACTTATTATTGTTTTATATTATTTTGTTAGTCCCCTTGCATGTTTCTTTTGCGTATGATATGAGCCCTATGGTGATTCTTCTCCGTGGGGTATGATGTATTGCAAACTTAGGTCATAATCCCAAACACATCTTAACATCATCTTTGTTACCATGTAGAAAACATTGTGATTGATACATTCAAATCAAGCTTGGGCATAGCCAATTATGCAATGATCCCATTACAAATTTGATTCAAGTCTCCTAAGGTTGTTGGCCATTACACACATCATGGAACTTGAATTTGGCCATAAAAATTATTAAATCACTCACTCGACTTGATCAATCGCTCAGGCGATTCTTAATCTAGGTCGCACTTATTACTGTTTTATATTATTTTGTTAGTCCCCTAGCATGTTTCTTTTGCGTATGATATGAGCCCCATCGTGATTCTTCCCCGTGGGGTATGATGTATTGCAAACCTAGGTCATAATCCCAAACAAATCTTAACATCATCTTTGATACCATGTAGAAAAAATTATGATTGATACATTCAAATCAAGCTTGGGCATAACCAATTATACAATGATCCCATTACAAATTTGATTCAAGTCTCCTAAGGTTGTTGGCCATTACACACATCATGTAACGTCCCGTTTTTTTTTTCGGGGGTTCAAGATGACATCACAGAGTGTATTTCTTGAGTTATGTGTTCTATTTATTTTATTGCATGATATAATTACTCGATAATGTGTCTTACGTGCTTAAATTGGAACTTTATGTCAAATAAATTGTATTCAAATGTTTTTTTTTTTATTTCTTAAGTTTGGATTAATTGTTAATTTTATTATTAATGTGAATTTTATATTTTAATTATCATTCTTTAATTACATGCATTAATTATTAGTATTAACCGTAAACTTTGCATACATATTTATAAATATATAAGCTATATTCATATATCTATAAGTTCACATCCACATTTCCGTTATGCATATATGCATATACATACGTTTATATATATATTCTAAGCATGTATATACCTTATACATACACACCAAAATATCTTTCACCTAACACCCCCACAACCCTCACAATCTCCCTCAACCCACCGTCCCTCACTCTCTCTCTCCGAAAGAGAACAATAGAGGAAGAAGCAAAGACAGTTGGCAGCATTCACCTCGCCGTGCACCATGGCCGACGCCAGCTCTTCAACCGGCAACTACCTCTCTCCTTAACTACCTCTCTTCTCCCTATCTCACTTTCCTCCCTCCCCCTCTGTCGAACAAGGGCAAAGAAAGAAAGGGGAGCAAGTCCATCGGCCACTCCACAAGTCGCCTCCACTTCCGGCCATAACACCACTGAGCCACCACCTATCTTTCATTTTTCCCCTCTTTGTAAGCTCTTTTCTCCATTCTTGTGCATATTGTGTGTTATATGAGTATATATACTGTGTATATTTATATTGTACATATATTTGTGGATTATGAATTAATTGGTGTTAATTTGTGGAATTAGTGGTGTATATGTGTGTTATAGCACGAATCTAAGTGTTGTGTCTGGGTCTTGTTGTTAATCGGAACTCCATCGCCGCTTCCATGGCTTCCCCTGTAGCTGCACTAAGTTGCCCTGCTGCTGCGTATACTTTTCCTTCTTGTTGCTAGTTGCTGCGTGAGCTGTTTACTGCTGCTGCTAGTTGTTTGTTACTGTTGCTGCTTGTTGTGTATTACTGCTATTGCTGCGTGCTTTGTTGCTGGCTAAAAGGAAGACTGCAGTTTTGATTACAGAGATGGGGTATGGGAAGCCACGGCATTTGCTGCTGTTGTCTAATTAATTTATTCAATTTGATTATGGGTAACAACAAACCTTGTTGGATTAATTCTTAATTGCCGAAGTATTAAATGTGTCCTTTTTGTTCATTATTACTTCTAAGCAATAATTTAGCAATTCCATTTTGTTTATTCAATGTTTTAAAACCATTTTTTTTTTTTACGTAGGTGTGTGTATATATATATATGTATATCATATAATTATATCATTCATAATGAATGTAATTAAATTATATTTATACATGTTTAATGAGGGGTTAGTTGATAAATTTATATTTCATGATTTCGTGTACCCCGAGTTTAATTTAATTTGCTTCATACTTTTTATGAATTGAGCCCGGTAAATTGTCTAGCATGCCTACATGATCTAATTAATGTTAATTATGTTCAGTATATGTTAATTGAACATATTATGTGATTATAAATATTAATTACTTGTTACGTTATTTAATTAGGAATTAGTTGGTATGTGAATTATGAGTTTTATATTTTTCTATTGCATGTTTTACGAGTTCAATTTATAACTTTGAATTAGGGTCAGCATAATAAAACTTTGTTTGATTAATCACTTATTGCAAAGCATTACATGTTGATTTACAAACTTGAAATCGGTGAAATTGGTGTGCCTCAAAGGCTTCCATTTGCAGCAACATTTGGTCATGATTATAGAGCACTTAAACAATTAATATTAATTTAATATCATCCCCATGACATTAATATTAGGTGCTTAATTGATTCATTTAATTTATATCCAATTCGTGGAGTCACTCTTGGACACTTACGTACATTAATAAAAATATAAGTAGGTAATGTTGAACTGATTTCTTTAAATTTTCGCATATGAAATATATACACATGTTTAATTATGAATTATATATGTACTTATCAGTTGAATAGATTTTGAATTTATATCTCGTGCCTTGTATTGATTGAACAATATATATTCTTGTTTGCATCACCTATCACATCATAAACATAAGCCATGCGTCTATGTGGTTTCATATTAAGTCAATTCTCACGAGTACACATTGTTCCTTCTCTTGTACAGTTGGTTTCCAGGGCGGAGACTTCCAAATTGAATAGGCACCCGTATTGCTCATGTTTCTTATCTCGTGGTATTCCAGGTGAGGGTGTTTTCGTTCTAGTTACATATCAAACCCTACAACCTTTATGTGATAAGTTTTACCCCAAAACCCTATGGATATATATATATATGTATCATTTCAAAATGGAGTCATCGAGTAAATGCTTTTATTAGAGTAAATTATTTTCTAATGAATCGATATGTATTATGTTTCTTATGAATTAAAATGTTTTGGTGAATGCATGATATGATTATGAACCACACGGGCCCCGGGACTTAGTGCATGTGGTGATCCGGGGAGGCAAGGGCCGACGCTGATTCCGTGTACTAGTTCCACCAAACTAACGGCGACTCCGGACCTCGCTAGGAGATTTGGCGGGGAATGGGAGCCGAGTGCCTTTGAGGGATTCATGTACCCTCATTGTGCCTATGTATGAACCGGTGTTCAGGTCTAGCTAACTTGTCCACCAACCGGAGGAAGAAGGTTGGAACTCATTTTATGATTATGATTATGATTATGATTATGAATATGTTATGATTGATAGGCACCGTGCGGGAAGGCCGGGACACGGATTGCCCAAACGAATATGATTTAGGATATGATATATGACTTGTATGTATTATGATATATTGCATGATCACCTATTTAAAGTACTGATGATATTTGTTGTACACGGTCGGATTTTGGTTGGAGATAATGCACGCTCACTCGCCGAGCCTTGATGTTTATGTATGAATTATGAACTTAATGAATTTAATATGAATTAGTCGTAAAGTTCGAGCATTGCTTACTTAATTTCTAGCCCTTCTAGGGAACTAACTTCAAATAAAACTTTGCTCGGGATTTATGGCTTGCATGCGCATGTTTCTATATTATATGTATAGTCCCTGCTCACTCAGTCTTCTAGAGACTGATCCCTCTTTTCACTCTCTCAGTTCTTGCAGGTTTAGCTAGGCGGGAGTCGAGTCTTATCATGTTTGTTCGAGTCACTTGTTCACTTGAGTCACATTTCACATTATTATGAATTTAATTGTATCTCTTTATGAATTTAGGCCTCGGTGTCAATTTTGATTGTTGGATTTGATTCGGGACAGGTTGCGTGTTTAGTTGAACCCGTTGTTAGGTTGCATGTCTGATTTAATTTATGTTCATGATATGTATTGGGCTTGTAGCCATTATTGAAATTCATGTTTGGCTCTGATGCTTCCGCAATATGCTTTGGTATTCTGATTTAATTGGTTCAGGGTTAGATTCCGCCTAGCCAGGATATTTTTGTTTTGTCACCCGTTCGCTATGAGTCCGGTCCATACTTGAACTATCCATTTCTTATGTGGACTAGACTTATAGTGCGGGGGTTGTGGCGCCTATCGTGAGGGGTGCTACATCCTTAAGTGGTATCAGAGCTACCAGGTTCAGAACCGGTGCTTTGGGTTGTGTTGTCTCGAGTATAGGTCGCACGACATAGGAACTAATTGTCAATGTGTGCATTGCATCATTCTTGAACACTGAATTGTGATTTTTTTTTTTTTTCAAACTTTATTAGATTATTTGTTGCATTTTGCATTGAATCCATTCTTTTGGTGTTAATTATGTGGCATGAGCATATACTAATCGCATGCATTTATTTTCAAAATGAGTTGTGATTCATAGGATATGAAGATAATATCAAACCACGACCAATGTTTACGACAACAACAGGCTACCACGAGCTCTTCTCTCTAGCTCGAAAGCTGTAAGGAATGCCTTGGGGATTTCTACAGAAATTTAAGAATCAAACCTTTTCTAAAATGAGGTTAGGGCTCGAGTGACTGAGTCCAGAATAAGAGGTCAGTTTGAAGGAGAAGTTTGCAAGCTCTATGACCGATGGTGAATCCATGATGAGACGGGATTTGTGGTGTGTAATGATTTGATTTCACAAGATCAACATGTTTATTTACACTACGAAGATTTATCAACCAGATTCCAAAGAAGAGAAATCTCGAAGATGTTTTAGACTCGAGGTTTCTATCAACATGGAGGCGATGACCTTCAAGAGAATTAAAGTAAAGTAGATTCGTGGTTGAGAAGCAGTAAAGATCATCTAACTTGGGAAAGAGGCGAAAGAAAATATGAAGAATAATATAGCTTGGGATTTAGATCGATGAAAAAGGATGAAGAGACTACGAGGAGGGAATTCACATACTTCAGAATTGAGATGAGATGAAAGTTGAATTGAGAAGAATTAAAAAAAATCAGTCGACGTGGTAAGTATAAGTTCATGGATAGTGACAATGCTAAGGATTTTATCTTCGGCCGGATTTGAGTTCATCTTTCAAATCCAAGATGAAGTGTCGAGTTGTGAGATCGAATTAGGAGATTTGGAGCGACAACTGGAAACGAAAAAGAACAAAGAGCTATTGGAGGGAAATTATGTACTCAAATGTAAACAATTGGGGGATGAGCTCATACAACTATTCGAACTCATAAAGAATAAACCAGAGAAGTTTTGATCAAAGGAATAACTATGATAAGGATTAGGACAACAATTGGAGATTGATTATTCGAGAGAAGTCAGGATACCAACTTCATGGGTGTTGAAGAATTTGGGTTCAAGAGATTTCAATCTCGGACTTAGGAGATCCATAAGTTGATACACGGGAACTTTGAAGATTTGGAAGACCGTGGGTAAAGAAGAGGTGAACAACTAATTTAAGACAAACCTGCAATTTGAGAAACAAAGAAATATGCCAAGTTAAAGTTTACAACTACGGTGACAGGTTCTATGCATTCATAAGCACGTGCATCATACATCGCTTTAATTGTTTAAATTTCTCTATTTATATACGCATCTCTAATTTGTATAATTGTTCCAATGTGTTGCATCTTTAATCGTTTACAAGTGTGATACTGCATTGGCACCCTAACCCGACATGCATTTTAGTGTTTACTTGATAGGAAATTCCCACATCTTATCTATCAAGTGATACTCCGACTGATTCTTGCTGGAATCAAGAAAAGAAGAAATTTTGGGTTGCATTGGTTGGTTAAAAAGGAAATGGAAAATTATGAGGTTTGGGAAAATAGAATCAAAAGTGGGAACGAAAGAAGCAGGTTGTCATTCCTACTAATTGCTTCAAAGGAAATATGAGAACTATCACTAGACAAGTGGCGTGATTAAACCACTTATACCGAGGAAGCTAAGTTGAAGAAATTGAGGTGTTTTGATCCGAGAAGTAGTGGAAAAAGTCTAAGGAGTTGAGATAAAATTTCTTATGGGGGAGAGCACGACTAGACATAAAGCTTAAATTCACAGTTGTGCTCGAGGAAGTTCTTTCTTGTTGCAGATAAAAATGCAAGCCATGACGGACCTGAATGACCTAATGATAGTGACAGGAAAAGAATAAGGCGGCTTTATCAGTTTAAACCTTCAAAGTGGGAGTTAAGTTAATATACCCGGGATGAAGATCTTCATAAGGCATTGAAGAGAGTGGTTCGTTTGGAAATTTATAAGTACGTGATTCAGACAGCGAGGATGATGATATTATCAGGGAACTTCTGATGGATTCCTAAATTAGTTTCAAGAAAGGAAAATTGGTCAAAATTTATCACCTTTAAGAAGGATGTCAACTAGTTCCAGATGACCAAATCTTCAACAAAGAATTAAACCAGTTGGTGACAATGCATGAAGTGGGAGTTAAAAATTAAGATTCTTGTACGGCCAAAGATAATATAATGAACCTGGTACAAAGATAAATGTTCTGATCGTAGGCGGAATAAACTAGTGCTCGGTTAATTGCAGAAGATAACTGTGAGTAAGGATCCGAATGGAATCGAGAATAGGATCAACCAAGGGTCTGACTTTCTCAGTCAAACACCTACTAAAGATATGAAAGACAAGTTGGGAATCAAGCCAGCTAGAGATCAGACTATCCAAATCGTAGAGTAAAGTCACAACATCAATTCCATTACTACGATGAACGGTAAACTAAGCATCCATGGCACGAGCATACATGCATCGTTTACTTAATTAAATTTTTGTTATTTTGTGATACCCTAGCCAATGGGATGTGTGTTAATTATTGTGAACCTTGCTTCTGCTTGTGTGCTTGAGTGAAAGGGAGATTTGATTATCTCTGATTACGTGCCAGGAAGATGTCGATTCTCCCTGTTTATGTGATAGAAAGATGCTGGATTCTTTCTGTTTTCTGTGCACGAGAGATGCTGGATTCTCTTGTACTTAGGCATTCGAGGGATGTTGGATTCTCTTGGATTTAGGAGTTTGAGAAATGCTGGATTTTCTCAAACTAGAATGTCTGGAAGGATGTGGAATCTGACAGACTTAGGCTGGGAGACGGGGTTCTCTCAATTCTGTGTTTGAGAGACAGGGTTCTCTCAATTCTGTGCCCGAGAGACGGGGTTCTCTCTTTTGTGTGTGCTCAGGGACGGGGTTTCCTCACTTGTATGTTGAGAGATGGGATTCTCTCTTGTTTGTCGTGTTTGCGTTACGCCTGAACAAACGACGGTTAGCAAGTGACGAGGCAATGGACTAGTAGCGGTCGAACGAGTTTTGAAGTGATTAACGGCCAAGTGTTCGAGCAGATCTTTGTGACTATCAGACTCTGAAGGGGTTGATACAAATAAGGGGAGTAAACTTCACAACCAGGGCTAAGATGCTACGCAATTATGGGAAATAGATCGATACATTTCAGTTTGAAACTTTTCGGTCCAACAGTAGGACCTGAGGACAGGTCCTTTTTAAGGAGGGAAGATTGTAACGTCCCGTTTTTTTTTTCGGGGGTTCAAGATGACATCACAGAGTGTATTTCTTGAGTTATGTGTTCTATTTATTTTATTGCATGATATAATTACTCGATAATGTGTCTTACGTGCTTAAATTGGAACTTTATGTCAAATAAATTGTATTCAAATGTTTTTTTTTTTTATTTCTTAAGTTTGGATTAATTGTTAATTTTATTATTAATGTGAATTTTATATTTTAATTATCATTCTTTAATTACATGCATTAATTATTAGTATTAACCGTAAACTTTGCATACATATTTATAAATATATAAGCTATATTCATATATCTATAAGTTCACATCCACATTTCCGTTATGCATATATGCATATACATACGTTTATATATATATTCTAAGCATGTATATGCCTTATACATACACACCAAAATATCTTTCACCTAACACCCCCACAACCCTCACAATCTCCCTCAACCCACCGTCCCTCACTCTCTCTCTCCGAAAGAGAACAATAGAGGAAGAAGCAAAGACAGTTGGCAGCATTCACCTCGCCGTGCACCATGGCCGACGCCAGCTCTTCAACCGGCAACTACCTCTCTCCTTAACTACCTCTCTTCTCCCTATCTCACTTTCCTCCCTCCCCCTCTGTCGAACAAGGGCAAAGAAAGAAAGGGGAGCAAGTCCATCGGCCACTCCACAAGTCGCCTCCACTTCCGGCCATAACACCACTGAGCCACCACCTATCTTTCATTTTTCCCCTCTTTGTAAGCTCTTTTCTCCATTCTTGTGCATATTGTGTGTTATATGAGTATATATACTGTGTATATTTATATTGTACATATATTTGTGGATTATGAATTAATTGGTGTTAATTTGTGGAATTAGTGGTGTATATGTGTGTTATAGCACGAATCTAAGTGTTGTGTCTGGGTCTTGTTGTTAATCGGAACTCCATCGCCGCTTCCATGGCTTCCCCTGTAGCTGCACTAAGTTGCCCTGCTGCTGCGTATACTTTTCCTTCTTGTTGCTAGTTGCTGCGTGAGCTGTTTACTGCTGCTGCTAGTTGTTTGTTACTGTTGCTGCTTGTTGTGTATTACTGCTATTGCTGCGTGCTTTGTTGCTGGCTAAAAGGAAGACTGCAGTTTTGATTACAGAGATGGGGTATGGGAAGCCACGGCATTTGCTGCTGTTGTCTAATTAATTTATTCAATTTGATTATGGGTAACAACAAACCTTGTTGGATTAATTCTTAATTGCCGAAGTATTAAATGTGTCCTTTTTGTTCATTATTACTTCTAAGCAATAATTTAGCAATTCCATTTTGTTTATTCAATGTTTTAAAACCATTTTTTTTTTTACGTAGGTGTGTGTATATATATATATGTATATCATATAATTATATCATTCATAATGAATGTAATTAAATTATATTTATACATGTTTAATGAGGGGTTAGTTGATAAATTTATATTTCATGATTTCGTGTACCCCGAGTTTAATTTAATTTGCTTCATACTTTTTATGAATTGAGCCCGGTAAATTGTCTAGCATGCCTACATGATCTAATTAATGTTAATTATGTTCAGTATATGTTAATTGAACATATTATGTGATTATAAATATTAATTACTTGTTACGTTATTTAATTAGGAATTAGTTGGTATGTGAATTATGAGTTTTATATTTTTCTATTGCATGTTTTACGAGTTCAATTTATAACTTTGAATTAGGGTCAGCATAATAAAACTTTGTTTGATTAATCACTTATTGCAAAGCATTACATGTTGATTTACAAACTTGAAATCGGTGAAATTGGTGTGCCTCAAAGGCTTCCATTTGCAGCAACATTTGGTCATGATTATAGAGCACTTAAACAATTAATATTAATTTAATATCATCCCCATGACATTAATATTAGGTGCTTAATTGATTCATTTAATTTATATCCAATTCGTGGAGTCACTCTTGGACACTTACGTACATTAATAAAAATATAAGTAGGTAATGTTGAACTGATTTCTTTAAATTTTCGCATATGAAATATATATACATGTTTAATTATGAATTATATATGTACTTATTAGTTGAATAGATTTTGAATTTATATCTCGTGCCTTGTATTGATTGAACAATATATATTCTTGTTTGCATCACCTATCACATCATAAACATAAGCCATGCGTCTATGTGGTTTCATATTAAGTCAATTCTCACGAGTACACATTGTTCCTTCTCTTGTACAGTTGGTTTCCAGGGCGGAGACTTCCAAATTGAATAGGCACCCGTATTGCTCATGTTTCTTGTCTCGTGGTATTCCAGGTGAGGGTGTTTTCGTTCTAGTTACATATCAAACCCTACAACCTTTATGTGATAAGTTTTACCCCAAAACCCTATGGATATATATATATATGTATCATTTCAAAATGGAGTCATCGAGTAAATGCTTTTATTAGAGTAAATTATTTTCTAATGAATCGATATGTATTATGTTTCTTATGAATTAAAATGTTTTGGCGAATGCATGATATGATTATGAACCACACGGGCCCCAGGACTTAGTGCATGTGGTGATCCGGGGAGGCAAGGGCCGACGGTGATTCCGTGTACTAGTTCCACCAAACTAACGGCGACTCCGGACCTCGCTAGGAGATTTGGCGGGGAATGGGAGCCGAGTGCCTTTGAGGGATTCATGTACCCTCATTGTGCCTATGTATGAACCGGTGTTCAGGTCTAGCTAACCTGTCCACCAACCGGAGGAAGAAGGTTGGAACTCATTTTATGATTATGATTATGATTATGATTATGAATATGTTATGATTGATAGGCACCGTGCGGGAAGGCCGGGACACGGATTGCCCAAACGAATATGATTTAGGATATGATATATGACTTGTATGTATTATGATATATTGCATGATCACCTATTTAAAGTACTGATGATATTTGTTGTACACGGTCGGATTTTGGTTGGAGATAATGCACGCTCACTCGCCGAGCCTTGATGTTTATGTATGAATTATGAACTTAATGAATTTAATATGAATTAGTCGTAAAGTTCGAGCATTGCTTACTTAATTTCTAGCCCTTCTAGGGAACTAACTTCAAATAAAACTTTGCTCGGGATTTATGGCTTGCATGCGCATGTTTCTATATTATATGTATAGTCCCTGCTCACTCAGTCTTCTAGAGACTGATCCCTCTTTTCACTCTCTCAGTTCTTGCAGGTTTAGCTAGGCGGGAGTCGAGTCTTATCATGTTTGTTCGAGTCACTTGTTCACTTGAGTCACATTTCACATTATTATGAATTTAATTGTATCTCTTTATGAATTTAGGCCTCGGTGTCAATTTTGATTGTTGGATTTGATTCGGGACAGGTTGCGTGTTTAGTTGAACCCGTTGTTAGGTTGCATGTCTGATTTAATTTATGTTCATGATATGTATTGGGCTTGTAGCCATTATTGAAATTCATGTTTGGCTCTGATGCTTCCGCAATATGCTTTGGTATTCTGATTTAATTGGTTCAGGGTTAGATTCCGCCTAGCCAGGATATTTTTGTTTTGTCACCCGTTCGCTATGAGTCCGGTCCATACTTGAACTATCCATTTCTTATGTGGACTAGACTTATAGTGCGGGGGTTGTGGCGCCTATCGTGAGGGGTGCTACACATCATGGAACTTGAATTTAGCTACAAAAATTATTAAATCCTTCACGCGACTTGATCAATCGCTCAGGCGATTCTTAATCTAGGTCGCACTTATTATTGTTTTATATTATTTTGTTAGTCCCCTAGCATGTTTCTTTTGCGTATGATATGAGCCCTATGGTGATTCTTCTCCGTGGGGTATGATGTATTGCAAACCTAGGTCATAATCCCAAACACATCTTAACATCATCTTTGTTACCATGTAGAAAACATTGTGATTGATACATTCAAATCAAGCTTGGGCATAGACAATTATGCAATGATCCCATTACAAATTTGATTCAAGTCTCCTAAGGTTGTTGGCCATTACACACATCATGGAACTTGAATTTGGTCATAAAAATTATTAAATCACTCACTCGACTTGATCAATCGCTCAGGCGATTCTTCATCTAGGTCGCGCTTATTATTGTTTTATATTATTTTGTTAGTCCCCTAGCATGTTTCTTTTGCGTATGATATGAGCCCCATCGTGATTCTTCTCCGTGGGGTATGATGTATTGCAAACCTATGTCATAATCCCAAACAAATCTTAACATCATCTTTGTTACCATGTAGAAAAAATTATGATTGATACATTCAAATCAAGCTTGGGCATAACCAATTATACAATGATCCCATTACAAATTTGATTCAAGTCTCCTAAGGTTGTTGGCCATTACACACGTCCTGGAACTTGAATTTGGCCACAAAAATTATTAAATCGCTCACGCGACTTGATGAATCGCTCAGACAATTCTTAATCTAGGTCGCACTTATTATTGTTTTATAGTATTTTGTTAGTTCCCTAGCATGTTTCTTTTGCGTATGATATGAGCCCCATCGTGATTCTTCTCCGTGGGGTATGATGTATTGCAAACCTAGGTCATAATCCCAAACAAATCTTAACATCATCTTTGTTACCATGTAGAAAACATTGTGATTGATACATTCAAATCAAGCTTGGGCATAACCAATTATACAGTGATCCCATTACAAATTTTATTCAAGTCTCCGAAGGTTGTTGGCCATTACACACATCATGAAACTTGAATTTGGCCACAAAAATAATAAAATCACTCACTCGACTTGATGAGTCGCTCAGGCGATTCTTAATCTAGGTCGCACTTATTATTGTTTTATATTATTTTTTTAGTCCCCTAGCATGTTTCATTTGCGTATGATATGAGCCCCATCGTGATTCTTCTCCGTGGGGTATGATGTATTGCAAACCTAGGTCATAATCCCAAACACATCCTAACATCAACTTTGTTACCATGTAGAAAACATTGTGATTGACACATTCAAATCAAGCTTGGGCATAACCAATTATACAATGATCCCATTACAAATTTGATTCAAGTCTCCTAAGGTTGTTGGCCATTACACACATCATGGAACTTGAATTTGGCCACAAAAATTATTAAATCACTCACTCGACTTGATGAATCGCTCTGGCGATTCTTAATCTAGGTCGCACTTATTATTGTTTTATAGTATTTTGTTAGTCCCCTAGCATGTTTCTTTTGCGTATGATATGACCCCCATCGTGATTCTTCTCCGTGGGGTATGATGTATTGCAAACCTAGGTCATAATCCCAAACAAATCTTAACATCATCTTTGTTACCATGTAGAAAAAATTATGATTGATACATTCAAATCAAGCTTGGGCATAACCAATTATACAATGATCCCATTACAAATTTGATTCAAGTCTCCTAAGGTTGTTGGCCATTACACACATCCTGGAACTTGAATTTGGCGACAAAAATTATTAAATCGCTCACGCGACTTGATGAATCGCTCAGACGATTCTTAATCTAGGTCGCACTTATTATTGTTTTATAGTATTTTGTTAGTTCCCTAGCATGTTTCTTTTGCGTATGATATGAGCCCCATCGTGATTCTTCTCCGTGGGGTATGATGTATTGCAAACCTAGGTCATAATCCCAAACAAATCTTAACATCATCTTTGTTACCATGTAGAAAACATTGTGATTGATACATTCAAATCAAGCTTGGGCATAACCAATTATACAGTGATCCCATTACAAATTTTATTCAAGTCTCCGAAGGTTGTTGGCCATTACACACATCATGAAACTTGAATTTGGCCACAAAAATAATAAAATCACTCACTCGACTTGATGAATCGCTCAGGCGATTCTTAATCTAGGTCGCACTTATTATTGTTTTATATTATTTTTTTAGTCCCCTAGCATGTTTCATTTGCGTATGATATGAGCCCCATCGTGATTCTTCTCCGTGGGGTATGATGTATTGCAAACCTAGGTCATAATCCCAAACACATCCTAACATCAACTTTGTTACCATGTAGAAAACATTGTGATTGACACATTCAAATCAAGCTTGGGCATAACCAATTATACAATGATCCCATTACAAATTTGATTCAAGTCTCCTAAGGTTGTTGGCCATTACACACATCATGGAACTTGAATTTGGCCACAAAAATTATTAAATCACTCACTCGACTTGATGAATCGCTCTGGCGATTCTTAATCTAGGTCGCACTTATTATTGTTTTATAGTATTTTGTTAGTCCCCTAGCATGTTTCTTTTGCGTACGATATGACCCCCATCGTGATTCTTCTCCGTGGGGTATGATGTATTGCAAACCTAGGTCATAATCCCAAACAAATCTTAACATCATCTTTGTTACCATGTAGAATACATTGTGATTGATACATTCAAATCAAGCTTGGGCATAACCAATTATACAATGCTCCCATTACAAATTTGATTCAAGTCTCCTAAGGTTGTTGGCCATTACACACATCATGGAACTTGAATTTGGCCAAAAAATTATTAAATCGCTCACGCGACTTGATGAATCGCTCAGGCGATTCTTAATCTATGTCCCACTTATTATTGTTTTCTATTATTTTGTTAGTCCCCTAGCATGTTTCATTTGCGTATGATATTAGCCCCATCGTGATTCTTCTCCGTGGGGTATGATGTATTGCAAACCTAGGTCATAATCCCAAACAAATCTTAACATCATCTTTGTTACCATGTAGAATACATTGTGATTGATACATTCAAATCAAGCTTGGGCATAACCAATTATACAATGCTCCCATTACAAATTTGATTCAAGTCTCCTAAGGTTGTTGGCCATTACACACATCATGGAACTTGAATTTGGCCAAAAAATTATTAAATCGCTCACGCGACTTGATGAATCGCTCAGGCGATTCTGAATCTATGTCCCACTTATTATTGTTTTCTATTATTTTGTTAGTCCCCTAGCATGTTTCATTTGCGTATGATATTAGCCCCATCGTGATTCTTCTCCGTGGGGTATGATGTATTGCAAACCTAGGTCATAATCCCAAACAAATCATAACATCATCTTTGATACCATGTAGGAAAATATATGATTGATACATTCAAATCAAGCTTGGGCTTAACCAATTATACAATGATCCCATTACAAATTTGATTCAAGTCTCCTAAGGTTGTTGGCCATTACACACATCCTGGAACTTGAATTTGGCCACAAAAATTATTAAATCGCTCACGCGACTTGATGAATCGCTCAGGCGATTCTTAATCTAGGTCGCACTTATTATTATTTTATAGTATTTTGTTAGTCCCCTAGCATGTTTCTTTTGCGTATGATATGAGCCCCATTGTGATTCTTCTCCGTGGGGTATGATGTATTGCAAACCTAGGTCATAATCCCAAACAAATCTTAACATCATCTTTGTTACCATGTAGAAAACATTGTGATTGATACATTCAAATCAAGCTTGGGCATAACCAATTATACAATGATCCCATTACAAATTTGATTCAAGTCTCCTAAGGTTGTTGGCCATTACACACATCATGGAACTTGAATTTGGCCACAAAAATTATAAAATCCCTCACGCGACTTGATCAATCGCTCCGGCGATTCTTAATCTAGGTCGCCCTTATTATTGTTTTATATTATTTTGTTAGTCCCCTAGCATGTTTCTTTTGCGTATGATATGAGCCCCATCGTGATTCTTCTCCGTGGGGTATGATGTATTGCAAACCTAGGTCATAATCCCAAACAAATCTTAACATCATCTTTGTTACCATGTAGAATACATTGTGATTGATACATTCAAATCAAGCTTGGGCATAACCAATTATACAATGCTCCCATTACAAATTTGATTCAAGTCTCCTAAGGTTGTTGGCCATTACACACATCATGGAACTTGAATTTGGCCAAAAAATTATTAAATCGCTCACGCGACTTGATGAATCGCTCAGGCGATTCTTAATCTATGTCCCACTTATTATTGTTTTCTATTATTTTGTTAGTCCCCTAGCATGTTTCATTTGCGTATGATATTAGCCCCATCGTGATTCTTTTCCGTGGGGTATGATGTATTGCAAACCTAGGTCATAATCCCAAACAAATCTTAACATCATCTTTGTTACCATGTAGAAAACATTGTGATTGATACATTCAAATCAAGCTTGGGCATAACCAATTATACAATGATCCCATTACAAATTTGATTCAAGTCTCCTAAGGTTGTTGGCCATTACACACATCATGGAACTTGAATTTGGCCACAAAAATTTTTAAATCACTCACTCGACTTGATGAATCGCTCAGGCGATTCTTCATCTAGGTCGCACTTATTATTGTTTTATATTATTTTGTTAGTCCCCTAGGATGTTTCTTTTGCGTATGATATGAGCGCCATCGTGATTTTTCTCCATAGGGTATGATGTATTGCAAACCTAGGTCATAACCCCAAAAAAATCTTAACATCATCTTTGTTACCATGTAGAAAACATTGTGATTGATACATTCAAATCAAGCTTGGGCATAACCAATTATACAATGATCCCATTACAAATTTGATTCAAGTCTCCTAAGGTTGTTGGCCATTACACACATCATGGAACTTGAATTTGGCCACAAAAATTATAAAATCCCTCACGCGACTTGATCAATCGCTCCGACGATTCTTAATCTAGGTCGCCCTTATTATTGTTTTATATTATTTTGTTAGTCCCCTAGCATGTTTCTTTTGCGTAAGATATGAGCCCTATGGTGATTCTTCTCCGTGGGGTATGATGTATAGCAAACCTAGGTCATAATCCCAAACAAATCTTAACATCATCTTTGATACCATGTAGAAAAAATTATGATTGATACATTCAAATCAAGCTTGGGCATAACCAATTATACAATGATCCCATTACAAATTTGATTCAAGTCTCCTACGGTTGTTGGCCAATACACACATCATGGAACTTAAATTTGGCCACAAAAATTATTAAATCACTCACTCGACTTGATGAATCGCTCAGGCGATTTTTAATCTAGGTCGCACTTATTATTGTTTTATATTATTTTGTTAGTCCCTTAGCATGTTTCTTTTGCGTATGATATGAGCCTTATGGTGATTCTTCTCCGTGGGGTATGATGTATTGCAAACCTAGGTCATAATACCAAACACATCTTAACATCATCTTTGTTACCATGTAGAAAACATTGTGATTGATACATTCAAACAAGCTTGGGCATAACCAATTATGCAATGATCCCATTACAAATTTGATTCAAGTCTCCTAAGGTTGTTGGCCATTACACACATCATGGAACTTGAATTTGGCCACAAAAATTATTAAATCACTCACTCGACTTGATGAATCGCTCAGGCGATTCTTCATCTAGGTCGCACTTATTATTGTTTTATATTATTTTGTTAGTCCCCTAGGATGTTTCTTTTGCGTATGATATGAGCCCCATCGTGATTCTTCTCCGTAGGGTATGATGTATTGCAAACCTAGGTCATAATCCCAAACAAATCTTAACATCATCTTTGTTACCATGTAGAAAACATTGTGATTGGTACATTCAAATCAAGCTTGGGCAAAACCAATTATACAATGATCCCATTACAAATTTGATTCAAGTCTCCTAAGGTTGTTGGCCATTACACACATCATGGAACTTGAATTTGGCCACAAAAATTATTAAATCCCTCACGCGACTTGATCAATCGCTCAGGCGATTCTTAATCTAGGTCGCACTTATTATTCTTTTATATTATTTTGTTAGTTCCCTAGCATGTTTCTTTTGCGTATGATATGAGCCCTATGGTGATTCTTCTCCGTGGGGTATGATGTATTGCAAACCTAGGTCATAATCCCAAACACATCTTAACATCATCTTTGTTACCATGTAGAAAACATTGTGATTGATACATTCAAATCAAGCTTGGGCATAACCAATTATACAATGATCCCATTACAAATTTGATTCAAGTCTCCTAAGGTTGTTGGCCATTACACACATCATGGAACTTGAATTTGGCCACAAAAATTATTAAATCCCTCACGCGACTTGATCAATCGCTCAGGCGATTCTTAATCTAGGTCGCACTTATTATTCTTTTATATTATTTTGTT
This sequence comes from Lantana camara, assembly GCA_037501455.1. Lineage (NCBI taxonomy): Eukaryota > Viridiplantae > Streptophyta > Magnoliopsida > Lamiales > Verbenaceae > Lantana > Lantana camara. The sequence goes on along the minus strand of CM074857.1, from coordinate 60,908,978 downwards.
AGTTCCCTAGCATGTTTCTTTTGCGTATGATATGAGCCCTATGGTGATTCTTCTCCGTGGGGTATGATGTATTGCAAACCTAGGTCATAATCCCAAACACATCTTAACATCATCTTTGTTACCATGTAGAAAACATTGTGATTGATACATTCAAATCAAGCTTGGGCATAACCAATTATACAATGATCCCATTACAAATTTGATTCAAGTCTCCTAAGGTTGTTGGCCATTACACACATCATGGAACTTTAATTTGGCCACAAAAATTATTAAATCCCTCACGCGACTTGATCAATCGCTCAGGCGATTCTTAATCTAGGTCGCACTTATTATTCTTTTATATTATTTTGTTAGTTCCCTAGCATGTTTCTTTTGCGTATGATATGAGCCCTATGGTGATTCTTCTCCGTGGGGTATGATGTATTGCAAACCTAGGTCATAATCCCAAACACATCTTAACATCATCTTTGTTACCATGTAGAAAACATTGTGATTGATACATTCAAATCAAGCTTGGGCATAACCAATTATACAATGATCCCATTACAAATTTGATTCAAGACTTCTAAGGTTGTTGGCCATTACACACATCATGGAACTTGAATTTGGCCACAAAAATTATTAAATCACTCACTCGACTTGATCAATCGCTCAGGCGATTCTTAATCTAGGTCGCACATATTATTGTTTTATATTATTTTGTTAGTCCCCTAGCATGTTTCTTTTACGTATGATATGAGCCCCATCGTGATTCTTCCCGTTGGGGTATGATGTATTGCAAACCTAAGTCATAATCCCAAACAAATCTTAACATCATCTTTGATACCATGTAAAAAAAATTATGATTGATACATTCAAATCAAGCTTGGGCATAACCAATTATACAATGATCCCATTACAAATTTGATTCAAGTCTCCTACGGTTGTTGGCCAATACACACATCATGGAACTTGAATTTGGCCACAAAAATTATTAAATCACTCTCTCGACTTGATGAATCGCTCAGGCCATTTTTAATCTAGGTCGCACTTATTATTGTTTTATTTTATTTTGTTAGTCCCCTAGCATGTTTCTTTTGCGTATGATATGAGCCCTATGGTGATTCTTCTCCGTGGGGTGTGATGTATTGCAAACCAAGGTCATAATCCCAAACAAATCTTAACATCATCTTTGTTACCATGTAGAAAACATTGTGATTGATACATTCAAATCAAGCTTGGGCATAACCAATTATACAATGATCCCATTACAAATTTGATTCAAGACTCCTAAGGTTGTTGGCCATTACACACATCATGGAACTTGAATTTGGCCAAAAAATTATTAAATCGCTCTCGCGACTTGATCAATCGCTCCGGCGATTCTTAATCTAGGTCGCCCTTATTATTGTTTTATATTATTTTGTTAGTCCCCTAGCATGTTTCTTTTGCGTAAGATATGAGCCCTATGGTGATTCTTCTCCGTGGGGTATGATGTATAGCAAACCTAGGTCATAATCCCAAACAAATCTTAACATCATCTTTGATACCATGTAGAAAAAATTATGATTGATACATTCAAATCAAGCTTGGGCATAACCAATTATACAATGATCCCATTACAAATTTGATTCAAGTCTCCTACGGTTGTTGGCCAATACACACATCATGGAACTTAAATTTGGCCACAAAAATTATTAAATCACTCACTCGACTTGATGAATCGCTCAGGCGATTTTTAATCTAGGTCGCACTTATTATTGTTTTATATTATTTTGTTAGTCCCTTAGCATGTTTCTTTTGCGTATGATATGAGCCTTATGGTGATTCTTCTCCGTGGGGTATGATGTATTGCAAACCTTGGTCATAATACCAAACACATCTTAACATCATCTTTGTTACCATGTAGAAAACATTGTGATTGATACATTCAAACAAGCTTGGGCATAACCAATTATGCAATGATCCCATTACAAATTTGATTCAAGTCTCCTAAGGTTGTTAGCCATTACACACATCATGGAACTTGAATTTGGCCACAAAAATTATTAAATCACTCACTCGAGTTGATGAATCGCTCAGGCGATTCTTCATCTAGGTCGCACTTATTATTGTTTTATATTATTTTGTTAGTCCCCTAGGATGTTTCTTTTGCGTATGATATGAGCCCCATCGTGATTCTTCTCCGTAGGGTATGATGTATTGCAAACCTAGGTCATAATCCCAAACAAATCTTAACATCATCTTTGTTACCATGTAGAAAACATTGTGATTGGTACATTCAAATCAAGCTTGGGTATAACCAATTATACAATGATCCCATTACAAATTTGATTCAAGTCTCCTAAGGTTGTTGGCCATTACACACATCATGGAACTTGAATTTGGCCACAAAAATTATTAAATCCCTCACGCGACTTGATCAATCGCTCAGGCGATTCTTAATCTAGGTCGCACTTATTATTCTTTTATATTATTTTGTTAGTTCCCTAGCATGTTTCTTTTGCGTATGATATGAGCCCTATGGTGATTCTTCTCCGTGGGGTATGATGTATTGCAAACCTAGGTCATAATCCCAAACACATCTTAACATCATCTTTGTTACCATGTAGAAAACATTGTGATTGATACATTCAAATCAAGCTTGGGCATAACCAATTATACAATGATCCCATTACAAATTTGATTCAAGTCTCCTAAGGTTGTTGGCCATTACACACATCATGGAACTTGAATTTGGGCACAAAAATTATTAAATCACTCACTCGACTTGATGAATCGCTCAGGCAATTCTTCATCTAGGTCGCACTTATTATTGTTTTATATTATTTTGTTAGTCGCCTAGCATGTTTCTTTTACGTATGATATGAGCCCCATCGTGATTCTTCCCCGTGGGGTATGATGTATTGCAAACCTAGGTCATAATCCCAAACAAATCTTAACATCATCTTTGATACCATGTAGAAAAAATTATGATTGATACATTCAAATCAAGCTTGGGCATAACCAATTATACAATGATCCCATTACAAATTTGATTCAAGTCTCCTACGGTTGTTGGCCAATACACACATCATGGAACTTGAATTTGGCCACAAAAATTATTAAATCACTCACTCGACTTGATGAATCGCTCAGGCCATTTTTAATCTAGGTCGCACTTATTATTGTTTTATATTAATTTGTTAGTCCCCTAGCATGTTTCTTTTGCGTATCATATGAGCCCTATGGTGATTCTTCTCCGTGGGGTATGATGTATTGCAAACCTAGGTCATAATCCCAAACAAATCTTAAGATCATCTTTGTTACCATGTAGAAAACATTGTGATTGATACATTCAAATCAAGCTTGGGCATAACCAATTATACAATGATCCCATTACAAATTTGATTCAAGACTTCTAAGGTTTTTGGCCATTACACACATCATGGAACTTGAATTTGGCCACAAAAATTATTAAATCACTCACTCGACTTGATCAATCGCTCAGGCGATTCTTAATCTAGGTCGCACTTATTATTGTTTTATATTATTTTGTTAGTCCCCTAGCATGTTTCTTTTACGTATGATATGAGCCCCATCGTGATTCTTCCCGTTGGGGTATGATGTATTGCAAACCTAAGTCATAATCCCAAACAAATCTTAACATCATCTTTGATACCATGTAAAAAAAATTATGACTGATACATTCAAATCAAGCTTGGGCATAACCAATTATACAATGATCCCATTACAAATTTGATTCAAGTCTCCTACGGTTGTTGGCCAATACACACATCATGGAACTTGAATTTGGCCACAAAAATTATTAAATCACTCTCTCGACTTGATGAATCGCTCAGGCCATTTTTAATCTAGGTCGCACTTATTATTGTTTTATATTATTTTGTTAGTCCCCTAGCATGTTTCTTTTGCGTATCATATGAGCCCTATGGTGATTCTTCTCCGTGGGGTATGATGTATTGCAAACCTAGGTCATAATCCCAAACACATCTTAACATCATCTTTGTTACCATGTAGAAAACATTGTGATTGATACATTCAAATCAAGCTTGGGCATAACCAATTATACAATGATCCCATTACAAATTTGATTCAAGTCTCCTAAGATTGTTGGCCATTACACACATCATGGAACTTGAATTTGGCCACAAAAATTATTAAATCACTCACTCGACTTGATGAATCGCTCAGGCAATTCTTCATCTAGGTCGCACTTATTATTGTTTTATATTATTTTGTTAGTCCCCTAGCATGTTTCTTTTACGTATGATATGAGCCCCATCGTGATTCTTCCCCGTGGGGTATGATGTATTGCAAACCTAGGTCATAATCCCAAACAAATCTTAACATCATCTTTGATACCATGTAGAAAAAATTATGATTGATACATTCAAATCAAGCTTGGGCATAACCAATTATACAATGATCCCATTACAAATTTGATTCAAGTCTCCTACGGTTGTTGGCCAATACACACATCATGGAACTTGAATTTGGCCACAAAAATTATTAAATCACTCACTCGACTTGATGAATCGCTCAGGCCATTTTTAATCTAGGTCGCACTTATTATTGTTTTATATTAATTTGTTAGTCCCCTAGCATGTTTCTTTTGCATATCATATGAGCCCTATGGTGATTCTTCTCCGTGGGGTATGATGTATTGCAAACCTAGGTCATAATCCCAAACAAATCTTAACATCATCTTTGTTACCATGTAGAAAACATTGTGATTGATACATTCAAATCAAGCTTGGGCATAACCAATTATACAATGATCCCATTACAAATTTGATTCAAGACTTCTAAGGTTGTTGGCCATTACACACATCATGGAACTTGAATTTGGCCACAAAAATTATTAAATCACTCACTCGACTTGATCAATCGCTCAGGCGATTCTTAATCTAGGTCGCACTTATTATTGTTTTATATTATTTTGTTAGTCCCCTAGCATGTTTCTTTTACGTATGATATGAGCCCCATCGTGATTCTTCCCGTTGGGGTATGATGTATTGCAAACCTAAGTCATAATCCCAAACAAATCTTAACATCATCTTTGATACCATGTAAAAAAAATTATGACTGATACATTCAAATCAAGCTTGGGCATAACCAATTATACAATGATCCCATTACAAATTTGATTCAAGTCTCCTACGGTTGTTGGCCAATACACACATCATGGAACTTGAATTTGGCCACAAAAATTATTAAATCACTCTCTCGACTTGATGAATCGCTCAGGCCATTTTTAATCCAGGTCGCACTTATTATTGTTTTATATTATTTTGTTAGTCCCCTAGCATGTTTCTTTTGCGCATCATATGAGCCCTATGGTGATTCTTCTCCGTGGGGTATGATGTATTGCAAACCTAGGTCATAATCCCAAACACATCTTAACATCATCTTTGTTACCATGTAGAAAACATTGTGATTGATACATTCAAATCAAGCTTGGGCATAACCAATTATACAATGATCCCATTACAAATTTGATTCAAGTCTCCTAAGGTTGTTGGCCATTACACACATCATGGAACTTGAATTTGGCCACAAAAATTATTAAATCACTCACTCGACTTGATGAATCGCTCAGGCAATTCTTCATCTAGGTCGCACTTATTATTGTTTTATATTATTTTGTTAGTCCCCTAGCATGTTTCTTTTACGTATGATATGAGCCCCATCGTGATTCTTCCCCGTGGGGTATGATGTATTGCAAACCTAGGTCATAATCCCAAACAAATCTTAACATCATCTTTGATACCATGTAGAAAAAATTATGATTGATACATTCAAATCAAGCTTGGGCATAACCAATTATACAATGATCCCATTACAAATTTGATTCAAGTCTCCTACGGTTGTTGGCCAATACACACATCATGGAACTTGAATTTGGCCACAAAAATTATTAAATCACTCACTCGACTTGATGAATCGCTCAGGCCATTTTTAATCTAGGTCGCACTTATTATTGTTTTATATTAATTTGTTAGTCCCCTAGCATGTTTCTTTTGCGTATCATATGAGCCCTATGGTGATTCTTCTCCGTGGGGTATGATGTATTGCAAACCTAGGTCATAATCCCAAACAAATCTTAACATCATCTTTGTTACCATGTAGAAAACATTGTGATTGATACATTCAAATCAAGCTTGGGCATAACCAATTATACAATGATCCCATTACAAATTTGATTCAAGACTTCTAAGGTTGTTGGCCATTACACACATCATGGAACTTGAATTTGGCCACAAAAATTATTAAATCACTCACTCGACTTGATCAATCGCTCAGGCGATTCTTAATCTAGGTCGCACTTATTATTGTTTTATATTATTTTGTTAGTCCCCTAGCATGTTTCTTTTACGTATGATACGAGCCCCATCGTGATTCTTCCCGTTGGGGTATGATGTATTGCAAACCTAAGTCATAATCCCAAACAAATCTTAACATCATCTTTGATACCATGTAAAAAAAATTATGACTGATACATTCAAATCAAGCTTGGGCATAACCAATTATACAATGATCCCATTACAAATTTGATTCAAGTCTCCTACGGTTGTTGGCCAATACACACATCATGGAACTTGAATTTGGCCACAAAAATTATTAAATCACTCTCTCGACTTGATGAATCGCTCAGGCCATTTTTAATCTAGGTCGCACTTATTATTGTTTTATATTATTTTGTTAGTCCCCTAGCATGTTTCTTTTGCGTATGATATGAGCCCTATGGTGATTCTTCTCCGTGGGGTGTGATGTATTGCAAACCAAGGTCATAATCCCAAACAAATCTTAACATCATCTTTGTTACCATGTAGAAAACATTGTGATTGATACATTCAAATCAAGCTTGGGCATAACCAATTATACAATGATCCCATTACAAATTTGATTCAAGACTCCTAAGGTTGTTGGCCATTACACACATCATGGAACTTGAATTTGGCCAAAAAATTATTAAATCGCTCTCGCGACTTGATGAATCGCTCAGGCGATTCTTAATCTATGTCCCACTTATTTTTGTTTTCTATTATTTTGTTAGTCCCCTAGCATGTTTTATTTGCGTATGATATGAGCCCCATCGTGATTCTTCTCCGTGGGGTATGATGTATTGCAAACCTAGGTCATAATCCCAAACAAATCTTAACATCATCTTTGTTACCATGTAGAAAACATTGTGATTGATACATTGAAATCAAGCTTGGGCATAACCAATTATACAATGATCCCATTACAAATTTGATCCAAGTCTCCTAAGGTTGTTGGCCATTACACACATCATGGAACTTGAAATTGGCCACAAAAATTATTAAATCACTCACTCGACTTGATGAATCGCTCAGGCGATTCTTCATCTTGGTCGCACTTATTATTGTTTTATATTATTTTGTTAGTCCCCTAGGATGTTTCTTTAGCGTATGATATGAGCGCCATCGTGATTCTTCTTCGTAGGGTATGATGTATTGCAAACCTAGGTCATAATCCCAAACAAATCTTAACATCATCTTTGTTACCTTGTAGAAAACATTGTGATTGATACATTCAAATCAAGCTTGGGCATAACCAATTATACAATGATCCCATTACAAATTTGATTCAAGTCTCCGAAGGTTGTTAGCCATTACACACATCATGGAACTTGAATTTGGCCACAAAAATTATTAAATCACTCACTCGACTTGATGAATCGCTCAGGCGATTCTTAATTTGTGTCGCACTTATTTTTGTTTCCTATTATTTTGTTAGTCCCCTAGCATGTTTTATTTGCGTATGATATGAGCCCCATCGTGATTCTTCTCCGTGGGGTATGATGTATTGCAAACCTAGGTCATAATCCCAAAGAAATCTTAACATCATCTTTGTTACCATGTAGAAAACATTGTGATTGATACATTGAAATCAAGCTTGGGCATAACCAATTATACAATGATCCCATTACAAATTTGATTCAAGTCTCCTAAGGTTGTTGGCCATTACACACATCATGGAACTTGAATTTGGCCACAAAAATTATTAAATCACTCACTCGACTTGATGAATCGCTCAGGCGATTCTTCATCTAGGTCGCACTTATTATTGTTTTATATTATTTTGTTAGTCCACTAGGATGTTTCTTTTACGTATGATATGAGCCCCATCGTGATTCTTCTCCGTAGGGTATGATGTATTGCAAACCTAGGTCATAATCCCAAACAAATCTTAACATCATCTTTGTTACCATGTAGAAAACATTGTGATTGATACATTCAAATCAAGCTTGGGCATAACCAATTATACAATGATCCCATTACAAATTTGATTCAAGACTTCTAAGGTTGTTGGCCATTACACACATCATGGAACTTGAATTTGGCCACAAAAATTATTAAATCACTCACTCGACTTGATCAATCGCTCAGGCGATTCTTAATCTAGGTCGCACTTATTATTGTTTTATATTATTTTGTTAGTCCCCTAGCATGTTTCTTTTACGTATGATATGAGCCCCATCGTGATTCTTCCCGTTGGGGTATGATGTATTGCAAACCTAAGTCATAATCCCAAACAAATCTTAACATCATCTTTGATACCATGTAAAAAAAATTATGACTGATACATTCAAATCAAGCTTGGGCATAACCAATTATACAATGATCCCATTACAAATTTGATTCAAGTCTCCTACGGTTGTTGGCCAATACACACATCATGGAACTTGAATTTGGCCACAAAAATTATTAAATCACTCTCTCGACTTGATGAATCGCTCAGGCCATTTTTAATCCAGGTCGCACTTATTATTGTTTTATATTATTTTGTTAGTCCCCTAGCATGTTTCTTTTGCGTATGATATGAGCCCTATGGTGATTCTTCTCCGTGGGGTGTGATGTATTGCAAACCAAGGTCATAATCCCAAACAAATCTTAACATCATCTTTGTTACCATGTAGAAAACATTGTGATTGATACATTCAAATCAAGCTTGGGCATAACCAATTATACAATGATCCCATTACAAATTTGATTCAAGACTCCTAAGGTTGTTGGCCATTACACATATCATGGAACTTGAATTTGGCCAAAAAATTATTAAATCGCTCTCGCGACTTGATGAATCGCTCAGGCGATTCTTAATCTATGTCCCACTTATTTTTGTTTTCTATTATTTTGTTAGTCCCCTAGCATGTTTTATTTGCATATGATATGAGCCCCATCGTGATTCTTCTCCGTGGGGTATATATGATGTATTGCAAACCTAGGTCATAATCCCAAACAAATCTTAACATCATCTTTGTTACCATGTAGAAAACATTGTGATTGATACATTGAAATCAAGCTTGGGCATAACCAATTATACAATGATCCCATTACAAATTTGATCCAAGTCTCCTAAGGTTGTTGGCCATTACACACATCATGGAACTTGAATTTGGCCACAAAAATTATTAAATCACTCACTCGACTTGATGAATCGCTCAGGCGATTCTTCATCTTGGTCGCACTTATTATTGTTTTATATTATTTTGTTAGTCCCCTAGGATGTTTCTTTAGCGTATGATATGAGCGCCATCGTGATTCTTCTTCGTAGGGTATGATGTATTGCAAACCTAGGTCATAATCCCAAACAAATCTTAACATCATCTTTGTTACCTTGTAGAAAACATTGTGATTGATACATTCAAATCAAGCTTGGGCATAACCAATTATACAATGATCCCATTACAAATTTGATTCAAGTCTCCGAAGGTTGTTAGCCATTACACACATCATGGAACTTGAATTTGGCCACAAAAATTATTAAATCACTCACTCGACTTGATGAATCGCTCAGGCGATTCTTAATTTGTGTCGCACTTATTTTTGTTTCCTATTATTTTGTTAGTCCCCTAGCATGTTTTATTTGCGTATGATATGAGCCCCATCGTGATTCTTCTCCGTGGGGTATGATGTATTGCAAACCTAGGTCATAATCCCAAACAAATCTTAACATCATCTTTGTTACCATGTAGAAAACATTGTGATTGATACATTGAAATCAAGCTTGGGCATAACCAATTATACAATGATCCCATTACAAATTTGATTCAAGTCTCCTAAGGTTGTTGGCCATTACACACATCATGGAACTTGAATTTGGCCACAAAAATTACTAAATCACTCACTCGACTTGATGAATCGCTCAGGCGATTCTTCATCTAGGTCGCACTTATTATTGTTTTATATTTTTTTGTTAGTCCCCTAGGATGTTTCTTTTGCGTATGATATGAGCCCCATCGTGATTCTTCTCCGTAGGGTATGATGTATTGCAAACCTAGGTCATAATCCCAAACAAATCTTAACATCATCTTTGTTACCATGTAGAAAACATTGTGATTGATACATTCAAATCAAGCTTGGGCATAACCAATTATACAATGATCCCATTACAAATTTGATTCAAGTCTCCTAAGGTTGTTGGCCATTACACACATCATGGAACTTGAATTTGGCCACAAAAATTATTAAATCCCTCACGCGACTTGATCAATCGCTCAGGCGATTCTTAATCTAGGTCGCACTTATTATTGTTTTATATTATTTTGTTAGTTCCCTAGCATGTTTCTTTTGTGTATGATATGAGCCCTATGGTGATTCTTCTCCCTGGGGTATGATGTATTGCAAACCTAGGTCATAATCCCAAACAAATCTTAACATCATCTTTGTTACCATGTAGAAAACATTGTGATTGATACATTCAAATCAAGCTTGGGCATAACCAATTATACAATGATCCCATTACAAATTTGATTCAAGTCTCCTAAGGTTGTTGGCCATTACACACATCATGGAACTTGAATTTGGCCACAAAAATTATAAAATCCCTCACGCGACTTGATCAATCGCTCAGGCGATTCTTAATCTAGGTCGCCCTTATTATTGTTTTATATTATTTTGTTAGTCCCCTAGCATGTTTCTTTTGCGTATGATATGAGCCCTATGGTGATTCTTCTCCGTGGGGTATGATGTATAGCAAACCTAGGTCATAATCCCAAACAAATCTTAACATCATCTTTGATACCATGTAGAAAAAATTATGATTGATACATTCAAATCAAGCTTGGGCATAACCAATTATACAATGATCCCATTACAAATTTGATTCAAGTCTCCTACGGTTGTTGGCCAATACACACATCATGGAACTTAAATTTGGCCACAAAAATTATTAAATCACTCACTCGACTTGATGAATTGCTCAGGCGATTTTTAATCTAGGTCGCACTTATTATTGTTTTATATTATTTTGTTAGTCCCTTAGCATGTTTCTTTTGCGTATGATATGAGCCTTATGGTGATTCTTCTCCGTGGGGTATGATGTATTGCAAACCTAGGTCATAATCCCAAACACATCTTAACATCATCTTTGTTACCATGTAGAAAACATTGTGATTGATACATTCAAACAAGCTTGGGCATAACCAATTATGCAATGATCCCATTACAAATTTGATTCAAGTCTCCTAAGGTTGTTGGCCATTACACACATCATGGAACTTGAATTTGGCCACAAAAATTATTAAATCCCTCACGCGACTTGATCAATCGCTCAGGCGATTCTTAATCTAGGTCGCACTTATTATTGTTTTATATTATTTTGTTAGTTCCCTAGCATGTTTCTTTTGTGTATGATATGAGCCCTATGGTGATTCTTCTCCCTGGGGTATGATGTATTGCAAACCTAGGTCATAATCCCAAACAAATCTTAACATCATCTTTGTTACCGTGTAGAAAACATTGTGATTGATACATTCAAATCAAGCTTGGGCATAACCAATTATACAATGATCCCATTACAAATTTGATTCAAGTCTCCTAAGGTTGTTGCCCATTACACACATCATGGAACTTGAATTTGGCCACAAAAATTATAAAATCCCTCACGCGACTTGATCAATCGCTCAGGCGATTCTTAATCTAGGTCGCCCTTATTATTGTTTTATATTATTTTGTTAGTCCCCTAGCATGTTTCTTTTGCGTATGATATGAGCCCTATGGTGATTCTTCTCCGTGGGGTATGATGTATAGCAAACCTAGGTCATAATCCCAAACAAATCTTAACATCATCTTTGATACCATGTAGAAAAAATTATGATTGATACATTCAAATCAAGCTTGGGCATAACCAATTATACAATGCTCCCATTACAAATTTGATTCAAGTCTCCTAAGGTTGTTGGCCATTACACACATCATGGAACTTGAATTTGGCCAAAAAATTATTAAATCACTCACTCGACTTGATGAATTGCTCAGGCGATTTTTAATCTAGGTCGCACTTATTATTGTTTTATATTATTTTGTTAGTCCCTTAGCATGTTTCTTTTGCGTATGATATGAGCCTTATGGTGATTCTTCTCCGTGGGGTATGATGTATTGCAAACCTAGGTCATAATCCCAAACACATCTTAACATCATCTTTGTTACCATGTAGAAAACATTGTGATTGATACATTCAAACAAGCTTGGGCATAACCAATTATGCAATGATCCCATTACAAATTTGATTCAAGTCTCCTAAGGTTGTTGGCCATTACACACATCATGGAACTTGAATTTGGCCACAAAAATTATTAAATCCCTCACGCGACTTGATCAATCGCTCAGGCGATTCTTAATCTAGGTCGCACTTATTATTGTTTTATATTATTTTGTTAGTTCCCTAGCATGTTTCTTTTGTGTATGATATGAGCCCTATGGTGATTCTTCTCCCTGGGGTATGATGTATTGCAAACCTAGGTCATAATCCCAAACAAATCTTAACATCATCTTTGTTACCATGTAGAAAACATTGTGATTGATACATTCAAATCAAGCTTGGGCATAACCAATTATACAATGATCCCATTACAAATTTGATTCAAGTCTCCTAAGGTTGTTGGCCATTACACACATCATGGAACTTGAATTTGGCCACAAAAATTATAAAATCCCTCACGCGACTTGATCAATCGCTCAGGCGATTCTTAATCTAGGTCGCCCTTATTATTGTTTTATATTATTTTGTTAGTCCCCTAGCATGTTTCTTTTGCGTATGATATGAGCCCTATGGTGATTCTTCTCCGTGGGGTATGATGTATAGCAAACCTAGGTCATAATCCCAAACAAATCTTAACATCATCTTTGATACCATGTAGAAAAAATTATGATTGATACATTCAAATCAAGCTTGGGCATAACCAATTATACAATGATCCCATTACAAATTTGATTCAAGTCTCCTACGGTTGTTGGCCAATACACACATCATGGAACTTAAATTTGGCCACAAAAATTATTAAATCACTCACTCGACTTGATGAATCGCTCAGGCGATTTTTAATCTAGGTCGCACTTATTATTGTTTTATATTATTTTGTTAGTCCCTTAGCATGTTTCTTTTGCGTATGATATGAGCCTTATGGTGATTCTTCTCCGTGGGGTATGATGTATTGCAAACCTAGGTCATAATCCCAAACACATCTTAACATCATCTTTGTTACCATGTAGAAAACATTGTGATTGATACATTCAAACAAGCTTGGGCATAACCAATTATGCAATGATCCCATTACAAATTTGATTCAAGTCTCCTAAGGTTGTTGGCCATTACACACATCATGGAACTTGAATTTGGCCACAAAAATTATTAAATCCCTCACGCGACTTGATCAATCGCTCAGGCGATTCTTAATCTAGGTCGCACTTATTATTGTTTTATATTATTTTGTTAGTTCCCTAGCATGTTTCTTTTGTGTATGATATGAGCCCTATGGTGATTCTTCTCCCTGGGGTATGATGTATTGCAAACCTAGGTCATAATCCCAAACAAATCTTAACATCATCTTTGTTACCATGTAGAAAACATTGTGATTGATACATTCAAATCAAGCTTGGGCATAACCAATTATACAATGATCCCATTACAAATTTGATTCAAGTCTCCTAAGGTTGTTGGCCATTACACACATCATGGAACTTGAATTTGGCCACAAAAATTATAAAATCCCTCACGCGACTTGATCAATCGCTCAGGCGATTCTTAATCTAGGTCGCCCTTATTATTGTTTTATATTATTTTGTTAGTCCCCTAGCATGTTTCTTTTGCGTATGATATGAGCCCTATGGTGATTCTTCTCCGTGGGGTATGATGTATAGCAAACCTAGGTCATAATCCCAAACAAATCTTAACATCATCTTTGATACCATGTAGAAAAAATTATGATTGATACATTCAAATCAAGCTTGGGCATAACCAATTATACAATGATCCCATTACAAATTTGATTCAAGTCTCCTACGGTTGTTGGCCAATACACACATCATGGAACTTAAATTTGGCCACAAAAATTATTAAATCACTCACTCGACTTGATGAATCGCTCAGGCGATTTTTAATCTAGGTCGCACTTATTATTGTTTTATATTATTTTGTTAGTCCCTTAGCATGTTTCTTTTGCGTATGATATGAGCCTTATGGTGATTCTTCTCCGTGGGGTATGATGTATTGCAAACCTAGGTCATAATCCCAAACACATCTTAACATCATCTTTGTTACCATGCAGAAAACATTGTGATTGATACATTCAAACAAGCTTGGGCATAACCAATTATGCAATGATCCCATTACAAATTTGATTCAAGTCTCCTAAGGTTGTTGGCCATTACACACATCATGAAACTTGAATTTGGCCACAAAAATTATTAAATCCCTCATGCGACTTGATCAATCGCTCAGGCGATTCTTAATCTAGGTCGCACTTATTATTGTTTTATATTATTTTGTTAGTTCCCTAGCATGTTTCTTTTGCGTATGATATGAGCCCTATGGTGATTCTTCTCCGTGGGGTATGATGTATTGCAAACCTAGGTCATAATCCCAAACACATCTTAACATCATCTTTGTTACCATGTAGAAAACATTGTGATTGATACATTCAAATCAAGCTTGGGCATAACCAATTATACAATGATCCCATTACAAATTTGATTCAAGTCTCCTAAGGTTGTTGGCCATTACACACATCATGGAACTTGAATTTGGCCACAAAAATTATTAAATCACTCACTCGACTTGATGAATCGCTCAGGCGATTCTTCATCTAGGTCGCACTTATTATTGTTTTATATTATTTTGTTAGTCCCCTAGCATGTTTCTTTTACGTATGATATGAGCCCCATCGTGATTCTTCCCCGTGGGGTATGATGTATTGCAAACCTAGGTCATAATCCCAAACAAATCTTAACATCATCTTTGATACCATGTAGAAAAAATTATGATTGATACATTCAAATCAAGCTTGGGCATAACCAATTATACAATGATCCCATTACAAATTTGATTCAAGTCTCCTACGGTTGTTGGCCAATACACACATCATGGAACTTGAATTTGGCCACAAAAATTATTAAATCACTCACTCGACTTGATGAATCGCTCAGGCCATTTTTAATCTAGGTCGCACTTATTATTGTTTTATATTAATTTGTTAGTCCCCTAGCATGTTTCTTTTGCGTATCATATGAGCCCTATGGTGATTCTTCTCCGTGGGGTATGATGTATTGCAAACCTAGGTCATAATCCCAAACAAATCTTAACATCATCTTTGTTACCATGTAGAAAACATTGTGATTGATACATTCAAATCAAGCTTGGGCATAACCAATTATACAATGATCCCATTACAAATTTGATTCAAGTCTCCTAAGGTTGTTGGCCATTACACACACCATGGAACTTGAATTTGGCCACAAAAATTATTAAATCACTCACTCGACTTGATGAATCGCTCAGGCCATTTTTAATCTAGGTCGCACTTATTATTGTTTTATATTAATTTGTTAGTCCCCTAGCATGTTTCTTTTGCGTATCATATGAGCCCTATGGTGATTCTTCTCCGTGGGGTATGATGTATTGCAAACCTAGGTCATAATCCCAAACAAATCTTAACATCATCTTTGTTACCATGTAGAAAACATTGTGATTGATACATTCAAATCAAGCTTGGGCATAACCAATTATACAATGATCCCATTACAAATTTGATTCAAGACTTCTAAGGTTGTTGGCCATTACACACATCATGGAACTTGAATTTGGCCACAAAAATTATTAAATCACTCACTCGACTTGATCAATCGCTCAGGCGATTCTTAATCTAGGTCGCACTTATTATTGTTTTATATTATTTTGTTAGTCCCCTAGCATGTTTCCTTTACGTATGATATGAGCCCCATCGTGATTCTTCCCGTTGGGGTATGATGTATTGCAAACCTCAGTCATAATCCCAAACAAATCTTAACATCATCTTTGATACCATGTAAAAAAAATTATGATTGATACATTCAAATCAAGCTTGGGCATAACCAATTATACAATGATCCCATTACAAATTTGATTCAAGTCTCCTACGGTTGTTGGCCAATACACACATCATGGAACTTGAATTTGGCCACAAAAATTATTAAATCACTCTCTCGACTTGATGAATCGCTCAGGCCATTTTTAATCTAGGTCGCACTTATTATTGTTTTATATTATTTTGTTAGTCCCCTAGCATGTTTCTTTTGCGTATGATATGAGCCCTATGGTGATTCTTCTCCGTGGGGTATGATGTATTGAAAACCAAGGTCATAATCCCAAACAAATCTTAACATCATCTTTGTTACCATGTAGAAAACATTGTGATTGATACATTCAAATCAATCTTGGGCATAACCAATTATACAATGATCCCATTACAAATTTGATTCAAGACTCCTAAGGTTGTTGGCCATTACACACATCATGGAACTTGAATTTGGCCAAAAAATTATTAAATCGCTCTCGCGACTTGATGAATCGCTCAGGCGATTCTTAATCTATGTCCCACTTATTTTTGTTTTCTATTATTTTGTTAGTCCCCTAGCATGTTTTATTTGCGTATGATATGAGCCCCATCGTGATTCTTCTCCGTGGGGTATGATGTATTGCAAACCTAGGTCATAATCCCAAACAAATCTTAACATCATCTTTGTTACCATGTAGAAAACATTGTGATTGATACATTGAAATCAAGCTTGGGCATAACCAATTATACAATGATCCCATTACAAATTTGATTCAAGTCTCCTAATGTTGTTGGCCATTACACACATCATGGAACTTGAATTTGACCGCAAAAATTATTAAATCGCTCACGCGACTTGATCAATCGCTCAGGCGATTCTTAATCTAGGTCGCACTTATTATTGTATTTTATTATTTTGTTAGTCCCCTAGCATGTTTCTTTTGCGTATGATATGAGCCCTATAGTGATTCTTCTCCGTGGGGTATGATGTATTGCAAACCTAGGTCATAATCCCAAACACAACTTAACATCATCTTTGTTACCATGTAGAAAAGATTGTGATTGATACATTCAAATCAAGCTTGGGCATAACCAATTATACAATGATCCCATTACAAATTTGATTCAAGTCTCCTAAGGTTGTTGGCCATTACACACAACATGGAACTTGAATTTGGCCACAAAAATTATTAAATCACTCAGTCGACTTGATGAATCGCTCAGGCTATTCTTAATCTAGGTCGCACTTATTATTATTTTATATTATTTTGTTAGTCCCCTAGCATGTTTCTTTTGCGTATGATATGAGCCCCATCGTGATTCTTCTCCGTGGGGTATGATGTATTGCAAACCTAGGTCATAATCCCAAACAAATATTAACATTATCTTTGTTACCTTGTAGAAAAAATTATGATTGATACTTTCAAATCAAGCTTGGGCATAACCAATTATACAATGATCCCATTACAAATTTTATTCAAGTCTCCTAAGATTGTTGGCCATTAAAGACATCATG
Organism: Lantana camara; assembly: GCA_037501455.1. Classification (NCBI taxonomy): domain Eukaryota; kingdom Viridiplantae; phylum Streptophyta; class Magnoliopsida; order Lamiales; family Verbenaceae; genus Lantana; species Lantana camara. Next base: position 60,891,141 of record CM074857.1, on the reverse strand, counting down.
GAACTTGAATTTGGCCACAAAAATTATTAAATCGCTCACGCGACCTGATGAATCGCTCAGACCATTCTTAATCTAGGTCGCACTTATTATTGTTTTATAGTATTTTGTTAGTCCCCTAGCAAGTTTCTTTTGTGTATGATATGAGCCCCATCGTGATTCTTCTCCGTGGGGTATGATGTATTGCGAACCTAGGTCATAATCCCAAACAAATCTTAACATCATCTTTGTTACCATGTAAAAAACATTGTGATTGATACATTCAAATCAAGCTTGGGCATAACCAATTATATAATGATCCAATTACAAAATTGATTCAAGTCTCCTAAGGTTATTGGCCCTTACACACATCATGGAACTTGAATTTGGCCACAAAAATTATTAAATCACTCTCTCGACTTGATGAATCGCTCAGGCGATTCTTAATCTAGGTCGCACTTATTATTGTTTTATATTATTTTGTTGGTCCCCTAGCATGTTTCTTTTGCGTATGATATGAGCCCCATCGTGATTCTTCTCCGTGGGGTATGATGTATTGCAAACCTAGGTCATAATCCCAAACAAATCTTAACATCATCTTTGTTACCATGTAGAAAACATTGTGATTGATACATTCAAATCAAGCTTGGGCATAACCAATTATACAATGATCCCATTACAAATTTGATTCAAGTCTCCTAAGGTTGTTGGCCATTACACACATCATGGAACTTGAATTTGGCCAAAAAATTGTTAAATCGCTCACGCGACTTGATGAATCGCTCAGGCGATTCTTAATCTATGTCGCACTTATTATTGTTTTATACTATTTTGTTAGTCCCCTAGCATGTTTCATTTCATTATGATATGAGCCCCATCGTGATTCTTCTCCGTGGGGTATGATGTATTGCAAACCTAGGTCATAATCCCAAACAAATCTTAACATCATCTTTTTTACCATGTAGAAAACATTGTGATTGATACATTCAAATCAAGCTTGGGCATAACCAATTATAAAATGATCCCATTACAAATTTGATTCAAGTCTCCGAAGGTTGTTGGCCATTGCACACATTATGGAACTTGAATTTGGCCACAAAAATTATTAAATCGCTCACGCGACTTGATCAATCGCTCAGGCAATTCTTAGTCTAGGTCGCACTTATTATTGTTTTATATTATTTTGTTAGTCCCGTAGCATGTTTCTTTTGCGTATGATATGAGCCCCATCGTGATTCTTCTCCGTGGGGTATGATGTATTGCAAACCTAGGTCATAATCCCAAACAAATCTTAACATCATCTTTGATACCATGTAGAAAAAATTATGATTGATACATTCAAATCAAGCTTGGGCATAACCAATTATACAATGATCCCATTACAAATTTGATTCAAGTCCCCTAAGGTTGTTGGCCATTAAACTCATCATGGAACTTGAATTTGGCCACAAAAATTATTAAATCGCTCACTCGACTTGATGAATCGCTCAGGGGATTCTTAATCTAGTTCGCACTTATTATTGTTTTATATTATTATTTTAGTCCCCTAGCATGTTTCTTTTGCGTATGATATGAACCCCATCGTGATTCTTCTCCGAGGGGTATGATGTATTACAAACCTAGGTAATAATCCCAAACAAATCTTAACATCATCTTTGTTACCATGTAGAAAACATTGTGATTGATACATTCAAATCAAGCTTGGGCATAACCAATTATACAATGATCCCATTACAAATTTGATTCAAGTCTCCTAAGGTTGTTGGCCATTGCACACATCATGGAACATGAATTTGGCCACAAAAATTATGAAATCGCTCACGCGACTTGATGAATCGCTCAGGCGATTCTTAATCTAGGTCGCACTTATTATTGTTTTATATTATTTTGTTAGTCCCCTAGCATGTTTCTTTTGCGTATGATATGAGCCCCATCGTGATTCTTCTCCGTGCGGTATGATGTATTGCAAACCTAGGTCATAATCCCAAACAAATGTTAACATCATCTTTGTTACCATGTAGAAAACATTGTGATTGATACATTCAAATCAAGCTTGGGCATAACCAATTATACAATGATCCCATTACAAATTTGATTCAAGTCTCCTAAGGTTGTTGGCCATTACACACATCATGGAACTTGAATTTGGCCACAAAAATTATTAAATAGGTCACGCGACTTGATGAATCGCTCAGGCAATTCTTAATCTAGGTCGCACTTATTATTGTTTTATATTATTTTGTTAGTCCCCTTGCATGTTTCTTTTGCGTATGACATGAGCCCCATCGTGATTCTTCTCCGTAGGGTATGATGTATTGCTAACCTAGGTCATAATCCCAAACAAATCTTAACATCATCTTTGTTACCATGTAGAAAACATTGTGATTGATACATTCAAATCAAGCTTGGGCATAACCAATTATACAATGATCCCATTACAAATTTGATTCAAGTCTCCTAAGGTTGTTGGCCATTACACACATCATGGAACTTGAATTTGGCCACAAAAATTATTAAATCGCTCGTGCGACTTTATGAATCGCTCAGGCGATTCTTAATCTATGTCGCAATTATTATAGTTTTATATTATTTTGTTACTCCCCTAGCATGTTTCTTTTGTGTATGATATGAGCCCCATCGTGATTCTTCTCCGTGGGGTATGATCTATTGCAAACCTAGGTTATAATCCCAAACAAATCTTAACATCATCTTTGTTACCATGTAGAAAACATTGTGATTGATACATTCAAATCAAGCTTGGGCATAACCAATTATACAATGATCCCATTACAAATTTGATTCAAGTCTCCTAAGATTGTTGGCCATTACAGACATCATGGAACTTGAATTTGGCCACAAAAATAATTAAAAAGCTCACGCGACTTGATGAATCGCTCAGGCGATTCTTAATCTAGGTCGCACTTATTATTATTTTATATTATTTTGTTAGTCCCCTAGCATGTTTCTTTTGCGTATGACATGAGCCCCATCGTGATTCTTCTCCGTAGGGTATGATGTATTGCAAACCTAGGTCATAATCCCAAACAAATCTTAACATAATCTTTGTTACCATGTAGAAAACATTGTGATTGATACATTCAAATCAAGCTTGGGCATAACCAATTATACAATGATCCCATTACAAATTTGATTCAAGTCTCCTAAGGTTATTGGCCATTACACACAGCATGGAACTTGAATTTGGCCACAAAAATTATTAAATCGCTCACGCGACTTGATGAATCGCTCAGACGATTCTTAATCTATGTCGCACTTATTATTGTTTTATATTATTTTGTTACTCCCCTAGCATGTTTCTTTTGTGTATGATATGAACCCCATCGTGATTCTTCTCCGTGGGGTATGATGTATTGCAAACCTAGGTCATAATCCCAAACAAATCTTAACATCATCTTTGTTACCATGTAGAAAACATTGTCATTGATACATTCAAATCAAGCTTGGGCATAACCAATTATACAATGATCCCATTACAAATTTGATTCAAGTCTCCTAAGGTTGTTGGCCATTACACACATCATGGAACTTGAATTTGGCCACAAAAATTATTAAATCGCTCACGCGACTTGATGAATCGCTCAGGCGATTCTTAATCTATGTCGCACTTATTATTGTTTTATATTATTTTGTTACTCCCCTAGCATGTTTCTTTTGTGTATGATATGAGCCCCATCGTGATTCTTCTCCGTGGGGTATGATGTATTGCAAACCTAGGTTATAATCCCAAACAAATCTTAACATCATCTTTGTTACCATGTAGAAAACATTGTGATTGATACATTCAAATCAAGCTTGGGCATAACCAATTATACAATGATCCCATTACAAATTTGATTCAAGTCTCCTAAGATTGTTGGCCATTACAGACATCATGGAACTTGAATTTGGCCACAAAAATAATTAAATAGCTCACGCGACTTGATGAATCGCTCAGGCGATTCTTAATCTAGGTCGCACTTATTATTATTTTATATTATTTTGTTAGTCCCCTAGCATGTTTCTTTTGCGTATGACATGAGCCCCATCGTGATTCTTCTCCGTAGGGTATGATGTATTGCAAACCTAGGTCATAATCCCAAACAAATCTTAACATAATCTTTGTTACCATGTAGAAAACATTGTGATTGATACATTCAAATCAAGCTTGGGCATAACCAATTATACAATGATCCCATTACAAATTTGATTCAAGTCTCCTAAGGTTATTGGCCATTACACACAGCATGGAACTTGAATTTGGCCACAAAAATTATTAAATCGCTCACGCGACTTGATGAATCGCTCAGACGATTCTTAATCTATGTCGCACTTATTATTGTTTTATATTATTTTGTTACTCCCCTAGCATGTTTCTTTTGTGTATGATATGAACCCCATCGTGATTCTTCTCCGTGGGGTATGATGTATTGCAAACCTAGGTCATAATCCCAAACAAATCTTAACATCATCTTTGTTACCATGTAGAACACATTGTGATTGATACATTCAAATCAAGCTTGGGCATAACCAATTATACAATGATCCCATTACAAATTTGATTCAAGTCTCCTAAGGTTGTTGGCCATTACCCACATCATGAAACTTGAATTTGGCCACAAAAATAATAAAATCGCTCACTCGACTTGATGAATCGCTCAGGCGATTCTTAATCTAGGTCGTACTTATTATTGTTTTATATTATTTTGTTAGTCCCCCTAGCATGTTTCTTTTGCGTATGATATGAGCCCCATCGTATTTCTTTTCCGTGGGGTATGATGTATTGCAAACCTAGGTCATAATCCCAAACAAATCTTAACATCATCTTTGTTACCTTGTAGAAAAAATTATGATTGATACATTCAAATCAAGCTTGGGCATAATCAATTATACAATGATCCCATTACAAATTTGATTCAAGTCTCCTAAGGTTGTTGGCCATTACACACATCCTGTAACTTGAATTTGGCCAGAAAAATTATTAAATCGCTCAGGCGATTCTTAATCTAGGTCGCACTTATTATTGTTTTATATTATTTTGTTAGTCCCCTAGCATGTTTCATTTGCGTATGATAAGGGCCCCATCGTGATTCTTCTCCGTGGGGAATGATGTATTGCAAACCTTGGTCATAATCCCAAACAAATCTTAACATCATCTTTGTTACCATGTAGAAAACATTGTGATTGATACATTCAAATCAAGCTTGGGCATAACCAATTATACAATGATCCCATTACAAATTTGATTCAAGTCTCCTAAGGTTGTTGGACATTACACACATCATGAAACTTGAATTTGGCCACAAAAATTATAAAATCGCTCACTCGACTTGATGAATCGCTCAGGCGATTCTTAATCTAGGTCGCACTTATTATTGTTTTATATTATTTTGTTAGTCCCCTAGCATGTTTCTTTTGCGTATGATATGAGCCCCATCGTGATTCTTCTCCGTGGGGTATGATGTATTGTAAACCTAGGTCATAATCCAAAACAAATCTTAACATCATCTTTGTTACCATGTAGAAAACATTGTGATTGATACATTCAAATCAAGCTTGGGCATAACCAATTATACAATGATCCCATTACAAATTTGATTCAAGTCTCCTAAGGTTGTTGGCCATTGCACACATCATGGAACTTAAATTTGGCCACAAAAATTATTAAATCGCTCACTCGACTTGATGAATCGCTCAGGGGATTCTTAATCTAGGTCGCACTTATTATTGTTTTATATTATTATTTTAGTCCCCTAGCATGTTTCTTTTGCGTATGATATGAACCCCATCGTGATTCTTCTCCGAGGGGTATGATGTATTACAAACCTAGGTAATAATCCCAAACAAATCTTAACATCATCTTTGTTACCATGTAGAAAACATTGTGATTGATACATTCAAATCAAGCTTGGGCATAACCAATTATACAATGATCCCATTACAAATTTGATTCAAGTCTCCTAAGGTTGTTGGCCATTGCACACATCATGGAACATGAATTTGGCCACAAAAATTATGAAATCGCTCACGCGACTTGATGAATCGCTCAGGCGATTCTTAATCTAGGTCGCACTTATTATTGTTTTATATTATTTTGTTAGTCCCCTAGCATGTTTCTTTTGCGTATGATATGAGCCCCATCGTGATTCTTCTCCGTGGGGTATGATGTATTGTAAACCTAGGTCATAATCCAAAACAAATCTTAACATCATCTTTGTTACCATGTAGAAAACATTGTGATTGATACATTCAAATCAAGCTTGGGCATAACCAATTATACAATGATCCCATTACAAATTTGATTCAAGTCTCCTAAGGTTGTTGGCCATTGCACACATCATGGAACTTAAATTTGGCCACAAAAATTATTAAATCGCTCACTCGACTTGATGAATCGCTCAGGGGATTCTTAATCTAGGTCGCACTTATTATTGTTTTATATTATTATTTTAGTCCCCTAGCATGTTTCTTTTGCGTATGATATGAACCCCATCGTGATTCTTCTCCGTGCGGTATGATGTATTGCAAACCTAGGTCATAATCCCAAACAAATCTTAACATCATCTTTGTTACCATGTAGAAAACATTGTGATTGATACATTCAAATCAAGCTTGGGCATAACCAATTATACAATGATCCCATTACAAATTTGATTCAAGTCTCCTAAGGTTGTTGGCCATTACACACATCATGGAACTTGAATTTGGCCACAAAAATTATTAAATAGCTCACGCGACTTGATGAATCGCTCAGGCAATTCTTAATCTAGGTCGCACTTATTATTGTTTTGTATTATTTTGTTAGTCCCCTAGCATGTTTCTTTTGCGTATGACATGAGCCCCATCGTGATTCTTCTCCGTAGGGTATGATGTATTGCTAACCTAGGTCATAATCCCAAACAAATCTTAACATCATCTTTGTTACCATGTAGAAAACATTGTGATTGATACATTCAAATCAAGCTTGGGCATAACCAATTATACAATGATCCCATTATAAATTTGATTCAAGTCTCCTAAGGTTGTTGGCCATTACACACATCATGGAACTTGAATTTGGCCACAAAAATTATTAAATCGCTCATGCGACTTTATGAATCGCTCAGGCGATTCTTAATCTATGTCGCAATTATTATAGTTTTATATTATTTTGTTACTCCCCTAGCATGTTTCTTTTGTGTATGATATGAGCCCCATCGTGATTCTTCTCCGTGGGGTATGATGTATTGCAAACCTAGGTTATAATCCCAAACAAATCTTAACATCATCTTTGTTACCATGTAGAAAACATTGTGATTGATACATTCAAATCAAGCTTGGGCATAACCAATTATACAATGATCCCATTACAAATTTGATTCAAGTCTCCTAAGATTGTTGGCCATTACAGACATCATGGAACTTGAATTTGGCCACAAAAATAATTAAATAGCTCACGCGACTTGATGAATCGCTCAGGCGATTCTTAATCTTGGTCGCACTTATTATTATTTTATATTATTTTGTTAGTCCCCTAGCATGTTTCTTTTGCGTATGACATGAGCCCCATCGTGATTCTTCTACGTAGGGTATGATGTATTGCAAACCTAGGTCATAATCCCAAACAAATCTTAACATAATCTTTGTTACCATGTAGAAAACATTGTGATTGATACATTCAAATCAAGCTTGGGCATAACCAATTATACAATGATCCCATTACAAATTTGATTCAAGTCTCCTAAGGTTATTGGCCATTACACACATCATGGAACTTGAATTTGGCCACAAAAATTATTAAATCGCTCACGCGACTTGATGAATCGCTCAGACGATTCTTAATCTATGTCGCACTTATTATTGTTTTATATTATTTTGTTACTCCCCTAGCATGTTTCTTTTGTGCATGATATGAACCCCATCGTGATTCTTCTCCGTGGGGTATGATGTATTGCAAACCTAGGTCATAATCCCAAACAAATCTTAACATCATCTTTGTTACCATGTAGAAAACATTGTGATTGATACATTTAAATCAAGCTTGGGCATAACCAATTATACAATGATCCCATTACAAATTTTATTCAAGTCTCCTAAGGTTGTTGGCCAATACACACATCATGGAACTTGAATTTGGCCACAAAAATTATTAAATCGCTCACGCGACTTGATGAATCGCTCAGGCGATTCTTAATCTATGTCGCACTTATTATTGTTTTATATTATTTTGTTAGTCCCCTAGCATGTTTCTTTTGTGTATGATATGAGCCTCATCGTGATTCTTCTCCGTGGGGTATGATGTATTGCAAACCTAGGTCATAATCCCAAACAAATCTTAACATCATCTTTGTTACCATGTAGAAAACATTGTGATTGATACATTCAAATCAAGCTTGGGCATAACCAATTATACAATGATCCCATTACAAATTTGATTCAAGTCTCCTAAGGTTGTTGGCCATTACACATATCATGGAACTTAAATTTGGCCACAAAAATTATTAAATCGCTCACTCGACTTGATGAATCGCTCAGGGGATTCTTAATCTAGGTCGCACTTATTATTGTTTTATATTATTTTGTTAGTCCCCTAGCATGTTTCTTTTGTGTATGATATGAGCCTCATCGTGATTCTTCTCCGTGGGGTATGATGTGTTGCAAACCTAGGTCATAATCCCAAACAAATCTTAACATCATCTTTGTTACCATGTAGAAAACATTGTGATTGATACATTCAAATCAAGCTTGGGCATAACCAATTATACAATGATCCCATTACAAATTTGATTCAAGTCTCCTAAGGTTGTTGGCCATTACACATATCATGGAACTTGAATTTGGCCACAAAAATTATTAAATCGCTCACGCGACTTGATGAATCGCTCAGGCGATTCTTAATCTATGTCGCACTTATTATTGTTTTATATTATTTTGTTAGTCCCCTAGCATGTTTCTTTTGTGTATGATATGAGCCTCATCGTGATTCTTCTCCGTGGGGTATGATGTGTTGCAAACCTAGGTCATAATCCCAAACAAATCTTAACATCATCTTTGTTACCATGTAGAAAACATTGTGATTGATACATTCAAATCAAGCTTGGGCATAACCAATTATACAATGATCCCATTACAAATTTGATTCAAGTCTCCTAAGGTTGTTGGCCATTACACATATCATGGAACTTGAATTTGGCCACAAAAATTATTAAATCGCTCACGCGACTTGATGAATCGCTCAGGCGATTCTTAATCTATGTCGCACTTATTATTGTTTTATATTATTTTGTTAGTCCCCTAGCATGTTTCTTTTGTGTATGATATGAGCCTCATCGTGATTCTTCTCCGTGGGGTATGATGTGTTGCAAACCTAGGTCATAATCCCAAACAAATCTTAACATCATCTTTGTTACCATGTAGAAAACATTGTGATTGATACATTCAAATCAAGCTTGGGCATAACCAATTATACAATGATCCCATTACAAATTTGATTCAAGTCTCCTAAGGTTGTTGGCCATTACACATATCATGGAACTTGAATTTGGCCACAAAAATTATTAAATCGCTCACGCGACTTGATGAATCGCTCAGGCGATTCTTAATCTATGTCACACTTATTATTGTTTTATATTATTTTGTTAGTCCCCTAGCATGTTTTCTTTTGCGTATGTTATGAGCCTCATCGTGATTCTTCTCCGTGGGGTATGATGTATTGCAAACCTAGGTCATAATCCCAAACAAATCTTAACATCATCTTTGTTACCATGTAGAAAACATTGTGATTGATACATTCAAATCAAGCTTGGGCATAACCAATTATACAATGATCCCATTACAAATTTGATTCAAGTCTCCTAAGGTTGTTGGCCATTACACATATCATGGAACTTGAATTTGGCCACAAAAATTATTAAATCGCTCACGCGACTTGATGAATCGCTCAGGCGATTCTTAATCTATGTCACACTTATTATTGTTTTATATTATTTTGTTAGTCCCCTAGCATGTTTCTTTTGTGTATGATATGAGCCTCATCGTGATTCTTCTCCGTGGGGTATGATGTGTTGCAAACCTAGGTCATAATCCCAAACAAATCTTAACATCATCTTTGTTACCATGTAGAAAACATTGTGATTGATACATTCAAATCAAGCTTGGGCATAACCAATTATACAATGATCCCATTACAAATTTGATTCAAGTCTCCTAAGGTTGTTGGCCATTACACATATCATGGAACTTGAATTTGGCCACAAAAATTATTAAATCGCTCACGCGACTTGATGAATCGCTCAGGCGATTCTTAATCTATGTCGCACTTATTATTGTTTTATATTATTTTGTTAGTCCCCTAGCATGTTTCTTTTGTGTATGATATGAGCCTCATCGTGATTCTTCTCCGTGGGGTATGATGTGTTGCAAACCTAGGTCATAATCCCAAACAAATCTTAACATCATCTTTGTTACCATGTAGAAAACATTGTGATTGATACATTCAAATCAAGCTTGGGCATAACCAATTATACAATGATCCCATTACAAATTTGATTCAAGTCTCCTAAGGTTGTTGGCCATTACACATATCATGGAACTTGAATTTGGCCACAAAAATTATTAAATCGCTCACGCGACTTGATGAATCGCTCAGGCGATTCTTAATCTATGTCACACTTATTATTGTTTTATATTATTTTGTTAGTCCCCTAGCATGTTTTCTTTTGCGTATGTTATGAGCCTCATCGTGATTCTTCTCCGTGGGGTACGATGTATTGCAAACCTAGGTCATAATCCCAAACAAATCTTAACATCATCTTTGTTACCATGTAGAAAACATTGTGATTGATACATTCAAATTAAGCTTGGGTATAACCAATTATACAATGATCCCATTACAAATTTGATTCAAGTCTCCTATGGTTGTTAGCTATTACACACATCATGGAACTTGAATTTGGCCACAAAAATTATTAAATCGCTCACGCGACTTGATGAATCGCTCAGGCGATTCTTAATCTATGTCACACTTATTATTGTTTTATATTATTTTGTTAGTCCCCTAGCATGTTTCTTTTGTGTATGATATGAGCCTCATCGTGATTCTTCTCCGTGGGGTATGATGTGTTGCAAACCTAGGTCATAATCCCAAACAAATCTTAACATCATCTTTGTTACCATGTAGAAAACATTGTGATTGATACATTCAAATCAAGCTTGGGCATAACCAATTATACAATGATCCCATTACAAATTTGATTCAAGTCTCCTAAGGTTGTTGGCCATTACACATATCATGGAACTTGAATTTGGCCACAAAAATTATTAAATCGCTCACGCGACTTGATGAATCGCTCAGGCGATTCTTAATCTATGTCACACTTATTATTGTTTTATATTATTTTGTTAGTCCCCTAGCATGTTTTCTTTTGCGTATGTTATGAGCCTCATCGTGATTCTTCTCCGTGGGGTACGATGTATTGCAAACCTAGGTCATAATCCCAAACAAATCTTAACATCATCTTTGTTACCATGTAGAAAACATTGTGATTGATACATTCAAATTAAGCTTGGGTATAACCAATTATACAATGATCCCATTACAAATTTGATTCAAGTCTCCTATGGTTGTTAGCTATTACACACATCATGGAACTTGAATTTGGCCACAAAAATTATTAAATCGCTCACGCGACTTGATGAATCGCTCAGGCGATTCTTAATCTATGTCGCACTTATTATTGTTTTATATTATTTTGTTACTCCCCTAGCATGTTTCTTTTGTGTATGATATGAGCCCCATCGTGATTCTTCTCCGTGGGGTATGATGTATTGCAAACCTAGGTTATAATCCCAAACAAATCTTAACATCATCTTTGTTACCATGTAGAAAACATTGTGATTGATACATTCAAATCAAGTTTGGGCATAACCAATTATACAATGATCCCATTACAAATTTCATTCAAGTCTCCTAAGGTTGTTGGCCATTACACACATCATGGAACTTGAATTTGGCCACAAAAATTATTAAATAGCTCACGCAACTTGATTAATCGCTCAGGCGATTCTTAATCTAGGTCGCACTTATTATTGTTTTATATTATTTTGTTAGTCCCCTAGCATGTTTCTTTTGCGTATGACATGAGCCCCATCGTGATTCTTCTCCGTAGGGTATGATGTATTGCAAACCTAGGTCATAATCCCAAACAAATCTTAACATCATCTTTGTTACCATGTAGAAAACATTGTGATTGATACATTCAAATCAAGCTTGGTCATAACCAATTATACAATGATCCCATTACAAATTTGATTCAAGTCTCCTAAGGTTATTGGCCATTACACACATCATGGAACTTGAATTTGGCCACAAAAATTATTAAATCGCTCATGCGACTTGATGAATGTAGCACCCCGAAGAGGCAACAACCCCGCACCGTCGTACCTCTCAAGTGGCTAGGAGACCTAGCCCCCAAGAAGCGCGCCGGCGAACGGACAAAACAATACAAGATCAGAGTACTATAAGGGAATATTGCAGCGAAAATATGAGAAATTTAAAACTTTCGAAACATAAATCATGAGCACAAGAGGCTAGTAACCAAGTACAAGGACTATACAGGAATTGAGTATTGAAAGAGATATTTCGATAGAGTGTCAAGGAAAATATAACAAGTAACAAAGGACACCGGAGGCTAGATCGATAAGTACCTAATCGAACGCTACACTATCATCAAGAGGGTGGAGACCAAGATGGTTCAAAAGAACCTGACCACAAGAGCACAACAAAAGATTTCCTATACTTCAAGATACCAGCCAACAAGCAATCACTGAACCTGAAACCATGAGGTCAGAAAACAGGGTGGAGGTATTAGTCAAAAGGACTAAGTGAGGCATGACTTTTGAAACAATATAAGTACTTAAACTTTAGGTTTTCAGAAAAGGATTTACTTCGAAGCTGTACTTTAAAACTGAATTTCGGAATCTTTATTTCAGAATCGTATTCCAAAACATTACTTTGAAACGAGATTTCCAAGCAAGCACACACATGCACACACATCAGAGGTTCTGGTTCATATATACTTTATAAACGGGGAACAGGGTACGGGATATTTTCCAAAAGTATGAACCAGACTTTAAAACCAAAGTTGCCCGCAAGCTAGGCCATATCCATCCTTTACTCCTCAAAAACATTTACAAAGTTGGTATCGAGATCCATTAGGATCCCAACACCCATAATCACATGCACCACCCCTTCTCCCCTTATTGTCGCGCCCAGGGAGCTACCCCGCGGTGACGTGCAAAATGGGAGGAATTTACCACCTCTCCCGACCTTCGATGTGGAGTAACCAACCTCCGATTAAACCATCACCAAGGTCATTACGGCGGCCAGTCTCATAGTAGCCATTGGCGCACGCCTCCCGGTCTACTACTTAACCATACCGCCAGGGCCCAACATAGCAAAATTTCCAAAGCTTGCTTTCAGAATATCAAACGTGCATAAGCACACAGAGTTCAGAAGACGGAACCTTTAATCAAAGTGGCATAACAGTGAACAGAACGTATATCAGAGATCATTGCTTTAAACTTGAAGCATTGTCCCAAAACGGGAAAACGTTAAACTTTGAAAGATAGGAATCTTTGCACCCGAAGGCGTTGATTTTGAAATCATTTGAAAACGAAGGAATATTCATGGTTCCAGTTGAAATAGTTTAAACCTCACCTACAGATACCAGAGCCACAGTAAATCCGGACTTCACCTGTGAGTGGTGAATGATTAAGTTTCTATCCAAAAACCATATAGTCACATAAGCAAGTAGGGACGACCTTAAGACATTCAATAACACATAACGATATCACATGTACAGGACAAAGCGTTATCAAAGTATATCATATCATGTGGCGAGATTTCATGATAATTATTCAATAACCATCAAAGCATGAAGGCATAATAGGATTCATGTAACGTAGTACCCTATTCATAGACATGAACCCTGTCTAGAGTAATACCATTTAATGCAGGAGAATCATTTAACTAAGAATGGAACATTGATTGCGAGTTATCCTTAAACTTGAGTTAATAGATCAATGCAATCGAACAATCTTTAATCAATTATGATCATAGACATGAGCCTTAAGGAACTGAGTTCCAAACTATATAAATGATTCATGATTGAGTGAGGATATCCATGTATTGAAGTATAAGATCAACAAGAATGCGGAACACTTAAACAAGGAATAATCTTTTCGAAGAAAGGATTCAAGTAAACGATTAGTCTCAGTTGAAAGCTCGTGTCAAGAACTCAAGGGTATATATTCTTAGGGTCTTAAAACAATCTCATTTAGAAAAGAAATGTGAACTTTGAAACCTACTTTGATCCCCTGTTTTTGAGAATTTTTGAAAAAGGCTTTGACCGTTGAATTCGTCTCTTTGAAACGATCATTTAGGTTAAAAGTCAAAATTCTTGGTCAAGGTCAAAGTCAAAGGTCAAGGTCAAAGGTCACTATTCAAGTATACGGTATATATACTGTATGTATACGGTACTTATACTGTATGTATACGTGTATTTATATCGTATGTATACAGTATTTATACTGTATGTATACGGTATTTATATGGGGATACCTACCGTATTTATACAGTATTTATACAGGGTACATATAGTATTTATACAAGAATACATGCGGTATTTATACTAGAATACATACGGTATTTATACAAAAGTACATACGTATTTGTTATGGAAATACACATAGTATTTATACGAAAGTATACACGTATTTATACATGTTGGAATCAAATACGTATACGTATATTATACATGTATACCATAACATATATCAATTGGTCAAGTATAAATATGTAACAATTAATTAAACATGTAACATGTTAAACTATAGGTTATACTTTAATTATGTAACATTAAATAACATGTAACATTTAATTAAATTAGGTAACAAATTAAATTACCTAAGTATGATCATAAAATAAATAAAATGTAACATGTAACATGTCATAATAATTGTCACATAATTAAATTGTAACATAATTAAATTATGTAACACATTTCATAATAAACTATACTATAAGAAACATAATTCATAAATTCATGAATATTTAAAAACATAAATTAAATCACATATTTCATGCATAAAATAAAATATAAATTAAATCCTAAACCTAGCATAATTAATAAATAAATTAAAACATAAAATAAAACATAAATTAAACTAATTAAAACATAAAAAAAATAAGAAAACTAACCTTAAGCTAGTGGGGGGAGCCGTGTATTATGGCTGGTGTAAGGGGAGAAATGAGACCCCAACCCACTTATTTATAGTTGTAGGGAAGGACTAGAGTGCAAATAATATTTATTTTAGGGGCTTAAGGTGGGGTATTTTGTGAAATTTCCAAAAATAGGTTTCCTTCTTTACATAATTGTCACAGCAGGGGTATTCTGGTAATTCCACCTTTCTCCTTCGTATTTTTGATGTTGGAAAAGTGCCCAAGAGCTAGGAAATAAAATTAGCTTCGAAACGGTTACTCACGGGTCAAAATCGGACGTACGGTTTAAAAGTTATAAGCTTCGGAAGATTTGATTTTTTGAATTTCGAAAATTAATTAAATTATGAAATAAATACTAGGATAAGATATGAAGGTCCAAAAGGCTTTCCAAAAATTTAGAAAAAATCGAGAAACGTTATGGTGATGATCTCAAGGGCTAAATCATTCTAACGAAGGAAATATTTCTTACCGACGGAAATTTTTATTTGAAAATAAATTCTTAGATTGCTCTGGACACATAAACGAAACCTCAAAGCATTGAAAAGAGAGTTGAAATATTCTAAGAAGATAGGTATAGGTTCTTTGAAGTCTCTCGCATAAAATGGCGTAGTTCTGGTTCGGAAAATGAATAGTACTTTTAAAAAAATTTCCCAAAATACCCCTAATGATCAAGAAAGGATTTCGAAGCTTCGAAAACATGTTCATATGACTGGGAAGCATGAGTTATGAACCTCTAGGATTCCAATGAGATGCTAGGGCAAGGTAGGCTCGGGAAATGAATAGTGAATTTGGTTCGTGGTAAGGACATCCCCTTTAGAACACAATACGACTAGTGAATGCACATTGTTCACATAAGAATGCAATGCATGAACATTTGTAAAGGTGAACCAAGGTATATAAACGCATTCTTGTCCTCTTTGATTTACTGTTTCCAGCTAGGTCCTGATACGGGCTGTTACAATGAATCGCTCAGGCGATTCTTCATCTATGTCGCACTTATTATTGTTTTATATTATTTTGTTACTCCCCTAGCATGTTTCTTTTGTGTATGATATGAGCCCCATCGTGATTCTTCTCCGTGGGGTATGATGTATTGCAAACCTAGGTCATAATCCCAAACAAATCTTAACATCATCTTTGTTACCATGTAGAAAACATTGTGATTGATACATTCAAATCAAGCTTGGGCATAACCAATTATACAATGATCCCATTACAAATTTGATTCAAGTCTCCTAAGGTTGTTGGCCATTACACACATCATGGAACTTGAATTTGGCCACAAAAATTATTAAATCGCTCACGCGACTTGATGAATCGCTCAGGCGATTCTTAATCTATGTCGCACTTATTATTGTTTTATATTATTTTGTTAGTCCCCTAGCATGTTACTTTTGCGTATGATATGAGCCCCATCGTGATTCTTCTCCGTGGGGTATGATGTATTGCAAACCTAGGTCATAATCCCAAACAAATCTTAACATCATCTTTGTTACCATGTAGAAAACATTGTGATTGATACATTCAAATCAAGCTTGGGCATAACCAATTATACAATGATCCCATTACAAATTTGATTTAAGTATCCTAAGGTTGTTGGCCATTACACACATCATGGAACTTGAATTTGGCCACAAAAATAATTAAATAGCTCACGTGACTTGATGAATCGCTCAGGCGATTCTTAATCTAGGTCGCACTTATTATTGTTTTATATTATTTTGTTAGTCCCCTAGCATATTTCTTTTGCATATGACATGAGCCCCATCGTGATTCTTCTCCGTAGGGTATGATGTATTGCAAACCTAGGTCATAATCCCAAACAAATCTTAACATGATCTTTGTTACCATGTAGAAAACATTGTGATTGATACATTCAAATCAAGCTTGGGCATAACCAATTATACAATGATCCCATTACAAATTTGATTCAAGTCTCCTAAGGTTGTTGGCCATTACACACATCATGGAACTCGAATTTGGCCACAAAAATTATTAAATCGCTCACGCGACTTGATGAATCGCTCAGCCGATTCTTAATCTATGTCGCACTTATAATTGTTTTATATTATTTTGTTACTCCCCTAGCATGTTTCTTTTGTGTATGATATGAGCCCCATCGTGATTCTTCTCTGTGGGGTATGATGTATTGCAAACCAAGGTCATAATCCCAAACAAATCTTAACATCATCTTTGTTACCATGTAGAAAACATTGTGATTGATACATTCAAATCAAGCTTGGGCATAACCAATTATACAATGATCCCATTATAAATTTGATTCAAGTCTCCTAAGGTTGTTGGCCATTACACACATCATGGAACTTGAATTTGGCCACAAAAATTATTAAATCGCTCACGCGACTTGATGAATCGCTCAGGCGATTCTTAATCTATGTCGCACTTATTATTGTTTTATATTATTTTGTTAGTCCCCTAGCATGTTTCTTTTGCGTATGATATGAGCCCCATCGTGATTCTTCTCCGTGGGGTATGATGTATTGCAAACCTAGGTCATAATCCCAAACAAATCTTAACATCATCTTTGTTACCATGTAGAAAACATTGTGATTGATACATTCAAATCAAGCTTGGGCATAACCAATTATACAATGATCCCATTACAAATTTGATTCAAGTATCCTAAGGTTGTTGGCTATTACACACATCATGGAACTTGAATTTGGCCACAAAAATAATTAAATAGCTCACGCGACTTGATGAATCGCTCAGGCGATTCTTAATCTAGGTCGCACTTATTATTGTTTTATATTATTTTGTTAGTCTCCTAGCATGTTTCTTTTGCATATGACATGAGCCCCATCGTGATTCTTCTCCGTAGGGAATGATGTATTGCAAACCTAGGTCATAATCCCAAACAAATCTTAACATGATCTTTGTTACCATGTAGAAAACATTGTGATTGATACATTCAAATCAAGCTTGGGCATAACCAATTATACAATGATCCCATTACAAATTTGATTCAAGTCTCCTAAGGTTGTTGGCCATTACACACATCATGGAACTCGAATTTGGCCACAAAAATTATTAAATCGCTCACGCGACTTGATGAATCGCTCAGGCGATTCTTAATCTATGTCGCACTTATAATTGTTTTATATTATTCTGTTACTCCCCTAGCATGTTTCTTTTGTGTATGATATGAGCCCCATCGTGATTCTTCTCTGTGGGGTATGATGTATTGCAAACCTTGGTCATAATCCCAAACAAATCTTAACATCATCTTTGTTACCATGTAGAAAACATTGTGATTGATACATTCAAATCAAGCTTGGGCATAACCAATTATACAATGATCCCATTACAAATTTGATTCAAGTCTCCTAAGGTTGTTGGCCATTACACACATCATGGAACTCGAATTTGGCCACAAAAATTATTAAATCGCTGACGCGACTTGATGAATCGCTCAAGCGATTCTTAATCTATGTCGCACTTATAATTGTTTTATATTATTTTGTTACTCCCCTAGCATGTTTCTTTTGTGTATGATATGAGCCCCATCGTGATTCTTCTCCGTGGGGTATGATGTATTGCAAACCTAGGTCATAATCCCAAACAAATCTTAACTGTAACGCCCCGGCGGAGGGCAATCACATCCTACCCCGCGCTAAGGTTCTAGCTCGTATATGAAACTGACATCCATGTACGCGCTGTTCCCAAAGCAAGCGGTGACGGACGAACAACCTGGCTAGGCGGTACCTAAACAACTCGACTCAACGCGCCGTAAAGAAAGCAACAGACATGCGGAAGCGAGCATAAATTTTTTACAACATGTAGCTTGCAATCGGAATCAATTCATTAACGTCAATTAACAAGATCAATCACGCATCACACAGTTCAACGGGTTCAAGAGCATGCAACCTGTCCCGACAAGGAATAATATAAATACGGGTTCCACTCCCTAGGCACCTGTCCCGAAACAAAATCATAAATACGGGTTCAACTACCTAAGCACCTGTCCCGACAGAATAATATATCCAAATATCATTGGATCATCACGATCCCAACCTGTACAATTTTCATAAACGGAATTCATACAAGAATGTAACGTTTCCAACTATAACATAATGCCCACCAAGGCTAACGAAAGCGTTAAACCATAACAACGTACATGAACATCAACTTAAAGTAAATGCAGACTCGACACAACTTCTACGAGCCAAGACTCTATGACACACCGCCTAGCAAGACTCCAGGAAACCTGCAGACAATACGAAGGTTGAAGAGTCAGTTCAAAAGGAACCGGTGAGGATTTACTATAAGGAATATAATAAAGTGGGTACAATGCATGCGATATCAAAGGTGTTTATGATCCGCTTAACTTTTCAAAATCAATGCAAAGGGGTTTTCAAAACAACGGATCACAAACTAGAAACATAACCGGCTCGGCGAGAATGAGCCCTCCAACCTTACTTCCCAAGCCAAAGAAATCAAACCAATCCATCCATCACGCCATTGATGTCGAGGGTGCGCACCCCCGATCATCCATAACATAGAGAATTCGGTCCATGAAACCTAGCTCTCTCCAAGAAAACTTCAACCCCGAAACCTCCTCGGAGTCTTAGTAATCTTGTCCACAGTGGGAACTTTGGATAAGGACATCCGTCGGCCCTTGCCTTCCCGGAATATCTCTCACCTCCATCCCCGAGCTCAATTTCGATTACCCCAAGCAAGCGTCCCTGCAAGGTACATCAATCTCCATACCACTTTCGTAGCATGGTCCAAAACATCTCGCCACATACGTACATATATATCCTTTTCAAAACCAAAATATTTCGGGTACCTATCCCGTATACCAAGATTCATACTATAGTTGTAAACCGTTTTCAATAAGCAACGATATAAGTATAATGAGCCAAGCTCCCAAAATCCGGCGTACTACGCCTATACATATAGTTTTCAAAACGGGAATTTGAGAACCAAATCATGAAGGCTATACGGTATTGTCCACAGTTTGAAAACATTTTAATAATATAACTCCTCACCTGGACCGAAGTTACCAAGAAGAAATTGACCAAACGAACAAGAAGCACTCGACCTCCTGTGGCTCACCACCTAATCAAGACATACACAGATACTCCACAATCAAGACTTGACTCAAAAGATAACTTAACACGACGCACGGCGAAGTATCATGCTTATCATGAGATTTGGGAATGCAAGGATGGCTCTATCGTGCATATCATGATATGTCATGGCCAAATAGAGCACAAAGAATGCACAAGTCATGGATAGGCATAAGTTTAACCACATAAATCATGAGAGGTCAATGGACATGTATGTAACCTTAACAATTATCAATCATACATAAATGGCACATAAGAGTCCAATTTCCATAAGTTATCAAGTTGATTGAATGCACATTAACAAGTAAGTTTCAAGCATAATATAAAGTATGTCCCAAGTTCATAAGATTATAATTAACAAGAATAATATCACATTTTGCATAATTGCATCGTACAAATCCATTAAGCTCCAACAAAGGTCATTCATCCAAATTACTAAGTTCATATCTCAAGTGAAATGCATAAATGAGAACAATTCGGTTATTTAAACGTATATGAAGTTCGTAGATCCTAAACATAGAAGATACAAGTCATACTTGACAATTAATTCAATTATTATACATAAGAGATCATAATCTTAGTCAAGGATAAGTTCATGTAACGTTGTCACATTCATACGTCATGCTCACAATGAATAAGGCATACATTTAATTACATAAAGTCATGCTTTTAAGCTTAACGGCATATTCACGATTCATTTGTATCATACTTTAGGAATTCATAACATGTTTTGGCATACAAGTTCAAATATAGTATGCATTCATAGTTTACTAGATATTACACAAACATCCCCTAAGCAATTCATGAAGGTTCAGAAAAATTACACAAACATCCCCTAGGTTATTATTTTAGTTTCTAAGCCATAACATGAATACCCTTTTATGGTTTCTAACAAAATTACACATACATCCCCTTATCAAGTAAGCAAGCAAGAATTCAAGACTTAATCATATTATTCAAATAAACAATCCGGCATGGTTTTATCTATTAAAGCATGAATCCTAATATCAATATTCCAACAAGATTCATATAACAAATGCATATCTTCTCAACAAGCAATCTCACAAGACTCCACATATCGATTGAATACTAATTCCAAGAATTGACTTAGTTTAATTTAGGCATACAAGAACACTTCTAATAATTTAAAGAATACGAAAAACTATCATTTTATAGCATAAATTGTCCGTTGAGCATTTATACAATTTGTGCAAGCAAGAACTAATTATTTACAAGCAAAATAATTGTCATTGAGCATCTACCAACATGAAAATAGAGGTTATTCACAAACAAACCAAGTTTAGGAAGAATTCGTATATCAAAGTTACCAATTCATATACATTCGGCACAAAATAAGCATAACAACCTATCAAAAAGGGCAACCGGATTCATATCGAATATCAAATATATCCATCAACATGTATACAATCATATTCTAGCTCAACGAAGTCATATTGGCACGAAAATCAATCAAAACGACAATTAAACGATAAATTCCAATAATTCAAGAAACACGAAATAAATCATAACAAATTAACCGAGTATCCAAACGACGAACGGAAGATGGCGTTAGACTCACCGCATCGAGGCGGACGTTCTGTCAGAAGGCCGCCGGAGCGCCACCACTGTAGCTGCCGGAAAAGCCGCCGGCCGCCGCCCGGCCGCCGCCGAAGGTTGTCGGAAAATTCCCGAAAAATCAGTCCCGAATGTGTTCCTCATGCTCGTTCCGAATCTTCAATCAATCTCTCGAAATTCTGAGCGGTTTGTCTCCAATTTCAGATCTAAGAATACGAAACCCTCAAAATCTTCAAATCGCGATTTCTCCCAAACCGCTAAACGAAATTCGAAACCGTAAAAAGCAATGGCTTACCCGTGTCGAGCCCGTTGAAATGCATATGATATTCGCCGGAAAATATCGCCGGAGACGGCCGCCGCCGTGAACCGTCGCTGCGCCGCCTAGTCCGCCACTGCTGCTGCGATTCCGGCCGTTTCAGAGGTCGGGATTAAAACCATTCAACTCGATTCAAGGTTCTGAGTATTTCCCCCAAGGTTGCATCGCCGGAGGATGGCCGGAGTGGCCATCCCGCCACCCGCGCAGGTCGCGCCACCGCGCGCTGCTGCGCCTTTCGCCGTAGCTCCTGCTACGGCGGTTCTTGCCGCGAACCACCAACACGGATAGATAGGTCTCGTCGAGGTGATGAAGATACACTATAAGTTCGCCGGATTCCGTCGCCGGAAAGCTGCTGTGAAGAGTGACGAAAATCAGCAACTTTCGGAGCTCCGTTCTCTCTCGTTTCTTGTCGGATCTCGATTCCGAGCATACGGTTGTGTTCCTTGTTCCAAGTACATCGATTTCGACTATTTGCATGTCCAATTTGGTGAAGAATTGATGAAGTTGAAATTTGAGAAATCCGTCTTCTTCTCTCGTGTCGTTCAGCCGTGGGAGGGGGGAGAGAGAGAGTGTGTGTGGGAGAAATGACAAGAAATGTGTCTAGATACATGCTATATACAAACCGGGTAGTCTTAGCACGTAGGAAAATAAAATAACGCGTTCAATTAACCGCAAAATAATTCTTGTAGGGTCTCAATTAACATACAAGTCCCGAATTAATTTAACAATTTAAATTGGGGAATAATTTTACCAATTAGGACTTAATTCAATTTAATTTTAGAAAATCTTTCGTACAATTAACGATACCCCAAAAGCATATAATTGACAATTAAATCACAAAGAATTCGAATAAATTCAAATTAAACAAGTTAATTAACATAATAGATTTAAACTCAAGTTTAGCAATTATTTCGTAGAAATAAGTTCGAATTAAATTGAATTAAACTATTCAAGTCACGTACGCATGTAATAATTAAATTAGCAATTAATCATCAATTAATCTGAATAATCACATATCAAATTAAATTCCGATTAAATCATACAAGTCATGGAATTC
The DNA here is from genome assembly GCA_037501455.1 of Lantana camara. Classification (NCBI taxonomy): domain Eukaryota; kingdom Viridiplantae; phylum Streptophyta; class Magnoliopsida; order Lamiales; family Verbenaceae; genus Lantana; species Lantana camara. Next base: position 60,867,868 of record CM074857.1, on the reverse strand, counting down.
TCAAATTAACATACAAATGTGAAAACTTACCCGAGAATATCGTTGGATCGTGCTTCGGAGATGCGGGGCGTCACAACCTTCCCTCCTTAAAGGAATCTGGTCCCCAGATTCTTCTAGTGTGAAGTTACACAATTGCATTAGAGTTGCATTCACCTACTTCTCGGTGTTGTCTTACAAACAACTTCTTGTCTTGTTAAGGTGTTCTCGTAAGACTTTATCCATTTAAAGTTCTCTTTGGTTTCTCAACTCTTGAGATTTCTGTTTTTAAGTTCAAATTCTCTTGGAATCTGTCTACAAAGCTCTCGAATTCCTTTCTCGATATATGTGAGGATACAATTCCGGGTGTTAGATTGAAGGATAATCTTAACATCCTCGTGAGGTTCCCACGAACATACTTTGCCATAGTAGTCCGCCACTATCCAAGATCGTCCATTCGGGCCACTTCAATACTTCTCATTCGTAGCCGACTGAGAGTAAGTTGTTTGAACTCTCGTCACCAGGGTTGTCATTTCGAAATGACTAGTTCCTTTTTTGAGAGTTGTAGGTTCGATTTTCTGTTCAAAGTTCCAACCAACTCATTCGTCTTATCCAAATGGTTCTTCACTCGTGAGAATTCTTATCTTGAACTACCGCCGAAACTCGAACAAAATCTAGTCTGGTTCTGAGCAATGTTATGAAGTCTCTCGAACGTTCATCCAACATTTTGATTCGTGTCCTTATCCTTCTATGTGAATAGACACTCAGACTCCATAGTTAAGTCCAACATAACGGTTGCAATCCCCAAACGTGAGTAGGTTAGTTGACTCGCGAGATTAGCCTCCTTCGATTGGTTGCACTGACTTCCGCATTCTGCATACACGTAACTCTAACTTCATTGAACGTTTCTGTGTAAGGCTTTGATCAATGTTGTATGCTTGTTAAAGCCAATCTTGGTGCTGAAGTTGTTCCCCTTAGGATCAAGGGAAGTTATCTCGGAAGAAGCCTTGAGATGGCTAACCGTTGAAGTAGTAGTCCGTCTTAGACTTTACTCCTTGATCCGGTGATTAAGACACCGTATCCTCTAGGTCACATCTACGGATTCTTGACCACCTTTAACTCTTGTAGTCTTTCGCCTTCTTGGATACCTAGATCTTCGTCTCTTCGAGACAAGAAATCTTTATTTAGCGTTTGGATGATTGACCCCCTTCTCGAGCATCGTGTCATCAGTGTGAGGGAATCTCAACATCTTCTAAAGCCACCTGCTTCCGATCGTAGCCAGAGCAAACCGAACACAAAGCACAACAAAGAGTAGAGAACCCCGTCTCCAAACAAATAAGTGAGAGCACCCCGTCTCTCGAGCACACAAGTGAGAGCACCCCGTCTCTCAAGCGCCTAAGTTCAAGAGAATCCGACATCTCCTGAGCGACTAGTTTGAGAAAAGATCCGACATTTCTCAAACACCTAAGTTAGGAAAATCCAACATTTCCCAACATCTAAATTGAAGGAATCCAACATCCTTCAAACACGTAAATTAGGGAGAATCCAGCATTTCCCTAGCACATAAATTAGAGAGGATCCAACATCTCTCTTTCAGACAAGTTAGAGAGAATTCACATCTCTCTTGCACATAGATTAGAGAGGTCCCTACAACCCCTAATGTAGCACCCCGCACGTGAGGCACCACATCCCCCGCACTATGGCTCGACACGAGTAACGAAACAGTGACTCCGCACCCGTATCCAACCATAGCGAACGGGAGACAAACATAAAAACTTATCTAAGCCAGGCGGAGCTAGACCCTGCAGTGATAACCATACAATAAAATATAATGCATAGAAAAACCAAAGTTCAATCATACAAACCATAGGCAGAATTTGGGCTCTTCAGGCCTCTTTTAAACAATAACGAAATCCAGTAATACAATTCAATGACAATTACATAAATATTCAAGTTCATGATATAATAACACGAATCATACATAATTCCAATACATGAATGAGTGCAGAGACTCTCCTAACCTAACTCGACCCCCAAAAGGACTCCAAACACCTCCGCCTAGCCCGAAACTCCAAAGATCAAACCTGCACACTAAAAGAGTGGGGAGGGAGAGGGGTCAGTCTCTAGAAGACTGAGTGAGCAGGAGCGATATATATATATAAAACATGCACATGCAAGTCATAAATCCCGAGCAAGGTTTTATTAGAAATTAGTTCCCACTAAGGGCAAGAAAATAGATAAACAATGCTCGACTTTTACGACTAATTCATATTAAATTCATTACATTCATAAATCATACATAAATATAAGGCTCGGCGAGTGAGCGTGCACAACCTCCATCCAAACTCCGACCGTGTACGACAATTATCAATAATATATTGATTAGGCGATCATGCAATATATCATAATACAGGCAGACCATAAATCATGTCATATCCTAAATATATTTGTTTGGGCAATCCAATTCCCGGCCTTCCCGCACAGTGCCTATCAATCAATAATCAATCAATCAATCATTTCAATTATAAATAAGTTCCAACCTTCTTCCTCCGGGTTGGTGGTGGGTTTGCAAGGCCCGACCACCCTGTCTTTGACCAAAAGGGGTTACATGACTCCCCAGATGGCACTCAGCTCCCTTTCCCCGCCAATCTCCTGACGAGGTCCGGTACCGCTGTAATTTGGTTGGGACTAGTATATGGGATCCCCGTCAGCCCTTGCTTCCTCGGTTAGCCACATATACTAAGTCCCGGGGCCCGTTCTGTAATAAGTAATAAATGTGTCTCGCCAAAACATATTAATACATACCTATGATACATACTATAAGAAATCATACCTTACCTTGTAACTCGGCATATGCTATATACGTACCTCTCCGTGTCATCCTAATCCATAGCTAGCATGACGACACACGGTTTGGAGCATAGCCTCATTACAATACCATTTTTAAGCTTATGTACGCTCATACGTATAATTCAGAAGAATTTACTCGATAGCTTCGTTTGGAAATCATATATATATAATCATAAGGTTTTTGGCCAAAGCTTTGCACATAAGGGTTATAGGGTTTGTTATATAGCTACAACGAAAACCACCCTCACCTGAACCGTGATGAAACAAGGATCGAGCACCAAGTGCCTGAACGATCAAAAGCTCTCCACCCTGGAGACAAACTGTACAAAAGACCACAAGACGTGTTCGTGAGACTCAAGACTCTAAATGAACCATATATGACGCACGGCAATGCTCAAGCATGATATGAAAACATAAAGATCATGAAAATCATATAACCAATTTATTCACTTGTTCAATCATAGATCATTCAATTCATATCTTCATTCAATTTATTCAAGAACTCAAATAGAAGCATAGAACATGTTCAAACTCTCCCAACATGCTACTACATATTTCATATTACATAACATAGCATATATCCAAGGTTTGACAACAAGAAGAAGTCATATGATACAGAAAATAAGTGAGGCGATTCATAAACGACATATAAACACACATAAACGGCATCAAGTAAAAGCATGCCTATAACACATCCAAATGCCACGAAATTGAACCACAATACTCCTAACACAAAGCAAAACAAGTTCATAGTTTAACACAAAAGGAGATAAAGTCATTAAGGAGGGGAAATAAATCAAAAACCGAAGAGGAAGTAACGAAGACTGCGCATGGGAAGTGACACGGGGGTGTCACCAACCCTTGCCCAACTGAGCCACGGGCGTGGCTCAGTACAGAGCTTCCCAGAGAGTGTGACACGCCCGTGTCTCACTCTTATGAGTAAATGTGACACGGGGGTGTCACGGTACAGAACCAAAACCGTTCACAAGGTTTTTCCGGCAAAACTGATCCCTTACAAACTCAATCCAAAAGCATACCAAATGAACTCCAAATGCTCTGAAACTTAATATGAAGCATATTTGGCATGTTATGAACATTTTTCATTTAGAGTGAAAAAGCTAAATCACACGTTATGATCATCGAATCCATGCAACAAAACTGGGTCGCCAAAATCGCACATATGAAACCTAATGATTCTATCATGCCTTGATCAAGTACTTAGGGCTTGAATTTGGATCTGAAACTTTGGGGAATGCATGCTAACATACTAAACAACTTATATACATCATATATATGCAAAATGGTACAATTTAAAGCACATTAGGATGACCAACAAGTTACCAAACACAACAGCAACAAGTCTGTCAATGATCATGCATAAGAATAGGCCATGTATTTCGGTTTTGAGGCTTCAAATGGATCCAAATACTGGAAACATGAATGCTAACATATATAACAATGAGTGTACATCAACTCCATGCATTTTCACACGAAATGGAGGCCATATGATCATGCAACAACACCAAATTTCACACAGCAGTTCGAAAACAGGGGCAATAGTTTGATCACCAAGTTTGGAGCTCCATATCTCATAATTTCATAAAAGGAGCAAGAGATGAAATCCTCATAACATCATATAATATCAGTTAGGAAAGAAATAAGCCAAGAAACAAGTTCATATGATCACATATAAGCAAGAAATTCAGCCACACAAACATATAGGTCACAAGAGCAAAAATCCCTAAAAAGTTCATACCAATCTCATAATTCAAACCCTAATCAAATCTGATCCAAAACATGATTTAAGTAGATGAAATCAAACATAATAGAGTAGAGAAGACATAAATATTCATACCTTAAAGATTTGGTGAAGAAAAATGGTGATTTGAGCTCAAAATCACAAAGGATGGCCAAGGTTTCTCTCTTCTCCTCTATCTCTCTCTCTCGATCAGTAGCTGCAGAAATGAAGGAGATATGGTTCGGTTTTTGCTGCTAAAAGGGAGAGGAAGGAGTTAACTCTAGGCACCAAAGTCATGGTTAAGGTGTGGTTAAGTTTGGTTAAGTAAAAAGGGTCCCACCAAGGAGACTAGTCAACATGAAGAGCTCTTCTTGCACGAGTTGCTCGTTACGGTTGGATTTCGGAGGTCTTAATGATCTCAAAAAGGTATGAGGCTTGTTCCATTGTCTCCGAATCGTCGATACGAAGGCAACGGAGTTGACGGAATTCGAATCCGAATTCCCGAGCTCAAGATATCACGCACGGAACCAAGGGTGCGCTAATTGCTCGTTAGCCCCGATTTGGTTCCACAATCAAAATTAAATTCATAAACACGCCAAATGAATCCGAAAACATAAACCGAGCATATAGGCATGTTCATAACACACATATATACGACATACTAAATTTTCATACCAATCCGATATCATCACATATATGAACGAAGCACAAATAGAACACTCATGCGCATGAACGAATTCATATCGTTATGAATAAATTACTAAACTTAAATTCCATATTAAATAAATTAAACAAACTATTAACATGTTGAAATTAATTAACGAAATTACTGAAATAATTAAGGTAACCTGAAACCCTAATTGAGAATTTAACACTAAATATCAAAGTAGAAATAAAATGAATTAAATCAAAGTAACAATAGTTTACGGTTTTAAATCAAATAAAAATACTTATAAACAATTAATCATATAATTAAATAATTAAATAACGCAATTTATAAACAATTACGTCACATTATTGTAAAATGAAAAACTGGGGCGTTACAATCTCTCCCCCTTAAAAAGAATCCGTCCTCGGATTCAAAACACGCTTGAAATCAAACAATGAGAGATTCCCCGTCTCTCACAAACAACAAGGAGAGAGCCCCGTCTCTCAAGCAGCAATGAGAGAACCCCGTCTCTCCAACAACAATGAGAGAACCCCGTCTCTCGCAAGCAAAGAGAGTACCCCGTCTCTCAAACAAAAATAAGAGAATCCCCGTCTCTTAACCGAAAATAAAGCAAGGAAGTCTCCAATACTCCCAAGCAACCCACGCAAAAACCAAATTTAAAATCACGTAAGGCACCCAAAGTAAGTAACAAATGTCGCCCACATTGATATCCAATTACTCCAAGTAATTTAAAACAATACAAGATTAAAGCACCTAATCATAAAAATTATATAAGTTAAAATTGCATGGATGCATGTATCATGAATGCTATAAGTACCGTTCACCGAAGTTTCAAAGTTTAGAACTGAGAGTTGCCGTTGTCCAGTGTAGGATCTATCCTGAAGATAGCTCAATGGTCAGCTTGTCTTGAACCTCTTCAAGGTTCCTCGGTGAAGCTATTGATAAATCCTTTAAGGATCATACTCTTGGATCCGTTCTGACTTGTACTATTTCCAGTCTTCACCATTTCCCACAATCTTCGTTCGACCATCCAATTCTTTTTAATTAACCGAGCTTGACCTCCCCGAATATCCTTAGATCATCTGTCTTGAAGTTAGACCTATAGCTTCTATCTTAACAAATCCATTCACCTCCTTTTGACCCCCCCTTCAGGTTATATTTGGCATCTAGCTCCATTTTTCTTGAATCGAAGATAGAGTGTTCTTGATGACTCTTGAAGTTCGATGTAAATCCTCCAATGATCATCTTCTCCGGTTTGGTTTCTTCGTGGATTTCCTTCCGGATCACCTTTGATAGAACCGATAACTTAATAATGTTGTCTCGGATCCCTTAATACTTCTGCTGAATAAATCTTGGTCGACAACATCACCTCATCTAATAGATTGATCAAATTTTCCTTTAGTTAATTCCATCTTAGGAGGTCACGGAAACTCCCATATAATCTCATCACTCCCAATTTAGAATTCCAGGCATAGAGTCGTTTAATAACTCTCTTCTTTATATCACGAAAAATCTTCCCTCGAATTTGGCATTGACACTTCTCTCCTAACAACTTAACCATTACCGTCTTCTTATTCATTTCCAATGGTCACCATTTGGATATCCGGATTCTCCTTAATTTGCATCCCCGTTGTTGCTATTGACATATTTATTCGAGCACTACTTCCATCCTCCATTTTATCTCTCGGACGCACTCTCCCCCTTAAAATTTTGCTTTTTCATCGAACTCCCTCAATCTCTCTTCCCCATTCTTATTCGATCCGAACACCCCAAAGATGAATCTAATCTGACTTTCCTTCGGAGGTCCTTTCCACTAACCTATCCCTTACCTAAAGTTCTTTATTTCCCAATTGTCTTTCTTGTCATGTGCCACGCCATTATTTCCTTTCCTTTAACTCAGATATGGTTCGAGCGAGGATATACTTGACAATTGAGGTGCCAGATTTTCCTATCAAGTAAACACTAAAATGCATGTCGGGTAAAGATGGCAATGCATGTGTCACGTTTACACCCAGCAATTATACCACACATTAGCGCAACCAAACCAATTAGAAATGTACGGATAACATAAGATCACGAGAATAAATAATTAATGCAAAATATGATGCACGTGCTATGAATGCTTTGGAACCTGTCACCAATGTGGTAAGCTATTAGCCCAGTAGTTTTTCTTCATTCTTCCACTCCCGAGGTTACTTTGACTTGGTGATTATGCTTTGTCTTTCCCACGGTCTTAAAGTTTTCCATGAATCTTTTCGCATCACTTGTATCTTTCACTGTCTGAAATTGCAATTTCACAATCTATCATTTCTTCGCCAACCACTGAATTGACCTTTGCATTTCCACCCCGAGAATCACCCTTTTACACTGCCCAATTCTCTTACAAAATCGAACCCTAATGAAATTCTGAACCCTGCTTCTCACCATCACCGTAATCAAGACTCCCGTGCTTATCCTTTATGAGTTAAGATTAATGAAATAAACTCATTTTGCTTATACTTGAGCACCTGATTTCCTTCCAAAGAGTCTTTGCCTTTCTTTACCGTTTCCATCTGTTGCTCCATATTTCCAATTCGACCTCTCCACCCGACAATTCAGCTTGGATTTGGAAAACGAACTCAATCCTGTCCTTAGCATTATCACCCTCCATGAATTGTAGCTATCCTATTGCTTATCTTTCTTTAACTCCTTCTCGACTCGCTTCCCCTCTTAGTCAAAATCCCGAGCAGCCGAATCCAACTTCTTCCCGAGCTTGACTTCTAAAACTTGATTTCTAATCACTAGGCTTAGTAAAGAAAAATCCTTCTTTGTCAACCCTTGGTTCATAACTCCTATCGAACCCATTTCATCTTGACTTCTCTTAATTAGTAACACCTCTTCAATGATCCGAATCCGGGACCAAAATACCTTCATGATGTGTTCACTTTATCCCTTAGGTTGAAAGATTCCGTTGAATTCAATTAAAGGTACCTGAAGTAATAGAGCAGTGTATATCGATCATCTAAGTCATAACCATCTCGCGATCAATCCTTATTTCACCAAGTGTCCTTATACTACCACATCTTTAAATCCGGACCTTCTATTCCGATTCCTAACCCTTGAACTCTAGCGCCATCTAGAAAGTCCCACATCTCGAATTCTCCACATTCTTCCCGGGTGTATCCTTTCTATCTTCCGTGCCTCAGAAAAGTTTGCAATCGATCTTCTTTATCGTCGAACTTGGCCGTGGTTTGATATTATCTCCATAACCTATAAATCACAGCTTATTTCAAGAGTAGATGCATGCGATTAGGCATGCTCATGACACATTTTCAACAATTATTGCAAGGATCCTTATGTAAATGCAACAGATAGTCCAACGAAATTCAAGAAGGAAAGCCAAATTCATGTTCAAGATCAATGCAATGCACACATTGCCATATAGTCCCTAAGCCGTTCGACTTAGACTGACTCCGACACGACTCAAGAACACCGGTTTTGCAACCGGGCTCTGATACCACTTAAGGATGTAGCACCCCGCACGTGAGGCACCACATCCCCCGCACTATGGCTCGACACGAGAAACGAAACAGTGACTCCGCACCCGTATCCAACCATAGCGAACGGGAGACAAACATAAAAACTTATCTAAGCCAGGCGGAGCTAGACCCTGCAGTGATAACCATACAATAAAATATAATGCATAGAAAAACCAAAGTTCAATCATACAAACCATAGGCAGAATTTGGGCTCTTCAGGCCTCTTTTAAACAATAACGAAATCCAGTAATACAATTCAATGACAATTACATAAATATTCAAGTTCATGATATAATAACACGAATCATACATAATTCCAATACATGAATGAGTGCAGAGACTCTCCTAACCTAACTCGACCCCCAAAAGGACTCCAAACACCTCCGCCTAGCCCGAAACTCCAAAGATCAAACCTGCACACTAAAAGAGTGGGGAGGGAGAGGGGTCAGTCTCTAGAAGACTGAGTGAGCAGGAGCGATATATATATATAAAACATGCACATGCAAGTCATAAATCCCGAGCAAGGTTTTATTAGAAATTAGTTCCCACTAAGGGCAAGAAAATAGATAAACAATGCTCGACTTTTACGACTAATTCATATTAAATTCATTACATTCATAAATCATACATAAATATAAGGCTCGGCGAGTGAGCGTGCACAACCTCCATCCAAACTCCGACCGTGTACGACAATTATCAATAATATATTGATTAGGCGATCATGCAATATATCATAATACAGGCAGACCATAAATCATGTCATATCCTAAATATATTTGTTTGGGCAATCCGATTCCCGGCCTTCCCGCACAGTGCCTATCAATCAATAATCAATCAATCAATCATTTCAATTATAAATAAGTTCCAACCTTCTTCCTCCGGGTTGGTGGTGGGTTTGCAAGGCCCGACCACCCTGTCTTTGACCAAAAGGGGTTACATGACTCCCCAGATGGCACTCAGCTCCCTTTCCCCGCCAATCTCCTGACGAGGTCCGGTACCGCTGTAATTTGGTTGGGACTAGTATATGGGATCCCCGTCAGCCCTTGCTTCCTCGGTTAGCCACATATACTAAGTCCCGGGGCCCGTTCTGTAATAAGTAATAAATGTGTCTCGCCAAAACATATTAATACATACCTATGATACATACTATAAGAAATCATACCTTACCTTGTAACTCGGCATATGCTATATACGTACCTCTCCGTGTCATCCTAATCCATAGCTAGCATGACGACACACGGTTTGGAGCATAGCCTCATTACAAAACCATTTTTAAGCTTATGTACGCTCATACGTATAATTCAGAAGAATTTACTCGATAGCTTCGTTTGGAAATCATATATATATAATCATAAGGTTTTTGGCCAAAGCTTTGCACATAAGGGTTATAGGGTTTGTTATATAGCTACAACGAAAACCACCCTCACCTGAACCGTGATGAAACAAGGATCGAGCACCAAGTGCCTGAACGATCAAAAGCTCTCCACCCTGGAGACAAACTGTACAAAAGACCACAAGACGTGTTCGTGAGACTCAAGAGTCTAAATGAACCATATATGACGCACGACAATGCTCAAGCATGATATGAAAACATAAAGATCATGAAAATCATATAACCAATTTATTCACTTGTTCAATCATAGATCATTCAATTCATATCTTCATTCAATTTATTCAAGAACTCAAATAGAAGCATAGAACATGTTCAAACTCTCCCAACATGCTACTACATATTTCATATTACGTAACATAGCATATATCCAAGGTTTGACAACAAGAAGAAGTCATATGATACAGAAAATAAGTGAGGCGATTCATAAACGACATATAAACACACATAAACGGCATCAAGTAAAAGCATGCCTATAACACATCCAAATGCCACGAAATTGAACCACAATACTCCTAACACAAAGCAAAACAAGTTCATAGTTTAACACAAAAGGAGATAAAGTCATTAAGGAGGGGAAATAAATCAAAAACCGAAGAGGAAGTAACGAAGACTGCGCATGGGAAGTGACACGGGGGTGTCACCAACCCTTGCCCAACTGAGCCACGGGCGTGGCTCAGTACAGAGCTTCCCAGAGAGTGTGACACGCCCGTGTCTCACTCTTATGAGTAAATGTGACACGGGGGTGTCACGGTACAGAACCAAAACCGTTCACAAGGTTTTTCCGGCAAAACTGATCCCTTACAAACTCAATCCAAAAGCATACCAAATGAACTCCAAATGCTCTGAAACTTAATATGAAGCATATTTGGCATGTTATGAACATTTTTCATTTAGAGTGCAAAAGCTAAATCACACGTTATGATCATCGAATCCATGCAACAAAACTGGGTCGCCAAAATCGCACATATGAAACCTAATGATTCTATCATACCTTGATCAAGTACTTAGGGCTTGAATTTGGATCTGAAACTTTGGGGAATGCATGCTAACATACTAAACAACTTATATACATCATATATATGCAAAATGGTACAATTTAAAGCACATTAGGATGACCAACAAGTTACCAAACACAACAGCAACAAGTCTGTCAATGATCATGCATAAGAATAGGCCATGTATTTCGGTTTTGAGGCTTCAAATGGATCCAAATACTGGAAACATGAATGCTAACATATATAACAATGAGTGTACATCAACTCCATGCATTTTCACACGAAATGGAGGCCATATGATCATGCAACAACACCAAATTTCACACAGCAGTTCGAAAACAGGGGCAATAGTTTGATCACCAAGTTTGGAGCTCCATATCTCATAATTTCATAAAAGGAGCAAGAGATGAAATCCTCATAACATCATATACTATCAGTTAGGAAAGAAATAAGCCAAGAAACAAGTTCATATGATCACATATAAGCAAGAAATTCAGCCACACAAACATATAGGTCACAAGAGCAAAAATCCCTAAAAGTTCATACCAATCTCATAATTCAAACCCTAATCAAATCTGATCCAAAACATGATTTAAGTAGATGAAATCAAACATAATAGAGTAGAGAAGACATAAATATTCATACCTTAAAGATTTGGTGAAGAAAAATGGTGATTTGAGCTCAAAATCACAAAGGATGGCCAAGGTTTCTCTCTTCTCCTCTATCTCTCTCTCTCGATCAGTAGCTGCAGAAATGAAGGAGATATGGTTCGGTTTTTGCTGCTAAAAGGGAGAGGAAGGAGTTAACTCTAGGCACCAAAGTCATGGTTAAGGTGTGGTTAAGTTTGGTTAAGTAAAAAGGGTCCCACCAAGGAGACTAGTCAACATGAAGAGCTCTTCTTGCACGAGTTGCTCGTTACGGTTGGATTTCGGAGGTCTTAATGATCTCAAAAAGGTATGAGGCTTGTTCCATTGTCTCCGAATCGTCGATACGAAGGCAACGGAGTTGACGGAATTCGAATCCGAATTCCCGAGCTCAAGATATCACGCACGGAACCAAGGGTGCGCTAATTGCTCGTTAGCCCCCGATTTGGTTCCACAATCAAAATTAAATTCATAAACACGCCAAATGAATCCGAAAACATAAACCGAGCATATAGGCATGTTCATAACACACATATATACGACATACTAAATTTTCATACCAATCCGATATCATCACATATATGAACGAAGCACAAATAGAACACTCATGCGCATGAACGAATTCATATCGTTATGAATAAATTACTAAACTTAAATTCCATATTAAATAAATTAAACAAACTATTAACATGTTGAAATTAATTAACGAAATTACTGAAATAATTAAGGTAACCTGAAACCCTAATTGAGAATTTAACACTAAATATCAAAGTAGAAATAAAATGAATTAAATCAAAGTAACAATAGTTTACGGTTTTAAATCAAATAAAAATACTTATAAACAATTAATCATATAATTAAATAATTAAATAACGCAATTTATAAACAATTACGTCACATTATTGTAAAATGAAAAACTGGGGCGTTACACCTAACATGTCTTGGCATACATAACTATCATAAAAGAATCAATTGCACACACATAGGTCTGCATATTTAAAATAAAATGCGGTGCATGTTTTTGCGTACCTTTAATCAACTAATGTCGGTATCCCTTAGAGCATAGGTTGCGTATCCATGTCCTATCTCAAGGGGGACATTGCGATGGAATTTCCTCTACAACACATAGTCGAAAGCATATGTATGTATGCATGATGGTTAGTAGGCACTTACGAAAAACTATAAGCAGTTTAGTTACAAAACTGTTGTAATCACATAAGTACATAGTTACAATATAAGATACTCGCAATACTTAGTTAAGCACATAAGTTCAGTCGACTCAATTCAATGGGGGCAAAAGTAAGTAATCTATAAGTTGCTAAAGCAAGCAGACAGTTAAATAAGTTATCCAAGGAGAGTTCAAATTATTTAAGGCAAGAACACAATCATTTAAGGTGCTAGCATAATTGATTATAAAACAATTGAATTCTAACATATTAGTAACAAGGAGCATGTAGTTCTTAAGTTTCCATAGCAATTAGGCAAGTAGTCAAGTCATTAGGTTCACATTCGAAGCATGCTTCTAACAAGTACAAAATTCAAGCTAAAAGCACTTATGGAGAAGCTATAAGCACATAAGCATGCATTTCCAATTTAAGCAACCGAAGTAGTCTTTTAAGAAAAATGAATTCTTTCAATACAAGTCAATTAACAGGTGAGCAAGCAAGTCTTCATTTCTAAGATAATCATACAATTAATTCAATTGTACCTAGCATGATTCATTCTCAGCGAAAGCATAAGTGCAAGTGTATTAAAAGATGTAAGCATGTAATCAAGTAGTTCAGAAAGTTCATGCCAATTAATCAAAATTGCCAAGTCAAGTAAATGCAATACATAAATATTCCTATGCCGTACGACCTAGACCGACACAAGACGACTCAAGAGCCCGGTTTTGAACCTTCGGCTCTGATACCACACAAATAGGGTGTAACGCCCCGGCGGAGGGCAATCACATCCTACCCCGCGCTAAGGTTCTAGCTCGTATATGAAACTGACATCCATGTACGCGCTGTTCCCAAAGCAAGCGGTGACGGACGAACAACCTGGCTAGGCGGTACCTAAACAACTCGACTCAACGCGCCGTAAAGAAAGCAACAGACATGCGGAAGCGAGCATAAATTTTTTACAACATGTAGCATGCAATCGGAATCAATTCATTAACGTCAATTAACAAGATCAATCACGCATCACACAGTTCAACGGGTTCAAGAGCATGCAACCTGTCCCGACAAGGAATAATATAAATACGGGTTCCACTCCCTAGGCACCTGTCCCGAAACAAAATCATAAATACGGGTTCAACTACCTAAGCACCTGCCCCGACAGAATAATATATCCAAATATCATTGGATCATCACGATCCCAACCTGTACAATTTTCATAAACGGAATTCATACAAGAATGTAACGTTTCCAACTATAACATAATGCCCACCAAGGCTAACGAAAGCGTTAAACCATAATAACGTACATGAACATCAACTTAAAGTAAATGCAGACTCGACACAACTTCTACGAGCCAAGACTCTATGACACACCGCCTAGCAAGACTCCAGGAAACCTGCAGACAATACGAAGGTTGAAGAGTCAGTTCAAAAGGAACCGGTGAGGATTTACTATAAGGAATATAATAAAGTGGGTACAATGCATGCGATATCAAAGGTGTTTATGATCCGCTTAACTTTTCAAAATCAATGCAAAGGGGTTTTCAAAACAACGGATCACAAACTAGAAACATAACCGGCTCGGCGAGAATGAGCCCTCAAACCTTACTTCCCAAGCTAAAGAAATCAAACCAATCCATCCATCACGCCATTGATGTCGAGGGTGCGCACCCCCGATCATCCATAACATAGAGAATTCGGTCCATGAAACCTAGCTCTCTCCAAGAAAACTTCAACCCCGAAACCTCCTCGGAGTCTTAGTAATCTTGTCCACAGTGGGAACTTTGGATAAGGACATCCGTCGGCCCTTGCCTTCCCGGAATATCTCTCACCTCCATCCCCGAGCTCAATTTCGATTACCCCAAGCAAGCGTCCCTGCAAGGTACATCAATCTCCATACCACTTTCGTAGCATGGTCCAAAACATCTCGCCACATACGTACATATATATCCTTTTCAAAACCAAAACATTTCGGGTACCTATCCCGTATACCAAGATTCATACTATAGTTGTAAACCGTTTTCAATAAGCAACGATATAAGTATAATGAGCCAAGCTCCCAAAATCCGGCGTACTACGCCTATACATATAGTTTTCAAAACGGGAATTTGAGAACCAAATCATGAAGGCTATACGGTATTGTCCACAGTTTGAAAACATTTTAATAATATAACTCCTCACCTGGACCGAAGTTACCAAGAAGAAATTGACCAAACGAACAAGAAGCACTCGACCTCCTGTGGCTCACCACCTAATCAAGACATACACAGATACTCCACAATCAAGACTTGACTCAAAAGATAACTTAACACGACGCACGGCGAAGTATCATGCTTATCATGAGATTTGGGAATGCAAGGATGGCTCTATCGTGCATATCATGATATGTCATGGCCAAATAGAGCACAAAGAATGCACAAGTCATGGATAGGCATAAGTTTAACCACATAAATCATGAGAGGTCAATGGACATGTATGTAACCTTAACAATTATCAATCATACATAAATGGCACATAAGAGTCCAATTTCCATAAGTTATCAAGTTGATTGAATGCACATTAACAAGTAAGTTTCAAGCATAATATAAAGTATGTCCCAAGTTCATAAGATTATAATTAACAAGAATAATATCACATTTTGCATAATTGCATCGTACAAATCCATCAAGCTCCAACAAAGGTCATTCATCCAAATTACTAAGTTCATATCTCAAGTGAAATGCATAAATGAGAACAATTCGGTTATTTAAACGTATATGAAGTTCGTAGATCCTAAACATAGAAGATACAAGTCATACTTGACAATTAATTCAATTATTATACATAAGAGATCATAATCTTAGTCAAGGATAAGTTCATGTAACGTTGTCACATTCATACGTCATGCTCACAATGAATAAGGCATACATTTAATTACATAAAGTCATGCTTTTAAGCTTAACGGCATATTCACGATTCATTTGTATCATACTTTAGGAATTCATAACATGTTTTGGCATACAAGTTCAAATATAGTATGCATTCATAGTTTACTAGATATTACACAAACATCCCCTAAGCAATTCATGAAGGTTCAGAAAAATTACACAAACATCCCCTAGGTTATTATTTTAGTTTCTAAGCCATAACATGAATACCCTTTTATGGTTTCTAACAAAATTACACATACATCCCCTTATCAAGTAAGCAAGCAAGAATTCAAGACTTAATCATATTATTCAAATAAACAATCCGGCATGGTTTTATCTATTAAAGCATGAATCCTAATATCAATATTCCAACAAGATTCATATAACAAATGCATATCTTCTCAACAAGCAATCTCACAAGACTCCACATATCGATTGAATACTAATTCCAAGAATTGACTTAGTTTAATTTAGGCATACAAGAACACTTCTAATAATTTAAAGAATACGAAAAACTATCATTTTATAGCATAAATTGTCCGTTGAGCATTTATACAATTTGTGCAAGCAAGAACTAATTATTTACAAGCAAAATAATTGTCATTGAGCATCTACCAACATGAAAATAGAGGTTATTCACAAACAAACCAAGTTTAGGAAGAATTCGTATATCAAAGTTACCAATTCATATACATTCGGCACAAAATAAGCATAACAACCTATCAAAAAGGGCAACCGGATTCATATCGAATATCAAATATATCCATCAACATGTATACAATCATATTCTATCTCAACGAAGTCATATTGGCACGAAAATCAATCAAAACGACAATTAAACGATAAATTCTAATAATTCAAGAAACACGAAATAAATCATAACAAATTAACCGAGTATCCAAACGACGAAAGGAAGATGGCGTTAGACTCACCGCATCGAGGCGGACGTTCTGTCAGAAGGCCGCCGGAGCGCCACCACTGTAGCTGCCGGAAAAGCCGCCGGCCGCCGCCCGGCCGCCGCCGAAGGTTGTCGGAAAATTCCCGAAAAATCAGTCCCGAATGTGTTCCTCATGCTCGTTCCGAATCTTCAATCAATCTCTCGAAATTCTGAGCGGTTTGTCTCCAATTTCAGATCTAAGAATACGAAACCCTCAAAATCTTCAAATCGCGATTTCTCCCAAACCGCTAAACGAAATTCGAAACCGTAAAAAGCAATGGCTTACCCGTGTCGAGCCCGTTGAAATGCATATGATATTCGCCGGAAAATATCGCCGGAGACGGCCGCCGCCGTGAACCGTCGCTGCGCCGCCTAGTCCGCCGCTGCTGCTGCGATTCCGGCCGTTTCAGAGGTCGGGATTAAAACCATTCAACTCGATTCAAGGTTCTGAGTATTTCCCCCAAGGTTGCATCGCCGGAGGATGGCCGGAGTGGCCATCCCGCCACCCGCGCAGGTCGCGCCACCGCGCGCTGCTGCGCCTTTCGCCGTAGCTCCTGCTACGGCGGTTCTTGCCGCGAACCACCAACACGGATAGATAGGTCTCGTCGAGGTGATGAAGATACACTATAAGTTCGCCGGATTCCGTCGCCGGAAAGCTGCTGTGAAGAGTTACGAAAATCAGCAACTTTCGGAGCTCCGTTCTCTCTCGTTTCTTGTCGGATCTCGATTCCGAGCATACGGTTGTGTTCCTTGTTCCAAGTACATCGATTTCGACTATTTGCATGTCCAATTTGGTGAAGAATTGATGAAGTTGAAATTTGAGAAATCCGTCTTCTTCTCTCGTGTCGTTCAGCCGTGGGAGGGGGGAGAGAGAGAGTGTGTGTGGGAGAAATGACAAGAAATGTGTCTAGATACATGCTATATACAAACCGGGTAGTCTTAGCACGTAGGAAAATAAAATAACGCGTTCAATTAACCGCAAAATAATTCTTGTAGGGTCTCAATTAACATACAAGTCCCGAATTAATTTAACAATTTAAATTGGGGAATAATTTTACCAATTAGGACTTAATTCAATTTAATTTTAGAAAATCTTTCGTACAATTAACGATACCCCAAAAGCATATAATTGACAATTAAATCACAAAGAATTCGAATAAATTCAAATTAAACAAGTTAATTAACATAATAGATTTAAACTCAAGTTTAGCAATTATTTCGTAGAAATAAGTTCGAATTAAATTGAATTAAACTATTCAAGTCACGTACGCATGTAATAATTAAATTAGCAATTAATCATCAATTAATCTGAATAATCACATATCAAATTAAATTCCGATTAAATCATACAAGTCATGGAATTCTCAAATTAACATACAAATGTGAAAACTTACCCGAGAATATCGTTGGATCGTGCTTCGGAGATGCGGGGCGTCACATTAACGTTATCTTTGTTACCATGTAGAAAACATTGTGATTGATACATTCAAATCAAGCTTGGGCATAACCAATTATACAATGATCCCATTACAAATTTGATTCAAGTCTCCTAAGGTTGTTGGCCATTACACATGTAGCACCCGAGCGTAAGGTACCACATCCCCCGCACCGAGACCCGACCCGTATATGAAATGGAAGTCCATACACGTGCCAAATCCACGGCGAACGGGGACACAACACACACGCTATGCTAGGCGGGACTAACCCTTGAACCATTCAGTGCAAGAATCAAAAAAAAAAAAAAGAATCAGAGTAAAATAGAATGCGGAAGCAAGAATTACATAGCATATATACAGTGAGCTAACAAGCTCCAAAAATCAATATACAAGAGCATTCAAATATGCACGGCACTCACGGCCTACAAAATCATAACGCTCTAATCTATACTAGAATCAATTACAAAAGTAGCAACAAGGGTATGAATATGATACTGAAAAGAAGTGCTAAACATAAATGCAAGACCTAGACGACTTGTATTCCCGCCTAGCACTCCTATACCTGCACAAAACAGCTGAAAACAACCGGGTTCAGTCTAAAAGAGACTGGTGGGTATAAAAAAATGGGGCATAAGATATATAATATCACATAAATTAAACACATACATGCAAGCCCTAATCCCGTGTGAAGTTTGATAAGAATTTACCAAGCGGTTAAAACAATAGAAAACATCAACGGGATTACAACGTTCATATTCATTCATAATTGTTCATAAGGGTTTAAGCTCGGCGAGTGAGCGTGCACAATCTCCAACCTTCTCCTCGTGTAATCATATCATAATTAGTGGTTGTCATACATATCTTTCGTGCACATACAAAAATGATCATAATCATACATATACACCTTCTTCCTCCGGGTGGTGGACAAGTTAGCTAGACCTGACCACCGAAACATACATAATGGCTAGTGAGGTACATGAATCCTCAAAAGCCCGACTTGCGTTTCCTCGTCAAAACTCCTAACGAGGTCCGTATCATCGTAAATTTGGTTGGAACTAGTATATGGGATCCCCGTCAGCCCTTGCTTCCTCGGTTAGCCACATATACTAAGTCCCGGGGCCCGTGAACATAACATACATACAATCTCGCCAAAACATAAGGTAGGGTTTCATAATTAACAAGGGTCATACGTTTGAAATCATTTACTCAAAATGACTCGATTTATATAAATATATTATTTTGGCTTAAAACTTTGCACATAAGGGATTTATAGGGTTGTTTTAACTAATAGAAGAAAAACCCACCTTTACCAAAGCAAAATAAAGGCACAAGCGTCTCAATGCTCGCCCTCGTCTCCGACCAAACCCGAATCTGTGCAAAGGAAAAGGTATGAGACTCAATGACCACATATGATGCTCGGCAATGAAGTGCATATGACGTGAATGCATAAATGATCATGTTATATTATAAAAATGTTCATGTGCATGATTAATAAATTTAAAACATATACTCATGCATTCGTTCATACATTTCATTCAATTTCATAATTTCATAAATTCATAACATTCATATAATCTTCATAAATTCATAAATTTACATAATTTTTCATAAATTCATAACATTCATAAATTCATAATTTATAATTCATATCAATTAATCTAACATTCAATTAATAAGCGTAACACATATTATATTCATATTCACATTTAGGAATGAAATAAATAGAACGTTCAATCGAAAGTCGATAATTAAATACGCGAAATGGAAATCAATTAATTTTCAATAATTAAATAAATCAAATAATATTTAAAATATATAATAAACATATCTAATATACAATATATAAACATATAGAATATAATATATATATAATAATATATAATCATACACATATATATATATATACATGTACACACACACACAAGCATGCATGCATAAATATATTATATATCACATGCATAAATATATATACTATATATTCTATAATTATACATGCATGCAATACACGTACACACAAACACACCCCATGCATGCTTATATATATAATATATGCACAATAAGTATACCATATTTTACACACATGCATGCATTCACTCATACAACACACAATTTGCACACTAACATATGTATATTCACAGCAGCAACAGTCATTCATGCAGGGAAGAAGACGCAGGAACAGCAGCAGTAAAAGCCAAGACCAACAACAACAACAGACTCGGAACGCAGCAACAAATTCAAGCAAAAACGGGGTGACACCCCCGTGTCACCCTCCAAGCCTGGACCGAGACACCCCCGTGTCTCGGTACAGAAAATCCAGGCCTTGCAGCACCCCCGTGTCTCGTCGGAAGAGCAACAACGACACCCCCGTGTCGCACAGCAGCAGCTCCCTCGCACAGACAGCAACAACGCAGAAAACAGAGCAGGAAAAGGTAGCCATCTCCAGCAAGAAATTCAGGCAATCAAAGCAACAAAACAAGGTGTAATAAGCAGCAACAACTTCAACATAAATACATGCTAAAAGCCATGGAAATGGACAACAAAACATGAAGGAGACTCAGCGGTTTTTGACAGCAAAAGCAGTCCAGAAAAACAGAGCAAAATCGATGAAAAACAGGGCATGATTAAACTCAACCTTCTCCAACTATACAACTCAGTTAAGGCCATCAAATTAGCAGCAAAATATCATATAATCAACAAGTAAATCAGTTCCAAAAGTGATCAATCAAAGCATAGAAGCATATGTGACCTTCCCGTGGAATTTTCTGAAAATTTCATAAATGATCTCTCATATATTTCTCAACAAACACGAAAGCAATGATCATAATTGATATGAGGATGTTAAAACAATTAATCTCAGGCTTGGAATCACTCAAAACCATAAAGAATCGAAGAGGATCAAGAATTTACCCAAAAACTCCAATTTTCGGTAAAATGGCCAAAAATGATTAAACCATGCTCAAAATCATGAATGAAAGGATGAAAATGATCAGAATTAATCATACAATACAACCCTAAGCTTACCTTGATGATTGGTTGAAGTTTGGAAGAGATTTGAGCTCCAAAATCTCCAAATGGTGAAGGGTTACGGGACTGGAGAGAAAACAGTAGCTTTGGCTGAAGTTTGGGGATGATGTGATGATAATCTCGGTCAAGGATTGAAATATCTAGATAGGTGGTTGAGTTAGGGTTAAAAGGAATCAAACCATGGTTAATTTGGTTGTGGTTTGGGTGAGATATGGTTCAATTAATGCAACAAGGTCAAGTTGGATGCCGTTTCGTTTTTCGGTTGGATTTCGGAGTTTCAAATGAATTAGGAAAATTATAAGGCTAAGTTTACTAAACTCGAATTTTCATTACGAGTTCAGCGGAGTTGACGGAACTCGAATCCGAGTTCCCGAGCTCAAGATATTAAATTCGGAACCAAGGGTACGCTAAGTGCTCGTTAGCTCCCGTTTTGGTTCCTTAAATAAAATTAAATTCGTTAACCTATCAAATGAATTCAAAAACATAATTTGAGCATAAAATCAAGTTCATAACACATATATGTACAACATATTATAAAATCGTAGCAATTTGATATCATATCATATAAGAACGAAGCACACAATTAGTGAACAACCTCAATCATACACTTCATGCATAATTTTAAATTCCATGCAAAATATAACTCCCATGCATAAATCAAATAAATAATTAGGTTCTAATATTATATAAATTAAATTGTCACGTAATTCATGCATGAATTAAAATTCCCATGCAAGATTATGATTTTCATGCAAAATATATTAATTTGCATGCATAAATAAATTCTCCATGCATAATTATATTTGCATGCATGCATATTTAATATTCTCCATGCATGCATGTTTAATACCACGTATAATAATATATATAAATAATCAATTAATTAATTAAAACATGATTAATTAACATAACATATAATTAGCATAATCATTAAATTAATAATAATATAATTAAACATATATATATATATATATAATACGAAACACATATATATAAAATTAATAATAGTAAAATAAAATAATATAATATAATATAATATAATATAATAAAATAATAACAATTATAATAAAATTAAATATAAAACACGTAAAAACAATTAATTCGCGCAATTAGGTAAACACATACGCTCTACCTTTACGTCCGAAAAATCGGGGCGTTACAATCTCTCCCCCTTAAAAGAATCCGTCCTCGGATTCATTGCTCGCTCGAAAACCACTCGGGGTGAAACCTTTACAACTTATCCTCCGTCTCCCACGTAGCCTCTTCGGTTTATTACTTCTCCGGAGAACCTTGACTAATGGAATACGCCGATTTCGAAGTTCCTGAAACTTCCGATCCAATATCTTAATCGGCTTCTGAACGAAGGTGAGATCCGGTCCTAATTCCACTTCTTCCACTGGTAGAACCTCGGACTCATCTCAATGATATTCTCGGAGCTGGGAAACATGAAACATGTTATGAATTCTAGTTAAATTCGGAGACAAGTCCAATGCACATGCTCTCAACCGGTCCTCCAGATACTTAATCAATATTTCTGATTGTCCGTCGGTCTAAAGATAGAAAGTTGTGCTGAAATGAAGCCTTGTTCCCAAACACTTCTGTAATTCTTGCCATAATCTTTGAAGTAAACCTGGGATCCCGATCCGAGACAATACTAACAAGTACACCCTGGAGCCTGATAATCTCATCATTGTATCTCTTGGCCAACTTATTCAGTTATCGGACATTCTGATTGTAAGAAAATGAGCGGATTTTGTCCACCTGTCCACGATAACCCAAATCCCATCAATAGAATTGCTTCAATAAAACCTCAACACCTTCCTTCAGGTTAGCTCTTCTACCTTCCTTGTAGTTCCACATTTCTAAAATAATGTAACGTCCACTCGGGTTGTATTCGTTTACCTCAAACAGAGCTGATGTCACAGCTTCGAAAATTTCCTTACCGTAATTCTCCTTCAAGTCTCTCACCTTTCATCGTCTTCATTTATTACTGCCTGTTCCCTGCCATTAATTTTAACCACTTCCTTGTTTCTAAATGCCTTGAGCAGCAAATCCACTGTATTTAATACTTCCAAGTCCCCTTCATTACTCAAAGCAAAGATCACTGTCACTAATTCCGAATCGTGAGTGGGGTAGTTCTGTTCATGCTCTTTCAGTTTCCTTGAGGCATAGGCGATCACTCTTCTATTTTGCATCAATACACATCCCAAACCTTCCTTGAAATAATATGACCCAGAAATGCTACCTGATCAATCCAAAACTCGCCTTTACTAAACTTAGCATACAATCCGATGCTCTCTTAAGGTCTCCAACAAAATTCTGAGGTGCCTTGCATGATCCTCTGGAGTTCTCGAATAAACCCAAATGTCATCGAAGAAGATTACCACAACTTATCCTTCCATCAGAACTGAACACTCCCGAACCAACTGATCTGTCTGAAGACTACCACCCAGTGGCGAACTCACCAAACAACAAGAAGAAAAAGCAAATAACAGGCAAGCACAGAATAGCAATTAAGTCACAAGAAATAAAAGAATGCGTGACACCCGAATCAAAGAGTGCATGAATGCTCATGTTATGTATGCATAGGGTACCTTCTACCACTGCTGTGGGATCGATCTCTACATCTTGCTCTTCACCTTCGAGGGCGTAAGCACGAGCTTGAATCATTGGTCTTTGAACTCCCTTTTTAAATCCCGGAATCTTGTCGGGGCAGGTATCCGCCATATGATCAGCTTTTCCACATATTAGGCATAAACCCAACCTCTTCCAGCATTTGTGATAATTGTGAGTTGGCCCTCCACAATATGTACATGGTGGCTTGGATAATCGTGCTTCATTCGGACCTTGTCGATCCCTCGTTGGTGTAGGCAAAGCTTTGAGAGCCGGTGGAGTTTGTCCTCCCATTCTTGGCTTCTTAAATGGAATCTTAGGAGGGGAAGTAGCTTGAACCATAGGTCGCTTTCCCAAACTTGTTTCAGAACCTCGCCCCATCAGTGGCCTAAAAATCGGATCTGTCTTCTTATACTCCTCTTCTTGAACTAGAGCCCTCTGTACCGTATTGGCAAAAGACTCGAAATTGTGACCTGCCTGACCGTGTCTCAAATCCTGTCTTAACCCCGCAATAAATTTTCTTGCTTTCCTTTTCTCATCCCGGGTGACGTGAGGAGCAAATTTCCCAAGTCTGTTAAATACTGTGAGATATTGGGTCACCGTACGCGCTCCTTGCTTGAGATCCATGAACTCCTGCTCCTTTCTCTCTCTCACTACCTCCGGCACAAAACATTCTCTGAATTCTCTTTTAAAGACCTCCCAAGTCACTTCCTCTTCATCCACTTCAAGTTTCTCTCTAGTTCGTTCCCACCATTCGTACGCATCTCCATCCAGTTGGAATATAGCAAATTGAGCCTTCTCTTGTGTAGTAAACTGTCGGACCCCAAATATCCTCTCTAGTCGAATCAACCAACCCTCCGAGACCGAATCGTCGATAGAACCAGAAAACCGAGGGGGGTTGTAACTTAGAAACACCCCATGAGGATCTCTATTGTTATGGTTTAGTGGAGGAGCTTGTTGTTCTGCATGTTGAGGTGGGGGAGCCTGAGCCCTCCTATGCTCTACATAGTTGAAAACTGCTTCCATAAAATTCCCCATATCCATCGGTGGTGCTTGTGGTTGAGGTGGAGGCGTAGGGGATCGATCATGATGACGACGATGTCCGGGAGATCTCTCACGATGTCTACGTGGAGGCATCCTGTTCAAGAAACACTAATATGCATGCTATCTTTAGTCCATGCATGCAAGTGCAATTAATTCAATCAAAATTCAAGATTTAGAGCACACAAGCACGTAAACAATGCATATGCAACACATCGACAAGTTGTTCCTAAAGCCGAACGACCTAACTGACTCAACACGACACTAGAGCCCCGGTTTTGCAACCCTAAGCTCTGATACCACTTAAGGATGTAGCACCCGAGCGTAAGGTACCACATCCCCCGCACCGAGACCCGACCCGTATATGAAATGGAAGTCCATACACGTGCCAAATCCACGGCGAACGGGGACACAACACACACGCTATGCTAGGCGGGACTAACCCTTGAACCATTCAGTGCAAGAATCAAAAAAAAAAAAAAGAATCAGAGTAAAATAGAATGCGGAAGCAAGAATTACATAGCATATATACAGTGAGCTAACAAGCTCCAAAAATCAATATACAAGAGCATTCAAATATGCACGGCACTCACGGCCTACAAAATCATAACGCTCTAATCTATACTAGAATCAATTACAAAAGTAGCAACAAGGGTATGAATATGATACTGAAAAGAAGTGCTAAACATAAATGCAAGACCTAGACGACTTGTATTCCCGCCTAGCACTCCTATACCTGCACAAAACAGCTGAAAACAACCGGGTTCAGTCTAAAAGAGACTGGTGGGTATAAAAAAATGGGGCATAAGATATATAATATCACATAAATTAAACACATACATGCAAGCCCTAATCCCGTGTGAAGTTTGATAAGAATTTACCAAGCGGTTAAAACAATAGAAAACATCAACGGGATTACAACGTTCATATTCATTCATAATTGTTCATAAGGGTTTAAGCTCGGCGAGTGAGCGTGCACAATCTCCAACCTTCTCCTCGTGTAATCATATCATAATTAGTGGTTGTCATACATATCTTTCGTGCACATACAAAAATGATCATAATCATACATATACACCTTCTTCCTCCGGGTGGTGGACAAGTTAGCTAGACCTGACCACCGAAACATACATAATGGCTAGTGAGGTACATGAATCCTCAAAAGCCCGACTTGCGTTTCCTCGTCAAAACTCCTAACGAGGTCCGTATCATCGTAAATTTGGTTGGAACTAGTATATGGGATCCCCGTCAGCCCTTGCTTCCTCGGTTAGCCACATATACTAAGTCCCGGGGCCCGTGAACATAACATACATACAATCTCGCCAAAACATAAGGTAGGGTTTCATAATTAACAAGGGTCATACGTTTGAAATCATTTACTCAAAATGACTCGATTTATATAAATATATTATTTTGGCTTAAAACTTTGCACATAAGGGATTTATAGGGTTGTTTTAACTAATAGAAGAAAAACCCACCTTTACCAAAGCAAAATAAAGGCACAAGCGTCTCAATGCTCGCCCTCGTCTCCGACCAAACCCGAATCTGTGCAAAGGAAAAGGTATGAGACTCAATGACCACATATGACGCTCGGCAATGAAGTGCATATGACGTGAATGCATAAATGATCATGTTATATTATAAAAATGTTCATGTGCACGATTAATAAATTTAAAACATATACTCATGCATTCGTTCATACATTTCATTCAATTTCATAATTTCATAAATTCATAACATTCATATAATCTTCATAAATTCATAAATTTACATAATTTTTCATAAATTCATAACATTCATAAATTCATAATTTATAATTCATATCAATTAATCTAACATTCAATTAATAAGCGTAACACATATTATATTCATATTCACATTTAGGAATGAAATAAATAGAACGTTCAATCGAAAGTCGATAATTAAATACGCGAAATGGAAATCAATTAATTTTCAATAATTAAATAAATCAAATAATATTTAAAATATATAATAAACATATCTAATATACAATATATAAACATATAGAATATAATATATATATAATAATATATAATCATACACATATATATATATATACACGTACACACACACACAAGCATGCATGCATAAATATATTATATATCACATGCATAAATATATATACTATATATTCTATAATTATACATGCATGCAATACACGTACACACAAACACACCCCATGCATGCTTATATATATAATATATGCACAATAAGTATACCATATTTTACACACATGCATGCATTCACTCATACAACACACAATTTGCACACTAACATATGTATATTCACAGCAGCAACAGTCATTCATGCAGGGAAGAAGACGCAGGAACAGCAGCAGTAAAAGCCAAGACCAACAACAACAACAGACTCGGAACGCAGCAACAAATTCAAGCAAAAACGGGGTGACACCCCCGTGTCACCCTCCAAGCCTGGACCGAGACACCCCCGTGTCTCGGTACAGAAAATCCAGGCCTTGCAGCACCCCCGTGTCTCGTCGGAAGAGCAACAACGACACCCCCGTGTCGCACAGCAGCAGCTCCCTCGCACAGACAGCAACAACGCAGAAAACAGAGCAGGAAAAGGTAGCCATCTCCAGCAAGAAATTCAGGCAATCAAAGCAACAAAACAAGGTGTAATAAGCAGCAACAACTTCAACATAAATACATGCTAAAAGCCATGGAAATGGACAACAAAACATGAAGGAGACTCAGCGGTTTTTGACAGCAAAAGCAGTCCAGAAAAACAGAGCAAAATCGATGAAAAACAGGGCATGATTAAACTCAACCTTCTCCAACTATACAACTCAGTTAAGGCCATCAAATTAGCAGCAAAATATCATATAATCAACAAGTAAATCAGTTCCAAAAGTGATCAATCAAAGCATAGAAGCATATGTGACCTTCCCGTGGAATTTTCTGAAAATTTCATAAATGATCTCTCATATATTTCTCAACAAACACGAAAGCAATGATCATAATTGATATGAGGATGTTAAAACAATTAATCTCAGGCTTGGAATCACTCAAAACCATAAAGAATCGAAGAGGATCAAGAATTTACCCAAAAACTCCAATTTTCGGTAAAATGGCCAAAAATGATTAAACCATGCTCAAAATCATGAATGAAAGGATGAAAATGATCAGAATTAATCATACAATACAACCCTAAGCTTACCTTGATGATTGGTTGAAGTTTGGAAGAGATTTGAGCTCCAAAATCTCCAAATGGTGAAGGGTTACGGGACTGGAGAGAAAACAGTAGCTTTGGCTGAAGTTTGGGGATGATGTGATGATAATCTCGGTCAAGGATTGAAATATCTAGATAGGTGGTTGAGTTAGGGTTAAAAGGAATCAAACCATGGTTAATTTGGTTGTGGTTTGGGTGAGATATGGTTCAATTAGTGCAACAAGGTCAAGTTGGATGCCGTTTCGTTTTTCGGTTGGATTTCGGAGTTTCAAATGAATTAGGAAAATTATAAGGCTAAGTTTACTAAACTCGAATTTTCATTACGAGTTCAGCGGAGTTGACGGAACTCGAATCCGAGTTCCCGAGCTCAAGATATTAAATTCGGAACCAAGGGTACGCTAAGTGCTCGTTAGCTCCCGTTTTGGTTCCTTAAATAAAATTAAATTCGTTAACCTATCAAATGAATTCAAAAACATAATTTGAGCATAAAATCAAGTTCATAACACATATATGTACAACATATTATAAAATCGTAGCAATTTGATATCATATCATATAAGAACGAAGCACACAATTAGTGAACAACCTCAATCATACACTTCATGCATAATTTTAAATTCCATGCAAAATATAACTCCCATGCATAAATCAAATAAATAATTAGGTTCTAATATTATATAAATTAAATTGTCACGTAATTCATGCATGAATTAAAATTCCCATGCAAGATTATGATTTTCATGCAAAATATATTAATTTGCATGCATAAATAAATTCTCCATGCATAATTATATTTGCATGCATGCATATTTAATATTCTCCATGCATGCATGTTTAATACCACGTATAATAATATATATAAATAATCAATTAATTAATTAAAACATGATTAATTAACATAACATATAATTAGCATAATCATTAAATTAATAATAATATAATTAAACATATATATATATATATATAATACGAAACACATATATATAAAATTAATAATAGTAAAATAAAATAATATAATATAATATAATAAAATAATAACAATTATAATAAAATTAAATACAAAACACGTAAAAACAATTAATTCGCGCAATTAGGTAAACACATACGCTCTACCTTTACGTCCGAAAAATCGGGGCGTTACAACACACATCATGGAACTTGAATTTGGCCACAAAAATTATTAAATCGCTCACGCGACTTGATGAATCGCTCAGGCGATTCTTAATCTATGTCGCACTTATTATTGTTTTATATTATTTTGTTAGTCCCCTAGCATGTTTTCTTTTGCGTATGATATGAGCCTCATCGTGATTCTTCTCCGTGGGGTATGATGTATTGCAAACCTAGGTCATAATCCCAAACAAATCTTAACATCATCTTTGTTACCTTGTAGAAAACATTGTGATTGATACATTCAAATTAAGCTTGGGCATAACCAATTATACAATGATCCCATTACAAATTTGATTCAAGTCTCCTAAGGTTGTTGGCCATTACACACATCATGGAACTTGAATTTGGCCACAAAAATTATTAAATCGCTCACAAGATTTGATGAATCGCTCAGGCGATTCTTAATCTATGTCGCACTTATTATTGTTTTATATTATTTTGTTACTCCCCTAGCATGTTTCTTTTGTGTATGATATGAGCCCCATCGTGATTCTTCTCCGTGGGGTATGATGTATTGCAAACCCAGGTCATAATCCCAATCAAATCTTAACATCATCTTTGTTACCATGTAGAAAACATTGTGATTGATACATTCAAATCAAGCTTGGGCATAACCAATTATACAATGATCCCATTACAAATTTGATTCAAGTCTCCTAAGGTTGTTGGTCATTCCACACATCATGGAACTTGAATTTGGCCACAAAAATTATTAAATCGCTCACGCGACTTGATGAATCGCTCAGGCGATTCTTAATCTATGTCGAACTTATTATTGTTTGATATTATTTTGTTAGTCCCCTAGCATGTTTCTTTTGTGTATGATATGAGCCTCATCGTGATTCTTCTCCGTGTGGTATGATGTATTGCAAACCTAGGTCATAATCCCAAAAAAATCTTAACATCATCTTTGTTACCATGCAGAAGACATTGTGATTGATACATTCAAATCAAGCTTGGGCATAACCAATTATACAATGATCCCATTACAAATTTGATTCAAGTCTCCTAAGGTGGTTGGCCATTACACACATCATGGAACTTGAATTTGGCCAAAAAAATTATTAAATCACTCACGCGACTTGATGAATCGCTCAGGCGATTCTTAATCTATGTCGCACTTATTATTGTTTTATGTTATTTTGTTAGTCCCCTAGCATGTTTCTTTTGTGTATGATATGAGCCCCATCGTGATTCTTCTCCGTGGGGTATGATGTATTGCAAACCTAGGTCATAATCCCAATCAAATCTTAACATCATCTTTGTTACCATGCAGAAAACATTGTGATTGATACATTCAAATCAAGCTTGGGCATAACCAATTATACAATGATCCCATTACAAATTTGATTCAAGTCTCCTAAGGTTGTTGGCCATTACACACATCATGGAACTTGAATTTGGCCACAAAAATTATTAAATCGCTCACGCGACTTGATGAATCGCTCAGGCGATTCTTAATCTATGTCGAACTTATTATTGTTTGATATTATTTTGTTAGTCCCCTAGCATGTTTCTTTTGTGTATGATATGAGCCTCATCGTGATTCTTCTCCGTGGGGTATGATGTATTGCAAACCTAGGTCATAATCCCAAAAAAATCTTAACATCATCTTTGTTACCATGCAGAAGACATTGTGATTGATACATTCAAATCAAGCTTGGGCATAACCAATTATACAATGATCCCATTACAAATTTGATTCAAGTCTCCTAAGGTGGTTGGCCATTACACACATCATGGAACTTGAATTTGGCCACAAAAATTATTAAATCACTCACGCGACTTGATGAATCGCTCAGGCGATTCTTAATCTATGTCGCACTTATTATTGTTTTATGTTATTTTGTTAGTCCCCTAGCATGTTTCTTTTGTGTATGATATGAGCCTCATCGTGATTCTTCTCCGTGGGGTATGATGTATTGCAAACCTAGGTCATAATCCCAAACAAATCTTAACATCATCTTTGCTACCATGTAGAAAACATTGTGATTGATACATTCAAATCAAGCTTGGGCATAACCAATTATACAATGATCCCATTACAAATTTGATTCAAGTCTCCTAAGGTTGTTGGCCATTACACACATCATGGAACTTGAATTTGGCCACAAAAATTATTAAATCGCTCACGCGACTTGATGAATCGCTCAGGCGATTCTTAATCTATGTCGCACTTATTATTGTTTTATATTATTTTGTTAGTCCCCTAGCATGTTTTTTTGTGTATGATATGAGCCTCATCGTGATTCTTCTCCGTGGGGTATGATGTATTGCAAACCTAGGTCATAATCCCAAACAAATCTTAACATCATCTTTGTTACCATGTAGAAAACATTGTGATTGATACATTCAAATCAAGCTTGGGCATAACCAATTATACAATGATCCCATTACAAATTTGATTCAAGTCTCCTAAGGTTGTTGGCCATTGCACACATCATGGAACTTGAATTTGGCCACAAAAATTATTAAATCGCTCACGCGACTTGATGAATCGCTCAGGCGATTCTTAATCTATGTCGCACTTATTATTGTTTTATATTATTTTGTTAGTCCCCTAGCATGTTTCTTTTGTGTATGATATGAGCCCCATCGTGATTCTTCTCCGTGAGGTATGATGTATTGCAAACCTAGGTCATAATCCCAAACAAATCTTAACATCATCTTTCTTACCAAGTAGAAAACATTGTGATTGATACATTCAAATCAAGCTTGGGCATAACCAATTATACAATGATCCCATTACAAATTTGATTCAAGTCTCCTAAGGTTGTTGGCCATTACACACATCATGGAACTCGAATTTGGCCACAAAAATTATTAAATCGCTGACGCGACTTGATGAATCGCTCAAGCGATTCTTAATCTATGTCACACTTATAATTTTTTTATATTATTTTTTTACTCCCCTAGCATGTTTCTTTTGTGTATGATATGAGCCCCATCGTGATTCTTCTCCGTGGGGTATGATGTATTGCAAACCTAGGTCATAATCCCAAACAAATCTTATCATTATCTTTGTTACCATGTAGAAAACATTGTGATTGATACATTCAAATCAAGCTTGGGCATAACCAATTATACAATGATCCCATTACAAATTTGATTCAAGTCTCCTAAGGTTGTTGGCCATTACACACATCATGGAACTTGAATTTGGCCACAAAAATTATTAAATCGCTCACGCGACTTGATGAATCGCTCAGGCGATTCTTAATCTATGTCGCACTTATTATTGTTTTATATTATTTTGTTAGTCCCCTAGCATGTTTTCTTTTGCGTATGATATGAGCCTCATCGTGATTCTTCTCCGTGGGGTATGATGTATTGCAAACCTAGGTCATAATCCCAAACAAATCTTAACATCATCTTTGTTACCTTGTAGAAAACATTGTGATTGAAACATTCAAATTAAGCTTGGGCATAACCAATTATACAATGATCCCATTACAAATTTGATTCAAGTCACCTAAGGTTGTTGGCCATTACACACATCATGGAACTTGAATTTGGCCACAAAAATTATTAAATCGCTCACAAGATTTGATGAATCGCTCAGGCGATTCTTAATCTATGTCGCACTTATTATTGTTTTATATTATTTTGTTACTCCCCTAGCATGTTTCTTTTGTGTATGATATGAGCCCCATCGTGATTCTTCTCTGTGGGGTATGATGTATTGCAAACCTAGGTCATAATCCCAAACAAATCTTAACATCATCTTTGTTACCATGTAGAAAACATTGTGATTGATACATTCAAATCAAGCTTGGGCATAACAAATTATACAATGATCCCATTACAAATTTGATTCAAGTCTCCTAAGGTTGTTGGCCATTACATACATCATGGAACTTGAATTTGGCCACAAAAATTATTAAATCGCTCACGCGACTTGATGAATCGCTCAGGCGATTCTTAATCTATGTCGCACTTATTATTGTTTTATATTATTTTGTTACTCCCCTAGCATGTTTCTTTTGTGTATGATATGAGCCCCATCGTGATTCTTCTCCGTGGGGTATGATGTATTGCAAACCTAGGTCATAATCCCAATCAAATCTTAACATCATCTTTGTTACCATGCAGAAAACATTGTGATTCATACATTCAAATCAAGCTTGGGCATAACCAATTATACAATGATCCCATTACAAATTTGATTCAAGTCTCCTAAGGTTGTTGGCCATTACACACATCATGGAACTTGAATTTGGCCACAAAAATTATTAAATCGCTCACGCGACTTGATGAATCGCTCAGGCGATTCTTAATCTATGTCGAACTTATTATTGTTTGATATTATTTTGTTTGTCCCCTAGCATGTTTCTTTTGTGTATGATATGAGCCTCATCGTGATTCTTCTCCGTGGGGTATGATGTATTGCAAACCTAGGTCATAATCCCAAAAAAATCTTAACATCATCTTTGTTTCCATGCAGAAGACATTGTGATTGATACATTCAAATCAAGCTTGGGCATAACCAATTATACAATGATCCCATTACAAATTTGATTCAAGTCTCCTAAGGTTGTTGGCCATTACACACATCATGGAACTTGAATTTGGCGACAAAAATTATTAAATCACTCACGCGACTTGATTAATCGCTCAGGCGATTCTTAATCTATGTCGCACTTATTATTGTTTTATTTTATTTTGTTAGTCCCCTACCATGTTTCTTTTGTGTATGATATGAGCCTCATCGTGATTCTTCTCCGTGGGGTATGATGTATTGCAAACCTAGGTCATAATCCCAAACAAATCTTAACATCATCTTTGTTACCATGTAGAAAACATTGTGATTGATACACTCAAATTAAGCTTGGGCATAACCAATTATACAATGATCCCATTACAAATTTGATTCAAGTCTCCTATGGATGTTGGCTATTACACACATCATGGAACTTGAATTTGGCCACAAAAATTATTAAATCGCTCACGCGACTTGATGAATCGCTCAGGTGATTCTTAATCTATGTCGCACTTATTATTGTTTTATATTATTTTGTTACTCCCCTAGCATGTTTCTTTTGTGTATGATATGAGCCTCATCGTGATTCTTCTCCGTGGGGTAAGATGTATTGCAAACCTAGGTCATAATCCCAAACAAATCTTAACATCATCTTTGTTACCTTGTAGAAAACATTGTGATTGATACATTCAAATTAAGCTTGGGCATAACCAATTATACAATGATCCCATTACAAATTTGATTCAAGTCTCCTAAGGTTGTTGGCCATTACACACATCATGGAACTTGAATTTGGCCACAAAGATTATTAAATCGCTCACGCGATTTGATGAATCGCTAAGGCGATTCTTAATCTATGTCGCACTTATTATTGTTTTATATTATTTTGTTACTCCCTTAGCATGTTTCTCTTGTGTACGATATGAGCCCCATCGTGATTCTTCTCCGTGGGGTATGATGTATTGCAAACCTAGGTCATAAGCCCAAACAAATCTTAACATCATCTTTGTTACCATGTAGAAAACATTGTGATTGATACATTCAAATCAACCTTGGGCATAACCAATTATACAATGATCCCATTACAAATTTGATTCAAGTCTCCTAAGGTTGTTGGCCATTACACACATCATGGAACTTGAATTTGGCCACAAAAATTATTAAATCGCTCACGCGACTTGATGAATCGCTCAGGCGATTCTTAATCTATGTCGCACTTATTATTGTTTTATATTATTTTGTTACTCCCCTAGCATGTTTCTCTTGTGTATGATATGAGCCCCATCGTGATTCTTCTCCGTGGGGTATGATGTATTGCAAACCTAGGTCATAATCCCAAACAAATCTTAACATCATCTTTGTTACCATGTAGAAAACACTGTGATTGATACATTCAAATCAAGCTTGGGCATAACCAATTATACAATGATCCCATTACAAATTTGATTCAAGTCTCCTAAGGTTGTTGGCCATTACACACATCATGGAACTTGAATTTGGCCACAAAAATTATTAAATCGCTCACCCGACTTGATGAATCGCTCAGGCGATTCTTAATCTATGTGGCACTTATTATTGTTTTATATTATTTTGTTAGTCCCCTAGCATGTTTCTTTTGTGTATGATATGAGCCTCGTCGTGATTCTTCTCCGTGGGGTATGATGTATTGCAAACCTAGGTCATAATCCCAAGCAAATCTTAACATCAACTTTGTTACCATGTAGAAAACATTGTGATTGATACATTGAAATCAAGCTTGGGCATAACCAATTATACAATGATCCCATTACAAATTTGATTCAAGTCTCCTAAGGTTGTTGGCCATTACACACAACATGGAACTTGAATTTGGCCACAAGAATTATGAAATCGCTCACGCGACATGATGAATCGCACAGGCGATTCTTAATCTATGTCGCACTTATTATAGTTTTATATTATTTTGTTAGTCCCCTAGCATGTTTCTTTTGTGTATGATATGAGCCTCATCGTGATTCTTCTCCGTGGGGTATGATGTATTGCAAACCTAGGTCATAATCCCAAACAAATCTTAACATCATCTTTGTTACCATGTAGAAAACATTGCGATTGATATATTCAAATCAAGCTTGGGCATAACCAATTATACAATGATCCCATTACAAATTTGATTCAAGTCTCCTAAGGTTGTTGGCCATTACACACATCATGGAACTTGAATTTGGCCACAAAAATTATGAAATCGCTCACGCGACTTGATGAATCGCTCAGGCGATTCTTAATCTATGTCGCACTTATATTATTTTGTTAGTCCCCTAGCATGTTTCTTTTGTGTATGATATGAGCCTCATCGTGATTCTTCACCGTGGGGTATGATGTATTGGAAACCTAGGTCATAATCTCAAACAAATCTTAACATCATCTTTGTTACCATGTAGAAAACATTGTGATTGATACATTCAAATCAAGCTTGGGCATAACCAATTATACAATGATCCCATTACAAATTTTATTCAAGTCTCCTTAGGTTGTTGGCCATTACACACATCATGGAACTTGAATTTGGCCACAAAAATTATTAAATCGCTCACGCGACTTGATGAATCGCTCAGGCGATTCTTAATCTATGTCGCACTTATTATTGTTTTATATTATTTTGTTAGTCCCCAAGCATGTTTCTTTTGCGTATGATATGAGCCTGGTCGTGATTCTTCTCCGTGGGGTATGATGTATTGCAAACCTAGGTCATAATCCCAAACAAATCTTAACGTCATCTTTGTTACCATGTAGAAAACATTGTGATTGATACATTCAAATTAAGCTTGGGCATAACCAATTATACAATGATGCCATTACAAATTTGATTTAAGTCTCCTATGGTTGTTGGCTATTACACACATCATGGAACTTGAATTTGGCCACAAAAATTATTAAATCGCTCACGCGACTTGATGAATCGCTCAAGCGATTCTTAATCTATGTCGCACTTATTAGTGTTTTATATTATTTTGTTACTCCCCTAGCATGTTTCTTTTGTGTATGATATGAGCCCCATCGTGATTCTTCTCCGTGGGGTATGATGTATTGCAAACCTAGGTCATAATCCCAAACAAATGTTAACATCATCTTTGTTACCATGTAGAAAACATTGTGATTGATACATTCAAATCAAGCTTGGGCATAACCAATTATACAATGATCCCATTACAAATTTGATTCAAGTCTCCTAAGGTTGTTGGCCATTACACACATCATGGAACTTGAATTTGGCCACAAAAATTATTAAATCGCTCACGCGACTTGATGAATCGCTCAGGCGATTCTTAATCTATGTCGCACTTATTATTGTTTTATATTATTTTGTTAGTCCCCTAGCATGTTTCTTTTGTGTATGATATGAGCCTCATCGTGATTCTTCCCCGTGGGGTATGAGGTATTGCAAACCTAAGTCATAATCCCAAACAAATCTTAACATCATCTTTGTTACCATGTAGAAAACATTGTGATTGATACATTCAAATCAAGCTTGGGCATAACCAATTATACAATGATCCCATTACAAATTTGATTCAAGTCTCCTAAGGTTGTTGGCCATTACACACATCATGGAACTTGAACTTGGCCACAAAAATTATGAAATCGCTCACGCGACTTGATGAATCGCTCAGGCGATTCTTAATCTATGTCGCACTTATTATAGTTTTATATTATTTTGTTAGTCCCCTAGTATGTTTCTTTTATGTATGATATGAGCCTCATCGTGATTCTTCTCCGTCGGGTATGATGTATTGCAAACCTAGGTCATAATCCCAAACAAATCTTAACATCATCTTTGTTACCATGTAGAAAACATTGTGATTTCAATTGGACATAACCAATTATACAATGATCCCATTACAAATTTGATTCAAGTCTCCTAAGGTTGTTGGCCATTACACACAACATGGAACTTGAATTTGGCCACAAGAATTATGAAATCGCTCACGCGCCATGATGAATTTCTCAGGCGATTCTTAATCTATGTCGCACTTATTATAGTTTTATATTATTTTGTTAGTCCCCTAGCATGTTTCTTTTGTGTATGATATGAGCCTCATCGTGATTCTTCTCCGTGGGGTATGATGTATTGTAAACCTAGGTCATAATCTCAAACAAATCTTAACATCATCTTTGATACCATGTAGAAAAAATTATGATTGATACATTCAAATCAAGCTTGGGCATAACCAATTATACAATGATCCCATTACAAATTTTATTCAAGTCTCCTAAGGTTGTTGGCCATTACACACATCATGGAACTTGAATTTGGCCACAAAAATTACTAAATCGCTCACCCGACTTGATGAATCGCTCAGGCGATTCTTAATCTATGTCGCACTTGTTATTGTTTTATATTATTTTGTTAATCCCCAAGCATGTTTCTTTTGCGTATGATATGAGCATGTTTCAAACCCAAGCATGTTGGTTAGGATTTAGGCCTCTTCTTATATATATGTTTTGATAGAATTATGCACCGTGCGGGAAGGCCGGGATACGGATTGCCCAAACGCATATTTATGTTATGATTTATGGTCTGTGTGTATTATGATATATTGCCTGATCGCCTAATCAATATATTACTGATATTTATGTACACGGTCGGAGTTTGGTTGGAGATTGTGCACGCTCACTCGCCGAGCCTTATATTTATGTATGATTTATGAGTGTAATGAATTTAATATGAATTAGTTGTAAAAGTCGAGCATTGTTATCTATTTTCTTGTCCTTTTGGGAACTAAATTCAAATAAAACCTTGCTCGGGAATTATGACTTGCATGTGCATGTTTTATATATATATATATATCGCTCCTGCTCACTCAGTCTTCTAGAGACTGACCCCTCTCCCTCCCCACTCTTTTAGTGTGCAGGTTTGATCTTTGGAGTTTCGGGCTAGGCGGAGGTGTTTGAAGTCTTTAAGTGGTCGAGTTAGTTAGGAGAGTCCCTGCACTCATTTATGTATTGGAATTATGTATGATTCATTCTATAATATCATGAACTTGAATATTTATGTAATTGTTAATGAATTGACTTTACTGGGTTTTGCTATGATTTAAAAGAGGCCTGAAGAGCCCAAATTCTACTTATGGTTGGTATGGTTGAACTTTGTCTTTGCTGCATTATATTTTGTGGATTGGTAATCATTGCAGGGTCTAGCTCCGCCTGGCTTAGGAAGGTTTTTTTTTATGTTTGTCTCCCGTTCGCTAGTGTAACATCCCGATTCTCCGGCTTTCCAGGTACGAACGTCACGGGTGTGCTAAGTGCGCATTTAATTATTTAAGCATGCGAAAATATGAATTATTTGGAATATTTGGATAATTGAAATAAGTGTTAAGTTTGAAACTTTAAACGTTTAAATCCTTTTCTAATCGTTTTCGATTCGTTTAACTCCGTTTTCAATTCTGATTTTTGTGCCAACTTGGTATACTTGAATTATGTGAGTTATGAATGCGTTTGCATGCTCGTTTTAAGTTTTCGTGTTCGTTTTTCGAGGTTTTAAACCTCAAGTTTTTGACGAGGGACATGAGGGCCTAACTAGTTTTAGCGCGCCTCTTGTTCCGGAGGCCATAACTTGAGCTAGGGAATTCGGATTCGAATTCCGGAAGATGCGTCGGACTCGTAACGAAGAGAGGAAGCCAAGGAACCTGATTTGGTATTTTTCTAAGCTCGCTTAAACCCTCGTTTTTCGACCGGAACGAACAGCTTGTGCTTAAGCCACCTTCTTTGACTAGTCATGCACTTGTGGGGCCAATTTAACTCAACCCAAGCCTAACCCTTGATAACTTGACTTGAGTTAAGTCTTTCCCTCTCCCTTATCAGCTGGAAATCGAGCCAAACCCCCTCATTTGGTGCAGCAACTGATCGAGAGAGAGGAGAGGAGAAGAGAAGAGAAGAACCTTGGCCCTTTTGTGGATTTTGAGCTCAAACCATCATCTTTCTTCTCCAAATCTTCAAGGTATGTATATTTTTGTATTCTCTACTCTTTTATACAAGTTTTGATCCATTAAATACTTGTTTTGCATCAGATTTGATTAGGGTTTGGGTAGGAGCATGAATAGGGACTTTTGGGGATTTTTGCTCTTATGAGCTAACTTGCTTTATGGCTGATTTCCTTGCCTTAAACTGATTATATGGACTTGTTTCTTTAGTCATTTGATGTTCAACTGATAGTATATGATGTTAGGATGGTTTGTTCTTGAGATCCTTTGATGAAATTATGAGTTATAGAGCTCCAAACTTAGTGATCAAAATTGCCTCCCCTGTTTTGGACTGCTGTGTGAAATTATGCTTTGTTGCTTGATCAAATGACCTTATTTTCGTGTGAATTTGCATGGATATGATGTATACTCATTGTTCTATATGTTAGCATTCATGTTGCAAGCCTTTGGATCCATTTTGAGCCCCAAAACCGAAGTACATGGCATGTTCTTATGCATGATCCATGACAGACCTGCTGCTGTTGCATTTTGTGGTTCGTTGCTGGTTCTAATGTGCTCCAATTCGTGTCAATTTGCATATATATGAAGTATATTAGTTGTTTAGTATGTTAGCATGCATTCCCCAAAGTTTCAGATCCAAATTCAAACCCTAAGTACTTGATCAAGGCCTGAAGGAATCAATAGGGTTCATATGTGCGATTTTGGCGACCCAGTTTTGTTGCATGGATTCGATGATCTTAACGTGTGATTTAGCCTTTGCACTCTAAATGAAAAATGTTCATAACATGCTATATATGTTGTATATTAAGTTTCAGAGCATTTGGAGTTCATTTGGTATGCTTTTGGACTGATTTTGTTTAGTGTCAGTTTTGCCGGCAAACTTTGCTTGTGATTTTGGTGCTCTACCGAGACACCCCCGTGTCTCATTTGCCTTGAAAGGTGAGACACGGGCGTGTCATGCTTCCTGGGGTGACTGTACTGAGCCACGGGCGTGGCTCAGTTTGTCTTGGTTGAGGGACACCCCCGTGTCCCTCCCCCTGCGCAACCCTTGGTTTTCCTTTTCGGTTTTTGGTTTGTTTCACCTCTTTATTGCCTTTATCTTCGTTTGTGTTGAACTATGAACTTATTTTATTATGTGTTAGGAGTATTGTGGTTCAATTTCATAAGATTTGGATGAGATTTAGGCATGCTTTTGCCGAATGCCGTTTATGTGCGTTTTTGTATCATTTGTGATTTCCGTAACCCTTTTTCTCTATCATATGATTTCTTCTT
Source organism: Lantana camara (assembly GCA_037501455.1). Taxonomy (NCBI): domain Eukaryota; kingdom Viridiplantae; phylum Streptophyta; class Magnoliopsida; order Lamiales; family Verbenaceae; genus Lantana; species Lantana camara. The sequence goes on along the minus strand of CM074857.1, from coordinate 60,826,873 downwards.
GTTTTCAAGCTTTAGTAATGTGTTATATTGTGCATTATGAAGTAGCTTGTAGAGTTTTGTGAAAGATTGAATACGTTTGAATGTGTTTTGAACTTAATTTGCTTTAAAGCCCTTATTTGCCTAAATGACGGATCTTGTGCTTTGAATTTGCATCATATGCACCCATATGCATTAGCCGAGCGTCTCTATGGTCTCTTTTGAGTCTAAGTTTGTTTGTCGTGTTTGTCTTGTTCAGAGGAGTCTCCCGTTCGTGACGTGGTTGCTCCGTAGACTTTGTTTTGGTCCCGTTTGCCCGGTTCGTCGGTGAAAGGTGAGGTTAGGTTATAGTTATACCCTAATGATATGTGCCCTATATGTTTGCATGCGAGATAAGCCTTTGTATGTGTAATGCGTGTGAGTATGATTATACGAGGGATGAATATAATATGAACATAAGACTAAGAATATTTTAGAATGTGATATGCTAAGAATCCGGTTTGCTATGCAGGTAAATACGCTAAGAATATGAATATGTTAGATTTATAACTAGGTTAAGCCTCATGCTAAGATATGTTATGTTAGGTTTTGATAGGATTATGTTAGGAACCTGTTGGGTTGGGAATAATTCCGGGTTATGCAATGTTTTATGAATACGTTATGTTTATGTATATGCTTACGCTTATGCTATGTCCTTGAGGCTATGTACCTCCGGTATGATATGCTTTACGCTTATGCCTTTACTATGCTTTGTGATATGAGATAGGTCGCGGACCTAATTACGCTCTGATCATGGTAAGATTCTGCTTCCGATATGTCTGTGTGCGTGATATGCTCCGGGACGGCTTATTTTAGGTCGACGGAGGTTCTGATATGATAAGTTCTGATCTGTTCTGCATCCGGGACGGCTTATTTTAGGTCGACGGATGATGTGTGTGTGCGTTTGAGTTATGTCCGTTTTTCGTTATGTTTAGTTATTTAAGAAATAGTTCGTGAAACGGGAGTGGATTCTTAAATAATAAAATCTGGTTGTTTTGGCCTTCGGCCTAACTCTTTTATTCCCTATACTTAGTATCACGTGTGGAAATGATATTGGATTGCAAAAACCACGCCCCGGTTCATGGACTCCCACCTATGCGATGTGCTGTGCTCCGTATACGTATATATGGGTGCGTGTGTAAACCCTCGCTCAGTCTTTGGACTGACCCCTCCCTTTATGTTTTTAGTTTGCAGGTTCTGGTCCGTTGGTTCGAGCTAGGCGGTTTTGGTTTGCTTTCCTTGGAGTCTTGTCGGTCTAGAGCAGTCTGCATTTTGTATTTAGATCCTGTTGCTTCTGTACGTTTGAAGTTGTAATTTGAGTGATGAATTATATTTGTTATTTTGAGTCCCGCTTTGTAAAGTTCGTGTGTAATCTGAGTTAAGTGGTTTGTAACCTTTATACTTTGCTCTGTTTAGTTTGTCTTATGCTTCCGCTTGGTTTGATTTTTGTTTTGTGCACTCTGTTTGAGGGTTTAGGCCGCCTAGCTTAGGAGGATCTTTTGTTTGTCACCCGTTCGCTAGTGCTTGGTGCGTGTACGGATTCCCTGTTTCGTTACACGTGTCGGGTCCTAGTGCGGGGGATGTGGCGCCCTACGCTCGGGGTGTTACATCGATGGTGGTATCAGAGCTCCGGGTTGCAAAACCGGAGTTCGTGTGTCGTGTCTGTCGGTCTAGGTCGTTCGGCTTAGGATTATGTGTGTCTCTGTCTGCATTCACTCTCATTATATGTGACTAAGGTGCTCTTAACTGTATTATTTTCTCTTATTTGTATTAATTGTTCATATGAGCATGCACTAAACCCTTCATGCATCGATATTCTCTTGAAATTGTGCGTCTTTAGGATGCCTCCAAGAAGAAGAACTCGCGAGAATACTCCTCAGCCACCACCACCCACTGCAGAGGATATCCTACGAGCTCTCCTCGACTATCTTCAAAGGAATCCACAACCACCAAATCCTCAAGGTCAAGAACAAGAAAGAGTCGTCAATGCGATTCATGAAGAATTCCGGGATAACAACCCTCCAAAATGGCTCGGGGGTAATGACATCGAGGCGGAAGAATGGTTAACCGAAATTACGGGGATTTGGGAGATTTGCCCCGGTACTTCACAAGATAAGGCCATATGTACCAGTCGTTATATTCAAGGACAAGCCCTAAATTGGTTGAAGGGAACAAGAGCTCGGTTGGAAAGGAACGGTGAGGAATTCAATTGGGAGAGCTTTGTTAGGGAATTTCGTGACAAGTATATCCCACCAAGCTCCCGGGAGAGAAGATTACAAGAGTTCACGGATCTCAAACAAGGAGAGCGAACAGTTGAAGAATATATCCTCGAGTTTGAGAGGCTTGCTCCTTACGCCTCTCATATTACGGATGATGATGAGTTGAAGACCCGAAACTTTGTACAAGGATTAAGAGAAGACATTCAGTGGGCCTTGCGAGCTACCACGGTGGATACATGGGCTAAGGCGACGAAGAAAGCTATTAGAGTTGAGACTCGACAACAACGTTTGGAGCGTCAAACTTTCTACTCGGAGGCAAAATATGAATCAAGTTCGGGTTTGGGAAAGAGACCGGTATTTCAAGATGAACCTCAAACCTTCGACTCCGAAGAATTTCTTGATGCTATCAAGAAACCACGACTTCCAACTCCGGATCAGATATGCACTCCACCGGAACCTATTCGATGCTCCTTTTGCAAGGGACCAAACCACACGGAGGAAACTTGTAGGAAGAAGTTGAGAACCTGTTTCGGATGTGGAGAGATGGGACACAAGGTGAGATTTTGCCCTACAAATCCGAATCCGAAGCCCTTGAATATGATGCATCCAAGATCTCCGGAACAAGCTCAAGCCAATGTGGTGGAAGTCGTTGAGGAAGAGAATGTTGAAGTCGAGGCCGAGCCTAATGCCATTGTCGAGGTGCAAGGTACTATAAACATTCATAACATTCCATTTCATGCATCGTTTAAATTTGGGTGTAACCCACCTATTTGTGTACTTGTCTCTTTATGCGTGTGCTCTTATTTGCGTGTGTCCTTATTTGCGTGTGTCTCTCTCTTCTTTCTTTAGTGCTTGCGCGTGTGATTATTGTTGTTTAGTTGTCTCGTGGAGAGATGGCTTTGAGAGTACGAGTGCTTTAGCTCTACGGTAAGTCGAGGGTCGTACTTTAATCGAGCCTCCTAGGTGTTTCTACAACCGCAAGAAGGTGTGAGTGGTGGAAGTCCGGTGACTACACCATTCATGTAACTCCGAGCTCTTGAGTTAACTTGAAATGAATCAAATGGTGGGTGTTGAATCTCGTCTAGACCCTCTCACCGTGCGAGACAAATCGAGTTGCTCCTAGCCGGAACCAAGTTGTGAAGGAGACCCCCGTCAACTCTTGAAGACCTTTCTCGGGCTAACTCTCGTCGGGACTTCATGAACCTCGAACTTGGGTGAATACGGGAGAGTTGCTAGTGGTTGGACCTGGAGGACCAGGTCCTTTTAAGGGGGGGAGATTGTAACATCCCGATTCTCCGGCTTTCCAGGTACGAACGTCACGGGTGTGCTAAGTGCGCATTTAATTATTTAAGCATGCGAAAATATGAATTATTTGGAATATTTGGATAATTGAAATAAGTGTTAAGTTTGAAACTTTAAACGTTTAAATCCTTTTCTAATCGTTTTCGATTCGTTTAACTCCGTTTTCAATTCTGATTTTTGTGCCAACTTGGTATACTTGAATTATGTGAGTTATGAATGCGTTTGCATGCTCGTTTTAAGTTTTCGTGTTCGTTTTTCGAGGTTTCAAAACCTCAAGTTTTTGACGAGGGACATGAGGGCCTAACTAGTTTTAGCGCGCCTCTTGTTCCGGAGGCCATAACTTGAGCTAGGGAATTCGGATTCGAATTCCGGAAGATGCGTCGGACTCGTAACGAAGAGAGGAAGCCAAGGAACCTGATTTGGTATTTTTCTAAGCTCGCTTAAACCCTCGTTTTTCGACCGGAACGAACAGCTTGTGCTTAAGCCACCTTCTTTGACTAGTCATGCACTTGTGGGGCCAATTTAACTCAACCCAAGCCTAACCCTTGATAACTTGACTTGAGTTAAGTCTTTCCCTCTCCCTTATCAGCTGGAAATCGAGCCAAACCCCCTCATTTGGTGCAGCAACTGATCGAGAGAGAGGAGAGGAGAAGAGAAGAGAAGAACCTTGGCCCTTTTGTGGATTTTGAGCTCAAACCATCATCTTTCTTCTCCAAATCTTCAAGGTATGTATATTTTTGTATTCTCTACTCTTTTATACAAGTTTTGATCCATTAAATACTTGTTTTGCATCAGATTTGATTAGGGTTTGGGTAGGAGCATGAATAGGGACTTTTGGGGATTTTTGCTCTTATGAGCTAACTTGCTTTATGGCTGATTTCCTTGCCTTAAACTGATTATATGGACTTGTTTCTTTAGTCATTTGATGTTCAACTGATAGTATATGATGTTAGGATGGTTTGTTCTTGAGATCCTTTGATGAAATTATGAGTTATAGAGCTCCAAACTTAGTGATCAAAATTGCCTCCCCTGTTTTGGACTGCTGTGTGAAATTATGCTTTGTTGCTTGATCAAATGACCTTATTTTCGTGTGAATTTGCATGGATATGATGTATACTCATTGTTCTATATGTTAGCATTCATGTTGCAAGCCTTTGGATCCATTTTGAGCCCCAAAACCGAAGTATATGGCCTGTTCTTATGCATGATCCATGACAGACCTGCTGCTGTTGCATTTTGTGGTTCGTTGGTGGTTCTAATGTGCTCCAATTCGTGTCAATTTGCATATATATGAAGTATATTAGTTGTTTAGTATGTTAGCATGCATTCCCCAAAGTTTCAGATCCAAATTCAAACCCTAAGTACTTGATCAAGGCATGAAGGAATCAATAGGGTTCATATGTGCGATTTTGGCGACCCAGTTTTGTTGCATGGATTCGATGATCTTAACGTGTGATTTTGTAACGCCCCGACTTTTCGGACGTAAAGGTAGAGCGTATGTGTTTACCAAATTGCGCGAATTAATTGTTTTTACGTGTGTTATATTTAATTTTATTATAATTGTTATTATTTTATTATATTATATTATAATATTTCATTCTAATATTATTAATTATATTTATATATATTTCGTATTATATATATATGCGTATATGTTTAATTATCTAATTATTGATTTAATGACTATACTAATTATATGTTATGTTAATTAATCATGTTTTAATTAATTACTTATATATATATATTATACGTGGGATTAATGTATTTTTTTTGCATGAGAATTTCATTCATGCATGAATATTTTATTTTGCATGTAAATTAATATAGTTTGCATGAAAATTTTATTCATGCATGAGATTATATGTTTTGCATGGGAATTTTAACTCCTGCATGGATTGCATGAAATTTGAACTATAATTTTTCATGGAATTTTAATGTATTATGCATGAATTCCATAAAATGTGCATGTTATTAATTTTGTGCTTCGTTCTCTTATGAAATGATATCAAATTGGTACGAATTTGTAATATGTTGTACATATATGTGTTATGAACATGATTCTATGCTCAATTTACATTTTCGAATTCATTTGATTAGTTAACGAATTTAATTTGTTTCGAGGAACCAAAACGGGGGCTAACGAGCACTTAGCGTACCCTTGGTTCCGAATTTAATATCTTGAGGTCGGGAACTCGGATTCGAGTTCCGTCAACTCCGCTGAACTCGTAACGAAAATTCGAGTTTAGTAAACTTAGCCTTACATTTTTCCTAATTCATTTGAAACTCCGAATTTCAACCGAAAAACGAATCGGCGACCAACATGACCTTGTTGCACTAAATTAGCCATATCTTGCCCAAACCATAACCAAATTAACCATGGTTTGATCCTTTGAAACCCTAACTCAACCCTTTATCATGATATACTCAGCCTTGACCGATATTATCCTCTCACAAACCCCAAACTTCAGCCAAAGCTTCTGCCTCTCTCTCCAGTCCCGTAACCCTCCGTCCCTTGAAGATTTTGGAGCTCAAATCTTCTTCAAACTTCAACCAATCATCAAGGTAAGTTAGGGATTGAATTATATGTTTAATTCTGTTCATTTTCATCCTTTCATTCACAAGTTTGAGCATGGTTTAATCATTTCTGGGCCATTTTACCGAAAGTTAGAGTTTTGGGCAAAATCTTGATCTTCTTCGTTTCTCTATGGTTTTGATCGATTCCAAGCCTGATATTAATTGTTTTGACTTCCTCATAACATTTATGATCTTTGATTTCATGTTCGTTGAGATATGGATGAGATATCATTTATGAAATTTTCAGAAATTCCATGGGAAGGTCACGTATGCTTCCATGCTTTGATTGATCATGTTTGGAACTGATTTACTTGTTGATTATATGGTGTTTTGCTGCGTATTTGGTGGCTTTTTGGACTTGAACTGAACCGTATTGTTTGAGCTCACGCTTGCTCTGTTTCTTCGAAGTGTTGCCCTGTTTTTCTGGACTGAAAATTGCTGTCAAAACTGCTCATTTCCTTCTTCCTTCTTGCTGTCATTTTTGTGGGCTTTTAGCATGAGTTTTAGCTGAGTTCTTGCAGCTCTGTTACACCTTGTTTAGCCTCCTTTATTGCCTGCCTTTCCTACGTATTTGGGCTGCTCTGTTCTGCGTCTGTTGCTGCCGAGAACAGAGGCTGCTGTGCTGAGTCACGGGCGTGCCATTTTTGGCAGTTCAGGCGAGGCACGGGGGGTGCAGACTTGGCCGGGATCTCTGTACCGAGACACGGGCGTGTCTCGGTCAAGGCTGGGAGGGTGACACGGGGGTGTCACCCTGTTTTTCTGAATTCTTTTGCCCGCTTTTCTTCTTCTTCCTCGCGTACCTGGGTCTGCTGCTTCTGCTGTGTGTGTGTAGTGTATATACATATGTGTTGTGTGATTATATATGCATGGCTGTGTGGGTGAGTGAGATTGCATGCATGGCTTTTGGTGTGTGCATGTATATTTACATAATATATATGTATGCATGAAAGTGTAGTGTATAGTATATATATATATATATAATGCATGCATAGCTGTGTACGTGTGAGTGTGTTTATATATATATATTGTAGTATTTTTCATGCATGGTATATTATTATATATATGTAATGTATATATATATATGTTATTATATCATATATTATATATGTTATGTTTATTATATGAATGTTGGGTTAATTGATATACATTATGAATTATGAACACTATGAATTCATGAAATTGATATGAATTTATGGATACTATATGTGTTATGCTTATTAAATGAATTTTAGATTAATTGTTATGCATTATGAATGTTTATGAATTTATGAATATTATGAATTTTTGAATTTATGACATTAATATGAAATTATGAAATTATGAACTTATGAAAGTGAATGAAATATTGGAACGAATGAACGATTATATGTTTTAAATTCCTTAATCGTGCACATGAACATTTTTATGATATAACATGATCATTTATGCATTCATGTCATATTCACCTCATTGCCGAGCGTCATATGTGGTCATTGCGTCTCATACCTTTTCTTTTGCACAGATTCGGGTTCGGTCGGAAACAAGGGCGAGCATTGAGACGCTTGTGCTTTTATTTTGCTTGGTAAAGGTGGGTTTTTCTTCTATTAGTTAAAACAACCCTATAAATCCCTTATGTGTCAAGTTTAAGCCAAAATAATATAATTATATCAATCGAGTCATTTTGGGTAAATGATTTCAAATGTCTGACCCCTTTTTATTTATGAAACCCTACCTTATGTTTTGGCGAGACACATTTATTATTTATTACAGATCGGGCCCCGGGACTTAGTATATGTGGCTAACCGAGGAAGCAAGGGCTGACGGGGATCCCATATACTAGTTCCAACCAACTACGGTGATACCGGCCCTCGCTAGGAGTTTTAGCGAGGAATGGGAGCTGAGTGCCTTTGGGGGATTCATGTACCCCCATTGGCCACGGATTTATTCGGTGGTCAGGTCTAGCTAACTTGTCCACCACCCGGAGGAAGAAGGTGTATATGTATGATTACGATCATTTATATATGTGCACGAAAGATATGTGTGATAACCAATAATTATGATATGATTACACGAGGAGAAGGTTGGAGATTGTGCACGCTCACTCGCCGAGCTTAAACCCTTATGAACAATTATGAATGAATATGAACGTCGTAATCCCGTTGATGTTTTCTATTGTTTCAACCACTTGGTAAATTCCTTTCAAACTTCACACGGGATTAGGGCTTGCATGTATTTGTTTAAATTACGCGATATTATATATCTTATGCCCCGTTTTTATACCCACCAGTCTCTTTTAGACTGAACCCGGTTGTTTTCAGCTGTTTTGTGCAGGTATAGGAGTGCTAGGCGGGAATTCAAGTCGTCTAGGTCTTGCATTTATGTTTAGCACCTCTTTTCAGTCTCATACTCATATTATTATTACTACTTTTGTATTTGATACTGTTATAGATTGGAGCGTTATGATTTTGTAGGCCGTGAGTGCCGTTGCATATTTGAATGCTCTTGTATATCGATTTTTGGAGCTTGTTAGCTCGTTGTATATATTTGCTATGTGGTTTCTGCTTCCGCGGATTTTCTTTAACTCTGATTTTATGATTCCTGCACTGATTGGTTTAAGGGTTAGTCCCGCCTAGCATAGCGTGTGTGTTGTGTCCCCGTTCGCCGTGGATTCGGCACGTGTATGGACTTCCATTTCATATACGGGTCGGGTCTCGGTGCGGGGGATGTGGTACCTTACGCTCGGGTGCTACATCCTTAAGTGGTATCAGAGCTTAGGGTTGCAAAACCCGGGCTCTAGTGTCGTGTTGAGTCAGTTAGGTCGTTCGGCTTTAGGAACAACTTGTCAATGTGTTGCATATGCATTGTTTACGTGCTTGTGTGCTTTAAATCTTGAATTTTGATCGAATTAATTGCACTTGCATGCATGGACTAAAGATAGCATGCATTTCAGTGTTTCTTGAACAGGATGCCTCCACGTAAACATTGTGAGCGATCTCCCGGACATTGTCGTCATCATGATCGATCTCCTACGCCTCCACCCCAGCCACAAGCACCACCGATGGATATAGGGAATTTTATGGAAGCCGTTTTCAACTATGTCGAGCATAGGAGGGCTCAAGCTCCCCCACCGCAACAGGCAGAACGACAAGTTCCTCCACCAAATCATAATGATAATAGAGATCCTCATGGGGTATTTCTGAGTTACAACCCCCCTCGATTTTCTGGTCCTATCGATGATGCGGTCTCGGAGGGTTGGTTGATTCGAGTAGAGAGGCTACCTGGAGTCCGACAGCCTTCTACGCAAGGGGAGGAAATCAAAAAGAAGGATCCGGTTGTTAGAACTCCTATGGGAAGAGGATCCGGATCGAATTCGGGAAAGAGGCCACTGATGGGGCGAGGTTCTGGAACAAGCTCGGGAAAGCGACCTATGGTTCAAGCTAGTCCCCCTCCTAAAGGTCCATTTAAGAAACTTCGGTTTGGAGGACAAGGTTCTAAGGCCGCACCGACTCGACCAAAGGCTCCATCCATGACACCTACGAAGGATCGACAAGGTCCGAGCGTGGCGAGATTGGCTCAAGCTCCCTGTACACATTGTGGAGGACCAACTCATAATTACCATAACTGTCGGAGGAGGTTGAATTTGTGTTTTATATGTGGAAAAGGCGACCATATGGCGGATGATTGTCCCTATAAAGTCCCCGGATATCAAAGACGAGTTCAAAGGCCAATGATCCCGGCTCGTACTTACGCCATCAAAGGTGAAGAGCGAGGTACAGAGATTGATTCCATAGCAGTGGTAGAAGGTACCCTATGCATACATAACATGAGCATGCATACACTCTTTGATTCGAGTGTCACGCATTCTTTTATTTCTTGTGACTTAGTTGATATTCTGTGCTTGCCTGTTATTTGCTTTTTCTTCTTGTTATTTGGTGAGTTCGCTCTTGGTGGGAGTCTTCAGACAGATCAGTTGGTTCGGGAGTGTTCAGTTTTGATTGAAGGGAAAGAATATCCGACTGATTTGGAAGAATAAAAGATTCAATTAGAGGTATTACTCAAAGTTGGATATATACGGCCAAGTTCGTCCCATTTGGGGTGCTCCGGCTGCTTTTTGGTATTTGGATAAGTGGTGGTAATCTTCATCAATGACATCTTAGTTACTCGAGAACTCCGGAGGATTAAGCCAGGCATCTCAGGATTGTGTTGGATACTTCAAGAGAGCATTGGTTGTATGCTAAGTTTAGCAAAGACGAGTTTTGGATTGATCAGGTAACATTTCTGGGTCATATTATTTCAAGGAAAGGTTTGGAGGTAGACCCTTCTAAGTTTGAAACGGTTATTCAATGGCAAAGCCCGAAAAACGTTTCAAAAGTAAAGCGTTTCTGGGGTTTGGCAGATTACTATCGAAGCTTTATACAGGATTTTCGAAGATTACAGCTCCTTTAACCTGATTGACTAAGAAGGTGGTTAAGTTTGAGTGGGACGAGGCATGAGGATAGCTTTCAACTTTTAAAGGAAAAGTTGACCACCGCTCCTGTATTAGCACTTCCTGAAGGTACAGAAAGATATACAGTTTTACGGACGCCTAAAAGGAAGGTTGGGATGTGTATTGATGCAAAATAGAAGAGTGATCGCTTATGCCTCAAGGAATCAAAAGAGTATGAACAGAACTATCCCACTCACGATTTGGATTTAGCGGCAGTGATCTTTGCTTTGGGTAAGTGGAGACACTATCTTTATGGAATTTTGTCCAAGGTCTTCTCCGATCACAAGGGTCTCCAATACTTATTCTCACATAAGGAAGTGAACAAGAGACAACGGTGTTGGATGGAACTTTTGGCGGATTATGAATGTACAATCCGATACCATCCCGGCAAAGCCAAATTGGTCGTGGATGCACTTAGTAGGAAAACTGGTGTGTCCAATGTGAAAATGGAAATTGGAGATGAGAATGAGTTGTTCAGACTGAGGACTAGTATTCGGAATATTAGGGTTCGACCAGATCTTAAACAGAGGTTAGTTGATGCTCAGAGGATTGATCCCGAGATCCAGAAATTAGCTGATTTAGATTGTCCGTTTGGGTTTGATGATACGGGACTTTAAGATTCAAGAATAGAGTTGTTGTCCCGGAAGAGTTAAAAGGGATTATTTTGAGGAAGCACATCGGTCAGAATATACGATACATCTCGGAGGGAACAAGAGGTATAAGAATCTTAAGCAATTTTATTGGTAGAATGGATGAGAACGGGATGTTATCAACTTCGTGAAACATTGTACGACTTGTCAAGCGGGTTAAGGCGGAACATCTAAAGCCATCGGGGCTACTTCGATCATTGCCTATCCCGGAATAGAAATGGGAACAATTAGCTATGGATTTTGTTTCGGGATTACCAAGTGTGAGAGGAGGTTTCGATGGAATTTGGGATATCGTGGACAGGTCGATAAAGTCAGCTCATTTTCTGGCCATTAGGATGTCCGATTAAGTAGATTTACTTCAAGGTTATGGCAAGAATTGCAGAAGTGTTTAGAAACAAGGCTTCATTTCAGCACAACTTTCCATCCTCAGACCGACGGACAATCAGAAAGGTTGATTAAGTATCTGGAGGATCTGTGAGAGCATGTGCATTGGACTTTCAAAATTCGTGGAATGAGCAATTGCCGTTAATCGAGTTTTCTTTCAGCAATAGCTATCAAGCCTCGATTGAAATGGTCCCTTATGAAGCTCCTTATGGACGTAAATATCGATTACCGTTGTTCTTGGACTTGGAGAAATGGAAATGGGACCAAGCAAGAAGGGATTAAAAGAGGGGAAAAGAAGGAAAAACCCTCTAAGTCTGTACAAGAGGCTATTGATAAGGTCCAGATAATTAGACAACGGATGAAGGCTACTCAGGATCGACAAAAGAGTTATGCAGGTCTACGGAAGAAGAAATTGGAGGTTGAGATTGGAGATAAGGTTTTCCTAAAGGCTTTCCCACGAAGAGGATTCTCAAGGATTAGACGAGGAGGAAAATTAAACACTGGGTATTTGGGACTGTATGAGATTTAGAGAAGGCTGGGGATACGGTTTATCGATTGGACTTGCCTCCGAATTTAACTGGAATGCATAACATGCTTCATGCTTCACAGCTCCGAAAGTATTACCGAGACGAGTCCGAGGTTCTACCAGTTGAAGGAGTGGATTAGAACCGGATCTCACCTTCGTTCAGAAACCGAGTAAGATATTGGATTGAGAGTTTCAGGAACTTCGAAATCGGCGTAGTCCACTAGTCAAGGTTTTTGGAGAAGTGATAAAACCGAAGAAACTACGTGGGAAGCGGAGGATAAGACGAAAAGGTTTCGTCCTGAGTCAATTACGAGCGAGCAGTGAATCCGAGGACGGATTCTTTTAAGGGGGAGAGATTGTAACGCCCCGACTTTTCGGACGTAAAGGTAGAGCGTATGTGTTTACCAAATTGCGCGAATTAATTGTTTTTACGTGTGTTATATTTAATTTTATTATAATTGTTATTATTTTATTATATTATATTATAATATTTCATTCTAATATTATTAATTATATTTATATATATTTCGTATTATATATATATGCGTATATGTTTAATTATCTAATTATTGATTTAATGACTATACTAATTATATGTTATGTTAATTAATCATGTTTTAATTAATTACTTATATATATATATTATACGTGGGATTAATGTATTTTTTTTGCATGAGAATTTCATTCATGCATGAATATTTTATTTTGCATGTAAATTAATATAGTTTGCATGAAAATTTTATTCATGCATGAGATTATATGTTTTGCATGGGAATTTTAACTCCTGCATGGATTGCATGAAATTTGAACTATAATTTTTCATGGAATTTTAATGTATTATGCATGAATTCCATAAAATGTGCATGTTATTAATTTTGTGCTTCGTTCTCTTATGAAATGATATCAAATTGGTACGAATTTGTAATATGTTGTACATATATGTGTTATGAACATGATTCTATGCTCAATTTACATTTTCGAATTCATTTGATTAGTTAACGAATTTAATTTGTTTCGAGGAACCAAAACGGGGGCTAACGAGCACTTAGCGTACCCTTGGTTCCGAATTTAATATCTTGAGGTCGGGAACTCGGATTCGAGTTCCGTCAACTCCGCTGAACTCGTAACGAAAATTCGAGTTTAGTAAACTTAGCCTTACATTTTTCCTAATTCATTTGAAACTCCGAATTTCAACCGAAAAACGAATCGGCGACCAACATGACCTTGTTGCACTAAATTAGCCATATCTTGCCCAAACCATAACCAAATTAACCATGGTTTGATCCTTTGAAACCCTAACTCAACCCTTTATCATGATATACTCAGCCTTGACCGATATTATCCTCTCACAAACCCCAAACTTCAGCCAAAGCTTCTGCCTCTCTCTCCAGTCCCGTAACCCTGCATCCCTTGAAGATTTTGGAGCTCAAATCTTCTTCAAACTTCAACCAATCATCAAGGTAAGTTAGGGATTGAATTATATGTTTAATTCTGTTCATTTTCATCCTTTCATTCACAAGTTTGAGCATGGTTTAATCATTTCTGGGCCATTTTACCGAAAGTTAGAGTTTTGGGCAAAATCTTGATCTTCTTCGTTTCTCTATGGTTTTGATCGATTCCAAGCCTGATATTAATTGTTTTGACTTCCTCATAACATTTATGATCTTTGATTTCATGTTCGTTGAGATATGGATGAGATATCATTTATGAAATTTTCAGAAATTCCATGGGAAGGTCACGTATGCTTCCATGCTTTGATTGATCATGTTTGGAACTGATTTACTTGTTGATTATATGGTGTTTTGCTGCGTATTTGGTGGCTTTTTGGACTTGAACTGAACCGTATTGTTTGAGCTCACGCTTGCTCTGTTTCTTCGAAGTGTTGCCCTGTTTTTCTGGACTGAAAATTGCTGTCAAAACTGCTCATTTCCTTCTTCCTTCTTGCTGTCATTTTTGTGGGCTTTTAGCATGAGTTTTAGCTGAGTTCTTGCAGCTCTGTTACACCTTGTTTAGCCTCCTTTATTGCCTGCCTTTCCTACGTATTTGGGCTGCTCTGTTCTGCGTCTGTTGCTGCCGAGAACAGAGGCTGCTGTGCTGAGTCACGGGCGTGCCATTTTTGGCAGTTCAGGCGAGGCACGGGGGGGTGCAGACTTGGCCGGGATCTCTGTACCGAGACACGGGCGTGTCTCGGTCAAGGCTGGGAGGGTGACACGGGGGTGTCACCCTGTTTTTCTGAATTCTTTTGCCCGCTTTTCTTCTTCTTCCTCGCGTACCTGGGTCTGCTGCTTCTGCTGTGTGTGTGTAGTGTATATACATATGTGTTGTGTGATTATATATGCATGGCTGTGTGGGTGAGTGAGATTGCATGCATGGCTTTTGGTGTGTGCATGTATATTTACATAATATATATGTATGCATGAAAGTGTAGTGTATAGTATATATATATATAATGCATGCATAGCTGTGTACGTGTGAGTGTGTTTATATATATATATTGTAGTATTTTTCATGCATGGTATATTATTATATATATGTAATGTATATATATATATGTTATTATATCATATATTATATATGTTATGTTTATTATATGAATGTTGGGTTAATTGATATACATTATGAATTATGAACACTATGAATTCATGAAATTGATATGAATTTATGGATACTATATGTGTTATGCTTATTAAATGAATTTTAGATTAATTGTTATGCATTATGAATGTTTATGAATTTATGAATATTATGAATTTTTGAATTTATGACATTAATATGAAATTATGAAATTATGAACTTATGAAAGTGAATGAAATATTGGAACGAATGAACGATTATATGTTTTAAATTCCTTAATCGTGCACATGAACATTTTTATGATATAACATGATCATTTATGCATTCATGTCATATTCACCTCATTGCCGAGCGTCATATGTGGTCATTGCGTCTCATACCTTTTCTTTTGCACAGATTCGGGTTCGGTCGGAAACAAGGGCGAGCATTGAGACGCTTGTGCTTTTATTTTGCTTGGTAAAGGTGGGTTTTTCTTCTATTAGTTAAAACAACCCTATAAATCCCTTATGTGTCAAGTTTAAGCCAAAATAATATAATTATATCAATCGAGTCATTTTGGGTAAATGATTTCAAATGTCTGACCCCTTTTTATTTATGAAACCCTACCTTATGTTTTGGCGAGACACATTTATTATTTATTACAGATCGGGCCCCGGGACTTAGTATATGTGGCTAACCGAGGAAGCAAGGGCTGACGGGGATCCCATATACTAGTTCCAACCAACTACGGTGATACCGGCCCTCGCTAGGAGTTTTAGCGAGGAATGGGAGCTGAGTGCCTTTGGGGGATTCATGTACCCCCATTGGCCACGGATTTATTCGGTGGTCAGGTCTAGCTAACTTGTCCACCACCCGGAGGAAGAAGGTGTATATGTATGATTACGATCATTTATATATGTGCACGAAAGATATGTGTGATAACCAATAATTATGATATGATTACACGAGGAGAAGGTTGGAGATTGTGCACGCTCACTCGCCGAGCTTAAACCCTTATGAACAATTATGAATGAATATGAACGTCGTAATCCCGTTGATGTTTTCTATTGTTTCAACCACTTGGTAAATTCCTTTCAAACTTCACACGGGATTAGGGCTTGCATGTATTTGTTTAAATTACGCGATATTATATATCTTATGCCCCGTTTTTATACCCACCAGTCTCTTTTAGACTGAACCCGGTTGTTTTCAGCTGTTTTGTGCAGGTATAGGAGTGCTAGGCGGGAATTCAAGTCGTCTAGGTCTTGCATTTATGTTTAGCACCTCTTTTCAGTCTCATACTCATATTATTATTACTACTTTTGTATTTGATACTGTTATAGATTGGAGCGTTATGATTTTGTAGGCCGTGAGTGCCGTTGCATATTTGAATGCTCTTGTATATCGATTTTTGGAGCTTGTTAGCTCGTTGTATATATTTGCTATGTGGTTTCTGCTTCCGCGGATTTTCTTTAACTCTGATTTTATGATTCCTGCACTGATTGGTTTAAGGGTTAGTCCCGCCTAGCATAGCGTGTGTGTTGTGTCCCCGTTCGCCGTGGATTCGGCACGTGTATGGACTTCCATTTCATATACGGGTCGGGTCTCGGTGCGGGGGATGTGGTACCTTACGCTCGGGTGCTACAGATTTAGCCTTTGCACTCTAAATGAAAAATGTTCATAACATGCTATATATGTTGTATATTAAGTTTCAGAGCATTTGGAGTTCATTTGGTATGCTTTTGGACTGATTTTGTTTAGTGTCAGTTTTGCCGGCAAACTTTGCTTGTGATTTTGGTGCTGTACCGAGACACCCCCGTGTCTCATTTGCCTTGAAAGGTGAGACACGGGCGTGTCATGCTTCCTGGGGTGACTGTACTGAGCCACGGGCGTGGCTCAGTTTGTCTTGGTTGAGGGACACCCCCGTGTCCCTCCCCCTGCGCAACCCTTGGTTTTCCTTTTCGGTTTTTGGTTTGTTTCACCTCTTTATTGCCTTTATCTTCGTTTGTGTTGAACTATGAACTTATTTTATTATGTGTTAGGAGTATTGTGGTTCAATTTCATAAGATTTGGATGAGATTTAGGCATGCTTTTGCCGAATGCCGTTTATGTGCGTTTTTGTATCATTTGTGATTTCCGTAACCCTTTTTCTCTATCATATGATTTCTTCTTGTTTTCAAGCTTTAGTAATGTGTTATATTGTGCATTATGAAGTAGCTTGTAGAGTTTTGTGAAAGATTGAATACGTTTGAATGTGTTTTGAACTTAATTTGCTTTAAAGCCCTTATTTGCCTAAATGACGGATCTTGTGCTTTGAATTTGCATCATATGCACCCATATGCATTAGCCGAGCGTCTCTATGGTCTCTTTTGAGTCTAAGTTTGTTTGTCGTGTTTGTCTTGTTCAGAGGAGTCTCCCGTTCGTGACGTGGTTGCTCCGTAGACTTTGTTTTGGTCCCGTTTGCCCGGTTCGTCGGTGAAAGGTGAGGTTAGGTTATAGTTATACCCTAATGATATGTGCCCTATATGTTTGCATGCGAGATAAGCCTTTGTATGTGTAATGCGTGTGAGTATGATTATACGAGGGATGAATATAATATGAACATAAGACTAAGAATATGTTAGAATGTGATATGCTAAGAATCCGGTTTGCTATGCAGGTAAATACGCTAAGAATATGAATATGTTAGATTTATAACTAGGTTAAGCCTCATGCTAAGATATGTTATGTTAGGTTTTGATAGGATTATGTTAGGAACCTGTTGGGTTGGGAATAATTCCGGGTTATGCAATGTTTTATGAATACGTTATGTTTATGTATATGCTTACGCTTATGCTATGTCCTTGAGGCTATGTACCTCCGGTATGATATGCTTTACGCTTATGCCTTTACTATGCTTTGTGATATGAGATAGGTCGCGGACCTAATTACGCTCTGATCATGGTAAGATTCTGCTTCCGATATGTCTGTGCGCGTGATATGCTCCGGGACGGCTTATTTTAGGTCGACGGAGGTTCTGATATGATAAGTTCTGATCTGTTCTGCATCCGGGACGGCTTATTTTAGGTCGACGGATGATGTGTGTGTGC
Source organism: Lantana camara (assembly GCA_037501455.1). Lineage (NCBI taxonomy): Eukaryota > Viridiplantae > Streptophyta > Magnoliopsida > Lamiales > Verbenaceae > Lantana > Lantana camara. Next base: position 60,809,096 of record CM074857.1, on the reverse strand, counting down.
GTTTGAGTTATGTCCGTTTTTCGTTATGTTTAGTTATTTAAGAAATAGTTCGTGAAACGGGAGTGGATTCTTAAATAATAAAATCTGGTTGTTTTGGCCTTCGGCCTAACTCTTTTATTCCCTATACTTAGTATCACGTGTGGAAATGATATTGGATTGCAAAAACCACGCCCCGGTTCATGGACTCCCACCTATGCTATGTGCTGTGCTCCGTATACGTATATATGGGTGCGTGTGTAAACCCTCGCTCAGTCTTTGGACTGACCCCTCCCTTTATGTTTTTAGTTTGCAGGTTCTGGTCCGTTGGTTCGAGCTAGGCGGTTTTGGTTTGCTTTCCTTGGAGTCTTGTCGGTCTAGAGCAGTCTGCATTTTGTATTTAGATCCTGTTGCTTCTGTACGTTTGAAGTTGTAATTTGAGTGATGAATTATATTTGTTATTTTGAGTCCCGCTTTGTAAAGTTCGTGTGTAATCTGAGTTAAGTGGTTTGTAACCTTTATACTTTGCTCTGTTTAGTTTGTCTTATGCTTCCGCTTGGTTTGATTTTTGTTTTGTGCACTCTGTTTGAGGGTTTAGGCCGCCTAGCTTAGGAGGATCTTTTGTTTGTCACCCGTTCGCTAGTGCTTGGTGCGTGTACGGATTCCCTGTTTCGTTACACGTGTCGGGTCCTAGTGCGGGGGATGTGGCGCCCTACGCTCGGGGTGTTACAGCTAGGGTTTGATACGGGTGCGGATTTACAATTTCGTTACTCGTGTTGAGCCTTAGTGCGGGGGATGTGGTGCCTCACATGCGGGGTGCTACAATCCCAATCAAATCTTAACATCATCTTTGTTACCATGTAGAAAACATTGTGATTGATACATTCAAATTAAGCTTGGGCATAACCAATTATACAATGATGCCATTACAAATTTGATTCAAGTCTCCTATGGTTGTTGGCTATTACACACATCATGGAACTTGAATTTGGCCACAAAAATTATTAAATCGCTCACGCGACTTGATGAATCGCTCAGGCGATTCTTAATCTATGTCGCACTTATTATTGTTTTATATTATTTTGTTACTCCCCTAGCATGTTTCTTTTGTGTATGATATGAGCCTCATCGTGATTCTTCCCCGTGGGGTATGATGTATTGCAAACCTAAGTCATAATCCCAATCAAATCTTAACATCATCTTTGTTACCATGTAGAAAACATTGTGATTGATACATTCAAATCAAGCTTGGGCATAACCAATTATACAATGATCCCATTACAAATTTGATTCAAGTCTCCTAAGGTTGTTGGCCATTACACACATCATGGAACTTGAACTTGGCCACAAAAATTATGAAATCGCTCACGCGACTTGATGAATCGCTCAGGCGATTCTTAATCTATGTCGCACTTATTATAGTTTTGTATTATTTTGTTAGTCCCCTAGTATGTTTCTTTTATGTATGATATGAACCTCATCGTGATTCTTCTCCGTGGGGTATGATGTATTGCAAACCTAGGTCATAATCCCAAACAAATCTTAACATCATCTTTGTTACCATGTAGAAAACAATGTGATTGATACATTCAAATCAAGCTTGGGCATAACCAATTATACAATGATCCCATTACAAATTTGATTCAAGTCTCCTAAGGTTGTTGGCCATTACACACATCATGGAACTTGAATTTGGCCATAAAAATTATGAAATCGCTCACGCGACTTGATGAATCGCTCAGGCGATTCTTAATCTACGTCGCACTTATTATAGTTTTATATTATTTTGTTAGTCCCCTAGTATGTTTCTTTTATGTATGATATGAGCCTCATCGTGATTCTTCTCCGTCGGGTATGATGTATTGCAAACCTAGGTCATAATCCCAAACAAATCTTAACATCATCTTTGTTACCATGTAGAAAACATTGTGATTTCAATTGGACATAACCAATTATACAATGATCCCATTACAAATTTGATTCAAGTCTCCTAAGGTTGTTGGCCATTACACACAACATGGAACTTGAATTTGGCCACAAGAATTATGAAATCGCTCACGCGCCATGATGAATTTCTCAGGCGATTCTTAATCTATGTCGCACTTATTATAGTTTTATATTATTTTGTTAGTCCCCTAGCATGTTTCTTTTGTGTATGATATGAGCCTCATCGTGATTCTTCTCCGTGGGGTATGATGTATTGGAAACCTAGGTCATAATCTCAAACAAATCTTAACATCATCTTTGATACCATGTAGAAAAAATTATGATTGATACATTCAAATCAAGCTTGGGCATAACCAATTATACAATGATCCCATTACAAATTTTATTCAAGTCTCCTAAGGTTGTTGGCCATTACACACATCATGGAACTTGAATTTGGCCACAAAAATTATTAAATCGCTCACGCGACTTGATGAATCGCTCAGGCGATTCTTAATCTATGTCGCACTTATTATTGTTTTATATTATTTTGTTAATCCCCAAGCATGTTTCTCTTGCGTATGATATGAGCCTGATCGTGATTCTTCTTCATGGGGTATGATGTATTGCAAACCTAGGTCATAATCCCAAACAAATCTTAACATCATCTTTGTTACCATGTAGAAAACATTGTGATTGATACATTCAAATTAAGCTTGGGCATAACCAATTATACAATGATGCCATTACAAATTTGATTCAAGTCTCCTATGGTTGTTGGCTATTACACACATCATGGAACTTGAATTTGGCCACAAAAATTATTAAATCGCTCACGCGACTGGATGAATCGCTCAGGCGATTCTTAATCTATGTCGCACTTATTATTGTTTTATATTATTTTGTTACTCCCCTAGCATGTTTCTTTTGTGTATGATATGAGCCCCATCGTGATTCTTCTCCGTGGGGTATGATGTATTGCAAACCTAGGTCATAATCCCAAACAAATGTTAACATCATCTTTGTTACCATGTAGAAAACATTGTGATTGATACATTCAAATCAAGCTTGGGCATAACCAATTATACAATGATCCCATTACAAATTCGATTCAAGTCTCCTAAGGTTGTTGGCCATTACACACATCATGGAACTTGAATTTGGCCACAAAAATTACTAAATCACTCACGCGACTTGATGAATCGCTCAGGCGATTCTTAATCTATGTCGCACTTATTATTGTTTTATATTACTTTGTTAGTCCCCTAGCATGTTTCTTTTGTGTATGATATGAGCCTCATCGTGATTCTTCCCCGTGGGGTATGATGTATTGCAAACCTAAGTCATAATCTCAATCAAATCTTAACATCATCTTTGTTACCATGTAGAAAACATTGTGATTGATACATTCAAATTAAGCTTGGGCATAACCAATTATACAATGATGCCATTACAAATTTGATTCAAGTCTCCTATGGTTGTTGGCTATTACACACATCATGGAACTTGAATTTGGCCACAAAAATTATTAAATCGCTCACGCGACTTGATGAATCGCTCAGGCGATTCTTAATCTATGTCGCACTTATTATTGTTTTATATTATTTTGTTACTCCCCTAGCATGTTTCTTTTGTGTATGATATGAGCCTCATCGTGATTCTTCCCCGTGGGGTATGATGTATTGCAAACCTAAGTCATAATCCCAATCAAATCTTAACATCATCTTTGTTACCATGTAGAAAACATTGTGATTGATACATTCAAATCAAGCTTGGGCATAACCAATTATACAATGATCCCATTACAAATTTGATTCAAGTCTCCTAAGGTTGTTGGCCATTACACACATCATGGAACTTGAACTTGGCCACAAAAATTATGAAATCGCTCACGCGACTTGATGAATCGCTCAGGCGATTCTTAATCTATGTCGCACTTATTATAGTTTTGTATTATTTTGTTAGTCCCCTAGTATGTTTCTTTTATGTATGATATGAACCTCATCGTGATTCTTCTCCGTGGGGTATGATGTATTACAAACCTAGGTCATAATCCCAAACAAATCTTAACATCATCTTTGTTACCACGTAGAAAACAATGTGATTGATACATTCAAATCAAGCTTGGGCATAACCAATTATACAATGATCCCATTACAAATTTGATTCAAGTCTCCTAAGGTTGTTGGCCATTACACACATCATGGAACTTGAATTTGGCCACAAAAATTATGAAATCGCTCACGCGACTTGATGAATCGCTCAGGCAATTCTTAATCTAGGTCGCACTTATTATTGTTTTATATTATTTTGTTAGTCCCCTAGCATGTTTCTTTTGCGTATGATATGAGCCCCATCGTGATTCTTCTCCGTGAGGTATGATGTATTGCAAACCTAGGTCATAATCCCAAACAAATCTTAACATCATCTTCGTTACCATGTAGAAAACATTGTGATTGATACATTCAAATCAAGCTTGGTCATAACCAATTATAAAATGATCCCATTACAAATTTGATTCAAGTCTCCTAAGGTTGTTGGCCATTACACACATCATGGAACTTGAATTTGGCCACAAAAATTATTAAATCGCTCACGGGACTTGATGAATCGCTCAGGCGATTCTTAATTTGTGTCGCACTTATTATTGTTTTATATTATTTTGTTACTCCCCTAGCATGTTTTCTTTTGCGTATGATATGAGCCTCATCGTGATTCTTCTCCGTGGGGTATGATGTATTGCAAACCTAGGTCATAATCCCAAACAAATCTTAACATCATCTTCGTTACCATGTAGAAAACATTGTGATTGATACATTCAAATCAAGCTTGGGCATAACCAATTATACAATGATCCCATTACAAATTTGATTCAAGTCTCCTAAGGTTGTTGGCCATTACACACATCATGGAACTTGAATTTGGCCACAAAAATTATGAAATCGCTCACGCGACTTGATGAATCGCTCAGGCGATTCTTAATCTAGGTCGCACTTATTATTGTTTTATATTATTTTGTTTGTCCCCTAGCATGTTTCTTTTGTGTATGATATGAGCCCCATCGTGATTCTTCTCCGTGAGGTATGATGTATTGCAAACCTAGGTCATAATCCCAAACAAATCTTAACATCATCTTTCTTACCAAGTAGAAAACATTGTGATTGATACATTCAAATCAAGCTTGGGCATAACCAATTTTACAATGATCCCATTACAAATTTGATTCAAGTCTCCTATGGTTGTTGGCCATTACACACATCATGGAACTTGAATTTGGCCACAAAAATTATTAAATCACTCACGCGACTTGATGAATCACTCAGGCGATTCTTAATCTATGTCGCACTTATTATTGTTTTATATTATTTTGTTAGTCCTCTAGCATGTTTCTTTTGCGTATGATATGAGCCTCATCATGATTCTTCTCCTTGGGGTATGATGTATTGCAAACCTAGGTCATAATCCCAAACAAATCTTAACATCATCTTTGTTACCATGCAGAAAACATTGTGATTGATACATTCAAATCAAGCTTGGGCATAACCAATTATACAATGATCCCATTACAAATTTGATTCAAGTCTCCTAAGGTTGTTGGCCATTACACACATCATGGAACTTGAATTTGGCCACAAAAATTATTAAATCGCTCAAGCGACTTGATGAATCGGTCAGGCGATTCTTAATCTATGTCGCACTTATTATTGTTTTATATTATTTTGTTACTCCCCTAGCATGTTTCTTTTGTGTATGATATGAGCCCCATCGTGATTCTTCTCCGTGGGGTATGATGTATTGCAAACCTAGGTCATAATCCCAAACAAATCTTAACATCATCTTTGTTACCATGCAGAAAACATTGTGATTGATACATTCAAATCAAGCTTGGGCATAACCAATTATACAATGATCCCATTACAAATTTGATTCAAGTCTCCTAAGGTTGTTGGCCATTACACACATCATGGAACTTGAATTTGGCCACAAAAATTATTAAATCGCTCACGCGACTTGATGAATCGCTCAGGCGATTCTTAATCTTTGTCGCACTTATTATTGTTTTATATTATTTTGTTAGTCCCCTAGCATGTTTCTTTTGTGTATGATATGAGCCTCAACGTGATTCTTCTCCGTGGGGTATGATGTATTGCAAACCTAGGTCATAATCCCAAACAAATCTTAACATCATCTTTGTTACCTTGTAGAAAACATTGTGATTGATACATTCAAATTAAGCTTGGGCATAACCAATTATACAATGATCCCATTACAAATTTGATTCAAGTCTCCTAAGGTTGTTGGCCATTACACACATCATGGAACTTGAATTTGGCCACAAAGATTATTAAATCGCTCACGCGATTTGATGAATCGCTCAGGCGATTCTTAATCTATGTCGCACTTATTATTGTTTTTTATTATTTTGTTACTCCCCTAGCATGTTTCTCTTGTGTATGATATGAGCCCCATCGTGATTCTTCTCCGTGGGGTATGATGTATTGCAAACCTAGGTCATAAGCCCAAACAAATCTTAACATCATCTTTGTTACCATGCAGAAAACATTGTGATTGATACATTCAAATCAAGCTTGGGCATAACCAATTATACAATGATCCCATTACAAATTTGATTCAAGTCTCCTAAGGTTGTTGGCCATTACACACATCATGGAACTTGAATTTGGCCACAAAAATTATTAAATTGCTCACGCGACTTGATGAATCGCTCAGCCGATTCTTAATCTATGTCGCACTTATTATTGTTTTATATTATTTTGTTACTCCCCTAGCATGTTTCTTTTGTGTATGATATGAGCCCCATCGTGATTCTTCTCCGTGGGGTATGATGTATTGCAAACCTAGGTCATAATCCCAAACAAATCTTAACATCATCTTTGTTACCATGCAGAAAACATTGTGATTGATACATTCAAATCAAGCTTGGGCATAACCAATTATACAATGATCCCATTACAAATTTGATTCAAGTCTCCTAAGGTTGTTGGCCATTACACACATCATGGAACTTGAATTTGGCCACAAAAATTATTAAATCGCTCACGCGACTTGATGAATCGCTCAGGCGATTCTTAATCTATGTCGCACTTATTATTGTTTTATATTATTTTGTTAGTCCCCTAGCATGTTTCTTTTATGTATGATATGAGCCTCATCGTGATTCTTCTCCGTGGGGTATGATGTATTGCAAACCTAGGTCATAATCCCAAACAAATCTTAACATCATCTTTGTTACCTTGTAGAAAACATTGTGATTGATACATTCAAATTAAGCTTGGGCATAACCAATTATACAATGACCCCATTACAAATTTGATTCAAGTCTCCTAAGGTTGTTGGCCATTACACACATCACGGAACTTGAATTTGGCCACAAAGATTATTAAATCGCTCAAGCGACTTGATGAATCGGTCAGGCGATTCTTAATCTATGTCGCACTTATTATTGTTTTATATTATTTTGTTACTCCCCTAGCATGTTTCTTTTGTGTATGATATGAGCCCCATCGTGATTCTTCTCCGTGGGGTATGATGTATTGCAAACCTAGGTCATAATCCCAAACAAATCTTAACATCATCTTTGTTACCATGCAGAAAACATTGTGATTGATACATTCAAATCAAGCTTGGGCATAACCAATTATACAATGATCCCATTACAAATTTGATTCAAGTCTCCTAAGGTTGTTGGCCATTACACACATCATGGAACTTGAATTTGGCCACAAAAATTATTAAATCGCTCACGCGACTTGATGAATCGCTCAGGCGATTCTTAATCTTTGTCGCACTTATTATTGTTTTATATTATTTTGTTAGTCCCCTAGCATGTTTCTTTTGTGTATGATATGAGCCTCAACGTGATTCTTCTCCGTGGGGTATGATGTATTGCAAACCTAGGTCATAATCCCAAACAAATCTTAACATCATCTTTGTTACCTTGTAGAAAACATTGTGATTGATACATTCAAATTAAGCTTGGGCATAACCAATTATACAATGATCCCATTACAAATTTGATTCAAGTCTCCTAAGGTTGTTGGCCATTACACACATCATGGAACTTGAATTTGGCCACAAAGATTATTAAATCGCTCACGCGATTTGATGAATCGCTCAGGCGATTCTTAATCTATGTCGCACTTATTATTGTTTTTTATTATTTTGTTACTCCCCTAGCATGTTTCTCTTGTGTATGATATGAGCCCCATCGTGATTCTTCTCCGTGGGGTATGATGTATTGCAAACCTAGGTCATAAGCCCAAACAAATCTTAACATCATCTTTGTTACCATGCAGAAAACATTGTGATTGATACATTCAAATCAAGCTTGGGCATAACCAATTATACAATGATCCCATTACAAATTTGATTCAAGTCTCCTAAGGTTGTTGGCCATTACACACATCATGGAACTTGAATTTGGCCACAAAAATTATTAAATTGCTCACGCGACTTGATGAATCGCTCAGCCGATTCTTAATCTATGTCGCACTTATTATTGTTTTATATTATTTTGTTACTCCCCTAGCATGTTTCTTTTGTGTATGATATGAGCCCCATCGTGATTCTTCTCCGTGGGGTATGATGTATTGCAAACCTAGGTCATAATCCCAAACAAATCTTAACATCATCTTTGTTACCATGCAGAAAACATTGTGATTGATACATTCAAATCAAGCTTGGGCATAACCAATTATACAATGATCCCATTACAAATTTGATTCAAGTCTCCTAAGGTTGTTGGCCATTACACACATCATGGAACTTGAATTTGGCCACAAAAATTATTAAATCGCTCACGCGACTTGATGAATCGCTCAGGCGATTCTTAATCTATGTCGCACTTATTATTGTTTTATATTATTTTGTTAGTCCCCTAGCATGTTTCTTTTATGTATGATATGAGCCTCATCGTGATTCTTCTCCGTGGGGTATGATGTATTGCAAACCTAGGTCATAATCCCAAACAAATCTTAACATCATCTTTGTTACCTTGTAGAAAACATTGTGATTGATACATTCAAATTAAGCTTGGGCATAACCAATTATACAATGACCCCATTACAAATTTGATTCAAGTCTCCTAAGGTTGTTGGCCATTACACACATCACGGAACTTGAATTTGGCCACAAAGATTATTAAATCGCTCACGCGATTTGATGAATCGCTCAGGCGATTCTTAATCTATGTCGCACTTATTATTGTTTTATATTATTTTGTTACTCCCCTAGCATGTTTCTCTTGTGTATGATATGAGCCCCATCGTGATTCTTCTCCGTGGGGTATGATGTATTGCAAACCTAGGTCATAAGCCCAAACAAATCTTAACATCATCTTTGTTACCATGTAGAAAACATTGTGATTGATACATTCAAATCAAGCTTGGGCATAACCAATTATACAATGATCCCATTACAAATTTGATTCAAGTCTCCTAAGGTTGTTGGCCATTACACACATCATGGAACTTGAATTTGGCCACAAAAATTATTAAATCGCTCACGCGACTTGATGAATCGCTCAGGCGATTCTTAATCTATGTCGCACTTATTATTGTTTTATATTATTTTGTTACTCCCCTAGCATGTTTCTTTTGTGTATGATATGAGCCCCATCGTGATTCTTCTCCGTGGGGTATGATGTATTGCAAACCTAGGTCATAATCCCAAACAAATCTTAACATCATCTTTGTTACCATGCAGAAAACATTGTGATTGATACATTCAAATCAAGCTTGGGCATAACCAACTATACAATGATCCCATTACAAATTTGATTCAAGTCTCCCAAGGTTGTTGGCCATTACACACATCATGGAACTTGAATTTGGCCACAAAAATTATTAAATCGCTCACACGACTTGATGAATCGCTCAGGCGATTCTTAATCTATGTCGCACTTATTATTGTTTTATATTATTTTGTTACTCCCCTAGCATGTTTCTTTTGTGTATGATATGAGCCCCATCGTGATTCTTCTCCGTGGGGTATGATGTATTGCAAACCTAGGTCATAATCCCAAACAAATCTTAACATCATCTTTGTTACCATGCAGAAAACATTGTGATTGATACATTCAAATCAAGCTTGGGCATAACCAATTATACAATGATCCCATTACAAATTTGATTCAAGAATCCTAAGGTTGTTGGCCATTACACACATCATGGAACTTGAATTTGGCCACAAAAATTATTAAATCGCTCACGCGACTTGATGAATCGCTCAGGCGATTCTTAATCTATGTCGCACTTATTATTGTTTTATATTATTTTGTTAGTCCCCTAGCATGTTTCTTTTGTGTATGATATGAGCCTCATCGTGATTCTTCTCCGTGGGGTATGATGTATTGCAAACCTAGGTCATAATCCCAAACAAATCTTAACATCATCTTTGTTACCATGTAGAAAACATTGTGATTGATACATTCAAATCAAGCTTGGGCATAACCAATTATACAATGATCCCATTACAAATTTGATTCAAGTCTCCCAAGGTTGTTGGCCATTACACACATCATGGAACTTGAATTTGGCCACAAAAATTATTAAATCGCTCACACGACTTGATGAATCGCTCAGGCGATTCTTAATCTATGTCGCACTTATTATTGTTTTATATTATTTTGTTACTCCCCTAGCATGTTTCTTTTGTGTATGATATGAGCCCCATCGTGATTCTTCTCCGTGGGGTATGATGTATTGCAAACCTAGGTCATAATCCCAAACAAATCTTAACATCATCTTTGTTACCATGCAGAAAACATTGTGATTGATACATTCAAATCAAGCTTGGGCATAACCAATTATACAATGATCCCATTACAAATTTGATTCAAGAATCCTAAGGTTGTTGGCCATTACACACATCATGGAACTTGAATTTGGCCACAAAAATTATTAAATCGCTCACGCGACTTGATGAATCGCTCAGGCGATTCTTAATCTATGTCGCACTTATTATTGTTTTATATTATTTTGTTAGTCCCCTAGCATGTTTCTTTTGTGTATGATATGAGCCTCATCGTGATTCTTCTCCGTGGGGTATGATGTATTGCAAACCTAGGTCATAATCCCAAACAAATCTTAACATCATCTTTGTTACCAGGTAGAAAACATTGTGATTGATACATTCAAATCAAGCTTGGGCATAACCAATTATACAATGATCCCATTACAAATTTGATTCAAGTCTCCTAAGGTTGTTGGCCATTACACACATCATGGAACTTGAATTTGGCCACAAAAATTATTAAATTGCTCACGCGACTTGATGAATCGCTCAGGCGATTCTTAATTTGTGTCGCACTTATTATTGTTTTATATTATTTTGTTAGTCCCCTAGCATGTTTTCTTTTGCGTATGATATGAGCCTCATCGTGATTCTTCTCCGTGGGGTATGATGTATTGCAAACCTAGGTCATAATCCCAAACAAATCTTAACATCATCTTCGTTACCATGTAGAAAACATTGTGATTGATACATTCAAATCAAGCTTGGGCATAACCAATTATACAATGATCCCATTACAAATTTGATTCAAGTCTCCTAAGGTTGTTGGCCATTACACACATCATGGAACTTGAATTTGGCCACAAAAATTATGAAATCGCTCACGCGACTTGATGAATCACTCAGGCGATTCTTAATCTAGGTCGCACTTATTATTGTTTTATATTATTTTGTTTGTCCCCTAGCATGTTTCTTTTGTGTATGATATAAGCCCCATCGTGATTCTTCTCCGTGAGGTATGATGTATTGCAAACCTAGGTCATAATCCCAAACAAATCTTAACATCATCTTTCTTACCAAGTAGAAAACATTGTGATTGATACATTCAAATCAAGCTTGGGCATAACCAATTATACAATGATCCCATTACAAATTTGATTCAAGTCTCCTATGGTTGTTGGCCATTACACACATCATGGAACTTGAATTTGGCCACAAAAATTATTAAATCACTCACGCGACTTGATGAATCACTCAGGCGATTCTTAATCTATGTCGCACTTATTATTGTTTTATATTATTTTGTTAGTCCTCTAGCATGTTTCTTTTGCGTATGATATGAGCCTCATCGCGATTCTTCTCCGTGGGGTATGATGTATTGCAAACCTAGGTCATAATCCCAAACAAATCTTAACATCATCTTTGTTACCATGCAGAAAACATTGTGATTGATACATTCAAATCAAGCTTGGGCATAACCAACTATAAAATGATCCCATTACAAATTTGATTCAAGTCTCCTAAGGTTGTTGGCCGTTACACACATCATGGAACTTGAATTTGGCCACAAAAATTATTAAATCGCTCAGGCGACTTGATGAATCGCTCAGGCGATTCTTAATCTATGTCGCACTTATTATTGTTTTATATTATTTTGTTACTCCCCTAGCATGTTTCTTTTGTGTATGATATGAGCCCCATCGTGATTCTTCTCCGTGGGGTATGATGTATTGCAAACCTAGGTCATAATCCCAAACAAATCTTAACATCATCTTTGTTACCATGCAGAAAACATTGTGATTGATACATTCAAATCAAGCTTGGGCATAACCAATTATACAATGATCCCATTACAAATTTGATTCAAGTCTCCTAAGGTTGTTGGCCATTACACACATCATGGAACTTGAATTTGGCCACAAAAATTATTAAATCACTCACGCGACTTGATGAATCGCTCAGGCGATTCTTAATCTATGTCGCACTTATTATTGTTTTATATTATTTTGTTAGTCCCCTAGCATGTTTCTTTTGTGTATGATATGAGCCTCATCGTGATTCTTCTCCGTGGGGTATGATGTATTGCAAACCTAGGTCATAATCCCAAACAAATCTTAACATCATCTTTGTTACCTTGTAGAAAACATTGTGATTGATACATTCAAATTAAGCTTGGGCATAACCAATTATACAATGATCCCATTACAAATTTGATTCAAGTCTCCTAAGGTTGTTGGCCATTACACACATCATGGAACTTGAATTTGGCCACAAAGATTATTAAATCGCTCACGCGATTTGATGAATCGCTCAGGCGATTCTTCATCTATGTCGCACTTATTATTGTTTTATATTATTTTGTTACTCCCCTAGCATGTTTCTTTTGTGTATGATATGAGCCCCATCGTGATTCTTCTCCGTGGGGTATGATGTATTGCAAACCTAGGTCATAATCCCAAACAAATCTTAACATCATCTTTGTTACCATGTAGAAAACATTGTGATTGATACATTCAAATCAAGCTTGGGCAAAACCAATTATACAATGATCCCATTACAAATTTGATTCAAGTCTCCTAAGGTTGTTGGCCATTACACACATCATGGAACTTGAATTTGGCCACAAAAATTATTAAATCGCTCAAGCGAATTGATGAATCGCTCAGGCGATTCTTAATCTATGTCGCACTTATTATTGTTTTATATTATTTTGTTAGTCCCCTAGCATGTTACTTTTGCGTATGATATGAGCCCCATCGTGATTCTTCTCCGTGGGGTATGATGCATTGCAAACCTAGGTCATAATCCCAAACAAATCTTAACATCATCTTTGTTACCATGTAGAAAACATTGTGATTGATACATTCAAATCAAGCTTGGGCATAACCAATTATACAATGATCCCATTACAAATTTGATTCAAGTATCCTAAGGTTGTTGGCCATTACACACATCATGGAACTTGAATTTGGCTACAAAAATAATTAAATAGCTCATGCGACTTGATGAATCGCTCAGGCGATTCTTAATCTAGGTCGCACTTATTATTGTTTTATATTATTTTGTTAGTCCCCTAGCATGTTTCTTTTGCATATGACATGAGCCCCATCGTGATTCTTCTCCGTAGGGTATGATGTATTGCAAACCTAGGTCATAATCCCAAACAAATCTTAACATGATCTTTGTTACCATGTAGAAAACATTGTGATTGATACATTCAAATCAAGCTTGGGCATAACCAATTATACAATGATCCCATTACAAATTTGATTCAAGTCTCCTAAGGTTGTTGGCCATTACACACATCATGGAACTCGAATTTGGCCACAAAAATTATTAAATCGCTCACGCGACTTGATGAATCGCTCAGCCGATTCTTAATCTATGTCGCACTTATAATTGTTTTATATTATTTTGTTACTCCCCTAGCATGTTTCTTTTGTGTATGATATGAGCCCCATCGTGATTCTTCTCTGTGGGGTATGATGTATTGCAAACCAAGGTCATAATCCCAAACAAATCTTAACATCATCTTTGTTACCATGTAGAAAACATTGTGATTGATACATTCAAATCAAGCTTGGGCATAACCAATTATACAATGATCCCATTACAAATTTGATTCAAGTCTCCTAAGGTTGTTGGCCATTACACACATCATGGAACTTGAATTTGGCCACAAAAATTATTAAATCGCTCACGCGACTTGATGAATCGCTCAGGCGATTCTTAATCTATGTCGCACTTATTATTGTTTTATATTATTTTGTTAGTCCCCTAGCATGTTTCTTTTGCGTATGATATGAGCCCCATCGTGATTCTTCTCCGTGGGGTATGATGTATTGCAAACCTAGGTCATAATCCCAAACAAATCTTAACATCATCTTTGTTACCATGTAGAAAACATTGTGATTGATACATTCAAATCAAGCTTGGGCATAACCAATTATACAATGATCCCATTACAAATTTGATTCAAGTCTCCTAAGGTTGTTGGCCATTACACACATCATGGAACTTGAATTTGGCCACAAAAATTATTAAATCGCTCACGCGACTTGATGAATCGCTCAGGCGATTCTTAATCTATGTCGCACTTATTATTGTTTTATATTATTTTGTTAGTCCCCTAGCATGTTACTTTTGCGTATGATATGAGCCCCATCGTGATTCTTCTCCGTGGGGTATGATGCATTGCAAACCTAGGTCATAATCCCAAACAAATCTTAACATCATCTTTGTTACCATGTAGAAAACATTGTGATTGATACATTCAAATCAAGCTTGGGCATAACCAATTATACAATGATCCCATTACAAATTTGATTCAAGTATCCTAAGGTTGTTGGCCATTACACACATCATGGAACTTGAATTTGGCTACAAAAATAATTAAATAGCTCATGCGACTTGATGAATCGCTCAGGCGATTCTTAATCTAGGTCGCACTTATTATTGTTTTATATTATTTTGTTAGTCCCCTAGCATGTTTCTTTTGCATATGACATGAGCCCCATCGTGATTCTTCTCCGTAGGGTATGATGTATTGCAAACCTAGGTCATAATCCCAAACAAATCTTAACATGATCTTTGTTACCATGTAGAAAACATTGTGATTGATACATTCAAATCAAGCTTGGGCATAACCAATTATACAATGATCCCATTACAAATTTGATTCAAGTCTCCTAAGGTTGTTGGCCATTACACACATCATGGAACTCGAATTTGGCCACAAAAATTATTAAATCGCTCACGCGACTTGATGAATCGCTTAGCCGATTCTTAATCTATGTCGCACTTATAATTGTTTTATATTATTTTGTTACTCCCCTAGCATGTTTCTTTTGTGTATGATATGAGCCCCATCGTGATTCTTCTCTGTGGGGTATGATGTATTGCAAACCAAGGTCATAATCCCAAACAAATCTTAACATCATCTTTGTTACCATGTAGAAAACATTGTGATTGATACATTCAAATCAAGCTTGGGCATAACCAATTATACAATGATCCCATTACAAATTTGATTCAAGTATCCTAAGGTTGTTGGCCATTACACACATCATGGAACTTGAATTTGGCCACAAAAATAATTAAATAGCTCACGCGACTTGATGAATCGCTCAGGCGATTCTTAATCTAGGTCGCACTTATTATTGTTTTATATTATTTTGTTAGTCCCCTAGCATGTTTCTTTTGCATATGACATGAGCCCCATCGTGATTCTTCTCCGTAGGGTATGATGTATTGCAAACCTAGGTCATAATCCCAAACAAATCTTAACATGATCTTTGTTACCGTGTAGAAAACATTGTGATTGATACATTCAAATCAAGCTTGGGCATAACCAATTATACAATGATCCCATTACAAATTTGATTCAAGTCTCCTAAGGTTGTTGGCCATTACACACATCATGGAACTCGAATTTGGCCACAAAAATTATTAAATCGCTCACGCGACTTGATGAATCGCTCAAGCGATTCTTAATCTATGTCGCACTTATAATTGTTTTATATTATTTTGTTACTCCCCTAGCATGTTTCTTTTGTGTATGATATGAGCCCCATCGTGATTCTTCTCTGTGGGGTATGATGTATTGCAAACCAAGGTCATAATCCCAAACAAATCTTAACATCATCTTTGTTACCATGTAGAAAACATTGTGATTGATACATTCAAATCAAGCTTGGGCATAACCAATTATACAATGATCCCATTACAAATTTGATTCAAGTCTCCTAAGGTTGTTGGCCATTACACACATCATGGAACTTGAATTTGGCCACAAAAATTATTAAATCGCTCACGCGACTTGATGAATCGCTCAGGCGATTCTTAATCTATGTCGCACTTATTATTGTTTTATATTATTTTGTTAGTCCCCTAGCATCTTTCTTTTGCGTATGATATGAGCCCCATCGTGATTCTTCTCCGTGGGGTATGATGTATTGCAAACCTAGGTCATAATCCCAAACAAATCTTAACATCATCTTTGTTACCATGTAGAAAACATTGTGATTGATACATTCAAATCAAGCTTGGGCATAACCAATTATACAATGATCCCATTACAAATTTGATTCAAGTCTCCTAAGGTTGTTGGCCATTACACACATCATGGAACTTGAATTTGGCCACAAAAATTATTAAATCGCTCACGCGACTTGATGAATCGCTCAGGCGATTCTTAATCTATGTCGCACTTATTATTGTTTTATATTATTTTGTTAGTCCCCTAGCATGTTACTTTTGCGTATGATATGAGCCCCATCGTGATTCTTCTCCGTGGGGTATGATGCATTGCAAACCTAGGTCATAATCCCAAACAAATCTTAACATCATCTTTGTTACCATGTAGAAAACATTGTGATTGATACATTCAAATCAAGCTTGGGCATAACCAATTATACAATGATCCCATTACAAATTTGATTCAAGTATCCTAAGGTTGTTGGCCATTACACACATCATGGAACTTGAATTTGGCTACAAAAATAATTAAATAGCTCATGCGACTTGATGAATCGCTCAGGCGATTCTTAATCTAGGTCGCACTTATTATTGTTTTATATTATTTTGTTAGTCCCCTAGCATGTTTCTTTTGCATATGACATGAGCCCCATCGTGATTCTTCTCCGTAGGGTATGATGTATTGCAAACCTAGGTCATAATCCCAAACAAATCTTAACATGATCTTTGTTACCATGTAGAAAACATTGTGATTGATACATTCAAATCAAGCTTGGGCATAACCAATTATACAATGATCCCATTACAAATTTGATTCAAGTCTCCTAAGGTTGTTGGCCATTACACACATCATGGAACTCGAATTTGGCCACAAAAATTATTAAATCGCTCACGCGACTTGATGAATCGCTCAGCCGATTCTTAATCTATGTCGCACTTATAATTGTTTTATATTATTTTGTTACTCCCCTAGCATGTTTCTTTTGTGTATGATATGAGCCCCATCGTGATTCTTCTCTGTGGGGTATGATGTATTGCAAACCAAGGTCATAATCCCAAACAAATCTTAACATCATCTTTGTTACCATGTAGAAAACATTGTGATTGATACATTCAAATCAAGCTTGGGCATAACCAATTATACAATGATCCCATTACAAATTTGATTCAATTCTCCTAAGGTTGTTGGCCATTACACACATCATGGAACTTGAATTTGGCCACAAAAATTATTAAATCGCTCACGCGACTTGATGAATCGCTCAGGCGATTCTTAATCTATGTCGCACTTATTATTGTTTTATATTATTTTGTTAGTCCCCTAGCATGTTTCTTTTGCGTATGATATGAGCCCCATCGTGATTCTTCTCCGTGGGGTATGATGTATTGCAAACCTAGGTTATAATCCCAAACAAATCTTAACATCATCTTTGTTACCATGTAGAAAACATTGTGATTGATACATTCAAATCAAGCTTGGGCATAACCAATTATACAATGATCCCATTACAAATTTGATTCAAGTATCCTAAGGTTGTTGGCCATTACACACATCATGGAACTTGAATTTGGCCACAAAAATAATTAAATAGCTCACGCGACTTGATGAATCGCTCAGGCGATTCTTAATCTAGGTCGCACTTATTATTGTTTTATATTATTTTGTTAGTCCCCTAGCATGTTTCTTTTGCATATGACATGAGCCCCATCGTGATTCTTCTCCGTAGGGTATGATGTATTGCAAACCTAGGTCATAATCCCAAACAAATCTTAACATGATCTTTGTTACCGTGTAGAAAACATTGTGATTGATACATTCAAATCAAGCTTGGGCATAACCAATTATACAATGATCCCATTACAAATTTGATTCAAGTCTCCTAAGGTTGTTGGCCATTACACACATCATGGAACTCGAATTTGGCCACAAAAATTATTAAATCGCTCACGCGACTTGATGAATCGCTCAAGCGATTCTTAATCTATGTCGCACTTATAATTGTTTTATATTATTTTGTTACTCCCCTAGCATGTTTCTTTTGTGTATGATATGAGCCCCATCGTGATTCTTCTCCGTGGGGTATGATGTATTGCAAACCTAGGTCATAATCCCAAACAAATCTTAACGTTATCTTTGTTACCATGTAGAAAACATTGTGATTGATACATTCAAATCAAGCTTGGGCATAACCAATTATACAATGATCCCATTACAAATTTGATTCAAGTCTCCTAAGGTTGTTGGCCATTACACACATCATGGAACTTGAATTTGGCCACAAAAATTATTAAATCGCTCACGCGACTTGATGAATCGCTCAGGCGATTCTTAATCTATGTCGCACTTATTATTGTTTTATATTATTTTGTTAGTCCCCTAGCATGTTTTCTTTTGCGTATGATATGAGCCTCATCGTGATTCTTCTCCGTGGGGTATGATGTATTGCAAACCTAGGTCATAATCCCAAACAAATATTAACATCATCTTTGTTACCTTGTAGAAAACATTGTGATTGATACATTCAAATTAAGCTTGGGCATAACCAATTATACAATGATCCCATTACAAATTTGATTCAAGTCTCCTAAGGTTGTTGGCCATTACACACATCATGGAACTTGAATTTGGCCACAAAAATTATTAAATCGCTCACAAGATTTGATGAATCGCTCAGGCGATTCTTAATCTATGTCGCACTTATTATTGTTTTATATTATTTTGTTACTCCCCTAGCATGTTTCTTTTGTGTATGATATGAGCCCCATCGTGATTCTTCTCCGTGGGGTATGATGTATTGCAAACCTAGGGCATAATCCCAAACAAATCTTAACATCATCTTTGTTACCATGTAGAAAACATTGTGATTGATACATTCAAATCAAGCTTGGGCATAACCAATTATACAATGATCCCATTACAAATTTGATTCAAGTCTCCTAAGGTTGTTGGCCATTACATACATCATGGAACTTGAATTTGGCCACAAAAATTATTAAATCGCTCACGCGACTTGATGAATCGCTCAGGCGATTCTTAATCTATGTCGCACTTATTATTGTTTTATATTATTTTGTTACTCCCCTAGCATGTTTCTTTTGTGTATGATATGAGCCCCATCGTGATTCTTCTCCGTGGGGTATGATGTATTGCAAACCTAGGTCATAATCCCAATCAAATCTTAACATCATCTTTGTTACCATGCAGAAAACATTTTGATTGATACATTCAAATCAAGCTTGGGCATAACCAATTATACAATGATCCCATTACAAATTTGATTCAAGTCTCCTAAGGTTGTTGGCCATTACACACATCATGGAACTTGAATTTGGCCACAAAAATTATTAAATCGCTCACGCGACTTCATGAATCGCTCAGGCGATTCTTAATCTATGTCGAACTTATTATTGTTTGATATTATTTTGTTAGTCCCCTAGCATGTTTCTTTTGTGTATGATATGAGCCTCATCGTGATTCTTCTCCGTGGGGTATGATGTATTGCAAACCTAGGTCATAATCCCAAAAAAATCTTAACATCATCTTTGTTACCATGCAGAAGACATTGTGATTGATACATTCAAATCAAGCTTGGGCATAACCAATTATACAATGATCCCATTACAAATTTGATTCAAGTCTCCTAAGGTGGTTGGCCATTACACACATCATGGAACTTGAATTTGGCCACAAAAATTATTAAATCACTCACGCGACTTGATGAATCGCTCAGGCGATTCTTAATCTATGTCGCACTTATTATTGTTTTATGTTATTTTGTTAGTCCCCTAGCATGTTTCTTTTGTGTATGATATGAGCCTCATCGTGATTCTTCTCCGTGGGGTATGATGTATTGCAAACCTAGGTCATAATCCCAAACAAATCTTAACATCATCTTTGCTACCATGTAGAAAACATTGTGATTGATACATTCAAATCAAGCTTGGCCATAACCAATTATACAATGATCCCATTACAAATTTGATTCAAGTCTCCTAAGGTTGTTGGCCATTACACACATCATGGAACTTGAATTTGGCCACAAAAATTATTAAATCGCTCACGCGACTTGATGAATCGCTCAGGCGATTCTTAATCTATGTCGCACTTATTATTGTTTTATATTATTTTGTTAGTCCCCTAGCATGTTTCTTTTGTGTATGATATGAGCCTCATCGTGATTCTTCTCCGTGGGGTATGATGTATTGCAAACCTAGGTCATAATCCCAAACAAATCTTAACATCATCTTTGTTACCATGTAGAAAACATTGTGATTGATACATTCAAATCAAGCTTGGGCATAACCAATTATACAATGATCCCATTACAAATTTGATTCAAGTCTCCTAAGGTTGTTGGCCATTGCACACATCATGGAACTTGAATTTGGCCACAAAAATTATTAAATCGCTCATGCGACTTGATGAATCGCTCAGGCGATTCTTAATCTATGTCGCACTTATTATTGTTTTATATTATTTTGTTAGTCCCCTAGCATGTTTCTTTTGTGTATGATATGAGCCCCATCGTGATTCTTCTCCGTGAGGTATGATGTATTGCAAACCTAGGTCATAATCCCAAACAAATCTTAACATCATCTTTCTTACCAAGTAGAAAACATTGTGATTGATACATTCAAATCAAGCTTGGGCATAACCAATTATACAATGATCCCATTACAAATTTGATTCAAGTCTCCTAAGGTTGTTGGCCATTACACACATCATGGAACTCGAATTTGGCCACAAAAATTATTAAATCGCCGACGCGACTTGATGAATCGCTCAAGCGATTCTTAATCTATGTCGCACTTATAATTGTTTTATAGGGAAAATTACATCCAACTACCCTGAGGTTTGCCCTAATTACGAATCAGTCCCTCTTTTTTCATTTATTACATATCAACCCCTAAAAACACTGTTTCAATTACATTTTAACCCTTAAAGAGGGACTGATTTGTAATTGAAACAGTGTTTTTAGGGGTTGATATGTAATAAATGAAAAAAGAGGGACTGATTCGTAATTAGGGCAAACCTCAGGGTAGTTGGATGTAATTTGCCCTTGTTTTATATTATTTTGTTACTCCCCTAGCATGTTTCTTTTGTGTATGATATGAGCCCCATCGTGATTCTTCTCCGTGGGGTATGATGTATTGCAAACCTAGGTCATAATCCCAAACAAATCTTATCATTATCTTTGTTACCATGTAGAAAACATTGTGATTGATACATTCAAATCAAGCTTGGGCATAACCAATTATACAATGATCCCATTACAAATTTGATTCAAGTCTCCTAAGGTTGTTGGCCATTACACACATCATGGAACTTGAATTTGGCCACAAAAATTATTAAATCGCTCACGCGACTTGATGAATCGCTCAGGCGATTCTTAATCTATGTCGCACTTATTATTGTTTTATATTATTTTGTTACTCCCCTAGCATGTTTCTTTTGTGTATGATATGAGCCCCATCGTGATTCTTCTCCGTGGGGTATGATGTATTGCAAACCTAGGTCATAATCCCAATCAAATCTTAACATCATCTTTGTTACCATGCAGAAAACATTGTGATTGATACATTCAAATCAAGCTTGGGCATAACCAATTATACAATGATCCCATTACAAATTTGATTCAAGTCTCCTAAGGTTGTTGGCCATTACACACATCATGGAACTTGAATTTGGCCACAAAAATTATTAAATCGCTCACGCGACTTGATGAATCGCTCAGGCGATTCTTAATCTATGTCGAACTTATTATTGTTTGATATTATTTTGTTAGTCCCCTAGCATGTTTCTTTTGTGTATGATATGAGCCTCATCGTGATTCTTCTCCGTGGGGTATGATGTATTGCAAACCTAGGTCATAATCCCAAAAAAATCTTAACATCATCTTTGTTACCATGCAGAAGACATTGTGATTGATACATTCAAATCAAGCTTGGGCATAACCAATTATACAATGATCCCATTACAAATTTGATTCAAGTCTCCTAAGGTGGTTGGCCATTACACACATCATGGAACTTGAATTTGGCCACAAAAAATATTAAATCACTCACGCGACTTGATGAATCGCTCAGGCGATTCTTAATCTATGTCGCACTTATTATTGTTTTATGTTATTTTGTTAGTCCCCTAGCATGTTTCTTTTGTGTATGATATGAGCCTCAACGTGATTCTTCTCCGTGGGGTATGATGTATTGCAAACCTAGGTCATAATCCCAAACAAATCTTAACATCATCTTTGCTACCATGTAGAAAACATTGTGATTGATACATTCAAATCAAGCTTGGGCATAACCAATTATACAATGATCCCATTACAAATTTGATTCAAGTCTCCTAAGGTTGTTGGCCATTACACACATCATGGAACTTGAATTTGGCCACAAAAATTATTAAATCGCTCACGCGACTTGATGAATCGCTCAGGCGATTCTTAATCTATGTCGCACTTATTATTGTTTTATATTATTTTGTTAGTCCCCTAGCATGTTTCTTTTGTGTATGATATGAGCCTCATCGTGATTCTTCTCCGTGGGGTATGATGTATTGCAAACCTAGGTCATAATCCTAAACAAATCTTAACATCATCTTTGTTACCATGTAGAAAACATTGTGATTGATACATTCAAATCAAGCTTGGGCATAACCAATTATACAATGATCCCATTACAAATTTGATTCAAGTCTCCTAAGGTTGTTGGCCATTGCACACATCATGGAACTTGAATTTGGCCACAAAAATTATTAAATCGCTCACGCGACTTGATGAATCGCTCAGGCGATTCTTAATCTATGTCGCACTTATTATTGTTTTATATTATTTTGTTAGTCCCCTAGCATGTTTCTTTTGTGTATGATATGAGCCCCATCGTGATTCTTCTCCGTGAGGTATGATGTATTGCAAACCTAGGTCATAATCCCAAACAAATCTTAACATCATCTTTCTTACCAAGTAGAAAACATTGTGATTGATACATTCAAATCAAGCTTGGGCATAACCAATTATACAATGATCCCATTACAAATTTGATTCAAGTCTCCTAAGGTTGTTGGCCATTACACACATCATGGAACTCGAATTTGGCCACAAAAATTATTAAATCGCTGACGCGACTTGATGAATCGCTCAAGCGATTCTTAATCTATGTCGCACTTATAATTGTTTTATATTATTTTGTTACTCCCCTAGCATGTTTCTTTTGTGTATGATATGAGCCCCATCGTGATTCTTCTCCGTGGGGTATGATGTATTGCAAACCTAGGTCATAATCCCAAACAAATCTTATCATTATCTTTGTTACCATGTAGAAAACATTGTGATTGATACATTCAAATCAAGCTTGGGCATAACCAATTATACAATGATCCCATTACAAATTTGATTCAAGTCTCCTAAGGTTGTTGGCCATTACACACATCATGGAACTTGAATTTGGCCACAAAAATTATTAAATCGCTCACGCGACTTGATGAATCGCTCAGGCGATTCTTAATCTATGTCGCACTTATTATTGTTTTATATTATTTTGTTAGTCCCCTAGCATGTTTTCTTTTGCGTATGATATGAGCCTCATCGTGATTCTTCTCCGTGGGGTATGATGTATTGCAAACCTAGGTCATAATCCCAAACAAATCTTAACATCATCTTTGTTACCTTGTAGAAAACATTGTGATTGAAACATTCAAATTAAGCTTGGGCATAACCAATTATACAATGATCCCATTACAAATTTGATTCAAGTCTCCTAAGGTTGTTGGCCATTACACACATCATGGAACTTGAATTTGGCCACAAAAATTATTAAATCGCTCACAAGATTTGATGAATCGCTCAGGCGATTCTTAATCTATGTCGCACTTATTATTGTTTTATATTATTTTGTTACTCCCCTAGCATGTTTCTTTTGTGTATGATATGAGCCCCATCGTGATTCTTCTCCGTGGGGTATGATGTATTGCAAACCTAGGTCATAATCCCAAACAAATCTTAACATCATCTTTGTTACCATGTAGAAAACATTGTGATTGATACATTCAAATCAAGCTTGGGCATAACCAATTATACAATGATCCCATTACAAATTTGATTCAAGTCTCCTAAGGTTGTTGGCCATTACATACATCATGGAACTTGAATTTGGCCACAAAAATTATTAAATCGCTCACGCAACTTGATGAATCGCTCAGGCGATTCTTAATCTATGTCGCACTTATTATTGTTTTATATTATTTTGTTACTCCCCTAGCATGTTTCTTTTGTGTATGATATGAGCCCCATCGTGATTCTTCTCCGTGGGGTATGATGTATTGCAAACCTAGGTCATAATCCCAATCAAATCTTAACATCATCTTTGTTACCATGCAGAAAACATTGTGATTGATACATTCAAATCAAGCTTAGGCAGAACCAATTATACAATGATCCCATTACAAATTTGATTCAAGTCTCCTAAGGTTGTTGGCCATTGCACACATCATGGAACTTGAATTTGGCCACAAAAATTATTAAATCGCTCACGCGACTTGATGAATCGCTCAGGCGATTCTTAATCTATGTCGCACTTATTATTGTTTTATATTATTTTGTTAGTCCCCTAGCATGTTTCTTTTGTGTATGATATGAGCCCCATCGTGATTCTTCTCCGTGAGGTATGATGTATTGCAAACCTAGGTCATAATCCCAAACAAATCTTAACATCATCTTTCTTACCAAGTAGAAAACATTGTGATTGATACATTCAAATCAAGCTTGGGCATAACCAATTATACAATGATCCCATTACAAATTTGATTCAAGTCTCCTAAGGTTGTTGGCCATTACACACATCATGGAACTCGAATTTGGCCACAAAAATTATTAAATCGCTGACGCGACTTGATGAATCGCTCAAGCGATTCTTAATCTATGTCGCACTTATAATTGTTTTATATTATTTTGTTACTCCCCTAGCATGTTTCTTTTGTGTATGATATGAGCCCCATCGTGATTCTTCTCCGTGGGGTATGATGTATTGCAAACCTAGGTCATAATCCCAAACAAATCTTATCATTATCTTTGTTACCATGTAGAAAACATTGTGATTGATACATTCAAATCAAGCTTGGGCATAACCAATTATACAATGATCCCATTACAAATTTGATTCAAGTCTCCTAAGGTTGTTGGCCATTACACACATCATGGAACTTGAATTTGGCCACAAAAATTATTAAATCGCTCACGCGACTTGATGAATCGCTCAGGCGATTCTTAATCTATGTCGCACTTATTATTGTTTTATATTATTTTGTTAGTCCCCTAGCATGTTTTCTTTTGCGTATGATATGAGCCTCATCGTGATTCTTCTCCGTGGGGTATGATGTATTGCAAACCTAGGTCATAATCCCAAACAAATCTTAACATCATCTTTGTTACCTTGTAGAAAACATTGTGATTGAAACATTCAAATTAAGCTTGGGCATAACCAATTATACAATGATCCCATTACAAATTTGATTCAAGTCTCCTAAGGTTGTTGGCCATTACACACATCATGGAACTTGAATTTGGCCACAAAAATTATTAAATCGCTCACAAGATTTGATGAATCGCTCAGGCGATTCTTAATCTATGTCGCACTTATTATTGTTTTATATTATTTTGTTAGTCCCCTAGCATGTTTCTTTTGTGTATGATATGAGCCCCATCGTGATTCTTCTCCGTGAGGTATGATGTATTGCAAACCTAGGTCATAATCCCAAACAAATCTTAACATCATCTTTCTTACCAAGTAGAAAACATTGTGATTGATACATTCAAATCAAGCTTGGGCATAACCAATTATACAATGATCCCATTACAAATTTGATTCAAGTCTCCTAAGGTTGTTGGCCATTACACACATCATGGAACTCGAATTTGGCCACAAAAATTATTAAATCGCTGACGCGACTTGATGAATCGCTCAAGCGATTCTTAATCTATGTCGCACTTATAATTGTTTTATATTATTTTGTTACTCCCCTAGCATGTTTCTTTTGTGTATGATATGAGCCCCATCGTGATTCTTCTCCGTGGGGTATGATGTATTGCAAACCTAGGTCATAATCCCAAACAAATCTTATCATTATCTTTGTTACCATGTAGAAAACATTGTGATTGATACATTCAAATCAAGCTTGGGCATAACCAATTATACAATGATCCCATTACAAATTTGATTCAAGTCTCCTAAGGTTGTTGGCCATTACACACATCATGGAACTTGAATTTGGCCACAAAAATTATTAAATCGCTCACGCGACTTGATGAATCGCTCAGGCGATTCTTAATCTATGTCGCACTTATTATTGTTTTATATTATTTTGTTAGTCCCCTAGCATGTTTTCTTTTGCGTATGATATGAGCCTCATCGTGATTCTTCTCCGTGGGGTATGATGTATTGCAAACCTAGGTCATAATCCCAAACAAATCTTAACATCATCTTTGTTACCTTGTAGAAAACATTGTGATTGAAACATTCAAATTAAGCTTGGGCATAACCAATTATACAATGATCCCATTACAAATTTGATTCAAGTCTCCTAAGGTTGTTGGCCATTACACACATCATGGAACTTGAATTTGGCCACAAAAATTATTAAATCGCTTACAAGATTTGATGAATCGCTCAGGCGATTCTTAATCTATGTCGCACTTATTATTGTTTTATATTATTTTGTTACTCCCCTAGCATGTTTCTTTTGTGTATGATATGAGCCCCATCGTGATTCTTCTCCGTGGGGTATGATGTATTGCAAACCTAGGTCATAATCCCAAACAAATCTTAACATCATCTTTGTTACCATGTAGAAAACATTGTGATTGATACATTCAAATCAAGCTTGGGCATAACCAATTATACAATGATCCCATTACAAATTTGATTCAAGTCTCCTAAGGTTGTTGGCCATTACACACATCATGGAACTCGAATTTGGCCACAAAAATTATTAAATCGCTGACGCGACTTGATGAATCGCTCAAGCGATTCTTAATCTATGTCGCACTTATAATTGTTTTATATTATTTTGTTACTCCCCTAGCATGTTTCTTTTGTGTATGATATGAGCCCCATCGTGATTCTTCTCCGTGGGGTATGATGTATTGCAAACCTAGGTCATAATCCCAAACAAATCTTATCATTATCTTTGTTACCATGTAGAAAACATTGTGATTGATACATTCAAATCAAGCTTGGGCATAACCAATTATACAATGATCCCATTACAAATTTGATTCAAGTCTCCTAAGGTTGTTGGCCATTACACACATCATGGAACTTGAATTTGGCCACAAAAATTATTAAATCGCTCACGCGACTTGATGAATCGCTCAGGCGATTCTTAATCTATGTCGCACTTATTATTGTTTTATATTATTTTGTTAGTCCCCTAGCATGTTTTCTTTTGCGTATGATATGAGCCTCATCGTGATTCTTCTCCGTGGGGTATGATGTATTGCAAACCTAGGTCATAATCCCAAACAAATCTTAACATCATCTTTGTTACCTTGTAGAAAACATTGTGATTGAAACATTCAAATTAAGCTTGGGCATAACCAATTATACAATGATCCCATTACAAATTTGATTCAAGTCTCCTAAGGTTGTTGGCCATTACACACATCATGGAACTTGAATTTGGCCACAAAAATTATTAAATCGCTCACAAGATTTGATGAATCGCTCAGGCGATTCTTAATCTATGTCGCACTTATTATTGTTTTATATTATTTTGTTACTCCCCTAGCATGTTTCTTTTGTGTATGATATGAGCCCCATCGTGATTCTTCTCCGTGGGGTATGATGTATTGCAAACCTAGGTCATAATCCCAAACAAATCTTAACATCATCTTTGTTACCATGTAGAAAACATTGTGATTGATACATTCAAATCAAGCTTGGGCATAACCAATTATACAATGATCCCATTACAAATTTGATTCAAGTCTCCTAAGGTTGTTGGCCATTACATACATCATGGAACTTGAATTTGGCCACAAAAATTATTAAATCGCTCACGCGACTTGATGAATCGCTCAGGCGATTCTTAATCTATGTCGCACTTATTATTGTTTTATATTATTTTGTTACTCCCCTAGCATGTTTCTTTTGTGTATGATATGAGCCCCATCGTGATTCTTCTCCGTGGGGTGTGATGTATTGCAAACCTAGGTCATAATCCCAATCAAATCTTAACATCATCTTTGTTACCATGCAGAAAACATTGTGATTGATACATTCAAATCAAGCTTAGGCAGAACCAATTATACAATGATCCCATTACAAATTTGATTCAAGTCTCCTAAGGTTGTTGGCCATTACACACATCATGGAACTTGAATTTGGCCACAAAAATTATTAAATCGCTCACGCGACTTGATGAATCGCTCAGGCGATTCTTAATCTATGTCGCACTTATTATTGTTTTATGTTATTTTGTTAGTCCCCTAGCATGTTTCTTTTGTGTATGATATGAGCCTCATCGTGATTCTTCTCCGTGGGGTATGATGTATTGCAAACCTAGGTCATAATCCCAAACAAATCTTAACATCATCTTTGTTACCATGTAGAAAACATTGTGATTGATACATTCAAATCAAGCTTGGGCATAACCAATTATACAATGATCCCATTACAAATTTGATTCAAGTCTCCTAAGGTTGTTGGCCATTGCACACATCATGGAACTTGAATTTGGCCACAAAAATTATTAAATCGCTCACGCGACTTGATGAATCACTCAGGCGATTCTTAATTTGTGTCGCACTTATTATTGTTTTATATTATTTTGTTAGTCCCCTAGCATGTTTTCTTTTGCGTATGATATGAGCCTCATCGTGATTCTTCTCTGTGAGGTATGATGTATTGCAAACCTAGGTCATAATCCCAAACAAATCTTAACATCATCTTTGTTACCATGTAGAAAACATTGTGATTGATACATTCAAATTAAGCTTGGGCATAACCAATTATACAATGACCCATTACAAATTTGATTCAAGTCTCCTATGGATGTTGGCTATTACACACATCATGGAACTTGAATTTGGCCACAAAAATTATTAAATCGCTCACGCGACTTGATGAATCGCTCAGGTGATTCTTAATCTATGTCGCACTTATTATTGTTTTATATTATTTTGTTACTCCCCTAGCATGTTTCTTTTGTGTATGATATGAGCCTCATCGTGATTCTTCTCCGTGGGGTAAGATGTATTGCAAACCTAGGTCATAATCCCAAACAAATCTTAACATCATCTTTGTTACCTTGTAGAAAACATTGTGATTGATACATTCAAATTAAGCTTGGGCATAACCAATTATACAATGATCCCATTACAAATTTGATTCAAGTCTCCTAAGGTTGTTGCCATTACACACATCATGGAACTTGAATTTGGCCACAAAGATTATTAAATCGCTCACGCGATTTGATGAATCGCTCATGCGATTCTTAATCTATGTCGCACTTATTATTGTTTTATATTATTTTGTTACTCCCCTAGCATGTTTCTCTTGTGTACGATATGAGCCCCATCGTGATTCTTCTCCGTGGGGTATGATGTATTGCAAACCTAGGTCATAAGCCCAAACAAATCTTAACATCATCTTTGTTACCATGTAGAAAACATTGTGATTGATACATTCAAATCAAGCTTGGGCATAAACAATTATACAATGATCCCATTACAAATTTGATTCAAGTCTCCTAAGGTTGTTGGCCATTACACACATCATGGAACTTGAATTTGGCCACAAAAATTATTAAATCGCTCACGCGACTTGATGAATCGCTCAGGCGATTCTTAATCTATGTCGCACTTATTATTGTTTTATATTATTTTGTTACTCCCCTAGCATGTTTCTCTTGTGTATGATATGAGCCCCATCGTGATTCTTCTCCGTGGGGTATGATGTATTGCAAACCAAGGTCATAATCCCAAACAAATGTTAACATCATCTTTGTTACCATGTAGAAAACACTGTGATTGATACATTCAAATCAAGCTTGGGCATAACCAATTATACAATGATCCCATTACAAATTTGATTCAAGTCTCCTAAGGTTGTTGGCCATTACACACATCATGGAACTTGAATTTGGCCACAAAAATTATTAAATCGCTCACGCGACTTGATGAATCGCTCAGGCGATTCTTAATCTATGTCGCACTTATTATTGTTTTATGTTATTTTGTTAGTCCCCTAGCATGTTTCTTTTGTGTATGATATGAGCCTCATCGTGATTCTTCTCCGTGGGGTATGATGTATTGCAAACCTAGGTCATAATCCCAAACAAATCTTAACATCATCTTTGCTACCATGTAGAAAACATTGTGATTGATACATTCAAATCAAGCTTAGGCAGAACCAATTATACAATGATCCCATTACAAATTTGATTCAAGTCTCCTAAGGTTGTTGGCCATTACACACATCATGGAACTTGAATTTGGCCACAAAAATTATTAAATCGCTCACGCGACTTGATGAATCGCTCAGGCGATTCTTAATCTATGTCGCACTTATTATTGTTTTATGTTATTTTGTTAGTCCCCTAGCATGTTTCTTTTGTGTATGATATGAGCCTCATCGTGATTCTTCTCCGTGGGGTATGATGTATTGCAAACCTAGGTCATAATCCCAAACAAATCTTAACATCATCTTTGTTACCATGTAGAAAACATTGTGATTGATACATTCAAATCAAGCTTGGGCATAACCAATTATACAATGATCCCATTACAAATTTGATTCAAGTCTCCTAAGGTTGTTGGCCATTGCACACATCATGGAACTTGAATTTGGCCACAAAAATTATTAAATCGCTCATGCGACTTGATGAATCGCTCAGGCGATTCTTAATTTGTGTCGCACTTATTATTGTTTTATATTATTTTGTTAGTCCCCTAGCATGTTTTCTTTTGCGTATGATATGAGCCTCATCGTGATTCTTCTCTGTGAGGTATGATGTATTGCAAACCTAGGTCATAATCCCAAACAAATCTTAACATCATCTTTGTTACCATGTAGAAAACATTGTGATTGATACATTCAAATTAAGCTTGGGCATAACCAATTATACAATGACCCATTACAAATTTGATTCAAGTCTCCTATGGATGTTGGCTATTACACACATCATGGAACTTGAATTTGGCCACAAAAATTATTAAATCGCTCACGCGACTTGATGAATCGCTCAGGTGATTCTTAATCTATGTCGCACTTATTATTGTTTTATATTATTTTGTTACTCCCCTAGCATGTTTCTTTTGTGTATGATATGAGCCTCATCGTGATTCTTCTCCGTGGGGTAAGATGTATTGCAAACCTAGGTCATAATCCAAAACAAATCTTAACATCATCTTTGTTACCTTGTAGAAAACATTGTGATTGATACATTCAAATTAAGCTTGGGCATAACCAATTATACAATGATCCCATTACAAATTTGATTCAAGTCTCCTAAGGTTGTTGCCATTACACACATCATGGAACTTGAATTTGGCCACAAAGATTATTAAATCGCTCACGCGATTTGATGAATCGCTCATGCGATTCTTAATCTATGTCGCACTTATTATTGTTTTATATTATTTTGTTACTCCCCTAGCATGTTTCTCTTGTGTACGATATGAGCCCCATCGTGATTCTTCTCCGTGGGGTATGATGTATTGCAAACCTAGGTCATAAGCCCAAACAAATCTTAACATCATCTTTGTTACCATGTAGAAAACATTGTGATTGATACATTCAAATCAAGCTTGGGCATAACCAATTATACAATGATCCCATTACAAATTTGATTCAAGTCTCCTAAGGTTGTTGGCCATTACACACAACATGGAACTTGAATTTGGCCACAAAAATTATTAAATCGCTCACGCGACTTGATGAATCGCTCAGGCGATTCTTAATCTATGTCGCACTTATTATTGTTTTATATTATTTTGTTACTCCCCTAGCATGTTTCTCTTGTGTATGATATGAGCCCCATCGTGATTCTTCTCCGTGGGGTATGATGTATTGCAAACCAAGGTCATAATCCCAAACAAATGTTAACATCATCTTTGTTACCATGTAGAAAACACTGTGATTGATACATTCAAATCAAGCTTGGGCATAACCAATTATACAATGATCCCATTACAAATTTGATTCAAGTCTCCTAAGGTTGTTGGCCATTACACACATCATGGAACTTGAATTTGGCCACAAAAATTATTAAATCACTCACGCGACTTGATGAATCGCTCAGGCGATTCTTAATCTATGTCGCACTTATTATTGTTTTATGTTATTTTGTTAGTCCCCTAGCATGTTTCTTTTGTGTATGATATGAGCCTCATCGTGATTCTTCTCCGTGGGGTATGATGTATTGCAAACCTAGGTCATAATCCCAAACAAATCTTAACATCATCTTTGCTACCATGTAGAAAACATTGTGATTGATACATTCAAATCAAGCTTAGGCAGAACCAATTATACAATGATCCCATTACAAATTTGATTCAAGTCTCCTAAGGTTGTTGGCCATTACACACATCATGGAACTTGAATTTGGCCACAAAAATTATTAAATCGCTCACGCGACTTGATGAATCGCTCAGGCGATTCTTAATCTATGTCGCACTTATTATTGTTTTATGTTATTTTGTTAGTCCCCTAGCATGTTTCCTTTGTGTATGATATGAGCCTCATCGTGATTCTTCTCCGTGGGGTATGATGTATTGCAAACCTAGGTCATAATCCCAAACAAATCTTAACATCATCTTTGTTACCATGTAGAAAACATTGCGATTGATATATTCAAATCAAGCTTGGGTATAACCAATTATACAATGATCCCATTACAAATTTGATTCAAGTCTCCTAAGGTTGTTGGCCATTACACACATCATGGAACTTGAATTTGGCCACAAAAATTATGAAATCGCTCACGCGACTTGATGAATCGCTCAGGCGATTCTTAATCTATGTCGCACTTATATTATTTTGTTAGTCCCCTAGCATGTTTCTTTTGTGTATGATATGAGCCTCATCGTGATTCTTCACCGTGGGGTATGATGTATTGGAAACCTAGGTCATAATCTCAAACAAATCTTAACATCATCTTTGTTACCATGTAGAAAACATTGTGATTGATACATTCAAATCAAGCTTGGGCATAACCAATTATACAATGATCCCATTACAAATTTTATTCAAGTCTCCTTAGGTTGTTGGCCATTACACACATCATGGAACTTGAATTTGGCCACAAAAATTATTAAATCGCTCACGCGACTTGATGAATCGTTCAGGCGATTCTTAATCTATGTCGCACTTATTATTGTTTTATATTATTTTGTTAGTCCCCAAGCATGTTTCTTTTGCGTATGATATGAGCCTGATCGTGATTCTTCTCCGTGGGGTATGATGTATTGCAAACCTAGGTCATAATCCCAAACAAATCTTAACATCATCTTTGTTACCATGTAGAAAACATTGTGATTGATACATTCAAATAAAGCTTGGGCATAACCAATTATACAATGATGCCATTACAAATTTGATTCAAGTCTCCTACGGTTGTTGGCTATTACACACATCATGGAACTTGAATTTGGCCACAAAAATTATTAAATCGCTCACGCGACTTGATGAATCGCTCAAGCGATTCTTAATCTATGTCGCACTTATTAGTGTTTTATATTATTTTGTTACTCCCCTAGCATGTTTCTTTTGAGTATGATATGAGCCCCATCGTGATTCTTCTCCGTGGGGTATGATGTATTGCAAACCTAGGTCATAATCCCAAACAAATGTTAACATTATCTTTGTTACCATGTAGAAAACATTGTGATTGATACATTCAAATCAAGCTTGGGCATAACCAATTATACAATGATCCCATTACAAATTTGATTCAAGTCTCCTAAGGTTGTTGGCCATTACACACATCATGGAACTTGAATTTGGCCACAAAAATTATTAAATCGCTCACGCGACTTGATGAATCGCTCAGGCGATTCTTAATCTATGTCGCACTTATTATTGTTTTATATTATTTTGTTAGTCCCCTAGCATGTTTCTTTTGTGTATGATATGAGCCTCATCGTGATTCTTCCCCATGGGGTATGAGGTATTGCAAACCTAAGTCATAATCCCAAACAAATCTTAACATCATCTTTGTTACCATGTAGAAAACATTGTGATTGATACATTCAAATCAAGCTTGGGCATAACCAATTATACAATGATCCCATTACAAATTTGATTCAAGTCTCCTAAGGTTGTTGGCCATTACACACATCATGGAACTTGAACTTGGCCACAAAAATTATGAAATCGCTCACTCGACTTGATGAATCGCTCAGGCGATTCTTAATCTATGTCGCACTTATTATAGTTTTATATTATTTTGTTAGTCCCCTAGTATGTTTCTTTTATGTATGATATGAGCCTCATCGTGATTCTTCTCCGTCGGGTATGATGTATTGCAAACCTAGGTCATAATCCCAAACAAATCTTAACATCATCTTTGTTACCATGTAGAAAACATTGTGATT
This sequence comes from Lantana camara, assembly GCA_037501455.1. Lineage (NCBI taxonomy): Eukaryota > Viridiplantae > Streptophyta > Magnoliopsida > Lamiales > Verbenaceae > Lantana > Lantana camara. The sequence goes on along the minus strand of CM074857.1, from coordinate 60,773,874 downwards.
TCAATTGGACATAACCAATTATACAATGATCCCATTACAAATTTGATTTGTAGCACCCGAGCGTAAGGTACCACATCCCCCGCACCGAGACCCGACCCGTATATGAAATGGAAATCCATACACGTGCCAAATCCACGGCGAACGGGGATACAACACACACGCTATGCTAGGCGGGACTAACCCTTAAACCAATCAGTGCAGGAATCATAAAATCAGAGTTAAATAAAATCCGCGGAAGCAAGAACTACATAGCATATATACAATGAGCTAACAAGCTCCAAAAATAGATACACAAGAGCATTCAACTATGCACGGCACTCACGGCCTACAAAATCATAACGCTCCAATCGATACTAGAATCAAATACAAAAGTAGCAACAAGGGTATGAATATGATACTGAAAAGAAGTGCTAAACATAAATGCAAGACCTAGACGACTTGTATTCCCGCCTAGCACTCCTATACCTGCACAAAACAACTGAAAACAACCGGGTTCAGTCTAAAAGAGACTGGTGGGTATAAAAATAGGGCATAAGATATGTAATATCGCATAAATTAAACACATACATGCAAGCCCTAATCCCATGTGAAGTTTGATAAGAATTTACCAAGTGGTTAAAACAAAAGAAAACATCAACGGGATTACGACGTTCATATTTATTCATATTTATTCATAAGGGTTTAAGCTCGGCGAGTGAGCGTGCACAATCTCCAACCTTCTCCTCGTGTAATCATATCATAATTAGGGGTTGTCATACATATCTTTCGTGCACATACATAAATGATCATAATCATACATATACACCTTCTTCCTCCGGGTTGGTGGTGGGTTTGCAAGGCCCGACCACCCGATCTTTGACCAAAAGGGGTTACATGACTCCCCAGATGGCACTCAGCTCCCTTTCCCCGCCAATCTCCTGACGAGGTCCGGTACCGCTGTAATTTGGTTGGGACTAGTATATGGGATCCCCGTCAGCCCTTGCTTCCTCGGTTAGCCACATATACTAAGTCCCGGGGCCCGTTCTGTAATAAGTAATAAATGTGTCTCGCCAAAATATAAGGTAGGGTTTCATAATAAAAGGGGTCATACGTTTGAAATCATTTACCCAAAATAACTCGATTGATATAAATATATTATTTTGGCTTAAACTTTGCACATAAAGGATTTATAGGGTTGTTTTAACTAATAGAAGAAAAACCCACCTTTACCAAAGCAAAATAAGGCACAAGCGTCTCAATGCTCGTCCTCGCCTCCGACCAAACCCGAATCTGAGCAAAAGAAAAGGTATGAGACGCAATGACCACATATGACGCTCAGCCATGACGTGAATATGACATGAATGCATAAATGATCATGTTATATCATAAAAATGTTCATGTGCACGATTAATAAATTTAAAACATATACTCATGCATTCGTTCATACATTTCATTCAATTTCATAAGTTCATAAATTCATATAATTTCATAGATTTACAATATTCATAAATTCATAATTTCATAATTTCATATATTCATAACATTCAAAACATTTAAAGTGCATATCAATTAATTTCAAGAATTAAATTAAATCAAATAATATTAAATCATATAATAAATATACATAATATATATAATAAACATACATATTATATAATATAATATAACATATATACACATTACCTATATATACATACCTCACGTACACACTCACACACACATGCATGCATATATATACTACATGCATGGAAATATATAATTATATATAATATAACAATATTATATAATACATGTAATTTACATATGTACATATATTACACAATCAACACACACAACACAGACATATATATATACACGCACACACTTCATACAACCCATGCATGCAACTCACGCACACAATACACAATCATGCATGCAATCTCACTCACACACACATGCATATACGCATACAATCATACAACCAAGCATGCAAGGAATAAGAACAGCAGCAGCAGCAGTAGCAGTAGCAATAGCAGTCCCATAAAGCAGCAAGGAAATCCAGAAAACGGGGTGACACCCCCGTGTCACCCTCCAAGCTTAGGCCGAGACACGCCCGTGTCTCGGTATAGAAATCCCAGGCCAAGTCTGCACCCCCGTGTCGCGCTGGAAAGGCCAGAAATGGCACGCCCGTGACGTGCAACAGCGGCAGCCTCTAAACGCAGCAGAATCCCAGCAGAAACAGAGCAACCACTCCAAGAAGAAAGAAGGCAACCCAAGCAGCATTACAAGGTACGAAATGAAGCACAAACTCAACATGAACACATACCCCAAAGCTACTAAAATAGACAGCAAAAGGAAGAAGGGAAACGCAGCAAATGACAGCAACTTCCAGCGTGAAAAACAGAGCAAGGCGAGAAGGAAAACAGGGCATGCTAGCTCTCAACTCATACGACTCTGATCCGGTCCAAAAAGGTCATCAAATACGCAGCAAAACACCATATAATCAACAAGTAGATCAGTTCCAAACAAGCTCAAACAAATCATCAACCATACGTGACATACATGTGGGATTTTCTGAAATTTTCATAAGTGATATCTCATATATATCTCAACAAACATGAAATCAAAGATCATAAATGTTATGAGGGAGTCAAAACAATTAATATCAGGCTTGGAATCGATCAAAACCATAAAGAAACGAGGAAGATCAAGATTTTGTCCAAAAACCTCTATTCTCGGAAAACAGTCCAGAAATGGATGAAACCATGCTCAATCTTGTGAATGAAAGGATGAAAATGAACAGAATTAAACATATAATTCAATCCCTAACTTACCTTGATGATTGGTTGAAGTTTGGGGAAGATTTGAGCTCCAAAATCTCCAAAGGAAGAAGGGTTCGGGACTGGAGAGAGAGACAGAAGCTTTGGCTGAGTTTTGGGGTTTGTGTGATGATAATCTCGGTCAAGGCTGAGTATATCATGATAAAGGGTTGAGTTAGGGTTTCAAAGGATCAAACCATGGTTAATTTGGTTATGGTTTGGGTGAGATATGGCTGAATTAGTGTAACAAGGTCGAGTTGGTCTCCGTTTCGTTTTTCGGTTGGATTTCGGAGTTTCAAATGAATTAGGAAAATTATAAGGCTAAGTTTACTAAACTCGAATTTTCGTTACGAGTTCAGCGGAGTTGACGGAACTCGAATCCGAGTTCCCGAGCTCAAGATATTAAATTCGGAACCAAGGTTACGCTAAGTGCTCGTTAGCTCCCGTTTTGGTTCCTCAAATGAAATTAAATTATTTAACATATCAAATGAATTCAAAAACATAAATTGAGTATAAAATCATATTCGAAGCACATGTACGTACAACATATTACAAAATCGTGGCAATTTGATATCATATCATATAAGAACGGAGCACAAAATGAACAACATGCATATTCCAAACAATTGATGCATAAATACAGAAAATTCCATGCATAATATATTAACTCCATGCAATTCATGCAACAATTTAATTCTCATGCATAAAGATGATTTGCATGCAAAATTATTAATATGCATGCATAAATAAAATTTCCATGCATAAATATATATATAGTACGTATAAATATATATATACATATATAGAATAATAAAGTAATTAATTAAAACATGATTAATTAACATAACATATAATTAGTATAATCATTAAACAATAATAAAATAATTAAACATATATAAATATATATATATCTACGAGACATATATATATATAAAATTAATAATATTAAGTTAAAATAATATAATATAATATAATAAAATAATAACAATTATAATAAAATTGAATATAAAACACATAAAAATAATTAATTCGCGCAATTAGGTAAACACATACGCTTTACCTTTACGTCCGAAAAGTCGGGGCGTTACATGATTCAAGTCTCCTAAGGTTGTTGGCCATTACACACAACATGGAACTTGAATTTGGCCACAAGAATTATGAAATCGCTCACGCGCCATGATGAATTTCTCAGGCGATTCTTAATCTATGTCGCACTTATTATAGTTTTATATTATTTTGTTAGTCCCCTAGTATGTTTCTTTTGTGTATGATATGAGCCTCATCGTGATTCTTCTCCGTGGGGTATGATGTATTGGAAACCTAGGTCATAATCTCAAACAAATCTTAACATCATCTTTGATACCATGTAGAAAAAATTATGATTGATACATTCAAATCAAGCTTGGGCATAACCAATTATACAATGATCCCATTACAAATTTTATTCAAGTCTCCTAAGGTTGTTGGCCATTACACACATCATGGAACTTGAATTTGGCCACAAAAATTATTAAATCGCTCACGCGACTTGATGAATCGCTCAGGCGATTCTTAATCTATGTCGCACTTATTATTGTTTTATATTATTTTGTTAATCCCCAAGCATGTTTCTTTTGCGTATGATATGAGCCTGATCGTGATTCTTCTCCATGGGGTATGATGTATTGCAAACCTAGGTCATAATCCCAAACAAATCTTAACATCATCTTTGTTACCATGTAGAAAACATTGTGATTGATACATTCAAATTAAGCTTGGGCATAACCAATTATACAATGATGCCATTACAAATTTGATTCAAGTCTCCTATGGTTGTTGGCTATTACACACATCATGGAACTTGAATTTGGCCACAAAAATTATTAAATCGCTCACGCGACTTGATGAATCACTCAGGCGATTCTTAATCTATGTCGCACTTATTATTGTTTTATATTATTTTGTTACTCCCCTAGCATGTTTCTTTTGTGTATGATATGAGCCCCATCGTGATTCTTCTCCGTGGGGTATGATGTATTGCAAACCTAGGTCATAATCCCAAACAAATGTTAACATCATCTTTGTTACCATGTAGAAAACATTGTGATTGATACATTCAGATCAAGCTTGGGCATAACCAATTATACAATGATCCCATTACAAATTTGATTCAAGTCTCCTAAGGTTGTTGGCCATTACACATGTAGCACCCCGCACGTGAGGCACCACATCCCCCGCACTATGGCTCAACACGAGTAACGAAATGGTAAATCCGCACCCGTATCAAACCATAGCGAACGGGAGACAAACATAAAAACCCTCCTAAGCCAGGCGGAGTTAGACCCTGCAATGAAACCAATCAACAACGTATAATGCATTGCAACTCAAATTCAAACATACAACTCATAAGTAGAATTTGGGCTCCTCAGGCCTCTTTTAAACTCATAAATACAGTCTAATAAAACAGTTCAATAAAAATTTCATAATTATTCGAGTTCATGAGACCGAATGCTTGAATCATACATAAATCCAATGCAAATGCGAGTGCAAAGACTCTCCTAACCTAACTTGACAACTTAAAGACTCCAACACCTCCGCCTAGCTCGAAACTCCAAAGCCAAACCTGCACACTAAAGTGTTGGGGAGGGAGAGGGTCAGTCTCTAGAAGACTGAGTGAGCAGGAGCGATATATATATATAGAACATGCACATGCAAGTCATAAATCCCGAGCAAGGTATTATTTGAATTTAGTTCCCAAAAAGGGCAAGAAAATAGATAGACAATGCTCGACTTTTACGACTAATTCATATTAAATTCATTACATTCATAAATCAGACATAAATATAAGGCTCGGCGAGTGAGCGTGCACAAACTCCAACCAAACTCCGACCGTGTACATAAATATCATTAATATATTGAATAGGCGATCATGCAATATATCATAATACACACAGACCATAAATCATAACATAAACACATGCGTTTGGGCAATCCGTGTCCCGGCATTCCCGCACGGTGCAAATCCTATCAAAACATATATAAGAAGAGGCATAAATCCTAACCAACCTTCTTCCTCCGGGTGGTGGACGGGCTTGCAAGACCCGGCCACCGGTTTATACATGGGCCAATGGGGGGTACATGAATTCCCCAAAGGCACTCAGCTCCCATTCCCCGCTAAAACTCCTAGCGAGGGCCGGTATCACCGTAGTTTGGTTGGGACTAGTATATGGGATCCCCGTCAGCCCTTGCTTCCTCGGTTAGCCACATATACTAAGTCCCGGGGCCCGTTCAATCATAAATCATAAATGTGTCTCGCCAAAACATTCAATTCATAACTACATAACATAGTTCATAAATACATATCATATTTCATAAGTACATATCATAATTCATAAATCATTGGAAAAGGGGTTTACTCGGTCATTATTCTCGATAACTTCATTTGAAAATCATATATATATATAATCATACGGTTTTGGTCAAAGCTTTTCACATAAGGGTTGTAGGGTTTAATACGTAGCTAAAACGAAAACACCCTCACCTGAACCGTGACGAAACAAGGAACGAGTACCAAGTGCCTGAACAGATCTCTCCACCCTGGAGACTATCTGTACAAAAGACCACAAGACGTGTTCGTGAGACTCGAGACTCCCATGAACCATAAATGACGCTCGGCAATGAAGTGAATATGACATGAATGAATAATTGATCATATTATATCAATAAAATGTTCATGTGCACGATTAAGAAATTTAAAACATATAATCAAATCATTCATTCATATGTTTCATTCAATTTCATAAATTCATAAATTCATAACATTCATAATGCATATCAATCAATTTAAAATTTCATTTAATAACCATAACACATAATATTCATATTCACAATTAGGAATAAAAGAAATAAAACGTTCAATCAATAGTCGGTAAATTAAATACGCGAAATAGAAATTAACTAATTTCAAGAATTGCCTTAAATTACATAATATTTAAAATATATAATCAAATAACATTTAATATTTAATAAACATATATATATAAATATATAATAAATATACATACATATATTATATCCTATATTTATATATATATATATATAACACATGCACGTATATATATATACATATAACACATCAACACATGCATGCAAATTATTCAAATTTCAAACACATTCATGCATATATATATATAACTATGCACGTACACACACACACCCCTCCATGCATGCACACACTACAACGTATATATATATATATATACACACACACTCTGCAATTAGGAACAGCAGCAGCAGCAGATAAAAGGAAGAAGAAAAGCAATCACACACAGGCTTGAAAACGCAGATTATAAATTGGAATAAATAAGATGACACCCCCGTGTCACAAGAATAACACAAACCGAGACACCCCCGTGTCTCGGTACAGAAATTTCAGGCCAAAACTGCACCCTCGTTACACGCTGGGAAGAAGAAAATGACACCCCCGTGTCTCGCCTGCAACAACCCCTGTTTTTGACAGCTAAAGACGCAGAAAAAGGCAGCAACTCCAGCATGAAATGCAAGCAAAATGTGCAGCAAAATAAGGCATGAATTACAGCAAGAATTCAGCCACAACCCAACCCAACAAGCCATGAAAGCTGAAAGCAAAAAGAAAGAAGGAACGAGCAGTTGTGACAGCAACAGATCCAAGCCAAAACAGAGCGAAAAATCCCACGAAAACAGAGCATACTGATCTCATTAATCCTCAACATGTTCAGGTAAGCTAAGCCATCAAATTTACAGTGAAACAACTCCAAATCAACATACAAGTCAGCCCCAAAGAAGCTCAGACGTGAGACGCAGGCACACACGACCAATTTCTGAAATTTCTCAAAGTCTCCCAAATGATATCTCATGAATACTTTTACTACCAGGTAATCAATGATCATAAATGAAAAGAGGATGTTAAAAAAATCATTCTCAAGCTTGGAATCAATCAAAACCATTGAGAATCGAAGGAGATCAAAATTTTTGCCCAAAATACTTCATTTCGGAAAAACAGTCCAGAAATGATGAAACCATGCTCAAATTCGTGAATGAAAGGATGAAAATGACTCATGTTGTATGTACATAACATATCCAAGCTTACCTTGTGGATTAATGGAGGTTTGGAAGGAGATTTGAGCTTGAATCTCATGGCCAAGCTTGAGTTACGGGAGAGACTGGGGAGCAGAAAGTGTTTGAGATATTTTCAGTAAGTGGGGAGGGTTATCTCGGTTTGGGGGGTTAATGGATGAATAGAGGGTTGAGTTAGGGTTCCATAGCATCCAACCATAGTTAATTTGGTCAAGGTTTGAACAAGATATGGTCATTTTAGTGCAACAAGGTCAGTTTGGTCGCCGTCTCGTTTTTCGGTTGAATTTCGGAGGTTCAAATGACGTTAGAAAAATATGAGGCTAAGCTTACTAAACTCGAATCTTCGTTATGAGTTCAGCGAAGTTGACGGAACTCGAATCCGAGTTCCCGAGCTCAAGATATTAATTACGGAACCAAGGGTGCGCTAATTACTCGTTAGCCCCCGACTTGGATCTCAAAACTCAAATTAAATCCGAAACTCAAGCTAATAAATCCGAAAATACGAAACGAACATATACTCATATACAAGACACATATAATTCCAACATATTAAATATGCACGAAATTCCGGTATCAAATTAGATAGAAACGAAGCACGTAAATATCCCTCATACGAAATGTAACAATAAAATTCATAATATTATAAATAATATAACATATTACTACGTATATAATTATGGATATATATATAAATGCATGCATGCACTAATGAAATCTGAATTGCATGCATAATTATTGATTTCATGCAAACACATTACACAAATCATGCACACCCCATGCAATTCATGCATATATACATTTAAAGTTCATGCAATAAAATTGAATAAATGAGTTAAATCTAATATTTAAATAAATCAAATTAAAGTCACGTAATGAAATTAACTAAAGCATGATTAATTAACATAACACTTGATTAGTATAATCATTGAATTAATAATAAAATAAATAAACATATACATATATATACTTATATTACGAATTATAATTAAAATTAATAATAATTTAAAATAAAATATAATAAAATAAAATGATAATAATTTATAATAAGATTAAATATGAAACACGTAAAAACAATTAATCACATAATTAAATAATTAAATAATTTAATTGCGCAATTTAGAAACAATTATAACATATTAATAAAATTGAAAAACCGGGGCGTTACAATCTCTCCCCCTTAAAAAGAATCCGTCCTCGGATTCACTGCACGCTTAAAACCACCAATGAGAGATTCCCCGTCTCTCGCAAGCAACAATGAGAGAACCCCGTCTCTCGCAAGCAAAGAGAGTACCCCGTCTCTCAAACAAAAATAAGAGAATCCCCGTCTCTTAGAAACAACGAGAGCACCCCGTCTCTCAAACAAAATAAGAGCAAGGAAGTCTCCAATACTCCCAAGCAACACACGCAAAACCAAATTCAAAATCACACAAACCACTCCAAGGCAAGTAACAGATATCGTCCACGTTAATCATCAATTACCTCACGTAGTTTAACTTTATAAGAAAACAAAGCACATAACAAAGAAATTATTAAATTAAATTTGCATGAATGTATGCTTCATGAATGCTATAAATACCGTTCACCGTAGTCGCGAAGTTTTAAAATTGTGAGTTGCCGTTGTTCAGTGTATCATCTGTCCCGAAGATAGATTCAGTGCTCAGTTTGTCTTTAACCTCTTCAGGGTACCCCAATGAGACAATTGATGAATCCTTTAAGGATTATATTCTTGAATCCCTTCTGCCTAGTACTGCTTCCAGTCTTCACCATTTCCCTTAATCCTCATGCGACCAACCAACTCTTTTTAATTAACCAAATTTGACTTCCCGAATACCCTTAGACCATCCGCCTTGAAGTTAGGTCCATAACTACTATCTTACCCATATCGGAGTTTAAAATACCCTCAAGGATAACTACTCCTAACACCCTTGACGATTCAATCCCTACCTTGAGGTATTCGTCATTAGGATCTACCTTAACACGAATCCTTTTCCCATCTTCCGTTCATGTTATCCATTCATTCTCTTTAACCCCCTTAAGGTTATATTCTGTATCTGGCCCCACATTTCTTATATTGAAGATAGAATGTTCTTGATGATTCCTAAAGTTTGATGTAAAGCCTCCAATGATCATCTTTTTCAGTTTGGTTTCTTCTTAAATTTCCTTCTGAAGTATCGTGGAAGTAACCGAAGACTTGATAATATTGTCATTATTGAACCCCCTTTTTGTACCCTATTGGATTACTCTTGATCGCCATCATTCCATTATATGCCAACTTGATTCGACACTCTTTCTTGTCAATTCTGACTTAGGAGTTTCCAGAAGCTCCCTTATAATTCGGTTATCCCTAGATCCATGTTCTATACATAAGAATATTCTCCAAACCATTTCCTTTATTCCTAATGATAGACTTCAACCCGAATTTAATAACTTAGTTCTCCTCTTAACAACTTAACCATTCAAGCCGCCTTAGTTATCTCTGATCATCACTAATAGGACTTCCAGGTCTTCCTTAATTTGCAATTTCGTTATTCCTACTAAAATATTTCTTCGAGCACCCTTTCAATCGTCCAATTTGTTCCTCGGTCGTGCTCTCCCCCTTAAATTTATGTTGTCCCGGGTTGAACTCCATTGATTCTTCTTTTATCTAAATTCTTGATGGGTAAATCCCATTAGGTGAAGTTTAAGTGATATAGAAATCAAGGATTTGGCCTTTCAACTCCTTCCCCAGTTCTCTTGATGTCCGAAACTCCTTTCTTAATCTTGTCCGGAACTCTAGTCTCACTTCTCCTTCTGAATTCTTGTTTCCGTTAACCTATCCCTTAATGGGAGTTCTTATTTCCCAAATTCACCTTCCTTCTAACGTCATCCTATTATTTCTCTTTCTCATAACTCAGATGCGGCTCAGTTAAACTGATACTTGATAGTTGAGGCGAAAGGACTTCCTATCAAGTAAACACTAAAATGCATGTTGGGTTAAAATGACAATGCATGTGTCACGTTTACATCAAGCAATTATACAACACGTTAGCGCAACGACCCCAATTAAAAATGCACGGATAACCTAAGATCAAAAGAATAAATAATTAATGCAAAATATGATGCACGTGCTATGGATGTTTTGAAACCTGTCACCAATGTGGTAAGTTATTAGCTCAATAGCTTTTCTTCGTTCCTCCAATCCCCAGGTTACTTTGACTTGGTGATTATTCCTTGTCGTTCCCACGGTCTTCAAGTTTTCCATGAGTCTTTTGCAGCACTTGTATCTTCCACTATCCGAGATTGCAATTTCTTAATCCTTAATTCTTCCATGTCCACAGAGTTAGTATCCAAACTTCTCCTCGAAATTCGACCATCGTCACCTCGATCAAGAATTCCGCGTTTATCCTTTATGAATTTAATTCACCTCCAATTGTTTATACTCGAGCGCAGGATTCCCTAGCAAGGAGTCTCTCCCCGAGAATAATCCTTCAACCAGTCTTTGCTTTTCTTTATAGTTCCCATTTGTTTCTCCATATCTTCCAATTTAACCTCACAACATGACAATTCAGCTTGGATTTGGAAAAATGAACTCAAATCCTATCCTTAACATTATCACCCTCCGTGAATTGTAGTTATCCTATCACTTATCTTCCTCTAACCCCTTCTCGACTTGTTCCCCTCTTACCTCGATTTCTCTTAATTATCGCTACTTCTTTCCAATCTTGACTTCTAAAACTCGATTTCTAATTACCAGTTTTTTTTTTTTTTTTTTTTTTTTTTTTTTTTTTTTGACAACCCTTGGGCTTAATTCCCTCCATATCCATTTTACCTGAACCCTGAACTAAAATACCTTCAAGGCCGATATACCCCACTCCTTAGGTTGAGAAATCCCCTGGATCCAAGTGAAGCACCCTAAGCCATGGATTCACATAGATTGACCTTCTGGGTTACAGCCATCCCGTGATTAACTCCTATCCTCCATGCCTCCGAAAGAATTATAATAGATCGTTCTGATCATAGGACTTGGCCGTGGTTTGATATTATTTCCATAACCTATAAATCATAGCTTACTTCAAGGGTAGGTGCATGCGATTAGTGCATGCTCATGACACATTTTCAACAATTAATGCAAGGATCCTTATGTAAATGCAACAGATAGTCCAGCAGAATTCAAAAAGGAAAGCCAAATTCATGTTCAAGATCGATGCAATGCACACAATATCACATAGTCCCTATGCCGTTCGACTTAGACTGACTCCCACACGACTCAAGAACACCGGTTTTGCAACCGGGCTCTGATACCACTTAAGGATGTAGCACCCCGCACGTGAGGCACCACATCCCCCGCACTATGGCTCAACACGAGTAACGAAATGGTAAATCCGCACCCGTATCAAACCATAGCGAACGGGAGACAAACATAAAAACCCTCCTAAGCCAGGCGGAGTTAGACCCTGCAATGAAACCAATCAACAACGTATAATGCATTGCAACTGAAATTCAAACATACAACTCATAAGTAGAATTTGGGCTCCTCAGGCCTCTTTTAAACTCATAAATACAGTCTAATAAAACAGTTCAATAAAAATTTCATAATTATTCGAGTTCATGAGACCGAATGCTTGAATCATACATAAATCCAATGCAAATGCGAGTGCAAAGACTCTCCTAACCTAACTTGACAACTTAAAGACTCCAACACCTCCGCCTAGCTCGAAACTCCAAAGCCAAACCTGCACACTAAAGTGTTGGGGAGGGAGAGGGTCAGTCTCTAGAAGACTGAGTGAGCAGGAGCGATATATATATATAGAACATGCACATGCAAGTCATAAATCCCGAGCAAGGTATTATTTGAATTTAGTTCCCAAAAAGGGCAAGAAAATAGATAGACAATGCTCGACTTTTACGACTAATTCATATTAAATTCATTACATTCATAAATCAGACATAAATATAAGGCTCGGCGAGTGAGCGTGCACAAACTCCAACCAAACTCCGACCGTGTACATAAATATCATTAATATATTGAATAGGCGATCATGCAATATATCATAATACACACAGACCATAAATCATAACATAAACACATGCGTTTGGGCAATCCGTGTCCCGGCATTCCCGCACGGTGCAAATCCTATCAAAACATATATAAGAAGAGGCATAAATCCTAACCAACCTTCTTCCTCCGGGTGGTGGACGGGCTTGCAAGACCCGGGCACCGGTTTATACATGGGCCAATGGGGGGTACATGAATTCCCCAAAGGCACTCAGCTCCCATTCCCCGCTAAAACTCCTAGCGAGGGCCGGTATCACCGTAGTTTGGTTGGGACTAGTATATGGGATCCCCGTCAGCCCTTGCTTCCTCGGTTAGCCACATATACTAAGTCCCGGGGCCCGTTCAATCATAAATCATAAATGTGTCTCGCCAAAACATTCAATTCATAACTACATAACATAGTTCATAAATACATATCATATTTCATAAGTACATATCATAATTCATAAATCATTGGAAAAGGGGTTTACTCGGTCATTATTCTCGATAACTTCATTTGAAAATCATATATATATATAATCATACGGTTTTGGTCAAAGCTTTTCACATAAGGGTTGTAGGGTTTAATACGTAGCTAAAACGAAAACACCCTCACCTGAACCGTGACGAAACAAGGAACGAGTACCAAGTGCCTGAACAGATCTCTCCACCCTGGAGACTATCTGTACAAAAGACCACAAGACGTGTTCGTGAGACTCGAGACTCCCATGAACCATAAATGACGCTCGGCAATGAAGTGAATATGACATGAATGAATAATTGATCATATTATATCAATAAAATGTTCATGTGCACGATTAAGAAATTTAAAACATATAATCAAATCATTCATTCATATGTTTCATTCAATTTCATAAATTCATAAATTCATAACATTCATAATGCATATCAATCAATTTAAAATTTCATTTAATAACCATAACACATAATATTCATATTCACAATTAGGAATAAAAGAAATAAAACGTTCAATCAATAGTCGGTAAATTAAATACGCGAAATAGAAATTAACTAATTTCAAGAATTGCCTTAAATTACATAATATTTAAAATATATAATCAAATAACATTTAATATTTAATAAACATATATATATAAATATATAATAAATATACATACATATATTATATCCTATATTTATATATATATATATATAACACATGCACGTATATATATATACATATAACACATCAACACATGCATGCAAATTATTCAAATTTCAAACACATTCATGCATATATATATATAACTATGCACGTACACACACACACCCCTCCATGCATGCACACACTACAACGTATATATATATATATATATACACACACACTCTGCAATTAGGAACAGCAGCAGCAGCAGATAAAAGGAAGAAGAAAAGCAATCACACACAGGCTTGAAAACGCAGATTATAAATTGGAATAAATAAGATGACACCCCCGTGTCACAAGAATAACACAAACCGAGACACCCCCGTGTCTCGGTACAGAAATTTCAGGCCAAAACTGCACCCTCGTTACACGCTGGGAAGAAGAAAATGACACCCCCGTGTCTCGCCTGCAACAACCCCTGTTTTTGACAGCTAAAGACGCAGAAAAAGGCAGCAACTCCAGCATGAAATGCAAGCAAAATGTGCAGCAAAATAAGGCATGAATTACAGCAAGAATTCAGCCACAACCCAACCCAACAAGCCATGAAAGCTGAAAGCAAAAAGAAAGAAGGAACGAGCAGTTGTGACAGCAACAGATCCAAGCCAAAACAGAGCGAAAAATCCCACGAAAACAGAGCATACTGATCTCATTAATCCTCAACATGTTCAGGTAAGCTAAGCCATCAAATTTACAGTGAAACAACTCCAAATCAACATACAAGTCAGCCCCAAAGAAGCTCAGACGTGAGACGCAGGCACACACGACCAATTTCTGAAATTTCTCAAAGTCTCCCAAATGATATCTCATGAATACTTTTACTACCAGGTAATCAATGATCATAAATGAAAAGAGGATGTTAAAAAAATCATTCTCAAGCTTGGAATCAATCAAAACCATTGAGAATCGAAGGAGATCAAAATTTTTGCCCAAAATACTTCATTTCGGAAAAACAGTCCAGAAATGATGAAACCATGCTCAAATTCGTGAATGAAAGGATGAAAATGACTCATGTTGTATGTACATAACATATCCAAGCTTACCTTGTGGATTAATGGAGGTTTGGAAGGAGATTTGAGCTTGAATCTCATGGCCAAGCTTGAGTTACGGGAGAGACTGGGGAGCAGAAAGTGTTTGAGATATTTTCAGTAAGTGGGGAGGGTTATCTCGGTTTGGTGGGTTAATGGATGAATAGAGGGTTGAGTTAGGGTTCCATAGCATCCAACCATAGTTAATTTGGTCAAGGTTTGAACAAGATATGGTCATTTTAGTGCAACAAGGTCAGTTTGGTCGCCGTCTCGTTTTTCGGTTGAATTTCGGAGGTTCAAATGACGTTAGAAAAATATGAGGCTAAGCTTACTAAACTCGAATCTTCGTTATGAGTTCAGCGAAGTTGACGGAACTCGAATCCGAGTTCCCGAGCTCAAGATATTAATTACGGAACCAAGGGTGCGCTAATTACTCGTTAGCCCCCGACTTGGATCTCAAAACTCAAATTAAATCCGAAACTCAAGCTAATAAATCCGAAAATACGAAACGAACATATACTCATATACAAGACACATATAATTCCAACATATTAAATATGCACGAAATTCCGGTATCAAATTAGATAGAAACGAAGCACGTAAATATCCCTCATACGAAATGTAACAATAAAATTCATAATATTATAAATAATATAACATATTACTACGTATATAATTATGGATATATTTATAAATGCATGCATGCACTAATGAAATCTGAATTGCATGCATAATTATTGATTTCATGCAAACACATTACACAAATCATGCACACCCCATGCAATTCATGCATATATACATTTAAAGTTCATGCAATAAAATTGAATAAATGAGTTAAATCTAATATTTAAATAAATCAAATTAAAGTCACGTAATGAAATTAACTAAAGCATGATTAATTAACATAACACTTGATTAGTATAATCATTGAATTAATAATAAAATAAATAAACATATACATATATATACTTATATTACGAATTATAATTAAAATTAATAATAATTTAAAATAAAATATAATAAAATAAAATGATAATAATTTATAATAAGATTAAATATGAAACACGTAAAAACAATTAATCACATAATTAAATAATTAAATAATTTAATTGCGCAATTTAGAAACAATTATAACATATTAATAAAATTGAAAAACCGGGGCGTTACAACACACATCATGGAACTTGAATTTGGCCACAAAAATTATTAAATCGCTCACACGACTTGATGAATCGCTCAGGCGATTCTTAATCTATGTCGCACTTATTATTGTTTTATATTACTTTGTTAGTCCACTAGCATGTTTCTTTTGTGTATGATATGAGCCTCATCGTGATTCTTCCCCGTGGGGTATGATGTATTGCAAACCTAAGTCATAATCCCAATCAAATCTTAACATCATCTTTGTTACCATGTAGAAAACATTGTGATTGATACATTCAAATTAAGCTTGGGCATAACCAATTATACAATGATGCCATTACAAATTTGATTCAAGTCTCCTATGGTTGTTGGCTATTACACACATCATGGAACTTGAATTTGGCCACAAAAATTATTAAATCGCTCACGCGACTTGATGAATCGCTCAGGCGATTCTTAATCTATGTCGCACTTATTATTGTTTTATATTATTTTGTTACTCCCCTAGCATGTTTCTTTTGTGTATGATATGAGCCTCATCGTGATTCTTCCCCGTGGGGTATGATGTATTGCAAACCTAAGTCATAATCCCAATCAAATCTTAACATCATCTTTGTTACCATGTAGAAAACATTGTGATTGATACATTCAAATCAAGCTTGGGCATAACCAATTATACAATGATCCCATTACAAATTTGATTCAAGTCTCCTAAGGTTGTTGGCCATTACACACATCATGGAACTTGAACTTGGCCACAAAAATTATGAAATCGCTCACGCGACTTGATGAATCGCTCAGGCGATTCTTAATCTATGTCGCACTTATTATAGTTTTGTATTATTTTGTTAGTCCCCTAGTATGTTTCTTTTATGTATGATATGAACCTCATCGTGATTCTTCTCCGTGGGGTATGATGTATTGCAAACCTAGGTCATAATCCCAAACAAATCTTAACATCATCTTTGTTACCATGTAGAAAACAATGTGATTGATACATTCAAATCAAGCTTGGGCATAACCAATTATACAATGATCCCATTACAAATTTGATTCAAGTCTCCTAAGGTTGTTGGCCATTACACACATCATGGAACTTGAATTTGGCCACAAAAATTATGAAATCGCTCACGCGACTTGATGAATCGCTCAGGCAATTCTTAATCTAGGTCGCACTTATTATTGTTTTATATTATTTTGTTAGTCCCCTAGCATGTTTCTTTTGCGTATGATATGAGCCCCATCGTGATTCTTCTCCGTGAGGTATGATGTATTGCAAACCTAGGTCATAATCCCAAACAAATCTTAACATCATCTTCGTTACCATGTAGAAAACATTGTGATTGATACATTCAAATCAAGCTTGGTCATAACCAATTATAAAATGATCCCATTACAAATTTGATTCAAGTCTCCTAAGGTTGTTGGCCATTACACACATCATGGAACTTGAATTTGGCCACAAAAATTATTAAATCGCTCACGGGACTTGATGAATCGCTCAGGCGATTCTTAATTTGTGTCGCACTTATTATTGTTTTATATTATTTTGTTACTCCCCTAGCATGTTTTCTTTTGCGTATGATATGAGCCTCATCGTGATTCTTCTCCGTGGGGTATGATGTATTGCAAACCTAGGTCATAATCCCAAACAAATCTTAACATCATCTTCGTTACCATGTAGAAAACATTGTGATTGATACATTCAAATCAAGCTTGGGCATAACCAATTATACAATGATCCCATTACAAATTTGATTCAAGTCTCCTAAGGTTGTTGGCCATTACACACATCATGGAACTTGAATTTGGCCACAAAAATTATGAAATCGCTCACGCGACTTGATGAATCGCTCAGGCGATTCTTAATCTAGGTCGCACTTATTATTGTTTTATATTATTTTGTTTGTCCCCTAGCATGTTTCTTTTGTGTATGATATGAGCCCCATCGTGTTTCTTCTCCGTGAGGTATGATGTATTGCAAACCTAGGTCATAATCCCAAACAAATCTTAACATCATCTTTCTTACCAAGTAGAAAACATTGTGATTGATACATTCAAATCAAGCTTGGGCATAACCAATTATACAATGATCCCATTACAAATTTGATTCAAGTCTCCTATGGTTGTTGGCCATTACACACATCATGGAACTTGAATTTGGCCACAAAAATTATTAAATCACTCACGCGACTTGATGAATCACTCAGGCGATTCTTAATCTATGTCGCACTTATTATTGTTTTATATTATTTTGTTAGTCCTCTAGCATGTTTCTTTTGCGTATGATATGAGCCTCATCGTGATTCTTCTCCTTGGGGTATGATGTATTGCAAACCTAGGTCATAATCCCAAACAAATCTTAACATCATCTTTGTTACCATGCAGAAAACATTGTGATTGATACATTCAAATCAAGCTTGGGCATAACCAATTATACAATGATCCCATTACAAATTTGATTCAAGTCTCCTAAGGTTGTTGGCTATTACACACATCATGGAACTTGAATTTGGCCACAAAAATTATTAAATCGCTCAAGCGACTTGATGAATCTGTAACAGCCCAAAACAGGGCCTGGATGAAAACAGTAAGTTAAGGGCATTGGTAAAGCGTTTATAGACCGTGATCCAACTTTTTGAATCATCGTGCATTGCATTCTTACATGAACTTTGTGCTCGTATATGTTCTGACATGTTTTAAGGGGGAATTCTTGACCTTTGATTCAGTTTACTATTCATAACCCGAGCCTACCTTGTTCTACTGCTACTCGAACCCTAGAGGTTCATCACACATGTTTCCTAATCGTTTGAACTTGTTTCCCGAGCTCAGAAAGTCTTTCTTGAGCCATAAGGGTATTTTTGGAACTTACCGACCAAAGTTACTATTCATCAGAAAATGAGCTTTTGATTCTGATACCTTTTTCTACCCAAGTTACAGTCGAATCGATCCTTGAGTCGAGACGAGTCTTTTGAAATCATTCTTGGCTTGGAAATCCATTCCGGAACTTTGTTTTATTGAAAACGTTTTTGAAAACCCTAGTTTACTATTCCTTTTTCGAACGGTTTTCATTCGGAAAATGTTTTCTCTTCGGATTTGCACTACTTGAGCTATTTCAAGATTTTTGAGATGTTTTACAACTCTTGATTCAAGTCCTAGCTTGAAAATTTGAAGCGTACGTTCGTACGTGAGAATTCACTATTCATCCTACGTTTTCAACTTTTTAACGGTAAAACGTTTTATAGTCAATTTTGGACTCAAAACGCTTCTCGATTTATTTCTTGAATTTTGGAAGCAATCCGGACTTGAAAATCATTCTAGAAAGTCGTTTTTCACTCATGTCGAGTTTCGAGCTCAAAACTTTTATTCACTAAAACGAATGTATCTTTCAAACGGTAAATCCGATTTCGATGAATGAATATGCGTTTCTAAGCTAATTTTCTTGCCGTCGGAATGGTTAAACTTCCAGCCACTTATCCTCGAGTCTTGGGGGATGAAATTACAGAAATACCCCCAGCAGCCCCATTTTAGCTTCAACATACCTAAAGCTTCCAAGAGAATCTATCCAAAGTTTGCTCTCCTACCCTTCTCCACATTTTATTTCCAAGGTGAGGGGCTTATCTTCAGCTATAAATAGAGGCCAAGAGGCATTGCATTCCTTGCTCAAAGTTGTGTTAACAACACCCTTTCTTCTCTCCCTCTCCCCCTCTTGCCGTCGGCCACCCCCCCTTGTAGCTAGGTTAGTTTGTTTTGTTTTTATGTTATGTTAGTTTAGTTTATGTTTTTATGTTATGGTATGTTTATATTATGTTTAGGTTGGGTCTTAGGGTCTTCCCTAAGCCATATAGGATTTTATTTTATGCATTTATTATATAGTTTTTATGATATGTTTGTGTAGTTGTTTATATGTTTTAATTGTTTAGTATATGCATGAATATGTTATCAATTGCTCTAGTATATGCTATGATCATGTGATATGATTGTTATATTATGAGAATTGATGCATGATTATGGAATTTGAATTATGTTCATACATGTTTGCTAATGGAATAGTGAGTTACAATTTATTATGTCACAACTTGTTACATGTTGATATGGAATTAAATTGTTACATGTTACATGCCTAAAGGTTCATGATATATGATATGGTATGATATGATATATGTTGTGACATGTTGTCACATTGTTATATGACTCTTGATTATGAATTGAGTTTATGATATGATTTGGATTAATGGATTAGTGCCTTGATCATGTTGTACACTTTATTAGTGTCACATGTTATAACCTAAGATTGATTAGTGTTTCATAACTTGATCTTATGCCTTAATTGGATCTCTTAACTATAGGTTATACCTTTAACCTAGATTACACTTGATTATATTAACATGAACTTGAAACTATAGGTTATAATCAAGATCATAATTTGATTAGGGTGTGTGTGCGTGTGCATGCCGTGTGTGTGTGTGTGCTCGTGCATGGGGTGTGTGTGTACCGTGTGTGTGTGGGTGTGTGTGTAACGCCCCCGTTTTTCATTTTACAATAATGTGAAGTAATTGTTTATAAATTACGCTATTTAATTATTTAATTATATGATTAATTGTTTATAAACGTTTATATTTGATTCAAATCATAAACTATTTCTATTTTAATTTAATTCATTTTATTTTACTTTGATAATTGGTGTTTAATTTCTTAATTGAGGTTTCACGTACCTTAACTGCTTCGGTAATTTCTTTAATTAATTACAACATGTTATTAGTTTGTTTAATTTATTTAAATTGGAATTAGGTTTTGGTAATTCCTTATAACCTTATGAATTCGTTCATGCGCATGAGTGTTCTTTTTGTGCTTTGTTCATATATGTATTGATATCGAAATGTCGTGAAAATTTAATATGTCGTAAATATGTGTGTTATGAACATGCCTATATGCTCGGTTTATGTTTTCGGATTCATTTGACGTGTTTATGAATTTATTTTGATTTTTGGAACCAAGTCGGGGGCTAACGAGCAATTAGCGCACCCTTGGTTCCGTGCGTGATATCTTGAGCTCGGGAATTCGGATTCGAATTCCGTCAACTCCGTTGCCTTCGTATCGACAATCCGGAGACAATGGAACAAGCCTCATACCTTTTTGAGATCATTAAGACCTCCGAAATTCAACCGTAACGGACAACTCGTGCAAGAAGAGCTCTTCATGTTGACTAGTCTTCATGGTGGGACCCCATTACACCCCTTAACCTAACCATGTCTTAACCATGACTGATCCACCTTGAGTTAAGCCCCTTTCTCTCCTCTTTAGCTCTGAAAACCGAACCATATACCTCCATTTCCAGCTGCAACTGATCGAGAGAAGGGAGAAGAGGAGAAAAGAAGGAAACCTTGGCCATCCTTTGTGATTTTGAGCTCAAATCACCATCTCTCTTCACCAAAACTTCAAGGTATGAATATTTATGTCTTCTCTACTCAATTATGCTTGATTTCATCTATTTAAAACATGATTTGGATCAGATTTGGTTAGGGTTTGAATGTTGGGTTTTGTATGAACTTTTGGGGATTTTTGCTCTTGTGACCTCTAGGCTTGTGTAGCTGATTTCCTTGCTTAAACATGATCATATGAACTTGTTTCTTGACCTATTTCTTTCCCAACTGATAGTATATGATGTTAGGGGGATTTCATCTCTTGCTCCTTTTATAAAATTATGAGTTATGGAGCTTCAAACTTGATGATCTAATTGATTCCCCTGTTTTGTGACTGTTGTGTGAAATTTGGTGTTGTTGCATGATCATATGGTCTCCACTTCGTGTGAAAATGCATGGAGTTGATGTACACTCATTGTTCTATATGTTAGCCTTCATGCTTTAAGTATTTGGTTCCATTTGAAGCCTCAAAACCGAAATACATGGCCTGTTTCTATGCATGCCTCATGACAGATTTGTTGCTGTTGTGTTTGGTAAGTTGTTGATCATTCTAATGTGCTTTAAATGGTACCATTTTGCATATATATGATGTATATAAGTTGTTTAGTATGTTAGCATGCATTCCCCAAAGTTTCAGATCCAAACTCAACCCCTAAGTACTTGATCAAGGCATGATAGAATCATTAGGGCTCATATGTCCGATTGTAGCGACCCAGTTTTGTTTCACGGTTTCGATGATCTTAACGTGTGATTTAGCTTTTGCACTCTGAATGAAAAATGTTCATAACATGCCAAATATGTTGTATATGAAGTTTCAGAGCATTTGGAGTTCATTTGATATGCTTTTGGATTGAGTTTGTAAGGGATCAGTTTGGCCGGAAAAACCTTGCGAACGGTTTTGGTTCTGTACCGTGACACCCCCGTGTCTCATTTACTCATAAGAGGGAGACACGGGCGTGTCACACCTTCTGGGCAGCTCTGTACTGAGCCACGCCCGTGGCTCAGTTGGGCAAGGGTTGGTGACACCCCCGTGTCACTTCCCATGCGCAGTCTTCGTTACTTCCGCTTCGGTTTTTTATTTGTTTCCCCTCCTTAATGACTTTATCTCCTTTCTTGTTGAACTATGAACTTGTTTGGCTATGTGTTAGGAGTATTATGGTGCAATTTCATGATATTTGGATGTGTTATAGGCATGCTTTTATTTAATGCCGGTTATGGGTGTTTATGTGTCGTTTATGAATCGCCTCGCTTATTTTCTATATCTTATCACTTCTTCTTGTTGCCCAACCTTGAATATATGCTATGTTATGTAATATGAAGTATATGGTAACATTATGGAAGAGCTTGAACATGTTCTGTGCTCTTATTTGGATTCTTGAGTTATGGGATTGGGAAGTATGAATTGAATGAAAATGATTGAATAAGTGAATGAATTGGTTATATGATTTTCATGACTTAATATGATCTTTATGTCTTCATATCATGTGTGAGCATTGCCGTGCGTCATATATGGTTCATTTAGAGTCTTGAGTCTCACGAACACGTCTTGTGGTCTTTTGTACAGTTTGTCTCCAGGGTGGAGAGCTTTTGATCGTCAGGCACTTGGTGCTCGATCCTTGTTTCTTCACGGTTAAGGTGAGGGTGGTTTTCGTTTTAGCTATGTAACAAACCCTACAACCCTTATGTGAAAAGCTTTGGCCAAAACCTTATGATTATATATATATATGGTTTTCAAATGAAGTTATCGAGTAAACCCTTTTGAGTTATACGTATGAGCGTACATGAGCTTAAAAATGGTTTTCAAATGAAGTTATCGAGTAAACCCTTTTGAGTTATACGTATGAGCGTACATGAGCTTAAAAATGGTTTTGTAATGAGGCTATGCTCCAAACCGTGTGTCTTCATGCTAGCTACGGATTAGGATGACACGGAGAGGTACGTATATAGCATATGCCGAATTACACGGTAAGGTATTTATGAATTATGTTATGTATTTATGAATTATGATATGTATTTATGAATTATGCTATGTACTTATGATTGTTATGTTTTGGCGAGACACATTTATTACTTATTACTGAACGGGCCCCGGGACTTAGTATATGTGGCTAACCGAGGAAGCAAGGGCTGACGGGGATCCCATATACTAGTCCCAACTTATATACGGTGATACCGGCCCTCGCTAGGAGATTTAGCGGGGAATGGGAGCTGAGTGCCCTTGGGGAATTCATGTACCCCCATTGGCCCATGGATAACCGGTGGCCGGGTCTTGCAAGCCCGTCCACCACCCGGAGGAAGAAGGTTGATTAGGATTTATGCCTCTTCTTATATATATGTTTTGATAGAATTATACACCGTGCGGGAAGGCCGGGATACGGATTGCCCAAACGCATATTTATGTTATGATTTATGGTCTGTGTATATTATGATATATTGCATGATCGCCTATTCAATATATTATTGATATTTGTCGTACACGGTCGGAGTTTGGATGGAGGTTGTGCACGCTCACTCGCCGAGCCTTATATTTATGTATGATTTATGAATGTAAGGAATTTAATATGAATTAGTCGTAAAAGTCGAGCATTGTTTATCTATCTTCTTGCCCTTT
The DNA here is from genome assembly GCA_037501455.1 of Lantana camara. Lineage (NCBI taxonomy): Eukaryota > Viridiplantae > Streptophyta > Magnoliopsida > Lamiales > Verbenaceae > Lantana > Lantana camara. The sequence goes on along the minus strand of CM074857.1, from coordinate 60,749,622 downwards.
TTGGGAACTAATTTCAAACAAAAACCTTGTTCGGAATTTACGACTTGCATGTGCATGTTTTGTATATGTATATCGCTCCTGCTCACTCAGTCTTCTAGAGACTGACCCCTCTCCCTCTCCACTCTTTTAGTGTGCAGGTTTGAACTTTGGAGTTCGGGCTAGGCGGAGGTGTTTGAAGTTTTTGAGTGAGTCGAGTTAGATTAGGAGAGTCTTTCACTCATTCATGTATTGGAATTATGTATGACTCGTTTCGGGTATATTATGAACTTGAGTATTCATGTAATTGGTATTGAATTGCTTTTACTGGGTTTTGTTATAATGTAAAAGAGGCCTGAAGAGCCCAATTCTAGTTCTGATTGATATTATTGCACTTTGGCTTTGCTGCGTTATATATTTGTGGTTTGGTAATCATGGTAGGGTCTAGCTCCGCCTGGCTTAGGAAGGTTTTATGTTTGTCTCCCGTTCGCTAGGGTTTGATACGGGTGCGGATTGACTATTTCGTTACTCGTGTTGAGCCTTAGTGCGGGGGATGTGGTGCCTCACGTGCGGGGTGCTACATCCTTAAGTGGTATCAGAGCCAGGTTGCAAAACCGGTGTTCTTGAGTCGTGTTGGAGTCAGTCTAAGTCGAACGGCATAGGGACTATGTGATATTGTGTGCATTGCATCGATCTTGAATATGGAATTTGGTTTCCTTAAGAATTTTGTTGAATCACTTGTTGCATTTTTTTTATGGATTCTCATCTTTCGTATTGAAAATGTGTCATGAGCATGCACTAATCGCATGCATTTACTCTTGAAGTAAGTTATTATTTATAGGTTATGGAGGTCATATCAAACCACGGCCAAGTTCTACGACAAAGAAGATCGATCGCAAACTCTCTGAGACATGGAAGATGAGCAGGATATTCTGGGAAGAATGTAGAGAATTGGAGATGTGAGACTTCCCAAATGGAGCTAGAGTCAAGGATGGGGATTTGGAATAGGAAAATTGAATCTAGTGATGCGATGGCAAAGAGACATTTGATGAAATCGGAATGGGAATTAATCATGGGATTGTTGGGACTCAAAAGACTAAATTATGAGAGTCTGCTACTTGGAGTGTTTTAATTGGATTCAGTAAGACCTGTCAACTTAAAGGATGAAGTGAACGAGCCTTGAAGATATTTTGATCCCGGATGAGATCGTTGAAGAGGTCTCAATAATTAGGAGAGACCAAGATAAAATGGGTTCGGTAGGAGCTATGTATCTGGGGTCGACAAGAAGGATTTCTGATTAAGCCTAGCGAATTGAAATCAAGTCTATCGAAGTTAAGACCGGGAAGAGTTGGACTTGGGTGCTCTGGATTTCGATCGTGATGGGAAACTCATAAACAATAGTCACGGTAATTTTAAGCGAGGTGTTGAGTGGGAGATGAACTTGTTTTTCCAAAACCAAGCTGAATTGTCATGTTGAGAAGTAAAATGGAAGATATGAAGCAACAAATGGAAATGGTAAAGAAAGACAATCACTCCTTGCAAGGAAATCATGCGCTCGAATGTAAGCAGTTGGAGGTGAATTGAACTCACAAGGGATAGGCACGGGATTCTTGATTGAGACGACGATGGGAAGTAAAGGTCGAATTTAGAGAATAGATTGGATGCTAACTCCTTGGAAATGGAAGATACAAGTTGACTTACAAAGAAGCATGAAAGTCTCGAAGACCGTGGGAAAGGCAAGGAATAAATATCAGGCCAAGTGACCTTGGGATCGGAAGAACGAGGAAAGCTACCGAGCTAATAATAACATCCCACATCGGTGACAGGTTCCAAAGCATTCATAGCACGTGCATCATATGTTGCATTACTTATTTATTCTTTTGACCTTATGTTTATCCGTGCATTTCTAATTGGTTTCGTTGCACTAATGTGTTGTATAATCGCTTGATGTAAACGTGACACATGCATTGTCATTTTAACCCAGCATGCATTTTAGTGTTTACTTGATAGGAAGTCTTTTCGCCTCAACTATCAAGTGTCAGTTCAACCGAACCATACCTGATTTAAAGGAAAGGAAGTAATGGAGTGTTCGGATCGGATAAGAATAGGAAAGAAGAATTGAGGGAGTTCGACATGAAAGAGCAAAATTTTAAGGGGAAGAGCACGACCGAGAGATAAAATGGAGGATGGAAGTAGTGCTCGAATAAATATGTCAATAGCAACAACGGGGATGCAAATTAAGGAGAATCCGGAAATCCTAATGGTGGCCATTGGAAATGAATAAGAGGACGGTAATGGTTAAGTTGTTAAGAGAGGAGTGGTGATGCCAAATTCGGGGAGAGATTTTTCGAGATATAAAGAAGAAAATTTACTAAACGACTCTATGCCTGGAATTTCGAATTTGGGAGTGATGAAATTATATGGGAGTTTTTGTGACCTCCTAAGATGGAATTAACTAAAGGAAAAGTTGATCAAGATATTAGATGAGGTGATGTTGTCGACCAAGATTTATTTAGTAAAGGTATTAAGGGATCCGAGACAACATTATTAAGTTATCGGTTCTATCAAAGGTGATCCGGAAGGAAATCCACGAAGAAACCAAACTGGAGAAAATGATCATTGGAGGATTTACATCAAACTTCAAAACGCATCAAAAACATTCTATCTTCGATTCAAGAAATGTGGAGCTAGATACCGAATATAACCTTGAGAGGGTTAAAGAGTATGAATAGGTAATATGAACGGAAAATGGAAAAGGATTCGTGTTAAGGTAGATCCTAATGACGAATATCTCAAGGTAGGGGTTGAATCGTCAAGGTGGTCAGGAGTAGTTATTCTCGAGGATATTTTAATCTTCGATATGAGTAAGATAGTAGCTATGGACCTAACGTCGAGACGGTTGGTCTAAGGGCATTCGGGAAGTCAAGCTCGGTTAATTAAAGAGAATTGGATGGTCGAACGAAGATTGTGGGAAATGGTGAAGACTGGAAATAGTACAAGTCAGAACGGATCCAAGAGTATGACCCTTAAAAGATTTATCAATTGCTTCACCGGGGTACCCTGAAGAGGTACAAGACAAGCTGACCACTGAACTATCTTCAGGATAGATCCTACACTGGACAACGACAACTCTCAATTCTAAACTTTGAAACTTCGGTGAACGGTACTTATAGCATTCATGATACATGCATCCATGCAAATTTAACTTTTATAATTTTTATGTTAGGTGCTTTAATCTTGTATTGTGTTAAATTACTTGGAATAATTGGAAATCAATGTGGGCGACATTTATTACTTGCTTTGGGTGCCTTACGTGATTTTAAATTTGGTTTTGCGTGAGTTGCTTGGGAGTATTGGAGACTTCCCTGCTTTATTTTCGGTTAAGAGACGGGGTACTCTCTTTGCTTGCGAGAGACGGGGTCCTCTCATTGTTGTTGGAGAGACGGGGTTCTCTCATTGCTGCTCGAGAGACGGGGCTCTCTCCTTGTTGTTTGTGAGAGACGGGGAATCTCTCATTGTTTGATTTCAAGCGTGTTTGAATCCGAGGACGGATTCTTTTTAAGGGGGAGAGATTGTAACGCCCCCGTTTTTCATTTTACAATAATGTGAAGTAATTGTTTATAAATTACGCTATTTAATTATTTAATTATATGATTAATTGTTTATAAACGTTTATATTTGATTCAAATCATAAACTATTTCTATTTTAATTTAATTCATTTTATTTTACTTTGATAATTGGTGTTTAATTTCTTAATTGAGGTTTCACGTACCTTAACTGCTTCGGTAATTTCTTTAATTAAATACAACATGTTATTAGTTTGTTTAATTTATTTAAATTGGAATTAGGTTTTGGTAATTCCTTATAACCTTATGAATTCGTTCATGCGCATGAGTGTTCTTTTTGTGCTTTGTTCATATATGTATTGATATCGAAATGTCGTGAAAATTTAATATGTCGTAAATATGTGTGTTATGAACATGCCTATATGCTCGGTTTATGTTTTCGGATTCATTTGACGTGTTTATGAATTTATTTTGATTTTTGGAACCAAGTCGGGGGCTAACGAGCAATTAGCGCACCCTTGGTTCCGTGCGTGATATCTTGAGCTCGGGAATTCGGATTCGAATTCTGTCAACTCCGTTGCCTTCGTATCGACGATCCGGAGACAATGGAACAAGCCTCATACCTTTTTGAGATCATTAAGACCTCCGAAATTCAACCGTAACGGACAACTCGTGCAAGAAGAGCTCTTCATGTTGACTAGTCTTCATGGTGGGACCCCATTACACCCCTTAACCTAACCATGTCTTAACCATGACTGATCCACCTTGAGTTAAGCCCCTTTCTCTCCTCTTTAGCTCTGAAAACCGAACCATATACCTCCATTTCCAGCTGCAACTGATCGAGAGAAGGGAGAAGAGGAGAAAGGAAGGAAACCTTGGCCATCCTTTGTGATTTTGAGCTCAAATCACCATCTCTCTTCACCAAAACTTCAAGGTATGAATATTTATGTCTTCTCTACTCAATTATGCTTGATTTCATCTATTTAAAACATGATTTGGATCAGATTTGGTTAGGGTTTGAATGTTGGGTTTTGTATGAACTTTTGGGGATTTTTGCTCTTGTGACCTCTAGGCTTGTGTAGCTGATTTCCTTGCTTAAACATGATCATATGAACTTGTTTCTTGACCTATTTCTTTCCCAACTGATAGTATATGATGTTAGGGGGATTTCATCTCTTGCTCCTTTTATAAAATTATGAGTTATGGAGCTTCAAACTTGATGATCTAATTGATTCCCCTGTTTTGTGACTGTTGTGTGAAATTTGGTGTTGTTGCATGATCATATGGTCTCCACTTCGTGTGAAAATGCATGGAGTTGATGTACACTCATTGTTCTATATGTTAGCCTTCATGCTTTAAGTATTTGGTTCCATTTGAAGCCTCAAAACCGAAATACATGGCCTGTTTCTATGCATGCCTCATGACAGATTTGTTGCTGTTGTGTTTGGTAAGTTGTTGATCATTCTAATGTGCTTTAAATGGTACCATTTTGCATATATATGATGTATATAAGTTGTTTAGTATGTTAGCATGCATTCCCCAAAGTTTCAGATCCAAACTCAACCCCTAAGTACTTGATCAAGGCATGATAGAATCATTAGGGCTCATATGTCCGATTGTAGCGACCCAGTTTTGTTTCACGGTTTCGATGATCTTAACGTGTGATTTAGCTTTTGCACTCTGAATGAAAAATGTTCATAACATGCCAAATATGTTGTATATGAAGTTTCAGAGCATTTGGAGTTCATTTGATATGCTTTTGGATTGAGTTTGTAAGGGATCAGTTTGGCCGGAAAAACCTTGCGAACGGTTTTGGTTCTGTACCGTGACACCCCCGTGTCTCATTTACTCATAAGAGGGAGACACGGGCGTGTCACACCTTCTGGGCAGCTCTGTACTGAGCCACGCCCGTGGCTCAGTTGGGCAAGGGTTGGTGACACCCCCGTGTCACTTCCCATGCGCAGTCTTCGTTACTTCCGCTTCGGTTTTTTATTTGTTTCCCCTCCTTAATGACTTTATCTCCTTTCTTGTTGAACTATGAACTTGTTTGGCTATGTGTTAGGAGTATTATGGTGCAATTTCATGATATTTGGATGTGTTATAGGCATGCTTTTATTTAATGCCGGTTATGGGTGTTTATGTGTCGTTTATGAATCGCCTCGCTTATTTTCTATATCTTATCACTTCTTCTTGTTGCCCAACCTTGAATATATGCTATGTTATGTAATATGAAGTATATGGTAACATTATGGAAGAGCTTGAACATGTTCTGTGCTCTTATTTGGATTCTTGAGTTATGGGATTGGGAAGTATGAATTGAATGAAAATGATTGAATAAGTGAATGAATTGGTTATATGATTTTCATGACTTAATATGATCTTTATGTCTTCATATCATGTGTGAGCATTGCCGTGCGTCATATATGGTTCATTTAGAGTCTTGAGTCTCACGAACACGTCTTGTGGTCTTTTGTACAGTTTGTCTCCAGGGTGGAGAGCTTTTGATCGTCAGGCACTTGGTGCTCGATCCTTGTTTCTTCACGGTTAAGGTGAGGGTGGTTTTCGTTTTAGCTATGTAACAAACCCTACAACCCTTATGTGAAAAGCTTTGGCCAAAACCTTATGATTATATATATATATGGTTTTCAAATGAAGTTATCGAGTAAACCCTTTTGAGTTATACGTATGAGCGTACATGAGCTTAAAAATGGTTTTCAAATGAAGTTATCGAGTAAACCCTTTTGAGTTATACGTATGAGCGTACATGAGCTTAAAAATGGTTTTGTAATGAGGCTATGCTCCAAACCGTGTGTCTTTATGCTAGCTACGGATTAGGATGACACGGAGAGGTACGTATATAGCATATGCCGAATTACACGGTAAGGTATTTATGAATTATGTTATGTATTTATGAATTATGATATGTATTTATGAATTATGCTATGTACTTATGATTGTTATGTTTTGGCGAGACACATTTATTACTTATTACTGAACGGGCCCCGGGACTTAGTATATGTGGCTAACCGAGGAAGCAAGGGCTGACGGGGATCCCATATACTAGTCCCAACTTATATACGGTGATACCGGCCCTCGCTAGGAGATTTAGCGGGGAATGGGAGCTGAGTGCCCTTGGGGAATTCATGTACCCCCATTGGCCCATGGATAACCGGTGGCCGGGTCTTGCAAGCCCGTCCACCACCCGGAGGAAGAAGGTTGATTAGGATTTATGCCTCTTCTTATATATATGTTTTGATAGAATTATACACCGTGCGGGAAGGCCGGGATACGGATTGCCCAAACGCATATTTATGTTATGATTTATGGTCTGTGTGTATTATGATATATTGCATGATCGCCTATTCAATATATTATTGATATTTGTCGTACACGGTCGGAGTTTGGATGGAGGTTGTGCACGCTCACTCGCCGAGCCTTATATTTATGTATGATTTATGAATGTAAGGAATTTAATATGAATTAGTCGTAAAAGTCGAGCATTGTTTATCTATCTTCTTGCCCTTTTTGGGAACTAATTTCAAACAAAAACCTTGTTCGGAATTTACGACTTGCATGTGCATGTTTTGTATATGTATATCGCTCCTGCTCACTCAGTCTTCTAGAGACTGACCCCTCTCCCTCTCCACTCTTTTAGTGTCCAGGTTTGAACTTTGGAGTTCGGGCTAGGCGGAGGTGTTTGAAGTTTTTGAGTGAGTCGAGTTAGATTAGGAGAGTCTTTCACTCATTCATGTATTGGAATTATGTATGACTCGTTTCGGGTATATTATGAACTTGAGTATTCATGTAATTGGTATTGAATTGCTTTTACTGGGTTTTGTTATAATGTAAAAGAGGCCTGAAGAGCCCAATTCTAGTTCTGATTGATATTATTGCACTTTGGCTTTGCTGCGTTATATATTTGTGGTTTGGTAATCATGGTAGGGTCTAGCTCCGCCTGGCTTAGGAAGGTTTTATGTTTGTCTCCCGTTCGCTAGGGTTTGATACGGGTGCGGATTGACTATTTCGTTACTCGTGTTGAGCCTTAGTGCGGGGGATGTGGTGCCTCACGTGCGGGGTGCTACAGTGTGTATAGTAAGGGTTTGACCCGACCCTTTGACCCGACATGTGAATAGTAACCTGTGAATAGTAATCGTGAATAGTAATCTGGAATAGTACTTTTGAATAGTACTTTTGAATAGTAAAAATGAATTAAAACTTGTGCTTTCTCTATAGACATTTGCACCTAGGGTTTCCATATCCAGGGTCTAAAATGTGTTTTCAAAATGTGTTTTCTTTCGTGGACTTGTTTCTTAACCTAAGGTTTGCGATAGGATTCATAATTTGACTAAAGCTTACTCGGTTATAGTAAGATCATAGTCTAACGTTAAGAGTAACTCACTTTGACGTATTCCTTTGTGTGTTACCTTCTTGAATACCTTAAATGGTATTACTCTCTTGTGTTACATGTTCTTTACATGTTCCTTGTTCATTGTTTCATGCATTTCATATGCATCTTGGTTAGTAGTGGGTCTTAGTTGTTAAGCTCACTCTAGTACACCACCTACAGGAGTTAAAGTTGAGCACTGGGATCCCCAGGGCACCGCATAATCTGTCTACCTACCTTTTGTTACTGATAGGTGAGGTGAAGTTATAAATGTTTTCCAACTGGAACCACGATTATACTATCGTATCATATGTTTTGAAATTCAAAGCTAAACCTTGTTTTGAAGTATCCCTTTTATCGGGACATTCTCTTGAAAGGATCATTCATACTTTAATAGTATACCTTGATCTACAACACATGTTTTCCAAAGTTCTGCATTCTTGTTCAAAGACAGTTACATGTTTTGCATATGTTTTCAAAGTACAGTTTACAGACAGTTTCACATGTTTTCAGACAGAATCATATGTTTTACAGACAGCATCATATGTTACAGTTTCAGTTTCACATGTTATAGATAGCATACTGGAGTGTTACTCTGGTCACTGCTCATCTTAAATGCAAGCATACAGTTTACAGTTTGGGCCCGGCGGTTATGTGTGGAGGTGATGCTCGGGAGGTGAGCGCCAACGACATCACCAATACCGGCCGCCACACTTAGACTATTGACACCGACTTTTAACAGGAGGTTTGTTAAGTCAGGACAATTTGTCTGGGAACGGACAGCAAATCTGTTCCCATTACATGTTTACAGGTCGCCTAGGGCTAGCTACCCGAAGTGACAACCGGTGGAGGATGGTGCATGTTTGTATGTGTTGGTAAGAGTTGTTGTTGACCTTGGTCCAATAGTCTACTGTGTACGGAGTTGTTGTTGACCTTGGTCCAATGCTCTACTTTATGTGGGGTTATTGTTGATCCTGGTCCGATACTCTACTATACGTGGAATTATTGTTGATCCTGGTCCGATGCTCTACCGAATCATGTTTTCTGGAGTAAGGATGGAGGAGCCTAGCTTGCGGGCAAAACTCTGTTTCATAAAGGATGGTTCATATCTGGAAAAGTTCACTTTACCCTTATCCCGTTTTATGAAAGAACTATGAACCATCAACAGCATATGTGTGCGCGTGTGATAGCATTCATGAAAATGTTTTATAACGTGCATTCTTTTACAGCATCGCATTCAAAGAGTTTTATCAATCGAACTTGTTTCAAGTTCTTCATTAAAGCATTGCATTTAACAGTTTCGAACTTTACTTCAAGTTCTTTAATTCAGTACTTTCTTTAAAGTATTCCCTCACTTAGTCCTTTTGACTAATACCTCTCCCGTTTTCTTGCCTCGTGGTTTCAGGTCTTGCAGCCGCAGTCTAGAGGTATCTTGAAGCTCTAGATTGTCATTTTTGTTTCAGTCAGGACTTAGTATTACTTCCTCTTTTGCGTCCTGCATATGTTTTATGGCTGCATCACTTTATGTTTCTGTTTATGCTTCTGAATACTTGAGTATCGTTGTTATACTCTTTCTGCTACTCTGCTACCGATATTTGAACTCTATTGTATCGGTACTTATATGTGAATATGTTATATGTTCTGATATGCCGAGTCTCTCTTACACGATCAATATGTTCTTGCTTGTTACATACCATCACGCACATGTTTTGAAAAGTTTTAAAATACTCTGATTTTTCCGCTGCATAGCCACATCGTTGTACATGTATAGTTCTGATAGACAGCCGTTCGCTGGAGTATTTCTTGAGTGATGGCTCACACCATTACTTGAGGGGTGCTTCAGTGCGGGGGTTGAGACGCCGCTCTCCTCTTGTTCTGGTACGGGTGGGGGCGTTACAGCCTGAGGTGGTATCAGAGCATCGGGTTAAGTAAGAAGAGACTTAACCTAGATTGCTCTCATGTTGCATCATGGATTGTTCACGCATTGCATCCAGGATCATTCTCATATTGCATCGAGACAGGATATTTGGGGATTGCATGGTTCTGTTATCTGGATTTCATATCTGTGGTATCTTCTGTATAGCTATGGCAGTTCAGCCACACCAGGATCCTAATCAGCAGATGGATGAGGCTTTCTTTGAGCAGTTTGAGACCCCGCGTACTGTGGCAGTTTCTCGCAGTGGAGGCACTCGTTTCTACACTTGGCGTAGGTCTAGGAACAGTAGCAGACCTGGGTATTCCTATCCTAACAGAGTTGTGCACTATCTCGAGTCTGAGAGAGATGGTTACTTTCAGGAGTATCAGAGGACCCGTGAGGTCAGGTTGGAGTCTCTGCGCTATCAGGATCAGTCACTGCAGTACCAGATTGATAGGGACATCGCTCGTGAGCATGCTGCAGAGATGACTCATATTGCTGATCAGAGGGCTGCTCGTATTGCTGAGCTGGAGGCAGATCTTATGCAGATGACTATTGATCGCGACACCTCGATGGAGCGTCACCAGCACTACCGTGCCCGCGTGAGAGCTCGCCTGTATGATACCTATCACTTATCCGATGAGCAGGCAGTTGAGGAGGTCGAGGGTCAGGATGTCAGTCAGGCCTCTCAGGAGCCCGAGCCTATGCAGGATCAGTCTGATGGAGGCGATGGAGGATCTGATGATGATGATGATGGCGGAGATGAGCCAGCAGGACACGGACAGGGTGAGGTCGTTGCCGTTTCTGATGACACCACCAGAGGTTCTTTGGATCACAGTTATCAGGGTTGATTGCTGATGGGAGATGTCTGTATATAGTACTGATGCATATATATCTATCTATCGATGGCGGACGTATAGCCGGGACAGTTCAGGACTGACTTTTGGATGAGGGGATGTATAGCTCTGGTAGATGATCCCCGACTTTTGGCACCACGGATGACGGTTCAGATGACTTGGTACCTACTAGGTTATTTTCAGCAGGGTTGGACGGATTGGTAAGGCCTGTAAGGGAGTCAACTCGATAGTATCGGGTCCTCCCCATTTTGAATTAATACTGTTAACATGTGGCCTGTAGTAAATTTTACCAAACCTTGCACAGTTATAACACTTTCGGCTTTATGTTGGATATCTGTTTACTGCTTTCCATAACTGTCATTGCATGAGTCTTAGAGTTGCTTCAAGATACCATTAGGACCGTTGATAGGATCATGCCATTTCATTTATTGATAGCATGCTATTATTCTTGATATGTTGGATACGCTTCTGGATATGTTGATCATGTTACAGTTCTTGTTGATATGACAGTACACGTTCTGTTCCCGTTTTACATGTTGATCATGTTTTGGGATATGTTATACATGTTTCTGATATGTTGATATGTTGCCCGAGCTTCTGTTCTCGTTTACATGTTATCTGACAATTGTTTCTGATTATATGATGTTTGGAGATCTTGAATCTTTGCTGACATGTTGTTATGGGAATGTGTTGTTCTCATACATATATGTGACTACGTGAGAATGTGAATACGTGGTTACGGATTCTGTGAATCATTATATGTCATGCATCGAATATATGTATCTGAATGCTTATGAATTCAGTAACAATATGCCACCGAGAAGAGCACCCCGGAATCGTGTACCACCACTGCCACCCCAAAGAGATGTCACGCCACCCCCTGAAAGAGAAAGAACTCCGGAATTAAGGGATGTGCTACGACAATTTATGAGGGCTTGTGCACCGAGAGATAATCCTCCTAATGAAAGGTCATTGGAGAAGTTTCTGAGGATGAATCCACCTAAGTTCTATGGAGAACCGAACGACCTAAAGGCTGAGTTTATGAGTCTGGTTCAGGGAACTATGAATGTGATGGAGTATGAAGCTAGGTTTGTGAGGCTGATCAAGTATGCGCCTCATATTCTGAATGATGAGCGTCGCAAGACGAAGAGGTTTATCGATGGAGTGAAGCCTGAAATTCGGTTGGCACTTGCTTCTTTGGTTATTGAGACCTACAACCAGGCTGTTGATAGAGCGCTAAGGGTTGAGGCTGCACACAAGGAGATCAAGATAACTACTGCCCGTCAAGGACCTTCTAACCCTAAGCCTTATTAAGGGAATAAGCGACCTTCCGGACCTTTTCCCCAAGGAACGGGAAAGAGGCCAATGGTAACACCACAGCGTCAGCAGCAGAATGCTCCACCGAAACAGCAAGCACAGAAGCAGAAAGCGCCACAGCAGTATCAGAAGGCGCCCCAACAGCAGAGAGCACCTCAGCCAGGTCCAGAGGAAATTGTTTGTCGATACTGTCGCCGAACGGGACACACTGAGGAGAACTGTCGCAAGAAAGCTGGACAGTGTTTCGCGTGTGGTTCCCCTGAGCACCAGATGGATAGTTGCCCGCACAAGATCAGGAGATTTGGGGTCCAGGATAAAGGGAAAGGAGTGGTGGGTACGACGAACAAACCGGTGGTCAGAGGCAGAGCTTATGCTTTGGATGGTAAGGAGGAGGTTGATCCTTCGTCTGTTGTGGAAGGTATTGTGCACGTTCTTAACACACCAGTTAAGGTCTTGTATGACCCTGGTGCTACGCATTCATTTGTTGCTTCTGAATTATGTGCGCATTTACAGTTTCCGCTTGAATACTTGCCATATAAATTTGAAGTGAGTTCTCCTTTGGGAACTTGCCTTGTTACGGATCAAGTATATAAACGCTGCCCTATATGTATTGGTACCCGTTGTTACCCGACGGATCTGATTGAGTTACCGATGATAAGATACGAGGTTATACTTGGTATGGATTGGTTGTCTAAGTATCGAGCTAAGTTAGATTGTTACAAGAAAGAGATCATCTTGGAAGAAGATGAAAGTGGGACATCAGAAGGGAAAGTTGAGAAGTTATCAGTGATTTCTTCGATGGAAGCTAAGAAGTTGATTCAGAAAGGAGCTAGTGGATTTGTGGCTTATCTTTTGAATAGACCGAAAGATCAACTTAAGATCGAAGAAGTGGAAGTGGTGAACGAGTTCCTAGATGTGTTTCCTGAGCATTTAGATTCGTTACCTCCTGATCGAGAGTTGGAGTTTACGATCGAGACAATATCAGGAGCTGAGCCGTATTCAAAGACACCTTACAGAATGGCACCAGCTGAATTGGATGAACTGAGGAAGCAATTGGACGAGTTGATTGAGTCAGGATATGTTCGACCGAGCACCTCGCCGTGGGGAGCGCCTGTACTTTTCGTTAAGAAGAAGGATGGATCATTGCGTTTATGCATTGACTATCGGGAGCTGAACAGGATAACAATCAAGAATAAGTATCCTCTCCCTCATATCGAAGAGCTGTTCGATATACTTCAAGGATCGAAGGTCTACTCCAAGTTAGATCTAAGACAAGGGTATTATCAATTGAAGATAAGGGAAGCAGATATTCCTAAGACTGCTTTCAACAGCCGATACGGACATTATGAGTTTGTAGTAATGCCGTTTGGTTTGACAAACGCACCAGCTGCATTCATGGATATGATGCACCGTATATTCAAGCCGTTTCTCGACAAGTTTGTAGTGATCTTCATCGACGATATCTTGGTATTTTCGAAGACACCGGAGGAACATGCTGAGCATCTTCGAATCGTGTTACGCACTTTGCTGGATCACAAGCTATATGCAAAGTTCAGTAAATGCGAATTCTGGCTTGAGAGAGTTACATTTCTCGGACACATCATATCAGGATCTGGAATCGAAGTAGATCCCTCGAAGATCGAGACGATTATGGATTGGAAGTCACCGAAGAATCCTTCAGAAGTGAGGAGTTTTCTGGGATTAGCTGGTTACTACCGAAGGTTTGTCCAAGATTTCTCGAAGATAGCTACACCTCTCACTAAGTTGACAAAGAAAGAAGGGAAGTTTGAATGGACGGAGAAGTGTGAGCAAAGTTTTCAAAGATTGAAGGAGATGCTAACAACTGCACCCGTGTTAGCGTTACCAGAAGGAAAAGAAGGATATACTGTTTACACCGATGCTTCGAAAGAAGGACTAGGAGGAGTTTTGATGCAGAATGGAAAAGTGATTGCGTATGCATCAAGGAAACTCAAAACGCATGAAGTCAACTACCCGACACATGATTTGGAGTTAGCCGCGATAATTTTTGCTCTGGGAAAATGGAGACATTACCTGTATGGAGTTACGTTTGAGATCTTTACTGATCATAAGAGCCTGCGATATCTATTCACTCAGAAGGAGTTGAATATGCGACAGAGGAGATGGATGGAATTTCTGGAGGACTACGATTGCATTATTCAGTACCATCCAGGAAAGGCGAATGTTGTAGCAGATGCTCTAAGCAGGAAAGTTCGTTTGGCACAGATTTCTGCCAACCCCGAAGTTGATCTAAGAGAAAGAATGGAGGTGATAACTAAAGCTCGAATCGCGAACGTTGTGATTATATCACCTTTGAAAGAACAAGTACTGGAGGCACAGAAGAACGACGAGTGGATTAAGAAATGTCTCGAATCTAAGGAGAAGGATGATGAGACCAAGTTCAAGGTTGATGAACATGGAGTATTGAGGTACAAAGGTCGAGTATGCGTACCAACTGTTTTGAGGAAAGAGATTCTCGACGAAGCGCATAAGACTAAGTACACGATACATCCCGGAGGCACTAAGATGTATCAAGATGTTAAGACGCATTTCTGGTGGAACGGAATGAAGAGAGACATAGCCAACTATGTCAAGAAGTGCTTAACTTGTCAGAAAGTTAAAGCTGAGCACCAAAAGCCGAGTGGGAAGTTGCAACCATTACCGATTCCGACTTGGAAGTGGGAGCAAATCACGATGGATTTTGTCACTGGATTACCCAAAGTCAGAGGAGGACAAGATAGTATCTGGGTGATCATTGATCGATTGACAAAGTCAGCGCACTTTTTGCCAGTAAAGACGACGGATAAGGTTAACACGTTGGCAAAGCTGTATCAACAAGAGATTGTTAGACTACATGGAGTCCCGAACAGTATAGTCTCGGATAGAGATCCGAAATTCACGTCGCACTTGTGGAAAGAAATTCAGACTTTGATGGGAACAAAGTTGAACTTCAGTACTGCAGCACATCCTCAGACGGATGGACAATCAGAAAGGATGATCAAATACTTGGAAGATATGCTAAGAGCTTACGCTTTGGACTTCCAGGAAAGTTGGAAAGATTGTTTACCTCTTGTGGAGTTTGCATACAATAATAGTTATCAAGCTTCTATTAAAGCTGCTCCATATGAAGCTCTGTATGGAAGAAAATGTAGATCCCCGTTATACTGGGATTTGGATGAAGCGAGATGTACTGAGGAAGGACCGATCAGAGTGAATTCAGCAAAATGGATAAGAGAAGCGACAGAAAAGATTCAGATCATTCGCCAGAGAATGAAAGCTGCCCAGGACAGGCAGAAGAGTTATGCTGATCGACGAAGAAGGGATTTGGAATTCGCAGTAGGCGAAAAGGTATTTCTGAAGGCATCGCCAAGGAAAGGGTTTTCCCGAATTGGGAAAGGTGGAAAATTAAACCCAAGATATGTTGGACCGTATGAGATACTAGAGAGAGTCGGACCGACTACTTATAGATTGGATTTGCCTGTAGGTCTTACAGGAATCCACAACGTATTTCATGTATCTCAGCTTCGCAAGTGTTTCTCGGATGAGACAGAGGTTGTGCCGGTAGAGGAGATACCGTTGGAACCAGATTTGACTTATGTTTTGAAGCCCGCTAAGATTCTAGACAGGAAGTTTCAAGAGCTGAGGAATAGGAAGATTCCTTTAGTTAAAGTCCTTTGGAAAGGACATGGGACAGAAGAGGCAACCTGGGAGACAGAAGAGAAAATGCAGAAACATCACCCTGAGTTGTTTGTAGTTACAGCGGAAGAATCTGAGGACAGATTCTCTTTAAGGAGGGGTGATTGTAACAGCCCAAAACAGGGCCTGGATGAAAACAGTAAGTTAAGGGCATTGGTAAAGCGTTTATAGACCGTGATCCAACTTTTTGAATCATCGTGCATTGCATTCTTACATGAACTTTGTGCTCGTATATGTTCTGACATGTTTTAAGGGGGAATTCTTGACCTTTGATTCAGTTTACTATTCATAACCCGAGCCTACCTTGTTCTACTGCTACTCGAACCCTAGAGGTTCATCACACATGTTTCCTAATCGTTTGAACTTGTTTCCCGAGCTCAGAAAGTCTTTCTTGAGCCATAAGGGTATTTTTGGAACTTACCGACCAAAGTTACTATTCATCAGAAAATGAGCTTTTGATTCTGATACCTTTTTCTACCCAAGTTACAGTCGAATCGATCCTTGAGTCGAGACGAGTCTTTTGAAATCATTCTTGGCTTGGAAATCCATTCCGGAACTTTGTTTTATTGAAAACGTTTTTGAAAACCCTAGTTTACTATTCCTTTTTCGAACGGTTTTCATTCGGAAAATGTTTTCTCTTCGGATTTGCAGTACTTGAGCTATTTCAAGATTTTTGAGATGTTTTACAACTCTTGATTCAAGTCCTAGCTTGAAAATTTGAAGCGTACGTTCGTACGTGAGAATTCACTATTCATCCTACGTTTTCAACTTTTTAACGGTAAAACGTTTTATAGTCAATTTTGGACTCAAAACGCTTCTCGATTTATTTCTTGAATTTTGGAAGCAATCCGGACTTGAAAATCATTCTAGAAAGTCGTTTTTCACTCATGTCGAGTTTCGAGCTCAAAACTTTTATTCACTAAAACGAATGTATCTTTCAAACGGTAAATCCGATTTCGATGAATGAATATGCGTTTCGAAGCTAATTTTCTTGCCGTCGGAATGGTTAAACTTCCAGCCACTTATCCTCGAGTCTTGGGGGACGAAATTACAGAAATACCCCCAGCAGCCCCATTTTAGCTTCAACATACCTAAAGCTTCCAAGAGAATCTATCCAAAGTTTGCTCTCCTACCCTTCTCCACATTTTATTTCCAAGGTGAGGGGCTTATCTTCAGCTATAAATAGAGGCCAAGAGGCATTGCATTCCTTGCTCAAAGTTGTGTTAACAACACCCTTTCTTCTCTCCCTCTCCCCCTCTTGCCGTCGGCCACCCCCCCTTGTAGCTAGGTTAGTTTGTTTTGTTTTTATGTTATGTTAGTTTAGTTTATGTTTTTATGTTATGGTATGTTTATATTATGTTTAGGTTGGGTCTTAGGGTCTTCCCTAAGCCATATAGGATTTTATTTTATGCATTTATTATATAGTTTTTATGATATGTTTGTGTAGTTGTTTATATGTTTTAATTGTTTAGTATATGCATGAATATGTTATCAATTGCTCTAGTATATGCTATGATCATGTGATATGATTGTTATATTATGAGAATTGATGCATGATTATGGAATTTGAATTATGTTCATACATGTTTGCTAATGGAATAGTGAGTTACAATTTATTATGTCACAACTTGTTACATGTTGATATGGAATTAAATTGTTACATGTTACATGCCTAAAGGTTCATGATATATGATATGGTATGATATGATATATGTTGTGACATGTTGTCACATTGTTATATGACTCTTGATTATGAATTGAGTTTATGATATGATTTGGATTAATGGATTAGTGCCTTGATCATGTTGTACACTTTATTAGTGTCACATGTTATAACCTAAGATTGATTAGTGTTTCATAACTTGATCTTATGCCTTAATTGGATCTCTTAACTATAGGTTATACCTTTAACCTAGATCACACTTGATTATATTAACATGAACTTGAAACTATAGGTTATAATCAAGATCATAATTTGATTAGGGTGTGTGTGTGTGTGCATGCCGTGTGTGTGTGTGTGCTCGTGCATGGTGTGTGTGTGTACCGTGTGTATGTGGGTGTGTGTATAGTAAGGGTTTGACCCGACCCTTTGACCCGACATGTGAATAGTAACCTGTGAATAGTAATCGTGAATAGTAATCTGGAATAGTACTTTTGAATAGTACTTTTGAATAGTAAAAATGAATTAAAACTTGTGCTTTCTCTATAGACATTTGCACCTAGGGTTTCCATATCCAGGGTCTAAAATGTGTTTTCAAAATGTGTTTTCTTTCGTGGACTTGTTTCTTAACCTAAGGTTTGCGATAGGATTCATAATTTGACTAAAGCTTACTCGGTTATAGTAAGATCATAGTCTAACATTAAGAGTAACTCACTTTGACGTATTCCTTTGTGTGTTACCTTCTTGAATACCTTAAATGGTATTACTCTCTTGTGTTACATGTTCTTTACATGTTCCTTGTTCATTGTTTCATGCATTTCATATGCATCTTGGTTAGTAGTGGGTCTTAGTTGTTAAGCTCACTCTAGTACACCACCTACAGGAGTTAAAGTTGAGCACTGGGATCCCCAGGGCACCGCATAATCTGTCTACCTACCTTTTGTTACTGATAGGTGAGGTGAAGTTATAAATGTTTTCCAACTGGAACCACGATTATACTATCGTATCATATGTTTTGAAATTCAAAGCTAAACCTTGTTTTGAAGTATCCCTTTTATCGGGACATTCTCTTGAAAGGATCATTCATACTTTAATAGTATACCTTGATCTACAACACATGTTTTCCAAAGTTCTGCATTCTTGTTCAAAGACAGTTACATGTTTTGCATATGTTTTCAAAGTACAGTTTACAGACAGTTTCACATGTTTTCAGACAGAATCATATGTTTTACAGACAGCATCATATGTTACAGTTTCAGTTTCACATGTTATAGATAGCATACTGGAGTGTTACTCTGGTCACTGCTCATCTTAAATGCAAGCATACAGTTTACAGTTTGGGCCCGGCGGTTATGTGTGGAGGTGATGCTTGGAAGGTGAGCGCCAACGACATCACCAATACCGGCCGCCACACTTAGACTATTGACACCGACTTTTAACAGGAGGTTTGTTAAGTCAGGACAATTTGTCTGGGAACGGACAGCAAATCTGTTCCCATTACATGTTTACAGGTCGCCTAGGGCTAGCTACCCGAAGTGACAACCGGTGGAGGATGGTGCATGTTTGTATGTGTTGGTAAGAGTTGTTGTTGACCTTGGTCCAATAGTCTACTGTGTACGGAGTTGTTGTTGACCTTGGTCCAATGCTCTACTTTATGTGGGGTTATTGTTGATCCTGGTCCGATACTCTACTATACGTGGAATTATTGTTGATCCTGGTCCGATGCTCTACCGAATCATGTTTTCTGGAGTAAGGATGGAGGAGCCTAGCTTGCGGGCAAAATTCTGTTTCATAAAGGATGGTTCATATCTGGAAAAGTTCACTTTACCCTTATCCCGTTTTATGAAAGAACTATGAACCATCAACAGCATATGTGTGCGCGTGTGATAGCATTCATGAAAATGTTTTATAACGTGCATTCTTTTACAGCATCGCATTCAAAGAGTTTTATCAATCGAACTTGTTTCAAGTTCTTCATTAAAGCATTGCATTTAACAGTTTCGAACTTTACTTCAAGTTCTTTAATTCAGTACTTTCTTTAAAGTATTCCCTCACTTAGTCCTTTTGACTAATACCTCTCCCGTTTTCTTGCCTCGTGGTTTCAGGTCTTGCAGCCGCAGTCTAGAGGTATCTTGAAGCTCTAGATTGTCATTTTTGTTTCAGTCAGGACTTAGTATTACTTCCTCTTTTGCGTCCTGCATATGTTTTATGGCTGCATCACTTTATGTTTCTGTTTATGCTTCTGAATACTTGAGTATCGTTGTTATACTCTTTCTGCTACTCTGCTACCGATATTTGAACTCTATTGTATCGGTACTTATATGTGAATATGTTATATGTTCTGATATGCCGAGTCTCTCTTACACGATCAATATGTTCTTGCTTGTTACATACCATCACGCACATGTTTTGAAAAGTTTTAAAATACTCTGATTTTTCCGCTGCATAGCCACATCGTTGTACATGTATAGTTCTGATAGACAGCCGTTCGCTGGAGTATTTCTTGAGTGATGGCTCACACCATTACTTGAGGGGTGCTTCAGTGCGGGGGTTGAGACGCCGCTCTCCTCTTGTTCTGGTACGGGTGGGGGCGTTACAGAATCGGTCAGGCGATTCTTAATCTATGTCGCACTTATTATTGTTTTATATTATTTTGTTACTCCCCTAGCATGTTTCTTTTGTGTATGATATGAGCCCCATCGTGATTCTTCTCCGTGGGGTATGATGTATTGCAAACCTAGGTCATAATCCCAAACAAATCTTAACATCATCTTTGTTACCATGCAGAAAACATTGTGATTGATACATTCAAATCAAGCTTGGGCATAACCAATTATACAATGATCCCATTACAAATTTGATTCAAGTCTCCTAAGGTTGTTGGCCATTACACACATCATGGAACTTGAATTTGGCCACAAAAATTATTAAATCGCTCACGCGACTTGATGAATCGCTCAGGCGATTCTTAATCTATGTCGCACTTATTATTGTTTTATATTATTTTGTTAGTCCCCTAGCATGTTTCTTTTGTGTATGATATGAGCCTCATCGTGATTCTTCTCCGTGGGGTATGATGTATTACAAACCTAGGTCATAATCCCAAACAAATCTTAACATCATCTTTGTTACCATGTAGAAAACATTGTGATTGATACATTCAAATTAAGCTTGGGCATAACCAATTATACAATGATCCCATTACAAATTTGATTCAAGTCTCCTAAGGTTGTTGGCCATTACACACATCATGGAACTTGAATTTGGCCACAAAAATTATTAAATCGCTCACGCGACTTGATGAATCGCTCAGGCGATTCTTAATCTATGTCGCACTTATTATTGTTTTATATTATTTTGTTACTCCCCTAGCATGTTTCTTTTGTGTATGATATGAGCCCCATCGTGATTCTTCTCCGTGGGGTATGATGTATTGCAAACCTAGGTCATAATCCCAAACAAATCTTATCATTATCTTTGTTACCATGTAGAAAACATTGTGATTGATACATTCAAATCAAGCTTGGGCATAACCAATTATACAATGATCCCATTACAAATTTGATTCAAGTCCCCTATGGTTGTTGGCCATTACACACATCATGGAACTTGAATTTGGCCACAAAAATTATTAAATCACTCACGCGACTTGATGAATCACTCAGGCGATTCTTAATCTATGTCGCACTTATTATTGTTTTATATTATTTTGTTAGTCCTCTAGCATGTTTCTTTTGCGTATGATATGAGCCTCATCGTGATTCTTCCCCTTGGGGTATGATGTATTGCAAACCTAGGTCATAATCCCAAACAAATTTTAACATCATCTTTGTTACCATGCAGAAAACATTGTGATTGATACATTCAAATCAAGCTTGGGCATAACCAATTATACAATGATCCCATTACAAATTTGATTCAAGTCTCCTAAGGTTGTTGGCTATTACACACATCATGGAACTTGAATTTGGCCACAAAAATTATTAAATCGCTCAAGCGACTTGATGAATCGGTCAGGCGATTCTTAATCTATGTCGCACTTATTATTGTTTTATATTATTTTGTTACTCCCCTAGCATGTTTCTTTTGTGTATGATATGAGCCCCATCGTGATTCTTCTCCGTGGGGTATGATGTATTGCAAACCTAGGTCATAATCCCAAACAAATCTTAACATCATCTTTGTTACCATGCAGAAAACATTGTGATTGATACATTCAAATCAAGCTTGGGCATAACCAATTATACAATGATCCCATTACAAATTTGATTCAAGTCTCCTAAGGTTGTTGGCCATTACACACATCATGGAACTTGAATTTGGCCACAAAAATTATTAAATCGCTCACGCGACTTGATGAATCGTTCAGGCGATTCTTAATCTATGTCGCACTTATTATTGTTTTATATTATTTTGTTAGTCCTCTAGCATGTTTCTTTTGTGTATGATATGAGCCTCATCGTGATTCTTCTCCGTGGGGTATGATGTATTGCAAACCTAGGTCATAATCCCAAACAAATCTTAACATCATCTTTGTTACCTTGTAGAAAACATTGTGATTGATACATTCAAATTAAGCTTGGGCATAACCAATTATACAATGATCCCATTACAAATTTGATTCAAGTCTCCTAAGGTTGTTGGCCATTACACACATCATGGAACTTGAATTTGGCCACAAAGATTATTAAATCGCTCACGCGATTTGATGAATCGCTCAGGCGATTCTTAATCTATGTCGCACTTATTATTGTTTTATATTATTTTGTTACTCCCCTAGCATGTTTCTTTTGTGTATGATATGAGCCCCATCGTGATTCTTCTCCGTGGGGTATGATGTATTGCAAACCTAGGTCATAATCCCAAACAAATCTTATCATTATCTTTGTTACCATGTAGAAAACATTGTGATTGATACATTCAAATCAAGCTTGGGCATAACCAATTATACAATGATCCCATTACAAATTTGATTCAAATCTCCTAAGGTTGTTGGCCATTACACACATCATGGAACTTGAATTTGGCCACAAAAATTATTAAATCGCTCACGCGACTTGATGAATCGCTCAGGCGATTCTTAATCTATGTCGCACTTATTATTGTTTTATATTATTTTGTTACTCCCCTAGCATGTTTCTTTTGTGTATGATATGAGCCCCATCGTGATTCTTCTCCGTGGGGTATGATGTATTGCAAACCTAGGTCATAATCCCAATCAAATCTTAACATCATCTTTGTTACCATGCAGAAAACATTGTGATTGATACATTCAAATCAAGCTTGGGCATAACCAATTATACAATGATCCCATTACAAATTTGATTCAAGTCTCCTAAGGTTGTTGGCCATTACACACATCATGGAACTTGAATTTGGCCACAAAAATTATTAAATCGCTCACGCGACTTGATGAATCGCTCAGGCGATTCTTAATCTATGTCGAACTTATTATTGTTTGATATTATTTTGTTAGTCCCCTAGCATGTTTCTTTTGTGTATGATATGAGCCTCATCGTGATTCTTCTCCGTGGGGTATGATGTATTGCAAACCTAGGTCATAATCCCAAAAAAATCTTAACATCATCTTTGTTACCATGCAGAAGACATTGTGATTGATACATTCAAATCAAGCTTGGGCATAACCAATTATACAATGATCCCATTACAAATTTGATTCAAGTCTCCTAAGGTGGTTGGCCATTACACACATCATGGAACTTGAATTTGGCCACAAAAATTATTAAATCACTCACGCGACTTGATGAATCGCTCAGGCGATTCTTAATCTATGTCGCACTTATTATTGTTTTATGTTATTTTGTTAGTCCCCTAGCATGTTTCTTTTGTGTATGATATGAGCCTCATCGTGATTCTTCTCCGTGGGGTATGATGTATTGCAAACCTAGGTCATAATCCCAAACAAATCTTAACATCATCTTTGCTACCATGTAGAAAACATTGTGATTGATACATTCAAATCAAGCTTGGGCATAACCAATTATACAATGATCCCATTACAAATTTGATTCAAGTCTCCTAAGGTTGTTGGCCATTACACACATCATGGAACTTGAATTTGGCCACAAAAATTATTAAATCGCTCAGGCGACTTGATGAATCGCTCAGGCGATTCTTAATCTATGTCGCACTTATTATTGTTTTATATTATTTTGTTAGTCCCCTAGCATGTTTCTTTTGTGTATGATATGAGCCTCATCGTGATTCTTCTCCGTGGGGTATGATGTATTGCAAACCTAGGTCATAATCCCAAACAAATCTTAACATCATCTTTGTTACCATGTAGAAAACATTGTGATTGATACATTCAAATCAAGCTTGGGCATAACCAATTATACAATGATCCCATTACAAATTTGATTCAAGTCTCCTAAGGTTGTTGGCCATTACACACAGTATGGAACTTGAACATGGCCACAAAAATTATTAAATCGCTCACGTGACTTGATGAATCGCTCAGGCGATTCTTAATCTATGTCGCACTTATTATCGTTTTATATTATTTTGTTAGTCCTCTAGCATGTTTCTTTTGCGTATGATATGAGCCTCATCGTGATTCTTCTCCGTGGGGTATGATGTATTGCAAACCTAGGTCTTAATCCCAAACAAATCTTAACATCATCTTCGTTACCATGTAGAAAACATTGTGATTGATACATTCAAATCAAGCTTGGGCATAACCAATTATACAATGATCCCATTACAAATTTGATTCAAGTCTCCTAAGGTTGTTGGCCATTACACACATCATGGAACTTGAATTTGGCCACAAAAATTATTAAATCACTCACGCGACTTGATGAATCGCTCAGGCGATTCTTAATCTATGTCGCACTTATTATTGTTTTATATTATTTTGTTACTCCCCTAGCATGTTTCTTTTGTGTATGATATGAGCCCCATCGTGATTCTTCTCCGTGGGGTATGATGTATTGCAAACCTAGGTCATAATCCCAAACAAATCTTAACATCATCTTTGTTACCATGCAGAAAACATTGTGATTGATACATTCAAATCAAGCTTGGGCATAACCAATTATACAATGATCCCATTACAAATTTGATTCAAGTCTCCTAAGGTTGTTGGCCATTACACACATCCTGGAACTTGAATTTGGCCACAAAAATAATTAAATCGCTCACGCGACTTGATGAATCGCTCAGGCGATTCTTAATCTATGTCGCACTTATTATTGTTTTATATTATTTTGTTAGTCCCCTAGCATGTTTCTTTTGTGTATGATATGAGCCTCATCGTGATTCTTCTCCGTGGGGTATGATGTATTGCAAACCTAGGTCATAATCCCAAACAAATCTTAACATCATCTTTGTTACCATGCAGAAAACATTGTGATTGATACATTCAAATCAAGCTTGGGCATAACCAATTATACAATGATCCCATTACAAATTTGATTCAAGTCTCCTAAGGTTGTTGGCCATTACACACATCATGGAACTTGAATTTGGCCACAAAAATTATTAAATCGCTCATTCGACTTGATGAATCGCTCAGGCGATTCTTAATCTATGTCGCACTTATTATTGTTTTATATTATTTTGTTAGTCCCCTAGCATGTTTCTTTTGTGTATGATATGAGCCTCATCGTGATTCTTCTCCGTGGGGTATGATGTATTGCAAACCTAGGTCATAATCCCAAACAAATCTTAACATCATCTTTGTTACCTTGTAGAAAACATTGTGATTGATACATTCAAATTAAGCTTGGGCATAACCAATTATACAATGACCCCATAACAAATTTGATTCAAGTCTCCTAAGGTTGTTGGCCATTACACACATCACGGAACTTGAATTTGGCCACAAAGATTATTAAATCGCTCACGCGATTTGATGAATCGCTCAGGCGATTCTTAATCTATGTCGCACTTATTATTGTTTTATATTATTTTGTTACTCCCCTAGCATGTTTCTCTTGTGTATGATATGAGCCCCATCGTGATTCTTCTCCGTGGGGTATGATGTATTGCAAACCTAGGTCATAAGCCCAAACAAATCTTAACATCATCTTTGTTACCATGCAGAAAACATTGTGATTGATACATTCAAATCAAGCTTGGGCATAACCAATTATACAATGATCCCATTACAAATTTGATTCAAGTCTCCTAAGGTTGTTGGCCATTACACACATCATGGAACTTGAATTTGGCCACAAAAATTATTAAATCGCTCACGCGACTTGATGAATCGCTCAGGCGATTCTTAATCTATGTCGCACTTATTATTGTTTTATATTATTTTGTTAGTCCCCTAGCATGTTTCTTTTGTGTATGATATGAGCCTCATCGTGATTCTTCTCCGTGGGGTATGATGTATTGCAAACCTAGGTCATAATCCCAAACAAATCTTAACATCATCTTTGTTACCTTGTAGAAAACATTGTGATTGATACATTCAAATTAAGCTTGGGCATAACCAATTATACAATGACCCCATAACAAATTTGATTCAAGTCTCCTAAGGTTGTTGGCCATTACACACATCACGGAACTTGAATTTGGCCACAAAGATTATTAAATCGCTCACGCGATTTGATGAATCGCTCAGGCGATTCTTAATCTATGTCGCACTTATTATTGTTTTATATTATTTTGTTACTCCCCTAGCATGTTTCTCTTGTGTATGATATGAGCCCCATCGTGATTCTTCTCCGTGGGGTATGATGTATTGCAAACCTAGGTCATAAGCCCAAACAAATCTTAACATCATCTTTGTTACCATGTAGAAAACATTGTGATTGATACATTCAAATCAAGCTTGGGCATAACCAATTATACAATGATCCCATTACAAATTTGATTCAAGTCTCCTAAGGTTGTTGGCCATTACACACATCATGGAACTTGAATTTGGCCACAAAAATTATTAAATCGCTCACGCGACTTGATGAATCGCTCAGGCGATTCTTAATCTATGTCGCACTTATTATTGTTTTATATTATTTTGTTACTCCCCTAGCATGTTTCTTTTGTGTATGATATGAGCCCCATCGTGATTCTTCTCCGTGGGGTATGATGTATTGCAAACCTAGGTCATAATCCCAAACAAATCTTAACATCATCTTTGTTACCATGCAGAAAACATTGTGATTGATACATTCAAATCAAGCTTGGGCATAACCAATTATACAATGATCCCATTACAAATTTGATTCAAGTCTCCTAAGGTTGTTGGCCATTACACACATCATGGAACTTGAATTTGGCCACAAAAATTATTAAATCGCTCACGCGACTTGATGAATCGCTCAGGCGATTCTTAATCTATGTCGCACTTATTATTGTTTTATATTATTTTGTTACTCCCCTAGCATGTTTCTTTTGTGTATGATATGAGCCCCATCGTGATTCTTCTCCGTGGGGTATGATGTATTGCAAACCTAGGTCATAATCCCAAACAAATCTTAACATCATCTTTGTTACCATGCAGAAAACATTGTGATTGATACATTCAAATCAAGCTTGGGCATAACCAATTATACAATGATCCCATTACAAATTTGATTCAAGTCTCCTAAGGTTGTTGGCCATTACACACATCATGGAACTTGAATTTGGCCACAAAAATTATTAAATCGCTCACGCGACTTGATGAATCGCTCAGGCGATTCTTAATCTATGTCGCACTTATTATTGTTTTATATTATTTTGTTAGTCCCCTAGCATGTTTCTTTTGTGTATGATATGAGCCTCATCGTGATTCTTCTCCGTGGGGTATGATGTATTGCAAACCTAGGTCATAATCCCAAACAAATCTTAACATCATCTTTGTTACCTTGTAGAAAACATTGTGATTGATACATTCAAATTAAGCTTGGGCATAACCAATTATACAATGACCCCATAACAAATTTGATTCAAGTCTCCTAAGGTTGTTGGCCATTACACACATCACGGAACTTGAATTTGGCCACAAAGATTATTAAATCGCTCACGCGATTTGATGAATCGCTCAGGCGATTCTTAATTTATGTCGCACTTATTATTGTTTTATATTATTTTGTTACTCCCCTAGCATGTTTCTCTTGTGTATGATATGAGCCCCATCGTTATTCTTCTCCGTGGGGTATGATGTATTGCAAACCTAGGTCATAAGCCCAAACAAATCTTAACATCATCTTTGTTACCATGTAGAAAACATTGTGATTGATACATTCAAATCAAGCTTGGGCATAACCAATTATACAATGATCCCATTACAAATTTGATTCAAGTCTCCTAAGGTTGTTGGCCATTACACACATCATGGAACTTGAATTTGGCCACAAAAATTATTAAATCGCTCACGCGACTTGATGAATCGCTCAGGCGATTCTTAATCTATGTCGCACTTATTATTGTTTTATATTATTTTGTTACTCCCCTAGCATGTTTCTTTTGTGTATGATATGAGCCCCATCGTGATTCTTCTCCGTGGGGTATGATGTATTGCAAACCTAGGTCATAATCCCAAACAAATCTTAACATCATCTTTGTTACCATGCAGAAAACATTGTGATTGATACATTCAAATCAAGCTTGGGCATAACCAATTATACAATGATCCCATTACAAATTTGATTCAAGTCTCCTAAGGTTGTTGGCCATTACACACATCATGGAACTTGAATTTGGCCACAAAAATTATTAAATCGCTCACGCGACTTGATGAATCGCTCAGGCGATTCTTAATCTATGTCGCACTTATTATTGTTTTATATTATTTTGTTAGTCCCCTAGCATGTTTCTTTTGTGTATGATATGAGCCTCATCGTGATTCTTCTCCGTGGGGTATGATGTATTGCAAACCTAGGTCATAATCCCAAACAAATCTTAACATCATCTTTGTTACCATGTAGAAAACATTGTGATTGATACATTCAAATCAAGCTTGGGCATAACCAATTATACAATGATCCCATTACAAATTTGATTCAAGTCTCCTAAGGTTGTTGGCCATTACACACATCATGGAACTTGAATTTGGCCACAAAAATTATTAAATCGCTCACGCGACTTGATGAATCGCTCAGGCGATTCTTAATTTGTGTCGCACTTATTATTGTTTTATATTATTTTGTTAGTCCCCTAGCATGTTTCTTTTGTGTATGATATGAGCCTCATCGTGATTCTTCTCCGTGGGGTATGATGTATTGCAAACCTAGGTCATAATCCCAAACAAATCTTAACATCATCTTTGTTACCTTGTAGAAAACATTGTGATTGATACATTCAAATTAAGCTTGGGCATAACCAATTATACAATGACCCCATAACAAATTTGATTCAAGTCTCCTAAGGTTGTTGGCCATTACACACATCACGGAACTTGAATTTGGCCACAAAGATTATTAAATCGCTCACGCGATTTGATGAATCGCTCAGGCGATTCTTAATCTATGTCGCACTTATTATTGTTTTATATTATTTTGTTACTCCCCTAGCATGTTTCTCTTGTGTATGATATGAGCCCCATCGTGATTCTTCTCCGTGGGGTA
Source organism: Lantana camara (assembly GCA_037501455.1). Taxonomy (NCBI): domain Eukaryota; kingdom Viridiplantae; phylum Streptophyta; class Magnoliopsida; order Lamiales; family Verbenaceae; genus Lantana; species Lantana camara. The sequence goes on along the minus strand of CM074857.1, from coordinate 60,720,710 downwards.
TGATGTATTGCAAACCTAGGTCATAAGCCCAAACAAATCTTAACATCATCTTTGTTACCATGTAGAAAACATTGTGATTGATACATTCAAATCAAGCTTGGGCATAACCAATTATACAATGATCCCATTACAAATTTGATTCAAGTCTCCTAAGGTTGTTGGCCATTACACACATCATGGAACTTGAATTTGGCCACAAAAATTATTAAATCGCTCACGCGACTTGATGAATCGCTCAGGCGATTCTTAATCTATGTCGCACTTATTATTGTTTTATATTATTTTGTTACTCCCCTAGCATGTTTCTTTTGTGTATGATATGAGCCCCATCGTGATTCTTCTCCGTGGGGTATGATGTATTGCAAACCTAGGTCATAATCCCAAACAAATCTTAACATCATCTTTGTTACCATGCAGAAAACATTGTGATTGATACATTCAAATCAAGCTTGGGCATAACCAACTATACAATGATCCCATTACAAATTTGATTCAAGTCTCCTAAGGTTGTTGGCCATTACACACATCATGGAACTTGAATTTGGCCACAAAAATTATTAAATCGCTCACACGACTTGATGAATCGCTCAGGCGATTCTTAATCTATGTCGCACTTATTATTGTTTCATATTATTTTGTTACTCCCCTAGCATGTTTCTTTTGTGTATGATATGAGCCCCATCGTGATTCTTCTCCGTGGGGTATGATGTATTGCAAACCTAGGTCATAATCCCAAACAAATCTTAACATCATCTTTGTTACCATGCAGAAAACATTGTGATTGATACATTCAAATCAAGCTTGGGCATAACCAATTATACAATGATCCCATTACAAATTTGATTCAAGTCTCCTAAGGTTGTTGGCCATTACACACATCATGGAACTTGAATTTGGCCACAAAAATTATTAAATCGCTCACGCGACTTGATGAATCGCTCAGGCGATTCTTAATCTATGTCGCACTTATTATTGTTTTATATTATTTTGTTAGTCCCCTAGCATGTTTCTTTTGTGTATGATATGAGCCTCATCGTGATTCTTCTCCGTGGGGTATGATGTATTGCAAACCTAGGTCATAATCCCAAACAAATCTTAACATCATCTTTGTTACCATGTAGAAAACATTGTGATTGATACATTCAAATCAAGCTTGGGCATAACCAATTATACAATGATCCCATTACAAATTTGATTCAAGTCTCCTAACGTTGTTGGCCATTACACACATCATGGAACTTGAATTTGGCCACAAAAATTATTAAATCGCTCACGCGACTTGATGAATCGCTCAGGCGATTCTTAATTTGTGTCGCACTTATTATTGTTTTATATTATTTTGTTAGTCCCCTAGCATGTTTTCTTTTGCGTATGATATGAGCCTCATCGTGATTCTTCTCCGTGGGGTATGATGTATTGCAAACCTAGGTCATAATCCCAAACAAATCTTAACATCATCTTCGTTACCATGTAGAAAACATTGTGATTGATACATTCAAATCAAGCTTGGGCATAACCAATTATACAATGATCCCATTACAAATTTGATTCAAGTCTCCTAAGGTTGTTGGCCATTACACACATCATGGAACTTGAATTTGGCCACAAAAATTATTAAATCGCTCACGCGACTTGATGAATCGCTCAGGCGATTCTTAATCTATGTCGCACTTATTATTGTTTTATATTATTTTGTTACTCCCCTAGCATGTTTCTTTTGTGTATGATATGAGCCCCATCGTGATTCTTCTCCGTGGGGTATGATGTATTGCAAACCTAGGTCATAATCCCAAACAAATCTTAACATCATCTTTGTTACCATGCAGAAAACATTGTGATTGATACATTCAAATCAAGCTTGGGCATAACCAACTATACAATGATCCCATTACAAATTTGATTCAAGTCTCCTAAGGTTGTTGGCCATTACACACATCATGGAACTTGAATTTGGCCACAAAAATTATTAAATCGCTCACACGACTTGATGAATCGCTCAGGCGATTCTTAATCTATGTCGCACTTATTATTGTTTCATATTATTTTGTTACTCCCCTAGCATGTTTCTTTTGTGTATGATATGAGCCCCATCGTGATTCTTCTCCGTGGGGTATGATGTATTGCAAACCTAGGTCATAATCCCAAACAAATCTTAACATCATCTTTGTTACCATGCAGAAAACATTGTGATTGATACATTCAAATCAAGCTTGGGCATAACCAATTATACAATGATCCCATTACAAATTTGATTCAAGTCTCCTAAGGTTGTTGGCCATTACACACATCATGGAACTTGAATTTGGCCACAAAAATTATTAAATCGCTCACGCGACTTGATGAATCGCTCAGGCGATTCTTAATCTATGTCGCACTTATTATTGTTTTATATTATTTTGTTAGTCCCCTAGCATGTTTCTTTTGTGTATGATATGAGCCTCATCGTGATTCTTCTCCGTGGGGTATGATGTATTGCAAACCTAGGTCATAATCCCAAACAAATCTTAACATCATCTTTGTTACCATGTAGAAAACATTGTGATTGATACATTCAAATCAAGCTTGGGCATAACCAATTATACAATGATCCCATTACAAATTTGATTCAAGTCTCCTAACGTTGTTGGCCATTACACACATCATGGAACTTGAATTTGGCCACAAAAATTATTAAATCGCTCACGCGACTTGATGAATCGCTCAGGCGATTCTTAATTTGTGTCGCACTTATTATTGTTTTATATTATTTTGTTAGTCCCCTAGCATGTTTTCTTTTGCGTATGATATGAGCCTCATCGTGATTCTTCTCCGTGGGGTATGATGTATTGCAAACCTAGGTCATAATCCCAAACAAATCTTAACATCATCTTCGTTACCATGTAGAAAACATTGTGATTGATACATTCAAATCAAGCTTGGGCATAACCAATTATACAATGATCCCATTACAAATTTGATTCAAGTCTCCTAAGGTTATTGGCCATTACACACATCATGGAACTTGAATTTGGCCACAAAAATTATGAAATCGCTCACGCGACTTGATGAATCACTCAGGCGATTCTTAATCTAGGTCGCACTTATTATTGTTTTATATTATTTTGTTTGTCCCCTAGCATGTTTCTTTTGTGTATGATATGAGCCCCATCGTGATTCTTCTCCGTGAGGTATGATGTATTGCAAACCTAGGTCATAATCCCAAACAAATCTTAACATCATCTTTCTTACCAAGTAGAAAACATTGTGATTGATACATTCAAATCAAGCTTGGGCATAACCAATTATACAATGATCCCATTACAAATTTGATTCAAGTCTCCTATGGTTGTTGGCCATTACACACATCATGGAACTTGAATTTGGCCACAAAAATTATTAAATCACTCACGCGACTTGATGAATCACTCAGGCGATTCTTAATCTATGTCGCACTTATTATTGTTTTATATTATTTTGTTAGTCCTCTAGCATGTTTCTTTTGCGTATGATATGAGCCTCATCGTGATTCTTCTCCGTGGGGTATGATGTATTGCAAACCTAGGTCATAATCCCAAACAAATCTTAACATCATCTTTGTTACCATGCAGAAAACATTGTGATTGATACATTCAAATCAAGCTTGGGCATAACCAACTATACAATGATCCCATTACAAATTTGATTCAAGTCTCCTAAGGTTGTTGGCCATTACACACATCATGGAACTTGAATTTGGCCACAAAAATTATTAAATCGCTCAGGCGACTTGATGAATCGCTCAGGCGATTCTTAATCTATGTCGCACTTATTATTGTTTTATATTATTTTGTTACTCCCCTAGCATGTTTCTTTTGTGTATGATATGAGCCCCATCGTGATTCTTCTCCGTGGGGTATGATGTATTGCAAACCTAGGTCATAATCCCAAACAAATCTTAACATCATCTTTGTTACCATGCAGAAAACATTGTGATTGATACATTCAAATCAAGCTTGGGCAAAACCAATTATACAATGATCCCATTACAAATTTGATTCAAGTCTCCTAAGGTTGTTGGCCATTACACACATCATGGAACTTGAATTTGGCCACAAAAATTATTAAATCACTCACGCGACTTGATGAATCGCTCAGGCGATTCTTAATCTATGTCGCACTTATTATTGTTTTATATTATTTTGTTAGTCCCCTAGCATGTTTCTTTTGTGTATGATATGAGCCTCATCGTGATTCTTCTCCGTGGGGTATGATGTATTGCAAACCTAGGTCATAATCCCAAACAAATCTTAACATCATCTTTGTTACCTTGTAGAAAACATTGTGATTGATACATTCAAATTAAGCTTGGGCATAACCAATTATACAATGACCCCATAACAAATTTGATTCAAGTCTCCTAAGGTTGTTGGCCATTACACACATCACGGAACTTGAATTTGGCCACAAAGATTATTAAATCGCTCACGCGATTTGATGAATCGCTCAGGCGATTCTTAATCTATGTCGCACTTATTATTGTTTTATATTATTTTGTTACTCCCCTAGCATGTTTCTCTTGTGTATGATATGAGCCCCATCGTGATTCTTCTCCGTGGGGTATGATGTATTGCAAACCTAGGTCATAAGCCCAAACAAATCTTAACATCATCTTTGTTACCATGTAGAAAACATTGTGATTGATACATTCAAATCAAGCTTGGGCATAACCAATTATACAATGATCCCATTACAAATTTGATTCAAGTCTCCTAAGGTTGTTGGCCATTACACACATCATGGAACTTGAATTTGGCCACAAAAATTATTAAATCGCTCACGCGACTTGATGAATCGCTCAGGCGATTCTTAATCTATGTCGCACTTATTATTGTTTTATATTATTTTGTTACTCCCCTAGCATGTTTCTTTTGTGTATGATATGAGCCCCATCGTGATTCTTCTCCGTGGGGTATGATGTATGGCAAACCTAGGTCATAATCCCAAACAAATCTTAACATCATCTTTGTTACCATGCAGAAAACATTGTGATTGATACATTCAAATCAAGCTTGGGCATAACCAACTATACAATGATCCCATTACAAATTTGATTCAAGTCTCCTAAGGTTGTTGGCCATTACACACATCATGGAACTTGAATTTGGCCACAAAAATTATTAAATCGCTCACACGACTTGATGAATCGCTCAGGCGATTCTTAATCTATGTCGCACTTATTATTGTTTCATATTATTTTGTTACTCCCCTAGCATGTTTCTTTTGTGTATGATATGAGCCCCATCGTGATTCTTCTCCGTGGGGTATGATGTATTGCAAACCTAGGTCATAATCCCAAACAAATCTTAACATCATCTTTGTTACCATGCAGAAAACATTGTGATTGATACATTCAAATCAAGCTTGGGCATAACCAATTATACAATGATCCCATTACAAATTTGATTCAAGTCTCCTAAGGTTGTTGGCCATTACACACATCATGGAACTTGAATTTGGCCACAAAAATTATTAAATCGCTCACGCGACTTGATGAATCGCTCAGGCGATTCTTAATCTATGTCGCACTTATTATTGTTTTATATTATTTTGTTAGTCCCCTAGCATGTTTCTTTTGTGTATGATATGAGCCTCATCGTGATTCTTCTCCGTGGGGTATGATGTATTGCAAACCTAGGTCATAATCCCAAACAAATCTTAACATCATCTTTGTTACCATGTAGAAAACATTGTGATTGATACATTCAAATCAAGCTTGGGCATAACCAATTATACAATGATCCCATTACAAATTTGATTCAAGTCTCCTAACGTTGTTGGCCATTACACACATCATGGAACTTGAATTTGGCCACAAAAATTATTAAATCGCTCACGCGACTTGATGAATCGCTCAGGCGATTCTTAATTTGTGTCGCACTTATTATTGTTTTATATTATTTTGTTAGTCCCCTAGCATGTTTTCTTTTGCGTATGATATGAGCCTCATCGTGATTCTTCTCCGTGGGGTATGATGTATTGCAAACCTAGGTCATAATCCCAAACAAATCTTAACATCATCTTCGTTACCATGTAGAAAACATTGTGATTGATACATTCAAATCAAGCTTGGGCATAACCAATTATACAATGATCCCATTACAAATTTGATTCAAGTCTCCTAAGGTTGTTGGCCATTACACACATCATGGAACTTGAATTTGGCCACAAAAATTATTAAATCGCTCACGCGACTTGATGAATCGCTCAGGCGATTCTTAATCTATGTCGCACTTATTATTGTTTTATATTATTTTGTTACTCCCCTAGCATGTTTCTTTTGTGTATGATATGAGCCCCATCGTGATTCTTCTCCGTGGGGTATGATGTATTGCAAACCTAGGTCATAATCCCAAACAAATCTTAACATCATCTTTGTTACCATGCAGAAAACATTGTGATTGATACATTCAAATCAAGCTTGGGCATAACCAACTATACAATGATCCCATTACAAATTTGATTCAAGTCTCCTAAGGTTGTTGGCCATTACACACATCATGGAACTTGAATTTGGCCACAAAAATTATTAAATCGCTCACACGACTTGATGAATCGCTCAGGCGATTCTTAATCTATGTCGCACTTATTATTGTTTCATATTATTTTGTTACTCCCCTAGCATGTTTCTTTTGTGTATGATATGAGCCCCATCGTGATTCTTCTCCGTGGGGTATGATGTATTGCAAACCTAGGTCATAATCCCAAACAAATCTTAACATCATCTTTGTTACCATGCAGAAAACATTGTGATTGATACATTCAAATCAAGCTTGGGCATAACCAATTATACAATGATCCCATTACAAATTTGATTCAAGTCTCCTAAGGTTGTTGGCCATTACACACATCATGGAACTTGAATTTGGCCACAAAAATTATTAAATCGCTCACGCGACTTGATGAATCGCTCAGGCGATTCTTAATCTATGTCGCACTTATTATTGTTTTATATTATTTTGTTAGTCCCCTAGCATGTTTCTTTTGTGTATGATATGAGCCTCATCGTGATTCTTCTCCGTGGGGTATGATGTATTGCAAACCTAGGTCATAATCCCAAACAAATCTTAACATCATCTTTGTTACCATGTAGAAAACATTGTGATTGATACATTCAAATCAAGCTTGGGCATAACCAATTATACAATGATCCCATTACAAATTTGATTCAAGTCTCCTAACGTTGTTGGCCATTACACACATCATGGAACTTGAATTTGGCCACAAAAATTATTAAATCGCTCACGCGACTTGATGAATCGCTCAGGCGATTCTTAATTTGTGTCGCACTTATTATTGTTTTATATTATTTTGTTAGTCCCCTAGCATGTTTTCTTTTGCGTATGATATGAGCCTCATCGTGATTCTTCTCCGTGGGGTATGATGTATTGCAAACCTAGGTCATAATCCCAAACAAATCTTAACATCATCTTCGTTACCATGTAGAAAACATTGTGATTGATACATTCAAATCAAGCTTGGGCATAACCAATTATACAATGATCCCATTACAAATTTGATTCAAGTCTCCTAAGGTTATTGGCCATTACACACATCATGGAACTTGAATTTGGCCACAAAAATTATGAAATCGCTCACGCGACTTGATGAATCACTCAGGCGATTCTTAATCTAGGTCGCACTTATTATTGTTTTATATTATTTTGTTTGTCCCCTAGCATGTTTCTTTTGTGTATGATATGAGCCCCATCGTGATTCTTCTCCGTGAGGTATGATGTATTGCAAACCTAGGTCATAATCCCAAACAAATCTTAACATCATCTTTCTTACCAAGTAGAAAACATTGTGATTGATACATTCAAATCAAGCTTGGGCATAACCAATTATACAATGATCCCATTACAAATTTGATTCAAGTCTCCTATGGTTGTTGGCCATTACACACATCATGGAACTTGAATTTGGCCACAAAAATTATTAAATCACTCACGCGACTTGATGAATCACTCAGGCGATTCTTAATCTATGTCGCACTTATTATTGTTTTATATTATTTTGTTAGTCCTCTAGCATGTTTCTTTTGCGTATGATATGAGCCTCATCGTGATTCTTCTCCGTGGGGTATGATGTATTGCAAACCTAGGTCATAATCCCAAACAAATCTTAACATCATCTTTGTTACCATGCAGAAAACATTGTGATTGATACATTCAAATCAAGCTTGGGCATAACCAACTATACAATGATCCCATTACAAATTTGATTCAAGTCTCCTAAGGTTGTTGGCCATTACACACATCATGGAACTTGAATTTGGCCACAAAAATTATTAAATCGCTCAGGCGACTTGATGAATCGCTCAGGCGATTCTTAATCTATGTCGCACTTATTATTGTTTTATATTATTTTGTTACTCCCCTAGCATGTTTCTTTTGTGTATGATATGAGCCCCATCGTGATTCTTCTCCGTGGGGTATGATGTATTGCAAACCTAGGTCATAATCCCAAACAAATCTTAACATCATCTTTGTTACCATGCAGAAAACATTGTGATTGATACATTCAAATCAAGCTTGGGCAAAACCAATTATACAATGATCCCATTACAAATTTGATTCAAGTCTCCTAAGGTTGTTGGCCATTACACACATCATGGAACTTGAATTTGGCCACAAAAATTATTAAATCACTCACGCGACTTGATGAATCGCTCAGGCGATTCTTAATCTATGTCGCACTTATTATTGTTTTATATTATTTTGTTAGTCCCCTAGCATGTTTCTTTTGTGTATGATATGAGCCTCATCGTGATTCTTCTCCGTGGGGTATGATGTATTGCAAACCTAGGTCATAATCCCAAACAAATCTTAACATCATCTTTGTTACCTTGTAGAAAACATTGTGATTGATACATTCAAATTAAGCTTGGGCATAACTGTAACGCCCCCGTTTTTCAATTTAAATAATGTGGCGTATTTGTTTATAAATTGCGCGTATTAATTATTTAATTATATGATTAATTGTTTATAAATGTTTATATTTGTTTTCAACTATAAACTATTTCGATTTTAATTTAATTTAATTTATTTTATATACCTTGATACTTAGTGTTTAAATTCTCAATTAGGGTTTTATGTTACCTTAAACATTTCGGTAATTTCGTTAATTAATTTCAACATGTTATTAATTGGTTTTAATTTAATTAATATGGAAATTAAGTTTAGTAATTTATTTATAATAATATGAATTCGTTCATGCGCATGAGTGTTTATTTGTGCTTCGTTCATGTATGTAATGATATCGGATTAGTATGAAAATTTAGTATGACGTAAATATGTGTGTTATGAACATGTTTCTATGCTCGGTTTATGTTTTCGGATTCATTTGACGTGTTTACGAATTTATTTTGATTTTTGGAACCAAGTCGGGGGTTAATGAGCAATTAGCGCACCCTTGGTTCCGTGCGTGATATCTTGAGCTCGGGAATTCGGATTCGAATTCCGTCAACTCCGTTGCCTTCGTATCGACGATTCGGAGACAATGGAACAAGCCTCATACCTTTTTAAAATCATTAAGACCTCCGAAATCCAACCGTAATGAGCAACTCGTGCAAGAAGAGCCCTTATGTTGACTAGTCTTCATGGTGGGACCCTTTTTACTTAACCAAACTTAACCAAAGATTAACCATGACTTTTGTACCATGGGTTAAGCCTTCTCCTACCTTTTTACCTCTGAAAAACCGAACCAAATCCTCACTCTCCAGCTGCAACTGAAACGGGAAAGAAAAGAAGAGGAGAAAGCAAGAAACCCTTGGCCATCCTTTGTGATTTTGAGCTCAAATCACCATTTTTCTTCACCAAATCTTGAAGGTATGAATATTTATGTCTTCTCTACTCTATTATACTTGATTTCATCTCCTTACAACATGATTTGGGTCAGAATTGGTTAGGGTTTGAATGATGAGATTGGTACGAACTCTTAGGGATTTTGTCCTAGTGACCTATTTGCTTGTGTGGCTGAATTCCTTGCTTAAACATGATCATATGAGCTTGTTTCTTGGCTTATTTCTTTCCTAACTGATAGTATATGATGTTAGGAGGATTTCATCTCTTGCCCCTTTTATGAAATTATGAGATATGGAGCTCCAAACTTGATGTTCAAACTGTTTCCCCTGTTTTCGAACTGCTGTGTGAGATTTGGTGTTGTTGCATGATCATATGGCCTCCATTTCGTGTGAAAATGCATGGAGTTGATGTACACTCATTGTTTTATATGTTAGCATTCATGCTTTAAGTATTTGGTTCCATTTGAAGCCTCAAAACCGAAGTACATGGCCTGTTCTTATGCATGATTTTTGACAGATTTGTTGCTGTTGCCTATGTGAGGTTGTTGGTCATTCTAATGTGCTTTAAATGGTGCCATTTTGCATATATATGATGTATATAAGTTGTTTAGTATGTTAGCATGCATTCCCCTAAGTTGCAGATCCAAATTCAAGCCCTAAGTACTTGATCAAGGCATGATAGAATCATTAGGGCTCATATGTGCGATTTTGGCGACCCAGCTTTGTTGCATGGATTCGATGATCTTAACGTGTGATTTAGCCTTAGCACTCTAAATGAAAAATGTTCATAACATTCCAAATATGTTGCATATTAAGTTTCAGAGCATTTGGAGTTCATTTGGTATGCTTTTGGATTGAGTTTGTAAAGGATCAGTTTTGCCGGAAAAATCTTGAGAAGGGTTTTGGTTCTGTACCGTGACACCCCCGTGTCACATTTACTCATAAAAGAGTGACACGGGCGTGTCACACCCTCTGCTCAGTTCTGTACTGAGCCACGCCCGTGGCTCAGTTTGGCCAAGGGAGGTGACACCCCCGTGTCACTTCCCATGTGCAGTCTTTGTTGTTTGCTCTTCGGGTTTTGATTCGTTTCACCTCCTTAATGACTTTATCTCCTTTTGTGTTAAACTATGAACTTGTTTTGCCTTGTGTTAGGAGTATTGTGGTTCAATTTCGTGGCATTTGGATGTGTTATAGGCATGCTTTTACTTGATGCCGTTTATGTGTGTTTATATGTCGTTTATGAATCGCCTCACTTATTTTCTGTATTATATGACTTCTTCTTGTTGTCAAACCTTGGATATATGCTATGTTATGTAATATGAAATATATAGTAGCATGTTGGGAGAGTTTGAACATGTTCTATGCTTCTATTTGAGTTCTTGAATAAATTGAATGGAGATATGAATTGAATGATCTATGATCGAACAAGTGAATAAATTGGTTATATGATTTTCATGATCTTTATGTTCTCATATCATGTGTGAGCATTGCCGTGCGTCATATATGGTTCATTTAGGGTCTTGAGTCTCACGAACACGTCTTTTGGTCTTTTGTACAGTTTGTCTCCAGGGTGGAGAGCTTTTGATCGTTCAGGCACTTGGTGCTCGATCCTTGTAACTTCACGGTTAAGGTGAGGGTGGTTTTCGTTTTAGCTACGTATTAAACCCTACAACCCTTATGTGAAAAGCTTTGGCCAAAACCTTATGATTATATATGTATATGATTTTCAAATGAAGTTATCGAGTAAATTCTTCTGAATTATACGTACGAGCATATATAAGCTTAAAAATGGTTTTGTAATGAGGCTATGCTCCAAACCGTGTGTCTTCATGCTAGCTATGGATTAGGATGACACGGAGAGGTACGTACATAGCATGTGCCGAATTACACGGTAAGGTATGATTTCTTATAGTATGTATCATATGTATGTACTGATATGTTTTGGCGAGATTATGCTAAGCTGTTATGTTCACGGGCCCTGGGACTTAGTATATGTGGCTAACCGAGGAAGCAAGGGCTGACGGGGATCCCATATACTAGTCCCAACCAAACTACGGTGATACCGGCCCTCGCTAGGAGATTTAGCGGGGAATGGGAGCTGCGTGCCCTTGGGGGATTCATGTACCCCCATTGGCCTATGTATTTATCGGTGGGCAGGTCTAGCTAACTTGTCCACCACCCGGAGGAAGAAGGTTGGTTAAGAATTAGGCTTTTCTTATGTATATGTTATGATATGATTATGCACCGTGCGGGAATGCCGGGATCCGGATCGCCCAAACGAATATGTTTTATGATATGATTTATGGTCTGTGTGTATTATAATATATTGTATGATCGCCTAATCAATATATTATTGATATTTGTCGTACACGGTCGGAGTTTGGATGGAGGTTGTGCACGCTCACTCGCCGAGCCTTATATTTATGTATGATTTATGAATGGAATAAATTTAATATGAATCAGTCATAAATCCGAGCATTGATTAATCATTCTCTTGCCCTTTTAGGGAACTAATTGCAAACAAAACCTTGTTCGGAATTTATGACTTGCATGTGCATGTTTTATATATATATGTATCGCTCCTGCTCACTCAGTCTTCTAGAGACTGACCCCTTTCCCTCCCCAATCTTTTAGTGTGCAGGTTTGACTTGGAGTCTCGAGCTAGGCGGAGATGTTTGGAGTCTTTAAGTGGTCGAGTTAGGTTAGGGGAGTCTTTGCACTCATTCATGTATTGAATTTATGTCTGTATCGATTCTATAGTATTATGAACTTGAATAATTATATAATTGTTATTAAATTGCTTTTATTGGGATTTGTCATGATTTAAAAGAGGCCGGAAGAGCCCAAATTCCGTTTATGGTTTATATGATCGAAGTTGGTTTGCTATACATTATACTTTGTGGATTGGTTTTCATTGCAGGGTCTAGCTCCGCCTGGCTTAGGAAAGTTTTTATGTTTGTCTCCCGTTCGCTAGGGTTTGATACGGGTGCGGATTTACTATTTCGTTACTCGTATTGAGCCTTAGTGCGGGGGATGTGGTGCCTCACGTGCGGGGTGCTACATCCTTAAGTGGTATCAGAGCCAGGTTTGCAAAACCGGTGTTCTTGAGTCGTGTTGGAGTCAGTCTAAGTCGAACGGCATAGGGACTATGTGATATTGTGTGCATTGCATCGATCTTGAATATGGAATTTGGTTTCCTTAAGAATTTTGTTGAATTACTTGTTGCATTCTATAGGGATTCTTGTCTTTTGTATTGAATATGTGTCATGAGCATGCACTAATCGCATGCATCCATTCTTGAAATGAGTTATGATTTCCAGATTATAAAGATGATATCAAACCACGGCCAAGTTCTACGACAAAGAAGATCGATTGCAAACCTTTCTGAGACATGGAAGATGGGTAGGATACTTTGGGAAGAACGTAGAGAATTAGAGATGTGAGACTTTTCAAATGGAGCTAGAGTCAAGGATTTCCGATTAAGCCTAGTGAATTGAAATCAAGTCTATCGGAGTTAAGACCGGGAAGAGTTGGACTTGGGTGCTTTGGATTTCGATCATGAGGGGAAACTCATAAACAATAGTCACGGGAATCTTGATCAAGGTGTTGATTGGGATATGAGTTCGTTTTTCCAAAATCAAGCTGAATTGCCATGTTGTGAAGAAAAATGGAAGATATGAAGCAACAAATGGAAATGGTAAAGAAAGGCAATCACTCCTTGAAAGGAAATCATGCGCTCAAATGTAAGCAGTTGGAGGCGAATTGAACTTTCTAAAGGGTAAGTGCGGGTTTCTTGATTGAGACGACGATTGGAAGTAAAGGTCGAATTTGGAGAATAGATTGGATGCTAACTCAGTGGACGTGAAAGAATTAGGGATCAAGAAATTGCAATCTCGGACAGTGGAAGATACAAGTTGACTTACAAAGAAGCATGAAAGTCTCGAAGACCGTGGGAAAGGCAAGGAATAATTATCAGGCCAAGTGACCTTGGGATCGGAAGAACGAGGAAAGCTACCGAGCTAATAATAACATCCCACATCGGTGACAGGTTCCAAAGCATTCATAGCACGTGCATCATATTCTGCATTAATTATTTATTCTCTTGATCTTATGTTATCCGTGCATTTCTAATTGGTTTTGTTGCACTAATGTGTGGTATAATTGCTTGATGTACACGTGACACATGCATTGCCATCTTTACCCGACATGCATTTTAGTGTTTACTTGATAGGAAAATCTGGCACCTCAATTATCAAGTATATCCTCGCTCGAACCATATCTAAGTTAAGGGAAAGGAAATAATGGAGTGGCACACGACAAGACAGACAATTGGGAAATAAAGAACGTTAGGTAAGGGATAGGTTAGTGGAAAGGACCTCCGAAGGAAAGTCAGATTAGATTCATCTTTGGGGTGTTCGGGTCGATTAAGAATGGGGAAGAGAGTTTGAGGGAGTTCAACATGAAAGAGCAATTTTAAGGGGGAGAGCACGACTAAGAGATAAAATGGAGGATGGAAGTAGTGCTCGAATAAATATGTCAATAGTAACAACGGGGTTGCAAATTAAGGAGAATCCGGATATCCTAATGGTGGCCATTGGAAATGGATAAGAGGATGTTGTTGATCAAGATTTAGTCAGTAAAAGTACTAAGGAATCCGAGACAACATTATTAAGTTATCGGTTCTATCCAAGGTGATCCAGAATGAAGCTTGAGAAGGGACCAAATAGAAAAAGATGATCATTGGAGGATTTACATTGAACTCCAAGAGTCATCAAGAACATTCTATCTTCGATTCAAGAGATGTGAAGCTAAATGCCGAATATAACCTTAAGGGGGTCAAAAGGGAATGAATGGATACCATGAACGGAAGATGGAAGAAGGATTCGTGTTAAGATAGATCCTAATGACGAATACCTCTAGGTAGGGATTGAATCGTCAAGGTGGTCAGAGGGTATTCGGGAAGTCAAATTCGGTTAATTCAAAAGAGTTGGATGGTCGAACGAAGATTGTGGGAAATGGTGAAGACTGGAAATAATACAAGTCAGAACGGATCCAAGAGTATGATCCTTAAAGGATTTATCAATAGCTTCACCGAGGAACCTTGAAGAGGTTCAAGACAAGCTGACCACTGAGCTATCTTCAGGATAGATCCTCCACTGGACAACGGCAACTCTCAGTTCTAAACTTTGAAACTTCGGTGAACGGTACTTATAGCATTCATGATACATGCATCCATGCAATTTTAACTTATATAATTTTTATGTTAGGTGCTGTAATCTTGTATTGTGTTAAATTACTTGGAGTAATTGGATATCAATGTGGGTGACATTTGTTACTTGCTTTGGGTGCCTTACGTGATTTTAAATTTGGTTTTGCGTGGGTTGCTTGGGAGTATTGGAGACTTCCTTGCTTTATTTTCGGTTAAGAGACGGGGATTCTCTTAAATTTGTTTGAGAGACGGGGTACTCTCTTTGCTTGCGAGAGACGGGGTTCTCTCATTGCTGCTTGAGAGACGGGGCTCTCTCCTTGTTGTTTGTGAGAGACGGGGAATCTCTCATTGTTTGATTTCAAGCGTGTTTTGAATCCGAGGACGGATTCTTTTTAAGGGGGAGAGATTGTAACGCCCCCGTTTTTCAATTTAAATAATGTGGCGTATTTGTTTATAAATTGCGCGTATTAATTATTTAATTATATGATTAATTGTTTATAAATGTTTATATTTGTTTTCAACTATAAACTATTTCGATTTTAATTTAATTTAATTTATTTTATATACCTTGATACTTAGTGTTTAAATTCTCAATTAGGGTTTTATGTTACCTTAAACATTTCGGTAATTTCGTTAATTAATTTCAACATGTTATTAATTGGTTTTAATTTAATTAATATGGAAATTAAGTTTAGTAATTTATTTATAATAATATGAATTCGTTCATGCGCATGAGTGTTTATTTGTGCTTCGTTCATGTATGTAATGATATCGGATTAGTATGAAAATTTAGTATGACGTAAATATGTGTGTTATGAACATGTTTCTATGCTCGGTTTATGTTTTCGGATTCATTTGACGTGTTTACGAATTTATTTTGATTTTTGGAACCAAGTCGGGGGTTAATGAGCAATTAGCGCACCCTTGGTTCCGTGCGTGATATCTTGAGCTCGGGAATTCGGATTCGAATTCCGTCAACTCCGTTGCCTTCGTATCGACGATTCGGAGACAATGGAACAAGCCTCATACCTTTTTAAAATCATTAAGACCTCCGAAATCCAACCGTAATGAGCAACTCGTGCAAGAAGAGCCCTTATGTTGACTAGTCTTCATGGTGGGACCCTTTTTACTTAACCAAACTTAACCAAAGATTAACCATGACTTTTGTACCATGGGTTAAGCCTTCTCCTACCTTTTTACCTCTGAAAAACCGAACCAAATCCTCACTCTCCAGCTGCAACTGAAACGGGAAAGAAAAGAAGAGGAGAAAGCAAGAAACCCTTGGCCATCCTTTGTGATTTTGAGCTCAAATCACCATTTTTCTTCACCAAATCTTTAAGGTATGAATATTTATGTCTTCTCTACTCTATTATACTTGATTTCATCTCCTTACAACATGATTTGGGTCAGAATTGGTTAGGGTTTGAATGATGAGATTGGTACGAACTCTTAGGGATTTTGTCCTAGTGACCTATTTGCTTGTGTGGCTGAATTCCTTGCTTAAACATGATCATATGAGCTTGTTTCTTGGCTTATTTCTTTCCTAACTGATAGTATATGATGTTAGGAGGATTTCATCTCTTGCCCCTTTTATGAAATTATGAGATATGGAGCTCCAAACTTGATGTTCAAACTGTTTCCCCTGTTTTCGAACTGCTGTGTGAGATTTGGTGTTGTTGCATGATCATATGGCCTCCATTTCGTGTGAAAATGCATGGAGTTGATGTACACTCATTGTTTTATATGTTAGCATTCATGCTTTAAGTATTTGGTTCCATTTGAAGCCTCAAAACCGAAGTACATGGCCTGTTCTTATGCATGATTTTTGACAGATTTGTTGCTGTTGCCTATGTGAGGTTGTTGGTCATTCTAATGTGCTTTAAATGGTGCCATTTTGCATATATATGATGTATATAAGTTGTTTAGTATGTTAGCATGCATTCCCCTAAGTTGCAGATCCAAATTCAAGCCCTAAGTACTTGATCAAGGCATGATAGAATCATTAGGGCTCATATGTGCGTTTTTGGCGACCCAGCTTTGTTGCATGGATTCGATGATCTTAACGTGTGATTTAGCCTTAGCACTCTAAATGAAAAATGTTCATAACATTCCAAATATGTTGCATATTAAGTTTCAGAGCATTTGGAGTTCATTTGGTATGCTTTTGGATTGAGTTTGTAAAGGATCAGTTTTGCCGGAAAAATCTTGAGAAGGGTTTTGGTTCTGTACCGTGACACCCCCGTGTCACATTTACTCATAAAAGAGTGACACGGGCGTGTCACACCCTCTGCTCAGTTCTGTACTGAGCCACGCCCGTGGCTCAGTTTGGCCAAGGGAGGTGACACCCCCGTGTCACTTCCCATGTGCAGTCTTTGTTGTTTGCTCTTCGGGTTTTGATTCGTTTCACCTCCTTAATGACTTTATCTCCTTTTGTGTTAAACTATGAACTTGTTTTGCCTTGTGTTAGGAGTATTGTGGTTCAATTTCGTGGCATTTGGATGTGTTATAGGCATGCTTTTACTTGATGCCGTTTATGTGTGTTTATATGTCGTTTATGAATCGCCTCACTTATTTTCTGTATTATATGACTTCTTCTTGTTGTCAAACCTTGGATATATGCTATGTTATGTAATATGAAATATATAGTAGCATGTTGGGAGAGTTTGAACATGTTCTATGCTTCTATTTGAGTTCTTGAATAAATTGAATGGAGATATGAATTGAATGATCTATGATCGAACAAGTGAATAAATTGGTTATATGATTTTCATGATCTTTATGTTCTCATATCATGTGTGAGCATTGCCGTGCGTCATATATGGTTCATTTAGGGTCTTGAGTCTCACGAACATGTCTTTTGGTCTTTTGTACAGTTTGTCTCCAGGGTGGAGAGCTTTTGATCGTTCAGGCACTTGGTGCTCGATCCTTGTAACTTCACGGTTAAGGTGAGGGTGGTTTTCGTTTTAGCTACGTATTAAACCCTACAACCCTTATGTGAAAAGCTTTGGCCAAAACCTTATGATTATATATGTATATGATTTTCAAATGAAGTTATCGAGTAAATTCTTCTGAATTATACGTACGAGCATATATAAGCTTAAAAATGGTTTTGTAATGAGGCTATGCTCCAAACCGTGTGTCTTCATGCTAGCTATGGATTAGGATGACACGGAGAGGTACGTACATAGCATGTGCCGAATTACACGGTAAGGTATGATTTCTTATAGTATGTATCATATGTATGTACTGATATGTTTTGGCGAGATTATGCTAAGCTGTTATGTTCACGGGCCCTGGGACTTAGTATATGTGGCTAACCGAGGAAGCAAGGGCTGACGGGGATCCCATATACTAGTCCCAACCAAACTACGGTGATACCGGCCCTCGCTAGGAGATTTAGCGGGGAATGGGAGCTGCGTGCCCTTGGGGGATTCATGTACCCCCATTGGCCTATGTATTTATCGGTGGGCAGGTCTAGCTAACTTGTCCACCACCCGGAGGAAGAAGGTTGGTTAAGAATTAGGCTTTTCTTATGTATATGTTATGATATGATTATGCACCGTGCGGGAATGCCGGGATCCGGATCGCCCAAACGAATATGTTTTATGATATGATTTATGGTCTGTGTGTATTATAATATATTGTATGATCGCCTAATCAATATATTATTGATATTTGTTGTACACGGTCGGAGTTTGGATGGAGGTTGTGCACGCTCACTCGCCGAGCCTTATATTTATGTATGATTTATGAATGGAATAAATTTAATATGAATCAGTCATAAATCCGAGCATTGATTAATCATTCTCTTGCCCTTTTAGGGAACTAATTGCAAACAAAACCTTGTTCGGAATTTATGACTTGCATGTGCATGTTTTATATATATATGTATCGCTCCTCCTCACTCAGTCTTCTAGAGACTGACCCCTTTCCCTCCCCAATCTTTTAGTGTGCAGGTTTGACTTGGAGTCTCGAGCTAGGCGGAGATGTTTGGAGTCTTTAAGTGGTCGAGTTAGGTTAGGGGAGTCTTTGCACTCATTCATGTATTGAATTTATGTCAGTATCGATTCTATAGTATTATGAACTTGAATAATTATATAATTGTTATTAAATTGCTTTTATTGGGATTTGTCATGATTTAAAAGAGGCCGGAAGAGCCCAAATTCCGTTTATGGTTTATATGATCGAAGTTGGTTTGCTATACATTATACTTTGTGGATTGGTTTTCATTGCAGGGTTTAGCTCCGCCTGGCTTAGGAAAGTTTTTATGTTTGTCTCCCGTTCGCTAGGGTTTGATACGGGTGCGGATTTACTATTTCGTTACTCGTATTGAGCCTTAGTGCGGGGGATGTGGTGCCTCACGTGCGGGGTGCTACAATAACCAATTATACAATGATCCCATTACAAATTTGATTCAAGTCTCCTAAGGTTGTTGGCCATTACACACATCATGGAACTTGAATTTGGCCACAAAGATTATTAAATCGCTCACGCGATTTGATGAATCGCTCAGGCGATTCTTAATCTATGTCGCACTTATTATTGTTTTATATTATTTTGTTACTCCCCTATCATGTTTCTCTTGTGTATGATATGAGCCCCATCGTGATTCTTCTCCGTGGGGTATGATGTATTGCAAACCTAGGTCATAAGCCCAAACAAATCTTAACATCATCTTTGTTACCATGTAGAAAACATTGTGATTGATACATTGAAATCAAGCTTGGGCATAACCAATTATACAATGATCCCATTACAAATTTGATTCAAGTCTCCTAAGGTTGTTGGCCATTACACACATCATGGAACTTGAATTTGGCCACAAAAATTATTAAATCGCTCACGCGACTTGATGAATCGCTCAGGCGATTCTTAATCTATGTCGCACTTATTATTGTTTTATATTATTTTGTTACTCCCCTAGCATGTTTCTTTTGTGTATGATATGAGCCCCATCGTGATTCTTCTCCGTGGGGTATGATGTATTGCAAACCTAGGTCATAATCCCAAACAAATCTTAACATCATCTTTGTTACCATGCAGAAAACATTGTGATTGATACATTCAAATCAAGCTTGGGCATAACCAATTATACAATGATCCCATTACAAATTTGATTCAAGTCTCCTAAGGTTGTTGGCCATTACACACATCATGGAACTTGAATTTGGCCACAAAAATTATTAAATCGCTCACGCGACTTGATGAATCGCTCAGGCGATTCTTAATCTATGTCGCACTTATTATTGTTTTATATTATTTTGTTAGTCCCCAAGCATGTTTCTTTTGTGTATGATATGAGCCTCATCGTGATTCTTCTCCGTGGGGTATGATGTATTGCAAACCTAGGTCATAATCCCAAACAAATCTTAACATCATCTTTGTTACCATGTAGAAAACATTGTGATTGATACATTCAAATCAAGCTTGGGCATAACCAATTATACAATGATCCCATTACAAATTTGATTCAAGTCTCCAAAGGTTGTTGGCCATTACACACATCATGGAACTTGAATTTGGCCACAAAAATTATTAAATCGCTCACGCGACTTGATGAATCGCTCAGGCGATTCTTAATTTGTGTCGCACTTATTATTGTTTTATATTATTTTGTTAGTCCCCTAGCATGTTTTCTTTTGCGTATGATATGAGCCTCATCGTGATTCTTCTCCGTGGGGTATGATGTATTGCAAACCTAGGTCATAATCCCAAACAAATCTTAACATCATCTTCGTTACCATGTAGAAAACATTGTGATTGATACATTCAAATCAAGCTTGGGCATAACCAATTATACAATGATCCCATTACAAATTTGATTCAAGTCTCCTAAGGTTGTTGGCCATTACACACATCATGGAACTTGAATTTGGCCACAAAAATTATTAAATCACTCACGCGACTTGATGAATCGCTCAGGCGATTCTTAATCTATGTCGCACTTATTATTGTTTTATATTATTTTGTTAGTCCCCTAGCATGTTTCTTTTGTGTATGATATGAGCCTCATCGTGATTCTTCTCCGTGGGGTATGATGTATTGCAAACCTAGGTCATAATCCCAAACAAATCTTAACATCATCTTTGTTACCTTGTAGAAAACATTGTGATTGATACATTCAAATTAAGCTTGGGCATAACCAATTATACAATGACCCCATAACAAATTTGATTCAAGTCTCCTAAGGTTGTTGGCCATTACACACATCACGGAACTTGAATTTGGCCACAAAGATTATTAAATCGCTCACGCGATTTGATGAATCGCTCAGGCGATTCTTAATTTATGTCGCACTTATTATTGTTTTATATTATTTTGTTACTCCCCTAGCATGTTTCTCTTGTGTATGATATGAGCCCCATCGTGATTCTTCTCCGTGGGGTATGATGTATTGCAAACCTAGGTCATAAGCCCAAACAAATCTTAACATCATCTTTGTTACCATGTAGAAAACATTGTGATTGATACATTCAAATCAAGCTTGGGCATAACCAATTATACAATGATCCCATTACAAATTTGATTCAAGTCTCCTAAGGTTGTTGGCCATTACACACATCATGGAACTTGAATTTGGCCACAAAAATTATTAAATCGCTCACGCGACTTGATGAATCGCTCAGGCGATTCTTAATCTATGTCGCACTTATTATTGTTTTATATTATTTTGTTACTCCCCTAGCATGTTTCTTTTGTGTATGATATGAGCCCCATCGTGATTCTTCTCCGTGGGGTATGATGTATTGCAAACCTAGGTCATAATCCCAAACAAATCTTAACATCATCTTTGTTACCATGCAGAAAACATTGTGATTGATACATTCAAATCAAGCTTGGGCATAACCAACTATACAATGATCCCATTACAAATTTGATTCAAGTCTCCTAAGGTTGATGGCCATTACACATCATGGAACTTGAATTTGGCCACAAAAATTATTAAATCGCTCACACGACTTGATGAATCGCTCAGGCGATTCTTAATCTATGTCGCACTTATTATTGTTTTATATTATTTTGTTACTCCCTTAGCATGTTTCTTTTGTGTATGATATGAGCCCCATCGTGATTCTTCTCCGTGGGGTATGATGTATTGCAAACCTAGGTCATAATCCCAAACAAATCTTAACATCATCTTTGTTACCATGCAGAAAACATTGTGATTGATACATTCAAATCAAGCTTGGGCATAACCAATTATACAATGATCCCATTACAAATTTGATTCAAGTCTCCTAAGGTTGTTGGCCATTACACACATCATGGAACTTGAATTTGGCCACAAAAATTATTAAATCGCTCACGCGACTTGATGAATCGCTCAGGCGATTCTTAATCTATGTCGCACTTATTATTGTTTTATATTATTTTGTTAGTCCCCTAGCATGTTTCTTTTGTGTATGATATGAGCCTCATCGTGATTCTTCTCCGTGGGGTATGATGTATTGCAAACCTAGGTCATAATCCCAAACAAATCTTAACATCATCTTTGTTACCATGTAGAAAACATTGTGATTGATACATTCAAATCAAGCTTGGGCATAACCAATTATACAATGATCCCATTACAAATTTGATTCAACTCTCCTAAGGTTGTTGGCCATTACACACATCATGGAACTTGAATTTGGCCACAAAAATTATTAAATCGCTCACGCGACTTGATGAATCGCTCAGGCGATTCTTAATTTGTGTCGCACTTATTATTGTTTTATATTATTTTGTTAGTCCCCTAGCATGTTTCTTTTGTGTATGATATGAGCCTCATCGTGATTCTTCTCCGTGGGGTATGATGTATTGCAAACCTAGGTCATAATCCCAAACAAATCTTAACATCATCTTTGTTACCTTGTAGAAAACATTGTGATTGATACATTCAAATTAAGCTTGGGCATAACCAATTGTACAATGACCCCATAACAAATTTGATTCAAGTCTCCTAAGGTTGTTGGCCATTACACACATCACGGAACTTGAATTTGGCCACAAAGATTATTAAATCGCTCACGCGATTTGATGAATCGCTCAGGCGATTCTTAATTTATGTCGCACTTATTATTGTTTTATATTATTTTGTTACTCCCCTAGCATGTTTCTCTTGTGTATGATATGAGCCCCATCGTGATTTTTCTCCGTGGGGTATGATGTATTGCAAACCTAGGTCATAAGCCCAAACAAATCTTAACATCATCTTTGTTACCAAGTAGAAAACATTGTGATTGATACATTCAAATCAAGCTTGGGCATAACCAATTATACAATGATCCCATTACAAATTTGATTCAAGTCTCCTAAGGTTGTTGGCCATTACACACATCATGGAACTTGAATTTGGCCACAAAAATTATTAAATCGCTCACGCGACTTGATGAATCGCTCAGGCGATTCTTAATCTATGTCGCACTTATTATTGTTTTATATTATTTTGTTACTCCCCTAGCATGTTTCTTTTGTGTATGATATGAGCCCCATCGTGATTCTTCTCCGTGGGGTATGATGTATTGCAAACCTAGGTCATAATCCCAAACAAATCTTAACATCATCTTTGTTACCATGCAGAAAACATTGTGATTGATACATTCAAATCAAGCTTGGGCATAACCAATTATACAATGATCCCATTACAAATTTGATTCAAGTCTCCTAAGGTTGTTGGCCATTACACACATCATGGAACTTGAATTTGGCCACAAAAATTATTAAATCGCTCACACGACTTGATGAATCGCTCAGGCGATTCTTAATCTATGTCGCACTTATTATTGTTTTATATTATTTTGTTACTCCCCTAGCATGTTTCTTTTGTGTATGATATGAGCCCCATCGTGATTCTTCTCCGTGGGGTATGATGTATTGCAAACCTAGGTCATAATCCCAAACAAATCTTAACATCATCTTTGTTACCATGCAGAAAACATTGTGATTGATACATTCAAATCAAGCTTGAGCATAACCAATTATACAATGATCCCATTACAAATTTGATTCAAGTCTCCTAAGGTTGTTGGCCATTACACACATCATGGAACTTGAATTTGGCCACAAAAATTATTAAATCGCTCACTCGACTTGATGAATCGCTCAGGCGATTCTTAATCTATGTCGCACTTATTATTGTTTTATATTATTTTGTTAGTCCCCTAGCATGTTTCTTTTGTGTATGATATGAGCCTCATCGTGATTCTTCTCCGTGGGGTATGATGTATTGCAAACCTAGGTCATAATCCCAAACAAATCTTAACATCATCTTTGTTACCATGTAGAAAACATTGTGATTGATACATTCAAATCAAGCTTGGGCATAACCAATTATACAATGATCCCATTACAAATTTGATTCAAGTCTCCTAACGTTGTTGGCCATTACACACATCATGGAACTTGAATTTGGCCACAAAAATTATTAAATCGCTCACGCGACTTGATGAATCGCTCAGGCGATTCTTAATTTGTGTCGCACTTATTATTGTTTTATATTATTTTGTTAGTCCCCTAGCATGTTTTCTTTTGCGTATGATATGAGCCTCATCGTGATTCTTCTCCGTGGGGTATGATGTATTGCAAACCTAGGTCATAATCCCAAACAAATCTTAACATCATCTTCGTTACCATGTAGAAAACATTGTGATTGATACATTCAAATCAAGCTTGGGCATAACCAATTATACAATGATCCCATTACAAATTTGATTCAAGTCTCCTAAGGTTATTGGCCATTACACACATCATGGAACTAGAATTTGGCCACAAAAATTATGAAATCGCTCACGCGACTTGATGAATCACTCAGGCGATTCTTAATCTAGGTCGCACTTATTATTGTTTTATATTATTTTGTTTGTCCCCTAGCATGTTTCTTTTGTGTATGATATGAGCCCCATCGTGATTCTTCTCCGTGAGGTATGATGTATTGCAAACCTAGGTCATAATCCCAAACAAATCTTAACATCATCTTTCTTACCAAGTAGAAAACATTGTGATTGATACATTCAAATCAAGCTTGGGCATAACCAACTATACAATGATCCCATTACAAATTTGATTCAAGTCTCCTAAGGTTGTTGGCCATTACACACATCATGGAACTTGAATTTGGCCACAAAAATTATTAAATAGCTCACACGAATTGATGAATCGCTCAGGCGATTCTTAATCTATGTCGCACTTATTATTGTTTTATATTATTTTGTTACTCCCCTATCATGTTTCTCTTGTGTATGATATGAGCCCCATCGTGATTTTTCTCCGTGGGGTATGATGTATTGCAAACCTAGGTCATAAGCCCAAACAAATCTTAACATCATCTTTGTTACCATGTAGAAAACATTGTGATTGATACATTCAAATCAAGCTTGGGCAAAACCAATTATACAATGATCCCATTACAAATTTGATTCAAGTCTCCTAAGGTTGTTGGCCATTACACACATCATGGAACTTGAATTTGGCCACAAAAATTATTAAATCACTCACGCGACTTGATGAATCGCTCAGGCGATTCTTAATCTATGTCGCACTTATTATTGTTTTATATTATTTTGTTAGTCCCCTAGCATGTTTCTTTTGTGTATGATATGAGCCTCATCGTGATTCTTCTCCGTGGGGTATGATGTATTGCAAACCTAGGTCATAATCCCAAACAAATCTTAACATCATCTTTGTTACCTTGTAGAAAACATTGTGATTGATACATTCAAATTAAGCTTGGGCATAACCAATTATACAATGATCCCATTACAAATTTGATTCAAGTCTCCTAAGGTTGTTGGCCATTACACACATCATGGAACTTGAATTTGGCCACAAAAATTATTAAATCGCTCACGCGACTTGATGAATCGCTCAGGCGATTCTTAATCTATGTCGCACTTATTATTGTTTTATATTATTTTGTTACTCCCCTAGCATGTTTCTTTTGTGTATGATATGAGCCCCATCGTGATTCTTCTCCGTGGGGTATGATGTATTGCAAACCTAGGTCATAATCCCAAACAAATCTTAACATCATCTTTGTTACCATGCAGAAAACATTGTGATTGATACATTCAAATCAAGCTTGGGCATAACCAATTATACAATGATCCCATTACAAATTTGATTCAAGTCTCCTAAGGTTGTTGGCCATTACACACATCATGGAACTTGAATTTGGCCACAAAAATTATTAAATCGCTCACGCGACTTGATGAATCGCTCAGGCGATTCTTAATCTATGTCGTACTTATTATTGTTTTATATTATTTTGTTACTCCCCTAGCATGTTTCTTTTGTGTATGATATGAGCCCCATCGTGATTCTTCTCCGTGGGGTATGATGTATTGCAAACCTAGGTCATAATCCCAAACAAATCTTAACATCATCTTTGTTACCATGCAGAAAACATTGTGATTGATACATTCAAATCAAGCTTGGGCATAACCAACTATACAATGATCCCATTA
Source organism: Lantana camara (assembly GCA_037501455.1). NCBI lineage: Eukaryota > Viridiplantae > Streptophyta > Magnoliopsida > Lamiales > Verbenaceae > Lantana > Lantana camara. Next base: position 60,694,237 of record CM074857.1, on the reverse strand, counting down.
CAAATTTGATTCAAGTCTCCTAAGGTTGTTGGCCATTACACACATCATGGAACTTGAATTTGGCCACAAAAATTATTAAATCGCTCACACGACTTGATGAATCGCTCAGGCGATTCTTAATCTATGTCGCACTTATTATTGTTTTATATTATTTTGTTACTCCCCTAGCATGTTTCTTTTGTGTATGATATGAGCCCCATCGTGATTCTTCTCCGTGGGGTATGATGTATTGCAAACCTAGGTCATAATCCCAAACAAATCTTAACATCATCTTTGTTACCATGCAGAAAACATTGTGATTGATACATTCAAATCAAGCTTGGGCATAACCAATTATACAATGATCCCATTACAAATTTGATTCAAGTCTCCTAAGGTTGTTGGCCATTACACACATCATGGAACTTGAATTTGGCCACAAAAATTATTAAATCGCTCACGCGACTTGATGAATCGCTCAGGCGATTCTTAATCTATGTCGCACTTATTATTGTTTTATATTATTTTGTTAGTCCCCTAGCATGTTTCTTTTGTGTATGATATGAGCCTCATCGTGATTCTTCTCCGTGGGGTATGATGTATTGCAAACCTAGGTCATAATCCCAAACAAATCTTAACATCATCTTTGTTACCATGTAGAAAACATTGTGATTGATACATTCAAATCAAGCTTGGGCATAACCAATTATACAATGATCCCATTACAAATTTGATTCAAGTCTCCTAACGTTGTTGGCCATTACACACATCATGGAACTTGAATTTGGCCACAAAAATTATTAAATCGCTCACGCGACTTGATGAATCGCTCAGGCGATTCTTAATTTGTGTCGCACTTATTATTGTTTTATATTATTTTGTTAGTCCCCTAGCATGTTTTCTTTTGCGTATGATATGAGCCTCATCGTGATTCTTCTCCGTGGGGTATGATGTATTGCAAACCTAGGTCATAATCCCAAACAAATCTTAACATCATCTTCGTTACCATGTAGAAAACATTGTGATTGATACATTCAAATCAAGCTTGGGCATAACCAATTATACAATGATCCCATTACAAATTTGATTCAAGTCTCCTAAGGTTATTGGCCATTACACACATCATGGAACTAGAATTTGGCCACAAAAATTATGAAATCGCTCACGCGACTTGATGAATCACTCAGGCGATTCTTAATCTATGTCGCACTTATTATTGTTTTATATTATTTTGTTACTCCCCTAGCATGTTTCTTTTGTGTATGATATGAGCCCCATCGTGATTCTTCTCCGTGGGGTATGATGTATTGCAAACCTAGGTCATAATCCCAAACAAATCTTAACATCATCTTTGTTACCATGCAGAAAACATTGTGATTGATACATTCAAATCAAGCTTGGGCATAACCAACTATACAATGATCCCATTACAAATTTGATTCAAGTCTCCTAAGGTTGTTGGCCATTACACACATCATGGAACTTGAATTTGGCCACAAAAATTATTAAATCGCTCACACGACTTGATGAATCGCTCAGGCGATTCTTAATCTATGTCGCACTTATTATTGTTTTAAATTATTTTGTTACTCCCCTAGCATGTTTCTTTTGTGTATGATATGAGCCCCATCGTGATTCTTCTCCGTGGGGTATGATGTATTGCAAACCTAGGTCATAATCCCAAACAAATCTTAACATCATCTTTGTTACCATGCAGAAAACATTGTGATTGATACATTCAAATCAAGCTTGGGCATAACCAATTATACAATGATCCCATTACAAATTTGATTCAAGTCTCCTAAGGTTGTTGGCCATTACACACATCATGGAACTTGAATTTGGCCACAAAAATTATTAAATCGCTCACGCGACTTGATGAATCGCTCAGGCGATTCTTAATCTATGTCGCACTTATTATTGTTTTATATTATTTTGTTAGTCCCCTAGCATGTTTCTTTTGTGTATGATATGAGCCCCATCGTGATTCTTCTCCGTGGGGTATGATGTATTGCAAACCTAGGTCATAATCCCAAACAAATCTTAACATCATCTTTGTTACCATGCAGAAAACATTGTGATTGATACATTCAAATCAAGCTTGGGCATAACCAACTATACAATGATCCCATTACAAATTTGATTCAAGTCTCCTAAGGTTGTTGGCCATTACACACATCATGGAACTTGAATTTGGCCAGAAAAATTATTAAATCACTCACACGACTTGATGAATCGCTCAGGCGATTCTTAATCTATGTCGCACTTATTATTGTTTTATATTATTTTGTTACTCCCCTAGCATGTTTCTTTTGTGTATGATATGAGCCCCATCGTGATTCTTCTCCGTGGGGTATGATGTATTGCAAACCTAGGTCATAATCCCAAACAAATCTTAACATCATCTTTGTTACCATGCAGAAAACATTGTGATTGATACATTCAAATCAAGCTTGGGCATAACCAATTATACAATGATCCCATTACAAATTTGATTCAAGTCTCCTAAGGTTGTTGGCCATTACACACATCATGGAACTTGAATTTGGCCACAAAAATTATTAAATCGCTCACGCGACTTGATGAATCGCTCAGGCGATTCTTAATCTATGTCGCACTTATTATTGTTTTATATTATTTTGTTAGTCCCCTAGCATGTTTCTTTTGTGTATGATATGAGCCTCATCGTGATTCTTCTCCGTGGGGTATGATGTATTGCAAACCTAGGTCATAATCCCAAACAAATCTTAACATCATCTTTGTTACCATGTAGAAAACATTGTGATTGATACATTCAAATCAAGCTTGGGCATAACCAATTATACACTGATCCCATTACAAATTTGATTCAAGTCTCCTAACGTTGTTGGCCATTACACACATCATGGAACTTGAATTTGGCCACAAAAATTATTAAATCGCTCACGCGACTTGATGAATCGCTCAGGCGATTCTTAATTTGTGTCGCACTTATTATTGTTTTATATTATTTTGTTAGTCCCCTAGCATGTTTTCTTTTGCGTATGATATGAGCCTCATCGTGATTCTTCTCCGTGGGGTATGATGTATTGCAAACCTAGGTCATAATCCCAAACAAATCTTAACATCATCTTCGTTACCATGTAGAAAACATTGTGATTGATACATTCAAATCAAGCTTGGGCATAACCAATTATACAATGATCCCATTACAAATTTGATTCAAGTCTCCTAAGGTTATTGGCCATTACACACATCATGGAACTAGAATTTGGCCACAAAAATTATGAAATCGCTCACGCGACTTGATGAATCACTCAGGCGATTCTTAATCTAGGTCGCACTTATTATTGTTTTATAATATTTTGTTTGTCCCCTAGCATGTTTTCTTTTGCATATGATATGAGCCTCATCGTGATTCTTCTCCGTGGGGTATGATGTATTGCAAACCTAGGTCATAATCCCAAACAAATCTTAACATCATCTTCGTTACCATGTAGAAAACATTGTGATTGATACATTCAAATCAAGCTTGGGCATAACCAATTATACAATGATCCCATTACAAATTTGATTCAAGTCTCCTAAGGTTATTGGCCATTACACACATCATGGAACTAGAATTTGGCCACAAAAATTATGAAATCGCTCACGCGACTTGATGAATCACTCAGGCGATTCTTAATCTAGGTCGCACTTATTATTGTTTTATATTATTTTGTTTGTCCCCTAGCATGTTTCTTTTGTGTATGATATGAGCCCCATCGTGATTCTTCTCCGTGAGGTATGATGTATTGCAAACCTAGGTCATAATCCCAAACAAATCTTAACATCATCTTTCTTACCAAGTAGAAAACATTGTGATTGATACATTCAAATCAAGCTTGGGCATAACCAATTATACAATGATCCCATTACAAATTTGATTCAAGTCACCTATGGTTGTTGGCCATTACACACATCATGGAACTTGAATTTGGCCACAAAAATTATTAAATCACTCACGCGACTTGATGAATCACTCAGGCGATTCTTAATCTATGTCGCACTTATTATTGTTTTATATTATTTTGTTAGTCCTCTAGCATGTTTCTTTTGCGTATGATATGAGCCTCATCGTGATTCTTCTCCGTGGGGTATGATGTATTGCAAACCTAGGTCATAATCCCAAACAAATCTTAACATCATCTTTGTTACCATGCAGAAAACATTGTGATTGATACATTCAAATCAAGCTTGGGCATAACCAACTATACAATGATCCCATTACAAATTTGATTCAAGTCTCCTAAGGTTGTTGGCCATTACACACATCATGGAACTTGAATTTGGCCACAAAAATTATTAAATCGCTCAGGCGACTTGATGAATCGCTCAGGCGATTCTTAATCTATGTCGCACTTATTATTGTTTTATATTATTTTGTTACTCCCCTAGCATGTTTCTTTTGTGTATGATATGAGCCCCATCGTGATTCTTCTCCGTGGGGTATGATGTATTGCAAACCTAGGTCATAATCCCAAACAAATCTTAACATCATCTTTGTTACCATGCAGAAAACATTGTGATTGATACATTCAAATCAAGCTTGGGCATAACCAATTATACAATGATCCCATTACAAATTTGATTCAAGTCTCCTAAGGTTGTTGGCCATTACACACATCATGGAACTTGAATTTGGCCACAAAAATTATTAAATCACTCACGCGACTTGATGAATCGCTCAGGCGATTCTTAATCTATGTCGCACTTATTATTGTTTTATATTATTTTGTTAGTCCCCTAGCATGTTTCTTTTGTGTATGATATGAGCCTCATCGTGATTCTTCTCCGTGGGGTATGATGTATTGCAAACCTAGGTCATAATCCCAAACAAATCTTAACATCATCTTTGTTACCTTGTAGAAAACATTGTGATTGATACATTCAAATTAAGCTTGGGCATAACCAATTATACAATGATCCCATTACAAATTTGATTCAAGTCTCCTAAGATTGTTGGCCATTACACACATCATGGAACTTGAATTTGGCCACAAAGATTATTAAATCGCTCACGCGATTTGATGAATCGCTCAGGCGATTCTTAATCTATGTCGCACTTATTATTGTTTTATATTATTTTGTTACTCCCCTATCATGTTTCTCTTGTGTATGCTATGAGCCCCATCGTGATTCTTCTCCGTGGGGTATGATGTATTGCAAACCTAGGTCATAAGCCCAAACAAATCTTAACATCATCTTTGTTACCATGTAGAAAACATTGTGATTGATACATTCAAATCAAGCTTGGGCATAACCAATTATACAATGATCCCATTACAAATTTGATTCAAGTCTCCTAAGGTTGTTGGCCATTACACACATCATGGAACTTGAATTTGGCCACAAAAATTATTAAATCGCTCACGCGACTTGATGAATCGCTCAGGCGATTCTTAATCTATGTCGCACTTATTATTGTTTTATATTATTTTGTTTGTCCCCTAGCATGTTTCTTTTGTGTATGATATGAGCCCCATCGTGATTCTTCTCCGTGGGGTATGATGTATTGCAAACCTAGGTCATAATCCCAAACAAATCTTAACATCATCTTTGTTACCATGCAGAAAACATTGTGATTGATACATTCAAATCAAGCTTGGGCATAACCAATTATACAATGATCCCATTACAAATTTGATTCAAGTCTCCTAAGGTTGTTGGCCATTACACACATCATGGAACTTGAATTTGGCCACAAAAATTATTAAATCGCTCACGCGACTTGATGAATCGCTCAGGCGATTCTTAATCTATGTCGCACTTATTATTGTTTTATATTATTTTGTTAGTCCCCAAGCATGTTTCTTTTGTGTATGATATGAGCCTCATCGTGATTCTTCTCCGTGGGGTATGATGTATTGCAAACCTAGGTCATAATCCCAAACAAATCTTAACATCATCTTTGTTACCATGTAGAAAACATTGTGATTGATACATTCAAATCAAGCTTGGGCATAACCAATTATACAATGATCCCATTACAAATTTGATTCAAGTCTCCAAAGGTTGTTGGCCATTACACACATCATGGAACTTGAATTTGGCCACAAAAATTATTAAATCGCTCACGCGACTTGATGAATCGCTCAGGCGATTCTTAATCTATGTCGCACTTATTATTGTTTTATATTATTTTGTTAGTCCCCAAGCATGTTTCTTTTGTGTATGATATGAGCCTCATCGTGATTCTTCTCCGTGGGGTATGATGTATTGCAAACCTAGGTCATAATCCCAAACAAATCTTAACATCATCTTTGTTACCATGTAGAAAACATTGTGATTGATACATTCAAATCAAGCTTGGGCATAACCAATTATACAATGATCCCATTACAAATTTGATTCAAGTCTCCAAAGGTTGTTGGCCATTACACACATCATGGAACTTGAATTTGGCCACAAAAATTATTAAATCGCTCACGCGACTTGATGAATCGCTCAGGCGATTCTTAATTTGTGTCGCACTTATTATTGTTTTATATTATTTTGTTAGTCCCCTAGCATGTTTTCTTTTGCGTATGATATGAGCCTCATCGTGATTCTTCTCCGTGGGGTATGATGTATTGCAAACCTAGGTCATAATCCCAAACAAATCTTAACATCATCTTTGTTACCATGCAGAAAACATTGTGATTGATACATTCAAATCAAGCTTGGGCATAACCAATTATACAATGATCCCATTACAAATTTGATTCAAGTCTCCTAAGGTTGTTGGCCATTACACACATCATGGAACTTGAATTTGGCCACAAAAATTATTAACTCACTCACGCGACTTGATGAATCGCTCAGGCGATTCTTAATCTATGTCGCACTTATTATTGTTTTATATTATTTTGTTAGTCCCCTAGCATGTTTCTTTTGTGTATGATATGAGCCTCATCGTGATTCTTCTCCGTGGGGTATGATGTATTGCAAACCTAGGTCATAATCCCAAACAAATCTTAACATCATCTTTGTTACCTTGTAGAAAACATTGTGTTTGATACATTCAAATTAAGCTTGGGCATAACCAATTATACAATGATCCCATTACAAATTTGATTCAAGTCTCCTAAGGTTGTTGGCCATTACACACATCATGGAACTTGAATTTGGCCACAAAGATTATTAAATCGCTCACGCGATTTGATGAATCGCTCAGGCGATTTGATGAATCGCTCAGGCGATTCTTAATCTATGTCGCACTTATTATTGTTTTATATTATTTTGTTACTCCCCTATCATGTTTCTCTTGTGTATGATATGAGCCCCATCGTGATTCTTCTCCGTGGGGTATGATGTATTGCAAACCTAGGTCATAAGCCCAAACAAATCTTAGCATCATCTTTGTTACCATGTAGAAAACATTGTGATTGATACATTCAAATCAAGCTTGGGCATAACCAATTATACAATGATCCCATTACAAATTTGATTCAAGTCTCCTAAGGTTGTTGGCCATTACACACATCATGGAACTTGAATTTGGCCACAAAAATTATTAACTCACTCACGCGACTTGATGAATCGCTCAGGCGATTCTTAATCTATGTCGCACTTATTATTGTTTTATATTATTTTGTTACTCCCCTAGCATGTTTCTTTTGTGTATGATATGAGCCCCATCGTGATTCTTCTCCGTGGGGTATGATGTATTGCAAACCTAGGTCATAATCCCAAACAAATCTTAACATCATCTTTGTTACCATGCAGAAAACATTGTGATTGATACATTCAAATCAAGCTTGGGCATAACCAATTATACAATGATCCCATTACAAATTTGATTCAAGTCTCCTAAGGTTGTTGGCCATTACACACATCATGGAACTTGAATTTGGCCACAAAAATTATTAAATCGCTCACGCGACTTGATGAATCGCTCAGGCGATTCTTAATCTATGTCGCACTTATTATTGTTTTATATTATTTTGTTAGTCCCCAAGCATGTTTCTTTTGTGTATGATATGAGCCTCATCGTGATTCTTCTCCGTGGGGTATGATGTATTGCAAACCTAGGTCATAATCCCAAACAAATCTAAACATCATCTTTGTTACCATGTAGAAAACATTGTGATTGATACATTCAAATCAAGCTTGGGCATAACCAATTATACAATGATCCCATTACAAATTTGATTCAAGTCTCCTAAGGTTGTTGGCCATTACACACATCATGGAACTTGAATTTGGCCACAAAAATTATTAAATCGCTCACGCGACTTGATGAATCGCTCAGGCGATTCTTAATTTGTGTCGCACTTATTATTGTTTTATATTATTTTGTTAGTCCCCTAGCATGTTTTCTTTTGCGTATGATATGAGCCTCATCGTGATTCTTCTCCGTGGGGTATGATGTATTGCAAACCTAGGTCATAATCCCAAACAAATCTTAACATCATCTTCGTTACCATGTAGAAAACATTGTGATTGATACATTCAAATCAAGCTTGGGCATAACCAATTATACAATGATCCCATTACAAATTTGATTCAAGTCTCCTAAGGTTGTTGGCCATTACACACATCATGGAACTTGAATTTGGCCACAAAAATTATGAAGTCGCTCACGCGACTTGATGAATCGCTCAGGCGATTCTTAATCTAGGTCGCACTTATTATTGTTTTATATTCTTTTGTTTGTCCCCTAGCATGTTTCTTTTGTGTATGATATGAGCCCCATCGTGATTCTTCTCCGTGAGGTGTGATGTATTGCAAACCTAGGTCATAATCCCAAACAAATCTTAACATCATCTTTCTTACCAAGTAGAAAACATTGTGATTGATACATTCAAATCAAGCTTGGGCATAACCAATTATACAATGATCCCATTACAAATTTGATTCAAGTCTCCTATGGTTGTTGGCCATTACACAGACCATGGAACTTGAATTTGGCCACAAAAATTATTAAATCACTCACGCGACTTGATGAATCACTCAGGTGATTCTTAATCTATGTCGCACTTATTATTGTTTTATATTATTTTGTTAGTCCTCTAGCATGTTTCTTTTGCGTATGATATGAGCCTCATCGTGATTCTTCTCCGTGGGGTATGATGTATTGCAAACCTAGGTCATAATCCCAAACAAATCTTAACATCATCTTTGTTACCATGCAGAAAACATTGTGATTGATACATTCAAATCAAGCTTGGGCATAACCAATTATACAATGATCCCATTACAAATTTGATTCAAGTCTCCTAAGGTTGTTGGCCATTACACACATCATGGAACTTGAATTTGGCCACAAAAATTATTAAATCGCTCACGCGACTTGATGAATTGCTCAGGCGATTCTTAATCTATGTCGCACTTATTATTGTTTTATATTATTTTGTTACTCCCCTAGCATGTTTCTTTTGTGTATGATATGAGCCTCATCGTGATTCTTCTCCGTGGGGTATGATGTATTGCAAACCTAGGTCATAATCCCAAACAAATCTTAACATCATCTTTGTTACCATGTAGAAAACATTGTGATTGATATATTCAAGTCAAGCTTGGGCATAACCAATTATACAATGATCCCATTACAAATTTGATTCAAGTCTCCTAAGGTTGTTGGCTATTTCACACATCATGGAACTTGAATTTGGCCACAAAAATTATTAAATCGCTCACGCGACTTGATGAATCGCTCAGGCGATTCTTAATCTATGTCGCACTTATTATTGTTTTATATTATTTTGTTAGTCCCCTAGCATGTTTCTTTTGTGTATGATATGAGCCTCATCGTGATTCTTCTCCGTGGGGTATGATGTATTGCAAACCTAGGTCATAATCCCAAACAAATCTTAACATCATCTTTGTTACCATGTAGAAAACATTGTGATTGATACATTCAAATCAAGCTTGGGCATAACCAATTATACAATGATCCCATTACAAATTTGATTCAAGTCTCCTAAGGTTGTTGGCCATTACACACATCATGGAACTTGAATTTGGCCACAAAAATTATTAAATCGCTCACGCGACTTGATGAATCGCTCAGGCGATTCTTAATTTGTGTCGCACTTATTATTGTTTTATATTATTTTGTTAGTCCCCTAGCATGTTTTCTTTTGCGTATGATATGAGCCTCATCGTGATTCTTCTCCGTGGGGTATGATGTATTGCAAACCTAGGTCATAATCCCAAACAAATCTTAACATCATCTTCGTTACCATGTAGAAAACATTGTGATTGATACATTCAAATCAAGCTTGGGCATAACCAATTATACAATGATCCCATTACAAATTTGATTCAAGTCTCCTAAGGTTGTTGGCCATTACACACATCATGGAACTTGAATTTGGCCACAAAAATTATGAAGTCGCTCACGCGACTTGATGAATCGCTCAGGCGATTCTTAATCTAGGTCGCACTTATTATTGTTTTATATTATTTTGTTTGTCCCCTAGCATGTTTCTTTTGTGTATGATATGAGCCCCATCGTGATTCTTCTCCGTGAGGTATGATGTATTGCAAACCTAGGTCATAATCCCAAACAAATCTTAACATCATCTTTCTTACCAAGTAGAAAACATTGTGATTGATACATTCAAATCAAGCTTGGGCATAACCAATTATACAATGATCCCATTACAAATTTGATTCAAGTCTCCTATGGTTGTTGGCCATTACACACATCGTGGAACTTGAATTTGACCACCAAAATTATTAAATCACTCACGCGACTTGATGAATCACTCAGGCGATTCTTAATCTATGTCGCACTTATTATTGTTTTATATTATTTTGTTAGTCCTCTAGCATGTTTCTTTTGCGTATGATATGAGCCTCATCGTGATTCTTCTCCGTGGGGTATGATGTATTGCAAACCTAGGTCATAATCCCAAACAAATCTTAACATCATCTTTGTTACCATGCAGAAAACATTGTGATTGATACATTCAAATCAAGCTTGGGCATAACCAATTATACAATGATCCCATTACAAATTTGATTCAAGTCTCCTAAGGTTGTTGGCCATTACACACATCATGGAACTTGAATTTGGCCACAAAAATTATGAAATCGCTCACGCGACTTGATGAATCACTCAGGCGATTCTTAATCTAGGTCGCACTTATTATTGTTTTATATTATTTTGTTTGTCCCCTAGCATGTTTCTTTTGTGTATGATATGAGCCCCATCGTGATTCTTCTCCGTGAGGTATGATGTATTGCAAACCTAGGTCATAATCCCAAACAAATCTTAACATCATCTTTCTTACCAAGTAGAAAACATTGTGATTGATACATTCAAATCAAGCTTGGGCATAACCAATTATACAATGATCCCATTACAAATTTGATTCAAGTCTCCTATGGTTGTTGGCCATTACACACATCATGGAACTTGAATTTGGCCACAAAAATTATTAAATCACTCACGCGACTTGATGAATCACTCAGGCGATTCTTAATCTATGTCGCACTTATTATTGTTTTATATTATTTTGTTAGTCCTCTAGCATGTTTCTTTTGCGTATGATATGAGCCTCATCGTGATTCTTCTCCGTGGGGTATGATGTATTGCAAACCTAGGTCATAATCCCAAACAAATCTTAACATCATCTTTGTTACCATGCAGAAAACATTGTGATTGATACATTCAAATCAAGCTTGGCCATAACCAACTATACAATGATCCCATTACAAATTTGATTCAAGTCTCCTAAGGTTGTTGGCCATTACACACATCATGGAACTTGAATTTGGCCACAAAAATTATGAAATCGCTCAGGCGACTTGATGAATCGCTCAGGCGATTCTTAATCTATGTCGCACTTATTATTGTTTTATATTATTTTGTTACTCCCCTAGCATGTTTCTTTTGTGTATGATATGAGCCCCATCGTGATTCTTCTCCGTGGGGTATGATGTATTGCAAACCTAGGTCATAATCCCAAACAAATCTTAACATCATCTTTGTTACCATGCAGAAAACATTGTGATTGATACATTCAAATCAAGCTTGGGCATAACCAATTATACAATGATCCCATTACAAATTTGATTCAAGTCTCCTAAGGTTGTTGGCCATTACACACATCATGGAACTTGAATTTGGCCACAAAAATTATTAAATCACTCACGCGACTTGATGAATCGCTCAGGCGATTCTTAATCTATGTCGCACTTATTATTGTTTTATATTATTTTGTTAGTCCCCTAGTATGTTTCTTTTGTGTATGATATGAGCCTCATCGTGATTCTTCTCCGTGGGGTATGATGTATTGCAAACCTAGGTCATAATCCCAAACAAATCTTAACATCATCTTTGTTACCTTGTAGAAAACATTGTGATTGATACATTCAAATTAAGCTTGGGCATAACCAATTATACAATGATCCCATTACAAATTTGATTCAAGTCTCCTAAGGTTGTTGGCCATTACACACATCATGGAACTTGAATTTGGCCACAAAGATTATTAAATCGCTCACGCGATTTGATGAATCGCTCAGGCGATTCTTAATCTATGTCGCACTTATTATTGTTTTATATTATTTTGTTACTCCCCTATCATGTTTCTCTTGTGTATGATATGAGCCCCATCGTGATTCTTCTCCGTGGGGTATGATGTATTGCAAACCTAGGTCATAAGCCCAAACAAATCTTAACATCATCTTTGTTACCATGTAGAAAACATTGTGATTGATACATTCAAATCAAGCTTGGGCATAACCAATTATACAATGATCCCATTACAAATTTGATTCAAGTCTCCTAAGGTTGTTGGCCATTACACACATCATGGAACTTGAATTTGGCCACAAAAATTATTAAATCGCTCACGCGACTTGATGAATCGCTCAGGCAATTCTTAATCTATGTCGCACTTATTATTGTTTTATATTATTTTGTTACTCCCCTAGCATGTTTCTTTTGTGTATGATATGAGCCCCATCGTGATTCTTCTCCGTGGGGTATGATGTATTGCAAACCTAGGTCATAATCCCAAACAAATCTTAACATCATCTTTGTTACCTTGTAGAAAACATTGTGATTGATACATTCAAATTAAGCTTGGGCATAACCAATTATACAATGATCCCATTACAAATTTGATTCAAGTCTCCTAAGGTTGTTGGCCATTACACACATCATGGAACTTGAATTTGGCCACAAAGATTATTAAATCGCTCACGCGATTTGATGAATCGCTCAGGCGATTCTTAATCTATGTCGCACTTATTATTGTTTTATATTATTTTGTTACTCCCCTATCATGTTTCTCTTGTGTATGATATGAGCCCCATCGTGATTCTTCTCCGTGGGGTATGATGTATTGCAAACCTAGGTCATAAGCCCAAACAAATCTTAACATCATCTTTGTTACCATGTAGAAAACATTGTGATTGATACATTCAAATCAAGCTTGGGCATAACCAATTATACAATGATCCCATTACAAATTTGATTCAAGTCTCCTAAGGTTGTTGGCCATTACACACATCATGGAACTTGAATTTGGCCACAAAAATTATTAAATCGCTCACGCGACTTGATGAATCGCTCAGGCGATTCTTAATCTATGTCGCACTTATTATTGTTTTATATTATTTTGTTACTCCCCTAGCATGTTTCTTTTGTGTAAGATATGAGCCCCATCGTGATTCTTCTCCGTGGGGTATGATGTATTGCAAACCTAGGTCATAATCCCAAACAAATCTTAACATCATCTTTGTTACCATGCAGAAAACATTGTGATTGATACATTCAAATCAAGCTTGGGCATAACCAATTATACAATGATCCCATTACAAATTTGATTCAAGTCTCCTAAGGTTGTTGGCCATTACACACATCATGGAACTTGAATTTGGCCACAAAAATTATTAAATCGCTCACGCGACTTGATGAATCGCTCAGGCGATTCTTAATCTATGTCGCACTTATTATTGTTTTATATTATTTTGTTAGTCCCCAAGCATGTTTCTTTTGTGTATGATATGAGCCTCATCGTGATTCTTCTCCGTGGGGTAAGATGTATTGCAAACCTAGGTCATAATCCCAAACAAATCTTAACATCATCTTTGTTACCATGTAGAAAACATTGTGATTGATACATTCAAATCAAGCTTGGGCATAACCAATTATACAATGATCCCATTACAAATTTGATTCAAGTCTCCTAAGGTTGTTGGCCATTACACACATCATGGAACTTGAATTTGGCCACAAAAATTATTAAATCGCTCACGCGACTTGATGAATCGCTCAGGCGATTCTTAATTTGTGTCGCACTTATTATTGTTTTATATTATTTTGTTAGTCCCCTAGCATGTTTTCTTTTGCGTATGATATGAGCCTCATCGTGATTCTTCTCCGTGGGGTATGATGTATTGCAAACCTAGGTCATAATCCCAAACAAATCTTAACATCATCTTCGTTACCATGTAGAAAACATTGTGATTGATACATTCAAATCAAGCTTGGGCATAACCAATTATACAATGATCCCATTACAAATTTGATTCAAGTCTCCTAAGGTTGTTGGCCATTACACACATCATGGAACTTGAATTTGGCCACAAAAATTATTAAATCACTCACGCGACTTGATGAATCACTCAGGCGATTCTTAATCTATGTCGCACTTATTATTGTTTTATATTATTTTGTTAGTCCTCTAGCATGTTTCTTTTGCGTATGATATGAGCCTCATCGTGATTCTTCTCCGTGGGGTATGATGTATTGCAAACCTAGGTCATAATCCCAAACAAATCTTAACATCATCTTTGTTACCATGCAGAAAACATTGTGATTGATACATTCAAATCAAGCTTGGGCATAACCAATTATACAATGATCCCATTACAAATTTGATTCAAGTCTCCTAAGGTTGTTGGCCATTACACACATCATGGAACTTGAATTTGGCCACAAAAATTATGAAATCGCTCACGCGACTTGATGAATCACTCAGGCGATTCTTAATCTAGGTCGCACTTATTATTGTTTTATATTATTTTGTTTGTCCCCTAGCATGTTTCTTTTGTGTATGATATGAGCCCCATCGTGATTCTTCTCCGTGAGGTATGATGTATTGCAAACCTAGGTCATAATCCCAAACAAATCTTAACATCATCTTTCTTACCAAGTAGAAAACATTGTGATTGATACATTCAAATCAAGCTTGGGCATAACCAATTATACAATGATCCCATTACAAATTTGATTCAAGTCTCCTATGGTTGTTGGCCATTACACACATCATGGAACTTGAATTTGGCCACAAAAATTATTAAATCACTCACGCGACTTGATGAATCACTCAGGCGATTCTTAATCTATGTCGCACTTATTATTGTTTTATATTATTTTGTTAGTCCTCTAGCATGTTTCTTTTGCGTATGATATGAGCCTCATCGTGATTCTTCTCCGTGGGGTATGATGTATTGCAAACCTAGGTCATAATCCCAAACAAATCTTAACATCATCTTTGTTACCATGCAGAAAACATTGTGATTGATACATTCAAATCAAGCTTGGGCATAACCAACTATACAATGATCCCATTACAAATTTGATTCAAGTCTCCTAAGGTTGTTGGCCATTACACACATCATGGAACTTGAATTTGGCCACAAAAATTATGAAATCGCTCAGGCGACTTGATGAATCGCTCAGGCGATTCTTAATCTAGGTCGCACTTATTATTGTTTTATATTATTTTGTTTGTCCCCTAGCATGTTTCTTTTGTGTATGATATGAGCCCCATAGTGATTCTTCTCCGTGAGGTGTGATGTATTGCAAACCTAGGTCATAATCCCAAACAAATCTTAACATCATCTTTCTTACCAAGTAGAAAACATTGTGATTGATACATTCAAATCAAGCTTGGGCATAACCAATTATACAATGATCCCATTACAAATTTGATTCAAGTCTCCTATGGTTGTTGGCCATTACACACATCATGGAACTTGAATTTGGCCACAAAAATTATTAAATCACTCACGCGACTTGATGAATCACTCAGGCGATTCTTAATCTATGTCGCACTTATTATTGTTTTATATTATTTTGTTACTCCCCTAGCATGTTTCTTTTGTGTATGATATGAGCCCCATCGTGATTCTTCTCCGTGGGGTATGATGTATTGCAAACCTAGGTCATAATCCCAAACAAATCTTAACATCATCTTTGTTACCATGCAGAAAACATTGTGATTGATACATTCAAATCAAGCTTGGGCATAACCAATTATACAATGATCCCATTACAAATTTGATTCAAGTCTCCTAAGGTTGTTGGCCATTACACACATCATGGAACTTGAATTTGGCCACAAAAATTATTAAATCACTCACGCGACTTGATGAATCGCTCAGGCGATTCTTAATCTATGTCGCACTTATTATTGTTTTATATTATTTTGTTTGTCCCCTAGCATGTTTCTTTTGTGTATGATATGAGCCCCATCGTGATTCTTCTCCGTGGGGTATGATGTATTGCAAACCTAGGTCATAATCCCAAACAAATCTTAACATCATCTTTGTTACCATGCAGAAAACATTGTGATTGATACATTCAAATCAAGCTTGGGCATAACCAATTATACAATGATCCCATTACAAATTTGATTCAAGTCTCCTAAGGTTGTTGGCCATTACACACATCATGGAACTTGAATTTGGCCACAAAAATTATTAAATCGCTCACGCGACTTGATGAATCGATCAGGCGATTCTTAATCTATGTCGCACTTATTATTGTTTTATATTATTTTGTTAGTCCCCAAGCATGTTTCTTTTGTGTATGATATGAGCCTCATCGTGATTCTTCTCCGTGGGGTATGATGTATTGCAAACCTAGGTCATAATCCCAAACAAATCTTAACATCATCTTTGTTACCATGTAGAAAACATTGTGATTGATACATTCAAATCAAGCTTGGGCATAACCAATTATACAATGATCCCATTACAAATTTGATTCAAGTCTCCTAAGGTTGTTGGCCATTACACACATCATGGAACTTGAATTTGGCCACAAAGATTATTAAATCGCTCACGCGATTTGATGAATCGCTCAGGCGATTCTTAATCTATGTCGCACTTATTATTGTTTTATATTATTTTGTTACTCCCCTATCATGTTTCTCTTGTGTATGATATGAGCCCCATCGTGATTCTTCTCCGTGGGGTATGATGTATTGCAAACCTAGGTCATAAGCCCAAACAAATCTTAACATCATCTTTGTTACCATGTAGAAAACATTGTGATTGATACATTCAAATCAAGCTTGGGCATAACCAATTATACAATGATCCCATTACAAATTTGATTCAAGTCTCCTAAGGTTGTTGGCCATTACACACATCATGGAACTTGAATTTGGCCACAAAAATTATTAAATCGCTCACGCGACTTGATGAATCGCTCAGGCAATTCTTAATCTATGTCGCACTTATTATTGTTTTATATTATTTTGTTACTCCCCTAGCATGTTTCTTTTGTGTATGATATGAGCCCCATCGTGATTCTTCTCCGTGGGGTATGATGTATTGCAAACCTAGGTCATAATCCCAAACAAATCTTAACATCATCTTTGTTACCTTGTAGAAAACATTGTGATTGATACATTCAAATTAAGCTTGGGCATAACCAATTATACAATGATCCCATTACAAATTTGATTCAAGTCTCCTAAGGTTGTTGGCCATTACACACATCATGGAACTTGAATTTGGCCACAAAAATTATTAACTCACTCACGCGACTTGATGAATCGCTCAGGCGATTCTTAATCTATGTCGCACTTATTATTGTTTTATATTATTTTGTTAGTCCCCTAGCATGTTTCTTTTGTGTATGATATGAGCCTCATCGTGATTCTTCTCCGTGGGGTATGATGTATTGCAAACCTAGGTCATAATCCCAAACAAATCTTAACATCATCTTTGTTACCTTGTAGAAAACATTGTGTTTGATACATTCAAATTAAGCTTGGGCATAACCAATTATACAATGATCCCATTACAAATTTGATTCAAGTCTCCTAAGGTTGTTGGCCATTACACACATCATGGAACTTGAATTTGGCCACAAAGATTATTAAATCGCTCACGCGATTTGATGAATCGCTCAGGCGATTTGATGAATCGCTCAGGCGATTCTTAATCTATGTCGCACTTATTATTGTTTTATATTATTTTGTTACTCCCCTATCATGTTTCTCTTGTGTATGATATGAGCCCCATCGTGATTCTTCTCCGTGGGGTATGATGTATTGCAAACCTAGGTCATAAGCCCAAACAAATCTTAGCATCATCTTTGTTACCATGTAGAAAACATTGTGATTGATACATTCAAATCAAGCTTGGGCATAACCAATTATACAATGATCCCATTACAAATTTGATTCAAGTCTCCTAAGGTTGTTGGCCATTACACACATCATGGAACTTGAATTTGGCCACAAAAATTATTAAATCGCTCACGCGACTTGATGAATCGCTCAGGCGATTCTTAATCTATGTCGCACTTATTATTGTTTTATATTATTTTGTTACTCCCCTAGCATGTTTCTTTTGTGTATGATATGAGCCCCATCGTGATTCTTCTCCGTGGGGTATGATGTATTGCAAACCTAGGTCATAATCCCAAACAAATCTTAACATCATCTTTGTTACCATGCAGAAAACATTGTGATTGATACATTCAAATCAAGCTTGGGCATAACCAATTATACAATGATCCCATTACAAATTTGATTCAAGTCTCCTAAGGTTGTTGGCCATTACACACATCATGGAACTTGAATTTGGCCACAAAAATTATTAAATCGCTCACGCGACTTGATGAATCGCTCAGGCGATTCTTAATCTATGTCGCACTTATTATTGTTTTATATTATTTTGTTAGTCCCCAAGCATGTTTCTTTTGTGTATGATATGAGCCTCATCGTGATTCTTCTCCGTGGGGTATGATGTATTGCAAACCTAGGTCATAATCCCAAACAAATCTAAACATCATCTTTGTTACCATGTAGAAAACATTGTGATTGATACATTCAAATCAAGCTTGGGCATAACCAATTATACAATGATCCCATTACAAATTTGATTCAAGTCTCCTAAGGTTGTTGGCCATTACACACATCATGGAACTTGAATTTGGCCACAAAAATTATTAAATCGCTCACGCGACTTGATGAATCGCTCAGGCGATTCTTAATTTGTGTCGCACTTATTATTGTTTTATATTATTTTGTTAGTCCCCTAGCATGTTTTCTTTTGCGTATGATATGAGCCTCATCGTGATTCTTCTCCGTGGGGTATGATGTATTGCAAACCTAGGTCATAATCCCAAACAAATCTTAACATCATCTTCGTTACCATGTAGAAAACATTGTGATTGATACATTCAAATCAAGCTTGGGCATAACCAATTATACAATGATCCCATTACAAATTTGATTCAAGTCTCCTAAGGTTGTTGGCCATTACACACATCATGGAACTTGAATTTGGCCACAAAAATTATGAAGTCGCTCACGCGACTTGATGAATCGCTCAGGCGATTCTTAATCTAGGTCGCACTTATTATTGTTTTATATTCTTTTGTTTGTCCCCTAGCATGTTTCTTTTGTGTATGATATGAGCCCCATCGTGATTCTTCTCCGTGAGGTGTGATGTATTGCAAACCTAGGTCATAATCCCAAACAAATCTTAACATCATCTTTCTTACCAAGTAGAAAACATTGTGATTGATACATTCAAATCAAGCTTGGGCATAACCAATTATACAATGATCCCATTACAAATTTGATTCAAGTCTCCTATGGTTGTTGGCCATTACACAGATCATGGAACTTGAATTTGGCCACAAAAATTATTAAATCACTCACGCGACTTGATGAATCACTCAGGTGATTCTTAATCTATGTCGCACTTATTATTGTTTTATATTATTTTGTTAGTCCTCTAGCATGTTTCTTTTGCGTATGATATGAGCCTCATCGTGATTCTTCTCCGTGGGGTATGATGTATTGCAAACCTAGGTCATAATCCCAAACAAATCTTAACATCATCTTTGTTACCATGCAGAAAACATTGTGATTGATACATTCAAATCAAGCTTGGGCATAACCAATTATACATTGATCCCATTACAAATTTGATTCAAGTCTCCTAAGGTTGTTGGCCATTACACACATCATGGAACTTGAATTTGGCCACAAAAATTATTAAATCGCTCACGCGACTTGATGAATCGCTCAGGCGATTCTTAATCTATGTCGCACTTATTATTGTTTTATATTATTTTGTTACTCCCCTAGCATGTTTCTTTTGTGTATGATATGAGCCTCATCGTGATTCTTCTCCGTGGGGTATGATGTATTGCAAACCTAGGTCATAATCCCAAACAAATCTTAACATCATCTTTGTTACCATGTAGAAAACATTGTGATTGATATATTCAAGTCAAGCTTGGGCATAACCAATTATACAATGATCCCATTACAAATTTGATTCAAGTCTCCTAAGGTTGTTGGCTATTTCACACATCATGGAACTTGAATTTGGCCACAAAAATTATTAAATCGCTCACGCGACTTGATGAATCGCTCAGGCGATTCTTAATCTATGTCGCACTTATTATTGTTTTATATTATTTTGTTAGTCCCCTAGCATGTTTCTTTTGTGTATGATATGAGCCTCATCGTGATTCTTCTCCGTGGGGTATGATGTATTGCAAACCTAGGTCATAATCCCAAACAAATCTTAACATCATCTTTGTTACCATGTAGAAAACATTGTGATTGATACATTCAAATCAAGCTTGGGCATAACCAATTATACAATGATCCCATTACAAATTTGATTCAAGTCTCCTAAGGTTGTTGGCCATTACACACATCATGGAACTTGAATTTGGCCACAAAAATTATTAAATCGCTCACGCGACTTGATGAATCGCTCAGGCGATTCTTAATTTGTGTCGCACTTATTATTGTTTTATATTATTTTGTTAGTCCCCTAGCATGTTTTCTTTTGCGTATGATATGAGCCTCATCGTGATTCTTCTCCGTGGGGTATGATGTATTGCAAACCTAGGTCATAATCCCAAACAAATCTTAACATCATCTTCGTTACCATGTAGAAAACATTGTGATTGATACATTCAAATCAAGCTTGGGCATAACCAATTATACAATGATCCCATTACAAATTTGATTCAAGTCTCCTAAGGTTGTTGGCCATTACACACATCATGGAACTTGAATTTGGCCACAAAAATTATGAAGTCGCTCACGCGACTTGATGAATCGCTCAGGCGATTCTTAATCTAGGTCGCACTTATTATTGTTTTATATTATTTTGTTTGTCCCCTAGCATGTTTCTTTTGTGTATGATATGAGCCCCATCGTGATTCTTCTCCGTGAGGTATGATGTATTGCAAACCTAGGTCATAATCCCAAACAAATCTTAACATCATCTTTCTTACCAAGTAGAAAACATTGTGATTGATACATTCAAATCAAGCTTGGGCATAACCAATTATACAATGATCCCATTACAAATTTGATTCAAGTCTCCTATGGTTGTTGGCCATTACACACATCGTGGAACTTGAATTTGACCACCAAAATTATTAAATCACTCACGCGACTTGATGAATCACTCAGGCGATTCTTAATCTATGTCGCACTTATTATTGTTTTATATTATTTTGTTAGTCCTCTAGCATGTTTCTTTTGCGTATGATATGAGCCTCATCGTGATTCTTCTCCGTGGGGTATGATGTATTGCAAACCTAGGTCATAATCCCAAACAAATCTTAACATCATCTTTGTTACCATGCAGAAAAAATTGTGATTGATACATTCAAATCAAGCTTGGGCATAACCAATTATACAATGATCC
The DNA here is from genome assembly GCA_037501455.1 of Lantana camara. NCBI lineage: Eukaryota > Viridiplantae > Streptophyta > Magnoliopsida > Lamiales > Verbenaceae > Lantana > Lantana camara. The sequence goes on along the minus strand of CM074857.1, from coordinate 60,672,367 downwards.
CATTACAAATTTGATTCAAGTCTCCTAAGGTTGTTGGCCATTACACACATCATGGAACTTGAATTTGGCCACAAAAATTATGAAATCGCTCACGCGACTTGATGAATCACTCAGGCGATTCTTAATCTAGGTCGCACTTATTATTGTTTTATATTATTTTGTTTGTCCCCTAGCATGTTTCTTTTGTGTATGATATGAGCCCCATCGTGATTCTTCTCCGTGAGGTATGATGTATTGCAAACCTAGGTCATAATCCCAAACAAATCTTAACATCATCTTTCTTACCAAGTAGAAAACATTGTGATTGATACATTCAAATCAAGCTTGGGCATAACCAATTATACAATGATCCCATTACAAATTTGATTCAAGTCTCCTATGGTTGTTGGCCATTACACACATCATGGAACTTGAATTTGGCCACAAAAATTATTAAATCACTCACGCGACTTGATGAATCACTCAGGCGATTCTTAATCTATGTCGCACTTATTATTGTTTTATATTATTTTGTTAGTCCTCTAGCATGTTTCTTTTGCGTATGATATGAGCCTCATCGTGATTCTTCTCCGTGGGGTATGATGTATTGCAAACCTAGGTCATAATCCCAAACAAATCTTAACATCATCTTTGTTACCATGCAGAAAACATTGTGATTGATACATTCAAATCAAGCTTGGCCATAACCAACTATACAATGATCCCATTACAAATTTGATTCAAGTCTCCTAAGGTTGTTGGCCATTACACACATCATGGAACTTGAATTTGGCCACAAAAATTATGAAATCGCTCAGGCGACTTGATGAATCGCTCAGGCGATTCTTAATCTATGTCGCACTTATTATTGTTTTATATTATTTTGTTACTCCCCTAGCATGTTTCTTTTGTGTATGATATGAGCCCCATCGTGATTCTTCTCCGTGGGGTATGATGTATTGCAAACCTAGGTCATAATCCCAAACAAATCTTAACATCATCTTTGTTACCATGCAGAAAACATTGTGATTGATACATTCAAATCAAGCTTGGGCATAACCAATTATACAATGATCCCATTACAAATTTGATTCAAGTCTCCTAAGGTTGTTGGCCATTACACACATCATGGAACTTGAATTTGGCCACAAAAATTATTAAATCACTCACGCGACTTGATGAATCGCTCAGGCGATTCTTAATCTATGTCGCACTTATTATTGTTTTATATTATTTTGTTAGTCCCCTAGTATGTTTCTTTTGTGTATGATATGAGCCTCATCGTGATTCTTCTCCGTGGGGTATGATGTATTGCAAACCTAGGTCATAATCCCAAACAAATCTTAACATCATCTTTGTTACCTTGTAGAAAACATTGTGATTGATACATTCAAATTAAGCTTGGGCATAACCAATTATACAATGATCCCATTACAAATTTGATTCAAGTCTCCTAAGGTTGTTGGCCATTACACACATCATGGAACTTGAATTTGGCCACAAAGATTATTAAATCGCTCACGCGATTTGATGAATCGCTCAGGCGATTCTTAATCTATGTCGCACTTATTATTGTTTTATATTATTTTGTTACTCCCCTATCATGTTTCTCTTGTGTATGATATGAGCCCCATCGTGATTCTTCTCCGTGGGGTATGATGTGTTGCAAACCTAGGTCATAAGCCCAAACAAATCTTAACATCATCTTTGTTACCATGTAGAAAACATTGTGATTGATACATTCAAATCAAGCTTGGGCATAACCAATTATACAATGATCCCATTACAAATTTGATTCAAGTCTCCTAAGGTTGTTGGCCATTACACACATCATGGAACTTGAATTTGGCCACAAAAATTATTAAATCGCTCACGCGACTTGATGAATCGCTCAGGCAATTCTTAATCTATGTCGCACTTATTATTGTTTTATATTATTTTGTTACTCCCCTAGCATGTTTCTTTTGTGTATGATATGAGCCCCATCGTGATTCTTCTCCGTGGGGTATGATGTATTGCAAACCTAGGTCATAATCCCAAACAAATCTTAACATCATCTTTGTTACCTTGTAGAAAACATTGTGATTGATACATTCAAATTAAGCTTGGGCATAACCAATTATACAATGATCCCATTACAAATTTGATTCAAGTCTCCTAAGGTTGTTGGCCATTACACACATCATGGAACTTGAATTTGGCCACAAAGATTATTAAATCGCTCACGCGATTTGATGAATCGCTCAGGCGATTCTTAATCTATGTCGCACTTATTATTGTTTTATATTATTTTGTTACTCCCCTATCATGTTTCTCTTGTGTATGATATGAGCCCCATCGTGATTCTTCTCCGTGGGGTATGATGTATTGCAAACCTAGGTCATAAGCCCAAACAAATCTTAACATCATCTTTGTTACCATGTAGAAAACATTGTGATTGATACATTCAAATCAAGCTTGGGCATAACCAATTATACAATGATCCCATTACAAATTTGATTCAAGTCTCCTAAGGTTGTTGGCCATTACACACATCATGGAACTTGAATTTGGCCACAAAAATTATTAAATCGCTCACGCGACTTGATGAATCGCTCAGGCGATTCTTAATCTATGTCGCACTTATTATTGTTTTATATTATTTTGTTACTCCCCTAGCATGTTTCTTTTGTGTAAGATATGAGCCCCATCGTGATTCTTCTCCGTGGGGTATGATGTATTGCAAACCTAGGTCATAATCCCAAACAAATCTTAACATCATCTTTTTTACCATGCAGAAAACATTGTGATTGATACATTCAAATCAAGCTTGGGCATAACCAATTATACAATGATCCCATTACAAATTTGATTCAAGTCTCCTAAGGTTGTTGGCCATTACACACATCATGGAACTTGAATTTGGCCACAAAAATTATTAAATCGCTCACGCGACTTGATGAATCGCTCAGGCGATTCTTAATCTATGTCGCACTTATTATTGTTTTATATTATTTTGTTAGTCCCCAAGCATGTTTCTTTTGTGTATGATATGAGCCTCATCGTGATTCTTCTCCGTGGGGTAAGATGTATTGCAAACCTAGGTCATAATCCCAAACAAATCTTAACATCATCTTTGTTACCATGTAGAAAACATTGTGATTGATACATTCAAATCAAGCTTGGGCATAACCAATTATACAATGATCCCATTACAAATTTGATTCAAGTCTCCTAAGGTTGTTGGCCATTACACACATCATGGAACTTGAATTTGGCCACAAAAATTATTAAATCGCTCACGCGACTTGATGAATCGCTCAGGCGATTCTTAATTTGTGTCGCACTTATTATTGTTTTATATTATTTTGTTAGTCCCCTAGCATGTTTTCTTTTGCGTATGATATGAGCCTCATCGTGATTCTTCTCCGTGGGGTATGATGTATTGCAAACCTAGGTCATAATCCCAAACAAATCTTAACATCATCTTCGTTACCATGTAGAAAACATTGTGATTGATACATTCAAATCAAGCTTGGGCATAACCAATTATACAATGATCCCATTACAAATTTGATTCAAGTCTCCTAAGGTTGTTGGCCATTACACACATCATGGAACTTGAATTTGGCCACAAAAATTATTAAATCACTCACGCGACTTGATGAATCACTCAGGCGATTCTTAATCTATGTCGCACTTAGTATTGTTTTATATTATTTTGTTAGTCCTCTAGCATGTTTCTTTTGCGTATGATATGAGCCTCATCGTGATTCTTCTCCGTGGGGTATGATGTATTGCAAACCTAGGTCATAATCCCAAACAAATCTTAACATCATCTTTGTTACCATGCAGAAAACATTGTGATTGATACATTCAAATCAAGCTTGGGCATAACCAATTATACAATGATCCCATTACAAATTTGATTCAAGTCTCCTAAGGTTGTTGGCCATTACACACATCATGGAACTTGAATTTGGCCACAAAAATTATGAAATCGCTCACGCGACTTGATGAATCACTCAGGCGATTCTTAATCTAGGTCGCACTTATTATTGTTTTATATTATTTTGTTTGTCCCCTAGCATGTTTCTTTTGTGTATGATATGAGCCCCATCGTCATTCTTCTCCGTGAGGTATGATGTATTGCAAACCTAGGTCATAATCCCAAACAAATCTTAACATCATCTTTCTTACCAAGTAGAAAACATTGTGATTGATACATTCAAATCAAGCTTGGGCATAACCAATTATACAATGATCCCATTACAAATTTGATTCAAGTCTCCTATGGTTGTTGGCCATTACACACATCATGGAACTTGAATTTGGCCACAAAAATTATTAAATCACTCACGCGACTTGATGAATCACTCAGGCGATTCTTAATCTATGTCGCACTTATTATTGTTTTATATTATTTTGTTAGTCCTCTAGCATGTTTCTTTTGCGTATGATATGAGCCTCATCGTGATTCTTCTCCGTGGGGTATGATGTATTGCAAACCTAGGTCATAATCCCAAACAAATCTTAACATCATCTTTGTTACCATGCAGAAAACATTGTGATTGATACATTCAAATCAAGCTTGGGCATAACCAACTATACAATGATCCCATTACAAATTTGATTCAAGTCTCCTAAGGTTGTTGGCCATTACACACATCATGGAACTTGAATTTGGCCACAAAAATTATGAAATCGCTCAGGCGACTTGATGAATCGCTCAGGCGATTCTTAATCTAGGTCGCACTTATTATTGTTTTATATTATTTTGTTTGTCCCCTAGCATGTTTCTTTTGTGTATGATATGAGCCCCATAGTGATTCTTCTCCGTGAGGTGTGATGTATTGCAAACCTAGGTCATAATCCCAAACAAATCTTAACATCATCTTTCTTACCAAGTAGAAAACATTGTGATTGATACATTCAAATCAAGCTTGGGCATAACCAATTATACAATGATCCCATTACAAATTTGATTCAAGTCTCCTATGGTTGTTGGCCATTACACACATCATGGAACTTGAATTTGGCCACAAAAATTATTAAATCACTCACGCGACTTGATGAATCACTCAGGCGATTCTTAATCTATGTCGCACTTATTATTGTTTTATATTATTTTGTTACTCCCCTAGCATGTTTCTTTTGTGTATGATATGAGCCCCATCGTGATTCTTCTCCGTGGGGTATGATGTATTGCAAACCTAGGTCATAATCCCAAACAAATCTTAACATCATCTTTGTTACCATGCAGAAAACATTGTGATTGATACATTCAAATCAAGCTTGGGCATAACCAATTATACAATGATCCCATTACAAATTTGATTCAAGTCTCCTAAGGTTGTTGGCCATTACACACATCATGGAACTTGAATTTGGCCACAAAAATTATTAAATCACTCACGCGACTTGATGAATCGCTCAGGCGATTCTTAATCTATGTCGCACTTATTATTGTTTTATATTATTTTGTTAGTCCCCTAGTATGTTTCTTTTGTGTATGATATGAGCCTCATCGTGATTCTTCTCCGTGGGGTATGATGTATTGCAAACCTAGGTCATAATCCCAAACAAATCTTAACATCATCTTTGTTACCTTGTAGAAAACATTGTGATTGATACATTCAAATTAAGCTTGGGCATAACCAATTATACAATGATCCCATTACAAATTTGATTCAAGTCTCCTAAGGTTGTTGGCCATTACACACATCATGGAACTTGAATTTGGCTACAAAGATTATTAAATCGCTCACGCGATTTGATGAATCGCTCAGGCGATTCTTAATCTATGTCGCACTTATTATTGTTTTATATTATTTTGTTACTCCCGTATCATGTTTCTCTTGTGTATGATATGAGCCCCATCGTGATTCTTCTCCGTGGGGTATGATGTATTGCAAACCTAGGTCATAAGCCCAAACAAATCTTAACATCATCTTTGTTACCATGTAGAAAACATTGTGATTGATACATTCAAATCAAGCTTGGGCATAACCAATTATACAATGATCCCATTACAAATTTGATTCAAGTCTCCTAAGGTCGTTGGCCATTACACACATCATGGAACTTGAATTTGGCCACAAAAATTATTAAATCGCTCACGCGACTTGATGAATCGCTCAGGCGATTCTTAATCTATGTCGCACTTATTATTGTTTTATATTATTTTGTTACTCCCCTAGCATGTTTCTTTTGTGTATGATATGAGCCCCATCGTGATTCTTCTCCGTGGGGTATGATGTATTGCAAACCTAGGTCATAATCCCAAACAAATCTTAACATCATCTTTGTTACCATGCAGAAAACATTGTGATTGATACATTCAAATCAAGCTTGGGCATAACCAATTATACAATGATCCCATTACAAATTTGATTCAAGTCTCCTAAGGTTGTTGGCCATTACACACATCATGGAACTTGAATTTGGCCACAAAAATTATTAAATCACTCACGCGACTTGATGAATCGCTCAGGCGATTCTTAATCTATGTCGCACTTATTATTGTTTTATATTATTTTGTTAGTCCCCTAGTATGTTTCTTTTGTGTATGATATGAGCCTCATCGTGATTCTTCTCCGTGGGGTATGATGTATTGCAAACCTAGGTCATAATCCCAAACAAATCTTAACATCATCTTTGTTACCTTGTAGAAAACATTGTGATTGATACATTCAAATTAAGCTTGGGCATAACCAATTATACAATGATCCCATTACAAATTTGATTCAAGTCTCCTAAGGTTGTTGGCCATTACACACATCATGGAACTTGAATTTGGCCACAAAGATTATTAAATCGCTCACGCGATTTGATGAATCGCTCAGGCGATTCTTAATCTATGTCGCACTTATTATTGTTTTATATTATTTTGTTACTCCCCTATCATGTTTCTCTTGTGTATGATATGAGCCCCATCGTGATTCTTCTCCGTGGGGTATGATGTATTGCAAACCTAGGTCATAAGCCCAAACAAATCTTAACATCATCTTTGTTACCATGTAGAAAACATTGTGATTGATACATTCAAATCAAGCTTGGGCATAACCAATTATACAATGATCCCATTACAAATTTGATTCAAGTCTCCTAAGGTCGTTGGCCATTACACACATCATGGAACTTGAATTTGGCCACAAAAATTATTAAATCGCTCAGGCGACTTGATGAATCGCTCAGGCGATTCTTAATCTATGTCGCACTTATTATTGTTTTATATTATTTTGTTACTCCCCTAGCATGTTTCTTTTGTGTATGATATGAGCCCCATCGTGATTCTTCTCCGTGGGGTATGATGTATTGCAAACCTAGGTCATAATCCCAAACAAATCTTAACATCATCTTTGTTACCATGCAGAAAACATTGTGATTGATACATTCAAATCAAGCTTGGGCATAACCAATTATATAATGATCCCATTACAAATTTGATTCAAGTCTCCTAAGGTTGTTGGCCATTACACACATCATGGAACTTGAATTTGGCCACAAAAACTATTAAATCACTCACGCGACTTGATGAATCGCTCAGGCGATTCTTAATCTATGTCGCACTTATTATTGTTTTATATTATTTTGTTAGTCCCCTAGCATGTTTCTTTTGTGTATGATATGAGCCTCATCGTGATTCTTCTCCGTGGGGTATGATGTATTGCAAACTTATTTCATAATCCCAAACAAATCTTAACATCATCTTTGTTACCTTGTAGAAAACATTGTGATTGATACATTCAAATTAAGCTTGGGCATAACCAATTATACAATGATCCCATTACAAATTTGATTCAAGTCTCCTAAGGTTGTTGGCCATTACACACATCATGGAACTTGAATTTGGCCACAAAGATTATTAAATCGCTCACGCGATTTGATGAATCGCTCAGGCGATTCTTAATCTATGTCGCACTTATTATTGTTTTATATTATTTTGTTACTCCCCTATCATGTTTCTCTTGTGTATGATATGAGCCCCATCGTGATTCTTCTCCGTGGGGTATGATGTATTGCAAACCTAGGTCATAAGCCCAAACAAATCTTAACATCATCTTTGTTACCATGTAGAAAACATTGTGATTGATACATTCAAATCAAGCTTGGGCATAACCAATTATACAATGATCCCATTACAAATTTGATTCAAGTCTCCTAAGGTTGTTGGCCATTACACACATCATGGAACTTGAATTTGGCCACAAAAATTATTAAATCGCTCACGCGACTTGATGAATCGCTCAGGCGATTCTTAATCTATGTCGCACTTATTATTGTTTTATATTATTTTGTTACTCCCCTAGCATGTTTCTTTTGTGTATGATATGAGCCCCATCGTGATTCTTCTCCGTGGGGTATGATGTATTGCAAACCTAGGTCATAATCCCAAACAAATCTTAACATCATCTTTGTTACCATGCAGAAAACATTGTGATTGATACATTCAAATCAAGCTTGGGCATAACCAATTATACAATGATCCCATTACAAATTTGATTCAAGTCTCCTAAGGTTGTTGGCCATTACACACATCATGGAACTTGAATTTGGCCACAAAAATTATTAAATCGCTCACGCGACTTGATGAATCGCTCAGGCGATTCTTAATCTATGTCGCACTTATTATTGTTTTATATTATTTTGTTAGTCCCCAAGCATGTTTCTTTTGTGTATGATATGAGCCTCATCGTGATTCTTCTCCGTGGGGTAAGATGTATTGCAAACCTAGGTCATAATCCCAAACAAATCTTAACATCATCTTTGTTACCATGTAGAAAACATTGTGATTGATACATTCAAATCAAGCTTGGGCATAACCAATTATACAATGATCCCATTACAAATTTGATTCAAGTCTCCTAAGGTTGTTGGCCATTACACACATCATGGAACTTGAATTTGGCCACAAAAATTATTAAATCGCTCACGCGACTTGATGAATCGCTCAGGCGATTCTTAATTTGTGTCGCACTTATTATTGTTTTATATTATTTTGTTAGTCCCCTAGCATGTTTTCTTTTGCGTATGATATGAGCCTCATCGTGATTCTTCTCCGTGTGGTATGATGTATTGCAAACCTAGGTCATAATCCCAAACAAATCTTAACATCATCTTCGTTACAATGTAGAAAACATTGTGATTGATACATTCAAATCAAGCTTGGGCATAACCAATTATACAATGATCCCATTACAAATTTGATTCAAGTCTCCTAAGGTTGTTGGCCATTACACACATCATGGAACTTGAATTTGGCCACAAAAATTATGAAGTCGCTCACGCGACTTGATGAATCGCTCAGGCGATTCTTAATCTAGGTCGCACTTATTATTGTTTTATATTATTTTGTTTGTCCCCTAGCATGTTTCTTTTGTGTATGATATGAGCCCCATCGTGATTCTTCTCCGTGAGGTATGATGTATTGCAAACCTAGGTCATAATCCCAAACAAATCTTAACATCATCTTTCTTACCAAGTAGAAAACATTGTGATTGATACATTCAAATCAAGCTTGGGTATAACCAATTATACAATGATCCCATTACAAATTTGATTCAAGTCTCCTATGGTTGTTGGCCATTACACACATCATGGAACTTGAATTTGGCCACAAAAATTATTAAATCACTCACGCGACTTGATGAATCACTCAGGCGATTCTTAATCTATGTCGCACTTATTATTGTTTTATATTATTTTGTTAGTCCCCTAGCATGTTTCTTTTGTGTATGATATGAGCCTCATCGTGATTCTTCTCCGTGGGGTATGATGTATTGCAAACCTAGGTCATAATCCCAAACAAATCTTAACATCATCTTTGTTACCATGTAGAAAACATTGTGATTGATATATTCAAGTCAAGCTTGGGCATAACCAATTATACAATGATCCCATTACAAATTTGATTCAAGTCTCCTAAGGTTGTTGGCCATTACACACATCATGGAACTTGAATTTGGCCACAAAAATTATTAAATCGCTCACGCGACTTGATGAATCGCTCAGGCGATTCTTAATCTATGTCGCACTTATTATTGTTTTATATTATTTTGTTAGTCCCCTAGCATGTTTCTTTTGTGTATGATATGAGCCTCATCGTGATTCTTCTCCGTGGGGTATGATGTATTGCAAACCTAGGTCATAATCCCAAACAAATCTTAACATCATCTTTGTTACCATGTAGAAAACATTGTGATTGATACATTCAAATCAAGCTTGGGCATAACCAATTATACAATGATCCCATTACAAATTTGATTCAAGTCTCCTAAGGTTGTTGGTCATTACACACATCATGGAACTTGAATTTGGCCACAAAAATTATTAAATCGCTCACGCGACTTGATGAATCGCTCAGGCGATTCTTAATTTGTGTCGCACTTATTATTATTTTATATTATTTTGTTAGTCCCCTAGCATGTTTTCTTTTGCGTATGATATGAGCCTCATCGTGATTCTTCTCCGTGGGGTATGATGTATTGTAAACCTAGGTCATAATCCCAAACAAATCTTAACATCATCTTCGTTACCATGTAGAAAACATTGTGATTGATACATTCAAATCAAGCTTGGGCATAACCAATTATACAATGATCCCATTACAAATTTGATTCAAGTCTCCTAAGGTTGTTGGCCATTACACACATCATGGAACTTGAATTTGGCCACAAAAATTATGAAGTCGCTCACGCGACTTGATGAATCGCTCAGGCGATTCTTAATCTAGGTCGCACTTATTATTGTTTTATATTATTTTGTTTATCCCCTAGCATGTTTCTTTTGTGTATGATATGAGCCCCATCGTGATTCTTCTCCGTGAGGTATGATGTATTGCAAACCTAGGTCATAATCCCAAACAAATCTTAACATCATCTTTCTTACCAAGTAGAAAACATTGTGATTGATACATTCAAATCAAGCTTGGGCATAACCAATTATACAATGATCCCATTACAAATTTGATTCAAGTCTCCTATGGTTGTTGGCCATTACACACATCATGGAACTTGAATTTGGCCACAAAAATTATTAAATCACTCACGCGACTTGATGAATCACTCAGGCGATTCTTAATCTATGTCGCACTTATTATTGTTTTATATTATTTTGTTAGTCCTCTAGCATGTTTCTTTTGCGTATGATATGAGCCTCATCGTGATTCTTCTCCGTGGGGTATGATGTATTGCAAACCTAGGTCATAATCCCAAACAAATCTTAACATCATCTTTGTTACCATGCAGAAAACATTGTGATTGATACATTCAAATCAAGCTTGGGCATAACCAATTATACAATGATCCCATTACAAATTTGATTCAAGTCTCCTAAGGTTGTTGGCCATTACACACATCATGGAACTTGAATTTGGCCACAAAAATTATTAAATCGCTCACGCGACTTGATGAATCGCTCAGGCGATTCTTAATCTATGTCGCACTTATTATTGTTTTATATTATTTTGTTACTCCCCTAGCATGTTTCTTTTGTGTATGATATGAGCCCCATCGTGATTCTTCTCTGTGGGGTATGATGTATTGCAAACCTAGGTCATAATCCCAAACAAATCTTAACATCATCTTTGTTACCTTGCAGAAAACATTGTGATTGATACATTCAAATCAAGCTTGGGCATAACCAATTATACAATGATCCCATTACAAATTTGATTCAAGTCTCCTAAGGTTGTTGGCCATTACACACATCATGGAACTTGAATTTGGCCACAAAAATTATTAAATCGCTCACGCGACTTGATGAATCGCTCAGGCGATTCTTAATCTATGTCGCACTTATTATTGTTTTATATTATTTTGTTAGTCCCCTAGCATGTTTCTTTTGTGTATGATATGAGCCTCATCATGATTCTTCTCCGTGGGGTATGATGTATTGCAAACCTAGGTCATAATCCCAAACAAATCTTAACATCATCTTTGTTACCTTGTAGAAAACATTGTGATTGATACATTCAAATTAAGCTTGGGCATAACCAATTATACAATGATCCCATTACAAATTTGATTCAAGTCTCCTAAGGTTGTTGGCCATTACACACATCATGGAACTTGAATTTGGCCACAAAGATTATTAAATCGCTCACGCGATTTGATGAATCGCTCAGGCGATTCTTAATCTATGTCGCACTTATTATTGTTTTATATTATTTTGTTACTCCCCTAGCATGTTTCTCTTGTGTATGATATGAGCCCCACCGTGATTCTTCTCCGTGGGGTATGATGTATTGCAAACCTAGGTCATAATCCCAAACAAATCTTAACATCATCTTTGTTACCATGTAGAAAACATTGTGATTGGTACATTCAAATCAAGCTTGGGCATAACCAATTATACAATGATCCCATTACAAATTTGATTCAAGTCTCCTAAGGTTGTTGGCCATTACACACATCATGGAACTTGAATTTGGCCACAAAAATTATTAAATCGCTCATGCGACTTGATGAATCGCTCAGGCGATTCTTAATCTATGTCGCACTTATTATTGTTTTATATTATTTTGTTACTCCCCTAGCATGTTTCTTTTGTGTATGATATGAGCCCCATCGTGATTCTTCTCCGTGGGGTATGATGTATTGCAAACCTAGGTCATAATCCCAAACAAATCTTAACATCATCTTTGTTACCTTGTAGAAAACATTGTGATTGATACATTCAAATCAAGCTTGGGCATAACCAATTATACAATGATCCCATTACAAATTTGATTCAAGTCTCCTAAGGTTGTTGGCCATTACACACATCATGGAACTTGAATTTGGCCACAAAAATTATTAAATCGCTCACGCGACTTGATGAATCGCTCAGGCGATTCTTAATCTATGTCGCACTTATTATTTTTTTATATTATTTTGTTAGTCCCCTAGCATGTTTCTTTTGTGTATGATATGAGCCTCATCGTGATTCTTCTCCGTGGGGTATGATGTATTGCAAACCTAGGTCATAATCCCAAACAAATCTTAACATCATCTTTGTTACCATGCAGAAAACATTGTGATTGATACATTCAAATCAAGCTTGGGCATAACCAATTATACAATGATCCCATTACAAATTTGATTCAAGTCTCCTAAGGTTGTTGGCCATTACACACATCATGGAACTTGAATTTGGCCACAAAAATTATTAAATCGCTCACGCGACTTGATGAATCGCTCAGGCGATTCTTAATTTGTGTCGCACTTATCATTGTTTTATATTATTTTGTTAGTCCCCTAGCATGTTTTCTTTTGCGTATGATATGAGCCTCATCGTGATTCTTCTCCATGGGGTATGATGTATTGCAAACCTAGGTCATAATCCCAAACAAATCTTAACATCATCTTTCTTACCAAGTAGAAAACATTGTGATTGATACATTCAAATCAAGCTTGGGCATAACCAATTATACAATGATCCCATTACAATTTTGATTCAAGTCTCCTATGGTTGTTGGCCATTACACACATCATGGAACTTGAATTTGGCCACAAAAATTATTAAATCGCTCACGCGACTTGATGAATCGCTCAGGCGATTCTTAATCTATGTCGCACTTATTATTGTTTTATATTATTTTGTTAGTCCCCTAGCATGTTTTCTTTTGCGTATGATATGAGCCTCATCGTGATTCTTCTCCGTGGGGTATGATGTATTGCAAACCTACGTCATAATCCCAAACAAATCTTAACATCATCTTCGATACCATGTAGAAAACATTGTGATTGATACATTCAAATCAAGCTTGGGCATAACCAATTATACAATGATCCCATTACAAATTTGATTCAAGTCTCCTAAGGTTGTTGGCCATTACACACATCATGGAACTTGAATTTGGCCACAAAAATTATGAAGTCGCTCACGCGACTTGATGAATCGCTCAGGCGATTCTTAATCTAGGTCGCACTTATTATTGTTTTATATTATTTTGTTTGTCCCCTAGCATGTTTCTTTTGTGTATGATATGAGCCCCATCGTGATTCTTCTCCGTGAGGTATGATGTATTGCAAACCTAGGTCATAATCCCAAACAAATCTTAACATCATCTTTCTTACCAAGTAGAAAACATTGTGATTGATACATTCAAATGAAGCTTGGGCATAACCAATTATACAATGATCCCATTACAAATTTGATTCAAGTCTCCTATGGTTGTTGGCCATTACACACATCATGGAACTTGAATTTGGACATAAAAATTATTAAATCACTCATGCGACTTGATGAATCGCTCAGGCGATTCTTAATCTATGTCGCACTTATTATTGTTTTATATTATTTTGTTAGTCCTCTAGCATGTTTCTTTTGCGTATGATATGAGCCTCATCGTGATTCTTCTCCGTGGGGTATGATGTATTGCAAACCTAGGTCATAATCCCAAACAAATCTTAACAGCATCTTTGTTACCATGCAGAAAACATTGTGATTGATACATTCAAATCAAGCTTGGGCATAACCAATTATACAATGATCCCATTACAAATTTGATTCAAGTCTCCTAAGGTTGTTAGCCATTACACACATCATGGAACTTGAATTTGGCCACAAAAATTATTAAATCGCTCACGCGACTTGATGAATCGCTCAGGCGATTCTTAATCTATGTCGCACTTATTATTGTTTTATATTATTTTGTTACTCCCCTATCATATTTCTTTTGTGTATGATATGAGCCCCATCGTGATTCTTCTCCGTGGGGTATGATGTATTGCAAACCTAGGTCATAATCCCAAACAAATCTTAACATCATCTTTGTTACCATGCAGAAAACATTGTGATTGATACATTCAAATCAAGCTTGGGCATAACCAATTATACAATGATCCCATTACAAATTTGATTCAAGTCTCCTAAGGTTGTTGGCCATTACACACATCATGGAACTTGAATTTGGCCACAAAAATTATTAAATCGCTCACGCGACTTGATGAATCGCTCAGGCGATTCTTAATCTATGTCGCACTTATTATTGTTTTATATTATTTTGTTAGTGCCCTAGCATGTTTCTTTTGTGTATGATATGAGCCTCATCATGATTCTTCTCCGTGGGGTATGATGTATTGCAAACCTAGGTCATAATCCCAAACAAATCTTAACATCATCTTTGTTACCTTGTAGAAAACATTGTGATTGATACATTCAAATTAAGCTTGGGCATAACCAATTATACAATGATCCCATTACAAATTTGATTCAAGTCTCCTAAGGTTGTTGGCCATTACACACATCATGGAACTTGAATTTGGCCACAAAGATTATTAAATCGCTCACGCGATTTGATGAATCGCTCAGGCGATTCTTAATCTATGTCGCACTTATTATTGTTTTATATTATTTTGTTACTCCCCTAGCATGTTTCTCTTGTGTATGATATGAGCCCCATCGTGATTCTTCTCCGTGGGGTATGATGTATTGCAAACCTAGCTCATAATCCCAAACAAATCTTAACATCATCTTCGTTACCATGTAGAAAACATTGTGATTGGTACATTCAAATCAAGCTTGGGCATAACCAATTATACAATGATCCCATTACAAATTTGATTCAAGTCTCCTAAGGTTGTTGGCCATTACACACATCATGGAACTTGAATTTGGCCACAAAAATTATTAAATCGCTCACGCGACTTGATGAATCGCTCAGGCGATTCTTAATCTATGTCGCACTTATTATTGTTTTATATTATTTTGTTACTCCCCTAGCATGTTTCTTTTGTGTATGATATGAGGCCCATCGTGATTCTTCTCCGTGGGGTATGATGTATTGCAAACCTAGGTCATAATCCCAAACAAATCTTAACCTCATCTTTGTTACCATGCAGAAAACATTGTGATTGATACATTCAAATCAAGCTTGGGCATAACCAATTATACAATGATCCCATTACAAATTTGATTCAAGTCTCCTAAGGTTGTTGGCCATTACACACATCATGGAACTTGAATTTGGCCACAAAAATTATTAAATCGCTCACGCGACTTGATGAATCGCTCAGGCGATTCTTAATCTATGTCGCACTTATTATTGTTTTATATTATTTTGTTAGTCCCCTAGCATGTTTCTTTTGTGTATGATATGAGCCTCATCGTGATTCTTCTCCGTGGGGTATGATGTATTGCAAACCTAGGTCATAATCCCAAACAAATCTTAACATCATCTTTGTTACCATGCAGAAAACATTGTGATTGATACATTCAAATCAAGCTTGGGCATAACCAATTATACAATGATCCCATTACAAATTTGATTCAAGTCTCCTAAGGTTGTTGGCCATTACACACATCATGGAACTTGAATTTGGCCACAAAAATTATTAAATCGCTCACGCGACTTGATGAATCGCTCAGGCGATTCTTAATCTATGTCGTACTTATTATTGTTTTATATTATTTTGTTACTCCCCTAGCATGTTTCTTTTGTGTATGATATGAGCCCCATCGTGATTCTTCTCCGTGGGGTATGATGTATTGCAAACCTAGGTCATAATCCCAAACAAATCTTAACATCATCTTTGTTACCATGCAGAAAGCATTGTGATTGATACATTCAAATCAAGCTTGGGCATAACCAATTATACAATGATCCCATTACAAATTTGATTCAAGTCTCCTAAGGTTGTTGGCCATTACACACATCATGGAACTTGAATTTGGCCACAAAAATTATTAAATCGCTCACGCGACTTGATGAATCGCTCAGGCGATTCTTAATCTATGTCGCACTTATTATTGTTTTATATTATTTTGTTAGTCCCCTAGCATGTTTCTTTTGTGTATGATATGAGCCTCATCGTGATTCTTCTCCGTGGGGTATGATGTATTGCAAACCTAGGTCATAATCCCACACAAATCTTAACATCATCTTTGTTACCTTGTAGAAAACATTGTGATTGATACATTCAAATTAAGCTTGGGCATAACCAATTATACAATGATCCCATTACAAATTTGATTCAAGTCTCCTAAGGTTGTTGGCCATTACACACATCATGGAACTTGAATTTGGCCACAAAGATTATTAAATCGCTCACGCGATTTGATGAATCGCTCACGCGATTCTTAATCTATGTCGCACTTATTATTGTTTTATATTATTTTGTTACTCCCCTAGCATGTTTCTCTTGTGTATGATATGAGCCCCATCGTGATTCTTCTCCGTGGGGTATGATGTATTGCAAACCTAGGTCATAAGCCCAAACAAATCTTAACATCATCTTTGTTACCATGTAGAAAACATTGTGATTGATACATTCAAATCAAGCTTGGGCATAACCAATTATACAATGATCCCATTACAAATTTGATTCAAGTCTCCTAAGGTTGTTGGCCATTACACACATCATGGAACTTGAATTTGGCCACAAAAATTATTAAATCGCTCACGCGACTTGATGAATCGCTCAGGCGATTCTTAATTTGTGTCGCACTTATTATTATTTTATATTATTTTGTTAGTCCCCTAGCATGTTTTCTTTTGCGTATGATATGAGCCTCATCGTGATTCTTCTCCGTGGGGTATGATGTATTGCAAACCTAGGTCATAATCCCAAACAAATCTTAACATCATCTTCGTTACCATGTAGAAAACATTGTGATTGATACATTCAAATCAAGCTTGGGCATAACCAATTATACAATGATCCCATTACAAATTTGATTCAAGTCTCCTAAGGTTGTTGGTCATTACACACATCATGGAACTTGAATTTGGCCACAAAAATTATGAAATCGCTCACGCGACTTGATGAATCGCTCAGGCGATTCTTAATCTAGGTCGCACTTATTATTGTTTTATATTATTTTGTTTGTCCCCTAGCATGTTTCTTTTGTGTATGATATGAGCCCCATCGTGATTCTTCTCCGTGAGGTATGATGTATTGCAAACCTAGGTCATAATCCCAAACAAATCTTAACATCATCTTTCTTACCAAGTAGAAAACATTGTGATTGATATATTCAAATCAAGCTTGGGCATAACCAATTATACAATGATCCCATTACAATTTTGATTCAAGTCTCCTATGGTTGTTGGCCATTACACACATCATGGAACTTGAATTTGGCCACAAAAATTATTAAATCACTCACGCGACTTGATGAATCACTCAGGCGATTCTTAATCTATGTCGCACTTATTATTGTTTTATATTATTTTGTTAGTCCTCTAGCATGTTTCTTTTGCGTATGATATGAGCCTCATCGTGATTCTTCTCCGTGGGGTATGATGTATTGCAAACCTAGGTCATAATCCCAAACAAATCTTAACATCATCTTTGTTACCATGCAGAAAACATTGTGATTGATACATTCAAATCAAGCTTGGGCATAACCAATTATACAATGATCCCATTACAAATTTGATTCAAGTCTCCTAAGGTTGTTGGCCATTACACACATCATGGAACTTGAATTTGGCCACAAAAATTATTAAATCGCTCACGCGATTTGATGAATCGCTCAGGCGATTCTTAATCTATGTCGCACTTATTATTGTTTTATATTATTTTGTTAGTCCCCTAGCATGTTTCTTTTGTGTATGATATGAGCCTCATCATGATTCTTCTCCATGGGGTATGATGTATTGCAAACCTAGGTCATAATCCCAAACAAATCTTAACATCATCTTTGTTACCATGTAGAAAACATTGTGATTGATACATTCAAATCAAGCTTGGGCATAACCAATTATACAATGATCCCATTACAAATTTGATTCAAGTCTCCTAAGGTTGTTGGTCATTACACACATCATGGAACTTGAATTTGGCCACAAAAATTATTAAATCGCTCACGTGACTTGATGAATCGCTCAGGCGATTCTTAATTTGTGTCGCACTTAATATTGTTTTATATTATTTTGTTAGTCCCCTAGCATGTTTTCTTTTGTGTATGATATGAGCCCCATCGTGATTCTTCTCCGTGGGGTATGATGTATTGCAAACCTAGGTCATAATCCCAAACAAATCTTAACATCATCTTTGTTACCATGCAGAAAACATTGTGATTGATACATTCAAATCAAGCTTGGGCATAACCAATTATACAATGATCCCATTACAAATTTGATTCAAGTCTCCTAAGGTTGTTGGCCATTACACACATCATGGAACTTGAATTTGGCCACAAAAATTATTAAATCGCTCACGCGACTTGATGAATCGCTCAGGCGATTCTTAATCTATGTCGCACTTATTATTGTTTTATATTATTTTGTTACTCCCCTAGCATGTTTCTTTTGTGTATGATATGAGCCCCATCGTGATTCTTCTCCGTGGGGTATGATGTATTGCAAACCTAGGTCATAATCCTAAACAAATCTTCACATCATCTTTGTTACCATGTAGAAAACATTGTGATTGATACATTCAAATCAAGCTTGGGCATAACCAATTATACAATGATCCCATTATAAATTTGATTCAAGTCTCCTAAGGTTGTTGGCCATTACACACATCATGGAACTTGAATTTGGCCACAAAAATTATTAAATCGCTCACGCGACTTGATGAATCGCTCAGGCGATTCTTAATCTATGTCGCACTTATTATTGTTTTATATTATATTGTTAGTCCCCTAGGATGTTTCTTTTGTGTATGATATGAGCCTCATCGTGATTCTTCTCCGTGGGGTATGATGTATTGCAAACCTAGGTCAAAATCCCAAACAAATCTTAACATCATCTTTGTTACCATGTAGAAAACATTGTGATTGATACATTCAAATCAAGCTTGGGCATAACCAATTATACAATGATCCCATTACAAATTTGATTCAAGTCTCCTAAGGTTGTTGGTCATTACACACATCATGGAACTTAAATTTGGTCACAAAAATTATTAAATCGCTCACGTGACTTGATGAATCGCTCAGGCGATTCTTAATTTGTGTCGCACTTATTATTGTTTTATATTATTTTGTTAGTCCCCTAGCATGTTTTCTTTTGCGTATGATATGAGCCTCATCGTGATTCTTCTCCGTGGGGTATGATGTATGGCAAACCTAGGTCATAATCCCAAACAAATCTTAACATCATCTTCGTTACCATGTAGAAAACATTGTGATTGATACATTCAAATCAAGCTTGGGCATAACCAATTATACAATGATCCCATTACAAATTTGATTCAAGTCTCCTAAGGTTGTTGGCCATTACACACATCATGGAACTTGAATTTGGCCACAAAAATTATTAAATCGCTCACGCGACTTGATGAATCGCTCAGGCGATTCTTAATCTATGTCGCACTTATTATTGTTTTTTATTATTTTGTTAGTCCTCTAGCATGTTTCTTTTGCGTATGATATGAGCCTCATCGTGATTCTTCTCCGTGGGGTATGATGTATTGCAAACCTAGGTCATAATCCCAAACAAATCTTAACATCATCTTCGTTACCATGTAGAAAACATTGTGATTGATACATTCAAATCAAGCTTGGGCATAACCAATTATACAATGATCCCATTACAAATTTGATTCAAGTCTCCTAAGGTTGTTGGCCATTACACACATCATGGAACTTGAATTTGGCCACAAAAATTATTAAATCGCTCACGCGACTTGATGAATCGCTCAGGCGATTCTTAATCTATGTCGCACTTATTATTGTTTTATATTATTTTGTTACTCCCCTAGCATGTTTCTTTTGTGTATGATATGAGCCCCATCGTGATTCTTCTCCGTGGGGTATGATGTATTGCAAACCTAGGTCATAATCCCAAACAAATCTTAACATCATCTTTGTTACCATGCAGAAAACATTGTGATTGATACATTCAAATCAAGCTTGGGCATAACCAATTATACAATGATCCCATTACAAATTTGATTCAAGTCTCCTAAGGTTGTTGGCCATTACACACATCATGGATGTAACGCCCCGACTTTTCGGACGTAAAGGTAGAGCGTATGTGTTTACCTATTTGCGCGAATTAATTGTTTTTACGTGTTTTATATTTAATTTTATTATAATTGTTATTATTTTATTATATTATATTATAATATTTTATTTTAATACTATTAATTATATATATATATTTCGTATTATATGTATATTTATATAAATACGTTTAATTATTTTATTATTTGTTTAATGATTATGCTAATTATATGTTATATTAATTAATCATGTTTTAATTAATTACTTATTTATATATATATATATTATACGTGGGATTTATATATATATTCATGCATGGAAGATTTTATATTTATGCATGCAAATCCTATTTATGCATGAGAAATCATATTTTGCATGAGAATTAAATATGCATGCATGCAAATCATAATTGTGCATGGGAATTTTATACATTATGCGTGAATTGCATGATTAAGTTTGTTCGTTTATTTTGCGCTTCGTTCTTATATGATATGATATCAAATTGCCACGAAATTGTAATATGTTGTACGTATATGTGTTATGAATATGATTTTATGCTCAATTTATATTTTTGAAGTCATTTGTTATGTTAACGAATTTAATTTTAATTGAGGAACCAAAACGGGAGCTAACGAGCACTTAGCGTACCCTTGGTTCCGAATTTTATAGCTTGAGCTCGGGAACTCGGATTCGAGTTCCGTCAACTCCGCTGAACTCGTAACGAAAATTCGAGTTTAGTAAACTTAGCCTTATAATTTTCCTAATTCATTTGAAACTCCGAAATCCAACCGAAAAACGAAACGGAGATCAACTTGACCTTGTTGCACTAATTGAGCCATATCTCACCCAAACCACAACCAAATTAACCATGGTTGGATTCCTTTAAACCCTAACTCAACCATCTATCAGTATATTTCAAGCCTTGACCGAGATTAGCATCACACAAACCCCAAAACTCAGCCAAAGCTTCTGTCTCTCTCTCCAGTCCCGAAACCCTTCTTCCCTTGGAGATTTTGGTGCTCAAATCTTCTCCAAACTTCAACCAATCATCAAGGTAAGCTTAGGGTTGTAATATATGATTAATTCTGAGCATTTTCATCCTTCCATTCACAAGTTTGAGCATGGTTTCATCCATTTCTGGCCATTTTACCGAAAAATGGAGTTTTGTACAAATTCTTGATCTCCTTTGATTCTTTATGGTTTTAATCGATTCCAAGCCTGAGATTAATTGTTTTAACATCTTCACACCATTTATGATCATTGCCTTCATGTTTGTTGAGATATATATGAGATATCACTTATGAAATTTTCAGAAATTCCACGGGAAGGTCACGTATGCTTTCATGCTTTGATTGATCACTTTTGGAACTGAATTACTTGTTGAATATATGATGTTTTGCTGCGTATTTGATGACCTTTTTGGATCTGATCTGAGTCGCATGAGTTGAGAGCTGGCATGCCCTGTTTTTCCCGCAAATTTGCCCTGTTTTTGGCGTGAGAGTTGCTGTCAAACTGCTATCCTTTCCTTCTCCTTTTTGTTGTCGTCTTTCATGGCTATTTGGTGTGGGATTAACTGAGTTTCTTGCAGCAATTTGTGCCTTGTATGGTTGCCTTTCTTGCTCGTACGTGGCTGCCTTTTCTTGCCCTGTTTCTGCGTCAGTTTTTGTAAAACAGAGACTGCTGCTGCTGCGTGTAACGGGCGTGTCTCTTCCCTCTCTTCTGGCGAGACACGGGGGTGCAGTTGGGTCTGGGAATTCTGTACCGAGACACGGGCGTGTCTCGGTCTAGTGTTGGAGGGTGACACGGGGGTGTCACCCCGTTTTTCTTAATCTATTCCTGCGTTTCTTCTTCTTCTTTGCATGATGTTTGCTGCTGCTGTCTTGCTGGTTGCTAGGCTGCTGTTATGCCGCTGTTCTGCTGCGGCTTTTGCTGCTATTCTTGTGCAGAATGTGTTGTGTGCATGCATGGTTGTTGATTTTGTAAGTATTGCATGTGTAATATATGGTATATATATATATCTAAATGCATGCATTCTTGTGTGAGTGTGTGAATGAATGCATGCATGGCTGTGTACGTGTGAGTGTGTATTTGCATGCATGTTGTGTATAAAATATAGTATATATATTATGCTTGAAGTGTATATATATTTTGCATGCATGGGATATGTATATTATATATAGTGTTTATGCATGCATGTGTGTGTGAGTGTGTACGTGAGTTATATATATATATATGTAATGTGTATATATGTTATATTATATTATATATTATGTATGTTTATTATATATTATGTATATTTATTATATATTTTAAATACTATTTGATTTAATTTAACTCTTGAAGTTAATTGATTTCCATTTCGCGTATTTAATTATCGACTTTTGATTGAACGTTTTATTTATTTCATTTCTAAATGTGAATATGAATATAATATGTGTTACGCTTATTAATTGAATGTTAGATTAATTGATATGAATTATAAATTATGAATTTATGAATGTTATGAATTTATGAAATTGAATGAAATGTATGAACGAATGCATGAGTATATGTTTTAAATTTATTAATCGTGCACATGAACATTTTTATAATATAACATGATCATTTATGCATTCACGTCATATGCACTTCATTGCCGAGCGTCATATGTGGTCATTGAGTCTCATACCTTTTCCTTTGCACAGATTCGGGTTTGGTCGGAGACGAGGGCGAGCATTGAGACGCTTGTGCCTTTATTTTGATTTGGTAAAGGTGGGTTTTTCTTCTACTAGTTAAACAACCCTATAAATCCCTTATGTGCAAAGTTTTAAGCCAAAAGAATATATTTATATAAATCGAGTCATTTTGAGTAAATGATTTCAAACGTATGACCCCTTTTAATTATGAAACCCTACCTTATGTTTTGGCGAGATTGTATGGATGTTATGTTCACGGGCCCCGGGACTTAGTATATGTGGCTGACCGAGGAAGCAAGGGCTGACGGGGATCCCATATACTAGTTCCAACCAAATTTACGACGACACGGACCTCGTTAGGAGTTTTGACGAGGAAACGCAAGTCAGGCTTTTGAGGATTCATGTACCTCACTAGCCATTATGTATGATCCGGTGGTCAGGTCTAGCTAACTTGTCCACCACCCGGAGGGAGAAGGTGTATATGTATGATTATGATCATTTTTGTATGTGCACGAAAGATATGTATGACAACCAATGATTATGATATGATTACACGAGGAGAAGGTTGGAGATTGTGCACGCTCACTCGTCGAGCTTAAACCCTTATGAACAATTATGAATGAAAATGATCGTCGTAATCCCGTTGATGTTTTCTATTGTTTTAACCACTTGGTAAATTCCTTTCAAACTTCACACGGGATTAGGGCTTGCATGTATGTGTTTAAATTATGCGATATTATAGATCTTATGCCCCATTTTTATACCCACCAGTCTCTTTTAGACTGAACCCGGTTGTTTTCAGCTGTTTTGTGCAGGTATAGGAGTGCTAGGCGGGAATACAAGTCGTCTAGGTCTTGCATTTATGTTTAGCACTTCTTTTCAGTCTCATATTCATACCCTTGTTACTACTTTTGTATTTGATTCTAGTATAGATTAGAGCGTTATGATTTTGTAGGCCGTGAGTGCCGTTGCATATTTAAATGCTCTTGTATATCTATTTTGGAGCTTGTTAGCTCATTGTATATATGCTATGTAGTTTGTGCTTCCGCGAATTTTCTTTAACTCTGATTTTTATATGTTTCTTGAGTTGATTGGTTCAAGGGTTAGTCCCGCCTAGCATAGCGTGTGTGTTGTGTCCCCGTTCTGTAACGCCCCGACTTTTCGGACGTAAAGGTAAAGCGTATGTGTTTACCTAATTGCGCGAATTAATTGTTTTTATGTGTTTTATATTCAATTTTATTATAATTGTTATTATTTTATTATATTATATTATATTATTTTAACTTAATATTATTAATTTTATATATATATATGTCTCGTAGATATATAAATATTTATATATGTTTAATTATTTTATTATTGTTTAATGATTATACTAATTATATGTTATGTTAATTAATCATGTTTTAATTAATTACTTTATTATTCTATATATGTATATATATATTTATACGTACTATATATATATTTATGCATGGAAATTTTATTTATGCATGCATATTAATAATTTTGCATGCAAATCATCTTTATGCATGAGAATTAAATTGTTGCATGAATTGCATGGAGTTAATATATTATGCATGGAATTTTCTGTATTTATGCATGAATTGTTTGGAATATGCATGTTGTTCATTTTGTGCTCCGTTCTTATATGATATGATATCAAATTGCCACGATTTTGTAATATGTTGTACGTACATGTGCTTCGAATATGATTTTATACTCAATTTATGTTTTTGAATTCATTTGATATGTTAAATAATTTAATTTCATTTGAGGAACCAAAACGGGAGCTAACGAGCACTTAGCGTAACCTTGGTTCCGAATTTAATATCTTGAGCTCGGGAACTCGGATTCGAGTTCCGTCAACTCCGCTGAACTCGTAACGAAAATTCGAGTTTAGTAAACTTAGCCTTATAATTTTCCTAATTCATTTGAAACTCCGAAATCCAACCGAAAAACGAAACGGAGACCAACTCGACCTTGTTACACTAATTCAGCCATATCTCACCCAAACCATAACCAAATTAACCATGGTTTGATCCTTTGAAACCCTAACTCAACCCTTTATCATGATATACTCAGCCTTGACCGAGATTATCATCACACAAACCCCAAAACTCAGCCAAAGCTTCTGTCTCTCTCTCCAGTCCCGAACCCTTCTTCCTTTGGAGATTTTGGAGCTCAAATCTTCCCCAAACTTCAACCAATCATCAAGGTAAGTTAGGGATTGAATTATATGTTTAATTCTGTTCATTTTCATCCTTTCATTCACAAGATTGAGCATGGTTTCATCCATTTCTGGACTGTTTTCCGAGAATAGAGGTTTTTGGACAAAATCTTGATCTTCCTCGTTTCTTTATGGTTTTGATCGATTCCAAGCCTGATATTAATTGTTTTAACATCCTCATACCATTTATGATCATTGCTTTTGTGCTCGTTGAGATATATATGAGAGATCATTTATGAAATTTTCAGAACAATTCCACGGGAACTTCACGTATGCTTCCATGCTTTGATTGATCACGTTGGAATGATTTATGTGTTGAATATATGATATTTTGCTGCACATTTGATGGACTTTTGGACCTGAATGAAATAGGATTGATTGAGCTCAGACTTGCCCTGTTTTCTTCTCGTTTTTGCTCTGTTTTTCACGCTGGAAATTGCTGTCAAAACTGCCGATTTCCTTCTTCCCTTTTGCTGTTTCTTTCATGGCTTCTTGGTGTGGGATTAGCTGAGTTCCTTGCAGCAATTTGTGCCTTGTATTGTTGCCTTTCTTGCTCGTACATGGCTGCCTTTTCTTGCTCTGTTTCTGCACCATTTTTGTCAAAACAGAGACTGCCGCTGCTGCGTGTAACGGGCGTGTCTGTTTCCTCTCTTCTGGCGAGACACGGGGGTGCAGATGGGTCTGGGAATTCTGTACCGAGACACGGGCGTGTCTCGGTCTAGGTTTGGAGGGTGACACGGGGGTGTCACCCCCATTTTCTCTGAATGTTTGGCCGCGTTTCAGGGCCTGTTGCTGCTGCTGTTTTCCTGCGTTTTCTTCTTCTTCTGCTGTGTGTTGGCTGCTGCTGTATGATTGTGTATATATATGTGTGTGTTAGAGTGTGCATGCATGGCTTGTGTGTGTGTGTGTGGTTTTGTGTTGTAATTGCATGCATGTTGTGTATAATATATAGTATATATACATTTATGCATGTAATATATATAATATATATACCTGCATGTTGTGTGTGTGGGTGTACGTGCATGTAATCTATATATATGTATTACATATAATTGCATGCATGGATTTATATATATATATGAAAGATTTATGTTAATTTTGCATGCATGTGTGTGTGTGTACGTGGAGATATATATATATATATTTATATAATGTGTATATATGTTATTATATTATATGTTTATTATATATTTTAAATATTATTTGATTTAATTTAATTATTGAAATTAATTGATTTCCATTTCGCGTATTTAACTATCGACTTTTGATTGAACGTTTTATCTATTTCATTCCTAAATGTGAATATGAATATTATATGTGTTATGCTTATAAATTGAATATTAGATTAATTGATATGAATTATGAATTTATGAATTTGCGAATATTATGAATATTGTAAATTTATGAGTTTATGGAAATTATATGAATGTTATGAATTTATGGAATTATGAAATTGAATGAAATGTATGAACGAATGCATGAGTATATGTTTTAAATTTATTAATCGTGCACATGAACATTTTTATGATATAACATGATCATTTATGCATTCATGTCATATTCACCTCATTGCCGAGCGTCATATGTGGTCATTGCGTCTCATACCTTTTCTTTTGCATAGATTCGGGTTTGGTCGGAGGCAAGGGCGAGCATTGAGACGCTTGTGCTTTTATTTTGCTTGGTAAAGGTGGGTTTTTCTTCTATTAGTTAAAACAACCCTATAAATCCTTTATGTGCAAAGTTTAAGCCAAAATAATATATTTATATCAATCGAGTTATTTTGGGTAAATGATTTCAAACGTATGACCCCTTTTATTATGAAACCCTACCTTATGTTTTGGCGAGACACATTTATTACTTATTACAGAACGGGCCCCGGGACTTAGTATATGTGGCTAACCGAGGAAGCAAGGGCTGACGGGGATCCCATATACTAGTCCCAACCAAATTACAGCGGTACCGGACCTCGTCAGGAGATTGGCGGGGAAAGGGAGCTGAGTGCCATCTGGGGAGTCATGTAACCCCTTTTGGTCAAAGATCGGGTGGTCGGGCCTTGCAAACCCACCACCAACCCGGAGGAAGAAGGTGTATATGTATGATTATAATCATTTATGTATGTGCACGAAAGATATGTATGACAACCCCTAATTATGATATGATTACACGAGGAGAAGGTTGGAGATTGTGCACGCTCACTCGCCGAGCTTAAAACCTTATGAATAATTATGAATGAATATGAACGTCGTAATCCCGTTGATGTTTTCTTTTGTTTTAACCACTTGGTAAATTCTTATCAAACTTCACATGGGATTAGGGCTTGCATGTATGTGTTTAATTTATGCGATATTACATATCTTATGCCCTGTTTTTATACCCACCAGTCTCTTTTAGACTGAACCCGGTTGTTTTCAGTTGTTTTGTGCAGGTATAGGAGTGCTAGGCGGGAATACAAGTCGTCTAGGTCTTGCATTTATGTTTAGCACTTCTTTTCAGTATCATATTCATACCCTTGTTGCTACTTTTGTATTTGATTCTAGTATCGATTGGAGCGTTATGATTTTGTAGGCCGTGAGTGCCGTGCATAGTTGAATGCTCTTGTGTATCTATTTTTGGAGCTTGTTAGCTCATTGTATATATGCTATGTAGTTCTTGCTTCCGCGAATTTTATTTAACTCTGATTTTATGATTCCTGCACTGATTGGTTTAAGGGTTAGTCCCGCCTAGCATAGCGTGTGTGTTGTGTTCCCGTTCGCCGTGGATTTGGCACGTGTATGGACTTCCATTTCATATACGGGTCGGGTCTCGGTGCGGGGGATGTGGTACCTTACGCTCGGGTGCTACATCCTTAAGTGGTATCAGAGCTAGGGTTGCAAAACCCGGGCTCTTGTGTCGTGTTGAGTCAAGTTAGGTCGTTCGGCTTTAGGAACAACTTGTCAATGTGTTGCATATGCATTGTTTACGTGCTTGTGTGCTCTAAATCTTGAATTTTGATCGACTTAATTGCACTTGCATGCATGGACTAAAAATAGCATGCATTTTCAGTATTTCTTGAACAGGATGCCTCCACGTAAACATAGTGAGAGATCTCCCGGACATCGCCGTCATCATGATCGATCTCCTACGCCTCCACCCCAACCACAGGCACCACTGATGGATATGGGGAATTTCATGGAAGCGGTTTACAACTATGTCGAGCATAGGAGGGCTCAAGCTCCCCCACCGCAACAGGCAGAACAGCAAGTTCCTCCACCAAATCATAATGACAATAGAGATCCTCATGGGGTGTTTCTGAGTTATAACCCCCCTCGATTTTCTGGTTCTATCAACGATGGGGTCTCGGAGGGTTGGTTAATTCGAGTAGAGAGGATACCTGGAATCCGACAGTCTACTACGCAAGGGGAGGAAATCAAAAAGAAGGATCCGGTTGTTAGAGCTCCTATGGGAAGAGGTTCCGGATCGAATTCGGGAAAGAGGCCGATGATTCAAACT
Source organism: Lantana camara (assembly GCA_037501455.1). NCBI lineage: Eukaryota > Viridiplantae > Streptophyta > Magnoliopsida > Lamiales > Verbenaceae > Lantana > Lantana camara. The sequence continues at coordinate 60,643,132 of CM074857.1, read as the reverse complement.
AGTCCGCCTCCTAAGGGTCCATTTAAGAAGCCTCGGTTTGGAGGACGAGGTTCTGGAACAAGTTCAGGAAAGCGACCTTTGGTTCAAGTTACTTCCCCTCCTAAGGGTCCGTTTAAGAAGCTAAGAATGGGAGGACCAACTCCACTGGTTCCAATAGCTTTGCCTGCACCAACAAAGGATCGACAAGGTCCGAGTGAGGCAAAATTGGCTCAAGCTCCTTGTACACATTGTGGAGGACCAACTCATAATTATTATAACTGTCGGAGGAGGTTGAATTTGTGCTTTATATGTGGAAAAGGCGACCATAAGGCGGATACTTGCCCCTATAAAGACCCCGAATATCAACGACGAGTTCAAAGGTCAATGATTCCGGTTCGTGCTTACGCCATCGAAGGTGAAGAGCAAGGTGCAGAGATTGATCCCACAGCTGCGGTAAAAGGTACCCTATGTATACATAACATGAGCATGCATACACTCTTTGATTTGAGTGTCACGCATTCTTTTATTTCTTGTGACTTAGTTGCTATTCTGTGCTTGCCTGTTATTTGCTTTTTCTTCTTGTTATTTGGTGAGTTCGCCACTGGATGGTAGTCTTCAGACAGATCAGTTGATTCGGGAGTGTTCAGTTTTGTTGGAAGGGAAAGAATATCTGGCCGATTTGGAAGAGTTAAAGATTCAATTAGAGGTATTACTCAAAGTTGGATATACGGCCAAGTTCGTCCCATTTGGGGTGCTCCGGCTGCTTTATGGTATTTGGATAAGTTGTGGTAATCTGCCTCGATGACATCCTGGTTTATTTGAGAATTCCGGAGGATCATGTCAGGCACCTCAGGATTGTGTTGGATACCTTAAGAGAGCATCGGTTTGTATGTTAAGTTTAGCGAAGGCGAGTTTTGATTTGATCAGGTAGCATTTCTGGATCCTATTATTTCAAGAAAGGTTTGGGATGTGTATTGATGCAATGGAAGAGTGATCGCCTATGCCTCAAGGAAACTGAAAGAGCATGAACAGAATTACCCACTCATGATTTGGAATTAGTGGCAGTGATCTTTGCTTTGGGTAAGCAGAGACACTATCTTCATGGAATTTCGTTCGAGGTCTTTCCTAATTACAAGAATTCCTAATACTTATTCTCACATAAAGAATGGAACAAGAGACAACGGCATTGGATGGAACTCTTGGCGGATCATGAGGGTACAATCCGATACCATTCCGGCAAAACTAAGTTGGTCGTGGATGCACTTAGTAGGGAAACTAGTGTGTCCGATGTGAAAGTGGGAATTGGAGATGAGAATGAGTTGTTCAGACTGAGGACTAGTATTCGGAATATGACGGTTCGACCAGATCTTAAACAGAGGCTATTTGATGCTCAGAGGATTAATCCCGAGGTTCAGAAATTAGCTGATTCCGAGTGTCCGTTTGGGTTGATGATACGGGACTTCCAAGATTCAAGAATAGGGTTGTTGTCCCGAAAGAATTAAACAGGATTATTCTTGAGGAAGCCCATCGGTCAGGGTATTCGATACATCCCGGAGGGAACAAGAGGTATAAGGATCTTAAGCGAATTTTATTGATGGAATGGATGAGAATGGGATGTTATCAACTTTGTGAAACACCGCTTGACTTGTCAAGTGATAAAGGCAAAACATCAAAAGCCATCAGGGCTACTTCGATCATTGCCTATCCCGGATAGGAAGTGGGAACATTCTATGGATTTTGTTTCGGGATTACCAAGAGTGAGAGGAGGTTTCGATGGAAAGTGGGTTATCGTGGACAGGTTGACGAAATCCGCTCATTTTCTTGCAATCAGAATGTCCGATAAGTGAATAAGTTGGCCAAGAGATATAATGACGAGATTGTCAGGCTTCATGGTGTATCTGTTAGTATTGTCTTGGATCGGGATCCCAGATTTACTTCAAGGTTATGGCAAGAATTGCAGAAGTGTTTGGGAATAAGGCTTCATTTCAGCACAGCTTTCCATCCTCAGACCGACAGACAATCAGAAAGGTTGATTAAGTATCTAGAGGATCTGTGGAAAGCATGTGCATTGGACTTTCACAGCTCGTGAAATGAACAGTTATAGTTAATCGAGTTGCTTACAATAATAGCTATCAAGACTCGATTGAAATGGTCCCTTATGAAGCTCCTTATGGACGTAAATGTCGTTCACCGTTGTCCTTGGACTTGGAGGAATGGAATTAGACCAAGCAAGAAGGGATTAAAAGAGGGGAAAAGAAGGAAAAACCCTCTAAGGCTGTACAAGAGGCTATTAACAAGGTTCAGACAATTAGACAACGAATGAAGGCTGCTCAGGATCGACAAAGGATTTACGCAGGCCTACGGAAGAAGAAATTGGAGGTTGAGATTGGAGATAAAGTTTTCCTAAAGGCTTTCCCACGAAGAGGATTCTCAAGGATTGGACGAGGAGGAAAATTAAACACTTGCTCCGAAAGTATTATCGAGATGAGTCCGAGGTTCTACCAGTTAAAGAAGTGAAGTTAGAACCGGATCTCACCCTCGTTTAGAAGCCGATTAAGCTATTGGATCGAAAACTTCAGGGATTTGAGATCGGCGTATTCCACGAGTCAAGATTCTTTGGAGAAGTGGTATAACCGAAGAGACTACGTGGGAAACGGAGGATAGGATGAAAAGGTTTCACCCTGAATTAATTCCGAGCGAGCAGTGAATCCGAGGACGGATTCTTTTAAGGGGGAGAGATTGTAACGCCCCGACTTTTCGGACGTAAAGGTAAAGCGTATGTGTTTACCTAATTGCGCGAATTAATTGTTTTTATGTGTTTTATATTCAATTTTATTATAATTGTTATTATTTTATTATATTATATTATATTATTTTAACTTAATATTATTAATTTTATATATATATATGTCTCGTAGATATATAAATATTTATATATGTTTAATTATTTTATTATTGTTTAATGATTATACTAATTATATGTTATGTTAATTAATCATGTTTTAATTAATTACTTTATTATTCTATATATGTATATATATATTTATACGTACTATATATATATTTATGCATGGAAATTTTATTTATGCATGCATATTAATAATTTTGCATGCAAATCATCTTTATGCATGAGAATTAAATTGTTGCATGAATTGCATGGAGTTAATATATTATGCATGGAATTTTCTGTATTTATGCATGAATTGTTTGGAATATGCATGTTGTTCATTTTGTGCTCCGTTCTTATATGATATGATATCAAATTGCCACGATTTTGTAATATGTTGTACGTACATGTGCTTCGAATATGATTTTATACTCAATTTATGTTTTTGAATTCATTTGATATGTTAAATAATTTAATTTCATTTGAGGAACCAAAACGGGAGCTAACGAGCACTTAGCGTAACCTTGGTTCCGAATTTAATATCTTGAGCTCGGGAACTCGGATTCGAGTTCCGCCAACTCCGCTGAACTCGTAACGAAAATTCGAGTTTAGTAAACTTAGCCTTATAATTTTCCTAATTCATTTGAAACTCCGAAATCCAACCGAAAAACGAAACGGAGACCAACTCGACCTTGTTACACTAATTCAGCCATATCTCACCCAAACCATAACCAAATTAACCATGGTTTGATCCTTTGAAACCCTAACTCAACCCTTTATCATGATATACTCAGCCTTGACCGAGATTATCATCACACAAACCCCAAAACTCAGCCAAAGCTTCTGTCTCTCTCTCCAGTCCCGAACCCTTCTTCCTTTGGAGATTTTGGAGCTCAAATCTTCCCCAAACTTCAACCAATCATCAAGGTAAGTTAGGGATTGAATTATATGTTTAATTCTGTTCATTTTCATCCTTTCATTCACAAGATTGAGCATGGTTTCATCCATTTCTGGACTGTTTTCCGAGAATAGAGGTTTTTGGACAAAATCTTGATCTTCCTCGTTTCTTTATGGTTTTGATCGATTCCAAGCCTGATATTAATTGTTTTAACATCCTCATACCATTTATGATCATTGCTTTTGTGCTCGTTGAGATATATATGAGAGATCATTTATGAAATTTTCAGAACAATTCCACGGGAACTTCACGTATGCTTCCATGCTTTGATTGATCACGTTGGAATGATTTATGTGTTGAATATATGATATTTTGCTGCACATTTGATGGACTTTTGGACCTGAATGAAATAGGATTGATTGAGCTCAGACTTGCCCTGTTTTCTTCTCGTTTTTGCTCTGTTTTTCACGCTGGAAATTGCTGTCAAAACTGCCGATTTCCTTCTTCCCTTTTGCTGTTTCTTTCATGACTTCTTGGTGTGGGATTAGCTGAGTTCCTTGCAGCAATTTGTGCCTTGTATTGTTGCCTTTCTTGCTCGTACATGGCTGCCTTTTCTTGCTCTGTTTCTGCACCATTTTTGTCAAAACAGAGACTGCCGCTGCTGCGTGTAACGGGCGTGTCTGTTTCCTCTCTTCTGGCGAGACACGGGGGTGCAGATGGGTCTGGGAATTCTGTACCGAGACACGGGCGTGTCTCGGTCTAGGTTTGGAGGGTGACACGGGGGTGTCACCCCCATTTTCTCTGAATGTTTGGCCGCGTTTCAGGGCCTGTTGCTGCTGCTGTTTTCCTGCGTTTTCTTCTTCTTCTGCTGTGTGTTGGCTGCTGCTGTATGATTGTGTATATTTATGTGTGTGTTAGAGTGTGCATGCATGGCTTGTGTGTGTGTGTGTGGTTTTGTGTTGTAATTGCATGCATGTTGTGTATAATATATAGTATATATACATTTATGCATGTAATATATATAATATATATACCTGCATGTTGTGTGTGTGGGTGTACGTGCATGTAATCTATATATATGTATTACATATAATTGCATGCATGGATTTATATATATATATGAAAGATTTATGTTAATTTTGCATGCATGTGTGTGTGTGTACGTGGAGATATATATATATATTTATATAATGTGTATATATGTTATTATATTATATGTTTATTATATATTTTAAATATTATTTGATTTAATTTAATTATTGAAATTAATTGATTTCCATTTCGCGTATTTAACTATCGACTTTTGATTGAACGTTTTATCTATTTCATTCCTAAATGTGAATATGAATATTATATGTGTTATGCTTATAAATTGAATATTAGATTAATTGATATGAATTATGAATTTATGAATTTGCGAATATTATGAATATTGTAAATTTATGAGTTTATGGAAATTATATGAATGTTATGAATTTATGGAATTATGAAATTGAATGAAATGTATGAACGAATGCATGAGTATATGTTTTAAATTTATTAATCGTGCACATGAACATTTTTATGATATAACATGATCATTTATGCATTCATGTCATATTCACCTCATTGCCGAGCGTCATATGTGGTCATTGCGTCTCATACCTTTTCTTTTGCAAAGATTCGGGTTTGGTCGGAGGCAAGGGCGAGCATTGAGACGCTTGTGCTTTTATTTTGCTTGGTAAAGGTGGGTTTTTCTTCTATTAGTTAAAACAACCCTATAAATCCTTTATGTGCAAAGTTTAAGCCAAAATAATATATTTATATCAATCGAGTTATTTTGGGTAAATGATTTCAAACGTATGACCCCTTTTATTATGAAACCCTACCTTATGTTTTGGCGAGACACATTTATTACTTATTACAGAACGGGCCCCGGGACTTAGTATATGTGGCTAACCGAGGAAGCAAGGGCTGACGGGGATCCCATATACTAGTCCCAAACAAATTACAGCGGTACCGGACCTCGTCAGGAGATTGGCGGGGAAAGGGAGCTGAGTGCCATCTGGGGAGTCATGTAACCCCTTTTGGTCAAAGATCGGGTGGTCGGGCCTTGCAAACCCACCACCAACCCGGAGGAAGAAGGTGTATATGTATGATTATGATCATTTATGTATGTGCACGAAAGATATGTATGACAACCCCTAATTATGATATGATTACACGAGGAGAAGGTTGGAGATTGTGCACGCTCACTCGCCGAGCTTAAAACCTTATGAATAATTATGAATGAATATGAACGTCGTAATCCCGTTGATGTTTTCTTTTGTTTTAACCACTTGGTAAATTCTTATCAAACTTCACATGGGATTAGGGCTTGCATGTATGTGTTTAATTTATGCGATATTACATATCTTATGCCCTGTTTTTATACCCACCAGTCTCTTTTAGACTGAACCCGGTTGTTTTCAGTTGTTTTGTGCAGGTATAGGAGTGCTAGGCGGGAATACAAGTCGTCTAGGTCTTGCATTTATGTTTAGCACTTCTTTTCAGTATCATATTCATACCCTTGTTGCTACTTTTGTATTTGATTCTAGTATCGATTGGAGCGTTATGATTTTGTAGGCCGTGAGTGCCGTGCATAGTTGAATGCTCTTGTGTATCTATTTTTGGAGCTTGTTAGCTCATTGTATATATGCTATGTAGTTCTTGCTTCCGCGAATTTTATTTAACTCTGATTTTATGATTCCTGCACTGATTGGTTTAAGGGTTAGTCCCGCCTAGCATAGCGTGTGTGTTGTGTTCCCGTTCGCCGTGGATTTGGCACGTGTATGGACTTCCATTTCATATACGGGTCGGGTCTCGGTGCGGGGGATGTGGTACCTTACGCTCGGGTGCTACACGTTCGCCGTGGATTTGGCACGTGTATGGACTTCCATTTCATATACGGGTCGGGTCTCGGTGCGGGGGATGTGGTACCTTACGCTCGGGTGCTACATCCTTAAGTGGTATCAGAGCCTAGGGTTGTAAAACCCGGGCTCTAGTGTCGTGTTGAGTCAGTTAGGTCGTTCGGCTTTAGGAACAACTTGTCAATGTGTTGCATATGTATTGTTTACGTGCTTGTGTGCTCTAAATCTTGAATTTTGATTGAATTAATTGCACTTGCATGCATGGACTAAAGATAGCATGCATTTTAGTGTTTCTTGAACAGGATGCCTCCACGTAGACATCGTGAGAGATCTCCCGGACATCGTCGTCATCATGATCGATCTCCTACGCCTCCACCCCAACCACAAGCACCACCGATGGATATGGGCAATTTCATGGAAGCGGTTTTCAACTATGTAGAGCATAGGAGGGCTCAAGCTCCCCCACCACAACCAGCAGGACAACAAGCCCCTCCACTAAACCATCACAATAGAGATCCTCATGAGGTGTTTCTAAGTTACAACCCCCCTCGATTTTCTGGGTCTATCGATGATGCGATCTCGGAGGGTTGGTTGATTCGACTAGAGAGGATATTTGGGGTCCGACAATTCACCACGCAAGAGAAGGCCCAATTTGCTATATTCCAACTGGATGGAGATGCATATGAATGGTGGGAACGAACAAGGGAGAAACTTGAGGTCGATGAAGAGGAAGTTGTAGCACCCCGCACGTGAGGCACCACATCCCCCGCACTAAGGCTCAACACGAGTAACGAAATTGCAAATCCGCACCCGTATCAAACCCTAGCGAACGGGAGACAAACATAAAACCTTCCTAAGCCAGGCGGAACTAGACCCTGCACTGCAATCAATCAACAAAATATAATGCATCAACATGCTCAATTCAAACAAGTGAATCATAAGTATAATTGGGCACTTCAGGCCTCTTTTTAAAAATCATAACAAAACTCAATAAAGCTAATTTCCTAATAAATACATAGGTATCCAATTTCTCAATATAATTGAAACGAGTCATACATAACTCCAATACATGAATGAGTGGAGAGACTCTCCTAATCTAACTCGACCCACTTAAAGACTCCAGACACCTCCGCCTAGCTCGAACTCCAAAGATCAATCTGCACACTAAAAGAGTGGGGAGGGAGAGGGGTCAGTCTCTAGAAGACTGAGTGAGCAGGAGCGATACATATATATATAGAAACATGCACATGCAAGTCGTAAATCCCGAGCAAGGTTTTATTTGAATTTAGTTCCTGAAAAGGCGAGAAAATAGATAAACAATGCTCGACTTTTACGACTAATTCATATTAAATTTATTACTTTCATAGATCATACATAAAGATAAGGCTCGGCGAGTGAGCGTGTACAACCTCCATCCAAACTCCGACCGTGTACGACAAATATCCATAATATAGTTTGAATAGGTGATCATGCAATACGTCATAATACACACAGACCATAATTCATATCATAAACATATTCGTTTGGGCGATCCGGATCCCGGCATTCCCGCACGGTGCGTAATCATATCATAACCAACCTTCTTCCTCCGGGTTGGTGGTGGGTTTGCAAGACCCGACCACCTCTGTCTTTGACCAAAAGGGGTTACATGACTCCCCAGATGGCACTCAGTCTCCCTTTCCCCGCCAATCTCCTGACGAGGTCCGGTACCGCTGTTTAATAGTAGGACTAGTATATGGGATCCCCGTCAGCCCTTGCTTCCTCGGTTAGCCACATATACTAAGTCCCGGGGCCCGTGAACATATCATCCATACAATCTCGCCAAAACATATCCATATATACATATGATATATACCATAAGAAATCATACCTTACCGTGTAACTCGGCATATGCTATATACGTACCTCTCCGTGTCATCCTAATCCATAGCTAGCATGAGGGCACACGGTTTGGAGCATAGCCTCATTACAAAACCATTTTTAAGCTTATATACGCTCATACGTATAATTCAGAAGAATTTACTCGATAGCTTCGTTTGGAAATCATATATATATAATCATAAGGTTTTTGGCCAAAGCTTTGCACATAAGGGTTATAGGGTTTGGTATATAGCTACAACGAAAACCACCCTCACCTTAACTGTGAAGAAACAAGGATCGAGCGCCAAGTGCCTGAACGATCAAAAGCTCTCCACCCTGGAGACAAACTGTACAAAAGACAACAGGACGTGTTTGTGAGACTCGAGACTCTAATGAACCATATATGACGCGCGGCAATGAAGTGAATATGATATGAATGCATAAATGATCATATTATATCATAAAAATGTTCATGTGCACGATTAATAAATTTTAAAACATATAATCATTCATTCGTTCATATATTTCATTCAATTTCATAAATTCATAAATTCATAACATTCAATTAATAATCACAACACGTATAATATTCATAAATTCACATTTAGGAATGAAATAAATAAATCGTTCAGTCAAAAATCAGTAGAATAAATACGCGAAACAGAATTCAATTAATTTCAAGGATTGAATTAAATCAAATAATATTTAAAATATATAATAAATATATATAATATAACATATAATATACTATATATATAATGTATACTTATATATATATTCACGTATACACATGCACACACCCATGCATGCACAATATATATTTTCATGCAATATATATATAGATACTATATACTATTATACAAACCATGCATGCAATCTCACTCACACACAGCCATGCATCTATATTATATATATTACATGCATAAATATACATATATACTATATATTGTACACAACATGCATGCAAAATTCCACAAATCAAAACACACACAACACCACTCCCATGCATGCAACACACACACTCTGCACACTACAGCAGCCCAGCAACCAGCGAAAGAGCAGCAGCAAAAGCAGCAGCAGAACAGCAGCAGCAACAGGCCCTGTAACGCGGCCAAACAATTCAGAGAAAATGGGGTGACACCCCCGTGTCACCCTCCAAACCTAGACCGAGACACGCCCGTGTCTCGGTACAGAATTCCCATACCCAGTTTGCACCCCCGTTCCCGCTGGAAACAAAGGAAAAAGGCACGCCCGTTCCTCGCTCCAGCATCAGCCCCTGTTTCCGACAGAATAACGCAGTAGCAGCTACAGCCATGTACAAGCAAGAAAGGCCACAAAACCATGCATGAAATGCTGCAAGAACTCAGCTAAAACATAACCCAACAAGCCATGAAAGCTGACAACAAAAGAAAGGAGGAATTACAGCAGCTTTTGACAGCAACAATTCAAGCCAAAAACAGAGCAAAGGTTACGGGAAACAGGGCAAGAAGGATTCTCATCTCCTCCATCCATTCATATCAGTTTAGGCTATCCAAAACGCAGCAAAACGTCATAAATTCAACAAGTAATTCAGTCCCAAACAGCTCAAACAAGAAAGCAACCGTACGTGACCTTCATGTGGATTTTTCTCAAAATTGTCATAAATGATATATCATAATTTCTTCAACAACCACGAAATTAATGTCCATAAATGACATGAGGATGTTAAAACAATCAATATCAAGCTTGGAATCGATCAAAATCATTGAGAAACAAAGGAGATCAACATTTTGCCTAAAAACCTCTATTTTCGGAAAACAGTCCAGAAATGGAGAAACCATGCTCAAAATCATGAATGGAAAGGTGAAAATGACTCATGTTGTATGTACATAACATATCCAAGCTTACCTTGTGGATTAATGGAGGTTTGGAAGGAGATTTGAGCTTGAATCTCATGGCCAAGCTTGAGTTACGGGAGAGACTGGGGAGCAGAAGGTGTTTGAGATATTTTCAGTAGGTGGGGAGGGTTATCTCGGTTTGGGGAGTTAAGGAATGAATAGAGGGTTGAGTTAGGGTTCCATATCATTCAACCATAGTTAATTTGGTCAAGGTTTGAGCAAGATATGGTCATTTTAATGCAACAAGGTCATTTTGGTCGCCGCCTCGTTTATCGGTTGAATTTCGGAAGTTCAAATGATTTAGGAAAAATATAAGGCTAGCCTTACTAAACTCGCATTTTCGTTACGAGTTCAGCGGAGTTGACGGAACTCGAATCCGAGTTCCCGAGCTCAAGATATTAAATTCGGAACCAAGGGTACGCTAAGTGCTCGTTAGCCCCTGATTTGGTTCCTCAAATCAAATTAAATCCGTTAACATATCAAATGAATTCGAAAATGTAAACCGAGCATAAAATCAAGTCCATAACACATATATTTACGACATACTACAAATTCGTGACAATTCGATATCATTTCATATAAGAAACGAAGCACGAAATGGACATATGCTCAACCCATGCAATTCATGCAATAAATACATAAAAATTCATGCATAATTATTTCCATGCAAAACTTATAATTTCCCATGCATAAATCATAAATAATGAATGAATTATAATATTAAATAATTTATATTCAGCCAACGTATATATATATATATATATATATATATATATATATATTTGAATAATTAATTAATTAAAACATGATTAATTAACATAACACTTAATTAGCATAATCATTAAATTAATAATAAAATAAATAAACATATACATATATATATACTTATATTACGAATTAAAATTAAAATTAGTAATAATTTAAAATAAAATATAATAAAATAAAATGATAATAATTTATAATAAGATTAAATATGAAACACGTAAAAACAATTAATCACATAATTAAATAATTAAATAATTTAATTGCGCAATTTAGAAACAATTATGACATATTAATAAAATTGAAAAACTGGGGCGTTACAATCTCTCCCCCTTAAAAAGAATCCGTCCTCGGATTCAAAGCACGCTTGAAAACAAACAATGAGAGATTCCCCGTCTCTCACAAGCAACAAGGAGAGAGCCCCGTCTCTCGAGCAACAATAAGAGAACCCCGTCTCTCGCAAGCAAAGAGAGTGCCCCGTCTCTCAAACAAAAGTAAGAGAAGCCCCGTCTCTTAGAAACAACGAGAGCACCCCGTCTCTCAACCAAAATAAATAAAGCAAGGAAGTCTCCAATACTCCCAAGCAACACACGCAAAACCCAATTCAAAATCACACAAGCCACCTTAAGGCAAGTAACAGATATCAACCACGTTAATCATCAATTACTTCACGTAATTTAACTTGATAAGAAAATAAAGCACATAACAAAGAAATTAATAAATTGAATTTGCATGTATGTATGCTTCATGAATGCTATAAATACCGTTCACCGTAGTCACGAAGTTTTAAAATTGTGAGTTGTCGTTGTTCAGTGTATCATCTGTCCAGAAGATAGATTTAGTGCTCAGTTTGTCTTTAACCTCTTCAGGGTACCTCGATGAAACAATTAATGAATCCTTCAGGGATTATTATACTTCTTAGATTCCTTCTGCCTGGTACTGTTCCCAGTCTCCATCATTTCCTTTAATCTTCATTCAACCAACTCTTTGTAATTAACCGAATTTGACTTCTCGAATACCCTTAGACCATCCGTCTCGAAGTTAGGTCTCTAGCGATTTTCTTACCCATATTGGAGCTTGAGATACCCTCGATGATAACTACTCCTGTCAACCCTGACGATTCAATCCCAACCTTGAGGTGTTCTTCATTAGGATTTACCTTAATACAAATCCTTTTCTATCTTCCGTTCATATTATCCATTCATTCTCTTTTAACCCCTTTAAGGTTGTATTCTGCATCTAACCCTACATTTCTTGGATCAAAGACAGAATGTTCTACACATAAGAATATTCTCTAAATCATTTCCTTTATTCCTGGAGATAGACTTCAACCGTATTTAGTAATTTAACTCTCCTCTTGACACTTATCCATTCAAACCGTCTTATTTATTTCTGATCATCACTAATAGGACTTCCAGGTCTTCCTTAGTTTGCAATTTCATTATTCTCACTAAAATATTTCTTCGAGCACCCTTTTCAATCGTCAATTTGTTCCTTGGTCGTGCTCTCCCCCTTAAATTTCTGTTGTACCGAGTTGAACTCCATCAACTCTTCTCTCATCGAAACTCTTGATGAGTAAATCTCATTAGGTGGAGTTTAACCGATATAGAAATCAATGATTTGGCCTTTCAACTCCTTCCCTAGTTTTCTTGATGTCCGAACTCTAATCTCACTTCTCCTTCTGAATTCTTGTTTCCGTTAACCTATCCCTTAATATAAGTTCTTATTTCCCCAAATCCACCTTTCTTCTAATGTCATCCTAGTATTTCTCTTCCTCATAACTCGGATGCGGTTTGGTTGAACTGATACTTGATAGTTGAGGCGAAAGGCTTCCTATCAAGTAAACACTAAAATGCATGTTGGGTTAAAATGACAATGCATGTGTCAATTTACATCAAACAGTTATACAACACATTAGCATAACAAAGCCAATTAGAAATGCACGGATAACCATAAGGTTAAAAGAATAAACAATTAATGCGAAATATGATGCACATGCTATGAATGTTTTGGAACCTGTCACCAAGGTGATAAGCTATTAGCTCGGTAGTTTTCCTCGTTCCTCCAATCCCGAGGTTACTTTGACTTGGTGATTATCCCTTGCCTTTCCCACGGTCTTCAAGTTTTTCATGAGTTGCATCACTTGTATCTTCCACTATCCGCGACTGCAGTTCCTTAATCCTTAATCCTTCCACGTCCACAGAGTTAGTATCCAAACTTCGTCTCGAAATTCGACCTTTACTTCTAATCGTCACCTCGATCAAGAATTCCGCGCTTATCCTTTGTGAATTTAATTTACCTCAAATTGCTTATACTTGAGCGCATAATGTCCTCTCTTTCTCGTTTCCATTTGTTGCTCCATATCTTCCAATTTAACCTCACAACATGACAATTCAGCTTGGATTTGGAAAATTGAACTCAAGTCCTGTTCTCCATATCGCCACCTTCCCTCTATTCGTGTTTACCCAATTGCTTGTCTTCTAGAACCCGACTCCTAATCACTAGGTTTAGTTCGAAGTCTTTCTTTGTAGACCCTTGTTATCTCTACTCCTCTTAATTACTAGTACCTCTTCCATGATCCAAATCCGGGACCAATATATCTTCAAGGTTTTGTTCCCTTCATTCCTTAGGTTGCAAGATCCTGTTGAATCCAATTAATGCACTTCAGGTAGTGGATTCACATAAGTTATTCTTTTGAGTCACAACCATCCCTTGATTAACCCCTAATCCTATACCACCAAATGTTCCTCTGCCATCGCATCGTCAAGGTCGAACCTCCCATTCTAAATCCTAATCGTTAATTGCAACTCAGTCTGTAAGCTACGCGGTTAGCATTCTCCACATTCCTCCTGGGCATCCTTCCTATCTTTCATGCCTCCGAAGGAATTTGCAATAGGTTGTTGTGATTATAAAATTTGGCCGTGGTTTGATATCATCTTTATAACCTGGGAACCATAACTTATTTCAAGAATAGATGCATGCGATTAGTGCATGCTCATGGCACATATTCAATACAAAAGACAAGAACCCATATAAAATGTAACAAGTAATTCAACAAAATTCCTGAGGAAACCAAATTCCATATTCAAGATCGATGCAATGCACACAATATCACATAGTCCCTATGCCGTTCGACTTAGACTGACTCCGACACAACTCAAGAACACCGGTTTTGCAACCGCGCTCTGATACCACTTAAGGATGTAGCACCCCGCACGTGAGGCACCACATCCCCCGCACTAAGGCTCAACACGAGTAACGAAATTGCAAATCCGCACCCGTATCAAACCCTAGCGAACGGGAGACAAACATAAAACCTTCCTAAGCCAGGCGGAACTAGACCCTGCACTGCAATCAATCAACAAAATATAATGCATCAACATGCTCAATTCAAACAAGTGAATCATAAGTATAATTGGGCACTTCAGGCCTCTTTTTAAAAATCATAACAAAACTCAATAAAGCTAATTTCCTAATAAATACATAGGTATCCAATTTCTCAATATAATTGAAACGAGTCATACATAACTCCAATACATGAATGAGTGGAGAGACTCTCCTAATCTAACTCGACCCACTTAAAGACTCCAGACACCTCCGCCTAGCTCGAACTCCAAAGATCAATCTGCACACTAAAAGAGTGGGGAGGGAGAGGGGTCAGTCTCTAGAAGACTGAGTGAGCAGGAGCGATACATATATATATAGAAACATGCACATGCAAGTCGTAAATCCCGAGCAAGGTTTTATTTGAATTTAGTTCCTGAAAAGGCGAGAAAATAGATAAACAATGCTCGACTTTTACGACTAATTCATATTAAATTTATTACTTTCATAGATCATACATAAAGATAAGGCTCGGCGAGTGAGCGTGTACAACCTCCATCCAAACTCCGACCGTGTACGACAAATATCCATAATATAGTTTGAATAGGTGATCATGCAATACGTCATAATACACACAGACCATAATTCATATCATAAACATATTCGTTTGGGCGATCCGGATCCCGGCATTCCCGCACGGTGCGTAATCATATCATAACCAACCTTCTTCCTCCGGGTTGGTGGTGGGTTTGCAAGACCCGACCACCTCTGTCTTTGACCAAAAGGGGTTACATGACTCCCCAGATGGCACTCAGTCTCCCTTTCCCCGCCAATCTCCTGACGAGGTCCGGTACCGCTGTTTAATAGTAGGACTAGTATATGGGATCCCCGTCAGCCCTTGCTTCCTCGGTTAGCCACATATACTAAGTCCCGGGGCCCGTGAACATATCATCCATACAATCTCGCCAAAACATATCCATATATACATATGATATATACCATAAGAAATCATACCTTACCGTGTAACTCGGCATATGCTATATACGTACCTCTCCGTGTCATCCTAATCCATAGCTAGCATGAGGGCACACGGTTTGGAGCATAGCCTCATTACAAAACCATTTTTAAGCTTATATACGCTCATACGTATAATTCAGAAGAATTTACTCGATAGCTTCGTTTGGAAATCATATATATATAATCATAAGGTTTTTGGCCAAAGCTTTGCACATAAGGGTTATAGGGTTTGGTATATAGCTACAACGAAAACCACCCTCACCTTAACTGTGAAGAAACAAGGATCGAGCGCCAAGTGCCTGAACGATCAAAAGCTCTCCACCCTGGAGACAAACTGTACAAAAGACAACAGGACGTGTTTGTGAGACTCGAGACTCTAATGAACCATATATGACGCGCGGCAATGAAGTGAATATGATATGAATGCATAAATGATCATATTATATCATAAAAATGTTCATGTGCACGATTAATAAATTTTAAAACATATAATCATTCATTCGTTCATATATTTCATTCAATTTCATAAATTCATAAATTCATAACATTCAATTAATAATCACAACACGTATAATATTCATAAATTCACATTTAGGAATGAAATAAATAAATCGTTCAGTCAAAAATCAGTAGAATAAATACGCGAAACAGAATTCAATTAATTTCAAGGATTGAATTAAATCAAATAATATTTAAAATATATAATAAATATATATAATATAACATATAATATACTATATATATAATGTATACTTATATATATATTCACGTATACACATGCACACACCCATGCATGCACAATATATATTTTCATGCAATATATATATAGATACTATATACTATTATACAAACCATGCATGCAATCTCACTCACACACAGCCATGCATCTATATTATATATATTACATGCATAAATATACATATATACTATATATTGTACACAACATGCATGCAAAATTCCACAAATCAAAACACACACAACACCACTCCCATGCATGCAACACACACACTCTGCACACTACAGCAGCCCAGCAACCAGCGAAAGAGCAGCAGCAAAAGCAGCAGCAGAACAGCAGCAGCAACAGGCCCTGTAACGCGGCCAAACAATTCAGAGAAAATGGGGTGACACCCCCGTGTCACCCTCCAAACCTAGACCGAGACACGCCCGTGTCTCGGTACAGAATTCCCATACCCAGTTTGCACCCCCGTTCCCGCTGGAAACAAAGGAAAAAGGCACGCCCGTTCCTCGCTCCAGCATCAGCCCCTGTTTCCGACAGAATAACGCAGTAGCAGCTACAGCCATGTACAAGCAAGAAAGGCCACAAAACCATGCATGAAATGCTGCAAGAACTCAGCTAAAACATAACCCAACAAGCCATGAAAGCTGACAACAAAAGAAAGGAGGAATTACAGCAGCTTTTGACAGCAACAATTCAAGCCAAAAACAGAGCAAAGGTTACGGGAAACAGGGCAAGAAGGATTCTCATCTCCTCCATCCATTCATATCAGTTTAGGCTATCCAAAACGCAGCAAAACGTCATAAATTCAACAAGTAATTCAGTCCCAAACAGCTCAAACAAGAAAGCAACCGTACGTGACCTTCATGTGGATTTTTCTCAAAATTGTCATAAATGATATATCATAATTTCTTCAACAACCACGAAATTAATGTCCATAAATGACATGAGGATGTTAAAACAATCAATATCAAGCTTGGAATCGATCAAAATCATTGAGAAACAAAGGAGATCAACATTTTGCCTAAAAACCTCTATTTTCGGAAAACAGTCCAGAAATGGAGAAACCATGCTCAAAATCATGAATGGAAAGGTGAAAATGACTCATGTTGTATGTACATAACATATCCAAGCTTACCTTGTGGATTAATGGAGGTTTGGAAGGAGATTTGAGCTTGAATCTCATGGCCAAGCTTGAGTTACGGGAGAGACTGGGGAGCAGAAGGTGTTTGAGATATTTTCAGTAGGTGGGGAGGGTTATCTCGGTTTGGGGAGTTAAGGAATGAATAGAGGGTTGAGTTAGGGTTCCATATCATTCAACCATAGTTAATTTGGTCAAGGTTTGAGCAAGATATGGTCATTTTAATGCAACAAGGTCATTTTGGTCGCCGCCTCGTTTATCGGTTGAATTTCGGAAGTTCAAATGATTTAGGAAAAATATAAGGCTAGCCTTACTAAACTCGCATTTTCGTTACGAGTTCAGCGGAGTTGACGGAACTCGAATCCGAGTTCCCGAGCTCAAGATATTAAATTCGGAACCAAGGGTACGCTAAGTGCTCGTTAGCCCCTGATTTGGTTCCTCAAATCAAATTAAATCCGTTAACATATCAAATGAATTCGAAAATGTAAACCGAGCATAAAATCAAGTCCATAACACATATATTTACGACATACTACAAATTCGTGACAATTCGATATCATTTCATATAAGAAACGAAGCACGAAATGGACATATGCTCAACCCATGCAATTCATGCAATAAATACATAAAAATTCATGCATAATTATTTCCATGCAAAACTTATAATTTCCCATGCATAAATCATAAATAATGAATGAATTATAATATTAAATAATTTATATTCAGCCAACGTATATATATATATATATATATATTTGAATAATTAATTAATTAAAACATGATTAATTAACATAACACTTAATTAGCATAATCATTAAATTAATAATAAAATAAATAAACATATACATATATATATACTTATATTACGAATTAAAATTAAAATTAGTAATAATTTAAAATAAAATATAATAAAATAAAATGATAATAATTTATAATAAGATTAAATATGAAACACGTAAAAACAATTAATCACATAATTAAATAATTAAATAATTTAATTGCGCAATTTAGAAACAATTATGACATATTAATAAAATTGAAAAACTGGGGCGTTACAGAAGTAACTTGGGAAGTTTTTAAAAGAGAATTCAGAGAATGCTTTGTGCCGGAGGTAGTGAGAGAGAGAAAGGAGCAAGAGTTCATGGATCTAAAGCAAGGAGCGCATACGGTGACCCAATATCTCACAGTATTTAACCGACTTGGGAAATATGCTCCTCACGTCACCCGGGATGAGAAAAGGAAAGCAAGGAAATTCATTGCGGGGTTAAGACAGGATTTGAGACACGGTCAGGCAGGTCACAATTTCGAGTCTTTTGCCGACACTGTACAGAGGTCTCTAGTCCAAGAAGAGGAGTATAAGAAGAAAGATCCGATTTTTAGACCACTGATGGGGCGAGGTTCTGAAACAAGTTCGGGAAAGCGACCTATGGTTCGAGCTACTTCCCCTCCAAAGGGTCCGTTTAAGAAGCTAAGAGTGGGAGGACCAACTCCACCGGTTCCAATAGCTTTGCCTGCACCAACAAGGGATCGACAACGTCCGAGTGAAGCACGATTATCCAAGCCACCATGTACATATTGTGGAGGGCCAACTCACAATTATCACAAATGCTGGAAGAGGTTGGGTTTATGCCTAATATGTGGAAAGGCTGATCATATGGCGGATACATGCCCCGACAAGACTCCGGGATTTAAAAAGGGAGTTCAAAGGCCAATGATCCAGGCTCGTGCTTACGCCCTTGAAGGTGA
This sequence comes from Lantana camara, assembly GCA_037501455.1. NCBI lineage: Eukaryota > Viridiplantae > Streptophyta > Magnoliopsida > Lamiales > Verbenaceae > Lantana > Lantana camara. Next base: position 60,624,017 of record CM074857.1, on the reverse strand, counting down.
AGAGCAAGATGTAGAGATCGATCCCACAGCAGTGGTAGAAGGTACCCTATGCATACATAACATGAGCATTCATGCACTCTTTGATTCGGGTGTCACGCATTCTTTTATTTCTTGTGACCTAATTGCTATTCTGTGCTTGCCTGTTATTTGCTTTTTCTTCTTGTTGTTTGGTGAGTTCGCCACTGGGTGGTAGTCTTCAGACAGATCAGTTGGTTCGGGAGTGTTCAGTTCTGATGGAAGGATAAGTTGTGGTAATCTTCTTCGATGACATTTGGGTTTATTCGAGAACTCCAGAGGATCATGCAAGGCACCTCAGAATTTTGTTGGAGACCTTAAGAGAGCATCGAATTGTATGCTAAGTTTAGCAAAGGCGAGTTTTGGATTGATCAGGTAGCATTTCTGGGTCATATTATTTCAAGGAAAGGTTTGGAGGTAGACCCTTCTAAGACTGAGACGGTTATTCAATGGCAAAGCCCGAAAACTGTTTCAGAAGTAAAGCGTTTCTGGGGTTTGGCAGATTACTATCGAAGCTTTGTACAGGATTTTCGAAGATTACAGCTCCTTTAACCCGATTGACTAAGAAGGTGGTTAAGTTTGAGTGGGACGAGGTATGAGGATAGCTTTCAACTTTTAAAGGAAAAGTTGACCACCGCTCCTGTATTAGCACTTCCTGAAGGTACAGAAAGATATACAGTTTATACGGACGCCTCAAAAGGAAGTTTGGGATGTGTGGCCATGCAAAATGGAAGAGTGATCGCCTATGCCTCAAGGAAACTGAAAGAGCATGAACAGAACTACCCCACTCACGATTCGGAATTAGTGACAGTGATCTTTGCTTTGAGTAATGAAGGGGACTTAGAAGTATTAAATACAGTGGATTTGCTGCTCAAGGCATTTAGAAACAAGGAAGTGGTTAAAATTAATGGCAGAGAACAGGCAGTAATAAATGAAGACGATGAAAGGTGAGAGACCTGAAGGAGAATTACGGTAAGGGAATTTTCGAAGCTGTGACATCAGCTCTGTTTGAGGTAAACGAATACAACCCGAGTGGACGTTACATTATTTTAGAAATGTGGAACTACAAGGAAGGTAGAAGAGCTAACCTGAAAGAAGGTGTTGAGGTTTTATTGAAGCAATTCTATTGATGGGATTTGGGTTATCGTGGACAGGTGGACAAAATCCGCTCATTTTCTTACAAGCAGAATGTCCGATAACTGAATAAGTTGGCCAAGAGATACAATGATGAGATTATCAGGCTCCAGGGTGTACTTGTTAGTATTGTCTCGGATCGGGATCCCAGGTTTACTTCAAGATTATGGCAAGAATTACAGAAGTGTTTGGGAACAAGGCTTCATTTCAGCACAGCTTTCCATCTTCGGACCGACGGACAATCAGAAATATTGATTAAGTATCTGGAGGACCGGTTGAGAGCATGTGCATTGGACTTGCCTCCGAATTTAACTGGAATGCATAACATGCTTCATGCTTCGCAGCTCCGAAAGTATTACCGAGACGAGTCCGAGGTTCTACCAGTTGAAGAAGTGGATTAGAGCCGGATCTCACCTTCGTTCAGAAACCGATTAGGATATTGGATCGAGAGTTTCAGGGACTTCGAAATCGGCGTAGTCCACTAGTCAAGGTTCTTGGAGAAGTGATAAAACCGAAGAGACTACGTGGGAGACGGAGGATAAGATGTAAAGGTTTCACCCCGAGTTGTTTCCGAGCGAGCAGTGAATCCGAGGACGGATTCTTTTAAGGGGGAGAGATTGTAACGCCCCGACTTTTCGGACGTAAAGGTAGAGCGTATGTGTTTACCTATTTGCGCGAATTAATTGTTTTTACGTGTTTTATATTTAATTTTATTATAATTGTTATTATTTTATTATATTATATTATAATATTTTATTTTAATACTATTAATTATATATATATATTTCGTATTATATGTATATTTATATAAATACGTTTAATTATTTTATTATTTGTTTAATGATTATGCTAATTATATGTTATATTAATTAATCATGTTTTAATTAATTACTTATTTATATATATATAAATTATACGTGGGATTTATATATATATTCATGCATGGAAGATTTTATATTTATGCATGCAAATCCTATTTATGCATGAGAAATCATATTTTGCATGAGAATTAAATATGCATTGTGACATCCCGCTCGTCCAATTTGTAAGGTACGCTACGTTTTAACCTTTTAATGTGTTTAATTGTGTGATTTTATATTTTTCGTGGCCCTATTTTGAACTCTTTAAGAGTTTAGGGGCTTGTTTGTAATTTTCTCTTTTAAGGGGTTTTCTGGTCATTTCTCGTTCGGTCGAGAGTTCGACTTTTTTGACCCCTTCAACGCGTCCGGGGCGGCGAAACGAGTCCGTAGACTCTAAGTTTGCCCAATTCGGATGTCGTTAGCTCGTTCGTTTGATCGTTTTTACGTACGAGGACCCGAGATATATACCCCGGATCCTCGTTTTGCGTGCCAGAAGATCAGATCTCAGCCTCAGCGTTTTTCTCCAGCGAATGGCACTGTTCACACGCACTGGAGGTGTGTTTACACACACATGCTCGTTCTCCCTCGTTTCTCGACGGAATTCGACGAACCATTAGTGGAAATTTATTAGCTCGACGAGCCCGTCACGATGGTACAAGAATCTCGGCCAACCGATGAGCGACGGCGACGGAATCGGCGAATTTCAGACACAGCGGCGGCTAGGCGGAACCCCCGCCACTTTGCCGCCCTTTCGCGGCGATTTCCGGCAAGATTCCGGCGACACGCGCCACCCCCCCTGAATGAAGACCTTCCGGCGCAACTCCAGTTTTAATGGCGCGGCCATCCGGGCCGTGGTTGGGCCGCATGCGCCACCCGAAGCGACGGTGGCGGACGCCCGTTACTGTAGCACGGCGACTCCGCGGGGTTCCGGCGAGTTTCGCGGGCGGAGCTTGGCCCTATTCGACCTGTTTTGGCCTCCTGAGTCCGATTCCGGGATCAAATCAAGCAACCGGTGGCCGTAGGTGGCGGAAACCGGCGGTGACGCACCGGCGCGACTTTGGCCGGCGGTTTGGGACCTTTTCCGGCCGGTTTTGGTGGTGCTCCCTTCACGAAAGTTGCTTGGAATGACGAAACATAGCGGATGGCATCGGCGGCGTTCCAGGAACCGGCCGTTGGCGGCGGACCGGTGGTGAACCGGCGGGTCCAAACCGGTCACTGTTCCGGTGACCTTTTTCCGGCGATTTTCGGACAGTAGGTCCGTTTCGTTGTGGTGAGTCCAACGCCACTTTCCGTTCGTCAATCGGATGTCCGGTTGATTTTATATGAATTTTTGAAGTTATTGTATTTTATTCGTTAATTGATTTTAATTGTGCAATTCGATCTTGCATGTGCTATAAATTGAAATTATGACTTGTATGATACTTGGAAATATGTTATGATGTATGAAAACTTGATTCGTGATTTATGGAAATTATTTGCCTCGTATTACGACTATCTACTTGAGAATAATTATTAATTAAGGGGATGTTAGTGTAATTTTAGAAACTAATTGATTATGAAGTTGTATGAAACATAGGAAACGAATCATGAACGGATACGTTGTACTTTAACTCGAATGAATTGTTTAAGTATACTATTGTTGGGAATTTTGTAAATTATGCAAATATGTAAATTTGAATAAATTGATATGAAATTTATGTTTTATTCCCGCAAGACTTGGTGCATGATATGAATGAAATTCCTAATATCCTAATTTGTTTTATGTAATTAATTAAGCTTGACCCTTGTTTGATTGCTCCATTCGAATATATGCCTAGTTGTGAGGTGAGTTTAAGGGTATTGCAATTATGAATATATGTATAGGATGGATATGCAATTCGTGTTTACTTGTCTAGAGACCTAGTACTTGATAAGAATTAAATTTATGATGTCTTGATTTATTCTATGTAATTAATGTTATGAATTTATAAGCTATGCATCTCTTGATATGATGTGTAATATGAATTATAATATGCTCTGAATGACTTGATTGAATAAATATGGATTATATGCTGCATCATGTATATTCGTGAGCATGGCCGTGCGTCTTTGTGGTTGTGTTTGGAGTCTGAGTCTGTGTTCTGTGTGTATTCAGTCGTTCAGGGTTTCTTCAGGGAATGTCTGTCAGCTGGTTGGGTTCCAGTGGGACTTCTTGGCTTGTGTTTTCCGTTCTCGTCGGTGTAAGGTGAGGTTTTAGGAATTTTGTTTTAGTTACAGCGACCTACAACCCTCTGTGCTCGTTTTCAAGCCTGCATGCGATTATTCTATTATATTTATATAATAGATATGTGTGTTTATATGATATGTTTATGAATTTGTCATACGATTAAAGGTTTTGAACTGTATATGTACGAGCATATGTAAGCTTGAAATGTTTTGCAACGAGGCTATGCTCCAAACCGTGTGTCTTCATACCAGCTGCGGATTAGGATGACACGGAGAGGTACGTTTATAGCATATGCTAAGTTGCAAGGTATGGTATGCTCCGATAAGGTACGTAAGTATGATTTTGATTCGATATGATAAGTTTGATATGTAGCGAGTTATAATATGATCTGTTCTGATATGCTCTGTTTTGATATGTTGGGCCCCGAGACGTGGGTAAGGGGGACCCGGGACGACCATGGGGTCGCCGGTTATGACCCCTGTGCACGTTCTCATTTGAGATATTCACGTGCGACCTAGGGAGGTTGGGAAGGCGTAGTATCTTGAGCCCTCGGTGGATAACCGGGGAAGGCACAGTGTGGGTTCGCTACCCCGTGTGTGTTTGTATCTGTATGAGTAGTGAGGGTTTGCTCCCCGAACTACATGGTGTTGGGGTTGGATTGTTTATGATATTTGTTTGTTTTCTGATTTGATACGTATGATTCGATATGGAAGTAAGGTGGGAGACCCGTACTCGCCGGGTATATGTTTATGATCTGTTATGTTGATTATGAAACGGGATAGGGGCTTTCTCTTTTATTAAAATATGAATTTGCTCAGTTTGTTAAGTTTGAATAAGATAAGATACGTATAAGTTTGGTTTGATAAGATATGTATAAGTTTGAGTTGGAAATGGTTTTGGTATGCAAAACCCTAGTCCCGGTTCATAATCTTTCTTTTGATACGTGCTCTGCTCCTTATTATGTATAGTGTGTGTGAGTTCAGCCCCCTCGCTCAGTCAGTGGACTGACCCTCGCCCCACCTATGTTTTTAGTTGCAGGTACCAGTTGTTGGAGTTCGAGCTAGGCCGCTTTGAGTCTGGTCTGTCGAGTCTGTGTCGGTCCGTTTGATTTTGCTAAGTATTTTGTTCTGATTTATTTATGATAATTATGTATATAGTATGTTCTGTACAAGATGATACTTATGCTTGGATTACATGAATTTTCGGGACAGGTTAGGACAGGGCTGAATTAGTTGAACCCGTTTACTTATGTTTATTGATTAAAGTTTTTGTTAGTTCATATGTTGCATCGCTTCCGCATTCGGGTTTTTGCATATTTGGCTTGTACAGGGTTTAGGAACCGCCTAGCTTTGGTTGGATTTTTCGTTTGTCACCCGTTCGCTGTGACTTGGTGCGTGTGCGGACTTTCCATTTCGTACCACGTGTCGGGTCATAGTGCGGGGGTGTGGTGCCTCACCGTTGGGGTGCTACATCTTAAGTGGTATCAGAGCTACCAGGTTCAGAACCGGTGCTCTGGAGTCGTGTCGTGTCAGTTTAGGTCGTACGGCATAGGAATACTTGTGCATTGCATTTGTCTGACGTGAAAATTTGATTTCTCTGCATGAATTGGTCTGAGCTTATGTGATTGTGTGCACACTATGATTACGATTTTTGTAAAATTATTATTGTTATGATTAAATTTTATTAAATTGCGTATTGCATCTGCCTTACTTAAGTGTTCTTAATTGCTTTCATTACTTGACATACCCACGTACTAACCTACATGCATAGATATTTAGTCCATTTGTGAATTATAGGGTGTTGCCATGATGTCAAGAATTGAAGTTGATCGAGACAACACTTCCTACTTCTACAAAATTATGAAGGAAGATTTGAAACTTCCGTTTTCTGACTACTTGGATGAGAAGCAAGTGGACCTTTACAAGAATTTATAACAAGGAATCAATGCTACTGCTATGGAAATGGGTATTATGCATACATGGCACGTGCATCATGCATTGGAGTAAATTTTAATTATTTTGGACATTTGTTCTACGTGCTTGATTGCCTTCTTTGCTGGATATGAGTGCAAGCCATTCACATCCCTAACCCCACATGCAGTAGCTCTGTGGTTATATTTAGGTGACTTCCTTACCTGTTCCAACGAGGATCGATTTTAGTGGAAGCAACATTGGGATTCGAACAGGGGTTAATCAGATGATGTATGATCAAGCTAACACAGTCAGGGTAGTGAGTGGATAAAAGAAGATACTCGAATATGAGAGAGATAAGAGATCCTTTAACTATCAGGGTGCCCTCAGGGTAGGTACTTATTATTTGGAGGTGCTCGGGAGTACATGTTTTATAAGAAAGCCAGAATTTCTAACTCTGGATGGCGTGAAGTGACAATGAAAAGATCAAGGCAATTGTACCATTCAGAGAATTCCAAGCAGGAAATCAGGTTACTGTTATAAAGACACCTACCAGAGTAGTTGCACTACACAAAGGAAAAAGGGGAAAGTTGTGCAAGCTGTGGAATTTTATGCCGAGGTCATTGAAGAACAACTTCACCAAATATTGAGGATAAGAATATCAACCACGACGACAGTGTACTAAGCAAGATTGTGTAAAAAAAAAAAAAATTCTTCATGTATCTCTCCACGGTTGTCTTGAGAGATTTTACCGTGAAAGAATGGTGATTTCCGATTACCGAGGATTCTATTGGGATTTCAAGAGATTACGCGGATCACTATACTCCGAGAATCAAGCGAGACGATCCAAGATCAGTTGAGTACCGGAGAATCTGAAGGAATACTAAAGAATGCAAGTTTGAACGGGAAGTTGGAACTATGGCCAGTTAAGGAGTTGATTAACCTTTCAAGTTAAAGAAATTGCCAACCTCGACTCCACTACTACGGTGAACGGTACATTGAGCATCCATGGCATTTGCACTCATGCATTTCATAAGTAATTATAATTATTTTTTTGCTTGACATATGTGACAATGTGTAATGTTTGATGTTGCTCGAGTTTAATAACGTGACTAACTGCTGTAATTTTCATAACTTTAAAATTGTTGTTGTTGTGAATTTTTGTAAACTATATGGATTACCTGCTTGCGTGAACTATCCGTGCTTCAGTGCTTATAATTTCTTTGGTTACTCACTAATCCTTCATGCACCTACAAGCATATTGTGATTTCATTTTTCAGAGATTCCATCGCGATATCCCCCTTGAATTGAGCATGGATGATGAGTCGATACTCTAGGGACACCGATATCAGTCGGGTAAAGGTACACTACACATGCATCCCATGTTTTGCATCATGTGTTATTTTGATGTGCGTATGTTTGAATGCTGTGTAAGTGAACTTGTGTGCTAGAGAGTTGTTGAGATCTCTCTATTTACGTGTTAGGGAGATGTGGGATTCTCCCTATTTATGTGATAGAAAGATGTTGGATTCTTTCTAAATTATGTGAGCAAGAGATGTTGGATTCTCTTGGAGTTAGATGTTTGAGAGATGCTGGATTCTCTCGAATTTAGGGGTTTGAGAAATGCTGGATTTTCTCAAACTAGGATGTTTGGAAGATGTGGAAGTCTGCCAGACTTAGGTTGAGAGACGGGGTTCTCTCAATTCTGTGCCTGAGGGACGGGGTTCTCTCTTTTGATGTGCTGGGAGACGGGGCTCTCTCTCTCTTGCGTGCTAAGAGATGGGATTCTCTCTTGTTTGTCGCGGCTGAGTTGAGTGTGGCCTAGTGGGCGGATCGAACGAGTTGAAGTGACCAACGGTCGAGTGTTTGGATAAACCTCTGTGACTACGGAACTCTGCAGGGAGTTGATGCAATCAGTGAGAGTAAACTTCACAACCAGGGCTATGACTCTACACGATTTCAGGAGATGGATTGAAGTATTCCAGTTCGAAGCTTTACGACTCAGTAATAGGACCTGAGGACAGGTCCTTTTGAAGGAGGGGAGTTTGTGACATCCCGCTCGTCCAATTTGTAAGGTACGCTACGTTTTAACCTTTTAATGTGTTTAATTGTGTGATTTTATATTTTTCGTGGCCCTATTTTGAACTCTTTAAGAGTTTAGGGGCTTGTTTGTAATTTTCTCTTTTAAGGGGTTTTCTGGTCATTTCTCGTTCGGTCGAGAGTTCGACTTTTTTGACCCCTTCAACGCGTCCGGGGCGGCGAAACGAGTCCGTAGACTCTAAGTTTGCCCAATTCGGATGTCGTTAGCTCGTTCGTTTGATCGTTTTTACGTACGAGGACCCGAGATATATACCCCGGATCCTCGTTTTGCGTGCCAGAAGATCAGATCTCAGCCTCAGCGTTTTTCTCCAGCGAATGGCACTGTTCACACGCACTCGAGGTGTGTTTACACACACATGCTCGTTCTCCCTCGTTTCTCGACGGAATTCGACGAACCATTAGTGGAAATTTATTAGCTCGACGAGCCCGTCACGATGGTACAAGAATCTCGGCCAACCGATGAGCGACGGCGACGGAATCGGCGAATTTCAGACACAGCGGCGGCTAGGCGGAACCCCCGCCACTTTGCCGCCCTTTCGCGGCGATTTCCGGCAAGATTCCGGCGACACGCGCCACCCCCCCTGAATGAAGACCTTCCGGCGCAACTCCAGTTTTAATGGCGCGGCCATCCGGGCCGTGGTTGGGCCGCATGCGCCACCCGAAGCGACGGTGGCGGACGCCCGTTACTGTAGCACGGCGACTCCGCGGGGTTCCGGCGAGTTTCGCGGGCGGAGCTTGGCCCTATTCGACCTGTTTTGGCCTCCTGAGTCCGATTCCGGGATCAAATCAAGCAACCGGTGGCCGTAGGTGGCGGAAACCGGCGGTGACGCACCGGCGCGACTTTGGCCGGCGGTTTGGGACCTTTTCCGGCCGGTTTTGGTGGTGCTCCCTTCACGAAAGTTGCTTGGAATGACGAAACATAGCGGATGGCATCGGCGGCGTTCCAGGAACCGGCCGTTGGCGGCGGACCGGTGGTGAACCGGCGGGTCCAAACCGGTCACTGTTCCGGTGACCTTTTTCCGGCGATTTTCGGACAGTAGGTCCGTTTCGTTGTGGTGAGTCCAACGCCACTTTCCGTTCGTCAATCGGATGTCCGGTTGATTTTATATGAATTTTTGAAGTTATTGTATTTTATTCGTTAATTGATTTTAATTGTGCAATTCGATCTTGCATGTGCTATAAATTGAAATTATGACTTGTATGATACTTGGAAATATGTTATGATGTATGAAAACTTGATTCGTGATTTATGGAAATTATTTGCCTCGTATTACGACTATCTACTTGAGAATAATTATTAATTAAGGGGATGTTAGTGTAATTTTAGAAACTAATTGATTATGAAGTTGTATGAAACATAGGAAACGAATCATGAACGGATACGTTGTACTTTAACTCGAATGAATTGTTTAAGTATACTATTGTTGGGAATTTTGTAAATTATGCAAATATGTAAATTTGAATAAATTGATATGAAATTTATGTTTTATTCCCGCAAGACTTGGTGCATGATATGAATGAAATTCCTAATATCCTAATTTGTTTTATGTAATTAATTAAGCTTGACCCTTGTTTGATTGCTCCATTCGAATATATGCCTAGTTGTGAGGTGAGTTTAAGGGTATTGCAATTATGAATATATGTATAGGATGGATATGCAATTCGTGTTTACTTGTCTAGAGACCTAGTACTTGATAAGAATTAAATTTATGATGTCTTGATTTATTCTATGTAATTAATGTTATGAATTTATAAGCTATGCATCTCTTGATATGATGTGTAATATGAATTATAATATGCTCTGAATGACTTGATTGAATAAATATGGATTATATGCTGCATCATGTATATTCGTGAGCATGGCCGTGCGTCTTTGTGGTTGTGTTTGGAGTCTGAGTCTGTGTTCTGTGTGTATTCAGTCGTTCAGGGTTTCTTCAGGGAATGTCTGTCAGCTGGTTGGGTTCCAGTGGGACTTCTTGGCTTGTGTTTTCCGTTCTCGTCGGTGTAAGGTGAGGTTTTAGGAATTTTGTTTTAGTTACAGCGACCTACAACCCTCTGTGCTCGTTTTCAAGCCTGCATGCGATTATTCTATTATATTTATATAATAGATATGTGTGTTTATATGATATGTTTATGAATTTGTCATACGATTAAAGGTTTTGAACTGTATATGTACGAGCATATGTAAGCTTGAAATGTTTTGCAACGAGGCTATGCTCCAAACCGTGTGTCTTCATACCAGCTGCGGATTAGGATGACACGGAGAGGTACGTTTATAGCATATGCTAAGTTGCAAGGTATGGTATGCTCCGATAAGGTACGTAAGTATGATTTTGATTCGATATGATAAGTTTGATATGTAGCGAGTTATAATATGATATGTTCTGATATGCTCTGTTTTGATATGTTGGGCCCCGAGACGTGGGTAAGGGGGACCCGGGACGACCATGGGGTCGCCGGTTATGACCCCTGTGCACGTTCTCATTTGAGATATTCACGTGCGACCTAGGGAGGTTGGGAAGGCGTAGTATCTTGAGCCCTCGGTGGATAACCGGGGAAGGCACAGTGTGGGTTCGCTACCCCGTGTGTGTTTGTATCTGTATGAGTAGTGAGGGTTTGCTCCCCGAAGTACATGGTGTTGGGGTTGGATTGTTTATGATATTTGTTTGTTTTCTGATTTGATACGTATGATTCGATATGGAAGTAAGGTGGGAGACCCGTACTCGCCGGGTATATGTTTATGATCTGTTATGTTGATTATGAAACGGGATAGGGGCTTTCTCTTTTATTAAAATATGAATTTGCTCAGTTTGTTAAGTTTGAATAAGATAAGATACGTATAAGTTTGGTTTGATAAGATATGTATAAGTTTGAGTTGGAAATGGTTTTGGTATGCAAAACCCTAGTCCCGGTTCATAATCTTTCTTTTGATACGTGCTCTGCTCCTTATTATGTATAGTGTGTGTGAGTTCAGCCCCCTCGCTCAGTCAGTGGACTGACCCTCGCCCCACCTATGTTTTTAGTTGCAGGTACCAGTTGTTGGAGTTCGAGCTAGGCGGCTTTGAGTCTGGTCTGTCGAGTCTGTGTCGGTCCGTTTGATTTTGCTAAGTATTTTATTCTGATTTATTTATGATAATTATGTATATAGTATGTTCTGTACAAGATGATACTTATGCTTGGATTACATGAATTTTCGGGACAGGTTAGGACAGGGCTGAATTAGTTGAACCCGTTTACTTATGTTTATTGATTAAAGTTTTTGTTAGTTCATATGTTGCATCGCTTCCGCATTCGGGTTTTTGCATATTTGGCTTGTACAGGGTTTAGGAACCGCCTAGCTTTGGTTGGATTTTTCGTTTGTCACCCGTTCGCTGTGACTTGGTGCGTGTGCGGACTTTCCATTTCGTACCACGTGTCGGGTCATAGTGCGGGGGTGTGGTGCCTCACCGTTGGGGTGCTACATGCATGCATGCAAATCATAATTGTGCATGGGAATTTTATACATTATGCGTGAATTGCATGATTAAGTTTGTTCGTTTATTTTGCGCTTCGTTCTTATATGATATGATATCAAATTGCCACGAAATTGTAATATGTTGTACATATATGTGTTATGAATATGATTTTATGCTCAATTTATATTTTTGAAGTCATTTGTTATGTTAACGAATTTAATTTTAATTGAGGAACCAAAACGGGAGCTAACGAGCACTTAGCGTACCCTTGGTTCCGAATTTTATAGATTGAGCTCGGGAACTCGGATTCGAGTTCCGTCAACTCCGCTGAACTCGTAACGAAAATTCGAGTTTAGTAAACTTAGCCTTATAATTTTCCTAATTCATTTGAAACTCCGAAATCCAACCGAAAAACGAAACGGAGATCAACTTGACCTTGTTGCACTAATTGAGCCATATCTCACCCAAACCACAACCAAATTAACCATGGTTGGATTCCTTTAAACCCTAACTCAACCATCTATCAGTATATTTCAAGCCTTGACCGAGATTAGCATCACACAAACCCCAAAACTCAGCCAAAGCTTCTGTCTCTCTCCAGTCCCGAAACCCTTCTTCCCTTGGAGATTTTGGAGCTCAAATCTTCTCCAAACTTCAACCAATCATCAAGGTAAGCTTAGGGTTGTAATATATGATTAATTCTGAGCATTTTCATCCTTCCATTCACAAGTTTGAGCATGGTTTCATCCATTTCTGGCCATTTTACCGAAAAATGGAGTTTTGTACAAATTCTTGATCTCCTTTGATTCTTTATGGTTTTAATCGATTCCAAGCCTGAGATTAATTGTTTTAACATCCTCACACCATTTATGATCATTGCCTTCATGTTTGTTGAGATATATATGAGATATCACTTATGAAATTTTCAGAAATTCCACGGGAAGGTCACGTATGCTTTCATGCTTTGATTGATCACTTTTGGAACTGAATTACTTGTTGAATATATGATGTTTTGCTGCGTATTTGATGACCTTTTTGGATCTGATCTGAGTCGCATGAGTTGAGAGCTGGCATGCCCTGTTTTTCCCGCAAATTTGCCCTGTTTTTGGAGTGAGAGTTGCTGTCAAACTGCTATCCTTTCCTTCTCCTTTTTGTTGTCGTCTTTCATGGCTATTTGGTGTGGGATTAACTGAGTTTCTTGCAGCAATTTGTGCCTTGTATGGTTGCCTTTCTTGCTCGTACGTGGCTGCCTTTTCTTGCCCTGTTTCTGCGTCAGTTTTTGTAAAACAGAGACTGCTACTGCTGCGTGTAACGGGCGTGTCTCTTCCCTCTCTTCTGGCGAGACACGGGGGTGCAGTTGGGTCTGGGAATTCTGTACCGAGACACGGGCGTGTCTCGGTCTAGTGTTGGAGGGTGACACGGGGGTGTCACCCCGTTTTTCTTAATCTATTCCTGCGTTTCTTCTTCTTCTTTGCATGATGTTTGCTGCTGCTGTCTTGCTGGTTGCTAGGCTGCTGTTATGCCGCTGTTCTGCTGCTGCTTTTGCTGCTATTCTTGTGCAGAATGTGTTGTGTGCATGCATGGTTGTTGATTTTGTAAGTATTGCATGTGTAATATATGGTATATATATATATCTAAATGCATGCATTCTTGTGTGAGTGTGTGAATGAATGCATGCATGGCTGTGTACGTGTGAGTGTGTATTTGCATGCATGTTGTGTATAAAATATAGTATATATATTATGCTTGAAGTGTATATATATTTTGCATGCATGGGATATGTATATTATATATAGTGTTTATGCATGCATGTGTGTGTGAGTGTGTACGTGAGTTATATATATATATATATGTAATGTGTATATATGTTATATTATATTATATATTATGTATATTTATTATATATTTTAAATACTATTTGATTTAATTTAACTCTTGAAGTTAATTGATTTCCATTTCGCGTATTTAATTATCGACTTTTGATTGAACGTTTTATTTATTTCATTTCTAAATGTGAATATGAATATAATATGTGTTACGCTTATTAATTGAATGTTAGATTAATTGATATGAATTATAAATTATGAATTTATGAATGTTATGAATTTATGAAATTGAATGAAATGTATGAACGAATGCATGAGTATATGTTTTAAATTTATTAATCGTGCACATGAACATTTTTATAATATAACATGATCATTTATGCATTCACGTCATATGCACTTCATTGCCGAGCGTCATATGTGGTCATTGAGTCTCATACCTTTTCCTTTGCACAGATTCGGGTTTGGTCGGAGACGAGGGCGAGCATTGAGACGCTTGTGCCTTTATTTTGATTTGGTAAAGGTGGGTTTTTCTTCTACTAGTTAAACAACCCTATAAATCCCTTATGTGCAAAGTTTTAAGCCAAAAGAATATATTTATATAAATCGAGTCATTTTGAGTAAATGATTTCAAACGTATGACCCCTTTTAATTATGAAACCCTACCTTATGTTTTGGCGAGATTGTATGGATGTTATGTTCACGGGCCCCGGGACTTAGTATATGTGGCTAACCGAGGAAGCAAGGGCTGACGGGGATCCCATATACTAGTTCCAACCAAATTTACGACGACACGGACCTCGTTAGGAGTTTTGACGAGGAAACGCAAGTCAGGCTTTTGAGGATTCATGTACCTCACTAGCCATTATGTATGATCCGGTGGTCAGGTCTAGCTAACTTGTCCACCACCCGGAGGGAGAAGGTGTATATGTATGATTATGATCATTTTTGTATGTGCACGAAAGATATGTATGACAACCAATGATTATGATATGATTACACGAGGAGAAGGTTGGAGATTGTGCACGCTCACTCGCCGAGCTTAAACCCTTATGAACAATTATGAATGAAAATGATCGTCGTAATCCCGTTGATGTTTTCTATTGTTTTAACCACTTGGTAAATTCCTTTCAAACTTCACACGGGATTAGGGCTTGCATGTATGTGTTTAAATTATGCGATATTATAGATCTTATGCCCCATTTTTATACCCACCAGTCTCTTTTAGACTGAACCCGGTTGTTTTCAGTTGTTTTGTGCAGGTATAGGAGTGTTAGGCGGGAATACAAGTCGTCTAGGTCTTGCATTTATGTTTAGCACTTCTTTTCAGTCTCATATTCATACCCTTGTTACTACTTTTGTATTTGATTCTAGTATAGATTAGAGCGTTATGATTTTGTAGGCCGTGAGTGCCGTTGCATATTTAAATGCTCTTGTATATCTATTTTGGAGCTTGTTAGCTCATTGTATATATGCTATGTAGTTTGTGCTTCCGCGAATTTTCTTTAACTCTGATTTTTATATGTTTCTTGAGTTGATTGGTTCAAGGGTTAGTCCCGCCTAGCATAGCGTGTGTGTTGTGTCCCCGTTCGCCGTGGATTTGGCACGTGTATGGACTTCCATTTCATATACGGGTCGGGTCTCGGTGCGGGGGATGTGGTACCTTACGCTCGGGTGCTACAATGGAACTTGAATTTGGCCACAAAAATTATTAAATCGCTCACGCGACTTGATGAATCGCTCAGGCGATTCTTAATCTATGTCGCACTTATTATTGTTTTATATTATTTTGTTACTCCCCTAGCATGTTTCTTTTGTGTATGATATGAGCCCCATCGTGATTCTTCTCCGTGGGGTATGATGTATTGCAAACCTAGGTCATAATCCCAAACAAATCTTAACATCATCTTTGTTACCATGCAGAAAACATTGTGATTGATACATTCAAATCAAGCTAGGGCATAACCAATTATACAATGATCCCATTACAAATTTGATTCAAGTCTCCTAAGGTTGTTGGCCATTACACACATCATGGAACTTGAATTTGGCCACAAAAATTATTAAATCGCTCACGCGACTTGATGAATCGCTCAGGCGATTCTTAATCTATGTCGCACTTATTATTGTTTTATATTATTTTGTTAGTCCCCTAGCATGTTTCTTTTGTGTATGATATGAGCCTCATCGTGATTCTTCTCCGTGGGGTATGATGTATTGCAAACCTAGGTCATAATCCCAAACAAATCTTAACATCATCTTTGTTACCATGTAGAAAACATTGTGATTGATACATTCAAATCAAGCTTGGGCATAACCAATTATACAATGATCCCATTACAAATTTGATTCAAGTCTCCTAAGGTTGTTGGTCATTACACACATCATGGAACTTGAATTTGGCCACAAAAATTATTAAATCGCTCACGTGACTTGATGAATCGCTCAGGCGATTCTTAATTTGTGTCGTACTTATTATTGTTTTATATTATTTTGTTAGTCCCCTAGCATGTTTTCTTTTGCGTATGATATGAGCCTCATCGTGATTCTTCTCCGTGGGGTATGATGTATGGCAAACCTAGGTCATAATCCCAAACAAATCTTAACATCATCTTCGTTACCATGTAGAAAACATTGTGATTGATACATTCAAATCAAGCTTGGGCATAACCAATTATACAATGATCCCATTACAAATTTGATTCAAGTCTCCTAAGGTTGTTGGCCATTACACACATCATGGAACTTGAATTTGGCCACAAAAATTATTAAATCGCTCACGCGACTTGATGAATCGCTCAGGCGATTCTTGATCTATGTCGCACTTATTATTGTTTTATATTATTTTGTTAGTCCCCTAGCATGTTTCTTTTGTGTATGATATGAGCCTCATCGTGATTCTTCTCCGTGGGGTATGATGTATTGCAAACCTAGGTCATAATCCCAAACAAATCTTAACATCATCTTTGTTACCATGTAGAAAACATTGTGATTGATACATTCAAATCAAGCTTGGGCATAACCAATTATACAATGATCCCATTACAAATTTGATTCAAGTCTCCTAAGGTTGTTGGTCATTACACACATCATGGAACTTGAATTTGGCCACAAAAATTATTAAATCGCTCACGTGACTTGATGAATCGCTCAGGCGATTCTTAATTTGTGTCGCACTTATTATTGTTTTATATTATTTTGTTAGTCCCCTAGCATGTTTTCTTTTGCGTATGATATGAGCCTCATCGTGATTCTTCTCCGTGGGGTATGATGTATTGCAAACCTAGGTCATAATCCCAAACAAATCTTAACATCATCTTCGTTACCATGTAGAAAACATTGTGATTGATACATTCAAATCAAGCTTGGGCATAACCAATTATACAATGATCCCATTACAAATTTGATTCAAGTCTCCTAAGGTTGTTGGTCATTACACACATCATGGAACTTGAATTTGGCCACAAAAATTATTAAATCGCTCACGTGACTTGATGAATCGCTCAGGCGATTCTTAATTTGTGTCGCACTTATTATTGTTTTATATTATTTTGTTAGTCCCCTAACATGTTTTCTTTTGCGTATGATATGAGCCTCATCGTGATTCCTCTCCGTGGGGTATGATGTATTGCAAACCTAGGTCATAATCCCAAACAAATCTTAACATCATCTTCGTTACCATGTAGAAAACATTGTGATTGATACATTCAAATCAAGCTTGGGCATAACCAATTATACAATGATCCCATTACAAATTTTATTCAAGTCTCCTAAGGTTGTTGGCCATTACACACATCATGGAACTTGAATTTGGCCACAAAAATTATTAAATCGCTCACGCGACTTGATGAATCGCTCAGGCGATTCTTAATCTATGTCGCACTTATTATTGTTTTATATTATTTTGTTAGTCCTCTAGCATGTTTCTTTTGCGTATGATATGAGCCTCATCGTGATTCTTCTCCGTGGGGTATGATGTATTGCAAACCTAGGCCATAATCCCAAACAAATCTTAACATCATCTTCGTTACCATGTAGAAAACATTGTGATTGATACATTCAAATCAAGCTTGGGCATAACCAATTATACAATGATCCCATTACAAATTTGATTCAAGTCTCCTAAGGTTGTTGGCCATTACACGCATCATGGAACTTGAATTTGGCTACAAAAATTATTAAATCGCTCACGCGACTTGATGAATCGCTCAGGCGATTCTTAATCTATGTCGCACTTATTATTGTTTTATATTATTTTGTTAGTCCTCTAGCATGTTTCTTTTGCGTATGATATGAGCCTCATCGTGATTCTTCTCCGTGGGGTATGATGTATTGCAAACCTAGGTCATAATCCCAAACAAATCTTAACATCATCTTCGTTACCATGTAGAAAACATTGTGATTGATACATTCAAATCAAGCTTGGGCATAACCAATTATACAATGATCCCATTACAAATTTGATTCGAGTCTCCTAAGGTTGTTGGCCATTACACACATCATGGAACTTGAATTTGGCTACAAAAATTATTAAATCGCTCACACGACTTGATGAATCGCTCAGGCGATTCTTAATCTATGTCGCACTTATTATTGTTTTATATTATTTTGTTAGTCCTCTAGCATGTTTCTTTTGCGTATGATATGAGCCTCATCGTGATTCTTCTCCGTGGGGTATGATGTATTGCAAACCTAGGTCATAATCCCAAACAAATCTTAACATCATCTTCGTTACCATGTAGAAAACATTGTGATTGATACATTCAAATCAAGCTTGGGCATAACCAATTATACAATGATCCCATTACAAATTTGATTCAAGTCTCCTAAGGTTGTTGGCCATTACACACATCATGGAACTTGAATTTGGCCACAAAAATTATTAAATCGCTCACGCGACTTGATGAATCGCTCAGGCGATTCTTAATTTGTGTCGCACTTAATATTGTTTTATATTATTTTGTTAGTCCCCTAGCATGTTTTCTTTTGTGTATGATATGAGCCCCATCGTGATTCTTCTCCGTGGGGTATGATGTATTGCAAACCTAGGTCATAATCCCAAACAAATCTTAACATCATCTTTGTTACCATGCAGAAAACATTGTGATTGCTACATTCAAATCAAGCTTGGGCATAACCAATTATACAATGATCCCATTACAAATTTGATTCAAGTCTCCTAAGGTTGTTGGCCATTACACACATCATGGAACTTGAATTTGGCCACAAAAATTATTAAATCGCTCACGCGACTTGATGAATCGCTCAGGCGATTCTTAATCTATGTCGCACTTATTATTGTTTTATATTATTTTGTTACTCCCCTAGCATGTTTCTTTTGTGTATGATATGAGCCCCATCGTGATTCTTCTCCGTGGGGTATGATGTATTGCAAACCTAGGTCATAATCCCAAACAAATCTTAACATCATCTTTGTTACCATCCAGAAAACATTGTGATTGATACATTCAAATCAAGCTTGGGCATAACCAATTATACAATGATCCCATTACAAATTTGATTCAAGTCTCCTAAGGTTGTTGGCCATTACACACATCATGGAACTTGAATTTGGCCACAAAAATTATTAAATCGCTCACGCGACTTGATGAATCGCTCAGGCGATTCTTAATCTATGTCGCACTTATTATTGTTTTATATTATTTTGTTACTCCCCTAGCATGTTTCTTTTGTGTATGATATGAGCCCCATCGTGATTCTTCTCCGTGGGGTACGATGTATTGCAAACCTAGGTCATAATCCCAAACAAATCTTAACATCATCTTTGTTACCATGCAGAAAACATTGTGATTGATACATTCAAATCAAGCTTGGGCATAAACAATTATACAATGATCCCATTACAAATTTGATTCAAGTCTCCTAAGGTTGTTGGCCATTACACACATCATGGAACTTGAATTTGGCCACAAAAATTATTAAATCGCTCACGCGACTTGATGAATCGCTCAGGCGATTCTTAATCTATGTCGCACTTATTATTGTTTTATATTATTTTGTTAGTCCTCTAGCATGTTTCTTTTGCGTATGATATGAGCCTCATCGTGATTCTTCTCCGTGGGGTATGATGTATTGCAAACCTAGGTCATAATCCCAAACAAATCTTAACATCATCTTCGTTACCATGTAGAAAACATTATGATTGATACATTCAAATCAAGCTTGGGCATAACCAATTATACAATGATCCCATTACAAATTTGATTCAAGTCTCCTAAGGTTGTTGGCCATTACACACATCATGGAACTTGAATTTGGCCACAAAAATTATTAAATCGCTCACGCGACTTGATGAATCGCTCAGGCGATTCTGAATCTATGTCGCACTTATTATTGTTTTATATTATTTTGTTAGTCCTCTAGCATGTTTCTTTTGCGTATGATATGAGCCTCATCGTGATTCTTCTCCGTGGGGTATGATGTATTGCAAACCTAGGTCATAATCCCAAACAAATCTTAACATCATCTTCGTTACCATGTAGAAAACATTGTGATTGATACATTCAAATCAAGCTTGGGCATAACCAATTATACAATGATCCCATTACAAATTTGATTCAAGTCTCCTAAGGTTGTTGGCCATTACACACATCATGGAACTTGAATTTGGCCACAAAAATTATTAAATCGCTCACGTGACTTGATGAATCGCTCAGGCGATTCTTAATTTGTGTCGCACTTAATATTGTTTTATATTATTTTGTTAGTCCCCTAGCATGTTTTCTTTTGTGTATGATATGAGCCCCATCGTGATTCTTCTCCGTGGGGTATGATGTATTGCAAACCTAGGTCATAATCCCAAACAAATCTTAACATCATCTTTGTTACCATGCAGAAAACATTGTGATTGCTACATTCAAATCAAGCTTGGGCATAACCAATTATACAATGATCCCATTACAAATTTGATTCAAGTCTCCTAAGGTTGTTGGCCATTACACACATCATGGAACTTGAATTTGGCCACAAAAATTATTAAATCGCTCACGTGACTTGATGAATCGCTCAGGCGATTCTTAATTTGTGTCGCACTTATTATTGTTTTATATTATTTTGTTAGTCCCCTAGCATGTTTTCTTTTGCGTATGATATGAGCCTCATCGTGATTCTTCTCCGTGGGGTATGATGTATGGCAAACCTAGGTCATAATCCCAAAGAAATCTTAACATCATCTTCGTTACCATGTAGAAAACATTGTGATTGATACATTCAAATCAAGCTTGGGCATAACCAATTATACAATGATCCCATTACAAATTTGATTCAAGTCTCCTAAGGTTGTTGGCCATTACACACATCATGGAACTTGAATTTGGCCACAAAAATTATTAAATCGCTCACGCGACTTGATGAATCGCTCAGGCGATTCTTAATCTATGCCGCACTTATTATTGTTTTATATTATTTTGTTACTCCCCTAGCATGTTTCTTTTGTGTATGATATGAGCCCCATCGTGATTCTTCTCCGTGGGGTACGATGTATTGCAAACCTAGGTCATAATCCCAAACAAATCTTAACATCATCTTTGTTACCATGCAGAAAACATTGTGATTGATACATTCAAATCAAGCTTGGGCATAAACAATTATACAATGATCCCATTACAAATTTGATTCAAGTCTCCTAAGGTTGTTGGCCATTACACACATCATGGAACTTGAATTTGGCCACAAAAATTATTAAATCGCTCACGCGACTTGATGAATCGCTCAGGCGATTCTTAATCTATGTCGCACTTATTATTGTTTTATATTATTTTGTTACTCCCCTAGCATGTTTCTTTTGTGTATGATATGAGCCCCATCGTGATTCTTCTCCGTGGGGTACGATGTATTGCAAACCTAGGTCATAATCCCAAACAAATCTTAACATCATCTTTGTTACCATGCAGAAAACATTGTGATTGATACATTCAAATCAAGCTTGGGCATAAACAATTATACAATGATCCCATTACAAATTTGATTCAAGTCTCCTAAGGTTGTTGGCCATTACACACATCATGGAACTTGAATTTGGCCACAAAAATTATTAAATCGCTCACGCGACTTGATGAATCGCTCAGGCGATTCTTAATCTATGTCGCACTTATTATTGTTTTATATTATTTTGTTAGTCCTCTAGCATGTTTCTTTTGCGTATGATATGAGCCTCATCGTGATTCTTCTCCGTGGGGTATGATGTATTGCAAACCTAGGTCATAATCCCAAACAAATCTTAACATCATCTTCGTTACCATGTAGAAAACATTATGATTGATACATTCAAATCAAGCTTGGGCATAACCAATTATACAATGATCCCATTACAAATTTGATTCAAGTCTCCTAAGGTTGTTGGCCATTACACACATCATGGAACTTGAATTTGGCCACAAAAATTATTAAATCGCTCACGCGACTTGATGAATCGCTCAGGCGATTCTGAATCTATGTCGCACTTATTATTGTTTTATATTATTTTGTTAGTCCTCTAGCATGTTTCTTTTGCGTATGATATGAGCCTCATCGTGATTCTTCTCCGTGGGGTATGATGTATTGCAAACCTAGGTCATAATCCCAAACAAATCTTAACATCATCTTCGTTACCATGTAGAAAACATTGTGATTGATACATTCAAATCAAGCTTGGGCATAACCAATTATACAATGATCCCATTACAAATTTGATTCAAGTCTCCTAAGGTTGTTGGCCATTACACACATCATGGAACTTGAATTTGGCCACAAAAATTATTAAATCGCTCACGTGACTTGATGAATCGCTCAGGCGATTCTTAATTTGTGTCGCACTTAATATTGTTTTATATTATTTTGTTAGTCCCCTAGCATGTTTTCTTTTGTGTATGATATGAGCCCCATCGTGATTCTTCTCCGTGGGGTATGATGTATTGCAAACCTAGGTCATAATCCCAAACAAATCTTAACATCATCTTTGTTACCATGCAGAAAACATTGTGATTGATACATTCAAATCAAGCTTGGGCATAACCAATTATACAATGATCCCATTACAAATTTGATTCAAGTCTCCTAAGGTTGTTGGCCATTACACACATCATGGAACTTGAATTTGGCCACAAAAATTATTAAATCGCTCACGCGACTTGATGAATCGATCAGGCGAT
This sequence comes from Lantana camara, assembly GCA_037501455.1. Classification (NCBI taxonomy): domain Eukaryota; kingdom Viridiplantae; phylum Streptophyta; class Magnoliopsida; order Lamiales; family Verbenaceae; genus Lantana; species Lantana camara. Next base: position 60,601,362 of record CM074857.1, on the reverse strand, counting down.
TCTTAATCTATGTCGCACTTATTATTGTTTTATATTATTTTGTTAGTCCCCTAGCATGTTTCTTTTGTGTATGATATGAGCCTCATCGTGATTCTTCTCCGTGGGGTATGATGTATTGCAAACCTAGGTCATAATCCCAAACAAATCTTAACATCATCTTTGTTACCATGTAGAAAACATTGTGATTGATACATTCAAATCAAGCTTGGGCATAACCAATTATACAATGATCCCATTACAAATTTGATTCAAGTCTCCTAAGGTTGTTGGTCATTACACACATCATGGAACTTGAATTTGGCCACAAAAATTATTAAATCGCTCACGTGACTTGATGAATCGCTCAGGCGATTCTTAATTTGTGTCGCACTTATTATTGTTTTATATTATTTTGTTAGTCCCCTAGCATGTTTTCTTTTGCGTATGATATGAGCCTCATCGTGATTCTTCTCCGTGGGGTATGATGTATGGCAAACCTAGGTCATAATCCCAAACAAATCTTAACATCATCTTCGTTACCATGTAGAAAACATTGTGATTGATACATTCAAATCAAGTTTGGGCATAACCAATTATACAATGATCCCATTACAAATTTGATTCAAGTCTCCTAAGGTTGTTGGCCATTACACACATCATGGAACTTGAATTTGGCCAAAAAAATTATTAAATCGCTCACGCGACTTGATGAATCGCTCAGGCGATTCTTAATTTGTGTCGCACTTATTATTGTTTTATATTATTTTGTTAGTCCCCTAGCATGTTTTCTTTTGCGTATGATATGAGCCTCATCGTGATTCTTCTCCGTGGGGTATGATGTATGGCAAACCTAGGTCATAATCCCAAACAAATCTTAACATCATCTTTGTTACCATGTAGAAAACATTGTGATTGATACATTCAAATCAAGCTTGGGCATAACCAATTATACAATGATCCCATTACAAATTTGATTCAAGTCTCCTAAGGTTGTTGGTCATTACACACATCATGGAACTTGAATTTGGCGACAAAAATTATTAAATCGCTCACGTGACTTGATGAATCGCTCAGGCGATTCTTAATTTGTGTCGCACTTATTATTGTTTTATATTATTTTGTTAGTCCCCTAGCATGTTTTCTTTTGCGTATGATATGAGCCTCATCGTGATTCTTCTCCGTGGGGTATGATGTATGGCAAACCTAGGTCATAATCCCAAAGAAATCTTAACATCATCTTCGTTACCATGTAGAAAACATTGTGATTGATACATTCAAATCAAGCTTGGGCATAACCAATTATACAATGATCCCATTACAAATTTGATTCAAGTCTCCTAAGGTTGTTGGCCATTACACACATCATGGAACTTGAATTTGGCCACAAAAATTATTAAATCGCTCACGCGACTTGATGAATCGCTCAGGCGATTCTTAATCTATGTCGCACTTATTATTGTTTTATATTATTTTGTTACTCCCCTAGCATGTTTCTTTTGTGTATGATATGAGCCCCATCGTGATTCTTCTCCGTGGGGTACGATGTATTGCAAACCTAGGTCATAATCCCAAACAAATCTTAACATCATCTTTGTTACCATGCAGAAAACATTGTGATTGATACATTCAAATCAAGCTTGGGCATAAACAATTATACAATGATCCCATTACAAATTTGATTCAAGTCTCCTAAGGTTGTTGGCCATTACACACATCATGGAACTTGAATTTGGCCACAAAAATTATTAAATCGCTCACGCGACTTGATGAATCGCTCAGGCGATTCTTAATCTATGTCGCACTTATTATTGTTTTATATTATTTTGTTAGTCCTCTAGCATGTTTCTTTTGCGTATGATATGAGCCTCATCGTGATTCTTCTCCGTGGGGTATGATGTATTGCAAACCTAGGTCATAATCCCAAACAAATCTTAACATCATCTTCGTTACCATGTAGAAAACATTATGATTGATACATTCAAATCAAGCTTAGGCATAACCAATTATACAATGATCCCATTACAAATTTGATTCAAGTCTCCTAAGGTTGTTGGCCATTACACACATCATGGAACTTGAATTTGGCCACAAAAATTATTAAATCGCTCACGTGACTTGATGAATCGCTCAGGCGATTCTTAATTTGTGTCGCACTTAATATTGTTTTATATTATTTTGTTAGTCCCCTAGCATGTTTTCTTTTGTGTATGATATGAGCCCCATCGTGATTCTTCTCCGTGGGGTATGATGTATTGCAAACCTAGGTCATAATCCCAAACAAATCTTAACATCATCTTTGTTACCATGCAGAAAACATTGTGATTGATACATTCAAATCAAGCTTGGGCATAACCAATTATACAATGATCCCATTACAAATTTGATTCAAGTCTCCTAAGGTTGTTGGCCATTACACACATCATGGAACTTGAATTTGGCCACAAAAATTATTAAATCGCTCACGCGACTTGATGAATCGATCAGGCGATTCTTAATCTATGTCGCACTTATTATTGTTTTATATTATTTTGTTAGTCCCCTAGCATGTTTCTTTTGTGTATGATATGAGCCTCATCGTGATTCTTCTCCGTGGGGTATGATGTATTGCAAACCTAGGTCATAATCCCAAACAAATCTTAACATCATCTTTGTTACCATGTAGAAAACATTGTGATTGATACATTCAAATCAAGCTTGGGCATAACCAATTATACAATGATCCCATTACAAATTTGATTCAAGTCTCCTAAGGTTGTTGGTCATTACACACATCATGGAACTTGAATTTGGCCACAAAAATTATTAAATCGCTCACGTGACTTGATGAATCGCTCAGGCGATTCTTAATTTGTGTCGCACTTATTATTGTTTTATATTATTTTGTTAGTCCCCTAGCATGTTTTCTTTTGCGTATGATATGAGCCTCATCGTGATTCTTCTCCGTGGGGTATGATGTATGGCAAACCTAGGTCATAATCCCAAACAAATCTTAACATCATCTTCGTTACCATGTAGAAAACATTGTGATTGATACATTCAAATCAAGCTTGGGCATAACCAATTATACAATGATCCCATTACAAATTTGATTCAAGTCTCCTAAGGTTGTTGGCCATTACACACATCATGGAACTTGAATTTGGCCACAAAAATTATTAAATCGCTCACGCGACTTGATGAATCGCTCAGGCGATTCTTAATCTATGTCGCACTTATTATTGTTTTATATTATTTTGTTACTCCCCTAGCATGTTTCTTTTGTGTATGATATGAGCCCCATCGTGATTCTTCTCCGTGGGGTACGATGTATTGCAAACCTAGGTCATAATCCCAAACAAATCTTAACATCATCTTTGTTACCATGCAGAAAACATTGTGATTGATACATTCAAATCAAGCTTGGGCATAAACAATTATACAATGATCCCATTACAAATTTGATTCAAGTCTCCTAAGGTTGTTGGCCATTACACACATCATGGAACTTGAATTTGGCCACAAAAATTATTAAATCGCTCACGCGACTTGATGAATCGCTCAGGCGATTCTTAATCTATGTCGCACTTATTATTGTTTTATATTATTTTGTTAGTCCTCTAGCATGTTTCTTTTGCGTATGATATGAGCCTCATCGTGATTCTTCTCCGTGGGGTATGATGTATTGCAAACCTAGGTCATAATCCCAAACAAATCTTAACATCATCTTCGTTACCATGTAGAAAACATTATGATTGATACATTCAAATCAAGCTTAGGCATAACCAATTATACAATGATCCCATTACAAATTTGATTCAAGTCTCCTAAGGTTGTTGGCCATTACACACATCATGGAACTTGAATTTGGCCACAAAAATTATTAAATCGCTCACGTGACTTGATGAATCGCTCAGGCGATTCTTAATTTGTGTCGCACTTAATATTGTTTTATATTATTTTGTTAGTCCCCTAGCATGTTTTCTTTTGTGTATGATATGAGCCCCATCGTGATTCTTCTCCGTGGGGTATGATGTATTGCAAACCTAGGTCATAATCCCAAACAAATCTTAACATCATCTTTGTTACCATGCAGAAAACATTGTGATTGATACATTCAAATCAAGCTTGGGCATAACCAATTATACAATGATCCCATTACAAATTTGATTCAAGTCTCCTAAGGTTGTTGGCCATTACACACATCATGGAACTTGAATTTGGCCACAAAAATTATTAAATCGCTCACGCGACTTGATGAATCGATCAGGCGATTCTTAATCTATGTCGCACTTATTATTGTTTTATATTATTTTGTTAGTCCCCTAGCATGTTTCTTTTGTGTATGATATGAGCCTCATCGTGATTCTTCTCCGTGGGGTATGATGTATTGCAAACCTAGGTCATAATCCCAAACAAATCTTAACATCATCTTTGTTACCATGTAGAAAACATTGTGATTGATACATTCAAATCAAGCTTGGGCATAACCAATTATACAATGATCCCATTACAAATTTGATTCAAGTCTCCTAAGGTTGTTGGTCATTACACACATCATGGAACTTGAATTTGGCCACAAAAATTATTAAATCGCTCACGTGACTTGATGAATCGCTCAGGCGATTCTTAATTTGTGTCGCACTTATTATTGTTTTATATTATTTTGTTAGTCCCCTAGCATGTTTTCTTTTGCGTATGATATGAGCCTCATCGTGATTCTTCTCCGTGGGGTATGATGTATGGCAAACCTAGGTCATAATCCCAAACAAATCTTAACATCATCTTCGTTACCATGTAGAAAACATTGTGATTGATACATTCAAATCAAGTTTGGGCATAACCAATTATACAATGATCCCATTACAAATTTGATTCAAGTCTCCTAAGGTTGTTGGCCATTACACACATCATGGAACTTGAATTTGGCCAAAAAAATTATTAAATCGCTCACGCGACTTGATGAATCGCTCAGGCGATTCTTAATTTGTGTCGCACTTATTATTGTTTTATATTATTTTGTTAGTCCCCTAGCATGTTTTCTTTTGCGTATGATATGAGCCTCATCGTGATTCTTCTCCGTGGGGTATGATGTATGGCAAACCTAGGTCATAATCCCAAACAAATCTTAACATCATCTTCGTTACCATGTAGAAAACATTGTGATTGATACATTCAAATCAAGTTTGGGCATAACCAATTATACAATGATCCAATTACAAATTTGATTCAAGTCTCCTAAGGTTGTTGGCCATTACACACATCATGGAACTTGAATTTGGCCAAAAAAATTATTAAATCGCTCACGCGACTTGATGAATCGCTCAGGCGATTCTTAATTTGTGTCGCACTTATTATTGTTTTATATTATTTTGTTAGTCCCCTAGCATGTTTTCTTTTGCGTATGATATGAGCCTCATCGTGATTCTTCTCCGTGGGGTATGATGTATGGCAAACCTAGGCCATAATCCCAAACAAATCTTAACATCATCTTTGTTACCATGTAGAAAACATTGTGATTGATACATTCAAATCAAGCTTGGGCATAACCAATTATACAATGATCCCATTACAAATTTGATTCAAGTCTCCTAAGGTTGTTGGTCATTACACACATCATGGAACTTGAATTTGGCGACAAAAATTATTAAATCGCTCACGTGACTTGATGAATCGCTCAGGCGATTCTTAATTTGTGTCGCACTTATTATTGTTTTATATTATTTTGTTAGTCCCCTAGCATGTTTTCTTTTGCGTATGATATGAGCCTCATCGTGATTCTTCTCCGTGGGGTATGATGTATGGCAAACCTAGGTCATAATCCCAAAGAAATCTTAACATCATCTTCGTTACCATGTAGAAAACATTGTGATTGATACATTCAAATCAAGCTTGGGCATAACCAATTATACAATGATCCCATTACAAATTTGATTCAAGTCTCCTAAGGTTGTTGGCCATTACACACATCATGGAACTTGAATTTGGCCACAAAAATTATTAAATCGCTCACGCGACTTGATGAATCGCTCAGGCGATTCTTAATCTATGTCGCACTTATTATTGTTTTATATTATTTTGTTACTCCCCTAGCATGTTTCTTTTGTGTATGATATGAGCCCCATCGTGATTCTTCTCCGTGGGGTACGATGTATTGCAAACCTAGGTCATAATCCCAAACAAATCTTAACATCATCTTTGTTACCATGTAGAAAACATTGTGATTGATACATTCAAATCAAGCTTGGGCATAACCAATTATACAATGATCCCATTATAAATTTGATTCAAGTCTCCTAAGGTTGTTGGTCATTACACACATCATGGAACTTGAATTTGGCGACAAAAATTATTAAATCGCTCACGTGACTTGATGAATCGCTCAGGCGATTCTTAATTTGTGTCGCACTTATTATTGTTTTATATTATTTTGTTAGTCCCCTAGCATGTTTTCTTTTGCGTATGATATGAGCCTCATCGTGATTCTTCTCCGTGGGGTATGATGTATGGCAAACCTAGGTCATAATCCCAAACAAATCTTAACATCATCTTCGTTACCATGTAGAAAACATTGTGATTGATACATTCAAATCAAGTTTGGGCATAACCAATTATACAATGATCCCATTACAAATTTGATTCAAGTCTCCTAAGGTTGTTGGCCATTACACACATCATGGAACTTGAATTTGGCCACAAAAATTATTAAATCGCTCACGCGACTTGATGAATCGCTCAGGCGATTCTTAATCTATGTCGCACTTATTATTGTTTTATATTATTTTGTTAGTCCTCTAGCATGTTTCTTTTGCGTATGATATGAGCCTCATCGTGATTCTTCTCCGTGGGGTATGATGTATTGCAAACCTAGGTCATAATCCCAAACAAATCTTAACATCATCTTCGTTACCATGTAGAAAACATTGTGATTGATACATTCAAATCAAGCTTGGGCATAACCAATTATACAATGACCCCATTACAAATTTGATTCAAGTCTCCTAAGGTTGTTGGCCATTACACACATCATGGAACTTGAATTTGGCCACAAAAATTATTAAATCGCTCACGTGACTTGATGAATCGCTCAGGCGATTCTTAATTTGTGTCGCACTTAATATTGTTTTATATTATTTTGTTAGTCCCCTAGCATGTTTTCTTTTGTGTATGATATGAGCCCCATCGTGATTCTTCTCCGTGGGGTATGATGTATTGCAAACCTAGGTCATAATCCCAAACAAATCTTAACATCATCTTTGTTACCATGCAGAAAACATTGTGATTGATACATTCAAATCAAGCTTGGGCATAACCAATTATACAATGATCCCATTACAAATTTGATTCAAGTCTCCTAAGGTTGTTGGCCATTACACACATCATGGAACTTGAATTTGGCCACAAAAATTATTAAATCGCTCACGCGACTTGATGAATCGATCAGGCGATTCTTAATCTATGTCGCACTTATTATTGTTTTATATTATTTTGTTAGTCCCCTAGCATGTTTCTTTTGTGTATGATATGAGCCTCATCGTGATTCTTCTCCGTGGGGTATGATGTATTGCAAACCTAGGTCATAATCCCAAACAAATGTTAACATCATCTTGGTTACCATGTAGAAAACATTGTGATTGATACATTCAAATCAAGCTTGGGCATAACCAATTATACAATGATCCCATTACAAATTTGATTCAAGTCTCCTAAGGTTGTTGGTCATTACACACATCATGGAACTTGAATTTGGCCACAAAAATTATTAAATCGCTCACGTGACTTGATGAATCGCTCAGGCGATTCTTAATTTGTGTCGCACTTATTATTGTTTTATATTATTTTGTTAGTCCCCTAGCATGTTTTCTTTTGCGTATGATATGAGCCTCATCGTGATTCTTCTCCGTGGGGTATGATGTATGGCAAACCTAGGTCATAATCCCAAACAAATCTTAACATCATCTTCGTTACCATGTAGAAAACATTGTGATTGATACATTCAAATCAAGTTTGGGCATAACCAATTATACAATGATCCCATTACAAATTTGATTCAAGTCTCCTAAGGTTGTTGGCCATTACACACATCATGGAACTTGAATTTGGCCACAAAAATTATTAAATCGCTCACGCGACTTGATGAATCGCTCAGGCGATTCTTAATCTATGTCGCACTTATTATTGTTTTATATTATTTTGTTAGTCCTCTAGCATGTTTCTTTTGCGAATGATATGAGCCTCATCGTGATTCTTCTCCGTGGGGTATGATGTATTGCAAACCTAGGTTATAATCTCAAACAAATCTTAACATCATCTTCGTTACCATGTAGAAAACATTGTGATTGATACATTCAAATCAAGCTTGGGCATAACCAATTATACAATGATCCCATTACAAATTTGATTCAAGTCTCCTAAGGTTGTTGCCCATTACACACATCATGGAACTTGAATTTGGCCACAAAAATTATTAAATCGCTCACGCGACTTGATGAATCGCTCAGGCGATTCTTAATCTATGTCGCACTTATTATTGTTTTATATTATTTTGTTACTCCCCTAGCATGTTTCTTTTGTGTATGATATGAGCCCCATCGTGATTCTTCTCCGTGGGGTATGATGTATTGCAAACCTAGGTCATAATCCCAAACAAATCTTAACATCATCTTTGTTACCATGCAGAAAACATTGTGATTGATACATTCAAATCAAGCTTGGGCATAACCAATTATACAATGATCCCATTACAAATTTGATTCAAGTCTCCTAGGGTTGTTGGCCATTACACACATCATGGAACTTGAATTTGGCCACAAAAATTATTAAATCGCTCACGCGACTTGATGAATCGCTCAGGCGATTCTTAATCTATGTCGCACTTATTATTGTTTTATATTATTTTGTTAGTCCCCTAGCATGTTTCTTTTGTGTATGATATGAGCCTCATCGTGATTCTTCTCCGTGGGGTATGATGTATTGCAAACCTAGGTCATAATCCCAAACAAATCTTAACATCATCTTTGTTACCATGTAGAAAACATTGTGATTGATACATTCAAATCAAGCTTGGGCATAACCAATTATACAATGATCCCATTACAAATTTGATTCAAGTCTCCTAAGGTTGTTGGTCATTACACACATCATGGAACTTGAATTTGGCCACAAAAATTATTAAATCGCTCACGTGACTTGATGAATCGCTCAGGCGATTCTTAATTTGTGTCGCACTTATTATTGTTATATATTATTTTGTTAGTCCCCTAGCATGTTTTCTTTTGCGTATGATATGAGCCTCATCGTGATTCTTCTCCGTGGGGCATGATGTATTGCAAACCTAGGTCATAATCCCAAACAAATCTTAACATCATCTTCGTTACCATGTAGAAAACATTGTGATTGATACATTCAAATCAAGCTTGGGCATAACCAATTATACAATGATCCCATTACAAATTTGATTCAAGTCTCCTAAGGTTGTTGGCCATTACACACATCATGGAACTTGAATTTGGCCACAAAAATTATTAAATCGCTCACGCGACTTGATGAATCGCTCAGGCGATTCTTAATCTATGTCGCACTTATTATTGTTTTATATTATTTTGTTAGTCCTCTAGCATGTTTCTTTTGCGTATGATATGAGTCTCATCGTGATTCTTCTCCGTGGGGTATGATGTATTGCAAACCTAGGTCATAATCCCAAACAAATCTTAACATCATCTTCGTTACCATGTAGAAAACATTGTGATTGATACATTCAAATCAAGCTTGGGCATAACCAATTATACAATGATCCCATTACAAATTTGATTCAAGTCTCCTAAGGATGTTGGCCATTACACACATCATGGAACTTGAATTTGGCCACAAAAATTATTAAATCGCTCACGCGACTTGATGAATCGCTCAGGCGATTCTTAATCTATGTCGCACTTATTATCGTTTTATATTATTTTGTTAGTCCTCTAGCATGTTTCTTTTGCGTATGATATGAGCCTCATCGTGATTCTTCTCCGTGGGGTATGATGTATTGCAAACCTAGGTCATAATCCCAAACAAATCTTAACATCATCTTCGTTACCATGTAGAAAACATTGTGATTGATACATTCAAATCAAGCTTGGGCATAACCAATTATACAATGATCCCATTACAAATTTGATTCAAGTCTCCTAAGGTTGTTGGCCATTACACACATCATGGAACTTGAATTTGGCCATAAAAATTATTAAATCACTCACGCGACTTGATGAATCGCTCAGGCGATTCTTAATCTATGTCGCACTTATTATTGTTTTATATTATTTTGTTACTCCCCTAGCATGTTTCTTTTGTGTATGATATGAGCCCCATCGTGATTCTTCTCCGTGGGGTATGATGTATTGCAAACCTAGGTCATAATCCCAAACAAATCTTAACATCATCTTTGTTACCATGCAGAAAACATTGTGATTGATACATTCAAATCAAGCTTGGGCATAACCAATTATACAATGATCCCATTACAAATTTGATTCACGTCTCCTAAGGTTGTTGGCCATTACACACATCATGGAACTTGAATTTGGCCACAAAAATTATTAAATCGCTCACGCGACTTGATGAATCGCTCAGGCGATTCTTAATCTATGTCGCACTTATTATTGTTTTATATTATTTTGTTAGTCCCCTAGCATGTTTCTTTTGTGTATGATATCGTGATTCTTCTCCGTGGGGTATGATGTATTGCAAACCTAGGTCATAATCCCAAACAAATCTTAACATCATCTTTGTTACCATGCAGAAAACATTGTGATTGATACATTCAAATCAAGCTTGGGCATAACCAATTATACAATGATCCCATTACAAATTTGATTCAAGTCTCCTAAGGTTGTTGGCCATTACACACATCATGGAACTTGAATTTGGCCACAAAAATTATTAAATCGCTCACGCGACTTGATGAATCGCTCAGGCGATTCTTAATCTATGTCGCACTTATTATTGTTTTATATTATTTTGTTAGTCCCCTAGCATGTTTCTTTTGTGTATGATATGAGCCTCATCGTGATTCTTCTCCGTGGGGTATGATGTATTGCAGACCTAGGTCATAATCCCAAACAAATCTTAACATCATCTTTGTTACCATGTAGAAAACATTGTGATTGATACATTCAAATCAAGCTTGGGCGTAACCAATTATACAATGATCCCATTACAAATTTGATTCAAGTCTCCTAAGGTTGTTGGCCATTACACACATCATGGAACATGAATTTGGCCACAAAAATTATTAAATCGCTCACGCGACTTGATGAATCGCTCAGGCGATTCTTAATTTGTGTCGCACTTATTATTGTTTTATACTATTTTGTTAGTCCCCTAGCATGTTTCTTTTGTGTATGATATGAGCCCCATCTTGATTCTTCTCCGTGGGGTATGATGTATTGCAGACCTAGGTCATAATCCCAAACAAATCTTAACATCATCTTTGTTACCATGTAGAAAACACTGTGATTGATACATTCAAATCAAGCTTGGGCATAACCAATTATACAATGATCCCATTACAAATTTGATTCAAGTCTCCTAAGGTTGTTGGCCATTACACACATCATGGAACTTGAATTTGGCCACAAAAATTATTAAATCGCTCACGCGACTTGATGAATCGCTCAGGCGATTCTTAATCTATGTGGCACTTATTATTGTTTTATGTTATTTTGTTAGTCCTCTAGCATGTTTCTTTTGCGTATGATATGAGCCTCATCGTGATTCTTCTCCGTGGGGTATGATGTATTGCAAACCTAGGTCATAATCCCAAACAAATCTTAACATCATCTTCGTTACCATGTAGAAAACATTGTGATTGATACATTCAAATCAAGCTTGGGCATAACCAATTATACAATGATCCCATTACAAATTTGATTCAAGTCTCCTAAGGTTGTTGGCCATTACACACATCATGGAACTTGAATTTGGCCACAAAAATTATTAAATCACTCACGCGACTTGATGAATCGCTCAGGCGATTCTTAATCTATGTCGCACTTATTATTGTTTTATATTATTTTGTTACTCCCCTAGCATGTTTCTTTTGTGTATGATATGAGCCCCATCGTGATTCTTCTCCGTGGGGTATGATGTATTGCAAACCTAGGTCATAATCCCAAACAAATCTTAACATCATCTTTGTTACCATGCAGAAAACATTGTGATTGATACATTCAAATCAAGCTTGGGCATAACCAATTATACAATGATCCCATTACAAATTTGATTCAAGTCTCCTAAGGTTGTTGGCCATTACACATATCATGGAACTTGAATTTGGCCACAAAAATTATTAAATCGCTCACGCGACTTGATGAATCGCTCAGGCGATTCTTAATCTATGTCGCACTTATTATTGTTTTATATTATTTTGTTAGTCCCCTAGCATGTCTCTTTTGTGTATGATATGAGCCCCATCGTGATTCTTCTCCGTGGGGTATGATGTATTGCAAACCTAGGTCATAATCCCAAACAAATCTTAACATCATCTTTGTTACCATGTAGAAAACATTGTGATTGATACATTCAAATTAAGCTTGGGCATAACCAATTATACAATGATCTCATTACAAATTTGATTCAAGTCTCCTATGGATGTTGGCTATTACACACATCATGGAACTTGAATTTGGCCACAAAAATTATTAAATCGCTCACGCGACTTGATGAATCGCTCAGGCGATTCTTAATCTATGTCGCACTTATTATTGTTTTATATTATTTTGTTACTCCCCTAGCATGTTTCTTTTGTGTATGATATGAGCCCCATCGTGATTCTTCTCCGTGGGGTATGATGTATTGCAAACCTAGGTCATAATCCCAAACAAATCTTAACATCATCTTTGTTACCATGTAGAAAACACTGTGATTGATACATTCAAATCAAGCTTGGGCATAACCAATTATACAATGATCCCATTACAAATTTGATTCAAGTCTCCTAAGGTTGTTGGCCATTACACACATCATGGAACTTGAATTTGCCCACAAAAATTATTAAATCGCTCACGCGACTTGATGAATCGCTCAGGCGATTCTTAATCTATGTCGCACGTATTATTGTTTTATATTATTTTGTTACTCCCCTAGCATGTTTCTTTTGTGTATGATATGAGCCCCATCGTGATTCTTCTCCGTGGGGTATGATGTATTGCAAACCTAGGTCATAATCCCAAACAAATCTTAACATCATCTTTGTTACCATGCAGAAAACATTGTGATTGATACATTCAAATCAAGCTTGGGCATAACCAATTATACAATGATCCCATTACAAATTTGATTCAAGTCTCCTAAGGTTGTTGGCCATTACACACATCATGGAACTTGAATTTGGCCACAAAAATTATTAAATCGCTCACGCGACTTGATGAATCGCTCAGGCGATTCTTAATCTATGTCGCACTTATTATTGTTTTATATTATTTTGTTAGTCCCCTAGCATGTTTCTTTTGTGTATGATATGAGCCTCATCGTGATTCTTCTCCATGGGGTATGATGTATTGCAAACCTAGGTCATAATCCCAAACAAATCTTAACATCATCTTTGTTACCATGTAGAAAACATTGTGATTGATACGTTCAAATCAAGCTTGGGCGTAACCAATTATACAATGATCCCATTACAAATTTGATTCAAGTCTCCTAAGGTTGTTGGCCATTACACACATCATGGAACTTGAATTTGGCCACAAAAATTATTAAATCGCTCACGCGACTTGATGAATCGCTCAGGCGATTCTTAATTTGTGTCGCACTTATTATTGTTTTATATTATTTTGTTAGTCCCCTAGCATGTTTTCTTTTGCGTATGATATGATCCTCATCGTGATTCTTCTCCGTGGGGTATGATGTATTGCAAACCTAGGTCATAATCCCAAACAAATCTTAACATCATCTTTGTTACCATGTAGAAAACATTGTGATTGATACATTCAAATTAAGCTTGGGCATAACCAATTATACAATGATCCCATTACAAATTTGATTCAAGTCTCCTATGGATGTTGGCTATTACACACATCATGGAACTTGAATTTGGCCACAAAAATTATTAAATCGCTCACGCGACTTGATGAATTGCTCAGGCGATTCTTAATCTATGTCGCACTTATTATTGTTTTATATTATTTTGTTAGTCCCCTAGCATGTTTCTTTTGTGTATGATATGAGCCTCATCGTGATTCTTCTCTGTGGGGTATGATGTATTGCAAACCTAGGTCATAATCCCAAACAAATCTTAACATCATCTTTGTTACCATGCAGAAAACATTGTGATTGATACATTCAAATCAAGCTTGGGCATAACCAATTATACAATGATCCCATTACAAATTTGATTCAAGTCTCCTAAGGTTGTTGGCCATTACACACATCATGGAACTTGAATTTGGCCACAAAAATTATTAAATCGCTCACGCGACTTGATGAATCGCTCAGGCGATTCTTAATCTATGTCGCACTTATTATTGTTTTATATTATTTTGTTAGTCCCCTAGCATGTTTTTTTTGTGTATGATATGAGCCTCATCGTGATTCTTCTCCGTGGGGTATGATGTATTGCAAACCTAGGTCATAATCCCAAACAAATCATAACATCATCTTTGTTACCTTGTAGAAAACATTGTGATTGATACATTCAATTGAAGCTTGGGCATAACCAATTATACAATGATCCCATTACAAATTTGATTCAAGTCTCCTAAGGTTGTTGGCCATTACACACATCATGGAACTTGAATTTGGCCACAAGGATTATTAAATCGCTCACGCGATTTGATGAATCGCTCAGGTGATTCTTAATCTATGTCGCACTTATTATTGTTTTATATTATTTTGTTACTCCCCTAGCATGTTTCTTTTGTGTATGATATGAGCCCCATCGTGATTCTTCTCCGTGGGGTATGATGTATTGCAAACCTAGGTCATAATCCCAAACAAATCTGAACATCATCTTTGTTACCATGTAGAAAACACTGTGATTGATACATTCAAATCAAGCTTGGGCATAACCAATTATACAGTGATCCCATTACAAATTTGATTCAAGTCTCCTAAGGTTGTTGGCCATTACACACATCATGGAACTTGAATTTGGCCACAAAAATTATTAAATCGCTCACGCGACTTGATGAATCGCTCAGGCGATTCTTAATCTATGTCGCACTTATTATTGTTTTATATTATTTTGTTACTCCCCTAGCATGTTTCTTTTGTGTATGATATGAGCCCCATCGTGATTCTTCTCCGTGGGGTATGATGTATTGCAAACCTAGGTCATAATCCCAAACAAATCTTAACATCATCTTTGTTACCATGTAGAAAACATTGTGATTGATACATTCAAATCAAGCTTGGGCGTAACCAATTATACAATGATCCCATTACAAATTTGATTCAAGTCTCCTAAGGTTGTTGGCCATTACACACATCATGGAACTTGAATTTGGCCACAAAAATTATTAAATCGCTCACGCGACTTGATGAATCGCTCAGGCGATTCTTAATCTATGTCGCACTTATTATTGTTTTATATTATTTTGTTAGTCCCCTAGCATGTTTTTTTTGTGTATGATATGAGCCTCATCGTGATTCTTCTCCGTGGGGTATGATGTATTGCAAACCTAGGTCATAATCCCAAACAAATCATAACATCATCTTTGTTACCTTGTAGAAAACATTGTGATTGATACATTCAATTGAAGCTTGGGCATAACCAATTATACAATGATCCCATTACAAATTTGATTCAAGTCTCCTAAGGTTGTTGGCCATTACACACATCATGGAACTTGAATTTGGCCACAAGGATTATTAAATCGCTCATGCGACTTGATCAATCGCTCAGGCGATTCTTAATCTAGGTCTCACTTATTATTGTTTTATATTATTTTGTTACTCCCCTAGCATGTTTCTTTTGTGTATGATATGAGCCCCATCGTGATTCTTCTCCGTGGGGTATGATGTATTGCAAACCTAGGTCATAATCCCAAACAAATCTGAACATCATCTTTGTTACCATGTAGAAAACACTGTGATTGATACATTCAAATCAAGCTTGGGCATAACCAATTATACAATGATCCCATTACAAATTTGATTCAAGTCTCCTAAGGTTGTTGGCCATTACACACATCATGGAACTTGAATTTGGCCACAAAAATTATTAAATCGCTCACGCGACTTGATGAATCGCTCAGGCGATTCTTAATCTATGTCGCACTTATTATTGTTTTATATTATTTTGTTACTCCCCTAGCATGTTTCTTTTGTGTATGATATGAGCCCCATCGTGATTCTTCTCCGTGGGGTATGATGTATTGCAAACCTAGGTCATAATCCCAAACAAATCTTAACATCATCTTTGTTACCATGTAGAAAACACTGTGATTGATACATTCAAATCAAGCTTGGGCATAACCAATTATACAATGATCCCATTACAAATTTGATTCAAGTCTCCTAAGGTTGTTGGCCATTACACACATCATGGAACTTGAATTTGGCCACAAAAATTATTAAATCGCTCACGCGACTTGATGAATCGCTCAGGCGATTCTTAATCTATGTCGCACTTATTATTGTTTTATATTATTTTGTTACTCCCCTAGCATGTTTCTTTTGTGTATGATATGAGCCCCATCGTGATTCTTCTCCGTGGGGTATGATGTATTGCAAACCTAGGTCATAATCCCAAACAAATCTTAACATCATCTTTGTTACCATGCAGAAAAGATTGTGATTGATACATTCAAATCAAGCTTGGGCATAACCAATTATACAATGATCCCATTACAAATTTGATTCAAGTCTCCTGAGGTTGTTGGCCATTACACACATCATGGAACTTGAATTTGGCCACAAAAATTATTAAATCGCTCACGCGACTTGATGAATCGCTCAGGCGATTCTTAATCTATGTCGCACTTATTATTGTTTTATATTGTTTTGTTAGTCCCCTAGCATGTTTCTTTTGTGTATGATATGAGCCTCATCGTGATTCTTCTCCGTGGGGTATGATGTATTGCAAACCTAGGTCATAATCCCAAACGAATCTTAACATCATCTTTGTTACCATGTAGAAAACATTGTGATTGATACATTCAAATCAAGCTTGGGCATAACCAATTATACAATGATCCCATTACAAATTTGATTCAAGTCTCCTATGGTTGTTGGCATTACACACATCATGGAACTTGAATTTGGCCACAAAAACTATTAAATCGCTCATGCGACTTGATCAATCGCTCAGGCGATTCTTAATCTAGGTCTCACTTATTATTGTTTTATATTATTTTGTTAGTCCCCTAGCATGTTTTCTTTTGCGTATGATATGAGCCTCATCGTGATTCTTCTCCGTGGGGTATGATGTATTGCAAACCTAGGTCATAATCCCAAACAAATCTTAACATCATCTTTGTTACCATGTAGAAAACATTGTGATTGATACATTCAAATTAACCTTGGGCATAACCAATTATACAATGATCCCATTACAAATTTGATTCAAGTCTCCTATGGATGTTGGCTATTACACACATCATGGAACTTGAATTTGGCCACAAAAATTATTAAATCGCTCACGCGACTTGATGAATCGCTCAGGCGATTCTTAATCTATGTCGCACTTATTATTGTTTTATATTATTTTGTTACTCCCCTAGCATGTTTCTTTTGTGTATGATATGAGCCCCATCGTGATTCTTCTCCGTGGGGTATGATGTATTGCAAACCTAGGTTATTGTAATACCCCCAGAGCGAAGGGTGCCACATCCCCCGCACTAAGGTCTAACACGAGTAGCGAAATGGAAGTCCGCACCCGCATCAGACCATAGCGAACGGGAGACACACAAAACTCACACCCTCGCTAGGCGGCCTAGACCCTCAAGAACTGCAAGAATTAGAATCAGAGTAGCGGAAGCAATTTATAATTAACATATTTCCCAAGATCACATATACATTTCAAAAGTGGGGAAAGGTCAACCATTCACGCCAATTTATATACAATGCCATCAAGGCCCAAAAGCGAAAGTGTAATCATAAATACGTAACCCAAAATACAACAGTAAGAGTAGAAGTAAACCACTATGAATGCATGGAGACTCAAGCTAAACCACAAGTAAACTCCAAAAGACACTTGCCGCCTAGCTTGACTCGGAAGAACCTGCAAACTCAAAAGAAAGGAAAAAGGGGAAAACAACAACGAGGGTTAGTCCTAGCGACTAGTGAGGGGGCTAACTCACACACCCGATATATATATAGAGCAAAGCATTTAATCAAAACTGAAGAACCCTTGAACCGAGAGTGGGTTTTGCAAGCCAAATTAATTCCCGTGATATATATATATATATACATAAAGTAAAAGAAGTCAAAAGGAGAAATTACCAAATTTTAAGTATTTAGAAATCCACTCTCGTTTCACAGATCATACAAAGCTAAACCAACTCGGCGAGTACGAGTCACACACATTCCAACTTCCGAATACGAAGAACAAAGCAAAGCAAAACAAATCAGAATCCATCCCCAACACCGGTTGATAGAAGGGTTGATCGGCCCTAACTATCCACACAAAGAAACGAGACAAGGTTTAATTACTACCTTGAAACCTTCGGCGGTTGCCTCCGCCGGCTCAAGAGAAACACCCTTCCTCAACCTCCTAAGGTTGGGCGAGACTCTCAAATGGAGGTGTTGATGGAAGAGCTCGGCGACCCCTCGGCCGTCCCGAGATTACCATACCACACTCCGGGGCCCAAACAGATCACGAAAGTCACACAGACAAATCTTAAAGCTTATCTTTCAAAGCCACATCTCGCTTACACCCACACACACTTGCACCAAACTAAACTTTTGTAAACGAAAGCAAAATAGCTTATATACTTATACAAACGTTTTCAAACTCTTATAACAAATGGGATAAATCCCGCAACATAAGTATCATACACTTATTTACCATATATTATACGTATCCACATGCGAGGCTTCAAATCAAGTAGGGTTATAGGTCGAATAACTAAAAGAACAAAACCTCACCTTAGCAACGAACGAAGTGGAGTCAAAAGAGGAAACCAGACACCTACGGAGCAAGCTCGTCCTCTACAGGAAGATCCTCTGAACAAGACAAACAACAAAGGAACACTCTTAGACTCAATATGAACCACATTGACGCTCGGTACATGAATATGCATGCTTATGATGCAAATGATATGAAATGTATTCACATTAAGGCCAATTACAAGCAAATAATTCATATAAGAGCATATATCATAAACGAGGCAAGAATAATCAACAAGAAACAACGGAAAGGAAACAAACGAACGAAACTAGAGTTCCTAGGAGACACGCCCGTGTCCCCCGGGAAAGGCAAACTGAGACACCCCCGTGTCTCAGTACAGAACTAAACAACGGACACTAGGAGGTGACACGCCCGTGTCACCGAAACAAGGCAAGCCGAGACACCCCCGTGTCTCGGTACAGAAAAACGAAAACGAAACCAAAAGGTGACACGCCCGTGTCACCAAAAAGAGGCAAACCGTGACACCCCCGTGTCACGGTACAGAAAACACACAGACGGCACCACAGTAACTAAGCAACTCCAAAACCAAAACCAAACACTCATGCTCCAACTACCAAGCAAGGAAAAGCAATAAATGCTAGGAAACAAGTCCTAGAAGCATAAAAACAACAACAAAACTCAAGGAAACAAGTAAGGAGCAAGAATCAAATCAATCTCCCAACTACTACTATTCACAAGCTTGCT
The DNA here is from genome assembly GCA_037501455.1 of Lantana camara. NCBI lineage: Eukaryota > Viridiplantae > Streptophyta > Magnoliopsida > Lamiales > Verbenaceae > Lantana > Lantana camara. Next base: position 60,581,609 of record CM074857.1, on the reverse strand, counting down.
CAAACTCAACAACCAATCATGGAATTGAACTAAAGAACACATAAAAGAGAGAAGAGAGAGTGAAGAAGACAACCATGAACTTACCTTTCAATTTGGAGAAGTTTAGATGAAGATTTGAGCTTGAAAACACAAGATTGGACAAAGGTTTTCTTCTTCTTCCTTGCTTCCTTGGTTGCTGATCGAAATAGATGAAAGAGAGAGGGAAGGGCTCGGTTTCTCTTGGGAAAAAGCTGAGGGAGAGCTTAACTCAAGTTATATCTCATGGTTAAGGGCTTAGATAAGGTTAAGGTGGGGTCCACAAGGTCTCATGAGGTCAAAAGGTAGCTTCCAAGCTTAAGGGGCTCGTTACGGGTGAAATTCAGAGGTCTTAACGAGCTTAGAAAAATATGAGGCTTGTCCCATCGAACCCGAATCGTCGAAACGAGTTCAATGAAGGTGACGGAATTCGAATCCGAATTCCCGAGCTCAAGATACGCGTTCCGGAACCCAAGGTGTGCTAAGTGCTCTTTAGCCTCCTTTAGGTCCCGTCTCCAAAACGAACCCAAAAAGCAACCAAAACATATAACGAGCATGTAAAAGAGTTCATAAAGCATATAATTAATAAATATCACGAATTCACAAAATTTAGAATCCAATACGAACCCAAAACGAATCGAATACCAAACAAGAGAAGTTAACCGATCAAGGGTAACCAAATTCATATCAAAGCAAATAGGTTCAAATAACTTCAATTAATCCACGTTGACAATTAATATCACATAATCACTTAAAGAACTAGTTAAATAGCGCACATAAGAGGTTACCTGAAAAGTCTGATCAGTCGGGATGTTACAACCCTCCCTCCTTCAAAAGGACCTGTCATCAGGTCCGAGGCGAGGTCTTGAAAAGATCCGGATACAACTGTTTCATCTTATCCTCGGTCTCCCAAGTAGCTTCTTCGGATTCTTGATCACGCCACAAGACTTTCACAAGAGGGATCTGTCTATTCCTCAACTCTTGCATCTTCCGATCCAGCACCTGAACTGGATACTTCTTAAAAGTCAAATCCGGCTCTAACTGAACTTTCTCAACTGGAAGAATAGACGACTCATCGGGGTAATGTTTCCGAAGCTGCGAGACATGGAATACATTGTGAATCCCGGTCAAACTCGGCGGTAATTCAAGCCTGTAAGCCACTTCCCCAACTCGATCAAGGATCTCAAAGGGGCCTAAGTAGCGTGGGTTAAGCTTCCCGCCTTTACCAATCCGAGCATACCCTTTTCTAGGAGATGCCTTTAAAAAGACCTTATCTCCTTTCTCGAACTCTAAGGGTCGTCTTCTCTTATCTGCATAACTTTTCTGTCGGTCTTGAGCCACTTTCAACCTCTGTTTAATCACTTTCACCCTCTCGATGGTATCCTGAATTTCCTTAGGTTTCTTAGCCCTTTCGAGCTTTCCATCTTTAGTCCATCTCCACTCATCAATATCCCAAAAGAGAGGGGATCGGCACTTTCTTCCATATAACGCCTCATACGGTGCCATCCCAATAGAAGACTGAAAGCTGTTGTTGTAGGCATACTCAATCAAATCCAACTGTTCATCCCACGAAATCGGATAATCTAAGGCACAAGCACGAAGCATGTCCTCGAGATACCTTATTAGCCTTTCTGACTGACCATCCGTCTGTGGGTGAAATGCAGTACTGAAGTGGAGCTTCGTCCCCAAACATTTCTGCAATTCCTGCCAAAAACTGGACGTAAACCGAGGATCTCTATCTGAAACAATGCTAACCGGGCAACCATGTAATCGGACAATCTCTTTCCGATACAACCGGGCCAACTTAGGAACCTTGTCAGACATCTTCACTTTAAGAAAGTGCGCGGATTTCGTCAACCGATCAATAATCACCCAAATCCCATCGGAACCTCCTTTGGTCCTTGGCAAGCCGGACACGAAGTCCATTGTCACCTGCTCCCACTTCCACTCGGGTATTGGAAGTGGTTGGAGAGTTCCTCCCGGTTTCTGGTGTTCTGCTTTCACCACCTGGCATGTTTGACATCTTCTAACATAGTTAGCAACGTCTCTCTTCATGCCGTTCCACCAGTATAAAGTCCTTAGATCCTTGTACATTTTGGTGGTACCGGGATGTACTGCATACGCTGACTTGTGAGCCTCATCAAGTACCAACTGCTTAAATCCTTCAGGGACACAAACCCGAGCCTTAAATCGAAACAATCCCGAATCATCAAATCCAAACTTGGTTTCAGGATCAATCCTTGACTTAGTTACTAATTTCTGAATCTCCGGATCCACAGATTGAGCTTCTATCAATCTCTGCTTCAAAACCGGTTGAACCGAAATATTAGCCAATCGAGCCTCTGAAACCAGAACCACTGAACCCTGTCTACTAGAACCTGCTTCCAAACCTGAAACATTCACTTTCCTACTCAAAGCATCCGCCACCACGTTGGCTTTACCCGGATGGTACTGAATCTTACAATCATAGTCCTCGAGTGTCTCCATCCATCTCCTCTGTCTCACGTTCAAATCCTTCTGGGTAAACAGATACTTGAGACTCTGGTGGTCGGTGAACACTTCAAAAGTAACTCCATAAAGGTAATGCCGCCATTTCATCAAAGCAAATACCACTGCGGCGAGTTCCAAGTCATGAGTGGGATAGTTCTTCTCATGATCCTTTAACTTCCTTGAGGCGTAGGCTACAACCTTACCATTCTGCATTAACACACAACCGAGACCTTCCTTCGAAGCATCGGTATAAACTGAGTAGCCTTCCGAACCTTCGGGTAGGGTTAAAACCGGGGCAGTAGTCAACCTCTCCTTAAGGGTTTGGAAACTCTTCTCACACGCCTCATCCCACTCGAATTTCACCTCTTTCTTAGTTAACCGGGTCAACGGGGAAGCAATCCTCGAGAAATCTTTCACAAAGCGCCTATAGTACCCTGCCAACCCGAGAAAACTTCTCACTTCCGAGGCATTCTTCGGGGGCTTCCAAAGCATAACCGTTTCAATCTTCGCAGGGTCCACTTCTATACCATTCCCCGAAATGAAGTGACCCAAAAAGGAAACTCGATCCAACCAAAACTCGCACTTACTGAACTTGGCGAACAATCTGTGCTCCCGAAGTGTAGACAAAACAATGCTTAAATGCCGCGCGTGCTCTTCTTCGGACCTCGAATACACCAGAATATCATCTATAAAGATGACCACGAATTTATCGAGGTAAGGCCGGAATATTCGGTGCATCATATCCATAAACGCGGCTGGGGCATTGGTAAGACCAAAAGGCATGACCACAAACTCAAAATGCCCATATCTCGTGTTGAAACCCGTCTTCGGTATATCTCCCTCCCGGATACGCAGCTGGTAATACCCTTGTCTTAAGTCCAACTTGGAATAAACCCTCGAACCTTGCAGGAGGTCGAACAACTCTTCAATGTGAGGGAGCGGGTATTTGTTCTTAACCGTTAACCGGTTCAGCTCACGGTAGTCAATACACATTCGCAAGGTCCCGTCTTTCTTCTTCACAAATAGGACCGGAGCACCCCACGGAGAAGTGCTCGGGCGAATGTAACCACACTCTAAGAGCTCGTCCAATTGCGTCTTCAACTCCTTCAACTCGGCTGGAGCCATCCTATAGGGAGATTTCGCATACGGTTCTGCTCCGGGATAGAGATCTATCACAAACTCGACGTCCCGATCCGGAGGTAAAGATCCCAAATTTTCCGGAAACACATCGGGGAATTCCTTCACGATCTCCGTCTCTTCGAGCTTGGCCTGATCCTTTGGCTTATTCAAAAGGTAGGCCACATAGCCCGTCGCACCGTCCCGGAACAATCTACTTGCTTCCATGAAGGAAATAAACGGGCAGGTCTTCAACCTCTGACCCGCAAAGACCGTAGAACCCAAAGTCACCCTCTTAGCAAAACAATCCATCATGGCTCGGTAACGGTACAACCAGTCCATTCCCAGAATTACCCCATACTTCTTGATAGGCATCTTGATCAGATCTGCCGGATACTCATGATCTTCCACAACCACCGGACAACCACGGTAAACACAGTTCGTAGACAAAGTAGCACCAAGGGGAGAAGAAACAATAAAGGAATCATCTAGACAAGCAACAGGCAATGGAAGAGTAGCAACAAGCCGGGAAGCAATAAATGAATGCGTTGCTCCCGGATCAAACAATGCATGCAATGGAATGCCATGAATGTAGATGGTACCTTCAACAACGGCATTGGCATCCACCTCTACATTTTCTTCCTCGCCCTCCAAAGCATAAGCTCTCGCCTGGATCGGTGCCCTCGGAGGCATTACATTCAACGGCGGAGGAACTCGAGGCTGAGGTGCTCTCACTTGAGGACAAGTACTGATCATATGGCCGGGTTCTCCACATTTATAACATCTTCTCAATTTCTTCCGACAATTCTCCTCGGTGTGATTGGGACCCTTGCAATAGCCACATTGAATCGGAGCCGGTAAAGCTGGTACCGCGGGGACCGAAGGTCGAGCTTTCTTAACTGAAGTAGTAGGACCTTGGGGTTTGAAAACCGGAGGCCCACCATAGAATGCAGGCCTCTTCCCCAAATTAGAGCTCGAACCTTGGCCCGAAGAGTAAGTCGGCCTCAATCTCTTGTTGTTGGCTTCCACCTTAATTGCCTTCCTCGTAGCCTTCTCCCATGTATCCACTGTAGCTGCCTTAAGAGCATCCTGGACTTCATATCTTAAACCATGAATAAAGTTCCGGGCCTTCTGGGTATCATCATTGGTGATGTGCGGGGCATACGGTGCAAGTCTCTCAAATTCCATGATATACTCTTCAACCGAACGGTTCCCTTGTCTCAGTTCTGTAAATTGTTGCAATCTTCTCTCACGAGCACTTGACGGAACGTACTTATGACGAAACTCTCTCACAAAGCTTTCCCAATCGAATTCCTCTCCATTCCTCTCCAATCGAGCTCTCATAGCTTTGAGCCAATTGGATGCGGGACCTTGAACAAACCGGGCCGTACAAACAGCTTTCTCATGCGAAGGAGCGGGGCAAATTTCCCAAATTCCCGCAACTTCCGACAACCACTCCTCGGCTTGGATGTCATCTCCTCCATACCACTTCGGCGGATTGTTGTTTCTGAACTCCTTAAAGGCCGGAGTTACTTGCCCACCTTGTCCTTCCCAATGTGGATTATTCCTTTGGTTCTGTTGAAGCTGGTTCAGAAGGGCCTGCACAATATTCTCAGCATTCATCGGAGGAGGTGGAGGTGCTTGTGGAGGGGGTTGATTAAGATCAGGAGTCTGTTCCCTATCTGCTCTCCTTCTTGGAGGCATCCTGAAAATACACAAATCAAGAAGATATCGATGCATGGAGTTCAATTTATGATCATGAAGTCAATTATCACCAATTTAAGCAAATAAGTTAAGTAGAGATATGAATGAATGCAAATAATCACATACTCCTATACCGAACGACTTAGACAGACCCAACACGACTCCAGAGCTCTGGTTTTGCAACCGAGAGCTCTGATACCACGCCAGGATGTAACACCCCCAGAGCGAAGGGTGCCACATCCCCCGCACTAAGGTCTAACACGAGTAGCGAAATGGAAGTCCGCACCCGCATCAGACCATAGCGAACGGGAGACACACAAAACTCACACCCTCGCTAGGCGGCCTAGACCCTCAAGAACTGCAAGAATTAGAATCAGAGTAGCGGAAGCAATTTATAATTAACATATTTCCCAAGATCACATATACATTTCAAAAGTGGGGAAAGGTCAACCATTCACGCCAATTTATATACAATGCCATCAAGGCCCAAAAGCGAAAGTGTAATCATAAATACGTAACCCAAAATACAACAGTAAGAGTAGAAGTAAACCACTACGAATGCATGGAGACTCAAGCTAAACCACAAGTAAACTCCAAAAGACACTTGCCGCCTAGCTTGACTCGGAAGAACCTGCAAACTCAAAAGAAAGGAAAAAGGGGAAAACAACAACGAGGGTTAGTCCTAGCGACTAGTGAGGGGGCTAACTCACACACCCGATATATATATAGAGCAAAGCATTTAATCAAAACTGAAGAACCCTTGAACCGAGAGTGGGTTTTGCAAGCCAAATTAATTCCCGTGATATATATATATATATACATAAAGTAAAAGAAGTCAAAAGGAGAAATTACCAAATTTTAAGTATTTAGAAATCCACTCTCGTTTCACAGATCATACAAAGCTAAACCAACTCGGCGAGTACGAGTCACACACATTCCAACTTCCGAATACGAAGAACAAAGCAAAGCAAAACAAATCAGAATCCATCCCCAACACCGGTTGATAGAAGGGTTGATCGGCCCTAACTATCCACACAAAGAAACGAGACAAGGTTTAATTACTACCTTGAAACCTTCGGCGGTTGCCTCCGCCGGCTCAAGAGAAACACCCTTCCTCAACCTCCTAAGGTTGGGCGAGACTCTCAAATGGAGGTGTTGATGGAAGAGCTCGGCGACCCCTCGGCCGTCCCGAGATTACCATACCACACTCCGGGGCCCAAACAGATCACGAAAGTCACACAGACAAATCTTAAAGCTTATCTTTCAAAGCCACATCTCGCTTACACCCACACACACTTGCACCAAACTAAACTTTTGTAAACGAAAGCAAAATAGCTTATATACTTATACAAACGTTTTCAAACTCTTATAACAAATGGGATAAATCCCGCAACATAAGTATCATACACTTATTTACCATATATTATACGTATCCACATGCGAGGCTTCAAATCAAGTAGGGTTATAGGTCGAATAACTAAAAGAACAAAACCTCACCTTAGCAACGAACGAAGTAGAGTCAAAAGAGGAAACCAGACACCTACGGAGCAAGCTCGTCCTCTACAGGAAGATCCTCTGAACAAGACAAACAACAAAGGAACACTCTTAGACTCAATCTGAACCACATTGACGCTCGGTACATGAATATGCATGCTTATGATGCAAATGATATGAAATGTATTCACATTAAGGCCAATTACAAGCAAATAATTCATATAAGAGCATATATCATAAACGAGGCAAGAATAATCAACAAGAAACAACGGAAAGGAAACAAACGAACGAAACTAGAGTTCCTAGGAGACACGCCCGTGTCCCCCGGGAAAGGCAAACTGAGACACCCCCGTGTCTCAGTACAGAACTAAACAACGGACACTAGGAGGTGACACGCCCGTGTCACCGAAACAAGGCAAGCCGAGACACCCCCGTGTCTCGGTACAGAAAAACGAAAACGAAACCAAAAGGTGACACGCCCGTGTCACCAAAAAGAGGCAAACCGTGACACCCCCGTGTCACGGTACAGAAAACACACAGACGGCACCACAGTAACTAAGCAACTCCAAAACCAAAACCAAACACTCATGCTCCAACTACCAAGCAAGGAAAAGCAATAAATGCTAGGAAACAAGTCCTAGAAGCATAAAAACAACAACAAAACTCAAGGAAACAAGTAAGGAGCAAGAATCAAATCAATCTCCCAACTACTACTATTCACAAGCTTGCTCAAACTCAACAACCAATCATGGAATTGAACTAAAGAACACATAAAAGAGAGAAGAGAGAGTGAAGAAGACAACCATGAACTTACCTTTCAATTTGGAGAAGTTTAGATGAAGATTTGAGCTTGAAAACACAAGATTGGACAAAGGTTTTCTTCTTCTTCCTTGCTTCCTTGGTTGCTGATCGAAATAGATGAAAGAGAGAGGGAAGGGCTCGGTTTCTCTTGGGAAAAAGCTGAGGGAGAGCTTAACTCAAGTTATATCTCATGGTTAAGGGCTTAGATAAGGTTAAGGTGGGGTCCACAAGGTCTCATGAGGTCAAAAGGTAGCTTCCAAGCTTAAGGGGCTCGTTACGGGTGAAATTCAGAGGTCTTAACGAGCTTAGAAAAATATGAGGCTTGTCCCATCGAACCCGAATCGTCGAAACGAGTTCAATGAAGGTGACGGAATTCGAATCCGAATTCCCGAGCTCAAGATACGCGTTCCGGAACCCAAGGTGTGCTAAGTGCTCTTTAGCCTCCTTTAGGTCCCGTCTCCAAAACGAACCCAAAAAGCAACCAAAACATATAACGAGCATGTAAAAGAGTTCATAAAGCATATAATTAATAAATATCACGAATTCACAAAATTTAGAATCCAATACGAACCCAAAACGAATCGAATACCAAACAAGAGAAGTTAACCGATCAAGGGTAACCAAATTCATATCAAAGCAAATAGGTTCAAATAACTTCAATTAATCCACGTTGACAATTAATATCACATAATCACTTAAAGAACTAGTTAAATAGCGCACATAAGAGGTTACCTGAAAAGTCTGATCAGTCGGGATGTTACAGTTATAATCCCAAACAAATCTTAACATCATCTTTGTTACCATGTAGAAAACACTGTGATTGATACATTCAAATCAAGCTTGGGCATAACCAATTATACAATGATCCCATTACAAATTTGATTCAAGTCTCCTAAGGTTGTTGGCCATTACACACATCATGGAACTTGAATTTGGCCACAAAAATTATTAAATCGCTCACGCGACTTGATGAATCGCTCAGGCGATTCTTAATCTATGTCGCACTTATTATTGTTTTATATTATTTTGTTACTCCCCTAGCATGTTTCTTTTGTGTATGATATGAGCCCCATCGTGATTCTTCTCTGTGGGGTATGATGTATTGCAAACCTAGGTCATAATCCCAAACAAATCTTAACATCATCTTTGTTACCATGCAGAAAACATTGTGATTGATACATTCAAATCAAGCTTGGGCATAACCAATTATACAATGATCCCATTACAAATTTGATTCAAGTCTCCTAAGGTTGTTGGCCATTACACACATCATGGAACTTGAATTTGGCCACAAAAATTATTAAATCGCTCACGCGACTTGATGAATCGCTCAGGCGATTCTTAATCTATGTTGCACTTATTATTGTTTTATATTATTTTGTTAGTCCCCTAGCATGTTTCTTTTGTGTATGATATGAGCCTCATCGTGATTCTTCTCCGTGGGGTATGATGTATTGCAAACCTAGGTCATAATCCCAAACAAATCTTAACATCATCTTTGTTACCATGTAGAAAACATTGTGATTGATACATTCAAATCAAGCTTGGGCATAACCAATTATACAATGATCCCATTACAAATTTGATTCAAGTCTCCTAAGGTTGTTGGCCATTACACACATCATGGAACTTGAATTTGGCCACAAAAATTATTAAATCGCTCACGCGACTTGATGAATCGCTCAGGCGATTCTTAATTTGTGTCGCACTTATTATTGTTTTATATTATTTTGTTAGTCCCCTAGCATGTTTTCTTTTGCGTATGATATGAGCCTCATCGTGATTCTTCTCCGTGGGGTATGATGTATTGCAAACCTAGGTCATAATCCCAAACAAATCTTAACATCATCTTTGTTACCATGTAGAAAACATTGTGATTGATACATTCAAATTAAGCTTGGGCATAACCAATTATACAATGATCCCATTACAAATTTGATTCAAGTCTCCTATGGATGTTGGCTATTACACACATCATGGAACTTGAATTTGGCCACAAAAATTATTAAATCGCTCACGCGACTTGATGAATCGCTCAGGCGATTCTTAATCTATGTCGCACTTATTATTGTTTTATATTATTTTGTTACTCCCCTAGCATGTTTCTTTTGTGTATGATATGAGCCCCATCGTGATTCTTCTCCGTGGGGTATGATGTATTGCAAACCTAGGTCATAATCCCAAACAAATCTTAACATCATCTTTGTTACCATGTAGAAAACATTGTGATTGATACATTCAAATCAAGCTTGGGCATAACCAATTATACAATGATCCCATTACAAATTTGATTCAAGTGTCCTAAGGTTGTTTGCCATTACACACATCATGGAACTTGAATTTGGCCACAAAAATTATTAAATCGCTCACGCGACTTGATGAATCGCTCAGCCGATTCTTAATCTATGTCGCACTTATTATTGTTTTATACTATTTTGTTAGTCCCCTAGCATGTTTCTTTTGTGTATGATATGAGCCTCATCGTGATTCTTCTCCGTGGGGTATGATGTCTTGCAAACCTAGGTCATAATCCCAAACAAATCTTAACAACATCTTTGTTACCATGTAGAAAACATTGTGATTGATACATTCAAATCAAGCTTGGGCATAACCAATTATACAATGATCCCATTACAAATTTGATTCAAGTCTCCTAAGGTTGTTGGCCATTACACACATCATGGAACTTGAATTTGGCCACAAAAATTATTAAATCGCTCACGCGACTTGATGAATCGCTCAGGCGATTCTTAATTTGTGTCGCACTTATTATTGTTTTATATTATTTTGTTAGTCCCCTAGCATGTTTTCTTTTGCGTATGATATGAGCCTCATCGTGATTCTTCTCCGTGGGGTATGATGTATTGCAAACCTAGGTCATAATCCCAAACAAATCTTAACATCATCTTTGTTACCATGTAGAAAACATTGTGATTGATACATTCAAATTAACCTTGGGCATAACCAATTATACAATGATCCCATTACAAATTTGATTCAAGTCTCCTATGGATGTTGGCTATTACACACATCATGGAACTTGAATTTGGCCACAAAAATTATTAAATCGCTCACGCGACTTGATGAATCGCTCAGGCGATTCTTAATCTATGTCGCACTTATTATTGTTTTATATTATTTTGTTACTCCCCTAGCATGTTTCTTTTGTGTATGATATGAGCCCCATCGTGATTCTTCTCCGTGGGGTATGATGTATTGCAAACCTAGGTCATAATCCCAAACAAATCTGAACATCATCTTTGTTACCATGTAGAAAACACTGTGATTGATACATTCAAATTAACCTTGGGCATAACCAATTATACAATGATCCCATTACAATTTTGATTCAAGTCTCCTAAGGTTGTTGGCCATTACACACATCATGGAACTTGAATTTGGCCACAAAAATTATTAAATCGCTCACGCGACTTGATGAATCGCTCAGGCGATTCTTAATCTATGTCGCACTTATTATTGTTTTATATTATTTTGTTACTCCCCTAGCATGTTTCTTTTGTGTATGATATGAGCCCCATCGTGATTCTTCTCCGTGGGGTATGATGTATTGCAAACCTAGGTCATAATCCCAAACAAATCTGAACATCATCTTTGTTACCATGTAGAAAACACTGTGATTGATACATTCAAATCAAGCTTGGGCATAACCAATTATACAATGATCCCATTACAAATTTGATTCAAGTCTCCTAAGGTTGTTGGCCATTACACACATCATGGAACTTGAATTTGGCCACAAAAATTATTAAATCGCTCACGCGACTTTATGAATCGCTCAGGCGATTCTTAATCTATGTCGCACTTATTATTGTTTTATATTATTTTGTTACTACCCTAGCATGTTTCTTTTGTGTATGATATGAGCCCCATCGTGATTCTTCTCCGTGGGGTATGATGTATTGCAAACCTAGGTCATAATCCCAAACAAATCTTAACATCATCTTTGTTACCATGCAGAAAACATTGTGATTGATACATTCAAATCAAGCTTGGGCATAACCAATTATACAATGATCCCATTACAAATTTGATTCAAGTCTCCTAAGCTTGGGCATGTAACGCCCCCGTTTTTCAGTTTAAATAATGTGACGTATTTGTTTATAAATTGCGCAAATTAAGTATTTAATTATATGATTAATTGTTTATAAGTGTTTTTATTTGATTTAAAACCGTAAACTTTTGTTATTTAATTTAATTAATATGGAATTTAAGTTTAGTAAGTTATTTATAACAATATAAATTCGTTCATGCGCATGAGCGTTCTAATTGTGCTTTGTTCATATATGTATTGATATCGAAATGTCGTGAAAATTTAATAGGTCGTAAATATGTGTGTTATGAACATGCCTATATGCTCGGTTTATGTTTTCGGATTCATTTGACGTGTTTATGAATTTAATTTTGATTGTGGAACCAAATCGGGGGCTAACGAGCAATTAGCGCACCCTTGGTTCCGTACGTGATATCTTGAGCTCGGGAATTCGGATTCGAATTCCGTCAACTCCGTTGCCTTCGTATCGACGATTCGGAGACAATGGAACAAGCCTCATACCTTTTTGAAATCATTAAGACCTCCGAAATCCAACCGTAACGGACAACTCGTGCAAGAAGAGCTATTCATGTTGACTAGTCTCCTTGGTGGGACCCTTTTTACTTAACCAAACTTAACCAAAGATTAACCATGACTTATCTACCTTGAGTTAAGCCCTTTCTCTCCTCTTTATCTCTGAAAACCGAACCATATGCCTCCATTTCCAGCTGCAACTGATCGAGAGAAGGGAGAAGAGGAGAAAGGAAGAAAACCTTGGCCATCCTTTGTGATTTTGAGCTCAAATCACCATTTTTCTTCACCAAAACTTCAAGGTATGAATATTTATGTCTTCTCTACTCACTTATGCTTGATTTCATCTATTTAAAACATGATTTGGATCAGATTTGATTAGGGTTTGAATGTTGGGTTTTGTATAAACTTTTGGGGATTTTTGCTCTAGTGACCTATATGTTGGTGTGGCTGAATTTCTTGCTTATATGTGATCATATAAACTTGTTTCTTGGCTTATTTCTTTCCTAACTCATAGTATATGATGTTAGGAGGATTTCATCTCTTGCTCCTTTTATAAAATTATGAGTTATGGAGCTTCAAACTTGATGATCTACTTGATTCCCCTGTTTTGTGACTGTTGTGTGAAATTTGGTGTTGTTGCATGATCATATGGCCTCCATTTCGTGTGAAAATGCATGGAGTTGATGTACACTCATTGTTCTATATGTTAGCCTTCATGCTTTAAGTATTTGGTTCCATTTGAAGCCTCAAAACCGCAAGACATGGCCTGTTCTTATGCATGATCTTTGACAGAATTGTTGCTGTTGAGTTTGGTAACTTGTTGGTCCTTCTAATGTGCTTTAAATTGTACCATTTTGCATATATATGATGTATATTAGTTGTTTTGTATGTTAGCATGCATGCCCCAAAGTTTCAGATCCAAATTCAAGCCCTAAGTACTTGATCAAGGCATGATAGAATCATTAGGTTTCATATGTGCGATTTTGGCGACCCAGTTTTGTTGCATGGATTCGATGATCATAACGTGTGATTTAGCTTTTGCACTCTAAATGAAAAATGTTCATAACATGCCAAATATGCTGCATATTAAGTTTCAGAGCATTTGGAGTTCATTTGGTATGCTTTTGGATTGAGTTTGTAAGGGATCAGTTTTGCCAAAAAAACCTTGTGAACGGTTTTGGTTCTGTACCGTGACACCCCCGTGTCACATTTACTCATAAGAGTGAGACACGGGCGTGTCACACTCTCTGGGCAGCTCTGTACTGAGCCACGCCCGTGGCTCAGTTGGGCAAGGGTTGGTGACACCCCCGTGTCACTTCCCATGCGCAGTCTTCGTTACTTCCTCTTCGGTTTTTGATTTATTTCCCCTCCTTAATGACTTTATCTCCTTTTGTGTTAAACTATGAACTTGTTTTGCTTTGTGTTAGGAGTATTGTGGTTCAATTTCGTGGCATTTGGATGTGTTATAGGCATGCTTTTACTTGATGCCGTTTATGTGTGTTTATATGTCGTTTATGAATCGCCTCACTTATTTTCTGTATCATATGACTTCTTCTTGTTGTCAAACCTTGGATATATGCTATGTTATGTAATATGAAATATGTAGTAGCTTGTTGGGGGAGTTTGAACATGTTCTATGCTTCTATTTGAGTTCTTGAATAAATTGAATGGAGATATGAATTGAATGATCTATGATTGAACAAGTGAATAAATTGGTTATATGATTTTCATGATCTTTATGTTTTTATATCATGCTTGAGCATTGCCGTGCGTCATATATGGTTCATTTAGAGTTTTGAGTCTCACGAACACGTCTTGTGGTCTTTTGTACAGTTTGTCTCCAGGGTGGAGAGCTTTTGATCGTTCAGGCACTTGGTGCTCGATCCTTGTTTCATCGCGGTTCAGGTGAGGGTGGTTTTCGTTGTAGCTATATAACAAACCCTATAACCCTTATGTGCAATGCTTTGGCCAAAAACCTTATAATTATATATATATGATTTCCAAACGAAGCTATCGAGTAAATTCTTCTGAATTATACGTATGAGCGTACATAAGCTTAAAAATGGTTTTGTAATGAGGCTATGCTCCAAACCGTGTGTCGTCATGCTAGCTATGGATTAGGATGACACGGAGAGGTACGTATATAGCATATGCCGAGTTACAAGGTAAGGTATGATTTCTTATAGTATGTATCATAGGTATGTATTAATATGTTTTGGCGAGACACATTTATTACTTATTACAGAACGGGCCCCGGGACTTAGTATATGTGGCTAACCGAGGAAGCAAGGGCTGACGGGGATCCCATATACTAGTCCCAACCAAATTACAGCGGTACCGGACCTCGTCAGGAGATTGGCGGGGAAAGGGAGCTGAGTGCCATCTGGGGAGTCATGTAACCCCTTTTGGTCAAAGACAGGGTGGTCGGGCCTTGCAAACCCACCACCAACCCGGAGGAAGAAGGTTGGAACTTATTTATAATTGAAATGATTGATTGACTGATTGATTATTGATTGATAGGCACTGTGCGGGAAGGCCGGGAATCGGATTGCCCAAACAAATATATTTAGGATATGACATGATTTATGGTCTGCCTGTATTATGATATATTGCATGATCGCCTAATCAATATATTATTGATAATTGTTGTACACGGTCGGAGTTTGGATGGAGGTTGTGCACGCTCACTCGCCGAGCCTTATATTTATGTATGATTTATGAATGTAATGAATTTAATATGAATTAGTCATAAAAGTCGAGCATTGTTTATCTATTTTCTTGCCCTTAGTGGGAACTAATTTCTAATAAAACCTTGCTCGGGATTTATGACTTGCATGTGCATGTTTTATATATATATATCGCTCCTGCTCACTCAGTCTTCTAGAGACTGACCCCTCTCCCTCCCCACTCTTTTAGTGTGCAGGTTTGATCTTTGGAGTTTCGAGCTAGGCGGAGGAGTTTGGAGTCCTTTTGTGGGTCGAGTTAGGTTAGGAGAGTCTCTGCACTCATTCATGTATTGGAATTATGTATGATTCGTGTTATTATATCATGAACTTGAATATTTATGTAATTGTCATTGAATTGTATTACTGGATTTCGTTATTGTTTAAAAGAGGCCTGAAGAGCCCAAATTCTGCCTATGGTTTGTATGATTGAACTTTGGTTTTTCTATGCATCATATTTTATTGTATGGTTATCACTGCAGGGTCTAGCTCCGCCTGGCTTAGATAAGTTTTTATGTTTGTCTCCCGTTCGCTATGGTTGGATACGGGTGCGGAGTCACTGTTTCGTTACTCGTGTCGAGCCATAGTGCGGGGGATGTGGTGCCTCACGTGCGGGGTGCTACATCCTTAAGTGGTATCAGAGCCCGGTTGCAAAACCGGTGTTCTTGAGTCGTGTCGGAGTCAGTCTAAGTCGAACGGCTTAGGGACTATATGGCAATGTGTGCATTGCATTGATCTTGAACATGAATTTGGCTTTCCTTCTTGAATTTCGTTGGACTATCTGTTGCATTTACATAAGGATCCTTGCAATAATTGTTGAAAATGTGTCATGAGCATGCACTAATCGCATGCATCTACTCTTGAAATAAGCTGTGATTTATAGGTTATGGAGATAATATCAAACCACGGCCAAGTTCGACGATAAAGAAGATCGATTGCAAACTTTTCTGAGACAAGGAAGATGGGCAGGATACTCTGGGAAGAATGTAGAGAATTAGAGATGTGAGACTTCCCAAATGGAGCTAGAGTCAAGGAAGAGGATTCGGAATGAGAAGATTGAATCTTGAGATGCGATGGCAGAGAGACATTTGGTGAAATCGGAATAGGAATTAATCATGGGGTTGTTGGGACTCAAAAGACTAAATTATGAGGATTTGCTACTTGGAGTATTTTAATTGGATTCAGCAAGATCGGACAACCTAAGGAATGAAGGGAACAAAACCTTGAAGATAAATTGGTCCCGGATTTGGATCGTGGAAGGGGTACTAGTAATTAAGAGGAGTAGGAATAACAAGGGTCCGGTAGAGGTTATGTATCAGGGGTCTACAAAGAAGAACATCGAACTCAGCCTAGTGATTAGAAGTCAGGTTTTAGAAGACGAGCATTTGGATAAACACAAATAGAGGGAAGGTGGCGATATGGAGAGCAGGATTTGAGATCATTTTCCAAATCCAAGCTGAATTGTCATGTTGTGAGATTAAATTGGAAGATATGGAGCAACAAATGGAAATGAGAAAGAGAGGAAATCGTGCGCTCAAGTAGAAGAAATTGGAGGTGAATTGAATCCACAAAGGATAAGCGCGGGATTCTTGATTGAGACGACGATTGGAAGTAAAGGTCGAATTTAGAGAATAGATTGGATGCTAACTCCTTGGAAGTGGAAGATACAAGTTGATTTATAAAGATGCATGGAAATGTCGAAGACCGTGGGAAAGGCCATGAATAATTACCAAGTCAAAGTAACCGCGGAACTTGGAGTAGCAAGGAAAAGCTGTCGAGCTAACTATTTACCCCATTGGTGACAGGTTCCAAAGCATTCATAGCACGTGCATCATATTTTGCATTAATTATTTATTCTCGTGATTTTATGTTATCCGTACATTTCTAATTGGTTTGGTTGCGCTAATGTGTGGTATAATTGCTGGGTGTAAACGTGACACATGCATTGCCATCTTTACCCGACATGCATTTTAGTGTTTACTTGATAGGAAAATCTGGCACCTCAATTGTCAAGTATATCCTCGCTCGAACCATATCTGAGTTAAGGGAAAGGAAATAATGGCGTGGCCCATGACAAGAAAGACAATTGGGAAATAAAGAACTTTAGGTAAGGGATAGGTTAGTGGAAAGGACCTCCGAAGGAAAGTCAGATTAGATTCATCTTTGGGGTGTTCGGATCGAATAAGAATGGGGAAGAGAGATTGAGGGAGTTCGATGAAAAAGCAAAATTTTAAGGGGGAGAGTGCGTCCGAGAGATAAAATGGAGGATGGAAGTAGTGCTCGAATAAATATGTCAATAGCAACAACGGGGATGCAAATTAAGGAGAATCCGGATATCCAAATGGTGACCATTGGAAATGAATAAGAAGACGGTAATGGTTAAGTTGTTAGGAGAGAAGTGTCAATGCCAAATTCGAGGGAAGATTTTTCGCGATATAAAGAAGAGAGTTATTAAACGACTCTATGCCTGGAATTCTAAATTGGGAGTGATGAAATTATATGGGAGTTTCCGTGACCTCCTAAGATGGAATTAACTAAAGGAAAATTTGATCAATCTATTAGATGAGGTGATGTTGTCGACCAAGATTTATTCAGCAGAAGTATTAAGGGATCCGAGACAACATTATTAAGTTATCGGTTCTATCAAAGGTGATCCGGAAGGAAATCCACGAAGAAACCAAACCGGAGAAGATGATCATTGGAGGATTTACATCGAACTTCAAGAGTCATCAAGAACACTCTATCTTCGATTCAAGAAAAATGGAGCTAGATGCCAAACATAACCTGAAGGAGGGTTAAAAGGAGGTGAATGGATTTGTTAAGATAGAAGCTATAGGTCTAACTTCGAGACAGATGATCTAAGGATATTCGGGGAGGTCAAGCTCGGTTAATTAAAAAGAATTGGATGGTCGAACGAAGATTGTGGGAAATGGTGAAGACTGGAAATAGTACAAGTCAGAACGGATCCAAGAGTATGATCCTTAAAGGATTTATCAATAGCTTCACCGAGGAACCTTGAAGAGGTTCAAGACAAGCTGACCATTGAGCTATCTTCAGGATAGATCCTACACTGGACAACGGCAACTCTCAGTTCTAAACTTTGAAACTTCGGTGAACGGTACTTATAGCATTCATGATACATGCATCCATGCAATTTTAACTTATATAATTTTTATGATTAGGTGCTTTAATCTTGTATTGTTTTAAATTACTTGGAGTGATTGGATATCAATGTGGGCGACATTTGTTACTTGCTTTGGGTGCCTTACGTGATTTTAAATTTGGCTTTTGCGTGAGTTGCTTGGGAGTATTGGAGACTTCCTTGCTTTATTTTCAGTTAAGAGACGGGGATTCTCTTATTTTGTTTGAGAGACGGGGTACTCTCTTTGCTTGCGAGAGACGGGGTTCTCTCATTGTTATTGGAGAGACGGGGTTCTCTCATTGCTGCTTGAGAGACGGGGCTCTCTCCTTGTTGTTTGTGAGAGACGGGGAATCTCTCATTATTTGATTTCAAGCGTGTTTTGAATCCGAGGACGGATTCTTTTAAGGGGGAGAGATTGTAACGCCCCCGTTTTTCAGTTTAAATAATGTGACGTATTTGTTTATAAATTGCGCAAATTAAGTATTTAATTATATGATTAATTGTTTATAAGTGTTTTTATTTGATTTAAAACCGTAAACTTTTGTTATTTAATTTAATTAATATGGAATTTAAGTTTAGTAAGTTATTTATAACAATATAAATTCGTTCATGCGCATGAGCGTTCTAATTGTGCTTTGTTCATATATGTATTGATATCGAAATGTCGTGAAAATTTAATAGGTCGTAAATATGTGTGTTATGAACATGCCTATATGCTCGGTTTATGTTTTCGGATTCATTTGACGTGTTTATGAATTTAATTTTGATTGTGGAACCAAATCGGGGGCTAACGAGCAATTAGCGCACCCTTGGTTCCGTACGTGATATCTTGAGCTCGGGAATTCGGATTCGAATTCCGTCAACTCCGTTGCCTTCGTATCGACGATTCGGAGACAATGGAACAAGCCTCATACCTTTTTGAAATCATTAAGACCTCCGAAATCCAACCGTAACGGACAACTCGTGTAAGAAGAGCTATTCATGTTGACTAGTCTCCTTGGTGGGACCCTTTTTACTTAACCAAACTTAACCAAAGATTAACCATGACTTATCTACCTTGAGTTAAGCCCTTTCTCTCCTCTTTATCTCTGAAAACCGAACCATATGCCTCCATTTCCAGCTGCAACTGATCGAGAGAAGGGAGAAGAGGAGAAAGGAAGAAAACCTTGGCCATCCTTTGTGATTTTGAGCTCAAATCACCATTTTTCTTCACCAAAACTTCAAGGTATGAATATTTATGTCTTCTCTACTCACTTATGCTTGATTTCATCTATTTAAAACATGATTTGGATCAGATTTGATTAGGGTTTGAATGTTGGGTTTTGTATAAACTTTTGGGGATTTTTGCTCTAGTGACCTATATGTTGGTGTGGCTGAATTTCTTGCTTATATGTGATCATATAAACTTGTTTCTTGGCTTATTTCTTTCCTAACTCATAGTATATGATGTTAGGAGGATTTCATCTCTTGCTCCTTTTATAAAATTATGAGTTATGGAGCTTCAAACTTGATGATCTACTTGATTCCCCTGTTTTGTGACTGTTGTGTGAAATTTGGTGTTGTTGCATGATCATATGGCCTCCATTTCGTGTGAAAATGCATGGAGTTGATGTACACTCATTGTTCTATATGTTAGCCTTCATGCTTTAAGTATTTGGTTCCATTTGAAGCCTCAAAACCGCAAGACATGGCCTGTTCTTATGCATGATCTTTGACAGAATTGTTGCTGTTGAGTTTGGTAACTTGTTGGTCCTTCTAATGTGCTTTAAATTGTACCATTTTGCATATATATGATGTATATTAGTTGTTTTGTATGTTAGCATGCATGCCCCAAAGTTTCAGATCCAAATTCAAGCCCTAAGTACTTGATCAAGGCATGATAGAATCATTAGGTTTCATATGTGCGATTTTGGCGACCCAGTTTTGTTGCATGGATTCGATGATCATAACGTGTGATTTAGCTTTTGCACTCTAAATGAAAAATGTTCATAACATGCCAAATATGCTGCATATTAAGTTTCAGAGCATTTGGAGTTCATTTGGTATGCTTTTGGATTGAGTTTGTAAGGGTCCAGTTTTGCCGGAAAAACCTTGTGAACGGTTTTGGTTCTGTACCGTGACACCCCCGTGTCACATTTACTCATAAGAGTGAGACACGGGCGTGTCACACTCTCTGGGAAGCTCTGTACTGAGCCACGCCCGTGGCTCAGTTGGGCAAGGGTTGGTGACACCCCCGTGTCACTTCCCATGCGCAGTCTTCGTTACTTCCTCTTCGGTTTTTGATTTATTTCCCCTCCTTAATGACTTTATCTCCTTTTGTGTTAAACTATGAACTTGTTTTGCTTTGTGTTAGGAGTATTGTGGTTCAATTTCGTGGCATTTGGATGTGTTATAGGCATGCTTTTACTTGATGCCGTTTATGTGTGTTTATATGTCGTTTATGAATCGCCTCACTTATTTTCTGTATCATATGACTTCTTCTTGTTGTCAAACCTTGGATATATGCTATGTTATGTAATATGAAATATGTAGTAGCTTGTTGGGGGAGTTTGAACATGTTCTATGCTTCTATTTGAGTTCTTGAATAAATTGAATGGAGATATGAATTGAATGATCTATGATTGAACAAGTGAATAAATTGGTTATATGATTTTCATGATCTTTATGTTTTTATATCATGCTTGAGCATTGCCGTGCGTCATATATGGTTCATTTAGAGTCTTGAGTCTCACGAACACGTCTTGTGGTCTTTTGTACAGTTTGTCTCCAGGGTGGAGAGCTTTTGATCGTTCAGGCACTTGGTGCTCGATCCTTGTTTCATCGCGGTTCAGGTGAGGGTGGTTTTCGTTGTAGCTATATAACAAACCCTATAACCCTTATGTGCAATGCTTTGGCCAAAAACCTTATAATTATATATATATGATTTCCAAACGAAGCTATCGAGTAAATTCTTCTGAATTATACGTATGAGCGTACATAAGCTTAAAAATGGTTTTGTAATGAGGCTATGCTCCAAACCGTGTGTCGTCATGCTAGCTATGGATTAGGATGACACGGAGAGGTACGTATATAGCATATGCCGAGTTACAAGGTAAGGTATGATTTCTTATAGTATGTATCATAGGTATGTATTAATATGTTTTGGCGAGACACATTTATTACTTATTACAGAACGGGCCCCGGGACTTAGTATATGTGGCTAACCGAGGAAGCAAGGGCTGACGGGGATCCCATATACTAGTCCCAACCAAATTACAGCGGTACCGGACCTCGTTAGGAGATTGGCGGGGAAAGGGAGCTGAGTGCCATCTGGGGAGTCATGTAACCCCTTTTGGTCAAAGACAGGGTGGTCGGGCCTTGCAAACCCACCACCAACCCGGAGGAAGAAGGTTGGAACTTATTTATAATTGAAATGATTGATTGACTGATTGATTATTGATTGATAGGCACTGTGCGGGAAGGCCGGGAATCGGATTGCCCAAACAAATATATTTAGGATATGACATGATTTATGGTCTGCCTGTATTATGATATATTGCATGATCGCCTAATCAATATATTATTGATAATTGTTGTACACGGTCGGAGTTTGGATGGAGGTTGTGCACGCTCACTCGCCGAGCCTTATATTTATGTATGATTTATGAATGTAATGAATTTAATATGAATTAGTCATAAAAGTCGAGCATTGTTTATCTATTTTCTTGCCCTTAGTGGGAACTAATTTCTAATAAAACCTTGCTCGGGATTTATGACTTGCATGTGCATGTTTTATATATATATATCGCTCCTGCTCACTCAGTCTTCTAGAGACTGACCCCTCTCCCTCCCCACTCTTTTAGTGTGCAGGTTTGATCTTTGGAGTTTCGAGCTAGGCGGAGGAGTTTGGAGTCCTTTTGTGGGTCGAGTTAGGTTAGGAGAGTCTCTGCACTCATTCATGTATTGGAATTATGTATGATTCGTGTTATTATATCATGAACTTGAATATTTATGTAATTGTCATTGAATTGTATTACTGGATTTCGTTATTGTTTAAAAGAGGCCTGAAGAGCCCAAATTCTGCCTATGGTTTGTATGATTGAACTTTGGTTTTTCTATGCATCATATTTTATTGTATGGTTATCACTGCAGGGTCTAGCTCCGCCTGGCTTAGATAAGTTTTATGTTTGTCTCCCGTTCGCTATGGTTGGATACGGGTGCGGAGTCACTGTTTCGTTACTCGTGTCGAGCCATAGTGCGGGGGATGTGGTGCCTCACGTGCGGGGTGCTACAATCCATTGTCGGGATAGCAATCCACACCAACCTAAATTCAATTCATGTTAGAGATGTTCTTAACAATATAACATAAAGAAAGAAACATGAAACGAGAAAAGCAGGATTGAAACTCCCTTCGAAAAACCAATTTTGCGAAAGTAGAAAACTGCCAGTCACAAAACCCTCGTGAAAAAATTCATCCTTCAGGATATGGACGAACGGTTTTCGCCATCTTCTTTGGTTTGATTTTTTCATTCGCTTCACGTCGGGTTCAGAATCGTTTCATCATCCCTTCTGATCGTTTTGCTTAATCCCCACTTTTGGTAAAGCTCGAATCTTCAAAACTTCTAACTTGAAGTCTCTAGAGATAGTCCACCAACTTGATCACAATCTAACTAGTAAGGATGCTAGTTCTCTAGTTAGTGTTTAGGCTTAACCTAGGGTTTAATTTAATCTTGGAGAAAGGAAGGTGTTCAACACATGAACCAAGAATTGTCAATTAGCTCTAAAGGGGAGCATGAGTTCCCCTATATATAAGAAAGGGGAGGGACGAAATTCCTAGTCCTTAATGGGCTAGGATTTTGGTCTCTCTCTCTCCTATTACTTGATCATCAAGTAATTTTGACTTTGACTTTGAATTCTAATTCAAATCAACTTTCAAGAGAGCTAAAAATATCCAAACTATTTTTGGATAATTTTATACTTTATTTATTTAAAATAAATAACTTATTTTATCTAATTAATTAATTCATAATTTATTAACTAGATTATTTTCTCCAAAATAAGACTTTCTTTTTAATTCAAAATTAAACCAAAGTCTATTAAATAATTAACAAATTAATTATTTAATATATTATTAAATAATCACGTGTGGCACACGTGTCACAATGACACGTGTCCAGTCACGTGACCCACACGTGTGGTTTCACACGTGTGGAACCCTCTAGGCTTGATTAACTCGTTTAATCATTTTAAAGCCTCAACTCATGTAACCAAGTTGTTGTGTGTGACCCTCTAGGTTCTCAATTCAATTAGTAGTGACCCTAATTAATTAATTCACTAATTAATTAATCAGTCCACAGATTAAACGACCATAGTCTAGCAACAGGTGTTTAACCCCTAGCTGAATTGGAATGTTCGGATTCGACAGAACCTTTAAGTCATTGATTCATGTGAGATACAATCCTCCTACTTACTATCTCTCAACCAAGATCTAGGGCAAGGGAATAATCAGAACCCTAATAATCCGGTCTTAAAGCTAAGTGCATTTCATATCCATTTGATCTCAATCCAAGAAACCCTTTTCTTGATGTCTTGATCTACTGCCTTGGCCAAGGACTCCATATGGCATATGAATGACTTACACAATAAGAGATCACCTTGCATATGCAAGTGTAGGTCCTTTCTTGATTCTCATTCACTTTCATGAATCACTTGTGCAGCCCCAGCATAAGCCTTGAATCAGTTGTCTAAGGCGACACCCTTTAAAGCTTATACCAAAGACTACAGAGTTAATTCATAAAGTGACAAGGAACCTCAAGTCTAAGGATCAATTAATCACATCAATGACTCGTGAGATATTTCCTAATCTGGAAGTTTCCATTTCCTGAAATAGAAACTTCCTTTCCCATTCAGGAATGTTCTCACACGGGGCACCTCAGTGAACTTACTTATTAAAGTAAGCACCCTCATGTATCACGCACGTATTAACTATACACTTTGCACCTCCATGAAACAAGGTGGTCCTTCTTAAGGGCGTGATCCCACAAGCAAGCCTTAGAGGAGTCAGGTTGACACTCCCACTGTCTGTAGGACTCATCGGCTTGGAGTATTTTACTAATCATGACTTATGTGATATAGGGCTCGCTTCATGAACCATTTCACCTAAATGGTAGAGTCCTAAAGTCATCAGGATTAGGGGAGTTCTCATACATGCACACATAATGGAAACACTCAAAACACGTATTGGCATATAAAGAAGTGTTTGCCTATGATCAATCGTATATTATTCAAAGATTGTCTGTGATACAAGAAAAGTCCCAAAGCAGATTACGTCGAATCGGCTTTCTAGGGCACTATTCCTAACATGATATCCGAGGTAAACTTCTTATATAGTTTATGTTAGTCAATACATGTATGATCCTTGTTTTTATTGTTTTTAT
This sequence comes from Lantana camara, assembly GCA_037501455.1. Classification (NCBI taxonomy): domain Eukaryota; kingdom Viridiplantae; phylum Streptophyta; class Magnoliopsida; order Lamiales; family Verbenaceae; genus Lantana; species Lantana camara. The sequence continues at coordinate 60,557,123 of CM074857.1, read as the reverse complement.
TTTGGTTCACTCGTTGCAGCATTTGGAAGAGTGTTTGGCCAATATAAGGCTTAAACAAAAAAGGCTCCCAGATCAATATGCTCAGGATTGTTTGGTCCGCGATGAGACTTTCTTCCAACATCTTAAAACGAATTATTATCTATCAAGGGGGCTTATTACAGAGGAAGATTCAATTGGTATTGGTGAAGATGGCAATATCATAATTACAAATAAGCCAAATACTGCTGCCAATGCTCCGAGGGGTGCCAAAGTTGGAGTTAGGGTTGCTGCCAAGAGTACCAAGGGTGCGAGGTCTGTGAATGTACCCAAAGAAGACCTCCGGTCTGCCTCGCATTCATTTGATGTGATGCGTAGGATCTGGAATAATCCCATCAAGTGGAAGGAGGACACTGTTCTGCCGTATACAATTGGTTTTCTACCATTTTTGCATGGCCGTGCATGGGAAGGAGCTAATAAATTTTATGGCGTAGTCAACGTAGGAAATTCCCATTGGGTGGCCGTTGAGATTTTGCCCCAAGAGGGAGTCATCAAAGTATACGACAGCGGTGGTGGTTCCCTTGACCACAGGAATTACCAAATTGCTTTGAACCATCTGTGTGTTTTCTTTCCCAAATTGTTGGCCCACATAGGAAAGTTCAGGCATTTAGGTGACAGTCTCAACCACATGTGGAAGTTGCAACTTGCTCCGTGTCCAAAAAATAAACGAAGGTACATATAAAATTTACTAACTTAAAAATTTTTTATTATATTTTTATTTAATTTCTTTTTTTTTTCCAGTAGCGATTGTGGACTCTATTCCTTATATTACATTGAGCTTCTCATGCGTGGGGAACCGATGGAAATTCTGGATGACGATAATACCTCTTTTTTAAGGTTACGTTTAGCATCCGAAATATTTTTTGGAGTTGATAAATACAATATTTAAGTTCCACAGTATGTATTCATAATATTTATGTCCAATTCCTTAATGAATCGCATGCGCTATTCTTCATCTACATCTAGTTATTTATTTGATTTAAATATTTATAGATTTATTTTTACCCTAAAAATTTAATTAATCGCGCAAGCGATTCATCTACATGTAGTTATTTATTTGATTTAAATATTTATTTGATTTATTTTTACCCTAAACCCTAAAAATTTGATATAGTCGAATGCATCTACAAAGTACGAACCGAATAATATTGAATGTATGTAGCCCTAATTTTTTTCCTATAAAATGTACAATTCCCTAATAAATCGCGCGCGCGATTCTTCATCTACTTCTAGTTATTTATTTTATTTAAATAATATTTATTTATTTTCAGTAATTAATCGATCGCGTGCGGTTGATTCTTCTTCTAAATCGAAATATTTTTTTAATTATTTAATCGTAATAATTAAATCGCTTGAACGATTAAATCTATCGCGTGAGAGATTTAATGAATCGCGCAAATGGGATTATTTAGAAATAATTGAATGCATATATCCCTAATTGTTCATATAAATAATTCAGTTCCCAAATAAATCGCGCACTCGATTTAATGAATCGCTCTTTGATTTTGTGCCTATATCCAATTATTTATTTTTTGAATGAATCGCTCACTCGATTTATAGAATCGCTCCCTCGATTTTTGAGCTAAATGGGATTACTTATTTTTTTAAGTGAATCGCGGACTCGATTTAATGAATCGCTCATTTGATTTTGTGCCTACATCCAATTATTTATTTTCTAATTTTACCCTACACCCTAAATTTGATCTAATCGAATGCATTTTCCACTTACAAACCGAAAAATACTGAATGCATGTAGCCTTGGTTTTTCCTGTAAAAAAACCCAATTCCAAATAAATCGCGCAAGCGATTCTTCAGTTATATCTTGTTATTTATTTTATTTAAATATTATTTTGATTTATTTTTACCCTAAACCCTAAATTTGATATAATCGAATTCATCATCGCGCAACCGATTTAATGAATCCCGCAAGCGATTCTTCATCTATATCGAGTTATTTATTTTTTTTATTTCACCCTACACCCTAAATTTGATGTAATCGAATTCCACTTACGAACCGAAAAATACTGAATTCATGTAGCCCTAGTTTTTCCTATAAAAAACCCAATTCCAAATAAATCGCGCAAGCGATTTAACGAATCGTGCAAGCGATTCTTCATTTATATATTGTTATTTATTTTATTTAAATATTATTTTGATTTATTTTTACCCTAAACCCTAAATTTCATATAATCGAATTCATCATCGCGCAAGCGATTTAATGAATCCCGCAAGCGATTCTTCATCTATATCGAGTTTTTTTTTTTTTTTTACCCTACACCCTAAATTTGACATAGATGAATAATCGCTTGCGTGATTCATTAAATCGCTTGCGCGATTTATTTCGAGTTATTTATTTGATTTATTTTTTTACTAATCGCTCAATTGATTTCATGAATCGCTAGATTGATTACATTTTCAAACCAATCGTCATAGTATTGAATGCATTGCCAACCAATCGTCAAAATAATTAATGCATTGTCAACCAACTTTATTGAATGCATGCAACCCTAATTCTTTCTTTAAACAGTCCAATTACGAAGCTCATCCTCACAACATATCTCGTATGGTAGATTATTTTTATTGATTTATATGTGCTTTAGCTCTCACGGATCTGTGCATTCCCAATATGTCCGTTCAATGGGCAGACTTGAGACAGTCTATGCACAGGTCGGTGAGAGCTATAGCACACTTAAATGAATCTAATCATAGCACGCGATTCATTGATCCAGCACGCGATTCATTGAATTTAGTGATAAAAAGATTTTTTCAATAACTTGAATCGCATGCTCGATTAATGGAATCGCGCACTCGAATTTACTCAAGCAATTTTTGCAACTTCCTTCCTCTATGTGTTATTGCTGTCTTCAAACTCGAATAAATAATACAGTTGATATTGATGATTCGGTGTTATGATATAAACACCGAACCATCAATACCACCATTATTATTTAAAGTTTGGCAAGATCAATAAAAATGCTTTCCAAAGCAGCGGCGACGGCGACAAGAAGAGAAAGGAAATATATTCAGATGAGGCGAACGAAGAGAGACAGATCTGGGGGATGTCGGCGAAGAAAATCGACAGGATAAGAGAGGAAGAGGAAAGGAAGGAAAAATGTTAGTGATATAGCATAAAGTGGCCGAGGCACGTGGCACGCCTTAGAGGAAGCCACTTGGACATCTCGCCACCTCAAGCAGACCAAGGTCCCTACGCCAACGGAACAACGGATGGAACACGACCCGTTATACCTTAACGGATCGAATTCGATCCCTATCCCCAAAAGGGATCGAACCCGATCCCCATGCTTCAAGGGATCGATCCGATCCGATCCTTAGGCTTAAGGGTCGATCCGATCCCTATCCCGAAGACGGATCGATCCGATCCCGTATACCACAAGGGATCGAACTCGATCCCGTATCCGCAACGGACGGTCCGTCCTTGCCCCCGCACGGGAACCACGTATGAAGCGTCCTTATCCCGCATAAGGGTTGGGGTCTAACTCGACCCCATCAACGGGTTCCCTATCACGGACATCCTTCATAACGACTTGCTTAACCTCGACCTTGCGGATCGAGATCCTACGTCACCCGGCGATAAGATGCCATAAAGCATCTTTGTCGGGACACGTGTAACTCCCCTATTTACCACGGTTAGACGCGCTACAGTGCATTTAATGCTTCCGGTATATGTCTACGCCCAAAAGGGAAACAAAGTACACTCGACCTCAGGCACCAGCTCAGGCGTCCGACAAAAGAACCGATCGACTGCAGAGCATTTAATACGTAGTCACGGTACACGCACTACTGTGTTAATTGCTCTCGACTATAAATACCCAAGTCTTGAACAGTGTTTGATAAGCAATTAAGAGCATTTATTTCGCTTCTCTAGCATTTATTTCTCTCTCTAAGAATCTCCCACTGACTTGAGCGTCGGAGTGCCAAACTTGGGTCCAATCCCAAGTCCCCAATTTGGTCTTTGAGCTCACGTTTATCTAAGTGTTTTCAGATCGACTAAAGAGCCCACCTTACAAATTCTTGACTGATTGACCCGAGAGTGCCAGCTAGACCTCCAACTCAGCTAAACCATTTTCGGGCCGGATCAGTTTGGCGCCGTCTGTGGGAAGCACTTCTCTCTCTTTACCTTGATCTTGAGTGAAACACTTTCTCTTCTCCTACAATCATGGCGAACACACGGAAGACCCGACAGGAGGAGGACTTGGAGGAGGTCACCAAAGGCAGGCACGATACCAACGCGCCGCTTGGTCATCCCCCCACTGCTCCCCCCGTCGTCGGGATCGGTGGCCCCAGCGCCAGTGTGGTCTTGCCTCAAACAGAGGCTGCTCCAAGGGTCGCCATTACACAGGCCGACCTTGATGCTTTCCTCGACCAATGGCGGGTCAAGATCGAGCAGGCCCAAGCCGAGGGCCGAGAGCCGAGACGCCCCGAATTGTCGAGGGCTAGTCCCACTACTATCCCCAGCCCAGTGATCGCCAGCGGTCTGGGACCCACGGCACAGACTTATGGGTCTGCTGTCCTCTATTACCTCCAGCCGCTCAACGACGGACCCGCTCAGGTCATCTGGGGCCTCTCCCCCCAGACGGGCGCGGGCCAGGTACCGGTCCAAGGATTTGCACCTCCCTCGCCGCCCGCTGGAGGAAGCAAGCAGGTCCCGTTGGAGGGCCATGGGGATTCGGAACATCCTAGCCGCGCGAATCGCGGCAAACAAGTGGTCGATGACGACCACGACGAGTACGATGATTTGCGGAACCGGATACCCACTCGATCCGCCTGCGACGAGGCGGATAGGATCGCGGGCCAGGAGAACGGACAGGATCGATATGTCGATCCGCCACGGAGGCGGGTGCAAGACCGCCTGGGGGATCGAGGATCTGTGGTCTCCCCGAGGCAGGTCAATCTGCGTGCTGGGTTGAACCTCCGACCCCTGCACTATCGATCCGATCGGGAGGAAGCCTCCCCATTTTTTGACGACATTCTCCGCACAACCTGCGACGGAGATCGAATCCCCTCGGGATTACCTCTATACAACGGGACGACCGATCCCGAAAAACATGTTACCTCTTTTGAAAACAGAATGCTGTTGCACCCCCACTCGCAGCAGATTTGGGCCAAGATATTTGTGACCACTTTAACGGGCCCGGCGCAAGACTGGTTCATCCGCCTGCCGCCACGATGCATCCGAACCTACAATCACTTCGTAGATCGGTTCCTCGCTCATTTCTCCTCCATGACAGGGGAAAAGCTGCTTCCTTCTTATCTCAACAACCTCCGACAGGAAAAAGGGGAATCCCTTCGAGACTTCTTCACCCGATTCTCAAGGGAAGTGGTTCGGGCCGAGGACCCGACGATGGACACTCTGCTTCCTGTCGTCCATCGAGCGCTACGCAACCGCCTGTGGGCGGATGAGATAATCCGGGCCAATTCCTGTTTTGGTGACAATCATGTGACATGCATTTATTTTCAAAGGAAGTCGTGAGTACAGGTTGTAGAAATGATATCAAACCATGGCCAACTTTTATGACAACCTCAGCATATTACAAGTACTACTTCTTTAGCTTGGAAGGGTAAGGAAATGGGCCGGGAAATTCATGCGCGGATCTGAGGGCCATTAACTTTTCCATTGGGTTATGATTCAAAGGATAAGATCCAGAACAAAAGAATCAACTGTGGGAACTTATATTACCAAAAAGGGTGCATCAACCGGGCGAGGAAGTCTATTCCATTCAAGGATAAGGCGAAGGGAGAATTGGGGGTACTAATTATTCAAGATTCGGAAGTATGGCCAAGTTAAGAAACTCAGTTAGTTGGAAGCGAAATCCAGGTGAGAGAAGAGAATAATTCAAGTAATTTCGATGGACCTAGAAGAATCGAATAATCCATTTATGGGAAGCTAGGATGCTAGAGATTCTATACTCGGGTGGATTAAGTTTATTTTCCAGATTCAAGTCGAATTGTCGTGGTAAGAGCGCGAAGTGGGAGATATGGAGCAACAAATGAAAATGGTAAATGACGATAAAGAACTTTTGAAGGGAAATTATATGCTCAAGGTGTAGGCAAGTAAGAAGACAAGTCATATAACCGATTCAATTCGTAAAGAGTAGATTTAAAGGATTTCAATCAAGGTGGCAACCAGGTGAATCGGGACAATAATTGGAGATTAGTTCTTCGAGGACAGTTAGGAAACTAACTACATAAGGGGAGAAGAATTTGAACTCAAGAATTATTATTTGGGACCATACAGTTACACAAGGTAATGCAAGAAAATTTAGATTAAGAAGGTAGCTATGGTAAAGGTTCGGGCAACACTTAGAGATCGGTATTAGGGAAAGAATTGGGTTCAAGAACTTTCAATCTCGAGCCATGGAGAGGTACAAGTTGATATCAGAGAATTTTAAAGATTTAGAAGACCGTGGGTAACAAGAAATGACTAAGAAATGCAAGGCAAGTTTGTAATTCAACAAACATAGAATGTAACTACGGTGACAGGTTCAATGCATCCATAAGCACGTGCATCATACGCTATTTTAAATTTTTAAATTTATTTATTTATATGTGCTCTCCCGATTGAGCTTAATTTTTCCAATGTGTTGAATTTTATTATTTACAAGTGTGTTACGTGCATTGGCATATTAATTCAACATGCATATCTAGTGTCTTAATTTCAGGATGCCTCAAGGTCGCCCTCATCGTGAACGGTTGCCTAGGGTTTCCCCACATCCACCCCATCCGGTTCAACCTCAGGAGTTTTTCGATTCCTTGGTTCGTTTGGTTGATCAGAAGATAAGAGAGTATGTTTCCGCAGCACCACTAACTTCATCACCACAACCGGCCCAAATTTCGATAGCATTTAGGGAGTTTCATAACCGACAAACCTCAAAGTTCTTTAAAGGAAATGATATTCAAGCTGAGTCACAGCTTAAGAAAGTTAAAAGAGTGTGGGAACTGATTCCATGTGACTCCCAAGAGAAGGTTCGAGGCACCACTCCTTTGAATGCAAGAAGGTCTAATCCTAAACCCGGGCAGGCTTTAGGTTCAAAATTTGGATAGAATTCCAACAAAGGAAAGCAACCTATTTCTCGTCATACACCAGCACCTCAAGAAAGACCTCAAAAGAAAAAGAATCGATTACTTAGATCGGGTTCGGGAGCTTCTCGTATCCCAGCTTCAACAACATCTTCAGGGAAGCTTCTTTGCGCTTATTGTGGGCGTGATAACCATACTTATAAGGGTTGTAGAAGACGGTTGGGTTTATATCTGTGTTGTGGAAGCGATGAGCATCAAATAGACACATGCTCAAAGCGACGAGGGAAATCTACCGGAGGTGAGAAACTGCTTGTTCGGGCTCGGGAATGTGTTCTTGAGAGAGAGGTGCAAAATGCATATGTGGAACCGGTCATGGAAGAAGAAGGTACCAATTATATGCATGACACAACCAACGGTGAACGGTACACCTAACCATGCATATCACATGCATCATGGATCTTATTGTTGTTGTATTTAATTTCTCGTCAGTTGTAAATTGGTTATTTATGAATGATATTTATGTGACTAATATGATTCTACTTGCCTATGTGACATTTATGTAAATGTTTCTACAATCTGTTCCCTTGAGTTGCTTTCATGTGTGTTGAGAGACGGGGTTCTCCCATTTCTTGTTGAAAGACGGGGTTCTTTCATTTCTTGTTTAAGAGACGGGGTTCTCTTATGGCTGGTACATCATTTTGAAACTCGACAGTAGACCTGGGGACCAGGTCTTTTTAGGGGGAGGGGGGAGGGGAATTGTAACGCCCCAGTTTTCATTTGCTAATTTCTTACGTTCCATTATAATTTTATAAATGATATTTTATCATACTTCCATGAAATTTTATGAATTCATATCAAATTTAGAATTTATTTCATGACTTGAAAATGTTTATTGCGTGAAATAATTACCAAGAATGATTTAATTGTCAACTTGTCCTTAAATGATCTTCCTTTAAAATTCAAGGACCCAATTGCATGTTTATTTCTTTGGATTTAATTGATCATTTCTCAAGCTTTTCATCCTTAATTGCATGACTTGTTAAGTTGAAGGATTAAATTACAAATTGATTATTTCATCAACTTTGAGGATGATGATTCACGTAATAAAGCATCTACATGCTTCCATGATCATTTCATCCAAAATTCATGCCCAATTTGCTCTTTGCTCTCACCGAACCATAACCTCTAAGAAAGAAGAAAGATTTTAGTGATTTCATCCAAGTTTTTCAAGGAAAATTCAAGCTTTGGAGCTCAATCATCCATCTTCATCTTCTTCATTCATTTATTCTCATTCAAGGTGGGTTTGATGCATGGATATGGGATTCTTGATCATTATATGATAGCTAGGGTTTATGACTTTAGGTAATACATGGATTATATGTTGTTTGATACATGAATAGATGATTATATCATGATTTGAGGTATGAATTCTTGAAGAAAGTGAGCTTATGTGATCATTTGGGTGTGAACATGAAAGTGGAGATTCTTGATGTTCTTGAGTGATTTAAGTGTTTATATGGAGTTTTATTGTACCTTAAACATGTATTCATGCTTACTCCCAGAATTCTTGCATTTTAATGTGAATTTGATGAAGTTTTGAGGTGTTTGTTTAGTTCCCGAAGCTCTCCCCTATTCTGCTCTGTTTCTGCAATTACAGAGGAGCGGGAACGGCCCTTCCCGTCCCCAGTTCATTCTGGGAACGGTTGTTCCCACTTCTTTGAACCAAAGCCGGTGTGCACATGGGAACGGCCGTTCCCATTTTGGCCTGTGAGCCGGAAGGGCCGTTCCCATCTAAAAGCGCCACTTTAAATATAAAATCGTGGGGCGTTTTCGGAGGGCATGGGAACGGTCCTTCCCATTTTACACTAAGGGCTGGAACGGCCGTGCCCAACTCTCTGGCAGAACAAAAGCTACTGCATAAAATGTGATTTTTGGGATTTTAATCCAATCATTTATTTGATCCCAAATTGTTATTATATGATCAATTACATGCCAAAACAAGATGTTTGCATGCTACATTGGGTATTGCACGTCATCTCGTTGCCTTTTCGCCGTTCGACATATTTGGTCCATTTTGAGTCAAGTCTCACGTACACATGTCTTTATTGCACAGACCAGCTTCCCCGTGACGAGGAGCAGGCCCGGTAGGCCGTGTCCTACTTGTATTTTGGCGGTAAAGGTGAGGTTTAGTTGCTAGTTATATAGAACCCGTATAACCCTTATGTGGAATTTCAAGCCAAAAGGTATATATATATATATATATCTATAGTTATTTCTAAACTCGTAAACAACTGCAAGCAAGCCATGTTCATGAAAAGAAAGTCGTGTATCGTGATTGATTGATTGATCGTGTTTTGGCGAGTAAAGCATGTTCGCTTTGGGCCCGAGGGTAGCGACTTGAGCCAACCGGGAAAGCATGGGCTGACAGGTAACTCTAGCGCTATCCTCACCACTTTGGGATGAACCCTGAATCCGCTAGGAGGTTAGTGGAGGAAGGAGTTCCAGGCTTAGGGATTCATGTACCCTCTGCTCAACGAGATTGGATGGTCGGGCCTTGCAAACCTACCATCATTGGAGGGAGAAGGAGACTGGGGACGGGTCCGGCACCACGGGCTGTCCTCGGGTTACTGTATTGCTTGCACCAGTTGTGTATTGATTGAGTACACTATCGCACTACTGCACTATAAATGAATTGCATGATCACGTGATTAATAACTCAAGCATGTAATGTTCACAATGGGTGTGAGGTTGGAGAATTGCCCTCACTCGCCGGGCTACGCATTAAAGGCATTAAAGTGACTAAAGTGTTTAATATTGATAGTTGTAATCTCGGGCAAAGTGTATTATATTTCGAACATATGTTACTTTCAGTTATAAAACCTTACCCGAGGTTATAACTTGCATGATACGTTCGCTAATATTTATTTATACCCCTCACTCGGTCTTTTGTAGACTGACACCTCACCTTTCAGGTTTCGCAGTGGCGTGCTAGGCGGGAGTCGTGTCGTGTTGTCCAGCTGAGTCTAGCACTTCATACATTTTCATGATGTTGATATTTCTGGATTTATCATATTTTGGTTCTTGTTAGTTTTGAAGACTTAAGCATGTATAGTATGACAGAGATGATAATGTATTGATATGTAAGCTAGAATATAATGAACTTTTGGATACTTGGTATGTGATAATAGAATGATAGTGCCTATGCTTGTCCTTTTGAATTTTCATGTTTTGGTATTTAAATGAAGTGGGGTCTAGTCCCGCCTAGCTAGCTTGTTTCTTTTACTGGTCACCTGTTCGCTCTAGGTTAGTTCATATACGGATTACCCATTTCGTATGTGGATCTGCTTATATTGCGGGGGTGTGGCATCTCTACGTATAAGAGTGCTACATACCACCTCACCTTACCCTGCCACCTCGGATTTTTGGGTCCACTGTGTTCGTCCATGTTCCGAAATCTGACCGAACCAAATTGGATCCCTGTGCGGTGAAGTGTGTTTTCATGGGATATGCCTCCCATCAAAAGGAGTATCGTTACTATAATCCAGTCACCAAGCGTATTCATGTTACTATGGATTGTGATTTTGTGGAAACTAAATACTACTTCCCTACCTAGTCCAGTGATCAGGGGGAGAGTCAGAATGAATTCCTGTACTGGCTGAGTTATCCTGATTCGAGTGATTCGGTACCTACATCCGAGTCTAAACAAAGCAAAGAAGATCTCAGTACCACCATCTGCTGGGTAGGGGCCCGAAATAGTATTGTTCTGGGACCGTACTTAAAAATTTTCCCTAATATACAGGTATCAAAATATTTCTAAAATATTTAAATACAAACAGAGGAAGACTAACCGGAACTACTCAAGTATATACATGCAATTGATATTAAATTTTAAATCACAAAGCAGATAAATAAAGCATGCAATTAACACTGAGTTAATTGCGCCAATAACCTTATATTTTACCCAAATAGCAAAAAAAACCTTGTTAAAAAAAAAATTGCACATAAAACCTTGGGTTTTTTATTTTTTGCACACCGCCCTCGGAATCCATTTGGTCAACAGGGAGATGTGATTTACCCAAATTGCCCTTTAGTCATTTCAGAGCAATTTAGAGTGTTGGTGGGTAATAAATTCTGACAGGGTTCATTGGGCAGCATTACAATAACATAGCGTCTTTCATGCTAAAATACCAAAACACAACGTTTCTAGTCAAAATGAGCAGGAAAATAGTCATTTTAGAGCAACTTAGAGTGTTGGTGGGTAGGGCTGTAAATGGATATCCGAAAATCCGATATCCGTCCACATTCGAATTCGTTTATAGAGGATATTATCCGAATCCGTTTCGAGAGGATATTATCCGTATCCGATTATAGACATCCGAATTATAAACGGATAAGGATATGGTATTAATAAAAGTAACATATATTATGTTATTAATAAAAGTATTATATTTCAAATTAATTATTTGATAAAATTTATAATTTCCAACATATTTATACATTCACGAAAAAATAAAAATGATATATATAGATATAGTTATTATATCTCTCTTTGTCTAACATGTATATATATTCAAAGTCATATAATTATTAAATAATTTATTTATAAATGAATAGTTGATAATCTGATTAAAAATTTGAAGTTATATAGTTAAATAATTATGTCAAGATGGATAGTTGAAAATCCGATTAAAATCCGAATCCGCCTTGTATCCGTAAAAAAAAGATATTATTCGAATTCGATTAAAAAAGATATTACCCGTATCCGTCCGAATCATAAAAGGATAAGGATATGGTAATCATACATCCGATCCGTTTAATATCCGTTTACACCCCTATTGGTGGGTAATAAATTCTGACAGGGTTCATTGGGCAGCATTCCAATAACACAAGGTCTGTCATGCTAAAATACCAAAACACAAGGGTTCTAGTCAAAATGAGTGGGAGAACATCCCATTTTTCGAATTAGATTAATTGAGGGGTAAAATAGTTTTTTTGCAGCTTAAAATCGCTAAAAACCCAATCTCAGCCACAGTCAACGCGCGTGTACCACACTTACTGGCCGCAAGGTTTTTCATGCAAAAAAAAAAAAGAAACACAAGGTTTGTAGCACAAATTTTTTTTTGACAGGGTTTTTTTTTTTTTTTGTTTTTTCGTGTTACATAGGGGGTCTCGGTGCAATTTCCTCAATTAACACTTAAGAGCACCTAATTTATCATGCTTAAACAAAATATAATATAAAAATACCTTTCACCGAAGATGGCTACTGCGCTCCGATTCACCTCCCGGAGAATCCGATACACGATCACTTCTCGTGAAATCGGCAGAGCTTCCCTGTAATATCCCCAGAGAAACCCTCGGAGTGTGGGCTCTGAAAGTATTTCTCTAAATACTAGAGAAAATAAAACTTTAAACTAGAAAACCCTTTTTCAGGGTTTAATCTCCCGAAATTAAGTGTTTTATATATTAAATATATAAACATCTAATTAAAATTAATTCCAAAATAATTAGGAATTAACAAGGAGAAAAGGGATATGGTTTCAAAGTCAAAATTTCAGTCAAAACCTCTCCCAAAGTTGTGTGAAAAAATGAGAAGCCAAGCCCCCTATTTATAGGGGAAAAACCGAGGGTAAAATAGTAATTTCACACCCCACTTGCATACACAATTTGGACACAAATTCCGAGGTGACCACGTCGTAGCTCTCAGAACCACGAGTCCAACGCCGTCAGCCACTCGCCGATCCGATCCGACGCCTCACGCGCCATCTGAAGGTGGCACGTGTATTACACTCTCGACCTCTAGGGTTTCTGTTACACGTGGCCTGCTGCGCTGGCGCTGAGTCAGCGCCACCTCACCCTCATTCGCAGACGTGGCCTGACATGTCAGCTGATACGTCAGCTACCACGTCATCCACTGCCACGTCAGCATGCCACATCATCAAAAAAATAATTTTTATTTTATTTTATTTTTTATTTTCTCCAAAATAAAATTTCGGGCATTTCCAACACTTTGGAATTTCAATTTATTTTCTTAAAATAAATTCCTTGGCTATTTTCAAACACTTTGAAAATTTATTTCTCTCTTTCCCTTTAAGGTTTTATCTTTGGGTTTTCAATTGGGGCTTGCAGGGGACCTGCAGGACTAATTAATTTTAGCTCCAAACAGGTTAATATATTATCATCTCATGATAATAATTAATTACCGTTTAACAATATTTAATTCCACTAAATAAATATTGTTGCACTCTAAAATAAATTAAATTATTCACGATTTTCTCGGTCTAGAATAATTTTGCATTTTACTCCTCCGTGTAGATATTTATGAAAAATAAATTAATACTACTATCATTTATTTTTCACTTCTAATCTGAAATCTCCTGATTCGCCTTAAGTTCAAATTTCTTGTACGTGAAACACATTCAACATACAACTTCAGTGACGCATCACAACGAAGTACTTTGGCCAAAGTTTTAATTCGAACTTTGGAAATCTATTTCAGAAATATCTTTTAACTTTCCAGCAAAGCCACAAATTACTTGATCAATATTTCTCTTCAGCACATTTCATGTAATCACTGAACGTACAACGGTTTCAGTCATTCGATATCGAGACCTCACTTATGAGCACATTACAATGATTAACACTACATGCCTAAAGTCAAAATACTACCAGGATTAAGAGTTCAATGCTCCATAAGATTTGTTCATTTTAGATAGTAGTTTAAAATGAACTATCTTAGTGGTCCAGTTCGATGTTTCCAAATCTATTGAAAATCATCAATGTGTTATAACTGGAAACTCTATTTCCCTATGACGAAAGACTAATCATCTTATATAACACATTATAGTCTCGATAAGAACTTATTCTTATCTTACCGACTAGAACTTTAATAACACGTGATTTCAATATCCAAAGTCCTTTCCTATGAAACACATTTCATATAAGGATATCATCACACATTATTAATTATGTTAATATACTCATAACTTGCAATAATTTTAGTTTTATTAATCCAACAAAATACGAAGTATTTACAAAGAAATTGGATTTTCAGGGCACTAATCCCAACACCATCACACCAATGCCCCTTCCCCCGAATGATGTCTAAACCGAGGTAACTGAAACTCTGAACTCCCTCTCTGATATTCACAATAATATTGATGATACCACAAATGCTGTTGATACTGTCTCTGAGAATGTAACAGTGAGTCACAGGTATTCTTTACCACAGAGAAACAACAGAGGGGTACCTCCACACAGATACTCTCCCAATCATGTTTCTCTGTAGCACCCGGAACGCTAGGCGCCACATCCCCCGCACTATAGGCTCAATCCACATATGAAACGGGCAATTCATACATGAACCGAAACTATAGCGAACGGGAGACAATAAAAAATACACAAAGCTAGGCGGGTACCCTCAATTAAAACCAAAACAACTCAGAGCCAAAAAATAGCGGAAGTAAAAGCATTCAATACATATAGATACCATATTTACATATTTACTTATAGGTACCGACAATTCATACCAATACAATATCCATCCAAGTATAATGTAAGATTTAATACAAAATAACAAGTACAAAGTATGAAGGTGCAGTGCTAGACCCGAATAAAAGACACGAGACTCTAATCCCCGCCTAGCACGAACCTGCAAAACTGAAAAGTTGAGGTGTCAGTCCAAACGGACTGAGCGAGGGGTATAAATAATTATATGCGCACTTACATGCAAGTTATAATCTCGGGTAATAATTTTAGAAAATCACAACACCAAGTAAGAGGAAAAGGTACTATCGCCCGAGATTACCACTAATTCAGTTTATCAATTAATTCAGTTCAATACAATCAATATGTGGCCCGGCGAGTGAGGGCAATTCTCCAACCTTGCTCCGACCGTGTACAATCAATCAATTTATTAGGTGATTAGGTGATCAAGCAATTATTTACTGTGCACAATTAGCAGTTTCAGTCTGTAACGCCCCGATTTCTCGGACGTAAAGGTACGACGTATGTGTTTACCAATTTGCGCAAATTAATTGTTTTTACGTGTTTTATATTTAATTTTATTATAATTGTTATTATTTTATTATATTATATTATATTATCTTATTTTAATATTAGTAATTTTATATATATATTTCGTATTATATATATATATATATATATATATATATATATATATATATATATATATATATATATGTTTAATTATTATATTATTAATTTAATGATTATACTAATTATATGTTATATTAATTAATCATGTTTTAATTAATTACTTATTTATATATATATATATATTATACGTGGAATAATATATGTATGAAATCATAATTTTTGCATGAGAATTATTTATGCATGGTTTTATTTCATTTTGCATGGAAATTGCATGAATTGCATGGGAATTTCATAATTTATGCATGAATTGCATGTATGAGTTTGTTCGTTTATGTTGTGCTTCGTTCTTATATGATATGATATCAAATTGCCAAGATTTTGTAATATGTTGTACATATATGTGTTATGAACCTGATTTTATGCTCAATTTATGTTTTTGAATTCATTTGATAGGTTAACGAATTTAATTTGTTTCGAGGAACCAAAACGGGAGCTAACGAGCACTTAGCGTACCCTTGGTTCCGAATTTAATATCTTGAGCTCGGGAACTCGGATTCGAGTTCCGTCAACTCCGCTAAACTCGTAACGAAAATTCGAGTTTAGTAAACTTAGCCTTATAATTTTCCTAAGTCATTTGAAACTCCGAAATCCAACCGAAAAACGAAACGGAGACTAACTTGACCTTGTTGCACTAAATCAGCCATATCTTGGCCAAACCATAACCAAATTAACCATGGTTTGATTCTTTGAAACCCTAACTCAACCACCTAGCATGACATATCAAGCCCTAACCGAGATTATCCTCACACAAGCCCCAAAACTCAGCCAAAACTACTGTTTTTCTCTCCAGTCCCGTAACCCTTCAAACCTTGGAGATTTTGGAGCTCAAATCTCATCCAAACTTCAACCAATCATCAAGGTAAGTTAAGGATTGTATTATATGTTTAATTCTGAGCATTTTCATCTTTTCATTCATGATTTTGAGCATGGTTTCATCATTTCTGGCCATTTTTCCGAAAATGAAGGTTTTTGGGCAAATTCTTGATCTTCTTAGATTCTTAACGGTTTTGATCGATTCCAAGCATGAGAATGATTGTTTTGACATCCTCATTTCATTTATGATCATTGATTACATGGTAGTTGAGGTATTTATGAGTTATCAGTTATGGCACTTGAGAAAACTTTCATGAAAAGTCACGTTTGACAGCTTCTCTTGTTTGAGCTGGTTTGGGACTGAATTATGTGCTGTATTTATGATGATTTGCTGCACTTTAGAGGGACTTATGGACTTGAATGAAATCGGATTGATTGAGCTCAATCTTGCCCTGTTTTCTTCGCGTTTGCTCTGTTTTTTTTTTCACGCAGGAGTTGCTGTCAAAACTGCCATAATTCCTTCCTCCTTTTGCTGATAATTTCGTGGCTTTATGGGTTCATTCTAGAGGTGTTCTTACAGCTTTTCATGCATAATTTCTGTTGCCTTTCTTGCTCGTACATGGCTGCCTTTTCCTGCTCTGTTTTCTGCGCATTTTCTGTCAAAACAAGGATGTTGCTGCTGCGTGTAACGGGCGTGCCATTTCTGCCCGTTCCAGCGAGGAACGGGGGTGCTGTGTGGGCTGATCTTCCTGTACCGAGACACGGGGGTGTCTCGGTCCAGGCTTTGAGGGTGACACGGGGGTGTCACCCCGTTTTCCTTGAACTCTTCTGCGTCTTCCTGTTGCCTGCTGCTGCTGTGGTATCCATGGCTTTTGCTGCTCTTCTGCTGTGTTTTGTTGCTGTAATTCTAGTGCATTGTGTGCTTGTGCATGCATGGTTGTGAGTTGTGTGAGCATGGAGTATTGCATGTGTGTTATATATAGTATATATATTGCATGTAAAACATATGAATGCATGCATGGCTGTGTAGTTATATATATGTATTTGTGTGTGTGTTATATATAGTATATATGTTATTGCATGT
Source organism: Lantana camara (assembly GCA_037501455.1). NCBI lineage: Eukaryota > Viridiplantae > Streptophyta > Magnoliopsida > Lamiales > Verbenaceae > Lantana > Lantana camara. The sequence continues at coordinate 60,539,977 of CM074857.1, read as the reverse complement.
AATATATAAATGCATGCATGGTTGTGTATAGTGTATAGTATATATTGTGCATGCATGGGTGTGTGTGTGAGAGTGTACGTGTATATATGTATATATTATATATATTGTATATTATTATATATATGGTTATTTATATATATTATATTATGTATAATTATTATATATTTTAAATATTATTTGATTTAATTTAATTATTGAAATTAATTGAATTCTATTTCGCGTATTTATTCTACTGACTTTTGATTGAACGTTTTATTTATTTTATTCCTAAATGTGAATATGAATATTATATGTGTTATGCTTATTAATTGAATGTTAGATTAATTGATATGAATTATGAATTATGAATTTATGAAATTATGAAATTGAATGAAATATATGAACGAATGAATGATTATATGTTTTAAATTTATTAATCGTGCACATGAACATTTTTATGATATAACATGATCATTTATGCATTCATGTCATATTCACTTCATTGCCGAGCGTCATATGTGGTCATTGAGTCTCATACCTTTTCTTTTTGCACAGATTCGGGTTTGGTCGGAGACGAGGGCGAGCCTTGAGACGCTTGTGCCTTTATTCTTCTTTGATAAAGGTGGGTTTTTCTTCTATTAGTTAAAACAACCTTATATATCCCTTATGTGCAAAGTTTTAAGCCAAAACCGTATATTTATAAATATATTGAGTCATTTTGGGTAAATCATTTCAAACGTATGACCCCTTTCCTTTTAATTATGAACCTTACCATATGTTTGGCGAGATATTTATGATTTATGATTGCACGGGCCCCGGGACTTAGTATATGTGGCTAACCGAGGAAGCAAGGGCTGACGGGGATCCCATATACTAGTTCCAACCAAACTACGGTGATACCGGCCCTCGCTAGGAGTTTTAGCGGGGAATGGGAGCTGAGTGCCCTTGGGGGATTCATGTACCCTCATTGGCCTATGTATGAACCGGTGGCCGGGTCTTGCAAGCCCGTCCACCACCCGGAGGAAAAAGGAGTATATGAATGATTATGATCATGTGTTTATGAGCACAAAAGATTTATGTATGATAATGAATTATTGAATAATTAATTATGATTACACGAGGAGTAGGTTGGAGATTGTGCACGCCCACTCGCCGGGCCATAAACCCTTATGAACATTTATGAACAATTATGAATGAATATGAACGTCATAATCCCGTTGATGTTTCCCTTTTGTTTTAACCACTTGGTAAAATCTTACTAAACTTCACACGGGATTAGGGCTTGCATGTATGTGTTTAAATTATGCGATATTATATATTTATGCCCCGTTTTTATACCCACCAGTCTCTTTTAGACTGAACCCGGTTGTTTTCAGTTATTTTGTTCAGGTATAGGAGTGCTAGGCGGGAATACAAGTCGTCTAGGTCTTGCATTTATGTTTAGCACTTCCTTTTGACTCATATTCATACTCTTGTTGGTATTTTGTATATGATTATAGTTTTAGTTTGGAGCGTTATGATTTTTGTAGGCCATGAGCGCCGTTGATTATGTAATGCTTTTGTATATCTATTTTTGGAGCTTGGTGGCTCATTGTATATTCTATGTTATTCTTGCTTCCGCGAATTTTATTTAACTCTGATTTTATGATTCTTGCACTGTTTGGTTTAAGTGTTAGTCCCGCCTAGCATAGCGTGTGTGTTGTGTCCCCGTTCGCCGTGGATTTGGCACGTGTATGGACTTCCATTTCATATACGGGTTGGGTCCCGGTGCGGGGGATGTGGTACCTCACGCTCGGGTGCTACACAGTCCATCCTTCTTCCTCCGGGTGATGGTGGGATTGCAAGGCCCCATCATCCAATCAGTCTGGGCAGAGGGTACATGAATCCCTAAGCCCGGAACTCCTTCCTCCCCTAATCTCCTAGGGGTTCAGGGGTCATCCCAAATGGTGAGGATAGCACTCGAGTTAACCGTCAGCCCATGCTTTCCCTGTTGGCTCGAGCCACTATCCTCGGGCCCACAGTGCAATTCAATACTCGCCCAATACGATCAATCCGTCAATCAATCAATCAATTTTATCAAATCATTTGAAAGTCATAAAGTTCGCAAACTATAGATATATATATACATTTTGGCCGAAATAGTCACATAGGGGTTGTAAGGGTTCTATTTATCTAGAATTTAAACCTCACCTGACCAAACCAACCAAAAGGAAGCAAGAGAGCACCCTACTGAGCGGGCTCCTCGAAACCGGGACCGTGATCTGTGCAACAAGGACAAGTGTGAAATAAGACTCGACTCGAATGAACCAATTATGACGAACGGCAACATCATGCACCAATATGTTATGCAATAACGATTTATTGAATGTCAAATACGAGCATGATTGTCAATAAACCAAGTATAAATCGCATACACGTACAACCAAGCACTCAAAACAATATGCATGAAAACAAGGGGTGACACGCCCGTGTCACAAAATTACACTAAGTCGTGACACCCCCGTGTCACGGTACAGCGGACCAAAAGTGGGAAAAGGAAGGTGACACGCCCGTGTCACAAGAACAAGGCAAACCGTGACACCCCCGTGTCACGGTACAGAGAAACCACACCAGCCAACCTGCACCCCCGTGTCTCCCAAAACAAAGCAAAGGTGACACGCCCGTGTCACCTGTGCGTGACAGAAAAACAGGGGAGAAAACAGGGGTTTCCATGCAAAACCAACCCAAACACCAAATAAATTCCAAACTCCAACCATAACAATTGTTGAAACACCTCATATATGCATCATACTTCAAGTATACAACGATCAAACCAATAAATATGCATCAATTCACCAAGAATTAAGCCCCAAAACCCCATAATTATTCATATACTCCCACTTTCACATAACCCATGTTTCATGCAAGAAATGAAGGGAAAAAGGACCTAAACATGCTTCTATACAAGAATAACCATGAAAGCATCAAGCTAACATCAAACCCTACTCATATAACCAATCAAGAAATTCAAACCATGCTTCCATATATACCTTGAAATGAATGAAGAATGAAATGAGATGAAGAGATGAAGATGTTGATGCTTCTAGCTCCAAAGTTCCTCAAAATAACTTGGGATTAGTTGAAATCTTCCTCCTCTCTTGAATGTGTTTTGATCGGTTTCTTGTGTGTGTGTGTGTGTAGAGATTTGATGAAATGTATGTATGAGCAAGTGATGGAAGAGATGCATATACTAGCTATATTATATCCTCCACTATCTTAACATATGTCCCCAATTTGCAACCAAGTCCCTAGGTTACTTAAATGAATGCAATCAAGTATTATCCCTACCTAAAAGATCCATTAACTCCAATCCAAGTTATGCAATTGAGTCCATAAATTTCAAGAAATGATCAATTAAAGTCACATGGTACAATTAAACACATTATCACTTAATTCACGAATTCCATACTAAAAGTTAATTCGTATAAATATAGAGAAATGTATAATGCACACAATAATATAAAGAGATCATAATAAGCAAGTAAATATATAACTTAAACTCCCAACTCCCGAAGACCCGCACGTGGCGTGCTTACCTGAACTTCCGGAATTTGGGGCGTTACATTTCTCGAATGGACTCTCCGGATCCTCTCTAACCTTAGAGACCAATCTCTGAACTCCCAGATCCTTTCCTTGAGCCTCGAACATTCTGTACTCCAAGTCCGGATAAATGGAGATATTGGAAACTCGAGCTCTAATCACAATAGGCTCAACTCCCTTACTTGTACCTATTTCCAAGTTCGAAACACCCACTTTCCTACTTAGAGCATCAGCAACTACATTAGCTTTTCCGGGATGATATTTGATAACACAATCATAATCTTCTAGTCGCTCCATCCATCTTCGTTGCCTCATATTGAGTTCCTTTTGGGTGAAAAGATATTGGAGGCTCTTATGATCAGTGAAAATCTCGAAGGACACTCCATACAAATAATGCCTCCATTTCCCGAGGGCGAAAATCACGGCAGCAAGCTCTAAATCATGTGTCGGGTAGTTCTTCTCATAATCCTTCAACTTCCGTGAGGCATAAGCGATAACCTTGCCCTTCTGAGTTAATACACTTCCCAAACCTTCCTTCGACGCGTCAGTATACACAGCATATCCCTCTGAACCCTCTGGAAGAGTTAACACCGGAGCAGAAACTAATCTCTCTCTCAAAACATCGAAACTTCTCTCACATTTCTCATCCCAATCATATTTCACATCCTTCTTAGTTAACCGAGTCAAAGGAGCAGCGATCTTAGAGAAGTCTTGCACGAATCTTCTATAGTAACCCGCCAGTCCCAAGAAACTTCTGATTTCGGAGGCGTTCTTTGGTTTCTCCCACTTCAACACCGCTTCAATCTTCGAGGGGTCAACCTCTAACCCATTCCCCGAAATAATATGACCCAAGAAGGACACTCGGTCGATCCAAAACTCACACTTGCTGAACTTCGCAAATAATTGATGCTCTTTCAATGTTCTCAACACCAATTTGAGATGCCTTGCATGTTCCTCGGCTGATTTAGAAAAAACCAAAATATCATCAATGAAGATTACAACGAACTTGTTAAGAAACGGCTGGAAAATTCTATGCATCATGTCCATAAAAGCGGCGGGAGCATTTGTCAATCCAAAAGGCATGACCACGAATTCATAATGCCCATATCTTGTGTTAAAACTCGTCTTCGGAATATCCTCCGCTCGAATTCGTAATTGGTAATACCCTTGCCTCAAATCAAGCTTCGAATATACTTTAGACCCTTGGAGTATATCAAACAGCTCTTCAATATGTGGAAGAGGCTACTTATTCTTAACGGTCATCCGATTAAGCTCCCGATAATCAATACACATTCTTAGAGTACCGTCCTTCTTCTTCACGAATAAAACTGGAGCACCCCATGCCGACGAGCTCGGTCTCACATACCCAACTTCCAAAAGACCATCCAGTTGTACTTTTAATTCCTTCAATTCCGGCGGTGCCATCCTGTATGGAGTCTTAGAATAAGGTTCGGCATCCGGATACAAATCAATCATAAATTCTATCTCCCTTTCCGGCGGTAACGAATCCAACCTCTCAGGAAACACTTCAGGAAACTCTTTAACTACCTCGGTTTTCTCCAACTTCACTTGATCCTTCGGTTGATTAAGAATATAGGCTGTAAACCCCGTAGCCCCATCACGAACCAAATTCTGAGCTTCTGAAAAAGATAATAAAGGCACCGTCTTCGAACTTTGACCCGTAACAATCTCAGAACCCAAACTAACTTTCTTGGCCCGACAATCAACGGTAGCGTAGTGCGTGTACAACCAATCCATACCCAAGATAGAACCATACCGAGCCATAGGCAACTCAATGAAATCCGTTGAGAAAACCCGACCCTCAATACTCACCGGCACATCTCGGAAAACCCGATTAGTTTCTATACTACCACCAAAAGGAGTACTAACCACGTAGCATGCATCAGAATAAGTAACACACAAGGGCAATTTAATAGAAACATCACAAGAAATGAAGGAGTGAGTGGCTCCCGAATCAAATAAAGTGTGTATGTTGATGCCATGAATGCAAATGGTACCTTCAACAACGGCAGCCGGGTCCACGTCTGCATCATGTTCCTCGCCTTCCAAGGCATAAGCACGGGCCCTAATCAACGGTCTCTGTCCCCCAGGCGGCGGATTACGTCGATCCGGACAAGTATCCACCATATGATCAGCAGCCCCCCAAATTAGGCATAACCCTAGATGCCTTCGGCAATTATCATAGTGATGTGTAGGTTGCCCACAGAAAGTACACTTAGGTTTCTCCGGTGGTGATGGCATAACCGATGGCTGAGGAGCCTTCTGGACTAGCCCTTGTGGTTTAAACTTCTTCATAGGGCCCTTAAATTGAGGAGGAGCGGTATCATAAACCACCGGCCTCTTGCCGGCATTGTAACCCGATCTTGACCCGGAACCTGAACCCTGTCCCGTCCTAAAGGAAGACCTCCATGCAACAACCGAGTCTTCGACCTTAAGAGCTTTGGTAGTGGCCTTCTTCCAAGTGCTTGTGTTAACCGCTTCAATCGCCGCTTGAATATCCGGCCTCAAACCTTGTACGAATTGCATAGCCTTGTGGAAGTCGTCGCTAGCAATGTTAGGGGCGTATTTGGACAGCCTCTCGAACTCGGCTATATACTCCGAAACTGATCTTCCTCCTTGTTTAAGCTCAGTAAACTCCTTAAGTCTTCTAGTGCACGAAGATGGCGGAATAAACTTATTCTTGAATTCTCTTTCGAATACCTCCCATGTAATTTGCTCCTCGGCGGCATCCAAGACAATTTTAGTACTCTCCCACCATGAATATGCTTCTCCTTGGATGAGGGTAAGAGTACACCGGGCCTTTTCCCGAGACTCACATGGAATAAGTTCCCAAACCCGTTCAACTTCTTTAAGCCATTGCTCGGCTTGAATATCGTTCCCCTTTTGGAATCTCGGCGGATGTTGATTCTGAAATTCCCTTAAAATAACGAAAATAGGTGCTTGTTGTGGCGGTGGAGGAGCTGGCGGTGCTGGAGGCACATAATCCCTTAGCCTCTGATCCATGAGTTGCACCATGGAATTTAAGAAATCTTGGGGTTGAGCTGGAGGTGGTGGAGGAGGGGTTCGATCACGCCGGTGATGACGTCGATGTCGAGGAGAACGATCCCGGTGATGTCGGTCACGAGCCATCCTGAAATTCGAACACTTTACATGCATGTTTGATTAACAAGTGCAATGAGTGTAATTACAACACACAATGTAATCCAACCACATAGTCACATAATCCAAGCACTTCAAATAGAATCAAATAAGTTCAAATAGGTTGCAAGACTCTCAAATAATCAATTAATCCTATGCCGTACGACTTAGACTCACAAGACACGACACTAGAGCCGCGGTTTTGCAACCGGGCTCTGATACCACCTTGGGATGTAGCACCCGGAACGCTAGGCGCCACATCCCCCGCACTATAGGCTCAATCCACATATGAAACGGGCAATTCATACATGAACCGAAACTATAGCGAACAGGAGACAATAAAAAATACACAAAGCTAGGCGGGTACCCTCAATTAAAACCAAAACAACTCAGAGCCATAAAATAGCGGAAGCAAAAGCATTCAATACATATAGATACCATATTTACATATTTACTTATAGGTACCGACAATTCATACCAATACAATATCCATCCAAGTATAATGTAAGATTTAATATGTAACGCCCCGACTTTTCGGACGTAAAGGTAGAGCGTATGTGTTTACCTAATTGCGCGAATTAATTGTTTTTACGTGTTTTATATTTAATTTTATAATAATTGTTATTATTTTATTATATTATATTATAATATTTTATTTTAATACTATTAGTTATATATATATATTTCGTATTATATGTATATATATATAAATACGTTTAATTATTTTATTATTTGTTTAATGATTATGCTAATTATATATTATGTTAATTAATCATGTTTTAATTAGTTAATTGATTATTCTATATATATATATATGTATATTCACGTATAATATATACTTATGCATGAGGATTTTAATTATGCATGCAAACTAAAATATTTTGCATGAAAGTCATATTTATGCATGGGAATATAATTTTGCATGAATATTATATTTTTGCATGGGATTAAAATATTCATGCATGGAGTTTATAAATTGTGCATGGGAATTTTATAATTCATGCATGAATTGTGTGATTGAGGTTGTTCGTTTATTTTGTGCTTCGTTCTCTTATGAAATGATATCAAATTGCTACGATTTTGTAATATGTCGTACATATATGTGTTATGGACACGATTTTATGCTCAATTTACATTTTCGAATTCATTTGATTAGTTAACGAATTTAATTTGTTTTGAGGAACCAAAACGGGAGCTAACGAGCACTTAGCGTACCCTTGGTTCCGAATTTAATATCTTGAGCTCGGGAACTCGGATTCGAGTTCCGTCAACTCCGCTGAACTCGTAACAAAAATTCGGGTTTAGTAAACTTAGCCCTATAATTTTCCCAATTCATTTGAAACCCCGAAATCCAACCGAAAAACGAAACGGAGACCAACTCGACCTTGTTACACTAATTCAGCCATATCTCACCCAAACCATAACCAAATTAACCATGGTTTGATCCTTTGAAACCCTAACTCAACCCTTTATCATGATATACTCAGCCTTGACCGATATTATCATCACACAAACCCCAAAACTCAGCCAAAGCTTCTGCCTCTCTCTCCAGTCCCGTAACCCTACTTCCCTTGAAGATTTTGGAGCTCAAATCTTCTCCAAACTTCAACCAATCATCAAGGTAAGCTTAGGGTTGAATTATATGTTTAATTCTGTTCATTTTCATCCTTTCATTCATGATTTTTGAGCTTGGTTTCTCCATTTCTGGACTGTTTACCGAAAGTATGAGTTTTTGGGCAAAATCTTGATCTTCTTCATTTCTCAATGATTTTGTTTGATTCCAAGCTTGAGATTAATTGTTTTAACATCCTCATATCAATTATGATCATTGCTTTCGTGTTTGTTGAGAAATATGTGAGAGATCATTTTTGAAATTTTCAAAAAAGGCCACGGGAAGGTCACGTATGCTTCCTTTCTTGTTGAGCTTGTTTGAGACTGAATTACTTGTTGAATTTATGATGTTTTGCTGCATATTTGTGACCTTAAAATACCTGAACATGTTGGTTGAAGATTCATTTGGCCATGCTCTGTTTTTTTCCCGTGAATGTCTTGCCCTGTTTTGGGACTGATTTGAGCTGCTGCGTTGCGTGCTTCTTGCTGTTACTTTCATGGTTTTGTTGGGTTGTATTGTGGCTGAATTCTTGCTGTAAATCATGCCTTGTATTGCTGCACGTTTCGCTCGAAATTCATGCTGGAGTGTTGCTCTGTTTCTGCGCCATTTTTGCTGTCAAAAACAGATGCTCCTGCTGTGCGACACGGGCGTTCCATTTCTGCCTTTCCAGCGCGACACGGGGGTGCAAACTGGACCTGGGATTTCTGTACCGAGACACGGGCGTGTCTCGGTCTAGGTTTGGAGGGTGACACGGGGGTGTCACCCCATTTTCTCTGAAATTGTTGCTGCGTTCCAATTCTGTTGCTGGGCTGCTATGTTGGTGTTGTGTGATCATATATGCATGGCTGTGTGTGTGAGTGAGATTGCATGCATGGCTTTTGGTGTGTGCATGTATATTTACATAATATATAATATATTTATGCATGCATGCTTGTGTGTGTGTGTACGTGTATATATATATATGTATGATTATATACTATTATATATATATTATATTCTATATGTTTATATATTGTATATTAGATATGTTTATTTATATTTTAAATATTATTTGATTTATTTAATTATTGAAAATTAATTGAATTCTATTTCGCGTATTTATTCTACTGACTTTTGATTGAACGTTTTATTTATTTATTCCTAAATGTGAATATGAATATTATATATGTTATGTTTATTAAATGAATTTTAGATTAATTGATATGCATTATGAATTTATGAATTTATGAATATTATGAATGAGTTGAATGTATGGAACTTATATGAAGATTATATGAATGTTATGAATTTATGGAAATTATATGAATTTATGAATTTATGGATTTATGAAATTATGAAAAATATGAACGAATGAATGATTATATGATTTAAATTCCTTAATCGTGCACATGAACATTTTTATGATATAACATGATCATTTATGCATCCATGTCATATGCACTTCATTGCCGAGCGTCATATGTGGTCATTGAGTCTCATACCTTTTCTTTTACACAGATTCGGGTTTGGTCAGAGACGCGGGCGAGCCCTGAGACGCTTGTGCCTTATTTTGCTTTGGTAAAGGTGGGTTTTTCTTCTATTAGTTAAAACAACCCTATAAATCCCTTATGTGCAAGGTTTTAAGCCAAAATAATATATTTATATCAATCGAGTCATTTTGGGTAAATGATTTCAAATGTTTGACCCCTTTTTAATTATGAAACCCTACCTTATGTTTTGGCGAGACACATTTATTACTTATTACTTATCGGGCCCCGGGACTTAGTATATGTGGCTAACCGAGGAAGCAAGGGCTGACGGGGATCCCATATACTAGTTCCAACCAACTACGGTGATACCGGCCCTCGCTAGGAGTTTTAGCGAGGAATGGGAGCTGAGCGCCTTTGGGGGATTCATGTACCCCCATTGGCCACGGATTTATTCGGTGGTCAGGTCTAGCTAACTTGTCCACCACCCGGAGGAAGAAGGTGTATATGTATGATTACGATTATTTATATATGTGCACGAAAGATATGTGTGATAACCAATAATTATGATATGATTACACGAGGAGAAGGTTGGAGATTGTGCACGCTCACTCGCCGAGCTTAAACCCTTATGAACAATTATGAATGAATATGAACGTCGTAATCCCGTTGATGTTTTCTATTGTTTTAACCACTTGGTAAATTCCTTTCAAACTTCACACGGGATTAGGGCTTGCATGTATTTGTTTAAATTACGCGATATTATATATCTTATGCCCCGTTTTATACCCACCAGTCTCTTTTAGACTGAACCCGGTTGTTTTCAGCTGTTTTGTGCAGGTATAGGAGTGCTAGGCGGGAATACAAGTCGTCTAGGTCTTGCATTTATGTTTAGCACTTCTTTCAGTCTCATATTCATACCCTTGTTGCTACTTTTGTATTTGATTCTAGTTTATATTGGAGCGTTAAGATTTTGTAGGCCGTGAGTGCCGTTGCATATTAGAATGCTTTTGCATATCTATTTTTGGAGCTTGTTAGCTCATTGTATATATACTATGTAGTTCTTGCTTCCGCGAATTTTATTTAGCTCTGATTTTATGATTCCTGCACTGATTGGTTCAAGGGTTAGTCCCGCCTAGCATAGCGTGTGTGTTGTGTCCCCGTTCGCCGCGGATTCGGCACGTGTATGGACTTCCATTTCATATACGGGTCGGGTCTCGGTGCGGGGGATGTGGTACCTTACGCTCGGGTGCTACATCCTTAAGTGGTATCAGAGCCTAGGGTTGCAAAACCCGGGCTCTAGTGTCGTGTTGAGTCAGTTAGGTCGTTCGGCTTTAGGAACAACTTGTCAACGTGTTGCATATGCATTGTTTACGTGCTTGTGTGCTCTAAATCTTGAATTTTGATCGAATTAATTGCACTTGCATGCATGGACTAAAGATAGCATGCATTTTAGTGTTTCTTGAACAGGATGCCTCCACGTAAACATTGTGAGAGATCTCCCGGACATTGTCGTCATCATGATCGAACTCCTACGCCTCCACCCCAACCACAAGCACCACCGATGGATATGGGGAATTTTATGGAAGCGGTTTTCAACTACGTAGAGCATAGGAGGGCTCAAGCTCCCCCACCACAACCAGCAGGACAACAAGCTCCTCCACCAAATCATAATGATAATAGAGATCCTCATGGGGTATTTCTGAGTTACAACCCCCCTCGATTTTCTGGTCCTATCGATGATGCGGTCTCGGAGGGTTGGTTGATTCGAGTAGAGAGACTACCTGGAGTCCGACAGTCTTCTACGCAAGGGGAGGAAATCAAAAAGAAGGATCCGGTTGTTAGAGCTCCTAAGGGAAGAGGATCCGGATCGAATTCGGGAAAGAGGCCGATGATTCAAGCTAGTCTGCCTCCTAAGGGTCCATTTAAGAAACCTCGGTTTGGAGGACAAGGTTCTAAGGCCGCACCGACTCGACCAAAGGCTCCATCCATGACACCTACGAAGGATCGACAAGGTCCGAGCGTGGCGAGATTGGCTCAAGCTCCCTGTACACATTGTGGAGGACCAACTCATAATTACCATAACTGTCGGAGGAGGTTGAATTTGTGTTTTATATGTGGAAAAGGCGACCATATGGCGGATGATTGTCCCTATAAAGTCCCCGGATATCAAAGGCGAGTTCAAAGGCCAATGATCCCGGCTCGTGCTTACGCCATCGAAGGTGAAGAGCAAGGTGCAGGGATTGATCCCACAGCTGCGGTAGAAGGTACCCTATGCATACATAACATGAGCATGCATACACTCTTTGATTTGAGTGTCACGCATTCTTTTATTTCTTGTGACTTAGTTGCTATTCTGTGCTTGCCTGTTATTTGTTTTTTCTTCTTGTTATTTGGTGAGTTCGCTCTTGGTGGGAGTCTTCAGACAGATCAGTTGGTTCGGGAGTGTTCAGTTTTGATTGAAGGGAAAGAATATCCGACTGATTTGGAAGAGTTTAAAGATTCAATTAGAGGTATTACTCAAAGTTGGATATATACGGCCAAGTTCGTCCCGTTGGGGTGCTCCGGCTGCTTTTGGTATTTGGATAAGTTGTGGTAATCTGCCTCGATGACATCCTGGTTTATTTGAGAATTCCGGAGGATCATGTCAGGCACCTCAGGATTGTGTTGGGTACCTTAAGAGAGCATCGGTTTGTATGTTAAGTTTAGCGAAGGCGAGTTTTGATTTGATCAGTTAGCATTTCTGGATCCTATTATTTCAAGGAAGGTTTGGGATGTGTATTGATGCAATGGAAGAGTGATCGCCTATGCCTCAAGGAAACTGAAAGAGCATGAACAGAATTACCCACTCATGATTTGGAATTAGTGGCAGTGATCTTTGCTTTGGGTAAGCAGAGACACTATCTTCATGGAATTTCGTTCGAGGTCTTTCCTAATTACAAGAGTTTCTAATACTTATTCTCACATAAAGAATGGAACAAGAGACAACGGCATTGGATGGAACTCTTGGCGGATCATGAGGGTACAATCCGATACCATCCTGGCAAAACTAAGTTGGTCGTGGATGCACTTAGTAGGGAAACTAGTGTGTCCGATGTGAAAGTGGGAATTGGAGTTGAGAATGAGTTGTTCAGACTAATGGTTAGTGTTCGGAATATTACGGTTCGACCAGATCTTAAACAGAGGTTAGTTGAGGCTCAGAGGATTGATCCCGAGACTCAGAAATTAGCTGATTCAGAATGTCCGTTTGGATTTGATGATGCGGGACTTCTAAGATTTAAGAATAGAGTTGTTGTCCCGAAAGAATTAAACAGGATTATTCTTGAGGAAGCCCATCGGTCAGGGTATTCGCTACATTCCGGAAGGAACAAGAGGTATAAGGATCTTAAGCGAATTTTACTGATGGAATGGATGAGAACAGGATGTTATCAACCTTGTGAAACACTGCATGACTTGTCCAGCGGTTAAGGCAGAACATCAAAAGCCATCGGGGCTACTTCGATCATTGCCTATCCCGGATAGGAAGTGGGAACATTCTATGGATTTTGTTTTGGGATTTCCAAGAGTGAGAGGAGGTTTCAATGGAAATTGGGTTATCGTGGACAGGTTGACGGAATCCGCTCAATTTCTAGCAATCAGAATGTCCGATAACTGAATAAGTTGGCCAAGAGATACAAGGATGAGATTATCAGACTCCAGGGTGTACTTGTTAGTATTATCTTGGATCGGGACCCCAGATTTACTTCAAGGTTGTGGTAAGAATTTCAGAAGTGTTTGGGAACAAGGCTTCAATTCAGCACAGCTTTCCATCCTCAGACCGACGGACAATCAGAAAGGGTGATTAAGTATCTGGAGGATCTGTTGAGAGCATGTGCATTGGACTTTCAAAATTCGTGGAATGAGCAATTGCCGTTAATCGAGTTTTCTTTCAGCAATAGCTATCAAGCCTCGATTGAAATGGTCCCTTATGAAGCTCCTTATGGACGTAAATATCGATTACCGTTGTTCTTGGACTTGGAGAAATGGAAATGGGACCAAGCAAGAAGGGATTAAAAGAGGGGAAAAGAAGGAAAAACCCTCTAAGGCTGTACAAGAGGCTATTGATAAGGTCCAGATAATTAGACAACGGATGAAGGCTGCTCAGGATCGACAAAAGATTTATGCAGGTCTACGGAGGAAGAAATTGGAGGTTGAGATTGGAGATAAACGAAGAGGATCCTCAAGGATTGGACGAGGAGGAAAATTAAACCCTGGGTATTTGGGACTGTATGAGATTTAGAGAAGGCTGGGGATACGGTTTATCGATTGGACTTGCCTCCGAATTTAACTGGAATGCATAACATGCTTCATGCTTCACAGCTCCGAAAGTATTACCGAGACGAGTCCGAGGTTCTACCAGTTGAAGAAGTGGATTAGAACCGGATCTCACCTTCGTTCAGAAACCGAGTAAGATATTGGATCGAGAGTTTCAGGAACTTCGAAATCGGCGTAGTCCACTAGTCAAGGTTTTTGGAGAAGTGATAAAACCGAAGAAACTACGTGGGAAGCGGAGGATAAGACGAAAAGGTTTCATCCGGAGTCAATTACGAGCGAGCAGTGAATCCGAGGACGGATTCTTTTAAGGGGGAGAGATTGTAACGCCCCGACTTTTCGGACGTAAAGGTAGAGCGTATGTGTTTACCTAATTGCGCGAATTAATTGTTTTTACGTGTTTTATATTTAATTTTATAATAATTGTTATTATTTTATTATATTATATTATAATATTTTATTTTAATACTATTAGTTATATATATATATTTCGTATTATATGTATATATATATATAAATACGTTTAATTATTTTATTATTTGTTTAATGATTATGCTAATTATATATTATGTTAATTAATCATGTTTTAATTAGTTAATTGATTATTCTATATATATATATATGTATATTCACGTATAATATATACTTATGCATGAGGATTTTAATTATGCATGCAAACTAAAATATTTTGCATGAAAGTCATATTTATGCATGGGAATATAATTTTGCATGAATATTATATTTTTGCATGGGATTAAAATATTCATGCATGGAGTTTATAAATTGTGCATGGGAATTTTATAATTCATGCATGAATTGTGTGATTGAGGTTGTTCGTTTATTTTGTGCTTCGTTCTCTTATGAAATGATATCAAATTGCTACGATTTTGTAATATGTCGTACATATATGTGTTATGGACACGATTTTATGCTCAATTTACATTTTCGAATTCATTTGATTAGTTAACGAATTTAATTTGTTTTGAGGAACCAAAACGGGAGCTAACGAGCACTTAGCGTACCCTTGGTTCCGAATTTAATATCTTGAGCTCGGGAACTCGGATTCGAGTTCCGTCAACTCCGCTGAACTCGTAACAAAAATTCGGGTTTAGTAAACTTAGCCCTATAATTTTCCCAATTCATTTGAAACCCCGAAATCCAACCGAAAAACGAAACGGAGACCAACTCGACCTTGTTACACTAATTCAGCCATATCTCACCCAAACCATAACCAAATTAACCATGGTTTGATCCTTTGAAACCCTAACTCAACCCTTTATCATGATATACTCAGCCTTGACCGATATTATCATCACACAAACCCCAAAACTCAGCCAAAGCTTCTGCCTCTCTCTCCAGTCCCCTAACCCTACTTCCCTTGAAGATTTTGGAGCTCAAATCTTCTCCAAACTTCAACCAATCATCAAGGTAAGCTTAGGGTTGAATTATATGTTTAATTCTGTTCATTTTCATCCTTTCATTCATGATTTTTGAGCTTGGTTTCTCCATTTCTGGACTGTTTACCGAAAGTATGAGTTTTTGGGCAAAATCTTGATCTTCTTCATTTCTCAATGATTTTGTTTGATTCCAAGCTTGAGATTAATTGTTTTAACATCCTCATATCAATTATGATCATTGCTTTCGTGTTTGTTGAGAAATATGTGAGAGATCATTTTTGAAATTTTCAAAAAAGGCCACGGGAAGGTCACGTATGCTTCCTTTCTTGTTGAGCTTGTTTGAGACTGAATTACTTGTTGAATTTATGATGTTTTGCTGCATATTTGTGACCTTAAAATACCTGAACATGTTGGTTGAAGATTCATTTGGCCATGCTCTGTTTTTTTCCCGTGAATGTCTTGCCCTGTTTTGGGACTGATTTGAGCTGCTGCGTTGCGTGCTTCTTGCTGTTACTTTCATGGTTTTGTTGGGTTGTATTGTGGCTGAATTCTTGCTGTAAATCATGCCTTGTATTGCTGCACGTTTCGCTCGAAATTCATGCTGGAGTGTTGCTCTGTTTCTGCGCCATTTTTGCTGTCAAAAACAGAGGCTCCTGCTGTGCGACACGGGCGTTCCATTTCTGCCTTTCCAGCGCGACACGGGGGTGCAAACTGGACCTGGGATTTCTGTACCGAGACACGGGCGTGTCTCGGTCTAGGTTTGGAGGGTGACACGGGGGTGTCACCCCATTTTCTCTGAAATTGTTGCTGCGTTCCAATTCTGTTGCTGGGCTGCTATGTTGGTGTTGTGTGATCATATATGCATGGCTGTGTGTGTGAGTGAGATTGCATGCATGGCTTTTGGTGTGTGCATGTATATTTACATAATATATAATATATTTATGCATGCATGCTTGTGTGTGTGTGTACGTGTATATATATATATGTATGATTATATACTATTATATATATATTATATTCTATATGTTTATATATTGTATATTAGATATGTTTATTTATATTTTAAATATTATTTGATTTATTTAATTATTGAAAATTAATTGAATTCTATTTCGCGTATTTATTCTACTGACTTTTGATTGAACGTTTTATTTATTTATTCCTAAATGTGAATATGAATATTATATATGTTATGTTTATTAAATGAATTTTAGATTAATTGATATGCATTATGAATTTATGAATTTATGAATATTATGAATGAGTTGAATGTATGGAACTTATATGAAGATTATATGAATGTTATGAATTTATGGAAATTATATGAATTTATGAATTTATGGATTTATGAAATTATGAAAAATATGAACGAATGAATGATTATATGATTTAAATTCCTTAATCGTGCACATGAACATTTTTATGATATAACATGATCATTTATGCATCCATGTCATATGCACTTCATTGCCGAGCGTCATATGTGGTCATTGAGTCTCATACCTTTTCTTTTACACAGATTCGGGTTTGGTCAGAGACGCGGGCGAGCCCTGAGACGCTTGTGCCTTATTTTGCTTTGGTAAAGGTGGGTTTTTCTTCTATTAGTTAAAACAACCCTATAAATCCCTTATGTGCAAGGTTTTAAGCCAAAATAATATATTTATATCAATCGAGTCATTTTGGGTAAATGATTTCAAATGTTTGACCCCTTTTTAATTATGAAACCCTACCTTATGTTTTGGCGAGACACATTTATTACTTATTACTTATCGGGCCCCGGGACTTAGTATATGTGGCTAACCGAGGAAGCAAGGGCTGACGGGGATCCCATATACTAGTTCCAACCAACTACGGTGATACCGGCCCTCGCTAGGAGTTTTAGCGAGGAATGGGAGCTGAGCGCCTTTGGGGGATTCATGTACCCCCATTGGCCACGGATTTATTCGGTGGTCAGGTCTAGCTAACTTGTCCACCACCCGGAGGAAGAAGGTGTATATGTATGATTACGATTATTTATATATGTGCACGAAAGATATGTGTGATAACCAATAATTATGATATGATTACACGAGGAGAAGGTTGGAGATTGTGCACGCTCACTCGCCGAGCTTAAACCCTTATGAACAATTATGAATGAATATGAACGTCGTAATCCCGTTGATGTTTTCTATTGTTTTAACCACTTGGTAAATTCCTTTCAAACTTCACACGGGATTAGGGCTTGCATGTATTTGTTTAAATTACGCGATATTATATATCTTATGCCCCGTTTTATACCCACCAGTCTCTTTTAGACTGAACCCGGTTGTTTTCAGCTGTTTTGTGCAGGTATAGGAGTGCTAGGCGGGAATACAAGTCGTCTAGGTCTTGCATTTATGTTTAGCACTTCTTTCAGTCTCATATTCATACCCTTGTTGCTACTTTTGTATTTGATTCTAGTTTATATTGGAGCGTTAAGATTTTGTAGGCCGTGAGTGCCGTTGCATATTAGAATGCTTTTGCATATCTATTTTTGGAGCTTGTTAGCTCATTGTATATATACTATGTAGTTCTTGCTTCCGCGAATTTTATTTAGCTCTGATTTTATGATTCCTGCACTGATTGGTTCAAGGGTTAGTCCCGCCTAGCATAGCGTGTGTGTTGTCTCCCCGTTCGCCGCGGATTCGGCACGTGTATGGACTTCCATTTCATATACGGGGCGGGTCTCGGTGCGGGGGATGTGGTACCTTACGCTCGGGTGCTACATCCTACAAAATAACAAGTACAAAGTATGAAGGTGCAGTGCTAGACCCGAATAAAAGACACGAGACTCTAATCCCCGCCTAGCACGAACCTGCAAAACTGAAAAGTTGAGGTGTCAGTCCAAACGGACTGAGCGAGGGGTATAAATAATTATATGCGCACTTACATGCAAGTTATAATCTCGGGTAATAATTTTAGAAAATCACAACACCAAGTAAGAGGAAAAGGTACTATCGCCCGAGATTACCACTAATTCAGTTTATCAATTAATTCAGTTCAATACAATCAATATGTGGCCCGGCGAGTGAGGGCAATTCTCCAACCTTGCTCCGACCGTGTACAATCAATCAATTTATTAGGTGATTAGGTGATCAAGCAATTATTTACTGTGCACAATTAGCAGTTTCAGTCCATCCTTCTTCCTCCGGGTGATGGTGGGATTGCAAGGCCCCACCATCCAATCAGTCTGGGCAGAGGGTACATGAATCCCTAAGCCCGGAACTCCTTCCTCCCCTAATCTCCTAGGGGTTCAGGGGTCATCCCAAATGGTGAGGATAGCACTCGAGTTACCCGTCAGCCCATGCTTTCCCGGTTGGCTCGAGCCACTATCCTCGGGCCCACAGTGCAATTCAATACTCGCCCAATACGATCAATCCGTCAATCAATCAATCAATTTTATCAAATCATTTGAAAGTCATAAAGTTCGCAAACTATAGATATATATATACATTTTGGCCGAAATAGTCACATAGGGGTTGTAAGGGTTCTATTTATCTAGAATTTAAACCTCACCTGACCAAACCAACCAAAAAGAAGCAAGAGAGCACCCTACTGAGCGGGCTCCTCGAAACCGGGACCGTGATCTGTGCAACAAGGACAAGTGTGAAATAAGACTCGACTCGAATGAACCAATTATGACGAACGGCAACATCATGCACCAATATGTTATGCAATAACGATTTATTGAATGTCAAATACGAGCATGATTGTCAATAAACCAAGTATAAATCGCATACACGTACAACCAAGCACGCAAAACAATATGCATGAAAACAAGGGGTGACACGCCCGTGTCACAAAATTACACTAAGCCGTGACACCCCCGTGTCACGGTACAGCGGACCAAAAGTGGGAAAAGGAAGGTGACACGCCCGTGTCACAAGAACAAGGCAAACCGTGACACCCCCTTGTCACGGTACAGAGAAACCACACCAGCCAACCTGCACCCCCGTGTCTCCCAAAACAAAGCAAAGGTGACACGCCCGTGTCACCTGTGCGTGACAGAAAAACAGGGAAGAAAACAGGGGTTTCCATGCAAAACCAACCCAAACACCAAATAAATTCCAAACTCCAACCATAACAATTGTTGAAACACCTCATATATGCATCATACTTCAAGTATACAACGATCAAACCAATAAATATGCATCAATTCACCAAGAATTAAGCCCCAAAACCCCATAATTATTCATATACTCCCACTTTCACATAACCCATGTTTCATGCAAGAAATGAAGGGAAAAAGGACCTAAACATGCTTCTATACAAGAATAACCATGAAAGCATCAAGCTAACATCAAACCCTACTCATATAACCAATCAAGAAATTCAAACCATGCTTCCATATATACCTTGAAATGAATGAAGAATGAAATGAGATGAAGAGATGAAGATGTTGATGCTTCTAGCTCCAAAGTTCCTCAAAATAACTTGGGATTAGTTGAAATCTTCCTCCTCTCTTGAATGTGTTTTGATCGGTTTCTTGTGTGTGTGTGTGTGTAGAGATTTGATGAAATGTATGTATGAGCAAGTGATGGAAGAGATGCATATACTAGCTATATTATATCCTCCACTATCTTAACATATGTCCCCAATTTGCAACCAAGTCCCTAGGTTACTTAAATGAATGCAATCAAGTATTATCCCTACCTAAAAGATCCATTAACTCCAATCCAAGTTATGCAATTGAGTCCATAAATTTCAAGAAATGATCAATTAAAGTCACATGGTACAATTAAACACATTATCACTTAATTCACGAATTCCATACTAAAAGTTAATTCGTATAAATATAGAGAAATGTATAATGCACACAATAATATAAAGAGATCATAATAAGCAAGTAAATATATAACTTAAACTCCCAACTCCCGAAGACCCGCACGTGGCGTGCTTACCTGAACTTCCGAAATTTGGGGCGTTACATTCTCGATTAGCCAAATATCCCTTAAGGAACATGGTCAGGGGGAGCATATCCAGAGTCGCTAAGGCATTCTTTGGGAACCTCTATAAAGAAGTAATCCCAAAAACACTACAGGAAGCCAGATAGGATGAAGAATGGGAAAAGGCCTGTTGGAAAACACGAATCAGAAAGCAGCGGAAATTTAAAATTTTTCCAACAAAAGGATCTAGGACTCGCAATCGTGTAACCAAATTCGTAGGGATTAGAAACTTACTTTCTTAATTGTCTTTCTTGAAGCGTTTCAAGCCACCCAAGAACGCTCTTCTCGCGGCTTGATCCCCTCTCCAAGGTAATCTCGAATCTTCAAACTTCTAACTTGAAGCTCTCTAGAGATAGTCCACCAACTTGACTACAATCTAACTAGTAAGGATGCTAGTTCTCTAGTTAGTGTTTAGGCTTAACCTAGGGTTTTTTTTATCTTGGAGAAAGGATGGTGTTAAACACATGAACCAAAAGAATTCTCGATTACCTCTAAGGGGAGCTCGAGCTCCTCTATATATAGGAAGGGGAGGACCGAAAATCCTAGTCCTTATGGACTAAGGATTTTGGTCCCTCTCTCCTATTACTTGATCATCAAGTAATTTTGACTTTGACTTTGAATTCAAATTCAAATCAACTTTCAAGAGAGCTAAAAATATCCAAACTATTTTTGGATAATTTTATACTTTATTTATTTAAAATAAATAACTTATTTTATCTAATTTAATTAATTCACAATTAATTAACTAGATTATTTTTCTCCAAAGTTAGACTTTCTTTTTAATTCAAAATTAAACCAAAGTTTATTAAATAATTAACAAATTAATTATTTAATATATATACAATATATATATATTCACGTGAGACACGTGTCATAATGACACGTGTCACTTACGTGACCCACACGTGTGGTTTCACACGTGTGGAACCCTCTCGGCCCGATTAACTCGTTTAATCATTTTAAAGCCTCAACTCATGTAACCAAGTTGTTGTGTGTGGCCCTCTAGGTTCTCAATTCAATTAGCAGTGACCCCAATCAATTAATTCACTAATTAATTAATCGGTCCACAGATTAAACGACCATAGTCTAGCAACAGGTGTTTAACCCCTAGCTGAATTGGAATGTTCAGATTCGACAAAACCTTTAAGTCATTGATTCATGTGAGATACAATCCTCCTACTTACTATCTCTCAACCAAGATCTAGGGTAAGGGAATAATCAGAACCCTAATAATCCGGTCTTAAAGCTAAGTGCATTTCATATCCATTTGATCTCAATCCAAGAAACCCTTTTCTTGATGTCTTGATCTACTGCCTTGGCCAAGGACTCCATATGGCATATGAATGACTTACACAATAAGAGATCACCTTGCAAATGCAAGTGTAGGTCATTTCTTGATTCTCATTCACTTTCATGAATCACTTGTGCAGCCCCAGCATAAGCCTTGAATCAGTTGTCTAAGGCGACACCCTTTAAAGCTTATACCTAAGACTACAGAGTTAACTCATAAAGTGACAAGGAACCTCAAGTCTAAGGATCAATTAATCACATCAATGACTCGTGAGATATTTCCTAATCTGGAAGTTTCCATTTCCTGAAATAGAAACTTCCTTTCCCATTTAGGAATGTTCTCACACGGGGCACCTCAGTGAACTTACTTATTGAAGTAAGCACCCTCATGTATCACGCACGTATCAACTATACACTTTGCACCTCCATGAAACAAGGTGGTCCTTCTTAAGGGCGTGATCCCACAAGCAAGCCTTAGAGGAGTCAGGTTGACACTCCCACTGTCTGTAGGACTCATCGGCTTGGAGCATTTTACTAATCATAACTTATGTGATATAGGGCTCGTTTCATGAACCATTTCACCTAAATGGTAGAGTCCTAAAGTCATCAGGATTAGGGGAGTTCTCATACATGCACAGCTAAAGTAAACGCATACCAAACAAGAGCATATGAAGAAGTGTTGCCTCAATATGTTATTTCATTCAAAGATTGTCTGTGATTACAATAAGGAAAAGCACAAAGCGGATATACAATCGGCTTTATAGGGCACTATTCCTAACAAGGCCATGAGGACTGAGATGGTGTTGGGAATAGTGCCCTAGAAAACTTATATGCTTTGGGACTTTCCCTATATCACAGACAATCTTTGAATAATATACGAATGATTGTAATCGCAGGCGAACACTTCTTATGTGCCATTACGTGTTTTGAGTGTTTTCATTACGTGTGCATGTCTAGAACTCCCCTAATCCGATGAGGCCGTTAAGAACTTTGTCATTATGGGAATGACACATGAAACAAGATCTTAACTCCATAGGTGAGGATTAGAAACTTCTCTAAGTCAATAAGGCCGACAGACAGTGGGAGTGTCGACTTTGCCTCTGTTGAGACTTGCTTGTGTAGTTGTGTCCTTAAGAAGGATCATCCTGTTTCATGGGGTGTAAAGTGCATAAGTTGATGCGTGCACAATACACGAGGGTGCTTGTTGTAAGAACAAGTTCACTGAGAGTACCCCGCGTGAGAAGATTCCTAAATGGGAAAGGACGTTACTAGAACTTCCAGATTAGGAAATATCTCACATGTCAATGACGCGAGGAATTAATCCTTAGACTTGAGATTCCACATTGTCTCATATGAGCTAACTCTGTAATCTTTGATATAGGCTCAAAAGGGTGTCGACATATAGACACCTAAACCACGGCCTATGTTGGAATTACACAAGTGGCATATGAGAATTGTTGGAATCAATAAAGGACCTACACTTGTTGTAGGCAAGATGATCTCTTATTACACAAGTCATTCATGTTCCATCCTAAAATCCTTGCGTAAGGTGGTTAGATCAAGACATCAAGAAAATTGGGTTTTCTTGGATTGAGATCAAATGAAATATAAAGGGAACTTTGTTTTAAGATTAAAATTAATGGGGCTCTCCATATTCCCATGCCCTAGATTTTAATGGAGAGATAGGATGGTAGGAGGATCGTATCCCACATGATGTCATTGATTGAAAGGTTTTTTCGAATATACATTCACATTTCGGGTAGGGGTCACACACCTGTTGCTAGACTATGGTCGTGTGATCTGTGAGGTAATTAATTAATAGAGTGTATTAATTAATTAGACTCACTGCTAACTGAAATTGAACCTAGAGGGTCACACACAAATACTGGGTTCAAAGGGTATTGTTAGAAAGATCAAATAATTGATCGAAACGAGACCACACGTATATGGTACACGTGTGGGAGTCAAGAGTGCGTTTGGACGTGTGGCTCCAATTAAAGAATTGGATCATGTATTAATTAATTGGAGAATTAATTATTAAATCCAAATATAATTAATTGGAGAATTAATTATAAAGCAAAGATATAATTAATTGGAGAATTAATTATAAATCCCTAAATGTAATTAATTAGGGAATTAATTATTAAAGCCAAATAAAATTAATTGAAGAATTAATTTTAGCCCGTTCGAATTAATTAGTGAATTAATTCTAAAGCCCTTGATAGAATTAATTGGAGAATTAATTCCAAGTATTTAATTATTTACTTGTTCTAATTTGATTAGAATAGATAAGTAAATAAATAAATATGTATTAATTTTAATATGATTAGAATGAATATTATTGGGATAAGATATTTAATTATTACTAGAATAATTAAATAATCCTAAATTAGTTAGGAGCTATTTCTCTAGAAAATAACTATCTTATTTTAGATAAGACATTATTTACTTGGAGAGAAAGAAAAGAATAGAAGAAAAAATCAAAGTAGGAGACCATCTCCTACATGGTACTAGGGTTTCGAACCATACCCTATCAAAGGGGCATGGGGTTCGAAAATTTGGTCTTACACGTGATTAGGAGATCATGTTCAAACTTCATGGAATTTTGGGGATAATTCTCTTACTCTCTTTTTCTCGTTTCTGTTTCTTTAATGCGCATGTTATAGTACTAGCATACTCACTAACATGATTTGAATCTAGGTTGGTGTGGATTAATACTCTAGAGGATTTCTACTTTGGAATCTCGAAGAAATAATCAATCAAGAAATGGGGATTCATGCCCCATGAAGAACGTTTGAGGGCGGCTCAAAACGTTTCAAGAAAGCTTCAATTGTTGTAAGTTTCTTGATATCCCACAGAAGGTTGTGGCTTTGTTTAACGCAGAAGCAAAATTCAGAGGCATAACGAAAGGTTTAGCTGAGATAATTTGGCTGCAGAAATTAGTGGCTGAGATTGGGGTGACTCCTTCAGGCCCGAATCCTCTAACAGAGCCGCTATCAGCATCTCGAAGAACCCTGTCCAGCATGATAAGACTAAGCATGTGGAACTGGATCGACACTTCATTAAAGAAAAGCTGGAGAATGGTATCATCACGATTCCTTTTGTCAGGTCAGAGGATCAGTTAGCAGATATAAAGACCAAAGCCGTCACGGGTCAGATATTTCAGACAACGCTAAGCAAGTTAAGGATTGGCGACTCCATCACTTAACTTGAGGGGGCGGTGTTGGTTATCTCTTATATATGGGATGGTTGACTTTGATCCCTAATTGGTAGTGATAGGACCTGATTTGTAGAGATTTGTTTCTTGTACAATTTATTATATACTTAGGGCTTCTTGTACTCTGTATACACAGAAAGACACAGAAAATATGAATACAATTCAAATCACTTCCACCAATTACCATGTTCTAACATCAAGTATTATTAGTAAGTTGTGGAGCAATAAATGACTATTCCTTAAAATATTCAAGTTGCAAAGACCATGGTCAAGCATATACAAAGGAGAAAATTTACAATGGCGCGTCTAATACGATATCTTGTCTAAACTTATAATTCATGCCTCTAAAATATTCAACCATTAGAAATTACGTCAAACATATATAAAAAAGGAAAATTTTATTTACTCCTGCTATTTTTAACTTGATGCAATATCGGCCCAACGTTAAATTTTGGACTGAAACTCTAATTTGATCATTAAATAAAATTAATTGCTTTTATATATTGTATATATGCGCCAAAAATACAATTGGCTCAATCGTAGCTAATGGTCAAATTAAAATTTCGGTCTAAAATTTAATAATTCAACCAAATTAAAAATATTGGGACTAAATATACTTATTTTAAAAAAAGCAAGAATATAATTGAGAATAACCATGTAATATAAGATAAAATATATAATTTTCTGCCTTTTTACTACTGAATTGATCTAACACTACAAGAATTGCAGATAATACTTCTAAAATTCTTCCTTGGGTGATTTGTGTAAGTTGAACCCTACAAGAATCAAACGAGAGAAAGAGAGAACAAAAAATGTGTGAATAAATTAATTGGAATTATAAATTAATATACTAAAAACAATTAGAATATAAACCATGAGCGCGCACAATTTACATATATTCTGTTGCGAAGTAGAATCATAATACTGCGGATCAAGACAAACGCATTGGAGAGAGAATTTTTATAATTAAGAACTATGGAATTGTATTCTTACCGAAATGAATGTACATAACATTCTATTTATAATTTTTTTTAAAAATAGTTACTGTTTATTTTGCGGTTGTTTAAGGCGATTTTGCAATTGCTTAAGGCGGCGAAAGATTTACGCATTAAGAGCTGGTATTCAATCTTCAACATTTGCGGCTAACGGATGTTGGTAAAAACTTCATGCAGCTTCTAGCTGTTGTAATTATTGTGAGGAAAAGTCATTCACATTAGCAGTCCACAGTTCACAAACTTGGAATTTTCAACATATTCAAAGCTTTCATATAAGTTCCTCGGATGGCAACGAGCCGAGCTGAGCTGTGATATTTTTCACTGACTGCGACTCGGGCTTAGCTTGCGAAGAAAAAAGGTTCGGGCTTAGCTCCATGGCTCGCGAGCCACATATCTTTTTTATCGCTGCAAATTTTTTTAAGGCCAGATCTGATTTTTGGGGGCACATCCAAAATGATAAAATGAAATAGAAAGATGATTGATGATGGTTGTGGGTGTTGGTGTTGGTGGTTGCCAAAAAAGAAAATAGAAAGATGACTATGGTGGTCATGGGCGCTGGTGGTTGCGCAACAAATGGTGGGGACATCTTGACGGCGGAGAAGACGACGGTGGTGGCCTGGAGTACGATGGCGGACTGGCTGTCGAGGGCGGTGGTGGTTGTGCCCTGGAGCTTGGTGGCAGTCGCAGGTGGTGGTGGTGGTGGTGGGAAGTGATGTCCCCCACTTCAAGGTCGGCGAAGATCATGCCGAGGATTTACAAAAGCCGAGACTTGAAGTACTTGATTTTTTTTTATTTTTTTTATTTTTAATTCAGCCAAAAGAATTTGAGTGACCAATAGATTGT
Organism: Lantana camara; assembly: GCA_037501455.1. Classification (NCBI taxonomy): domain Eukaryota; kingdom Viridiplantae; phylum Streptophyta; class Magnoliopsida; order Lamiales; family Verbenaceae; genus Lantana; species Lantana camara. Next base: position 60,513,165 of record CM074857.1, on the reverse strand, counting down.
ATAGCAATTTGTTTCCATTCAATATTGGATGAAACAGGACCAACACTCACTCAACCCCATTTTCTTTTTTCCATTTTCATACTTAGCAATAAATTGGGCCATAACTTAGGCCCACCGCCACTTCGAGCACCAGGGCTGTCAACGGGTCGGATTCGGACCGGATCAGGAGATTCCGGATCCGAATCCGATAAGACAATCCGATAACCGGATCCGAATCCGAGTCCTATAGGATTCAAATTCATTTTTTTTGAATCCATGCATAGTCAGGTCGGATCAGATCCGATAAAAGATCCGACCCGATTAATAATAAAATTTAATTTTTTAAATTATAAATTTAATATAAAAAAATAAATATAATTAGATAATATTTAATAAACAAATGTTATTTAATAGATTATTTGATGATTTTGTTAATATTTATTTAAGATAGGTTAATTTAAACTTATTAATAAAGAAAAATATATAGTTTTAGGGTAAACAATTAAGAATTTGTTATTATTTTAAGTGATAAATATGTAAAAATTCTAATTTTAATCATTTTACTTAGTATTATGTACTAGTAAATAATTTATTTAATTAAATATTATATATATAATCGGATTCAGATTATTAACGGATTGGATTCCTTAATTCCATATTCAATCCATTTATTTCGGATTTCGAATATTTATAATCGGATATGATCCATCGGACATTTTTGTCGGACGAATATACTAAAATTCGGATCGAATTCGGATTAAAATCCGATCCATTGACAGCCCTGTCGAGCACCTCCAACTATGATTGCCCAATTTGAACAATGACAGAATTACAGAATACTTGTTTCCCTTGGGCCCAGATTAGAAAGATCTTGATTTGTTTAGGGCAAAGCAATGTTGTAACGGGGGAGTTCATTAAATGACCCCCGCAAGTCTTTTTTTCGTTATGTAACCCATAGTTTCTAAAGAATTGGGTATATGACCCTCCGCTTCATTAAGGTATAATTAGGTCTTAGTTAATTACTCAACCTAATTAAATCATTGCCACGTCACTTTTTTGGAGCTTCTTTTTATTGGAAAACACGAATCAGAAAGCAGCGGAATTTAAAAAATTTTTCCAACAAAAGGATCTAGGACTCACAATCGTGTATCCAAATTCGTAGAGATAGAAAACTTACTTTTCTTTTATTCTTTCTTGAAGCGTTTCAAGCCACCCAAGAACGCTCTTCTCGCGGCTTGATCCCCTCTCCTTGGTAAAGCTCGAATCTTCAAACTTCTAACTTGAAGCTCTCTAGAGATAGTCCACCAACTTGATCACAATCTAACTAGTAAGGATGCTAGTTCTCTACTTAGTGTTTAGGCTTAACCTAGGGTTTATTTGATCTTGGAGAAAAGAAGGTGTTCAACACATGAACCAAAAGAATTCTCAATTAGCTCCATAAGGAGCTCGAGCTCTCCTATTTATAAAGAGGGGAGTGCCGAAATTCCTAGTCCTTAATGGGCTAGGATTTTGGTCTCTCTCTCTCCTATTACTTGATCATCAAGTAATTTCACTTTGACTTTGAATTCAAATTCAAATCAACTTTCAAGAGAGCTAAAAATATCCAAACTATTTTTGGATAATTTTATACTTTATTTATTTTAAATAAATAACTTATTTTATCTAATTAATTAATTCATAATTAATTAACTAGATTATTTTCTCCAAAATAAGACTTTCTTTTTAATTCAAAATTAAACCAAAGTCTATTAAATAATTAACAAATTAATTATTTAATCACCAAAATAATTATTCACGTGTGGCACACGTGTCATAATGGCACGTGTCCAGTCACGTGACCCACACGTGTGATTTCACACGTGTGGAACCCTCTAGGCCCGATTAACTCGTTTAATCATTTTCAAGCCTCAACTCATGTAACCAAGTTGTTGTGTGTGACCCTCTAGGTTCTCAATTCAATTAGCAGTGACCCCAATTAATTTAATTCACTAATTAATTAATCAATCCACAGATTAAACGACCATAGTCTAGCAACAGGTGTTTAACCCCAAGCTGAATTGGAATGTTCGGAATCGACATAACCTTTAAGTCATTGATTCATGTGAGATACAATCCTCCTACTTACTATCTCTCAACCAAGATCTAGGGCAAGGGAATAATCAGAACCCTAATAATCCGGTCTTAAAGCTAAGTGCATTTCATATCCATTTGATCTCAATCCAAGAAACCCTTTTCTTGATGTCTTGATCTACTGCCTTGGCCAAGGACTCCATATGCCATATGAATGACTTACACAATAAGAAATCACCTTGCGAATGCAAGTGTAGGTCGTTTCTTGATTCTCATTCACTTTCATGAATCACTTGTGCAGCCCCAGCATAAGCCTTGAATCAGTTATCTAAGGCGACACCCTTTAAAGCTTATACCTAAGACTACAGAGTTAACTCATAAAGTGACAAGGAACCTCAAGTCTAAGGATCAATTAATCACATCAATGACTCGTGAGATATTTCCTAATCTGGAAGTTTCCATTTCCTGAAATAGAAACTTCCTTTCCCATTTAGGAATCTTCTCACACGGGGCACCTCAGTGAACTTACTTATTAAAGTAAGCACCCTCATGTATCACGCACGTATCAACTATACACTTTGCACCTCCATGAAACAAGGTGGTCCTTCTTAAGGGCGTGATCCCACAAGCAAGCCTTAGAGGAGTCAGGTTGACACTCCCACTGTCTGTAGGACTCATCGGCTTGGAGTATTTTACTAATCATGACTTATATGATATAGGGCTCGTTTCATAAACCACTTCACCTAAATGGTAGAGTCCTAAAGTCATCAGGATTAGGGGAGTTCTCATACATGCACAGATAAAGTAAACGCATACCAAACAAGAGCATATAAAGAAGTGTTGCCTCAATTCGTTATTTCATTCGAAGATTGTCTGTGATTACAATAAGGAAAAGCACAAAGCGGATATTCAATCGGCTTGCTAGGGCACTATTCCTAACAATCTCCCACTTGCCCGTCAAAGCCATTCTAAAGCTACTCTAAGTCCCATCTTCTGAAGATGACCTTGGAAAGCTTCTCGACTAAGGGGTTTAGTAAGTGGATCTGCCACGTTCTCTGCTGATGTGACCCTCTCAATTTGCACATCTCCTCTTTTGATAATATCACGGATTAGGTGATACTTCCTCATAATGTGTTTGGTCCGTTGGTGAGATCTTGGTTCTCTTGCTTGAGCAACCGCCCCAGTGTTGTCACAAAACACAGTAATGGGGTCTTTCATGCTAGGAACAACATTCAACTCTTGAATGAAGTTTCTAATCCAAACACCTTCCTTAGCTGCATCATTTGCAGCTAAGTATTCGGCCTCAGTGGTCGAATCTGCAGTGGTAGTTTGCTTGGAACTCTTCCAACTCACTGCTCCGCCGTTTAGGCAGAAAATGTATCCTGATATTGACTTAAAATCATCTAAGTCAGATGCAAAGCTTACATCGCAGTATCCTTCGACAGTAAGATCTTTCTGACCTCCGTAAACTAAGAATAAATCTTTAGTACTTTTCAAGTACTTAAGAATATTCTTGACGGCAGCCCAGTGACCATCTCCAGGGTCAGATTGGAAACGACTTGTTACACTAAGTGCATAAGCCACATCCGGTCGAGCACATAACATCGCATACATTATGCTACCTATTGCTGATGCATAAGGTGTATGAGTCATTCTTTCCTTCTCAAGGTTTAGTCTTAGGACATATCTTCTTTGAAAGACATGTTCCTACACTCATAGGAAGGTTCTTAACCTTTGCTGACTCCATATTGAATCTCTTCAATACTTTGTCAATGTACATCGACGGTGATAGTCCTATTAACCTTCTAGATCTATCTCTATAGATTTTAATTCCAAGGATATAGGACGCATCACCAAGATCTTTCATCTCGAATTGATTCGATAACCATAACTTAGTTACTTTCATGTCATCCTTCAAATTCCCAATAAGAAGGATGTCATCAACATAAAGTACTAAGAATTGCACTGAGGTCTCCAATTCCTTTCTATACACACAGGACTCATTCGAAATTTGAATGAAGCCAAACGCTTTGACTGATTCATCAAATCGAATGTTCCAATTCCTAGAAGCCTGTTTCAATTCATAGGTTGATCTTTGGAGTCTGCAAACCTTTTGCTCACTCCCACTGAATGTGAAACCTATGGGTTGCTCCATATAAATGTCTTTGTCAATGTCACCATTGAGAAAGGCAGTTTTCACATCCATTTGCCATATCTCATAGTCATAATATGCAGCAATGGCAAGCATGATCCGAATAGACTTTTCCATTGCAACTGGCGAAAAAGTTTCATCAAAGTCCACGTCGGGTCTTTGAGTGAATCCTTTTACAACCAGTCTTGCTTTGTAGGCTGCAATGCTTCCATCAACTCCAAGCTTTCTCTTAAAGATCCATTTGCAACCTATGGGTTTGACCCCATCAGGCAAATCTACCAAGGTCCAAACTTGGTTGGAGTTCATGGAGTCCATTTCGGATTTCATGGCTTCTATCCACTGTTCAGAGTCAGAATCTGAAAGTGCCTCCTCATATGTTAAAGGATCATTATCCTTTTGAGAGATTTCATGGAAGAATCCATACCATCTCTCCGGCTATCTAAGAGTGCGTTCAGAACGCCTTAGAGGAGGATTTTCATGTGTATCGAAATTCGTGATTGGTTGTGATTGATCAGAAGGGTACGTTTCTTCAGTGGGTGGTGTGGGATCACTTTATACTTCTTCTAATTCTATGATCTTGCCTTTCTTTTCTTTAAGGAACGGTTCCTCAAGAAAAGTGGCATTTCTGGAAACAAACACCTTTTGCTCAGATTGATCATAGAAGTGATATCCTATGGATTCCTTAGGATAACCTACAAAGTAGCATAAGTTAGAACGAGATTCTAACTTATCTCCCACTGTCCTCTTCACGTAAGCAGGACAACCCCAAATTCTCAAGTAAGAATAACTAGGGATTTTACCATGCCACATTTCATAGGGCGTTTTAGGGACTGACTTAGAGGGGACTAGATTCAGAATCTTTGCTGCACTTTCTAGGGCATAACCCCAGAAAGAAGGTGGTAAGTCAGTGAAACTCATCATGGAACGAACCATATCAAGTAGGGTTGGATTCCTTCTCTCAGAAACTCCATTAAGCTGAGGAGTTCCCGGAGGAGTCCACTGAGAGATAATCTCATTATCTTTGAGATGATTAAGGAATTCTTCACTAAGATATTAGCCTCCTCGATCAGATTGAAGTGCTTTGATCTAGTGACCAGTTTGGTTCTCAACCTCCTTTTGAAATTCTAAGAATTTCTCAAAAGCTTCAGATTTATACTTCATTAAGTATACATAACCATATCGACTAAAGTCATCGGTAAAGGTTATGAAATACTGATGATTGTTTCTAGTGCTTACACTGAGCGGTCCACAAACATCAGAATGGATCAAATCCAAGACCTTAGTGGCACGTTCCACAGTCCCTTTAAAAGGAACTTTGGACATCTTTCCTTTGAGACAGGATTCGCAAGAAGTTAACTCTTTGAGATCATTTTCAGAGAATGATCCTAAAGTGTTTATCTTGCTAATTCTGTTCTTGGAAATGTGTCCTAATCTAGCGTGCCATAAGGGAGCTGAAACTTTGTCATCTCTCTTACGCTTCGTTTCTCGTTGTATATTCATAATATTGATATTCTGAGTTAGATAAAGTCCATTACTTAGAGTACCGATGTGAACGGAAGAGTTGTTCCGTTTGATAAAGTATTTACCATTCCTAATATAAGTTTCATAACCTTCACAATCTAAAATTGGAACAGAAATTATATTACGAATAATGCTCGGTACATAAAGGACTTTATTTAAGACTAACTCAAAACTACCTAAATCTAATCTAATTGTACCTAAAGCTCGAGCTTTAACGTTTGAGCCATCGCCGATCTTCAAGACACATTCTCCTTCTTTGAGTTGTTGGACTTCACTTAGCATCTGTACATCATTACAGATATGAGTTCCACAACCGGTATCAAGTACCCAAGAACTAGAATTAATAGAAAGATTTACTTCAACGAGAAAGATACCTTTCTTTAGAGTAGCCTTGTACTCTGGGCAGTTTCTCCTCCAATGTCCCGCTTTGCCACAATGGAAGCAAACATCCTCTTTCTGATCACGCTTCTTCTTTTGGACCTTCCCCTTCGAAACGCCACAAGTGGGCCTAAGGGGTTTCTTCTTCTTCTTTTGGGCTTTCTTGCCCTTACCTTTAGATGGCCCAGAAGAGGAAGATTGGGCATTCACCATCAAAACCTTATTATCCTTCTTGATCGTGTTTTCAGCAGTCACAAGCTGACTAATCAGCCCAGCTACAGTAGCACCAGCATGATTCATGTTGAAGTTAAGGACAAATGGGTTGAATGATGGTGGGAGCGAAGCTAGCAACAAATCCACTGAAAGCTCATCTTTCAGTGGCATGTCCATGGAAGCAAGTTTCTCAGTAAGGGCGAGAAACTTGAGTCCATATTCATGGACACTTGAACCTTCCCTCATTCTTAAGTGGAACAATTCCTTTGAAGTGTTATACCTTGTAACACGTTCATGAGGGCGGTAAAGTTGCTCTAAGTGGTCGTAAATCTCCCAAGCGAATTCCATGGCCTCATGTTGCCTTTGCAAGTCCGGAGACATGTTAGCCAACATAAGGCAACGGGCTTGGAGATTATCATCCTTCCACTTCTGAATCGCGTCCCGCTCGGCCCGAGTGGGAGCCTCCCATTCGGGACTAGGCTCCCCTTCGAAGAGAACATAAGTTCTCTTCTCAGAATCTAAAATGATTTTTAGATTCCTCAGCCAATCAGAATAGTTGGGACCAGTCAACTTGCTTGACTCGAGGATCGATACAAGAGGGTTTTTGGTTGCCATTTCAAAACACGTAGATAATCACAGAATCTACGACCTAAATGGTAAAACAGAGAACTAGTGAGCATGCTGAATTATAACGATATACAAAAGATAAGGTCTTTAATCTAATGTAGCTCCCACTGTTTTTCAAAGATCTATAATTCCTAAAGATCTAAGAGGAACACGTTTCCCAATGGGTACTAAGATCCTAGGCATTTTACCTCGAACCCACGACTCGCGGACATTCTAAGTAAGAACCCTAGGTAGGTATAAGTTACCAATTCTAACACCTTTAGAACTCTTAGTAGTTATTTTTGCATCACCTATCTTTCAATATGGACCCACGACTCGTGCGACATCCACATTTACTTAGGCGTTAAGCTAGACCCATCAATCGATCATGATCAAAACTTAGTTCGAACGACCCACGACTCGCGGACATCGCCCTTGCTAAAATTGACCATGAAATATTGATCATTTAAAATGATCAATTAGGTAACTAAGAACTAATAAGCTCCACTAGCTATCCCACGACTCGCGGACAATAACTAGCTTCACTTACTAAACTTAAAACCTATTGATGGAATGCTAGGAATTTAATTCAAAATTTGCATCTCGAATTTAAATACCTATTTGTTCGAAATTAGCTTAATATTTAATGGGAATTTTCGAATCAACCGAAGAGTTGTTCGGTTCGACCTCACCAACATATATGTTATCCAATTTTATTAGTCTTGATTAATGCAAGTACACTTAAATGCATTTCAAACAAGCACATAAACAGATAACATGTCCTAGCATGATACTAACATGTAATGATCATGGGTTCTATCTATCTTATGCGTGATATGTGGGAGCCACTCCACAATCACAAGTTTTAACATACATGCCACATAAACAGTTTAAATCACATAAGGGAAAGCGGTAACAAAATACGAGCCCTATCTCTATTACATTTAACAATTGAGATTCCCCTCCCTAACATTTTGAGGGGTCTTCACTTATGGCCTCCTTGTTACTTGAATGTGGTCCATTTTACTCCTTGTGTGCATTGTCTCCAAAATGAAAATAAAACCTCACCACCTATCTCTACTCTCAAATTACAATAAAAGAAAAAGACATAAAGTAATAAGGCTCAATCTTCATATTGGCCTTAGACAATTACACGGGCATACACCGGCCTCAAAAACAGTAATAAGGAAAGCCACATAATAAATCACATAACAGTACGCACATAAGTGAGGCTCCAACCTCAATTGAAAAAAGCAACTATAGGGCTCCAACCCCAATTTAAACCATCCATGTGCATAAATTAAAACCATACGTAAGTCTAAACCCATGATCACCTAACATGCTTTTGCGAGAATTTAAATTTAGCCAATAAATTAAAATTCCCGTTTCAAGTCCTAATGACTTAAAACACGACTTGATGCGAGTCTTATTTATAAAAGTTTTCAATAAATCCCAAATTACCAAAACAAATAAAATTCCAATTAATTTCTGAAAATTAATAATTTTATCAAAGATTGTATTTTCCCAAAATATAAACCGTTTCAATTTCTCAAAAATCCCAATTTTAAGTTTTATTCGAAAAATTAAAATAAATATTCAAAAAATAAAATTTTAAAATTAAAATAAAAAAATGGGACTGGATTGCACGAAACACGAAAAGGCCGGATCACGAAAACGGGGACCGCACACGAAAGAGCCGCGCGCAGCCTTCTCGGCTGAGTGGCGGGCGGGGATGGGCGGCCAGTCTCGGCCGCCCTGGGCGGGCGCGCCTAGCCTTCCGTGCGGTGGCGGGAGGGTGCTGGGCGGCGTCGCCCATGCACACGCCTGGGCAGGCGGGCGGCTGGCGCGCGAAGCCGCGCGCGCGGGGTTTCGCGTGTTCGTCGTAATCTAGGTTTTGTTTCGTGTTTTCGTTCAAAAGCAAAATCAATCCAAGAAATCCAAAAACAGTTTATACAGTTTCAAATCTAAAATAGTTTTCAAAAATTAAATTTTGCAAAAACCAATTTTCAGAAACTTTCAGGAAAAAAAAAACAGTTTCGTAATTCAGGCTTTCTAAAATAATTACAAATACTCAATCGCATCAAGCCTAAGAATTTCTACCAAATTCAGTATAATTGAGACGAATCAGAAACACGATTAACGAGGTGGCTCTGATACCACTTATCGGAAAACACGAATCAGAAAGCAGCGGAATTTAAAAAAAATTTCTAACAAAAGGATCTAGGACTCGCAATCGTGTATCCAAATTCGTAGAGATAGAAAACTTACTTTTCTTTTATTCTTTCTTGAAGCGTTTCAAGCCACCCAAGAACGCTCTTCTCGCGGCTTGATCCCCTCTCCTTGGTAAAGCTCGAATCTTCAAACTTCTAACTTGAAGCTCTCTAGAGATAGTCCACCAACTTGATCACAATCTAACTAGTAAGGATGCTAGTTCTCTACTTAGTGTTTAGGCTTAACCTAGGGTTTATTTGATCTTGGAGAAAAGAAGGTGTTCAACACATGAACCAAAAGAATTCTCAATTAGCTCCATAAGGAGCTCGAGCTCTCCTATTTATAAAGAGGGGAGTGCCGAAATTCCTAGTCCTTAATGGGCTAGGATTTTGGTCTCTCTCTCTCCTATTACTTGATCATCAAGTAATTTCACTTTGGCTTTGAATTCAAATTCAAATCAACTTTCAAGAGAGCTAAAAATATCCAAACTATTTTTGGATAATTTTATACTTTATTTATTTTAAATAAATAACTTATTTTATCTAATTAATTAATTCATAATTAATTAACTAGATTATTTTCTCCAAAATAAGACTTTCTTTTTAATTCAAAATTAAACCAAAGTCTATTAAATAATTAACAAATTAATTATTTAATCACCAAAATAATTATTCACGTGTGGCACACGTGTCATAATGGCACGTGTCCAGTCACGTGACCCACACGTGTGATTTCACACGTGTGGAACCCTCTAGGCCCGATTAACTCGTTTAATCATTTTCAAGCCTCAACTCATGTAACCAAGTTGTTATGTGTGACCCTCTAGGTTCTCAATTCAATTAGCAGTGACCCCAATTAATTTAATTCACTAATTAATTAATCAGTCCACAGATTAAACGACCATAGTCTAGTAACAGGTGTTTAACCCCTAGCTGAATTGGAATGTTCGGATTCGACAGAACCTTTAAGTCATTGATTCATGTGAGATACAATCCTCCTACTTACTATCTCTCAACCAAGATCTAGGGCAAGGGAATAATCAGAACCCTAATAATCCGGTCTTAAAGCTAAGTGCATTTCATATCCATTTGATCTCAATCCAAGAAACCCTTTTCTTGATGTCTTGATCTACTGCCTTGGCCAAGGACTCCATATGCCATATGAATGACTTACACAATAAGAAATCACCTTGCGAATGCAAGTGTAGGTCGTTTCTTGATTCTCATTCACTTTCATGAATCACTTGTGCAGCCCCAGCATAAGCCTTGAATCAGTTATCTAAGGCGACACCCTTTAAAGCTTATACCTAAGACTACAGAGTTAACTCATAAAGTGACAAGGAACCTCAAGTCTAAGGATCAATTAATCACATCAATGACTCGTGAGATATTTCCTAATCTGGAAGTTTCCATTTCCTGAAATAGAAACTTCCTTTCCCATTTAGGAATCTTCTCACACGGGGCACCTCAGTGAACTTACTTATTAAAGTAAGTACCCTCATGTATCACGCACGTATCAACTATACACTTTGCACCTCCATGAAACAAGGTGGTCCTTCTTAAGGGCGTGATCCCACAAGCAAGCCTTAGAGGAGTCAGGTTGACACTCCCACTGTCTGTAGGACTCATCGGCTTGGAGTATTTTATTAATCATGACTTATGTGATATAGGGCTCGTTTCATGAACCACTTCACCTAAATGGTAGAGTCCTAAAGTCATCAGGATTAGGGGAGTTCTCATACATGCACAGATAAAGTAAACACATACCAAACAAGAGCATATAAAGAAGTGTTGCCTCAATTCGTTATTTCATTCAAAGATTGTCTATGATTACAATAAGGAAAAGCACAAAGCGGATATTCAATCGGCTTGCCAGGGCATTATTCCTAACACTTTTTGACCCCAAAATTTATACAAAATTAGAATCTGACCCAAAAGCACATTCAACCAAATTCCTGATTTTCTTGGCTGTGCGACGACGAAAAACCCAAAACATCATTTTTCTGTAATTTCTTCTCCGATCGCAGTGCTTCTTGGCTGTGCGACGACGAAAAACCCAAAACCCCATTTTTCTATAATTGCTTCTCCGATCGCTGTGCTGTCCGTTCATCTGCCTCGTTCATCATGAATAATCATTCTTCTATGAAACAAATGACAACAACAAGAACTGATTTTACATTCTTCTCTGGGTTTTCTTCTCTGAAACAAATGACAACAAGAAGAAATGCTTTCAGATTCTTCTCTGGGTTTTCTGCATTTCATTTTCCTGAGTTTTCTGCATTTCATTTTCGGCGACGTGCTTTCACATATTTCTGTTTTTACATATTTATTTTTGTTTTCACATATTTCTTTCATGTTTGTCAGTGCATACTTAACTAAGAAATGCAGCAATGGAAAGGAAAAAAAAAAAAAGTCTTCAAAGAAAACAAAGCATCTAAAAGCTATTAGAAATGATTTCTTAAAAAATTTATTTTTAGATAATTATTCACATAATGCATTAATCCGTCATACTTCTCAATTAGAGGAAGCTTAAAGAAAAATCTTAACAAAATCAAGTACTTGATCCTAACAGTCTAGTACTCGAACATAAAGATTTTCAAAGAATCGATTAGTAGACTGTAAGGATCTAGTACTCGATTCTTAAGAAAACTTAAAAATTATTTCCTAAACAACTAATATTGAAATTAAACTAATTTCTATCATACTTTTTTTCTAATGGGACTTCAAAACAACCTTAACAATTATATTTATTTGAAAGAAGAATTTATTTGTTTGAGAAGATAAGAATTCTTTCAAACAAATATAATTGTTAAGGTTCCTTTGAAGTCTCATTAGAAGAAACGTAGGATCCAAATTAGTTAAAGTCAACTAATTAATTTTCAAATAAATATTTAAAAAATATATTTCTTTGAAAGAAATCTTATCTCTTCAAACAAATATAAACGGTTATTTAAATATGTCTTGATAATTATATCTTTTCAATGAAAATCTAAAAGCTATTAGAAATGATTTCTTAACAAAGTTTATTTTTAGATAATTATTCACATAATACATTAATCCGTCATACTTCTCAATTAGAGGAAGCTTAAAGAAAAATCTTAACAGAATCAAGTACTCGATCCTAACAGTCTAGTACTCGAACATAAAGATTTTCAAAGATTCAATTAGTAGACTGTAAGGATCTAGTAATAGATTATTAAAAAACTTAAAAATTATTTCCTAAACAACTAATACTGAAATTAAACTAATTTCTATCATACTTTTCTTCTAATGGGACTTCAAAACAACCTTAACAATTATATTTATTTGAAAGAAGTAATTTATTTGTTTGAAAAGATAAGATTTCTTTCAAACAAATATAATTGTTAAGGTTCCTTTGAAGTCTCATTAGAAGAACGTATGATCCAAATTAATTAAAGTCAACTAATTAATTTTCAAAGAAATATTTAAAAAATATATTTCTTTGAAAGAAATCTTATCTCTTCAAACAAATATAAAAGTTTATTTAAATATGTCTTGATAATTATATCTTTTCAATGAAAAACTAAAAGCTATTGGAAATGATTTCTTAAGAAATTTATTTTTAGATAATTATTCACATAATGCATTAATCGATTGTACTTCTCAATTAGAGGAATCTTAAAAAAAATCTTAACAGAATCAAGTACTCCATCCTAACAGTTTAGATCCTAAATCTTTTTCTTTTTTATTTATTTTCTTTTATTTTTTAAAGTTCCTTCACATTTTTTATTTATTTTTGTTTATTCTTTTTTCTTTTTTTATTTATTTTCTTTTATTGTTTAAAGATTCAGATTTATTCCAGTGATCTAGCACTAGATCATTATGATCCACCACTCAATCACAATGATCTAGTGCTAGATTGCAGAGATCTAGTGATCGATAGCTGCAATCTAGCACTAGATCGCTGCATTCTATCACTAGATACTGCAAAATTTCAAAGTATCTAATTTTTCATATTCAAGCCAAAATAAAAGAAGAAAAAAAAAATAAAAAAAAATAGAAGAAGTCAAACACGATTTCTCTAATTATTTCTCTATGATATTGCGTTTAATCTTTTTGCAATTTTCTTTTGATGTTATTTTCTCCGATTTTCTTTCGATGTTCTTTTGATGTTCTTTCTCTCTCAAACGATGAATTTCTCAAAGATCAAAACAGATTGAATTTTGAAGATATCTTCACATTTTTTCTTTATTTTTCTTTATTTCTTTTTCGTTTTTATTTATTTTCTTTTATTTTTTAAAGATCCTTCATATTTATTTATTTATTTTTGTTTATTACTTTTTCTTTTTATTTATTTTCTTTTATTTTTTAAAGATCCAGATTTTTTCCAGGGAACTAGCACTATATCACTATGATCCACCACTCAATCATAATAATCTAGTGCTAGATTGCAGAGATCTAGTACTCGATAGCGGCAATCTAGAACTAGATCGCTGCAAATCTTCAAAGTATCTAGTTTTTCATATTCAGGCCAAAATAAAAGAAAAAAAAAAGAATAGAAGAAGTCAAACACGATTTCTGTAATTATTTCTCTATAATATTGCGTTTAATCTTTTTGTAATTTTCTTTTGATGTTATTTTCTCCAATTTCCTTTTGATGTTCTTTCTCTCTCAAACGTTGAATTTCTCAAAGATCAAAACAGATTGAATTTTGAAGATATCTTCACATTTTTTCTTTATTTTTCTTTTTTATTTATTTTCTTTTATTTTTTAAAATTCCTTCACATTTTTTATTTATTTTTGTTTATTCATTTTTCTTTTTTATTTATTTATTTTCTTTTATTTTTTAAAGATCCAGATTTTTTCCAGGGATCTAGCACTAGATCACTATGATCCACCACTCAATCATAATGATCTAGTGCTAGATTGCAGAGATCTAGTACTCGATAGCAGCAATCTAGCACTAGATCGCTGCATTCTAGCACTAGATCGCTGCAAATCTTCAAAGTATCTAGTTTTTCATATTCAAACCAAAATAAAAGAAGAAAAAAAAAAGAATAGAAGAAGTCAAACACGATTTCTGTAATTATTTCTCTATGATATTGCGTTTAATCTTTTTGTAAATTTCTTTTGATGTTATTTTCTCCAATTTCCTTTTCATGTTCTTTCTCTCTCAAATGTTGAATTTCTCAAAGATCAAAACTGATTGAATTTTGAAGATATCTTCATATTTTTTCTTTATTTTTCTTTATTCCTTTTTGTTTTTTATTTATTTTCTTTTATTTTTTAAAGATCCTTCACATTTTTTATTTATTTTTGTTTATTCTTTTTTCTTTTTTATTTATTTTCTTTTATTTTTTAAAGATCCAGATTTCTTCCAAGGATCTAGAACTAGATCACTATGATCCACCAGTCAATCATAATGTTCTAGTTTTAGATTGCAGTGATCTAGTACTCGATAGCTGCGATCTAGCACTAGATCTCTGCAAATCTTCAAAGTACCTAGTTTCAAGCCAAAATAAAAGAAGAAGAAAAAAAAAAAGAATAGAAGAAGTCAAACACGAGTAATTATTTCTCTGTGATATTGCATTTAATGTTTTTGCAATTTTCTTTTGATGTTATTTTCTCCAATTTTCTTTTGATGTTCTTTCTCTCTCAAACGTTGAATTTCTCAAAGATCAAAACAGATTCAATTTTGAAGATATCTTCATATTTTATTTTATTTTCTTTATTCCTTTTTCTTTTTTAATTATTTTCTTTTATTTTTTAAAATTCCTTCACATTTTTTTTAAGATCAGTGCAAATCTTCAAAATATCTAGTTTTTCAGAATCAAACCAAAATAAAAGAAGAAAAAAAAAACAGAAGAATAGAAGAAGTGAATAAGATTTATTGATCTTCAAACACGATTTTCATTTTCTGGGACTTTCTCTGACAGCTACTGCTGAATTCAGTGTTATTGTACAAACACAAAACCATCATGATAGACAAATTTTGAACCTAACTGTAAGTTCTAAATTCGGTTGCACACTTAAGGTATCGTATCCACAGGGAAGGGAAATCAACAACCACTCTTATGACTAATTCTAATCTAGAGACCGACAAAGATCAATAGAGTTGTACTATACTACTATGACAAAATCAAACTAAGCAATAAGTAATGAATCACACAAGCTAATGAATAAAAATCGAGAATAAACCACTTAACTTAAGCAGGTCGGGGAGTAAATCATATGCCCTTCAGTGATCAAATCAATACTCAAGTACGGATGTATGATTCTTCAACCTAATCCCAAATTTATACCTAGCTTCTCTCAAAGACTAGATGTCTAATTAACCAAGCCAAGTGTTGTTCTCACAATCACTTAGTAACCAAATTAGTCGAATATAGCAAGATTAGTGTATTTAAACCTAGCGGCTTGGCATGGAATTCTAAATACGTGTTGTAGAAATTAGGGTTAAATTTCTTTAAGCCCAAAAAGTCTAAGTTTTGGAAAACAATCTCAATTATCCTCAATCTCTCGATTATCGGATAATTTACACTATGTTCATGGATGGCCAGTCCACTCCCAATCAATTCAAATCCGTTTTCCTAACAAAGAATCATACAATTTAACTCAAGCATTAATTCAAACACCTTAGATGCATAATCCTTACCCCCTAACCCTAGGGGATTAGTTCCTCATAATAGACTCAAAACTCATTAAAATCAAAGGAATTGCATTCAAAACATTCATGTCTAACATAAGCATCAAAACGTAATTAATACTTCTGAAATTCTAACCTAATTATCAAAACTAATCTAAAGCAATAAAACTAACTATGCTAGAAATTTAAAACCAAAGATTGAGGAATTAGTTTGATAGGAAAGCAATAAATAAAACCAAATTGATAAAGTCTTGTGATTGGATTGAATCTTCAACTCTATATCTTCGTATTTCTTCCTTCTCCAAGTATTCTTGAACTTCTGGGAAGCTATCTGTCCAAAAAGCTCTCAAATTCCGCCTCAAAACCGTGCTTAAATAGAAGTCCTTAACCCAGCTCCACCACGTGACACGGGCGTGCAGTGCCCATGCACAAAAATGTGACACGCCCATGTCACATATAAAAAACGTACTCGCACTTTTCTTCTTGACACGGGGGTGTCAAGAGTTGTTCTTCTGAATGACACGGGTGTGCAGAAGCTGTCAGGCCTCTCTGTACCGAGACACGGGGGTGTCGAAGATTGCTCTATGTTGGTGACACGGGCGTGTCACCATCTGGAATCCGTGGGTCACTTCTATACTGAGACACGGGGGTGTCTCAGTTTAATCTTCCAAGGGGACACGGGCGTGTCCCATAGAATTTCTCGTTTTTCGCCCTTTATTGCATGGTTTTACTTCTAACTTTGTTTCTATGACTCCAAGGTGAAATGTACCTAAAAAGGAGCATAAATCGCATTATAAACTCTTAAAACTACTTGAATTTAACTCAAATTGCCCTACAAATCCATGTAAAAACCCGATACATCAAACTCCCCCAAACTTGAATATTGTTCGTCCTCGAGCAATCGAGAAAATTGCATCAACCCAACCTCAAAATCAATCTCTCAACAGGGCAATTCTCAGAGTTTCACTTAACCAAGTCTAGCCTATCAAACACATTACAATCAAGCACAAGAATCAATACAATGGTATAAATAGAATATCCTCGTGTAATGTGTAGCACCCCGCACGTGAGGCGCCACATCCCCCGCACTAAGGCTCAACACGAGTAACGAAATAGTAAATCCGCACCCGTATCAAACCCTAGCGAACGGGAGACAAACATAAAAACCCTCCTAAGCTAGGCGGAACTAGACCCTGCAATGATAACCAATCAACAAAATATATTGCATAGCAAAGCCAGAGTTCAATCATACAAACCATAAACGGAATTTGGGCTCTTCAGGCCTCTTTTAAATCATAGCAAAACCCAGTAAGGTCAATTCAATAACAGTTACATAATTATTCAATTTCGGAACTACAGAATCGAATCAAACATAAATCAAATACATGAGTGAGTGCAAAGACTCTCCTAACCTAACTCGACCAACTTAAAGACTCGAAACACCTCCGCCTAGCCCGAAACTCCAAAGTCAAACCTGCACACTAAAAGATTGGGGAGGGAGAGGGTCAGTCTCTACAAGACTGAGTGAGCAGGAGCGATATATAAATATAAAAACATGCACATGCAAGTCATAAATTCCGAACAAGGTTTTAGTTGAGATTAGTTCCCTAAAAGGGCAAGAGAATGACTAATCAATGCTCGAATTTTATGACTAAGTCATATTAATTTCATTACATTCATAAATCATACATAAATATAAGGCTCGGCGAGTGAGCGTGCACAATCTCCAACCAAACTCCGACCGTGTACGACAAATATCAATAATATATTGATTAGGCGACCATGCAATATATCATAATACACACAGACCATAAATCATATCATAAACATATTCGTTTGGGCGATCCGAATCCCGGCATTCCCGCACGGTGCATAATCATATCATAACCAACCTTCTTCCTCCGGGTGGTGGACGGGCTTGCAAGACCCGGCCACCGGAACATACATAATGGCTAATGAGGTACATGACTCCTCAAAAGCCCGACCTGCGTTTCCTCGTCAAAACTCCTAACGAGGTCCGTATCGTCGTAAATTTGGTTGGAACTAGTATATGGGATCCCCGTCAGCCCTTGCTTCCTCGGTTAGCCACATATACTAAGTCCCTGGGCCCGTGAATATAACGTATTTGCATAATCTCGCCAAAACATATCCATACATACATATGATACATACGATAAGAAATCATACCTTACCGTGTAACTCGGCATATGCTATATACGTACCTCTCCGTGTCATCCTAATCCATAGCTAGTATGAAGGCACACTGTTTGGAGCATAGCCTCATTACAAAACCATTTTTAAGCTTATATACGCTCATACGTATAGTTCAGAAGAATTTACTCGATAACTTCATTTGAAAACCATATATATATATAATCATAAGGTTTTGGCCAAAGCTTTTCACATAAGGGTTGTAGGGTTTGTTACATAGCTAAAACGAAAACCACCCTCACCTGAACCGCGAAGTTACAAGGATCGAGCACCAAGTGCTTGAACGATCAAAAGCTCTCCACCCTGGAGACAAACTGTACAAAAGACCACAAGACGTGTTCGTGAGACTCAAGACTCTAAATGAACCATATATGACGCACGGCAATGCACAATCATGATATGAAGGCATAAAGATCATATTAAGTCATGAAAATCATATAACCAATTCATTCACTTGTTCGATCATAAATCATTCAAATTCTTCAATTCATATGTCCAATCAATTTATTTCAAGAACTCAAATAGGAGCATAGAACATGTTCAAGCTCTTCCATAATGCTACCACATACTTCATATTACATAACATAGCATATATCCAAGGTTTGACAACAAGAAGAAGTCATATGATATAGAAAATAAGTGATGCGATTCATAAGCGACATATAAACACACATAAACGGCATCAAGTAAAAGCATGCCTATAGCACATCCAAATGCCATGAAATTAAACCACAATACTCCTAACACATAGTAAAACAAGTTCATAGTTCAACACAAAAGGAGATAAAGTCATTCAAGAGGTGAAACGAATCAAAAACCGAAAAGGAAGCAACACGGACTGCACAGGGGAAGGGACACGGGGGTGTCACCAACCCTAGCCAAACTGAGCCACGGGCGTGGCTCAGTACAGAGCTGCCCAGAAGGTGTGACACGCCCGTGTCTCACTCTTATGAGTAAATGAGACACGGGGGTGTCACGGTACAGAACTTATTCACACTTAAAATTTTTCCGGCAAAACTGAACTCATACCAAATCAATCCAAAAACATACCAAATGAACTCCAAATGCTCTGAAACTTAATATACAACATATTTGGCATGTTATGAACATTTTTCATTTAGAGTGCAAAGGGTAAATCACACGTTAAGATCATCGAATCCATGCAATAAAACTGGGTCGCCAAAATCGCACATATGAACCCTAATGATTCTATCATGCCTTGATCAAGTACTTAGGGGTTGAATTTGGATCTGAAACTTTGGGGAATGCATGCTAACATACTAAACAACTTATATACATCACATATGTGCAAAATGGTACAATTTAAAGCACATTAGGATGACCAACAACCACACATAGGCAACAGCAACAAATCTGTCATGGAGCATGCATAAAAACAGGCCATGTATTTCGGTTTTGAGGCTTCAAATGGATCCAAATACTTAAAACATGAATGCTAACATATATAACAATGAGTGTACATCAACTCCAAGCAATTTCACACGAAATGGAGACCATTTGATCAAGCAACAACACAAAATTTCACACAGCAGTTCGAAAAACAGGGGAATCAATTAGATCATCAAGTTTGGAGCTCCATATCTCAAAATTTTATAAAAGGAGCAAGAGAAGAAATCCTCCTAACATCATATACTATCAGTTAGGAAAGAAATAAGCCAAGAAACAAGCTCATATACTCATTTACAAGCAAGGAAATCAGCTACACAAGCAAATAGGTCATAAGAGCAAAATCCCTAAAAGTTCATATAAAACTCAATACTCAAACCCTAACCAAATCTGATCCAAATCATGTTGTAAATAGATGAAATCAAGCATAATAGAGTAGAGAAGACATAAATATTCATACCTTGAAGATTTGGTGAAAGAAGATGGTGATTTGAGCTCCAAAGTTGCAGCTGGAAATGGAGGTATGTGGTTCGGTTTTCAGAGCTAAAGAGGAGAGAAAGGGCTTAACTCAAGGTAGGTAAGTCATGGTTAAGGTAGGGTTAGGTTATGGGGTGTTATGGGGTCCCACCATGAAGACTAGTCAACCAAAAGGAGCTCTTCTTGCACGAGTCGCCCGTTACGGTTGGATTTCGGAGGTCTTAATGATCTCAAAAAGGTATGAGGCTTGTTCCATTGTCTCCGGATCGTCGATACGAAGGCAACGGAGTTGACGGAATTCGAATCCGAATTCCCGAGCTCAAGATATCACGCACGGAACCAAGGGTGCGCTAATTGCTCGTTAGCCCCCGATTTGGTTCCACAATCAAAATTAAATTCATAAACACGCCAAATGAATCCGAAAACATAAACCGAGCATATAGGCATGTTCATAACACACATATTTACGACATACTAAATTTCCATACCAATCCGAAATCATTACATATATGAACGAAGCACAAATAGAACACTCATACGCATGAACGAATTCATATTGTTATAAATGAATTACTAAAACTTAAATTCCATATTAAATAATTTTAAAGCCAACTTATAACATGTGCAAATTAATTATCGAAATTACCGAAATAGTTAAGGTAATACAAAACCTTAATTTAAGAAATTAAACACTAAATATCAAGTTGAAATAGAATGAATTAAATTTAAAATAGCAACAGTCTATAGTTTAAACAAATATAAACATTTATAAACAATTAATCATATAATTAAATAATTAAATCGCGCAATTTATAAACAAATACGCCACATTATTTAAACTGAAAAACGGGGGCGTTACAATCTCTCCCCCTTAAAAAGAATCCGTCCTCGGATTCAAAACACGCTTGAAATCAAACAATGAGAGATTCCCCGTCTCTCACAAACAACAAGGAGAGAGCCCCGTCTCTCAAGCAGCAATGAGAGAACCCCGTCTCTACAACAACAATGAGAGAACCCCGTCTCTCGCAAGCAAAGAGAGTACCCCGTCTCTCAAACAAAAATAAGAGAATCCCCGTCTCTTAACCGAAAATAAAGCAAGGAAGTCTCCAATACTCCCAAGCAACTCACGCAAAACCAAATTTAAAATCACGTAAGGCACCCAAAGTAAGTAATAATTGTCTCCCATATTGATATTCAATTACTCCAAGTAATTCAACACATTACAGATCAAAGCACCTAACATAAAAATTATAAAAGTTAAATTTACATGGATGCATGTATCATGAATGCTATAAGTACCGTTCACCGAAGTTTCAAAGTTTAGAACTGAGAGTTGTCGTTGTCCAGTGTAGGATCCATCCTGAAGATAGCTCAGTGGTCAGCTTGTCTTGAACCTCTTCAAGGTTCCTCGGTGAAGCTATTAATAAATCCTTTAAGGATTATACTCTTGGATCCGTTCTGACTTGTACTATTTCCAGTCTTCACCATTTCCCACAATCTTCGTTCGACCATCCAATTCTTTTTTAATTAACCCCGCTTGGCCTCCCGAATACCCTTAGATCATCTGTCTCGAAGTTAGACCTATAGCTTCTATCTTACTCATACCAAAGTTTAAAATACCCTCAAGGATAACTACTCCTGACAATCTTGACGATTCGATCCCTACCTTGGGGTATTCGTCATTAGGATCTACCTTAACAAATCCCTTCATTCCCTTTTGACCCCTTAGGTTTATATTTGGCATCTAGCTCCACATTTCTTGAATCGAAGATAGAGTGTTCTTGATGACTCTTGAAGTTCGATGTAAATCCTCCAATGATCATCTTCTCCGGTTTGGTTTCTTCCGGATTTCCTTCCGGATCACCTTTGATAGAACCGATAACTTAATAATGTTGTCTCGGATCCCTCAATACTTTTACTGAATAAATCTTGATCGACAACATCCCCTCATATAATAGATTGATCAAATTTTCCTTTAGTTAATTCCATCTTAGGAGGTCACAGAAACTCCCATATAATTTCATCACTCCCAATTCAGAATTCCAGGCATAGAGTCGTCCAGTAAACTTTCTTCTTTATATCTCGAAAAATCTTTCCCCGAATTTGGCATCGTCACTTCTCTCTTAACAACTTAACCATTACCGTCCTCTTATTCATTTCCAATGGCCACCATTAGGATTTCCGGATTCTCCTTAATTTGCATCCCCGTTGTTGCTATTGACATATTTATTCGAGCACTACTTCCATCCTCCATTTTATCTCTCGGTCGTGCTCTCCCCCTTAAAATTTTTGCTCTTTCATCGAACTCCCTCAAGCTCTCTTCCCCATTCTGATTCGATCCGAACACCCCAAAGATGAATCTAATCTGACTTTCCTTCGGATGTCCTTTCCACTAACCTATCCCTTACCTGAAGTTCTTTATTTCCCAATTGTCTTTCTTGTCATGTGCCACGCCATTATTTCCTTTCCCTTAACTCAGATATGGTTCGAGCGAGGATATACTTGACAATTGAGGTGCCAGATTTTCCTATCAAGTAAACACTAAAATGCATGTCGGGTAAAGATGGCAATGCATGTGTCACGTTTACACCAAGCAATTATACCACACATTAGTGCAACAAAACCAATTAGAAATGTACGGATAACATAAGATCAAGAGAATAAATAATTAATGCAAAATATGATGCACGTGCTATGAATGCTTTGGAACCTGTCACCAATGGGGTAAGTAGTTAGCTCGACAGCTTTCCTTGCTACTCCAAGTCCCGCGGTTACTTTGACTTGGTAATTATTCCTTGCCTTTCCCACGGTCTTCGAGATTCCCATGCATCTTTATAAATCAACGTGTATCCTCCACTGTCCGAGATTGCAATTTCTTGATCCCTAATTCTTTCACGTCCACTGAGTTAGCATCCACACTTCTCCTCGCACTTCAACCTTTACTTCTAATCGTCACCTTAATCAAGAATCCCGTGCCTATCCTTTGTGAATTCAATTCACCTCCAATTGCTTACATTTGAACGCATGATATCCTTGCAAGGAGTGATTGCCTTTCTTTACCATTTCCATTTGTTGCTTCATATCTTCCATTTTACTTCACAACATGGCAATTCAGCTTGGTTTTGGAAAAACGAACTCATATCCCAATCAACACCTTGATCAAGATTCCCGTGACTATTGTTTATGAGTTTCCCATCACGATCGAAATCCAGAGCACCCAAGTCCAACTCTTCCCGGTCTTAACTTCGACAGACTTGATTTCAATTCACTAGGCTTAATCAGAAATCCTTCTTGTCGACCCCAGGTACACAGCTCCTACCGGGCCCATTTTATCTGAGTCTCTCCTAACTATTGAGACCTCTTCAACGATCTCATCCGGGATCAAAATATCTTCAAGACTCGTTCACTTCATTCTTTAGGTTGACAGATCTTGCTGAATCCAATTAAAACACTCCAAGTAGCAGACTCTCATAATTTAGTCTTCTGAGTCCCAACAATCCCATGATTATCTCCTATTCCGATTTCACCAAATGTCTCTCTGCCATCGCATCTCTAGATTCAATCTTCCCATTCCGAATCCTCATCCTTGACTCTAGCTCCATTTGGGAAGTCTCACATCTCTAATTCTCTACATTCTTCCCAGAGTATCCTGCTCATCTTCCATGTCTCAGAAAGTTTGCAATCGATCTTCTTTGTCGTAGAACTTGGCCAGGGTTTGATATTATCTTCATAACCTATAAATCACAGCTTACTTCAAGAATAGATGCATGCGATTAGTGCATGCTCATGACACATATTCGATACGAAAGACAAGAATCCGTATAAGATGCAACAAGTGATTCAACAAAATTCTTAAGAGAAGCCAAATTCCATATTCAAGATCGATGCAAAACACACAATATCACGTAGTCCCTATGCCGTTCGACTTAGACTGACTCCAACACGACTCAAGAACACCGGTTTTGCAACCGGGCTCTGATACCACTTAAGGATGTAGCACCCCGCACGTGAGGCGCCACATCCCCCGCACTAAGGCTCAACACGAGTAACGAAATAGTAAATCCGCACCCGTATCAAACCCTAGCGAACGGGAGACAAACATAAAAACCCTCCTAAGCTAGGCGGAACTAGACCCTGCAATGATAACCAATCAACAAAATATATTGCATAGCAAAGCCAGAGTTCAATCATACAAACCATAAACGGAATTTGGGCTCTTCAGGCCTCTTTTAAATCATAGCAAAACCCAGTAAGGTCAATTCAATAACAGTTACATAATTATTCAATTTCGGAACTACAGAATCGAATCAAACATAAATCAAATACATGAGTGAGTGCAAAGACTCTCCTAACCTAACTCGACCAACTTAAAGACTCCAAACACCTCCGCCTAGCCCGAAACTCCAAAGTCAAACCTGCACACTAAAAGATTGGGGAGGGAGAGGGTCAGTCTCTAGAAGACTGAGTGAGCAGGAGCGATATATAAATATAAAAACATGCACATGCAAGTCATAAATTCCGAACAAGGTTTTAGTTGAGATTAGTTCCCTAAAAGGGCAAGAGAATGACTAATCAATGCTCGAATTTTATGACTAAGTCATATTAATTTCATTACATTCATAAATCATACATAAATATAAGGCTCGGCGAGTGAGCGTGCACAATCTCCAACCAAACTCCGACCGTGTACGACAAATATCAATAATATATTGATTAGGCGACCATGCAATATATCATAATACACACAGACCATAAATCATATCATAAACATATTCGTTTGGGCGATCCGAATCCCGGCATTCCCGCACGGTGCATAATCATATCATAACCAACCTTCTTCCTCCGGGTGGTGGACGGGCTTGCAAGACCCGGCCACCGGAACATACATAATGGCTAATGAGGTACATGACTCCTCAAAAGCCCGACCTGCGTTTCCTCATCAAAACTCCTAACGAGGTCCGTATCGTCGTAAATTTGGTTGGAACTAGTATATGGGATCCCCGTCAGCCCTTGCTTCCTCGGTTAGCCACATATACTAAGTCCCTGGGCCCATGAATATAACGTATTTGCATAATCTCGCCAAAACATATCCATACATACATATGATACATACGATAAGAAATCATACCTTACCGTGTAACTCGGCATATGCTATATACGTACCTCTCCGTGTCATCCTAATCCATAGCTAGCATGAAGGCACACGGTTTGGAGCATAGCCTCATTACAAAACCATTTTTAAGCTTATATACGCTCATACGTATAGTTCAGAAGAATTTACTCGATAACTTCATTTGAAAACCATATATATATATAATCATAAGGTTTTGGCCAAAGCTTTTCACATAAGGGTTGTAGGGTTTGTTACATAGCTAAAACGAAAACCACCCTCACCTGAACCGCGAAGTTACAAGGATCGAGCACCAAGTGCTTGAACGATCAAAAGCTCTCCACCCTGGAGACAAACTGTACAAAAGACCACAAGACGTGTTC
The DNA here is from genome assembly GCA_037501455.1 of Lantana camara. NCBI lineage: Eukaryota > Viridiplantae > Streptophyta > Magnoliopsida > Lamiales > Verbenaceae > Lantana > Lantana camara. The sequence goes on along the minus strand of CM074857.1, from coordinate 60,487,841 downwards.
GTGAGACTCAAGACTCTAAATGAACCATATATGACGCACGACAATGCACAATCATGATATGAAGGCATAAAGATCATATTAAGTCATGAAAATCATATAACCAATTCATTCACTTGTTCGATCATAAATCATTCAAATTCTTCAATTCATATGTCCAATCAATTTATTTCAAGAACTCAAATAGGAGCATAGAACATGTTCAAGCTCTTCCATAATGCTACCACATACTTCATATTACATAACATAGCATATATCCAAGGTTTGACAACAAGAAGAAGTCATATGATATAGAAAATAAGTGATGCGATTCATAAGCGACATATAAACACACATAAACGGCATCAAGTAAAAGCATGCCTATAGCACATCCAAATGCCATGAAATTAAACCACAATACTCCTAACACATAGTAAAACAAGTTCATAGTTCAACACAAAAGGAGATAAAGTCATTCAAGAGGTGAAACGAATCAAAAACCGAAAAGGAAGCAACACGGACTGCACAGGGGAAGGGACACGGGGGTGTCACCAACCCTAGCCAAACTGAGCCACGGGCGTGGCTCAGTACAGAGCTGCCCAGAAGGTGTGACACGCCCGTGTCTCACTCTTATGAGTAAATGAGACACGGGGGTGTCACGGTACAGAACTTATTCACACTTAAAATTTTTCCGGCAAAACTGAACTCATACCAAATCAATCCAAAAACATACCAAATGAACTCCAAATGCTCTGAAACTTAATATACAACATATTTGGCATGTTATGAACATTTTTCATTTAGAGTGCAAAGGCTAAATCACACGTTAAGATCATCGAATCCATGCAATAAAACTGGGTCGCCAAAATCGCACATATGAACCCTAATGATTCTATCATGCCTTGATCAAGTACTTAGGGGTTGAATTTGGATCTGAAACTTTGGGGAATGCATGCTAACATACTAAACAACTTATATACATCACATATGTGCAAAATGGTACAATTTAAAGCACATTAGGATGACCAACAACCACACATAGGCAACAGCAACAAATCTGTCATGGAGCATGCATAAAAACAGGCCATGTATTTCGGTTTTGAGGCTTCAAATGGATCCAAATACTTAAAACATGAATGCTAACATATATAACAATGAGTGTACATCAACTCCAAGCAATTTCACACGAAATGGAGACCATTTGATCAAGCAACAACACAAAATTTCACACAGCAGTTCGAAAAACAGGGGAATCAATTAGATCATCAAGTTTGGAGCTCCATATCTCAAAATTTTATAAAAGGAGCAAGAGAAGAAATCCTCCTAACATCATATACTATCAGTTAGGAAAGAAATAAGCCAAGAAACAAGCTCATATACTCATTTACAAGCAAGGAAATCAGCTACACAAGCAAATAGGTCATAAGAGCAAAATCCCTAAAAGTTCATATAAAACTCAATACTCAAACCCTAACCAAATCTGATCCAAATCATGTTGTAAATAGATGAAATCAAGCATAATAGAGTAGAGAAGACATAAATATTCATACCTTGAAGATTTGGTGAAAGAAGATGGTGATTTGAGCTCCAAAATCACAAAGATGGCCTAGGGTTTTCTTTCTTCTCTTCTTCCTCTCTCTCTCGTTTCAGTTGCAGCTGGAAATGGAGGTATGTGGTTCGGTTTTCAGAGCTAAAGAGGAGAGAAAGGGCTTAACTCAAGGTAGGTAAGTCATGGTTAAGGTAGGGTTAGGTTATGGGGTGTTATGGGGTCCCACCATGAAGACTAGTCAACCAAAAGGAGCTCTTCTTGCACGAGTCGCCCGTTACGGTTGGATTTCGGAGGTCTTAATGATCTCAAAAAGGTATGAGGCTTGTTCCATTGTCTCCGGATCGTCGATACGAAGGCAACGGAGTTGACGGAATTCGAATCCGAATTCCCGAGCTCAAGATATCACGCACGGAACCAAGGGTGCGCTAATTGCTCGTTAGCCCCCGATTTGGTTCCACAATCAAAATTAAATTCATAAACACGCCAAATGAATCCGAAAACATAAACCGAGCATATAGGCATGTTCATAACGCACATATTTACGACATACTAAATTTCCATACCAATCCGAAATCATTACATATATGAACGAAGCACAAATAGAACACTCATACGCATGAACGAATTCATATTGTTATAAATGAATTACTAAAACTTAAATTCCATATTAAATAATTTTAAAGCCAACTTATAACATGTGCAAATTAATTATCGAAATTACCGAAATAGTTAAGGTAATACAAAACCTTAATTTAAGAAATTAAACACTAAATATCAAGTTGAAATAGAATGAATTAAATTTAAAATAGCAACAGTCTATAGTTTAAACAAATATAAACATTTATAAACAATTAATCATATAATTAAATAATTAAATCGCGCAATTTATAAACAAATACGCCACATTATTTAAACTGAAAAACGGGGGCGTTACATAATGTGTGAATTCGAACAAAATAATGTACAACGGTTAGAATACCAAACTAATGATTCCTTCCTAAAAACCAATGATAGACCTCGGAAAACATTCTTCGCACCTATCTCCACTAATGGAATTAACCCAGAATTAAGGATCGGAAGGTCTTTCGAGGCTTGTAATGTGGGCTAAGGGTTAAGCTTATGGAATTTTTAGTATAGTAGTGACTTAACACACCTAGCTCACCCATTCAAATCTCCTGGGTCGCCATCTTTGTCTTTCCCAGTCAAACTCCCCCAAACTTAGACCTTGTCTAAGTTTGTCACATGCAGACAGTCTAAGAGTTTCTTCTGTTTCAACTCTACTTAATCACTTTCCCTTTTTTTTTTTTTTTTTCTACTTTATACTCGTTCTTTTACTACTTCCTTTTGAATTCTTCTTTTCTTTCACCATCTAAGATTATCTCTTATTTCTTCTTTTGGCTTTTCATCAGGAATTTAGCAACATCTTCAATCGATTCAAACGAGTGAGAAAAGTGTGACTCTAGGGTAGGTTTATGGTGTTGTGCTTGTGGCTTATAATGTGGCTACAAAAATTTAATGGCACAACACTTAGGCTCAGCGGGGTCAACAAGATTTCGTTATTTAGTGAAAATGGCTCAATAGCGAGGCTACCTCCGACATGAATGCTTAAGTCATTTCCCTAATTCTTTGTCAATTCAACATTTTGCCTCAATAGGACTAAAACGCATCCTAATCCACTTCTCAATATCATTCAAGAATTACTAACTCAGCATCCTAAACTAAGTACATGACCTTGTTCAAATATGCACAAAAATAAGGATATCCCATCATACCAAAGTATCAATACTCACACCCAACTTCATGTATTCGACTAGCCTAACTCACTTTTGCAAAAGTTTCAACAATCAAACCTCATCGAAAAATTTAAAATTTTGGATTTAAAATTTTGGCCTATTTTCAGCAATTATCACTTCATTCTCAAGGATCTCACAATAACAAGTAAATAATTCCCCAATGCATCTACCTATGCCAGATATTAATAATACACTCCAAAACTTTTTGCCCCTCTCCCCTAAACTTAAAGCATGCAATGTCCTCATGCATAAAAGAAAAAGAAGGCAAAAAGAAAACTCCCTCAACACAGTGAAGAACCCGGCAACGAGCTATTCATCAAGCCTAACCTGCACTTAAACGACTAAAACACGGATCATAAGCTAAACAAAGCAAATGATAATCAACATGCAATTAACAAGAAGTCCCTGTCGTCAAGTACCTACTAGAACCATAACAATAGTTAGCACAATTCGAATAGTTAGGTTAGAGTGGTGAAATATATTATCATACAGACCAAAGCAAGAAAAACAAGAAGCTAGAAAAGAAACCAATCAAGGATAAGGCGGCGGGTAATGTGGGGGCTGGCATGAGCTACTCAGTCCGGCACCTCCAAATTGCTTGGCAAGATATGCGTGGAGATTCTCGAACTTTCCATCAATGTGAAGCTGCAAGGCATCAAGCCGTGAGTCCACAAGCTCTACAAAGCTATCCATCCGCGCATTCTGAGATGCCATATAATCCCACATGTAAGCGGGGATCTCCTCATCGTCATCTTGGACCGTTGGCATCGGTGCTCCTCGCCCGGCTTCCTCTCGATCCGGTATCTGTGCAAGCCTCCTCTGCTGATCGAGGGTGAGGTCATCATACTTTGCCACACCCCACCTGTACATCCGCTCAAACCTGTTCCTTTCCCTCTCTGGATACCAGGGTAAAACCCTGTCCTTTAAGCTCCCGGCAGGCCATCGGATGAATAAATCCATCTTGATAAACGTCTGCTCTTCAACATAGGGAAAGTCGGATAAAGGCTCCGCGTCCTCTGGCTGCCACCCTACCTCCTTGGCTAGCATCGTCACATAGGCTCCATGGCCTATAGTTCCCGACGCCCTGCCTGCCACATCCTTCAACTTGTACATGAACTCGTACGTGGCATCAAACTGCACCCCCTCCTTCATAAAGTACATAATGGCCAACTCAAACCCGTTGATATTTCCATCGCTCTCATGCCTAGTACATATTCCCACAGCCAGGAATCTATGCACCAAGCGCCAAACTAAACTATCAATCCAGGTGGCCTTAGTATTCCGTGGGTTGTAAGCCGGGGCACCAGCTTTAAGAGGGAATGATTGCCACACCGCCTCTCTGTCCTCCGTAGACCAATTGGGCAACAGTGACATCTCGCAACAAGGAAACCCTAAGGCGTCACGAATTTCGCCATCAGTTAATGATTGGGCATTCTCCCCATCTAACGTGAAATTGAGCTTGGTGGCGGCCTGATCCCAAGTCATAGTAGTGAAGAATGTTGTCGTCAACTCCGGATATGTGTTGGCCGAAACCATCATAAATGTCTTCCACCCTATGTTGTTAAACAAAGCCTCTATTTCTTCCCAAACTCCTAACTTCCGGAGTGTAGCGAGGTGCGGGAACTTGGTGGGCATAATGTTGCGAGTAGTATTCCGGTTGTACGGGTTCCCAAGCCCTTCCAAAGTGACATTCACGGAGTCCCGTGGGGCCTGAAGATGAGGTGAGTTGCAAGGGGATGGGTCTCTTGTTGCGTCCCATGATTCCTGCACAAAAATACCCCCAAATTAACAATAAAAATTAATTTAAGTTCAAAGGGACATTTTATCGAACACCTTGTAAGCATAAGTAGAAAGTCTAGGATTCCATCAAATAAAGCATAACATTTAATCAACCACAACCTAGACTCAGCCCTCTATACTACCAAATTCATTTAAATATCATAGGGCCTCAATTTCTCCCACGAACATGTAAATAACCGCCCACAACAAACCTCCACAATTTGCAAAATTGAAGACAATGTGTAAGAACAAGGGCCAAAATTTCCACTATATTTCGAACACGTAACTCTAGCATGCACAAAACTCGACCAAGGAGCAAGAATTCATAGAATTGATATCCAACATGCTTCAAAGAGAAATTAGGGTTCATGGTCTAAAAAGGCCAAAAATTTGCAAATTATGCCAATTCCTAATTCTAAACATGCCAAAACTTGAAATAGAATCAAGAATTTTAAAGAAAATACATCATAAACATGGTTATAGAACTAGGGTCTAACCTTTCTCAATTAAATCCATGAAATTAAAGTACCCAAGAGAAGAGAACACTTACCCGATTAATATTAGATGAAAAGTGTAATGTGTGTGTTGTCTTGCCGGAATCTAATCTACAAACAATAGTGGTGGTGGTTGTGCCATGTGGGAATGGGGGAAGGAGATAGAAAAGAGACGAGAAGAGGAAGTGGTTTGGTGTTAAATGACAAGAACATAAGCGGAACCCCCATTTTATTTCAGCCCAGCGGACGTGACACGCCCGTGTCGTTTAGTGTGCTATATGGATGACATGGAGGTGTCATCCTTTACCTGGAGAATTCTGTACCATGACACGGGGGTGTCATTTTTGTTTAGAGAACTGGACACGCCCGTGTCGTCTCTCGGCTGGCGAATTCTGTACCGCGACACGGGGGTGTTGCGGCTTACTCCTTGTGGACGGAATGCCCGTGTCTCCCCCAAACTTAGCAATTCAGCACGAAACTCCTCACAACCCGTTCCTTGGTGTTTTCATCCGCTAAATTCGCACCTATTAGCTCAAATTCTGCAAAGTAAGACCTTAGTACACCAAGGTAAGCACCATTCCACTTCATTTTAAAGAAAAACACACACAATACTCATAAACCCATTCGAAATGAAAACCTTAAAAGAACCTCAATACCGATTACCATCTATGACCTTCATATTCCTTCACTCCATGCGAACCAAAGTACCTGAAATACAAGACAGAAGATACCTATCAATCACAAACTTTACTGACTAAAGAAAGCGAAGAAAAGAGAAGAAAAGGGAAAGAAGAATAGTTCTAAGTTATAGTCGTTAGCTTGACTTTACGACTCCGATCTAAGGCGCTGGAGACATCAACACACACGAGACGTGCTCTCCAATTCGATCACCAACGAGATATGGCTTGAGTCTTTGTCCATTCACCACAAAAGATGGTGAGCCTTCATTGCCTATCTCCACCGCTCCATTCGCCAAAACTTTTACCACTCTGAACGGACCGGACCACCTTGACTTAAGTTTCCCGGGAAAGAGCTTCCATCTAGAATTGTACAACAACACCAATTGACCCTCGACAAACTCCTTAACCCGAATATGCTTATCGTGCCACTTCTTCGTTCTCTCTTTATAAATCCGGGCATTTTCATAAGCCTCTAACCTCAATTCCTCCAACTTTTGCAAGTCAAGTATCCTTTTTTCTCCGGCTCTCGTGAGATCAAGATTTATAGCCTTAATGGCCCAATATGACTTGTACTCGATCTCGACGGGGAGGTAACACGCCTTACCATAGATAAGCTGATATAGCGAAGTTCCTATGGGTGTCTTAAATGCAGTCCTGTAAGCCCATAATGCGCCATCCAACTTTGATGACCAATCTTTCCCAGAGGGGCTCACTATCTTCTCTAAAATCCACTTCAACTCCCTATTCGTGACCTCAGCTTGCCCACTTTCTTGGGGATGATACGCCGTCGTTACTCGATGCTGGACCCCATATTTCTTCAACAAAGCTTCCAAGGGCTTGTTGCAAAAGTGCGTACCTCTGTCACTGATTAACGCCCGTGGAATTCCGAACCTATTGAAAATGTTCTTTTGCAAGAACTTAATCACCACCTTTGAATCATTGGTCGGAGTTGCCACGGCTTCGGCCCACTTGGATATGTAATCCACCGCCACCAAGATATATTGATTCCCATTCGACGGTGGGAAGGGTCCCATGAAATCGATTCCCCAAACATCAAATAGTTCAACTTCCAAAATATACTTCATTGGCATCTCATCTCTTTTACTAATGTTCCCGGCTCTCTGACAAGCGTCACACTCCTTGGCAAATCTGTAAGCATCCTTAAACAATGTTGGCCACCAAAATCCTGACTGCAATACCTTAGCTGCAGTCTTCCGCCCACTCGAGTGTCCTCCGTATAAGCTCGCATGACATCTACTTAACACTTCATCTACTTCAACCTCCGGAACACACCTCCTTACTAACCCATCCGAGAAGTGTTTGTATACATATGGCTCTTCCCAATAATAACGCTTCGCTTCTGACAAGAACCTCTGTTTCTGATGGAAATTTATGCCCGGTGGTAAAGCTTTGCACACCATGTGATTCACAATATCTGCGTACCAAGGAATTATCGTATCGGCTGCAAACAGCTCCTCGTCAGGGAAATTCTCAGTAATCTCCTCCATATACTCACCCTACTTTTCGCCAACTTCTAATCTTGACAAGTGATCGGCAACCAAGTTCTCCGTCCCCTTCTTGTCACGAATTTCAAGATCAAACTCCTGAAGCAATAATATCTATCTAATCAAACGGGGCTTTGAAACCTTCTTCGAAAGGAGATACTTGATTGCTGCGTGGTCCGTGTAGACGATCGTCTTTGAACCTATCAAATAAGAACGAAACTTGTCAAAAGCATGCACAATAGCTAATAATTCTTTCTCAGTAGTAGCATAATTTATTTGTGCATCATTTAGTGTTTTGCTAGAATATGCGATAACGTGTAAACGTTTCTCCCTTCGTTGGCCAAGAACAGCTCCAATGGCCAAGTCGCTCGCATCGCACATTAGCTCAAACGGTAGGGTCCAATCCGGTGCAACCATAATTGGTACCGAGGTAAGCTCCTTCTTCAACCTGTCAAATGCAAGTAAACAATCATTTTCAAACACGAATTCAGCATCTTTTTGTAGTAACTTGCATAAAGGTAAGGTAATCTTTGAAAAGTCCTTGATAAACCGGCGATAGAAACCGGCATGACCAAGGAAACTTCTCACTCCCTTTATATTAATGGGTGGAGGCAATTTCGCGATCACGTCAATCTTGGCTCTATCCACCTCTATGCCTTTTTCTGAAACCTTGTGGCCCAACACTATTCCTTCCTTTACCATGAAGTGGCACTTCTCCCAATTTAAAACGAGGTTAGTTTCTTCACATCGCTGCAAAACTTGAGCAAGATTATGCAAGTATGAATCGAAAGAAGAACCAAACACAGAAAAGTCATCCATAAAGATTTCCATTGTACGTTCTATAAAGTCAGAGAAAATGGCCATCATCCATCGTTGAAAAGTAGCCGGGGCATTACACAACCCAAAAGGCATACGCCTATACGCAAATGTACCATAAGGCCAAGTAAACGTACATTTTTCCTGATCCTCTGGGGCTATAGAAATTTGGTTATACCCTGAATACCCATCCATAAAGCAGTAATAAGAATGTTCGGCTAACCTTTCTAACATCTGATCAATAAAGGGAAGTGGAAAGTGATCTTTACGAGTGGCATTGTTCAACTTCCCATAGTCTATGCAAACTCTCCATCCCGTGACTATCCTAGTTGGTATTAACTCATTCTTCTCATTTTTAATCACGGTCATCCCCCCTTTCTCAGGCACTACCTGCATAGGGCTAACTCACTTGCTATCGAGATAGGGTAAATTATCCCGGCATCTAACAGTTTTAGTACCTCAGCCCTAACTACCTCCTTCATGTTTGGGTTCAATCTACGCTGATGTTCTACAGAGGGTTTATGGTCATCTTCCATAAGAATCCTATGCATGCAAATGGATGGGCTAATCCCTTTAATGTCAGAAATAGTCCAACCTATTGCTTGTTTGTGTTCTCTCAAAACCCTCAACAAAGCATCAAGATGTGAATCGGTTAAATCAGAGGCAACTATAACAGGCAATGTTTCAGATTCACCCAAATAAGCATATCTCAAATGATCGGGGAGAGGTTTCACTTCTAAACTAGGAGCTTTCTCAATAGAAGGACGAATAGTGGGCTTACCTGTACCCAACTCTTCATATACAAACCTCTTTCGGAATGGCACGTATGGGGTGGCCTCGAGTGCCTTCGCGTAGGCGGCCAATTCTTCTAGTACGTCTTCCCCATCAATGTGGTCCGTGAGTCCTCTCAGACAGAGTTCGAGAGGGTCTTCATTGCTTACAGACATCAATGTCTGTTCTTGGATTTCCACCATGTTGCATTGTTCTTCGACTACCGGTCCTTTCATTGCCTTGAACAGATTAAAATCCACCAGTTCGTCTCCCACACGAAGAGTTAGAATGCCACTCTTCACATCAATTAAGGCTCCTGCTGTGAGACCCGGATTTTTCAAAAAAAAAAAAGGGGTTTTATTTTATTTATTTGCTTTAACCATATTCTTTGTTATTTAAATAATAGTTATATTACTAGATAATGATAGAAAGAATTATTTAGATAATGACAGTCTGTTTGACTCTAAATTGATTAAATTTCTAAAAAGATATTGATAACTCAAATTTCTCAAAAGATATTGATAAACTTTACCGGTATTTATTTTCTGAAATAGTGGGATAATCAATAATCTCATAAGAGTTCTTTCTATATAAGAAACTTAAAAAACTCTATTTATTTATTGTGTACGTATTAGAGTTCTGTAGATTTTCTTTGGTATTCATAAAAGAATCCCCTTATTGCTCTCAAAGAAAATCGCCATTAGAAAAAGATTTATCTGAAGTCAGTAGGTGGTTTTCATCATGTCCTCGATGTAAGTAATTCTTGATGATCTCTACTTTATTATATATTTTTATTAAATCATTGCTATTGTTTCAACTGATTATCTTTATGCAAAATATATTCTTGGAGTTATGAGTTTTTAAGAAAATTAAGATCAAGCATATAAATAAAGTTTTTTTTTTTCATTATGTATGAAAATTGTATTTTTCATGAAAATTATTGTGATTGAGCTCATAGATTGATCAGATCATTGTTTTAGACCATTTGGTTATTTGTTGGCGCCCGGAACTAGTTCCATTATTGTTTGGCCGCCCAGCGGGAGTACAGCTGGATTATTGTTTGGTTATTGTCCATGGATATCCATTTAGCCGACAACCCTGCCTAGGAATAGAATGATAGTCTTAGTATTGTTCTTTGAGCTAAAGTAAATTGTTCATTGACTCATTGTTTGGAAATTGTTATGGTTTATTGATATGAAAATCCATATGATATTATTCGTATAAAATGCTATTTTTTTTAAGTATGCTTGATCGGGTAGGGAAAGTTTTGAATTACTTATTGAGTATGCAGCTCACCCCTTTGCTATTTTTTTTTCAGAAAATCAATCGTTCTTTGGAATTGAGGAAGATAGGTAGAGTGATTTTACTTTAAGATCGGGATCTTAGATGCTCTGTACTCAATCAAGAGTTTTGTATTTTTAATGGATTTTATACTTTTATCTTTATAAAATTAATTATTGTCAAGTTTTGTTTTTCCTAGAAGGCTTCGTGTGGTCGGGATGCAACCGACAACACGGCCGATCACGTCTTATTTTTTTGGAGCGTGACACCTGCTGTGGCTAGGAAAGGCCTCCCTAAGATGAGCGACATGTTTTGATCTTCCTCCATCTCCAACACTATGAAGTCTACCGGTAGGTAGAACTTCCCAACTCTGACCAAAACATTTTCTAGGACTCCCGTGGGGTACTTGACTGATCGATCGGCTAGCTGCAGGAAAACTGTAGTCGGCTTCAATGAATTCAATCCAAGTTTCCTGCAAACAGATAATGGCATTAGACTCACACTAGCACCAAGATCACATAAAGCTTTATTAAAGGACAAATTGCCAATTGTGCAAGGAATTGAAAAACTCCCTGGATCCTTAAGCTTCGGAGGAAGCTTATGTTGTAGAATGGCGCTGTACTCCTCAGTAAGTGCTATCGTGGCATAGTCCTCCAATTTTCTCTTGTTGGAAAGGATCTCCTTCAAGAATTTGACGTATGTGGGCATCTGGGCTAGGGCCTCGGCAAAGGGGATGTTGATATGTAGTTCCTTGAAGATATTCAAGAACTTCTCGAACTGTTTCTCCAGCCTTTGCTTTTGAAATCTCTGCGGGAAAGGAAGTGGTGGCACATACGGCTTGGGTGCCACTGGTGTCTTTGGCTTGGAAGGGAGCTCAGTTGTTTGTGCTTCCTTCTCCTCTTTCGCGGCCTCAACTACTTTCTTAGGCTCCATCTCGGCTTCTTTTTCTCTCCTTATCTCAGTCTCTACCGGCATTGCAGGCCCTTTGTAGGTTGTGCCACTTCGTAGTGTGATAGCCTCGCACTGCTGTTTCGGATTCTCCTCAGGTTTGCTTGGAAACATGCCTTGGGCTCTAACATTTATCGTATTTGCAAGCTGGCCCACCTGTACTTCCAAATTTTTGTTCTGAACCAGCACCTGTTCCACCTGAGACTCAAGTTTCTGATACCTATCATTCGAGACATTGATGACCTTTTCGAGGGCCGCCTCCCACCCCGGTTTCTGTTCTTGTGGTGGTGGTGGAAGGGGCGCGAATCTCTGCTGATTTTGATGTGGTGGATGTGGTCCCTGTTGTCTCGGTTGGAAGTGTGGTCTCGGATTTGGGTTTGGGTTTTGAACATTCTGATTGTTTGACCACGAGAAGTGCGGATGATTCTTCCAACCTGGGTTGTAGGTGTTCGAATATGGGTAATTCGCCAACTTTTGATTTTGCACGTAATTCACTTGCTCCTGACCAACAACCACCTGTGCACCTGCATTGGTAGAAGGACATACATCAAACGAATGGGGACCACCACAAATTTCACATAATACCTGTAAGACGTTTGACTGCGCCACTGTGTTACGTGCTGCAGAAATTGCAAGTCGGTCTAGCTTCTGATTCAGTGCTTCGAATTTGGCATTAAAAGTTGTCACAGTATCAGTGGTAAGTATGCCCGCTTCAGGTTTGGGTGGAGGGCGATTGCTCCTCTCTTTTGTCCAACTACTATTTGTTGCCATCTTATTCAGAAGTTGCATTCCTTGTTCTTCTGACAGTGCCATAAATGCTCCTCCTACTGCTGCATCGACCATGATTTTCATGTTTTCTGTCATTCCGTTGTAAAAGATTTGTACTAATTGCCATCCTGGAACACGGTGATGTGGGCATTTCCTTTGCAAATCCTTATATCTTTCCTATCCTTCGTACAACGTTTCCCCATCATAGAGCCTGAAGCTCGTTATTTCGTCTCTGTACCTCATGGTCTTGCTAGGAGGGTAGAACTTGGCTAAAAAGGCCTTAGAGAGGTCTGCCCATGTCTGAAGTGTCTCATTTGACAAAGTCGAAATCCATGTCCTGGCTTTATCCCTTAGGGAGAAGGGAAAAAGCATAACTCTGATCGGGTCATCTGAAGCATTATGGATCTTAAAAGTTGAGCAAACATCCAAAAAGTAGGACAAATGCGATGCGGGGTCTTCATGTGGTAAGCCCCCAAACGGATTCTGTTGTAAGAGGTTGATGAACCCAGTTTTGATCTCAAAGTTGTTCGCCTCCACGGTGGGGCGAACCAAGTTGTTCTGGATTAGGCCAATGTTAGGAATGGCATAATCCTGAAGTGTGGTTGGTGGATCGTTATTGGGTTGAGCCATTGGAATTGGGTCTACTTCCTGCTTCTTTTCCTTTCTTCACCTCGTTCGATTCGCCCGACAAGTCCTCTCAATTTCAGGGTCGTAAGGCAAAGGTTCCAAGCCTTGCGATCGTCGCATACACTAGCTACCTGCAATTGGGAGAACCCCGTGGTCAAATTCAACGCACTTCAAAAAGAAATCAAGCAGAAAGGGTGGTCTAAAGCACCAGAAAAAGTCAATAAAGTAATATTGATTTAAACGCCTTCCCCGGCAACGGCGCCGAAAACTTGATAGACAAATTTTGAACCCAAGTGTAAGTTCTAAATTCGGTTGTACACTTAAGGTATCGTATCCACAGGGAAGGGAAATCAACAACCACTCTTATGACTAATTCTAATCTAGAGACCGACAAAGATCAATAGAGTTGTACTATACTACTATGACAAAATCAAACTAAGCAATAAGTAATGAATCACACAAGCTAATGAATAAAAATCGAGAATAAACCACTTAACTTAAGCAGGTCGGGGAGTAAATCATATGCCCTTCAGTGATCAAATCAATACTCAAGTACGGATGTATGATTCTTCAACCTAATCCCAAATTTATACCTAGCTTCTCTCAAAGACTAGATGTCTAATTAACCAAGCCAAGTGTTGTTCTCACAATCACTTAGTAACCAAATTAGTCGAATATAGCAAGATTAGTGTATTTAAACCTAGCGGCTTGGCATGGAATTCTAAATACGTGTTGTAGAAATTAGGGTTAAATTTCTTTAAGCCCAAAAAGTCTAAGTTTTGGAAAACAATCTCGATTATCCTCAATCTCTCGATTATCAGATAATTTACACTATGTTCATGGATGGCCAGTCCACTCCCAATCAATTCAAATCCGTTTTCCTAACAAAGGATCATACAATTTAACTCAAGCATTAATTCAAACACCTTAGATGCATAATCCTTACCCCCTAACCCTAGGGGATTAGTTCCTCATAATAGACTCAAAACTCATTAAAATCAAAGGAATTGCATTCAAAACATTCATGTCTAACATAAGCATCAAAACGGAATTAATACTTCTGAAATTCTAACCTAATTATCAAAACTAATCTAAAGCAATAAAACTAACTATGCTAGAAATTAAAAACCAAAGATTGAGGAATTAGTTTGATAGGAAAGCAATAAATAAAACCAAATTGATAAAGTCTTGTGATTGGATTGAATCTTCAACTCTATATCTTCGTATTTCTTCCTTCTCCAAGTATTCTTGAACTTCTGGGAAGCTATCTGTCCAAAAAGCTCTCAAATTCCGCCTCAAAACCGTGCTTAAATAGAAGTCCTTAACCAAGCTCCACCACGTGACACTGGCGTGCAGTGCCCATGCACAAAAATGTGACACGCCCGTGTCACATATAAAAAACGTACTCGTGCTTTTCTTCTTGACACGGGGGTGTCAAGAGTTGTTCTTCTGAATGACACGGGTGTGCAGAAGCTGTCAGGCCTCTCTATACCGAGATACGGGGGTGTCGAAGATTGCTCTATGTTGGTGACACGGGCGTGTCACCATCTGGAATCCGTGGGTCACTTCTGTACTGAGACACGGGGGTGTCTCAGTTTACTCTTCCAAGGGGACACGGGCGTGTCCCATAGAATTTCTCGTTTTTCGCCCTTTATTGCATGGTTTTGCTTCTAACTTCGTTTCTGTGACTCCAAGGTGAAATGTACCTAAAAAGGAGCATAAATTGCATTATAAACTCTTAAAACTACTTGAATTTAACTCAAATTGCCCTACAAATCCAAGCAAAAACCCGATACATCAAACTCCCCCAAACTTGAATATTGTTCGTCCTCGAGCAATCGAGAAAATTGCATCAACCCAACCTCAAAATCAATCTCTCAACAGGGCAATTCTCAGAGTTTCACTTAACCAAGTCTAGCCTATCAAACACATTACAATCAAGCACAAGAATCAATACAATGGTATAAATAGAATATCCTCGTGTAATGTGTGAATTCGAACAAAATAATGTACAACGGTTAGAATACCAAACTAATGATTCCTTCCTAAAAACCAATGATAGACCTCGGAAAACATTCTTCGCACCTATCTCCACTAATGGAATTAACCCAGAATTAAGGATCGGAAGGTCTTTCGAGGCTTGTAATGTGGGCTAAGGGTTAAGGTTATGAAATTTTTAGTATAGTAGTGACTTAACACACCTAGCTCACCCATTCAAATCTCCTGGGTCGCCATCTTTGTCTTTCCCCGTCAAACTCCCCCAAACTTAGACCTTGTCTAAGTTTGTCACATGCAGACAGTCTAAGAGTTTCTTCTGTTTCAACTCTACTTAATCACTTTCCCTTTTTTTTTTTTTTTTTCTACTTTATACTCGTTCTTTTACTACTTCCTTTTGAATTCTTCTTTTCTTTCACCATCTAAGATTATCTCTTATTTCTTCTTTTGGCTTTTCATCAGGAATTTAGCAACATCTTCAATCGATTCAAACGAGTGAGCAAAGTGTGACTCTAGGGTAGGTTTATGGTGTTGTGCTTGTGGCTTATAATGTGGCTACAAAAATTTAATGGCACAACACTTAGGCTCAGCGGGGTCAACAGGATTTCGTTATTTAGTGAAAATGGCTCAATAGCGAGGCTACCTCCGACATGAATGCTTATGTCATTTCCCTAATTCTTTGTCAATTCAACATTTCGCCTCAATAGAACTAAAACGCATCCTAATCCACTTCTCAATATCATTCAAGAATTACTAACTCAGCATCCTAAACTAAGTACATGACCTTGTTCAAATGTGCACAAAAATAAGGATATCCCATCATACCAAAGTATCAATACTCACACCCAACTTCATGTATTCGACTAGCCTAACTCACTTTTGCAAAAGTTCCAACAATCAAACCTCATCGAAAAATTTAAAATTTTGGATTTAAAATTTTGGCCTATTTTCAGCAATTATCATTTCATTCTCAAGGATCTCACAATAACAAGTAAATAATTCCCCAATGCATCTACCTATGCCAGATATTAATAATACACTCCAAAACTTTTTGCCCCTCTCCCCTAAACTTAAAGCATGCAATGTCCTCATGCATAAAAGAAAAAGAAGGCAAAAAGAAAACTCCCTCAACACAGTGAAGAACCCGGCAACGAGCTATTCATCAAGCCTAACCTGCACTTAAACGACTAAAACACGGATCATAAGCTAAACAAAGCAAATGATAATCAACATGCAATTAACAAGAAGTCCCTGTCGTCAAGTACCTACTAGAACCATAACAATAGTTAGCACAATTCGAATAGTTAGGTTAGAGTGGTGAAATATATTATCATACAGACCAAAGCAAGAAAAACAGGAAGCTAGAAAAGAAACCAATCAAGGATAAGGCGGCGGGTAATGTGGGGGCTGGCTTGAGCTACTCAGTCCGGCACCTCCAAATTGCGAATTCTGTACCGCGACACGGGGGTGTCGCGGCTTACTCCTTGTGGACGGAACGCCCGTGTCTCCCCCAAACTTAGCAATTCAGCACGAAACTCCTCACAACCCGTTCCTTGGTGTTTTCATCCGCTAAATTCGCACCTATTAGCTCAAATTCTGCAAAGTAAGACCTTAGTACACTAAGGTAAGCACCATTCCACTTCATTTTAAAGAAAAACACACACAATACTCATAAACCCATTCGAAATGAAAACCTTAAAAGAACCTCAATATCGATTACCATCTATGACCTTCATATTCCTTCACTCCATGCGAACCAAAGTACCTGAAACACAAGACAGAAGATACCTATCAATCACAAACTTTACTGACTAAAGAAAGCGAAGAAAAGAGAAGAAAAGGGAAAGAAGAATAGTTCTAAGTTATAGTCGTTAGCTTGACTTTACGACTCCGATCTAAGGCGCTGGAGACATCAACACACACGAGACGTGCTCTCCAATTCGATCACCGGCGAGATATGGCTTGAGTCTTTGTCCATTCACCACAAAAGATGGTGAGCCTTCATTGCCTATCTCCACCGCTCCATTCGCCAAAACTTTTACCACTCTGAACGGACCGGACCACCTTGACTTAAGTTTCCCGGGAAAGAGCTTCCATCTAGAATTGTACAACAACACCAATTGACCCTCGACAAACTCCTTAACCCGAATATGCTTATCGTGCCACTTCTTCGTTCTCTCTTTATAAATTCGGGCATTTTCATAAGCCTCTAACCTCAATTCCTCCAACTTTTGCAAGTCAAGTATCCTTTTTTCTCCTGCTCTCGTGAGATAAAGATTTATAGCTTTAATGGCCCAATATGACTTGTACTCGATCTCGACGGGGAGGTAACACGCCTTACCATAGATAAGCTGATATAGCGAAGTTCCTATGGGTGTCTTAAATGCAGTCCTGTAAGCCCATAATGCGCCATCCAACTTTGATGACCAATCTTTCCTAGAGGGGCTCACTATCTTCTCTAAAATCCTCTTCAACTCCCTATTCGTGACCTCAGCTTGCCCACTTTCTTGGGGATGATACGCCGTCGTTACTCGATGCTGGACCCCATATTTCTTCAACAAAGCTTCCAAGGGCTTGTTGCAAAAGTGCGTACCTCTGTCTGTAGCACCCCGCACGTGAGGCACCACATCCCCCGCACTATGGCTCAACACGAGTAACGAAACAGTAAATCCGCACCCGTATCAAACCATAGCGAACGGGAGACAAACATAAAAACCTTCCTAAGCCAGGCGGAGCTAGACAACGGTTACCAAACCACAAATAATGCAGAAAAGCCAAATCTCAATCATACCAATCATAAACGGAATTTGGGCTCTTCAGGCCTCTTTTAAATCAATAGCAAAACTCAGTAACAGCAATTCAACTCCAATTACATGAATATTCCAGTTCATGATATAATAGAATGAATCATACATAATTCCAATACATGAATGAGTGAAGAGACTCTCCTAATCTAACTCGACTCACTCAAAAACTTCAAACATCTCCGCCTAGCCCGAAACTCCAAAGATCAAACCTGCACACTAAAAGAATGGGGAGGGAGAGGGGTCAGTCTCTAGAAGACTGAGTGAGCAGGAGCGATATATATATAAAACATGCACATGCAAGTCATAAATCCCGAGCAAGGTTTGATTTGAATTTAGTCCCCAAAAGGGCGAGAGAATGATTACTCAATGCTCGGATTTTACGACTGATTCATATTAAATTCATTACATTCATAAATCGTACATAAATATAAGGCTCGGCGAGTGAGCGTGCACAACCTCCATCCAAACTCCGACCGTGTACGACAAATATCAATAATATATTTTAAATAGGTGATCATGCAATACATCATAATACACACAGACCATAAATAATATCATAAACATATTCGTTTGGGCGATCCGAATCCCGACATTCCCGCACGGTGCATAATCATATCCTAACCAACCTTCTTCCTCCGGGTGGTGGACGGGTTAGCAAGACCCGACCACCTCTGTCAATGGCCAATGGGGTTACATGAATTCCCCAAGGGCACTCAGCTCCCATTCCCCGCTAAACCTCCTAGCGAGGGCCGGTATCACCGTATATAAGTTGGGACTAGTATATGGGATCCCCGTCAGCCCTTGCTTCCTCGGTTAGCCACATATACTAAGTCCCGGGGCCCGATAAGTAATAAGTAATAAATGTGTCTCGCCAAAACATAACAATCATAAGTACATACCATAATATATAAATCATTTGAGAATGGTTTACTCGATCAATACATACTATAAGAAATCATACCTTACCGTGTAATTCGGCATATGCTGTATACGTACCTCTCCGTGTCATCCGAATCCGTAGCTAGCATGAAGACACACGGTTTGGAGCATAGCCTCATTACAAAACCATTTTTCAAGCTTATATACGCTCATACGTATAATTCAGAAGAATTTACTCGATAACTTCATTTGAAAATCATATATATATATTCATAAGGTTTTGGCCAAAGCTTTTCACGTAAGGGTTGTAGGGTTTGTTACATAGCTAAAACGAAAACCACCCTCACCTGAACCGTGACGAAACAAGGAACGGGTTAACAAGTGCTCGAACGATCAAAAGCTCTCCACCCTGGAGACAAACTGTACAAAAGACCACAAGACGTGTTCGTGAGACTCAAGACTCTAAATGAACCATATATGACGCACGGCAAGGCACAAGCATGATATGAAGGCATAAAGATCATATTAAGTCATGAAGATCATATAACCAATTCATTCAATTGTTCGATCATAGATCATTCAATTCATATTTCCAATCCAATAATTCAAGAATTCAAATAGGAGCATATAGCATGTTCAAGCTCTTCCATAATGCTACCACATACTTCATTTTACATAACATAGCATATATCCAAGGTTGGGCAACAAGAAGAAGTGATAAGATATAGAAAATAAGCGAGGCGATTCATAAACGACACATAAACACCCATAACCGGCATTAAGTAAAAGCATGCCTATAGCACATCCAAATGTCATGAAATTAAACCAAAATACTCTTAACACATAGTACAACAAGTTCATAGTTCAACATAAAGGGAGATAAAGTCATTAAGGAGGGGAAACAAATCAAAAACCGAAGAGGAAGTAACGAAGACTGCGCATGGGAAGTGACACGGGGGTGTCACCAACCCTTGCCCAACTGAGCCACGGGCGTGGCTCAGTACAGAGCTGCCCAGAGAGTGTGACACGCCCGTGTCTCACTCTTATGAGTAAATGAGACACGGGGGTGTCACGGTACAGAACTTAATCACCCGTAAAATTTTACCGGCAAAACTGAACTTATACAAATTCAATCCAAAGGCATACCAAATGAACTCCAAATGCTCTGAAACTTAATATGCAACATATTTGGCATGTTATGAACATTTTTCATTTAGAGTGCAAAAGCTAAATCACACGTTAAGATCATCGAAACCGTGAAACAAAACTGGGTCGCTACAATCGGACATATGAGCCCTAATGATTCTATCATGCCTTGATCAAGTACTTAGGGCTTGAATTTGGATCTGAAACTTTGGGGAATGCATGCTAACATACCAAACAACTATTATACATCATATATATGCAAAATGGCACCATTTAAAGCACATTAGAATGACCAACAAACTCACATAGGCAACAGCAACAAATCTGTCAATGATTATGCATAAGAATAGGCCATGTATTTCGGTTTTGAGGCTTCAAATGGAACCAAATACTTAAAGCATGAATGCTAACATATATAACAATGAGTGTACATCAACTCCATGCATTTTCACACGAAATGGAGGCCATATGATCATGCAACAACACCAATTTTCACACAGCAGTTCGAAAACAGGGGAAATAGTTTGATCACCAAGTTTGGAGCTCCATAACTCATAATTTCATAAAAGGAGCAAGAGATGAAATCCTCATAACATCATATACTATCAGTTGGGAAAGAAATAGGTCAAGAAACAAGTTCATATGATCATATATAAGCAAGAAATTCAGCCACACAAACATATAGGTCACAAGAGCAAAAATCCCTAAAAGTTCATACCAATCTCATAATTCAAACCCTAATCAAATCTGATCCAAATCATGTTTTAAATAGATGAAATCAAGCATAATTGAGTAGAGAAGACATACATATTCATACCTTGAAGTTTTGGTGAAGGAAGATGGTGATTTGAGCTCAAAATCACAAAGGATGGCTTAGGGTTTTCTCTCCTTTCTTCTCTTCCTCCATATCGATCAGTTGCAGCAATGAGAAGAGATGTTTGGCTCGGTTTTTCTGAGCTAAAAGGGAAGAGAAAGGTTTAACTCAAGGTGGATAAGTCATGGTTAAGGTATGGTTAAGTTAAGGGAGGGTTATGGGGTCCCACCATGAAGACTAGTCAACCAAAGGAGCTCTTCTTGCACGAGTTGTCCGTTACGGTTGGATTTCGGAGGTCTTAATGATTTCAAAAAGGTATGAGGCTTGTCCCATTGTCTCCGAATCGTCGATACGAGGGCAACGGAAGTGTCGGAATTCGAATCCGAATTCCCGAGCTCAAGATATCACATACGGAACCAAGGGTGCGCTAATTGCTCGTTAACTCCCGACTTGGTTCCAAAAATCCAAATTAAATTCATAAACACGTCAAATGATTCCGAAAACATAAACCGAGCATAAAGTCACGTTCATAACACACATATTTACGACATATTAAATTTTCACAACATTTCGGTATCAATACATATATGAACAAAGCACAAATAGAACACTCATGCGCATGAACGAATTCATATAGTTATAAATGAATTGCTAAAACTTAAATTCCATATTAAATAAATTAAACAACTAATAACATGTTGTAATTAATTAAAGAAATTACCGTAACAGTTAAGGTAACGTGAAACCTCAATTAAGAAATTAAACACAAAATATCAAAGTAGAGTAAAATGAAATAGTTTAAAATAACCATAGTTTCTAGTTTAAATCAAATATAATCATTTATTAACAATTAATCATATAAATAAATAATTAAATTGCGCGATTTATAAACAAATACGTCATATTATTAAAACTGAAAAACTGGGGCGTTACAATCTCTCCCCCTTAAAAAGAATCCGTCCTCGGATTCACACACGCCTGAAAACAAACAATGAGAGATTCCCCGTCTCTCACAAGTAACAAGGAGAGAGCCCCGTCTCTCGAGCAGAAATGAGAGAACCCCGTCTCTCCAACAAAAATAAGAGAATCCCCGTCTCTTACAAACAGAGAGAGCACCCCGTCTCTCAACCGAAAATAAAACAAGGAAGTCTCCAATACTTCCAAGCAACTCACGCAAAACCAAATTTAAAATCACGGAAGTCACCCGAAGCAAGTAATAACATCACCCACATTAACATTCAATTACTCCAAGTAATTTAACACAGTAGGAGATCAAAGCACTTAACATAAAAATTATATAAGTTAAATTTGCATGATGCATGTATCATGAATGCTATAAGTACCGTTCACCGTAGTTGCAAAATTTTAGATTTGTGAGTTGTCGTTATCTAAGGTGTGATCTGTCCTGAATGTAACTCGGTGCCCGACTTGTCTTGGACCTCTTCAGGGTTCCCCGGTGAAACGATTGATGAATTCCTTAAGGATTATATCCTTAGATCCCTTCTAACTTGTACTGCTACCCAACTTCTTCAATCCTTATCCAAATCGGTGCTTAACATATCCCCGAGGATAACCACTCTGGGCGAACTTGATGATTCGATCCTGACCTTGCGAAGTTTATTCTCATGGTTTCTCTTAACACAACTCTCTTCCCACCTTCCGTTCCAATTGTCCGTTCATTCCCTTTTTTTTTTTTTTTTTTTATCCCCCTCAACGTTATATTTGATAACTGATCCCATATTTCCTTCACCGAAGATAGAAGGTTCTTGATGATTCTTGAAATTTGAGACTAATACTCCAATTATCATCTTTTCCATTTGGTCTCTACTTAAGCTTCCTTGTAGATTACCGTTGATATAACTAACAACTTATAACTAATAACTCGGTGATATTATCTTGGACCCCTTCATACTTCGTGGAATAAATCTTGACCGACACCATCCCCGTATGTGATAGCTTGATTCGATTTTTTTTTTTTTTTTTTTTTTTGTTAATACTCGCTTAGAAATCAATAGAACCCTCTTATAATTCCATTATCTCCAGACCAGAATTCCATACCTAGCTTCCCTCTTAATAACTTAACCCTAACCACCGTCTTATTCATTCCTAATCTCCACCCTCCGGACTTCCAAATTCTCCTTAGTTTGCATCCCCATTATTACTCCTAACATATTCATTCGAGCACCTCTCCCATCCTCCAATTCACCTCTCGGTCGTGCTCTCCCCCTTAAAAATTTTGTTCTTACATATCCACCTCCAGGAATCCTTCTTTTATTGAAATTTTTGCTGAGCCACTTCTGTTTCTTTAATTGACTCCTAAGGTTCAATTCCAACCCTTCAATAATTACTTCTTCTAATCCCCAACTCTTCTCTTTCTTTCTCTTCTTGAAATCTAGACCAATTTAATCTCTTCTTGTATTTCCATTCTTTCAACTAAAGGTAATCCCTTAAAGGATCGAAAAGGAGTTACATTATTTCCTAACCAATGCTTCATCATTTGGAAGTTTAGTTGAATTCGTTACTTCGCCTCTGAGATTAAGGTTTCTCCAAAACTCTTCAACTTAGTTTCTTTGGTGTAGATTGTGCTAGCTAAGCTCCATACCCCGAATTCCCAAACTATAACCCAACTATTCTTCTCGTCTTGAATCGAGTAAGCCTTGATCAAAGAATCACGTGATGAACAAGGAGGAGCCATTCCCTATCACTTAAACACTAACCATGCATGTTGGGTTAACATGCCAATGCACATAGTAAACAATTAAAGATGCAACACATTGAAGCAATTACGTTAATTAAACATAAACGTACGTATAGGTAAAGAAAGTAATTAGTTTAAATCGATGCATGATGCTCATGCCATGAATATGCAGAACCTGTCACCAAAGTAGTAAGCTTTTAGCTTGACAACGTGCTCCTCATCCCCATAATTGTAACTTTCTTTGAAAGCATTGATAACTCCTTAGCTTTCCATGGTTTTCAAATTTCCCAAATTTCTTCATCCATTTGTATATCCCATGGCCCGAACGTGCTATTCTTGAAACCAAGGTCTTCTTTGTCAATGGAGTTTACCCCTCAACGTACTTCCAAGCATCAACCTCCAAAGGTCATCCGACTCTTCATCTTGATGCTCCTAAGTCCCTTTTTGCCTTGCGTCCATTCGTTGTCCCACGCTTATATTCGTATCAAGTGAGCTTCCATATTTCACCTCGTAATGAGCCTTGTGATTAACGGCTCCCAATCCTTGCATCTGAGTTGAGTCGAACCTTGTTAACATGTAGCACCCCGCACGTGAGGCACCACATCCCCCGCACTAAGGCTCAACACGAGTAACGAAATAGTAAATCCGCACCCGTATCGAACCCTAGCGAACGGGAGACAAATATAAAAACTTTCCTAAGCCAGGCGGAGCTAGACCCTGCAATGGTTACCAATCAACCAAAGTATAATGCATTGCAAAGCCCAATTCACACATACCCACCATAAATAGAATTTGGGCTCTTCAGGCCTCTTTTAACCTCATAAATACAGTCTAACAAACCAATTCAATAATAATTACATAATTATTCAAGTTCATAATACCATAGAATCGATACAAACATAAATTCAATACATGAGTGAGTGCAAAGACTCTCCTAACCTAACTCGACCAACTTAAAACTCCAACACCTCCGCCTAGCCCGAAACTCCAAAGATCAACCCTGCACACTAAAATAATGGGGAGGGAGAGGGGTCAGTCTCTAGAAGACTGAGTGAGTAGGAGCAATACATATATATATAAACATGCACATGCAAATCATAAATTCCGAACAAGGTTTTGTTTGCAATTAGTTCCCTAAAAGGGCAAGAGAAGGATTAATCAATGCTCGGATTTTATGACTAATTCATATTAAATTATTCCATTCGTAAATCATACAAATATATAAGGCTCGGCGAGTGAGCGTGCACAACCTCCATCCAAACTCCGACCGTGTACGACAAATATCAATAATATATTGATTAGGCGATCATGCAATATATTATAATACACACAGACCACAAATCATATCATAAAACATATTCGTTTGGGCGATCCGGATCCCGGCATTCCCGCACGGTGCATAATCATATCATAACATATACATAAGAAAAGCCTAATTCTTAACCAACCTTCTTCCTCCAGGTGGTGGACAAGTTAGCTAGACCTGCCCACCGATAAATACATAGGCCAATGGGGGTACATGAATCCCCCAAGGGCACGCAGCTCCCATTCCCCGCTAAATCTCCTAGCGAGGGCCGGTATCACCGTAGTTTGGTTGGGACTAGTATATGGGATCCCCGTCAGCCCTTGCTTCCTCGGTTAGCCACATATACTAAGTCCCGGGGCCCGTGAACATAACAGCTTAGCATAATCTCGCCAAAACATATCAATACATACATATGATACATACTATAAGAAATCATACCTTACCGTGTAACTCGGCATATGCTATATACGTACCTCTCCGTGTCATCCTAATCCATAGCTAGCATGAAGACACACGGTTTGGAGCATAGCCTCATTACAAAACCATTTTTAAGCTTATATCTGCTCATACGTATAACTCAGAAGGATTTACTCGATAACTCCATTTGAAAATCATATATATATATATAATCATAAGGTTTTGGTCAAAGCTTTTCACATAAGGGTTGTAGGGTTTGTTACATAGCTAAAACGAAAACCACCCTCACCTTAACCGTGATGAAACAAGGATCGAACACCAAGTGCCTGAACGATCAAAAGCTCTCCACCTGGAGACGAACTGTACAAAAGACCACAAGACGTGTTCGTGAGACTCAAGACTCTTAATGAACCATATATGACGCACGGCAATGAAGTGAATATAATATGAATGCATAAATGATCATGTTATATTATAAAAATGTTCATGTGCACGATTAAGGAATTTTAAAACATATAATTCAAATCCTTCATTCATATGTTTCATTTGATTTCATAATTTCATAAATTCATACCATTCATATAATCTTCATAAATTCATATAAATTCCATAAATTCATAACATTCATAGGTTCATATAAATTTCATAAATTCAAATCATTCATAATATTCATAAATTCATAAATTCATAATGCATATCAATTAACCTAAAATTCATTGAAGAAGCATAACACATATTATTCAATTTCACATTTAGGAATGAAATAAATAAAACGTTCAATCAAAAGTCGATAATTAAATACGCGAAATAGAATTCAATTAATTTCAATAATTAAATTAAATCAAATAATATTTAAAATATATAATAAATATTTATAATATATTATATATATAAGTAATCATATATTTAATTTACAATATATATATATACTATATACACTATACATGCACGTACACTCACACACAACATGCATGCATTATATATTTTACATGCAAAATATATATATATACACAGCCATGCACGCATATATATATATATATACTACATGCATAATTATATATACTATATATATTATATACATATTATATACTATATATATTATATACATGCATGCAGCACATGCACGTACACACACAAATCACAACCCATGCATGCTTATATATATACTATAGATAATAAACATGCATACAACACCATCTCACTCCATGCATGCATACTACAACACAATCAACACACACACAACACAGACATATATGTATATATATATACATCCATACAACCACAAACAGTAGCAGCAACAATGTTCACGCGAGGAAGAAGAAGAAGATGCAGGCAAAATAATTCAGGAAAAACGGGGTGACACCCCCGTGTCACCCTCCCCGCCTGGACCGAGACACCCCCGTGTCTCGGTACAGCAACTCCAGACCTCACTGCACCCCCGTGTCTCGCCAGAAGAGAGGGAAGAGACACGCCCGTTACACGCAGCAGCGGCAGTCTCTGTTTTACAGAAACTGACGCAGAAACAGGGCAAGAAATGGCGCAGGAAAAGCAAGCAACAAATGCAACAATACAAGGCACAAATTACTGCAAGAAACTCAGTGAATCCCACACCAAATAACCATGAAAGACGACAGCAAAAAGGGGAAGGAAAAACAGCAGTTTGACAGCAATTCCTCACGCCAAAAACAGGGCAAAGTTGCGGGAAAAACAGGGCATGCTAGCTCTCAACTCATGCGACTCAGATCAGGTCCAAAAAGCCAACAAATACGCAGCAAAACATCATATAATCAACAAGGAAATCAGTTCCAAAAGTGATCAATCAAAGCATAGAAACATACGTGACCTTCCCGTGGCCTTTTCTGAAAATTTCATAAGTGATATCTCATATATATCTCAACAAACATGAAGGCAAAGATCATAATTGATATGAGGATGTTAAAACAATTAATCTCAGGCTTGGAATTGATCAAAACCATTAAGAATCGAGGAAGATCAAAATTTTGCCCAAAAATCATCATTTTCGGAAAAATGGCCAAAATGGATGAAACCAAGCTCAAAATCATGAATGGAAAGATGAAAATGACCAGAATTACTCATACAATATAACCCTAAGCTTACCTTGATGATTGGTTGAAGTTTGGATGAGATTTGAGCTCCAAAATCTCCAAGGGAAGAAGGGTTTCGGGCCTGGAGAGAAAACAGTAGCTTTGGCTGAAGTTTTGGGGCTTGTGTGTTGATAATCTCGGTCAAGGCTGAGTATATCATGATAGAGGGTTGAGTTAGGGTTTCAAAGGATCAAACCATGGTTAGTTTGGTCATAGTTTGGGCAAGATATGGCTGATTTAGTGCAACAAGGTCATGTTGGTCGCCGATTCGTTTTTCGGTTGAATTTCGGAGTTTCAAATGAATTAGGAAAATTATAAGGCTAAGTTTACTAAACTCGAATTTTCGTTACGAGTTCAGCGGAGTTGACGAAACTCGAATCCGAGTTCCCGAGCTCAAGATATTAAATTCGGAACCAAGGGTACGCTAAGTGCTCGTTAGCTCCCGTTTTGGTTCCTTAAAACAAATTAAATTCGTTAACTAATCAAATGAATTCGAAAATGTAAATTGAGCATAGAATCATGTTCATAACACATATGTGTACAACATATTACAAAATCGTAGCAATTTGATATCATATCATATAAGAACGATGCACAAAATTAACGATATGATCACTCCATGCAATTCATGCATACTTAATAAAATTCCCATGCACAATTAATTCCCATGCAAAATATTAAATAAGTAAATAATTAAACAATTTCTAATATTAAATAAATCATGCTTAGTCACGTAGTTAATTAATTAAAACACTTAATTAGCATACTCATTAAATTAATAATATTAATAATAAAGAAACATATATATATATATATATATATGTATTACGATATATAATTAAAATAATAATAGATTAATATAAGGTATAATATAATAAATCAATATAATAACAATTATAATAAAATTAAATATAAAACACGTAAAAACAATTAATCACGTAATTAAATAATTAAATTGCGCATTTTATAAACAAATACGCCACATTATTATAAAATGAAAAACTGGGGCGTTACATAACACATCTTATATCCTATCCCTTGAAGCTTCCCAATTTGGTCTTCCTATCATCCAACCATTCCAAACTCGAAACTTCAACAGTGACCCTTAAAGCATTTACTCTTGTATTAGATGTCTCCAAAATCGGGGTGGAGAAGAGTTCCACACTCCTCTCGTTGTCTCACGCATCCCTCAAGTTAGAACTTGAGTCGTTGCAATTCTGGTATGTTGAAAACCTTCCCGTGATCCAAGCTTCCTCCCATGATACGAGCCATGATAGATGGTTTCATTGTACAAGCCGCGGAATTTGAACATTCGGCCTTCGAGTTACTTTGCCATTTGTAGTTGGGGTGATTTGTGGCTTTGGTTGCATGATAGTGGCCTATATAAGAAAGATCAACTCAAATATGGATGCATGAGGATTAGCGTATGCTTATGACACATAGTTAAATGAATCAAGACACATAAAATGCAAATTGCAACACTTAAAGCAACTAAATGAAAGCGTAGATTGTATACATGTATTAAGCAATTTCCAACAATTAGTATCAAATATTCAGGCCAAAACGATGCAATGCACATATTAACAAGTTGTTCCTATGCCGTGCGACCTAACTGACTCAAACACGACTCAAGAATACCGGTTTTGCAACCGGGCTTTGATACCACTTAAGGATGTAGCACCCCGCACGTGAGGCACCACATCCCCCGCACTATGGCTCAACACGAGTAACGAAACAGTAAATCCGCACCCGTATCAAACCATAGCGAACGGGAGACAAACATAAAAACCTTCCTAAGCCAGGCGGAGCTAGACAACGGTTACCAAACCACAAATAATGCAGAAAAGCCAAATCTCAATCATACCAATCATAAACGGAATTTGGGCTCTTCAGGCCTCTTTTAAATCAATAGCAAAACTCAGTAACAGCAATTCAACTCCAATTACATGAATATTCCAGTTCATGATATAATAGAATGAATCATACATAATTCCAATACATGAATGAGTGAAGAGACTCTCCTAATCTAACTCGACTCACTCAAAAACTTCAAACATCTCCGCCTAGCCCGAAACTCCAAAGATCAAACCTGCACACTAAAAGAATGGGGAGGGAGAGGGGTCAGTCTCTAGAAGACTGAGTGAGCAGGAGCGATATATATATAAAACATGCACATGCAAGTCATAAATCCCGAGCAAGGTTTGATTTGAATTTAGTCCCCAAAAGGGCGAGAGAATGATTACTCAATGCTCGGATTTTACGACTGATTCATATTAAATTCATTACATTCATAAATCGTACATAAATATAAGGCTCGGCGAGTGAGCGTGCACAACCTCCATCCAAACTCCGACCGTGTACGACAAATATCAATAATATATTTTAAATAGGTGATCATGCAATACATCATAATACACACAGACCATAAATAATATCATAAACATATTCGTTTGGGCGATCCGAATCCCGACATTCCCGCACGGTGCATAATCATATCCTAACCAACCTTCTTCCTCCGGGTGGTGGACGGGTTAGCAAGACCCGACCACCTCTGTCAATGGCCAATGGGGTTACATGAATTCCCCAAGGGCACTCAGCTCCCATTCCCCGCTAAACCTCCTAGCGAGGGCCGGTATCACCGTATATAAGTTGGGACTAGTATATGGGATCCCCGTCAGCCCTTGCTTCCTCGGTTAGCCACATATACTAAGTCCCGGGGCCCGATAAGTAATAAGTAATAAATGTGTCTCGCCAAAACATAACAATCATAAGTACATACCATAATATATAAATCATTTGAGAATGGTTTACTCGATCAATACATACTATAAGAAATCATACCTTACCGTGTAATTCGGCATATGCTGTATACGTACCTCTCCGTGTCATCCGAATCCGTAGCTAGCATGAAGACACACGGTTTGGAGCATAGCCTCATTACAAAACCATTTTTCAAGCTTATATACGCTCATACGTATAATTCAGAAGAATTTACTCGATAACTTCATTTGAAAATCATATATATATATTCATAAGGTTTTGGCCAAAGCTTTTCACGTAAGGGTTGTAGGGTTTGTTACATAGCTAAAACGAAAACCACCCTCACCTGAACCGTGACGAAACAAGGAACGGGTTAACAAGTGCTCGAACGATCAAAAGCTCTCCACCCTGGAGACAAACTGTACAAAAGACCACAAGACGTGTTCGTGAGACTCAAGACTCTAAATGAACCATATATGACGCACGGCAAGGCACAAGCATGATATGAAGGCATAAAGATCATATTAAGTCATGAAGATCATATAACCAATTCATTCAATTGTTCGATCATAGATCATTCAATTCATATTTCCAATCCAATAATTCAAGAATTCAAATAGGAGCATATAGCATGTTCAAGCTCTTCCATAATGCTACCACATACTTCATTTTACATAACATAGCATATATCCAAGGTTGGGCAACAAGAAGAAGTGATAAGATATAGAAAATAAGCGAGGCGATTCATAAACGACACATAAACACCCATAACCGGCATTAAGTAAAAGCATGCCTATAGCACATCCAAATGTCATGAAATTAAACCAAAATACTCTTAACACATAGTACAACAAGTTCATAGTTCAACATAAAGGGAGATAAAGTCATTAAGGAGGGGAAACAAATCAAAAACCGAAGAGGAAGTAACGAAGACTGCGCATGGGAAGTGACACGGGGGTGTCACCAACCCTTGCCCAACTGAGCCACGGGCGTGGCTCAGTACAGAGCTGCCCAGAGAGTGTGACACGCCCGTGTCTCACTCTTATGAGTAAATGAGACACGGGGGTGTCACGGTACAGAACTTAATCACCCGTAAAATTTTACCGGCAAAACTGAACTTATACAAATTCAATCCAAAGGCATACCAAATGAACTCCAAATGCTCTGAAACTTAATATGCAACATATTTGGCATGTTATGAACATTTTTCATTTAGAGTGCAAAAGCTAAATCACACGTTAAGATCATCGAAACCGTGAAACAAAACTGGGTCGCTACAATCGGACATATGAGCCCTAATGATTCTATCATGCCTTGATCAAGTACTTAGGGCTTGAATTTGGATCTGAAACTTTGGGGAATGCATGCTAACATACCAAACAACTATTATACATCATATATATGCAAAATCGCACCATTTAAAGCACATTAGAATGACCAACAAACTCACATAGGCAACAGCAACAAATCTGTCAATGATTATGCATAAGAATAGGCCATGTATTTCGGTTTTGAGGCTTCAAATGGAACCAAATACTTAAAGCATGAATGCTAACATATATAACAATGAGTGTACATCAACTCCATGCATTTTCACACCAAATGGAGGCCATATGATCATGCAACAACACCAATTTTCACACAGCAGTTCGAAAACAGGGGAAATAGTTTGATCACCAAGTTTGGAGCTCCATAACTCATAATTTCATAAAAGGAGCAAGAGATGAAATCCTCATAACATCATATACTATCAGTTGGGAAAGAAATAGGTCAAGAAACAAGTTCATATGATCATATATAAGCAAGAAATTCAGCCACACAAACATATAGGTCACAAGAGCAAAAATCCCTAAAAGTTCATACCAATCTCATAATTCAAACCCTAATCAAATCTGATCCAAATCATGTTTTAAATAGATGAAATCAAGCATAATTGAGTAGAGAAGACATACATATTCATACCTTGAAGTTTTGGTGAAGGAAGATGGTGATTTGAGCTCAAAATCACAAAGGATGGCTTAGGGTTTTCTCTCCTTTCTTCTCTTCCTCCATATCGATCAGTTGCAGCAATGAGAAGAGATGTTTGGCTCGGTTTTTCTGAGCTAAAAGGGAAGAGAAAGGTTTAACTCAAGGTGGATAAGTCATGGTTAAGGTATGGTTAAGTTAAGGGAGGGTTATGGGGTCCCACCATGAAGACTAGTCAACCAAAGGAGCTCTTCTTGCACGAGTTGTCCGTTACGGTTGGATTTCGGAGGTCTTAATGATTTCAAAAAGGTATGAGGCTTGTCCCATTGTCTCCGAATCGTCGATACGAGGGCAACGGAAGTGTCGGAATTCGAATCCGAATTCCCGAGCTCAAGATATCACATACGGAACCAAGGGTGCGCTAATTGCTCGTTAACTCCCGACTTGGTTCCAAAAATCCAAATTAAATTCATAAACACGTCAAATGATTCCGAAAACATAAACCGAGCATAAAGTCACGTTCATAACACACATATTTACGACATATTAAATTTTCACAACATTTCGGTATCAATACATATATGAACAAAGCACAAATAGAACACTCATGCGCATGAACGAATTCATATAGTTATAAATGAATTGCTAAAACTTAAATTCCATATTAAATAAATTAAACAACTAATAACATGTTGTAATTAATTAAAGAAATTACCGTAACAGTTAAGGTAACGTGAAACCTCAATTAAGAAATTAAACACAAAATATCAAAGTAGAGTAAAATGAAATAGTTTAAAATAACCATAGTTTCTAGTTTAAATCAAATATAATCATTTATTAACAATTAATCATATAAATAAATAATTAAATTGCGCGATTTATAAACAAATACGTCATATTATTAAAACTGAAAAACTGGGGCGTTACACTGTCACTGATTAACGCCCGTGGAACTCCGAACCTATTGAAAATGTTCTTTTGCAAGAACTTAATCACCACCTTCGAATCATTGGTCGGAGTTGCCACGGCTTCGGCCCACTTGGATATGTAATCCACCGCCACCAAGATATATTGATTCCCATTCGACGGTGGGAAGGGTCCCATGAAATCGATTCCCCAAACATCAAATAGTTCAACTTTCAAAATATACTTCATTGGCATCTCATCTCTTTTACTAATGTTCCCGGCTCTCTGACAAGCGTCACACTCCTTAGCAAATCTGTAAGCATCCTTAAACAACGTTGGCCACCAAAATCCTGACTGCAATACCTTAGCTGCAGTCTTCCGCCCACTCGAGTGTCCTCCGTATAAGCTCGCATGACATCTACTTAACACTTCATCTACTTCAACCTCCGGAACACACCTCCTTACTAACCCATCCGAGAAGTGTTTGTATACATATGGCTCTTCCCAATAATAACGCTTCGCTTCTGACAAGAACCTCTGTTTCTGATGGAAATTTATGCCCGGTGGTAAAGCTTTGCACACCATGTGATTCACAATATCTGCGTACCAAGGAATTATCGCATCGGCTGCAAATAGCTCCTCGTCAGGGAAATTCTCAGTAATCTCCTCCATATACTCACCCAACTTTTCGCCAACTTCTAATCTTGACAAGTGATCGGCAACCAAGTTTTCCGTCCCCTTCTTGTCACGAATTTCAAGATCAAACTCCTGAAGCAATAATATCCATCTAATCAAACGGGGCTTTGAAACCTTCTTCGAAAGGAGATACTTGATTGCTGCGTGGTCCGTGTAGACGATCATCTTTGAACCTATCAAATAAGAACGAAACTTGTCAAAAGCATGCACAATAGCTAATAATTCTTTCTCAGTAGTAGCATAATTTATTTGTGCATCATTTAGTGTTTTGCTAGAATATGCGATAACGTGTAAACGTTTCTCCCTTCGTTGGCCAAGAACAGCTCCAATGGCCAAGTCGCTCGCATCGCACATTAGCTCAAACGGTAGGGTCCAATCCGGTGCAACCATAATTGGTGCCGAGGTAAGCTCCTTCTTCAACCTGTCAAATGCAAGTAAACAATCATTTTCAAACACGAATTCAGCATCTTTTTGTAGTAACTTGCATAAAGGTAAGGTAATCTTTGAAAAGTCCTTGATAAACCGGCGATAGAAACCGGCATGACCAAGGAAACTTCTCACTCCCTTTATATTAGTGGGTGGAGGCAATTTCTCGATCACGTCAATCTTGGCTCTATCCACCTCTATGCCTTTTTCTGAAACCTTGTGGCCCAACACTATTCCTTCCTTTACCATGAAGTGGCACTTCTCCCAATTTAAAACGAGGTTAGTTTCTTCACATCGCTGCAAAACTTGAGCAAGATTATGCAAGTATGAATCGAAAGAAGAACCAAACACAGAAAAGTCATCCATAAAGATTTCCATTGTACGTTCTATAAAGTCAGAGAAAATGGCCATCATGCATCGTTGAAAAGTAGCCGGGGCATTACACAACCCAAAAGGCATACGCCTATACGCAAATGTACCATAAGGCCAAGTAAATGTACATTTTTCCTGATCCTCTGGGGCTATAGAAATTTGGTTATACCCTGAATACCCATCCATAAAGCAGTAATAAGAATGTTCGGCTAACCTTTCTAACATCTGATCAATAAAGGGAAGTGGAAAGTGATCTTTACGAGTGGCATTGTTCAACTTCCTATAGTCTATGCAAACTCTCCATCCCGTGACTGTCCTAGTTCGTATTAACTCATTCTTCTCATTTTTAATCACGGTCATCCCCCCTTTCTCAGGCACTACCTGCACAGGGCTAACTCACTTGCTATCCGAGATAGGGTAAATTATCCCGGCATCTAACAGTTTTAGTACCTCAGCCCTAACTACCTCCTTCATGTTTGGGTTCAATCTACGCTGATGTTCTACAGAGGGTTTATGGTCATCTTCCATAAGAATCCTATGCATGCAAATGGATGGGCTAATCCCTTTAATGTCATAAATAGTCCAACCTATTGCTTGTTTGTGTTCTCTCAAAACCCTCAACAAAGCATCAAGATGTGAATCGGTTAAATCAGAGGCAACTATAACAGGCAATGTTTCAGATTCACCCAAATAAGCATATCTCAAATGATCGGGGAGAGGTTTCAGTTCTAAACTAGGAGCTTTCTCAATAGAAGGACGAATAGTGGGCTTACCTGTACCCAACTCTTCATATACAAACCTCTTTCGGAATGGCACGTATGGGGTGGCCTCGAGTGCCTTCGCGTAGGGGGCCAATTCTTCTAGTACGTCTTCCCCATCAATGTGGTCCATGAGTCCTCTCAGACAGAGTTCGAGAGGGTCTTCATTGCTTACAGACATCAATGTCTGTTCTTTGATTTCCACCATGTTGCATTGTTCTTCGACTACCGGTCCTTTCATTGCCTTGAACAGATTAAACTCCACCTGTTCGTCTCCCACACGAAGAGTTAGAATGCCACTCTTCACATCAATTAAGGCTCCTGCTGTGAGACCCGGATTTTTCAAAAAAAAAAAAGGGGTTTTATTTTATTTATTTGCTTTAACCATATTCTTTGTTATTTAAATAATAGTTATATTACTAGATAATGATAGAAAGAATTATTTAGATAATGACAGTCTGTTTGACTCTAAATTGATTAAATTTCTAAAAAGATATTGATAACTCAAATTTCTCAAAAGATATTGATAAACTTTACCGGTATTTATTTTCTGAAATAGTGGGATAATCAATAATCTCATAAGAGTTCTTTCTATATAAGAAACTTAAAAAACTCTATTTATTTATTGTGTACGTATTAGAGTTCTGTAGATTTTCTTTGGTATTCATAAAAGAATCCCCTTATTGCTCTCAAAGAAAATCTCCATTAGAAAAAGATTTATCTGAAGTCAGTAGGTGGTTTTCATCATGTCCTCGATGTAAGTAATTCTTGATGATCTCTACTTTATTATATATTTTTATTAAATCATTGCTATTGTTTCAACTGATTATCTTTATGCAAAATATATTCTTGGAGTTATGAGTTTTTAAGAAAATTAAGATCAAGCATATAAATAAAGTTTTTTTTTTCATTATGTATGAAAATTGTATTTTTCATGAAAATTATTGTGATTGAGCTCATAGATTGATCAGATCATTGTTTTAGACCATTTGGTTATTTGTTGGCGCCCGGAACTAGTTCCATTATTGTTTGGCCGCCCAGCGGGAGTACAGCTGGATTATTGTTTGGTTATTGTCCATGGATATCCATTTAGCCGACAACCCTGCCTAGGAATAGAATGATGGTCTTAGTATTGTTCTTTGAGCTAAAGTAAATTGTTCATTGACTCATTGTTTGGAAATTGTTATGGTTTATTGATATGAAAATCCATATGATATTATTCGTATAAAATGCTATTTTTTTGAAGTATGCTTGATCGGGTAGGGAAAGTCTTGAATTACTTATTGAGTATGCAGCTCACCCCTTTGCTATTTTTTTTTTCAGAAAATCAATCGTTCTTTGGAATTGAGGAAGATAGGTAGAGTGATTTTACTTTAAGATCGGGATCTTAGATGCTCTGTACTCAATCAAGAGTTTTGTATTTTTAAAGGATTTTATACTTTTATCTTTATAAAATTAATTATTGTCAAGTTTTGTGTGACACCCCGACTTTCAGACCGTACAGGTATGACGTATGTGCGCATTTAAAATTATTGTTTACGCATTTTATATTTATTCGAATTGTTTATTTGAATTATTTAATTTTTAATTCTTATATGAATTATTTGAGTTTATATGAAATATTTGAATTATATGTCAAAAATTTACCTCAAGTGATTTATGATATGAATTTTATCAATTTATGATATGTGAATTTAATTTCCCGAACTTGATTTAATTTCGTTATGACCTTAATTGATCATTCATGAACCTTGAGAACTTAATTGCATTGGACTTAATTGATCGCATTTCAAGATTTGGGGACTCACTTGCATGACTTAAATAATGGAGGGGTTTAGTAGCAATTTTGGCCATTTCTTCTTTCTTCAAAGTAGCATCACATTCCATTTCTTCCTTTCTCTCATACATACATTACATACACATCTTTGCTCTTGTTCCCTTGCCAATCGATCCAAAACCTTTGCCCAAGGTGTGAAGATTTCTTCTCTCAAAATCCGAATTTTGGACATTCAAGCATCATCAACATCATCTCACTCCATCTCTTTGCATCTCTTTTTCATTCAAGGTAAGATGGAGATTTTGTATGAATTCTTGGATTGAATATGTGAAGCTAGGGTTGTGGCTTGGATTGGATGATTTACTTATTTGTTGTTGGAAACATGAGTACATACTTTTAGCTTGAAGTTATGCTTAAAGACTTGGGATTTATGGACTTAGTTGATGAACTTGTATATGGGTTTGATGTTAGTAAATCTTGTTGATCAATGCATGATATGAGTTTATATGCTAGATTTTATTGTGCTTTAAGTATGGTCACATGTTTATTCAAGTTTTGGTTGCATTTGTTGGTTGAAAGTTGGTTGTTGTTGCTGTCACGTTGCATGCCCTGTTTTTTTCCTGTTTCGAACAGTGACACGGGCGTGTCACTTTTGTTCTCTTCAGTGTGACACGGGGGTGCAAGCTTGGTCGGGCTGATTTTCTGTACCGTGACACGGGGGTGTCACGGTTTGCTTTGTTTTGTGACACGGGCGTGTCACCCTATTTTCATGTATGTTTTCCGCTGTACCGTGACACGGGGGTGTCACGGCTTAGTACATTTCGGTGACACGGGCGTGTCACCCTCTGTTTCTCATGCATTTTTGTTTGCATGCTACTGTACATGCACGTGTTGTATATATATTGAATATATGTAATTATAATTTGGTAACGTTTAAGTGTTCATTTGATATTTCTTGCATTCATAGCATCTATTTGCATCGCCGTGCGTCTAATTGGTACATTATTGAGTCTAAGTCTCGGGTCTTGTCTTCTTTTGTTTCAGAGCCTCTTCCGGAAGTTCGTGAGCCCGAGGTTTAAGTGTTCGTTCGCCCGTTTTGCCTTCCTTCTACTTTTGCAAAGGTGAGGTTAGGATCCTTTATATTAGATAAGCGACCTAAGACCTATTACGTGTTACTTTCTTACCCTGTATGCGAATATATACCTTATATATATATATTAAAAATACGAGTGCTTAAGCTATGTTATGATTTTGTGAAATAAGCTTTACGTTTTCGAAATTGGTATAAGTATTGGCATAAGTAAGCTATATTTTGAAATTCGTTATTCGTATATGATATGTATGAGCGAGTTGTACCCTGAAAGATGGGAGTTTGGTTTGATTTGGTTTGTTGGGCCCGGAGACGTGGGTAAGGGAGACCCGGGACGACCACGGGGTCGCCGGTTATGACCCCTGTGCACGTTCTCATTTGAGATATTCACGTACGACCTATGGAGGTTGGGAAGGCGTGGTATCTTGAGCCCTCGGTGGATAACCGGGGAAGGCATATCGTGGGTTAGCTGCCCCGTATGTGTTTGGTAATGTAGGTGTTAGGGTTTGATTCCCGATACACCATGGATGAGAGGTTGGAAATTTTGATTTGAATTCGATTTTTATGTTATGTTTGATGGAGTAAGGGATAGTCCGTTCTCGCCGGACTTATGTTTATGTTATATTTGATAGATTATGGATCGAGATAGGTTTTCCTTTATATTATATGCTATCTTTGGAAAATGATTTGGTATGTAAAACCCTAGCCTCGATTCATGACTATCCCCGTTGTAATATGCTCTGCTCTATATGTATTTAGGTGTGGGTGTGCGTTTAGCCCCTCACTCAGTCGAGTTTTGACTGACCCCTCTCTTTTCCCACCTTCAGTGCAGGTTGTTTCGAGCTAGGCGGGGAAGTGCGAGTCTTGGTCTTGTACTTGTGTGTCTAGGTCGAGTTGCATTCATACTTCTTGCATTTTGGATACTCTTATTATGTATTTGATGTTAGAATTATATTTTGCTGAATTATGGGCTTTTGATGTATATACTCGATCTTGTGGGCCGTGAGGCCATTGTAAATGATGTAAATGTTAGTTATAGAGCTCTTTCCGATCCTTATGTTGTTGCTTCCGCATTTATATGTTTGTTTTTGGCGCGCTCTGTCCGAGTTTTAGCCCCGCTTAGCCTAAGGAGTGAGTGTAGGTTCCGTTCGCTTAGACTTGGACTCATGTATGGAAATCCATTTCATATGTGGGTTCGGGTTTAGGTGCGGGGGATGTGGTGGCCCACCGCTCCGGGCGTCACATCCTTAAAGTGGTATCAGAGCCCTCGGTTGCAAAACCGGAGCTCTAGAGTCGTGTCGGGTGAGTCTAGGTCGTACGGCTTAGGACAATGTGGTTATATGCATTTATGTGATTATTTGTTATCTTCTTGTTAATCGTGCACATGAACATGTACTAACCCTCACGCATATGAATTGGAATCTTTTCTTTTGTAGAAATATGCCTCCCCGAAGACACCACCGCCGAGATAGATCTCCGGAACATCGTCATCACCGAGATCATTCTCCACACCCGGAAAATAATAATCCACCACCACCACCCCAAATGGATCCGGGCAATTTCATGGAGAGATTAGCGGTATATTTGGAACAAAGGGCTCAGGAAAGAAACAATGCACCTCCAGCTGGGAATCATGGAGGAAATCTAATTATAGCTACTCTCCGGGAGTTTAAGAACCAAAATCCACCGGTTTTCGTGGGTGGAAATGATGTCCAAGCAGAAGAATGGCTCGTGCAAACTAACCGGGTATGGAATCTCATACCGTGTGGGCCTATGGAGAAGCTACAATGCACACTTGCCATGATCCAGGGCCAAGCTTATAGTTGGTGGTCAAGCTTGCAAGGAAGATTAGAGGCTACCGAGGAGGAGATCACATGGGAGGTGTTTGTTCGTGAATTCAAGAATAAATATATTCCCAAAGCTACAAGAAATCGAAGGGTGAGAGAATTTATGGAGCTCAAACAAGGGGGTATGTCCGTCACTGATTATATCAACGAGTTTGAAAGGCTCTCTCGTTATGCCCCGAACATTGCCAATGATGATGAAAGCAAGGCTTCTCAATTCCTCCAAGGACTTCGGGAGGATATGAAAGATGCTCTAGAGGCTTCTAACACAAGTACTTGGGCGAAAGTCACGGATAAAGCTCTAAGAGTTGAAGAACGGGTTGTGATGAGGAGGAAGAGTACTTATACCGGACAAGGGTCTAGCTCGGGGAATTTTAATAAATTTGGGAAGAGGCCGGCATTTAAAACATTTCAACAAGCCCAGCCTCAAAACAAGCAACCTCGACTCGCGGGACCCAATCAACCGAATCGACCCTTAGCACTTCCGGCTCCACCTAAAGTGCAATGTACCTATTGCAAGGGTCCTCATCACGTGGATAATTGCTTCAGGCTTCATAAGAGATGTTTCATTTGTGGGGCACAGGATCATATGGTGAACACATGCCCGAAGAAGAAAGATAACCCGAGGCTTGTAATCCAAGCTAGGGCTTATGCGTTGGGTGGTGAAGAAGAGCAAGCTGTGGAAATCGACCCAAATGCCGTGATCGAAGGTACTATAAGCATTCATGGCACAACATTACATGCATTATTTGATCCCGGGGCTACTCATTCTTTTATTTCCCGGGATATTGCTTCTTCTATGTGCTTGCCTGTCTCCTTGTGTGCGCATGATTACGTGGTTAGCTCCCCTTTTGGTGGTAGTTTAGTAACTTGCAGGGTTTTCCGGGGTTGTCCGGTTAGCTTCGAGGGCCGAGTTTTCCTCGCAGATTTGATTGAAGTGCCGATGCGGAGTTATGATGTAATCTTGGGTATGGATTGGTTGTATGAACATGGGGCTCAGATGGATTGTCGGGATAAGAAAGTTTCTTTTGGTTCAGTGGTGTTTAAGGGCGAAAAGTTGAAGTCAAGCCCGTTTATCTCTTTTGTTGAGGCGAGTAAACTGGTCCGGGACGGTGCGACAGGTTTTGTGGCCTATCTTTTGAATAGACCGAAGGATCAGGCCAAACTTGAGGAGACGGAGGTCGTGCGAGAGTATGCCGATGTTTTCCCTGAGACTTTGGGTTCTCTACCGCCTGATAGGGACATCGAGTTCGTAATCGATCTTTATCCCGGAGCAGAGCCTTTCTCGAAGACTCCCTACAGAATGGCTCCTGCAGAGTTAAAGGAGTTAAAAACGCAGCTTGATGAGCTTTTGGCTTGCGGGTACATCCGCCCGAGCACTTCTCCATGGGGTGCTCCCGTTCTATTTGTAAAGAAGAAGGATGGGACGTTACGGATGTGTATAGATTACCGTGAGCTGAATCGGATGACAGTGAAGAACAAATACCCTTTGCCTCACATCGACGAATTATTCGATATTCTGCAAGGCTCGAAAGTCTATTCCAAGTTAGATTTGAGGCAGGGTTACTACCAACTGCGTATTAGGGAGGAAGATATTCCGAAGACTGGTTTTAATACACGATATGGCCATTTTGAATTCGTTGTCATGCCGTTTGGATTAACTAATGCTCCAGCCGTATTTATGGATATGATGCACCGAGTGTTTAGGCAGTTTCTTGACAAATTCGTGGTTATATTTATAGACGACATTCTGGTGTATTCTAAGTCTGCTGAAGAGCACGCTCAGCATCTTCGGATCGTTTTGGAAACTTTGAGGGAACACAAGTTGTACGCGAAATTTAGCAAGTGCGAATTCTGGATCGACCGAGTTGTATTTTGGGTCATATAATTTCAGGTGATGGGATTGAGGTTGATCCATCTAAGGTTGAGTCCGTGCTTTGTTGGGAGAGACCGAGAAATGTCTCTGAGATTAGAAGCTTTATTGGGTTGGCCGGCTACTACCGAAGGTTTGTTAAGGATTTTTCTAAAATTGCCGCTCCGTTGACTCGTCTGACTAAGAAGGAAGTGAAATTCGAATGGGATGATAAGTGTGAGGCGAGTTTTCAGACATTGAAAATGAAATTAACTTCAGCACCGATTCTTACTTTACCCGAGGGTACCGAGGGTTATGCGGTTTATACAGATGCTTCCAAAGAAGGTCTCGGTTGTGTTTTAATGCAGCACGGTAGAGTGGTAGCTTATGCTTCGAGGAAATTGAAGGAACATGAGAAGAATTACCCTACCCACGATCTTGAATTAGCTGCAGTGGTGTTTGCTTTGATGAAGTGGCGACACTATCTGTACGGTACCACGTTCGAGGTGTTTTCGGATCACCAAAGCCTCAAGTATCTCTTTTCTCAGAAGAATTTAAACGTAAGACAGAGGCGTTGGTTGGAGTTGTTAGAGGATTACGATTGCACCATTCAATACCATCCGGGTAAAGCAAACGTGGTCGCCGATGCCTTGAGTAGGAAGGTGAGTGTGGCTAATTTGGAAGAAGGTTCTCCAAGTTCGGATTCAGAGATCTTGGTTTCGGGAACTTGGTTGGCTAATCTTACAGTAATACCAGATTTGAAAGAACAGTTGTTGGAAGCACAGAATTCAGATGCAGAAATTCAAAGGTTGGTAGCTCGTTCCAAGAACGACCCGAATTCTAAGTTAGGGATTGATGATTCCGGTTTGTTAAGGTTCGATGCAAGAATATGTGTCCCAGAAGAGCTCAAGAGGCTTGTACTTGAGGAGGCACATCGCTCGAGGTACTCGATTCATCCGGGAGGTACTAAGATGTATCGGGACCTGAAAGAGAAATTCTGGTGGAATGGCATGAAAAGGGACGTCGCGAACTTCGTGAAGCGATGTCTGACGTGTCAAAAGGTGAAGGCAGAACACCAGAAGCCGGGAAGAACTCTCCAACCACTTCCTATTCCCGAGTGGAAGTGGGAGCAAGTGACTATGGACTTCGTGTCCGGCTTGCCTAGAGTCAAAGGAGGGTTTGATGGAATTTGGGTAATTGTCGACAGATTAACTAAGTCTGCCCATTTCCTCAAGGTTCGGATGTCCGATAAAGTTCCAAGACTAGCCGAGTTATATGTTCGAGAGATTGTAAGACTACATGGAATTCCGGCTAGTATCGTTTCGGATCGGGATCCACGGTTTACTTCGATCTTCTGGCAGAATCTCCAAAAATGTTTGGGCACCAGGCTCAGGTTTAGCACCGCTTCGCATCCTCAAACGGACGGTCAATCTGAAAGGTTAATTCAGTACTTGGAGGATATGCTTCGGTCGTGTGCTTTGGATTTCCAGGATAAGTGGGACGAGCATTTGGCTCTAGTTGAATTTGCTTATAATAACAGTTATCAGGGTTCGATTAAGATGGCTCCTTATGAAGCACTTTATGGAAGAAAGTGTAGGTCGCCTTTGTTTTGGGATATCGAGGATTGGAGATGGACCGAAGAGAATAAGCTTGAGAGGGCCGAGCCTAAGGAAAACATTGCTGCTACTATTGAGAAGGTTCATACGATTAGACAAAGAATGAGGGCAGCTCAGGCTCGACAGAAGAGCTACGCCGATAAGAGAAGAAGGCCCTTAGTGTTTGAGGTCGGAGATAGAGTTTTTCTGAAAGCAACTCCAAGGAAAGGCTTCACTCGAATTGTAACGCCCCGATTTCTCGGACGTAAAGGTATGACGTATGTGTTTACCAAATTGCGCGAATTAATTGTTTTTACGTGTTTTATATTTAATTTTATTATAATTGTTATTATTTTATTATATTATATTATAATATTTTATTTTAATATTATTAATTATATATATATACATATATTTCGTATTATGTATAAATAAATATATATATATATATATATGTTTAATTACTATATTATTAATTTAATGATTATACTAATTATGTGTTATAT
The DNA here is from genome assembly GCA_037501455.1 of Lantana camara. Taxonomy (NCBI): domain Eukaryota; kingdom Viridiplantae; phylum Streptophyta; class Magnoliopsida; order Lamiales; family Verbenaceae; genus Lantana; species Lantana camara. The sequence continues at coordinate 60,444,140 of CM074857.1, read as the reverse complement.
TAATTAATCATGTTTTAATTAATTACTTATTTATATATATATATATATATATATATTATACGTAGAATATATCTAATTTATGCATGAAATCATGTTTTGCATGGGATTTAATATAAGTGTGCATGTAAATCATAAATATGCATGGAAATCATAATTTTTGCATGGGAAATTATTGCTGCATGAAATTATTTCATTTGCATGGGGATTGCATGAATTGCATGGAACATTTTATAATTTATGCATGAATTGCATGTTTGAGTTGCTCGTTTATTTTGTGCTTCGTTCTCTTATGAAATTATATCGAATTGCTACAATTTTGTAATATGTTGTACATATATGTGTTATGAACATGATTTTATGCTCAAATTATGTTTTTAAATTCATTTGATAGGTTAACGAATTTAATTTTAATTAAGGAACCAAAACGGGAGCTAACGAGCACTTAGCGTACCCTTGGTTCCGAATTTAATATCTTGAGCTCGGGAACTCGGATTCGAGTTCCGTCAAATCCGCTGAACTCGTAACGAAGATTCGAGTTTAGTAAACCTAGCCTTACATTTTTCCTAAGTCGTTTGAACCTTCGAATTTCAACCGAAAAACGAATCGGCGACCAACATGACCTTGTTACACTAATTCAGCTATATCTTGGCTAAACCATAACCAAATTAACCATGGTTAGATTCTTTGAAACCCTAACTCAACCCTCTATCATGCTATAATCAGCCTTGACCGAGATAATCATCACACAAGCCCCAAAACTCAGCCAAAGCTACTGTTTTTCTCTCCAGTCCCGTAACCCTTCACCATTTGGAGAATTTGGAGCTCAAATCTCATCCAAACCTCAACCAATCATCAAGGTAAGCTTAGGGTTGTATTGTATGATTAATTCTGGTCATTTTCATCTTTTTATTCATGATTTTGAGCATGGTTTCATCCATTTCTGGGCTTATTACCGAAAATATGAGTTTTTGAGCAATATGTTGATCTTCTTCATTTCTCAACGGTTTTGCTTGATTCCAAGCTTGAGATTGATTATTTTGACATCCTCATATCATTTATAATCATTAATTTTGTGGTTGTTGAAGTATTTATGACATATCATTTATGACAAATTTCAGAATTTTCACGTATAGGTCACGTATGGTTGTTGTCTTGATTGATCACGTTTGGAACTCATTTACTTGTTGAAAATATGTTAATTTGCTGCTTATTTGTTGGCCTTAACTGAGTTGAATGATTGGAGAAGGAGTGAAATCGATCATGCTCTGTTTTCTTCGAATTTTTACTCTGTTTTCTGGACTGTTTTTGCTGTCATGTTGCTGCTTTTCCTTCTTCATGTTTTGCTGTCCGTTTTCGTGGCTTTGTGGTGTGGGTTGTGGCTGAATTCTTGCAGCAATTTGTGCCTTGTTTTGTTGCTTTGGTTGCCTGCTTTTCTTGCTTGGAGTTGTTGCTTTTTCTGCGCCATTTTTGCTGTCGAAACAGGGGATGTTTCTGCTGGTCGACACGGGGGTGTCGCTGTTGCTTTACCGGCGAGGCACGGGGGTGCTGCATAGCCTGGAACTTCTGTACCGAGACACGGGCGTGTCTCGGTCCAGGCTAGGTGGGTGACACGGGGGTGTCACCCTGTTTTGCTCGATTCTTCTCCTGCGTCTTCTTCTTTCTTGCTTGTGTGTTTCTGCTACTGTTGTTGCTGCTGTGCATAGTGTGTATATATATAAGCATGTCTGTGTGTGTGTGGTAATATATATATATGTTTGTGTGTGTGTGCATGTGTTGCATGCATGTATATAATCTATAGTATATATATATTGCATGCATGTGTGTGTGAGTGTACGTGTATATATGTATATATTATATATATTGTATATTATATATATATTATATATTATATATATTTATTATATATTTTAATTATTATTTGATTTAATTTAATTATTGAAATTAATTGATTTCTATTTCGCGTATTTATTCGACTGACTTTTGATTGAACGTTCTATTTAATTTATTCCTATTTATAAATTATGAACACTATGAATTTATGAAATTGATATGAATTTGAATAATTTATGTTATGCTTCTTAATTAAATGTTAGATTAATTTATATGAATTATGAATTATGAATTTATGAATTTATGTAATTTATGTGAATTTATGAATTTATGAAATTGAATGAATATATGTTTTAAATTTCTTAATCGTGCACATGAACATTTTATTGATATAATATGATCATTTATGCATTCATGTCATATGCACTCCATTGCCGAGCGTCATATGTAGTCATGAGTCTCATACCTTTTCTTTTGCACAGATTCGGGTTTGGTCGGAGACGAGGGCGAGCCGTGAGACGCTTGTGCCTTATTTCTACTTTGGTAAAGGTGGGTTTTTCTTCTATTAGTTAAAACAACCTTATATATTTCTTATGTGCAAAGTTTTAAGCCAAAACCGTATATTTATATATATTGAGTCCTTTCGGGTAAATCATTTCAAACGTATGACCCCTTTCTTTTATTTATGAACCCTACCTTATGTTTGGCGAGATATTTATGATTTATGATTGCACGGGCCCCGGGACTTAGTATATGTGGCTAACCGAGGAAGCAAGGGCTGACGGGGATCCCATATACTAGTTCCAACCAAACTACGGTGATACCGGCCCTCGCTAGGAGTTTTAGCGGGGAATGGGAGCTGAGTGCCTTTGGGGGATTCATGTACCCCCATTGGTCCATGTATGAACCGGTGGCCGGGTCTTGCAAGCCCGTCCACCACCCGGAGGAAAAAGGAGTATATGAATGATTATGATCATGTATTTATGAGCACAAAAGATTTATGTATGATAATGAATTATTGAATAATTAATTATGGTTACACGAGGAGTAGGTTGGAGATTGTGCACGCCCACTCGCCGGGCCATAAACCCTTATGAACATTTATGATCAATTGTGAATGAATATGAACGTCGTAATCCCGTTGATGTCTTCTTTTGTTTAACCACTTGGTAAAATCTTACTAAACTTCATACGGGATTAGGGCTTGCATGTATGTGTTTAAATTATGCAATATTATATATTTATGCCCCGTTTTTTTTATACCCACCAGTCTCTTTTAGACTGAACCCGGTTGTTTTCAGTTGTTTTGTGCAGGGATAGGAGTGCTAGGCGGGAATACAGGTCGTCTAGGTCTTGCATTTTTGTTTAGCACTTCCTTTTGTCTCATATTCACACTATTGTTGATACTTGCTTATGATTATAATTATAGTTGGAGCGTTATGATTTTTGTAGGCCGTGAGCGCCGTTGAATATTTGGATGATCTTGTATATCTATTTTTGGAGCTTGGTGGCTCACTGTATATATGTTTGGTTATTCTTGCTTCCGCGAACTTTATTTTACTCTGATTTTATGATTCTTGCACTGATTGGTTTAAGGGTTAGTCCCGCCTAGCATAGCGTGTGTGTTGTGTCCCCGTTCGCCGTGGATTTGGTACGTGTATGGACTTCCATTTCATATACGGGTCGGGTCCCGGTGCGGGGGATGTGGTACCTAACGCTCGGGTGCTACATCCTTAAGTGGTATCAGAGCTTAGGGTTGCAAAACCCGGGCTCTAGTGTCGTGTTGAGTCAGTTAGGTCGTTCGGCTTTAGGAATAACTTGTCAATGTGTTGCATATGCATTGTTTACGTGCTTGTGTGCTTTAAATCTTGAATTTTGATCGAATTATTTGCACTTGCATGCATGGACTAAAAATAGCATGCATTTCAGTGTTTCTTGAACAGAATGCCTCCGCGTAGACACCGTGAGAGATCTCCCGGACATCGTCGTCATCATGATCGATCTCCTACGCCTCCACCTCAACCACAAGCACCACCGGTGGACATGGGAAATTTCATGGAAGCGGTCTTCAACTATGTAGAGCATCGGAGAGCTCAAGCTCCTCCACCACAACAGGCAGAACAACCGGCGCCTCCACCAAATCATAATAACAATAGAGACCCTCATGGGGTGTTTCTGAGTTACAACCCCCCTCGGTTTTCTGGATCTATCGATGATGCGGTCTCGGAGGGTTGGTTGATTAGATTGGAGAGGATATTTGGGGTCCGACAGTTTAGTACGCAAGAGAAGGCCCAATTTGCTATATTCCAACTCGATGGAGATGCATATGAATGGTGGGAACGAACAAGGGAGAAGCTCGAGGTAGATGGAGAGGAAGTCACTTGGGAAGTTTTCAAGAGAGAATTCCGGGAATGCTTTGTACCGGAAGTGGTAAGGGAAAGAAAGGAGCAGGAATTCATGGAATTAAAGCAAGGTACTCGTACGGTGACTCAATACCTCGCCGTATTCAATAGGCTCGGGAAATATGCTCCTCATGTCACCCGGGATGAGAAGAGGAAAGCAAGGAAGTTCATAGCGGGATTGAGACAGGATTTGAGACACGGGCAAGCGGGGCACAATTTCGAGTCATTTGCCGACACGGTGCAAAGGGCTTTGGTTCAAGAGGAGGAATTCAAGAAGAAGGATCCGATGTTTAGAGCTCCTATGGGAAGAGGATCCGGATCGAATCAAGGAAAGAGGCCGATGATTCAAGCTAGTCCACCTCCTAAGGGTCCGTTTAAGAAGCCTAGGTTTGGAGGACAAGGTTCTCAGTCCGCACCGACTCGACCAAAGGCTCTACCTATGGCTCCGGCACCTACGAATTCAAACCCGGATGTACCTCCATGTACTCATTGTGGAGGACCGACCCATACCTACAATAATTGTCGGAGAAGGTTGAACTTGTGCCTCATTTGTGGAAAAGGTGATCATATGGCGGAGACATGTCCCTACAAGAACCCCGGATTTCAGAAAGGAGTTCAAAGGCCAATGATCCAAGCTCGTGCTTACGCCCTCGAGGGTGAGGAACAAGATGCAGAGATTGATCCCACAGCCGTGGTAGAAGGTACCCTATGCATACATAACATGAACATTCATGCACTCTTTGATCCGGGTGCCACGCATTCCTTTATTTCTTGTGATATAGTTGCCACTCTGTGCTTGCCTGTTATCTGTCTTTCTTCTTATTATTTGGTGAGTTCGCCACTTGGAGGGAGTCTTCAGACAGATCAGTTGGTCAGGGAGTGTTCAGTTTTGATTGAGGGGAAAGAGTATCCGGCGGATTTAATTGTTATGCCCATGAAGAGGTATGGAGTTATCTTGGGTATGGACTGGTTGTCCAGGCATCGGGCCAATGTTGATTGTTTTGCGAAGAAGGTGATTTTGGGGAAAGAATTGGTGATTGGTAGTGGATCAAGAAAGGTATCTCTCTTATCTTATATGGAAGCTCACAAGTTGATGAGAGAAGGAGCAACGGGATTTATTGCTTACCTTCTTAATAGGCCGAAAGATCAAGTTAAGTTGGAGAATACCGAGGTTGTTAAGGATTTCTCCGATGTGTTTCCGGAGAATTTGAGTTCTCTACCACCCGACCGCGAGATCGAGTTCGTTATTGATTTACATCCAGGATCCACACCGTATTCTAAGACTCCGTATAGGATGGCACCGGCCGAGTTGAAAGAATTAAAGATTCAATTGGAGGAATTGCTCGAAGTTGGATATATTCGGCCAAGTTCGTCACCTTGGGGTGCTCCGGTTCTCTTTGTTAAGAAAAAGGATGGAACCTTAAGAATGTGCATAGATTACCGAGAGCTTAATCGGATGACGGTAAAGAATAAGTATCCTTTGCCCCATATTGAGGATTTATTCGACATGTTACAAGGATCGGGTGTTTACTCAAAATTGGATTTGAGACAAGGATATTATCAATTGAAGATCCGAGAAGAGGATATTCCGAAGACGGGATTTAACACCCGGTATGGACACTATGAGTTCGTAGTGATGCCTTTTGGATTGACTAATGCTCCGGCTGCTTTTATGGATATGATGCATCGAATTTTCCGGCCCTATTTGGATAAGTTTGTGGTAATTTTCATCGATGACATCTTGGTTTATTCGAGAACTCCGGAGGATCATGCAAGGCATCTCAGAATTGTGTTGGAAACCTTAAGGGAACATCGGTTGTATGCTAAGTTTAGCAAATGTGAGTTCTGGATTGATCGGGTAGCATTTTTGGGTCATATTATTTCAAGGAAAGGTTTAGAAGTAGACCCTTCTAAGATTGAGACAGTTATTCAATGGCAAAGCCCGAAAAATGCTTCAGAAATAAGGAGTTTCTTGGGTTTGGCAGGCTACTATTGAAGATTCGTTCAGGACTTCTCAAAGATTGCGGCTCCTTTAACCCGATTGACTAAGAAAGCGGTTAAGTTTGAGTGGGACGAGGCATGTGAAGTTAGTTTCCAACTGCTAAAGGAAAAGTTGACTACCGCTCCTGTATTAGCACTTCCCGAAGGTACAGAAGGATATACAGTTTATACAGACGCCTCAAAGGAAGGTTTGGGATGTGTGTTGATGCAGAATGGAAGAGTGATCGCCTATGCCTCAAGGAAACTGAAAGAGCATGAACAGAACTACCCCACTCACGATTTGGAATTAGCGGCAGTGGTCTTTGCTTTGGGTAAGTGGAGACACTATCTTTATGGAATTTCGTTCGAAGTCTTTTCCGATCACAAGAGCCTCCAATACTTATTCTCGCAAAAGGAATTGAATAAGAGACAACGGCGTTGGATGGAACTGTTGGCGGATTATGAGTGTACAATCCGATACCATCCCGGCAAAGCCAATTTGGTCGCGGATGCGCTTAGTCGGAAAGCCAGCGTGTCCAATGTAAAAGTGGAGATTGAAGATGAGAATGAGTTGTTCAGACTGAGGGCTAGTGTTCGGAATATCACGGTTCAACCAGATCTTAAGCAGAAATTATTTGATGCTCAGAGGATTGATCCCGAGGTTCAGAAATTAGCTGAGAAAGCTCGAGCTGATTCAGAGTGTCCGTTTGGGTTTGATGATACGGGACTTCTGAGGTTCAAGAATAGGGTGGTTGTCCCGGAAGAGTTAAAAAGGATTATTCTTGAGGAAGCTCATCGGTCAGGTTATTCGATACATCCCGGAGGGAACAAAATGTATAAGGATCTTAAGCAATTCTATTGGTGGAATGGATTGAAACGGGATGTGATCGACTTCGTGAAGCATTGTATGACTTGTCAAGTGGTAAAGGCGGAACATCAAAAGCCATCGGGGCTACTTCAACCATTGCCTATCCCGGAGTGGAAATGGGAACAAATAGCTATGGATTTTGTTTCGGGATTACCAAAAGTGAGAGGAGGTTTTGATGGAATTTGGGTTATTGTGGACAGATTGACGAAGTCAGCTCATTTTCTTGCTATCAGAATGTCCGATAAAGTGAGTAAGTTGGCCAAGAGGTACAATGATGAGATTGTCAGACTTCATGGAGTACCTGTCAGTATTGTCTCGGATCGGGATCCCAGATTTACTTCAAGGCTATGGCAAGAATTACAGAAGTGTTTGGGAACAAGGCTTCAATTCAGCACAGCTTTCCATCCTCAGACCGACGGACAATCAGAAAGGTTAATTAAGTATCTGGAGGATTTATTGAGAGCATGTGCATTGGACTTTCAGAGCTCGTGGAATGAACAGTTGCCGTTAATCGAGTTTGCTTACAATAATAGCTATCAAGCCTCGATTGAAATGGCCCCTTATGAAGCTCTGTATGGACGTAAGTGTCGATCACCGTTGTTCTTTGATTTAGAGGAATGGAATTGGACCAAGCAAGAAGGGATTAAAAGAGGGGAAAAGAAGGAAAAACCCTCTAAGGCTGTACAAGAGGCTATTGATAAGGTCCAGATAATTAGACAACGGATGAAGGCTGCTCAGGATCGACAAAAGAGTTATGCAGATCTTCGGAGGAAGAATTTGGAGTTTGAGATTGGAGATAGGGTTTTCTTAAAGGCTTCCCCACGAAAAGGGTTCTCAAGGATTGGACGGGGAGGAAAATTAAACCCTCGGTATATGGGACCGTATGAGATTTTGGAGAAGATTGGGGATACGGCCTATCGTTTGGACTTGCCTCCGAGTTTGACTGGAATTCATAACGTGTTTCATGTCTCACAGCTCCGAAAGTATTTTCGAGATGAGTCCGAGGTTCTACCAGTTGAAGAAGTGGAATTAGAACCGGATCTCACCTTCGTTCAGAAGCCGATTAAGATTTTGGATCGAAAGTTTCAAGAACTTCGAAATCGGCGTATTCCACTAGTCAAGGTTCTTTGGAGAAGTGATAAAACCGAAGAGGCTACGTGGGAGACGGAGGATAAGATGAAAAGGTTTCACCCCGAGTTATTTCCAAGCGAGCAGTGAATCCGAGGACGGATTCTTTTAAGGGGGAGAGAGTGTAACGCCCCGATTTCTCGGACGTAAAGGTATGACGTATGTGTTTACCAAATTGCGCGAATTAATTGTTTTTACGTGTTTTATATTTAATTTTATTATAATTGTTATTATTTTATTATATTATATTATAATATTTTATTTTAATATTATTAATTATATATATATACATATATTTCGTATTATGTATAAATAAATATATATATATATATATATGTTTAATTACTATATTATTAATTTAATGATTATACTAATTTTGTGTTATATTAATTAATCATGTTTTAATTAATTACTTATTTATATATATATATATATATATATATTATACGTAGAATATATCTAATTTATGCATGAAATCATGTTTTGCATGGGATTTAATATAAGTGTGCATGTAAATCATAAATATGCATGGAAATCATAATTTTTGCATGGGAAATTATTGCTGCATGAAATTATTTCATTTGCATGGGGATTGCATGAATTGCATGGAACATTTTATAATTTATGCATGAATTGCATGTTTGAGTTGCTCGTTTATTTTGTGCTTCGTTCTCTTATGAAATTATATCGAATTGCTACAATTTTGTAATATGTTGTACATATATGTGTTATGAACATGATTTTATGCTCAAATTATGTTTTTAAATTCATTTGATAGGTTAACGAATTTAATTTTAATTAAGGAACCAAAACGGGAGCTAACGAGCACTTAGCGTACCCTTGGTTCCGAATTTAATATCTTGAGCTCGGGAACTCGGATTCGAGTTCCGTCAAATCCGCTGAACTCGTAACGAAGATTCGAGTTTAGTAAACCTAGCCTTACATTTTTCCTAAGTCGTTTGAACCTTCGAATTTCAACCGAAAAACGAATCGGCGACCAACATGACCTTGTTACACTAATTCAGCTATATCTTGGCTAAACCATAACCAAATTAACCATGGTTAGATTCTTTGAAACCCTAACTCAACCCTCTATCATGCTATAATCAGCCTTGACCGAGATAATCATCACACAAGCCCCAAAACTCAGCCAAAGCTACTGTTTTTCTCTCCAGTCCCGTAACCCTTCACCATTTGGAGAATTTGGAGCTCAAATCTCATCCAAACCTCAACCAATCATCAAGGTAAGCTTAGGGTTGTATTGTATGATTAATTCTGGTCATTTTCATCTTTTTATTCATGATTTTGAGCATGGTTTCATCCATTTCTGGGCTTATTACCGAAAATATGAGTTTTTGAGCAATATGTTGATCTTCTTCATTTCTCAACGGTTTTGCTTGATTCCAAGCTTGAGATTGATTATTTTGACATCCTCATATCATTTATAATCATTAATTTTGTGGTTGTTGAAGTATTTATGACATATCATTTATGACAAATTTCAGAATTTTCACGTATAGGTCACGTATGGTTGTTGTCTTGATTGATCACGTTTGGAACTCATTTACTTGTTGAAAATATGTTAATTTGCTGCTTATTTGTTGGCCTTAACTGAGTTGAATGATTGGAGAAGGAGTGAAATCGATCATGCTCTGTTTTCTTCGAATTTTTACTCTGTTTTCTGGACTGTTTTTGCTGTCATGTTGCTGCGTTTCCTTCTTCATGTTTTGCTGTCCGTTTTCGTGGCTTTGTGGTGTGGGTTGTGGCTGAATTCTTGCAGCAATTTGTGCCTTGTTTTGTTGCTTTGGTTGCCTGCTTTTCTTGCTTGGAGTTGTTGCTTTTTCTGCGCCATTTTTGCTGTCGAAACAGGGGATGTTTCTGCTGGTCGACACGGGGGTGTCGCTGTTGCTTTACCGGCGAGGCACGGGGGTGCTGCATAGCCTGGAACTTCTGTACCGAGACACGGGCGTGTCTCGGTCCAGGCTAGGTGGGTGACACGGGGGTGTCACCCTGTTTTGCTCGATTCTTCTCCTGCGTCTTCTTCTTTCTTGCTTGTGTGTTTCTGCTACTGTTGTTGCTGCTGTGCATAGTGTGTATATATATAAGCATGTCTGTGTGTGTGTGGTAATATATATATATGTTTGTGTGTGTGTGCATGTGTTGCATGCATGTATATAATCTATAGTATATATATATTGCATGCATGTGTGTGTGAGTGTACGTGTATATATGTATATATTATATATATTGTATATTATATATATATTATATATTATATATATTTATTATATATTTTAATTATTATTTGATTTAATTTAATTATTGAAATTAATTGATTTCTATTTCGCGTATTTATTCGACTGACTTTTGATTGAACGTTCTATTTAATTTATTCCTATTTATAAATTATGAACACTATGAATTTATGAAATTGATATGAATTTGAATAATTTATGTTATGCTTCTTAATTAAATGTTAGATTAATTGATATGAATTATGAATTATGAATTTATGAATTTATGTAATTTATGTGAATTTATGAATTTATGAAATTGAATGAATATATGTTTTAAATTTCTTAATCGTGCACATGAACATTTTATTGATATAATATGATCATTTATGCATTCATGTCATATGCACTCCATTGCCGAGCGTCATATGTAGTCATGAGTCTCATACCTTTTCTTTTGCACAGATTCGGGTTTGGTCGGAGACGAGGGCGAGCCGTGAGACGCTTGTGCCTTATTTCTACTTTGGTAAAGGTGGGTTTTTCTTCTATTAGTTAAAACAACCTTATATATTTCTTATGTGCAAAGTTTTAAGCCAAAACCGTATATTTATATATATTGAGTCCTTTCGGGTAAATCATTTCAAACGTATGACCCCTTTCTTTTATTTATGAACCCTACCTTATGTTTGGCGAGATATTTATGATTTATGATTGCACGGGCCCCGGGACTTAGTATATGTGGCTAACCGAGGAAGCAAGGGCTGACGGGGATCCCATATACTAGTTCCAACCAAACTACGGTGATACCGGCCCTCGCTAGGAGTTTTAGCGGGGAATGGGAGCTGAGTGCCTTTGGGGGATTCATGTACCCCCATTGGTCCATGTATGAACCGGTGGCCGGGTCTTGCAAGCCCGTCCACCACCCGGAGGAAAAAGGAGTATATGAATGATTATGATCATGTATTTATGAGCACAAAAGATTTATGTATGATAATGAATTATTGAATAATTAATTATGGTTACACGAGGAGTAGGTTGGAGATTGTGCACGCCCACTCGCCGGGCCATAAACCCTTATGAACATTTATGATCAATTGTGAATGAATATGAACGTCGTAATCCCGTTGATGTCTTCTTTTGTTTAACCACTTGGTAAAATCTTACTAAACTTCATACGGGATTAGGGCTTGCATGTATGTGTTTAAATTATGCAATATTATATATTTATGCCCCGTTTTTTTTATACCCACCAGTCTCTTTTAGACTGAACCCGGTTGTTTTCAGTTGTTTTGTGCAGGGATAGGAGTGCTAGGCGGGAATACAGGTCGTCTAGGTCTTGCATTTTTGTTTAGCACTTCCTTTTGTCTCATATTCACACTATTGTTGATACTTGCTTATGATTATAATTATAGTTGGAGCGTTATGATTTTTGTAGGCCGTGAGCGCCGTTGAATATTTGGATGATCTTGTATATCTATTTTTGGAGCTTGGTGGCTCACTGTATATATGTTTGGTTATTCTTGCTTCCGCGAACTTTATTTTACTCTGATTTTATGATTCTTGCACTGATTGGTTTAAGGGTTAGTCCCGCCTAGCATAGCGTGTGTGTTGTGTCCCCGTTCGCCGTGGATTTGGTACGTGTATGGACTTCCATTTCATATACGGGTCGGGTCCCGGTGCGGGGGATGTGGTACCTAACGCTCGGGTGCTACACGAATAGGTAAAGGTGGAAAGCTCAGTCCACGATACCTAGGGCCATTTGAAATTTTGGAAAGAATTGGAGAAACGGCGTACAGATTGGATCTACCACCGAATTTGACCGGGATACACAACGTTTTCCATGTTTCTCAGCTCCGCAAGTACTATCCCGATGAGGCAACTATTCTTCCAGTTGAAGAGGTTCAGTTAGAGTCGGATTTAACAATAGAAAAGCATCCGGTTGCAATTCAGGACCGGAAGATGCAAGAATTGAGAAAACGGCAGATTCCTTTGGTCAGAGTACTTTGGAGGGATCAGAAATCCGAGGAATCGACTTGGGAAACTGAGGAGAAAATGAGGAACTTATATCCGGAGTTGTTTGAGGACTCGGTTCGGACTTGAGGGCAAGTCCTTTTTAAGGGGGAAGGATTGTGACACCCCGACTTTCAGACCGTACAGGTATGACGTATGTGCGCATTTAAAATTATTGTTTACGCATTTTATATTTATTCGAATTGTTTATTTGAATTATTTAATTTTTAATTCTTATATGAATTATTTGAGTTTATATGAAATATTTGAATTATATGTCAAAAATTTACCTCAAGTGATTTATGATATGAATTTTATCAATTTATGATATGTGAATTTAATTTCCCGAACTTGATTTAATTTCGTTATGACCTTAATTAATCATTCATGAACCTTGAGAACTTAATTGCATTGGACTTAATTGATCGCATTTCAAGATTTGGGGACTCACTTGCATGACTTAAATAATGGAGGGGTTTAGTAGCAATTTTGGCCATTTCTTCTTTCTTCAAAGTAGCATCACATTCCATTTCTTCCTTTCTCTCATACATACATTACATACACATCTTTGCTCTTGTTCCCTTGCCAACCGATCCAAAACCTTTGCCCAAGGTGTGAAGATTTCTTCTCTCAAAATCCGAATTTTGGACATTCAAGCATCATCAACATCATCTCACTCCATCTCTTTGCATCTCTTTTTCATTCAAGGTAAGATGGAGATTTTGTATGAATTCTTGGATTGAATATGTGAAGCTAGGGTTGTGGCTTGGATTGGATGATTTACTTATTTGTTGTTGGAAACATGAGTACATACTTTTAGCTTGAAGTTATGCTTAAAGACTTGGGATTTATGGACTTAGTTGATGAACTTGTATATGGGTTTGATGTTAGTAAATCTTGTTGATCAATGCATGATATGAGTTTATATGCTAGATTTTATTGTGCTTTAAGTATGGTCACATGTTTATTCAAGTTTTGGTTGCATTTGTTGGTTGAAAGTTGGTTGTTGTTGCTGTCACGTTGCATGCCCTGTTTTTTTCCTGTTTCGAACAGTGACACGGGCGTGTCACTTTTGTTCTCTTCAGTGTGACACGGGGGTGCAAGCTTGGTCGGGCTGATTTTCTGTACCGTGACACGGGGGTGTCACGGTTTGCTTTGTTTTGTGACACGGGCGTGTCACCCTATTTTCATGTATGTTTTCCGCTGTACCGTGACACGGGGGTGTCACGGCTTAGTACATTTCGGTGACACGGGCGTGTCACCCTCTGTTTCTCATGCATTTTTGTTTGCATGCTACTGTACATGCACGTGTTGTATATATATTGAATATATGTAATTATAATTTGGTAACGTTTAAGTGTTCATTTGATATTTCTTGCATTCATAGCATCTATTTGCATCGCCGTGCGTCTAATTGGTACATTATTGAGTCTAAGTCTCGGGTCTTGTCTTCTTTTGTTTCAGAGCCTCTTCCGGAAGTTCGTGAGCCCGAGGTTTAAGTGTTCGTTCGCCCGTTTTGCCTTCCTTCTACTTTTGCAAAGGTGAGGTTAGGATCCTTTATATTAGATAAGCGACCTAAGACCTATTACGTGTTACTTTCTTACCCTGTATGCGAATATATACCTTATATATATATATTAAAAATACGAGTGCTTAAGCTATGTTATGATTTTGTGAAATAAGCTTTACGTTTTCGAAATTGGTATAAGTATTGGCATAAGTAAGCTATATTTTGAAATTCGTTATTCGTATATGATATGTATGAGCGAGTTGTACCCTGAAAGATGGGAGTTTGGTTTGATTTGGTTTGTTGGGCCCGGAGACGTGGGTAAGGGAGACCCGGGACGACCACGGGGTCGCCGGTTATGACCCCTGTGCACGTTCTCATTTGAGATATTCACGTACGACCTATGGAGGTTGGGAAGGCGTGGTATCTTGAGCCCTCGGTGGATAACCGGGGAAGGCATATCGTGGGTTAGCTGCCCCGTATGTGTTTGGTAATGTAGGTGTTAGGGTTTGATTCCCGATACACCATGGATGAGAGGTTGGAAATTTTGATTTGAATTCGATTTTTATGTTATGTTTGATGGAGTAAGGGATAGTCCGTTCTCGCCGGACTTATGTTTATGTTATATTTGATAGATTATGGATCGAGATAGGTTTTCCTTTATATTATATGCTATCTTTGGAAAATGATTTGGTATGTAAAACCCTAGCCTCGATTCATGACTATCCCCGTTGTAATATGCTCTGCTCTATATGTATTTAGGTGTGGGTGTGCGTTTAGCCCCTCACTCAGTCGAGTTTTGACTGACCCCTCTCTTTTCCCACCTTCAGTGCAGGTTGTTTCGAGCTAGGCGGGGAAGTGCGAGTCTTGGTCTTGTACTTGTGTGTCTAGGTCGAGTTGCATTCATACTTCTTGCATTTTGGATACTCTTATTATGTATTTGATGTTAGAATTATATTTTGCTGAATTATGGGCTTTTGATGTATATACTCGATCTTGTGGGCCGTGAGGCCATTGTAAATGATGTAAATGTTAGTTATAGAGCTCTTTCCGATCCTTATGTTGTTGCTTCCGCATTTATATGTTTGTTTTTGGCGCGCTCTGTCCGAGTTTTAGCCCCGCTTAGCCTAAGGAGTGAGTGTAGGTTCCGTTCGCTTAGACTTGGACTCATGTATGGAAATCCATTTCATATGTGGGTTCGGGTTTAGGTGCGGGGGATGTGGTGGCCCACCGCTCCGGGCGTCACATTTTGTTTTTCCTAGAAGGCTTCGTGTGGTCGGGATGCAACCGACAACACGGCCGATCACGTCTTATTTTTTTGGGGCGTAACACCTGCTGTGGCTAGGAAAGGCCTCCCTAAGATGAGCGGCATGTTTTGATCTTCCTCTATCTCCAACACTATGAAGTCTACCGGTAGGTAGAACTTCCCAACTCTGACCAAAACATTTTCTAGGACTCCCGTGGGGTACTTGACTGATCGATCGGCTAGCTGCAGGAAAACTGTAGTCGGCTTCAATGAATTCAATCCAAGTTTCCTGCAAACAGATAATGGCATTAGACTCACACTAGCACCAAGATCACATAAAGCTTTATTAAAGGATAAATTGCCAATTGTGCAAGGAATTGAAAAACTCCCTGGATCCTTAAGCTTCAGAGGAAGCTTATGTTGTAGAATGGCGCTGCACTCCTCAGTAAGTGCTATCGTGGCATAGTCCTCCAATTTTCTCTTGTTGGAAAGGATCTCCTTCAAGAATTTGACGTATGTGGGCATCTGGGCTAGGGCCTCGACAAAGGGGATGTTGATATGTAGTTCCTTGAAGATATTCAAGAACTTCTCGAACTGTTTCTCCAGCCTTTGCTTTTGAAATCTCTGCGAGAAAGGAAGTGGTGGCACATACGGCTTGGGTGCCACTGGTGTCTTTGGCTTGGAAGGGAGCTCAGTTGTCTGTGCTTCCTTCTCCTCTTTCGCGGCCTCAACTACTTTCTTAGGCTCCATCTCGGCTTCCTTTTCTCTCCTTATCTCAGTCTCTACCGGCATTGCAGGCCCTTTGTAGGTTGTGCCACTTCGTAGTGTGATAGCCTCGCACTGCTGTTTCGGATTCTCCTCAGGTTTGCTTGGAAACATGCCTTGGGCTCTAACATTTATCGTATTTGCAAGCTGGCCCACCTGTACTTCCAAATTTTTGTTCTGAACCAGCACCTGTTCCACCTGAGACTCGAGTTTCTGATACCTATCATTCGAGACATTGATGAACTTTTCGAGGGCCGCCTCCCACCCCGGTTTCTGTTCTTGTGGTGGTGGTGGAAGGGGCGCGAATCTCTGCTGATTTTGATGTGGTGGATGTGGTCCCTGTTGTCTCGGTTGGAAGTGTGGTCTCGGATTTGGGTTTGGGTTTTGAACATTCTGATTGTTTGACCATGAGAAGTGCGGATGATTCTTCCAACCTGGGTTGTAGGTGTTCGAATATGGGTCATTCGCCAGCTTTTGATTTTGCACGTAATTCACTTGCTCCTGACCAACAACCACCTGTGCAACTGCATTGGTAGAAGGACATACATCAAACGAATGGGGACCACCACAAATTTCACATAATACCTGTAAGACGTTTGACTGCGCCACTGTGTTACGTGCTGCAGAAATTACAAGTCGGTCTAGCTTCTGATTCAGTGCTTCGAATTTGGCATTAAAAGCTGTCACAGTATCAGTGGTAAGTATGCCCGCTTCAGGTTTGGGTGGAGGACGATTGCTCCTCTCTTTTGTCCAACTACTATTTGCTACCATCTTATTCAGAAGTTGCATTCCTTGTTCTTCTGACAGTGCCATAAATGCTCCTCCTACTGCTGCATCGACCATGATTTTCATGTTTTCTGTCATTCCGTTGTAAAAGATTTGTACTAATTGCCATCCTGGAACACGGTGATGTGGGCATTTCCTTTGCAAATCCTTATATCTTTCCTATCCTTCGTACAACGTTTCCCCTTCATAGAGCCTGAAGCTCGTTATTTCGTCTCTGTACCTCATGGTCTTGCTAGGAGGGTAGAACTTGGCTAAAAAGGCCTTAGAGAGGTCTGCCCATGTCTGAAGTGTCTCATTTGACAAAGTCGAAATCCATGTCCTGGCTTTATCCCTTAGGGAGAAGGGAAAAAGCCTAACTCTGATCGCGTCATCTGAAGCATTATGGATCTTAAAAGTTGAGCAAACATCCAAAAAGTAGGACAAATGCGATGCGGGGTCTTCATGTGGTAAGCCCCCAAACGGATTCTGTTGTAAGAGGTTGATGAACCCAGTTTTGATCTCAAAGTTGTTCGCCTCCACGGTGGGGCGAACCAAGTTGTTCTGGATTAGGCCAATGTTAGGAATGGCATAATCCTGAAGTGTGGTTGGTGGATCGTTATTGGGTTGAGCCATTGGAATTGGGTCTACTTCCTGCTTCTTTTCCTTTCTTCGCCTCGTTCGATTCGCCCGACAAGTCCTCTCAATTTCAGGGTCGTAAGGCAAAGGTTCCAAGCCTTGCGATCGTCGCATACACTAGCTACCTGCAATTGGGAGAACCCCGTGGTCAAATTCAACGCACTTCAAAAAGAAATCAAGCAGAAAGGGTGGTCTAAAGCACCAGAAAAAGTCAATAAAGTAATATTGATTTAAACGCCTTCCCCGGCAACAGCGCCGAAAACTTGATAGACAAATTTTGAACCCAAGTGTAAGTTCTAAATTCGGTTGTACACTTAAGGTATCGTATCCACAGGGAAGGGAAATCAACAACCACTCTTATGACTAATTCTAATCTAGAGACCGACAAAGATCAATAGAGTTGTACTATACTACTATGACAAAATCAAACTAAGCAATAAGTAATGAATCACACAAGCTAATGAATAAAAATCGAGAATAAACCACTTAAATTAAGCAGGTCGGGGAGTAAATCATATGTCCTTCAGTGATCAAATCAATACTCAAGTACGGATGTATGATTCTTCAACCTAATCCCAAATTTATACCTAGCTTCTCTCAAAGACTAGATGTCTAATTAATCAAGCCAAGTGTTGTTCTCACAATCACTTAGTAACCAAATTAATCGAATATAGCAAGATTAGTGTATTTAAACCTAGCGGCTTGGCATGGAATTCTAAATACGTGTTGTAGAAATTAGGGTTAAATTTCTTTAAGCCCAAAAAGTCTAAGTTTTGGAAAACAATCTCAATTATCCTCAATCTCTCGATTATCGGATAATTTACACTATGTTCATGGATGGCCAGTCCACTCCCAATCAATTCAAATCCGTTTTCCTAACAAAGAATCATACAATTTAACTCAAGCATTAATTCAAACACCTTAGATGCATAATCCTTATCCCCTAACCCTAGGGGATTAGTTCCTCATAATAGACTCAAAACTCATTAAAATCAAAGGAATTGCATTCAAAACATTCATGTCTAACATAAGCATCAAAACGGAATTAATACTTCTGAAATTCTAACCTAATTATCAAAACTAATCTAAAGCAATAAAACTAACTATGCTAGAAATTAAAAACCAAAGATTGAGGAATTAGTTTGATAGGAAAGCAATAAATAAAACCAAATTGATAAAGTCTTGTGATTGGATTGAATCTTCAACTCTATATCTTCGTATTTCTTCCTTCTCCATGTATTCTTGAACTTCTGGGAAGCTATCTGTCCAAAAAGCTCTCAAATTCCGCCTCAAAACCGTGCTTAAATAGAAGTCCTTAACCCAGCTCCACCACGTGACACGGGCGTGCAGTGCCCACGCACAAAAATGTGACACGCCCGTGTCACATATAAAAAATGTACTCGCGCTTTTCTTCTTGACACGGGGGTGTCAATAGTTGTTCTTCTGAATAACACGGGTGTGCAGAAGCTGTCAGGCCTCTTTGTACCGAGACACGGGGGTGTCGAAGATTGCTCTATATTGGTGACACGGGCGTGTCACCATCTGGAATCCGTGGGTCACTTCTGTACTAAGACACGGGGGGTGTCTCAGTTTACTCTTCCAAGGGGACACGGGCGTATCCAATAGAATTTCTCGTTTTTCGCCCTTTATTGCATGGTTTTGCTTCTAACTTCGTTTCTGTGACTCCAAGGTGAAATGTACCTAAAAAGGAGCATAAATCTCATTATAAACTCTTAAAACTACTTGAATTTAACTCAAATTGCCCTACAAATCCATGCAAAAACCCGATACATCACATCAACACCACCATTATCATTTCAAGTTTGTCAGGATTATTCAAGCATCGCCAGCGAAGAGAAGAGAATGGAAAGAAGATGGCAAAGAAGATGAAGAGAAGAGAATGGAAAGAAGACGGCGAAGAAGATGAAGAACAGAGAGAAAAATAGTGAGATTTAGGGTTTTTGTGTATAACTTATATATTTATTGTTTTTTTGCAAAATAGCCCCTAAGTTTTCTCCTTTTACAAAATGAGTTAATCGTTAATCGTAATTTGATTAGGGTGTTAAGAAGCCACGTCAGAAAAAATTGGAGAAAGAAAAAAGGAAAAGAAATTGAGGGTTATTTCCCTAAAAAAAGACTTGGGCGTCCCTTGGGACCAAATTCCCTCATCTTGTAACGGCAGCCAACTCAGTGTAGCAGCAACACTTTCATGTTCAAGTTCTCCAATAAGGCAGCAAATCAAGTGCCACATTTCTCTCATAGTAATGATCGAAATAACCGCTGCAAATCATTCAATTTTGGCTCCATTCTCGCGAAGAAATATTCTCAATTGCTGCAACTATGGCAAGTAGAAATATCACGACTCAACGCGGCTTATCATTAGATATCAGAATTGCGTGAAATCTCAATGGCAATCACGGAAAAATCGCAGAAGGCCTGTGCTTGGAGCTTGATTCTCGGCAAGTATGGATATTTTGCCTATAAATTTCATATACAAGGTTGTATAAGAGTGGCCTCGAACTCTTCATTTTTATCATTCTTGGGCGAACAGAGGTGGCTTTAGTACGTGCTGGGAATTCCTCCGTCGCTGCCGCATCCCCGCCATCAGAACCGTACCGGAAAAGAAATAATTTGCCGCTGCCGTCATTGGAACCGTACTGGAAAAGGAACAATTCGCTGTCGCTGCATCCCTGCCGCCGGAACCGTACTGGAAAATGAACAATTTGCTGCCAAGAAGGAAACTTTTCTCCAATTTGCTCATTCATTCGGGAATCAAAACTCAGGGTCTGACTCAGAAGCGTGGTGTGGTTGCTGTGATGCTGCTTGCTCGAATTTTCTCCATATCTCTTCTCTGTTTTTTTTTTTTTTTTTTTATATAGGTTATCCACCATGGGACACTTTAGCTTAAGGAAACAAATCAAAAATTCAATTTCTTTGGAATCAGCAAATGGGATAGGCACCGTAAATCAAGCTCCGGTCTTTTTTTTTTTTTTTTTTTTCCAGAATTCTTGAAAGAACTTGCAGCAATTCTTGGGCAAACAATTCTTGGACAAACAGAGCCGACTGGCTTCTCGGAATCATAGGCTTTTGCTTCACGGAATCACAGCCGCGACGATCACCGACAATAGCTTCTCCCAACGGCCGTGGAAATCTTGGTTCGACAAGATCAGCCGTAGAGACTCGAACACTCACTGGAACTCCGACCGAACAGAACGCCGTGAAGGCCTCATTGACATTTTTCTGGAACTGGACATTGTCTTTCATAAAGGAATCGAGTCAACTTGACATCCTTCCGAAACCGGGCATCATCATTCATGAAGGACAAAAGAAGGCTCATTGAAATCATAAACACCGAAATTGGGGACACCAAATAGGACATGAATTTGGAGCCAATGAATTTGTTGCATACTTTTTTTCCATTTTTGCTGGTGAAGGACAAAAGCGAGTTCATGAATCAAGTCATCATAAGATCGAGACCCCCTTGAGGTCCAAGATGTTTCTTTTCTTTTTTTTTATTTTTTTATTTTTTTTTTTATTTTTTAACTCTAGCATGGAAGCAAAATGGATCATCACTCCATGGGGAAAGGTTTGTTGGTTGTCCAGAAGAATTTGGCTTTGCTGAAAACTTTGACAAGAGAGTTAGGTGTTGAAGGAGTTGGAGATACAACACGAAGGACTTGTACAAAGTGTAGTAACTTAGTCTTCTTTTTTTTTGTATCCTTTCGAGTATTTTGATGTGAAAGAATATAATTTTGAGTAATAAAATTAATCTTTCATATCTCCATGCTTTTTTACGTTTGTGCATTCGTTTGTCATTCTTTGTTTTGATTTTGGTTCCGAATGACTCTAAAGCGTGCCCCCAGTGTTGGAATTTCACGAACTTGTTGAAACACGCAACCAATTTAATTGCTTTGGGAAAAAAATCAAATTTGTGTAAAGATTTGACTGTACTTGAAAATTTAGTATTCAAGTTGCCTACGTACCCCTGAAAAGAGGATCAAGTCATCACGTAGTTCAAAGTTTTCTCTTTTATCCTTTTTTTTGTTGCAGTTTATACTCATGCGAACAAGGAGTAACATGCAGTTTAGGCTCCTGCATCAAGGAACAAACTCCATTTAGAATGGTCCTTTTTTGGGAATTTGACTTTGGAGGCTAATGTGCGACTTTGTTTTGTCCGTAAATTTGTCACTGCTACTTGGCCATGTATGGTTAGCTTCTCCAAGAACTTAGGTGGAAAGAAATCTCCAAGAGTTGCGTGGTTTGACTTATAGGTTCTTTCTGATTTCTTCTTACTTGATTGAGAATTCTTCGAAATTCTTGGTGGATTTCGTCTACGGATCTCGGTTCGCTTTGGCTTTTCCTTTGATATTGGTGGATGAACTTCAACCCGTTGTTTTGGAATTTTTTGGCGTGCAACAAGAATCCATCTATCACCATCAACAGTTTTATTGGAGGGAGTTACTTGTTGCTTGGTTCCTTTGTCAGCAAGTAACATTTTCACCAAAGTTGGGTCTAGACTCCCAAACTGAAGCGTTGTTGATGCCCCCGAGAGTTCAGATGGAGGGAAGGTCACCTTCTTACTTTTAGGACTGCACAAAGTGTTCTTGGCTGCAATAAGGCTAGCGTGATTCACCTCAACAACATTTTCATCTTCAGCATCATCATTATCATCATCGTCGTCGAGGATTATTTTCCCATCATTGACCAGCGACATTATCTTCTCTTTGACCACAAAGTACTTTTCTATAAGATGACTGATAATCCGATGATATTTGCAGTATTCGGGATGAGTCACTCTATTACTTTCTTCAGGGCGTTTTAGCTCTGGCAGTTTGATCATCCTTGTTTCCACTAGTTCATCGAAAATATGCGGGATTGAGTCAGCGAAAGGGTATTCCTTTTGTTGTCTTTTTCTTAACGTAGGCCGATGATTGTCGTTTAAGTTGTGTTGGTCTTCGTTCATCTTAATGGTTGGAGGCATTTTTCGTGGACACTGAAATCGTCATGGACTCTTCGGTTGAGGCTTTGACAAACTTCTCATTCTTCCAACGATCTTCTTTTTGTCTTCCTTCTTTTCCAAGTGAAAACGAAGGTCAGTGATTTGCGATGCTCAATTCCATATCGTGGGCGCGAGTAACTAGCTCTTCAAAAGTTTGAGGTTTGACCCCTTGGAGAATGTACTGAAGTCCCCAATGCATTCCTTGTGTGCACATCTCTATTGTCGACGTCTCTGACAACTTGTCTTTGCAACTTAAGCTTAGTGTTCGCCAACGGTTGATGTAGTCGACGACTGGCTCATCTTTTTGTTGTCACGCATTCGTAAGCTCGATCATACTCACTGTGCGGCGCGTGCTATAGAAGCGGTTCAAAAATTCATTTTCCATTTGATTCCAACTATCGATGGATTGTGGCTCCAGATCAACGTACCAATCGAAGGTATTTCCTCGGAGTGATCTTACGAATTGTTTGACGAGAAGATCATCATAGGTCCCCGCGTTATTGCATGTTTCGATGAAATGTGCAATGTGCTGTTTTGGGTTGCCTTTTCCATCGAACTGCTGGAAGCTAGGTGGTTGGTATCCAAGTGGCATCTTCAATGAGTCAGTCCGCTTGGTATACGCCTTCGAGTATGAATGTGAGTTTTGGCCAGGTCTGCCAATTTGAGCTCTGACAGTGTTTGCAATCATATCCTGTAGTTGTTGAATCGATAGTGATGCAGCAAAGGTTGCAGAAGGCGTGGAATTTCTGACAAAGTTCTGTTTGTAGGGTACTCCATCATCTTGTGTTTCTTTGGTAACATGTTTTGGTGGAGAAGCGTGGTTGTGTCTAGATTCTTTGAAACCGGGGTTCTCATCCCTACTCATTAGTTGTGCAATTTGAAGATCTTTTTCTCCTATGAGCTTTTGTAGATCTACAATTGCTTGAGCCATTTGAGCAAGTTGTTCATCCACGTTCGTCGCGCCGGTAGCCATCGTGGGCAAATCGGTGAAGGGAGTGGAATTAGCTCCTTTTGGAGTGGCAGGATGGGAGTTATCCGATTCGGATGAGGTTGAACCGTTGTGCTTGCCCCCAGTAGAGGATTGCGCGATGTCAGCAATGAAGTTGGCAAAGTTTTCCTTGTTTAAAACAAATTCTCTCTTTGGTGTCATGGAATGGTGATTTGAAATTTTCCGTAAGATGAAGAGATGAGAGGCAGAGAATGTCCCACTGGGCGTGCCAAAATTTGTTTACACAAATTTTCGTTGAATCTGCAATAAATGATTACAAGATGCAAGAAAATAAGAGAAACAAAAGATAATATAGATTTGATATTGAAAAGTGTTCCAATCTCTGAAATTCCTCTGTTTCTTCGGAGTGAATTTATCTGAGGGCTTGATGTTTGTTCGCGGATTGAATGCAGAGTTTAATTGAATCGAAGGTAGAACGGAAAGGCTCGAACTTGAGAGCTTGAATGCTTGAATCCCTTCAATTCCTTGAGTGTTTGATGCTTCAGAGTTTGTCCTTAGATTGCTTGCTTGTGTTTGTCCCTTTTTCGCTTATGTTTTGTCCTTGATTTGATTTTTCTAAACCTTTGATTTGTGAGCCGAGTGCCTTATTTATAGGCGAATGTTGGGCTCACTTAACTTCATGGACCTGAAACTGGACTTGAGCTTGAATTTGAGAGTCCGTTTAATTAATCCAAAATAATAACAGATTAAATTTATTATTTTGAATCGAATTATAACAAAAGCCCAAATTTGATATGGACTTATGATTGGAATTAATAATTAATGGCCATTTTATTTGGGCCATAATTAATTATTGTCGCCGATTTTTCGATACCAACAGGAAGTGCAGGCGGTGGTGGTGCTGAAGGCAGCCAACTGAGGAACGAAAAAAGATGGACATTGGCCATTGAACATTGGAGTTTGGCTGCTATGTAAATTAGGGTTAGTTTTACACTTTACACAAAGTTACGCATATACCGTATACATATGTGCATATAATAAATATTTTTTACTTTTGTTACGAGGCTCGCGAGTCTCAAACAACAAATCCAAGGCTTGGGCTTGGCTCGCAAATCACACGGATTGAGCCTCGGCTCGGCTCGTCAGCTTCGAACTCAAGCCCGAACCTTTTGCCGGCCTACGGTTCGTTGCCATCCCTTCCTCCCAACCAGTCTACCACTACCTCCAATAAACTCCCTTCAAATATTAAATTGAAAAAATTACATTTTTAGTCTTGCACATTTTCAATTGAAAAATTTCTGTCCAGCACTTCTTTAAGAAATTTAAATTTTTTTATCAACGACCCCACTCGATTTTTTCGTTCAGCAATCTGGCAAAGCAACACAGAAGAAGTATGATAGCCAACGAATTGAAAATAAAATATTCAGAAGCAGGCGAGCATTACGCTGCTCCAGCAAGAAAATAAAATCCTGTATAACCTAAAACTATTTTCCAACAAAGCACTGATAAACCGAAATAATGCATAGAAAACACCAACAGAATTAAAGAAAAAAAAGGCACATGTAATTTTTAAACAAAAGTTGAATGAGTTTGTGACCGAGGCCTACATCTCACGACTCATCATCTTAAACTCTCACATATTAATAGATTCTTAGTAGTTCACAGACATTTTAAACACTGCCCGTTAAGTAACAAGGTCCAAAACCTTTTTGCTCAACACACCAGTATCCTCATTAAGGAGGCTAGATGACAGTGAAAAAACAATCTGTTCACCACAAATATCCAAAGATTGTCCGACAAAAGATAAAATATCAAAAGTAAACCATATAGGCAAAATTGATGCACAGTCCATAATTGGATTCACTTGGCACCCTTCTTGGCCGCAGCCTTGGTGACCTTGGCACCAGTTGGGTCCTTCTTCTCCACACTCTTGATGACACCAACAGCAACGGTTTGACGCATGTCACGAACAGCAAAACGACCAAGGGGTGGGTATTCAGAGAAGGTCTCCACAACCATGGGCTTGGTTGGAACCATCTTAACCATACCGGCATCACCATTTTTCAAGAATTTGGGTTCCTTCTCAAGCTCCTTCCCAGATCGTCTGTCAATCTTGGTCAACAGTTCCTGGAACTTGACAGCAATGTGGGAGGTGTGGCAGTCCAGCACTGGGGCATAACCGTTGCCAATCTGACCAGGGTGGTTCATGATGATGACCTGGGAGGTGAAGTTGGCTGCTTCCTTGGCGGGGTCATCCTTGGAGTTGGAGGCAACATATCCACGCTTGAGATCCTTCACAGCAACATTCTTAACATTGAATCCGACATTGTCACCTGGAAGAGCCTCCTGCATGGCTTCGTGGTGCATCTCAACAGACTTAACTTCAGTGGTCAGACCAGAGGGCCCAAAGGTCACAACCATACCGGGCTTGATGATACCAGTCTCAACACGACCCACAGGGACGGTACCAATACCACCAATCTTGTACACATCCTGAAGTGGGAGACGGAGGGGCTTGTCTGAAGGCCTCTTGGGCTCAGAGATCAGGTCAAGAGCCTCAAGGAGGGTTGGTCCCTTGTACCAGTCAAGGTTGGTTGATCTCTCAATCATGTTGTCACCCTCAAATCCAGAAATGGGGACAAATGGAATTTTGTCAGGGTTGTATCCAACCTTCTTGAGGTAGGACGACACTTCCTTAACAATTTCATCATACCTAGCCTTGGAGTATTTTGGTGTGGTGGCATCCATCTGCAAAAAGAATTGACACAATGCTAACCATTGATAGGACCAAAAAAAAAAATGATCATATCATAGAATGAGACAACATCATATAACAACAATACAACCACATTAGTTAAGGTGCACTAATACTTCACCTTGTTGCAGCAACAGATCATCTGCTTGACACCAAGGGTGAAGGCAAGCAGTGCGTGCTCACGTGTCTGACCGTCCTTGGAAATACCAGCTTCAAAACCACCAGTGGTAGAGTCAATGATCAGAACCGCACAATCTGCCTGTGAGGTACCAGTAATCATGTTCTTGATAAAGTCACGATGTCCAGGGGCATCAATGACAGTGCAGTAGTACTTGGTGGTCTCAAACTTCCACAAGGCAATATCAATGGTGATACCACGCTCACGCTCGGCCTTGAGCTTGTCAAGCACCCAGGCATACTTGAATGACCTCTTGTTCATCTCAGCAGCCTCCTTCTCGAACCTCTCAATGACACGCTTGTCAATACCACCAAGCTTGTAGATCAAGTGCCCAGTGGTGGTCGACTTCCCAGAGTCGACATGTCCAATAACGACGATGTTAATGTGAATCTTCTCCTTACCCATGGTAAATGTTTAATAGCTGCAATCAAATTAAAAGGTTCAGCATAAGGAACAAAGAACAATATGCAGTAAATTTAATTTTTACTAGATATTATAAGCCCTGAACTATGCGTTTAACAACTTAGATACTATTACTAAGCCAACATCAAGTACGAGCCTTAAACAGAAACATGCAAGTACATCCGAAATAATAATCACCGATCCAGAAACGCACAGTCAAATCACCAAATTTCAACTAAGATTTAAAATGAACAACACTCCTGGAAGACAACATATTAACAGATCAACATATATTCTACACGCTAGAATCCAAAAATCAACTCCAGAAACCTAACACGATAGTCAACGCCTACGATCTCTAAGTTCAGAAAATCTGATAAACTTAGTGAAGTTAAGAAAGCTATGCAAAAATTTTCAATCAAATACAAAGAAGCATGAAATCTCAAACAGAATCAGCAACTACTGAGATCCGCTCACTAGAAGACGAGTCTCGAAATCACATCCAAGTGTAATTGATCATGAATTCTTCAAACAGAGAAAAAACAACATACTGAAATCGCATCCAAACAAGAGTACTCAAATCACATCCAAGTGTAATTGATCATGAATTCTTCAAACAGAGAAAAAACAACATACCGAAATCGCATCCAAACAAGAATACTCAAATCACATCCAATTGTAATTGATCATCTTCAAACAGAGATAAAACAACATGCTGAAATCGCATCCAAACAAGAGTACTCAAATCAAAAACTGCAAATCGACAAATATAGAAAAGGTTAAGAATCTGACCTTCAACAACGAGTAGCAATGAGATAGAGAGACTCCGCCGAAAACCCTAGCCGCAGCACGCAATTTAGGGAGAAGCAAAATGGAGTTAGCGTTCTGAGGTTTCTACGAGTTTATAATGGGCGCTAGGGCTTATGGTGGGGAACTTTTGGATGTCTTTTTACTAAACTGCCCTATCTCTAAAGTGATTTAGCCATTTAGGACTTTAGGTATAATATCTAGGGGTATTTCCGGTATCTAATTAACAGCTCTTTTCTCTTTTTTATTAATATTTTATTTCTTTTAAGTGT
This sequence comes from Lantana camara, assembly GCA_037501455.1. NCBI lineage: Eukaryota > Viridiplantae > Streptophyta > Magnoliopsida > Lamiales > Verbenaceae > Lantana > Lantana camara. Next base: position 60,416,407 of record CM074857.1, on the reverse strand, counting down.
TTTTTTCGTGAGAGATTCTTCTTTTTGTCATTTGGTCGAGAAACATATTTCTAAAAAAATAATAAAGTAATAATAGAGGGCACCGACTATTAACTTAAACATTAAGCTATGAACTTATCGGCTATCACAACCGAGAGGGAAATATCATATAGTGATAAAAGTAAAACTAAAAGAAAAAAAATATATGCTAAAACCCGTTGTAGTTTTCTAAATTTTATAAAAAAGTTTATGTTTTTTTGACCGACAATGAAACCCGTCGTTTCAAATACAAGGAGTGTTAGTTTGTAAATTTTAGAAATAAGTAATTATGTAATTTTAGTTTTTTTTAAATATTTTTAAAGTGTTTGAAAAATTAACTTTTAATTAAAATAGATCAAAATAATCTATAACTTTTTTTTGTCTAAAATAGTCTATAATATAAAATTACGGAAAAACTTGCTGTTAGATTCTGATTATAGATTTTATATATTATTGTAATTAGTTAGAATTGTATCTGTATCAAACAGTAAATACTACTACTACTTGATGGGATCAAAATACGTCCGACCCACGTTTCGACGCGTGACGCCACCATTGAATGACACGTGGACTCTCATTCCCCCCAAACAACCTTCCTCCGAGCGTCATCCGCCCTCGGTTGCTAAGATCCAAGTGACACGTGTCGTCATCATCGCGAGACATGTGGCACTCATAATTACTCAAGTACGAGCGTCATCCCGGCTTCCCAGTGTGCCTTGATTCCGCCAAGGGATTGACCCTCGAGCGCTCAGACCAAGGGACTAAAGGATTGACACGTGTCCGCATGCAAGCAGACCAAGGGACCAGGCTCCCCCTCATCTTACAGCCTTGGCCCGGATCCACCCTCGGGTCCTTGAGTCCATCAGGCTCATGGTTGACACGAGCGCGCTCATGGCCCTCGTTACCAACCCAAAACGACTCCCTGACACCCCGTACATATCCGCACACCTGCCACTATTGCCCGCACCACCTTTTTCATCAGCTTTTGCAGGAGATTCCTCCTAGGTTTCTCCTCATTGCACCACGTGCTAGGGCGACATCGGGGCAGGACCACAAGGGGTAAATTACCAAAGGGTCCCTGACCCTCAACTATAAATAGGAGTCTTCATCTCCATCTCTGTAAGGAATCTCCATTACTGCAACTCTGCAATTACTTATCTTCATCTTCTCTTCTCAGATCATCATCTGACTTCAGCGTCGGAGAGCCAAACTGGGCATCCCCTTCTTTGGTGTTTGTCCTAGCAGGTTGAACCCCCACCTTTTCCGGCGATTGTTATTTGGTTTCCTCACATCAAACAAATTCTAAAGTGATCGGACTCTGTTTCTTATATTCTGACCCATCATTTTTTGCGCCGTCTGTGGGAAACCACTTCCAATCCTTTCTTCCTTTTTGCTAGTTGAAGAACAGACACTGTGACACCCTGATTTCTCGGCTGTACAGGTACGCGCGCCACACGTGTGAGTTTTGGGATTAGTTATTTAAATTCCTTTTTGCTCTTTAAGTGCCCTCTTTAATTCATTTAATTTGAATTCTTGTGATTATATGATCTCTAATTTCATCTTTCGTGAATTATATGTCTAATTTACCCGAACATGTTTAAGTGTTTAATTTTTTGTAATTGCAAGAATTCATGTTCATTCGTCCTTAATTGAAACTTTATAAAATTCTTGGACTTAATTGATAGATTAACAAGGACTAAATTGCCACATTCATATCTTTGATACTTGATTGCATTCATTTAATTTGTCAAGAACCAAGTTGCAAATTCCCCTTTTCTCCCCTCTCCTTTTCACTGTATAATACATATACACACATATACATACACTCATTTCATCTCCATTCAACCAAGAACTCTTCCATTCCTCCCTCTATTCATCTGATCTACCAAGGAAGCAAGGAGGCCAATACTTTCTTCTCTTTTCAACAAGAATTCAAGCTTCTTACCATCATCTCCTCATCTTCTCCATCTCTTCACTCATTCAAGGTAAGATCATGCATTTTTATTTGATGGATTCTTGAGCTATGTTAGGGTTTTAGGATTCTTAGCATCCCATGACATTATATGAAGCTTATATGATGAACTTGAGTTGATTCATTTGTATCTAGCATGATTTATGTGAAGCTTGATCCATGTGTGATCATTTCTCTTTAGGGGTTTCATGTGAGGATTTTGGATGAATTAATGTATGCCTCTTGGATTATTTAATGTCTAATTGAGATATTATGATCATATGCATGTTGTTTGATGTTTTGGGTGCTTTTGGTTGAGGTTTGAGGTGAATTGGTTGTTTGGTCTTTCCCTCCCGCGAGTTTCCCCTGTTTTGCTACATTTTTCTTGCCCAGAAGGACTACCCGGGCGGGTGGTTTTTTGTACTGAAAAGTACCCGGGCGGGTACTTTAGTACAGGAGGGTTTCTGCACTCTTTTTCCCTGGCCGGGTAAATTTTGCCTTGTATTTTCCCCGGCCGGGTACTCCCTCATCCGACCTTCGATTTACCTGAATTTTGAACCCACAGAAACCTCTTGAAGTCTAGAATATTCTCCAATTGGAATCACCTCAATATCTCTTCTCATTTGTGAGATATTATCAAATTTTTTTGGTGTCACCACTTTACCTACAATCTGCTTTCGCCCAACTTCGGGTCTACGCCATTTTCACCTCGCTTTGAACCACAAGTCGAGCCGCATATCATTTTAAAGGTCTACTCGTCTAGTTTTTTATCCAATAAACACAACTCAATTCCAATTTCTAGAACTTGAGATAATCCAGTTTTTCTACCACTTGTGCATTTCCGAAAACTGTTAGCTTTTGCCAAACTTTGCCAAAACCCGTTTTATCGCTTTCCTTTCACCTCTTCGACCTCTTATTTGACTTACATGCATTGTATACATGCCTAATTAAATGATTGAATCATTTATGTGTCTAAATGACATTAATTATGCTCATGAACACGATCACACCATTTCATGACATATTTATGAGTTAGTACATATTGAATCATATCATGACATGATGTACCACTTCATGAACATCGCCGTGCATCCTACTTTGTTTCTTTTTGAGTCGTGTCTCACAAGTACACTATGTTTCCTTTCTTGTACAGTGTTCTCCTCGGTGGAGACTTTCGAGCCTTATGGTCCTTCTCTTGGTCTTTCTAGCACTTGGAGGTGAGGGTTTTATTTTGTAAACGACCTACAACCTTGCATGCTGTAACACTAGCCAAATGATTTTCTATATTAAACTTGCCATATCTTCTATACCGGCTAGATACCGAAAATGATTTATAAACTATGTTGTGGTAACCCTGAGCCTGTTTTGCGAGATACTGATTACCCCCGGCACTCCTAGCGCTGGTTTAGCCGGTGTGGATGACTGTTCCTGATCGTGGGCCCTGGGGCTTGTGTATTGAGTGAGCCGGGGAGGTATCGGGCCGACGGTGACCTCTTGCATAAGTCCCATAGTGTTAGACCAACCCGGACATCTAGCAGAAGGTTTGGCAGAAGATGGGATTCCGGTTTGGGGGAGTCATGAACCCGCCTTACCACTGCTACTGGATGGCTAGGGCTAGCTACCCGAACCATCACCGGAGAAGGAGGTTATTGTACTTGTTTTTCCTGTATTAATAATTATAAAATCCTGATTCCTGCCTGCCTGACTGCTTATTGTTCATGTCACGTTAATAAGTGAAAAGTGGAGTCCAGGATGGAATAAATATCCGTTCTCGCCGGGTCCCTTAAAATGTAATTGCATAGATATCCGTGACCTCTGGTATGCCCCTAGTATGGATGCAGCAACTGGAGCTCGTAGAGGGTTCAGGTAAAACGGGCATCAACAGAGGGCATACGGATATCGACACATGCATTGTATATCCTGATTACCTAACTTCTTAATTTGAGGTAATTCTACCCGTACGTGTTAATTGAATCCTGATTTCCGATACCTGTTTTAATAACTGAACACGTACAGTGGAATTACGTCTGCCTGATTGCCTGTTTGAACATATATATATATATATACGCGTGTGTCAACCCCTTCACTCAGTCAGTTGGTTGACCCCCGGCACTCCGTTCGTTGTGAGCTTGGTTCATGTATGGACTCTCCATTTCATGTGTGGACCGGGTTCACGGTGCGGGGGATGTGGGGCCCTCCGTTTAGGGGGTCATAGACACCATCTTCATCATGGTTAGCACTAGATCCGGACTTGCGGGAGGTGGCGATGACCACCATCCTGATGGGAACGTCAGTGTCCCCACCTCCACCGCCGCCGGCGGAGCACCGCCCGTTGGAGGAGCACCTACCCCCACGGAACCAATAGTGCCCTCAACAGGACTCACTCCTAAGCAGCCTTCCGCCGCCGCAGCTGGAGGTCCTGAGCTTCCCACTTTCCCCAATCTTCCCCAGAACCAATGGCCCAATGCCTAAGTCAACCCAGGAGGGCACCCCTATATGATGCCACCCCCAGGATACGAGCTCACTCCTACCGTCATGATGCCCGCTATTCAGCCATACCACGCAGGGCAGATCCAGCTGCCGGTAGTGGTTCCGAAGGAAATTGAAGGGGTGGAGTTACCCCCCATAACCCCTCAACAACTACATGCTATTTACACACAGTGTGAGGTCCATGCGGCCCAGAGTGCGTGGAAAAACTTTACTTCCATGTATTTTCCCTTTGGGCAGGCCGCTCAGATTGCCCCTCCCTTGGGGGGATTGCAGGCTCATCCGCTCATGGCGGCACAAGCTGTCTTGAAGGCCCAACCACCGCCTCCGCCTGCGAAGGAGAAGGAAGTCCCCCGTACGAGGAAGGGAAGGACGTCCTCAAGTTGAGAAGGGCAAAGAGCCCATAGAAAGAATCAATATCGACGAGGAAGCCCATTCCCAAGTTTCAAAACGTTGGCCACAAGCCTCCCAACGAGGGAGCCAGACAAGAAAGGAAGATCCCAACCTCCTCGCGGCTGTGCAAGACCAGTTACAGGGGTTGCAGGAAATGGTGGGACAACTCTGTCGAGTGCGGTCTCATGTCCCCCATGCTGGGGACAAACGAGTCAATGCCAGAGACGCTCGTCGCCAGGCCCGCCAGCAGCAAGTCCCTCGTCACCAGGAACAAGATGAAAATTATGAGAGTTATGATTACCATCCGCTCGCGAGGGGCTCACCCCTCGTGGAAGAAGTTCTAATGGCCCAAGTCGGAATGGGCAAGGTCCCCACTTCCATCAACCACTACGATGGGACCACTGATCCAACGGAGCACCTGGATCATTTCCTGCACTTGATGCATTTGTATGAGCACTTTAGCCATTACTGGGCTAAAGTTTTTGTTACCTCCGTCGTGGGGATGGCCCAAGAGTGGTATAAGCGACTGCCACCCTGCTCGATCCACTCGTACGCTGAACTCACCAACGCTTTTCTTAATCATTTCAATTCCTTGAAGGCGCCTGTCACCGCACCCAAGGCATTGTATAACTTGATCCAAAGCGAGCATGAGTCTCTTCGATCATTCTTCGCTCATTTCAACAAAGAAGTGCTCTTGGTGGAAAGGCCCTCAATGGATTTCTTGATCCACGTACTCTTCAAGGCTTGCAATCATAAGCAGTATGTGAGCAAGAAATTCGCGGATTCCATTGTAAAAAAGCTGCTAGTGTCCCTTATGGCGATGAGGGAGATTGCCGAGCCGTATTTCGCGCTTGAAGATATGTACGGGTCCAATGCTCCCAGGTATTCCGACCCTCATAAGAGCGAGCAAGGGCGTGAGGAGCTTCACAAGGAGCGTCGTAAATCACCACCTCCTCCCCGCAGATTCGAGCGAATCCCCCTCAATAAGCCCAATTCAGAAGTCTACGCTCTTTCGGATAAAAAGCTCTTCAAAAGGCCCCAAAAAATGAAAGAAACCGAAGCTCTAAGACGCTCGAAAAAGTATTGCGCCTTCCACAAGCAAAATGGGCATGACACGGATGAATGTCGCTAGTTGGAGGGTGAGATTCAGAGGCTCATCACTGGCGGACATCTGAAAGAGTTCGGACGGGCCTTGGAGCGCTACGATTAGCGTTGTAATGAGCGGTCAAGGGAAAAGAGAAGGAGCCTGTCGCGCTCAAGGAGTCCCCGAGGGCGGGGCCCTCCAGAGAGTAGTCACCGCGGCAAGCAAAAAGCGACGGAGCAGGAAAATGCCCCCTTCGCGGTCATCAGCATGATCGTTGGAGGTTCATCCGGGGGAGATTCTAACGCTTCCCGCCGTCGATATGTTAGGAGCTACAATCACCCCTCAGCACCCAGGCAAGTCTATGCTATCAAGAAAACGAGCGATCACAGTTCCAAGGAGAATGAAGTTGTTGGGTTTAGTGATAGGGAGCTAGCGCACATTGTAACACCCCATGGGGACGGTGAAACCTCTGACTGCCCCATGGTGGTTAGCCTAGACGTCCATAATCATGTTGTGAAGAGGGTTTTGGTTGATAGTGGAAGCTCTGTTAATGTTTTGCCTTACTCAACTTTCCAAAAAATGAATGTCACAAACACTCCCCTCGCGCCCCTCAAAACAGCCCTCATTGTCTTCGAAGGCTCCGAGGTCATCCCTCGTGGACAAATCCGCTTGGCCACCTTATTCGGTCGAGCCCCACAGCGGAAGACTCTCATGATTACCTACGCGGTAGTCAAAATTGAGATCCCTTATAATATCATAATTGGGCATCCTGCCCTCGTGGATTTCAAGGCTATCATTTCGACCTACCATCAGAAGATCAAGTTCCCTACCCTAGAGGGAGTTGGCGATGTCCTATGCAATGTCCGAGAGGCGTGAGAATGCTATATGTTGTCCCTCAAGAAGCCCAAAGCAGAGAAAGTGTTCCAGATAGGGTCCACCAAAAAGTCTGTAGATTTTCCCAATTTGGACGAAGATGGCCCCGTGCGCAAGAGGGCTAATATGAACAAAAAGAAAAACAAGAGGAAAGATCCCAGCGTTGGAAGCAACCTCGAGGGCATCCCACTCGGAGCGGTCGGGGAATCCTCCTCTGAGGAAGACATGAACGAGCGTGAGCAAGAAACGGCTAGCGACCATTTGACAGGGAAGAAAAGGACGCTCTAACTCGCTCGCCCAGACGCGCGGATTGAGCCCACAGAGAAATTTCTCACCATTGAGTTGGAACCTAGGAACAAGGATAAAACCACTCAAATTGGGTCCAATCTCTCAGGGCCCTCGCAGATCATGATGATCGACTTCCTTAGGGAAAATATTGACGTCTTTGCTTGGAAGGCATCCGATCTGACCGGAATCGACCCTAGCGTCATAGTCCACAGGCTCAACGTTGACCCCACCTTCAAACCCATCAAATAGAAGAAGCGAGATGTGCATGGTTTTCGAAAGAAGGTTATTGAGGAGGAAGTTAACAAGCTCCTTGAGACCGAGTACATTGAGCCCATACTGTATCCAGAATGGCTTTACAATGTGGTTCTGGTACCCAAGAGCGCTAACAAATGGCGCATGTGCAACGACTTTACTGATCTCAACAAAGCGTGTCCCAAGGATCCGTACCCCTTGCCCTGAATTGATCAGCTGGTGGATTCGACCGCGGGTTGTGAGCTAATGAGCATGATGGATGCTTTCCAAGGGTATTACCAAATCTTCATGGCCCCCGAGGACCGGCCCAAGACCTCGTTTGTTGTGCACCTGGGAATATATTGTTTCTTAGTCATGCCTTTTAGGCTCAAGAATGCAGGTGCCACGTACCAGTGCCTTGTTAATAGGATGTTTGAAAAGGAGATTGGTAGATCCATGGAGGTGTACGTAGACGACATGATCGTTAAGAGTGAGCGCCATTCTTCGCACTTGGAAGACCTTAAGCGCATGTTTGGCATCCTACGCCAGTACGGTATGAAGTTAAATCCCTCCAAGTGTACTTTCGGAGTACGAGGGGGAAAATTCTTGGGCTACATGGTTAGCCAGCGTGGGATTGAAGCTAATCCTGAGAAGATCAAGGCCATTTTGGGTATTCCATCCCCTTGCAACCTCAGGGAAGTGCAAGTGTTAGTGGGGAAGATAATCTCTTTGAACCGATTCATCTCCTGTTCAGCGGACAGAAATCTCCCTTTCTTCAAAATTCTACGCAACGCTCAGAATTTCTCTTGGACTGAGGAATGTGAAAAGCCTTACAGGACATGAAAGCCTACCTCTCGAGCGCCCCACTTCTAACAAAGCCCGTGGCGGGTGAAAACTTATTCGTATACCTCTCTGTCTCCGCTGAGGCCACGAGCACAGTTTTGGTAGCCATGCGCGAGCACAAGCACCTGTCGGTTTATTACCTGAGTAAGACCTTGCAGGGTGCTGAGAAGAAATATATGGAGATTGAAAAATTGGCATTTGCCCTCATCAATGCATCACGAAGGCTGAGACCCTATTTTCAAGCGCATTCTATCACGGTTCTCACGGACCAACCATTGAGACAAGTCTTGTCTAAGCCTGACGTTTCGGGAAGATTGATAAAGTGGGCCATTGAGTTGAGATAGTTTGACATAAATTTCGAGCCCAGAATGGCTATACAAGCGCAAGCGGTAGCAGACTTACTGGTTGAGCGTTTTGGGTTGGAGCCTACTATTCCAGAAAATAATGGTCTCTGGGTCCTGCACACGGATGGTTCCTCAACCTCTCAAGGGGGAGGAGCAGGAGTAACCCTTAGAGACCCCAATGGAGTTGAGATAGACTTTGCAATCAGGCTGGACTTCCAAGTCACAAACAATAAAGCAGAATACGAGGCTCTCATACAAGGGCTGAAAATCGCTTTTCAGAGCGGAGCTTCCAGAATCACGGCGTATGTTGATTCACAACTGATTGCCAATCAAATTGAAGGGACTTATGAGGCTCGAGAAACCACCATAACACAGTAGGAAAAGCGAGAGAGGTAATCGAAAAGTTCAAGAAGTTTCACTCACTTCAAGTTCCTCGAGTGGAGAACGAGCGTGCAGATGTTTTATCCAAATTCGCTTCTGCCCTCGAGGGATCCTGTAAATATTCCATCACATTTCTCAAAACAAAGGAACCGTTAATTCAGAGGAGAGCCTCCTCACAAGAGGTAGCCATGATTGATCCCACTGAGCCCTGTTGGCTCGATGACATCGTTAGATTCCTTAAAGATGGTACTTGCCCTACCAACAAAGTGGAGGCACGGAAAATTAGGAATAAGGCCCCTCGTTTCTCTCTGGCTAACAAGGGTAGACTCTTCGAGAAGTCCTTCCAGGGCCCGCAAATGAGATGCCTAAGGTCCTCACAAGCCAAGGAGACCCTCTAACACGTTCACGGAGGGAATTGTGGGAATCACTCTGGGGGGCGCATTCTTGCCAAAAAGATACTGAGAAGTGGATTCTATTGGCCCACAGTCCTCCAAGATTCCATTGCATTTTCCAGGAAATGTCAAAAGTGCCAATTTCACTCTAATGTTCCCCAATTGCCAGCGGCTCAAATGATCCCCATAGACGTCTCGTGGCCCTTTGATCAGTGGGGTATTAATATTGTTGGCCCCCTGCCTATGGCGGTCGGACAGAAAAAGTTCGTCATCCTAGCCGTTGATTACTTCACCAAGTGGGCTGAGGCCGAGACCGTCGCAAAAATCACCTTTAGGGTGGTAAGGGACTTCATTTGGAAAAACAATATCTGCAGGTATGGTATTTCGAGGGTGCTTATTTCGGATAACGGACCCCAATTATAGCAGCTGATACGGGGGAATGGTGCTCAGAGTTAGGCATTGAGCAACGCTTCACTTCCGTGGGCCACCCTCAGGCCAACGGTCAAGCGGAGGTCACCAACAGGATCATTTCACAACATCTAAAAACCATGCTGGAGAGCAAGAAAAGCGAGTGGGCCGAGGAGTTACAAGGGGCTTTATGGGTTTATCGCACCACCCCACGAGCGGCCACTGGTGAAACCTCTTACTCACTTGTCATGGTTCAGAAGCAATGATACCAGCAGAAGTTGCACATGAATCCGCTCGAGTGGCGTATTTTGAGCTCGGGGCAAACAAAGATAACAGAGCATTGGAATTAGATCTTTTGGAAGAGAAAAGAGACAAGGCCTGGGCACGTATTCATGAATACAAAGCATCCGTCGCTCGGCAGTATAACAAGCGGGTTAGAGAAAGACCTTTTAAGTTAGGAGACTTAGTTTTAAAGAAGGTTGAAGTCTCAAAGCATGTGGGCAAGTTGGACCCCAACTTGGAAGGCCCCTTCAAAATTATACAAATCAGAGCTAACAACACATACATGCTCGAGACACTCCAGGGCGAGCATCTCCCGCATCCGTGGAATGCCTGCAATCTTCGAAGGTTTTATGTTTAAATCTTAAAAACTTTGTAAAAACCCACTTCCGGGCTGTGTGTATTATCCATTTACAAGTGTTATTTATCGAGATGATTGTAACTTCAGATAAAAATCTTTATGTTTATGACAAGTGCTTCCCTCTGAAAGTCTTGGCATGAGCCGCGCAGGTCCCAGATGCAGGAATCCCTTTCCTACCAAAAATGAGGTTTTACCTATCGAGCGCAAACTCCGCATCACGGTAGGCCTGTAAATGGGCGGGCATTACCCAGGCCCAGGCCCAATAAAATCATGAAATACCCAGCCCCAGACCCAAATATTTTACCCAGACCCAGGCGATCCAAATCCAATTTATTCTTTTAATGGGTATGAGACCATCCCTAGACCCAAATTATACCCAATACCCATTTACCCATATACTACCCAAATTCTATCATAAATTTACCATTCTCAATTTTTGACCCGTTTACCTTATTTTGAACCCATTTAATTCGTTTTATTCATTTTCAGCATATTTTGTACCAATTTCACTCGTTTTTGAAGCGTTTGACCCGTTTTTGAACTATTCTACATATTACCTACCCGTTTCAACCATTTTCCGACCCGTTCGACCTATTTTAGACCCATTTTAATCTTTTTTTGACCCATTCGACTTATTTTAGACCTATTTAACCATTTTTTAGCCCGTTTGACCTATTTTCGACTTATTTCAACCGTTTTTCGACCTGTTTTGGACAATTTTCAACCGTTTTTGACTTGTTCAACCAATTTTAACCGTTTTTCGACCCCATTCGACCTATTTTAAACCCATTTCGACCGTTTTTCAACGCATTCAACGTATTTTTGATCATTTTCAACCGTTTTTACTCATTCAACCTATTTTAGACATATTTCAACTTTTTTTTACCTGTTCGACCTATTTTAGATTCATTTAACTATTTTTCGACCCATTCAACCTATTTTAGACCCATTTAAACCGTTTTTCGACCCATTTCAATCGTGTTTTGACCCATTCAACCTATTTTAGATCAATTTTAAAGTTTTTTACTCATTCAATCTATTTTAGACCTATTTTAACTGTTTTGAACCCTTTCGACCTATTTGAGACCCATTTTAACTATTTTTTGACCCGTTCTACCTATTTTCAACCCATTTTAATTATTTTATGACTCGTTCAACCTATTTTCGATCCATTTAATCATTTTTAACCCGTTCGATCTATTCGATATATTTTGGACCCATTCGACCCATTTTGACCCAACTGGGTAAAACAGTTCAAATTGATAAAAAATGAGTCAAACTGATCAAACGGATCCAAAATTGGTAAAACGGTCCAAAGGGATCCAAGTGGATAAAACAATTCAAATGGTTCAAATGAATCTAAAATGGGTTAAACGGGTTAAATTGATTCTGAATGGGTCAAATGGATCGTTAATGGGTCAAACAGGTCAAATGGATTCAAAATGGGTCAAACGGATCCAGATGGGTCAAGTAAATCCAAAATGGGTAAAATTGATTCAAAATGGGTAAAACGGTCCAAATGGATCCAACTGGGTAAAACAATCCAAATGGGTCAAATGGATCTAAATTAGGTTAAACGGGTTAAATTGATTCCAAATGGATCAAATGGATCCAAAATGGGTAAAACGGTTCAGATGGATCCAACTGGGTAAAACAGTCCAAATGGATCAAATGGATCTAAATTGGGTTAAACGGGTTAAATTGATCCCAAATCGGTTAAATGGATCCTTAATGGGTTAAACGGATCCAAATGGGTCAAGTAAATCCAAAATGGGTAAAATTGATTCAAAATGGGTAAAACGGTCCAAATGGATCCAACTGCATAAAACAGTCCAAATGGGTCAAATGGATCTAAATTGGGTTAAATTGATTCTAAATGGGTCAAATGGATCCTTAATGGGTCAAACGGGTCAAATGGAACCAAAATAGGGCAAACGGATCCAGATGGGTCAAATAGATCCATTTGGATCAAATGGATCCAAAATGGGTAAAACGGTCCAAATGGATCCAAGTGGGTAAAACAGTCCAAATGGATCTAAATTGGGTTAAACAGGTTAAATTATTTGCAAATGGGTCAAATGGATCCTTAATGATTCAAGTAGATCCATTTGGATCAAATGGATCCAAAATGGATAAAACGGTCCAAATGGATCCAACCGGGTAAAACAGTCCAAATGGGTCAAATGGATCTAAATTGGGTTAGACCGGTTAAATTGATTCCAAATGGGTCAAATGGATCCTTAATGCGTCAAACGAATCCAAATGGGTCAAGTAGATCCATTTGGATCAAATGGATCCAAAATGGGTAAAACGGTCCAAATGGATCCAACTGGGTAAAAAAATTCAAATGGTTCAAACGGATCCAAATGGATCACATGGATCTAAAATGGGGACAAACGGGTCAAAAAATGGGTTGAACGAATTGAAAAATGGGTGAAACGGGTCCAAAATATGTTGAACGAGTCTAAAATTAATCGAAAAACTCAAAAACTAGATCAAACGGGTCAAAAACAAAATAAATGAGTCCAAAATAGGTCAAATTGATAAAAATACGGGGTGAAACTGGACCAAAACAGGTCAAATGAGTCCAAAATAAGTCAAACGAGTCGAAGAACTAGTAAAACTAGCCCAAAACGGGTCAAACATATTGAACAATGGGTGAAACGTGCCCAAAATTGGTGAAATGAGTCCAAAAAAGGTCAAACCAATAAAAAAAACAGGTGAAAATGGGTTGAACGAGTCAAAAAATGGGTGAAATTGGTCCAAAACGGGTCGAATTAGTCCAAAATAGGTCAAACAGATAAAAAAAAAGATAAAACGGGTCCAAAATAGGTCGAACGAGTCAAAAAACGGGTGAGACGGGCCCTAAACGGGTTGAATGATTCTAAAATAGGTTGAACGGATTAAAAACGGGTGAAATGAGTCCAAAACGAGTCAAGTGAGATCAAAATAAGTCGAACGGGTCGAAAAACGAGTGAAACGGGCCCAAAACGGGTTGAACGAGTCCAAAATAAGTCGAGCGAATAAAAAACGAGTGAAACGGGATCAAAATTGGTCAAACGATTCCAAAAATGGATGAAACGGACCCAAAATATATTGAATAGGTCGAAAAACGGATGAAACGAGACAAAAATGGGTCAACATAATAATAATAATAATAATAATAATAATAATAATAATAATAAATTATTATCCAAACATGGGTCAAAGAAATAACCTTTTGGTCTCCAATTTTGCCCTTCGAATGATCCATCGAGTCCACAACTATCAATCGGTCATTGTGAACTCCAGGGTACTAAAACTATGCGACCAAATCAGTAACGCAACCAATGTACCAAATTTACTCATATTTTAAACAGCAAGCAAACAAAGAAGAAGAAAAAGAAAATAAATTATGGCAGGGCAACTTAATAGCTTCCCAAATGACAAAGATTCATATAAGTTTACTGAAATGGCAAGAAAAGGGCAACTAAAATTGCAAGATTCATATATTTTTTATATAAAATACAGCAACTAAAGGCGGCTTTTTTTAGGATTTAAAGCTCTGAAAAATCAAGAAAAGGGTAAAAATCCGTTCTTTGAAAGAATCAAACCTTCATCGAACAAGGATGTCGTACCAAACATGAATAATATGTATAGGTATAGCAATCAAATCCCACACTTCCCCACTTTTTCAATTACCAAACTCAGCAAATTTGTAGACTACAGGTGCAGCCAGATTTTAACGAAGGCATCAAACAAGAAAGCTTCTCAGTGAACAAAACAAAAGGAAATCGAAGTACCTGATGATGTTTGTTTGCAGATGTTAGTGGCGGCGGCTTGGCGGTGGTGGCGGCGTTAAGCGACGACTTGGCGATGGTGGAGGCGTTGATGGCGGAGGCAGAAGGCAGTGGAGTTGAGAAGAGAGGAAAATTGAGAAATGGCTGCGTGACCTGATTGAAATTCTGATTTAAATTTTTTTTTTTTTTTAATACTGGAACGGGTCCTGGAGCGGGTCTGGATCGGACCCGTTAAGGACCCGTTGTTAATGGATCTATTTATTTGGGATCCAGACCCGCTCCAGGACCCAATGGAGCGGGTCCTTCACGGGTCTCATGGGGCGGGTCCGGGTCCTAGACCCGTTGGACCCTGCCCATTGCCATCCCTAATAATAATGATGATGATAATAATAATAATAATAATAATAATAATAGAAAAAAAAAATTGATTGGGTAGAGTCAGATCCAGGCCCAAATAGAGTGGGTATACTTTTTACCCATACATTCAGACCCATTGGGTCTATAATGGGTCTGGGTAAAATCTGGGTCCAACCATAAATAATGGGTAATTATTAGGTCTGGAGCTGGGCCTGGATAATATCCGCCCATTTACAGGCCCACGGTCCGCCCTCATCGGAGCGCTCGCTAAGCGTAAATATCCTCGAGACGAAAAACGAGTCCGATCGAGCCTCGCTCACGTCCGAGTTCACCAGGCAAGCGCGCGCTCAGCGATGCTCAAGGCTACCCCCCCTCCACTCTTGAATGAACCCCTCGTACACAAACAACTGGCGAGAACTTTCAAAGAAATTTCTACAAGTCTAGACCCTCGCATCCGCAATGACTTGTAGAGGTTCTGAATAGCCCAGGGCTCCCTCGAAGCGGGACCCTCGCGGCAGAGATCCCTCGTATTCAAGCACTTGGATGGAAAACTTTTAGATAAGTTTTCACAAGTCTAGACCCTTGCGTCTGCAATGACTTGTTAAAATTCCTAAGTGACCAAGAATTCTCTTGAATTCATCCCTTGCGTCCCACCCTCGCGAAAAATAAAGATCAAGCGTATTTTCACAAGTTGTAACCAGGGCACCATCAAAGTGGACCCTTGCGTACCCAAATGCTTGGCGAAAAACCTCAAATTGACTAGGGACCCTCGCGGAAGCTACCCCTCGCGTCTTACATTTGAAAACAAACTTTTTAACAAATTTTCTTACAAGTCTCAACCAGGGTGCTCTCGAAAAGAGACCATCGCATTGACAAAAGACTTAACAAAAATTTGTAAATTTCACGCATCACATTTACTTAGCTTTTTTACTCAATTCTTACAAACAAGAATGTGATAAAATACGCGCATAAGTAAAGTACATGAGACATAACATGGCAGCAAAAGGAAAATAATGATTCATTAATAGCATAGAGTAGGCACTCAATGTTACAAAACAAGGGCACTCTGGCCCAGGAAATTCATTCAAAAACAAAAAGAATTACAGGTAAGGAGATAAGATTGCAAGTCTTGAAGAAGAAAGCAGCCTAAGCACCTTGAGCGGGGCCATCCTCCAGATCAACCACTTCATTTTGGGCTTGGGGAGTTGGTTCTGAGGCTTATAGAGTCAAAGCATTGGGAGCTGGGGCGCTTGGGGGCACAGTGGCCTCAACCGCCGGAGCGGGAGTATTCTCACTGGCCGGAGCAAGAGTATCTTCAACAATTGGCGCTTGGGGCACGTTTTCCTGAGGGCCCTCGGAGATGATTGCAACATCGCTAGCCCCCTCGTTGGTTGGCTTGTTGCAAGGCCCCTTCATAGATTGGCGAGACGCCAAAACTTATCTGGAAAAATCTCTACAAGATAACCATATTCTGGCTCAGCAAGGTTAGCCTCCGGATCCTCATCCCTATCATCAGGTTCAACACAGTGCTCGTCAAATCTCAGCCCCATATCAGCACGCCCTCGTAAGGAAGCATTGGCCAGGCACAAGTGGATCATTTGCTCTATGGCCAAATTAAAGGCGTTTTGAGCCTCGTCATAATAGTGGAGCGAAGCGGCAAACCCAAATGCCTTGGAGTGGCAAAATTTGATGATGGCTTCCTTATTGGCTCTCTCCAGACGCTCGGGAAGCGTCTGCTGGAATTCTTTTTCACAAGCGCTACGGGCCTCATCAGTGTACTTTTTCTTGGCCCTATTGTACTTGTGGATCCACTCGTTTGTCTCTGATATCAGCTTCTTATGAGCCTCGGAGATAGAGGAATAATCCGAGCGGTACTTCTTCCGAGAGGCTTTCGATTTTTACAGGTCCTCCTGCAACTTCTTCAGCTCCTCCTGCACCTTGGCATGCTCAGTTTGGAGAGACAGAAATTTGGCTTTCTCCACATCCAGCTCTTCTTAAATTTGAGTGGGGTCGTCCGAGCGTACCATCTTCTTGTATTTGGCCTTGCGCTCGGAATAGACAGTCGAGCGACGTTGGAGATTTCTCACCCTCGGAAGTATTTCCTGCAAAGCTCCCAACACTTAGCATTTTTTAGAAGGAGAAAGAAACACTTGGAGGAAACAAGGAAGGATGAAAGGGAAACTATACCGTAATAACGGCGTACGCGAGGTCTTGAGCCACCTCCTCCGTGCTCTGTCCGTATAGTGCTCTGTGGTCTCCAGAAAACTGGACTCTCTCGTAGAGCCCATAAGTGATGCGAGCAAATTCATGGTTGCTCAACAACGTAGGACCCTCGTTGGGATCGCTCTTGAAGTGCCTATCCCCGGTGCACTTAAAATTCCATAGTTGATCCTCCTCGGAGGAAGAAGTATCTTCGTCTCCCCGGTCTCCCTCAAACACTTTTTCTTTTCCCTTGCCCAAGATGGGGATTGTATCAGACATTCTTTTCTTCTTCTTAGAAGGTTGGGCATCACCTTCTCGAGGCTCCCTTATCGCCACCACATTCGAGCGTGGCCTTTGTTGGTTCCCTTGGGGGGGAGGGGGGGCGGTTGGCGGCCTCTGTTGTACATCAGCTGGCCTCACTACGAGGTAATTTTCCGCTGGAGGCGCACGGTTGTCCCCGCAACCACGACCGGCCGTATTTGTGGTGGTGCTGGAACTCACACCTTGGTGGCCCCCTCGGCCATCACCTCTGCCGGTCCCTTGGCCATCTCCTCTACCTGCCCCTCGACCCTGGTTGTTTTGGGGCTGTTGTGGTTGCTATTGATGCTGCTATTGGTTGCGAGCGTTGAGGAAGTTCGCAACGTTCCTCATTCCGCCTCCAGCTCTCCTCGCCATCAGAATGCTTACACCTGAAAACAACGAAAATAAGGGTCAAGTTTTCCACACAAAAATCGACAAAAGTACAAGAACAAAAGTCAGTGATCCTATATAAAGTTAGTTCCCTAGAATCTGACCATCTCTCTCCAGATTTCGAGCGGGAGGGTTTTGGATCATTTTTGGGTCGTTCATGAGCCCACATAAGAACATGACTTCTTCGTCATCTATCAACTCTTTGGTCTGGATAAGCCACTTGGCATTCCTAAGCTCGAGGGCCAGGTTCTTAGCCCAGTCTATGGAGAACGAGGGATCTAGACGGGATCTGACAAGGGGTCTGTCCCCATGATCCACCCACTCTCGTGGCACCCCAAAGTCCTCACCATCCGGGGCCCTCACAAAGAAAAACTTCTCCTTCCAGTTAATCCCGTACAATGTTGAGAGCGCATCTATCGATCTCAAATTTGCCTTGGCTTGTATATAGTAGAAGCCAGCCTTAGGCGACGAGCATGGTGAACAAACCACTTGGAAAAGGTTATTGAAATTGTGGATGGATGGCTCGTTCCCGGTACACTTCATCAGGATTACAAAAGAGGTTATGAGGGCTATTCCGTTGGGCACTATCTGCGAAGGACTAAGATTTAAAAGGTTTAATATGCTGGCAACAGGGACGGAGATAGGGAACCTTAGCCCCCCAAATGTTATGGCATCTATGTAGACCGCCATTTGCCCGCCCGGGGGGGAGGGGGGGGATGATTAGCTCTCTCGTTTGGCTCAGGGAGTCTATGTGCATAACGCTCGTCCCAGTAGCAGGGAGCCCTCATTGAAACTAATTCTCCAAGGGTTAAAGTGTTGGGGGTCTCGTCCAGGGTCCTCTCAGTCGCCTGCATTCCCGAGCCCGAGCCCGAGCCCTCGGTGGATTTTTTGGTTTTCTTGCTCCTTTTTCTACGCTTAGTTGGAGGCTCCTCCGAGGGCCTGACTGTTTCTTCTCCTTCTGGGATTTGAGCCGAAATTTCCACCGTTACAGTATGGCGGTGGGGATGAATAGCACTCTCCGTCAACGGCAGAGTCTCCCCCTGCCTCTCTGCCTCTATCACCAAGTTCATCTCTTCAAAGAGATGTTCCACACCTCCGGGATCCCTCCCCCCATAGCAGAAACTGCTGCATCCAATTCCTCATCCCTAGGAGAACCAGGATGAGATGAACTTTGGGTATCCATTTCCTCAACTTCATGGGAAAATTCTTCAATATAGTTTCCAGACATGGTTTTTTGGGAGTTTAGAGAAGATATAAAAAGATTAGGGATATGGAGATTTTCGGAAGCGAAGGGAATTTTGGGAGAGATTGATCCTAACAATACTAGGGTTAACAGGTCAAAAAGTCAGAAGAAAGTAAGACGATTACCTAGAGTTTTCGAAAATGCTTGAAAGCGGGTTGGAATTCTCTGAAAGTTGCTTGAGGAAGTTTTTTCTACAAGGAATGCTCTAAAAGTTGGTTCGCGTAAAGAAGAAGAAGAATGTGAAACCCTCTATTTATAGGGTATGATTTGGGAATATGAAATTCAAAAGCAATCATTTCCCGCCTAGGTAACTACCCACTTTTGTAAACCGTCACCCACATCCCGAGATTCACGCGCCGTTTCCTGAAAAGTCGCACCCACTCGCTCATCAGCATTTAATACGGGCCAATACGAGCTGTCAGTTGAAAGGATAACATTTAATGCATGCTCAGAAGAATATTTCATCGTACGCCATCTTCCCTGACGAGCGTCGCCCTCGAGATTTGAAAAGATTTAGAATTCTACAACCCTTATCACTAAGGACTAAAGAATTGGGGGGTAAAATGATTGGGCCAAAATACGCCTGGCCCACGTTTCGACCTGTGGCGCCACCATTGAATGACACGTGGACTCTCATTCCCCCAAACAGCCTTCCTCAGAGCGTCATCCGCCCTCGGTTGCTAAGATCCAAGTGACATGTGTCGTCATCATCGCGAGATATGTGGCACTCATTGTGACGCCCCGTTTCTCGATCAAGGTAAGTTTTGTTACGAGAGCGAACAATTTACCTTTTATGCATGAATTATGTGAGATTATGCCTTAATTGATAGCCGTTTTGTGCTTATATGAAATATATGATTTGCATGAAATGTGTGACTACTTGATGTGTTAATTCTGTGTTCGTATTGTTCTTATTGAGCTTTGATAGCATGCTTCGCGATTAATCGAAACTATGTGCTTATTTGGATATTAAAGCAAAATTTAGGGACTAAATGGTAAATTTATTTTCTGAGCCTAGAACTAGTTAGAATTTAATGAAATTGAGTAGATAATTCGATTACTAGTTCGTGGGTTCTTGAATCGCTCAATTTGGAGTTCAGACGAAAAAGTTATGACCATTTTATGAAAAGTCAATCATTTTAACCCAAATCAGTTGACCCCAACCCAATTTCGAATTTAACCCAATTTGAGACCCAATTTCGCTTATAACCCGCTCTAATTGACCCGGTTCGTGACCCATATTGCTGACCCAATATATCAAATCAGATTTTAACATTCCAAAGCTTACATTACGTTATTTCACAAGATTTAAACTCACCTTTCTCTCAACCCATTCATATTCTCTCAAGAACACCAAGAACATCTCAAGCCATTTTCAAGAGACAAGATTGGGGATTGAAGTGGATATTCAAGGTTGAAGAATTCGACTTTCTCTTCGATTCTCAGCTCCTAAGTTAAGGTTGTTTATGTGCTATTTAGTTGAGTTGGTGTTCTTGAAGCTTTTGGACTTGAATTTGAACTAGGGTTCTTGTGTGTTGGATTGAATTCGAATTTCTTGTTGGAAATGTGTTTATTTTGATGTTGGGAACATTTTAGTATAAGAATTTCTTGCTTCTATGCTCTTATGTGAAATCCACCATTGATGACCTTTGAAGCTTTTTGAAGAATTCTTGCATGTTCATGTTCTTATATTTTTTGCTTTATTTCATGTTAGATTCTTGTTCCTTGAGCAATTTCATGAAGAATGTGATAATTTCCTTTGAGTTTCTTGCATGATTGAAGATTTCACCATTGCTGAATTTGAAGCTTTGAATACTTGAAGAAGATGAAGTTCATATGTGCAATTTGTTGGATTTCTTGATGCATATTCATTCCCTAATGTTCTTTATATGTTATTTGATGATTAAATTCATTTATTCAAGTTGTTTGAACTTTGAAGCATGATTTAGGAGTGTTTAGAGCCTAAAATCCATCATTTTCAAGCATATGTTCGTAATTTCGATTTGCAACAGTAACATTCCAAACGCCCGTGTGAAAAATGAACTAAAACCCCAAACTCCCGTGTGAAAACCTACTGTCACGATTTTCATGGCCCAAACGGGCGTGTGACTTTTGTTGTTGGGGGCCAAACACCAGTGTGGAGGGCCTCGGGTCCAAATTTTGAGTTTTCGTGATCTTGATCGTTTTGCTTCGTTTTCACTTCCTTTGCACTTCTTTCATCCCTAATATGATATATATGACTTGGAATCATGTTTATGTGTATTTTAATGTCTTACATACCTCAATTATGTGTAATGATGTGCTAAGTATGGTTCACTTGTTGTTATTTGCTTGCCTTATGACTTGAAAACTTGTTATATGACTTATATGACGTTGCTTGATCGTAATTGCTACACTTATGTTATCTTGGGATAATCATTTGCACATCATGAGCATATTTGCATTATCTTGAAGCCGTGCGTCGTCTTAATTGGTTTTGAGTCGTGTCTTACCTTTGTTAGTACGTTTGTCTTGTTAGGTGGTGAGTCTCCGGACGAGTAGCTTGTTGCTCGTGGTTGGCCTTCAAAGTTCTTGGTAAAGGTGAGGAGTAATATAATATAAAATGTTTTTAAAACTGTGGACATATATGACCTATCATGTTTGATGATTTGAACCTCCATTTTCAAAATGTATATGTAGGCTTTATAAGCCAAGTTTTGTGAGCATTGCTCGTACTATGGATATTTGTTTATGGAAAATGGTTTACAAGTAGAACTTGAATTGGTATATGGGATAAGTACCCAAAATGCTTCCGGAACTTTTATTTGAATATTATGCACGTGTGAGTTGTGTAGCGAGGTTATGTTATACCTTGCAAGGACGCTTGCTTGGTTGGATCTTTTGATAGCGCTCAGGGCGGAATAAGTGGTAAGACCGGGAATGCAAGGGCGGACGGTTAAACCCTTACGAAGTACCCACTTTTAGACAAGTTTGCTAAGAATCCGAGGGTTCGGGGTTAAGGTAAGCTTGGGAGAAGGTCGGTTTTATGGACCCACTTCTCCATGGTTCTTTTGCGATGTTCGGGGGCTGTACACCCTCGATATCAACGGTGTAAGGATGGATTGGTTTGATTTCATTTGGTTTGGGAAGTAAGGATGGAGTGCTCGTACTCGCCGAACCGGTGCTTTGGTTCATGATTCGTTTTATAAAACTTGCATTTACTTTATAATGGAGTTGGATCATGAACGTCTTTGTTTTGGGCATGCATTGAACCCCCTTATATTATTTATATATGTAAACTTCTCCTCATCGGTTCCTTTGAGCTGATCTCCTTTACCTTTCGTGTCTGCAGGTCGCATTTTGGAGTCGAGCTAGGCGGGGTCCTTGTTGAGAGTCTTGCCTTAGTCGTCTAGTTTGTACTCGTTATGCTTGTAGCATACTTTATGATTTATGTTATGTTTTGAGCTTTCATGGATTTTGTATGTATGATGTTTTGTTATGCTAGTTTGGACCGTGTTGGTCATTAGGATGATTTTACATTCCGTACTTTGGGTATTTTGTGTTGGACCATGATGGTCACTTAATTGTTGAATGAATGAACCTATGCAAGTGTTATGTTTTGATTTAAGCTTCCGCATACTTGTGTTTGATTTTCTCGCGTTGTGAGTCTAGTACCGCCTAGCTAGGATGTCCGTTTGTCACCGCTTGCTTCGGTCCCGGTGGGTATTTGGATAGCAATTCTATATACAAGCTAGGTCCATAGCGTGGGATAGGCATGGATACCCTCGTCGGGGCTTTACACTCATAATTACTCAAGTACGAGCGTCATCCCGGCTTCCCAGCGTGCCTTGATTCTGCCAAGGGATTGACCCTCGAGCACTCAAACCAAGGGACCAAGGGATTGACACGTGTCCGCATGCAAGCAGACCAAGGGACCAGGCTTCCCCTCATCTTATAGCCTTGGCCCGGATCCACCATCGGGTCCGCGAGCCCATCAGGCTCATGGTTGACACGAACACGCTCATGGCCCTCGTTACCAACCCAAAACGGCTCTCTGACACCCCGTACATGTCCGCACACCTGCCACTGTTGCCCGCACCACCTTTTTCACCAGCTTTTGCAGGAGATTCCTCCTGGGTTTCTCCTCATTGCACCACGTGTTAGGGCGACATCAGGGTAGGACCACAAGGGGTAAATTACCAAAGGGTCTCTGACCCTCAACTATAAATAGGCGTCTTCATCTCCATCTCTGTAAGGAATCTCCATTACTGCAACTCTGCAATTACTTAACTTCATCTTCTCTTCTCAGATCATCATCTGACTTGAGCGTTGGAGAGCCAAACTGGGTATCACGCCCCAGTTCCCCCAACTTGGCCATCTGACCTCTCTTTCTTTGGTGTTTGTCCTAGCAGGCTGAACCCCCGCCTTTTCCGACGATTGTCATTTGGTTTCCTCACATTAAACAAATTCTAAAGTGATCGGACTCTATTTCTTATATTCAGACCCATCACTACTACTAATAATAAGATTCTAATTAATTATAAAAATATGTAGAATTTATTAGTAGAATTTAAAAGTATATTTTGGGATGATTATAAATTCTAATTTGTCTCAGTGTAAAAGTCGATTTTTTAGACAATGATCTAGAGCCTTCCCTAAGTCAAAATACCCATCACTTCTCTAGGAAGATTTTCTCACAAAGCAAATCAACTTCCAATTTTGCTCGGGTTTTTCTCAAAAATAATACTAAGATTTTATTTGTTTTGTAAAATAATACAGTTTGGATATGCTGATGAGCCTAGCTATTTCCATAGAAGGAATACGATAATGCATATGTAAACTTTGAAAGTAATCATGCTTAATGGATAGAAATACTCCAAAATTCTTCCTGTAATTCATCAGACACGTAAATAATTTGTAAAACTTTTATTACTTCTCTTTATTTTCTTCTTCTTTTACAATTCTGATTTATAGACTTTTCTAGACTCGTCTTCATTTTTCCTTGGTCAACCCTTCTTCTTCCAAAAGTCCATACGACTACTTGCCTTTTTGGACATTAACCGAAAATAGGCTTCAACGTCCAAGGAAAATGTAGCACCCGGAACGCTAAGTACCACACCCCCGCACTATAGTTCAATTCACATATGAAACGGACAATTCATACATGAACCAAAGCTATAGAGAACGAGAGACAATAAAAAAAAACGACAATAGCTAGGCGGGACTAACCCCAAACCAAACAATCAATTCACATAATAAGAGCGGAAGAATAACTTTCAATATCAATTATCAAGTGTCCAAAAACATATGATCTACCCATATACATATCAATACATTATCATCTCCAAAATTCCATAAAACATGCCGATAAATTCATAAGTATCAATATATGAAAGTAATATGAAGGTGAAGTGTGCTAGACCTAAATTAAAGACAGGACTCGACTCTAATTCCCGCCTAGCACGCACCTGCAAAACTGAAAGGTGGAGACGTTAGTCTACACAAGACTGAGTGAGGAGTATATAAATATAAGCCCACATACATGCAAGTAATAATCTCGGGTAATACTTTGGTAAAAGAGCAATAGAATTCAAGAAATAAGAAATCATATCGCCCGAGAGTACAACTATCAAGTTTATCCATTATTTACAATTCCAGTGAATCAATGGCCCGGCGAGTGAGGGCAGTCTCCAGTCTTTACTCCTGACGGTGAACAATACCATAACCGTGTTTCAATTCAATAGTGAGCATACAAGTTATTACAGTGCACAATTAGCAGTTTCATGAACCCTTCTTCCTCCGGGTGATGGTGGGTTTGCAAGGCCCAACCATCCAATCAGTGCGTACATCAGGAACATGACTACCACGTACGGGATTCCTTCCTCCACCAAACCTCCTGGTGGATTCAGGGGTCATCCCAAATGGTGAGGATAGGGCTAGAGTTACCCGTCAGCCCATGCTTTCCCAGTTGGCTCAAGCCACTACCCTCGGGCCCACAGTGCAATCAAGGTACTCACTAAAACAGTCATTTTAGTTCAATCAATCGAGGTTTGAAAGATCTTATAGATATATATACATTTTGGCCAAAAAAGTTCACATAGGGTGGTAAGGGTTCTATATATCTAGAAATTTAAACCTCACCTGTGTGACCAAAATAAACAAGGATACAACTCACGGGGCCTGCTCCTCGTCACCAGGATGCTGGTCTGTGTAAGAAAGACAATTGTCCGTGAGACACGACTCAAATGTACCAATTAGGATGAACGGCGTGATCATGAACAATATAACGTGAATTAACAATTTATGGAATGATATGATCATATTCATGCATAAAATGAGCATATAATAACACGTATCAATCATTTATGGCATTAGAAACGGATTTGGAAAACTCAATTTTATGCAGAAAATTCACAAAATCCCCTGGAGCATGGGAACGACCGTTCCGGTTTTGAATTGGAAATGGGAAGGACCGTTCCCGGCTCCCCGATTCAATCCCGCGCGTCTGTAAGAATTTTGCAATTTGTTCATGGCTGGGAATGGCCGTTCTGGCTGTAAGCCAAAACTGGGAAGGGCCGTTCCCAGTCTCGCGGAACAGCTGTCAGGGGTGGGAACGGCCGTTCCCAGAATGAACTGGGACGGGAAGGGCCATTCCCGTTACGCAGCAGAGGCAAAAACAGGGGATATGTAGGGGCATGCTCGAACCAAATATCATGATCAACAAACAACCATAAATCCAACTCCAATTGATATAAATCATGAAATATACATACTATCATACTTATAGTTCAATAATAACTCATATAAATACTTAAATCGAAGCTTGATCATCAAGAATCACTCATTTCAAACCCATATGTCAACCTATGCTCCAAGCTTATAAACTTCATAATATATGTATCAAACTTAAGCTCAAAGTTCACCAACATACTCCTAACAACAAATACTCAATTCATCCAACTTAAACCATAACCCTACCTACCATATTCAATTCAAGAAATTCATCAAAATCTCCATTGTTACCTTAAATGAATGAAATAGAAGAAAAGATGAAGATATGATGATGATGATGCTCCAAAGTCCACAATTCCTCCAAAAATTATAGCTTGAAAGATGAATTCTTTGTCTCCTTGTTGAGGGTTTTTGATCGATCAAAGAAGGAAGCAAAAGAAGCAAGTATAGTATGTTTTGTATGAATGAAGAAATGGTACATGAATGCTGCTCTAAAAAGGGAAGAATGGCTCTAATTTGCTATTAAATCCTCCAAGTTAGTAAGTCATGCAATTGAGTCCAATTCCATAATAAATTATCACTTTAGTCCAATGCAAGATTCATGCAATTAAGTCCCCAAATTTGAAAGAATGATCAAACAAGGACATAAAAGAAATTAAATCATGCTTGGGAATTAATTCACGTTTCACTCACACTCCACTTTTGCAATAAACATCAATTTAGTATGAATTTCATAAAACATTTAAAATAAAATTTTATAAAGATTATGTCATGACATATAAAATTGAAGAAATGAACAAATTAAATTAAATTAAATTCTAACTCTCAAAACTCACACGTGGCATTCTTACCTGAAAGGCCGAAAGTTGGGGCGTTACAGAAAATCTCACTAAAGCTTACAAGTTTCAAATAAAGATTTGAGATAATAAAATGGAGTAAAAAGATTTAATAAACTCAATAAAACTCTTAAACAAAGCATTTAACTAGTGTATATGGAAAGGAGAATTTTATTTCCTTCTAAAAGAAATTTATACAAACATTATATATTCATGAAAAATGAGTTTTTTTAGATAATCAGACCTTCAAAGATTAGTTTATGTCAAACTCTCACATTTCAATAGAAGGTGTCCACTTCATACAGGATAACTCTATTTATAAGCTCTATCTTTCCTACTATTTGGGCTTGAAATTTTTGTTTGAGATTCGCTGTGTGATATCCCGTCTGATCATATGTACAGGTTCGTGTCACGTGAGAGTCTATTTTCCGCAATTTCATTTATTTTAATTCCTTAATTGATTCATTTAATTGATAGCTAGCTATTTCTTATTCAAATGTTTATATGAACTTATGAATTATTTGATTTAAGTGCCTTGAATTTCCCTAAGTGCTTAAGCTTTATGAAATCTTGTGATATATGAGTTTATATGATATGGATTTAATTCCCAAGCATGCTAATTTCATGATGTATGTGATATAAATGTTTCAAGGGTGTTTTTGTATGGATTTTATGAGTTTTAAACTTTGATTGGACTTAATTGCAACTTTTTATAAGTTTTGGGGTCTATTTGTAAATAGCCCATTTTTAAGCCCTTTTAGGTTATTTTGAGCTCGGGAAATCGGATTCGAATTCCGGCAATGGCATTAGATTCATTTTGACGATTTGAGTCCAACGGATCAAGCCCCATAATTTTCTAAGCACGTTTAAACACCCTAAACTTTAAAATCCGATTCGAACGGAATGGATATTCTACCCGACCCGTTTTTTGCAACTTGCTTGACCCGTTTCTAAGCCCCTTTTCATCCTAGAATTCAACCCATTTCTCCCACATTCTTACAAACCACACGTACAAGCACAAGGCAAGAAGCAAGAAGGAGAAAAGAGAAGAACACCTCCATTCTTCCACCATTTGAGCTCAAACTCCATCTTTTTCTTCTATACACTTCAATTTTTGTATGATTTTGAATTCTCCATCTTCTTGTCCTCATTTTCATCCATCAGAATCTTGTTTTAAGTTAAGATTTCATGGCTTATATGAATAGTGATGAATAGTAAGGGTTTTGAACAAAATGTGAATCATATGCATATCCTTGTGTTATTTGTTGGTTTAAAGCTCGTTTTATGATCACAAGAGCTTCATTAATGCTTGTAAGGTCTTGTATTTGAAGGTGGTTGATTCTTATTTAAGTTACCAGCAATGCACCTAAACTTGAATGCGAGAAAACTTGGTACATGTTGAGGTTATGCATTCCATTTGTTGCCTTTATCCTAACAGACGTTTATAGCTTATTTTGGGACATGTTATGGTGTTTTTTCCTTGAAGTTTTGCTACTTTTTCATGCCTACATATGTTGCCTTTGTTGCTGCTTCTTTGGGGAGGGATTAGCAGAGGAGAACAGGGTTGTTTTCAGCCAAGAAGTTGTTGTCGGTGCAGGTAAACGGCCGTTCACCCGCTATGCATGTTCCCACCGAACGGTCGTTCTCATGGCCGGACTTGGCCACTGACCTTGTGAAGGTTGGGTTGTGGGCCCGAACAGAGTGACGGTATGGGGCAATATTTCAAAAAAAAATCGCCACAACCTGGTTATCAAAATATTTTAATAAGCAGCGAAAATTTTTGGCCAGAATAACTCTAAAATATAGATGCATCGATAACATAATTTTAAATCACAGAGCATATGCACGCAATATGCAATCAATGATTTTGGCTGCATAACAGTATTGTCGTATTGCAAAATTGGCTGTCAAAGGCACTTTTTCAGCACCTCGTTTATTTCTCGTGAAACCGCCAGAGCTTCCCCGCAATATCCCCGGTTAAGATTTTGGAATGTGGGCTTCGGTAGTATTTCACTATATACTCAAGAAAATATTTTCTAGAAAAACGCCTTTTTCTAAAAATGGAAAATCCCTATTTTCTAATAATTAAACGGATTATATATTAATTATATAACCAACTAATTAAATTAATTAATCCTTGATTAAGGATTAATTAATTTTCTAGAGAGAGAGAGAGTCTATTTCGAACAAAATGAGCTGAAGATGAAAGGCTCAATTCTTGCATACAATAAAATGAGGAGAGCCCCCATTTATAGGTGAAAATGAGGTGGCATTTTTCATATTTTGTCGTGTACTCCAAGTCCCGGCGGCCAATTAGAGAGCGTAACGTCAAAGCTTGGGCTGTAAGGAGTGAAGCGCCGCTGACCACGCGTCGAACGGGTCCCGCACGTGCCCACACGTGCCGTCTGTGTGGCGACTGTGTGCTTGGCGGGTGTGAACCTCACGCAGGCACGAGTAGGTGCCTCGTGTCCGGTTCGGCCGGGCAGTCCGGTCCTCATACCGGTTCGCCAATGAACAGATTGGTTCAAGTGGTCTGGACCCATCACGCTTGTCTCCCTATGATTAGTCCACGTATCCGGGTCAGTCCAGCTTGGACCCGATCCTATCCGATGACCCAGTCCATTAAACCGCTATCCGACCCATTGACCGATCCGCTTTGACCCAATCCAAATCAAATTTGGACCAGTCAATATGTGATGACACGTCATCAACTCAGCCGTCCGTGTGGCGTGTCACGCGGAGCCCAGTCAGCGACACTTGGCACCTGTCCTACTGACGTGGCATGACACGTCATCACCCACCATGTTAACAAAAAAAAAACTTTTTTTTTTTTAAATTTTATTTTCTCCAAAATAAAATTTTGGGTATTTCCAACTCTTTGGAATTTAATTTATTTTCTAAAAATAAATTCCTTGGCTATTTTCAAGCACTTTGAAAATTCATTTCTCTCTCTCTTTTTAATATTTTTTCTTTGGTCTTTATCGGGGCTTGCAGGGGGACTTGCAGGACTAGTAATTTTAGCTCCAAACGGGTCGATCTATTATCACCCCATAATAATAATTGATTACCGTTTAACAATATTTAATTCCACTAAATAAATATTGTTGCACTCTAAAATTTATTAAATTATTCACGAATTTCTCGATTTAGAATAATTTCATATTTTACTCCTTCGTATAGATTTCCGTAAAAAATAAATCAATACTACTATCATTTATTTTTCACTTCCAATCTGAAATTTCTTGATTTGCCTTAAGTCTAAATTCCCTGTATGTGAAACACATTCAACATACAACTTCTGACACACACACGAAGTACTTTGGCCAAAGTTTTAATTCGAACTTTTTACAAATCTATTTCAGGGATGTCTTTTAACCTTTCAGCAAGGTCACAGATTCTTCGATCAGTATTACTCTTTAGCACATTTCATGCAATCACCGAACGTACAAAGTGTTTTGGCCACCTGTTACCGAGACCTTACTTTTGAGTATATTACAGTGATTAACACTACTTGCCTAAAGTCGAAACACTGTCAGGATTAAGAGTCCACTGCTTCTGGGATTTTTGTTTATTTTTAGATATCAGTATAAAATGAACAATCTCAGTGGTCCAGTTCCATGTTTCCAATCTCATTGAAAATCATCAATGTGTTATAATTGGAAACTCCATTTCCCTATGTTGAAAGACTAATCATCTTATATAACACATTATAGTCTCGATAAGAACATTTTCTTATCATACCGACTAGAACTTTAATGATACGTGATTTTTGGTATTTAAAGTATTTTCCTATGAAACACACTTCATATAAAAATACCATCACATTTCATTTTAATTATTAAATATGTAAAATAATCATAACTCGCTATAATTTCAATTTTATTAATCCAAAATATTTACAATATAATTGGATTTTTAGGGCATTAATCCTAACAATCTTCCACTTGCCCTAAATCTAATTGGCTACACATCTAAGGCACATCCCTTCTACTTGAGTGTCAAAACTCTTTTGCGCCAAAGTTTTAGTGAAGGGATTTGCCAGATTATTTACTGAGTCAATTTTCACCACTGTCACTTCTCCACGTTCCATATAATCTCGTATAATGTGAAACTTCCTCTCGATGTGCTTCGCACATTTATGACTTCGAGATTCCTTGGAGTTGGCCACCGCTCCAGCATTGTCACAGTACAATGTGATCGGTGTAAGTCCATCCCTGACAACTTCTAGATCCATTAGGAAATTTCGAAACCAATGCACTTCTTTGGATGCTTCTGAAGCTGCCACGTATTCGGTTTCCATGGTGGAGTCAGCAATGCAATTTTGCTTAATACTCCTCCAACTTACGGTTGCTCCTCCTAGAGTAAATGTAACATCCCGCTCATCCGGCCGTACAGGTACATTGTAACGAGAGTGTTATTTGCGCTTTTAATTTATTTAATTATGCGATTATATGTTTATTATATTGTTTATATGGTACTTTTGAATTTTATTTGGAATATTTGTTAAGTATATATTTGAATATTTGAACGTTTTTTAACTTTTAAACTCGTTTTGATCCGTTTGAGTTTGAATTTATTTCTGATTTTTTTTGTGATAACTTGCCATGCATGAATTATATGTGTTATGAATTTGTCTATGTGCTCTTTTTTCATTTTCGGACTTGTTTGATATGGTAACGCGCCATATTTTATTTGTTAGGGACTCGAGGGCCTAACTCGTTTTAGCGCGCCTTGTGTTCCGGAATTTATATCTTGAGTTCAGGAATTCGGATTCGAATTCCGAAAGTGGCAATGGACTCATAACGAAGATACGAAGTTAAAAAACCTAGCTTGTATTTTTCTAAGTCCGTTTGAACCCTCGTATTTCGCCCGAAACGTGAACCTCGTGCAGATTTGCCACCTTTTACGGTTTTGACCATAACTTATTCGTTTCTTGACCAAATTACCCGATTTTTAAACCTTTATGACCCTAACTCATCACACTACCTAACCATACTCACTCACCCCACCCATCAGCTGAAGAAAACGAGAGAGAGAAGAGAAAAGGGAAGAGAAGGGGTGAAACCCGTCACTATTCATCCTTGGGGATTTCAAGCTCGTGTCTTCTTCGATCCCTCTCAAATTCGAAAGGTATGAATGAATTATTATTCTCCATCTTCTTGGATTTATTTTAAGACCTATTTTGCTCATTTTCATTGAGTTTTAAGCATGCTTTGAACATGGTGATGAATAGTTAGGTAAATTTCCATGTCTTGAATTCATGACTTTATTTTCAGATTTCTTGAGGATTAATGTATGAGATATGATCAATCTAGCTCCCTTTAGACATTCAAGGACTTGAATTTGAATTATATGTTGTGTGCAAGAATCCACCATTGTTGAAGAATGAATTTTTTAAGCTTGGTGACTGAATTGCTTCTTGTTGCTGCGTGTGCTTTGTTGTTGCTATTGTGCCTTGTTTGTTGCTTCATTTTCCTTGCTTTAGCTATTGTTTTATTGCTGCCTCCATTGCCTTTCATGTACTGCTACTGTTGCTTGTGAATGGAGAGAAGAACAGGGGTTGAAAATCAAACTTTCAGCCCCTTGTGCGTAGTAACGCAGTTAAGGCGTTTGCGGTTTGAGGAGGTAACGGGCGTTACCTCCATAGATGCTGGGAGCTTTTGCTCCTGCCTCCCTTAACGGGGGTTACCCCTTTTGGTCATAAGGTTGGTGACCCCCGTTTTCCCCCCTTCCCTTTTTGTGGTTGTTCGTGGGTGTTATTCTTTGTGTATCCAGTTTTGTTTCGTTGTTTGTTTCTTGCTTTGTTTTCGATTTTAATTGATTTATCTCACCCTAATTATGATCCCAACATGTTAATATGTGATTATATGATATGTTTTGTTATTTATTTTAATTTTATGGCTTCATTTGATAAGTATAAACGTGACTTGAAATTATATACGTTAAGTTTTAAGTGTGATATCTTCTTGCGTTTGTTGCATTCTTTATGCATCCTATACTTGTATATGCATGAGTTATGATATGATATGATATGATGTTTATATGATGTGTTATGTGTGATTTTGTGCCTCGGTTATATGATTTCGACTCTTGAATACATGTATGAACTTGAACACTTGAATATGCCCACTCTTGTTGTTGCATTGCATCATTTGCATCCATATGCATTCGCCGAGCATCTATATGGTTCGTATTGAGTCTAATTTTATCTTTCGCTCTTTGTTTTGTTCAGAGGTTCGTCCCGAGGGAAAGGAGGTGGTCCCTTAAGTGTTTTTTGAATTGCTTCGTTCGATTTGGTCAACAAGGTGAGGTTTCTTTCTTTTAGTTATTACGACCTACAACCCTAAATGCGTTTTAAGCCCGCATGCGACCTACATATATATATATAAGTACTTATATGCGTGTTTGATACGTATTTTATGGGAATTGGCCCATTTGCTATGAAACAATTGAAAACAATTTTATATATACGTAAGTTATTTTAGTTTGTTCGTTTTGAAAAGGATTGGTGTGTGTGTTTTGAACTAGCGAGTTATGACTTTGAAAAATAAGTCTAAATTTTGAAAATTATGAACTTTGAACTATGAAAGTTGGAATTGGGGCCTGAAGATTTGTACAGAGGAGCCCCGGGACGGTGTTGGGCAATCGGGTAACTCCCGAGTACGGTCTCCACTTAGAAAGGGTCAACCCGGAACCCACTAAGAGGTTAGTGGGGGATGGAATCCTTGGGCGTGAGTGTCATGAAACTCACGACCCTGACATATTGGAACGATGGTTAGGGTAGGCCACCCTTCCATCACCCGGAGAAGAGGTACGTGTGTTTGATTCTATTTTGTTTGAATTTTGAATTCGAATTTTAAATATGAACGGAGTTAGGTTGGTCTGAAACTCGTACTCGCCGAGTTGTGTGATTTTGATTATGAACTTGATTCGTGTAATGGGAGTGGACTTCTAATTATTAAAATTGGTTGATTTTGGCCTTCGGCCTTAAACCCCCTTTTTATATAAGTAGTATCACGAGATAAAATGTTTTAGAATGCAAAAACCACACCCCGATTCATGAATCTTCGTACTTTGAATATGCTCTGCTTTATGTATATGTACGTGTGAGTGTGTTAGCCCCCTCACCAGTCTTTAGGACTGACCCCTCTTCGTTGTCTTCTTTTTCTCCCTTTTGTTTCTTTGAATTTGCAGGTACGAGGTTTGGTTCGGGCTAGGCGGTGGTTTCTTTTGAGTTTGTAGTTCGGGTCCTTTAGCATGATGCATCTTTACTTTCCGCTTTGGTACTATGTATAAAATATGAATATGTATATGATTTCGATCTTATGAATTTGTAAAATTTATTTGGCCCGAGATGGGCATGTCTGTATATCATGTAATTATGTAGATTAGTTGGATATTACTTGTATGTTTGATGATCATGTTGCTACTGCATGTGTATGATTTTTGTTGCGCGCTCTGAATTAGGGTCTAGACCGCCTAGCCTAGGTGTGGTTTTGTTTGTCTCCCACATTCGCTGTAGCTTGGTGCGTGTGCGGAGTTCCTATTTCGTTACACGTGTCGAGCTATGGTGCGGGGGATGTAGTGCTCTGCGCTCCGGGGTGCTACAGTAAACACGTATCTAGACGTAGAATATAGCGCCCAAGCGCGTGATGCCACATCTCCCGCACTAAGACCCGACCCATATGTGAAATGGGCGATCCACACATATGCCAGATCAGAGCGAAGGGGGACTCACTCACCCACTATGCTAGGCGGGAGCTAACTTTCGAAACCAAATAAGCAATAAACGAACCAAGTGCAGAGTAATTAAATGTGAGCGGAAGCAATAAAGTTTACTAACATAATCAATGAGCTCACAGGCTCGAATTAAATAACATACATAGCGCTCGCAAGCGTTCCGAATCATAAACAACAATTAAATGATATGAGGGTGTAAGTGAAAGAAAAACTATACACGACTCCAAAACTTAACAGACTCGACTTCCCGCCTAGCACTCCAAAACCTACAAGAAAAACTGTTAAAAAAATAAACCGGGTTCAGTCTTTAAGAGACTGGTGGGTGTAAAATCGGGCTTAATACAATAATAATATAGAAATTTACACACACACATGTAAGCCATAATCCCGTACGAGATTTTTGAAACATTTCCCAAATGGGTGAAAACAAAGAAAACAACGCTCGGGATTACAACAATTAATTTTATTCATTCATTCATTAGGTCATTACGTGAGCCCGACGAGTGGGAAAATTCTTCAACCTTCTCCTCGTGTGTGCATTATTCATTCATTAGTGATCACACAACATTCATTCAGTCATTTGTTCATAACTATTCATAATCATTAGTAATCATTCATGCATAACACTTGCACCTTTTTCCTCGGTTAGTGGACGGACTCGTCCAAAGCGCCATCCATCCAATCATTATGGCCAGTAAGGTTCATAACTCCCAAAAGGCCCGGTTCCCATTTCTTACTAATCTCTTAGCGAGGGCCGGTATTGTCGTCATTGTGTTGGGACTAGCGCACGGGGATCATCGTCATCCCGAGCTTCCCCGAATAGCCACGTACACATAGTCCCAGGGCCCCCATTCATTGTGATCACTGATCTCGCCAAAACCTTCGGTAGGGATTCAAAAAAAAAAGGTTTAACGTTAAATCATTGACTCTTTTGAAAAGACTCGATATACATATATAAATACTTGGCTTAAAACTTTCACGTTGGA
Organism: Lantana camara; assembly: GCA_037501455.1. Lineage (NCBI taxonomy): Eukaryota > Viridiplantae > Streptophyta > Magnoliopsida > Lamiales > Verbenaceae > Lantana > Lantana camara. The sequence continues at coordinate 60,381,530 of CM074857.1, read as the reverse complement.
TATATCGGGTCAATGTAAATCTAATAGAAGAGTAACTGTAACAGCCCTAAACAGGGCATAGTTGGAATTGGTAAGCCTTGAAAGAAAGTGAAAGCGTTTATAGACTTTGATCCGTCAAATGTTCTTCATGCATCACATTTCTATGTGTTTTAAGTTGTTCTTACGTGCTATTATGTGACTTTGGGAGAAATCTCAACTAAAACCCCATATTACTATTCATTTCCGAGCCTCCATTCCCTCAATAGAATACTAAAAACTCAAATCTGTATTTCTTGAATACCTTAACTCACATCTCTTGTTTTAAACTCATTGTCGGAAATTTAACATCAGAGTTACGATTTTATCCCTATGTCATTATTTATCCACTAAACGATATCCTCTTATCTCATTCGTAGAACCTTAGAGGCATGAAACTTATATTTTTCTATCACTTACATATGTTTTCCATGACCCGAAACTCTTTACAAAAATTGTTGATCAAAATTACCATTAGGTCCCTTGATCACTATTCATTCCATACAATTAGGAATTTCTCGGAACACTTTTTCCTATCAAATACTATAGTCAAATGAATCCTTGAATCATTTCGAGAATTTTGATATCATCCACAAACCCTAATTCCTATTCTAGCTCAAGTAGTATCGGAAATCACTTCAAAACCCTAGTTACTATCCTTACCGTAAACAACTTTTTATCCGTGCACTTTTTGATATTCAATATTATAGTCAAAACGATCCTTGAATTATTTTATGAATTTACATATATTTACCAAAACTTGATTCCAACCGTAGCATATTATATAAATATTTTCCTTTTTAAAAAAATTATCATTTTATTTTAAATAATTAGCTTTCATTCAATATTCGAAATTTTACATAAAACGTTTCTTGAATTTTTCTCTAAATTATGATAAATTTTCCAACCTTTAAACTTCATCATAGCTTCGTTTATACAATTTTCTCATGATTTTAATCATCTTTAACGTTCATAATTTATAAACGAAAACTCTAAATATTTCATATTTATAATCATAACGAAGCTTATTTTTCACTCGTTCTTTCATTAATTTACTACTTCAAGTTTTCACCTCTCGACTCTTGAATAAATTTTATATCATTTTATATTTATTTTTATTCAACATGACATCATCCATGACAACATAGGCCTTTTAGAAAATTTAAATAAATGAATATAATTCACCCACATTTCTTATATAGCTTCCAAGCATTTGTTTAAAATGTGAGACAACCATATTTCCTACATAGCTACCAAGCATTTGTTTATGAAGCATCCACATCTCCCCTAAACTCTTAGGAATTGCAACATAAGCCCCTAAATCCCAAGTATAAATACATCTCCAAGCTCATTTCCAAGACTACACAAAATTCACTCCATCTCTCTCCCTCTCACGCCACTCTTCTCTCTCCCTAGGCTAAGGTGTGTTTTATTTTATTATTTCATGCTTTATATTATGTTCTTAGTATAATAATAGTAGTAGCATGCTTAGATTTAACTAAATTATGCTTTAGGAATTTATTTTATGAAATATATGCTATTTATGCTAGTTTAGGAAAAATATGATAATATATGTGAATTTTATTTAATTAAATGCATGAATTATGATATGATATAGTATATTCATATGTTTAAGTATTCATGATATTGCTTAATTAAATTCATGTCAAGAATAATTTATTTAGAATTATTTTTCATAGAAAATTTGTATGTCTTGTTATATTATGCTTCAAATTCTATGTTATAAATATGAATATGATCAAGCATGTTACACACCCTCTTTGAATATTCAAATGGACTTAAGAACATGTTCTTAATGTTCTTGGACATGTGTGTGTGTGTGTGTGGCGTGTGACTAGTGTGTGTGTGTCTGAATTTGATTTTATGTTATAAAGTGTTTAATTCATAAGAAATTGAATAGTAAATGTTTTCAATAGTAATTTTGACTTTTTGGTCAACCCATATTCTGATAATTTTGAAATTTATATTAAATTAATTACAAAATTAGTTTTGGAATTTTTTAAATAAGGATTTTATCCGAATTTTCCAAAAATTGATAATTGTGAAACATTTTCCAAATATAACCTACATTGTCAAATTAAATCCTAAATTTCATTTCAAATCTTATAATTAGGATCATGATGTGATTAATAAATATTTAATTAGTTAAGGATTTCATAAAACCTAATTAATTAAAGAAATTCATTTAAACAGTGAAAATAAGGGAAAAATTCAAATTCATCCCCATGTTATCATTCTAAATTTAAAATAGTCCTTGTGTTTTTAATTTGATTTAAATTCATCCTTTGTCCCTTTTTCCAGTGATAATTTTCGGCCAAAATTTATAAGTAGACTAATATACCCTTACATTAATTTATATTTATTTAACTATAAAGATAATCAAAATCATAAAAAAGAGAAAAATCATGGCACTTAAAAAGAAATAAATCAAAAAGATATCAAGAAGAGATATTCTCACGTAATCTTCCTCCACAAAAAATACAATCCTCCTATAGTGAACTTCTTTCCCAATAAAAAATGTGCAGCTCTCATATATTCTTATATTTTTCTTTGCACCATGGACTTTCTTAAGAGCATATGTCAACATTAGCAGACGAGAAGATTTGATTGAGTGTGCTGAGTTTTTTAATGTTCATGCTTTCGTCATCACAAAAGGTAATATTCAAGTAATAATTTGTTCATTAGTGGATTTTTTTTCTATAATAGATTAGTGTTTACTTGTTTTTTACTAATTTCTGTTCATGAATGAGATTGCTCTACTTATTTACGGTTCTTTGTGTTCTAGGAAAAGACATGTTTAATTTGGAAGTTAATTTTTTGGGAAACAAATTCTTTCTACAAAACTTGGACAACAATGACTATGGATATTTATCTTTGCTAAATGATTCTTGCGGGGTTGCAACTGGGGGAAAGACAAGATGGTTGAGTAGTAAGGTAATCATAGAAGGTGTAATGCCAGACACGGGAGACTCAATTTCAATCAATACAGATGAAGATATAATAAGTTTGATTGCAATATATCGTGCTATTGGGTTGGAGAATGTTTGTGTGAATTTGTATGTGACCACATCTTACTCTAGCATCACACAATTTTCTGAATTCAGCGTCTCCGAAAATATAATGGATAACTCACAAGTTTCAGAAGTTCGAGCATCTGAGAATTTAGTTCCAACAAGAGTATTGAGACATTATGGATCAGATGAAGAAGAGAGCATAGAAGTGGAAGAAATTATTGAATGGAGTGATTCTGAATCTGAGGAAAATACTATAAATAATGTGATAGGTGATGAGTCTAAAGTTCATGGTTCAGACAAAGATGACAATAGTGACGACAATTTGAGTGATTACAACTCCGATAAAGATCAAGCGATCTATTACAGCGATGAAGATTTGCAAACTAGAAATCCAGTTGCTGTTTTAAGTGACAATATAGAAGGAGAGTACTTTGAGTTCAGCTACGATGACAAAGGGAATCAAATTATAACCTTGAAAGAAGGCCAAATATTTGATAATGTGCGACATTTTAAGAACATTCTTATCCAATACACGATTCAAGAAGGAATTAAACTGAAAAAACTCAAAAATGACAAAGTGAGAGTTACTGTTGTTTGCAAGAATAGTGGCAATTGTTCATGGAGACTGCACGCATCTACATATGCTGATGGAGTCACATTCAAGATTAAAAGTATAAAAGGAGTTCATACTTGTGTGAGAAATCTTAAAGGTGGTGGGGCTACAGCTAAATGGATTGCGAATGAATTCAAAGAAGAATATGAAGATAATTCGGGAAAAAGCGTGGAAGAACTTGATTGTACTTTGAGATCAAAGTTTGGAATTCATGCTACTACTAGTAAATTATTTCGAGCAAGAAAGATTGCAATGCAGCGAGCCTCAGGAGACCACGATGATAGTTATGCTAATATACCAAGGTATATTGATGCAATTAAGGAGTCCAATAGTGGAGCTTTTGTAAAACTAAAATGTGATGGTCTGGATATTAATAATCCAAAGTGTACTCCAATATTTGAAAGAGTTTTCATAAGTTTTGAAGCACAATATCAAGGATATATAAAAGGTTGTAGGCCTTTCATTGGAGTAGATGAATGTTTTCTTAAAGGACCATATAAGGGTGAGTTGTTTACCGCGGTGGCATTGGATGCTAATTCTGGAATTTTTCCAATTGCAGGTATTTTTATTTTTTAATATTTATTTTTATTTTCATTATTTACTCTAAAGTTATTTTATAAATTATTTATTTTTATATTTTTATTTTTTAATGCAGTGATGATTTGTGAAGGAAAGAATAAAGATAGTTGGGAATATTTTTTTGATTGCCTCAAGACATATATGCAAGATGAAAGGACCACTACTTTCATGAGTGATAGACAAAAGGGTTTGAAAAAAGAAATTAACTTAGTATTTCCAAGTTTGAGGCAAAGGTACTGCGCCCGCCATTTGTATGCAAATTTTAGAGCGAAATTTCCAGGTCCCAAGTTGAGAAAACTTTTTTGGATTGCTGTCAAAGCCTACACAGAAGAAGAATTTAAAGAGGTCATGGAGGAAATAAAAGAGGCAGATATTGCAGCATTTAAATGGCTAACAGAAACTTGTAAAGAGCACCCTAGTACTTGGTCAAGGCATGGATTTGATGCGACTATAAAAGTTGATCATGTTACAAATAACATGACGGAGTCTTTCAATGCATTTCTGGGCAAAATGAGACAGAGGCCAATCATACCACTATTGGAATGGTATAGAAGAAAGATCATGAAGAGATTTTTTTCTAGGTATCAAAAGGCTTTGACTTGGCAGACGAAACTACCACCAAATGTAAATGCAAAGTTGGAGAAAAATCAAAGAGAAGGGAGGAAGTTATCGATTGTCCCTTCTTCTGAATTCTTGTTTGAAGTTTGTGATGATAAAAGATACATTGTCAATCTTAAGGACAAGACTTACCAATGCAGAGAGTGGCAAGTATCTGGGGTACCTTGCAAGCACGCAATGAGTTGCATTTTGTATATGAGGTATGATCCAGTGCCATATGTAGATCCATATTTGACTACAGAGGCATACTTAAGAACATACAATGGGATGATCAATGTGGTTTGTGATAGATCGAAATGGCCAAGTAACTCTCGTATCCCTCCTTTGCAACCCCCAACTGACAAGAGAAAGAACAGAGTGTTCAAACAAGGAAGGCTACAAATTAATAATGAACCTCAAAAAGGGCATAAGAGGTCAATTCATAAAACTTGCAAAATATGCCGTGAAATTGGTCACAATAAGAGAACATGCAACAAAAGAGCTTTATGAGTTATGCTTCGGGATGATCAAAGTGCTGGTTGTATGATGGCAAGTGTGAATTATTTTGAGTTGTGGAGTTATTCTCTTGATACTAGAAAGTTTGGGATTTAGTCACCTTGGGAACTTGTGAATTGCATGCATGATAAGACTTCGTTGGCTGGTGTTTCCTTTGGGATTTTGCTAAAGTTTTTTCTTGAGTGGCCTTGCGTCTATGTGATCGATTCCAAAGCCTTTTATTTCATTTGAATTTTGCGTTTTTCTGAGATATACTTTGTTAATTTTTTCTTTGTGAGTTGTGATTTTATTTCGTATTTTGCACTTTTTTGAGATATACTTTGTTAATTTTTTTCTTGTGAGTTGTGACTTTGTTTCGTTTTTTACGTTTTTCTTAGATATACTTTGTTAATTTTTTCTTATGAGTTGTGACTTTATTTCATTTTTTGCGCTTTTTTGAGATATCTACAAATCTTTTAATTCGATTTAGCTAAAAGATAATAATTTAAATAAAAATAGTGTTAAAATTAAATTAAATATCAATTAAACTAGAAAATATAATATTTTTTATTTTTTATTTATAGTTTGAGAACTATTTAAATTAAAGACCGTGCTTTATTTGAAAATATTTGATAAATTAAGGTGTGCTTTATTTGAAAATATTTGATAAATTAAGGAACTTGCTGTTTTTAAAAATATTAGGGATGAGTTTGATTATCTTTATAGTTAAATAAATATAAATTAATGTAAGGGTATTTTAGTCTACTTATATATTTTGGCCGGAATTTGTCACCGGAGAAAGGGACGAAGGATGAATTTAAATCAAATTAAAAACACAAGGACTATTTTGAATTTAGAATGATAACATGGGGATGAATTTGAATTTTTCCCGTGAAAATAAGGGTTTACCGGGTAAAATTAAAGTTTCAAAGATCATTTAAATGTTTCATATTATCGTTTTTAAATTCAAAACGTTCAAGTTTTCAAACATTAAAGAATTAGGATTTTTATCCAAGTTTTGAATTTCAAATAAAGATATTAATTTAGGATTTTCAAATCGGATATTTTCAAATATCATTTCCAAAATAAGATTTCCTTATTAAAATTTATGAACTTATTTTATAATATAAAAGTTTACGAAGATTCATAATTTAATAACTGTGGCGCCCTTGCCACATCCCGCACTGAGAAATACCCCAAGGCGAACGACAAACAAACAGATAAAAGCTAGCATAGCGGAAGCGTAAAACAACAATACTCAAACACATAAGTCAATTACAAGGCCGATAAGGCCGACGACAAACGACAACTGTAATAGGTATAGGTACATAGACTATACATACTGAGTTTCTCACAAAGGAGAAATTCCAAAACTGTAAACTTCAAAACAAACCATCTAAATGGCACTTGACGACCTAGACCAAACTTGCTGCTTATTAACACCTGCCTGAAGCCAAAACCAGAATAAAAGGGACGTTAGTCAAAGTGACTAAGTGAGGGGGGTTATACATATACATAAACAAAATCACAAGCTTGGTTCACATTTTTCCTTATTTTTGAAAACGATATGTAAACGTATAAGAAGGAGTAGCTTTTACTTTGTATGAAAACACACTTGTGAACCAATAATCAAAAGGATCGATCAATCATAGTAACCCGGCGAGTACGGGTAAGTTCTCCAACCTTTCACACCCTGAACACAAGAAACACAAAACAGAAACCAGCCTTCTCCCTCCAATTGTTAGTCGAGGTGCCCCCCAACCAACCACACGATCACATAGATGGGGGCAATATGCCCTGGTACCAATAACCTCACTCTATACGTAACGCAGTCAACCTCCGGCTACGTCCCGTATAGAGCTTCACAGAAGTACGTAGTAAAGATCAGCCTTTGGCGCACACCTCCGGGCTTCACCCACTAGATACTTCGGGGCCCATATTCCCCAAGGGCGTCCCCAAGGGTTCTATCAGATTAAAACTCGCTTTTCAAAACAGTTTCACACTTTCAAACACTTTCTTTCTCTTAACCATTTCACAGTTCAAAATCACACTTTTGGTTCACTCACACGTATGTATAATATAACAAGAACCCGTTTTTATAAGGAAATCCAATTTTTCAATAGAATACTAAAATATTACAAAACAGCTAATAATATATAGTATCAACGGGTCAAAACCAAACTCAATAAATAAGGGTTGGGTTTTAAAGAATATATATATTTACATAATATATATTTTGGCCCCAGTTGAAAATATTTTAATCCCTCACCTTAACTTCTTCGAAAGTTGAAACAAAAACGACCGACACGATCAGGGCTCCTCTTTAGGAACACCTGTGATACACATATAACTGCAAATTATCACTTGACTGACTCATACGACTATCACATAAATCAAGTTATACATATCAATTTAAGCACTCACATAACCGTACATGGCTTAATCGAATAGAAACAATAAATTTGAGAAATTCCGTAATTATTTCAATAATAAAACTTATAGCATTTTCAGAAAAATGAAAATTTGACTAATTGGGTTTTTCTTTAAAATTTCTTGATTACATAAAATATCTCATGAAATCCAAATATAGATTTATTTCCACCATATGGGATCATCTTCGAGCGTAACTTAATCAGAATAAATACCAATTCCAAAAATATCAAACCAATCACAATTGTAGGATTATCGATAATCTTTATATTTGCTGAAAGACTAAACTAAATAAAACAACATAAACTTATCAAACGATAATCATAACAAGATTTCAAAGAGTTAGATTGACAGAAATACTCACTAAAGTGATACTCAATAAGATTAGAATTTTTGATCGTACGAAGCCAAAAGCCGAAGTCGAAATTATATGCGAGGCTCCAGTAAGAAACTCTCTATTTCTAAGTTGCATATATATATATATATATATATATATTTTTTATTATTATTTTTTTTTTATTATTTTTTTTAATAATATCAAACTCTAAATTTAATCAGATAAGTATATCAATTTTTCAGAAACATCACATAAATCACAATTATGAGATTATAAATAAATCTGATACATATTCCCAAAAATCAAATAAATTCAGGAAACATTTCATCACAAAATGGATAATAGAACATCAAATAGCTAGTATCCAATTCAGGTATTTAACGGATAATAAAAGGAGTTACTCACTAGAAATTTTCGTCTGAAATTTGGAAGATTTTTGGCCGATTAAATTAAGAAACTTTCTGTATCTGCACTCTCTTTGTTATATTCATCACTTTCCTTTCAACTTTGTTTCCAATTTCCTCACTGAGTAATATAAGCTCATTTGGGGTGTATGCACACATTTCCGACGTTCTTAACCAATTAACTATTTACTATCATTAATGGTTGGCAGGAATCCTAAGGCTTGTAAATTAAACCAAATAAGGCCACTTGTCATGTAACCATTCCAAATAGATGAGTAAGCATTTTTCTTTAGGTCTGGCTTATCCGAAATAAAAGATACAAGCAAATACTTAGAAATAAAGTTTGCTATTCACCTACGTCATATGCATGTATATATACAAAAATCCATTATTTAATTATACATAATATTCAACTTTTGTTAACATATACAAGTACGTGCATGTATGTAGACACACACTAATCATTCAATTAAATGTTCTAAAGATATGCATGCACGTGTATAAATCATAAATTTAATGTAAGATGTAATAAAAACAATCAATCAATTAACATAAAGTAAACATCATAATATTACTCTTAGCAATATTTAAATTATCAAAACACTTAACACTAAACGAGTTGTTAAAGTTAATATATTGCAGACAATTTAATTATGTCGAAACACATATTTAAATATTCAATTATAATTAGTTTGAACATTGTCCAATTTTTCATATAAAATAAGATTTAATTAGACACGTAGGTTACCAATTTATTATTATTGTTATTATTATTAATATTATAGATACGTGGAATGCAGGAAAATTTCAATAATAATGACAAAGTTACATTAACCCTTTGTAATGCACCTTTCATGCAGTGGATCTATGACTAGATTCATGTTAGGAAAAATAATTTTTTTGATGGGGCATGGCTTTATATGTCCAGAAAAATCTCCATTTTTATATTTATATATTACAATTAATTGTAAGCCTTTCACACTGTACGCACATATTTTAAATTCTATAACATTTATAGTTATGATCATTATAATTAATTAACATGTGTACATATTAGAAATGGCAGAATTCGTTAAGCGAACATGGAATCATGGAAGATCTTATTTGAAGTTAATGTGCACTTAATTTATTTATAATATCTTGGGTATAATAGAATACTTAAACACATAATTTACCTGATCAATTTCTAAACGTGTCCCGATATTTTAATTAACTTACCCATTTTAGTTTGGTCCAAAATCTGGGTTGTTACACTCTCCTCCCCTTAAATGAATCTGGTCCCCAGATTCCAGTTCTGATCCTTCAATCAATTCGGGATAGTGCTTTTTCATTTTCTCCTCTGTTTCCCATGTAGCCTCTTCGGTTGTCTGATTCCTCCGCAACACCTTTACTAATGGAATCCTTCTATTTCTAAGTTCTTGATATTTACGATCCAATACTTGTACTGGTTTCATTGTGAAGGTTAGATTTGGCTCCAATTGTGTTTCCTCCACTGAGAGAATGTGAGATTCATCTGGATAATATTTTCAAAGCTGGGAAACATGAAAGACGTTATGAATTCCTGTGAGATTTGGTGGTAAATCCAATCGATAGGCTGTTTTCCCAATTCGCTCTTGAATTTCAAATGGGCCAATGTATCTTGGATTCAGCTTTCCACCCTTTCCGATTCTCGTGAATCCCTTTCTGGGTGAGGCTTTCAAAAATACTTGATCACCCACTTCAAATTCTAGATCTCGCCGTCTCTTGTCCGCATAGCTCTTTTGCCTGTCTTGGGCAGCTTTCATCCTTTGTTGGATGATCTGTACTTTCTCAATCGCGTCTTGAATCAGATCTGGAGGTGTAGCTCGATGAATACCATCTTTAGTCCATCTCCAATCCTCCAAATCCCAATACAGTGGAGATCTGCATTTTCTACCATACAGAGCTTCATACAGTGCCATCCCAATCGAGGCTTGATAACTGTTGTTGTAAGCGAACTCGATCAGGGTCAATTGTTTGTTCCAACTCTCATGGAAATCTAACGCGCAAGCCCTTAACATATCTTCTAGGTATTTGATTAACCTTTCTGATTGACCATCGGTTTGTGGGTGAGCTGCAGTGCTGAACTTCAACTTAGTTCCCAAATAGCTCTGCAAGTCCTGCCATAACTTTGAAGTGAATTTAGGATCCCTATCCGAAACGATGCTTATTGGAATTCCGTGCAGCCTGACAATCTCCTGATGATACAATTCTGCCAGTTTTTCTACCTTATCAGTTGATTTTACTGAGAGAAAGTGAGTTGATTTGGTCAATCTATCAATTATAACCCAGATACTATCGTAACCGCCTCGAACTTTAGGAAGTCCTGTTAGAAAATCCATAGTCACTTGTTCCCACTTCCATGTTGGTATTGGTAATGGTTGTAATGTTCCACCTGGTTTCTGATGCTCGACTTTCACTTGTTGGTACGTGAGATATCTTTTTACGAAATCTGCCACATCTCGTTTCATTCCATTCCACCAATAATGTGCCTTGAGATCCTTGTACATCTTGTTTCCTCCAGGATGAATTGTATAAGCAGACTTATGAGCTTCTTCAAGGATTTCTCTTCTCAAAGTTGTTGGAATGTAGACCCTATTCTTGTATCTGAAGATGCCCGTATCATCAAAGCCAAAATTTAAATCTGGGGTCTCCTTGATCCGTTCGGCCTGTCTCCGAACCCATTCATCGGTCGTTTTTGCTTCCTTAACTCTTTGGCTCAAATCCGACTTAATGGTGATATTTGCCACTTGTGGTTCGGATGTAATACGAACTTTCTCTGGCGCAGGTTCACTTGAAGTTGAAGCTCCTTTCAAGCAAGCTATACTCGTTTTTCTGCTTAAAGTATCCGCTACTATGTTTGCCTTTCCTGGATGGTATTGAATTCTACAATCGTAATCTTCTAGGAACTCCATTCATCTCCTATGTCTCATATTTAGTTCCTTCTGGGTAAATAGGTGTTTCAAACTCTTATGATCAGTAAAGATATCAAATGAAACACCATACAAGTAATGTCGCCACTTAGCCAATGCGAAAATGACCGCTGCCAACTCCAAGTCATGGGTAGGGTAGTTTTGCTCATGGGAACGCAACTTTCTTGATGCATACGCAATAACCTTTCCTTTCTGCATCAATACGCATCCCAAGCCTTCTTTTGAAGCATCTATGTATACTGCATACCCTTCTGATCCTTCTGGTAATGCTAGTATGGGTGTTGTGGTCAATCTCTTCTTTAACTCCTGAAAGCTGGTTTCACATTTGTCATCCCACTGAAACTTCAGGTTCTTTTTGGTTAACTGAGTAAGTGGAGATGCAATCTTGGAAAAATCTCGAACAAACCTCCGGTAGTACCCAGCTAATCCCAAGAAACTCCTTACTTCTGAAGGTGTCTTAGGTTGTTCCCAATTCATAACTGCTTCGATCTTGGATGGATCAACTTCTATACCATTTCCTGAGATGATATGTCCAAGAAATGCAACTCGATCTATCCAAAACTGACATTTGCTGAACTTGGCAAACAACTGATGTCGTCGCAGGGTTTCCAACACAATACGAAGGTGTTCTGCATGCTCTTCTTCTGATTTAGAGAATACTAGAATATCGTCAATAAAGATGACAACGAACTTGTCAAGATATGATCTGAAAATCCGATGCATCATATCCATGAAACCTGCTGGGGCATTGGTTAAACCAAACGGCATCACGACGAATTCAAAATGCCCATACCGTGTGTTAAATCCAGTCTTGGGAATGTCCTCCTTTTTTATACGAAGTTGATAGTACCCTTGCCTAAGATCGAGTTTGGAGTAAACTCTCGATCCTTGCAATAAGCCGAATAACTCCTCGATGTGAGGTAGAGGATATTTGTTCTTTATTGTCATTCTATTCAGCTCTCTATAGTCGATGCACATCCCGAGGGATCCGTCTTTCTTCTTTACAAACAAAACTGGGGCACCCCAAGGTGAGGTACTCGGACTGATGTATCCACTGGCCAACAAATCATCCAGTTGAGTCTTTAATTCCTTTAGTTCTGTCGGGGCCATTCTATAGGGTGTCTTTGAATATGATTCTGCTTCTGGAATAAGGTCAATCACAAACTCAATCTCTCGTTCTGGTGGTAGTGAGTTTAAACTCTCAGGAAATACATCAGGAAACTCCTTGACCACATCCATCTCTTCTAATTTCACTTGATCCTTCGGTCGGTTGAGCAAGTAGGCAACATGTCCAGTAGCCCCAACTCTGATAAGTTGTCTCGCCTCCATTACTGATATGATAGGCACCTGCATTACTTTACCGTCTTTAACTTCCTTCTTAGTTAATTTTTCAGCTTCCAAGATGACTTTCTTCTCGTAGCAGTTCACTTGTGCCCGAAGCTGGAACAACCAATCCATACCCAAAATAACCCCATACCTTTCCATCGGTATCTCGATTAGGTCATCCAGATAGATCTTATTATTAATCTTTACGGGACAACGTCTATAAATTCGATCGGTTGTAAAGCTAGATCCCAGAGGGGAACTATCCTCATACACGTAAGGTAAGCACTCAACATATACAGATAATTTCAAAGCAACATCATGCGAAATAAATGAGTGTGTCACACCCGGATCATATAATACCCTAACTGGGATGTCTAAGATGTTTAGCGTACCTTCTACAACTGTAGTTGGATCCACTTGTTCCTCTTCTCCCCCCAATGCATATGCCCGAGCACGAACAATTGGTCTCCCTGCTCACCCAGCCTGTTGAACATTTCCCACTGGTGCTCTTCGACCTTGTTGTGGTTGTGCCTTTGGGCAGTTTCTGATGATGTGTTCGTCACTGCCGCACCGTATACAATGGCCTAACTTCCTCCAGCAATTGTCTTCCTCATGATTTGGTCCACCACAAAATCCACACTTATGTTCTGGAGCATGGGCCCCCATTGGGCGTTGAGCTGCATTAGGCTTGTAGCCTATAGGTCCATTCCCAAATTTACGAGGCTTTTTGTATGTAGGTTGGTTTGTCCTTATGAATGGCCTCTTGGATCCAGAAGATTGATTCATTGTGTTCATTGGCACAGGAACCGATCGCATATCTCGTATCTCAGACTCCACTTCCATTGCCCTCGACACTGCATCAGTATACTCGATGACTTTAGAAGCCATCAAGGCGTATCTTATTTCATGCCTAAGCCCTTGGATGAATCTTTTAGTTCTCCTCCTTTGATCCGGCACGATATGAGGTGCATAATTGATTAGACGAGCAAATCGCGCCTCATATTCCGCAACATTAGCATTTCCTTGAACCAACTCCATAAACTCTTTCTCCCTACGATCCCGAATCACTTGAGGAATATACTTATCTCGAAACTCAGTTAGGAATCGATTCCAAGTAATTGGTCCTCCAATAGCCTGCCATCCTTGTCGTGTGAGTTTCCACCAATCTTGAGCAGGACCTTTGAGGAGGAACACTGCAAATTCTACCCGATCAGGATCTCCGATTCGAGTAACTTGAAAAATTTGTTCCATTTCAGATATCCACTCTTCAGCCTTTAGATCATCAGTCTGGCCATAGAACTTGGGCGGATTATACTTGAGAAACTTATCTAGTGCTTTCTCTTCTGCCTGCACTGGTCCTTGACACTGTTGCTGAGCTTGCTGGGTTGCTTGTTGGACACAAGCTTGTGCAAAATGACGCGCAAAGTCGTTAACATTTACATTCTCAGGTGCAACTTGTTCTGGCACTGGTGGTGGGATCTTAGCACGAGGGGGTCTTCCGAGTGGCATTTCTGTAATCACAACTTACTGACAGTATGATGCATGATTGATTAGATCGTAATCATATAAAGCACAGAAATATCACATACGCATCTACCACAGGTACACATAAAAGCACATAATGACTCAAATCCTACAGCCGTACAATCTAGACTCACTCCAAGACTCACCCTAGACTCATTCTAGACACGGCAAGAGCTCCGGTTTCCAAACCGGGCTCTGATACCACCCAAATGTGGCGCCCTTGCCACATCCCGCACTGAGAAATACCCCAAGTGTTAGCTTTGGGCCTTCACTCGAGATCTCTCCCAGCGAACGACAAACAAACAGATAAAAGCTAGCATAGCGGAAGCGTAAAACAACAATACTCAAACACATAAGTCAATTACAAGGCCGATAAGGCCGACGACAAACGACAACTGTAATAGGTATAGGTACATAGACTATACATACTGAGTTTCTCACAAAGGAGAAATTCCAAAACTGTAAACTTCAAAACAAACCATCTAAATGGCACTTGACGACCTAGACCAAACTTGCTGCTTATTAACACCTGCCTGAAGCCAAAACCAGAATAAAAGGGACGTTAGTCAAAGTGACTAAGTGAGGGGGGTTATACATATACATAAACAAAATCACAAGCTTGGTTCACATTTTTCCTTATTTTTGAAAACGAGATGTAAACGTATAAGAAGGAGTAGCTTTTACTTTGTATGAAAACACACTTGTGAACCAATAATCAAAAGGATCGATCAATCATAGTAACCCGGCGAGTACGGGTAAGTTCTCCAACCTTTCACACCCTGAACACAAGAAACACAAAACAGAAACCAGCCTTCTCCCTCCAATTGTTAGTCGAGGTGCCCCCCAACCAACCACACGATCACATAGATGGGGGCAATATGCCCTGGTACCAATAACCTCACTCTATACGTAACGCAGTCAACCTCCGGCTACGTCCCGTATAGAGCTTTACAGAAGTACGTAGTAAAGATCAGCCTTTGGCGCACACCTCCGGGCTTCACCCACTAGATACTTCGGGGCCCATATTCCCCAAGGGCGTCCCCAAGGGTTCTATCAGATTAAAACTCGCTTTTCAAAACAGTTTCACACTTTCAAACACTTTCTTTCTCTTAACCATTTCACAGTTCAAAATCACACTTTTGGTTCACTCACACGTATGTATAATATAACAAGAACCCGTTTTTATAAGGAAATCCAATTTTTCAATAGAATACTAAAATATTACAAAACAGCTAATAATATATAGTATCAACGGGTCAAAACCAAACTCAATAAATAAGGGCTGGGTTTTAAAGAATATATATATTTACATAATATATGTTTTGGCCCCAGTTGAAAATATTTTAATCCCTCACCTTAACTTCTTCGAAAGTTGAAACGAAAACGACCGACACGATCAGGGCTCCTCTTTAGGAACACCTGTGATACACATATAACTGCAAATTATCACTTGACTGACTCATACGGCTATCACATAAATCAAGTTATACATATCAATTTAAGCACTCACATAACCGTACATGGCTTAATCGAATAGAAACAATAAATTTGAGAAATTCCGTAATTATTTCAATAATAAAACTTATAGCATTTTCAGAAAAATGAAAATTTGACTAATTGGGTTTTTCTTTAAAATTTCTTGATTACATAAAATATCTCATGAAATCCAAATATAGATTTATTTCCACCATATGGGATCATCTTCGAGCGTAACTTAATCAGAATAAATACCAATTCCAAAAATATCAAACCAATCACAATTGTAGGATTATCGATAATCTTTATATTTGCTGAAAGACTAAACTAAATAAAACAACATAAACTTATCAAACGATAATCATAACAAGATTTCAAAGAGTTAGATTGACAGAAATACTCACTAAAGTGATACTCAATAAGATTAGAATTTTTGATCGTACGAAGCTAAAAGCCGAAGTCGAAATTATATGCGAGGCTCCAGTAAGAAACTCTCTATTTCTAAGTTGCATATATATATATATATATTTTATTATTATTATTTTTTTTTATTATTTTTTTTAATAATATCAAACTCTAAATTTAATCAGATAAGTATATCAATTTTTCAGAAACATCACATAAATCACAATTATGAGATTATAAATAAATCTGATACATATTCCCAAAAATCAAATAAATTCAGGAAACATTTCATCACAAAATGTATAATAGAACATCAAATAGCTAGTATCCAAATCAGGTATTTAACGGATAATAAAAGGAGTTACTCACTAGAAATTTTCGTCTGAAATTTGGAAGATTTTTGGCCGATTAAATTAAGAAACTTTCTGTATCTGCACTCTCTTTGTTATATTCATCACTTTCCTTTCAACTTTGTTTCCAATTTCCTCACTGAGTAATATAAGCTCATTTGGGGTGTATGCACACATTTCCGACGTTCTTAACCAATTAACTATTTACTATCATTAATGGTTGGCAGGAATCCTAAGGCTTGTAAATTAAACCAAATAAGGCCACTTGTCATGTAACCATTCCAAATAGATGAGTAAGCATTTTTCTGTAGGTCTGGCTTATCCGAAATAAAAGATACAAGCAAATACTTAGAAATAAAGTTTGCTACTCACCTACGTCATATGCATGTATATATACAAAAATCCATTATTTAATTATACATAATATTCAACTTTTGTTAACATATACAAGTACGTGCATGTATGTAGACACACACTAATCATTCAATTAAATGTTCTAAAGATATGCATGCACGTGTATAAATCATAAATTTAATGTAAGATGTAATAAAAACAATCAATCAATTAACATAAAGTAAACATCATAATATTACTCTTAGCAATATTTAAATTATCAAAACACTTAACGCTAAACGAGTTGTTAAAGTTAATATATTGCAGACAATTTAATTATGTCGAAACACATATTTAAATATTCAATTATAATTAGTTTGAACATTGTCCAGTTTTTCATATAAAATAAGATTTAATTAGACACGTAGGTTACCAATTTTTTTTTTTTATTATTATTATTATTATTATTATTATTATTATTATTATTAATATTATAGATATGTGGAATGCAGGAAAATTTCAATAATAATGACAAAGTTACATTAACCCTTTGTAATGCACCTTTCATGCAGTGGATCTATGACTAGATTCATGTTAGGAAAAATAATTTTTTTGATGGGGCATGGCTTTATATGTCCAGAAAAATCTCCATTTTTATATTTATATATTTATATATTACAATTAATTGTAAGCCTTTCACACTGTACGCACATATTTTAAATTCTATAACATTTATAGTTATGATCATTATAATTAATTAACATGTATACATATTAGAAATGGCAGAATTCGTTAAGCGAACATGGAATCATGGAAGATCTTATTTGAAGTTAATGTGCACTTAATTTATTTATAATATCTTGGGTATAATAGAATACTTAAACACATAATTTACCTGATCAATTTCTAAACGTGTCCCGATATTTTAATTAACTTACCCATTTTAGTTTGGTCCAAAATCTGGGTTGTTACAATAACCACTTGTTTTACAAGTCTTGTTTGAATGTTAAAGTTGCTTTTTATCAGAACATTATTATGTGACCTCATTCCATGATTATGACATGTTTTATGATAACTTGTCTATGTGAGTAGTTTTGGTTACGAAATAGAAACTTATAGTTGATCACCACTCATGGGTGAAGATCTGGACGGACTAGGGCTCCGGTATTATTACATAATACCTGGTTACTATAGGTGAGGTTAACGTTTTCAACTGGGATCATGAACCCAATACCCCTTTATCTTCAAAAAAGTATAGTACATAATCCCCCTACCACTTTATCTTCAAATAAATATGAACCCAATATTGATATTGTTGTAGTATTTTTCTATTATCGGGTACTAACTAAGGAGTTTCTTGGTTAATCCCACTATAGATACTGATTTCACATTACTCTCAAAATTATTACTTCATTCTTATTCAATTACTATAAAAGATCCTTTCAAATAAAAGTCTCTCGGTAAAAATCCTAAAGTTTTATAGTTTCACTCAACCACCCCTCACTTAGTCTGTAACATCCCGACCGATCAGACTTTCAGGTATATTTTTATGTGCGCGATTTAATTAATTAATTACGTGAATACTTGATAGTTATTAATTCTTATGTGGATATTTGATAATTATTTGGTTTAAGAATGAATTCGTTTTGAACGTTTAAACCCTCTACGCTTGAAATTTTGCCCTATTCGTGTCCGATTTCAATTCTGTTTCTTGCGAATTTTTGATATGCGTGAATTACTTGAGTTATGAACTTGACTATATGTTCATTTTATATTTTGTAATTTGTTTGGTTTGTCTTTTCATTTTAATTTTGGAGACGGAACCTAAAGGAGCCTAAAGAGCATTTAGCGCGCCTTGGGTTCCGGGAAGCACAAATTGAGCTCGGGAATTCGGATTCGAATTCCGTCACCTCCGTTGAACTCGTATCCATGATTTGGGTTCAATAAACATAGCCTCATATTTTTCTAAGCTCATTTAGACCTCCGAAATTTAACCGAAACAAGCTTCGTATGCCATTTTAGACCTTTGCCCACTCTTTTATTCATAACTTTTGATATATTTGACCAAATTAAATAAACCTTGGCCCCACATACTCCTAGCATACTCCTCTATCAGCCATAATCCCCTCATTTCGTTCCAACCTTGGAGAGAAGAGAGAAATAGCTGCTCAAAACCGAGACCAAGAAGGAAGCAAAATTATACTATTCACCTTCCAACCTTTTGAGCTCAAATCCTCATCAAATCCTTCCATTTTCGAAAGGTAAGCTTGGAATTTGTTTCTCCATCTTCTCTTCTTTGTTTAGATACCTTATTTGCTCAATTTGGTGGTGATTTGATCAAGATATGAATATTTCTATGAATAGTAAGGGTTTTGCCAATTTTGAAATTATAGCTTGATCTCTTGGTGTTTTGTTGGAGTTTTTGCATCCTAATTGATCTTATGACATTATAATATAAGTGTATGGTCTGATTTTGCATGAGAATCTAGGAATCTTTAGGTTTCAATTTGGGTTTTTGGCATAAACTTGAAGATATGTATATCTCTTACATTCCTTCACTTGAATCTTGATGTTTAGCTTCGATTTTGACATGGATTGAGTGAATATATGACATATTATGATCCTAATATGTTCTATCTTGAGTTTGTATGAATTTGGATGAGTTTTGGAGAGTTTTGGGGCTGAAAATTCGAGTTTTTTTGGCTTCCGACTCAAATCCACGGGGGTGGATTTTCCCTTTGAAAAAAATCCGCCGGGGTGGATTTGAGTCAGAAACTCCTGAAAAATCCATGGGGGTGGATTTTCCCTTTGAAAAAAATCCACCGGGGTGGATTTAGGTCAGTGGCTCCTTTTGCCCCAAACTTTGGTTTTCTTGTTTTGTTTCGCTTTCTTTTCGCTTTCCCAACCCTAATTTGATCCCCATGCTTCTTATAACATGTTATATTGTGTGTTAAGATTTATGTTATGAATTTATAGTTCGTTTTACATCCTTGTTTATGATATGTGAGTTCATATGCAATGTGTGACCTTATATGACCTAAACATGAATTCATCTCATTTCATTTGCATCATTTACACGCATGTGCATTTGCCGAGCGTTTATGTGGTACATTTTGAGTCTAAGATTATCCCTTGTTATTTGTTTTGTGTAGTTGACCCTCCCGTTGACGACGAGGTTGTCCCTTAGGCGTCCGGTTCGCTTTCTTTTGTCACCGCTACGCGTTCGGAAGGTGAGGTTTTATTCTTTTAGATATTATGACCTAAAACCCTAAATGTTTTTAATCCCGCATGCTATTTATGTATACTATATGTTAAATATATGTATGGTATGTACTTTGAGGACTTGTTCTCTTTGTTATAAGTTTTTGAAAACGATTTGTATAAGTACATAAACTATTTTACATTTGTTTTGAAATCCTTTCGTTAAGTGTGAGTGTGTAAGCGAGCTTTGAACTTTGAAAGAGAAGTTTACGAAAATTATGAATTTTGAATTATGATTTGGGCCCGGAGAGTGGCATGGTATCTCGGGACGGCCGAGGGGTCGCCGGGCTCTTCCATCAACACTTTCCTTTGAGAGTCTCGCCTAACCTTAGGAGGTTGAGGAAGGGCGTTTCTCTTGAGCCGGTGGATTCAACCGCCGAAGGTTTCAAGGAAGTAATTAACCTTGTTTCGTGTGAATTTGACTGATAGTTAGGGCCATCAACCCTTCTATCACCCGGAGAAGGATGGTTTATGAATTTTGCTTTGATTATGTCTTTGTTTGTAGGAGTTGGAGGTATAACTCGTACTCGCCGAGTTGTTTGAATTCGTATGATTTATGAAACGGGAATGGATTCTTAAATACTTAAAATTTGTGATTTTGGCTATGGCCCTTACTTCTTTTCATTATATATAGTTATTATCATGGGAAATGATTTAGTTTGCAAAAACCATCCCCGGTTCATGGATCCTTTTATGATTTTGATTAAATGCTTTGCTCTATATGTATTATGAGTGTGTGTGTAGCCCCCTCACTAGTCATTAGGACTAACCCTCATGGTTTTCCCTTTTTTTTTTCCTATCTTTGAGTTGCAGGTACCGTGGGAGTCGAGCTAGGCGGCAAGTTGTCTTCTAGTCTTACTTGTTTCATAGCTCGAGTCATCTTTATTACATTCGTAGTGGTTTATGTCTTATGTTTATGAAATTTATTTTCCGAATACTTTGATACTTGAAATATTTTGGCCCGGGAAGGGCATTGTAAATTTGTAGTTGGAAATATTATGCTCTTATGACTATGTGATATGTATATATGTGATCTTGGGGAATTTTGTATGAATTGCTTTTATCGCTTCCGCTATACCATGAACTGTTTTGTGCTCTGAATGAGGGTTAGGCCGCCTAGCTAGAGAGTGAGTTTTGTTTGTCTCCCATTCGCTATTGTTCGATGCGTGTACGGATTCTCCATTCCACTACACGTGTCGGGCTCTAGTGCGGGGGATGTGGTGCCCTACGCTCGGGGTGCTACATCCTTAGGTGGTATCAGAGCTCTCGGTTGCAAAACCGGAGCTCTAGAGTCGTGTCGGGTCTGCCTAGGTCGTTCGGCTTAGGGTTATGTGATTATTTGCATTCATCTTTACAATTATGTGAGTTAATTGTTTAAATTTTAATTAATTGCTTCCATGAACATACATTGAACCCCATGCATCAATATTTTCTTGATTTGTGAATTTTCAGGATGCCTCCACGAAGGAGAAATGATAGGGAACAAACCCCGGATCTTAATCAACCTCCTCCACAAGCACCACCACCTCCTCCATTGAATGCAGAAAATATTGTTCAGGCTCTCTTAAACCAGTTGCAACAGAATCAAAGGAATAATCCTTATGGGGAGGCTCAAGAGGGTCTAGTTACCCCGACTTTTAGGGAATTTCGGAACAACAACCCTCCGAAGTGGTACGGCGGTGATGATATTAAAGCAGAGGAATGGTTGTCAGAAATTTCGGGGATTTGGGAAATATGCCCTGCACCATCTCATGAGAAGGCAGTTTGCACGGCTCATTTTGTTCAGGGTCCCGCCTCTAATTGGTTGAAGGCTATGAGAGCTCGGTTAGAAAGAATGGGTGAAGAGTTTAACTGGGAAAGCTTCATAAGAGAATTTCGCCACAAGTATATCCCACCAAGTGCCCGTGAAAGAAGACTCCAGGAATTCACGGAGTTAAAACAAGGGAATCGTTCTGTTGAAGATTATATTTTGGAATTTGAAAGACTCGCCCCGTATGCCCCTCACATCACTAACGATGATACTCAGAAAGCCCGGAATTTTATTCATGGGCTGAGGTATGACGTTCAGAATGCTCTAAAGGCCGCTACTGTGGACACTTGGGAGAAGGCTACAAGGAAGGCACTGAAAGTAGAAGCTCATAATTTGAGGATGAAACCTCCGGCTTACTCTTCGGGGCAAGGTTCGAGCACCGGATCAAATTTGGGTAAGAGGCCTATCTCTCAACGTGGGCCTCCGGTCTTCAAGCCCAAAGGTTCTAATCTTTTTAATATGAAGCCCCGACCCCAAGGACAAGCTGTGGTACCCGCTCTACCGGCCCCAATTGAGTGTTCTTATTGCGGGGGTCCCAATCATACTTGTGATACCCCTGTCCCACATCGGGAAAATATGAGAGTTAAGTTCAGTTTATAAGTTAAAGAGTCCAAGTATAACCAATGGATATCCCTTTTGGGCAGTGGTTTAGGCCCAATTTCACGGTGGGCTTGGAGACTTGCGCTCGTGTCCAACGGGCCCGCGGACCTGGGGCGTGACAAATGGTATCAGAGCCGCTCGTCAGCCGCAGGAGCTAAGTGCTATACGGGGCAAAGTGCTACGCACATGGGAGCCACCTCTTGAGCCTGCGGGGCAAAGTGCTACATGTGTGGGAGCCACCTCTTGAGCCCGTAGGAGCCACCTCTAGAGTCCCAACGCAGACGAGTCGGTCATGGGCTATATGTCATGCCGCGACGAGGACGTCGCGATTCTGAAGGAGGGGTGATTGTGATACCCCTGTCCCACATCGGGAAAATATGAGAGTTAAGTTCAGTTTATAAGTTAAAGAGTCCAAGTATAACCAATGGATATCCCTTTGGGCAGTGGTTTAGGCCCAATTTCAGGTTATACTCGGTGGGCTTGGAGACTTGCGCTCGCGTCCAACGGGCCCGCGGACCTGGGGCGTGACAATACTGAGGAGACGTGCCGAAAGAAATTGGGAAGGTGCTATGGTTGTGGGGAGCCCGGTCACATGATCAACGCTTGTCCTAAGAAGAAGGATCCTCAACCCTTGAATACTAGGCCTCCGAGAGCTCCTATCCAAGCCAGAGCCTATGCACTTGAAGGTAAAGAAGAGGATGCCGAGGTGGATGCAAATGCCGTCGTTGAAGGTACTATTAGCATTCATGGCATTCCATTACATGCATTATTTGATCTGGGAGCAACGCATTCTTTTATTGCTTTCCGATGTGTTCCTGCACTTTCTTTGCCTGTTGCTTGCTTTGATGATTCCTTTGTTGTGAGTTCCCCACTTGGGGGCAGTTTGGTAGCGGACCGTGTGTTTCGTGGGTGCCCTGTTGTTGTTGAAGATCAAGAGTATCCGGCAGATTTGATTGAGATGCCTATCAAGAGATATGGGGTAATTTTAGGGATGGACTGGTTGTTTCGACATCGAGTCATGATGGATTGCTTCGCTAAGAAGGTGACATTGGGTTCTACGGTATTTGCGGGTCAGAGATTGAAGGCCTGCCCGTTTATATCCTTTATGGAAGCAAGTAAATTGTTCCGGGACGGTGCAACGGGCTACGTGGCCTATCTTTTGAATAAACCGAAAGATCAGGCCAAGCTCGAGGAGACGGAGATCGTGAAGGAGTTCCCCGATGTTTTTTCGGAGAATTTGGGGTCTTTGCCTCCGGATCGGGACGTCGAATTTGTAATAGATCTCTATCCCGGAGCGGAACCTTATGCGAAATCTCCCTACAGGATGGCTCCAGCGGAGTTGAAGGAGCTGAAGGCGCAACTTGATGAGCTCTTAGAGTGTGGTTACATTCGCCCGAGCACTTCTCCGTGGGGTGCTCCTGTCCTGTTTGTAAAGAAGAAAGACGGGACATTGCGGATGTGTATTGACTACCGTGAGCTAAACCGGTTAACGGTTAAAAATAAGTACCCACTTCCTCACATTGAAGAGTTGTTCGATCTTCTTCAAGGTTCGTGTGTTTATTCTAAGTTGGATTTAAGACAAGGGTACTATCAGTTGCGTATCCGGGAGGAAGACATACCGAAGACGGGTTTCAACACTCGTTATGGGCATTTCGAGTTCGTGGTCATGCCTTTTGGTCTTACTAATGCCCCAGCCGAGTTCATGGATATGATGCACCGAATATTCCGGCCCTACCTCGATAAATTCGTGGTCATCTTTATAGATGATATTCTGGTGTATTCGAGGTCCGTTGAAGATCATGCGCGGCATTTGAGAATGGTATTATCTACACTTCGAGAACATAGATTGTTCGCCAAGTTTAGCAAGTGTGAGTTCTGGATTGAACGGGTTTCATTTTTGGGTCACTTTATCTCAGGGAATGGGGTTGAAGTGGATCCAGCAAAGATAGAAACGGTTATGTTATGGAAACAGCCGAAGAATGCCTCTGAAGTGAGAAGTTTTCTAGGGTTAGCGGGGTATTATAGGCGCTTTGTGAAAGACTTCTCGAAGATTGCTTCCCCGTTGACTCGGTTAACAAAGAAAGAGGTTAAGTTCGAGTGGGACGAGGCGTGTGAGAAGAGTTTTCAAACTCTTAAGGAGAGATTGACTTCTGCACCGGTTTTAACCCTACCCGAGGGTTCTGAAGGTTACTCGGTTTATACCGATGCATCGAAGGAAGGGCTCGGTTGTGTCTTGATGCAAAATGGTAAAGTAGTAGCATACGCCTCGAGGAAGTTAAAAGATCACGAGAAAAATTATCCCACTCATGATTTGGAATTAGCTGCGGTTGTTTTTGCTTTGATGAAATGGCGTCATTATCTTTATGGGGTTACTTTTGAAGTTTTTACCGACCACCAAAGCCTTAAGTATTTGTTTACACAGAAGGATTTAAATCTAAGGCAAAGACGTTGGGTTGAGCTACTTGAGGACTATGATTGTAGAATTCAATACCATCCGGGTAAGGCTAATGTAGTTGCGGATGCTTTGAGCAGAAAGGTTAGTATCTCGAGTTTGGGAGCAGGTTCAAGTAAACAGAGTTCGGTATCCTTGGTTTCAGAGGCCCGTTTGGCAAATATATCAGTACAACCGGATTTGAGGCAAAGATTGATTGAAGCTCAATCTAATGATTTGGAAATTCAAAGATTAGTAGCTAAGGCAAGGATTGATCCAGAGACAAAATTCGGGTTTGATGATTCGGGATTATTCCGGTTTAAGGCTCGGGTGTGTGTTCCAGATGAACTTAAGCAGTTGGTGTTGGATGAGGCGCATAAGTCGGCTTATACGGTACATCCCGGTACTACTAAGATGTATAGAGATTTAAGAAGTTTGTATTGGTGGAACGGTATGAAAAGAGATGTGGCCAATTATGTAAGAAGGTGTCAAACATGCCAAGTGGTGAAAGCTGAACATCAGAAACCGGGGGGAACTCTCCAACCACTTCCAATTCCTGAATGGAAGTGGGAGCAAGTGACGATGGACTTCGTGTCCGGCTTGCCAAGGACCAAAGGAGGTTTCGATGGAATTTGGGTCATAATTGATCGGTTTTCGAAGTCGGCTCACTTTCTCAAGGTCCGGATGTCCGATAAAGTGCCTAAGTTGGCCAAGTTGTACCGGAAAGAAATTGTGAGATTGCATGGTGCACCTGTCAGTATTGTTTCAGATAGGGATCCACGGTTTACAGCGAGTTTCTGGCAGGAATTACAGAAGTGTATGGGAACGAAACTTCAGTTTAGTACTGCATCTCACCCACAAACGGATGGACAATCCGAGAGGTTAATTAAATATCTTGAGGACATGCTTCGTGCTTGTGCTTTAGACTATCAAGACTCGTGGGATGAGTATTTGGATTTGGTCGAGTTCGCCTATAATAACAGTTTTCAGACTTCGATTGGTATGGCTCCGTATGAGGCATTATATGGAAGGAAATGTCGATCACCTTTATTTTGGGATATTGATGAATGGAGATGGACAAAGGATGGTAAGCTCGAGAGAGCTAAGAAACCAAAGGAGATCCAAGATACCATCGAGAAAGTGAAAGTGATTCGACAAAGGCTAAAGGCGGCTCAGGACCGATAGAAAAGTTATGTGGACAAAAGAAGATGACCCTTGGAGTTTGAAGCGGGAGATAAGGTTTTTCTAAAAGCATCTCCTAGAAAAGGGTTTGCTCGGATTGGTAAAGGCGGGAAGCTTAACCCGCGCTACTTAGGCCCCTTTGTAATTCTTGAACGAGTTGGGGAAGTAGCCTACCGACTTGATCTACCACCGAGTTTGACCGGGATACACAATGTTTTCCATGTCTCTCAACTCCGGAAACACTATCCCGATGAGTCTTCTATAATTCCAATCAAAGAGGTGCAACTAGAGCCGGATTTGACAATCAAGAAGTACCCGGTTAAAGTTTTGGACCGGAAGATGCAAGAATTGAGAAACCGGCAAATCCCCTTGGTAAAAGTCTTGTGGCGTGATCAGAAATATGAAGAAGCCACTTGTGAAACCGAGGAGAAAATGAGACAGTTGTACCCGGAACTTTTCAAGACCTCGCTTCGGACCTGAGGACAGGTCCTTTTGAAGGAGGGAGGTTTGTAACATCCCGACCGATCAGACTTTCAGGTATATTTTTATGTGCGCGATTTAATTAATTAATTACGTGAATACTTGATAGTTATTAATTCTTATGTGGATATTTGATAATTATTTGGTTTAAGAATGAATTCGTTTTGAACGTTTAAACCCTCTACGCTTGAAATTTTGCCCTATTCGTGTCCGATTTCAATTCTGTTTCTTGCAAATTTTTGATATGCGTGAATTACTTGAGTTATGAACTTGACTATATGTTCATTTTATATTTTGTAATTTGTTTGGTTTGTCTTTTCATTTTAATTTTGGAGACGGAACCTAAAGGAGGCTAAAGAGCATTTAGCGCGCCTTGGGTTCCGGGAAGCACAAATTGAGCTCGGGAATTCGGATTCGAATTCCGTCACCTCCGTTGAACTTGTATCCATGATTCGGGTTCAATAAACATAGCCTCATATTTTTCTAAGCTCATTTAGACCTCCGAAATTTAACCGAAACAAGCTTCGTATGCCATTTTAGACCTTTGCCCACTCTTTTATTCATAACTTTTGATATATTTGACCAAATTAAATAAACCTTGGCCCCACATACTCCTAGCATACTCCTCTATCAGCCATAATCCCCTCATTTCGTTCCAACCTTGGAGAGAAGAGAGAAATAGCTGCTCAAAACCGAGACCAAGAAGGAAGCAAAATTATACTATTCACCTTCCAACCTTTTGAGCTCAAATCCTCATCAAATCCTTCCATTTTCGAAAGGTAAGCGTGGAATTTGTTTCTCCATCTTCTCTTCTTTGTTTAGATACCTTATTTGCTCAATTTGGTGGTGATTTGATCAAGATATGAATATTTCTATGAATAGTAAAAGTTTTGCCAATTTTGAAATTATAGCTTGATCTCTTGGTGTTTTGTTGGAGTTTTTGCATCCTAATTGATCTTATGACATTATAATTAAGTGTATGGTCTGATTTTGCATGAGAATCTAGGAATCTTTAGGTTTCAATTTGGGTTTTTGGCATAAACTTGAAGATATGTATATCTCTTACATTCCTTCACTTGAATCTTGATGTTTAGCTTCGATTTTGACATGGATTGAGTGAATATATGACATATTATGATCCTAATATGTTCTATCTTGAGTTTGTATGAATTTGGATGAGTTTTGGAGAGTTTTGGGGCTGAAAATTCGAGTTTTTTTGGCTTCCGACTCAAATCCACGGGGGTGGATTTTCCCTTTGAAAAAAATCCGCCGGGGTGGATTTGAGTCAGAAACTCCTGAAAAATCCATGGGGGTGGATTTTCCCTTTGAAAAAAATCCACCGGGGTGGATTTAGGTCAGTGGCTCCTTTTGCCCCAAACTTTGGTTTTCTTGTTTTGTTTCGCTTTCTTTTCGCTTTCCCAACCCTAATTTGATCCCCATGCTTCTTATAACATGTTATATTGTGTGTTAAGATTTATGTTATGAATTTATAGTTCGTTTTACATCCTTGTTTATGATATGTGAGTTCATATGCAATGTGTGACCTTATATGACCTAAACATGAATTCATCTCATTTCATTTGCATCATTTACACGCATGTGCATTTGCCGAGCGTTTATGTGGTACATTTTGAGTCTAAGATTATCCCTTGTTATTTGTTTTGTGTAGTTGACCCTCCCGTTGACGACGAGGTTGTCCCTTAGGCGTCCGGTTCGCTTTCTTTTGTCACCGCTACGCGTTCGGAAGGTGAGGTTTTATTCTTTTAGATATTATGACCTAAAACCCTAAATGTTTTTAATCCCGCATGCTATTTATGTATACTATATGTTAAATATATGTATGGTATGTACTTTGAGGACTTGTTCTCTTTGTTATAAGTTTTTGAAAACGATTTGTATAAGTACATAAACTATTTTACATTTGTTTTGAAATCCTTTCGTTAAGTGTGAGTGTGTAAGCGAGCTTTGAACTTTGAAAGAGAAGTTTACGAAAATTATGAATTTTGAATTATGATTTGGGCCCGGAGAGTGGCATGGTATCTCGGGACGGCCGAGGGGTCGCCGGGCTCTTCCATCAACACTTTCCTTTGAGAGTCTCGCCTAACCTTAGGAGGTTGAGGAAGGGCGTTTCTCTTGAGCCGGTGGATTCAACCGCCGAAGGTTTCAAGGAAGTAATTAACCTTGTTTCGTGTGAATTTGACTGATAGTTAGGGCCATCAACCCTTCTATCACCCGGAGAAGGATGGTTTATGAATTTTGCTTTGATTATGTCTTTGTTTGTAGGAGTTGGAGGTATAACTCGTACTCGCCGAGTTGTTTGAATTCGTATGATTTATGAAACGGGAATGGATTCTTAAATACTTAAAATTTGTGATTTTGGCTATGGCCCTTACTTCTTTTCATTATATATAGTTATTATCATGGGAAATGATTTAGTTTGCAAAAACCATCCCCGGTTCATGGATCCTTTTATGATTTTGATTAAATGCTTTGCTCTATATGTATTATGAGTGTGTGTGTAGCCCCCTCACTAGTCATTAGGACTAACCCTCGTGGTTTTCCCTTTTTTTTTTCCTATCTTTGAGTTGCAGGTACCGTGGGAGTCGAGCTAGGCGGCAAGTTGTCTTCTAGTCTTACTTGTTTCATAGCTCGAGTCATCTTTATTACATTCGTAGTGGTTTATGTCTTATGTTTATGAAATTTATTTTCCGAATACTTTGATACTTGAAATATTTTGGCCCGGGAAGGGCATTGTAAATTTGTAGTTGGAAATATTATGCTCTTATGACTATGTGATATGTATATATGTGATCTTGGGGAATTTTGTATGAATTGCTTTTATCGCTTCCGCTATACCATGAACTGTTTTGTGCTCTGAATGAGGGTTAGGCCGCCTAGCTAGAGAGTGAGTTTTGTTTGTCTCCCATTCGCTATTGTTCGATGCGTGTACGGATTCTCCATTCCACTACACGTGTCGGGCTCTAGTGCGGGGGATGTGGTGCCCTACGCTCGGGGTGCTACATAGTCACTTTGACTAACCCCTCGCTCTTTTCAAATTCATGATTTCAGGTATTGCCATCGCTCATTAGCTGGTATCTCGAAGCATAGAGAGTCCATTATCTTATGCATATTAGATCAGGTTTCTTAACTAAGCCAAGTTAGACTATAATCTTGTATATTTATTATATTACTTCAGTATCATACTCTTAGATCATGAACAACTCTAACCCTACGATATTGCTTCTAAATTTTCATAGGTTTCAAATTATTCTAAATTCTTTTATTTACTGCCCCAAACATAAGCTGTTGTTTTAAATGTTTCAAATTTCGCTGCCATGTTTTCTTACTCTGATATCGTATAGCATCGTCCGTTCGCCGGCGTGCCTCTTAGGTGCTAGGTCTCACATCCGCCTAGGAAGTGCGACGGTGCGGGGTTGTAGCGTATTTGGGGGTGCTACAGCTAAGGTGGTATCAGAGCATCAGGTTGCTTTGGTATCCTTGGTGCTCTTTCTTAAAAATCTTAAATTTTCAAAAAATTTCAATGTTTCAAAATGCTTTCAAAATTGATCCCTTCAAGTTAGGAAAACCTTTTTCTTCTCATTTCCCTTCATGTTCCTGTCTCGAGTCTTAGAATCGCTTCAAGATACCGATAGTGCCGATATAGTTTCATGTTATACCAATGTGTATTCTATGTGTTAGTAATTCTAGCACTATAATTGAGATTTTCTATTTCTATGGCAATCTGTGAATCATTCTTAACACCATGCATTATATCTCCCTATGTGATTCTTTGTAAGAATGAGTAACATTCTTGGAGGAAATAAAACCCTGGATCTCATCAATGACCAAAAGTACGGTACACATTCTTAACACGCCAGTTACGGTCCTGTGACCCTAGCGCCATGCATTCAATCATTAATTTATGTGTGCCTATATGTTTCCTTGTTGAACAATTTACATACAAACTTCGAAGTAAATTCCCTTTTGGAATTTGCCTCATTACGGATCAGTTTATAAACACTACCCTTACCGGGATGGTAATCATCGAATCCGACCTCACTATCCAAGACAAGACATGATATCCTACTAGGAAAGAATGAGAAGTTGGGAATTAGAAACTATAAGGTCATTTTAGAAAGGAATTAGTGATACGTCGCCTATCTTTTGAAAGGCCGACAGATCACTATTAAATCAGAGAAGTGGAGATGATATTGAATTTAGGTTGTTTTGAGCAACACCAGAAAGGGTGACTCGGCGGAGCACAACAATGTTGAGAAGTCATTTCGACATCTCAAGAATCTCAAGTATGCTCCAAATTAGATTTGGGTAAAAGGTATTACTACTTGAAGGATCAAGAAAAGAGCACCTGAAAACTTCTTTCAACGGTTGCTATCTCGAGAGACACCACTGGTTTAACCATTTCCCCCATAACATCTACCCCGTAAAGTGTACCGGGTTTTCAAGTCATATCTTAGCAAGTTACCTTGATCGTTATCGGTAACATCTATGTGAATTGAAGGACATTGGATGGACATACCAAACATCTCTAAATAGCATTAGGCACTTTGCCGGATCACAAGCCAAACACTAAGTTCAAGGACCGACCCGAGAAAACACACGGTCAAGCCAAGCCCTTACCCGCCTGAATGGAATTCTTATCTCCTTCGTCTGGTCCTTACCTTACTATATAACATTCTTTGAAAGTTTACTTTCACCCCGCGAACTTCTATTCCATCCCTACCAGTCCTTCTTTTCTCATCGGTTTGAGTGAAAGCAGAAGTTGAATAAGGGTTGAGTGTTTGCTCAGTGTGTGAACCTCAGCGAATCCAGATTTCAAACTAAAGAATATCACTTGATCACATTATTTCCACCCGAAGGAGTTAATTAACACCTCAAGGATGAAGATAATGATAAGTTGAAGCCACTAAGGAATCTATTTGAAATGCAAAACTTCATGGGCAAGTCATTACAAGAGGGTAGTTGAAGACTTCTAAAAAACAGCTACACTCAAGGACTAGAAGTAAAAAGGTCAATGAAGTAGCAGACAAATTTCCAAGTACTGCAGCAAAGACTGATTTCTGCAGCAGTACAAACCCTGCCTAAACAAAGGATGTTTATAGTTTACACCAATGCCTCTAAATAAGGGTCAAGGTAGGTATTGGTGATTGGAGTAGAAGTTAAGCTCCAAGGAAACCTAAGTCCCTCTATAAGGAAAAGAGCGACAACGGAATATTGGAATTTGGGAAAAAGGTTGCAACCATCGTTAATCCCAACATGGTAAATGGATCAGAGCACAAGGAGTTCAATGGTATATAAGTCATCGTTGGAAGGGTGATAAATTCAACATGCCTCTTGCCGGTTAAGACTACAGATAAGGGAATCAAAGCTACATCATTGTTTTGAAGAAATATTCGGGAGATGTTGGGTGCCAAGTTTTAAGAAATCCTCAAAATGATAAGAAGTTAAAGTGGATGAGTTAAACCAAGGGTGTACAATTTTCCTTAAATATATTAGGATACATTGAACTCCGTACTTTGCAAGTACCCTACTGGAGAATCTCCAGTTTTAACAATGGAAGAAGTATCGTTGGAATTAAATTTGACTTAGGATTGAAACCGGTTGAGGAAAATTCCCTAGTCGAGGTCTTTTGGAAAGGATATAAGAATGGGGAAACAATAAGGAAAACAAATGGAAGTATGGAAAACACTACCCAAGATATTCCTGGACAATAAGAGAATCTGAGGACAGATTCTTTTTAAGGGGGGAGGATTGTAACAGCCCTAAACAGGACCTAGCTGGAATTGGTAAGCCTTGAAAGAAAGTGAAAGCGTTTATAGACTTTGATCCGTCAAATGTTCTTCATGCATCACATTTCTATGTGTTTTAAGTTGTTCTTACGTGCTATTATGTGACTTTGGGAGAGATCTCAACTAAAACTCCATATTACTATTCATTTTCGAGCCTCCATTCCCTCAATAGAATACTAAAAACTCAAATCTGTATTTCTTGGATACCTTAACTCACATCTCTTATTTTAAACTCATTTTCGGAAATTTAACATCAGAGTTACGATTTTATCCCTATGTCATTATTTATCCACTAAACGATATCCTCTTATCTCATTCGTAGAACCTTAGAGGCATGAAACTGTTGGTGAGGTCATTCCAGACAACTCTCTGGAAATTCGAAAATCCCCTTATTAAAAATTGAGCAATTTCGAATAAATAGGTATTTTATCACGGTAATAAAATTCCTAGCATTCCATCAATAGGATTTAGGACTTAATAAGTGAAGGTAATTGCTGTCTCACGAGTCATGGGGTAATTAGTGTAGCTTATTAATTCTTAGTTTTCTGATTAATCACTTTAAGTAATTAATATTTCTTTACCATTTTGGAATGGGCGATGTCTCACGAGTCGTGGGTCATTCTGGACTAAGTTTGGTTGAGATCTTATGACTGATGGGTCCTGCTCAACACTAAAGTAGATATGGATGTCTCACAAATCGTGGGTCCAAAACTAAGAATGCTTGGGATCCTAGTACCCATTGAGAAAACAAGTTTCTTCCACTACAAGAAAAATGGGTTCTTACTACAGACAAATATGTAAAAACCCGTATCAGGACCTAGCTAGAAACAGTAAAACAAAGAGGACAAGAATGTGCTTATATACCTTGGTTCACCTTTACAAATGTTCATGCATTGCATTCTTATGTGATCAACGTGCATTCATTAGTCGTATTGTGTTTTAAGGGGGATTTCCTTACCACGAACCAAATTTACTATTCATTTCCCGAGCCTACCTTGTCCTAGCATCTCATTGAAGCCCTAGAGGTTCATAACTCATGTTTCCCAGTCACATGAACATGTTTTCTGTAACGCCCCAGTTTTTCAGTAATAATAATGTGACGTAATTGTTTATAAATTGCGCAAATTAATTATTTAATTATATGATTAATTGTTTATAACTGTTTTTATTTGATTTAAAACCGTAAACTTTTGTTACTTTAAATTTAATTCATTCTATTTCAACTTGATATTTAGTGTTTAGTTTCTTAAATTAAGGTTTTTCGTTACCTTAATTGTTTCGGTAATTTCTTTAATTAATTACAACATGTTACTAGTTTGTTTAATTTATTTAATATGGAATTTAAGTTTAGTAATTTATTTATAACAATATGAATTCGTTCATGCACTTAAGTGTTCTATTTCTACTTCGTTCTTATATGTAATGATATCGGATTGGTTTGGAAATTTAATATGTCGTAAATATGTGTGTTATGAACATGTCTATATGCTCGGTTTATGTTTTCGGATTCATTTGACGTGTTTATGAATTTAACTTTGATTGTGGAACCAAGTCGGGGGCTAACGAGCAATTAGCGCACCCTTGGTTCCGTGCGTGATATCTTGAGCTCGGGAATTCGGATTCGAATTCTGTCAACTCCGTTGCCTTCGTATCGACGATTCGGAGACAATGGAACAAGCCTCATACCTTTTTGAAATCATTAAGACCTCCGAAATCCAACCGTAACGGACAACTCGTGCAAGAAGAGCTCCTTTGGTTGACTAGTCTTCATGGTGGGGCCCCATAACACTCCTTAACCTAACCATACCTTAACCATGGCTTGTATACTTGAGTTAAACCCTTCTCTTATCCTTTTAGCTGCAAAAACCGAACCATACATCTCCTCTTGCAGCTGGAACTGATCGAGAGAGAAAGAGAGAGGAGAAGGAAGAAGAAAACCTTGGCCTTTTGTGATTTTGAGCTCAAATCACCATCTTCCTTCACCAAAACTTCAAGGTATGAATATTTATGTCTTCTCTATTCAATTATGCTTGATATCGTCTATTTAAACCATGATTTGGATCAGATTTGATTAGGGTTTGAATTATGAGATTGGTATGAACTTTTAGGAATTTTTGCTCTTGTGACCTATATGTTTGTGTGGCTGAATTTCTTGCTTATATGTGATCATATGAACTTGTTTCTTGTCTTATTTCTTTCCTAACTGATAGTATATGATGTTAGGAGGATTTTATCTCTTGACCCTTTTATGAAATTATGAGATATAGAGCTCCAAACTTGATGTTCAAACCGTTTCCCCTGTTTTCGAACTGCTGTGTGAGATTTGGTGTTGTTGCATGATCATATGGGCTCCATTTCGTGTGAAAATGCATGGAGTTGATGTACACTTATTGCTCTACATGTTAACATTCATGCTTTAAGTATTGGGTTCCATTTGAAGCCTCAAAACCGAAGTACATGGCCTGTTCTTATGCATGATTTTTGACAGAATTGTTGCTGTTACATTTTGTAACTTGTTGATCATTCTAATGTGCTTTAAATGGTACCATTTTGCATATATATGATGTATATAAGTTGTTTAGTATGTTAGCATGCATTCCCCAAAGTTTCAGATCCAAATTCAAGCCCTAAGTACTTGATCAAGGCATGATAGAATCATTAGGGCTCATATGTCCGATTGTAGCGACCCAGTTTTGTTTCACGGTTTCGATGATCTTAACGTGTGATTTAGCCTTTGCACTCTAAATGAAAAATGTTCATAACATGCCAAATATGTTGTATATTAAGTTTCAGAGCATTTGGAGTTCATTTGGTATGCCTTTGGGTTGAATTTGTATGAGTTCAGTTTTGCCGGTAACATTTTTACGTGTGATTTAGTTCTGTACCATGACACCCCCGTGTCTCATTTACTCATAAGAGGGAGACACGGGCGTGTCACACCTTCTGGGCAGCTCTGTACTGAGCCACGCCCGTGGCTCAGTTGGGCTAGGGTTGGTGACACCCCCGTGTCACTTCCCATGCGCAGTCTTCGTTACTTCCTCTTCGGTTTTTGATTTGTTTCACCTCCTTAATGACTTTATCTCCTTTTGTGTTAAACTATGAACTTGTTTTACTATATGTTAGGAGTAATATGGTGTAATTTCATGGCTTTTGGATGTGTTATAGGCATGCTTTTACGTAATGCCGTTTATGTGTGTTTATACGTCGGTTATGAATCGCATAACTTATTTTCCATATCATATGATTTCTTCTTGTTGTCAAACCTTGGATATATGCTATGTTATGTAATATGAGGTATATAGTAGCTTGTTGGGAGAGCTTGAATATATTCTATGCTCGTATTTGCATTCTTGAATTATTGGATTGGAAATATGAATTGAATGATAATGAATGACTTGGATTTATGAGTTAAATACCTTAATAATTCACACGAACATTTTCATGACTTAATATGATCTTTATGCCTTCATATCACGCTTGTGCATTGCCGTGCGTCATATATGGTTCATTTAGAGTCTTGAGTCTCACGAACACGTCTTGTGGTCTTTTGTACAGTTTGTCTCCAGGGTGGAGAGCTTTTGATCGTTCAGGCACTTGATGCTCGATCCTTGTTTCTTCACGGTTAAGGTGAGGGTGGTTTTTGTTTTAGCTATGTAACAAACCCTATAACCCTTATGTGAAAAGCTTTGGCCAAAACCTTATGATTATATATATATAGTTTTCAAACGAAATTATCGAGTAAATTCTTCTGAATTATACGTATGAGCGTATATAAGCTTGAAAAATGGTTTTGTAATGAGGCTATGCTCCAAACCGTGTGTCTTCATGCTAGCTACGGATTCGGATGACACGGAGAGGTACGTATATAGCATATGCCGAATTACACGGTAAGGTATGATTTCTTATAGTATGTATTGATCGAGTAAACCCTTTTCAAATGATTTATGAATTATGTTATGTACTTATGATTGTTATGTTTTGGCGAGACACATTTATTACTTATTACTTAACGGGCCCCGGGACTTAGTATATGTGGCTAACCGAGGAAGCAAGGGCTGACGGGGATCCCATATTCTAGTCCCAACTTATATACGGTGATACCGGCCCTCGCTAGGAGGTTTAGCGGGGAATGGGAGCTGAGTGCCCTTGGGGGAGTCATGAAACCCCATTGGCCTATTATTGAGGTGGTCGGGTCTTGCAAGCCCGTCCACCACCCGGAGGAAGAAGGTTGGTTATGATGTGATTTATACTTATGATTATGAACATGTTATGATTGATAGGTACCGTGCGGGAAGGCCGGGAAACGGATTGCCCAAACGAATATGATTTAGGATTTGATATATGAATTGTGTGTATTATGATATATCGCATGAACACCTAATCAACTTATTACTGATATTTGTCGTACACGGTCGGAGTTTGGTTGGAGATTGTGCACGCTCACTCGCCGAGCCTTATATTTTTGTATGATTTATGAATGTAATGAATTTAATATGAATTAGTCGTAAAAGTCGAGCATTGTTTATCGATTTTCTTGCCCTTTTTGGGAACTAAATTCAAATAAAACCTTGCTCGGGATTTATGATTTGCATGTGCATGTTTTATATAGATATATCGCTCCTACTCACTCAGTCTTCTAGAGACTGACCCCTTTCCCTCCCCATTCTTTTAGGGTGCAGGGTTGATCTTTGGAGTTTCGGGCTAGGCGGAGGTGTTTGAACTTTTTAAGTGGGACGAGTTAGGTTAGGAGAGTCTTTGCACTCACTCATGTATTGGATTTATGTCTGTATCGATTCTATGGTATCATGAACTTGAATAATTATGTAATCATAATTGAATTGTTTTATTGGACTGTAATTATGAGTTTAAAAGAGGCCTGAAGAGCCCAATTCTGGTTATGGTTGATATGATTGAACTCTGGCTTTGCTATGCTTTTTACTTTGTGAATTGGTATTCGTTGCAGGGTCTAGCTCCGCCTGGCTTAGGAAAGTTTTTATGTTTGTCTCCCGTTCGCTAGGGTTTGATACGGGTGCGGATTTACTATTTCGTTACTCGTGTTGAGCCTTAGTGCGGGGGATGTGGTGCCTCACGTGCGGGGTGCTACATCCTTAAGTGGTATCAGAGCCCGGTTGCAAAACCGGTGTTCTCGTGTCGTGTGTGAGTCAGTCTAGGTCGTACGGCTTAGGGACTATATGATAATGTGTGCATTGCATTGACCTTGAACATGAATTTGGCTTTCCTTGTTGAATTTTGTTGGACTATCTGTTGCATTTACATAAGGATCCTTGCATTAATTGTTGAAAATGTGTCATGGGCATGCACTAATCGCATGCATCTACTCTTGAAGTAAGCTATGATTTATAGGTTATGGAGATAATATCAAACCACGGCCAAGTTCTATGACAAAGAAGATCGATTGCAAACCTTCTGAGACATGGAAGATGGGCAGGATACTCCGGGGAGGAATGTGGAGAATGCTAGATGCGCGGCTTCATAGACTGAGTTACAATTAACGGGTAGGATTCAGAATGGGAGGTTTGACTTTGGCGATGCGATGGTAGAGGGAGATCTGGTGAAATCGGAATAGTAGTTAATCATGGAATTGTTGGGACTTAAAAGACTAATTTATGAGAATCTACTACTCGGAGTGTTTTAATTGGATTCAGCAAGACCTTTCAACCTAAAGGATGAAGTGAACGAACCTTGAAGATATTTGATCCTGGATTGGATCGTTGAAGAGGTCTCAATAATTAGGAGAGACTAAGATAAAATGGGTCCGGTAGGGGCTGTGTATCTGGGGTCGACAAGAAGGATTCTGATTAAGTCTAGTGAATTGAAATCAAGTCTATCGAAGTTAAGACCGGGAAGAGTTGGACTTGGGTGCTCTGGATTTCGATCGGGATGGTAAACTTATAAACAATAGTCACGGTAATCTTAAGCAAGGTGTTGAGTGGGAGATGAGTTCGTTTTTTTTTCAAAACCAAGCTGAATTGTCATGTTGTGAAGTAAAATGGGAGATATGAAGCAACAAATGGAAATGGTAAAGAAAGGCAATCACTCCTTGCAAGGATATCATGCGTTCAAATGTAAGCAATTGGAGGTGAAGTGAATTCACAAGGGATAGGCACAGGGTTCTTGATTAAGGTGATAATTAGAAGTAAAGGTCGAATTGCGAGGAGAAGTGTGGATGCTAACTCAGTGGACGTGGAAGAATTAGGGATTTAGAAATTGCCATCTCGGATAGTGGAAGATATGAGTGATGCGAAAGAGACTCATGGAAAACTTGAAGACCGTGGGAAAGCCAAGGGATAATCACCAAGTCAAAGTAACCTTGGGATCGGAAGAACAAGGAAAGCTACCGAGCTAATAACTTCCCACATCGGTGACAGGTTCCAAAGCATTCATAGCACGTGCATCATATCTTGCATTAGTTATTTATTCTCGTGACTTTATGTTTATTTGTGCATTTCTAATTGGTTTCGTTGCACTAATGTGTTGAATAATTGCTTGATGTAACTGTGACCCATGCATTGTCATTTTAACCCAACATGCATTTTAGTGTTTACTTGATAGGAAGCCCTTTCGCCTCAACTATCAAGTGTCAGTTCAACCGAAACGCATCTGAGTTATGAGGAGGAGAAATAATAGGATGACGTTAGAAGGAAGGTGAAATTGGGAAATAAGAACTCCCATTAAGGGATAGGTTCACGGAAACGAGAATTCAGAAGGAGAAGTGAAACCAGAGTTCCAGACAAGTATAAGGAAGGAGTTGCGGACATCAAGAGAACTGGGGAAGGAATTGAAAGGCCAAATCCTTGATTTCTATGTCAGTTAAATCTCACCTAATGGGATTTACTCATCGAGAATTTCGATAAAAGAAGAATCAATGGAGTTCAACCCGGGACAACAGAAATTTAAGGGGGAGAGCACGACCGAAGAACAAATCGGACGATTGAAAAGGTGCTCGAGGAAATATTTTAGTGGGAATGACGAAATTACAAATTAAGGAAGACCTGGAAGTCCTATTAGTGATGATCGGAGATAACTAAGGTGGCGTGAATGGTTAAGTGTTAAGAGGAAAACTAAGTTATTAAATTCGGGATGAAGTCCATCATTAGGAATGAAGGAAATGGTCTGGAGAATATTCTTATGGGTAGAATATGGATCTAAGGGTATTCAGGAGGCCAAGCGTGGTTAATTAAAAGAGTTGGTTGGGCGAATGAGGATTGAGGGAAATGGTGAAAACTGGAAGCAGTACAAGTCAAAAAGGGATCTAAGAATAATCCAAAAAGAATTCATCAATTGCTTCACCGAGGAATCTTGAAGAGGTTCAAGACAAGTTGGACACTGAGTTACTTTCAGGACAGATCATATCTTGGACAGCGACAACTCACAAATCGGAATTTTGTAACTACGGTGAACGGTACTTATAACATTCATGATACATGCATCCATGCAATTTTAACTTATATAATTTTTATGTTAGGTGCTTTCAGCTTGTATTGTGTTAAATTACTTGGAGTGATTGGATATCAATGTGGGCGACATTTATTACTCGCCTTGGGTGCCTTACGTGATTTTAAATTTGGTTTTGCGTGAGTTGCTTGGGAGTATTGGAGACTTCCTTGCTTTATTTTCGGTTAAGAGACGGGGATTCTCTTATTTTGTTTGAGAGACGGGGTACTCTCTTTGCTTGCGAGAGACGGGGTTCTCTCATTGTTGTTGGAGAGACGGGGTTCTCTCATTGCTGTTCGAGAGACGGGGCTCTCTCCTTGTTACTTGTGAGAGACGGGGAATCTCTCATTGTTTGTTTTCAGGCGTGTGTGAATCCGAGGACGGATTCTTTTTAAGGGGGAGAGATTGTAACGCCCCAGTTTTTCAGTAATAATAATGTGACGTAATTGTTTATAAATTGCGCAAATTAATTATTTAATTATATGATTAATTGTTTATAACTGTTTTTATTTGATTTAAAACCGTAAACTTTTGTTACTTTAAATTTAATTCATTCTATTTCAACTTGATATTTAGTGTTTAGTTTCTTAAATTAAGGTTTTTCGTTACCTTAATTGTTTCGGTAATTTCTTTAATTAATTACAACATGTTACTAGTTTGTTTAATTTATTTAATATGGAATTTAAGTTTAGTAATTTATTTATAACAATATGAATTCGTTCATGCACTTAAGTGTTCTATTTCTACTTCGTTCTTATATGTAATGATATCGGATTGGTTTGGAAATTTAATATGTCGTAAATATGTGTGTTATGAACATGTCTATATGCTCGGTTTATGTTTTCGGATTCATTTGACGTGTTTATGAATTTAACTTTGATTGTGGAACCAAGTCGGGGGCTAACGAGCAATTAGCGCACCCTTGGTTCCGTGCGTGATATCTTGAGCTCGGGAATTCGGATTCGAATTCCGTCAACTCCGTTGCCTTCGTATCGACGATTCGGAGACAATGGAACAAGCCTCATACCTTTTTGAAATCATTAAGACCTCCGAAATCCAACCGTAACGGACAACTCGTGCAAGAAGAGCTCCTTTGGTTGACTAGTCTTCATGGTGGGGCCCCATAACACTCCTTAACCTAACCATACCTTAACCATGGCTTGTATACTTGAGTTAAACCCTTCTCTTATCCTTTTAGCTGCAAAAACCGAACCATACATCTCCTCTTGCAGCTGGAACTGATCGAGAGAGAAAGAGAGAGGAGAAGGAAGAAGAAAACCTTGGCCTTTTGTGATTTTGAGCTCAAATCACCATCTTCCTTCACCAAAACTTCAAGGTATGAATATTTATGTCTTCTCTATTCAATTATGCTTGATATCGTCTATTTAAACCATGATTTGGATCAGATTTGATTAGGGTTTGAATTATGAGATTGGTATGAACTTTTAGGAATTTTTGCTCTTGTGACCTATATGTTTGTGTGGCTGAATTTCTTGCTTATATGTGATCATATGAACTTGTTTCTTGTCTTATTTCTTTCCTAACTGATAGTATATGATGTTAGGAGGATTTCATCTCTTGACCCTTTTATGAAATTATGAGATATAGAGCTCCAAACTTGATGTTCAAACCGTTTCCCCTGTTTTCGAACTGCTGTGTGAGATTTGGTGTTGTTGCATGATCATATGGGCTCCATTTCGTGTGAAAATGCATGGAGTTGATGTACACTTATTGCTCTACATGTTAACATTCATGCTTTAAGTATTGGGTTCCATTTGAAGCCTCAAAACCGAAGTACATGGCCTGTTCTTATGCATGATTTTTGACAGAATTGTTGCTGTTACATTTTGTAACTTGTTGATCATTCTAATGTGCTTTAAATGGTACCATTTTGCATATATATGATGTATATAAGTTGTTTAGTATGTTAGCATGCATTCCCCAAAGTTTCAGATCCAAATTCAAGCCCTAAGTACTTGATCAAGGCATGATAGAATCATTAGGGCTCATATGTCCGATTGTAGCGACCCAGTTTTGTTTCACGGTTTCGATGATCTTAACGTGTGATTTTGTAACATCCCGATTCTCCGGCTTTCCAGGTACGAACGTCACGGGTGTGCTAAGTGCGCATTTAATTATTTAAGCATGCGAAAATATGAATTATTTGGAATATTTGAATAATTGAAATAAGTGTTAAGTTTGAAACCTTAAACGTTTAAATCCTTTTCTAATCGTTTTCGATTCGTTTCACTCCGTTTTCAATTCCGATTTTTGTGCCAACTTGGATACTTGAATTATGTGAGTTATGAATGCGTTTGCATGCTCGTTTTAAGTTTTCGTGTTCGTTTGTCGAGGTTTTAAACCTTATGTATTTGACGAGGGACATGAGGGCCTAACTAGTTTTAGCGCACCTCTTGTTCCGGAGGCCATAACTTGAGCTAGGGAATTCGGATTCGAATTCCGGAAGATGCGTTGGACTCGTAACGAAGAGATGAAGCCAAGGAACCTAATTTGGTATTTTTCTAAGCTCATTTAAACCCTCGTTTTTCGACCGGAACGAACAGCTTGTGCTTAAGCCACCTTCTTTGACTAGTCTTACACTTGTGGGGCCAATTTAACCATGCTCAAGCCTAACCCTTGATATCTTGACTTGAGTTAAGTCTCTCCCTCTCCCTTATCAGCTGAAAACCGATCCAAACTCCCCCATTTTGAGCAGCAACAGATCGAGAGAGAAGAGAAGAGGAGAAGAAGAAAGCCCTCTTCAAGACCTTGTGATTTTTGGAGCCAATCTCTTCCACACTCCATGAACTCTTAAAGGTAAGTATATTTATGTATTCTCCTCTCTTCTATGCTTCATTTGATCCTTGAAATTCATGATTTGCATCAGATTTAATAAGGTTATGGAGACTTGCATGAATAGTTAGGGTTAGAGGTCATTTGTTGCTTCCTTGCCTTAGATTGAGTTTGTGGCTGATTTGGTTCTTCCTTGTTGATTATATGAACTCCTTTGCTTCCATTCTTGATTCTTACTTCATGCTAGATGTGTTAGGGTTGTTTTCTCTTTGATAACATGATTGAAACCTTGAGTTTTTGGCCATGAAACTTAAAAACCGAACTGCTGCAAATCTGCTCTTTTTTCACCAAACTGCTGTGACGTTTTGTGCTTCGTTGCTTGAGTTAATGACTTCCAATTCGTGTAAATTTGCATGGAGATGTGGTATACTAATTAGTTTATAAGTTAGCCCTGCTCTTGCAAGTTTTTAGATTCATTTTCAGCCCCTAAGTACTTGATCATGGCATGATTGAACTCATATGTGCGGTTTTGACGCCCCAGACTTGATGCATGATTTCGGTGACCTTAACGCGTGATTTAGCCTTTGAGTTCTAAATGAAATATGTTCCTAACATGCTAAATATGTTGTATATCAAGTTTCATAATATTTGGAGTTGATTTGGTATGCTTTTGGACTGATTTTGTTTAGTGTCAGTTTTGCCGTCAAATTTTGTATGCGTTTTGGTGCTGTACCGAGACACCCCCGTGTCTCATTTGCCTTGAAAGGTGAGACACGGGCGTGTCAAGCTTCCTGGGTGTGTCTGTACTGAGCCACGGGCGTGGCTCAGCTTAGTTAAGTTGAGGGACACCCCCGTGTCCCTCCCCTTGCGCAGCCCTTGGTTTTCCTTTTCGGTTTTTGGTTTGTTTCACCTCT
This sequence comes from Lantana camara, assembly GCA_037501455.1. Taxonomy (NCBI): domain Eukaryota; kingdom Viridiplantae; phylum Streptophyta; class Magnoliopsida; order Lamiales; family Verbenaceae; genus Lantana; species Lantana camara. Next base: position 60,337,927 of record CM074857.1, on the reverse strand, counting down.
TTATTGTCTTTATCTTCGTTTGTGATGAACTATGAACTTGTTATACTATGTGTTGGGAGTATTGTGGTTCGATTTCATAACATTTGGATGAGATTTAGGCATGCTTTTGCCGAATGCCGTTTATGTGCGTTTTTGTATCATTTGTGATTTCCGTAACCCTTTTTCCCTATCATATGATTTCTTCTTGTTTTCAAGCTTTGGTAATGTGTTATATCATGTACTATGATGTAAGTAGTAGAGTTTTGTGAAAGATTGAATACGTTTGAATGTAGATTGAACTTAATTTGCTTTAATGCCTTTATTTGCCTAAATGACGGATCTTGTGCTTTGAATTTACATCATATGCACCCATATGCATTAGCCGAGCGTCTCTATGGTCTTTTTTGAGTCTAAGTTTGTTTGTCGTGTTTGTCTTGTTCAGAGGAGTCTCCCGTTCGTGACGTGGTTGCTCCATAGGCTTTGTTTTGGTCCCGTTTGCCCGGTTCGTCGGTGAAAGGTGAGGTTAGGTTATAGTTATACCCTAATGATATGTGCCCTATATGTTTGCATGTGAGATAAGCCTTTTTATATGTAATGCGTGCGAGTATGATTATGCGAGGTATGAATATAATATGAACATAAGACTAAGAATATGTTAGAATGTGATATGCTAAGAATCCGGTTTGCTATGCAGGTAAATACGCTAAGAATATGAATATGTTAGAATTATGATTAGGTTAAGCCTCATGCTAAGATATGTTATGTTAGGTTTTGATAGGATTATGTTAGGAACATATGGGGTTGTGAATAATTCAGGGTTATGCAATGTTTTATGAATACTTTATGTTTATGTATATGCTTCCGCTTATGCTATGTCCTTGAGGCTGTGTACCTCCGGTATGATATGCTTTACCCTTATGCCTTTACTATGCTTCGCGATATGAGATAGGTCGCGGACCTAGTTATGCTCTGATTATGGTAAGATTCTGCTTCCGATATGTCTGTGTGCGTGATATGCTCCGGGACGGCTTATTTTAGGTCGACGGAGGTTCCGTTATGATAAGTTCTGATCTGTTCTGCATCCGGGACGGCTTATTTTAGGTCGACGGATGATGTGTGTGTGCGTTTGGGTTATGTCCGTTTTTCGTTATGTTTAGTCATTTAAGAAGTAGTTCGTGAAACGGGAGTGGATTCTTAATTAATAAAATTTGGTTGTTTTGGCCTTCGGCCTAACTCTTTTATTCCCTATACTTAGTATCACGTGTGAAAATGATATTGGATTGCAAAAGCCACGCCCCGGTTCATGGATTCCCACCTATGCTTTGTGTTGTGCTCCCTATACGTATATATGGGTGCGTGTGTAACCCCTCACTCAGTTTTTGGACTGACCCCTCCCTTATGTTTTTAGTTCGCAGGTTTTGGTCCGTTGGTTCGAGCTAGGCGGTTTTGGTTTGCTTTCCTTGGAGTCTTGTCGGTCTAGAGAAGTCTGCATTTTGTATTTAAATCCTGTTGCATCTGTACGTTTGAAGTTGTAATATGAGTGTTGAATGATATTTGTTATTTTGAGTCCTGCTTTGTAAAGTTCGTGTGTAATCTGAGTTAAGTGGTTTGTAACCTTTATACTTTGCTCTGTTTAGTTTGTCTTATGCTTCCGCTTGGTTTGTTTTTTTTGTTTTGTGCACTCTGTTTGAGGGTTTAGGCCGCCTAGCTTAGGAGGATCTTTTGTTTGTCACCCGTTCGCTAGTGCTTGGTGCGTGTACGGATTCCCTGTTTCGTTACACGTGTCGGGTCCTAGTGCGGGGGATGTGGCGCCCTACGCTCGGGGTGTTACATCTAAGGTGGTATCAGAGCTCCGGGTTGCAAAACCGGAGTTCGTGTGTCGTGTCTGTTGGTCTAGGTTGTTCGGCTTAGGATTATGTGTGTCTCTGTCTGCATTCACTCTCATTACATGTGACTAAGGTGCTCTTAACTGTATTATTTTCTCTTATTTGTATTAATTGTTCATATGAGCATGCACTAAACCCTTCATGCATCGATATTCTCTTGAAATTGTGCTTCTTTAGGATGCCTCTAAGAAGAAGAACTCGTGAGAATACTCCTCAACCACCACCACCCACTGCAGAGGATATCCTACGAGCTCTCCTCGACCATCTTCAAAGGAATCCACAACCACCAAATCCTCAAGGTCAAGGACAAGGAAGAGTTGTCAATACGATTCATAAAGAATTCCGGGATAACAACCCTCCAAAATGGCTCGGAGGCAATGACATCGAGGCGGAAGAATGGTTAACCGAAATTACGGGGATTTGGGAGAATTGCCCGGGTACTTCACAAGATAAGGCCATATGTACCAGTCGTTATATTCAAGGACAAGCCTTAAATTGGTTGAAGGGAACAAGAGCTCGGTTGGAAAGGAATGGTGAGGAATTCAATTGGGAGAGCTTCGTTAGGGAATTTCGTGACAAGTATATCCCTCCCAGCTCCCGGGAGAGAAGATTACAAGAGTTCACGGATCTCAAACAAGGAGAGCGAACAGTTGAAGACTATATCCTCGAGTTTGAGAGGCTTGCTCCTTACGCTTCTCACATTACGGATGATGATGAGTTGAAGACCCGAAACTTTGTACAAGGATTAAGAGAAGACATTCAGTGGGCCTTGCGAGCTACCACGGTGGATACATGGGCTAAGGCGACGAAGAAAGCTATTAGAGTTGAGACTCGACAACAACGTTTAAAGCGTCAAACTTTCTACTCGGAGCTAAAATATGAATCAAGTTCGGGTTTGGGAAAGAGACCGGTATGTCAAGATGAACCTCCAACCTTCGACCCCGAAGAATTTCTTGATGCTATCAAGAAACCCCGACTTCCAACTCCGGATCCGATATGCACTCCACCGGAACCTAATCGATGCTCCTTTTGCGAAAGACCAAACCACACGGAGGAAACTTGTAGGAAGAAGTTGAGAACCTGTTTCGGCTGTGGAGAGATGGGACACAAGGTGAGATTTTGCCCTACAAATCCGAATCCGAAGCCCTTGAATATGATGCATCCAAGATCTCCGGAACAAGCTCAAGCCAATGTGGTGGAAGTCGATGAGGAAGTGAATGTTGAAGTCGAGGCCGAGCCTAATGTCATTGTCGAGGTGCAAGGTACCATAAACATGCATCACATTCCATTTCACGCATCGTTTAAATTTGGGGGTAACCCACCTATTTGTGTACTTGTCTCTTTATACGTGTGCTCTTATTTGCGTGTGTCTCTCTTCTTTCCTTATTACTTGCGCGTGTGATTGTTGTTGTTTAGTTGTCTCGTGGAGAGACGACTTTGAGAGTACGAGTGCTCTAGCTCTACGGTAAGTCGAGGGTCATGCTTTAATCGAGCTTCCTAGGTGTTTCTACAACCGCAAGAAGGTGTGAGTGGTGGAAGTCCGGTGACTACACCATTCATGTAACTCCGAGCTCTTGAGTTGACTTGAAATGAATCAAATGGTGGGTGTTGAATCTCGTTTAGACCCTCTCACCGTACGAGACAAATCGAGTTGCTCCTAGCCGGAACCAAATTGTGAAGGAGACCCCCGTCTACCCTTGAAGACCTTTCTCGGGCTAACCCTCGTCGGGACTTCATGAACCTCGAACTTGGGTAAATACGGGAGAGTTGCTAGCGGTTGGACCTGGAGGACCAGGTCCTTTTAAGGGGGGGAGATTGTAACATCCCGATTCTCCGGCTTTCCAGGTACGAACGTCACGGGTGTGCTAAGTGCGCATTTAATTATTTAAGCATGCGAAAATATGAATTATTTGGAATATTTGAATAATTGAAATAAGTGTTAAGTTTGAAACCTTAAACGTTTAAATCCTTTTCTAATCGTTTTCGATTCGTTTCACTCCGTTTTCAATTCCGATTTTTGTGCCAACTTGGATACTTGAATTATGTGAGTTATGAATGCGTTTGCATGCTCGTTTTAAGTTTTCGTGTTCGTTTGTCGAGGTTTTAAACCTTATGTATTTGACGAGGGACATGAGGGCCTAACTAGTTTTAGCGCACCTCTTGTTCCGGAGGCCATAACTTGAGCTAGGGAATTCGGATTCGAATTCCGGAAGATGCGTTGGACTCGTAACGAAGAGATGAAGCCAAGGAACCTAATTTGGTATTTTTCTAAGCTCATTTAAACCCTCGTTTTTCGACCGGAACGAACAGCTTGTGCTTAAGCCACCTTCTTTGACTAGTCTTACACTTGTGGGGCCAATTTAACCATGCTCAAGCCTAACCCTTGATATCTTGACTTGAGTTAAGTCTCTCCCTCTCCCTTATCAGCTGAAAACCGATCCAAACTCCCCCATTTTGAGCAGCAACAGATCGAGAGAGAAGAGAAGAGGAGAAGAAGAAAGCCCTCTTCAAGACCTTGTGATTTTTGGAGCCAATCTCTTCCACACTCCATGAACTCTTAAAGGTAAGTATATTTATGTATTCTCCTCTCTTCTATGCTTCATTTGATCCTTGAAATTCATGATTTGCATCAGATTTAATAAGGTTATGGAGACTTGCATGAATAGTTAGGGTTAGAGGTCATTTGTTGCTTCCTTGCCTTAGATTGAGTTTGTGGCTGATTTGGTTCTTCCTTGTTGATTATATGAACTCCTTTGCTTCCATTCTTGATTCTTACTTCATGCTAGATGTGTTAGGGTTGTTTTCTCTTTGATAACATGATTGAAACCTTGAGTTTTTGGCCATGAAACTTAAAAACCGAACTGCTGCAAATCTGCTCTTTTTTCACCAAACTGCTGTGACGTTTTGTGCTTCGTTGCTTGAGTTAATGACTTCCAATTCGTGTAAATTTGCATGGAGATGTGGTATACTAATTAGTTTATAAGTTAGCCCTGCTCTTGCAAGTTTTTAGATTCATTTTCAGCCCCTAAGTACTTGATCATGGCATGATTGAACTCATATGTGCGGTTTTGACGCCCCAGACTTGATGCATGATTTCGGTGACCTTAACGCGTGATTTAGCCTTTGAGTTCTAAATGAAATATGTTCCTAACATGCTAAATATGTTGTATATCAAGTTTCATAATATTTGGAGTTGATTTGGTATGCTTTTGGACTGATTTTGTTTAGTGTCAGTTTTGCCGTCAAATTTTGTATGCGTTTTGGTGCTGTACCGAGACACCCCCGTGTCTCATTTGCCTTGAAAGGTGAGACACGGGCGTGTCAAGCTTCCTGGGTGTGTCTGTACTGAGCCACGGGCGTGGCTCAGCTTAGTTAAGTTGAGGGACACCCCCGTGTCCCTCCCCTTGCGCAGCCCTTGGTTTTCCTTTTCGGTTTTTGGTTTGTTTCACCTCTTTATTGTCTTTATCTTCGTTTGTGATGAACTATGAACTTGTTATACTATGTGTTGGGAGTATTGTGGTTCGATTTCATAACATTTGGATGAGATTTAGGCATGCTTTTGCCGAATGCCGTTTATGTGCGTTTTTGTATCATTTGTGATTTCCGTAACCCTTTTTCCCTATCATATGATTTCTTCTTGTTTTCAAGCTTTGGTAATGTGTTATATCATGTACTATGATGTAAGTAGTAGAGTTTTGTGAAAGATTGAATACGTTTGAATGTAGATTGAACTTAATTTGCTTTAATGCCTTTATTTGCCTAAATGACGGATCTTGTGCTTTGAATTTACATCATATGCACCCATATGCATTAGCCGAGCGTCTCTATGGTCTTTTTTGAGTCTAAGTTTGTTTGTCGTGTTTGTCTTGTTCAGAGGAGTCTCCCGTTCGTGACGTGGTTGCTCCATAGGCTTTGTTTTGGTCCCGTTTGCCCGGTTCGTCGGTGAAAGGTGAGGTTAGGTTATAGTTATACCCTAATGATATGTGCCCTATATGTTTGCATGTGAGATAAGCCTTTTTATATGTAATGCGTGCGAGTATGATTATGCGAGGTATGAATATAATATGAACATAAGACTAAGAATATGTTAGAATGTGATATGCTAAGAATCCGGTTTGCTATGCAGGTAAATACGCTAAGAATATGAATATGTTAGAATTATGATTAGGTTAAGCCTCATGCTAAGATATGTTATGTTAGGTTTTGATAGGATTATGTTAGGAACATATGGGGTTGTGAATAATTCAGGGTTATGCAATGTTTTATGAATACTTTATGTTTATGTATATGCTTCCGCTTATGCTATGTCCTTGAGGCTGTGTACCTCCGGTATGATATGCTTTACCCTTATGCCTTTACTATGCTTCGCGATATGAGATAGGTCGCGGACCTAGTTATGCTCTGATTATGGTAAGATTCTGCTTCCGATATGTCTGTGTGCGTGATATGCTCCGGGACGGCTTATTTTAGGTCGACGGAGGTTCCGTTATGATAAGTTCTGATCTGTTCTGCATCCGGGACGGCTTATTTTAGGTCGACGGATGATGTGTGTGTGCGTTTGGGTTATGTCCGTTTTTCGTTATGTTTAGTCATTTAAGAAGTAGTTCGTGAAACGGGAGTGGATTCTTAATTAATAAAATTTGGTTGTTTTGGCCTTCGGCCTAACTCTTTTATTCCCTATACTTAGTATCACGTGTGAAAATGATATTGGATTGCAAAAGCCACGCCCCGGTTCATGGATTCCCACCTATGCTTTGTGTTGTGCTCCCTATACGTATATATGGGTGCGTGTGTAACCCCTCACTCAGTTTTTGGACTGACCCCTCCCTTATGTTTTTAGTTCGCAGGTTTTGGTCCGTTGGTTCGAGCTAGGCGGTTTTGGTTTGCTTTCCTTGGAGTCTTGTCGGTCTAGAGAAGTCTGCATTTTGTATTTAAATCCTGTTGCATCTGTACGTTTGAAGTTGTAATATGAGTGTTGAATGATATTTGTTATTTTGAGTCCTGCTTTGTAAAGTTCGTGTGTAATCTGAGTTAAGTGGTTTGTAACCTTTATACTTTGCTCTGTTTAGTTTGTCTTATGCTTCCGCTTGGTTTGTTTTTTTTGTTTTGTGCACTCTGTTTGAGGGTTTAGGCCGCCTAGCTTAGGAGGATCTTTTGTTTGTCACCCGTTCGCTAGTGCTTGGTGCGTGTACGGATTCCCTGTTTCGTTACACGTGTCGGGTCCTAGTGCGGGGGATGTGGCGCCCTACGCTCGGGGTGTTACAGATTTAGCCTTTGCACTCTAAATGAAAAATGTTCATAACATGCCAAATATGTTGTATATTAAGTTTCAGAGCATTTGGAGTTCATTTGGTATGCCTTTGGATTGAATTTGTATGAGTTCAGTTTTGCCGGTAACATTTTTACGTGTGATTTAGTTCTGTACCATGACACCCCCGTGTCTCATTTACTCATAAGAGGGAGACACGGGCGTGTCACACCTTCTGGGCAGCTCTGTACTGAGCCACGCCCGTGGCTCAGTTGGGCTAGGGTTGGTGACACCCCCGTGTCACTTCCCATGCGCAGTCTTCGTTACTTCCTCTTCGGTTTTTGATTTGTTTCACCTCCTTAATGACTTTATCTCCTTTTGTGTTAAACTATGAACTTGTTTTACTATATGTTAGGAGTAATATGGTGTAATTTCATGGCTTTTGGATGTGTTATAGGCATGCTTTTACGTAATGCCGTTTATGTGTGTTTATACGTCGTTTATGAATCGCATAACTTATTTTCCATATCATATGATTTCTTCTTGTTGTCAAACCTTGGATATATGCTATGTTATGTAATATGAGGTATATAGTAGCTTGTTGGGAGAGCTTGAATATATTCTATGCTCGTATTTGCATTCTTGAATTATTGGATTGGAAATATGAATTGAATGATAATGAATGACTTGGATTTATGAGTTAAATACCTTAATAATTCACACGAACATTTTCATGACTTAATATGATCTTTATGCCTTCATATCACGCTTGTGCATTACCGTGCGTCATATATGGTTCATTTAGAGTCTTGAGTCTCACGAACACGTCTTGTGGTCTTTTGTACAGTTTGTCTCCAGGGTGGAGAGCTTTTGATCGTTCAGGCACTTGATGCTCGATCCTTGTTTCTTCACGGTTAAGGTGAGGGTGGTTTTTGTTTTAGCTATGTAACAAACCCTATAACCCTTATGTGAAAAGCTTTGGCCAAAACCTTATGATTATATATATATAGTTTTCAAACGAAATTATCAAGTAAATTCTTCTGAATTATACGTATGAGCGTATATAAGCTTGAAAAATGGTTTTGTAATGAGGCTATGCTCCAAACCGTGTGTCTTCATGCTAGCTACGGATTCGGATGACACGGAGAGGTACGTATATAGCATATGCCGAATTACACGGTAAGGTATGATTTCTTATAGTATGTATTGATCGAGTAAACCCTTTTCAAATGATTTATGAATTATGTTATGTACTTATGATTGTTATGTTTTGGCGAGACACATTTATTACTTATTACTTAACGGGCCCCGGGACTTAGTATATGTGGCTAACCGAGGAAGCAAGGGCTGACGGGGATCCCATATTCTAGTCCCAACTTATATACGGTGATACCGGCCCTCGCTAGGAGGTTTAGCGGGGAATGGGAGCTGAGTGCCCTTGGGGGAGTCATGAAACCCCATTGGCCTATTATTGAGGTGGTCGGGTCTTGCAAGCCCGTCCTCCACCCGGAGGAAGAAGGTTGGTTATGATATGATTTATACTTATGATTATGAATATGTTATGATTGATAGGCACCGTGCGGGAAGGCCGGGAAACGGATTGCCCAAACGAATATGATTTAGGATTTGATATATGAATTGTGTGTATTATGATATATCGCATGAACACCTAATCAACTTATTACTGATATTTGTCGTACACGGTCGGAGTTTGGTTGGAGATTGTGCACGCTCACTCGCCGAGCCTTATATTTTTGTATGATTTATGAATGTAATGAATTTAATATGAATTAGTCGTAAAAGTCGAGCATTGTTTATCCATTTTCTTGCCCTTTTTGGGAACTAAATTCAAATAAAACCTTGCTCGGGATTTATGATTTGCATGTGCATGTTTTATATAGATATATCGCTCCTACTCACTCAGTCTTCTAGAGACTGACCCCTTTCCCTCCCCATTCTTTTAGGGTGCAGGGTTGATCTTTGGAGTTTCGGGCTAGGCGGAGGTGTTTGAAGTTTTGAGTGGGACGAGTTAGGTTAGGAGAGTCTTTGCACTCACTCATGTATTGGATTTATGTCTGTATCGATTCTATGGTATCATGAACTTGAATAATTATGTAATCATAATTGAATTGTTTTATTGGACTGTAATTATGAGTTTAAAAGAGGCCTGAAGAGCCCAATTCTGGTTATGGTTGATATGATTGAACTCTGGCTTTGCTATGCTTTTTACTTTGTGAATTGGTATTCGTTGCAGGGTCTAGCTCCGCCTAGCTTAGGAAAGTTTTTATGTTTGTCTCCCGTTCGCTAGGGTTTGATACGGGTGCGGATTTACTATTTCGTTACTCGTGTTGAGCCTTAGTGCGGGGGATGTGGTGCCTCACGTGCGGGGTGCTACATTTTCCAAGCTTCGAAATCCTTTCTTGATCATTAGGGGTATTTTGGGAAATTTTGTCAAAAGTACTATTCATTTTCCGAACCAGCAAACGCTATTTTATTCGAGAGACCTCAAAGAACCTATAGCTATCTTCTTAGAATTTTTCAACTCTCTTTTCAATGCTTTGAGGTTTCGTTTATGTGTCCAGAGCAATTTAAGAATTTATTTTCAAATAAAAATTTACGTCGGTAGGATATATTTCCTTCGATAGGATGATTTAACCCTTGAGATCATCACCATAACGTTCCTCGATTTTTCCTACACTTTTGGAAAGATTTTTGGACCTTCAAATCATACTCTAAGTATTTATTTCATAATTAAAATAATTTTCGAAATTCAAGAAAATCCTATCTTCCAAAGCTTATAACTTTTAAACCGTACGTCCGATTTCGACCCGTGAGTAACCTTTTCGAAGCTAATTTTATTTCCAAGCTCTTGGGCACTTTTCCAAATTCAAAAATACACAGGATAAAGGTGAAATTACCAGAATACCCCTGCTGTGACAATTATGTAAAGAAGGAAACCTATTTTTGGAATTTTCATAAGAAACCCCACCTTAAGTCCCTAAAGTAAATATTTATTGCACTTTTGTCCTTCCCAACAACTATAAATAAGTGTGTTGGGGTCTCATTTTTGCTCATTCCATTCTCTTTTCTCCCCCCTAGTGGCCGAACCCCTCCCCCCTTGTAAGGTATGTTTTCTTATTTTTTTATGTTATAATTAGTTTAATTTATGTTTTACTATATGTTTTATTTTATGTTTTAATTTATTTATTAATTATGCTAGGTTTAGGTTTTAATATATGTTTTATTTTATGCATGAATTATGTGATTTAATTTATGCTTTAAATATTCATGAATTTATGAATTATGTTTCCTATAGTATACTTTATTATGAAATGTGTTACATAATTTAATTATGTTACAATTTAATTATGTGATAATTATTATGACATGTTACATGTTACATTTTATTTATTTTATGATCATACTTAGGTGATTTAATTTATTACATGATTTAATTAAATGTTTCATGTTATTTATTGTTACATAATTAAAGTATAACCTATAGTTTTAAATGTTACATGTTTAATTAATTGTTACATATTTATACTTGACCAATTGATATATGTTATGGTATACATGTATAATATACGTATACGTATTTGATCCCAATATGTATAAATAGGTGTATACTTTCGTATAAATACTAAGTGTATTTTCTAAATAAATACGTATGTACTTTTGTATAAATACCGTATGTACTCTAGTATAATTACCGCATGTATTCTTGTATAAATACTGTATGTACCCTGTATAAATACAGTAGGTATCCCCGTATACATACAGTATAAATACCGTATTCATACTATATTAAATATACGTATACATATAGTATATATACCGTATACTTGAATAGTTACCATTGACCATTGACCCTTGACCTTTGACTTTGACCTTGACCAAGAATTTTGACTTTTAACCTAAATGATCGTTTTGAAAAGACGAATTCAACGGTCAAAGCCTTTTTCGAAAATTCTCAAAAACAGGGGATCAAAATAGGTTTCAAAGTTCACATTCCTTTTCTAAATGAGATTGTTTTATGACTCTAAGAATATATCCTTAAGTTCTTGACACGAGCTTTCAATTGAGACTAATCGTTTACTCGAATCCTTTGTTCGAAAAAGAGTATTCCTTGTTCAAGCTTTTTGCTCTCTTGCCAATCTTATGCTCCATTCTTAGTTAAATGATTCTTCTGCATTAAATGGTATTACTCTCCTATGTACTGCGTTACATGAATCCAATTATGCCTTCATGCTTTGATGATTATTGAATAATTATCATGAAATCTCGCTACATGATGTGATATGCTTTGATAATGTTTTGTCCTGTACATGTGATATCGTTATGAGCCATTGAATGACTTGAGGTCGTCCCTAATTGTTTATGTGACTATATGGTTTGTGGATAGAAACTTAATCATTCACCACTCACAGGTGAAGTCCGCATTTACTGTGGCTCTGGTATTATTGCATAATACCGTTTCTGTAGGTGAGGTTTAAACTATTTCAACTGGAACCATGAATATTCCTACGTATTCAAATGATTTCAAAATCAACGCCTTCGGGTGCAAAGATTCTTATCTTTCAAGTGTAACGTTTGGGACAATGCTTCAAGTTTAAAGTTAATGGTTTCTGATATACGTTATGTTCACTGCTATACTGTCTTGATTAAAGTTCCAGATGTTGAACTCTGTGTGCTTTTGCACCTTTGAATATTTTGGATAATGCAAGCCTTGAAATCATGTCTTGTGGGCCCTGACGGTATGGTTGAGTAGTAGACCGGGAGGCGTGCGCCAATGGCTACTATGATACTGGCCGTCCTTGTTGATCATGATGATGGTTATAATCGGAGGTTGGTTATACCACACCATGGTCGGGAGAGGTGGATGTAATTCCTCCCATTCATGTTTACGTCACCACGGGGTAGCACCCTGGGCGCGACAACTGGAGGAAGAAGGATGGTGCATGTGATCATGGGTGTCGGGGATCCTAACCAGTCTCGATACCAATTCTGTTAAATGTTTTCTGGGAGTAACGGTTGGAGACTGCCTAGCTTGCGGGCAAACTTTGGTTTTAAAGTCTGGTTCGTACTTTTGAAAATATCCCGTACTGTGTTCCCCGTTTATAAAGTATATATGAACCAGAAACACTGATGTGTGAGCTTGCTTGAAAATCCTGTTCCAAAGTAATGTTTTGAAGTACGATTTTGAAATAAAGATTCCGAAATTCAGTTTTAAAATATAGTTTCGAAGTAAATCCTTTTCTGAAAACCTAAAGTTTCAAGTACTTCTATTGTTTCAAAAGTCATGCCTCACTTAGTCCTTTTGACTAATACCTCTACCCTGTTTTCTGACCTCATGGTTTCAGGTTCAGTGATCGCTTGTTGGCTGGTATCTTGAAGTATAGGAAATCCTTTGTTATGCTCTTGTGGTCAGGTTCTTTGAACCATCTTGGACACCACCCCCTGGATGATCATGCAGTGTTCAATTAGGTACTTATCGGTCTAGCCTCCGGTGTCCTTTGTTACTTGTTTTCACTAGACCGAAATATCTCTTTCAATATTTAATTCCTGTATAGTCCTTGTACTTGGTTATTAGCCTCTTGTGTCTCCTGATTCATGTTTTGAAAGTTTTAAATTTCTCATATTTCCGCTGCAATGTTCCCTTCTAGTACTCTGATCTTGTAATGTTTTGTCCGTTCGCCAGCGTGCTTGTTGGGTGCTAGGTCTCCTAGCCACTCGAGAGGTACGGCAGTGCGGGGTTGTGGCCCCTTCGGGGTGCTACAGCTAAGGTGGTATCAGAGCCCTCGGTTACGGAAATCTGGGGTTCTTAGAGTCTCACAAGTATTCTCGTGTCTTTAGTGCTTAAATTGTGATTGATCACTGTTTGGGGTGGCCAACCAGCATGTGATTTGTTACAATTGTAGTACTAAAACCCTTTTTCAATCGAGTCAACCGTCTAGTTTTATCAACATCAAAACTCTTCAGTTCTATTGAGCCTTTTAGTACTTCTGGAAACCCATTCGCTCATTAGAGGTTACGATTTTCAGATTTTTACCTCCTTCATCGTCTTACTTGTATCTCCAACCTGTGGAAATTTCCTGTTTACACTTCCAGCCCGAACGTGCTTCAGGTCTTAGAGTTACTTCAAGATACCGACAAGGCCCATATATAATGTGGTTTGTGTGCTAATTGGATACTGATTACTTGAATACTGAACATTGATGACTTGTTGTTCCCTGTGTTGACAAGTACTAGCTAATTGATAATTGATGATCCTTGATATATAATAGTTACTTGAATATCGCTGATTGAATAATGGATGTTGATTGACTTTGGTTCTCCACTTTGATATGTACTTGATATTTGTTAATAAGTGCTCCGTGACATGTATACGTGTTTCATGAATATTGCCTCTGTGACATGCTGTGCACCATTCCTGACCCACATGCATTATATTTTAATTGTTGTTCCTGACTTCCAAAAGTACTTGCTTTGGAACGAAGTGGGAACTCGGATTTCGTTGATATGACCAGAAGTACGGTACACGCTCTTAACACGCCAGTTAAGGTTCTATAACCCTGGCGCCATGCATTCATCGCATCAAAGTTATATCTGGGCATACTTGTTCATGATTGAGTACTTGGTCATGTAAACATTTGAGATTTGCTTTGTTGCACCTTTGGTATATAAACGCATAACTTTATCGGATGCTAATCGCTACTATTCGTCGAATTCTGTCATGCTATTGGAATGAGATATGGGATCATCCAAGGAAAGGATAAGGGTTGGGAAGTAGAAGAAACGAAGTATGTGTTATGGAAAGTTAAACGGTAATCTTCGTGAGACGACGTAGCCTGTTATTTGAATAAGCAATAAAGATCAACTCTTGTAAGAGAAATAGAGGTGGTATATGAGTTCTTAAAGGAGTCCTTGGACACCAAAATTTAGTACCTCCAGAGCATAAGTGTGTTAGGACTATATCAGCCATGAGGAAGTAAGACCACTTTTGAGGAAAACCATAATGAACAACTCCGACTGAGTACGAGAGGATGGAAGAAGTAACCTATTAAAGTTATAAAATTGAGGTGTAACTACCATAACGTGTTGTTGTAGGAAACGCTCGCGTTATGTGAGACATCCAGTTGGTATAATGATACGAAGAGAACTGAATTCCCTAATAGTAAGAAAAATGTGATATCCCCTACCGCTGACCGAGAAGTTATTTGGAAAACTACGAGGTTCCCGATTATGCTTCAAGTTAGATTTGAATAGGGGCAGCGTGTCCCCAATTGAAGGTCAAAGAAGGATGTTCCAGGACCATTTTCCATGCAAATTTAAGGGCACTCCAATTTCACAAAGATATCGTGGAATTTACTATTATACCTACAATAATTGTGAATGTGTTGGATTTCCAGAGGATATCTTTACAAGTTATCCTGAGCTCCGTTGGCAACATCCTGATGTACTTAATGACTAAAGATGCATTATTCATATGACAACTAGTATTGGGCACTTCGCTGGAGCACAAGTCAACTACTAAGTTCAATGAATACAATTTTAGGTAGAAAAGAGAAACACTCTTTGATCATATCACCTCTGGCTCAGGAAGTTGCAGATAAACCTTCAAGGATAGAAACAATGATGGATTTGATATTATCACGAAATACATCTAAAGTAAAGGCTTCTTGTAAGATGGAATATTATAAAGGGTCTCCAAAGAAATTAAGTAAAGATTAGATTATGAACCCATAACAACCTTGTTGAAAAATAAAAAGGACCTCCTTGCTTTAGTGATGGACACTTTGCTGGATCACAAGCCATAAGCCAAGTTCAGATAATGCAAATTTTGGCTGGAGAAAGAGTCACCATTCTCGAGCGTATCGTAACTGTTTAGGGATCAGTGTGGATCTCTCAAAATTCGAAACAATTGTGAAGTGGAAACCGTCAAGGAATTTCCTTGAAGGAACGGAGGTTATACAACCTATACAGATGCATCAAAAGAAGGAGAGATAACATTTTGATGCGATATGGAGAAATAACAGTGCATACTTCAAGAAAGCTTAAACCACATGAGATCAATTACCTTACATATTACTTGGAGTTACCAGAAATCGTTTTTGCTCTTATCAAGTGGAAGCATTACCTTTATTGGGTTATATTTGAAGTTTTCACAAATCAAAAGAGTTTATTCTATCTGTTCAGTCAGGAGGACTATGACTGCATAATTTGGTACCATCTTAAGATCTAATGTGGTAGCTGATGCGCTAGGTCGGAAAGCTAGACTAGCTAACCCGATATATTAGCACCACTGAAATAAGAAGGGATGAAAGCACAGTCTAATGATACTTGGATCAAGGAATGTTCACCTTTTCAAAGGGAAGGATGACGAGACCGAAATCTAGAGTTAGTAAAGATGGGATTTTGAGGTGTAAAGGCAGAGTTGGTGTGCCGTCAGTAATTCAAGAAGAAGAATAAGACGATGCACATGAGACATATTATACGATACATCCTGGAGGGACAAAGATGTATCAAGATCTCACGAAACACCTCTGAGGGAATGGAATGGAAAGAGATGTAGCTGAAAATGTCAAGAAATGCTCAGCTTTCCAAGAGGTTAAAGCAAAATACCCAAAGCCAGGCGAAAAGTTATAAACCCTGCCAATTCAAACTTGGAGATAAATCAACAACTATGGACTTTATCACCAGCTTACCGTGAGATGGAAGAGGACAGAATAGTATATGGGTCATAATCTATAGATTGATTAAATCAACACATTTTTTATCAGTTAAGATAGCTAATAAGGATAACTCTCTGGCAAAACGGTATCAAGAGGAGATTGTGAGATCTCATGGAGCACCGGCTAATATAGTGGCTGATAGAGATCCAAAGTTTACATCATAATTTCGGCAGAGTATTCCAGAGTTATGAGAAGAAACTTAGACTTCATCATAACAGCCCATCCTCAGATATATGGATAGTCACTGCGGATGATAAAGAGTCTAGAGGACATGATGAAGGCATGTGCATTAGACAGTCGGGTACTTTGATGAGTCGTCCTAAATTTTAGTAATAAAGGAAGTACCGTGAGGATCAAGCTCAACCGATGGTTTAATCCAGATAAAGATTTTTGGAAATAAAGTTACTTGGTTTGAGATATTGGAAAATCTCCTAATAAAGATCCTGAGGAAAGGACACGATATTTGGAAAGTAAGGTAGGAACCGAAGAAAAGATACAAGAACATCACCCGAAGTTGTCCCTGGAACGGTTGTGGAATCTGAGGACAGATTCCTTTTAAGGGAGGAAGATTATAACAGCCCGTATCAGGACCTAGCTGGAAACAGTAAAACAAAGAGGACAAGAATGTGTTTATATACCTTGGTTCACCTTTACAAATGTTCATGCATTGCATTTTTATGTGATCAATGTGCATTCATTAGTCGTATTGTGTTTTAAGGGGGATTTCCTTACCACGAACCAAATTTACTATTCATTTCCCGAACCTACCTTGTCCTAGCATCTCATTGAAGCCCTAGAGGTTCATAACTCATGTTTCCCAGTCACATGAACATGTTTTCCAAGCTTCGAAATCCTTTCTTGATCATTAGGGGTATTTTGGGAAATTTTGTCAAAAGTACTATTCATTTTCCGAACCAGCAAACGTTATTTTATTCGAGAGACCTCAAAGAACCTATAGCTATCTTCTTAGAATTTTTCAACTCTCTTTTCAATGCTTTGAGGTTTCGTTTATGTGTCCAGAGCAATTTAAGAATTTATTTTCAAATAAAAATTTCCGTCGGTAGGATATATTTCCTTCGATAGGATGATTTAACCCTTGAGATCATCACCATAACGTTCCTCGATTTTTTCTACACTTTTGGAAAGATTTTTGGACCTTAAAATCATACTCTAAGTATTTATTTCATAATTAAAATAATTTTTGAAATTCAAGAAAATCCTATCTTCCAAAGCTTATAACTTTTAAACCGTACGTCCGATTTCGACCCGTGAGTAACCGTTTCGAAGCTAATTTTATTTCCTAGCTCTTGGGCACTTTTCCAAATTCAAAAATACACAGGATAAATGTGAAATTACCAGAATACCCCTGCTGTGACAATTATGTAAAGAAGGAAACCTATTTTTGGAATTTTCATAAGAAACCCCACCTTAAGTCCCTAAAGTAAATATTTATTGCACTTTTGTCCTTCCCAACAACTATAAATAAGTGTGTTGGGGTCTCATTTTTGCTCATTCCATTCTCTTTTCTCCCCCCTAGTGGCCGAACCCCTCCCCCCTTGTAAGGTATGTTTTCTTATTTTTTTATGTTATAATTAGTTTAATTTATGTTTTAATATATGTTTTATTTTATGTTTTAATTTATTTATTAATTATGCTAGGTTTAGGTTTTAATATATGTTTTATTTTATGCATGAATTATGTGATTTAATTTATGCTTTAAATATTCATGAATTTATGAATTATGTTTCCTATAGTATACTTTATTATGAAATGTGTTACATAATTTAATTATGTTACAATTTAATTATGTGATAATTATTATGACATGTTACATGTTACATTTTATTTATTTTATGATCATACTTAGGTGATTTAATTTATTACATGATTTAATTAAATGTTTCATGTTATTTATTGTTACATAATTAAAGTATAACCTATAGTTTTAAATGTTACATGTTTAATTAATTGTTACATATTTATACTTGACCAATTGATATATGTTATGGTATACATGTATAATATACGTATACGTATTTGATCCCAATATGTATAAATAGGTGTATACTTTCGTATAAATACTAAGTGTATTTTCTAAATAAATACGTATGTACTTTTGTATAAATACCGTATGTACTCTAGTATAATTACCGCATGTATTCTTGTATAAATACTGTATGTACCCTGTATAAATACAGTAGGTATCCCCGTATACATACCGTATACATACAGTATAAATACCGTATACATACTATATTAAATATACGTATACATACAGTATATATACCGTATACTTGAATAGTTACCATTGACCATTGACCCTTGACCTTTGACTTTGACCTTGACCAAGAATTTTGACTTTTAACCTAAATGATCGTTTTGAAAAGACGAATTCAACGGTCAAAGCCTTTTTCGAAAATTCTCAAAAACAGGGGATCAAAGTAGGTTTCAAAGTTCACATTCCTTTTCTAAATGAGATTGTTTTATGACTCTAAGAATATATCCTTAAGTTCTTGACACGAGCTTTCAATTGAGACTAATCGTTTACTCAAATCCTTTGTTCGAAAAAGAGTATTCCTTGTTCAAGCTTTTTGCTCTCTTGCCAATCTTATGCTCCATTCTTAGTTAAATGATTCTTCTGCATTAAATGGTATTACTCTCCTATGTACTGCATTACATGAATCCAATTATGCCTTCATGCTTTGATGATTATTGAATAATTATCATGAAATCTCGCTACATGATGTGATATGCTTTGATAATGTTTTGTCCTGTACATGTGATATCGTTATGAGCCATTGAATGACTTGAGGTCGTCCCTAATTGTTTATGTGACTATATGGTTTGTGGATAGAAACTTAATCATTCACCACTCACAGGTGAAGTCCGCATTTACTGTGGCTCTGGTATTATTGCATAATACCGTTTCTATAGGTGAGCTTTAAACTATTTCAACTGGAACCATGAATATTCCTATGTATTCAAATGATTTCAAAATCAACGCCTTCGGGTGTAAAGATTCTTATCTTTCAAGTTTAACGTTTTCCTGTTTTGGGACAATGTTTCAAGTTTAAAGTTAATGGTTTCTGATATACGTTATGTTCACTGCTATACTGTCTTGATTAAAGTTCCAGATGTTGAACTCTGTGTGCTTTTGCACCTTTGAATATTTTGGATAATGCAAGCCTTGAAATCATGTCTTGTGGGCCCTGACGGTATGGTTGAGTAGTAGACCGGGAGGCGTGCGCCAATGGCTACTATGATACTGGCCGTCCTTGTTGATCATGATGATGGTTATAATCGGAGGTTGGTTATACCACACCATGATCGGGAGAGGTGGATGTAATTCCTCCCATTCATGTTTACGTCACCGCGGGGTAGCACCCTGGGCGCGACAACTGGAGGAAGAAGGATGGTGCATGTGATCATGGGTGTCGGGATCCTAACCGGTCTCCATACCAATTCTGTTAAATGTTTTCTGGGAGTAACGGTTGGAGACTGCCTAGCTTGCGGGCAAACTTTGGTTTTAAAGTCTGGTTCATACTTTTGAAAATATCCCGTACTGTGTTCCCCGTTTATAAAGTATATATGAACCAGAAACTCTGATGTGTGAGCTTGCTTGAAAATCCTGTTCCAAAGTAATGTTTTGAAGTACGATTCTAAAATAAAGATTCTGAAATTCAGTTTTAAAATATAGTTTTGAAGTAAATCCTTTTCTGACAACCTAAAGTTTCAAGTACTTCTATTGTTTCAAAAGTCATGCCTCACTTAGTCCTTTTGACTAATACCTCTACCCTGTTTTCTGACCTTATGGTTTCAGGTTCAGTGATCGCTTGTTGGCTGGTATCTTGAAGTATAGGAAATCCTTTGTTATGCTCTTGTGGTCAGGTTCTTTGAACCATCTTGGACACCACCCCCTGGATGATCATGCAGTGTTCAATTAGGTACTTATCGGTCTAGCCTCCGGTGTCCTTTGTTACTTGTTTTCACTAGACAGAAATATCTCTTTCAATATTTAATCCTGTATAGTCCTTGTACTTGGTTATTAGCCTCTTGTGTCTCCTGATTCATGTTTTGAAAGTTTTAAATTTCTCATATTTCCGCTGCAATGTTCCCTTCTAGTACTCTGATCTTGTAATGTTTTGTCCGTTCGCCGCCGTGCCTGTTGGGTGCTAGGTCTCCTAGCCACTCGAGAGGTACAGCGGTGCGGGGTTGTGGCCCCTTCGGGGTGCTACAAAATATCTGTAGCAAAAGGCCTAAATTCGTAGCAAAAACCCTTTTGCTACGCATTTACTACGAATTTCTGATCGTAGTTGATGTGGCCATAACAAATATTATGCTACGATCACATGATCGTAGTAAATACTTTTTACTACGAAAATATTATTTTTTACTACAAACAATAATTCGTAACAAATATCAGACAAATACATCTAGTATTTACTACGACTATGTAATTTGTAGTAAAAAATAAACATTAACTACGATCAATGCTTTGTAGCAAAAGTTTTCAAGTTTAAAAACGAATATTTGCTACGATCAATTTCTCGTAGTAAAAAGTTTAAATTTCTTTTTATTATCATAATTATTTATTAATTTTTAATTAATTATAATTTTTTTAATAATTTCCTGAAATACATAAATAACTATATTATCATCCAACATAATACGCAATTCAATGAGACATCCAATTATATAGTCGTAGTAATAATTTTCAATATCATTATCAACATAATAATTTACAACCAAAACGATAAATCTTTACGAATAAAATTTACAAACCATGTATATTGTATCCTCAAATCTTCAACTAGATGATCAAGAAAAAAAACTATTGTTTATCGAGAAAAATGAAATATCTTGATCTTACATAGAAATCTGTCGTAAGATAGCTTGATCTAGGCCTCGAAAGCATGCAATATGAAATAGAAAAACTAATAAGTATAGCAATAGAAACTAATTGATAGCTTGATCTAGTTCTTAAGTTATTATGGGCATATCAGTCTTATTATGATACAATCAATTTGTAGTAGTAGAAATACTGTCAGCATCAAATGAATCCAATATCTTTGTGCATTAAGTTGAAATATGTAATGCTGAAAATTTTATCTAGACTAATCAGTGTTGAAATCTTTCATCTTTAAGTTGATGATCCAGTTCAGGAGTACATATAAATACAACGAAACACAAGCATTCACTTCACAAGTCAAAGTGCAACTACTACTTAGACTGATGCTGCAGAATATTTCGAAATTTGATAAAACAATAACGGATAAATTGATTTGTCAAACTAGGATTAGCAGACATAGCAACAAAGAAGTCTGAGGTTGCCAATGCATACATGTTCCAGCAGTATTAATTCACAATGAAGCAAAATGGAAGGAATACACTTCAAATAGAAACTAACATCAAGCTTTATCTTGAATTTCTTGCATACTTTGCTAAAATCAACATTGTATAGGACATACCAGCCAAAAATATTAAACATTTTCAAGAACTATACATTTCAGAAATTTAAACTCAGTATGCAAGGGACAAACCATAAAAGCATCTCAAAACATACTATTCCAGACACCCAAAGGCATTCTACTCCAACTAGCAGAAATTGCATCTAACAAAAGCACGAAATTCGAATTTATGAATACTAGAACAAAACTACAGATGCAACTCGCATACCTCTATATTATTTTCCATAAGCTGCATGCATAATAAACTAGATTTTGGTTCTGCGAAAAGTGTTCAGTAATATAACCTGTATGTTAGAAATTTGATCCATTATTGTAGCAGCTTTAATAGTTAAATACAGATCTTCCTTGTCTGCATTGCTGAGTCCAGTTATCTGTTCGACGAAAGAGGAAAACATAGGTTAAAATAACATTGTAGAAAGAACTCACACACACGCATGCTTAATTCAAAAAATTATATAGCCTATTCCAAAGGGAAATAAGCTAGCATACCTTTGCGATTGTTGTTGTTCATTGTTTCATCCTATGTTTCAACACCTTCTACTGTTGCATATGCCTCATCAACAAAAACCCCTTATATTTAAGTATGTATTACAATCAAAAGAACTTATATGAGATCTGAACCAGTCATGAAAAGTTCCACTGTGAATACGTTGAATTTCCATTGGGGTAGACCGCAGGTTTTCTCTTCGAATTAGAAACGTATGTTTCCAAATGGGAAAAAAGTGAATGGAATGCATTTACTTTATTAATATGAAATATATAAAAGAACGTTGAAAGAAGTAATTACCCATGATATGGTGAAACTATATCAGAATTCTCTAACACATATCGGTGGTTCTTAAATCTTAAGTAGTGTAACACGATCAATGATAAATCTTTAATACATCTTCAGACAGCAGTTTACAAGGTGCATCTTATTTTTTATCCATGTTAATTTATGTATGTGGATGAGCAATGTTGATTCTTGGAATATGGATATACAATAATTTTTCCTCTTTCCATGTGTTCATGCTCATTATATTTTTTGTTTCATTCTTTTATATATCTACAGGTGGCTTCGTGAAATAACACCCATCTTTATATGTATCGATGGTTTTATGGTTAATTACAGTTACACTTCCACCTAACTATCAAATTACCAAATGACACACACAATATTTTAAACTTGACTATCTGATGAAACTGAAAATCTTATAATTTTCCAATATTCAATCAGTCCATTTCCAATATTCATATGGAAACGATTATAAGAAGAGCCTATTGGTGTAAGTTCAAGCTATAAACTACAATACAAGATTAATAACAAATATCAAGTATAAGTAGTTTGTTGTAATTAACAAAATAACTTCTATACCCTTTCAAATCTGCAGCCTACTTTTCACAACATCAACTTCTCACCACTCATATCTTCCTACAATCAAGATTATTAAACATCTCATGGTGTATGTGGTAGTGAGTTCAAGTATAAACATACCTACAACGCTAATCATGAATATAAGGCAGCCACTAAAACATTTGGAACTGATTAACTCAAAATATTATACATTCCCTACTACTCTGCAATCAAGAGAATTGAGATTAAGCATATACAATTAAGAACTAAGAATGTTACCCCGGCTTGCGAGCTGTTGAGATAGGACTTTCAGCCTGTTCCTGAAGATTAGAAACGAGCAAACAAAGCTCAAATTGAGATTAAAGCAACAAGATATTTATACAGCATCCAATGAGCTAAAAAAAACTTTTGAGAGGAATAATAAAATAAAACCGACGGCAACTGCTTTGGTGATGAGCTTCTCAGACTTGCGAGATTCACTAATCGACCCGAAAATGGACCTTAGCTCAGATCTGACGACTGATGAAAAAAATAACAAAATTAAACAAAGAGAGTAAATAAAACAAGAATGTGATTATAAAGTAACGAGCCTTAAATTCTACATTCTTAAAATGAAGCGAAGCAAAATCAGCTCACTATTCGAACTAAGCTCAAAAAAAGATTTCCCCAAAAGTTTAAAATTTTTATCGACCCATCAACCAAAATCAAGTATTTTTTAAAATATTCAGTAAAAATATATTGGGGAAAACATTGCACCTGAGCCTGGAGTGCTTCATTAAGTTTGGAAACCAAGTTGTCTCTAGCTGCCTCAATTTTGTGAAATTGGTTAATGCATTGCTGAATTACCATCAGAATTGACAGCCTTCTAGAATCAAATCATTTTGGCAGTAAAAGGTTGTACATCTTCAAGTAACACACAATATATCTCATACACGTCAATTAATCATATCAAAGAAATATGGTTCTTAAATCCCTTTGCTTAAGCAGCTCTTTAACTATCCATCAATAGCACACTGGGAAGCTAGTATTTGTCAAAACTCCAAACAGAGGCACTAAAGATTCAAATTTGAAATGAAAATCTTAATCATGATTTCTTCAAGAAATTTGAAACAACTTGATATTCAATTTAGAGCAACTGTGGATACATAAAAAACAAGTACTCAAAAACTAAGATGGATGTAGGAGCACACAAACATCAGTTGCATTGTTCTGACCAATTGCTTTTTCTAAACTCAAAATTTTCATCCTATGAACTCATTATCTATCATATTTTAAAACCAATTGCATCTCAAGATCTAATCAGGAGCATCTCATATGCTGGTATGTCAGGATTAAATAACCACAAAATTACTTCTGCATAATATAAATTACACTAAGCCCCACCTCAAGATAAGCAGCAAATACCTCCATCCAAGGAAAATAAATAAAAGAAGAAGGAAAAGAAAATAAACCGAAACCCAGATCAAAATAACGAAAAATCAGCAAAAAAAACAAACATACCGATATCTCCACCTCTTCCTTCACCGCCTCCTCGCGCTCGATTTCCTTCTCCTTCTCCTTGAGACCTCCGCCTTTTCAGCAACTTTTTGTAAGGCTTGTTCGGAAAGCATCGCAAACCTCTGCCCTGAAATCCGCCATCAAAGACCTACCCTGGAAGCTCCGCCATAAAATCCGCCGTCGAACTGCGCTGGAAGCTCCGCTGCTGAAAACCTACCTGTGCTTGGGGAAAGTTAAGCTAAAATCGTAAAAAAGGAATGAGGGTTTTTGGGGAGACAAAAGAGAAATGAGGAAATTTGGGTGGGATTTCTTTTTCCTTTGCCGCGTTCGGTTTTTGGGGAGACAAAAGTGTCAAAAAATTTGGGGAGCCAAAGATTTAAATTTGCGTTGTCAAACGATGGGTTAAAATTTTAAGTTTGGAAATTTTAACTTTTGAATAGTTTTATTTCAATAAATTTAAAATATTCAACATATATTGAATATTCTACCCAAGTTTTCAGTTAATAATTTTTAGTTAATTCCAATATATATCTAAAGTTTTGGAATACATAAATTTTGTATTTTTTTTTAGTTTTAAAAAATTCAAAATATTCAAATGATATATAGAAATTTTAATATATGATCGTTAAGCTAATAAAAAAATTTCAAATTTCAAATATAATATTAATTTAAGTCTCTCTAAAAAAAATATAATATAATTTGAGATTTGATAAAGTAATATATTTTCTTTTTTATACTAAATAATTGGCAAAAATATTAAAAAATGTGCAAATCTTTATAAGATACTATTTAAGAATTTAATTATATTTTGTAGAAAATATCAACACTATGTAGTTTTGATATATTATTTACCACGATAGTGGTGTCATAGTAAATAAGTGTCCTATTATCTAATTATTTACTATGTGCAGTAAATTGTAGTAAATAACTACCTTTTACTACGATCAAATGATCGTAGTAAAAAAATTTGTAATAATAAGCCATTTTTCTTGTAGTGTTCTAAAGTCGTTAGGGATTTATAGACCTTCTAAAAATAGTGGGAGAACATATTTCTAAAGACCTTGATAATATATATAATCGTTATTATTCAGCATGCTCATGATTTCTCTATTTTTCATTTAGGTTGTAGTTCTGTGATTCTCTATAATTGAAATGGCAACTAAAAACCCTCTAGTATCCATCCTCGAATCAAACAAGTTGACGGGGCCCAATTACTCTGATTGGCTTCGGAATCTAAAGATAGTTTTAGATTTTAAGAAGAGAAGATATGTTCTCTTCGAGGCGGAGCCCATCGCTGAAGGCGAAGCTCCAACTCGGGCCGAAAGAGATGCAATTACAAAGTGGAATGAAGATAATCTTCAAGCCCGTTGCCTTATGCTGGCTAACATATCTCCGGACATGCAAAGGCAACACGATTCAATGGAAAACGCTTGGGAGATTTATGACTACCTTGAGCAATTGTACCGCCCCAAAGAGCGTGTTTTAAGGTACAACACCTCTAAGGAGCTCTTTCATCTTAGAATGAAAGAAGGTACAAGTATCCATGAACACGGTCTCAAGTTTCTTGCTTTGAACGAGAAACTAACCTCCATGGAAATGCCACTGAGTGAAGAACTTGTTGTGGACTTGTTGCTCGTATCGCTTCCACCATCATTCAATCCTTTTGTGCGGAACTTCAATATGAATCATGCTCATGCTACTGTTGCTGAGCTGATTAGTCAACTTGTAACTGCTGAACACACGATCAGGAAGGATAATAAAATGATGATGGTCACTTCCTCTTCTAGGCCTTCTAAAGGCAAAGGGAAGAAAGTTCCCAAGAAGAAGGGATCTTTTAAACCCGATTGAGGGGTTAAAAGAGAAAGGCCAATAAGAAAAAAAAAGATCAGAGAGAGGACATTTGCCACCATTGTGGCAAGAAAGGGCATTGGAAGAGGAACTGCCAAGAGTACAAGGATACTCTAAAGAAAGGTGCATTTATTATTGAAGTAAATCTATCTATTGATTCTAATTCTTGGGTACTTGATACCGGCTGTGGAGCTCATATCTGTAATGATGTACAGATGCTAAATGAGGTTCGGCAGCTTGAAGAAGGGGAATACGTCTTGAAGGTTGGGAATGGATCAAGCGTTCAAGCTCTAGCCATTGGGACGTGTAGATTAGATTTAGGTGTCCTTACTTTAGTTTTGAACAAAGTCCTTTATGTACCTTCTATTATTCGTAATATTACTTCCGTTCCAATACCTGATTGTGAAAGATTTGAGACTTTCTCTAGAAATGGAAACTTTTATCTTAAGAAGAATAAAACTTCCGTTTTACTTGGTACATTATCTAATGGACTTTATACAACTAAACACACTAATATTTTGAATATACAACAAATAAACAAGCACAAAAGAGATGACAAGATCTCGGCTTCTTTATGGTACACACGTTTAGGGTTGAGAACCCAACCAGTCACAAGATAAAGACACTTCGATCTGATCGAGGTGGCGAGTATCTAAGTGACGAGTTCCTTAGTCATCTAAGAGATAATGGAATTATCTCTCAGTGGACTCCTACGGGAACTCAATTAAATAGAGTTTCACAGAGAAAGAATAGAACCCTACTTGATACGGTTGGTTCCATGATGAGCTTCACTGAATTTCCACCTTCGTTTTGGGGTTATGCCTTACAATCAGAGTTAAGATTCTGAATCTTGTTCCCTCCAAATCTGTACCCAAAACCCATTTGAAATTTGGTTTGGCAAAATCCCTAATTATTCTTACTTAAGAATTTGAGGTTGTCCTGCTTACATGAAGAGGACAGTGGGAGATAAGCTTGAAGCTAGATCAAGCTTATGCAACTCCGTAGGATATCCTAAAGAGTCAATAGGATATTATTTCTATGATCCTCTTGAAAAAAAGGTCTTTGTGTCAAGAAATGCTACTTTTCTTGAGGACTCGTTCCTTAGAGAAAAGAAAGGCAAGATCGTAGAACTCGAAGAAGTTTGAGACCAAGGTCCCACGCCTAGTATGGAGACTAACGTCCCTGATCCAATCCAAGAGAGTGATACACGTGAAAATCCTCCTCAAGTAAGATGTTCTGAACATATTCCTAGACAACCAGAGAGATGGTATAGTTTTCTCCACCAAACATCTCAAATGGATAATGATCCATTAACTTATGAGGAGGCACTATTAGATTAGGACTCTGAACAGTGGAAAAAAGCAATGAAATCCAAAATGGGTTCCATGTACTCTAATCAAGTTTGGACCTTGGTTGATCCACCTGATGGAATCAGGCCCATAGGGTGCAAATGGATATATAAGAGCAAGCTTGGAGTAGATAGAAGCGTGATAGCCTTTAAAGAAAGATTAGTTGCTAAGGGTTTTACTAAAAGACCATGTGCAAACTTTGATGAAACCTTTTCAACGGTTGCAATGCAAAAATCCATTCGGATCTTGCTTGTCATTGCAGCATATTATGACTATGAGCTATGGAAAATGGATGTGAAAATTGTCTTTCTCTCTGGAGACATTGACAAAGACAATTACATGGAGCAACCCATGGGTTTCACATTCAGTGGGAGTGAACAAAAGGTTTGTAAGCTCCAAAGATCAATCTATGGATTGAAACAATTTTCTAGGAATTGGAATATTCGGTTTGATGAAACGGTCAAATTGTTTGGCTTTATTCAAAATCCGAATGAGTCCTGGATGTACAAGAAAAAATTGGAAACCTCGGTTCAATTTCTGATACTTTATGTAGATGACATCCTCCTCATTGGGAATACGAAGGATGACATGAAAGTAACAAAGTCTTGGTTATCGAACCAATTTGAGATGAAGGACCTTGGTGATGCATCCTACATTCTTGGTATAAAGATCTATCGGGATAGATCTAGGATATTGTTAGGATTATCACAGTCGGTTTACATAGACAAAGTACTAAAGAGGTTTAGTATGGAAGATTCCAAAAGTGGGAAACTTCCAATGGGCCCGGGAACAGTTCTTTCGAAGAAGTTGTATCCCAAGACTGAACTTGACAAGTCCAGGATGTCCAATATTCCTTACGCATCAGCAATGCTATGTACTCGACCGGGTGTAGCTTATGTACTCAGAGTGACTAGCCGATTTCCATCTGACCCTGGTGAAGGTCACTGGACTGCTGTAAAGAACATCCTTAAGTACTTAAGAAGAACTAAGGATTTGTTCTTGATTTACAAAGGCCAGCAAGATCTTGTCATTAGAGGATATTGTGATGCAAGCTTTGCATCAGACATAGATGACTTTAAATCCATGTCGGGATACATATTTTGCCTGAATGGTGGAGCAGTAAGTTGGAAAAGTTCCAAGATAGCGACCACTACAGATTCGACCACTGAGGCCGAATACTTAGCTGCGAACGATGCTTCTAAGGAAGGTATTTGGGTAAGAAACTCCATCCATGAGTTGGGTGTAGTTCCTAGCATTAAAGACCCCGTTACAGTGTTTTGTGACAACACAGGGGCGGTTGCTCAAGCGAGAGAACCAAGATCTCACCAAAGGACCAAGCACATTTTGAGGAAATATCACTTAATCCATGATATAATCAAGAGAGGAGATGTGGAAATTGAAAGGGTCACATTGACAGAGAACCTGGCATATGCACTTACTAAAGCTCTTAGTCAACAGGCTTTCGAAGGACATCTTCAGGAGATGGGACTTAGATTAGCACCTGAATGACTATGACGAGCAAGTGGGAGATTGTTAGGAATAATGCCCTTAAAGCAGCATTTATGCTTTACTATTTCCTTGTAAAATCACAAATAGTATTTGAATAATAAACGAAATGATTTTGTTCATAGGCAATCACTTCTTTATATGCTTATTTATGTCTGTTTGGGTTTGACTATGTTTTGCATGTTTTGAACTCCCCTAATCCGATGAGGCCGTTAAAACCTTTGCCCTTATGGGAACGGTGCATGAAGCAAGTTCTTAACTCCATAGGCGAGGATTAGAAACTTCTCCAAGTCGATGGTCCGATAGACAGTGGGAGTGTCGACTTTGACTTTGTTGAGACTTGCTTATGTGATTATTGTTGGGATTAATGCCCTGAAAATCCAATTATATTGTAAATATTTTGGATTAATAAAACTGAAATTATAGCAAGTTATGAGTATTTTACAAATTTAATAATTAATGTCGTGTGATGGTATTTATATATGAAATGTGTTTCATAGGAAAAGACTTTAAATACCAAAAATCACGTATCATTAAAGTTCTAGACGGTATGATAAGAAAATGTTCTTATTAAGACTATAATGTGTTATATAAGATGATTAGTCTTTCGTCATAGGGAAATGGAGTTTCAGATTATGACAAATTGATGATTTCAATGAGATTGGAAACATCGAACTGGACAACTGAGATTGTTCATTTTATATTGCTATCTAAAATTAACAAAACCACGGAAGCATTAGACTCTTAATCCTGCCAGTGTTTCTACTTTAGGCATGTAGTGTTAGTCACTGTGTTGTACTCAGAAGTGAGGTCTCGGTAACGGGTGGCCAAAATACTTTGTACGTTCGGTGATTGCATGAAATGTGTTGAAAAGAAATATTGATCGAGGAATCTGTAGCCTTGCTGGAAGGTTAAAAGATGTCCCTAAAATAGATTGCAAAAAGTTTAAATTAAAATTTTGGCCAAAGTACTTCGTGTGTGTATCACCGAAGTTGTATGTTGAATGTGTTTCACATACAGGGAATTTGAACTTAAGGCGAATCAAGAATTTCAGATTGGAAGTGAAAAATAAATGATTGTAGTATTGATTTATTTTTCATGGATATCTGTACAGAGGAGTAAAATGCAAAATTATTCTAGATCGAGAAATTCGTGAATAATTTAATTAATTTTAGAGTTCAACAATATTTATTTAGTGGAATTAAGTATTTTTAAATGGTAATCAATTATTTTCATGGGATGATAATAGATTGACCCGTTTGGAGCTAAAATTAAATAGTCATGCAGGTCCCCCCGCAAGCCCCAACGAAGACCAAAGAGAAAATATTAAAAAGAGAGAGAGAAATAAATTTTCAAAGTGTTTGAAAATAGCCAAGGATTTATTTTGAGAAAATAAATTAAATCCCAAAGAGTTGAAAATACCCAAAATTTTATTTTGGAGAAAATAAATTTTTTCAAAAAAAAAAATTTTGATGACGTGGCAGCTGAGGTGTCACACCACGTCAGGGGGTCAGTGCCAAGTGGCGCTGACGGGGAGCCGTGTGGCGCTCCACGTGAACGGTGCAGATCGCACCGCATCAGCACAAGTAAACGGTCCAGATTGGATCTAGTCGGGCCGGTCAAACGGGTCAGCGAATCGGTTCAACAAATAGGGTCGGCTCAAAGTTTGACCGACCCGGACACGTGGACGAATGGGATTTTGCCACGTGGTAAAAGGGTCAGACCGGTTGAACCGACCGGTCCATTGCTGAACCGATCTAGTGTATGAACCGTCGATCGGACCGGACGAACAGGCCATGCGGCAGTTCCACGTGCAGGCGTGTGCCCCACGGCGCCAGACACATGCAGCACCTTCTGTCAGCACGTGGGGGTACGTGCCAATCCCTTTCGGCATGTGGTTGGTGGCGTTGGACTCCTTGCGGCCCAATCTACCACGTGGCGTTCTCAGATTGGGTGTCGAGACTTGGAGTGCACGTCAAAATACGAAAAATGTCGCGGGTGTCCTTGTTTGATGCCTATAAATTGGGGCCAAGTTCATTCATTTTAATTCATTCTATTTTAAAGGTTTTCAGCCATTTCAAAAGTGCATCCGCCACTTTCTCTTTCGATAATTAATTAATCTTTAATTAGATTAATTAATTATTTAATTAGGTGGTTATATAATTAATATATAATCCACTTAATTATTAGAAAATAGGGATTTTCTAGAATTAGAAAAAAGGGTGTTTTTCTATAAAATATTTTCTCGAAGTATTTAGGGAAATACTGTTGGAGCCCACACTCCGAAATCTTAACCGGAGATATTGCGGGGAAGCTCTGCCAGTTTCACGAGAAATAATCGAGGTGCTGGAAAAGTGTCGTTGATAGCCCAATTTTGCAGTTCGGCAATGTCGTTATGTTGCCAAAATTAAAATTGCATATTTCGATTATATGCTCTATGATTTAAAATTATGTTATCGATGCATTTATATATTAGAGTTATTCTGCCCGATTTGTTCCGCTGCTTATTAAAATATTTTGGAAATATTTTGATAACGAGGTTATGGCGAAACTTTTTTTGAATATTACACTATACCGTCACTCTGATTCGGGCCCACCACGCAGCAACTGGTATCAGAGCGGGCCTCTGAGTATATACTCGCATTGATAAAGCATATGATGCATAATTAAATTGATATTGTGCACGTAAATTCTATCTAAGGAGACTGGGTTTTAAGTGGGACCATTGTGACCCCTCCAGTGTTTCCTGAGAATTTGCGTGGAATGGTAATTTTCTGGGAAACAATTTAATTGTCTTCCTGGTAATTGCCGAATCAATAAATATGATTTAAATTATGTGATAATTAATAACATATTTACTTTGGGTCATTAAAATTTTAAAACGTGATAATTATTTGCAAGCATGCTTTAATTTTAAATATGACATGATAATATGAGATATTATGTTGTTTCAATTATGCATGTTTTATTTAATGTGATTATATAAATAATGTTTAATAGAGATTAAACACGATGCATAATTGAACTAATATTTTTTGGCTTAATTAATAAATAGTTATTAAAGCCTTAAAGTATTATTAGGATTATTTAATATTCCTAGTGTGAGCAAACTAATTAGATTAATTACTTTCGATCAATAAGACGCCAAAAGTGATTATTTAATAATCAGAGATAATCCACAAATCTTAAAACTTCAAGTGGGAGAGAGATGAAAAGAGTTGGATTCTCACGGTCTCCATTACCCGTCAGAGTATAGTGGATACGTACTACTCCCTTCGGCGAGTATGTATTCGCGGTATACAAGATTAGACTTCTTCGGATAGAATGAAGTACGGGGAATGTCAGCTAGACCACGCCTCCGTGGAGTGTCTTGATCTACTCGTACGGATTTCTAGGTAATGGTATACACTTGACTAAGTGATGTATTAACCTCCCTTCGGAACTATGTTACATTCACTTAGAGGCCAAGGGTTGACGTGGTGGATCAACACAGTTTGGTAAGAGTTACCTAGATGGCATGTTAATTAAGAATAGTTCTTACTTTTCTAAGCGGTTTTCAACCTCGCTTCCGGGGAGTCAACTGCGTTTAGTTAATTCACCATTGCGTAAACCAAAAATGCTTACGTGGATTTCATTTATTGGTTAGACGCAAAAGACGTAAAATACAGAATAATAACTTGCACTATTTTAAAATATTTCAGTTTTTAAACAATGATGACCGCTAGCCCGCTTCAATCGGTCCTAAAGGAAAATAGACTTGAAGGGTCTAACTATGCTGACTGAAAAATGAACCTTGATATCATGTTTGGTCACGAGAATCTGAAACAAGTGCTCAATAAACCTTATCCGGAGGTACCGGAAACTACAGCCAATCAAGATATGAGAAATGCTTATGCCAATTGGATCAAGTCTAATGATTTGGCTAGGTCATATATCCTGGCATCTGTCTTCAATATTCTTAAGCATCAAATGCACGAGATGCCAACTGCTAAGAATATGATGGATCATCTCCATTAGATGTTTGAAGGACAGAATCGAGCCAAGAGGCTCGAATTGATGAGAAGGTTGTTGGTTACCAAGATGTCTGGGGGATCACCTGTTCAGGATCATGTTATGAACATGATGGCTTGCCTTGAAGAAATTGAAAGCCTTGGTGCTAAATTTGATGATCTCAGTAAACAGGATATGATCCTATGCTCTCTGCCAAAGTCGTTCGACACATTCAGGTAAAATTATTCTATGAATAAATTGGATTTTTTTCTGCCTGAATTGATGAACGAACTCAAAGTGGCAGAGGGAGTAATGAAAGATAAGGGAACTGTTCTCCTAGCACAGGCATCAACTTCCACAGCTCCAAAAGCCAGCAAGTGAAAAAAAGGAAAGGGAAAGGTTCCCAGTCCCAAGAAAATGGTTCAGAAGAATAAGGGTAAACCTAGCAAGGGAAAATATTTCCACTGCGATGAAAATGGGCACTGGAAGAGGAATTGTCCAAAATGCTTAGCAAGTCTTCCTGCTAAGCCATCTGGACAAGGTATATCAATATCTTGTTTGATAGAATTATGTTTAGTTGGAAGTCCACCAGATTCCTGGTGTGTGGACTCGGGTTCAACTAATCATATCTGCAATTCTTTGCAGGGGTTCAAGCTAACCAGAAAGCTTAAAGATGGCAAGATGCAACTACTACTCAGGGACAATACAAGTATATCTGTATTAGCAGTAGGGACTGTAAATTTGTATTTTGGTGATAGGGTTTTGATACTGAAAGACACTCTGTACATACCGTGTGTTCGCAGAAATTTGACTTCTATGAGTTTGATAAATAATGGTTTCAGTGTTTGTTTTGAACAAAATTTTACCATTAAGCAAAATAAAAGGTTTATTTGCTCTGGCTGGCACGGTAAAATATGGTCTTTTCTTGTTATACCCCGACAAAAACTATAATTCCGAACTTAACACTACTAAGCATGACTTACCATCCAGGAGAAAAACTCTTATGCCTAACGAGGCTTATAAGTAGCATTTACGTCTTGGTCATATTAACCCAAATAGGATCCAAATACTAATTTCAGATCAATTGTTGAGTCCCTTGGACTTAACAGAACTCGCAGTCTGTGAATCCTGCTTGGAAGGTAAAATGACCGAGATCTTTTAAAACCAAAGGTAATCGAGCCACAGAATTGCTTGAGTTAATTCTTACGGATGTATGTGGTCCTATGAGTATTCAAGCAAGAGGTTTTGAGTATTTCATCACTTTTATGGATGATTACTCCAGATACGGATACGTTTATTTGATGAGATATAAGTTTGAATCTTTTGAAAAGTTCAAAGAATTCAAGGCTGAAGTTGAAAATCAATATGGAAAACGTATCAAAGCACTTTGATTAGATCGTGGTGGTGAGTATCTGTCTACAGAGTTTCTAGAATTTCTCACTGCAAATGGGATTAGATCTCAACTATCTACACCGGGTACATCCCAGCAGAACGGTGTTGCAGAAAGGAAAAATAGAACTCTAATGGAAATGGTCAGATCTGTGATGAGTCATGCTACCCTACCAAGTTCGTTTTGGGGGTTTTGCACTCGAAACGGCAGCACACATATTAAACCTTTTTTCCATCCAAGTCGGTTCCTAAAACACCAACGGAACTGTGGCGAGGGCTAAAGCCCAGTGTCTCCTATCTTTGGACATGGAGAACCCCAGCTCATGTGTTAAGGAAAGATCCTGACAAGTTGGAATCAAAAACAGAGGTTCGCTTGTTCATAGGTTATCCTAAAGGAACAAGAGGTGGTTTATTTTACGATCCAAGAGATCACAAAGTGTTTATAAGCACTAATGCTAAATATCTCGAAGACGATTTCGTAAATGACCACAAGGGTAGAAGCAAAATTGTGTTAGAAGAAATGACAGTTTCAGATACTGAATTCCAAGAACCCATAGTAACTGAAAATGTGTTAGATATATATGGCATACCAGATACAGCATATGATGTAGGGACAAGTACACAGTAGCCTCGTCGTAGTGGAATGATTGTCAGGGCACCTGACAGATACCTGGAATTGACCCAAGTGGTTGAATCTGAAGTATCTGATCCTGTCACATATGATGAAGTTATAAAGGATATAGACGCTGACCGTCGGGTCAGAGCCATAGAATCTGAATTAGATTCAATGTATTCCAATAAAATCTGGGAACTTGTACAGGCGCCTGAGAGCATTAAACCTATTGGATGCAAATGGGTCTACAAGAGAAAAAGGGGAGTGGACAGAAAGGTTGAGACCTTTAAAGCAAGGCTTGTGACAAAAGGTTATACCCAGAAAGAAGGTATCGATTATGATGAAACCTTGTCGCCTGTAGCAATGCTTAAGTCCATAAGAATTCTCCTTTCCATTACCGCTCATTTTGATTATGAGATTTGGCAAATGGATGTAAAGACTGCCTTCTTGAACGGGCACCTTCAAGAAGAAATATACATGGCTCAGCCTGAAGGCTTCATAGCCAGAAATCAAGAGCATATGGTATGCAAGCTTAATAGATCTATTTATGGTCTTTAACAAGCGTCTAGATCATGGAACATCAGATTTAATGACGCAGTTAAATCCTTTGGATTTATACAATTGCCTGATGAACCATGTGTGTACAAGAGACATCGTGATAGTGTTGTAACATTTTTAGTTTTATACATGGACGATATTCTGGTCATTGGGAATGATACAAGAATATTGTCAGCAGTCAAGATTTGGTTGTCAAATCAGTTTGACATGAAAGACCTAGGTGAAACCAGTTATATTCTGGGGATCAGACTTTTCGTGATCGTAAGAATAAAATGATTGGTTTATCACAAGCAACATATATAGATAAGATGTTGGCAAGATATAATATGGTTACCTTTCAGACATGGAGTTCATTTATCTCGGGATCAGTGTCCCAAACCCCCAGAAGAGACAGAAGAAATAAAAAATATTCAGTATACTTCGGCAGTCGGAAGCTTCATGTATGCCATGTTATGTACAAGGTCAGATATCTGTTATGTTATAAGTCTAGTCAGCAGATATCAGTCAAACCTGGACCCCAACACTTGATAGCAGTAAAGCATATATTAAAATACTTGAGAAGGACTCGGGATTATATGCTTGTCTATCACGTGATGAGCTCATTCCTATAGGGTACACGGATTCAATTTTCGATCTGATTTGGATTCTAGGCGTTTGACGTATGGATACGTGTTTACTCTAGGAGGAGCAGTCGTTAGTTGGAGGAGTATTAAGCAAACTAACATTGTTGAATCCACCATGGAAACCGAATATGTAGCAGCTTCGGAAGCAGCCAAGGAAGTGTATTGATTTCGAAATTTCCTAATGGATCTAGAAGTCGTCAAGGATGAACTTACACCGATCACATTGTACTGTGACAATTCTAGAGGGGTGGCTAACTCCAAGGAACCTCGAAGTCATAAACGTGGAAAGCACATCGAGAGGAAGTTTAACATTATACGAGATTATGTAGAACGTGGAGAAGTGGCAGTAGTGAAAATTGACTCAGTAAATAATCTGGCAGATCCCTTCACTAAAACTTTGGCGCAAAAGAACTTTGACACTCATGTAAAAGGGATGGGCCTCAGATGTGTAGCCAATTGGATTTAGGGCAAGTGGGAGATTGTTGGGATTAATGCCCTGAAAATCCAATTATATTGTAAATATTTTGGATTAAATTATGAGATAATTTATTTATAACATGTTTACCTTATGCCTTTTATTTTAAGCATAATAATTATGTGATAATTATATGAAAGCATGCTTAATTGTTTTATTTTATGGCATGATCATGATAATATGAGATATTATACTTTTTTCAATTATGCATATTTTATTTAATGTGATTAGATAAATAATGTTTAATAGAGATTAGAGGCAATACATAATTGGACTAATATTTTTCGGCCTAATTAATAAGTAGTTATTAAATTGCCTTAAAATATTATTGGGATTTTAAATATGATTTAGTAATCCTAGTGGGAGCGTATTAATAAGATTAATCACTTCCGACAATAAGAAGCCAAAAGTGATTATATGATAATCAAAAGATAATCCACATTTTTTTAAAAAAATTCAAGTGGGACTGAGATGAAAAGAGTTGGATTCTCACGGCCTCCATTACCGGTCTATAGTATAGGGAATATGTACTACTCCCTTCAGCGGGTATATATTCGCGGTATACAAGATTGGACTTCTACGGATAGAATGAAATACAGAAAAAGTCAGCTCGACCACGCCTCCGTGGAGTATCTTGACCTACTCGTACGCCTCCGTGAACTAAGTAATGTATTAACCTCCCTTCGGAGCTATGTTACATTCACTTAGAGGCTAAGGGTTGACGTGGTGGATTAACATTGTTTGGTAAGAGTTACCTAGATGACATGTTAATTAAGAATAGTTCCTGCTTTTCTAAGCGGTTTTTGACCTCGCCTCCGGGGAGTCAACTGCGGTTAGTTAAGTCACCATTGCGTAAATCAAAATGTTTATGTGGATTTCATTTATTGGTTAAACGCAAAAAAAAAGTGAAATGCATAATCATAACTTGCTTTTATTTATTTATTTCAGTTTTATAATAACGATCTCTCTTAGCCCACTCCAAACTATATGTCTATAATGAAATAGGCTAGTAAGGGTTCAACTATACTGACTAGAAAATGAATCTTGACATCGTGTTGAGACACGAAAGTTTACGTAGTCACTAAACCTTATCTGAAAATTACGAAAACTACAACCAGTCAGGATTAAAAAGACGTTTATTCCAAATGGATCAAGTGTGATCATCTGGCTAGTCTTATATCCTGATATCTGTTTTAGATGTTCTTGAGTATCAGATGCATGAGTTGCCTACTAATAAGAACATGTTTTGAAGACAGAATCGTACAAAGGTACGAGCCACAAAAAAGGTTGTTAGTCAAAGATGTTTGAAGGATCTCTGGTTCAGAATCATATTATGAATATCATAACTGATCTGAACGAGATTGAAAGCCTTTGTGCTTAAAGAGATAATCTTAACAGATAGGATACGATCTTATACTCTCTACCGAAGTCGTTTGAACGTTCAAGATTAATTTTAAATAAATTTTTTTATAAACCCAACCTGAACCAATAAACGACCTCAATATGGCAGAAAGGGTGATATAGACTAAGGGAAAAGTTCTCTTTAATCAGACATCAATATCCACGGTCTAGAAAGCCAGTAAGTGGAAGAAAGAAAAGGAATGGTTCTCAATCTTAAGGTTCAAAAGAAAAAACCAGATCCAATAATGAAAAATATTTTATTTCGGTGGCAACGAGTATTGGAAAATAAATTGTCCAAAATACTTAGTCTGTTTGTTTGCTACGCCGTTTAGATAAGATATGAAGATATCTTACTCGTTGAAGTATGTGTAGCACCCCGGAGCGAAAAGCACTACACCCCCCCGCACCGTAGCCCGACACGTGTAACAAAATGGAAACTCCGCACATGCACCAAGCTACAGCGAACGGGTGACAAACAAAATCACACCCAGGCTAGGCGGTCTACACCCTAATTCAGAGTGTGCGAGATAAACAAATACACATTCGGAAGCAACAGGATTTTAACTATACAAACATACATGCTATCATCAAAGGGATACAATAAAATAATTATACATGCCATGCCCAACCCTGGCCAAATTAAATTCTTACAAGTCTCCAATTCGAATTTCAAACATAACTTAACCATATTTATACGTAGTACCAAACCTGGAACATAAAGATGCAAAATATGCAAAAGACTCTACTAATGACTCGAACACTCGAAAACAAAAGACTGTCGCCTAGGTCGAACCGACGACCTACACCTGCAACTCAAAGTACCAAAAGAAAGGGGAAAAAGAAAACAACGAGGAAGGGTCAGTCCTAAAGACTGGTGAGGGGCTAACACACTCACACGTACGTAAAAGTAAGAGCAGAGCATATTCAAATTTAAAAGTTCATGATCCGAGGCGTGGTTTTTGCAATCTAAAATATTTTAGCCCGTGATATTAATATATAAAAGATTTTAGGGCCAAAAGCCCAAAATAAACCAAATTTTAGTAATTATAAATCCACTCCCGTTCCACGAACAACAAAGATAATCAAAATCAAAAGACTCGGCGAGAACGAGTTAAAACCCACCTAACTCCTTTCAAAGCATAAACGGAATCAAAATAAAGGAAAGTTCATAAATAATCCCACCTTTCACCGTTTGGGGATGAGTTGACATCCACTCAACCCCGTTCTTCCGTCAAAATGTGTGAGTCGCGGGATCCTACCCTCTCCCCGATGGGTGTTAACCGCCGGTGCTCGAGAAACCGCCTTCCTCTCGAACTCCCGAGGATGGGCGACTTTCCCTACATAAAATTGGGGTTGTGTTGATGAGAGAGCTCGGCGACCCCATGACCGACCCGAGAATCACATACCACTCCCCCGGGCCCATTTCTTAATTCATAATTCAGACTTTTATTAATTTTGAAATTTCATAATTTTACGACTTCTAATTCAAAGTCGTAATTCTCGCTATTTCAAAACGTTAACGCACACCAACACTTTTCAAATCAAACAAAAGTAAAATAGATTACGTATATATAAAAATGTTTTTTCCAATAATACATAGCAAAAGGGACAAATCCCACAAAATACTAATCAAACACGTATTTACATAATTATATATATACGTATATCGCATGCGGGCTTAAAAATACATGTAGGGTTGTAGGTCACTTAACTAAACATGAAGAAAACCTCACCTAGTCGACGACACCGGACGCGACGAACCAAAACACTTCTAAACACCTCCTCATCACCCACGAAACGAACCTAAGGACAACAAACAACGAAAGACAACCTTAGACTCAACATGAACCACTTAAACGCTCGGCATATGCATATGAATGCAATAATGCATAAGAAATGCAATGAGAGGTCATTTAAAGCATGCAAATTCATAACACGTATTAAATTCCATAAATTACGCTAAATGACTTCATGAATTTCTTGTAACACACATAACATGCCATATATTAAATTAACTATGCATGCAAGTCATGAAAGGATCAAGGAAATACCATGCGAAGTAATTAAACGTCACATAGGTTCATGCATGCACGTTTAAGCACATGTGGAGCACGTAGGCCATTTATTTCACGTTAAGCGAATTCATATATTTCATACAACAAGATTAACACATTAAATAGCATGTATACGATTCATACATATCATAAAAGGATCAAATAAATGTAGCACCCCGCACGTGAGGCACCACATCCCCCGCACTAAGGCTCAACACGAGTAACGAAATAGTAAATCCGCACCCGTATCAAACCCTAGCGAACGGGAGACAAACATAAAAACTTTCCTAAGCCAGGCGGAGCTAGACCCTGCAATGATTACCAATCCACAAAATATAATGCATCAACATGCTCAATTCGAACATACGAATCATAAATATAATTTGGGCTCTTCAGGCCTCTTTTAAATCATAACAATACCCAGTAAGAGCAATTTAATAACATTTACATAATCATTCAAGTTCATGGTATAAAAGAACAACTCATACGTAATTCCACTACATGAATGTGTAAAGATACTCTCCTAATCTAACTCGACTCACTGAAAGACTCCAGACACCTCCGCCTAGCTCGAACCTTCAAAGATCAAACCTGCACACTAAAAGAGTGGGGAGGGAGAGGGGTCAGTCTCTAGAAGACTGAGTGAGCAGGAGCGATACATATATATAGAAACATGCACATGCAAGTCGTAAATCCCGAGCAAGGTTTTATTTGAATTTAGTTCCTGAAAAGGGCGAGAAAATAGATAACAATGCTCGACTTTTACGACTAATTCATATTAAATTTATTACTTTCATAGATCATACATAAATATAAGGCTCGGCGAGTGAGCGTGCACAACCTCCATCCAAACTCCGACCGTGTACGACAAATATCCATAATATAGTTTAAATAGGTGATCATGCAATACGTCATAATACACACAGACCATAATTCATATCATAAACATATTCGTTTGGGCGATCCGGATCCCGGCATTCCCGCACGGTGCCTAATCATATCATAACATATTCATAAACATAATCATATCATAACCAACCTTCTTCCTCCGGGTTGGTGGTGGGTTTGCAAGGCCCGACCACCCTGTCTTTGACCAAAAGGGGTTACATGACTCCCCAGATGGCACTCAGTCTCCCTTTCCCCGCCAATCTCCTGACGAGGTCCGGTACCGCTGTTTAAAAGTGGGACTAGTATATGGGATCCCCGTCAGCCCTTGCTTCCTCGGTTAGCCACATATACTAAGTCCCGGGGCCCGTGAACATATCATCCATACAATCTCGCCAAAACATATCCATATATACATATGATACATACCATAAGAAATCATACCTTACCGTGTAACTCGGCATATGCTATATACGTACCTCTCCGTGTCATCCTAATCCATAGCTAGCATGAGGGCACACGGTTTGGAGCATAGCCTCATTACAAAACCATTTTTAAGCTTATATACGCTCATACGTATAATTCAGAAGAATTTACTCGATAACTTCATTTGAAAACTATATATATAATTATAAGGGTTTTTGGCCAAAGCTTTTCACATAAAGGTTGTAGGGTTTGTTACATAGCTAAAACGAAAACCACCCTCACCTTAACCGTGATGAAACAAGGAACGAGTTATCAAGTGCTTGAACGATCAGAAGCTCTCCACCCTGGAGACAAACTGTACAAAAGACCACAAGACGTGTTCGTGAGACTCAAGACCCTAAATGAACCATATATGACGCACGGCAATGCTCAAGCATGATATGAAGGCATAAAGACCATATTAAGTCATGAAAATCATATAACCAGTTCATTCACTTGTTCAATCATAGATCCTTTAATTCATACTTCCAATCCAATAATTCAAGAATCCAAATAAGGGCACAGAACATGTTCAAGTTCGTCCATAATGTTACCATATACTTCATATTACATAACATAGCATATATTCAAGGTTGGGCAACAAGAAGAAGTGATAAGATATAGAAAATAAGCGAGGCGATTCATAAACGACACATAAACACCCATAACCGGCATTAAATAAAAGCATGCCTATAACACATCCAAATATCATGAAATTGCACCATAATACTCCTAACACATAGCCAAACAAGTTCATAGTTCAACACGAAAGGAGATAAAGTCATTAAGAAGGTGAAACGAATCAAAACCGGAAGAGCAAACAACAAAGACTGCACATGGGAAGTGACACGGGGGTGTCACCTCCCTTGGCCAAACTGAGCCACGGGCGTGGCTCAGTACAGAACTGAGCAGGGGGTGTGACACGCCCGTGTCACTCTTTTATGAGTAAATGTGACACGGGGGTGTCACGGTACAGAACCAAAACCCTTCTCGAGATTTTTCCGGCAAAACTGATCCCTTACAAACTCAATCCAAAAGCATACCAAATGAACTCCAAATGCTCTGAAACTTAATATGCAACATATTTGGCATGTTATGAACATTTTTCATTTAGAGTGCAAAGGCTAAATCACACGTTAAGATCATCGAAATCGTGAAATAAAACTGGGTCGCTACAATCGGACATATGAGCCCTAATGATTCTATCATGCATTGATCAAGTACCTAGGGCTTGAATTTGAATCTGAAACTTTGGGGAATGCATGCTAACATACTAAACAACTAACATACATCAAATATATGCAAAATGGCACCATTTAAAGCACATTAGAATGACCAACAACCTCACATAGGCAACAGCAACAAATCTGTCAATGATCATGCATAAGAATAGGCCATGTATTTCGGTTTTGAGGCTTCAAATGGAACCAAATACTTAAAGCATGAAGGCTAACATACATAACAATGAGTGTACATCAACTCCATGCATTTTCACACGAATTGGAGGCCATATGATCATGCAACAACACCAAATTTCACACAGCAGTTCGAAAACAGGGGAAATAGTTTGATCACCAAGTTTGGAGCTCCATATCTCATAATTTCATAAAAGGAGCAAGAGATAAAATCTTCCTAATATCATATACTATCAGTTAGGAAAGAAATAGGTCAAGAATCAAGTTCACATGATCATGTATAAGCAAGAAAATCAGCTATACAAGCAAACAAGATCATAAGAGCAATTTCCCCAAAAACCCTATTCATGCTCTTAGCCCAAACCCTAACCAAATCTGATCCAAATCATGAATTAAGGAGATGAAATCAAGTATAATTGAGTAGAGAAGACATCAATATTCATACCTTGAAGTTTTGGTGAAAGAAGATGGTGATTTGAGCTCAAAATCACAAAGGATGATCAAGGGTTTCTTCCTTCTCCTCTATCTCTCTCTCTCGATCAGTAGTTGCAGAAATGAGGGAGATATGGTTCGGTTTTTGCTGCTAAAAGGGAGAGGATGGAGTTAACTCAAGGTGGATAAGGCATGGTTAAGGTATGGTTAAGTTTAGGGAGGGTTATGGGGTCCCACCATGAAGACTAGTCAACATAAGGTCTCTTCTTGCACGAGTTGTCCGTTACGGTTGGATTTTGGAGGTCTTAATGATCTCAAAAAGGTATGAGGCTTGTTCCATTGTCTCCGAATCGTCGATACGAAGGCAACGGAGTTGACGGAATTCGAATCCGAATTCCCGAG
This sequence comes from Lantana camara, assembly GCA_037501455.1. NCBI lineage: Eukaryota > Viridiplantae > Streptophyta > Magnoliopsida > Lamiales > Verbenaceae > Lantana > Lantana camara. The sequence goes on along the minus strand of CM074857.1, from coordinate 60,294,376 downwards.
CTCAAGATATCACGTACGGAACCAAGGGTGCGCTAATTGCTCGTTAGCCCCCGATTTGGTTCCACAATCAAAATTAAATTCATAAACACGTCAAATGAATCCGAAAACATAAACCGAGCATATAGACATGTTCATAACACATATGTTTACGACATACTGAGTTTTCACGACATTTCGATATCAATACATATATGAACAAAGCACAAATAGAACGCTCATGCGCATGAACGAATTTATATTGTTATAAATAAATTACTAACTTAAATTCCATATTAATTAAATTAAATAACAAAAGTTTACGGTTTTAAATCAAATAAAAACATTTATAAACAATTAATCATATAATTAAATACTTAATTTGCGCAGTTTATAAACAAATACGTCATATTATTTAAACTGAAAAACGGGGGCGTTACAATCTCTCCCCCTTAAAAGAATCCGTCCTCGGATTCAAAACACGCTTGAAATCAAATAATGAGAGATTCCCCGTCTCTCACAAACAACAAGGAGAGAGCCCCGTCTCTCAAGCAGCAATGAGAGAACCCCGTCTCTCCAATAACAATGAGAGAACCCCGTCTCTCGCAAGCAAAGAGAGTACCCCGTCTCTCAAACAAAATAAGAGAATCCCCGTCTCTTAACCGAAAATAAAGCAAGGAAGTCTCCAATACTCCCAAGCAACTCACGCAAAAACCGAATTTAAAATCACTTAAGGCACCCAAAGCAAGTAACAAATGTCGCCCACATTGATATCCAATTACTCCAAGTAATTTAAAACAATACAAGATTAAAGCACCTAATCATAAAAATTATATAAGTTAAAATTGCATGGATGCATGTATCATGAATGCTATAAGTACCGTTCACCGAAGTTTCAAAGTTTAGAACTGAGAATTGTCGTTGCCTAGTGTAGGATCCATTTTGAAGATAGCTCAGTGGTCAGCTTGTCTTGAACCTCTTCAAGGTTCCTCGGTGACGTTATTGATAACTCCTTTAAGGATCATACTCTTGGGTCCGTTCTGCCTGGTACTGCTCCTGGTCTCCATCATTTCCCTTAATCTTCATTCAACCAACTCTTTGTAGTTAACCAAGTTTGACCTCCCGAATACCCTTAGACCATTCGTCTCGAAGTTATGTCCCTAACTACTATCTTACCCGTATCGGAGTTTAAAATACCCTCAAGGATAACTACTCCGGACAACCTTGACGATTCCATCCCTACCTTGAGGTATTCGTCATTAGGATCTACCGTAACACGAATCCTTTTCTAGCTTCCGTTCATATTATCCATTCATTCTCTTTAACCCCTTTTTACTCTATTGATTTACTCTTGATTGCCCTCCTTCCATTTTATGCTAGCTTGATTCGACACTCTCCCTTTTGTCAATTCTGATTTAGGAGTTTCCAGAAGCTCCCTTATAAGTCTGTTATTCCCAGATCCATGTTTTATACGTAAGAACATTCTCCAAGCCATTTCCGTTATCCCTAGTGAGGGACTCCAACCCGAATTGAGTAACTTAACTCTCCTTTTTACAACTTAACCATTCAAGTCGTCTTGTTTATTTCTGATCATCACTAATAAGACTCCCAGGTCTTCCTTAATTTGCAATTTCGTTATTCTTACTGAAATATTTCTTCAAGCACCCTTTCAATCGTCCAATTTGTTCCTCAGTCGTGCTCTCCCCCTTAAATTTCTGTTGTCCCGGGTTGAACTCCATCGATTCTTCTTTTATCGAAACTCTTGGTAAGTAAATCCCATTAGGTGGAGTTTAACTGATATAAAAATCAAAGATTTGGCCTTTCAATTCCTTCCCCAGTTCTCTTGATGTCCGAACTCCTTTCTTACTCTTGTCCGGAACTCTAGTCTCATTTCTCCTTCTGATGTCATCCTATTATTTCTCTTCCTCATAACTCAAATGCGGCTCGTTTGAACTGATACTTGATAGTTAAGGAGAAAGGACTTCCTATCAAGTAAACACTAAAATGCATGTTGGGTTAAAATGATAATGCATGGGTCACGTTTACATCAAGCAATTATTCAACACATTATTGCAACGAAACCAATTAGCAATGCACGAATAACATTAGATCAAGAGAATAAATAATTAATACAAAATATGATGCACGTGCTATGAATGCTTTGGAACCTGTCACCAATGGGTAAGTAGTTAGCTCGACAGCTTTTCCTTGTTACTCCAAGTCCCGCGGTTACTTTGACTTGGTAATTGTTCCTTGCCTTTCCCACGGTCTTCGAGATTCCCATGAGTCCATCACTTGTATCTTCTACTATCCGAGATTGCAATTTCTTGATCCTTACTTCTTCCACTTCCAAGGAGGTAGCATCCACACTTCTTTTCGCAATTCGACCTTTACTTCTAATCGTCACCTTACTCAAGAATCCCGTACCTATCCTTTGTGAGTTCAATTCACCTCCAACTGCTTACATTTGAGCGCATGATTTCCTTTCTTTACCATTTCCATTTGTTGCTTCATATCTTCCATGCCTCAGAAAAGTTTGTAATCGATCTTCTTTATCGTCGAACTTGTCCGTGGTTTGATATTATCTCCCTAACCTATAAATAATAGTTTACTTCAAGAATAGATGCATGCGATTAGTGCATGCTCATGACACATTTTCAACAATTAGCGCAAGGATCCTTATGTAAATGCAATAGATAGTCTAGCCAAATTCAAAAAGGAAAGCCAAATTAATGTTCAAGATCAATGCAATGCACACATTGTCATATAGTCCCTAAGCCGTTCGACTTAGACCGACTCCGACACGACTCAAGAACACCGGTTTTGCAACCGGGCTCTGATACCACTTAAGGATGTAGCACCCCGCACGTGAGGCACCACATCCCCCGCACTAAGGCTCAACACGAGTAACGAAATAGTAAATCCGCACCCGTATCAAACCCTAGCGAACGGGAGACAAACATAAAAACTTTCCTAAGCCAGGCGGAGCTAGACCCTGCAATGATTACCAATCCACAAAATATAATGCATCAACATGCTCAATTCGAACATACGAATCATAAATATAATTTGGGCTCTTCAGGCCTCTTTTAAATCATAACAATACCCAGTAAGAGCAATTTAATAACATTTACATAATCATTCAAGTTCATGGTATAAAAGAACAACTCATACGTAATTCCACTACATGAATGTGTAAAGATACTCTCCTAATCTAACTCGACTCACTGAAAGACTCCAGACACCTCCGCCTAGCTCGAACCTTCAAAGATCAAACCTGCACACTAAAAGAGTGGGGAGGGAGAGGGGTCAGTCTCTAGAAGACTGAGTGAGCAGGAGCGATACATATATATAGAAACATGCACATGCAAGTCGTAAATCCCGAGCAAGGTTTTATTTGAATTTAGTTCCTGAAAAGGGCGAGAAAATAGATAACAATGCTCGACTTTTACGACTAATTCATATTAAATTTATTACTTTCATAGATCATACATAAATATAAGGCTCGGCGAGTGAGCGTGCACAACCTCCATCCAAACTCCGACCGTGTACGACAAATATCCATAATATAGTTTAAATAGGTGATCATGCAATACGTCATAATACACACAGACCATAATTCATATCATAAACATATTCGTTTGGGCGATCCGGATCCCGGCATTCCCGCACGGTGCCTAATCATATCATAACATATTCATAAACATAATCATATCATAACCAACCTTCTTCCTCCGGGTTGGTGGTGGGTTTGCAAGGCCCGACCACCCTGTCTTTGACCAAAAGGGGTTACATGACTCCCCAGATGGCACTCAGTCTCCCTTTCCCCGCCAATCTCCTGACGAGGTCCGGTACCGCTGTTTAAAAGTGGGACTAGTATATGGGATCCCCGTCAGCCCTTGCTTCCTCGGTTAGCCACATATACTAAGTCCCGGGGCCCGTGAACATATCATCCATACAATCTCGCCAAAACATATCCATATATACATATGATACATACCATAAGAAATCATACCTTACCGTGTAACTCGGCATATGCTATATACGTACCTCTCCGTGTCATCCTAATCCATAGCTAGCATGAGGGCACACGGTTTGGAGCATAGCCTCATTACAAAACCATTTTTAAGCTTATATACGCTCATACGTATAATTCAGAAGAATTTACTCGATAACTTCATTTGAAAACTATATATATAATTATAAGGGTTTTTGGCCAAAGCTTTTCACATAAAGGTTGTAGGGTTTGTTACATAGCTAAAACGAAAACCACCCTCACCTTAACCGTGATGAAACAAGGAACGAGTTATCAAGTGCTTGAACGATCAGAAGCTCTCCACCCTGGAGACAAACTGTACAAAAGACCACAAGACGTGTTCGTGAGACTCAAGACCCTAAATGAACCATATATGACGCACGGCAATGCTCAAGCATGATATGAAGGCATAAAGACCATATTAAGTCATGAAAATCATATAACCAGTTCATTCACTTGTTCAATCATAGATCCTTTAATTCATACTTCCAATCCAATAATTCAAGAATCCAAATAAGGGCACAGAACATGTTCAAGTTCGTCCATAATGTTACCATATACTTCATATTACATAACATAGCATATATTCAAGGTTGGGCAACAAGAAGAAGTGATAAGATATAGAAAATAAGCGAGGCGATTCATAAACGACACATAAACACCCATAACCGGCATTAAATAAAAGCATGCCTATAACACATCCAAATATCATGAAATTGCACCATAATACTCCTAACACATAGCCAAACAAGTTCATAGTTCAACACGAAAGGAGATAAAGTCATTAAGAAGGTGAAACGAATCAAAACCCGAAGAGCAAACAACAAAGACTGCACATGGGAAGTGACACGGGGGTGTCACCTCCCTTGGCCAAACTGAGCCACGGGCGTGGCTCAGTACAGAACTGAGCAGGGGGTGTGACACGCCCGTGTCACTCTTTTATGAGTAAATGTGACACGGGGGTGTCACGGTACAGAACCAAAACCCTTCTCGAGATTTTTCCGGCAAAACTGATCCCTTACAAACTCAATCCAAAAGCATACCAAATGAACTCCAAATGCTCTGAAACTTAATATGCAACATATTTGGCATGTTATGAACATTTTTCATTTAGAGTGCAAAGGCTAAATCACACGTTAAGATCATCGAAATCGTGAAATAAAACTGGGTCGCTACAATCGGACATATGAGCCCTAATGATTCTATCATGCATTGATCAAGTACCTAGGGCTTGAATTTGAATCTGAAACTTTGGGGAATGCATGCTAACATACTAAACAACTAACATACATCAAATATATGCAAAATGGCACCATTTAAAGCACATTAGAATGACCAACAACCTCACATAGGCAACAGCAACAAATCTGTCAATGATCATGCATAAGAATAGGCCATGTATTTCGGTTTTGAGGCTTCAAATGGAACCAAATACTTAAAGCATGAAGGCTAACATACATAACAATGAGTGTACATCAACTCCATGCATTTTCACACGAATTGGAGGCCATATGATCATGTAACAACACCAAATTTCACACAGCAGTTCGAAAACAGGGGAAATAGTTTGATCACCAAGTTTGGAGCTCCATATCTCATAATTTCATAAAAGGAGCAAGAGATAAAATCTTCCTAATATCATATACTATCAGTTAGGAAAGAAATAGGTCAAGAATCAAGTTCACATGATCATGTATAAGCAAGAAAATCAGCTATACAAGCAAACAAGATCATAAGAGCAATTTCCCCAAAAACCCTATTCATGCTCTTAGCCCAAACCCTAACCAAATCTGATCCAAATCATGAATTAAGGAGATGAAATCAAGTATAATTGAGTAGAGAAGACATCAATATTCATACCTTGAAGTTTTGGTGAAAGAAGATGGTGATTTGAGCTCAAAATCACAAAGGATGATCAAGGGTTTCTTCCTTCTCCTCTATCTCTCTCTCTCGATCAGTAGTTGCAGAAATGAGGGAGATATGGTTCGGTTTTTGCTGCTAAAATGGAGAGGATGGAGTTAACTCAAGGTGGATAAGGCATGGTTAAGGTATGGTTAAGTTTAGGGAGGGTTATGGGGTCCCACCATGAAGACTAGTCAACATAAGGGCTCTTCTTGCACGAGTTGTCCGTTACGGTTGGATTTTGGAGGTCTTAATGATCTCAAAAAGGTATGAGGCTTGTTCCATTGTCTCCGAATCGTCGATACGAAGGCAACGGAGTTGACGGAATTCGAATCCGAATTCCCGAGCTCAAGATATCACGTACGGAACCAAGGGTGCGCTAATTGCTCGTTAGCCCCCGATTTGGTTCCACAATCAAAATTAAATTCATAAACACGTCAAATGAATCCGAAAACATAAACCGAGCATATAGACATGTTCATAACACATATGTTTACGACATACTGAGTTTTCACGACATTTCGATATCAATACATATATGAACAAAGCACAAATAGAACGCTCATGCGCATGAACGAATTTATATTGTTATAAATAAATTACTAACTTAAATTCCATATTAATTAAATTAAATAACAAAAGTTTACGGTTTTAAATCAAATAAAAACATTTATAAATAATTAATCATATAATTAAATACTTAATTTGCGCAGTTTATAAACAAATACGTCACATTATTTAAACTGAAAAACGGGGGCGTTACAATAAATATCATACAAATCAAATAAATATAACATTCTTGCATGCATACCTGTATAAGGCATAAAGAGCATGTTAGCCCATTTATTTCACGCAAGAGCATCGAATTCACATACTAAATTCACAAGTATTGACGTAACACATAATATAAAAAGTTATTCATACATACAAGACAAGAAAAAAGCAAGAAAAACAAGGAAAACATGAACGGAAACGGAAACGGGAAGTAACAGCAACAACAGTCCGAAATTAGAGCAAAAACAGGCCGCAAGGGCGACAAAAAACAAGCCAAAAAGGGACGCGGGCGCGACCACTCTCAACAGCAGCCTCCAGGACTGTTCGAGGTCGAAGGTTGGGCAAAATCTGGTCGTGGGCGCGACCAGAATCCTTCTTCTCCCAGTCGCGGGCACGACCTCCGTCGACAGCAGCAGTAGACGCAAAAACCGCAGCAAAACTCGGCTAAAACCAACTCTAAATCAAGCCAACAAGCAAGGGAAAGGATATGCAGCAAATATACATCAAGTACATGTTAAAAACCATGTTAAAACCGAACCAAAATGCAAGGAAATTGAGAAGGGGACCAAACATGGTCATATTCATACAAAACTCAAAATTCTTGAATCAAACTCCCATGAATCCTAAGATAGCATGCAAATTCGGTCCATACAAGTATTATGGGATGTATAAGGTTCAATTATCATGGATCAAATTCAAAGATAGCACAAGAGATCAAGTAAATTCTTCACATGTGGCACTAACCCTTACTATTCACATGAATGTCCAACGCATGCTCAAATGGTGATGAAATCTAGCAAATCTAGACTTAAATGAAATAGGAAGAGATGGAGGACACAAATCCAGACTTACCTTTCAAATTTGAGCCGAAATGGATGAGAAACGAGCTTGGAAATCAAAAAATGGCATAGAGCTTCCTTCTCTCCCCTTCATCTCGGTTTGCTGCTGTTTTTCCTTCTCTCTTGGGGCTCAACGAAAGTGAGGGCTAGAGAGAGATAAATAGGGCTGAGTTAGGAGTATGTGGGGCCAAGTAGGGGTTGATTCGGTCAAAGATTGATCAAGTTATGGCCAAAATGGTAAAATGTGGCGAAGCTGTCACACGAGGCGCATTACGGGCGAAATACAGGGGATCAAACGAGGTTAGAAAAATACAAGGTTGGGTTCTCTAGCTTCCATTCTTCATTACGAGTCCGATGCTTCTTCCGGAATTCGAATCCGAATTCTCGAGCTCAAGTTATGCCCTTCGGAATCCAAGGTGCGCTAAATAGGTTACGCCCTTGAATCCCTTAACAAATAAAACGATTTATGAACCGTATCGAACGAACTCAAAAACAATTAACGAGCACTTAAATAAGTTCTTAAAACACGTATTTCATGCATAACACATAATTACCAATTAGGAGCAAATACGGGGGCATGCGGATCAAGAAAGGGATCAAACGGGGCAAACGTTCAAATACGTAACAAAACATAACAAATATTGCAAATAAATATTCAAGGAAACACATTAGCAATTAAATAAACATTTAAAGGTATAAATAAATAATTAAATGCGCACGTAACACTCTCGATACGGCGTACCTGTACGGCCAAAAAGTCGGGATGTTACAGTACGTTTAGTTGGAAATTCACCAGACTCTTGGTGTGTGGATTCGAGCTCAACTAGTCATATTTGCTATTCGTTGCGAAGATTCAAACCAACCAGGTGTTGGAAAACTGGAATCAGAAAGTAGCGGAAATTTAAAAATTTTCCAACAAAAGAATCGAGACTCGCAATCGTGAATTCGAATTCGTAGAGATTAGAAACTTACTTTTCAATAATCTTTCTTAAAGCGTTTCAAACCACCCAAGAACGCTCTTCTCGCGGCTTGATCCCCTCTCCTTGGTAAAGCTCGAATCTTCAAAACTTCTAACTTGAAGCTCTCTAGAGATAGTCCACCAACTTGACTACAATCTAACTAGTAAGGATGCTAGTTCTCTAGTTAGTGTTTAGGCTTAACCTAGGGTTTATTTTATCTTGGAGAAAGGATGGTGTTCAACACATGAACTAAAAGAAAATCGATTAGCCCTAAGGGGAGCTCGAGCTCCCCTATATAGAGGAGAGGGGCGGCCGATCCTAGTCCTTATGGACTAAGGATTTAGTCCCTCTCTCTTATTACTTGATCATCAAGTAATTTTAAACTTTGACTTTGAATTCTAATTCAAATCAACTTTTAAGAGAGCTAAAATATCTAAACCCTTTTGGATAATATTATACTTTATTTATTAATAAATAAATAACTTATTTATCTAATTAATTAATTCACAATTAATTAAATAGATTAATTTCTCCAAAATAAGACTTTCATTTTAATTCAAAATTAAACCAAAGTCTATTAAACAATTAACACATTAATTATTTAATACATAAATAAATATACACGCACATTGCACACGTGTCCATATAGGACACGTGTCACGCACATGACGTCCCCACACGTGTGGAACCCCTTTGGCCCAATTAACTCGTTTAATCATTTTAAAGCCTTAACTCATGTAACCAAGTTGTTGTGTGTGACCCTCTAGGTTCTCAATTCAATTAGCAGTGACCCTAATTAATTAATTCACTAATTAATTAATCAGTCCACAGATTAAACGACCATAGTCTAGCAACAGGTGTTTAACCCCTAGTTGAATTGGAATGTATTGATTCGACAGAACCTTTAAGTCATTGATTCATGTGAGATACAATCCTCCTACTTACTATCTCTCCACCAAGATCTAGGGTAAGGGAATAATCAGAACCCTAATAATCTGGTCTTAAAGCTAATTGCATTTTATATCCATTTGATCTCAATCCAAGAAACCCTTTTCTTGATGTCTTGATCTACTGCCTTGGCCAAGGACTCCATATGGCATATGAATGACTTACACAATAAGAGATCACCTTGCAAATGCAAGTGTAGGTCCTTTCTTGATTCTCATTCACTTTCATGAATCACTTGTGCAGCCCCAGCATAAGCCTTGAATCAGTTATCTAAGGCGACACCCTTTAAAGCTTATACCTAAGACTACAGAGTTAACTCACAAGGTGACATGGAACCTCAAGTCTAAGGATCAATTAATCACATCAATGACTCGTGAGATATTTCCTAATCTGGAAGTTTCCATTTCCTGAAATAGAAACTTCCTTTCCCATTTAGGAATCTTCTCACACGGGGCACCTCAGTGAACTTGCTTATGGAAGTAAGCACCCTCATGTATCACGCACCTATCAACTATACACTTTGCACCTCCATGAAACAAGGTGGTCCTTCTTAAGGGCGTGATCCCACAAGCAAGCCTTAGAGGAGTCAGGTTGACACTCCCACTGTCTGTAGGACTCATCGGCTTGGAGTATTTTACTAATCATGACTTATGTGATATAGGGCTCGTTTCATAAACTATTTCACCTAAATGGTAGAGTCCTAGAGTCATCAGGATTAGGGGAGTTCTCATACATGCACAGCTAAAGTAAACGCATACCAAACAAGAGCATATAAAGAAGTGTTGCCTCAATTCGTTATTTTATTGAAAGATTGTCTGTGATTACAATAAGGAAAAGTACAAAGCGGATATACAATCGGCTTTCTAGGGCACTATTCCTAACACCAGGAAGTTTAAAAAACGACTAACATACAACTACTGCTCGGGGATAATACAAGAGTAATTGTATTAGCAGTAAGGACTATAAAGTCGTATTTTGGCAATAGGGTTTTAATATTATACGTGCCATATATACGGAAATTTGATTACTGAGAATTATTTGATAATTAATGGTCTAACAGTTTGTTTTGAATAAAGGTTACCATTAAACAAAATAAAAGGTTTATTTGCTCTGGCACAATAAAAGATGGTCTTTTATACCTTAATAAAAACCCTAATTTTAATATTAACACTAATAAGCTTGACTTGCCATCTAAAGAAAAAACTTCTACGTGGCACCAATCTATTGGTTAATTGAATCTGAATAGGATCCAAAGACTGATTGTTGAGTCCTATTGACTTGAAAATAGTACCGATCTGCGAATCCAATTTAGAAAGTTAAAATGACCAAGAAGCCTTTTTTGAGACAAAGGGTATTTAAGCCATGAACTTGCTTAAGTTAGTTCATACGAACGTATGATATTACGAGTGTTCAAGCAAGAGAAAGTTTTAGGTACTTCATCATTCATTTGAACGATTACTCTAGATACAGATATGTTTATTTGATGAGACTTAAGTCTGTATTTTTTAAGAGTTCAAGGAATATAAGACTGAAGTCAAAGAGTCAAATTAGAAAACATATCAAGGCACTTCGATTAGATCGAAGTAATGATAAGTATCTATGTTCAGAGAAAAATAGAATTTCTCAAATGAGATTAGATCTCAACTATCTGTATGAGATACGTCTTAGCAAGGATGTATTGCAGAAAGGAGAAATAGAACTATGATAATGATGGTAAGATTCATGAAGAGTCATGCTACCCTACGAAGTTTATTTTCGAGTCTTGTGCTCAAAAACGACAAAACACACTAAACCTAGTTCTATCTAAGTCAGTTCCTAAAACACTGATGGATCTGTAGTTAGGGTGGAAACCCTGTATCTCTTATTTTCGGATTTGAGGTAGCCTGGTCCATGTGTTAAGGATGGATCCTAACGAGTTAGAATAAAGAATAAAGGTTTACTTGTTCTAAGGTTATCCTAGAAGAACGAGAGGTGGTATATTTTGAAATTTGAGAAATTACAAAAGATGTTTGTGAATATTTCAAAGATTATTGCATAAATAACCATAAAGGGTGGAAGCAAAATAGTGTTTAAAGAAAATAACAGTATTTGATACTAATTTCCATAAACCCGTGATAACTAAAAATGTATTAGATACATGTGATGTACCAAATACAACATGTGATATATCTCGTATACACGAGAGCATCATTGTAATGGGAGGATTGTCAGGACACCTGATAAGATACCTAAAATTAACCCAAGTGGTTAAATCTAACGTATCTGATCCTGTCACGTGTAATGAAGCTGTGGAAGATATAGACGCTGATCGTGTGGTCAAAAGCCATTGAATCATAGTTAGAATCTTAGTATTCTAACAAAGTCTTGAACTTGTGGAGGCACCTGAAGGCATTAAACCCATTAGATGCAATTGGGTTCTACAAGAAAATAAAAGGAGAAATGGACAAAAAAGTAGAGACTCTAGAGCAAAGCACATGGCAAAGGGTTTTACCCAGAAAATAAGAAATCATTTATGAAGATCTTCCCGCCTATAGCAATGTTCAAGTCCATAAGATTCTCCTCTCCATTGTTTCTCACTTTGATTATGAGATTTGACAAATGGATGTAAAGACTATGTTCTTGAACGGGGCACCTTCAAGAAGAAAAATATGGCATAACCTGAAGGCTTCAAAGCTAGAAATCAGGTGCATATAGTATACAAATTTAAAAGATCATTTTGTGATCTTAAGCAAGCGTCTGAATCATAAAACATCAGAATTAAAGAGGCAATTTAAATTCTTTCGATTTGTGTAATTGCCCGCTGAATCGTAAGTGTACAAAATAACATCATGATAATGTTGTAACATTTTCATTTTGTACGTAAACGATATTCTGCTCATTGGGAATGACGCAAGAATTTTGTCAGTGGTCAAGATTCGGATGTCAAATCAATTTGACACGTAAGACCTTAGTGAGACCAATAATATTCCAAGGATCAGACTTTTGTCGTGATTATGAGAATAAAAGGATTGGTTCATTACAAGAAGCATATATATATAAGATGCTGGTAAGGTATAATATGATAAATTCCAAGAAAGGTTCATTACCTTTTAGATATGGAGTTTATCTATCTCGGGATCAGTGTCCTGAGATAACTAAAGAGATAGAAGACATGATTAGAGTTCCGCAGCGGAAGCTTTATGTATGTCATATTATGTACAAGGCTAGCTGTCTATTTTGAAATAGGTCCAAGTCAGCAGATATTAGTCAAACCCTAGAATCTGACACTAGGTAGTAGTGAAAGCATATATTGGAGTACTTGAGAAGGACTTAAGATTATATGCTTGTCTTCCACAGTGGTGAGTTCGTTTCTATAGTGCTCGCGAATTCGGATTTTGAATCTGATTTCTATTCTAAAAGTTAGACGTATGAATATGCGTTTACTCTAGAAAGTGCAACTACTAATTGGAGGAGCATTAAGCAGAGTCACAAAAGCCAAATACATGGTAGCTTGAGAAACAGCCAGTTAGAAGTATCGGCTTTATGATTTTCTAGTTGTTGGCTCAGAGAAACATCTGATAGATTCCTTCACCACAGTATTGGTGTAAAAGAGTGCAAAACGAGTTTTGACACTCGTGTGAAAGGAATAAGACTTAGATGTATGGCAAAATTGAATTTAGGGCAAGTGGGAGATTGTTGGGAATAGTGCCCTGAAAATTCAATTTGTTGAATTAATTAAACTGAATTTACAGTGAGTTGTGAGTATTTCACATATTGATAATTAATGGCGTGTGGTGGTATTCTTATATGAAATGTGTTTCATAGGAAAAGACTTTGAATACCAAAATCACGTGTCGTTAAAGTTCTAGTCGGTAAGATAAGAATATGTTCTTATCAAGACTATAACATGGTTATATAAGATGATTAGTCTTTCGTCACAGGGAATGGTGATTTCAATTATAACACGTTGATGATTTTCAATAGGATTGGAATCATCGAACTGGACCACTGAGGTTATTCATTTTATACTGCTATCTAAAATGAATAAAATCTCAGGAAGCATTGTACTCTTAATCCTGATAATATTTCGGCTTTAGGCATGTAGTGTTAGTCACTATAATATACTCGAAGTGAGGTCTCGGTAAAGGTGGCCAAAATACTTTGTACGTTCGGTGACAACATGAAATGTGCTAAAGAGTTATATTGATCGAGGAATTTGTGGCCTTGATGGAAGGTAAAAGATATCCCTGAAATAGATTTGCAAAAGTTTGAATTAAGACTTTGGCCAAAGCACTTCGCGTGATATGTCACCGAAGTTGTATGATGAATGTGTTTCACATACAGAGAATTTGAACTTAAGGCGAATCAGGAGATTTCAGATTAGAAGTGAAAAATAAATGATAGTAGTATTAATTTATTTTTCATGGATATCTACACGGAGGAGTAAAATGCAAAATTATTCTAGATCGAGAAATTCGTGAATAATTTAATTAATTTTAGAGTGCAACAATATTTATTTAGTGGAACTAAATATTGTTAAACGGTAATTAATTACTATCATGAGATGATAATATATTAACCAGTTTGGAGCTAAAATTATTTAGTCCTGCAGGTCCCCCTGTAAGCCCCAATTGAAACCCGAAGAGAAAATATTAAAAGGAGAAAGAGAAATGAATTTTCAAAGTGTTTGAAAATAGCCAAGGGATTAATTTTGAAAAATTAATCAAAGTACCAAGAGTTGGAAATGCCCAGAATTTTATTTTGGAGAAAATAAAATTTTCATCGAAGAAAAAAAATAGTTGACGTGGCAGCTAGCGTGGCATGCTACATCACCGGACAGGCGTGAGGTAGCGCTGACTGGGCGCCAAGTGGCCCGCCACGCGTACGGCGGAGATTGCTCCGTGTCAACGCACGCGGAGGGTCCAGATTGGATCTGGACCGAGCCGGTCAACGGGTCAGGATACGGGTCAACGGATAGGGTTGGGTCAAACCGAACACGTGGCAGAACTGGGATTGGCCACGTATCGAACCGGACCGAACCGGGTTCGGTCAGACCGGTTCAAGCCCAGAAATCCTAGGTCGCGTGTGTAACACTCGCGCCACCTTCAGGGCCCCAACCCTCAACTATAAATATTGAGAATCCCTCTCACTCTGGAGGCAAGCTTTCCATACTTGAGCTCTGTTTTATTCTCCTCCACACTCGGCTGAAACGGTTTCACTGACTTGAGTTTCGGAGAGCCAAACTAGGTCTCACCCCCCATTTCCCCAGCTTGGCCTTCTGATGTTTTGTTGTGTTTGTTCCTAACAGGTAGTGGGTTTTCATTCCGGCGACCCTCGCCTGAACATTTGTTCCCCGTTTCTCTATCATACAAATTCTAAAGGATTGGAGTGTGACAACTCAGATCAGACCCTATCAATATTATCATGCCATATTTAAAATTAAAGCATGTTTGCAAATAATTATCACATAATTATTATGCTTAAAATTTAAATGGCATTAAGTAAATATGTTATAAATGATCACATAATTTAAATCATATTTACTTAATCGGCAATTAACAGGAAAAGCAATTAAATTATTTCCCAAAAAAATTGATTAAGTTAAAAATAACGACGAACTACTAAACTACATCATTAGTGGTATTGTAAATAAAAACAATGAATATAGAGTTAAAATTTCCAAAAAAATCTTAAACTTTTTTTTAAAAAAATTTGAATTGATTTTTTTT
Source organism: Lantana camara (assembly GCA_037501455.1). Classification (NCBI taxonomy): domain Eukaryota; kingdom Viridiplantae; phylum Streptophyta; class Magnoliopsida; order Lamiales; family Verbenaceae; genus Lantana; species Lantana camara. The sequence goes on along the minus strand of CM074857.1, from coordinate 60,279,234 downwards.
TATACATAATTGGATTGATTCATACTAAATTACTGATATTATGGAATTATCCTAATCTCAACTTGATCAGTGTCAGATAGTGAGTTTTTTGCACGATCACCCCCTGTGATATACCTAATTAGCACTCCAAACCCTGTGATTTGAAAATTTTCAAAGAGAACTCTGTGATTATATAAATTACACTCAAAACCCTGTGATTGTATTAAAGTTAGCACTCAAACCCCTACAACCACGGTTGTAGGGTTCGAAATACTAATTGAGTGCTAATTTATTACAATCATAGGGTTCGCTTTGAGAATTTTCAAATCACAGGGTTTAGAGTGCTAATTAGGTATATCACAGGGTTTTTGGTGCAATAAACTCGTCAGATAGTTGACACACTGTTTCAAAAAAAATAAGATAGTTGACACTCTGTAAATTTAATCTCATTTAGATTTTTATGTACGTATGCCGACTTGAATGTCAAATAGTTAACCTAAGAAAACATTGATTTAGAATTTTAGATCTACAGCTCTTAATTGTATCTCTATTGATCGATTATGCTTTGTTAACATCTCATTTGCAGCCATAAAGTCGATTAACTACCTTTCTCGAGTTAGAATATATTTTAGTTTTTCTTCTTTCTTTATATATATGTTTAATATAGTTCATTTTAAATGTTAGTGATGTTTCCTAATGTACTTTTAGAGCATAATAACATACAACATTTTATTACTAAAAAAGAGTTACAAATAATATTTATTTATGGTCCTAGTTGAGGCTAAAATATGTAAAGACTTCCATTAAACTTGAAGGCCTCGTATACTTTGACCGTAACAAGGGGATTTAGCCCTTTTACCTATAATATCTATTGTTTACTTTTGCAAGGTCAGAGCCTTGGTTTACCGTACTGGCCCGTAGTTTATAGCAGATTTGGGCAATGAAATAAGACACGCGAATTTGGCGTATCTCATTTGACATGGCCAAAATTATGAGTTGGAAATTTACTCTTGTATCCAACACTTGCTGATATTTACATCTTTTGCCATTGAATTCACTTTTTTTCCCTCGCAAGGAAATTTTCCCGTTGACGCCCAATTTTCCAACCCTAGTTGAATCTCGCCCATTTATTTGTAGTCAATTCTAGATCTTTGATTTCCTGTGCAGCTGGGATTTTCGCAGGAGGGAGTAATATCTTGTCTTCTTTCTCTTTTATTGAAATTTAACATCCCATTCTGTCAATTTTTTTAATTTGTTCTTACAGTAATTTGTTTATGTCATTGCCAGATTTATTTCGACAGAGGTTTTTGTCGCTGCACACATAAACAATCAACGAGCGTGCACAGGTAACTTCTAATTTTGGTATCCATTTTTTTTTGTGGTTGTAAAGTAATTTGCCTGAGATTGAGATTGATGAAGTGGGTTTTCCTGCAACGGTGATTTTGCTATTTTACTCTTGTTAGGCAACGCAGGCATTCCAATAATTATAGTAGTTTTTGTGCTCGACTGTATTGGATATAACTTTATATTATAATTTTCTATTGATTGAATGTTCTTTGGTTTATTTATGCTCTGTAATGATGGTTGTGATTGATATGGACTTTGTTTGCTTGAAGAATGGACAGGTTTCCTAGTGAGGATGAGGCAATCATAGCGTTGGAGGAATTATGTGTACATGTTATGAAGGTGTTAATGCTCACATACCTTGTTTTGCGAAGTGGTATCTTAGATGATATTACTAGGCGTCGTTGTTATCACAAATATAGCATTTTATCCCGAATTCCAGCTCAAATTGATCATCTCAATGGCTTAGTTACCATAAGTGAGCAGGATCGCATAGACCAACTTCGTTTGGGTAGGAATGCTTTTGGTAGGTTGTGCCTAGTATTACAAGAATGGGGGGGTTTACGAGCAACTCGTGGGGTTTCTGTAACTGAGCAAGTAGCCATGTTTCTAAGCGTTATATCACATCACCAGAAGGTTCGAGTTGTCAAAAAATCTTTTATGCGTTCCCCTAGGACAGTCAGTCGGCATTTTATTAGTGTTCTTAATGTCGTATTGAAGAGTTATGAGCTGTTTGTAGTAAGACCTATTCCAGTGGAGGCTGATTATGAAGATGACCGTTAGAAGTGGTTTAAAGCGAGTTATTTACCTCTTTCAACTACAGTTTAATTACATTCCTATATGATTTTGCCTTTCCTTTATTAATATTCTTTAATAAATTAATGTAGGGTTGTTTGGGTGCGTTAGACGGAACATACATACCTGTCAAAGTTTCCACAGCTCATCGGGCTCGTTATCATAGTAGAAAAGGAATTGTATTTGTTAACACGCTAGCTGTTTGTGACCGTAATTTGAATTTTGTTTACGTAGTAACTGGATGGGAGGGTTCGGCTGCCGACGGTCGTGTATTAAAAGACGCAATTTTTAGACAGAACGGCCTAAGAGTGCCTAGAGGTTAGCTCATTTAAAAATTTAAATTTTTAGAGTGTTTAATTAAATTTTTACCTAATATTCTGGTTGTAAATATGATGACCCACACTTTCGACCTTATTGCAAGGAAACTATTATCTTTGTGATGCGGGCTACACCAATGGGGAAGGGTTCCTAACACCATATAGAGGTATTCGTTATCATTTGAAGGAGTCGGGTGCTGGGACGAGTAAGCCTCAGAATTATAAGGAATTATTCAATATGAGGCACTCAAAGGCTAGGAATGTTATTGAGAGAACTTTTGGCATTTTGAAGGTCCGATGGGGAGTGTTACGGAGTCCCTCCTTTTATCCAATCGAGACCCAGAATAAGATCATCATAGCATGTTGCCTACTGCACAACTTCATAAGACTCGAGATGAGGGTAGATCCACTGGAAGCCTTAGTCCTGGAAGAGCCTAAGGTAGATGAGACTTTAAGCGAGTATGTAGAACACATTCGAACTACGCAAGCTTAGACTAATTAGCGTGAAAATTTGGCCCAGAACATGCACAACGAATGGCCCGGTCGACAGTAGTTATTTAATATGAACTCCTTTGAGACAATTTTTAATGTTGGTGTAATATTTGTTCATCTATTATTTTATGTATTCGGAGTGCAGTGAATTAATATCTGTAGAAGACCTCCACTATATTTTTAGTAAGTTTTTATGTTTATGTAGTTTCACTATGTTGTGAATGCTTTAATGTGCACTTCTGGTATCCATGATTCCATCTTTCATTGGTATTTACTATTTAAAGGTATATATTAACAAATTTTTGGTATAACTCTAAATTTTCTTAAAGGTATATATTAGCAAAATTGTGTTTCCATTTTTTGTATTAATAACTGTGTTTGAAAAAGCTTGGTTACTCTGCACACTATTTTTCTTGCAAATGTCTTCAGCTCCAAACCAAGAGGGAATTGGGAGCTCCAAAGGGAAGGGGAGACGTGGATGGACTATTCAAGAGGAACATAACCTGGTGCTTGCTTTCAAGGATAGCATTGCATCTGGATAGAAAGCACCAAATGGTTTCCATAGTGGATTTTTGGTTCAGCTTGAAAACCGCCTCAAGGATTATATGCCCAATACGGATCTGAAAGCCGAGCCAAACATCTCTTCGAAATATACTTCTGGGAAAAAGACCTTCCACCAGATTTCAAACGCCCTTAGCTATAGCGGTATGAATTGGAATTCAAGCACATATACGGTAGAAGCAGAGCCTGCTGAATGGGAAAGTTTCCTACAGGTGTGTATAACTTTTGATGTCCGAGTAATTTATAAAAAATATGATTGGTTGTTCCAAGTTTTTTTAGTAATTTGAGATTATTTCAGTACTTGGACTTACTAATTTGTGAGAGTAAGTACTCTGAATACGAATTCATCACAATGTCTAAAAATCTTCGTATAAAAATTGTTGATATTAAAGAATTTAAGGTTATTGTATTGTATCTTATTAGACAATCAAATTCTGAATAACATGGTTAGAAACACTGTTTCCCATATGAAGAATAGCATATATATATATATATATATATATATATATATATGGATGTTTATATGTAGATATGTAATATTGGATGAAATTGACACTTTTATAAATGTTTTCCTAACCAAATGTCAATTGTGATGTACTGTTATTTTGCACTGCATCAATTCCCAAATCACGCATGCATCCGAGGAAAACCTTTCCCATTATACGAGTCTTGGCTCGAGATCTATGGCAAAGAACGTGCCACCGGGAATCACGCGATGGATTGGTCTGCAGTGCTAAGAACACTCCTGTGGATCTGACAGCGGATGGAGAAGATCATAATAACCCCTCATTCCACCCAACAATGCCAACTATGTTTGTGGATGAAGAAGTTAATCAACCAAACTCAATTGGATCCCAGCGTGCTCCTACTAATGCAGTTCCAGAAAAGAAAAAAAAGAAGAGATCGGAGAAGGCTGGTGAACTCATAGTTGAGGCGATTATCACTTTTTGCAGTGAGTCCACTGTATCTCTTCGTGATGTTGCTTCTAGATTGGGAGCTACCAAAGACACCATCAAACGCCAAGAAGAAATTTTTGAGGCCATTGGGGCTTTGCCTATTTTCATTGGCATATAAGACCATATTAACGTGTCGAATATGCTCACAAACAACCCAAGCCAAATGAACATGTTCTTTGCGATGAATGTTGCAGCGCGCACAGTGATGGTGCACAGATGGCGATCGAAGGTAAAATATAATGAAGTGTTTGTAGTTTGTGCAGTTGTGATCTAGTAACTTTTGTTTCATGGAACTTTTTGTGATTATGTTAAGTATTATGTTGGCATTCGTAGGTTCATGGAACTTTTGTGATCAATATTAAAGTATTGGCTTGCTTGTGACCTAAATGCGTTAATATGAAAGTTATTAGACAGTTTTATGTTGGTTATGTCTGAAAAGCGAGTAACATGCAACAGATTTATTAGGACAAACAAGACACACTTGTACATGCTACAATGGAAATTGTGGAACTTTCAATACATATGAGCGCGGCATCTTTTTTTAAAAATTGATACTAGTCCGAAGCAATAGATTCCCAATTCTTAATACTCGTCTGAGTCGGAGTACACTTCAGGGTCCACGTACAATGCGGACGTGTCCTCGGGGAAATTAGGGAACTTTTTTTTACGGAAAACTTTGTGCAATGGAACCCAAAGATCAAAATCATGGGTTTGATATATTGTTTCCTTGGGGGTTTCCTGTAAAAGTAGTCAAACTTAATTCATGATTTACGCAACCACTTTACAAAAGAATAACCATACAAGAACAAAGCCAAAATTTAGGAAACCGTGCAAATATTGTCTTCTGTAATTATCGTCCACTTCGATTTCATTGTTAACGCTATCATAAAGTACTCCCGGTACTTTCATGTATTTACGATAATCTAAATACTCGGACCGTAATTTTGTAATCTCTCGCTGTACCCTTTTGCGACCCACTCTTGCCCAGAACTTGTTAGAAAGATCATGGGCGATAATGGAACAACCGTAGATAGCTCCTTCAGCACTATCAACAACTCGACCAGCTACATAATCACACAGATCAAAAGCAAGAACATGCTTTAGGCAGTTTTTGCATGGGACCTACGGCTGTTGTTGAACATCATTTGAAGACATCTTACTATCTAAATTCTATTTTCTTAATTAATTTTTGTTTGTGTTGTGTGATTGGAGTGAATAGGCTTACAGTGGTCTAAATTATTTATAGGCATAGTTAATTGTACAAGTGTTCAACACAATGTTGAATATTAGTGCCCAATGAATTAATGAGAAAGATGACCTGAAAAAGCATGTTAGTAGCATTGTACTTCAAGAATCTTACCTGAACTTCCCATGGGCGAATATATTCTTCATGCATTTGACAAACTCTTGCATGCAGAGGGAATATATTCCATTGCTTTCTTGTGACTTATGTCAGCAGCTTTACCTTGCAAAACAGAGTGAATCTTTGATTGTTTTATTATAAAGCATTGTACACATGTGTACAATAGTTTATATATCACAAACTTTGTGAGGAGGTTAGAATTGTACCAAGAAAATTAAATTTCACAAGTAGGTATGCCAAGACGTACCTAATCTTCTGAGACCATTAGTTTTCAACCACACCAATTTCCTTATTTTAATTGCAAGGCGAAAGAGGTCCTCAGAATGTTGGTCGAGCATTCAATGGGGTACGACGTTAGCACAGTCACTTCTGCATTGCGAGCAATTACCAAGGTTGCAGACAAGTTCAGCAGGAAATACGGGTTCTTGTTCACTTGCAATGATGTCCGAGACATTGAAGCTCAATATAGGGAACGTTATTTACGTTATGAAAATTTTGTTTCAAAAACCGATGTATTTTTTACCCCAACGACAACAAGTTCGTGGTGGGTAAAGCATACGAAGCTGACAAAAGTATTAGGGTAACTTTTCGTGATTAGTCTTGCTTCTCTTTTTGAATATTACTGGTTGATTCTTTGTATTAAGTAATTTGTTTTATTGTAATTATAGGGTGTCGTTTGGCCAAAAGAACATGCCGTCGAAAAAAAATTCATGAAATACAGGTTCCCAGATTATCGCGAGCTACACCTCTTATTCAAGAGAAAGAAATTTCAAGTGTTGTCATTCGAACCTCCAGAACACAATCAAGGCCCACGATACTTTATTCAGACCTCGGCTGAGTGCGCGGAACATGACAGTGACTATGATGGAGGCGAGGACGATGCTTCCAGCTTGCCTTAACTTATGAATTATTATTTTCTATTTTCCATGTATTGCCCCAATCTATTTTCACTTCATGACGTAGTAATCTATAAAGTATATCTGTTTAATAATTTAACTATATGAAATACAAATAATTAACATTTAAAAATTTGGAAATGTTTTACTAAAACTTCTAATCATAACACACAACTGAAGTTAAGTTACAGTTACATAGCCTTTCATAAATGAAGGATACTAGTTTCATAAGAACGAACTACAAATACGGAAGCATCACCCACTGCATTTGCATTCCAAACTTAGAGTAATTAAGAGTAAAGTCTGAGAAATATTTAATAAAGCTGATAGAATTACACATGCAATACATTGATAATAATCTCCACCAATATCTAAAGAAATCTTCTCGATCATCGAACAGTTCAAAGTTAGGGTTGTCGGGGAAGAGCTCCTCAATGAGCAGCCAAAGACGCTCGCCATTTTGATAATACATCAAAGACCTCGAATTTAGCTGCAACAATAGAAAGGGATAGTTCATATTGGTATGCAAAAAGAGACATAGGAAAGCTAGTGTGTTACCTTAGCAACTTTAGTCCAGAAGTAATCGGCCAACTCTAGTTTGTTGGCTTAGGCATCATAATGACTCCCAGAGAATGTCAACAAATATTTAAATGTGTGGCACCTTTTTCGTTGCAACCCAACTTTTCGAACATAGAACTCAGTATTTTCATTCAAATTTAGGTCAGTGTTCAACATACTCAACAAACCTGTAGTCACAGTACCTGAGTACGCTTGTTAATTACAACAACGCTATGAACTTTTGATAGTATATGGCTTAACTTGTCCTCCTTCGAATGATCCCATCCATTTTTGTAAAACATAGGTTCTTAAGTAAATCGAGCAGCTTGCTGGAGCAAATTAGTCGAAGCCATTATAATTCAAATTTGAAGTACAATATATTTTTCTTCTATGCTTCACATGGAAGATCACCTATAATGTATATTATATAGTAGAGGGATGCATGTAATGACAACACTTGTGTACGGTGAATTATGCATGCAAAACATAGCTCTGCAGATATAGGACTGAAATAATATTCTCCATGTATTGTTCTTACAACTTTACATCAAATCAACATATTTCATATCTACTAGACTCATCCAAAGTGTAAGAGTGTATCACGGTAAATAAATTGTCAATTACAAAAATTATTTGCCTATAAATACTGATGTCAAAATAACAAATAGAATACAAAGGAATAACTGGATATCAAGTATAGCCACTTCAGCCAACAAAATTTAGTAAGACATTTCTCCAACACATTATTCAGTTTTTCATTATTAACACAATTTGTCTGTTTTTATATTCTAACTAATTCTTTGCAGATTGATCAAAATGGCCTCAAGAAATTCCATCCCAACCCAACAGAGCATGTTTTACACTGATGAATGGACAAAAGAGGTAGACAAAAGATTTATCGTGCAACTTTACCTTGGCTCGTGGGCAAAGAGAAGGCTACTGACGACTTCAGACACGATACACATCATCCAAGCACAAGAAAACATTAACCAATCCTTTAGGAAAAACTTCAGCTTCGACTTTGTGTTGAACAGGTTCAACCTTGCTTTCAAGAGGTACCTAACATGGAAATTTATAATAGGGTACGACGGGGTGAAGCACAATGAACGAGATAATTTTGTTCGGGCATCAAAGTCAATCTGGAAAGAAATGTGTGAGGTAAATATTGTCAAGCATATATTTTTCAGATTATAGTAACATAAACTAATGATATCTTAATTTAAGGAAAATGAAATGGTGGTGGTCTACGTGTATGAAGATAAGCCCATGTGGTTCCATCTCTACGAAACTTTCGATCCAGAAGCAGAAAGAGAGTTAATGATAGAGCGACAAAAAACTTACCCATCAGTGGTAGAGTTGGAGGATGTACTTATGGAGAGAGGTATGGAGGAAATGATTCATTTGTTTTAAGTGATACATTCAAATAAACAATTCTGTTTTATTTTTTTGGGTGTAGGTTTACCATTACAGCCAACTGTAGTTTTGACTCGCACACAGACTATACGAGGCCATGATCGTTTGTCGGGAAGTGAATTTCCAGGGAGGATCGTACCTAAACAACCACCTAAATTTTAGTTCGGTAGAAGGGGTGGCGGGAGCAACTCCAACCAAAGCTCAAAAGGTCTTGCTCCACCAACGATCAATCATTCGAGTTCTGATCATTTTTAGGATTTTTAAACAATTCCCAGAAGTGTGTATAGTCACACAAAGTTAGTTGTTGGTTATTTTATCTTTCAATTCCCAGAACTGTGTACCTGCACATTATGCTGTATGTTTGATTGGATTTTCTAAGACAATTCCAGTACTTCTTATTAAAGGCATCCATTTAAATATTAAACACCCCTCCATATCATCATAACTTCAAGAGGAAAGCTTACATCGACCATCAAAAGTCACAAATTACAGATCATTAGATAATCCTACTAACATCAACGACGAAGATAACACATAATAGAGAAATTACCTAAAGTCATTGAATAGTCTACTTCCGCAACAACATAATCACAACAGCCAAGGACACAAAATAGATTAAACAAAACAAACAACACAATATTAGACAGCAGCCAAGAAGAACATGTGAATTCATATTCAGCGCAGTTCCAATAGCACCTGGGATTGTGAACTGATTACTGGCAGAAGAATGACCCACTTCCGCTGCTTCAGACATTTCGCTTCTCTCTCTTGGTTTAGAGATGTGTGTCCTTTGACTACAACCAGATTCAGCAGGGAAATTGGGAGTACCATCGAAAACCTCATGCTAGGGAGTAAGGTATTGACTTATTTCAAGGTATTGATCATCCCAAATAGAATCGGCCCAAATAAACCATAATCGGTGTTCAACTTTCCTTGGACATATGTAGTAATATCTCCCTGGAAATTTGGCATTGGGTCCAGCACAGCGGAACGACATGAAACCATTCTTGCAATTGCAAGGGATAAGAAATTGACGAACCATCTGTTGTAATTAGGGTTAGTTATTCCGTCTACGGAAACCTATTTGGAAGACACACAAACTACATTTACATACCGATTGACTCTAGCTTCGGAGTTGGAGTGGCGAGTGGAGACAATTGGAAAACAGAGCAACGGTCACCTGCAAATAATGTGGAGGAGAGAAGTGATTTGAGAGGAATAAAAAGGAGCAAAATCGTTTCAAGAATAAAGGGCAAAAAGTAAATTTATTAGAAACCCTTATTATCCTTAATTGAAAAGTAAACAAGCATGGCTCGAAATTACCCAAAAACCAAAACAAAAATAAAAAAAGTAAACAACAGATGAGGTGGGTTAGTGTAGCTAATCTAACATGTTATATCATTCCCGCCATAAACTTTTTGGCCTTCTGACTTTTTGCTGTGTTTGTTCCTAGTAGGTAGTGGGTTTTCATTCCGGCGACCCTCGCCTGAACATTTGTTCCCCGTTTCTTTATCATACAAATTCTAAAGTGTTGGAGTGTGACAACTCAGATCAGACCCCATCAATATTATCATGCCATATTTAAAATTAAAGCATGCTTGCAAATAATTATCACATATGATGTGTTCGGAATGTGAGGGTCCGAATCCAATCACTTTACGATTTGTAGTTGTGGAGGGAACCGTCGGAGATTCGCTGGAAATGAGGAAGGGGGTTCTACCTGTTGGGACAAGCACAATAAAAGTCAGAAGGCCAAGCTGGGGGAACTGGGGGTGATTCCCAGTTTGGCTCTCCGACGCTCAAGTCAGATCAAGGTCAAGGTATAAGTTCAGTAGCAGTTTCAGTGATGGAGAATGCTTACCAGTGTAGAAGATGACTTTAGCTATTTATAGTTGAGGGTCAAGGGCCCTTTGGTCATTTGCCTCAAGTGGTCCTGGCCGAATGTTGCCCTAACACGTGGCGCCATGAGAGAGAAACCTAGGAGGAATCTTCTGCAAAAGCGGCCAAAAGTTGGTGCTGGCAATAGTGGCAGGTGCGCGGGCATGTACGATGTGTCAGAGAGCCATTTGGGTGGTTGGTAACGAGGGCTTAAGAGCACGCTCGTGACAACCTGGAGTACTGGAAGCCAAGATATCCGCTGGGGGGAATGAAGGCTCCAGCTCAAGTAACGAGCCAGAAGGGGAGGCCACTCTGAGGGAGTATGACGCTCGAAGAGGGCTCCCTTGGCTCGTGGACGTGCCAATCATACAGTATGAATGGCGTTCGTGAGAGTATCAGCGCTCGTGGGGCTTAACTCTCGAGGAAGGATTGCGCTCGTTGGGCTTAGCGCTCGGGTACTGATGGGTGCAACCTTGGGGAGACAGACGTCATCATCTTGGTGATGCCACGTGTCCTAGCGTGGGACGATCGTATTTTGACCCCATCATTTTGCCCCCCAATTCTGTAGTCCTTAGTGATAAGGACTGTAGAATTTTGACGCGTTCTATCTCTTGCACGTAGCGCTCGTATAAGGCTTGGCGTGTTGAGCAATTTTTCTTCTGGTTGCGCCATTAATGCGGTCTTTTCAACTGATCGCTCGTAACGCTTCCGCATTAAATGTTGTACTATTCTGAAGCATTCGAAACGTCAGAGCATTAAATGCGGGTGCGCGTGAGCATTGGGAAGCATGTGATGGTTCCATAAAGTGGGCGGTTTCCTAGACGGGAAATGATTACCATTTTGAATTCATTGCCGAAAAAGGTACCAACTCCCATCCCTATAAGTATGGGATTCTGAAATCTTGCTACTCTTTACGCATTCTGAACTTCCAAGCATCCTTTGCAAAAAGATTTCTCTCGCACACCAGTTCTTAGGGCATCTTCTACCTCTCTCCCAGATTTTCTCAGAAATCTTCAAGGTAAACTTCCAGCGTAATTTTCTAACTCTGTTAACTTTAGATTCGGACTTTAGGACTTTGTAATCCCTTAGGTTTTACTCCTTTAGGGAACCCTAATTTCTTTCCAGAAAACTCCCATTCTCTAACCCAGATTAAATCTCTCCCAAATCTCAGTTTCTGCCATGGCTGACCAACATGTTGAGGAATTCGCCCGTGAAATCCATGAAATGGCTACTGAGAGTTCCTCTTCCCCCGATTCCCCCAGAGACGAGGAGTTGGGGGCGGCAGTGATGGCCATGGAGGATAGGAATCCAGGTGGAGTGGATCCTCTCTTTGAGGAGATGAATCTAGTAATGGAGGCAGAAAGGCAAGGGGTTACTCTCCCCATAACTCAGAGTGCCACTCACCCTCACCGCCATACTGTGACGGTGGCCGTCGCGACCCCGCTTCCAGTGGCTGAAGTCATAATAGGGCCTTCAGAAAGAGCCCGTAATAAAGGAAAGAGCAAGAAATTCAAGAAATCCAAAGGGTCTAACGAGGGTGAAGGATCAGGCTACCAGGCCACCGAGCGCACTCCTGAGGAGACTCCCAGCACAGTTACTTTGGGAGAAGTGAAAACGATGTTGGCTCCTATCTACTGGGACGAGCGCTATACATGGAGAATTCCAGAAAGCCATGAGCGGGCCAACAATCCGCCTCCAGGCGAAATGGCTGTCTACGTGGCCACAGTGAGTTCAGGAGGCTTGAGGTTCCCTGTCTCGATCTCGATGGCTCACTTGTTGAATGATCTGGGCCTCTGTCCATCACAAATCGTGCCCAACGGCTTGGCCCTCTTAACCTGCTTTGTGATTCTGATGAGGAGCATAGGTTACGAGCCCTTCTTGCGGAACTTCAACGCCTTCTTTCAAGTAGTCAGCTCATCTCGTTCATCTCCCGAGGCTGGTTTTTACTATGTTCAGGCGAAGGCCCATATGAGGTTAATTAAGTCGCCCTCGAGCACCAATGGCCCCAATTGGAAGGAGAAATTTATCTTCGTCAAGGCCCCAGCAGAAGAGGGCTTTGGGGTGTCCATCCAATGGGGCTAGTTTGCAAAGAGCCGCTTGCAACCCGCACTCCCCAAAGATTGGGCCAAGAACCTGGCAGCAGCCCTGAGGGACGAGGGCCACCTCATTCAAGCGAAAGATTGGATAGATGATGAGGAGCTCATGTTCCTGTGTGGCCTTTCTAACGATCCCTATTTTCTTGACAACCCTCCGGCTCGCGATATAGAGAGAGATGGTTAGATTCCTAGGGCGCTAACCTTTAGATAGGAATACTAACTGCATCTTTGTACTTGTAATTTGCATACTTAACAATATCGTTTAAGGATTTGTAAACCTTGTACCTTCCACTTTTGCAGGAGCAGCCATATTAGAGATGGCCGGAGGAATCAGACAAGCCGCTCGCTTTGCTCATGCCAACAGGAATCAAGCCCAGCAAGGGGACCAACAACGCCCCCGAAACCGAGGCAACAGGGGGGACGCTCATGGCGGGCAACGGGGCGCCGGTTCGAGCGCAGCTTCAGAAGTTCCACCCCCACGAAACCGGGGGGGAAACAGGGCGGCCCTTCCAGAAAATAGAATAGTGGTGCGGCCCTCTTCTTCATCCGACTTGAGGGTGGCTGACCCTCGTGCAGCTGATCAGGTGAGGCCACCCCCCAATTTGGCCATGAACGAGGCCAATCCAAGCGCAAGTAGACCTTCCCGTAAGAGGAAGAGGATGCCCGACACTGTTGCAATCAAGGGCAAAGGAAAACAAGTAGTCGAGGGCCCCAGGGGCGAGGGGGAAACTTCCTCTTCAAAGGAGGAATATTTATGGGAGTTCTCCCGACGAGGGGACAAGGACTTCACAGGTGCCCCCGATGGTGGGCCAGTTCTGCTAAGGCCTGGCACGCTCGCTCAAGCCGTCAGCGAGAATCTCTACGACAAGGCCTAATTCTCGGCGGACCACTGGCATCTCTTCAGTGAGTCTGTGGAGAAAGTGACCTATGATGCGGCCCACGCCCTAATCTCCGTAAGTTCCCACTCCCTTGCTTCATTGTCATCCTTGTAACCTCTTAACACTTTCTTGCTAATATTTTCCTTCTTTCAAACCCCCGCAGCAAGTGCTCCCTAGGCTTAAAAACATCCAAAGGCGGGCCTCCATCTACGCTGACCGCAAAGCCAAGTATAAGAAGATGGCTCGTTCCAACGATCCGGCTCAGATTCAAGCGGAGCTGGACGCTGAGATAGCTAAGTATGAATCCCTTAAGGATTTGTTCAAGAAGACGGAGGGGGAGCTGGGAAAATTGAAGGAGGATTTTCAGGCGGTGGAAGGCGCTCGAAGCGGCTTGAGCGACAAGTTGGCCCAGGTTGACGAGCGCTGCAAGAAGGCGGAGACCGAGCGGGAGAGCTGGAAGACGAGGGCTTTGGAGGCTGAGAGGAAATTCAACGACACCATGAACGAGTGGCCTCAGAGTCTTGAACGTGCGAACAAGGAGGCCCTTGTCAGGTTCTGCCATTCGAAGGCCTTCAACTTTGCAGCCTCATTGCATTGCTTGGATGAGGCCCAGAATGCCTTCAACTTGGCCGTTGAGCAGGGCATCCACAAGGGGCTAACAGACCCGGCTATGAGGGGAGCAGAGGGCACAGGGCTCATGTTCAACAAGCGCTGTGAGGAAGAGGATGAAGATCCCAATGACCCTGCGGACACCATTGCCGAGTTGGAGTATGATTTCTTGGTGAAACTTATCCAAGATGAATACACGGACTCTCATCCGTCAGGAGATGCCGCTCAATCCGCTCAAAATGATAACCCTGAAGATGAACCACAAGCGCCCATCGTGGAGGATGCCCCTGTCCCAGCTGCTGAGGGTGCTAACGCCCCCGTTCCTGGTGCCAATGAGCCCGACGATCCCCAAGCCCAACCGCAAGAGCCTGAGGGCCCAGTTCATGGCCCCGTGGCCCAGAATATACTGGTGATCGTTGATGAAGACGTTGCTCCAGCCGCCTGAGACTTTTCTCTTATAAATTTTCTATGTACTTTCCTGCTTTACTGTTTTCTTCCCTTCTTTTGAAACAATGTTTCATAGGCCTTTGAGCCCTTTGTCTTGTAAGATTTTTTTTGCAATGAATATATATTCTATTCTTCGTAACTTTGTTCTTTTGCTTACTTATGAATCAGAACTCATACTTAGAGCTTGCTGGAACAAATCTTGTAATAATAAGACTGTGTGTAGCATACTCTGTGGATGTTTTATTTCTCTGATAAGCCTTTAGAACTTTGAGAAATTTTGTTAACTTCTGTAAATCTTGAAAATTTGTCTAAGTCTTGAGCGGTCGTGAGGGCCTTCTTGTGAGATTGCCCCCCCTTTCAAGACTTGTATAAATTTTGTTTTTGTTATAAGTCTTGAGCGATTGTGAGGGTCTTATTGTGAGACTGCCCTCGTTCAAGACTTGGGGACCTTCTTCTTATTCTCGGAAATTATGCTAAGTCTTGAGTATTTACGAGGGTCTTACTTAGAGGTTGCCCTCGTTCAAGACTTGTGAAGTTCCGTCTGCAAGGGATCCCACTTTCGAGCGCAAGGCGTTGTAAGAAACGGCCGAGGCCTACTAGAATTTTCCCCACCTCGTTTAATTGGTTATGAGCGTAACCAGTCTATCCTTATGAGGGCGTCCCCCCAAGCGGAGTAGAGTGCTGGCCAGCGTAACCCGTACGAAATATCAGCATTCATATAGGAAGGGATTGCCAACCACGCTCGTGAAAACGAGGGACATGGGTCTCATCCAATCAAGCGATCAAAGAAACATAATGTTAGAACAATTAAGAAAAAGTTATACTGGAACTTACTCACAATTGGAAGTACAGAGGAACCCAACAAAGAGGGTTGTTACATCATGTTCCGCAAAGAGCTTTTAAACATAAAACCGCCGGAGGTTACATGCGTTCCAAGGGCGAGGCAAGCGCTCACCTTGAAGTGTCTCCAGGGTGTAAGTGTTGTTAGCTCTGAGTTGTACGACCTTGAATGGGCCTTCCCAATTGGGGTCCAATTTTCCCACGTGCCTGGACACTTCCACTTTCTTCAAAACCAAGTCTCCCAACTGGAAAGTTCTTTCCCTCACACGCTTGTTGTACTGTTGGGCCACAGAGGCTTTATAATGGTGGATCTTAGCCCAGGCTTTGTCTCTCCTTTCATCCAGCAAGTCCAACTCCAAGCTCCTGTTGCCATCGTTGAGCTGAGGCTCGAAATAGCCGACACGAGCGGATTCATTTACTATCTCCGCTGGTATCATCGCTTCTGATCCATAAACGAGCGCGTAAGGTGTTTCTCCAGTGGCCGCTCGTGGGGTAGTGCGATAAGCCCAAAGCGCTCCTTGCAGCTCTTCAGCCCATTCACTTTTCTTGCTCTCAAGCATGGTTTTCAGATGTTGCAAGATGATCCTATTGGTAACTTCTGCTTGCCCATTGGCTTGAGGGTGTCCTACAGAGGTAAATCGCTGCTCGATCCCCAACTCAGAACACCATTCTCGTGTGTCGGCTGCTATGAACTGGGATCCGTTGTCAGAGATAAGCACCCTCGGGATGCCGTACCTGCAAATGATGTTTTTCCAAATGAAGTCCCTCACAACTCTGAAAGTGATTTTTGCAACGGCTTCGGCCTCGGTCCACTTGGTGAAGTAGTCGACGGCTAAAATGATAAACTTCTTTTGTCCCGCAGCCATGGGCAAGGGGCCCACGATGTCTATTCCCCACTGGTCAAAAGGCCAAGAGACGTCTATTGGGATCATCTGTGCGGCTGGCAACTGAGGGAGATTTGAATGAAATTGGCATTTAGGGCACTTCCTCGAAAATTCAATGGCATCTTGGAGAACTGTAGGCCAATAAAACCCACTTCTCAGAACCTTCTTCGCCAGGATACGCACTCCGGAATTATTCCCACAACTTCCATTGTGGATGAGTTCAAGCGTCTCCTTCGCCTGTGAGGGCCTCAGGCATCTCATTGGGGGTCCTTGGAATGATTTCTTGAATAACCTCCCCTCGTGATCCAAAGCGAAACGAGGGGCCTTACTGCGGACTTTCCTAGCTTCCACCTTGCCAGTGGGAGGAATTCCATCCCTAAGGAAAACGACGATGTCGTCAAGCCAACAGGGCTCGTTTGGATCAATCATAGCGATTATTCCAATGGCGACCCTTTCCCTGATCAAAGGTTCCTCAGTTCTAAGGAACGTGACAGAACGCTGAGAAGTGCCTTCTAAAGCTGACGCAAACTTTGACAGAGCGTCCGCACGCTCGTTTTCTCCTCGCGGTACTTGAAGTAGATGAAATTCCTTGAACTTCCCAATGATTTCTCTGGCTTTACTTAAGTACTGTACCATGGTGGTTTCTCGAGCCTCATAAGTTCCTTCAATCTGGCTCGCAATTAACTGTGAATCCACATAAGCGGTGATTCTGGAGGCTCCATTCTGAAAAGCAATATTCAATCCTTGCACGAGGGCTTCATATCCTTCTTCGTTATTAGTGACTTGGAAATCCAGCTTGATTGCAAAGTCCAGCTCAATCCCATCGGGGTTTCTGAGGGCCACTCCTACTCCTCCCCCTTGAGAGGTTGAGGAACCATCTGTGTGCAGTACCCATAACCCCTCATTCTCCGCAACGGTGGGCTCTAAACCAAAGCGTTCGACCAATAAATCAGCTACAACCTGAGCCTGTACCGCGGTCCTGGGCTCGAAACATAAGTCGAACTGGCTCAATTCGATGGCCCATTTGATTAATCTTCCAGACACATCTGGTTTGGACAACACTTGCTTCAAGGGTTGGTCGGTGAGAACCATTATGGAGTGTGCTTGAAAGTAAGGTCTCAGCCTTCTTGAGGCGTTAATAAGAGCAAACGCAAATTTCTCAATCTCCAAATACTTCTTCTCGGCTCCTTGCAATGTTTTGCTCAGATAATAGACAGGTAAGTGTTTCCGCTCCCGTACAGCGATCAGAACCGCGCTTGTGGCCTCGGAAGAAACGGAAAGATACATAAATAATCTCTCACCTTCGACGGGCTTAGTCAGCAGTGGTGCGCTCGATAAGTAAGCCTTCATATCTTGCAGCGCCTTTTCGCATTCTTCTGTCCAAGCAAAGTTACGTGCGTTCCTCAAAATTTTGAAGAAGGGAAGGTTCCTGTCCGCCGAGCGCGAGATAAACCTGTTCAACGAGATGATTTTTCCTACTAGAACTTGCACTTCCCGCAAATTTCGAGGGGAGGCGATTTCCAAAATGGCCTTGATCTTCTCCGGATTAGCCTCAATTCCCCTCTGACTGACCATGTACCCTAAGAACTTTCCCCCTTGCACTCCAAAGGTGCACTTCGAAGGATTCAACTTCATCCCATACCGACGCAGGATTGAAAAAGTGCGCTTGAGATCTTCCAAGTGGGAGTCCTGGCGCTCGCTTTTGACAATCATATCATCCACGTAAACCTCCATGGACCTTCCAATTTCTTTTTCAAACATCTTGTTGACGAGCCGTTGATACGTAGCTCTGGCGTTCTTGAGTCCGAAAGGCATGACTAAGAAGCAATATACCCCCAGATGGACAACAAATGAGGTTTTGGGGCGGTCTTCTGGGGCCATAAAGATCTGATAGTATCCCTGGAAAGCATCCATCATGCTCATGAGCCCGCAGCCAGCGGTCGAATCCACCAATTGGTCAATCCGGGGCAGCGGGTAAGGATCTTTAGGGCAGGCCTTGTTGAGATCAGTGAAATCGTTGCACATGCGCCATTTATTCGCGCTCTTGGGCACCAAGACGACATTACACAACCATTCCGGGTACAAGATGGGCTCGATATATTGAGCCTCCAGGAGTTTATTAACTTCCTCTTCAATGACTTTCTTTCGAAAGCCATGTACATCCCGCTTCTTCTGCTTGATGGGTTTGAAAGAGGGATCCACATTAAGCCTGTGGACAATGACGCTTGGGTCAATCCCTATGAGGTCGGAGGCTTTCCACGCGAATATATCACTGTTTTCCCTGAGGAAGTCAATCATCATAATCTGAGAAGGCCCCGAGAGGTTAGATCCTATCTGAGTAGTCTTATCCTTGTTTCCGGGTTCCAACTCAATGGTAAGGAACTTCTCCGAGGGTTCGATCCTTATCTCAGGGCGAGGAAGTTCGAGCGCCCTTTTCTTTCCCGTCAAGCGATCACCGAGTGCGGGTCCGCCCTCTACCGGCTCGTCTCCTTCCGAGGACGATCCACCAACGGTCCCTGGTGGAGCACTCTCGAGGGGATTCTCCACGTTATCTCCCTTCTTCTTTTTGTTCTTCTTCTTGTTCAACTTCGCCCTTTTCCGTGCTGGGCTGTCCTCATCTAGATTGGGGAAATCCACTGATTTCTTGGTGGAACCAATTTGGAAGGTTTTCTCCGCTTTTGGCTTTCTAAGGGACAGCATGTAACATTCCCAAGCCTCTCGCACATTGCACAGTACTTCTCCCACGCCCTCGGAGGTAGGGAATTTAATCTTCTGGTGGTAGGTGGAGATGATGGCTTTGAAATCCACGAGGGCAGGGCGCCCAATTATGATGTTATAAGGAATGTCGATCTCCACCACCGCGTATGTTACCAAGAGTGTCTTGCGCTGAGGGGCTCGGCCGAATGAAGTAGCTAAGCGAATTTGCCCTCGTGGGACAACTTCCGAGCCTCCAAAGCCAATGAGGGCTATTTTGAGAGGCTCGAGCGGAAGGTCAGCCTTCATCTTTAAAAATGTAGAATAAGGCAAAACATTAACAGAGCTTCCACTATCCACCAACACCCTTTTTACAACGTGATTGTGAACATCTACACTAACCACCATGGGGCAATCGGAGGTTACACCCTCCCCATGAGGTGTTACAATATGCTCTAAATCCCTATCATCGAAGCCTATTACATCATTCTCTCTTGACCTTTGAGCGCTTGAACTCTGGATGGCGTAGATGGGTTTAGGCCCTGCTGGGCGTTGGTTGTAGCTCCGGACATACCTCTGCCGGGAGGCGTTGGAATCCCCTCCTGACGAGCCTCCTGCAATCATATTTATGACTGCGAAAGGTTCGTTTTCTTGCTCAGGGGCTTTTCCTTTACTGCCCCGGCGGCTGCTGCTTTCAGGGGGTCCCCTACCCCTTGGGCTCTTCGATCGGGACGGACTCCTCCTTCTTCCTCCAGCGCGCTCGTTGCAGTGTTCATCGTAACGCTCGAGCACCCGGACGAATTCCTTCAGGTGGCCCCCTGTGACGAGCCTCTGAATCTCAGCTTCCAACTGGCGGCACTCATCCGTGTCGTGCCCCCTCTGCTTGTGGAATGCGCAGTATTTGCTCGAGCGCCTGAGCGAGTCCATTTCCCTCATCTTGACGGGTCTCTTAAAGAGCTTTTTATTGGAGAGGTTGTAGACTTCTGAATTTGGCCTGGTGAGCGGGACCCGCTCGAATCGACGAGGGGGTGGTGGCGACCTTTTGCGCTCTTGAGGGCGCTCCTTCTTGACTACCACCTCCCGTCCCCGCTCGTGATGGGGTCGCTCGTTCCTGGCTGGACTGTAATGCCGGGGACCATTCGTCCCATACATGTCTTCGAGCGCGAAGAACGGCTCGGCTACCTCTCTTAAGGCCATGAGGGTCCCTGGCCTCCTTTCTACAATGGCATCGGCAAACTTCTTGCTCACATACTGCTTGTGATCCACAGCCTGAAAGAGCACTGGGATCAAGAAATCCATAGAAGGCCTCTCCACCTGTAGGATTTCCTTGTTGAAGCGGGCGAAGAACGAGCGCAGAGACTCGCTCTTGCCTTGCACCACGTTGTAAAGGGCAGTAGGTGCGGTAACTGGCGCTTTCAAAGAATTAAAGTGGTTGAGGAAAGCATGAGCCAGCTCTTCATATGAGTGAATCGAGCGCGGCGGCAGTCGTTTGTACCACTCCTGAGCCATTCCTACCAAGGAAGTGACGAAGACTTTCGCCTAATAGTTGCTGGAATGCTCGTAGAGGTGCATGAGATGCAAAAAATGATCCAAGTGTTCAGCTGGATCAGTCGTCCCGTCGTATCGGTTGATGGAAGTGGGGATTTTGGCCATGCCTGCTTGGGCCATCAAAACTTCTTCCACGATGGGCGAGCCCCTCGCCAACTGGTGGTACTCATACGTGCCGAAGTTTTCCTCCGGCTCCTTGCGGTGGGGGACCTTTGGTGGGGGGTCCTTGGTACGGGCGCTTCTGGCGCCAACCCGTTCATCCCGACTAGGGGAGATCTGAGTTGATCGCCCTCGTGAGAGCTGTGCCACAATATCCTTTAAACCCTGCAGCTGGTCTTGCACAGCCGCGAGGATGTCAGGATTCACGTCCCCTGGTCTGTCCCCGTGCCTGGGGGCTCGAGAGCCCCTTCTGGAGACATGAGAGTCCCCTTCGTTCTCGTTAACCCGTTCCGTGGGCTCCTTATTCCTGCCCATGGAGGGATGCTCGTTGCCCTCCTGCTGGGGCGCTTCTCTGGCTGGTGGTGGTGGCGGTTGTGCCCTCAGGACAGCCTGGGCTTCTCTGAGGGGAAAATTTTGTTGTCCGCCCAAAGGGGCAGCAACTTGAGTGGCCTGCCCAGAGGGAAAGTACATGGAATGGAACCTTTCCCATGCTCCCTGGGCCGCCTGAACCTCACACTGGGCATAGAGAGCCCTCAACTGCTGGGTGGTTAGTGGAGGTAACTCCACTCCTTCAATCTCCCTGGGGATCACCACCGGGAGCTGGATCTGACCAGCATGATACGGCTGGACCGGCGGCACCATAACAGCCGGGGTGAGGGTATATCCGGGTGGGGGCATCATGTAACCCTGCACTCCGGGATTCACCTGGGGATGGACCCATGGGTTCTGAGCAGGCTGCGGAGGAGCAGAGAGAGAGACTCCCCCAGCGGCGGCGGGAATTGGCAGTGCCGGCGGTGTAGGTGGAGGTATTGAAGACTCTGCTTGCGGAGTCACTCCTGCGGCGGGAGGTGCTCCACCAACGGTGACGGAAGGAGGCGGGGCTCCACCAGTAGCAGTGGAGGGAATAATGATATTGGCATCCTGGGAGGCGTTATCTCCTCCTCCCACGGCTCCAGACCTTGTAGCGACCATGACTGGAAAGGGTAAGAGTGTGCTTGCTCTTCTACCAACAAAAAGAAAGAAAGGGGTGGAGGACCGGTTTCCCACAGACGGCGCCAAAAATGATGTGTTCGGAATGTGAGGGTCCGAATCCAATCACTTTACGATTTGTAGTTGTGGAGGAAACCGCCGGAGATTCGCCGGAAATGAGGAAGGGGGTTCTACCTGTTGGGACAAGCACAATAAAAGTCAGAAGGCCAAGCTGGGGGAACTGGGGGTGATTCCCAGTTTGGCTCTCCGACGCTCAAGTCAGATCAAGGTCAAGGTATAAGTTCAGTAGCAGTTTCAGTGATGGAGAATGCTTACCAGTGTAGAAGATGACTTTAGCTATTTATAGTTGAGGGTCAAGGGCCCTTTGGTCATTTGCCTCAAGTGGTCCTGGCCGAATGTTGCCCTAACACGTGGCGCCATGAGAGAGAAACCTAGGAGGAATCTTCTGCAAAAGCGGCCAAAAGTTGGTGCTGGCAACAGTGGCAGGTGCGCGGGCATGTATAATGTGTCAGAGAGCCATTTGGGTGGTTGGTAACGAGGGCTTAAGAGCACGCTCGTGACAACCTGGAGTACTGGAAGCCAAGATATCCGCTGGGGGGAATGAAGGCTCCAGTTCAAGTAACGAGCCAGAAGGGGAGGCCACTCTGAGGGAGTATGACGCTCGAAGAGGGCTCCCTTGGCTCGTGGACGTGCCAATCATACAGTATGAATGGTGTTCGTGAGAGTATCAGCGCTCGTGGGGCTTAACTCTCGAGGAAGGATTGCGCTCGTTGGGCTTAGCGCTCGGGTACTGATGGGTGCAACCTTGGGGAGACAGACGTCATCATCTCGGTGATGCCACGTGTCCTAGCGTGGGACGATCGTATTTTGACCCCATCAACATAATTATTATGCCTAAAATTAAAATGGCATTAAGTAAATATGTTATAAATGATCACATAATTTAAATCATATTTACTTATTCGGCAATTACCAGGAAAAGCAATTAAATTGTTTCTCAAAAAATTTGATCAAGTTAAAAATAACGACGAACTACTAAACTAAACCATTTGTGGTATTTTAAATAAAAACAATGAATATAGAGTTAAAAATTCCAGAAAAATCTTAAACTTTTTTTTAAAAAATTTCGAATTGATTTTTTCTGATGCATAATTGGATCGATTCATACTAAATTACTAATATTATGGAATTATCCTAATCTCAACTTAATCAATGTCAGATAGTGAGTTTTTTGCACGGTCACCCCCTGTGATATACTTAATTAGTACTCCAAACCCTGTGATTTGAAAATTCTCAAAGAGAATTCTGTGATTATATAAATTAGCACTCAAAACCCTATGATTGTATTAAAATTAGCACTCAAAACCCTACAACGTGCTAATTGAGTGCTAATTTATTACAATCATAGGGTTCGCTTTAAGAATTTTCAAATCACAGGGTTTAGAGTGCTAATTAGGTATATCATATGGTTTTTGGTGCAATAAACTCGTCAGATAGTTGACACACTATTTCAAAAAAAAAAAAAAAAGCTAGTTGACACTCTGTAAATTTAATCTCATTTAGAGTTTTGTGTACGTATGCCGACTTGAATGTCAAATAGTTAACCTAAGAAAACATTGATTTAGAATTTTAGATCTACAGCTCTTAATTGTATCTCTATTGATCGATTATTTGTTTTGTTAACATCTCATTTACAACCATAAAATCGATTAACTACCTTTCTCTAGTTAGAATATATTTTAGTTTTTCTTTTTTCTTTATATATATGTTTAATATAGTTCATTTTAAATGTTAGTGATGTTTCCTAGTGTACTTTTAGAGCATAATAACATACAACATTTTATTACTAAAAAAGAGTTACAAATAATATTTATTTATGGTCCTAGTTGAGGCTAAAATATGTAAAGACTTCCATGAAACTGGAAATGTGTTACATCCATTAAACTTGAAATGTGTTACATTATTGAAATTCAAGTTTAATTAAATCAAATCGAGTCTAAATTTTCATCAAACTCGAGCCAAACAAACTAAATTTTACAGTCTAAATATCTTGTTCAAGTTTGACTCGTCTTGCATGTACCCCTACTTTTAATCCAATTCAAGATTAGAAATACCCAATGAATGAATAATGAGTGTTATATAAATGTTTAGACAATATGGTTGGTGTATATAATTTAAAAGGGAATGGGTTGATTTAAATAGAATATCGCATTTGAATTTTGTCGAGGTAAAAAATTACGTATCCCGTAAAAAAAAACCTATTCAGTACCTTAGTCTCTCACTTGGGGATACTGTGAGAGATCTAAAAGGGTATAATTTTTTCTTTTTTCTTTTTCTTTTTTTTTTTTTTTTTTATAATGGTATAATTGAAGAGATGGGAGAAAAAGATTAGGTAAAGCAGCGCGCACTAGGGCAGCAGATCCAATCCGCAGCCGGCTCAGAAAGGGTAGTCTATTTCCAGCCGTTGGATCTTTTTCTAATCGTATGGCCCAGCACAAACCCTAATCACACTCGTTCTTCTTCGCACTCCACTTATATACCTCCTTTTCCGCCTCATCTTCTCTCTTTGTCTCCAACCTAAGAATTCTCTCTTTTGTATCGTCGGCGGAGACTTCTCTCACTAATCGTTTCAAAGGTCGTCTTCTTCCTCTCTCTCCGTATGTTTCTATGTTTAGTAATTGTTTGTATGTGTATATAATGACTGTGATCTGTGTTCGTGTTTTAAGAGCTCTATATGCATGCTTTTTGATTGTCCTGCGGATATTTTCTCGCTGTGTGTTGGATCTGTTTGGACTGATAACTTGATTTTGATGAATTTTGACTGCTTGTTCAATTGGAATAATTTGATCCCACTGTGTGTAGTTATAGATCTGAGTTTCTGTTTGCACTTCGATTTGTTGATTAAGTAAGAAAATATTACTTGCAGAAAAGTGAAAGGTTATTAATTATTTGATGATGTATAGTAAAATCACCTTTCTGATGCTTATAAGGTTTTGAGCGTGTGTCTTAAGTCATTGGTATGCTCTTGTGGAAGATGGTCTTTTCAGATATATGCCCATGTATTCTGTTTTGTTCTTGCTGCTTGCGTTTTAAATTTGATATATCTGTAATATTAATCCGATATGATCTGTCTGATGTCTTTGTGATTTTTTCTTCTAGTTAATTAGTTATTTATGCTTTAACTTGAATAGATATAGTTGAGAAAATGGATCTAAGCAATAAGTTAGATCGTTTTTAAATCTGTTTTTATCTATTAACTTGCCATTTACTTCATGTGGAACCCTATTTCTTTTACCAAATTAAGTGACTTGTGATTACTTCTGCAGTTATAGTAGTCTAACAATTTCTGTTGTACTGATGCAGTATTCTGTTAAAAGTTAAACATGGGTAAGGAGAAGATTCACATTAACATTGTTGTTATTGGACATGTCGACTCTGGGAAGTCGACCACCACTGGTCACTTGATCTACAAGCTTGGTGGTATTGACAAGCGTGTCATTGAGAGGTTCGAGAAGGAGGCTGCTGAGATGAACAAGAGGTCATTCAAGTATGCCTGGGTGCTTGACAAGCTCAAGGCTGAGCGTGAGCGTGGTATCACCATCGATATTGCCTTGTGGAAGTTTGAGACCACCAAGTACTACTGCACTGTCATTGATGCCCCTGGACATCGTGACTTTATCAAGAACATGATTACTGGAACCTCACAGGCTGACTGTGCGGTCCTTATCATCGACTCTACCACTGGTGGTTTTGAAGCTGGTATTTCCAAGGATGGTCAGACCCGTGAGCACGCACTGCTTGCCTTCACCCTTGGTGTCAAGCAGATGATCTGTTGTTGCAACAAGGTGAAATATTTTTGCAACTTAACCAATGTGGTTTTATTGTTGTTATATGATGTCTCATTCTATGATATGTTCAATGTTAACATAGTGTCGATTCTTTTTGCAGATGGATGCCACCACACCAAAATACTCTAAGGCTAGGTATGATGAAATTGTTAAGGAAGTGTCGTCCTACCTCAAGAAGGTTGGATACAACCCTGACAAAATTCCATTTGTCCCCATTTCTGGATTTGAGGGTGACAACATGATTGAGAGATCAACCAACCTTGACTGGTACAAGGGACCAACCCTCCTTGAGGCTCTTGACCTGATCTCTGAGCCCAAGAGGCCTTCAGACAAGCCCCTCCGTCTCCCACTTCAGGATGTGTACAAGATTGGTGGTATTGGTACCGTCCCTGTGGGTCGTGTTGAGACTGGTATCATCAAGCCCGGTATGGTTGTGACCTTTGGGCCCTCTGGTCTGACCACTGAAGTTAAGTCTGTTGAGATGCACCACGAAGCCATGCAGGAGGCTCTTCCAGGTGACAATGTCGGATTCAATGTTAAGAATGTTGCTGTGAAGGATCTCAAGCGTGGATATGTTGCCTCCAACTCCAAGGATGACCCCGCCAAGGAAGCAGCCAACTTCACCTCCCAGGTCATCATCATGAACCACCCTGGTCAGATTGGCAACGGTTATGCCCCAGTGCTGGACTGCCACACCTCCCACATTGCTGTCAAGTTCCAGGAACTGTTGACCAAGATTGACAGACGATCTGGTAAGGAGCTTGAGAAGGAACCCAAATTCTTGAAGAATGGTGATGCCGGTATGGTTAAGATGGTTCCAACCAAGCCCATGGTTGTGGAGACCTTCTCTGAATACCCACCCCTTGGTCGTTTTGCTGTTCGTGACATGCGTCAAACTGTTGCTGTTGGTGTCATCAAGAGCGTGGAGAAGAAGGACCCAACCGGTGCCAAGGTCACCAAGGCTGCAGCCAAGAAGGGTGCCAAGTGAATGGTGCAGGATATCAAACGTGGCTTTGCCAAAGAAGTTTTTCTGAATAAAATTTGTCATGTGAACTTTGTTTTGTTTACTGCTCTGTTGCGTCGAGTAATCTTCTGTTTCTGTCTTGTGCCTTGTATGTTGGGTCGTAGATCTCAGCACTGGGTTCTCGACAGGCGGTGGCAGAATTTACTCAGTTGAGTCTTTTCTTAAATTTTGGTTTATGCTTTTCTCGTGTATTATGTGTTTTGAGGTACTCGTCTCATTTGAAGTCTTTACTAATGAAGAATTTATCCAGTTGAGCCTCAAGTGGTGTGGATCTTGTGAATTTGTTGAATTATAGTTTTGGGTGTTTGTGGTTCGTCTTGCGGATTGTCGGCTGATATTGTCATCTGTGTTTGGTAGATCTATCTTTCCGTTTTACTGTGTTTGATCCTTGTAAATGCATTTCAATTTGACGAATCACAAGTCTTCTTTCTGGGGACTTTTGAATGCATCAATTTCATAAGATGTTTTATGGCTAGAAATGTGCTGTGTTAATAAGAAAATCAACATTCATATCAAAATGTGTGGGGCGTCTCAAATCCCGCCTGCTGAGGTGGCTCTGGATCCAATTGATCACTTAAGAATTTATTAGATACTTGAAAGTAGGCAATCCCACCTGTTGAGGTGGCTCTGGATCCGATTGATCACTTAAGAATTTATTAGATAATCCGCTCGACTTGAAAGTAGGCTAAGAGCAAGGGATAAACGTGAGTTTTGAACCAAATTAGGGGAATGAGAGTTGAGCTCGACGAACCAAGTTAGGGGAATGAGGGTTAAGCTCAATTTTGACTCTTCAGCCCTCAAATCAGAATCCCATTGACCACTTAAGAATTTATTAGATAATCCGTTCGACTTGAAAGTAGGCTAAGAGCAAGGGATAAAAGTGAGTTTTGAACCAAGTTAGGTGAATGAGAGTTGAGCTCGACGAATCAAGTTAGGGGAATAAGGGTTGAGCTCACTTTTGACTCTTCAGCCCTCAAGTCAGTATATTGATCAGGTCGAATATATAATTGAAATGAGGGTTGAGCTCAATTTTGACTCTTCAGTCCTCAAGTCAGTATATTGATCAGGTCGAATATATAATTGAAGTTGAGTGACGCTGTAAATATACTTATCTATCGAAATAAATTTGCGATGTATATATAGTACAACCCGCCGTGTGTGCTAGTACATGTATTACGAGGTGTGTTTAATATCCAATATGGTCAGTTCTAAGAGCATTAGATGTCTCTACAATACTGACGGTTGGATAGGTGGATATCAGAGTACGAACTAAATCGCAGGATCTCATGCATTTAATGTGAATTTGATGTCAATCGAACACCTCGCTCAATCCACTGGGTCGAGTGGAAGTCAGGGATAACCATAATTAGAACATACCACATGTACATGTTCTTTCATTTAATTTAAAGCACGAATTTATCATTATTCATAGGGGTGAACAAAAAACCCGAACCGAAGAGGTTCGGTTTCGGTTATTGATTTTCTGAACTTTCGGTTTCGGTAAAAAACGAATGATTTTCGGTTTTTACCGAAAACTGAACCCACAGCTCTAATGCACGGACACTTCTAAAAATATTATTTTGCCATGTCGTGTCGTGTCGGACACCGTGTCCGACACTTCTCACGTGGAAAAACCATTCGTTTTTTACCAAAATCGAAAGTTCAGAAAGTTAATGCACGGACACTTCTAAAAATATTATTTTGCCATGTCGTGTCGTGTCGGACACTCGTGTCGGACACCGTGTCCGACACTTCTCACGTGGAAAATTCACAAAAAAATCTGTATCGCCGTATCCGTGTCGTGTCGTGTCCATGTCCGTGTCGCCGTGTCCGCATTCGTGCAACATAAACCCACAGTCATAGGGTTCAGTCATACATATACATTTTTTATTTTGGTCCAAGCTTGTTAGTTGTTAGTCCATTATTAGTCCATTACTTATCCTCCAAGCCCATGGATTACCAAACCCACACAATTTCTTGGTTTTAATTTTAAATCTGGGACTCACAAAATTTCACCAGTCCAACACCGCCTCCGCCTGTACTCACGTATCGCGCATCTGGCACTATCTCTCTCCGACTCTTTAGTCTTTCCGACCAAGATTCTCAAGCGCGCAGCTAAAGAATCTCAAGGGCAAAGCTTGTATGTTTGGTAAATTTACTTTATAATTTTTGGGGTTTTTTTTTTGAAAATCTGAAATGTGATTTTCTTTTTTTTTAATTTTTGAAGAATCGCTGTGCATGAATTGTGTGGCTATTGCTGTACATTAATAACTTCACAACGTCAACTCTTTGTTTTGTCTGTTTGTAGTTCGAAAAATAATTAGAAGTAATTTTCTTTTAAATTTCGTTTTTTTGGTTCGGTAAACGATTAGCATTTTCAGTAACGGAATTTTCGAAATTGTTTTTTACCGATTGAACACTATTTCATGCGGACATCAAACGTTCGTTTAGAAATGACATTGAGCCGAGCCAGCTCGAGCCAAAGCTCGAGCTCGGTTTCGAGGGTGGCGAGGAAAAAAGTAAACTAACAACCGTCCTAATTCCTAAATCTAATTCCATTGCACTTCTTCATATTTTATTTTCAGAAATTGAACTTGACGCATCTCCATCACTACTGCTCTCCGCGCCAGCACTCGCCACGGCAGTGCCACCGCCTGCAGCCGCGCTGCACTCGGCGGCCCTCGCCGCAATCCTACTGCTATCCGCGCCGCCTCCAACTCTTCTTCTCCCCACTAAAGGTACCTCAAAATTGGACATGAAAGGGTGTTATTTTTTAAACGGATTGAATTAATCAGCTTTGGTTTCAATTTTATAAACTGAATTAGACTCTACTTATTGAAGTAAATTGTTGTGGTGTTAATTTTCCGACTCGGAGTTTATGAACATTGTTAGTTCGTTGTGGGCACAAACATTCAAGATTCATGTTTTGTTTAACGTTGAAGTTAGAGACCGATAAAGCATCATGAATTAGCATTATACTATAATAGAGAATTATGAAATAAAAAAAAATGTTGCATTAATTGGGATTTTGGTGTTCTTTTCCCTGTCCTAGTATGTAGATCCCATGATGGAACTCCTTACTGTAGTTGCCCCAAAAAATGGATATACTCCTTGATTTAGTCACCATTACTGTTTCTTTTCCCTGTCCATTTTTGCTGCTTGTGCGGTGGACATGGATATCAAAAGAAATATGTGCCTTTTTCGACTAATATTCTGAATTCTTTTCTAGCATTTTGGATAAATCATTTTCATTGATACATTAAGATAACCAAAAAAAAAAAAAAAAATACATTAAGATAACCATATAGGCTATACACGACATTATATTCATTGATCTTCAGAAGGAAATCAAATTCCTCAATGTCATTTTAGTTGGAAAACAAAATGCAACCCTCTGAGAAATAAACACTATAAGAAGAAGGGAAATAACCTTGTCGGGTTGATAATATGTATCTCCATCGATCAGGATTTTGGTTATTTGAAATGCAGTTAACCATGTGGCAGATTAATCTTCTGGTTTTAGGCTATTTTTGCTTCATTGAAGGTTTTCGTGTTTGGTTCGGGTCTATAATCATCATAGATTCGTAGTTCACTTTCTTGCTAAACCATGGTATTAGTTCTAAATTTAAATTCAGTCTGGATTCGCTTGCTTATGATTTTAGTTGAGGGAGAAGGTGGAGGTTACTTGAAGTCATCTGATTTTCAGTTGAAGTAATCCTTGTTTCGTGAAAAATATGCTGAAATGGAGGTTAGGATCATATGGAACAGTTCGGCTTTTATTTTGCATATTATAAATTTACATATATTATGATTGTTGACAAATATAACCCAATAAATGCAAACTGAAAGTCCATACATTGTGTTGAATTCAAGCTCAATTATATCTCTTTCAAGTCCCTTAATTCCTAATTCGCTTTGGGTTGAAACAGGTCTTGTCTTCCTTCTTTCTCTCTCTCCTCTTTCCATCTGAGTAGAAACTTGAGAGAAATTGCATGAGTTCAAGTGTATGTACTTCCCTAAGGTCGTGATATTGTCATTGACTCTTGTCTTCAAAGTGCTGCTACGTCACCAGTAAGTGTTAATTCGCATTTTGGACTCCGAAGTGGCAATCCTTTGTGGGCAAAATTTGATGAGTCATTGCTATGTGTTGACTTGAAAGAGAGACATAATAATTTGTTTAGTTTTTATGTGCATGTAATGCATAAATCTGAGCTTAATTATGCCTGTTGGTTTATTGAAACAGAAATAACTTACTGCACTAATGTCTAAAGCAAAAAAATTTGATTTATTTGAATTGCCTAGTGCCTTTTCTTGTATTGTGAAGAATGTTTTCATGTGGCACATATTGAAATATATGGTGCTAAAATATACGTATCCTCCTCTGTTAAGTTACACCGGCCTTGCTTTCTTAGCTCTTCATTGCATAGGTTTTCTCATCTCCATTTACCGAGAATATTGTTCTATGGAGTATGTATCTTGGCTATTAGTTTGTTAGTTTTAGGATTCGTTCATTAATTTCATACTTGATTGAATAACTTCAGACTTCTTATTATTACAACAGATAAATGGAGGATAAAATTGCATTATGATCTAAATTTTGATTTTTGTGTTTAACTTGCAGATGTATTCAAACAGTACTGTACTTAACGACTTCCTGTAAAACTCACATCCAGTGGAAGTCCATATTCATTCTAAACATGTTCACTCCAGCCAGAAATCAGCTTCACCAGTTTTACACCAATAGGAAGCCTATCAACACTATTTCCCACCTAACCCTCTCCCAAACTCACATTTTTACCTTAACCACAGCCCAAAGGCTCACAAGTTCAGCCTCTCCTTCCAATTCCTCATCTCTTTTATTTTGTTACCTCAATAAAAAACTTAGAAATCCAATCTCTTTTACACAATCATGGGTTGCTTTCTATTCTACAAGAACATACAAAGGACCGATATCAAGATCTTTGAGAAAGAGAATCAACAAACGAGCCAGAGAGGCAGCCAAACCTGTTTTAAATGAGTCACTCTTTCAGAGAGCTATATCTTATCTCCCACCTCGATTCACCCCTGAAGAACTGCACAATGTCATAGCGTTACAAAATGACCCTTTAGTCTGCTTGGAGCTTTTCAATTGGGCTTCCCAACAGCACAGATTCAGGCACAACGTGTTAACATATCATATTACAATCAAAAAGCTTGGTGCGGCTAAAATGTACGAGGAGATGGATAATATTGTCAACCAGGTGCTAGCCATTCCTTCCATTTCTTCGGAAGCTCTCTATAATACCATTATATATTATTTCACTGAAGCTAGGAAATTAATTAGAGCTGTGAATATATACAAGCACATGTGTGATTCCAGGAAACTGGATTGCAGACCCTCTATAAAAACTTACAACATACTATTTGCTGCACTTTTGAGCCGGGGAAAGAATACATACATTAATCACATTTACATGGAAACTTTAAGATGTTTGTTCAAACAAATGGTGAATGATGGAATCGAGCCTGATATTTTTTGCTTGAATTCCATGATTAAAGGATATGTGCTTTCCCTTCACGTCAATGATGCCCTTAGAATATTCCATCAGATGGGCACGGTTTATAATTGCCAGCCCAACTCCTTCTCCTATGATTATTTGATTCATGGCCTGTGCGCCCAAGGCAGGACGAGAAATGCAAGAGAAATTTGTGATAGGATGAAGGAAAATGGATTTGTGCCGAGTAGTAAATCATATAACTCTATGGTGAACTCTTTGGCTCTTGGGGGTGAAGTTGCTGAAGCGGTCAATTTTTTGTGGGAAATGGCTGAAAATCAAAGGTCGCCCGATTTTATCACTTATCGAACTGTCCTAGATGAGATATCAAGACAGGGAAAGACTCAAGATGCTTTGAGGTTATTGGAAGAATTGCAAGAGAAGAAGTTTGTTGATGAGCATACATACAGGAAGCTTTTGTACGAAGTTGAAGATAATTCTAGAAGTTTCAACGTGAGAAGTTGATTCAGGTATTATGTAAAACGTTTTTCTTTCCCTTATTTTTCCTTCTGGTTAAGTTTGTCTATCCTCCTCCAGGTATTGCTTCTAAATGGAATAAATTGAGGGTGTTCACTGTACATTCAATGTTTTAAACAAAGAAATGTCTGCTATCTGCATGGATTTCTGAATTATTGTCCAAAACATGTTTATCAGTGCCTGGGTGCTAACATTTGAAGCGTATTTGCTTAATTTCCATACCTGCAAATGACATAATCATGCTTGTAATACAAATGAAAATATTATGATTGACCTATGGAGGTTGAAAATTATACAGAATAAAGATATTTCAGTTGAAAAGTGCTATGCCCAACAGTCCAAGTACTGCCTAGTCATATCTTGAATATATATATATATATAGTTGTTGATTATTTGGGACATTCCGTCATTGTCGTAGGTCCTTCACTTTCATTATATCGATGTGGTTGCCGCAGGATATAGCCATAGAGCTTTCCAGACATTTGTAATTTGTGGTTTAATTAGACAGCATCTTGCTTCGAACATAGGAGTTGCGAAGAGTCAAATTCAGGAAAAAGAACCGATTGTATGGGAAATACTTCAGGTGGTTATGCCGGGGATCCTGTATTGCTGAATAGAGCCCCCACTCTGCATAAATTAGGCATACAGGCATTCCAGCCCGTTTTAGTGGAGGGGGTGCGCTATTTGTTTACATCCATTAGTTTTTAAGGGATTCAATGCAGATTTTGATGGGGATCAAATGGCTGTTCATGTTATGTATATAAGACATTCCATGGATAGTTACATTCGACATCGTGATGGAGGACATAGCTTACGATCATCGACTTTGATCATGCCACTAGGCATTTGATTGAGACATTGCGCAATGATCCAAACACTTTGTCGCATCTCTTCGATACGAATACAGTAATGATCATAGCGATCTCCTGTCGTACCTACTGGTACGTTAGGGTCCAATTGGTCATGAACATCGTAAGGTGCTGCTCTTCACCAATCCCAACACACCCCTGAACCTCTTAACATTACACCACTGATTCACTGAATCCACTAATCGTTGTTTCCAAAATCAATCTCTTTGCATGTATTTCTGGTCAATTATCTCTGTGCTGGACCTTCTTGTAATATCATTCTTATATGATGAGTTTGAGGCTGGACTTATAATTTTGATTACTAGTATATTTTTCTTCTTGCTGTCATTGAACTTTCTGATGGATGAAGCAAAAGTTGGTGTGAATTGCTACATATTGTTAATGAGGATAATATTTTGTTTTAAGACTATTTAATATTTTTTTAATTCGTGCATTAAGTTTTACTAAATTTAATTATAATATACATGTCTATATATAATAATTGGCGAACCGTCTGACAAGAAATGGCTTTGGATCTGGAAGCTTAAGGGTCCTCAGAAATTCAAAATGTTCATCATGAAAGTCTGTTAACTAATGCACTCAGTTTCGACATAGGCTTTGCGACTTCTGATACCTGCAGCGCCTGTGGGAATGTTCATGAAAGCATCCTCCATCTTCTTAGAGACTGCCCAGAAGCGCACAAAATCTGGGATTACATCATTGTTCCCACTGAATTCCTCTGTTTCTTGCAACTTAATGAGCAAAGCTAGTTGGAAGATAATACAAAGAAGGTCTTTCGCAACATTATTATCCCGAGCTGCCCTTGGTTTTTTATCTTTCTTGCTACTGTCTGGACTATTTGGAGGGTGCGTAACTTGAGGGTGTTCCAAAATAAAGTTATGCCTCTCAAATGGGTGATTGATCAAATTAAGTACCTGGCCCAGAATCTTTTGGCCTGCTACGATGGTCAACAAGGCTCCTGTTGAGGAAGGAAAGTGTACTAAGCCCCCCGAGGGATGGTGCAAACTTAATTCCGACGGTCTCTGCTTCTTTTGGAGGAATTCTTAGGGACTCTAATGGTGTTTGGTTGGTCGGCTATGCCAAACATATTGGTGACACGGCCATCACAGTCGCCGAACTGTTAGGCCTGCGTGAGGGTCTTAAAATCACTTGGGAAAGGCGTATTCCTAAGCTTGAGATTGAGAGTATGATTCGGAAGGGTGTCGATAACGATCACCCACTTCTTAATATTGTGGAGGATTGCAAGATTTTGCTGAACAAACCTTGGGAAACTAAGATCTGCCACATTCGGGAAGGCTTGACTGGATGCGCTGATTTGCTCGCG
The DNA here is from genome assembly GCA_037501455.1 of Lantana camara. NCBI lineage: Eukaryota > Viridiplantae > Streptophyta > Magnoliopsida > Lamiales > Verbenaceae > Lantana > Lantana camara. Next base: position 60,244,461 of record CM074857.1, on the reverse strand, counting down.
AAGAAGGGGCATGGGGAGAGTAATCTCAAGCAATGAAGTGAACCCCTGCCTGAGATGGTTGACATTGTCAATTGTGAAGCTCTGATTTCTTCGACCAAAATAAAAATATATAATAATTAAGGTTATCCATCTGAGCCCATGAGTCCTCATTGAATTCTAATTTGCCACTTAAGATACATAATTTATAACAAATATATTAATTGTTATATAATTTTATTCAAAGAAATAAAAATTCATATAAATATGGTGGTTATAAAATTCAAGAGTTATATGTATCGAACTCCTTGCGTTATTCGAAATGGGCGAAAAAATTATGTATTATATAAAATCTCATAAAAAACCTAATGTTTTCTAAATTTTGCACAAAAAAATTTATGGTCGGCTAGTCGGCAATTGCATTCTATGCTTGGGTTAACCGAATTTTCTTTAGAAAAATATTGTTTTTGCATTTATATGCATGGTCTCTTAGTTTTTATAATTTTAAGCAGAAAAGATTTTTTGTCATCCAAACTTTGCCTCTTTTTGCAATTTACCAGCCCCAACAAATTTTCATTGCAAACCACCATCCAATCTTTGCATTTGTAACATACCGCCATCTAATTTTTTTTTGTTTTTTTTTTTTTTTTGTGATTTTGGTGAAAATACAATTGATATGTATGTTTTATAAATATGCCACATGTTATGTTTTTTTACCCAAAACCACTAAAAAAAAGTTTTTACGGCGGTATGTTACAAATACAAAGATTGAATGGCGGTTTGCAACGAAAGTTTGTTGGGATGATAAATTGCAAAAAGGCACAAAGTTCGGATGACAAAAAATCTTTTTCCCTAATTTTAATTTTTACTTTAAGAAAATATTTACTCCCTTGGTTTATTATCTAGTTGGATTTAATATGATCGTGTTAAAATTTTGTTAAATACCAAATTTATTTATTTTACTACAATAGATTATCTTAATTAATTAAAAACTCCTTTTTAGAGCTGTTAAATAACATAGTGTATTCTTATATTTTATGGGGCTTTGCCAATAGCATAAGAAGTGGTTTACTTTGATTGTTCTCAATCTATGGGATTTAGGTTATGAAAATGATAAATTTAATAAAATCGCTTAACAGAAAAAAATAAACTTGTTTACTTTGATTGTTTATAAACTGATTATTTAGCTATAGCTTTTGGAAGTTGCAATATACTCCATTCTTTTCAAACTTATCTACAAGGCCTTGTTTTATCCCATAGGCTCTAGCCCCTTCAAAGTAAACAATTTTTTATGACTTATTAAAGTAAACAATCAAAATAAACTTGTTTACTTTGATTGTTCTCAATCTATTGGATTTGGGCTATGAAAATGATAAATTTAATAAAATCGCTTAACAGAAAAAAATAAACTTGTTTACTTTGATTGTTTATAAACTGATTATTTAGCAATAGCTTTTAGAAGTTGCAATATACTCCATTCTTTTCAAACTTATCTACAAGGTCTTGCTTTATCCCATAGGCCCTAGCCCATTCAAAGTAAAAAAAAATAAATTATGACTTATTAAATAGTCCATCTAACATTTTCTACAAAAGTAAACGACTTCTGTGACTCTTACAATATTTTAGTAGAAATTGGTGTGTTGAATAACTAATACGTCTATTTCTAATAAAATAAACTATCTCTAATATTTATAGAATTTGTAACGCCCCAATCTTTCAATTATGTAATATGTGACATAATGTGAAATAATTGCCAGTTATGACATAATTGTTTAATTGCCTAATTGTCCTTAAGTGATCACCTTTCTTAATTTTGAGGACCTAATTGCATGAAATAATTTTGGACTTAATTGATCATTATCCATGAGTGTGAACTTAATGGCATTACTAATGGAATTGGAGGGATTAAATTGCAATTGATGATTAACCATATAATATCCGTCTTATATCATTTGTTGCATACAAACATACCCACACATGATCACTCCTCCCTCCCCTTATACCGATCCAAAAACACCATAGAAGAGAAGGAATATTTCATCTCATTTCAAGCTTGATTCAAGGAGGAATTTGCATGCTTTGAAGCTTCATTATCATCCTTTCTCATCTTCTCCATTTCTTTCAAGGTATATGTATGTATAGTGGAGGAATATCTTGAGTATATATGAAGTTAGGGTTTTGATCCTTGAAGAATAACTTGTGCATATATGATTAGAAGCATGATTATGAACTTTAACCTTGAATTCCATGCTTAATTCTTGAGTTATTTGGAAGTTGAATATCATGATATATATATAGGGTTTGAATGATGAATTTTGATGATCTAAGCATGTTTCCTTGGATTAAATGTTAACTAAATGATGTCTTTAAGTTATATACATGTTATATGATTATTTTGGAGCATTTTGGTTGAGTTTGCTTTGGGTTTTCATCCCTTTTCTTTCTTCCCCGAAGCTACCCCTGTTTTGCCCTTTTTTCCAGCCCTGGAACAGTACCCGGCCGGGTACTTTTTGTGCATGAAAAGTACCTGGGCGGGTAGTTTTATGCCGAAAGCTTCTGGACAGCTTTACCCGGTCGGGGAACTTTTCCCTTCAATTTTACCCGGCCGGGTACTCCCTCATCTGAACTCAAAATGACCTGATTTTTGAACCGTTGGAAAGCTCTTGAAGTCTAGAACAACCTCCAATTGGAATCATCTCAATATCTTTTCTAGTTTGTGAGATATAATCAATTCTTTTTGGTGTCGCTGCTTTACCGACAAACTAAACTCGCCTAACTTCAAGCTTACGCCATTTTCTCCTCGCTTTGAACTAGAAAACGAGCCATATACCATTTTAAAGGTCTACTTGTCTAGTTTCATTCCCAACAAAAAAAACCCAATTCCAATTTCTAGAACTTTAGATATTTCCATTTTTCCACAGCATGTGCATTTTCGAGAATTGTCGGTTTTGGCCAAACTTCACCAAAACCCTTCTTATTGCTTTCCTTTCACTTCCTTGGCTCCCGTATGTGATTTATATGTGTTATATACTTGGTTTATTGATCATTATGCTCTTATTTGACATTCCTTAAATTGCTATTGCATGACCTACTGGTGCATGACTTTGCCATTCGTCTTAATTGGTTCATAAGAGTCAAGTTTCATGTACACTTGTCTTTGTACATAGATCACGTTCCCAGTGACGGGGAGCACGCTCCTTAGGGTGTTTCCTTGCTTCTTTTGGTTGGTAAAGTAAAGGTGAGGTTTAATTTCTAGATATATATAGAACCCTTACAACCCTATGTGATCTTTCGGCCAAAATGTATATAAATATCTATATAACTTTCTCAAACCTTTATCGATTGCAAATGGTTTATCGTGACATATTGAACTTATCGTGATTGATTGATTGATTGTTTTGGCGAGTAAAGCATGTTCACTTTGGGCCCGAGGGTAGTGTATTGAGTAATCCGGGGAGGCATCGGGGCCGACGGTGATCTCTTGCACTATCCTCACTTATTGTTGGGGTCACCCCTGAATCCACCAGGAGGTTTGGTGGAGGAAGGAGCCCGCCGGGCGTAGGGACTCATGAACCCTATGCCCAGATTGATTGGGTGGTGGGGCCTTGCAATCCCACCATCACCCGGAGGAAGAAGGATGGATTGATTGAAACTATCTAATTGTGCACCGAATTGATTGCTTGATCACCCAATTGATAAAATTGAATTATTGTACACTGTCGGAGAAAGGTTGGAGATTTGTCCTCACTCGCCGGGCCACTGATTGATTGTATCGAATTGTATTGAAATAATTGAATTGAAAATGGAATTGTTGTAATCTCGGGCGAGCACTATATTATTTTAGAATTAATATCGTTTTATGAAAAATCTTACCTGAGATTACAATTTGCATGGTATTTGCGCTTTTAAATTATAACCCCTCACTCAGTCTTTCATAGACTGCCACCTCACATTTTCAGGTACTCACGGTCGTGTGCTAGGCGGGGAGTCCGGGTTGTGTCTTTTATTCAGTTGGGTCTAGTACCGTCACATGTACCTTATTGATGCATATATAGATTGTTACTACTCTTGGTATCTATGTATTAAGTCTGACTTATTTTGATATCTTTGAGGAATTGGATTTATGTCAATGTTGGGAAAGATTTTTGTTAATGAAGTGAATGTAACTTATGCTTCCGTTTTATTATTTATGCCTGGTTGTATCTAACTGAGGGTTAGTCCCTCCTAGCTAGTGGTTCCTTTTTTTATTGTCTCCCGTTCGCTATAGTTTAGTTCATGTATGGGTCGTCCATCTCATATGTGAATTGAGCTATAGTGCGGGGATGTGGCATCTTTGCGCTTCGGGTGCTACATAATTTATCAAGTAGGTCCTAAAATAATTTATTTTAATAAGTACATTTTTACCATTAATTCTCTTTAATGTATTTTTTACCCACTTTTAATTTATGTCTTTATTTTCATCTTTTGCTTTCCAATAAGAATTTTTGTGGTACGTGTGTTTTTCATTTATTTCTTTTATATATCATTTTTTATATTTTCTTTTATATTCTATTTTTTTGTAATTTTTTTTATAAATATTTTTATCTATTTTTTCTTTTATTTTAGTAAAAAAGGACAAGGCATGTAGCTCAAACAATGTGTGAGAGTTTTTTATGTTTATTTTTATAAAATATAGAATTTTTATGCTAATTTTTTAGACATAGAGTTTACCTTGCATTTTCGATATTTCACATTATTTTCCTAGCAGTTATCTCTTAAATTAAGTACTCACTAGGGGGAGCTCCCGAGGTAAAATTTTAGTAGTAATTTCTTATTTTTATTCATTCTCTGATCACTTAAATTAACTAAATTAATTGTAATTCATGTAAAAAAAAAATAATTCCCTTTTTCTTCTTTCTTTCACTTTTCTCCTCCTTTCTCGTGCATATTTAGTGTGCTTCATTTGACCTCTCCCCTGAGGTCTACTGACGGTTGGTGACCCTTTTGCTTGCATGTTGCATTTTTTGTTGAAGAAATTGATTCGGAGTATTGAATCGGTTAAATCTCAATAGGCTAATGATGGTCAAGGGAGTGGAGATGGTGAGGGGGATCAAGAGGATGATAATAAATTTGGTGACGTATGTGTATGCGTGTCGAATCCAGTAAACAAAAGATGATAGAAGAATTCAGACAAATTGGGCAGAATTTAGATTTAATACATTGTGAGAACATGCAATCAATATGCGGAGGTGTAAACACAAGGGTCACGCCTCGATATAACTTTAACATGTAATCAACAATACAATTTCATATGTCGACAAGTCCAATTAAAATCATGCATCTCATAAGCTGGGAAGGCTAGCATAACAAAATGAGGTCGACGGGGACAAATGTATAAGGCTACAAGGTTAAGAATATGAGTATGTTAATGTTCGCATAATGATTAGAGTTGGACTTGATGATATACAATAAAAAGTAAAAACAAAGGACTCAATCTTCCTAACTTCGACTCCAATCTACAGTTAATATCAAAAATGGCGGAGGTTAGTTTGGGTGACTACTGAAGAGGAATAAGTACAATATATGGAGATAAACATAAAACGATATAATAAAACATTTTCCCGATCTATTATAGCCTTTTTCACTAGAAAATATTTTATGATCGTTTACAATTAGATATTTGTCCTATGATGGATTAGGAGTGATAAACAGTAGATTGGACCCGTGAACAATGTTGTTTTCCAACCTAAGTACTTGCAATTAGTCAATTGCAGTAAATAATACACGATAAAACTATCCTTTATCCATCTCCTTTGATAAAAAGATGCGATCAAACCCTTAACTAGGGATGCAAACGAGACAAGCTGGCTCGCAAGCCTAACAAGCCGGCTCGCATAAAGCTCGCGCTTGGGTTCGAAGAAGCCGAGGCGAGGCGAGCCTAGGCTCGGTCCGTGAGGTTTCGAACCCAAGCCCGAGCCATGTTCTTCTCAGCTCGTGGCTCGCGAGCCACATAAATTCAAAAAAAAAAATATATATATATATATATGTATATATATATATATATATATATTATATAACCCTAACCCCATTTGCACATTTCCCAATTTCTTCCTTTTAATTTCAGCCCCTAAGCTATATATATATGTATACATACGTATATTAATTTAATAAATAAATAAATATATATCTCATATATGCTTTTTATTTCTCATATTTCCCCTTTCACACATATATATATATATTACATGTATACATATATGCGCACACAGAAACCCCAGAAAACCCTTCCTTTATTTGCCAAAGCTTTTCCAAGATGGCCGCCCCCTTCTGTCAAAGTCACCACCACCGTTGAAGACGCCACCACCACCATGAGGGCCAGCTTCAAGAATACACCGCCACCACCACCATGAGGGCCACCCGCGAGATCCGTCTTCAACAAGACGCCAACCACCACCATGAGGGCTAGCTTCAACAAGAGCCACCACCACGGAAAGCCACTACCACCATGCAATAGGAGGCGCACCGCCGACAACACCTAGAGGACGCCGCTGGCCACTATCTGCCGACCTCTGGACAAAACTTCAATTGGTCTTTTAACCAAATTTCTTTATATTCCTTTTTCTCCTTTGTTTAAACCTAGATTTGATTTTTCCCTTTTTTTTTTTTTGGACAAGAAGCTAGATCTGATGTAGTCTCTATTATTTTGCTTTTCTTCTTTTGATTTTCTTGCTTTGTTGTACTATTCTTGCATTGTAAGTGGGTGATTGTTCTTTTAGCAATTTTCATGGGATTTTTGCCGCTGCTGCTCTTTGTTTTTTAGCAATTTCAATGGGAATTTTGCTGCTGTTCTTTTGGGGTTCGACAGGCTCGCAAGCCGAGCCGAACCCCAACGCTACCCAAGCCCGAGCTGCCTTTTTTGTGGCTCGGCGGCTCACGAGCCAAGTCCGAGCCATGAATTTAATGGTCGAGTCCGAGCCCGAACCCTGAAAAAACACCCAGGCTCGGCTTGGTTCGGCTCGTTTGCATCCCTACCCTTAACTATCCAATAAACAATTTGGGCGCGTGGCAATTCCCTCGAATATTCATAGCCCCATCCCTTCCCATAGACCATAGTATTCAGGACCCTCGATAATTGAGACTTTGTAGAGAGGTTTTGATCGGAAACTTTTTAGGAGTAGTACATTTTTTATTTTTCAATTACAAAAATGGTGCAAAACGTGTATGGAAAAAACGTTTCCAAAAAACCATGACACTGTTGATATTTTCTTACAAATCAATACAAGAAACTTTTGAAATATTATATTTTCAACCACAATACTTTTCATGAAAAACTATAGTGAATATTTAACGGATTTATACAAAGAATATAATAACCATAAAAACTTATACTTAATAGCAAGAAATAATGAACACTGGTATATTGCTAGATATCATAAAGATTGGATAGAATATTATCAGGAACAGATACAAAAAACTATTTTAATACTAAAACGATTTCAAAAATAAAATGAATAAACAAAGAAAAATTAAAACTGATATAAGAAAATTGGGAAAGAAATTAGATGTTGCAACAAAATACGACTCTATTATGAAAGAAATTTTTATATACCCAAATGAAATAAAAAATATAACAGACAATGTTAAACAAATTGAAATAATAAATACAAAATTAATAGAAAAAATATATCAACGGGAAATAAATGGATAAAAATGGATCAATTCAATAAACAAATAAAACGAAGAGAATTAAGACTGATTCGGAGTATAATAAAACAAGAAACTTTAGTTTTAAACTCAATAACTAATTCAGCAAACTATAAAATTCAAGAAGAAATTCTTAATAGTAGGAAATGAAGAGAAAAACAACTCTTGAAAAATGAAATATACACTCCAGTTAATTTAATAAGGTTAGAAAAATACATGACATGGTTAAAACAACATAATGAACAGACAGAAGAATTTAAAGAACAAACTGAAAATACATTAAACTGGTGCAAGAGACTAAGAACTAAAATAAATATACTTTCATCAGCATGAGTTTTACACAAGAACTACAAAAATTTGTAGAAACACTAAACGAACAAGTACAATCTTTAAATAATACAGTACAAACATTAACTGAACAATTAATAAATACTAATGAAAAAATGTCACGATTAGATGATACTATAAACAATATAAATAAAACTCAAGAAATTGAAACATACTATAACATTGAACAAAACATTTTCTCTTGTCATCAGGAGGGGGGAGAATATCCATATCCACATTTATTTCACACTACTACAAATCCACAATTAAACACTATTATAGATATGTTACAACAAATTCTTCTAGATAAAAAACAAGATGTTATAAATGAAATTGATAATACACAAGAAATTTTAGATAAACTTCTACGAGAACTTAGAGGAAAACAAGTGGAAAACCAAATTGGTACATCTGAAGAAAAACAAATAATACTTCCTATGTCAAACTGTCAAGAATTATTGAAACAACTCAAAGAAGTGATTATACGAAAAGAATATTCTAGGCATATAACTATCGCTGACCTTGAAACATACTTTGGAAACAAAAATCTCAAACCTTTTCAAATAGAAGCTCCACGAATATAATGGAAACTTTTGATTTAGAAGAAAAAATCTCAGAAATAAACAATTTATTAGAATCATTAAAAATAGTTGATGAAGAAAATAAACAAAATCATACATTAGAAGTTATAAAACCAGAAGTGGAAAATGAAGAAGTCATATATGGATATGAGTCATTAGAAGACGATGTGTTAGGAATGGAACACAATTTGAAACAAGAAAAAGATAAGAAAGATATTCCAGAAAACAGTAACACAAAAGAAGAAGAAATTAAAGGGGAATATTATCAAGAAGATAAATATACTAATCCTCTAAAAAATTCAAGCATACAATACAATTTTAAAAAGGGATATATTCCAAATAAAAAAGGAAGATGGTCTAAAATACCTGACCAATATATACCTACAAAGGGGATACTAGGAGTCGATGGAATATTAAATTTAGACTGTGTAACAAACAAATCAATACTTATCACTGAATGGGCACATAAACTAGGATTAATTATAGAAACCGAAGATAGATTAAGACTAGGAAATTTTAAAACAATATTTAATTTTGTTCAATACAAAACAACAGGAAATGTAACACATTATTTAGCCACATTATCAGAAGAACAGAAAACACTCTTAGTAGGGGGAGATGCTATAGAAACTTTTTGGAACATAGTTGCAAAAATATACTCAGAATTCATTGGAATACCTATACAAGATTCAGGACTCTTTATTAATAAAAGAGAACAAGATAGAGCAGCATACCATCTTGCTAATACACAAATATTAGATATGTGCGCTATAGAACACTTTAATTGTGAATATAATATGTATTACTATAATTTATCTAAAGAAAACAGAGAAAAATATCTATCCTTATACTTCAATAAACTACCTTATCCAATTGGACAAATAGTATATGCAGAATTTAAGAAACAAATAAACGAAGGATTCGCTTCAGAAACACTAGGAGGAGCGCAAACTGTAGTAGAACAATTCTTAGGAGATAAATGTTATGAAAGAGACTTACACAATGCAGTTAAAAACAAAGTCACGATATGTTGTGAGGGAAATCCTTTAGTACCTCAACAATACGGAGAAAGCCCATACATAATTCGACCAAACAAAAAAAGAAAATATAAGAGAAAGGATAAAAGATATAGATGGAGAAAGAAACCTAAAAAATGGATTGATAACAATAAACATAAATTTCAAAAAAGAAGAAGACGTTTCTTTAAAAAGAAAGAATACAAACCTAAACAGAAATACTGTCCAGAAGGAAAGAAAAAATGTCAATGTTGGCTTTGCCATGAAGAAGGACACTATGCTAGGGAATGCCCCAAACAACGAAAACAGCCTGAGAAAAAACTATATATACTTCAAGTAGCTCAAACATACGATCTAGAACCAATAGAAGAAGACTATTCTGATCTAGAAAATATATACGAAATAGAAACAGTTACAGAATCAGAAAATGATTATAGTACAGACGAAGATTTTTAAATGAAAAACTCTAACGCTACATTTATAGAAGTAAAAATAAAACATAAAACAATCAAAGCATTTATAGACACAGGAGCAAGTTTATGCTTTGCTTCACCAGCCCTTACAATATTCAAATGGAAAAAACTTAAACAACCATTAAAAGTAATGATAGCAGATGCAAGTCATTATTATATATGGTACGCAACATACTTGGAAAAAGTTTGGATACAGGGATATTGTTTTATTATACCATCTATATACAGACACGAAACAGGATTACCATTTATCCTAGGAAATAACTTTTTAAAATTATATAGACCTTTCTGCCAAAATTTAAAATACATCACTTTAAAATCACCTGTTAATGAAAAACTATCTCAAAAGAGTGAAACAGTTAAAATACCTATAGTAAAAATTGAAGACAGAAGTAATCTTATAGACAAAATAAGTTATTTAATTAATCATGAATTAATATTTTTTATAAAAACAAATCTTGAGAAAGAAATAGAAGAAATTTTAGACTCTGTCACTAGTGAAGATCCTTTAGACAAAGATAAGAATAATAATTATATGATAGTTGAAATTAAACTTAAAAATCCTTTAGACGAAGTAAATGTCAAAAACAATATACCTTACTCTAAAAGAGATATTGATGAATTTAAAGAAGAATGTAAACAACTTTTAGAAAAGGGATTAATTTCTGAAAGCAAAAGTCCACACGCAGCACCTGCATTTTATGTAGAAAACAAAAATGAAATAAAACGAGGAAAACGACGAATGGTCATAAATTATAAACAATTAAATGAAAAAACTGTAGGAGATGCATATAAACTTCCTAGAATTGATTACATCAAAGATAGATTAAAAGGAAAAACATGGTTTAGTACTCTAGATGCTAAATCAGGATATTGGCAATTACGGTTGCATGAAAATACAAAACCATTAACAGCTTTTACATGCCCTCCACAAAAACACTACCAATGGAATGTTTTACCATTTGGTTTAAAACAAGCACCTGGAATATACCAGAGATTTATGGACAAAAACCTTGAAAGTTTAGAAGACATTTGTCTTGCTTACATTGATGATATTATCATCTTTAGTAATCAAGATAAAGAAGATCATTTGAAAAAACTAAGAATAGTTTTGAAACGATGCAAAGACAAGGGACTAATTCTTTCTAAAAAGAAAGCAGTCCTATGTAAACAAAAAATTGATTTTCTTGGAAATATTTTTGATTCACAAGGAAACATAGTTCTTCAAGACAACATTTTGAAAAAATTAAACGAATTTCCAGATCAAATTTCTGATCGAAAACAACTACAAAGATTTCTTGGATGTTTAAACTACATTTCTGATCAAGGATTCATAAAGAACCTTGCTAAAGAAAGAACACAACTACAAAAGAAACTTTCTGAGAAAATACAATGGAATTGGAGAATTGATGATTCGATACAAGTACAGAAAATAAAACAGTATTGTGAAACATTGCCTGTTTTATACAATCCAAAGGAAAAAGATTTTATTATCATTGAGACAGATGCTTCAAATGATACATGGTCTGGTTGCATGCTTGCAATACCAGCCGAAAAAATGAATACAAATGACCTTGAAGGTCATATGAATACAAGAACCAAAAAGGTTCGCGAAATTACACAACTCTGCAAATACATATCTGGGACATTTACAGAAACCCAGAAAAATTATACAGTCCATGAAAAAGAGACACTTGCATGTCTAAAGATACTTCGGAAGTGGAAACTCGAGCTTTTACCTCGAGAATTCGAACTTCGAACAGACTCAAAATACTTAACAAACTTCTACAGGTATACACTCCGAGACAACTATAATCAAGGACGATTGATACGGTGGCAGCTCGAAATACGAAGATACCAGTTTCACATTGTATACATAAAATCAGAAGAGAACGCCCTCGCATACACACTTACACGAGAATGGAGGCCGCGATAGCCTTGATGAAACAAAACATTGAAACAATTGATCGTGAGATACAACAATTCACAAAAGCCAAATATCTGGAGATACAAAGATTCACAGACTCCAAGATGACACAACGACAAGAACTTCTTGCCGCATTACACGCTGTTCAACAAGCAGCCGGACTTCCACCATCAGAGTTCCCAGCAAACGTGGTGGATCCATCATAAAAAACATTCACAAAATCAAAAACATTTCCACAAACAGCAGCAGAAGGGAATATTTCATCATCAGCAGCTTCACAAGACAGTGAAGATGAAAGAAAACAGGTCAAGAAATGGTACACAATATTCAATGGTCCGAGTCGTGGGATCTACGACCATTGGTCCAAAGCAAGTATACACATATTGGGACACTCAGGAATAACACACAAATCCTACACCAGTTTCGAAGAAGCCAAACAAGCCCTTGAAGAGACTAAAACCTATAAAAATACCCTCCGAACCCCTCTTCAAACTCAAAACAGTCTTAAAGAAAAAATGAGAGTTCTTGGAAACATACCCACAATAAACCCAATGGACCGTGTTCAAACACCAGCCCAAAAAGAGGCCCAAATACAACCCTCAAAAGAAAAATTTGACAACCTCTTGAAATCTATTTTTGAATACAACCCAGAGAAAGACAAAAACAACCTTTTTTGGTACCCAGTAAACAGAAACGGCCCAAAAGTCGTTGTATTTGAACAAACAGACCCAGACTTGATATACCAATTCTTCATACATGGATTTCTTGACACCCTATACTTTAAAAACCCAAACTGTTTTCGAAAATTTAGCCCAAAACTAATGTCTACACTTCAAGATTATGCTAAACGGGTCTCAAAAGGAAACATGGATAAAGAAATAGTCTTCAAATCTACACTTTCATATCCTATCTTCAATGAAGAAGGAGTCTTAGTACACTCTTATGGAATTATCAAACTGATAGTTTCAAACGGAGAATACCCCAGCATCGACACAATGAAGACATTTGATGACATAAATGAGATAGTTGCAAAACAATTAAATCAAATATTTTACGCATCACAGGAGATAAACAAGGACAGTAATGTCAAAATAAACTACAAATCCAATTATCATCTGATATATGGATCTTCAAGATACACAATTCCACCGTTACAACTAAAAACGTTGGAAAACTTTGAGAAAACTTTCATCAAGATCGAAGAACACAGCTTGAAGACACTCCCTATGGAAGTCAAACTCATTTTCTGTGAATACAGCGAAATAATTGATGAACACAGCTGTGCAATATGCCAAGACAAACCAGAAGACAAAGCTGAAGAAACAGGGTCCCACAATTCAAACGAATCAATAAAGGAAGACACTGTTACTGAAGAGTAATGTAAACTGACGCATGCAATGACGTCAAACACTCAAGGAATACGCATGCAATGACGAATACACTTCAATAATGCAGACTTTATGTCTTTGTCTGCTTTTTAGGTGCAGTTGTTGAGCACCATTATTATTAAGTTTTTTTCTACTTTTTTGACTTTTGTACATTAGAGTGTATGAGTTATCTTCTGCATTATTAGTCATTGTAATAGTAAGTTGAGTGCCTATATAATGGCCTCAATGTAGTATGTAATATTCAGACTGGAATGGAGAAAAAGATCATGTGTTGATCAAAACTCTCTGAGTTTCAAAAGCCTTTGAGCTTTTTTCTGTTGGCCTCACGCCTGAATAGCAGAACCCTATACAGAAACAACCATACACAAACAAACAATTTCTATACCAAAATCAAACATAAAACTTGAAGAAAAGATGAACAGGTAACATGGAGTGCATGAAGACAGTAGATACGAATACACAAACAGGTAAACAATACAAACTTTGTTATGAAATCGTTATTTATATTTTTGTATACTAGAAATTATATACATGGAAACTAGTTTGATAGATCAAATAGAAAACTTTGAAACAACCGAAGAATACGGATATTTCTCTCAAGATATTGTTATAGACAACAAAAAATTAAACAAAGTTAGAAGAAAAGAATTAAACTTAATCGATGGACAAGATATGAAAACTGATTTAAAAACAAAACTGAGCAGAAAAAACATTATTCTATATGGAAAATTTTCATGTGAAACACCTATTGAAATTTCCACAACAAAAGGAACACAGGCTATTTCATTGATAAACAAAGCTGATATAATTCAAAAAATTAAAAAAGCAAAATATACACCAAGTGAAATAGGATATATACATATCTCAACTATACAGATACTAATTAAAAGTACATTTGCTGAAGGAATAAACTCACCGATAAAACTAGCTATATGTGATGACAGAATTATGAACATAAAAGACAAAATACTCGGGATAATTGAAGGAAACCTTGCTTATACTAAACTACTTTTTAATGTAGCTTTACACTATGCTATACCACTTGTAACAGAAAAACTAGATAAATCTTTAAACATTGCCTATAAATTTGATAGACAAGATTTAATGGAAACAAATGATTATCCATTTTCAATAACATACACTATTGGATATGCTTTAACAAACAGCCATCATAGTATACAATTTAAAAACACCGATAAAATATATATGGAAGATATTTTTCGAGAAGTTTCTCGTATAAAATACATACCAAAAACACCTATTATACAATATGTTAACACTAATGTTTTTCAAAATAAAACACCTAAACTTTTAAAAAGTAAAAGTACATGTTATACATACCTACCACCAAACCAAAGAACTAATGAAACTAGTACTAGTACACGGGCCTCTATTAAACATTTTAAAGAAGAGGAATCTTCTAATGAAATAACTGAAAACGAATTCACACAGTTAGCTGATCAAATGGCTAAATTAACTTCAACTATCAAGGAAACACTTTGATAACTTTCTGGTATCAGAGCCCGTATACGATTCTAAACATTAAAACTAAAATAATAATCCAAAAATGTATGATTATAATAGACAAAAATTCTATAGAGACAATATAAAATCAATAAACGAAAGTTATGCTAAAGAAGTAAAATTTTATTTAAAAGCTAAAAACGAAGGTCGTAAAACAGACGGGATACAACATTTGAAAAACATTATTAGTCTAGAAAAATCAAAACAAATAATTACACAATTAACTATAACATAATGGAAAGATTTAATTACAAAACAAGAATAACACGAGATATACGAGAATTAGAAGAACAAGTTATTATAGACGAATATCTTGTTAAAATGGCATACCACAATTTAAGACACGATAAAAATATATCACAACGAACTCAAAAGATAATGATAAAAACTGCAAACGAAGATTTAAACAATACCAAAAGAAAAAGAGATACAGCATATCAGATGTCACACGCCTAATTATGAGTTATAAACCGAAAATAGAATTAGATACTATAACAGAAGAAAAACATCGAGTGAAAGAAATTATGAAGACTAAAAATATTAAACAAATGGGAAAAAATTTAGAAACATCTTTACAGAAAAAAGAAATATATCAGAAAAATTATGAAAAAACCATAAATAAAGATATATTAAATAGAGACACAATAGTACAAGGTATAGAAGAAAAAGGAAAAATAATAAATCATATAAACAATAAATTTATAGAAAAAATACATGAAAGGGAAATTAATGGACCAAACTGAAAACATTTATAAACTTTGGGCATTTACTATAAATATACAAAAAGACTAAAATAGAAAATATGATGAAGACGCATGTCAAATACACGTCTTATACTAAATTTAAAATACAAACAAAGCCTGCACTAAAATTGTAAAACAAAAGTCAAACAATACTATTTTTACAATTTAGCCGTTTTGATCGGTCAATACCTTTCCGAATTTTTCTTTACAAGCCCCTTGGGCCCAACTTCCCTTAAGCATTCCTATGGGTAGGGCTGTCAATGGGGCGGATTTTAATCCGAATTCGATTCGAATCCGATCCGAATTTTATCATATTCGTCCGATAAAAAAGTCCGATGGATCATATCCGATTATAAATATTCGTTATCCGAAATAAATGGATCGGATATGGAATTAAGGAATCCGATCCGTTAAAGATCCGAATCCGATTTTTTTATAATATTTTATTAAATTAATTATTTTATTGGTAAAGAATATTAAATAAAATAATTAAAATTAAAAATTTCACTTATGTTCACTATAAATAATAATAAAATTTAAATTATTTATTCTAAAAAATATGTTTTTCTTTATTAAAAATCTTAAATTAACCTATTTTAAATGCATATACACAAAACCATTCAAGAATTCATTAAGTAATAATTATTTGTTAAATATTATATATTTATATTTATATTTTATTTATTTATTTCTTTATAAAAAAATTTAATTTTTATTGTTAATCGGGTCGGATATTTTATCGGATCTGATCCGACCCGTTAACATACGAACTTGGTATTAATGAATCCGAATCTTATAGGATTCGGATTCGGATCCGGTTATCGGATCTTCTTGTCGGATTCGGATCCGGAATTTCCTGATCCGGTCCGAATCCGACCCGTTGACAGCCCTACCTATGGGTGTACAATCGATTATTCGCAAAATGATTTTCGTTCAAAGTGTATTTAAATATATGCATGTTAAGTGTTAACATTTATTTCTCTAACATTTATAATCATGACATTAAATCTTAAAAAATTAACCTCATGCTGTAAGTACTCTTGAAAATATTTTTCTAAAAGCACACTTATATAGTTATATTTGGTTATTAATCACAATTCACATATTTTATCACACAATTACTTATATTGTTTTTTGTTTTTTCATCATTTATCCCAATAATACACCTCAAATTGCTTGTCAGCAGACAAAACAAATTATCCATGAAAATAAGAAACACCTAAAGTAAATTACATTAACACCCCTTCACTTTTGTTTATTATATTATTGGGCCTTTAATCAGCACACCACCATCTCCAAGTTGTGTCTGATCAAGTACAACGCGAACCGCCACTTTAGTAAATGTGCCCACATTCTTAGGATTGTACGTTTGAGTTTCAAACGTCAACGTAAAATGGTGTCAAATAATTGCCATAGGGTACAACACTTCTATGCATAGTCTTAGTCTATTATTAATTTATTATTGTTATTTGGAAAATTTGGCCCAAAAGTAACCTTTTAAAACAATTCTTTTTTGAAAAACGAAATAAATGAGACCATTGGTTTTTATCGAGATTCGATTAAATCAACCTTTTAATTCCAAACATATTCAATTATTGTTCATCCTATATTAGTTTTAGTTAACTAATTAGTCTAAATGTATGGCTCTTTGAGCAGTTTAAAGCCTTAATCTTTTTCTTTTTAGAATTTAAGAAAATTATAACCTCCTAAATTATTTTGTGATGTTATTACTCTTTAGAATTTACTATCCCATAAATGCACACAAAAAGAAAATTTATTATCCCATAATAAAAGAAAATATAATTCTTGAGTTTTAATCTGAAAATTCTAATCTTCATCTCTTTCTTCTTATGTATATTTGTATATGTGTCTTCCTTGAACTTTAAAGGCTTCAATTTATAAGCTAAGAATTTTGATTTATCTAGTTTTTGGATCCTTTAAATTTATGATTCTTGGTACACGTCTTTACCAATTCAAACTTCTATAATATTTCACTGCGTTAAAATAAATCCTATTTGGCCTAAATTCCTAGGCACCTACGTCTCTTAGTTTGTATGTTGCCTTACGCGAGCTCAACTCCAAGCTTCAATGTAGCACCCGAGCGTAAGGTACCACATCCCCCGCACCGAGACCCGACCCGTATATGAAATGAAAGTCCATACACGTGCCAAATCTACGGCGAACGGGGACACAACACACACGCTATGCTAGGCGGGACTAACCCTTAAACCAATCAGTGCAGGAATCATAAAATCAGAGTTAAAGAAAATTCGCGGAAGCAGGAATTTCATAACAAATGTACAATGAGCTAACAAGCTCCAAAAATAGATATACAAGAGCATTCGAATATGCAATGGCACTCACGGCCTACAAAAATCAAAACGCTCCAATCTATAACAGGATCAAATACAAAAGTAGTAATAATAGTATGAGTATGAGACTGAAAAGAGGTGCTAAACATAAATGCAAGACCTAGACGACTTGAATTCCCGCCTAGCACTCCTATACCTGCACAAAACAGCTGAAAACAACCGGGTTCAGTCTAAAAGAGACTGGTGGGTATAAAAAACGGGGCATAAGATATATAATATCGCATAAATTAAACACATACATGCAAGCCCTAATCCCATGTGAAGTTTGAAAGGAATTTACCAAGTGGTTAAAACAAAGAAGACATCAACGGGATTACGACGTTCATATTCATTCATAATTATTCATAAGGGTTTAAGCTCGGCGAGTGAGCGTGCACAATCTCCAACCTTCTCCTCGTGTAATCATATTATAATTAGTGGTTATCATACATATCTTTCGTGCACACACATAAATGATCATAATCATACATATACACCTTCTTCCTCCGGGTGGTGGACAAGTTAGCTAGACCTGACCACCGAATAAATCAATGGCCAATGGGGGTACATGAATCCCCCAAAGGCACTCAGCTCCCATTCCTCGCTAAAACTCCTAGCGAGGGCCGGTATCACCGTAGTTGGTTGGAACTAGTATATGGGATCCCCGTCAGCCCTTGCTTCCTCGGTTAGCCACATATACTAAGTCCCGGGGCCCGTTCTGTAATAAATAATAAATGTGTCTCGCCAAACAGAAGGTAGGGTTTCATAATTAAAAAGGGGTCAAACATTTGAAATCATTTACCCAAAGTGACTCGATTGATATAAATATATTATTTTGGCTTAAAACCTTGCACATAAGGGATTTATAGGGTTGTTTTAACTATTAGAAGAAAAACCCACCTTTACCAAGCAAAGTAAAAGCACAAGCGTCTCAATGCTCGCCCTTGTTTCCGACCGAACCCGAATCTGTGCAAAAGAAAAGGTATGAGACGCAATGACCACATATGACGCTCGGCAATGAGGTGAATATGACATGAATGTATAAATGATCATATTATATCATAAAAATGTTCATGTGCACGATTAAGGAATTTAAAACATATAATTCAAATCATTCATAATATTCATAAATTCATAAATTCATAATTCACATTTAGGAATGAAATAAATAAAACGTTCAATCAAAAGTCGATAGTTAAATACGCGAAATGGAAATCAATTAATTTCTAGAAGTGAATTAAATCAAATAATATTTGAAATATATAATAAATATATATAATATAATAAATATATAATGTTATATCATATATATATATATACACGTACACACACATTAACCTACCCATGCATGCATATATACACAAATATTACATATATACTACACATGCATGCAACACCACACACCCACACATGCAATGCATGCAACACACATAACAGCAGCAATGGAAACGGCAGCAGCAACAGCAGCAGTCTCATGAAAACGCAGCAACAGAATTCAAGCAGAATGGGGTGACACCCCCGTGTCACCACCAAGCCTGGACCGAGACACCCCCGTGTCTCGGTACAGAAGTCCCAGGCTTTGCTGCACGCCCGTTCCGCGCAGGAAAGGCCAAGAATGGCACGCCCGTGACAGCAGCAATGGCAGCCTCTCGTTGACAGCAGAAACACGCAGAAACAGAGCAGCTATGTACGCAGGAATAGCAGGCCATACGAGCAACAAAACAAGGCATGAAAGGCAGCAAACTTCAACAAGAATACATGCTACAAGATCACGAAATTGACAGCAAGAAGAAGGAAGGAAATGAGCAGTTTTGACAGCAACTCTGCGAGGGAAAACAGGGCCAAAAGCTGGAGAAAAAACAGAGCATGCTTGCTCTCGGTTCCTACGATTCAGATCAGGTCCAAAAGGCCAACAAATACGCAGCCAAACATCATAAATTCAACAAGCAAATCAGCTCCAAAGGTGATCAATCAAAGCATGGAGCATACGTGACATATATGTGGGATTTCTGAAAATTTCATAGATGATATCTCAAATATATCTCAACAAACATGAAATCAAAGATCATAAATGTTATGAGGAAGTCAAAACAATTAATATCAGGCTTGGAATCGATCAAAACCATAAAGAAACGAGGAAGATCAAGATTTTGTACAAAAACTCCCCTTTTCGGTAAAACACCCAGAAATGGATGAAACCATGCTCAAACTTGTGAATGAAAGGATGAAAATGATCAGAATTAATCATATATCACAACCTTAAACTTACCTTGGTGATTGGTTGAAGTTTGGAGAAGATTTGAGCTCCAAAATCTTCAAGGGAAGAAGGGTTACGGGACTGGAGAGAGAGGCAGAAGCTTTGGCTGAGTTTTGGGGCTTGTGTGATGATAATCTCGGTCAAGGCTTGAAATATCTAGATAGATGGTTGAGTTAGGGTTAAAAGGAATTAAACCATGGTTAATTTGGTTATGGTTTGGCCAAGATATGGCTGATTTAGTGCCACAAGGTCATGTTGGTCGCCGATTCGTTTTTCGGTTGGATTTCGGAGTTTCAAATGAATTGGGAAAATTATAAGGCTAAGTTTACTAAACCCGAATTTTCGTTACGAGTTCAGCGGAGTTGACGGAACTCGAATCCGAGTTCCCGAGCTCAAGATATTAAATTCGGAACCAAGGGTACGCTAAGTGCTCGTTAGCTCCCGTTTTGGTTCCTCAAAACAAATTAAATTCGTTAACTAATCAAATGAATTCAAAAACATAATTTGAGCATAAAATCATGTTCATAACACATATATGTACAACATATTACAAAATCGTAGCAATTTGATATCATATCATATAAGAACGAAGCATAGAATAAACGAACAAACTCATACGTGCAATTCAACATAATTCCATGCATATAATATAACTCTCATGCATAAATGGAATAAAATGCATGCAAAATTAATTCCCATGCAACATATGATTTTCATGCATAATATTCTAGTTTGCATGCATAATTAAAATC
Organism: Lantana camara; assembly: GCA_037501455.1. Taxonomy (NCBI): domain Eukaryota; kingdom Viridiplantae; phylum Streptophyta; class Magnoliopsida; order Lamiales; family Verbenaceae; genus Lantana; species Lantana camara. The sequence continues at coordinate 60,223,463 of CM074857.1, read as the reverse complement.
CTCATGCATGTTTACATATGGTACGTAAGATATATATATATGTATATATATTAATAATCAATTAATTAATTAAAACATGATTAATTAATATAATATATAATTAGTATAATCATTAAACAATAATAAAATAATTAAACATATACATATATATATATATACATATAATACGAAATATATATATAATTAATAATATTAAAATAAAATATTATAATATAATATAATAAAATAGTAACAATTATTATAAAATTAAATATAAAACACGTAAAACAATTAATTCGCGCAATTAGGTAAACACATACGCTCTACCTTTACGTCCGAAAAGTCGGGGCGTTACAATCTCTCCCCCTTAAAAGAATCCGTCCTCGGATTCACTGTTCGCTCGGAAACAACTCGGGGTGAAACCTTTACATCTTATCCTCCGTCTCCCACGTAGTTTCTTCGGTTATACCACTTCTCCCAAGAACCTTGACTCGTGGAATACGCCGATCTCAAGTCCCTGAAGTTTTCGATCCAATAGCTTAATCGGCTTCTAAACGAAGGTGAGATCCGGTTCTAATTCCACTTCTTCAACTGGTAGAATCTCGGACTCATCTCGAGAATACTTTCGGAGCAAGTGTTTAATTTTCCTCCTCGTCCAATCCTTGAGAATTCTCTTCATGGGAAAGCCTTTAGGAAAACCTTATCTCCAGTCTCAACCTCCAATTTCTTCCTCCGTAGACCTGCAGAACTCTTTTGTTGATCCTAAGCAGCCTTCATCCGTGGTCTAATTATCTGAACCTTATCAATAGCCTCTTGTACCGTCTTAGAGGGTTTTTCCTTCTTTTTCCTTCTTTTAATCCCTTCTTGCTTGGTCTAATTCCATTCCTCCAAGTCCAAGATCAACAGAAATCGACATTTACGTCCATAAAGAGCTTCATAAGGGGCCATTTCAATCGAGGCTTGATAGCTATTGCTGTAAGCAACTCGATTAACTGTAGCTGTTCATTTCACGAGCTGTAAAAGTCCAATGCACATGCTCTCCACAGGTCCTCCAGATACTTATTCAACCTTTCTGATTGTCCGTCGGTCTGAGGATGGAAAGCTGTGCTGAATTGAAGCCTGACAATCTCAGCATTGTATCTCTTAGCCAACTCGTTCAATTATCGGACATTCGGATTGCAAGAAAATGAGTGGATTCCGTCAACCTGTCCACGATAACCCAATTTCCATCGAAACCTCCTCTCACTCTTGGTAATCCCAAAACAAAATCCATAGAATGTTCCCACTTCCTATCCGGGATAGGCAATGATCGAAGTAGCCCCGATGGCTTTTGATGTTCTGCCTTAACCGCTGGACAAGTCATGCAGTGTTTCATCAAGTTGATAACATCCTGTTCTCATCCATTCCATCAATAAAATTCGCTTAAGATCCTTATACCTCTTGTTCCTTCCGGGATGTAACGAATACCCTGACCGATGGGTTTCCTCAAGAATAATCCTTTTTAACTCATTCGGGATAACAACTCTATTCTTAAATCTTAGAAGTCCCGTATCATCAAATCCAAACGGACAATCTAAATCAGCTAATTTCTGGATCTCGGGATCAATCCTCTGAGCATCAACTAACCTCTGTTTAAGATCTGGTCGAACCGTAATATTCTGAACACTAAACATTAGTCTGAACAACTCATTCTCAACTCCAATTCCCACTTTCACATCAGACACACTAGTTTCCCTACTAAGTGCATCCACGACCAACTTAGTTTTGCCAGGATGGTATCGGATTGTACCCTCATGATCCGCCAAGAGTTCCATCCAATGCCGTTGTCTCTTGTTCCATTCTTTATGTGAGAATAAGTATTAGAGACTCTTGTGAACAGAAAAGACCTCGAACGAAATTCCATGGAGATACCTCCTCTGCTTATCCAAAGCAAAGATCACTGTCACTAATTCCAAATCATGAGTGGGTAATTCTGTTCATGCTCTTTCAATTTCCTTGAGGCATGAGCGATCACTCTTCTATTTTGCATCGACACACATCCCAACCTTCCTTTGAGGCGTCCGTATAAACTGTATATCTTTCTGTACCCTTGAGAGGTGCTAATACAGGAGCGGTGGTCAACTTTTCCTTGAAATAATATGATCCAGAAATGCTACCTGATCAATCCAAAACTTGCCTTTGTTAAACTTAGCATACAATCCGATGCTCTCTTAAGGTATCCAACACAATCCTGAGGTGCCTGGCATGATCCTCCGGAGTTCCCGAATAAACCAAGATGTCCTCGAGAAAGATTACCACAACTTATCCAAATACCGAAAGCAGCCGGAGCACCCCAAAGGGACGAACTTGGCCGTATATATCCAACTTTGAGTAATACCTCTAATTGAATCTTTAAACTCTTCCAAATCAGTCGGATATTCTTTCCCTTCAATCAAAACTGAACACTCCCGAACCAACTGATCTGTCTGAAGACTCCCACCAAGAGCGAACTCACCAATTAACAAGAAGAAAAAGCAAATAACAGGCAAGCACAGAATAGCAACTAAGTCACAAGAAATAAAGAATGCGTGACACCCGAATCAAAGAGTGTATGCATGCTCATGTTATGTATGCATAGGGTACCTTCTACCACTGCTGTGGGATCAATCTCTGTACCTCGCTCTTCACCTTCGATGGCGTAAGTACGAGCCGGGATCATTGGCCTTTGAACTCCCTTTTTAAATCCCGGAATCTTGTCGGGGCAGGTATCCGCCCTATGATCAGCTTTTCCACATATTAAGCATAAACCTAACCTCTTCCAGCATTTGTGATAATTGTGAGTTGGCCCTCCACAATATGTACATGGTGGCTTGGATAATCGTGCTTCATTCGGACCTTGTCGATCCCTTGTTGATGCAGGCAAAGCTTTGAGAGCCGGTGGAGTTTGTCCTCCCATTCTTGGCTTCTTAAATGGACCCTTGGGAGAGGAAATAGCTTGAACCAAAGGTCGCTTTCCCGAACTTGTTCCAGAACCTTGTCCTCCAAACCGAGGTTTCTTAAATAGACCCTTAGGAGGCAGACTAGCTTGAATCATCGGCCTCTTTCCCGAATTCGATCCGGATCCTCTTCCCTTAGGAGCTCTAACAACCGGATCCTTCTTTTTGATTTCCTCCCCTTGCGTAGAAGACTGTCGGACTCCAGGTAGCCTCTCAACTCGAATCAACCAACCCTCCGAGACCGCATCATCGATAGGACCAGAAAATCGAGGGGGGTTGTAACTCAGAAATACTCCATGAGGATCTCTATTATCATTATGATTTGGTGGAGGAACTTGTCGTTCTGCCTGTTGCGGTGGGGAAGCTTGAGCCCTCCTATGCTCTACGTAGTTGAAAACCGCTTCCATAAAATTCCCCATATCCATCGGTGGTGCTTGTGGTTGGGGTGGAGGCGTAGGAGTTCGATCATGATGACGACAATGTCCGGGAGATCTCTCACAATGTTTACGTGGAGGCATCCTGTTCAAGAAACACTAAAATGCATGCTATCTTTAGTCCATGCATGCAAGTGCAATTAATTCGATCAAAATTCAAGATTTAGAGCACACAAGCACGTAAACAATGCATATGCAACACGTTGACAAGTTGTTCCTAAAGCCGAACGACCTAACTGACTCAACAAGACACTAGAGCCCGGGTTTTGCAACCCTAAGCTCTGATACCACTTAAGGATGTAGCACCCGAGCGTAAGGTACCACATCCCCCGCACCGAGACCCGACCCGTATATGAAATGAAAGTCCATACACGTGCCAAATCTACGGCGAACGGGGACACAACACACACGCTATGCTAGGCGGGACTAACCCTTAAACCAATCAGTGCAGGAATCATAAAATCAGAGTTAAAGAAAATTCGCGGAAGCAGGAATTTCATAACAAATGTACAATGAGCTAACAAGCTCCAAAAATAGATATACAAGAGCATTCGAATATGCAATGGCACTCACGGCCTACAAAAATCAAAACGCTCCAATCTATAACAGGATCAAATACAAAAGTAGTAATAATAGTATGAGTATGAGACTGAAAAGAGGTGCTAAACATAAATGCAAGACCTAGACGACTTGCATTCCCGCCTAGCACTCCTATACCTGCACAAAACAGCTGAAAACAACCGGGTTCAGTCTAAAAGAGACTGGTGGGTATAAAAAACGGGGCATAAGATATATAATATCGCATAAATTAAACACATACATGCAAGCCCTAATCCCATGTGAAGTTTGAAAGGAATTTACCAAGTGGTTAAAACAAAGAAGACATCAACGGGATTACGACGTTCATATTCATTCATAATTATTCATAAGGGTTTAAGCTCGGCGAGTGAGCGTGCACAATCTCCAACCTTCTCCTCGTGTAATCATATTATAATTAGTGGTTATCATACATATCTTTCGTGCACACACATAAATGATCATAATCATACATATACACCTTCTTCCTCCGGGTGGTGGACAAGTTAGCTAGACCTGACCACCGAATAAATCAATGGCCAATGGGGGTACATGAATCCCCCAAAGGCACTCAGCTCCCATTCCTCGCTAAAACTCCTAGCGAGGGCCGGTATCACCGTAGTTGGTTGGAACTAGTATATGGGATCCCCGTCAGCCCTTGCTTCCTCGGTTAGCCACATATACTAAGTCCCGGGGCCCGTTCTGTAATAAATAATAAATGTGTCTCGCCAAACAGAAGGTAGGGTTTCATAATTAAAAAGGGGTCAAACATTTGAAATCATTTACCCAAAGTGACTCGATTGATATAAATATATTATTTTGGCTTAAAACCTTGCACATAAGGGATTTATAGGGTTGTTTTAACTATTAGAAGAAAAACCCACCTTTACCAAGCAAAGTAAAAGCACAAGCGTCTCAATGCTCGCCCTTGTTTCCGACCGAACCCGAATCTGTGCAAAAGAAAAGGTATGAGACGCAATGACCACATATGACGCTCGGCAATGAGGTGAATATGACATGAATGTATAAATGATCATATTATATCATAAAAATGTTCATGTGCACGATTAAGGAATTTAAAACATATAATTCAAATCATTCATAATATTCATAAATTCATAAATTCATAATTCACATTTAGGAATGAAATAAATAAAACGTTCAATCAAAAGTCGATAGTTAAATACGCGAAATGGAAATCAATTAATTTCTAGAAGTGAATTAAATCAAATAATATTTGAAATATATAATAAATATATATAATATAATAAATATATAATGTTATATCATATATATATATATACACGTACACACACATTAACCTACCCATGCATGCATATATACACAAATATTACATATATACTACACATGCATGCAACACCACACACCCACACATGCAATGCATGCAACACACATAACAGCAGCAATGGAAACGGCAGCAGCAACAGCAGCAGTCTCATGAAAACGCAGCAACAGAATTCAAGCAGAATGGGGTGACACCCCCGTGTCACCACCAAGCCTGGACCGAGACACCCCCGTGTCTCGGTACAGAAGTCCCAGGCTTTGCTGCACGCCCGTTCCGCGCAGGAAAGGCCAAGAATGGCACGCCCGTGACAGCAGCAATGGCAGCCTCTCGTTGACAGCAGAAACACGCAGAAACAGAGCAGCTATGTACGCAGGAATAGCAGGCCATACGAGCAACAAAACAAGGCATGAAAGGCAGCAAACTTCAACAAGAATACATGCTACAAGATCACGAAATTGACAGCAAGAAGAAGGAAGGAAATGAGCAGTTTTGACAGCAACTCTGCGAGGGAAAACAGGGCCAAAAGCTGGAGAAAAAACAGAGCATGCTTGCTCTCGGTTCCTACGATTCAGATCAGGTCCAAAAGGCCAACAAATACGCAGCCAAACATCATAAATTCAACAAGCAAATCAGCTCCAAAGGTGATCAATCAAAGCATGGAGCATACGTGACATATATGTGGGATTTCTGAAAATTTCATAGATGATATCTCAAATATATCTCAACAAACATGAAATCAAAGATCATAAATGTTATGAGGAAGTCAAAACAATTAATATCAGGCTTGGAATCGATCAAAACCATAAAGAAACGAGGAAGATCAAGATTTTGTACAAAAACTCCCCTTTTCGGTAAAACACCCAGAAATGGATGAAACCATGCTCAAACTTGTGAATGAAAGGATGAAAATGATCAGAATTAATCATATATCACAACCTTAAACTTACCTTGGTGATTGGTTGAAGTTTGGAGAAGATTTGAGCTCCAAAATCTTCAAGGGAAGAAGGGTTACGGGACTGGAGAGAGAGGCAGAAGCTTTGGCTGAGTTTTGGGGCTTGTGTGATGATAATCTCGGTCAAGGCTTGAAATATCTAGATAGATGGTTGAGTTAGGGTTAAAAGGAATTAAACCATGGTTAATTTGGTTATGGTTTGGCCAAGATATGGCTGATTTAGTGCCACAAGGTCATGTTGGTCGCCGATTCGTTTTTCGGTTGGATTTCGGAGTTTCAAATGAATTGGGAAAATTATAAGGCTAAGTTTACTAAACCCGAATTTTCGTTACGAGTTCAGCGGAGTTGACGGAACTCGAATCCGAGTTCCCGAGCTCAAGATATTAAATTCGGAACCAAGGGTACGCTAAGTGCTCGTTAGCTCCCGTTTTGGTTCCTCAAAACAAATTAAATTCGTTAACTAATCAAATGAATTCAAAAACATAATTTGAGCATAAAATCATGTTCATAACACATATATGTACAACATATTACAAAATCGTAGCAATTTGATATCATATCATATAAGAACGAAGCATAGAATAAACGAACAAACTCATACGTGCAATTCAACATAATTCCATGCATATAATATAACTCTCATGCATAAATGGAATAAAATGCATGCAAAATTAATTCCCATGCAACATATGATTTTCATGCATAATATTCTAGTTTGCATGCATAATTAAAATCCTCATGCATGTTTACATATGGTACGTAAGATATATATATATGTATATATATTAATAATCAATTAATTAATTAAAACATGATTAATTAATATAATATATAATTAGTATAATCATTAAACAATAATAAAATAATTAAACATATACATATATATATATATATACATATAATACGAAATATATATATAATTAATAATATTAAAATAAAATATTATAATATAATATAATAAAATAGTAACAATTATTATAAAATTAAATATAAAACACGTAAAATAATTAATTCGCGCAATTAGGTAAACACATACGCTCTACCTTTACGTCCGAAAAGTCGGGGCGTTACATTCAAGGGCTCTCCTTTGTTGCCTAGCTAAACTCATATTCGGCCTTATCCGATTATTTGGGGTGTATAGGGCTCTTAGTCCTTTACTCAATTCGGTCTTATCCGATTATCTGGGGTGTCTAGGGCTCTTAGTCCTTTACTCATTCTTCCCTCTTTTCAAATTCATCTGTTTCGGTCGAAATTCTCTAATAAAATATTTATATCCCGACTAACCTTATAAACTGGCTTCATATCCCTATAGATTTAAAGGGTAGAGTTCCAACATATTTGGCAATTAATTAGGAGGGTGGTTGAGCAGAAATAACTCATTTATGTTTAGACAAACATCTAGGATTAAAGTTAATTTTATAATTTTGTTATCAATATATATGAATGTTTTAAAGGCTCTAGTATTTTTTTTTCCCCAAAAAATCTATTCTGTATGCATTTATTTTATTTAATAAATATATCCCAAGACATATTATTTTAATTATAGGTCGGATCTGACTATTTAAATTTAAAATACTTTGTATGAATAATAATTATATTTTAAAATTATCTAAAGAGGAAGCCTGTAATTAAACAGTTATAGAATTAAAATATTAAATTATGCCAATTGATGATATGCTATAAGAATATTTGCATATCCACAGTTAAATTCATATTATTGTTTTCCTTTTCTTAATACTCCAAGCAATATTAATTATTTTCTCTAAGATGTGGACTAAAAAAGGAAAAAAAAAAGAAAAGAAAAGGAAAAACCTCAGATGTGGACAATTATGCCCACGGGCTCGCTTATGTCAAAACCAATGACAATAAATAAAATAAATGAAAAATAGTAAAATAGTGAGGTAAAATGAAACGACACGTCAACTCGAGCGCATGTAATCGAAACCCGGACGTGTCTGCGGGGAATTAACCGGAATTGATAGACCGACGATACGTCCGGGAATTTGGTAGCTTCCCCTCCCGGCTGCTTCCTGGGGTCAAAAGAAATACACACATTTCCTACCTTTGTATGTGTATCTCTCTGTGTGCGTGAGAGAGATTGAGAGAGAGAGAGTGAGGCGGCGGAAAAGTCGACTCGCCGTTTTCGTCTCCTGTCACTCCCCGAAAACCCTAATTGCGATTGCCGACGAAAGGCGCGTCGATTATCGTTCTTTCATACGGTTATTGGATTAGGTGTTTGTTGTTTAATCGCTGTAAGTTCGGTCTAATATCTTGAATTTCGAGAATTTTGAATTTCTTGATGTTGTCGTAATTGTTTTGTGGTTTTGTGATTATTGGTTTTTGTCGTTTGGGCTCGATTGAACTTGTTCATCGATGATTGGGTGGTTCGGATTTGGATTGCTAAATTTTTCTTGGTTTGATTGGATCAGCGGTGGATTGGGAGGTTGCATGATAAGTGTTGGTTGAGAATTTCAATCGATCAATTGCGAATTGTTTGAGGTCTGCTGTGGCGGAGTAATTCTTTAGGGGGTTTAGGATGGACCTGGTGGCTAGTTGCAAGGTAAAACTATGTTTTTACTATTTGCTTTTGCATGGAGTTGGTGTTGTATTTATGGGATTGTGTTTCCTTTGAAATCTTTAGTGAAATGTGTCTTTTTGTTAACTATTAGTGATTGATCATCTTGTTGGATTGATGTGTAGTGCTCTTTGTGCAATCATATTTCAATATTTGAGGCCAAAATTGGCTTGTTTTAGCAACTTGCTAGTTTGTAGGCCATGCCTTGCATAACATGCTTGTGGGATGTGCTACTAACGTCGGTTAATTGCTTCTTGTAATCAATTGAGATTTGGCTATGGGTGTGGCTAATTGGTGCAGACACGTATGATGTATCTTGCATTTGCATTTCGAAGTATTCTTATTGTGGGCGTATTTGAGCAAAACAAGCTGTACTTAGAACCTTGAAGCATGATTTTGTGGCTGGAGTTTCGTTGATTAAGTTGTATATATATGTAGCATCAACGCTGAAATCCTACTGGGAAACTATGTGGAGCTTCTTTGGACAAGGTTGCTGTAATTTAGCTAGAGAAGATAGTTTATTAATTCAAGTAATTTTGGAAGTTGATGTCTCTTATGTTTGGTAAGAAGACATTGTCTTAATTAACTTTTATGTTAACAGGCAGCCTTTGATCGGGGGAGAGGGTTAGTATATTCATTCATTTTCACTCAATCTCATTGTTATTTAATTTCTGAATACTCCATTCTCAAGGCAAAGTTTTTTTATCCATCAAATATTGGGACTTTCTTCATTCACCCTCTTTTGTTCATTGACAATTTGGAGTTACATCCAATGTTTGTGCATGAAAAAAGTGATTGAATAGGCCTATAAAAATGAACAAGTAATTGCTCAAATTGGTACCGAGGTAAGAACCCTGTTGTTAAGTAGTAACACATTGCGCCATAATATCACTATGGTTATTTGAAAGCTTCTTTCACAGTATTTCTGCGTGGTAGATTGCACTAGTTTCTGGTTTTTTCGCACTAGCTCTGATGCATCCGAGTTATTTTGTTCGACTTTTATGATCATCATGAAGAACTTAACTGGGTTATGTTGATATAGTGCCATTAGTGCTGCATCTCCACCAATGTGTTCGCACACTGATCCTGGTCAATCTCTCTGGCCAGTTATATGTTATAGCATTTCCTACTTTGAATCCGCTGTGGGTTATAGAAGCTGGGATATTTGTATTAACGAAGTTTGCTCCAAAAATATATTTGTAGCTATTTTTCAATGAAGCAAGCGGAGCAGTGGACAGATTCTTTTCTATTAAATTTGGTGGCATAAGTCATTTAAGCTGATAAATTTGAGGGTAGAGCACTAAAACTGATAGATTGGAATTACAGTAAAATGTGAGCTTATTTCTTCGTCGGTGCGTATGTAGATTTGTGTTTGGTGTATACACGGAAGGATGCAAAATCTTTAGCACCAATTTGCATTAGACATGAGTTTCTAAGCCAGTCATTGTAAGCTCTTGTTAAAATTGCGGTGTAAGAATAGAACCTAATGGCATTTTTTGAAAGAGCCCAGGGATGGGAACTATCCAACTGGCACTGATGATTTCTTTTGAAGAAAATTAGTTTCCTTTCTGGTTTAACTTTCTTCATTGTTCTCGTTAATTACTGTGTGCTTTGTTCTGATAATTATCTGTGATATTTACTTTCTAATTCTACTTTTTGATTCTTTGGACGTTGAAATTTACAATGCCAAGGTTTGTGATCTTTGAAATCTCTTCTTTCTGTTCTTTTCATACCCATCAATAAATCATATAAATTGTTGATCGCCACTTCGGCTGTAAGAATTCATGTTCATCATAAGCTGATCCCTGCATTTGTAGTTTTGTGCCCCTTCAAGAAGAAGAAAAAGAAGTTTTGTAGCTGTCAATTGCCTTGTCATGTTAATCAGGGGATCAAAATTGCCCTCTGCTTAATCTCTATGTATTTCAGTTTCTGCAAAAGTCTGAATATTTGTCTGTTCTCTTGCAGGACAAATTAGCATATTTTCGAATAAAGGAGCTCAAGGATGTCCTAACCCAACTGGGACTTTCAAAGCAGGGAAAGAAGCAGGTTAGATGTAAAATGATATCTTGAATGTTGGTGAATCGTTTTAATTAGGAGCTTGTCTACCTATTTCGCTCACTTCCATTTCTTTGCTTCCTGTTATTGGGCAGTGAGATAACAATTAAATCCACAATTTATAATTCAGAAACTTCTTCTCTAGTGGTCCCAATCTTGAATTTACTTGCAAAATATTACTGTTTTTAATTATGCTGGAGAGTCCTGTGTGGTGTCACCAGGTATTTTAAGCAACTTATTTGATGCGCGACTGTCTTTCGAGTGTGCCTGGAAACTTGCAGTTTGGGATTTTGAATGTACATATATGATGCAATTTCAAAGCATTGAGTTATTATGGGCTATAAATAAGCTTAGTTCCACATAAACAGCAGAAGGGCATGTCAGAATAAAGATAATTAATGGTTTTTCTGCACTATCTTGGCACAGGATCTGGTTGACCGGATATTGGCAATTCTCTCTGATGAGCGAGGTAAATGCAAATGCATTCTTTTAGCTACTCAGCTTCCAAGATTTTGAAAAATCTGTGTGAATTTAGATGTTCCTTTTGATTGCTTTTCGCGGTAAAATCTGGGAATTGAACAGAAATTGGATGGTTATTGCTTTTCTTGATATGACATTTGCACAATATTTGAGTTTAAGCAGCACATTTATTAGATTTAGCACCTAAATCTATCTACTTTCTCCTTTCAGATCATCCTTAATTGTTAGTTGTTACTGACTATTTATTCGACAATTTTCATATCAATTTTCAAATTTCTCTTCCTATCCTTCTTTATGTTATTTTCTTCTACTCATTAGTATAGACTATAGATAATTCAATTAACAGCATCCTGCGGAAAGTAATAGTTATATTGCTGATTTCATGTTTATATATATTGTGTAGAGGAATTAAAATCCTAATCTCCTTTTCACTGCTAGTAATGAATGCTTGCTGTTTTTCTGCATGGTATGCACAAATATCTTATACTTTTTACAGTTTCAGGAATATGGGCCAAAAAAAATGCTGTTGGAAAAGAGGAAGTGGCAAAGCTAGTTGATGACACTTACAGGTGTTGCTCTCTTGTTGGTACATTGAGTTATGAAATAATAACTTACCCTTAAATTGTACTATTTCACTTGCCCTGATAATTAGAGTCCAATAAAGCACAGTATCATAAATTACGAATTCCTGCATTGTTATCAATTTAAAAACAAACTGAAAGAAAACCAACTAATAGACAAGTAATCAAGGGGAAAAAAAAGAAGTAAAAGAGAGCTGAGGAATTATGCAGCTCTGATTTGGTTGTCGAGGAAGTGGAATAGGAGGATTATGCCTCTGTCCCGATTCCCTATTCAATGATCTTACATGCTCCCCATTTCCACTATTCTCAGAAAAATGCAGGTTTCTGGGGCTGCTGATTTGGCTTCAAAATCACAGGCCGTCTCAGATAGTTCAAACATAAAACATAAAGAGGAAACTGAAGATTCTTATCATATGGAAAAGATACGCTGCCTCTGTGGAAGCACACTGCCAACAGATTCAATGATTAAGGTAGAGTATGCTTTGTGTTTTGGGACTTTTAAGCATGGTAATATTCATGTATCTCCTTGGTTTGACATTTAATCTGCTCGACATATTTCCTCATGTGGGCATAATTTTCTGCATCCAAACTTCTTTTTCTGGATTTGATGATGCATCTGTCTGTTTTTGGTTGTTTGCATCTTGTTTCAGTGTGAAGATCCCAGGTGTAATGTCTGGCAGCATATAGCATGCGTTCTGATTCCGGAGAAGCCTATGGAGGGTGTCTTACCAAATCCTCCTGATATTTTTTTCTGTGAAATTTGCAGACTCAGTAGGGCTGACCCGTGAGTCTCACTGTTCCTTTGGCACTTTATTTATCTCATCATCACATGACAACATATAGTAGTTGCGCTTATGTACCTAATAATCTTGTATCTTATTTAATTTGTTTGTTCAGCAAAACCAGAAACTTTGTTTTTGTTATCTTCTGATGCAAGTATTATTGATACGGAGTTGTTCTCACTACACTAGGTTAGAGATATGTTTTAACAGTAACCTTCTTTTTCTCAAAATTGCTTCAAGATCTGACCACCTTGAGCATAAGAAAAAAGATAGTTGTGTAGGTCAGTTTTAGGGGTCTGGTAACCTCTTAGTTTTATTGGGCACCTTTAGTTTTGAGTGTTGCCTAGGATTAGAAGAATTTATATTGCGCCAAAAATTTGATAAAAATATATATTACCTTGCAATGGAAGACTAGGTCTGCTACTTGGTGCTTCATATATTTGTTCTATTTTAACCCATGCTAACCAACAATTTTTTTGAAAAAATAAATAAATTTTGCTGATTGCCAACAATGCACTAGAATCAAATGATTCAATCTCAAGTATAAACATCACAATTTTCAAATTATCCCGACATTCTATGTTGGTCACAAACTGGTTTCTGGCTCTTGTTGCCACTTCCGTTAACATTATTTTTTTCTTCTTCGGTTTCTGGAGAAGATCCACACATAATTATTTGTAGTTTGGTTGCTCTATTTATGATCATTGGAGGTATTAGATAAAACATTAGATTTGGGTATCTACTTCCGTGAATTTTGTCTGTTGACAAGATACTTTGCCTAATACTGCCTTATTGAGTGAAGCTGCATCTGGTTTCTCTGGTGCTTGGATTATATTTAGAGAATGGTTTGACTCTCTTATATTTAATTGATCCTTTGCTATTGAATTCACAGCTTCTGGGTGACGGTTGCACATCCTCTACATCCTGTGAAGTTGAATATCACAAATGTTCCTACAGATGGGTAAGCAAATGCTGTAACCTGTTATGGACAAGTTCAACTCATATAATTTAAGATATACTGCTGTTTCATGTTTATGCTTTATTTACTTTCTGAATCTGTACTGTGCTAGATTTATTACCTCAATCTGCTGTGATTTTCGTGCGAACTATGCTTATGTAATCTGAAAAAAGAGTCCAGACTGCAGTGACTCCAGTCTAATTTAGTATTACCTCAATCTGCTGTGATTTTCGTGCGAACTATGCTTATGTAATCTGAAAAAAGAGTCCAGACTGCAGTGACTACAGTCTAATTTAGTATAATATGCTAGAGGTATATAATTGGTGAAGGTGGACATTGGCTAGGGTTGTTATGCCAATCTGCTAGTAATTTCTTGCAATTGTTGATTGTGTAACCTGAAAAGATGTCTAGTCTGGCCTCTTGCTACAAGTATTTCATCTTACTTAAATCATTGTTTAGATATGCATGTTTCCTTGTTCTTTTCTCTTAATAATTTTTTGTACAACTTATAAGTGTTGTAGTGGCAAGTTTATCCTTTGACTATTCTGTTCTGGCCATTTTTTGTTGTTGAGGGAGAGAATTATTCTCTTAGAGAAAGAATCTCTCGCCAAACATTTGCTTCTGATACATATTGTTTATCTTGTTTGTTTGTTGTATTGTGTTTCATTCTTGATGCTATTGTTTCTGAATTGGGTGCATCTTTCCAGCTCAAATCCCAGTCAGAGCATAGAGAAAACATTTCAACTCACGAGGGCAGATAGGGACTTGTTGTTGAAACCAGAATATGATGTTCAGGTTGGTGAGGATGTTTTGTGATAGTAACAAGGGCCTTGTGCATGTTTGGTATATGTTGACACTGACTGTTCATTGTTAATGACCACTGTCATTGATGATTAGGCATGGTGCATGCTCCTTAATGACAAGGTGACATTTAGGATGCAGTGGCCACAATATGCAGATCTACAGGTTAATGGTATTATTTCCTCTGAGATTTCTCACTTATAGACGTCGGCTCCATTGAAATAGAATGCTCTTCTTTTCTCTAACACTTGTCTATTATGTAGAAATTATTCTTCTGACAAATACATGGAGACGATGCGTAATCCCAATGCTCTCTGCTTCTTTAGTGGAGAGAAAAACTTATCATGCTTATGTAGTTGTACTTTATATGCCATGTTCATCATGCATCCTTCACATTCGACCGATGTAGTATTCTTCATGCTTGATAGCATACACCACATTGTGTCGGGAAATTGTCTTAAGGAAGTCCATGTGGAATATTTTATTCTCTTTTGTTTCTCATTTACATTTTTGTAAATAATTGAAATATGCTTTTGTATGATCAAAATATGCTTTCACGTTCATGTGAGACTCTTACTAACCGCTCAGAACATTTTCCCCCTCTGTTCCAACAGGTGTACCAGTGAGGGCAATAAATAGACCTGGCTCTCAGTTGCTTGGAGCAAATGGTCGAGATGATGGACCTGTTGTAAGTTTCCTCATTCTTAGTTGACATCTTGATTAACTTTTTCAAACTGAGCAACTTCTTGTTGTCTCTATAAGCTTTCTTTTTGTACCCCTTATGAATTTTGCGGTGGGGGGGGGGGGGGTGGGTGTCAGGGAGCTGAATTTGATATGTATTTTGATGAACTTGGCTTATCTTGTTTCTGTCTCAGATCACACCATGCACCAGAGACGGAATTAATAAGATCTTCATAGGAGGATGTGATGCTCGTACATTCTGTGTTGGAGTTAGAATTGTGAAGCGGCGCACTCTGAACCAGGTCAGCTGATATGGCGAAAAATTTCCTTTGGCTTCTTTGTTCTTCTCTGACATGGTTATCTTATTATAGTTTGAAGTAATGATGGAAAGAGATATATGATACTTGATTATATGCTCTTGTATGCTTTATGAGTGTCTGTCAATATCAGGATTTTTCTGGTGATCTATATTTTCTGGTATCTGCAGGTGAGGTGCAATTTTGTGCCGTCTAAATGTGTGAATGTTGTTGGACTTCAACAAATGCTTTTACCTGTTATTTGGATATAACTGTGTTTTTATTTTTTTGCTTATTGCTTATTAGATAGTATAATTGCAGTATGCTTATGCATGTAGTCCTTAATTTTGCCCTACAAGGATAGGGAAAGTTGGTTCGCTTTCAAATGTGAGACCAGGAGTTTGTAGAAGCTTTTTACATATCTCCGCATATTTTCATTTTCTGATTGGCAGAGATCTAATGGTTATTTTGGTTGCCTTTCTTCCAGGTTCTCAGCATGATCCCCAAAGAAATTGAAGGGGAGCTTTTTGAGGACGCCTTGGCCCGTGTTCGTAGATGTGTTGGTGGTGGGGCTGCTACAGAAAATGCTGATAGTGACAGTGATATTGAAGTTGTTGCTGATTTCATTCCTGTCAATCTTCGCTGCCCTGTGAGTTGATTTTAAGATCGTCATACTTTCATCTGTTGAATAATAGTTTAAAGAATAGAAAGAACATAACATGTGCATTCAGTTATATTGTTATTCTGGTGTAAATATGCTGCTGAGGAGCCCTGCAATGAAGTCTGCAGTTTTGTCAGACACAAGTAAATCATTGTCTGTATTTTTGTATGGGTTTTACATGCAACGTTAATGTTGAGTGTGTTTTTAAAAATTTCCAGCTTTTATTAGTACTTGTTATCTGTTGTTGTAGGTTCTTCCTGTACGCAAAGTTTTCATTCTATACTTGCTATTTCTTTACCTTTACTTTTACTGACTGATCCTTGCTCTAGACATATCCTATCACTAGCATGCGCTCCTCCAAATGAGAATTACTTTATGATGATTGTGTTAGACAAGTGCATTTGTCCTTAATGCAAGAAAGGCATGTATTATGTTTCTTGAAGTCCTCATCAGTATCATGCTTTCCCCTTGGAACTGAATAGTATATGTATGATTTTTTTATGCTTCAGATGAGTGGGTTAAGAATGAAGGTGGCTGGAAGATTTAAGAACTGTGTGCACATGGGCTGTTTTGATCTTGAAGTGTTTGTGGAAATGAACCAACGCTCTAGGAAGGCAAGTTATGAGATCCTTTTAGGACTTCTACTTGGCATATAAGTTGCCTGGTTTCTCTACTTACATTTTTTACTTCTATCTATGGATGCAGTGGCAGTGTCCTATTTGTCTCAAGAATTATGCTCTGGAAAAAATCATAATAGATCCATATTTCAACCGCATCACATCTAAGGTATTGCACGCATACTCCTTGAGTCTGGCTCTCTCATCCTCCTAGCTTTTCAACGTGTATAATGCTTCCTCAAAAAATTTTGCACAGATGCGAAACTGTGGAGAAGATGTGGCAGAAATTGAGGTGAAGCCTGATGGCTCCTGGCGTGCCAAGGCAGAGGGTGATCGTAGGGGTCTTGGGGAGCTTGGCCTATGGCATTTACCTGATGGCGCTATTTCTCCATCAACAGATGCAGAATCAAAGCCAAAACCAGAACTCAAGCCAGTTAAACAGGAAGCTGGTTCAGATAGTCATGCTGGTCTCAAACTAGGCATTAAAAAAAACCGAAATGGTTGCTGGGAATTTAACAAGCCTGATGATATGCATGGAATCTCCCCTGCAAATAGATTTGAAACAGAGAATTTCGAGAACAATGGGCGGAATATAATTCCTATGAGCAGCAGTGCCACTGGCAGTGGCAGGGAGTGCGAGGATGCTAGTGTTAACCAGTCTGGTGAAAATGCAAACCTTGAGTTTGCTACAGTCAATGGTGTCGAGTACGAGTCTGTTTCAGGTAACATTGATCCAGCAAACGGATTTAATGATCGAATAACTTGTGCCCCAGGTGGTGAGGCTGAAGTCATCGTGCTCACTGATTCAGATGAAGAAATTGAACCATTACTATCATCTGGGGCTGCTGTTTACAAGAACTCTGAAACTGATACTGGTGGAGTACCATTTCCAGCTACACAGCATGGAATTCCTGATCCTTATTATGAAAATCCTGCTCTTGGTAATGGTGGAAGTCTTGGTCTTTATGGTACAAATGATGATGATTTTGGGATTAATATGTGGTCGCTGCCTTCTGGCAGCCAGGGAGTTCCGGGGTTTCAGTTATTTGGTTCTGATGTGGATGTTTCTGATCCCTTAGTTGAAATGCAGCATGGTTCTCTTAATTGTTCATCATCTATGAATGGGTATACATTGACTGCTGAGACTGCCATGGGATCTGCTGCACTTGTCCCCGAGTCTACTGGTCAACATTCTAATAATATGAATGATCATGGCTTAGTAGATAATCCTATGGCTTTTAGCAGCAATGATCCTTCGCTTCAAATATTTCTGCCGACAAGACCGTCTGATGCGTCAGCTGTGCAGTCTGATTTGAGAGAGAATCCTGAAGTTTCAAATGGCGTTCGTACTGAAGATTGGATTTCTCTCAGGCTAGGCCAAGGTGAATCTGCAGCTGCAAAGGGTGGTCTAAATTCAGGGCAGCAATTACAATCGAAGGATAGTGCATTGGATACCTTAGCAAACAATGGTATGCTCTCTCTCTCTCTCTCTCTGTCTGTGTGTGTGTGTGCATGTGTGCGAAGTAGTTTAATGTTACCTTTGCTGTTTATTGATACGATCCGCTTTAAATGGTAAGATATCTTAGTTGAGTGCGACTTCATGTTGCAACCGAAAGTAGAACGACTGTAGCAGTGCATGTCACAAATGAGTCCAAAAGATCTCACCCAGTTCTATGGTAATTATTTGAGGTGCAAGTTTTGTTAAACCTCTTTCAAAAACATGTCAGCCTTCCCTCTTCGTCGTTTACTGTTCCTGAGAAAACGATAACAATAAATTCTATTTCTTGCAGCATTGTTACTTGGAATGAACGACAACGGGACCGGGAAGACAAGTAGGGAAAGATCAGATAGTCCTTTTCATTTTCCTCGCCAACGGCGTTCTGTAAGACCAAGATTATATCTTTCTATAGATTCAGACTCAGAGTAAAACCATCCCGATGGTAGTTCCTATCTTTCTGTCAAAATTGCTATCAGATGCTGAAATCTCAATTAATTTGAAGGAGACCTAGCCAGAAGGCTTGTTGTCTCACTCTGATCAGTAGCGGAACCTATGACAATAGCTGCACTTGGTGAAATCTGGTAACCTAATAGTCAACTGTGCTGCCAACACAAGGGGGAGTTGCTTTGTTGGTTGGCCAATGAATTCTGCTTTAATTGGTAAGAGTCGGATCCCCTCGAGGCCTGGTATTTTTCCTAACCCAGGATCCATCCTTGAAAATTGTGGGTGTTCTCGTTTTTCGTCTCCTTGTTACATAGTAACTTGGAGGTTTGGTGCCCACATATTGTACATCCGAAATGCATTGTTGGGAAGATTTGAAACAAGTTTGTTAACTAGTTTTGGTTCTAGTTGTAGAGGGGAAGGCTTAGGGTAACTCTTTAAGATAAAGGGAATGGAATAGCTTGTATATTTATTAAATTCTACATTTTAAAGGAATATATAATTTTGTGTTGTCAATTTTATTTCCTGTTATTGGGCTATTAGAGTGGAGGCATTGTTCTTTAGTTGATTTACGGCGGCCGGATCTTATACTTATGCGTTCGGATTAGAAAGTGTATATGGTAATCCTGAGAGGAGACTGCAAGCTTTCATATTAAAATCTTATGAGGCTTCAAACCATGTCAAAGAACACCCTCCGGAGACATTAATATTGTTATTATCTGTAATCGTTCAAAATCGAAGTGCGAGTACATTGTCATAACATGCTGGATGACGTTAATATTGTATGTAATTGGTTTAAACTGAAAGGATGAGTAGATTATCATGAAGTGCTGGATAACGTTAATGTTGTTAAACAAGATCCATTAACATAGTGTGCACTCACCCCACTTGTCCCAGTCCCTGCATATAACCAGGGGTTTTTTTTTTTTTTTTTTTAACACACACACTCCAAGTGGCCAGAAGGATTTGAACCTGGGTCTTTGCCTTCGAGAATCAACCCCTCAAACCACTTGGTCAACCCCTGTTGGCTGCATATAACCAAGGTTGGTGTTATGTAACTTAACAATTCGGTGATATATTAATTTAATTAAAAATATTATATTCGAATACTTGAAAAAATAACTATTATATGTAAGGAGAATTTTATTATTTTATACTCGGGGATAATTACAAACTGCTCCCTGAGATATGCTGGAATAACGGAGCACTTCATGAATATAGTGAAATAAGGGAGTATTTTATGAAGTTTGAGAATTACGAACATTCTTATGATGTTTACATTCTCTTATAAATGTCGCAATTGCTAATTACGATCCTGGTGGGTTGGAGGGAGGGTGTGTGTATGGGCCGGGGTGGGGGTGGTTTGGGATATTATAATAATATTGAAAGTACAAGAATATATTTTGTAATGTCCATTGAATTTATTTTTCAATTTAATTTAATATTTCAATTTTGTCAATAAGCATAAATTCAAAGAGATATTTATACTTATTTATTTCTATAAAATATGATAAATTTTACCTTATATTTATGTCTTAATTTGAAGTATGATTTTATCTAAGTTTATTTTACCTTTAGAGTTATAAATTTAAACAAATATTTTAAATATTGGTGATCTGCATCTATCTCAAATACAATAATTAATATTCTAATATAAGCATGTGTCATGGGATGCGTTCGGAACTTTGAATGCCTAATCAATTGTCTTTTTACAATGCTACCAAAAAAGATACAGATAAATATACATGTTCAATATCTAAAAAGAAAATATTAGGTATTGATAAATTCTAGATATAAAATTAATTTATATAAAAAATATTAAATATCATTAAGTTGTATTTTATTTTATTTAAGAAAAGAAGCTAAATGGATACAAAAATTAAATACCTCCATCAAACTCCCTAAAAATTGCTGTATTTACATTAACCCTTTTTTTTTTTTAGTTTTTTATTACAAATACCCCCAAATTTCAGTATATTAGGAACAAAATATTAAAATTATACAGTCTCTTAAATTTAATGGAGTATGAATCTTAAACGAGATAATAGGTCAAAAAAAAATTCTTAATTTCTCATGTATGATTACCTTAGGGAGTCCTTTGTAATTATCCCTTATAGTTAAGTAGTTTGACTCCACACGAATTCAAATAAATGAAATATAAAAAAACAAACAAACAAACAAACAAACAAAGAAAGCAATGTCTCTGTTCAGCACTTCAGCAGGGTGGAAAGGAAAATATGGTGAAGCCTATACTCAAAAGTTGCATAGCTTGACTCAAACTAGTTGTACACTTTAACCAAACAGAGGGATTTCCCATCCAGCATATGCATGTATTGGCACACCGTTCTCGTCAGTTTGTACAAAAAATCATTTCCCTCAATTACTTATCCTCTCTCCAGAAAAAAAAAGGCAGGTAAAACGCCGATCTTAAAATTCTTCCAGCCCGGATTACACGAATGCAAGCAATAACCTAGGAGAGTAAAGAAAAGGTAGTCATAAGTCGGGATTTGAAGCAGCCCAAAATTGGTCCCATTGATGGACTGAATAAATGAAGCTCACATGTGTTATAGCTTAACAGTATTCGTCGGGATTTCCCTACCATGTGGCTTTATGAATGGCTACCAGAATGACGGGGAGGTAGATAAACACAAGACAATCCAATGATGTAAATCTGAAAGCAAAGAACCTTAATTTTGGCTCCAAGCAGATAAACATGATAGGCATGGGAGTTCATGTCATCCTTCCACAGTACCAACAGGTTTAGAATGCCGAAAACTCTCACAACCTGGGCAGTTATGCAAGCTCTCATGAATGTAAATATCGCAATCGAGGCAAAAGTATTGCTTGCATTTTGGACAAGAAACACAAGGAGCTGGCATGTTTCCTGCATAAAGATAGCCAGACAAAAGTTGAGAACATTGATATGGCAAAATCCAGAATAATCGATGTTGTGTGTGTGTGTGAGAGAGAGAGAGAGAGAGAGAGAGACTGTGCTTAATCTCATACAACAAACCCTACGTTAAAACACAACACATGGGCATTGCTTCATTTATGAAAATTTTATGCAGGCACCAAACACATTCTAGAGATATTAATATGCAATTGAACTTGAATTAACAGTTACCAGGGTTTAGGAGACTTTGTTGGCAACCAGAACAACTTTTCGGAAGATTACGGGGGTCATTTGAAACTGACGGTGACACATCGTCAAATGGAGTTATAGGAAATAAGTGGTGATATGATCTTGCCAAATGGGGCGAAGAAACAAGGGTCAGTCCACATATTGGGCACTCTGTAGGCAATTCACAAACGCGTGCTTTGCACCTTGGGCAAGTGTAACCCCCACCAACCTTAGCCTCTTTATGACAAGAACAGATTGAGATTACACTTTCTGCTGCTCTCTGAGGAAAACCCATCTTAATCAAATTGGCAATTGCAAATTCTGCTATAGCTGGAGGTGGCGGTGCGTGCTCAAAGACCAATTCTTTTAAGTGAAACTGTCATGGAATTATTTGTAGACTAGATTAAGCCATGAAAGTTACTTGCAAATTGTCCTTTTGATATAAGAATTTTTTTCTTAGATACTAATGAGAAATGGGTTTCAATGTAATATTGCAGCTCACCTCATCTAACGCCACAGAGTAAGTTCCGCCAGTTTCTTGAGAAAGATGTTTGCAAATATAGAGCTCAGCAGATAAACCAATAACCGAACACCTGATCTTAGAAGCTTTGCATTTTTTGATGGTTTCCAAAATATCGCCCGGATCACAAGTACTAAGTGCGGAATACAAAATGAGAACTTCACGGTGACCATACGTAGGAATTTGATTTAGAAGGCTGTGGACAAGGTCCAGGCCATTTTGGAGGGATGCATCACCTGAGCTTGTCAACTTACCCATCAAAGCTTTGACATGTGACTCAGGACTTCCACCAACATCGGTTAGGCTATGTGCAACCCCATCTTTTAGTGTTACTAATCCAATCTGACTCAAGGGATTCTGGTCAAAGAACTCCCTGATGAAAGCCTCCACTTGTCGAGCAAGAACGACCATTCGGCTGGGTTTATAATCCATCTCTCCTGCAGCCTGGATGTGAAATACCAAATGCATCATAACCTTACGAAGCTACCATGTGAAGTGAAAACCTTTATTAATCTATAGTGCTGTCGAACAGTTTCTAACAAAGAAAATATTGCCAATGATTACAAGAATTTTAGTGGGACGGAATGACCAGAATGTATGGTTGGAGAAAAAACACAGAGCTTCTTGACAATCCGCCTCACAAAAAGTTCACTCAGCAACGAATTTTTAAGGTCAAATTCTGAAAACCAATCAAGTCCGAAAAGGTTATCCCCTTTCCAGGGATACTAGTCCATCAATCTCTTCTCCAATTATCCTAATTGAATTTGGACAAAATAAAACTACAAATAGAAAGAGAAAAAAAGAGAAAATGAAACATGAATCATCAGAAGTAGCACATGCTATCAGGGAATATTTAGACTAGTGTCCCGAGTTTCTTTGTTGTACAAATCCACTATTACATCTAAAGAATGGAAATCAGTTTTAATATATTTATTGGAATATACGACCCCCAATCTAAAGAACTATCTCTTTTCACAACTAATAGATAACCACATCTCAGTGGTTCACCAAGTGTAAACTCAAAGAAACAATAAGAGATTATACACATTAAAACTTGAAAGACAGTAAAACCATTGTACACATACCCTGGAAAGATCCATGACAATATATAAATATCGAATCAGTCCTTTCTGAATTCTCTGAGCTGTTGTTGTCCGAAGCCGTCGGCGATACTGAGCATGATAGAGAGTTTTGTTGTCAATAGGCCGGAGTAGCCCAGACTCATCCTCTTGCAGAGACTCCCATGACCTCTCATCTGCATAAGTCCTCTCCCATGCATCAAGGCCTCTACCATTCTCATCATCATCATCTTCTTCCTCGTCTACCCTGTTAAATCTCATTTCTTCATCCTTATTTTCATTTCTCAACATCTCTCTCTCTCACTTCTGTTAAGACACAACACAACACATACATTTAGTTGATGACACCAAATCCTTTCAGTAAAAACAGAAAGATATCCCTTTGCAGCACAATTATCCGACAGGGTGTTGCTGAGAGATAGAACCTTATAAGTTGAAATTCAACTGGTTTAGCTATTTCCATTAACCCTCAGATTGAAATATTGCTTCCTTAACTGTTAAAAGTTGAATGCAATTTATAATTTATCTTACTAGCAAAATACCTAAGCTCGTCATTCTTGATAGTACTAAAGACCTGAAGCTAAACGGATGCGGCGCGTGATTGAAGATGCCAGAACGAACAAAAATGCAATAAGCAAAAAGCCAAAAAATCAAATTAATGAAGTGAAGTTCACGAAAGATTACAGTTAATAAGCTTCGGAGACAAGTTATGGAAAAAGGTTTCTACGAATAGAGATCGCAGATTCCGTTGAGAACCACAAAACCCCGCCGGGACACAGAGAGAAAGTGGCTGTATAGTGGAAGCTTTCACCGTAGATAGCGGAGATAGAGGCCGAAGTCCTTAGAGAGGAGTGCAGTCTCCGGCGGCGGCAGTTGACGGTGGTGGTCGCCGGTTGGATTGGTTTTGGGGAGGAAATTTGTTTATTTGTGCCTTTCAAGTTTGCATTTAACAAAATAACCCTCAATTTTATTTTATATTTATTTTTAATGTAATAAATATAAATTCAATTATTTAATTATATAATGGGACTGCTTTGAAAATATTGATTTTTTGAAGGACTAAATTGCAAATAATTGAAAAAGAACCAGAAATAAAAAAGGGAAAAGGAAAAGGAAAAGGAGTCAGGCCTCCAACCACCACAACCAATATCACTCATAAAAAGCGATCGCTCATTTTTTTCAGTTAGATTTCAAAAACCGAAAAAAGCGATTTCACAGAATAAAAAGCGATCGCTTTTTCAGTTGTTGAAATCTAACTCCTAAAAAAGCGTTCGCTTTTTTTCCTTTGAAATCGCTTTTTCCGTTGTCAAAATGAAACTCCTGGAAAAAGCGATTTCAAAAGAAAAAAAGCGATCGCTTTTTTTTTTTCAGTTAGATTTCAACAACCGAAAAAAGCGATTTCAAAGAAAAAAAAAGCGATCGCTTTTTCAGTTGTTGAAATCTAACTCCTAAAAAAACGATCGCTTTTTTTCCTTTGAAATCGCTTTTTCCGTTGTCAAAATGAAACTCCTGGAAAAAGCGATTTCAAAAGAAAAAAAGCGATCGCTTTTTTTTTTCAGTTAGATTTCAACAACCGAAAAAAGCGATTTCAAAGAAAAAAAAAAGCGATCGCTTTTTCAGTTGTTGAAATCTAACTCCTAAAAAAGCGATCGCTTTTTTTCCTTTGAAATCGCTTTTTCCGTTGTCAAAATGAAACTCCTGGAAAAAGCGATTTCAAAGGAAAAAAAGCGATCGCTTTTTTTTTTCAGTTAC
This sequence comes from Lantana camara, assembly GCA_037501455.1. Classification (NCBI taxonomy): domain Eukaryota; kingdom Viridiplantae; phylum Streptophyta; class Magnoliopsida; order Lamiales; family Verbenaceae; genus Lantana; species Lantana camara. Next base: position 60,198,343 of record CM074857.1, on the reverse strand, counting down.
ATTTCAACAACCGAAAAAAGCGATTTCACAGAAAAAAAAGCGATCGTTTTTTCAGTTGTTGAAATCTAACTCCTAAAAAAGCGATCGCTTTTTTTCCTTTGAAATCGCTTTTTCCATTGTCAAAATGAAACTCCTGGAAAAGACGATTTCAAAAGAAAAAAAACGATCGCTTTTTTTTTTCAATTAGATTTCAACAACCGAAAAAAGCGATTTCAAAGAAAAAAAAGCGATCGCTTTTTCAGTTGTTGAAATTTAACTCCTAAAAAAGCGATCGCTTTTTTTTCTTTGAAATCGCTTTTTCCGTTGTCAAAATGAAACTCCTGGAAAAAGCGATTTCAAAGGAAAAAAAGCGATCGTTTTTTTTTTTTCAGTTAGATTTCAACAACCGAAAAAAGCGATTTCACAGAAAAAAAAAAAAAGCGACCGCTTTTTCAGTTGTTGAAATCTAACTCCTAAAAAAGCGATCGCTTTTTTTCCTTTGAAATCGCTTTTTCCGTTGTCAAAATGAAATTCCTGGAAAAAGCGATTTCAAAAGAAAAAAAACGATCGCTTTTTTTTTTCAGTTAGATTTCAACAACTGAAAAAATCGATTTCAAAGAAGAAAAAGCGATCGCCTTTTCAGTTGTTGAAATCTAACTCCTAAAAAAGCGATCGCTTTTTTTTCTTTGAAATCGCTTTTTCCGTTGTCAAAATGAAACTCCTGGAAAAGCGTTTTCAAAGAAAAAAAAGCGATTACTTTTTTTTTTCAGTTAGATTTCAACAACTGAAAAAAAAGCGATTTCACAGAAAAAAAAAAAAAAAAAAAGCGATCGCTTTTTCAGTTGTTAAAATCTAACTCCTAAAAAAGCGATCGCTTTTTTCCCTTTGAAATCGCTTTTTCCGTTGTCAAAATGAAACTCCTGGAAAAAGCGATTTCAAAGGAAAAAAAGCGATCGTTTTTTTTTTTTCAGTTAGATTTCAACAACTGAAAAAAGCAATTTCACAGGAAAAAAAAAGTCGCTTTTTCAGTTGTTGAAATCTAACTCCTAAAAAAGCGATCGCTTTTTTTCCTTTGAAATCGCTTTTTCCGTTATCAAAATGAAACTCCTGTATATACATCAAAAATATCATTTATTTAATGTGCACTTAGCATGAACGTTTGTCCTTTCATCAATTAAATATTACTCATGTAATTTTTAATTACATTGATTAATAGTGGTTTTGATCTTTAATACACAAGATTTGTGTTTACAATCACTTGGTGGATAAAGCGACTCCGGAAACAAAGTATTTCAACAAATAGCCCCTTGTAATACTAAAACGTGATTAACGGTGCAATTTCCATCAAAATTTAAATAATTCGCTCGATTTTCGGTGGTCCAAATCAAACTCCTGGAAAAAGTGATTTCAAAGATAAAAAGCGATCGCTTTTTTAAGTTGTTGAAAAACGATGTATCTCTAACTCCCAAAAAAGCGATCGTTTTTTTACTTTGAAATCGCTTTTTCGGTGGTCCAAATCAAATTCCCGGAAAAAGCGATTTCAAAGAAAAAAAAGCGATCGTTTTTTTTAGTTGTTGAAAAACGATGTAACTCTAACTCCCAAAAAGGCGATCGCTTTTTCAGTTGTCCAAGTCGAAGCGACGGACAAAGCGATTTCAAAGGAAAAAAGCGATCGCTTTTTCTCTTTGAAGTTGAAAAACGATTTAAGTCTAACTCGTAAAAAAGCGTTCGCTTTTTTTTCTTTGAAATCGCTTTTTCACATGTCCAAGTCGAAACACCTGTAAAAAGCGATTGCAAAGAAAAAAAGCGATCACTTTTTTTCGAGGTGATGAAAAACAACATTTGAAAAAGCGATCGCTTATTTCATTTGAAATCGCTTTTTTAGTCGTCCAAAAGAAACCGATGGAAAAAGCGATTGCAAAGAAAAAAAGAGATCACTTTTTTTTCAAGGTGATGAAAAACAACTCCAAAAAAGCGATCGCTTATTTCATTTGAAATCGCTTTTTTTTGTTAAGCGATTTAGTTCATTCAAGCGATTGTGTTCCTCGCTTAAGCGATTTAGTAAAAAACATGAACCATCAGTTAAACGATTTGGGTTTTCGCTTAAGCGATTTAGTTAAAAACACGAGGAATCATTTAAGCGATTGGATTCGTCGCTTAAGCGATTTAGTTCATTCAAGCGATTGTGTTAAAAACATGAACAATCATTTAAGCGATTATCACAATTGGTTGGAGTTACAATTACATATACCCGAGTTCTTTCTCTTTAACTTTAATACAATTATTTTGAGTGTTAATACGCACAATTTTTTTTTTTTTTTTTTGCAATCACTTAGTGATTGAGTGTTAATGGCACATGATTAATGGATTTATGTTTGTCGCTTAAGCGATTTAGTTAGAATACAAAGTGTCGCTTAAGCGATTTAGTTGAAAATACAAGGAATCGTTTTTAAGCGATATCTCCATCGTTTGGAGACTGGAGTCATAATTGCGAAAACACAATTTCTTTTACTTTAAATATAATACTTCTGATTAACTTATCATTAATTTTTGTCCTATCATCAATTAAATGCAATTCATGTAATTTTTAATTATATTGATTAATAGTTGTTTTGAACTTCAACGCACAAGATATGTTTTTACATTCACTTGGTGATTTAGTGTCCCCGGAAACAAAGTTTTTCAACAATTAGCCATCTAGATTACTAAAATATAATTAATGGCACAATTTTCATTAAGATATTAATAATTCACTTGATTTATACTTATTATAATACAAGGAATCGTTTAATCGATTGAGTTTGTCACTTAAGAGATTTAGTTAAAAATATAAGGAATCGTTTAAGCGATGGAGTTATAATTGCAAAAACCCGGTTTCTTTTAATTTAAATATAACATTTATGATTTAAGCACGAATTAACATGAACGTTTTCCTATAAATATAACACTTATGATTTTCAATTGCGAAAATCCGATTTCTTTTACTTTAAATATAACACTAATGATTTTCCTATTCTCAAGTGATATATATATTTTCAATTACAATGATTTTCTATCATCATGTAATGTATTTGATGTAACACTAATAATATATTTCATGACGAATAAAAAATATACACATATTAACAAACAGTATGATTTATTTAAAATACAAGAAATCCTTTAAGCGATTGGGTTTATCGCTTAAGAGATTTAGTTGAAAATACAAGGTTCGTCTAAGCGATTTGGTTTGTCGCTTATGATTACTATGATTTTTTAGTTTAAATATAACACTTATGATTTTCCTATTCTCAAGTGTATATATATATATATATATTTAATTACTATGATTTTTCTATTATCATGTAATGTATTTCATGTAACACTAATAATATATTTCATGATGAATAAAAGATGTACACATATTAACAAAAAAAATATCATTTATTTAATATAATTAAATATAATTCATGTAATTTTTAATTACATTGATTAATAGTTGTTTTGAACTTTAATACACAAGACATGTTTTTATAATCACTTGGTGATTGAGTGTCCCGCGAAACAAAGTATTTCAACAATTAGCCATCTTGATTACTAAAATATGATTAATGGCACAATTTTCATTAAGATAGTAATAATTCACTTGATTTATACTTATTATAACTTAGAAAATTTAAATTTCTAAGATATTGACTTTAATCGTTTAAGCGATTTAGTTAAAATACAAGAAATCCTTTAAGCGATTGGGTTTATCGCTTAAGCGATTTAATTAAGCGATTGGGTTTATCACACAAAAAATATGAGTTATTTAATGTAAACTTAGTATTAATGTTTGTTCTTTCATCAATTAAATATAATTTATGTAATTTTAGCTTACATGAATTAACAATTATTTTGAGTATTAATACGCACATTTTTTTTTTTTTGTAATCACTTAGTGATTGAGTGTTAATGGCACATGATTAATAGATTTATGCATATTATAACATAGAAAAATTATTTCTCTAAGATGTCGATTTTAATCGCTTAAGCGATTGACTTTGTCGCTTAGGCGATTTAGTTACAACACGAGTATCCATTTAAGCGATTGGGTTCGTCGCTTAAGCGATTTAGTTGAAAATACTAGTTAAAATCTCTCCTAAAAAAGCGATCGCTTATTTACTTTGAAATCGCTTTTTTTAGTTGTCCAAGTCAAACTCTTGAAAAAGCGATTTGAAGGCAAATAAGCGATCGCTTTTTTTAAGGTTATGAGAATCGATCTAAAAATCTTACTCCTAAAAAAGCGATCGCTTATATCATTTGAAATCGTTTTTTTCCGTTGGCCAAGTGAACAAGCTAAAAAAAGCGATTGCAAAGGAAAAAAAACGATCGTTTTTTTTCTAGGTGATGAAAAACAAGTCCAAAAAAAAGCGATCTCTTATTTCATTTGAAATCGCTTTTTTTCGTTGGCCAAGTGAACAAGCTGGAAAAAGCGATTGCAAAGGAAAAAAGCGATCTCTTTTTTTCGAGGTGATGAAAAACAAGTCCAAAAAAAAAGCGATCTCTTATTTCATTTGAAATCGCTTTTTTCCGTTGAGCAACCCAATTTTTGAGTAAGCATTTTTCACTTTGTACAAACATATATTTCGTGAATAAACTAGTATATACGAATAAACGATATTACACATTGTAACAAAAGATGCATATTGGAACAATAGATTACACATTTCCAAAAATCAATATCCACATTTGCAAAGTGAAGTGTGATCAAAGATGTATCAATTTGATCTTTGAGGACCCAGAGGTTGATTGCAAGTGTTTTTCTTGTATTCGAAATCCGAAATCATCATCATCTTGGATTCATCAAACCTAGTTTCTTGAAATCCATTATCAGTGCTTGAAGTTGCTGGCATTTGAGACCTTCTCACACTCTCCAATTCCATTGGCACTTCCTTCATAGTCGGCCTCATTCTCCCCTGCAAATTCAAGCACCTCTGCGCCGATCCAGCAACCGCAGTCACCTCTTTCTTTCTCTCCTGCCCCGAAACCTGATCATCCAAGATTTCATCAAGGCAGTCCCTTTCCGTCGATATCAAAAACCACGTTGCCAAACTTCTCCCGTCTTCTACTCAAGCTCAAGGCCAGTCACAAAATTGAAGCTAAAGAAAGCATTATAACGGACAAAAAAAGCTTTTTTCAGATCAATCCCATAATCTTAATATAATTATATATGAAAAAGGAAAGCCAAACTTTACCTAGTTCTTTAATCTATGCAGATGTTAAATAACCAAACAACCTACAAATTCCCCATTCCCATACAGAAATCAACCCACAATCATCTCAACATCAAAGATTAAAAGAGAAATACACTAGCCCCAATCATCCCCCAATCGAAAATCACTCACATTGACCACCACCAAACATAATCAACCAAAAAATTACAGAATTCATCATAAAACAAAAGGCACAACAAACAAAATCAAGCGTTAAGAGATCCTACCTTGCCGGCGTACCTAAACAAAATAACTTTGCAATCACATTTCTTCAAGCATTCACTCTTGCACGTTTCTGCACTCATATGGGAAAGGGATGAATTGAATGTCAAGAAAGTAGTGTTTTCTAGATCCAAGAAAGTGTGAAACCTAGCATCCTTACAAGAATATGGATAAACTCGCTTGCATCCAAGACTCAGTTCTGTCTCATTTACTGGGGTAAAGAACTCAGAACTTCCTCTCACTTCTCTAGCACATGAACAATTTCCTCTGTTGCAAACACCTGCTCTCCCACACACCATTGGGTAGTCACAACCACTGTAAGTTTTATTTTCGAGAAGATCATAATATAAACTCCCGTTATACCCATCAAACCGGAAAAGATTTAGGTGGCCATTAGGTTCCAACCTTAGGTACTGGAAATCCTCACTATAAGCTTTGTATGTTATTCTCCCATCGTCATTTCTGAAGAGATCTCAATTCACGCCATCATCGTCGCCGACCTCAGCCCAGATCCGGCGACCCACGCCGACCGTCGCTTTTCCTTTCTCTTCGCGTCCTATCCGACGCAATTATCGTGGCCTCTCCAGCAACCGCCTACAGCCACCACCCCGTCCGCGCACCTCTTTCCGCCGGCAAAGTCGCCGCCAGCCTCAAATCCGGCCGACCACCGCCTCACGACCACCATCTCTTCATGAAGAAAAAGAAGAAGAAGAAGGGTTTATCGGATCGAGAGAAGAAAATGAAGAAATGGGTTTGTGAGGAAATTCCCCCAATTTTTTGAGTCTAATTTGTAATATATTATAAGTTGGGGGGTCAAAATAAAATAGGTAAAAGTAATTATTTGGTTAATTATAAGAAAGGGTTATCTATTAACAACTTTAAAACTTGGGGGTCATTTAATTAAAAAGAAACTTGAAAGACCCTTTTAATAGAATCCCCCGGTTTTGGGCGTACAAGTGAGGAAATTTGTTATTATGTGCCTTCCAAGTTTACATTTAACAAAATAACCCTCAATTTTATTTTATATTTTTTTTAATTGAATAAATATAAATTTAATTATTTAATTATATAATGGGATTGTTTTGAAAATATTTATTTTATGAAGGACTAAATTGAAAATATATCTCTAAAAAAAAGATGAAAATAAATAAAAAAGAATCAGAAATTAAAGGGGAAGAAGAAAGGAGAGGCAGAACTCGGCAGCTTATGCATCTAAACTCCTTGAGGAATCCAGCAAGATTTTCTTGATTTTCTAATATCACATTTCAATTCGGACAGAAAGAGTTACAGCTGCGAGATCAGTGTGTCTCTGAGAATTTTTATCGAACAATTTGAGTTCAAATCTGAAGGAGAAGGAACGGATGAATGGTGAGTGAAGTGACAAATGGGTAGAGCAGCTACCGGAAAGCATAAAGCGTCCACCAAGTTTGTGTTGTTATTCGTGGGCCTTGTGGGGCTGTTTCTGATTGCAGATCTGCTTTGGGCTTCTTCGTTTTCTTCTTCATCCAATTGGATTTTGCAGAAATCGAACAATTTCGTCGTTCCGGAGCCTGTTCACAGTGATTGGGGCAAGCTAAAAGCTCCGAATAAGGTTGGTGAATTTACGCATATTGGCGTAGTTTCCCGTGTAGTCGTTTAATTTCTTCGTTTGGTGTTCTTTTGCTCAACTCTCCTTGATGATAATGCGTGCAAATCATACATTTATGCGTGCTATCTCATAGAAATTTGTTGGTGTTTTTGTTCCTCATCATACATGTATCCAATTTGATATCTCTTTGTTGCACTTTTCGTATAAGTGGCCATTAAAATTTAGTCTATGGGCAAGTGAGGTAAAGGCCAATGCTTTTCAAATAATGAAGACATTTAACGATTTGTCATGTTTTGGTAGCTTGATTTCTGCAAATGTCTTCTTATGTCTTGGTTTCTATCTGACAGGAGACGCCCAAGAAAGATAAAAAAGAAAAGAAGGATGTCTCAGGGAGAGTCTTATCAGTGACTTTTGCTGATTTGCCAGCTCCGGAGGTAAAATGGGAGAAGATGGCATCGGCACCTGTGCCTCGACTTGATGGTGCGGCAGTACAAATCAAGAATCTTCTTTATGTATTTGCTGGATATGGAACCATTGATTATGTGAGGATTTTAATATGTTTTCTTAAGCTAATACATGTTCTTCATATCTTTTGTTATGAGACCGGAGTTTTTCTCTGGTTTACCATATAATATTACATTTTTTGCACAACCGCGATGTTAGCACGCTGCTGAAATAGATAATGGAGAAATTATGAATTGTACCAATTTCTGTAACTTGACTTTCTATGAGATTGGAGGTATGTATGGCAAGAAGAAATAGTTTTGCTAAGTTGGAATTGCTTTTTATGGTATTATTAGTTCCTAACTTCTCATGAATAACTACACTTGTGGGTGTATTCACTTTGCTTGTCATTAAAAAGACATGATGGATGCGTGTATGCTTATCTTTCCATTCTGATGTGGTTTATGTGTGTAATGCTGCTCATTCATATCTTTCCACAAATGTGTGAGCAAAAACTAACAAACCTGATTGTTTTGTTCTTTTTAGGTGCATTCTCATGTTCATATAAACAATTTCATTGACAACACTTGGGGAGGAATGTTCTCATGTTGATATATACAAATGCGTGTATGCTCTCTTTGTTTATGTTGCATGGTGTGGGCATTATAGCGCCTCTACTTTGAGTGATCCCTGTATCATGTCTCCACATTTGTATTCTTGGTTCCCCGTTTTATATATGAGATTGGGTCTTTGTATTTGAATGATCGCTTATTTGGGCTGTTCAAATCTAAATCCTAAAAAAGCGATTTGAAAGGGAAATTAGAGATCGTTTATTTACTTTTGAAATGGCTTAAAGGTTGTTCAAATTTAGATCCTAAAAAAAGCGATCGCTTATTTCATTTGGAATCGCTTTTTCAATTGGCCAAGAGAAACTCCTGGAAAAAGCGATTGCAAATAAAAAAAGCGATCGCTTTTTTTCGAGGTGATGAAAAACAATGCCCAAAAAAGCGATCGCTTATTTCATTTGAAATCGCTTTTTTAGTTGTCCAAAAGAAACCGATGGAAAAAGCGATTGCAAATAAAAAAAGCGATCGCTTTTTTTCGAGGTGATGAAAAACAACGCCCGTCCAAAAGAAACCGATGAAAAAAGCGATTGCAAATAAAAAAAGCGATCGCTTTTTTTTGAGGTGATGAAAAACAACGCCCAAAAAAGCGATCGCTTATTTCATTTCAAATCGCTTTTTTAGTTGTCCAAAAGAAACCGATGGAAAAAGCGATTGCAAAGAAAAAAAGCGATCGCTTTTTTTAGAGTTGATGAAAAACAACGCCCAAAAAAGCGATCGCTTATTTCATTTGAAATCGCTTTTTCAATTGCCAAGTGAAACTCCTGGAAAAAGCGATTGCAAAGAAAAAAAGCGATCGCTTTTTTTCGAGGTGATGAAAAACAACGCCCAAAAAAGCGATCGTTTATTTCATTTGAAATCGCCTTTTCAATTGCCAAGTGAAACTCCTGGAAAAAGCGATTGCAAAGAAAAAAAGCGATCGCTTTTTTTCGAGGTGATGAACAACAACGCCCAAAAAAGCGATCGCTTATTTCATTTGAAATCGCTTTTTTAGTTGTCCAAAAGAAACCGATGGAAAAAGCGATTGCAAAGAAAAAAAGCGATCGCTTTTTTTCGAGGTGATGAAAAACAACGCCCAAAAAAGCGATCGCTTATTTCATTTGAAATCGCTTTTTCAATTGCCAAGTGAAACTCCTGGAAAAAGCGATTGCAAAGAAAAAAAGCGATCGCTTTTTTTCGAGGTGATGAACAACAACGCCCAAAAAAGTGATCGCTTATTTCATTTGAAATCGCTTTTTTAGTTGTCCAAAAGAAACCGATGGAAAAAGCGATTGCAAAGAAAAAAACGATCGTTTTTTTTCGAGGTGATGAAAAACTACGCCCAAAAAAGCGATCGCTTATTTCATTTGAAATCGTTTTTTCAATTGGCCAAGTGAAACTCCTGGAAAAAGCGATTGCAAAGAAAAAAAGCGATCGTTTTTTTTTTCGAGGTGATGAAAAACTACGCCCAAAAAAGCGATCGCTTATTTCATTTGAAATCGCTTTTTTAGGCTATCCAAAAGATTCCGATGGAAAAAGCGATTGCAAAGAAAAAAAGCGATCGCTTTTTTTTTTCGAGGTGATGAAAAACAACTCCAAAAAAAAGCGATCGCTTATTTCATTTGAAATCGCTTTTTTAAGCTATCCAAAAGATTCCGATGGAAAAAGCGATTGCAAAGAAAAAAAGAGATCGCTTTTTTTTCGAGGTGATGAAAAACAACTCCAAAAAAAGCGATCGCTTATTTCATTTGAAATCGCTTTTTAAAGTTGTCCAAAAGATTCCGATGGAAAATGCGATTACAAAGAAAAAAAGCGATCGCTTTTTTTCGAGGTGATGAAAAACAACTCCAAAAAAAAGCGATCGCTTATTTCATTTGAAATCGCTTTTTTAAACTATCCAAAAGATTCCGATGGAAAAAGCGATTGCAAAGAAAAAAAGCGATCCCTTTTTTTTCGAGGTGATGAAAAACAACTCCAAAAAAAGCGATCGCTTATTTCATTTGAGCGATTTAGTTAAAAACACGAGGAATCATTTAAGCGATTAGATTCGTCGCTTAAGCGATTGTGTTAAAAACATGAACAATCATTTAAGCGATTGTCACAATCGGTTGGAGTTACAATTAAATATACCCGAGTTCTTTCACTTTAACTTTAATACAATTATTTTGAGTGTTAATACGCACAAATTTTTGTTTTTTTGCAATCACTTAGTGATTGAGTGTTAATGGCACATGATTAATTGATTTATGTTTGTCGCTTAAGCGATTTGGTTAAAATAACAAGGAACCGTCTAAGCGTCTATCACAATTTTCATTAAGATAATAATAATTCACTTGATTTATACTTATTATAACTTAGAAATTTTAAATTTCTAAGATATTGACTTTAATCGTTTAAGCGATTGGCTTTGTCGCTTAATCGATTTAGTTAAAATACAAAAAATCCTTTAAGCGATTTAGTTAAAAATATAAAGAATTCATAAGTGTTGACCAATTTTCATATATATATATATATAATCATTTTCTGTTATCATGTAATGTATTTCATGAAGCACTAATAATATATTTCATGACGAATAAAAGATTTACACATATAAGTCAAAAATATGATTTATTTAATGTGAAATTAGCATGAACGTTTTTCCTTTCATCAATGAAATATTACTCGCGTAATTTTCAATTACATTGATTGACAGTGGTTTTGAACTTTAGTACACAAGATATGTTTTTACAATCAATTGGTGGATTGAGCGTCTTGTGAAACAAAGTATTTCAACAAATAGCCCCTTGATTACTAAAACATGATTAATGTTACAATTTCTATTAAAATATAATAATTCGCTTGATTTGTATATATTATAATTTAGAAAAGTTAATTTTTTAAGAAATCGACTTTAATTGTTTAGGCGATTGTGTTTGTCGCTTAAGCGATTTACTTGAAAATACAAGAATCATCTAAGCGATTGTTAAAATTAGCGATCGCTTTTTTAAGGCTATAAAATTTAATTTTAAAAAAAGCGATCGCTTTTTTACTTTGAAATCGCTTTTTCAATTGTCCAAGTGATACTCCTGTAAAAAGCGATTGCAAAGTAAAAAAAGCGATCGCTTAAGCGATTTAGTTAAAATACAAGGTTCTTTTAAGCGATTGGGTTTGTCGCTTAAACGATTTAGTTGAAAACACAAGGAATCGTTTAAGCGATGTCTCCTTCACTTGGAGTTATAATTACAAAAACTCGATTTCTTTTACTTTAAATATAACACTTATGATTTTCCTATTCTCAAGTGATATATATATATATATTCAATTTCTATAATCTTTTATCATTGTGTAATGTATTACATAAAACACTAATAATATATTTCATGACGAATAAAAAATGTACACATATTAACAAAAAATATGTTTATTTAATATAATTAAATATAATTCTGTAATTTTTAATTACATTGATTAATAGTTGTTTTGAACTTTAATACACAAGACATGTTTTTATAATCACTTGGTGATTGAGTGTCCCGTGAAACAAAGTATTTCAACAAGTAGCCCTCTTAGTTACTAAAACATGATTAATGACACAATTTCCATTAAAATATTAATAATTTTCTCGATTTATGTATTATAAGTTAGAAATTTTAATTTTCTAAGATATTAACTTTAATCGTTCAAGCGATTGGGTCTGTCGCTTAAGCGATTTAGTTAAAATAAAAAGAATCATCAGTTGAAAATACAAGGTTCGTCTAAGCGATTGGGTTTGTCACTTAAGCGATTTAGTTAAAAATACAAGGAATCGTTTAAGCGATGGAGTTATAATTGCAAAAACCCGGTTTCTTTTAATTTAAATATAACATTTATGATTTAAGCACGAACCACAACAATTAATAAGTTTCAATTAACATTTGTGATTTAAGCACGAATTAGCATGAACGTTTTTCCTTTAAATATAACACTTATGATTTTCAATTGCGAAAATCCGATTTCTTTTACTTTAAATATAACACTAATGATTTTCCTATTCTCAAGTGATATATATATTTTCAATTACAATGATTTTCTATCATCATGTAATGTATTTCATGTAACACTAATAATATATTTCATGACGAATAAAAAACGTATTAACAAACAATATGATTTATTTAATGTAAACTTAGTATTAACGTTTGTCCTTTCATCAATTAAATATAATTCACGTAATTTTTAATTAAATTGATTAATGGTGGTTTTGAACTTTGATACACAAGATATGTTTTACAATCACTTGGTGGATTGAGTGTCTGGTGAAACAAAGAATTTCAACAAGTAGCCTCTTGGTTACTAAAACATGATTAATGACACAATTTTTATTAAAATATTAATAATTCGCTCGATTTATGCATATTGTAAATTAGAAAAGTTAATTTTTTAAAATATTGACTTTAATCGTTTAAGCGATTGGGTTTATCACTTAAGCGATTTAGTTAAAATACAAAGAATCATTTAAGCTGTTGAGTTTGTCACTTAATCGATTTTTAGTTGAAAATACAAGGTTTATTTAAGCGATTGAGTTTGTTGCTTAAACGATTTAGTTAAAATATAAAGAATCATTTAAGTGATTGAGTTTGTCACTTAAAACAATTTAGTTGAAAACACTAAGTTCATTTAAACTATTGAGTTTGTCGCTTAAGCGATTTAGTTAAAATATAAGGAATCATTTAAGCGATTGCGTTTTATCGCTTAAGCGATTTAGTTAAAATATTTTATCGCTTAAGCGATTTAGTTAAAATACAAGAAATCATTTAATTGATCTAAAATACAAGAAATCAGTTAAGTGATCACTTATTTGACTTTAAATAGTTTATTCATCAATTATAACTTAAGCGATCGGGTTTGTAACTTATTATAACTTAGAATATAATTCATGTAATTTTTAAATATATTGATTAATAGCGAAAATACAAGGAACCATCTAAGCGATTGAGTTTGTCGTTTAAGCGATCGGGTTTGTAACTTGGAGTTATAATTACTAAAACATAATGACTCAATTTCCATTCAATATTAATAATTCGCTCGATTTATGCATATTATAACTTAGAAAAGTTATTTTTTTTTAGATGTTAACTTAGCATGAACGTTTGTCCTTTCAAGGAAAAAAAGCGATCGCTTTTTTAAGAGTTTCATTTGGACTCCTAAAAAAACGATTTCAAATCATAAAAAAGCGATCGCTCTTTTTTCAGTTTGATTTGGACTCCTTAAAAAAGCGATTTCGAAGAAAAAAAGCGATCGCTTTTTTTTTTTTTTTGAAATCGCTTTTTTCAGGAGTTTCATTTGGACAACTGAAAAAGCGATTTCAAAGGAAAAAAAAACGATCGCTTTTTAAAGAGTTAGATTTCAACAACTGAAAAAGCGATCGCTTTTTTTTTTTTTTGAAATCGCTTTTTTCAGGAGTTTCCAAATGAAACTCCTGAAAAAAGCGATTTCAAAAGAAAAAAAGCGATCGCTTTATAAGGATTTAGATTCAACAACTATATATATATATATATATATATATATAATGTATATTATACATATACAACATATCACTTAACAAATTCATCAATCTATCCAACACAGGGAAGAAAAAAAAAAGGACGGGAAAATCGCTTATGGAAAATCAACTAATTTTTGAATAAAATCTTTCAAATACCAAGTGTCCATCTATCTAACTAGATGTATATTTGTAGCACCCCGCACGTGAGGCACCACATCCCCCGCACTATGGCTCGACACGAGTAACGAAACAGTGACTCCGCACCCGTATCCAACCATAGCGAACGGGAGACAAACATAAAAACTTATCTAAGCCAGGCGGAGCTAGACCCTGCAGTGATAACCATACAATAAAATATAATGCATGGAAAAACCAAAGTTCAATCATACAAACCATAGGCAGAATTTGGGCTCTTCAGGCCTCTTTTAAACAATAACGAAATCCAGTAATACAATTCAATGACAATTACATAAATATTCAAGTTCATGATATAATAACACGAATCATACATAATTCCAATACATGAATGAGTGCAGAGACTCTCCTAACCTAACTCGACCCACAAAAGGACTCCAAACTCCTCCGCCTAGCTCGAAACTCCAAAGATCAAACCTGCACACTAAAAGAGTGGGGAGGGAGAGGGGTCAGTCTCTAGAAGACTGAGTGAGCAGGAGCGATATATATATATAAAACATGCACATGCAAGTCATAAATCCCGAGCAAGGTTTTATTAGAAATTAGTTCCCACTAAGGGCAAGAAAATAGATAAACAATGCTCGACTTTTAAGACTAATTCATATTAAATTCATTACATTCATAAATCATACATAAATATAAGGCTCGGCGAGTGAGCGTGCACAACCTCCATCCAAACTCCGACCGTGTACGACAATTATCAATAATATATTGATTAGGCGATCATGCAATATATCATAATACAGGCAGACCATAAATCATGTCATATCCTAAATATATTTGTTTGGGCAATCCGATTCCCGGCCTTCCCGCACAGTGCCTATCAATCAATAATCAATCAGTCAATCAATCATTTCAATTATAAATAAGTTCCAACCTTCTTCCTCCGGGTTGGTGGTGGGTTTGCAAGGCCCGACCACCCTGTCTTTGACCAAAAGGGGTTACATGACTCCCCAGATGGCACTCAGCTCCCTTTCCCCGCCAATCTCCTGACGAGGTCCGGTACCGCTGTAATTTGGTTGGGACTAGTATATGGGATCCCCGTCAGCCCTTGCTTCCTCGGTTAGCCACATATACTAAGTCCCGGGGCCCGTTCTGTAATAAGTAATAAATGTGTCTCGCCAAAACATATTAATACATACCTATGATACATACTATAAGAAATCATACCTTACCTTGTAACTCGGCATATGCTATATACGTACCTCTCCGTGTCATCCTAATCCATAGCTAGCATGACAACACACGGTTTGGAGCATAGCCTCATTACAAAACCATTTTTAAGCTTATGTACGCTCATACGTATAATTCAGAAGAATTTACTCGATAGCTTCATTTGAAAATCATATATATATAATTATAAGGTTTTGGCCAAAGTTTTTCACATAAGGGTTGTAGGGTTTTGTTACATAGCTAAAACGAAAACCACCCTCACCTTAACCGTGAAGAAACAAGGATCGAGCACCAAGTGCCTGAACGATCAAAAGCTCTCCACCCTGGAGATAAACTGTACAAAAGACCACAAGACGTGTTCGTGAGACTCAAGACTCTAAATGAACCATATATGACGCACGGCAATGCTCAAGCATGATATAAAAACATAAAGATCATATTAAGTCATGAAGATCATATAACCAATTCATTCAATTGTTCGATCATAGATCATTCAATTCATATTTCCAATCCAATAATTCAAGAATTCAAATAGGAGCATATAGCATGTTCAAGCTCTTCCATAATGCTACCACATACTTCATATTACATAACATAGCATATATCCAAGGTTGGGCAACAAGAAGAAGTGATAAGATATAGAAAATAAGCGAGGCGATTCATAAACGACACATAAACACCCATAACCGGCATTAAGTAAAAGCATGCCTATAGCACATCCAAATGTCATGAAATTAAACCAAAATACTCTTAACACATAGTACAACAAGTTCATAGTTCAACATAAAGGGAGATAAAGTCATTAAGGAGGGGAAACAAATCAAAAACCGAAGAGGAAGTAACGAAGACTGCGCATGGGAAGTGACACGGGGGTGTCACCAACCCTTGCCCAACTGAGCCACGGGCGTGGCTCAGTACAGAGCTGCCCAGAGAGTGTGACACGCCCGTGTCTCACTCTTATGAGTAAATGAGACACGGGGGTGTCACGGTACAGAACCAAAACCGTTCACAAGGTTTTTCCGGCAAAACTGATCCCTTACAAACTCAATCCAAAAGCATACCAAATGAACTCCAAATGCTCTGAAACTTAATATGCAGCATATTTGGCATGTTATGAACATTTTTCATTTAGAGTGCAAAAGCTAAATCACACGTTATGATCATCGAATCCATGCAACAAAACTGGGTCGCCAAAATCGCACATATGAAACCTAATGATTCTATCATGCCTTGATCAAGTACTTAGGGCTTGAATTTGGATCTGAAACTTTGGGGAATGCATGCTAACATACCAAACAACTATTATACATCATATATATGCAAAATGGCACCATTTAAAGCACATTAGAATGACCAACAAACTCACATAGGCAACAGCAACAAATCTGTCAATGATCATGCATAAGAATAGGCCATGTATTTCGGTTTTGAGGCTTCAAATGGAACCAAATACTTAAAGCATGAAGGCTAACATATAGAACAATGAGTGTACATCAACTCCATGCATTTTCACACGAAATGGAGGCCATATGATCATGCAACAACACCAAATTTCACACAACAGTCACAAAACAGGGGAATCAAGTAGATCATCAAGTTTGAAGCTCCATAACTCATAATTTTATAAAAGGAGCAAGAGATGAAATCCTCCTAACATCATATACTATGAGTTAGGAAAGAAATAAGCCAAGAAACAAGTTTATATGATCACATATAAGCAAGAAATTCAGCCACACCAACATATAGGTCACTAGAGCAAAAATCCCCAAAAGTTTATACAAAACCCAACATTCAAACCCTAATCAAATCTGATCCAAATCATGTTTTAAATAGATGAAATCAAGCATAAGTGAGTAGAGAAGACATAAATATTCATACCTTGAAGTTTTGGTGAAGAAAAATGGTGATTTGAGCTCAAAATCACAAAGGATGGCCAAGGTTTTCTTCCTTTCTCCTCTTCTCCCTTCTCTCGATCAGTTGCAGCTGGAAATGGAGGCATATGGTTCGGTTTTCAGAGATAAAGAGGAGAGAAAGGGCTTAACTCAAGGTAGATAAGTCATGGTTAATCTTTGGTTAAGTTTGGTTAAGTAAAAAGGGTCCCACCAAGGAGACTAGTCAACATGAAGAGCTCTTCTTGCACGAGTTGTCCGTTACGGTTGGATTTCGGAGGTCTTAATGATTTCAAAAAGGTATGAGGCTTGTTCCATTGTCTCCGAATCATCGATACGAAGGCAACGGAGTTGACGGAATTCGAATCCGAATTCCCGAGCTCAAGATATCACGCACGGAACCAAGGGTGCGCTAATTGCTCGTTAGCCCCCGACTTGGTTCCAAAAATCAAAATAAATTCATAAACACGCCAAATGAATCCGAAAACATAAACCGAGCATATAGGCATGTTCATAACTCACATATATACGACATACTAAATTTTCACGCCAATCTGATATCATTACATATAAGAATGGAGCACAAGTAAAACACTCACGCGCAAGAACGAATTCATATTGTTATAAATAATTTACTAAACCTAAATTCCATATTAATTAAATTAAAACCAACTAATAACATGTTGAAATTAATTAACGAAATTACTGAAATAATTAAGGTAACCTGAAACCCTAATTGAGAATTTAACACTAAATATCAAAGTAGAAATAAAATGAATTAAATCAAAGAAACAATAGTTTACGGTTTTAAATCAAATAAAAACACTTATAAACAATTAATCATATAACTAAATAATTAAATAGCGCAATTTATAAACAATTACGTCACATTATTATAAAATGAAAAACTGGGGCGTTACAATCTCTCCCCCTTAAAAAGAATCCGTCCTCGGATTCAAAGCACGCTTGAAAACAAACAAGGAGAGATTCCCCGTCTCTCACAAGCAACAAGGAGAGAGCCCCGTCTCTCGAGCAACAATGAGAGAACCCCGTCTCTCCAACAACAATGAGAGAACCCCGTCTCTCGCAAGCAAAGAGAGTACCCCGTCTCTCAAACAAAAATAAGAGAATCCCCGTCTCTTAACTGAAAATAAAGCAAGGAAGTCTCCAATACTCCCAAGCAACTCACGCAAAAACCAAATTTAAAATCACGTAAAGCACCCAAAGCAAGTAACAAATGTCGCCCACATTGATATCCAATCACTCCAAGTAATTTAAAACAATACAAGATTAAAGCACCTAATCATAAAAATTATATAAGTTAAAATTGCATGGATGCATGTATCATGAATGCTATAAGTACCGTTCACCGAAGTTTCAAAGTTTAGAACTGAGAGTTGCCGTTGTCCAGTGTAGGATCTATCCTGAAGATAGCTCAATGGTCAGCTTGTCTTGAACCTCTTCAAGGTTCCTCGGTGAAGCTATTGATAAATCCTTTAAGGATCATACTCTTGGATCCGTTCTGACTTGTACTATTTCCAGTCTTCACCATTTCCCACAATCTTCGTTCGACCATCCAATTCTTTTTAATTAACCGAGCTTGACCTCCCCGAATATCCTTAGATCATCTGTCTCGAAGTTAGACCTATAGCTTCTATCTTAACAAATCCATTCACCTCCTTTTAACCCTCCTTCAGGTTATGTTTGGCATCTAGCTCCATTTTTCTTGAATCGAAGATAGAGTGTTCTTGATGACTCTTGAAGTTCGATGTAAATCCTCCAATGATCATCTTCTCCGGTTTGGTTTCTTCGTGGATTTCCTTCCGGATCACCTTTGATAGAACCGATAACTTAATAATGTTGTCTCGGATCCCTTAATACTTCTGCTGAATAAATCTTGGTCGACAACATCACCTCATCTAATAGATTGATCAAATTTTCCTTTAGTTAATTCCATCTTAGGAGGTCACGGAAACTCCCATATAATTTCATCACTCCCAATTTAGAATTCCAGGCATAGAGTCGTTTAATAACTCTCTTCTTTATATCGCGAAAAATCTTCCCTCGAATTTGGCATTGACACTTCTCTCCTAACAACTTAACCATTACCGTCTTCTTATTCATTTCCAATGGTCACCATTTGGATATCCGGATTCTCCTTAATTTGCATCCCCGTTGTTGCTATTGACATATTTATTCGAGCACTACTTCCATCCTCCATTTTATCTCTCGGACGCACTCTCCCCCTTAAAATTTTGCTTTTTCATCGAACTCCCTCAATCTCTCTTCCCCATTCTTATTCGATCCGAACACCCCAAAGATGAATCTAATCTGACTTTCCTTCGGAGGTCCTTTCCCACGGTCTTCGAGATTTCCATGCATCTTTATAAATCAACTTGTATCTTCCACTTCCAAGGAGTTAGCATCCAATCTATTCTCTAAATTCGACCTTTACTTCCAATCGTCGTCTCAATCAAGAATCCCGCGCTTATCCTTTGTGGATTCAATTCACCTCCAATTTCTTCTACTTGAGCGCACGATTTCCTCTCTTTCTCATTTCCATTTGTTGCTCCATATCTTCCAATTTAATCTCACAACATGACAATTCAGCTTGGATTTGGAAAATGATCTCAAATCCTGCTCTCCATATCGCCACCTTCCCTCTATTTGTGTTTATCCAAATGCTCGTCTTCTAAAACCTGACTTCTAATCACTAGGCTGAGTTCGAAGTTCTTCTTTGTAGACCCCTGATACATAACCTCTACCGGACCCTTGTTATTCCTACTCCTCTTAATTACTAGTACCCCTTCCACGATCCAAATCCGGGACCAATTTATCTTCAAGGTTTTGTTCCCTTCATTCCTTAGGTTGTCCGATCTTGCTGAATCCAATTAAAATACTCCAAGTAGCAGATCCTCATAATTTAGTCTTTTGAGTCCCAAGAACCCCATGATTAATTCCTATTCCGATTTCACCAAATGTCTCTCTGCCATCGCATCTCAAGATTCAATCTTCTCATTCCGAATCCTCTTCCTTGACTCTAGCTCCATTTGGGAAGTCTCACATCTCTAATTCTCTACATTCTTCCCAGAGTATCCTGCCCATCTTCCTTGTCTCAGAAAAGTTTGCAATCGATCTTCTTTATCGTCGAACTTGGCCGTGGTTTGATATTATCTCCATAACCTATAAATCACAGCTTATTTCAAGAGTAGATGCATGCGATTAGTGCATGCTCATGACACATTTTCAACAATTATTGCAAGGATCCTTATGTAAATGCAACAGATAGTCTAGCCACATTCAAAAGGGAAAGCCAAATTCATGTTCAAGATCAATGCAATGCACACATTGCCATATAGTCCCTAAGCCGTACGACCTAGACTGACTCCAACACGACTCAAGAACACCGGTTTTGCAACCGGGCTCTGATACCACTTAAGGATGTAGCACCCCGCACGTGAGGCACCACATCCCCCGCACTATGGCTCGACACGAGTAACGAAACAGTGACTCCGCACCCGTATCCAACCATAGCGAACGGGAGACAAACATAAAAACTTATCTAAGCCAGGCGGAGCTAGACCCTGCAGTGATAACCATACAATAAAATATAATGCATGGAAAAACCAAAGTTCAATCATACAAACCATAGGCAGAATTTGGGCTCTTCAGGCCTCTTTTAAACAATAACGAAATCCAGTAATACAATTCAATGACAATTACATAAATATTCAAGTTCATGATATAATAACACGAATCATACATAATTCCAATACATGAATGAGTGCAGAGACTCTCCTAACCTAACTCGACCCACAAAAGGACTCCAAACTCCTCCGCCTAGCTCGAAACTCCAAAGATCAAACCTGCACACTAAAAGAGTGGGGAGGGAGAGGGGTCAGTCTCTAGAAGACTGAGTGAGCAGGAGCGATATATATATATAAAACATGCACATGCAAGTCATAAATCCCGAGCAAGGTTTTATTAGAAATTAGTTCCCACTAAGGGCAAGAAAATAGATAAACAATGCTCGACTTTTAAGACTAATTCATATTAAATTCATTACATTCATAAATCATACATAAATATAAGGCTCGGCGAGTGAGCGTGCACAACCTCCATCCAAACTCCGACCGTGTACGACAATTATCAATAATATATTGATTAGGCGATCATGCAATATATCATAATACAGGCAGACCATAAATCATGTCATATCCTAAATATATTTGTTTGGGCAATCCGATTCCCGGCCTTCCCGCACAGTGCCTATCAATCAATAATCAATCAGTCAATCAATCATTTCAATTATAAATAAGTTCCAACCTTCTTCCTCCGGGTTGGTGGTGGGTTTGCAAGGCCCGACCACCCTGTCTTTGACCAAAAGGGGTTACATGACTCCCCAGATGGCACTCAGCTCCCTTTCCCCGCCAATCTCCTGACGAGGTCCGGTACCGCTGTAATTTGGTTGGGACTAGTATATGGGATCCCCGTCAGCCCTTGCTTCCTCGGTTAGCCACATATACTAAGTCCCGGGGCCCGTTCTGTAATAAGTAATAAATGTGTCTCGCCAAAACATATTAATACATACCTATGATACATACTATAAGAAATCATACCTTACCTTGTAACTCGGCATATGCTATATACGTACCTCTCCGTGTCATCCTAATCCATAGCTAGCATGACGACACACGGTTTGGAGCATAGCCTCATTACAAAACCATTTTTAAGCTTATGTACGCTCATACGTATAATTCAGAAGAATTTACTCGATAGCTTCATTTGAAAATCATATATATATAATTATAAGGTTTTGGCCAAAGTTTTTCACATAAGGGTTGTAGGGTTTTGTTACATAGCTAAAACGAAAACCACCCTCACCTTAACCGTGAAGAAACAAGGATCGAGCACCAAGTGCCTGAACGATCAAAAGCTCTCCACCCTGGAGATAAACTGTACAAAAGACCACAAGACGTGTTCGTGAGACTCAAGACTCTAAATGAACCATATATGACGCACGGCAATGCTCAAGCATGATATAAAAACATAAAGATCATATTAAGTCATGAAGATCATATAACCAATTCATTCAATTGTTCGATCATAGATCATTCAATTCATATTTCCAATCCAATAATTCAAGAATTCAAATAGGAGCATATAGCATGTTCAAGCTCTTCCATAATGCTACCACATACTTCATATTACATAACATAGCATATATCCAAGGTTGGGCAACAAGAAGAAGTGATAAGATATAGAAAATAAGCGAGGCGATTCATAAACGACACATAAACACCCATAACCGGCATTAAGTAAAAGCATGCCTATAGCACATCCAAATGTCATGAAATTAAACCAAAATACTCTTAACACATAGTACAACAAGTTCATAGTTCAACATAAAGGGAGATAAAGTCATTAAGGAGGGGAAACAAATCAAAAACCGAAGAGGAAGTAACGAAGACTGCGCATGGGAAGTGACACGGGGGTGTCACCAACCCTTGCCCAACTGAGCCACGGGCGTGGCTCAGTACAGAGCTGCCCAGAGAGTGTGACACGCCCGTGTCTCACTCTTATGAGTAAATGAGACACGGGGGTGTCACGGTACAGAACCAAAACCGTTCACAAGGTTTTTCCGGCAAAACTGATCCCTTACAAACTCAATCCAAAAGCATACCAAATGAACTCCAAATGCTCTGAAACTTAATATGCAGCATATTTGGCATGTTATGAACATTTTTCATTTAGAGTGCAAAAGCTAAATCACACGTTATGATCATCGAATCCATGCAACAAAACTGGGTCGCCAAAATCGCACATATGAAACCTAATGATTCTATCATGCCTTGATCAAGTACTTAGGGCTTGAATTTGGATCTGAAACTTTGGGGAATGCATGCTAACATACCAAACAACTATTATACATCATATATATGCAAAATGGCACCATTTAAAGCACATTAGAATGACCAACAAACTCACATAGGCAACAACAACAAATCTGTCAATGATCATGCATAAGAATAGGCCATGTATTTCGGTTTTGAGGCTTCAAATGGAACCAAATACTTAAAGCATGAAGGCTAACATATAGAACAATGAGTGTACATCAACTCCATGCATTTTCACACGAAATGGAGGCCATATGATCATGCAACAACACCAAATTTCACACAACAGTCACAAAACAGGGGAATCAAGTAGATCATCAAGTTTGAAGCTCCATAACTCATAATTTTATAAAAGGAGCAAGAGATGAAATCCTCCTAACATCATATACTATGAGTTAGGAAAGAAATAAGCCAAGAAACAAGTTTATATGATCACATATAAGCAAGAAATTCAGCCACACCAACATATAGGTCACTAGAGCAAAAATCCCCAAAAGTTTATACAAAACCCAACATTCAAACCCTAATCAAATCTGATCCAAATCATGTTTTAAATAGATTAAATCAAGCATAAGTGAGTAGAGAAGACATAAATATTCATACCTTGAAGTTTTGGTGAAGAAAAATGGTGATTTGAGCTCAAAATCACAAAGGATGGCCAAGGTTTTCTTCCTTTCTCCTCTTCTCCCTTCTCTCGATCAGTTGCAGCTGGAAATGGAGGCATATGGTTCGGTTTTCAGAGATAAAGAGGAGAGAAAGGGCTTAACTCAAGGTAGATAAGTCATGGTTAATCTTTGGTTAAGTTTGGTTAAGTAAAAAGGGTCCCACCAAGGAGACTAGTCAACATGAAGAGCTCTTCTTGCACGAGTTGTCCGTTACGGTTGGATTTCGGAGGTCTTAATGATTTCAAAAAGGTATGAGGCTTGTTCCATTGTCTCCGAATCATCGATACGAAGGCAACGGAGTTGACGGAATTCGAATCCGAATTCCCGAGCTCAAGATATCACTCACGGAACCAAGGGTGCGCTAATTGCTCGTTAGCCCCCGACTTGGTTCCAAAAATCAAAATAAATTCATAAACACGCCAAATGAATCCGAAAACATAAACCGAGCATATAGGCATGTTCATAACTCACATATATACGACATACTAAATTTTCACGCCAATCTGATATCATTACATATAAGAATGGAGCACAAGTAAAACACTCACGCGCAAGAACGAATTCATATTGTTATAAATAATTTACTAAACCTAAATTCCATATTAATTAAATTAAAACCAACTAATAACATGTTGAAATTAATTAACGAAATTACTGAAATAATTAAGGTAACCTGAAACCCTAATTGAGAATTTAACACTAAATATCAAAGTAGAAATAAAATGAATTAAATCAAAGAAACAATAGTTTACGGTTTTAAATCAAATAAAAACACTTATAAACAATTAATCATATAACTAAATAATTAAATAGCGCAATTTATAAACAATTACGTCACATTATTATAAAATGAAAAACTGGGGCGTTACAATATTTGATAAAAGTACAAAAAATAGTTCTTATCTTGAACTTTGTAGTTCAACTTTTATAGAAATCCTTATAAAAAGGAATAACAAAATTATCAGACACTGGAATTCTAAAACAAATTCTAAAACGAGGGCCAACATGATTACTCTATTGTGGGTTAGCAAGAAAGCTTCCATCAACTCAATCAAGAAGATCCCATTGTCTCAAACTGAAGAAATCACAATTATAAATCTATGGTGCGATGACGAAAATTCTTCCAGCAACTTGATCAAGATCCCGTTGGCCAGTGGACGTGATTCTTCTTCCACCCCTTGGTTCCAACTCGACAATGTTCATGTTCTGCAATTGTTGGAGAATGTGGCGAGCAACAGATCCACTGCTGGTGCCAAAATGGGGCGGACCACTTCCATTCCTCTTGCTCCCACCATAAATTCTCCTGAAGGAACCAACACCAAGACCGCCCCTCAAGTATATCTTCCTAGCCATGGAAGCAGCCCTGATGTAATACCAGTCAGTATCGTAAGGAGCAAGTTCCTTGAGAACACCAATTTTCACAATATCAGTCCACTCAGGAAGCTCCATCTTGCCAAAGCGCTTCAGGTGGGCGGCGTACGCCTTGACAAACTCAAGGGAAGAGAATAAGCTACGAAGAATGTGAGGATAACATCTATGGCCAAAAATCCATTGGCAACATTGTCTGTTGCAGCAAGAGATTCCTTTGGTTTATCAAGAAATCCAAATTTGAATGGAGATGCCCAAGCTCTGTAGATGACCAGAATAATCAAAAATATTTGCCATGCTCTGTCTTATTAATTCAACCTGAGGTGATTTTAGCACAGGGTAGACTAATATCTCGAAGCTGATTTCATAAATCGTGCATTGGGGAAAAAAAAAAAGAATCTGCTTCTTTCAAGAGCCATTACATTAACAATGAGTATTTCATCAATGACATTAACCTACAATACGAATGGAGACAATGAACAGAACATCCAAATAAAGATTAAAGAAATAAACAACAAACTAAAGCTAAACAAAGAAAAACTGTAATCTTATCGAGCAATACTAAAATCCCATTAGAAAAAATCAGGAAAAAAGCTGAAACTTTAACAAAATACGCATATCATAGTCAAAAACATAAACAAAATCAGACCAGCCCACATCAGGAACATGCAAAACACACAGAGAAGCACGAATCGCCAGATTTTACGACGGCATCTTGGTTCGGAAAGCCAAATTTGTGGCCGAACGACTCGGCGGAGACGGCATCGAACGAGCAGAAAATCGAGATCAACATTTTGAATCAAACTCCAGAAAAATTCTCCATCAAGCGTCAATCTTCAACAGAAACTTCTCAGCAAACAAAAACAATTTGTGCGAAACTTGTTGGTTAAGGATTGATCGTTGATGGGTAAATATAAGGGGCGAAATTATCTGGAAGACGCATGGAAAATCTGGAAGAAAAAGAAGGGTTTAGCCGGCGAGAATAAAAGAAAAAAGAAGATATGGGTTT
The DNA here is from genome assembly GCA_037501455.1 of Lantana camara. Taxonomy (NCBI): domain Eukaryota; kingdom Viridiplantae; phylum Streptophyta; class Magnoliopsida; order Lamiales; family Verbenaceae; genus Lantana; species Lantana camara. The sequence goes on along the minus strand of CM074857.1, from coordinate 60,172,572 downwards.
ATAGTGAGAGAGAATTTTTGGGTCTCATTTGCAATATATGAAAATTTGGGGGTAAAAATAAAATATTTAAAAGTAATTATTTATATTAATTATTGAAAGGGTTATCTAGTAAGCAAATAAAAACTTCAGGGTTATTTAATTAAAAGGAAACTTAAATGGGCTTTTTAATAGAATGCCCCCAACCAAGTACAAGTAGAGGAATTTGAGAATAAAATCCAAAACCCTAGCAGACGAATTGTACCTTATTTTACCAAATAATTATTTCTGAAAATAAAATTGATTAGATGTGATGCTACATTAAGGTTTGTATAAGTATTATATTAAATTTATTTAATATATGATAATTAGTAAATTTTATATTTGATTCATTGTTTTGGGGTTTTTAAATATTATACTTAAATTTAAATACAATATAAGATATTATAGAATTTATATTTACTATTTATTTACTTTCAAATAAAATTATTTATAACTTAATTCTTTAAATTTTTAATCGGAAAATACAAATGTCATATCATATCTTTTAAAGTTTTGGCTATCTATACTGATGTCATCACTACTAAAATTAATGAAAATAAACAAAATAATGATAGATGAATTTCGAAATAAATGAATAATAGACCTAATCTGATCAAAGCAATTAAATTTTATTGTTATTGAGAAGAATATTATTGAGAAGAATGAAAATAAAGAATAGTAGAGATATCAGAGAAGTTTTTCTGCAAGAATACCTATAGGAGAAAAAGGTGATAGCTCCAAATGCTTAGGTTTAAGGAAAAGAATTCCTATTTTCTTGGAAAGAAATCCCCAACCGTACCCACTATTAAAAAATGGTCCTTATTCTCTTCTCTCTATATCCCCACTACTTAAACTCTTTTATTCTTATCTTGGACTAAGTCAACTTCTCAAGTTGAGTTATGGTGCGATAGGCCTGTCTGCTGGACTGGAGCATCCGCCGGGCAGGTATCTTATACTTATCTTGGACCAAATCAACTTCTCAAGCTGGGTTATGGCGCGGCAAGCCTGCTTGCTGGGCTGGAGTATCTGTCGAGCGTGCCTGCTGAGTTGGAGTGTCTGTAGGACCTGCTATCACTTTGACTAGTTACAAGATAGAAATAAAACCTCAATTTGATCCAATAATAGAAATATCCATAAAGTGAGAGTCACTAGCCAAACAATACTAATAAATGTAATCATAAATATGCAAAGCCCATTTACTCGAATTATGGTAGCATCATCACTTCCTCCACTCTCGTAGTTGGACTGACCCAGCTGTGAGAGTAAAAAGATTTGATGTGCTCTCAGCGGTAATGAGGTAGTTTCTATCCTTCCCTCCTTTTGTAATGATATCATTTCTAACTCGACAGTTACATTCATCAAAAAAGAAGTTTAATATAGCTTCATGGAGTGGTTGGGGGGGGAGGGGGGAGGAGGAGTGCAGCTTCCCATTTGATGATTACGTTTGTTCCTTGTCCATCTTTCCCAAGTCGAGTAATCCCAGGCCGTTCCTTTTCCCTACTTGATCCGCGTTGCCTATATCTTACCCGCTCTATTCAAAATCTCTTTTCTCCTACTACCAGGAGGACAATCCAGCCTTTATAAACTTCTTTATCAGACAAACTCAAATCTTATTTGAGTCATACTTCAAATAATCAAAATATTCTGTAAGATCCTGCATATTTTGGATGAGATAGAATTAGGAGCCAAAAAATAGATTCGTGATAGAGTTCGAGTATTAAATCGACGAGATATTGTATGATCACAGTATCCCAAGAACAATGAAATAAAAGCAGCATATTGACCGCTCTACAAGAAACTTTTCGGTGCCCAAAAAAACGCTACACAACTTTCCTTCTCTCTCCACTCATTCCTACACCTCTTAATCTCATCTCTTATTATTTTTTTGTTATTATTTATTGTCATCTATATATTCCTTCTACTTCGTTTTCCTTTTCAACAAAAAACTTTTCCTTCTTCTCTGGTAAGAGTTGGACTTTGTCTTATATTTATTATATTCCTGCATGTATACGTGATTAATATGCCAATATAGTAAACAAACGAATATGGATAATACTTGAAAGTATATCCTTCATTCCTATTTGTCTGAAAGGGTTGCTTTCCTACTCTCTGTTAGCAGGTAGATGAGATGACAAAAGAGCCTTCATGGCAAGTTCTTGTTGGGAAAACGAAACAGAAATGCAGCGAAAATTTAAAAATTTTCCCAAAAGATAGAATCGAATCTTGCAATTCCTATTCCCGAATTCGTAGAGATAAAAAAACTCACTTAGATAGTAGCTTTCTTGACACGTTCTAGCCGCCCAAGAACGTTCTTCACGCGGCTTGATCCCCAAAAGCTCCTTTGAATCTTTCAAGACTTCACGATAGTAGCCCTCTAGAGAATTAGTCCACCAACCTCGACTACGATTCGAATAGGGAGGATGCTAGTTCTATATTCGGTGTTTAGGCTCTAGGGTTTAGTGTATAATTTGGAGAAGGAGAATTTGTGCACTAACTTCTGAGGGGTTCGAACCCTTTATATTTATAGCTATGGGGTTCGAACCCCATCTCCTATTAGAGATAGGATTTTGACCCACTAGCTAATATATTCTTTGCTTGGAGAGAAAGACTCTTACTTTGACCAAAAGTCTCCTTTTGACCAACTTGTCAAACAAGAATAATAACTAACTCTTTTAGATATATTTTATTTTACTTTATTTATTTTAAAATAAATAACTTGAAGCTAATAATTAATTAATTCATAATTAATTATTTATTAGATTTATATTCTCCAAATTAGTACTTTAATATTAATTCATAATTAAATTAAAGTCCATTAAATAATTAATCAAATTAATTATTTAACTAACACATATACACGTGACACGTGTCCCACACGTGTGGACCCCACCAATCTCCCATGGTCCGATCAACTCGTTTAATCGATTTCAAGCCTTAACCCATGTAACCGGGTTGTTATGTGTGACCCTCTAGGTTCTTAATTCAATTAGCAGTGACCCCAATTAATTAATTCCTAATTAATTAATCAGTCCACATATCATATGACCGTAGTCTAGCAACAGGTGTATGGCCCCCTAGCTGAATAAGAATGTCTCAATTCGAAAGAACATTTAAGTCATTGATATATGTGAGACACAATCCTCCTACATCCCATCTCTCAATCAAGATCTAGGGCAAGGGAATAACTAGAACCCTAATAATCTTGATCTTAAAGTTAAGTGCATTTCATATCCATTTGATCTCAATCCAAGAAACTCATTTCTTGATGTCTTGATCCACTGCCTTGGCCAAGGACTCCTAGATGGCATATGAATGACTTACACAATAAGAGATCAACTTGCTAATACAAGTGTAGGTCCTTTATCGATCCTCATATACTTTCATGTGCCACTTGTGCAATCCCAGCATAAGCCTTGAATCAGTTGTCTAAGGCGACACCCTTTAAAGCTTATACCTAAGACTACAGAGTTAGCCCATAAAGTATCAATGGAATCTCAAGTCTAAGGATCACTTAATCACATCAATGACTCGTGAGATATTTCCTAATCTGGAAGTTTCTATTTCCAGTACTGGAAACTTCCTTTCCCATTTAGGAATCTTCTCACATGGGACACCTCAGTGTACTTACTTAGAATAAGCAAGCACCCCCATGTATCACGCACGTATCAACAATACACTTTGCACCCCATGAAACAAGGTGGTCCTTTTTAAGGGTGTGATCACACGAGCAAGCCTCGAACGAGTCAAGTTGACACTCCCACTGTCTTTAGGACTCATCGGTTGGGAGTGATTTCTAATCATGACTTATGTGATATAGGGCTCGTCTCATGAACCATTTCGTCTAAATGGTTGAGTCCTATAAGTCATATTGATTAGGGGAGTTCTAATACATGCGCAGTCAAAGTAAACATATAATAAAATAAGAGCATATAAAGAAGTGTTGCTTTAATTCGTATTATTCAAAGATTGTCTGTGATTTACAAAAGGAAAGTACTAAAGCAGACTATTACATCGGCTTTCAGGGCACTATTCCTAACAGTTTTTATTCACAATATGACTGATTCAAGTCATTTCCATTGGAGAGGACTTTCGTGTCACTCTTGATGCATAAGGAGGATGTTCGATCGACTCCTTTGTAAGGGGACCGTACGTCCGTTTTTAGTATGGGTACCCATGTATACTGAGATCATTGGGCTTAATGGAGGTTTTCACACCTCATAGATATCAAATGCCACCGGATAGTATAATCCGTATTAATGCCGAGCTCATTGGGCTTTAGATAGAGACTCTCCAGCCATTAATTTTAATTTTCTCAGCATAATAATGAATGCATGATGCAATATATAAAAATAGTAACATGTATGAACGACTCGTGCCCCATGAATGCATGATGGAATACATAGAATTAGTAACGCGTATTAGCGACTCGTGCCCTATGAATTGAGTTATTTAATGTAGGAATGTAAACAAGACGAGCCGTGACGCCACATCCCCCGTACTATGACCCGACCCGCATATGAAATGGATGATCCATACACATGCCAGATCAGAGCGAGTGGGAACACAACTCACTCACTATGCTAGGCGGGAGCTAACTTTCAAAACCAATTAAGCAATAAACAGAAATAAAATTAGGATAAAGAAGCATAAGCGGAAGCAATAACTTAACAATAGCATAAACAAGGAGCTCACAGGCTCTAAAAATTAAACATTAATGCGCTCAATAATCATAACAACAATTAAATGACAAGATTATAACAGAAAGGAAAACTATACACGACACTAAGACTCTACGGACTCAAATTCCCTCCTAGCACTCCAAAACCTGCAAGAGAAAGTTGAAAACAAAGTCGGGTTCAGTCTTTAGGGGACTGGTGGGTATAAAACAGGGGCTTAATACAGTAATATTATGGAATTTAAACACATACATGCAAGCTATAATCCCGTATACGGTTTTAAAATATTTCCCAAGTGGGTGAAAATAAAGAAAGCAACGTGCAGGATTATAACGATCAATTCATTCGTTCATTCATTCATTAGGTCATCACGTGAGCCCGACTAGTGGGCGAAATCTCCAACCTTCTCCTCGTGTGTGCATTATTCATTCATTGATTAGCGATCATGTAACATTCTTTCATGCATAATCATTCATTCATTCGTTTGTTCATTCATGCTTTCATTCATTTAATCAATTACCCCTTTTTCCTCCGGTTAGTAGACGGACTCGGCCAAAGACCCGTCCACCCAATCATTGTGGCCAATGAGGTTCATGACTCCCCAAAGGCCCGGTTCCCATTCCTCTCTAACCTTTTAGCGAGGGCCGGTATCACCGTCATTGTTGGAACATATGCATGGGATCACCGTCAGCCCATGCTTTCCCGGATAGCCACATACACATCGCCCCAATGCCTCCATTCAGTGCATTCGATCATTCATTTCTGGCCAAAACAATTGGTAAGGATTCATTATGAAAAGGGTTTTAACGTTAAATCAATGACTTTTTGAAAATGACTCGATATATATATATATATATATATATATATATATATATATAGTACTTTGGCTTAAAACTTACACATTGGGTGTATATATCGGGTCGTTGTTTAACTAATAGAAGAGACACCCACCTGGCTACGTCTAGCCAAACAAAACTAAGAAGAAAGGAAGGCTTGAAGATAGCCTATGAACCCGACATGTCTCCACCTTGGAGGAAACTGTATAAAAAGCAACACGGTGGATTCGTGAGACTCAAGACTCTAAATGAACCACATATGATGCATGGCAATGCATTAACGCGATATGACATGCATAAGTAATAACAATGTGCGATGGAGATGTTCATGTGCACAATTAAGGCCAGTTAGACACATAAACGATTCAATCATTCATTACACGAATAGATCGTGTCCATTCATTACCATTTGTTCATTCAATATCATTTGTTCATTCAATATTCAATTCATAATACATCATATTACATGTTAACAATGCATAGGGACCAATTTAAGGTGAAAGTGATCCATTAAATACATAAAGAATGCAAGGGTTGCAAGGAAGGTCACATTGTAGCACTTAAACTTTCATACACAAAAGTCATGTTTATATCTCGTAAATCAATAACATATCATTCAATAAGCCATTAGTATCATAGATACAAAGGAAATGGATTTTGGTAAAAGCTGACAGTTTCCGTATATGCAAGCTGTAGAAAAATGGAGATATCTCAAGTCCTAGAAGTTGAATTATGTTTAGTTTGTTGGATAAGAAACTAGATAAATAGGGCTTTCTGATGATATATGGATAGAATTGTGGTTCAAAGGGATCCGAAAATGACGTAGGTTTGAAGTTGAACAAAAGTAGAATTCTAGCGAAGTGGCAACACAAATTTCAAAGGGTTATATCTCACAAACGAGAATGAATTTTAATGTGATTCTAATTGGAGAATAATCTACACTGAAAGAGGTTTCTACAATTAGAATTTCATGTCAATCAGAGCTTGGATGGAGGGTCCACGGTCGGGGAGATTTCAAGGCAAAATGTTCCCCGCCCGGGGAACCTGTCTAGAAACTTTCTTCACTAAGGTCCCTGCCTGGGGACCCTTCAAGGGAAAAAGTTCGCCGCCCGAGGAACCTTTCTGGATCTGCAAAAGAAGCATCAGCAGGGGCTGTTCATAGGGGAAGAGAAGGAAAGCAACAACCACTCAATTCCAAGCCAAAAATATATAAAAACTTGCATAAAACTCACCCTAAAGCTTAAGTGTAGCGCCCCAAGCGGTGGGGCACCACATCCCCGCACTATGACCCAACACGTGTACGAAATGGGAAGTCCATACATGCACCAAGTCACAGCGAATGGGTGACAGACGAAAAACCAACCTAAGCTAGGCGGTACCTAACCCTGTACGAATGAAAGAATGCAAAACATGACAGCGGAAGCAATGCGAAAAACTAACTTTTAAAAATTTTTACACACCAAGTATACAATGCAGTACATAAATCAGAATCAAATATACGGGTTCAACTAATTCAGCAAACCTGTCCTATCCTGTCCCGAATAATTACACGACAAAACTGGTTCATCTAATCTGAGCACCTGTCCTAACTTGTCCCGAATTCCATACATTCAAATCATACATGTAACCTGTACAAAATATATCTTATACAAAATGTACAAATGTAATTCGAAATAAAATACTTAACAAACTCAGACAGACTGACACAGACTCGACAGACGCTAACAGCCGCCTAGCTCCAACGAACCCCAAAGCAAAACCTGCAAACTAAAACATAAAAGGGGAGGGGTCAGTCCAAAGACTGAGCGAGGGGTTAACACACGCACGCTATACATATATATAGAGCACAACACAAAGTAGAAGCAATATTCGTGAACCCGGGGCTAGTTTTTGCACGCCAAAACATGTTCCCGTGATAGTATACATATAGGGAGGCTTAAAACCAAACAAATAAATCTTAACTCAAACGTTTCTTAAAGTATAAACTCAGATTCATGCAGACTTAGCACACATATCGGAACATATTTTATTAGATTAAAAGTATACCTGTAACGCCCCGATTTCTCGGACGTAAAGCTTTTCATGCATGATTTTGTTGCCTTTCTTGCTCGTACATGGCTGTAGTTGCTGCTGCACTTTTCTGTTAAAAACAGAGGTTGTGCTGCTGCGAGACACGGGTGTGTCGTGGTTGCTCGTTCCAGCGAGGAACAGGGGTGCCGTTTAGCCTGGGCTTGCTGTACCGAGACACGGGGGTGTCTCGGTCCAGGCTTGGAGGGTGACACGGGGGTGTCACCCCGTTTTGCTTGATCTCTGCTGCGTCTTCCTTGATGTATTGCTGCTGCTGTTTTTGGTATTTGCAGGGCTGCTGTATATATTTATATTGGTGCTTTGAGTGGTACGTGCATGCATGGCCTTTGTAGTATTATTGCATGCATGTATATTTATATTATATATATATATATATTAGGCTAAGCATGCATGTAGTATATATATATGCATGCATGTGTGTGTGAGTGTGTACGCGTATATATGTATATATTATATATATATTGTATATTATTATATATGGTTATTTATATATATTATATTATGTATATTTATTATATATTTTAAATATTATTTGATTTAATTTAATTATTGAAATTAATTGAATTCTATCTCGCGTATTTATTCTACCGACTATTGATTGAACGTTTTATTTATTTTATTCCTAAATGTGAATATGAATATTATATGTGTTATGCTTATTAATTGAATGTTAGATTAATTGATATGAATTATGAATTATGAGTTTATGAATATTATGAACTTATGAAATTGAATGAAATATATGAACGAATGAATGATTATATATTTTAAGTTTATAAATAGCGCACATGAACATTTTTATGATATAATATGATCATTTATGCATTCACGTCATGTTCACTTCATTGCCGAGCGTCATATGTGGTCATTGAGTCTCATACCTTTTCTTTTGCACAGATTCGGGTTTGGTCGGAGACGAGGGCGAGCATTGAGACGCTTGTGCCTTTATTTCTGCTTTGGTAAAGGTGGGTTTTTTCTTCTATTAGTTAAAACAACCTTATATATTCCTTATGTGCAAAGTTTTAAGCCAAAACCATATATATATATATATAGAGTCATTTCGGGTAAATCATTTCAAACGTATGACCCCCTTTTTATTTATGGAACCCTACCATATGTTTGGCGAGATATTTATGATTTATGATTGCACGGGCCCCGGGACTTAGTATATGTGGCTAACCGAGGAAGCAAGGGCTGACGGGGACCCCATATACTAGTTCCAACCAATTACGGCGAAACGGACTTCGTCAAGGGAGGTTCTTGACGGGGAAACGCTAACCGGGCTTTGAGGACTCATGAACCTCATAGCCGTATTGATATGATTAGGTGGTCGAGCCTTGCAAACTCGTCCACCACCCGGAGGAAGAAGGAGTATATGAATGATTATGATCATGTATTTATGAGCACAAAAGATTTATGTATGATAATGGATTATTTGATAATTAACTATGATTACACGAGGAGTAGGTTGGAGATTGTGCACGCCCACTCGCCGGGCCATAAACCCTTATGAACAATTATGAATGAATATGAACGTCGTAATCCCGTTGATGTTTCCTTTTTGTTTTAACCACTTGGTAAAGTCTTACTAAACTTCACACGGGATTAGGGCTTGCATGTATGTGTTTAAATTATGCGATATTATATATTCATGCCCCATTTTATACCCACCAGTCTCTTTTAGACTGAACCCGGTTGTTTTCAGTTGTTTTGTGCAGGAATAGGAGTGCTAGGCGGGAATACAAGTCGTCTAGGTCTTGCATTTATGTTTAGCACTTCCTTTTGTCTCATATTCATACTCTCATTGGTATTTTGTATATGATCATAGTTTTAAGTTTGGAGCGTTATGATTTTTGTAGGCCATGAGCGCCGTTGATTATGGAATGCTTTTGTATATCTATTTTTTTGGAGCTTGGTGGCTCATTGTATATGCTATGTTATTCTTGCTTTCGCGAATTTCATTTTAACTCTGATTTTACGATTCTTGCACTGATTGGTTTAAGGGTTAGTCCCGCCTAGCATAGCGTGTGTGTTGTGTCCCCGTTCGCCGTGGATTTGGCACGTGTATGGACTTCCATTTCATATACGGGTCGGGTTCCGGTGCGGGGGATGTGGTACCTCACGCTCGGGTGCTACAATACCAAATTTTATCTTAAATTAAGAATTTACCCCCGTTTCACGAACTTAAGACTGACAGACAAAGAAAACTCGGTGGATACGAGTGCAGACCAACTAAACTCCTTCATATCACACATAGGCATAAGCAAACGAAATCAAATCAAACGTATCTTCTCTACTCCGGGTGATGGGAGGGTTGTACATACCCTAACCATCCACACATATACGTCAGGGTCGTGAGTTTCATGACACTCACGCCCAAGGACTCCATCCCCCACTAACCTCCTAGTAGGTTCCGGGTTGATCCTATAAAATGGAGAAGTGCATAGGGGTTGCAACCGGTGACCCCATGGCTGGGTCTCCCTTACCCACAACTCCGAGGCCCATCACACTTACACTTATAAACACACAAAAATCGAAAGCTTAAACCCACTAGACTCACACTTATACATAGCACATGCTTATCATACTTATCATATCGTACGTACGTATCACGCCGACCTCAAAATCATAACGAAATCAAAGCTAAGCGTACATAGGCTTATACATAGCTTCATACTTTCAAACTTATGGCAAAGCCAACAAATACGTATCTCACACATATCTACATATACATAGAGGCTTATAAGTCACATGCATTCGAAAACCGGCACATTTCGTTAGGGTATAACTATATCCTAACATCACTTGGTACCAAACAAAGCTGCAGACAAAGCAAACGGTTCACCCCGGAACCTGCACGACTCACTTGTCACCACCCCGGGTACACCTGAACTAAGCTGAACACAAACAAAATACTCAGACTCAAGAATAAACCACAAAGACGCACGACGATGCTCAAGATGAATATTGGTATGCATAAGTGTCCATGTTGTGTTTCTAGTGTGGTGTCGAGATCAATTTAAGCATATCAATACTCAACATACATATAAATTAAATTCACGTAATCACATGGCCTATCATACTCATAAAACACATCTAGAGACATTCATATGCACAATTAATGCAAATAGAAGAAATCGAAAAGAAATACAAATTACATTATTTCATATTAATCCAATCCAATTCATTCTTCGCATAATCAAATTATATTTGTTCGGATAAATTATTTCTCACCTAATCAAGTTTCTAGTTTAATCATACATATAAGCTTAATTTAATTCATTTGTCGCATAACGGTTTCATATTCAATTTATGCAATTTAACTTTAATAATGAAAGTTTCAAATTTAAGCATCCAAGGCATAAAATTCGTCTTCTACTTAATCAAAATTAGCATAATCATTTTCAAATAATAAGGTTCAATTAATTCAAGTTATACAAATTTATATTCTCCTAAAATTACATAAACATTCCTTGTACAATAATTATATTCAAACTGTAAGCATGAAACGAGGCTAATATCAACATCAAATCATAAATTCATTACATATTTTCAGATTCCATACAACACATATTCCTCAATTTACTAAGCATACATGAACGAATTACAAATTAGAGCAATTAACAATTAATTTGTAAAAACTTCAGAAATTCAAAACAAAACAACCGGACACCCGATTGACGAACGGAAAGTGGTGTTGGACTCATCACGATGAAAGGAACTCGATGTTCGAAGAGCATCGGAACGCCGCCGCCGGAACTTACCGGACCGCCAAGTGCAGCTGCCGGACCACCACCTCCGGTGGTCGGAAAATTCCCCGAAAGCACAGAAACGTGTGCCTCGACCTGCCCGACAAAAGCCCTCAAACAATTTCAGAAAATACCAAACACACCGGATTTCGTTGGTGAAAAACCGAACTAAATCCCAAGGACGAAAAATGAAATTAAATGCAAACCGTAAAACGAAAACGAAATCCAAAAGTACCGTTGGAAAGCCCGTAACGAGGCCTTTGAAAGCCCTTAGCCAAACGCTGGAAAAATCATCGAAAAAATGGGCCGCCGGTTCACAGCCGGTCCGCCACCGGTCCGCCGCCAATGGCCGGTTCTTGGGCCGCCACCTACATGAAAAGTTCGGCCTCGTCGTGCTGAGTAATTCTTGTGAAGGGTCCGATGTAAAAAACCCGCCAAAAAAGGCCGAACCGCCGTCGTCTTCAACCTCGCAACTACCATGCAGGAAAACCCCATCTCCGCCGCGAATTTGATAAAAAGGAGGTCGAAAATGGAACCAGGGCCCCGAAAAACCTAGAAAATCGCCTAGAATCACCGGAAAAGACCACCGGAGGCGGCGGAATCGCGCCGCTACAGTAGCTCCGCCGCCCGTCGTCCGCTTTGGGTGGCGCGTGCGCCCTTCTCGCCACCCCGATGGCGGCACCGTCTACACAAAAAATTACAGCGGGAAGTCCTCTATCCTACCCCGGGGCGAGTGTCGAACAATCGTCGCCAGAAGCCGCCGCGAAAGGGTGGCGAAATCTTCGTCTCAAAACTGTCGCCAGCCGTGACTGTAAATCGGAGATTTCTCCACCACCGCTCGTCGGTTGGTCAAGATCGTGGTATGGTTGTGACCGCATCGTCAAGCTCTTCGAAATGGACTACTCATTCGTCAAATTATGTCGAGAAACGACCGAGTTTGGATTAGTGTATGTGTTTACACCGTGAGTGTGTGTGAATAGTGGCGGCATCAGCTTGAATCGCTGGAGAAGAGAGAAAGCACTGAAGCTAGAGTTATGGCACGAATTACGAGGGTTCGGGTATTATATCTCGGGTCCTCGTACGCGAAAACGGTCGAAAGAAGGGGTTAACGACGTCAGAATTGGGCAAACTTAGAGTCTACGGACTCGTTTCGCTGCCCCGAACGCGTTGAAGGGGTCTAACAGGTCGAAATCTCGATCAAACGAGGAATAACCGAAAAACCCCTACAAAGAGAAAATTACAAACAAGCCCCTAAACTCTTAAAGAGTTCAAAATTGGGCTGAACAAAGTACAAAATCACATAATTAAACATATAAAAAGGTTGAAATGTGGCGTACCTTATAAGCCGGACGAGCGGGATGTTACATTAAGCATAGCAAAAGAATAAGAAGGAATGCATATCACCATCAAAAACCATGTTTCTTGTTCCAAGAACTTGAAGAGCATTAATGGTAGATCATTCATTAGGCAATCACCATACAACGTAAGTTCATAAATGGAGAAATGGAGCTCAAGGGAACAAGATTCAAGTCATAAATCTTCAAATAACACATGCTTAATCCATGGATTCAAAAATTGATATAAACTCTTACTATTCATCTTGTATCTCATAATCCAAGAAAAATCAAGTTAAAACAAGAAATATTTGGATGAAAATGTGCACAAAGAGATGGAGAATTCAAAACTATTGTTACCTTGAAGAGAGGATGAAGTATGATCAGGTCTTGAGCTCTGAAGATAAAAAATGGCTAAGGTTTCTTGTTCTTTCTCCTTGTTTTTGGCAGCTGCTGTTGTTTAAATGAAATGGGTGAGGAAAGAAGGAAATTAAGTCAATAATGTGTAGGAAACGGGCCAAGAAACGGGCCACCAAGTGGAAGAAATAGGTAGGGTAGGTTAAAAGAGTTATTTGAGTAGAAATTTGCTTCGTTAGGGATTCAAACGACATCAAAAAGTACGAGGTCAATTCTGTTGGCTCCAAATCGTCAAAACAAGTCCAATGACAAAGACGGATTTCAAATCTGAGTTCCCGAGCTCAAGATATTTGCAAAACAGTTCAAGGTGGCTTTTTTTTTTTAAATAGGTCCCTAAACTTTTAAAAAGTGTCAAATAGGTCCAAGACCTATTTTCAATTAAGTCCCAAACATTTAAATAAGTTGCAATCAAGTCCAAATCACATATAATTCATTTAATCTCAAGAAATTAGGATGCTTGGCAACAAATTCATTTTATAACATTTACGGATATTCGAAAATGGATCAATTTAAACATTCTCGAGACAAGTTAGGCATTTAAATCAATTTATATCAAACATATAGATTGAATAACACTTAAACCATATTATAATTAAATAAACATCAATTAAATCAAGTTTATGAACACATAAATATAATTAAAGAAACGCAAATACGTGAAATAAATTCACACGTGGCACAAACCTGTACGTACGAAGACGCGGGACGTCACAACCTTTCCCCCTTCAGAAGGACCTGTCCTCAGGCCCATTGCCCCGAGTTCTGGACTCTAAGCAAATCTTTCCCGTTTTTATCGCACACAGGGTTAGCAACTCCCCGATCAGGAATTAGTTTGGGTTAGGTTTTCAAGTAACTATGGGGATCTTCAATGCATTACGATCACGATTTTATGTTGGGACACTCCAATTTGTCCTCAAGAAGCATTAAGAATCTCCGTAGGCATTTCGTAAAACATGTTGTTTAACCATGATCCTTGACTCACCGAAAAACCTAAACACCCGAAATTCTAAGCTACGGCCAGAGGCAAGCTAAACAGGTAGCAAGCAACGACGAGAGAGCCGCCCCGTCTCTCGAACACAATGAGAGAACCCCATCTCTCACAAACAACGAGAGAGCCCCGTCTCTCGAACAACAAAGCAAGAGAGTCTCCAATACTCTCGAGCACCTAAATCCAAAAAAATAACGTTCTCAGACAATTAAGTTTGAGAAAGACTCAAACTCCTAAATTTAGGGAAATCCAAATTCCCCCGAATACTACTCGAAAGAATCCAACACCTCTCGACACATAACAAACACCATAACACAAAATACAATCACATCACAAAACAATCACACAAGAGGTAGGCAATAAATATCAATAACATAATTCATCATTCATACAAAAAGCAGTTAATACAGTTGTTGATCAAAGCACATAACATTAAAAATTGTTTGAATTGAAGTTGCATGTATGTATATGCCACGTATGTTTGATGTACCATTCGTTCACTGTAGCAAGGGAATTTGAAGTTGGTAACTTTGTAACACTATTGAATGGTCTAATCTCTAGCTAGCTCGATTCTCCACTTTTGTCTTTCATATCTTGAGTGTGTACGGCTGAAAGATGGACGGACCCTCGGTTGACCCAATTCTCGATTTCTATTTTGACCCTTATCCACGGTTATCTTCTTTATTTCATGACCGTCCACTTAGATTTAGTTCAATCTCATTTCCCAAAACGAGTTGAAACCATCGGTTCCCAAAGTTTAGATCAATCTTCTCATGGATTATTTCCCATCTTTTATTTGAATTATCCCTTAATTCTTTTCAAGCCCTTAAGCGTGCATTCAGTTCCAGCCCACTTAATTCCCTAATCGAAGGAAAAGTGTTCTTGATGATTCTTGAAGTTTAATACAATAATACTTAGCTTCGTGGTGCCTCATCCAAACATCCTTCAATATTTGGTCGAAATACTTTAACTGATATCATTACGGAATATGATTACTTGATCCGATTTCCTTTTTCTAGAGCTGAACTAAAAGTTCAATAGAAGCTCTCTCATAATTCCATCATCTTCAGAATTTGAAACACAATTGTATAGAGAATCAATCATTTCAAGCTTGGGAGATTGAGTTTGTACATGTCTCCTAACAAGAGATCGGCGACATTGTCTTTCTTAGTGTTTTCTCAGCAAAACTTATCTCCACTTTGAAGGCCTTAGACAGATAGACCGTTTCATTCTTTTCCCATCACTATCATTAGGACTTTCATGCTTACTAAGACTTGCATTTTCGTTGTTTCTACTATACTTCTTTGAGCACAACCAAAAATTTAAATTTATCTCTTGGTCGCGCTCTCCTCCTTAAGTATTTTCGCCTTCTTATGTTGAACTCTATCCATCATCACATAAATCGGAATTCTTGATCTCCTCGAAGCTATCATCCTTGGTATGAGCAATTCTAGTTAAAGAATGTGTTCGGTGGTCTGGCTCACATTCACTTTGAAGTGATTGGTCGGGTAACGACTCTGTACCTTTGCTTTCCAAATTTCCAACTTAACTCATTTGAAGTCCGGAACTCACTTTCCTTTCTTGTCCCATCCGTATGACTCGAAATAATCTACAACCCCTTTTTAAGCTCTAAAATCCCTTTCTATCTTTATCTTAACTCTGTCACCTAAATTTTCTTCTTCACCTTGATTCGGTAAAACTTTGATTGAAGCGGTGGTTGAATTATAAATAGGCATCCTAACCGGTAAACACTAAAATAATGCATGTCGGGTTAAAATGCCAATATTATGAAGCACGTATTTCACATTAAAACATGCAACACGAATAGAAATCACGATATTAAAGCACATAAACTAAAATCAGGATATATTAATGCAATGTATGATGCACGTGCCATGAATGCTATGAACCTATCACCGTAATAGTGGTATAACACGATATACTGTCCTTTGATCTCGATGTTGTGAGCATAAGTTGTAAGGTTGAACATTGTTTAGTAATTGATTTTCCAATCCTTGCTTGCTTCTTTGTATCACCGCTTGTCCTGAAGTGCCAAGAGGGTGATATAACTCGAATTCTTCCAACTCCCCTTCGCATCTCTGCTTTATATCCACTCGTTGATTCACGGTAGTTGTTGTATCAATTAAGATCCCTTGCTTGACCCCGTTGTGAATCTACATGATTGACGACTCTCCATTCCATGCATTTTAGTTGGAAATCCTTTTAACACGCCCTGGATCTGGTCCCGAACTTGATATTATCCTTGGAACTTCCCGATTACCCTCTATTTTGATCACCTACTTCAACCTTGAAGGTCTCAATGTTGAACTTTGAATGGTTCGCTCTTATAATAAATATCTTTATAATCCGACAAATATGAGTTCCATGTTTATCCCGTTGCCTTACGTATACTTTAAGTTGGGGGTTTGGGTCTCCACGATGCATATAGGTTGAATATCTTCAAGATTTGTAGAGAAGATGAAATTAGTAGACTTCTCTGTAGGTCGGAGCCTTCTATCAGGGTGTTAAGCAACAAGAGGTAGTCTTATTTTGTAGGCTGTGAAGATTTAACACCTGACTTTTGAATCCCGATACCTCCACAACCTCTTCATTAGTTTGATAGAAGGAAACTTACGGTTGAGGTTGATAGTAGCCTTGATAGCATGATAAAAATCTACAATCAAAGACTCAACTCGAGTACGGAGATGCATGTGGATTAGTATATGATTATGGCACATATTCGATGCAAAATGCAACACTTAAAGCAACAAAATTGAAAGTGAATCACATATAACAAGTAATTTCCAGCAATTCGTATCAATTAACGATGAAATTCAATGCAATGCACACTTTGACAATTAGTTCCTATGCCGTTTGACTTAAACTGACTCAAAATGACACGAGAACTCTGGTTTTACAACCTAGAGCTCTGATACCACTTAAAGATGAGTGCCCAAGCGCGTGATGCCACATCCCTCGCACTAAGACCAGACCTGCATATGAAATGGATGATCCATACACGTGCCAGATTAGAGCGAACGGGGACATAACTCACTCACTATGCTAGGCGGGAGCTAACTTTTGAAACCAATTAAGCAATAAACAGAAAAAAAAGCAGGATAAAGAAGCATGAGCGGAAGCAATAACTTAACAATAGCATAAACAAGGAGCTCACAGGCTCTAAAAATTAAACATTAATGCTACTCCAACAATTAAATGATAAGAGTGTAACGTAAAGGAAAGCTATACACTACTCCAAGACTCTACGAATTCGAATTCCCGCCTAGCACTCCAAAACCTGCAAGAGAAAGCTGAAAACAAAGCTGGGTTCAGTCTTTAAGAGACTGGTGGGTATAAAACAGGGGCTTAATATAATAATATTGTCGAATTTAAACACATACATGCAAGCTATAATCCCGTATAAGGTTTTGAAACATTTTCCAAGTCGGTGAAAACATAGAAAGCAACGTGCGGGATTATAACCATCAATTCATTAGTTCATTCATTCATTAGGTCATTAAGTGAGCACGATGAGTGGGCGAAATCTCCAACCTTCTCCTCGTGTGTGCATTATTCATTCATTCATTAGTGATCATGCAACATTTTTTCATGCATAATCATTCATTCATTCGTTATTCATTCATTCAATCAATTACCTTTTTTTCCTTCGGTTAGTAGACGGACTCGGCCAAAGACCCGTCCACCCAATCATTGTGGCCAATGAGGTTCATGACTCCCCAAAGGCCCGGTTCCCATTCCTCTCTAACCTCTTAGCGAGGGCCGGTACCACCGTCATTGTTGGAACGTATGCATGGGATCACCGTCAGCCCATGCTTTCCCGGATAGCCACATACACATCGCCCCAGTGCCTCCATTCAGTGCATTCGATCATTCATTTCTCTCCAAAATAATTGGTAAGGATTCATTATGAAAAAGGGCTTTAACTTTAAATCAATGACTCTTTGAAAATGACTTGATATATATATATATATAGTACTTTGGCTTAAAACTTACACATTGGGTGTATATATCGGGTCGTTGTTTAACTAATAGAAGAGACACCCACCTGGCTACGTCTAGCCAAACAAAACTAAGAAGAAAGGAAGGCTTGAAGATAGCCTATGAACCCGACCGACATGTCTCCACCTTGGAGGAAACTGTATAAAAAGTAACACGGTGGATTCGTGAGACTCAAGACTCTAAATGAACCACATATGATGCATGGCAATGCATTAACGCGATATGACATGCATAGGTAATAACAATGTGCGATGGAGATGTTCATGTGCACAATTAATGCCAGTTAGACACATAAACGATTCAATCATTCATTACACGAATAGATCGTGTCCATTCATTACCATTTGTTCATTCAATATCATTTGTTCATTCAATATTCAATTCATAATACATCATATTACATGTTAGCAATGCATAGGGATCAATTTAAGGTGAAAAAGATCCATTAAATACATAAAGAATGCAAGGGTTGCAAGGAAGGTCACATTGTAAAACTTAAATGTTCATACACGAAAGTCACGTTTACATCTCGTAAATCAAGCTATAAAATTCATAAACGTATCATAAAAATATCATTTAATAAGCCATTAGTATCATAGATAAAAGTTTGAGGCAAAAGAGATCAATTTAATCCCATATGAAAGTCAAGATAGTGAAAGGAGCGCAAGGAAATGGATTTTGGTAAAAGCTGACAGTTTCCTTATGTGCAAGCTGTAGAGAAATGGAAATATCTTAAGTTCTAGAAGTTGGAATTAAGTTTTGTTTACTGGATAAGAAACTAGACAAATAGGTTTTTTTGATGATATATGGCTCGAATCGTGGTTCAAAGGGATCCGAAAATGACTTTGGTTTGAAGTTGAACAAAAGTAGAATTCCGACGAAGGGGAGTCACAAATTTCAAACGGTTATATCTTACAAATGAGAACAAATTTTAATGTGATTCCAATAGAGAATACTCTAAACTGAAGGAGGTTTTTATAGTTAAAATTTCAGGTCAATCGAAGCTTGGACGGAGGGTCCATGACCGGGGAGATTTCAAGGCAAAATGTTCCCTGCCCGGGGAACCTATCCAGAAACATTCTGCACTAAGGTCCCCGCCCGGGGACCCTTCAAGGGAAAAAGTTCCCCAGGCAGTAGGGGCTGTTCGTAGGGGAAGAGAAGGGAAGCAACAACCACTCAAATCCAAGCCAAAAACACATAAAAACTTGCACAAAACTCACCCTAAAGCTTAAGCATAGCAAAGGAACAAGAATGAATGCATATCACCATAAAAAAACCATGTTTTTTGTTCCAAGAACTTGAATAGCATTAATGGTAGATCATTCATTAGGCAATCACCATGCAAACTAAGTTTATAAATGGAGAAATGGAGCTCACAAGAACAAGATTCAAGTTGTAAATCTTTAAATAACACATACTTAATCCGTGGATTCAAAAATTGATATAAACCCTTACTATTCATCTTGTATCTCATAATCCAAGAAAACCCAAGTTAAAACAAGAAATATTTGGATGAAAATGTGCACAAAGAGATGGAGAATTCAAAACCATTCTTACCTTGAAGAGAGGATGAAGTATGATCAAGTCTTGAGCTCTAAAGATGAAAAATGGCTAAGGTTTCTTGTTCTTTCTCCTTGTTCTTGGCAGCTGCTGTTGTTCGAATGAAATGGGTGAGGAAAGAAGGAAATTAAGCCAATAAAGTGTAGGAAACGTGTCAAGAAACAGGCCACCAAGTGGAAGAAACAGGTAGGGTAGGTTAAAAGAGTTATTTGAGTAGAAATTTGCTTCGTTAGGGATTCAAACGACATCAAAAAGTACGAGGTCAATTCTGTTGGCTCCAAATCGTCAAAACGAGTCCAACGACAAAGATGAATCTCAAATCTGAGTTCCCGAGCTCAAGATATTTGCAAAACAGTTCAAGGTGGCCTATTTTTTAAATAGGTCCCTAAACTTTTAAAAAGTGTCAAATGGTCCAAGACCTATTTTCAATTAAGCCCCAAATATTTAAATAAGTTGTAATCAAGTTCAAATCACATATAATTCATTTAATTTCAAGAAATTAGCAAGCTTGGCAACAAATTCATTTTATAACATTTACGAATATTCGAAAATGGATCAATTTAAACATTCTCGTGACAAGTTAGGCATTTAAATCAATTTATATCAAACATATAGATTTAATAACACTTAAATCATATTATAATTAAATAAACATCAATTAAATCAAGTTTATGAACACATAAATATAATCAAAGAAACGCAAATACGTGAAATAAATTCACACGTGGCCTAAACCTGTATGGACAAAGACGCGAGGCGTCATATACATTATCTATATGAACGCTTGAATACGTGAGCTTTGATTGAATGCATGAACTTTGCCCTACTTTCTTCTTTGAATCATATGACCCGTTTGATTTCGAATTTGATTTCGAGCTTTGTGGCTATGTGAAATATTTGATCTATAGGTTTTATGAACTTGCTTACGTGTTTATTTTACGTTTTGGGACTTGTTCGGCTAGGTCTTGGACCTATTTTGCAATTTTTGGAACTTAAGGGCTTTAAGTACAAATTAGGGCACCTTGGGTACCGATTCGCATAACTTGATCTCGGGAATTCGGATTCAAAATTTGACACTATCCATGGACTCATTTCGATGATTCGGATCCAATGGAATAAGCCCCATATTTTTCTAAGCCTATTTGGACCCCCAAAACTTTAAAATTCGATCCGAATAGATCGGATCTTTTAACCCGACCCCTTTAGCCTTGTCTTGACCCGCTTTGACCCCTTTTTATCTACCAAGCTAAACCTAACACACTCATTCTCTCCCCCACACACGAATCACACGTCTAGGGCAAGAAAGGAAAGGAGAAAGGTAGCAAACACGACACCTCTCACCATTTTCAACTATTTGAGCTCAAGACACCTTCAAACCTCTCCATCTCTTGAAGGTAAGTGTGCTTTCGGATTCTCCATTTCTTGGTGCATCTTCTGATCCATAAATGGCATGATATGAGCTTGGTTTACTTGGTAGAATAGATATGGCATAAATAGTTGTGGGTTTTGTTAAAAATGTGAAGAACTTATACATCCTTACATCATTTCTAGATTTGAGACTTGTTTTGTGACCCCTTAAGCTTCCTTGTTACATTTCTTGACTTGTATTTCATGGAGGGTATGTGTGTTGAGATATACCATGAAAGCACTTTGAGATTTCTTAGGAAGGTAGATAGATTTTGATGGACTTCATGTCTTCCCTTGTTGCCTATGTTGTGCCGTGTGATTTTGTGTTGATTTGTGCAAGTTTTTGGCTTAGTTTGGACCCTATTTTGTGCTCTCTTGCTGCTTCCTTGTTGTGCCCTGAGTTACTACCTTATTGCCCTTGCTTTTGTTGCGTTTGAGTAGCTGTATTAGCTCTTTTTTTTTTCCGAGTAAGATGTAGCCCTGCGGCCGTGCGTGTTTTACCCTTTATGGGCACTAGGCCGTGCATAAGGCCTCGAATTTATGGCCTTCATGTACGGCCATGCAAGAAACAAAGGGTTGTTGTGTGAGGCCATGCACAACACTTTGAATTTCTTAGATTTTTAGGTTGCACGACCTCGCAAGATTTGTATAGAGATCCCATGCGGTCGTGCATGCATGTGTTTGTTTGCTTTTTGTTGTCTACCCCCGCCTCTTTTATACTCGTATGTGTTGTTAACTTGTTATATTATGTGTTATGATTCATGTTTTGAATTTATGGTATGATTTTGATGCATGTATACGAGTATGAACTTGAATGTTCTAAGTGTTACCTTCTTGTTGTTTCATTTGCATAATTTGAATTTATATGCATTCGCCGAACGTCTATATGGTTCATTTTGAGTCTAAGTGTTGTCTTTGGTGTTTAGATTGTCTATGTGGAGTAGCTTGTTGGTGTGGAGCTGCTCCATAGGTGTGGTTTGATTCGCTTTGTTCGTCCCGTTCGCTCAGGTGAGGTTTTCTTTCTTTTAGTTACTTTGACCTACAACCCTACATGTGTTTTGATCCTACATGCAACTTCCGTATATATATATATGTAATTAGATACATGTTTGATATGCATTTTGAGGGATTGATCCCGTTTGCTGTGAAACCTTTGAAAACACTTTTATATAAACGTAAGCTATGTTTTCGTTTGTTTGTTTTGAAAAAGGTTAACGTGTGTATATGTTTGTAGCGAGACATGGCCTTGAAAGATATACCGTTTGAACATGAATTTGAATTTGACATGATTGGGCCCCGGAGATGTGGGTAAGGAGCACCCGGGATGGCCATTTGATCTCCAGACACTGCTCCTGTGCACATTTCCATTTGCGAAGATTCACCCAACCTCGGGTGGTCGAGGGAAAGATGGGTTTTCTTGAGCCGGCGACGACTACCATCGAAGGAGCGGGTAGGTGTAATTTGTTAGGAATAGTGCCCTAAAAGCCGATCTTATAATCCGCTTAGTGCTTTTCCTTTGTAAATCACAGACAATCTTTGAATAATAAACGAACTGATTTGATCATAAGGCAACACTTCTTTATAGGCTCTTGTTTGATTGTGTGTTCACTTTGACTGTGCATGTGAGAACTCCCCTAATATAGTTAACTTATAGGACTTAACCATTTTGGAGAAGTGGTTTATGAAACGAGCCCTAAATCACACAAGTTAAGATTAGAAACTACTTCAAGTCGATGAGTCCAAAAGACAGTGGGTGTAACATCCCCACTCTTCGGTATTCCAGGTACGACATTAAGAGAGAGTTTAATTCCGTATTTATGTGATTCACATGTTTTAATTGTCAATGTGTAATTTATTTAAGTTTTATGCGGTTTAGAATTTAATTAATTGTTTGGGCTCGAATGCCCAATATTTGAAAGATTAGGGACCTAATTGTAATTAGGGTGTTTTGGCCTTCGTAGCAATCTTGAGCTCGGGGATTTGAATTCGAATTCTGACCCCTTCATTGAGTTCGTTTCGATGATTCAGATTCGATGAAATTAACTTTGTATTTTTCTGAAGCCGTTTGATAACCCTATCGTTTTAAAATCTGATCCGGTTGGAATGGATACCGTTTGACCCTACCCGTTTTCTTTCAACCCAACCGGTATATACCCTTGAATGAACTGAAAATCAGCTTATTCTCTCTCCCTCTTCACACAATATGGCAGCCAAGGAGAAAGGAGGAAAAAGAAGAGAAGAAAGCCACCCCAAGCTCTTGAGCTTAAGAACCCCGTCCCATTCGCCCGATCAACGATCCAAGGTAAGATTTGAACTGCTCTCTTCGTGTGCTTCGTTTCTACCCGATTGAATCTTGTTTTATTGCTGGATTTCTTGACTTTGATAAATAGTATGGGTATTGTATTTTGGGGGTTCGGGTACGTTTCGGAGTCCGATTTGTGCTCTAATGTGTTCTATATGTGTTATTTAATGTCATATGTTCGTTTTGTGCCGTTTCTTGGGGTTTAGGATGGTTTTTGGGGAGGTTCGAAACCTCCCCGTGTTGCAGTCACCATGGCTGAAAGCTTGGTCGAGCCCACGACCGTTTTTAGGCATGAAAGTGTCGCGGCCGTGACCGTCATGCCTAGAGAGGTTCTGTCTTGCCTTCGCGACCGCGACTGGTTTCCAGTGCAATTTTTTCGCGGCCGCTACGCCTTCATACGTGCTCTGTTTTGGCTGATTTTTGAACTGTAGAACCCTTTTTGAGTCTAGAACATTCTGCAATTGGAATCACCTTAAAAGTCATTGTCGTTTGTGAGATACAACCATTTGAATTTTGTGTCACCACTTCGTCGGAATTCTGCTTTCGTTCAACTTCAAACCGACGCTATTTTTGCCTCGCTTGGAACCAAGATTGACCCATATACCATTTGAAAGATATATGTGTCTATTTTCATTTCCAAGAAACAAAACTCAATTCTAATTTCTCAAACTCAATTTATGATCGTTTTCATACAGCTTGTCCATTTCGTAAAATTTCCAGTTTTCGTCCGTTTTCGCTCGGATCCACTTTTCGTGTTCTTCTTTCGCTTTTCTTGCATTGTTTCACCTCCAGACTTGTTCCTAACTTGTTTTATCATGTTATGTGTATGTACTTGTTCTTATATGAATTTTGTGTTGCTTAAGTAACGTGAATTGTTTTGCACGATGCACATACACACCTCGTTATACATCTCCAATTTGTAATATGCATTAATTGTGCACATGAACTTATTCTGAGCATGCTATATGATATTAAATGAGTGTGTTGAGTGTGGTATAACTTCTTTTGCATGAAAGTGATTTGAATACGAGCCTTGATTACGTGCTTGCATCTCTTAATTGCTTATGCATATGCCGTGCGTCTATGTGGTTCATTCTCGAGTCTAAGTCTTGTCTTTTGCCTTCAGTTTGTTCAGGTGCACCCGGGGTGGTGTTTTGTCGGTCAAGTTGATTTCGGGGTGAATCAAGCGCTTTGTCTTCTGCTTCGTTTGGTATAAGGTGAGGTTAGGATATAGTTAAACCTTAATGAAATGTGCCCGTTTTCAACTGCATGCGACTTATAAGCCTCTATGTATATGTAGACATGTGTGAGATATGTATTTTGATGGTTTGATCGTACGTTTAAAAGTATGAATGCTATGTATGAGCCTATGTATACTTAGTTTCAGTTTTGATATGATTTTGAGGTAAGTGTGTGTGTGGTATGTACGTACGATATGATAAGTACGATATGCATGAGTAATGTTTGTCTGTCTATCAGTAGCGGGTTTTGAACTTTGAATTTGAACTTTGGACTTTGATGGGCCCCGGAGACTTGTGCAAAGGATCCCCAGGATGGTGTTGGGCCGTCGGGTCTACTCCTGCGTGCAGTCATCATCCGTTTGAAAGGATGTACCGGAACCCACCAGGAAGTTGGTTAGGGGATGGAGTCCTGAGGGTCGGAGAAGCATTGAGCACTCCTGTAACACCCCGGAGCGAAGGGCGCCACATCCCCCGCACCATAGCCTAACACGTAGAACGAAATGGGAACTCCGCCCACGCATCAAGCCATGGCGAACGGGTGACAAACAAAAATCCAACCTAAGCTAGGCAGTCTAGACCCTACACAGAGCGTGTAAAAATCATAAATCGCGGAAGCAACCAATTAAAAACTTATAGCATGCGAACACAAATCATAACTTGTTCTCCACATATCACTTATACAACCTTAGGTACAAAGCAAATATACAAAACTGAATCTCAGGACAGAACTAAGAAGGCATATTTATATATAATTCTGAACTTAGCAAAATGCATAAAGAAAGCGAAATACAATACATGACTCAAGCTATCCACAACCAAGACTCAAAGACAACAGCCTAGCTCCGACTCCTCAAAACGGGTACCTACAAACTCAAATCAAAGGGGGAAAAGATAGAAATAACGAGGGTCAGTCCTAGAGACTGGTGAGGGGGCTAACACACACACCAATACATATACATAAGAGCAAAGCATGTACAATGCTGAAAGGGGTTCATGAACCGGGCGCGGTTTTTGTATTCTAAAACATTTAACCCGTGATAAAATATATAATGAAAGAAGTTTGGGGCCGTAGGCCAAATTCAGTCAAGTTTTAGAGTTTAGAAATCTGCCCCCGTTTCACAACCATCAACGAAACATAACGTACTGAAAGCTTAAATTCCAACCCACTTACTCCATAAGCAAAGGCAAAACGAAAACAAACGAATCATAAATCAATCCCATCTCTACACCGTTTTGGGGAGAGAGGTGCCCCTCTCAAAACCCCACTTATAAACTTAATGAGATGGGGGATCCGCCCGCTCCTTCGACGGGTCACGTAGCACACCGCCGGCTCAAGAAGACCGGTCTTTCCCTCGACCTCCCCGAGGATGGGCTAAGTCCCCCTTTGGTGGAGAAGTATACAAGGGTTGCAACCGTCGACCCCATGGCCGTCCCGGGTCTCCCTTACATACAACTCAGGGGCCCAAACATACACTTACACATGTACTTACACTTATCACACTTACCATACGAAGCTTATCCACAAGTCATGCCACGCTTACACTCACACACACTTATCAAAGCTTTTCAAAGTAAACGAAAATAGAGCTTATATACATATAAAAGCGTTTTTCAAAGCCTCTTGACAAACGGGATAAATCCTACAAAATACTTATCAAACACATATCTATATATATACATATATATAAGTCGCATGCGGGATCGAAATACAAATAAGGTTTTAGGCCATCATAGCTAAAAGGAAAGAAAACCTCACCTTGTCGACCAAACCGAACAAAATGGGCCAAAAGGAGTTAAACAAATCACTTTCTCAACAACGGAACGAACCTAAGAGCAAAAAAAAGAGCAAGAGGCAAACTTAGACTCAAAATGAACCATATTGACGCTCAGCAAATGCATATGAATGCGAGTGATGCGTATGAAGTTAACAAATTGACATATAATGCATACGAGTTCATATTTAATCATAAGTCTCATAAATCACGTCAAACGAATTCATAGGTTTCATATAACAAACATATCATATCATACAACATGTTATCAAAGCATTCATATAATGTGAGGAGCAAAGATTGATCATGCAAGGCATATAAACGAGGCATTAAGTCACACATGCACGTTATGGGAGCATATCGCATATATGAAGTCATAATTCGAAAACGAGAACATAAATCAAGTCATAAATTCATAATACACAAGTTAACACGTAATAAATTAAGCTAATAATGCATACAAGTCACAAACGAGATGAGAGAAGGCAAAGAAAAGCAACGAAACGACGAAAGAAACTCCCCTGGGGCGCTACCGTGACACATGACACGGCCATGTCCAAAACACAAAGGAAACGGACAAGGCCGTGTCCGAATTAAATAAAATCAGGAGCCCATCTCAAACTATTGACACGACTGTGTCACTAATCAGCACAAACTGGACACGGCCGTGTCCTGTTCAAATTTCTGAAAAACGGTTTTTGGCACAACAACATTTTCAAAGGCAAAATCAGGGCATTTTCGCAGCAGCTCTTAGGGGATTTCTTAGGTCTCAAACACACATATAACATGCATGAATTCAACACCAAAGCATCACCAAATCATCACATTATCAGGCCCTAACACGCAGAAACAAATCTGATCTCAATCATGCACGAAAACAAAGCAAGGAAAGACATGAATGCAAGAAGGCAATACTCTTCGAGTTTGAGGCTAAAACAAGGGATAAAAGCTTGAAAACACCTAGCTAACATGTAAAGAAACTCAAATACTTCATGTCCATGCAATACCACACGAAATGGAGCTCAAGAAATCACCAAACCAATTCAAAAATCATGACAGCAGTTCGGTTGAAAGAGGAGCAGATTCGCAACAGTTTTCCAAGCTCAAAACTCAATAATTCATCAAAGGGTTTCAAAGAGAATTCATCCATAACACATCTACCAAGTATCATGTATAAAAAAGAAAGCAAAACAAGTTCATATGATCAGCTTTTGAGCATCAAAACAACCACACAAAACATTGCAAGGAAGGAAAGAAATTAAGTCATGTTCAAGCTCACAATGCAGCTGAAAAGGGGCATGAAATCAAGGCAAAACAGGGCATAAAATCTTGTAAACACATAGATAACATGTAGAGCAACTAAAGTACTTCATGTCCATGCAATTTCACACGAAATGGAGCTCAAGAAGTCATCAATCAAAGCAAAAATCTGACAGTAGTTCAAACCGGAAAAGAGCAGGTTATAATCTCACATTTGGAGCTGAAATAAAGCATGAAATCAAGGAAAAACAAAACATATTCATAGAGTAACATGTGTAACACATAACCATGCATTAATACACAAATTTGGATACAAGAATTCATTAATCAAACCTAAAAAACATGACAACAGTTCAGTGGAAAAGGAGCAGATTTGCAGCAGTTTATAAGGTCCAAGAACTCAAGTTTGCAGCCAAAAAGAAGTATGAAATCAGGGCAAAACGAAGCACATTCATAGAACAACATGTATATTACATAACCAAGCATTAGCACATGAAATTGGATGCAAGATTTCATAAAATAAACCTCAAAAACATGACAGCAGTTCGGTAAGAAAGAGCAGTTTGCAGCAGTTCGAAATTTCCAGTTCATGCCCAAAAATTGAAGCTTTCATTCAAGTTATCAATGGAGAATCAACCCTAACACATCTAACATGAAGTGTAGATCAAGAATGGAAGCAAAGAAGTTCATATAATCACCAAAGAAGCATCAAATCAGCCACAAATTCAAGCTAAGGCAAAGAAGCAAGAAATAACCTCTAACCCTTCCTATTCATGCATAGCCCCAAACTCAAATTAAATCTCAAGTAAAACATGAAATTCATAGATCAAATTCATCATATAATCATGGAGAATTCGAAAATCTACTTACCTTCAAGAGTTCATGAAGTATGGAAGAGATCAAGCTTCAAAATCATAAGCCATGGAGGAGGGTTTCTTCTTTCTCTTCTTTTTATCCATTGCACCAGCTTTTCCTCTCTCTTGGGGGTGTGTGGCTCGAAATGCTGCTGATAAGGGAGGGAGAGGGATGAATCAAGGTTATATAAACCAAGGTTAAGGCTTAAGTAAGGTTAAATTGGGCCCACAAGTACAAGACTAGTCAAAGATGGTGGCTTTGGTGCATGCTGCTCATTCCGGGTGAAAAACGAGGATTCAAATGAGCTTAGAAAAAATACCAAACTAGGTTCAAAAGTTTCCTTTCTTCATCACGAGTCCAATGCATCTTTCGGAATTCAAATCCGAATTCCCGAGCTCAAGTTATGGCCTCCGGAACACGAGGTGCGCTAAAGCTAGTTTGGCCCTCATGTCCCTCATCAAATACCAAAGGTTTAAAACCTCGACAAACGAACCCAAAAACATAAAACGAGCATGCAAACATATTCATAACTCGCATATATCACGCATATCAAAATTTCACAAAAATCGGAATTGAATTCCGTTACATAACGAGCAAATTACAAGCATTCAAACTTAAACGTTTAAAATTCAGAGCTCATAATATAAAAAATTAATTTCATATAATTTCAAATAATCATACAAGCATTAAAATAATACGCAATTACACAATTAAATAATTTAAATACACATATAACCCTCTCGTTACGGCGTACCTGGAAATCCGAGAGATCGGGATTGTAACGCCCCACATTTTCAAATTATTCAGGTACGCCCGCCACGCGTGTGAGTTTTGAAATTTAGGATTATTTTAATTCTTTTTCGTGATTTAATTGCGAGGTTCAATTCATTTAATGCGAAGTCTTGTGATTGTATGATTTTTAAATTCTTCTTTCGTGAATTTCATTACGTGAATTATATGTCTAATTTTTCCCTAATATGTTTAAGTGTTTAACTTCTCATAATTGCAAGAATTCATGTTCATTCGTTCTTAATTGAAACTTTATAAATTCTTGGACTTAATTGATAAATTGATAAGGACTGATTTGCAACATTCATGAAACTTGGTAGCTAATTGCATTCATTTAAATTCCTTGAGGACTTGATAGCAATTTTCCTTATTCTTTCCTTTCTCTTCCACGATATACAACATATACATACATATATGCACATTTTCTTCCTCATATCATAAAATACAAGACACAAACCCTTCCATTCTCTTCCTCCCTCCTTCTCGATCCAACAAGGCAAGCAAGAGACCAAGGAATTTCTCCATTTTCTCCAAGAATCCAAGCTATATACCTTTATCTATTCATCTTCTCCATCTTTTCATTTATTCAAGGTAAGATCATGTATGTTGTTTTATGATTCTTGAGGCTTTGTTAGGGTTTTTGATTCTTAGGAGATCCATGACTTGATATGAACTTATATGATTAGTTTGAGTTGGTTTCTTGCATATATAACTTGGTTGTATGAAGGTTTAATTATATGAAATCATATTTCCATGTTAAGGGTTTCCATGGATGATTTAGATGAATAAAACATGTTATATTCTTTTCCTTATGACCTAAATGACATATATGAACCATATACTTGATGTAAGTTGGTTTTGTGGTGTTTTACTTGATGTGGTATGGTGTGGGGGAGCTTTGGGAACCATTCCCATGTGTTACCCCTGTTTTTCCCCTATTTTTTCGTCCAGTGGCATCCCAAACGCCCGTGTGGCTTTCAGTTCATGCACCAAACGCCCGTTTGGCAGTGTTACAGAGAGCTTCCACACGCCCGTTTATGCTTTCAGCTCAGTTTTCAAATGGGCGTTTCTCCCTCATAAGAACTCCGTTTGACTTGATTTTTAAACCCACAGAAACCTCTTGAAGTCTAGAACACTCTCCAATTAGAATCACCTCAAAATTATTTCTATTTTGTCAGTTATAATCAATCCATTTTGGTGTCGCCACTTTACCGGAAATCTGCACTCCTTCAACTTCGGACTTACGCCATTTCCTCCTCGATTTGAACCACGATACGGGACATATACCATTTTAAAGGTCTATGTGTCTAATTTCATATCCAAAAAACAAAACCCAATTCCAACTTCAATAACTCAATATATTCTTGTTTTACCACAGCTTGTACATTTCAAAAAATTGTCCGTTTTCGCCAAACTTCACCAAAACCCCTCATATTGCATTCCTTTCACTTCCTTGGCTCCCCTATGTGACTTATATGAAGTATATGCTTGATCAATTGATAATTATACTCTTATTTGACACTCCTTGGTCCTTACTTGCTTGAGTTTGATTGTCTGACTTCGTGATATCTATGAAATGGATTGGTTTGATTGAATGGCATGGATATGTGACCTCCTTGAGCTAATTGCATCTCTTAAGTGTTATGAATTTGTATCATCTCATAATATGTCACAACACTTCATGGGTATTGCCGTGCGTCTTATTTGGTATCATATCGAGTCATTTCTCACAAGTACACTTTATGCCTTCTCTTGTACAGTTCATCTCCAGGGCAGAGACTTACGAATCGAATAAGCACACGGTCTAGATTGTATCCTTGTATTTTCATCTTCCAAGTGAGGGTGTTTTCGTTCTAGATAATTATCAGCCCTATAACCCTTATGTGATATGTTTTGGCCAAAATCCTAATTATATATTTATGTATTGTTTTCAAGCAAAGTCTTTGAGTAAATTCTTATCGAGTAAATGTTTTCAAGGAATGAACCATTTGCAACGAAATGTATTGAAATGTTTTAACGTAACGAAATGTTTTGGCGAGATAACGCATGTCACGTTCACGTTTTTGGGCCCGGGGAAAATGTGTGAATGGAGACCGGTACGACATCGGGTCGTCGGATAAGTCATTACATATAGTACCCTTTGAGAGTATCTTACGCGACCGTGTAGTGTGGAAGGTGGAATACTCTTGAGCCGGTGGTTAACCCATCGAAGGAGCGGGTAGGAGTCATGAGCCCCCGTCTCATAACGTCACGTCATGAGGTGGTAGGGCCTTGCAAACCCTTCCACTGCCCCGGAGGTAGAAGGTTGGAATGTTTTACAATTATGTTCATGTTTATGTTACGTACCGTGCGGGAAGGCCGGGACACGGATTGCCCAAACGATTATGTTTTACAAACGCATGTATTATTATTTATTGTATGATCACGTATTCAAAGTATTAAATCATGTTCATTGTACACGGTCGGAGTTTGGTTGGAGATAACGCACGCTCACTCACCGAGCCATAACGATTATTCATGCATTACAAACTTAATGAATTTTAATATAAATTAGTCATAAAGACCGAGCATTGGTAAATGATTTCATGCCCTTCGTGGGAACTAAATTTAATAAAACCTTGCTCGGGATTTATGACTTGCATGTGCTTGTTTTTGTATATATACGTACAACTCCTGCTCACTCAGTCTTCTAGAGACTGACCCCTCTTTTCCCACTTTCTCAGTCTTTGCAGGTTTTGCTAGGCGAGAGTCAAGTCCTTGTGGTTTTCTTGAGTCTCACGTATACACTTAAGTCTCATTCCACGTTGTTTTATTTTAATTGTATCACGTCATGTATTTAAATAGGCCTGTGAGCCAACGCATGGTTTATGATTATGGATTTTGAATATTAATTATGGATAGATTGCATGTCTAGTTGAACCCGTTGTTAGGTGCATGTTAGATTTAATTATAATTATTAAGTGTTTGTGCTTGTAGCCATTAATGGAATTTATTATTGGCATGATTGCTTCCGCATTGCACTCGTACTATTTTTGGTTGTTTGGTACAAGTTAGATTCCGCCTAGCTAGGAAAGTTTTATTTTGTCACCCGTTCGCTATGAGCCCGGTTCATGCTGGATCATCTATTTCACGTGTGGACTAGACTTGTAGTGCGGGGGATGTGGTGCCTATCGTCACGGGTACTACAGGGATGTTACAACTCCCCTCATCTGTTAGATGGTTAGGGTAGGTACAACCCTTCCATCGCTGGAGAAAAGGTAGGTATGTCTGACTTTGGTTTCTGTTTGAATTTGAATATGAACTGAGGAGTTGGTTGGAATTTGAACTCGTACCCGCCGAGCGTTCTGTCTGTTTATCTAAGTTCGTGAAACGGGGGTAGATTCATAAATTAAGATAAAATTTGGAATATTATTTGTTAGGAATAGTACCCTAAAAAGCCGATTAGTGATAATCCGTTTTGGGACTTTCCTAGTATCACAGACAATCTTTGAATAATATACGATTGATTAATATCATAGGCAAACACTTCTTTATAAGCTCTTGTTTGGTATGCGTTTACTTTAGCTGTGCATGTATGAGAACTCCCCTAATCCTGATGACTTTAGGACTCTACCATTAAGGTGAAATGGTTCATGAAACGAGCCCTATTTCACATAAGTCATGATTAGTAAAATACTCCAAGCCGATGAGTCCTACAGACAGTGGGAGTGTCAACTTGACTCCTCTAAGGCTTGCTTGTGGGATCACGCCCTTAAGAAGGACCACTTTGTTTCATGGAGGTGCAAAGTGTATAGTTGATACGTGCGTGATACATGAGGGTGCTTACTTCAATGAGTAAGTTCATTGAGGTGCCCCGTGTAAGAAGATTCCTAAATGGGAAAGGAAGTTTCTATTTCAGGAAATGGAAACTTCCAGATTAGGAAATATCTCACGAGTCATTGATGTGATTAATTGATCCTTAGACTTGAGGTTCCATGTCACTTTATGAGTTAACTCTGTAGTCTTTGGTATAAGCTTTAAAGGGTGTCGCCTTAGACAGCTGATTCAAGGCTTATGCTGGGGCTGCACAAGTGACTCATGAAAGTGAATGAGAATCAAGAAAGGACCTACACTTGTATATGCAAGGTGATCTCTTATTGTGTAAGTCATTCATATGCCATATGGAGTCCTTGGCCAAGGCAGTAGATCAAGACATCAAGAAAAGGGTTTCTTGGATTGAGATCAAAATGGATATGAAATGCACTTAGCTTTAAGACCAGGTTATTAGGGTTCTAATTATTCCCTTACCCTAGATCTTGGTTGAGAGATAGTAAGTAGGAGGATTGTATCTCACATGAATCAATGACTTAAAGGTTCTGTCGAATCCGAACATTCCAATTCAGCTAGGGGTTAAACACCTGTTGCTAGACTATGGTCGTTTAATCTGTGGACTGATTAATTAATTAGTGAATTAATTAATTAGGGTCACTGCTAATTGAATTGAGAACCTAGAGGGTCACACACAACAACTTGGTTACATGAGTTAAGGCTTAAAAATGATTAAACGAGTTAATCGGGCCTAGAGGGTTCCACACGTGTGAAACCACACGTATGGGTCACGTGACTGGACACGTGTCATTGTGACACGTGTGCCGCACGTGATTGTTAAATATTAAATAATTAAGTTGTTAATTATATAATAGACTTTGGTTTAATTTTGAATTAAAAAGAAAGTCTTATTTTGGAGAAAAATAATCTAGTTAATTAATTACGAATTAATTAATTAGATAAAATAAGTTATTTATTTTAAATAAGTAAAGTATAAAATTATCCCAAAATAGTTTGGATATTTTAGCTCTCTTGAAAGTTGATTTGAATTTGGATTCAAAGTCAAAGTCAAAATTACTTGATGATCAAGTAATAGGAGAGAGGGGCCAAAATCCTTAGCCCATAAGGACTAGGGATTTTCGGTCCTCCCCTTTCTATAAATAGACCATCCTTTCTCCAAGATAAACGAAACCCTAGGTTAAGCCTAAACACTAACTAGAGAACTAGCATCCTTACTAGTTAGATTGTAGCCAAGTTGGTGGACTATCTCTAGAGAGCTTCAAGTTAGAAGTTTTGAAGATTCGAGCTTTACCAAAAAGTGGGGATCAAGCAAAACGATCAGAAGGGATGATGAAACGATTCTGAACCCAAAAGAAAACGAGTGAAAAAAACGAACCAAAGAAGATGGCGAAAATCGTTCGTCCATATCCTGAAGGATGATTTTTTTAACGAGGGTTTTATGGTTGGCAGATTTCTACTTTCGCAAAACTGGTTTTCGAAGGGAGTTTCAATCATGCCTTTCTCGTTTCATGTTTCTTTCTTTATGTTATGTTGTTAAGAACTTCCCTAACATGATTTGAATCTAGGTTGGTGTGGATTTATATCCCTACAATGGATTCTGAAGTAGAAAGAGACTTTCGAGGGACATGTTGCCATTACCGCATGAAGCGCGTTTGAGGGCGGCTCAAAACATGTCAAGAAAGCTACTACCCAAGTGAGTTTCTTGATCTCTACGAATTTGGATTCACGATTGCGAGTCTATGATCCTTTTGTTGGAAAAAAATTTAAATTTCCGCTGCTTTCTGATTCGTGTTTTCCAACATTATTAACCTAATAAAACACGCTTTGCTATGTTTGCTAAGTCTGCATGAGTTTGAACATATGCCTTAATATACGTATAAGTTAAGTTTTGATCGTTCTGTTTTGATAAGTCACCCTATATATATATTATCACGGGCAAATGTTTTGGCGGGCAAAAACTAATGCCGGATTCATGAACATTTAATTTTGAACGTGCTTTGCTCTGTATATATGTATAGTGTTCGTGTGTTAGCCCCTCACTCAGTCTTTGGACTGACCCCTCCCTCTTTACGTTTTTAGTTTGCATGTTTGCTTTGGAGTTCGAGCTAGGCTGCGTGTGTCGAGTATGTCAAGTTTTGTCAAGTCCGAGTCTGTCGCATTTCATACGATTTGGAACTTTTGTATAAGTACGAATATGAATTTGTATGCATTTTTTTATTTATGTTATGAATTTCGGGACAGGTTTCTAGGGCTAGTACGAACCCGTTTGCATGAATGATTTATGTTATGTTTTGGATTTTCGGGATTAGGAATTATGCTAGTTTGAACCCGTCACCTGTGTGCATCGTTTTGAAATTTTTGTTTGGCATGGTCACGCTTCCATATATTGGTTAATGTACGATGTTGTGCAGGGTCTACGTTCCACCTAGCTTAGGTTTGGTTTTGTTTTGTTTGTCTCCGTTCGCTATAGCTTGATACATATGCGAAGTCTTTGTTTCATCACATGTCTAGTTATAGTGCAGGGGTGTGGTACCCATCGCTTGGGGTGCTACATCTTATGTGGTATCAGTGCCCCAGGTTGTAAAACCGGGGTTCGGTGTCGTGTCGTGTCTGTCTAGGTCGTACGGCATAGGATAACTTGGCTATGTGCACTTTTGCATCATGGTTTATGCTTTGCGTGTGAAATTTTAATATTTGGTTGATTTATATAACACAATGCATTGCATCTTTTAATTGCTCTTAAGTGATTTAATTACGTGACATATGCACTTACTAGTCAACTCGCATATATCTCTATTGTAATTTTTGAGATTTCAGGATGCCACTCCATCGACTGAACCATGGTAGGTCTTTTACCAATCATATCTACAAAGTGTGATGGGATGGATCGAAGAGGTGCAATACTATCGAGTCACGGGGCAATCCAAGATTAATAAACAACGAGAAAAGTATCAAAAGCTTCAAATTGGAGGTCAACATGGGTCCGAAATGGAGGTAATTGCATTCATGGCACGCGCATTCCTAACATATTAAACTTTGTAACTAAATTGCCCTTCGTGTTATCATCACAATGTGTAGCATTTGTACATGCTCGAGTGACTCTATGATGCATTTCATCTACACATATAACCCAACATGCATATTTAGTGTTTATTTATAGCATGTTGCTTCGCTCATATGGACGAGTTTCGAGTCCTATGGAGTTGCAAGAGATGGATGAAGTAAGGGCCGAATTAAGGACCCTCCGTGAGATTGAGTTGCCAGTTAGGATGATATGAAGAAACATTGAAGAGGAACGAGTTTAAGAATTTTACAAGCGAAGTTGAAGATTTGGGAAGTGGGAACCCCCTTTGGAAATGAGATAATTGTCCAAGGAAGCTTCTATTGCGGGGGCATAAGGCACAATTGATCCAAGATTTGGGCTCGAAGAATAAGAAAGGTACCGAAATCGATTCATAAGAGGTAGTTTAGGGAAGGCGTCGAGGAGTCCCATTAACGAGGTAATCCGAGCAAATACAATCTGTGTTGGAATAAGAGTTCAACTCAAGACTGGGGAAACAAGTGTGACAAATTGTAACTCAGGGGCACAGTGATCGATTTACTTCTCAACCGTGGCTTGGGAAAAAGGAGTTTGATGAAAAGAACTAAGAGACTCTGGTCGGGTTTTTAATAGAATCCAAGGGAAGAAATAAAATTAGAAATGCAGGTTAGTAGTGCTATGGGCAAGGAAGTGGAAAGCAATTTCTACAATGAGGAAAGGTATTTATTCGGGAAGAATTCTTAGATGATATCGGTGAGAGAATTGGACTTCAGGATCGTCAAATTATCAAGTATATGGACCACCCTAGTGGCCATTTTGGGTTGATGAAAATATGGACAAGAGTATGAATAATAACCACAATTATGAAAGGGTCCGCCTATTTAAGCTAATCATATCAAGAAGTCGAAGCCTCGGGGTAGTTGAAGATTTATCAGGTTCGTGGACCACATAAGAGAAGTTCCACTTGTAGAGGTAAACTCGAGGGAGATTCGAAGGATACTAACAACCAGGAATTTTGGTAGCAAACCAAGGACCAAAGGATTTAAATTATCAAAACGAGACAAGACCAAACGCACACTCAAGAACGGGATTTCGGACTAAGGTGATTGGATAAAGATATAACTCAGTCATAGGATGAAGTCCGGGATGATAATTGAAGTATGAGACACATCAGGAGATTTCAAGGGCATGATCATGAGCAAAGAAACTCCGGCGTTGGTTCAAATCACCAAAAAGACAAAGTTCAATGCATCGGTGAACGGTACATCAAACATACATATCACGTGCATCATACATCTTTTAGCTTTGTTTTGTATGTGTTTGTTGTTTGTTACCTTTCGGGGTTGCTTGGAGTGTTCGAGTGCTTTGGCTTCGTGGTTAGTTGAGGGTCGTGCTTTGTAATGAACCGTACGGCATTTTGGAGGCCAACGCTTGGGAGCTTCATTTCGAACCGCGAGTTGAAGTGGTATTAGAAGGCCCATTTGGGTTGGAGAACGAGTGGTGGAAGTTCTTTAACAACCCCATTCGTGGTTCCGAGTTGTGGGTGGTTTGCATGGATTCAAACGGTGGGAGTTGAATCACTTTGGACCCTCCTATCGCGCGAAGATGTCCGAACTACTACTAGCCGGGATCGAGTTCGTGTAGAGCTTGGAGTGAAGATTCAAACCCCTTGGCGCGTGAAGACCTTTCTCGAGCTAACCCTCGTCGGGCCGTCATGAACCTCGAACTTGGGTGAATACGGGAGAGTTGCTCGTAGTTCTAACTCGAGCCTCTTTAAGGGGGAGAGTTTGTAACATCCCGACTTTTTGGTATTCTAGGTATGACGTTACGAGAGAGTTTAATTCCGTATTTATGTGATTCGCATGTTTTAAGTGTCAGTGTGTAATTTATTTAAGTTTTATGCGCTTTAGAATTTAATTAATTATTTGGGCTCGAATGCCCAATATTTGAAAGATTAGGGACCTAATTGCAATTAGGGTGTTTTGGCCTTCGTGGTAATCTTGAGCTCGAGGATTCAAATTCGAATTTCGACCCCTTCATTGAGTTCGTTTCAATGATTCGGATTCGATGAAATTAACTTTGTATTTTTCTCAAGTTGTTTGAGCCCTACCGTTTTAAAATCCGATCCGCTTGGATCGGATACCGTTTAACCCTACTCATTTTCTTTCAACCCGACCCGTATATACCCTTGAATGAGCTGAAAATCAGCTCATTCTCTCTCCCTCTTCACACAATATGGCAGCCATGGAGAAAGGAGGAAAAAGAAGAGAAGAAAGCTACCCAAGCTCTTGAGCTCAAGAACCCCGTCCCCGTTCGCCCGATCAATGATCCAAGGTAAGATTTGAACTCCTCTCTTCATGTGCTTCATTTCTACCTGATTGAATCTTGTTTTATTGCTTGATTTCTTGACTTTGATGAGGATGATAAATAGTGTGGGTTTCGTATTTTGGGGGTTCAGGCTCGTTTCGGAGTCCGATTTGTGCTCTTCTGTGTTCTATATGTGTTATTTAATATTATATGTTCGCTTTGTGCTGTTTCTTGGGGTTTGGGATGGTTTTTGGGGAGGTTCGAAACCTCCCCGTGTTGCAGTCGCCATGGCTGAAAGCTTGGTCGCGCCCGCGACCGTCATGCCGAGAGAGGTTC
Source organism: Lantana camara (assembly GCA_037501455.1). Lineage (NCBI taxonomy): Eukaryota > Viridiplantae > Streptophyta > Magnoliopsida > Lamiales > Verbenaceae > Lantana > Lantana camara. Next base: position 60,133,749 of record CM074857.1, on the reverse strand, counting down.
TGTCTTGCCTTCACGGCCGCGACTGGTTTCCAGTGCAATTTTGTCGCGGCCGCTACGCCCTCATACGTGCTCTATTTTGGCTGATTTTTGAACTGTAGAAATCTTTTTGAGTCTACAACATTCTCCAATTGGAATCACCTTAAAATTCATTGTAGTTTGTGAGATATAACCATTTGAATTTTGTGTCGCCACTTTATCGGAATTCTACTTTTGTTCAACTTCAAACCTACGCCATTTTCGCCTCGCTTTGAACCACGATTCGAGCCATATACCATTTGAAAGATATGTGTGTCTAGTTTTATTTACAAGAAGCAAAACTTAATTCTCATTTGTTAAACTCAAGTTATGATCTTTTTTCCTACAGCTTATCCATTTCGTAAAATTTCCAGTTTTCGTCCGTTCTCGCTCGGATCCACTTTTCGTGTTCTTCTTCCGCTTTTCTTGCACTGTTTCACCTCCAAACTTGTTCCTAACTTGTTTTATAATTTTATGTGTATGTACTTGTTCTTATATGCATTTTGTGTTACTTAAGTAATGTGAATTGTTTGCACGATGCACATATGCAACTCGTTATGCATCTCCACTTTGTAATATGCATTAATTGTGCAAATGAACTTATTCTAAGCATGCTATATGATATTAACTGAGTGTGTTGAGTGTGGAATGACTTCTTTTGCATGAAAGTGATTTCAATACGAGCCTTGCTTATGTGCTTGCATCTCTTAAGGGCTTATGCATATGCCGTGCGTCTATGAGGTTCATTCTCGAGTCTAAGTCTTGTCTTTTGCCTTCAGTTTGTTCAGGTGCACCCAGGGTGGTGTTTTGTCGATCAAGTTGATTTTGGGGTGAATCAAGAGCTTTATCTTCGGCTTCGTTTGGTATAAGGTGAGGTTAGGTTATAGTTAAACCTTAATGAAATGTGCCCCTTTTCGACTGCATGCGACTTATAAGCCTCTATGTATATGTAGATAAGTGTGAGATATGTATTTTGATGGTTTTGTCGTATGTTTGAAAGTATGAATGCTATATATGAGCCTATGTATGCTTAGTCTCGATTTTGATACGCTTTCGAGGTAAATATGTGTGTGGTATGTATGTACGATATGATAATTACGATATGCATGAGTTATGTTTGTCTATCTGTCAGTAGCGGGTTTTGAACTTTGGAATTTGATGGGCCCCGGAGACTTGTGCAAAGGAGCCCCGGGACGGTGTTGGGCCGTCGGGTCCACTCCTGAGTGCAGTCTCCATCCGCTTGAAACGATGTACCGGAACCCACCAGGAGGTTGGTTGGGGGATGGAGTCCTGAGGGTCAGAGAAGCATTGAGCACTCCCCTTATCTGTTAGATGGTTAGGGTAGGTACAACCCTTCTATCGCTGGAGAAAAGGTAGGTATGTCTAACTTTGGTTTCTGTTTGAATTTGAATATGAACTGAGGAGTTGGTTGGAATTTGAACTCGTACCCGCAGAGCGTTCTGTCTGTTTATCTAAGTTCGTGAAACGGGGGCAGATTCATAAATTAAGATAAAATTTGGAATATTATTAACCTAATAAAACACGCTTTGATATGTTTGCTAAGTCTACATGAATTTGGAATTAGGAAAATGACCTGAATGATGCTCTGTTCCTTTAATATTTTTCTCATTGAATACTTGCTTTGAATTTATTTTGACTTTTCTATTTATGAATGGTGGAAAATGTCTTGAATGATGGTTTGCAGCAAAAATGGTGGTTTGAAGTTGATGGCCCGGTAAATTTCCCTTTCCCAACTAATATATATATATATATATATATATACTTTATCATTTAGGATTCACATTTGGAAGATTCTCCAAAAGAATTAGACGGTCCCTTTGCAACTTTGATCATACTCATGGTTGGGATATCAAGCCTATGAGGTTTGAACTGTTTAATTTCTAGGCTTGGTTTTATAATTCATGGGAGATTTGGTTTTAAAATTCATGAAGAGTAAATTTGTCTTCTGGAATATTTTGTATGTATATTCTATTGTTTCCAATTGTTTCGAGCAAATGTTGAAGAAAACCTTTTAGTTAACAGGGTGCAGTTGAAATTTGAATGGTTGGAGGCAGGCTTGGTTATTCAAAATTCATGAAGGAAGAAGAAGTTATGTTAAATTTGTGGATTGTAATTCTGTTTAGGTGTTTAATGTTGGATTGTAATTGGCAGATTTATTTATCTTGGATTTTAATTCTATTCAAATGCTTATATCTTAATGTTTGGTACATTGTAAATTTGTACACAATAATAGTTGGTAAGACAAACTCAAACCCAAACTCAAACCCATGAACAAAATCAATGAATTAGTTTCACGAACCCATGATCCGAACTCGAACCGAACTCAAACTGGACCCTGTTACGAACTGAACTCGAACCTGATTTCCTTAGGTTTGTTAGGCTCGGGTTCGAGTTTGAGTTCATTAAATTACTTCACGAACCGAACTCGAACCTTAAAAGGTTCAGCTCGGCTCGGTTTGTTTGCATCCCTAATCTAATGCAAGCATTATTCAAATTATTATATTGATATGACCAATGTAAGAAATAGAGTTGATTTATGATATTACTTGTTGTAGGGATACGCTCAACCATCAAACGTGGAAATTCCTCAAATTCTGGATGTTCTATGATAGGGGAAGTGCTCTGCTTTCCAAGTCTTCTAGCTTATAAGGTCCTCGTTCTATTATCTTGTTAACCTTATACGACCTCTTCTAGGTTGGATAAAGTTTTCCTACCCGCTTCATGGTGTCGGACTTTCTGAGTATCAAGTCGCATACCTGGAACTCATGACCTTTAACCCTCCTATCGCACGGGTTAGTCCTCCTGCTCACCTTGTCTCAGGTCTGGAATATCTTCATATACTTTATCCCACCTGGTACTCTTAAAGGACCCAAAAAGGTGTACATCCTCCTTGTAGTTTCTTCATCTCTCATTGAAATCGTGGTACCTTCCTAACTTTGCCTCCTCGACATTCATATATTTCTTAGCTCTCACTAGGAATTCTTCCCAGTATGAAGAGATCCATTACTAATGACCTAAAAAGCTCTCCACGCCTTAAGCCTTGAGCAAACGCATTGGACTTCACGTTCAGCGTGGTAAAAGAAACCTCTAATCTTACTTTTGTGAACCGAACTGTGTAGCTATGAAGAGGTTCGCCATCTCTTTGCTTCACTACAAACAAGCTTACTGCTAGCGAATTAGTGGAGGAATATTGATGCGAACTGTTCAAACGAATGGATTGAGCCAGGGTGAAACTGACTGGACCATTCCTGATCTATTCCGGTGAATATTGTTAGAAAAACTCAGCATTTCACCCCTTCTGTATAACTATATAGCAGCTCTAGGTTTTCAAAGTGAGTCAAATTTTGTTGTGGATCGCTCGTTCCATCGTACTCTAGCAAGTCTGGGATCTTGCGGTTTACAGGAAGTTCATCTGCCATAACTTCCAGGTTGGATGGTCCACCTCTTCTCAACTCTGTATGGGCCTACCTATAATTTCTTCTCCATATTGTTTAGTCTTTTGAATAGTTTGACCGCCTAATCAGGGATGTGCTCGCCCCGGACATCCTGCCTGGTCCTTTGTTAGGTTGTTACTAACGTTTATGTTTATTGATTTGCTACCAACACCCCTGTTCCACTTGCCTCAGCGTTAGTGCACCCCTACAAGTTAATGTTGGAGATTATGTTAACTCCACCTGCTGGTTGGTTGGGACCTAGTCCAGCCTGAATAATAGGGGAAAACTCTTTAGGTTATCCTCTTCCTACTTGGTCGGGTTGGTGTTGGGAAAACGAAACAGAAACGCAGCGAAAATTTAAAATTTTTCCCAATAAGATAGAATCTAATCTTGGAATTCCTATTCTCAAATTCGTAGAGATCAAAAAACTCACTTAGATAGTAGCTTTCTTGACACGTTCTAGCCGCTTGACCCCAAAAAGCTCATTCGAATCTTTCAAGACTTCACGATAGTAGCCCTCTAGAGAATTAGTCCACTAACCTCGACCACGATCTGAATAGGGAGGATGCTAGTTCTATATTCGGTGTTTAGGCTCTAGGGTTTAGTGTATAATATTGGAGAAGGAGAATTTATCTATCACTCATCAAGGGGTTCAAACCCCTTGTATATATAGCTAAGGGTTCGAACCCCTAATCCTTAATGGAATAGGATTTTTATCCCTTTTGCTATTTGATTGCTTGTTTGGAGAGAAAGACTCTTACTTTGACCAAAAGTCTCCTTTTGACCAACTTGTCAAGCAAGAATAATATCTAACTCTCTTAGATATTTTATTTTACTTTATTTATTTAATAATAAATAACTCGAAGACTAATAATTAATTATTTATTAGACTTTATTTCTCCAACTTAGAACTTTAATATTAATTCATCATTAAATTAAAGTCTATTAAATAATTAATCAAGATTAATTATTTAACAACACTATTCACGTAAGTGACACGTGTCCCACACGGGCTTCACACGTGTGGACCCCACCAATCTCCTATTGGTCCGATCAACTAGTTTAATCGATTTCAAGCCTTAACCCACGTGACCGGGTTGTTATGTGTGACCCTCTACGTTCTTAATTCAATTAGCAGTGACCCTAATTAATTAATTCCTAATTAATTAATCAGTCCACAGATCATACGACCATAGTCTAGCAACAAGTGTATGACCCCTAGCTGAATAAGAATGTCTCAATTCGAAAGAACCTTTAAGTAATTGATTCATGTGAGATACAATCCTCCTACGTCTCATCTCTCAATCAAGATCTAGGGCAAGGGAATAATTAGAACCCTAATAATCTTGATCTTAAAGTTAAGTGCATTTTATATCCATTCGATCTCAATCCAAGAAACTCATTTCTTGATATCTTGATCCACTGCAATGGCCAAGGACTCCTAGATAGCATATGAATGACTTACACAATAAGGGATCAACTTGCTAATTCAAGTGTAGGTCCTTTATCGATTCTCATATACTTTCATGTGCCACTTGTTAAGAATAATGCCCTTAAAGCAGATGTTTGCTTTACTATTTCCTTGTGAAATCACAAACAGTCTTTGAATAATAAACGAGATGATTTTGTTCATAGGCAATCACTTCTTTATGTGCTTATTTATTTCTATTTGGGTTGACTCTGTTTTGCATGTATTGAACTCTCCTAATCCGATGAGGCCGTTAAGAACTTTGTCGTTATGGAACGACACATGAAATAAGTTCTTAACTCCATAGGCGAGGATTAAAAACTTCTCCAAGTCGATGAGTCCGACAGATAGTAGGAGTGTCGACCTTGACTCTGCTGAGACTTGCTTGTGTGATTATGTCCTTTTGAAGGATCACTCAATTTCATGGAGTGATAAGTGAATACGATGATGCGTTCATAATACATAAGGGTGATTGTTACAAGAACTTCATCACTGAGATGTCCCGCGTGAGAACATTCCTAAATGGGAAAGGAAGTTTCCTGAAACTTCCAGAATAGGAAATATCTCATAGGTCAATGACGTGATTCATTAATCCTTAGACTTGAGATTCTGTGATGTCTCATATGAGCTAACTCTGTAATCTTTGATATAGGCTCAAAAGGGTGTCACCATATAGACACCTGAACCACGACCTATGTTGGGATTACACAAGTGGCATATGTAGAATTAGTAGAATCAACAAAGGACCTACACTTGTTAAGAACAAGGATGATCTCTTACCGATTGAGTTGTTCGTAGTCCATTAAACATTAAACCCTTGGCCAAGGTGGATAAAAGATCAAGACATCTAGAAAATGGGGTTTTCTAGGATTGAGATCGAAATGGATATGAAACAAACTTAACTTTAAAGATCAAGAATATTTGGGCTCTAAGAATATTCCCATGCCTTGGTTCTTGATTAAGAGATGGACTTGTAGGAGGATCGTATTTTACTGATTGTCATTGACTGAAAGGTTCTTCAATTCATTTCGTTATTCAGCTAGGGGTCACACACCCATTGCTAGATTACGGTAGTGTGATCTGTGAAGTGATTAATTAATTAGGGAATTAGTTAATTGTTGTTATTGCTAATCGAATAATGAACCTAAAGGGTCACAAATGCCAGAACACGAGGGTTATGGTAGGATGTTAATATGATTAACGAAGGATCAAAATAGTTGATCGAAATGGGCATAGCACGAGGCTGATGCCACGTGTCATGTACACGTGGCTTCACGCGTGTCCCATTTTGTGTGATTTATTTCACACACGAATTCTTTTCTAGAATTAATTAATTAAATTGTAATTAATTAATTTTAGTCTTTTAATTAATTATGAATTAATTGTTAAGACTATTCTCAAATAAACTTAACCTAATAAATAATTAATTGAGAATTAATTAATTTATTGAATACTGAGTTTTAACTTTAGGAAAGTTGAAAAGTCCAACTTCCTATTATAGGAGAGAGAAGGTTATTCTTGCAAGACTTGGAGAACAAGTTGGGAACTTATTTTCTCTAATTAAATTAAATAATTAATTAGTTAATTAGTGAGCAAGAAAACAAAGTCCACTAGGTTTAGGATCCCTAAGGATTTTCGAACCATCCTTGTATTTATACTAGGGGTGGTGCTTCTCTTATTCTTTAGACCAACACTCACGAAATGTTAAGTTTTTGAGAAAATTAAAAGAAAAGTTTTCAAAGAAAAAATTATCCTAGCCATTAACAGAAGCTATAGAACTAGCATTCTCACTTGCTTGATCGTGTTCTAGGACTAGTGTGGATACGCTTTGGAGGCCTTCTACTTTGGAGTCTAAATCGAAGGACCGTTCGAGGGACTTTCCGCTTGAAGGGTGTTCATTAGGCGGTAACGACATCACAAGAAAGCTTCAATTAAAGTGAGTTTCTTCTCATTCCTAACGTTACAGTATGAAAATTACAAGACAACGATTAAACTTGTGAAAAAAATTTTAAACTTCCGCTGCTCAACTCTTTCGTGTTTTCCAACAAGTGGTATCAGAGTCACCTTGCAATGTTCGTATTGTCTATTTACTGCTTTATGAATTTTGATGAAAATTCTTGAATTTGAGTATATGTTGTGTCTTCATGGTTTTTGTTTGAAATACGAAGTTGCCGGATCAAAACTGTTTCTTGAAAATTTTGCGAAAATGGTTTCCTGATTAATCTTGTTTTAAGCTGTTTAAATTCAGATTATTTAGAACTGTTTTAATTCGAAACGAAAATTGGAATTTTGAAAATTATGACACGAATTCGGAAAGGGAGTATAGCCGCGCGCGATAATGTGCGACCTTGTGCGTTTTCGCTGCCGACCCGCCTTGTCTACCCCCGCCCGGGCGAGGCGCACGCGTACGTGCAATATTGCTACGCAACGCACGCGGCCTTGCGCGTACCCCTGTGCGCTGCTGCACTGCACTGCTGACGGCCTACTCGCGCACGCCTTGTGCGCGTGCTTGTGGGCTGTCCCGCGCGCCTCGCGCGGGCTGTCCCGGGATGCCTTTTTCGTATCGTGTTTTCGGTTTCGTCGAAATCCCATTTTGTAATATCTGATTTTATTTTAAAATTTTGATTTTAATTTTATAAAATTATTTATTTGAAATAATAATAAAATTTGGGATTTTATGAATCAAAGTCAAGTTCTATTTTTCGAGAAAATAATAAATATCACTTTGAATGATATTGTAGACAAAAATTTAATTTTGAATTAATTGTTGTTTTGTCTAGGTTTAGTGATTCGATTTTGAATAAATTCTTGAATAATGAACTGTATTGAAATTACTTAAGTTAGCTGTAACTCGAAGTCAAGGGAATTTTAAATTTAATTGGTAAATTTAAATTCAAGCGGAAGCATGCTAGTTTAGGTGATCATGGGTTAGTCTTATGTATGGTTTTAAATTTAGCACATGGATGATTTCAATTGGGGTCGGAGCCCCATAGTTGTGCTTTTTCAATTGGGGTTGGAGCCCTAGTTATGTGCGTACTGTTATGTGTTTATTATCTGGCTTTCCTTATTACTATTTTTGGGACGGGGTATGCCCCGTGTACTTGTCTATGGTCAATATGAAAATTGAGTCATATTACTTTATGTAAAGAGGTAGAACTTAGGAAGTGAGGTTTTTATTTTCATTTTGGAGACAAGCACCCATGGAATAAGAAGGATCCACATGGAGCACTTGAAGAATGGTGGCCATAAGAAGATCCCTCAAAGTGTTTAGAAGGGTTTCTATTAATGTAATTGATAGGGCATTTTATCCATTAAATTTTGTACCCCTATGTGATATGAATTGTCTTATGTGGCATGAATGTTAGAACTAGCGATTTTGGAGTGGCTCCCAAAATCACATATAAGATAGGATACCCATGATCATCACATAATTAGTATCATGCTAGGACATGTTATCCGCTCATTGCTTCTGTGTTGCACTTTATGTGAAACTGCATTAACAAGACAATTAAAATTTGGATAACATTATATGTTGGTGAGGTCATTCAAAAATCCCATTTAAATATTCAGTAAAATTAGAATAAATAGTTATTTTATCATGGTAATAAAATTCCTAGCATTCCATCAATAGGATTTAGGACTTAATAAGTGAAACTAATTGCTGTCTCACGAGTCGTGGGGTAATTAGCGTAGCTTATTAACTCTTAGTTTCGCAATTAATTATTTTAAATAATTAATATTTCTTGACCATTTTAGAATGGGCGATGTCTCACGAGTCGATGTATCCATCCTCGAATCAAACAAGTTGACGGGGCCCAATTACTCTGATTGGCTTCGGAATCTAAAGATAGTTTTAGATTTTGAAAAGAGAAGATATGTTCTCTTCGAGGGAGAGCCTGTCGCTGAAGGCGAGGCTCCAACTCGGGCCGAAAGGGACATGATTACGAAATGGTCTGAAGATAATCTTCAAGCCCGTTACCTCATTTTGGTCACCATGTCTCCGGACATGTAGAGGCAACACGAGTCAATGGACAACGCTTGGGAGATTTACGACCATCTCGAGCAATTGTACCGTCCCAAAGAGCGTGTTCTAAGGTACAACACCTCTAAGGAGCTCTTTCATCTCAGAATGAAAAAAGGTACAAGTATCCTTGAGCATGGTCTCAAGTTTCTTGCTTTGAACGAGAAACTGACCTCCATGGAAATGCCACTGAGTGAAGAACTAGCTGTGGACTTGTTGCTCGCATCGCTTCCACCATCGTTCAATCCTTTCGTGTTAAACTTCAACATGAATCATCCTCATGCTACTGTAGCTGAGTTGATTAATCAGCTTGTGACTGCTGAAGACACGATCAAGAAGGATCGCAAAGTAATGATGGTCACCTCCTCTTCTGGGCCTTCTAAAGGCAAAGGGAAGAAAGTTCCCAAGAAGAAGAGATCTCTTAAACCCGAAGGAGGGGTTAAAAAGAAAAAGGCCAGGAAAAGAAAGGATCAGAGAGAGGACATTTGCCATCATTGTGGCAAGAAAGGGCATTGGAAGAGGAACTGCCAAGAGTACAAGAATACTCTAAAGAAAGGTGCCTTTATTGTTGAAGTAAATCTATCTATTGATTCTAATTCTTGGGTACTTGATACCGGCTGTAGAGCTCATATCTGTAATGATGTACAGATGCTAAATGAGGTCCGATAGCTTGAAGAAGGAGAATGCGTCTTAAAGGTTGGGAATGGATCAAGCGTATAAGCCCAAGCCATTGGGACGTGTAGATTAGATTTAGGTGTCTTTACTTTAGTTTTGAACAAAGTCCTTTATGTGCCTTCTATTATTCGTAATATTATTTCCATTCCAATATTAGATTGTGAAGGATATGAGACTTTCTCTAGAAATGAAAACTTTTATCTTAAGAAGAATAAAACTTCCGTTTTGCTTGGTACATTATCTAATGGACTTTATACAACTAAAGACACCAATATTCTGAATATACAACAATTAAACAAACGCAAAAGGAGATGACAAGATCTTGGCTTCTTTATGGCATGCACGTTTAGGCCACGTTTCCAAGGATAGGATTGCTAAGTTAACTAATTTAGGATCATTCTATGATAATGAACTTAAAGAGTTAACTCATTGTGAATCATATCTTAAAGGAAAGATGGCCAAAACTCCCTTTAATGGTAAAGTGGAACGTGCCACTGAAGTATTGGATTTAATCCATACTGATGTTTATGGACCACTTAGTGTAAGCACGAGAAATAATCATCAGTATTTCATTACCTTCATAGACGACTTTAGTCGTTTTGGTTATGTGTACTTAATGAAGTATAAATCCGAAGCCTTTGAGAAACTCTTGGAATTCAGAAGGAGGTTGGGAACCAAATTGGTCACAAGATTAAGACACTTCGATCCGATCGAGGTGGCGAGTATCTAAGTGACGAATTCCTTAGTCATCTCAGAGATAATGGAATTCTCTCTCAGTGGACTCCTCCGGGAACTCCTCAATTAAATGGAGTTTCGGAGAGAAGGAACAAAACCTTACTTGATATGGTTCGTTCCAATGATGAGCTTCACTGAATTGCCACCTTCATTTTGGGGTTATGCCTTAGAATCAACAGTTAAGATTCTGAATCTTGTTCCCTCCAAATCTGTACCCAATACCCCATTTGAGATGTGGTTTGGCAAAATCCCTAATTATTCTTACTTAAGAATTTAGGGTTATCCTGCTTACGTGAAGAGGACAGTGGGAGATAAGCTTGAAGCTAGATCAAGCTTATGTAACTTCGTAGGATATCCTAAAGAGTCAATAGGATATTATTTCTACGATCCTCTTGAACAAAAGGTTTTTGTGTCAAGAAATGCTACTTTTCTTGAGGACTCGTTCCTTAAAGAAAAGAAAGGCAAGATCACAGAACTCAAAGAGGTTCCAGACCAAGGTCCCACGCCAAGTTCGAAGAATAACGTCCCTCAGCCAATCGCACAAAGTGATACACGCGAAAATCCTCCTCTAGTAAGACGTTCTAAACGTATTCCTAGACAACCAGAGAGATGGTATGGTTTTCTCCACCAAACATCTCAAATGGATAATGATCCATTAATTATGAGGAGGCACTGTTGGATTCGGACTCTGAACAGTGGAAAGAAGCAATGAAATCCGAGATGGATTCCATGTACTCTAACCAAGTTTGGACCTTGGTTGATCCACCTGATGGGATCAGGCCCATAGGGTGCAAATGGATATATAAGCGTAAGCTTGGAGTAGATGGAAGCGTGGTAGCCTTTAAAGCATGATTAGTTTCTAAGGGTTTCACTCAAAGACCAGGTGTAGACTTTGATGAAACCTTCTCCCCGGTTGCAATGCAAAAGTCCATTCGGATCTTGCTTGCCATTGCTGCATATTATGACTATGAGATATGGAAAATGGATGTGAAAGCTGCCTTTCTCAATGGAGACATTGACAAAGACATTTACATGGAGCAACCCATAGGTTTCAAATTCAGTGGGAGCGAACAAAAGGTTTGTAAGCTCCAAAGATCAATCTACGGATTGAAACAAGCTTCTAGGAATTGGAACATTCGATTTGATGAAGCAGTCAATTCGTTTGGCTTTATTCAAAATCCAAATGAGTCCTGCATGTACAAGAAAGAATTGGAAACCTTGGTTTAATTTCTAATACTTTATGTAGATGACACCCTTCTCATTGGGAATGCGAAGGATGACATGAAAGTAACAAAGTCTTGGTTATCGAACCAATTTGAGATGAAGGATCTTGGTGATGCATCCTACATTCTCGGTATAAAGATCTATCGGGATAGATCTAGGAGATTATTAGGATTATTACAGTCGGATTACATAGACAAAATACTAAAGAGTTTAGTATGGAAGAATCCAAAAGTGGAAGACTTTCGATGGGCCCGGGAACAGTTCTTTCGAAGAAGCTGTGTCCCAAGACTGAACTTGAAAAGTTCAGGATGTCCAAAATTCCTTATGCATCAGCCATAGGAAGCATAATATATGCGATGCTATGTACTCGACCGGATGTGGCTTATGCACTTAGCGTGACTAGCCGATTTCAATCTAACCCTGGCGAAGGTCACTGAACTGCTGTAAAGAACATCCTTAAGTACTTGCGAAGAACTAAGGATTTGTTCTTGGTTTATGGGGGCCAGCAAGATCTTGTCATTAGAGGATACTGTGATGCAAGCTTTGCATCAGACATGGATGATTTTAAATCCATGTCAGGATACATATTCTACTTGAACGGCGGAGCAGTGAGTTAGAAAAGTTCCAAGCAAGCGACCACTGTAGATTCGACCACTGAGACCGAATATTTAGCTGCAAACGACGCAGCTAAGGGAGGTGTTTGGGTAAGAAACTTCATCCACGAGCTGGGTGTAGTTCCTAGCATTAAAGATCCCATTACAGTGTTTTGTGACAACACCGGGGCCGTTTGCTCAAGCAAGAGAACCAAGATCTCACCAAAGGACCAAACACATTTTGAGGAAGTATCACTTAATCCGTGATATCATCAAGAGAGGAGATGTGCAAATTGAAAGGGTCACATCGGCAGAGAACATGGCAGATCCGCTTACAAAAGCCCTTAGTCAACAGGCTTTCGAAGGACATCTTCAGAAGATGGGTCTTAGATTAGCACCTGAGTGGCTTTGACGGGCAAGTGGGAGATTATTAGGAATAGTGCCCTTAAAGCAGATGTTTGCTTTACTATTTCCTTGTTAAATCACAAACAGTCTTTGAATAATAAACGAGATGATTTTGTTCATAGACAATCACTTCTTTATGTGCTTATTTATGTCTGTTTGGGTTGACTGTGTTTTGCATGTATTGAACTCCCCTAATCTGATGAGGCCGTTAAGAACTTTGTCGTTATGGGAACGACACATGAAACAAGTTCTTAACTCCATAGGCGAGGATTAGAAACTTTTCCAAGTCGATGAGTCCGACAGACAGTGGAAGTGTCGACCTTGACTCTGCTGAGACTTGCTTGTGTGATTATGTTCTTTTGAAGGATTACTCAGTTTCATGGAGTGATAAGTGCATACGATGATGCTTTCATAATACATAAGGGTGATTGTTACAAGAACTTCATCACTGAGATGTCCCGCGTGAGAACATTCCTAAATGGGAAATGAAGTTTCCTGAAACTTCCAGATTAGAAAATATCTCACAGGTCAATGACGTGATTCATTAATCCTTATACTTGAGATTCTGTGATGTCTCATATGAGCTAACTTTGTAATCTTTGATATAGGCTCAAAAGGGTGTCTCCATATAGACACCTGAACCACGGTCTATGTTGGGATTACACAAGTGGCATATGTAGAATTAGTAGAATCAACAAAGGACCTACACTTGTTAAGAACAAGGATGATCTCTTACTGATTGAGTTGTTCGTTCCATCAAACATTAAACCCTTGGCCAAGGTGGATAAAAGATCAAGACATCTAGAAAATGGGGTTTTCTAGTATTGAGATCGAAATGGATATGAAACGAACTTAACTTTAAAGATCAAGAATATTTGGGCTCTAAGAATATTCCCATGCCTTAGTTCTTGATTTGGAGATGGAGTCGTAGGAGGATCGTATTTCATTGATTGTTATTGAATGAAAGGTTCTTCGATTCATTTTGTTATTCAGCTAGGGGGCTACACACCCATTGCTAGATTACGGTAGTGTGATCTGTGAAGTGATTAATTAATTAGGGAATTACTTAATTGTTGTCACTACTAATCGAATAATGAACCTAAAGGGTCACACACAAATGCCAGAACACGAGGGTTATGGTAGGATGTTAATATGATTAACGAAGGATCAAAATAGTTGATCGAAATGGGCATAGCACGAGGCTGATGCCACGTGTCAAGTACACGTGGCTGCTACATGTCACGCGGCCAATGTGGCTGCCACGTGTCATGTACACGTGGCTTCACGCGTGTCCCATTTCGTATGATTTATTTCACACGCGAATTCTTTTCTAGAATTAATTAATTAATTTTAGTCTTTTAATTAATTATGAATTAATTGTTAAGACTATTCTCAAATAAACTTAACCCAATAAATAATTAATTAGGAATTAATTGATTTATTGAATACTGACTTTTAACTTTAGGAAAGTTGAAAAGTCCAACTTCCTATTGTAGGAGAGAGAAGGTTATTCATGCAAGACTTGGAGAACAAGTTGGGAACTTATTTTCTCTAATTAAATTAAATAATTAATTAGTTAATTAGTGAGTAAGAAAACAAAGTCCACTAGGTTTGGGAACCCTAGGGATTTTCGAACCATCCTAGTATTTATACTAGGGGTGGTGCTTCTCTTATTCTTTAGACCAACACTCACGAAGTGTTAAGTTTTTGAGAAAATTAAAAGAAAAGTTTTCAAAGCAAAAATTATCCTAGCCATTAACACAAGCTATAGAACCAGCATTCTCATTTGCTTGATCGTGTTCTAGGACTGGTGTGGATACGCTTTGGAGGCCTTCTACTTTGGAGTCTAAATCGAAGGACCGTTCGAGGGACTTTCCGCTTGAAGGGTGTTCGTTAGGCGGTAACGACATCACAAGAAAGCTTCAATTAAAGAGAGTTTCTTGTCATTCCCAGCGTTACAGTACGAAAATTGCTAGACAACTATTAAACTTGTGAAAAAAATTTTAAACTTCGGCTGCTCAACTCTTTCGTGTTTTCCAACACCACTTGTGTAGCCCCAGCATAAGCTTTGAATCAGTTGTCTAAGGCGACACCTTTTAAAGCATATACCTAAGACTATAGAGTTAGCTCACAAAGTATCAATGGAACCTCAAGTCTAAGGATCACTTAATCACAACAATGACTCGTGAGATATTTCCTAATCTGGATGTTTCTATTTCCAGAAATAGAAACTTCCTTTCCCATTTAGGAATCTTCTCTCACAGGACACCTCAGTGTAGTTACTTAGTATAAGCAAGCACCCCTATGTATCACGCATGTATCAACAATACACTTTTCACCCCATGAAACAAGGTGGTCCTTCTTAAGGGCGTGATCATACGAGCAAGCCTTGAATGAGTCAAGTCGACACTCCCACTGTCTTTAGGACTCATCGGCTTGGAGTGATTTCTAATCATGACTTATGTGATATAGGGCTCGTTTCATGAACCATTTCACCTAAATGGTTTAGTCCTATAAGTCATATTGATTAGGGAGTTCTTATACATACACAGTTAAAGTAATCAAACAAGTGCATATAAAGAAGTGTTGCCAAAGTCTGTTTATTATTCAAAGATTGTCTGTGATTTACAAAAGGAAAGTACTAAAGCGGATATACAATCGGCTTTAAGGGCACTATTCCTAACAGTTGGATCATACTTCCTATCGTAATTAGGCGTTGCGCCCCTATCAAAGCTGGTAGGACATGCCCCCTTCCGCCCGTAGAAAGACACTTGTACCTATGTGGCCGAGACGTCCACAGCTGCCTCCTAATTGATCAAGGTGGTTGCGTTCTGACACTCCTATAGTTGTACCAAAGTAGTCGATTCACCTGCAAATATCTTGTAATATCCCGCCTCTCAGGTATGCGTTACGGGTGCGTTACGTGTGTAATTTAATTACTTATTTACGCACTTATGTGATATTCTAATGATTATTTGATTATTTGAAGATATTTGAATTTATTTTTTTAAGTATGAATATGAAATTTGAACGTTTTTGCCTCTATACCTCGTATTTTACTCTATATGTGTCCGAATTTAATTCTGTTTCTTGCAAATTTTTGGTACATGTGAATTATATGAGCTATGAACTTGGTTTTATGCTCGTTTTATGATTCGGAGTTTATTTGGTTTGGTTTTGTCTCGTTTTTGTTTTTCGAAACCTAGAAGGGGCTTAAGGGCATTAAAAGCACCTCGGGTTCCGCGTATCTTGGGCTAGGGAATTTGGATTCGAATGCCGAAAGAGGCGTTGAACTTGTAACGAAATTTGGGAGCTTTGGAACCTAACTTTTTATTTTTCTATGTTCAGTTGGACCTTCGAAATTCTACCGAAACGAGCATCTAGCACCTAAGAGACACCCTTTGACTATTCTTGAGCTAGTGGGCCCACCTTAACTCCAAATAAACCCAAACCTTGACAAAGTAACTTGAGTTAATCCATCTCTCCCTCCCCTATCAGCCATTTCAAACCAACCCTCCAAGAAAGAAGCAAATTTCAGCTCCAAGTGAAGGAAAGGAAGAAGAAAGAGAAGCACTATTCCAATTTCAATCCTTTGAGCTCAATACTTATCCATACTCCCTCATTTCTTGAAGGTAAATGTATTTTTATGTTTCTAACTCTTCTATGATTCTTTTCATCCTTGAAATTCATGATGTGATGATGGTTTGATGTAAGCTTGGAGATGTATATGAATAGTAAGGGTTTGCTCCCATTTTCATGAAAACTTGGCATAGCTTGAATTTGTAGCTGAATTTATGCATATTTATGGATCATATGAACTTTTTAACTTCAATTCTTGACATTAAATACATGGTAGTTGACGGATGATCAATATTCTATTAATGAACTTGATTTAAATTTGGAAGAACTTGGGAATTCTTGCATGAATTCATGAACTTATGCATGGTTAACTTGAGAGTTGATGGTATTGCATGAATTGTGGTCTTTGTGAGTTATTTTGCTGCTATTGTTGCCTCATTGTCCTCCCTTTCTTACTGCTGCTGCTACTTAGAGATGGAACAGGGGAAGAACTTCCATGGCTGCTGCTGCAAGAAGCCAACTGCACGGGGTAACGGGCGTTACCCCAAATGTGTTACGGGAGAGTAACGCCCGTTACTCTCCTTGGCTGCGGGACTACCTCCATTAACGGGGGTTAATCCTTTTGTTCTGGAGCAAGGTAACCCCGGTTACCTGCTGAAGAGCTGCTGCGACTGTGGGCTTTAACGCCCGTTTCTTCAGGAAGCTTGAGGGAGGGTAACTCCCATTACCTTCCCTCCCTTTTGTAATCCGTGTGTGTTGATTTGTTGTGTATTTCTTGCATGATATATGTAATTTATATGCTTCTTTATTATCTTAATTACATTGTTAACATGTTAAACGATGTATTATAATTTATGTTTTAAACCATGAACGTGAAATAAGTGCTTACATGCAAAGTACGAACTTAGGTGATCAAAGTGTGACTTTATTCCATTCCATTTGCATCATGTACATTTATCTACATTTTTCGAGCATCTATTTGGTACATTTTGAGTCTAAGAGTGTCTTTTATTGTTTGCTTTGCATAGAGGATCTTCCCGGTGACGACGCTCTTGCTCCTTAGGTGTCCGTTTTACACTTTTGTCCCCACTACACGCGTATTCAAGGTGAGATTTTGTTCTTTTAGCTATGATGACCTACGACCCTATGTGTTTTGAAGCCTCGCATGCGAAATATGTATATTATACATTAAATATGTGTATGATATGTATATTAAGGGCTTGTCCCATTTGTCATATGACTTTGATAACGATTTGTATATGTATATAAGTTATTTTGCATTTGATTTGGGAATTTTGGATAAGTGTGTGTGTGTGTAAGCGAGATGTGAACTTTGAATAAAGCTTTGTGAAAATTATGCCTTTTGAGTTATGCATTTGGGCCCCGGATAGTGGTATGGTATCTCGGGACGGCCGAGGGGACGCCGAGCTCTTCCATCAACACTTTCTATGTGAGAGTTTCACCCGACCTCAGGAGGTTGGGGAAGGGTGTTACTCTTGAGCCGGCGGTAGTAATCACCGATGGTTTCAAGGAAGTGATTAAGCCTTGTCTCGTGAGTTTTGCCGATAGCTAGGGCTGTCAACCCTTCTATCACCCGGAGAAAGGATGGTTTATGATTTCGTTTTGATTATGCCTTGTTTATGAAAGTTAGAGGTTGACTCGTTCTCGCCGAGTCGTGTGACTTTGTATGGTCTATGGAACGAGGATGGATTCATAATTACTTAAAACTTATCATTTTGGCCCGTGGCCTTAACTTATTCTAAGTATATACATATCTATCATGGGAAGAGTTTTAGCTTGCAAAAACCATTCTCGGTTCATGGATCTCTTTATGAATTTCGTTAAGTGCTTTGCTCTATAGGTATTATGGGTGCGTGTGTAACCCCCTCACTAGTCACTAGGACTAACCCTCGTTGTCGTGTCTTCTTTTTCCCTCTTTTGAGTTGCAGGTACAGTTAGAGTCGAGCAAGGCGACAAGTGTTCTACTAGTCTTACTTGTGGTGTAGCTAGAGTCTTCATATGCATTGTAGTGGTTTATAGCTTTGTTATTTATGAACTATTTTGGAAGATATGTATTTTGATACTTAATTACGAATTGATACTTGTTCTATTTTGGCTCGGATGGGCATTGTACACTTGTATATGGTTATAGCATGCTAGTATGGAAATATTTTGACAAATATGTTGATCTTGGGATTTCTACTCAGTTGATTTATTGCTTCCGCTATATTATTGATTGATATGCACCCTAATTGAGGGTTTAGGCCACCTAGTTAGAGTGTGAGTTTTGTCTGTCACCCGTTCGCTATTGTTTGATGGGTGTGTGGATCTTTCCATTCCGTTACACGTGTTGGACTCTAGTACGGGGGATGTGATGCCCTACGCTTGGGGTGTTACATCTCTCTTGTAACGCTTTAGGCATGACTGTTCGAATCGCTTCCTGTACGGCTCTATGGATTTGGGGTGAGGGAGTGGATTTCCTTATTGCTTCCTGCATTAGATCTATGACTCTCCCGTTAAAATCTTTCCATGTCAAACGCATAGGAGTTTCAACAAGTCTTGTGATATTTTCGATTGCTTAACCTATTTGGCCAGTGGTGTATACATATCTTCCATCCTCCGGTTGTGGAGTGCCTGTTGGATCGGAGGGAGAGTGGCAAGCCAGACAGGCACGATGGCAGATATGTCTCCTGGCTAGACAACAGACACAATAGCAGATCCGTCCCCATGATCTGCTGGTTTTCTGAGGCTTGACCAATGGGTATGACGCCGGATTCATCTCCAATGGGTTGTTGGTCGATAGCTTTTCGGGTGCCGGACCTAACTCCCTCGACCAAAGGGTTCTCCGTCATCAAATCAATCGACAGATGCATGGATCCATCCACTCTCTTCTCCGTATCCTTTGGTGTCATAACAAATATTTGAAAAGAAAATCTCATGTCTCAACTCAAGATTTCCCAGAGACGGCGTCAAGTGATGCTTGATAAATTTTAGCACCGCTAAAATTAAAGAAAATAGACGAAATAATGATATATCATTTTCGAAATAAACGAATAATAGAGATAATCTGAACAAAGGAATTAGAGTTTATTATTACTGAGAAGAACAAAAATAAAGAATAGTAGAGATATTAGAGAAGTTTTTCTACAACAATGTGTATTGGAGAAAAAGATGATTGCTCCCAAATGCTAAGGATTCTCTCTTTTAAGGAAAATAAATTTCTATTTTCTAGGAAACAAATCTTCCACTATTAGAAGTCGTTGTACCCACCTTTTGAAATTGGTCCTTATCCTCTTTTCTCTCTATCCCCACTACTTACCCTCTCATCCTTATCTTGGACCAAGTTTACTTTTCAAGTTGGGTTATGGCGAAACAGTCCTGCCTGCCTGCCTGCCTGCTGAGTTGGAGCGTTTGTTGGTCCTACTATCATTTGAACTAGTTGTAAGATAGAAATAAAACCTCAATTTGACTTAATAATATAAATATGCATCAGGTGAGAGTTAGTGGCTCAAAGTTTGAAAAATTTATGTTTGAGGTCAACAACACATAACATATTTTTCCTAAACCCCCTAATCACTTAAAAAGACTGGGTTGCCCTTACGTTTTTCCTACCGCCAGTCCAAATTTGCTTCCTCCAAACCTCTGTTTTACTAAGTCTCACCAGCCCCAATCGGAGTCTTCTTTTTCAAGCTTGCTTTGCGCGATTGGTGCCGTAATTTTCATCTGGCGACGGAGAGCAGGACAGTAAAGTATATCAAGGAAGTGTATGAGGCCTTTTGTCGTTCTAGTTTTGAATGTTTGATGTTGTATTCTGTCCTGTTCTGTTTGTATTTCATTTCCATTTTGGTTTATATCTGCAATGTTTAGCTAGAAATGGTATTGATGCCAACTAATGCTTCAATGGTTGTTAATAGGCAGATTATCTTATTAAGATGTTTTGTTCAACATCGTCGGCGCAGAATGAGTCGAGGCTGTTATGTTATTGTGGTGTCCAGGCCCGTGTTTTCACTTCTAAGACTTCCAGAAATCCTCATCGGAGGTTAGCTAAATGTTGCAAGGGAACTTGTCGCATGTGGGTGTGGATCGATCCAGAACCCACCCCTGAAATGAGGGCACTTTTCTCCAGCTACGACAAGAAGATCGCTGTCTATGATGCTGAAATCAGGCTTCTGAAGTTGAAGTTAAAGTTTATGGCAGCTCTTCTTCTTGTCTCATGGATAACCTTCCTAGTACACTACTTTATTTGATTATTCCTCTTTGTGTAAGTTTATGGGTGATTCTTCATTTTTGGCAGTGTAGTCACCCTCGGTGTAATCCTACATTTAAACAAGCATGTAAATATTTTGCATCCTCATTTTGGGTTGTTTATTTTCTGCTTTGGCGAATGGGGAAAAACTGTGCTTGTCGAGTTAGGCCATGAAAAAACGTTAATTATCAGCTGAGTTTGTAGAGTTAGGCTATGAATATTTGGAATTAAAAGCTGGGTTAGTCTAGTTAGGCCATGAGAATCGTAATTAAAAGGTGAATTTGTAGAGTCAGACCATGAATATTTGGAATTAAAGGCTTGGTTTGTCGAGTTAGGCTATGAGAACTCGTAATTAAAAGATGGGAAACAAAGAAGAAAGTAGCAAATTTTTATTTTGGTTTAGCTGTCACCGATCTATGCAAAGATGCTCCCATTTTTATTTTGTCACCCATCTCAATTTGTTTGAGATCGGAAAAATGGGAGCATCCATGCATAGATTCGTGAGATCTAAGTCATACGTAGATGAACTACCATTACAGATCTGAAGAAGTGGGGAATTGATGCCTGGCAGCCCACTGTCACCTTTAGAAGCAGTAAGTTCATCCCCTCATTGGTTTAGCTGTCACCGATTGTGTATAGATGCTCCCATGTTTATTTTCTTACCCATTTGAATTTGTAGCAGATGGAAAAAAGGGAGCATCTATACACAGATCGGTGAGAGCTAAACCAATACATGGATGATTTAGCATAAGAGATCTGTAGAAGTGGAGGAATATAAAGGAGATCTGTAAAGATAAAGAAGGGTGAATATACACTTATTTGTTGGTGAATATAAAGGAGATCTGTAATCACATCGCCTTGGATAATGGGGAAATTAAATGCCGGGAGTTGGAGAGTCACACCTTGGAAGACTAAAAACAGGGTTAAAAATGCGTAATTGGCGTTTGGGTTTGTCCAGTGAAAGGGTAAAAAATGCGTAATTGAAGTTTGGGTTTGTCCAGTGAAAGGTTAAATGTCCAATGGAAGGTTAAAAATGCGTAATTGGAAGTTGGGTTTGTCCAGTGAAAGGGTAAGAATGCGTAATTGGAGGTTCAGTGAAAGGGTAAGAATGCGTAATTGGAGGTTGGGTTTGTCCAGTGAATGGTTAAAAATGCGTAATTGGAGGTTGGGTTTGTCCAGTGAAAGGGTAAAAAAATGCGTAATTGGAGGTTGGGTTTGTCCAGTGAAAGGGTAAAAATTAATAAGATTGTTAATCAATACAACATTGATTGAATGAACAAGATTGCAACATTAACAAGATTTTTAATCATTACAACATTGCAACATTAATAAGATTGATTGAATCATGATCACATCATTACAACATTGCAACATTAACAAGATTGTGATCAATGGAGTTGTAACATTAACAAGATTGATTAAATCATGATCACATCGTTACAACATTACAACATTAACAAGATTGTGATCAATGGAGTTGCAACATTAACAAGATTAATTGAATCATGAGCACAACATTACAACATTAATAAGATTCATTCAATCAACATTGCAATGTTGCAATGATTAACAATCTTATTAATTTTTAACATGCCTTATCAGAGATTGTTCAATAATTTGTCGATATTTTAACATTTTTTAAATTTGCATGAAACATTTAAAATTATTTTATTTATTTAGTTCATATTTATTGTCGGTTGTTTTATGTATCTTTTCCTACCATTTTTATTATTGTTGTGATGTTTGTTTTGTTTCAGCATATTTGACTATTATTCTTAATCTTTTAGATTTCGATTTTTTTTTGTTTTGTATTATTTTTAATTAAAATCTTGAAAGTTTTGATGAAATGATTTATTTAAGTTTTATTTATTTTTTACTTGATTTGATTTTTTTTTATGTTTTTATTATTATATTTTTAATATCTTATTGGATTGATAAACTTTATTTACAAAT
This sequence comes from Lantana camara, assembly GCA_037501455.1. Lineage (NCBI taxonomy): Eukaryota > Viridiplantae > Streptophyta > Magnoliopsida > Lamiales > Verbenaceae > Lantana > Lantana camara. The sequence goes on along the minus strand of CM074857.1, from coordinate 60,111,380 downwards.
TTATTTTGTAGTTCTACTTTTTTAGATTATATCTCTTGATGTAAATGATTGGGATCAACCAATTTTCTTTTTCCCTTTTGGTATTTCAATTGTTTCGTTTTTCAATACTATATAATAGAAATAAATTTTAATGTTCTTGAATTTGAATTATTTTTAAGATAAATATTTTTATGGTTGATTGACATTATTTATGATGAATTTTTATTTTCTAAACCAATTCATAAAATCACATTAATTACCATTTATTATTCTTAATTTACTAAATTATTCTAATTATTTGATTGAAGTTTTTCTCCTATCATTTATATTTTCCCAATTTACCTTTTCTTTTCAAAATTTATCAATATTCGTTGTTGAAATACAAACCTTTAAAACTAACACTTCAAATATAATCTGATTTAAATAGAATTGAATATTTTCATTAGTTTCTTTTTTTTTTAATTTGAACCATTTCTTGATTTATGTGTGTCATCCTTGCGCAGGGACCATGCTAATCTTCCTTGTATCATTCCAATTTATCGGATGTCCCCAAAAGAATTGAATATTTTCATTAGTTGTTTTCTTTATTTGTGGAATTAACCATGATTATATAAAGATATTAATATTAAATCCCTATGATTATTCATATCAAATTTCAATTCGGCTTTTGCTATGAGCACTCCATTATTGCATAGTTGTAAGTAGTTTTATACTTAATTTGTGATTATGTATATTCAAGCTTTCATTAGAGGATAAAAAATGGGGATTTTTCTCATCTCTCTCTCTTTGTTTAAGGTAGAACAATTTTCATGCATGTTTTACTTAATGCTACTTAATAATTTATAAATTTTACTATTTACATGATATTATTAATAATACATATTTTGCATTATATTCTAATTTGACCTGGTTGTTCATCCTCTTTGAATATAAAATTATTTGATAATTTTTCGATGCTTATAATTCCCCCCGTCTTTAAGTACAGTGTTCTTTGTCTATACAATGATTTGACTTTTCTTTTAATATAATTTTTTATTTGTACAATTAATTCTCTTACATTCCAATGGTAAAGGTTCATTTTTTATTTTAAGTGATGTGATAATTCATCCTATCTAATTATGTATTTCTTTGGTGAGTTTTTATTGATATGAATTTGCATTTTTGATTAATTCTCCAATGCTCCGGTTGTCATGTAATTTTGTGTCAATATTTCCCCCCCTTTCATTCATTCATTTAATTATTTTTTCTATAATTATATTTCTTTCACTATTATTTTATATATCGTTCTTTCTGTTGATTCTATTTTTATATTTTATAATTCTTAATTCTTTTCAATTAATATAATTATTTTGTATTTCTTACCTTAATAATAATATAGTTCCAATACTTTCCTACCTAATGTGAATATTATCCATCATCTCGATAATTCATTAAATTAAATTTTTTTAGTTGGTCATCAATTCCCTAACGTCTCAAATCATTAAGCATTTTGTTTATATATATATATATATATTATGTTTTGTAGTCTATTTTTTTTTTTTTTTGATTGATGGTTATTTTAAATTTCAAAATTGAATCAACAAATTTATTCTTTCCCTTCTATATAATTGTTACCTACTAATTTATTAAGAATATTTTTGTTGAATTCTAGAAACAGAAAAGTTAACTTATATATCGAGTTTTCTTTTTTCAAATTCTCTATCTTATGTTGTTTTATATATTATTCTAAGATTTCTACCAAAAAATATATATATATATATATTGATCCGGCCCGAAAATGGTTAAGCTGAGTTGAAGGTCTAGATGGCAATCTCGGGTCAATCAGTCAAGAATTTATATGGTGGGCTCTTTAGTCGATCTGAAAACACTTAAACAAATGTGAGCTCAAAGGCCAAATTGGGGGACTTGGGGTTGGACCCAAATTTGGCACTCCGACGCTCAAGTCAATAGGAGATTCTTAGAGAGAGAAATAAATGCTAGAGAAGCGAAATAAATGCTCTTAATTGCTTACCAAATACTGTTCAAGGCATGGGTATTTATAGTCAAGAGCAATTAATACAGCAGTGCGTGTACCGCGACTATGCATTAATTGCTCTGCAGTCGATCGGTTCATTTTTCGGACACCGGAGCAGGTGACTTGGGGTCGAGTGTACTTGATTTCCCCTTTTGGCGTAGACACGTACTGTGGGCATTAAATGCACTGTAGCGCGTCTAGTCGTAGTGAATAGGGGGGCTACACGTGTCCCGACAAAGATGCTTTATGGTATCTTGTTGCCATGTGACGTAGGATTTCGATCCGCGAGGTCGAGATCAAGCAAATCGTGATGAAGCATGTCCGTAATAGGGAACCCGTCAGTGGGGTCGAGTTCGACCCCAACCCTTGCGCGGGATAAGGACGCTTCATACGTGGTTCCCTTGTGGGAACAAGGATGGGATCGAGTGTGATCCGTTGCGGCAAACGGGATCGAAACCGATCCCTTGAGGCATAGGGATCGAATCGATCCGTTTGGGGGCATAGGGATCGGGTTGATCCGATTGGTGGCAAACGGATCAGATCGATCTGCTCGGTGGCGAAGGGATCGAACTCGATCCGTTAGGCACGGGATCTGGTTCGATCCGTTGGGTCCGTTAGGCATAGGGACCTTGGTCCGCTTTAGGGGGCGAGATGTCCAAGTGGCTTTCTCTAAGGCGTGCCACGTGGCTCGGCCATTTTATGCCATATCAGAGGCCCCCCAAATTACCGGCGTGAATTTTCGCGGGGGTAATTTTCATCGCTTTGGTGGTAATTTTCGCGGCCCGATTCATCAAGTTCGGTTTGCTACCTCCTTAATGGGTACGTCTTTTAATCGATTCGGTCTTTGAGGCAATAATGACAGCACCGTTTCGCGCCTCGAGGAAAGGTAGCGCAGTCTCCCTTGTGTGGTAATGGCACCGTTTCACGCTTCGAGGAAAAGCAACGCGGTCCTTTAGGCGTAAAAGTGACTTCGTTCGCGCTTCGAGAAAAAAGGTGACTCGGTCTTCTAGGCGCAGTAATGGCCAGGTTGCGCACCTCGAGGGGTTACTTTTCCTTCTCTATAAATAAGAGGGTACCTCCCTTCCTCATTCCACACATCTTATCCCAACAAAATCGATCCCTCTCCCTTCTCACTCTACTTCAGATCGAGCAGCGAGTCCGAGAAGTCAAGCTCAAGTCAGAAAAAGAGAGGTAATTTCGACACTTCTTCCCATCTTCTCCTTTTCCGTGCGAGACATGTCTAGAGGGCCTTATATGTGCATGGTTTCCGATGACGAGGGCGAGGTGGAAGAACCATTCACCCCACAGTCCAAGTATGCCTTCGGCCTTTACCATGCGACGATGAAACATGGTTTTCAATTTTCGACCCACCCTCTCGTATCGACTTTTCTCGATCGGGTGAATTTATGCCCGGCTCAACTCGTCCCGAATTCCTTCGCTTTGATGTAGAGCGTGATCATCATCCTCAAGTGTTTGGGGTTCGAGCCTCGGTTCGAGGACTTTGGGGAGTTTTTCCTCCTTGTTAACTCCCCCAAGTCCGGGGTCGGTTATTACCATCTCCAGGCTAGGCAAGGTCGGAAGCTGGTGGATATCCCGGTCACTTCTTATGGGATTAGTTGGAAGGAGAGGTTTTTCTTCATCGATTGCCCGATGTCCCTTCCCTTCCGTTCAACATGGACCACCAAAGAGCCCGAAAAACTTCCAACGAGGAAAAGTACCTGGCTACACAAAAATCGGATTTTCCAGCTTTTGACCAACCTGGGGCCGCTCGACCCCGACTACTTGACGAGGACGGGCCACTTGGTTGAGGCGGGTTTGGTTCCGGGGACAAGGTTGTGCAAATTCCACTTTGGTGAGCCTTCGCCTCAGGCCGGACCCGCCCGATCGGGTTATGCGCCCTACCCTTCACTTGTTTTGTCGATCCGGTCATTGGGATCGAGTTCGATCAGTCCCCCTAAGCGCATCATTTTCATCATTTCATTCATTTTTTTTTTTTAAATATTCGGATCGAGTTTGATCCGTTTTGGTCGGATCGAGTTCGATCCGTTTGTGTGGGATTGTATTCGATCTCGCTTCTATACACATATATTCAACACTCTTCTTTTTCCTAGAACTAACCGATCCGTATTTGTAGGTTTGCACATCCTAGCCATAAGCCGATTGGAGAAGGTGAGAAAGAATTTGAAGCTGAAAAAAGGCGATCCCACTCCGCAGGTTGAGCGAGAGAGGGTTAATGAAGCGATAGCTACGATCCACGAGGCTCTACCGGAGGCTCAGGCCTCAGCTCAACAGCCCCGTCGACGGGCTCCCCCAAACCACCAACCCCGAGGTCGAGTTATGGAAGAAGCTCAGGAGCAGGGGCAGGCATCGGATGCGGTCGAGCCCGATCCTGAGGACCCCAATCAAGTAATTAATTTGGATCATTTAGATCTTTATTTCGACCTCGACGATAATCTTTATGATCTGACTCTTCCTCAGGAGGAACAGCAGGTGTCCAACAGGCGCTTGCATAAAAGGAAGAAAAAGGTGCCGGTGGAAGAGGCGGAGGTCGAAATCGAGGGGGAGTCCAGCGGATCGGACCTGGAGGGTAAGTTGTTGAATTTCAAACAGACTCACCCACCCCAATGGCCTGGTGAACTCGAGAGGCTTCGAGAGGATGGATCGACCCGTAACCTTGGCGTTGGCAGGCTCGATATCAGCTTGTTGTCTTCTCTATTCAACACTGGTTGCATGATCGACGAGCAAAGAGTGCTTCATAAAGAGCCCATCGATCACCAGAGGTTCAAGCTTAGCAAGGCCATCTTCAGCGTACGTACTTTTACCTCATGCTCCTTTTACTCTCCATTGTTGTCGTTTCGTTTCATCATGCACATACTTGTTTCCCCAGATCATGACGGTTTTCGTATTAATGAACAGGATATTCTTCCCACCGCCATCAGCTTGTCCCAAAAGGCGGAAGTTTATCAAGAGGAGATGATCAAGTACAAGAAGAAGTATAGGGCTGCTATGGCCATGCTGAGATCGGCCAATGCGGAGAGGTTAGTAGAGCTCGAGAAACAGCTCAACGAGGTGCTATCGATGCAGAGCCTTAGGGAGGAAGAGGCCCGAGCTCGTACAGTAGAGTTGCAGGGCGCTTTCGAACGGATCCAGACCATGGAGACGACCCATGCAACTGAGCTCAATGCAATCCAAGCCGAAACCAAGGAGAAAGTTCAGCAGGCGAAGGCCGAGGGCTGGGACGCGGGTTGAGCGGCCGCATTGGCGGAAGGACAGACCAGGATCGACTCTATGATTGAGTCTTTTCGGAAGGCCAAGATCGCGATTGAGCAGTATGGGGTACGCGAGTTTATCGAAGGGCCTGCCTTCGACGAGGCAAACTCGATCATGGCTGGGATCGACTTGGAGGCCGGGTTCAGGCTCGCGTGCAATCAGATTAGAGCCCAGGGCCTCATTCCTGTGTCCTTCAATGAGTCTCTCATCGGCCTCGATAAACCCGATCCGTATCCCGATCCGGTAGAGGAAGACGCCGAACCTCCAGTGGACATCGATTGGCGCCACCATAAGTACGGGTTTGCCGTTGACATGTCCTTCGCTAAAAGGGACAAGAGGGACCCCGTTTACGAACTTCCTCCTCCGGTCGACCTTGAGAGCTTCCTGCCGTCGACCCGACGCGGTCGTAAAAAGTCCTCGGCTCAGACAGGTGCCTCGGGCTCTTCTCCTTCTTCTCAGCATTGATTTCTACATGTATTTTTAAGACAACTTTCATTTGACCCGGCGGCTGGGGGTGTCGCCGCATGAACATCGTGTTGCCTTATTTCTTAGCTTTATTTTTCGTCACAATATTCTTTGGATTTTGTATATGGTGCGGTGGATCGCGTCCGATCCCGTTGCGTAGTGGGATTGAGTTTGATCCTAAATTGCGTGAGGGATCCAGTTCGTTCCCCTTGGGCATAAGGGATCGAGTTCGACCCCACACTTGTGTTCGACGGGATCGAACAAGATCCAGCAGGGGATCGAGTTCGATCCAATTGGGCTGAAGGGGTCAAGTTCAATCCCTACTCGTACGGGATTCGAGTTTGGACTCCCCCGCCCAAGGGATTGTTCATTGTTAGTCCCGTTCTCGTCGGGTCGTTGAACGACCTCGTTGGACTTAGGGATTTGTAAGTACGAGAAAATAATCAAACAATTTACGACAAATGTGGTCACTCCCTCCAGATAGCATGATCGTGGATAGAATGCATAATACATACACAAGATGTAAAGACGATTATCGAATCTTATCGAACGGATCGAAATCGGTCCGAGGATAGGTTCGGGACTGGGCTTTGAACGGGCTTCGGTTCGGTTAACTATACAAGATGGGTTTTTTCAAACATAAAACTTCTTCAGATTGTGCGCGTTCCAGGGTCTTGGTAGTGGCGCCCCGGCCATATCTTCGAGCTTGTACGCCATGTTTTTGCCTATTTTAGTAACTCGGTAGGGACCTTCCCAATTGGGTTCAAGTTTTCCCACATGCTGGAGGACCTCTACCTTCTTCAACACTAGATCCCCGATCTGGAATGTACGGGGTCTGACGTGCTTGTTGTATGATCGGGTTGCGGCCGTCTTGTATTGTTTAATCTTCTGGTACGCGCGTTCCCGCTTTTCCTCAATCAGATCCAAGTCATCGGATCGATTTTCGTTATTCCTATCAAGCTGGTATTGACTGACGCGGGCTGTTTCATGTAGCAACTCCGATGGGATCACTGCCTCCGACCTGTATATCAAAGAATAGGGGGTTTGGCCCGTTGCTGTTCTGGGGGTCGTTCGATAAGCCCAGAGGACCCCGTCGAGCTCGTCTGCCCATCCTCCTAGCTTAGCATCGAGATGGGTCTTCAAATTTTGAATGATGATCCTGTTGGTGACTTCGGCTTGGCCATTTGTTTGAGGGTGGCCGACGGTGGTGAACCTGAGGTCGATCCCGATGTCTTGACAGTAGCTTTTGGTGTTCTCGCTCCGGAACTGAGGCCCATTGTCACAGATGAGAACCCTCGGGACCCCGAAGCGGCAGATTATACTCTTCCAAAGGAAATTTCTTATCACTGCATCAGTTATCTTTGGGACTGCTTCGGCTTCGACCCACTTTGAGAAGTACTCGACGGCCACTATGGCAAACCATTTTTGCCGAGGGGCCAGTGGGAAAGGTCAAATAATGTCGATCCCCCATTGATCGAAGGGCTATGAGACATCGATCGCGATCATGGTTGCGGGGTGTGTGTGTATGAGGTTGCCGTGTTTTTAGCACTTGGGGCATTTCATCGAGTGCAACTTTGCATCTCGAACTAGGGTCGGCCAGAAATATCCGCTTCTTAAGACTTTGCGGGCTAGGGCTCGACCCCCTGAATGGTTCCCGCAGTTCCCTTCGTGGATTTCTTCCAGCACATCTTTGGCTTGGTTGGGGCGGAGGCACCTCAGCGGCGGACCTGTGAATGATTTCTTGAACAATCTCCCTTCGTGGTCCAGTAGGTACAGCAACGAGCGACGAGCGATATTTCATCCGCCTTGCTTCTAAGCGGTTTTGGGGTAACGTCCCGTCCTTTAGGTAGGAAACTAAACTATCCATCCAACACGGCTCCTCCGGGTCGATCGCCGCGACATCGATCCGATCCGCGTCGATGACCCGACCGGGTGAGACGTGAAACGAAATGGTCCCGTCTCGGGTGCCCTGGAGGCCATTCGCGAGTTTGGATAGCGCGTCCGCTCGCTCGTTTTCTTCACGGGGGACTTGCTCGATCCGAAATTCTTTGAATTTTGAGGCTAACTCTTTAACCATCTTGAGATAATCCGCCATCGATTCTTCCCTCGCTTCATACGTGCCGTTGACCTAACCCACGACAAGCTAGGAGTCGGTCACGACCGCCAATCTGCCGACCCGATGCTCCGATGCGAACTTTAGTCCCGCGATGAGTGCCTCATATTCTACTTCGTTATTAGTGGCCTTGAAGTCGATGCGGACGGCAAAATCGAACTGTGTACCATCCGAACTGACTAATGATATCCCTACCCCTCCCCCCTTGGAGGTCGATGAGCTGTCAACGTACATTGTCCAACTCAAGGGATCGGGGGCGTCCTTTGGGGGCTTCGTGTTCTTTTCGACTAAGAAGTCAGCCAGAACTTGAGCTTGTTGGGCGACGCGGGGTTGGAAGGTGATGTCGTGTTCACTCAACTCCACTGCCCATTTCATCATTCGACCCGAGACATCAGGTTTGGACAAGATCTATCTGAGAGGTTGATCGATTAGTACCACGATCGGGTGCGCCTGGAAATAGGGTTGTAATTTTCGAGCCGCATGTGTCAGCACGAAGACAAACTTTTCGAACTCAAGGTAGTTTCGCTCCGCCCCATGCAAGATTTTGCTCAGATAATAGATGGGCATGTGTTTTCGATCCCTAATCGCGACGAGGACCGAACTAAAAGTTTCGTTGGAAAGGGAGAGATACAGGTACAAGGTCTCCCCTTCGTTGGGCTTGGCCAACAACGGTGGAGATGCCAGGTACTCTTTAAGTTGTTCAAAGGCTCTATCACACTCCTCATTCCATTCGAACTTTTTTAAGTTTCGTAGTATTTTGAAGAAAGGTAGGTTCCGTTCGGATGATCGGGATATGAACCAATATATGGAAATTATCCGACCGACCAAAGATTGGACTTGGCTTATGCAGTCGGGTCGAGGTATGACCTGGATGGCCTTGATCTTTGCCGGGTTCGCTTCGATCCCCCGTTAACTAACCATATATCCGAGGAACTTCCCCCTTCGACCCCAAAAGTGTATTTGTCCGGGTTAAGCTTCATGTCGTACCTTCTGAGGATTTCAAACACTCGACCCAGGTGGCCGAGATGATCACACGCCCGTTTGCTCTTCACGATCATATCGTCCACATAGACTTCCATCGTCTTGCCGATCTCCTCCTTGAACATCTTGTTTACCAGTCTCTGGTAGGTCGCTCCGGCATTCTTGAGACCGAATGGCATCACCTTAAAACAGTAGATGCCTTTGACAGTTATGAAGGCGGTGTGGGGTCGATCTTCGGGCGCTATGGAGATCTGGTAGTATCCCTGAAAGGCATCCATCATGCTCAACATCTCACATCCAGCTGTCGAATCAACGAGCTGATCGATCTGAGGGAGCGGGTATGGATCCTTCGGACACGACATATTTAAATCTGTAAAATCGTTACACATCCTCCATTTACCTCCTGTCTTCTGCACCAGAACTATATTACATAACCAATCAACGTATTGGGTCGGGGTCACGTAACCCGCGTCGAGTAATTTGTTGACCTCGGCCTCAATGATCTCGTTCCGTTCTTTGCTTTGGGTCCTCAGCTTTTGTTTTATAGGTCTGTGCGTCGGATCGAGACCGAGGCGGTGGCAGATCACCCTCGGGTCGATCCCGACGAGGTCCTTCGCAGTCCATGCGAACACGTCGGCATTTTCTTGGAGGAATTCAATCATCATCATCTCGTGCTGGGGGTTCATGTTTGCCCCGATCTTTGTTGACTTGTTGCTATCATTCGGGTCTAGGGGTGTAGCACCCCAGATGGAGGATACCACATCCCCCGTACTAGGACTCAGACTCGGTCATGAAATAAGAAGTCCATACCTGAATCCGAATCATAGCGAACGGGAGACCAACTCACACACTAGGCTAGGCGGATCTAATCTTGACAAAACTCAGAGTGCGGAAGCAATTAAAACCAACAACAATAGAGAGCGGAAGCATTTAAAACAAAACATGCAAAGCAGGTGACGGGTTCAACTAGCATAGATACCTAGTCCCGAATAATAAATCAACAAACATAACGAGTGACGGGTTCAACTAGCATAAATACCTAGTCCCGAATATCAACATAAAGTAACAATCATCAAGTGCCACAAGGGGCCGAATACGAGTGCCACGCAGGGCTACCGAATGGTAAGGTATAATCTCAAGTCTACAAGACAAGGCATAAATAAAGTGTATGAAAGGCAATGCAACTAGAAGGACTAGACCAACGAAATGCAACTCAAAGGACTCACTCCCGCCTAGCAGACGCCAACAAACCTGCAACTAAAAGATAAAATGAGGTGTCAGTCAACTGACTGAGTGAGGGGGCTAACGCACACCCACAATATATATATAGAGCACATCATATAACATAAGGGTGGACTCATGAAGCGGGGATAGGTGTTGCATGCCAAAACATATCGAAATAACTCAAATAGATATAGATATAAGTTTAGAAATCATTTTCAGAAAAGATTCTATCCCGATTCATAATTCCCATAACAGATCATAACATATGCTCGGCGAGTACGAGCTTCCAACCTTTACTCCTCATAACAGAACAGAACGAAATACAGAAATAAATCCCTCCTCAACTCCAAAGATGGAAGAGCCTCGCGTTGGCCCTAACCATCAAAACATACAGACAAACCCTCAAGGGGTAGCGAACCCACAAGAGTCCTCCCCGGCTGTACACCGAAGGCTCAAGATATCACGCCTCCCCTATCTCCCTGAGTCGCGCAATGATACCTCAAATGGAACTAGCACAGTGGCTTATCCGACGACCCTATGCCGTACCGGTCTCCACTCGTACCAACTCCTAGATCCACATAACATAACATACATACATATGCCAATATTTCATGGCAACTCGCTACAGAATCATAACATAACTGAGTTTTCCAAAATAGCTTACATATGCCTTGATACTTAATTTTTCTTCAAAACCAAGGATGATCCCCAAGGTCATAATCATATCATATCCAACACATATCTAATCATAAATAGTATATAACCGCATGCAAGGATTGAAATCAACATTTTAAGGCCATAGGTCGCTTAACTATACAAAATCCTAAACCTCACCTTGTGCAAGTAGAGTCTGAGAGTGTGAAGGGCCAAACACTCTAAAGCACGGGCCCACCGGCACCACCAAACTCTGTGACAAGACCTACAGAAGCCCAAACTTAAACTCCATATGAACCAAGTAAGACGCACGGCGTATCAAGAGATGAATGATATGTAATATGGAATGAAGTGTACACATAGGTCACGTAGCATAGTTCACATATTCTCCCAAATCATGCAATTAACGAAGTATTAAGGTTTAACAATGCATTATGGAAGGATATGAATCACATAGGTCAAGTAGCATAACATAGGACAAACTCTCATTCGAAGTTATTCAATTAAAATGACGTATTATCATCTAAGAATGGAATCGAAGTCATATCATAACATATAATTCATAAAGCATCTCAAACGGATCAAGTAAACACAAAAGATCATGCATGAAAGGGGAACAGGGGTTGGGAACGGCCATTCCCATGCATAGCCTTGCATGGGAACGGGCCTTCCCACACATAAAGTCAGCGAGACTGGGAACGACCGTTCGCAGTCCATGCATACATGGGAACGGGCGTTCCCATGTTCGCCGCCCAAAACCAAACCCTAGCCCGGAAGGGCCGTTCCGGGCTCAAAGCACAAACGGGAACGGCCGTTCCGGCTAGGGTGGGCGCGGGTCGGGTTTTTGCGGGTTCGGGTTTTTCGGGTCGGGTACCCGAAATGTCGGGTAGCATTTTTTGCTACCCGAACCCGAACCGATTAGGGTCGGGTACCCGACAATCGGGTATCCGATTTTTTCGGGTATCCGGCCGGGTCGGGTTCGGGTACCCGCCTGCCTTTCTCTTCTTCTTTTTTTTTTTTTTTTAAAAAAAAAGATACCCATTTTTCTAGTTAATTAAATCATTAAATATAATTAAACTATTAAACCTAAACAATACATTCAAAAGTATTAAAGCTTACAAATTAATTAAACTATTAAACTAAAGCTTAACTATTAAATTTTGGACAAAATGTTGAGACTCCAGCAGGAGGCTAGCTTAACTAAAGTATATATATAAGATATACTTTTAAAATATATAGTATATAGTATATAGCTTAACTAAACATAATTAACTTTATATATAAACTTAATATTATATATAATATATGTATATACATATTACATATACATTACAGATTTAATTTAATATATATATAAACTGTGTATATACTATATAATACAAACTTAATATTAGTATAATATATATATATATATATATATATATATATATATATATATATATATATATTACATATACATTACAGATTTAATTTAATAGTATATATATATATATTGACACAATACACTCTACAAACTTAATATTATATTTATATGTAATATATATATATATATATATATATATATATATAATTTTTTTTTTTTTGAAAATGATCGGGTTAATCGGGTACCCGATCGGGTTTTTCGGGTAGTGAAATACTACCCGAACCCGAACCGATATAATATATTGGGTATCGGGTACCCGACCCGATGTTTGATTTTTTTGTTAGAAACCCGAACCGATCGGGTATCCGATACCCGATCCGAAACGCCCACCCCTAGTTCCGGCCATAGATCTGGAACAGAAACTTGGCAGTTTCGGGAAGAAGAAGGGGAACACCAAAAATCATCAAACCAACACGAAATCTACCATAAATCATCACGAAATTCAAGTATATCATCACATAACTCATGCTTAGCATCAAAACATCAATTAATCCAAGTTTAAGAAGGTTTTTCCCCAAAATCTCGAACACCCATTTCATGAATTTCAAGCCATAACATGAAGATATGAACCCCTAATCTTCCATACACGAATTTCCAGCAACTAAGATACATAAGGAGCATTCAAATCATCAAAGCTTACTCAAGGAATTCAAGATCTCATCATTCAAGTTCATGCTAACAATTTCATGCTTCAATCCAAGACTAGAAATGAAATACTCATCAAAAGAGATCCAAAGCTTACCTTGTCTTGTGAAGGAATGAGGAATCAAAGAATATGAGCTCTTAGAATGAAAGATGGTTCAAGTCTTGATCTTCTCTTGAAATTTCTCCATGATTCTCTTTGAAGCTAGCTTGTGTGGTTTGAAATGAAATGAAAGGAGGATAAAGCTATTTATATGGTGGCTAATAGTTTTAGGTCAAGGTTAGGGTTTCCAAGATATAATATGAGGCTAGAGGCTTTATTAGGATTTGGGCTCAAATAATGACTTTCGGCCCAATAGGTCAAGATTACAAGGTTTACGGTCTAAACGGTTTCCAAAAATATAAAGTAAATTCCGTTGGACCCGAATCACCGAATCAAGTCCAATGGCGGTGTCGGAATTCGAATTCGAATTCCCGAGCTCATATTGGTCCGGAATGACCCAAACTCTCCTAACTTAAATTAGGCCCAAAACACGCAAATAGGTTTAAGTCCTATTTAAATCCAACTCTAACAATTAATTTAAATTCACATAAGTTCCGTTCTTAAGTTGTCATGCAAGAATTCATATTTTACGATTTTGGATTTTTAGTCAATTAAGTCACATTTTCAATCAAAGTTGGAATTAAACACATAAAAAGGGAATTAAATCACATAAGTGCGTAACGTGATTTCTCTCGTGACACATACTTGTACGATTTATATGACGGGGCGTCACAATCTCCCTCCCTAGGAGAACCTGGTCCCCAGGTTCGCTGCTCGGCTTCAAACAACCCCGGTCACAACTTCTTCATTGCCACATTTATCTCCCAAGTTGGTTCCTCCGGTTTCTGTCCTTTCCACAACCCGATCTTGACTCTCGTCCGGATACTTCACAATCATCAAGTCCGAAGTAAATTGTAGTTCTTCTATCGTAAGATCAGTCGGCTCTTCGGTGTTGAACCAACGTCTCTTCAAGGATGTCCCGTTTTTTCTTCTTGTAGTCCGTATTCATCGACGTACATCGCAACCAAGACACATCTGTTAGTTGTTTCAAACTCGGTCGGTCATTCCCATGATCGGATAGCTGCAACTGCACCCAACCTCGATGTTGTCTCAAGCTCGCCACTTGCAACCCGTAGTCAAAACAACGCTTAACGCAACCACAACAAGCAAGAGAAAATCCCATCTCTCAGCACAAAAGGTGAGAGAACCCCGTCTCTCGGACACAGAAAGCGAGAGAACCCCTTCTCTCGAGCAAATAATTGAGAGAACCCCGTCTCTCAACCTAAGTTGGGCAGCTTCCAGCATCTTCCAACATTCATGTTCAAGAAATTCCAGTATTTCTCAAACCCTAAATTCAAGAGAATCCAGCATCTCCCGAATATCTAAGTACAAGAGAATCCAACATCTCTCGTGCACAAAACTCAGAAAGAATCCAGCATCTTTCTATCACATAAGTAGAGAATCCTATAACTCTCTAACACATAAATTGAGAGAATGAACATCTCCCAAGCAAGTAAATAGAGAGAATTAAATCTTCCTCACACTGAGAACGAGATCTTGACATCTCTCTAGCACAAAATACAATTACTTGGAGCACTTGTGCCCACACACATTAAAGTAGCATAGTTGAAAATTACAACAATCAACGCATATTATAATTAGCAAGTATGTCACATAACAATAGGAGTCAAATAAATGATGTATGTATGCTCGTGCTATGAATGTTTATCGTACCTTCCACTGCGGCATTCTGATCAACCTCTGCTGCTTCTTCCTCTCCATCAAGAGCATATGCACGAGCCTGAATAGCTGGCCTCTTCTTCGGGCAGGTGCCCATCATGTGATCAGCAGAACCACACACCAAGCATCTTCCCAAATACCTCCAACACTTCTCCAATGGATGAGAACCCTGACAGTGAGAGCAACGGGCCTGAGCTGGTGCCGGTAATGCTGGTGGTCCTGTAGGAGCAGCGGGACGGGGCTTCTTGTTAATGAAGCCCTGTGGACGGAAAGCTGGTGTAGAAGTAGTAGAATCATGAGTAGCGGGCTTCTTGCCCGAATCAGAACCCGAGCCATGCCCCGAAGAGAATGATGGGGGCCTCAACCTCCGTCTCTGAGCCTCGACCTGAATCGCCCTCTTGGTAACCTCATCCCAAGTGCTAACCTCGACAGCCTGAAGAGCTCTCTGAATATCCTCTCGAAGCCCATGAAGAAAGTGACGGGCTCTATGTACATCGATATCAGTGATGTGGGTAGCATAGGGAGCAAGTCTCTCAAACTCCAGAATGTAGTCCTCAACAGATCTGGATCCCTGCTTCAGCTCAGAGAACTCCTGAAGTCTGCACTCTCGTGCACTATGAGGTATATACTTCTCGTGGAACTCATGCACAAAAGTCTCCCAAGTGAACTCCATACCACTCCTCTCAAGTCTGGATCGAACTCCCTTGAGTTAGTTAGCTGCCTGTCCCTGAATGAATCGAGCAGTACAAACAGCCCTGTCCTGAGAACCCCCTGGTCAAATCTCCCAAATACCACTGATCTCAGCTAACCACTCCTCAGCCTTAATATCATCTCCTCCAAACCACTTAGGAGGGTTGTTGCTCCGAAACTCCCTATACACAGCTGAGATAGTACCATCCTGACCATCAACTGGTGGTGTCTGCTGTCTCTGATTCTGTTGTAACTGATTGAGAAGTGCCTGAACAATGTTCTCCGCATTCAGTGGTGGTGGCGGAGGCGGATTAGGCGCATCCGGTGAAGCCTCTCGGTCACGGCGTCTAGGAGGCATCCTAAAGATCTCAACAATTCTAGTACAGGTATATGCATGTCGGTCAGTAAATGCTCATGTCACTTAATAAATCAAGTAAAGCACCAAAGAAATGTAATACTTCACGTAATGTAAATTCGGCAAGGTGATGGAAATTCAAATGCATAGACTATGAAACTGTGATGTACATGCACACATAACCAAGTTGTCCTATGCCGTACAACCTAGACAGACTCAACACGACTCAAGAGCTCGGTTTTGCAACCTAGAGCTTTGATACCACTTAAGGATGTAGCACCCCGGACGGAGGATACCACATCCCCCGCACTAGGACTCAGACTCGGTCATGAAATAGGAAGTCCATGCCCGAATCCGAATCATAGCGAACGGGAGACCAACTCACACACTAGGCTAGGCGGATCTAATCTTGACAAAACTCAGAGCGCGGAAGCAATTAAAACCAACAACAATAGATAGCGGAAGCATTTAAAACAAAACATGCAAAGCAGGTGACGGGTTCAACTAGCATAGATACCTAGTCCCGAATAATAAATCAACAAACATAACGAGTGACGGGTTCAACTAGCATAAATACCTAGTCCCGAATATCAACATAAAGTAACAATCATCAAGTGCCACAAGGGGCCGAATACGAGTGCCACGCAGGGCTACCGAATGGTAAGGTATAATCTCAAGTCTACAAGACAAGGCATAAATAAAGTGTATGAAAGGCAATGCAACTAGAAGGACTAGACCAACGAAATGCAACTCAAAGGACTCACTCCCGCCTAGTAGACGCCAACAAACCTGCAACTAAAAGATAAAATGAGGTGTCAGTCAACTGACTGAGTGAGGGGGCTAACGCACACCCACAATATATATATAGAGCACAGCACATAACATAAGGGCGGACTCATGAACCGGGGATAGGTGTTGCATACCAAAACATATCGAAATAACCCAAATAGATATAGATATAAGTTTAGAAATCATTTTCAGAAAAGACTCTATCCCGATTCACAATTCCCATAACAAATCATAACATATGCTCGGCGAGTACGAGCTTCCAACCTTTACTCCTCATAACAAAACAGAACGAAATACAGAAATAAATCCCTCCTCAACTCCCAAGATGGAAGAGCCTCGCGTTGGCCCTAACCATCAAAACATACAGACAAACCCTCAAGGGGTAGCAAACCCACAAGAGTCCTCCCCGGCTGTACACCGAAGGCTCAAGATATCACGCCTCCCCTATCTCCCTGAGTCGCGCAATGATACCTCAAATGGAGCTAGCACAGTGGCTTATCCGACGGCCCTATGCCGTACCGGTCTCCACTCGTACCAGCTCCTGGATCCACATAACATAACATACATACATATGCCAATATTTCATGGCAACTCGCTACAGAATCATAACATAACTGAGTTTTCCAAAACAGCTTACATATGCCTTGATACTTAATTTTTCTTCAAAACCAAGGATGGTCCACAAGGTCATAATCATATCATATCCAACACATATCTAATCATAAATAGTATATAACCGCATGCAAGGATTGAAATCAACATTTTAAGGCCATAGGTCGCTTAACTATACAAAATCCTAAACCTCACCTTGTGCAAGTAGAGTCTGAGAGTGTGAAGGGCCAAACACTCTAAACCACGGGCCCACCGGCACCACCAAACTCTGTGACAAGACCTACAGAAGCCCAGACTTAAAATCTATATGAACCAAGTAAGACGCACGGCGTATCAAGAGATGAATGATATGTAGTATGGAATGAAGTGTACACATAGGTCACGTAGCATAGTTCACATATTCTCCCAAATCATGCAATTAACGAAGTATTAAGGTTTGACAATGCATTATGGAAGGATATGAATCACATAGGTCAAGTAGCATAACATAGGACAAACTCTCATTCGAAGTTATTCAATTAAAATGACGTATTATCATCTAAGAATGGAATCAAAGTCATATCATAACATATAATTCATAAAGCATCTCAAACGGATCAAGTAAACACAAAAGATCATGCATGAAAGGGGAACAGGGGTTGGGAATGGCCATTCCCATGCATAGCCTTGCATGGGAACGGGCCTTCCCACACATAAAGTCAGCGAGACTGGGAACGGCCGTTCCCAGTCCATGCATACATGGGAACGGCCCTTCCCATGTTCGCCGCCCAAAACCAAACCCTAGCCCGGAAGGGCCGTTCCGGGCTCAAAGCACAAACGGGAACGGCCGTTCCGGCCATAGATCTGGAACAGAAACTTGGCAGTTTCGGGAAGAAGAAGGGGAACACCAAAAATCATCAAACCAACACGAAATCTACCATAAATCATCACGAAATTCAAGTATATCATCACATAACTCATGCTTAGCATCAAAACATCAATTAATCCAAGTTTAAGAAGGTTTTTCCCCAAAATCTCAAACACCCATTTCATGAATTTCAAGCCATAACATGAAGATATGAACCCCTAATCTTCCATACACGAATTTCCAGCAACTAAGACACATAAGGAGCATTCAAATCATCAAAGCTTACTCAAGGAATTCAAGATGTCATCATTCAAGTTCATGCTAACAATTTCATGCTTCAATCCAAGACTAGAAATGAAATACTCATCAAAAGAGATCCAAAGCTTACCTTGTCTTGTGAAGGAATGAGGAATCAAAGAATATGAGCTCTTAGAATGAAAGATGGTTCAAGTCTTGATCTTCTCTTGAAATTTCTCCATGATTCTCTTTGAAGCTAGCTTGTGTGGTTTGAAATGAAATGACAGGAGGATAAAGCTATTTATGCTGTGGCTAATAGTTTTAGGTCAAGGTTAGGGTTTCCAAGATATAATATGAGGCTAGAGGCTTTATTAGGATTTGGGCTCAAATAATGACTTTCGGCCCAATAGGTCAAGATTACAAAGTGTACGGTCTAAACGGTTTCCAAAAATATAAAGTAAATTCCATTGGACCCGAATCACCGAATCAAGTCCAATGGCGGTGTCGGAATTCGAATTCGAATTCCCGAGCTCATATTGGTCCGGAATGACCCAAACTCTCCTAACTTAAATTAGGCCCAAAACACGCAAATAGGTCCAAGTCCTATTTAAATCCAACTCTAACAATTAATTTAAATTCACATAAGTTCCGTTCTTAAGTTATCATACAAGAATTCATATTTTACCATTTTGGATTTTTAGTCAATTAAGTCACATTTTCAATCAAAGTTGGAATTAAACACATAAAAAGGGAATTAAATCACATAAGTGCGTAACGTGATTTCTCTCGTAATGCATACTTGTACGATTTATCGGACGGTGCGTCACAAGGGGTATGTGTTTCAAGGAATCGGACAGTTCGATCCGACCTACTACTTTCCTCTTTTGAGCCACGCGTGAGCCTTCGGCTTCTATCTTTGGCGCCGCGAGGTCGAGCTCCGAACTCGTGTAGGTCTGGAGATCGAGGCATTCGCTCACGTCCTTCTCCTTGTCCTTCGGCTCCTTGAGGGTGATTGCATAACTTGCCCAACTATCCGGGACGTCGCACTCCACTTCTCCGACCCCACTAGGGGTTGGCATTTTTAACTTCTGGTGGTAGGTGGAGATTATGGCTCTGAATTGAATGAGGCCGGGTCGACCAAAAATCATGTTGTAAGCGAGGGGCATGTTTACCACAACGTACTCCACCTCTTGGGTAACTCGCTGAGGCGATGTTCCCATCGAAGTGAGCAGTTTGATGCGCCCAAGCGGGACAACCTGGGATCCTCCGAAGCTGGACAAGGGCGTTCGAATTGGATCTAGTTTCAAGTTATGCAATTTTATTTTTACAAGCGTAGAGTAAAGGATAATGTTCGTGCTACTTCCATTGCCAACAAGGCATTTGGTTACATTGTAATTAGCTACTCCCAAGGTCACCACCATCGGACAACTAGGCGTTTCACCCTCCCGATGTGGGCCCGAGCGGCTGTAATTTTCACTAAAGCTAACCTCTTGCCTCTCTCACTCTTTGTTGTGCTCGATCTGGAGGACCTCCTCGCGGGGTCCGTTGTATTCTCGAGCCGCCTTCCGGATATTCTTCTTCCTCACAGCATTGGAGTCACCACCCTCGTGCCCCCCGACGATCATGTAGATAGTGCCGTTGGTTGGGGGGTTGTCCTCAGTCCTTTCAAGGGGCGGCTTTCCGGATCTCCTGGACGGGGATCGAGATCGATCCCGAGGTGGGTCCTGGCTTCGACCGGCCTTCTCGGAGTAGTGGTCTATCTTGCGAACGAAATCCTTTAGATTCCCTCCTCGGATGAGTCTCTCGATCTCGTCACGAAGGGCGTTGCATTCTTCGGTGGTGTGGCCCCATTGCTGGTGGTACCCGCAAAACTTCCCTGACTTCTGGGCTTTGGGGCCTTCCCTGATGGTTTTGGGCTTGTTCAGGAATTTTTTGTCCATGACCGTGAAGATCTGTTGGACGGTTGCATTGAGGGGGATATAGTTTCTCCAATCGATTTGGGCTGGCGGATCGACTTTGCCCTTCGATTTTTTGGGCTCGAACCGTAGTGATGATTCTCTGGAGTGGGCAAAGGAGCAAGCCCATGGGCTAACGCCATTTCCTCGACCAGCATGAATCCGTAGGCGAGGTCCTGAATTTCAGTCAGGTTCCGGGGGCCGGTCCTGACTATCTCATCCGCCCACAGGTGGTTGCCTAGCGCTCGATGGACGACCGGGAGCAGAGTGTCCATCGTCGAGTCCTCGACCTGAACCACTTCCCTTGAGAATCGGGTAAAGAAGTCTCGAAGGGATTTCCCCTTCTCCTGGCGGAGGTTGTTGAGGTAAGAAGGAGGCAGCTTCTCCCCTGCCATGGAGGAGAAGTGTGCAAGGAACCGATCTACAAAGTGACTGTAAGTTCGGATGCATTGTGGTGGCAGGCGGATGAACCAGTCCTGCGCCGGGCCCGTTAAAGTGGTGATGAATATCTTGGCCCAAATCTGCTGCGGGTGGGGGTGCAGCAACATCCTGTTTTCAAAAGAAGTAACATGTTTTTCGGGATCGGTCGTCCCGTTGTAAAGAGGTAATCCCGAGGGGATTCGGTCTCCGTCGCAAGTTGTGCGGAGAATATCTTCAGAAAATGGGGAGGCTTCCTCTCGATCGGATCGATAGTGCAGGGGTCGGCGGTTCAACCCCGCACGCAGATCGACCTGCCTCTGGGAGATCATAGATCCCCGATCCCCTAGGTGGTCTTGCACCCGCCTCCGTGGCGGATCGACATATTGATCCGGTCCGTTCTCCTGACGGGCGGCGGTGATTCTAGTCGCCTCATCGCGGGCCGATTGTGCGGGTATCCGGGTCCGCAAATCATCGTACTCTTCATGGTCGTCATCGACCGCTTGTTTGTCGCGATTCACGCGGCTGGGATGATCAGAATCCCTATGGCCCTCCAACGGGACCTGTTTGCTTCCTCCCGCGGGCTGCGGAGGAGGTGCAAATCCTGGGACCGGTACCTGGCCCGCGCCCGTCTGGGGGGGGAGGCCCCAAATGACCTGAGCGGGTCCACCGTTGAGTGAATGGAGGTAGTAGGGGACAGCGGACCCGTATGTCTGAGCCGTGGGTCCTAGAGCATTGGCGATCACTGGGCTGGGGATAGTTGCGGGGCTCGCCCTCGGCTCTCGGCCCTCGGCTTGGGCCTGCTCGATCTCGACCCGCCATTGGTCGAGGAAGGCATCAAGGTCAGCTTGTGTAATAGCGACCCTTGGAGCAGCCTCTGTTTGAGGCGAAATCATACTGGCACTAGGGCCAGCGATCCCGACGATGGAGGGAGCAGTGGGGGGATGACCAAGCGGCGCGTTGGTGTCGTGCCTGCCTTTGGTGACTTCCTCCAAGTCCTCCTCCTGTCGGGTCTTCCGTGTGTTCACCATGGTTGCAAGAAAGGAGAAAGTGTTTCACTCAAGATCGAGGTAAAGAGAGAGATGTGTTTCCCACAGACGGCGCCAAACTGATCCGGCCCGAAAATGGTTAAGCTGAGTTGGAGGTCTAGATGGCAATCTCGGGTCAATCAGTCAAGAATTTATATGGTGGGCTCTTTAGTCGATCTGAAAACACTTAAACAAACGTGAGCTCAAAGGCCAAATTGGGGGACTTGGGGTTGGACCCAAGTTTGGCACTCCGACGCTCAAGTCAGTAGGAGATTCTTAGAGAGAGAAATAAATGCTAGAGAAGTGAAATAAATGCTCTTAATTGCTTACCAAACACTGTTCAAGGCATGGGTATTTATAGTCAAGAGCAATTAACACAGTAGTGCGTGTACCGCGACTATGCATTAATTGCTCTGCAGTCGACCGGTTCATTTGTCGGATGCCAGAGCAGGTGACTTGGGGTCGAGTGTACTTGGTTTCCCCTTTTGGCGTAGACACGTACTGTGGGCATTAAATGCACTGTAGCACGTCTAGTCGTAGTGAATAGGGGGGCTACACGTGTCCCGACAAAGATGCTTTATGGTATCTTGTTGCTAGGTGACGTAGGATCTCGATCCGCAAGGTCGAGATCAAGCAAATCGTGATGAAGCATGTCCGTAATAGGGAACCCTTCAGTGGGGTCGAACTCGACCCCAACCCTTGTGCGGGATAAGGACGCTTTATACGTGGTTCCCATGTGGGAACAAGGACGGGATCGAGTGTGATCCGTTGCGGCAAACGGGATCGAAACCGATCCCTTGAGGCATAGGGATCGAATCGATCCGTTTGGGGGCATAGGGATCGGGTCGATCCGGTTGGTGGCAAAGGGATCGGATCGATCCGCTCGGTGGCGAAGGGATCGAACTCGATCCGTTAGGCACGGGATCGGGTTCGATCCGTTGGGTCCGTTAGGCATAGGGACCTTGGTCCGCTTGAGGTGGCGAGATATCCAAGTGGCTTTCTCTAAGGCGTGCCACGTGGCTCGGCCATTTTATGCCATATCATATATATATATATATATATATATATTATACTAAGATGAATGCAAAATTTTTTAAATTTCTTCTTCTACCTACAATCATTTTTTTTAGTTTTCACTTATTTTATGTGTTTAGTCCTATCATTTTAAAGGATTTATTTGAATCAAGAGTTTTATGTATTTATATATTAATAAGCTTTTATGTTATTTTTTTTTATAATTTGCTATGTTATAATTTCTATTTTTACATTGATTCGTTTAATTTTGATTAATATTTTCTATACTTTCTTATAATACATAGAGAACAAATTTATATTATTAACTTTCTATTCAATATTTTATAGATCAAGCCATCTATTGTTCTTTTTTATTTTAATTTATTTGTTAATAGTTTATCTGTTGAATTTGGTTATTTTTTTATTTATCACCATTTATTACTTAACTATGCTATTTAAATGAACGGGAGTTATTGATTTAAATATTTTTATAATTTATCAGATAATTTAATTAGTTTCAATTTTAAAAGTTAATTATTTTTAGATACTTATCATTTGTTTTAACTTTTTATTTCAGTCCTTAATTGTAATGGGTCTTTAGAACTCTATTTCTTTTTTTCTTTAAAACATTAAGTATTTTTGTTTCAATTTTAAATTAATAGTTTATTTTTATTTGATCAGTTAAAAATAATTATATAATTGTTATCACATTATTGAATTTATGCATATATATAAGTGACGTCATAAAAAATATTTGTGTTTGCATTGGATTAATAAAAATCATGTTGATACAAATTCTTTGATTCTTCTTGATAAAAAATTATGTATTTAATTTATATCATCAACTTCAAAACAAGCATATCACCATGAGTCCATGACTAACATGGCCTTATCGTTATCATGTTGGTGCTAAAAATATAAATAAAAATTATAAGACTCCAACGCATAATTGCTCAATTCCATGGAAATTTTAATTGCTCTCTTATATTATTAAAGATTTTAATGAGGAAGAAATTGATATAAAAATAAAATTTAAAGAAAATGTAAAATTATAAACTTATTTGGCTGTTTATTGGAAATAATATGGAGCTGAAAGATCAATAATACATTTAATAGGGGAGACTTTGCACCAAAAAAAAATTTAATAGGGGAGACTACAAATAAGTTTTTGTTGTAAAACTGAAATTGTAAATACGCGAAATAGGACAAAAGTAATTGAATGATTCTTAATACTCAGTATGAGATATATTTAATACTATCTATAATATGTATTACAAATCTGTGTGTTCTACTAAATGAAATAATGAGATATTTATAAGAAGAATTTACATGTTGCCTAATAGAATTTATTGTGCATTTACACATTTAAAACGTAATGCCTTAATTGCATAACATGAATGTTGAACAATGGCATTCACATCTTCATTAATTGTTTGTAACACTCCCCCTTGAATGTCATTGTAAATATCTCTATTGTATATGTCTTTAGTGTTGCCTCATTAAAAACCTTTTCAGGAAAAACCCAGTGGGACAAAAACCTGAAGAAGGAAAAGAGTACAGCTGTGTATGCTCCCCCTGTCATTAACATGGGTAGATCTTTTCATAAATCTCGAAGATGACGCATTCCAATGTCATGGATATGTTTCTTGAAAATTGTAGTGGGGAGCGCCTTTGTAAAGAGATCTGCAGAGTTGTGACATGATTGAACATATTGGATACTAATTTCTCTATTCTTCTCAAGATCTTGTGTATATTGGTAAAACATCGGTGGGATATGTTTGGTTCTGTCAGTTTTAATATATCCCTCCTTCATTTGAGCAATACATGCGGCATTGTCTTCATATATCGTCTTTGGACTTTTATCAATTGATATGCCGCAGGAGGTCAAGATGTGTTGTGTCATAGATCTTAACCAAAAACATTCTCGACTCACTTCATGAAGTGCAATGACTTCAGAATGGTTGGAAGAAGTAGCAACAAGTGTTTGTTTCTGCGATCTCCAAGAAATTGCAGTGCCTCCAAGTGTAAATACGTAACCTGTTTGGGATCTAGCTTTGTGTGGATCTGATAGATATCCTGCATCTGCATAACCAACCAAAACATGGTTTGTATTTTTAGAATAAAATAATCCCAAATCAACTGTACCTCAAAGATATCGGAATAGATGTTTAATCCCATTCCAATGTCTTTTAGTTGGGGATGAGCTGAACCTTGCTAATAAATTAACTGCAAAAGATATGTCAGGTCTAGTACAATTAGCAAGATACATGAGAGCCCCGATTGCACTGAGGTATGGTGTTTCAGATCCAAGGATTTCTTCATTTTCTTCGCGAGGGCGAAATGGATCTGTTTCTACACTTAGCGATCTCCCAATCATTGGAGTGCTTAAAGGGTTTGCTTTATTCATATTAAAGCGTTTCAACACTCTTTCGGTATAAGCTGATTGATGTACAAAAATTCCATTTTGTTTATACTCAATCTGCAAACCAAGACAGAATTTGGTTTCCCCAAGATCTTTCATTTCAAATTCATTCTTTAAATATGCTGCCGTTTCATGGATTTCTTTGGCATTCCCAATAATGTTCAAATCATCAACATAGACAGCAATAATAACGTATTCAGATACTGTTCTCTTAATATATACGCATGGACAAATTGGATTATTCACATATCCTTTCTTTGATAGGAGTTAGCTCAAGCGATTGTACCACATGCGTCCTGACTGCTTTAACCCATAAAGAGATCTTTGTAATTTGATCGAACATTTCTCTTTAGGTTTTGATTTTAATGCTTCAGGCATTTTAAATCCTTCAGGAATTTTTATATAAATATCACTATCAAGTGATCCATACAAGTAAGCTGTAACAACATCCATTAGACGCATTTGTAATTCTTGGGAAACTGTAAGACTGATTAAATATCTAAACGTACTTGCATCCATTACAGGAGAATACGTTTCCTCATAATCAATTCCGGGTCTTTGAGAAAATCCTTGGGCAACAAGCCTTGCTTTATATCTTGTGACTTCATTTTTCTCATTTCGTTTTCGTACGAAAACCCATTTGTACCCGACAGGTTTTACACCTTCAGGTGTGGGGACAACAGGTCCAAACACATTTCTTTTATTCAAAGAATTTAATTCAGCCTGAATAGCGTCTTTCCATTTATTCCAATCATGTCTATTTTGACATTCCATGATAGATCTTAGTTCAGGATCTTCATTTTCATGAATGATGTCTACGGCGTAAGAAAATATTTCATCAATGTTGATATCACTTTGATTCCACAGTTTTCTTGAATACAAGTAATTAATTGAGATTTCTTCATTTATCTCACTTTGTGTTTCCTCTCGAACACTTTCCTCGTTTTGTGTCTCTTCTGGGACACTTTCTTTATTCAAAATTCCTTTTGTGATATCGTTCTCATGTAGTGTCTCTTCTGGGACACTTTTTTCTATACCGTGATCATCATTCATATTAGCTCATTTTCTTTTACGAGGATTCTTATCCTTCGATCCAGGAGGTCTACCACGCTTCAGGCGTGTCGTAGATTCATGAGCAATATTTTTCTCAGGTTGACCTTTTGGAATCTCAATTCGAGCAGGAGCGTTAACAGCTGGTATATGTGACTTAGTCACTCGTTTTGCTTATGTAAAAGCATCTGGTAATTGATTTACAATACTTTGCAAGTGTACAATCTTTTGTACTTCCATCTCACACTGCTTTGTGTGTGGATCAAGATGCAATAATGATGGTTCATATCATGAAATATCCTTTTCCAACTGTTTGTTTTCTCCCCCTAATGCTGGGAAAACATTTTCATCAAAATGACAGTCAACAAATCGTGCTCTAAACATATCACCTGTTTGTGGTTCAACATGTCTGATAATGGATGGACTTTCATATCCAACATAAATTCCCAATCTTCTCTGGGGCCCCATTTTAGTACGTTGTGGTGGTGCTATAGGCACATATACTGCACAACCAAAAATTCGTAGATGGGAAATATTTGGTTCTTCACCACATGTAAGTTGGAACGGGGAGTATTTATGATAAGCACTTGGTCTAATGCGAATTAATGTCTCTGCATGTAAAATCGCATGTCCCCATACTGAAATTGGAAGCTTTGTTCTCATTATCAGTGGTCTAGCAATAAGCTGAAGACGTTTAATTAATGATTCAGCTAAACCATTCTGTGTATGGACATGAGTAACAGGATGCTCAACAGTAATTCCAGTTGCCATACAATAATCATTAAATGTTTGGGATGTGAATTCACCAACATTATCCAATCGAATTTTCTTTATTGTGTTATCAGGAAATTGTGCTCGTAATTTAATAATTTGGGCAAGCAATCTTGCAAATGTCATATTACGAGTTGATAACAAACAAACATGTGACCATCTGGTAGATGCATCGATCAATACCATAAAATATCGAAATGGCCCACATGGTGGATGAATTGGTCCACATATATCACCTTGAATACGTTCAAGAAAAACAGGTGATTCATCTTTTATTTTAACTGGTGATGGTCTCACAATCAATTTCCCAAGAGAACAAGCTGTACACGGATCCTTTCTTATTTGATGAATCTTCTGGTTCCTTAAAGAATGCCCTTGTGTACTTTCAATGATCTTTCGCATCATTGTTAAACCAGGGTGACCCAATCGATCATGCCAAATAATAAAATCTTGTGGATCCACAAACTTCTGGTTTGTGATGGCATGTGCGTCAATTGCACTTATGCATGTATAATATAAACCTGATGAGAAAGCAGGTAATTTTTCCAAAACACGCCTTTTGTTAGATTCAATACTCATTATATACAAGTATTCAGTATTCCTCTCATTTCCAGTTTCAATGTGATATCCATTAAGACGGATATCTTTGAAGCTCAACAAATTTCTTTGGGACTTAGAGCAAAACAATGCATCATTAATTATAAACTTTGTCCCATGGGGTAGTAATATTATAGCTCTTCCGGAGCCTTCAATCAATTTTGCACTGCCCGATATAGTATTGACATTTGCTTCACTTTTTACCAAATGAGAGAAATATTTTCTATCCTTTAGGATTGTGTGCGTCGTGGCACTGTCTGCAAGACATATATTCCTTTTATTTGAGTTGATCTCGTATGAATGCAGTGATGTATCCATATCTTCATAATCAAAATTAAAATTCATAATAAGAGAATGAAAATAACATGTGGGATAATAATAGTAATTGTAACGCCCCGCTCATTCGATAAGTAAGGTACGTCACCTTCTAACCTTTTTATGTGTTTAATTAGGTGATTGGTGCGTTGTGTGGCCCTCTTTTGAACTCTTTTAGAGTTAGGGCCCTTTTTGTAATTTTCTTCTTTTAGGGGGGTTTTCCGGTCACTTCTCGTTCGGTAGAGATTTTGACTTCTTTGACCCCTCCTTTGCGTCCGGGGCATCGAGACGAGTCCGTAGACTCTAAGTTTGCCCAATTCTGACTTCGTTAGCCCATTCTTCCGATCGTTTTTGAGTAAGAGGATCCGAGATATATACTCGGGTTTCCTCGTTTTGCGTGCCAAAATCAGATCAGCAGCCTTCATCGTCTTCTTCCCCGCGACCCGTCACTGTTCACACAGTGAAGGTGTGAAAAAAACACACATGCTCGTTCTCCCTCGTTTCTCGACGGAATTCGACGAATCAATAGTGCAAATTTATCAGCTCGACGAGCCCATCACAACCGTACCAATATCGTGGCCAACCGAAGACCGACGGCGGCGCATCGGCGGCCTGAAAGTGGCGGGTGGCGCCACCACTTCGCCGGCGGCGTTCCAGCGAGTTTCGCGAGCGGAGCTTGACCCTACCCTACGTTTTTGGACCTTCTCGTTCCATTTCCGGCCTCCGTTCAGCACGAAAACCACCGCAGGTGGTGGTTCCGGCGAGGCAACAATGGCAGAAACTTCGGCAGCGATTTCGGCCCTTTTCCCGACCGGTTTTGGTGGTGGTCGCTTCACGAAAGTTGCTTGGAATGACGAAACGTAGTGGATGGCATCGACGGCGTTCCGAGAACCGGCCGTTGGCGGCGGACCGGCGGTGAACCGGTGGTGAACCGGCGGGTCCGAACCGGTTACTGTTCCGGTGACTTTTTCCAGCAATTGAGTTATGGGTTTCGTAGGGCTCGTTACAAGCTTTCCAACGGTATATCCGGATTTTATTTTCGTTTAGCGGTTTGTATTTAATTTCAGTTTTCGTACTAGGATTTAAGTTCGGTTTTTCGTCAACGAAGTCCGGTGTGTTTGGTATTTTCTGAAATTGATTGAGGGCTTTTGTTGACCAGGCCGAGACGTACGTTTTTGTCCTTCCGAGGATTTTTCCGACCACCGGAGACAGTATTCCGGTGGCGGCCGGTGACTGTTCCGGCGGCTCCGGTAGCGGCATTCCGGTGACCTTCGGACAGAAGGTTCCTTTCGTTGTGGTGAGTCCAACGCCACTTTCCGTTCGTCAATCGGATGCCTGGTTGATTTGTTGTGATTTATTTTGTGTATTTCTATTTATTTGGAATTAATTGTTTTAATTGCAATAAATTGTCAATTGCTTGATTTGTCGATCAATATGAATTCCAATGTGTACGAAAGCATGAATTAAATGAACTATGATATATGTTGATGCTTTGATTTGCAATTTGAATCCCGTTATGCCGAAATTGTATTAATTGTTAATTGTTTTAAAATGTAATTTGTTCTTGCTTGCTTGATAATTAATGAATATGCATTGTATGACATTTGAAAACATGTAATATATTATGAATGTATGAATTCATGTTATATGAATTAATTGGCCATGTATATTGTGAATTTGTATGAAATGTGATATATGAATTGACTATGCCAAGTGTGAATTATGTAGAATCGATATAGTTGGAATTGATATGCGACTTTGTGAGATTTAAATGATTGAGTGTCTCTATTTGTCTATTTTACAATTGTAAACTTGATATACTTGAATTATAAACATTATATGAAGCTCATGACTTGATTGCAAGGAATTATGAAAGATATGAAATGATTGGGCTTGAAACCCTCATGTATGGAATGTACTTGAACGAATTACTTGATTATGTAACTTCATAACATCATTTTACTTCTTATACCACTCATATCATGTGTTTAGCATTGCCGTGCGTCTATGTGGTTTCATATTGAGTCACTTCTCACCAGTACACATTGTTCCTTCTCTTGTACAGTTTGTTTCCAGGGCGGAGACTTCCAAATTGAATAGGCACCCGTATTGCTCTTGTTTCTTGTCTCGTGGAATTCCAGGTGAGGGTGTTTTCGTTCTAGTTACATATTAAACCCTACAACCCTTATGTGAAAAGCTTTGGCCAAAACCTTATGATTATATATATATATGTTACTTTTAAAAGGGAAGTTATCGAGTAAATACTGATTGATCGAGTGAATTATTAATCGAGTAAATACTGATTAATCGAGTAAATATTGATCGAGTAAACCCTTTTCAAATGGATATGGTATGATTCTTATGAATCAAATGTTTTGGCGAGAAAAGAATGATTGATTGATTGATTGCACTGATTGGGGCCCAGGGGCTTGGTGTGAGTGGGGACCCGAGGAGGCAAGGGCTGACGGTAAACCCTCACACTAGTCCCACTATTGAACAGCGGTACCGGACCTCGTCAGGAGATTGGCGGGGAAAGGGAGCTGAGTGCCATCTGGGGAGTCATGTAACCCCTTTTGGCCAATGATTGGGTGGTCGGGCCTTGCAAACCCACCACCAACCCGGAGGAAGAAGGTTGGAACTTATTTATGATTGAAAATGATTGACTGATTGATTGATTGATTGATTGATTGATTATTGATTGATAGGCACTGTGCGGGAAGGCCGGGCATCGGATTGCCCAAACAATATATTTAGGACATGGCGTGTGATCTGAGTGTATTATAATATATTGCATGATCACCTATTTAATGTATTAATGATAATTGTCGTACACGGTCGGAGTTTGGTTGGAGATTGTGCACGCTCACTCGCCGAGCCTTATTGATTGAGTATGATTTATGAACTTAATGAATTTAATATGAATAGTCGTAAAGTCTGAGCATTGCTTACTTAATTTCTAGCCCTTCGAGGGAACTAACTTTAAATAAAACCTTGCTCGGGATTAATGACTTGCATGTGCATGTTTCTATATTATATGTATCGCTCCTGCTCACTCAGTCTTCTAGAGACTGACCCCTCTTTCCCCTTTTTCCAGTTTCTTTTGCAGGTGTTGGTTACTAGGCGGAGTTAGAGTGTCGAGTCTTTGTTCTAGTCTCACTCATTTACACTCACTGCATATTATATTGTCTTTAAATACTGTATTGATTTATTATTGATGGCCGGTGTGCCCTTATTGAATTGATATTGATTCGGGACAGGTTAGGACAGGTGTACTGATTAGTGGAACCCGTATTTATATTCGTATTGGATTTCATTTGTTTCATGAATATTACATAAATGATTTCCTTGCTTCCGCATTTTGGGTTTTGTTGATGGTTCCAGGGTTAGCTTCCGCCTAGTCAGGACTGTACTTTTGATTGTCACCCGTTCGCTGTGAGTCCGATTCATGTGTGGACTGCCTATTTCATATGTGGATTAGACTCATAGTGCGGGGGATGTGGTGCCTATCGTCCCGGGTGCTACATCTTTAGGTGGTATCAGAGCTACCAGGTTCAGAACCGGTGCTCTGGGTCGTGTTGTCTCGAGTATAGGTCGCACGGCATAGGAACTAATTGTCAATGTGTGCATTGCATCATTCTTGAATACTGAATTGTGAATTTTTTTAAAAAACTTTATTAGATTATTTGTTGCATTTTGCATTGAATCCATTCTTTTGGTGTTAATTATGTGGCATGAGCATATACTAATCGCATGCATTTATTTTCAAAATGAGCTTTGATTCATAGGATATGAAGACAATATCAAACCACGACCAATTTTTACGACAACCACAGGCTACCACAAGCTCTTCTCTCTAGTTCGAAAGCTGTAAGGAATACCTTGGGGATTTCTACAGAAATTTAAGAGTCAAACCTTTTCTAAAATGAGGTTAGGGCTCGAGTGACAGAGTCCAGAATAAGAGGTCAGTTCGAAGGAGAAGTTTGCAAGCTCTATTACCGATGGTGAATCCATGATGAGACGAGATTTGTGGTGTGTAATGATTTGGTTTCACAAGATCAACATGTTTATTTACACTACGAAGATTTGTCAACCAGATTCCAAAGAAGAGAAATCTCGAAGATGTTTTAGATTCGAGGTTTCTATGAACATGGGGCCGATGACCTTCAAGAGAATTAAAGTAAAGTAGGTTCGTGGTTGAGAAGCAGTAAAGACCATCTAACTTGAGAAAGAGGCGAAAGAAAATATGAAGAATAATTTAGCTTGGGAGTTAGATCGATGAATAAGGATGAAGAGACTACGAAGAGGGAATTCACATACTTCAGAATTGAGAAGAATTAAAGAAAATTAGTCGACGTGGTAAGTATAAGTTCATGGAAAATGACAATGCTAAGGATTTTATCTTCGGCCGGATATGAGTTCATCTTCCAAATTCAAGATGAAGTGTCGAGTTGTGAGATTGAATTAAGAGCTCTGGAGCAACAAATGGAAGCGATAAAGAAATACAAAGAACTATTGGAAGGAAATTATGTATTCGAATGTAAACAATTGGGGATTGATTCTTCAAGAGAAGTCAAGATACCAACTTCATGGGTGTTGAAGAATTTGGGTTCAAGAGATTTCAATCTCGGACTTAGGAGATCCATAAGTTGATACACGGGAACTTTGAAGATTTGAAAGACCGTGGGTAAAGAAGAGGTGAACAATTAATTCAAAACAAACCTGCAATTTGCGAAACAAAGAAATATGCCAAGTTAAAGTTTACAACTACGGTGACAGGTTCTATGCATTCATAAGCACGTGCATCATACATCGCTTTAATTATTTAAATTTCTCTATTTATATGCGCATCTCTAATTTGTATAATTGTTCCAATGTGTTGCATCTTTAATTGTTTACAAGTGTGATACTGCATTGGCACCCTAACCCGACATGCATTTTAGTGTTTACTTGATAGGTATTCCCCACATCTTATTTATCAAGTGATACTCCGACTGATTCTTGCTGGAACCAAGACAAGAAGAATTCTGGGTTGCATTGGTTGGTTAAAAAGGAAATGGAAATTCTGAGGTTTGGGAAAATAGAATCGAATGTGGGAACGAAAGAAGCAGGTTGTCATTCCTACTAATTGCTTCAAAGGAAATGTGAGGACTATCACTAGACAAGTGGCGTGATTAGAACCACTTATATCGAGGAAGCTAGGTTGAAGAAATTGAGGTGTTTTGATCCGAGAAGCGGTAGAAAAAATTTAAGGAGTTGAGATAGAATTTCTTGGGGGAGAGCACGACCGGACATGAAACTTAAATTCACAGTGGTGCTCGAGGAAGATACTTCTCACGGACATGAATGACCCAATGATAGTAACAGGAAAAGAATAAGGTGGCGCTATCAGTTTAAACCTTCAAAGTTTGAGTTAAGTTAATATACCCGGGATGAAGATCTTCATAAGGCATCGAAGAGAGTGGTTCGTTAGGGAATTTATAAGTGCGTGATTCAGACAGTGAGGATGATGATACTATCAAGGAACTTCTGATGGATTCCTAAATTAGTTTCAAGAAAGGAAAATTGGTCAAATTTATCACTTTTAAGAAGGATGTCAACTAGTTCCAGATGACCAAATCTTCAACAAAGGACTTAGCCAGTTGGTGACAATGTATGAAGTGGGAGTTAAAGTTTAAGATTCTTGTACGGCCAAAGAGAATATAATGAACCTGGTACAAAGATAAATGTTCTGATCGTAGGCGGAATAAATTAGTGCTCGGTTAATTGCAGAAGATAACTGTGAGTAAGGATCCGAATGGAATCGAGAATAGGATCAACCAAGGGTCTGACTTTCTCAGTCAAACATCTACTAAAGATAGGAAAGACAAGTTGGGAATCAAGCCAGCTAGAGATCAGACTATCCAAATCGTAGAAGTAAAGTCACAACATCAATTCCATTACTACGGTGAACGGTACACTAAGCATCCATCGCACGAGCATACATGCATCGTTGACATATTTAAATTTTTTGTTATTGTGGGATACCTTGGTCAGTGGAGTGTGTGTTGATTATTGTGAACCTTGCTTCTGCTTGTGTGCTTGAGTGGAAGGGAGATTTGATTCTCTCTGATTACGTGCCAGGAAGATGTGGATTCTCCCTGTTTATGTGTTAGAAAGATGCTGGATTCTTTCTGTTTTCTGTGCACGAGAGATGCTGGATTCTCTTGCACTTAGGTATTCGAGGGATGTTGGATTCTCTTGGATTTAGGAGTTTGAGAAATGCTGGATTTCCTCAAACTAGATTGTCTGGAAGGATGTGGAATCTGACAGACTTAGGCTGAGAGACGGGGTTCTCTCAATTCTGTGTTTGAGAGACGGGGTTCTCTCAATTTTGTGCCCGAGAGACGGGGTTCTCTCTTTTGTGTGTGCTGAGGGACGGGGTTTCCTCACTTGTATGTTGAGAGATGGGATTCTCTCTTGTTTTTCGTGTTTGCGTTACGCCTGGGCAGACAACGGTTAACAAGTGACGAGCCAATGGACTAGTAGCGGTCGAACGAGTTTTGAAGTGACTAACGGCCAAGTGTTCGAGTAGATCTTTGTGACTACCAGACTCTGAAGAGGTTGATACAAATAAGGGGAGTAAACTTCACAACCAGGGCTAAGATGTTAAGCAATTTCGGGAAACAGATCGATACAATTCCAGTTTGAAACTTTTTCGGTCCAACAGTAGGACCTGAGGACAGGTCCTTTTGAAGGAGGGAAGATTGTAACGCCCCGCTCATTCGATAAGTAAGGTACGTCACCTTCTAACCTTTTTATGTGTTTAATTAGGTGATTGGTGCGTTGTGTGGCCCTCTTTTGAACTCTTTTAGAGTTAGGGCCCTTTTTGTAATTTTCTTCTTTTAGGGGGGTTTTCCGGTCACTTCTCGTTCGGTAGAGATTTTGACTTCTTTGACCCCTCCTTTGCGTCCGGGGCATCGAGACGAGTCCGTAGACTCTAAGTTTGCCCAATTCTGACTTCGTTAGCCCATTCTTCCGATCGTTTTTGAGTAAGAGGATCCGAGATATATACTCGGGTTTCCTCGTTTTGCGTGCCAAAATCAGATCAGCAGCCTTCATCGTCTTCTTCCCCGCGACCCGTCACTGTTCACACAGTGAAGGTGTGAAAAAAACACACATGCTCGTTCTCCCTCGTTTCTCGACGGAATTCGACGAATCAATAGTGCAAATTTATCAGCTCGACGAGCCCATCACAACCGTACCAATATCGTGGCCAACCGAAGACCGACGGCGGCGCATCGGCGGCCTGAAAGTGGCGGGTGGCGCCACCACTTCGCCGGCGGCGTTCCAGCGAGTTTCGCGAGCGGAGCTTGACCCTACCCTACGTTTTTGGACCTTCTCGTTCCATTTCCGGCCTCCGTTCAGCACGAAAACCACCGCAGGTGGTGGTTCCGGCGAGGCAACAATGGCAGAAACTTCGGCAGCGATTTTGGCCCTTTTCCCGACCGGTTTTGGTGGTGGTCGCTTCACGAAAGTTGCTTGGAATGACGAAACGTAGTGGATGGCATCGACGGCGTTCCGAGAACCGGCCGTTGGCGGCGGACCGGCGGTGAACCGGTGGTGAACCGGCGGGTCCGAACCGGTTACTGTTCCGGTGACTTTTTCCAGCAATTGAGTTATGGGTTTCGTAGGGCTCGTTACAAGCTTTCCAACGGTATATCCGGATTTTATTTTCGTTTAGCGGTTTGTATTTAATTTCAGTTTTCGTACTAGGATTTAAGTTCGGTTTTTCGTCAACGAAGTCCGGTGTGTTTGGTATTTTCTGAAATTGATTGAGGGCTTTTGTTGACCAGGCCGAGACGTACGTTTTTGTCCTTCCGAGGATTTTTCCGACCACCGGAGACAGTATTCCGGTGGCGGCCGGTGACTGTTTCGGCGGCTCCGGTAGCGGCATTCCGGTGACCTTCGGACAGAAAGTTCCTTTCGTTGTGGTGAGTCCAACGCCACTTTCCGTTCGTCAATCGGATGCCCGGTCGATTTGTTGTGATTTATTTTGTGTATTTCTATTTATTTGGAATTAATTGTTTTAATTGCAATAAATTGTCAATTGCTTGATTTGTCGATCAATATGAATTCCAATGTGTACGAAAGCATGAATTAAATGAACTATGATATATGTTGATGCTTTGATTTGCAATTTGAATCCCGTTATGCCGAAATTGTATTAATTGTTAATTGTTTTAAAATGTAATTTGTTCTTGCTTGCTTGATAATTAATGAATATGCATTGTATGACATTTGAAAACATGTAATATATTATGAATGTATGAATTCATGTTATATGAATTAATTGGCCATGTATATTGTGAATTTGTATGAAATGTGATATATGAATTGACTATGCCAAGTGTGAATTATGTAGAATCGATATAGTTGGAATTGATATGCGACTTTGTGAGATTTAAATGATTGAGTGTCTCTATTTGTCTATTTTACAATTGTAAACTTGATATACTTGAATTATAAACATTATATGAAGCTCATGACTTGATTGCAAGGAATTATGAAAGATATGAAATGATTGGGCTTGAAACCCTCATGTATGGAATGTACTTGAACGAATTACTTGATTATGTAACTTCATAACATCATTTTACTTCTTATACCACTCATATCATGTGTTTAGCATTGCCGTGCGTCTATGTGGTTTCATATTGAGTCACTTCTCACCAGTACACATTGTTCCTTCTCTTGTACAGTTTGTTTCCAGGGCGGAGACTTCCAAATTGAATAGGCACCCGTATTGCTCTTGTTTCTTGTCTCGTGGAATTCCAGGTGAGGGTGTTTTCGTTCTAGTTACATATTAAACCCTACAACCCTTATGTGAAAAGCTTTGGCCAAAACCTTATGATTATATATATATATGTTACTTTTAAAAGGGAAGTTATCGAGTAAATACTGATTGATCGAGTGAATTATTAATCGAGTAAATACTGATTAATCGAGTAAATATTGATCGAGTAAACCCTTTTCAAATGGATATGGTATGATTCTTATGAATCAAATGTTTTGGCGAGAAAAGAATGATTGATTGATTGATTGCACTGATTGGGGCCCAGGGGCTTGGTGTGAGTGGGGACCCGAGGAGGCAAGGGCTGACGGTAAACCCTCACACTAGTCCCACTATTGAACAGCGGTACCGGACCTCGTCAGGAGATTGGCGGGGAAAGGGAGCTGAGTGCCATCTGGGGAGTCATGTAACCCCTTTTGGCCAATGATTGGGTGGTCGGGCCTTGCAAACCCACCACCAACCCGGAGGAAGAAGGTTGGAACTTATTTATGATTGAAAATGATTGACTGATTGATTGATTGATTGATTGATTATTGATTGATAGGCACTGTGCGGGAAGGCCGGGCATCGGATTGCCCAAACAATATATTTAGGACATGGTGTGTGATCTGAGTGTATTATAATATATTGCATGATCACCTATTTAATGTATTAATGATAATTGTCGTACACGGTCGGAGTTTGGTTGGAGATTGTGCACGCTCACTCGCCGAGCCTTATTGATTGAGTATGATTTATGAACTTAATGAATTTAATATGAATAGTCGTAAAGTCTGAGCATTGCTTACTTAATTTCTAGCCCTTCGAGGGAACTAACTTTAAATAAAACCTTGCTCGGGATTAATGACTTGCATGTGCATGTTTCTATATTATATGTATCGCTCCTGCTCACTCAGTCTTCTAGAGACTGACCCCTCTTTCCCCTTTTTCCAGTTTCTTTTGCAGGTGTTGGTTACTAGGCGGAGTTAGAGTGTCGAGTCTTTGTTCTAGTCTCACTCATTTACACTCACTGCATATTATATTGTCTTTAAATACTGTATTGATTTATTATTGATGGCCGGTGTGCCCTTATTGAATTGATATTGATTCGGGACAGGTTAGGACAGGTGTACTGATTAGTGGAACCCGTATTTATATTCGTATTGGATTTCATTTGTTTCATGAATATTACATAAATGATTTCCTTGCTTCCGCATTTTGGGTTTTGTTGATGGTTCCAGGGTTAGCTTCCGCCTAGTCAGGACTGTACTTTTGATTGTCACCCGTTCGCTGTGAGTCCGATTCATGTGTGGACTGCCTATTTCATATGTGGATTAGACTCATAGTGCGGGGGATGTGGTGCCTATCGTCCCGGGTGCTACAGTAATAGCAAAACGGGGTACATAATGATAGGAAATAAAACACAATACAATACGAGAGAAAGTTCAAATAGCATATAACTAATAATCAACTATGTAAGTTAGAGTTCATTCGATATGAGAAAATCAGTCGTATCGAGATTGGTGATACCGGCGAAGCTGTCAAATTCATCATCCTTGAGAGTCATATTTGCTTCAATCTCATTATCTGGATTATTGAAATCAGGGATATTATTTGCAAAATTTGCCTCAACATTTTTTCCCTTTCCTTTGATTGAAGCTTGATATAGCTTTACAAAATGGTCAGGCGTACGACAGGTACGCGTCCAGTGGCCCTTTAGACCACATCGAAAGCATGGGTTTTCTATACCCTTCTGATGATCATTTTGGGCAAATTTGCCTTTTCTTTGTTTGCTTTCGTGATTATTTTTCTGGCTTCCAGAAGGACCACCAGGATGATGATAACTGTAGTTTCTATGGCCTCGTCCACGGCCACGGCCACGCCCTCGGCCACGACCTCGTCCATGACCACGACCACCTCTTCCGGGGTAGTTGTGTACTGCTGCATTTGCTTCTGGCAAAGGAGCAGATCCAGTGGGGCGGCTTTCATGATTTTTCAATAAAAGCTCATTATTCATTTCGGCTACCAAGAGATATGAGATTAACTGAGAATATTTTGTAAAACCCTTTTCACGATATTGCTGCTGCAGGAGCAAATTTAAGGGATGAAAAGTAGAGTAGGTTTTCTCAAGTAAATCATTATCCGTAAGGGGTTCACCACACAATTTCAGCTTAGAACTGATTTTGAAAACCATTGAGTTATACTCAGATACAGTTTTGAAATCTTGTAGCCTCAAATGAATCCACTCATAACGAGCCTTAGGGAGAATAACAGTTTTCTGATGATCATACCTCTCCCTTAAGTTGTCCCACAATTCAAGCGGATCCTCTACAGTTAAATACTCAGTTTTTAATCCTTCATCAAGGTGATGACGGATAAAAATCATGGACTTAGCCTTATCTTGGCTTGATGCCTCATTTTCTTTCATAATTGTTTCACCGAGACCTCTTGCATTTAGATGGATCTTTGCATCAAGAACCCATGACAGATAATTTTTTCCAGTGAGATCTAGAGCAGTGAACTCAAGCTTCGTAAGATTTGACATACTTGTAACTAATATAAGATAGAGAAAATAATTAGCACATTTATTCTATCAAATAACACATAAAATAATTTAAATGCTAAGTTTAAATCTTATACCCAGCAATTAAGGGATCATGAAAAGTACAATGAAGATGATACGTATATATTTTATTTTATTTTACTAAGAGCACAAATAAATGTAAAAGCAATTAATACGTAAGTATAAATATAAGTTATCATGCAATTAAACGTATATGTAAGTATTAATGATAATAAGTTATGCATGCTTAATGTTAATCAAAACATATGCAAAGCAATTAATACATAAGTATAAATATTAATAGTTAGAACATAATTTAAATGCATTTAATTATGTACTGCATAAATGAATAAAGGAGGCACGATCTTCCATTACAGATAAATAAATATTATAAGGAGGTTCGGACTTCCATTATAAATTAAGTTAATATTATTAGGAGATTTAGTCTTCCATCGGATATAAATAAGTAATATTATGAGAATTTAATATTTTATTATATATAAATAATTATTATGGGGAGATATACTTATTCGTAATAATACTATATATGAAATTGTAAATGGATATGTAATCTAAAAATGTAAATAAATAGATAGAAAATATTACTCTTGTCTTCTAGTCGATTCGCCGGAGAAAATAGAACGATCCTGCTGATAACGTGTTGTAAAACTGAAATTGTAAATACGCGAAATAGGACAAAAGTAATTGAATGATTCTTAATACTCAATATGAGATATATTTAATACTATCTATAATATGTATTACAAATCTGTGTGTTCTACTAAATGAAATAACGAGATATTTATAAGAAGAATTTACATGTTGCCTAATAAAATCTATTGTGCATTTACGCATTTAAAACGTAATGCCTTAAATGCATAACATGAATGTTGAACAATGGCATTCACATCTTCATTAATTGTTTGTAACAGTTTTCAATTTTTTTTCTCCTCAACGATTATTTATCTATCGTAAACCACTAAATCATAAAATACAGACTTTATCTCATTCTTACGAATTCACTAATTCGAACCATTTAAAAAAGATATAAAATTAAAAAGAAATACATTATTCTCGTCATTTTCGCTCAAAAGCAAATTAACTTGTCTCTCGAAACTTATTATGAGTTAGACTCAAGTTGTTGTAAATTTTTTCAATCAATAAAATCTATATATCTAAAATTTCGAAATAGTAAAGATCATGTTTAGTCTCCAAAATTTCAATTTTGTGCAAATTTAGTTTTTAAAGTTTCAAAAGTAACAGATAAGTCTCTAATATTATTAATTTATTTCAAATGAATCCCTTAATAACTTTTTCGCTGAGAATGTAACCGGAAATAATTCTTGTAATTGATTGTGAAGGATGTTATCTTAAGGGTATAAGATAAAAATATCCTTATTAATTACATACTCATAGACATGAAATTTTTTTCCAACTATATATTCTTATTTAAAAAGATGTTAAAGGACTAACTTGATACAAAATAATAACATTAGAGACATGTATATTATTTTTAAAATTTTAGAAATTAAAATAATATAGACACGTTTGAGAGTTAACATGACATTTGCACATTTCGGAATATAAAATTTCTTATTAAACTAAAACAATGACCAAGCTAGGTGGTGCTTATAGATTCTTTGTTACATACACCATAAAGTTGACTTTTTGCAAGAGTGGCGCTGTTCTGAAGTTTAAAATGTTCCATTCATTACACATGATGAATTGAATATTTGATGCAATACTTGAATATAATTGCTCTTATCGTAGTTTTTATTTAGAAATGGAAAAAAATAAAGCATATCATAATACTAATATAAACTTATATTACTTACACAACAATATTTAAATTTATTTTAAAATCCATGGCCAGTGAAATTCTTTTTGTTAACGAAAATTATTTATTAGCGGTGACACATTAAATTCTTGATTATTTCACCTATTTAAAATTTTAAATATATAACTATTATTAGTAGAAGAGTACCAAAGTCTTTTACTCGAATATTTGAGTTTATAATCATAACTTATTAATGTACAAAAAACTAGTGTTCGAATAATCGATAGGTACAATCATAATTGATTGAAGAATTTTACATTTCAATAGTCTATAATAAATTATGATGTATGAATACGGGCATAGTGACGCGGATACACTACGATGCAGATATGACAACATAAATTTTTTCTTTAATTTTTCATGTGAGGAGTATTACATGGTATTCGATATCATATGAATATTCGACACGATACGATACGAGACAACAAAATAATATTTTTAAAATTGTTCATGTATTAAAGATAATAAATATAATTATATTAGCATAAATAATAATAAACAAATATTTATATCAGGCAAAAATGCAATTTTGATCTTGTAGGTTTTCTATTTTGATAATTTAGTCCTGCTCGAATCCTATTTCGCAATTAAATTCTATAATTTTAAAATGTATATTTGATTTTTGCCGGAAAATCAATTCATTTCCATAAATGTTTACGTGGCCACCCGATGATAAATTTATTTTTCGGGTAAAACCCAAATATATATTTTACATTTTTAAAAGTTATAGGAATTAATTGCAAAATATGATTTCAGTAAAATAATTGACAAAATAGAAAACTTACTACATCAAAATTTCTTTTATATTATTAATAATTGATGGGAAGATATAAATATGCATATCAAAGTTGATTACCATAACCGAAGGGTTTTTGGTCTTGTGGTGACTAAGTAGATCATAAGAAATGAATTTTACCTCATTTTGTAAGAGGTTAGGAGTTCAAAACTTATTTGTTAAAAAAATCCCTAATTCTCTAAGAAGTTAGAAGAAGTTCAAAATTTGTAAAAAATGTCATTTGGAAAAAGTTTTAAATAAAAATTTTAAAAAAAGTTTTGGGGAGTGTTTTACGTAAAATTTTTGATTACCATGACATTGCATTGCGTGTGAGAATGAGGGTGAGAGACATGTATCCATCCCTGATCGCTACTCCATTTTTTATTCTCCTAATTTCATTGCCTCATTTATACTTTGCCTGCAGATTCATTCTGTTTCTCAAGGAGTCAACGGTCCTGCCTTTTCCTTTTCTGCGTAGAGCAAAGCATTCCTTCAAGAAGATGCAAAAAATTGTTTGCAGTGAGGTCCCTCACCTCTTCGTTATTGAGAAAACAACCCCGCCGTGCTGCTTTCTCCACGTCTCTCCTATTCGATTATACACAGAAACAAGTACGTTTTTGCAATCTGTGTGATTGTCTTGTATCGGTGCAAGTGTTTTAATAACTAATCTGTATGAGCTTACTGTTAGGACCGCGCGCACGTTCACCCCAACTCCGCATTAGTATGATATTATCCGCTTAGTGCCAAACCCGCACGGATTTGTTTTTGGGCATCTCCCAAAAGGCCTCATACTAATGGAGTTGGGTGAACACTTATATATTGGACAAACTTTTTCCAATCTTCCGATGTGGAACGAGTTTACTACCCAACAATCCTCCTCTCAAACCAAGACCACACCATTTGTGACCTCCCCTTCATGGTCAATCCATTTGATCCGCCAACCATCTTGCAACGCAGCTACTCCTTTGCGGGACATGCCGCCTGACCTCCTTAATGTCAAGGGACTTTCGACACAAGGCATCAACCGCAGATCTCCAATTGCTAGGTCACATCACCTAACCTGCCAAACATAGGTCACTTCACCTGCCAAACATCTTGTACCGCCGTCAAACCAAACGGGACCCGCTGCTTGACCACCACTTATCAGGAAGACTTTCGATACAAGGCACCCCTGCAGGTTTTCGATCTTGTTGTCACATCGGGAACTTCAAATAACACGCAGTCCACTACTTCTGATAAGCCCAAACCTGAGCTCTGATACCACTTGTTAGGACCGCGCGCACGTTCACCCCAACTCCGCATTAGTATGATATTGTCCGCTTTGGGCCAAACGCTCACGGATTTGTTTTTGGGCATCTCCCAAAAGGCCTCATACTAATAGAGTTAGGTGAATACTTATATATTGGACAAACTTTCTCCAATCTTCCAATGTGGAATGGGTTTACTACCCAACAACCTTGTTGCGGAAGCGGTGAACAATATTTAGAAGTATAATGCCTAAAATTACACAAAGGAAAAATTAGGCAAAAATAAACTAAATATAACCCAAAAAAGGCTATTAAAGGCGTAATGAAAAGAACATCAAATATAACGAGGTTCGGCCAAATTAGCCTACGTCCTCGGGCACTTCTCAAAATATATTTCACTTAAGAAATATTACAAAGTAGAGAGAGACTTTGTTTGATGCACTAAGCTAGAAGGGGGAGGAGGCATTTTATAGTGTTAGCTCCTCCCCAAACTATTCTAAAAAACCAATGTGGGACAAAAACACTCTTGTCCAAAACTAGTCTTTCAATGTGGGATACAAATTATGCCACAAACCAACACTTACTTCAGTTGCATTCTTGTTTGCCAATGTTGTCTACTGTTAAAAAGAACTTTTTGTATTTGAATTGTTGGCAGTTTAAGGAAAGTGTGGCTCAGTTTGCTCAACTCAACAAAACATTGCTCCTCATGCAGGAAAAATAGACAAGTCAAATTGTTTTCCTCAGGTTACATAATGTACTCACTCTTTAAACACACTATGTTCAGTTCGAATCAACTTTCAACATCGATTTCATTATCTAATTTTTTATTTCAGGAAGTTAATCTATAGAAACTGATGGGGGATTTTAATCTCCTCGGAATCACTGTCCCTGGTACGACTGAACGATTCCTATTACTCTACTTTTTGTTTATGTAAAAAATTGTGGTGCCAAGAAAGTTTTGCACAATTTTCTTGATGTTCATTATTGTAATATATATGGGCATAATGCATGATCCAGTTCAATGATACAGAGGAATATGGAGGACTTGGGCTAGGGTATTTATACCATTGTATAGCCATGGAGGAAATTAGTCGTGCTTCCGGATCAGTTGGTCTTTCTTACGGTGTACATTCTAACGTATGCCTCAATCAATTGGTAATTACTTTGCCTTAATCAAGTTTTGGCTTACCTTCAGAAGAAAAGATCCTAATTCCTACCTGTTAAACTTTGTTACTTGTTTATTTGAAGGTAAGATATGGAACTCCTGCTCAGAAGGAGAAGTACTTGCCAAAGGTACTGGTTCCATCTTGCCTGGTTTATCTTTTTATGAGAATTAAGTTCAATTTCTTTCTTTCACGTATAGAATAAAGTTGTAATTATTGTTTTCTCTTCTGTTGATATAAATATTTCTTTTAATATGGATTTTTTGTACAGATATCAGCTAACTTTCTTTATCTCTTAAACT
Source organism: Lantana camara (assembly GCA_037501455.1). Classification (NCBI taxonomy): domain Eukaryota; kingdom Viridiplantae; phylum Streptophyta; class Magnoliopsida; order Lamiales; family Verbenaceae; genus Lantana; species Lantana camara. Next base: position 60,067,037 of record CM074857.1, on the reverse strand, counting down.
TTTGGTTGATGAAGTTAATTAGTGGGGAGCATGTTGGAGCTCTTGCAATGAGCGAACCTAATGGTAACGCAATTTACTAAGATATCTACAAGATATACAATATCGAACATTAATAACATAATATTTCAATTATTACGTTCACAAGTCGTACTTTTATTGGCACTTGAATGAATGGCTTTGTTTGTAACGTAGTTGGGTCGGATGTTGTTAGCATGAAATGCAGAGCTGACGGTACCAATGGTGGTTACATTCTAAATGGGAATAAAATGTGGTGCACAAATGGCCCTCTTGCGCAGACTCTGGTATTATTATTATTAATGTTTAAGAAAATCTTTATTTGTGGTTTGATTCTGTTTTAATTTATAATTAATTACAAAATTCAGTGAGTATTTTATTTGATGCCTGTTTAATTAAGTATATAAAACTTCTGCTGCTTCATTTTTCTCTTCCATGGGAAAAAAAAAATATCTCTTCCATGGTATGTGAATTATATTATGTATGGGATAGTTACCCTGGGATTTGGGTTAATTACATAAACTTTCCCCGAAGTTTGAGAAATTACAAAACTTCCCTATCCAAGAAGTTGTATTACGTCTGGATTGATGTATTTTGAAGATGATGACTCTAATTTTGTAGGATACTCCTATTTAGACCTTAACAATTACCGATCAATATTTAATTCTAAATTCATGAGTATAATTGCACATGTTAGGCCAAACATTGGGAGGAACTTTTAGTAATTCTAAATGTAGTTATCCCTGTATTTTTTGTCATATTTACTTAAAATTGGATCAGGTTGTGTATGCAAAAACAGATGTGGCAGCATGTTCAAAAGGAATTACAGCATTTATCATAGAGAAAAACATGCCTGGGTATGCAACTTTAGAGCAAAACTTATGCTACTAAATTTAGAGGGACGGTACACAAGAAAGATATTTTTTTGAATTTTTTGGTATGTTTGCAGCATCCTTTTAACTAAATTATCTTTGTCAAAATTTTTGCATCTGCTCCCTCTATTATATAACCGGTCCCATCTCTCTCCAAACCTAACGTGGTAGTTTCCCATCATAGGGCTTTCTATCTATAGGTTGAGCCATTACCAAGGAGCTAATTCGTTCAGAACTCAGTTGACTCCTTCTATAGATAAGGCGGAGCGTCCTTAGTTCAGCATTATAGCACATAGGGCTTCAGTGCTATTACAGCGCCTCGCTATGAGAATCTAGCTTCGCTAACGCTCGGCTAAGTCTTGAACATCCTGCCTTTTATACTTTTTTTTTCTTTAGGGGTCGCGTGAATGCAGGCTCCCGCTGCCACTTAGGCAGGCGCCCCTCCTAAGTGCAATGGAGGTCGCCCCTTTTATAATTCAGAGGTTTCGTCTTTTTCTTTCTTTTTTTTTTTTTTTTTGTTTTAAATTTTACTATGCCAACCGTGGATGGACTGACATGTGGAAAAACTACTTACAGATGTGAGCTTGTTTTCAAAAATTGCTTTGTTCCTGAAAAAAATGTTCTGGGACAGGAAGGACAAGGTATTTGAATTCAAATGACTACGATATTGATAACAATGTGGCACTTTAACTTCCATATAAATACATTTCGACTAATATAATTATAGAAATAATTACATCTAACTACCCTCCATTTAAGCCTAATTACAATGCAATTCATTTAAATCGAGAAATTACATTTTAGTCTCTAACTTTTGAGAACCGTTTGTGGCCCTTGAAGTCCATTAGAGTTCCGTTATGTCATTCCAAAAATACCCCTGATTTGTTGTTAAATTCATAGTTCGTAGGGATCATTTTGTTTATATTTGTAAACTTTAGGGATGATTTTGTAATTTTGGTCATATGTTCAACGTAACACTTATACAACCCGTCAGGGGCATAAGTGTACTTTTACAAATTCCGTTAGGGACCTCAGACCAAACAAAATTTATAGGTACTAAGAATAAAAATGCCTCATAGACTCATTGTTGAGAAATATGGGTTATGAAGCAAGTATGACAGCAGGCAGCTAGACACGGGTAGTCCCTGTCCTTAAAGTTTCTATCGCCCCTACTTCAGGGAAGTGTGTTTCAGGTTGCAGGCGATACACTTCCAAGAGCTTTTTGGTGTTTGATTTTTTGAAGAAAGCACTTTTTCAAAAATCCAATGAGCATGTGCTATCTATGTTGTTGTGTGTAAAATTCAAGTGATGGGAGAGGAGCTATATATAGCTCTCAAGTGTTGGCCAATAATTAGTGGGAAATTTGAATAGGTCAAATTCAGATGTTAATGACCTGATATTAGACCTCTTAATTGCCCACTATCTAGAAGTTACGTCCCATCAACGTTCCTGATATTTGTATCAGATACGGACGTACCTTATCTCATTTGGACTGAATTTGGGTCAGCCATGACCCAAAAAGAAAGGCTCTTGGCTCGGACGTAAGGCTCCTTGCGATGATACCCACGTGCGAAGTGGAAAGTGCGTTATCAAAAGCCATATTCGCCCGAGCCCGGCCTACGGCCCAGCACCAGCACCAGGCCTAGGCCCAGGCCCGTGCCCATGCCCATGCCCGTGCGAGGGCGGTGAGGTGCACCACACCGCGTGTGAGCCCATCAGTCCACTCTCACATTTAATGATTTCAAAACACTCTTAGTGTCTTAGCTTAAATAGCTGTAACATCCCGCTCGTCTAGCCGTACAGGTATGCCGTTTCGTGAGTGTTAGTTACGCATTTAAATTATTTATTTATGTAACTATATGTTTATTCTGATGTTTAAATGTTATTCTTGAATTACTTGAATTATTTGATAATTATATGATTAAATATTTGAATGTTTTAACCTTTTAAAACTTGTTTTTAATCCGTTTAAGTTCGAATTTATTTCTGATTTTTATGATAACTTGCTACGCATGAATTATACGTGTTATGAATTTGTCTATGTGCTCGTTTTTCATTTTCGGGCTTGTTTGATATGGTAACGAACCATATTTTATTTGTTGGGAACTCAAGGGCCCAACTTGTTTTAGCGCCTTGTGTTCCGGAATATCTTGAGCTCGGGAACTCGGATTCGAATTCCATAAGTGGCGATGGACTCGTAACGAGAATATGGAGCTAAGGAACTTAACCTTGAATTTTTCTAAGCCTGTTTGGACCTCCGTATTTCGCCCAAAACGTGGACCTCGCACGTGATTGCCACCTTTTACGGTTTTGGCCATAACTAATTCGTTTCTTAACCAAATGGCTTGATTCTTGAGCCTAATTAACCCTAGTTAATCCATATTTCTTCCTCCATAACCCTCATTTTCGAAATCATCCCCTAGGGAAGCTTCACCCGCCACTATTCATCTTCTCCGATGTTGAGCTTGATTCTTCGTCGTTTCTTCTCCGATTCAAGAGGTAAGCACGGATTCTTGTTCCTCATTCTCTTGTGATTCTTTTAAGCTATCATTTGCATATTTTCTTGGAGATTAAAGTATGCTTTGGAGATGATGATGAATAGTAAGGTTAAAATTCATTTCTTGAATTAATGACTTTAGGACTGATTTTGTATGAATGGATGCATGAATCTTGTTTCTTTAAGCTTTATAATCTGAATTCTTGCCCTTATTTTCATGGATTACATGTGTGTGAAGTTTCACCTTGGTTGTAGCTTGTAGGCGTGACTGAAAATGGAAAGAATGGAAGCATGATTTTGATCTCATTTCTTGGCCTTGTTACGTGGTGAATTGCTGTTGGTTTGCACCTTATTTCCTGGTACTTTGTTGCTAATTTGTTGCTGTGTTGGTTGTCTTCGTTGTGGTTGTTGTTGTTGCTGAAATAAGGAAGAAACAGGGGATGGCTGCTGTGTTTTTTGCAACTGCTACAAGCAGTCGCGGCCGCGACCGCGAGTAGGTCCTTTTGGGTCGCGGGCTGGCCATGTTTCAACTTGGGAAAAGCTGAAGTTGCTGCTTCGTTTTTAAATTGTCATGCATATATTCTCGTGTGTGTGTGGCTGTGTAATGCATGGGTGTGTGTACGTATTGCATGTATTTATATATTGTGAATGCTAGTGTGTATATATATGGTATATATATTAGTGCATGCATATGTGCTGTGTTGTACGTATATATATTATACATATATAAAGTGTGTAATGCATGATATGTATATATATATATATATTGAATTAATTGATATGAATTTTAATTGTTTTGATTTTGAACATTTTAAATAATATGACCTTAAGTGGCTTAAATGGTATGATTTCGATGAATGTAAACGTGTATGAACTTATGAATGCTTGGGATATGTTATAATATGATACATTATGAGCTTATTTGATGTATTATGAGTTTAATTATGAAATATTTGTGTGATAGTTTATTATTCGTTTCGATATGCCTAAGTGTGAATTTATTTGAAGTACATTGCATCGTTTGCATCCATATGCATTTGTCGAGCGTCTAATTGGTTCATTTTGAGTCTAAGTGTGTCTTTTGTCGTTTGTTTTGTTCAGAGGTTCGTTTCATTAGTGTCGAGAAGGTTTTATAAGTGTGTTTCGGTGGCCTTCTTTGCTCGGTTTGTTCGTCAGGGTGAGGTTTCTTTCTTTTAGTTAATACGACCTATAACCCTACGTGAATTTTGAAGCCTGCATGCGACTTAAGTATATATATGTATATAGATACGTGTTTGATATGTATTTTGTGGGAATTGACCCGTTTGCTATGAAATGTTTGAAAAACGCTTTTATGTATATGTAAGTTATATTTTCGTTTATTTGTTTTGAAAAGGGGTTGGTGTGTGTGTTTTGAAAATAGCGGGTTGTGACTTTGAAAGATAAGTTTGAATTTTGAAAATTATGAATTATGAATTTCGAACAATTTGATTGGGCCCCAGAGATTTGTGCAACGGAGCCCCATGACGGTGTCGGGCCATCGAGTCACTCCAGAGTACGGTCTCCAACTTATAGGATTAACCCGGAACCCACTAGGAGGTTTGGTGGGGGATGGAATCCTTGGCCGTGAGTGTCATGAAACTTACGATCCTGACATGAGAACGATGGCTAGGGTAGGATCCACCCTTCCATCACTCGGAGTAGAGGTATGTGTGTTTAAATTGTGTTTTAGTTTGAATTTTGATTCCGACTTTGAATATGAACGGAGATAGGTGGTTTGAAACTCGTACTCGCCGAGTTGTGTGATTTTGATTACGAACTTGATTCGTGAAATAGGAGTGGACTTCTAATTATTAAAATTGATTGATTTTTGCCTTCGGCCTTAAACCTTTTTCCTTATATATAGTATCACGGGATAAAATATTTTAGAATGCAAAAACCACGCCCCGGTTCATGAATCTTCTTACTTTGAATATGCTCTGCTTTATGTATATGTACGTGTGAGTGTGTTAGCCCCCTCACCAGTCTTTAAGACTGACCCCTCCTCGTTATTTTCTTTTCCCCTTTGTTTTTTTTTTTTTTTTTTTTTTTTTGAGTTTGCAGGTGCAAGGTTCGGTTCGAGCTAGGCGGTGATTTTCTTTAGAGTTGTTCGAGTCGTAGGAGAGTCATTGCATCCTTTGCATCTTTATCTTTCTGGTTTGGTGCTATGTATAAGTATGAATATGTATAAGATTTCGAATTCGTGAACTTGTATTTATTTGAATTAGTTAGATAATATATGTCTGTTTGATGATCCCGTTGCTTCCGCTTGAGTTATTATTTTGATGTGCACTCTGAATTAGGGTCTAGACCGCCTAGCTTAGGTGTGATTCTGTTTGTCACCTGTTCGCCATAGCTTGGTGCGTCTGCGGAGTCTCTATTTCGTTACACTCATTGGGTTATAGTACGGGGGATGTAGTGCTCTATGCGCCGGGGTGCTACATCTAAAGTGTGTATCAGAGCTCTTGGTTGTAAAATCGGAGCTGTAGTATCGTGTCGGGTTTGTCTAGGTCGTTCAGCTTAAGATTATGTGTTTGTTTGCATTCACTACCTCTTTTATGTGAATTATTTCCTATTATTTGTGTTAATCGTGCACATGAACATGCACTTACTAATTGACATGCACGTATATCAATTATACTTTTTGAGATTTTCAGGATATCATCGCGTCGCCAACACTCGGTCAACCTTCACATCAACATCCTCACCCATCTTTTGATGCCGAATAGTTCATGACCACAATGTTCCAACAGTTTTGATAGAATCAAGGACCATTTTCTTCTACAATACAACCTATAGATTCGATAGCAACTTTGTACCGGGAATTTGGGGCCTTTAATCCTTCACAATTTTGGGGAGGTGATGATAATAAAGCCGAGGAATAGATTTCAGAGATAGAAGGTATATTTAGAGTGTGGCCATTTGAACCTCAAAATAGGGTTCGTCTTGTAACATTACTTCTTCAGGGACAAGCAATACTTTGGTCGTCAAGAGTTGCTCAGTAATTAGAGGTGATAAACGAAGAGGTAACATGGGACGTGTTCGTTCGGGAATTTAGGAAGAGGTACACGTCGGCTATTCTACAAGATTGAAGAATTGAAGAGTTTCTCACCCTTAAACAAGGAAATCATTCCGTTTTGGAATATTTGGAAGAGTTTGAGAGATTAGGTGCCTATGTACCACATATTTTCAATGATGATTAGACGAAGATTAGATATTTTATGGAAGGCCGCCGGGGCGAGTTTAGGGAAGCTTTAATGGCAAGAGGTATGGATACGTGGGATCAAGCAGTGGAGAAGGTAATACGGATCGAAACTCGATGGATGGCAAGAAAGAGATTCGAAGAAGAGACATCAGGATAATCATTCGGGTTAGGATCATGTTCTAACCTACAAGTGGAATAGAGACCGATTCGACGGGGTACACTGATCGAGAAAAGAAACAATAAGAGGAAGCCTAAGTCTCGGAAGACCCCTTGGCCCGAGAGAGAATTCCCACAATGTGCACATTGCAGAGGCACCAATCACACTTACGAAGGATGTTGGATTCGGTTAAAGAGATGATACGCTTGCGGGTCTTCAGAGTAGAAATTCCCAGATTATGATCGTTCGAGGTCTAATAAACAAAGGAGGCGTAACCAAAGACTTCAAATTGGAGGCCAAAGGACACCCGGGAATTGAGGTAATTGCATCCATGGCATCTCACCCATGCATATTTTGAATTTGGGGGAAACCCACTTGCTCGTCTTATTTCTCTCGCTTTATTGTTTCTTGATACTTGTTGTTGCTTTCTTTCGTTGTGAGCTCTCTTCTTGGAGAGAGTTTTGGTGAGTTGAGTACCCAAGAGAATTTGGTGAGTTGTGAGGGCCAAGTTGCCCTGTGGTTTTACTTGAAGATGCCTTGTTGAGTTACGGAACAACCTTAGGCATGGGTTGGTTATTTGAGCATCACGTTGAGCTAGGGGCTGTTTTTGGGAGGTCCGTTCAACGATATTTCCGGGTATTAGATTGAAGGCTAATCCGTTTATATTCTTTGTGGAAGCAGTTAGTTAATGCGGGACGGTGCGATGTGCTACGTGACTTACCTTTTGAATAACCGAAGGATCAAGTCAAGTTCGAGGAGATCGAGACTTCTAGGAAGCTTTTCCTTTAAAGAGGCTCGTCGTTCGTGAGATAGAGGTTGGGTTCGGCAAAGATTAGAGTCGAAGACTTTCTCTGAGACATGTGGGGGGATTTGAAAATCCGAGAAGTCACTTGGAGAACTGATCAGAGTGGCGCTGTGGAAGCATGGGGTTGAGTTCATTTTCAGAGTCGATCAAGACCCAGCTTTAGGACCTGAGGACAGGTCCTTTTGAAGGAGGCAAGTTTGTAATATCCCGCTCGTCTGGCCGTACAGGTACGCTATTTCGGGAGTGTTAGTTGTGCATTTAAATTATTTATTTATGTAATTATATGTTTATTCTAATGTTTAAATATTATTCTTGAATTAATTGAATTATTTGATAATTATATGATTAAATATTTGAATGTTTTAACCTTTTAAAACATGTTTTTAATCCATTTAAGTTAGAATTTATTTTCGATTTTTGTGATAACTTGCTAAGCATAAATTATACGTGTATTGAATTTGTCTATGTGCTCGTTTTTCATTTTCGGGCTTGTTTGATATGGTAACGCACCATATTTTATTTGTTGGGGACTCGAGGGCCTAACTTGTTTTGGCGCGCCTTGTGTTCCGAAATTTATATCTTGAGCTCGGGAATTCGGATTTGAATTCCGGAAGTGGCGATGGACTCCTAACGAGAATATGGAGCTCGAGAAATTAACCTTGTATTTTTCTAAGCCCGTTTGGACCCCGTATTTCGCCCGAAACGTGAACCTCGCGCGTGACTGCCACCTTTTACGGTTTTAGCCATAACTAATTCGTTTCTTAACCAAATGACTTGATTCTTGAGCCTAATTAACCCTAGTTAATCCATATTTCTTCCTCCATAACCCTCATTTTCGAAATCATCCCCTAGGAAGAGAGAGAAGCAGCTGAAGTCAGGAGAAAAGGAAGCTTCACTCGCCACTATTCATCTTCTCCGATTTTGAGGTCGATTCTTCGTCGTTTCTTCTCCGATTCAAGAGGTAAGCAAGGATTCTTGTTCCCCATTCTCTTGTGATTCTTTTAAGCTATCATTTTCATATTTTCTTGGAGATTTAAGTATGCTTTGGAGATGATGATGAATTTTTTTTTGGTGGGATGATGATGAATAGTAAGGTTAAAATTCATTTCTTGAATTCATGACTTTAGGACTGATTTTGTATGAATGGATGCATGAATCTTGTTTCTTTAAGCTTCATAATCTGAATTCTTGCCCTTATTTTCATGGATTACATGTGTGTGAAGTTTCACCTTGGTTGTAGCTGGTATGCGTGACTGAAAATGGAGAGAATGGAAGCATGGTTTTGATCTCATTTCTTGCCCTTGTTGCATGGTGAATTGCTGCTGTGTTGCGCCTTATTTCCTGCTACGTTGCTGCTGATTTGTTGCTGTGTTGGTTGCCTTCGTTGTGGTTGTTGTTGCTGTAGAAATAAGGAAGAAACAGGGGATGGCTGCTATGTTTTTCACGACTGCTAAAAGTAGTCGCGGCAGCGGCCGCGGCCGCGACCGCGTGGAGGTCCTTTTTGGGTCGCGCCTGTGACCCAATTCTGGCCATGTTTCGACTTGGGGAAAGCTGAAGCTGCTGCTTTGTTTTTGAATTTATATGCATGTATTCTCGTCTGTGTGTGGCTGTGTAATGCTTGGGTGTGTGTATGTACTGCATGTATTTATATATTGTGAATCCTAGTGTGTATATATATGGTATATATATTAGTGCATGCATATGTGCTGTGTTGTACGTATATATATTATACATATATAAAGTGTCTAATGCATGCTGTGTATATATATGATATATATATATATATATATATATATTGTAACATCCCGACTGATCAGACTTTTCAGGTAACCTCTTATGTGCGCTATTTAACTAGTTCTTTAAGTGATTATGTGATATTAATTGTCAACGTGGATTAATTGAAGTTATTTGAACCTATTTGCTTTGATATGAATTTGGTTACCCTTGATCGGTTAACTTCTCTTGTTTGGTATTCGATTCGTTTTGGGTTCGTATTGGATTCTAAATTTTGTGAATTCGTGATATTTATTAATTATATGCTTTATGAACTCTTTTACATGCTCGTTATATGTTTTGGTTGCTTTTTGGGTTCGTTTTGGAGACGGGACCTAAAGGAGGCTAAAGAGCACTTAGCACACCTTGGGTTCCGGAACGCGTATCTTGAGCTCGGGAATTCGAATTCGAATTCCGTCACCTTCATTGAACTCGTTTCGACGATTCGGGTTCGATGGGATAAGCCTCATATTTTTCTAAGCTCGTTAAGACCTCTGAATTTCACCCGTAACGAGCCCCTTAAGCTTGGAAGCTACCTTTTGACCTCATGAGACCTTGTGGACCCCACCTTAACCTTATCTAAGCCCTTAACCATGAGATATAACTTGAGTTAAGCTCTCCCTCAGCTTTTTCCCAAGAGAAACCGAGCCCTTCCCTCTCTCTTTCATCTATTTCGATCAGCAACCAAGGAAGCAAGGAAGAAGAAGAAAACCTTTGTCCAATCTTGTGTTTTCAAGCTCAAATCTTCATCTAAACTTCTCCAAATTGAAAGGTAAGTTCATGGTTGTCTTCTTCACTCTCTCTTCTCTCTTTTATGTGTTCTTTAGTTCAATTCCATGATTGGTTGTTGAGTTTGAGCAAGCTTGTGAATAGTAGTAGTTGGGAGATTGATTTGATTCTTGCTCCTTACTTGTTTCCTTGAGTTTTGTTGTTGTTTTTATGCTTCTAGGACTTGTTTCCTAGCATTTATTGCTTTTCCTTGCTTGGTAGTTGGAGCATGAGTGTTTGGTTTTGGTTTTGGAGTTGCTTAGTTACTGTAGTGCCGTCTGTGTGTTTTCTGTACCGTGACACGGGGGTGTCACGGTTTGCCTCTTTTTGGTGACACGGGCGTGTCACCTTTTGGTTTCGTTTTCGTTTTTCTGTACCGAGACACGGGGGTGTCTCGGCTTGCCTTGTTTCGGTGACACGGGCGTGTCACCTCCTAGTGTCCGTTGTTTAGTTCTGTACTGAGACACGGGGGTGTCTCAGTTTGCCTTTCCCGGGGGACACGGGCGTGTCTCCTAGGAACTCTAGTTTCGTTCGTTTGTTTCCTTTCCGTTGTTTCTTGTTGATTATTCTTGCCTCGTTTATGATATATGCTCTTATATGAATTATTTGCTTGTAATTGGCCTTAATGTGAATACATTTCATATCATTTGCATCATAAGCATGCATATTCATGTACCGAGCGTCAATGTGGTTCATATTGAGTCTAAGAGTGTTCCTTTGTTGTTTGTCTTGTTCAGAGGATCTTCCTGTAGAGGACGAGCTTGCTCCGTAGGTGTCTGGTTTCCTCTTTTGACTCCACTTCGTTCGTTGCTAAGGTGAGGTTTTGTTCTTTTAGTTATTCGACCTATAACCCTACTTGATTTGAAGCCTCGCATGTGGATACGTATAATATATGGTAAATAAGTGTATGATACTTATGTTGCGGGATTTATCCCATTTGTTATAAGAGTTTGAAAACGTTTGTATAAGTATATAAGCTATTTTGCTTTCGTTTACAAAAGTTTAGTTTGGTGCAAGTGTGTGTGGGTGTAAGCGAGATGTGGCTTTGAAAGATAAGCTTTAAGATTTATCTGTGTGACTTTCGTGATCTGTTTGGGCCCCGGAGTGTGGTATGGTAATCTCGGGACGGCCGAGGGGTCGCCGAGCTCTTCCATCAACACCTCCATTTGAGAGTCTCGCCCAACCTTAGGAGGTTGAGGAAGGGTGTTTCTCTTGAGCCGGCGGAGGCAACCGCCGAAGGTTTCAAGGTAGTAATTAAACCTTGTCTCGTTTCTTTGTGTGGATAGTTAGGGCCGATCAACCCTTCTATCAACCGGTGTTGGGGATGGATTCTGATTTGTTTTGCTTTGCTTTGTTCTTCGTATTCGGAAGTTGGAATGTGTGTGACTCGTACTCGCCGAGTTGGTTTAGCTTTGTATGATCTGTGAAACGAGAGTGGATTTCTAAATACTTAAAATTTGGTAATTTCTCCTTTTGACTTCTTTTACTTTATGTATATATATATATATATCACGGGAATTAATTTGGCTTGCAAAACCCACTCTCGGTTCAAGGGTTCTTCAGTTTTGATTAAATGCTTTGCTCTATATATATATCGGGTGTGTGAGTTAGCCCCCTCACTAGTCGCTAGGACTAACCCTCGTTGTTGTTTTCCCCTTTTTCCTTTCTTTTGAGTTTGCAGGTTCTTCCGAGTCAAGCTAGGCGGCAAGTGTCTTTTGGAGTTTACTTGTGGTTTAGCTTGAGTCTCCATGCATTCGTAGTGGTTTACTTCTACTCTTACTGTTGTATTTTGGGTTACGTATTTATGATTACACTTTCGCTTTTGGGCCTTGATGGCATTGTATATAAATTGGCGTGAATGGTTGACCTTTCCCCACTTTTGAAATGTATATGTGATCTTGGGAAATATGTTAATTATAAATTGCTTCCGCTACTCTGATTCTAATTCTTGCAGTTCTTGAGGGTCTAGGCCGCCTAGCGAGGGTGTGAGTTTTGTGTGTCTCCCGTTCGCTATGGTCTGATGCGGGTGCGGACTTCCATTTCGCTACTCTTGTTAGACCTTAGTGCGGGGGATGTGGCACCCTTCGCTCTGGGGGTGTTACATCCTGGCGTGGTATCAGAGCTCTCGGTTGCAAAACCAGAGCTCTGGAGTCGTGTTGGGTCTGTCTAAGTCGTTCGGTATAGGAGTATGTGATTATTTGCATTCATTCATATCTCTACTTAACTTATTTGCTTAAATTGGTGATAATTGACTTCATGATCATAAACTGAACTCCATGCATCGATATCTTCTTGATTTGTGTATTTTCAGGATGCCTCCAAGAAGGAGAGCAGATAGGGAACAGACTCCTGATCTTAATCAACCCCCTCCACAAGCACCTCCACCTCCTCCGATGAATGCTGAGAATATTGTGCAGGCCCTTCTGAACCAGCTTCAACAGAACCAAAGGAATAATCCACATTGGGAAGGACAAGGTGGGCAAGTAACTCCGGCCTTTAAGGAGTTCAGAAACAACAATCCGCCGAAGTGGTATGGAGGAGATGACATCCAAGCCGAGGAGTGGTTGTCGGAAGTTGCGGGAATTTGGGAAATTTGCCCCGCTCCTTCGCATGAGAAAGCTGTTTGTACGGCCCGGTTTGTTCAAGGTCCCGCATCCAATTGGCTCAAAGCTATGAGAGCTCGATTGGAGAGGAATGGAGAGGAATTCGATTGGGAAAGCTTTGTGAGAGAGTTTCGTCATAAGTACGTTCCGTCAAGTGCTCGTGAGAGAAGATTGCAACAATTTACAGAACTGAGACAAGGGAACCGTTCGGTTGAAGAGTATATCATGGAATTTGAGAGACTTGCACCGTATGCCCCGCACATCACCAATGATGATACCCAGAAGGCCCGGAACTTTATTCATGGTTTAAGATATGAAGTCCAGGATGCTCTTAAGGCAGCTACAGTGGATACATGGGAGAAGGCTACGAGGAAGGCAATTAAGGTGGAAGCCAACAACAAGAGATTGAGGCCGACTTACTCTTCGGGCCAAGGTTCGAGCTCTAATTTGGGGAAGAGGCCTGCATTCTATGGTGGGCCTCCGGTTTTCAAACCCCAAGGTCCTACTACTTCAGTTAAGAAAGCTCGACCTTCGGTCCCCGCGGTACCAGCTTTACCGGCTCCGATTCAATGTGGCTATTGCAAGGGTCCCAATCACACCGAGGAGAATTGTCGGAAGAAATTGAGAAGATGTTATAAATGTGGAGAACCCGGCCATATGATCAGTACTTGTCCTCAAGTGAGAGCACCTCAGCCTCGAGTTCCTCCGCCGTTGAATGTGATGCCTCCGAGGGCACCGATCCAGGCGAGAGCTTATGCTTTGGAGGGCGAGGAAGAAAATGTAGAGGTGGATGCCAATGCCGTTGTTGAAGGTACCATCTACATTCATGGCATTCCATTGCATGCATTGTTTGATCCGGGAGCAACGCATTCATTTATTGCTTCCCGGCTTGTTGCTACTCTTCCATTGCCTGTTGCTTGTCTAGATGATTCCTTTATTGTTTCTTCTCCCCTTGGTGCTACTTTGTCTACGAACTGTGTTTACCGTGGTTGTCCGGTGGTTGTGGAAGATCATGAGTATCCGGCAGATCTGATCAAGATGCCTATCAAGAAGTATGGGGTAATTCTGGGAATGGACTGGTTGTACCGTTACCGAGCCATGATGGATTGTTTTGCTAAGAGGGTGACTTTGGGTTCTACGGTCTTTACGGGTCAGAGGTTGAAGACCTGCCCGTTTATTTCCTTCATGGAAGCAAGTAGATTGTTCCGGGACGGTGCGACGGGCTATGTGGCCTACCTTTTGAATAAGCCAAAGGATCAGGCCAAGCTCGAAGAGACGGAGATCGTGAAGGAATTCCCCAATGTGTTTCCGGAAAATTTGGGATCTTTACCTCCGGATCGGGACGTCGAGTTTGTGATAGATCTCTATCCCGGAGCAGAACCGTATGCGAAATCTCCCTATAGGATGGCTCCAGCCGAGTTGAAGGAGTTGAAGACGCAATTGGACGAGCTCTTAGAGTGTGGTTACATTCGCCCGAGCACTTCTCCGTGGGGTGCTCCGGTCCTGTTTGTGAAGAAGAAAGACGGGACCTTGCGAATGTGTATTGACTACCGTGAGCTGAACCGGTTAACGGTTAAGAACAAATACCCGCTCCCTCACATTGAAGAGTTGTTCGACCTCCTGCAAGGTTCGAGGGTTTATTCCAAGTTGGACTTAAGACAAGGGTATTACCAGTTGCGTATCCGGGAGGGAGATATACCGAAGACGGGTTTCAACACGAGATATGGGCATTTTGAGTTTGTGGTCATGCCTTTTGGTCTTACCAATGCCCCAGCCGCGTTTATGGATATGATGCACCGAATATTCCGGCCTTACCTCGATAAATTCGTGGTCATCTTTATAGATGATATTCTGGTGTATTCGAGGTCCGAAGAAGAGCACGCGCGGCATTTAAGCATTGTTTTGTCTACACTTCGGGAGCACAGATTGTTCGCCAAGTTCAGTAAGTGCGAGTTTTGGTTGGATCGAGTTTCCTTTTTGGGTCACTTCATTTCGGGGAATGGTATAGAAGTGGACCCTGCGAAGATTGAAACGGTTATGCTTTGGAAGCCCCCGAAGAATGCCTCGGAAGTGAGAAGTTTTCTCGGGTTGGCAGGGTACTATAGGCGCTTTGTGAAAGATTTCTCGAGGATTGCTTCCCCGTTGACCCGGTTAACTAAGAAAGAGGTGAAATTCGAGTGGGATGAGGCGTGTGAGAAGAGTTTCCAAACCCTTAAGGAGAGGTTGACTACTGCCCCGGTTTTAACCCTACCCGAAGGTTCGGAAGGCTACTCAGTTTATACCGATGCTTCGAAGGAAGGTCTCGGTTGTGTGTTAATGCAGAATGGTAAGGTTGTAGCCTACGCCTCAAGGAAGTTAAAGGATCATGAGAAGAACTATCCCACTCATGACTTGGAACTCGCCGCAGTGGTATTTGCTTTGATGAAATGGCGGCATTACCTTTATGGAGTTACTTTTGAAGTGTTCACCGACCACCAGAGTCTCAAGTATCTGTTTACCCAGAAGGATTTGAACGTGAGACAGAGGAGATGGATGGAGACACTCGAGGACTATGATTGTAAGATTCAGTACCATCCGGGTAAAGCCAACGTGGTGGCGGATGCTTTGAGTAGGAAAGTGAATGTTTCAGGTTTGGAAGCAGGTTCTAGTAGACAGGGTTCAGTGGTTCTGGTTTCAGAGGCTCGATTGGCTAATATTTCGGTTCAACCGGTTTTGAAGCAGAGATTGATAGAAGCTCAATCTGTGGATCCGGAGATTCAGAAATTAGTAACTAAGTCAAGGATTGATCCTGAAACCAAGTTTGGATTTGATGATTCGGGATTGTTTCGATTTAAGGCTCGGGTTTGTGTCCCTGAAGGATTTAAGCAGTTGGTACTTGATGAGGCTCACAAGTCAGCGTATGCAGTACATCCCGGTACCACCAAAATGTACAAGGATCTAAGGACTTTATACAGGTGGAACGACATGAAGAGAGACGTTGCTAACTATGTTAGAAGATGTCAAACATGCCAGGTGGTGAAAGCAGAACACCAGAAACCGGGAGGAACTCTCCAACCACTTCCAATACCCGAGTGGAAGTGGGAGCAGGTGACAATGGACTTCGTGTCCGGCTTGCCAAGGACCAAAGGAGGTTCCGATGGGATTTGGGTGATTATTGATCGGTTGACGAAATCCGCGCACTTTCTTAAAGTGAAGATGTCTGACAAGGTTCCTAAGTTGGCCCGGTTGTATCGGAAAGAGATTGTCCGATTACATGGTTGCCCGGTTAGCATTGTTTCAGATAGAGATCCTCGGTTTACGTCCAGTTTTTGGCAGGAATTGCAGAAATGTTTGGGGACGAAGCTCCACTTCAGTACTGCATTTCACCCACAGACGGATGGTCAGTCAGAAAGGCTAATAAGGTATCTCGAGGACATGCTTCGTGCTTGTGCCTTAGATTATCCGATTTCGTGGGATGAACAGTTGGATTTGATTGAGTATGCCTACAACAACAGCTTTCAGTCTTCTATTGGGATGGCACCGTATGAGGCGTTATATGGAAGAAAGTGCCGATCCCCTCTCTTTTGGGATATTGATGAGTGGAGATGGACTAAAGATGGAAAGCTCGAAAGGGCTAAGAAACCTAAGGAAATTCAGGATACCATCGAGAGGGTGAAAGTGATTAAACAGAGGTTGAAAGTGGCTCAAGACCGACAGAAAAGTTATGCAGATAAGAGAAGACGACCCTTAGAGTTCGAGAAAGGAGATAAGGTCTTTTTAAAGGCATCTCCTAGAAAAGGGTATGCTCGGATTGGTAAAGGCGGGAAGCTTAACCCACGCTACTTAGGCCCCTTTGAGATCCTTGATCGAGTTGGGGAAGTGGCTTACAGGCTTGAATTACCGCCGAGTTTGACCGGGATTCACAATGTATTCCATGTCTCGCAGCTTCGGAAACATTACCCCGATGAGTCGTCTATTCTTCCAGTTGAGAAAGTTCAGTTAGAGCCGGATTTGACTTTTAAGAAGTATCCAGTTCAGGTGCTGGATCGGAAGATGCAAAAGTTGAGGAATAGACAGATCCCTCTTGTGAAAGTCTTGTGGCGTGATCAAGAATCCGAAGAAGCTACTTGGGAGACCGAGGATAAGATGAAACAGTTGTATCCGGATCTTTTCAAGACCTCGCCTCGGACCTGAGGACAGGTCCTTTTGAAGGAGGGAGGGTTGTAACATCCCGACTGATCAGACTTTTCAGGTAACCTCTTATGTGCGCTATTTAACTAGTTCTTTAAGTGATTATGTGATATTAATTGTCAACGTGGATTAATTGAAGTTATTTGAACCTATTTGCTTTGATATGAATTTGGTTACCCTTGATCGGTTAACTTCTCTTGTTTGGTATTCGATTCGTTTTGGGTTCGTATTGGATTCTAAATTTTGTGAATTCGTGATATTTATTAATTATATGCTTTATGAACTCTTTTACATGCTCGTTATATGTTTTGGTTGCTTTTTGGGTTCGTTTTGGAGACGGGACCTAAAGGAGGCTAAAGAGCACTTAGCACACCTTGGGTTCCGGAACGCGTATCTTGAGCTCGGGAATTCGAATTCGAATTCCGTCACCTTCATTGAACTCGTTTCGACGATTCGGGTTCGATGGGACAAGCCTCATATTTTTCTAAGCTCGTTAAGACCTCTGAATTTCACCCGTAACGAGCCCCTTAAGCTTGGAAGCTACCTTTTGACCTCATGAGACCTTGTGGACCCCACCTTAACCTTATCTAAGCCCTTAACCATGAGATATAACTTGAGTTAAGCTCTCCCTCAGCTTTTTCCCAAGAGAAACCGAGCCCTTCCCTCTCTCTTTCATCTATTTCGATCAGCAACCAAGGAAGCAAGGAAGAAGAAGAAGAAAACCTTTGTCCAATCTTGTGTTTTCAAGCTCAAATCTTCATCTAAACTTCTCCAAATTGAAAGGTAAGTTCATGGTTGTCTTCTTCACTCTCTCTTCTCTCTTTTATGTGTTCTTTAGTTCAATTCCATGATTGGTTGTTGAGTTTGAGCAAGCTTGTGAATAGTAGTAGTTGGGAGATTGATTTGATTCTTGCTCCTTACTTGTTTCCTTGAGTTTTGTTGTTGTTTTTATGCTTCTAGGACTTGTTTCCTAGCATTTATTGCTTTTCCTTGCTTGGTAGTTGGAGCATGAGTGTTTGGTTTTGGTTTTGGAGTTGCTTAGTTACTGTAGTGCCGTCTGTGTGTTTTCTGTACCGTGACACGGGGGTGTCACGGTTTGCCTCTTTTTGGTGACACGGGCGTGTCACCTTTTGGTTTCGTTTTCGTTTTTCTGTACCGAGACACGGGGGTGTCTCGGCTTGCCTTGTTTCGGTGACACGGGCGTGTCACCTCCTAGTGTCCGTTGTTTAGTTCTGTACTGAGACACGGGGGTGTCTCAGTTTGCCTTTCCCGGGGGACACGGGCGTGTCTCCTAGGAACTCTAGTTTCGTTCGTTTGTTTCCTTTCCGTTGTTTCTTGTTGATTATTCTTGCCTCGTTTATGATATATGCTCTTATATGAATTATTTGCTTGTAATTGGCCTTAATGTGAATACATTTCATATCATTTGCATCATAAGCATGCATATTCATGTACCGAGCGTCAATGTGGTTCATATTGAGTCTAAGAGTGTTCCTTTGTTGTTTGTCTTGTTCAGAGGATCTTCCTGTAGAGGACGAGCTTGCTCCGTAGGTGTCTGGTTTCCTCTTTTGACTCCACTTCGTTCGTTGCTAAGGTGAGGTTTTGTTCTTTTAGTTATTCGACCTATAACCCTACTTGATTTGAAGCCTCGCATGTGGATACGTATAATATATGGTAAATAAGTGTATGATACTTATGTTGCGGGATTTATCCCATTTGTTATAAGAGTTTGAAAACGTTTGTATAAGTATATAAGCTATTTTGCTTTCGTTTACAAAAGTTTAGTTTGGTGCAAGTGTGTGTGGGTGTAAGCGAGATGTGGCTTTGAAAGATAAGCTTTAAGATTTATCTGTGTGACTTTCGTGATCTGTTTGGGCCCCGGAGTGTGGTATGGTAATCTCGGGACGGCCGAGGGGTCGCCGAGCTCTTCCATCAACACCTCCATTTGAGAGTCTCGCCCAACCTTAGGAGGTTGAGGAAGGGTGTTTCTCTTGAGCCGGCGGAGGCAACCGCCGAAGGTTTCAAGGTAGTAATTAAACCTTGTCTCGTTTCTTTGTGTGGATAGTTAGGGCCGATCAACCCTTCTATCAACCGGTGTTGGGGATGGATTCTGATTTGTTTTGCTTTGCTTTGTTCTTCGTATTCGGAAGTTGGAATGTGTGTGACTCGTACTCGCCGAGTTGGTTTAGCTTTGTATGATCTGTGAAACGAGAGTGGATTTCTAAATACTTAAAATTTGGTAATTTCTCCTTTTGACTTCTTTTACTTTATGTATATATATATATATATCACGGGAATTAATTTGGCTTGCAAAACCCACTCTCGGTTCAAGGGTTCTTCAGTTTTGATTAAATGCTTTGCTCTATATATATATCGGGTGTGTGAGTTAGCCCCCTCACTAGTCGCTAGGACTAACCCTCGTTGTTGTTTTCCCCTTTTTCCTTTCTTTTGAGTTTGCAGGTTCTTCCGAGTCAAGCTAGGCGGCAAGTGTCTTTTGGAGTTTACTTGTGGTTTAGCTTGAGTCTCCATGCATTCGTAGTGGTTTACTTCTACTCTTACTATTGTATTTTGGGTTACGTATTTATGATTACACTTTCGCTTTTGGGCCTTGATGGCATTGTATATAAATTGGCGTGAATGGTTGACCTTTCCCCACTTTTGAAATGTATATGTGATCTTGGGAAATATGTTAATTATAAATTGCTTCCGCTACTCTGATTCTAATTCTTGCAGTTCTTGAGGGTCTAGGCCGCCTAGCGAGGGTGTGAGTTTTGTGTGTCTCCCGTTCGCTATGGTCTGATGCGGGTGCGGACTTCCATTTCGCTACTCGTGTTAGACCTTAGTGCGGGGGATGTGGCACCCTTCGCTCTGGGGGTGTTACATATATGTAGTGTATTATTTGTTATGTATTTATATGTTGAATTAATTGATATGAATTTTAATTGTTTTGATTTTGAACATTTTAAATAATATGATCTTAAGGTGATGATTACAGCGCAAGCACAAAAGGAGGCTCCGCCCGACATGCCATGCAGATATAAATTTCTTCTCCACAGTGTGGTTGTCAGTCCTGGACTCACTGCAAAGGACATTACTGCTGAAATGCTTAGTTAAGAGTCAGGAAATCAAGTCGATGAATGTAAGTGGAGAGTTAATTATGTCCCTCCCCCTGAAACCCCCTTCGCCTGTCCAAGTGGGGCAAGAGGGAATTTCCTCCCCAAGAGCCCTTGTGTCAGACAATGGAACTGCAGATGTCAAAAGGGATATGCTGAGGCAGCGGCATGTCAGAGCTAGAGAAACTTCCTTTGATTGAAGAACAACTTGGAAACTTAGTAACAGATGATCCTTCTGTCGTTGAAACTTCACTAGGAAAGCATGGAGATACTGCTGATCTAGATCAAACTAGTGTAATTCACAGGATTGAAACGGTTGACAAATGTTTCAGACAAGACACAGTTGAAGAAATTATTAATTCTCTGGAAAATGAGGCTGCTAAAACAAATGATACGTGGTGTATGTCAGCCTTGAAGAAACTGAAAGAAACTGCACCATTGAGCTTGAAAGTTTCCTTAAGATCTATACGAGAAGGTAGGTTTCAAACTCTTGATCAGTGCCTTAATCGTGAGTATAGAATGACATTACAAGCAATCTATGGTCAGATAAATGGTGACTTTTGCGAGGGTGTACGGGCAAAGCTGATTGATAAAGATTTCAAACCAAAGGTAAACCCTTAAATTCCAGGATCATTTTATCTGATCTCTCTCATTTGATGAAAATATTGCATTGGGATCCTCCAAGCTTGGAACATGTATCTGAAGATATGGTTGATCAATACTTCACTCCCCTTTCTGCATCAGAACCTGAACTTGATCTACCTGTGAAGCAGCGCGAAGCATTTACATAATCTTGAATGACAAAGGTGTTATGCCTTAAGGTCTCCGTATTGCTGGAAATTTTGCACTGTACTTTACCTTATGCTGGATAGAACTAATTTTTTGAAATTTTACTTCTCGAGACCTTGATCACCTCACCTCACCAATTAAGAATGGTCGGATGTATACCGTAGGATAGTCATTGCACAAGTTTTGTTAAGAAGATGTTTTACTAAAAAAAAAAAGTGGGTTAAATGGTATGATTTCGATGAATGTATACGTGTATGAACTGAATGTTTGGGATATGTTATAATATGAAACATTATGAGCTTATTTGATGTATTATGAGTTTAATTATGAAATATTTGTGTGATAGTTCGTTATTGGTTTCGATATGCCTAAGTGTGAATTTATTTGAAGTACATTGCATCGTTTGCATCCATATGCATTGTCTGAGCGTCTAATTGGTTTATTTTGAGCCTAATTGTGTCTTCTGTCATTTGTTTTGTTCAGAGGTTCGTTTCGTTAGTGTCAGTTTCATAAGTGTGTTTCGGCCTTCTTTGCTCGGTTTGTTCGTCAAGGTGAGGTTTCTTTCTTTTAGTTAATACGACCTATAACCCTACGTGAATTTTGAAGCCTGCGTGCGACTTAAGTATTGATATGTATATAGATACGTGTTTGATATGTATTTTGTGGGAATTGGCCCGTTTGCTATGAAATGTTTGAAAAACGCTTTTATGTATATTTAAGTTATATTTTCGTTTATTTGTTTTGAAACGGGGTTGGTGTGTGTGTTTTAAAAATAGCAAGTTGTGACTTTGAAAGATAAGTTTGAATTTTGGAAATTATGAATTATGAATTTCGAACAATTTGATTAGGCCCCGGAGATTTGTGCAACGGAGCCCCAGGACGGTGTCGGGCCGCCGGGTCACTCCCGAGTACTGTCTCCAACTTATAGGATTAACCCGGAACCCATTAAGAGGTTTGGTGGGGCATGGAATCCTTAGGCGTGAGTGTCATGAAACTCACGACGACCCTGACATGAGAACGATGGCTAGGGTAGGATCCACCCTTCCATCACTCGGAGAAGAGGCATGTGCGTTTGAATTGTGTTTTAGTTTGAATTTTGATTCCCATTTTGAATATGAATGGAGATAGGTGGTTTGAAACTCGTACTCGCCGAGTTGTGTGATTTTGAATACGAACTGGTTCGTGAAACAAGAGTGGACTTCTAATTATTAAAATTGGTTGATTTTGGCCTTTGGCCTTAAACCTTTTTCCTTATATATAGTATCACGGGATAAAATATTTTAGAATGCAAAAACCATGCCCCGGTTCATGAATCTTCTTACTTTGAATATGCTCTGCTTTATGTATATGTACGTGTGAGTGTGTTAGCCCCCTCACCAGTCTTTAAGACTGACCCCTCCTCGTTGTTTTCTTTTCCCCTTTGGTTTTTTTGAGTTTGCAGATGCAGGGTTTGGTTCGAGCTAGGCGGTGATTTTCTTTAGAGTTGTTCGAGTCTTAGGAGAGTCATTGTATCCTTTGCATCTTTACCTTTCTATTTTGGTGCTATGTATAAGTATGAATATGTATAAGATTTCGAATTCATGAACTTGTATTTATTTGAATTAGTTGGGTATTATATGTCTATTTGATGATCCCGTTGCTTCCGCTTGAGTTATGATTTTGATGTGCACTCTCAATTAGGATCTAGACTGCCTAGCTTAGGCGTGATTTTGTTTGTCACCCGTTCACCGTAGCTTGGTGCGTGCGCAGAGTCTCTATTTCGTTACACGCATCGGGTTATAGTGCGGGGGATGTAGTGCTCTGTGCACCGGGGTGCTACATCTAAAGTGGTATCAGAGCTCTTGGTTGCAAAACCGGAGCTCTAGTGTCGTGTCGGGTTTGTCTAGGTCGTTTGGTTTAGGATTATGGATTTGTTTGGATTCACTACCTCTTTTATGTGAATTATTTGCTATTATTTGTGTTAATCGTGAACATGAACATGCACTTACTAATTGACATGCACGTATATCAATTGTAATTTTTGATATTTTCAGGATATCATCGTATCGCCAACACTCCGATCAACCTTCACATCAATATCCTCACACATCTTTTGATGCCGAATAGTTCATGACCACAGTGTTCCAACAGTTTTGATAGAATCAAGGACCATTTTCTTCTACAACATAACCTATGGATTCGATAGCAACTTTGTACCGGGAATTTGGGACCTTTAATCCTTCACAATTTTGGGGAGGTGATGATATTAAAGCTGAGGAATGGATTTCAGAGATAGAAGGTATATTTAGAGTGTGGCCATGTGAACCTCAAAACAGGGTTCGTCTTGTAACATTACTTCTTCAGGGACAAGCAAGACTTTGGTGGTCAAGAGTTGCTCAGCAATTAGAGGTGATAAACGAAGAGGTAACATGGGATGTGTTCGCTTGGGAATTTAGGAAGAGGTACGCGTCGACTATTCTACAAGATCGAAGAATTGAAGAGTTTCTCACCTTTAAACAAGGAAATCAATCGGTTTTGGAATATTTGGAAGAGTTTGAGAGATTGGGTGCCTATGTACAATTGAAGAGTTTCTCACCCTTAAACAAGGAAATCAATCGGTTTTGGAATATTTGGAAGAGTTTGAGAGATTGGGTGGCTATGTACCACATATTTTCAATGATGATCAGACGAAGACTAGATATTTTATGGAAGGCCTCCGGGGCGAGTTTAGGGAAGCTTTAATGGCAAGAGGTACGGATACGTGGGATCAAGCAATAGAGAAGGTAATATAGATTGAAACTCGATGGATGGCAAGAAAGAGATTCGAAGAAGAGACATCGAGACAATCATTTGGGTTAGGATCATGTTCTAACCTACAAGTGGAAGAGAGACCGATTCGACAGGGTACACTGACCGAGAAAAGAAACAACAAGAGGAAGCCTAAGTCTCGGAAGACCCCTTGGGCTGAGGGAGAATTCCCACCATGTGCACATTGCAGAGGCACCAATCACACTTACGAGGGATGTTGGATTCGGTTAAAGAGATGCTACGCTTCCGGGTCTTCAAAGCACAAGTTCCCAAATTCGGATCGTTCGAGGTCTAATAAACAAAGGAGACATAACCAAAGGCTTCAAATTGGAGGCCAAAGGGTACCCGGGAATTGAGGTAATTGCATCCATGGAATCTCACCCATGCATATTTTAAATTCGGGGGAAACCCATTTGCTCGTCTTATTTCTCTCGCTTTATTGTTTCTGGATACTTGTTGTTGTTGTTGTTGTTGCTTTCTTTCATTGTGAGCTCTCTTCTTGGAGAGAGTTTTGGTGAGTTGAGTACCCGAGAGCATTTGGTGAGTTGTGTGGGCCGAGTTGCCCTGTGGTTTTGCTTGAAGATGCCTTGTTGAGGTACGAAACTGCCTTAGGCATGGGTTGGTTATTTGAGCATCACGTTGAGCTAGGGGTTGTTTTTAGGAGGTCCGTTCGGGGCTCAACGATATTTTCGGGTATTAGATTGAAGGTTAATCCATTTATATTCTTTGTGGAAGCGGTTGGTTAATGCGGGACGGTGCGATGAGCTACGTGACTTACCTTTTGAATAACCGAAGGATCGAGTCAAGTTTGAGGAGATCGAGACTTCTCGGAAGCTTTTCCTTTAAAGGGGTTCATTGTTCGTGAGATAGAGGTTGGGTTCGGCCAAGATTAGAGTCGAAGACTTTCTCTGAGACATGTAGCCGGATTTGAAAATTCGAGAAGTCACTTGGAGAACTGATCAGAGCGGCGCAGTGGAAGCATGGGGTTGAGTTCGTTTTCAGAGTCGCTCAAGACCCAGCTTTAGGACCTGAGGACAGGTCCTTTTGGAGGAGGCGAATTTGTAACATCCCGCTCGTCTGGCCGTACAGGTACGCCGTTTCGGGAGTGTTAGTTACGCATTTAAATTATTTATTTATGTAACTATATGTTTATTCTGATGTTTAAATGTTATTCTTGAATTAATTGAATTATTTGATAATTATATGATTAAATATTTGAATGTTTTAACCTTTTAAAACTTGTTTTTAATCCGTTTAAGTTCGAATTTATTTCCGATTTTTGTGATAACTTGCTAAGCATGAATTATACGTGTTATGAATTTGTCTATGTGCTCGTTTTTCATTTTCGGGCTTGTTTTGATATGGTAACGCACCATATTTTATTTGTTGGGAACTCAAGGGCCTAACTTGTTTTAGCGCGCCTTGTGTTCCGGAATTTATATCTTGAGCTCGGGAACTTGGATTCGAATTCTGGAAGTGGAGATGGACTCATAACGAGAATATGGAGCTAAGTAACTTAACCTTGAATTTTTCTAAGCCCGTTTGGACCCCCGTATTTCGCCCAAAACGTGGACCTCACACGTGACTGCCACCTTTTACGGTTTTGGCCATAACTAATTCGTTTCTTAACCAAATAACTTGATTCTTGAGCCTACGTAACCCTAGTTAATCCATATTTCTTCCTCCATAACCGTCATTTTCGAAATCATCCCCTAGGAAGAGAGAGAAGCAGTTGAATTCAGGAGAAAAGGAAGCTTCACCCGCCACTATTCATCTTCTCCGATTTTGAGCTCGATTCTTCGTCGTTTCTTCTCCGATTCAAGAGGTAAGCATGGATTCTTGTTACTCATTCTCTTGTGCTTCTTTTAAGCTATCATTTGCATATTTTCTTGGAGATTTAAGTATGCTTTGGAGATGATGATGAATAGTAAGGTTAAAATTCATTTCTTGAATTCATGACTTTAGGACTGATTTTGTATGAATGGATGGATGAATCTTGTTTCTTTAAGCTTCATAATCTGAATTCTTGCCCTTATTTTCATGGATTACATGTGCGTGAAGTTTCACCTTGGTTGTAGCTTGTATGCGTGACTGAAAATGGAGAGAATGGAAGCATGGTTTTGATCTCATTTCTTGCCCTTGTTGCGTGGTAAATTGTTGTTATGCTGCGCCTTATTTCCTGCTACTTTGTTGTTGATTTGTTTCTGTGTTGGTTGCCTTCGTTGTGGTTGTTGTTTCTATAGAAATAAGGAAGAAACAGGGGATGGCTGCTGTGTTTTTCGTGACTGCTGGCTATGTTTCGACTTGGGGAAAGCTGAAGCTGCTGCTTTGTTTTTGAATTGTTATGCATGTATGCTCGTGTGTGTGTGGCTGTGTAATGTATGGGTGTGTGTATGTATTGCATGTATTTATATATTGTGAATGCTAGTGTGTATATATATGGTATATATATTAATGCATGCATATGTGCTGTGTTGTACGTATATATATTATACATATATAAAGTGTGTAATGCATGTTGGTATATATATATAGATATATATATATATATATATATATATATATATGTAATGTATTATTTGTTATGTATTTATATATTGAATTGATTTATATGAATTTTAATTGTTTTGATTTTGAACATTTTAAATAATATGATCTTAAGTAGCTTAAATGGTATGATTTCGATGAATGTATACGTATATGAACTTATGAATGCTTGGGATATGTTATAATATGATACATTCTGAGCTTATTTGATGTATTATGTGTTTAATTACGAAATATTTGTGTGATAGTTCGTTATTCGTTTCGATATGCCTAAGTGTGAATTTATTTGAAGTACATTGCATCGTTTGCATCCATATGCATTTACCGAGCGTCTAATTGGTTCATTTTGAGTCTAAGTGTGTCTTTTGTTGTTTGTTTTGTTCAGAGGTTCGTTTCGTTGGTGTCGAGGAGGTTTCATAAGTGTGTTTCGGCCTTCTTTGCTCGATTTGTTCGTCAAGGTGAGATTTCTTTCGTTTAGTTAATACGACCTATAACCCTACGTGAATTTTCAAGCCTGCATGTGACTTAAGTATATCTATGTATATAGATACGTGTTTGATATGTATTTTGTGGGAATTGGCCCGTTTGTTATGAAATGTTTGAAAAATGCTTTTATGTATATGTAAGTTATATTTTCGTTTATTTGTTTTGAAAAGGAGTTGGTGTGTGTGTTTTAAAAATAGCAAGTTGTGACTTTGAAAGATAAGTTTGAATTTTGAAAATTATGAATTATGAATTTCGAACAATTTGATTGGGCCCCAGAGATTTGTGCAACGGAGCCCCAGGACGTTGTCGGGCCGTCGGGTCACTCCCGAGTACGGTCTCCAAGTTATAGGATTAACCCGGAACCCACTAGGAGGTTTGGTGGGGGATGGAATCCTTGGGCGTGAGTGTCATGAAACTCACGACCCTGACATGAGAACGATGGCTAGGGTAGGATTCACCCTTCCATCACTCGGAGAAGAGGTATGTGCGTTTGAATTGTGTTTTAGTTTGAATTTTGATTCCGATTTTGAATATGAACGGAGATAGGTGGTTTGAAACTCGTACTCGCCGAGTTGTGTGATTTTGAATACGAACTGGTTCGTGAAATGAGAGTGGACTTCTAATTATTAAAATTGGTTGATTTTGGCCTTTGGCCTTAAACCTTTTTCCTTATATATAGTATCACGGGATAAAATATTTTAGAATGCAAAAACTATTCCCCGGTTCATGAATCTTCTTACTTTGAATATGCTCTGCTTTATGTATATGTACGTGTGAGTGTGTTAGCCCCCTCACCAGTCTTTAAGACTGACCCCTCCTCGTTGTTTTCTTTTCCCCTTTGTTTTTTTTGAGTTTGCAGATGCAGGGTTCGGTTCGAGCTAGGCGGTGATTTTCTTTAGAGTTGTTCGAGTCTTAGGAGAGTCATTGCATGCTTTGCATCTTTATTTTTCTGCTTTGGTGCTATGTATAAGTATGAATATGTATAAGATTTCGAATTGGTGAACTTGTATTTATTTGAATTAGTTGGATATTATATGTCTGTTTGATGATTCCATTGCTTCCGCTTAAGTTATGATTTTGATGTGCACTCTGAATTAGGGTCTAGACCTCCTAGTTTAGGTGTGATTTTGTTTGTCACCCGTTCGCCGTAGCTTGGTGCGTGTGTGGAGTCTCTATTTCGTTACACGCATCAGGTTATGGTGCGGGGATGTAGTGCTCTGTGCGCCGGGGTGCTACAATAGCTGACCACACTTTGTTATAAAAGCAATGTGGGATAAGATTAGCTTTCCAAACATGCCTTTTTTATTCCCAATAATTCTCCACTAATTAATTGAGAATTAATCTAAGGCATATTCAAACAATCCCCCACTTGTTTAGAAAACTACTCTTTTACCAAACAAGTCACTGAATTTATTTTGTTAAAGATCACATGCATAAAAGAAGGTGTGAGGAACATTGAACCTTCCCTTAGTGTAAATAACTCAAAATTATATCGAAGTTGATGGTGTTCGCATATTGAACCTCGACTCCTTTGTGATACAATCGGAATTATCACACATACGTGTTCTTTCTCATACAGTAAGCACTCCACTGCTTGGCGCTTATTAAGCCATACACCATATCCCGTTTCATGAACCTCTAAGAGATTAAACCACAACTCTCTATAAAAAGCGGTTTCACTTCTAGTTCACATAGACAAAATGTTTCTTGAGTACTTATTGCAAAGGGTGCAACATTTTGTTAGGAGCATAGCTCAATCTTATCACGTTGCAACTCACTGAGCTATCTTCTACTACATACGAGACCACTTGATAGCTCTAACCAAATTTTGACTTGTTTTTCCCTTTGAACCTATAATCAGGGATAACATCTCTAGTAGTTAAAGCTACTAAGTCTCTCGTCAGAGGCTTAGTAAACGGATCAGCCAAATTCTTATTTGACCTCACATAGAAAATTGTTATGATACCATCTTGTATTAATTGTCTCACAAATGCGTGTCTAAGACCAATATGTCTAGACTTACCATTATAGGTACCACTGTACGCTTTTGTAAGCGTTGCTTCACTGTCACAATCCACCGAAATTGGAGGCATTGGACTTGGCCAAAGATCTATGTCTAATAACATATTTCTAATCCAATCAGCCTATTGTCCAGCTTGTGCTAAAGCTATGAACTCAAATTCCATGATAGAGTGAGAGATCATTGTCTGTTTCTTGCTTGCCCAAGAAACAGCCCCATCGGCAAGAGTGAAAATCCACCCACTTGTAGATTTGTTATCTTCCATGTTAGTTATCCAACTCGTGTCTGAGTACCCTTCCAACACACTACGGAATTTGTTATAGAACAAACCAAAGCTGATAGTCCTCTTAAGGTACCCGAGTACCCTACTAACAGCTTTCTAATGATCAGCATTGGGACTGCTCATGTATCTGCTAAGTTTTGAAAATGCGAAAGAAATATCTGGTCTAGTGCAATGCATTGCGTACATAAGGCTGCCAATAGCACTTGCATACTCAAGCTGTGCAATAGCTCTACCAGTATTATCTTTGAGTTTCAGTCCGTTGTCAAACGGAGTATTCACCTCTTTAATCTCGAGGAGTGTTTAAACTTAGTCAGAATTTTCTCAATATAGTGAGATTGGTTTAGTGA
The DNA here is from genome assembly GCA_037501455.1 of Lantana camara. Classification (NCBI taxonomy): domain Eukaryota; kingdom Viridiplantae; phylum Streptophyta; class Magnoliopsida; order Lamiales; family Verbenaceae; genus Lantana; species Lantana camara. The sequence goes on along the minus strand of CM074857.1, from coordinate 60,037,782 downwards.
AAAACCCCCACTATGTTTTTTAACATTAATGCCTAAAATAGTATCTACTTCACCTAATTCTTTCATCTTAAAGACCGAGGATAGATACTTTGTAGTCTCGTTTACTTCAATCATATTTATCCCGATGATCAGCATATCATCGACATATAAGCAGACTATCACCATATAGTCAGCTGTACCTGTCAGCATTGTTATACTTGAATCCAAAACTCAAGATAGCAGTGTCGAACTTCTCGTGCCACTGTTTTGGTGCTTGTTTCAGACCATACAGGGATTTAACCAGCTTACACACTTTATTTTTCGTACCCGGTGCTATAAAACCCTTAGGTTGTTCCATATAGATTTCTTCTTTTAAATTGCCATTTAGAAATGTTGTCATTACATCCATTTGATGAACAAACAGATCCTAAAGAGAGGCTAAGGCTAGAAGAATTCTAATGGAAGTAATTCGAGCCACCGGTGCATAAGTGTCAAAGTAGTCAATCCCTTCTACTTGTCTGAACCCTTTGGCAACTAATCTAGCTTTGAAAGCTGAGATAGTTCCATCGGTGTTTCTTTTTCTTCTAAATACCCATTTACACCCAATGGGTTTAGTACTACGAGGTAAGTCTGCTAGTACCCAAGTATTGTTACCTAAGTTCGAATCCATTTCATCGTTTACAACTTCCTTCCAAAAAGGAGCATCTCGAGAAGCCATAGCTTCTGCAAATGTTTTAGGATCCGTCTCAAGTGTAAACAAAAGGTATTTCACTTACCACTTTATTATCTCAGTCCCCCTCCGCCAAGAATAATAAAGCCTCAGAAGAGATAAAGTTTTTGTCCAAACTTTTCTCTTTTCTTGCTTTAGTACTCCTTCTAAACTCGGTTGTGTAGGAATATTGTTTTCCACAACCGGCCTTATAGGACCTCTAGGCTCAATTTGGGGTGGCTCAATTTCATTTTCAACATCTTTTGAAAATGTATTTTCAAAGAACTCAACATCCCTGGACTCGGTTATCACATTAGACTCCAAGTCAAGAAGGATATATGCCTTGCTATTAAGAGCATATCCGACGAATACACTTTTAGTCAGTTTGGGATCAGGAACTCGAAAATAAGCGACATACCCCCACACTTTGAAGTATCTTAAGTTGGGCTTTCTGCCTTTTCATAGTTCATAAGGACAAGTCTTCACAACAGAACTAGGTATCCTATTCAGAACAAGGCAGACAGACAGAAGGGCTTCTTCCCATAAGTTATCAGGTAGGTTGGCATGGTTTAGCATGCAGTTTACCATATCCAGAAAGGTATTATTTTTCTTTTCTGCTACACCGTTCTACTGGGGTGTATATCCGGCAGTTGTTTGATGTATGATACCACTTTCTTCATAAAGTGTATCGAAAGCATTCAAACAATATTCCATGCCTCGATCAGAACGTGGAACCTTAATCTTCTTCTCATGTTGGGTTTCTACTTCTGATTTATACTTTACAAATGAACTAAGAGCTTCATCTTTAGTTCGCAACGAATATACATAGCAAAAACGACTAGCATCATCAATAAAAGTAATAAAATACATTTTTTCACCTCTCGTTAAAATTCCATTTAACTCACAAATATCCGTATGAATTAAATCTAATATTTGTGTTTCTCTTTTAACACTTGGAAAAGGTTTTTTTACAATTTTTGATTTTGCACATATTTCACACTTATCAAGTTTGTTTTTACCAATATCTATTAATCCCATTGCATGCATATTTTTCAAGTTCTTTGCACTAACATGTCCTAATCGACTATGCCATAAAGAAATTGAAGAAAGCATATAAGCAGAAACAGAATTCATATTATTGATAGACATTTTGTACATCCCGTTACAAGCATAACCTTTGCCAACAAAATCACCATTTCTCATAATGATGACTTTTCCAGATTCAACAGAAATTTTAAAACCTTCTTGTCTAACAAATCAACAGAAATTAAACTTTTCCAACCATCAGGTACGTACAAGATAATAATCAAAGTTAATTTCTTCCCGAAGGTAAAGTTGAGTTCAACCGATCCTTTGCCTCCAACATTGGCATTGGAACTATTACCCATCTGCACCTCTTGCCCAATAACTTCTTCAACGGTCTTGAAAAGCCTTTGATTGTTGCAAATATGAATAGTAGCTCCAGAATCTAGCCACCAGCCAAGAAGTTCACTTGCCATGTTGATTTCAAAAATCATAGCCACATCGAGGCTAAGATCAGTCACCATGGTAACTAGGTTCTCCTCAACCATATTTGCAACTCCGGATCCACTCTTCCATTGTGGGCATTCTCTCGCATAATATCTTGTTTCTCCACAAAAATGACATTTGCCTTTTCTTTTGTTAGCAACATTGACAGTTTTAGATTTCTACCCGGATTTCTTAAATTATCTAGAATTCCTTTTAACCCCGAAAGGCTTCTTTTTAGAATTTCTAGCCTAAACATAATTCACACTAGACTGTCCTTGAACCAAATTCTTTCCATCGCGTTTTCGAGCCTCCTCTTCAATACGCAGATGTTTTTGAATTTGTTCCAAGGACAAATCCTCAGATTTATGCATCAATCTCTTTGCATAATCTTTCCAGGCAGGACAATTTTCACCATCCGTAACATGTTGACAATTACTTGGAGCTCATGCTCTTGGTCCAGAATTGGTTTATCATCAACCATTTTAAAATCAAGGTATTTAGATACCAAGTACTTATTCGTACCTTCCTCCTCAACCTTATATTTATACTCCAGCGTCTCCCAAAATTCTCTAGGCGACTTCACATTTGTGTACAGATCATACAGCCTGTCTGACAGCATATTAAGGATGTGTCCATATACCAGCTCTTCATCTTCTGCTCTCTTCCTCCTTTGTTGCTGAAGAGTCTCCACTATCTCCTGGTGGATCTGCACAACATTCCTGGATGGACCTGCTACTGCAGTGTTGGCAGGAGGAGCACCACCTGCTGTAACAGGATTAGCAGGAGTAGTCCCACCTGTTGCTGTAGCGGGGTTGGTAGGAGGAACGCCACCTGCTTCAGTGGTTGGTGGATCCAAATCAACGGGCTGTTGTGGAGCAGGAGGATCTTCTGGAATTGGTGGCAAGTTAGGATCCAAGACGTAGGTGAGCTTCAGGATAGTAAGTAGGAACTTCATCTTATCCTGCCAGCGGCTGAAATTGTTGCCATCAAAACGGTCTACCTTTTGTTTGTTCATAATTCTGAAGGATTTAGACTCCATCTTCAACGAATAGAAACTTTAAAATTGTCGAGAAATCTGGGTTATGGAGCAAGCATGACAGCAGGCAGCTAGACACGGGTAGTCCCTGTCCTTAAAGTTTCTATCGCCCCTACTTCAGGGAAGTGTGCTTCAGGTTGCAGGCGATACACTTCCAGGATATATGTCAAGCTTTTTGGTGTTTGATTTTTTGAAGAAAGCACTTTTTCAAAAATCCAATGAGTATATACTGTATATGTTGTTGTGTGTAAAATTCAAGTGATGGGAGAGGAGTTATATATAGCTCTTAAGTGTTGGCCAATAATTAATGGGAAATTTGAATAGGTCAAATTCAGGTGTTAATGACCTGATATTAAATCTCTTAATTGCCCACTATCTGACAGTTACGTCGATTCAACGTTCCTGATATTTGTATCAGATACGGACGTACCTAGACACTTTTATCTTGTTTCATTTGGACTGAATTTGGGTCAGCCATGGCCCAAAAAGAAAGGCTTTGGGCTCGGAGGTGAGGCTCTTTGTGACGATGCGCATGTAAGTGCAAAGTGCACCATCAAACGACACATTCACCCGAGCCCGGCCTACAGCCCAGCACCAGCACCAAGCGCGTGTGAGCCTATTAGTCCACTCTCACATTTAATGATTTAATAACACTCTTAGTGTCTTAGCTTAAATAGCTGATCACACTTTGTTATAAAACCAATGTGGGACAAGATTAGCTTTCCAAACACCTTTTTATATGTCTTTTGTTATTCCCAATAATTCTCCACTAATTAAGTGAGAATTAATCTAAGGCATATTCCAACACTCATCCAGATGCATCTCTAGCACCAAGTGTCCTTCCCATCTTATCCTAATGTATAAGAGCTAGATGAACAAGAATACACCATAAACTCAAGTGTGGTCTATTTTGTTTTCGTTGATAGTATGAATTTCGCCGAAGTAGATTTAAAATTTTTGCCCATTTTGTAACAGATAGCTCTCACGTCAAATACATACAAATATGTAAAAATTTATAGTATGTACTGTGCATTTTTTAAAAGCTGTGATGATTTTTTGGTACGCAATCTTTTTCAGGAGTGTATGTTTTGATGTCGGGTTTAGATCTGGAGAGGCTTGTTTTCGCAGGAGGGCCTCTCGGAATCATGCAGGCATGTCTTGATGTTGTTCTTCCCTATATTAAACAGAGAGAACAATTTGGCCAACCCATTGGAGAATTTCAATTTATACAGGTTCAATTTAAACTAACACAATCGTGTATAGCATAATATTGGGAGTACTGCCGAGGATGATATATTGTTTAAAATTTAATTGCAGGGAAAAGTTGCTGATATGTATACTTCATTACAATCTTCAAGGTGAAGTTAAGAAATCCTGTTATATAACCGGCACATGTGATGACTTTCTTGTTCCATGGGATACTGAGAGAGTTTCTGTCGTAATAGGTCATATGTATACGCTGTTGCTAGGGATTGTGATAGTGGAAATGTTAATCCAAAGGTCTGTACTACGGTTGTTGGTTGTGCCTTAGATAAATCTTTTAATTGGAATTCCACCGTCTAATATGTGAGTTTCGATATTCAGGACTGTGCTGGCGTTATACTTTCTGTAGCTGAAAGAGCCACACAAGTTGCTCTTCAGGTAATCAAATAAAGGTTATAAAATAAGAAGAATATTGAACTTCTTGTGAAATTTTTTCATGAGATATAGTCAGGGTCTCTTTGTAATTTTATTTTCTGTTTCAGGCTATTCAATGTTTAGGTGGAAATGGTTATGTAAATGAATATCCAACCGGACGTCTTCTTCGTGATGCAAAACTATATGAAATCGGAGCTGGAACCAGCGAAATTCGACGAATGATAATCGGTCGGGAGCTATTTAAACAACAGTGATGGTGAAGTTACTCTATACTGTGAATTACTGGCTAATCTTTTGCTGGTGTCTTAGACTGATCTTGTAGACATTGCATTAGAGTGTGTGCAATTTCATTGTTTGTGCCCTCTCGCCAACATTTTTGTTGTAAAACAAGACACACATTACACATTTAAGTTATTTTCTCCAAATAGCTTTGTATATTCTTAAAATTCTATTCGAATTATTAATGTATACAATAAGATTATCAGTGGTGGTGGAGTCAAAACCCCACTTCTTTATATTAGGGGAGACATGAGAAATCGAGCTTCTCTTGATTTCCATCATTGATACTCCACATATATAAGATAATTTAAAATTAAAGGGATTATCAATACCACTTAATTTATACGTGGCTCCGCCACCAGTTATCAAGAATTTAACATCAATTTTTAATTTAACGATATATAACTAGGCCCCTGAGATGTTTACTTATTTATAACTTTTTTGAGCTTAAATGCTTTATTTGGAATCGACTTAAAATTGTTCAAACAAAATAAAATCAGAATATGATTAATCTTACCTTTACTATGATAAATATAACTCAACTTCAATTCAATTTTGGTATCAAATTTTTTCATGTCTTAAATTTGAAGTTAGAGAAGGACTTAAAATAGCATGGGAGAGAAGACCACCTAAATTGGAAGTGGAATTAGATTCTAAAATTGTTTTGAAGCTAGATCAACACTACTTAGGCTACATTGCTTTGATCTACTTAGGCTACATTGCTAACAATTGCAGATTGTTGTTGGGGATGCCTTGGGAGATTAAGATTAAACATATCTATGGAGAAAAAAATAATTGCGCGGACGCTTTGGCCAAGAAGGGCCATGACATTGATGAGCATATTGTGATTTGGGATTGTGCCCCTCTTGGGAGTTTAGAAGTTGTTATCATGGAGGAGAGTAAATAGTTTTCAGTTTACTGTTCCCTTGACCAAAAAAATAAATTTGAAGTTAGAACCATAAGTATATCAAACTTTTTTCATGTCTTAAATTCAATTCAATTGGATCTATTAGTGACCCACTAAAAATTAGGAGTGAATGTTCAGGTAGGAGAATTCGAACCCCCAAAATTTTTAAATTTGGCCCCCTTCCCCAAATTACAACTCACTGATCATAATAATTAGAATTTATTTTTAGATTAATTTGAGTTTTAGTTAGTTTACTTTAAAAAATCTTTTTTCTCGATCCAAATGCACTTATTTCGCTTCCCAATAAAAGTCTTTTGATATTTTTTTATTCTTTCACATACTAAAAAATCTCTGATTAATCTTTTTTTCTCTCTGTTTTCGTGTTCTTCCTCTTTCATTTTTCTATTATTCTTTCTTTCTTCTCCTCAACTTAAAACTCTTATTTTTCTAATCTTCAAAATCTATGGGAGAAAGAAGTTGATCGTGGACCCAAGTTATCCAATAAAACCAAAAGGTAATATTAACTTATATTTAATTTTAGTTTTTATTTTATAGTTTTATTATGAATAAATTATTTTAGATAAAATTTATAATTAATTTGTTAATCGTAAATTAGTTCAATATTTTGAGAAAAGATTGTATATCTATGAAAGTAGGTTAAAGATAAGTAGATAACTTTGTTTAATTTTGGATAATTTTTTTTTTTGAAAACCAAAACCCTCAAAGGAGAATATTATAGCAAATCATGAGTAACAATAAGAAGAATACAAGAAGCAACTATAAAAAAAATTAACGCAGGCCGGAGCCGCAATTCCAACAGATTTGTGAGCTATTATATTAGCATCACAATTAGTAAAAGAAAATGACTCTTTGAAGATTGGTCCTCGCAAGTTGATCTCGATTTGACGCGGCTGGAGTTCCACAGTTGCTTTTTCTCCGAATTGAGCACAGATAGTTGGGCCTACAACAGATAACTCGGCCAGAATATTTCCCGGATAAACACAGGAAAAGATAAAACTAAACTTCCAAATGGAAGGGACAAAACTTCCATACGGAAGGGATAAAGCTTCCATACGGAAAAAACGAAAGAAAACAAACCAAAAAAAAAAAAAAAACAGATAAAGAAAACGTATGTGAACAGAGAAATCCGTTAGATGTGGGAGAAAGCCAGTAGATCTGGAAGATTGGTGATGAAACTTACCGTAGATCCTTGAGAATGGCAGCAGATCTGGGCGGATCCCGATGAACGAAAAAAATTGAGTAAAATAGGACAGATTTGGGCCGATCCGACGGTGGAACTGTGTTCTCCACCGTCGGATCGGAGTTGAAAGGGAAGTTTTTGCCTTGCTAAGAGAGAGAACGGGAAGAAGAAGGCTTCGTCAACTTAATTTTGGATAATTTAGTATCACTATGACAATAGGATAAAGATAATTGTGTTTAATTATAGGGTAAAAAATAATTGTTTTTAATTTTAGATAATTTAATATTGATATAAGTTCTGTTTATTGAGATAGGCTAAGGATAAGTAGATAACTTTGTTTAATTTTGGATAATTTAGTATCACTATGACAATAGGATAATGATAATTGTGTTTAATTATAGGATAAAAATAACTGTTTTTAATTTTAGATAATTTAATATTGATATGAGTTATGTATATTGAGAAAATATCTTTTTTTATCTATTATTAAGATAATTGTGCTAATTCTAGTTTTTCTTTTATTATGGATAAATTATTTAGTTAAAAGATTGTATCTAAATAGTAATTTTAGTTAGTCTTTATTATGAAATAAAAGTGTTAATTTTATTTTTTTATTATAAATAAATTTTTTAGTTTAAATTTTTTATTTTAAATAGTAATTTTAGTAATTTTCTTTTATTATGGATAACAGTTGCAATTAATTGGTTAACTGTATTTTTATCTCTGACTATCAGAATAGAATAGGTTAAATAATAGATAGAATATTATAGTTATAATAAGTAAAGATTTGAGACATTTTTAGTGTATTATTAATCAAATTAAAATTTTAAGTTATACTTGTTTTATTTATATATATTGAATAAAATAATATTTTTATTTTTAATAAAATAATATTTATTTTTTAAAAAATATTATATATATTTTTATTTTTCGCCCCCAACATGAAATCCTCACTCCGTCCGTGCCCCTCTCCAAATTTGGTAGCCTACTACCCAATGGCCCCAACCACCACCATCCTTTTTGAGTAGGGATGGGCATTCGGGTCGGGGAATTCGGGCCCCATCCCGACCCGATCAGGACGAGGAGTTCGGGATATTTTCAATTCGGGATGGGTACCCGAATCCCGATTAAGAATTCAGGTTCGGGATCGGGTAGTATCTTGGTACCCCGAATTCCCCGATCGGGTATCCGAACCACCCGACCCCTTTAATTATTATTATTTTTTTTACATATATATTATATATATAATATAGATCTGTATATATACATAATACATACCTTTTTATATATAATATATACATAATACTAATAATAATAATAACATAAAGCCCCATTAATAATCATTAATCATTATTGATTATTTGATTTCGTGAATAGAAGACAGTAGACTTCAGTTCTTGACCACTTCTTCACTCTTCAGTTCTTGAGTTTTTCTTTCGTAAACCCTAATTTCTAAATCTGTAACTGCAAGACTGCATCCACTCTTCAGTTCTTCGTTTCTAACGTTCGAACGGCCACAACAAGTCAACAACTCACAAGGCAGCTCCGCGTCTACATCTGAAGTCCTCTGCTCCAGTCTCCAGTCTCGTCTCCTCTCAACGAACAGCTCCCCCAGTCTCGTCTGCATCTGAAGTCCTCTACTTCTTTAAATTATGTATTGTATTGGGCTTAAGCCCAAACTTCAATTCTTATTTGTATTGGGCTGCTGTGTTACTATTTTTTTTTTAGTCCATTACAAATATAAAGGAGGCCCAACCCAAAAATAAAAAATAATTAATTAAAAAAAAACAGAATATAACTCGGGCTCCCCGATCCCGATTCCGTCCCGAATTCCCCGATAGGTCGGGTACCCGACATTTCTAGGACGGGCTCGGACTCCAAATTTCCCGTCCCGAACCCGAACTACCCGTCCCGCGCCCACCCCTATTTTTGAGCAATGAGAACTGAGGCAAGTTTTTTAATTTTTTTTTTAGCCCTAATTTGGTCCGGTAATGCTATTTCATTTAGCCTATTAGTTATTGAAAGTTGAAACATTTGGAATATGCCGGTTGCAACCTATAACGTTGTGAAAATTAGTTCATTTCAAGACAATCCATTAACCACTCGAACAAGCAATATATTAATAATATAAATAGAAAATAAAAACAGAAAAAAAGGAAAATTCAGTCAGGCTCCCTGAGCCCGTCCTGATTCCCAAACTCCCCAACTAGTCGGTGTACCCTACTTTTTTGGGATGGGATCGGGTACTCAAAATTTCATTTCGATCCCGAACTCCTTAAATCTCAAACTCTCCGTCTCGGGCCTACCCCTAACTAAAACCCATTATAATTCGCTAAAACTCATTAAGCATTCATTAACATTCAATCCATTTTAGGCTTCATTTGAACCCAATCCATATTAATCCAATTCAAACCTAATCCAACTCGACCATTTACCACCCCTAGATGCTACATAAAGTTTTGTGCAAGTGTTGTATTGGATTTTATATAATATATCATAATTAGTGAGCTTCATTGTTTTGGTTTTTCGATCATTATACATTAGTTTAAATTCAATATAAGATTTTATTCAAATATTTATTATGTTTTAACTTACTTTAAAGTGAAATTATTTATAATATGAGAAAGCATTTGGTAGCCTTCATTAGGATTTAGGCCCAATTAGACAGTTTTAATGAACTTTAATTTTGTGTTTGGTATTCCACATTAATAAAATCGGGCTAACTCAATTTAATTTTCGACCCTCTTTGATCCCTTACTGTTCATCTATTAACTCACTTTCTGAACCTCCAAACATGGGTGAATATGTACTCAATTGAATTGATCAAAGTTCAGATTGAATTTGCACAGTTGTATTTGAATCTTTGTTTTCTCCTTTTTATATTGTGGTTTTTCTTGCATACAGAGATCGGTGTCATTTAAGCTTTAATGATATTGGATATATACAGAATGAGAAGGATATAAAGATACAAATTTTTATAAAAAAATTTCATATTCTAATATGATATCTAATATTATACACGAAAAAAAATAAATTTTTTTAAAAATATTTATGCGTTAAATTTCAATATTATCGTTACCTTATTAAACTCCGCCTCTAGAAGTTTCAATGCGGGTTGTTAAATTAACTTAATTAGAGTCACATGGCTTATATCCTTAATATATGTAGATAATACAAAAATATAGATAGGGCTTATATAAATAAATATGTACAATACATGAATAAATATATAAATAGGGTTTGTTTACATTTGCACCCCTTGTGAGATTGGATAATTACAACTCGTACCCCCTTAGATGAAAATATTACACAACCTACTCTTTCAAGTTTGGAAAATTACAAATGAACTCATTCAGGTTGGAATTTTTGAAAAATTATTCTTGAATCGACTATATTTCACCACTAATTAGTTCCTCACAATAACTCACATATCATTCTCAAATGACAGATACGTAATTTACGAAGTTTTTTAGAGGATCAACACAAATTCGTTTGTAAATTGATATTTATAATGACTTTTTCCCCTCAATTAGTGGTGAGGAACTAACTAGTTGTGAAGTATAATCAATTCAAAAAAAATTTCGTGAAAATTCATATCAGAATGGGTTCATTTGTAATTTTTTAAACTTGCAAGGGTAGGTTGTGTAATATTTTCATTTAAGGGAGTACAAGTTGTAATTACCCAATCTCGCAAGGGGTATAAATATAAAAATACTCTATAGGGGATATAAAATATAGCATATACTAAACACTATGATGCACGGACACTTCTAAAAATATCATTTTGCCGTGTCGTGTCATGCCGTGTCGTGTCGGACACCGTGTCCGACACTCCTTACGTGGGAAATTCAAGAAAAAATCCGTGTCGCCGTATCCGTGTCGTGTCGTGTACGTGTCGCCGTGTCCGTGTCCGTGCATCATAGACTAAACATAATCGTGCGGAGGCAAGAGAGTGTGACCGTAAAATTTTAATTTATTATTGAAAATATATAAACTATGGAATAGAATATTAAATAAATAATAACTTAATTGTTACATACAATATATTTATTCAACAACTTTATGAGTTTGCAATGAATAATTTTATGCTATATACTTTTTAAATGAATATTATATTTTTATTGTGATAAAATAAGAACAATTAGTTTTATTTTTTTAATCAAAATATTAGTTAATTTTAAATGATAAAATCATGTATAATAGATACTTATTTTAGTTAAGATAAGAAAAAAAATTATTCAATTTGTTTAATGCTTACTGCTCTTATCTTTTTTAGTTTAAAAGATTGAGTATATTTATTTCAATTTCCTATTGATAGTTTATTTTTGTTACTTAGTTATAAAATTAAATTATTAATATAGATGGTATTATATTTATACATGTATGAATAATGTCATAAAAGATATATTTTTTGAATTAAATTAATGGCAATCGTATCAGTACAAAACATTGTTTCTTCTTTATAAAACTGTTTCACAAACAATTTATTTATTAAAATTTACGTGTTTATTTAACTGGCAAAACAACACTTCATAATGCGGGTTTAGATGGATAGTTTCGAGAGTTTTAAATTAGGGCTAATTCCGGATACTACCTATCCTTTAATCCTTAGTGCGTTTTATCCCCTAAACTTTGAATTAGTGCGATTATCCCCCTAATATTTAAAAAATATCACACTTAACCCCTTTTAACAAATTTTGACTGTAGTGCCCCCTAACACTACAACCCCGCACCGTAGCAATTCTCGAATGGATGTGAGTCCTAGCACTCGAGAAATACTTCGGCGAACGGACAGGACAATGCAATACCAGAATATGGAAATTAAGTGCAGCAGAAGATAAACGATTTAAAACAAAAGAATTTGATATCTCAAGTCAACCGAAATTTATATTACTAGGTTAAGAAGTAAGATATTTACAGCGATAAGTCTAAGGCCAACACGAGAGTGCTTATTGAAATATGTACATGCACTCTTAATATAATCCTGATTAACTAAGATATGACACCTTAAAGCTTCAAGATACCTCTAAGGCGTCGCTCCGTGGATTTCTGAAATCATGCATTTGAAAACAGGCGAGAGGTTAGTCAAAGTGACTAAGTGAAGGGGGTGTAATAACTTATAAGTATAAGTATATGTATATATATTGATATAATCAAGAAGATCTTGATCAAAATATTGGCAATAGGATATAGCAAATAGGGAACGGTTCATAGTAATTGTTGAAATAGGGATAGGGGTATTTGGAAATCTTTGTAGAAATATGAACCGTTTGTAACAAGAACTTTAATGCCCGCAAGCTAGACCTCTTCATCCGTAACTCCTTAAATCATGATAAAATAGTAACGGCGTTGATCAAGACACCGATACTTCAATAAGACCAATATGATAATAACTCCGCTACTCCTTGGTGTCAATAGGGAAGCCAACCCTAGAGACCATGAACTAGATTCGGGAGGCAGCTATCTCTCCCTCATCCCTTGGCGTGGAGTAACTAACCTCCAGTTAAACCACTACCAAGAGGTGGTGGCAGTCCGCAGCACCAACAATACCCTCGGCCCGATACCTTCCGGGTAATTGCTCGCTACGGATACAACCGGGGCCCATAACATGAATCAAGAACAATATTTTGCTTGCATAACCCGGAATCAATGTTTTGATAAAATGGACTTGAAATATATAATGTTCTAGAAAAACGTTGATTCCGGCATGAAAGTATTTTTCCCTTAAGAGCGATAGTGTAGTAGAGTAATATGTATATAGGGTAATAAATCAAAATAGTAGGTTGGCTTGAAAATAGTTTTTATATAGATACGTATGTATAGGCATGATTCCAGTTGAAAACAATTTAACCCTCACCGAGTTTCTTGACGGTCTAGATAAAATCCTTGGGATTCTACTGTTCAATTATATCCTCGCCTGAAAGTAATAACTACCACTGGCTTAGAACTAGGTTCTAATATTCAAATTAATCATACACACCATAAGGTACACATTATGTAATATGTTAAAGATTTCCCGGTAAACCCTAAATTTACCCGTTTAAGGGAATTCGATTAATAATTTAGGGTTTATGGGATCTTTAGCTAATCAAATATATATACCATATGATAATTATAATTACAAGATTTGAAATAAGATTTACGGTTAAATTTGACAATGTAAGTTATCTTTTGAAAATATTACATAGTTTACCGATTTTTGGAAAATTTGGGGAAAATTTTTCTTTAAAAAAATTCCAAAACCTATTTTATAATTATTTTATTATCAATTTCGAAATTAATTTGATTTTGGTTGACCAAAAAGTCAAAATTACTATTGAAAACACTTACTATTTAAATTCTTATGAATTAAACACTTTATAACACAAAATCAAATTCACACACTAGTCACGCCTCACACACACATACACACATCAAAGAACATTAAGAACATGTTCTTGAACTTATTTGAATATTCAAAGAGGATGTGTAACATGTTCAATCATATTCATATTTATAACATAGAATTGAAGCATAATATATCAAAATATATGAATTCTCTATGAAAAATAATTCTAAATAAATTACTCTAGGCATGAATTTAATCAAACAAGATCATAATCATTTGAATACATACTCACATTATATCATATCATAAGTCATGCATTTAATTAAATAAAATTCCATAATGTACACACATTGTATTTAAAACTAACAATTATGCACATATTTCATAAAATAAATTCCTAAAGCACATTTTAATTAATCCTAGACATGATACTATTATTATTATACTAAGAACATAATATAAAGCATGAAATAATAGAAGAAAACATACCTTATTGAGAGAAGAGGGGGGATTGCCGTGAGTCTAGGGGGAGAGAAAGAGTGATTTTTGTGTTGATTTTGTGAGTTATAAATGAGGCTTGAGGGGGGTATTTATAGGTAGTCATGAGGGGTCTTTGAGCAATTTATGAAAGTCTAAGGGAGATGTGGATGTCTCCTAATTCATACAAATGCTTGGTAATTATTTAAGAGATGTGGTTAAACTACATTTTAAACAAATGCTTGGTAATAACATAGGTAATGTGGAGAAATTACATTCATTTAATTAAATCTTCTAGAAACTCATGTTGTCATGAATGATGTCATTTTGAATAAAAATAAATGTAAAATAATATAAAATTTATTCAAGAGTCGAGAGATGAAAACTTGAAGTAGTAAATTAATGAAAGAACGAGTGAAAAATAAGCTTCGTTATGATTATAAATGTGAGATATTTAGAGTTTTCGTTTATAAATTATGAATATTAAAGATGATGAAAATCATAAGAAAATTATATAAACGAAACTATGATAAAGTTTAGAGTTTGGAAAAATCACTATAATTTAGAGAAAAATTCAAGAAACGTTTTAAGTATAATTTCGAATATTGAATGAAAGCTAATTGTATAAAATAAAATGACAATTTTTTAAAAAGGGAAAATATTTATAAAATATGTTATGATTGGAATCAAGTTTTGGTAAATGCATGAAAATTCACAAAATAATTCAAGGATCGTTTTGACTATAATATTGAATAGGGAAGACGTTGAAATTCAAAAATATCTAAATTTAGGGTTAAGGTAGGGTTTATGGTAAATGCATGAAAATTCACAAAATAATTCAAGGATCGTTTTGACTATAATATTGAATAGGGAAGACGTTGAAATTCGGAAATATCTAAATTTAGGGTTAAAGTAGGGTTTATGGTAAATGCATGAAAATTCACAAAATAATTCAAGGATCGTTTTGACTATAATATTGAATAGGGAAGACGTTGAAATTCGGAAATATCTAAATTTAGGGTTAAGGTAGGGTTTTTGGCCGGTTTTGGTTACTACGGGAGTTAAAATGAGAATTAGGGTTTGGGCTGTTACATTGACCGTCGATTTCTCATCCGTTAGGGTGACCCAAGTTTCAAGACTACCGTCATCGTGTTCGTCTCTGCAAGACGAACAAAGCCCATACCCTAGTCGACCCTATTAGCCTCCGAAAGCCGCTACAATGCTTTGTCCATCATGCGCCATTTTTGACCAATGATTTCTACTTCGTCGATTGTCGGATTTTGATTCGGAGACCATAGTTGTGTTCCTTATGTCAAGAACTTCAATTTGATATATAATATCAACACATTTAAAATCTACTTTGTACAGATTTATTTTGCTAAAGAGATTAAGTGTGATATTTTTTAAAGATTAAGGGGGCAATAGCACCGATTCAAAGGTTAGGTGTAACACCTCCCCTAGCACTACAACCCCCGCACTACAATACTCCCCGAGTAGAGGTTAGATCTAATACTCGAGAAATACTACGACGAATGGTCTAGGTATGTATTTGGGACCTAGAGGGTATTCTTGAATAGTTAGGGTTGTGACTTACAAGATAGAGTAGGCTAGGTGTATTCTTGTAGAGTATTTAGGTGTATACTTAGGTGTATAGGCGATGTAAGAGTTTATGTATTCAAGTATGATCTCATAAATACATCACATAAAAATAATTCTAAAATAGGTTGAAAATAATACTTAAAGCGTTCAAGAATCTCTAGGTTAGAGTTTAAAGTTGGAAAAATTGCAAAAGAAAGAGAATCGAAATAGTTTTCCGATGAATACAAACACTTAATGTTTAAACGTTTCAAGTTAAAGTAGTAAGCGTTCGAAATTTTGAAAAATATGATAAAATACATAAAACAAAACTAGGATGAGAATCAATTTCCGAGAAAATGATCATGATTCATAAAATAATTTGAGGATTATTTTGAATATAATATTGGATATTAAACGTCGTACGGTTTAAAAATTAGTTTTTACGGCGGGAATAGTACTTTGTGAAAAATAGGAAAATTTTATAAAATGAGTTAGGGTTTGAACTAGGGATTGGTAATACTTCTAAAATTCATAAAATAATTCAAGGATCGTTTTGACTATAATATCGAATATGGAAAGTGCTTGAATACAAAATATTGGAAAGTGTTTTGACTATAGGGTTTTCGGACGGTTTTTGATACTACGTGAGTTCGAATAAGAATTAGGGCTCGAGAAGGTTACCAAAATTTATGAAATAATTCAAGGATTCATTTGAACCCTATATTTGATAGGTAAAACTGTCTCGGTAAATTTCTATGTTTAGGAAATGAATAATACCTAGGGACATAATGAGAATTTTTGGCTAATAAATTTCAAATATATATTTTGGGATAACAAAAGATAGGATAGGAATCCAAAAAATGTGAGATTTAATTTTCTAAGGTTTCATGGGGAATATGTGAAGGTTTAGGCTTGGTAGATAAATAGTGATGTGGGCCTCATAATGGAATAATATTCAATAATCAAGATATAAAAGCACATCGTTCATATAAATTGCAATGCATAATGGATTGAGGCTGTAAACGCTTTCTATTAACCCTTTACTTACCTATTTCTCCTTGACCCCAAATCAGGGTTGTTACATTAGGAGACAAAGAGCACTAAACCACAACGGACAGGAGGTGTCTGAGATTAGCCCTTTAAATTATTATATATAGATAATATTATATACGAACTTACAAACCTCAAATTCAAATATAAATATAACTCAAGCTCGTGTCAACACCAAACTCGAGCTCAATCAAGAGCGATGTAATGTGGAAGATTGCGAGGTGAATTGATCCTACTTAATTTTTTTTTTTCTTAATAATAGTTATTGATTTTTAATGTATTCTTTTTCATTTTTTAACCACATATAAAATTGAAAAAAATATATATAATTGATTTTTGAAATTTTTTGACCCTATGATGATCTTAAAATTGTTCTTAAACTCAGTTTCAAGTTCAATTCAAGTTTAATGTAATTCAAATTCAAACTAGATCATCTCAAAATTGACTCATTCGAGTTGCGAGCCAGCTCGACTCACAACATACTTTACACTCTAAACTAAAGTCAATGTAGATATAATATAACTTTGATATTTTAATAAATCGACCAAATTTACAAATTAAGAAGAGTTGCTTTACATTTGTACCTCTACAAGATTGAATAATTATGATTCGTACCTCTTCAATAAAAATATTACACAAATAATATTCTCAAGTTTGGAAAATTAAAAATAAACTCATTTCGATTGAATTTTTTACAAAATTATTCTCGAATTGACTAATTCTCACTACAAGTTATTTATTCACTGCTAATTGGAAAAAAATTATCATAAATATCAATTTACAAATGAATCGTGTGTTGATCCTCCGACAAACATTGTAAATTATTTGTCTGTTACTTGATAATGACGTGTGAATTGTTGTGAGAAACTAATTAGTGGTGACATATAGTCAATTCAACAAAAAAATTTATGAAAAATCCTACTCAAATGGGTTCATTTGTAATTCTTTAAATTTTAAAAATAAATTATTTAATATTTTTATTTAAAGAGATACGATTTATAATTATCCATCGTATAAATAGAAAATCATTTTTACAAAGAAATAAATAGGAAGGAAAAGTCCAAGTCAAACGACAACTCCCATGGGTAAGGACAAAACGAGGAATGTGATGCATTATACCGTCCACTTCAAAACAAGCACGTCACCATAACTTACGTGGCATCATTATCATTATCCTGTTGGTGCCAAACTAGAAATAAAAATATATAACATTCCATGGCGTAAAATAATCGTTCAATTTTATCCTTCGGGCCTTCCTTTTATAATGATCCGTTTATAAGAGTTGAACTTTACTTAAAGAATGAATTTAAAATCTATTTAGTAAAAAAAAATATAAAAAATAATAATGATCCCTTAGTTCCAAGGAAATTTTAATTGATTTTTTTTATGTTTTTAAAGATTTTAACAAGTTAAAAAAAAAAAAAAAAAAGGAAGAAATGGTATAAAAAGAACAACTGAAATTAAGAAAATATAAAATTTTAAACTTGTTTGGTTCTTTTTGGGGAATAAATAATAAGGAAATGAATAAGTGACCAGAGTTGGGTGTTGACCAAATCGAATATCCGCCTGCCTATTGCTCGAAGGAGATCCAATCAACCACTTGGAATTTATATTTGTGCGAGGATCTCAACCCGTCTAGAGATCTGTGAGAATGAGCAAACGTGAACTGAAGGTCAAATAGGGACTGGAGGGGTTTTATCCTATGTTGGCATTTCGACGCTCAAGTTAGTATTCGATCTAAATAAGAGAGATTCGAGTTGACTAATTGTGCATTAAATTGAGCTTACCTAATGGAGTTACTGAGGGGGTATTTATACCTCAAGGTTTTGAAGTTGTTGGGCCCAAGATCCTATGTGCATTTAATGCTAGTCAGGCACCGTATGAATCACTGTTTAGCCATTTGATGTTGGCGGTGGCATGGGGGACCCTCAACTGTATTGTGTTGCAGAGGTTTGAATGGTTGGCTCGAAGATGTGAGTTCGTGATACTCGACTAAGCCCATGGCTTTGGTCAAACATTTTGGGTCCTCTCGACCCCATCCTTGGCTGCTTCCAGATCAAGTGGAATAGCAAGACTCGACTGCCAGGTTGAAGGGGGCCTTCCCAACGACTCATCTGTAGATGACATGTGGTGAGGCAGGAAAGGCCCACGTCATATGCCCCCTGAAAGATTGGTGGTTACAGTGACGTGGCGCCAACCTTTCATATTCCTGAGGTGGGCCCCTAGGTGAAATGATGGCGCCCTTTTCGCCTCCCGATTCTCACCTTTTCAACTCCTATATAATTATATATAGGTACGGCTGTCATTCATTATTTACCTTGCAATATCAAAGACGTTTGAGAGTTCAGAAGACTTCGAACAGAGAAAGAAGCATCCAAGCACGCTTTTTCCGACCTACTCTCCTTCTTCTATTCAAGGTAACATCTCGACTCCATGGCCTTTTTGGTATTACAAGTTCTCTTTTTACATTTCATGACCTTGAGTAAGAAGATCCCTATCTCGAACCATCTTATTCGACTCCATTTCTTAACAAAACCCTTATTCCTTATTTCAAGAAAGAGGCAAATCCGTTGGCCCAAGCGGTCGAATAAAAAAATCGTTATCAGTCGAAGTATATTGGTCGAATAGTGGAATGGCTTCTTCAAACTCATCAAGTTCTGGGGGTTCGAGCTGGGGTTCAGGCTCTGCCTCCGATTTAGGCTCAGGTTCGGGGAGTTCTTTAAGTGATTCCTCCCTCCAAACTAATCAGGCCTCAGACCAGTTGGCCAATATTATGGAAACATCCGACTCTGTCGAAGAGAGAACCAATGCTTAACCTATGGGGATAGATTTAGACCTATCAACTTAAGGTCGGGAAAGGGAAATAAGTGGTAGTGGAAGTAGAGGAAGAGAAAGAGATGGCTCCCCGGGGATCGGAGCTTCTGGCTGATTTTTTGATAGAGGACCCTTGACTCATTAAATGTTCTATTTCGAGGCAATCCTTCAAGAAAATAAAAAACTTGCTTTTTGGCGGAGTCCCCGAGTATGAGGGTTACAGGATTACTTGGCCCAAAGCAGGACAGACCATAACCGACCCTCCAAAAAACTGTATAGCCGTGAATTACAACGTAGTCGAGTACGGGTTTCGAGTGCCCATCCCCCTAGAGATTCTAGACCTAGTTGACACCCTTGGAGTTAGCCCTATTCAAATCGTGCCCAAATCCTACGTGATGATCAATGCCCTCTTTGCTCTATTGAAAGTCATGGGGCTTCCCATCACGACCATGGTATTTAGGATGCTCTTTAAAGCATTTGTTACCTTGGAGACCTCCCAGCCCGGACCAAGGTGTTGGGATTAATGCCCTGAAAATCCAATTATATTGTAAATATTTTGGATTAATAAAACTGAAATTATCGCAAGTTATGAGTATTTTACGAATTTAATAATTAATGACGTGTGATGGTATTTTTATATGAAATGTGTTTCATAGGAAAAGACTTTAAATACCAGAAGTCACGTGTCATTAAAGTTCTAGTCAGTATGATAAGAAATTGTTCTTATCAAGACTATAATGTGTTATATAAGATGATTAGTCTTTCGTCATAGGGAAATGGAGTTTCCGATTATAACACATTGATGATTTTCAATGAGATTGGAAACATCGAACTGGACCACTGAGATTGTTCATTTTATACTGCTATCTAAAATGAACAAAATTTCGGAAGCATTAGACTCTTAATCCTGATAGTATTTCTACTTTAGACATGTAGTGTTAATCACTGTAATGTACTCAGAAGTGAGGTCTCGGTAACGGGTGGCCAAAATACTTTGTACGTTCGGTGCTTGCATGAAATGTGCTGAAGAGAAA
Organism: Lantana camara; assembly: GCA_037501455.1. Classification (NCBI taxonomy): domain Eukaryota; kingdom Viridiplantae; phylum Streptophyta; class Magnoliopsida; order Lamiales; family Verbenaceae; genus Lantana; species Lantana camara. The sequence continues at coordinate 60,017,243 of CM074857.1, read as the reverse complement.
TGTTGATCGAGGAATCTGTAGCCTTGCTGGAAGGTTAAAGATATCCCTGAAATAGATTTGCAAAAGTTCGAATTAAATCTTTGGCCAAAGTACTTCGTGTGTGCGTCACCGAAGTTGTATGTTGAATGTGTTTCACATACAGGGAATTTGGACTTAAGGCGAATCAAGAAATTTCAGATTAGAAGTGAAAAATAAATGATAGTAGTATTGATTTATTTTTCATGGATATCTGTACAGAGGAGTAAAATGCAAAATTATTCTAGATCGAGTAATTCGTGAATAATTTAATTAATTTTTGAGTTCAACAATATTTATTTAGTGGAATTAAATATTGTTAAACGGTAATCACTTATTGTCATGGGATGATAATAGATTGACCCGTTTGGAGCTAAGATTAATTAGTCCTGCAGGTCCCCCCGCAAGCCCCAACGAAGATCAAAGAGAAAATATTAAAAAGGAGAGAGAGAAATGAATTTTCAAAATGTTTGAAAATAGCCAAGGAATTTATCTTGAGAAAATAAATTAAATTCCAAAGAGTTGGAAATGCCCGAAATTTTATTTTGGAGAAAATAAAAAAAAAAAAAAAGGATGACGTGGCAAAGTGCTGACGTGGCAAGTGACGTGTCACACCACGTCAGCAGGTCAGCGCTAAGTGGACGGACAGGATCGGGCCAAGTCACGCGAAATCAGTGGCTCAGATTGGATCTGGCCGAACCGGGTCAAGCCGAGGGTTCGGGTGCGGGTGAGGGTCGGTCAAAATTTGATCGACCCGAACACGTGGCAGAACGAGGGAGTGCCACGTAGCAGAGGTTCAGACCGTCTGAACCGGCCGGTTCTCTGTCGAACCTGTCCGACCGGCCGAACCGGACACATGGCAGGTGCTTGTGCCTGCGTGGGTGTCACATGCGCCAAGCACACAGCCGCCACTTGGGCGGCACGTGCGGCGTCTGTTGGGCGCGTGCTTCGCGCCGCTGGACTTGTGGCGGCGCGAGCTCCTGCGTGGCGTCATCGGATTCATCGCCCGATCTTGGAGTGCACGGCAAAAGTCCGATTTTTGGACGAAAATGCCCTTAATTGGAGGCTATAAATAGGGCTAATGCTATTCATTTCATTTAGAAGATTTTAGCAGCAATTCTCAGCTTTAAAATGCCTCCCGGCTCTCTCTTTCTTAATTAGTTAATTAATCCTTAATTAAGGATTAATTAATTACTTAATTAGGTGGTTATATAATTAATATATAATCCACTTAATTATTAGAAAATAGGGATTTTCAGGTTTTAGAAAAAAGGGTTTTTCTAAGAAAATATTTTCTCAAAGTATTTAGGGAAATACTACCGGAGCCCACACACCAATTTCTTAATCGGGGATATTGCGGGGAAGCTCTGCCGGTCTCACGAGGAAATATCGAGGTGCTGGAAAAGTGTCGTTGATAGCCAATTTTGCAGTACGGTAATACCGTTATGCTACCCAAATTAATATTTGCATATTGTGATTATATGCTAGATGATTTAAAATTATGTTATCAATGCCTGTATATATTAGAGTTATGCTGCCCTATTTTTTCCGCTGCTTTATTAAAATATTTTGATAACGAGGTTATGGCGAATTTTTTTTTTGAAATATTGCTATACCGTCACTCTGCTTCGGCCCCGCCGCACCAACACAAGGTACGTCTAGCTATCCTCCAAGAGTAACTACAAGATAGTCTCATCCCCAACCACCTCCAAGGGTAAAGGATGGAAAGAAAGATTTGTGTATGTCGAATGCGAGAGGGGTTGGCCGGGGCTCGACAATAAAACATAAAACTAGAAACCTTGATCAACAATGTCGATATGGAGCCCGGGTTGGCTTAATATTTTAATTTAGGACTTCAGAGATTTCGGGATATTCGACTGCAAATTACTGACTCGGTCCCAAATTTGGTTAACTTGGGCTTAGCCCTAGGAATCCGAAGGAGCTTCAACCTTATTACTCGACTCAGATCTGACTCGAGGCCTTAGCTTGTTACATTTCTAAATTATTTTCCTATGTTGTATGTCGAATTAACTCCTTCTCTTTTGAATGTAGACAGCTTACTCGTGGCTGTTCGGATGACCGAGATAATAAAAGAGATGCAGAAGAATGAAGATTTATCGGTGCAAAGGAAGACTAAACTCCTTCGCCCTGAGGTCTCTATTATCCGTCACAAGACTACCAATGCCCCCACTTGATAGGTTGCTGGTGACGTCTCTCGCTCAGGGTCGAAAAATGGACTCAAGGATCAGGGGGAAGCTGATTCTCACAAGAAGAAAAAGTCTAAGCAAAAGAAAGACACACACCCTCAAACCCCCAAACCCTCGAGCGGGAAGAAGGAGACGGGCTCCTCTCAAGACGTCATTTCCCCCTTATGCATTCAATCTCCGAAAGCCACAGAAACTTCCAAGTCTCCCCCATCATTTTCGACTGAGTCCTTGCGGACTTAAGGTGAACCTTGGCAAGCCCCCAAAGAGAACATGTGATAACTCGTTAATTCGTCATCTTTATGATTGAATTATGCCCCGAATTATGCTTTAATTGATACTATCTTCGAAGAAGTTGATGCTTTGTTGTTTATATTGTAGAATTGAGGCTCGAAGGCAAAATTGATGAGAACTTGGTCGTTTTATGGCAAAATTCTTGTAAAGAGACGAATTCCGACTGAGCTTAGTGATTGTCGTTACTACTGCAAAAAAATTCTCCAGACATGGCGTGTGAAATCTGGGTCACAAATGGGAAGCAATGTTGGAATGCATGCATGCAACAATTTAGATGCTAATTGGATTTATTTGGGGAATTGGGCTATAAGGATGGGCCTTGACATTGTGGCCAATAGCCTGCACGCGTGGTCCTTTAAATTAATTGATAGAAGCCATCTCTTATGTGATGGAGCAAGGAACGCAATTGGGAAGCAATTAATTGTTTGGAGAGTCCAGGCCCATTATGACATATTTGGAAGGAAAACTTTACCTTTTGTGGATTACTTAGGGAAAAAGAATTGCATTGAGGGATATATCTAAGACACGTAGCCTTAGACGAGGGGGAGACGACACACAACAACTCGAGGAGTTCTTGGAGGCTTCGACAATCTTCATCAAATCCTTGTTTTTAATTTCTTTCTTCTTTCATTTTTTAGATTACTTAGGGTAAAGAATTCCTCAATTATTGTTTTGATGAATTTTTGTAACATGAGTAGCTAAGTTTTTAATTATCTAGCTAGGGATTTAGATTCGACTTGGATATTGTGAGACCTAAACGTTTTTACTAATTCATGTTTATTCAGGCATTTATCTTATCTCCAATTTTTATGTTTAATGTGATTAGGCAATTTCGAGATAGTGCACGATCTCTAGGTTATTTTAATTGCATATTGTCATTCATGATGCTAGAAGTGTATGTAAAGCTTGATTGATAAATTGTGGTAAATTAGTGACAAGGTTTTAGGGATAGAATTCCTCGTTCACTAAGGGATTTGATAACGTAATTTAAATCTTGCGTGTGTCACAACTTGGTTGATTACGATTGGTGTTTTTATCGTTCTTAATGCTACGAATTCATTAAATCCTGTCGAGTATCTCGAGGGGTTGTGAATTTGTTAGGGAAGATAACTGTCGAGTGTCTCTAGGTTATCTGATTAATTAAGTAAAAATGAGGTTGAGTCGAGTGTCTCTATCAACTATAGCCAATGTGTCTGAATAATTTGAATATATCTTTGAGTCAATGATCAATATAACAATTCGAATCGAATATCCCTGGCTAGATAGTTTTTCCTCAGATTGATTTAATCCTACGTGAATTTATTTGATGATTTTAGTTAGCTTTTTAATTCTTGCTATTTTATTTTAATTGCATACTTTAGTTAGAATAATTCAAAAACCCCCCTTTTAATTGTTACTTTTTGTGAACAACTTGGAATCGTTAGAAATAAGTCAATCAGTCTCTGTGGATCGACCATGTTTGCACTATACTATGTGTTTAGCTGTTGAATAGGAATTTTATTTATTTTTGACGGATTCAACACCTGTCAACATGGCTCAATTCTTCCGAGAACTGACAAGGTTAGAGCCCCTTCCCCGGAGGCGGGAGTCGGCGTGACCCAGAGGGAAGCCTCACCGACTCGCATTCCAACCTCGGGACGCTCAAGCCTTGAAGGGAATATACGAGGCGATCCACGTGGAGGTTGACCACAATGTCAAGTGGAGGGTCCCTGATGTCGACTTAGAGACCTCGGATGTGAACCGCGCCATTATGGTAAGTTCCTCTACTTTCGACTATTTCTTCCTTCAAAACTCGACCTTGAACTTCCACCCTTTTTTTTCAGCTATGCCAAGATGTTTTTCAGTTGAGTCCGAGGGGTCAAATTCATAAGGAAGGTCGAGAGGCTTTGTGACAGAAAGCAGGTAGCGGTCCAGTGGTTGAGGGGTTGAGACAAGAGTTAGTCGCGGCCCAAGCCTCGTATAAAGCACTCGAAGCCCAACAAAAGGAGCTTGAACTTTCTAAGACGCAAGTCGATTCTGAGGTCTCTGAGCTCAAAAGTCAAGTGGCCAACCTTCAAAGAAGATTATTGGAAGCTAACGAGAAGCTCGAGAAATCAGGCTAGGAGAAAATTAACAAATATAATAAAGGTTCTCGAGTTGGCGAGAAGCAGGGTGCCCAGACTGCGATTGAAAGGTGTAGAGCGATGCTCAAGGAGTTGATACCCCACACGGAGAAGCACGGGGTTCATCGTTTCATGGAGTCCCCAGCTTTCGAAAAAGCTTCTTCCGTCTTTGAAATCGATGACCTGAAGATCGAGTACGAGAAATACCTTGCGCAAGTCCACGCCGAGGGGCTCCTTCCAGTCGATTATAATCAGAAGAAGATCAATCTTCTGTGCCCAGACCCTCGAGATGATGTTGCTAGCACTTCTGCCCCCCCCCCCCCCCCTCAGATTGATTGGCAAAAGGATGAATATGGCTTTGTTGTGAACTTAGCCAAATGTCTATACTTTAAGAGACCAGAGGACCCGAGTAAGATGTTCCTCGGAGTTAATGTGACACCCCGTCTCTCTGAAGCGCGACCCGACTACGTTTATGAGTAAGTCCTTGCACTTATATGTTTAATTTAAGATTTACTTGACTTATATGACTGAATGTGAATTCAATTTATTATTTTATTTATTGGGCTCATTCATGATTAATTATCAATTTAATTTATTACATGCATGTGTGTCTTAAACCATTTAAATAATTTAATTCGAATTTATTTTCATGAAATAATTGTTAAGTCGAGTTTAAGTTCATTACACTATTTAACTTGTTTACTTTGAATTTATTCGAATTATTTGTTTATTAATTGTCAAATATATGTTTATTAGATGTCGTTAATTTGTATGAAAGGTTTTCTAAAAATTAAATTGAATTAATTGGTAAAATTCTTTCCCATTTTAATTTGTAAAATTATTTCGGAGCTCATAAGTTATTGATTTTATTTTACAATTTATTTCAACGCGTTCGGATTCGGATCAAAATATCTGGAATCCCCCTCAGAGTGGTCAAACCCTTCCCCTCCTCTCTCCTCTCTTTCCTCCCCACTCTCTCTCTCTCTCTCGGCACGATCGGAGCCCCCTCCCTTTCCAAGAATAGAAAGTTTTCATCCGATCACCGATTTATGCAAATGGATAGTCAAAATCGACGTACTCGATGAGAGAATCACAATCGTACCAATTTCACCACCTAATGACAGCCGACGGAGGAGTTATGGCAAAACAAATTGGCGGCTAGAGGGTGGTGACTTTGCCGGCGGCAAACAGCCATCTCCGGTGATGATTCCTGGCGGAGATTAGGTCAGTTGGGTGAGCCACTTTCCGACGAATAGAATGGCATTGGTGGTGTGGCCAAGGGAGCCACGATGGCGGAAGCTCGCGACAGGCGGTTCGATTTAGAGCCGCCACTTCATCGGTGAATTACGGTGATTTTCGATAGCGATTTGCGGAGATGATGGCTGTCTTAGTGCATATGTTCCCGTTGTATCTTTTCGCATTGGTGGCATAGCCTGAAACGCAACAGTGACGGCATACGCGCCGGCTGAAGGTGGTGATTGGCGACGGAGTTACTGTAGCAGTGGCGAATGGCGATTTCCGACGGCCTTCTCCTCCGGATAGCTACCTTTGGATCTCACGAGTCGTGGGGTAATTAGTACCTATAAAATCTTAGTTTCTTGATTGATCACGCTAGGTGATTGATATTTTTTATTCATTTTTGAATGGGCGATATCTCACGAGTCGTGGGTCGTTCCAGACTAAGTTTTGTTGAGATCTTATGATCGATGGGTTCTGCTTAACACTGAAGTAGATATGGATGTCTCACGAGTCGTGGGTCCATGATTGAAAGATCAGTGATGCAAAAACATTACTAGGAAATCCATGGAGATGGAATTGGCAATTTCGTACCTACCTAAAGATTCTTAGACCTTTGGATATCTCATGAGTCGTGGGTCCAAAACTAAGAATGCTCGGGATCCTAGTACCCACTGAGAAAACAAGTTTCTTCTAAGGTCATTTGGGATTTATAGACCTTTCAAAAACAGTGGGAGCCACATACGATAAAAGACCTAATCCTTTGTGTTACGTTAGTATTCAATATGCTCACATTTTCTCTGCTTAGCATTTAGGTTGTAGTTCTGTGATTGTCTACAAGTTGAAATGCGACCCATTAGTATCCATGATTGAGTCAAATAAGTTGACTAAAGTCCTAACTACTATGATTGGCTTCGAATCTTAAAAATCTATTTTAGATTCCAAAAGAGAAAATTTTTCTTTATAAGGCGGACTTCTCGCTTCTTGTGAAAACTCGACCTAGGCCTAAAGAGAAGCAATTGAAAAGTGAAAGGAAATTCTCCAAACACTTAAGAGCAATTGTACTCCCTCACAAATGTGTTACAAAGTATAACACATTGAAAGAACACTTAAGAGCAATTGTACTCCCTTATGAACGTGTTACAAAGTATAACACAAACGAAGGAATTATTCCATATTCCAATGAGGGAATACAAACGTTAATGGACGTGGACTGAAAGTCCTCACTAAGGAGGACCTTGCAGCCACGAACGAGCACTAAGAAATGGGTTCTTAGTCCACTGATTGCTTGAATTGCTCTTATCATCATTTTAAGCCTTTTTGCTCAACCTTAGATGATGCTATTGTAGCATAGTTGATCAAATTAGTTGATAACTTAAGAAAGCATCCTTATAAAAGACTAAAAGGTAATGATGGTTAGTTTTTCTTCTAAACCTAATAAGGTAAAGGCATCAAGGCCAAAGAAGAAGAGACCCTTAAAACCCGATAAGAAAGAAAGATCAGACATTGGCTTCCATAGTGGCAAACTAGGGCCTTGGAAAGGATCTGTAAAGACTATAAGGATACTCTAAAAGTCTCTCGTAGTAATTCCGATAGGATTAGAATTCACTAGTCTTGAGTTAATTTTGCATAAACTGTTGTGCAAAACTCAAAGCATTGATGTTTCGAACATACAACGAGATAAAACAAGTAAGTAAAATGACAAAGTTTCGAATAACTTTGGAACGTTATTATAGGATTAGCAAGTTAATCATCTTAGGAACATTTTACGAAAATGAACTCAAAGACTTAACTTCTTAAGAATCCTATTTCGAGGGAAATGTCCCAGAAAACCTCATTTACATGAAATGAGAGGATGTCCCATAACTTATATGGATTTCGATCCATACTGATGATTTTGGATTGCTTAATGTAAGCACTAGACAAAATCATTAGTTCTAATCATTATGAATGTGTGTACTTAGTGAAGTACGAATTTTGAAACTTTTATGAAATTATTAGAATTTCAAAAGGGAAGGTTAGGAACCATACTATTCATATGATAATTGCATCTCAATTTGATCGAGATAGCAAACATCTTGTTGACTAACTCCTTAGTTATCTTAGAGATAATAGGATTATCCCTCAGTAAACTCATTCAAGAATATCTTAGTATTTTTGAATAAAGGAACATAACCCTATAGGATATGGTTTGTTCTTGTTAAGTTTTATTGACTTGCCTTCATTCTGAACTTATGCTTCAGAAAAGGCAGTTAGGATTTTGAATCTTGCACATTCCAAATCAGCCCCTTAAGTGCACTATGAATTGTGGTATTCAAAATTCCCTAATATTTCTTATCTTAGAATTTTGGGATTGCCTTCTTATATGAAGAGGACAGTGGAAGTCTTCTTAAGTAAAGAAGACAGTGGGAGATAAGTGACAGATAAGCTAGAAACTAGTTCAAGTTTAGGCAAACAATATAGAATATTGCTTCTGCAATTTTTTGAACAAATGTTGTTTGTTCTGAGGAATATACCTTTCTTGAGTAATCATTCTTAAGAGAGAAGAAAGTTAAGCCCAAATACCTCAAAAGGTTTGAGGACAAAACCCACGCCACAAATAAGAAGAAATGAACCAATCTGATGAAACTTAGCCAAATTTAAGAGATAGTACACGAGTGAACTCTCCTCCCTCGATGCATTCAGAACGTATTCCTAGATATCCCATAAGATAATAAGGTTTTCTCCATAAAATCTTCTTAAGTTGATATTGATCCATTTACCTATCGGGAGACGTAGTCTGATTTGGAACATGAGTAGTGAAAACAAATTATGAAATATGAAATGGATTCCATCTAATCAAACTAAGTTTGGACTTTAGTTGAACTATTTGATAGGATCAAGCTTATCTTATCAATATGAGATTGATGAAGACATAAATATGGAACATCCATGGATTTCATATTTAGTGGGAATAAGAAAAAAGGTTTGCAGGCTCCAAATGGTCAATTAACGAAATTGAATCGGGCTTCTAGGAATTAGAGCATTTGAATTAGTGAAATATTCAAAGTTGTTTGACTTCAAAATTCAGGCATATCATGTACAATAAAGGTTAGAAACTAATGTTCAACTTTTGGTACTTTGCGAAGATGACATCCTTCTCATTGGGAATGTAGAGGATGACATAAAAGTTACCAAAGCCTGGTTAGGAACCATTTTGAGATGAAAGATCTTGGTGATAGATCCTACATTCTCGAGACAACTATCTATGAAATAGGTCTAAGAGAATATTAGGATTATCACAATCAAGTTACACAAACCATGTACTAAAATAGTTTAGCATGGAAGATACCTACAAAATTTCCAAAGAACAATGGAACATCTCTTTTAAAGAGGATGTGGTCTAAAATAACTCTGAGAAAGTTAGAATGTCCGAAACCCCTTTTAAAACAAAAGAGTGCATAGTAGTGTACTCAACAAGTTTTGGCTTACCACAAAGCGTGATGGGCCAATTCTAAATGTAACCTTAGAGAAGGTCACTAGACTACTATAAAAATACCCTCTAAGTACTTGAGAAGAAATGAGGACATATTTTGAGAGTCTAGCAAGATCTTGTCATTAAAGGATATTTTGATGTAATCATTATATCAAAACATAGATAATTATTGATCTATGATAGGATACATATTCTGCCAAAATGGGAGAACAGTTCTTTGGAAAGAGTTCAAATCGAGAGATACTGAAGATTCGACTATAAAGTTAAATAATTAGCCGTATTAAATACCGCTAAGTTAAATGTTTGGGTAAGAAACTCCATCTAATGGATAGATGAAGTTCCTAGCATGAAACAACACCATTATCATATTGTCTGATCAAATGAATGGTTGCTCTAGTAAGAGAACTAAGACTTCACCAAAGAACAAGACGCTTGATTATGAATCACGTGAATAAGGAAATAGTGTTTCCTTAATGATGTGCAAATTAGGAACATTCACATCAGCAGAGAATCTAGCAAATCCACTTTGGAAACGTCCAAGTCAATATAGCTCTAAAACTACATCTTGAGAAGATGGAACCTAGAATAGACATAAATGGCTTTTACGGGCAAGTGGAATATTATTGAGAATAGTGCCCTAGAAAGCTTGTATGCTTTGGGACTTTCCCTATATCATATACAAACTTTTGAATAATTTACAAATGATTGTAATCATAGGCGAACACTTCTTATGGGCCATTACATGTTTTGTGTGTTTCCATTACGTGCGCATGTTTAGAACTCCCCTAATCCGATGAGGCCGTTAAGAACTTTGTCATTATGAGAACGACACATGAAACAAGTTCTTAACTCCATAGGCGAGGATTAGAAACTTCTCCAAGTTGATGAGTCCGATAGACAGTGGGAGTGTCGACCTTGACTTTGTTGAGACTTGCTTGTGTAGGTATATCCTTGAGAAGGATCACCCTGTTTCATGGGGTGATAAGTACATACGATGATGCGTTCATAATACATAAGGGTGATAGTTACAAGAACTTCATCACTGAGAGTGTCTCGTGTAGCACCCCGTACACGTGGAGGTGCCACACCCCCGCACTATAGGTCAATCCACACACGAAACGGCCAATCCGTACATGAACTAACCTATAGCGAACGGGTGACAATGCAATAACTGACAAGCTAGGCGGGATTAACTTATACGTGCAACGAAATAGAGCGGAAGCATAAAATATTCTCTATCAATTATTTCTATTTATCAGGTCATGACATTTCTCATTTACCAAATAAAATATATTCTAACTTCTCATACCAATACATTATCATCTTCAAATAAAACAATAACAATAACTATAATTTCATAATTAACAATAAATAAGCAAATACACGAACCATGGTTGACTTGACTACATGAACTGGACTCGACTCGATTCAACTCCCGCCTAGCATGCACCTGCAATAACCTGAAAGGTGGAGGCGTCAGTCTGTGAAGACCGAGTGAGGGGTTTAAATACATATTAGCGCAAATAACATGCAAGTTATATTCTCGGGTAAAGATTTATAAAAGATCAATGTATAAGTTCAAGAATGAAGTACTCTTCGCCCGAGAATATAACTATCAATATTAAATACTTGTTCATTTACATGCAATCAATACATGGCCCCGGCGAGTGAGGGCAGTCTCCAACCGTACTCCAAATGAACATGAAACATGCTTGCTTGATTGTTAATTAATAGGTGATCATGCAATTCAATTTACCGTGCAATCGTGCGATAGTGTATTCATGTAACACATTCATGGAATGGAAATCATGCAATAACCTGAGGACAATCCGTGGTGCCGGACCCGTCCCCAATCTCCTTCTTCCTCCGGTTGATGATAGGATTGCAAGACCCTATCATCCATGCTCATTGAGGTACATGAATCCCTAAGCTCGGAACTCCTTCCTCCACTTATCTCCTAGCGGATTCAGGGGTCATCCCAAATGTGGTGCGGATAGTGCCAGAGTTACCCGTCAGCCCTTGCTTTCCCGGTTGGCTCTAGGCACTACCCTCGGGCCCAACGTGAATGGTCATGCTACTCGCCTAAAACATGTACGAAACATGGCTTGCTTGCTTGCTTGCTTTTCATGATCATGACTTGAAATGATAAATAATTTCATGGAAATTATAGATATAAATACCTTTGGCCGAAAGATCACGTAAAGGTTATACGGGTTCTATATAACTAGCAATTAAACCTCACCTGACAGGTGACACAACGACTCGTGGATGCGTGAACGTGCTCATGATCAACAATCTCTACCCTGGAGAATAACTGGACAAGAAACGGGACAATTTACGTGCATGAGACCACAATTCAAGAATAATACCACATATAAGACGCACAACTTGATCAAGTAACGAGACATCATGCAATAAACAATGTAGCATATAAATATCATGTTTTGGCATGTAATCATTCATATAACAACAATTTGGGGTCAAATAAACCATTGGAATTGGATTCCAAAATTCCATTTTTATACAAAAAGTTTCTACACCTTCAGAGGCATGGGAAGGCCGTTCCAGCCCTTAGTTCAAAATGGGAAGGGTCGTTCCCAGCTCCCCGAAGCTGCTCCCGAAGATGGGAACGGTCGTTCCCGTCTGTGAGACAAGGTGGGAACGGTCGTTCCCATCCTCGCCGCCAAGCACATCTTTCAAAATATGGGAACGGCCGTTCCCCAAATACAAAGGGGACGGGGAAGGGCCGTTCCCGTTACGCAGGAAGAACAGAGAACAGAGCAGAAGAACAGGGGAGGCACGAACCAACCTCCAAATCTCCCAAAACACTCATAATTCCATCCCATATGTTAGAATTCATAGAAGGAAACATATATACATGCTTAAAGTGCAATAAAACACAATATAAACACTTGTTTCATGCTTGATCATCTCAAATCATCAATTTCAAGTTCATAACACCACTCATCATATACTTCAAATTCTTCAATAATTCATGCATGAATTCAAGATAAAAGCATGAGTTCATGTTTCTAACAACCTTTAAATCACTTATCTCAAGAATTCCTCAACCCTAGCTTCATACATAAATTCCAAGAAATCATATATATGCTCATATATACCTTGAGATGAAAATAAATGGAAGAAGATGATGGCAAGATGATGCTTGAGCTCTAATCATACAATTCCTTAGCAACTTCTAGCATGAAGATGATGATTTCCTCCTTCCCTCTCCATGGTTTTGGTTCAGTAGCAAGGAAGCAAATGTATGGTTTTGGCATGAAATGAAAATGAAGCTTGTGGAAGAGATGCATATACCGATACATTTTTGGAGAAAAATGTAATATTTGCAATTAAATCCTTAATGTTTGTAAGTCATGCAATTAAGTACAAAAAGTTTGGAAAATGATCAATTTAGTCCAAAAGGTTATCACGTAATTTAATTCTCTAATTTAAGTAAATGATCAATTAGGGACAAGTATGCAATTAATTCAAGTTCGATAATTATTTCACGTAGCTAGCAATTAAATTCAATTTGCGCAATAATTCTCACATTGACAAGTATTTCATATAATTTCACGTAAACATGTTGAAATACGATTTATAAAATTAATATAACACGTATAAAGTGAATAAATGAAAATAATAAAATAAAATCCTAACGCTCGAAACTCACACGCGTCGAGCGTACCTGACTGTTTGAAATTCGGGGCGGTACATCCTGCGTGAGAAGATTCCTAAATGGGAAGGACGTTACTAGAACTTCCAGATTAGGAAATATCTCACATGTCAATGACGTGAGGAATTAATCCTTAGACTTGAGCTTCCATATTGTCTCATATGAGCTAACTCTGTAATCTTTGATATAGGCTCAAAAGGGTGTCGCCATATAGACACCCGAACTACCTATGTTGGGATTACACAAGTGGCATATGAGAATTGTTGGAATCAATAAAGGACCTACACTTGCTGTAGGCAAGTTGATCTCTTATTACACAAGTCATTCATGTTCCATCCCAAAATCCTTGCATAAGGTGGTTAGATCAAGACATCAAGAAAATGGGATTTTCTTGGATTGAGATCAAATGGAATATGAAGGGAACTATGTTTTAAGATTAAGATTAGTAGGGCTCTCAATATTCTCATGCCCTAGATCTTAATCGAGAGATAGGATGGTAGGAGGATCGTTTCCCATATGATGTCATTGACTGAAAGGTTCTTTTGAATATACATTCATATTTTGGGTAGGGGTCACACAACTGTTGCTAGACTATGGTCGTGTGATCTGTGAGATATTTAATTGATAAAGTGTATTAATTAATTATGTTCACTGCTAACTGAAATTGAACCTAGAGGGTTACACGCAAATGCTAGGTTCAAAGGGTATTATGGAAAGATCAAATAATTGATCAAAACGAGACCACAGTGTAAAGTACACGTGTGGGTTGGAGAGCATGTTTGGGATGTATGAATCTAATTGAGGAATTGGATCATATGTTAATTAATTGGAGAATTAATTATTAGCCCAAATATAATTAATTGGAGAATTAATTATAAAGCCACAATATAATTAATTAGTGAATTAATTATATAACACAAAAGGAAATTAATTAGGAATATTATTTTATCCCATTAGAATTAATCAGTGAATTAATTCTAAAGCCCTCCATGGAATTAATTGGAGAATTAATTCAAGATATTAAATTATTTAAATTGTTCTAATTTGGTTAGAATAAATAATAAGTTAAATATAAAATGTCTTCTATTTAATATTATTCTAATTTGATTAGAATAAAATATTAAGACAAGGTATTTAATTATTATTGGAATAATTAAATATTCCTAATTTAGTTAGGACTGGTGTGGATACTTCTAGAGGATTTCTACGTTGGAATCTCGAAGAAAGAATCATTCAAGAAACGAGGATGTTCATGCCACATAAAGAACGTTTGAGGGTGGCTCAATACGTTTCAAGAAAGCTTCAATTCTTGTAAGTTTCTTGAAATCTCAAAGTTTTGAAACGAACATTGCAAGATCACGATCCCTTTTGGAAATTTTTTTAAAATTTCTGCTGCTTTTACTCTATTTTTTTCCAATACTATTATCAAGAGAAAAAAGTTTTAGATTGCAAAAACCACGCCCCGATTCATTAGCCCTTCGACTTTGACATATGCTTTGCTCGCATGTATATGTATGGGAGGGTGTGTGTTAGCCCCCTCACTAGTGGTTAGGAGTGACCCCTCCTCGTTGTTTGTTTTTCCTCCTTCTCTTTGTTTGTGTTGCAGGTTTTGCTTTTGGAGTTCGTGGGAGCTAGGCGATTTTGAGTCGAGTCTTTCGTTTATGTTCGAGTTGAGTTCGATCATTGTATTTGTGTATGTCTTGTATTCATTCAAATTCGTTTTACGTTGTAATTGTATAAGTTTAATTTATTCTTTACGTTATGATATTTGGGACAGGTTTCTAGGCCCAGTTGAACCCGTCTTTATGATTATGATATTCGGGAGAAATTTCTAGGATCAGTTGAACCCGTGTAGTTGATGTTGATTTATTTAATGGATTGTAATATCATGTTTAATGTATGAAGTTTTTGAAAGTTCGTATTTTACATCGCTTCCACATTCAAGTCTTGCATCTTTCTTTTGTACAGGGTTTAGGCACCGCCTAGCTTGGGCCGGGCTTCTCTCAGTCTCCCGTTCGCTATGGCTTTGGCACGCGTACAGACTTTTTCATTTTGTATACGGGTCGGACCATGGTATGAGGGATGTGGTGGCCTAGCATTTCGGGCACTACAGTTAACATAGACAAGACCTTCGATCCCATCAAGGTCTTTCCGAAATTTTTTGGTCCGTAGGCTCTTTTAGCGAACCCAAAGGGTGAAGAGGAAGGCCCGTCTGCTTCTTGAGAGGCTGAGGTTGAAGATGAAGAGCTACCTGCTTAGCTAGTTTTGCCTTTTACTTGTTGTGGGTCGGCTTGTTTAAGACCCTTTTAGACTTTCTATTTTATGTTTCTTTTATTTTGTTGTTTGTTAAGCACTAAGTCCACCCGGGGTGGCCGATGTGTGTTCCCATCTTGAAAAATCCAAAGGGCTTCCAGACCACCCTTTTGTAACTAGTCGACTCATTGAGTCGAATCGTTTAACGAAGTTATATATCAAGTTAGTTCGAATTAGCATTATTCATGGCGCATGTTCGCTATTGTATCTTCGATCAAACAAATTCTTCCTTATTCGAATTAATGCAAAATTGTTACGCCTGTTCAAACAAGTATTGGTCGATTCTTAATATGAAATAACCTAATTACTCGGAGTCAATTCCATTTGATCTATTTAACCCTAGATCGAGTATGATAGACAATAATACAATATAATTGAAGAGATTTTATTGATTGCAAATAAGTCGACCTAGGACTTTTACAAAGGAATTTAAACAAAGAACCTTCTTGAGTTATGCTTATTCCAAGATCGAGGTGTTGGAAGACATGAAAGAGTTGAGCAGCGGAAGTTTAAAATTTTCCAAAAGTTTAACCGTTGTCTTGCAATTTTTGTATCGTATCGTAGGGTGTTTAGAAACTTACAATGATAGAAGCTTTCTAGTGATGTCGTTACCGCCTGACAAACACCCTTCAAGCGAAATCCCTCGAACGGCTTTCGAATTAGACTCCAAAGTAGAAGCCCTCCAAAGAGTATGCACACCAGTCCTAGAACACGATCAAGCGAGTGAGAATGCTGATTCTATGGCTTATGTTTGGCTAGGATTTACTTTGAAAACTTTTTTTTTTTATTTTCTCAAAAACTTAACACTTCTCGAGTGTTGGTCTCTAGAATAAGAGAAGCCCCAACCCCTTTATTTATTCTATATGGTTCAAACCCCTAGGGTTTCCAAGAACCAATGGGATTGTTTTCCTGCTCAAATAATAAGTTCTTAACTTATTCTTCAAGTCTTGCAAGAACAACCTTCTCTCTCCTACAATAGGAAGTTTGACTTTTCTATTTTCTTAAAGTCAAACGTCAATATTCAATAAATAATTTAATTCCCAATTAATTATTTATTGGGTTAAGTGTATTTGAGAATAGTCTTAACAATTAATTCAAAATTAATTAGAAGACCAAAATTAATTAATTAATTCTAGAAAAGAATTCACATGTAGAATAAACCACACATTGGAGCCACGCATCAGCCATGTGTGCGTGATACGTGCCAGCTACGTAAGCATGCGTGACACGTGGCAGTCACGTGTACTTGACACGTGGCAATGCCCATGTGTTTCAGCTCATTTTCCGATCAACAATTTGATTCATCGTTAATCATATTAACATCCTACCACAACCCTCCTGTTCTGGCATTTGTGTGTGATCCTTTAGGTTCATTATTCGATTAGTAGTGACAGTAATTAATTAATTCTCTAATTAATTAATCACTTTACAGATCACACTACCGTGATCTAGCAATGCGTGTGTGACCCCTAGCTGAATAACGAAATGAATCGAAGAACCTTTCAGTCAATGACAATCAGTGAAATACGATCCTCCTACAACTCCATCTCTCAATCAAGAACTAAGGCATGAGAATATTCTCAGAGCCCAAATATTCTTGATCTTTAAAGTTGAGTTCATTTCATATCCATTTCGATCTCAATCCTAGAAAACTCCATTTTCTAGATGTCTTGATCTTTTATCCACCTTGGCCAAGGGTTTAATGTTTAATGGACTACGAATAACTCAATCAATAAGAGATCATTCTTGTTCTTAACTAGTGTAGGTCCTTTATCGATTCTACTAATTCATCATATGTGTAATCCCAACATAGGCCGTGGTTCAGGTATCTATATGGCGACAACCTTTTGAGCCTATATCAAAGATTAAGGAGTTAGCTCATATGAGACATTACAGAATCTCAAGTCTAAGGATTAATGAATCACATCATTGACCTGTGAGATATTTCCTAATTTAAAAGTTTCTGGAAACTTCCTTTCCCATTTAGGAATGTTCTCACGTGGGACATTTCAGTGATGAAGTTCTTGTAACAATCACCCTTATGTATTATGAACGTATCAACGTATGCACTTATCACTCCATGAAACTGAGTGATCCTTCAAAAGGACATAATCACATAAGCAAGTCTCAGTAGAGTTAAGTCGACACTCCCACTGTCCGTCGGACTTATTGACTTGGAGAAGTTTCTAATCCTCACCTATGGAGTTAAGAACTTGTTTCATGTGCCGTTCCCATAACGACAAAGTTCTTAACAGTCTCATCGGATTAGGGGAGTTCAGTACATGTAAAACACAGTCAACCCAAATAGACATAAATAAGCACATAAAGAAGTGATTGCCTATGAACAAAATCATCTCGTTTATTATTTAAAGACTATTTGTGATTTTACAAGGAAATAATAAAGCAAACATCTGCTTTAAGGCCACTATTCCTAACAATCTTCCACTTGCCCGTCAAAGCCACTCAGGTGCTAATCTAAGACCCATCTTCTGAAGATGTCCTTCGAAAGCCTGTTGACTAAGGGCTTTTGTAAGTAGATCTGCCATGTTCTCTGTTGATGTGACCCTTTCAATTTGCACATCTCCTCTCTTGACGATATCAAGAATCAAGTGATACTTCCTCAAAATGTGCTTGGTCCTTTGGTGAGATCTTGGTTCAACCGTCCCGGTGTTGTCACAAAACACTGTAACGGGGTCTTTAATGCTAGGAACTACACCCAGCTCATGGATGAAGTTTCTAACGCAAACACCTTCCTTAGCTGCGTCATTTGCAGCTTAGTATTCGGCCTCAGTGGTCGAATCTGCATTGGTCGCTTGCTTGGAACTTTTCCAACTCACTGCTCCGTCGTTCAGGCAGAATATGTATCCTGACATGGATTTAAAGTCATCTATGTCTGATGTAAAGCTTGCATCACAGTATCCTCTAGTGACAAGATCTTGCTGGCCTCCATAAACCAAGAACAAATCCTTAGTTCTTCCCAAGTACTTAAGGATGTTCTTTACAACAGTCCAGTGACCTTCACCAGGGTTAGATTGGAATCTACTAGTCACGCTAAGTACATAAGACACATCTAGTCGAGTACATAGCATCACATATATTATGCTTCCTATAGCTGATGCATAAGGAATTCTGGACATCCTGGACTTTTCAAGTTCAATCTTGGGATACAGTTTCTTCGAAAGAACTGTTCTCGGGACAATTGGAAGTTTTCCACGTTTGGATTCTTCAATACTAAACCTCTTTAGTATTTTGTCTATGTAAACCGACTGTGATAATCCTAACAATCTCCTAGATCTATCTCGATAGATCTTTATACCGAGAATGTAGGATGCATCACCAAGATCCTTCATCTCAAATTGGTTCAATAACCAAGACTTTGTTACTTTCATGTCATCCTTCGCATTCCCAATGAGAAAGATGTCATCTACAGAAAGTATCAGAAATTGAACCGAGGTTTCCAATTCTTTCTTGTATACGCAGGACTCATTCAGATTTTGAATAAAGCCAAACGATTTGACCGCTTCATCAAATCGAATGTTCCAATTCCTAGAAGCTTGTTTCAATCCGTAGAGTTATCTTTGGAGCTTACAAACCTTTTGTTCGCTCCCACTGAATGTGGAACCCAGGGGTTGCTCCATGTAAATGTCTTGGTCAATGCTCCATTGAGAAAGGCAGTTTTCACATCCATTTGCCATATCTCATAGTCATAATATGCTGCAATGGCAAGCAAGATCCTAATAGATATTTGCATTGCAACCGGGGAGAAGGTTTCATCAAAGTCTACACCTGGTCTTTGAGTGAAACCTTTAAGTAACTAATCTTGCTTTAAAGGCTACCACGCTTCCATCTACTCCAAGCTTGCGCTTGTATATCCATTTACACCCTATGGGCCTGATCCCATCAGGTGGATCAACCAAGGTCTAAACTTGGTTAGAGTACATGGAATCCATTTCGGATTTCATTGCTTCTTTCCACTGTTTAGAGTCCGAATCTAACAGTGCCTCCTTATAAGTTAATGGATCATTATCCATTTGAGATGTTTGGTGGAGAAAACCATACCATCTCTCTGGTTGTCTAGGAATGTGTTCAGAAAGTCTTATTTGAGGAGGATTTTTGCGTGTATCACTCTCTTGGATTGGCTGACGGGACACTTTTCTCCAAACTTAGCATGGGACATTGGTCTCGAACTTCTTCGAGTTCTGCGATCTTGTCTTTCTTTTCTTTAAGGAACGAGTCCTCAAGAAAAGTGGCGTTTCTTGACACAAAGACCTTTTATTCAAGAGGATCGTAGAAATAATATCCTATTGACTCTTTAGGATATCCTACGAAGTTACATAAGCTTGATCTAGCTTCAATCTTATCTCCCACTGTCCTCTTTACGTAAGCAGGACAACCCCAAATTCTTAAGTAAGAATAGTTAGGGATTTTGCCAAACCACATTTCAAATAGGGTTTTGGGTACATAATTGGAGGGAACAAGATTCAGAATCTTAACTGCTGATTCTAGTGCATAACCCCAAAACGAAGGTGGCAATTCAGTGAAGCTCATCATGGAATGAACCATATCAAGTAAGGTTTTGTTCCTTCTCTCCGAAACTCCATTTAATTGAGGAGTTCCCGGAGGAGTCCACTGAGAGATAATTCCATTATCTCTGAGATGACTAAGGAATTCGTCACTTAGATACTCGCCACCTCGATCAGATCGAAGTGTCTTAATCTTGTGACCAATTTTGTTCTCAACCTCCCTTTGAAATTCTAAGAATTTCTCAAAGGCTTCGGATTTATACTTCATTAAGTACACATAACCAAAACGACTAAAGTCGTCTATAAAGGTTATAAAATACTGATGATTGTTTCTCGTACTTACACTAAGTGGTCCATAAACATAAGTATGGATTAAATCCAATACTTTAGTGGCACGTTCCACTTTACCATTAAAGGGAGTTTTGGCCTTCTTTCCTTTAAGACAAGATTCACAATGAGTTAACTCTTTAAGTTCATTATCGTAGAATGATCCTAAATTAGTTAGCTTAGCAATCCTATCTTTAGAAATGTGGCCTAAACGTGCGTACCATAAAGTAGCCGAGATCTGGTCATCTCTTTTGCGTTTGTTTAATTGTTGTATATTCAGAATATTAATGTCTTTAGTTGTATAAAGTCCATTAGATAATGTACCAAGCAGACAGAAGTTTTATTCTTCTTAGGATAAAAGTTGCCATTTCTAAAAAAAGTCTCAAAGCCTTCACAATCGAGTATTGGAATGGAAATGATATTACGAATAATAGTAGGTACATAAAGGACTTTGTTCAAAACTAAAGTAAAGACATCTAAATCTAATCTACACGTCCCAATGGCTTGAGCTTGAACGCTTAATCCATTCCCAACCTTCAAGACTTATTCTCCTTCTTCGAGCTGCCGAACCTCATTTACCATCTAAACATCATTATAGATATGAACTCCACAGCCGGTATCAAGTACCCAAGAATTAGAATCAATAGATAGATCTACTTCAACAATAAATGCACCTTTCTTTAGAGTATCCTTATACTCTTGGCAGTTCCTCTTCCAATGCCCTTTCTTGCCACAATGGTGGCAAACGTCCTCTCTTTGATCCTTTTTCTTCTTGGCCTTTCTCTTTTTAACCCCTCCTTCGGGTTTAAGAGATCCCTTCTTCTTGGGAACTTTCTTCTCTTTGCCTTTATAAGGCCTAGAAGAGGAAGTGACCATCATCACTTTGGGATCCCTCTTGATCGTGTCTTCAGCAATTATGAGTTGAGTAATTAGCTCAGCTATAGTAGCATGAGAAGAATTCATGTTGAAGTTTAACACGAAAGGATTGAATGATGGTGGAAGCGACGCGAGCAACAAGTCCACAACGAGTTCTTCACTCAGTGGCATTTCCATGGAGGCCAGTTTCTCGTTCAAAGCAAGAAACTTGAGACCATGCTCATGGACACTTGTACCTTTTTTCATTCTGAGATGAAAGAGCTCCTTAGAGTTGTTGTACCTTAAAACACGCTCTTTGGGGCGGTACAATTGCTAGAGATGGTCATAAATCTCCCAAGCATTTTCCATAGACTATGTTGCCTTTGCATATCCGGAGACATGTTGGCCAACATGAGGCAACGGGCTTGAAGATTATCTTCAGACCATTTCGCGATCGCCTCTCTTTCGGTCCGAGTCAGAGCCTCGCCTTCAGCGGCAGGCTCTCCCTCGAAGAGAACATATCTTCTCCTTTCAGAATCTAAAACTATCTTTAGATTCCGAAACCAATCAAAGATATTGGGCCCCGTCAACTTGTTTGATTCGAGGATGGATACCAAAGGGTTTTTGGTTGCCATTCAGAATGTAGAGAATCACAGAACTACAACCTAAATGGAAAAACAGAGAAATCATGAGCATGCTGAATAATAACGATTACATATTATCAAGGTCTTTAGAAATATGTCCTCCCACTGTTTTTAGAAAGTCTATAAATCCCAAATGACTTTAGAAGAAACTTATTTTCTCAATAGGTACTAGGATCCCAAGCATTCTTAGTTTTGGACCCACGACTCGTGAGACATCCAAAGGTCTAAGAATCTTTAGGTAGGTACAAATTACCGATTCCATCCCCATGGAATTCCTAGTAATATTTTTACATCACTAATCTTTCAATCATGGACCCACGACTCATGAGACATCCATATCTACTTTAGTGTTGAGCAGGACCCATCAATCATAAGATCTCAACCAAACTTAGTCCGGAACGACCCACGACTCGTGAGACATCGCCCATTCTAAAATGGTCGAGAAATATTAATTATTTAAAATAATTAATCAGGAAACTAAGAGTTAATAAGCTACACTAATTACCCCACGATTTGTGAGACAACAATTAATTTCACGTATTAAGTCCTAAATCCTATTGATGGAATGCTAGGAATTTTATTACCGTGATAAAATAACTATTTATTCGAAATTGCTTAATATTTAATAAAGGGATTTTCAAATTTCCAGTGAGTTGTCTGGAATGACCTCACCAACATATAAGGTTATCCAAATTTTAATTGTCTTGTTTAATGCAGTTTCATATAAAGTGCATCACAGAAGCAATTCGTAGATAACATGTCCTAGCATGATACTAATTATGATATGATCATTGGTATCCTATCTTATATGTGATTTTGGGAGCCATTCCAAAATCACTAGTTCTAACATTCATGCCATATAAGACAGTTCATATCACATAGGGGTACAAAATTTAATGGAAAAACACCCGTTCTTCAAGTGCTTCTTGTGGATCCTTCTTATTCCATGGGTGCTTGTCTCCAAAATGAAAATAAAACACTCTCTACTCTCTTTGCATAAAGTAATGTGGCTCAATTTTTATGTTGACCATAGACAAATACACGGGGCATACCCCGGCCCAAAAACAATAATAAGGAAAGCCACATAATAAACACATAAAAGTACGCATATAAGTAGGGCTCCAACCCCAATTGAAAACGGGCAACTTTGGGGCTCCGACCCCAATTGAAATCATCCATGTGCAGTATTTAAAACATACATAAGATTAACCCATGATCACCTAAACTAGCATGATACCTCTTGAATTTAAATTTACCAATTAAATTTAAAATTCTCTTGACTTCAAGTTACAACTAACTTAAGTAATTTGAATATTAGTTCAATATTCAAGAATTTATTCAAAATCGAACCTAGATCAATTGTCAAAACCTCAATTAATTCAAAATTAAATTTTTGTCAAAAATATCATTCAAAGTGATATTTAATATTTTCTCGAAAAATAAGAACTTGACTTTAATTCACAAAAATCCGAAATTTTATAATTATTTCAAAAATAATTAATTTTAAAATTAAAATCAAAATTTAAAATAAAATCAGATTTTAGGGATTTTACGAAACTTGAAAAACACGAAACGAGAAAAGGCCCGGGACAGCACGCGCGAGGTGCGCGACCATCGCCCGCGAGTAGGCAGCACCGTGCACATAGACCGTGCGTTAGGCCACACGCGATGTAGCACCCGAATCGTGGGCCGTCACATTCCCCGCACCTAAACCCGAACCCGCATATGAAATGGGGAAATCCATACACGAGCCCAAGTCTAAGCGAACGGGAGACCACACACTCAATAGCCTAGACGAAGCTAAAACTAAACCAGAGCGCGCAACAACTAAGCAAAGAGCGGAAGTAAAGGAGTTCTAATGAAATAAAATTCCAAAATCGACATATAGATCAAATGATCAAATATACCAAGCTAAAACAATTCATATCTCCAAAACAAAATTCATAACATGATCAATTCATTAAATACATGTCCCAAAATAAAATGCAATGCACCTAGCACGACCTACACTAAAAAGTGAGACTCGAACGACCCACTTCTCCGCTTAGCTCGTGCTCAAAAGACCTGCAAACTAAACGTGGTAAAAGAGAGGTGTCAGTCATATCTCGACTGAGTGAGGGGGCTAACGCACACCCACACACTATACATATAAATCAAAGCATATAAAAGATAAAGGTTATGAATCGGGAATAGGTTTTTCATACCAAAACATTTTCAAAGAACATTACATATCGTATACGTATACATTACATCAGTAAAGACTCTAGTCCAGTTCCATAATCCAACCATTTCATTAAGCTCGACGAGTACGAGCATCCATCGTTACTTCTCATTACATTACGTTATACAAAACAGAAATCACATTCAATCCCCCCTTCGGTGATGGAAGGGTCGGCCGACACTTAACCATCCATTAGTAAATTCCTCGAGGGGCTATTAACCCACACGAGTGCCATTATAAATTCCTCGAGGGGTAGCTAACCCACACGAGTCCTCCCCGGCTATATACCGAAGGCATCGAAAGCACCACGCCTTCCCAACATCCCGGGGTCGCATGTAATACATCGAAGGGAAACCACGTTTAGGCTTAACCCGACGGCCCTCACCGTATCGGGCATCCGAACCCGTAGTCTCCATGGATCCAAGATTACCGTTACCTTACCTTTCATTGCATTCTCGCTCAATACCAATCATTAACATTAAACTTTCATTAAAAATCATGAGCTCATATATGCTCGTAGATATAGCCCTTTCAAAAGTTGAAACTTGATAACAAGATCATAAACATATCGTACATTACACATATTTAACTATTATATAATATGTAGTCGCATGGGCTAGAAAATGAGCATTTAGGGGTCTTAGGTCGCTTAACTAAAAAGGAAAGAATCTAAACCTCACCTTTGAACAAAAGTGTAATGTGGTGCGAGAAAACAACCCCGAACAACTTTAAACTTCGGGTACGAATCCTCCCGGAAGCACCCCTGAGACAAACAAACGTAACACTAAAGACTTAGACTCAAACATGTACCATTTAGACGCACGACGATGCAATGAATGCGATGCATGCAAATAAAGTGCAAGAAGGTGTCATTTAAAACGTTCAAGTTCATATCACGTAAAATTCATATCAAATGAATCCATAAAATTAATTCAAGACATTTAACATATAATATCACATGTTTCCATAGCATATAAGCCATAAACAATTAAAATAAGGCATTTAAAGGAAACGAAATACGAAAATCATGCACGCGAGATCGAATTATTCAAGGTCATAACATATATAAACTTAACAAAACAATTCCATAATTAAAATCATAATATATAACATACATTATATTATATATACAACATATAATATAACATATATATATATATATGTGTGTGTGTGTGTGTGTGTGTGTGTGTGTATATAGTATAATTTATGCATGTGTGTGTACGTGAATGTATATATAGATATATGTGTGTACGTGTACATGTTGTATATATAGATATGTGTGTGTATATAGTATATAAGTGTGTATATACACATTCACGTACACAAATATCTATATATACATTCACGTACACACAGACATGCACAAATTATACTATATACACACACACACACATATGTGTGTATATAGTATACAAGAATTCCATTTTAACCAAACTATTCATCAAGTATGGCATATTCATGGATTCTCTAACATAAAATATGATTCATGTAGGGCAAAATGATCACAAGAATATGGAGATTAAGAATCCTACCTTGATCTTGAAGAAGGAACAAAGAATCAGAGGTTGGAATTCAAAGAATGGTATGAAAACGGTGTTTTCCCTTCTTTCTTTCTTTCTTCTTCCTCTTCTCGTTTCCCCCCCTTTTTTCTCTTGTGAATCGATATCAGCAGGTAGGGAGGAGAGAGTGAATGATTTAGATTGTAATTAAGTCATGGAAATGATGAGGATTAGGTCTCATAGCTCAAACATAGGCCATAGGGGTATTTTAGGGTACGTGTGGCTGAAATCTACTTCGTCGGGGGTCGAAACTGCATCGAAAAATTACAAAACTTGTTCCATTGTGTCCACATCGTCGAAAGGAGTTGAACGCCAATGACGGCACTCGAATTCGAGTGCCGAAGCTCAAGATATAAATTAAAATGTATACAAGTGTACTAAAATGACTCATTTTCCAAATGAGTCCAAAACTTTCAAAAAGTTACAATCAAGTCCAAAAACCAAATTTTCAATTAAGTCCACATATTTTAAAATCATGCAATTACATCCTTAAATCACGTATTTCACATAATTCACGAAATTAGTATGCTGAGGAATAAAATTCACATATCATAAATTCATAATTCACAAGAATTCACATCGTAGTTTCACTTAGGGCATTTTCTTGACATTTAAATCATATATTTCACATAACTTCAAATAATTCATATAGAAAACAATAGAAATAAAGTATAAATGCGTCAAATAAAATTGAAAATAAATATAATTACGAAAAATAAACTCACACGTGGCACAAACCTGTACGTCCGAACGAGCGGGGTGTCACACGCGACGCTCAGCGAGGCTGCATGCGTATGCGCGCCTTGCGCGCCGCGAGCGGGCGCTCTTAGTAGGGATGGCGGAACGGCGTGCGGTCGCACCCAGGGGCGCCCGGCGGGTCTGGGCACGTAGCCCCATGCGCATACTAGATGCGCGAAACCATGCGCGCGGTCGCGCGCAGGTCTGACCCGTTCCGTGATTATTCGTTTCGTAACTTCACCAAATTCATGCAATCCAATTCCGAATTAAAAGAGTTCAAAATAAATCAGATCTAAACAACTTAAAACCAGATTTATCCGGGAAACAATTTTCGCAAAATTTTCAAGAAACAGTATTGATTCGACAGATTCATTTTTAAACAAAAACAAAGAATATGTAGCCAATATCAAAATTCAAGAATTTTCAGTCAAAATTCCAAAAGCAGTAATGACACAATACGAATGTTGCAAGGTGGCTCTGATACCACTTGTTGGAAAACACGAAAGAGTTGAGCAGCGAAAGTTTAAAATTTTCTGAAAGTTTAATCATTGTCTTGCAATTTTCGTACCTTATCGTAGGGTGTTTAGAAACTTAAAATGATAGAAGCTTTCTAGTGATGTCATTTCCGCCTAACGAACACCCTTCAAGTGAAATCCCTCGAATGGCCTTCGAATTAGACTCCAAAGTAGAAGCCCTCCAAAGCGTATCCACACCAATCCTAGAACACGATCAAGCGAGTGAGAATGCTAGTTCTATGGCTTCTGTTTGGCTAGGATTTACTTTGAAAACTTTTCTTTTGGATTTTCTCAAAAACTTAACACTTCTCGAGTGTTGGTCTCTAGAATAAGAGAAGCCCCAACCCCTTCATTTATTCGATATGGTTCGAACCCCTAGGGTTTCCAAGAACCAAGGGGATTGTTTTCTTGCTCACTAATTAACTAATTTAATTATTATTTTAGTTGGAATAATAAGTTCTTAACTTATTCTCCAAGTCTTGCAAGAACAATCTTCTCTCTCATACAATAGGAAGTTCGACTTTTCTACTTTCTCAAAGTTAATAGTCAATATTTAATAAATAATTTAATTCTAAATTAATTATTTATTGGTTTAAGTTTATTTGAGAATAGTCTTAACAATTAATTCAAAATTAATTAAAAGACCAAAATTAATTTATTACAATTTAATTAATTAATTCTAGAAAAGAATTCACGTGTAGAATAAACCACACGTCGAAGCCACGCATCAGCCACGTGTGCATGATAGGTAGTCACGCAGGCATGCGTGACACGTGGCAATGCCCACGTGTTGCAGCTCATTTTCCGATCAACAATTTGATCCTTCGTTAATCATATTAACATCCTACCATAACCCTCGTGTTCTGGTATTTGTGTGACCCTTTAGGTTCATTATTCGATTAGCAGTGACAGTAATTAATTAATTAATTCCCTAATAATTAATCACTTCACAGATCACACTACCGTAATCTAGCAATGGGTGTGTGACCCCTAGCCGAATAACGAAATGAATCGAAGAACCTTTCAGTCAATGACAATCAGTGAAATACGATCCTCCTACAACTCTATCTCTCAATCAAGAACTAAGGCATGGGAATATTCTCAGAGCCCAAATATTCTTGATCTTTAAAGTTAAGTTCGTTTCATATCCATTTCGATCTCAATCCTAGAAAACCCCATTTTCTAAATGTCTTGATCTTTTACCCACCTTGGCCAAGGGTTTAAAGTTTAATGGACTACGAACAACTCAATCAGTAAGAGATCATTCTTGTTATTAACAAGTGTAGGTCCTTTATTGATTCTACTAATTCTTCATATGCCACTTGTGTAATCCCAACATAGGTCGTGGTTCAGGTGTCTATATGGCGACACCCTTTTGAGCCTATATCAAAGATTATAGAGTTAGCTCATATG
This sequence comes from Lantana camara, assembly GCA_037501455.1. Lineage (NCBI taxonomy): Eukaryota > Viridiplantae > Streptophyta > Magnoliopsida > Lamiales > Verbenaceae > Lantana > Lantana camara. The sequence goes on along the minus strand of CM074857.1, from coordinate 59,989,130 downwards.
AGACATTACAGAATCTCAAGTCTAAGGATTAATGAATCACGTCATTGACCTTTGAGATATTTCCTAATCTGGAAGTTTCTGGAAACTTCCTTTCCCATTTAGGAATGTTCTCACACGGGACATCTCAGTGATGAAGTTCTTGTAACAATCACCCTTATGTATTATGAACACATTAGCGTATGCACTTATCACTCCATGAAACTGAGTGATCCTTCAAAAGGACATAATCACATAAGCAAGTCTCAGTAGAGTCAAGGTCGACACTCCCACTGTTTGTCGGACTCATTGACATGGAGAAGTTTCTAATCCTCGCCTATGGAGTTAAGAACTTGTTTCATCTGTCGTTCACATAACGACAAAGTTCTTAACGACCTCATCGAATTAGGGGAGTTCAGTACATGCAAAACACAGTCAACCTAAACAGACATAAATGAGCACATAAAGAAGTGATTGCCTATGAACAAAATCATCTCGTTTATTATTCAAAGACAGTTTGTGATTTTACAAGGAAATAGTAAAGCAAACATCTGCTTTAAGGGCACTATTCCTAATACGAGGCACAGGGTTTTTGTTCACTTCCTCGAGGTGGTACAACTGGTTTTTCCCAACCTTGACTATTCAATAAGAACCTTCCCTGTTGGGGTCGAGCTTTCCAACTTTGAATTTTCGAGACAAGACCTTCTTGTTGTAGTTTCGAGCCACTGATGCTTGATACTGTTGCATTCGACGGAAGCCTCGCTTTCTTTTCTCTTCTATGGTTTATGAACGCATCAGCGTATGCACTTATCACTCCATGAAACTGAGTGATCCTTCAAAAGGATATAATCACATAAGCAAGTCTCAGCAGAGTCAAGGTCGACACTCCCACTGTTTGTCGGACTCATTGACTTGGAGAAGTTTCTAATCCTCGCCTATGGAGTTAAGAACTTGTTTCATGTGTCGTTCCCATAACGACAAAGTTCTTAACGACCTCATCGAATTAGGAGAGTTCAGTACATGCAAAACACAGTCAACCCAAACAGACATAAATGAGCACATAAAGAAGTGATTGCCTATGAACAAAATCATCTCGTTTATTATTCAAAGACAGTTTTTCATTTTATAAGGAAATAGTAAAGCAAACATCTGCTTTAAGGGCTCTATTCCTAATACGAGGCACAGGGTTTTCGTTCATTTCCTCGAGGTGGTACAACTGGTTCTTCCCAACCTTGACTATTTGATAAGAACCTTCCATGTTGGGGTCGAGCTTTCCAGCTTTGAATTTTCGAGACAAGGCCTTCTGATGTGAATCATAAAACAAGGCCACACTTTGATCCAAATGATGATATGATCACAACTCAAAATGAACCAAGTTATGTTGGACCTATCACAAGGTCACGGTCCAAAAGAAGGCAAGAGGAAGTTCAATCTCTTTTGATCCAAATAACTCAAGAAGAGCCCCAAGAAGACAAGTATTCAGCTGGATCCAATCCACCTGTTTCAATGTCTTAGTGATCGAATTTTAAGCCCAAATTGTGTTAAGCTTATTGTAATTTGGCCCTGAACTATTATATTATACTTTGGGCCATCTTTTTATTTATTTTCCATGCATTTAGATTAGGTTAAGCCCATTTTTATTAAGCCTACAAGGAAGGTGACGGGATTAGCTTGTCTCTTTGAATTCTGAATTGTCTCTTAGAATTCCCATGCATGCATCTTTATATTTCAGTCTTGTATTTCGTTTTTTCAGTCAACTCTTAAATGAATTTGTGATTCAAGTGAGTTCAACTCTCTAGTTCTTGGCTGAACGTCATTAGGGTTTCAAACCCTCCACCGGATAATGTCATTTCCCGACTCATTATAGTCGACGGGGTGCATTACTTTTCAAATCTGATAGTGTTCGGTTCCTTGCTCATTATAGCAAACGGGTCACACTCCTCAATTTTAACCTTGAAGTGGACGATCGAAAATCAAGAACTGCAAGTATTGGTATAGGGTTTCACTGCAAGTACGTGGAGTTCGTATCATTTGGTATCAAGAGCTTAGGTTTCCATACAAGGTTACTTATCCTTATCTTTATTTTTTGTGTAATTTCGTTTCTCTTGTTATTTTGGCTACAAAAAGATCAAAAAAAAAAAAAAAAAGAAAAGAGATCTTCGAAAAAGGCTTAAAAACGCATACAAAAAAACAAAAAGAGAAGTAAAAGCCGCGTTAAAAAAAAAAAAAAAAAGAAAAAGAAAGAGGGTAGCTTTGTTTCGGTAATATTCAAATCACATAGTTACGTTTGTTTGCATCATTTAAACGGTTCATTTGTGTCAGTTTTCCGCACCCTTTTTAATTCATCTTAAGGGATTATTTGGTTGAGGAATTTGAAACTTCTTGTGACTTTCTTCAAAGAATTGAGAGTAAAGAGTGGAAAAAGGCGTGAGATTGTGAGCCTAGTAGAGGGAAAAAAAGCCATAATTTGAGTGATACATGAGGGGAGTGAACATCAAAAGAGTGTAAACACGTAAGGGAGTGTTTGTGAGGTGTTTTTGCTAACCTTTGTTTTGCAGGTACAATATGGCCGAAAATCAACCTCCAATGGACCTAGCTTTTACATTACAAGCTATGCAACAACAATTTGAACGAATGAATTTGCAATTCAATGAGATCCGAGACCGTTTGGATCAAAATGATGAAAGGATGACTCAAATTCAAAACCGAAGGGCAAATCAAAGGCAACATAATCCACGGAATGAATTTGAGAATGATTCCTTTGATGATGCAGCCTCAAGTGCATCCTCAAGAAGAGACCGTAGACGACCAAGGCACCACCAGCCACGTAGGGGAAGAGAGGGAATTGATAACAATCTTGGTTCTATTAAACTCTCTATTCCTTCATTTAAAGGACAAATTGATCCGTAGGCCTATATTGAATGGGAGAGAAAAATGGAAATGGTGTTTGAGTGTCATAACTACTTGGAGGAAAAGAAGGTTAAGCTTGCAGCCGTGTCCTTCACGGAATATGCCATTGTATGGTGGGACCAATTGATGCTAAATAGGAGGAGAAGTGGTGAGTATCCTATTGATAATTGGAATGATATGAAAATGGCCTTAAGGAAACGTTTTGTACCTCCTCATTACTACCGTGACTTACACCTCAAATTACAAAGTTTGAGGCAAGGATTCAAGACCGTAGAGGAGTACCACAAAGAAATGGAGATGGCCATGATTAGGGCAAATGTGGAGGAAGACCGAGAGGCAACTATGGCTCGGTTCATATGTGGTCTCAATCGAGAGATTGCAAACATAGTGGAGCTTCATCACTATGTTGAACTGGATGAAGTGGTTCATATGGCTATCAAAGTTGAAAGGCAGCTCAAGAAGGGGCGTACAGTTACTAAACGTGATGAACAAAACCCTTCTAAAGCTAAGTGGATTTCTACTTCAAAAGCACCCGAAAAACAGCGCAAACCTAAGGAGGAACCACCCGTGGCTAAGGGATCATTTGAGAAAGGTAATACTTCTACTCAACGCTCTCGTGATATTAAATGTTTCAAGTGTCATGGATCAAGTCATATTATGTCCCAATGTCCAAATAAGAAGGCCATGATCATGTTGGATAATGGAGAGATTGAAACTGAAAGTGAGGGCCATGAAGTAGACCATGATTCACCGGATGAGGAGAGTGATGTTGAGCACGCGGTTGTAGGGCAAAGTTTGGTGATACTTAGGGCTTTACACATGCAAACCCTAGAGGACAAGGATGAACAGCAACGAGAGAACATCTTTTACACTCGGTGTCATGTTAGGGAACGATTGTGTGGATTGATCATTGATGGAGGGAGTTGTGTGAATGTTGCTAGCAAATTGTTGGTAGAGAGGCTCGGACTCAAAACCTTGAAGCATCCGAAACCATACAAGCTCCAATGGCTCAATGAACTTGGTGAGTTGAAGGTAACAAAACAAGTTCTCATTTCTTTTTCCATTGGTAAATACACGGATGAAGTACTTTGTGATGTGGTACCTATGCATGCCGGATATACTTTGCTTGGGAGGCCGTGGCAATTTGATAGGAGGACATTGCATGATGGATACAAAAACAGGTATAGTTTTATCCAACGGAAGTCCAAGCTTGATCCAAGGGGAGATGGACCATTCAAAGTGTTGGAAAGGATTAATGATAATGCATACAAGATTGATCTTCCGGGTAAGTATAGTGTAAGTGCAACTTTTAATGTGGCTGATTTAACTCCTTTTGATGCAGATTTTGATTCGAGGTCGAATCCTTTTCAAGAAGGGGAGGATGATGTGAATCATAAAACAAGGCCACACTTTGATCCAAATGATGATATGATCACAACTCAAAATGAACCAAGTTATGTTGGACCTATCACAAGGTCCCGGTCCAAAAGAATGCAAGAGGAAGTTCAATCTCTTTTGATCCAAATAACTCAAGAAGAGCCCCAAGAAGATAAGTATTCAGCTGGATCCAATCCACCTTGTTTCAATGTCTTAGTGATCGAATTTTAAGCCCAAATTGTGTTAAGCTTATTGTAATTTGGCCCTGAACTATTATATTATACTTTGGGCCATCTTTTTATTTATTTTCCATGGATTTAGATTAGGTTAAGCCCATTTTTATTCAGCCTACAAGGAAGGTGACGGGATTAGCTTGTCTCTTTGAATTCTGAATTGTCTCTTAGAATTCCCATGCATGCATCTTTATATTTCAGTCTTGTATTTCGTTTTTTCAGTCAACTCTTAAATGAATTTGTGATTCAAGTGAGTTCAACTCTCTAGTTCTTGGCTGAACGTCATTAGGGTTTCAAACCCTCCACCGGATAATGTCATTTCCCGACTCATTATAGTCGACGGGGTGCATTACTTTTCAAATCTGATAGTGTTTGGTTCCTTGCTCATTATAGCAAACGGGTCACACTCCTCAATTTTAACCTTGAAGTGGACGATCGAAAATCAAGAACTCCAAGTATTGGTATAGGGTTTCATGGCAAGTATGTGGAGTTCGTATCACCTTCTTGTTGTAGTTTCGAGCCACTGATGCTTGATACTGCTGCATTCGACGGAAGCCTCGCTTTCTTTTCTCTTCTATGGTTTCACGCTCGAATTATTTATTTTCTTAATTCCGATACAATTGGTACCGAGACACTCGAGTTGTTTGATGTATCACCTCGGCGGATATTACAGCCTCGGATCCATAGACCATCGAGGAAAGTGTTTCGCCGGTGGTTGTTCGAGGTGTTGGTCGAGAGGTTGTGTGCTTCCCTCTCAGTCAGTTGCTTCGCTTATCGATGTCTTGGGGGGCTACGATCATCGCGACTTCAACTCGAATGGTGAGCTCATCCAACTTCTTTATAAACCCTACAAATGACCCCACCTCTCGACCTCATCCCTTAGAGCGAAGCACTAGGAGGTACTGTCTCCCATTTTTCGATGGAAATGACAATACCTCCCTAAGTCCTTGGTCTTCTGTGTCTTCTTTATGGGCTTTGGATTTTTGAAGAGTTTCTTGTTGGAGCCATTGTAGATTTCCTCAGTTGGCTTGTTGAGGGGGATATAGTGCTTTTTTGATCCATTACCCAATCCTTGCTCGATTCGCAGTTTTGAGTCACGTTCTGCTCGGATTTTGGGGATCAATATGGACCATTCTTCATATGTTGGTCGTCTCACTGGGCTAGCTCAACTTCTTCCACCCTCACCCAGTCACCCCTATCTCGAGGATCTTAGTAATGGACTCGGGCTTTTGAACTATGATTTTCCTTGCGCAATCTTTGTTGTAGATGGCAGAATAGATGGTGATAGTCAGCATGTCCATGCTCAGAGCTTCGACCTGGACTGCAGCTCAAGAAAACTTGTTGAAGAACTCCCTCAAAGTTTTGTGCTCTCCTTGCACGATGTTGTAGAGATACGTCGAGGGGAGTTTGTCCCTCTTTACTAAGGAAAAGTTGGTGATGAAATGATCGACCACATCATCGTACAACTATATACATCGAGGTGGCAGCCTTGAGAACCAGTCCTCGGCTGCCCCTATCAGTGTTGTGGCGAAGATCTTGGCCCGCACATCGAGGGAGTGTCGAAACATGCTGATCTCTATCTCAAATCGATCGACATGTCTCTCCGGATTGGTTATTTTTCCATAGGTCGGGAGGTTGGTAGGCATCTTATCTTCATCCATGGCCTCGATAATTTCTTCGCAAAATGGGGACCTGACGAACACTCCTGTATATCTAAGCTGATACTTGGACTGATTGTTGGGCAACTTCATACCAGCACTATTGTTGGGGTTATTGTCGATCTTCTCTCCTCAGGAAGCGCTCATAATAGGACTCATCCTCATCCCTAACCTCATAACGAGGGACGCCCTTGGAGGCGGGCGCTTGAGGAGGGCCCTGTCACGTGGTGGCGTTGGTTGGTCTCAAGGTGGGAGTTTATTCCTCAAGTCATCCTTTCTGACTTTGAAACCTCGAGTTGCTCTCCTTGGGGTTTCAGGATCTACCTTAGCCCCCAGTCGGTTGAAAAATGCTAGATTTCTTAGCTCCTTTCCCTTTCCCCCTAGGGGTACTCCTCAGAACTCACTTGTTGTTCCGACTATACGAAAAGCTCCCTTATCGTCCTCCCTCCTCCTTTGTCGGGGGGTGTCATCCTCCTTTTGTTGGGCGTCCTTGGAGGACCTCTTGCTTATTTCTCGACATCGACCCGACTCGGCTACCTGCTCCTTTGGTAGGAGCTTGGTCGTTTGATTCCTTCGACGTGACTCTTGTCAGTATGTTGGGCCGGCAACGGAGGGGGGCGTAATATTATTCTTGGTAATATGTCAGAGGTGGGGGGGGATCGGATTGTTAGGAATAGTACCCTGAAAGCCGATGCAATAGTCTAGTTAGTACTTTTCCTTTTGGAAATCACAAACAATCTTTGAATAATAAATGAACCAAGGCTCCATTTCTTTATATGCTCTTGTTTGATTATGTGTTTACTTTAGCTGTGCATGTATGAGAACTCCCCTAATCAATATGACTTATAGGACTCAATCATTTAGGTGAAGTGGTTCATGAGACGAGCCCTAAATCACTTAAGTCATGATTAGAAATCACTCCAAGCCGATGAGTCCAAAAGACAGTTGGAGTGTCAATATGACTCGTTCGAGGCTTGCTCGTGTGATTATGCCCTTAAGAAGGACCATCTTGTTTCGTGGGGTGAAAATGTATAGATTAATACCTGCTTGATACATGGGGGTGCTTACTTATTCTAAGTAGGTACACTGAGGTGTCCCGTGTGAGAAGATTCCTAAATGGGAAATGAAGTTTCTATTTATGGAAATAGAAACTTCCAGATTAGGAAATATCTCACGAGTCATTGATTTGATTAAGTAGTCCTTAGACTTGAGATTCCATCGATACTTTGTGGGCTAACTCTGCAGTCTTAGGTATGAGCTTTAAAGGTTGTTGCCTTAGACAACCGACTCAAAGCTCATGCTGGGTTTGCACAAGTGGCACATGGAAGCATATGAGAATCGATAAAGGACCTACACTTGTGAAAGCAAGTTGATCTCTTATTGTGTAAGTCATTCATATGCCATAGTGGAGTCCTTGGCCAGGGTAGTGGATCGAGATCAAGAAATGGGTTTCTTGGATCGAGATCAAATGGATATGAAATGCACTTAAATTTAAGATAAAGATTATTAGGGTTCTGAATTATTCCCTTGCCCTAGATCCTGATTGAGAGATAGGATGTAGGAGGATTTTATCTCACATATGTCAATGACTTAAAGATTCTTCCGAATTGAGATATTCTTATTCAGCTAGAGGTCACACACCTGTTACTAGATTATGATAGTGTGATCTATAGACTAATTAATTAATTGATAATTAATTAATTAGGGTCACTGCTAATTGAATTAAGAACCTAAAGGGTCACACACAAATGCCCGGTCATGAGGGTTAAGGCTTAAATCGATTAAACAAGTTGATCGAACCAATAAGAGATTGGTTAGGAGCCATACGTGTGGCACACGTGTGGGGCACGTGTCTCGAAGTGACACGCGTCACTTTCTTGTGATAATTAAATGATTAATTTGATTAATTATTTAATGGACTTTAATTTAATTATGAATTAATACTAAAGTTCTAATTTGGAGAATTTAAGTCTTATAAATAATTGATTATGAATTAATTAATTATTAGCTTCAAGTTATTTATTATGAATAAATAAAATTAATTAAAATATCTAAAAGAGTTAGATATTATATTCTTGCTTGACAAGTTGGTCAAAATGAGACTTTTGGTCAAAGTAAGAGTCTCTCTCTCCAAGTAAGGAATATACTAGCTAGTGGGCAAAAATCCTATCCCTAAAAGGAGATGGGGTTCGAACCCCATAGCTATCAATACAAGGGGTTCGAACCCCTTGAGAGTTGATAGCAAAATTCTCCTTCTCCATATTATATCACACAAACCCTAGAGCCTAAACACTAAACATAGAACTAGCATCCTCCCTGTTTAGATCGTGATCGAGGTTGGTGTGGACTATTTTTCTAGAGGGCTGCTTTTGTGGAGTCTTGAAAGATTCGAAGGAGCTTGGGGACTTGTCGCTTGAAGAGTGTTTGTGGGCAGGCCAAACGTGTCAAGAAAATGTCAATCTAAGTGAGCTTCTTAGGACCCTACGAATTGGGAATAAGAATTGTAAGATTCGATCTTCTTTTGGGAAAATTTTTAAATTCAGTTGCGTTACTGTTTCGTGTTTTCCCAACAAGTGGTATCAGAGCCACCTGGCAAAGCTTATTTCTGATTCTTCTTTTTAATTCCGAATTTGGTAGAAATTCTTAGATTTAGATGCGATTGAGTATTCATGAATTTTTTAGAAATATAAGAAAATTTGAATCTATGTTTTTCCTAAAATTTTTGAAAAATATTTTCTGAAAATTTTGATTAAAACTGTTTTGGATTAAATTGAATTAAATCGTGTTTTAATTTTATGGATTGATTTGTTTTTGAAAAAAAATTATGAAATACGAAATCGCTTTACAAAAACACGAACCTAGGCGTGCTAAGGCGGCACACGCCTAGGCCGCGCGACCGCCCGCCATCGCCGCGCGCCTCATGCAGGAGCGCCCACACACGTCCGCCCGGCTGCTCCCGCAACCACGCGAGAGCAGGCGCGCCCGCCCAGCACCTCCCGCAACCTTACGGGAGCGACGCCCGCAGACCGCCCGCCATCGCTGTGCGCGATGTGCGCATTGGCAACAATTGCTGCCAGCTGCATGTGGTGCCGGCGCGCGCGCCTAACGTGTGTCGTCGCTCAGCGTGCGGGCAGTGCTCGCGGGTGTTCCTGGCCTTTTTTTTATCTTGTTTTTTCGTGTTCAATCTGATAAAATCCCGATTTAATTTTACCCTTTTAAAATCTATTTTATTAAATTAAAATTAGTTAAATTGGGAATTTTACAAAATTAAAACGGATTTAATTTTTGGAAAAATACACTTATTATTTTTGAAACAATGGAGATTTAAAATTATTAATTTTCAGAAATTAATTGAAATTTTATTGATTTAATATTTCTTGGATAAGTTGAAAAGGCTCGTGAACAAGAATTGCATCTAAGTCGTGTTTTAAGCTATTAGAGCTTAAAGCGAAAATTTTAATTTATTGGTAAATTTAAATTCTTGCATTTTATACATGCTAGGTGATCATGGGTTTTAGTCTTGTGAATGTTTTAATTTATGCACATGGATAGTTTAAATTTGGGGTTGGAGCCCCATAGTTGCGTTCTTTCAATTGGGGTCGATGCCCCACTTATGTGCGTACTATTACGTGTTTATTATGTGGATTTCCATATTACTGTTTTTTGAGGCCGGGGTATGCCCCGTGTATTTGTCTATGGCCAATATGAAGATTGAGCCAAATTATTTTATGCAAAGAGAGTAGATTATAGGAAGTGAGGTTTTTCTATTTTACTTCGAAGATTTGCACCCATGGAGTAAGATGGATCCACACAACAAGTAACATGCAGGCCAAAAATGAAGACCCCTCAAATTTTTAGGGAGGGTTTCTATTATTGTAATAGATAGGGCATCATTTTATTCCAATTCTCTTATGCGATTTAAACTGTTTTATGTGGCATTTATGTTAGAACTTGTGATTGTGGAGTGGCTCCCAAATATCACGCATAAGATAAGTAGAACCGATGACCGTCTCATGTTACTATCATGCTAGGACATGTTATCTGCTATGTGCTTGTGTGAAATGCATTTAAGTTGTACTTGCATTAATCAAGACTAATTAAAATGGATAACATATATGTTGGTGAGGTCGAACTGGACAATTCTCCGGTTAAATCGAAAATTTCCTTAAAATATTAAGCTAATTTCGAAAATAGGTGTTTAATTCGAGGTGCAAACTTTGAATTAAATTCCTAGCATTCCATCAATAGGATTTAAGTTTAATAGGGGAAGCTAGTTGTTGTCCATGAGTCGTGGGTGACTATGTGAAACCTATTAGTTCTTAGTTTCCTAATTGATCACTCTAAGTGATCGATATTTCATGATCGATTGTTGGGAGGGCGATGGTCGCGAGTCGTGGGTCGTTCGAACTAAGTTTTGATTATGATCTTATGATTGATGGGTATAGCTTAACGCCTAAGTAAATATGGATGTCGCACAAGTTGTGGGTTCATATTGAAAGATAGGTGATGCAAAAAATATTACTAAAAATTCCACAGTGTTGGAATTGGTAAATGGCCATGAGTCGTGGGTTCGAGATAAAGTGCTTAGGATCTTAGTACCCATTGGGAAAGCAAGTTTCCTCTAAGATCTTTAGGGAATCATAGATCTTCTAAAAACCGTGGGAGCAACATAGATTAAAGACCTAATCTCATGTATATCATTATTATTCAGCATGCTCACTTAGTTCTCAGTTTTTCCGTTTAGGTCGTAGATTCTGTGATTCTCTACGTGTTTTGAAATGGCAACCAAAAACCCTCTAGTATCGATCCTCGAGTCAAACAAGTTGACTGGTCCCAACTATTCTAATTGGCTTAGGAATCTAAAAATCATTCTAGATCCCGAGAAGAGAACTTATGTTCTCTACGAGGCGGAACCTGTTCCTGAAGGGGAAGATCCGACCTGGGCTGAGCGGGACGTGATCCAGAAGTGGAAGGATGATAATCTCCAAGCTCGTTGTCTCATGCTTGCTAACATATCTCCAGACATGCAAAGACAACATGAGTCAATGGAATTCGCTTGGGAGATTTACGACCACTTAGAGCAACTTTGCTGTCCTCATGAGCGTATTACAAGGTATAACACCTCAAAGGAATTGTCCCATTTGAGAATGAGGGAAGGTACAAGTGTCTATGAATATGGACTCAAGTTTCTTGCTCTTACTGAGAAACTTGCTTCCATGGACATGCAACTGAGAGATGAGCTTTCGGTGGACTTGTTGCTAGCCTCGCTACCACGGTTATTTAACCCATTTGTCCTTAACTTCAACATGAATCATGCAAACGCTACTGTAGCTGAGCTGATTAGTCAGCTTGTGACCGCTGAAAGCACGATCAAGAAGGACAACAAGGTTATGATGGTCACTGCTCCATCTTCTTCTAAGCCTTAGAAAGGCAAAGGCAAGAAAGCCTAAAAGAAGAAGAAGTCTGTAGTGCCCCCAAATAGGCCACATCCCCTCACCATCGTACTTCCCAAGTGGATGTGAGACCTAACACTTGAGAGGCAAGTCGGCGAACGGACTATGCTATATGATATCAAAGTAAGAAAGCATGGCAGCAGAACTTGAAACTTTGAAACAACAGCTTATGTTTGGGGCAGTAAATAAAAGAATTGGTATAATTTAAAAACTTATGAAAACATAGGAGCAATACCATAGGATTAAAGTTGTTCATGATCTCAGAGTATGATACTAGAGTAATTAATAACTAAAAGGATATATAGTCTAACTTTTCTCAGTCGAGAGAACCTGATCTAATATGCACAAGATAATGGACTCTCTATGCTTCAAGATACCAGCTAATGAGCGATGACAATACCTGAATGTTAGGAATAGTGCCCTAGAAAGCTGATTGTATATCCGCTTTGTGCTTTTCCTTATTGTAATCACAGACAATCTTTGAATGAAATAACGAATTGAGGCAACACTTCTTTATATGCTCTTGTTTGGTATGCGTTTACTTTAGCTGTGCATGTATGAGAACTCACCTAATCCTGATGACTTTAGGACTCTACCATTTAGGTGAAATGGTTCATGAAACGAGCCCTATATCACATAAGTCATGATTAGTAAAATACTCCGAGCCGATGAGTCCTACCAACAGTGGGAGTGTCAACCTAACTCCTCTAAGGCTTGCTTGTGGGATCACGCCCTTAAGAAGGACCACCTTGTTTCATGGAGGTGCAAAGTGTATAGTTGATACGTGCGTGATACATGAGGGTGCTTACTTCAATAAGTAAGTTCACTGAGGTGCCCCTTGTGAGAACATTCCTAAATGGGAAAGGAAGTTTCTATTTCAGGAAATAGAAACTTCCAGATTAGGAAATATCTCACGAGTCATTGATGTGATTAATTAATCCTTAAGACTTGAGGTCCCTTGTCACTTTATGAGTTAATTCTGTAGTCTTAGGTATAAGCTTTAAAGGGTGTCGCCTTAGACAACTGATTCAAGGCTTATGCTGGGGCTGCACAAGTGATTCATGAAAGTGAATGAGAATCAAGAAAGGACCTACTTATGAATTAATTCTGATTATTAGGGTTCTGATTATTCCCTTGCCCTAGATCTTGGTTGAGAGATAGTAAGTAGGAGGATTGTATTTCACATGAATCAATGACTTAAAGCTTTTGTCGAATCCGAACATTCCAATTCAGGTAGGGGTTAAACACCTGTTGCTAGACTATGGTCGTTTAATCTGTGGACCGATTATTTAATTAGTGAATTAATTAATTGGGGGTCACTGCTAATTGAATTGAGAACCTAGAGGGTCACACACAACAACTTGGTTACATGAGTTGAGGCTTTAAAATGATTAAACGAGTTAATCAGGCCAAGAGGGTTCCACACGTGTGAAACCACACATGTGGGTCACGTGAGTGACACGTGTCCTTGTGACACGTGACCCACACGTGTAAATATATATATTAAATAATTAAATGTGTTAATTATGTAATAGACTTTGGTTTAATTTTGAATTAAAAAGAAAGTCTTATTTTGGAGAAAAATAATCTAGTTAATTAATTATGAATTAATTGATTAGATAAAAATAAGTTATTTATTTTAAATAAATAAAGTATAAAATTATGTTTGGATATTTTAGCTCTCTTGAAAGTTGATTTGAATTTGAATTCAAAGTCAAAGTCAAAATTACTTGATGATCAAGTAATAGGAGAGAGGGACCAAAATCCTTAGCCCATAAGGACTAGGGATTTTCGGCCACTCCCTTATTATAAATAGGGGAGGTCGAGCTCCCCGTAGAGCTAATTGGCAATTCTTTTGGTTCATGTGTTGAACATCATCCTTTCTCCAAGATAAACGAAACCCTAGGTTAAGCCTAAACACTAACTAGAGAACTAGCATCCTTACTAGTTAGATTGTAGTCAAGTTGGTGGACTATCTCTAGAGAGCTTCAAGTTAGAAGTTTGAAGATTCGAGCTTTTCCAAGGAGAGGGGATCAAGCCGCGAGAAGAGCGTTCTTGGGTGGCTTGAAACGCTTCAAGAAAGAATAAAAGAAAAGTAAGTTTCTTATCTCTACGAATTTGGATACACGATTGCGAGTCCAAGGTCCTTTTGTTGGAAATTTTTTAAATTTCCGCTGCTTTCTGATTCGTGTTTTCCAACAAGTGGTATCAGAGCCAGGTTCGTTAATCGTGTATCTGATTCGTCTCAATTATACTGAATTTGGTAGAAATTCTTAGGCTTGATACGATTGAGTATTTGTAATTGTTTTAGAAAGCCTGAGTTACGAAACTGTAATTTTTTCCTGAAAGTTTCTGAAAATTGGTTTTTGCAAAATTTAATTTTTGAAAACTATTTTAGATTTGAAACTGTATAAAATGTTTTTGGATTTCTTGGATTGGTTTTGCTTTTGAAGGAAAACACGAAACGAAAAGTCTGGATTACGAACACGCGAAACCCCGCGCGCGGGCTTCGCGCGCCGCCGCCCGCCTGTCCTAGGCGCGCGCAGGCCCCAACGCCTACTCCCTCCCGCAACCGCGCAGGGTGCGCCCGCCCAAGGCCGGCCGCAAGCAGCGCACAGCGCGCAGCCAAGCATGCACGTCTTCTTCGCGTACGGGCCCCGTTTTTCCTTCGTAATCCGTTTTCGTATTTCGTGCAATCTAGTCCCAATTTTTATTTTAATTTTAAAATTTTATTTTTGAATATTTATTTTAATTTTTGAATAAAACTTAAAATTTGGATTTTTGAGAAATAGAAACGGTTTATATTTTGGGAAAATACATCTTTGATAAAATTATTAATTTTCAGAAATTAATTGGAATTTTATTTGTTTTTGTTAATTTGGGATTTATTGAAAACTGTTATAAATAAGACTCGCATCAAGTCGTGTTTTAAGTCATTAAGACTTGAAACAGGAATTTTAATTTATTGGGTAAATTTAAATTCTCGCAAAAGCATGTTAGGTGATCATGGGTTTAGACTTATGTATGGTTTTAATTTATGCACACGGATGGTTTAAATTGGGGTTGGAGCCCTATAGTTGCGTTTTTCAATTGAGGTTGGAGCCTCACTTATGTGCGTACTGTTATGTGATTTATTATGTGGCTTTCCATATTACTGTTTTTGAGGCCGGGGTATGCCCCGTGTAATTGTCTAAGGCCAATATGAAGATTGAGCCTTATTACTTTATGTCTTTTTCTTTTTATTGTAATTTGAGAGTAGAGATAGGTGGTGAGGTTTTATTTTCATTTTGGAGACAATGCACCCATGGAGTAAGATGGACCACATTCAAGTAACAATGAGGCCATAAGTGAAGACCCCTTAAAATGTTAGGGAGAGGAATCTCAATTGTAAAAATGTAATAGAGATAGAGCTCGTATTTTGTTACCGCTTTCCCTTATGTGATTTAAACTGTTTATGTGGCATGTATGTTAGAACTTGTGATTGTGGAGTGGCTCCCACTTATCACGCATAAGATAGGTAGAACCCATGATCATTACATGTTAGTATCATGCTAGGACATGTTTTCTGTTTAAGTGCTTGTTTGAAATGCATTTAAGTGTACTTGCATTAATCAAGACTAATAAAATTGGATAACATATATGTTGGTGAGGTCGAACCGGACAACTCTCCGGTTGATTCGAAAATTCTCATTAAATATTAAGCTAATTTCGAACAAAATAGGTATTTAATTCGAGATGAAAATTTTGAATTAAATTCCTAGCATTCCATCAATAGGTTTTAAGTTTAGTAAGTGAAGCTAGTTATTGTCCGTGAGTCGTGGGATAGCTAGTGGAGCTTATTAGTTCTTAGTTACCTAATTGATCATTTTAAATGATCAATATTTCGTGATCAATTTTAGCAAGGGCGATGTCCGCGAGTCGTGGGTCGTTCGAACTAAGTTTTGATCATGATCTTATGATTGATGGGTCTAGCTTAACGCCTAAGTAAATATGGATGTCGCACGAGTCGTGGGTCCATATTGAAAGATAGGTGATGCAAAAACAATTACTAAGAGTTCTAAAGGTGTTAGAATTGGTAAGTTGTACCTACCTAGGGTTTTACTTAGAATGTCCGCGAGTCGTGGGTTCGAGGTAAAATGCCTAGGATCTTAGTGCCCATTGGGAAAAGTGTTCCTCTTAGATCTTTGGGAATTCTAGATCTTTGAAAAACAGTGGGAGCTACATTAGATTAAAGACCTTATCTTTTGTATATCGTTATAATTCAGCATGCTCACTAGTTCTCTGTTTTACTATTTAGGTCGTAGATTCTGTGATTCTCTAAGTGTTTTGAAATGGCAACCAAAAACCCTCTTGTATCGATCCTCGAGTCAAACAAGTTGACTGGTCCCAACTATTCTGATTGGCTGAGGAATCTAAAAATCATTTTAGATTCTGAGAAGAGAACTTATGTTCTCTTCGAAGGGGAGCCTAGTCCCGAAGGGGAGGCTCCCACTCGGGCCGAGCGGGACGCGATTCAGAAGTGGAAGGATGATAATCTCCAAGCCCGTTGCCTTATGTTGGCTAACATGTCTCCGGACTTGCAAAGGCAACATGAGGCCATGGAATTCGCTTGGGAGATTTACGACCACTTAGAGCAACTTTACCGCCCCCATGAACGTGTTACAAGGTATAACACTTCAAAGCAATTGTTCCACTTGAGAATGAGGGAAGGTTCTAGTGTCCATGAATATGGACTCAAGTTTCTCGCCCTTACTGAGAAACTTGCTTCCATGGACATGCCACTGAAGGATGAGCTTTCAGTGGATTTGTTACTAGCTTCGCTCCCACCATCATTCAACCCATTTGTCCTTAACTTCAATATGAATCATGCTGGTGCTACTGTAGCTGAGCTGATTAGTCAGCTTGTGACTGCTGAAAGCACGATCAAGAAGGACAATAAGGTTTTGATGGTGAATGCTCCATCTTCCTCTTCTGGGCCTTCTAAAGGTAAGGGCAAGAAAGCCCAAAGGAAGAAGAAGAAACCCCTTAGGCCCACTGGTGGCGTTTCGAAGGGGAAGGCCCAAAAGAAGAAGCGTGATCAGAAAGAGGATGTTTGCTTCCATTGTGGCAAAGCGGGACATTGGAGGAGAAACTGCACAGAGTACAAGGCTACTCTAAAGAAATGTATCTTTCTCATTGAAGTAAATCTTTCTATTAATTCTAGTTCTTGGGTACTTGATACCGGTTGCGGAACTCATATCTGTAATGATGTACAGATGCTAAGTGAAGTCCAACAACTCAAAGAAGGAGAATGTGTCTTGAAGATCGACGATGGCTCAAATGTTGAAGCTCGAGCTTTAGGCACAATTAGATTAGATTTAGGTAGTTTTGAGTTAGTCTTAAATAAAGTCGTTTATGTACCGAGCATTATTCGTAATATAATTTCAGTTCCAATTTTAGATTGTGAAGGTTATGAAACTTATATTAAGAATGGTAAATATTTTATCAAACGGAACAACTCTTCCGTTCACATCGGTACTCTAAGTAATGGACTTTATCCAACTCAAAATATCAATATTATGAATATACAACGAGATACGAAGCGTAAGAGAGATGACAAAGTTTCAGCTCCCTTATGGCACGCTAGATTAGGACATATTTCCAAGAACAGAATTAGCAAGATAAACACTTTAGGATCATTCTCTGAAAATGATCTTAAGGGGTTAACTTCTTGCGAATCCTGTCTCAAAGGAAAAATGTCCAAAGTCCCTTTTAAAGGAACTGTGGAACGTGCCATTAACGTTTTGGATTTGATCCATACTGATGTTTGTGGACCGCTTAGTGTAAGCACAAGAAACAATCATCAGTATTTCATAACCTTTACCGATGACTTTAGTCGATATGGTTATGTATACTTAATGAAGTATAAATCTGAAGCTTTTGAGAAATTATTAGAATTTCAAAAGGAGGTTGAGAACCAAACTGGTCACAAGATCAAAGCACTTCGATCTGATCGAGGAGACGAGTATCTTAGTGAAGAATTCCTTAATCATCTCAAAGATAATGGGATTATCTCTCAGTGGACTCCTCCGGGAACTCCTCAGCTTAATGGAGTTTCTGAGAGAAGGAATCGAACCCTACTAGATATGGTTCGTTCCATGATGAGTTTCACTGACTTACCACCTTCTTTCTGGGGTTATGCCCTAGAAAGTGCAGCAAAGATTTTGAATCTAGTTCCCTCTAAGTTAGTCCCTAAAACGCCCTATGAAATGTGACATGGTAAAATCCCTCGTTATTCTTACTTAAGAATTTGGGGTTGTCCTGCTTACGTGAAGAGGACATGGGAGATAAGTTAGAATCTCGTTCTAACTTATGCTACTTTGTAGGTTATCCTAAGGAATCCATAGGATACTACTTCTATGATCAATCTGAGCGAAAGGTGTTTGTTTCCAGAAATGCCACTTTTCTTGAGAAACCGTTCCTTAAAGAAAAGAAAGGGAAGATCATAGAATTAGAGAAAGTACAAAGTGAGCCCACGCCACCCACTGAAGAGACGTCCCCTACTGATCAACCACAACCAATCACGGATTTCGATACACACAAAAATCCTCCTCTAAGGCGTTCTGAACGCACTCCTAGACAGCCGGAGAGATGGTATGGATTCTTCCACGAAATCTCTCAAAAGGATAATGATCCTTTAACATATGAGGAGGCACTTTCAGATTCTGACTCTGAACAGTGGATAGAAGCCATGAAATCCGAAATGGACTCCATGAACTCCAACCAAGTTTGGACCTTGGTAGATTTGCCTGATGGGGTCAAACCCATAGGTTGCAAATGGATCTTTAAGAGAAAGCTTGGAGTTGATGGAAGCATTGCAGCCTACAAGCAAGACTGGTTGCAAAAGGATTCACTCAAAGACCCGGCGTGGACTTTGATGAAACCTTTTCACCAGTTACAATGCAAAAGTCTATTCGGACCATGCTTGCCATTGATGCGTATTATGGCTACGAGATATGGCAAATGGATGTGAAAACTGCCTTTCTCAATGGTGACATTGATAAAGACATTTATATAGAGCAACCCATAGGTTTCACATTCAGTGGGAGTGAGCAAAAGGTTTGCAAACTCTAAAGATCAATCTATGGATTGAAACAGGCTTCTAGGAATTGGAATATTCAATTTGATGAATCAGTCAAAGCGTTTGGCTTCATTCAAATTTCGAATGAATCATGTGTGTATAGAAAGGAATTGGAGACCTCAGTGCAATTCTTAGTACTTTATGTTGATGACATCCTTCTTATTGGGAATTCGAAGGATGACATGAAAGTGACTAAGTTATGGTTATCAAACCAATTCGAGATGAAAGATCTTGGTGATGCATCCTATATCCTTGGAATTAAACTCTATAGAGATAGATCTAGAAGGTTAATAGGACTATCACAGTCGATGTACATTGATAAAGTATTGACGAGACTCAATATGGAGTCAGCAAAGGTTAAGACCCTTCCTATGAGTGTAAGAACATGTCTTTCAAAGAAGATGTGTCCTAAGACTAACCTTGAGAAGGAAAGAATGACTCATACACCTTATGCATCAGCAATAGGTAGCATAATGTATGCAATGTTATGTACTCGACCGGATGTGGCTTATGCACTTAGTGTAACAAGTCGTTTCCAATCTGACCATGGTGATGGTCACTGGACAGCCGTGAAGAATATTCTCAAGTACTTGAAAAGTACTAAAGATTTATTCTTAGTTTACGGAGGTCAGAAAGATCTTACTGTCGAAGGATATTGCGATGCAAGCTTTGCATTTGACTTAGATGATTTTAAGTCAATGGCAGGATACATTTTCTGCCTAAACGGCGGAGCAGTGAGTTGGAAGAGTTCCAAGCAAACTACCACTGCAGATTCGACCACTGAGGCCGAATACATGGCTGCAAATGATGCAGCTAAGGAAGGTGTTTGGATTAGAAAGTTCATTCAAGAGTTGAATGTTGTTCCTAGCATGAAAGACCCCATTACTGTGTTTTGTGATAACACTGGGGCGGTTGCTCAAGCAAGAGAACCAAGATCTCACCAACGGACCAAGCACATTATGAGGAAGTATCACCTAATCCGTGATATTATCAAAAGAGGAGATGTGCTAATTGAGAGGGTCACATCAGCAGAGAACGTGGCAGATCCACTTACTAAACCCCTTAGTCGAGAAGCTTTCCAAGGTCATCTTCAGAAGATGGGACTTAGAGTAGCTTTAGAATGGCTTTGACGGGCAAGTTGGAGATTGTTAGGAATAGTACCCTAGAAAGTCGATTGTATATCCGCTTTGTGTTTTTCCTTATTGTAATCACAGACAATCTTTGAATGAAATAACGAATTGAGGTAACACTTCTTTATATGCTCTTGTTTGGTATGCGTTTACTTTAGTTGTGCATGTATGAGAACTCCCCTAATCCTGATGACTTTAGGACTCTACCATTTCGGTGAAATGGTTCATGAAACGAGCCCTATATCACATAAGTCATGATTAGTAAAACACTCCAAGCCGATGAGTCCTACCGACAGTGGGAGTGTCAACCTGACTCCTCTAAGGCTTGCTTGTGGGATCACGCCCTTAAGAAGGACCACCTTGTTTCATGGAGGTACAAAGTGTATAGTTGATACGTGCGTGATACATGAGGGTGCTTACTTCAATAAGTAAGTTCACTGAGGTGCCCCGTGTGAGAACATTCCTAAATGGGAAAGGAAGTTTCTATTTCAGGAAATAGAAACTTCCAGATTAGGAAATATCTCACGAGTCATTGATGTGATTAATTAATCCTTAAGACTTGAGGTCCCTTATCACTTTATGAGTTAACTCTGTAGTCTTAGGTATAAGCTTTAAAGGGTGTCGCCTTAGACAACTGATTCAAGGCTTATGTTGGGGCTGCACAAGTGATTCATGAAAGTGTATGAGAATCAAGAAAGGACCTACACTTGCATTTGCAAGGTGATCTCTTATTGTGTAAGTCATTCATATGCCATATGGAGTCCTTAGCCAAGGCAGTAGATCAAGACATCAAGAAAAGGGTTTCTTGGATTGAGATCAAATGGATATGAAATGCACTTAGCTTTAAGATTATTAGGGTTCTGATTATTCCCTTGCCCTAGATCTTGGTTGAGAGATAGTAAGTAGGAGGATTGTATCTCACATGAATCAATGACTTAAAGGTTCTGTCGAATCCGAACATTCCAATTCAGCTAGGGGTTAAACACCTGTTGCTAGACTATGGTCGTTTAATCTGTGGACCGATTTTTTAATTAGTGAATTAATTAATTGGGGTCACTGCTAATTGAATTGAGAACCTAGAGGGTCACACACAACAACTTGGTTACATGAGTTGAGGCTTTAAAATGATTAAACGAGTTAATCAGGCCAAGAGGGTTCCACACGTGTGAAACCACACGTGTGGGTCACGTGAGTGACACGTGTCCTTGTGACACGTGTCCCACACGTGTAAATATATATATTGTATATATATATATATTAAATAATTAAATGTGTTAATTATTTAATAGACTTTGGTTTAATTTTGAATTAAAAAGAAAGTCTTATTTTGGAGAAAAATAATCTAGTTAATTAATTATGAATTAATTGATTAGATAAAAATAAGTTATTTATTTTAAATAAATAAAGTATAAAATTATGTTTGGATATTTTAGCTCTCTGAAAAGTTGATTTGAATTTGAATTCAAAGTCAAAGTCAAAATTACTTGATGATCAAGTAATAGGAGAGAGGGACCAAAATCCTTAGCCCATAAGGACTAGGGATTTTCGGCCACTCCCTTATTATAAATAGGGGAGCTCGAGCTCCCCTTAGAGCTAATTGGCAATTCTTTTGGTTTATGTGTTGAACACCATCCTTTCTCCAAGATAAACGAAACCCTAGGTTAAGCCTAAACACTAACTAGAGAACTAGCATCCTTACTAGTTAGATTGTAGTCAAGTTGGTGGACTATCTCTAGAGAGCTTCAAGTTAGAAGTTTGAAGATTAGAGCTTTACCAAGGAGAGGGGATCAAGCCGCGAGAAGAGCGTTCTTGGGTGGCTTGAAACGCTTGAAGAAAGAATAAAAGAAAAGTAAGTTTCTTATCTCTACGAATTTGGATACACGATTGCGAGTCCAAGGTGCTTTTGTTGGAAATTTTTTAAATTTCCGCTGCTTTCTGATTCGTGTTTTCCAACACTGAAATCATGAATTTGAAAAGAGCGAGGGGTTACTCAAAGTGACTAAGTGAGGGGATGGTTGGAACTATATATGAGTAGAACTTTTAGGGTTTTGACCAAAATACTTTTATTCAAAAGATCCTATTAGAAAAGTGAACAAGACTGAAGTAATAATTTTAAGAGCAATGTTTAAATAAATATACATAATAGGTTAACCAAGAAACTCCTTGGTTAGTACCCGATATAAGCGTTATGTAATAATACCGGAGTCCTAGTCCGTCCAGATCTTCACCTATGAGTGGTGATCAACTATAAGTTTCTATTCCGTAACCAAAACTAATCACATAGACAGGTTATCATAATAAAACACGTCATAACATGGAATGAGATCACATAATAATATTATGATAAAATATAACTTTACCATTTAAATGAGGCTTATAAAAACAAGTGGTTCTTAATCAAGTTATGAATCTTAGTAAACTTCTATGTTATAAAATAAGTCCGTGATTTTAATAATGAAATCTTATTTTGGAAATGATATTTGAAATGTCCAATTTGAAAATCCTAGATGAGTATTTCTATTTGAAATTCCTATTTTAGTTTAACAAAAATTAAGATTTGAATTTTTTATAAAATAGAAATCCTAATCCTTTAATGTTTGAAACGTTGAACGTTTTTTAATCCCAAAACGATATTTGAAATATGAAATGTTTAAATGATTCATGAAACTTTAATCCCCTATTTTATTTTATTGAAACATAAATCAAGAATTATTATTTAAAATCCCAATTAATTCTTATTTATTTTGAAATCATTATTTTAAAACAATACTATTTAAGTGTGGGGGATTAAACACACACTTAAACACCTAATCTTTCACACACTAACACACACACACTTCACACACTATTCAAGAACACGAAGAACATGTTCTTGATCATACTTGAATGTTCATAAGATCTTCTAGTCATTCTTGATATCATATTCATAACATAAGATTAAAGCATAATGTAGCAAAATATATAAATTTCTCATGAAAAATAATTCATAATTCAATTTCCTATGCATGCATTTATTCAAATATTCAAGAACATAATTGTGAATATATAAACACATATTTAAATCATTTAATATAATAAACATGCATTTATTTACACATACTTCATAAATTAAATTCCTAACTTTAATTCATGAAATATAAATTCCTAAAACATAATTTCCTAATAAAACATAAATATTTAACGTAATTTAAAGCATATAAAATATACGAATTAAACTACCTAATTAAATAAATATGAAAATAAAGCATAAATTAAAGCCTAAAAAAATAAAAACTAACCTCGAGAGAGAGGAGAGTAGCGTGAGAGAGAGAGAAAGAGAGAGAGAGAGAGAGAGAGAGAAATGGAAGGATTTATGAGTTAGAAATGAGAGTTTTGAGGGGTATTTATAGGTGTAGAAATGGGACATGGAAGGAATTATGAAAATGTATAGGAAATGTGAACAATTCTTGATCATACACCTAACTTTCTAATTTTAGAATGTAATGTCATGGATGATGTCATTAGATGTGGTGATGTCATGGATGATGTCATAATATAATAAAAATAAATATAAAATAATGTGAAATTTATTCAAGGGTCTAGGGACAAGAGCTTGAAATGGTGAAAGTAGTGAAAGAATGAGAGTAAAATGAGCTTTGTAATGGTGGCAAACATGTTGCGTTTAAGTTTTTTGTTTGAAATTTATAATCTTTAGAAATTATGAAAATTATGATAAATTATATAAAATGAAGCTATGATGAAATTTAAAGGTCGAGAAAGTGGTCATGGTTAGAGAAAAATTCAATGAACGTTTTAGGTATAATTTTGAATATTAAATGTAAGCTAAACTTTTATGGTAAAAATAATGATTTTTAAAGGGATAATATTTATGAAGTAAGTTACGGTTTGAATTAAGTTTTGGTGAGAGTATGAGAATTCATAAAATAATTCAAGGATCATTTTGACTATAATATTGAATAACAAAAAGTGAATGAGTAAAAAGTTGTTAACGGTAAGAATAATAACTAGGGTTTTGAAGTGATTTTTCGATACTACTGGAGTTAGAATATGAATTAGGGTTTGTGGATGATATCAAAATTTTGGAAATGATTCAAGGATTCATTTGATTGCAATATTTGGTAGGAAAAAGTGTTTTGAGTAAATTCCTAATTTTATGGAATGAATATTGATCAGGGGGACCTGACGGTAATTTTGATCAACAATTTTCGGAAAGAGTTTTGGGCATAGAAAGCATATGTAAGCAATAGAAAAATATAAGTTTCATGCCTCTAAAGTTCTAGAATGAGATAAGAGGATATGGCTTAGTGGATAAATAGTGACATGGGGAGAAAATCGTAACTTTGATCTAAAATTTTTTAAAATAAGTTTAGGATAAGAGATGTGAGTTTTGGTATTCAAAAGATACAGATTTGAGTCTTTAGGATTCTATTGAGGGAATGAGGGCTTGGGAATTAAATAGTAATCTAGGATTTCAAATGAGATCTCTCCAAAAGTCACACAATAACACGTAAGAACAACTTAAAACACATAGAAATGTGATGAATGAAGAACATTTGATGGATCAAAAGTCTATAAACGCTTTCACTTTCTTTCAGGGTTTATTAATTCCAACTTGGCCTATCTAGGGCTGTTACAAAGTCCCTTAGGCCCAATGAAGGCATCACGAAGGGAAAAGCCCAAAAGAAGAAACGTGATCAGAAAGAGGACGTTTGCTTCCATTGTGGCAAATCGGGGCATTGCAGGAGAAACTGCCAAGAGTACAAGACTACTCTAAAGAAAGGTATGTTTCTCGTTGAAGTAAATCTTTCTATTAATTCTAACTCTTGGGTACTTAATACCTATTGTGGATATCATATCTGTAATGATGTATAGATGCTAAGTGAGGTTCGGCAGCTTAAAGGAAGAGAATGTGTCTTGAGGATTGGAGATGGCTCAACGGTTGAGGCTCAAGCTTTAGGCACAATTAGATTAGATTTAGGTCATTTTGTTTTAGTTTTAAATAAAATCCTTTATGTATCAAACACTATTCATAATATAATTTCAGTTCCAATACTTGATTGCGAAGGTTATGAGATTGATATTAAGAATGTTAACTTTTTCCTTAAAAAGAATGATTTTTCAATACATCTTGGTACGTTGAACAATGGAGTTTAACTCAAAAAAGTAATATTCTGAATATAGAACGAGAAACAAAACGTAAGAGAGATGACGAAGTCTCAGCATCTTTATGGCACACTAGATTAGGACATATTTCTAAGAATAGAATTAGCAAGTTAACCACCTTAGGGACATTCTACAAAAATGACTTTAAATAGTTAACACTTGTGAATCCTGCCCCAAAGGAAAGATGTCCAAAACTCCTTTCAAAGGGAGCGTTGATCTAGCCACTAAGACCTTGGATTTGATCTATACTGATGTTTGTGGACCACTCAGTGTAAGCACTCGAAGCAATCATCAGTACTTCATAACCTTTACTGATGATTTTAGTCGTTATGGTTATGTGTACTTAATGAAGTACAAATCTGAGGCTTTTAAGAAATTCTTAGAATTTCAAAACGAGGTTGAGAACCAACCTTTTCACAAAATCAAGACACTTCGATCTGATCAAGGTGGCGAGTATCTTAGTGAAGAATTCCTTAGTCATCTCAGAGATAATGGTATTATCTCTCAGTGGACTCCTCTGGGAACTCCTCAACCTAATGGAGTTTCTGAGAGAAGGAATCGAATCCTACTTTGTTGGCTATCCTAAGGAATCTATATGATACTATTTTTATGATCAAACTGAACAAAAGGTGTTTGTTTCAAGAAATGCAACTTTTGTTGAAGAATCTTTCCTTGAAGAAAAGAAAGGCAAGATCACAAAACTCGAAGAAATTCGAGATAACCCAACGCCACAAACAGTGGAAACGTCCCATCCTAATACCTCACAGCCAATCACAAACTTCGATACACGTGAAAATCCTCCTCTAAGACGTTCTGAACGCATTCCTAGACAGCCTGAGAGATGGTATGGTCTTCTCCATGAAATCTCTCAAGAGGATAATGATCCTTTGACATATGAGGAGGCACTATCAGACTCGAATTCTGAACAGCGGAAACAAGCCATGAAATCCGAAATGGACTCCATGTACTCCAACCAAGTTTAGACCTTGGTAGATTTGCCTGATGGGGTAAAACCTATAGGGTGCAAATGGATCTTTAAGCGAAAGCTCGAAGTAGATGGCACTATTGTAGCCTATAAGAAAAGACTCGTTGCCAAAGGATTCACTCAAAGACCAGGCGTGGACTTTAATGAAACCTTTTTCAGGAATAGTACCCTCAAAGCCGATTGTATACACTACAAGAAAAAGCCGAAAAACCGATGGTGGTTATTCTTCAACCGTCGGAACTACCTACGGGAGGCTGACGGAAGAGGAAAGGTAATGCGATGGTGGTTATACTGCTACGAAATAACCCTTTCAACAAAAAGCCCATCCGTATTCCGTCGGTTCATTTTGACGGGTGGCCAAAAAAATACGGTAATTTTTCTGACGGCAATCTCGTCGGTTATATTGGCGAACAAGAATTATTTTGGTCAGAGGCCGATGGTATCCTGACAGAAATTTACATGTATACCGACGGGACAGTTCCATCGGTTATCCATTGGTAGTTTTGGTTTACTTATTTTACGTTGACACATTCCAACAGTATAGCGACGGGATTTTTCGTCGGTACTTTTGATTCCTTTTTTTGGTTTACCAACGGGATTTTTCCGTCGGTTACCCGTCTGTAGTTTTGATTTCTTATTTCACGCTGACACATTCCAACGGTATAGCGACGGGATTTTCCCATCGGTGCTTCTGATTCCATTTTTTGGTGACCGACGGATCTGCACCGTCGGTTAGCCGTCGAAAATTCTATTTAAAAATCTGATTGCATCTCAATTTCCCAAAAAACCCTATTCTTTCCATCTGTTCGCGAGGTCCTGTCTTCAGCTAAGATCTCAGTAATCTCAGCTGCCAACATTGTATTCCTTCCAAATCCAAAGCTGTCGAATCGAAATCTCAACTGCGTTCATCTTCTTCTTCCTCAGTACATTGGGTTAGTCGAGGTCAACTGCGTTCGTTTTCCTCCTCCCAAGTACATTATGTTGGAATTATTCGATTCAAAGCTAACATGATGAAAGCTAATATGTGTTCTTGTTAATAGTTATTCAGACCGGAACGATTGTTGTCTGTTGTTTACCTTCGACGGTGTTGCCGTAGTTTGGTGATACAGGGGAGATAAGCGCTGGATTTCTTTAGATCTGGTCCTTTAGTGAGTTGATTGTGGTATGTTTTATTGTGGTGTTTTTCTTTCCATTTTGGGTGGCTTGTTTTTGGAAAATTTTGGTTTTAGCACATTTTGTTTGGTTTTTATGGGGACGATGGATTGCTGATGTGTTTGGGGAACGTTTAATTAAGCTGACGGGATTGGGTTTCCATTGTTGAAATGTGGGGGCGAGTGAAGGGGTGGATTACGTTATAGTTGTGATGGGGAGAGGATTGAATTGATTAATGAATCAGGAAGGTAAATTATGTGATACTTTCTTGTATTGTTTGCGTTTTCTGCAAAGAATTCGTTGTTTCTTGACGTTTGTTTGTGGAGATTCTGAAATAGTGAAGTACTTGTTGCTTGCTCACTGGTGCATCCTTTATGCTTTTCTGAGTTTTAACTTTCGGAGTTTCTTACGTTCAAGAACTATACAAGAGTTATGGTAGTGCCGTGAATAAATAAATGATACCATATCTTGAGAAATATAACTAATAAACGTTCTTTATGCATATCTTTATTCGTGTCCAATAACCCGCTAACATTTTATGCATATACCTACTCTATTTCTCATATCCATGGTTGTTTCACCTCGCCCGAGCAGGAGAATCCCAATTTAAAGCAGAATAAATTGAGTAATCATCAGAGGAAACTTGAGTCTGATATTTCATGTCAGCCTAGGTTGAGTCAATGGTAGGGTTTCACAACATTTGGGAGCTTAGCGGCTAATTATTCGTCGAGAATTACTCCTCTGTCCAATTTGATTTTACCTAGTTCTCGTTATCAGTAGCAGCTCCCCTTTACAAGAAGTGAGTCATGTTTTTTTGAATTAAAGTATTGTGAGTAGTGAAAGTTCGGATTTTGTGTATAAATTCAATTTTGATGTTTGTAGGTATTATGACGAGAGCTAAAAAGATTGAAAAGATTGAAGCGCATGATCATGGGTAATTTGGATTTTTGCATTTTCATGTTTTCTGGCACTCCCTTTCTCTTTCTCATATTCCTGCCCTTCCTTATTGGAGTTCCTTAAATTTTCTTGATGTAAAAGTTAGAGAAAGGCAACAATAATGTAAAGCTCTGTAAAATATATATAAAAATTACACATATAACTGATAAGAAGGGGATGGGAAACAGAGAAGGAAGAGATAAGAAAGCTAGAAATCTGATTTCATTTCTTGAAAGCAAAAGATACAGCTAGTATCATAACCAAAAAAAAAAAAGAATATACAGCTAGTACAGAGTAAATAGGCTACACCAGATTAAAATCTTGACTGGTGGGGTCATTTTCAGATAAGTTGCAGTAGCTTTAATCCTGGCCCTCAGATTGACACACTTTGAAATTAGGAAACCTTGACATCATGGCTGAATAGTCTTCCCATGTGGCTTCAGCTGGGGATGAATGAGACCATTGAACTAAAATAATTGAATTTATACCTGCAATATTTCCATGATCATGGATAAAGCTTATACCTTCCACTTGTGAGTAGGTATATGCATAAAATGTGCGCGACCATGATAAAATAAAGAAATAAATCAGACTGAATGTAACAACCTTTAGTAATTCTGATGTTTTTTTGAAACATAATTGACTCAAAGGGTGTCATAAATTCTGTAATTTTTACTGCATATTACAACCTTTGATAAGCAACTCTTTTTTTTTTTTTTTTGCTAAAACTTCTTATTTGCATATTTGTGTCGATGAATATTCACTGTTCTTTGATTTTTGCAGGCTGCTGGTAAACTCCTTCCTTTGTTAGTGGGTTTTGCATCTAAAAGTTTAGTTTCACACATCAAAATTCAATC
Source organism: Lantana camara (assembly GCA_037501455.1). Taxonomy (NCBI): domain Eukaryota; kingdom Viridiplantae; phylum Streptophyta; class Magnoliopsida; order Lamiales; family Verbenaceae; genus Lantana; species Lantana camara. The sequence continues at coordinate 59,960,180 of CM074857.1, read as the reverse complement.
TGAGGTATATCTTTATACTTTCAAAGATATTCTGGCATTTTGCTAGTGTGACTGCCTCATTTTTTGTGATATAAATAAACTAACATTGTTCTGCCTATCAGGAAAGCTGTTGATGTGATTAAACTGGTGAACCAAACTTGTGGGCTATTTCTACTTTGAAACAAGTAAGATCTCATCCCTTGAGCATCCAATATTCTGTTTTCTTTAAATGATTCCAGTTCGGGTCCTCCGTATCATGTTGGTTGTTTGAATTATCGTGCGTAAATGCATGTGAAACTTTAGTTGTCTTGTGACTACTGTACAAAAGATTGAAGTGTTATGAAAAGGATAAAATTGGACATGGTATGTTGTGCCTTGAATATTTTATTGTGAATTAGTTTTCATTTGATGTCGTCATGTCCTCAAGTGTTATCATAATAAAACCAACAGTTATATAAACTGGAAGAACTAACTGTGAAGGTGGTTGTAGCTTCTGGTCTATTAGTTTGACAATGAAATTTGTAAGGGAAGCAATAAAATTAAGCAACAGCCTTTAGACTCCCTATAAAAGCCCTTACTAAAATTTACTTGAGGCATGTAATCAGTGCATAATTTACACTTCGTATAGAAGGTTGTAATAAAAATGATATATAGTATGTCAATAGTCCTTAAACTAGACTCGGTATAGAAGGTTGTAATAAACTGATGTGTGAGTCTAATTAAATATACCTCAAGTACGTATTAAGTCCTTAATTTACACTGCATATAACAGCTAAGTACTTAAATCAGACTGCATGTAACGACCTTTAGTAATTATGATGTTTTTTTGAAACATAATTGACTCAAAGGATGCCATAAATTCTGTAATTTTTACTGCATATTACAGCCTTTGATAAGCAACTTGTTTTTTTTTTTACTAAAACTTAATTAGAGTCTGTAATAATTACTTGAATGTCTTGCGATTTAATCTGACTTATTTATATTGAATGTAGAAACTGCTTTTCTTGTTAAGGCAAAAGGTAACCAAAATTTTTTGTAATAATTTGCAGCCACGACGGAAAGTATAAATAAGACTAGTACCTTAAATCAGACTGCATATAACAGCCTTCGATGATCTGGTGTGTCATTTTAATAAACTATACCTCAAGTACGTATTAAAGAGTATGTTATAATCAATTAAAGTATGTCTTTTTAATCACTATTTTTTTGGGTTAAAGAGTATGTTATAATCACTTAAAGTAGACTTTTTAGAGCATGAAAACACTTAAATACAAACTACATTAATATATGTATTGCAATTAAATCTAACTTATTTAATTGAATGCAATGTAATCAATTTATTTCAACCGTAAAGCATGAACATTCCTCGCGAGAGACTGTGGATGTATAATCATACAAATCCCCCGGGGGGGGGGGGGGGGGGGGGGGGGGGGTTGTAGAGTAGAATATATTCAAGGGAGGGGTCATCCATTGTCCATGTAAGAAATGCATAAGGTCCTACGACTTATTGAAACCCGATGATTTGAGACGACATTTGTATTCAAATGGTTTTAAAGCCAACTATTGGTATTGGACTGATCATGGTGGGGAAGCACCTCATGTTGGTTATGTCGAGGCAGCACTGCATATTGATCGTGGTGGGCCTAGTAACCTAAATCATGAAAACACTGTAGAACCGTTGAGTCGATATAGAGAAATGTGTTTCGATGCAACAATGGAAGATGCTAGGTTGAGGGCAGATCATGAGGAGGCACCTAATGCAGATACACAAAAGTTTTATGACCTTCTGGATGAGTTTAACAAACCCGTGTGGGAGGGGTGTGATAAACATTCACCCTTGTCAATTGCAGCCAGAATAATGAGTATCCAAAATGATTACAATGCCACACATGACTTGGTCGATGAGTTCATCCAGTTAGCGTCAGAATTATGCCCAGTGGGGCATAAGGTACCGAAGAACTTTTACGAAGCCAAAAAACTTGTACAAAAACTAGGGCTTGAAAGCATAAAGATTGATTGTTGTGTGAAAGGGTGCATGCTGTATTACAAGGAGGATAGATTTGACAGAATGCAAATTTTGTGGCGCAGCTCGATATGATGTAAATGTGGATCATAGAGGTAGGAGCAAAAAAACCCCACGCTCTCGTATGCACTATCTACCTCTCATTCCAAGATTGAAACGACTTTATGCATCCATGAGCTCCTCACCTCATATGACATGGCATTCAAAGAGCCAACGTCCAGAAGGTACAATGTCCCATCCATGTGATGGTAAAGCTTGGAAACATTTTGATCAGACACATCCGGAGTTTGAGAGTGACCCAAGAAACGTCAGACTTGCATTATGCACTGATGGGTTTACTCCTTATTCGCAGTCTGCGGCATCATATTCCTGTTGGCCTATTATAGTTACACCATACAATCTTCCACCTGAAATGTGCATGATGATGCCGTATTTGTTCTTAACTTGTATCATTCTAGGCCCAAATAACCCGAAGCAAAATATTGATGTCTATTTACAACGGTTAATTGACGAATTAAAAGAATTGTGGGAAGTTGGTGTCCCTACATATGATGCAGCCAAAAAGCAAAATTTTATCATGAAAGCTGCATTGTTGTGGACTATTAATGACTTCCCCGGGTATGCAATGCTCTCTAGTTGGAGCACTCATGGTAGATTGGCCTGTCCTTATTGCATGGGTGAAAGTAAATCCACCTATCTGAAAAATGGGAGAAATTCAGTTGGTTTGATTGTCATCGGGTGTTTTTAGATGAAAACCATCCGTTTAGGAATAACAAAATAAATTTTAAAAAAAACCACACTGAATATGATCCTCCATCTCCAAAGTTAAGTGGACATGATTTGTGGGAACAGGTGCAATACTTCCCAAAAGTTACGGAGTATCCTGATAATCCGAAGATCCCGGGGTGTGGTGAATCACATAACTGGAAGAAACAAAGCATCTTTTGGGAGCTACCTTATTGGAAGGATCTGTTGATACGCCATAACTTAGATGTGATGCATATTGAAAAAAATATCTTTGATAATATTTTCAATATGGTTATGGATACGCCAACCAAAACCAAGGATAACGCAAATGCATGGTTAGACATGCAGGAGTTGTGTAGGTGTCCGGAACTAGAGTTGGTATCTCGAGGAAATGGGAGATGGGGAAAGCCGAAAGCTAAGTATGCCTTCACGTTAGAGCAAAAATGGGTAATTTGTGAATGGATAAAATAACTCTGTATGCCCGATGGCTATTCCTCAAATTTGGCGAGGTGTGCTGACGTTCTATCAACTAAGATACATGGCTTAAAAAGTCATGATTGTCAAATATTTTTGGAGCAATTGTTGCCGATTGCCTTCAAAGAATTGTCGGATGATGTGTGGAAGCCATTAGCTAAATTGAGTAAATTTTTTAAGGATTTGTGTTCAACTACCCTAAGACATGAAGATCTGGACAAGATGGAAAAAAAATACCTATTATTCTTTACAAGCTTGAGAGGGTATTTCAGCCGACATTTTTTGACATAATGGAACATTTACCGATCCACTTGATCGAAGAGGCTCGAAATGGAGGCCCAGTACAATTTAGGTGTATGTATCCTTTCGAAAGGTAAATCTATCCATTTAAATTAAGTATGGATCTCCTATTCTATATAAGTTTTTAGGAAAAATTAAAAGGACCGTGAAAAAACAAATCCAAGGTGGAGGGTTCAATTTGTTAAGCGTATTTACAACGTGAGACGACAAGCTTTTGCTCGTTCTATTTTAAATCTAAAGTTCGTTCAATGAGGACTCGGGTTGGTAGAAATGATGATGGAGGTGATGATGATGACGAAATAGCACCTCCAGTTTCCATTTTCAATCATCCGGGGCGTGGATCAGATGCAGTGAAAGAACGTCATATTACTACTTCAAAGGAGTATAAATGTCGCGCTTCATATTTTGATAAACTGCAATGAGGTTGAAAATTATTTCAAGTAACCGATTTAAAGCATTCAATTCAAATTACATACTCAAATTCAATTAATTAACAAACTCATGTTTCTTTAAGCGAATTTGTCAACTCCACTTGCAACGGAGATAGAGGGAATAGTGAGCTGACAGAAAATCATTTTGTTCGATGGTTCTGCGAGCATGTAAGTTAATCAGCCACATTAATGAAAAGTATAAATCTATATTTTCAAATTAATTTCAATAACCTTTGGATGATTTTCACTAGGTTCAAAACCCCAACCATGGAGTTTTAGATCCCTTTCTGCAACACCTGTCTTGGGGCCCAAATACAAAAGTTAGGACATACCAAAAGTAATTTGTCAATGGATTCAAAGTCCACACCAAGTCATGGGGAGAGGGGCAAAGAACAATGAACTACGGAGTTTGGGTAAAAGGAAGTTCTGATGAAGGCAATGTAACCGATGATTATTATGGGACGTTAGACGAGATAATAGAATTGGAATACCCGGGATCTCCAATAAAAAAAGGTTGTGTTATTTAAGTGAGAATGGTTTGATCCCAACCCTCGACGTGGGACCCGTATTGGTAATCCAGAGAGCAAGATTGTCGAAGTAAAACATACCGGTAGATATAGAAAATATGATCCTTTCATTTGTGTACAATTTTCCCATCAATTGTATTTTGTTCCTTACCCTGGTCGAATCAAAGATAAGCTTCAATAGTTGGCAGTTGTGAAAACCAAATCAAGAGGAAGAATAAAAGCAGAGGAAACACTTCAGACTTGCATGAGAGCAATTGTCGCCGCGATAGAATTCAATGATAATATAGGGCCATTAGTTGATCCAAATGTTATCTTGCATGATATTATTGAGCCTGAACTTCCTGACAGTGGCGAACACATTGAGGATGACTTGATTGATGATGAACTAATTGATGATCTTTCTGACAATGGTGTGGAACACGTTGACAGTGATTGACTAGGCAATTTGATGTTTGAAATTATTTCAGGGTCCAACTGATTATTTCATATTTGATTGCTTTGCTAGTAAATTATTTCATTGTCCAGCTGATTATGTTTGTAATTAAACTAATAACACTTGTTATGCTTGTTGTTACAGATGGACCAGCAGCCTCGAGTTCCTTCCAAGGCTCTGCACGCGAGGAATGGTGGAAAAGGTAGGGGAAATCATAGCCGAGGGATGAGTATTCGGCCGATGCCATCACTAGAGACACCTGAGACACGTACACCGGCATCAACACCGTCAAGTACCCCCAATAATTCACAGTCGCGCAGCCCTTCCATCGTACAGCCAACGGTCCCATTACCTACACCAAGTGAACCCAATATTTCCATGGGTTATCTAGATGAAGGTTTGGAGAATGAATTGAATGCAGACATTCCAGATACACTTGAGGCCATGTGACACCCCGGTTTTTCCGTCGTGCAGGTACGTACTTACGAGAGAGCTAAATGTGCAATTTAAATTATTTCAATTTCATATTTAATTGAATTATACTTTATTATTTGAAATTCTTATATGAACTATTTGAATTTATATGAAATATTCTAATTATATGTCAAAATTTGCCTAAGTGATTTATGATATGAATTTTTATGAATTTTATGATATGTGAATTTAATTTCCAAGCATGCTAATTTTTGTGAAGTATGTGATTAAGGGCTTAATTGTATGATTTATTTAATTTTGGACTTAATTGAAATTTGAACTTGGACTTATTTGAAACTTTTTGAAAGTTTTGGACTTAATTGAAAAAAAAGTAGCCTTTTTAATAAAATTTTATTTATTTTAATTCGTTTAATTATTATCTTAAAATTTTATTTATTATTTCTTTGGAAATTTAATTTTATTATTTGAATAATATGCTTATTTGTTGAAAATGTGTTGCGTTTGTGTTCGATTTGAGATCGAAATTTCGTGCCGATTTGATATGCATGAATTATACGTGTTATGAATTCGTTTATATGCTCGTTTTAATTTTTCGGACTTGTTTAATATGGTAACGAACCATATTTTAATTGTTGGGGATTCGAGGGCCTAACTAGTTTTAGTGCGTCTTAGATTCCGGAGATCGTAACTTGAGCTAGGGAATTCGGATTCGAATTCCGGAAGTATCGCTGGACTCATGACGAAATTTGGAAGCTAGAGAACTTGGTCTCAAATTTTTCTAAGCCCGTTTGATCCCCCGTATTTTGTCCGAAACGAGCTGTTCGCGCAGATTCGCCACCTTGGAGTATTTTGGCCATAACTAATTCATTTCTTAACCAAATCACTTTATTCTTAAGCCAAATTAACCCTAGTTAAATCCTCTAACCATCCCTTATCCCCTCACTTCGAACTCAGGCTTGGGGAGAGAGAAAGAAGCAGCTGATCGAGGAAGAAAGGGGGAAAAAGAATCTGCACAACCACTTTACCTTTCCAAGATCAATACTCCATCATTTCGCCTAAAATTCGAAAGGTAAGCCCGGATTCTTGTTCTATATCTTATCCCCTTTTTTTTAAGTGTCTATTTTCTGAATTTGATGTGGTTTTGAGCATGGTTTGGGGCTGCAATGTGAATAGTAAGGTTTTGTGAAATTTGGATGAATTCTTGTGAAATCTTGATGCATATCTTGATATGAAGCTATATATATGATGTATATGACTTAATCGATTTAATTCTAAGCATGAAATGCATGGAAATTCACTGCATCTTCATCCACCATTGATGAGCATGGGTTTCGAAAGTTTTGTGCCTGATTTTCTTCCCTTGTTACTGCGTGATCTTTGCTGCTGCTGTTGTGTTGTTTTGCTACACCTTTTTCCTTTGTTTTGTCGTTGCTTCGCTGCTGTGTTGCTGCCATTTTTATTCCGCTACTGCTGCTGCTCCTTTGCCCTGTTTTGCTGCGTGAGAAGGAAGAAAAAACAGAGCTTCAGCTGCTGCTGTTCGTGCGCCTGTTTTATCTCCCCGGGCGGGGAGATTGTTTGATGGTTGTGTCCCCGGGCGGGGACACCTTAAGGCAGTAGCTACTGCATCTTCTTCTACCCGGCCGGGGAGTTTTGTGTTGAGTTTTTACCTGGCCGGGGAGCCCCGTTTTGCTCCTGCGTTTGAATATTTTGTTTATGCATGCATGTTGTGTGTGAAGTTGTGAATGTATATATATATATATATATATATATATATATATATATATATATGTACGTGGCAATTATATATATAATATATTCATGCATGCTGTGTATATATATGTAATATATATTTATTTTAGGCATGTAATGCTTGTGTGTGTGCGCATGAAATACATGTATGCTTGTGTGTGTATATATATATATGTATAAGTAGTATATTATGTAATATTTATATGTTTAAATGCACGAAAGTGCATATATATGTATATTTAAGTATTAATAAATTAATGTGAATTTTAAATTGTTTTAAGTTTTGAATATTTCTTTGAATATTATGATCTTAAGTGGCATATATGATATGAATTCGATGAATATATACGTGTAGGAATTATGGATGGTCGTGGTATGATATTAAATGACTTAATATGAATTTATTTGACGTGAAATGAATTTGGCTCTTGGATTAATAGTGTGATATTTAGTTATTTGTCTCGATATGCCTATGTGTGCAATTATTTGAAATGCGTTGCATCATTTGCATCCATATACATTTGCCGAGCGTTTCTATGGTTCATTTTGAGTCTAAGGTTGTCTTTTATCGTCTGTTTTGTTCAGAGGTTCGTCTCGTGGGTGTCGAGGAGGACTCTTAGGTGTTTTGGTCCGCTTCGCTCGGTTTGTTCATCGAGGTGAGGTTTATTTCTTTTAGTTATTATGACCTACAACCCTAAATGTGTTTTAAAGCCGCATGTGACCTACGTATATATATACATATATTTAGATATGTGTTTGTTATGTATTTTGCGGGAATTGGCTCGTTTGTTATGAACCCTTGTGAGAACGCTTTGTATATATACGTAGATATGTTTTCGGTTATTTGTTTTGAAAACGGGTTGGTGTGGGTAATTTGAATTTGGATGTGTTGCGAGGTTTGACTTTGAAAGATAAGTCTTTTATATGAATCCCTGTGTCTGAGTTTGAATCTGGGCCCCGGAGGTATGAGTAAGGGAGACCCGGGACGACCATGGGGTGTGCACATTATCCTGTTGGATAGGATCAACCCGGAACCCACTAGGAGGTTTGGTGGGAGATGGAATCCTCGGGCGTGAGCGTCATGAAACTCACAACCCATACATAAAGTAATGGATAGTTAGGGTGTGCACAACCCTTCTATCACCCGGTGTTGGGGAAGGTACGTTTGATTTGGTTTTCGTTTGAATTTGAATATAAGTTTGAATCTATATGAAGGAGGTTGGTTTGAAAACTCGTACTCGCCAAGTTAGTTTGAATTTGATTATGAATTCTATTCGTGAAAAGGGAGTGGACTTCTAATTATTAAAATTTGGTAGATTTTGGCCTTTGGCCTAACTTTTCTTCTATATATAGTATCACGGGATCAAAATGCTTTGGATTGCAAAAACCACGCCACGGTTCATGAATATTATGATTTTGAATATACTCTATCTCTATGTATATGTACGTGTACGTGAGTTAGCCCCTTACCAGTCTTTAGGACTGACCCTCGATGTCGTTTCCCCTTTTTTCCCTTTGCTTTCGAGTTGCAGGTGCAGGGTTCGGTCTGAGCTAGGCGGCGGTTTTCTTTTGGGTCGTTCGAGTCGAGTTGTTCGAGTCTTTTGCATACTGCATCTTTATCTCTCGCTTTAGTATTTTGGAGATATGTATAAGATTATGTCTATGACTCGAATTTGGAATTTGTAAGCTTTTATTTGGCCCTGGATATCTTTTATTCTCTTGAGCATGCATGACAATAGTATTTGTTGATCCTGTTGCTTCCGCGTATGTTTTATTTTGTTGCGTACTCTGTTTTAGGGTCTAGACCGCCTAGCTTAGGTGAGAGTTTTTGTTTGTCTTCCATTCGCTATAGCTTGGTGCGTGTGCGGATTTTCCATTTCGTTACACGTGTCGGGCTATGGTGCGGGGGATGTGGTGCCCTTCGCTCCGGGGTGCTACATCTTAAATTTGTATCAGAGCTCCGGGTTGCAAAACCGGAGCTCTAGTGTCGTGTTGGGTCTGTCTAGGTCGTTCGACTTAGGACTATGTGTTTGCTTGCATTCATTTGCACCATTTATGTGATTATTTGTTATAAATTGTTATTAATTGTATTAATTGTTCACATGAACATACATTTACTAACCGACATGCACCTATCTCTTTATTGTAGTTGTTGAGATTTTCAGGATGTCACCGCATCGATAATACTTCGGTCAACCCTCACATCAACACCCTCGTCCATCCTTCAATGCCGAGGAGTTCATGACCACGATTGTTTCAACACTTCCAACCTAATCAAGGACCATCTTTTTCTACAACGCCACCAATGGATCCGATGATAACCCTATATCGGGAGTTTGGGACCTTCAATCCGTCACAATTCCAAGGAGGTGATGATATTAAAACCGAGGAATGGTTGTCGGGGATAGAAGGAATATTTCGAGTATGGCCATGTGACCCTCAAAATATGGTTCGTCTTGTTACCCTACAAACAAGGGCAAGCAAAGTTATGGTGATCAAGAGTCACTCAACAACTAGAAGCGACAAGCGAAGAATTGACTTGGAATGTGTTTATCCGGGAGTTCAAAAAGAGATATACGCCAGCTATTTTACGAAACCGAAGATTTGAAGAATTTCGTACCCTTAAACAAGGAGACAAGACAGTTATGGAATATTTGGAGGAGTTCGAAAGGTTGGGTGTGTACGTCCCACCAATCATGAATGATGATGGGATGAAGGCTAATTACTTTATGGAAGGGCTTCGGAGTGAGTTTAGGGATGCTTTGATTGCCAGAGATACGAGCACTTGGAATCAAGTCGTTGAGAAAGCACTACGGGTCGAAAATCGGTGGATGGCAAGAAAGAGATATGAAGGAGAGGCACTGGAACAACCACTCGTATTAGGATCCTGTTCTAACTTGCAAGTGGAGCAGAGACCGTCCCGACAAGGTATACAAACTCAGAAGAGAAGTAACAAGAAGTCTAAACCCCGAAAGACACCTCGATCAGATAGGGAGTTCCAACCATGTGCCCATTGCGGAGGGACCAATCATACTTACGAGGGATGTTGGATTCGGTTACGGGTCTTTAGAGCACAAATATCTAGACTGTAACCGTTCGAGGGCTAATAAACAAATGAGATGGAACCAAAGGCTTCAAGCTGGAAATCGAATCGAACCTGGAAATTGAAGTACTTGCATTCATGCCATCTCATTCATGCATATCTAATCTCGGGGAAACCCACTAGTTGGTTACTTTCTTGTTTCGTTGCTCTTTGGTGCTTGTTGTTGCTTGTGTTGTTGTCTTCTTCGTGTGAACTTTCTTCTTGGAAGAAAGTTTGGTGAGCTAGAGTGCTCGGGTGACTTGTGAGTTGTGAGGGTCGAGTTGCTCGGTGGGTTCATTTGAAGGCGCCTAGTGAGGTACGGAGCTACCTTAGGCGTGGGTTGGTTGTTCGGGCTTCGAGTTGAGTTGGTGTGTTGCTTTAGGAGGTCCGTTTTGGGCTCAACCATATTTTCGGGTAATAGATTGAACGTTAGCCCGTTTGTATCCTTCGTGGAAGCGGTTGTTTAATCCGGGACTGTGAGATGACCTTTGTGGCTTATCTTTGGATTAACCGAGGGATCGAGCCAAGCTCGAGGAGACAAAGATCGAAGTAAGGCATTTTGATGTTTCCTTGAAAGTTTGGATTCTCTACTACTTGATAGGGACATTGAGATGTCGTTGATCTTTATCCCAGAGTTGAACTTGTTTGAAAACTCCCTACCGAATGGCTCTAGCATGGTTGTTGGAGTTGAAGGCGTAGTTCGAAGAGCTCTTAGAAGGTGGCTTCATCCGATGAGTGCTTCTTCGTGGAGTACTTAAGTCCTGCCTAAGAAGAAATGGGACACTAGGGTGAAGATTAACTGTTGTGAGCTACACAAGTAACTGTGGAAGATAAGTACCCTTTGCTCACTTTGAATAGTCGTTCGATCTGCTCCAGAGTCCCGTATTCGTGCCGAGTTTGGTTTTAGCAAAGGTATAACCGACTACGCATAAAGGTAGAAGAACCGAGAATTGCCTCAGAGTAAGAAGTCTCTCGTGTTGACGGGGTATATTAGGCGAATCTTTTCTTTAAGATTGCCAACCGTTGATTCGTTTGACAGGAAAGAGGTACAGTTTTAGAGAGGGAAGAGGTGGTAGAAGAGAGTTGCCTTCGGCATCGGCTTTTGCCTAATCGGGGGCACTCAAGACTACTTCGTTTACAATCGAGGCACTAAGGAAGGCTTTGGTTGTGTGTTGCTTGCGGGAGCGTTTAGCCTACGTCTCGTGATGGGCAAAGTCATGAGACTTACCCCACTCTTGGTTCGAGTTTGTTCGAGCACTTGAAGAACCGGTAAAGTTGTTTTGGCATAAGGAGAGACGTTGTAGACTTTGTGTAGCAATGTCTAATATGCTGTCGGTTGAAGGTCGAGCATCAAGAACCGGTTGGATTCTCTAACTACTTCCATATTCTAATTGGAAGTGGGAGCAAATGGCTAAGGACTATGTGTCCGGTTTGCTAAAGTTAAGGAGATCTCGGGGAGATTTGAGTGGTCGCTCGTTTTAACAAGTTGGCCCATTTTCTCATGGTTTCGTGGTTCGGCAAGGGCTCGAGAGCTTCGCAGTTTGGGGATTAAGGCCCCTAGAGTCGAAGTGGGAGATCGTGATTCCTCAGAAGCATCTTCTACAAGGGTTTCGTCATTCATGAGCAACCGGTTAGAGTTTGGGTTCGGCAGAGGTGCGAGTCGAAGAGTAGAAGTTTTCCTTCGGTGAGAGTTCTTGTGGCGAGATTTAAAAATCCTAGAAGCCACTTGGAAACCGAATTAGAGTGCCGCAGTGGAAGCATGGAGTTGAGCTTTTCCGGCGTTGATCAAGACCCTGATTCGGACCTGAGGACAGGTCCTTTTTAAGGGGGAGAGATTGTGACACCCCGGTTTTTCGGCCGTGCAGGTACGCACTTACGAGAGAGCTAAATGTGCAATTTAAATTATTTTAATTTCATATATAATTGAATTATACTTTATTATTTGAAATTCTTATATGAACTATTTGAATTTATATGAAATATTCGAATTATATGTCAAAATTTACCAAAGTGATTTATGATATGAATTTTTATGAATTTTATGATATGTGAATTTAATTTCCGAGCATGCTAATTTTTGTGAATTATGTGATTAAGGGTTTAATTGTATGATTTATTTAATTTTGGACTTAATTGAAATTTGAACTTGGATTTATTTGAAACTTTTTGACAGTTTTGGACCTAACTGAGAAAAAAGTAGCCTTTTTAATAAAATTTTATTTATTTTAATTCGTTTAATTATTATTTTAAAATTTTATTTATTATTTCTTTGGAAATTTAATTTTATTATTTGAATAATACGCTTATTTGTTCAAAATGTGTTGCGTTTGTGTTCGATTTGAGATCGAAATTTTGTACCGATTTAATATGAATGAATTATACGTGTTATGAATTCGTTTATATGCTCGTTTCAATTTTTCGGACTTGTTTGATATGGTAACGAACCATATTTTAATTGTTGGGGATTCGAGGGCCGAACTAGTTTTAGCGCGCCTTGGATTCCGGAGACCGTAACATAAGCTAGGGAATTCGGATTCGAATTCCGGAAGTATCTATGGACTCGTGACAAAATTTGGAAGCTAGAGAACTTGGTCTCACATTTTTCTAAACCCGTTTGATCCCCTGCATTTTGTCCGAAACGGGCTATTCGCGCAGATTCGTCACCTTGGAGTATTTTGGCCGTAACTAATTCATTTCTTAACCAAATCACTTGATTCTTGAGCCAAATTAACCCTAGTTAAACCCTATAACCATCCCTTATACCCTCACTTCGAGCTGAGGCTTGGGGAGAGAGAAAGAAGCAGCTGATCGAGAACGAAAGGGGGAAAAAGAATCTGCACAACCACTTTGCCTTTCCAATATCAATACTCCATCATTTCGCCTCAAATTCGAAAGGTAAGCTCGGATTCTTGTTCTATATCTTATCCCCTTTCTTTTAAGAGTCTATTTGCTGAATTTGATGTGGTTTTGAGCATCGTTTGGGGCTGTTATGTGAATAGTAAGGGTTTTGTGAAATTTGGATGAATTCTTGTGAAATCTTGATGCATATCTTGATATGAAGCTATATATATGATCTATGTGACTTAATCGATTCAATTCTAAGCATGAAATGCATGGAAATTCACTGAATCTTGATCCACCATTGATAAGCATGGGTTTCGAAAGGTTTGTGCCGGATTTTCTTCCCTTGTTGCTGCGTGATCTTTGCTGTTGCTGTTGTGTTGTTTTGCTACACCTTTTTCCTTTGTTTTGTCGTTGCTTCGCTGCTGTGTTGCTGCTATTTTTATTCCACTGCTGCTGCTGCTCCTTTGCCCTGTTTTGCTGCATGAGAAGGAAGAAAAAACAGAGCTTCAGCTGCTGCTGTTCATGCGCCTGTTTCATCTCCCCGGGCGGGGAGATTGTTTGATGGTTGTGTCCTCGGGCGGGGACACCTTGAGGCTGTAGCTACTGCATCTTCTTCTACCCAGCCGGGGAGTTTTGTGTTGAGTTTTTACCCGGCCGGGGAGCCCCGTTTTGCTGCTGCGTTTGAATATTTTGTTTATGCATGCATGTTGTGTGTGAAGTTGTGAATATATATATATATATATGTACGTGCTAATTATATATATAATATATGCATGCATGCTGTGTATATATATGTAATGTATATTTATTTCATGCATGTAATGCTAGTGTGTGCGCGCATGAAATGCATGTATGCTTGTGTGTGTGTATATATATGTATAAGTAGTATATTATGTAATATTTACATGTTTAAATGCACGAAAGTGCATATATATGTATATTTAAGTATTAATAAATTAATGTGAATTTTAAATTATTTTAAGTTTTGAATATTTCTTTGAATATTATGATCTTAAGTGGCATATATGATATGAATTCGATGAATATGTACATTTAGGAATTATGGATGCTTGTGGTATGATATTAAATGACTTAATATGAATTTATTTGACGTGAAATGAATTTGGTTCTCGGATTAATTGTGTGATATTTAGTTATTTGTCCCGATATGCCTATGTGTGCATTTATTTGAAATGCGTTGCATCATTTGCATCCATATGTATTTGCCGAGCGTTTCTATGATTCATAAGTCTAAGGTTGTCTTTTATCATCTGTTTTGTTCAGAGGTTCGTCACGTGGGTGTCGAGGAGGACTCTTAGGTGTTTTGGTCCGCTTCGCTCGGTTTGTTCATCGAGGTGAGGTTTCGTTCTTTTAGTTATTATGACCTACAACCCTAAATGTGTTTTAAGCGCGCATGTGACCTACGTGTATATATATATATATATATATATATATATATATATATATATATATATATATATATTTAGATACGTGTTTGTTATGTATTTTGCGAGAATTGGCCCGTTTGTTATGAACCCTTTTGAGAACGCTATGTATATATACGTAGATATGTTTTCGATTATTTGTTTTGAAAACGGGTTGGTGTGGGTAATTTGAATTTGGATGCGTAGCGAGGTTTAACTTTGAAAGATAAGTTTTTTATATGAATCCCTGTGTCTGAGTTTGAATCGGGGCCCAGGAGATGTGAGTAAGGGAGACCCGGGATGACCATGGGGTCACCGGTTATGACCCCTGTGCACATTATCCTGTTAGATAGGATCAACCCGGAACCCACTAGGAGGTTTGGTGGGGGATGGAATCCTCGGGCGTGAGCGTCATGAAACTCACGACCCATACATAACGTAATGGATAGTTAGGGTGTGCACAACCCTTCTATCACCCGGTGTTGGGGAAGGTATGTTTGATTTGGTTTTCGTTTGAATTTGAATATAAGTTTGAATCTATATGAAGGAGGTTGGTTTGAAAACTCGTACTCGCCGAGTTAGTTTGAATTTGATTATGAATTTGATTCGTGAAACGGGAGTGGACTTCTAATTATTAAAATTTGGTAGATTTTGGCCTTTGGCCTAACTTTTCTTCTATATAAAGTATCACGGGATCAAAATGCTTTGGATTGCAAAAACCAAACCCCCCCTTCATAAATATTATGATTTTGAATAAGCTCTGTCTCTATGTATATGTACGTGTGCGTGAGTTAGCCCCTCACCAGTCTTTAGGACTGACCCTCGATGTTGTTTTCCCTTTTTCCCTTTGCTTTCGAGTTGCAGGTGCAGGGTTCAGTCTGCGCTAGGCGGCAGTTTTCTTTTGGGTCGTTCGAGTCGAGTTGTTCGAGTCTTTTGCGTACTGCATCTTTATCTCTCGCTTTAGTATTTTGGAGATATGTATAAGATTATGTCTATGACTCGAATTTGGAATTTGTAAGCTTTTATTTGGCCCTGGATATCTTTTATTCTCTTGAGCATGTATGACGATAGTATTTGTTGATCCTGTTGCTTCCGCGTATGTTTTATTTTGTTGAGTACTCTGTTTTAGGGTCTAGACCGCCTAGCTTAGGTGAAAGTTTTTGCTTATCTTATGTTCGCTATAGCTAGGTGCGTGTGCGGATTTTCCATTTCGTTACACGTGTCGGGCTATGATGGGGGGGGATGCCCTTTGCTCCGGGGTGCTACAGGCCACGAACAGCGCTTTCTATAGCAAAAAAATAAATAATACCGGTTGGAAAGAGGGCTTAAGTGATTTATATATGTTAATTATTTCCATTTTCTTAACAGCTATTAATTTAATTCTGCGATAGTACATTTGCCAAATATATGTTAATCATTTCCATTTTCTTAATAGTTATCACCATAACAAGGTCGGCACGAACGCCATTACAAATGTACCTAAGAGTAGGCTGAAAAAACCATATGAAAACTGGACTTCTGTGCCACAAATAGAAAAGAATAGTTGGTTTGACGATTGGAAGGTATGCATATTTCTGACAATTATGTGGCATCATTGACTTCTTTATGTGGCATTTGGGAGCTTTTGTAATGTTCTTTCCGGAAATATCAGTGTATTACAGAGGCAATCTGTTGTGTAATTCTGTTCTCAAACCTGACATTGATACATAGAAATAAAGAAACATATAAAGAAATTGATTAAAATCTGAATCTTGCTTGTCAGCTTTCTCTCTTACTTCTGTCAAGTTTACATGGCTATTTTGTGCTATTTTTGTGTGGGATTCTTTCTATCAGAAAACCGTATTTCAGATGGAATTGAAATCTTTCATACAAGATTTGGTTTTCATACATTCTTTTCAACAATTCAAACAAGATTTGGGTTTCTTTTCTTACATTGTCTTTCAACAATCCAAACAAGATTTGGGTTTCTTACATTCTATTTTAACTACCTACGTGTAACGAGGTGTTCATGTAGTCAGGAGGACACTTGAAGATACCAGGGAGATTAAAATAAATTATTTTCATTTATAACTATTGTATAAGTCTAAGAATCCAAAGCCAAGATTCAATATTATTGTATCTTTGTATTTTCTTTGTATTTAATTACTACGTTTATGTACCCAAAAAACAAATTGCAAAACTAAGTTTCAACACAATCATGGTATATAGCATTTCAGTCAATACACTATGCAACAATAAAGAATTTTCAAATTCTCTAAAGGGAAAAAAGTCCTTTCTACAATTCTTCTAAATCTCTGTAAATAAAAGAAGATGAGCCTGCAGTAGAATCTTAACTCTTGAGCCATCCAACCAAAGTCATGAGCTTTCGTTCAACTTTTTTTTTGCAGAAATTTGTTTGTTGGGATCCTCAGTTTGAAGCGCATATGTACGGCGCATTCATGGAAAAAATCGGCGAGCGAATGAGAGGTATCAACCATGACGTTAGAAAAAGTGGTAAAAAGCCCGGGTGGATGCTTGAGGAAGTTTACAATGTCTTGCGTGCACGTTGGGACACCAAAGATTATCAGGCTATTGCAAGGAGAAAGCAAATAGGTTGTCTGCGGTGGGGGCACTGACATATACGGGAGGCTCTCAAAGTGTACACACAATCATTAAAATTACGATAATTCAAGTTATATGTTTCTAGCATGAAAATTTTGAAGTGGATCAGATTAATCTTGATTCTAATGTCATTGTCTTAATCCAAACAAAACGTGAATCATGATTTCTCTAAGGGTTAAAAGGTTGATTAGTTGCTGTGAAATTACATGATCAATAAAAATAACGTATCATTCAAAATTGTTGTCGCATATCTTCAAACTAAGGGTTTCTAATTATGTAGGAAGCTGCCACTGGACAAGTACCGGGCCCGGCCGTTGTCTATAACAAGACATTTGTTAAGGTTGTGGATCGAGATAAAGTAATTAAGAATCTTTCCCCGGAAGATCAGTGCGCTCAATATCAGGTTTGTTCATATCATTTTTGAATTACTACATAATGATCACTTCAAAATTATTAAGTGTTGAAAATTTTCGTATGTTGATAAGATACCACGAGGCCCTACTTGAGCAGGACAAACGTAGGGTTGAGGATCCAGATTTCATGGAAATGGACGAGTTCATGCTGTGGTCCCAAGCACAGGGAGGGCCAAACAAGAAAGGCCGGCTGACTGGAATGAACCACTTGTCGAGAAGCTCTGTCTCATTGCCTTCTAGTGCAGGGTCGAACGCTGCTCAAAGCTCATATTCTGCTGGTCTAAGGGAGGACAATGATATCAAGCAACTGAAGGATGAGATGTCTCACCTGAAAACTTATCAGCAACAAGTGCTCGAAACAGTGCAACAAATGTTCCAAATGATGCAGGCACAGAGCAACGGGAAAGGTGTGCAGGGGCCGAGTAATGCGGATGAGAGTGAAGACGGTGGTGGCGACTGAGGTACGTTTACAATCAAATACTTGTAATCTTTTAGTTTGAAGTTATATTAAATGTTGCTTTTTTCTTTTGTGCAGGTTAAATACTTTCATGTTGGTGTTCCTGGGCCGTGTTTAGTGGTTGTTTAGGTAAGGGATTTTAATTTTGTTGGATGTCGGTAGTTCTGCTTTGTTTTACAATTTGAAAACCGGATAAATTACTTAAGTTTGAGGATGTTCGCATTTGAAGTATTGGATTTTTAGATTACGGTTCGGAATTGTTAACATGTGGATTGACATATTTATGGTTTGGCTCATTGGAAATTAAGGTGTGGATCAAATTATTTATGGTTTGGCTCATTTGAAGTTAATGTGTGCATCGAACAATTTATGGTTTGGTTGATTTACATTTGGGAAATTGCTACAGAATTTGTAGAATTACAGTAAACAGGTTTTTGGAATTAGGGGGAAAAAACATTTGGCCAAAAAAAGAAAAACAATTTATTTCGTAATATTTTCCACCGACGGAAAACCGACGGCAGACCCCATCGGTAAAATTTAAAAAAAATAACCGTTACATATCCCAACGGAAGAAAGTCGTTGCTATCCTGTCGGTACACCGACGGAAAACCGACGGAAAAACCCCGTCAGTAATATTTCAAAAAAATAGTCGTTACATATTCCTACGGAAGAAGACCTTCGGTACACTGTCGGAACAAATCTTCCGATGGGAGACCAACGGAATCAGTCCCGTCGGTATCGTCCGCTGGTGAAAGCCGTTGCCATTTCCAAACGGCAATGCCAGTCAGTAATTCATGGGAAAACCGTCGGTAAATTTCCGATGGAAGACCAACGGCGGACACCGTCGGTATGTTCGCTCGTCAGCATCACCAACCTCCGTCGGGAAGTCATCGGCGTACCGTTAGAAAGTGTTGACCGACGGATAACCGACGGGAATTACCCATCGGTGGGCTATTCCGATGATGGGTTAGCCGACGGATGGTTTTCCACCGGTTTCCCGTCGGATAGCCGTTGGAAATCTCAAATTCCGACGGCCAACCGACGGAATTTTCAAAAATTCTGTCGGTTTTCCGGCTTTTTCTTATAGTGATATCCGCTTTAGTACTTTCCTTTTGCAAATCACAGACAATCTTTGAATCATAAACGAACTTTGGCAACACTTCTTTATATGCTCTTGTTTGATTATGTGATTACTTTAACTGCACATGTATAAGAACTCCCCTAATCAATATGACTTATAGGACTCAACCATTTAGGTGAAATGGTTCATGGAACGAGCCCTATATCAAATAAGTCATGATTAGAAATCACTCCAAGCCGATGAATCCTAAAGACAGTAGGAGTGTCGACTTGACTCGTTCGAGGCTTGCTCATGTGATCACGCCCTTAAGAAGGACCACCTTGTTTCATGGGGTGCAAAGTGTATTGTTTGTAACATCCCGCTCGTCCAACCTTTCCAAGGTACGCCTTCACGGGTGAGCTATGTGCGCTTTTAATTATATAATTATGTGAATTCTGCGTTTATTATACTTACTTTGTGATATATTTGAATTACTTGAAACTTATTTGACCTTATATGATTTACTTATACATGTTCGTCTTCTTTGTTTCGTTCTTGCCCCGTTTGTGTCAATTTTCATTTTCGATTTTTGTGATTACGTGCTATGTGTGATTTATATGTGTTATGAATGTGTCTTTATGTTCGTCACTTGTTTTTGAGTTCGTTTGATACGGTTTTGAAACCGTTTTATGTTTTAGGGACATAAGGGCCTAACGAGCTTTAGCGCACCTTGTGTTCCGGAAGGCGTAACTTGAGCTCGGGAATTCGGATTCGAATTCCGGAAGATGCGTTGGACTCGCAAAGAAGAAATCAAGATGAAGAATCAAGATTCATATTTTTCTAAGCCCATTTGATTCCCCGTTTTTCAACCGAAACGAGCCCTTTACGCTTAAGAACTACCCTTTTGACCTAATTAAGCTTTGTGGACCCCACTTAAACCCCAACTAAGCCTTAACCATGATTTGAGCCATGAGTTAACACCCCATTTCAGTCCCTTAACCCAAGGGAACCGATCCATTCTCCTCTCCCCCATAATAACGATCAGCTCCAAGCAAGGAAGGAAGGAAGAAAACCCCCTTTGGCCATTTTGAAGAAAACTGATCCAAATCTTCCAAAATTCGAAAGGTAAGTTTATGATTGTAATCTACACTTTCTCTTCTCTCTTTTATGTGGATTTGAGCTGATTTCATTGGTTGATTCATGAGTTCTAGCAAGCATGTGAATAGTAGAGATTGGATGAATTTGATGATTCTTGTTTCCATTCTTGTTTCCTTGAATCTTGGTGATTATATGTTGCTCCTATGAAATGATTCTAAGTATTTATTACATCTTATTCCTTGGTAGGTGGGTTATGAATGATTGGCCATTGATGAATGCTTGAGAATTGGATGTTATAGCTTGATACATTCCCTCCCCTTTCTTGCTTTGTTTCTTGCAATTTTTGGAGCTGAAGTTGTTGCTACTTGTATGGCATGAATATATGATAAATTGATGTTAAGTCCATGCTTGGTTTATGTGGTTTTGGTGGCTTAAGAGACTCCTTCAAGCAAGAACCGAAATGCCCTATTTTTCCCCTCAAATTCGGACTTGCTACGTTAAAAAATTTCCAGGCCAAACGCATGACACGGCCGTGTCATGTTATAACTGGAAATGGACACGGCCGTGTCAAGCTCTCGACTTTGGGTCCTGATTTTATTTAAACCGGACACAGCTGTGTCCGATTCCTTTGCATTTTGGTCGAGGCCGTGTCCACTTAGTAGGTGATGGCCGGGAGGAGTTTCTTTCATCGTTTCGTTGCTTCTTGTTGATCTTTCTTGCCTCGTTTATGATGTGTACGCATGATTAACTTGTTGTATGATGTGTTAAGCTTGATCTCGTGAATTTATGGTTTATTCTTTGCCCTCGGTTATGAGATAGGACCTTATATGCCTTGAATGCTCCTATATGACCTAATGTGGATTCATTTCATATTCTTTGCATCATAAACATATATACACATCCACCGAGCATCTAATGTGGTTCATATTGAGTCTAAGTTTGTCTTTTGTCTTTGCTTTGCCTTTAGGTTCGTTCCTTGGTTGACGAGGTTGTCTTTTAGGCGTCCGTTTGCTTCCTTTGTTCCCGTTGCTTCTCAGAGGTGAGGTTTCTTTCTTTTTAGCTATTATGACCTACAACCCAACATGTAATTTAAGCCCGCATGCGAACTATATATATGTATAAATAAGTGTTCGATATGTATTTTGCGGGAATTGGCCCATTTGCTATGAAATCTATTGAAAACGCTTTTATGTATAAGTAAGCTATTTTCGTTCTTTTGTTTTGAAAAGGGTTGGCGTGTGTTCGTGTTAAGTTTTGGCAAGATAAGCTTTTCGTGATAAGTATACGCTTTGTGAGATATGTGTGTGAGTTCTGTGATCAGTTTGGGCCCCGGAGTTGTGGGTAAGGGAGACCCGGGACGACCATGGGGTCGCCGGTTACGACCCCTGTGCACTTCTCCACCAACAGGAGACTTAGTTCTCCTATGCCGACGGAGCGCATTTTGGCTGGCCGTCGAAGGAACCGGGCGGGATCCTCCGGTTCATCAGTTTCTTTCTGTGGAGGGCGGAGAGGGGCACCTCTCTTCCCCAATGGTGTAAAGGTGGGATTGTTTTATGAGTTTTGCTTTGGTTTGAGTAAGTGTGTGAGAACTCGTTCTCGCCGTGTTGTTACGTTTATGTTTTGCTTTTGTATCCGATACGGTTTGTGAAACGGGGTGGACTTATAACTTCTAAAACTTGGTTGACTTTGGCCTTCGGCCCTAAACCTTTCTTCGTTTATATATATAGTATCATGGGTTAAAACCTTTTTGGAGTGCAAAAACCACACCCGGTTCATAAACACTTTCGATTTGAATATGCTATGCTCCTACTTATACGTATGTGTGCGTGTGTAGCCCCCTCACCAGTCTCTAGGACTGACCCTCGTTGTTTTTTCCCCTTTTTCCCCTTTTATCTTGAGCTTTGCAGGTGCTCGGTTGAGAGTTTGGCTGGGCGGCGGTCGTCTTTCGAGTCTTGGGAGTTGTTTGAGTCGTTGTAGAGTCCTTGCATTTGCATATTTACTTTTCCGCTTTGGTACTATGTATATTTGGTACTATATATAAATACTTATGAGCTGTGTTTTGGTAATTTGAAGCTTTGAATATTCCTTTTTGCCCAGGGTGGGCAAAGCATGTTGCACTATGTATATCTTGTTTTAAGCTTATATGTATGTAATTGGTTATGTTATGTGATCCTGTAGCTTCCGTACTTTTGATTTATTTTGTTGCGCACTCTGTTCAGGGTCTAGACCGCCTAGCCTAGAGTTGAATTTTGTTTGTCACCCGTTCGCCATGGTTTAATGCGGGAGCGGAGTTCCCATTTCGTTAACCATGTTGGGCTATGGTGCGGGGGATGTGGCGCCCTCTTCTCCGGGGTGTTACATCTGTAAGTGGTAACAGAGCTCTGGATTGTGAAACCCGAGCTCTAGCGTCGTGTCAGGTTTGTCTAGGTCGTTCGGCTTAGGATTATGTGATTGTTTGCATTCACTCTCATCTCGTACGTGAATTACTTGAATTATTTGGCTTAATATGTTAATAGTTCACATGAACATGTACTGAACCCTGCAAGCATCGACATTTTGGAATCATTTTTCTTATCTCAGGATGACTTCTTTGTACCAACATACATCATCAAAAGGAAGACAAGAGAAACAAGTTTCTTCGGTCTCAAAGAAGTTTGAAGGTTTTAATCCACCGAAATGGCTTGGGGGCGATAGTATTGAAGCCGAGGAGTGGCTATCCAGGATATTGTGGATTTGGGGAAGTTGTCCGGGAACTTCACAAACGAAAGTAAGATACACTTCCCGTTTACTACAAGGTGAAGCTTCAAAATGGTTCAAGGAAATAAAATCACATCTAAAGAAGTCCGGAGAAGAGCTCCATTGGGAAAGGTTTATCCGAGAATTTTGCTATACGTATATCCCTCCCAATGGATTGATTAGAAGACTTCAAGAATTCCTAGATCTGGAGCAAGGAGTGAAGATGATGGAGGATCTTGTAAAGGAGCTGGAAAGCTCGAGAGCTAACCAAGATTGCCCCAAGGTCCGGGGATATATACAAAGGCGTAGAGATGAGATTCAACAAGCTTTTCAAGGTTCACCGGTGCATGAATGGTCTGAGGAAGTTAGAAGTCTGGTTCAAGATGAAGTGAATAAGTAAGAGATGAAGTTTCACATTTCTAAGGTGGAATATAATCCAGGATCAAGCTTAAACTCAAACAAGAGGCCTATGTTCCGAGAGGAAACCCAAGAACTTCAAGATGTCGACTACACCAAGAAGAAGAAGCTTCAACCACTAACGATGGATTCGATACCTCTTCCATTGGAGATAATTCAATGTTCTTATTGTCAAGGCCCTAACCACACCGAAGAAGTTTGCCAAAAGAAGCTTGGGAGATGTTACAAGTGTGGGGAACCGGGACATATGGTGAGAAGTTGCCCGAAGACTAAGAATTCAAGGACTACAAAGAGCCGAAATTCCAAGACTCCAAGACAGGTCTGAGTTGATGCAAGTGGAGGCGAGGAGCTTGATGTCGAGATCAACATTTTACCATGGTGAAAGGTACACCAAACATTCATGGCACTACATACATGCATTTTATTTTAATTGGTGTTACTTTTGTTTTTCTTGTTGTTCTCGGTGCTTGCGTGTCTTTGTTATTACTTGCTTGCTTGTGGTTTCCCTTTTATTTTCTCTTTTATGTTGTCTCTCTCTTTGGAGAGAGGTTGGTGAGAAGAGTGTCGAGTGTTTGGTGAGTTGCGAGGGCCGAGCTTTCCTGGTGGCGGTTCTCTTCCGGCGGTTGTTCTTGAAGGCGCCTAGTTCTGTTAAGGTAATGGTGTTACCATAGGCGTGGGTAGTTGTTTGTAGGAGGTCCATTCAGGGCTCAACGGTATCTACGGGTGTTAGATGGAAGTTGTGGGTAAGGGAGACCCGGGACGACCATGGGGTCGCCGGTTATGACCCCTGTGCACTTCTCCACTAATGGGAGACTTAGTTCTCCTATGCCGACGGAGCGCATTTTGGCTGGCCATCGAAGGAACCGGGCGGGATCCTCCGGTTCATCAGTTTCGTTCTGTGGAGGGCGGAGAGGGGCACCTCTCTTCCCCAATGGTGCAAAGGTGGGATTGTTTTATGATTTTTGCTTTGGTTTGAGTAAGTGTGTGAGAACTCGTTCTCGCCGTGTTGTTACGTTTATGTTTTGCTTTTGTATCCAATACGGTTTGTGAAACAGGGTGGACTTATAACTTCTAAAACTTGGTTGACTTTGGCCTTCGGCCCTAAACCTTTCTTCGTTTATATATATAGTTTCACGGGTTAAAACCTTTTTGGAGTGCAAAAACCACACCCGGTTCATAAACACTTTCGATATGAATATGCTATGCTCCTACTTATACGTATGTGTGCGTGTGTAGCCCCCTCACCAGTCTCTAGGACTCACCCTCGTTGCTTCTTTCCCTTTTTCCCCTTTTGTCTTGAGCTTTGCAAGTGCTCGGTTGAGAGTTTGGCTAGGCGGCGGTCGTCTTTCGAGTCTTGGGAGTTGTTCGAGTCGTTGTTGAGTCCTTGCATTTGCATATTTACTTTTCCGCTTTGGTACTATGTATATTTGGTACTATGTATAAATACTTATGAGCTGTGTTTTGGTAATTTGAAGCTTTGAATATTCCTTTTTGCCCAGGGTGGGCAAAACATGTTGCACTATGTATATCTTGTTTTAAGCTTATATGTATGTAATTGGTTATGTTATGTGATCCTGTAGCTTCCGCACTTTTGATTTATTTTGTTGCGCACTCTCTTCAGGGTCTAGACCGCCTAGCCTAAAGTTTAATTTTGTTTATCACCCGTTCGCCATGGTTCAATGCGGGAGCGGAGTTCCCATTTCGTTAACCGTGTTGGGCTATGGTGCGGGGGATGTGGCGCCCTCCGCTCCGGGGTGTTACATTGTTGATACGTGCGTGATACATGGGGGTGCTTACTTATTCTGAGTAAGTACATTGAGGTGTCCCGTGTGAGAAGATTCCTAAATGGGAAAGGAAGTTTCTATTTTTGGAAATAGAAACTTCCAGATTAGGAAATATCTCACGAGTCATTGATGTGATTAATTAATCCTTAGACTTGAGGTTCCATTGATACTTTATGAGCTAACTTTGTAGTCTTAAGTGTAAGCTTTAAAGGGTGTCGCCTTAGACAACTTATTCAAAGCTTATGCTGGGACTGCATAAGTGGCACATGAAAGTATATGAGAATCGATAAAGGACCTACACTTGTATTAGCAAGTTGATCTCTTTTTTCTGTAAGTCATTCATATGCCATCTAGGAGTCCTTGGCCAAGGCAGTGGATCAAGACATTAAGAAATGAGTTTCTTTGATTAAGATCAATGGACATCAAATGCACTTAACTTTAAGATCAAGATTATTAGGATTCTAATTATTCCCTTGCCCTAGATCTTGATTGAGAGATGGGACGTAGGAGGATTGTATCTCACATGAATTAATGACTTAAAAGTTCTTTCGAATTGAGACATTCTTATTCGGCTAGGGGTCATACACCTGTTGCTAGACTATGGGCGTGTGATCTATGGATTGATTAATTAATTGGGAATTAATTAATCAGGGTCACTGCTAATTGAATTAAGAACCTAGAGGGTCACACATAACAACCCAGTCACGTGACTTAAGGCTTGAATCGATTAAACGAATTGATCGAACAAATAGGAGATTGGTGGGGACCACACACATGTGAAGCACGTGTGGGACACGTGTCCCAAGTGACACGTGTCACGCGATAGTGTATGTTTAAATAATTAATATTGATTAATTATTTAATGGACTTTAATTTAATTATGAATTAATATTAAAGTTCTAATTTGGAGATTTTAAGTCTAATAAATAATTAATTATGAATTAATTAATTATTGGTTTTAAGATATTTATTTTAAATAAATAAAGTAAATTAAAATATCTAAGAGAGTTGGATATTTAATTCTTGCTTGACAAGTTGGTCAAAAGAAGACTTTTGGCCAAAGTAAGAGTCTTTCTCTCCAAGCAAGAAATCTCTTACCAAAAGGGTTTTGGAAATTCTTGTTAATCAAGACTTGGGGTTCGAACCCCTAGCCTCTTAATAATTAGGGTTCGAACCCCTTAGGGGTTACTGCAAAAATTCTCCTTCTCCAAATTATACACTAAACCCTAGAGCCTAAACACCGAATGTAGAACTAGCATCCTCCCTATTCGGATCGTGGTCGAGGTTGGTGGATTAATTCTCTAGAGGGCTACTATCGTGAAGTCTTGTAAGATTCGAAGGAGCTTTTGGGGACAAACCATGTGAAGAGCATTCTTGGGCGGCTAGAACGTGTCAAGAAAGCTACTATCTAAGTGAGTTTCTTGATCTCTACGAATTTGGAAATAGGAATTGCAAGATTCAATTCTATCTTTTGGGAAAATTTTTAAATTTTTGCTGCGTTTCTGTTTCGTTTTCCCAACAACCTTCTCACCGGTTGTAATGCAAAAGTATATTTGGATCATGCTTGCCATAGCTGCGTATTGTGACTACGAGATATGGCAAATGGATGTGAAAACTGTCTTTCTCAATGGAAACATTGATAAAGATATTTATATATAACAGCCCATAGGTTTCACATTCAGTGGGAGTGAGCAAAAGGTTTGCAAACTCCAAAGATCAATCTATGGATTGAAACAGGCTTCTAGGAATTGGAACATTCGTTTTGATGAAGCAGTCAAAACATTTAGCTTTGTTCAAAATTCGAATGAGCCATGCGTGTATAGAAAGAAATAGGAGACTTCAGTGCAATTCTTGGTACTTTACTTTGATGACATTCTTCTGATTGGGAATTCGAAGGATGACAAGAAAGTTACCAAGTCTTGGTTATCGAACCAATTCGAGATGAAAGATCTTGGTGATGCGTCTTACATTCTCGCCATAAAGATCTATAGAGATAGATTTAAGAGATTGATAGGACTATCAAAATCAATGCACATAGACAAAGTGCTGAAACGGTTCAGCATGGAGGATGCGAAGAATAAGATTCTTTCTATGAGTGTCGGAACACGTCTTTCTAAGAAGATGTGTCCTAAGACAAATCTTGAGAAAGAAAGAATGACTCATGTGCCTTATGGCTCAGCAATAGGTAGCATAATGTATGCAATGCTATGTACTCGACCGAATGTGGCTTATGCACTTAGTGTTATGAGTCGTTTCCAATCGGACCCTGGAGAAGGTCATTGGACTGCCCTGAAGAACATCCTAAAGTACTTAAGAAGTACAAAGGATTTGTTCTTAGTATACGGAGGACAGAAAGATCTAATAGTCAAAGGATACTGCAATGTAAGTTTTACATCTGACTTAGATGATTTTAAGTCAATGTCAGAATAAATTTTATGTCTTAACGGCAGAGCAGTAAGTTGGAAAAGTTCAAAACAATCGACCACCGCAGATTTGACCACTGAGCCGAATAACTAGCTACAAATGATGCAGCTAACGAAGGTGTTGGATTAGAAACTTCATTCAAGAGTTGAATGTCGTTCCTAGCATGAAAGACCTCATTACTGTGTTTTGTGACAACATTGGGGCGGTTGCTCAAGCAAGAGAACCAAGATCTCACCAACGGACCATACACATTATGAGGAGGTATCACCTAATCCGTGATATCATCAAACGAGGTGATGTGCAAATAGAGAGGGTCGCATCAGCAAAGAATGTGGCAAATCCACTTACTAAACCCCTTAGTCGAGAAGAATTCGAAGGTTATCTTGCGAAGATGGGACTTAGATTAGCTTTTGAGTGGCTTTGACATGCAAGTGGGAGATTGTTAGGAATAGTGCCCCGAAAGCCGATGTAATAGTCTACTTAGTACTTTTCTTTTTGTAAATCACAGACAATCTTTGAATAATAAACGAACCAAGGCTTCACTTCTTTATATGCTCTTGTTTGATTATGTGTTTACTTTAGCTGTGCATGTATAAGAACTCCCCTAATTAATATGAATTATAGGACTCAACCATTTAGGTGAAGTGATTCATGAGACGAGCCCTAAATCACTTAAGTGATGATTAGAAATCACTCCAAGCCGATGAGTCCAAAAGACAGTGGGAGTGGCAATATGACTCGTTCAAGGCTTGCTCGTGTGATCACGCCCTTAAGAAGGACCATCTGGTTTCATGGGGTGCAAAGTGTATTGATTGAACGTGCGTGATACGTGGGGGTGCTTACTTATTCTAAGTAGGTACACTGAGGTGTCCCGTGTGAGAAGATTCCTAAATGAGAAAGGAAGTTTCTATTTCTGGAATAGAAAATTCAAAATTAGGAAATATCTCACGAGTTATTGATGTGATTAAGTAGTCCTTAGACTTGAGATTCCATCGATGCTTTGCGGGCTAACTCTGTAGTCTCAGGTATGAGCTTTAAAAGGTGTCGCGTTAGACAACAAGTGGCACATGGAAGCATATGAGAATCAATAAAGGACCTACACTTGTGAAAAAAGTTAATCTCTTATTATGTAAGTCATTCATATACCATAACGGAGTCCTTGACCAAGGCAGTAGATCGAGATCAAGAAATGGGTTTCTTGTATCGAGATCAAATGGATATGAAATGCACTTAACTTTAAGATCGAGATTATTAGGGATCTGAATTATTCCCTTGCCCTAGATCTTGATTGAGAGATAGGATGTAGGAGTATTTTATCTCACATATGGCAATGACTTAAAGGTTCTTTCGAATTGAGATATGCTTATTCAGCTAGGGGTCACCACCTGGTACTAGATCATGGTAGTGTGATCTGTGGACTGATTAATTAATTAGGGGCACTGCTAATTGAATTAAGAACCTAGAGGGTCATACACAAATGCCCGGTCACGAGGGTTAAGGCTTAAATTGATTAAATAAGTTGATCGAACCAAGAAGAGATTGGTTAGGAGCCACACGTGTGGCACACGTGTGGGGCACGTGTCTCGAAGTGACACGTGTCACTTTGTTGTGATAATTAAATGATTAATTTGATTAATTATTTAATGGACTTTAATTTAATTATGAATTAATATTAAAGTTCTAATTTGGAGAATTTAAGTCTAATAAATAATTGATTATGAATTAATTAATTATTAGCTTCAAGTTATTTATTATGAATAAATAAAATTAATTAAAATATCTAAAAGAGTTAGATATTATATTCTTGCTTGACAAGTTGGTCAAAATGAGACTTTTGGTCAAAGTAAGAGTCTCTCTCTCCAAGCAAGGAATATACTAGCTAGTGGGCAAAAATCCTATCCCTAAAAGGAGATGGGGTTCGAACCCCATAGCTATAAATACAAGGGGTTTGAACCCCTTGAGAGTTGATAGCAAAATTCTCCTTCTCCATATTATATCACATAAACCCTAGAGCCTAAACACTAAACATAGAACTAGCATCCTCCCTGTTTAGATCGTGATCGAGGTTGGTGTGGACTATTTTTCTAGAGGGCTGCTTTCGTGGAGTCTTGAAAGATTCGAAGGAGTTTGGGGACTTGCCGCTTGAAGAGCGTTTGTGGGCAGCTCAAACGTGTCAAGAAAGCGTTGATCTAAGTGAGCTTCTTAGAACCCTACGAATTGGGAATAAGAATTGCAAGATTCGATCTTCTTTTGAGAAAATTTTTAAATTCCGCTGCATTACTGTTTCGTGTTTTTCCAACACGGATATTTGTAGTATTACGCATAGTGCCCTAAAATCAGAGTTAGGTCCATTGGACTGGCTCGAGGCTTCTCGTGGAATACTAGCACTCGGCCCTCCGCGGCGGCTGCCACAGCTTTGGCTTGACACTGCTCAAGCTAAGCATCTAGGTCGGGCCTAGAGTAGACCATGAGAAGGGAGCCCCAACTTGGTTATCCCCTGCCCAGTTTTGAGCATCGCTTGGGCTAGCTGCTCCTTGAACGTGTTGGATCTCACGCCCATTTGGGCCAAAAACTCTGTCGGTTCTAAGTCTCATTCTCGCAAGGCTTCTGTTCGAGTTTTTCCCACAGACGATGCCAAAATGATCGAGTTAAATATCCGTTTACCTGTTGCTCGAAGGTAATCCGACCGACCACTTAGAATTTACATTTGTGTGTGGAACTTAACCGGTCTAGAGAGTTGTGAGAATTAGCAAATGTGAACTGAAGGCCGAATAAAGACTGGAAGGGTTTTATCCTAGGTCGGCACTCCGATGCTCAAGTCAGTATTCGATCTAAATAAGAGAGATTCGAGTTAACTAATTGTGCATTAAATTGAGCTTACTTAACAGAGTTAATGAGGGGTATTTATACCTCAAGGCATTGACGTTGTTGGGCCGAAGATGCTCTTCAAGAACCGTACAAATCACTGTTCAGCTATTTAATGCTAACGGCAGCATGGGGGCCCCTCAATTGTACTATGTTTCCAGAGGTTTGAATGGTCAAAGATGTGAGGTCGTGATACTCGACTAAGCTCACATGGGGCTTTGGTCGAACATTTTGAGTCCTCTCGACCCTGCCATTGGCTACTTTTAGATTAAGTAGAACAACAAGACTCGACTGCCAAGTAGAAGGGGGCCTTCCCATCGACTCACCTGCAGATGACATGTGGCGAGGCAGGAAAGGCCCACGTCATGTGACACCCCGTTGTAAAGTCGATACAGGTAATTATGTGATTTACTATTATTTGCACTAAATTTAATTTTTATCTGAATTATATGATTTTATTTGAATTGAATTCCTACTTGAATTATATGCATAATTGAATTTTGGCTTGACTGAACCCCGTACCTTTTGAACCGAACCAGCTTGAACCGGAAAGCCTTGAACTGAACCCGTGAACCCAACCGGTTCAGCCCTTAAAGGCTGAACCATTTCTTCCTTACTCTCATTCACGTAACATAGCAGCAAAGTTCATCTCCAAGAGAAGCCAAAGGACCAAGTTCAATCTTCCAACCTTAAGAGCCAAGTTCTCCCTCGTTTCTTCACCTTTCCTCGAACTTAAGTATGTTTCGGAAACCCCTTGTCGAGCTCTTCGTTTCCATGGATTAATTCTGAATTTGGAGTGGTATTTGTATGCTTTTGGTCACCTACGTGAATAGTAAGGGTTTGGTTAATTTGTTGAATATGTGACTTATGCTTGTTATATTTGAATTCTAGCTTCATAATGGTGTTATACACGTTGAATATGTTATATTTATTGCAAGAAAGCAAGTGTTAGTTGAGTATTCAATGTGTTCATGTGTTTGAGTTTGAATTTGCATTCATTGATCATTAGCATTAATTCTCGTTTTTCTTGAGTTATTTGAGTGCCAACTTGTACTGAGTGATTTATATGAATTGTTTGCATGATGTGGTAAGTTGTTGCAGCTCTTTGGTATTGGTTTTAGCCATCTTTGGCCAAAAATGGAGCTTCCCCTGTTGTTGTAATGAAACTAATCTGCTTTGTTTTTCGAACCAGGCTGGAACGGCTATTCCCATCCCAGCTTCAAACTGGGAACGGCCCTTCCGGGCATTTTCAATGTATTCTGCCGAAAATGGGAACGACCGTTCCGAGTTTGTACTGGGGATGGGAAGGGCCGTTTCCAAGGCCAAATCGTTACAGACGCGTGGGGAGCAATCGGGTATCTGGGAACGACCCTTCCCATTTTGAACTAAGGGCCGGAACAGTCGTTCCCATATTCCAGAAACTTTAAGCGAAAACGGGAACAGTCGTTCCCTATAATGAAAGGGACGTTCCCATCCTTCCCGAAACCTGGGAGCTGCTACTGCTTCTTAATTGCTTAATTATGCTTTTGAATAACATTTATTGTTAATCTTTTGCATGTTTAATGCTATAACTTGATTTTAATTGCTTGATAAATTGTAAATAATTGTTATATGCTATGTTTTGTGAATTTTATGATATATTTTATAACATTTTGCATTCAAGCATAAGTCATGCATTGTGCCGAGTGTCTTCTTTGGTTCATATAGTGTCTAAGTCTTAGGCTCTAGTGTTTTCTTTTCAGACGGTGCTGTCGGGGACAAGCCCGAGGCATAGCTTGATCACTTCCACTCCTTTCTTTTCTACACACAAGGTGAGGTTTAGGATTTTGTATAGTTAAAGACCTAAAGCCTTATGTGACGTTTTCGAGCCTCGCATATGACTATATATTATGTATATAGATAAATAAGTGTTGAATAGAATATGGTTATGATCTTGTGAACAAGTTTGATTTTGAAAAAATTACTAAATAGGCGTATGTAAGCTACTTTGGAAAGTCTTTTCTGTTCAAGTTTAGCGAGTATTGCCATGAAAGATTGGTATGTGTTTGTTATGTGAATGTGGATCCAAGGAGCTATGGGTAAGGAATCCCCGGGATGGTTTTGGGCCGTCGGGGCTCGGCCTGTGCATAGTCTCCATCCAAGGTATCACGTGCGACCCCGGGAGCTAGGGAAGGCATGGTATTTTGATGCCTTCGGTGTAAGAACCGGGGAGGGCACGTTGTGGGTTAGCTACCCCTCGTGAGTTTGTTAATGTTACGGATGGTTTAGGGCCGCCGGTGGCTCTTCCATCATCGGAGTAGTGGTTGGATATGTTTTGATTTATGTTTTATTTGTTCTGAGGAGTAAAGGTTGGAAGCTTGTTCTCGCCGAGCGTGTGCTGTGTTATGATTTGGGAATTATGAATTGGAATAGAGTTTGTGAAAAATGGTTTTGAATATGTATATGTTTGTTTTGAAAGTTTGGTTTGTAAAACCTATTTCGGTTCATAAGTCCACCTTTTGATATGTGTTTTGCTTTATATATATAGGGTATGGGTGTGGGTGTGGGTGTGGGTGTGCATTAGCCCCCTCACTCAGTCAGTTGACTGACCCCTCGTTTACTCTTTTAGTTGCAGGTTTTGGACTTAAGCTAGGCGGAGAAGTGTGTCTACCTTTGTACTTGTCGGTCTAGGTCTCATTAGATGCATCTACTTCCATACACTTTATATCATTTTGTATATGTATAGCTTATGGCTTGAAGTTTTAAATACTTATGTTTTGTTTAGGCCGTGATGGCAATTGTACAGGGTTTGAATGTTGGTACCTAAATGTAAATACAATCTGTATATATATGTGTTGGTACCTATACGTATCTATGATATGCATCTACTACTTGTTTGGTTTAATTTATCCGCTTCCGCATACTCTGGTTGTGTTTAGCTCCGTCTAGCCTAGTGAGTGTGTTGGTCTCCCGTTCGCTATGATTCGGATTCGGGTACAGACTTTCCATTTCATATTCGGGTTTGGATTCTAGTGCGGGGGATGTGGTCCCTACATGTGGGTGCTACATCCTTAAGTGGAATCAGAGCGTGGTTGCAAAACCGGGCTCTAGTGTCGTGGAGTCTCTCTAGGTCGTACGGCTTAGGACAACTTGATTATGTAACTATGTGCTTATGTGATCATATGACTTGATTATTTGATTACTTGATTACTTAGCTAATTGATTACTTGAATACTTGTTTAATTTATTAATTGTACACTTGATCATGTACTAATCTACATGCATCCATATTGTTTGAATTTGTGATTTTCAGGATGCCTCCAAGAAGATAAAATCGTGAACAAACCCCTGATCTAAATCAACCGGCTCCGCAAAATGCACTTCCGTCGCCACCTATGAATGCTGAGAATATTGTTCAAGCCCTACTCAATCAACTTCAATAAAATCAAAGGGACCAACCACCTCTGGTTGAAGGGCAAGAAATCTCCGCCGTGTATAAGGACTTCCGAAACAATAATCCTCCAAAGTGGTACGGAGGAGATGACATTAAAGCGGAGGAATAGTTGTCCGAGATTCGAGGAATTTGGAAGATATGTCCGGGGAGTTCTCACGACAAAGCCATTTGCACGGGTTGTTTTATTCAAGGGCAAGCGGTTATTTGGCTCAGAAGTGTACGTTCCAAATTAAAAAGGACCGGGATGGAGTTCAATTGGGAGACTTTTGTGCAGGAATTCCATGAGAAGTATATTCTTCATAGTGCACAAGAGCGTCGCCTTCAAGAGCTCTCTGACTTGGAATAAGGAAATCGGACGGTGGAGGAGTATATATTGGAGTTTGAGAGGCTTACACCCTATGCCACTCATATTACCGACAATGATACTCACAAGGGCTGGCAATTTCTTCATGGGCTTCGTCGTGATATTCAAGAGGCTCTCCAAGCCTCTAATGTGAGTACCTGGGCCAAAGTCACAAAAAGGACGATTCAAGTTGAGGCCCAAAGGATAAGATTGAAGCCTCCACCTTTCTCTTCTACTTACAGTTCGGGATCTGGTTCTGGATCGGATAAGAGGCCCGTTTCTTATGCTCCACGAGCTCCTGCTCCACCGGCTTTTCATCCCCAGGGTTTCAGGAACAAAAAGCCCCGTATTGCCGGTCCAATGGCACACCCTGCACCTCCAGTTTTACCGGCTCCGGCTCCGGCTCCACCTCATTGTGCCTATTGTCAGGGGAAACATCCGGTTGAGAAGTGTTGGAAGCTCTTGGGCAAATGCTATGTGTGCGGGTCTTCTGAGCACAAGATAGATACCTGCCCAAACAAGAGACCGGTTGTTCAGGATCGAGTTTATGCTCTTGATGGAGAGGAGGAAGCTGCTGACATCGATCCAAATGTCGTGATAGAAGGTACAATAAACATTCATGGCATATCACTACATGTATTATTTGATCCTGGGGCTACACATTCTTTTATTTCCCGGGATATTGTTGCTTCTTTGCCTTTGCTTGCTGATTTATCTGCGCATGTGTATGTAGTGAGTTCTCCGTTGGAGGTTGTTTGGAAGCAGACAGGGTGTTTCGGGAGTGTCCGGTGACTTTTGAAGGTCGAGTTTTTCCTGCAGACTTGATAGTAATGCCTATAAAAAAATATGGAACAATCCTTGGTATGGATTGGCTTTTCAAGCACCGAGCTAAGATGGATTGCCATGAGAAAAAGGTTTCTCTGGGCTCTATTGTATTTAAGGGTGAGAGGTTGAAGTCCAGCCCATTTGTGTCTTTTATGGAAGCAAGTAAGCTCCTCCGAGACGGCGCGACAGGTTTTGTGAACCGAAGGATCAAGCCAAACTTGAGGAGACGAAGGTCGTGGGAGAGTTTCCTGATGTTTTCCCTGGGAGTTTGGGTTCTTTACCGCCCGATAGGGACATCGAGTTTGTGGTCGACCTCTATCCCGGAGCTGAGCCTTTCTCTAAGACACCTTACCGGATGGCTCCAGCTGAGTTGAAAGAGTTGAAAACTCAGCTGGATGAGCTATTGGCTTGCGGTTACATCCGTCCGAGCACTTCTCCATGGGGTTCTCCTGTTTTATTGTGAAGAAGAAGGACGGGATTTTGAGGATGTGTATAGATTATCGTGAGTTGAACCGGATGACAGTGAAGAATAAGTATCCATTACATCACATCGAAGAGTTATTTGATATCTTACAAGGTTCACAGGTGTACTCTAAGTTAGATTTGAGGTAGGGATATTACCAACTTCGCATCCGGGAGAAAGATATTTCTAAGACTGCATTCAACACCCGATATGGACACTTCGAGTTTGTGGTAATGCCGTTTGGGTTGACTAATTCCCCGACCGTGTTCATGGATATGATGCACCGAGTTTTTAGACCGTTTCTTGATAAGTTTGTGGTGATTTTCATAGACGACATTTTGGTGTATTCTAAGTCCGCAGAAGAGCACGCATATCACCTCAGGATTGCCTTAGAGACATTTAGAGAGCACAACTTTATGCCAAATTTAGCAAGTGCGAGTTTTGGATCGACAGAGTAGCATTCCTAGGCCACATAATTTCAGGCAAGGGAATTGAAGTTGATCCCTTCAAGATTGAGACCGTGGCTCAGTGGGAACGACCGAAGAATACCTCCGAAGTAAGAAATTTTCTCGGGTTAGAGGGTTACTATAGGAGATTCGTGAAAGATTTCTCCAAGATTGTGTGCCCGTTGACTCAGTTAACAAAGAAGGAGGTAAGGTACGAGTGGGATGACGAGTGTGAGAGAAGTTTCCAAGCTTTGATGGAAAGATTAACTTCAGCACCAGTTCTTACCCTACCTGACGGATCCGAGGGTTATTCACTTTACACAGATGCTTCGAAGGAAGGACTCGGATGTGTATTGATGCAAAATGGCCGAGTGGTGGCCTATGCTTCTAGGAAGTTGAAGGAACACGAAAAGAACTACCCTACTCACGATCTTGAGCTTGCAACGGTTGTTTTGCCTTATTGAAGTGGCGCCACTACCTCTGCAGGACAACTTTTGAGATATTCACTGATTATAAGAGCCTCAAGTATCTCTTTACTCAGAAAGAACTAAATAACAGACAAAGGCATTGGATGGAATTCTTAGAAGATTATGATTGCACGATTCAGTATCATCCGGGCAAGGCTAATGTAGTGCCTGATGCTTTGGGCAGAAAAGCAAGTGTTTCAGGTTTAAGTGCAGAGTCTTCAGGGCAGGGTTCGGCAGTTGTGGTTTCGGTGGCTCAGTTAGCTAACATCACAGTTCAGCCGGATTTGAAACAAAGATTAACTGATGCTCAGGCTACAGATGCAGAGATTCAGAAATTAGTAGTTCGATCTAGAGTGGATCCCGAGACGAAGTTTGGGTTTGATGATTAGGGTTTGTGTCTCGGAAGACCTCAAGAGGTTAACACTTGAGGAAGGACACCGTTCTGGATATTCCATTCACCCCGGTGGTACTAAGATGTATCGAGATTTGAAGGAACTTTTCTGGTGCAATGGCATGAAGAGGGATGTCGCGAATTTCGTTAAGCGATGTCTCACGTGTCAAGTGGTGAAGGCAGAGCACCAGTAACTGTGAGGAACCCTTCAACCACTTCCGATTCCTAAATGGAAGTGGGTGCAAGTGACTATGGACTTCGTGTCCGGCTTGACGAGGTCAAGAGGAGGTTATGATGGAACATGGGTGATAGTCGACCGATTGACTAAGTCAACTCATTTTCTCAAGGTAAAGATGTCCTACAAGACTCCTAAACTAGCATACTTGTATTGTGATGAAATTATGAGACTTCATGGAGCGCCTGCTAGTATTGTTTCAGATCGTGATCCTCAGTTTACAGCCAATCTGGCAAGATCTGCGGAAAAGATTGGGAACGAGACTGAATTTTAGCACCGTTTTTCATCCTCAGACGGATGGACAATCAGAGAGATTGATCAGGTATTTGGAGAACTTGTTAAGAGCATGTGCTTTGGATTTCAAGGAAAAGTGGGACAAGCATTTAGCTCTGGTCGAGTTTACCTATAATAACAGTTATCAGACCTCTATTGGTATGGCTCCCTACGAGGCACTTTATGGAAGAAAGTGTAGATCGCCTCTCTTTTGGGATATTAAGGATTGGCGGTGGACAGAAGAGAACAAGCTCGAGAGACCAACACCTCGGGAGAAATTGGATAAAACCACTGCCAAGTTTAAGTTGATTCAACAGAGAATGAAGGCAGCTCAGGACCGTCAGAAGAGCTATGCAGATAAGAGGAGAAGGCCCCTTGAATTTGAAGTGGGAGATCGGGGTTTTCTTGAAAGCATCTCCGAGAAAGGGCTTTTCTCGAATAGGTCGAGATGGGAAGCTTAACCCGAGATACCTTGGACCTTTTGAAATCCTTAAGAAAATTGGAGAAGTGGCGTATAGGTTGGACCTACCGCCAAGGCTAACCGGGATACATAATGTATTTCATGTTTCACAACTCAGGAAATATTATCCCGATGAAGCAACCATACTCCCTGTT
Organism: Lantana camara; assembly: GCA_037501455.1. NCBI lineage: Eukaryota > Viridiplantae > Streptophyta > Magnoliopsida > Lamiales > Verbenaceae > Lantana > Lantana camara. The sequence continues at coordinate 59,922,386 of CM074857.1, read as the reverse complement.
GAAGAGGTACAACTTGAGACGGATTTAACGATAGTAAGGCACCCAGTTGAGATTCAAGACCGGAAGATGCAAGTGTTGAGAAGCAAACAGATTCCCTTAGTCTGGGTATTGTAGAGAGATCAGAAATCCGAAGAATCTACTTGGAAGACTGAGGAGAAAATGCGACAGTTGTACACGAATTTGTTCTCAGGTCAAGCAGTGAACCTGGGGACCAGGTTATCCGAAGGGGGGGAGGTTGTGACACCCCGTTGTACAGTCGGTACATGTAATTATGCGATTTACTATTATTTGTGCTAAATTTAATTTTTATCTGAATTATATGATTTTATTTGAATTAAATCCCTACTTGAATTATATGCATAATTGAATTTTGGCTTGACTGAACCCGTACCTTTTGAACCGGAAATCCTTGAACCAAACCAACTTGAACCGAAAAGCCTTAAACCAAACCAACTTGAACTGGAAAGCCTTGAACCGAGCCCGTGAACCGAACCGGTTCAGCCCTTAAAGGCAGAACCATTTCTTCCTTTCTCTCATTCACGTAACATAGCAGCAAAGTTCATCTCCAAGAGAAGCCAAAGCCCCAAGTTCAATCTTCCAACTTCAAGAGCCAAGTCCTCCCTCGTTTCTTCACCTTTCCTCGAACTTGAGTATGTTTCGGAAACCCCTTGTCGAGATCTTCGTTTCCATGGATTAATTCTGAATTTGGTGTGGTATTTGCATGCTTTTGATCACCTACGTGAATAGTAAGAGTTTGGTTAATTTGATGAATATGTGACCTATGCTTGTTATATTTGAATTCTAGCTTCATAATAGTGTTGTACATGTTGAATATGTTGTATTTATTGCAAGAAAGCAATTGAAAGTTGAGCATTCAATGTGTTCATGTGTTTGAGTTTGAATTTGCATTCATTGATCATTAGCATTAATTCTTGTTTTTCTTGAGTTATTTGAGTGCCAACTTGTTCTGAGTGATTTATATGAATTGTTTGCATGATGTGGTAAGTTGTTGCAGCTCTTTGGTATTGGTTTTAGCCATCTTTGGCCAAAAATGGAGCTTCCCCTGTTGTTATAATGAAACTGATCTACTCTGTTTTTCGAACTAGGCCGGAACGGCCGTTCCCGTCCCAGCTTTAAACTGGTAACGACCCTTCCGGACATTTTCAATGTATTCTGCCGAAAATTGGAAGGGTCGTTCCCAGTTTGTACTGGGGATGGGAAGGGTCGTTCCCAAGGTCAAATCGTTACAGACGCGCGGGGAGCAATCGGGTATCTGGGAACGGCCCTTCCTATTTTGAACTAAGGCCCGGAACGGCCGTTCCCATATTCCAGAAACTTTAAGCGAAAACGGGAACGGTCGTTCCCTACAGTGAAAGGGTCATTCCCAACCTTCCCGAAACCTGGGAGCTGCTACTGCTTCTTAATTGCTTAATTATGCTTTTGAATAACATTTATTGTTAATCTTTTGCATGTTTAATGCTATAACTTGATTTTAATTGCTTGATAAATTGTAAATAATTGTTATATGCTATGTTTTGTGAATTTTATGATATATTTTATAACATTTTGCATTCAAGCATAAGTCATGCATTGTGCCGAGTGTCTTCTTTGGTTCATATAGTGTCTAAGTCTTAGGCTCTAGTGTTTTCTTTTCAGACGGTGCTGTCGGGGACAAGCCCGAGGCATAGCTTGATCACTTCCACTCCTTTCTTTTCTACACACAAGGTGAGGTTTAGGATTTTGTATAGTTAAAGACCTAAAGCCTTATGTGACGTTTTCGAGCCGCGCATGTGACTATATATTATGTATATAGATAAATAAGTGTTGAATAGAATATGGTTATGATCTTGTGAACAAGTTTGATTTTGAAAATTTACTAAATAGGCGTATGTAAGCTACTTTGGAATGTCTTTTCTGTTCAAGTTTAGCGAGCTTTACCATGAAAGATTGGTATGTGTTTGTTATGTGAATGTGGATCTAAGGAGCTATGGGTAAGGAATCCCCGAGACGGTTTTGGGCCGTCGAGGCTCGGCCTGTGCATAGTCTTCATCCAAGGTATCACGTGTGACCCCGGGAGCTAGGTAAGGCGTGGTATTTTGATGCCTTCGGTGTAAGAACCGGGGAGGGCACGTTGTGGGTTAGTTACCCCTCGTGAGTTTGTTAATGTTGCGGATGGTTTAGGGCCGTCGGTGGCTCTTCCATCATCGGAGTAGTGGTTGGATATGTTTTGATTTATGTTTTATTTGTTCTGAGGAGTAAAGGTTGGAAGTTCGTTCTCGCCGAGCATGTGTTGTGTTATGATTTGGGAATTATGAATTGGAATAGAGTTTGTGAAAAATGGTTTTGAATATGTATATGTTTGTTTTGAAAGTTTGGTTTGTAAAACCTATTCCGGTTCATAAGTTCACCTTTTGATATGTGCTTTGCGTTATATATATAGGGTGTGGGTGTGAGTTAGGCCCCTCACTCAGTCAGTTGACTGACCCCTCGTTTACTCTTTTAGTTACAGGTTTTTGGACTTGAGCTAGGCGGAGAAGTGTGTCTACCTTTGCACTTATCGGTCTAGGTCTCGTTAGATGCATCTACTTCCTTGCACTTTATATCATTTTGTATGTGTATAACTTATGGCTTGAAGTTTTAAATACTTATGTTTTGTTTAGGTCGTGATGGCAATTGTACAGGGTTTGAATGTTGGTACCTATATGTAAATACGATCTGTATATATATGTACTGGTACCTATACGTATCTATGATATGCATCTACTACTTGTTTGATTTAATTTAGCCACTTTCGCATACTCTGGTTGTGTTTACCTCCGCCTAGCCTAGTGAGTGTGTTGGTCTCCCGTTCGTTATGATTAGGATTCGGGTACGGACTTTCCATTTCGTATTCGGGTTTGGATTCTAGTGCGGGGGATGTGGTCCCTACGTGTGGGTGCTACACGTCAGGTGTGGCGAAGGAAAATTACCCCCAAATTAATATGTTAGTGTGACACCCCGAACGTAGAGCCATCATATCTCCCGTACCAGTACACAGTACATTTACGAAATGGGCAATCCGTATACACACCAAGCACTAGCGAACGGGAGACACTCAAAACCCATGACTAACTAGGCGGCACTAAACGTACTGTCGTCAGAGGAAGCATACACTAGCGGAAGCGAATAAAGGATTAAACAAGTAGTGGTCGCGGACCGATAATATTTAAGGTATGCTAATTCAAATTTCATAACTTATCTATACATAAGCAAGTTATACGGGTCAAAACAAACATCCTACAGCTAGGCCGCACTGGCCATAGTTATCAAAAGTATAACAGTATTCAACTTATATCATTAATGTACATGCCATTAACAAAAGTAAGCTAACGGACTCACAGTAATCCTAGTTGGACTCAACTCTAAAGAGAAAAGGACTAGACACACACGCCGCCTAGTCGACTCCAACCTGCAACCAATAAAAGGAACAAGAAAGAGAGAGAAAGAGGGTCAGTCAAGTAACTGGTGAGGCGGGAACAATATACAAGGTATATAATGCAAGAGAAGAGATATGCAATACAATACAATGCAATCACCTTGACCCGATATAGTCCCCTTTTAATCTTCTAATACCGATACAATCATTTTAGATTCAAGAACAATTGGCCTATATCGAATTAAGGGTTTTCAATCAATCAATTTAGCACCGAGTTATGCCATTCTCCAACCTTTACTCCACAATCAAACACGATCAATAACAATAACAAGAAATCCTTCCTTCTTCCTCCGGGTGACGGAAAGGTTAATTAGACCCTTTCCGTCCAATAACACTCTAGTCATAGCCCATTTCGGTACTATGCTCCTTCAGCGTACCGGTCACAGTAGACACACATATTACGAACTACCTCCGATGATAATACGGGCCCCCATTGAGGTCGCGATTAAGGTTCTCCGTCGGCCCATTACCTCCCCGGATCACCTCATACACGTTGTCTCGGATCCCTTCCCAATGGAAATAAACCATTGAGGATTCATTTGACAAGCACTCGTTCATACTATGCATGTAAAACACTTTCGTTTCATTTGTTTGAAGTTATGAACTCACTCGAGAATATATATGTATAACGCCTTTAATACTTGCAACACGTTTTTAATAAAGTCAATAACATGGTAATCAATCACGTATCTATTATGGTATACATATACATATAATAGGCCACAAGCAAGGAGCAAAACCAATTCGTGTAGGTTATATAGGTATAGGCTATTGGTTGCAGCAAGAAGATAACCTCATCTGGATGACCTCGACAAAAAGGGCAGGAGAACAAGACAACCTAAACGTTCAGATCCACGGAAGGATGACCTGGACACACGACATAAGTACGGGTGACATTAGACTCTAATAAGACCAAATAAGGATGCTCGGCAATGAAGTGCGATGTCATAAGACAGGATAACATGTAATAAATGTCATAAAATGGCATGAACATGTTTATATGTATGATCAATGCCACATAATCCAATTAGACATATCATAGTGTCATATCATATACAAAGTAGCATGTATGTGGCTGAAAATCTAGAATAGATACTTTGAAAACAAAGGAAATGAGCTAGGGCAGATATAACAACAAGATCATGCAACATTCATACAAGCACATTTGTGCAGAAACTTTATTCAAGCACACGTTGTAGAAAATTCGTCATAACTTATTGCTCAGGAAGTGTAGCACCCCGACCGGAAAGGCGCCACATCCCCCGCACTATGAGCCTGATCCACGCATGAAATGGGAAGTCCATACATAAACCTAGCTCACAGCGAACGGGGACTCACTCACTCACTAGGCTAGGCGGGAACTAAACTTGCAACTAATTAAAACAATTTCAATAAAGCAAATGCATGTTCGGAAGCAAAATATATAATTAATCATAAATACAACGAGCAATTGACGGGGTTCATCTAACAAAGATTCCTAGTCCCGAAAATCCTTACATAAACGTTTGCAAATATACATTCTTGTGAGTTATCATGTGTACAAAAATGCGTATGAAGTGACTTAGACTTAAATATGAGATTTGACAGACTCAGAATCCCGCCTAGCACGCCAAACCTGCAAAAGAACTGAAAACAAAATCGGGTTCAGTCTATAGGAGACTGGTGGGTATAAATGGCATAATAATATAATACTGCAGAATTTAAACATCCACACATGCAAGCTATAATCCCGTACGAGGTTTTTAGAATATTTCCCAAGTGGGTGAAAACAAAATAAAACAACGCTCGGGATTACAACTATCAATTTAATTCAATCATTCAATCAGTCAAAACGTGAGCCCGGCGAGGGGGGTAAAATCTCCAACCTACACCTCGTGTGTGCAAAACTTTATTCATTAGTGATCATGCGACAGTCATTTCATTCGTTCGATCATTCAATCATTATCATTCATTCGTGCATCACAATTACTCCTTCTTCCTCCGGGTGGTGGACGCGCCGTTTAGGGTTGAAGTGTACCTTCCCGCCCCAACGATATTGTTCTCACTGGACAGGTTTTGTTCCTCTCTGCCGTGTACCGACCCAGGAGGACGCGTCTACCCAATCATTGACCAAAAGCATGAATTCCCCAATTGGCACTCAGCTCCCATTCCCCTCTAAAACTCCTAGCGAGGGCAGGTACCGCCGTTACAATGTGGTGGGACTAGTACAAGGAATCACCGTCGGCCCTTGCCTCCCCGGATAGCCACAAGCACTAAGTCCCTGGGCCCGTGCAATCAATCATGTCCTCGCCAAAACAATCGATAAGTGTTCATAAAAGATAAAGGTTTAACAATCAAAATCATAGACTCCTTGAAAATGACTCGATATATATATATATTACCTTTGGCTTGAAATATACATATTCGATTATATCGGGTCTGTTTTACCTAATAGAAGAGAAACCCACCTGTACGCCTCTTACCGAACAATACCAAGAAGAAAAGAAGACTCGAAGAAGCCTAAGAACCCAGCATCTCCGCCCTGGAGAAACTGTGCAAAGATAACAATATATTCGTGAGACTCAAGACTCTAAATGAACCAAATATGACGCACGGCGTGCAATGAACATGGTATGAATGCATAAGAAATGATATTAGGTAATGAACACGTTCATGTGCACTATTAACGTCTTTAAATCATATAGACGAGCCATTTATTCGTTTAAGGAAGCGTTCATAATCATTAAGCTCATAAATTCGCATTTCATACCAAATCAATTCATGAATTTCACATTTTATAACAATTCAACTCAAGAGTTCAAATAAAAGTCATAACGCATACTATAACACGTTTACAATTAAAGAATAGACAATTAATTACCTTCAATTTTAAAATAAATTGGGAATTAGAAAGAAACATGAAATAGATAACATTTTAATTTCCATAATTTAATTAAATCAATTAATATTTAACATAATATAATCATATATATACATAAATATATATAAAATCAGTCATGCATGCATGGACAAATTAGTGTAACCATTTCATGCATGCAACATTTTAACAAACCTAAACTTGCATGTAATATCTCTAACCTAACCATGCACGTACACTTACAACATAAAGCCCCTGCACCAAACAAATATTGCATGCATTTTATTAAACACATAATATATAGATATATATATACACGTACACCACAGGCATGCATAAATAATCACAAGTAAATTATACCATGCATGCAATTAGATTATAAATTATTCATGAATCAAAATTAATCCCATGCATGCACGTACTTCATGCATTTATATATGTTTAACCATGCAATATACATTAATAATCATGCAGGCGCAACTGGAAGAAAGGAGCAGCAGCTTCTGCAACACAACTACCCGGCCGGGCTTTTTCCATGAATAAAATCTCCCCGGCCGGGGAGTTACATTACAGACGCGAGACAGCAGCTTTAAACAAAGCTTTCCCCTGTTATGATTGTAATAAATTACAGCAGCAAGTAGCAGCAACATAAGGTAGAAGTTCAGCAGCAAAACAACACCAAAACTCCCACCAATTAACTGAAATTGCACAACCAACAGCAAGGAGAAATAGCAGCAGCTGACAGCAGCGTTTCAGACCAAAAACAGGGGCAAAACGGAAGGAAAACAGAGCAACAAACAATCCATTCCTTAGGCAAAATGATCAGGTATGTTTGTGCAACAAACAAGGCAAAAATGAGCAGCAAATGACAGCAAGAATCAGTCCCAAAACACAGCAGTAGCAGCACAACGTGAGGGAGAAAAATTCAGTCCCAAAATCTCATATTTTCAGTCCCGATTCCAAGCTCCAAACATGATGAGATTCATATACTTACACATCAATCAAATTAAAGTACAATCAGGTATACAAGAAGCTATACTGATCATGTTTCATGCCTCAAATCACATAGAATCGAACACATAACATGGATTCAAGAACTAAAGCTAAAACCTACTAATCACTCATGCCTTCAAATCTCCATGCATACAAGCTTAAAATTGGGGATGCATAGCTTAAAATGACACATATTAAATGTATATTACAACCCTAAGCTTACCTTGTGGCTTGGATGAAGTTTGGAAGAGATTTGAGCTTGAATCTCCAAGGTTGGCATGAGTTACGGGAATGACTGGAAGCAGAAGGTTTTGGCTGAATTTTCTCCAAGGAATGAGGGTTATCTCGGTTTGGGGTTAATTAAGGCTGATAGAGGGTTGAGTTAGGGTTCCAAGGAATCAAACCATGGTTAGTTTGGTCAAGGTTTGTGGAAGATATGGCCATTTTATTGAGCTGTAGCAGTTTTGGCGTCCGTGGCATGTTTCGGTTGAATTTCGGAGGTTCAAATGGTCTTAGAAAAATATGAGGTTAAGTTCATTAAACCCGAATTTTCGTTACGAGTTCAGCGAAGTTGACGAAACTCGAATCCGAGTTTCCTAGCTCAAGATATCACATACGGAACCAAGGGTGCGCTAATTGCTCGTTAGCCCCCGACTTGGTTCCACAATTCAAAATAAATTCGTTACCACGTCAAGCGAAGTCGAAAACATAAAACGAGCATATAATCATCGTCAAAACACATAAATCTACAACATACTAAATTTTCATAAATTTTCGATATCAAATCATATAAGAACGAGGCGCGTTTAAAACACTCATGCGCAAAACGTTAAAATATATAACATTTCAAAATAAATAATAAAATTTTAATCCATTTACAAATTACTTAAAAGGTCAACTGTTAAAATTTTGAAATTTAATAACATTAATTACGGATATACTTAATTAACATTAACCTTAATTTAACAATTTAAAATACCAAAACAATAAATTAAAATAAAATGAAATAAATTAAAATAATAACCATTTATAACAAAATTAAATATAAAACATTTATAAACATTTAATCACATAATTAAATAATTTAATTTGCGCAATTTATAAACACATAAGGCATATTCGAACGAATGAAAAACCGGGGCGTTACAGGGAGTATTTTAACGAACCGCAAAATTCCTAGTAAACTAGACAACCATGTCTTTCAAATGGTATAAGTCTCAATCCCTAGATGTTTCTATATCAATACAGATTACAGAGCAAAAGTGATGAAAAACATAATTAACGCTGCAGAAATACATTTCCAAAAAGTCTATTGTTACCCTATCAAATGAAGTCGGATTAATCTTAAAGTTTACGGGGATATACTCGATACGTTCATAAGTGCCCCTGTAAAACAGTTTTGAGAAATTCATACCTTTACTCACTCTTCTCAAGCCGTTAATCCAGACCATAAATCAGGGGACAGCTGAGTCGTTTCGAATTTTTCTCGGGTATCAAATGGACTCGGATTAACATAAAATTTGATGGACATAACCCTTAATATACTAGGAATATCCAGTAAAAACAGTTTTGAAAATTGAGGTCTTATGAGTTCGAAATTTACTTCGGAATTCTCTGCGTATAAGCTGTCAAGGTTTCGGTTTATGCACTCCACACTTTTAATCGAGCGAAATTCATCCGAAAACATCAAAACTCGTCCTCTAATCTTAGCCGCAATATTTCTAAACAAGTATAGCACATAAAGAATCAGATATGCATGCCTAAGTTTATAGATATTTATGTAAAATTACCGGTTTTTTATTAAAGTCACTACAACACAGCAACTCTGCTGCACTGACGCCTTTCAAAAACAGGTATGTTTACCATATCAAACGAAGTCGGAAAATTCTGAAACTTAAAAGGTATACTCCCAACACATATAGGTACTCCTCTGTAAAAACGTTTTGCAAAATTTGAAGGTTTAGCCCCTCTGCTCAGTCTGTACTTTCAGATTAGAAAACAGGGCAAAAACAGGGGATTGTAGCATCTTTTGGGATTTTTTCGAGGTATCAAACGGGCTCGGATAATTACGAAATTTGGAAAATATGTACTTTAATATGTTATTAATCTCCAGTTAAAACAGTTTTTGAAAACGGCATCGCACGAGCTCGGAATTTACATTTGAAATGACTGCACAGATCATAACTGCACCATAATTCACTTCAAATTTATACCTACATCATTCCCAAACCTTAGTATCTTGCAAACTCACACGGATTCAGACTGTTTAGCATTAAAACCATCAGATTTCATAATTCTAACAAGCTATGATTCATGTATTTAACTATGAAAGTTGACAGATTTCATTCAAGGCAACGGTTGCTCACTCTAGTCTGCAAGGTTCTAAGATTCTCATGTTTTTCTAACTTCCGGCATGCTTTGGATCATTCTCAAGTCATAAAATTCATCTAGCATGATCACATATTATGAATTCTAACATATGTTTGCAGGAAAATCATCACTCTATCAAGTTCAAATCCAACAGCACATATACAACATATATACACACACCAAGTCGGTCACCTGTTAGTTGCTGAATTCGAAGGACAAGGGGGACTCGCTAGCTAAGCAGTGGTGCTCGTAGTGTGCGTGATGGAGGGACGAGAGGGAGATGATGGTGAGGTAGGTGGTCTGTAATGGTTTGTGTGTATAGTGAGAGATCAGAGATGGCCAAAATGAGAATGAGAAATGGGAATTTTCCTTCTCCTTTTGTTTTGCATGATCAGATGGAATGATGTAGTGAAATTTTAATAAAATAACACAAAGAGGCACGTGTAATACAAAGGAAAGAAGTCAGCAAAATTTTCATTTCAAATTGCATTTAAATCCTTCTAAAATAAAGTTGAAACAATTGTCCCCTTTAATTTGTAGACAAAATTAATTAAGTCCAATTAGTCTTTCGTTATTTTTTCGAATGATGCAAACTCTCAGATTTTCCACTTTAGCACATAATTCGCCAAATTAAGTTTCGTTAAGTAATTAGGGATGCGGATTATAAGTAATGAAAATACAAATTAAACTCTCACGTAAGATATACCTAATTTATGATAATGCGGGGCGTCACAGTTAGGGTTGACATAACCAAACTCCCAAACTCCAGAGTTAAAGTTCGACTCTATCCGACTTCAGTTAGTTTGTTAAGATATATATAAAGGACCCCACCTTAACGAAATAAAATAGAAAGATAGAGCCTAAAAGCAAAAAAGTATTGGTTAAAATAATTAAATGTACTACTCCCTTACATATAATCTTCAACACCATGATATTCATTAGAAATGTAAATTTTAAAATAATCCATTTCACTGTAGCAAAATTTCCTAGCGAAATTGGACGAATGCGGCCTTTGAGGTGAGTCCAAATCCTCAAAATAATTTTTATCCAAGTCAGGACCATCAGATAAAGATCTCCTAAATGATTTTCAATTTCCTTCAAAAACGTTTTTCCAAATACTACCTTAATCTTTATTTTCATGAAAAACTCATTTATTGGCACTAGGGCCCATACTAGGTGTGTTAGTTGAAAATTCAATATTATTTTAATAATAAACTTACTTTACGGGTCTGACTAAGTGGGGGTTTGCACCTGATGAGTCTCAAAAAGTTATCACATAAAAGATTGATCATCCCGATTTTGAATTTCTCATCAAATTTTTTGTTTTTGCCTGACTTTGTGCAATTTCGGGGCTTTTTCTTCTTCTGATTAACCGGGAAAGTCGTTCTCTATAATCTTATCTACTATTGACTTTAAGCTTCTTGAGCATCCAAAAAGTCTTCATTCCTTAATCATCTAACAGTCTGTTCCACAAGGCAATAATTTTTTCTCAAGTATTTTCTTCTCCTACCTTCTTTTTTCTTCTTCAAGATCCCATTCCTTTTCTTGCTCTTGAATCGACGGAAGTCCCGAGCTATGAAAGATTCATGAGGTGTTGGGGCCGGGGAGAGGAGGGGAGGGGCCGCGAAGGGCGGTGTGGCGTGGGTCGGGCCGGGGGTAGTGATGGTGTCACGGCATGGAATGAGAGGGTCACCGCATTGAGGGATGGGTGTGTCGTGTTCTATAATAACCCAAGATTAAAAGGGTCCGAGTCCTGGGGTAGTTCTTGTTAGGTTATGGGCAATTAGGTTGCTTCCAATTTGGTCCGATGGAGGGTGGGCTTGGATTGAAGGTGGACCAGAACTTTGAGTGGGCTGAGACGATGATGGATCAACATAGACTGTTTCTAAAAAATTGTTTCTCTGCTCTGTTTAAAAGGCCCTAGGCTTGAGCCAAAAAATGTGGGCTTTCCTGATTGACAATTTCATAAACAATAGCTGACAAAGTTTTATAGACTAAATCCATTTGCAAAGCGTCCGTGTCTTTCGGTAGGGCTGTCAACGGGTCGGATTCGGGCCGGATCAGGGGATTCTGGATCCGAATCCGACAAGAGGATCCGACAACCGGATCCGAATCCGAATTCTATAGGATTCGGATTCATTTATTTTGAATACATGTATAATCGGATCGGATTATATCCGATTAAAGATCCGACCCGATTAGCAATAAAATTTAATTTTTTTATTTAACAAATTTAATATAAAGAATAAATATAATTACATAATATTAATAAATAATAATTATTTAGTGGATTATTTGATGATTTTATTTATATTTGTTTAAAATAAGTTAATTTAAACTTATTAATAAAGGAAACTATATACTTTTAGAGTAAATAATTCAAATTTTATTGTTGTTTAAAGTGATAATTATGTGAAAATTATAATTTTAGTCATTTTACTTAATATTATGTACTAGTAAATAATTTATTTTAATTAAATATTATATATATAATCGGATTCGGATTCTAAACGGATCGGATTCGTTAATTCCATATTCGCTCCATTTATTTCGGATAACGAATATTTATAATCGGGTATGATCCATCGGACATTTTTATCGGACGAATATACTAAAATTCGGATCGGATTCGGACCGGATTCGGATTAAAATCCGATCCATTGACAGCCCTATCTTTCGGGTTGGTAGGATTTTCCTCGAGATGATGTTCAATAGGCTGATTTTTAGTTTTTGGGACTCAAACCATGGTAAGGCCCACATCATTATTAGAGGTAAGTTTTGCACCGTGCCGCTCCTATGACAAGTTTTATCGGTTGCCACATCGCCATCACCTATTTCGGCGGCGGCGGCGCTCCGCCATTGTCGCTGCTTATCTTCATGAATCATCACTCACAAATCTGAGGCCTTATCTTCATATCCGATATGCGTACATTTTTTGCAATAAGGGATGCGTTCATGCAAAATTGGTTGAATCCAAGTAAGCTCATGATATGTCAGACTCAACCATTTCTTTAATGGCTTCAACAAATCAACCTCAATGCAGGGGCGTGCCACCGATGGTCATTTAGCATCAAATGTTCTATCATCAAAGCATAACGACTCTCCAATTTGCTGTGCAATATCAAACAAAGCGTTCGGCTTAAAAAATTAACTAGAAAAATATGTGAGTTTAACTCATATCGGAGCCACAGAAGACTCAATTTTCGTGTTAAAAGTATGCCCAGAGCGACGAGCCACCTCATCCCCCGCACCTAGACCCGAACCCACCTATAAAATGGAAGTCCATACATGAGTTCATGTCTAAGCGAACGGGGCTATACACACACTCACTAGGCTAAGCGGGGCTAAACACTGTCAGAGCGCGCAAAACAAAAGATAAACAAAGTGCGGAAGCAATGAATAAAATTCACTAAACCTTAGCAAAAGACATACAATAGCCATACGACCCAAAATAGATTAACTATTTACATCGAGTGTTCAAACTTCACCAAAATACAAACCAATTCATATTCAAGTCATAAGTATTCAAAGATGCAAGTATGAAATGCTGACTCGACCCGAACTAGCTAGTACAACACGACCACGTACTTTCCCGCTTAGCTCGAGCAAACCTGTAACTAAAGGAGGGAAAAGGAGAGGGGTCAGTCACAACTCGACTGAGTGAGGGGGCTAACGCACACCCACACATTGTATAAATATAGAGCAGAGCACATAGTAAATAAAAAATTATGAACCGGGGTAGGGTTTTGCACACCAAACCAATTTCGGAACAAACTTATACATTCATAATCAAAACAAAACGTACTGAAGTTTAAAAGAAGCTTCTATCCCATTTCATAATCAATGAATCATACAAAAGCTCGGCGAGTACGAGCACCTAACCCTTACTCCTCTACAACGTAAGAAAACCAAGAAAACGTAAATACATAAAACGTATCCATCCCCAACAACAACGGTGTTTCGAGAGTCAAACCCTCTCCACCTAATTACCAATTCACATGGGGTAGCTAACCCACATTGTGCTTGAAGCACCACGCCTCCTCAACCTCCAAGAGTCGCGCGTAAGTACTCCAAATGGAGTCCGTACATAGGCTTAATGTAGCACCCGAGCGTAAGGTACCACATCCCCCGCACACAGACCCGACCCGCATATGAAATGGAAGTCCATACACGTGCCGAATCACGGCGAACGGGGACACAACACACACACTAAGCTAGGCGGGAGCTAACCCTTAAACCAATCAAGCACCAACAGAGATATAATCAGAGTCAAAATGATAAATACGCGGAAGCATAATCATAAGTCATAAGTCATAATCAACGTGGCCACACGGCCTACAAAACAAGTACGCCCGAATTCATAACAATTCATATCATATAGTAGAGTATGACAAAATAAGGTATGTAGTGAGTGCTAAGTACAAATGCAAGACCTAGACGACTCGTATTCCCGCCTAGCACTCCAAAACCTGCATAACACAACTGAAAACAATACGGGTTCAGTCTATAGGAGACTGGTGGGTATAAAACGGGGGCATAATATATAAGTATCGCGGAATTTAAACATATTCATGCAAGTAGTAATCCCGACGAAGTTTTTAGAATAATTTCCCAAGTGGGTGAAAACAAAGAAAGACATCTTTGGGATTACCACAATCATTTTCATTCATAAAGGTATTCATATCCCTGGCGAGGGGCGTGCATTATCTCCAACCAACACCTTGTGTAATCATAATCATTATTCATAATCAATATTCATTCGTTATCATGCATAATCAATCTTTTGTGCACAGTCATACGATTCATAATCATACATATACTCCTTCTTCCTCCGGTTGGTGGACAAGTTAGCTAGACTTGACCACCGGTTCATACATAGGCACAATGAGGGTACATGAATCCCTCAAACGCACTCGGCTCCCATTCCCCGCCAATCTCCTAGCGAGGTCCGGAGTCGCCGTTAGTTTGGTGGAACTAGTACACGGGATCACCGTCGGCCCTCGCCTCCCCGGATCGCCACGTGCACTAAGTCCCGGGGCCCGTGTGATTCATAATCATATCATGCATTCGCCAAAATTAGGTAGGGGTTCATACATAAAAGGGTTCGCGTTTAAAATCATTTACTCGATAAAAAGACTCGATATACATATATTATAATTTTTGGCTTAAAACTTTTCAAGTAGGGATATATCGGGTCGTCTTAACTAATAGAAGAGAAACCCACCTCGAAAATCACAAGAATTAGGCACAAGCAACTCAAGGCTCGCCCTCGTCTCCAACCGTACCCGAATCTGTGCAAAAGAGACAGTGTAAGACTCAAAATGACCACTTACGACGCACGGCAATGTTATGCATATGATATGAAATGCGTACAATTTATAATTCATGGAATGAATTCAAATAGACGATTAATTCAAGTAATACATATCATTCTCAACGATTTCACGTTCATACGTCTCATAATTCATAAATCATATATGTCACATTACGGAAAACATATAACAATTCCATATTCAAGAACACAATTTATTGTCATAAAATAATTGAAATAAAACTAATAATTCAATTTAAACATTTAATACACACCTTTACAATTTCATCAAATTCATACAAATTCAAAATATAAAATATAAAGTATAAAATACATATATATATATATAGATATATATATATATATATATACAGACTATATAATATATATATCATATATACCCAACACACATATATATATAATACATGATTAATAGGTAATTATATATACATCACACAATTGCATGCATGCAAGTACTATAACTTATATATATATATATATACACGTACTGCATGCAAATATATATATATATATATATTACATGCATACTATGATTTATATATATATATATATATATACGTAATGCATGCAACATACACATGCATAACATATAGTTATATATAAGCACACACACACGTAACCCATGAATGCACACACACAGAATATAGGTAGCACACACACATGCAGATTATATACAACACCCACACAGATCACACATATATTTACACACACACAGACTACATATATACATGCACACACAGACGGATTACATACACACACAGATCATACGTATATATATATATACACACACAGATTACATATATACAATATACACACATATACAGATTTCATATAAACATGCACACACACAGATTTCATATATATATATATATATATATATATATATATATATATACACACATTACATATACATATACACACAGTAGCAGCAA
Source organism: Lantana camara (assembly GCA_037501455.1). NCBI lineage: Eukaryota > Viridiplantae > Streptophyta > Magnoliopsida > Lamiales > Verbenaceae > Lantana > Lantana camara. The sequence goes on along the minus strand of CM074857.1, from coordinate 59,906,427 downwards.
TTCACGCAACGTTAACACAACAACAGCAGGAGCAGGGCACAGACGCAACAAGAAGAAAAACAGAGCATCTACCTCCCCATGCTTCCCAGAATATACAGAAGCAAACAAGACTCAACAACAACCCAAAAACGGACCAATCCAGCCTTATAATTTCAGCAAAGAGTCAAGCTATCAACAACCCTTACCAAGGAAACATAGCAGCCCCAAAAACAGACGCAGCAGCAACGGATTTCCAGAAACAGAGGAGCAAAAATTTCAGATCTAATAAAGCTATGATTAAATCACTCAAAAACGGTTCATATATCATAAAGTATACCCCTAAATTCATATAAGATCCATGAATTCAACAAGAACTAATAGGAAAGGTTTGAGCAGATTTTAAAGTCTCTCAGATTCAAAACTTTGCACGAAATGCTCCAAAATCCACAAAACTGAATCACGGCCAAATTCAATCGGTAGAATGGATTAAGAATAAAATCTAGACACATTACACACATTACCTGCAAGAAGGAAGCGAGAAAGAAGAAGATAGAAGCTGGACTCTTCCTCTCTCGGCCAAGAACGAAGGAAATGAAGAAGGGCTTCAAACCGGCTGAATTCTTGCTTCTGTGAACAGTGACGGGGGTTGAGATGGTAGGTGGTATTAAATGTGATGAATTTGGTGTAATATGGTCAAGGTTAGGTGAATTTAGGTTAGAGTATGGCTAAGTATTAATTTTAATGGCTGGAGAGGGTGTAATTTCTGCCGCGTCAAGTTTCGGTCGGATTACGGAGGTTCAAACGGGGTTAGAAAAATATAAGGCTTGTTTCGTTCAACCCGTATTCTCGATACGAGTTCAGCGAAGGTGACGGAACTCGAATCCGAGTTCCCTAGCTCAAGTTACGGCTTCCGGAACCAAAGGTGCGCTAAATACCCTTTAACGTCCATTTGGTCACGTAAAAGAAATTAAATCCGAAAACACGTAAAACGAGATCGAAAACGAGCGTCGAGCATACACACGTAAACATAACTCACATAATTTTCACATATCAAAAATTCACAAAAATTGGAATTGAATTCGGACACGAACGGCACACGTTTCAAACGTCACAAAATATCATTCACAAAATTCAAATAAAAACCTTACGTAAACTAATGCGGTAATTAAATAATTAATCAATTAATTCATAATAGTTACGTAATTAGCATAATAATAATATTTAATGCATAATTAACATATAAACATCTAATTAACATAATAACTAAACATTAACGTAATTAAATAAAAGTAATTAATCTAATTACGAAATTAATTAATTAAGACTAACGAAATTAAATAATTAAAATTAAATTAAATTTAAATAAATAACCAAATAATCACATAATTAATTAATTTAAATTACGCAATTAATACACATACGTCATACCTGTACGAACGAAAAATCGGGATGTTACAACCTCTCCCCCTTAAAAAGAATCCGTCCTCGGATTCACTGTTCGTTCGGAAACAATTTTGGGTGAAACTTTCTCAACTTCTCCTCCGTTTCCCATGTAGCCTCTTCGGTCTTACCACTCCTCCAAAGGACCTTAACCAGTGGAATACGTCGATTTCTGAGTTCCTGAAATTTCCGATCCAATATCTTAATCGGTTTTTGTACGAAGGTAAGACTCGGTTCCAATTCCACTTCTTCAACCGGTAAAACCTCGGATTCATCTTGGTAATACTTTCGGAGTTGGGAAACGTGAAAGACATTATGAATCTCTGTCAAACTCGGAGATAAATCCAAACGATAAGCTGTATCACCCACTCTCTCCAAAATCTCAAACGGTCCCATATACCGGGGGTTCAGTTTTCCACCTCGACCAATTCTTGAGAATCCTTTACGTGGAGACGCTTTTAAGAAGACTCTATCTCCAACGTCAAATTCAAGGTTCTTCCTTCTTTGGTCGGCATAGCTCTTTTGTCGATCTTGAGCAGCTTTCATCCGTTGTCTAATTATTTGGACTTTATCTATTGCATCCTGCACGACCTTAGAAGGTTTATCCTTCTTTTCTCCTCTTTTCACTCCTTCTTGTTTAGTCCAATTCCACTCTTCTAAGTCGAAGAACAACGGGGATCGACACTTTCTTCCATAAAGAGCTTCATACGGTGCCATCTCAATCGAGGCCTGATAGCTATTATTATAAGCGAACTCAATTAATGGCAACTGCTCATTCCACGAGCTCTGAAAATCCAAAGCACACGCCCTCAGCATATCCTCTAAATACTTAATCAACCTCTCTGATTGTCCATCGGTTTGAGGATGGAAAGCTGTGCTAAACTGAAGCCTTGATCCCAAATTCTTTTGAAGTTCTTGCCACAACCTCGAAGTAAACCTTGGATCTCGATCTGACACAATACTAATCGGTACTCCATGAAGTCTCACAATCTCATCACAATACCTCTTGGCTAGTTTATTCACTTTGTCGGACATCCTAATGGCCAGAAAATGAGCTGATTTTGTTAAACGATCCACGATCACCCAAATCCCATCAAATCCTCCTTTCACCTTTGGCAAACCCGTAACGAAGTCCATGGCAATTTGTTGCCATTTCCATTCTGGGATCGGTAAGGGTTGAAGTAGCCCTGATGGCTTCTGATGTTCCGCCTTCACCACTTGGCAAGTCATACAATGTCTCACGAAGTTGATTACATCCCGTTTCAAACCATTCCACCAATAGAATTGTTTCAAGTCTTTATACATCTTGTTTCCTCCGGGATGTATTGAATACCCTGACCGATGGGCTTCTTCGAGTATACTCCTTTGTAACTCTTCCGGCACAACAACTCGATTCTTGAATCTCAGAAGTCCAGTATCATCAAACCCAAAAGGACCCTCTGAATCTGTTTGAGCCTTCTCTATTAACTTCTGAACTTCAGGATCAGTTCTCTGAGCATCAAACAATCTCTGTTGAAGATCTGGCTGAATCGTAATGTTCCGAATATAAGCCCTTAATTTGAACGAATCATCTTCCTTATGAGTTTCCAACTCCAAACTAGCCACGTTAGCTTTCCTACTAAGTGCATCTGCGACCACGTTAGCTTTACCTGGATGGTATCGAATCGTGCACTCATAGTCTGCCAAAATTTCCATCCAACGCCTTTGTCTCTTGTTCAACTCCTTCTGAGAGAAAAGATACTGAAGACCCTTGTGGTCAGAAAATATCTCAAAAGAAACTCCATAAAGATAGTGTCTCCATTTACCCAGAGTAAAAATCACGGCTGCGAGTTCTAGATCATGGGTGGGATAGTTCTGTTCATGATCCTTCAACTTCCTTGAGGCATAAGCAATTACTCTTCCATTCTGCATCAAAACACAACCTAAACCTTCCTTCGAGGCGTCCGTATAAACCATGTATCCTTCTGTACCTTCAGGAAGTGTTAACACCGGTGCCGTTGTCAATTTCTCCTTCAAGAGTTGAAAACTAGCCTCACAAGCTTCATTCCACTCGAACTTAGCCTCTTTCTTTGTCAGTCGGGTTAAAGGGCCAGCAATCTTCGAAAAATCCTATACGAATCTCCGATAATAGCCTGCCAAACCCAAGAAACTTCTTACCTCTGAGGCATTCTTTGGACTTTGCCACTGAGTAACTGTCTCAATCTTAGAAGGATCTACTTCCAGACCTTTACTCGAGACAATGTGGCCTAGAAAAGCTACCCGATCGATCCAGAATTCACACTTGCTAAACTTGGCAAACAATCGGTGCTCCCTCAAAGTGTTCAATACAATTCTTAGATGTCGAGCATGATCCTCAGGAGTCCTCGAATAGACCAGAATGTCATCGATAAAGATCATCACAAATTTATCGAGGTAGGGACGAAAAATCCTGTGCATCATATCCATAAAAGCAGCTGGGGCATTAGTTAACCCAAAGGGCATCACTACAAACTCATAATGCCCATATCGAGTGTTGAATCCTGTCTTAGGAATATCCTCTTCTTTGATTTTCAGCTGATAGTATCCTTGTCTCAAGTCGAGTTTTGAATACACCCCCGAACCCTGCAACATGTCGAATAAATCCTCAATGTGGGGCAAAGGATACTTGTTCTTCACTGTCATCCGATTGAGTTCCCGGTAATCTATACACATCCTCAAAGTTCCATCCTTCTTCTTAACAAAAAGAACTGGCGCACCCCAAGGTGAAGAACTTGGCCGAATATATCCTATCTCAAGCAACTCTTCAATCTGAATCTTTAGTTCCTTCAATTCGGCCGGAGCCATCCGATATGGAGTCTTAGAAAACGGTTCGGATCCCGGATGTAGGTCTATCACGAATTCAATCTCACGATCCGGTGGCAAAGAATCCAAAGTCTCAGGAAACACATCAGCAAATTCCTTCACAACTTCGGTATCTTCTAACTTCACTTGATCTTTCGGCTTATTGAGGAGATAAGCAATAAATCCCATGGCTCCCTCTCTTATTAGTCTGTGAGCTTCTGTGAAAGACAAGAGAGGCACTGATTTTGAACCAACACCCACAATCAAATCATCTCCCAAAATAACCTTCTTCGTAAAACAGTCCACCTTGGCCCGATGCCGAAACAACCAATCCATCCCAAGAATAACCCCATATCTTTTCATAGGCATAATAATCAGATCTGCAGGATAATCTCTCCCTTCCAAACTGATTGAACACTCCCGAACAATCTGATCTGTCTGAAGACTTCCACCGAGAGGAGAACTTACCAAATAACAAGTATGTAAACAAGTAACAGGCAAGCACAGAGTAGCAGCTAAATCACACGAAATAAAAGAATGTGTCGCACCAGGATCAAAAAGTGCATGAATGTTCGTGGTATGAATGCATATAGTACCTTCCACCACGGCGGTAGGGTCGACCTCTGCATCTTGTTCCTCGCCCTTAAGAGCATAAGCACGTGCCTGAATCATAGGTCTCGGTGCTCCCCTTTGAAATCCAGGGTTCTTTTTAGGACAAACATCAGCCATGTGATCTCCCTTCCCACAAATAAGGCACAAACCCAATCTTCTTCGGCAGTTGCTATAGGAGTGGGTCGGTCCTCCACAATGAAGGCATGGAGGTACAGTGTGGCGAAAATCAGTAGAATTAGGTGCTGCGGGTAGAATCCTCGGGGCCTGTGGAGCTGATCCTCCCAATCGTAACTTCTTAATAGGAGCCTTGTTCTGTGGAGCAGCATGTACCATCGGCCTCTTCCCAGAGCTCGATCCAGAATCTCGTCCCATAGGTGCTCTAAAAACTGGATCCTTCTTCTTGTACTCCCCCTCCTGTACTAAGGCTCTCTGAACAATATCAGCAAAAGACTCAAAGTTATGCCCGGCCTGACCATGCCTCAAATCCTGCCTCAACCCTGCAATAAACTTTTTGGCCTTCCTCTTCTCATCCCGGGTGATGTGTGGGGCATACTTCCCGAGCCTGTTAAAAGCGGCAATATACAGGGCCACAGTACGGTTGCCCTGTTTCAAATCCATAAACTCCTGCTCCTTCCTCTCTCGAACTACCTCGGGTACCATATAATCTCTGAACTCCCTCTTGAAGATCTCCCAAGTTACGTCCTCTCCATCGACTTCCAATCTCTCTTTCGTTCGCTCCCACCAATCATAAGCCTCGCCATCCAGTTGAAAGACAGCAAACTGAGCCCTCTCATGTGTAGTAAACTGTCTGATCTCGAAAATCCTCTCCAATCGAGTAAGCCATCCCTCTGCTACAACATCATCTAAAGAACCCGAAAATCGAGGGGGGTTATAACTCAGAAATACCCCATGGGAATCCCTGTGGTTCGGCTGAGGTGCTAACTGTTCTGCCGGCGGTGGTGGTGCTTGAGCTCTCCGTTGCTCAACAAAGTTATACACGGCTTCCATAAAATTCTCCATATTCATTGGAGGTGGTTGTGGCTGCGGTGATGGAGACCTGTTTCTATCTCTCCTTGGCGGCATCCTGTCCAAGAATCATCAAAATGCATGCCATTTTTAATTCATGTATGAAATGCGAATGATTCAAGCAAAGTCAAGAGTTGGAGCACATAATCACATAAGAAATGCATATGCAACACGTTGACAAGTTGTTCCTAAAAGAGCCGTACGACCTAACTGACTCGACACGACACGAGAGCCAGGGTTTTGCAACCTCAGGCTCTGATACCACTTAAGGATGTAGCACCCGAGCGTAAGGTACCACATCCCCCGCACACAGACCCGACCCGCATATGAAATGGAAGTCCATACACGTGCCGAATCACGGCGAACGGGGACACAACACACACACTAAGCTAGGCGGGAGCTAACCCTTAAACCAATCAAGCACCAACAGAGATATAATCAGAGTCAAAATGATAAATACGCGGAAGCATAATCATAAGTCATAAGTCATAATCAATGTGGCCACACGGCCTACAAAACAAGTACGCCCGAATTCATAACAATTCATATCATATAGTAGAGTATGACAAAATAAGGTATGTAGTGAGTGCTAAGTACAAATGCAAGACCTAGACGACTCGTATTCCCGCCTAGCACTCCAAAACCTGCATAACACAACTGAAAACAATACGGGTTCAGTCTATAGGAGACTGGTGGGTATAAAACGGGGGCATAATATATAAGTATCGCGGAATTTAAACATATTCATGCAAGTAGTAATCCCGACGAAGTTTTTAGAATAATTTTCCAAGTGGGTGAAAACAAAGAAAGACATCTTTGGGATTACCACAATCATTTTCATTCATAAAGGTATTCATATCCCTGGCGAGGGGCGTGCATTATCTCCAACCAACACCTTGTGTAATCATAATCATTATTCATAATCAATATTCATTCGTTATCATGCATAATCAATCTTTTGTGCACAGTCATACGATTCATAATCATACATATACTCCTTCTTCCTCCGGTTGGTGGACAAGTTAGCTAGACTTGACCACCGGTTCATACATAGGCACAATGAGGGTACATGAATCCCTCAAACGCACTCGGCTCCCATTCCCCGCCAATCTCCTAGCGAGGTCCGGAGTCGCCGTTAGTTTGGTGGAACTAGTACACGGGATCACCGTCGGCCCTCGCCTCCCCGGATCGCCACGTGCACTAAGTCCCGGGGCCCGTGTGATTCATAATCATATCATGCATTCGCCAAAATTAGGTAAGGGTTCATACATAAAAGGGTTCGCGTTTAAAATCATTTACTCGATAAAAAGACTCGATATACATATATTATAATTTTTGGCTTAAAACTTTTCAAGTAGGGATATATCGGGTCGTCTTAACTAATAGAAGAGAAACCCACCTCGAAAATCACAAGAATTAGGCACAAGCAACTCAAGGCTCGCCCTCGTCTCCAACCGTACCCGAATCTGTGCAAAAGAGACAGTGTAAGACTCAAAATGACCACTTACGACGCACGGCAATGTTATGCATATGATATGAAATGCGTACAATTTATAATTCATGGAATGAATTCAAATAGACGATTAATTCAAGTAATACATATCATTCTCAACGATTTCACGTTCATACGTCTCATAATTCATAAATCATATATGTCACATTACGGAAAACATATAACAATTCCATATTCAAGAACACAATTTATTGTCATAAAATAATTGAAATAAAACTAATAATTCAATTTAAACATTTAATACACACCTTTACAATTTCATCAAATTCATACAAATTCAAAATATAAAATATAAAGTATAAAATACATATATATATATATATAGATATATATATATATATATATATATATATATATATATACAGACTATATAATATATATATCATATATACCCAACACACATATATATATAATACATGATTAATAGGTAATTATATATACATCACACAATTGCATGCATGCAAGTACCATAACTTATATATATATATATATACACGTACTGCATGCAAATATATATATATATATATATATATATATACCATAACTTATATATATATATATATACACGTACTGCATGCAAATATATATATATATATATATATATATATATATATTACATGCATAGTATGATTTATATATATATATATATACGTAATGCATGCAACATACACATGCATAACATATAGTTATATATAAGCACACACACACGTAACCCATGAATGCACACACACAGAATATAGGTAGCACACACACATGCAGATTATATACAACACCCACACAGATCACACATATATTTATACACACACAGACTACATATATACATGCACACACAGACGGATTACATACACACAGATCATACGTATATATATATATACACACACAGATTACATATATACAATATACACACATATACAGATTTCATATAAACATGCACACACACAGATTTCATATATATCTATATATATATATATACACACACATTACATATACATATACACACAGTAGCAGCAATTCACGCAACGTTAACACAACAACAGCAGGAGCAGGGCACAGACGCAACAAGAAGAAAAACAGAGCATCTACCTCCCCATGCTTCCCAGAATATACAGAAGCAAACAAGACTCAACAACAACCCAAAAACGGACCAATCCAGCCTTATAATTTCAGCAAAGAGTCAAGCTATCAACAACCCTTACCAAGGAAACATAGCAGCCCCAAAAACAGACGCAGCAGCAACGGATTTCCAGAAACAGAGGAGCAAAAATTTCAGATCTAATAAAGCTATGATTAAATCACTCAAAAACGGTTCATATATCATAAAGTATACCCCTAAATTCATATAAGATCCATGAATTCAACAAGAACTAATAGGCAAGGTTTGAGCAGATTTTAAAGTCTCTCAGATTCAAAACTTTGCACGAAATGCTCCAAAATCCACAAAACTGAATCACGGCCAAATTCAATCGGTAGAATGGATTAAGAATAAAATCTAGACACATTACACACATTACCTGCAAGAAGGAAGCGAGAAAGAAGAAGATAGAAGCTGGACTCTTCCTCTCTCGGCCAAGAACGAAGGAAATGGAGAAGGGCTTCAAACCGGCTGAATTCTTGCTTCTGTGAACAGTGACGGGGGTTGAGATGGTAGGTGGTATTAAATGTGATGAATTTGGTGTAATATGGTCAAGGTTAGGTGAATTTAGGTTAGAGTATGGCTAAGTATTAATTTTAATGGCTGGAGAGGGTGTAATTTCTGCCGCGTCAAGTTTCGGTCGGATTACGGAGGTTCAAACGGGGTTAGAAAAATATAAGGCTTGTTTCGTTCAACCCGTATTCTCGATACGAGTTCAGCGAAGGTGACGGAACTCGAATCCGAGTTCCCTAGCTCAAGTTACGGCTTCCGGAACCAAAGGTGCGCTAAATGCCCTTTAACGTCCATTTGGTCACGTAAAAGAAATTAAATCCGAAAACACGTAAAACGAGATCGAAAACGAGCGTCGAGCATACACACGTAAACATAACTCACATAATTTTCACATATCAAAAATTCACAAAAATTGGAATTGAATTCGGACACGAACGGCACACGTTTCAAACGTCACAAAATATCATTCACAAAATTCAAATAAAAACCTTACGTAAACTAATGCGGTAATTAAATAATTAATCAATTAATTCATAATAGTTACGTAATTAGCATAATAATAATATTTAATGCATAATTAACATATAAACACCTAATTAACATAATAACTAAACATTAACGTAATTAAATAAAAGTAATTAATCTAATTACGAAATTAATTAATTAAGACTAACGAAATTAAATAATTAAAATTAAATTAAATTTAAATAAATAACCAAATAATCACATAATTAATTAATTTAAATTACGCAATTAATACACATACGTCATACCTGTACGAACGAAAAATCGGGATGTTACACTTAACTCGACGGCCCTTGTCGTCCCGGGCGTCCTTACCCACTTCTGCGGGGGCCAATAATAACCAATTATCTCATTAAACTTACTTAACTCGCTACATAATTAAACATAACTTACTTACCTTATCGAGCATACCTTACCTTGCAACTCAACATATGCTATACGCGTACCTCTCAATGTCTTCCTTAACAATAAGATGTTGAGGTAGATCCTAGCTTGTGTGACAACACATGATTTGGAGCATAGCCTTGTTGCAAAACATTTTCAAGCTTATATACGCTCATACTTTTAGTTCAAAACATTTTAATCGTAAGATAAGGTCATAAACATATCATATGGCAAGTATCTCATATGTAAATATATAGTATAATAGCATGCGGGTGAGAAATCATCACATTTAGGCCATAGGTTGCTTATCTAAAAGAAAGGGTCCCAAACCTCACCTTATAGCAAAAGTAGGTAGAGTCCGGGACCAAAAAATGAGCAAACGAACACCTAAACCTTGGGTTCAACGACATTCGAAAAAGGCTCTAAAACAAAAGAACACAACACCCGAGACTTAGACTCAATTATGTACCAATTAGATACCCGACAATGCTCATGAATGCAATGTATACATATGAAGTGCATAAACGTACTACTTAAAGCATATCAAATCATAACTCGTTCAAATCATATCAAATAAATTCGAAAATCTAATACAATCAAGTTAACACATAATAATACATGTTAGCAAAGCTTAGGGATCATATTAGGGGTAGGAGATAGTCAAACAAGCGAAGAAAAACAAGAAGATAAAGTTCGGATCAAAAAGGAGCCGCTGCCCTAAATCCACCGCGGTGGATTTTTTCCAAAGGGAAATCCACAGCCGTGGATTCATGGCAGGCAGTTCCGAGAGGGCCTGCCTCAAATCCACCCCCGTGGATTATTTTCAAACCAAAATCCACGGTCGTGGATTAAGGTCAGGGGCCAAAACACGAAGAAAAGCTTGCAAAACCCAAGTATAACCAAGCCAAATCAAATCCACAACATGAAGGAAGGTAAAGGGACAATTATACTACCATATAATGCAAGGAATTCAAGCAATTACCAATCTAAACTCATTCAAATCATTCAAGGAAGCAAGGATAAAAAAAGCACAAGTATTCATCCATTTCTTGCAATAACTCATATGAACATTAATGGTAAATCCCTCCTCAACCAACTACCATACATTTAAGCCCAAGATATGCATGCAATAAATGAATCTCACAGATCAACATATAAACTCCATATCTCTAAGAAAGCAAGAAAAACACTTAATCACAAAATCTCTACAAAACCCTTACTATTCATCAACCTAGCATATTCATGAATCTCTACCATGAAAGCATGTTTGTGAAAATAATTCACAAGAACAAGGAGATCAAGAATATTAACTTACCTCAAAGAGTTGGAGCAAGAAAGGTTTAAAACTTGAGCTTAAAGGGCCAAAAATGGAGGTTTGGCTATGGAGTTCTTCTTCCCTTCTTTTTCTCTTGCTTTGGTTCGGATCTCTGCACAAATGGGGAGGGAGAGAGCTGATTTTAGGTGATCAAAGTCAAGGTAGGCATAGGGGGTAGGTCACATAGCTGTTCAAGTGGTCACATAGGTACGTAATAGGTCTGTGAGTCGAAATCTGCATCGTTAGGGGTCTAAACGGCATCGAAAAGTCACAAGGCTTGTCCCATTGAGTCCGAATCATTGATTCGAATCCAATGGAGAAGACGGAACTCGAATCCGAGTTCCCGAGCTCAAGTTACGAATAAATTGGCCCAAAAGTTTGAAATAAAATTCAATTGAGTCCAAACCAAAACAAACAAGTCCAAAACATGTGTAAATCATACAATTAAGTCCAAGAATCATATAATTCACGTATTACACAAATTAGGCATGCTTGGGTTTGAATTCAAAATCTCAAATGTTCAAATAGGGCAAAACGTATCAAATATTTCACATAGTTCATACAGGAATTGAATAATGAAAGGAATTCAAATAGGATGTATCAATTAAATATGAAAATAAAAGCAAATACGGAAATTAAACTCACACGTGGCACTAACCTGTTCGTGCGTGCAGATGGAGTGTCATAACCTCATTAAGAATCCATCAAGTAACATAATTTTTTGCATCCATAACTTTGTATAATCTTCATAACAACTCAAACGGATTAAGACATGCTTGATATTCAGTAACTCAATTTTAAACTCGCTCGTCAAATCCAATCCCATCAGAAATTCGTGGAGTTTAGCCATTGTCAGATATCCCTATGAAAATTTTCCTACCAAAGAAAATCTAAAAAGGCACAATAGCTCCACGATTTCAGCATGTGAATAAGATATATTCATGTTGTTGTGTTTCGAGACGACACCATAAGATCTATGATTTGGATCCCGAGGGAATAAAAAGACTCGCCCACGTTTAGTGGACATAGCCTTCACAGTAGAAGGTAGTGGGATCTACACCGTGGTGGGGGACGACACATGTAGGTCGCATCATAAGAGTGTTGCGACAATTCTCAGGAAGCGATATTGGGATATGTGGCAGACGGTTGAAGCAGTGCTGCGTGAGATGGAGCAAAATCATCGACAAATGGTGGTTGGGGACGAAAAAGGGTAGTCGGCTGTGCTGTTGGACTTTTTAGCAAATAAGGGCGTGATTTTACTATGATTATTGCAAAGGTAGAGGTGAGAGTTCAACTCTCTTTCCTTAAGACGAATTTACCCCGCTTAGGTGCTTACGAATTAACGACAATCGTCTCCCAAGATACAACGACCACTTCTCGTAATAGTAGCACTACAAATTACGATAATAACAAACTCTTAACTATTTAGAACTCCATTAGAACTTAAATACTTGTGTATGTATTTGTATGTGTCTAAAAAGTTGAATGAATGAAATGCATAATGGTAGGATTTACTTATACATGATAATGTACCTTTTCAAAAAAAAACTTACCTTTTTATTTTTAGTTCATAATTAACAAGACACATTTTCGATTATTATCGAAACTATATAATGTTACATGACATCTTTTGGGATAAAGTTACAACCATTCATGAAAACTATTAATTCCAGGATCATGTCTTTTAAAAACATTGCATATATTGAATATAAATATTTTCTTATTAATTATTAATTTTAATCTTGATTTTCTTATTTAATAATTATTAAATTTTAATAAATAAATATATTAAAATTCCAAGTACAGCTTGCGGGAGAGGGGCGACCGCTAGCCGCGGCGCAACCGCACAACAGCCCGCCACTTATGGCCTTGGATGTAGGGAAGGAACCAGGATTTACGAGGGGGCCATGTGGCTCCATCCCTGCTTGGATGAGGCGCACCAAAAAAACGTGGGAAGCAAACCACTATTTTATGTATATATATTTTTTGAAACGAAAGCACACCATTAATTAAATTTGGTAGAAGTTGAATCGGAGCTTCTAACTTTGTGTTCTCTTAAGTAATTATTAAAAGACAATTTATTATATCATAGTTTTTATTTAGAATTGGAAAAAATTATATCACACCATTATTATAATAATAAAACTTATAATACTTACACAAAATATATTTAAATTTATTTTAAAGAATCATTAGCCAAATGTAATTATATTTTGAAAATTCTTTATTAGTAACGTCACATTAAATCCCTTAATTATTAGTACACATTATTCAATGAATTAATAAATTACCATGGCGTAATTTTTTACCGCCTTAATCCGCATCTAATTTTTAGCTATACAATTATTATTGGTCCAAGAATAATGAAGTTTGGCATTAGAATATTAAATTTAGGTATACGGTCATAGCCGATTAGCCTACAAAAGTTTTATATTCCAATTTTTAAGTGTAGAGATATGCATTAGCAAGCAATGCAGTTGATCAAAAATTCTAATAAATAAAATTAAGTATAAAAAACAAAAAATATATATTCATATAATTAAATAATTGATCAGACTAAAAATAATATAATTTAATGGATCAATATTACGTTAATTTAATCAAATATTTTAAATTCGAATCTTAAAATAACAACAACTGTAGAAAATATTTACACCTGACTCAATTAAATTTTTTTTTTTTTTTATGGGAAGATATGTATACACATATCAAAGTAGATTACCATGAGATTTGAGATGCATTGCGTGTGAGACTGAGACTGTATCCAACCCCATTCCTAATTTCCTACTCTATTTTCTATTTATTTTGCTAATTTCAATTAATATGCCTTATTTATCTGTACCAAAAAAAAAAAAAGTGCCTTATTTATACTTTGCCTAATTCATTCCGTTTCTCAACGGTCCGCATATTCCTATCTGGGTAGAGCAAAGCATTCCTTCAAGAAGATGCTGAAATTGTTTGCAGTGAGGTCCCTCACCTCTTCGTTATTCAGAAAACAACCCCACCGTGCTGCTTTCTCCACCTCTCTCCTATTCGATGACACGCAGAAACAGGTATCTTTTGTACTCTGTATGATTGCTTGTATTTGTGTAGTGTGTGAATTTAGTGGGTTGCTATTTTTGGATTGATCCTCCCTGAAAATGTTTGTCGGATGAGCTACGAAGAATTGTCGGTTCTGTTTTCTTTTGTTTTATTTCGTGTTTGATTTGTGTTTCTTTCATTCAGTGGTGTTGTTTCTGCTCCTCCAGCAATGGCGGATTAATTCTACGAGTTTCTCTTGGTTGGGCTACTGATTTTTCCTGAGATAAAGGAATAGGGTTTTGTAATTGTTCCTTTTGCTGCATGCTTATATAGTAGTGACTAAGCATAGAGTGTTGGGTGGGGGGTGGGGGGGGGGGGGGTTGATATCGTTTCAGCTTATAGTCAAATTGAATTGCAGGAATAGTTTCTTGTTCGCCTTTGTAAGTTTTACTAGAGTTTTTTTTTTCTGTTTTTTTTTTGGGGATGTGTGTGTGTTTTTAATAACTAACCTGTATGAGCTTACTTCGGTTGAATTCTTGCTTGCCAATGTTGTCTACTGTTAAACGACTCTTGTACTTGAACTGTTGTCAGTTTAAAGAAAGTGTGGCTCAGTTTGCTCAAGAAAACATTGGTCCTCATGCCGCAAAGATAGACAAGTCAAATTATTTTCCTCAGGTTGCATAATTTACTCACTCTTTAAGTACACTATGTTTAGTTCGAATGTACTTTCAACATTGATTTCATGATTTTTTTATTTCAGGAAGTTAATCTATGGAAATTGATGGGGGATTTTAATCTCCTCGGGATCACTGCCCCTGGTACAATCGAACTATTTCTATTAACCTACATTCTGTTTCTCTGCTCTGTATGCAAAAAAATATGGTGCCAAGAAAGTCGCATAGTTCGGTTTTGCACTTTTCTTCATTAAGCATGTGGATGTTCATTCCTGTAATATGTATGGGCATAATGCATGATCCAATTCAATAATACAGAGGAATATGGAGGACTTGGGCTAGGGTATTTATACCACTGTATAGCCATGGAGGAAATTAGCCGTGCTTCCGGATCAGTTGGTCTTTCTTATGGTGCACATTCTAACCTATGTCTCAATCAATTGGTAAAATTACTTTGCCTTAGTTAAGTTTTCACTTACCTTCAGAAGAAAAGATCCTACCTGTTAAACTTTGTTACTTGATTATTTGAAGGTAAGAAATGGAACTCCTTCTCAGAAGCAGAAGTACTTGCCAAAGGTACTGTTTCCCTCTTACTTAGTACATCTATTTGTGACGATTGAATTCAACTTTTAATTGTTGAGATTTGAGATTATTTGAAAATAGGAAATGTTGAGGAATTTATATACTTAAATGGAGTGCAACTCCCATGATATTGAATCCAATTTCTGTCTTTAACGTATGGAATGTTGCAAATTATTGTTTGTTTCTCTTCTGATGATATAAACCTTTCTTTCAATATGGATGTGTCCTATAGATAGCAGCTAACTTTGTGCCGTAACTTTTTCTTGATGAAGTTAATTAGCGGGGAGCATGTTGGAGCTCTTGCAATGAGCGAACCTAATGGTAATTCATTTCACCTATTATATACAAGCCATACTTTCTTGGCAAGTACCTTTTATTGCCACTTGAATAACTTTCTTTGTATTACTTAGCTGGCTCGGATGTTGTTAGCATGAAATGCAGAGCGGATCGTACCGATGGCGGTTACATTCTAAATGGGAATAAAATGTGGTGCACAAATGGCCCTGTTGCTCAAACTCTGGTATCATTAATTTGAATCGTAATCGGTGCTTGTTGTTTCTGAATTAATTTATAATTGATTAGGAAATTGAGTGAGTATTGAAATCTTGCTTTAATAAGTATTTTTTGTTATATACCTGTTTAAGCATATAAACCTTCGGCTGCTTCATATGTCTCTTCCATGGTATGTGAATTTTGATTGTGTTAGGAACTGCTAAGGCTTGTTAATCTTACTAAACCAAATGAAAGAGCTTGAATGCAAACTGTCTTTGATTACGCTCTGCTTTCTCATTCTTCTGTCTCGTGGTGGGAGAAATAACTATGATGAAGGATATGTGAAAGACCTTAACAATTCGGTTTCTTTTATTCTATCACCATAAGCGTTGAAAAAGAAATCCCAGGAAAAAGGAGAATCTTTTTATATTTCCATAATTTGGTTTCTGCGCATATCAGACTTTTGTTTATAAAGGAACTTTACTGTTCTTTTCTTTAACATAAATGACATTTTTAGCAATTAGATTGTATTTTTCTTTATTTGTCTTGGTGCTATTTCATAAGTTGATCCAGATTGCTTATTACTTAAAAACTTAATGTTACTTCATAACTTGAAAAGAATATGGTTGGATTGGAACCAATTTATAGCCATTGACTATTTGCGAGCATCATTTTGTTTGAGACCTTAAATTAACAAGTATTTCTAAGAAGTTTCACCTTGTGTCTTATAATTCAAACGGAAATGGCTTCCTACACGCTCTGAATAAAATCCTGTAATAAAGTAAATGGATTGAACTTTTTAATTAGAAGTGAAATGCGTATTATCTGTTGTCATTTCCATTTCTAGTGTGAACCTTAAGAATTGGTATATAAATATATTCTCATTGCATACATGTTCTGGCTTTCAGTAACTATGATGTGCACATTACAACTATAATAACTCCACGCTATTTAGTTAGGTTGTTTTATTTTTGGGATAATTACCAGACGATTTGAGTTAATTACACAAACTTGCCCTGAGGTTTGAGAAATTACGAAACATCCGCATCCAAAAAGTTATATTAATTTTGATGAGAATGTCTCTAATTGTGTATGGCTATCCTAATTAGCCTTTCACACTTACTGATGAACATTTAATTTTAATTTCAAGAGTATAATAGCATGTGTTAGGCCAAACATCAGGGGAAATTTTTGTAATTTCTTAAACCCTAGGGGAAGTTCGTGTAATTAGGCCAAACCTCGGGGTATGCCAGTGTAGTTATTCCTTTATTTTTTGTAATATTTACCATTGATACTTAAAATCGGATCAGGTTGTCTATGCAAAAACAGACGTGGCAGCACGTTCAAAAGGAATTACAGCATTTATCATAGAGAAAGGCATGCCTGGGTATGCAATACTTATGCTACTAAATTTAGAGGGACAATACACAAGAAAGCTACTTTTGGATTTTTTGGTATGTTTGCTGCAACCTTTTGACTCTAAAGTATCTTTCTCAAAAAAAAAATTCCTGCAGATTTAGTACTGCCCAGAAACTAGACAAATTGGGGATGCGCGGTAGTGATACGTAAGTTTGACTGCTCAAGCATTTTCGCCCTGCCTTCATACTTTAGGGTTTTGTCTTTGTTTTCTTTTTTTTTTTTTTTTTTTGGGGGGGGGGGTTTTACTATGCATCAGATGTGGATGGACTGACATGTAGCAAAATTAACTACAGATGTGAGCTTGTTTTCGAAAATTGCTTTGTTCCTGAAGAAAATGTTCTGGGACAGGAAGGAAAAGGTATTTAAATTCAGATGACCTTGATATTGATAATAATGTGGCACTTAACTTTCATAGTAATACATTTCGACTATTATAATTAAATTTTATTTTGATTAAGAATGTCGCAGACTCGTGCAGCTCCATCTCTAGCTTATAATGTAAGCCTTGGCATCCTTGTGTATAAGAGCTAGATGAGCAAAAACTTAAAAGTGGTCTATTTTGTTTTCACTGATAATATGAATTTCGCAGAACTATGAAGTAGCATTTTAAAGATTTCATATTTTCACGCGTTTTGTTACAAATAACTCTCATGACAAATACATACAAATGTATACGATGTACTCTTTATATTCAGTTTTAAAAGTTGTGACAATTTTATGGTGCATAATCTTTTTCAGGAGTTTATGTTATGATGTCGGGTTTAGATCTGGAGAGGCTTGTTTTGGCATCAGGGCCTCTTGGAATCATGCAGGCATGTCTTGATGTTGTTCTTCCCTATGTTAAACAGAGAGAACAATTTGGCCAGCCCATTGGAGAATTTCAATTTATACAGGTTCAATTTAAACGACCACAATAGCGTATAGCATAATATTCAGATTTACACATTGCTGAGGTTGATATATTGTTTAAATGCAGGGGAAAGTTGCTGATATGTATACGTCATTACAATCTTCAAGGTGAAGTTAAGAAATCCGTTTATATAACCAACAAATGAAATAACTTTCTCTTGTCCATGATATACGGAGAGTGTTTTCCGTCGTAACAGGTCATATGTTTACGCTGTTGCTAGGGATTGTGATAGTGGAAACGTTAATCCAAAGGTCGGTATAACTGTTTGGTGGTTGTGCCTAAAATAAATCTTTTAGAATTCCATCATCAAATATGTGAGTTTTGATATTCAGGACTGCGCTGGCGTTATACTTTCTGCAGCTGAAAGAGCCACACAAGTTGCTCTTCAGGTAGAAATTGAAAGCCATGTTTATACTTAAATTCACATAATATGGATAGGGTACCTTTTTTTTTTTTTCCTTTTTGGTTATGTTAACTGAATCACACAGAAATAAGTTTGTTAGAAATTTATACATTTGATTTCTTTCTTCTTCTAAAAGGAAAAGAAAAGCATTATAACAGCCATCAAATAAAGGTCACAAAATAAGAAGAATGTTGAACTTCTTGTGAAATTTTGGATGAGATATATTCAGGGGTCTCTATATAATTTTATTTTCTGTTTCAGGCTATTCAATGTTTGGGTGGGAATGGTTATGTAAATGAATATCCAACCGGGCGTCTTCTTCGGGATGCAAAATTATATGAAATTGGAGCTGGAACCAGCGAAATTCGACGAATGATAATTGGTCGGGAGCTATTTAAAGAACAGTGAAGGTGAAGCTACTCTATACTGTGATTGCTGGCTAATCTTTTGCTGGTATCTTAGACTGATCTTGTAGATGTTGCATTAGAGTATGTGCAATTTCAGTGTTTGTACCCTCCCTCCAACATTCATGTTGCAAAACAGGAAATAACATTGAGAATACTTATTCCGATCAATAAACATTGATTTTTTGTGCATACTTGCAGTTGAGTTATTTTCTCCAAATATTTTTGTACATTCTTTAAAGTCTATTCAAATTACTGATATAGATAATAGGGTTACGAATCGTGGGGGAGTCGAGACCCCGGGATTAGGGGGCCACTTCTTGATAATAGGGAGGTCACGAGAAATCGAACTCCTCTTGGTCTCAGCTGCCATATCTTTGTTTGCATCAGATGCATCAGATTAGATATCACAAGTTTCAAACGTACTCAAATTGACACAAATTAAGAATTGGGACAAATGAAAAAAATAAGGTAGCAAAACATGAATCTCCAAACTTACAGTATGTTCCCAAAAAATAGTTTCTTCTAATTACCACTAGCTCCAGCAGTCTTAGATTACTCAAGTTTTCACTACTCAGAGGGAACATTTACAGCCACAGAAGCTAACTTCAAGAATACTACCCTTAACCAGTTTTCATACAAGGAAGATTAGATTAATCAGTTCAGACATCGTTAGCCTCTAATAAATCCAACAGATAATCGACACCACAACACTACAGCTTATGCGTAGCAGATCAATACAACCTGGACACATCAGTTAGAATCTGCGGTGCTTCTTCCAGACAGCTTTGCATATCATCGCTGTTTGTTAGGCCGACGGTCAGTTTCTCCACTTCTTCATGTGTGTATATGTGGATTTTAGTCACCACCTCAATGAACTCACTGCAACGAAAAGTTGTAAAGCCATATATAATCAAAGAATTTAACCGTTGGGTTAAATCATAAGCGACGATGCCCCACAGGGGGTGTTTTTGTAATTACTGAAACCTCAGGGTGATTTTCGATATCTACCACAAATAATTTTCAGAGGTGTAACTGTGTAATTTTCCCAATAGGTAAATCTCTCTCATCTCTAACAACTCAAATGTTGTCAAGCTTTTGGATGTGGAAGTCATCTAATTAAGACAGGGTGCTACACTAACACAGTCACTCAGATGTTTTGGCTAATTACACAAACTTCCCCGAATGTTTAAAAAATTACAAATACTTCCCTTTAACACCTTAACACCTTGCTAATCAAAATTTGAATTTAAATATATGACTATAACGGCCAAACCTGCCAAACCTCATGATATGCTAGTTTAATTATCCCTTTCAGTTAATGCATAACAATAACTTTTGTAATTGCAAATTAAGATAACAATCGACTATGTAAGAGACGTACCGCCATGGATCGTCACCAACCACCATCATGTCATTCTCTCTATCAGTGTACAATACGCGCCATCCATGTTTGGGATCACGCAATAGGTTTTCCATGCTAAACAACCTCTCGAGTTCAATTATCAGCTCATCATAACCGTTCAATGCCAAAAGATCAACGGCTCTTCCTATCAAGCTTCCTTGCTTGTAAACCTATGCATATAGGAATAAATAATCACCCCAATATCTATTGCTGAGATGCTTAAATATATTAATTATTTCCCTCTCTAAATATGAAATGGATTCACCTCGTCTAAAAGCTCAAATTGTTAGAGAGGATAATCAATAAATATCTAAATATCGCAACATAGACAAGTACAATTATAATAAAATCATCATTTCTCCATATGCTTCAATATTGGAGTACCTTTATACAACTCCTCCTACTTTGAGCCGGATCTTCACTCAACGAATACCCAAATAGCTTACACATATGTGGGCTCTTCTCCTTCGAGTTATTTGTTGTGGGACCACTTAGAACAGAAGTCGGGGTTAATGCGTAATTTCCCATATTGTGAGGAAACATTATGTTTCTGGAACCTTCCGAAGCTAGAGGATAGAAGATGGGGGTCATAGCCCCTTGGAAACATTTTGGTTGAGAGGCAATGTTCTGGATGGTTTTCCCCATTAGAGAACTCAATGAGCAAATTTCTTGACCTTGCAAGACCTTTGGAAACCAATTGGATTCCAAAAAGCCCGTGATGGTATTGGCAGGAGCCCGGTTTATCACAAACTCACCAAAATTAATCTTTCCCATTGTGTTCGGCAAAGGATTATTTGGTGATACTAAACTAACATTTTCTTGACCTTGCAAGACCTTAGACGATCTCACACACTCCTGGAAATTCAAACCGGGCCCGCCTCCTGGGAGAGGGAGAGGGAGAGAAAGAGAGAATCAAATAATCTAAGTAACAAAGTAATGCATACACAGTACAATTCAAAGATATACAGAGATCATTAAATAATATAAGTAATGCTTATATATATATATAGAGAGAGAGAGAGAGAGAGTCTATTAGATGATCTGAGCAAAGAAAATAACACATCTATGGCAAAGTTATATACCGGAGATTGGGGTGCACTGTGGGGAATCCAGCTGGTCTGTCCTGAGCCTCTTCATTCTAGGGGAGGTTTGGATGGTTGGAGGTGCATAATTACTACCTGAGGAGTCGATCTCCCATGGAGAAACTCGTTCTTGTTGGTTATTCATTATCCGTTCATCCCAACGAACCTACGAGTGTATACAAAAAATGACAACTGAGAACTTCACATTTCACAACATGTGAAAGCAAAACCACATACATATTTATTTTCTAAGTAATTTTATAACTAATCTACCATTAGGCATCTCCATTTTGAGTTGGGCCATCTACAGGGATCTGCATCACAGACTCCTGTCACCACCCCGCCAAACCTGTAAATACCAAATTTAATATATTTTTATTTCTTCTAAAAGAAATGCAACAAAGTGGAAACACGCGCGCACACACACACACACCAAACACATCTACATCATGGTAATAGTTTGAATTTTAAGGAACCTTCTGTCTGGAGAATCATCCAAGTCAAATCTCATTTTGAATCTCGTTCCAACAGGTATCTGATTGGTTCCACATTTCAAATATTTTTGGTAGGGGACAATAAAATCAGCATGACTTCCCCTGCAAAATGTGAAATAAATAAACAAACAATTAAATAAATAAAAATAAACAAGAATCAGGTATAGTACCTCAGGCAGTAGAAAACACAAAACGTGCCGTTGCTTGATAATGCATTTGCAACTGGAGAGAGGACATTAGGATAACATTTCTGACTTCTAGTGACAGAATCAGGTACACTATTTCGAGGCCGTGCAGCTCTTTTAATTCCCAATCGCAATTCTCCGTTTTCTCCCCTGCAAATTTCACACAATGAAACCTAAGAAAATTAATAAAATTCGAGAAACTTAAGAAAAATTTGAAATTTATCATGAACAAGCATATTTACTTAAGAAATAGAACTGCATCTCCTGATACAACATTTTTCTGGCTAACAAAAGTACTCCATCCCGTTGTGAGCAAATGTCGCCTCGGTTGACCTATAATTAACTTAGAACATCAAGTTTCAGAAATTACAAATAAATATAAAACCTCTACACAAGTCAGTAACACTTGAAGACACCTCTGTAAATGTGTCTGAATTTCCATTCCACTCCATGCAAGTCTTTGGCTATGAGTTCCTGTGAGGGCCTTAATTCTTTATAATCCTATAATACCAAAAAACACTAACAAATTAATAAATTCTATCATGAAATGAAAAGGTAGCTTCACATTTAAAAATCTAAAAGTTGTCGAACCAAAGGAGGAAAGCAATCTTCAGCAGCCCTTCGAGGAACAGAAAATCCACCGTGAGTACTCGTATCGGAAGCAGTGAGAGTTTTGCAGAACATGTGGGAAGCAGATTTCACATGCGTAACTCCATTTTTCTCCTCCTCCTCCTCCTCATATTCCCCATTTCTGTTCTCCTTTCCTTCTAATTTCTTCTGCAAATACAACAATGAATTCTCCAATTCTTTCACTCACCATACACTAGAAATATTTTCAAGAAATGTACGATAACTTCGAGTATAATTGTACAACAAGAAAGTCCCCCTTGAACGATTTCCAACTAAAGCAAAAAATTGTCACTGTCAATGAGAGCTCCATTCCCAAGGACTCGAGCACGAAACCTCTAGTTAAGCCAGCATAATGTCGAGCCACAAAGCTAAACTACTTGGCGGTACTGTGGTCGAAAAAATGGCAATGGGGTTTTCCACAAGTTTCTTTTATCAACTAAATTTTTTTTGACAGGTTGAGATCATCTCAGACCAAACCTTTATTAAATGATGTATTTTAAACCACACATTTTACAACAAATTAATCATTGACAACACATGATAACCACGAAGTCTAAAACATTTCATAATTATCAAGAATAACAGTACCTCAGGCAGAGGAAGCAGAGTGAGCTGAGTGTAAACCTCATCATTGTCCTTGTTCGCCTGCTTCAAAACATGAAAATAAAAAATCCCAACAGAACAAAACGCAGACATTTACACAATGAAACGAGGAAAAGCTTACAAGCAAACAAACATCAACAACCCTACAAAAGATCTGCGGAGGAAGGCCAAAAGTGGGCACTCGAAAGGAAGCAGACTCAGCCTGCTCCAAATGGCCCTGAGCAAAATACACCACAACATTGCCTTTCTTGGGGAAATTTGCCATGGGCCCCGCACAGGCATGCCATAGCTCTGTGTATGCTGAGGAACAAGAAGTGGGATTCGAAGAACATGATGAGTTTGTTGCTGAAGTTGATAGATTAGTGGTAACTTCACTCACTTCATGGTTCAGGTCAATTTCCATCAATTCCCTCCTAAAAAAGTTCCCTTTTTTATTCGTTTTCTCCAGCAAGATTTAGAAAATATACTAATTTAATATGGACAGGTGCAAGTGTGAGAGTTAGAATAGTTGAGTTAGGCTTGTGTAAAAGAAGAGAAGAAAGGAGGGGTTATGAAGTAATCAAGAGGAATTGAAAAAGTATGATTCTTTCGTCCCCATTTGCAGGGGGGAAGCGATGGGATGGAGACAGAGACAACTGCTTGGGAAGCACATATACAGAAAGCAAAAGAAGCCAATGTGCTAGCAGTTTGTGTGTGTGTGTGTGTGAGAGAGAGAGAGAAGAGGCAGAGTACAAGTTATAACTTATAATATATAGTTCAGAAACAGAACCCACGCTCACGGCCTAACCCCACTCGTGTCCTTTTCTTGCTCCAAAAGGTGGAATCGTCCACCTTAAGCGCCTCTCTTAAGTGATCTCATACCAATAAAAGAGGAGATAAATCGCGCCTAAGTGACCCCATACCAATAAGAGAGGAGATAAATCGTGGTGACTCACGGCCCAATAAGATAGGAGGACGGTTTCTGGTGGCCACAAGGGGCTACCCACCATATTGGGTGGATAAAACCCCCACAACTGCGCCTGCCAAAGTTCGATCCTTGGTCCTTGCTCCAAATCTGCTAATTGTGTTACCGTTGAGCTAAACCCGTGGGTGTCCTTTTCTTTGTATTAGCTTAGTAAGTTCTTTGAGAGACAAAAATAAATTTGTCATGTAGTTTATTCGTTTGTCGGGTTGATCTAAGTGGTTAATGGATTCATTTTTTAGGATAATGTTTGGGTTCGAATCCGTTTAGGAATGTGTATGTTAAATATATATATATATATATATATATAAACCAACACGTATTGGTTTAAGTGGTTAATGGGTTCATTCTATAGAGCAATGTCCTAGTTCGAATTTCATTTGGGTGTGCGTATGGAAAAAAGAAAATTGTAGTTTATTTGTTTGTCTTTGTACTAGTTTAATAGCATGTTTTGGGTAGTTTTTAATTTTAATAGTTTGATTAAATTTGAATTATGATACACGAATTATAATGTACAGATATAAACACGATAATACAAACACTATACGAGTATGATAATATAAATTTTTTCTCAAAATTTTCATGTGAGAAGTATCGGATACGATATATAATATGACATAATATAATATAATAAAATGATATTTTTAGAAATATCAGTGCATTCTAGTAAAGGGAGGTGGGGTTTAGATGTGGATTTAGCTTATAACCTCTTACTCTCATTTATTAAAGGCTCAAAAGTCAAATCAATCAAATTATTAAAGTTTTCAGAAATTTAAATATAAGACTCGATTAAAATAAGGTAAATACTTTTTTATTAGGTACGTGTTTCCATTGAACTAACGTAAATTCACCTTTTACTCTTTGCGAGATTAGAATTACATTTTTTCCTTTAAAAACTAAGTAGGAAAGTTACCCTTTTTTACCTCTTCACAAGTATCATAAAATCCTTACTCCTAAGTCCTAATATTACGCGTGAGAAATGAAATGATACCTTAAAATAAAAATAATAAGATGACAGTGCAAAAAGCCAGAAACAGTGCTGCAATCCAGTGCCCTGCGCCTTTGACGCTGCTCCCTTGACCCACCTCTCTTCTTCCTACTTTTCTCTCTACGCCCTAAATGACCTCCCACCTCCCAATTATTACACCACTGCCATTTCTATCTATAGAATAAATCTTTTTTTTTCTTATTATTTTTCTATTTCCTTTTCACTTCAAAAATAATTTTTCCACATTCACTTTTAAACTACTTTTACACATCATCCTAAATCTTGTAAATCTTCAACAAATACATGAACTTTGCAATAATATGGCTTCCACTAGTAATAAAGCCATGTATAAGTCGAATCTGCTGACAACGTCTTCTAATGACACTTTTGATTTCGAGATTCTTCTTTATGTGTATAGCATATATTTTGATCATCAATTGGCCGTCCCAACTCGAAGGTCCCGGTTCCGCCACTAACCCCTATATTATGGAGGTTTTGAGCATAAATTATATAAGATACATCCTGATTTCAGTATTAACATGCAAATCACGCACATTTGTGTTGTATAGATAGATAAAAAAGAGAATAGAGACGTGACAGCAGAACTTTGTCCAATACAGATGCACAAGTCGATGGATATATACTAAAGCATGCAGTAGTGCAGTGACTTTATTAAAGTCACAAGTTTTAGCTTTGTCTCTTCTTTAATTATATCGACAATTACTGCTTGCATTGCTGCTTTAATTTTTTATTTTCTCTACAATATACACGACCCGAAAGACTAATTTCTCGTAGTAATTTAAACGAAAACTTCTAGCAATATAGTGTTTTTACATCTACGATCGAGGCTCGACCCAGAGATCTTGATTAAGTGAACTCAAACCCTTTTCCGCTTAAATCAATTATCCGTTGGTATTACTGCTCTCATATACTTATATATATATATATAGAGAGAGAGAGAGAAGGGTAGCAAATTGCATGTATTGTTTGAGCATATTGCATGGGAAGTGGAAAGCGAAAGAAGAGGAAAAAGGAGTAGTGTGTAATAAGAAAGTGAAAAATAGAGAGTGGTTTTATGTGCTTTAATCGGAACCATATTTGTCGGGAGTGTGGACCTTCTTCGCTTCTCTTCTCTTCTCTTCTCTTCTTACGTCGCCCGCATTCATCGTACCGTACGTATTCATGCGTCCCTTTCTCTTTTATTTTATATTATTAGCCCACCTGCACCTGCGTATTTCATCCATTAACTGTACTCCACATACTTCAACCTTTTATTACCATTATTGTCTGCCACACCTCACAAATACTACTTATATATAGGGGTAATTTGAGAAAACTCTCCAATTGTATAGTCAATTTTTAGTTTGCTCCCCAGGTCTAAAAAAATTTTAGTTCACTCCCCAATTCACATGCATAATTTGAGTTAGCTCCCCAATTTTGGGGACAAATACCACATATGACAATTTAGATACACCATATGACGATTTAGGTACACGATTCTGGAGTTTTATTAAACATGCATAATCGTGTACCTAATTCGTCATATGGTGTATCTAAATCGCCATATGTGGTATCTGTCCCCAAAATTGGGGAGCTAACTCAAATTATGCATGTGAATTGGGGAGTGAACTAAATTTTTTTTAGACTTCGGGAGCAAACTAAAAATTTTTCAACCCATGGGGAGTTTTCTCAATACTTATGTTCAATAATTGCTGGGTTAGGTATGGGATGGTGGACGATTAAAATGAAAAGTGAAGATATTTCGGTTTTTTTCCCCATAATTAACGGAATCATTTCCCTCTTGTATATAAATAATTTAAACTTTCTTGATACACCTGACATGACTGATGCAAATAATTGGAAAAGGAGATGAAATATAATACTAAAGATTGATTTTGTGAAATGCATATTGCGAGTGCTCAGTACTTTTAAAAAAAGATATAGCTATTATTTATATTTTTGGATCACCGGATGGAGTTAGTGACTTTTTTTTTTCTTCTAATTTTATAGTTTATTTTTATGAGTCGAGTCAGATCAGAATATTTAGGTTTAAAATTCTCCATATCAATAGTAGTTGTATTTTTAGGAGTTCGAATTCTAAATATTTAGTTAACATGCTGACGTTGAACCGTTAAACTACATTATTTGGTACGATGTTAATAATTAGGGTTAAATATTTTTTGCACCACGATGTTTAACGTGTTTTGTATTTTAGTACCCAACCTTTGAAATTTAAAGATTCAATACTCACTCTTTGAATTTTGTTTCATTTAAGTGTTTAATTTCAAATCCAGTAAATAAGAAAATGACACGCGTGGTATCTTGATAGACCAGATTTGAAATTGAACACTTAAGTGAAATAAAATTTAAAAATTGAGCATGACATACTTAAATTTCAAAGGATGAATACTAAAATGTAAAACTTTCGAAATATTAGCGTAAAAAAATGTTTAATTCACTAATAATGCTGGTCCGAACACCCAAACGGAAGGAACCGATGTCTTCTTAATTATGTGCCAAATATATCCCATCAACTTTTGGGGACAAATACATGAATAACATTGGTTATCATGTCATCCATGTACAAAGGATATTTCCCTATTGAACTAACTTTTTACGAGACGGGAAAATTCAGAAACTCTGACCAATTTACCCATTTACATTATTTGGTCAAAAAAGCATACTTCAAAATCTGTTCATAATAAATGTAATTTATTTAAATTAAATTACTTAATAAATAGGGAGACTTATATATGATTGTCAGGTCTAATTACAACACGGTTTATTATTATCGAAAAATTATATTTTAGTTCCTATAAATCTTGTTTGGTCTTAGGTCCTTAACGAAATTTTTAAAAATACACTTATGCTCCTGATGATTTTATGAGTATTACATTGAATGTATGACCAAAATTACAAAATCATCTCTAAAGTTTACAAAAATAACAAAACGATCCCTACAAATTATGAATTTAATAACAAATCAGGGGTATTTTTGGAATGACATAACGGAACCCTAAGGATCACAAACGGTCTCAAAATCAAGGACTAAAATGTAATTTCTTAATAATGATGGATTGCGTTGTAATTAGGCCTAGATGTAGCGTAGTTAGATGTAATTCTAGTATAATATGTATTCTCAGAGCTCCATGACTATCTCATTGAGAAAATTATTTTGGAGAGGACGACTATCCTTTATTCTTATAGAAATAGCATCGATGTTCACATTAAGAGAAACGAAAATATATATTTGGATACTTTCGTATACTATAATTATGAAGTGAGAATACAATGTTGTTCGGCTCACCGGATAAAAACTTTAGGATCTTTTTTAAAGAGGATGTAATAGTTAGTGAATAAGAAACAATATTTAGTATTAAAAAAAGTAAGCAGTTTATTTTTTTCAGGATTATTTCGCACACTATGACCATGAAGTGCGTATACATTGTTGATCTGTTTAAGGAGGATTGTCAGTATAATAGTTAGTCAATAATAAATAATATTTAGTATTAAAAAAGAAAAGTAAGCGCTCATTTTTCTTCAAGATTATTTTGCTCGCAAACAATTTCATGGAGAAATTGAAAAGGAAGTCGATAATTGACATGAGATTTAAAAATGTTATGATTAGGAAGTATGTGTAGCAATCTAAGCAGTGGACATCACATCCCCGCACTAGAGTTCGACACGTGTAATGAAATGGAAAGTCTGCACATATGTCAAACAATAGCGAATGGGAGACAAACAAAATCTCACCTAAGTTAGGTGGTTTAGACCCAAGCACGACACAACTGACACACTTGTCGCCTAGCTCGAACCTCGAAATTGTACCTACAACTCAAAGAAGAGGGGAAAAAGAGAAACAACAATGAGGGTCAGTCTTAATGATTGGCGAGGGGGCTAACACACACACCTATACATATTCATATACGAGAAAAGCAAATATCAAATCAAAAAGCTCATGAACCGGGACATGGTTTTTACAATTTAAAACATTTCCCGTGATAATAGCTATATAGAAAAGAGTTTAGGGCCAAATGCCAAATCAACCAATTTTAGTAATTTAGAATCCATTCCCCGTTTCACGAACCAAATCAAATTCAAACTAACTCGGCGAGTACGAGTTCTCCTTCCAAACTCCTCAAATTCAAACGTACCTAAATTCAAAATCAAACAAACAAACCATCCTTACGCCAAATGATGAAAAGGGTTGCAAGCCCTAAACCATAGTCGGGGACTAAGCAGCCGCCTTAGCCGCAGGTAATGACGTTTAACCAGAATAAATTCTCTACACGTCCTCAATTTATTTTGGAATCGAGAAATCTGACTAATTATTTCCATCAGATGGTTCCGATGAATCGAGGCTACGGCATGTGGCCGGCGCCGCCGCTGCAGTTTCAAAACCCCAACGCTAATCCCGGGGCTATGAAGCCGCCGTCGGCTGGTTCTGGGTCCGAGGAGCAATTGGAAGGGGAAGAAGGTGAATAAGCCTAATGACAAGAGGATAAATGAGCAGCAGAAATCGTTGATGGCTGGTTCCAGCAGTGGTGGAATTATTGCTGGAGGTGTTAACATGATTGGTGGTGCTGGAGTGGGGAATAATAATTTTAACAGCTATCAGCCGCCGACGCTGAATGAATTGCAGCATCAGAATCGCATGAAGACTCGAAAGTTCTTTCCGAAGAAGAAGTTTAATAAGAACAATAACATGAATATGAATATGAATATAGGCGCCAATAGTAACTATTACAATAATAGTAGGTCTGCTCCCTATGCTCCAAGGAATACTACTTCATAATTAGGGCGAAGAAGAGTGGTGGTATTGCATCATTGGTTTCTCCTTCGCAGACCGACCCTCCTGTAACGCCCCGACTTT
Source organism: Lantana camara (assembly GCA_037501455.1). Classification (NCBI taxonomy): domain Eukaryota; kingdom Viridiplantae; phylum Streptophyta; class Magnoliopsida; order Lamiales; family Verbenaceae; genus Lantana; species Lantana camara. Next base: position 59,876,042 of record CM074857.1, on the reverse strand, counting down.
TTAATCGTACAGGTATGACGTATGTATTTACCAATTTGCGCGAATTAATTTTTTATAAGTGTTTTATATATTTAATTTTATTATAAATTGTTATTATTTTATTTTATTTTATTTTATTTTCGTTAAGATAGTATATTTAATTTTATAATTAAATATTAAATGTTAAATAATTATATCTTTAATTTTATTAATATTAAATTCATATTTAATTTGTTAACTTTGATTTTTATTTAAAAGTGAAATTTAATTTTTGTTATTAATATGAAATTCTATGAATTTGTAAATGCATTGTTTATGAGTGCTATAATCGCGCTTCCTTCTTATATGATTTGGTATCGAAATTTCGTGAAATTTTAGTATGTTGTAGATTTATGTGTCATGAACATGACCATATGCTCGTTTCATGTTTTCGATCTCGTTTGGCGTGGTAACGAATTTATTTTGAGTGTTGAAACCAAATCGGGGGTTAACGGGTAATTAGCGCACCCTTGGTTCCGTATGTGATATCTTGAGCTCGGGAACTCGGAATCGAGTTCCGTCAACTTCGTTGGACTCGTATCGACGATTCGGGTCTAATGAACCTAGCCTCATATTTTTCTAAACCTATTTGAACCCCCCTAAATTCAACCGAAAAACGAATCGGCAAAACTGCCACATTTTACCATTTAAATCATAACTCTTACCATACTTAACCAAATTAACCATGGTTGGACTTTTTGGAAACCTAACTCAACCCTCTATCATCTCCAACTCACCCCATACCGAACCACACTCCCACCAAAGAGGAAAAACTCAGCCAATCGTCTGCATTCCAGTTCCATTTTCGCCACTCTGCAAACCTTGAACATTTTGAGCTCAAATCTCTTCCAACCTTCAACCAATTCAAGAGGTGAGTTTAGGGTTGTAATATACATTCATTTATCATCATTTTGAGTCATGCATCCCTAATTTTGAGCTAGTATTGGTGGAGTTTTGAGAAGATGAATGAATAGTTAGGTTATATTATGATTTCTTGATCTCATGAATTCCTTGATGATTTTGATGGTTTTAAAGCATGAAAGTGATCATCTTGACTTCCTTATTGAATTTATGGACATGTATTTTGTGGTAGTTGAAGAGTTAATGAGTTGCCATTAATGGAAGTTGAGTTTCTTGAAAGTTTAGATACATATTTGATCATCCTTCTCATTTCTTTTCGTGCTCAATGGTTGGGACTTGTTTAAGTGTTGAATTTGGCTTGATTTTGTATATCTATTTTGGAGCTCGGTGGCTCATTGTATATATACATATGTTGGTTTTGCTTCCGCATTTTCTTTATCACTCTGATTTTATATTATGTTGTGTTTGGATGGTTTAAGGGTTAGTCCTGCCTAGCGTAGCGTGTGTGTTTGTGTCCCCGTTCGCCGTGATTTGGCACGTGTATGGATTTTCCATTTCATATATGGGTCGGGTCTCGGTGCGCGGGGGGGGGGGGGGGGGGGGGGGGGGATGTGGGGCCTCGTGCTCGGGTGCTACATCCTTATGTGATATCAGAGCCTAGGGTTGCAAAACCCGGGCTCTCGTCTCGTGTCATGTCGAGTCAGTCTAAGTCGTACGGCTTTAGGAACAACTTGTCAACGTGTTGCACATGCATTCTTTATGTGCTTATGTGCTCTAAATTTCGAATTTTGATTGAATTAATTGCACTCTCATGCATGGACTAAAGATAACATGCATTTCAGTGTTTCTTTGACAAGATGCCTCCACGTAGACATCGTGAGAGATCTCTGGGGCGACGCCATCATCATAATCGATCTCCTACGCCACAACCACAAGAACCACAACCACAACTGCAGCACCCCAAACGGAAGGCGCCACATCCCCCGCACTCAGACCCGATCCGTATATGAAATGGGAAATCCATACACGTGCCAAATCAAAGCGAACGGGGACTCACTCACTCCCTATGCTAGGCGGGAACTAAACCTTCGAAACCAATTAAACAATTCCAACAAGATAAATGCAATTGCAGAAGCGGAACATATATTCAAAAATTATATCAATCACAAATACAAGCATAAAAAAAAGGGTTCAACTAGCATAGATTCCTAGTCCCAAAAATTTATACATAAACATAAATCATAATGTATGGGTTCAAACTATCCCTAGAAGCTTGTCCCGGATTCATATAAATATAACATTTCCATTTATACATTCTTGCATAACCTATTCAATTTACAAAATGCGTGCAAGGACTTAGACTTAAACATAGAACTTAACCGACTCAGAACCCCGCCTAGCACTCCGAAACCTGTAAAACTGAAAACAAAGCCGGGTTCAGTCTATAGGAGACTGGTGGGTATAAAACAAGGCATAATATAATATAAAACATTAATTAAACATTCACATGCAAGTTATAATCCCAAAAGAGATTTTCGAAGTAGTTCCCAAGTGGGTGAGATAAACAAATCATCAAAGGAGATTATAACAACTAATTTTCATTAGGTCTTTCGTGGCCCGGCGAGTGGGCGTGCATTATCTCCAACCAACACCTTGTGTAATTCATTAAACATTCATTCATTCTTTCTTTTCATGCATTACATTCTTTCGTGCACATTCATGATCATTTACACCTTCTTCCTCCGGGTGGTGGACAGGTTAGCAAGACCTGGCCACCCATTCATTGACCAAAAGGGGTTACATGACTCCCCAGATGGCACTCAGCGTCCATTCCTCGCTAACTCCTAACGAGGTCCGGTTACGCCGTGCATTGGTTGGAACTAGTGTGAGGGATCCCCGTCGACCCATGCCTCCCCGGATAGCCACTCACACTAAGTCCCTGGGCCCCATTCTGTGCATTCATTCATTCATTCTCGCCAAAACATTTGGTAGGGTTCATAAAATAAAGGCTTTACGTTGCAATCGTTTACTCTTAAAACAACTCTATATACATATAATAAATTTTGGCCGAAATCTTTACACGTTGGAAGTATATAGGGTCATGTAACTAAATAGTAGAGAAACCCACCTGTTACACCTTACCGAACGATACCAAGAAGAAAAGAAAACTTGAGGAAAACCTATGAACCCGGCATCTCTGCCCTGGAGAAAACTGTACAAAGGACAAAGTAACGTGCTCATGAGACTCAAGACTCCAAATGAACCATATATGACGCACAACATGCAATGAACATGATATGAAGTGCCTATGAGACAATAACATATTATGAAGATGTTTACATGTACAATTAATGCGTTAGAAGCACATAAACGAGCAATTCATTCAAGTTCAATCAATACATGAAGGTCATATCCATTAATTCCATATATTTCATGAGCCATATAACATGTTAACAATTCATTTATATCATAAGAAAGGCAAGAAGATATTACACGAATGGAATAAGCGAAGTATTCTTACGTACAGGCACATATAAGCTTGCGAGGCAATTAAGGTCATATCCGCGTATAAAACATCGAAATCACCCAACAATTCAATCTACCGACTTTTTCGAACATTATAACATATAATATTACAAGTTCCTATTTAAGAAATAGATAAAACAAAGGCATTCAAATCATTTAGATAGAAGTGAACACGAAAGAGGTGTCAATTAAATTCCATAAATTCATATAAAATAATTAATACATACTATCATATTAGAAATAGACCATTTAAACACTTCATGCAACATTCATGCATGCATAAATATATATATACATATGCGACCACGTACATGCATGCATGAAATTTAATATATACACAATCCATGCACATATATAATATATATAAAATTCTCATGTATAAGTATATTATATTTATATATATACGTATGCACACATATGATATATATATATATATATATATATATATATATATATATATCATGCACCAAATATTATATAATACACACACATCATATATATATACGCACAACACCATAAAAAGCAAGAATGAAGACATAAAATTGCAGTCATCACGAAACCAGCCCAAAAAGAGGTCATGGCCGCTACCTTAATTCAGTTCAAAACAGGTTAGAGTCGCTACCACACTCCCAGAAACCACTCCAGCAGCTTCATCTCGAAACTTGGCAAAAATTGGGTCGAAGGGCGCGACCTAAAAACATCTTCTCCCGGTCGCGGTCGCGACTGCTGCACGCAGTGGCGAAACTGGAGCAGAACGTCCCTGTTTACCTCCATTACACGCAGCAACAGTAGAGGCATGAAGCAAGGCGATAAAAGGCAGCAAGTAGGCAACAAAAGTATGTAAAAAGAGCAGCCAAACTCCCCTCAAAATAACACATACACGCACGTAACAGCAAGGAAGTAAATCTGTCACATTTTTCCTCAAATCTCACAGCAACCATGAAGGATCAAGAAGCAACAATTTCACACGAAATTCAAGCTTAGAAATAAAATAAATAAGCTATCTAGATCATGTATATATCTTAAAACTAAGAAATGGATCAAGGATTTGCAAGACCTCATCAAAATACATTTAACCTAACTATTCACTCATGCCTCAAATCTCCATGAAAACTAGCTCAAAATTAGGGATGCATGGTTCAAAATGACCATAATTGAATGTATAACACAACCCTAAACTCACCTTGTGGATTGGATGAAGGTTGGATGAGATTTGAGCTCCAAAATCCCCAAGGAATTCAAGGTGACGGGAAAACTGGAAAGCAGGGGTTTTTGGGTGATTTTCTCTTAAGTGTGATATGTGGTTTGGTTTGGAGAGAGATGAGGGAGATAGTGGGCTGAACTAGGGTTCCAATGACTCCAACCATGGTTAATTTGGTCAAGGTTTGAGTAAGATATGAAGAAAATGGCTAAATGTGGTAGTATCCCGGACGACTCACATTTCGGTTGAATTTCGGAGGTTCAAACGTACTTAGAAAAATATAAGGCTTATTCCATTAAACTCAAATCTTTGATACGAGTTCAACGGAAGTGAAGGAACTCGAATCCGAGTTCCCGAGCTCAAGTTATGACACCCGAAACCAAAGGTGCGCTAAATGCTCTTTAGCCCCCGACTTGGTCCCGTTCCCGAAAAAAATTTCTTTAAGGCACCAAACAAGATCGAAAACATGAAACGAGCATATAGACATGTTCAAAACACACATATCTACAACATAACAAATTTCTACGAATTTCCGAGTTCAAATCATATAGAAACGACACGCAAACTTATCACATAAAGGCATAAAGTTCAAGAATTCTTTTAACTTCATAATTCAATTGAAAATTAAAATTCCATTTTAAATATTTATTAAAATATGACGAAATACATATTATTAAAAAGTTTAATTAAAAATTAAAATTGTAATTATGATAAACATTTAATTAGGTAATTAAATAATTTAAACGCGTAATTAGGGAGCATACAAGTTAATCATGCGCGAGTGGTTCAAGTATTCGTATCAATTCCAATTCAAATATTTCATATATTTCAATTAATCCCATATTTAACAATTTAAATAATAAAATTAATTATATAAACAATCAATTCGCGCAAATTAATAAACGCATACGTCATGCTATACGACTGAAAAACTGGGCGTTACAACCTCTCCCCTTTAAAAGAATCCGTCCTCGGATTCACTACTCGCCCGAACAAACAATGAGAGATTTCTCGTCTCTCAAAAGCAACAAGGAGAGAGCCCCATCTCTCAAGCAATAATGAGAGAACCCCGTCTCTCAAACAACAATAATGCAAGGGAGTCTCCAATACTCCCGAGCAACACAACATAAAATAGTTACATTAAAGAACAATACCAAAAGGAAGGTATCTAACACCAATTACAACAATTAAAGTCACGCACATCACACAGGGGCAGGTATGAGGTATCATTCACATTAATCATCAATTATACAAAGCAATTCAACATGGTAAGAGATCAAAGCACATAACATGAAATTATTTAAATGAGAATTGTATTTATGCATGTGTCATGGATACTTCATGTACCGTTCACCGTAGTAGAGAATTTGAAGTTGTGAGTTTTGTTATCCAATGCATGATCTTCTCCGAAAGCAAGCTCAGTGCTTGACTTGTCTTTACTTTCTTCAGTATGCCCCAATAAGCGGTGATAGATTCTCTAAAGATTTTATTCTTGATTTCCTTCTAACTTTTACTGCTTCTACTCTTCTTCGATCCCTTATCATTCTCTTTAGAACAATCGTCCCGATATCAGGTCCATAACTACTATCTTTACCCATATCGGAGTCTAACATATCCTCGGAGATACCTACTCTTGGCAACCTTGTAAGTTCAGCCCTAATCTTGAGTTATTTGTCACTAAGGTCTATCTCAACACGAATCTTTTTCTATCTTCTGTTTAGGGTATCCCTTCACTCTCTTTAAACCTTTAATGTTATATTCAGTATTCGGCCCCCGGAAATTCTCTAATCGAAGACAGAACGTTCTTGATGATTTTTGAAGTTTGATTTAAATTTTCCCCCAAGGATCATCCTTTTCAGTTTTATCTCTTCTTAAGTTTCTTTCTGGATTACCATGGAAACAACCGATGAATTAATAATATTGTCTTTATTACGCATTGTCCAAACCCCTTTAGTACCTTATTGAATTAATCTTTATTGACACCATCCCCTTTATATGATAACTTGATTCGGCTTCCTCTTGTCAACACTGATTTAGGAGTTCACCGAAGCTCCTGCATAATTCCATCATCTCTAAAATCGGAATTCCATATGTAGAGTTATTCAACGAACCCTCTCCTTTATACCCCGTGGTAATCTTCAACCCGAATTTAGCAACTTAGCTTCTCTCTTAACAGCTTAACCATTAAAGCCATCTTATTCATTTCCGATCACCACAATTAGGACTTCCAGATCTTCCTTAATTTACATCCCCGTTGTTCCTACTAAAATATTTCTTCAGACACAACTTCAATCTTCCAATTTGTATCTCAGTCGTGCTCTCCCCCTTAAAATTTCTGCTTTTACATGCTGAACCCCAGCTATCCTTCCTTCATCGGAATTCTTGATGTGAAATTTTTCATTAGGGAGGGTTTTAGCTAGAATAGCAACCCAAAGATTTTGCCTTTCAACTTCTCTTCTAATTCTCTTGATGTCCGAAACCCCTTTCCTACTCTTGTCCGATCCGAACACCCCGAAGCCAACTCTAGTCTCGCTTCTCTTTCTGAAATCCCATTTCCATAAACCTATCCCTTACCTGAAATTCTTTATTTTCCCCAACGTTATCTCCCTTTTAATGAGCAAACCCATTGTTTCTTTTCATCTAAATTCGGATGTGGCTCGATTAAAATGATACTAGATAGATGAGGTGAAGGAACTTCCTATCAATTAAACACTAAAATACATGTCGGATTAAAATGCCGATACACGTGGCGCACTTGCAATAATTTGATATGCAACATATTAGGGTAATGAAATCAAATAGAGATTCACGCACAAGTATAAGTAAGAAAAATTAAATAATTTGATGCAAAGTATGATATACGTGCTATGAATGTCTTAAACCAGTCACCAAGATGGCAAGCTATTAACTAGGTAGCTTGTCCTCGTTTCTTTAATCACGGCTTACTTTGACTTGCTGATTATTCCATTTCTTTCCCACGGTCTTCAAGATTTCCATGAATCTTTGTGCATCAACTTGTTTATTCCACCATCCGGGATTGCAATTTCTTGATCCCTAAATTCTTCTACATCCACCGGATTAGCATCCGAACTTCTCCTCGGAAATTGACCCTTCCACATTACCCAAACTCTCGTACAAAATTGAACCCTAATGTGGTTCCGAACCCTACTTCTCATCATCATCGTGATCAAGTTTCCTCGTGCTTATCCTTTATGCGTTACAACAACCGCCTCCAATGGATATGGGGAACTTTATGGAAGCTATTTTTAATTATGTTGAGCATCGGAAAGCTCAAGCTCCCCCACCACAACAAGAAGAGCAACCGGTTCCGCCACCCAACAACAACAACCGAGATCCACATGGGGTATTTCTAAGCTATAATCCCCCTCGGTTTTCTGGTTCTCTTGATGATGCTGTGTCAGAGGGTTGGTTGACTAGACTAGAGAGGATTTTTTGGGGTCCGAGAATTCACTACACAGGAGAAGGCTCAATTCACCATATTCCAACTTGATGGCAAGACATATGATTGGTGGGAACGAACGAGGGAAAAGTTAGAGGTTGATGGAGAGGAGATTACATGGGAGGTTTTCAAGAGGGAATTCCGGGAGTGTTTTGTACCCGAGGTTGTAGGGAACGAAAGGAGCAAGAATTCATGGATTTGAAGTAGGGCAACCGTTCAGTGGCCCAATATCTTGCAACCTTTAACCGGCTTGGGAAGTATGCTCCTCACATTACACGGGATGAGAAGAGGAAGGCCAAGAATTTATTGCAGGGCTAAGGCAAAAATTAAGACATGGCCAGGTTGGGCATAATTTCATGTCCTTCACAGACACGGTGCAAAGGGCATTGGAACAAGAGGAAGAGTATAAGAAAAGGGATCCGGTCTTTAGAGCACCAATAGGACGAGGTTCCGGATCAAATTCGGGAAAGAGACCGATGGTTCAAGCTACTCCTCCACCTAAGGGTCCTTTTAAGAAGCCTCGGTATGGAGGACAAGCTTTTCAGGCTGCACCGACTCGACCAACGGCTCCTGTGACTCAACAAGATCCAAGTGAGGCTCGGTTACGCCAATCACCGTGCACACACTGTGGAGGACCGAACCACAATTATTACAATTATCGAATGAGGTTGGGACTATGCCTCATCTGTGAAAAGGGCGATCATTTGGCGGATGCGTGTCCGGACAAGAACCCAGGATTTCAAAGAGGAGTTCAGAGGCCTATGATCCAGGCACGTGTTTATACCCTTAAGGGCGAGGAGCAGGATGCAGAGGTTGATCCAACCGCCGTGGTGGAAGGTACCATATCCATTCATACCACTAACATTCATGCACTTTTTGATCCGGGTGCCACGCATTCCTTTATTTCTTGTGATCTTGTTGCTTCTATGTGCCTGCCTGTTATTTCCTTATCTTCTTGTTACCTGGTTAGTTCCCCACTCGGGGGAAGTCTACAGACAGACCAGGTTCGAAATTGTTCAGTGTTATTGGAAGGGAAAGATTATTGGCAGATTTTATTGTTATGCCTATGAAGAAGTATGGGGTTATTCTGGGAATGGATTGGTTATTTCAACATCGGGCTACGGTTGATTGTTTTACAAAGAAGATTAAATATGGTCAGGAGTTGATTGTTGGTGTTGGTTCGAAGACAGTACCTCTTTTGTCCTTTATCGAAGCTCATAAATTGGTAAGAAAGAGAGCAACGGGATTTATTGCTTACCTTCTTAATAAGCCGAAAGATCAACCTAAGTTCGAGGATACCACCGTTGTAAAGGAGTTTCCCGATGTTTTTTCGGAGAATTTGGGTTCATTGCCACTGGATCGGGAGATTGAATTTGTGATAGACTTATATTCGGGATCCGAGCCGTATTCTAAGACCCCTTATCGGATGGCACCAGCCGAATTGAAAGAGTTAAAGATTCAACTTGAAGAGTTGCTTAAGATTGGATATATTCGGCCAAGTTCTTCACCTTGGGGTGCACCGGTTCTTTTTGTCAAGAAGAAAGACGAAACCCTGAGAATGTGTATAGATTACTGGGAGCTTAATTGGATGACCGTAAAGAACAAGTATCCTTTACCCCACATCAAGGATTTATTCGACATGTTACAAGGTTCAGGGGTGTATTCGAAGTTGGATTTGAGACAAGGGTACTACCAATTGAAAATCCGGGAAGAGGACATTCCGAAGATGGGATTTAACACCGGTATGGGTATTATGAGTTTGTAGTGATGCCTTTCGGATTAACTAATGCCCCGGCTGCTTTTATGGATATGATGCATCGAATTTTTCGCCCGTATCTCGACAAATTTGAGGTTATATTCATTGATGATATTCTTGTTTATTCGAGAACTCCAGAAGATCATGCTCGACACCTCAGAATTGTGTTGGATACCTTAAGGGAACACCGGTTATATGCTAAGTTTAGCAAATGCGAGTTTTGGATTGTCCGGGTAGCTTTTCTAGGCCACATTATCTCAAGGAAAGGTTTGGAAGTAGATCCTTCTAAGATTGAGATAGTTACTCAGTGGCAAAGTCCGATGAATGCCTCAGAGGTAAGAAGTTTCTTGGGTTTGGCGGGCTATTATCAGAGGTTCGTGAAGGATTTTTCGAAGATTGCCGCTCCTTTTACCTGATTGACTAAGAAAGAGGTTAAATTCGAGTGGGATGATAAGTGCGAGGCGAGTTTTCAACTCTTAAAGGAAAAGTTGACCACTGCACCTGTATTAGCACTTCCTGAAGGCACTGAAGGATATAGGGTTTATACGGACGCCTCAAAGGAAGGTTTGGGATGTGTCTTGATGCAGAACGGTAAAGTGAATGCCTATGCCTCGAGGAAATTGAAGGAACTTGAACAGAATTACCCCACTCACGATCTCGAACTTGCAGCAGTGATCTTTGCTTTGGGTAAGTGGAGACACTATCTCTACGGAGTTTCTTTTGAGATCTTTTTCGACCACAAGAGTGTTCAATATCTATTCTTCGAAGATTGCCGCTCCTTTTACCTGATTGACTAAGAAAGAGGTTAAATTCGAGTGGGATGATAAGTGCGAGGCGAGTTTTCAACTCTTAAAGGAAAAGTTGACCACTGCACCTGTATTAGCACTTCCAGAAGGCACTGAAGGATATAGGGTTTATACGGACGCCTCGAAGGAAGGTTTGGGATGTGTCTTGATGCAGAACGGTAAAGTGAATGCCTATGCCTCGAGGAAATTGAAGGAACTTGAACAGAATTACCCCACTCACGATCTCGAACTTGCAGCAGTGATCTTTGCTTTGGGTAAGTGGAGACACTATCTCTACGGAGTTTCTTTTGAGATCTTTTTCAACCACAAGAGTGTTCAATATCTATTCTTCGAAGATTGCCGCTCCTTTTACCTGATTGACTAAGAAAGAGGTTAAATTCGAGTGGGATGATAAGTGCGAGGCGAGTTTTCAACTCTTAAAGGAAAAGTTGACCACTGCATCTGTATTAGCACTTCCTGAAGGCACTGAAGGATATAGGGTTTATACGGATGCCTCGAAGGAAGGTTTGGGATGTGTCTTGATGCAGAACGGTAAAGTGAATGCCTATGCCTCGAGGAAATTGAAGGAACATGAACAGAATTACCCCACTCATGATCTCGAACTTGCAGCAGTGATCTTTGCTTTGGGTAAGTGGAGACACTATCTCTACGGAGTTTCTTTTAAGATCTTTTTCGACCACAAGAGTGTTCAATATCTATTCTCTCAGAAGGAGTTGAATAAGAGACAACGGTGTTTGATGGAAATTCTTGCAGATTTTGAGTGTACAATTAAATACCTTCCCGGCAAAGCCAACGTGGTCGCAGATGCACTTTGTAGGAAGGCTAGCGTGTCCAATATGGAAGTGGAAATTGGAGATGAAGATGAGTCTTTCAAGTTGAGGGCTAGTATTCGGAATATTTTAGTTCAACCAGATCTTCAGCAGAGGTTGTTTGATGTTCAAAGGAATGATCCCGAGGTTCAAAAATTAGCTGAGAAAGCTCAAGCTGATCCTGAGTGTCCATTCGGATTTGATGATACGGGACTTCTAAGATTCAAGAACCGAGTTGTGTTACCAGAAGAATTGAAATAGATTATTCTTGAAGAGGCTCATCGGTCAGGGTATTCGATATATCCCGGAGGAAACAAAATATATAAGGATTTGAAACAGTTCTATTGGTGGAATGGTTTGAAACGGGATGTGATCAACTTCGTGAAGCATTGCATGACCTGTCAAGTGGTGAAATCGGAACATCAAAAGCCATCGGGGCTACTTCAACCCTTACCCATCCCGGAGTGGAAATGGGAACAAATAGCTATGGATTTCATTTTGGGATTGCCAAGAGTGAAAGGAGGACTTGATGGAATTTGCGTAATTGTAGACAGGTTGACGAAATAAGCTCATTTTCTTGCCATAAGAATGTTCGACAAAGTAAGCAAGTTAGCTAAGAAGTACATGGATGAGATTGTAAGACTTCATGGAGTACCGGTAAATATTGTATCGGATCGGGATCCAAGGTTTACGTTGAGATTTTGGCAAGAGCTTCAAAAGAATTTGGGAACAAGGCTTCAATTCAGCACAGCTTTCCATCCTCAAACCAACGGACAGTCAGAGAGGTTAATCAAGTACTTGGAAGATATGTTGAGAGTGTGTGCATTGGATTTTCAAAGCTCATGGAATGAACAGCTGCCATTAATTGAGTTTGCTTACAATAATAGCTATCAAGCCTCGATAGAGATGGCACCTTATGAAGCTCTCTACGGACGTAAGTGTAGGTCTCCATTGTTCTTTGACTTGGAGAAATGGAATTGGACCAAACAAGAAGGGGTAAAAAGAGGGGAGAAGAAAGAAAAACCCTCTAAGGCTGTGCATGATGCAATAGATAAGGTCCAGATAATTAGGCAACGGATGAAGGCAGCTCAAGATCGACAAAAGAGCTATGCAGACCTTCGGAGAAAGAATTTTGAATTTGAAATTGGAGATAGAGTCTTTCTAAAGGCTTCTCCACGAAAAAGGTTTTCAAGGATTGGTCGAGGAGGAAAACTAAACCCTCGGTATTTGGGACCGTATGAGATTTTGGAGAGAATTGGTGATACGACCTACCGTTTGGATTTGCCTCCAAGTTTAACTGGAATTCATAATGTATTTCATGTCTCGCAGCTCTGGAAGTATTACCGAGATGAATCTGACGTTTTACCGGTTGAAGAAGTGGAACTAGAGCCAAATCTTACCTTTGTTCAGAAGCTGATTAAGATTTTAGACCGGAAGTTTCAAGAGCTCAGAAATAGGCGTATCCCACTTGTCAAGGTTCTTTGGAGAAGTGATAAAACCGAAGAAGCTACGTGGGAACCAGAGGATAAAATGAGAAAGTTTCACCCCGAGTTGTTTCCGGGCGAGCAGTGAATCCGAGGACGGATTCTTTTAAGGGGGAGAGATTGTAACGCCCCGACTTTTCAGTCGTACAGGTATGACGTATGTGTTTACCAATTTGCGCGAATTAATTGTTTATAAGTGTTTTATATATTTAATTTTATTATAAATTGTTATTATTTTATTTTCGTTAAGATAGTATATTTAATTTTATAATTAAATGTTAAATGTTAAATAATTATATCTTTAATTTTATTAATATTAAATTCATATTTAATTCGTTGACTTTGATTTTTATTTAAAAGTGAAATTTAATTTTTGTTATTAATATGGAATTCTATGAATTTGTAAATGCATTGTTTATGAGTGTTATAATCGCGTTTCCTTCTTATATGATTTGATATCGAAATTTCGTGAAATTTTAGTATGTTGTAGATTTATTGTTTATGAGTGTTATAATCGCGCTTCCTTATTGCATTTATGGGCATGTATTTTGTGGTAGTTGAAGAGTTAATGAGTTGCCATTAATGGAAGTTGAGTTTCTTGAAAGTTTAGATGCATATTTGATCATCCTTCTCATTCCTTTTCGTGCTCAATGGTTGGGACTTGTTTAAGTTTTAAATTTGGCTTGATTTTGTATATCTATTTTGGAGCTCGGTGGCTCATTGTATATATACATATGTTGGTTTTGCTTCCGCATTTTTGTTATTACTCTGATTTTATATTATGTTGTGTTTGGATGGTTTAAAGGTTAGTCCCGCCTAGCGTAGCATGTGTGTTTGTGTCCCCGTTCGCCATGATTTGGCACGTGTATGGATCTTCCATTTCTTATACGGGTCGGGTCTCAGTGCGGGGGGATGTGGTTCCTCGCGCTCGGGTGCTACACCTCCTCACTTTCAGCTTTTGAAGGTTCTTGCTAGGCGGGAATTAGAATCGGCCGAGCCTTTAATTCATAGTCTTATGTATTGATACATACTTGAACTTTTGGAGATTATATATTCTATTTTGGAGCTTGATATTAATTGTAGGTCATGATAGCCATACTTGAATTGTATTTTGCTCACTATTTGATATTGATGGTTCTTGATTCCGCTATATTTGTATGCATTGCTTATAACGTGATTGTTGGTTCAAGGGTTAGCCCCGCTTAGCTAGGGTTCTTTTGATTGTCACCCGTTTGCCATGTATTTGATTCTTATATGGATTTCTATTTCATATATGGATTGGATACTTGGTGCGGGGGATGTAGCGCCTATCGTTACGGGTGTTAGATCCACTCCATCTCACCCACAAAATCACAACACATACAAACATACATACAGAGACCTACCCACTCCGTCTCAACCAGCAGTGCCGTAACCGTCGCAAGGGAGGGGACGCTGAGCAGATTTCTATCTCACGACTTGGAGATTAATTGTGGTGGGGATGCAGATTTGGTTGTTTTGGTGGCGGTGGGGCGTGGATTTGGCGGAGTGGTGCTTTATAGCTGTGGTGGTGTTCGCGGCGACGGTGGATCTGGATCTAAAAAGGAGATAGAAGGCGTGCGGTGGTGGAACAAGGGGAAGGGGAAGCTGCACGAAGGTGGTGGGGAAGGGGGTCGCAATTGAGGTGGGCCGGTGCGCATAGGGTAGAGGGATGCGATGGAATATTGTAGCGCCCCCACTTTGCTGGTAGAGAGCAGCGCCCCAACCCCCGCACTGAAGCACCCCTCAAGTAAAGGTGTGAGCCATCACTCAAGAAATGCCCTAGCGAACGGCGATGAACAATAGTAGTGTTTAACCATGTGGCTTATGTAGCAGAAAATCAGAGTATTTTAAAACTTTTCAAAACATGTGCGTGATGGCATATAAATAAGCAAGTACTGATCGTTAAGCAGAAGAGACTATTAACATTACTATATCAATTGAACAATATCACGGGAGCATATGATAGCAATTGTAGCAGTATCCAAGTAGCAAAAGGAGTATCACAAAAGCATAAGGTAAAGTATCAATGCAGCCATATATCAAATACAGGACACAAAATAGAATAATAAAGTAAAGTCTTGACGTGAACAAAATGGATACTCTAGAGCTTCAAGATACCTCTAGACTGTGGCTGCAAGACCTGAAACCATGAGGCCAGAAAACAGGTAGAGGTATTAGTCAAAGTGACTAAGTGAGGGATATCTTTAAAAGAAAGTACTTGAAGTAAACGTTTGAAGTAAATTTCACAAGGTAAAACCTTTAATGCAAAGCTTTAATGAAGAACTTAAGAGTAAACTCAAGTGATAAAATCCTTTGATGCAACGTTATAAGAAATGAGAGTTTTCAAAACACTTTCATGAATGTTGTCACACGCGCACACATATGTTATGATTTGGTTCATATGATTTTCATAAAATGGGGTAAGGGTAGGGAATAACTTTGCCAGATATGAACCAACTTTATGAAAACATTGATGCCCGCAAGCTAGGCTTTTCCATCCTTACTCCAGAAAACATATGACCATTAATAGGGTGTCGGACCGAGATCAAGGGTGTCGGACCGAGATCAACAACACCCTAACACATACACACATGCACCATCCTCCACCAAGTTTCACTTCGGGGAGCGACCCCTAGGTGACCATTAACCATTGATTTGGGAATAGATTTGCGGTCCATTCCCGAAAATTGTCCCGACTTAACCAAACCTCCTGATTAAAATCGGTATCAATCGCCTAGTGTGGCAGCCGGTATTAGTGATGTCGTTGGCGCTCACCTCCTGAGCATCACCTCTACACATAACCGCCGGGCCCATACCATTAACCATTGATTTCTTGCGCCATTGACGACATCCAGAATCAATCCGAATGTATGAACCATTAAACATATGTATTGAACCATTGATGCAATACTTTGAACCATTGAAACCTTTGATGCAATACTTTGAAAACATTGAACCATTGATGCACTACTTTGAAAACATGTGCCATTGATGTTATACTTTGAAAACATTGAACCATTGATGCATTACTTTGGAAACATGTGCCTTTGATCAATGAATAACAAATAGGATTGGGTTCTTTGAAGAGTTGTCCCTTATAAAGGGTGTTTCAAAACAAGAATGATAAAGCACTAGGCTTTGAGTTTCAAAACAATTAAATCTTTAAGTATTCATGGTTCCAGTTGAAAATATTTTTAACCTCACCTATTAGTAACAGTAGGTAGGATAGATTATGCAGTGGCCTGGGGACTCCAGTGCTCAACCTTAACTCCTGTAAGTGTGTACTAAGGTGAGCTTGAGAACTAAGACACACTTCTATAACGATGCACATGAATGCTATCAATCAAACAAGGAACATGTAACACAAGAGAGTAATACCATTTAAGGTATTAGAGAAAGATAACACACAAAGGAATACGTTAAAGTGAGTTATCAATAACGTGGGACTATGATCTAAGTATAATCGATTAAGAACTAATCAAATTATGAATCCTATCTCAAAACCTTAGGTTATGAAACAAGTCCTCAAAAGAAAACACATTTTGAAATCACATTTTAGAACTCGAATTTGAAAACCCTAGGTGCAAATGTCTATTAAGAAATCACAAGTTTTAATTCACTTTTACTATTCAAAAGCACTATTCAAAAGTACTATTCATAGTTAATATTCCAGATTACTATTCATGAATTACTATTCATATGTTACTATTCACTTGTCGGGTCAAAAGGGTCGGGTCAAACCCTTACTATACACACACACACAACACACACCATGCACGTACACACACACACGACATGCACACATACACACACCCTAATTCAATTATGATCTTGATTATAACCTATAGTTTCAAGTTCATGTTATTACAATCAAGTATGATCTAGGTTAAAGGTATAACCTGTGGTCAAGAGGTCTAATTAAGGCATAACATCAAGTTATGAAGCACTATTCCATCTTAGGTTATAATATATGACACTATTAATGTGTATAACATATGATTAAGGCACTATTCCATTAATCCATATTATATCACAAGCTCAAGTCATAACATATAAGTCATGTAACATTGTAACAATGTAATAACATATCATAGATATCATTCATAGTATAACATGACCATTAAACATGTAACAAATTAAATTAAATGACAACATCTAACACGTTATAACATAATTGATCATAGGTTACTATTCCATTAGCTAACATGCATGAACATAATTTAAATATCATAATCATGCATCAATAATCATCATATAGCAGCCCTATTCCATGATCATGTCATATATTAAAGCATATTATAACATTTCATAGCATATGCCAAACAATTAGATCACAAACTATAACTATTCAAACATATCATAAAAACTATATAATAAATGCATAAATTAAACTCCTATGTGTCTTAGGGAAGACCCTAAGACCCAACCTAAACATAATATAAACATAACATAACATAAAAACATAAACTAACTAAAACATAACATAAACTAAAGCATAAAATAAAAACAACTAACCTAGCAAATGGGGGGAGGTGCTCACGACACAAAGAGGGGGAGAGGGAGGAAGAGAGGGTCTTGTTAACACAAGGTATGAGCAAGGAATGAATGAGCTATGGAGGGATATTTATACTTTTTGGGAGACCCCTCACCTTGCAATAAAAATAACTCCAAGGGTAGGAGAGGAAAGGTTGATGGCTTCTCTTGTAAGCTTAGTCTTAGGAATTAAATAAAAACGGGAAATGAAGGGTATTTAGGTAATTTAACATCCTAAACATGATGATAACCTGCTAGAAGTTGGCTCATGTGATTCGGACAGAAATTAGCTTCGAAACGAATATTTACTCGATGAAAATGGATTTACCGTTTAAAAGATATATTGATTTTAAAGAATAGTAACTTGAACCTCTTGAAGAAATACGAATGAAAGACGACCTCTGAACGTGATTTGAAAGTCCGGATTATTTCAAAATGTCATAAAATAAATCAAGAAGCGTTTTAAGCCCAATATCGACTATCAAATGTTCTACCGATAGAAAGTTAGAAACGTAGGATGAATAGTAACTTTATTTTAAAATAGATTTCATCAAAACTCGAGCTAGGGCTTAAATAAAGAGATGTAATCAATCCCAAAAATCATGAAATGAATCAAGAAGCATTTTAAGCCCAAATTTGATGAGTAGAAGTTCTCCGGGTGAAAACCCTTCATAGAAGGAATAGTGAATAGTGTTTTGGCTCAAACGTTTCTTTAAAACGAAGCTCAAAATAGATTTTCGAGTCAAGAATGATACCAATAGACTTGTATCGACTCAAGGAATGATTTAACTATAAACTTGAGTAGCTGAGAGTGTCCGAATCAAAGCTCGTTTACAATAATGAATAGTAACTTTGGTCGGTAAGTTCCCAAAGTGTCCTTTTGGCTCAAGAAGGGTTCCGAGGCTTGGAAAACAAGTTCAAACAGTTAGGGAACATGAGTTATGAACATCTAGGGTTTGAGCAACAATACGCGTAAAGTAGGCTCGGAAAATAAATAGCAAACTGAGTCAAAGGTCAAGAATTCCCCCTTAAAATATTGTAGGTCACATAAGAGCACTTTGATCATGTAAGAATGCAATACACGGAAGTTTATAAATTTGGATCACGGTGTACAAGCGCTTTACCAATGCCCTTAGTTTACCTCTTTCATCTAGGCCCTATTTTGGGTTGTTACAATCACCCCTCCTTAAAGAGAATCTGTCCTCAGATTCTTCTGCAAACAGTTTGGGGTAATGTTTCTGCATCTTATCCTCTGTTTCCCACATTGCCTCTTCTGTACCATGTCCCTTCCAAAGGACTTTTGCCAAAGGAATCTTCCTATTCCTTAACTCCAGGAACCTTGTATCCAAGATCTTCACCGGTTTCAACATATAAGTTCAGTTTGGTTATATCGGTAATTCTTCCACTGGTACTATCTCTTTCTCATCCAAAAAGCACTTGCGAATCTGAGATACATGGAATAAGTTGTGGATACTTGCATGACTTGCAGGTAAATCCAATCTATAAGTAGTTTCTCCAACTCGTTCCATTATCTGGAAGGGTCCAACATGTCTTGGGTTTAATTTACCACCTTTCTCAATTCGAGTAAACCCTTTCTTCGGTGTCTTTCACTCCATCACTGCTTCGACTTTGATGGATCTACTTCAACTTCGGTTTTGAAAAAGATGTGTTCAAGAAATATAACTCTTTCTAGCCAAAACTTGCATTTGCTGAACTTGGCATATAGCTTGTGATCCAGCAAAGTGCTCAGCACAATTCGGGTATACTCGGCGTGCTGTTCTGGTGTCTTTAAGAACACCAAAATATCGTCCAATTGTTTTCTCAAATCTTCCAATTCAACTAGAGCCATTCGGTAAGGTATCTTAGAAAACGTCTCAGCTCCTAGTATTGTCTCGATTGTGAACTCCAACTCTCAGTAAGGAGGTAACAAGTGTTAGGGAAACACTTCTAGGAATTCATTAACCGCTTCCACTTCTTCGATCTTAAGTTGGTCCGTTGGCCTATCCAAAAGGTAAGTAACGATTCCTCTAACTCCCTTCTGAATTAGATTCTTAGCTTCTATCGAAGAAACCAGCGATAACTTCTCCACTTTCTTCTTTGATGTTGTAACACCCCCAGAGCGAAGGGCGCCACATCCCCCGCACTAAGGTTCAACACGAGTAACGAAATGGAAGTTCGCACCCGTATCAAACCATAGCGAACGGGAGACACACAAAACTCACACCCTCGCTAGGCGGCCTAGACCCTCAGGAACTGCGAGAATTAAAATCAGAGTAGCGGAAGCAAATCATATACCAAACATGATTCCCAAGATCATCACATATACATATCAAAATGGGGGAGGGTCAAGTATTCCAAATTCACAAGTTAGCTTACATACAAATGTACAATGCCATCACGGCCAAAAATAATCATAAGAGTAATCATAAGTACGTAAACCAAAATACAACAGTAAGAGTAAAAGTAGTCCACTACGAATGTATGAAGACTCAAGCTAAACCACAAGTAAACTCCAAAAGACACTTGCCGCCTAGCTTGACTCAGAAGAACCTGCAACTCACAAGAAAGGAAAAAGGGGAAAACAACAACGAGGGTTAGTCCTAGTGACTAGTGAGGGGGCTAACTCACGCACCCGATATATATATATATAGAGCAAAGCATTTAATCAAAACTGAAGGATCCTTGAACCGAGAGTGGTTTTTGCAAGCCAAATTAATTCCCGTGATATATATATATATACATAAAGTAAAAGAAGTCAAAAGGAGATAATGCCGAATTTTAAGTACTTAGACATCCACTCTCGTTTCACAGATCATACAAAGCTAAACCAACTCGGCGAGTACGAGTCTCACACTAAACTCCCAACTTCCATATACAAAGATCAGAGCCAAACAAAACAAATCAGAATCCATCCCCAACACCGGTTGATAGAAGGGTTGATCGGCCCTAACTATCCACACACAGAAACGAGACAAGGTTTAATTACTACCTTGAAACCTTCGGCGGTTGCCTCCGCCGGCTCAAGAGAAACACCCTTCCTCAACCTCCCAAGGTTGGGCGAGACTCTCAAAGGGAGGTGTTGATGGAAGAGCTCGGCGACCCCTCGGCCGTCCCGAGATTACCATACCACACTCCGGGGCCCAAACATATCACGAAAGTCACACAAACATATCTCAAAGCTTATCTTTCAAAGCCACAACTCGCGTACACACACACACTTGCATAAAACTAAACTTTTCCAAACCAAAGCAAAATAGCTTATATACTTATACAAAACGTTTGAAATTCTTATAACAAATGGGATAAATCCCGCAACATAAGTATCATACACTTATTTACCATATATTATACGTATCCACATGCGAGGCTTCAAATCAATTAGGGTTATAGGTCGAATAACTAAAAGAACAAAACCTCACCTTGTCGACGAACGAAGTGGAGTCAAAAACAGGAAACCGGACACCTACGGAGCAAGCTCGTCCCCTACAGGAAGATCCACTGAACAAGACAAACAACAAGGAACACTCTTAGACTCAATATGAACCATATTGACGCTCGGTACATGCGAATGTATGCTTATGATGCCAATGATATGAAATGAATTCACATTAAGGCCAATTACAAGCAAACAATTCATATAAGAGCATATATCAAAAAAACGAGGAGATAAAACAAAGCACAAACTCATAACATAAAGCCTAACACGTCAAAATACAAGTCACTTATGCATACACATCACAAACGGGGCAAGAAGGACCAACAAGAAACAACGGAAAGAAAAGCAAAACCAAACAAAGACGAACGAAGAACTGAAGTTCCTAGGAGACACGCCCGTGTCCCCCTGGAAGGGCAAGCTGAGACACCCCCGTGTCTCAGTACAGAAAACGAACAACAAAATCCCGGAGGTGACACGCCCGTGTCACCAAGAAAAGACAAACCGTGACACCCCCGTGTCACGGTACAGAAAATCGAAAACGAAAGGTGACACGCCCGTGTCACCAACAAGGGCAAACCGTGACACCCCCGTGTCACGGTACAGAAAAACGAAAACGGGCGAACAGCAACTCAGCAACCCCAAACCTAAAACCAAACACTCAAGCTCCAACTACCAAGCAAGGAAATGCAATAAATGCTAGGAAACAAGTCCTAAGAGCACACTAACAACAACAAAACTCAAGGAAACAAGAAAGGAGCAAGAATCAAACAAATTCTCCAAACATCAACTATTCACATGCTATCCAAAACTCATGAATCAACCAAAGAATTGAACTCAAGAACACATAAAAGGGAGAAGAGGGAGAGTAGAAAACAACCATGGACTTACCTTCAAATTTGGAGAAGTCTTGATGAAGATTTGAGCTCAAAATCAAAGATATGGCCAAAAGGTTTTCTTCCTTCTTCCTTCTTGCTTGGCTGATCGGTATAGAGGGGAGAGAGAGAGAGAATGGATCGGTTTTGGGGGGTTTAGGGGCTGAAATGGTTAGCTAACTCAAGTGTAATCCAAGGTTAAGGGCTTGGTTGGGTTAAGGTGGGGTCCACAACTCAAAGCTAGGTCAAAAGGTGGCTCTCAAGCGTAAGGGGCTCGTTACGGTTGAATTTCGAAGATCTTAACGAGCTTAGAAAAATGAGAGGTTTGTCCCATTAAACCCGAATCGTCGAAACGAGTTCAATGGAGGTGACGGAATTCGAATCCGAATTCCCGAGCTCAAGATACGCGTCTCGGAACCCAAGGTGCGCTAAGTGCTCTTTAGCCTCCTTTAGGTCCCGTCTCCAAAACGAACTTCAAAAAGGCAAGCAAAACAAATACCAAAACATATAACGAGCACATAAACGAGTCCATAAAGCATATACTTAACACATATCACGAATTCACAAAATTAGAATTAAATACGAACCCGAAACGAATAAAATACCAAACAAGAAAAGTTAAACGTTCAAGGGTAATCAAATTCATATTACAGCAAATAAGTTCAAATAACTTCAATAATTCGCGTTAGAAATTAAATAGCGCACATAAGAGGTTACCTGAAAAGTCTGATCAGTCGGGATGTTACAAACCTCCCTCCTTCAAAAGGACCTGTCCTCAGGTCCGAGGCGAGGTCTTGAAAAGATCAGGATACAACCGTTTCAACTTATCCTCAGTCTCCCAAGTGGTTTCTTCGGATTCCTGATCATGCCACAAGACTTTCACAAGAGGGATCTGTCTATTCCTCAACTCTTGCATCTTCCGATCCAACACCTGAACTGGATATCGCTTAATGGTCAAGTCCGATTCCAACTGAACTTTCTCGACTGGAAGAATAGAAGACTCATTGGGATAATGTTTCCGAAGCTGCGAGACATGAAACACATTGTGAATCCCGGTTAAGCTCGGCGGTAAATCAAGTCTGTAAGCCACTTCCCCAACTCGATCAAGGATCTCAAAGGGGCCTAAGTAGCGAGGGTTAAGCTTCCCGCCTTTACCAATTCGAGCATACCCTTTTCTAGGAGATGCCTTTAAAAAGACCTTATCTCCTTTCTCAAACTCTAAGGGTCGTCTTCTCCTATCTGCATAACTTTTCTGTCGGTCTTGAGCCACTTTCAACCTCTGTTTAATCACTTTCACCCTCTCGATGGTATCCTGAATTTCCTTAGGCTTCTTAGCTCTCTCGAGCTTTCCATCTTTAGTCCATCTCCACTCATCAATATCCCAAAAGAGAGGGGATCGGCACTTTCTTCCATACAAAGCCTCATACGGTGCCATGCCAATAGAAGACTAAAAGCTGTTGTTGTAGGCATACTCAATTAAATCCAACTGTTCATCCCACGAATTCGGATAATCCAAGGCACAAGCACGAAGCATGTCCTCGAGATACCTTATTAGCCTTTCTGACTGGCCATCCGTCTGTGGGTGAAATGCAGTACTGAAGTGGAGCCTCGTCCCCAAACACTTTTGTAACTCCTGCCAAAAACTGGACGTGAACCGAGGATCCCTATCCGAAACAATGCTGACCGGGCAACCATGTAGTCTAACAATCTCCTTCCGATATAACCGGGCCAATTTAGGAACCTTATCAGACATCTTCACCTTAAGAAAGTGGGCGGACTTGGTCAACCGATTAATAACCACCCAAATTCCATCGGAACCTCCTTTGGTCCTTGGCAAGCCGGACACGAAGTCCATTGTCACTTGCTCCCACTTCCACTCGGGTATTGGAAGTGGTTGGAGAGTTCCTCCCGGTTTCTGGTGTTCTGCTTTCACCACTTGGCATGTTTGACATCTTCTAACATAGTTAGCGACGTCTCTCTTCATGCCGTTCCACCAATATGAAGTCCTTAAATCCTTGTACATTTTGGTGGTACCGGGATGTACTGCATACGCTGACTTGTGGGCTTCTTCAAGTACCAACTGCTTAAGATCTTTCGGAACACAAACCCGAGCCTTAAACCTGAACAATCCTGAATCATCAAATCCAAACTTGGTTTCAGGATCAATCTTTGACTTAGTTACCAATTTCTGAATCTCTGGATCCACAGATTGAGCTTCTATCAATCTCTGCTTCAAAACCGGCTGAACCGAAATATTAGCCAATCGATCCTCCGAAACCAGAACCACTGAACCCTGTATAGTAGAACCTGCTTCCAAACCTGAAACATTCACTTTCCTACTCAAAGCGTCTGCCACCACATTGGCTTTACCCGGATGGTACTGAATCTTACAATCATAATCCTCAAGTGTCTCCACCCATCTCCTCTGTCTTACGTTTAAATCCTTCTGGGTAAACAGATACTTAAGACTCTGGTGGTCGGTAAACACTTCAAAAGTGACTCCATAAAGGTAATGGCGCCATTTCATCAAAGCAAACACTACCGCTGCAAGTTCCAAGTCATGAGTGGGATAGTTCTTCTCATGATCCTTTAACTTCCTTGAGGCGTAGGCTACAACCTTACCATTCTGCATCAACACACAACCAAGACCTTCCTTCGAAGCATCGGTATAGACTGAGTAGCCTTCCGAACCCTCGGGTAGGGTTAAAACCGGTGCAGTAGTCAACCTCTCCTTAAGAGTTTGAAAACTCTTCTCACACTCCTCATCCCACTCAAACTTCACCTCTTTCTTAGTTAACCGGGTCAACGGGGAGGCAATCTTCGAGAAATCTTTCACAAAGCGCCTGTAGTACCCTGCCAACCCGAGAAAACTTCTAACTTCCGAGGCATTCTTCGGTGGTTTCCAAAACATCACCGTTTCGATCTTCGCCGGATCCACTTCTATACCATTCCCTGAAATGAAGTGACCCAAAAAGGAAACTCGATCCAACCAGAACTCGCACTTACTGAACTTGGCGAACAGTCTATGCTCCCGAAGTGTAGACAAGACAATGCTCAAATGCCGCGCGTGCTCTTCTTCGGACCTCGAATACACCAGAATATCATCTATAAAGATGACCACGAATTTATCGAGGTAAGGCCGGAATATTCGGTGCATCATATCCATAAACGCGGCTGGGGCATTGGTAAGACCAAAAGGCATGACCACAAACTCAAAATGCCCATATCTCGTGTTGAAACCCGTCTTCGGTATATCTCCCTCCCGGATACGCAATTGGTAATACCCTTGCCTTAAGTCCAACTTAGAATAAATCCTCGAACCTTGCAGGAGGTCGAACAACTCTTCAATATGCGGAAGTGGGTATTTGTTCTTAACCGTTAACCGGTTCAGCTCACGGTAGTCAATACACATTCGCAAAGTCCCGTCTTTCTTCTTTACAAACAGGACCGGAGCACCCCACGGAGAAGTGCTCGGGCGAATGTAACCACACTTTAAGAGCTCGTCCAATTGCGTCTTCAACTCCTTCAACTCGGCTGGAGCCATCCTATAGGGAGATTTCGCATACGGTTCTGCTCCGGGATAGAGATCTATTACAAACTCGACGTCCCGATCCGGAGGTAAAGATCCCAAATTCTCCGGAAACACATCGGGGAATTCCTTCACGATCTCCGTCTCTTCGAGCTTGGCCTGATCCTTTGGCTTATTCAAAAGATAGGCCACATAGCCCGTCGCACCGTCCCGGAACAATCTACTTGCTTCCATGAAGGAAAGAAACGGGCAGGTCTTCAACCTCTGACCCGCAAAGACCGTAGAACCCAAAGTCACCCTCTTAGCAAAACAATCCATCATGGCTCGGTAACTGTACAACCAGTCCATTCCCAGAATCACCCCATACTTCTTGATCGGTATCTTGATCAAATCGGCCGGATACTCTTGATCTTCCACAACCACCGGACAACCACGGTAAACACAATTCGTAGCCAAAGTAGCACCAAGGGGAGAAGAAACAACAAAGGAATCATCTAGACAAGCAACAGGCAATGGAAGAGTAGCAACAAGCCGGGAAGCAATAAATGAATGCGTTGCCCCCGGATCAAACAATGCATGCAATGGAATGCCATGAATGTGGATAGTACCTTCAACAACGGCATTGGCATCCACTTCCACATTCTCTTCCTCGCCCTCCAAAGCATAAGCTCTCGCCTGGATTGGTGTTCTCGGAGGCACCACATTCAACGGCTGAGGAGCTCGAGGCTGAGGTGTTCTCATCTGAGGACAAGTGCCAATCAAATGACCGGGCTCCCCACACTTATAACATCTTCTCAATTTCTTCCGGTAATTCTCCTCGGTGTGATTGGGACCCTTGCAATAGCCACACTGAATCGGGGTAGGTAGAGCTGGTACTGCAGGTACCGAAGGTCGAGCTTTCTTGACTGAAGTGGTAGAACCTTGGGGTTTGAAAACCGGAGGCCCACCAGAGAATGCAGGCCTCTTCCCCAAATTTGAGCTCGAACCTTGGCCCGAAGAGTAAGTCGGCCTCAATCTTGTATTGTTAGCTTCCACTTTGATCGCTTTCCTCGTAGCCTTCTCCCACGTATCCACAGTAGCCGCCTTAAGAGCACTCTGAATATCATATCTCAAACCATGAATAAAATTCCGTGCCTTCTGGGTGTCATCATTGGAAATGTGTGGAGCATACGGTGCAAGTCTCTCAAATTCCATGATATACTCTTCAACCGAACGGTTCCCTTGTTTCAATTCTGTAAATTGTTGTAGTCTCCTCTCGCGAGCACTTGGAGGAACATACTTGTGACGAAATTCTCTCACGAAGCTTTCCCAATCAAACTCTTCTCCACTCCTTTCCAATCGGGCTCTTGTAGCTTTGAGCCAATTGGATGCGGGACCTTGAACAAACCGGGCCGTGAAAACAGCTTTCTCATGCGAAGGAGCGGGGCAAATTTCCCGAATTCCCGCAACTTCTGACAACCACTCCTCAGCTTGGATGTCATCTCCTCCATACCACTTAGGTGGATTGTTGTTTCTGAACTCCTTAAAGGCCGGAGTTACTTGCCCACCTTGTCCTTCCCAATGTGGATTATCTCTTTGATTCTGTTGAAGCTGGTTCAAAAGAGCCTGCACAATATTCTCAGCATTCATCGGAGGAGGTGGAGGTGCTTGTGGAGGGGGTTGATTGAGATCAGGGGTCTGCTCCCTATCTGCTCTCCTTCTTGGAGGCATCCTGAAAATCCACAAATCAAGAAGATATCGATGCATGGGGTTTAGTTCATGATCATGAAGTCAATTATCACAAATTTAAACAAATAAGTCACGTAGAGATGTGGATGAATGCAAATAGTCACATACTCCTATACCGAACAACCTAGACAGACTCAACACGACTCCAGAGCTCTGGTTTTGCAACCGAGAGCTCTGATACCACGCAAGGATGTAACACCCCCAGAGCGAAGGGCGCCACTTCCCCCGCACTAAGGTTCAACACGAGTAACGAAATGGAAGTTCGCACCCGTATCAAACCATAGCGAACGGGAGACACACAAAACTCACACCCTCGCTAGGCGGCCTAGACCCTCAGGAACTGCGAGAATTAAAATCAGAGTAGCGGAAGCAAATCATATACCAAACATGATTCCCAAGATCATCACATATACATATCAAAATGGGGGAGGGTCAAGTATTCCAAATTCACAAGTTAGCTTACATACAAATGTACAATGCCATCACGGCCAAAAATAATCATAAGAGTAATCATAAGTACGTAAACCAAAATACAACAGTAAGAGTAAAAGTAGTCCACTACGAATGTATGAAGACTCAAGCTAAACCACAAGTAAACTCCAAAAGACACTTGCCGCCTAGCTTGACTCGGAAGAACCTGCAACTCACAAGAAAGGAAAAAGGGGAAAACAACAACGAGGGTTAGTCCTAGTGACTAGTGAGGGGGCTAACTCACGCACCCGATATATATATATATAGAGCAAAGCATTTAATCAAAACTGAAGGATCCTTGAACCGAGAGTGGTTTTTGCAAGCCAAATTAATTCCCGTGATATATATATATATACATAAAGTAAAAGAAGTCAAAAGGAGATAATGCCGAATTTTAAGTACTTAGACATCCACTCTCGTTTCACAGATCATACAAAGCTAAACCAACTCGGCGAGTACGAGTCTCACACTAAACTCCCAACTTCCATATACAAAGATCAGAGCCAAACAAAACAAATCAGAATCCATCCCCAACACCGGTTGATAGAAGGGTTGATCGGCCCTAACTATCCACACACAGAAACGAGACAAGGTTTAATTACTACCTTGAAACCTTCGGCGGTTGCCTCCGCCGGCTCAAGAGAAACACCCTTCCTCAACCTCCCAAGGTTGGGCGAGACTCTCAAAGGGAGGTGTTGATGGAAGAGCTCGGCGACCCCTCGGCCGTCCCGAGATTACCATACCACACTCCGGGGCCCAAACATATCACGAAAGTCACACAAACATATCTCAAAGCTTATCTTTCAAAGCCACAACTCGCGTACACACACACACTTGCATAAAACTAAACTTTTCCAAACCAAAGCAAAATAGCTTATATACTTATACAAAACGTTTGAAATTCTTATAACAAATGGGATAAATCCCGCAACATAAGTATCATACACTTATTTACCATATATTATACGTATCCACATGCGAGGCTTCAAATCAATTAGGGTTATAGGTCGAATAACTAAAAGAACAAAACCTCACCTTGTCGACGAACGAAGTGGAGTCAAAAACAGGAAACCGGACACCTACGGAGCAAGCTCGTCCCCTACAGGAAGATCCACTGAACAAGACAAACAACAAGGAACACTCTTAGACTCAATATGAACCATATTGACGCTCGGTACATGCGAATGTATGCTTATGATGCCAATGATATGAAATGAATTCACATTAAGGCCAATTACAAGCAAACAATTCATATAAGAGCATATATCAAAAAAACGAGGAGATAAAACAAAGCACAAACTCATAACATAAAGCCTAACACGTCAAAATACAAGTCACTTATGCATACACATCACAAACGGGGCAAGAAGGACCAACAAGAAACAACGGAAAGAAAAGCAAAACCAAACAAAGACGAACGAAGAACTGAAGTTCCTAGGAGACACGCCCGTGTCCCCCTGGAAGGGCAAGCTGAGACACCCCCGTGTCTCAGTACAGAAAACGAACAACAAAATCCCGGAGGTGACACGCCCGTGTCACCAAGAAAAGCCAAACCGTGACACCCCCGTGTCACGGTACAGAAAATCGAAAACGAAAGGTGACACGCCCGTGTCACCAACAAGGGCAAACCGTGACACCCCCGTGTCACGGTACAGAAAAACGAAAACGGGCGAACAGCAACTCAGCAACCCCAAACCCAAAACCAAACACTCAAGCTCCAACTACCAAGCAAGGAAATGCAATAAATGCTAGGAAACAAGTCCTAAGAGCACACTAACAACAACAAAACTCAAGGAAACAAGAAAGGAGCAAGAATCAAACAAATTCTCCAAACATCAACTATTCACATGCTATCCAAAACTCATGAATCAACCAAAGAATTGAACTCAAGAACACATAAAAGGGAGAAGAGGGAGAGTAGAAAACAACCATGGACTTACCTTCAAATTTGGAGAAGTCTTGATGAAGATTTGAGCTCAAAATCAAAGATATGGCCAAAAGGTTTTCTTCCTTCTTCCTTCTTGCTTGGCTGATCGGTATAGAGGGGAGAGAGAGAGAGAATGGATCGGTTTTGGGGGGTTTAGGGGCTGAAATGGTTAGCTAACTCAAGTGTAATCCAAGGTTAAGGGCTTGGTTGGGTTAAGGTGGGGTCCACAACTCAAAGCTAGGTCAAAAGGTGGCTCTCAAGCGTAAGGGGCTCGTTACGGTTGAATTTCGAAGATCTTAACGAGCTTAGAAAAATGAGAGGTTTGTCCCATTAAACCCGAATCGTCGAAACGAGTTCAATGGAGGTGACGGAATTCGAATCCGAATTCCCGAGCTCAAGATACGCGTCTCGGAACCCAAGGTGCGCTAAGTGCTCTTTAGCCTCCTTTAGGTCCCGTCTCCAAAACGAACTTCAAAAAGGCAAGCAAAACAAATACCAAAACATATAACGAGCACATAAACGAGTCCATAAAGCATATACTTAACACATATCACGAATTCACAAAATTAGAATTAAATACGAACCCGAAACGAATAAAATACCAAACAAGAAAAGTTAAACGTTCAAGGGTAATCAAATTCATATTACAGCAAATAAGTTCAAATAACTTCAATAATTCGCGTTAGAAATTAAATAGCGCACATAAGAGGTTACCTGAAAAGTCTGATCAGTCGGGATGTTACAGATGTCCACCTTTTATCTTCTTCCAAGATGACATCCTTCTTGTAACAATCCCAATTAATACTGTACTTAAACAACCAACCCATTCTAAGGATGATTCCATATCTTGTCATAGGCAACTCAATAAAATCTGACGGGTAGTAGCGGTTACCAGTGCATATAGGGCAGCGTTTATATATTTGATCCGTAACGAGGTAAGTCCCCAAAGGAGAACTTACTTCAAATTTATATGACAATTAGTCAAGTGGAAATTGTAAATGCGCACATAAATTAGATGCAATAAATAAATGCATGGCACCAGGGTCATATAAGACCTTAACTGGTGTGTTAAGTATGTGCACAATACCTTCCACATCAGACGAAGGATTAACCTCCTCATTACCATCCAGCGCATATGCTTTGCCTTTGACCACCGGTTGCTCGTCTTCCCCACCACCACTTTACCCTTAT
The DNA here is from genome assembly GCA_037501455.1 of Lantana camara. Classification (NCBI taxonomy): domain Eukaryota; kingdom Viridiplantae; phylum Streptophyta; class Magnoliopsida; order Lamiales; family Verbenaceae; genus Lantana; species Lantana camara. The sequence goes on along the minus strand of CM074857.1, from coordinate 59,845,413 downwards.
CTTGAACCCCAAATCTTTTAATCCTGGTAGGACAGTGTTCCCGTATATGCTCAGGGAACCACACCAATGGCACTGACCATTCTTCTTCCGATAATTTTCCTCAGTGTGCCCTTTACGGCTACAGTAGTCACAGACTATCTCCTCTTGAGTGGGCTGAGGTGCTTCATACTGCTGGGGTGCTCTTTGTTGTTGTTGCGGTGTCATCATTGGTTTCTTCCTGGTTCCCTGAAAGAAGGATCCGGCAGGTCGCTTTGTTCCTTGAAAAGTCTTAGGGTTAGAAGACTCTTGACGACTAATGGCCATCCGGATGTCCTTATGGGCTGCTTTGACTTTCAACGCTTTGTCAACTGCTCTAGTGTAGGTCTCGACATCTAAAGAAGCTAGTGCCCAACGGAGCTCAGGTTTCAGACCATTAATAAAACCTTTTAGTCTTGCGACGCTCATCACTCAGAATGTGGGGTGTATACTTAATCAGCCTGATAAACTTAGCTTCATACTCCATCATGTTCATGGATCCTTGGACCAAATCCATAAATTCAGCTTCTCTTGCATCATGTGTTACCTGAGGGGTGTAGTTCTGCTGAAACTCCTTCACAAACTCAGTCTAGGTTCCATCAACGTTGTTCTCCATCCACATGTGCTGAGTATGCCTCCACCAGTTGAACGCTGCTCCTTCCATTAGAAATACAGCATACTGAACTCGTTCACGATCTTCAGGGTAGATATCCATAGCTTCGAAGATCTTTTCGAGACTAGTTAACCAATTTTCAGCCTTCAAGTCGTTAGGTTCGCCATAAAACTTAGGCAGGTTCATCCTTAGAAACTTCTCTAGTGTTTTCCCATTAGGAGAATTGCAAGCCCTCACGAATTGTCGCAACACATCAGCCAAATTCGAAACTTCCTCCCTCCTAGGAGGTGATGGCGTGATATCCCTTGGCGGTGTGACATCCCGTGGTGGCGTAACTTCTCTTTGGGGTGGCGGTGATGGTACATGATAACGTGGTGCTCTTCTCGGTGGCATGATGATACTAAAGTTTCAAGCATTCAGATATGTGTATAATGCATGATAGTAAGGATGATCCACATAATTGGTAACCACGTATTCACATTTCCACGTAGTCACACTTAATCATGAGAATAACACATTCCCACAGCAAAATATCAACGATAATTCATTATCACATTACCATATAGACATGAGCAACTTATAAGCATGGACAACATATCAACATTGATCCATTATTCCGTTATCCATTACCATTGACAATTCATGAACATGCATAACATATCAAGTATGATGATATTAAATGAAATGACATGATCCTATAACGACCCTAATGGTATCTTGAAGCAACTCTAAGACTCATGCAATGACAGTTATGGAAAACAGTAAATAGATATCCATTATAAAGCCGTAAAGTGTCATAAACGTGTAAGGTTTGGAAAAATTTTCTACATTAGGCCACATTTTTAAACAAAAATTAAGATGAGGAGGACCCGATACCATCGAGTTGACTCCCATTTAGGCCTTACCATTCGTCCAAACCAAGTGCAAAATACCTCATGTGGTTCCATGTCGTCTGAAATTCGTCATCCGTGGTGCCAAAATTCGTGGATCTTCTACCATAGCTATACATCCCCTTCGCCAAAATAATCTTGTCCATGCCCTGCTAGATCAGCCTCATCATCATCAGATCAATCATTACCTCCATTAGACTGCTCCTAGTCCTGTCTTTGTTCCTTGATCGGCACCAAGTATAGAAATGAGTACCTCCTCGGCTAGAACCAGACATAGTGCGTGGAGCCTCGAACTTCTTGAAAAAGGTCTTACCCATCTGCTACTGATTCGGATCATGATACGGCTGAACTACCATGGCTATACAGAAGATACCAAGGATATAAACACCAGAAGATAGAACCATGCAACCTCAAACAACCTCTCTTGATGTGAGCAATCCAGGTCAAGTCTCTTCTTACTTAACCTGGCGCTCTGATGCCACTTCAGGCTGTAGCGCCCCCACTTTGCTGGTAGAGAGTAGCACCCCAACCCCCGCACTGAAGCACCCCTTAAGTAATAATGTGAGCCATCACTCAAGAAATACCCCAGCGAACGGCGATGACCATTAACTATTAACAATAACAGTGTTTAACAATGTGGCTTATGCAGCGGAAAATCAGAGTATTTTAAAACTTTTCAAAACATGTGCGTGATGGCATATAAACAAGCAACTACTGATCCTTAAGCAGAAGCGACTATTAAAATTACTATATCAATTGAACATTATCACGGGAGCATATGATAGCAATTGTAGCAGTATCCAAGTAGCAGAAGGAGTATCACAAAAGCATAAGGTAAAGTATCAATGCAGCCATATATCAAATGCAAGACACAAAATAGATTAATAAAGTAAAGACTTGACTTGAACAAAATGGACACTCTAGAGCTTCAAGATAACTCTAGACTGCGGCTGCAAGACCTGAAACCATGAGGCCTGAAAACAGGTAGAGGTATTAGTCAAAGTGACTAAGTGAGGGATATCTTTAAAAGAAAGTACTTGAAGTAAACGTTTGAAGTAAATTTCACAAGGTAAAACCTTTAATGCAAAGCTTTAATGAAGAACTTAAGAGCAAACTCAAGTGATAAAACCCTTTGATGCAACGTTATAAGAAATGAGAGTTTTCAAAACACTTTCATGAATGCTGTTACACGCACACACATATGCTATGATTTGGTTCATATGATTTTCATAAAACGGGGTAAGGGTAGGGAATAACTTTGCAAGATATGAACCAAGTTTATGAAACATTGATGCCCGCAAGCTAGGCTTCTCCATCCTTACTCCAGAAAACATGACCATTAATAGGGTGTCGGACCGAGATCAACAATACCCCAACACATACACACATGCACCATCCTCCACCAAGTTTCACTTCGGGGAGCGACCCCTAGGTGACCATTAACCATTGATTTGGGAATAGATTTGCGGTCCATTCCCGAAAATTATCCTGACTTAATCAAACTGTAACACCCCAAACGAAGGATGCCACATCCCCCGCACTAAGATCCAGACCCGGTCACGAAATGGAAAGTCCATGCCCGAATCCGAATCATAGCGAACGGGAGACCAACTCACGCACTAGGCTAGGCGGATCTAACTTGACAAACTCAGAGTGCGGAAGCAATTAAACCAACAACAATAGATAGCGGAAGCATTCAAAACAAAACATGCAAAGCAGATGACGGGTTCAACTAGCATAAATACCTAGTCCCGAATCAATTCATAATCCAACATAATAAGTAGCATACGTATCATCATAATATCTACTAACATCCAAATACTAGCTTACTAACCCCACACGGGTTTAAGTCTAAGTAGAACATAAACATAACCTTCAAGTGTGAAACATAAATACAAAACATAAATAAAGTATGCGACAAATGCATCCTAATACCAACTAGACTGACAAGTGTGACTCAAGGGACTCACTTCCGCCTAGCTCAAGCCTAAAGGAAACCTGCAAACTAAAAGATGAATGAGGTGTCAGTCAACTGACTGAGTGAGGGGGCTAACGCACACCCACAATATACATATACAGAGCACAACACATATCAAAAGGGTGGATTCATGAATCGGGGATAGGTGTTGCATACCAGAACATTTCAAAACAACCCAAAATAGATATAGATATAAGTTTAGAAACCACTTTCAGAAAGACTCTATCCCGATTCATAAATCCCATAACAGATCATAACATATGCTCGGCGAGTACGAGCTTCCAACCTCAACTCCTCATATCATAACAAAACATAAATAACATACCAACCTCAACTCCGGGTGATGGTAGGGTTGCGCGACCCTAACCATCCATACAGTCGAGGGGAGTGCTGATTGCTACTCATACCTTCAGGACTCCGTTTCCCAACCAAACCTCCTGGTGGGTCCCGGTAGATCCTTTTCATACAGATGGAGACTACGCGTAGGTATATCCCCGACGGCCCGATACCGTCCCGGGGGCTCCTTACCCGTAGCTCCTGGGCCCCATAACAGAATAGAACATAACATATACCAACTTTCATGGCAATTCTCGCTACATAATCATAACATAACTTAACTTTCCGAAATAGCTTACATATGCCTTCATACTTAATTTCCAAAACTGAAGTTGTCTCATAAGGTCATAATCATATCATATCCAACACATATTTAATCGTATATATATACTATATAATCGCATGCGGGGATTGAAATCATCATATTGGGGTCATAGGTCGTTTAACTATACAAAATCCTAAACCTCACCTGAGAAGCGACAAGATATGAGAATTGACAAGACCGGTGCAAACTCGATCGGGTTATCTCCACCTTGGAGATCTCTGTACAGAAAAGGAAAGTACAGTGTACTCGTGAGACACGACTCAAACATGAACCAAATAGGACGCACGGCATTGATATGAAATGATGTGAGGTGATATGAGATATTATAACATGTCATGAACTCGTTCATGTGCACAATTATTGTCCCACGCGAACAAAATACAATTCAATTAACCTAAGTCAAATAGCAATTAAACACCATCCAAGACAAGCTTAATCAACCCAAATTTTATTAGATACACTTTCAAAATAAATCATTTAAGTTATTAAACTCATTCATAGGCGATACAATTATATAACCATAAGCTTAATTCCCGTTTAAAACAAATTGCAAACATAAAGATCACATCGGTTACTAACTCAAAACAAAACAATTGTGCTACGGTTTACACTTCTCAATTCAATTGGACATTTAAAAAAAACAACATTTCATTTAGCTTCCAAATTACACGAAAGTAATTAACAACACTTTATAAGACTCATTTAGCAACTTAATTACCTAGTAGATACACAAACATACGCAAGCATGTATTTATGTATCTAAGTAATCATCACCAACCTACCTTAAGTCAAACCTATTTAGTCCATATTCAAATTAAATAAACTATCCATTATCTCCACTCAACAGTCACTACATACAAGGATATTATTCCCAAAAGAAACATACAAGAAGTTAAAACAAATAACATTTAAGAACAATAATTATACAGTTCAAGCTAAATTCCTAAACCTGACTTAAATACTGATTCAAACAAATTAGTAGCTTATTTAATATTCTTTAGTTACATTATAGGATTAGAAATCTTAATCACGCACTCTCGTTTAATATATGAATATATATACATAGCAAGCACCCACACACTCAAAACCTAGTTCACAACATTCATACAGATTCCATTATAATTTATAACATATATTTAGTATACATGCTCAAATTTATATATATATGTATATACACACGACAATACTCACGCACACACACACGCAACATCAAGCACATATTTACAAGTTATTAAACCAACTTATGGCTACCAACAGATTTTGAAATTTAGCAGCATCAAGCTCAAATACTAATTTAATTTATTCAATAATTAAACCAAATTAAGATACACGGTTAGATCACTTAACTTACACATCTAATTCAACCAACTCACTTAAACCACAGTTGCAAATCCCCAATTCAACCCAACTTTATAGTTATTAAAGATCAGTAGAATTATACCTTATTTATCGAAGTCACTGAATCATATTTACCCAAAATCCTTTATTTAAAAGTTCAAATCTGCATAACTATAGATACCATAAAATACTTGTTGGTTTGATGCTCAAACATTCAACATGAAACGCAATTCATAATTATATAAAACAACTACTAAAATTGCTTAACAAAGCTGAATTACATAGATACATTATATAGTTTGAAGATAAATTACAATTAATCAAGAAACAAATGAAATTGATTTGCAAAATAATTAAATAGAATTTAATTAAGGGTAACAATATCCTGACGGTTTACCAAAGAAATTGAGGAAATGAGAAGCTGGGGCATCGGTGGTGAAGAAATCCGAAGGTGGCGGCTGGCGCTGGAGGAGACGATCGCCAGGATTTGCAGACCAGGGCTGAATCCGGCCAACGGCGGCGCTGCTGGGCCCTTTCTTGGCGGAAAGACTGGATGCGGCGGTGAAGGGTGGCGGATAGATCCGCTGCTCAACCTCTGATGGAGGGGGATAAGAGAGGCTGCGTTGCGGTCTTGTCTTCTGAAATGGGAGAAGAAGAAATGGGAGTTTGTTGCTGGTCCTCCCTTCTCAGATCTGAAACGAGAGAGGAAGATTGAGGGCAGTGGTTCTCCGCTGAATGACGGTGCTGTGGTGGCGGAGGGTGGCGCATGCGGCGCCAGAGCTGGCGTGGTGGTGGTGCATCGGAATCGTGGCTGGAGAAAGAAGGAATCGGCGGCGACGCGGCGTCTCTATTCTATGGCGGAGCTTCTGAAGGTGGTTGTTAGCTACTACTGCTCTCGTTGTGGTTGGGGAAAATAATCGAGAGAAAATGCAGCGAAGAAGGAGAAGATAGGAGAATCAACAGCGGGGAGAAAGGTGGTCGGCGAAGATAGCTCACGGCGGAGGCAGACTGGGTTGCGGCGGAGTGAAGGTCAGTGGCTGCTTGTCCTCTGAAATGGGGAAGAAAGATGAACGGTGGTGTTTGGTTGCTGCGTGTCACCGGAAAAGATGTGACCAGGCGGCAAGAAGGGTGGTGGTGGCTCTGAATCTCGGTGGAGCAAGGATCACGGGAGGGCAGGCTGATGCGCCTTTGCCGCTGCTGAAGATGAAGGGGAAAGGAATGGGAGAAGAACGAAATGAGATGGGCTAGGGTTTCTCGGTACAAAAGGGGATCCCAAATTCTAAAATTACAAATAAGCCCCCCAAGAGTTTAAGTCATACGACTGAGTCCCCAAGTTTCCAATATGATCAAATAAGTCCAATTCAAACATTTAAAATTACAAAAACAGTCCCACAAGAAATTTAATTATGCCATTGAGTCCACAGATTTTAAGTAAGATTTAGATCAAGCCCAATTAAAGTTTCAATAATTATAAAAGCAGTCCCAACTTATAATAATTATAAATTAGCCCACATAATTCGAATTAGAAAGCAAATAGGTACTAAGCACATGTTTCAATTAAGTCCACATATTTTCATAAGATTGCAATTGGGTCAATTAAACAATTAAAACATAAATAAAGCAATTCAAACACAAGAAGAGTTAAATAAATAACAATCTAATCGCACGAAAACGACATCGTATCTTGCTCCGAAAATGCGGGGTGTTACAACCTTCCCCCCTTAAGAGAACCTGGTCCCCAGGTTCCACTGCTGAGCTGGAAAAGCTTCGAGTGATAGTGTCATAACCCTTCTCGAAGAGTTGCGTAAAACTTAGCCTCCGTTGTGAAGTTTACTCTCATTGTCTTTACTGAACCTTCCTCGCGATGTCCCGCTGCCATTGGGGTCCATTCGAGTACTGGACCGTTGCTTTCATCAAGTTGTTCATCATTCCCATAAGACGAATAATTGTCACTGCACTCAACTTCGACGGCATCGCAAACTCGTCACTGCAGACAGTAGCCAGGACAACGCGTAACGCAACCGCAACAAACAAGAGAGAATCCCATCTCTCGGCACGTAAAGTGAGAGAACCCCGTCTCTCGAGCACAGAATTGAGAGAACCCCATCTCTCAAACACAGATTTGAGAGAACCCCGTCTCCCAAGCACAGAATTGAGAGGACCCCGTCTCTCAAACACATAATTGAGAGAACCCCGTCTCTCAACCTAAGTCTGACAGATTTCAACATCTCCCAAACATTCTAATTTGAGAAAATCCAGCATTTCTCAAACCCCTAAATTCAAGAGAATCCAGCATCTCCGAAAATCTAAGTACAAGAGAATCCAACATCTCTCGTGTACAAAACTTAGAAAGAATCCAACATCTTTCTAGCACATAAATAGAGAGAATCTTACATCTCTCCAACACGTAAAAAGAGGGAACCTAAGGTCTCTCTTGCACATAAATCCACAGATCAACATTCATACATACATAAATCAGAGTAACACTTGATGAAAAGTATGCGGTGCATGTTTGGTGTACCTTACACAACTGATATCGGTATCCCTTGAGTATAGATTCAACGCTCATACCTCGACTCAAGGGGGATATCGCGATGGAATCCCTGTAAAACAAGGTCACAGTATATGTGTATGTTATATGCGAGGTTAGTGAGCAATCAAGGGAGCTTTAAATCACATAGACATGCTTAATCCACATAAACACGTAACTTATTCATTTCAGTAATAGTTCACCAGAAACAGATATTCCAGGTTATCAATGCCAGATCAGGTAGCCACGTTATCACAATCAGAACAACGACAATCATCACACGTATCAAACAAAACAAGATAAGCATACTCAAGCGATGCATGTATGTAAATGCCATGAATGCTTGGCGTACCGATCACCGTAGTGTCAAACTCTTAACAGGAAGTTGAGACGAAGTGGTAGGAGGTGATTAAGCCGATAAGGATGCAATCTTCGTCATCTGAACTTCTTGTCCTAAATCTTTTGATGTGAAGAGGCAATTCAGCAATGATGTCCATCATCCAACTCTCTACTAAACCATAATCCTTGCTCAACCAGAATCATCTTCAATTTCTCCCAAGAATTCTCATTTATGTGTTAAATCTTAGTCTGCTCATCTTCAAGGAGTTGTCCATGATTCATTTGTCAACCAGATATTTACCTCAGAGTTTCGTTGGATGATCGTGGTGCTAAGCAATTCCCAAAGCAATCCATGGTATATGATTCTGAAACTTTGAATAAAATCTTTTGACACCTATGTGATCTATTCCCATCTCAGCAGAATCTTAGATCTCATCTTGAAGAAACACCCAGAGAGCTAACAACCAATCTTGTCTTGTCGTTTGTTAACTCTAAACGACACCAAAACCTTCAATACTCATCGTTGGCTTGTAGCTCGTTGCTTAAGTTAGCACCAACATGGTTACTTAACCACATCCCTTGAACTTGATCGAATCGAACTTGATCGGATTCTTCTACATTAACTCGTTTCCATCAACAAGGTGACTACTTCCAAATGAACGAATCATCAAAGCGAAAGTTCATCAACCTCCTTCAAATCGGTTCTACTTGATCAGATTCTCTTACATTGACTCATTTCCCTCAACAAGTTGACTACTTTCAAATGAATGAATCCTCAAGGCGAAAGTTCGTCAAACTTCATCTATCAATTGACTTTAAGGTAGTAAGTCAATATAGCAAATCTCATTCCTTCAACTCTGAACATTTTTCATGAACATTGATCTTGGTAAAGAATCCTTTCATCTTCGAATTATGGTATGTTTTCGTTGTAGTGCCAATAGGAGTGTTGACGGAGGGAAATTTTCAGTGTTGGCTCTTAGGGCACCCTGAAATTCAAACACTAAATTCGATGCATGCGGATTAAGATGCAAATGAAATGTAACAAGTATATCACATAAATACAACAATTAGTTGTAATTTAGAAAGCACATAAAATAAGATGTTGCATAATCAAAGTCATAATGTGCACACAATCATATAATCATGAAACAATTCATGCCGAAGGGTCAAAATATCAAGTCAAACAAATGCAATGCGCAGTTATCCCTATACCGTACGACCTAGACAGACTCAACACGACTCAAGAGCTCGGTTTTGCAACCTAGAGCTCTGATACCACTTAAGGATGTAACACCCCAAACGGAGGATGCCACATCCCCCGCACTAAGATCCAGACCCGGTCACGAAATGGAAAATCCATGCCCGAATCCGAATCATAGCGAACGGGAGACCAACTCACGCACTAGGCTAGGCGGATCTAACTTGACAAACTCAGAGTGCGGAAGCAATTAAACCAACAACAATAGATAGCGGAAGCATTCAAAACAAAACATGCAAAGCAGATGACGGGTTCAACTAGCATAAATACCTAGTCCCGAATCAATTCATAATCCAACATAATAAGTAGCATACGTATCATCATAATATCTACTAACATCCAAATACTAGCTTACTAACCCCACACGGGTTTAAGTCTAAGTAGAACATAAACATAACCTTCAAGTGTGAAACATAAATACATAACATAAATAAAGTATGCGACAAATGCATCCTAATACCAACTAGACTGACAAGTGTGACTCAAGGGACTCACTTCCGCCTAGCTCAAGCCAAAAGAAAACCTGCAAACTAAAAGATAAATGAGGTGTCAGTCAACTGACTGAGTGAGGGGGCTAACGCACACCCACAATATACATATACAGAGCACAACACATATCAAAAGGGTGGATTCATGAACCGGGGATAGGTGTTGCATACCAGAACATTTCAAAACAACCCAAAATAGATATAGATATAAGTTTAGAAACCACTTTCAGAAAGACTCTATCCCGATTCATAAATCCCATAACAGATCATAACATATGCTCGGCGAGTACGAGCTTCCAACCTCAACTCCTCATATCATAACAAAACATAAATAACATACCAACCTCAACTCCGGGTGATGGTAGGGTTGCGCGACCCTAACCATCCATACAGTCGAGGGGAGTGCTGATTGCTACTCATACCTTCAGGACTCCGTTTCCCAACCAAACGTCCTGGTGGGTCCCGGTAAATCCTTTTCATACAGATGGAGACTACGCGCAGGTATATCCCCGACGGCCCGATACCGTCCCGGGGGCTCCTTACCCGTAGCTCCTGGGCCCCATAACAGAACAGAACATAACATATACCAACTTTCATGGCAATTCTCGCTACATAATCATAACATAACTTAACTTTCCGAAATAGCTTACATATGCCTTCATACTTAATTTCCAAAACTGAAGTTGTCTCATAAGGTCATAATCATATCATATCCAACACATATTTAATCGTATATATATATTATATAATCGCATGCGGGGATTGAAATCATCATATTGGGGTCATAGGTCGTTTAACTATACAAAATCCTAAACCTCACCTGAGAAGCGACAAGATATGAGAATTGACAAGACCGGTGCAAACTCGATCGGGTTATCTCCACCTTGGAGATCTCTGTACAGAAAAGGAAAGTACAGTGTACTCGTGAGACACGACTCAAACATGAACCAAATAGGACGCACGGCATTGATATGAAATGATGTGAGGTGATATGAGATATTATAACATGTCATGAACTCGTTCATGTGCACAATTATTGTCCCACGCGAACAAAATACAATTCAATTAACCTAAGTCAAATAGCAATTAAACACCATCCAAGACAAGCTTAATCAACCCAAATTTTATTAGATACACTTTCAAAATAAATCATTTAAGTTATTAAACTCATTCATAGGCGATACAATTATATAACCATAAGCTTAATTCCCGTTTAAAACAAATTGCAAACATAAAGATCACATCGGTTACTAACTCAAAACAATACAATTGTGCTACGGTTTACACTTCTCAATTCAATTGGACATTTAAAAAAAACAACATTTCATTTAGCTTCCAAATTACACGAAAGTAATTAACAACACTTTATAAGACTCATTTAGCAACTTAATTACCTAGTAGATACACAAACGTACGCAAGCATGTATTTATGTATCTAAGTAATCATCACCAACCTACCTTAAGTCAAACCTATTTAGTCCATATTCAAATTAAATAAACTATCCATTATCTCCACTCAACAGTCACTACATACAAGGATATTATTCCCAAAAGAAACATACAAGAAGTTAAAACAAATAACATTTAAGAACAATAATTATACAGTTCAAGCTAAATTCCTAAACCTGACTTAAATACTGATTCAAACAAATTAGTAGCTTATTTAATATTCTTTAGTTACATTATAGGATTAGAAATCTTAATCACGCACTCTCGTTTAATATATGAATATATATACATAGCAAGCACCCACACACTCAAAACCTAGTTCACAACATTCATACAGATTCCATTATAATTTATAACATATATTTAGTATACATGCTCAAATTTATATATATATGTATATACACACGACAATACTCACGCACACACACACGCAACATCACGCACATATTTACAAGTTATTAAACCAACTTATGGCTACCAACAGATTTTGAAATTTAGCAGCATCAAGCTCAAATACTAATTTAATTTATTCAATAATTAAACCAAATTAAGATACACGGTTAGATCACTTAACTTACACATCTAATTCAACCAACTCACTTAAACCACAGTTGCAAATCCCCAATTCAACCCAACTTTATAGTTATTAAAGATCAGTAGAATTATACCTTATTTATCGAAGTCACTGAATCATATTTACCCAAAATCCTTTATTTAAAAGTTCAAATCTGCATAACTATAGATACCATAAAATACTTGTTGGTTTGATGCTCAAACATTCAACATGAAACGCAATTCATAATTATATAAAACAACTACTAAAATTGCTTAACAAAGCTGAATTACATAGATACATTATATATTTTGAAGATAAATTACAATTAATCAAGAAACAAATGAAATTGATTTGCAAAATAATTAAATAGAATTTAATTAAGGGTAACAATATCCTGACGGTTTACCAAATAAATTGAGGAAATGAGAAGCTGGGGCATCGGTGGTGAAGAAATCCGAAGGTGGCGGCTGGCGCTGGAGGAGACGATCGCCAGGATTTGCAGACCAGGGCTGAATCCGGCCAACGGTGGCGCTGCTGGGCCCTTTCTTGGCGGAAAGACTGGAAGCGGCGGTGAAGGGTGGCGGATAGATCCGCTGCTCAACCTCTGATGGAGGGGGATAAGAGAGGCTGCGTTGCGGTCTTGTCTTCTGAAATGGGAGAAGAAGAAATGGGAGTTTGTTGCTGGTCCTCCCTTCTCAGATCTGAAACGAGAGAGGAAGATTGAGGGCAGTGGTTCTCCGCTGAATGACGGTGCTGTGGTGGCGGAGGGTGGCGCATGCGGCGCCAGAGCTGGCGTGGTGGTGGTGCATCGGAATCGTGGCTGGAGAAAGAAGGAATCGGCGGCGACGCGGCGTCTCTATTCTATGGCGGAGCTTCTGAAGGTGGTTGTTAGCTACTGCTGCTCTCGTTGTGGTTGGGGAAAATAATCGAGAGAAAATGCAGCGAAGAAGGAGAAGATAGGAGAATCAACAGCGGGGAGAAAGGTGGTCGGCGAAGATGGCTCACGGCGGAGGCAGACTGGGTTGCGGCGGAGTGAAGGTCAGTGGCTGCTTGTCCTCTGAAATGGGGAAGAAAGATGAACGGTGGTGTTTGGTTGCTGCGTGTCACCGGAAAAGATGTGACCAGGCGGCAAGAAGGGTGGTGGTGGCTCTGAATCTCGGTGGAGCAAGGATCACGGGAGGGCAGGCTGATGCGCCTTTGCCGCTGCTGAAGATGAAGGGGAAAGGAATGGGAGAAGAACGAAATGAGATGGGCTAGGGTTTCTCGGTACAAAAGGGGATCCCAAATTCTAAAATTACAAATAAGCCCCCCAAGAGTTTAAGTCATACGATTGAGTCCCCAAGTTTCCAATATGATCAAATAAGTCCAATTCAAACATTTAAAATTACAAAAACAGTCCCACAAGAAATTTAATTATGCGATTGAGTCCACAGATTTTAAGTAAGATTTAGATCAAGCCCAATTAAAGTTTGAATAATTATAAAAGCAGTCCCAACTTATAATAATTATAAATTAGCCCACATAATTCGAATTAGAAAGCAAATAGGTACTAAGCACATGTTTCAATTAAGTCCACATATTTTCATAAGATTGCAATTGGGTCAATTAAACAATTAAAACATAAATAAAGCAATTCAAACACAAGAAGAGTTAAATAAATAACAATCTAATCGCACGAAAACGACATCGTATCTTGCTCCGAAAATGCGGGGTGTTACAACCTTCCCCCCTTAAGAGAACCTGGTCCCCAGGTTCCACTGCTGAGCTGGAAAAGCTTCGAGTGATAGTGTCATAACCCTTCTCGAAGAGTTGCGTAAAACTTAGCCTCTGTTGTGAAGTTTACTCTCATTGTCTTTACTGAACCTTCCTCGCGATGTCCCGTTGCCATTGGGGTCCATTCGAGTACTGGACCGTTGCTTTCATCAAGTTGTTCATCATTCCCATAAGACGAATAATTGTCACTGCACTCAACTTCGACGGCATCGCAAACTCGTCACTGCAGACCGTAGCCAGGACAACGCGTAACGCAACCGCAACAAACAAGAGAGAATCCCATCTCTCGGCACGTAAAGTGAGAGAACCCCGTCTCTCGAGCACAGAATTGAGAGAACCCCGTCTCTCAAACACAGATTTGAGAGAACCCCGTCTCCCAAGCACAGAATTGAGAGGACCCCGTCTCTCAAACACATAATTGAGAGAACCCCATCTCTCAACCTAAGTCTGACAGATTTCAACATCTCCCAAACATTCTAGTTTGAGAAAATCCAGCATTTCTCAAACCCCTAAATTCAAGAGAATCCAGCATCTCCGAAAATCTAAGTACAAGAGAATCCATCATCTCTCGTGTACAAAACTTAGAAAGAATCCAACATCTTTCTAGCACATAAAAAGAGGGAACCTAAGGTCTCTCTTGCACTTAAATCCACAGATCAACATTCATACATACATAAATCAGAGTAACACTTGATGAAAAGTATGCGGTGCATGTTTGGTGTACCTTACACAACTGATATCGGTATCCCTTGAGTATAGATTCAACGCTCATACCTCGACTCAAGGGGGATATCGCGATGGAATCCCTGTAAAACAAGGTCACAGTATATGTGTATGTTATATGCGAGGTTAGTGAGCAATCAAGGGAGCTTTAAATCACATAGACATGCTTAATCCACATAAACACGTAACTTATTCATTTCAGTAATAGTTCACCAGAAACAGATATTCCAGGTTATCAATGCCAGATCAGGTAGCCACGTTATCACAATCAGAACAACGACAATCATCACACGTATCAAACAAAACAAGATAAGCATACTCAAGCGATGCATGTATGTAAATGCCATGAATGCTTGGCGTACCGATCACCGTAGTGTCAAACTCTTGACAGGAAGTTGAGACGAAGTGGTAGGAGTTGATTAAGCCGATAAGGATGCAATCTTCGTCATCTGAACTTCTTGTCCTAAATCTTTTGATGTGAAGAGGCAATTCAGCAATGATGTCCATCATCCAACTCTCTACTAAACCATAATCCTTGCTCAACCAGAATCATCTTCAGTTTCTCCCAAGAATTCTCATTTATGTGTTAAATCTTAGTCTGCTCATCTTCAAGGAGTTGTCCATGATTCATTTGTCAACCAGATATTTACCTCAGAGTTTCGTTGGATGATCGTGGTGCTAAGCAATTCCCAAAGCAATCCATGGTATATGATTCTGAAACTTTGAATAAAATCTTTTGACACCTATGTGATCTATTCCCATCTCAGCAGAATCTTAGATCTCATCTTGAAGAAACACCCAGAGAGCTAACAACCAATCTTGTCTTGTCGTTTGTTAACTCTAAACGACACCAAAACCTTCAATACTCATCGTTGGCTTGTAGCTCGTTGCTTAAGTTAGCACCAACATGGTTACTTAACCACATCCCTTGAACTTGATCGAATCGAACTTGATCGGATTCTTCTACATTAACTCGTTTCCATCAACAAGGTGACTACTTCCAAATGAACGAATCATCAAAGCGAAAGTTCATCAACCTCCTTCAAATCGGTTCTACTTGATCAGATTCTCTTACATTGACTCATTTCCCTCAACAAGTTGACTACTTTCAAATGAATGAATCCTCAAGGCGAAAGTTCGTCAAACTTCATCTATCAATTGACTTTAAGGTAGTAAGTCAATATAGCAAATCTCATTCCTTCAACTCTGAACATTTTTCATGAACATTGATCTTGGTAAAGAATCCTTTCATCTTCGAATTATGGTATGTTTTCGTTGTAGTGCCAATAGGAGTGTTGACGGAGGGAAATTTTCAGTGTTGGCTCTTAGGGCACCCTAAAATTCAAACACTAAATTCGATGCATGCGGATTAAGATGCAAATGAAATGTAACAAGTATATCACGTAAATGCAACAATTAGTTGTAATTTAGAAAGCACATAAAATAAGATGTTGCATAATCAAAGTCATAATGTGCACACAATCATATAATCACGAAACAATTCATGCCGAAGGGTCAAAATATCAAGTCAAACAAATGCAATGCGCAGTTATCCCTATACCGTACGACCTAGACAGACTCAACACTACTCAAGAGCTCGGTTTTGCAACCTAGAGCTCTGATACCACTTAAGGATGTAACACCCCAAACGGAGGATGCCACATCCCCCGCACTAAGATCCAGACCCGGTCACGAAATGGAAAATCCATGCCCGAATCCGAATCATAGCGAACGGGAGACCAACTCACACACTAGGCTAGGCGGATCTAACTTGACAAACTCAGAGTGCGGAAGCAATTAAACCAACAACAATAGATAGCGGAAGCATTCAAAACAAAACATGCAAAGCAGATGACGGGTTCAACTAGCATAAATACCTAGTCCCGAATCAATTCATAATCCAACATAATAAGTAGCATACGTATCATCATAATATCTACTAACATCCAAATACTAGCTTACTAACCCCACACGGGTTTAAGTCTAAGTAGAACATAAACATAACCTTCAAGTGTGAAACATAAATACATAACATAAATAAAGTATGCGACAAATGCATCCTAATACCAACTAGACTGACAAGTGTGACTCAAGGGACTCACTTCCGCCTAGCTCAAGCCAAAAGAAAACCTGCAAACTAAAAGATAAATGAGGTGTCAGTCAACTGACTGAGTGAGGGGGTTAACGCACACCCACAATATACATATACAGAGCACAACACATATCAAAAGGGTGGATTCATGAACCGGGGATAGGTGTTGCATACCAGAACATTTCAAAACAACCCAAAATAGATATAGATATAAGTTTAGAAACCACTTTCAGAAAGACTCTATCCCGATTCATAAATCCCATAACAGATCATAACATATGCTCGGCGAGTACGAGCTTCCAACCTCAACTCCTCATATCATAACAAAACATAAATAACATACCAACCTCAACTCCGGGTGATGGTAGGGTTGCGCGACCCTAACCATCCATACAGTCGAGGGGAGTGCTGATTGCTACTCATACCTTCAGGTTTCCGTTTCCCAACCAAACCTCCTGGTGGGTCCCGGTAGATCCTTTTCATACAGATGGAGACTACGCGCAGGTATATCCCCGACGGCCCGATACCGTCCCGGGGGCTCCTTACCCGTAGCTCCTGGGCCCCATAACAGAACAGAACATAACATATACCAACTTTCATGGCAATTCTCGCTACATAATCATAACATAACTTAACTTTCCGAAATAGCTTACATATGCCTTCATACTTAATTTCCAAAACTGAAGTTGTCTCATAAGGTCATAATCATATCATATCCAACACATATTTAATCGTATATATATATTATATAATCGCATGCGGGGATTGAAATCATCATATTGGGGTCATAGGTCGTTTAACTATACAAAATCCTAAACCTCACCTGAGAAGCGACAAGATATGAGAATTGACAAGACCGGTGCAAACTCGATCGGGTTATCTCCACCTTGGAGATCTCTGTACAGAAAAGGAAAGTACAGTGTACTCGTGAGACACGACTCAAACATGAACCAAATAGGACGCACGGCATTGATATGAAATGATGTGAGGTGATATGAGATATTATAACATGTCATGAACTCGTTCATGTGCACAATTATTGTCCCACGCGAACAAAATACAATTCAATTAACCTAAGTCAAATAGCAATTAAACACCATCCAAGACAAGCTTAATCAACCCAAATTTTATTAGATACACTTTCAAAATAAATCATTTAAGTTATTAAACTCATTCATAGTGATGAGGCCTAAAATCACCATCGAATCAGAGCCGTCCACGTGTCAGCATGCCGCTGACTAAACCCCGGACGCTCGCCTTGCAACGGGCTCGTGGGCCTTCCCAGCCCACTCATTTGCAAGCATGGATAGACCGTCAAGCCTCGGACGACTACTCCAGTAAAAGCCCAGGCCCGGCGAGTCTGACGCCCGCGTCTCGGCCCTCAGGGTTATCCTTCTCTTATAAGCGCCTGCGTGGGGGTCCCATGCTGACGCTCGGGATATCGTCGCTCAAAAGTCAACTACCGTGGGGAGCCCATCCGTGGATCTTTCGAGCGTCATCAACGCTCAGGATGACTCTACCTCTCATACGGTGGATCCTAACCTTCAGGAGGAGACATTAGTCCCTCATCCCGCGCGACCCTCGTCAACAACATCTGACACAAAGGTACTGTGCACAGTGCACCTGGCACGCCGTCTCCTTTTTTGGGATGTCATTCTCACCCCACCAAAGGCTGACGCGTGTTAGGGCAACACAGGTTTGGGACCACATGGTCAATTTACCCATTTACCCCCATCCCTAACATATAAATATAGGAGAACCCATGCATTCTCCCCCAAGTCATCTTCCACACACACACTGCATCGTTCTGGGCATTCCTACTGAACTTCTCAAGCTTTTCATCAACCTCACCACAGTTGCATCACCATTACTCCTAGCACTCTTGGTGTTATCCTAGCTGGAAGAACCCACGCTCACAAGGAAACCCAGTTCCTGAGGCACTCACGCCTGTGATGGTCTTTCCATTTTCATACAAATATTAAAGTGTTGTTGCATTTTAGGAAACTCAGATTCCTGCATCATCATTTTTGGCGCCGTCTGTGGGAATCCATCACCACCATCTTTGGTATTAACAGTTTCTTCCTTCGAAAGCTAGTTGAAGAGTGGCACCCAAGTCTTTAATCATGGTGACTGCGACGAGATCTGGAATAATCGGAGAGAAAGGCGCTCTTCCCCCCGTTAACGAGGGAAACGCAGAAGGCAACATCCCCGCCGGAGGAGCAAACCCCCCAGTGGCCGGAAACGGGGGCGAGAACACAGAGCAGGTAAGGGCAACTCTCCCACTAGGTGGGAACACTGATGGAGGGCCCAGTACCGTTACTCCGCCAGCGGCTCCCACTGCCCACGCTTCCTACCCTTACTCAGGGGTGTATCCCATGGCCATGCCCCCTCCGGGGTACCCATTTCTACAGCCTGGGATGATGCCCGGGATGATGCCGGCGATCCAGCCGTATCAGGTGGGGACTCTGAATCTCCCCACGTCGTTACCAAGAGAGATCCAAGGGGTGGAGATGCCCCAAGTTACAACCCAGCAACTTCAGGCGCTGTATGCGCAGTGCGAGAGCCAGGCCGTTCAGAATGCCTGGGAGCATTTCATGGCCGCGTATTTCCCCTCGCAGGCCAGCGCTCGTCTGGCCCCACCACTTGGCGGGCTCCCAGCGCATCCTTTAACGATGGCCCAAAATGCGCTAAGGGCACAGCAACCTCCCCCACCACCGAATCAAGGAAATGAAGCCCCACCGAGGGTCCAGCAAGAGCGACCAGTTGGAGGGGATGAAAGGGTCCCTTGAAATGAGGCGGCCGGAGATAATGAAGAGGTCCAATCAAGGGCCACAGGGAGGGCAAACCGCAGAAATGACGGTGACCCTCAGCTGGCAGCAGTACAAGACCAAATTCGAGGGCTCCAGAACATGGTAGAGCAGCTCTCTCGAGCACGGTCTCACGCTTCCCGCGATGGGGGCGAGAGGTCCAAGGCCAGAGACGCTCGACGACCACGCAGCCCAGTGTTGCGCCGAAGGAGAGAAGCCAGTTATGAAGATCCCGACGAGCGAGATTACAGGATCATGGCGGGTGATTCCCCCCTCGTTGAGGAAGTCCTAATGACCCGCGCAGGGAAGGGTAAAATTCCCTCGTCGATCAACAGATATGATGGAACTACGGACCCAGCCGAGCATCTGGACCATTTTGTGCACCTAATGCACTTGTATGACCATCCGGACAACTACTGGGCCAAGGTGTTTGTCACCTCCCTCACTGGAATGGCCCAAGAGTGGTACAAAAAGCTCCCCCCACGCTCAATCAGAGGATACTATGACCTGACGGACGCCTTTGTCAGCCACTTCAATTCGCTGAAAGCACCTGCCCCGGCCGCGACCGCTCTTTATAGCCTGGTCCAAGGGCCGAACGAGACTCTCAGGTCCTTCATGGGGAGATTCAATAAAGAAATTTTGTTGGTAGAAAAGCCCTCAATGGACTTTTTGAGGCACGTTCTGTTTGGGGCCATCAACATGAAGCATTATGTCAGCAAGGAGTTTGTGGAGGAAGTAGCCAAGAAGAAGCCGCGCTCGTTGATGGAAATTCGGGAGATTGCAGATTCCTTCTTTACCCTCGAGGATATGTACATAGCGAGGGATCAGAAGATGGCAAATGCCCCTCTCCCCAACAGAACCCACGAGGACAAAACGGAGCCCCACCGGAGTCACCGCCGCAGCCCGATACCCGCTCGCCGTCGTTCCTCTCCTCCTCGAAAATTCGAGCGAGTCCCTCTCAACCGCCCTATGGCCGAGGTATATGCTATGGCGGACAAAAAGCTGTTCAAAAGGCCGTCGAAACTGAGGGAAACCGAGGCCCAGAAGCGCTCGGGAAAATATTGCGCTTTTCACAAGCAGAAAGGGCACGATACCAATGAGTGCCGGCAGCTCGAGAGTGAAATTCAGAGGCTGATCGCAGGAGGGCATCTTAAAGAGTTTGTTAAGGTGTTGGAACGTTACGATGAGCATTGTGCAGAGCGAGCACGCGCCAGGGGGAGAAGTCGTTCACGCTCACGAAGTCCCCGACACCATCACTCCGAGCCCAGTGACCGCGGAAAGGGGAAGTCATCTGACGTGGAGAACCAGCCTTTCGCGGTTATTCACATGATTGCTGGCGGACCCTCGGGGGGTGACTCTAACGCCTCCCGGCGCCGCTACATCCGGAGTTATGACCAAAAATCTTCTCGGTCCAGGCCAGTGTTCTCTGTGGATAAATCATCGCGCTCGGGTGAAGATGAAAGCGTAGGTTTCACAGAAAAGGACTTAGAGCACATTGTAACGCCCCATGGGGTCGGTGAAACCTCTGACTGCCCCATGGTGGTTAGCTTAGATGTTCACAACCATGTTGTAAAGAGGGTCCTAATTGATAGTGGAAGCTCCGTGAATGTTTTGCCTTACTCCACGTTTCAAAAAATGAACATAACAAACATTCCACTCGAACCTCTCAGAACTGCCCTCGTAGGGTTTGGAGGTTCCGAGATCGTCCCTCGCGGACAGATTCGCTTGGCCACCTCTTTCGGTCGCGCCCCACAGCGAAAGACTTTGAATGTTCTTTACGTGGTGGTCGAAGTGGACCTACCATACAACATCATCATTGGGCGACCAGCCCTAGTCGACTTCAAGGCGATAATTTCCACCTATCATCAAAAGGTCAAATTTCCAACTCCCGAGGGAACCGGTGAGGTACTGTGCAATGTAAAAGAAGCTTGGGCATGTTACGTACTTTCCCTTCGGAGCCACAAGCCAAAACAACCCACCCAGTCGGGATCCACCAAAAAGTCTGTTGACTTCCCCAAGCTGGATGAAGATGGTCCCGAGCGCAAAAGGGCCAAACTCTATAAGAAGAAGAACAAGAAGAAGGCCACCGATAAATCCGAGGGTGTTGGCAACCCACCCCCCGGCGAGGTTGGGGTGTCTTCCGAGGAAGACGAGGGTCAGCCATCCTCGGGGGATACAGACGAAAGGATCACAGGAAAGAAAAGGACGCTCGAATTACCGAGGCCTGAAATAAAAGTGGAGCCCACAGAAAACTTCTTGACCATCGAATTGGAACCCGGGAATCCCGATAAGATCACGCAGATAGGTTCCAGCCTCGACGGCCCTTCCCAGATTATGATGATTGATTTCTTGCGAGACAATATTGATGTCTTTGCCTGGAAGGCTTCCGACCTCACCGGTATTGATCCGAGTGTCATTGTCCACAGACTGAACGTGGATCCAACCTTCAAGCCCATCAAACAGAAGAAGAGGGACGTTCATGGCTTTAGGAAACGGGTTATCGAAGAAGAGGTTGGTAAGTTGCTTGATGCTCAGTACATAGAAGAAATCCAATATCCCGAGTGGCTCTGTAATGTGGTGCTCGTCCCAAAAAGCGCCAATAAGTGGCGTATGTGCAACGACTTCACGGACCTCAACAAAGCGTGCCCCAAAGACCATTACCCGCTTCCGAGGATCGATCAGTTGGTAGATTCTACAGCCGGGTGTGAACTCATGAGTATGATGGACGCCTTTCAAGGATATTATCAAATCTTTATGGCGCCTGAAGACCGCCCCAAAACTTCGTTTATTGTGCATTTGGGTGTTTATTGTTTCAAAGTCATGCCATTTGGGCTCAAAAACGCGGGAGCAACCTATCAGCGGCTCGTCAATAGGATGTTTGAGCATGAAATTGGAAAATCTATGGAGGTATATGTAGACGACATGATAGTCAAGAGTGAGCGCCAATGCTCCCATCTGGAGGATCTCAAGCAGACTTTCGACATCCTTCGTCGCTACGGAATGAAGTTGAACCCATCAAAATGCACCTTTGGCGTTCGAGGCGGAAAATTCCTGGGATACATGGTCAGTCAACGTGGCATAGAGGCAAACCCCGAAAAGATTAGAGCAATCCTGGACATACCTTCCCCTCGCAATCTGAGAGAGGTCCAGGTGCTCGTGGGCAAGATCATTTCACTAAATAGGTTCATCTCCCGTTGAGCGGATAGGAATCTACCCTTCTTTAAAATTTTGCGCAACGCCCGCAACTTTACATGGAACGAGGATTGCGAGAAGGCCCTGCAGAACATGAAGCAATACCTGTCGAGCGCGCCTTTGTTGACCAAGCCAATCCCGGGTGAGAACTTGTTCATCTATCTGTCAGTTTCTTTGGAAGCCACGAGCACTGTCCTCGTAGCAATCCGTGAGCGTAAGCATATGCTGGTGTATTACCTGAGCAAGACTCTACAGGGAGCAGAGAAAAGGTACATGGAAATTGAGAAATTCGCCTTTGTGCTTGTTAATGCATCCTGAAGGCTGAGGCCGTATTTTCAGGCTCACTCTATCACAGTGCTTACAGATCAACCACTCAAACAAGTGTTATCTAAGCCGGATGTTTCGGGCAGGTTAATTAAATGGGCAATTGAGCTTAGTCAATTTGATATCTCCTTCGAGCCCCGTACAGCCATACAGGCTCAGGCAGTGGCCGATTTGTTGGTTGAGCGTTTCAATCTGGAGACGGTGCCATTGGCGGATGAGGGTTTATGGCTTTTGCATACGGATGGCTCCTCGACCTCACAAGGGGGAGGAGCCGGGGTGACCCTCAGGGATCCCCTTGGGGCAGAAGTCGACTACGCAATCAAGCTGGCGTTTCAAGTCACCAACAATGAAGCTGAGTATGAGGCCCTCATCCAAGGGCTCAGGATTGCGCTCCAAAATGGGGCCACTCGTGTCACAGCATACGTTGATTCGCAGTTGATCGCAAGTCAAATTGACGGTAGTTATGAGGCTCGAGAAGCCACCATGGCACAGTACCTGTCAAGCGCCAAGGAAGAGATAGCCAAGTTCAAGGAATTCCATCTTTTACAAATTCCGAGGGCAGAAAACGAACATGCTGACGCTCTTTCAAAGTTTGCGTCCGCCCTGGATGGCCATAGTGAACGCGCTGTTACATTTCTGAGAACGGAGGAGCCACTGATAAGTAAGGGCGAACCTTCAAAAGAGGTGCACATGATTGACCCCTCCGAGCCTTGTTGGCTTGATGAAATTGTCAGATTCCTCCAGAACGGAACCTGCCCGAGCGACAAAGTTGAGGCTCGGAAGATCAAAAGCAAAGCCCCTCGCTTCTCATTGGATTCCGAGGGTCGTTTATTCAAGCGATCCTTCCTGGGACCACCGTTGAGATGTTTGAGACCCTCGCAAGCTAAAGAAGTTTTAGAGCATGTACACAGTGGAAGTTGTGGGAACCACTCGGGCGGACGAATCTTGGCAAAGAAAATCTTAAGGAGTGGGTTCTATTGGCCCTCGGTATTGCAAGATGCCATTAAATATTCCAAGAAATGTCCCAAGTGCCAGTTCCACTCCAACACTCCTCAGTTGCCGGCAGCTCAAATGATTCCTATTGATGTTTCCTGGCCTTTTGATCAATGGGGCATTGATATTGTGGGACCTCTCCCCATGGCGGTCGGGCAAAAGAAGTTCGTAATACTTGCTGTGGATTACTTCACCAAGTGGGCTGAGGCAGAAGCGGTCGCTAAGATAACGTTCAAAGTTGTGAGGGATTTCATTTGGAAAAATATCATCTGCAGGTACGGCATCCCGAGGGTGCTCATCTCGGATAACGGCTCCCAGTTTATCGCTGCGGACATGCGGGATTGGTGCTATGAATTAGGGATCGAACAACGATTCACTTCCGTGGGTCATCCACAAGCTAATGGTCAAGCTGAAGTGACCAACCGAACTATACTCCAGCATCTGAAAACGATGCTCGAGAGTAAGAAGGGAGAATGGGTCGAAGAACTTCAGGGAGCCCTGTGGGTGTACCGTACCACTCCGCGAGCGGCAACGGGAGAAACCCCTTATTCCCTCGTGTACGGCTCCGAGGCCATGATACCTGCGGAAATCGCTCAAGAATCCGCACGCGTTGCCTATTTCGAGCCTGCCGCCAACGAGGCCAATCGGGCGCTCGAGTTAGATTTGCTGGATGAGAAGAGAAATGCTGCTTGGGCACGTATTCACAAATACAAAGCAACCGTTGCTCGCCAGTACAATAAACGTGTTAAGGAAAGGACTTTCCAGCTAGGGGACTTGGTCCTCAAAAAAGTTGAAGTCTCCAAACACGTAGGTAAGTTGGACCCTAATTGGGAGGGCCCCTTCAAAGTCATCCAGGTACGAGCAAACAACACCTACCTATTGGAAACTTTGCAAGGCGAGCGACTCCCTAGGCCATGGAATGCATGTAACCTCAGAAGGTTCTACGTGTAAACATCAGTTTCTTTGTAATGGCCCGGTTGTGGCGTGAAGGGTTTTCCTTTGACGGAAAGCGTGTTGTAATCATTTCCAAAAAATGCGTTTATATAACAGTAAGTATTTAACTCTTTGTTTTTATTATTTGCTTGCTCTGCTATTTTGATCAAATGATCCGAGAGACGAAAGGCCTACTCCGTGTCGAGCATCCTCCACGTCGAACGGTCTACGCGATACATCAATCGTTTCAAAGCTACACTGTCCAGGTGTTGATAACCATCCACCTATAACAGTTTGAACGATTGATAATATAAAGTCCTAAAATTGAGCGTGTCAGACAACGGGGAGCGTAAGGCCCATTTGTAGCCAGCTGAGTGCTAATCACTCCAGCTCGCGCTCGCAAAAACCCGAATGACCCTCAACTTATTGAGAAAAAAAATACACTCATAAAATAATGGATTTTAACTCAGTCCCTTCATGTGCTCCTCGGAATAACGCTAGCCCTACGGTTACGCTCTATTCCTTCTCACACTTAGCGAATCTTACTGTTGATTTCTAAAATGTGTATGACTCATTGGGGCTTCCGGAACGAGGATGTGCATTATTGGGCCAGTACTTAGGCAAATCCCTAAAGATCTCCTAAGTTCAAATTCGAGCCTAGTTGCGAATACGACTCGTGGATATCCATGAGAAACACCCTCGCGCCCGTATTTACGCCCCTCGGATCGACGAGCGCTGCCAATTCTTGAACTAATTGCGCATTGTGATGAATGCCAGGGCATCCTCGCAATAAACGCCCTCGTGCAAAAACACGCTCATCACAAACGTCCAAATGAGAGAGACAATATAAAAGTGGCAAAGCACAACAAATTAACATCATTCACCATCCAAGAGTAAAGGAAAAAGCATTCAGACATCAGAACAGTAGAGAAAGAGTGCTAAAGTATGCATAGAAACTCAAAATGTCAAGAGAATAACTGGGAGATTAAGTACAACCATAAATTGTTCATAATAGTGACCCGGAAGTTAAACCAACAACGAAAGGGATCAGCATAGGGAGAGTTTCATTGGGCCGGAGCGTTGGGCTCGGGAGGAGCAGTTGCAAGGGGAACCGGGGCCAGCACATTAGCGTCCGAGGTTTGGGCCTCACCAGGCTCCTCAGCATCCGCGACGTCCATGACAGTGCCCTCATCTTCTATCAGGAGAGGCTCGGGATCTACCCTGTTGGCAGCTATAAACTCCCTCTGGAGTGTTTCCACCAACTCCTGATACTCAGGCTCCGCCAGATTGTCCGTGGGATCCTCCTCCTGAACCATTGGCTCACAATTCTCATCGAGGTCCATGCGCAGACGAGCGTCGGATCGAGCGCTTTCCGGGGCCAGTCCCAACCTCACCATTTGCCCAATCGCTTTATGGAAGAAGCGTCGAGCATTGTCAAAGCACTGGATGTTGGCCGCGAACACAAAGGCTTTGGAGCGCACGAACTTCTTCACCGCCTCCCAGGATACCTTTGCTTCCAAGCCCTGTATTTTGCCTTGCAAGTCAGCAAAGGCTTTGTTGGCTGCCTCGTTCTGGCGAGTGCTCTCCGCCAGTTGCTCACCCAGCTCCACATTTTGTGCCCTCAACTGATCCCGGTCATCCTTCAGTTTCCTTTGACGCTCAGTTAGGGCCAGAACGGCATCGTCAGATTTCTTCAGATTTTCCTTCAGCTGAGCGTTTTCAACGGTGGCGGAATTGAGATGAGCGCTGATGTTGTTGTAATCCTCCTGCAGTTGGACAGGGTCTGAGATGCGCAGCAACTTCTTGTACTTGGCTTTATGCTCAGAGTATGCTTGCGCTCGCCCTTGCAAGTTTTTCAGCCTAGGGATTACCTCCTGGGAAGCCGTGAACGAGGGTCATAATCCGAACGTGGAAGGAAGGAAGGAGAATTTGGTAAAGAGGAGTACAGACTTACCGTCAGAAGGACATGGCAGGCATCATCAGCAACACGAGCGGCGTCATGCTCGTTCAACTTGTCATGATCGCCGGAAAACTGTAGTTTCCCAACGATGTCGGAGACAAGGTTGATGGAGTAAGCGCTCTTCTTGAGGAGCACCGGGCCTTCAGTCCGCTGGCGCTTATAGCGGGAGTCGCCCTTGCAGCCTATCTTCCAAAATTCTTCATCCTCGGAAGATGAAGTGTCGCTGCCCTCGCCACGGTGGCCCACAACCACCTCCTTTCCTTTGCCTGAAATAGGGAGGGAGTCCGGCATCCTTTTTCTTTTCCCCTGGCGGTCGGCCCGGAGAATTTCATGAATACGGACAGGCTCCCCCGAGCGGTTCCGTGACCCGCTTGAACTGAGGGAAATTGGGCCCACGGGGGCCGCCGGCGGAGGAGTTGCCTCGTGGGTACCCTCCAATGTTAGATCCTCGATAGGGCCCGTGGGAGGAGCCACATTCCCCGCGCCCCCTCGAGCATTACCTTGTCCTCGGCCAGATCCTCGGCGGTTTACCCTCCCCCTCGGAGCATTGGAAGGGCGGCTCGACTGCGGTTGCGGCTGTTGAGGATTGACCGCGGGTCCTTGGGCACCCAACATACGGGAGAGGGCCTCAGCATTCATACCTTGGGATAGAATTTGGATGCCTGCAAATAAAGGGGAATGAGTGTCAGAAGACTGGTTATCTGAATCATATAAACAAGAAAACAACGATAACTGTAAGTCAGAAAACTATTCTAAAGGTTAGAAATGTTAGTTCCTAGAATCTAACCGTCGAGGGCCATGATGTCAGCTGGAGGGTTGAGTATCATGTCAGGGGGGCAAGATAATCCGTAGCGGAACAACACCCCTTCATTCTTCATCAATGTTTCCGCCTTAATCCACTTCTTTTCAGCCCTCATCTCGAGGGCTAACCCCATCGCCCACTCCTCAAAATCCTTGTTCCTCATCCTTTCCCTAATCAATGGACCCTCGCCATGAATCATCCATTGCCGGTGAACTCCGAAAATTCCCCCGGGAGCCCCCACGAAAAAGTATTTTTCCTTCCAGTGCTCGCCATAGGAGGAAGATGGAGAATCTATCATCTTAAAGCCTGATTTGGCTTGGGCATAGTAAAATCCGTCTGTAGGCGACGAGCGTGGCGAACGGGCTACTTGTATCAAGCTGTCAAAGTTGATTATCGAGGGCGATTTGCCTAAGGCCCTCATTGTTATTATGAATGTGTTGATTAGGGCTATGCCATTGGGCAGAATTTGTGAAGGGCAAAGCCCTAGATGATGGTAAATGATAACGGCGTCATGAGCGATTGGAAACCTCAGACCCCCAGCCAGAACTGCGTCCCAATAGACCGTCATCATCCCAGGCGGTGGTCGATTGGCCCTCTCCCCTTCCTCAGGAAGTCTCGTGGGAAACACTACTTCATCCCAATACGCTTTCGTCCTCAACTCCTCCAAGTCACCGAGGGTCAAAATACTCTCAATTTCGTCTGGAGATCTGTCAGTCTGATGGCGGTTGTCGTGCCTTACCCGAGTGGCAGGCTCCTTGCCTCTTCTCTGACGCCTTCTGGAAGGTTCAGCCTCGAATGGACGCCCGGATGGCCCCGCTTCACCCTCGGGACCCGCCATAGCCACTGTGATCCTATGGTCTTGGGGTCTCACAGCGCTGTTCAAGACTGGGAATACTCTCTCCCCTTGTCTCTGCATCTCCATTACATTGTGCATCTCCTCAAAGAGATCGTCCGTCCCAACGGGAGCACGCTCGTTCATCCCCTGAACGGCAGCGTTCACTTCTTCCTCTCCGGCGTCAACCGGAGCCAGGGCCACCGATATTGCCATGGGAATATCTCCACCTGGGTGCGCCCTAATTAGAGGAACAGCTATGGGGACATCACCATGAGGGGAAGAACTCCCCACCGACATCTCCTCAATTTCCCGCACATAATCATCAGCTTGGTTTCCGGCCATGTTCAGTTTCCAATTCTTGGGGATGGGATTTCTAACAGAAAGCTCAAGGAAGATGAGATTTCTAAAACAGATTCAACAGTAGACAGTGGCTCTTCCCTCAAGGTTTTCACTCACACAACCTAAAACTAATGTTAGCAAGGGGAAAATAAGAAGAAGGGTAAGGAATTTTTACCTAAGATGTGAAGAGAAGAAATTCGCCGGAGCTTGTAGAACTTACAAAGGTTTCTTGCTTTGAATATGCTTGAAAGAGTTTGAATGCGTGAAAGAGGTACCAAAACCCTGCAAACCCCTATTTATAGGGAAGATGGTACGTGGATTAGGGTTGAAAATTCAAAAACGCAATCATTTCCCGCCTGGGAAACCCCCCACTTTTGGTAACCGCCACAGGACTCCCGGAGTGCACGCGCCCACGTTCCCACTCAGCATTAAATGCGGACTTGACAGCATTTAATGCGGTGTCAGTTTGTGTCCGTTACAGAAGGCCAATAGTCTCCTCGCTGGTAATGGCCTGGCCCTCGGATATTCGAAATTCAAGGTTCTTTCTTTATAAATTCTACAGTACGCTCTAAGCGATACTACAGAATTTGGGGGGCAAAATGATGAGGCCTAAAATCACCATCGAATCAGAGCCGTCCACGTGTCAGCATGCCGCTGACTAAACCCCGGACGCTCGCCTTGCAACGGGCTCGTGGGCCTTCCCAGCCCACTCATTTGCAAGCATGGATAGACCGTCAAGCCTCGGACGACTACTCCAGTAAAAGCCCAGGCCCGGCGAGTCTGACGCCCGCGTCTCGGCCCTCAGGGTTATCCTTCTCTTATAAGCGCCTGCGTGGGGGTCCCATGCTGACGCTCGGGATATCGTCGCTCAAAAGTCAACTACCGTGGGGAGCCCATCCGTGGATCTTTCGAGCGTCATCAACGCTCAGGATGACTCTACCTCTCATACGGTGGATCCTAACCTTCAGGAGGAGACATTAGTCCCTCATCCCGCGCGACCCTCGTCAACAACATCTGACACAAAGGTACTGTGCACAGTGCACCTGGCACGCCGTCTCCTTTTTTGGGATGTCATTCTCACCCCACCAAAGGCTGACGCGTGTTAGGGCAACACAGGTTTGGGACCACATGGTCAATTTACCCATTTACCCCCATCCCTAACATATAAATATAGGAGAACCCATGCATTCTCCCCCAAGTCATCTTCCACACACACACTGCATCGTTCTGGGCATTCCTACTGAACTTCTCAAGCTTTTCATCAACCTCACCACAGTTGCATCACCATTACTCCTAGCACTCTTGGTGTTATCCTAGCTGGAAGAACCCACGCTCACAAGGAAACCCAGTTCCTGAGGCACTCACGCCTGTGATGGTCTTTCCATTTTCATACAAATATTAAAGTGTTGTTGCATTTTAGGAAACTCAGATTCCTGCATCATCACATAGGCGATACAATTATATAACCATAAGCTTAATTCCCGTTTAAAACAAATTGCAAACATAAAGATCACATCGGTTACTAACTCAAAACAATACAATTGTGCTACGGTTTACACTTCTCAATTCAATTGGACATTTAAAAAAAACAACATTTCATTTAGCTTCCAAATTACACGAAAGTAATTAACAACACTTTATAAGACTCATTTAGCAACTTAATTACCTAGTAGATACACAAACGTACGCAAGCATGTATTTATGTATCCAAGTAATCATCACCAACCTACCTTAAGTCAAACCTATTTAGTCCATATTCAAATTAAATAAACTATCCATTATCTCCACTCAACAGTCACTACATACAAGGATATTATTCCCAAAAGAAACATACAAGAATTTAAAACAAATAACATTTAAGAACAATAATTATACAGTTCAAGCTAAATTCCTAAACCTGACTTAAATACTGATTCAAACAAATTAGTAGCTTATTTAATATTCTTTAGTTACATTATAGGATTAGAAATCTTAATCACGCACTCTCGTTTAATATATGAATATATATACATAGCAAGCACCCACACACTCAAAACCTAGTTCACAACATTCATACAGATTCCATTATAATTTATAACATATATTTAGTATACATGCTCAAATTTATATATATATGTATATACACACGACAATACTCACGCACACACACACGCAACATCACGCACATATTTACAAGTTATTAAACCAACTTATGGCTACCAACAGATTTTGAAATTTAGCAGCATCAAGCTCAAATACTAATTTAATTTATTCAATAATTAAACCAAATTAAGATACACGGTTAGATCACTTAACTTACACATCTAATTCAACCAACTCACTTAAACCACAGTTGCAAATCCCCAATTCAACCCAACTTTATAGTTATTAAAGATCAGTAGAATTATACCTTATTTATCGAAGTCACTGAATCATATTTACCCAAAATCCTTTATTTAAAAGTTCAAATCTGCATAACTATAGATACCACAAAATACTTGTTGGTTTGATGCTCAAACATTCAACATGAAACGCAATTCATAATTATATAAAACAACTACTAAAATTGCTTAACAAAGCTGAATTACATAGATACATTATATAGTTTGAAGATAAATTACAATTAATCAAGAAACAAATGAAATTGATTTGCAAAATAATTAAATAGAATTTAATTAAGGGTAACAATATCCTGACGGTTTACCAAAGAAATTGAGGAAATGAGAAGCTGGGGCATCGGTGGTGAAGAAATCCGAAGGTGGCGGCTGGCGCTGGAGGAGACGATCGCCAGGATTTGCAGACCAGGGCTGAATCCGGCCAACGGCGGCGCTGCTGGGCCCTTTCTTGGCGGAAAGACTGGATGCGGCGGTGAAGGGTGGCGGATAGATCCGCTGCTCAACCTCTGATGGAGGGGGATAAGAGAGGCTGCGCTGCGGTCTTGTCTTCTGAAATGGGAGAAGAAGAAATGGGAGTTTGTTGCTGGTCCTCCCTTCTCAGATCTGAAACGAGAGAGGAAGATGGAGGGCGGTGGTTCTCCGTTGAATGACGGTGTTGTGGTGGCGGAGGGTGGCGCATGCGGCGCCAGAGCTGGCGTGGTGGTGGTGCATCGGATTCGTGGCTGGAGAAAGAAGGAATCGGCGGCGACGCGGCGTCTCTATTCTATGGCGGAGCTTCTGAAGGTGGTTGTTAGCTACTGCTGCTCTCGTTGTGGTTGGGGAAAATAATCGAGAGAAAATGCAGCGAAGAAGGAGAAGATAGGAGAATCAACAGCGGGAAGAAAGGTGGTCGGCGAAGATGGCTCACGGCGGAGGCAGACTGGGTTGCGGCGGAGTGAAGGTCAGTGGCTGCTTGTCCTCTGAAATGGGGAAGAAAGATGAACGGTGGTGTTTGGTTGCTGCGTGTCGCCGGAGAAGATGTGACCAGGCGGCAAGAAGGGTGGTGGTGGCTTTGAATCTCGGTGGAGCAAGGATCACGGGAGGGCAGGCTGATGCGCCTTTGCCGCTGCTGAAGATGAAGGGGAAAGGAATGGGAGAAGAACGAAATGAGATGGGCTAGGGTTTCTCGGTACAAAAGGGGATCCCAAATTCTAAAATTACAAATAAGCCCCCCAAGAGTTTAAGTCATACGATTGAGTCCCCAAGTTTCCAATATGGTCAAATAAGTCCAATTCAAACATTTAAAATTACAAAAACAGTCCCACAAGAAATTTAATTATGCGATTGAGTCCACAGATTTTAAGTAAGATTTAGATCAAGCCCAATTAAAGTTTCAATAATTATAAAAGCAGTCCCAACTTATAATAATTATAAATTAGCCCACATAATTCGAATTAGAAAGCAAATAGGTACTAAGCACATGTTTCAATTAAGTCCACATATTTTCATAAGATCGCAATTGGGTCAATTAAACAATTAAAACATAAATAAAGCAATTCAAACACAAGAAGAGTTAAATAAATAACAATCTAATCGCACGAAAACGACATCGTATCTTGCTCCGAAAATGCAGGGTGTTACACAAACCTCCTGATTAAAGTCGGTATCAATCGCCTTGTGTGACGACTGGTATTAGTGATGCCGTTGGCGCTCACCTCCTGAGCATCACCTCTACACATAACCGCCGGGCCCATACCATTAACCATTGATTGCTTGCACCATTGATGACATCCAGAATAAATCCGAATGTACGAACCATTAAACATATGCATTGAACCATTGATGCACTACTTTGAAAACATCTGCCATTGATGTTATACTTTGAAAACATTGAACCATTGATCCATTACTTTGGAAACATGTGCCTTTGATCAATGAATAGCAAATAGGATTGGGTTCTTTGAAGAGTTGTCCCTTATAAAGGGTGTTTCAAAACAAGAATGATAAAGCACTAGGCTTTGAGTTTCAAAACAATTGAATTTTTAAGTATTCATGGTTCCAGTTGAAAACATTTTTAACCTCACCTATTAGTAACAGTAGGTAGGATAGATTATGCAGTGGTCTGGGGATTCCAGTGCTCAACCTTAACTACTGTAAGTGTGTACTAAGGTGAGCTTAAGAACTAAGACACATTTCTATAACGATACACATGAATGCTATCAATCAAACAAGGAACATGTAACACAAGAGAGAAATACCATTTAAGGTATTAGAGAAAGATAATACACAAAG
Source organism: Lantana camara (assembly GCA_037501455.1). Taxonomy (NCBI): domain Eukaryota; kingdom Viridiplantae; phylum Streptophyta; class Magnoliopsida; order Lamiales; family Verbenaceae; genus Lantana; species Lantana camara. The sequence goes on along the minus strand of CM074857.1, from coordinate 59,811,879 downwards.
GAATACGTTAAAGTGAGTTATCAATAAAGTGGGACTATGATCTAAGTATAACCGATTAAGAATTAATCAAATTATGAATCTTATCGCAAAACCTTAGGTTATGAAACAAGTCCTCAAAAGAAAACACATTTTGAAATCACATTTTAGGCCCCGGATTTGAAAACCCTAGGTGCAAATGTCTATTAAGAATCACAAGTTTTAATTCACTTTTACTATTCAAAAGCACTATTCAAAAGTACTATTCACAGTTAATATTCCAGATTTCTATTCACGGATTACTATTCACTTGTCGGGTCAAAAGGGTCGGGTCAAACCCTTACTATACACACACACACACGATGCACGTACACACACATTCGGCATGCACACATACACACACCCTAATTCAATTATGATCTTGATTATAACCTATAGTTTCAAGTTCATGTTATTATAATCAAGTGTGATCTAGGTTAAAGGTATAACCTATGGTCAAGAGGTCTAATTAAGGCATAACATCAAGTTATGAAGCACTATTCCATCTTAGGTTATAATATATGACACTATTAATGTGTATAACATATGATTAAGGCACTATTCCATTAATCCATATTATATCACAAGCTCAAGTCATAACATATAAGTCATGTAACATTGTAACAATGTAATAACATATCATAGATATCATTCATAGTATAACATGACCATTAAACATGTAACAAATTAAATTAAATGACAACATCTAACACGTTATAACATCATTGATCATAGGTTACTATTCCATTAGCTAACATGCATGAACATAATTTAAATATCATAATCATGCATCAATAATCATCATATAGCAGCCCTATTCCATGATCATGTCATATATTAAAGCATATTATAACATTTCATAGCATATGCCAAACAATTAGATCACAAACTATAACTATTCAAACATATCATAAAAACTATATAATAAATGCATAAATTAAACTCCTATATGTCTTAGGGAAGACCCTAAGACCCAACCTAAACATAATATAAACATAACATAACATAAAAACATAAACTAACTAAAACATAACATAAACTAAAGCATAAAATAAAAACAACTAACCTAGCAAATGGGGGGAGGTGCTCACGACACAAAGAGGGGGAGAGGGAGGAAGAGAGGGTCTTGTTAACAAAAGGTATGAGCAAGGAATAAATGAGCTATGGAGGGATATTTATACTTTTTGGGAGACCCCTCACCTTGCAATAAAAATAACTCCAAGGGTAGGAGAGGAAAGGTTGATGGCTTCTCTTGTAGGCTTAGTCTTAGGAATTAAATAAAAACGGGAAATGAAGGGTATTTAGGTAATTTAACATCCTAAACACGAGGATAACCTGTAAGATGTTGGCTCATGTGATTCGGACATAAATTAGCTTCGAAACGAATATTTACTCGATGAAAATGGATTTACCGTTTAAAAGATATATTGATTTTAAAGAATAGTAACTTGAACCTCTTGAAGAAATACGAATGAAAGACGACCTCTGAACGTGATTTGTATCAAATGTTTTACCGATAAAAAGTTAAGAAACATAGGATGAATAGTAACTTCATTTTAAAACCGATTTCATCAAAACTCGAGCTATAGGGCTTAAATCAAGAGATGTAATCAATTCCAAAAATCATGAAATGAATCAAGAAGTGTTTTAAGCTCAAATTTGAGGAGTAGAAGTTCTTCGGATGAAAAACCGTTCGTAGAAGGAATAGTGAATAGTGTTTTGGCTCAAACGTTTCTTTAAAACGAAGTTCAAAATATATTTTCGAGTCAAGAATGATACCAATAGACTTGTATCGACTCAAGGAATGATTTAACTATAAACTTGGGTAGTAGAGAGTGTCCGAATCAAAGCTCGTTTACAATAATGAATAGTAACTTTGGTCGGTAAGTTCCCAAAGTGTCCTTTTGGCTTAAGAAGGGTTCCGAGGCTTGCAAAACAAGTTCAAACAATTAGGGAACATGAGTTATAAACCTCTAGGGTTCGAGCAACAATACGGGTAAAGTAGGCTCGGAAAATGAATAGTAAACTGAGTCAAAGGTCAAGAATTCCCCCTTAAAACACTGTAGGTCACAGAAGAGCACTTTGATCATGTAAAAATGCAATGCATTGAAGTTTATAAAGTTGGATCACGGTCTATAAACGCTTTACCAATGCCCTTAGTTTACCGTTTTCATCCAGGCCCTATTTTGGGCTGTTACAAATATTGTGCCGCGGCAGACTAAAAGAGAAAGCCAACGGCGACGTGGTGGTGTTGGGCCAGGGACGCTGCTGCATGGAGGTGGCAGGGGAGGGGCATCGACTGAGTTAGGGAGTCGTGGGGTGTTGCGCGATGCCTGGCTTGAGAGAGGTGGTTGACAGTGCGGTGGCGGTGTTGCCACGGGGAAGCTACTACATTTGGGGGTCTGGGAAGGAGGCGACTACATTTGGGGGAAGGGAGCCGCTGTATATTTTTATTTTTTTATTTTATAATCTTAAAAACAAAATTCATATCATTTTGTGGATATTCTTTAAAAAATTTATTTTTAAAGATACGTAAATTATATTTTTCATAACATTTGATCCCGAAAATTATTTTCTCTTTAAAATTTTTTATGTTTTAATTTTTTTATTAAATTGAAAACTAAAAATAATTTTAAATGAAAAATAAATTTTGAGGGAAAATGGGTAAATAGAGATTTTACTTATAAAGGGGCAAATTTGAATTTCACCTTTAAAAATATGCCTAAGGAACATGAGGGGGCGGTAGCAAGTTTTTTGTAAGCATGAGGATTTCGAAAGGATATTTCACGTTAAAGGGTTTTTTCTGCTACTTTTGAAAACAAGAAGATTTTGGATGTATATAGCTCTACTATAAATTGTAGTAGAGGATCAGAGTATGCTATCTTTGATATATTGAAGGTGTTTAATGGGATATTCACTTTGTTGGTTGGAAAGAGATGAAATAGATGATTAATGAGATGAGTTGTGGTATGTGATGATGAATTGATCATCCCATAGGAGGCGGTGAGATGAATAATCAATCTTTTATCCAATATAATTCCAGACCTTGTTATCAATCCCAAATTTACAAAAGTATTAGTAAATATAAGTTTAAGTAGGATTATCAATCTAATTATGCTTAATTCTACAAGTAAATATGTCGTTAATATATTACATAATCAAAGTTGATCTCACAATCAAATCCCCAAAGTTTCTATTACATAATTACTTTCCTACACCTTCACAATTCACAATTTCATCCATCACACATTTCATAACCCTACCTAAAAGAAGATAACACAACAACAAGCAATTAAATTGCAGAAAAACAACAAAACTAACAGTTATTAAATGAGCTCATCAAGAAAGATTCAGTATCTCATTTTCCTCAGCAATTTCTTCCTTAACTTGTTGAATGTGCAAACTTGCCTTCTCTTCCTCAGCTCCATTTCCTCTTGTCACACTGTTTTCATCTTTGGAAAGTCCATAACTTACCAGCAATTTCTTCCACACTTCCTCCCGGTTCAAGTAATCGTGTCGTGTCAAATACTTCTTAAGCTCAACCCGAATGTTACGAACAGGCTGAAAACAACAAGAGATAAGTACGGTCACCAATATATCTGAGTTATGACTTATGACGCAGAAGTATAATACCATTTGAAATGAAATATATAATTACCTCTGCTGTGCAATCCAAGGCGAGTTGGAAGAAAGCAGCAGAAACGAAATGTCTGCCGACAGACTCAGACAATTTGATCTGCCCCAGCCAATACGCCGACGTTTCGAGCTTGTCGAACCTGCATTTGCTGCATCTCCCCGCGCTGTGATAAGGCGTCCCGATTGATAACCTCGCGACGGCAGGCGACCGCAGAGGCGTTTGAGGCTCGATCACGTTTTTGTTTTTCTCGAAACAAACGCTTTTCTTCTTCTTTGGTTTCGTTGGGTTTTTCTCGGGAGATTTCTGGGCATCTGCGATTGTCGGCGATCGAGTTGGTGGTGATGGTTTTGCCGGTTTCCTGGGCAGTCCGGATGAGGGTTTCGCCTTGCCCGGATCTTGGGGTGCTGTTATGGACGGTATATTTGGGTTTCGGGCAGTTCCGAAGACTCTTCGCTCCCTGAAAATGAACCCAGGAAACAGAGAATGAGAACCATTTGCAATCCTGGACTGATTCAATCACACTTTTTCCTTCTCTCTTTCATATTTTTTATTTACCTGGGAACGAGAAGAGTACTCTTGGTGTTGATTTTTGGGGTTTCAGAGATTTTCTTGACTGCTTTTGGGTTCATGTACTTTGATTTTACTGCAATTATCCATGAGAGTTTCAGAAATAATGCTCGAAACCAACAGAAAACACGGTAAAATTGGAGACCAAGAAAAGTGAACCTGGAAAAGGAGTGGGATGGAGTTCCATAACAGCAACAAAATCCAGAAATAGAAATTTTGAACTTCAATTGTGCAGTTCAGAATTCAGATCTTTCCTTTAAAGAAGAAGGAATCTTTCTGGGTAGAGTTCAGAATTCAGATCTTTGTTAATACATTTTTTAGTGTGAGAAAATGAAGAGCGGGAACAGGTTTATTTTAAATTGTTTTGTTTGCGCTCCTTATGGCCCAATAGGCTTTTCTAAATAAAAGTATTGGGCCCATTACAAAATCGTGCCCGTAATATTTGATTTCTTGCATCACATTTATATTTCTTTCTGTTTTCTTTGCTCCATTATGTAGCCCATTTTAGGTCGGACTGTCGAGATTTAAAGTTTTATCTGTTAATAGTAGTTACAATCCAAAGAATCAAAATAAGAGACTTTTGATTAAACTAGTATAACGGTAAATCACTAGCTAATACTTCACTTAATAGTCGTATCAGCTCTAAAGCTATCGGATGTTTATATGGTATATGTGCAGTGTGTGTTTGTTTTCTATTTTTATTTTTTCAGCGTCAATGTGAATTTGTCATGAGGGCTATATCTTAAGTTAAATCATTATGACGATCTATGATGTACAAATCTGGATATGGATATTGATCGAGCCAAAATCTCTGCCTGGAGTCCGATCGAGAGATCCGACACGGTCACTCTATTTGTTGAGGGGAAACGGCCGTCTGACTGCTCGAGATCTGCACGGATCGAGGTAAACGTGAGCTCCGAGACCAAGTCGGGGAAGGTGGGTGTGAGACCCGGGTTGGTACTCCTACGCTCAAGTCAGGTTCGATGAAGATGGTTGAAGTAATTGAGTGGTGACAAGAGTTAGGGGGGAAAACTTACCGTGCAATAAATGAGGAGGGACTATTTATACTGTGAGGAGAGAGAAGTTACCGCCTCGACGTGTTGGCGTGGGGAGCTGACAGGTGCCCCATTAAGACCGTGCATTAAATGCGTGGTCGGCCACTCTTTCCTGCTAGTGGAACAGTGTGCTGGCCGGTCGAGGGGTCTGGGTCGCCCGTAGCGGCCTGGAGGTCCGACTGTGGGTCGACGATCTACGCGGTAACTTATGTGGGGTAAATGGGTCTTCAAGCGCGATGGTCGAGAGGTAAGCTCCGATCGAATCGCGACCGGGTCATGACCTTCGATCATATACGTGGAGCAAGGTGATTGGCCCAACTCGATAGCGGGTACGTGCCACGTCATAAGCACCCCGAAACATCATCTGCCAGGGCTGACGTGGCAGTGATGTTTCAAATCCCAAGAGTGGGACCCGCTGTAATCATTGCGTCGTTTCATCTTCTCGATTCCCGCCCATTTTCACCCCTATAAATAGTTCCCTCTATAAATTCATTTGTTACTTTTACGTGTGAGAATTGAAGAGAACTCCGAGCTATTTTCGATCGATTAAGCGTTTTTGCGTGTCGAATTTCTGGGTTGCTTGTTTTAGAAGAGGACAATCTTCGCATCTTCAGACAACAAAAGGTAATACTTTCGATCTTTAGCTCGATCTCCTTTCTCTGTGCTTTTTTATTTTTATTCTCGATCGCTTCGAGGGAGAGGTGCACCACTTCCCTCTTCGAAGGCTTCCTCTCTCTCGATTTGTTCGTATCCGAGCCAAATAGTAAAACATGATTCTATCATTGTAGGATGTCAACAAATCGAGCGGAGGCTGGCCCTAAGGGGAAGGAAGTGGCGGATACAAGTGTAGGGTCGAGTTCCGGTTCATCGGAATCGAGTTCGACATCGGACTCGGGAGCCACCGTAGAAACGAGGTCGACGAATCCATAGGGAAGGATGAGAGCGTCGAGGTTGTGGAGGTCTCCGAGCCGCTGCCTGAGGTCGAGTCAGCGGAGGTAGTCGTACCTCGAGTATCGGGGGAGGTGACGTCTACTTCAGGTCGACTGGAAGAAGAGGAGGAGGAAGAAGAGGAAGAAGAGGTGGAGAACCTCGAGCCAGAGGGTCGGCTAGTGAAGGACCCTCGGGCCATTACGTGTTCAATATCGGAGGAGAAATTTGGGGAGATCCAAAATTGGCTATTTGGAGGTGCTCCGGAGTATGGGGGCTATCGAGTGATAAGGCCCAGGGTCGGAGATAGGATGACTAACCCGCCAGAGAATTGCATCGCGATCAACTATTTGCGGTTAAGAATGGGTTTAGGGTGCCCATTTCCGAGGAGATGATCGATTTTTTCAATACCTTTAGGATTAGCCCTCTGCAGTTGATGCCCAACTCCTACGCAATGGTGAATGGGTTGAGGGCCATGTTGAAGTGCCTGGGCATGAAGACCAATATATACTGCATTTTCGAGATCTTCCAGGCTGGGTTAACGACCGAGAGCTCGAAGTCAGGCCCGGGATATATTCAGCTCCAATCGAAAAGTAACTACCGGGTCGTTAGGTCGCCAACTTCATCGAACGGGGTAGGATGGAAACAAAGGTTTGTCTTCATCGAGTGCGAGAAGGGTTGGCCCGATCTGAAGTACCCGGGCTGGAGTTGGGCCCCTCGAGCGGACCTTCCGAGAGGGCAACCGGGCTGGCCGAACACTTTGATGGCAGCCCTAAGGATGATGGGAAGTGTGGAGTCGGAAGATATGATCACTCCACAGTCGTTAATCGAGCTAGGGCTCGCACCAGGAGTCAAAAGGCATTTCGACCCCGGTACTTCGAACGCATCCCTCGAAGCATCACATCTACCTGTTTTTGTTGTTTTCTCTTCCTTTTCTTTTTTTTTTTTTAACTTTGCGATCGAATATATTCTTTGTGTAGATCAATACGTCATGTCGGCTGCTCTGAATGCACGGAGGAAGGAAATGGCCGAGCTGAAGAAGACGGCCGAGAAGAAGAAGATGCCTCCGCCGACCCAGGCGGAGATTTCAGCCGTGACCGACGCAACGGTCGATGCACTCCCCAAGGTCCTCTCGATGAGGACAAATGAAGCCCCTGAGAAGAGGGGGAGAGCCCCGTCGGGGGTCGAGGACCCAGAGGCCCCCCAGTCCAAAAAGCAGAAATCCAAGGGCCAGGCGAAGTCTGGGGTCGGAGGGGACAAGAATAAAGGTCGAGAGAAAACCCCCCTACTCCCAATGCCACCGACGCTTGGTCCGATCATCGAGGTCCAGGCCGGAGATTTTTCAAGCCCTCCGAATCAAGGTCGAGGAGCCATTGTGCCTCGAAATGTGGCCAGCATCTTAGTGGGGGTGCGAAGGCCACCGGTCGGGTCCTCAGCAGCGACCGTCGTGCCGTGGAAGCCCAGCGATGAAGATCAAAAGCTGTTCTTCGACTACCCGGTCCTCGAGGAACCCCACTTTCCTTGTGGCCTTTCAAGTGTCAATGAGAAAGGCGAGCAGAGACGGATCGGTACCGCTCCCAAGGACTATAATGCACTTGGGGCGCTGAATAGTTCGATCCAGACGACGGTCGACCACAAGGAAAGGTGGGCATTCTCGGACGACGAGATCGAGGCGTCTTGGGTCCAGAAGTACTTTGCTGTAAGTATACTAGTAAAGTTGTTTTTCTTGTATTTGGTGAAGTGTTGGCTCGAAGATGCTGACGATCGATATTCTTTTGCAGATGGGTCAAGATTTCTTTCAAGTGGCTCGAAGGGGATGGGTCCATCGGCAGTTGAGGATGAGGGCTAAGCAGCAGGTCGAGAGGATGAGGCTCGAGCTAGAAGAAAAGGACAAGAAGTTGGCTGAGGCCAACAAAGACAAGGAAAAGCTTGACCACGACCTCCTGGAGGCCATCGAGAATCTTTCGGAGGTCGAGAAGAAGCTGAAAACGGCCGAGAATCGGGTGGCGAGGTCGATTCAAGAAGAAGCCTATGCGAGGGCTCGCGGTTTGGCAGAGGGTGAGAGAAAAGGTGCAAAGCTGGCCCTGAGTCGATGCAAGAGGGGGCTGGTAGAATCTGTGAACGACCTCGAGCGTCGAGGGGTTTATAGGTTTATGAAGTCCAAAGCCTATGAAAAGGCCGTATCGATCGCGAGCTTCAAGGAAGTCGAGGAGGGCTTCAGCTTGTGCATAGCCCAAGTGCAAGCGGCCAAGTATCTCCCGATGGACTATGATCAAGAGAAGGTCGGCCTTTTTCAGGATGATCCTCGCCCCGTCGACCCAGTCACTCGACCTCCTTCCCCTGAGCCAAATTGGGATGATGATGAGTTTGGCTTTGCTGTGAAGCTGGCTTGGTCTAGGGCGGCTGGGGAGCCGGATAACATACCCACCTGCGAGCTCGATCTTGATTCCTCCTTCGACCCGAAAGACATGTACCCAGAATACTTTGGGGATGGGGCCATTGTACCGATCGAGGAGGGAACCGGGCCATATGCTGTCGAGAAGTGAGTCGGAGAGAATGGACTAGCCCTATCTCTGTACTCGGAAGTCTTTGCTAGGGAGAATCCAATTTTAAAAGTGTCGACTGTTGGGGTCGGGCTTTCGTAGTTGTTGGCTCGAGATTAATTTGTAAATAGGTAGGAATCCGAGCGTTTGCTGCTCCCGTTTGTAAAATCCAAATTTGTATCAAGGGTGCGATCGAAAAAGTCGTAATCGATGCACTTATTTTAAATATATTATGTAAGTTCTCTTCTGGATTTTAATGAATGTTTTAAGTATTTTCTTGAGTTCTTTGATGTTAAACTTTTACATGTTGATCGATATCGACAATCGAAAAGATGTTGAGGCAAAATGCTCTAATCTTTCGAAGTACATAAAACTTTAATACGGGCATCGTATAATACAAGTACATGATCGAATAACATGAGTGTCGAAGGACAAGAGGAAATTTTATTAATTCATCGACCAGAAAATTTACATAATTTGTTTACAAGTAATACTTCTTCAAGTTGTGAGCATTCCATGATCGAGGCAATGGCTGTCCATCGAGATCTTCGAGATGATATGCTCGATTCTTGCCTATTTCGATAACACTGTAGGGTCCTTCCCAGTTAGCGTCGAGCTTGCCCACATGCTTAGTGACCTCAACCTTTTTAAGGACCAGATCTCCGACTTGAAAGTGAAGGGGTCGCAAGTTCTTGTTGTAGGCTCGAGCGGTTGTGGCTCGATATTGTTGCATCTTCATGTTTCATTTTTCTCTGGTTTCGCTGATTGTGTCGAGATCGAAAGCCCTTAGTTCATTGTTTCGATCGCCCTGGAAGTGCCCCACTCGAGGAGATTGGTGTATAATTTCGGCTGGAATCATGGCCTCTGAGCCATACACCATGGCGAAGGGTGTTTGACCAGTTGGGATTCGAGGGGTGGTTCGATATGCCCAAAGGACACCTTCAAGTTCATCGATCCAATGGCTCTTCTTTGCTTCGAGTCGCGTACACAAATTCTGTATGATAGTTCGATTGGTAACCTCGACCTGTCCATTGGCTTGAGGATGTCCGACCGAGGTGAACCTTTGGCTGATCTTGAAGTCCGAACAATAGGCTCTGAATCTCGTGCTTCGAAACTGGGGTCCGTTATCGCATACTATGACTTGAGGTTCACCAAATCGAGTGATGATGTGCTTCCAAAGGAAGTCTTGTAACGCATGGAAGGTGATTTTTGCAACTGCCAAGGCCTCGACCCACTTAGAAAAATAATCGATCGCTACAATAATGAATTGCTTTTGTCGAGTTGCTATCGGAAAAGGTCCAATTATGTCGATTCCCCATTGTTCGAAAGGCCAGCATGACTCGATCGGAATCATGTCTGCGGGGTGTTGATGGGTCAAATTGGCATGTCTCTGACAGCGATCGCATTTCTTCACAAATTCGAGCGCATCCTTGCGCAGTGTAGGTCAGAAGAATCCCGATCGAGATACTTTCTGGGCGAGGGATCGCCCCCCGACATGGTTTCCGCATGATCCTTCATGGACTTCGGATAAGACTTCTCGACCTTGTAACGGTGGAAGACATCGTTTGGTTGGACCGATGGGTGAACGCTTGTACAGACGACCCTCCTGGTCTAGCGCGTAACTTAGCGCACGTTGTTTGAGTCTTTTTGCCTCGATCGAATCCTCCGGTAACGTACCGTCCTATAGATACGAGATTATATCATCGAACCAGCAGGGTTCGGCTGCGTCGATCGGGTTGACCACTGGAGTTATTGGATCGATGGATCGGGCGGAGGATGTCGTGAAGGTTATGGTCCGATCTTGTGTGCCAATCGATCCACTCGCAAACTTAGAGAGAGCGTCTGCTCGAAGATTCTCTTCTCGAGGAACCTGGGAGATCTTGAATTCTTCGAACCCCGATATAGCCTTCTTAACTAAGGCGAGATACTTGATCATGGACTCCTCTCGAGCTTCGTACTCGCCAGTGACTTGACCGGCGACCAGTTGTGAGTCGATTAAGACTCAAAGTTTTTTCATATTTTGTATTTTCGCAATTCTCAATCCTGCTAAAAGAGCTTCGTACTCAGCCTCGTTGTTCATTGCAAGATATTCGAGAGCAATGGCGTATTCGATCTGTTGTCCGTCGGCGCTGGAGAGGGATACACCGGCCCCTCCCCCTGAAGCGGTCAAAGAACCATCGACCGATAATGTCCAGACGGGTGATCTCTCTTGGGTGTCGAGTGAGGATCCTTTTCGACCAAGAAATCGGCCAGGATTTGTGCCTGATATGCCACCCGGGGTCGATAGATTATTTCGAACTGTCCCAGTTCGATCGCCCATTTTGTGAGACGGTCAGAAACCTCTGGTTTGTCCATGACGGTCTTCAGCGGTTGGTCGGTGAGAACTATGATGGGGTGCGCTTGAAAATATGGTCGAAGCTTGCGGGAAGTGTGGACTACTGCGAGAGCAAACTTTTCGATCTCGAGGTAGCGCACTTCTGGGCCATGGAGAATCTTACTCACGTAGTACACAGGGAGGTGTTTTCGATCTCGAACGGTGACAAGTACCGAGCTGATTGTCTCCTTCGACACGGCCAGATATAGATACAACGTTTCCCCATCGACCGGTTTTGCAAGTAGAGGTGGGGAGGTCAGATATTTCTTCAGATCTTCGAGAGCTCAGTCGCATTCCGGAGTCCATTCAAATTTTTTGATGTTTCGCAAGATCTTGAAAAATGGCAAGTTCTTTTCCGAAGATCGGGCTATGAATCGATTGAGTGATATGATGCGACCAACTAGCCTCTGGACGTCGCGGATCGAGTTGGGGATCGGTAGAAGTTGGATAGCTTTTATCTTGGCAGGGTTGGCCTCGATCCCTCTCTGGCTGACCATGTACCCAAGAAATTTCCCACCATCGACCCCGAAGGTACACTTGGCGGGGTTGAGCTTCAGATTGTATTTTCGGAGGAGGTTGAAGGCTCTCTTTAAATGGTCGAGATGGTCGATGGCCTTTTCACTCTTAACGAGCATGTCATCGACATATACTTCGATGGTATTGCCGATCTCAGACTCAAAAACCTTGTTCATCATCCGTTGGTATGTTGCTCCTGCATTCTTGAGTCCGAATGGCATAACTTTGAAGCAGTAAATGCCATTGAAAACTATGAAGGCAGTCTTGGGTTGATCCTCGATGGCCACGAAAATTTGATAGTAGCCTTGGAAAGCGTCCATCATGCTCAATCATTCACACCCGGCTGTGGAGTCGACCAGTTGATCGATCCATGGCAATGGATAGGGATCCATCGGACAGGCCTTATTTAGGTCGGTGAAATCATTGCACATTCTCCATTTTCCTCCTGGTTTGGGTACAAGGACCACATTGCATAACCATTCGACGTACTGGATCGGCATGATATATCTTGCATCGAGGAGTTTGTTAACTTCGGCCTCGATGATGGCATTGCGGGAGTCGCTTTGAGAACGTAACTTTTATTTGATCGGTTTGTAGGATGGGTCGACATTCAGGTGGTGTTTGATCACTTTCCTGTCAACTCCTACAAGGTCGGAAGCACTCCAAGCAAATACATAGAGGTTGTCTCGGAGGAATTGTATGAGCATGCATTGCTCCTTTCCCTTTCGACCGGCCCTAATACCTGTAATTTTCTCAGCTTGTCCCGGAATTAATTGGATTTCTTCAAGCTCTTCTATGGGCTCGAGCTTTTTATCTTCTTGTTTCTTTCTTTTTGCGGCATGAGAGGAACTCATTTTCTTAGAGTTTTCTGGATCGATTGCTTCTGGGTCTACGAACTCATCCTCGATGATGGGGTCATCCATAATCGGAGGCACATGTTTCCCTGTGGATGGTTTGGGATTTTCCAATGAGATGGAGTAGCAACTCCAAGCGGTCGATATATTGCACCTTAATTCCCCAATCCCGGAGGGGGTGGGCAATTTTACCATTTGGTGGTAAGTGGATATGACTGCTCGAAAATCGATGAGACCCGGTCGACCGAAAATGATGTTGTATGCGGAGGGCATTTCGACAACAAGATATTCGATCTCGCGTGTAGCCCGTCGGGGCAAGGTACCCATGGATGTGATCAAACGTACCCGTCCTTTGGTGTAGACTTCTGCTCCTCCGAATCCTGTAAGAGGTGTTCGAATAGGATCTAGAAGTAATTTATCATGTAAATTCATGCGAACAAGGGTCGAGTAAAGGATAATGTTGCTAGAGCTTCCATTATCTATCAATGTGCGAGATACAACAAAGTTGGCGACGTCGAGCGTGACGACCATAGGACAACTAGGTGTCTCGCTCGACTGTGCCGGTACATCGATTACATCGTTTTCGCTAAACGCTACTTCTTCATTAATCCAAGCGTCTTCCGGTCGAACTTGCATAACTTCTCGAGGCCCATAGAAGCTTTGGGCTGCTGCTCGTCGTGTCTTCTTCCGAGCGGACTTCGAATCTCCTCCAGATGGTCCTTCGGAAATCATGTCAATCCGGCCAAGGTACGGTCGGTTATGCCGGTCGCGTTCGGTCGGAGGTTTGGCCTGTCGTTGTCTAGGTGGCGACCTGTCATGATGGTCTCGGTTCCGAGCATTGTCGTCCATTTTCTTTACAAACTCAAGAAGGTGACCTTCCTTGATTAAGCGTTCGATCTCATCTCTTAATGCATTGCACTCGGAAGTGTTATGCCCCTTCTGCTGGTGAAAGTTGCAGAATTTGTTGCTTTCTCGAGATTTGGGAGTCTCTCGCATTGGTTTGGGTTTTTTGAGAAGAGCGGGATCGATGACATTGTAAATTTCTTCGATCGGTCGGGTTAGCTGAGTGAAGTGCTTTCGAGGGGTAGATCCGGTCGGTACTTCGTTCTTGGGACGGATATCTTGCCTAATAGGATGGTTAGTCTCTGTTTTTCGACCATGAGTCGGGCTCCTTTGGGAACTTTCTAATTCCTCAAGTTGCATCCAATCGCAAGCGGCAGCCTGGATATTTGCTAAATTCTTTGGTTTCTGCAAGAAGATGTATCGAGCGGCCTCAATGCTAACCAAAGCCTTGTGAACAATGGGTCTCAAGAGATCGATGCTCGGTTCTTCTGTCTTGACCACTGCTTGAGAAAAGCGAGTGAAGAAGACTCGGAGAGATTCATTAGGACTTTGTTTGATGGTGTACAAGTAGGTCGGAGGCAGTTTATCTCCCTTCATGGCAGAGAACTGAGCCTTGAATCGATCAACCAAAATCTTGTACGTAGGTATGGATAGAGGAGGAAGTCTTGAGAACCATTCCAGCGCTGGCCCATCGAGAGTTGTGACAAAGATCTTAGCCCAAATGTCAGGCGAATGACCGAACATGCTGAGTTGCATCTCGAGGCGCGACACATGCTTTTCAGGATCAGTCGACCCGTTATACGTAGGTAGCCCAATGGGGATCTTCTCATCGGTGGTGGATTCAATGATCGCGTCACAAAACGGAGACTGAGCTTCTCTTTCGCTGCGGTATCTCCACTGTCGGGCTGGTCGGGGGATCGACGGTGTACGCCGGGGTGATCTAGATCGTCGTCGCCGAGTAGAGCGGGATCGGTTGGGAGAATGGCTATGAGACCCCTGACTCTCACTTCGATAATGACTATCATGTCGACTGGGATGGCGAGGTATTTGATTCCGAAGGTTATTTGACCTCACGATGTGCCCCCTATTTGATCTCCTGATCTGGTTAACTCGACCATGGGGCCCGAGTCGGCTAAAGATCCCACTCGAACTGTGAGGGGATTTATCACACTGGAAGGAGCCTCGTTCCCTTCGGTCGTTATTCTTTCCTCGAGAATGAGAGGGTCGAGATCTTTGCCGGGATACACTTTGTCCTCGATGGTCGTCATTTCGACGTATCCTGGTGTCAGTGGGGGTCCTAGAGTCAACTTCATCGTTCGGTCGGAAGGACAAGCGATCTTGAACTGGCCTTCTGGCACTTCCCTGTGCAGGTTGTGGCTGCTGGTGCTGAGGTTGAGGGTGTATAGTTTGTCCAATTCTAGCCCAATATCCGACAGGTGGTTGATAGTGCAACGGTTGTACATACCCAGGATGATTCATTACAGGCTGAATGACCTCCACCGGTCGAGTTTGGGGGCACTCCGGCATCCGTGGTTCTCTCCCTTCTGCAGCTGCAGTTACATCTTCATCTCGACAAGCTTTTAAGTATTTATCTAACTCGGGCGTCGAGTAGACTAGCTGTGGTGCGATGACTGTAGGTGCAGCAACCTGCAAAGGAATCTGAGGAATGACTTCCCGACCATTCTCGTCGAATAAGCGATTGCTGGTGATATTGTGGGCAGTCATGTTTGATGGCTTACTGTTGCGGTTCCCACAGACGGCGCCAAATGATCGAGCCAAAATCTCTGCCTGGAGTCCGATCGAGAGATCCGACACGGTCACTCTATTTGTTAAGGGGAAACGACCGTCTGACTGCTCGAGATCTGCACGGATCGAGGTAAACGTGAGCTCCGAGACCAAGTCGGGGAAGGTGGGTGTGAGACCCGGGTTGGTACTCCGACGCTCAAGTCAGGTTCGATGAAGATGGTCGAAGTAATTGAGTGGTGACAAGAGTTAGGTGGGAAAACTTACCGTGCAATAAATGAGGAGGGACTATTTATACTGTGAGGAGAGAGAAGTTACCGCCTCGACGTGTTGGCGTGGGGAGCTGACAGGTGCCCCATTAAGACCGTGCATTAAATGCGTGGTCGGCCACTCTTTCCTGCTAGTGGAACAGTGCGCTGGCCGGTCGAGGGGTCTGGGTCGCCCGTAGCGGCCTGGAGGTCCGACTGTGGGTCGACGATCTACGCGGTAACTTATGTGGGGTAAATGGGTCTTCGAGCGCGATGGTCGAGAGGTAAGCTCCGATCGAATCGTGACCGGGTCATGACCTTCGATCATACACGTGGAGCAAGGTGATTGGCCCAACTCGACAGCGGGTACGTGCCACGTCATCTATGGCGACACAATTTATATATTTTTAAATTTTTTGTGTTGGACACGGTGTTAGATACGACACGATATGATATAGTAAAATTATATTTTTAGAAATATCCGTACATCAGATAAGAGAATTTTTTTTTCCGCATAAGATATTTGTGGAGCTTCTAAAGTTGTACGTCCTAATTTAAAAAAAAAAAAAAAATTAATGAAGAGTGAAAACACACCAAAGGAGAACGAGAAAAAGGGCGAAAACTCTTCAAGTTTTTTAAATTGTATGAACGTATAAACATTTCCACAACTAACATATAGTTTATTTTGAGGAGAAACGTTTTTAAACTAGCTAGTCAACAATAATCATCTTCATTAAGTGTAATAATAAATGAAGATATGTGTCACATTACACAACAGAAGTAGTATTTTTGAAAATGACGTACATTTAGTCTACATGAACGAGCAAAACTAGTTTGCAATCGAATATTAGTTAGAATTCAATTTATTTTTCACATAATATATAATTTCATATATGATTTATAGTTAAAAGTGGATTCGACCACGTCTCTAATGTTTAGAGAGTGGTTTACGTAATTAATGTGATTATAGAATAAAAGTGGTATTATCTGTGTGATAACGACTAAAGGTGAGACACAAGAAACCAAACAATAACAGAAAAACTCACAGCAAAAAAAAATAAAAAAAAAATCTTTTTCTCATTAGTCCACCAAAAAAAATTAGTCCATTATTACGAAACTAAAGATTTGGGGCGTATATGGAACATTGGTGACACTAGTAGTCATCTCTGCATCACAGTCAAGATAATAGTGGACGTAAAATAATAATTAAATTCGTTTCAATAAAAAAATTAATTCGATTATGTGCTACTACAAGATTGACTTCTCTTACTAATACACGTTCCATACGGCCAGATCCAAACAATCATGATCAACAACATAAAATTTAAAAGCAAAATTACAATATGCTTTAATTGATATTATATTATGTAATACGTGTTTAGTTTAATTAAATTGAAAAAACTAACTAATTAAGATAAGTATTACTCGAATATTATTAGATAATAAATAATTTAATATTTAATTGAGGTCGGAAAAATTAACAAGACATATCAACAAACTACAAATAATTTCTTTGACTTTATAAAACTTTATATCAGAACGACAAACTCATGTAAGACCGAAAAAATATTTTTGAAAAAATTTATTATGTCAACGCCAATTTCTATGTTGATGAGTTTATACCCAAAAAATTGTGATTAAGACAGACTCATAGAGATGTGGAGCCTAAGAAATTATTATATTTTATACATATTAATTTGTTATGTTTTATATATAACACGTTCACACCTATGTTTTAAAACCCGGACCGGAGGTTGAACCGGGGTCCTTTATTGGTTACTGGTTTTATTGATTCGACCGGTCGGACCATCGGTCGGACCGGTATGACGTCATAATTACATAATAATTATATTTAATTTTATATATTTATATAATATCATAAATATTAAGTAAAAATAACCAAATAAGCTAAATAATATGAAAAATTAGATATAATTTAAACTTCCTTCCAACTATTTATTAATTTTAAAATAACATTGCCAATAATAAGATTTCAAATTATAAATCTACAAACTTAAAGATAAATTATCTAACTAAATAATAAAATAATTAACATTTAACAAATTAACAATATAGATAAAAGATTAATTTAACAAATATCATATTTTCATTGTGGGAAAAATTTAAAAAAAAAATTCACAAGCAATATATTTTTATAGATATATATTATAAAAGATAAGATACTATACATTATTTTATCCATATTTAAATTGAATCTTACAATGTATTATAATATTGATAGTCACAATTAATATTTTTTTAAAACTCAACTTTTAGATATAATCTATAAATTTGATGAGTTTGAACGAGATTTTTTTTAAAACAAATTACCCGTTAAAAAGGGACAATTTTCTTTGACGGAGTACTAACAGTAATCTCTTGCAAAATACGTACTAATATTTGATTTGAACCTTATATAACAAATTCCAATATTTCCCAAGTGGTTGGGACATCAATTCTCTATCTCAAGGGCTGCAGGTTCGAACCCTGCATATCCCATAAATGGTCAATTTTTCGATTTTGGATGAGAAAATCCGGCCCAACCGGTCTGTTAAATGATCAGGTCCGATTTCTTAACTGGGTTTGGATTGGTTTTGAAGGTATAACCGGACCGGACAGGCCTCCGGTCACCGACCGGTCCGGTCCGGGTTTCAAAACATAGGTTCACACATATACTGGTGTAGAAAACGTATATTTATATTAGTTAGCATGTTGTGTTCTACCGAAGAAGCGTAAGCTTATCTAAGATTAAATTACTATATATATGCATTGCAATTATTACCAAAAATTGGATTAAAATGTTAAAGGGAGAAGATATATCTAGATCCGAAATACACAACATATTTTTCCTAATCCCCCCCCCCCCCCCCCCCCAATTGCCATAATGCCCATGATGAATTAAAAGAATGACAAGTCATATCCCATCTTCATCTCTCTCTTCTTACTTCCCCATTCTTTGTACCGATCGAGTTTCAAAATCTGATCTTGAAGAAGAACATGAGAGAAGACCAAGAAGTCGTTGCGCCGACGAACGCACCTCACCATTGTTGAAGAAGAAGATGATGGGGAAAGAAGAAGTCGTTGCGTCTTCCACCACACAAAGTTTAATCTCAGGTATTTTTTGTAACCCTTCTAATTCGACATTTCTAAGTTCGAATTTGTGAATAAATTTATGCAAATTTGAGATTTCTATATATATGTGAGTAAATTTCTGTAAATTTGAGATTTCTACATATATGCGATTTGAAATTTCTTATTAAAAGATTTGTGTGTGCTATGAGATTTGAGATTTCTCCATATATTTTGTGAATATCCAAAGAGAATTTTTAGGAGCTAAGAGATTTGAAATTTTTGTATATATGTGAGAGATTTTTGCGATTTGTGATTTTTGCATATATCTGTGATTTTTAAGATTTGGAATTTGTGCATATATATCAATAGATTTGATGTGTACGACTAAATTTGCAATTATTTTTTGTTGGGTAATCTGGTATTGAATCTAGAGTTATTAACTATTTTGAGTATTTTAGCTGGTTTCTTGAACATCCACTCTATCCATTATTTGTGTTTTGGGAATTTTACCAATTATACTGTCAGTTTATTTGATTTTTTTTGGTACGCGATTTGAAATTTCTCATATATCTAAAGAGATTTTTGCTTGAAATTAGAGATTTGAGATTTTTGTAAAACAATTGTTTGAGATTTATGAGTTTTCTGCCTATATCTACATATATTTCTGCATAAATTGACTGTGAAATTTCTGCATATATCTCTAAATATTTCTGGATAAACTGACCGTGAGATTTCTACATATATCTAAATATATCTCTGCATAAACTGATTGTGGGATTTCTGCATATATCTGAATATATTTTTGTATAAACTAACTGATTATCTGTTATTGTATTTGTTCTCATAAATAGATTATAATCACCTTTTGTTATGATTGGTTTTCTCACAAAAAACTAAAGAGTGATCGAGCTTCTGGAGGATGCATGAACATTTTATGATGATGAACCATGTTGCACATTCTATTTTTAAATTACAGATTTAAAGTATTCTAGTTTGGTATTTATGTTTTATTTTCTTTAGTTGTAGTTGTAATTTATGAATGAGCAAGGAATTTTAATCTTATATTGCTGATTTGTTGAGCAAGAAATTAAAAATGCTGAACTAAACGTGCAGTTTGTAAAGTGGTGAAATAAAAATGGGGAACTGATAGTGGTGTTTATGGAGGATGAATTAAAAATTTAGAACTAAACGTGTAGTTTGTAGAGTGATGAATTAAAAATGTGGAACTAAACGTGCATTTTGTAGAGTGATGAAATAAAAAAGGGGAACTAATAGTGTTGTAACACCCCTACTTTTCAGTTGTACAAGTATGACTTATGTGATAATTACGTGCGCGTTCAATTTATTTTAATTACGTCATTATTCGTTTTATTTTATATTATTTGAAATTCTTGAACATTTGAATTATTTGAATTAGATTTCAATTATATATATTTGAGTTGCTATTATATGAAATAAATGTTCCTAAATTTTGTTTGATGTTGTATTTGAATTATAAATGAATGAACGAACTTGTATGATTGTGAATTTCATGAATTTGGTATTAATTGAATGGGATTGCGTGATTTTTGTATTCCGAGGACTTGATTGTAACTTGTTTGAATGTTTTGGACTCAATTGGAAATTGGATTTGGGCTTAATTGCCACTTTTTGAAAGTTTAGGGACCTATTCGAATAATAGACAACCCTGAACGGTTTAGTTAATATCTTGAGCTCCGGACCTCGAAATCGAGATCCATCTTCGACATTGAACTTGTTTCGACAATCCCTACCCGATGAATTTGACCTCACACCTTTTCGATCTCGTTTGAATCCCCGACGGAGCATGTTTCAACTCATATGATCCTTATGTTAATACTTGACCCTTAAAATCCTTTCCGGATCCAGTTCGACCCGTATTTGACCCATTTTCTCCCTAAATATCTGAAATTTGTTCCTTTTTCCTTCCCTTTGTTTCCATTTTGATCGATCATCACCACCATCTCAAGAAGAGAAGAGAAGCTCCAAGAAAACCCATTCTTGACCAACCAAACCTTGAGCTCAAGATCAACTTTCATCCAATTTCTTTCCAAGGTGAGCTATGATTTGGATTCTCCATACTTTCTTGCATCTTTTCATCCATGAATAACTTGGCAAGAGTTGGGATTTCATATAGTTTGAATAAGGGTATCAATATCATGAATTGGGTTGATTCTTGATACATGACTCTTGATGGTTTATATTGAGTTTTATTGTATGAGATATGATCCTTTCAACTTCCTAACTCCTCCTACAAGCATGAATTTAGTATAAGTTGATCAAACCTTGATATGCCATTAATGGAGCTTTAAGCTCCTTGCATGAAACTTGGGGCCATGTTGGATGATTGGAAGAATTATGAATGAATTCTTGTGTGGGAGATTGAAATACATGTTTTTCTTAAGTTATTGTGATGATTCCATGTTAATTTTCATGGTTGAGTGTTGGTTGTTGATCATGGAGCTCGAACAGGGGTGTGTGTTTGTGTATGTTTGTTGCGGGGAAGAAGAAGAGAAAACAGGGGATTTTCGCCTGGGCTTGTTAACGTCCGTTAACCTTTTTTGAACTAGAAGAGGTAACGCCCGTTACCCCTTTCCCTCCTGAAAATTTGAAGACCTGTCTCCGTTAACGCCCATTACCCCATTTTGCCTATAAAACGTTAACCCCCTAGAGAAAGCTACTGTCGCTGTTAACCCCCATTAACACTTTTAGCCTGAAATTCGTTAACCCCCATTAACCCTGCAGAATGAGGATGGTCAAGGGATGTTTGTGTAATTTTCAATACTTTCGTTTATGTTTTGTTTGGACCTTAATTACGTACTTAATGTGTAAATTACTTAATTATTAATATGTGAACACTCAATTATGAATTGCCTTGATACTTGAATGCGTAATTCATTCGATTATTTCTCCATGTCACTTTTATTGAAGAGATTGAGACCTCATGATTATGAACGAATACGGTTCTACCGTATATTGATTAAATGGATTGTTTATGTGAGTATGTGAACCTAATTGCACCATGACCATCTCCATCAAACATTATTACCTCATATACATCTCATAGCACGTTCATTGTATAGCCGAGCGTCGAATATGGTCATTTGAGTCTCACACCACTTTTATTGCACATATTCGAGTCCAGTTGGAGGCTAGGACGAGCAATGAGGTTCTTGTTAGTTCTTTTGTCTTCTAAGGTGGGTTTCTCTTCTAATAGCTAAAACGGCCCGATATGACCTTTACATGAAATTTTTTGAGCCAAAAATAGTGTATTTATATATCGAGTCTTTTAAGAGTAAATGATTTCAAACGTAAGCCCTTATTTTATGAAACCATACCTATGATTTTGGCGTGAAGCATGATATGAAAACACGGGCCCAGGAACTTAGTGTATGTGGTTATCCAGGGAGGCAAGGGCCGATGGTGATCCCATATACTAGTTCCAACCAACTTTACGACGAAACCGACCTCGTTAGGAGTTTTGGATAGGAAGGGGAACCAGGCTTTTGAGGATTCATGTACCTCACTCGCTATATTGATATGTATAGGTGGCCGGGCCTTACAAACCCGTCTACCACCTGGAGGGAAAAGGTGTATATGTATGTTTATGATCATGATATGAATGTGCACGAAAGATATATGTATGATAACCAATGAATCACGTTATGAATACACAAGGAGAAGGTTGGAGACTATGCACGCCCACTCGTCGGGCCTTGAAACTCATGATTAAATTTGATTGAATATGATAGTTATAATCCCGTAAATGTTCTTCTTATTTTACCCACTTGGGAAATTTTGTAAAAACTTCATACGGGATTATGGCCTGCATGTATATGTTTAAATTCCGCGATATTTATACTTATGCCTTGTTTTATACCCACCAGTCTCCTATAGACTAAACTCGGATTGTTTTCAGTTGTGTTGTGCAGGTGTGAGAGGAGCTAGGCGGGAATTCGAGTCGGTGTGTCTCGTATTTGTTTCTAGCTTTTATTTTGGGTCCCACACACTCATATTTGCGATTACCACTTTTGTATATGACTGATGATTTGAGCGTACTTGAATTGAGCCATGATGGCGTGTAAATGTTGTAGATAATCTATTTTGGAGCTTGCATGCTCATTGTGAATAATATATGATAGCTAATGCTTCCATTTTAAATATTACTCTGATTTATAGTTATCTCTTGTTTTTACGGTTCAAGGGTTAGTCCCGCCTAGCATAGTGTGTGTGTTTGTCCCCATTCCCCATGATTTAGCTCGTGTATGGATTATCCATTTCATATACGGGTCGGGTGTCGGTGCGAGGGATGTGGTACCTTGCACTCGGGTGCTACATCCTTATGTGTTATCAGAGCTTAGGGTTGCAAAACCCAGGCTCCCGTGTCGTGTGAGTCAGTCTAAGTCGTTCGGCTTTAGGAATAACTTGTCAACGTGTTGCATATGCATTCCTTATGTGTTTATGTGCTCTAAATTTTGATTTTGATTAAATTAATTGCACTCTCATGCATGGACTAAAAATAGCATGCATTTCAGTGTTTCTTTGACAGGATGCCTCCACGTAGAAACCGTGAGAGATCTCCAGGGTGACGCCATCACCGTGATCGATCTCCTACGCCACAACAACAAGAACAACAACCACAACCGCCTCCAATGAACATGGAGAATTTTATGGAAGCGGTTTACAACTTTGTTGAGCAACGAAGAGCTCAAGCTCCTCCACCACAACAAGTTGAGTAACAACCACCACCTCCACAAAATAATCGGGATTCTCATGGGGTATTCTTAAGTTACAATCCCCCTCGGTTCTCGGGATCTATTGATGATGCGGTTTCGGAAGGATGGTTGACAAGGATAGAAAGGTTCTTCGGGGTTCGACAATTTACTACACAAGAGAAGGTCTAATTCACTATATTCCAACTTGATGGCGAAACATATGACTGGTGGGAGAGAACGAGAGAAAAATTTGAAGTTGATGGGGAAGAAGTCACATGGGAGGTCTTCAATAGAGAGTTCCGGGAATGTTTTGTGCCCGAGGTTGTTAGGGAACGTAAAGAGCAGGAATTCATGGACCTCAAGCAAGGGAATCGCACTGTGGCTCAATATCTCGCCATGTTTAACAGGCTTGGAAAATATGCTCGTCACATTACTCGGGATGAGAAGAGGAAGGCTAAGAAGTTCATTGCAGGGTTAAGGCAGGATCTAAGGCATGGTCAGGGGGGCCATAACTTCATGTCCTTCGCTGACACGGTGCAAAGGGCATTGGAACAAGAGGAAGAGTATAAGAAAAGGGATCCGATCTTTAGGGCACCAATGGGACGAGGTTCCGTATCAAATTCGGGAAAGAGACCGATGGTTCAAGCTACTCCTCTACCTAATGGTCCTTTCAAGAAGCCAAGAATGGTAGGACAAGCCCCACAAGCTCCAAAGGCTGCACCTTCAGAACCTGTAGATCGACAAACTCCAAGCGCAGCTCGATTAACTCAATTTCCATATACACATTGTGGAGGGCCAACCCACAACTTCTATAACTGTCGAAGAAGATTGGGTTTATGTCTCATCTGTGGAAAGGGCGATCATATGGCGGATGCGTACCCAGGATTTCAAAGAGGAGTTCAGAGGCCTATGATCTAGGCACGTGCTTATACCCTTGAGGGCGAGGAGCAGGATGCAGAGGTTGATCCGACCGCCGTGGTGGAAGTTACCATATGCATTCATACCACGAACATTCATGCACTTTTTGATCCGGGTGCCACGCATTCCTTTATTTCGTGTAAACTTGCTGCTTCTCTGTGCTTGCCTGTTATTTGTTTGAATTCTTGTTATTTGGTGAGTTCCCCTCTCGGTGGAAGCCTTCAAACGGATCAGATGGTTCGGGGTTGTTCAGTGATGTTTGAAGGGAAAGATTATCCGGCAGATTTCATAGTGATGCCTATGAAAAAGTACGGGGTTATTTTGGGTATGGATTGGTTGTTTAAACATCGGGCTATGGTTGATTGTTTTGCAAAGAAGATTAAGTTGGGTGAAGAATTGATGGTTGGTGTTAGTTCGAAGACGGTACCTCTTTTGTCATTTACGGAAGCTCATAGGTTGGTAAGAGAAGGAGCAATAGGATTTATTGCTTATCTCCTCAATAAGTCGAAAGATCAAGTTAAGTTCGAGGATACCGCCATTATAAAGGAGTTTCTCGATGTTTTTTCGGAGAATTTGGGTTCGTTGCCACCGGATCGAGAGATTGAATTTGTGAAAGATTTATATCCAGGATCCGAGCCGTATTCTAAGACCCCTTATCGGATGGCATCGGCCGAATTGAAAGAGTTAAAGATTCAACTTGAAGAGTTGCTTAAGATTGGGTATATTCGGCCAAGTTCTTCACCTTGAGGTGCACCGGTTTTTTTTGTCAAGAAAAAAGACGGGACCTTGAGGATGTGTATAGATTACCGGGAGCTTAATCGGATGACCATAAAGAATAAGTATCCTTTGCCCCACATCGAGGATTTATTCGATATGTTACAAGGTTCAGGGGTGTATTCAAAGTTGGATTTGAGACAAGGATACTACCAATTGAAAATCCGAGAAGAGGATATTCCTAACACGGGATTCAACACTCGGTATGGGCATTATGAGTTTGTAGTGATGCCTTTTGGGTTAACTAATGCTCCGGCTGCTTTTATGGATATGATGCATCGGATATTTCGGCCTTACCTGGACAAGTTTGTGGTTATATTCATTGATGATATTCTTGTTTATTTGAGGACTCCGGAAGATCATGCTCGACACCTTATAATTGTGTTGGATACTTTAAGAGAGCATCGACTATATGCTAAGTTCAGCAAATGTGAGTTTTGGGATCGACCTGGTAGCATTTCTAGGCCATATTATCTCAAGGAAAGGTCTGGAAGTAGATCCTTCTAAGATTGAGACAGTCGTAGAGTGGCAGAGTCCGAAGAATGCCTCAGAGGTAAGAAGTTTCTTGGGTTTGGCAGGCTATTATCGGAGGTTCGTGAAGGATTTCTCGAAGATTTTCGCTCCTCTAACCCGATTGACTAAGAAAGAGGCTAAATTCGAGTGGGATGATAAGTGCGAGGCGAGTTTTCAACTCTTGAAGGAAAAATTGACCACTGCACCAGTGTTAGCACTTCCCGAAGGCACTGAAGGATACACGGTTTATAGGGGCACCCCAAAGGAAGGTTTGGGATGTGTTCTGATGTAGAATGGTAAAGTGATTGCTTATGTCTCGAGGAAATTGAAGGAACATGAACAGAATTACCCCACTCACGATCTCGAACTTGCAGCCGTGATCTTTGCTTTGGGTAAGTGGAGACACTATCTATACGGAGTTTCTTTTGAGATCTTTTCCGACCACAAAAGTCTCTAGTACCTATTCTCTCAGAAGGAGTTGAATAAGAGACAACGGCGTTGGATGGAAATTCTTGCAGGTTTTGAGTGTATAATCAAATACCATCCCGGCAAAGCCAACGTGGTCGCGGATGCGCTTAGTAGAAAGGCTAGCTTGTCCAATGTGAAAGTGGAAAGTGGAGTCGATGAGAAATCGTTCAAACTAAGAGCTAATATCCGGAATATTAACCGGATCTTCAACAGAGATTGTTTGAGGCCAAAGAAATGATCCCGAGGTTCAGAAATTAGCAGAGAAGGCTCGAGCTGATCCAGAATGTCCGTTTGGGTTTGATGACAAGGGACTTCTAAGATTCAAGAACCGAGTTGTGGTACCAGAAGAATTGAAACGGATTATACTTGAAGAGGCTCATCGGTCAGGGTATTTGATACATCCCGGAGGAAACAAAATGTATAAGGATTTAAAGCAATTTTATTGGTGGAACGGTTTGAAACGGTATGTTATCAACTTCGTGAAGCACTGTATGACTTGTCAAGTGGTGAAAGCGGAACATCAAAAGCCATCGGGGCTACTTCAACCACTACCAATCCCGGAGTGGAAATGGGAATAGATAGCTATGGATTATGTTTCGGGCTTACCAAGAGTAAATGGTGGTCTTGATGAAATTTGGGTGATTGTGGATAGGTTGACAAAATTAGCACATTTCTTTGCTATTTGGATGTCCGATAAAGTGACAAAACTGGCTAAGAAGTATTGTGATGAGATTGTTCGATTACATGGAGTACCGGTAAGTATTGTGTCCGATCGGGATCCAAGGTTTACATCAAGATTTTGGCAAGAGCTTCAAAAGAATTTGGGAACAAGGCTTCAATTCAGCACAACTTTCCATCCTCAAACCGACGGACAGTCAGAGAGGTTAATTAAGTACTTGGAGGATATGTTGAGAGCGTGTGCATTGGATTTTCAGAGCTCGTGGAACGAGCAGTTGCCATTAATCGAGTTTGCTTACAATAATAGCTATCAATCCTCGATAGAGATGGCGCCTTATGAAGCCCTCTACGGATGAAAGTGTAGGTCTTTGTGTTCTTTAATTTGGAGGAATGGAATTGGACCAAACAAGAAGGTGTGAAAAGAGGGGAGAAGAAAGAAAAACCCTCTAAGGCCGTACAAGATGCAATAGATAAGGTCTAGATAATTAGACAACGGATGAAGGCGGCTCAAGATCGACAAAAGAGCTATGCCGATCTCCGAAGGAAAAATCTTGAATTTGAGGTTGGAGATAGAGTCTTTTTAAAGGCTTCTCCAAGAAAAGGGTTTTCAAGGATTGGTCGAGGAGGAAAACTAAACCCTCGGTATTTGGAACCGTATGAGATTTTGGAGAGAATTGGAGATACCGCGTACTGTTTGGATTTACCCCTAAGTTTGATCGAAATTCATAATGTGTTTCATGTTTCGTAACTCCGGAAGTACTACCAAAATGAATCTGAGGTTTTACCGGTTGAAGAAGTGGAACTAGAACCAAATCTAACCTTCGTTCAGAAGCCGATTAAGATTTTAGACCGGAAGTTTCAAGAGCTCAGAAATCGGCGTATCCCACTTGTCAAGGTTTTATGGAGAAGTGATAAAACCGAAGAGGTTACGTGGGATACATAGGAAAATATGAGAAAGTTTTACCCCGAGTTATTTCCGGGCAATCAGTGAATCCGAGAACGGATTCTTTTAAGGGGGAGAGGTTGAAACGCCCCGAGTTTTCAGTTGTACAGGTATGACTTCTGTGATAATTACGTGCGCGTTTAATTTATTTTAATTACGTCATTATTTGTTTTATTTTATATTATTTGAAATTCTTGAACATTTGAATTATTTGAATTAGATTTCAATTATATATATTTGAGTTGCTATTATATGAAATAAATGTTCCTAAATTTTGTTTGATGTTGTATTTGAATTATAAATGAATGAACGAACTTGTATGATTGTGAATTTCATGAATTTGGTATTAATTGAATGGGATTGCGTGATTTTTGTATTCCGAGGACTTGATTGTAACTTGTTTGAATGTTTTGGACTCAATTGGAAATTGGATTTGGGCTTAATTGCCACTTTTTGAAAGTTTAGGGACCTATTCGAATAATAGACAACCCTGAACGGTTTTGTTAATATCTTGAGCTCCGGACCTCGAAATCGAGATCCATCTTCGACATTGAACTTGTTTCGACAATCCCTACCCGATGAATTTGACCTCACACCTTTTCGATCTCGTTTGAATCCCCGACGGAGCATGTTTCAACTCATGTGATCCTTATGTTAATACTTGACCCTTAAAATCCTTTCCGGATCCAGTTCGACCCGTATTTGACCCATTTTCTCCCTAAATATCTGAAATTTGTTCCTTTTTCCTTCCCTTTGTTTCCATTTTGATCGATCATCACCACCATCTCAAGAAGAGAAGAGAAGCTCCAAGAAAACCCATTCTTGACCAACCAAACCTTGAGCTCAAGATCAACTTTCATCCAATTTCTTTCCAAGGTGAGCTATGATTTGGATTCTCCATACTTTCTTGCATCTTTTCATCCATGAATAACTTGGCAAGAGTTGGGATTTCATATAGTTTGAATAAGGGTATCAATAGCATGAATTGGGGTTGATTCTTGATACATGACTCTTGATGGTTTATATTGAGTTTTATTGTATGAGATATGATCCTTTCAACTTCCTAACTCCTCCTACAAGCATGAATTTAGTATAAGTTGATCAAACCTTGATATGCCATTAATGGAGCTTTAAGCTCCTTGCATGAAACTTGGGGCCATGTTGGATGATTGGAAGAATTATGAATGAATTCTTGTGTGGGAGATTGAAATACATGTTTTTCTTAAGTTATTGTGATGATTCCATGTTAATTTTCATGGTTGAGTGTTGGTTGTTGATCATGGAGCTCGAACAGGGGTGTGTGTTTGTGTATGTTTGTTGCGGGGAAGAAAAAGAGAAAACAGGGGATTTTTCGCCTGGGCTTGTTAACGCCCGTTAACCCTTTTTGAACTAGAAGAGGTAACGCCCGTTACCCCCTTCCCTCCTGAAAATTTGAAGGCCTGTCTCCGTTAACGCCCATTACCCCATTTTGCCTATAAAATGTTAACCCCCTGGAGAAAGCTACTGTCGCTGTTAACCCCCATTAACACTTTTAGCCTGAAATTCGTTAACCCCCATTAACCCTGCAGAATGAGGACGGTCAAGGGATGTTTGTGTAATTTTCAATACTTTCGTTTATGTTTTGTTTGGACCTTAATTACGTACTTAATGTGTAAATTACTTAATTATTAATATGTGAACACTCAATTATGAATTGCATTGATACTTGAATGTGTAATTCATTCGATTATTTCTCCATGTCACTTTTATTGAAGAGATTGAGACCTCATGATTATGAACGAATACGGTTCTACCGTATATTGATTAAATGGATTGTTTATGTGAGTATGTGAACCTAATTGCACTCATGACCATCTCCATCACACATTATTGCCTCATATACATCTCATAGCACGTTCATTGCATAGCCGAGCGTCGAATATAGTCATTTGAGTCTCACACCACTTTTATTGCACAAATTCGAGTCCAGTTGGAGGCGAGGACGAGCAGTGAGGCTCTTGTTATTTCTTTTGTCTTCTAAGGTGGGTTTCTCTTCTAATTGCTAAAACAGCCTGATATGACCCTTACATGAAATGTTTTGAGCAAAAAATAGTATATTTATATATCGAGTCTTTTAAGAGTAAATGATTTCAAACGTAAGACCTTCTTTTATGAAACCATACCTATGATTTTGGCGAGAAGCATGATATGAAAACACGGGCCCAGGAAATTAGTGTATGTGGTTATTCGGGGAGACAAGGGCCGACGGTGATCCCATATACTAGTTCCAACCAACTTTACGGCGAAATCGATCTCGTTAGGAGTTTTGACGAGGAAGGGGAACCAGGCTTTTGAGGATTCATGTACCTCACTTGCCATATTGATATGTACAGGTGGTCAGGAAAAGGTGTATATGTATGATTATGATCATGATATGAATGTGCACGAAAGATATATGTATGATAACCATTAAATCATGTTATGAATACACAAGGAGAAGGTTGGAGATTATGCACGCCCACTCGCCGAGCCTTGAAACTCATGATTAAATTTGATTGAATATGATAGTTATAATCCCTTAGATGTTCTTCTTATTTTACCCACTTGGGAAATTTTGTAAAAACTTCATACGGGATTATGGCTTGCATGTATATGTTTAAATTCCGCAATATTTATACTTATGCCTTGTTTTATACCCACAATCTCCTATAGACTGAACCCAGATTGTTTTCAGTTGTGTTGTGTAGGTGTGAGAGGAGCTAGGCGGGAATTCGAGTCGGTGTGTCTTGCATTTATTTCTAGCTTTTATTTTGGGTCTCACACACTCATATTTACGATTATGACTTTTGTATATGATTGATGATTTGAGCGTACTTGAATTGAGCCATGATGGCGTGTAAATGTTGTAGATAATCTATTTTGGAGCTTGCATGCTCATTGTGAATAATATATGATAGCTAATGCTTCTGTTTTAAATATTACTCTGATTTATCGTTATCTCTTATTTTTACGGTTCAAGGGTTAGTCCCGCCTAGCATAGTGTGTGTGTTTGTCCCCGTTCGCCGTGATTTAGCTCGTGTATGGATTATCCATTTCATATGCGGGTCGAGTCTCGGTGCGGGGGATGTGGTACCTTGCGCTCGGGTGCTACAAGTGTTGTTTAAGGAGTGATGAACTAAAAATTCGGAATTAAACTTGCATTTTGTAGAGTGGTGAAATAAAATGGGGAACTAAACGTGCAGTTTGTAAAGTGGTGAATTAAGAACGCAGAACTAAAAATGCAGTTTGTAGAGTGATGAAATAAAAAAGGGAACTAATAGTGTTGTTTATGGAGTGAATGAAATAAAAAAGTGAACTAACAGTGTTGTTTATGGAGTGATGAAATAAAAATTTGGAATTTAACGTGCAGTTCGTAGAGTGATGAATTAAAAATGCAGAACTAAATGTGCAGTTTAGAGAGCGATGAAATAAAAAAGGGGAAATAATTGTGTTGTTTATGGAGTGATGAATTAAAAATTCAGAATTAAACGTGTTGTTTGTACAGTGATGAATTAAAAATACGGAACTTAACTTGCAGTTTGTAGAGTGATAAAATAAAAATGGGGAACTAATAGTGTTGTTTATGATATGATAAATTAAAAATTTAGAATTAGACGTGCAGTTTGTAGATTGATGAATTAAAAATGCGGAACTAAACATGCAGTTTGTAGAGTGATGAAATAAAAATGGGGAACTAATAGTGTTGTTTATGAAGTGATAAATTAAAAATTTGGAACAAAACGTTGAGTTAATTATAGAGTGATAAAGTGGTAATGAGGAACTAAACGTGCAGTTTATAAAGTGATGAAATAAAAATAGGGAACTGAACGTGCAGTTTGTTGAGTGATGAATTAAAATATTGGAACTAAATGTGCAGTTTATAGATTGATGAAGTGGTAATGCCGAACTTATAGAATAAAGAATTGAAAACGAGAAAGAATTCAACATACAAGTAAACTTATAGTTAGTGTTTTACAAAAAGTACCATTATAATTTAAGATAATATATAAAAAAGTTTACAAAACCACATGAGGGATAAAACTGTGGTTTAAAAGTAGTATGATCAAACATTAGTAGGTAATATGTTAGTGTCCATAACATGTAAATATGAAATCCTTCCAATTAATCTTGAGTGTCTTGAATTATAATGGTAACACGTGAGGATCCAATGAATTAGAATGTGAATTTTTTTTATATATTATCTTGAATTATAATAGTAACTTTTATAAATACTAACTATAAGTTCAGTTGTACATTGAATTCTTTCTCGTTTTCAATTCTTTACTCTATAAGTCTTGCATTACCACTTCATCACTTTATAAATTGCACGTTTAGTTCTTAATTTTTTATTCATCACTGTACAAACTGCACGTTTAGTTCCCCATTTTTATTTCATCACTCTACAAACTACACGTTTAGTTTTGTATTTTTATTTCATCACTCTACAAACTGCACGTTTAGTTCCGCATTTTTAATTCATCACTCTATAAACTGCACGTTTAATTCCGAATTTTTAATTCATCACTCCATAACGCTTTTTTATTTCATTAGTCTACAGATTACACGTTTAGTTCCGCTTTTTTAATTCACCACTTTACAAACTGCACGTTTAGTTCCGCATTTTTATTTCATCACTTCCGCATTTTTAATTTATCACTCTACAAATTGCACGTTTAGTTCCCCATTTTTATTTCATCACTCTACAAAATGCACATTTAGTTCCACATTTTTAATTCATCACTCTACAAATTGCAAGTTTAGTTCCCCATTTTTATTTCATCACACTACAAACTGCATGTTTAGTTCCTCATTTTTAATTCATCACTCTAACAACTGCACGTTTAGTTCTGAATTTTTAATTCATCACTCCATAAATACCACTATTAGTTCCCCATTTTTATTTCATCACTCGACAAATCAGCAATATAAAATTGATTAGAATTTCTTGCTCATTCGTAAATTACAACCAGAATAAAAAAAATAAAACATAAATACAAAACTAGAATACTGTAATTAAAAAACGGAATGTGCGACATGTTTCATCATCATAAAATGTTCATGTATCCTCCAAAAGCTCTATCACTCTTCAGTTTTCTATGAGAAATCATATCATTACAAAAGGTGATTATAATCTATTTATAGAACAAATACAGTAGCAGATGATCAGTCAGTTTATACAAAAATATATTCAAATATATGCAGAAATCCCACAATCAGTTTATGCAGAGATATATTTAGATATATGCAGAAATCTCACAGTCAATTTATGTAGAAATATATACAGATATATGCCGAAATCTCAGAAATCTCAAACAATCTCAAGTTTCAAGCATAAATCTCTTCGATATATCAGAAATATCAAATTTTATAACAGAAAACTCAAACATAGATATATAGAAATATATATAAAAACTTAAACAAAGATATATGCAAAATTATAAATCAAATCTCATAGCAAAAATTTACTTAGAGATATGTAGAAATCTCAAATAGCTTTTTTTTCCAGATAAATACAAAAATATATAAAAAAAATCTGAAATCTTGTATTTACTAAAGAGTGAAAAAAAGAGGAGAGACCAAGAATGATTATATTTCTAAGAAAATCCAAAAATTATATTTTTACCTGCGTTGTCGGAAAATACAGAACCCAAATCCAACAAAAGAAAGAAGATCGCAAACTATTTTAGTATCGTCCTCCTGAATTCGAAAGATATGAAGATCGCCTTCAAATAAACACTGCACCAAATCTTTCTGCAAATCTCACTGACGCAATCCATCTCCAAAGATTGAGTTTTTCAGATTTGATATCAAACCAACGATGTTCTCTACAAATTGGGTTTTTCAATGAACGATTGGGGATACTGTAGGTCGGATCAATTTTGTGTTACCTAAGAGAGAGGTGGAGGAAATCGAAATTGGGGGTGTGGATGAAGCATGAAGGGTGTGGTTGGAGAAAAAACACAAGGGCAAAACAGACTTTTCAGGGCTTCGGGGGGTTTAGGAAAAATAACTTGTCTATTGTTGATCTAAAACATATATGTTTCAAACTAGGGTGTTTTTGATAAGTTTTGAAGATATTTGATCCTCTTTATTAACTGCCCCATAATTATATATTGAACAAGCTACAGTTTATCTTTTAATCAGGATATATATATGTATATATTGTTGGAAAACAACATAGTTAAAGCAGCGGAAGTTTAAAATTTTTTCCAAAAGGGATCGTGATCTTGCAATGTTCATTTCAAAACTTAAGGGATATCAAGAAACTTACAATAATTGAAGCTTTCTTGAAACGTTTTGAGCCGCCCTCAAACGTTCTTCTAACGGCATGAATATCCCCGTTTATTAATTCTTTCTTCGAGATTCCAAAATAGAAATCCTCTAGAGTATTAATCCACACCAACCTAGATTCAAATCATGTTAGTGAGTATGCTAGTACTGTAACATGCATATTAAAGAAATAGAAACGAGAAAAGAGAGCAAGAGAATTATCCCCAAAATTCCATGAAGGTCGGACGTGATCTTAAATCACGTGTAAGGCCTAAAACTCGAGCCCCATGTCCCTTTTATAGGCTAGGGTTCGAAAACCCTAACTTGTAGGAATTAGGTCTCCTACTTTGACTTTGTCTTCTATTCTTTCTTTCTCTCCAAGTAAATAATGTCTTATCTAAAATAAGATATTTATTTTCTAGAGAAAGAGCTCCAAACTAATTTAGGAATATTTAATTATTCTAGTAATAATTAAATATCTTATCCTAATAATATTTATTCTAATCATATTAGAATTAATACTTTATTAGAATAATAAAATAGAAGATATTTATTTATTTATTTATTCTAATCAAATTAGAACAACTAAATAATTAAATACTTAGAATTAATTCTCCAATTAATTCTATTAAGGACTTTAGAATTAATTCACTAATTAATTCTAACGGGTTAAAATTAATTCTCCAATTAATTTTATTTCGGCTATATAATTAATTCTCAAATTAATTATATTTAGGGATTTATAATTAATTCTCTAATTAATTATATCTTGGCTTTATAATTAATTCACTAATTAATTATATTTGGGCTAGATAATTAATTCTCTAATTAATTAACACCTGATCCAATTGCTCAAATGGATCACACGTCCCAAACAATGCTCTCGATCCACACGTGTACTTTACACTGTGGTCTCGTTTCGATCAACTATTTGATCTTTCCATAATACCCTTTGAACTCGGTATTTGTGTGTGACCCTCTAGGTTCAATTTCAGTTAGCAGTGAGCCTAGTTAATTAGTACAATTTATTTATTAATTACCTCATAGATCACACGACCATAGTCTAGCAACAGGTATGTGACCCCTACCCAAAATGTGAATGTATATTCGAAAGAACCTTTCAGTCAATGACATCATGTGGGATACGATCCTCCTCCCATCCTATCTCTCGATTAAGATCTAGGGCATGGGAATATAGAGAGCCCTACTAACCTTAATCTTAAAACAAAGTTCCCTTCATATTCTATTTGAGCTCAATCCAAGAAAACCCTATTTTCTTGATGTCTTGATCTAACCACCTTGCGCAAGGATTTTAGGATGGAATCATGAATGACTTGTGTAATAAGAGATCATCTTGCCTACAGGAAGTGTAGGTCCTTTATTGATTCCAATAATTCTAATATGCCACTTGTGTAATCCCAACATAGGCGTGGTTCAGGTGTCTATATGGTGACACCCTTTTGAGCCTATATCAAAGATTACAGAGTTAGCTCATATGAGACAATGTGGAATCTCAAGTCTAAGGATTAATTCCTCAAGCCATTGACATGTGAGATATTTCCTAATCTGGAAGTTCTAGTAACGTCCTTTCCCATTTAGGAATCTTCTCACGTGGGGCACTCTCAGTGAACTCGTCTTTACAACAAGCACCCTTGTGTATTATGTACGCATCAACTTATGCACTTTACACCCCATGAAACAGGATGGTCCTTCTTAAGGACACAACTACATAAGCAAGTCTCAACAGAGGCAAAGTCGACACTCCCAGTGTCTGTCGGCCTCATTGACTTGGAGAAGTTTCTAATCCTAACCTATGGAGTTAAGAACTTGTTTCATGTATCATTCCCATAATGACAAAGTTCTTAACGGCCTCATCGGATTAGCGGAGTTCTAGACATGCACACGTAATGGAAACACTTAAAACACGTATTGGCACATAAGAAGTGTTCGCCTGTGATTATAATCATTCGTATATTATTCAAAGATTGTCTGTGATAAAGGAAAAGTCCTAAAGCATAACAGCTTTCTAGGGTACTATTCCCAACATTTATACGAGGTAACATTTGATATCTATGACTCTTTCACATCTTCTATCATTTCAAACATCATTGTTTTCAAAATATGTACATTATTGATCTATTCATTCACAATAACAATGAGAGAAGAGATAAAGTAAGATGTTGCTTGTCGGATAGTGGGGATAAGTGTGATTCAAATTCAACTAGTAGGGATAACTTCCCCCACTTTTCTCTCAATCTCAACAAACCCTAGTTAGAAAGTAGGAGTTGTTTACCTGTCTGACTGCAGAGTGGCGTGAGACTCAATTATAGAAGGAGAAAAGGCTTCTTTGGAGAGGGGGATGACATTTTAGCTATTGGAGACTCATATACACACGCCTATCAAGATTGCTATATTTTAGCTCTTATTACAATCAATAAAACACCACTTCTCTTTCCAATTCTCTCTCTTATCTTTCTCTTGGTTCATTTACTTCATTTATTATTGTTTTATTTAAGTTACATTATTCATTTTCTGTCAAAGGCATTCTAATTCAGACTTTTGTGTTTAGATAACTCGAAACCCATTTTACAAATTTAGCGGTGTTGCATTTTTTTGGTGCACATCACTCTTTTTTCCTCACGAAAGTTTTTCCTTCTCTTCTGGTAAGCGTTGAACTTTATGTTATATTTTTTTTATATTCCTGCATGTATACGTGGTTAATATGCAAATTTTTATCTATCCCTTTTTATCTATCTGAAAAGGTTTCTTTCCTACTCTCTGCTAGCAAGCAGGTGCGATGACAAAGGAGCCTTCATGGCAAGTTTTTATTCATAACATGACTAAATCAAGTCATTTTCATTGGAGAGGACTTCCGTGTCACTCTTGATGCACAAGGAGGATGTGCAGTCGACTCCTTTGTAAGGAGACCGGAGGTCTTTTTTTTTTAGAGAGGACTTTGGTGTCACTCTTGATGCACAAGGAGGGTGTTCAATTGACTCCTTTATAAGGGGATCGTAGGTCCGTTTTTAGTATAGGTACCCATGTGTGTCGAGATCATCGGGCTTAATGGAGGTTTTCACACCTCGTGGATATCAAATGTCACCAAATAGTATAATCCGTATTCATGTCGAGCTCATCAGGCTTAATGGAGGTTTTCGCACCTCGTAATCTTGCTACTTCAAGCAATATTGATTGAGACAAATGCCAAAATCATCTGGCTTTCATGGGTGGTTTCACACAACATACTTTTGCTACTCATTTCTTAATGATATACCATATGTTCATACCAACACAATATAAATGACATATCGGTTAACACAAATGCAAATAATCCCCAACAATAATAACATATCAATTATAGTGATTTGTTGCAACAAGAAAAAGTCATGATAAGATATTAATTGTTGGGTGGTCATATCTCCAAGGCACCTTAGGATTTTTTGAGAAGATTTCTTGATTACCACAAAGTGCGTGTTTTTATTCCCTAAACGAGCAGCATTCCTACTACCAGCTAGGATGATAGTTCTTTCTAGGTTGGTTCTCACTAGGTCATACACCTTCTGACTGGTTCTTTCGAGCAAGGCTCCTTCCAACTGTTGGTACTCCCTCCACCTGGCTGGGTGGCAGGGGAGATCATCAGGACGGGCGAATTTCGATGAATACATTTGGGAAAGAGCTTTTCTTACCTCACTTCTTGAAAGTCTCCAACAACACCTGGCGTATGGAATCATCAACTCAATTTTCTAGCAAATTAATAATTTCATCCCTCTCTCCATTCGAGCAAGCCTTCAAAGTAAAAACTCTCCGAAAATAGCACATGTTAATACCCTAGATATTTCGTGCTTTTATTGCCCTCCTAATTAATCCAATTAGTTTTAGATCTTTGTGTAACACCCCAATTTCCCGACCGTACAGATATGCACGCCATGCGTGAGAGTTTTGAGAATTAAGTTTTTTTTAATTCCTTTCGTTGATTTAATTGTGTGATTTAATTATTTCAATTCGATTGCTTGTGCATTTTAAGTTTTTAAGTTATTTCTTTCGCGAATTTATTTTGTGAATTATGCCTTTTAATTGTCTGAGCATGCCTGAGTGTTTAATTATTTCATACTCGTAAGAATTTTCACTAATTGTCTTTAATTGGGAGATTTGTCCACTTCTGGGATTTAATTGAAAATCTGATAAGGACTATTTTGCCACATACATAACATTTCATACTTGATTGCATGAATTTAAATTTGTTGAGGACCAAAGTGCAAATTCTTTCTTTTTCTCCCACATATATCGATATAAACACACATATATTATACATACATATCCTTCATATACTTCATCTCATTATACAAGAGCAAGATAAGGCCAAATTTCTTCCCTCTTTTCTTCCCCTT
Organism: Lantana camara; assembly: GCA_037501455.1. NCBI lineage: Eukaryota > Viridiplantae > Streptophyta > Magnoliopsida > Lamiales > Verbenaceae > Lantana > Lantana camara. The sequence goes on along the minus strand of CM074857.1, from coordinate 59,773,782 downwards.
CAACCGAACCAAACAAGGAAGCAAGGGGCCAAGATTTCATCCATTTTTCTTCAAGTAATCAAGCTACAAGACCTTTTCTTCATCCATCCCCTTCATCTCATTAACATCAAGAGGGTTCTCAAGAGGACGTCGAACACGTCGAGTAGGGTTTGAGGAGTCCTTGTTCTTCCCTTTTTGTCTGGTACAGGTGAGGAATTGTTAGGATATATATATATATATATATATATATCAACCCTACAACCTCTTATGTGAATTTTTGGTCAAAATTTATACTATATTTATACTTGATTCCTTAAACGAACTTATGTTTTCAAAATGAAACCAAACGTTGATCCTGTCCTGTTTTGGCGAGACTACTGCACGTACTGGGGCCCAGGGACTTATGTATTGAGGGAACCGAGAAAGCAGGGACGACCACCTCCTTGCACAAGTTCCACCTACTCGGACCAACCCCGGAGGTTCACCAGGAGGTTTGGTGAACCAATGGGATTCCGGTCGATGAGATTCATGTACCCATTGATCACTCTTACTGGGTGGTAAGGACTAGCTACCCGAGCCACCAACTCGGAGGAAAAAGGAGTAATTGTGCACCTGAATTAAATCCTGTAACCAAGCGAAACCTAATAAATCGCATGAACACCTAATAACTTATCTTGTATACTAAAGGAGTAAGGTTGGAGATTGCTCACTCACCGAGCCACCGGATCACTTTCCTGAAATGAATGGTTAAAGTTGTAATTCCATACATTGAAAGACATATTTTACTTTTGTTCGGAAAACCTTGTATGGAATTATGGCTCGCATGACTTTACCGCTTTATATATCTTATTTATGTCATTCACTCAGTCTTGTAGAGACTGACCCTTCCCTTCTTTGTCCCTCAGGTTTCCTTGCAGGTGTAGTTAGGCGGAAAATTGCTTTACTTATTGTAATTTCGTGTCTAGCTCGTGTCACATGGTTGTTGTATCCCACACTCATGTTATCTTATGTTATGTATTTTGATTAGGCTGTGTAGGCCATATACTCTTGTGCTCTTGGAGATATACTTGATCTTGTAAATATTGTATATTCTATCGGTCTTGCTATGTCATAGCTTCCGCATTCTTGATTATACTCTTGGATATATTCTATTTGGATGCATGAATGGTTGGTATAGGGTTAGCCTCCCACCTAGCCAGGGTTCGTGTCGTGTCTCTGTTTGCTAGGATTGTGCTTGTATGCGGACTATAATCGTATATGAACTTGGTTTTAGTGCAGGGGGATGTGGGGCCCACGCTAGGGCGTCACATCTTAAAGTGGTATCAGAGCTTCGGGTTACAAAATCGGAGTTCTAGTCTCGAGTCTGTCTAGGTCGTACGGCTTAGGAACAATTTGTCAACGTGGTTTGCATCTTACTTGTTAATCTCTTGCTTGTCTGAATTCAAATGTTGCATTTTGTTTCATGAGCGTAAATTGATCAAACATGCATTCTCAGTGTTTGATATTTCAGGATGCCTCTTTGAAGAGATCGTGACCGTTCTTTGGGTCGCCGTCGTCGCCAGACCACTCTCCTACTCCTCAGGAGAGGAACCCACAGGCTACTCCCGAGAACTTTATGGATGCAGTGATGAACTTTGTGGAAAGAAGGCTTCGGGAGAATCCACCACCACCACCTCCACTCCGGTCCCTCCCCCGGTTCAAGAAGGGGGTTTATCTCAAGCCTAAAGGGACTTTCGATCTTATCATCCACCTTAATTCCATGGAGGTAATGACGTACTAGCCGAGAATTGGTTAGCTAAAATTCAAGATATTTTTCGGGTATACCGTTGCAGCCAACAAGAAATGGTCGACCTCTCTATATTCTAACTCCAAGGAGAGGCCCAGAAGTGGTAGAATACGGCAAGAATTCAAATTCAAGCAAATGGTGATGAATTAACTTGGGAAACCTTTGTAAGGGAGTTTAAAAATAACTACATTCCTCCCTCAGTAAGGACTCGAAGGCTTCGGGAATTCTTGGACTTAAAGCAAGTCGGGAGAACTGTGAATGAATACATCTTGGAATTCAATCGGTTAGCCCTTTATGCCTCTCATATTTTCGGGGATGACTAGCTCAAGGCCTTACAATTTGTGGAGGACCTTCGGTATGAAATTAAAGATGTCATTGGAGTCTCTAACATGAGAACTTGGGCAAAGACAACCGATAAAGCCCTTACGGCCGAGGCCAAGATTGCAAAGAGTGAAGAAAGGTCTTTCTATTCTGGATCCGGCTCGGGGGCGGGAAAAAGGCCCACAATTCAATAAATTCAGGCTCCCAAAGGTAACCGAAATAGAAATTCAAGGGAAAAGCTCCAGTGTTACCGGTACTACCGGCTATGCAACCACAACAAGAGAGGCCCAATTGTTCATATTGTGGCCACCCTTCTCATACCTATCAACATTGTCGACGCCATGGTGGAAGGTACCGTATACATTCATAGCATACATATTTATTCATTATTTGATTCGGGTGCCACTCACTCTTTTCTTTCTACCAGTGTGGTATCTTCTTTGCCTTTGCTTGTTGCTTGAACCTCTTCGTGCTTTGTGATTAGTTCTACTCTCGGGGGGAGTTTAGAGTCAAACCGTGTGTTTAAGGAGGTACGGTGAGTATCGAGGGTCGTGTTTTTCCAGCAGATTTGATCGAGATGCTTATGAACAGATATGGGGTTATTTTGGGTATGGATTGGCTCTTTCAACACCGAGCTAAGGTTGATTATTTTGAGAAGAAGATCTGTTTGGATTCAGTTGTGTTTGTTAGAGAGGGTACGAAGACTCCACCTCTACTCTCCTTCACGAAAGCTTATGAATTGGTCCAAAAAGGAGCTATGGGGTTTTCTGGCTTATCTTCTCAACAAGCCCAAGGATCAAGCTAAGATTGAAGAAACAAAAGTGGTTAAGGACTTTCGGAGTGTATTTCCCGAGACTTTGGATTCTCTACCACCTGAGCGGAAAATTGAGTTTGTGATTGATTTATTTCCGGGAGCTGAGCCTTATTCGAAGTCTCCTTAACGAATGGCTCCAGCCAAGTTGAAAGAGTTGAAGACTCAACTCAATGAACTCCTAGCTAGTGGTTAAATCCGACCAAGTTGCTTGCCATGGGGTGCACCGATTCTATTCGTAAAGAAGAAGGATGGAACCTTGAGAATGTGCATCGATTACCGCGAGCTGAATAGGATGACAATCAAGAATAAGTATCCCCTTCCTCACATTGAAGAGCTCTTTGATTTATTGCAAGGATTGAAGGTTTACTCCAAGCTTGATCTTCATCAAGGGTACTATAAGCTGCGAATCCGAGAAGAGGCCATTCCTAAGACAGGATTTAACACTCGGTATGGGCATTTCGAGTTTATGGTGATGCCGTTTGGATTGACTAATGCCCCTGCAGCTTTTATGGACATGATACATAGGATCTTTCGTCCATACCTCGACAAGTTCGTTGTGATTTTCAGTGATGATATCCTAGTGTACTCCAAGTCTCCCGAAGAGCATGCACAACACATGAGGATTGTGTTACAAATTCTTAGAGAGCACCAACTGTTCGCTAAATTCAGCAAGTGTGAATTTTGGTTGGATCAAGTCACTTTCTTGGGACATGTGATATCTGGTAATAGGCTAGAAGTGGATCCCTCTAAGATTGAAACAGTGGTACAATGGGAGATACCGAAGAACGCCTCAGAGATAACAAGTTTCTTGGGTCTAGCGGGGTACTACCGGAGATTCGTGAAGGATTTCTCCAAGATTGCTGCTCCTTTGATCTGACTAACCAAGAAAGAGGTGAAGTTCGAGTGGGACGAGGCCTGTGAGGTAACTTTTTAGACTTTGAAGGAAAGACTAACTTCGGCTCCAGTGTTAGCCCTACCTGATGGTTCTGAAGGTTATGTTGTATTTACTGATGCCTCGAAGGAAGGTCTTGGATGTGTTCTCATGTAGAATGGTCGAGTTATAGCTTATGCCTCGAGAAAGCTTAAGGACCAAGAGAAGAATTATCCCACTCATGATCTCGAATTAGCCACCGTAGTGTTTGCTTTGGCGAAGTGGCGTCATTACCTCTATGGGGTTTCTTTTAAGATCTACTCCGACCACAAGAGCCTCAAGTACTTGTTCACTCAGAAGGATTTGATTATGAGATAAAGGCATTGGATGGAATCACTTGAAGACTATGATTGCACCATCCATTACCATCCGGGTAAAGCTAACGTGGTCGCAGAAGTGTTGAGCAGGAAGGCTAGCGTCTCTTCTTTGGAAGTTGATTCGGGAGAGAGTATCGAGCCTACCATGTTGAAGGCTCATGTGGCTAATATCACGATACAACCCGAGTTAAGATAAAAATTATACGATGCACAAGCTACAGATCCTGAGATTCAGAAGTTGGTAGCGAAAGCTCGTGATGATCCCGAGTGTCCATTTGGATTCGATGATACAGGGTTGTTAAGATTCAAGACAAGGGTTTGTGTACCCGAGGAGTTAAAACGGGTAATATTGTAAGAAGCTCACTGATCGGCTAATTCTATTCACCCTGGAGGTACAAAGATGTATCGGGACTTGAAGAAGTTTTATTGGTGGAGAGGTTTGAAGAAAGATGTGACCGAGTTTGTGAAACATTGCAAGATGTGCCAAATGGTAAAGGCGGAACATAAGAACCCCGGAGGCTTATTACAACCTTTACCTATCCCGGAATGGAAGTGGGAACAAGTTACCATGGATTTTGTGTCCGGATTGCCCAAAGATAAGGGAGGACTTGATGGTGTTTGGGTGATAGTTGATAGGTTAACCAAGTCGGCACATTTCGTTGCAGTTCGGACGACAGATAAGATAAGCAAACTTGTAGATAAGTATTGCCGATAGATAGTCAGACTTCATGGTACTCCTCTCAGTATAGTTTTTGGCAGAGATCCGAGATTCACTTCTAAGTTGTGGCAAGAGCTTCAGAAGAGATTGGGTACCAAGCTCAAGTTCAGTATGGCTTCTCATCCTCAGACAGACGGGCAGTCAGAAGGCTGATTCAATATTTGGAAGATATGCTCAGGGCTTGTGCTTTGGACTTTCAGACGAAGTGGGATAAGCATTTGCACCTGATCGAGTTTGCTTACACTAACAGTTACCAAGCCTCGATTAAGGCCGCCCCTTATGAAATCTTGTATGGATGGAAATGTCGATCACCGTTGTTTTTCGATCCTAAAGAGTGGGGATGGTCGAAACAAGAAGGTGTTCAAAGAGATGCTAGAAAGATAAAGCTTTCATCAGCCACTGAAGATGCAGTTCAGCAAGTTCAGATGATAAGGCAACGCATGAAAGCCGCTCAAGATCGATAGAAAAGTTATGCCAATTGCCGGAGAAGAAATCTTAAGTTTGAGGTTGGTGATCGTGTGTGAAACAGCCCAAAATAGGGCCTGGATGAAAATGGTAAGCTAAGGGAATTGGTAAAGCGTTTATAGGCCGTGATCCAACTTTTAAACCTTCATGCATTGTGTTCTTAAATGATCAAAGAGCTTATATGTAATCTGACAGTGTTTTAAGGGCTAATTCTTGACCTTTGATACAGTTTACAATTCATAACCCGAGCTTACCTTGTTCATGTTGCTACTCGAACCCTAGAGGTTCACAACTTATATTTCCCAATCGTTTGAACCCTAACAATTTGCAATCAATCACGCAGGAAAGAAAAGGGAACAAGCAGCAGCAGCTTCACGGCAACACAACAGTTCAGGCATGAAAATACAAGGTGACACCCCCGTGTCTCGGTACAGCAACAGCAGGCCACCCTTGCACCCCCGTTACAAGCTGGAAAGAAGAAGATCGACACCCCCGTGTCAAGAACGCAGCAGCAACAATTAAATCGCTGTTTCTTGGCGAAAAACAGAGCAACAACTCACGCAACAAATAGGCAAGATATGCAGCATCAATTGGCATGAAATGCAACAACAAACCAGCCCTAACAAAGCACAAAATTGACAGCAAAAGCAAGGGGGAAACGCAGCAGTTTTGACAGCAACTTTCAGGCAAAAAAAAAAAAACAGGGCAAAACTCACGCGAAAACAGGGCATAGAATGATCCTCTTCATCTCCACAATTCCAGGTCAGTTTAGGTTATCAAAACGCAGCAAAACAATACAAATTCAACATATATATCAGTTCCAAGAAAGCTCACACACGGGAAGAAGGCATACGTGACTTACATGAAGATTTTCTCAAAGTTCCAAAATTGATATCTCAATTTACCTCAACTACCATGCAATCACAGATCATACATGAGAAGAGGATGTCAAAACAATCATTTTCAGGCTTGGAATCAATCAAATCCATGAAGAAACGAAAGAGATCAACCAAAAAGCTCTAAACCCCTTATTTTCGAATTCAGTCAAGAAACTCATGAAACCATGCTCAAATTTGGGGATGAATGAATGAAAATGATCAGGGATGAACATATAATACAACCCTAAGCTTACCTTGTTGATTGGATGAGGATTGGATGAGATTTGAGCTCCAAAATCTCCAAGGAACCAAGGGTTACGGGAAAGAACTGGAGAGCAGTAACTTTGGCTGAGATTTGTGATTTGTGTGAGGGTTGGTTCGGTTAGGGCATGGTATATCAGGTTAGGTGGTTGAGTTAGGTTTCTATAGCATCAAACCATGGTTAATTTGGTCAACAAATGAATAAGTTATGGCCATTTTAGTGCAACAAGGTCAGTTTCATTGCCGTTTCGTTTTTCAGTTGAATTTCGGGGTTTCAAATGACGTTAGAAAAATATAAGGCTAAGTTTACTAAACTTGAATTTTCGTTACGAGTTCAGCGAAGTTGACAGAACTCGAATCCGAGTTCCCGAGCTCAAGATATTAAATACGGAACCAAGGGTGCGCTAATTGCTCGTTAGCCCCCGCCTTGGATCCCAAAATTCAATTTAAATCCGAAACACATGCAAATGAATTTGAAAATACGAAACGAACATATATTCATATACAAGACACGTATAAGTTCAACATATTAAATTTACACGAAATTCCGGTATCAATTTAAATAGAAACGAAGCACGTAAATGTCACTCATATGCAATGTAACAATAAAATTCATAACATTGTAATTAATACTTAATAAATACATATACTTTATCAAAATCATGCATGCAATATGCATGAAATTCTCATGCATTTAAACTAATATATGCATGCAATATACTTGTTAAAATGCATGCAAATATTTAAGTATACATATATATATATATATATGAGTATACATACGTATATATATATATTATAATACATGCATGCATATATAATATATAAACATAAAATGCATGCATAAATATTCTCATGCACACGTACACAACTACTATATATATATACATATATATTGTATAAATATATTTAATATTAATAACATTAAATAAAATAATTAACATTTAATACAATTAAAGTAAATTAAATATGTAAAACACGTATAATTAATTATTCGCGCATTTTGAGAAACACATACGTCATGCTATATAAAATAAGAAAAACGGGGGCGTTACACCGGTCCTTGAGGCTTTCGTGTCTTCTTTTGTCGGTTCGAGGTGGGTTTCTCTACTAATAGTTATCTTGTCCCAATATAACCCTTATGTGACCGTTTTAAGCCAAAAGCTATACTTATACTTATCGAGTCTTTTAAAGAGTCTTATGATTTTCAATTGTTAAGCCCTTCTTTATGAAAACCTACTTTATGTTTTGGCGAGATTGCATGTATGTTATGATCACGGGCCCCAGAGCTTAGTGTATCATGGTAAGCCGGGGAGGCAAGGGCCGACGGTGAACCCGTGCACTAGTTCCAACCATTTTACGTCGAAACGGATCTCGTCAGGAGTTTTGACGAGAAAACGCTAGCCGGGCTTTTGAGGATTCATGTACCTCACTAGCCATTATGTATAAGGTGGTCGAGTCTTGCTAACTCGTCCACCACCGGAGGAAGAAGGTGTATATGAATGATTATGATCATTATGTATGTGCACATATGTTCTGTATGATAACTTATGAAATTATGAATATGATTACACGAGTAGAAGGTTGGAGATGATGCACGCCCACTCGCCGGCCTTAAACCCTATGTTAATTATGAATGAATATGATAGTCGTAATCCCATTGATGTTTTATTTGCTTTGCCCGCTTGGGAAATTTATTATCAAACTTCTATGGGATTAGGGCTTGCATGTATATGTTTCAATTCTGCGATATTTATACTTATGCCCCGCTTTTATACCCACCAGTCTCTTTTAGACTGAACCCGGTTGTTTTCAGTTGTTTCGTGCAGGTTTGGAGGTGCTAGGCGGGAATTCGAGTTGTCTAGGTCTTGCATTTGTGTCTAGCATTTCCTTTACACTCAATTGCACTCATATTTTGTATCTTGGATTTGTATGGAGCGACTTATGATATTTTGAGCCGTGAGGGCATTGCTACCGTTTATCGTATAGGTTGATCTATTTTGGAGCTGGGATGCTCAATGTGAATATTTATGTTTATTGCTTCTGCTATTGCACTTGTTTCTCGATTTTAATCCATGTTGGTTATTGTTTGGTTGAAGGGTTAGCTCCCGCCTAGCTTAGCGTGTGTGTTGTGTCCCCGTTCGCCGTGATTTGACACGTGTAGGGATTTTCCATTTCCTATGCGGGTTGGGTCTCGATGTGGGGGATGTGGCGCCTCACGCTCGGGCGTTACATCCTCGATCCTCTGGGTAGATTTCCATAGCCTCGAAAATCTTCTCAAGACTAGTAATCCAATTCTCAGCCTTTAGGTCGTTCGGTTCTCCATAGAACTCCGATGGATTCATCCTCAAAAACTTTTCCAGTGACCTTTTATTATGAGGATTATCTCTCGGCGCCCAAGCCCTCATAAATTATCGTAGCACATCCCTTGACTCCGGGGTTTCCTCCCTTCTGGGTGGCGTGACATTTCTGCGGGACGGTATAGCATCTCAGGGTGGTACATCATCTCTATGGGGTGGCAGTGGTGGTACACGATTCCGGGGTGCTATTCTCGGTGGCATGTTGTTACTGAATTCATAAGCATTCAAATATATATTCGATGCATGACATATAATGATTCACAGAATCCATAACCACGTATTCACATTTCCATGTAGTCACATATAAGTATGAGAACAACACATTCCCACTACAACATATCAGCAAAGACCCCAACATATCATATAATCAGAAACAACTATCAGACAACATGTAAATGGGAACAAAAGCTCGTGTAAAATATCAACATATCAGAAACATGTATAATGTATCCCGAAACATGATCAACATATCAACGAGAATAATAGCATGCTATCAATAAATAAAATGGCATGATCCTACTATCAGCCCTAATGGTATCTTGAAGCACTCTAGGACTCATGCAATGACAGTTATGGAAACCAGTAAACTGATAATATAAAGCCAAAAGTGTTATAACTGTGCAAGGTTTGGTAAAATTTACTACAGGCCACATGTTAACAGTATCAAATCAAAATGGGGAGGACCTGATGTTGGGAAAAACACGATCAGAAAGCGCAGCGGAATTTAAAATTTTTCCCAAAAAGCAAGATCGTAGTTGTAATTTCTATTTCTAATCTTAGAGATTCAAGAACTTACAAGAATCTTCGCTTTCTTGACACATTTTGAGCCGCCCTCAAAGGCGCTTCATGCGGTAATGGCAACCCGTCCCTTGAAAATCTCTTTCTACTTCAGAATCCATTGTAGAGATTGCAATCCATACCAACCTAGATACAAATCATGTTAGGGAAAGTGCTTAGCGATATAACATAAAGAAAGAGACATGAAACGAGAAAGACATGATTGAAACTCCCTTCGAAAACCAGTTTTGCGAAAGTAGAAATCTACCCGCCATAAAACCCTCGTGAAAAAATTCATCCTTCGGGATATGGACGAACAGTTTTCGCCATCTTCTTTGGTTCGATTTTTTCACTCGTATTTTGTTGGGTTCAGAATCGTTTCATCATCCCTTGTGGTCGTTTTGCTTGATCCCCAAAAGTTCCTTCGAATCTTTCAAAACTTCACGATAGAAGCCCTCTAGAGAAATAGCCCACCAACCACGACCACGATCCGAATAGGGAGGATGCTAGTTCTATATTCGGTGTTTAGGCTCTAAGGGGTTAGTGTATAATTATGGAGAAGGAGAAATTTTGTATCATCTTCCCATGGGGTTCGACCCCTCTATTTATAAGGCTAGGGTTCGAACCCCTTATCCCTTTTGGAAAAGGATTCCAAACTCTTTTTGGAAAGGGATATCTTGCTTGGAGACCAAGTCTCTTACTTTGACCAAAAGTCTCCTTTTGATCAACTTGGAAAGCAAGAATCTAGTCTAACTCTTTTAGACATTTAATTTTACTTTATTTATTTTACAATAAATAACATGAAGACTAATAATTAATTAATTCATAATTAATTATTTATTAGACTTTATTTCTCCAAATTAGGACTTTAATATTAATTCAAAATTAAATTAAAGTCCATTAAATAATTAACACATTAATTATCTAACATATACACATATTTACACGTGACTACACATGTCCATTGGGACACGTGTCATTCACGCCTTCCACACGTGTGGTTTCATATGTGTGGCCCCCACTTGATCCGATCAACTCGTTTAATCGATTTCAAGCCTTAACCCATGTGACCGGGTTGTTGTGTGTGACCCTCTAGGTTCTTAATTCAATTAGCAGTGACCCTAATTAATTAATCAGTCCACAGATCAAACGACCATAGTCTAGCAACAGGTGTTTGACCCCTAGCTGAATAAGAATGTCTCGACTCGACAGAACCTTTAAGTTATTGATTCATGTGAGATACAATCCTCCTACTTTCTATTTCTCAACCAAGATCTAGGGTAAGGGAATAATCAGAACCCTAATAATCTGGTCTTAAAGCTAAGTGCATTTCATATCCATTTGATCTCAATCCAAGAAACCCTTTTCTTGATGTCTTGATCTATTGCCTTTGCCAAGGACTCCATATGGCATATGAATGACTTACACAATAAGAGATCACCTTGCAAATGCAAGTGTAGGTCCTTTCTTGATTCTCATTCACTTTCATGAGTCACTTGTGCAGCCCCAGCATAAGCCTTGAATCAGTTGTCTAAGGCGACACCCTTTAAAGCTTATACCTAAGACTACAGAGTTAACTCATAAAGTGACATGGAACCTCAAGTCTAAGGATCAATTAATCACATCAATGACTCGTGAGATATTTCCTAATCTGGAAGTTTCCATTTCCTGAAATAGAAACTTCCTTTCCCATTTAGGAATCTTCTCACACGGGGCACCTCAGTGAACTTACTTATAGAAGTAAGCACCCTCATGTATCACGCACGTATAAACTATACACTTTGCACCTCCATAAAACAAGGTGGTCCTTCTTAAGGGCGTGATCCCACAAGCAAGCCTTAAAGGAGTCAGGTTGACATTCCCACTGTGTGTAGGACTCATCGGCTTGGAGTATTTTACTGATCATGACTTATGTGATATAGGGCTCGTCTCGTGAACCACTTTGCCTAAATGGTTGAGTCCTATAAGTCATATTGATTAGGGGAGTTCTAATACATGCGCACATAATGGAAACACACAAAAACATGTATTAGCATATAAAGAAGTGTTTGCCTATGATATTAGTCAATCGTATATTAATCAAAGATTGCCTGTGATATTAGGAAAGTCCCAAAACGGATTATGACTAATCGGCTTTCTAGGGCACTTTTCCAACACCTGATACTATCGAGTTGACTCTCATACAGGCCTTACCAATCCGTCCAACCCTGCTAAAAATAACTTACAGTAGGTACCAAGTCATCTGAACCGCCATCCGTGGTGTCAAAAGTCGGGGATCATCTACCATAGCTATACACCCCCTCATCCAAAAGTCAGCCTTGAACTGTCCCGGCTATACGTCCGCCATCCATAGATAGATATATATATGCATCAGTACTATGTACAGAAACCTCCCATCAGCAATCAACCCTGATAATTGTGGTCCAAAGAACCCCTGGTAGTGTCATCAAAAACAGCAACGACCTCGCCCTGTCCATGTCCTGCTGGGTCACCTCCACCATCGTCATCATCATCATCAGAACCTCCATCGCCTCCATCGGACTGCTCTTACATAGGCTCGGGCTCCTGCGAGGCCTGACTGACATCCTGACCCTCGAACTCCTTAACTGCCTGCTCATCGGACAAGTGATAGGTATCATACAGGCGAGCTCTCATGCGTGCATGGTAGTGCTGGTGACACTCCATTGAGGTATCACGGTCGATAGTCATCTGCATAACGTTTGCCTCCAGCTCAATAATACGAGCAGCCCTCTGCTCAACAACATTAGTCATCTCTGCAGCATGCTCACGAGCAATGTCCCTATCAATCTAGTGCTGCAGTGACTGATCCTGATGGCGTATAGACTCCAACCTGACCTCACGGGTCCTCTGATACTCCTGAAAGTAACCATCTCTCTCAGACTCGAGATAGTGCACAACTCTGTTAGGATAGGAATACCCAGGTCTGCCATTGTTCCCAGACCTGCGCCAAGTATAGAAACGAGTGCCTCCACGGCGAGAAACTGCCATAGTACGCGGGGCCTCAAACTATTCAAAGAAAGCCTCATCCATTTGCTGATTAGGATCCTGGTGCGGCTGAACTGCCATAGCTATACAGAAGATACCACAGATATGAAATCCAGATAACAGAACCATGTAATCCCAAATAACCTGTCTCGATGCAGTATGAGGATGATCCTGGATGCAAAGCGTGAACAATCCATGATGCAACATGAGAGCAATCTAGGTTAAGTCTCTTCTTACTTAACCCGATGCTCTGATACCACCTCAGGCTATAACGCCCCCACCCGTACCAGAACATGAGGAGAGCGGCGTCTCAACCCCCGCACTGAAGCACCTCTCAAGTAATGGTGTGAGCCATCACTAAAGAAACACTCCAGCGAACGGCTATCAATCAGAACTATACATGTATAACGATGTGGCTATGCAGCAGAAAATCAGAATATTTTAAAACTTTTCAAAACATGTGTGTGATGGTATATAACAAGCAAGAACATATTGATCGGTAAGAGAGACTTGTCATATCAGAACATGTAACATATTCACATATTGATACCTATATAACAGAGTTCAAGGTATCGGTAGCAAAGTAGCAGAAAGAGTATAACAAAGATACTCAAGTATTCAGAAACATATAGTGATGCAGCCATATAACATATGCAGGACACAAAAGAGCAAAATACTATAAGTCCTGACTAAAACAAAAATGACAATCTCTAGACTGCGGCTGTAAGACCTGAAAACACGAGGCAAGAAAACGGGAGAGGTATTAGTCAAAGGGACTAAGTGAGGGAATACTTAAAAGAAAGTATTGAATTAAAGAACTTGAATTGATACAGAACCTTTGAAATCAAATCGTAAATGAAGAACTTGAAACAAGTTCAATGATAAAACTATTTGAATGCAAATACTTGTAAAAGAATACAAGTTTCAAAACTCTTTTATGAATGTTGTCACACGCACACACATATGCTATGGATGGTTCATAATACTTTTAGAAACGCAATAGGGTATAGTGAACTTTTCCAAATATGAACCATCATTCATGAAACAGAATTTTGCCCGCAATCTAGGCTTCTCCAACCTTACTCCAGAAAACATGATGAAGTAGAGCATCGGACCAGGATCAACAATAACTCCAGATATAGTACAGTATCGTACCAAGGTCAACAATACCCCACCAACACATACAAATATGCTCCATCCACCACCGGTTGTCACTTCGGGTAGCTATCCCTAGGCTACCTGTAAACATGTAATGGGAATAGATTTGCGGTGCATTTCCAGACAGATTATCCTGACTTAACAAACCTCCTATTAAAAGTCGGTGTCAATTATCTATTGTGGCGGCCGGTATTAGTGATGTCGTTAGCGCACACCTCCCGAACATCACCTCTACACATAACCGCCGGGCCCAAACTGTAAACTGTATGCTTGCATTTCAGATTAGCAGTGACCAGAGTACCACTCCGGGTGCTAACTATTAACATGTGAAACTGTAACTGTAACATGTGATGCTGTCTGTAAAACATGTGATGTTGTCTGTAAAACATGTGATGCTGTCTTGTAAAATATCTGAACATGTGAAACTGTACTTTGAAAACATATGCAGAACATGTAACTGTCTTTGAACAAGAATGCAGAACTTTGGAAAACATGTGCTTTAGATCAAGGCATACTATTAAAGAATGAATGATCCTTTCAAAAGAATGTCCCGATAAAAGGGATAGTTCAAAACGAGGTTCAGCTTTGAATTTCAAAAACATACAATACGATAGTATAATCGTGGTTCCAGTTGAAAATATTTTAACTTCACCTCACCTAATAGTAACAAAAGGTAGGCAGACAGATTGTGCGGTGCCTTGGGGATCCCAGTGCTCGAGTTTAACTCCTGTAGGTGGTGTACTAAAGTGAGCTTAAGAACTAAGACCCACTACTAACATGATGCATATGAAATGCATGAAACAAATGAACAAGGAACATGTAACACAAGAGAGTAATACCATTTAACGTATTCAAGAAAGGTAACACACACAGGAATACGTTAAAGTGAGTTACTCTTAACGTGGGACTATGATCTTACTATAATCGAATAAGAATTAATCAAATTATGAATCCTATCACAAAACCTTAGGTTATGAAACAAGTCCACGAAAGAAAACACATTTTAAACCCTGGATATGGAAGCCCTAGGTGCAAATGTCTATTAAGAAAGCACAAGTTTTATTTCATTTTTACTATTCAAAAACACTATTCAGGATTACTATTCACATGTCGGGTCAAAGGGTCGGGTCAAACCCTTACTATACACACACATGACATGCACAAAAAAAACACACACACACACGTCACACACACATACACACACACACACACGGCGTGCACACATGGACACACCCTAATTCAATTATGATCTTGAATATAACCTATAGTTTCAAGTTCATGTTATTAAATCAAGTGTGATCTAGGTTAAAGGTATAACCTATGGTTAAGAGGTCTAATTAAAGCATAACATCAAGTTATGAAATACTATTCTATCTTAGGATATAACATGTGACACTATTAAAGTGTATAACATATGATCAAGGCTCTATTCCATTAATCCATAACATATCATAAGCTTAATTCATAATTCATGAATCATGTAACCATATAAGAACATGTCTCAACATAATTCATATCATATCATGATCATAGAACATGTAACATGTAACAATTTAAATTAAATGCCAACATGTAACAAGTTGTGACATAATTAATTGTAATCACTATTCTATTAGCTAGCATGCTTGAACATAATTCAAATTCCATAATCATGCATCAATTCTCATAATATAACAACCATATCACATGATCATAGCATATACTAGAGCATTTCATAACATATTCAAGCATATACTAAACAATTAAAACATATGCACAACTAATCAAACATTTCATAAAAATCATATATAAATGCATAAAATAAAATCCTATATGGCTTAGGGAAGACCCTAAGACCCAACCTAAATATAATATAAACATACCATAACATAAAAACATAAACTAAACTAAAACATAACATAAAACTATAGCATAAAATAAAACAACATCTAACCTATTCAAGAGGGGGATGCTCACGGCAAGAGGGGGAGGAGAGGGAGAGAAAGGGTGTTGTTAACACAACTTTGAGCGAAGAATGTGATGCCTCTTGCCCTCTATTTATAGTTGGAGATAAGTGTAACACCCCCAGAGCGAAGGGTGCCACATCCCCCGCACTAAGGTCTAACACGAGTAGCGAAATGGAAGTCCGCACCCGCATCAGACCATAGCGAACGGGAGACACACAAAACTCACACCCTCGCTAGGCGGCCTAGACCCTCAAGAACTGCAAGAATTAGAATCAGAGTAGCGGAAGCAAATCATATACCAAACATGATTCCCAAGATCATCACATATACATATCAAAATGGGGGAGGGTCAAGTATTCCAAATTCACAAGTTAGCTTACATACAAATGTACAATGCCATCACGGCCAAAAATAATCATAAGGGTAATCATAAGTACGTAAACCAAAATACAACAGTAAGAGTAAAAGTAGTCCACTACGAATGTATGAAGACTCAAGCTAAACCACAAGTAAACTCCAAAAGACACTTGCCGCCTAGCTTGACTCGGAAGAACCTGCAAACTCAAAAGAAAGGAAAAAGGGGAAAACAACAACGAGGGTTAGTCCTAGCGACTAGTGAGGGGGCTAACTCACACACCCGATATATATATAGAGCAAAGCATTTAATCAAAACTGAAGAACCCTTGAACCGAGAGTGGGTTTTGCAAGCCAAATTAATTCCCGTGATATATATATATACATCAAGTAAAAGAAGTCAAAAGGAGAAATTACCAAATTTTAAGTATTTAGAAATCCACTCTCGTTTCACAGATCATACAAAGCTAAACCAACTCGGCGAGTACGAGTCACACACACATTCCAACTTCCGAATACGAAGAACAAAGCAAAGCAAAACAAATCAGAATCCATCCCCAACACCGGTTGATAGAAGGGTTGATCGGCCCTAACTATCCACACAAAGAAACGAGACAAGGTTTAATTACTACCTTGAAACCTTCGGCGGTTGCCTCCGCCGGCTCAAGAGAAACACCCTTCCTCAACCTCCTAAGGTTGGGCGAGACTCTCAAATGGAGGTGTTGATGGAAGAGCTCGGCGACCCCTCGGCCGTCCCGAGATTACCATACCACACTCCGGGGCCCAAACAGATCACGAAAGTCACACAGACCAATCTTAAAGCTTATCTTTCAAAGCCACATCTCGCTTACACACACACACTTGCTCAAAACTAAACCTTTGTAAACGAAAGCAAAATAGCTTATATACTTATACAAACGTTTTCAACTCTTATAACAAATGGGATAAATCCCGCAACTTAAGTATCATACACTTATTTACCATATATTATACATATCCACATGCGAGGTTTCAAATCAAATAGGGTTGTAGGTCGAGTAACTAAAAGAGCAAAAACCTCACCTTAGCAACGAACGAAGTGGAGTCAAAAGAGGAAACCAGACACCTACGGAGCAAGCTCGTCCTCTACAGGAAGATCCTCTGAACAAGACAAACAACAAAGGAACACTCTTAGACTCAATATGAACCACATTGACGCTCGGTACATGAATATGCATGCTTATGATGCAAATGATATGAAATGTATTCACATTAAGGCCAATTACAAGCAAATAATTCATATAAGAGCATATATCATAAACGAGGCAAGAATAATCAACAAGAAACAACGGAAAGGAAACAAACGAACGAAACTAGAATTCCTAGGTGACACGCCCGTGTCACCGAAACAAGGCAAGCCGAGACACGCCCGTGTCTCGGTACAGAAAAGCGAAAACGAAACCAAAAGGTGACACGCCCGTGTCACCAACAAAGAGTAAACCGTGACACCCCCGTGTCACGGTACAGAAAAACAAAACGAAAATTAAAGGTGACACGCCCGTGTCACCAAAAAGAGGCAAACCGTGACACGCCCGTGTCACGGTACAGAAAACACACAGACGGCACTACAGTAACTAAGCAACTCCAAAACCAAAACCAAACACTCATGCTCCAACTACCAAGCAAGGAAAAGCAATAAATGCTAGGAAACAAGTCCTAGAAGCATAAAAACAACAACAAAACTCAAGGAAACAAGTAAGGAGCAAGAATCAATCAAATCTACCAACTCTCACTATTCACATGCTTGCTCACACTCATGTTTCAACCAAAGAATTGGACTCAAGAACACATAAAAGAGAGAAGAGTAAGTGAAGATGACAACCATGAACTTACCTTTCAATTAAGAGAAGTTTAGATGAAGATTTGAGCTTGAAATCACAAGGTTGGACAATGGGGTTTTCTCTTCTTCCTTGCTTCCTTGTACCGATCAGTTTTTGGGAGAGAGAGATGAGGATTGGCTCGGTTTCAAGGGGAAAAAGCTGAGGGAGAGCTTAACTCAAGTTCTAACTCATGGTTAAGGGCTTAGATAAGGTTCAAGTGGGGTCCACACTCAAAGCTAGGTCAAAAGGTGGCTTCCAAGCTTAAGGGGCTCGTTACGGGTGAAATTCAGAGGTCTTAACGAGCTTAGAAAAATGAGAGGTTTGTCCCATCGAATCCGAATCGTCGAAACGAGTTCAATGGAGGTGACGGAATTCGAATCCGAATTCCCGAGCTCAAGATACGCGTTCCGGAACCCAAGGTGTGCTAAGTGCTCTTTAGCCTCCTTTAGGTCCCGTCTCCAAAACGAACTCAAAAAGGCAACCAAAACAAATACCAAAACATATAACGAGCATATAAACGAGTTCATAAGGCATATCATCAACACATAACGCGAATTCACAAAAATCAGAATTAATTAAACGCTCAAGTTAAACAAGTCCATACCAAAGCAATTAAGTTCAAATAACTTCAAATGAACCACGTTGACAATTAATATCACATAATCACTTAAAGAACTAGTTAAATAGCGCACATAAGAGGTTACCTGAAAAGTCTGATCAGTCGGGATGTTACAATAAGCCCCTCACATTGGAAATAAAGTTAAGGTAAGGGTATGAGAGCAAAACTTGATGGCTTCTCTTGGAAGCTTCATCATTCATTGAACAAGAATAGGGGCTGCTGGGGGGGTTTTTGGTAATTTCACTGCCAAAGCTCGAGGATAAGTGGCTGGAAGTTTTCTCATTCCGTTGGCAAAAAAATTAGCTTCGAAACGCCTATTCATACGTCGAAATCGGATTTACCGTTTAAAAGATACATTAGTTCAAAGTATAGAAAGTTTGAACCCTAAACTTAAACACGAGTGTAAAACGACTTTCGGGAATGATTTTCAACTCCGGAATATTTTGAAAAATCATAAAATAAATCGAGAAGAGTTTTGAGTCCAATATCGACTATGAAACGTTTTACCGATAAAAAGTTGAAAACGTAGAATGAATAGTGAATTCTCACATACAAACGTTCGTTTCAAAATCTCAAGCTAGGGTTTGAATCAAAGCTGTAAAACATCTCAAAAATCTTGAAATAGCTCAAGTAATGCAAATCCAAAGAGAAAACATTTTTCGAACGAAAATCGTTCGTAGAAGGAATAGTGAACTAGGGTTTTCGTAAACATTTTCAATAAAACAAAGCTCAAAATAGATTTCCAAGTCAAGAATAATTTCAAAAGACTCGTCTCGACTCAAGGATCGATTTGACTATAAACTTGGGTAGGAAAAGATATTAGAATCAAAAGCTCATTTTCAGATGAATAGTAACTTTGATCGATAAGTTCCAAAAATGCCCTTATGGTTCAAGAATGAATGAATGAATGTTAATGAATGTTAATGAATTACACGAGGAGTTGGTTGGAGATAATGCACACCCACTCGCCGGGCCACTAATGACCTTGACCTAATGTAAATGAATCGTTATAATCCCTTTTGATGATTTCCATTCACCCACTTGGGAAATTCTTTAAAAACCTCATTTGGGATTATAACTTGCATGTGAATGTTTAATTACACTCATATATTATACTATGCCCTGCTTTTATACCCATCAGTCCCTTTTGGACTGAACCCATTTGGCTTTCAGTTGTTTGTGCAGATGTCAGGGGAGCTAGGCGGGATTTCGAGTCCTAGGTCTTGTTTTCGTTTCTAGCCCTTTTGTTTTTGGGCTTACTCTCACATGTTGCACTTGTGATCATTGTATATGAATGCTGCTTTTGGAGCGTACATGTTTTGAGCCCTATTGGAATTGGACGAGATTATGATTTATTTTTGGAGCTTGAATGCCATTGTTTTTATTAGGATCAGTTATTGCTTCCGCTTTAATGTTTAATCTGATTTTATGGTTCAAGGGTTAGTCCCGCCTAGCATAGAGTGTGTGTATGTCCCCGTTCGCCGTGATTTGGCTCGGGTATGGATCGTCCATTTCATATTCGGGTCGGGTCTCGGTACGGGGGATGTGACACCTTGCGCTCGGGTGTTACATCCTTAAGTGGTATCAAAGCTTAGGGTTGCAAAACCCGGGCTCTCGAGTCGTGTGGGTCCGTCTAGGTCGTTCGGCATAGGAACTACGTGATAATGTGCGCATTGCATCGATTTTGAACATGAAATTGTCTTTCTTTTAATCTTGTCGAATTACCTGTTGCATTTTATACTGGATTTGTGCCTTTCGTGTTGAATAAGTGCCATGAGCATGCATTAATCGCATGCATATACCTCCGAAATGAGTTATGAATTACAGGATATGAAGGTACTATCAAACCACGGCTAAATATCACGCTAACAGCGCTCTATTGCAAGTCCTTTTGAGGCATGGAAGATAGGAGGGTTACACGGGGAAATGATATAGAGGATTCGAGATGCGTGGTCTTCATGGACAGAGCTAGAGTTCAAGATGAGGAACTGAATTAGAGGTTCGACTTCAGAGATACAAGTATAGAAGGACAATTGGTGAAATAAGGATGGATCGTGAGATGGTTATGACTTAGAAGATCGACATACATGACTCTACTATATAAGGGTTCGGACCATTGAAGAGGTGCCGAGGATGGAGAGGAGTCAAGGTAAAATGGATTCGGTAGAAGTTATGAACCAAGGATCGACAAAGAAGGATTTCTAACTATACCTAGTGATTAGAAATCAAGTTTGTTGAAGTTAAGTCTGGGAAGAGTTGAATTTGGGGGCTTTGGATTTCGATTAAAATGGGAAATGAGTCTGGAAAGGAGTAGAGAGAGGCAAGTACCTGAGTAAATACAAATTTAGGGAAGGTGGTGATATTGAGGATGGGAATTGAGTTCGTTTTCCAAATCCAAGCTGAATTGTTGGGTGGAGAGGTCGAATTGGAAATATGGAGCAACAAATGGAAACGGTAAAGAAAGACAAAGACTCTTTGGAAGGAAATCATGTGCTCAAGTATAAGCAAAATGAGTTATTTCACTAATCTTAACTCATAAAGAATAAGCACGGGAGTCTTGATCACGGTGATGGTGAGAAGCAGGGTTCAGAATTTCATTAGGGTTTGATTTTGTAAGAGAATTTGGGCAGTGTAAAAGGGTGATTCTCGGGGTGGAAATGCAGAGGTCAATTCAGTGGTTGTCGAAGAAATGAAAGATCGTGAAATTGCAATTTTAGACAGTGAAAGATACAAGTGATGCGAAAAGATTTATGGAAAACTTGAAGACCGTGGGAAAGACAAGGCATAATCACCAAGTCAAAGTAACCTCGGGATTGGAAGAATGAAGAAAAACTACTGAGCTAATAGCTTACCACATCGGTGACAGGTTCCAAAACATTCATAGCACGTGCATCATACTCCACATCGATTATTTATTCTTCTTTATTTATGTATGTGCGCGTATTTCTATTTGATTTCGTTGCTCTAAGGTGTTGGATATTTCATTGTCGAAAGTGTGCCACATGCATCGTCATTTTAACCCGGCATGCATTTTAGTGTTTACTTGGTAGGAAATTCTTTCACCTCACTTATCAAGTATCTTTTCGACTGGCCACCTCTGAGTTAAGAGGAAAAAGAAATAATAAGGTAACACCTAACCGGGAAGATGACTTCGGTAAATAAAGAACTTCAAGTAAGGGATAAGATGGTGAAAAGGAACTCCGAAGGAACATGAGATTAGATTTGTTTTCGAGGGCGTTGGGATCGAACAAGAATAGAGAAGGGGGTTTCGATTACCAAGGGAATTAAAAGGAAAATGAGAGGTATAAATTTTGGGTTACTAGGTTCGTTAAATCCCCTCCCCCCCCCCCCCCCCTAATGAGATTCTCTTATCAAGGATTTCGATGAAAGAAGGACTGATGAGGTTCAAGGTGTAACGACAAAATTTTAAGGGGGAGAGGATGACCGAGGGGAGAACTTAAACTTGAAGTTGTGGCTGAAGAAATAATGAATAGAAATAACGGAGATACATTTGGGAAGACAAGGGAGTTATGAGGGAGTTTAAGGAAACTCCTACGTTGCGATGGCAAGAGGTAATCGATTCAAGTTACCGTAGAAAAGAGATGTTGTTAATAAAGCTTGGTTCAACGAATTTGGAAAGAGATTTCAGAAGCAACAAATTGACAAGGATGAACATTAGGAAGATTCAAATCAAACTTCAAAAATCATCAAGAACAAGAAAAGAGATGTTGTTAATAAAGCTTGGTTCATCGAATTTGGAAAGAGATTTCAGAAGCAACAAATTGACAAGGATGAACATTAGGAAGATTCAAATCAAACTTAAAAAATCATCAAGAACATCCTCTCTTCGGTCAAGGAATTTTAGGGACCGAATACTAAATTTCACCCTAAAGAGTTAAAGGAAGTGAAAAGGGGTCAATCGAATGGAAGAAAGAAAGAGATTTGTATAGCATGTATTTTAAGGTCGGGAATGAACCTTTAACGGCGCCAAGCGTAGTTATCTTCAATGGTAAGTTAGGTTTTGAGATGGGTGAAGGAAATAACTATAGATCTGAAATTCGGGACGGACGATCAAGGGGATTTGGGGAGGTCAAGCTCAGTTAATTATTAAGAGTTGGTTTGATTGAAAGAAGATTATGGGAAATGATGAAAGATCGAAGAAGATTGGAAGCAGGACAAGTCAGAAGGGAATAAAGAATGAAATCCTTAGAGGATCTATCAATTGCTTGGTTGGGGTATCCTGAAGCGCTTAAAGACAAGTCGCGCATTGAATTCACTTTCGGGGCAGACCACGCTTTGGACAACGAAACTTACCATTCTGAATTATGCAACTACGGTGAACGGTACCTGAAGCATCCATGATACACGCATCCATGCGAATTTAATTCAAATAGTTTTCTGCTATGTGCTTTGATTTCCTATCATGTTAACTTGGAATAATTGTTGATCAACATGGAGGATATTTATTACCTGTCTTAGGCGTTTTACGTGTTTTTAATTATTGTTTTGTGTTGTGTTGCTCGGGAGTATTGGAGACTTCCTTGCTTTGTGTTATTTGTAAGAGACGGGGATTCTCTTATTTTCGTTCGAGAGACGGGGTGCTCTCTTTGTTGTTTTTGAGAGACGGGGTTCTCTCTTTGTTGCTTTTGAGAGACGGGGTTCTCTCATTGTTGTTTGAGAGACGGGGATTCTCTCCTTGTTGTTTGTAAGGAACGGGGTTCCTTAGTTAATTGGTTTCAGACAGATAGTGAATCCGAGGACGGATTCTTTTAAGGGGAAGAGGTTGTAACGCCCCCGTTTTTCTTATTTTGTATAGCATGACGTATGTGTTTCTCAAATTGCGCGAATAATTAATTATACGTGTTTTACATATTTAATTTACTTTAATTGTATTAAATGTTAATTATTTTATTTAATGTTATTAATATTAAATATATTTATACAATATATATGTATATATATATAGTAGTTGTGTACGTGTGCATGAGAATATTTATGCATGCATTTTATGTTTATATATTATATATGCATGCATGTATTATAATATATATATATATACGTATGTATACTCATATATATATATATGTATACTTAAATATTTGCATGCATTTTAGCAAGTATATTGCATGCATATATTAGTTTAAATGCATGAGAATTTCATGCATATTGCATGCATGATTTTGATAAAGTATACGTATTTATTAAGTATTAATTACAATGTTATGAATTTTATTGTTACATTGCATATGAGTGACATTTACGTGCTTCGTTTCTATTTAAATTGATACCGGAATTTCGTGTAAATTTAATATGTTGAACTTATACGTGTCTTGTATATGAATATATGTTCGTTTCGTATTTTCAAATTCATTTGCATGTGTTTCGGATTTAAATTGAATTTTGGGATCCAAGTCGGGGGCTAACGAGCAATTAGCGCACCCTTGGTTCCGTATTTAATATCTTGAGCTCGGGAACTCGGATTCGAGTTCTGTCAACTTCGCTGAACTCGTAACAAAAATTCGAGTTTAGTAAACTTAGCCTTATATTTTTTTAACGTCATTTGAAACCCCGAAATTCAACCGAAAAACGAAACGGCGACGAAACTGACCTTGTTGCACTAAAATGGCCATAACTTATTCATTTGTTGACCAAATTAACCATGGTTTGATGCTATAGAAACCTAACTCAACCACCTAACCTACTATACCATGCCCTAACCGAACCAACCCTCACAAAAATCACAAATCTCAGCCAAAGTTACTGCTCTCCAGTTCTTTCCCGTAACCCTTGGTTCCTTGGAGATTTTGGAGCTCAAATCTCATCCAATCCTCACCCAATCAACAAGGTAAGCTTAGGGTTGTATTATATGTTCATCCCTGATCATTTTCATTCATTCATCCCCAAATTTGAGCATGGTTTCATGAGTTTCTTGACTGAATTCGAAAATAAGGGGTTTAGAGCTTTTTGGTTGATCTCTTTCGTTTCTTCATGGATTTGATTGATTCCAAGCCTGAAAATGATTGTTTTGACATCCTCTTCTCATGTATGATCTGTGATTGCATGGTAGTTGAGGTATTTTTGAGATATCAATTTTGGAACTTTGAGAAAATCTTCATATAAGTCACGTATGCCTTCTTCCCGTGTGTGAGCTTTCTTGGAACTGATATATATGTTGAATTTGTATTGTTTTGCTGCGTTTTGATAACCTAAACTGACCTGGAATTGTGGAGATGAAGAGGATCATTCTATGCCCTGTTTTCGCGTGAGTTTTGCCCTGTTTTTTTTTTTGGCCTGAAAGTTGCTGTCAAAACTGCTGCGTTTCCCCCTTGCTTTTGCTGTCAATTTTGTGCTTTGTTAGGGCTGGTTTGTTGTTGCATTTCATGCCAATTGATGCTGCATATCTTGCCTATTTGTTGCGTGAGTTGTTGCTCTGTTTTTCGCCAAGAAACAGCGATTTAATTGTTGCTGCTGCGTTCTTGACACGGGGGTGTCGATCTTCTTCTTTCCAGCTTGTAACGGGGGTGCAAGGGTGGCCTGCTGTTGCTGTACCGAGACACAGGGGTGTCTCGGTTGGTTCTTTGAAGGTGACACGGGGGTGTCACCTTGTATTTTCATGCCTGAACTGTTGTGTTGCCGTGAAGCTGCTGCTGCTTGTTCCCTTTTCTTTCCTGCGTGATTGATTGCAAATTGTTAGTAGTAATGCATGAAGGTTATGCTGGGTTAATGGTTTGCATGCATGAAAATTTTATTAAAGTATAATTGTATGCATGTATTAGCTTAATGCATGAGTTTGCATGCATAATCTGTTAGTGTTTCATGAATGGAATTAGTTAATTCTTTGAGTGCATGCTACTATATAAGCTTAGTTAAATGCATGCATGATTGTTTCTTTTATTTTAATTACATGCATGCATTGGTTGTTAATTGCATGGCTTGTACGTGCATGCATGTATATATATATATATATATATATATATATATATATATATATATATATATATATATTGTATATTTAATTACATATATTTATATATGTTTATGAAATATTAAATGTTATTTGATTTAATTAAATTATAGAATTTAATTGTTATCTATTTCATGTTTTATTTAATTTCCTAAATTTAATTGAATGAATTTAATTGTTTATTCTCTAAACGTAAATGCGATTGAATATGTTTAATTGTTTATGTTCTAATTTAAATGTGATTTAACTTGTGCTATGATTATATTTGAAATTCTTGAATTGAATTGATTGAAATGTGAAATTATAATTCGAATGAAAGTGAACGCTTCTAATGTCGAATGAAAGTAAATGAAAGTGAATGACTTGATTATATGATTTAAATCCCTTAATAGTGCACATGAACATTTTCATAACATAATCTTATCTCTTATACATTCATATCATAATCATTTCATTGCCGAGCGTCTTATTTGGTCTTATTGAGTCTCACTTCACCTCTCTTGCACAGATTTTGAGTCCGTTGGAGACGAGGCCGGTCAGTGAGGCTTGTGTTTGCTCCTTTTTGCGGTTTAAGGTGGGTTTCTCTTCTACTTAGATAAAACGACCCGGTATATCTCCCTACGTGAAAAGTTTTAAGCCAAAGTAATATGATATATATATTGAGTCTTTTATCGAGTAAATGATTGCAAACGTAAAGCCCTTATTTTTTGAACCCTACCTAATGTTTTGGCGAGAAAGAATGAATGTTATGCACTGAATGGGGCCCAGGGGCTTGGTGTGAGTGGGGACCCGAGGAGGCAAGGGCTAACGGTAAACCCTCACACTAGTCCCACCAATGAACGGCGTAACTCGTTAGGAGTTAGCGAGGAATGGACGCTGAGTGCCATCTGGGGAGTCATGTTCCCCTTTTGGTCAATGAATGGGTGGATGGGCCTTGCAAACCCGCCACCAACCCGGAGGAAGAAGGTGTAAATGTTATTGAATGCGCACGAAAGAATGATATGCATGAAAAGAAAGAATGAATGAATGAATGTTAATGAATTACACGAGGAGTTGGTTGGAGATAATGCACGCCCACTCGCCGGGCCACTAATGACCTTGACCTAATGTAAATGAATCGTTATAATCCCTTTTGATGATTTCCATTCACCCACTTGGGAAATTCTTTAAAAACCTCATTTGGGATTATAACTTGCATGTGAATGTTTAATTACAGTCATATATTATACTATGCCCTGCTTTTATACCCACCTGACCCTTTTGGACTGAACCCGTTTGGCTTTCAGTTGTTTTGTGCAGATGTCAGGGGAGCTAGGCGGGATTTCGAATCCTAGGTCTTGTTTTCGTTTCTAGCCCTTTTGTTTTTGGGCTTACTCTCACATGTTGCACTTGTGATCATTGTATATGAATGTTGCTTTTGGAGCGTACATGTTTTGAGCCCTATTGGAATTGGACGAGATTATGATTTATTTTTGGAGCTTGAATGCCATTGTTTTTATTAGGATCAGTTATTGCTTCCGCTTTAATGTTTAATCTGATTTTATGGTTCAAGGGTTAGTCCCGCCTAGCATAGAGTGCGTGTATGTCCCCGTTCGCCGTGATTTGGCTTGGGTATGGATCGTCCATTTCATATTCGGGTCGGGTCTCGGTGCGGGGGATGTGACACCTTGCGCTCGGGTGTTACAACCGGCCTCGTCTCCAACGGGATCAAAATCTGTGCAAGAAAGGTGACGTGAGACTCAAAATGACCAATTAAGACGCTCGGCAATGAAATGATCATGATATGATTGCATAAAAGAGTATGTTATATAATGAACAAGTCCATGCGCACTAATTAGGAATTCAAATCATATAATCAAAATATATGTATATATATACACACGCATGTTAGGAATAGTGCCCTAGAAAGCCGATTAGTCATAATCCGTTTTGGGACTTTCCTAGTATCACAGACAATCTTTGAATAATATACGATTGATTAATATCATAGGCAAACACTTCTTTATATGCTCTTGTTTGGTATGCGTTTACTTTAGCTGTGCATGTATGAGAACTCCCCTAATCCTGATGACTTTAGGACTCTACCATTTAGGTGAAATGGTTCATGAAACGAGCCCTATATCACATAAGTCATGCTTAGTAAAATACTCCAAGCCGATGAGTCCTACAGACAGTGGGAGTGTCAACCTGACTCCTCTAAGGCTTGCTTGTGGGATCACGCCCTTAAGAAGGACCACCTTGTTTCATGGAGGTGCAAAGTGTATAGTTGATACGTGCGTGATACATGAGGGTGCTTACTTTAATAAGTAAGTTCACTGAGGTGCCCCGTGTGAGAACATTCCTAAATGGGAAAGGAAGTTTCTATTTCAGGAAATGGAAACTTCCAGATTAGGAAATATCTCACGAGTCATTGATGTGATTAATTGATCCTTAAACTTGAGGTTTCATGTTACTTTATGAGTTAACTCTGTAGTCTTTGGTATAAGCTTTAAAGGGTGTCGCCTTAGACAACTGATTCAAGGCTTATGCTGGGGCTGCACAAGTGATTCATGAAAGTGAATGAGAATCAAGAAAGGACCTACACTTGCATATGCAAGGTGATCTCTTATTGTGTAAGTCATTCATATGCCATATGGAGTCTTTGGCCAAGGCTGTAGATCAAGACATCAAGAAAAGGGTTTCTTGGATTGAGATCAAATGGATATGAAATGTACTTAGCTTTAAGACCAGATTATTAGGGTTCTGATTATTCGCTTACCCTAGATCTTAGTTGAGAGATAGTAAGTAGGAGGATTGTATCTCACATGAATCAATGACTTAAAGGTTCTGTCGAATCCGAACATTCCAATTCAGCTAGGGGTTAAACACCTGTTGCTAGACTATGGTTGTTTAATTTGTGGACTGATTAATTGATTAGTGAATTAATTAATTAGGGTGACTGCTAATTGAATTGAGAACCTAGAGGGTCACACACAACAACTTGGTTACATGAGTTGAGGCTTTAAAATGATTAAACGAGTTAATCGGGCCTAGAGGGTTCCACACGTGTGAAACCACACGTGTGGGTCACGTGACTGGACACGTGTCATAGGGACATGTGTGCCACACGTGTTTATTTGATTGAATATTAAATAATTAATTTATTAATTATTTAATAGACTTTGGTTTAATTTTGAATTAAAAAGAAAGTCTTATTTTGGAGAAAAAATAATCTAGTTAATTAATTATGAATTAATTAATTAGATAAAATAAGTTATTTATTTTAAATAAATAAAGTATAAAATTATCCAAAAATAGTTTGGATATTTTAGCTCTCTTGAAAGTTGATTTGAATTTGAATTCAAAGTCAAAGTCAAAATTACTTGATGATCAAGTAATAGGAGAGAGGGACCAAATCCTTGGTCCATAAGGACTAGGATTTTCGGTCCTCCCTTCCTATATATAGGGGAGCTCGAGCTCCCCTAAGAGCTAATTGGCAATTCTTTTGGTTCATGTGTTGAACACCTTCCTTTCTCCAAGATCAAATAAACCCTAGGTTAAGCCTAAACACTAACTAGAGAACTAGCATCCTTACTAGTTAGATTGTAGCCAAGTTGGTGGACTATCTCTAGAGAGCTTCAAGTTAGAAGTTTTGAAGATTCGAGATTTACCAAAAAGTGGGGATCAAGCAAAACGATCAGAAGGGATGATGAAACGATTCTGAACCCGACATGAAACGAATGAAAAAATCGAACCAAAGAAGATGGCGAAAACCGTTCGTCCATATCCTGAAGGATGAATTTTTTCACGAGGGTTTTGTGACTGGCAGTTTTCTACTTTCGGAAAACTGGTTTTCGAAGGGAGTTTCAATCCTGCTTTTCTTGTTTCATGTTTCTTTCTTTATGTTATATTGTTAAGAACTTCCCTAACATGAATTGAATCTAGGTTGGTGTGGATTGTTATCCCTACAATGGATTCTGAAATAGAAAGAGACTTTCGAGGAACGGGTTGTTAGGAATAGTGCCCTAGAAAGCCGATTGTATATCCGCTTTGTGCTTTTCCTTAT
The DNA here is from genome assembly GCA_037501455.1 of Lantana camara. Classification (NCBI taxonomy): domain Eukaryota; kingdom Viridiplantae; phylum Streptophyta; class Magnoliopsida; order Lamiales; family Verbenaceae; genus Lantana; species Lantana camara. The sequence continues at coordinate 59,744,224 of CM074857.1, read as the reverse complement.
TGTAATCACAGACAATCTTTGAATGAAATAACGAATTAAGGCAACACTTCTTTATATGCTCTTGTTTGGTATGCGTTTACTTTAGCTGTGCATGTATGAGAACTCCCCTAATCCTGATGACTTTAGGACTCTACCATTTAGGTGAAATGGTTCATGAAACGAGCCCTATATCACATAAGTCATGATTAGTAAAATACTCCAAGCCGATGAGTCCTACAGACAGTGGGAGTGTCAACCTGACTCCTCTAAGGCTTGCTTGTGGGATCACGCCCTTAAGAAGGACCACCTTGTTTCATGGAGGTGCAAAGTGTATAGTTGATACGTGCGTGATACATGAGGGTGCTTACTTTAATAAGTAAGTTCACTGAGGTGCCCCGTGTGAGAACATTCCTAAATGGGAAAGGAAGTTTCTATTTCAGGAAATGGAAACTTCCAGATTAGGAAATATCTCACGAGTCATTGATGTGATTAATTGATCCTTAGACTTGAGGTTCCTTGTCACTTTATGAGTTAACTCTGTAGTCTTAGGTATAAGCTTTAAAGGGTGTCGCCTTAGACAACTGATTCAAGGCTTATGCTGGGGCTGCACAAGTGATTCATGAAAGTGAATGAGAATCAAGATAGGACCTACACTTGCATTTGCAAGGTGATCTCTTATTGTGTAAGTCATTCATATGCCATATGGAGTCCTTGGCCAAGGCAGTAGATCAAGACATCAAGAAAAGGGTTTCTTGGATTGAGATCAAATGGATATGAAATGCACTTAGCTTTAAGACCGGATTATTAGGGTTCTGATTATTCCCTTACCCTAGATCTTGGTTGAGAGATAGTAAGTAGGAGGATTGTATCTCACATGAATCAATGACTTAAAGGTTCTGTCGAATCCGAACATTCCAATTCAGCTAGGGGTTAAACACCTATTGCTAGACTATGGTCGTTTAATCTGTGGACTGATTAATTAATTAGTGAATTAATTAATTAGGGTCACTGCTAATTGAATTGAGAACCTAGAGGGTCACACACAACAACTTGGTTACATGAGTTGAGGCTTGAAAATGATTAAACGAGTTAATCGGACCAAGAGGGTTCCACACGTGTGAAATCACACGTGTGGCTCACGTGAGTGACACGTGTCACTGTGACACGTGTCACACACGTGTAAATACATATATTATATATATATATGTATTAAATAATTAAATGTGTTAATTATTTAATAGACTTTGGTTTAATTTTGAATTAAAAAGAAAGTCTTATTTTGGAGAAAATAATCTAGTTAATTAATTACGAATTAATTAATTAGATAAAAAATAAGTTATTTATTTTAAATAAATAAAGTATAAAATTATCCAAAATTAGATTGGATATTTTTAGCTCTCTTGAAAGTTGATTTGAATTTGAATTCAAAGTCAAAGTCAAATTACTTGATGATCAAGTAATAGGAGAGAGAGAGACCAAAATCCTAGCCCATAAAGGACTAGGAATTTCGGCCACTCCCCTCTTATAAATAGGGGAGCTCGAGCTCCCCTTAGAGCTGATTGGCAATTTTTTGGTTCATGTGTTGAACACCTTCCTTTCTCCAAGATTAAATAAAACCCTAGGTTAAGCCTAAACACTAACTAGAGAACTAGCATCCTTACTAGTTCGATTGTGATCAAGTTGGTGGACTTTCTCTAGAGACTTCAAGTTAGAAGTTTGAAGATTCGAGCTTTACCAAGGAGAGGGGATCAAGCCGCGAGAAGAGCGTTCTTGGGTGGCTTGAAACGCTTCAAGAAAGAACAAAAGAAAAGTAAGTTTTCTATCCTTACGAATTTGGATACACGATTGCGAGTCCAAGATCCTTTTGTTGGGAAAATTTTTTAAATTTCGCTGCTTTCTGATTCGTGTTTTCCAACACGGGTTGCCATTACCGCATGAAGCGCGTTTGAGGGCGGCTCAAAACGTGTCAAGAAAGCTACTACCCAAGTGAGTTTCTTGATCTCTACGAATTTGGATACACGATTGCGAGTCCAAGATCCTTTTGTTGCAAAAATTTTAAATTTCCGCTGCTTTCTGATTCCTGTTTTCCAACAACGCATACATACCCAACATGCATGAAACCACAAAATGCATGAAAACAGAAGGTGACACGCCCGTGTCACCAACACAAAGTAATCCGTGACACCCCCGTGTCACGGTACAGTCAGAACAAGAAATCAGAGGGTGACACGCCCGTGTCTCCACTACAAGGCAAACCGTGACACCCCCGTGTCATGGTACAGAGGAACCAAGCAAATCTGCACCCCCGCGTCACGCAAAAGAAGAAAGGCGTGACACGCCCGTGGCACGCACGCAGCAGAGAAAAAAAAACGCGCAGAAACAGGGCATAACCAAGATACAACATCTCAACACATTCAATCAACAAAAAAAACAACCAAGATGCAATGAAACCACTTAAAAACAACTCCCAATCATGCTCTCAAAACCTTGAAACATGAGATGTAGTGTGTAGTGACCAAATCATACCAAAACTTCAATAGCCCATTAATGGTGGCTCATAAATACCTCAACTAACAACCAATAAATCATCATAAATGTAAAGAAGAGATCAAAACAATCATTTTCATGCTTGGAATCATTCAAAAAGCTCAAGGATTGGAAGAGATCAACTAAAATGCTCAAAACCTAACTATATATACATCTTGGCCAAAACTCATGAAACCATGCTCAAATTTAGGGATGAATCAATGACAATGACTCATATTGAATGTACATAACATATCCAAGCTTACCTTGTGGATTAATGGAGGTTTGGGAGGAGATTTGAGCTTGAATCTCCAAGAAGGGCTTGGGTGACGGGATTTCTGGAGTGCAGAGGGTGTTTGGCCAATTTACTCCAAGTGAGAAGGGTTATCTAGGTTTAAGGGGTTAATAGCTGAATAAAGGGTTGAGTTAGGGTTCCATAGGGTCTAACCATGGTTAATTTGGTCAACAAATGAATAAGTTATGGTCATTATAATGCAACAAGGTCAGTTTAGGCGTCCGTTGTGTGTTTCGGTAGAATTTCGGAGGTTCAAATGGCTTTGGAAAAATATAAAGCTAAGCTCATCAAACTCGAATTTTTGATACGAGTTCAACGAAGTTGACAAAACTCGAATCCGAGTTTCCTAGCTCAAGTTATCAAATAAGGAACCAATGGTGCGCTAATTGCTCGTTAGCCCCCGTTTTGGATTCCGAATCAAAATAAATTCAAAAACTCAATCCAACAAACCCAAAAACATAAAACGAGCATATAACCATATTCATAACACAGATAAGTCCAACATCTTAAATTCGCACGAAATTCCGAAATCATTTCACGTAGAAATGGCAAGCGAATAATTCGTTCAAGCGCAAATAGTTCAAAGAAAATTCATATAAATTCAAATTCAAATATTTCAAATAATTAAGTATTTCTCTTATTAATATAATATAAGATAAAGAAATGAAATAACGTAATTAAAATAAATTAAACGCGCACGTAATTATCACATAATTCATACCTGAACGATTTGGAAAAATCGGGGCGTCACAGTGAACGAGTTCGGTATGCTACTTTTCTTATGGAAGGAGCTGCATACAGTTGGTGGAAGCACGTTCAGCACATGTGGATTGAGAACAACGTTGAATGAAGCTGGGTTGAGTTTATCAGAGAGTTTCAGCAGAAGTACACCCCTCAAGTGATTCGTCACACAAGAGAGGCTGAGTTTATGAATCTGGTTGAAGGAACTATGAATGTGATGGAGTATGAGGCTAGGTTCATGAGGTTGATCAAGTATGCGCCTCATATTCTGATTGATGAGCGTCGCAAGACAAAGAGGTTTATCGATGGACTGAAGCCCGAACTTCAGTGGGCACTTGCTTCTTTGGATATTGAGAACTATATCAGGGCCGTTGACAAGGCACTAAAGGTGGAAGCAGGCCACAAGGAGATCAAGATAACTGTTGTACGTCAAGGACCTTCTAACCCTAAGCCTTATCAATTGAACAAGCGACCTTCCGGATCTTTTCTCCAAGGAACCGGGAAGAAAGCCATGGTAGCACCGCAGCAGGAGAAAACTCCACAGAAACTGAAGCAGAAGGCCCCACAGCAACAACAGTGGGCACCGCAGCAGCAAAGAGCACCTCATCCAGGTCAAGAGGAAATTATTTGTAGATATTATCACCGAACGGGATACACTGGGGATAACTGACGTAAGAAAGCTGGACAGTGTTTCGTGTGTGGTTCCCCTGAGAACCAGATGGATAGCTGCCCGAACAAGATCAGGAGATTTGGGGTCCAAGATAAAGAAAAAGCAGTGGTGGGTACGACGAACAAACCGGTGGTCAAAGGTAGAGCGTATGCTTTGGATGGTAATGAGGAGGTTGATCCTTCGTCTGTTGTGGAAGGTATTGTGCACATTCTTAATACGCCAGTTAAGGTCTTGTGTGACCCTGGTGCCACGCATTCATTTGTTGCATCCCAATTGTGTGCGCATTTACAGTTTCCACTTGAATACTTGCCATATAAATTTGAAGTGAGTTCTCCTTTGGGAACTTGCCTTGTTACAGATCAAGTATATAAACGCTGCCCTATATGTATTGGTACCCATTGTTACCCGACGGATCTTATTGAGTTGCCGATGACAAGATACGACATTATACTTGGTCTGGATTGGTTGTTTAAGTACCGAGCTAAGTTGGATTGTTACAAGAAAGAGGTCATCTTGGAAGAAGATGAAAGTCGGACATCAAAAAGGAAAGTAGAGAAGTTATCGATGGTTTCCGCGATGGAAGCTAAAAAGTTGATTCAGAAAGGAGCTAGTGGATTTGTTGCTTATCTTTTGAATAGACTGAAAGACCAACTGAAGATTGAGGAAGTGGAAGTGGTGAACGAATTCCTAGATATGTTTCCTGAACATTTGAATTCGTTACCTCCTGACCGAGAGTTGGAGTTTACAATCGAGACGATATCAGGAGTTGAGCCGTACTCCAAGACACCTTACAGAATGGCTCCAGCTGAATTGGAAGAGTTGAGAAAGCAATTGGATGAACTAATAGAGTCTGGATATGTTCGACCGAGCACCTCTCCGTGGGGAGCGCCCGTACCTTTCGTTAAGAAGAAGGATGGATCATTGCGCTTATGCATTGACTATCGAGAGCTGAATAGGATGACAATCAAGAACAAGTATCCTCTCCCTCACATCGAAGAGTTGTTCGATATACTACAAGGATCGAAGGTCTACTCTAAGTTACATCTAAGACAAGGGAATTATCAATTGAAGATCAGGGAAGCAGATATTCCGAAGACTGCTTTCAATAGCCGATACGGACATTATGAGTTTGTAGTAATGCCGTTTGGTTTGATGAATGCACAAACTGCATTCATGGATATGATGCACCGAATATTCAAGCCGTTTCTCGAAAAGTTTGTAGTAATCTTCATCGATGATATTTTGGTGTTTTCAAAGACACCGGAGGAACATGCTGAACATCTTCGAATCGTGTTACGCACTTTGCTGGATTACAAACTATATGCAAAGATCAGCAAATGTGAATTTTCGCTTGAGAGAGTTTCGTTTCTCGGACACATCATATCTGGGTCTGGAAACGAAGTAGATCCCTCGAAGTTCGAAACGATTATGGATTGGAAGTCACCTAAGAATCCTTCAGAAGTGAGGAGTTTTCTGGGATTAGCTGGTTACTACCGAAGGTTTGTCAAATATTTCTCGAAGATAGCTACACCTCTCACTAAGTTGACAAAGAAGGAAGGAAAATTCGAATGGACTGAGAAGTGTGAGCAAAGTTTTCGAAGATTGAAGGAGATGCTAACAACTGCACCCGTGTTAGCGTTGCCAGAAGGAAAAGAAGGTTATACTGTTTACACCGATGCTTCGAAAGAAGGACTAGGAGGAGTTTTGATGCAGAATGGAAAAGTGATTGCGTACGCATCAAGGAAACTCAAGACGCATGAAGTTAACTACCCGACACATGATTTGGAGTTAGTCGCCATAATTTTCGCTCTTGGAAAGTGGAGACATTACCTGTATGGGGTTACATTTGAAATCTTTACTGATCATAAGAGCCTGCGATATCTATTCACTTAGAAGGAGTTGAATATGCAACAGAGGAGATGGATGGAATTTCTGGAGGACTACGATTGCATTATTCAGTACCATCCAGGAAAGGCGAATATTGTAGCCGATGCATTAACCAGGAAAGTTTGTTTGGTACTGATTTCTGCCAATCCCGAAACTGATCGACGAGAAAGAATGGAGGTGATAACTAAAGCTCAAATCGCGAACGTTGTGATGATATCACCGTTGAAAGAGCAAGTGTTGGAAGCTCAGAAGAACGATGAGTGGATCAAGAAATGTCTCGAATCTAAGGAGAAAGATGATGAGACTAGGTTCAGGATTGATGAACATGGAATATAGAGGTACAAAGGTCAAGTATGCGTATCAACTGTTTTGAGGAAAGAGATTCTCGACGAAGCGCATAAGACTAAGTACACGATACATCCCGGAGGCACTAAGATGTATCAAGATGTTAAGACGCATTTCTGGTGAAACGGAATAAAGAGAGACATAGCCAACTATGTCAAGAAGTGCCTAACTTGTCAGAAAGTTAAAGCTGAGCACCAGAAACCGAGTGGAATATAGAGGTACAAAGGTCGAGTATGCGTATCAACTGTTTTGAGGAAAGAGATTCTCGACGAAGCGCATAAGACTAAGTACACGATACATCCCGGAGGCACTAAGATGTATCAAGATGTTAAGATGCATTTCTGGTGAAACGGAATAAAGAGAGACATAGCCAACTATGCCAAGAAGTGCCTAACTTGTTAGAAAGTTAAAGCTGAGCACCAGAAACCGAGTGGGAAGTTGCAACCATTACTGATTCTGACATGGAAATGGGAACAAATCACGATGGATTTTGTCACAGGATTACCCAAAGTGAAAGGAGGATAAGATAGCGTCTGGGTGATCATTGATCGATTGACAAAGTCAACACACTTTTTGCCAGTAAAGACGACGGATAAGGTCAGCACATTGGCAAAGCTGTATCAGCAAGAGATTGTCAGACTACATGGAGTTTCGAATAGTATAGTGTCGGACAGAGATCCGAAATTCATGTCGCAGTTATGGCAAGGAATTCAGACTTTGATGGGAACGAAGTTGAACTTCAGTACTACAGCGCATCCTCAGACGGATGGACAATCAGAAAGAATGATTAAGTACTTGGAAGATATGCTAAGAGCTTGCGCTTTGGACTTCCAGGAAAGTTGGAAAGATTGTTTACCTCTTGTGGAGTTTGCATACAACAATAGTTATCAAACTTCTATTAAAGCTGCTCCATATGAAGTCCTGTATGGAAGGAAATGTAGATCCCCGTTATACTGGGATTTGGATGAAGCAAGATGTACTGAGGAGGGGGGACCAACCAGAGTGAATTCAGCTAAATGGATAAGAGAAGCGACGGAGAAGGTTCAGATCATTCGTCAAAGAATGAAAGCTGCCCAGGACAGGTAGAAGAGTTATGCTGATCGATGAAGAAGAGATTTGGAATTCGCAGTGGGCGAAAAGGTATTTGTGAAGGCATCGCCAAGGAAAGGGTTTACCCAAATTGGGAAAGAAGGAAAGCTAAACCCGAGATATGTTGGACCGTATAAGATACTGGAGAGAGTCGGACAGACCGCCTACAAATTGGATTTGCCTACAAGTCTGACAGGAATCCACAATTTATTCCATGTATCTCAGCTTCGCAAGTGTTTCTTGGATGAGACAGAGGTTGTGCCTGTAGAAAAGATACCATTGGAACCGAATTTGACTTATGTTTTGAAGCCCGCTAAGATTCTATATAGGAAGTTTCAGGAATTAAGGAATAGGAAGATTCCTTTAGTGAAAGTCTTTTGGAAGGGACATGGGACATAAGAGGCAATCTGGGAGACAGAAGAGAAAACACAGAAGCATCACCCCGAGTTGTTTGCAATTACAGCGGAAGAATCTGAGGACAGATTCTCTTTAAGGAGGGGTGATTGTAACAGCATAAAATAGGGCCTGGATGAAAACGGTACGCTAAGGGCATTGGTAAAACATTTATAGACCGTGATCCAACTTTAAACCTTCATGCATTGTATTCTTACATGATCAAAGTGCTTATATGTAATCTGATAGTGTTTTAAGGGGGAATTCTTGACCTTTGATACAATTTACTATTCATAACCCGAGCCTACCTTGTTCATATTGCTACTCGAACCTTAGAGGTTCACAACTTATGTTTCCCAATCGTTTGAACTTGTTTCCCAAGCTCAGAGAGTCTTTCTTGAACCATAAGGGCATTTTTGGAACTTACCGATCAAAGTTACTATTCATCTAAAAATGAGCTTTTGATTCTGATATCTTTTCCTACCCAAGTTTATAGTCAAATCGATCCTTGAGTCGAGACGAGTCTTTTGAAATTATTGTTGACTTGGAAATCTATTTTGAGCTTTGTTTTATTGAAAATGTTTACGAAAACCCTAGTTCACTATTCCTTCTACAAATGGTTTTCATTCGAAAAATGTTTTCTCTTTGGATTTGCATTACTTGAGCTATTTCAAGATTTTTGAGATGTTTTACAGCCCTTGATTCAAACCCTAGCTTGAGATTTTGAAACGAACGTTTGTATGTGAGAATTCACTATTCATTCTACGTTTTCAACTTTTTATCGATAAAACGTTTCATAGTCGATATTGGTCTCAAAACGCTTCTCGATTTATTTTATGATTTTTCAAAATATTCCGGAGTTGAAAATCATTCCCGAAAGTCGTTTTACACTCGTGTTTAAGTTTAGGGTTCAAACTTTCTATACTTTGAACTAATGTATCTTTTAAACGGTAAATCCGATTTCGACGTATGAATAGGCGTTTCAAAGCTAATTTTTGTTCCAACGGAATGAGAAAACTTCCAGCCACTTATCCTCGAGCTCTAGCAGTGAAATTAACGAAAACCCCCCAGCAGCCCCTATTCTTGTTCCATGAATGATGAAGCTTCCAAGAGAAGCCATCAAGTTTTGCTCTCATACCCTTACCTTAACTTTTTTTCCAATGTGAGGGGCTTTTCTCCAACTATAAATAGAGGGCAAGAGGCATCACATTCTTTGCTCAAAGTTGTGTTAACAACACCCTTTCTCTCCCTCTCCTCCCCCTCTTGCCGTGAGCATCCCCCCCCCCCCCCTGAATAGGTTAGATGTTGTTTTATTTTATGCTATAGTTTTATGTTATGTTTTAGTTTAGTTTATGTTTTTATGTTATGGTATGTTTATATTATATTTAGGTTGGGTCTTAGGGTCTTCCCTAAGCCATATAGGATTTTATTTTATGCATTTATATATGATTTTTATGAAATGTTTGATTAGTTGTGCATATGTTTTAATTGTTTAGTATATGCTCGAATATGTTATGAAATGCTCTAGTATATGCTATGATCATGTGATATGGTTGTTATATTATGAGAATTGATGCATGATTATGGAATTTGAATTATGTTCAAGCATGCTAGCTAATAGAATAGTGATTACAATTAATTATGTCACAACTTGTTACATGTTGGCATTTAATTTAAATTGTTACATGTTACATGTTCTATGATCATGATATGATATGAATTATGTTGAGACATGTTCTTATATGGTTACATGATTCATGAATTATGAATTGAGCTTATGATATGTTATGGATTAATGGAATAGAGTCTTGATCATATGTTATACACTTTAATAGTGTCATATGTTAGAACCTAAGATAGAATAGTGTTTCATAACTTGATGTTATGCTTTAATTAGACCTCTTAACTATAGGTTATACCTTTAACCTAGATCACACTTAATTTAATAACATGAACTTGAAACTATAAGTTATAATCAAGATCATAATTGAATTAGGGTGTGTGCATGTCGTGTGTGTGTGTGTGTGTACGTGTGTGACGTGTGTGTGTTTTGTGTGCATGTCGTGTGTGTGTATAGTAAGGGTTTGACCCGACATGTGAATAGTAATCCTGAATAGTAATTTTGAATAGTGTTTTTGAATAGTAAAAATGAAATAAAACTTGTGCTTTCTTAATAGACATTTGCACCTAGGGTTTCCATATCCAGGGTCTAAAATGTGTTTTCTTTCGTGGACTTGTTTCATAACCTAAGGTTTTGCGATAGGATTCATAATTTGATTAATTCTTATTCGATTATAGTAAGATCATAGTCCCATGTTAAGAGTAACTCACTTTAACGTTTTCCTTTGTGTGTTACCTTTCTTGAATACCTTAAATGATATTACTCTCTTGTGTTACATGTTCCTTGTTCATTTGTTTCATGCATTTCATATGCATCATGTTAGCAGTGGGTCTTAGTTCTTAAGCTCACTTTAGTACACCACCTACAGGAGTTAAAGTCGAGCACTGGGATCTCCAGGGCACCATGTAATCTGTCTACCTATCTTTTGTTATTATTAGGTGAGGTGAAGTTAAAATGTTTTCAACTGGAACCACGATTATACTATCGTATTGTATGTTTTTGAAATTCAAAGCTGAACCTTATTTTGAACTATCCCTTTTATCGGGACATTCTTTTGAAAGGATCATTCATACTTTAATAGTATATCTTGATCTAAAGCACATGTTTTCCAAAGTTCTGCATTCTTGTTCAAAGACAGTTACATGTTCTGCATATGTTTTCAAAGTACAGTTTCACATGTTCATATGTTTTACAAGACAGCATCACATGTTTTACAGACAACATCACATGTTACAGTTACAGTTTCACATGTTAATAGTTAGCACCCGGAGTGGTACTTTGGTCACTGCTAATCTGAAATGCAAGCATACAGTTTACAGTTTGGGCCCGGCGGTTATGTGTAGAGGTGATGTTCGGGAGGTGTGTACTAACGACATCACTAATACCGGCCGCCACAATAGACAATTGACACCGACTTTTAACAGGAGGTTTGTTAAGTCAGGACAATCTGTCTGGGAATGGACCACAAATCTATTCCCATTACATGTTTACAGGTTGCCTAGGGCTAGCTACCCGAAGTGACAACCGGTGGAGGATGGTGCATGTCTGTATGTGTTGGTGTGGTATTGTTGACCTTGGTCCGATACTCTACTATATATGGAGTTATTGTTGATCCTGGTCCGATACTCTACTTCATCATGTTTTCTGGAGTAAGGTTGGAGAAGCCGAGCTTGCGGGTAAACTTCTGTTTCATGAATGATGGTTCATATTTGGAAAAGTTCACTGTACCCTATCCCGTTTCTAAAAGTATTATGAACCATCCATAGCATATGTGTGTGGGTGTGACAACATTCATAAAAGAGTTTTGAAACTTGTATTCTTTTACAAGTATTGCATTCGAACAGTTTCATCATTGAACTTGCTTCAAGTTCTTCATTCACAATTTGATTTCAATGGTTCTGTATCAATTCACGTTCTTTACTTATACTTTCTTTTAAGTATTCCCTCACTTAGTCCCTTTGACTAATACCTCTCCCGTTTTCTTGCCTCGTGGTTTCAGGTCTTGCAGCCGCAGTCTAGAGGTATCTTGAAGTTCTAGATGGTCATTTTTGTTTCAGTCAGGACTTATAGTATTTTGCTCTTTTGTGTCCTGCATATGTTATATGGCTGCATCACTATATGTTTTTGAATACTTGAGCATCTTTGTTATACTCTTTATGCTACTCTGCTACCGATACCTTGAACTCTGTTATATAGGTATCAATATGTAACTATGTTATATGTTCTGATATGACAAGTCTCTCTTACCGATCAATATGTTCTTGCTTGTTACATGCCATCACGCACATGTTTTGAAATGTTTTAAAATACTCTGATTTTCCGCTGCATAGCCACATCGTTATACATGTACAGTTCTGATTGATAGCCGTTTGCTGGTGTAGCACCCCAGACAGAGGATACCACATCCCCCGCACTAGGACCTAGATCCGGTCATGGAATAGGAAGTCCATGCCCGAATCCTAATCCCACACGGGTTTAAGTCTAAGTAGAACATAAAGTATAATCTCCAAATGCGAAAGGTAAATACATGACATAAATAGAGTATGCAACAAATGCATCCTATCACAAGTTAGGCTGACAAGCGTGACTCAGAAGACTCACTTCCGCCTAGCTCAAGCCAAAAGGAAACCTGCCAACTAAAAGATAAAACGAGGGGTCAGTCAACTGACTGAGTGAGGGGGCTAACGCACACCCGCACACTAGTATATATAGAGCATAGCACATAACAGAAGGGGGGAAACTCATGAACCGGGTATAAGGGGTTGCAAACCAAAACATTCGAAAACAAAGATATATTCATACTTAGAAAACATTTTTTCTGAAAGCCTTATTCCGATTCATGACTCCTATACAGATCATATCATATGCTCGGCGAGTACGAGCTTCCAACCTTCACTCCACATAACAGAACAAAACGGAAATACAGAAATAAATCCCTCCTCAACTCCAATGATGGAAGGGCCACGCGTTGGCCCTAACCATCCAGAACAAACATATCACAAGGGGTTACAAACCCACAAGTGCCCTCCCGGCTGTACACCGAAGGCTCAAGATATCACGCCTCCCCTATCTCCCTGAGTCGCCCAATGATATCTCAAATGGATCTACGCACATGGTCAAACCCCGACGGCCCTAACCGTTCCAGGGACTCCATTACCCGTAGCTCCTCGGATCCATAAACAAACAGACAGACAGATGCCAATATTTCATGGCTAACTCGCTACAGAAACATAACATAACTGAATTACCCAAAATTGCTTGCATATCCCTTATTAATTAATTTTTTTCCAAAACCAAGGATGGTCCACAAGGTCATAATCATATCATATCCAACACGTATCTAATCATATATAGTACATAATCGCATGCAAGGATTAAAATCATCATATTAAGGTCATAGGTCGCTTAAATATACAAAAATCCTAAACCTCACCTTGTACTTGAAGAAAAGAGAGTGGAAACTGGACACCACTAAGCCTCGGGCTCACCACCACCAAAGTCCTTGAAACAAACAAACATACAAAAACCCCAAGACTTAGACTCTAAATGAACCAATTAAGACCCACGGCAAACATGTAAACATGAATGAAATGCATTATGAAATGATATGCATCACATAGGTCGCGTAACATAGCATAAGACATGTATTTATAATAAATTATACAATAAAAATGAAGTACTAAAGTTTAGAACATAAATTAAAGTTATAGCATAGCATATAATACACAAAACAACTCAAAAGCTAAGATGAACAATCTCAATTCATATCATTCTTAAGGTTAGATAACACATTTATAAGGTATAAAGATATTCGAACACTTTCGATAATTAACCAAGTAGCAATTACTCTAAAAAAGAAATTGGATACAAAACATTAATGCTGTCAAGGAAAAACATAAGCAGGGGTTGCCTAAAATTTCTCATTTCCATATTTAGAATTTACAATTACATCACCACCCGAAAAAATATATCATTAATATTTAAAATAATGCATTTTGTCATTAAAATAATGCATGTATTTGGTGAATGAAATAAAATAATAAATAAAAGAAAAGAAGAGATCGAGACTCACTTTACCATTTCAAATTCATTCTCATACTCAATATTTAATGCACGTTCTTCGGCACACATTGAATCAATTACTAAATAGTGCATCTAATATTAGACAATGGCATGCATTAACAAATTTAAATTCAAGAATTCAATTAGGGGCATGCATTAACTATTAAATTCAAGAATCAACACCCACTAAACGAAATGAAGGTAGCATGATAATAATTCCACGTAAATTCTAAATTCTAAGTAATCATTACATTTATTATCATTAATTACGCATGTTGGGCATTAAAATTCAAGAATTCCAAATTCAATTTAATGAAATGAAGCAACATGTAACGTGATGGTGGCGGACAAAAAAAAAACAGAGGTACTTTTGCTACCTAAATTCTCAATTCCAAGCAATCATTACAGCTCTTGTTAATTGAGTCAAGTTGGCATTAATTCAAGAGTTCCTAATCCTCTTTTAACCTTTCATTTCAGTTAATGAAATTGTTATGTTCTAATTCTTACAACAAGAAAGCGGACGCACTTAGGATTATTAATTTCAAGCCTTGGATAATTAATATACACACCAACACCGAAACTTTACTGTAAGATATTTATAAGCAATATGTATTTGGCAATTTTTCTTTGAGCATTAATGGCGGACCAAAAAAAAAGGGCTTTCTAATTCTTCTGACCAACGAACGAAACAAAGAAATTCCAAAGCAGCTAACTAGTAAATATGTATACATTTAAATTGAGATCTCAGCCGTGAATCAACCGATAAATTCGAACCATTGTACAATATGAAGAGATTTTCGTAAATGGCATAAGGCAAACTTCAGAAACCCAATCATTTTCCTTGCATAGATATACACAAATACGACATGGAGTACATATATTCATGCTCAAGATTCAAAAATAGAAATGAAATTCTCATCAAGGAAAAATCGTTGCTTACCTTGACTCTTGAAATGATGAAGAAACGAGGGAGATATGAGCTCTTGAAAGTGTGGGAAAGTCTTAGATCTTCATCCTCCTTTGAAACCTTCCATAAATGATATAATTTGTGTGAAATGAAGTTTGAAAAGAAGCTAGGTTAGGGTTTCAAGGTATATATATATGGTGGCTAAAGGTTTCATTAGGGTTTGGACCCAAATAAGTGACTTTTGGCCCAATAGGTCATATTTAAAGGTTTAATGTCCAAACGGCTTTCGAAAAATAAGGAATCAATTTCATTGGATCCGAATCACCGAATCGAGTCCAATGGTGGTGTCAGAATTCGAATTCGAGTTCCCGAGCTCATATCGGTTCCAAACGCACCCTAAATTACCTAATTTAAATTAGGCCCAAAACTCCCAAAATTGCAATAGGCCCAAGTCCTATTTTACAATTCAACTCTAACATATAAATTAAATTCATGCAAGGTATAAATCATGTCAAATCATAAAATTCCAAGTATGCACTTTAATCAATTTAAACAATATAATCAAATCTTAGTTGGAAATTAAGACACATAATAAGGATGTAAATCACGTAAATGCATAAGTAAACACTCTCGCGACGCCATACCTGAACGGATAATCGGACGGGACGTCACAACCTCCCCCCCTCAGGAGAACCTGGTCCCCAGGTTCCTTGCTCCGCTCGGAACAAATCTGGATACAACTTCCTCATCTTCTCCTCGGTCTCCCAAGTGGACTCTTCGGATTTCTGATCTCTCTACAACACTCTGACCAAGGGAATTTGTCGGTTCCTCAACTCTTGCATCTTTCGATCCTGAATCTCAACCGGATGTTTCAATCGTCAAATCAGACTCAAGTTCTACCTCTTCAATCGAAAGAATGGTTGTCTCATCGGGATAATACTTTCGAAGCTGCGAAACATGGAACACGTTGTGTATCCCGGTCAACCTCGGCGGAAGATCCAACCTATATGCCACCTCTCCAATCCGTTCCAAGATCTCAAACGGTCCAAGGTATCGTGGATTCAACTTTCCACCCTTACCAATGCGAGAGAAGCCTTTCCTAGAAGATGCGATCTCCAACCTCGAACTCAAGGGGCCTCCTCCTCTTATCACCATAACTCTTCTGACGATCCTGAGCTACCTTCATTCTTTGTTGAATCAACTTAACTTTGGCAATAGTTTTCTCAATCTTTGCCGGAGGCCTTGCTCTTTCGAACTTATCCCCTTCTGTCCAACGCCACTCCTCAATATCCCAATAGAGAGGCGACTTACACTTTCTTCCATAAAGTGCCTCGTAAGGAGCCATGCTAATTGAAGGCTGATAACTATTGTTGTAGGCGAACTCAACCAGAGCTAAAAGCTTATCCCACTTATCCTTGAAATCCAACGCACAAGCTCTCAACATATCCTCAAGATACTTAATCAACCTCTCTGATTGTCCATCTGTTTGAGGATGCGAAGTGGTGCTAAACTTAAGTCTCGTACCCAAACACTTCTGAAGATCCTTCCAGAACTTAGCTGTAAACCATGGGTTACGATCTGAAACAATGCTAGCTGGAACTCCATGTAATCTCACAATCTCATTACAATACAAATCTGCTAGTTTAGGCACCTTGTCACTCAACCGAACCTTGAGAAAATGGGCAGACTTGGTAAGTCGATCAATCACAACCCATATCCCATCATAACCTCTCCTAGACCTTGGCAAGCCGGACACAAAGTCCATTGTCACTTGCTCCCACTTCCATTCGGGAATCGGAAGTGGTTGGAGAGTTTCTCCCGATTTTTGGTGTTCTGCTTTCAGCATCTGACATGTTAGACATCGTTGCACGAAGTTCGCGGCATCCCTCTTCATGCCACTCCACCAATACAATTCCTTCAAATCTCGGTATATCTTAGTACCACCGGGGTGAATGGAATAACCAGAGCGATGCGCCTCCTCAAGTATTACCCTCTTGAGCTGGTTAGGCACACACACTCTCGCCTTGAACCTGAACAGACCCCAATCATCAAACCCAAACTTAGTGTTCGGATCGACCCTTGATCGTGCTACCAATTTCTAAATCTCTGCATCCGTAGACTTAGCATCAATCAATCTCTGTTTCAAGTCAGGCTAAACTGTGATATTAGCTAAACAAGCCACTGAAACTATAAACTCTGAACCCTGTCCTGAAGACTCTGCCAACAAACCGAAAACACTCGCTTTCCTGCTCAAAACATCAGCAACTACATTTACCTTACCGGGGTGGTACTGGATCGCGCAGTCATAGTCCTCCAGAAACTCCACCCAACACCTCTGTCTATTGTTAAGTTCCTTATGAGTAAAGAGATACTTGAGGCTCTTATGATCAGTGAACACCTCAAAAGTAGCACCATAGAGGTAATGGCACCACTTAGCCAAATCAAACACGACTGTTGCAAGCTCAAGATCATGAGTGGGGTAGTTCTTCTCATGTTCTTTCAACTTCCTTGAGGCATAGGCTACAACTCGACCATTCTGCATCAACACACATCCGAGACCTTCCTTAGATGCATCCGTGTAAACCACATTTCCCTCAATACCCTCGGGTAGGGTAAGAACTGGTGCCGTAGTCAATCTCTCTTTCAAAGTCTGAAAACTCTTCTCGCACCTTTCATCCCACTCATAACTTACCTTTTTTAGTGTCAACCGAGTCAATGGGACTGCAATCTTAGAGAAATCCTTCACAAACCTCCTGTAATAACCCGCTAACCCAAGGAAACTTCTCACCTCGGAGGCATTCCTCGGCCTCTCCCACTATGACACAGTCTCAATCTTGGATGGATCAACTTCAATTCCATTGCCTGAGATGATGTGACCTAGGAATGTGACTCTGTCGATCCAAAACTCGCACTTGCTAAACTTAGCATAAAGCTTGTGCTCTCTCAAAGTCTCCAAGACAATATGAAGATGTTGTGCGTGCTCCTCAGTGGACCTCGAATACACCAAGATATCATCTATAAAGATCACCACGAACTTATCAAGGAATGGTCTAAACACTCGGTGCATCATGTCCATGAACACAACAGGGGCGTTAGTCAACCCGAACGGCATAACCACGAACTCAAAATGTTCATACCGGGTATTGAACTCGGTCTTAGGGATATCCTCCTCCTTGATTCGTAACTGATAGTAACCTTGTCTCAAATCCAACTTAGAGTATACCCGCGAACCCTGCAAGTGATCAAACAACTACTCGATATGAGGCAACGGATACTTGTTCTTCACTGTCATCCTATTCAGCTCACGGTAGTCTATGCACATCCGTAACGTTCCATCTTTCTTCTTCACAAACAGAACGGGAGCACCCCACGGAGAAGTGCTCGGACGAATGTAAACACATGCCAAAAGCTCATCAAGCTAGGGCTTCAACTCCTTCAGCTCGGCGGGAGCCATCCTGTAAGGCATCTTTGAAAAGGGCTCAGCTCCGGGATAGAGGTCTACTACAAACTCGATGTCCCTATCGGGTGGTAAAGACCCCAAACTCTCAGGGAACACCTCGAGAAAGTCTCGTACGACCTCAGTCTCCTCAAGTTTAGCCTGATCCTTTGGTTTATTGAGAAGGTAGGCTACAAAACCTGTCGCACCGTCCCGGACGAGCTTACTTGCCTCAACAAAGGACACAAACGGACTGGACTTCAACCTCTCACCCGTAAACATAACTGTACCAAACGAAACCTTCTTCTCCCGATAATCCATCACTGCCCAGTGTCGATAGAGCCAATCTATCCCAAGGATTGCTCCATACCTCTTCATCGGCATCTCTATCGAATCTGCTGGAAAGACTCGGCCCTCAGAACTCACCGGGCACTCACGAAACACTAGGTCCGTCTCCAAGCTCCCCCCCCCCCCCCCCCCGCGGCAAAGGGGAACTCACCACATATACATGCGCAGATAGCTCAGCAATCAAAGGCAAAGAAGCAACAACATCCCGGGAAATAAAAGAATGTGTAGCCCCGGGATCGAATAATGCATGTAATGATATGCCATGTATATGTATTGTACCTTCCACCACGACATTCTGATCAACCTCTGCTGCTTCCTCCTCCCCAACGAGAGCATATGCACGAGCCTAAATAGCTGGCTTCTTCTTCGGACATGTATCTATCTTGTGATCAGCAGCCCCACAAGCTAAGCATCTACCCAAGTATCTCCAACACCTCTCTAATAGATGAGGGCCCTGACAGTGAGAGCAACGGGCCTGAGCTGGGGCCGGTAAAGCTGGAGGTGCTGCAGTAGCTCGGGGCTTCTTACTAAGAAAGCCCTGTGGTTAGAAAGTAGAAACGGGGGTAGTAGTCACAACGGGTCTCTTACCTGAACATGAACCCGAACCAGAACTGCCCTCTGAGTAACTTGAACCCAAGTACTCACATCTGCAGCCTGAAGTGCCATCTAAATATTCTCTCTAAGCCCATGAAGAAAGTGACGGGCTTTGTGCCTATCAATATCAGTGATATGGGTAGCATACGGTGCAAGCCTCTCGAACTCCAGAACATACTCCTCCACTGTCCTAGATCCCTGCTTCAAATCCATAAACTCCTGAAGTCGGCGATCCTGTGCGCTAGCAGGAATGTACTTCTCCTGGAACTCATGCACAAAAGTCTCCCAGTTAAACTCCTCTCCAGCCCTCTCCAACCTGGAAAGAACGCCCTTGAGCCAATTGGCTATCTACCCCTGAATGAAACGAGCAGTGCAAACAGCCTTATCCTGAGAACTCCCTGGGCAAATCTCCCAAATACCACTGATCTCAGCTAACCACTCCTCAGCCTTGATATCATCTCCTCCAAACCACTTAGGAGGGTGGTTGTTCTGAAACTCCCTATGCACAGCTGAGATAGCGCCATTTTGACTATCAACGGGTGGGGTCTATTGCCTCTGATTCTGTTGCAACTGATTGAGAAGTGCCTGAACAATGTTCTCCGCATTCAGTGGGGGTGGCGGAGGCGGATTCGGTGCATCCGGGGAAACCTCTCTATCACGGCGTCTAGGAGGTATCCTGAAATTCCAAGATTTAAGCAATATGGGTGCATGCGGATTAGTATATGTTTATGTACACAAGTATTAGAATTAAGCAAGTATTCAAGCAAATGAGTCATATAACCACATTGTCCTATTCCATACAATCTAGACAGACTCAACATGACTCTAAAGCTCAGTTTTGCAACCTAGAGCTCTGATACCACTTAAGGATGTAGCACCCCAGACGGAGGATACCACATCCCCCGCACTAGGACCCAGATCCGGTCATGAAATAGGAAGTCCATGCCCGAATCCGAATCATAGTGAACGGGAGACCAACTCACACTCTAGGCTAGGCGGATCTAACTCGACAAACTCAAAGCGTTGAAGCAATTTAAACAATCATCAACAGATAGCGGAAGCAAGTAAATCAACATACAAATAAGTGACGGGTTCAACTAGCATAGATACCTAGTCCCGAAAATCATATCATCATAACATAATAATCCAACATAAGTAATAGCAAAGTATCTAACAACAGCCAAGTACTAAAATACTAACCCCACACGGGTTTAAGTCTTAAGTAGAACATAAAGTATAATCTCCAAATGCGAAAGGTAAATACATGACATAAATAGAGTATGCGACAAATGCATCCTATCACAAGCTAGGCTGACAAGCGTGACTCAGAAAACTCACTTCCGCCTAGCTCAAGCCAATAGGAAACCTGCCAACTAAAAGATAAAACGAGGGGTCAGTCAACTGACTGAGTGAGGGCCCGCACACTAGTATATATAGAGCATAGCATATAACAGAAGGGGGGAAACTCATGAACCGGGTATAAGGGGTTGCAAACCAAAACATTCGAAAACAAAGATATATTCATACTTAGAAAACATTTTTTCTGAAAGCCTTACTCCGATTCTTGACTCCTATACAGATCATATCATATGCTCTGCGAGTACGAGCTTCCAACCTTCATTCCACATAACAGAACAAAACAGAAATACATAAATAAATCCCTCCTCAACTCCAATGATGGAAGAGGCACGCGTTGGCCCTAACCATCCAGAACAAACATATCACAAGGGGTTGCGAACCCACAAGTGCCCTTCCCGGCTGTACACCGAAGGCTCAAGATATCACGCCTCCCCTATCTCACTGAGTTGCGCAATCATATCTCAAATGGATCTACGCATATGGTCAAACCCCGACGGCCCTAACCGATCTGGGGACTCCATTACCCGTAGCTCCTCGGATCCATAAACAAACAGACAGACAGATGCCAATATTTCATGGCCAACTCGCTACAGAAACATAACATGACTGAATTTTCCAAAATAGCTTACATACCCCTTATTAATTAATTTTTTTCCAAAACCAAGGATGGTCCACAAGGTCATAATCATATCATATCCAACACGTATCTAATCATATATAGTACATAATCGCATACAAGGATTGAAATCATCATATTAAGGTCATAGGTCGCTTAAATATACAAAAATCCTAAACCTCACCTTGTACTTGAAGAAAAGAGAGTGGAAACCGGACACCACTAAGCCTCGGGCTCACCACCACCAAAGTCCTTGAAACAAACAAACATACAAAAATCCCAAGACTTAGACTCTAAATGAACCAATTAAGACGCACGACAAACATGTAAACATGAATGAAATGCATTATGAAATGATATTCATCACATAGGTCACGTAACATAGCATAAGACATGTATTTATAATAAATTATACAATAAAAATGAAGTACTAAAGTTTAGAACATAAATTAAAGTCATAGCATAGCATATAATACACAAAACAACTCAAAAGCTAAGACGAACAATCTCAATTCATATCATTCTTAAGGTTAGATAACACATTTATAAGGTATAAAGATATTCGAACACTTTCGATAATTAACCAAGTAGCAATACTTTCAAATTCATTCTCATACTCAATATTTAATGCACGTTCTTCGGCACACATTGAATCAATTACTAAATAGTGCATCTAATATTAGACAATGGCATGCATTAACAAATTTAAATTCAAGAATTCAATTAGCGGCATGCATTAACTATTAAATTCAAGAATCAACACCCATTAAACGAAATGAAGGTAGCATGATATTAATTCCACCTAAATTCTAAATTCTAAGTAATCATTACATTTATTATCATTAATTATGCATGTTGGGCATTAAAATTCAAGAATTCCAAATTCAATTTAATGAAATGAAGTAACATGTAACGTGATGGTGGCGGACAAAAAAAAAAAAAACAGAGGTGCTTTTGCTACCTAAATTCTCAATTCCAAGCAATCATTACAGCTCTTATTAATTGAGTCAAGTTGGCATTAATTCAAGAGTTCCTAATCCCCTTTTAACCTTTCATTTCAGTTAATGGAATTGTTATGTTCTAATTCTTGCAGCAAGAAGACGGACGCACTCAGGATTTTTAATTTCAAGCCTTAGATAATTAATATACACACCAACACTGAAACTTTACTATAAGATATTTATAAGCAATATGTATTTGGCAATTTTTCTTTGAGCATTAATGGCGGACCAAAAAAAAAGGGCTTTCCAATTCTACTGACCAATGAACGAAACAAAGAAATTCCAAAGCAGCTAACTAGTAAATATGTATACATTTAAATTGAGATCTCAGCCGTGAATCAACCGATAAATTCGAACCACTGTACAATATGAAGAGATTTTCGTAAATGGCATAAGGCAAACTTCAGAAACCCAATCATTTTCCTTGCATAGATATATACAAATACAACATGGAGTACATATATTCATGCTCAAGATTCAAAAATAGAAATGAAATTCTCATCAAGGAAAAATCGTTGCTTACCTTGGCTCTTGAAATGATGAAGAAACGAGGGAGACATGCACTCTTGAAAGTGTGGAAAAGTCTTAGATCTTCATCCTCCTTTGAAGCCCTCTATGAATGATATAATTTGTGTGAAATGAAGTTTGAAAAGAAGCTAGGTTAGGGTTTCAAGGTATATATATATGGTGGCTAAAGGTTTCATTAGGGTTTGGGTCCAAATAAGTGACTTTTGGCCCAATAGGTCATATTTAAAAGGTTTAATGTCCAAACTGGTTTCGAAAAATAAGGAATCAATTTCATTGGATCCAAATCATTGAATCGAGTCCAATGGTGGTGTCGAAATTCGAATTCGAATTCCCGAGCTCATATTGGTTCCAAACGCACCGTAAATTACCTTATTTAAATTAGGCCCAAAACTCCCAAAATTGCAATAGGCCCAAGTCCTATTTTACAATTCAACTCCAACATATAAATTAAATTCATGCAATGTATAAATCGTGTCAAATCATAAAATTCCAAGTATGCACTTTAATCAATTTAAACCCAAATCATAGTTGGAAATTAAGACACATAATAAGGATGTAAATCACGTAAATGCATAAGTAAACACTCTCGTGACGCCATACCTGAACGGATAATCGGACGGGGCGTCACAGCTGAAGTGTTTCTTGAGTGATGGCTCTCACCATTACTTGAGAGGTGCTTCAATGTGGGGGTTGAGACGTCGCTCTCCTCATGTTCTGGTATGGGTGGGGACGTTACAGTGTGTTCTCGAGAGAATCTCCTCGTAAGGGATTTGCACGAATTGGGCAAGGAGGGAAGTTGAACCCTCGTTATCTAGGCCCTTTCGAAATTCTAGAGAAAGTTGGAGAAGTTGCTTACCGATTGGACCTACCTCCAAATCTCACCGGGGTCCACAATGTCTTCCATGTGTCTCAGTTGAGGAAGTACTATCCCGATGATTCAGAGATCCTTCCCCTTGATGAAGTTGAGGTTGAACCAGATTTAACCTTTGTCCAGAAGACGGTTAAGATTTTGGATCGAAAGTTTCAAGAATTGAGAAACCGGCATATCCCTTTGGTTAAAGTTTTGTGGAGCAGTGACAAGACCGAAGAACCCATTTGGGAAACGGAGGACAAGATGAAGAAGTTTCATCCAGAGTTGTTTCCAGATGAGCAGTGAATCTGGGGACGATTCTTTTAAGGGGAGGAGGTTGTGACACCCCGATTTCTCGACCGTACAAGTACACGCGCCATGCGTGAGAGTTTTGAGAATTAGGTTTATTTAATTCCTTTCGTTTATTTAATTGTGTGATTTAATTCTTTCAATTCGATTGCTTATGCATTTTAAGTTTTTAAGTTATTTCTTTCGCAAATTTATTTTGTAAATTATGTCTTTTAATTCTCCGAGCATGCCTGAGTGTTTATTTATTTCATACTCGTAAGAATTTTAACTAATTGTCCTTAATTGGGAGATTTGTCAACTTCTGGGATTTAATTGAAAATCTTATAAGGACTATTTTGCCACATACATAACATTTCATACTTGATTGCATGAATTTAAATTTGTTGAGGACCAAAGTGCAAATTCTTTCTTTTTCTCCCACATATATCGATATATACATACATATCCTTCATCTTCTTCATCTCATTATACAAGAGCAAGACAAGGCCAAATTTCTTCCCTCTTTTCTTCCCCTTCAACCGAGCCAAACAAGGAAGCAAGGGACCAAGATTTCATCCATTTTTCTTCAAGTAATCAAGCTACAAGACCTTTTCTTCATCCTTCCCCTTCATCTCATTCATCATCAAGAGGGTTCTCAGGAGGATGTCGAACACGTCGAGTAGGGTTTGAGGAGTCCTTGTTCTTCCCTTTTTGTCTGGTACAGGTGAGGAATTGTTAGGATATATATATATATCAACCCTACAATCTCTTATGTGAATTTCTGGCAAAAATTTATACTCTATTTATACTTGATTCCTTAAACGAACTTATGTTTTCAAAATGAAACCAAACGTTGATCCTATCCTGTTTTGGCGAGACTACTGCACGTACTAGGGCCCAGGGACTTGTGTATTGAGGGAACCGAGAAAGCACGGGCTGACGGCCACCTTCTTGCACAAGTTCCACCTACTAGGACCGACCCGGAGGTTCACCAGGAGGTTTGGTGAACCAATGGGACTCCGGTCTATGGGATTCATGTACCCATTGATCACTGTTACTGGGTGGTAAGGGCTAGCTACCCGAGCCACCAACCCGGAGGAAAAGGGAGTAATTGTGCACCTGAATTGAATCATGTAACCAAGCGAAACCTAATAAATCGCATGAACACCTAATAACTTATCTTGTACACTAAAGGAGTAAGGTTAGAGATTGCTCACTCGCCGAGCCACTGGATCACTTTCCTGAAATAAATGGTTAAAGTTGTAATTCCATACATTGAAAGACATATTTTACTTTTGTTCGGAAAACCTTGTATGGAATTATGGCTCGCATGACTTTATCGCTTTATATATCTTATTTATGTCATTCACTTAGTCTTGTAGAGACTGATCCCTCCTTTCTTTGTCCCTTAGGTTTTCCTTGCAGGTGTAGCTAGGCGGGAAATTGCTTTACTTATTGTAATTTCGTGTCTAGCTCGTGTCTCATGGTTGTTGTACCCCACACTCATATTATCTTTTAATTTGTTATGTATTTTGATTAGGCTGTGCAGGCCATATACTCTTGTTCTCTTGGAGATATACTTGATCTTGTGAATATTGTATATTCTATCGGTCTTGCTATGTCATAGCTTCCGCGTTCTTGATTATACTCTTGGATATATTCTATTTGGATGCATGAATGGTTGGTACAGGGTTAGCCTCCCGCCTAGCCAGGGCCCGTGTCGTGTCTCCGCTCGCTAGGATTGGGCTTGTATGCGGACTATATTCGTATATGAGCTTGGTTTTAGTGCAGGGGATGTGGGGCCCACGCTAGGGCATCACACTTTGATTCCATTTAATCTCGTCTTGTTGGGAATAGTGCCCTGTAAATTCAATTTGTTGAATTAATTAAACTGAATTTACACAAGTTATGAGTATTTCACATATTAATAATTAATAACGTGTGATGGTATTCTTATATGAAATGTGTTTCATAGGAAAAGACTTTGAATACCGAAATCACGTGTTATTAAAGTTCTAGTCGGTAAGATAAGAATATGTTCTTATCAAGACTATAACGTGGTTATATAAGATGATTAGTCTTTCGTCATAGGGAATGGTGATTCCAATTATAACACGTTGATGATTTTCAACAGGATTGGAAATATCGAACTGGACCACTGAGATTATTTATTTTATACTGCTATCTAAAATGAATAAAATCTCAGGAAGCATTGTACTCTTAATCCTGACAATATTTCGGCTTTAGGCATGTAGTGTTAGTCACTGTAACATACTTGAAGTGAGGTCTCGGTAACAGGTGGCCAAAATACTTTGTATGATTCGGTGACAACATGAAATGTGCTAAAGAGTTATATTGATTGAGGAATCTGTGGCCTTGCTGGAAGGTAAGAGATATCCTTGAAACAGATTTGCAAAAGTTTGAATTAAGACTTTGGCCAAAGCACTTCGAGTGATACGTCACCGAAGTTGTATGATGAATGTGTTTCACATACAGAGAATTTGAACTTAAGGCAAATCAATAAATTTCAAATTAGAGATGAAAAATAAATGATAGTAGTTGCAATTTATTTTTCATGGATATCTACACGGAGGAGTAAAATGCGAAATTATTCTAGATCGAGAAATTCGTGAATAATTTAATTAATTTTAGAGTGCAACAATATTTATTTAGTGGAATTAAATATTGTTAAACGGTAATTAATTATTATCATGAGATGATAATATATTAATCCGTTTGGAGCTAAAATTAATTAGTCCTGCAGGTCCCCCTGCAAGCCCCAAATTGAAAACCCAAAGAGAAAATATTAAAAGGAGAAAGAGAAATGAAATTTTCAAAGTGTTTGAAAATAGCCAAGGGATTTATTTTAAGAAAATAAATCAAGTTCCAAAGAGTTGGAAATGCCCGGAATTTTATTTTGGAGAAAATAAAATTTTAATTAAAAAAAAAAAAAAAAAAAAAAAGGGAAAAAGTGACGTGGCATTTTGCTGACGTGGCGCTGACGTGGCAACTGATGTGTCACGCCACGTCAGCGGGTTGGGCCCCAACTGGCGCTGACGCAGCGCCGCGTGGCGCGCCATGTGGATGGCTGAGATTGCGCCACGCCATCGCAAACGGACGGTCCAGATTCGATTTGGGCTGGGCCGGTCAAACGGGTCGGATAGTCCGGTCAAACGGGTCGGTTTCGGATAGGGTCGGTCGGGTCTGGTCCGGGTCGGAGCAGACCCGGACACGTGGCGAATTCTGGCGGACTGTGCGTGGAAGCACACGCGCCAACCAATTGGCCGGCGCGTGGGGGCGCGTGAAGCCACGTGGCGGCGCGTGGTTGGCGGCGGCGTGTTCACGGCGGAGAGTCCTGCCACGTGGCGTGATCGGATTGGTCAATTTGTACGCGGTTTGCACACGGTTTGCATAATGACCAAATTGCCCT
The DNA here is from genome assembly GCA_037501455.1 of Lantana camara. Lineage (NCBI taxonomy): Eukaryota > Viridiplantae > Streptophyta > Magnoliopsida > Lamiales > Verbenaceae > Lantana > Lantana camara. Next base: position 59,717,259 of record CM074857.1, on the reverse strand, counting down.
TCATTTTGTGCTTAAAAAGACCAAAATGCCCTCCAATCTATCCCTATAAATAGGCTGACCCCTTGGCTCATTTGATATGAAATTTTCGGCCAAAAAATTTTGGCTGATTGGAGAAACTTTCTCTCTCTCTCTCTAGTTTGTTTAATTAATCCTTTAATTAAGGATTAATTAATATATAATTAGGTGGTTATATAATTAATATATAATCCGCTTAATTATTAGAAAATTAGGGAATTTTCTAGTCTAGAAAAATGATTTGTTCTAGAAAATATTTTCTCGAGTATTTAGAGAAATACTTTCGGAGCCCACTCTCCGAGGGTGTCCCTGGGGTTATTGCAGGGAAGCTCTGCCGGTCTCACGAGTGGGCAAGGAGCTGGAAAAATGCCGTTAGATAGCCATGATTGCAGTACGGTAATATTTTACAGTTATATTATTTTAAGCATGATAAATTATGTGCTCTTAAGTGTTAATTGCATGTCAGATATTTATCTGCTTAAGTGATTTAAAATTTATTATCAATTGCATGTATATACTTGAGTAGATCCGGCTAAGTCTTCCGCTATTGTATTAAAATGTTTTAGAAATATTTTAATACTTGTATTATAGTAAAAAATTTTAAAATGTGGTCTCGGACCGCTACTGTTGTGGGCCCGCATCCCAGCAACTGGTATCAGAGCCGTACTCTAGATATATACATGCATTGATATGATGCATGTGATGCATAATTTTAAATCTGATACTGTGAACGTAAATTCTGTCAAAGAAGACTGGTTTTTAAGTGGGACCGTTTGTGACCCCTCCAGTGTTTCTGGGAATTTACGTGGAATGGTAATTTTTTGGGAATCGATTTCAATAATCTTCCTGGTTAATTACCGAATCAGTAAACATGATTTAAATTATGAGATAATTTATTTATAACATGTTTACTTTATGCCATTTATTTTAAGCATGATAATTATGTGATAATTATAACAGCATGCTTAATTGATTTAATTTATGGCATATTTATTTTGTGTCATTTAAATTTTTAAGCATGATAATTATGTGATAATTATACCAACCTGCTTAATTGATTTAATTTATGACATATTCATTTTATGTCATTTAAAATTTTAAGCATGATAATTATGTGATAATTATATGAAAACATGCTTAATTATTTTATTTTATGGCATGATCATGATAATATGAGATATTATGTTATTTACAATTATGCGTATTTTATTTAATGTGATTAAATAAATAATGTTTAATAGAGATTGAACGAGATGCATAATTGGACTAATATTTTTCGGCCTAATTAATAAATTGTTATTATTGCCTTAAAATATTATTATTGGGATTTTAAATATGATTTAGTAATCCTAGTGGGAGGGTATTAATTAGATTAATTACTTCCAACAATAAGACGCCAAAAGTGATTATTAAATAATCAACAGATAATCCACACCTTTTAAAAATTCAAGTGGGAGCGAGATGAAAAGAGTTGGATTCTCACGGCCTCCATTACCCGTCTATAGTATAGTGGATGTATACTACTCCCTTCGGCGGGTATATATTCGCGGTATACAAGATTAGACTTCTACGGATAGAATGAAATACGGGGAAGTCAGCTCGACCACGCCTCCGTGGAGTGTCTTGACCTACTCGTACGGACTTCTAGGTAATGGTACACACTTGACTAAGTAATGTATTAACCTCCCTTCGGAGCTATGTTACATTTACTTAGAGGCCAAGGGTTGACGTGGTGGATTGACATTGTTTGGTAAGAGTTACCTAGATGACATGTTAAATTAAGAATAGTTCTTGCTTTTCTAAGCGGTTTTCGACCTCGCCTCCGGGAAGTCAACTGCAGTTAGTTAAGTCACCATTGCGTAAACCAAAATGCTTACGTGGTTTTCATTTATTGGTTGGACGCAGAAGAAAGTGAAATACATAATCATAACTTGCATTTATTTATTTATTTCAGTTTTATAATTACGATCTCTCTTAGCCCACTCCAAACTGTATGTCTATAAGGAAATAGGCTAGTAAGGGTTCAACTACGCTGACTAAGTAATAAATCTTGACATCGTGTTGGGACACGAAAGTTTACGTACTCACTGAACGTTATCCGAAAATTTCGGAAACTACAACCAATCAGGATTAGAAAGACATTTATTCTAAATAGATCAAGTGTGATGATCTGGCTAGTCTTATATCCTGACATTTGTTTTAAATGTTCTTGAGCATCAAACACATGAGATGTCTACTGATAAGAACATGTGTTGAAGACAGAGTCGTACGTAGGTACGAGCCATGAAAACGGTTGTCAGTTAAAGATGTTTGAAGGATCACTGTTTCATAATCATATTATGAATATGATAGCTAATCTGAATGAGATTGAAAGCCTCTGTGCTTAAAGAGACAATCTTAACAGATAGGATACGATCCTATACTCTCTGCCTAAGTCATTTGAACATTCAAGATTATTTTAAATAATTTTTTAAAACCAATGAACGACCTCAATGTGGCAGAAAGGGTGATATAGACTAAGGGAAAAGTTCTCTTTAATCAGACATCAAGATCCACGGGCTAGAAAGCCAATAAGTGGAAGAAATAAAAGGAAAAGTTCCCAATCTAAGGTTCAGAAATAGAAAGTCAAAATCCGACAATGGAAAAGTGTTTCTATTTCGGTGGTAACGGGTATTGGAAAAAGAAATTATCCAAAATACTTAGTATGTCTGTTTGTTATACCGTTTAGATAAGATATGAAGATATCTTACTCGTTGAAAATATGTTTAGTTGAAAATTCACCGGACTCCTGGTGTGTGAACTTGAGATCAACTAATCATATTTGCAAGTCATTGCGAAGATTCAAACTAACCAGGAAGTTTGAAAAACGGCTAACACACAACTACTGCTCGGGGATAATACAAGTGTAATTGTATTAGCAGTAAGGACTATAAAGTCGTATTTTGGCAATAGGGTTTTTAATATTATACGTGCCATATAAACAGAAATTTAATTTCAGTGGGTTATTTGATAACTAATAGTTTAATTGTTTGTTTTGAACAAAAGTTTACCACTAAGCAAAATAAAAGGTTTATTTGCTCTGGCACAATAAAAGATGGTCTTTTATACCTCAATGAAAACCCTAATTCAAGTTTGACAGTAAGAAACTTGACTTACCATCTAAGAAGAAAAACTTCTTTGTGGCACCTATCTATTGGTCAATTGAATCTGAATAGGATCCAAAGACTGATTGTTGAGTCCTATTGACTTGAAAATAGTATCAATCTGCGAATCCTATTTAGAAGGTTAAAATGACCAAGAAACCTTTTTGAGACAAAAGGTATTTAAGCCATGAAGTTGCTTGTGTCAGTTCATACGGATATGTGATCCTATGATTATTCAAGCAAGAGGAAGTTTTGGATATTTCATCATTCGTTTGAATGATTACTCTAGATACATATATGTTTGATGAGACTTAAGTCTGTAATTGTTGAAGAGTTCAAAGAATATAAGACTGAAGTCAAAGAATCAAATTAGAAAACATATCAAGGCACTTCGATTAGGTCGAAGTAGTGATAAGTATCTAAGTTCAGAGTTAAACAGAATTTCTCAAATGAGATTGGATCTCAACTATATATATGAGATACGTCTTAGCAAAGATGTATTGCAGAAAGGAGAAATAGAACTCTGATAATGATGGTAAGATTCATGAAGAGTCATGCTACCCTATGAATTTCGTTTTGGGGTCTTGCACACAAAACGACAAACCTAGTTCTATCTAAGTCAGTTCCTAAAACACTGATGGATCTGTAGCTAGGGTGAAAACCCTGTATCTTTTATCTTTGGATTTAAGGTAGCCTGGTCCACGAGTTAAGGATGGATCCTGACAAGTTAGAATAAAGAACAAAGGTTTGCTTGTTCTAAGGTCATCCTAGAAGAACGAGAGGTGGTATATTTTGTAATTTGAGAAATCACAAAAGATGTTTGTGAATATTTCAGAGATAATTACATAGATAACCACAAAGGGTGGAAGCAAAGTAGTGTTAAAAGAAATAACAGTATTAGATACTGATTTCCATAAACCCATGATAACTGAAAATATATTGGATACATGTGATGTACCAAATACAACATGTGATGTAGAAACGTGTACACGAGAGCATCATTATAGTGGGAGGATTGTCAGGACATCTGACAAGATACCTAAGATTAACCCAAGAGGTTGAATCTAACGTATCTGATCCTGTCACGTGTAATGAAGCTGTACAAGATATAGACGCTGACCGTTTGGTCAATTCCCATGGAATCTAAGTTAGAATATCTGTATTCTAACAATGTCTTGAACTTGTAGAGGCGCCTGAAGGCATTAAACCCTATTAGATACAATTGGGTTCTACAAGACGATAAAAGGAGAAATGGACGAAAAAGTAGAGACTTTAAAGCAAAAGCTTATGGCAAGGGATTTTACCCAGAAAGAAGAAATCATTTATGAGGTCTTCTCGCCTATAGAAATGCTTAAGTCCATTATCCTCTCCATTTTATCTCATTATCGATTATGAGATTAGATAAATGGATGTAAAGACTATGTTCTTGAATGGGCAATTTCAAGAAGAAGAGATACATGGTACAACCTGAAGGCTTCACAGCCAGAAATCAGGTGTATATAATGCGAGCTTAATAGATCGGTTTATGATCTTAAGCAAGCGTCTAGATTATGGAGCATCAGAATTATAAGGCAATTTAGATTCTTTGGATTTGTATAATTGCCTGATGAACCATAAAGTGTACAAAAAGACATCATGATAGCATTGTAACACTTTCACTTTGTACGTAATTAATATTCTGCTCATTGGGAATGATGCAAGAATTTTGTCAATGGTCAAGATTCGGACGTCAAATCATTTTGACAAGAAAAGACCTATATGAGACCAATGTTATTCCAAGGATCAGACTTTTGTCGTGATCATAGGAATAAGGAGGTTGGTTTATCACAAGAAGCATTTATGGATAAGATGCTGGCAAGGTATAATATGACAAATTCCAAGAAAGGTTCATTACCTTTTAAATATGGAATTTATCTATCTCGGGATCAGTATCCTATGACAACTGAAGAGATAGAGGACATGATTAGAGTTCCGCAGCGGAAGCTTTATGTATGTCACATTATGTACAAGGCCAGCTGTCTATTATAAAATAGGTCTAAGTTAGCAGATTTTAGTCAAACCCTACAATCTGATACTGGGTAGTAGTAAAAGCATATATTGGAGTACTTGAGAAGGATTTGAGATTATATGCTTGTCTACCACAGTGGTGAGCTCATTTCAATAGAGTATAAAGATTCGGATTTACAATCTGATTTGTATTCTAGATGTTTGACATTAGAATACGTGTATACTCTAGGAAGAGCAACCGTTAATTGGAGAATGTTAAGCAGACTTGTATTGCTTACACCGACATGGAAGTCAAATACATGGTAGCTTGAGAAGCAACCAATTAGATATATTGGATTCATGATTTCCTAGTTGTTGGCTCAGAGAAACGTCTAATAGATTTCTTCACTAAAGTATTGGCGCGAAAGAGTGCAAAACGAGTTTTGACACTCATGTGGGAGGAATAAGACTTAGATGTATGGCCAAATTGAATTTAGGGCAAGTGGGAGATTGTTGGGAATAGTGCCCTGTAAATTCAATTTGTTGAATTAATTAAACTGAATTTACACAAGTTATGAGTATTTCACATATTAATAATTAATAACGTGTGATGGTATTCTTATATGAAATGTGTTTCATAGGAAAAGACTTTGAATACCGAAATCACGTGTTATTAAAGTTCTAGTCGGTAAGATAAGAATATGTTCTTATCAAGACTATAACGTGGTTATATAAGATGATTAGTCTTTCGTCATAGGGAATGGTGATTCCAATTATAACACGTTGATGATTTTCAACAGGATTGGAAATATCGAACTGGACCACTGAGATTATTTATTTTATACTGCTATCTAAAATGAATAAAATCTCAGGAAGCATTGTACTCTTAATCCTGACAATATTTCGGCTTTAGGCATGTAGTGTTAGTCACTGTAACATACTTGAAGTGAGGTCTCGGTAACAGGTGGCCAAAATACTTTGTATGATTCGGTGACAACATGAAATGTGCTAAAGAGTTATATTGATTGAGGAATCTGTGGCCTTGCTGGAAGGTAAGAGATATCCTTGAAACAGATTTGCAAAAGTTTGAATTAAGACTTTGGCCAAAGCATTTCGAGTGATACGTCACCGAAGTTGTATGATGAATGTGTTTCACATACAGAGAATTTGAACTTAAGGCAAATCAATAAATTTCAAATTAGAGATGAAAAATAAATGATAGTAGTTGCAATTTATTTTTCATGGATATCTACACGGAGGAGTAAAATGCGAAATTATTCTAGATCGAGAAATTCGTGAATAATTTAATTAATTTTAGAGTGCAACAATATTTATTTAGTGGAATTAAATATTGTTAAACGGTAATTAATTATTATCATGAGATGATAATATATTAATCCGTTTGGAGCTAAAATTAATTAGTCCTGCAGGTCCCCCTGCAAGCCCCAAATTGAAAACCCAAAGAGAAAATATTAAAAGGAGAAAGAGAAATGAAATTTTCAAAGTGTTTGAAAATAGCCAAGGGATTTATTTTAAGAAAATAAATCAAGTTCCAAAGAGTTGGAAATGCCCGGAATTTTATTTTGGAGAAAATAAAATTTTAATTAAAAAAAAAAAAAAAAAAAAAAAAAGGGAAAAAGTGACGTGGCATTTTGCTGACGTGGCGCTGACGTGGCAACTGATGTGTCACGCCACGTCAGCGGGTTGGGCCCCAACTGGCGCTGACGCAGCGCCGCGTGGCGCGCCATGTGGATGGCTGAGATTGCGCCACGCCATCGCAAACGGACGGTCCAGATTCGATTTGGGCTGGGCCGGTCAAACGGGTCGGATAGTCCGGTCAAACGGGTCGGTTTCGGATAGGGTCGGTCGGGTCTGGTCCGGGTCGGAGCAGACCCGGACACGTGGCGAATTCTGGCGGACTGTGCGTGGAAGCACACGCGCCAACCAATTGGCCGGCGCGTGGGGGCGCGTGAAGCCACGTGGCGGCGCGTGGTTGGCGGCGGCGTGTTCACGGCGGAGAGTCCTGCCACGTGGCGTGATCGGATTGGTCAATTTGTACTCGGTTTGCACACGGTTTGCATAATGACCAAATTGCCCTTCATTTTGTGCTTAAAAAGACCAAAATGCCCTCCAATCTATCCCTATAAATAGGCTGACCCCTTGGCTCATTTGATATGAAATTTTCGGCCAAAAAATTTTGGCTGATTGGAGAAACTTTCTCTCTCTCTCTCTAGTTTGTTTAATTAATCCTTTAATTAAGGATTAATTAATATATAATTAGGTGGTTATATAATTAATATATAATCCGCTTAATTATTAGAAAATTAGGGAATTTTCTAGTCTAGAAAAATGATTTGTTCTAGAAAATATTTTCTCGAGTATTTAGAGAAATACTTTCGGAGCCCACTCTCCGAGGGTGTCCCTGGGGTTATTGCAGGGAAGCTCTGCCGGTCTCACGAGTGGGCAAGGAGCTGGAAAAATACCGTTAGATAGCCATGATTGCAGTACGGTAATATTTTACAGTTATATTATTTTAAGCATGATAAATTATGTGCTCTTAAGTGTTAATTGCATGTCAGATATTTATCTGCTTAAGTGATTTAAAATTTATTATCAATTGCATGTATATACTTGAGTAGATCCGGCTAAGTCTTCCGCTATTGTATTAAAATGTTTTAGAAATATTTTAATACTTGTATTATAGTAAAAAATTTTAAAATGTGGTCTCGGACCGCTACTGTTGTGGGCCCGCATCCCAGCACGTCTAACCACTACAAGAAAAAGCCGAAAAACCGATGGAAAATTTCCGACGGGAAAGTCCGTCGGAATCCCATCGGAACTGCCGATGGGAAGCCGATGGAAGAGGGACGGTAATACGACGGTGGTTCTACTGCTACGAAATAACCTTTTCAATGGAAAACCCGTCGGTTATCCAAAAGAATTCCGTCGGTCTTTTTTGGCGGGCGGCCGAAAAAAATGCGGTAATTTTTTCGACGGCAATCCCATCGGAACACCGTCGGTTATATTGACCGACAAGATATATTGAGGACATATACCGTTGGGATCCCTACGGGATTTCCCATCGGGAATTTACAAGTGTACCGACGGGATTATTCCGTCGGTAGTTTTGATTTCTTATTTTATGTTGACACATTCCAACGGGATAGCGACGGAATTTTCCCGTCGGTGCTTTTGATTCTTTCTTTTTGGTGATTGACGGATCGGTGTCGTCGGTTTTATTATTTAATTAAAATACTGATTGCGTCTCAATTTCCCAAAAAACCCTATTCTATCCATCTGTATTCGCGAGGTTGTCTTCAGCTAAGATCTCAGCTGCCAACGCTGTATTCCTTCCAAATCCAAACCTGTCGAATCGAAATCTCAGTTGCGTTCCTCTTCTTCTTCCTCAGTACATTGCGTTAGTCGAGGTCAGCTGTGTTCGTCTTCCTCCTCCCAAGTACATTGCGTTGGATTTGTTTGACGGGGTTTTATAGCCTAATCAAAGCATTACGGGGGAATAAGCTGCGTTCGTCGAGGTCAACTGCCGGAACGATTGTTGTTTGTTGTTTACCTCGACGGTTTTGGTCGCAGTTTGGTGATACAGGGGAGATAAGCGCGGGATTTCTTCAGATCTGGTCCTTTGGTGAGTTGATTGTGGTGTTTTTCTTTCCATTCTGGCTGGCTTGTTTTTGGAAAAATTTGGTTTTAGCACATGTTGTTTGGTTTTTATGGGGACGATGGATGGCTGATATGTTTGAGGAACGTTTAATTAAGGTGGCGGGATTGGGTTTCCATTGTTGAAATGTGGGGGCGAGTGAAGGGGTGGATCAGGTTATAATTGTGATGGAGAGAGAATTGAATTGATTAATGAATCAGGAAGGTAAATTATGTGATACTTTCGTGTATTGTCTGCGTTTTCTCCGAAGAATTAATTGTTTCTTGACATTTGTTTGTGGAGATTCTGAAATAGTGAAGTACTTTTTGCTTGCTCACGGGTTCATCCTTTATGCTTTTCTGAGTTTTAGCTTTCAGAGTTTCTGCTACGGCGATTCAAGTAATCTATTGAAAATAACCTTGAGGTGTTATTTTACTTTGTAGTGTGAAAGAAGCCCACTCCATTTCAATCAATTTCTTAATTTCTTTATTGAGTTCTATATTTTCTAGTTTCCTCGTTTTCTGGCTTGATGGAAGTGTTATAACTCGGTCCCTATAAACTGTCTCTTTCTATGTTGAGTAAAATTGAAAACTGATGTTGCTTATGTGAATGCCTCATTTTGAGGGCATGATGCATTGAACACGTATTATGTTGTGCCATCTTTAGTATAAGTTGAAGTAACATGGACAATCTGGATATGCTGAGTAAATTTGCAGCTTATTTGCATATTTATGTCGATGAATATTCACTGTTCTTTGATTTTTTCATGCTGCTGGTAAACTTCTTCCTTTGTCAGAGGTTTTTGCATCTAAAACTTTAGTTTCACACGTCAAAATACAATCTGAGGTACATCTTTATACTTTCAAAAATATTCTGGGATTTTGCTAATGTGACTGCCTCATTTTTTATGTTATAAATAAACTAACATTGTTCTGCCTATTAGGAAAGTTGTTGATGTGATTAAACTGGTGAACCAAACTTGTGGGCTATTTCTACTTTGAAACAAGTAAGATCTCATCCCTTGAGCATCCAATATTCTGTTTTCTTTAAATGATTCCAGTTCGGCTCCTCTGTATCATGTTGGTTATTTGAATTTATTGTGTGTACTTCCATGTGAAACTTTATTTGTCTTGTGACTGTTGTACAAAAGATTGAAGTGTTATGCAAATGATAAAATTGGACATGGTATGTTGTTCCTTGACTATTTTATTATGAATTAGTTTTCATTTGATGTTGTCATGTCGTCAAGTGTTAATTTAATGCCGGAGGGTGAGATAAACATCAGGAACATTAAAATCATGTAACTGCCACCTAGAAATAATAAAACCAACCGTTATATGATGGGAAGAACCAACTGTAAAGGTGGTTTTAGCTTCTGGTCTTTCAGTTTGACAATGAAATTTGTAAGGGAAGCAATAAATTTAAACACTAAGAAATAACCTTTAGACTCCCTATAAAAGCCCTTACTAAAATTTACTTGAGGCATGTGATCAATACATAATTTATACAGCTTATAACAACCCTTTGTAATACTAATGGATGCTTGTAATAAAAATGATATATAGTATGTCAATAGTCCTTAAACTAGACTCCGTATAGAAGGTTGTAGTAAACTGATGTGTTAATTTAATTAAATATACCTCAAGTACATATTAAGTCCTTAATTTACACTGCATATTACAGCTAAGTCCTTAAATCAGACTGCATGTAACAACCTTTAGTAATTTTGATGTTTTTTTAAACATAATTGACTCAAAGTATGTCATAAACTCTGTAATTTTTACTGCATATTACAGCCTTTGATAAGCAACTATGTTTTGTTTGACTAAAAATTAATTAGAGTATGTAATAATTACTTGAACTAGGTAATCTAGTACATGAAATCGCTTATATACAAACTGAAATAATAAATGTCTTGCGATTAAATCGGACTTATTTCTATCAAATGTAGAAACTGCTTTTCTTGTTAAGGCAAAAGGTAACCAAATTTTTTTGGGAATTGCTTGCTGCATGAACAAAAGTGTATGATTGTTGCAAATACTTGTAATCTTGTAGTTTGGAGTTGTATTAAGTGTTGCTATTTTTTTTGGGTGTAGGTTAAATACTTTCAAGTTGGTGTTCTTGGGCCGTGCTTGGTGTCTGTTTAGGCAAGGGATTTTAATTTTGTTGGACGTCGGTAATTCTGGTCTGTTTTACAATTTGAAAACCGGATACATTACTTAAGTTTGAGGATGTTCGCATTTGAAGTATTGGATTTTTAATTTACGGTTCAGATTTGTTAACATGTGGATTGACATATTTATGGTTTGGCTCATTGGAAATTAAGGTGTGGATCAAATTATTTATGGTTTGGCTTGTTTGAAGTTAATGTGTGCATCGAACAATTTATGGTTTGGTTGATTTACATTTGGGAAATTACTACAGATTTTGTAGAATTGCAATAAACAGGTTTTTGGAATTAGGGGGAAAAAACAAATTTGGCCAAAAAAAAAAATTTATTTCGTAATATTTTCCACCGACGGCACACCCCGTCGGTAATATTTCAAAAAATATAACCGTTACATATTCCAACGGAAGAAGGCCGTCGGGATTTTATCAATTATTTAAGGAGTTATGGGTGGAGAGGTCTAGCTTGCGGACATTAATGTTCTTGTTACAAACAGTTCATATTTCTACAAATATTCCAAACTACCCCTATCCCTATTTTACACATATCATGAACCGTTCCATATTTGCTATATCCTATTGTTAATATTGTAGATCAAGATAATACCGACGGAAGACCCCGTCGGTAATATTTCAAAAAAATAGTCGTTACATATTCCAACGGAAGAGGGCTGTCGGTACACCCTCAGAATATATATTCAGACAGAATCCGTCCCGTCGGTATATGTCCGCTGGTGAAAGCCGTTGCCATTTCCAAACCGTAATGCCCATCGGTGTTTCATGAGTAATCCGTCGGTACGTTTCCGACGGAGGCCCAACGACGTCGGAGTACCGTTGGAAATTGTTGACCGACGGATAACCGACGGGGAAATGCCCGTCGGTGGGCCATTCCGACAATGTGTTAGCCGACAGATGATTTGCCGTCGGTTCCCCGTCGGATAACCGTTGGAAATCTCAAATTTCGACGGCCAACCGACGGAATTTTCAGAAATTTCGTCAGTTTTGGGCGTCGGTTTTCCGGCTTTTTCTTGTAGTGAACCTCAATAGCTCAGTCATACAGCTCCTAAGGTTCTGTTCTTCCTCCCGTGCTTCAGCTGAATTAGTCACGTCCCCAACCACATTTAGTCGGTCCTCAGTTTTCTTGATTTCTACTGCTGGCGCTTTAAACTTCGTTCTACGAGAGTACTCCTAAATTTTCACTAGAAATTTAGTACAAATTAATATTTTTTTATAGTCATAATTTATGCAATATGATTGACAAATATTAACGAATGTCAACAGTAACCGAAGTTTCAGAAATCCATTGACAATATTAATGTATTTCTTGCTTTAGATTTAAAATAAAAAAAAAAAAAAAAAACATTAAGCACGACAATACATAAGTATATATACTATATATACGTCAACAGAGGTTGGTTCAAGTAGTTAATTGTTCATTTTTCAGGACAAGATCCCGAATTCGAATCCCATTTGAGTTTATGAGTTAAAAAAAAAAAAAAATGTATATACAAAATAATACCATCAATACATTAATGAAAATATTACTTTAAAAATAAAGAATACTTAGATCAAATCTTTAATAAATAAGAAAATAAAAATATAAAAGCCCTTATAACAATCCTCAACTGTAAATTATACGTCTTTTGGTTTCGGCAGTTCTGCATTGCGTTGATTTACGATCTTTGGATTATGTTGATATATTTGTATGCTTGAATTATCGGAGAGGGACCTCAATAATAATTTTACGTCTCCTTGACTAGATTTAATTTTTTTAAAAAAACTATAAATATGTAAAATTGAAAAGCAATTATGTACTAAGTCGAGTTTTATTTAATCATGATAATTATATAATAATCCAATCAAATCAAGATTTGATATTGTGAATTGTCCATATCCAGAACAAATCCAACGGCTGGGAATCGTTTCCATGAAAGAAGGAGAGCCATCTCAGATTTGACTCAGGGGATGATCAACGGCGCAGATTTAAACATATAATTCGCGAACAATATTTGAATATTCCCACTAATCTCCACGACATCCATTCCTTCTCTTAAATACAAATGCACGCACAACATAGTCAATGAATTCTGTGTACTTTTTGGAATAATTCTGATTTGATAATTGCCCAACCTTTTCATGCTTCTGTAAAGTCAATCTCTCTCTCTCTCTCTCTCTCTCTCTCTGTGTATATATATATATATATATATATATATATATATATATATAAAATATACCACGGATTTCTAACATCCTCGTTGGAACATTATATCAGTGGTCTGAACTGTACTTTTCAGTTTTTTCTCTGTGAAACTCCCTTGCCAGCATAAATATATCAGAGGCGGAGTTTGTCGGAAGACGGTGGTTTTTCAGAATTACATATAAAAAAGAAAGAAAACTTTGAGGGTTGAAGCGGCGGTGGAAGATGGCCGGAGCAAGCGCAGGAAGGTCGCTGGAGCAAACGCCGACGTGGGCTGTGGCGGTTGTGTGTTTTGTTCTTGTTGGGATTTCAATCGTCATTGAATATATCATCCATTTAATCGGGAAGGTAACTAATATATAATATAAATATATAAAGATATTATCTTACAACATGCATTTTTTCTAATATCATCATATCATTTCATACATGTTTTCAAGGTCACAAACTTAATTCTATAAGTGATTTATCCCCGGATTTTAGAAGTAATTCTAATTGAATCTGGTTAAGTTAAACTAGTAAGTGATTTATCCCCGGGTTTTATAAGTAATTCTAATCGAATCTGGTTAAATTAAACTATTGTGATGATAGGTTGGTGTTTTATTATTATGGTATGTTACTATGTTTGGTTGAAATTTAGAAGAAAAAAAAATCAATTATATAGCTAGTGGTTTGATGAAAATCATACCTCGAAAATAGTATTCTAATCCTAATTTTTGATTAATCAATTGGGATCGCAGAATGAGATTCTGTCTGATCCGTAACTGTAAATATATGTTTGCATGCATAATTTGATAAACCCTATTTACGAATTATACAATCATAATTCATATTTATGTAACTCTATGGTCTATATATTTTTTTTTCTTTTGGTAATATTAACAGTTTTTCAAGACTCGCAACAAGAGGGCTCTATACGAAGCCCTAGAGAAGGTTAAATCAGGTAACTTTACTCCACTAACACACACCGACTTATGGTGGAAATTAAAATTAATTAAAGGCTGTATTATTTTTATTTTTGATTTTAAACATTTCATTTTTATTTTATAAATAAATATTAGGAAAAAAGTTTAAAATTTGTCTTGTAAGTTTACATTTTGTCAATTTAATCTTGTTGGAATCCTGTTTCGCAATTAAAACCTCTAACTTTTAAAATTTTGCAATGTAAGCCCCATTTTTTTCCAAGAAAATCAATTTATTGTCAAAAATGTCTGCATAACTGCCCGGTAATAAATTAATTTTCTGATAAAAATCAGACACACATTGCAAATTTTTAAAAATTATATGACTTAGTTACATAATAAAATTCAAACAGAACTAAATTATTAAAATAAAAAACTTACGGGACCGAAATTACATTTTTACATAAATATATACTATATTGTTAATATTTGTAATGCTGTCTGTATGATGAATGAATTGTACAGAGTTGATGCTGCTGGGGTTTATATCGCTGCTGCTGACAATAGGGCAAGATCCAATCTCAAACATATGTATACCGGAGTCTGTCGCCGCCACGTGGCACCCATGCACCAGGAGCCGAGAGCTGAAAAAATATCCGCCCAAAGAAGATATCCCCGAAGAAAACCGCCGGAAACTTCTCTTCGCCAACGGTGGCGCCGCCGTCTTCCGGCGAAGGTTGGCGGCGGCCGGAACTGACCCATGCATAGACAAGGCAGAGAGTAGCTACTTAAATTAATTAACGTGTTCACAAATTACTAGCTAGTTATATTTTACAAATCTTGATTTATTTTTTTTTTATATTTATAATAAATATATTAATTACATTATCTGGAAATTTGATTTTCCATAACAATATATATGTTCATAAATTAATAATTGTGAACATTAATATAATGCAGGGCAAAGTGGCGTTCATATCTGCTGATGGTATCCACCAGCTGCATATTTTTATATTTGTTTTGGCTGTTTTTCATATCATCTACTCCATTCTCACCATGGCTTTTGGTACGGCCAAGGTATGCTTTTACTTGCGTATTTCACATGCATTTCTCATTAAATACATAGTTTATAGTTTATACACGCTATTCACACACATATATAAAGGTGTAAGTGATTCGGCCGCGGAGTCAGGACTCCGGGATCCGGGGAGGGGCCTCAGGGATTTTACGAGATATCGAACACTCCCGAGTCCTAATCTTTATATATAACTGGTATTATATATATATAATTTTAATTTGTCGTATATGGGAGAATCATAAGTACTCATTGTATATGTGGTTTTAGATTTTTTGTTTTAGTTTTGCATTTTGTTTCCCATTTCATCTATCCACCCATGCACAAAAAGTGTATTATTAATCGGTTGAGATTACAAAAAAAATCTTTTATTTTTTATTTTTTATATCACATTTGTTTTATGATAATATTAAATGTATATATGTAATTTATGAGTGACTAATTGTTCTTTTTTCTTTTATAAATTTAGATGAGAAAGTGGAAAGCATGGGAAAAAGAAACAAAAACGGCTGAGTACCAATTTTCACACGGTAATCAAGCATACTACATACGTAGCATTTAAATTACAATTAAAATTTAGGCCTAATTGAAAAGTTCAAATATGATTATATCTCTGTACATATAGTTAATTTATCTTATTTAGTCAAGTATGCATAACAGATATAAACTATATAATTTACATTAATATCATTATTGACACTAAAAATTGTCAGATCCTGAGAGATTTAGGTTTGCAAGAGAAACATCATTTGGGAGAAGACACTTGAGCTTCTGGAGCAGAACACCCATTTTATTGTGGATTGTAAGTCATAATTTATTAATTATAATTAATTTTTATAAATATGTTCATTTATTTTTAGCCCTCAGAATTTTAATCATAAATATATGAACCACACATGTAACCAATTAAGTACTGATAAAAAGCTGGGTGATAGTCGATAGGACCTATATTAAAAATATGTTTAACTAGCTATGAGACTGAAAATGAGAATTTTTTCTATAAAGTTCAAAAAATCATACTAATTAATTAGATAATAATTGTGACGTACCACGTGGTATGTGGGACGAATAATTTTTGGTTATGTCTTGTTCAGGCGTAGTTTAATGTTTGAATTTATACCAACTTAATTAATGATTTTTTTACGATTTTTTGATAATTCAATTATTATTGATAAAAAGATTATATTTTAATAATTTGATTCGATTTGAAAGCAAATCGATAGGACCTAAATTGATAATATGGTTAACTATGAGATTGAAAATGGAATTTTTTCTCTGAAGTTTTTAAAGAATCATGAATGGATTTATACTAATTAATTGGATAATAACTGTGACATATCGCGGGAAATGTGGAATGAACATTTTTTTTATGTCATTTTTTGGCATAAATTTATAACATTTGAATTTATATTAATTTAATCAATTATTTATTTACGGTTATTTGAGGATTCAATTATTATTGATAAAAAATTTATGTTTTAATAATTTGGTCCGATTTAAAATCGTAACAAAAAATGTAAATATTGTTTTTCCTGTTTATGCAAGTATTCCAAAGTCTAAACTATGGACTTAAATTAAGAATATAAAGAAGGCAGCTGTCATGCTAAGTATGACCCCAAAAGATAATTTTGTTATAAACTAAAAATGATTCCTTCATTAAAATCCTCCATTTCACATTGTTAGTGTTGACTTTTAATTAAAGTAATTAATAATCAAGTGTTAAATAATTTATTTAATTAGTTGTATTCGGAAATTGTATTTATTTGTCTTTTTGTACTTCATTAATGAGCTATTTAACTAATGTTTTCTTAGGGAAATTATTTACTTTAATTTCAGTAAAACTAACCATTCATTTGTAATTTTGACTGATTTTATTCAAATTTCCAGGTTTGTTTCTTCAGACAATTCGTAAGATCTGTTCCGAAAGTCGATTATTTGACATTACGCCACGGGTTTATTATGGTAATAAATAAAATTCCGAATTGGATTATAATTATATATCATCATCATCATCATCATCATATTATTATTATTATTATTATTATTATTATTATTATTATATGACATAATATGATAAAGTATGATATGAAACGATAGGCGCATTTAGCACCACAAAGCCACACTCAATTCGATTTTCAGAAGTATATAAAGAGATCGCTCGACGAGGACTTCAAAACTGTGGTCGGAATTAGGTTGATTAATTAATTTTTTATCTCTCCCTCTTTTACAATTAATTTTTTTATGTATGTTTTAAAAAAATTGATTAACACATACATATACTAATATTTGTTTGTCTTGTTTACTTCTTCCAGTCCACCAATCTGGTTCTTCGCCTTCGTATTTCTACTCTTCAATACTCATGGTGAGTAGGATTTTCTTTTTTTAAAATAATATATAAAGTTTGATTTTCTTAATTCAAAAACAATTAATTATAGAAGTCATTGTTTTTCATTTTATTTATTTTTTGCTTCGATTGAGGCTCTTGCTCGGTTTACGAGTTTATGCTGGTATATATGAGGGGGTCTTCGATTTCAACCCTATGACCTTTTTGACCGGTTTTATTTTGTGGGCAGGTTGGTATGCATATCTTTGGCTTCCATTCATCCCATTGATTGTAAGTATTTATAATTAGCCCATTTTTCACACTCATCAATAAATTGACTATGCATATAGAAGATAATATGTATGCTTTGCAATTTTTTTTTTCTTTTCTTAAAGGGTAAAATACCACAAATGGTCCTCCAATTTTTTATTTAAAATAATTTTAATCGTTCTTTCGTGATCCATTTGGGTTGGATAATTCTAGCCTGAAATTGATTTGGTCAGACTAAAGTATTTTTATACTTATCAGGTGATCTATGTAAAGTTTAAAAAAAATGAGCAGTTAAATAATACCTATATTATTTCGATCAAACTGAGTTTGAGCTCGATTAAATTTTCAATTAAGGATATTTTAGTTAGTTGGTATTCAAATTTCAAATATCAAAAACAGAACATGCCCCACTTAATGCTAGTACTTAATTTGAAGTGAATCCCACGACAAATATGAAACAATAAAAACTTAATTTGTCATCTCATGAAAATGGGTTATAAAATTAAAAAAAATAAAATTTGGATGTAAATTTGTACTACGTAAATTAATTATCAAATCATGTATTATATTAATTAATAATGATGGACAAATTTCACCTCATTAACTAGTTTTGAAGTGAGTTATAGGCCGGTCGAACATATACGTTAATATAGACGATTATAATAATTAAGTACAAAATAAATATCATGTTGCTTTATTTTAAGAAAAAATCTCTGACGCTCTATAATGTCTGTATCCGTATATCATAGTTTCGTTGAAAAAAGATTGAATTATTTAATATATGATTTGATGGAAAATTAATATTGAAAACGTGTATGTATGTATACAAATTTTATTGCCTTATGGTATTTGTATCCGTGTATTGTATATATGTATGTATGTATACAAATCTGTATCGTTTTGCCGTGTTTGTATCTGTGTACCATAACTTCGTTCGTTGAAAGATTGAATTATTTAATATATAATTTGATGGAAAATTAATGTGGGAAAAGTGTATTATATATGTATGCAGTGGCGGAACCACATTAACATGAGGGGTACAATTGACCCCCCTCAAAAAAAAAAAAAAAAAATATATATCTTTTATTATATAGGTATATAGATATATGTATATGTAATTTTAAGGGATTTTTCATTATTGACCCCCCTCACCAAAGTTAAAATTAATGCTAGTGAGGGTCAATATAGTAAATTATTAATAATTGAGACACCTAAAAAAATTTATGGAAGTTTTCTTTAATATTATGCTTTGGTCGACCCTCTTAAAAAAAATTTCTGGCTCCGTCACTGTATGTATGTACAGATAATATTGGTGGTAGGGACAAAGTTACAAGTGATAATTACGAAAATGGGACTGAGGATTCAAGAGCGGGGCGAGGTGGTCAAGGGTTTGCCTGTTGTCGAGCCTGGAGATGAGCTTTTCTGGTTCAATCGTCCGCAGCTCATTCTTCACCTTATTAATTTTGTGCTTTTTCAGGTTATTAATTATATTTGAATTTCAAATCTTAATATGGTATTGTAGCATTTAATATGATTAAAATTTATTGAGAAGATTTTAACTAAGTAGCTAAGTTTTACACTAATATTTTTGAGCTTCATCTTTGCAGAATGCATTTCAGCTGGCTTTATTCGTATGGTCTTGGGTAAGTCCCTAATTAACTAATAAATTATATTTGGTTGCCTGTTTTGATTTTGTGTTTCATCTTATGTTTCAACTATCAATTCATGTCAAATGTAGATAGTTGTGTCGACTAGGAGAAAAAAAAATCGATCTTTTTTTTCTTTTTTCATATCATATTGTTCTATCTCTCATAATCTCAATTATCTGTCAATATACAGTAGTGTATGCACGTACATAAAATAAGAGATGTAACACAAAAATAAAATAGAAAATTCAAAACCCTATAGATGTGTGGAATTATTTTAATTTTAATTTTTTAACATTAAATTATACAGTGCATATTAATTAGACCTTATTGATTATTTTTATTTTTCTAAGTTTTGAATAATTAATATGCAGGTTCGTTATGTGCATATAAATAATGTATAATTGATAGTAATTTTCACGTTAATTATCATGTAATTATGTATTATTGTGACAGTACGAATTCGGACTGAGATCTTGTTTCCATGAACAAGTGGAGGATATCGTAATCCGGATCAGTATGGGGTTAGTGTAATTCTACTTATTAATTTAAAGCTTAATTAAATGGATCATAATCAATTCTTAAATATGTAAAATTAATTAATTAAACACATATTAATTGACAATTGTTGAAGTGCAGGATTCTGATCCAGATCCTTTGCAGCTATGTCACGCTTCCACTATACGCCCTAGTCACTCAGGTACCCATTCTTTTCAAAATTTTCGATTTATTTTTATATTTTAATTATTTTTCTCTCTTAATTTCAACTACCTATTAATATAGGTTACAAGTATATATATAAATAAAATAAGAGATAAAATACAATAGTGAAACAAGAAATCTAAACTCATCCATCATTCGAATATCAGTAACATGATTTTTTTGTTTACATTTATAGCCCTGAGAATTTGTAGAGTCGCAATTCCCATATTCTCATCAAAAGAAAATTCTACAAATCATTTTAGTTTCAAAAATTACAAATCCAACTCATTTCAATACGTTTCACTTCTGAGTTATGACTTCCCGCTTTATCTTGGAGCTAGAACTTTGAAAAATACAAAAATAAATAAGAAATCTGATATTTCTCTTAGCTAATTAAATTTGTGGAGTAATAACGAACCTTGTTGGTCGAGGTGGTTTTGCATATTGCCCTCTACCAATAAATTTATTTAATTAACTATGATATACACATACGGACACGATACGAATACGACGATATACTTTTTTCTTTTGGAATTTTTTACACAAAAAATATTGGATACGATATTCGATATGAATGTCGAATACAACACGATACGGTAAAATAATATTTTAAAAGTGTGTACATCATAAGTAATTACCGATACCATCTAAGCATTTTGTGGCCGGATTAAAAAATATTTGATCCAAAATCTTTTTAACGCAACTTATTTTTACAATTCTCTTTCATGTATTTAAAAGATAAAATCATATAAAGGCAAAAATTGAAGGACAACATGCAATATCCTCCAAAGATTGAAGTTACAATGTGAATTATGTGATTATATATGTACTGAGAAATATAAATGTTATCACTTATCAACTTTGGATTACTGATTCAAATACGTACAGATGG
Source organism: Lantana camara (assembly GCA_037501455.1). Taxonomy (NCBI): domain Eukaryota; kingdom Viridiplantae; phylum Streptophyta; class Magnoliopsida; order Lamiales; family Verbenaceae; genus Lantana; species Lantana camara. The sequence continues at coordinate 59,696,287 of CM074857.1, read as the reverse complement.
GATCCACCATGAAACCCACCATCTTCAACGAACGGGTGGCCGCCGCCCTCAGAAACTGGCACCACACGGCCAAGAAAAACCTCAAGCAAAGCAAGCATTCTAGTTACCCCGCCACCCCGTCCACCAGCCGTCCGGCAACCCCGTCGCACAGAATGTCCCCGGTGCACCTCCTCCGCCGCTACCGTAGCGAGATAGGTAGCAGGCAAAAGCCTGTCTACGACGCCGATAATTGGGAATCCGACGGTGGCTCACCGTCGCTCTCTCCCACTCGCTTCCACCAGAATCGGGAGCCCGACGAAGAATCCCTATCTTTCCACCAGAAACATGCTGAACCAGACCAGATAGAGGAAGAGTCGGAGCTTGCCTCCGCCGAGGTGGCGCCTCCGCCAACGCCAATATTGCCGGCCGTGGAGGCGCCGCGTGAGGAGCACGAGATTGTCGTCGGCATGCCTAAGGACTTCTCGTTTGATAAGAGAACCGGTACATGAGGCTTTTTTGTCAAATAAATATCGTTTTGTGTGACAAACATAGTTTTTCATTTTTTGTATTTTTTTTTTTAAATTCATTTTTATTTTTTTTCCTTCCCAATATGATTGGTGAAGTTGGACAAAGTGGAATGTTTATGTGCATGTGTTGGAGAACATTCTGATTTTCTTCCTTTAAATTGAGATAGATGAGGAGTTCTTATTTATTTATTTCTTTATTTTCTCTTCTATCCATGGACCGGGAATTTGTTGTTTGGTAATTTGCAGAAAGTTGCAATATTTTTTATAGAAAGAAAAACCACAACTCAATTTTTATCCGACTCTAGGATCTCAAGAATTTCCCATGGGGGGGAGTCCTAAATGTCAATAGAAGAAATCGTCTCGTGATCTTTTTTGCCAAACTATCAGCACAACAATTGCCTTCTCTCCAAGTGTGTTGTAATCTTGCCTGCTACGGCCATTCAAGAAAAAATCTACAATCTTCAATGATCGCACCAAGCGAGTGGGACTCAGTGTCTGCCTCCTCAATAAGCTTAATGATAATCTGAGAGTCAACCTTAAACACAATCCGTTCAATCCGACGTTCCCAAGCCATTTTCATTACCTCTCTTAAACCCAAGAGCTCGGCCGCCGTAATGGTGCAAGTGCCAAGGTTCATTGAAAAACCACCAACCCAATCACCATTCGCATCACGAAGCACTCCTTCTGCGGTTGCCCTGTTGCTATCAAGTCTGACGCTGCCGTCAGTATTTATCTTCATCCATGTCGGTTCGGGTTTGTTCCAACGGATATGATCTCTGTTCGTCTTGGTCTTCACCTTCGTACCATGAAAAAATTGAGACAAATTATCAACCAAGCTACAAATATTGCTCACGGTAGTTTTGAAGTGATCTCGTTTTCCCCTAAACACGACATTGTTCCGCGCTTTAGACAAGAACCAAATAGTAGCAATAAAGATAAAATGCCAAGGGAGATTGGGGCATATGCTATTACCCCCCTTCCATTTCATATTCTCTTGAAACCAATTTCCTCTCTCAATGCCCAAGAAAGCATAGAGCTCAAAAGGGTCCACAATGAACTCCCAAACGGCTCGGGGACTGATGACAATCCCTAAGAATGTGGAGTATGTCTTCATTATCAGAATGACATCTCATGCAACTAGCATTCTCCGCCATATGTCTTTCCTAACGAAGGGAATTAGTAAGGAGATATGGTGGCAGAGCCATAGAAAGTATTGAAGCTTGTGAGGGATTTCACAACCCCAAATCCAATTCCAAGATTTAATGTCTATATAATCATAGATTGGCATGCCGAACCACACGAGAAGTGTAGCACCTCGGAGCGAAGGGCACCACATCCCCCGCACCATAGCCCGACACGTGTAACCAAATGGGAACTCCGCACATGCACTAAGTACAGCGAACGAGAGACAAACAAAATCTCACCTAGGCTAGACGGTCTAGACCCTAATACAGAGTGCGCAATAAAACAAATAACAAATATCAAATACGAAAGCTACCAGGATTCAACATTATATAATCATTTAAACATGTTCGTCATATAAACAGAATATACATAACACACCCATCCCGGTCCAAATAGATCATACAACTATTAAAACTCGAAATTAAAGTCATACTTATACATATTTATACCTAATACCAAAACTGAAAAGTAAAGATGCAAGGTATACAAAGACTCTACTACAAGACTCCGATGAATCAAAAGAAAGACCGCCGCCTAGCTCAAACTCCCAAAACCAACACCTGCAACTCAAAAGAAACAAGGGAAAAAAAGAAACAACGAAGAGGGGTCAGTCCTAAAGGCTGGTGAGAGGGCTAGCACATGCACACATACATATACATAAGGGCATAGCATATTCAAAATTAAAGAGTTCATGAACCGGGGCCTGGTTTTTGCATTCTAAAACATTTTAACCCGAGATAATACATATAAAGTAAAAGGTTTAAGGCCGAAGGCCAAAATCAACCAATTTTAGAATTTAGAAGTCCACTCCTGTTTCACAAACCATAAGCAGAATCAAAAGCATACTAGAAAAGTAAATAAGGAAGTACTACTCCCCATATAAAAAATCACCTACAAAAAATCCTCTCTATTATTGTAAAAGAAAAGCAGATCAGGGAAACCATCTTCCCCATATAAAGATCTCTTAAAAAATTTAGGATTTCCACTAGTATCTTTTGAAAATAATATTTTCTCTATATTTTTACTAACAGAATTTAAACGTCTTTAGAGAGCTTTCTATTTGAATGTCTCTTGATTATCTTCCTCCAGTTCTTGTGGAAAGTCATCCTCACCTTGTAAGGACTGATTAAAGATACAGTTCACCACTGGCTGCTTTAATCCATCTCTAAAAATGGCTCCAATATCAGACTTGAGCTTTAGCTGTGGTTTTTCTAGAGTTTGCTCTGGCGGGCTCTGAAACAATTCTGGAGTGCATGTTTTCTGTGTAGACTTTGATCAATTTTTCTTTTTTCCCTTTTTCTTGTTCACCGGGAAAGCTCGGTCCATAATTTTGTCAACAATAACATCAATGCCGGTAACCCATTTTCTATTTACTTCTTGCTCATCTAAAGAATCCTCTTCAGCTATATGTTTTCCAGACCCTCAACTTAAAAGTTCAGCTTCTAATTGTTGATTTACTAGATTTCGTGATTCAGTTTCCAATTTTTCTTGCTTTTCCATCTCGCGAAGCTCGCGGAGCTTACACAAATCCTGAGACAAAGCTGACTCCTGTACCATAAAGGAAGCCGTGGGAGCAAGAAAAGGCAGCGTTGCAACATTTAACGCCGACTTGTTTGGAAGCTACTACGTGATGCTGGACTGGATGATAGCCACAAATTTTTTGTAAGCAACATCAGTTTGCAACTTGGGCTGTTGCTTAGGTTTGCTTAGGTTTGCAACTTGGGCTGTTGCTTTTTCGTGGGCTTCCATGGACTTCAAGTTAATGGGCTACGCTTAGCATTGGGTTTTTCGGAAGCCAAGCCAAAATTGGCCTAACTCCTTGTTGGATAGGGCTTGTTGTGTCTCCACATATGCATGACTAGGTTTTTCTACAAGGACTCTAGTATCATTAGAGTTTACACTCACACGCTAGCTATCTGCGCCGACGAGGCCTACTTCATTCTCTATTTTATCTGTTACCCCCAAGTTTCTATTACAAGCCTTGTGACTATGCCTAATATGTGAGCAATTCTGGCAATGAGAAGGGACTCTTTCATAAATCAACAGTTGAATTCACATTTCACCGAAGAACGTCAAAATCAAACGCTGCTTAAGGGGCTGCAAGAGATCAATTTCAATGTATGCACATGCCACCGATGGCCTCTTTGCATCAAAGGTTCCCTCGTCGAAGCAAAGAGTGTTAGGAATAGTGCCCTTAAAACACCTTTTATGCTTTACTATTTCCTTGTAAAATCACAAACAGTCTTTGAATAATAAACGAGATGATTTTATTCATAGGCAATCACTTCTTTATGTGCTTATTTATGTCTGTTTGGGTTTGACTGTGTTTTGCATGTTTTGAACTCCCCTAATCCGATGAGGCCGTTGAGAACTTTACCCTTATGAGAACGGCACATGAAACAAGTTCTTAACTCCATAGGTGAGAATTAGAATCTTTCTCCAAGTCGATGAGTCCGACAGACAGTGGGAGTGTTGACCTTGACTCCGTTGAGACTTGCTTATGTGATTATGTCCTTTTGAAGGATCATTCAGTTTCATGGAATGATAAGTGCATACGATGATGCGTTCATAATACATAAGGGTGATTGTTACAAAGAACTTCATCACTGAGATATCCCGTGTGAGAACATTCCTGAATGGGAAAGGAAATCTCCTAGAAACTTCCAGATTGGAAAATATCTCACAGGTCAATGACGTGATTAATAATCCTTTGACTTGAGATTCTGTGATGTCACATATGAGCTAATTCTGTAATCTTTGATACAGGCTAATAGGGTGTCTCCATATAGATACTTGAACTACGACCTATGTTGGGATTACACAAGTGACATATGTAGAATTAGTAGAATCAATAAAGGACCTACACTTGTTAAGAACAAGAATGATCTCTTACTGATTAAGTTGTTCGTAGTCCATTAAATATTAAACCCTTGGCCAAGGTGGACAAATGTAGCACCCTTCACGTATGGATGCCACACCCCCGCACTATAGCTAAGTCCACATACGAAATGGGTAATCCGAACATGAACCAAACTATAGCGAACGGGTGACAAAGAAAAAGAACCAAGCTAGCTAGGCGGGACTAACCTTAACCAGAAAACCACAATGCAATAAAACGAGCGGAAGCATAATAATTTTCAATATTAATTTCCAAGTATTCAAGTTATCCTATCTTCTAACTCCATATATCAAAACATTATCATCTCCCAAACTACATAACATGCCCAAAAGTAATAGATACAATACATGAACGTGTAGCGCTAGACTCGACTGAAAACAGAACAGGACTCTGACTCCCGCCTAGCACGAACCTGCAAAATACTGAAAGGTTGAGGTGTCAGTCCAACACGGACTGAGCGAGGGGTATAAATAAATATTAGCGCAATTAACATGCAAGTTCTAATCTCGGGTAAGGTTTTGAATAAAGGAAACAATATAAGTTCAATATTAGAATAGATCTCGCCCGAGATTACAACTAATCCATTCAACCAACATAAACGTTATCAATTCAATTCAATTCACTCAGTGGCCCGGCGAGTGAGGGCAATCTCCAACCTTACTCCAATTAGTGAACAATACCATCTTTAGGTTTTATTTCAATAGTTATCATACAATCATTAGTGCACACTTAGCAGTTTCAATAACACCTTCTTCCTCCGGTGATGGTGGGATTGCAAGGCCCAACCATCCATGAACGGTGTACGTCGGGAACATGACTCCCACGCACGGGATTTCTTCCTCCACCAAACCTCCTGGTGGATTCAGAGGTGATCCCAAAATTGGTGAGGATAGTGCAAGAGTTACCCGTCAGCCCTTGCTTCCCCGGTTGGCTCAATACACTACCCTCGGGCCCATGTGAACACGATATGCTTACTCGCCAAAACACGATCAATCACGATAACACGATTATTCAATAGATCATGAAATCATTTGCAATCGGTAGAGATTTTGGGAAAGATATATACATATATATATTTATACATTTTTGGTTGAAAACATCACGAAGGGTTGTAAGGGTTCTATATATCTAGTAATTAAACCTCACCTGTACAGACAAAAGAAAGCGAGAAAACCGCCTACGGTGCCGGCTCCTCGTCACCAGGAAGCTGGTCTCAAACAAGAAAGAAGAAGGAAGGAGATGGTGATTGAGCTTCAAATATACAATTCTCTTGGAAAATTTTAGCTTCAAGATGATGATTCCCAATTTTTCCTTTCTTCTTCCATGGCTGATCGAGAGAGAGAGATTTGGAGAGCAAGATGTATGTATGAATATGTCTTGTGTAATATGAATTAAAATATAATATAAATGAAGATATTTATGCTTCCCACTTTATGAGTCATCCTTCTCAATTGCACATAAATCCTCCCATTTTATTAGTTAAGCAATCAAGTACAAGTTAGAAAAGTTAAATAATCAAAGACCAAGCCCTCTTATGCAATTAATCCCATAGTTCAAGGAAATGATCAATTAAGAACATATAAGAACATTTAATCACATGAATAAATAATTCACATAAATTTCATGTTAACGCTAATTCATGTAAATCCATATAAACATAATGCATATAATGTTATGAAAATTATAAAATACATATAATATCACATAATGATTGAATGGAAAAATCGGGGCGTTACAATTCTCCCCCCTTTAAAAGGACCTGGTCCCCAGGTCCACTGTCGAGTTTTAAAATGATGCATAGGCAATAAGAGAACCCCGTCTCTCAAACAAGTAATGAGAGAACCTCGTCTCTCACACACACGCCAAAACAACGGTTCAAGAAAGCAAATTGTAGAAACATTCACGTATATGTCACATAAAGCAGGTGGCATCACGTTAATCACATAACTAACGCTTTTATACAACCAAAATTGCAACTAACAAGAATTAAATGCAATAACAATAGAATTCATGATGCACGTGATATGCATGGTTAGGGGTACCGTTCACCGTTGATTATGCCATAAATATTGTTGATACCTTCGGCTACCACATTCGGATGAGCATTCATATTGTGCACCTCTCTCTCCAGAGCATATGCACGAGCCTGAACAAATGGCCTCTGTCCCCCGGCAGACAACTCTCGTCGCTTCGGACACGTGTCTACTAGGTGCTCATTGCTTCCACAGCGCAGACATAGATTCAAACGTTTCCTACAAGCCTCATAAGTATGTGTATCACGTCCGCAATAGGTGCAAAGAGGTTTTCCCGAAGATGATGTTGAAGTTGGTACACTTGGAGCTTTCGAGGCTGATCCTATTGATCGAGCCTTTTTCTGAGATCCTTCCTGAGATGGCGAGGATTGATAAGAAATAGGCCTCTTTCCATTATTAGAATTTTGTCCGGAGTGAGGTATGGGCCTTCTCGCATTCACAGAGTCTTCAACTTTCAAAGCTTTCGTGGTAGCCTTGACCCAAGTACTCGTGTTAACCGCTTCCAAGGCTCTCTGTATGTCCGGTCGGAGTCCTTGTACGAATTGCATAGCTTTGTGAAAATCATCACTCGCTATATTGGGTGCATAGCGAGACAACCTTTCATACTCGGATATGTACTCAGAAACGGACATTTCTCCTTGCTTTAGCTTAGTAAATTCCTTCAACCTCCGAGTCCGAGAAGATGGAGGAATAAACTTGTTCTTGAACTCTCTCTCAAAAACCTCCCATGTAACCTGCTCCTCTGCGGCATCAAGGACAATTTTTGTACTCTCCCACCATGAATACGCTTCGCCCTGAATCAAGGAAATTGTACATCGGGCCTTCTCCTGGGACTCACAAGGAATGAGCTCCCAAACTCTTTCAATTTCCTTCAGCCACTGCTCAGCCTGAATATCATTCCCTTTATAAAACTTGGGAGGATGCTGGTTCTGGAATTCCCTAAAAGCTAATGAAATCTGGCCTCCCGGCTGTGGTGGTGGAACGGGTGGTGGAGGAACATAATCCCGGACTCTCTGATCAATAAGACCCACCACAGCGTTCATGAAGTCCTGTGGCTGAGCCTGAGGAAGTGGAGGAGGAGGTGGTGATCTCTCCCGACGATGATGTCGACGATGTCGATGTCTAGGAGAACGATCACGATGATGTCTATCGCGAGCCATCCTGAAATCAAGTCACTATTATGCATGTTCCATTAGTAGATGCCAATGTATGCAAATAATTCACGAATTGAACATAAGTCCTAAAATTCCAACAATTCACCAAGTTCAAGTAAGTCAAAGTATTCAAAGAGTTCAAGTAGGTTCAAATAACGATGCAAGACTCTCGAGTTGACAATTAGTTCCTATGCCGTGCGACCTAGACTCACAAGACACGACGCTAGAACCGTGGTTTTGCAAACCGGGCTCTGATACCACTTAAGATGTAGCACCCTTCACGTATGGATGCCACACCCCCGCACTATAGCTAAGTCCACATACGAAATGGGTAATCCGAACATGAACCAAACTATAGCGAACGGGTGACAAAGAAAAAGAACCAAGCTAGCTAGGCGGGACTAACCTTAACCAGAAAACCACAATGCAATAAAACGAGCGGAAGCATAATAATTTTCAATATTAATTTCCAAGTATTCAAGTTATCCTATCTTCTAACTCCATATATCAAAACATTATCATCTCCCAAACTACATAACATGCCCAAAAGTAATAGATACAATACATGAACGTGTAGCGCTAGACTCGACTGAAAACAGAACAGGACTCTGACTCCCGCCTAGCACGAACCTGCAAAATACTGAAAGGTTGAGGTGTCAGTCCAACACGGACTGAGCGAGGGGTATAAATAAATATTAGCGCAATTAACATGCAAGTTCTAATCTCGGGTAAGGTTTTGAATAAAGGAAACAATATAAGTTCAATATTAGAATAGATCTCGCCCGAGATTACAACTAATCCATTCAACCAACATAAACGTTATCAATTCAATTCAATTCACTCAGTGGCCAGGCGAGTGAGGGCAATCTCCAACCTTACTCCAATTAGTGAACAATACCATCTTTAGGTTTTATTTCAATAGTTATCATACAATCATTAGTGCACACTTAGCAGTTTCAATAACACCTTCTTCCTCCGGTGATGGTGGGATTGCAAGGCCCAACCATCCATGAACGGTGTACGTCGGGAACATGACTCCCACGCACGGGATTTCTTCCTCCACCAAACCTCCTGGTGGATTCAGAGGTGATCCCAAAATTGGTGAGGATAGTGCAAGAGTTACCCGTCAGCCCTTGCTTCCCCGGTTGGCTCAATACACTACCCTCGGGCCCATGTGAACACGATATGCTTACTCGCCAAAACACGATCAATCACGATAACACGATTATTCAATAGATCATAAAATCATTTGCAATCGGTAGAGATTTTGGGAAAGATATATACATATATATATTTATACATTTTTGGTTGAAAACATCACGAAGGGTTGTAAGGGTTCTATATATCTAGTAATTAAACCTCACCTGTACAGACAAAAGAAAGCGAGAAAACCGCCTACGGTGCCGGCTCCTCGTCACCAGGAAGCTGGTCTCAAACAAGAAAGAAGAAGGAAGGAGATGGTGATTGAGCTTCAAATATACAATTCTCTTGGAAAATTTTAGCTTCAAGATGATGATTCCCAATTTTTCCTTTCTTCTTCCATGACTGATCGAGAGAGAGAGATTTGGAGAGCAAGATGTATGTATGAATATGTCTTGTGTAATATGAATTAAAATATAATATAAATGAAGATATTTATGCTTCCCACTTTATGAGTCATCCTTCTCAATTGCACATAAATCCTCCCATTTTATTAGTTAAGCAATCAAGTACAAGTTAGAAAAGTTAAATAATCAAAGACCAAGCCCTCTTATGCAATTAATCCCATAGTTCAAGGAAATGATCAATTAAGAACATATAAGAACATTTAATCACATGAATAAATAATTCACATAAATTTCATGTTAACGCTAATTCATGTAAATCCATATAAACATAATGCATATAATGTTATGAAAATTATAAAATACATATAATATCACATAATGATTGAATGGAAAAATCGGGGCGTTACAACAAAAGATCAAGACATCAAGAAAATAGGGTTTTCTTGGATTGAGATCTAAATGGATATGAAAGGAAATTAACTTTAAAGATCAAGAATAACAAGGCTCTAAGAATATTCCCATACCTTAGTTCTTGATTGAGAGATGAAGTTGTAGGAGGATCGTATTTCACTGATTGTCATTGACTGAAAGGTTCTTCGATTCATTTCGTTATTCGGCTAGGGGTCACACACCCATTGCTAGATTACGGTAGTGTGATATGTGAAGTGATTGATTAATTATGAGAATTAATTAATTACTGTCACTACTAATTGAATAATGAACCTAAAGAGACACACACAAATCCCAGAATATGAGGGTTATGGTAGGATGTTAATATGATTAATGAAGGATCAAATTGTTGATCGAAATGGAGCGTTCACACGTGGATTGCTGCCACATGTCACGTGGCCTGCGTGGCTACCACGTGTCACGCACACGTGGCTTCACGCGTGGCTCCAACGTGTGATTATTTCACACGTGAATTGTTTTCTAGAATTAATTGATTAAATTATAATTAATTAATTTTGATCTTTTAATTAATTATGAATTAATTGTTAAGACTTTTCTCAAAAGATTTAACCCAATAAATAATTAATTATCAATTAAGTTATTTATTGAATAAATTGATTTTTGACTTTATTGGATAAAGGTTGAAAAGTCAAACTTTCTATTGTAGGAGAGAGAAAACATCTCTTGCTAGACTTGTAGAATAAGTTAGGAACTTATTTTCTAATTAAAAGTTAATAATTAATTAGTTAATTAGTGAGCAAGAAAACAAAGTCCCACTAGCTAGGCTTTGGAAGCCTCTAGGGTTCGAACCTCACTAGTATAAATACTAGTGGGGGTGTTTCTCTTATTCTTTAGACCAACGTTCTTGAAGAGTTGGATTTTTGAGAAAAATAAAAGAAAAGTTTTTAAAGTAAAATATCATAGCCAAACACAAGCCATATAACTAGCATTCTCACTAGCTTGATCATGTTCTGGGACTGGTGTGGATACGCTTTAGAGGATTGCCTACTTTGGGATCTAATCGAAGGACGTTCGAGGGACATTCTGCTTGAAGGGTATTTGATAGGCGGTATCAACATCACAAGAAAGCTTCAATTAAAGTGAGTTTCTTGAAACACCCTGTGATACGATACGAACATTGCAAGTTTTTAGATCTACTTTTGGAAAATTTTTTAAACTTCCTCTGTACAAACTCTGCTGTTTTCCAATAAAGAGGCGTGCCAATATTTTTTGTGATGTCATAAAAGGACTCCGAATTGAAGAGCTGACTTGAAAGCCCTGGGAATTTAACCTACACCAGAGCTAATGACGACTCAATTTTCGTATTGAAAGTAGGCATCCATTTAAAAACCCTCATAGGAAACCCGGTCTATAAAAAGGATTTTTTGCACCCACAAAGTTATATAACCTTTCGTGCATTGTGATGCCCGGAGCGGTGGGCTACCACATCCCCCCTCCCCACCTAAACCCGAACCACATATGAAATAGACTTCCATACATGAGCCCAAGTCTAAGCGAACGGGGACCTACACTCACACACTAGGCTAAGAAGGGCTAGGACACAACCAGAGCTCGCAAAAACAAAGAAACAAGAATGTAGAAGCAACAAAAAGGATCTGAACAAGAGCTCAACAAAGCATATACTAACATATATACAATAGCCACAAGGCCCAAAAATAAATATAAATATTCATAAATTCTCCCAAATATTCTTATCAAGTATCAATACATATCCAAAGTATCAAAAGATGCAATATGAAATGCAGACTCGTCCTAAACCAGCAAGTACGACTCTACCACGACGCACTTTCCCGCCTAGCACGAGCAAACCTACAACTAAAGGTGGGAAAAGAGAGGGGTTAGTCAACAACTCGACTGAGTGAGGGGGCTAACACACACCCACACACGTATAAGTATATAACGGAGCATATATCAAAGGGATGGTCATGAATTGTGATGCCCCGATGTTTCGGCCATATAGGTATAATTTATGTACTCACTATGTGCGCGTTTGGATTATTATAATTATGTGATTATATGTTTTACTTTTATATTATTTGAAATACTTAAATATATGAATTATTTGAATCGGAATTTATATGAATTCTTAAACTATATGAACTTATGTAACAAGTTCGTGTGTCGTTTCTATATGATTTGAATTCAAAAATTTGTGGAAATTTAATATGTTGGAGTTATGTGAGTTATGAACATGTATATATACTCGTTTTATGTTTTCGGATTCATTTGCTTGAGTTTTGAATTTATTTTGTGTTTTGGAACCAAAACGGGGGTTAACAAGCAATTAGCGCACCCTTGGTTCCAAGTGTGATATCTTCAGCTCGGGAACTCGGATTCGTGTTTCGTCAACTTCGTTGGACTCGTATCAATGATTCGAGTTTAATGAACCAAGCCTCATATTTTTCGAAGCCTATTTGAATCCCCGAAATTTAATCGAAATGAGACTCGTTCGTAAAATTACCACACTTCACCATTTTTGCCATAACTCCCACCATACTTGACCAAATTAACCATGGTTTAACTCTATGTGACCCTAGTTTAAACCACTATCATCCCCTAACCTCTCCATTTTGAACCATAACCGAGACAAAGGAGAAAAATTCATCCAAAGTTAGATTTCCAAGTTTCATCTCGCTACTATTCCAAGCTTAGAGATTTGGAGCTCTAATCTCTCCCAACCTTCAACCAATTCAAGAAGTGAGTATAGGATTGTAATATAAATTCATTTTTGGTCATTTTGAACCATGCATCCCTAATTTTGAGCTTGTATTAATGGAGTTTTGATGCCATGGATGAATAGTTAGGTTTTTTGGAGTGATATCTTGATCTCATTGATTCCTTGGAGCTTTTGATTGATTTAAAGCATGAAATAGATCACTCTAACTCTCTTATTTCATTTATGGACATATATTTTGTGGTAGTTGAGTATTAAGTATTGTGCCATTAATGAAAACTTGGAAGAAAATTGAATGAAATGAACTCTTGCCTCCCTCACTCACGTATGGTTACTTGGTTGCATGTTTGAGGGTTGATTTAGGACTGAATTATTGTTCTTTTGTTGTTCATTCTTACCTGATCATGTTAGCATATAGATGGTTGAAGCTTTGAGTCGTTGTTGCTCTGTTTTTGCTGCGAACTGCTGCTGCTTCGTGCAGGTCATGGCGGCGACCGCGATTAGAACAAATTATGTAGCGGTCGCGACCAATATTTGATTTTTGTTCGATTTTCAGGTCACGCCCACGACCTGAATTGTGTACAATTCATGTCGCACCCTCTACCTGAATTTGGCCTGGTCTCGAGTTGTGTTTATTTAGCAAAAAATTTCAGAAAAATTGGAGAGAGCGGCCGCTACCATTTCATGAAGAAAATGGGTCGCGGCCACGACCCTCACTTTGTGCACGCATGAATTTGAATTATCAACTTGTTTTGCTTGATTTTCTTGGTTCATTTCCGGTTCGTACACTTCATTGACATGTCATATTATGTGTTAAGTTGTATGTTATGAACTTTGGCATGATTTCGTGAAATATTTTATGAGTTATGATTTAATATGTCTTCATTACTCCAAGAACGTACATGCATGCTTCGTTGCTTCATATATGAACCCTAAATGATACCTTTCTTCTTCTTTTATGGTTCATATGAATTTTATACATGTTAAAGTACGTGTTATGATCGTTATATGAAATTCATGGATTGATTTGATATGAAATGTGAAAGATATGAACTTGTTTGAATACGAATGCTTCCTTGAATGAATGAAGTGCTTGTTTATATGTCTTAAAGGCATTAATCGTGCACATGGACATCTTCATGACATAATATCGTCTCTTATGCATTCATATCATGTTCATTACATTATCGTGCATCTTATATGGTCATTTTGAGTCTCACTTCACTTTCCTTGCACAGATTCGGGTCCAGTTGGTGACTGGGCCGAGCAATAAGGTCCTTGTGCCATTTCTTTTTATCTTACAAGGTGGGTTTCTCTTCTATTAGTTAAACGACCCTATATATTCCCAATGTGTAATGTTTTAAGCCAAACTATTATATATATATATCGAGTATTTTGAAGAGTCAATTATTTTAATGTTAAGCCTTTTCTTTATTGAATACCCTACTTAATGTTTTGGCGAGACTTGAATGATTGCACTAAATAGGGCTCTGGGACTTAGTGCACGTGGCTAACTGGGGAAGCAAGGGCTAACGGGGATCCCGTACACTAGTCTCACCAAAGTTCGGCGATACCGGCCCTCGCTAGGAGGTTAGCGAGGAATCTTTTGGGGATTCATGTACCCCACTGGCCACAATGATTGAGGTGGCCGGGTCTTGCAAGCTCGTCCACCGCCCGAAGGAAAAAGGAGTTTAATTGAATGATTAAGAATGATCGAATGATTATGATTGATCGATTGAATATGTACAAAAATTTATATACGTGAAAACCTAATGAACCCTTTAATGATTACACAAAGTGGAGGTTGGAGACTTAGCCTTCTCGCCGGGCTCACATATACCCTATTGTATGAATATGTTGGTTATAATCCCGTTTGACGATTTTCTTATTTTACCCACTTGGGAATTGTTCTAAAACCTCTTTCGGGATTATAACTTTCATGAACGTGTTTAAATTCCGCATTATTTATATATTATGCCCCGCTTTTATACCCCCTTTTGGACTGAACCAGTTTAGTTTTCAGTTTGTGCAGGTTTTGGGAGTTGCTAGACGGGAATTCAAGTTTTAGATGTCTTGCATTCGAGTCTAGCATCTCTTTCGTTGTTACACTCATCTCATCTTGTATTATGACTATTGATTATGTATATGATGGGCGTACATGTTAGATTAGGCCGTGATGGCAATTTTGAATACTTGAACCTATGTAGTATTTATTTTTGGAGCTTGAATGCTTTTTGTATATATATCATGATCGCGTATTGCTTCCGCTTCTATTACGTACTCTATTTCATTCGTTTGGTATTGGATGGTTTAAGGGTTAGCTCCCACCTAGCATAGCGAGTGTGTTGTGTCCCCGTTCGCCGGGACTTGGTACGTGTATGGACTTTCCATTTCATATACGGGTCGGGTCTCATTGCGGGGGATGTGGTACCTTGCGCTTGGGTGCTACATGAATCGAGGCTAGGGTTTTGCATACCAAATCATTTTCAAAAGATAACTTCTAATACAAGAGAGAAATCCTATCCCGATTCATAATCTGTTAATACATAACATAAACATACATCCGACGAGTACGGACTTCCACTAACTCCTCAAAACATAACATAAAAACCGAATTCATAAATACAAATCCATCCCCACATCAATGGTGTTTCGGGAATCAAACCCTCTCCACCTACAATACAAAAACATACGGGGTAGCTAACCCATGATATGTGTAACGCCCGAGCGTAAGACGTCACATCCCTCGCACCATGACCTGAGCCGCATATGAAATGGAAGATCCCTACACGAGCCAAACCAAGGCGAACGGGGACACAACACACTCATAACGCTAGGCGGGACTAAGACTTAACCAAACGAATAACCATCAAACCAATAGAGTAGCATAATCGCGGAAGTATACAATCAATATAAACTTGGAGTCATCAAAACCCCATATTATCAAAGTAAGTATCATAAGAAACGACCTATTACAAATCATTTACGCTCCATTTATTTCCACATCATAATGAACCAAAAGTATGAGTGTATACACCAAACAAATGCTAGACACTAATGCAGGACTCCAAAAGACTCGTATTCCAGCCTAGCACCTCCTACCTGCAAAAGAAATTGAAAACAATACCGGGTTCAGTCTTAAAGAGACTGGTGGGTATAAAACAGGGCATATTAAAATAATATCGCGGAATTTAAACACAAACATGCAAGTTATAATCCCGATCAAGGTTTTACTAACATTTTCCAAGGGGTAAAACAAGAGAAGCAATGAACGGGGTTATTACAATAATTTTCAATCATTAGGTCAATCGTGAGCAGGCGAGTGGCTAATCTCCAACCTCCAACTCATGTATCATTATCATTTAATCATTAGTGGTCACATACATAATCTTTTGTGCTCATTCATTGATCGTTCGTTCAATCATTCATTTACTCCTTTTTTCTCCGGTTAATGGACGGGTTTGCAAGGCCCCACTCATTCATTATGGCTAGTGGGGTACATGAATCCCCAAAAGCCCGGTTCGCATCCTTCACTAATCTCCTAGTGAAGTCCGATATCTCCGCAGTTTGGTAGAACTAGTATACGGGGATCAGCCCAAGCTTCCCCAGATAGCCATGTACACAAAGTTCCAGGGTCCCCATTCATTGTGAACAATCAATTCTCGCCAAAACGTTTGGTAGGGATTCATAAAGTAAAGGCTTTACGTTGGAAACATTGACTCGTTGAAAGACTCGATATATACGTATATATTTTTGGCCGAAATCTTGCACATTAGGGTATATCGGGTCATATTTTTAGCTAATAGAAGAAAAACCCACCTGATTAACCAAAACAAAGAAATAAGGACCTCACTGCCCGGCCTCGTCTCCCACCTAACCAATATCTGTGTAACAAAAGTGGTGTGAGACTCAATATGACCATAACGACGCATGCCATGCAACAAACGTGATATGAGGTACATGAACAAGGAAATTATGTTATGAAGATGTTCATATGTGCAATTAGGGTCATATAAACACATAATCAAGTTATTCATTCAATTCATGAAGAGTGGATACTCATTAAGGCCATTGGTTCATTTCTTTTCCAATTCATTTACATATTGACCCATAATCGAGTTCCACGTATTCATATCATATAATTCAAGAATCACTTTCATATGATAACATAAAGTTTCATTTAACATTTAGTATTCATAATCAAAGCTCATAGAATACGGAAAGTAGGCATGTATTTCCATACATAAAACAAGCTATGCATATTCAAGAAAACAGGGGAGACACGGGTGTGTCACCCTTGCCGTACAAAAAGGGACACGACCATGTCTAGTACAGAGCCAGTTTCCCTTGTTCTGACATGGGGGTGTCTCATCCATGGTGGAAAGTGAGACACGCCCATGTCTCGGTATAGAGAACTTTCTTCGTGGGAAAAATGGGGTGACACGGGCGTGTCACGTTTCATGCACAAAGGACGACACGCCCATGTCGCGCACCAGTCACCATCATCTTCTTCGAGTTTCCAGCTGAAAAACATATAAACACACACTTACCTCCCCTACTTTCGAACCAACAACAACCACAACATGCTAGACACCATCTTGGACCAAGAATTCACCATAAAACTTAGGGAAAAACATGTATTTCGATCTCCTAAACAAGAATTCATGCATATATGTGGGAAATTCATGTTAAATCTTCATTTTCATACATAAAGCTTAAATATCCATTAATAAAAACTTCCATTTCATGCAACCAACACTTAATCTATGCTTATATAAATGATAAGGGAGCTAGGTAGAGCTTGTTTCATGCATAAAAACACAAGATATACCATGGATGATCATATACCAAGAATCAAGCTCAAATTTGCACTATTCATATTCTTCTTCGAACCCCAAGAATCCCTAACTTAATTTATACTTCTCATGGATGAAAATATGCATGAGGATGAGGAGATTTCATATCTATCTTTACCTTAGAAGAAGATTGGATGATGGTTAATCTTGAGCTCAAAGTATGGTGGATCAAAAATGGAGATTTTTCTTGGTGCTTCTCTTTCCTTCTCTTGGATAATGATGATCGATGATTATGGAAGAAAGGGGAAGAAAATCAGCTCTTAAGGTGGAGAATTGGATCAAATACGGGTCGAACCGTGCGATATTGATTAAAACGGATTCAAGTTGAGCTATGGAGTTGTATTGGCTGAAATTCGCCTTGTTGAGAATTCAAACGACATCAAAAAGATATGAGGTTAAGTTTATTGGTTAGGAATCATCGAAACAAGTTTAGCACCAAAGACAGATCTCGAATCCGAGATCCCGAGCTCAAGATATTCAGAAAACCGTTTAGGCTGGGCTATTATTCAAATAGGTCCCTAAAATTTCAAAAATCGACAATTAAGCCCAAAGCTTACTTTCAAACAAGTCCGTAGCTTTCAAATAAGTTACAATTACA
The DNA here is from genome assembly GCA_037501455.1 of Lantana camara. Taxonomy (NCBI): domain Eukaryota; kingdom Viridiplantae; phylum Streptophyta; class Magnoliopsida; order Lamiales; family Verbenaceae; genus Lantana; species Lantana camara. The sequence continues at coordinate 59,678,364 of CM074857.1, read as the reverse complement.
CCCTTGGCATACGTAAATCACATAATTTCATGAAATCAACATAGGGTTCATGCAATTCACAATTTTGCAAGTTCGATCATATATTCACATTTCAAATTGGAATACAAATGAAATTTAGACAAATATTTCAAGTCATAAATGTAATTAAACAATTAAATGAAAATTAGAATCATATAACTCAAGAAATAAACACACGTATCACTTACCTACACGTGCAAAAACGCGGGGCGTTACAACCTTTCCCCCTAAAAAAGTTTCCGTCCTCGGATGCACTGCTCGCCCGGAAACAACTTAGGGTAGAACTTTTTCATTTTCTCCTCCGTCTCCCATATAGTTTCCTCTGTTTTATCACTTCTCCATAGAACTTTTACTGGTATAATACGCCGATTTCTGAGTTCTTGAAATTTTCGATCCAAGATCTTAACCGGCTTCTGAACGAAGGTAAGATTTGGTTCAATAACTACTTCCTCTACTGGAAGAACGGCTGATTCGTCTGAAAAGTATTTCCGAAGCTGTGAAACATGGAACATGTTGTAGATTCTTGTTAAGATTGGAGGTAAATCCAACCGATAAGCTATATCCCCGATTCTTTCTAAAATCTCAAAGGGTCCCATGTATCGAGGATTTAACTTTCCTCCTTTACTAATTCTCGTGAATCCTTTACGTGGAGAGGCTTTAAGGAAAACCCGGTCGCCGACTTCAAACTCAAGATCTTTTCTGCGATTATCAGCGTAACTCTTTTGACGATCTTGAGCTGCTTTCATCCTTTGTCGAATTAATTGGACTTTCTCAATGGCGTCTTGAAGCTCCTTAGAAGGTTTTTCTTTCTTCTCCCCTCTTTTCACACCTTCTTGATTAGTTCAATTCCATTCCTCCAAATCGAAAAACAACGGGGATTTGCATTTCTGACCGTAGAGAAATTCATAAGGTGCCATTTCTATCGAGGCCTGGTAGCTATTATTATAAGCAAACTCAATCAATGGCAACTGTTCATTCCAAGAACTCTGAAAATCCAACGCATAAGCCCTTAGCATATCCTCCAGATATCTGATTAATCTCTCAGATTGTCCATCCGTCTGTGGATGAAAGGTTGTACTGAAATGAAGCCTGGTTCCTAAACACTTCTGGAGCTCTTGCCAAAACCTCGAGGTGAATCTTGGATCCCGATCCGAACAATTCTAACCGGTACTCCGTGAAGTCTAACAATTTCATCGCAATACTTCTTGGCTAGCTTGTTTACCTTGTTAGACATTCTGATGGCAAGAAAATGTGCTGACTTGGTTAATCGATCCACAATTACCCAAATTCCATCAAAACCACCTTTAACACGTAGTAAGTCTGATACAAAATCCATTGCTATCTGTTCCCATTTCCATTCTGGAATAGGCAATGGCTGGAGTAGCCAGGATGGCTTCTGATGCTCTACTTTCGCTAGCTAACAAGTCGGACACTGCTTCACATAATTAACCACGTCTTTTTTCAATCCGTTCCACCAGTAATACTGCTTATGGTCCCGATACATCTTATTCCCTCCAGGGTGTACAGAATAAGCGGTCTTATGAACTTCATCAAGTATAATTCGCTTTAACTCTTCGGGGACCAAAAACCTGTTCTTGAATCTAAAAATTCCCATATCATCAAATCCGAACGGACATTCAGGATCATTCTGGGCTTTTCTTTCTAATTTTTGAACTTCAAGATCACTTCTTTGAGCCTCGAATATCCGTTGTCTTAAATCGGGGTGTATTGAGATATTAGAGATATAAGTTCTTATCTTGATCGGCTCTACTTTATCTCTGATATCCACTTCTAAATTAGATGTACTAGCCTTCCTGCTAAGTGCATCTGCAACCATGTTGGCTTTCCCTGGATCGTATCGGATTTTGTACTCGTAATCCTCAAGAATCTCCATCAAACGCCGTTGTCTTGCGTTCAGCTCCTTTTGAGAGAACAAATATTGGAGACTTTTGTGGTCTGTGAAAATCTCGAAAGAAACTCCATAAAGATAATGTCTCCACTTCAATAATGCAAAGATCACACTGCCAACTTAAGATCATGCGTGGGATAATTCTTTTCATGTTCTTTCAACTTCCTAGAGGCATAGGTGATTACCTTCCCGTTTTGCATCAAAACACAGTCCAAACCTTCTTTCGAAGCATCGGTATACATAACAAACCCTTCAGTACCCTTGGGAACTGCTAACACTAGTGCAAACGTCAACTTTTCCTTTAAAAGTTGGAAACTCGCCTCACACTTCTCATCCCACTCAAACTTGACTTCTTTCATTGTTAATCTGGTTAAAGGGGCGGCAATCTTCAAAAAATCTTTCACAACCCTTCAGTAATTGCCCGCCAGACCAAAGACACTTCTAACCTCTGAGGCATTTTTCAGACTCTGCTAGTGTAAAACTATCTCAACCTTGGAAGGATCTACTTCTAATCCTCTACTCGAGACAATGTGGCCTAAGAAAACCACCCGGTCAATCCAGAACTCATTTTTACTGAACTTCGCATATAATCGGTGTTCTCTCAAAGTTTCTAGTACCAATCTGAGGTGTCGAGCATGATCTTCTTCAGATCTTGAATACACGAGGATCTCATCTATGAAGATTACCACGAACTTGTCGAGGTAGGGACGGAAAATCCTATGCATCATATCCATGAAGGCTGCCGAAGCATTAGTCAATCCAAATGGCATCACTACAAACTTGTAATGCCCATACCGGGTATTAAATCCTGTCTTAGGAATATCTTGTTCCCAGATTTTTAACTGATAGTACCCCTGTCTCAAATCAAGCTTCAAATACATTGTCGACCGTTGCAAGAGATCAAACAAGTCTTCTATATGAGGCAATGGATACTTATTCTTTACGATCATCCGATTCAATTCCCGATAATCGATGCACATTCTCAGAGTTCCATTCTTCTTCTTAACAAAGAGAACCGGTGCACCCCAAGGCGACGAACTTGATCGGATATAACCATTCTTGAGAAGTTCTTCAAGCTGAATCTTCAATTCTTTCAATTCTGCTGGAGCCATTCGGTAAGGAGTCTTAGAGTAAGGCTCTGATCCCGGATACAGATCTATTACGAACTCAATTTCCCGGTCTGGTGGCAAGGAACTTAAATTCTCTGGAAAAACATCGGGATAATCTTTTACCACTTCTGTCTCTTCAAACCGTGCTTGATCCTTTGGCTTATTAAGGAGATAGGCAATATATCCCATGGCTCCGTCTCTCACTAACTTATGAGATTTGGTGAAAGACAAGAGTGGAACTATCTTCGAACCATTTCCCACAATCACTTCTTCACCCAGCTTAACTCTCTTAGCAAAACAATCAACCATAGCATGATATCTGAATAACCAATCTATTCTTAGAATTACACCGTACTTGGACATCGGCATTATAATGAAGTACGCTGGATAATCATTCCCTTCCAAACTGACTGCACAATCCCGAACCACCTGATCTGTCTCAAGACTCCCACCAAGAGGAGAACTCACCAAATAACAAGTATCCATACAAGTAACAGATAAACACAAAGTAGTAACTAGTCCACACAAAATAAATAAATGTGCGGCTCCAAGATCAAATAATGCATGTATATTCAGGTTATGGATGCATATCATACCTTCCACCACGATTGTTGGGTCTGCTTCCATGTCCTGTTCCTCACCCTCGAGGGCATATGCACGAGCCTGGATCATCAGCCTCTGAGCTCCTGGTTGATATCTCGGGGTCTTATCAGGACACGTGTTGGCCATATGAGTCCCTTTTCTACAAATCAAACACTGACCCAATCTTTTTCAGCAATTGTTGTAAGAATGAGTAGGTCCTCCACAATGTGTGCATGGTGGCTTGTCTTGTTGAGGTGTAGATGGAGATGGTAGAGCTGGAGGTGCCGGTGGGGTCGGTCCCGCAGCACAGGGCTTCTTACTCTGTCCTGGAAATGGCTGATAAGTATATGAGACAGGCCTTTTTCCTTTTTCGAAACCCGATCCCTAGCCTTGCTGTGTTCGTGGAATGGTATCTTTCTTTTTGTATTCTTCCTCCTGAACCATGGCTCGTTGCATGGTATCTACAAAGGATTCAAAGTTATCCCCGGCGTGGCCATGTTGGAGGTCCTCCCTCAAACCAGCTATAAACTTCTGGGCCTCATCTCGAGTGACATGGGGTGCATATTTTCCAAGGCGGTTAAAAAGAGAGAGATATTGAGCGACAGTCCAATTCCCTTGTTTCAAATCCATAAATTCCTGTTCTTTTCTTTCCCGAACCACTTCAGGTACAAAAGCTTCTCTAAACTCCCGTTTAAAGACTTCCCATGTTATCTCTTCTCCTTCTACCTCAAGTTTTTCCCTAGTTCGCTCCCACCAAACATACGCCTCGCCATCGAGTTGGAAAATGGCGAATTGAGCTTTTTCTTGAGGAGTGAATTGACAAATATTATAAATCCTCTCAATTCGGATCAACTAACCCTCCGATATAGCATCATCAATGGAACCCGAAAATCTAGGGGGGTTGTAGCTTAAAAATAATCCATAAGGATCTCGTGAAATAGGGAGAGGTGGTACTTGCTGGTCAACCGATGGCTGTGGAGCTTTATCTCTTCTATGTTCCACGTAATTATACACTGCATCTATAAAATGCTCCATATTCATAAGTGGTTGTTGAGGATTAGGAGAGCGATCACGGTAATGGTTGTAACATCCCGCTCGTCCCAGTTACGCGAATCGAGAGTGCTAAGTGTGCATTTAAAGTATTTAATTATACAATTAAGTTTTATTTTAATGCTTATGTAATTATTTGAAATTATTTGTTTAACTTGCAACTTGAATTTTAAACTTTTATATTTATGTCTTGTGTAATTTGCTCTGTATGTATTCGATTTTAATTCTGATTTTTATGTAATCTTAGTATATGTGAATTATGTGAGTTATGAATATGTTTGCATGCTTGTTACATGTTTTAGAGTTCGTTTATTTTGTTTCTTGGCTCGTTTTTGTGAAACGAGTTTTGTGAGGGATTCGAGGGCTTAACGAGTTTAGCGCACCTTGGGTTCCAGACGCCGTAACTTGAGCTCGGGAATTCGGATTCAAATTTTGAAAGTGGCTTCGGACTCGTAACGAAGAATGGAAGATAGAGAACTTAGCTTCATATTTTTCTAAACCCGTTTGATCTCCCGAATTTTGCCAGAAACGTAGCCTTGTGACAGATTCGCCACCTTTTACCAATTTGTCCATAATTAATTCATTCCTTGACCAAATTGCCCCCAACTTGAGCCAAATTAAACCTAACACACTCCTCTTTCCACCATATTTCCCTCATTTCGGCCAGACCTAGAGAGAGGAAGGAAAAGTAGCAGCAACATGAAAGAGAGGGAGAAAGAGGAAGAGAGAAAGGCCACTATTTACTCCTTGGATTTCTTGCTCGTTCGGCCACCATCCTTGGCCAAATTTGAAAGGTGAGTATAGTTTTGTGATCTCCATCTTCTTATCTTTCTTTTTCAGATGATCTTGCCCATTTTCATGAAGAATCAAGCATGCCATGGCTAAGAGCATGAATAGTTAGGTTAGAATGCATTTTGGAGGAATTCTTGCCATTCTTTGCTTCATTTCTTTGTTTCAAGCTATATATGTGATTTATATAACTTCTATGATTTATTCACAAGCATGATTTTTCATGGAAATTGACTGAAAATTTGATCACCATTAACGAATTTTTAAGAAGCTTGAAGATGAAGATGAATTTTGATCTGTTGCTCCCAATCTTGTTTCCTTCTCGTTTGCTGCGTGTTTGGGTGTTGTTTTGTTCTTATTTTTGCTCCTTTTCATTGCCCTTTTGATGCTTGAGGCTGCTGCTGTGTGGTTGTTGCTTTGGAGAAGACGAACAGGGGAGGAAGATGCAATTTCCACGACTGCTACAGCGGTCACGGCCGCGACCGTTTTCAAGCACTTTAGGGTCGCGGGCGCGACCCATTTTCTGCACAGTTTCGAGATGAGGCTTCTTCACAGGTTGAGGTTGATGGTGGTCATGCCCGCGACCACCTGAAGCTGTTTTGGGGTCGCGACCACGACCCTTTTTGGGGCTGCTCTCGAGTTGTGGCTACTGTTGTGTTTCGTTTTCGCTTTCGTTCGTGTTTTCCTTGTTTTTCTTGCTTCTTTCTTGTCTTGTTTGTATAGGTAACTTGTTATATTATATGTTAAGTGTGTTATTATGAATTTATTTCATGAATTCGATGATTTTATGCGAGATTTACGACCTACGTGCTTCATACGTGTCTATATGTGCATGCATGACTTCAAGATGTAAATGCTTGCCTTGCATGATATTTCTTGGAGATTTTATGAAGTATATGCATGGCTTACTTATTGTATTGTGTGTTACATGCTTTGTTATGAATTATTACGTGACTTCGATGGTTTTATACGTGATACATGTGCCCTAACATGCACTATATATCTTCATACGTGCATGCATAAATTAATGTGACACTTCCTTGTTTCGTTAATTTTTCTTGTTCCGTTTCTTAAATGCATCCATGCCTAATGTGTTATATGACGTGTTATGAATGTTGAATGAATTTTATAAATTTATTTAACGTGAAATATGTGAATTATGACTCAATATGAATAAATGTGAAATTATATGATTTAAATGAAATCTCATTACATTCTTTATGTTGGAAAACTGGAATCAGAAAGCAGCGGAAATTTAAAAATTTTCCAACAAAAGGATCTTGGACTCGCAATCGTGTATCCAAATTCGTAGAGATTAGAAACTTACTTTTCAATAATCTTTCTTGAAGCGTTTCAAGCCACCCAAGAGCGCTCTTCTCGCGGCTTGGTCCCCTCTCCTTGGTAAAGCTCGAATCTTCAAAAACTTCTAACTTGAAGCTCTCTAGAGATAGTCCACCAACTTGACTACAATCTAACTAGTAAGGATGCTAGTTCTCTAGTTAGTGTTTAGGCATAACGTAGGGTTTAATTTGTCTTGCAGAAAGGATGGTGTTCAACACATGAACCAAAAGAATTGCCAAATTACTCTCTAAGGGGAGCATGAGCTCCCCTAGATATAGGAAAGGGAGGGGTGGCCGAAAATCCCTAGTCCTTATGGGCTAAGGATTTTGGTCCCTCTCTCCTATTACTTGATCATCAAGGAATTTTGACTTTGACTTTGAATTCTAATTCAAATCAACTTTTAAGAGAGCTAAAATATCCAAACCCTTTATAGATATTATTATACTTTATTTATTAATAAATAAATAACTTATTTATCTAATTAATTAATTAATAATTAATTAACTAGATTAATTTTCTCCAAAATAAGACTTTCCTTTTAATTCAAAATTAAACCAAAGTCTATTAAATAATTAACACATTTAATTATTTAATATATATATATATATATATACACGTGTGAGACAAGTGTCACATGGGGAACCCTCTTGGCTCGATTAACTCGTTTAATTATTTTAAAGCCTCAACTCATGTAACCAAGTTGTTGTGTGTGACCCTCTAGGTTCTCAATTCAATTAGCAGTGGCCCTAATTAATTAATTCACTAATTAATTAATCAGTCCACAGATTAAACGACCATAGTCTAGCAACAGGTGTTTAACCCCTAGCTGAATTGGAATGTATCGATTCTACAGAACCTTTAAGTCATTGATTTATGTGAGATACAATCCTCCTACTTACTATCTCTCAACCAAGATCTAGGGTAAGGGAGTAATCAGAACCCTTATAATCCGGTCTTAAAGCAAAGTGCATTTCATATCCATTTGATCTCAATCCAAGAAACCCTTTTCTTGATATCTTGATCTACTGCCTTGGCCAAGGACTCCATATGACATATGAATGACTTACACAATAAGAGATCACCTTTCAGATGCAAGTGTAGGTCCTTTCTTGATTCTCATTCACTTTCATGAGTCACTTGTGCAGCCCCAGCATAAGCCTTGAATCAGTTGTTTAAGGCGACACCCTTTAAAGCTTATACCTAAGACTACAGAGTTAACTCATAAAGTGACATGGAACCTCAAGTCTAAGGATCAATTAATCACATCAATTACTCGTGAGATATTTCCTAATCTGGAAGTTTCCATTTCCTGAAATAGAAACTTCCTTTCCCATTTAGGAATCTTCTCACACGAGGTACCTTAGTGAACTTACTTATGGAAGTAAGTACCCTCATGTATCACGCACGGATCAACTATACACTTTGCACCTCCATGAAACATGGTGGTCCTTCTTAAGGGCGTGATCCCACAAGCAAGCCCTAGAGGAGTCAGGTTGACACTCCCACTGTCTGTAGGACTCATCGGCTTGGAGTATTTTACTAATCATGACTTATGTGAAATAGGGCTCGTTTCATGAACCATTTCACCTAAATGGTAGAGTCCTAAAGTCATCAGGATTAGGGGAGTTCTCATACATGTACATATAAAGTAAACGCGTACCAAACAAGAGCATATAAAGAAGTGTTACCTCAATTCGTTATTTCATTCAAAGATTATCTGTGATTACAATAAGGAAAAGTACAAAGCTGATATTCAATCGGCTTTTAGGGCACTATTCCTAACAATCCGTCAAAGCCATTCTAAAGCTATTCTAAGTGCCATTTTCTGAAGATGACCTTGGAAAGCTTCTCGACTAAGGGGTTTAGTAAGTGGTTCTGCCACGTTCTCTGCTGATGCGACCCTCTCAATTTGCATATCTCCTCTTTTGATAATATCACGGATTAGGTGATACTTCCTCATAATGTGTTTGGTCCGTTGGTGAGATCTTGGTTCTCTTGCTTGAGCAACTGCCCCAGTGTTGTCACAAAACACAGTAATGGGGTCTTTCATGCTAGGAACAACATTCAACTCTTGAATGAAGTTTCTAATCCAAACACCTTCCTTAGCTGCATCATTTGCAGCTAAGTATTCGGCCTCAGTGGTCAAATCTGCAGTGGTGGTTTGCTTGGAACTCTTCCAACTTACTGCTCCGCCGTTTAGGCAGAAAATGTATCCTGACATTGACTTAAAATCATCTAAGTCAGATGCAAAGCTTGCATCGCAGTATCCTTCGACACTAAGATCTTTCTGACCTCTGTAAACTAAGAATAAATCTTTAGTACTTTTCAAGTACTTAAGAATATTCTTCATGGCAGCCCAGTGACCATCTCCAGGGTCAGATTGGAAATGACTTGTTACAGTAAGTGCATAAGCCACATCCGGTCGAGTACATAACATTGCATACATTATGCTTCCTATTGCTGATACATAAGGTGTATGAGTCATTCTTTCCTTCTCAAGGTTAGTCTTAGGACACATCTTCTTAGAGAGAGATGTTCCTACACTCATAGGAAGGTTCTTAACTCTGGCTGACTCCATATTGAATCTCCTCAATACTTTGTCAATGTACATCAACTGTGATAGTCCTATTAACCTTCTAGATCTTTTTCGATTGATTTTAATTCCAAGGATATAGGACGCATCACCAAGATCTTTCATCTCGAATTGGTTCGATAACCATAACTTAGTTACTTTCATGTCATCCTTCGAATTCCCAATAAGAATGATGTCATCAACATAAAGTACTAAGAATTGCACTGAGGTCTCCAATTCCTTTCTATATACACATGATTCATTCGAAATTTGAATGAAGCCAAACGCTTTGACCTATTCATCAAATCGAATGTTCCAATTCCTAGAAGCCTGTTTCAATCCATAGATTGATCTTTGGAGTTTGCAAACCTTTTGCTCACTCCCATTGAATGTGAAACCTATGGGTTGCTCCATATAAATGTCTTTATCAATGTCACCATTGAGAAAGGCAGTTTTCATATCCATTTGCCATATCTCATAGTCATAATATGCAGTAATGACAAGCATGATCCGAATGGACTTTTGCATTGCAACTGGCGAAAAGGTTTCATCAAAGTCCATGCCGGGTCTTTGAGTGAATCCTTTTGCAACCAGTCTTGCCTTGTAGGCTGCAATGCTTCCATCAAATCCAAGCTTTCTCTTAAAGATCCATTTGCAACCTATGGGTTTGACCCCATCAGGCAAATCTACCAAGGTCCAAACATGGTTGGAGTTCATGGAATCTATTTCGGATTTCATGGCTTCTATCCACTGTTCAGAGTCAGAATCTGAAAGTGCCTCCTCATATGTTAAATGATCATTATCCTTTTGAGAGATCTCATGGAAGAATCCATACCATCTCTCCGGCTGTCTAGGAGTGCGTTCAGAACGCCTTAGAGGAGGATTTGCGTGTGTATCGAAATTCGTGATTGGTTGCGGTTGGTCAGAAGGGGATGTTTCTTCAGTGGGTGGTGTGGGATCACTTTGTACTTCTTCTAATTCTATGATATTGCCTTTCTTTTCTTTAAGGAACGGTTCCTCCAGAAAAGTGGCATTTCTGGAAACAAACACCTTTTGCTCAGATTGGTCATAGAAGTAGTATCCTATGGATTCCTTAGGATAACCTACAAAGTAGCATAAGTTAGAACGAGATTCTAACTTATCTCTCATTGTCCTCTTCACGTAAGCAGGACAACCCCAAATTCTCAAGTAAGAATAACTAGGGATTTTACCATGCCACATTTCATAGGGCGTTTTAGGGACTGATTTAGAGGGAACTAGATTCAAAATCTTTGCTGCACTTTCTAAGGCATAACCCCAGAAAAAGGTGGTAAGTCAGTGAAACTCATCATGGAATGAACCATATCGAGTAGGGTTCGATTCCTTCTCTCAGAAACTCCATTGAGTTGAGGAGTTCCCGGAGGAGTCCACTGAGAGATAATCCCATTGGAATTCTTCACTAAGATACTCGCCTCCTCGATCAGATTGAAGTGCTTTGATCTTGTGACCAGTTTGGTTCTCAACCTCCTTTTGAAATTCTAGGAATTTCTCAAAAGCTTTAGATTTATACTTCATTAAGTATACATAACCATATCAACTAAAGTCATCGGTAAAGGTTATGAAATACTGATGATTGTTTCTTGTGATTACACTAAGCGGTCCACAGACATCAGAATGGATCAAATCCAAAACCTTAGTGGCACGTTCCACAGTTCCTTTAAAAGGAACTTTGGACATCTTTCCTTTGGGACAAGATTCGCAAGAAGTTAACTCTTTGAGATCATTTTCAGAGAATGATCCTAAAGTGTTTATCTTGCTAATTCTGTTCTTGGAAATGTGTCCTAATCTAGCGTGCCATAAGGGAGCTGAAACTTTGTCATCTCTCTTACATTTCGTTTCTCGTTTTATATTCATAATATTGATATTCTGAGTTAGATAAAGTCCATTACTTAGAGTATCAATGTGAACGGAAGAGTTGTTCCATTTGATAAAGTATTTACCATTCTTAATATAAGTTTCATAACCTTCACAATCTAAAATTGGAACTGAAACGAAATTATATTACGAATAATGCTCGGTACATAAAGGACTTTATTTAAAACTAACTCAAAACTACCTAAATCTAATCTAATTGTGCCTAAAGCTCGAGCTTTAACATTTGAGCCATCGCCGATCTTCAAGACACATTCTCTTTCTTTGAGTTGTTGGACTTCACTTAGCATCTGTACATCATTACAGATATGAGTTCCACAACCGGTATCAAGTACCCAAGAACAAGAATTAATAGAAAGATTTATTTCAACGAGAAACATACCTTTCTTTAGAGTAGCCTTGTACTCTGGGCAGTTTCTCCTCCAATGTCCCGCTTTGCCACAATGGAAGCAAACATCCTCTTTCTGATCACGCTTCTTCTTTTGGGCCTTCCCCTTCGAAACGCCACCAGTGGGCCTAAGGGGTTTCTTCTTCTTCTTTTGGGCTTTCTTGCCCTTACCTTTAGAAGGCCCAGAAGAGGAAGATGGAGCATTCACCATCAGAACCTTATTGTCCTTCTTGATCGTGCTTTTAGCAGTCACAAGCTAACTAATCAGCTCAGCTATAGTAGCACTAGCATCATTCATATTAAAGTTAAGGACAATTGGGTTGAATGATGGTGGGAGCGAGGCTAGCAACAAGTCCACTGAAAGCTCATCTTTCAGTGGCATGTCCATGGAAGCAAGTTTCTCAGTAAGGGCGAGAAACTTGAGTCCATATTCATGGACACTTGAACCTTCCCTCATTCTCAAGTGGAACAATTCCTTTGAAGTGTTATACCTTGTAACACGTTCATGAGGGCGGTAAAGTTGCTCTAAGTGGTCGTAAATCTCCCAAACGAATTCCATAGCCTCATGTTGCCTTTGCAAGTCCGAAGACATGTTAGCCAACATAAGGCAACGGGCTTGGAGATTCTCATCCTTCCACTTCTGGATTGCGTCCCGCTCGGCCCGAGTGGGAGCGTCCCCTTCGGGACTAGGCTCCCCTTCAAAGAGAACATAAGTTCTCTTCTCAGAATCCAAAATGATTTTCAGATTCCTCAGCCAATCAGAATAATTGGGACCAGTCAACTTGTTTGACTCGAGGATCGATACAAGAGGGTTTTTTGTTGCCATTTCAAAACACGTAGAGAATCACAGAACCTACGACCTAAATGGTAGTACAGAGAACTAGTGAGCATGCTGAATTATAACGATATACAAAAGATAAGGTCTTTAATCTAATGTAGCTCCCACTGTTTTTCAAAGATCTACAATTCCTAAAGATCTAAGAGGAACACGTTTCCCAATGGGTACTAAGATCCTAAGCATTTTACCTCGAACCCACGATTCGCGGACATTCTAAGTAAAACCCTAGGTAGGTATAACTTACCAATTCTAACACCTTTAGAACTCTTAGTAATTGTTTTTGCATCACCTATCTTTCAATATGGACCCACGACTCGTGTGACATCCATATTTACTTAGGCGTTAAGCTAGACCCATCAATCATAAGATCATGATCAAAACTTAGTTCGAACAACCCACGACTTGCGGACATCGCCCTTGCCAAAATTGATCACGAAATATTGATCATTTAAAATGATCAATTAGGTAACTAAGAACTAATAAGCTCTACTAGCTATCCCACGACTCGCGGACAATAACTAGTTTCACTTACTAAACTTAAAACCTATTGATGGAATGCTAGGAATTTAATTCGAAATTCGCATCTCGAATTAAACACTTATTTGTTCAAAATTAGCTTAATATTTAATGGGAATTTTCGAATCAACCGGAGAGTTGTCCGGTTCGACCTCACCAACATATATGTTATCTAATTTTATTAGTCTTGATTAATGCAAGTACAACTTAAATGCATTTCAAACAAGCACATAAATAGATAACATGTCCTAGCATGATACTAACATGAGATGATCATGGGTTCTACCTATCTTATGCGTGATATGTGGGAGCCACTCCACAATCACAAGTTCTAACATACATGCCACATAAACAGTTTAAATCACATAAGGGAAAGCGGTAACAAAATACGAGTCCTATCTCTATTACATTTTCAATTGAGATTCCCCTCCCTAACATTTTGAGGGGTCTTCACTTATGGCCTCCTTGTTACTTGAATGTGGTCCATCTTACTCCATGGGTGCATTGTCTCCAAAATGAAAATAAAACCTCACCACCTATCTCTACTCTCAAATTACAATAAAAGAAAAAGACATAAAGTAATAAGGCTCAATCTTCATATTGGCCTTAGACAATTACACGGGGCAAACCCCGACCTAAAAAACAGTAATATGGAAAGCCACATAATAAATCACATAACAGTACTCACATAAGTGAGGCTCCAACCTTGATTGAAAAACGCAACTATAGGGCTCCAACCCCAATTTAAACCATCCATGTGCAATACATAAGTCTAAACTCATGATCACCTAACATGCAACTCGCGAGAATTTAAATTTAGCCAACAAATTGAAATTCCTGTTTCAAGTCTTGATGACTTAAAACACGACTTGATGCGAGTCTTGTTCATAAAAGTTTTCAACAAATCCCAAATTACTAAAACTAATAAAATTCCAATTAATTGCTGAAAATTAATAATTTTATCAAAGATGTAGTTTCCCAAAATTATAAACCGTTTCTATTTCTCAAAAATCCCAATTTTAATTTTTTATTCAAAATAAATTAATTTAATTAAAAAAAAGTTTTAATAAAATAAATAAAATTGGGATTGGATTGCACGAAATACGAAAAACGGATCACGAAGAAAAACGAGGCCCGTACAAGAAAATGGCTGCGCGCGGCCCATTCGCCTCATGCGGGCGGCGGGCGGACGACGGGCGGCACGCCCGGAAGGCTCCCGCACAGGCGTGCGGGAGGTGCTAGGCGGGACGCCATGCGCGCGACGCCTTCGCGCGCGGGGTTTCGCGTGTTCGTCGTAATCCGGGTTTTTGTTTCGTGTTTTCGATCAAAAGCAAAACCAATGCAAGAAATCCAAAAACAGTTTATACAATTTCAAATCTAAAACAGTTTTTAAAACAAAAATTTCAAAACAGTTTTCAGAAACTTTCAGGAAAAATACAGTTTCGTAATTCAGGCTTTCTAAAACAATTACAAATACTCAATCGCATCAAGCCTAAGAATTTCTACCAAAGTCAGAATAATTGAGACGAATCAGAAACACGATTAACGAGGTGGCTCTGATTCCACTTGTTGGAAAACTGGAATCAGAAAGCAGCAGAAATTTAATACGTTGTTATTGTTATTGATATTTATTAGGAAGATTTTTTTGGGGGGTCAAAATCTATTGGGAAGATGAGAAATAACTCATACTAGTAATTTTGGCACACTCGTTGCGTGTGCAAATTATAAAATTCTTTTGTTTAAAATATATTTAAATTAATTTTTATATTAATATATATTTTATCAGTATTTTTAATATAATTATTGAATTAATATAAATGTAACATAAAAGTATAAAATATCAAACAACACTATCTTTAAAAAAAAAATCCAAAAGAAAAGAAAAATAATTGAAATAAGGTGAGAGAAAAGAAAAGATAAGAAAATATAAGAGAAGAAAACGGATAAAGATAAATAAATAGAAAAGAAGAGAAAAAATAGTAAGAGAAGAAAACTAACGGATAAAAGAATAGAGAAAAAGAAAAAGAGGACACCAAGAGACCACCTTTACCTCTCGCGCTTAATACTATAGTATAGAAGTATAGATAAACATACAAGTAATTCCTCTATTTTCATAGATATTGTTGTTGAGGCCCAAATCATTATAATGGGCCCACTTAGGAAATCGGACGATAAATAATAATTTAGAAACTTTGAATCTCTCTCATTTCTCTAAATATGTTTGGACTCGCAATAGTGTATCCAAATTCGTAGAGATTAGAAACTTACTTTTCAATAATCTTTCTTGAAGCATTTCAAGCCACCCAAGAACGCTCTTCCCGCGGCTTGATCCCCTCTCCTTGGTAAAGTTCGAATCTTCAAAAACTTATAACTTGAAGCTTTCTAGAGATAGTCCACCAACTTGACTACAATCTAACTAGTAAGGATGCTAGTTCTCTAGTTAGTGTTTAGGCTTAACCAAGGGTTTAATTTATCTTGGAGAAAGGATGGTGTTCAACACATGAACCAAAAGAATTGCCAAATTACTCTCTAAGGGGAGCATGAGCTCCCCTATATAAAGGAAAGGGAGGGGTGGCCGAAAATCCCTAGTCCTTATAGGCTAAGGATTTTGGTCCCTCTCTCCTATTACTTGATCATCAAGTAATTTTGACTTTGACTTTGAATTCTAATTCAAATCAACTTTTAAGAGAGCTAAAATATCCAAACCCTTTTTGGATATTATTATACTTTATTTATTAATAAATAAATAACTTATTTATCTAATTAATTAATTAATAATTAATTAACTAGATTAATTTTCTCCAAAATAAGACTTTCCTTTTAATTCAAAATTAAACCAAAGTCTATTAAATAATTAACACATTTAATTATTTAATATATATATATATATATATATATATATATATACACACGTGTGAGACACGTGTCACAAGGACACGTGTCACTCACGTGACCCACACATATGGTTTCACACATGTGGAACCCTCTTGGCTCGATTAACTAGTTTAATCATTTTAAAGCCTCAACTCATGTAACCAAGTTGTTGTGTGTGACCTTCTAGGTTCTCAGTTCAATTAGCAGTGACCCTAATTAATTAATTCACTAATTAATTAATCAGTCCACAGATTAAACGACCATAGTCTAGCAACAGGTGTTTAACCCCTAGCTGAATTGGAATGTATCGATTCTACAGAACCTTTAAGTCATTGATTTATGTGAGATACAATCCTCCTACTTACTATCTCTCAACCAAGATCTAGGGTAAGGGAATAATCAGAACCCTAATAATCCGGTCTTAAAGTAAAGTGCATTTCATATCCATTTGATCTCAATCCAATAAACCCTTTTCTTGATATCTTGATCTACTGCCTTGGCCAAGGACTCCATATGGCATATGAATGACTTACACAATAAGAGATCACCTTGCAGATGCAAGTGTAGGTCCTTTCTTGATTCTCATTCACTTTCATGAGTCACTTGTGCAGCCCCAGCATAAGCCTTGAATCAGTTGTCTAAGGCGACACCCTTTAAAGCTTATACCTAAGACTACAGAGTTAACTCATAAAGTGACATGGAACCTCAAGTCTAAGGATCAATTAATCACATCAATTACTCGTGAGATATTTCCTAATCTGGAAGTTTCCATTTCCTGAAATAGAAACTTCCTTTCCCATTTAGGAATCTTCTCACACGAGGTACCTCAGTGAACTTACTTATGGAAGTAAGCACCCTCATGTATCACGCATGTATCAACTATACACTTTGCACCTCCATGAAACAAGGTGGTCCTTCTTAAGGGCGTGATCCCACAAGCAAGCCTTAGAGGAGTCAGGTTGACACTCCCACTGTCTGTAGGAGTCATCGGCTTGGAGTATTTTACTAATCATGACTTATGTAAAATAGGGCTCGTTTCATGAACCATTTCACCTAAATGGTAGAGTCCTAAAGTCATCAGGATTAGGGGAGTTCTCATACATGCAAAGATAAAGTAAACGCATACCAAACAAGAGCATATAAAGAAGTGTTGCCTCAATTCGTTATTTCATTCAAAGATTATCTGTGATTACAATAAGGAAAAGTACAAAGCGGATATTCAATCGGCTTTTAGGGCACTATTCCTAACACTTTATGCATCATTTGTATCCATATACATTTTCCGAGCGTCTAAGTGGTTCATACCGAGTCTAAGTTTGTCTTTTGTCTTAGTATTGTCCTTAAGTTCGTTCCGTGGTTGAAGAGGTGGTTTCTTAGACGTCCGTTGGTTCCTTTTGTTTCCGTTTCGTCGACAAGGTGAGGTTTTCTTTCCTTTAGTTAAGTGACCTACAACCCTAATTGTATTTTAAGCCCGCATGCGACTTAAGTATATATATACTTATGTAAGTACGTGTTTGCTTAGTATTTTGTGGATTTCTCCCGTTTGCTATGGAATCATTTAAAATGCTTTTATATATACGTAACCTATTTTATGTTTATTTAATTTGAAAAGGGTTGGTGTGTGTGAACGTTTTGAAAATAGCGAGCATATGACTTTGAATTTGAAGTCAGAAAATTAGGAAATTTCGGAATTAACTAAAAATATGACTTATGAAATGGGCCCAGGAAAGTGGTATGTGAGTCTCAGGTCGACCATGGGGTCGCCGAGCTCTCTCATCAACACAACTCCATTTTGGTAGATTTAGCCCATCCTTGGGAGGTCGAGGGGAAGGCGGATCTTCTTTTGGCCGACGTACCCTGTCGGTGGATCGGGTAGGATCCCCCGATTCCAAACTTATGACGAGAGAATGGGGCTGAGGATGGCCATCCTCGTCCCCAACCGGAGAAGAAGGATTGTTTATGAATTTTGTAAGTATTTCGCTTTGATTAGGGTTATGAAGGGAGTAAGTGGGTTTGTACTCGTTCTCGTCGAGTGGTTACGATTTTTGATTGTGAATACGGTTCGTGAAACGGGAGTGGACTATAAATTACTAAAAATTGGTAGATTGTGGCCTTCGGCCTTAAACCTTTTTCCTTATATATAATATCACGGGATAAAATGATTTAGAATGCAAAAACCTTTAATTTTGAATATGCTTTGCTCTTACGTATATGTATGTGTGCGTGTGTTAACCCCCTCACCAGTCATTAGGACTGACCCCTCTTCGTTGTTTCTTTTTCCCCCCTTGTTTCTTTTGAGTTTTCAGGTGCTCTTTGGAGGTCCGAGCTAGGCGACGGTCGTATTTTGAAGTCTTTGAGTATGTAGTCGAGTCTCATGTGTTTCTTTTAATTAATTTAGGTAATTTTAAGAATATGAATACTGGTATATATTGATGTTTAAAATTCGAGAATTATTGTATAGTTTAATTGGCCTGGGGTGGGCATGATATATGTATTATGTTTTTATTCTGGGCATGTATATCTGTTTATTTGAATCCTGGTGCTTCCGCATATTTGTTTTATTTATTTTTGCGCACTCTGAATTAGGGTCTAGACCACCTAGCCTAGGTGAGATTTTTGTTTGTCTCCCGTTCGCCATAGTTTGATGTGTGTGCGGAGTCCCCATTTCGTTACACGTGTTGGACTATGGTGCGGGGGATGTAGTGCCTTGCGCTCCGGGGTGCTACAATGGTGATGACCCGGAGATCTCTCTCTATCTCTTCTTGGAGGCATTCTGTAAACACAACACTGAAATACATGCGGTTTTAAGTCTATGCATGGTAGTGCAATTAAATCAATCAATAATCGAGAATTAAGGCACATATTCACTTAAGAGATGCATAAGAGCACATTATCAAATAATTCCTATAGCTGTTTGACTTAAACTGACTTAACACGACACGAGAGCCCGGGTTTTGCAACCCTCGGCTTTGATACCACTTAAGGATGTAACGACCGAGCACAAGACGTCACATCCCCCCACCATGACCCGACCCGCATATGAAATGGAAGATCCCTACACCAACCAAACCAAGGCGAACGGGGACATAACACACTCATAACGCTAGGCGGGACTAACCCTTAACCAAACGAATAACCATCAAACCAACAGAGTAGCATAATCGTGGAAGCATACAATCAATATATACATTGGGTCATCAAAACCCCATATTATCAAAATAAGTATCATAAGAAACGGCCTATTATAAATCATTTATGCTCCATTCATTCCCATGTCATAATGAACCAGAAGTATGAGTGTATACATCAAAGAAATGCTAGACACTAATGCAGGACTCCAAAAGACCCCGTATTCCCGCCTAGCACCTCCTACCTGCAAAAGAAGCTAAAAACAAAATCGGGTTCAATCTTAAAGAGACAGGTGGGTATAAAACAGGGCATATTACAATAATATCATGGAATTTAAACACAAACGTGAAAGTTATAATCCCGATCAAGGTTTTACTAACATTTTCCCAAGGGGTAAAATAAGAGAACCAATGGACGGGGTTATAACAATCATTTTCAATGACTAGGTCAATCGTGAGCCGGCGAATGGCTAATCTCCAACCTTCACCTCGTGTATCATTATCAGTTAATCATTAATGGTCACACACATAATCTTTTGTGCTCATTCATTGATCGTTCGTTCAATTATTCATTTACTTCTTTTTTCTCCGGTTAGTGGACGGGTTTGCAAAGCCCGACCACCCATTCATTATGGCTAGTGGGGTACATGAGTCCCCAAAAGCCCAGTTCCCATCCTTCAATAATATCCTAGTGAAGTCAGGTATCACCGTAGTTTGGTGGGACTAGTATACGGGGATCACGGTCCGCCCAAGCTTCTCCAGATAGCCACGTACACTAAGTTCCAGGACCCCCATTCATTGTGAACAATCAATTCTCGCCAAAACGTTTGGTAGGGATTCATAAAGTAAAGGCTTTAGGTTGGAAACATTGACTCGTTAAAAGACTCGATATACACGTATATATTTTTGGCCGAAATCTTGTACATTAGAGTATATCGGGTCATATTTTTAGCTAATAGAAGAAAAACCCACCTGATTTACCAAAAAAAAGAAATAAAGACCTCATTGCCCAGCCTCGTCTCCCACCTGACTAATATCTGTATAACAAAAGTGGTGTGACACTCAATATGACCATAACGACGCACGACATGCAATAAACGTGATATGAGGTGCATGAACAAGGAAATTATGTTATGAAGATGTCCATACGTGCAATTAGGGTCATATAAACACATAATCAAGTTATTCATTCAATTTACGAAGAATGGATACTCATTCATGTCCATTCGTTCATTTCTTTTCTAATTCATTTACATATTGATCCATAATCGAGTTCCACGTATTTATATCATATAATTCAAGAATCACTTTCATATGATAACATAAAGATTCATATAGCATTTAGTATTCATAATCAAAGCTCATAGAATACGGAAAGTAGGCATGTAATTCCATACATAAAATAAGCTATGCATATTCAAAAAAACAGGGGAGACACACCGTACAAAAGGGGATACGACCATGTCTCAGTACAGAGCCAGTTTCCCCTGTTCTGACACGGGGGTGTCTCATCCATAGTGGAAAGTGAGACACGCCCGTGTCTCGGTACAGAGAACTTCCTTTGTGGGAAAAATGGGGTTACACGGGCGTGTCACATTTCATGCACAAAGGACAACATGCCCGTGTCGCACACTAGTCACCATCATCTTCTTCGAATTTCCAGCTGAAAAGCACACAAACACACACTTGCCTCCCCTACTTTCGAACCAATAACAACCACAACATGCTAGACACCATCTTGGACCAAGAATTCACCGTAAAACTTAGGGAAAAACATGTATTTCAATCTCCTAAACAAGAATTCATGCATATATGTGGGAAATTCATGTTAAATCTTCATTTTCGTGCATGAAGCTTAAATATCCATTAATGGCAACTTCCATCTCATGCAACCATCACTTAATCTGTAATGTCCCGACTCTTCGGCCGTACAGGTATAACTTATGTGTTTACGTATTTGCGTATTTTAAATATCTAACTATGTTATTATATGTTTATTTATATGTTATTTTGTTTATTATTTGAATTAAATGAATAATGGTTATGAATTATTTGAATTTTGAACGTATGAACTTGTATGATCTTGAATATGTGTCGTTTGCATTCGATTTGAATTCCAATTTTTGTGAAATTTTGGTATTATTGAGATATGTGAGTTATGATCATGTTCTTATACTCGTTACTTGATTTCAGACTTATTTGAGTTCATTTCGAATTTAATTTGTGTAACGGAACCGAAAATGGGGCTAAAGAGCATTTAGCGTATCTTGGGTTCCGGGTGTTATAACATGACCTCGGTAATTCGGATTCGAATTCTGTCACCTCCGTCGGACTCGTATTGAAGATTTAGGTTCAATGGAACAAGCCTTATAATTTTCCAAGCTCGTTAGAATCTCCAAAATTCAACCGAAACAAGCTTCGACCATAACATTGCCACCCTTAGCTAAACTAACCATAACTCTCTGCACACTAACTAAATTAACCAAGGTTTGAGCCAAAATGACCCTAGTTAAACCCACTATCACGACTCTAGAGCTGAGGTTTTTCAACCGAGAGCTCTGATACCACTTTAGGATATGATGCCCGGAGCGGTGGGCTACCACATCCCCCGTACCTAAACCCTAACCCGCATATGAAATGGACTTCCATACATGAGCCCAAGTCTAAGAGAACGGGGACCTACACTCACACACTAGGCTAAGTGGGGCTAGGACACAACCAGAGCACGCAAAAACAAAGAAACAAGAATGCGGAAGCAACAAATAGGATCCGAACAAGAGCTCAACAAAGCATATACTAACATATATACAATGGCTACAAGGCCCAAAAATAAATACAAATATTCATAAATTCTCCCAAATATTCTTATCAAGTATCAGTACATATCCAAAGTATCAAAAGATGCAATATGAAATGCAGACTCGTCCTAAACCAGCAAGTACGACTCTACCACGATGCACTTTCCCACCTAGCACGAGCAAACCTGCAACTAAAGGTGGGAAAAGAGAGGGGTCAGTCAACAACTCGATTGAGTGAGGGGGCTAACGCATACCCACATTATAAGTATATAACGGAGCATATATCAAGGGGATGGTTATGAATCGAGGCTAGGGTTTTGCATACCAAATCATTTTCAAAAGATAACTTCTAATGCAAGAGAGGAATCCTATCCCGATTCATAATCCGTCAACACATAACATAAACATACGTCCGGCGAGTACGGACTTCCACTAACTCCTCAAAACATAACATGAAAACCGAATTCATAAATACAAATCCATCCCCACAACAATGGTGTTTCGAGAATCAAACCCTCTCCACCTACAGTACAAAAACATACGGGGTAGCTAACCCACGATGTGCCTTTCCCGGTTATCCATCGAGGGGTCAAGATACCACGCCTTCCCAACCTCCAAGAGTCACACGTGAATATCTCAAAGGGAACTATACACAGGCCAAACCCGACGGCCCTTGCTGTCCCGGACATTCCTTACCCATAATTCCTAGGGCCCAACATGCCAAATCAAACAATATTCCCATCTTTCAGGGCACAACTCACTTAAGCATAACATAAACGTACAAAAGGATTCAAAATCTTAAGCGTACATATGCTCATACTTATACTAATTTCATAAGATTCAAACGTTTCCATAAGATCATAATCATAGCTTAAACACACATATTTAAATGTATATAAGATATAAATTCGCATACGGGGTGAGAAAACATTATATAATAGGCCATAGGATGATAACTAATACAAAAGTTCCTAAACCTCACCTTATAACAAAAGTGGAGAAGAAGTAGGATTAAAACGGGCAACCAACCACCTAAACCTCGGGCCCTTGCACGTCCGGAAGACTCTCTGAAATAGAAGAAGACAAGACCCAAGACTTAGACTTAACTATTGACTAAATAGACGCCCGACAATGCTCATGAATGCAAATGGAATGCATAAACGTACCACTTAAAGCGTACAAGATCATAACTCGGAAAACACCTATCAAACGGAGCTATACACTTAATACAATTTACATAACACATAATAATACATGTTAACTAAGCATAGGAATCATATAAGTGGTGGGAGAAGTTATACAAAGCAAGAAACGAAGCAAAGCCACGTAAACAAGCACACTAGACCGTGAACGGCAGTTCCAAAATATATGCACAAGGGTGGAACGGCCTTTCAGAGCTTGGGGACTACTCTGTACATCAGAACGGCCATTCACTGCCACAAAAGAAAAACTGAGAATGGCCATTCAGGCCTGGACACCCATCTCTGTACGTCCGAATGGCTGTTCGGCCAAAAGAAGGGAAACGCACGAACGACCGTTCGCTCCTGGCGGTAGCAAAAATGGTAAGGATTTTGGCCCTATTCTCCCCTGCATCAAACCCCTATCTTCTACCACAATATAAGCAACATATAGAAGCATTAAATGGTAGGAAGTTAGCATAAAAACAAGGCATAAATCTCATCCAAATCAAGCCCAAACCGAAGCATAAGTGTAGAGTATAAATTCTTTAAATTCTCAAGCTTTAAACTTCAGGTGCATTAATGGTAACTCTCAACCAACACACCCACCAACAAATATGAAGTCATACAATCATAAATGAAGCTCAAGTGGTCATATATCATGCATCAATTCAAGTTATAGCTCAAAGAAAGCAAGAGATTTCATAAATGTACACAAACCCTCACTATTCACTTCAATAATCATATATCAATCATACATGGCTCAAAATCTGAATTTCTTGGGTGCTAAAGACCAAAAAGGTATAAAGATAACAATCATACATTTACGTCTTGAAAATGATGGATTTTAGAGAAGATTTGAGCTCAAAATCTCCTTGGAGTGAATAGTGACGGGAATGAAGGTTTTTCTCCAAAGATGCTGAAAATTCTCTTCCTTCTCTTACCTTGAACAAAATGGAGAGAGTGTAGGGTGATAGAGTGTTGACTTGGGGTTATGTGGGATCAAGAATCAAGTGAAAAGGTTGAAAATTGAGGGACTTATGTGCAATTTAGTGAAAGGTGCTCAGTTTGGCGGAAGTAGCTTGTTTTGGTCAAATTTCGGAGTATCAAATGGGCTTAGAAAAATACAAGCCCTGGTCCATTAGCTCCAAATCGTCGAAGAAAGCCAACGGAGGTGACGGAATTCGAATCCAAATTCCTGAGCTCGAGTTACACAACCCAAAACCCAAGGTGCGCTAAAAACGTTTAACCCCCTTTAGGTTCCAAACGAATCAAACACCTCGAAATCTCAACAAACAAACTCGAAAATGTAAAACAATCATATAATCAAATTTATATCATGTATAACTCATGCTTAGCAATTAAGCACAAAAATCAAAATCCAAAACGGCCAAGAACGGAACGAGTAATAACGAAAAGGGCATATACGTTCAAATATAAATTCAAACAATTAAAAGAATAACAATTAAACATTTAATAAACATATAAATATATAAATAAATAATTTAAATGCGTAATTATGTCCTACCTGTATGGCCGAAAAGTCAGGGTGTCACATGCATGATAACCGAATCAAAACATGCTTAATATTTAGGGCTAATTCCAAACACCCCCTATCCTTTGGGGTTTAGTGCGCTTTGCCCCCTAACCTTTGAATCAGTGCGATTTCCTCCCTAAACTTTGAAAAATATCACACTTAACCCCTTTTAACAAACTTTGACAATTGATTTCTCTTCTATCATGGAGACCTAAGCTTCAAGACCATCGCCGTCGTCTTCGTCTTTCCAAGGCGAACAAAGTCCATACCCAAGTCGACCCTATTAACCGCCAAAAGCCGCTTCAATGTTTCGTCAATCTTGCATAGTCTTTAAACGATGATTTCTGCTTTGTCGGTTGTCGGATTTTGGTTTCGAGACCATTGTTGTGATCTTTGCGTTGTGAGTTTTAATTTGATATATAATATCAACACATTTGAAATCTACTTTATGCAGATCTACTTTGCTAAAGGGATTAAGTGTTATATTTTTCAAAGTTTAGGGGGGGAAATCGCACAGATTCAAAGGTTAGGGGCAAAGCGTACTAAGCCCCAATGACAGGGGGGTGTCTGAAATTAGCCCTAATATTTAACAAGCTAATTTTAAACTCACCTTTCAAGTTCATGTTCATAAGCAGTTTGTGAATTCTCTCTATCGTGAAGTAGTCGTGCAAAAATTTCCCAACTAAAGCGAACTTGAACGACAAAGAAAGGTCAGAAATTTTGGCATCCGTAATGTTAGTGATTCCGTTGCGTTCAGATACCACAATGTAAGCCTTTCAATTGTCGTCTTGGAAAAAGAAAGACTCGACCAAACGGAGTGGTCGATGCCTTGGGTTGCAGGGACGAGGGTACTGGAGCTGCCGTGTTTAGTGGCGTATGTAAGGTCGCAGTGTAAGATAGCCGCGCCACATCTCGGGTTGCAGCAGCCTGGCATTGCTGTTCAGAAGGGCTAGTGATTGTTATTGGTTGGGTCGGAAACAATCCACCCAATGGTGGTAATATGGAGGTCACTGGCCAAGGGTGGTTGGCAACCTATGTTGCACGGATACAGATACGGGGACACGGACACGACACGACATGGATACAGTGAGACGGATTTTTTTGTGAGTTTTCCACGTGAAAAGTGTTGGACACGGTGTCGGACACGAGTGTCGGACATGACATGACACGGTAAACTGATATTTTTAGAAGTGTCGGTGCATTAGAGTTGGCAACAGAATTTTCTCATGGAAGCGTGGATATCTTGCTCAAGAGAAAGGAAATTTTAGAAAACCTATTGCGGTGGCTCGCTTATATAAGTCTTAAATATACATTGAATTGGTTCCATACCGTAGGTTGTTTCATAAATTACAACGCGGTCTAATTCAATTTTTTCTTGGTCATATTAGAAATGACACTCATAACTAACTTAACGAATCTAACCTCTCTTGTAGCGTCTCGAATAGTGGACCCATAACTAACTCGACTCGCATAAGAAATAGACTATTTATTTTTGTGCCTGAGTTTTACGAATGAAACACAACTGAAAAATCCTAATTAAACGGTGCCTAATTGACAGAGATCTCTAAGATGTATAATAGAATACAACAATGTGGAAGTGTATCAATCAACCACACGATAGTACAGACTGACAAAAAATAAACATTTATAACACATTCATAATATTAAGCAAGTACTGGCAAAACAATATATTTAGCACCCCAATCGGAGAGTACCACATCCCCCGCATTAGAGCCCGACACGTGTAACGAAATGGAGAGTCCGTACACGCACCAAGCACTAGCGAACGGGTGACAAACAAAAGTCACACCTAAGCCAGGCGGCCTAGACCTTCAAATGGAGCGCGCATAAAATAATTCAAACAAGGGCGAAAGTATATATAAACAAACATAGGTATAAATTAAAATTAAACAGTGCTTAGAACAAATTACATACAAACTCGCCGGGCTAAAACTTAACAAATACAAACTTCAAATTACAAGGGTTCAAAGTACGGAATGCAGTACATGCTCTAGACAAAAATGCAGACTCGATCAACCCAACCAGGACTCAAAAGACAGCAAACCGCCTAGCTGGAAACAACAAACTGGTACCTGCAAACTAAAAACATAAAGAGCGAGGGGTCAGTCACACAGACTGAGTGAGGGGCTACACGCACACGTGTACATACGTATACAGAGCATAGCAAATATCATAGAGGGGAGTTCATGAACCGGGGTGTGGTTTTTGCATTCTAAAACATTTTCTCACGTGATACTAGCATAAAGAGCGAGGGGTCAGTCACACAGACCGAGTGAGGGGCTACACACATACATGTACATACGTATACAGAGGCTAGCAAATATCATAAAGGGGAGTTTATGAACCGGGGTGTGGTTTTTGCATTCTAAAACATTTTCTCACGTGATACTAGATATAGGGAGTAAAAGAGTTAGGCCAAAGGCCAAAACAACCAAATTTTAATAATTGAGAATCCACTCCCGTTCCACGAACAATTTTTTAACAAACTAACCTAACGGAATCAAACATAAGCAAACTTTCACACAAAGGGAAAATGTTCATAGGGTAGTATCCGTCCCGGATTCCCTATCCCACATCACGATAATTATGCATAGGAGTAAAGCCCAGGGTCCTGAGTCTCCCTTACATAATTACGAAGCCCCAAACATAACCAGAATCAGAATCAAAATCAGAATCAAAGTCTTACCGTATTCCGAGACATACCTCATTCATATCCACATTCGTATTCATATTCCAAACATATCATATACATAGCATATCCATACAAGGTCATTATCTTAATGTATTCAAACTCGGGTTCATAAACACATCCCTAGCATAATCATAATCCTAGCGTAAACGTATTCCTACATGCTTCTAATTCTAACGTAGTCATATCATAATCATGATCAAAATTCTACCATACTCATCCATATTTTAACATATTCATATTCTTGCATATTTATATTCATACATATTCAGATTCCAACGTAATCGTAGCATATTCTTAACCCTATGTTCATATCATATTTATACTTTGCTTATCATATTCTATAACCTAAATCATATCATGCATAATCGTAGCTCACACTTGTTACATACACATAAGGCTTATCTCGCATGCATACATATCGGGCACATATCATTAGGGTTTAACTATAACCTAACCTCACCTTACACCGACGAACCGGGTAAAAGAGAACAAACCGACGCCTACGGAACGACCTCAGCACCAACGGGAAGCTCCTCTGAACAAGACAAACACCATAAGACATACTAAGACTCAAAATGGACTATATATACGCTCGACAAATGCAGATGGATGCAAATGGTGCAATGTACTTCGTAAAATTCATACTTAGGCACATCGGAGCAAATAACGAAATATCACACAATTAATCCAAGAAACAAACTCATCACACGTCAAATAAATTCATATTAAGTCATATAAGAGCATACCACGAGCATTCATAAATTTAAAGTTCATATAAGAGACAACGGATGCATAGAAAGTGAAATAAAGTGGCACTTAAGGCATACAAATTCATATCAAGTCATAAGTCACATAATTCACGTCAAATAAATTCATAAATTTCATGCAACGAACATAACAATTCATATAGCATGTTAACAATGCACATAAGTCATAAAGAACTTAAGACAAATCACACAAGGCGAATAAACAAAGTCACGATGTATGCATGCAAGCAAGGAAGCATTTAAGTTATATAAATTCATATCAATTCATAGATCACATATTTTAAGTTAAATGGATTCATAAATTTCATAAAACGAGTATTACATAGCGTATAACATGTTAATAATACATAAACATCATAGAAGAAGCAAAGATTTATCATGCAAAGCAAAGAAACGAGTTATGAGGTCACACATGCACGTAAGAGAGCACATAACACATATCTTGTCATATATCACGTATAAAGGCATCAAAATTACATAATAAATTCATATTTAAACACATAACATAATATATATCAAGTTAACATCATATAACAAACATATACGAGCTAAGAAAGCAAAAAGAAATAACAAAAAAGGCAACAACAACTCGTAGCATGCAACAACTCGAAGTTGGCCCCAACGTAGGTCGCAGCTGCGACTAAAACTCAGCATAAAAGGGGTGGTGGCAGCTACCACCTTCACCAGTAGCTTCCTCAGCCTTCACAAGTCGAGAGCATGCCCCAATTGGGTCGTGGCCATGACCAAGAAAGGCCTTGGCGTGGCCACGACTGCGCGCGGCAGTTCGAAAATAACGCAACCACAACCCTTGTTTCTCTTCCAAAGCTCGCACCAGCAACAAGGGACGAGGCAAAGTAACAAATACAACAAATAAGGCAACAAAAGGAACATAAAAACGCAGCAAAAGCATCCCAAAACAACTCACACACGCACGACAAAGGCAAGGAGGCAAATCAGACCCATTTTCTTCAAATAATTCATTTTCAACTATGGAGGATCAAAGAGCAGATAATTTCCACGAATTTCAAGCTTAGAAATGGAACATATAAGCTATCTAGATCACATAAATGGCTTCATATCAAGAAATGGATCAAATTTTAACAAGAATTCATCAAAACTCACATAAAACCTTACTATTCATATATATCTGCATATCATGCTCCATACTTCATGAAAATCAACAAATTAGCACGTAAAAGAAAGCCAAGAGGATGGAATAAGATCATAAACTTACATTTCAAATTAGAGAAGATTTGTTGGAGATATGAGCTTGAAATGTGCAAGAGTGAATAGTTACGGGATTTCTTCTTTCCTTCCTCTTTCAGTTGATTTTCCCTTCTCTTCTTGTGTGGTTCGAAATTGATAGATAAGAAAGAGATAGGGTTTATTTGTGGCCATGTGGGCCCAAGAATGAGTTTAGTTGGTCAAGAATTGAGTAAGTTATGGTCAAAATCGTAAAAGGTGGCAAATTTACGCGAGGTTCAGGTTTCGGGCGAAATTCGAAGGCTCAAATGGGCTTAGAAAAATACAAAGGTAGGTTTGAAAGCTTCCAATACGAGTCCAACGCCTCTTTCGGAATTCAAATCCAAATTCACAAGTCCAAGTTACGCCTTCCAGAACCCATGGTGCGCTAAAACGAGTTAGGCCCTCTAAAATAATAAATGAGCATATAAACACGTTCATAAATCACATAACTCATGCGTAGTAAGTTTTCACAAAATCGGAGTTGAAAACAAGGTTAAACGAATTAAAAACGAGTTGAAAAGGTTAAAAAACGTTTAAAAACATAAACATTCGGCTTATTATAATTATTCAATTATTCAAATAATTTATATAATTGCATACTTAATTAATTAAATACGCGATTAGTACACCCATGACGTCGTACCTGGAAGGCCGAAAAGTTGGGATGTTACAACCTCCCCCCCTTAAAAGGACCTGGTCCTTCAGGTCCAACCGCTCGAGTTAGAACTGCGAGGAACTCTCTCGTATTCACCCATGTTCGAGGTTGATGACGTCCCGACGAGGGTTAGCTAGAGAGAGGTCTTTAAGCATAAGGGGTTTGATTTCTTCAAGTGTTGATGGAGGGCTTCTTCACAAACTTGGTTCCGGTTAGGAGCAGCCTGATTTGTTTTGCACGATGAGAAGGTCTAAACGAGATTCATCACTCACCGTTTGATTCATTTCAAGCTAACTCAAAAGCTCGGAGTTACACGAATGGCGTAGTCACCGGACTTCCACCACTCGCACCTTCTTACGGTTGTTGTATCACCTTAGAAGCTTGGTAGAAAGCACGACCGTCGTCTTACCGTAGAACTAGAGCACTCGTACACTCAAAGTTATCTCTCGAGACAACCAAGAAACAACAAGCACAAGCACAAGCAACAGAAAAGAAAGAGTACCACATGCATGTTATGAGCACATGCACAAAAGAGACAAGTAGGCATCAACAAGAGGGTGGGTTACCCCAAAATCAAACGATGCATGAGATAAGATGCCATGAATGTTTATAGTACCTTGCACCGCGACAATGCCATTGTTAGGAATAATGCCCTAGAAAGCCGATTAGTCATAATCCGTTTTGGGACTTACCTAGTATCACAGACAATCTTTGAATAATATACGAATGATTAATATCACAGGCAAACACTTCTTTATATGCTCTTGTTTGGTATACGTTTACTTTAGTTGTGCATGTATGAGAACTCCCCTAATCCTGATGACTTTAGGACTCTACCATTTAGGTGAAATGGTTCATGAAACGAGCCCTATTTCACATAAGTCATGATTAGTAAAATACTCCAAGCCGATGAGTCCTACAGACAGTGGGAGTGTCAACCTGACTCCTCTAAGGCTTGCTTGTGGGATCACGCCCTTAAGAAGGACCACCTTGTTTCATGGAGGTGCAAAGTGTATAGTTGATACATGTGTGATACATGAGGGTGCTTACTTCAATAAGTAAGTTCACTGAGGTGCCCCGTGTGAGAAGATTCCTAAATGGGAAAGGAAGTTTCTATTTCAGGAAATGGAAACTTCCAGATTATGAAATATCTCACAAGTCATTGATGTGATTAATTGATCCTTAGACTTGAGGTTCCATGTCACTTTATGAGTTAACACTGTAGTCTTTGGTATAAGCTTTAAAGGGTGTCGCCTTAGACAACTGATTCAAGGCTTATGCTGGGGCTGCACAAGTGACTCATGAAAGTGAATGAGAATCGAGAAAGGACCTACACTTGCATATGCAAGGTGATCTCTTATTGTGTAAGTCATTCATATGCCATATGGAGTCCTTGGCCAAGGCAGTAGATCAAGACATCAAGAAAAGGGTTTCTTGGATTGAGATCAAATGGATATGAAATGCACTTAGCTTTAAGACCAGATTATTAGGGTTCTGATTATTCCCTTACCCTAGATCTTGGTTGAGAGATAGTAAGTAGGAGGATTGTATCTCACATGAATCAATGACTTAAAGGTTTTGTCGAATCCGAACATTCCAATTCAGCTAGGGGTTAAACACCTGTTGCTAGACTATGGTCGTTTAATCTGTGGACTGATTAATTAATTAGTGAATTAATTAATTAGGGTCACTGCTAATTGAATTGAGAACCTAGAGGGTCACACACAACAACTTGGTTACATGAGTTGAGGCTTTAAAATGATTAAACGAGTTAATCGAGCCAAGAGGGTTCCACAAGTGTGAACCACATGTGTGGGTCACGTGAGTGACACATGTCATTGTGACACGTGTCTCACACGTGAATATATATATTGTATACATATATATATATATATATATATATATTAAATAATTAAAAGTGTTAATTATTTAATAGACTTTGGTTTAATTTTGAATTAAAAAGAAAGTCTTAATTTGGAGAAAAATAATCTAGTTAATTAATTACGAATTAATTAATTAGATAAAATAAGTTATTTATTTTAAATAAATAAAGTATAAAATTATCCAAAAATAGTTTGGATATTTTAGCTCTCTTGAAAGTTGATTTGAATTTGAATTCAAAGTCAAAGTTAAAACTACTTGATGATCAAGTAATAGGAGAGAGGGACCAAAATCCTTAGTCCATAAGGACTAGGATTTTCGGCCACCCCTCCCTTTCCTATGAGCTCCCCTTAGAGAGTAATTGGTAATTCTTTTGGTTCATGTGTTGAACACCATCCTTTCTCCAAGATAAACAAAACCCTAGGTTAAGCCTAAACACTAACTAGAGAACTAGCATCCTTACTAGTTAGATTGTAGCCAAGTTGGTGGACTATCTCTAGAGAGCTTCAAGTTAGAAGTTTTGAAGATTCGAGCTTTACCAAAAAGTGGGGATCAAGCAAAACGATTAGAAGGGATGATGAAACGATTCTGAACTCAATAGAAAACGAGTGAAAAAATCGAACCAAAGAAGATGGCGAAAACCGTTCGTCCATATCCTGAAGGATGAATTTTTTCACGAGGGTTTTATGGCTGGCAGATTTCTACTTTCGGAAAACTGGTTTTCGAAGGGAGTTTCAATCATGCCTTTCTCGTTTCATGTTTCTTTCTTTATGTTATATTGTTAAGAACTTCCCTAACATGATTTGAATCCAGGTTGGTGTGGATTGTTATCCCTACAATGGATTCTGAAGTAGAAAGAGATTTTGAGGAACGGGTTGCCATTACCGCATGAAGCGCGTTTGAGGGCGGCTCAAAACGTGTCAAGAAAGCTACTACCCAAGTGAGTTTCTTGATCTCTACGAATTTGGATACACGATTGCGAGTCCAAGATCCTTTTGTTGGAAAATTTTTAATTTTCCACTACTTTCTGATTCCTGTTTTCCAACAAGTGGTAATAGAGCCACCTCGTTAATCGTGTTTCTGATTCGTCTCAATTATTCTGAATTTGGTAGAAGAAATTCTTAGGCTTGATGCGATTGAGTATTTGTAATTGTTTTAGAATGCCTGAATTACGAAACTGTATTTTTTTCCTGAAAGTTTCTGAAAATTGGTTTTTGCAAAATTTAATTTTTGAAAACTATTTTAGATTTGAAACTGTATAAACTATTTTTGGATTTCTTGGATTGGTTTTGCTTTTAAACAAAAACATGAAACGAAAACCCGGATTACGACGAACACGCGAAACCCCGGGCGCGAAGGCGTCGCGCGCCACCGCCAGCCTGGCCTGCGTGCGCAGGGCAGCCATCCAGCACCTCCCGCACACCTGTGCGGGAGCCTCTCGGGCGCCTACCGCCCAGCCGCCCGCCCTCACTGGCCGAGATGGCTACGCGTATCAGCGCGCGGCGTGCGCGAGCGACCCGCGCAGCCCTTTCGCGTACGGGCCCCGTTTTCTCCGTCGCAATCCGATTTTTCGTATTTCGTGCAATCCAGTCCCAGTTTTTTTTTTTAATTTTAATTTTAAAATTTTATTTTTGAATATTTTTTTTAATTTTTGAATAAAACTTAAAATTGGGATTTTTGAGAAATAGAAACGGTTTATATTTTGGGAAAATACATCATTGATAAAATTATTAATTTTCAGAAATTAATTGGAATTTTATTGGTTTTTGTAAATTAGGATTTATTGAAAACTTTTATAAATAAGACTCGCATCAAGTCGTGTTTTAAGTCATTAGGACTTGAAACGAGAATTTTTATTTATTGGCTAAATTTAAATTCTCGCAAAAGCATGTTAGGTGATCATGGGTTTAGATCTATGTAAGGTTTTAATTTATGCACATGGATGGTTTAAATTGGGGTTGGAGCCCTATAGTTGCGTTTTTCAATTGAGGTTGGAGCCTCACTTATGTGCATACTGTTATGTGATTTATTATGTGGCTTTCCATATTACTGTTTTGAGGCCGGGGTATGCCCCGTGTAATTGTCTAAGGCCAATATGAAGATTGAGCCTTATTACTTTATGTCTTTTTCCTTTTATTGTAATTTGAGAGTAGAGATAGGTGGTGAGGTTTTATTTTCATTTTGGAGACAATGCACCCATGGAGTAAGATGGACCACATTCAAGTAACAAGGAGGCCATAAGTGAAGACCCCTCAAAATGTTAGGGAGGGGAATCTCAATTGTAAAAATGTAATAGAGATAGGGCTCGTATTTTGTTATCGCTTTCCCTTATGTGATTTAAACTGTTTATGTGGAATGTATGTTAGAACTTGTGATTGTGGAGTGGCTCCCACATATCATGCATAAGATAGGTAGAACCCATGATCATTACATGTTAGTATCATGCTAGGACATGTTATCTGTTTATGTGCTTGTTTGAAATGCATTTAAGTGTACTTGCATTAATCAAGACTAATAAAATTGGATAACATATATGTTGATGAGGTCGAACCGAACAACTCTTCGGTTGATTCGAAAATTCCCATTAAATATTAAGCTCATTTCAAATAATAGGTATTTAATTCGAGATGCAAATTTTGAATTAAATTCCTAGCATTCCATCAATAGGTTTTAAGTTTAGTAAGTGAAGCTAGTTATTGTCCGCGAGTCGTGGGATAGCTAGTGGAGCTTATTAGTTCTTAGTTACCTAATTGATCATTTTAAATGATCAATATTTCGTGGTTCATTTTGGCAAGGGCGATGTCCGCGAGTCGTGGGTCGTTCGAACTAAGTTTTAATCATGATCTTATGATTGATGGGTTTAGCTTAACGCCTAAGTAAATATGGATGTCGCACGAGTCGTGGGTCCAAATTGAAAGATAGGTGATGCAAAACAATTACTAAGAGTTCTAAAGGTGTTAGAATTGGTAAGTTGTACCTACCTACGGTTTTACTTAGAATGT
This sequence comes from Lantana camara, assembly GCA_037501455.1. NCBI lineage: Eukaryota > Viridiplantae > Streptophyta > Magnoliopsida > Lamiales > Verbenaceae > Lantana > Lantana camara. The sequence goes on along the minus strand of CM074857.1, from coordinate 59,643,563 downwards.
CCACGAGTCGTGGGTTCGAGGTAAAATGCCTAAGATCTTAGTACCCATTGGGAAACGCGTTCCTCTTAGATCTTTGGGAATAATAGATCTTTGAAAAACAGTGGGAGCTACATTAGATTAAAGACCTTATCTTTTGTATATCGTTATAATTCAGCATGCTCACATTTTTCTTTGCTTAGCATCTAGGTTGTAGTTCTGTGATTCTCTACAATATGAAATGCAAACCCATTCCTATCCATCCTTAAGTCAAAGGAGTTGACTAGGTCCTAACTAACTCTGATTGGCTTCGGACCCTAAAATTTGTTTTAGATTCCGAATAGAGAAAGGCGTTCTCTAAAGGGCGAAGTTTTCAATTGTGAAAATTCGACCCGGGCCAAAAGAGAAGCAATCTGAGGTGAATGGATTTCTCCAAACCACTTAAGAGCAATTGAACCACCTTATAAAAATGTTACAAGGTATAACATTATGGAATTATTCAAATATTCCAAATGAGAAAACAAGTGCACACGAACAAGGTCTGAAAATCTTATTTGAAGATCTTGTGGTCTCGATCATTAACTGAGAAAAGAGTTCTCAATGCACTGATTGCTTACATTGCTTCCACCATCATTCAAACCCTTTGTGCTCAACTAGAATGATGCTAATGTAGCATAGTTAATCATTTAGTTGATAATGGTTGAGAGCATCCTTAAGAAGGAACAAAAGGTTGTAATGGTTAATTCTTCTTCTAGACTCACTAAGTTAAAGGCTTGAAGGCCTAAAGAAGAAGAAACCCTTAAGAGCCCAATGGAGGGGCATGTAAGGGGTACGCCCAAAAGACATTAGAGATCAAATTGGATGTTTGCTTCTACGGTAGCAAATAAGGACTTTGAAAGGGAACTGCAAAGAGTATAAGTACTCTGAAATGTTACCTCGTTTAGTAATTCTACTAGGAATAGAATTCACAAGTCTTGAGTTGATTCTGCATAATCTGTTATGCAAAGACTCACAGCACTAATGTTCTGAACATACAACGAGATAACAAAAGTAAGTGAGATGACAAAGCTTCGAATTACTTTGGAACGTTGAGACATAAAAGGATTAGCAAGTTAGATATCTTAGGATCATTTTTCGAAAATAAACCTAGAGAGTTAACTTCCTATGAATCCTATCTTAAAGGGAAACGTTCCCGAAACATGGTTTAGGTGAAACGTGGAACGTGCCAAAAACTCTAGTGGATTTCGATCCATGCTGATGAGTGTAAGATGCTTAATGTAAACACTAGATACAATCGTCAGTTTAATCATTATGAATGAATGTACTTGTTGAAGTACAAATTCGAAACTTATATGAAATTCTTAGAATTTCAAAAGGAGGTTAGGAACCGAAGTAGTCATAAGTTATAGGTAAATCGATATGATCGAGATAGCCAATATCTTAGCAACTAATTCCTTAGTCATCTTAGAGATAAAAGGATTATCTCTCAGTAAACTAATTCGAGAACACCTTAGTGTTTCCGAATGAGGGAATGAAACCTAATAGGATATGGTCCATTCCATAGTAAGCTTTACTGACTTGTAATCATTCTAGGAATAAACTCCTAGAATATGCAGTTCGAGATTTTGAATTTAGTACCTTCCAAAATCAGTCCTTTAGTTGCACTATGCAATGTGGCATATTAAATTCCCTAATTATTCTTATCCAAGAATTTAATGGAATCCTCTTAAGTGAATAGGATAGTGGGAGATAAGCTTGAAACGAGTTCAAGTTTATATAACAATATAGGATATCGTTTCTGCCATTCCCTTGGACAAAGGTTGTTTTTCTCAAGGAATGTACCTTTCTTAAGGAATCGTTCCTATAGAAGAATAAAGGCAAGCAAGCAGACCTTAAAGAAATTTGAGGATAAATATTCATGCCGCATATAGAAGAAACAAGCCCATTTGATAAAACTTAGCCAGATTTTAGAGTATGTACACGTGTGAAACCCTTCACTTAAGACGCGTTTAGAACGCGTTTCGAGATAGCCAAGGAATTACTTGAAGAGGAGACACCGTCAGATTTGGAATCTGAGTAGTGTAAGCAAGCCTTGAAATCCAATATGGATTCCGTATACTCAAAACAAGTTTTGACCTTGGTTGATCCATCTGATAGGATCAAGCTCGTGGAGCTTCGAGTGAATGAAAGCATTACAACCTTCTTGATGGTTGAAATGCAAAAGTCCATTTGGATTATGTTTACCACATCCTCATATTCTGACTATGAGATATGATAAATGAATATGAGAACTATCTTGTTCAATATGAGATTGAAAGAGACTGAAATAAGGTATTTCTATAAGTCTCATATTCAGTGGGAGTATGCATAAGGTATGCAAATCCCTAAGTCAATCTGTGGATTGATAAAGGCTTCTAGGAGTTAGACAATTCGATTGACACAGATGGAAGTCGTATAAGTCTCAAAAGTGTACATATGAAAGTTAGTGATGTAAGAGTCAATTTTTGGTTCTTTAGAAGACGACATCCTTCTCATTAGGAATGTCAAGGATGACGTGAAAGTTACCAATTCTTGTTTAAGAAACAATTCGGCATGAAAGATCTTAGTGATTATCCTGAATTCTCGACATTCAGATCTATGGAAGATAGATCTAAGAGCATAAATGGATTATCACAAAACAAGTACATAACCACGGTACTAAAAGGAGTTTAGTATGGACAATGGAACATCTCTTTTGAAGAGTATGTGTCCTAAGATAACTTTGAGAAAGTTAGAATGTCCAAAATCCCTTTAAGTGAAAGGGTGCATAATGTATGAAAAGTTATGTACTAAATTAGATATGGCGCAACACTAAGCGTAGTGGGCCGAATCTAATATGACCTCAGAGAAGGTCATTAGATCTCTGTAAAGGATGTCCTCAGAGTACTTAAGAAGAAATGAGGACATGTATTAGTTTACAGAGCCCAAAAGATCTTATCATAGAAAGGATATTTTAATGTAATTGTTGCATCAAACATAGATGATTGTAAATCATTGAAAGGATGTAATTTTTACCTCAATGGCAAAGCAACGTGTTGGAAACATTCCAAGCACGAACGTGGCAAAAATCTTGACTATTGTAGTTGAGTACTTAGTCGTATTAAATACAGTTAAGGTAAGTGTTTGGGTAAGAAACTCCATCTAACTAGTTAGATGAAGTTCCTAGCATGAAACAACACCATTATCATATCGTATGATAAAATGGATGGTTGCTCAAGTAAGAGAACCAAGACCTCACCAAGAGATTGAACACGTGATTACGAATCACTTTATAAGGAAAAGGTGTTTCCTAAAAGATGTGTTAACAAGAGGGTCACATCAGCAGAGAATATGGCAGATCCACTTTGGAAACGCCCAAAGTCAATAGGCTCTCGAAGTGCATCTTGAGAAGATGGGACTTAGAGTACTTAAATGGCTTTTACGGGCAAGTGGGAGATTGTTAGGAATAGTGCCCTAGAAAGCCGATTAGTCATAATCCGTTTTGGGACTTACCTAGTATCACAGACAATCTTTGAATAATATACGAATGATTAATATCACCGGTAAACACTTCTTTATATGCTCTTGTTTGGTATGCGTTTACTTTAGCTGTGCATGTATGAGAACTCCCCTAATCCTGATGACTTTAGGACTCTACCATTTAGGTGAAATGGTTCATGAAACGAGCCCTATTTCACATAAGTCATGATTAGTAAAATACTCCAAGCCGATGAGTCCTACAGACAGTGGGAGTGTCAACCTGACTCCTCTAAGGCTTGCTTGTGGGATCACGCCCTTAAGAAGGACCACCTTGTTTCATGGAGGTGTAAAGTGTATAGTTGATACGGGCGTGAAACATGAGGGTGCTTACTTCAATAAGTAAGTTCACTGAGGTGCCCCATGTGAGAAGATTCCTAAATGGGAAAGGAAGTTTCTATTTCAGGAAATGGAAACTTCCAGATTAGGAAATATCTCACGAGTCATTGATGTGATTAATTGATCCTTAGACTTGAGGTTCCATGTCACTTTATGAGTTAACTCTGTAGTCTTTGGTATAAGCTTTAAAGGGTGTCGCCTTAGACAACTGATTCAAGGCTTATGCTGGGGCTGCACAAGTGACTCATGAAAGTGAATGAGAATCAAGAAAGGACCTACACTTGCATATGCAAGGTGATCTCTTATTGTGTAAGTCATTCATATGCCATATGGAGTCCTTGGCCAAGGCAGTAGATCAAGACATCAAGAAAAGGGTTTCTTGGATTGAGATCAAATGGATATGAAATGCACTTAGCTTTAAGACCAGATTATTAGGGTTCTGATTATTCCCTTACCCTAGATCTTGGTTGAGAGATAGTAAGTAGGAGGATTGTATCTCACATGAATCAATGACTTAAAGGTTTTGTCGAATCCGAACATTCCAATTCAGCTAGGGGTTAAACACCTGTTGCTAGACTATGGTCGTTTAATCTGTGGACTGATTAATTAATTAGTGAATTAATTAATTAGGGTCACTGCTAATTGAATTGAGAACCTAGAGGGTCACACACAACAACTTGGTTACATGAGTTGAGGCTTTAAAATGATTAAACGAGTTAATCGAGCCAAGAGGGTTCCACACGTGTGAACCACACGTGTGGGTCACGTGAGTGACACATGTCATTGTGACACGTGTCTCACACGTGAATATATATTGTATATATATATATATATATATATATTAAATAATTAAAAGTGTTAATTATTTAATAGACTTTGGTTTAATTTTGAATTAAAAAGAAAGTCTTATTTTGGAGAAAAATAATCTAGTTAATTAATTACGAATTAATTAATTAGATAAAATAAGTTATTTATTTTAAATAAATAAAGTATAAAATTATCCAAAAATAGTTTGGATATTTTAGCTCTCTTGAAAGTTGATTTGAATTTGAATTCAAAGTCAAAGTCAAAATTACTTGATGATCAAGTAATAGGAGAGAGGGACCAAAATCCTTAGTCCATAAGGACTAGGATTTTCGGCCACCCCTCCCTTTCCTATGAGCTCCCCTTAGAGAGTAATTGGTAATTCTTTTGGTTCATGTGTTGAACACCATCCTTTCTCCAAGATAAACAAAACCCTAGGTTAAGCCTAAACACTAACTAGAGAACTAGCATCCTTACTAGTTAGATTGTAGCCAAGTTGGTGGACTATCTCTAGAGAGCTTCAAGTTAGAAGTTTTGAAGATTCGAGCTTTACCAAAAAGTGGGGATCAAGCAAAACGATTAGAAGGGATGATGAAACGATTCTGAACTCAACAGAAAACGAGTGAAAAAATCGAACCAAAGAAGATGGCGAAAACCGTTCGTCCATATCCTGAAGGATGAATTTTTTCACGAGGGTTTTATGGCTGGCAGATTTCTACTTTCGGAAAACTGGTTTTCGAAGGGAGTTTCAATCATGCCTTTCTCGTTTCATGTTTCTTTCTTTATGTTATATTGTTAAGAACTTCCCTAACATGATTTGAATCCAGGTTGGTGTGGATTGTTATCCCTACAATGGATTCTGAAGTAGAAAGAAATTTCGAGGAACGGGTTGCCATTACCGCATGAAGCGCGTTTGAGGGCGGCTCAAAACGTGTCAAGAAAGCTACTACCCAAGTGAGTTTCTTGATCTCTACGAATTTGGATACACGATTGCGAGTCCAAGATCCTTTTGTTGGAAAATTTTTAATTTTCCGCTGCTTTCTGATACCTGTTTTCCAACAGCCATTAGCCTTGACCTCAACCTCGGCATTCACTTCATCGTCGACCTCCCTTGCATAAGCTTGGGTTTGTTCGGGGGATCTTGGAGCCATCATATTCAAGGGTCTTGGATTCGGATTTGTAGGGCAAAATCTCACCTTATGTCCTATCTCCCCACATCAAAAGCAAGCTCTCAATTGCTTCCTACAAATTTGTTCCGTATGATTCGGTCTCTTACAAATGGAGCATCGAATAGGTGCCGGTGGAGCGGGTATCGTATCCAAAATCGGAAGTCGGGGCTTCTTGTTAGCATTGAGGAGTTCTTTGGGGTCGAAGATTTGAGGCTCATCTTGAAATATGGGTCTCTTTCCCAAACTTGAACTTGATTTGAACTCTTGCCCCGAGTGAGAGGTTTGGGGCTCCAACCATTGCTTTTGGGCCTCCACTCTAAGAGGTTTCTTTGTAGCTTTAGCCCATGTATCCACCGTAGCAGCTTGCAAAGCCCACTGAATATCTTCTTTTAATCCGTGCACGAAATTTTGGGCCTTAAAAGTATCATCATTCGTAATGTGAGAGGCATATGGAGCAAGCCTCTCAAACTCTGTGATATATTCCTCAACGGTGCGGTTTCCTTGTTTGAGGTCCAAGAATTCTTGTAATCTTCTCTCCCGAGAACTAGGAGGGATGTACTTGTCACGAAATTCTCTCACAAAATTTTTCCAATTGAACTCTTCGCCGTTCCTTTCCAAACGAGCCCTTGTTCCCTTCAATCAATTTGAAGCTTGTCCTTGGATATATCGAGCGATGCATACGGCCTTCTCTTGTGAAGGGGTGGGGAAAATTTCCCAAATCCCCGTGATCTCTGTTAACCATTCTTCCGCTTCGATGTCATTACCCCCAAGCGACTTTGGAGGGTTGTTATCCCGGAATTCCTTGTAAACTGAATTGATAAATCTTCCTTGTCCTTCACCTTGAGGAATTAGTTGTTGTGGATTTTGTTGAAGATAATCGAGAAGGGCTCAAATAATACCCTCTGCAGTTGGTGGTGGTGGCGGAGGAGCGTTTTCATGTCTCTCCTTCTAGGAGGCAGCCTGAAAAGGCACAAATTCAAGGAAATATCGATGCGTGGGGGGGGGGGGGGGGGGTAGTGCATGTTCATGTGAACAATTAATACAAAGAAAAGCAAATAAGTCACATTAAAGTGAAAGTGAATGCAAACAAACACACATATTCCTAAGCCGACGACCTAGACAGACAGATACGACACTAGAACTCCGGTTTTGCAACCTGGAGCTCTGATACCACTTTAGATGTAGCACCCCAATCGGAGAGCACCACATCCCCCGTACTAGAGCCCGACACGTGTAACGAAATGGAGAGTCCGTACACGCACCAAGCACTAGCGAACGGGTGACAAACAAAAGCCACACCTAAGCTAGGCGGTCTAGACCCTCAAACGGAGCGCGCATAAAATAATTCAAACAAGGGCAGAAGTATATAAAAACAAACATAGGCATAAATTAAAATTAAACAGTGCTTAGAACAAATTACATACAAATTGACACGCCGGGCTAAAACTTAACAAATACAACTTCAAATTACAAGGGTTCAAAGTACAGAATGCACTACATGCCCTAGACAAAAATGCAGACTCGATCAACACAACCAAGACTCAAAAGACAGCAAACCGCCTAGCTCAAACCAACAGATCGGTACCTGCAAACTAAAAACATAAAGAGGGAGGGGTCAGTCACACAGACTGAGTAAGGGGCTACACAAGCACGCATACATAGGTATACAGAGCATAGCACATATCATAGAGGGGAGTTCATGAACGGGGGCTTGGTTTTTGTATTCTACAACATTTTCTCACGTGATACTAGATATAGTGAGTAAAAGAGTTAGGCCGAAGGCCAAAACAACCAAATTTTAATAATTGAGAATCCACTCCCGTTCCACGAACAATTTCTTAACAAACTAACCTAACGGAATCAACATAAACTTTCACATAAAGGGGAAATGTGCATAGGGTAGTATCCGTCTTGGATTCCCTATCCTTCATCACGATAATTATGCATAGGAGTAAAGCCCAGCGTCCTGAGTTTCCCTTACCCATAATTGCCGAGCCCCAAACATAGTCAGAATCAAAATCAAAATGAGAATCAAAGTCTTACCGTATTCTGAGACACACCTCATTCATATGCACATTCGTATTCATATTCCAAAGATATCATATACATAGCATATCCATACAAGGTCATAATCTTAAGGTATTCAAACTTGGGTTCATAAACACGTCCCTAGCATAATCATAATCCTAGCATAAACATATTCCTACATGCTCCTAATTCCAACCTAGTTATGTCATAATCATGATCAAAATTCTAGCATTCCCATACCCTAGCATGTTCATATTCTAACATATTCATATTTATGCATATTCATATTCATACATATTCACATTCCAACATAATCTTAGCATATTCTTAACCCTATGTTCATATCATATTCATACTTTGCTTATCATATTCTATAACCTAAATCATATCATGCATAATCGTAGCTCACACTTATTACATATACATAAGGCTTATCTCGCATGCATACATATCGGGCACATATTATTAGGGTTTAACTATGACCTAACCTCACCTTACACCGACGAACCGGGTAAATGAGAACAAACCGACGCCTACGGAACGACCTCGTCACCAATGGAAAGCTCCTCTGAACAAGACAAACACCAAAAGACATACTTAGACTCAAAATGGACCATATATACGCTCGGCAAATGCATATGGATGCAAATGGTGCAATGTACTTCATAAAATTCATACTTAGGCACATCGGAGCAAATAACAAAATATCACACAATTAATCCAAGAAACAAACTCATCACACGTCAAATAAATTCATATTAAGTCATATAAGAGCATACCACGAGCATTTATAAATTTAAAGTTCATATAAGAGACAACGGATGTATAGAAAATGTTAGTCTGCATTTTGTGCTTTATTTGCTGTGATTTTTCCCCTATATTTGACTGGAAATCTACTTAATTATGCTTAAATATGGCTTTGCAGGTCCAATTACGTTTGAAGAAGGATTATGCAAAATCTGGATCAAAAGAAGTTACAAGTGAAGAAAAAGGCCTGAGCTATGACCTTCAAGCTATGATCATCCCTTAAGCCAAGGGTGACGTAGCAGACACCTCACCAAAGACTGACTTTTACTTTTTGACAAATTGAGCTGCTTGCTACAACTTTAACCAGTATTTTGTGTCTCAAGGCTGGTAATCATGATACTTAGGGATTCTAAAGAATATTTTCCTTGAAATGTGTGATCAAGTTGAGATTACCAACCATATAAGCAAGGTTTATGAGAGAGCAAAGATTATTCAGTTTCTCTTGAAGGAGGAAGGCACGCAGCAGCTGAAGAACAACAACAAAACAGGGGATTCCTCCTGTTATGATCTGCAAGCATTTCTTTTCCCTTGTGTTCTCTTTTTAGTTAATGTTTATACTTAGAATTGTGTAGTTTATGAATACACTTATGTAGATAAGCTTAGTCTGGTTAAACTCAGTTCTCAAACAGTTTATTGTCTGATCCTTTTGCAAGAATGTATAGTAACTAAGTCTCTTTTATCCTAGTTAAGTTGTTTCTTTGATTCATGCCTTGAATTTGTGAGGTCTAAGTGATTTTATGCAGCTCTAATCTCTTAGTATATGCATGTATCTTGTTTGTATGGTTTGAACTCGTTTCTGAGATTATTTTCTAATCAACTATTATCTTGATGCTTGTTCAATTTAACTGCACAAATACTTGATCCATAATTGTCATGTTAGATGTGCTCAAGAGTTACACATCACTGAAGACTTACCTCAATGTTTGCTTGATAGTGAAGAGATGTATGCATAATAACTTAAACATTCCAAGCTTTTTGAGTTTGTTGGTTAGGATCGGTATCTTTTTTATGATTAATGCTATCACGAGGTTAAATCTTAGGATCGTATCTCTAAGACTGCTTTGTGATAAAAAGATGGTCAGTGATTGTATCATAATCATTGTAAAAATAAGAAGGGATCAGGTGTGTAGAGCTTGTTACCACTATAGCCGGTCTATCAAGAATTTAAAGTTGATTATTGCATCGATGATCGAATCAATGGCATGAATAATATGACCAACTTGGCTAGGGTAACCTATTTCTTAATCAATTTATTTCAGTCTTTAATTATCAGCTTTCACTTACTTGTTATCTTTGATTTACCGTTTAAACTTATAGTTTGTTAAATTACTTAACCCCCCCCCCCCCCCCCCCCCCCCGGGCGGTTCCAAACCGTTCTTGTGGATTATTTACTTGGTTGTATGTGAAATATAAAACCTGCTAGTCCTTTGGGTTCGACCCTTTGCTGCTATACTCTATTCGTTGTGTATTGCAAAGTGAAGGTTTTTATTTGGTGGATTCGGCACCCATCAGAAAGTGAAATAAAGTGGCACTTAAGGCATACAAACTCATATCAAGTCATACGTCACATAATTCACGTCAAATAAATTCATAAATTTCATGCAACGAACATAAACGTCATATAGCATGTTAACAATGCACATAAGTCATAAAGAAGCTAAGAGAAATCACACAAGCGAATAAACGAAGTCACGATGCATGCATGCAAGCAAGGAAGCATTTAAGTCATATAAATTCATATCAATTCATAGATCACATATTTTAAGTTAAACGGATTCATAAATTTCATATAACGAGTATTACATAGCGTATAACATGATAATAATACATAAACCTCATAAAAGAAGCAAAGATTTATCATGCAAAGCAAAGAAACGAGTTGTGAGGTCACACATACACGTAAGAGAGCACATAACACATACCTTGTCATATATCACGTATAAAGGCATCAAAATTACATAATAAATTCATATTTAAACACATAAGATAATATATATCAAGTTAACATCATATAACAAACATATACAAGCTAAGAAAGCCAAAAGAAACAACGAAAAACGTAACAACAACTCACAACATGCAATAACTCGAAGTTGGCCCTAAAGTAAGTCGCGGCCGCGACCAAAACTCAGCATAAAAGGGGTCGCGGCCGCTACCACCTTCACCAACAGCTTCCTCAGCCTTCACAAGTCGAGAGCAGGCCCCAATTAGGTCGCGGCCACGACCAAGAAAGGCCTTGGCGGGGTCGCGGCCGCGACTGCACGCAGCAGTTCGAAAACAACGCAACAACAACCCCTGTTTCTCTTCCAAAGCTCGCAGTAGCAATAAGGGACGAGGCAAGGCAACAACTACAGCAAATAAAGCAATAAAAGGAACATAAAAACGCAGCAAAAGCATCTTAAAACAACTCACACACGCACGACAAAGGCAAGGAGGCAAATCAGGCCTATTTTCTTCAAAAAATTCATTTTCAACAATGGAGGATCAAAGAGCAGATAGTTTCCACGAATTTCAAGCTTAGAAATGGAACATATAAGCTATCTAGATCACATAAATGGCTTCATATCAAGAAATGGATCAAACTTTAACAAGAATTCATCAAAATTCACATAAAACCTTACTATTCATGTATATCTGCATATCATGCTCCATACTTCATGAAAATCAGCAAATTAGCATTTAAAAGAAAGCCAAGAGGATGGAGAATAAGATCATAAACTTACATTTCAAATTGGAGAAGATTTGTTGGAGATATGAGCTTGAAATGTGCAAGAGTGAATAGTTGCGGGATTTCTTCTTTCCTTCCTCTTTCAGCTAATTTCCCCTTTTCTTCTTGTGTGGTTCGAAAATGAGAGATAAGGAAAAGATAGAGGGTTTAGTTTTGGTCATGTGGTCCCAAGAATGAGGTTATTTGGTCAAGAATTGAGTAAGTTATGGTCAAAATCGTAAGAGGTGGCAAATCTACGCGAGGTTCAGGTTTCGGGCGAAATTCGAAGGCTCAAATGGGCTTAGAAAAATACAAAGGTAGGTTTGAAAGCTTCCAATACGAGTCTAGCGCCTTTTCCGGAATTCAAATCCGAATTCACAAGTCCAAGTTACGCCTTCCGAAACCCAAGGTGCGCTAAAACGAGTTAGGCCCTCGAGTCCCTGAACAAATAAAACGGTGTTAAAATTGTATCAAACGAACTCTAAAACAATAAACGAGCATATAAACACGTTCATAAATCACATAACTCATGCGTAGTAAGTTGTCACAAAAATCGGAGTTGAAAACAAGGTTAAACGAATTAAAAATGAGTTGAAAAGGTTCAAAAACGTTTAAAAACTTAAACATAAGGCATATTATAATTATTCAAATATTTAAATAATTCATATAATTGCATACTTAATTAATTAAATGCGCGCTTAGCACACCCATGACATCGTACCTGGAAGGCCGAAAAGTCGGGATGTTACAATATAAATATTTCACATTCATAGATCGATAAGGACAAATTTAAACATCATCATGTACAACAGGGTCAACAAGGACACATAAATAAACCACCGTTAGGATTTAGCTGATTTTATGTGAAAAAAACCGATTTTGTTCTCAATTTAAAAAATAAAAAATAGTTTTTTGTAACATATCCAAATTTAATTTAATTTTTAAATCTATTTTAACCTTGAAATTAAAATTTTAAATATATTTTTTTATTTTTCAATAAAATAGTCGGTTCACTTTTTAACAATCCTGATACCTAAAAGAAATTCAGTTATTTTCTTAATTTTTAAATTTTCTAAAAATCGAGTATGTAATATTTTTATAATTATAATTACTTAATTTTGTATGGGATGTAGATAAAAAAAAACCCTTAAATAAAAAGATGTTACTATATTAAAATTAAATAATTGCTTAACAAAATATCCATTTGGAGGTCTTCAAGACGGTAACAATGTAAAACTAACAGACAATTTCCTTTTCAACTCTTTCCTACAACTGCCCTATATCCAGACTATCATTCGCGCGCATTTTCTGTTTGACAAAACCGCCATTAACGGTGAACCTCCCACCTTCACTCCGCCCAACAAAAGAAGCAATGGAAGATAATGCCAGAGAGAGAAGAAGGCCGCAATCTCTCATCCTCTTCTTCTTCTCTCTTTTTTCTTTTGTTTTTTGTTTTTCCCTCGATTTTTATTGCGAACAACCAGAAATCGAAACCCTAATTAACGGGAAAAGGGAAAGGACAAAATGAGCGTGATCGACCTTCTGGTCAGGGTCGACACCATTTGTCAGAAGTACGATAAATATGACATCGAGAAGCAGCGCTCCAACGAAGCTTCCTCCGGGGATGCCTTTGCCCGTCTCTATGGCTCATTCGATTCCCAAATTGAAGCCACTCTCCAGGTTTGAACCACCAAAGTGTTTTTAGATACATTGATTTCTTAGATTTTGTGGGTGCTTGTGTACATGTATGTATGTGTTATGTTGATTTTCCATTTTGAATTGTTTTGTGGTCTCCAGAAATCGGAGATGGCGGCGGCTGAGAAAAACAGGGCCACTGTGGTGGCGATGAACGCTGAGATTCGGCGGATGAAGGCGAGGTTGCTGGGAGAGGTGCCTAAGTTGCAGAAACTTGCCCAGAAAAAGGTTATTTTTCATATTACAATTCCTTTTGTTCATGTTTCCCTTTGTAGTTTTGCAGTTTGTAGGTGAAATAACAACATTCATTTTCCCAAAAGAAATGAACAGAATGGATTAAGATGAACAAATTCGAAAACTACCCATCATCTACCAGTATGTCGATTGTCCAAGGATGACAGAATGGATTATTTTCTACAACATCGTTAAGAAAATCTCCTGTGCTGTTGCTTTTACCTTTTTCCATTATATCTAAATATTTTGGTATATATCTGTCAGTATGCTGTGAAAGAGTGATATAGTTAACTCATGATAACTAATGGAATTCCTAACAATATCTTCTTCTAATGATATTGCATCTAATGAAATAATATTTGAGTGCATTAACAATTTGATGATGATCAATATACTCTTCAAACAGGTGAAAGGTCTCTCTAAAGAAGAATTTGAAGCTCGTTTGGACCTGGTTCAAACACTTCCAGATAGAATTCAAGAGATACCAGATGGCAGTACAGCTGCAGAAAAACCAAGTCAAGGCTGGGGAACTGCACCCTCTCATAAAACCATAAAGTTTGATTCTGGTATTAATTAATGCTCTTTCTTTCTTTTGTCATTTTTTTAAATATATATTTTTTTTGTTTGATGTGTGTTTAGATAGAGCTCTTGATGATGAACTTTTTGTGAACTCTGTATACTTTTGTCAGATGGGAACTTTGATGATGATTTCTTTAAACAAACTGAAGAAGGAGATGAATTTAGGAATGAATATGAGATGCGGAAATTGAAGCAGGCTTGTAACTCTTCCATTTCCTTTTTCCTATTTTAGAAATATTTGCTCTGGCATTGTTCAATCTCCTCAAATTCATACTTCTGTATATTCCAGGATGAAGGTTTGAATGTAATATCAGAAGGTCTCGATACTTTAAAGAATTTGGCAAAGGATATGAATGAGGTTAGCCCGTTGCAGTTTTAAATTCTCGTTTTCCACATTTATCTCCATTGTAGCAAAACAAGACTGGCTAGTTCTCTTATCTAATTGCAGGAGTTGGAGAGGCAGGTTCCACTGATGGATGAAATGGATACTAAGGTTTGTAAATTTCGACAATACTTCTATTTTCTAGTTGTTATTAGAAAATAATTAATTTAATAACTACTGGTGAATGTTTTTCAGATTGATATGGCAACATCTGGTCTTAAACAAAATAATGTCAGACTGAAGGAAACCGTTAATAGGGTAATTACATGCTACGTTTTCATACTTCTGCATGGAAACGACTTAATATATTTCTCATTAACAGTTTTATCTTTAATAAATGCATTTCAGATAAGGTCCAGTCGGAACTTCTGCATCGATATCATTCTGCTGTGTATTCTTTTGGGGATTGCAGCCTATTTATACCAGTGAGTTTTCTGGGAAAAATATTTGGATTTAATCTCCTTTATTGAAATTATTCCTCAAATTCTCCTGCTAAATTCATAATCAAGTAATATCTTGTACTAATTGTAATGCCACTTCACTTAATGCAGAGTACTAAGCTGAATATTTGGAAGATTCCATGCAATCAAGTTCATTCGGCACATCACCTCTATCACACAAGCACATGTATGTTTACTGTGTCAATGTTTACCCTTTGATTTATCCTAAATTTAGTGAGGACCTTCTGTACTCAAAGCTAACTTGTAGAAGAAAATAGTACAATGACTTTATCCCCTCATTGGAAAGGTTTTCTTCATTCATAACTTTTACTTTATCGTAGTTGTTTCTACAAAGTATACTTATTATGAAGCCTATTATAGGTTAGTTCTATAGTAATACATCCCGGGGGGTTTCTCAAGTTCATTGATATAAATCTGCAAGGATTCGTATTATTCCATTTTATTAACATTACACTACAGGAAATAGAAAAGTACATAGAAACTCGGGAACTTAGAAATTAAACACATACATGCATAATACATTTTCAATCTCATGAATTTGAACACTTGAAGCACCTTTTCTGGACTTTCTTTCTCAGGGTCTTACTGAATTTCAGAATTTAGGAGCTTTTCTGATAATGCTGCCAAATCAAAATCATCCAAGTTGAAATTGGCATTTGCTGAATAATTAGGCTCGTCGGTTTCCATCTTTGTGGGTAGTTGGATATTCGTGTATCCATTGTCCTCCTTAGGTAGCCTCGTCACTGAATCAGATATTGCTCCAGGAGTAGTTATTAGTCCTTGAGGATGATTTCCAATGAGTAATGAAGCTAGTATGTGATACTCACTTGATAGCAAATACTCGGCTAGCATATCTGCCCTGTCTTGATCAGGGGGATTCTTAATATTCGGGGGAAGATACTGGACAAATTCACATGAATTCTTGCCTTCATGATCATCCTCTGCATTCTTTGACATGTTGCCTTTTTGTCTAATCCGGCATAGCACCCAATCGTCCAACTGGGGGGAAATATAAATCTGTCATTACTGAGTTTTTCTATAATCTAGAAATGAGTGTGGCCTGTACACAAGGTTATGTTTTTGGGAAATCACAACTCTACCCCGTTGGTTTAAGGGAACTACAACATTAATACCATATTTTGTAAAGAAGTTCCAATTTTCTTCTAATAGAATATCATTTAATTGCAAAAACTAACACTAGTATGGAAATCTCACTTTTGGTACCTAACTTTGTTTATGTTAAATTTTGTTCTCATTCGCCTCAACTTGCTTACATTTTATACTGTAAGCTTCAATTTGTAGCAATATTTAGATATTTCTGTATCTTGAAGTTAACGATTGCAATTACATGGTTTGCATATTTGTGTTTAAATCTCCACTGCTAAATTTGCAAATTTACTAAATTAGCTTAAAGATAGAACTCATAGAATCAAATGTTAGAAAAGCTAAGCGAATGGTACCAGCCACTCTAGGGGAGGGGAAAGAATTGAAGTTAAGTTATGATACGGAAAGTGATTAGTTTTATGATTTGGGGAAGGGGAATGACTGCACCTTCCAGCCACCCGGACTCTATTCTTTATAGTAAATGGCTGAATTTGTCAAAAAGTTATTAACATTACTAATACTGTAACAAGATATTATTATCCTACCGAACTAGAATTAGAGTTTTTCCAAAGTTTAATACCAAAACTACATACGATCATCATAATTTACACGAACCTAGAAAATATACAGGTGATTAGCTAGAGAGGAGGACATATTAAAAACCACTTACTCTCATGGATCCTTTGGACCTTAATGGACGATCGTTGTCTGGAAGTCTGTATTCGGTCATGGTCCAATCCATCTTACGTCCAGTTGGTGGCTTACCTCTGTAGAAAACCAGAGCTTTTTTAACCCCAATTTTTCTTGATCCATATGAGCTCAGAATTGGCTTATCAGTCCCTGTAGCCTTCCAGTAACCTGATGATGTTGTTCTATTAGGCCTCCCTCCATTAGGGTACTTCCTATCCCTCGGAGTAAAGAAGTACCATTCATCCTCACCAAACAAAGCTTTCCCTGTATTTTAGAGAGAGAGAGAGAGAGAAGAGAGAGAAGTTACGAAAATGACAAAATGTTGCATGATCAAGTAATTAGTACACTCGTAGGGAACATACTAGGCAGATCCCAGGGGTTATAACTGTAAAGCTCAATGTCAGTTATGATATTCTCTGGCAATGGAAGAGACTTGAGTTTCCTCGTGAGGTAATAATCGATTAGTTCCTCATCAGAAGGGTGGAATCTGATTCCTGGAGGTGGAGGATACTGGATACTTGAAATCATAGGGTTTTCCTCCATAGAAAGAAAATGTATATATTCCCTTTTTTGGGTGAAAAATCGTAACTTGGAGAACAGTGTCGTCCGGCATTATAAAGTGCTGTGATTGGCTTCGTTGCGATGCTGACATGCCAATAAAGTATGAAAACTATGGAGAAGGAAAACTACGTGAAGATTAAAGAAATTCATCGCGATAGGAATGTGTAAGTTTGGTGTTTGTGTTGGAATTAGTGCTGTTGGTTATGATCCTTTGCTTCTTCCTTAATCTACCTGCTGTAATGTTACTTGCTTTTGTCTCCTGCACTAGTTCAAATATCTAGAATCTAATCTGTATTTTATGTAATATTATACATATATTTTTTGTATATATGCACTTACGGGATGCAAATTACGAAGACCACATAGTATGGGACCGAAATAAAAAACAGGTGAAATTTTTCCTGACGATAGAATAACTAAGATCAACCCATTTTTTCAGGTCATGATAGTGTCTGTGTAATTCTTTATGTAAGCCTGTTATTATGTTTGAATGGAGAAATCTGAAAAAGATCTTGATTGATTGTGTCACTTGCATTTAGTGGATTTAAATTGTCACCTAACTCTGAAAGGTCAGGTGTCAACCTGAGTTGATTATTTTCAAGGTCTGTAACTGTTGTTTTTCCCCATCCCGTATTTTCGGGGCTCGAGTACTACCTGACCCATTATACAGATATCGCTCGTAATCCAGTTGCTCCATTCTTATGACCACGACTATTCTATACCGAGCGACGAGCGTGACAGGCTCGGATACTGCTTTTCTACGCCCACAGAAGTACTTGGGAAAAGAATATGATATGTATAAACTATAAACTGTATCCGGATGCTGTTGTTTATTCTAGTATTTATGTTTCATAGTTTTTGACGTGCCAAGGTTCGTGGATGTTACTAAAACAGCATCACAACATGGAACTATGCCGGAAGCTATATTTTAAACGGGAATCAATAGTAATTTTACTGTTCTTTTTTGCCTTGACACCTTAATTGGAGCCTTCTTTGGTTTGGTTGGTTAATTACTAAGTTTCGTTGCTTGCTCATTTTGATGTTGTCAAGCTGTCCTAATTCCATCTGTTGATTAGTTACTGTAGCCTACATGAATCTATAATGCATGAGTACTTTCAAACTAATTAATGTTGTATCGTATTATGTCGAATATTATTTTTTTTGGAAAGTGAATTGGTCAACGTGCCTGTGGTGTTATTGGTGAGCCACTTGGGGAGAAGTGGGATCAATTGACCCACTGAGAAATTTTTTTTACTTATTTATTTATATATTTTTTTATTTTTTTATTTTTCCCTAATTTCCCCTTTTTTGTTTAAGAATAATTTTTTTGACCCCACATAAAAATAAAAAAAATTGTATTGTCCCCATTCAATTTTAAATTAGTATAATTAAAAAAAAAATCATGATCCAAAAAAATAAAAACAAAATCTATTTAACGATACAAACTCTAAATAATATGATTTTTTAGTTTTCTACAATTTCAAAACACATAAATAAGGAGTGTTTGTAAACTCTAAACAAACACTTATGAAATAAACTCTAAATAAAGACTTAAGATAAGTGATTATTTTTAAGAGTTTTGGAGTATTTGAAAAATCAATTTCTACTTTTTAAATTTATTTAAAATTTATTTTGACAAATACGTTCATTACATCTTGTCTTTTTCTATTCTTTATATCTTTTCTTTCAAATTTTTTCTCTTTTTTTAATTTTTATAAATTTATAAATAAAGTTGTTTGATTAATTACAAATAATCTTACACAAAATTATATAATTTATAATTTTTTTATTAATATAATACTTAAATTATATTATAATACGTAGAAATCTTTTAAAGTATTTTAGGGTAAATTAGTAACTTAGTTAAAAGTGATTATCTTGCTTATCATTTTTTTTTTCCAAATACTCATTACTTTTACTACTATAATTTTTTTTTTTCAAATTTCACTTTTATTTTAACTTCTACTTATGGAGTAAAATTTGCAAATATCCCCTTAGAGATGGTCGTATTTAGTACAAATAAAATATCATAGAGGATAATTATAAAATAAATATTTTAAAATTTTATTTTTTAATAATATATATTTTTTATTAGTAGTTAAATTTTAATAATTTTAAATAAAATATTTAATTTTTTAATAATATATTTTTTTTATTAGTAATTAAATTGTTTTGACTCCACTGATCGATAATTTTGGAGTCGCCCTTGTTAGTGAGGCTCTCTCTTTATATAATATTGCCGAGAAAACCAAGTATTGTGTTGAACACCTACTGTGTGGTAGATCACAAAATTTTGGTGCTGCCATATTCTTGTATGTATCCATTGTTTGTGTACGTATAATCCGTATACGTATGTTTTAGTAAGTTTTTTGCAGGAGAAGCTCAAATTGTAGTAGTTACTCATAACGTTTTGCCCCGATCAATAAGTGAAAATTACGCTCAAACTCAATGGATATATATTATTTAACTAGAGCATATAAAATGTTTTTTTAGTATGGGTTTCTTTAATTATGTGAAATATTGGGTATCATCATAAGTATAAGGAAAATTGTAGAAGTGGCAATAAATTATGAGTTTTTTTTTTCTAAATCCTGTTTTTACACTTTCACATCCGAGTTAAGTTTCGCTGCATATTACAATCTTGTGTTGGGTTGTATTGCATATTGTCACCCATACTTCATATTTTTTATACAAGACCATTTCTAATTGATTTAGTGATTTTAGTGGTCTGAACATTGTGTACGTGATATGCGCACAACTTTAATAAGGGCAATTACTAAGTCGATGAATATTAGGTCATGTACACATCACTTGTTCACTATTTAGGTCATCGAAACCATAAAAATCAATTATAGATTTTTTGTAAAAATAATAAAATAAAAATGACTGTGTGTAATGAAATTTAATTTGAATGTGAAAACGTAACATATATTATTAGTGATCTCTATTGGTACTTATCATGTTGTAAATTTCTTTTTTTCTTTTTTCCTTTCTTCGTTTTTAAAGTGAATATTGATACTAAATATCTTAATTAATTATTTCCAATACAGGCAATTTTGGTTGAGTTTTAGTTATAGTTGGATAAACTTCTCAACAGGTAGCCAACAGATGTTGATCCAAACGATTAAAGGATTAGTTACGTTCTTGAAGATATTGACCCGGGTTTAAATCCCTCTGGTCGCTTTGGGGGGGGGGAGGGGGGGGGGGGGGGGGTGCCCAAAAAAAAAAAAAAAAACTTCTCAAGAGGTTGAATAAGTTACATTGTTTGTATAAATAAATAATTCAAGTCACTATACTGGAAAAGAATATTACCATCATTGTCACGAGTATGAATCTTATTAGAGATAATTGAAAAACTATTATTGATCCTTGAGAAAATTATTATTTTCGTCCCAATAGTTGTCATGTTCTCATTTTACGTCCCATAAAGTTACTTTTCTTTTAATTTCCCACTGACCAATTTTCGTAAAAAACAAACGTTTGACCGTCCAAAAATTTGATTTTTAGCCCTTGTTGTTTATTTATATTTGCAAACCTAACCCAAATTGTGTACATTCTATATTTTAACCCTAAAATATTTAAATTATATATTTAATTATTATATATATATATATATATATATGTATATGTGTGTATATATTATATAATGTGATTAGGTCAAAATACGGTCATGCTACAAATACGACACGTGGCCCCGTCAGAGCGTACCTGGCACACTAGGTCAACATCTCCAAAACCCCTCAGGAATAATATGTTGGAAAACAGGAATTAGAAAGTAGCGGAAATTTAAAAATTTTTCAACAAAAGGATCTTCGACTCGCAATCGTGAATCCAAATTCGTAGAGATTAGAAACTTACTTTTCAATAATCTTTCTTGAAGTGTTTCAAGCCACCCAAGAACACTCTTCTCGCGGTTTGATCCCCTCTCCTTGGTAAAGCTCGAATCTTTAAAACTTCTAACTTGAAGCTCTCTAGAGATAGTCCACCAACTTGACTACAATCTAACTAGTAAGGATGCTAGTTCTCTAGTTAGTATTTAGGCTTAACCTAGGGTTTACTTTATCTTGGAGAAAGGATGGTGTTCAACACATGAACCAAAAGAATTCAATCAATCTCTAAGGGGAGCACGAGCTCCCCTATATATAGGAAAGGGAGGGGGACGCCGAACCCTAGTCCTTTTGGGCTAAGGATTTGGTCCCTCTCTCTAATTACTTGATTACCAAGTAATTCCAAACTTTGACTTTGAATTCTAATTCAAATCAACTTTTAAGAGAGCTAAAATATCCAAACCCTTTTGGATAATATTATACTTTATTTATTAATAAATAAATAACTTATTTTATCTAATTAATTAATTCGTAATTAATTAAATAGATTATTTTTCTCCAAAACAAGACTTTCTTTTTAATTCAAAATTAAATTAAAGTCTATTAAATAATTCATCACATTAATTATTTAACACATAAATAAATATACACATATATTTACACACGTGTACGACCCGTGTCCCAAGGACACGTGCCGCTCACGTGAGCCACACGTGTGGTTCACACCTGTGGAACCCTCTTGGCCCGATTAACTCGTTTAATCATTTTAAAGCCTGAACTCATGTAACCAAGTTGTTGTGTGTGACCCTCTAGGTTCTCAATTAAATTAACAGTGACCCTAATTAATTAATTCACTAATTAATTAATCAGTCCACAGATTAAACGACCATAGTCTAGCAACAGGTGTTTAACCCCTAGCTGAATTGGAATGTCTCGATTCGACAGAACCTTTAAGTCATTGATTCATGTGAGATACAATCCTCCTACTTACTATCTCTCAACCATGATCTAGGGTAAGGGAATAATCAGATCCCTAATAATCTGGTCTTAAAGCTAAGTGCATTTCATATCCATTTGATCTCAATCCAAGAAACCCTTTTCTTGATGTCTTGATCTACTGCCTTGGCCAAGGACTCCATATGGCATATGAATGACTTACACAATAAGAGATCACCTTGCAAACGCAAGTGTAGGTCCTTTCTTGATTCTCATTCACTTTCATGAGTCACTTGTGCAGCCCCAACATAAGCCTTGAATCAGTTGTCTAAGGCGACACCATTTAAAGCTTATACCTAAGACTACAGAGTTAACTCATCAAGCGACATGGAACCTCAAGTCTAAGGATCAATTAATCACATCAATGACTCGTGAGATATTTCCTAATCTGGAAGTTTCCATTTCCTGAAATAGAAACTTCCTTTCCCATTTAGGAATCTTCTCACACGAGGCACCTTAGTGAACTTACTTATGGAAGTAAGCACCCTCATATATCACACACGTATCAACTATACACTTTACACCTCCATGAAACAAGGTGGTCCTTTTTAAGGGCGTGATCCTACAAGCAAGCCTTAGAGGAGTCAGGCTGACACTCCCACTGTCTGTAGGACTCATCGGCTTGGAGTATTTTTCTAATCATGACTTATGTGATATAGGACTCGTTTCATGAACTATTTCACCTAAACGGTAGAGTCCTAAAGTCATCAGGATTAGGGGAGTTCTCATACATGCACAACTAAAGTAAACGCATACAGAACAAGAGCATATAAAGAAGTGTTGCCTCAATTCGTTATTTTATTCAAAGATTGTCTGTGATTATAATAAGAAAAAGTACAAAGCGGATATACAATCGGTTTTTTGGGCACTATTCCTAACATAATATCCCCCTCGAGAAAGTATCCGCCACTTTGTCGATCCCCACCTTTCCCCAAGCGGGCAAGCAAGGTTGAGCACTATTACAACACAACCCTCGAGGGATCCAGGCTTTGCCCTCGGGATCATCCCTTAACTGTAAAGGAGAAGTCTTTCTCTCCATGCCATCTCTTTGGGCCTAGGTACCCCCTCGGACCTACGCACCCCAAAGTCCATAACAAACCCGATCTTGCTTGGCCCTCGGAAACAACCTAGTAATGCTCTTTGACAGATAATACAACGGCGCACACCTGCCACTGTTGCTCTCCTCTAACCTTTTCGCAGACTTTTGCAGGAGATCCTCCTTATTATCTCCTCATTACGGCACGTGGCTAGGGCAACATCAATCTAGGACCACATGGTGACAATTACCAAAAGGTCCTGACCCTCAACTATAAATACTCAGAGATCATCTCACTCTGTAAGCAAGCTTCCATTACTTGAGCTCTGTTTTACTTTCCTCCATATTCCCTTGAATCTGTTCTATTGACTTGAGCGTCGGAGAGCCAAACTGGGTTTCACCGCCCATTTCCCTAGCTTGGCCTTCTGACTTTGCTGTGTTTGTTCCTAGCAGGTAGAACCCACTCGTTCCGGCGACTTTTGCCTGAGCAATCTGAACCCTGTTTCCCCAACAAACAAATTCTAAAGTGTTGGAGTTTGACAACTCATATCAGACCTCATCATAATGTTATAATAATATATTATAATATATATAATATATAATATATATACTTATATATAATATATATTATATTTTTACAAAAAAAAAAAATATGTATCTATATTATATGTATTAAATATTAAATATTATATATAATATGCACACGTGTATATATATATGTATTATATATATATATATATATATATATATATATATATATATATATATATATATGTTATTTTTGGTAAAAATATATTATATATACGTATTGCATAAAATATATTATATGTAATAGTTTGGTATGAAAATATAGAATTTGAATAGTTCGGGGTAGGTTTGGAAATATAAACAAATAAAAAGGGTTTAAAAGCAATTTTTTGAATTGTGAAACTCTTATTTTAGCGGTAAAATGTTTATTTTGTACGGAAATTGATCAATGGGACTTAATTTAAGAAAAAAGTGCTTTTATGGGGCATAAAGTGAGAACATGGCAACTGTTGGGACCAAACTTGAAAAAGAGTTACATTATGGGATGAAAATAATAATTTTCTCTTCATCCTTTTAAAAAAGAGCAAAGAATATTACTACCGGTTTTATTATTAATTATATATAACCAAGTGAAAAAATTCAACATTTTATATATCCCTAAGTCCCTCACAAATATAGTTATTACAAGCTTATTATTCTATTAGTAATTAGTTCCATTTACAAAAATTATGTAGAATATTTTGATGGCTTTATATATTCTGTTATAATTTATAAGACAACTGAAATCTCAGGGATCATATCATTTATATTAGCTAAAATTAAAGGATTTTTCAGTAAATTTATCAAAATTAAGCGTGGTTACTGTAATTCTTCCTAAATAACAATTCATATTTGTTCCTTTAAAAAAAAAGAACAATTCTTATTTGTAATGTTATTATTTAATTAGTAACCCCACCCAAAGCATTTGGTGGGTTTTGCCATAATATTTGGTTAGTGATTTTAGCACGTCGTCCGTATACGTACTGCGTACATGCATGCATTATCAATTGATAATAATCTCTTTACCAAAAAAAAAAAAAAGATAATAATCATTTTTGGTATTGTTGTCAAGTTTTTTTTAAAAAAAACACACACACCCAAGTGGTAAGAGGAATTCGAACCCGAATCATTACATGTTAGGCTAGTATTGTTGTCAAGTTCCTTTAATTAAATGATGCATGAAAAGAACAAAAAATAATTGTTACTTACCAAATATATTACACAAAAGATAATTATAACATAAATAAAACGAAAAAGAGGGACAGTAATAATTAACTTCTAAATATATATATATATATATATTATTAAATTCGAGTTGGATAATGAAATTAAGCCTATGATATATATGGACAAAACATGGAGATATGGATATTGACATGATTTTCTTTTTAAAATTTAATATGCAAAAAGTATCCACCACATAAAATACACCGAAATAATTTTTTTTTCGAAGTATCCAAACATTATAGACAAATAGCCCTAGGATTATACAATTGACGATCTCCAGGTTTGAAGTTGTCCGTATAGGAAGTAGCTATATACGAAACGCACATAAATACACACAAGCAGATATAATTTGTGCCCCATTCTTGTTTCCGTCGAAATAAATTGTCATTTAGGTAGTTAAGAAAATAATCAACTATATATCCACTCTAAAAAAATAAAATAATTACAATAAAATGTATTATACTCGTCATATAATTAATTATTTTCTCAAAAGTACATATCATTATACGGAAAGGCGAAACTTCCTGTTGTTCATGTTTTCTACAAGAAATAAAATGAATCAATATTAAAAATGACCTCTAGTAGCTTGAAATTCAATTCCAGAAAAATGTGAATATATATATATATATATATATATATATATATATATATATATATATATATATGTATGTATGTATTCTGTGTATGTTCGTATAAATATTTATGTATATATCTATATGCATTTTTGGAGTATGTTTGAATGTGTATTTATTAAGGCCTTAAAAATATATCCGAAAATTCGATATCCGTTCACATCCAAATTCGTTTAAAGAAGATATTATCTGTATCCATTCAAAGAGGATATTATCTGTACCCCATTATAGACATCTGAATTATAAATGGATAAGGATATGATAATCACACATTCGATCCGTTAGATATATCCGTTATCCGTAATCCGTATTCGATAAAGTATATATATATATATATATATATATATATATATATATACTGATAAGAGGAAAATCGGGAGCTATGACTAGGCTCCACATGTCCTCATCGCATTGAGAGAACAGAGCCAGGTTAGCATTTGCACTCGACCCAGTCATCACTCTCTCGTTAAGCCTGCACTTGGCTCCTTATGAGGAAAGACAACTGTACCTGTCGCGCTGGGTGGGATTCGACCCAGAGAGGTCTTCGACCGCAGCTTCTCGAGCTAGGCAAGGGATTGACCCATGCGCTATAGTACAAGTGCATTAAATACTGGTACCACCCGCTGCTGGCCGCATTAATTGCGGCCGCACCAGTGTCAGGAATCTCTGCAAGGGTAGCCCTCAACAGACAAGATCCACAACTTTCTGATGGTGTACTTGCACGCACCAAGGCCTTCTCCTTGCTATAAAAACACCCCGCCATTACTTACAAAAGCCTAAGCAGCTGAAGGAGACTAAGAAAGCAAAAGAATCTGGTAAGCGCCGCGCCTACCACATACAGTTTGAGCACTGGACTTCTGAGTGCATCGCCCTGCGCGAAGAGGTTGAAAGATTGATCTAAGCGGTCCATCTGATGGAGTTCGTCAAGAAGTTGGAGCGGGCCCACCAGGCATTCGACCCAAGAGACTCCCCACCTCCCAGGAGGGGGCGCAAGCCACCCCTTGAGAAGCCTGAAGTGGGGAACCCCCATAATCTGCCTACCAATGAGATATTCATGATAGCAGGGGGCCCCACCAGAGGAGATTCAAAAACCGCTCGCAAGCGGTCGCGGCGTCAGGTGGGTCGAGAACTCTATGGGCCAAGAGAGGTGATGCACGTTGAGCCAGGTAAGGAGTGGCTGGAGCAGGAAGTGTCATTTAGCAATAGGGATTTTGTACCAATGATGCCACGGGACGGCGGAATACCGAGTTATCTGTTGGTAGTCACACTAGATGTTGTAAACCATGCTGTACACAAAACCTTTATTGATAGTGAAAGCTTAGCCAACATTTTCTTTTACTCGACTCTGGAAAAAATGAGGATCCATGATAAGCTTGATTATGAACCAATCAAAACGTCATTGACAGGTTTTGGTGGATCGAAAGTCTACTACTCCAAGGGATGAGTTAAGCTCGTCACCTCCATGGGAAAGTTGCCAAAGAGGGCCACACAGACGATTGAGTATTTGTTAGTCGAGTGTCCCTCTGCTTACAACATTATTGTGGGACGCCCAGCTTTGATAAGCTTCTGAGTGGTGATATCTACCTATCATCAGACTGTCAAGCTGCCAACTCCACACGGAATCGAGGAGCTCCGTTGCAATATTCCAGAATCTTGGGAATGCTACTCCATCTTCATGGAGAAGGTAAAACACCAACAAGACCATAGTCCCTTTGATAAACTTTGACGACTTTCTGGATACGGAGTTAGCCGACCCAGACGACCCTACAGTGGAAATGTGCTCCAAGCAGATGACTTCTACCATCGCTAGGAAAAAGAGAAAGTTAGACGATGGAAAGATCGTGGCTGCTAGGCCCATTGTCCCCATCCAGCTGGTGCCCGATGACGAAGAAAAGACCACCAACATTGGAGCTAACCTGAAAGGTGAAGAGCAGTGCATGCTCATTCAATTCCTATGCAAAAATACAGATGTGTTCGCTTGGAATGCCTCGGACCTAGTAGGGGTCGACCCTAAAGTCATAGAGCATCATCTAGACATCGATCCAAGTTTTTGACCCATCAAATAAAGGTTGAGAACACAGAGCGACGAGCGCAACGAGATAATCGAGCAAGAAGTCAACAAGCTCCTAAATGTTGGGTACATCACGTGCCAAATATGTCGATTGGCTTTGCAATGTTATTTTAGTTGCCAAGACGAGAGAAAAATGGCGAATGTATAACGACTTCACAAATTTGAACAAAGTATGCCCCAAAGATCCCTATCCTCTTCCGCGGATTGACCAACTGGTCGATTCAACCATAGGTTGTGAGCTCTTAAACATGATGGATGCCTTCCAGGGCTACTATCAAATACTTATGGCCCGGGAGGACAAGAAGAAGATTGCGTTCATCGTGGTCAAGGGCATATACTGTTTTGAGGTCATGCCATTTGGATTGAAAAATACAGGTGCCACCTACCAGAGGCTGGTGAACAAAGTTTTTGAGGAGGAAATCTAAAAATAATGGAAGTGTACGTTGATGATATGATTGTCAAGAGCGAGAAAGCGGAGATGCACCTTGAGGACCTGGGTCGGACTTTCGATCTCCTGCGCAAGTACATGATGAAGCTGAATCCGAGTAAGTGTTCATTCTGCGTGGAGGGAGGAAAATTCCTTGGCTATATTGTCAACCAGAGGGGGATCAATGCCAACCCAGAGAAGATCTTAGCGCTTAAAAGCATCAACATGCCCCACACTATTAGAGATGTCCAGCGTTTAGTGGGTTGAATCATCTCTCTAAATAGGTTCATCTCTTGCTCTCTAAGAAAAATCTTCCGTTCTTTAAAATTCTTCGTAATATTAGGAAATTTGAATGGACTGGATGAGGCCTTCAAAAGGCTTAAAGATTATCTTGCCTCCCCTCATTTCTTAGCTAAACCAATTGCAGGGAAACCATGTACGTATATCTGGCCGTTACTGAGGAAGCAGTCAGCTCAGTGCTGGTCACCTTACGCGAGAGAAAACATATGCCAGTTTATTATGTGAGCAAGATATTGCAGGGCATGGGAACGCACTACCTGGAAATTGAGAAGTTCACTCTGGCACTTGTACACACTTCTAGGAAGCTAAGGCCTTATTTCTAGTCCCATTCGATTGTGGTCCTCACAGACCAAGGTTTACGCCAGGTCCTGGAGAAGCCCGATGTTGCAGGGAGGATAGTGAAATGGGAAATTGAGTCGAGCCAGTTCGACATCAGCTACCAGCCTAGGGCTGCGTACCAAGCCCAAATCCTCGCAGACTTCCTTATTGAGAAAGACGACCTAAATAAGCAGACCTGGCGCTCGGTGCTAAAGACTATGTCGGTCGACGGCTTCTCAACCTCCCAAGGAGGGGGCTTCGGAATATCCTTCATAAGTACAAAGGGTCAAGAGCTCGATTTCGCCATCTCTCTAGATTTCCCAGCTACCAACAATGAAGCAGAGTAGGAGGCGCTCATTGCAGGCCTCAAAATTGCCAAGGATCATGGGATTGAGAGAATCTCGATGGTCACGGATTCACAACTAGTTTTAAGTCAGGTTGAGGGCTCCTATAAGGCGCGAGAGGACTCAATGATCAAGTACCTGGCAAAAGTCAAAGCTCTAATATCCGGATTCAAGGAATTTCAAGTTGCAGCAGGTCCTTCATAAGGAGAATACCCGAGCGGATGCCCTATCCAAGTTCGTAAACGGGATGAGGGGCTCCAAGGATCAGAGCATCACTTACCTTTCAAGCAAAGGCCAAGTGATTGACAGAGAAGCAGAAACGGCCTATTCAATCGACCCAACCGAGCCTTGCTGGGTCGATGAAATCATACTTTTCCTCAGAGACGGGGTTCTGCCAGCTGATAGGAACGCAGCAAGACGCCTCAGATACAACGCAGCGAGCTACTCTCTTGACTCTGAAGGCAGGTTATACAAGAGAGCATACATGGGGCCAACAAAGAGATATCTCCGCCCGTCCCAAGCCCAGGATGTCCTTGACTAAATCCATAGTGGACAGTGTGGCAATCATGCGCGCTGTCATTCCTTAGCAAAGAAGGTCTCTAGAAATGGGTTTATTGGCCCACTCTTAATGAAGATGCTAAGGAATACGCCCGCAAATGAGTGAACTCCCAAAAGCATGCCAACATCCCACACCAGCACCCCGTGGAGAAGGTCCCAGTAGATATATGATGGCCTTTCGACCAGTGGGGAATTGATATAGTGGGACCACTCCCACTCGCAACCGGTCAAAGGCAATACCTGATAGTCACGGTGGAGTACTTCTCCAAATAGGCTGAAGCCCAGCCAACCGCAAAAATCACAGACATGGTCATCCAGAATTTTCTTTGGTGGAATATCATCTGCAGGTATGGGGTCCCAAGGGTCCTGATCTGCGACAATGGAACACAGTTCCAAAGCGCCAGCATCGGATCATACTATTGAGACATAGGTATCAGTCAGCGTTGTGCATCAGTTGGCCATCCACAAGCGAGCGGTAAGGTCGAAGTCATCAATCGTATCATCATTCAGAATTTCCAGACCAGGCTCGAGGCTAAGAAATAAGCCTGGGTCGATGAACTTGACGGGTCCTGTGGGCCTACCACAATACCCCAAGAACTGCGACGGGGCTAACACCCTTCTAGATGGTTTATGGGTCAGAGGACATGATCCCAACAGAGTTACTCCATCAAACAGCGAGAGTATTCAACTATCAACGAGCCACGAATGCGAAAGACCGAGCATATGAGCTCGATACAATTGAAGAAGTCCGGTAGAAGGTTTCCAATGAATGCAACAATATCGAGCCACTGTGGCTCAGAGTTACAAAAAGGGTGTTAAACCCCGCGCTTTCCAAATAGGCGACTTAGTCCTCAAGAAGGTTGAAGTGACTATGCACGTAGGCAAGCTACAGCCTAACTGGAAGGGTCGTTTCGTGTCGCCGAGATAGGGCGAAACAAAATTTATCACCTAGAAGACATGGACGGGAATCCTATTCCTAGATCTTGGAATGCCCACAACCATTGGAAGTTTTATGTTTAAGTTATGTTTGGATGTAAGTGTTCTGTACTCGAATCACCTATATCAAAAAAAGTAGTTTTCAGTCAATCTGAATGTCTTTCACTTGTTTCTATTACTGGGCATCCTGAAATTACTTTGCAAGTCCACATTCGTTATTCTATCAATGCTACGGAGGAAGGATAGGGTTCCCCAAGGGAGCCAAGGGTTAACTTATGTGGAATGTAAGCCTGCTTGACGGTTGGGTTCAGAACCAGGCCTTAAGCTAACTTCATTAAAAATTCGCATTATAACATGAATCGAGAACTAGCAAACACCAAGTAAAAACGTGACAATCAAGCAAGACGAGCGAGCAATTTAAACAAGAAATTGTTTCATTGCAAATCGGGGTCAAACCCCAGTAAGTTACAAAGAAAAAAGGAAATTACGGAAGCTAATTACAACATTTACAAATAAGCCTTGACTCAAGATGTAACGGCCCGTCTTTTCGTCATACAGGTACGCGCGCCACACGTGTGAGTTTGAGAGTTAGAACTGTTAAGTGTGCTTAATTCAATTATGTGACTAAGTGGTTTATGCGATTAATTGCCTAATTACCTAAGTGTTCATTTTAATTGCTAATTCATTTTAATTTCATTTCACTTCATTTTCTAACATATGCATAATTTATACATTTCATTTCATAAGAGTATATTTATATACTACATCCATTCATGGACACTAATACACACACATTCATTATATATGTATATATAATTGGAGCACTAAGATCATTATATTCATATAATATAATTAATATCTAACTTTATACATATATCTTTTGTATCTATACCTATATTACATTATATACATTATATCACATATACCATATGATTATATACATATATACATAAGAACACACACTTTGCCTCAACCCTTCACACATACATACACCTCCATTTTTGATTCAAGCAAGAGGTAGGAGAAGAAGAAAGAGGAATCAAGGCATCTTCATCATCTTTATCATCTCCATCATTTCATTCTTCCATTCCTTCTCTTCATTCCAAGGTATATGTGTATATATATATATACATTAGTATATATATGTGGGTTTGAGTTTTGTGACAAGATTCATGGATTAATACTTGTTTTAATGAGTTTTATGTATGCTATATCATGTATTTTGGTGTTTTTGTGAGTTATTTGGTTGGGGTGTTGTTTTGGGATGGATTGGGAGCCTTCCCTTCGAGCCATATCTGATCCCCTGCCCTTTTTTTTAACAGAGCATACCCAAACGGGCGTTCATTCACCAAATGCCCGTGTAGGAAGCGACTGCCTCATCCGTGCCTTTCCAAACGCCCATTTCTGTTTTCAGTACATTTTTCAAAAAGGCGTTTCTCCCTCATCCGAACTCTGATTGACCTGATTTTTGAACCGTTGGAAACCTCTGGAAGTCTATAACAACTTAAAATTAGAATCACCCCAATATAATTTCTAGATTGTGAGATATGATCAATTATTTTTGGTGTCGCCATTTTTCCGAAAATCTACGTTAACCCAACTTCGGACCTACGCCATTTTCACTCCGCTTTGAACTAGAATTCGAGCCATATATGCTTGGAAAGCTCTATTTGTCTAATTTCATATCCAACAAAAAAAAACTCCATTCTGACTTCTAAAACTCAAGATATTCCCAATTTTCCACAGCTTGCACGTTTCCAAAAATTGTCAACTTTTGTCAAACTTCACCAAAACCCATCATATTGCATTCCTTTCACTTCCTTGGCTCCCGTATGTGACTTATATGAATTATATGCTTGATTAATTGATAATTATGCTCTTATTTGACACTCCTTGGTTTTTACTTGCTTAAGTGTGATTGTTTGAATCCGTGGTTGATGAATGAATTGAATTTGTTTGAGTAATTGAGCATATGAACACGATCACACCATTCCATGACATTCCTATGCTTCATTTAATATTGAATTATGTTATGACACGATACACCACTTCATAAGCATTGCCGTGCGTCCTATTTGGTATCATATCGAGTCTTATCTCACGAGTACACATTGCTACTTTCTCTTGTACAGTTCATCTCCAGGGCAGAGACTTCCGGATTGAATAGGCACCCGTATCAATCATGTTTCTTGTCTCAGGTTCTTCCAGGTGAGGGTGTTTTCCGTTCTAGTTAGGTATTAAACCCTACAACCCCTATGTGAATGTTTTAGCCAAAAACCTAACCGTATATCTATATTATTTTTCAAAGGATCATCGAGTAAATATTTAAAAGAATTGAACCATTTCCAATGAAATGAACTGAATTATTGATTCCCCGTTTCATACTGTACTGATTGTCTCCCGCGACTGGGTTACCCCTGGCGGGGAGAAAGTATTGGATTGTCTACCGCGACTGGGCCACCCCTGGCGGGGAGAAAGAATTGGATTGTCTCCCGCGACTAGGCCACCCCTGGCAGGGAGAAAGAATAGGATTGTCTCCCGCGACTGGGCTACCCCTGGCGGGGAGAAAGAGTTGGATTGTATTATTCCTGTTTATTCTTGAACCTGTTAATTAAGTGATTACTTGATTGCATGATCACGATTTAATAATTATTCCCTATTGACTTTACACGGTCGGAGTAAGTATGGAGGTTATGCATGCTCACTCGCCGAGCCATTATAATTATTCGTGAATTATAAACTTAATGAATTTATTATGAATTAGTCGTAAAGTCCGGGCATTACTAATCCTTTTCTTGCCCTTCTCGGGAACTAATTTTAAATAAACTTTGCTCGGGATTTATGACTTGCATGCGCCTGTTTCTTTATATATGTACAGCTCCTGCTCACTCAGTTTTCTAGAGACTGACCCCTCTTTCCCACTCTTCTCAGTCTTTGCAGGTTTTGCTAGGCGGGAGTCAAGTCTTAGTGGTTGTCTCTAGTCTCACGTGTACACTCGAGTCACATTTTACTCTTATTATGTTTAATTATATCTTGTATTTAATAGGCCTGTGTGCCAACGTATGGTTATGAATTATTGGATGATAAATTCGGGACAGGTTGCATGAGTAGTTGAACCCGTCATTAGAATGCATGTTGGATTTAAATTATGTTATGGAATTATTGGGCTTGTAGCCATTATTGAAATTCATGTTAATGATTATTGCTTCCGCATTACACTCGTCAGGCTGTTGAATTAATTGGTACAGGGTTAGATTCCGCCTAGCCAGGAAGTTGTTTTTATTTTTGTCACCCGTTCGCTATGAGTCCGGTTCATACTGGATCATCAATTTCATGTGTGGACTAGACTTGTAGTGCGGGGGATGTGGTGCCTATCGTCCCGGGTGCTACACAAGAAACTTGGGCAGGAGGGTTCTTAGTGTCAGCAGGAGGATTGACATCAAGCAAATTCGTTGGGGTCGACTCAGCCGCTGGATCGAGATTTTTATGGGTCGGATTGGCCGCGACAGAGGTGTCATTTCCTTCAGTGAGAACAGGAGCTGGGGGAGAGCTGCTAGTGGAGGAACTACCAAGGTAGGGGCGCTAGATCCGCCATCTTGAATGTGGGAAGTTTTCGACCCACTACTTGAGGGTTTGAAGGCAAGTAGCAGATACTCTCTAACTCCCTCGAGGTCCACTGGCGTCGGGAGCTCAATTTCTGATTCAGGGCGCTTGAAGTACTTCGCCTCAGCCCATTCCACCGTCCAACCAAAAGGCTTTTTGCTCCAGTCTAGCTCTTCTTCTTCATCTTCCCCTCCTTCTTCCTCAATGGGACCATCCCACTTCTCCATAAAATACTCCGAAAGTGTTTTAGGGGAGATAGGGAGCGACATGCTCAACTTCTCTTTATTTTCAAGCCATTCCTATTGGAGGGGATGGTGGAGTGGACTTGGAATAGGCACTTCATGAAACCTAGTTGGATGTCCGGTGCACCCAAAGTGCTAGATTTCTCCTAGGTCGCATTCTCGACCTGCTGGGTCATTTTATCTAGATTCCCCATATAAAGGGTCTTTATATCGGCCATTTCCTTCTTCACTTTGTCAACCTCTTCTTGCTAACTCTTGGCCTCCAACACCTCGGCCCTCTCTGAGAACTGTTGACGGCGAGCCTGTTGCGCTAGCTCTAGCCATGCCTGCGATTGATACTCCTTCATGATTAACTGAAAGAGAAAAGAAGAGGAGAACCCAGTGTCAGAAACTTGGAGAAGAAAAAGTAATTGCAAGAAAAAGGAGGATATTTGGGTTGAACCCTTACTGAGCACAGTAAAGAAATCTTTGTTGGAAAACACGAATCAGAAAGCAGCGGAATTTAAAAAATTTTCCCAACAAAAGGATCTTGGACTCGCAATCGTGTAACCAAATTCGAAGGAATTAAGAAACTTACTTTTCTTTTATTCTTTCTTGAAGCGTTTCAAGCCACCCAAGAACGCTCTTCTCGCGGCTTGATCCCCTCTCCTTGGTAAAGCTCGAATCTTCAAACTTCTAACTTGAAGTCTCTAGAGAAAGTCCACCAACTTGATCACAATCTAACTAGTAAGGATGCTAGTTCTCTAGTTAGTGTTTAGGCTTAACCTAGGGTTTTATTTTATCTTGGAGAAAAGAAGGTGTTCAACACATGAACCAAAAGAATTGCCAATTAGCTCTAAAGGGGAGCATGAGCTCCCCTATATATAGGAAAAGGGAGAGGGGCGCCGATCCTAATCCTTGTTGGGCAAGGATTTGGTTCCTCTCTCTCCTATTACTTGATCATCAAGTATTTTCCAACTTTGACTTTGAATTCTAATTCAAGTCAACTTTTAAGAGAGCTAAAACTATCCAAACTATTTTTGGATAATTTTATACTTTATTTATTTAAAATAAATAACTTATTTTATCTAATTAATTAATTCGTAATTAATTAGCTAGATTATTTTCTCCAAAATAAGACTTTCTTTTTAATTCAAAAATTAAACCAAAGTCTATTAAATAATTAACACATTTAATTATTTAATACATATATATATAATATATATATATTCACACGTGTGTGACATGTGTCACAGTGACACGTGTCACTCACGTGAGCCACACGTGTGATTTCACACGTATGGAACCCTCTTGGCCCGATTAACTCGTTTAATCATTTTAAAGCCTCAACTCATGTAACCAAGTTGTTGTGTGTGACCCTCTAGGTTCTCAATTCAATTAGCAGTGACCCTAATTAATTAATTCACTAATTAATTAATCAGTCCACAGATTAAACGACCATAGTCTAGCAACAGGTGTTTAACCCCTAGCTGAATTGGAATGTTCGGATTCGACAGAACCTTTAAGTCATTGATTCATGTGAGATACAATCCTCCTACTTATTATCTCTCAACCAAGATCTAGGGCAAGAGAATAATCAGAACCCTAATAATCCGGTCTTAAAGCTAAGTGCATTTCATATCCATTTGATCTCAATCCAAGAAACCCTTTTCTTGATGTCTTGATCTACTGCCTTGGCCTAGGACCCCATATGGCATATAAATGACTTATACAATAAGGGATCACCTTGCAAATGCAATTGTAGGTCCTATCTTGATTCTCATTCACTTTCATGAATCACTTGTGCAGCCCCAGCATAAGCCTTGAATCAGTTGTCTATGGCGACATCCTTTAAAGCTTATACCTAAGACTACAGAGTTAACTCATAAAGTGACAAGGAACCTCAAGTCTAAGGATCAATTAATCACATCAATGACTCGTGAGATATTTCCTAATCTGGAAGTTTCCATTTCCTGAAATAGAAACTTCTTTTCCCATTTAGGAATGCTCTCACACGGGGTACCTCAGTGAACTTACTTATTAAAGTAAGCACCCTCATGTATCACGTACGTATCAACTATACACTTTGCACCTCCATGAAACAAGGTGGTCCTTCTTAAGGGCGTGATCCCACAAGCAAGCCTTAGAGGAGTCAGGTTGACACTCCCACTGTCTGTAGGACTCATCGGCTTGAAGTATTTTACTAATCATGACTTATGTGATATAGGGCTCATTTCATGAACCATTTCACCTAAATGGTAGAGTCCTAAAGTCATCAGGATTAGGGGAGTTCTCATACATGCACAGCTAAAGTAAACGCATACCAAACCAGAGCATATAAAGAAGTGTTGCCTCAATTCGTTATTTCATTCAAAGATTGTCTGTGATTACAATAAGGAAAAGCACAAAGCGGATATACAATCGGCTTTCTAGGGCACTATTCCTAACAATCTCCCACTTGCCCGTCAAAGCCATTCTAAAGCTACTCTAAGTCCCATCTTCTGAAGATGACCTTGGAAAGCTTCTCGACTAAGGGGTTTAGTAAGTGGATCTGCCACGTTCTCTGCTGATGTGACCCTCTCGATTTGCACATCTCCTCTTTTGATAATATCACGGATTAGGTGATACTTCCTCATAATGTGCTTGGTCCGTTGGTGAGATCTTGGTTCTCTTGCTTGAGCAACCGCCCCAGTGTTGTCACAAAACACAGTAATGGGGTCTTTCATGCTAGGAACAACATTCAACTCTTGAATGAAGTTTCTAATCCAAACACCTTCCTTAGCTGCATCATTTGCAGCTAAGTATTCGGCCTCAGTGGTCGAATCTGCAGTGGTTGTTTGCTTGGAACTCTTCCAACTCACTGCTCCGCCGTTTAGGCAGAAAATGTATCCTGACATTGACTTAAAATCATCTAAGTCTGATGCAAAGCTTGCATCGCAGTATCCTTCGACAGTAAGATCTTTCTGACCTCCGTAAACTAAGAATAAATCTTTAGTACTTTTCAAGTACTTAAGAATATTCTTCACGGCAGCCCAGTGACCATCTCCAGGGTCAGATTGGAAACGACTTGTCACACTAAGTGCATAAGCCATATCCGGTCGAGTACATAACATTGCATACATTATGCTACCTATTGCTGACGCATAAGGTGTATGAGTCATTCTCTCCTTCTCAAGGTTAGTCTTAGGACACATCTTCTTTGAAAGACATGTTCCTACACTCACAGGAAGGTTCTTAACCTTTGCTGACTCCATATTGAGTCTCTTCAATACTTTGTCAATGTACATCGACTGTGATAGTCCTATTAACCTTCTAGATCTATCTCTATAGATTTTAATTCCAAGGATATAGGACGCATCACCAAGATCTCTCATCGCGAATTGGTTCGATAACCATAACTTAGTCACTTTCATGTCATCCTTCGAATTCCCAATAAGAAGGATGTCATCAACATAAAGTACTAAGAATTGCACTGAGGTCTCCAATTTCTTTCTATACACACATGATTCATTCGAAATTTGCATGAAGCCAAACGCTTTGACTGATTCATCAAATCGAATGTTCCAATTCCTAGAAGCCTGTTTCAATCCATAGATTGATCTTTGGAGTTTGCAACCCTTTTGCTCACTCCCACTGAATGTGAAACCTATGGGTTGCTCCATATAAATGTCTTTGTCAATGTCACCATTGAGAAAGGCAGTTTTCACATCCATTTGCCATATCTCATAGTCATAATATGCAGCAATGGCAAGCATGATTCGAATGGACTTTTGCATTGCAACTGGTGAAAAGGTTTCGTCAAAGTCCACGCTGGGTCTTTGAGTGAATCCTTTTGCAACCTGTCTTGCTTTGTAGGCTGCAATGCTTCCATCAACTCCAAGCTTTCTCTTAAAGATCCATTTGCAACCTATGGGTTTGACCCCATCAGGCAAATCTACCAAGGTCCAAACTTAGTTGGAGTTCATGGAATCCATTTCGGATTTCATGGTTTCTATCCACTGTTCAGAGTCAGAATCTGAAAGTGCCTCCTCATATGTTGAAGGATCATTATACTTTTGAGAGATTTCATGGAAGAATCCATACCATCTTTCCGGCTGTCTAGGAGTGCGTTCAGAACGCCTTAGAGGAGGATTTACATGTGTATCGAAATTCGTGATTGGTTGTGGTTGATCAGTAGGGGACGTTTCTTCAGTGGGTGGTTTGGGATTACTTCGTACTTCTTCCAATTCTATGATTTTGCCTTTCTTTTCTTTAAGGAACGGTTCCTCAAGAAAAGTGGCATTTCTGGAAACAAACACCTTTTGCTCAGATTGATCATAGAAGTAGTATCCTATAGATTCCTTAGGATAACCTAGAAAGTAGCATAAGTTAGAACGAGATTCTAACTTATCTCCCACTGTCCTCTTCACGTAAGCAGGACAACCCCAAATTCTTAAGTAAGAATAACTAGGGATTTTACCATGCCACATTTCATAGGGCGTTTTGGGGACTGACTTAGAGGGAACTAGATTCAGAATCTTTGCTGCACTTTCTAAGGCATAACCCCAGAAAGAAGGTGGTAAGTCAGTGAAACTCATCATGGAACGAACCATATCAAGTAGGGTTCGATTCCTTCTCTCAGAAATTCCATTAAGCTGAGGAGTTCCCGGAGGAGTCCACTGAGAGATAATCCCATTATCTTTGAGATGATTAAGGATTTCTTCACTAAGATACTCGCCTCCTCGATCAGATCGAAGTGCTTTGATCTTGTGACCAGTTTGGTTCTCAACCTCCTTTTGAAATTCTAAGAATTTCTCAAAAGCTTCAGATTTATACTTCATTAAGTATACATAACCATACCGACTAAAGTCATCAGTAAAGGTTATGAAATACTGATGATTATTTCTAGTGCTTACACTAAGCGGTCCACAAACATCAGTATGGATCAAATCCAAAACCTTAGTGGCATGTTCCACAGTTCCTTTAAAAGGGACTTTGGACATTTTCCTTTGAGACAGGATTCGGAAGAAGTTAACTCCTTAAGATCATTTTCAGAGAATGATCCTAAAGTGTTTATCTTGCTAATTCTGTTCTTGGAAATGTGTCCTAATCTAGCGTGCCATAAGGGAGCAGAAACTTTGTCATCTCTCTTACGCTTTGTTTCTCATTGTATATTCATAATATTGATATTTTGAGTTAGGTAAAGTCCATTACTTAGAGTACCGATGTGAACGGAAGAGTTGTTCCGTTTGATAAAATATTTACCATTCTTAATATAAGTTTCATAACCTTCACAATCTAATATTGGAATTGAAATTATATTACGAATAATGCTCGGTACATGAAGGACTTTATTTAAGACTAACTCAAAACTACCTAAATCTAATCTAATTGTGCCTAAAGCTCGAGCTTCAACGTTTGAGCCATCGCCGATCTTCAAGACACATTCTCCTTCTTTGAGTTGTTGGACTTCACTTAGCACTTGTACATCATTACAGATATGAGTTCCACAACCGGTATCAAGTACACAAGAACTAGAATTAATAGAAAGATTTATTTCAACGAGAAAGATACCTTTCTTTAGAGTAGCCTTGTACTCTGGGCAGTTTCTCCTCCAATGTCCCGCTTTGCCACAATGGAAGCAAACATCCTCTTTCTGATCATGCTTCTTCTTTTGGGCCTTTCCCTTCGAAATGCCACCAGTGGGCCTAAGGGGTTTCTTCTTCTTCTTTTGGGCTTTCTTGCCCTTACCTTTAGAAGGCCCAGAAGAGGAAGATGGAGCATTCACCATCAAAACCTTATTGTCCTTCTTGATCGTGCTTTCAGCAGTCACAAGCTGACTAATCAGCTCAGCTACAGTAGCACCAGCATGATTCATGTTGAAGTTAAGGACAAATGGGTTGAATGATGGTGGGAGCGAAGCTAGCAACAAATCTACTGAAAGCTCATCTTTCAGTGGCATGTCCATGGAAGCAAGTTTCTCAGTAAGGGCAAGAAACTTGAGTCCATATTCATGGACACTTGAACCTTCCCTCATTCTCAAGTGGAACAATTCCTTTGAAGTGTTATACCTTGTAACACGTTCATGAGGGCGGTAAAGTTGCTCTAAGTGGTCGTAAATCTCCCAAGCAAATTCCATGGCCTCATGTTGTCTTTGTTGGAAAACAGGAATCAGAAAGCAGCGGAATTTAAAAATTTTTCCCAACAAAAGGACCTTGAACTCGCAATCGTGTAACCAAATTCGTAGGGATAGAAAACTTACTTTTCTTTTGTTCTTTCTTGAAGCGTTTCAAGCCACCCAAGAACGCTCTTCTCGCGGCTTGATCCCCTCTCCTTGGTAAAGCTCGAATCTTCAAACTTCTAACTTGAAGCCTCTAGAGAAAGTCCACCAACTTGATCACAATCTAACTAGTAAGGATGCTAGTTCTCTAGTTAGTGTTTAAGCTTAACCTAGGGTTTAATTTAATCTTGGAGAAAGGAAGGTGTTCAACACATGAACCAAGAATTGTCAATTAGCTCTAAAGGGGAGCATGAGCTCCCCTATATATAGGAAAGGGGAGGGACGGCCGAACCTAGTCCTTATTGGACTAGGATTTGGTTCCTCTCTCTCCTATTACTTGATTATCAAGTATTTTCCAACTTTGACTTTGAATTCTATTTCTAGTCAACCTTTAAGAGAGCTTAAAAATATCCAAACTATTTTTGGATAATTTTATACTTTATTTATTATAAAATAAATAACTTATTTTTATCTAATTAATTAATTCGTAATTAATTAACTAGATTATTTTCTCCAAAATTAGACTTTCTTTTTAATTCAAAATTAAACCAAAGTCTATTAAATAATTAACTAATTAATTATTTAACATATATATATTATCACACGTGTGTGACACGTGTCACAGTGACACGTGTCCCTCACGCGAGCCACACGTGTGAATTCACACGTGTGGAACCCTCTTGGTCCGATTAACTCGTTTAATCATTTTCAAGCCTCAACTCATGTAACCAAGTTGTTGTGTGTGACCCTCTAGGTTCTCAATTCAATTAGCAGTGACCCTAATTAATTAATTCACTAATTAATTAATCAGTTCACAGATTAAACGACCATAGTCTAGCAACAGGTGTTTAACCCCTAGCTGAATTGGAATGTTCAGATTCGACAGAACCTTTAAGTCATTGAATCATGTGAGATACAATCCTCCTACTTACTATCTCTCAACCAAGATCTAGGGCAAGGGAATAATCAGAACCCTAATAATCTGGTCTTAAAGCTAAGTGCATTTCATATCCATTTGATCTCAATCCAAGAAACCCTTTTCTTGATATCTTGATCTACTGCCTTGGCCAAGGACTCCATATGGCATATGAATGACTTACACAATAAGAGATCACCTTGCATATGCAAGTGTAGGTCCTTTCTTGATTCTCATTCACTTTCATGAATCACTTGTGCAGCCCCAGCATAAGCCTTGAATCAGTTGTCTAAGGCGACACCCTTTAAAGCTTATACCAAAGACTACAGAGTTAACTCATAAAGTAACATGGAACCTCAAGTCTAAGGATCAATTAATCACATCAATGACTCGTGAGATATTTCCTAATCTGGAAGTTTCCATTTCCTGAAATAGAAACTTCCTTTCCCATTTAGGAATGTTCTCACACGGGGCACCTCAGTGAACTTACTTATTAAAGTAAGCACCCTCATGTATCACGCACGTATCAAC
This sequence comes from Lantana camara, assembly GCA_037501455.1. Lineage (NCBI taxonomy): Eukaryota > Viridiplantae > Streptophyta > Magnoliopsida > Lamiales > Verbenaceae > Lantana > Lantana camara. The sequence continues at coordinate 59,601,703 of CM074857.1, read as the reverse complement.
TATACACTTTACACCTCCATGAAACAAGGTGGTCCTTCTTAAGGGCGTGATCCCACAAGCAAGCCTTAGAGGAGTCAGGTTGACACTCCCACTGTCTGTAGGACTCATCGGCTTGGAGTATTTTACTAATCATGACTTATGTGATATAGGGCTCGTTTCATGAACCATTTCACCTAAATGGTAGAGTCCTAAAGTCATCAGGATTAGGGGAGTTCTCATACATGCACAGCTAAAGTAAACGCATACCAAACAAGAGCATATAAAGAAGTGTTGCCTCAATTCGTTATTTTATTCAAAGATTGTCTGTGATTACAATAAGGAAAAGTACAAAGCGGATATACAATCGGCTTTCTAGGGCACTATTCCTAACAATCTCCCACTTGCCCGTCAAAGCCATTCTAAAGCTACTCTAAGTCCCATCTTCTGAAGATGACCTTGGAAAGCTTCTCGACTAAGGGGTTTAGTAAGTGGATCTGCCACGTTCTCTGCTGATGTGACCCTCTCAATTTGCACATCTCCTCTTTTGATAATATCACGGATTAGGTGATACTTCCTCATAATGTGCTTGGTCCGTTGGTGAGATCTTGGTTCTCTTGCTTGAGCAACCGCCCCAGTGTTGTCACAAAACACAGTAATGGGGTCTTTCATGCTAGGAACAACATTCAATTCTTGAATGAAGTTTCTTATCCAAACACCTTCCTTAGCTGCATCATTTGCAGCTAAGTATTCGGCCTCAGTGGTCGAATCTGCAGTGGTTGTTTGCTTGGAACTCTTCCAACTCACTGCTCCGCCGTTTAGGCAGAAAATGTATCCTGACATTGACTTAAAATCATCTAAGTCAGATGCAAAGCTTGCATCACAGTATCCTTCGACAGTAAGATCTTTCTGACCTCCGTAAACTAAGAATAAATCTTTAGTACTTTTCAAGTACTTAAGAATATTCTTCACGGCAGCCCAGTGACCATCTCCAGGGTCAGATTGGAAACGACTCGTTACACTAAGTGCATAAGCCACATCCGGTCGAGTACATAACATTGCATACATTATGCTACCTATTGCTGATGCATAAGGTGTATGAGTCATTCTTTCCTTCTCAAGGTTGGTCTTAGGACACATCTTCTTTGAAAGACATGTTCCTACACTCATAGGAAGGTTCTTAACCTTTGCTGACTCCATATTGAATCTCTTCAATACTTTGTCAATGTACATCGACTGTGATAGTCCTATTAACCTTCTAGATCTATCTCTATAGATTTTAATTCCAAGGATATAGGACGCATCACCAAGATCTTTCATCTCGAATTGGTTCGATAACCATAACTTAGTCACTTTCATGTCATCTTTCGAATTCCCAATAAGAAGGATGTCATCAACATAAAGTACTAAGAATTGCACTGAGGTCTCCAATTCCTTTCTATACACACATGATTCATTCGAAATTTGGATGAAGCCAAAAGCTTTGACCGATTCATCAAATCGAATGTTCCAATTCCTAGAAGCCTGTTTCAATCCATAGATTGATCTTTGGAGTTTGCAAACCTTTTGCTCACTCCCACTGAATGTGAAACCTATGGGTTGCTCCATATAAATGTCTTTGTCAATGTCACCATTGAGAAAGGCAGTTTTCACATCCATTTGCCATATCTCATAGTCATAATATGCAGCAATGGCAAGCATGATTCGAATGGACTTTTGCATTGCAACTGGTGAAAAGGTTTCGTCAAAGTCCACGCCGGGTCTTTGAGTGAACCCTTTTGCAACCAGTCTCGCTTTGTAGGCCGCAATGCTTCCATCAACTCCAAGCTTTCTCTTAAAGATCCATTTGCAACCTATGGGTTTGACCCCATCAGGCAAATCTACCAAGGTCCAAACTTGGTTGGAGTTCATGGAGTCCATTTCGGATTTCATGGCTTCTATCCACTGTTCAGAGTCAGAATCTGAAAGTGCCTCCTCATATGTTAAAGGATCATTATCCTTTTGAGAGATTTCATGGAAGAATCCATACCATCTCTCCGGCTGTCTAGGAGTGCGTTCAGAACACCTTAGGGGAGGATTTACATGTGTATCGAAATTCATGATTGGTTGTAGTTGATCAGAGTGGGACGTTTCTTCAGTGGGTGGTGTGGGGTCACTTTGTACTTCCTCTAATTCTATGATCTTGCCTTTCTTTTCTTTAAGGAACGGTTCCTCAAGAAAAGTGGCATTTCTGGAAACAAAAACACCTTTTGCTCAGATTGATCATAGAAATAGTATCCTATGGATTCCTTAGGATAACCTACAAAGTAGCATAAGTTAGAACGAGATTCTAACTTATCTCCCACTGTCCTCTTCACGTAAGCAGGACAACCCCAAATTCTTAAATAAGAATAACTAGGGATTTTACCATGCCACATTTCATAGGGCGTCTTGGGGACTGACTTAGAGGGAACAAGATTCAAAATCTTTGCTGCACTTTCTAGGGCATAACCCCAGAAAGAAGGTGGTAAGTCAGTGAAACTCATCATGGAACGAACCATATCAAGTAGGGTTCGATTCCTTCTCTCAGAAACTCCATTAAGCTGAGGAGTTCCCGGAGGAGTCCACTGAGAGATAATCCCATTATCTTTGAGATGATTAAGGAATTCTTCACTAAGATACTCGCCTCCTCGATCAGATCGAAGTGCTTTGATCTTGTGACCAGTTTGGTTCTCAACCTCCTTTTGAAATTCTAAGAATTTCTCAAAAGCTTCAGATTTATACTTCATTAAGTATACATAACCATACCGACTAAAGTCGTCAGTGAAGGTTATGAAATACTGATGATTGTTTCTTGTGCTTACGCTAAGCGGTCCACAAACATCAGTATGGATCAAATCCAAAACCTTAGTGGCACGTTCCACAGTTCCTTTAAAAGGGACTTTGGACATTTTTCCTTTGAGACAGGATTCGCAAGAAGCTAACTCTTTGAGATCATTTTCAGAGAATGATCCTAAAGTGTTTATCTTGCTAATTCTGTTCTTGGAAATGTGTCCTAATCTAGCGTGCCATAAGGGAGCTGAAACTTTGTCATCTCTCTTACGCTTTGTTTCTCGTTGTATATTCATAATATTGATATTTTGAGTTAGGTAAAGTCCATTACTTAGAGTACCGATATGAACGGAAGAGTTGTTCCGTTTGATAAAGTATTTACCATTCTTAATATAAGTCTCATAACCTTCACAATCTAATATTGGAACTGAAATTATATTACGAATAATGTTCGGTACATAAAGGACTTTATTTAATACTAACTCAAAACTACCTAAATCTAATCTAATTGTGCCTAAAGCTCGAGCTTCAACGTTTGAGCCATCGCCGATCTTCAAGACACATTCTCCTTCTTTGAGTTGTTGGACTTCACTTAGCATCTGTACATCATTACAGATGTGAGTTCCACAACCAGTATCAAGTACCCAAGAACTAGAATTAATAGAAAGATTTACTTCAACGAGAAAGATACCTTTCTTTAGAGTAGCTTTGTACTCTGGGCAGTTTCTCCTCCAATGTCCCGCTTTGCCACAATGGAAGCAAACATCCTCTTTCTGATCACGCTTCTTCTTTTGGGCCTTCCCCTTCGAAATGCCATCAGTGGGCCTAAGGGGTTTCTTCTTCTTCTTTTGGGCTTTCTTGCCCTTACCTTTAGAAGGCCCAGAAGAGGAAGATGGAGCATTCACCATCAAAACCTTATTGTCCTTCTTGATCGTGCTTTCAGCAGTCACAAGCTGACTAATCAGCTCAGCTACAGTAGCACCAGCATGATTCATGTTGAAGTTAAGGACAAATGGGTTGAATGATGGTGGGAGCGAAGCTAGCAACAAATCCACTGAAAGTTCATCTTTCAGTGGCATGTCCATGGAAGCAAGTTTCTCAGTAAGGGCAAGAAACTTGAGTCCATATTCATGGACACTTGAACCTTCCCTCATTCTCAAGTGGAATAATTCCTTTGAAGTGTTATACCTTGTAACACGTTCATGAGGGCGGTAAAGTTGCTCTAAGTGGTCGTAAATCTCCCAAGCAAATTCCATGGCCTCATGTTGCCTTTGCAAGTCCGGAGACATGTTAGCCAACATAAGGCAACGGGCTTGGAGATTATCATCCTTCCACTTCTGAATCGCGTCCCGCTCAGCCCGAGTGGGAGCCTCCCCCCTTCGAAGAGAACATAAGTTCTCTTCTCAGAATCTAAAATGATTTTTAGATTCCTCAGCCAATCAGAATAGTTGGGACCAGTCAACTTGTTTGACTCGAGGATCGATACAAGAGGGTTTTGGTTGCCATTTCAAAACACGTAGAGAATCACAGAATCTACGACCTAAATGGTAAAACAGAGAACTAGTGAGCATGCTGAATTATAACGATATATAAAAGATAAGGTCTTTAATCTAATGTAGCTCCCACTGTTTTTCAAAGATCTAGAATTCCCAAAGATCTAAGAGGAACACGTTTCCCAATGGGTACTAAGATCTTAGGCATTTTACCTTGAACCCACGACTCGCGGACATTCTAAGTAAGAACCCTAGGTAGGTACAACTTACCAATTCTAACACCTTTAGAACTCTTAGTAATTGTTTTTGCATCACCTATCTTTCAATATGGACCCACGATTCGTGCGACATCCATATTTACTTAGGCGCTAAGCTAGACCCATCAATCATAAGATCATGACCAAAACTTAGTTTGAACGACCCACGACTCGCGGACATCGCCCTCGCTAAAATTGACCACGAAATATTGATCATTTAAAATGATTAATTAGGTAACTAAGAACTAATAAGCTCCACTAGCTATCCCACGACTCGCGGACAATAACCAGCTTCACTTACTAAACTTAAAACCTATTGATGGAATGCTAGGAATTTAATTCAAAACTTGCATCTCGAATTAAACACCTATTTGTTCGAAATTAGCTTAATATTTAATGGGAATTTTCGAATCAACCGGAGAGTTGTCCGGTTCGACCTCACCAACATATATGTTATCCAATTTTATTAGTCTTGATTAATGCAAGTACACTTAAATGCATTTCAAACAAGCACATAAACAGATAACATGTCCTAGCATGATACTAACATGTAATGATCATGGGTTCTACCTATCTTATGCGTGATATGTGGGAGCCACTCCACAATCACAGGTTCTAACATACATGCCACATAGACAGTTCAAATCACATAAGGGAAAGCAGTAACAAAATACGAGCCCTATCTCTATTACATTTAACAATCGAGATTCCCCTCCCTAACATTTTGAGGGGTCTTCACTTATGGCCTCCTTGTTACTTGAATGTGGTCCATCTTACTCCATGGGTGCATTGTCTCCAAAATGAAAATAAAACCTCACTACCTATCTCTACTCTCAAATTACAATAAAAAAAGAAAAAGACATAAAGTAATAAGGCTCAATCTTCATATTGGCCTTAGACAATTACACGGGGCATACCCCGGCCTCAAAAACAGTAACATGGAAAGCCACATAATAAATCACATAACAGTACGCACATAAGTGAGGCTCCAACCTCAATTGAAAAACGCAACTATAGGGCTCCAACCCCAATTTAAACCATCCATGTGCATAAATTAAAACCATACAAAGATCTAAACCCATGATCACCTAACATGCTTTTGCGAGAATTTAAATTTAGCCAGTAAATTAAAATTCTCGTTTCAAGTCCTAATGACTCAAAACACGACTTAGATGCAATTCTTGTTCAAGAGCCTTTTCAATAAAACCCGAAAAACATTAAACTAATAAAATTCCAATTAATTTCCAAAATTAATAATTCTATTCTTTCATTATTTTCAGAAAATAATATTCATAATTTTTCCGAAAACCAAATCGCTTTAATTTCTCAAAATCCCAATTTAATCAAAATTTTAAAATAATTTCATTTTAACAAAACTGATTTTAAAAGGATAAAATTAAAATAAAATTAAATCGGGATTTTATGGACCGAAAAACACGAAACTCGAAAACACGAAAACGAGCCCCGGAAAAAGGGCCCAGCCGTGCGAGGCACTGCCGCGCAGCCGCGCGCGCAGACGCGCGCCAGCCGCGCGCACAGCGGGCGGGATGAGCCGCTCGCGTGCGCACGCTGGGCGTGCATCATGCGCGCGCCTGCGCGCAGCAACGTCCGGCATGGCCTGGGCAGGCGTCCCGCGCGGTTGCGGGACGGACTGGGAGGCGCGCCCGGGACGGCTCCCGCGCTGTTGCGGGAGGAGCTGGGCGGCGGGGACGGGCCTGGGCGTGCGACGTGCTAGCACGCCTAGGCTCGTTGCTTTTCGTGTTCGTTTCGTATTTCTGGGTTTCTCGAAAAACCAGTTCAATCCAAAATTTAAAAATTCGATTTAAACAAATTTCAACTAAAACGATTTTTCAAAACACGATTTGAGAAAACAGTTTTAGAAATTCAGGAAAAATTACAGTTTCGTAATTCAGGCTTTCTAAAAGAACTCATGAATACCTAATTCGCATCTAAGCCTAAGAATTTCTACCAAATTCAGAAATAATGGAGACGAATCAGAAACACGATTAACGAGGTGGCTCTGATACCACTTGTTGGAAAACAGGAATCAGAAAGCAGCGGAATTTAAAAATTTTTCCCAACAAAAGGACCTTGAACTCGCAATCGTGTAACCAAATTCGTAGGGATAGAAAACTTACTTTTCTTTTGTTCTTTCTTGAAGCGTTTCAAGCCACCCAAGAACGCTCTTCTCGCGGCTTGATCCCCTCTCCTTGGTAAAGCTCGAATCTTCAAACTTCTAACTTGAAGCCTCTAGAGAAAGTCCACCAACTTGATCACAATCTAACTAGTAAGGATGCTAGTTCTCTAGTTAGTGTTTAAGCTTAACCTAGGGTTTAATTTAATCTTGGAGAAAGGAAGGTGTTCAACACATGAACCAAGAATTGTCAATTAGCTCTAAAGGGGAGCATGAGCTCCCCTATATATAGGAAAGGGGAGGGACGGCCGAACCTAGTCCTTATTGGACTAGGATTTGGTTCCTCTCTCTCCTATTACTTGATTATCAAGTATTTTCCAACTTTGACTTTGAATTCTATTTCTAGTCAACCTTTAAGAGAGCTTAAAAATATCCAAACTATTTTTGGATAATTTTATACTTTATTTATTATAAAATAAATAACTTATTTTTATCTAATTAATTAATTCGTAATTAATTAACTAGATTATTTTCTCCAAAATTAGACTTTCTTTTTAATTCAAAATTAAACCAAAGTCTATTAAATAATTAACTAATTAATTATTTAACATATATATATTATCACACGTGTGTGACACGTGTCACAGTGACACGTGTCACTCACGCGAGCCACACGTGTGAATTCACACGTGTGGAACCCTCTTGGTCCGATTAACTCGTTTAATCATTTTCAAGCCTCAACTCATGTAACCAAGTTGTTGTGTGTGACCCTCTAGGTTCTCAATTCAATTAGCAGTGACCCTAATTAATTAATTCACTAATTAATTAATCAGTTCACAGATTAAACGACCATAGTCTAGCAACAGGTGTTTAACCCCTAGCTGAATTGGAATGTTTAGATTCGACAGAACCTTTAAGTCATTGAATCATGTGAGATACAATCCTCCTACTTACTATCTCTCAACCAAGATCTAGGGCAAGGGAATAATCAGAACCCTAATAATCTGGTCTTAAAGCTAAGTGCATTTCATATCCATTTGATCTCAATCCAAGAAACCCTTTTCTTGATATCTTGATCTACTGCCTTGGCCAAGGACTCCATATGGCATATGAATGACTTACACAATAAGAGATCACCTTGCATATGCAAGTGTAGGTCCTTTCTTGATTCTCATTCACTTTCATGAATCACTTGTGCAGCCCCAGCATAAGCCTTGAATCAGTTGTCTAAGGCGACACCCTTTAAAGCTTATACCAAAGACTACAGAGTTAACTCATAAAGTAACATGGAACCTCAAGTCTAAGGATCAATTAATCACATCAATGACTCGTGAGATATTTCCTAATCTGGAAGTTTCCATTTCCTGAAATAGAAACTTCCTTTCCCATTTAGGAATGTTCTCACACGGGGCACCTCAGTGAACTTACTTATTAAAGTAAGCACCCTCATGTATCACGCACGTATCAACTATACACTTTACACCTCCATGAAACAAGGTGGTCCTTCTTAAGGGCGTGATCCCACAAGCAAGCCTTAGAGGAGTCAGGTTGACACTCCCACTGTCTGTAGGACTCATCGGCTTGGAGTATTTTACTAATCATGACTTATGTGATATAGGGCTCGTTTCATGAACCATTTCACCTAAATGGTAGAGTCCTAAAGTCATCAGGATTAGGGGAGTTCTCATACATGCACAGCTAAAGTAAACGCATACCAAACAAGAGCATATAAAGAAGTGTTGCCTCAATTCGTTATTTTATTCAAAGATTGTCTGTGATTACAATAAGGAAAAGTACAAAGCGGATATACAATCGGCTTTCTAGGGCACTATTCCTAACAGTCTTTGCAAGTCCGGAGATATGTTAGCCAACATAAGGCAACGGGCTTGGAGATTATCATCCTTCCACTTCTGAATCGCATCCCGCTCGGCCCGAGTGGGAGCCTCCCCTTCGGGACTGGGCTTCCCTTCGAAGAGAACATAAGTTCTCTTCTCAGAATCTAAAATGATTTTTAGATTCCTCAGCCAATCAGAATAGTTGGGACCAGTCAACTTGTTTGACTCGAGGATCGATACAAGAGGGTTTTTGGTTGCCATTTCAAAACACGTAGAGAATCACAGAATCTACGACCTAAATGGTAAAACAGAGAACAAGTGAGCATGCTGAATTATAATGATATACAAAAGATAAGGTCTTTAATCTAATGCAGCTCCCACTGTTTTTCAAAGATCTATAATTCCCAAAGATTTAAGAGGAACACGTTTCCCAGTGGGTACTAAGATCCTAGGCATTTTACCTTGAACCCACGACTCGCGGACATTCTAAGTAAGAACCCTAGGTAGGTACAACTTACCAATTCTAACACCTTTAGAACTCTTAGTAATTGTTTTTGCATCATCTATCTTTCAATATGGACCCACGACTCGTGCGACATCCATATTTACTTAGGCGTTAAGCTAGACCCATCAATCATAAGATCATGACCAAAACTTAGTTCGAACGACCCACGACTCGCGGACATCGCCCTTGCTAAAATTGACCATGAAATATTGATCATTTAAAATGATCAATTAGGTAACTAAGAACTAATAAGCTCCACTAGCTATCCCACGACTCGCGGACAATAACCAGCTTCACTTACTAAACTTAAAACCTATTGATGGAATGCTAGGAATTTAATTCAAAATTTGCATCTCGAATTAAACACCTATTTGTTCGAAATTAGCTTAATATTTATGGGGAATTTTCGAATCAACCGGAGAGTTGTCCGGTTCGACCTCACCAACATATATGTTATCCAATTTTATTAGTCTTGATTAATGCAAGTACACTTAAATGCATTTCAAACAAGCACATAAACAGATCACATGTCCTAGCATGATACTAACATGTAACGATCATGGGTTCTACCTATCTTATGCGTGATATGTGGGAGCCACTCCACAATCATAAGTTCTAACATATATGCCACATAAACATTTTAAATCACATAAGGGAAAGCGGTAACAAAATACGAGCCCTATCTCTATTACATTTAACAATTGAGATTCCCTTCCCTAACATTTTGAGGGGTCTTCACTTATGGCCTCCTTGTTACTTGAATGTGGTCCATCTTACTCCATGGGTGCATTGTCTCCAAAATGAAAATAAAACCTCACCACCTATCTCTACTCTCAAATTACAATAAAAGGAAAAAAGACATAAAGTAATAAGGCTCAATCTTCATATTGGCCTTAGACAATTACGCGGGGCATACCCCGGCCTCAAAAACAGTAATATGGAAAGCCACATAATAAATCACATAACAGTACGCACATAAGTGAGGCTCCAACCTCAATTGAAAAAAGCAACTATAGGGCTCCAACCCCAATTTAAACCATCCATGTGCATAAATTAAAACCATACATAGATCTAAACCCATGATCACCTAACATGCTTTTGCAAGAATTTAAATTTAACCAATAAATTAAAATTCTCGTTTTAAGCTCTAATAGCTTAAAACACGACTTAGATGCAATTCTTGTTCAAGAGCCTTTTTTTATAAAATCCGAAAAACAATGAACTAATAAAATTCCAATTAATTTCTGAAAATTAATAATTTTACTCTTTCAATATTTTCAGAAAATAAAGATTGTAATTTTGCCAAAGTTTAAATCGCTTAAATTTCTAAAATCCCAATTTAAACAATTATTTCAAAAATAATTCAAATTTAATCAATAAAATTTTTCAGAAAAACTAAATCGGGATTGGATTGGACTAAACACGAAAATCAAGATCGCGAAACGAAGGGCCCGGATTCACCCGCGCGCCAGCCCAGGCCGAGAGCACGCATCGCGCGCGAGCGCTCGCGCACGCCAGTAGCAAGGATGCCGGCACGCACGCACAGCGCGCACGCCTTCTTGCGCACAAGGCGCGCTGCGCCTAGGCGGGAGGCAGGCGGGCGAGGGAAAGGCTCCCGCGCGGTTGCGGGAGGTGCTGGCGGGCGGCACTGGCGGGCAGTCCCGCGCGGTTGCGGGACTGCTGGGCGGGCGCGCGCGCGGGTCTGGCGTACTACGCCTTAGCACGTCCAGGCTCGCGTTTTCGTAACGCGGTTTCGTGTTTCGTACTTTCAGTTCAAAAACCAAAACAATCCAAAATTCAAAAACACGAATTAAATTAATTTCTATCAAAACGGTTTTCCAAAAACACAATTTTAAGAAAGCAGTTTCAGAAATTCAAGAAAAATTACAGTTTCGTATTTCAGGCCTTTTTAAAAGAACTCTTGAATACCTAATTCGCATCTAAGCCTAAGAATTTCTACCAAATTCAGAATAATTGAGACGAATCAGAAACACGATTAACGAGGTGGTTCTGATACCACTTGTTGGAAAACACGATTCAGAAAGCAGCGGAATTTAAAAAATTTTCCCAACAAAAGGATCTTGGACTCGCAATCGTGTAACCAAATTCGAAGGAATTAAGAAACATACTTTTCTTTTGTTCTTTCTTGTAGCGTTTCAAGCCACCCAAGAACGCTCTTCTCGCGGCTTGATCCCCTCTCCTTGGTAAAGCTCGAATCTTCAAACTTCTAACTTGAAGTCTCTAGAGAAAGTCCACCAACTTGATCACAATCTAACTAGTAAGGATGCTAGTTCTCTAGTTAGTGTTTAGGCTTAACCTAGGGTTTTATTTTATCTTGGAGAAAGGAAGGTGTTCAACACATGAACCAAAAGAATTGCCAATTAGCTCTAAAGGGGAGCATGAGCTCCCCTATATATAGGAAAAGGGAGAGGGGCGCCGATCCTAATCCTTGTTGGGCAAGGATTTGGTTCCTCTCTCTCCTATTACTTGATCATCAAGTATTTTCCAACTTTGACTTTGAATTCTAATTCAAGTCAACTTTTAAGAGAGCTAAAAATATCCAAACTATTTTTGGATAATTTTATACTTTATTTATTTAAAATAAATAACTTATTTTATCTAATTAATTAATTCGTAATTAATTAACTAGATTATTTTCTCCAAAATAAGACTTTCTTTTTAATTCAAAAATTAAACCAAAGTCTATTAAATAATTAACACATTTAATTATTTAATACATATATATATATAATATATATATATATTCACACGTGTGTGACACGTGTCACTGACGTGAGCCACACGTGTGATTTCACACGTGTGGAGCCCTCTTGGCCCGATTAACTCGTTTAATCATTTTAAAGCCTCAACTCATGTAACCAAGTTGTTGTGTGTGACCCTCTAGGTTCTCAATTCAATTAGCAGTGACCCTAATTAATTAATTCACTAATTAATTAATCAGTCCACAGATTAAACGACCATAGTCTAGCAACAGGTGTTTAACCCCTAGCTGAATTGGAATGTTCGGATTCGACAGAACCTTTAAGTCATTGATTCATGTGAGATACAATCCTCCTACTTACTATCTCTCAACCAAGATCTAGGGCAAGGGAATAATCAGAACCCTAATAATCCGGGCTTAAAGCTAAGTTCATTTCATATCCATTTGATCTCAATCCAAGAAACCCTTTTCTTGATGTCTTGATCTACTGCCTTGGCCAAGGACTCCATATGGCATATGAATGACTTACACAATAAGAGATCACCTTGCAAATGCAAGTGTAGGTCCTATCTTGATTCTCATTCACTTTCATGAATCACTTGTGCAGCCCCAGCATAAGCCTTGAATCAGTTGTCTATGGCGACATCCTTTAAAGCTTATACCTAAGACTACAGAGTTAACTCATAAAGTGACAAGGAACCTCACGTCTAAGGATCAATTAATCACATCAATGACTCGTGAGATATTTCCTAATCTGGAAGTTTCCATTTCCTGAAATAGAAACTTCCTTTCCCATTTAGGAATGCTCTCACACGGGGCACCTCAGTGAACTTACTTATTAAAGTAAGCACCCTCATGTATCACATACGTATCAACTATACACTTTGCACCTCCATGAAACAAGGTGGTCCTTCTTAAGGGCGTGATCCCACAAGCAAGCCTTAAAGGAGTCAGGTTGATACTCCCACTGTCTGTAGGACTCATCGGCTTGGAGTATTTTACTAATCATGATTTATGTGATATAGGGCTCATTTCATGAACCATTTCACCTAAATGGTAGAGTCCTAAAGTCATCAGGATTAGGGGAGTTCTCATACATGCATAGCTAAAGTAAACGCATACCAAACAAGAGCATATAAAGAAGTGTTGCCTCAATTCGTTATTTCATTCAAAGATTGTCTGTGATTACAATAAGGAAAAGCACAAAGCGGATGTACAATCGGCTTTCTAGGGCACTATTCCTAACAATCTTGTTGTAAGAAAGAGCTGCATTTTCGTCCTTTGCCAGCTCTAAGTGATCCGCCCCTGTTTGCAAGGAGTGGAAAATGGCTGCCAAGGCGTCTCGGTCGATGTTCCCTGTCGTAATCCTCCTCTCCGACCCATCGTCTCTTAGGTCTGGGACATTAAATGGGTACTTAGGGCCACCGAAGCGAGGGACGTTGGTGATTCTCTCATAATCCCCTCTAAGCATCCTGAATCCGGGGTAGCTTCCAGCTTCGAATGTGGGCGGCTTCCACCCCTTGGGGTACTTCACGAGCGGTGGGGCACCCTTTGGAACTTTGGAGGGAGCCTCACGCTCCGGTTCTCCCTGCGCCTTGCTTTTTGAAGTCCGGGGTCCTTTGGGTACTTCAGCCGGGAACGGCCCAACCCCCGCTTCAGAGTCAGATTCCGGCGACCCTACAAGGGGGACAATCTTCCCCTTTGCAACCGTAGGTTTAGGAGCTTTTGCCTTGATAGCCTCAACGGCCAGGGCCCAGGCGGTCTCACGACTATCAGAAGGACCCCCATTAGTCGGTTGGTAGGGGTCGATCCACTTCACCCCCGCCTCTTTCTTGACCGTGGCGATTTTAGCCTTGGTTTGCGTATCTGTGAAGCCCCCAGCTTGGGTAGCTCCTCGGACGTGAGGACGGGGCCTTCATGCTCACCCTGCGGAACCTTCTTGGTTTGTTCGGTCTCGCTCTTCTTAAAGAGCGGGTTGGCAGCTTTCCTTCTCACGGCAACCATAATTGATTCTGCAAAATACACAAGGGGAGAGAACATTAGAGCTACAAGCTCAAGACACATAGAAACCCTGTCAAGTGGGGTCGAAAGAAACGATAAATAATAGATATAAGAAGAGGGGGAAACATGCTTGGCCTAAGTGAGTTGATGACATAGTTACCCTTGCTGAAGTCCATGTGCCTCACCGTACCTGAGGCCAACCCAGCGTTCACTAATAGGTGCGAGCTTGTGAAAATACCCGTGTCCAACAGATGCACACCCCTCAAGGCGGCCAGTAGAGTATTCGGCCAAAGTACAGGACCTCGGTCCAGGCGGACTTCTTTGACATCATTCCATGCCGTATGCTTCAAACGCTTCCAGCCATCAGTGTACCGTACGAACACATGCTTTTGTTTCCAATCTTTCCACTGAGAACTCATGGCGGTGTCAAAGATCTTGTTACCGGACCGCGATTGAAGCTTTACAAATCCCCTCCGATTGGGGGAAGCCACCGCATTGACCGAGACGATAAATAATTCTGCGAAATGTTCCACGCACTCCACTTGCAGCAACCTCATCAACAATCTGAACGCTGTCACCATAGCTTGAACATTGGGGAGTAGCTGGATAGGACTGATTTACAGATGATTGTATAGTATGATCTGGAATGGAGAGAGGGGGAGTCAAAACCAATATTCTATAGCCGGTAAGGAAATAGCAATGCAATCCTCGGGAGGGGAGCCCATATGTTTATCTTCCTGTGGAAGGAGGATGCCACAGTTCAAATCGAGATCCCTCCACCCAGTCAATCTCTTCTCCGCCAACTTCCTCTCCGGCTCAGTCACTTGGGACCTCAATTTGTAATAGTACTTGGCGCACTTTCGAGCCCCTTTCTTCTTTCCCGTTGTGCCTTTCTTTTTCTGCCCCACTTCAGCCTCAGATATGAAGCAGCACCGCCTTTGTCCCGGATTCGTCCCCCAGGGACATCTCTTCTATCTCCGCGGCCATATCCTCCACTATAGCACCCCGAGCAGTGGGCACCACATCCCCCGCACCATGGCTTAACACGTGTAACGAAACAAAGACTCCACACACGCATCCAACCACGACGAACGAGAGACAAACGAAAACAAAACCCTAGGCTTGGCGGTCTAGACCCCAAATCAGAGTGCGCATACAAAAATCAAGGCAAAAATCCAAAATATACAAGTATACATACGTGCAATATACAAGTTCTAAATTGAATCAGATACATAAATCGCCACTACGGTCAAATTAAATTCATATACATGCTCTACAATTTCAAAACATGATCATATACATAAGTTTCAAAGCCCAAGAGTACGAAATTAAATACAAGATGCATAAGACTCACTACAAGACTCCAAGACTCGAAACAAACACCGCCGCCTAGCGCGAGCCATGCCAAAACCTATAACTCAAAGACAAGGGGAAAAAAAGAGAAACGAGGGTCAGTCCTAGAGACTGGTGAGGGGGATAACATACACACCCGTATATATATAGAGTAAAGCACATACCAAGATCGTAAATAATCCATGAACCGGGGATGGTTTTTGCACACTAAAACGTTTCCCGTGATAATAAGTATATATATTTAAAAGAAGTTAAGGCCCAAAGGCTAAAATAACAAATTTTAAATATTTAAGAATCCATTCCCGTTTCATAGATTTTAAGACAAAATAAGACAAGATAAACTACCCTGCGAGTACGGGCTTCCTCCAAACTCCTCATGTCAAGACATGTACAAGTCAAATCAAAACAAACCCACCTCAAGCTCCGGTGATGGAAGGGTTGTACACCCCTAACCATCCATGCAATCATGTATGTATGGGTCGTGAGTTTCACAATACTTAGGCCCGAGGACTCCGTCCCCTACCAACCTCCTTGTGGGTTCCTGGTTCATCCTATAAGTTGGAGATCATAAACGAGAGGTTAATCCGGTGACCCTTTAGCCGACCCAGATGCTCTGTCCCACAATCTTCGGGGCCCATCAAATCAAGAAAAAGATCATGTCAAATGACCTATCTTTCAAGGTCATATCTCGCTACAAGTTCAAAACATACTTCAAAGCTTTTCAAAAAAAAAAAAAAAAAAAACAAAACATAGCATATATACGTATAAAAGCATTTTTCAAACTTCGTGACAAGTGGGACAAGCCCTCAAAATACATATCAAGCACGTATCTATCATATCATATACGTATTTCGCATGTAGGCTTTAAATCACGTAGGGTTTTAGGTCAAGATAACTAAAAGAACAAAACCTCACCTTCAAGACGTAACGAAAACAAAAAGGAGGCAAACGGAGGCCTATGGACCACCACGTCACCAACGAGATGATCCCCTGAACAAAACAAGAGGAAGAGACAAACTTAGACTCAAAATGCACCAAGTCGATGCTCGGTATATGCGTATGAATGCAAATGATGCGAGTGAAATACAACAAGGTAGCATTCAAATCATACTTAAATGTATCAAATCATTTCAAGTCATACCGAGTACAAATCACGTCAAACGGATCCATAAATCACATACGAGATACATAACATATCACATAATGTGTTACTAACACATACATATCATAAAACAAGCAAAGAGGTATCAAACAAGGCAAAGAAACGAAGTAGAGAGGCATGCATGCACGTAGGAAAACGTTTAAGGTATATCTTGACATGTATTGCATATACGAGCATCGAAATCACATGAGAATTTCATAATCAAGGATATAACACATAATACATGAAGTTAACTAAGCATACAAGCCAAAAACAACGGTAAAAGAACACGTAACAAGCGACAAGAAAAAGCACAAACTCACATAAGGTAGCCCAAGGTCATGGCCGCGCCACCTCCCACACATGAAGAGGTCGTGGCAGCGCCACCACTCCAGGAGGACCTCCTAGAGGCGGGTCGCGGCTGTGACACCTTTACAGCACAAAAGGGTCACGGCCGCGACACCACAACAGAGCCAAAAATGTCGTAACATCTCGGCCGCGACAAGGAGAACGCCTTGCGCGATTGCGACCACGCTGCTGCTCGTACCTGCGGAAAAACTGGGCAAAACAGGGGCAAAGAATGGGGAGGGGAAGGAAGCATGAAGCAACAGCCAAAGCATGAATGAAAAAACATAAAAACACCACCATACATGCAACAAACCGCAACAATTCGAAGGTAAGAGCAAGGAAGCATCAAAGTTCAAGTTCTTCAAATTTTCATGAAAGTTTAGCAATGGAGGAACAATAAGCAGTCATGTAACTCGAAATCAAGCTCCGTCAAATCAATAAGGAAGTTAAGGAGATCATATAATCAGCTTCAATTCAAGATATACATCAAAGATTGGCAAGAATTCATCAAATTCTCATATAAACCTAACTATTCACATTCATGACCAAATCATGCTCCATACTCCATGAATTCATGCAAATCTAGACTTAAAAGAAGCACAAACGAGTGGACATCAAGAAAACATGCTTACCTCTTCGATTGGAGAAGAATCGATGAAGAAACGAGCTCAAAATTGCCATGGATGAATAGTATCGTGTCTCTTCTTTTTCTCCCCCCTTGGATCTCGGTTTCTAGCATTTTTCTTGTCTTGTGTGGCTGAGTTCAAGTATGAGGTTAGGAGATTGTGAGAGAGGGTTAAACCATGGTTAAATAGGCTCAAGAATCAAGCCATTTGGTTAGGAAACGAATAAGTTATGACTAAACCGTAAAAGGTGGCAAACACGTGCGAGGCTCACGGTACGGGCGAAATTCGGGGATTCAAACGAGTTTAGCAAAGTACAAGGCTAGGTTTGAAAGCTCAAAAATCTTGTTATGAGTTCAACGCCTCTTACAAATTTGAATCCGAATTCCCGAGCTCAAGTTACGCCTTCCGGAACCCAAGATGCGCTAAACGAGTTAGGCCCTCAAATTCTTTAACAAATAAAACAGTTAATGAACTGTATCAAACAAACTCAAAAACAAATAACGAGCATGCAAACGAGTTCATAACACACATAATTCATGCATAGCAAATCATTACAAAAATCGAAAATCAAATACGATCACATACGGGTCAAATACATGAGCAGAAAAGCAATACGTATTAAAGATCAAATAAAACACTTAGCAATTAAATCATATAAATTCAAATAAGTACTTAAACAATATAATAAACATATAAGCGCATAAATAAATAATTAAAATGCGCAACTAACTCTATCGTTAGGGTGTATCTGTACGACCGAAGAGTCGAGGTGTTACATCCACCGCCTCTATGTCAACTCTCTCTCCTCTTTCCGCGCTAGGAGAAGCAGAACCAACCTCTACTGAATGACTACCCTCATTCACATCCTTTAAAGCTGGCTAATAACCTCTTCAGCTACCTCTGGGATGTACATCTCCGCATTGGGATCTTCCCACCTAACCTTTCTAAGGCGCTTTATCCCAATAAACTTCATTGACACTTCCGAGTCAGATTTCTCATCCCTTGGCCCGTATTCCTTCCGACGCGAGGCTCTAGGTTGGCTCCCGGAGGGCGGGGCAGCAGACTTCTTGGAAGCCATTGGATTTTCGGAATGGGGCTTGTAGAAAGGAAGAAGAGGAGAGATTTCAAGTGCAAGGGACGTACCTCAAAGGTTTTCGTTTTTGTTTCTTTCTGAGAAGCGGTTGCTCTTGAATGCCTTGAATGCTTGTGTCTCTTCAAGATTTAGGGTTTCTCTAGCAGGTAGCGAGCAAAGGGGAAAAAACGACTAAGTTCCCCTTTTATAGCTGGGAATTAAATGGATTAAAACTAATGCCTCCCATGCGTCGATTGATTAGGTGGTGTTGGGAGAAACGTGGCTCTCCTCGCCAGAGGCGGCTACAAGTAACCGCCTCTCAGAAACTATGCCCGGCGGCCCAAAATTTAAAAAGAGCAATGACTAGGCTTTCTCTTTTCCCAACCAGTCAAGCACATCTCTCAAGGTCCATTGCCACATGAATATGCCACTCGACCTTGGGGGGCAGTTGATAAGGGGAAAATCGGGAGCTATGACTAGGCTCCACGTGTCCTCATCACATAGGGAGAATAGAGCCAGGTCAGCATTCGCACTCGACCATGTCATCACTCTCTCGTCAAGCTAGCACTTGGCTCTTTATAAGGAAAGGCAACTGTACCTATCGCGCTTGGTGGGATTCGACACAGAGAGGTCTTCGACTGCGGCTTCTCGAGCCAAGAGAGGGATCAACCCACACGCTACAGTTAAGTGCATTAAATGCTGGTACCACCCGCTGCTGGCCGCATTAATTGCGGCCGCACCAAGTACGGTATCAGGAATCTCTAAAAGGGCAGGTGACAGTGCTTTAGCCGTAAAGCACTGTTTCGGACACAGTTGGTTTCCGTCCCTCAACAGACAAGATCCACACCTTTCTGATGGTATACTTGCACGCACCAAGGCCTTCTGCTTGCTATAAAAACACTCCGCCATTACTTACAAAGGTAAGCTTTCCTTTACACACTTACTCACTACCTTTGTATTATCGACCCAGACCATCGTGACTTGAGCGTCAGAGTGCTAAAATGGGTCCAACCCCCATATTCCCCGGTTTTAGCCTTTGAGCTCACATTTATTCATCCATCTCAGCTTAGGAAAGCATCAGAGTTGCCTCACGCAAACAAATATCTTAGGTGATTGGGAGTCCAAGTCTGTCGTTCCGTACATAGCCAGATTTAGACACCATCATATAGTTTTTATACCTTGATGAAACATATATTAATTTACGCATTATATAATTATTTTGAGAATTATAAAAAAATAATAATAAACATATATCATATTATCTATAATAATAAACTTCATTAATAAAAGTGAATATGTATTATAAATCATGTATTATACTTATGATTTAATGTTTGTATAGATTTAATAAATGTATAGTTAGTTATATTAATATTTGTATGTATTTAATATTTAATTGTGTTATGAAATTTTAATTTATTATTTTTATTAGAAAATGTATGTAAACCAGTTAAATAGTTTCGGATATCGGATAATTCACTAATCGGATATTTTCACAGATATGGATAATCCGATATTCGTATAATATATGCCGAATTCGGGTAACATTTTTATTATCCGTCAGATAATGAATTCGGATTCGGATATGCTAAACAAATTCGAATTTGAATACTCCACATCTGCACCATTTATTATCCGTTTATACTCCTAGGATTTATGTATAGCTAAAACAACGTAGCAATGAGTTTTAGAAAAGGTTTGTATGCCTTTGATTATAGATATCAAATCAGTGTAAAAAGAGAGAGTATTTTATGTAATTTATTATGCTATTGATATAAAATAAAATAAAAAAACCAATAAAACAATAGGTGTGATAAATTTATTCATAAAATTGATTGCATTAAATTGAACCAAATTTTATTCGAATTTTTCCTAGATTCTATACATTAGGTGTGTTATGACTTCGTGAACTATTAAGGTGTTGAATTCTCTCTATTAACTATAATTGTATATTGAAAAATTGGAGACATATAATTAAATTTCTATAGCATCCAACCTTAAAATACATCATTTAGTAGTATCACCAACTCTTTCTATTACTTCTATTATGCTGCCAATGGGTAATTTTAATTGAACCGATGATGACAAGTTCTAATTTTACCATTTCATATCAATAAAAAAATGTTCAATGGGCTACATCTATAATATTCAGAATAAGTCAGAATAAATTAAATATGAAAATATATAGTACGATGGTGATTTTCTAATTTTGGCACTATTTTTTAGGTGTATAGCACTTTTGGTGTACTTTGTAGAGGTATGTAATTTTAGGGTTCTCCGCTTTCTGTGAAAGCGGAAAAGGTGGAAACAATGTTTCCGTTTTCTACAATAGTAGATTTATCTTATAAAAATATCAATTTTTTTATTTGCTACTGAACAGTATTACCGCTTTTTCTGATATCGGATTTAACTAAATATTCATGTGTCAAAACCCGAGATTTTGACCAAACATGCCGATATTTTAAATTAATATGCCAATTTTTTCTTTTTTTTTAAACACAATAATCAGATGTAATATATTATTTTTTAATATTTTATAATAGTATTTCCGCTTTTACAGAAAGCGGAATTAGTGGAGATCGTGAATAATCACATAAACCCTTCTCCTCCTTTATTTCTCCCTTTTCTCTTTCAGTTCCGGCATCAAAATTATATAACCCTCGACACCCGCCTTCACCATTGCTCAGCCGTAGTTCCGAAATTGTCTGTCGCCTGTTGCTCATGTCCAAATTATTTTAATTTTTTAAAAGTTTATCTTTTATCTTGATGATGATATATAGCATTATATGAGTCCATTTTTCTTTTTGGTAAATCTGATTTTGAAGAAAGCCCATTCACTATTCATTAAACTTTAAAAAAAGAAAAGAAAAATCATGCTGATATTTGTATATTGAAGAAAAAGAAAATTGGGAAAAACTGTCGTGCATCTTCAAGAAACGGTGATTAAAATTTTTATTTTCAAATTTCGCTTTTTTTTTTTTCAAAGGAAAGGATGATTATAGAGTTCTAATGTCATCCTCTAGTAAGGTCCTAACAGCATCAGGGAGATCAGAGTCCCCATTAGAATTCAACCCGAAACGGGCCAATTTGTGAGCCACTTTATTCCCCTCCCGGCACACAAAACAAATGGAAACCGTACATGTCCGACGAAGAGCTGCCCGAATATCATTAATTATTAGGCCTGTACTCGGCAGATCTTTTTCCTTGTCCTGAAGTTTCCGCACCAATGGCAGGCAGTCACTCTCCAGCATAACAATATCGTAGCCTTTGAGTTGGGCTAGAACCGTCGTATCCCTCATCGCCATACCTTCCACAACCTCCACCTCCAAAATACCCTTGGTTCGACAGTTTCTCCTGGCTATACACTCACCCAGCGCATTGCGTACTACAACACCCCACCTAATCTCGCCAAACTCCTCAAAAAGTGCTCAGTCTACATTGATCTTCAAGATGGCCGTCGGAGGAGTCATCCAGGTGGCAGCAAATGTAGCCATATCCGGCTCCACTTTTGCTCGTCTACTGATTCTGCCGGCCTCAAAATAGTTGTTAGCGAAGCTAGCCAACTTTTCGGCATCCAGCCCTTCCCTCGCCGACCACTATTCCTATTCTACCACACCGCCCAAACCGACACTAGAAACCGATCTCCATCATCAGGACTCAATCTCTCCAACACAAAGCAAAGCCAATCCTCACGTCCACCTCTCCGTTGTGAAATCACTGCCCAAGGAAGGCTGGTGCAGGCCCAGAACTGCCGCACAAAATTACAACGAAGAAATACATGTTCCAGATTTTCGTCCTCCACCCTACACCACGGACAGACCACCGTTTCCCAACACCTCTTCCTCGCCAAAGCCGTCCCTACCGATAGCGCTTCACGACACAATCTCCAAGTGAACACCTTAATTTTAGGTGCTACTCTTCTATCCCACACCAAGCCTACTTGAAGACTCCCCGCTACCATGCTCCCGTCTTTGTGCCTCCAAAGCGACAAGTTAATTAGTCTTAACTGAAAACCGGCCATTCTTATTATAGTGCCAAATACGACGATCCGTAGATCCAGAACTACTAAGTGGTATTGAGACCCGACCAGACCAACTGTAACAAAAGTATCACGGACCAGACCTTCATCCCATCTACCATCTTCTGTAATCAACCGCTCACATAAACCAGGCTCCTGGACCCCTCCGGACATAACAAGGGTTGGAACCGAGAAGGACGAGGCAGCCACTTGTCCTCCCAAACTTGAATACATGCCCCGTTCCCTACTCTCCACCTCACGCCCTTCTCAAGCAACCTTCGTGCATTCCAAATGCTGCGCTAAGTTAAAGACGGATTAGCTCCCAAGCTCACCTAAAAAACATTGCTTCCAGTGAAGTATCTCGCTCTTAAAATCCTGGTGAGCAAAGCTTGCGGTTCAATAACAAGGTGCCAGCCAAGCTTTGCCAATAATGCCTCATTAAAAGCTCTCAGATTAGGGAATCCCATGCCTCCCTCTCTTTAGGAACACACAATTTGTCCCAACTAATCCAATGTATCTTACTTTCGTTCTTCCCGCTCCACTAAAACCTAGCCAACAACGAGGAAATATCCCCATAGTAATGTTTCCGGGAGCTTAAAGCAACTCATAACATATGAAAGTATCACATGAAGTATAGCTTTGATCAAAATTTCCCAGTCTGCCTGTGATATTTTTTTGTCTCCCCACCCCTGTACCCTCTTCCAGCTACGGTCTCGAATGCTTGCAAAAACCCCCTTCTTTTATTTTCCTACCATCGCCGGGAGGCCAAGGTATTTATCGTGTTTCTCTACCACCCTTACTCCTAACCTTTCTGCCAGATCCTCCGCCAGATAACCTTCAACATTCGGACTGAACACAATTATGGATTTCTCATAATTGATTAGCTGTCCGGAGACATCACCATACTTTTTCAAGACAGCCAGAATCCCCTCCACTACATCTCCCCAGACCCTACCAAACACCATCGTATCATATGCAAATAATAAATGTGAAATTGATGGCGCCTTCCGTACAAATTTGCACTCCAACCACTCTCTCCTCCTTCTCCAATAAACAACTCAAGACCTCTGTGCAAATAAGAAACAAACAAGGAGGCAAAGGGTCGCCTTGTCTAAGGCCACGACCCGGAGATAACTTCCTAAAACACGCTCCATTGAGGACAAAAGAATAGTCAACTAAAGCGATACACCGAGTAATTAAGTGAACAAAAGACAACGTAAAATCCTAACCTCAACATAGTACGCTCCAAGAATCTCCATTCCACCCTATCATACGCTTTACTCATATCCGGTTTGAGAGCCAAAAAAACCCTCCGAACCCTGCTTTCTATGTTTGATAAAGTGATTGACCTCAAACGCGCACAAGACATTATCAGTAATAGGCCTACCAGGGACAAAAGCACTCTGGATAGGAGAAATCACAGTTTTCAGAATCGGTTTAAGACGAATAGAGATAGCTTTTATACATAACGTTGCAGAGACTAATGGGGGCGAAGATCAGACATGCTTTTAGGATTCTCAGTTTTTGGAATTAGCACAATATTAGTAGCATGCATTGTCTTATCAAAACGCCCATTATTTAGAAAATCAATAGTACAATTAATAATATCACCAAAAATAAAACTCTAGAATTTTTGAAAAAATATGGGAGGCATACCATCCAGCCCAGGGGCCTTAAGAGGGAACATAGTTTTCAATGCTTTCTCGATTTTTGAAAGAGAATACGACGCGATGAGCATCTCATTCATCTCCGAGGTCACCTTCTGTTGCAGATGTTCCAATATATTATCAATTTCCTCAACCGGAGTCAGAGTAGACTTGAAAATCTGTTCGAAATAAGCCTCCCCACTTTCTGAATCTCTTTGGGAATGGTACGTAGAATTCCTTCCCCGTCTAGCAGCTCCTCAATTTGATTTTCAGCTTATAAATAAATCAAGATTAATCAAGGCCTGCCAATTCTAACTGGGCTGCAAAATTTTCAGAATTTAATTATTTTGATCTTATATTCTACTAAAAAGTTATTAATCTTTTGGCATAAAATGTGTGGACAAGGTAATTCATCGAATTGCTCAGATAAAAGTATACAATCAAATATATAATTAATGGCCAAGAAGGCATGATCGTGTAAACAATCTAGCTCAATCAAAAAAATATTGTTTAATTTGATTAAATCTATTTGTTGAAGCTTAATTTGATGCTTTATTAAAGATTTAATCAAGTTTATACATATATATGACTAATATGTAACTAATAAAATTGTGTTAGTGTCAAAATTATGAAATGAATAAAAAACTATTTTAATTTTGAATTGATGTGCTTCATTAAAAAATTACACAAAGTATTTGGTTCCCTGAGATTGGATGGTCAGGCCATTGAATTTCTTGTTTTACTTAAGTGTTTCATTTTTTATTTCATTCATTCATACAATAGATAGTCGAAATTAGATGAAATAATTTTTTAACTTTTTTTCATATCACAATTATCTTACTTTTTTTTACCCTATTATAATTTTTTATCTTTCTTATAATGTCAACCCTTTGCGCTAATAACCTGTAACATCCTGCTCGTCCGGTCGTACAGGTACGCCGTTACGGGAGTGCTATGTGCGCTTTTAAATTATGTAATTATGCGAATTATGTGCTTATTATATTATTTATGTGATATACTTGAATTAAATGAATTATATTTGAACCTTATATGCTATATTTGAACGTTTATGCCCTATTTACCTTGTTTTTAATTCGCGTGAACCCGTTTTCGATTCTAACTTTTGTGATCAAATGATATGTATGAATTATATGCGTTATGAATGTATTTAATTGTTTGTTTCATGTTTTGAGTTCGTTTGATACGGTTTTGGAATCGTTTTATTTGTTAGGGACTTAAGGGCCTAACTTGTTTTAACACACCTTGGGTTCCGGAAGGCGTAACTCGAGATCGGGAATTTTGATTTGAATTATGGAAGAAGCGTCGGACTTGTAACAAAGAATGGAAGCTAGAAAACTTAGCCTCATATTTTTCTAAACCCGTTTGGTACCCCATATTTTGCCCGAAACGCGACCCGTGTGACAGATTTGCTACCCCCGGACGTTTTGCTCATAACTGACCCGTTTCTTAACCAAATCGACCCGTTTTTTAACCCATTTAAACCTTATTCAACCCTATTTCCTTCCCTTTTTGTTTTCAGCAGGGAGAGAGAGAAGAGAAGTAGCCAAACCGAGCCTCCAACGAGGGAGGGAAAAGCACAATTCCATTTTCACTTTGCAAGCTCGTTTCTCATCCGATTCGCCTCAAATTTGAAAGGTAAGTTCAGAATTTTAATCTCCATCTTCTCCTCTTTCTTTTAAGTCCAGATTTGTTGAGTTTCATGATCATTTGAGCATGTTTGTGGTTGCTACATGAATAGATAGGTTAGATGTCTCTTTTGATGAGTTCTTGCATTTCTTTGGATCATTTCTTGAATTGATAGTGTTATATGATCTAGATAACTTATATGTTTCATTTCCAAGCATGATTTTCGTGGTAATTTCTTTAAATTTGATTCACCATTGTTGTACTTTCATGAAACTTGAGCTTAAGGATGATATATACATCTCTTATTTTCAATCTTGTTGTTATTTTGATGCTGCGTGAATTGGTGTTGTTGTATGTTGTTTTTGCTATCATTTCCTTGATCTCTTGTAGCCTTTGTTGTTGTTGAAGAGCTTCTGCTGCTTCTGTCATGGAGTGAGGAGAAAACAGAGCAGGTTCTCGCGAGGAAGAAGCCTCTTGTGCTCGGTAACGGGCGTTACCCCGTGGAGGCTTTGTGGAGGTAACGCCCGTTACCTCCATGGCCTTTTGAAGCTTTATGCTTCTGCCTCCCTTAACGGGGGTTACCCCAACCCTTCTAAGGATTGGTAACCCCCGTTACCCCTCTCTCTTTTTGGTACTGTTCGCGTGGCTTTGTTCGTGGTTTGCCCGGTTTCGTTTTGCTGTTCATTTCTTGCTTCGTTTATGATTTTATTTAATTTCTCTCACCCCAATTATGATCCCAATATGTTAAGGTGTTAGTATATAATATGTTTCGTTAATTTTTTGATTTTATTTCTTTGTTTAATAAGTGAAAACGTGACTTATTTGCATAAATGTTTAAATGTTACGTATGACGCTTTCTTGCATGCGTTGCATCCCTTATGTGATTTAAACTCATGAATGCATATAATATGTTATAATATGCTATGTTATGATCATTATGCTCAATTTATGGATTTATTTGATGTGAATTCAATGCCTTTATATGCAATGTATGACTTAAAATGCCTTATATGATCTCTAATGTGCATGTTGAAACGAGTACCTTATTTCTTTGCCTTGTATGATTTCTCTTTACTTCTTTTATTATGTGACTCATTTGTGAACGTATTACATGACGTGTTATGCTCGTTATATGAAATTTGTGGATTTGTTTAACGTGAAGTATGTGATTTATGATCCGATATGATTTAATATGACATCATGTGACCTAAGTGTTCTTTCATTACATTCTTTATGCATCATTTGCATCCATATGCATTTACCGAGCGTCTAATTGGTACATTTTGAGTCTAAGGTTGTCTTTTGTTGTTTGTTTTGTCCTTAGGTTCATTCCGTGGGTGACGAGGAGGTGTTTTAGAAGTTTTTTGGTTCCTCACGTTCGGTTTGGTCGACAAGGTGAGGTTTCTTTCTTTTAGTTAGTATGACCTACAACCCTAAGTGAATTTTGAGCGCGCATGCAACCTATGTATATATATACTTATGTAAATACGTGTTTGATTAGTATTTTGTGGGAATTGGCCCGTTTTGTTATGAATCTTTTGAAAAACACTTTCATATATATATATATGTAACTTATATTTTCATTTGTTTGATTTGAAAAGGGTTGGTGTGTGTGATTTTTGAACTAGCGAGCTTTGGACTTTGAAATATGAGTCTGTGAAATTATGAAATTTCAAAAATTATGACTTATGAATTATGAATTGGACCCCGGAGAAGTGGTATATGATCTTGGGTCAGCTGTGGGGTCGTCAAGCTCTCTCATCAACACAAATCCACTTTGGGAGCTTAGCCCAACCTCGGGAGGACGAGGGGAAGGCAGGTTTCTTTTTTGCTGATGGTAACCCCGTCGGTAGGTCAGGTAGGATCCCCCGACTCCAAACTTACGACGAGAGAACCGTGGTTGAGGGGCCGCGTCCCTCATCTCCAACCGGAGAAGGTGGATTGATTTAGAACTTCATTGTATTTTGACTTCGATTTTGATTATGAAAGGAGTAAGTTGGTTAGAAACTTGTTCTCATCGAGTTAGTGTGATTTTGATTTCGATTTTGGTTCGTGAAACGAGAGTGGACTTCTAACTTCTAAAATTATTTGATTTTGGCCTTCGGCCTTAAACTTTTTTTATTATATGTACTATCACGGGATAAAACGTTTTAGCTTGCAAAAACTACGCCCCAGTTCATGAACTCTTTAATTTGAATATGCTATGCTCTTACGTATATGTACGTGTGCGCTTGTCAGCCCCCTCACCAGTCTTTAGGACTGACCCCTTCTCGTTGTTTCCTTTTTCCCCTTTGTTTCTTTTGAGTTGCAGGTACCGGTTTTGAGGAGTTTGAGCTAGGCGGCGGTCGTCACTTGAGTCTGTGGTTGTCATAGCGAGTCTCATGCATTTGGTTTAATCCCTTTTTGTACTTTTGTACTTTTAAACGCATGTATAAGATTATGAATTCGAAATTTGGAAATATTTGTATATAACTTGGTTCGCTTTATTCTTGTATATTTGTTTATATTTGAGCATGTTTGTCTGTATGTTTGAATCCTGGAGCTTCCGCATTTGTTATTTGTTTTGATTGCGCACTCTGATTTAGGGTCTAGACCGCCTAGCCTAGTAGAGATTTTGTTTGTCTCTCGTTCGCCGTAGCTTGGTGCGTGTGCAAAGTTCCCATTTCGTTACACGTGTCGGGCTATGGTGCAGGGGATGTAGTGCCTTGCGCTCCGGGGTGCTACATAAACATGATGTGTATTTACAAGTCAAACAAGATATAAAAGAGTAGAAAAGAGAAATATGAGTTCCAAACCCCTTATTAAAGTCGTTTAATGTTCTCCAAATTGTTAAGTTCATTTTTAAATTTATAATTATTCACATAATTATTTATTTATTTTAACTTTAAGGTATTATTTTTTATATTTAAATTGTAAAAAAATCCTCTACCTCAATCGTGTATCGTACATGCTAATAATGACTACCTTGTATTTCTTGCCATTCCAGCTAATTAGATTATTGTCCGAGGATATCCTCCTATTATGTAAGGATATGAACACAGATATACAAGTATGGTGATAATAAATTTTTTCTTAAACACGTGAGAAATATCAAATATGATGTTTGACATAAATATCTGACACAACGAGTCCCTAACTTTAATTTTAGAGAGATTTTCAAGTACTATTCTTACTGTTTGCTTTACTAATTAATGTGCCCATTTGCTACCGCTACCATACCACATTTAGGCCAATCGGCCTGAGGCTTTTCTGTAGAATAGAGTAATAGACTCTTCCCACTACTAACTGCTAAGCTAATTTTAGTGCCAAGTTAAAGGCTCTAAAAAGAAGAGCTTCTCACTCGGGCCACTAAAGACCAAAAGACTGAGAGCCAGCTTAACCCATTTCCTTACCACCAAGCCCAAATAAGCAATATCTAAAAAGGAAAGTTAGCTAAGTCCCTGCCCCAACGAAAGAATTAGATTAGAAATGTGATACCCCGACTTTTCGGCCGTACAGGTATGACGTAATTGCGCATTTAAATTCCTTGTATATTTATATGTTTATTAAATGTTTAATTGTTATTCTTTTAATTATTTGAATTCGCATTTGAACGCTTAAGCTCTTTTCGTTGTTATTTATTCCATTCTTGATCGTTTACAAATTTGATTTTTGGGTTTATTTGCTATGCATGAGATATACGTGATATGAACTTGATTATATGCCCATTTTATGTGTTCGAGTTTGTTTGTTGAGCTTTTGAGGTGTTTGTTTGTTTAGAACCTAGAGGGGGCTAAAACGTTTTTTGCGAACCTTGGGTTCCGGGTAGTGTAACTCGAGCTCAGAAATTTGGATTCAAATTTCGTCACTTTCGTTGGACTCTTTTTGATGATTTGGAGTCAATGGGATAAGCCTTGTATTTTTCTAAACCCATTTGATACTCCGAAATTTGACTGAAAACTCACCTCATGCCTATATGATCATCTTGGAGTAATTTGCACATAAGTCCCTCAATTTTCAAACTTTTTACATGATTCTTGGCCCCACTTAACCCCAACCCAGCACACTATCACCCCAAACTCTCCCAATTTCGATCAAAATAAGAGAAGGAAGAGAAATTTTCAGCAACTTGGAGAAAAACCTTTATTCCAGTCACTATTCATCCCAAGGAGATTTTGAGCTCAAATCTTCATTAAATTCCACCATCTTCAAGGGGTAAGTGTATGCTTGTTATCTCCATCCTTTTGTGGTCTTTTTCACCTAAGAATTCAGATTTTGAGTCATGTATGATTGAGATATGAATATTGGTATGAATAGTAAGAGTTTATGTATATATATGAATTTATTTGATCTCTCTTGTGTTTTTCTTAATTTAATGCATGAAAAGTGACCACATGAGCTTCATTTAATGTTGTATGAACTTGGTGTTGATGGCAGTTGAGGTGTTTGGAAGTTTCCATTAATGTTTTTAGAGCATTGAAGTTTTATATGCATGAAATTGGTTCCTTTTCGTTGCCTGCACTTCTTGAACGTTTTTTGCCAGATTTGCTCGGGATTTTTTGCTGAATTGCTGGGTTCTTTCATGCCTCTACATGCCTATATATGTTAGCTGTTGTGTGGATGGGTTTGCAAGGCTGAACAGGGGATATGGCTGCAGTTTTTTTGCCTGCGCAACTCTCCCGGGGGGGGAGGGGGGGAGGAGAATTTGTGCGTGTTGTGTAGGGGTGGTCGCGGGACGGGGAGTTCGGGATTCGGGGAGTTCGGGGTCGGGGAGCTCGGGGTCGGGGAGTTCGGGATCGAGATGGGAAATTGGGTGCCCGAGCCCGTCCCGAAAATGTCGGGTACCCGCCTTGTCGGGGAGTTCGGGAATCGGGACGGGATCGGGGAGCCCGGCTTATATTTCTGAATTTTTTTTTTTTAATTCTATTATGGGCTGGGCCATCCTATGCCTTGTAGTGAAGAAATTAATCAAATGTTACTCTTTCATTGGTTTATGGGCGCCAAGCCTACTACAGCCTTCTTCAAATTAAAATTAGGGTTAAAATTAAGCAGTTTCATATACCCTCAATGCTCACAACAAGTTGTTAAGAATGGTGGTGGATTGGGGCTAGTGGTTGTCGGATTTGCAACGGTGGCTTGCCGGCAGTGGTCAATGGGCGGCGGCGGCTATAGTTGGCTTCAGTGGCTGTGGGTTCAACTATGAAGAAGAGACAAAGTAATGAGAAAACTTAAAGTCTTGATTCTTAAAAGTGAAGAGAGAAGACGAGGCTATAATTGATGGAATTTCTTGAACCTCTTCTCTCGGTAAGATTTTGAGAAATTGAGAGAATTAGAGATGCACTCTTCTATCGGTAAGTTGAGAAATTGAGAGACTTGGAGCCTGCATCTCTGCAATTGCGAAGGGAAACTGAAATCTGGAAAAGGTGAAGTTAGTAATTAGAACTAGATAAAATATATAAATTATGTATATTATATAAGATAATATGTCTTTTTTTTTTTTTTTTTAATTTGTGGTCGGGTAGCTCGGGTACCCGATCGGGGAAATCGGGTACCAGATTACTACCCGATCCCGAGCCTAAATTGTTAGTCGGGATTCGGGTACCCGTCCCGAACTCAAAATTTCCCGAACTCCCCGTCCCGATCGGGAAATACCCGATCGGGTCGGGACGGGGCCCGAATTCCCCGACCCGAACGCCCACCCCTAGTGTTGTGTCCCCGGCCGGGGACTTTCTATGCAGAAAGTTTCTGCATGTTTCTGCGTGTTGTGTCTAATTCTCTGGTTATGTATTGACACTTGATATGTATAGCTTGGAGGATTTGTAAATACTTGTATTATTTTGAACCGTGTGGCCATTGTATATATGTTTAGAGCTCTTATATGTTGATCTTGAGTATTTCTTCCGCACTTTGCTATTTGTTTTTGCGCGCTCTGTTTATGTCTTAGCCCCATTTAGCCTAGTGAGTGGGTGTAGGTCCCCGTTTGCTTAGACTTGGACTCATGTATGGAAGTCCATTTCATGTGTGGGTTGGGGTTTGGGTGCGGGGGATGTGGTGGCCCACCACTCCGGGAGAATGATTTTATGCAAGTTGGCAAAACCCCCTTTTTTTTGCTTGCATTAGAGTAGTATCAGAGCTCTACTCTATGGATTACATATATTATAAATTTGAAAATAATATTTTTATGGATGTCGGTACATCATAGATATCCATGATACAAATAGGAAACATAATAGTTAACTTTATATATCTCTTATTTAATATAATTATTTGTAGATTAAATTATTTTAGGTTTATCAAATTTTGAAATTGAAAATCGATAGATTTAGGACACAATGTTGGCGTGTTAGTAATCGTGTCAACATTGTTGGGAGATGGACGAACAGAGACTTAGGAAAGAATTAATCCATGTCGTTCAAGTTAGGAAAATCCGAAAGCTTAAAGCCAAAAGTTGTTGAGTACTAAAATACCTTTCAGTTAATTGCTTTCTTTTTTTTTTTTTTTTTTTTTTTTTTCCATGCATATTGGCCAACCATAAAATGACACGTGTTCGGCCCACTTGTGCAACTTTAGACTTGTTGATTCGTAGGATATTTTCGTAAGTATCAAATAATTAATTCCCACTTGAGATAGAATATAACACTCAATTATATATGTATCTTGTTAATTCGGTCGAGTATTTTATGGGTGATTTAGCTTTACAGAATTTACATTGGACATATATTAAAGGAGTATTTTGCGCGGATAACCTTTATGAAATACTTAACGAAGAATTCCAATATTTTATATATATAAAAACTAGTGTATATCCCATGTTATGCACGATTTTAATGTATAATATGTAATTTATAATATTAAGTATAGATATTATAAACTAAAAAACAACATAAGAAATTAAAAAAAGAAAGTTTATCATAAGGTCGCAAAAAATCAACAAAACTTATGTCGGTTTATTTTTTTGTCTTATAGATTTTAAAATCCTTTTGTTCTATAGCAAATGAATAATCTCATAAACTATTTACATTTTTAAGAGGTTCGGGAAGCTTTCAATACAAATGTAAGTAGAATGAATTGAATTTAAAAACTAAAATAAAGATGACAAATAGAAATTAAAGAGAATCAAATTAAACAAAATAAAAAAATAAAACAACTTATAAAATAAAGAAAAAATAATAAAAATATAAAAAGAGAATAAGAAGTATTGTAAATAAATCATAAAAAAAAGAATAAAAATTACAATAAATAATATAATATTAAATTACATAAAGAAAAATTAGTTATATATTTTGTCAATTTAAAAAATAAAAAAATACTTATCTACGTGGGGATGCAGAAAATAGGAAAAGATGTGAACACCAATCACTTTAGAATTTGTTAGTGGAAGGGAAGACCATCACAGGCGTTGAGCCTCAGGAACTGGGTTTCCAAGTGAACGTGGGTTCTTCTAGCTAGGATAACACCAAAAAAATGCAGTGAGGATGCCGTGAAAATGGTGAAAGGCAAGGAACTTGAAAAAGATGAAGATCAGAGGAAAAATGCCCAGTGTTTGGTGTGAGTTGTCTGTAGAGAAGATGACTTAGGGGAAATGAGCTGATTTCCCCTATTTATATGATGAGGGCAGGGGTGTTTTGGTAATAGTGACCATGTGGTCCCAAACCTGTGTTGCCCTAGATACGTGGCGTTGTGTGATTGCGAGAAAAGGACATCTCTGAATTATCCCCTTGTATGGGGTTAGTGGGTGTCAGGGATAGGTGTGCGCACTACCTGCATGTGTCAGTGACAGTTGCACAACAGTAGTATGAACGCTGGGAGGCTCGAAGAGGCCACGTGGGTGTGAGGAGGCTTGGGAATGTGTCCCAGAGACGACTCAATTCGAGCGTTCGTGACGCTCGATGGGGATAATTCCCATGATTGGCGTGGCCGATCATTGGGACGCTCGGGTGGAGCTTTGACCGCGAGGTCGTGGGTTCCCTCGAGGGGCATTGTGACCCTCTGGGGCGGAACCCAGTAGACGAGACGCTTTGAGATTCGCATGAGCGCTGTGCGGGAAGCGAGCGTCAGGATAGCTTTGAGCGTGGAATAGGTGAGGGAACGTTATGGGCCGGTGTCATGAGATCGGTTGATTTGACCCTGCGAAGTAAAATTACGAGCATCGGGAGGGCCCTTGAAGGAGGCCCATGTTCGAAGGTTGGGCCTCGTCAGGGGTGCCTTGGGCTGCTAATCCGCAAATCGATGGGCCGGATCTGCTGTCGCGAGCCCATCTTGTCGAGCGTTAAAACCCAAGTGTTCCCAGTTGATCTGAATGAGCTATCCTGGTCCCGACACGTGTACATGGATGATTCGAGCGTGATTTAGCCCCATCATTTTGCCCCCCAAATTCTGTAGTTGCGCTTGAGCGTATTGTAGAATTTTGAAACCTGAGCCTTTACTTTGAATATATGAGGGTCAAGCTCTTGGAGGGAAGCGACTGTTCATCTTCTGTAACGGCTGCCTTCTGATAGGGCATTAAGTGAAGTCATGTCCGCATTAAATGCTGAGTGGCGATGTGGGCGCGTGCACCAAGGAGTCAACGCGTGTTTGTTGGGAGACGTATGACGGTTACCTAAAGTGGGAGTCTTCCAAGGCGGGAATGATTGCGGTTTGAATCCCAAACCCTAATTAGTGCAAGTTTTTCCCTATAAATAGGGATTTGGAAAGCTTCTTTCTTCTTTACGCTTTCAGAATCCTTCAAAGCAAAAACAACACCATACTCTCTTGCGATTTCCTACGATTTCCGGTGAACTTTCTGGTGAATTTCCTTCACCACACTTAGGTAAATTACTACGATTTTTGAGTTCTCTTTGTGCTAACCCTGGATTTAGGTTGTGTCGATCGTTAACCTTACGTGAGGGATCCCTCTGAGTAGCTATTCCTCTACAAAAATCTTTCTTTTCTTTTCTGTCCAACCCTTCTGCGAAACCTCCTCCTTCAAGAGCAAGTAGAGCCATGGCAGAAAACATCATAGATGAAATGGTGAGAGAGATAAATGAGATGTCTGTTGCAAGCTCTCCTCCTCAGGACGACATTCTGTTTGCTATTCCGTTAGGGGAGGACCGCGAGGATGCTGAGGATGAGGAGCTGGATGCCGCCGTTCAAGGGATGAATGAGCGTAATCCGGAAGGCGTGGATCACCTTTTTGAAGAGATGGACT
Source organism: Lantana camara (assembly GCA_037501455.1). Lineage (NCBI taxonomy): Eukaryota > Viridiplantae > Streptophyta > Magnoliopsida > Lamiales > Verbenaceae > Lantana > Lantana camara. The sequence continues at coordinate 59,566,952 of CM074857.1, read as the reverse complement.
TATCCATCAGGATGCAGCAGCAAGGTGAAAGGGTTTTTCCCTTGTTAAATAGTGCTGTGAGGCCACAGGATCACCAAGTTACAGTGGCAATCGCTGGTCCCCAAGGGGAGGAAGAGACCTCCGAGCGTCGGGCATATGGAGAGCCTTCCCTTAAAACGCCACTGATAGGGAAAGGATTCAATGACCCAAGTAAGGAAAAACAACCCCCATCAAACAGATAGATCTCTAGATGAGATTGAAAGTACCTTAATGCTCGTGGAGTTGGCCACGCTGAAGACTCAGGTTTATTGGGATAGTCTACACAACCCGTTTACCTTCGGACCGTGAGCGTGCCAACCATCCCCCTGCCGGGATGATGACTGTCTACAGAGACGTTGTTCATGCTGGGGGCTTAAGATTTCCGATTCCAGCTACAGTCACCAATATCTTGAACTCCCTAAATCTCTGCCCTTCACAGATCCTGCCCAACATAATAGCTCTGATAAATACCTTCGTAATATTGATGAGGGCTATCAGTCATGAGCATTCGTTCAACAATTTCAACAGTTTGATTCAAGTAGCTGGCTCTTCCCGCTCGTCTCCGAGGGACGGATTTTACTACGCCCAAGCCAAGTCCGACTTAAAGATGATTGATTCACCCTCAACCTCTTATGGAGAGAACTGGAAGGAGAAATTCTTCTTCGTGGGGGCGCCCGGAGGAGTGTTTCATGTTCCCTGAGAGTGGGTGGTGTACGGAGAAGGACCCCTCGTGAGGCACAGAGCTGGTGATAAATTCTTTGAGCAATGGGTAAAGGGGTTAGCCCTCGTGACGAAGAACGAGAAATGGCTGATTAAAGCCAAGGATCTAATGCGCAATGAGGAAGTACTGTTCCGCTATGGGCTCGTGAGCCCTCCAGAAATGATAATTAACCCTCCCGCTCGAACAATGGACCGAGATGGTTAGATCCTAGGAACTGACTTTGCTAACATTTAGAGTAGGAATGCTGACTTTTTAAATTTTGCTACATCATATACATCGCTTCTAACGCTCGCTTATCTTTTGGTTTGTAGACATAGACATTCTGATGGCAGGCACAACCGCTGAAAGCATTGCTACCATGATGCGCTCTCCAAGGGCAGCACCGCTCAACAGCAACAGCAGCAACAAATGCCTCCTCGAGGAGGCCGTGGGACCCATCGAGGGTCAGCTAGAGGCGATGGCGGCCCGGGGAAAGGCCGTGGTGACAGAAGCGGTGGCCGTGGGGTAGGCTACATCGAGGATTTAACAATTGGAGATGCACGTGGAGCCACTCCTCCCGGTGGAGAGCAAGTACAAAAGGGCCCCAATGCCCCCCGCAACTGCTCAGGGATCATAGTGAGGGCCCTTGATGAGGAGAGAGCCCACCATTCCTGAAAAAGGAAGAGGATGGCTAATTCTATCCCTGTTTCCGGGAAGGGGAAGGAGGTGGTCGTTGGCGAACGAGGGGAAGACGGTGATACTTCATCCTCCGAGGATGAAAGCTTCTGGAAATTCGAGCGGGGAGGAGATGTCCATTACAAACGCTCGGTGGAAGAGGGCCCAGTTCTCCTGAGTAAGCGCTCATCCTCCAGGAACATAGGTTTTGGACTTGTCCATCGGCCTCAGTTTTTGGGGGACCATCAGAAGTTAAACGAGCAGGATGCTGCTCAAGTTGCGGATGACGCCTGCCAAGTCCTCCTGAGGGTAAGTGTTTAAATTCCTCCCAAGAGCTTTAGTCTTTCCTGAGTCAATTTTGTTCTTGACATTATTCCTGTTGGTTCAAGATGTGGTTCCCAAGTTGAAGAACCTGCAAAGGTGCTCGGAAACTTACTCTGAGCGCAAAGCTAATTACAAGAAGCTGTTACGCATCTCTGATCCCGGCCAGTTGCAGCAAGATTATGATATGGCCACTGCTGAGCTTTTAGCCCTCAAGATTGACCATGACAAAGTGAAGAAAGTGCTCGAAGATCGAGAGGAGGCATGGCTGAGGCTGGACGAGCGGCACAAGGATTTGAAGGAGGAGCGGAAAAAACTGGTGGATGACAATAAGAAACTCACCCAAGCGCTGAACGAGCGCGAGCAGCAGTTGGAGTCAGTGAGGAAAGAGCTTGCTGGTCTCCAGGCCAGGTTGCAGACTTGGAAACGAGGGTAGCTTGGGACGCTGTCCTCAGATTCGTGCGCTCAAAAGCCTTCAGCTTCGTAGCCAACCTTCACTGCTTTGCTAACGCCAAGAGGTTCTTCTGGAAATCAGTAGGCCAGCTAATCACACTGGGTGTGGTTCCCCCCGGCACTTGCGATGACCCTCGCTTGCATATGGATTTGGATGAGAACTTGGAGCCTGTGGTTCCACTGGGGACCAACCCTCCCGATCCTGAGCCCATAATGATAGATGACGACGTCCAAGAAGTCGCTCAAGCTGAAGCGGATCAAAGTGACGCTCAGGCTGTGGGTCATGAAGTGTTGGCGCCTGTCCCCATATCTACTGCTCCTCCAGAGCCTGAGAACCAGCCTTAGTGAAGCTTCCCTTCTGCCGTACTGCCTTATCCTGAAATTATTGTAACAGATTTCTTTTTCTCCACAATGTAACCTTTATTTCTGCACTTGTATCTTTTTTTCTTCTGAATGCTAATACAACTTGCCTTTTCCAGTGACATAATTTTGGCTTTGTCTTCTTAATATTGCGATGCTGTGCATACTGTTTGCTGATTTCCTTTTCCTGTTGGATTTTTACGATATGCGAATGTACGGGCGCGAGGGTGTTCCACGCGAGGAGCACCCTGGCCATATTCAACATATGGTTTGAACTTTAGCAGAAATAACTTTGATGAAAGGTATTCTAAGTGTGGAGAAATAACGAGCACAACTATAGTGCATACTGGAACTTAGAAATCAGCAGTGAGATTTGCAAAGTGTTTCTTCTTTAAGTATTTGTTATATTTCTTTGCTTTGAGCATAGTGGTAGTGTAAATTGAACTCAGAAATCAACAAACGGATTTGGTAAGTGCTCAGTTACTATGAGCGCACGTCAAGGGAGGGATCCTCATTTAGGAGATGTTGAGCGCAGCTAGTAATTTGAACTTGAACTTAGAAATCTACAAAGGGATTTGCTAAGTGTTCATTTACTACTTGCGTACGTCAAAGGTGGGGTCCGTTCAAGGACCGCGAGCGCGAAAAAGTGAGGAATCTAGTTGGCCTTAACAGAAATGACAGCGTCTCGCTGGGATCCGCTCATTTTAAGAGGGATCCGCATGAGTGAAACACTAAGTTGAATCGTCACAAGATAACAGTTAAATAAAATTTGTTTGTGAAATGCATGCTGATGTATGTAATCTGTATTTCTGTCAAAAGAAAATACACAGTTCCTTGAGCGAGGGTTTACAGTGTTTGCAATTACACATAGAACCTTCTGAGGTTGCACGCATTCGATTGCCAAGGGAGACGCTCGCCTTGCAAAGTCTCCAGCAGGTAGGTATTGTTCGCTCGTACCTGAGTGACTTTGAAGGGGTCTTCCCAATTGGGGTCTAACTTACCCACATGCTTGGATACTTCAACTTTCTTGAGGACCAAGTCTCCCAGCCGGAAGGTCCTCTCTTTGACACGCTTGTTGTACTGATGGGCCAATGATGCCTTGTACTTGTGCATCCAGGACTATGCAGTGTTTCTCTTCTCGCCCAGCAAGTCTAATTTGAGCGCCCGGTTATTTTGGTTGGCTGCGGCTCGAAATATGCAATGCGTGCGGACTCTTGAGTGACTTCCGCAGGAATCATGGCCTCGAAGCCATAGACGAGGGATAGGCGGTCTCCCCTATTGCCGCTCGTGGGGTAGTACGATACGCCCAGAGGGCACCTTGAAGCTGTTCAGCCCATTCGCCCTTTTTACTCTCGAGCATCGTTTTTAGGTGCTGGAGTATGGTCCGGTTCTTGACTTTAGATTGACCGTTGGCCTGGGGTTGGCCCACTGAAGTGAAGCGTTGCTCAATGCCAAGCTTTGAACACCACTCTCGAGTGTCAGCGGCGATGAATTGAGAGCCATTGTCTGAGATTAGCACCCTTGGGATGCCATACCGGCAGATGATATTTTTCCAAATGAAGTCTCTCACCACCTTGACGTTATTTTCGCGACAACTTCGGCTTCTGCCCACTTAGTGAAGTAATCCACAGCGAGGATCACAAATTTCTTTTGTCCGACCGCCATGGGTAGGGGTCCCACTATGTCAATACCCCACTGGTCAAAGGGCCAGGATACATCAATGGGGATCATTTGGGCTGCTGGCAATTGAGGGATGTTAGAGTGGAATTGACACTTAGAGCATTTCTTAGAGTAATTGATGGCATCCTGCAACACCGAGGGCCAATAGAATCCGCTCCTCAATACCTTTTTGGCCAGAATATGACCGCCAAAATGATTCCCACAACTCCCGCTGTGCACGTGTTCCAGTACTTCCTTAGCTTGCGAGGGTCTCAGGCAGCTTTAATGGTGGACCTTTAAATGACCGCTTGAAGAGCCTGTCCTCATTATCAAGTGAAAAACGAGGGGCCTTACTCCTAATTTTCCGCGCTTCCACTCTGTTGCTCGGGCAGGTACCATCCCTTAGGAATCTGATGATGTCATCAAGCCAACAGGGCTCGGATGGATCAATCATGCTCACTTCGCCAGAGGGTTTCTCCTCACTTATCAACGGTTCCTCTGTCCTAAGGAACGTGACCGAACGCTCGCAGGAGCCTTCAATAGCAGATGCAAATTTAGGGAGGGCATCAGCACGCTTGTTTTCCACCCACGGAACCTGCAGTAAATGAAACTCCTTGAATTTGGCGATTATCTCTTTAACCTTTGCTAGATACTGCACCATGGTTGTTTCTCGAGCCTCATAAGTGCCGTCAACCTGACTAGCAATCAATTGGGAGTCAACGTAAGTAGTGACCCGAGAGGCTCCATTCTGAAAGGCAATTCTGAGTCCCTGGATGAGGGCTTCATACTCAGTTTCATTGGTAGTGACTTGGAAGGCCAGTTTGATCTCATAATCGATTTCAATTCCTCGAGGGTCCCTGAGGGTTACCCCGGCTCCCCCCCCCCCCCCCCACACGCGAGAGGTCGAGGAACCATCTGTGTGTAAAAGCCAAAGACCGTCATCTGGCGAGGGTGTAGGCTCTAAACCAAATCTGTCAACCAAGAGATCCGCCACGGCTTGAGCCTATATAGTTGTTCTAGGTTTGAAGTTGATAACAAATTGGCTGAGTTCTATTAACCATTTGATCAGTCTGCCTGAGATGTCCGGTTTCGAGAGTACTTGCTTGAGCGGTTGATCCGTAAGCACAGTGATGGAATGAGCTTAGAAATAAGGCCTCAACCTTCTGGAGGCATTGACGAGGGCGAAGGAGAACTTCTCTATTTCCATGTATCTCTTTTATGTCACCTGTAAAGTTTTGCTCAAGTAATACACTGGCAAATGTTTACGCTCACGGATTGCGACGAGGACTGCACTCATAGCCTCTGTACTGGGCCTCGAGGAGTTTGTTGACGTCCTCCTCGATGATTTGCCTTCTGAATCCATGAACGTCTCTTTTCTTCTGCTTAATAGGTTTGAATACGGGATCGACGTTTAACCTGTGGACTATGACGCTCGGATCTATGCCCGTTAGATCAGAGGCTTTCCAGGCAAAGATGTCCAGATTTTCTCAAAAAAACTTGATCATCATGATCTGAGAGGGGCCGTCGAGATTGGAGCCTATTTGTGTGGTCTTATCTGGATTCCCAGGCTCCAATTCGATGGTCAAAAAAATTTTGGTGGGCTCAATCTGCACTTCTGGCCTCGGGGCTTCGAGCGCCCGCTTCTTGCCGGTTAGTCGGTCGGTTGCCCCTTCTGAGGGCCCATCCCCTTCGCCGTCCGAGGAAGACCCTCCTACGGTGCCTGGGGGATTGCTTTCTGGACCCTGGGCGGCGCTTGCCTCTCGTATCTTGTTCTTTTTGTTATAAAGCTTGACCCTCTTGCGCACGGGACCATCTTCATCAAGCTTGGGGAAATCCACAGATTTTTTGGTGGATCCAGCTTGGACGGCCTGCTTGGGCTTGTGACTGCGGAAGGAGAGGATGTAGCATTCCCAGGCTTCCTTAACATTGCAAAGCACTTCCCTCGTTCCTTGGGGGGTGGGGAACTTAATCTTCTGATGATAGGTAGAGATGATTGCCTCAAAGTCTACAAGGGCTGGATGCCCAATGATGATGTTGTAAGGCAGATCTACCTCAGCGATGGTATACAGGACGCTCAAAGTCATCCCCTGTGGGGCACAACCAAAAGAGGTGGCCAAGCGAATTTTTTCGCGAGGGATAATCTCGGGGTCCCCAAAGCCAACGAGGGCTTTTCTGAGGGGTTCGAGGGGAATGTTAGTGATATTCATCTTTTGAAACGTTGAGTAAGGGAGAACATTCACAGAGCTTCCACTATCAATTAAGACCCTCTTTACAACATGATTGTGAACTAACCACCATGGGACAGTCAGAGGTTTCACCGACCCCATGGGGTGTTACAATGTGCTCTAGGTCTTTCTCAGTGAATCCTACAACCTTATTCTCCTTCGAGCGCGAGGATTCTTCCAGAGTATACACTGGTTTGGGCCTTGAGGATCTCTGGTCATAGCTGCGGACGTGGCAACGTCGAGAGGCGTTGGAGTTTCCTCCTGAGGGTCCGCTAGCGATCATGTGGATGACAGCAAAGGGTTGGTTCTCCAAGTCAGCGGCCTTCTGTTTGCTACGGTCACTGGACCCGGGGGCCCTTTTCCTTCTCTACTGGATGCTATTTCTCTTCGTCCCTCGGGGGGGACCTCTTTCCCCTGTGCTGGTGGTGGGGGTGGTAGCTGAGCCCTCAATATGTTCTGGGCAGCAGTTAATGGGTGAATTTAAAGTACGCCCATAGGGGGAGCCATCTGGGCGCCTGCTCCCGAGGGGAAGTAGACGGATGTAAAGTGCTTCCAGGCATTTTGAGCAACCTGTACGTCGCACTGAGCGTAGAGCACCTGGAGCTGCTGCGAGGTCATATGAGGCATTTCCACTCCTTGGATCTCCTTAGGAATGGAAACTGGAAGTTGCAATGTGCCCACCTGATAAGGCTGTATCATGGGCACCATGCCTGACATCACTCCAGGTAACATGCCAGGCTGCATGCACATGTACCCTGACGGCGGCATCGTTGTCGGAAATACTCCAGCCCTGGCGGCATTAGCGATGGGAATGAGTGTCACGGGAGGATCTACGGAACCTGTAGCTTGGGCCCCTGCAACTGGAAGAGATCCCACCTGAACCTCTTTATTCCTATTTCCCCCGGCGGCCAGTGGTGTATTCCCATCCAATGGGGAGTTTCCTGCTGGGGCAGTGGTGATATCAACGATGCCGGCTGCTCTTCCTCCTGGGTTCTCCTCGTTCACCGGGGGAAGAGTACCCCTGTTGTCAAGAGCTCCTGATCTTGTTGCTGTTACCATGGTTGAAGCGGTTGGTGTTACTATTCAACTAGCTGAAGGGGAAGAATCTGTTGAAGATGAAGAAAAAGATGATGGTTTCCCACAGACGGCGCCAAAAATGAGGATGCAGAAAATAGGAAAAGATGTGAACACCAATCACTTTAGAATTTGTTAGTGGAAGGGAAGACCATCACAGGCGTTGAGCCTCAGGAACTGGGTTTCCAAGTGAGCGTGGGTTCTTCCAGCTAGGATAACACCAGAAAATGCAGTGAGGATGCCGTGAAAATAGTGAAATGAAAGGAGCTTGAAGAAGATGAAGATCAGAGGAAAAATGCCCAATTTTTTGTGTGAGTTGTGTGTAGAGAAGATGACTTAGGGGAAATGAGCTGATTTTCCCTATTTATATGTTGAGGGCAGGGGTGTTTTGGTAATAGTGACAATGTGGTCCCAAACCTGTGTTGTCTTAGACACGTGGCGTAGTGCGATGGCTAGAAAAGGACATCTCTGAATTATCTCCTTGTATGGGGTTAGTGGGTGTCAGGGATAGGTGTGCGCACTACTTGCATTTGTCAGTGGCAGTTGCACAGTAGTCGTATGAGTGCTGGGAGGCTCGAAGAGGCCACGTGGGTGTGAGGAGGCTCGGGAATGTGTCCCAGAGATGACTCAATTCGAGCGTTCGTGACGCTCGATGGAGATAATTCCCATGATTGGCGTGGCAGATCATTGGGATGCATTGTGACCCTCTGGGGCGGGACCCGGTAGACGAGATGCTTTGAGATTTGCCTGAGCGCTGTGTAGGAAGCGAGCCTCAGGATGGCTTTGAGCATTGAATAGGTGAGGGAACGTCATGGGCCGGTGACATAAGATGGGTTGATTTGACCCTGAAAATTAAAATTACGAGTGTCGGGAGGGCCCTTGAAGGGGGCCCATGCTGGAAGGTTGGGCCTTGTCAGTCGTGCCTTGGACTACTAGTCCGCAAATCGATGGGCCTGATCTACCGTCGCGAGCCCATCTTCTCGAGGATCAAAGCCCAAGTGTTCCCAGTTGATCTGAATGAGCTATCTTGGTCCCGACATGTGTACAGGTGATTCGAGCGTGATTTAGCCCCATCACCACGTACTAAAAATTAAATATTAAATATGAAGTATAAAAGTAATAAGTAAATAATATTTTGAAAACAATGTAAAATCAACAAAAAATCACAAAAATATAAAATTTACTAAAAAGTTAAATTATATTATCAGACAAGATTGAAGAAGTTATACAATGTTAAATAAATAAGTTAAAGAAAACCATAAGAACAATTAAAAGATGAATTCCGTGCAAAAGAGAGCAAAGAAAAATACTCAACAATAGATTTAAGAGTAAAAAGCAAAAAGATTTAACATACTTCGTCAACCTAATTTACAAATTTGAAGGTAGTGTCTGAGTTTTTACTTGATTTCGGTCAGTCTGCCGTATTGATGTACAAATCAATGGATCACTTTATATGAAAAAAAATGAATCTGAACTAAAAAATTAGAAGAAAGAAACAAAAGTTGAACATTTTATGTACAAAAATGGTACCAAAATTTAGGTTTTAAAAATCTCTTGTAGGAAAGATGATTTAAGAGAAGAAAGTAATACATATTAGGAAAGATTTAACTTATATAAAAGTTTGAATGAATTTATTAATTTAGGAAATCAAGGAGCTAGTTAAGAGTGTTATATAAACAATTTAGGGAAATAAAAAAAAATCTAAATTTTAAGAATTAGAATTTTGATTGGCAATAAACTAATATAAATTTTGTGCGTTGTATGAAAAGTTAAAAAAAATATAAATATCTATATATACATAAATATTTAAATAGAAACTAAATTCATATATATATATATATATATATATATATATATATATATATATATATATATATATATAATATATATATATATATATAACTTAATTAATACTCTTTATTTTGTAAAGTTTGAATTTAAATTAAAAAATTTAGTGATTTTTTTATGAAAATTGTATCCATGATTTAAGCAATTAACTATTAAACATAATTTGTAGAATATTTAGAATTATAAAAAAAAAATGCATTTAATATTAACCTTAATTAATATTATTTAGTAATTAAAAAAATTCTAAATTCTAAAAAATTAGAATTTAGTCAAAATTACATTGATTTGGATCAAATACACCCTTTCTATAAATCAAATCTAGCAATAAGCCCGTGCTTTACACGAATTTTAAAAAATAAATAATATACTTTGATATTTAATTATAAAAACTAAATTGATAGAAAATAAAAAATTGTTTCATCAGTAGTGAAATATACCTTCAATACATATATTCCTAAAAGCTCAATTTGATAATACAATTATTAAACAAAATAAGAAAAATAAATTAATTAATATACAAAAGGAAACCATGAAAATATAAATGATAAGTAGAATTTAAGAAAACATATATCGCAAAACAGTTTTAAGATATATACTTTATTAAGATTCCACTTAATCATAAGCAAAGTAGAAATATTAATAATAACAAATAAAAAAAAGTTAATTAAAAATGTAAAAAAATTTCTATCTTAGTATGTAAACTTGGAAGACATCTTATCTAGTAGTTCATTAAAAAAAAAAAAAAAAGTAAATCAATTATAATCATAATTTTACCAAAAAAATATATTTTGTAGATTTACCACGAAAACTAATAAGAATAACGAGATAATATTAAAGCAAAATTATAATGCAATAAAAAGAAAAAAGTAACTTTTATTATATTTCCAAACATTTAAAAGAGGTAAAATTTATAAAAATGGAATATTATTGTACAATATGAACTCAAAATAGTAGATTTAAAATAGAAAAGACTGAATGAGATGATTAGATAACAATTTCCACCGTTGTTTTTAATGGATTTGAGTTTGGAATATTGTAATTAAATATTATACAAAATAATTCAGTAATTTGTTTATTTATAAAAAAAATATCAAAAAAGTATATATATCACCATTGATTATTAACGGAAAAAGTGTAGGAATATTTTTTTATTTTCACCTAAAATTATACCATAAATTAATAAGTGATTATATGAACAATACATTAAAGAAATAATACAATAAGACTTTAAGATAACCAATATATTTTTTACTCTTTCATAAGTTGTTTTAAAATAAAAAATAATTGTTAGGAATAGTGTCTTAAAAGCCGATTTAATAGTCCGTTTAGTGCTTTTCCTTTTGTAAATCACAGACAATCTTTGAATAATAAACGAATTAAGGCAACACTTCTTTATATGCTCTTGTTTGATTGTATGATTACTTTCTATGCATATATAAGAACTCCCTTAATCAATATGACTTACAGGACTCAACCATTTAGGTGAAGTGGTTCGTGAAACGAGCCCTAAATCACATAAGTCATGATTAGAAATCACACCAAGTCGATGAGCCCAAAAGACAATGGGAGTGTCTATATGACTCGTTCGAGGCTTGCTCGTGTGATCGCACACTTAAGAAGGACCACCTTGTTTTATGGGGTGCAAAGTGTATTGATGATATGTGAGTGATACATGGGGGGTGCTTACTTATTTTAAATAGGTACACTGAGGTGTCCCGTGTGAGAAGATTCGTAAATGGGAAAGGAAGTTTCTATTTCTGAAAATAGAAACTTCCAGATTAGGAAATATCGCACGAGTCATTGATGTGATTCAGTAGTCCTTAGACTTGAGATTCTATTGTTAGGAATAGTGCCCTTAAAGCCGATTGTATATCCGCTTTAGTACTTTCCCTTTGTAAATCACATACAATCTTTGAATAATAAACGAACTTTGGCAACACTTCTTTATATGATCTTGTTTGATTATATGATTACTTTAACTACGCATGTATAAGAACTCCCCTAATCAATATGACTTATAGGACTCAACCATTTAGGTGAAATGGTTCATGATACGAGCCCTATATCACATAAGTTATGATTAGAAATCACTCCAAGTCGATGAGTCCTAAAGACAGTGGGAGTGTCGACTAGACTCGTTTGAGGCTTGCTCGTGTGATGACGCCCTTAACAAGGACAACCTTGTTTCATGGGGTGCAAAGTGTATTGTTGAAACGTGTGTGATACATGGGGGTGCTTGCTTATTCTAAGTAGGTACACTGAGGTGTCTCGTGTGAGAAGATTCCTAAATAAGAAAGGAAGTTTCTATTTCTGAAAATAGAAACTTCCAGATTAGGAAATATCTCACGAGTCGTTGATGTGATTCAGTAGTCCTTAGACTTGAGATTCCATTGATACTTTGTGAGCTAACTCTGTAATCTTAGGTATAAGCTTTAAAAGGTGTCGCCTTATACAACTTATTCAAAGCTTATGCTGGGGTTGCACAAGTGGCACATGAAAGTATATAAGAATCGATAAAGGACCTACGTTTGCATTAGCAAGTTGATCACTTATTGTGTAAGTCATTCATATGCCATCTAGGAGTCCTTGGCCAAGGCAGTAGATCAAGATATCAAGAAATGAGTTTCTTGGATTGAGATCAAATGGATATGAAATGCACTTAACGTTAAGATCAAGATTATTAGGGTTCTAGTTATTCCCTTGCCCTAGATCTTGATTGAGAGATGAGATGTAGGAGGATTGTATCTCACTTATGTCAATGACTTAAAGGTTCTTTGGAATTGAGATATTCTTATTCAGCTAGGGGTCATCCACCAGTTGCTAGACTATGGTCGTGTGATCTGTGGACTGATTAATTAATTGAGAATTAATTTATCTGGGTCATTTCTAATTGAATTAAGAACCTAGAGGGTCACACATAACAACCCGTCACGTGAGTTAAGGCTTGAATCGATTAAACGAGTTGATCGAACCAATAGGAGATTGGTGGGGACCACATAGTGTATGTTTAAATAATTAATATTGATTAATTATTTAATGGACTTTAATTTAATTATGAATTAATATTAAAGTTCTAATTTGGAGATTTTAAGTCTAATAAATAATTAATTATGAATTAATTAATTATTAGCTTCAAGTTATTTATTTTAAATAAATAAAGTAAATTAAAATATATAAGAAAGTTGGATATTTAATTCTTGCTTGACAAGTTGGTCAAAAGAAGAATTTTGGTCAAGGTAAGAGTCTTTCTCTCCAAGTAAGAAATGCCTTACCAAAAGTTTTTTGGAAAGTCTCGCAAATCAAGACTTGGGGGTCGAACCCCTAGCCTATTAGTACTTAGGGTTTGAACCCCTTAGGAGTTAATGCTCAAATTCTCCTTCTCCAAATTATACACTAAACCCTAGAGCCTAAACACCGAATATAGAACTAGTATCCTCCCTATTCGGATCGTGGTCGAGGTTGGTGGACTAATTTTCTAGAGGGCTACTATTGTGAAGTCTTGAATGATTCGAAGGAGTTTTTGGGGACAAGCCGCGTGAAGAGCGTTCTTGGGCGGCTAGAACGTGTCAAGAAAGCTACTATCTAATTAAGTTTCTTGATCTCTACGAATTTGGGAATAGGAATTGCAAGATTCAATTCTATCTTTTGGGAAAATTTTTAAATTTTCGTTGCGCTTCTGTCTCGTTTTCCCAACAAGTGGTATCAGAGCCACCTTGCAAGGCCTATTTCTGATTCGTCTCCCTTATTCTGAATTTGGTAGAAATTCTTAGATTTAAATGTAATTGAGTATTCATGAGCTTATTAGAAATCTAAAAAAAATTGAATCTGTGTTTTTCTTAAATATTTCTGAAAAACGTTTTTGAAAATTTTGGTGAGAATCGTTTTGAATCAAATTAGATTGAATCGTGTTTTTTAATTTTCGGATTGTTTTAGTTTTGAACTGAAAATACGAAACATGAAATCGCATTATGAAAACACGAGCCTAGACGTGCTAAGGCCAAGCACGCCGCCGTCTGCCCAGCAGTCCCGCAACCACGCGGGACTGTCCGACCCTACTGCCCGCCTGCGCCTAGTCGTGCCTAGGTGTGCCTGCCCTCTCCCTATCGCAACCGCGCAGGAGGCCTTCCGCGAGCGCCTGCTCGCTGCGCGGCATTGCTCGCAGGGCGTACGCCTGGCGTGCGAGCCTAGCGCGCGATGCTGCACGACTTGCGAGCGTTCTCGGCCCCGGCATGGTTGTCGCGATTTTTTATGTTTAGTCCAATCCAATCCCGATTTAATTTTAGTAATTTTTTTTTTATTAAAATTAATTTTATTTTAAAATATATATTTTTTTTAAAATTGGGATTTTGTGAAATTAAAACGGATTTAATTTTTGGGAAGAGTTGATACTTGTTATTTTGAAATAATGGAGAATAAAATTATTAATTTTCAGAAATTAATTGGAATTTTATTGATTTAATATTTCTTGGTTTATTTGAAAAGGTTCATGAACAAGAATTGTATCTAAGTCGTGTTTTAAGCTTTTAGAGCTTAAAGCGAGAATTTTAATTTATGGGTAAGTTTAAATTCTTGCAATTTATGCATGTTAGGTGATCATGGGTTTAGTCTTATGAATGGTTTTAATTTATGCACATGGATGGTTTAAATTGGGGTTGGAGCCCCATAGTTGCGTTTTTCAATTGGGGTCAGTGCCCTACTTATGTGTATAATGTTATGTGTCTATTATGTGGCTTTCCATATTACTGTTTTTTTAGGCCGGGGTATACCCCGTGTAATTGTCTAAGGCCAATATGAAGATTGAGCCTTATTACTTTATGTCTTTTTTCCTTTATTGTAATTTGAGAGTAGAGATAGGTGGTGAGGTCTTTTTCTTTCATTTTGGAGATAATGCACCCATGGAGTAAGATGGATCCACACAACAAGTAACAAGATGGAGGCCATAAGTGAAGACCTCTCAAAGTGTTAGAGAGGATTGCTATTTTTGTAATAGATAGGGCATCGTTTTATTTTCAATTCCCTTATGTGATTTAAACTGTTTTATGTGGCATGTATGTTAGAACTTGTGATTGTGGAGTGGCTCCCACATATCACGCATAAGATAGGTAGAAACCATGATCATCACATGTTAGTATCATGCTAGGACATGTTATCTGCTATGTGCTTGTGTGAAATGCATTTAAGTTGTACTTGCATTAATCAAGACTAATTAAATTGGATAACATATATGTTGGTGAGGTCGAACCGGATAACTCTCCGTTTATATCGAAAATTCCCTTAAAATCTTAAGCTTATTTCGGAAATAGGTGTTCAATTTGAGGTGCAAACTTCGAATTAAATTCCTAGCATTCAATCAATAGGATTTAAGTTTAATAGGGGAAGCTAGTTGCTGTCCGTGAGTCGTGGGGTGACTATGTGAAACCTATTAGTCCTTAGTTTCCTAATTGATCGTTTTAATGATTAATATTTCTAGATTAACTTTGGGAAGGGCGATGTCCGCGAGTCGTGGGTCGTTAGAGCTAAGTTTTGATCTTGATCTTATGATTGACGGGTCTAGCTTAACACCTAAGTAAATATGGATGTCGCATGAGTCGTGGCTCCATATTGAAAGATAGGTGATGCAAAAATATTACTAAGACTTCCGCCGAGTTGGAATTGGTAAGTTGTACCTACCTTAGGCTTTATTAAGAATGTCCACGAGTCGTGGGTTCAAGATAAAGTGCTTAGGATCTTAGTACCCATTGGGATAATAAGTATCCTCTAAGATCTTTGGGAATTATACATCTTTTAAAACATGTGGGAGCAGCATAGATTAAAGACTTAATCTCATGTATATCGTTATTATTCAGCATGCTCACTTACTTCTCTGTTTTTCCATTTAGGTCGTAGATTCTGTGATTCTCTACGTGTTTTGAAATGGCAACCAAAAACCTTCTAGTATCGATCCTCGAGTCAAATAAGTTGACTAGTCCCAACTATTCTGATTGGCTTAGGAATCTAAAAATCGTTCTAGATTCCGAAAGGAGAACTTATGTTCTCTATGAGGCGGAGCCTGTTCCCGAAGGGGAAGCTCCGACCCGGGCTGAGCGGGACGTGATATAGAAGTGGAAGGATGATAATCTCCAAGCCCGTTATCTCATGCTTGCTAACATGTCTCTGGATATGTAAAGACAACATGAGTCCATGAAATATGCTTGGGAGATTTACGACCACTTAGAGCAACTTTACCACCCTCATGAGCGTGTTACAAGGTATAACATCTCAAAAGAATTGTTCCATTTGAGAATGAGGGAGGGTACAAGTGTCCATGAATATGGACTCAAGTTTCTAGCTCTCACTGAGAAACTTGATTCCATGGACATGCCACTGGGAGATGAACATTCGATGGATTTGTTGCTAGCCTCGCTCCCACCGTCATTCAACCCATTTGTCCTTAACTTCAACATGAATCATGCAAATGCTAGTGTAGCTGAGCTGATTAGTCAGGTTGTGACTACTGAAAGCACGATCAAGAAGGATAATAAGGTTATGATGGTCACTGCTCCATCTTCTTCTAAGCCTTCCAAAGGCAAGGGCAAGAAAGCCCCAAAAGAAGAAGAAGTCCCTTAGGCCCAATGGAGACATCACGAAGGGAAAAGCCCAAAATAAGAAACGTGATCAGAAAGAGGACATTTGCTTCCATTGTGGCAAACCGGGGCATTGGAAGAGAAACTGCCCAGAGTACAAGGTTGCTCTAAAGAAAGGTATGTTTCTCGTTGAAGTAAATCTTTCTATTAATTCTAACTCTTGGGTACTTGATACGGGTTGTGGATCTTATATCTGTAATGATGTACAGATGCTAAGTGAGGTCCGGCAGCTGAAGGGAGGAGAATATGTCTTGAAGATTGGGGACGGCTTAACAGTCGAAGCTCAAGCTTTAGGCAAAATTAGATTTGATTTAGGTCACTCTATTTTAGTTTTAAATAAAGCCCTTGATGTACCAGGCATTATTAGTAATATTATTTCAGTTCCAATACTTGATTGTGAAGGTTATGAACTTAATATTAAGAATGGTAACTTTTCCCTAAAAAAGAGTGATTTTTTAATACATCTTGGTACATTAAACAATGAACTTTATCTAACTCAAAACAGTAATATTTTGAACATACAACGAGAAACAAAAAGTAAGAGAGATGACGAAGTCTCAACATCTTTGTGGCACACTAGATTAGGACATATTTCTAAGAACAGAATTAGCAAGTTAACTACCTTAGGGACATTCTCTGAAAATGACCTTAAACAGTTAACTTCCTGCGAATCCTGTCTCAAAGGAAAGATGTCCAAAAATCCTTTCAAAGGGAGTGTGGATCGAGCCACAAGGACCTTGGATTTGATCCATTCTGATGTTTGTGGGCCGCTTAGTGTAAGCACTCGAAACAATCACCAGTACTTCATAACCTTTACTGACGACTTTAGTTGTTATGGTTATGTGTACTTAATGAAGTACAAATATGAGACTTTCGAGAAATTCTTAGAATTTCAAAAGGAGGTTGAGAACCAAACTGGTCACAAGATCAAGACACTTTGATCTGATCGAGGTGGCGAGTATCTTAGTGAAGAATTTCTTAATCATCTCAGAGATAATGGAATTATCTCTCAGTGGACCCCTCCGGGAACTCCTCAGCTTAATGGAGTTTCTAAGAGAAGGAATCGAACCCTGCTTGATATGGTTCGTTCCATGATGAGTTTCACTGACTTACCACCTTCTTTCTGGGGTTACGCTCTAGAAAGTGCAGCCAAGATTTTGAATCTTGTTCCTTCCAAGTCAGTCCCTAAAACGCCCTATGAAATGTGGCATGGTAAAATCCCTAGTTCTTCTTGCTTAAGAATTTAGGTTGTCTTACTTATGTGAAGAGGACAGTGGGAGATAAGTTAGAAACTCATTCTAACTTATGCTACTTTGTTGGCTATACTAAGGAATCTATAGGATACTACTTCTATGATCAATCTGAACAAAAGGTGTTTGTTTCAAGAAATACAACTTTTCTTGAGGAACCGTTCCTAGAAGAAAAGAAAGGGAAGATCACAAAACTTGAAGAAATTCGAGATACTCCCACACCACATTCAGAAGACACGTCCCATTCTGATATCCCACAACCAATCACGAACTTCGATACACTTGAAAATCCTCCTCTAAGGCGTTCTGAACGCACTCCTAGATAACCTGAGAGATGGTATGGGTTTCTCCATGAAATCTCTCAAGAGGATAATGATCCTCAAAAGGATGAGGAAGCACTGTCAGACTCGGATTCTGGACAGTCACTACAAAAAAACAGCCGATTTCCGACGAAAATTTCAGACGAAATTTTGGACGTTTTCGTCTGAAATCGAAGATTTCCGACCACTTTCAGACGAACTTCCGACGAACTAAAGTTCGTCTGAAAGACCCTCGTCGCAGATAAATACAGACGAAATTTCAGACGAAATTTCCGACGAACAATTTTTCAGACGAAACTCAGACGAATTTCAGACGAAACTTTTTCTCGCCCGAAACCAATAAATTTCCGACGAACTAAATTTCCGGCGAAATTGCGAGGAAATTTCCGTCGAAGAGATAAAGGCCAAATTTTCATCGGCTAACTTTTCAGATGAAATTGCGACGAATTTTCCGACCAAAACAAATTGGTCAAATTTTTATCGAATATTTTCCGACGAAATTGCGGCCAAAATATGTCGTCTGAATTCCTTTTTCGACGAAATTTCCGACGAAAAATATCATTTCCGACGAAAAATTTGTTATTTCAGACGAATTTCAGACGAAATTTCAGACGAACTTTAATATATTTCAGACGAAATTCAGATGATTTTCAGACCAATATTCACAAATTTGCCGAAAATTCTAAAATTTTTTCAGACGAATTTCGTCACAAATTTCATATTATCATTTATTGTTTATTTTTTTTTTCCGAAATTTCAACCTGTTTTTTCGGCAATTATATATCCCAAAATAAAATAATAAAAAGCTTGAAATTCGACAATAATGTGTAATACGCCAACAATAAATTAAAATTTCAACCATGTCCATAAATCTAACAATATTGTAAAAACAAATCCAACTGCATGAAATTCGGTAAAATCTGTCGAATTACATCATCTTCAAGTACTATTACATAGATCCATATGTTGCAAACCCTACGTAAAATACGCCAACACTAGATATAAAGCGAAAATTTCTCTCCACCATATGAAAATTTACCTAGTGTTGCTACATTGCCACTTAAGCCATTTGAGGTGCCCGATCAGTAAAAAAAAAAAACATTAAACCTACATCACATTTCTTGAAGACACGTAAATGCATGAATATATAAGATTCTCCATTTCTTGAATAAGCATCACATTTCTTGAAATCCATCACAGATGTTTTTCAGCCCTTCTTATCACAGAACACCTTTCTTGGTAATGTCTGTCCATCAATCCAAAGTTAATAAGATGTTTAAAATAAAATCATTTTGATTGACCAATTAATTAGTGAATTCCTGTATCATTATCCTCTAACCACATGGAATATTTACTTGATAACTGAATAAGAATCAACTAACAGAAATTAAATACTTACTTTGATTGTCAATAAAGAGAGAGTTTCCCCTTCTTCTCAGCTACAAATGATCCAAACAAAAATAATAAAGAAGCTCGAAGGGCAACATGCCTAAAAGTATAAACCAAAAAAACTCAAACTAATAAAGCCTCCTCAAACTGATCACAACCACATTCACACACAGTCACCATCAACATAGCATTCCCAATCAACAACTTCAGCTCAAATTTTATCAAACCAACAAGAACAATGTTTTTCAGCCCAATGGAATCCAAGTGCCATGCAACTAAAAAACTTAATAGTGCTTTATTGAAGGCAGATTGCCAAAACTTGGTAAACATCTTTCAGGAGACCTATTTCCTATATGAAATAAAACTAACAGATTCATAAGAATATAGCAATGGTCTCGTCTATTTTATCCAATGCACGATATTTTTGAATAGGAGTTCCACGAAATCATAATTGATCAAAGATATAACTAATAATTTCACATATACACCAAAACACAATTTTACAATGACAAATTTTTCTTTGGTACTAATAAACAAACATGAGATAAACTAAAAACGTACTTTAAGGGGCCATTGATCTATTTTCTTTGGTACTGATTCCATTAAGTAATGCCTTTCTTGAATGTGATATGAAGTGCTTCGTTGGCGATTGAGACGGTACCTTGTATATAAAATCACCTACAGAACATTAAATAATGTATAGAGACAGCATTAACTGAAAAGGTTAATGAGTTGCCATAAAATTTAACAAAAAAAAGACCATCTCTTATTTAGGAAATATGAGCAAGCAAGCAGTGAGAGAACTTACACAGCTCATTATATGAATCGCGGTCATCAACACCGATTGCGCATTATAATCACAAATGCCTGAGTTAAATTTCTACACATAAAAGGACCACAAACCGAAAACTCTACGTCATAAACCCAAGTAAGAAGACAACAGACAACCATTATAATCAAGACATCAAAACACCATTAAATGTGCCGATTGACCAATAACCCAAACATTCATAACTCACTTCCCAAACTGCTGGCAATATCTCTTGCTCTCCCCTTGAAGCGCCACCGCGCTCGCATTAGCACACCTCAAACAAACCCGATGCCTCCTATGATACCCCTTAAGCTCGCTAATATCCGCCTCACACCCCGGCACCTGACACCGCGCCGGAGCCCCGCTGCCAACCCTCACAACCCGCGTCTGGCATGATCTTTGCCCCCCCTGAGACCAGAAATTCAAATCATATGTGGATGCATTCAACTGATATCTGAGAAATAATAGCAGAAAAACTTAAACTATATTACAGTATCCTATTGTCTAATCACCTGGCCTCGTGTTCCGAATTGACCATTTGGTAGAAGAAGGTTGATGTTGTTGCTGCCGATATAATCTTGAGCCATGCCTATTATTGTACCAACAAGACTCTGCTCCCCATGATGGTAAGCTGAATGCTCTGACACATAACCCGAGAATTGAGCAACTTTTGCTTCCTTAATAAAATTCCTCTTAAAAGAACAGAATAGGATCTTTCTTTGACCAGGTTTCAATCCATCAATCATTGAGGGGATTGATCTCTGAACATCAGCCATTGAGAACAGTATAAGTTCCTTATGGACAAAGTCACTATACTTGACATGCTCGGCTACATCATCTAGGTAAGCGCCAGGTTGAGAAATAGGAAACAAAATACATTATCAGAATTTATGCCACTGAAACAGTTTCAAGAAAAGAGTTTGTATGAGTTCGGAATTTACGTTTGATGTCACTGCGTACCAGCTGTCAAAATTCAAAAGACTCTCTACTTAAACAAATATTATAACTAATTAACTAAATGATTTTCGTATTCTGGTACACAATATTCTTTACTAAAGGGATAGCATCTTCTAAATATGGTAATCTGGAATTCTGTTCTTACAGGTTTCGTATTCTGGTACACAATATTCTTTACTAAAGGGATAGCATCTTCTAAATATGGTAATCTGGAATTCTGTTCTTACAGGTTTCACAAACTTTGAACAGCTTATGGTTATCAATTTCAAATTTTAAGCAAATTTCAAAGATTATGGTTATTAATTCTAACATAAACTAGAACTGAGCCTGCTAAGATAAGGTGATTATACAATATAGATCACAAAAAAGATTTTCAAATTTAGTTGCACATAAGATGATCAAATTTCAGAAGCTTTTCAAATCAAAATTATAATTACAATAACCTCCCTTGCAAGTTATACAAAATTACAAAAGTAACACTTATTGATTTCAAACGTACACAAATAATCAAATTTCAGAAGCTTTTCAAATCAAAAGGTCGTAACTTACAGAATCTGTAGTTCGGATAATCCGTTGATGTCCAATAACAGATGCCTGCTTAAATTAATGCTTGGTATTATGCTGAAACTGATTCTGAAGTTGTTAGCTTCTGAAATTTATAATCAAGTAAAAAAGTATTAGTAGTAAGCTTTTCTATTCAAACACAAAAGCTAATATCAAGAAGCAATAAAAAGATCAAAGGCTTTCTAGGTTCAAAAACGCCAATAAATCATGTTTTAATAACCAAAATCTGCATAAATAGTTTGAAATCTAAAAGCTTTCAAGCTTTTACAACTTTTTCACAACATCTTCTCATCTACAAGTTTTGACTGGAGGAAAATGATGTTCGCCCCAGTTGCAAATGAACTTGTTTATCTATTGAAATTACAATTACCACCCCATCAGTTAGCTACCATCTTATAGCACCATCCTTTAGCTGCCCCAATTACAAAGAAATCCCTCTATGTATCGGTATCCGGGAGGAAATTGTAATTTGAAGTATAATATGAATATCAATACATAGTGTTTCCCCTTTTTTTTGGCAATTTAGGAAAACCAATAGATAGTTATTCCAAATGAAAATTTTGGAGCGAAAACTTCAAGAACATTATAAATAAGAACCCACCTTCACTGCTCCAGTCTTATCAAGCTCAACACCTACAACATCCAGGTTTAATCTTTTAGTGTTGGGGGCCCTACCTATAAAGAATTGGAAGACAACCATCATTGTGCCTCTTAACAGGAGTAAAAGGGTAATCCAAGAAAAAGGCAACAATATTGTCATTGGTCTAACGCGGACGTACTTGAATTATACATTTATACTTGATCCCAATAGTTAAGTATTGGCAGTATATGAAGGGCAAATAACTCAAAATTACCAGTGGCAAAAAGTACAACATCAGCGTCAATTTCTTCACCATGGTCGGTACGAACCTTAACACCACCATCTGCTTTAACTACCTGCATTACGAAGTCGCTGTCTAAAACATAGAAATAAATTGAAAAGATGCTATGATACTTGAAAAGAAAAAGAAAAGAAAAGAAAAAAAGCACCTCAGTTAAGCGTATCCGTGGATGCAGGTTAATACCCCTGCCTTCAAGATTTCTTGCCACCACTGCTCGAATCTCATCATCAAAACCTCTGTGATAACATTTCGGGGTGAAAAGGCATGAGATAAAATTGCATGGACAATATTCTAACTAAGATTGATGGTTGAATAAGAAATATTGACTCAAAATCACAAATGGACAGCAGATATTAGAAGTAGAAAAGGTTGGATAGGCAATTCAAAACGAAATTTCGATGCATTAGCGGTCTCATGATTCAATTTTCAATTCCATTGTACATTACAATATATTAGGAGATTCACTAATTGTATCATGCAAAAAGTTCTAGAATCCATTAACAGAATGTGTAGCGCAATATAAAAGAGAGCAAAGCAGGAATTTAATGACCTTAAAGGAAGTTCTTTTCTGAAAATTAAATCCACCGTCGCACCCATTCCTCGCCATATTGAAGCGAACTCAACAGATGAATCACTTGGTTATGCTAATCCACAAATAAGAGAAACATGCATCCACCACTTCAGGCAGAATTAGAATTGCAAAGCCATGTCACTGGGTAATATAATTAAGAATGTATTCATGAGATTGTACCTAATAGAAAGTGTGGAAAGAAAACTCTCATATTATATCGACAATGCCAATGAATATCGAACAGCAATATAACTCAACTCTTCATCTTATTTCTCGAAAGTAATGGAACAACACTTAGGCATGTTTTTATCCAATAAAGAAATAAACAACTCTTCAGTATAAATCCAATCTAGAGCAGATGGACAAAATTCAGAATGAACAACAAACATTTAGAGCACTAAGTGCACATATTCGAACAAATTACTTCATAATTAAAAGTCGAAGAAAATTCCAATCTTTTCACCAAAATCCCAGTACAAATTGGGTAAAACAAGGAAGCTTGCTACTTGAAACCTTAAATTTGCCAAAATGGAGTATTAGAACAAAACCCATTCAAAATGTCGGGAAAAATACAAAACCCACAATCTAAATCAAGAAAAATTGGTGGAAAATTCCCAGAGCAACAAGAAAGTAGGAGTCTTTGGCAGATGCCAGCACATCAAGAGCTTAATAAACCTCATAATCAACAACAGTGACATATCAAGACTCTCTGAGAGAAAGAAATCGTACCAACTGAACTCCGATTTTGTTGGGGCTTCCGTAGCAACTTCAGGAATTGAAGTTTCCATCTTTCTGCTGCAATTTACACTGCACAACAAAAGACGACAGCAAGGTGAATATTCAGCTTTAGTTTTCCCATAACATCAAGAGAAGATTTCAAAGAAAGTAAGAAAAAACCTTGCGAGAGAGGAGAGGTGGCGCGCTGGAGAGATGAAAATGGATGAGAAGAGAGAGAACTCTGATGGTTGTATGATTAAAACCTAGGAGAGAAACTATGGCGGCTTTGGAGAGGCGGGATTGAGAGATTTGGGGATTTCCAGAGGCGGACTTTGGAGACTACACTGAAATTTCGTTTAAAGGGTGCTAAAATAAGCCTATGATTTCAGACGAACTCTTAGTCTGAGTTTGGTCGCTGTTCTTAAATAATTTCAGACCAACTATTTTCGCCTGTGTTTCGTCTGAGATCTCAGACGAATTTCAGACCACTTTCGTCTGAATAATAACTTACGAAATCAATTTAAATTTTTAGACGAAATTTCGTCGCAAAAGTTCGCCTGAATTGTAAAATATAATTATTTTTTTTAATTAATATTTTAGTTGGACGGAATTTCGTCGCAATTTCGTCGGAAATTTTGCATCATAAGACAAAAGTAAAATTTACTTAGTTTGGTCGGAATATGGTCGGATTTTCGTCGGAAATTTTCAGACTAAAATTGTTCGTCTGAAAAGTTCGTCTGAAAATGACTGTTTTTTTGTAGTGAGTGGAAACAAGCCATGAAATCCGAAATGGATTCCATGTACTCCAACCAAGTTTGGACCTTGGTTGATTTGCCTGATGGGGTAAAACCCATAGGTTGCAAATGGATCATTAAGAGAAAGCTCAGAGTAGATGGAAACGTTACAGCTTATAAGGCAAGGCTCGTTGCCAAAGGCTTCACTCAAAGGCCCAGTGTGGACTTTGATGAAACCCTCTCACCGGTTGCAACGCAAAAGTCCATTCGGATCATGCTTGCTATAGCTGCATATCACGACTATGAGATATGGCAATTGGATGTGAAAACTACCTTTCTCAATGGAGACATTGATAAAGGCATTTACATGGATCAACCCATCGGTTTCACATTCAGTGGGAATGAGCAAAAGTTTTGCAAGCTCCAAAGATCAACTTACGGATTAAAACAGGCTTCTAGGAATTGGAACATTCGTTTTGATGAAGCAGTCAAAGCTTTTGGCTTCATTCAAAATTCGAATGAGTCCTGCGTCTATAGAAAGGAATTGGAGACTTTAGTGCAATTCTTGGTGCTTTATGTTGATGACATCCTTCTACTTGGGAATTCGAAGGATGACATGAAAGTTACCAACTCTTGGTTATCGAACCAATTCGAGATGAAAGATCTGAGTGATGCGTCCTACATTCTCAGAATAAAGATTTATAGGGATAGATCTAAGAGATTGATAGGACTATCACAGTCGATGTACATAGACAAAGTACTAAAACGGTTTAGTATAGAGAATGCGAAGAACAAAGTTCTTCCCATGAGTGTAGGAACATGTCTTTCTAAGAAGATGTGTCCTAAGACAAACCTTGAGAAGGAAAGAATGACTCATGTGCTTTATGCCTCAGCAATAGGCAGCATAATGTATGCAATGTTGTGTACTCGACCGGATGTGGCATATTGACTTAGTGTAACAAGCCGTTTCCAATCAGACCCTGGAGAAGGTCGCTGGACTGCCATGAAAAATATCCTGAAGTACTTACGAAGCACTAAGGATTTGTTCTTAGTATACAAAGGACAGAAAGATCTAGTAATCGCAGGATACTACGATGCAAGCTTTGCATCCGACTTAGATGATTTTAAGTCAATGTCAGGATACATTTTCTGCATTAACGGTGGAGCAGTGAGTTGGAAAAGTTCCAAGCAAACTACCACTGCGGATTTGACCACTGAGGCCGAATACTTGGCTGCAAATGATGCATCTAAGAAAGGAGTTTGGATTAGAAACTTTATTCAAGAATTGAATGTTGTTCCTAGCATGAAAGACCCCATTACTGTGTTTTGTAACAACACTGGGGCGGTTGCTCAAGCAAGAGAACTAAGATCTCACCAACGGACCAAGCACATTATGAACAGGTATCACCTAATCCGTGATATCATCAAACGAGGTGATGTGCAAATTGAAAGGGTCACATCAGCAGAGAACGTGGCAGACCCGCTTACCAAACCCCTTAGTCTAGAAGCTTTCGAAGGTCATCTTGCGAAGATGGGACTTAGATTAGCTCATGAATGGCTTTGACGGGTAAGTGGGAGATTGTTAGGAATAGTGCCCTTAAAGCCGATTGTATATCCGCTTTAGTACTTTCCCTTTGTAAATCACAGACAATCTTTGAATAATAAACGAACTTTGGCAACACTTCTTTATATGCTCTTGTTTGATTGTATGATTAATTTAACTGCGCATGTATAAGAACTCCACTAATCAATATGACTTATAGGACTCAACCATTTAGGTGAAATGGTTCATGATACGAGCCCTATATCACATAAGTCATGATTGGAAATCACTCCAAGCCGATGAGTCCTAAAGACAGTGGGAGTGTCGACTAGACACGTTTGAGGCTTACTCGTGTGATCACGTCCTTAAGAAGGACCACCTTGTTTCATGGGGTGTAAAGTGTATTGTTGATACGTGCGTGATACATGGGGGTGCTTGCTTATTCTAAGTAGGTACACTGAGGTGTCTCGTGTAAGAAGATTCCTAAATGGGAAAGGAAGTTTCTATTGCTGGAAATAAAAACTTTCAGATTAGGAAATATCTCACGAGTCGTTGATGTGATTAAGTGATCCTTAGACTTGAGGTTCCATTGATACTTTCTGAGCTAACTCCGTAGTCTTAGGTATAAGCTTTAAAGGGTGTGGCCTTAGACAACTGATTCAAAGCTTATGTTGGGGCTGCACAAGTGGCAAATGAAAGTATATAAGAATCGATAAAGGACCTACACTTGCATTAGCAAGTTGATCTGTTATTATGTAAGTCATTCATATGCCATCTAGGAGTCCTTGGCCAAGGTAGTGGATCAAGATATCAAGAAATGAGTTTCTTGGATTGAGATCAAATGGATATGAAATGTACTTAACGTTAAGATCAAGATTATTAGGGTTCTAGTTATTCCCTTGCCCTAGATCTTGATTGAGAGATGGAACGTAGGAGGATTGTATCTAACATATGTCAATGACTTAAAGGTTCTTTCGAATTGAGACATTCTAATTCAGTTAGGGGTCATACACCTGTTGCTAGACTATGGTCGTGTGATCTGTGGACTGATTAATTAATTGGGAATTAATTAATCAGGGTCACTGCTAATTGAATTAAGAACCTAGAGGGTCACACATAACAACCCGATCACGTAAGTTAAGGCTTGAAACGATTAAACGAGTTGATTGAACTAATAGGAGATTGGTGGGGACCACACGTGTCACGTGATAGTGTATGTTTAAATAATTAATATTGATTAATTATTTAGTGGACTTTAATTTAATTATGAATTAATATTAAAGTTCTAATTTGGAGATTTTAAGTCTAATAAATAAATAATTATGAATTAATTAATTATTAGCTTCAAGTTATTTATTTTAAATAAATAAAGTAAATTAAAATATCTAAGAGAGTTGGATATTTAACTCTTGCTTGACAAGTTGGTCAAAAGAAAACTTTTGGTCAAAGTAAGAGTCTTTCTCTCCAAGCAAGAAATCCCTTACCAAAAGGGTTTTGGAAAGTCTTGCAAATCAAGACTTGGGGTTCGAACCCCTCGCCTATTAATACTTAGGGTTCGAACCCCTTAGGTGTTAATGCAAAAATTCTCCTTCTCCAAATTATACACTAAACCCTAGAGCCTAAACACCGAATATAGAACTAGCATCCTCCCTATTCGAATCATGGTCAAGGTTGGTAGACTAATTCTCTAGAGGGCTACTATCATGAAGTCTTGAAAGATTCGAAGGAGCTTTTGGGACAAACAACGTGAAGAGCGTTCTTGGGCGGCTAGAACTTGTCAAGAAACCTACTATCTAAGTGAGTTTCTTGATCACTACGAATTTGGGAATAGGAATTGAAAGATTCAATTCTATCATTTGGGAAAATTTTTAAATTTTGCGTTTCTATCTCATTTTCCCAACATCCATCGAAGCTTTGTGGGCTAACTTTGTAGTCTTAGGCATAAGCTTTAAATGATGTCGCCCGAGACAGCCGATTCAAGGCTTATGCTGGGGCTGAACAAGTAGCACATGGAAGCATATGAGAATCGAAGGACCTACACTTACTTTATCAAGTTGATCTCTTATTGTGTAAGTCATTCATATGCCATCTAGGAGACCTTGGCCAAGGTAGTGGATCGAGATCAAGAAATGGGTTTCTTGGATTGAGATCAAATGGATATGAAATGAACTTGACTTTAAGATCGAGATTATTAGGGTTCTAGTTATTCCCTTGCCCTAGATCTTGATTGAGAGATAGGATGTAGGAGGACCTTATTTCACATATGTCAATGACTTAAAGGTTCTTTCGAATTGAGACATTCTTATTTAGCTAGGGTCACACACCTATTGCTAGACTATGGTAGTGTGATCTGTGGACTAATTAATTAATAAGGTATTAATTAATCGGGGTCACTGTTAATTGAATAAAGAACCTAAAGGGTCACACACAAATGTCCCGTCACCAGGGTTAAGGCTTGAATCAATTAAACAAGTTGATCGAACCAATCATGTATTGGTTAGGAGCCACACGTGTGGCGCACATGTCTCGAGTGACACGTGTCACATTGTGATGATCATTGAATAATTAATTTGATTAATTATTTAATGGACTTTAATTTAATTATAAATTATTATTAAAGTCATAATTTGGAGATATTGATTCTAATAGATAATTAATTGTGAATTAATTAATTATTAGCATCAAGTTATTTATTATAAATAAATAAATAATTTAAATAAAATATCTAATAGAGTAAGATATTATTTCTTGAAAGTTAAGTTGGTTAAAAGTAGACTTTTGATTAAAGTAGAGAGTCTTTCTCTCCAAGCAAGGAATCAATTAGCTAGTGGGTTAAGAATCCTATTCCAAATAGGATGAGGGGTTCGAACCCCATAGCTATAAATACAAGGGGTTCGAACCCCTTGATGATTGATACATAAAATCTTATTTTCCATATTATATCACATAAACCCTAGAGCCTAAACACAAGCTTTATGCTAAGTTCAGCAAGTGTGAGTTTTGGATCGACTGAGTCATATTCCTAAGCCATATCATTTCAGGCAACAGAGTTGAAGTTGATCCCTCCAAGATTGAGTTAGTGCTTCACTGGAAAAGACCGAGGAATGCCTTAGAGATCAGAAGTTTTCTTGGGTTAGTAGGGTATTATCACAGGTTCGTTAAGGGCTTCTCTAAGATTGCCGCCCTGTTGACCCGGTTCACTAAGAAGGAGGTACGGTTTGAGTGGGATGACAAGTCTGAAGCAAGTTTTCAGACGTTGAAGGTGAAGCTGACTTGAGCACTGGTTCTTACCCGAGGCTTATGCAGTGTATACAGATGCTTCCAAGGAAAGTCTCGGTTGTGTGTTGATGCAGAATGGTAGAGTGGTAGCTTATGCTTCGAGGAAGTTGAAGGAGCATGAGAAGAATTACCCTACCCATGACCTTGAATTGGCCGCCGTTGTGTTTGCATTGTTGAAGTGGCGACACTATTTATACGGTGCAACTTTTGAGGTGTTCACCGATCATTAAAGCCTCAAGTATCTCTTTTCTCAGAAGGATCTGAACGTGAGACAGAGGCGTTGGATGGAGTTTCTAGAGGACTATGACTGCACAATTCAGTAACACCACGGTAATGTAGCACCCCACATGTGGGATACCACATCCCCCGCACTAAGATCCGAACCCGAATACAAAATGGGAAATTCCAAGTCCAAATCATAGTGAACGGGAGACATACACACCCACTATGCTAGGCGGAGCTAAGACCGGACTCAGAGCGCGTAAGAGAAACATATAATAAAATCACATTGTCATAATAGCAGAAGCATCTAAACATTTATTAGCATCAAAAGTTGAGTAGATCAAATATGTACAAGATACACAAGAGTGGTAAAGTCATAATCCATAGAACATATACATATTTTAGCACCGTTTCGCATCCTCAGACGGACGGACAATATGAGAGGTTAATTCAGTATCTTGAGAATATGCTTAGGGCGTGTGCTTTGGAATTTCAAGATAAGTGGGACGAGCGCCTGCTGTTGGTTGAATTTGCTTACAACAATAGTTATCAGGCTTCGATCAAGACGGCTCCGTACGAGGCACTTTATGGGAAGAAGTGTAGGTCACCTCTGTTTTGGGATATTGAAGATTTGAGGTGGACGGAGGAAGATAAGCTCGAGAGAGCAGAGCCTAAGGAGAAGATTGCTACTACCATTGAGAAGGTTGAGCAGATCCGTCAGTGGATGAAAGCAGCCCAGGCTCTTCAGAAGAGCTATGCTGACAAGAGAAGAAGGCCTTTGGAGTTCAAAGTCAGAGATAGAGTCTTTTTAAAAGCATTTCCTAGAAAGGGCTTCACTTGTATAGGTAAAGGTGGAAAGCTCAATCCACGATACCTTGGGCCTTTTGAGATCCTCGAACGGATTGGTGAGAGGACGTATAGATTGGACCTACCGCCAAGTTAGACCGGGATACACGTGTTTCACGTTTCCCAGCTCCGTAAGTATTGTCCCGACGAAGTAACTATTCTCCCTGTTGAAGAGGTTCAGTTAGAGCCGGACTTGACAATAAAGAAGCACCCGATTGCAATTTAGGATCGAAAGATTCAAGAGTTAAGGAACCAGCAGATTCCCTTGGTCTAAGTTCTTTGGAGAGATCAGAAGTCAGAAGAGTCTACTTGGGAGACCGAGGAAAAGATGAGGAATTTATACCCCGAGTTGTTCAGTGCTGAGACGAACCTAGGGCTAGGTTCTCTGAAGGAGGGGAGGTTGTGACACCTAGTCAGTCCGCACGTACAGGTTTGTACCACGTGTGAGTTACTTATTTGCATATTACTTGGAGCATTTATATTCTTTTTATTCATTTCTTATATGAATATTTGAACTATTTACTACGAATGTGCCTTATATGAACCCATGATATGAATTCTTGTCATACGTGTAAGTTTTAAATTTTGGATTTGAATCCCGAGCATGCTACCTTCGTGAATTATTTAACGTATATGATTCTTGGACTTAATTGCAAGCTTTAACTTGTTTTGGACTTGATTGATCTTTACAGGACTCATTTGCTCTTTCTTTTAACTTTTGGGGTCATTTTGCAAATTGGCCATTCTTGAGTTCTGTCTTCGTGATTGGACTTGAATCAACGATTCAGAGCTAATGGAACAAGCCTTGTCCTTTTTCGATGCCGTTTTGACCCCTAACGACATAGATTTTGACTCTACGTACTTAAAACGCCCCTATAGCCACTTGGAGACTAGCCTATCATTACCTTGTACTCTCCTTGACTTTTTCAACCCAAGAGATCAGGTCCATCTCTCTCTCCCAAGCTTGATTTTTGAACCAAAGAGAGAAGGAAAGAGGAAGAAGGAGACTCCAAGCCAAACCTCCATTTTTGCTGCCCTCAAGCTCAAGTTTGTGCCATTTCTTGCTCAATCTCTTAAGGTAAGCCGAGATTCTTGTTCTTCTTGATCTTGTGATCATTATGCACTTCTTGAATCATGTTTATATGCTAGAGATGGTGGAATTTAAGATATATGGTGAATAGTTAGGTTATTGAAGTTTTGAAGGTATATATGCATCTCTTGCCTATTTGTTGATTTGGAGCTTGATTTGATGAGTATGTTGGAGTATTAATTACCTATCTTGAGTGTTATTTAATGCTAGAAGTTAGGTTGTTGAGTAGCCATTAATATACATGTAAGTTCTTGGAGGAATTGGATCTTATTTCATGCCCATACTTAACTCCTACTTATGTTTTCCTTTCTTGCTCGTTTGTAGCTCGTTTTGTGGAGTTTTTGTGCATGAATTCTTGCCTATTTGAAGCCTTAGCATGCCCTTATGTGTTTCTTGAGTGCTGTGGTGTTTTGGAGTGAGTTTCAAGAGTGTTGAGGGCTGGAATTTGCTCCCATTTCAGTCCCGAAGGCATTAACGCCCGTTAGGGAAAATATGTACTCCAAGGGGTAACGGCCATTACCCCTACCACCCTTGGCCCCTGACCCTGGTAACGGGTGTTAGCCCCTTGTAGGCTTACAATGGTTAACGGCCGTTAGTCCTAGGTCAGAGTTTCTGACCTAGATAACGATGGTTACCCCCTGTACCCCTACCACCCTTGGCCCCTGTACCGTGGTAACGGACGTTAGCCCCTCTGTTGTGTGTTCGTATGTTATTTGCTTGCTTTCTTGCTTTGTATGCTCATTTCTTTGCCTCGTACTTGTTATATATACTTCGTATACGTGTTAAATTACGTGTTATGAGTTTCATATTGAGTTTATGGTTTGATTTGATATGTTGTTTGCAAGTATGTAAGTGTTGCATTCTTGCACTTCATAAGCATACTTTGCACTCATGAGCATTGTCCGGCGTCTATTTGGTACATGATTGTGTCTCAGTCTTGGGTGTTGTGTTCTTGTGTTTCAGAGCCTCTTCCAGAAGCCAACGAACCCGAGGTTTAGGTGTTTGTCGCTTGTTTTGGCCCTGTCTCTCCACTCTCTTTTGCTTCAAGGTAAGGTTTAGGAAGTTTTCTTTTAGGTATGAATCCTATGGCCCTTATGTGTTGATTTCTCACCCCGCATGCGACTATATACTTATTATTTAGTAAATATGAATGTTTAAGCTTTGAGTATGATCTTATGAACATGCTTCAGATTCATGAAAATGGTATAAGTATGAGCATACGTAAGCTTATGTTTTGAACTCTTTTGTACGTTTATCTTTGGTATGAGCGAGGTATGCCCTGAAAGATGAGAAGTTGGTATGAATTGGTATGTTGGGCACAGGGAATGATGGGTAAGGAATGTCTGGGACGGCAAGGGCCGTCGGGTTTAGCCTGTACATGATTCCCTTTGAAGTATTCACACGCGACTCTTGGAGGTAGGGAAGGCGTAGTACTTTGAGCCCTCGGTGGATAAACGGGGAAGGCATAGTGTGGGTTCGCTACCCTGTATGTATTGGTATTGCAAGTGGAGAGGGTTTGATTCATAAAACACCGTTGATGTGGGGATGGATTGGTATTTGTGGTTTATGTCTTTTACGTTATTTTATGAGGAGTTGTTGGAGGTTCGTACTCACCGGATGAATGTTTATGCTTGTATTGATGGATTATGAATTGGGATAGGATTTCTTTACGTATTATATGTTAAGTTTTGAAAATGATTTAGTATGCAAAACCCTAGTCCGGTTCATGCCCATCCCTTTTGTAATTGCTATACTCTATACTTATTTATGTGTGTGGGTGTGCATTACCCCCTCACTCAGTAGAGTTGTAGACTGACACTCTCCTTTACCCTTTCAGGTTGCTCGAGCTAGGCGTGGAAGTACGTCGTGTCGAGTCGTACTTGCTAGTTTAGGTCGAGTCTTCATACTATATGTTGCATTTTGAATACTCTTACTCTTACTCTTACTCTTGTTATGTTATGATTATGAATACTCTGTAATAGCCCTAACCTGGGCCGAGTTGGAAAAGGTAAAGTAAAGGGGTTATTCAAGTAGCATTTACAATATCAACACTTATTTACTCTTTCATGCATTGCCTTCTTATGTGACTTATGTGCTATAGTTTTAATTAAAAGTTCGTAATTTAATTATTTCCTTTATCAAGCATGTACCTTGAAACCCTTCTCATAGAATCTTAGAACTCTAGTATTTATCCCTTCTAGCACATAAAACCCCTTCATATGCTTCAGAACCCATTCCTACAGTTTTAGGTTTAAAATTACGAAAATACCCCTACAGCTCAAAAATATTCGTACATCTCCTGAAGCACTTTCACTACCCAATATTGTAACCAAAAGAATCCTCACATTATTTCGAGGATCATGATACTCTCCGTGAACCATAATTCCCATCCTAACTCTAGTAGTATAAAAAACCGGCAAAAACCCTAGCTTATAATTCTATCATAAATAAGTCCTTACCCATCTACTTTTTGATATTCAATATTATAACCTAAACGATCCTTAAATTATTTTATGGATTTTCATGCATTTGCCAAAAACTCGATTCCACCCATAACATCTTTTATAAATATTTTCCTTTTTAAAAATCATCATTTTATTTTAAACAATTAGCTTTTATTCAATATTCGAAATTATACTTAAAACGATTCATGAATTTTTCTCTACATTATAATGATTTTTCCAAACTCTAAACTTTATCATAGCTTCGTTTACATAATTTTCTCATGATTTTCATCATCTTTAATATTCATAATTTATAAACAAAAACTTTAAATATTCCACATTTATAATCAAAACGAAGCTCATTTTTCACTCATTCTTTCATTAATTCACTACTTCAAGCTTTTATCTCTCGACTCTTGAATAAATTTTATATTATTTTACATTTATTTTTATTCAAGATGACATCATTCATGACCACATGAACTTCTAGAAGATTTAATTAAATGAATGTAATTTCTCCACATTACTTAGTTAATTACCAAGCATTTGTTCAAAATATAATTTAACCACATCTGTTAATTAATTACCAAGCATTTGTTGAAATAATAAGCAACCACATCTCCCTTAAACTTTCATAAATTGCTCAAAGGCCCCTCATGACTACCTATAAATACCCCCCTCAAGCCTCATTTATACCTCACAAATCAACACACAAAAATCACTCTCTCTCCCCCCTAAACCTCACGCCACTCACTCTCTCTCTCTCTCTTAGGTATGTTTGTCTTCTATTATTTCATGTTTTATATTATGTTCTTAGTATAATAATAATATTAGCATGTCTAGGATTAATTAAATTATGCTTTAGGAATTTTATTTTATGAAAAATGTGCATAATTGTTAGTTTTAAATACAATATGTGTACATTATGAAATTTTATTTAATTAAATGCATGAATTATAATATGATATAATGTGAGTATGTATTTAAATGATTATGATCTTGTTTGATTAAATTCATGCCTAGAATAATTTATTTAAAATTATTTTCATAGAGAATTTGTATATTTTGCTATATTATGCTTCAAATCTTATGTTATGAATATGAATATAATCAAGCATGTGTAGAACATTTTATGAATACTTGAAGATTTGAATAAATTCATGTTTAGGAATTTATTTATGAATCATATTTCATGAAAAGTTTATATATTATGCTCATTTATTCTTTAATCTTATGTTATGACTATGAATTTGATCAAGAATGCCTAGAACATCTTATGAATATTCACACATGATGAAGAACATGTTCTTGATGTTCTTGAAATATGTGTGTACCGTGTGCTAGTGTGTGTAAGTGTGTGTTTGATTTTATGTTTAAAAGTATTTAATCCCCTATATTTAAATAGTAACCGCTTTTCAATAGTAACCTTGACTTTTGACTTTAAATATGAATTTTGACCAATAATATCATGTAATAATTTCAAGAATTAATATAAAATAAAATTAGGATTTTTATGAAAGGACTTTTATCTAACGATTTTAAAATCGGGGATTAAATAACGTTTTCAAAATCGGGTTCACCTTTATTAAAAATAAACCTTAAATTTGGATTTATAAATTGAATAAGAATTTCTTGGTTAATTCGGTTGTACGACTTTAGTATCAGTATGTTTTCAATTCTAGATTACCAAATTTCTTGTACCTTACTGTTATTCCTTGTTACAACATGCCTTAATTGTACTCATTTATGTGTCGCATTAGTATAGAAAGAACCTAGTTCTTTAAGTCCGTAGTAGTTCACTACTTTTAGGAACTAGGTCTGGACAGTGGAACCCCGAATACTTTACTTGATTCCGTATCATAGCAGGTGAGGATAAAATATTTTCAACTGGGATCATGAGTCTACATATAAAATATTTTATTATTTATCCTAATAAAGATTCAGTCTTATTTTCCCTAATTATAGTATTATCCCCTTTCTGGGAAAATATTTGATATGCGGATTTCTATTATCCTATTATATCAAACAAAATCCTTGTTTAAGTATATGTTACAAACATATCATACTCAAGTCCGTTTTGGCGAGTATTGATATAATGTAACTCTATTCTGTATTTAAAATACAAGATCTGTATCTGTATCTTTTGGGCCCGGTGGTATGGTAGAACTAATAGCCGGGTGGCAAGGGCCATCGTCTATTACTATACCTGCCGCCAAATCTGATCTTAATGTTGGTTTAACTGGAGGTTAGTTATTCCACATTAAGTGACGGGAAAGGTACGTCCCTCCCTCTGTCTGTATCTGGATCTCGAGGGGTTGCTCCCGACAGATCATGGAGGAAGAAGGCTGGATTGATTCTGTTATTTCTGATTTTGTTTTATTTAAGGAGTAAAGGATGGAGAACGCCTACTTGCAGGGCATTAATACTTTATTATCGTACGGTTCATATTTTCAAGAATCCGATACCCAGTCCCTTAATTCCCTTTTTTCTCAAAATAAATATGAACCAAATATTTGTATTGATTATTATTTTATTGATTTACGGTATAATACTATTAATCTATTATTTTATTAATAGTATCAAACTCTAACTTTTATAGTCAAACACTTTTCAAATATACCTATACGTATATATGTAGTTCCAACTACCCCCTCACTTAGTCACTTTGACTAACCCTCGCACTTTACAAATCATGGTTCCAGGTTCAACGGACGCTTACTAGAAGGTATCTTGAAGCCTAGTGTGTCTTCTCGTTAGCATGATAGTTCAAGGTTCTTTAGAATAAGTTATGCTTCCAAGCTTGTAATTATCTATTACGGCATGGTCACTACTTTTGATATCTATACTATGTCATTACTGGCTTATTTATTGCATTCCCCTATCATAGTTTTAAAAAGTTTTTAAAATTATAAAATTTCCGCTGCAGTGTTCTAATACTCTGATATTGTATAGCATTATCCGTTCGCCGGAGTGTTTATCGGGTGCTAGGTCTCATATCCACTCGGGAGATACTTTGGTGCGGAGTTGTAGTGTATAGGGGCGCTACATACTCGATCTTATTTTGGGCCATGTGGCCAATGTATATGATAGTATGTCTTGTCGAGCTCTTTTACGGATCCTGTATGTTGCTTCCACTTATATGTTTAATTGTTTGGCACACTCTGTTGTTCTTAGCCCCGCTTAGCCTAGTGTGTGCGTGTTGGTCCCTGTTCGTTTAAACTTAGGCTTATGTATGGAAATCCATTTCATATGTGGGTTGGGGTCTAGGTACGGGGGATGTGGTGACCCGTTGCTCCGGGTGCTACAGAGTCTAATTTCCGTATTTGTATTTATTTTCTTTTAAGTGATGCATATATTTGAATACTATATTATAATTCTATTTCTTATTTGAATTACTTAATAAGAATTTGCCTTAGTGACTTTAAGATTTGAATTCTTGCGATTTGTGAATTTGCGAATTATGAATTTGATACCCGAGCATGCTAACTTCGTGTATAACATGACTTATATGATTTTTGGACTTAATTTATGATTTATGTGTGTTTTGGAGTTTTTTGAACTTGCTTGGACTCAATTAAACTTTTGTTCAAAGTTTAGGGCCTTTTTGCAAATTAGCCACCCTTGAGTCATTTGTTCGTAACTTGAGCTCGGGAACTCGGATTCGAGTTCCGTCTTCACCACTGGGCTCGAATCGATGAGTCTAAGCCAATGGAACAAGCCTTGTGCTTTTTCGATGCCATTTCTACCCCCGACAACGTAGATTTTGGCCTCGCGTACCTAAGACGCACCTATGAGCCACTTGAGAGATAGCCTACTCATTCCCTTGTCCTTTCCTTGACCAATATCAGCCAAAAGCCATCCCTCTCTCCCCTTTTCGCTGCTGAAGTTCGAACACCAAGGCAAGAAAAGAGAGAGAAGAAGCTCCATAGCCCAACCTCCATTTTTTCCATTTTCAAGCTCAAGTTCCTGGATTTTCTTGCTCCAATCTTGAAGGTAAGAATGGTTTTGTAATCTCCATGATCTTGTACTTCTATTGCTCTTCTTGAATCATGGAATATGCTAGAGATTGCTTGGATTTGGCTTCTTTCATGAATAGTTAAGGATTTGTTAGAAATTTGAAGATATAGTGCATCTCTTGCTTTCTTGGAATTTTATGACTTACATGATGATCTTTGGAGTTTAATTATTGCATATCATGAGCTTTATTACATGATAGTTGGTTTAGGAAGGATTTACCATTAATGCACTTAAGCTTTCATGAATGAAATGGAGGAAACATTTGTATATCTTAAACTCTCTTGTTGCCAGGTGATTTGCATGAAGTTTGGAGTGAAATTGCATGAGTTTTATGCCATTTTTTTTTTTTCATGGATTAGTTGTTTTTTGCCTCTCCTTTATGTTGTGGCTTGAGTATGGTATGGTTTCCTTGGGGTCTATGGCCTTTTTCCATGAGATAACGCAATAGGGGTGCTGACACCCCCGTGTGCCCGGGGATGACAAGCCCGTGTTAGAGGCTTTCGCCCGTTTTTTTTTAGCTACTGACCTCAGACACGGGGGGTGTCACCTTTTGTACTAGGGGGACGACAAGCCCATGTCATGAGGTGATTTTTTCTACTGACCTCTGACATGGGCGTGTCGCATTTTCTGCTTGGGAAGTGACACCCCCATGTCACTCTCCCTCTTTTGTGACTGCAACTTTTATCTTGTTTCGTTAGTTTGTTTCGTTGATTCCTTGCTTTGTTTTTGACTTGTTTTTTATCCTAACATGTCATATTATATGTCAGCTTGCTTGTATTACATTTTTTGGAATATTTTGATATGATTTGTATGAATTATGATTCAATATGCTTCAAGTGGTGCACTTCATGTGCATTCCTTGTATTCATAAACATTGTCGGGCGTCTAATTAGTTCATATTTGAGTCTAAGTCTTGCGTGTTGTGTTCTTTTGTTTCAGAGCCTCTTCTGAACATTGTCGAGCCCGGGAATTAGGTGTTTGATTGCTTGTTTTGGCCCCGGTTCCTTTCTACTTTTGCTAAGGTAAGGTTTAGGATCTTTTCTTTTAGTTAATCAACCTATGGCCTAAATGTAATGATTTCTCACCCGCATGCGAATATACAAATATATTTATATATTAAATATGTGCCATATGATACGTTTATGATCTTATCCTACGATTAAACGTTTTGAACTATAAGTATGAACGTATGTAAGCTTGAAAATGATTTGCAACGAGGCTATGCTCCAAACTGTGTGTTTTCATGCAAGCTACGATTTACCTCAATATGTTATGATTTAGGAAGACATGGAGACGTACGTGTATAGCATATGCCAAGTTACGAGGTAAAGTATGCATGATAAGGTACGTAAGTTATGTTCAATTGTGTAGCAAGTTAAGTAAGTTAATACGAGTTGATTTAATTGTTAACGGCCCCCGGAGACGTGGGTAAGGATGCCCGGGGCGGCAAGGGCCATTGGGTTAAGCCTGTGCACGGTCTCCATTTGAAGTACCTACGCGCGACTCTTGGAGTTTGAGGAGGCGTGGTGCTTTGAGCCTTTGGTGGATAACCGGAGAAGGCACAATGTGGGTTAGCTACCCCATGTGTATTGGTAACTTAGGTGGAGAGGGTTTAATTCCCGAAACACCAGGGTTGTTGGGATGGATATGTTTTACGTTTACTTGGTTTTCTTACGATTGTTAAGGAGTAAGGGTTAGATGCTCGTACTCGCCGAGCTTTTGTACGTTACGTTAATTAAGGAACATGATAGGATTTCCTTTAGTTAAGCTTTATTTTGACTATGAAGAATAAGTTTGTTTCGAAAATGGTTCGGTGTGCAAAACCCTATTCCTGGTTCATAATCTTTTGATTAATATATGTTATGCTCTATATTTATATAGTGTGTGGGTGTACGTTAGCCCCTACACTCAGTCGAGTTGTGATTGACCCATCTCTTTGCCCACCTTTAGTAGCATGTCTGCTCGAGCTAAGTGGGGAAATGCGTGGTCGTGTCGTACTAGCTGGTTTAGGTCGAGTCTGCATTCCATACTTGCATCTTTTGGATACTTATGGTTTGGATATTTATTCTTGTGTATATTTTGGAGCAGTTTGAATACGTGATGTAATTAATTGATCTATTTTGGACCGTGTGGCCAATGTATGTATATTTATGTAGGTTGATGATATCTTTTATGGATCCTGTATATGTTGCTTCCGCATTCTGTTTCTTGTTTTGCGCGCTCCGTTAGTCTTTAAGCCCGCTTAGCCTAGTATGTGTGTGTAGGTCCCCGTTGCTTAGACTTGGGCTCATGTATGGACTTCCATTTCATATGTGGGTTCGGGTTTAGGTGCGGGGGATGTGGTGACCCGTCCCTCCGGGTGCTACATAAATAAATACCACGAAAAATTAAAATATAGGAATATTATTCTTAAATAAAGATATATATAATTACCATATCATGGATCGATATTTGAACAATGACTTCGAAAGATATTTCTCTATCAAAAAATAGAAAATAAACCGTAAATTAGTATACAAACAACAACTATGAAAAATTAAAATATATGTATTGTGAAGGTGGAAGAAAAAAACTTACCTCTTAGTTCCTATATTGTATAGGATGAAATAGCATCCTTTCAACCATTTTTTTTATCTAAAAAATTGCAATGAGAAGTAGTAAGTAAGAACTAAAAAATAATATACAAACATATATTAAAGAAATAGTTTGCAATATATAAATCGTGATTATGATTCACAATGTAAAATTTACGCCATTAATCACAAAAGAG
Source organism: Lantana camara (assembly GCA_037501455.1). Classification (NCBI taxonomy): domain Eukaryota; kingdom Viridiplantae; phylum Streptophyta; class Magnoliopsida; order Lamiales; family Verbenaceae; genus Lantana; species Lantana camara. Next base: position 59,526,591 of record CM074857.1, on the reverse strand, counting down.
GCTACTGCATCTCTTGAAGAATTAATTAAAAAAATGTAGACTTGAGGTATATTCAATATTTTTGCAATGTCATGAGCTATATTTAATAAGTTAATACATTTAATTAAGTCAAGACTTATAAATAATGAATTAATGGTCGAAAAATAGAAAGAAATCTCCTTAGTTAATGTTAAGATTTCTTCATATATTATGCAAATTATTATTTATTGAAAAAAAGTGTTAAAAAAATGTTAATTCCCTTAATTTATGCCAAAATATGTTCAGTTTATACTAATTAATAAAACCAATCAATTAATTAAGATATTTATATATGTCCGTTTTTTTTTTAAATTATGTGAAATCAATTAACACTTAACATAAATATAATATTATTACTTAAAAGTCTTAAAAGTATTAAAGATTGTGTGGTTAATTATTAATGGGATATTTCCTAAATTTATACAATCAATAAGTTAAGTAATGAGATTTGGGTAAATAATTAAAGTTTTGAAAATACTAAATATATTGGAAAGTCAATTCACCAATCAACTAATTTTTAGAAAATAAAAAAAAAAAAAAAGGAGAAAGAAAATTGAATCAAAATTGACACAATTGAGTCAAAAGACACCCTTCCTATATATTATAGTATAGAATAGACCCGTTGTACACATGGAAAAGTTTAAAATAAAAATAGATTTCTTAAAATTAATCTTTTTTAGTGCTTAACGAATTTTCATTTAGTCTTTTAAGATTAAAAAAATATAAATGGGAGCTTTATTTTAAAAATGAGTAGAAAAAAATAGTAAAGCATGGAATAGATCATGGATCAGCTTGAGCATATATATAAAATCTATCAATTACAGTTAAAGACTAAAATGAAAAGCTAAAAGAAACGATAAATATCTAAAATTAATTAGCTTTTGAAATTAGAACCAATTAAATTAAAATATTAGGGGTTTAGGATTCTTCTCTCATATGACAGCCTTCGGCTTTCGAAACCCTAATACGCCGCCTAGAGAATCGATTGACGCCACCAAGAGTGCTGCTATATGCCGCCATGTTGTTGGCTGGTCCTTCCTCTGATCCTTACTCTTGCCGATTCTGAATCTTGATTTTTCTGCTATTAGTTACCTTTTAGCTGCTCCTGTGTCTAACTTTCTCAAGTTTCCTTCTCATTTCAAGTTTCCTCATTAGATTTCCCACCATTAGCTAAGGAGTCGGTTGTCATTATAAATCATGAGTGTTGGGGGCCAACCATGCCCCACAAAAATGGTAAACCTAGGAGCTCAAAAAGCCCACATCATAGTGAGGACGTGAGGAAAGATAGGGTTCCTCGGTTCAGAAAGAGAAGTAGGCTTTGGAGAGTTTGCTGAGTCCGATTGACAAAGACTCGTGAGAGGAAGGATTCAAATCTCTTAGAATCCTTAATGGAGAGTAAGACTCCTAGAAGGAAAAGGAGGTCAGTGAGGGTTGGAGTCTCAGACTCCTAGTGCGATCAGGAGATCAACTAGTGTTCGGGTCTAGGCCTATAAATAAAGCTTGGGGGTTGTAAGGTTAGACAAGCTTACAAATCTAAAGAAAAAGAGAGTAGGAGAAGAAGAAAGTTTACTGCCAAAACTCAACATTGGCGCCATCTTAGGGAACGACTTCTCGTTTTTCATAGAATCGTCTCTTACTTTCTTTTTTGGAGTTTCTTTACTTTTTCGTTATGGTAAGAAGGGAAGGCATGAATCAGCTTTGGATCAGATTGACCAAATCATGTCGGAGGATAACACAAAAGATACGAATGTGAAAAATAATTTTGTGGCGCCAAAATTAGTGAGGCAACGTAACCCAACCCGAGAGAAAGTAGAAGACGAGAAGACGATGCTTGTCCTACCAACAGGAATGACCATGGAACAACTATAGAACCTGGTGGAGGTGATAACCTTGACGCAGGCAACAAGAAGAGGGCCAATTCGGCTAAACCGTGGGAGGGCTACGTCGGAAGAGATGACTCACTCCTCTGATAGACGGGGCCCACCCCATATAGTTGACCTCGATGACGAAACCGAGGAAGATTACTATGAAGAGGGGGATAGGAATCCAGTATCGATAGACTCACAGATAGAGGCCCGATCAATAGAGAAACAACCCATCTAGAGTAGTAGATGATGGACTTAGGAAAGGTAGTACAGGAAATGATGTGGACCTTCAGGGACCCACACCAGAAAAGAAGGGGAGTGCCTTCTCGGAGGAGGTGTTGGAAGAGGATCTTCCTTATAACATTTGATCGGTGCATGTGGCCGACTATGACAGAACAGGAGACATAAAATGTTATTCTCAGGAGGCCCGCTCTAAACTCTTTTGAGGCTATAGCCACTCCTTACCACCTCAAGCTAAAGTATCCGGCAGGAGGGACAATTGGTGAGGTTCGAGGAGATCAATTTGTGGCTCGTAGGTGCTATGTAGAAGCCATTCACAAGAAAAAAGTCAAGCACGAGCCCAAGGTACAAGATCCATCGGGCGAACACAGAGAGATCAAGAGAAAGTTGAGTGCCACAGAGAGAGGGTCCATGGAGCCTACTGGTGAACTGATGACAGTTCAACTGGTAACCGGAGAAATAGACAAAACAAGCTGAATTGGAGCTTAATTGCTTGAAGATTTAAAAAAAATACTGGTGAGAGCTTTGAAAAAGAATGTGGATATCTTTGCATTCAAACCAGAGGATTTAGTTGGAATGGATCTCATGGTGGTAGAACATAACCTAAATATAATACCAGGGGCTAAACTGGTCAAACAAAAAAAATGACATTCTGGATTTGAAAAGGATATGATTATAAAAGAAGAGATGAACAAGCTACTCAAAGCCGGACACATGGTCAAAATTCAATTCCCCGAGTGGCTCTCAAATATAGTCCTTGTGCTAGAATTAGGGGGGGGGGGGGGGGGGGGGGGGGGGGCAAGAGAGTGCTTGCATCGACTTCTGCGATCTAAATAAGCCTTACCCCAAAGATTTCTACTCTTTGCCCAGAATTGACCAATTGGTAGACTCAATGGCCAGAAGTGAGCTACTCACCATAATGGATGCATCCTAAGGCTATCATCAAATTTCATTGGCTTAAGAATATAGAAAAAGATGAAGTTTTATTACTTCGGGAGGTACTTATTGTTATATATTTATGCCTTTTGGATTAAAAAATGCAGGAGCAACTTACCAGAAGATGGTGGATAGAGTATTCGAAAGACAGATATTCCATAATATAGAAGTGTATGTTGACAATATGTTGGTGAAAAGTGAAAAAAACAGTATCACATAACACACCTCAGGGAGACAATTAAAATATTATGAAAAATTCGATTAAAGTGGAACCCGACTAAGTGTGTCTTTGGAGTTACTAGAGGTAGGTCCCAAGGATATTTGGTGACGTAGCGCGGCATTGAAGTAAATCCAGAGAAAATAAAAATTATATAGGATACGTGAACACCAAGGAACATAAATGAAATATAAGAATTGGTTTGAAGGATAGCAGCTCTGAATAGGTTATAGCCAAGTCAACAGAAAAGAGTCTCGCCTTTTTCAAGATCCTAAGGGCCAAGGGAAAGAATGAGGAGAAGAGGCAAAACAGGCTTTCCAAGCAATCAAGACTGACCTTGCGAAACTGCCTCTGCAAACAAAGCCAAGGAAAGGAGAGCCCCTTATAGTGTATTTGTCCATTGGCAGAGCACTAGTGAGTTCTGTCATGATAAAAGAAGAGGATAGCGAGCAAAAACCAATATATTACATCAACAAGGTGTTAAATGAAGCTAAATGACGATACTCAGAGGAAGAAAAGGCACTACTAGCCCTAATCACCACTGCTCATCGTCTAAGACCTTATTTTTATCACATTTAATAGTAGTGAATATGAACTTTCAACTAAAATAAGTCCTTGGGCAAGTTGAAAGCTTGGGAAGGTTCGTGAAATGGGTCATTGAACTAGGGGAGTAGGACGTCCTGTATGAACTGCAAAAGGCAATTAAAGCACAAGCATTGGCTGACTTTATCAAAAAAAACTATAAAGATGGAGGGAGTAGAAACATGGTGGACACTCTACATTAATAGCTCAGCTAAGGGTAGAAGGCAGTGAAGCAGGAATTGTGTTGCAGGCTCCCCAGTGAGAAGACATAGAATACGCAATGAGAATAGGGTTTAGAGCCTCAAAAAAATAGGCCGAGTATGACGCCCTAATAGCAAGGATGGAAATTGCATTGAGTGGGGAGTTGAGAGGTTTCGGATTTATTCTGACTCCTTACAAGTGGTAAAGCAAATAACAGGTAAATTTGAAATTAAAGAGAAGAGAATGAAGAGCTATATGGCACGCGTGGCCAAATTAAGATCAAAATTTTTTGACATTAAGATTAACCATGTCGACCGTTAGCAAAATAAGGAAGTAGATGCATTGTCTAAGTTGGCGAGTTCGTTGGAAGAATGTGGTGTTGGAAAACTCAGAGTAAAAGCAGCGGAAAATTTAAAAATTTTCCAAAAGGGATCGTGGACTTGCAATGTTCATTTCAAAAGTTTTAGGGATTCAAGAAACTTACAAGAATTGAAGTTTCTTGAAATATATTGAGCCGCCCTCAAACGTTCTTCATACGGCAATGAGCATCCCTGATTCTTGAACGATTCTTTCTTAGAGATTCCAAAACAAAAATCCTCTAGAAAGATCTACACCAGTCCTAGATTGAAATCATATCAGTGAGTATGCTAGTACTATAATATGTGTATTAAAGTAATAAGAAATAAGATAAGAAAGAGCAGGATTAAATCTCCCTTCATAACCCCTGTTTGATGAAGATTGAACTGCCATGCCATAGCCCTTGTCAAGAACGCGTTGGGTCATCGTCTGTAAGATCGGACATTCTTTTCTCACATAAAATGATTTTTTTCAATCAGATTCTCTCGTTGAAAAAATCGTCCCATAAGCCCTTGATATATATATATATACATATATATATATATATATGTGTGTGTGTGTGTGTGTGTGTGTTTTCTTAACAAGTCTGTGTAGGAACAAGATTCGTACTTTTGACTTTTTTTCTATTTTTCTTTCTCTCCAAGTAGTAACATTTTATCTAAATAAGGTATTATCCTCTAGTAAAAGGACTTCCTAATTAAATCAGGAGCATTTAATTATTCTAATAATAATTAAATATCTTATCCTAATAATATCTTATTTTAACCAAATTAGAACAATATTAAATACAAGATATTTTATATTCAACTTATTTATTTATTCTAATCAAATTAGAATAATTAAATAATTAAATATCTTGAATTAATTCAATTAATTCCATGATGGGCTTTAGAATTTGTGGCACCCCGACCCGGGGCCTTCATATTCCCACGAGCTTGCTAGGTGGAGGGTGCAAAGTGACGGTATGGAACAATATTTTAATTTTTTTTTTCCCATAACCTTGTTATCAAAACATTTCTAAAATATTTTAACAAGCAACGAAACAATTAGGCTAGAACAACTTTAATATATACTTGCGTCGATAACATAGTTTTAAATCATAGAGCATATACACATAATATGCAATTAATAATTTTGGCAGCATAACGGTATTACCGTACTGCAAAATTGGATATCAACGACACTTTTCCAGCATCTCGTTTATTTCTTGTGAAACCGGCAGAGCTTCCCCGTAATATCCCCGGTTTAGATTTTGGAGTGTGGGCTCCGGCAGTATTTCGCTAAATACTTTGAGAAAATATTTTTTCAGAAAAACATCCCTATTTTCTAATAATTAATTGGATTATATATTAATTATATAACCATCTAATAAGATAATTAATTAATCCTTAATTAATGATTAGTTGATTGTAGAGAGAGAGTGTGTCGGATGGCTATTTTAGAGTGAGAAAAAGAATGAAAAATCTGATAATTTAATTTCAATGTGTGCAAGCCTATGTATAGGCTCAAAATTGGGACAAAGGAGTCATTTGTTTGAGACAAGGATACTACCAACTGAAGATCAAGGAAGCAGATATTCCCAAGACTGCTTTCAACAGTAGTTATGGTCATTACGAGTTCATAGTAATGCCATTTGGTCTGACTAATGCACCAGCTGCGTTCATGGATATGATGCACCGAATATTCAGACCATTCCTCGACAAGTTCGTGGTGATTTTCATCGACGACATTCTAGTGTTTTCCAAGACACCAGAGGAACATGCTGAGCATCTTCGTTTAGTGCTGAACACTTTGCTGGATCACAAGCTATATGAAAAGTTCAATAAATGCGAGTTCGGGTTAGAACGAGTTATGTTTGTTGGACACATTATCTCAGGATCAGGAGTTGAAGTCGATCCTTCAAAGATCGAGTCAGTTATGGATTGGAAGCCACCAAGGAATCCATCAGAAGTAAGAAGCTTTTTGGGACTAGTAGGTTATTACAGAAGATTTGTCAAGGTTTTTGCAAAGATTACAACACCGCTCATAAAATTAACCAAGAAGGAAGGGAAGTTTTAATGGACGGACAAGTGTGAGCAGAGTTTTCAAGAATTGAAGAGGAGATTGACAACAACACCGATTTTAACTTTACCTGAAGGCAAGGAAGGATACACTGTTTACACCGATGCCTCGAAAGAAGGTTTGGGAAGTGTTCTAATGTAGAATGGAAAGGTGATCGCTTACGCATCGAGGAAACTTAAACCTCATGAAGCTAATTACCCGACACACGATTTGGAATTAGCGGTAGTGATTTTTGCTCTCGCGAAATGGAGACACTACTTGTATGAAGTTTCGTTTGAGATCTTCACAGATCACAAGAGTTTGCGCTATCTATTCACTCAGAAGCAGTTGAATATGCGATAGAGAAGATGGATAGAGATTCTAGAAGACTATGATTGTGTTATTCAATACCACCCTGGAAAGGCAAATGTTGTTGCAGATGCCTTAAGCAGGAAGACTTCTTCAGCACAGATTTCAGCTGGTACAGAGATTGTTCAAAGAGAAGTACTACAGGTGATACATAAAGCTCGAATCGCAAATATTGTACTTATATCACCTTTGAAAGAGAAAGTGTTAGAAGCTCAAGAGAACGACGATTGGATTAAGAAGTGTCTCAATTCAAAGAAGAAGGATGATGAGACAAAGTTTAAGACCGATGGACACGGAATTTTGAGATACAAGGGTCGTATATGCGTACCAGCTGTTTTAAGGAAAGAGATTCTCGATGAAGCACATAAAACCAAGTATACGGTGCATCCAAGAGGAACTAAGATGTATCAAGATGTCAAGACGCATTTCTGGTGGAATGGGATGAAGCGAGACATAGCCAATTATGTCAAGAAGTGCTTAACCTATCAGAAAGTTAAAGCTGAGCACCAGAAGCCAAGTGGAATGTTACAACCGTTACTGTTCCTAACATGAAAATGGAAACAGATCACAATGGATTTTGTCACTGGATTACCTAAAGTCAAAGGAGGACAAGACAGTAAATGGGTGATCTTCAATAGGCTCACCAAGTCAGCGTACTTTTTGCCGGTGAAAATAACTGATAAAGTCAACACGTTGGCAAAGCTGTATCAGTAAGAGATTGTGAGACTACACGGAGTACCGAACAACATAGTGTCAGACAGAGATCCGAAGTTTACTTCGCAGTTGTGGCAAGGAATTCAGACTTTGATGGGAACAAAGTTAAACTTCAGCACCATAGCACATCCTCAAACGGACGGACAATCAGAGAGGATGATCAAATATTTGAAGGATATGCTAAGAGCTTGTGCATTGGACTTTCAAGATAGTAGGAAAGATTGCTTACCCCTTGTGGAGTTTGCATACAAAAAAAGTTATCAGGCTTCGATTCAAGCCGTGCCATATGAAGCCCTTTATGGAAGAAAGTGCAGATCGCCGTTGTACTGGGATTTGGATGAAGTAAGACAAATAGAGGATGGACCGAAAAAAACAAATTCGGTAAAGTGGATTCAGGAAGCGACAAAAAAGATTCAAATCATTCGTCAAAGAATGAAAGTTGTCAAGGATAGGCAGAAAAGTTATGCAGATCGATGCAGAAGAGATCTTGAATTCGCAGTGGGCGACAGAGTGTTACTGAAAGCATCGCCAAGAAAAGGGTTTACTCGAATTGGGAAAGACGGTTAATTAAACCCTAGATACGTTGGACCATATGAAATACTGGAACGCATTGGAGAGACTGCTTATAGATTGGATTTACCTGCAAGTCTTACGGGAATCCACAACGTATTTCACGTATCTCAACTTCGCAAGTCTTTTTCAGACGAGTCAGAAGTGGTATCAGTGGAAGAAATACCGTTAGAGCCGAACTTAACTTAAGTGTTGAAGCCGACCAAGATTCTAGACAGAAAATTTCAAGAACTAAGGAATAGGAAAATTCCTTTAGTTAAGGTCCTTCAGAAGGGACATGGCACAGAAGAGGCAACATGGGAAACAGAAGATAAGATGCAGAAACATTACCCCGAGTTATTTTCAGAAACGGTCGTGGAATCTGAGGACAGATTCTTTTAAAGGAGGGGTGATTGTAACAGCCTATAATGGGGCCTGGTTAAAATGGTAAGCTAAGGGTAGTGGTAAAGTGTCTATAGACCATGATCCAAATTTACAAAACCTCATGTATTGCATTCTTATCTGATCAACGTGCTCATATGTGATTTTTAGTACGTTAAGGGGGAATTCTTTACCTTTCACCCACTTTACTATTCATTTACCAAGCCTACTTTACCCATCTTGTCACTCGAACCCTAGAGGTTCATAATCCATGTTTTCCAATCATTTGAACTGGTTTTCCAAGGTTCAGAGTCCTTTCTTTAGCATTAAGGGCATTTCGGACACTTACCGTCCAAAGTTACTATTTATTTCGCAGAATAGTTTGGATTCGGACACCTGTTACTATTCAAATTTATAGTCAAATCGATCCTTGAGTCGATACGAGTCTTTTGAAATCATTCTTGACTTTAAAATCTATTTCAAACTTCATTTCAAATTAAACGTTTATTTAAAACCCTAATTCACTATTCCTTCTACGAACGGTTTTTCGTTCAGAGAACTTCTACTCTTCAAATTTGGGTTTAAAGTACTTCTTGATTCATTTCATGATTTTTGAGATTTATTACATCTCTTCGTTCAAGCCCTAACTCGAGTTTTGAATAAAACGGTTTTTAAAAAATAAGTTACTATTCATCCTACATTTCTAACTTTTTATTGGCAAAACCTTTTATAGTCAATATTGGGCTCCAAATGATTGTCGATTTATTTTATGATGTTTTAAAACAATTCGGACTTTCAAATCATGTTCGGAGTTCGTTTTTCATTCATATTCGTTTAAAACGATCAAGTTTCTATTCTTTAAAACTAATATATCTTTCTAACGGTATATCCGTTTTTATCGAGTAAATATTCGTTTCGAAGCTAATTGTATCCGATTCACCTATGCCAACTTTCAGCAGCTCGTCTTCGTGTTTACCATGTTAAAATACCTAAATAACCTTCATTTCCTATTTTTAGTTAATTATCAAAGCCAAGCTTACAAGGGAAGCTACTACACTTTGCTCTCCTACCCTTGGAGTTATTTTTATTGCAAGGAGAGGGGTCTCCCAACAACTATAAATAGCCCCCTCACGCCATTCAATTCCTTGCTCATATCTTTTGTTAACAAGGCCCTTTCTCTCCCTCTCTCCCCTCTAGTGCCGAGAGCCCCCCCCCCCCCCCCCCCCCCCCCCCTTTAGGTTAGTTGTTTTATTTTTTTAGGCTATAGTTTTATGTTATGTTTTAGTTTAATTTATGTTTTTATTTTATGGTTTATTTAAATTATGTTTAGGTTGGGTCTTAGGGTCTTCCCTAAGCCATATAAGATTTTATTTTATGCATTTATGGTATAGTTTTTATGATATATTTGAATAGTTGTTCATGTGATTTAATTGTTTATAATATGCTATGATATGTTATGAATTAGTTTAATATATGCTATGATCATGCTTTAGGGTTTATATATGTGGTATATTGATGTATGTTTATGATATTTAAATTATGTTCATGCATGTTATTTATTGGAATAGTATTATATGATCAATTATGTCACAACATGTTACATATATGATCAATGCTCATGCTATGCTATGACTTATGTTATGATATGATATTACATTGTTATATGATTCATATATTATGAATTGATCTTATGTTATGACTTGGATTAATGGAAATTATTTGATCATATCTTATACACTTGATTAGTGTCACACCTTATGACCTAAGATAGAATAGTACTTTAATTAGACCTTGTAACCTTAGGTTATATCTTTTAATCTAGACCTCACATACCTCTAATAATATGAACTTGAAGCGTAGATCATAACAAGATCATAATTTGATTAGAGAGTACGTGTGTGTGCCGTGTGTATGTGCATGGTGTGTGTGTGTGCGTGCATGTTCGTGTATGTGCATGAGTGTGTGTTTAGTGTGTGGGTTTGATCCGACATGTGAATAGTAATCTTGAATAGTAACCTTGAATATGGTAATCTGGAATAGTACTTTTGAATAGTAAAATGAAATAAAATTCGGGATACCTAATTAGACGTTTGCACTTAGGGTTTCCCATCCTCGGGTCTGAAATATCTTTTCAAGATGAGTTTTCTTTTGTGGATTTGTTTCATAACCTTAGGGTTACGTTAGGATTCATAATTTGACTAATACTTACTTGGCTTTAGTAAGATCATAGTCTCATGTTAAGATAACTCACTTCAACGTGTTTCTTAATGTGATACCTTATCTCTAATTCCTTAAATGGTATTACTCTCATGTGTTATCTCCTTATGTGACTTCATCATTCATATGCATCATGTAGAGTGGGTCTTAGTTCTTAAGCTCACTTTAGTACGTCACTTACAGGAGTTAAGGTTGAGCACTGGGATCCCCAGGGCACTGTTTAATCATACTACGCATCTTTACCTATTATTAGGTAAGGTTAACTATTTCAAACTGGAACGATGATTATATCTATAGTATCAAATGTTTTCAAAACCAACACCTAGTTCTTTCAATGAATTACTTTAAACCATTCCCTTATTGGGACAACTCTTTCATCAATCATTTACTTCAGTTAGCATTTGCTCAAATATCATATATCATTTCAAATATCATATATATTCATCTCATTTATCATTTCAAACAATCATATTCATTTATTCAAAGTTTATCGTTCATCGTTTATCGTTCATCGTTCATCATCGCATCATTTCATTGTCCTTTACAGACTTCATTATATTCAAGCATTCGGGTTTACTCCGGATGTTCATTCATATGCAAGGTTTATCATTCATCGTTATTGGGCCCGAGGGTTATGTGTGGGAGTGATGCTCGGGAGGTGAACACCAACGACATCACTAATACCGGCCGTCACCATTAGATAATTGACACCGACTTTAATCAGAGGTTGGTTAAGTCAGGACAATCTATCAGAGAAAGGACAGCAAATCCTTATCTCATTCATCATTTATCGTGACCTAGGGCTAGCTGCCCGAAGTGACACCGGAGAAGGGTGGTGCATGTGTGTATGTTCAAGATGTTGTTGATCTGGGTCTAACATCACTCATCATTCATTGTTTTCAAGGAGTAAGGGTGGCAGATGCCTAGCTTGCGGGCATAAATCATTTTATAAACATTGGTTAATATTTATCAAAGTTATCCTTTACCCCTGTCCCGCTTTATTAAAATCATATGAACCAAATCATATCATATCTGTGCGCGTGTGACATCATCATTTGCATATCAAATGTTTTCAATTAAGTATTTATCTTTCAAATCATTCTTCATGGTAAACTTTATTCATTTCAAATATCCTTTCATTTCAAGAGTATTCCTTTTAAGTACTCCCTCACTTAGTCACTTTGACTAATACCTCTACTTGTTTTCTGGCCTCATGGTTTTAGGTCTTGCAACCGCACTCTAGAGGTATCTTGAAGCTCTAGAATGTCTATTTTGCCCGAGTCAGGACTTATATGTTAACAATCTATTTTGTGTCCTACATTATGATATATAGCTGCATATGTTCCTAGCTTTATTCTGTAACTTGATATGCTGCTACTCTACTTACTACATGCTCCCGTGACATTGTCCAATTACTTATATCTTATCATTACTTGTCTATCCTACTTAAACGTGACTGTATTGCTCTTCATATGTGCTCATTACTTGTCACCACCACGCATGGATTTAAAAGTTTCAAATATTCCTAAACTCCGCTGCATTATCATTGAGCATTCATCATGATAGTCATCAACCGTTCGCCGGTGTATTTGTTGAGTGATGGCTTCCACCATTATTTGATGAGTATATCGGTGTGGGGGTTGGAGCGTTCCTCTCCATATATATATACAAGTGGGGTGCTACAGTTAATTTAGTAGAATTACATTAAGCTTATTTGGGCAGAAAATCAAGTTAATTATAGGTGGGCAGATTTTGTTAAAGTGTTTCAAGACAAATACATCCCTCAGGTAGTCAGGGATACCTGAGAGGCAGAATTTATGGATCTGGTGCATGGCAATATGGCAGTAGCTGAGTATGAAGCTAAGTTTATCCGGTTGATTCAGTACGCTCCACACATCCTTCATGATGAGTGTCGAAAGACTCAGTGATTCATCAAAGGACTTAAGTCTGATCTTAGATGGGCTTTAGCTCCGTTCGAATTAGATACCTACACTAGGACTGTGGAAATGGCTATGAAGACAAGGGCTCACAAAAAAATTCGTGTAGCGAATAACCTTCCTGGATCCTTCTATAAGCCATCTCAAGGATCCAAACGACCTGGTGGACCAGCAAAGCCAAACACAGGAAAGAAACCAATGCAATTTTGGTTCGAACCTCAACCAGCACCACCAAAGCCCCAGGAGGAGATTGTTTGTGAATATTGTCAGAGACGGGGTCATACTAAAAAGGATTATCGCAGGAAGGCAGGTGTATGTACATGGTGTGGTAGAAGAGGACTGAAACAGTGGGGTAGAGGAAAGACTCCTGGGAAGACAGTGGTAAAGGGGCGTGCATATGCAGTTGAAGGCGAAATGGACCCCGATCCAACCATGGTCGTTGAAGGTACGGTACACATTCTAAACATGCCAGTTACTCCTTTATATGATCCTGACGCCACGCATTCATTCATTGCGTCTCAATTATGTGTGCATTTCAATTTTCCACTCGAACAATTACCTTATGTACTCAAAGTAAGTTCTCCTTTAGGAACTTGCCTTATTACGGATAGAGGATATAAACGCTGCCCTATATGAATTGGTATCCAATACTATCCGATAGATCTTATAGAATTACCAATGTCAAGATATGGAGTTATTCTGGGGATGGATTGGCTTTGTAAATATCATGCTAAGTTGGATTGTTTCAAGAAAGAAGTCAACTTAGGAAAAGGTGATAATTCTATAACAAAAGAAGAAATAAAACCGAAGTCATTGGTTACAGCAGCAGAAGCCAAGAAGTTAATTGGTAAAGAGGCCACTGGATTCGTTGCATATCTGTTGAATAGACCCAAAGATCAGCTTAAACTTGAGGAGGTAGAGGTGGTAAAGGAGTTCACTGATGTATTCCCTGAACATTTGAATTCATTACCTCCTGACAGAGAACTAGAATTCGTAATTGACCTGGTCCCTGGAGCTGAGCAATTTTCCAAAATGCCTTATCGAATGGCTCCAGCTGAGCTCCAAGAACTAAGAAGGCAACTTGATGACTTATTAGAATCAGGATATATCCGTCCTAGCACATCCCCATAGGAAGTACCAATGCTATTTGTTAAGAAGAAAGATGGATCTTTAACCTTATGTATTGATTACCGAGAACTTAATCGGATGATGATTAAGAACAAATACCCTCCCCCCCACGTTGAGGAATTGCTTGATACACTTCAAGGATCCCGAGTGTACTCTAAGTTGGATTTAAGACAAGGCTACTATCAATTAAGGATTAGAAAGGAGGATATTCCGAAGACTGCCTTTAATACTCGCTATGGTCACTTTGAGTTTGTAGTGAGGCCTTTTGGATTAACGAATGCTCCGGTCGCATTTATGGACCTAATGCACTGAATCTTACGGCTATATCTGGATCAGTTTATGGTCATCTTTATTGATGATATTTTGGTGTTTCCAAAGACCCTGAGGAATATGCTAAGCACCTTCGTATAGTGTTGAGTACTTTACGAGAACATAAACTATATGCGAAGTTTAGCAAGTGCGAATTTTGGTTAGAAAGAGTGACTTTCCTTGGGCATATAATATCCGGTTATGGAAAAGAAGTAGATCCTTCAAAGGTCGAAACCGTGATGAATTGGCAGACACCAAATAATCCGTCTGAAGTAAGAAGTTTTTTAGGACTTGCCGGCTATTGTAGGAGATTTTTGAAAGATTTCTCCAAGATAGCCGCGCCTCTTACTCGGTTAACAAAGAAGAAAGGAAAGTTCAAATGGATGGAAAAATATGAGCAGAGTTTTCAAGAATTAAAGCGAAGGTTAACGTCTACCCCAGTACTATCCTGACCTGAAGGAAAGGAAGGCTATGTGGTCTATACTGATGCTTCCAAAGAAGGCTTAGGATGCGTCCTAATGCAACATGGCAAGGTTATTGCATATGCGTCTAGAAAACACATGTCTCATGAAGAAAATTACCCAACACATGATCTGGAGTTAGCAGCAATTGTATTTGCTCTAGCTAAGTGGAGACATTATCTATGTGGAGTAACCTTCAAAGTTTTTACCGATCATAAGAGTTTGAGATATTTATTCACTCAGAAGGAGTTGAATATGAGGCAACGGAGATGGATGGAATTTTTGGAAGATTACGACTGTGTAGTACAGTACAATCTAGGAAAGGCCAATGTAGTGGCAGACGCTTTAAGTCGAAAATCTAGCCTAACAACATTGTACGGAGAAGTTAACCCGTAACTGTCATTTCAAAATCCTGATTAGCCAATATAGTAATATCCTCACCATTGAAGGAAAGACTTAAAGAAGCCCAGGCACAAGATGAATGGATTAGAAAGTGTCTCAATTCTAAAGAGAAGGATATTGAGACTAAATTCACAACAGATGAACATGCAATCTTGAGATATAAAGGACGAGTCTGTGTACCTCCTATAGTTCGAAAACAAATCCTAGATGAGGCACATTAGAACCGATATACGATACAACCAGGAGGAACCAAGATGTATCATGATCTCAAGAAATATTTCTGGTGGAATGGAATGAAACGAGACATTGCGGACTATGTCAAGAAATGCTTAACTTGCCAACGAGTTAAAACAGAACACCAGAAGTCTGGACGAAGATTACAACCACTGTCAATTCCTACTTGGAGATGGGAACAAGTCATTATGGACTTTATTATGGGGATTACTGAAGGTTAAAGAGGGATATAACAGTATATGGGTTATCATTGACCGGTTAACTAAGACTGCACACTTTCTACCAGTCAAGACTACTGACATGGCCAGTTCTTTGGCGAAACTATATCAGAAAGAGATTGTGAGATTACATGGGGTGCCTACTAGCATAGTCTCCGATAGGGATCCGAAGTTCACTTCACAGCTATGGCAAAACCTTCAAAAGCTAATGGGGACTAAGCTACACTTCAGTTCAGCAGCACATCCTCAAACTGACGGTCAATCAGAAAGGACTATCAAATATCTGGAGGATATGTTGGGAGCTTGTGCCTTAGACTTTCAAGAGGATTGGAAGAAATGTTTGCCTCTTGTGGAGTTTGCATACAATAACAGTTATCAGACATCGATTAAGACTGCCCCATATGAAGCCTTGTACGGGAAAAATTGTAGATCCCCATTATATTGGGATATGGAGGAAACTAAAGCAATGGAAAAAAGGGATATGAAGAAGGCTATTAAGAATGGATAGCAGAATCTATGGAAAAGATTGAGATTATTCAACAAAGAATAAAGGCTGCCCAAGACAGACAAAAGAGTTATGTTGATACTCAAAGAAGGGACACAGAGTTTGCGATAGGAGAAAAAGTGTTCTTGAAAGCATCACCAAGGAAAGGTTTCGCACACATTGGGAAGGGTGGAAAACTGCTTATCGCTTGGATTTACCGGCAAACCTCACAGGAATACACAATGTATTTCATGTGTCCCAACTTCGTAAGTACTTTGCTGACGACTCCCACATCCTTCCAGATGAAGATGTACCTCTAGGACCTTGTTAGGAATAATGCCCTTAAAGCAGCTTCTGGCTTTACTATTTCCTTGTAATATCACAAACAGTCTTTGAATAATAAAACGAGATGAGTTTGTTCATAGGCATTCACTTCTTTATGTGCTTATTTATATCTGTTTAGGTTGACTGTGTTTTTGCATGTATTGAACTCCCCTAATTCGATGAGGCTGTTAAGAACTTTGTCGTTATGGGAACGACACATGAAGCAAGTTCTTAACTCCATAGGAGAGGATTATAAACTTCTCCAAGTCGAGAGTCCGACAGACAGTGGGAGTGTCGACCTTAACTCTGTTGAGACTTGCTTATGTGATTATGTCCTTTTGAAGGATCACTCAGTTTCATGGAGTGATAACTGCAAACGATGATGCGTTCATAATACATGACGGTGATTGTTACTAGAACTTCATCATTGAGATGTCCTGCGTGAGAACATTCCTAAATGGGAAAGAAAGTTTCCATAAACTTCCAAATTAGGAAATATCTCACAGGTCAATAACAAGATTCATTAATCCTTAGACTTGAGGTTCTGTAATGTCTCATATGATATAACTCTATAATCTTTGATATAGGCTCAAAAGGGTTTCGACTTATTGAAACCTGAACCACGGTCTATGTTGGGATTACACAAGTGGCATATGTAGAATTAGTAGAATCGACAAAGGACCTACACTTGTTGCAAGAACAAGAATGATCTCTTACTAATTTGAGTTGTTCGTAGTCCATTAAACTTAAACCCTTGGCCAAGGTGGATAAAAGATCAAGACATCAAGAAAATAGGGTTTTCTTAGTTTGAGGTCTAAATGTATATGAAACGAACTTAACTTTAAAGGTCAAGAATATTTAGGCTCTAAGAATATTCTCATGCCTTAGTTCTTGATTGAGAGATGAAGTTGTAGGAGGATCGTATTTAACAGTATGTTATTGACTGAAAGGTTCTTCGATTTATTTCGTTATTCCGCTAGGGCTCACACATCCATTGCTAGATTACGATAGTGTGATCTGTGAAGTGATTAATTAATTACTGTCACTGCTAATCGAATAATGAACCTAAAGGGTCATACACAAATGTTAGGACACGAGGGTTATGGTAGGATGTTAATATGATTAACGAATAATCAAATTGTTGATCGAAACGGAACAAGGATGGCGTGAGTAGCTGCCACGTGTCGAGCACACGTGGTTGCCACGTGTCACGCAGTCCACGTGGCTGCCACATGTCACGCACACGTGGCACGTACGTTTCTCCGGACGTGTAATTTTATTACACGTGAATTCTTTTCTAGATTTAATTAATTAAATTGTAATTAATTAATTTAAGTCTTTTAATTAATTTTAAATTAATTATTAAGATTTTATTTCTCAAGCTTAACACAATAAATAATTAATTGAGAATTAAATTATTTATTGAATCTTGACTTTTAGCTTTAGGAAAGTTGAAAAGTCTAACTTCCTATTGTAGGAGAGAGAAAGTTGATTCTTGCAAGACTTGGAGAATAAGTTAGGAACTTATTATTCCAATTAAATAATTAATTAGTGAGCAAGAAAACTAATCCCATTGGTTCTTGGAAACCCTAGGGGGTTCGAACCACATGAGTATAAATAAGGGGATTGGGGCTTTCTTATTCTTTAGACCAACACTCACGAAGTGTTAAGTTTTTTAGAAAAATAAAAGAAAAGTTTTCAAAGCAAAACCCTAGCCATTAACATAAGTTATAGAACTGGCATTCTCACTTGCTTGATTGTGTTCTAGGACTGGTATGGATACGCTTTGGAGGATCCCTGCTTTGGGATCTATCGAAGACCGTTCGAGGGACTTTCTGCTTGAAGGGTGTTTGTTAGGTGGTAACAACATCACAAGAAAGCATCAATTAAAGTGAGTTTCTTGCTATTCCTAACGTTACAGTACGAAAATTGCAAGACAATAATTAAACTTGTGGAAAATTTTTAAAATCCGCTGCGCACTCTTTCATGTTTTTCAACAAGTGGTATCAGAGCCACCTTACAACGTTCGTATTGTATCTTTACAGCTTTCTGAATTTTAACGAAAATTCTTGAATTTGAGTGTATGTTGTGTATTCATGATTTTAGTTTGAAATACGAAATTCCCGGATCAAAACTGTTTCTTAAAAATTTTGCGAAAATTATTTCCTGATTAATCTGGGTTTCAATTGTTTTAATTCAGATTGATTTGAACTATTTTAATTCGAAAATTAAATCTTGGAATTTGTGAAATTACAAAACGAAGTCGGAACGGGTCTAGCCGATCCGCCCGCGCAACGCCTAGGCGTGCCTGGCACGACCGCCCGCATCGTCCCGCCCACAATCGGGCGCTGCCTAGCAGCGCCTAGCACCGTCCGCGCACAGCTGTGCGGGACGTGCTAGGACGTCCTGCGCACACGGCCCCCGCGAGCCTCACTTAGGCATTCCGTAACCCCGTTTTTTTTTCGTTTCGTGTTTTTTGGTTTTCGTTAAAATCCCATTTTGTAAAATCATATTTTATTTTAAAATTTGATTTTAATTTTATAAAATTATTTATTTGAAATAATTATAAAATTTGGGATTTTAGTGAATTAAAGTCAGTTCTAATTTTTCGAGAAAATTACGAAAATCACTTTGAATTATTTATTTGACAAAATTTTAATTTTGAATTAATTGTTGTTTTGTCATAGTCCGGTGAATTCGATTTTGAATAAATTCTTGAATAATGAACTATATTCAAATTACTTAAGTTAGTTGTAACTTGAAGTCAAGGGAATTTTAAATTTAATTGGTAAATTTAAATTCAAGCGGAATCATGCTAGTTTAGGTGATCAGGGGTTAGTCTTATGTATGGGGGGAGTATTATAACAGCCCGGATTTTGAGACCAAGATAGACTAGGTAAGTAAAGGGCTAAGAGAAAAGCGTTATAGCCTCCATCCATCATGCATCTCATTTTATGTAAATTATGTGTCTTTATGTTCTGATTTATGATTAATACCTTATTATGAGAGTTATATCACTATTCATTCACCGAGCCTAAACCATCACATATTCCTCTTGAAACCGTAGAAAGTTAGATTCTATATTTTTCGAATTTATATCCTAGCATCTGATATTCAAAACCTACCTTGGAAATTGTTTGTCAAAAATTCCCTTTAGGTCCCTAGTCACTATTCATCCCTACCTGTAGAAATTTTTCGGGACATCTTTACCTATCATATATTGGGTTCAAAGGAATCCTTGAGAAATTTTATGAATTATGATTTCATTCTCAAACCGTAATTCTCATTGTAGCTTCCGTAGTAACCAAAACCGGCCAAAAACCCTACTTCAACCCTATTTTAGAGATTTTCGAAATTCAACGTTTTCCCTATCCAATATTATATAACCAAAACGATCCTTGGATTATTTTATGAATTTGAAGACCTTTTCCAAACCCTAGTTTAAACCCCAGCTCGTTCTATAAATTTTTCCTAAAGTACTATTCCCGCTGTAAAAACTAACTTTCAAACCGTATAACATTTAGTATCCAATATTATACTCAAAATAATCCTTAAATTATTTTTAAAATCATGAAAACTTTCTCCGAAATTAATTCTCATCCTAGCTTCGTTTTATATATTTTCTCATATTTTTCAAAATTACGAACGCTTACTACTTTAAATTTAGACGTTTAAACGTTAAGTGTTTATAACCATCGGACAGCTCTTTCGATTCTCTTTCTTTTGTAATTTTTCTCATTTCAAAATAAAATCTAGAGATTCTTCTATGATTTATTATTATTTTCACCCTATTTTAGAATTATTTTATTTTGACATAATTACTAGATAATATAAGAATACATAAGCACTTACCTCTCTATACACCTAGAAATACACATAGCCACCCTACAACAATACACCTAGCTACTCTACACTCCTACTTATTACCCTAAACTATAGGAAATTGCACTTAAGCCCCAAGATTATACCTATAAATACCCTAGAGAGCATTCACAAAATTCACACAAAAATTAACTCACTCTCTTCCTAGAAGCTCACGGCAGCAGCCCCCTTTCCTCACTAAGGTGTGTTTTTCTTTTATTATTTCATGCTTTATATATTGCCTTTAGTATAATATAGTTATAGCATGCTTATGATTAATTAAATTATTCTTTAGGAATTTTATTTTATGAAAAATATGCATAGTTGTTAGTTTTAAATAAAATATGCCTACATTATGAGTTTTATTTAATTAAATGCATGAATTATGATATGGTATAATATGAGTATGTGTTTAAATAATTATGATCTTGTTTGATTAAATTCATGCATAGAATAACTTATTTAGAATTAATTTTACGATTAAAGTTACATAAAGTGCTACATTGTAAGTTAATTATGTGTTATGAACTTAGGATTTATTAAATCTGATTATGAGCTAATTTGAACACCTTCATAAGCCTAAGAACACATTCATAATGTTCTTGATCAATTTTAAGTGCACGTGTGATAGTGTGTGTGTGTGTGTGTGTGTGAGTTCAATTTTATGTTATAAAGTGTTTAATTCATAAGAATTTGAATAGTAAATGTTTTTAATAGTAATTTTAACTTTTTGGTCAACATTTACATTAAATATTTCGAAAATAATCTGAAATTAATTATAAAATAAGTTTTGGAATTTCTAAAGAAGGATTTCATCCGAATTTTCCAAAAATCGGTAAGTTATGAAATAATTTCAAAATCTAAACTACATTGTCAAATTAAATCCTAGATTTGATATCTAATATTCTAATTAGGATTATAAGGTGATTAATAAATATTTGATTAGTTAAAGACTTTATAAAACCTAATTAATTAATTAAATTCCCTTAAACCATTAAAATTAGGAATTACCGGTAATTCTCTAATATGTTACCTATTATATACCTTATGTGATTATATGATTAGAATAATAAAAGCCTAGTTCTAAGTCAGTAGTAGTTATTGCTTTAGGCGACGGTAGGATCGAAGAGTGGAATCCCCACAATTCCACTTAAGTTTCATCAATAGGTGAGGGTTAAAACATTTTCAACTGGAATCATGTCTATATATGTATCTATTTATAAACTGATTACGAAACCTACCTACTATTTGATTCCCACCTATAAATATTATTACAGTACAATATACCTCTCTAAGAGGAAAATACTTTTAAGTCGAAATCAGGATCTTATCCGGACATTATATACTTTAGTCCTATTATTACTAAGAACTGATTCCCGACTAAGCAAGTAAATCATTATCTATTATTATTATGGGCCTCGACGCGTAGCTGTGTCTAGCAATTACCCGGATGGTATAGGGCCGAGGGTATTGATGGTGTCACAGACCGTCACCAACTCTTTGTTGTGTTTTAGCTGGAGGTTAGTTACTCCATGTCAAGAGATAGGGGAGACAACCTCCCGGGAACGTATTTCCCACTTATTACATTTATCGTCTCTAGGGTTTGATCCCCTATTGACACCACGGAGTAGCGGAGTTGTTATCATACTTGGTTTTATTAAAGTACCGGCGCCTTGATCAGCCCGGTACTATTTTACCAAATTTTTAATGAGTAAGGTTGGAGAGGCCTTACTTGCGGGCAATACAAAATCTCTTATTAAACGGTTCATACTTTGCAAATAATCTCCATACACCCCTATCCCTATTTCAAATTCATGAACCGTAACGTATTTTCCATATCCTATTGTTAACATTTTAGGACCGAGAATCTCTTGGTCATATATATATATATAAGTACTATACGTATATAGTAATACCACTTCACTTAGTCACTTTGACTAACCTCTCGCCTGTTTTCAAATGCATGATTTCAGGAAGCGAGGACATCGACACCTAGAGATATCTTGAAGCTATAGGTATCAAACATATTAGGTCAGCATTAGGTTAAGGACATTTAATCCTGATCATGTATATAACACAAATAAGCTGCCCTTATACATTATGCTACTCTACTACATTACCCCCTTACAATATTATTATGATGTACACTTTCTGTGTGATAATATGCTGCTTACTTGCAAATTTCAAATCTCTCTATCTTCCGCTGCATTTTACCTTATGCTTTACTTAAGTACCGTCTATACCGTTGGCCGTAGTATTTCTCGAGTGCTAGGTCTCACATCCACTCGAGCATAGTACGGTGCAGGACTTGTAGTGTTAGGGGGTGCTACATTTGTTGTCTTGTTCTTGAGCAAGAAATGAAGAAATGTGCAAGTGTGTGTATGTATGTATGTTTGATCGTGTATGAAGAAGGAAAGAAAAGGGGAAATTGCAACCAAGTCCTCATGGAATTTAAGTTATGCAATTAAGTATCCAATGCATAAGTTGTTATAATTAAGTCCACAAGTTATAATCAATTAGGTCTATAATTTAAATAAAGTTACAATTAGGATCAATTAGGCACAAATACGAATAATTAAACACTTAAACAGGCTCGGGAAAATTAATCATATACTTCACATAATTAAATTCGCGAAAGAAGGAATTATAAATTACTTAATTCACAAGAAGTCGAATTAAAAGAAGTTAAAGGTTACAAAAGGAATTAAATAAATCCTAAATCTTAGGACTCACATACGTGGTGCGCGTACCTGTATGGTCGAGAAATCGAGATGTCACAACCTCCTCCCCTTAAAAGAATCTGGTCCTCAGATTCACTGCTCGCCTGGAAACAACTCCGGATGAAATCTTTTCATCTTGTCCTCCGTTTCCCAAGTTACCTCTTCGGTCTTGTCACTTCTCCACAAAACCTTAACTAAGGGAATATGCCGTTTTCTTAACTATTGGAATTTTCGATCCAATATTTTAACCGGCTTTTGCACGAAAGTTAAATTCGGTTCAACTTCGGCTTCTTCAAGGGGAAGGATATCTGAATCATCGGGATTATACTTCCTCAACTGAGACACATGGAAAAAATTGTGAATCCCGGTTAGGTTTGGCAGTAGATCCAGTTGGTAAGCAACTTCTCCAACTTTCTCGAGAATCTCGAAAGGACCTAAGTATCGAGGGTTCAACTTCTCTCCTTGGCCAAATACGTGTCATTAAAGATCTAGTCGGTAAGATAAGAATATGTTCTTATCATGACTATAACGTGGTTATATAAGATGATTAGTCTTTCGTCATAGGGAATGGTGATTCCAATTATAACACGTTGATGATTTTCAATAGGATTGGAAACATCGAACTGGACCACTGAGATTATTTATTTTATACTGCTATCTAAAATGAATAAAATCTCAGGAAGCATTGTACTCTTAATCCTGATGATGTTTCGGATTTAGGCATGTAGTCTTAGTCACTGTATTATACTCGAAGTGAGGTCTCGGTAACGGGTGGCTAAAATATTTTGTATAATTTGGTGACAACATGAAATGTGCTAAAGAGTTATATTGATCGAGGAATCTGTGGCCTTTCTGGAAGGTAAAAGATATCCCTGAAATAGATTTGCAAAAGTTTGAATTAAGACTTTGGCCAAAGCACTTCGTGTGATACGTCACCGAAGTTGTATGTTGAATGTGTTTCACATATAGAGAATTTGAACTTAAGGCGAATGAATAAATTTCAGATTGAAGATGAAAAATAAATGATAGTAGTTGCAATTTATTTTTCATGGATATCTACACAGAGGAGTGAAATGCGAAATTATTCTAGATCGAGAAATTCGTGAATAATTTAATTAATTTTAGAGTGCAATAATATTTATTTAGTGGAAATAAATATTGGTAAACGGTAATTAATTATTATCATGAGATGATAATGTATTAATCCGTTTGGAGCTAAACTTAATTAGTCCTGCAGGTCCCCTTGCAAGCCCCAAATTGAAAAACCCAAAGAGAAAATATTAATAGGAGAAAGAGAAATGAATTTTCAAATTGTTTGAAAATGGCCAAGGAATTTATTTTAAGAAAATAAATTGAAGTTACAAAGAGTTGGAAGTGCTTGGAATTTTATTTTGGAGAAAATAAAATTTTCATCAAAAAAAAAAAAAAATCAGGTAACGTGGCAGGCCACGTCATCAGAGGCAGGTGATGTGGCACTGACTGGGCGCCAGGTGGCGCGACACGTGGACGACTGTGATCGCGCCACATCGGCATAAAGCAACGGTCCAGATTGGATCTAGACCGGGTCGGTTAAACAGACCAACGGGTCAGGGTCGGGTCAACGGGCCGGGTCAAATGAATAGGGTCGGACCGGATCGGACACTTGGCGTCACCAGGACTGGCCACGTGTAGAACCGGTTTGGCCAGACCGGACCAAGGCCAACAAACCCTAGTCGCGTGTATTTCACACGCGCCACCTTCAGGTGGCGTGTGCGGGCTCGTGAGGGGGAATTCCGGTGAGCGACCCGCGGTATTGGACTCGTGGTGATGAGACCTTCAATGTAGTGTCCTCGGTTTTTATGTCCAAGTTGCACACGCAAGTGGGGTGTGAAATTACTATTTTACCCTCGCTTTTTCCCCTATAAATAGGGACCTTGGGTCCTCATTTCTTTATACAAGTTAGGGAGAGGTTTTGGCTGAACTTTCGGCTTTGAAACTATATCCCTTTTCTCCTAGTTAATTCCGATTTATTTTGGAATTAATATTAATTAGGTGTTTATATAAAACGCCTAATTTCGGGATATTAAACCCTGAAAAGGGTTTTCTAGTTTAAAGTTTATTTTCTCTAAGTATTTAGAGAAATACTTTCGGAGCCCACACTCCGAGGGTTTCTCTGGGGTTATTGCAGGGAAGCTCTGCCGGTTTCACGAGGAGATCGGGTATCGAATTCATGGGAGGTGAATTCGGGAGCTGGAAAAATACCGTTGGATAGCTATGTTTGAAGTACGGTAATTTTTACAGTTGTATTATTTTAAGCATGATAAATTATATGCTCTTAAGTGTTAATTGCATGTTAGATATTTATCTGCTTAAGTGATTTAAAATTTATTATCAATTGCATGTATATACTTGAGTAGATCCGGCTAGTCTTCCGCTATTGTATTAAAATGTTTTAGAAATATTTTAATACTTGTATTATAATAAAAATGTTAAAATGTGGTCCCGGACTGCTACTGTTCTGGGCCCACCTCCCAGCAACAAGGACATCATCAATGAGGATCACAACAAACTTATCGAGGCACGGATGAAAAATCCTGTGCATCATATCCATAAAAGCTGCAGGGGTATTTTTAAACCAAACGGCATCGCTACAAACTCGAAATGCCCTTACCGAGTGTTAAATCATGTCTTAGGAACATTCTCTTCTCGGATTCGCAATTGATAGTACCCTTGTCGAAGATCAAGCTTGGAATAAACCTTTGATCCTTGTAGCAAGTCGAAAAGTTCTTCAATGTGAGGGAGAGGGTACTTGTTCTTAAATGTCATCCTGTTTAGCTCACGATAGTCGATGCACATTCTCAAAGTCCCATCTTTCTTCTTTATAAATAGAACCGGTGCACCCCACGACGAACAACTCGGTCGGATGTAACCATTAACAAGGAGCTCATCAAGCTGAGTTTTCAACTCCTTCAACTCGGCCGGAGCCATTCGGTATGGAGACTTCGAATAAGGCTCAGCTCCCCGGAAACAAGTCAATCACAAACTCAATTTCCCGCTCAAATCCAGAGTCTTAGGAAATACACCAAGAAAATCCTTAACAACCTCGGTTTCTTCGATCTTAGCATGATCCTTAGACTTGTTGAGAAGATAAGCCAGAAAACCCGTAGCCCCTTCACGAACCAACTTGTAAGCTTCAGTGAAAGAGAGAAGTGGTGCAGCTTCGAACCTTCACCAATAAACACTTCCAAATCCAAACAAACCTTCTTCTCAAAGTAGTCAACCTTAGCCCGGTGTAGGAAAAGTCAATCCATGCCCAAGATAGCCCTGTATCTCTCTATGGCCATCTTAATCAAGTTTGCTGGAAAAACACGGCTCTCGATGCTCACCGGAACCTCCTTAAGCACACAGCTCGACTCTAAGCTCCCTCCGAGAGAAGAACTAATAACAAAGCACGAAGAGGTACAAGCAACAAGCATAAGTAAAGAAGAAACCATACCACAAGAAAGAAAAGAGTGGGTAGCACCCGGATCAAATAATGTATGAATGTATATAATACCTTCCACCACGGCATTGGGATCAATATCGGCATCTTGTTCTTCACCTCCGATAGCATAAGCACGGGCCCGAATCAATAGCCATTGGCCCCCTTGTTGTGCTCCTGGTGGTGGCTCCGGAAAAGTATCAATCTTGTGGTCCGCTTTTCCACACCTCAAACATAAACCCAATCGGCATCGACAATTACGATAAGTGTGGGAAGGATGTCTACAATGAGTACAACCGGGTCTCTCTTGTTGTGGTGGTGGAGCCGATAATGCCGGTAGTGCTGGAGCTTTCCCCATAGATTTTTGCTTCTTGTCATTACCCTTGGGAGCTTGGATTTGTTAAAATCCGGGCCTTTTTCCCCCACCCGATCCTAAACCGGCATGAAACATTCTTGATTTGCTCTTTAAGATCTTAGCCTTAAAGGCTTTGTCCGTGGCCTTTGCCCATGTGCATATATTGGAGACCCCAATCACATCCTTAATTTCATACCGGAGAACATCCACAAATTGTAGAGCATTGAGTTCATCATCCCCGGTAATGTGAGAAGCATAGAGAGCCAACCGGTTGAATTTCAAGATATATTCATTAACAGTCCTCCTAACTTATTTTAAATCCAGAAACTCTCTAAGTCTTCGGGTCCTCACTGATATTAGTATGTAATTATTTTTGAATTCCCTTACAAATGTTTCCAAGTCAACTCATCCCCATTTTCTTGAAACTTAATACTCGTCGTGTTCCACCAATTTCAAGCCTCTCCTTGTAGTTGGAAAATGTGGAGATCAACCATCTCTTGCGGGTTGCATCGACACACACATAATATATCTTGTATCTTCGCGAGCTAGTTCTCAGCTAATACATCATTTCCACCATGGAATTGTGGTAGATGATAAGAACGGAAGTCCCTCCGAGCCTGAGATAATCCCCCTTCTTGAACAGGAGTAGGGGCAGGAGCCGAAGCTGGTGGTGGCGGTGGATTCTCTCGAAGCCTTCTTTCAACATAGTTCATGACTGCTTCCATGAAATTTTTGGGAGTAGCTTGTTGGTTTCTCCCCTGAGGAGTAGGAGAACGGTCACATTGACGGCGATGTCCTGGGGAACGATCACGGTCTCTTCAGGGAGGCATTCTGTAAAATAAAACATTGAAAATGCATGTTTGATCAATTTATGCCCATGACAAAGAATGCAACACTGAGATAGTTCACATAAACAAAAATTTAGCAAGTAAATGCAAGAGAACGTTGACAAGTTGTTCCTAAGCCATACAACCTAGACAGAGTCGACACTAGAACTCTGGTTTTGCAATCTGGAGCTCTGATACAACTTTAGGACATGACACCCGAGCCTGGGTTACCACATCCCCCGCACTAAGACCAAACTCATATACAAATATAGTCCGCATACAAGTTCAATCATAGCGAACAGAGACACGACACGAACCCTGGCTAGACGGGACTAACCCTGTACCAATAAATTAGAAAATCCAATAAGAGAAACAGGAATATAGCAGGAGTTTCAAAATATATACTCATATCTAGTCATTCATAGTATACCATCCACCAAGTCTTAGATACAACAATTACAGAATATAAGTATTCGATCTCAAGTTAATACAAATCAAAATAGATACATAAGTGTGTGGTACAGGACATGCATGTAACTTAGCTAGACTCGAAAATACAATAAACAATGTAGTTTCCCGCCTACCTACGCCTACAAAGAACCTGAGGGACAAAGAAGGGAGGGGTCAGTCTCTACTAGACTGAGTGAATAACATAAGTAATATATATGAAGCAGCAAAGATCATGCAAGCCATAATTCCATACAAGGTTTTCAAAGAGACAAGTGAAACACGGGATATCAATGTATGGAATTACAACTATCAAGTTTAAATCAGGATAGTGATCAGTAACTCAACGAGTGAGCATTTTCCAACCTTACTCCTTTAGTGTACAGAATAAATTATTAAGTGATCCTGCAAAAATTAGGTTTCACTTAATACAGGATTTAGTTCAGGGGCACAAATACTCCCTTTTCCTCCGGGTTGGTGTCTCGGGTAGCTAGCCCTTACCACCCAGGACAGGACAGGATGATCAATGGGTACATGAATCCCATTGATCGGAGCCCCTTCGATTCACCAAACCTCCTGGTGAATACCCGGGAAGTCCGAATTTGGTTGGGACTTAAGCAAGAGATAGCCGTCAACCTATGCTTTCTCGGTTCGCTCAATACACAAGCCCCTAGGCCGCAGGAAGTGCAAGATTCTCGCCAAAGTAGGACAAGAACAGGTTATATGTGCATTTTTTAAAACATTTGAAATCAAGTTATAATTATTTAATAGATTTTGGCCAAATCAACACATAAGAGGGTCGTTGGGTTTTTATATATATCCTAACAATTCCTACACAGCTGGCTCGTCGTCCTCCTGAGAACCCTCTGGACAAGAAAAATAGGATACTAGTGAAACTCGACTCAATATGAACCAAGTACGACGCATGACAACAGAATAAGGATGAAATGACATGATTATGAAGTTAAGTTATATCATGAAAAGTTCTTCTGCACAATTAATGTTCCACGCATGCTTTAACAAGAATCAAATCATGATAAGCTCATATAAGTCTCAATCAGGTATCAGAGAAAGCAACGGAGGGTAAATAAAGCATAAAACGAAGCAGAAGAAGCTAAACCGAAAAATAGGGCAGCGTCATGGCCACATCAGAAGCGGTCGCGGGCGCGGGTGCGAGGGCGCCAGGAAACGGCGTGGGCTCAACGGACTAGCAGGGAAACTTACTGATGACATGCCATCGTGGCCGTACCCAAAAAACAACTAAAACACGTCACGGGCACGACGGAGTGGCAGAAACACCCACTGGACTAACATCGCGATCGTGCCAGAAAACGTCACGGGTGCGACAGGGGTCTAATAGCACCTCCTGACCTGGTATCGCAGCCGTGCCCGTTTTTAGTTAAAAAGCGTCATGGGTGCTACGGACATCCAGAAGCCAAATCCGTATCAGTGGCGCGGCCCCACCAGAAAACAGTTTAAAAGGTGTCACGGCCACAACAGCTCAGGAGCGAAAAGAGTAGAACAAGGGATGGTGAAAAACATATCCCCAATCCAAAACCACATGACCCAAAGGCAAGAAAACAACAAGAATACATGCTTTAATCCCATCAAAATTCATCAAGAAACCCTTAATATAACAATGATCATCCATGTTCCAAGTTCCATGAAACTCAAGTTAGAGATGAACACAATAGCTCATAATCATTATATATAATTTATATAATTTCATGGGTTCCATATAAATCAATTAACCCTAATAATTTCTCAAAGTTCATCAAATATACAGATATACACCTTACCTTAAAGTTGGAGATAAATAAGGGGAAAGAAGATAAGAGTGTGTAGGTTTGATTCCTTGTTGAAAATAAATGAAAAATCTTGGGCTTGAGCTTCCTTGAACCAACCGAATGAGAGGGGGAGAGAGAGGATCTTGTTGTCTTGTTCTTGAGCAAGAAATGAAGAAATGTGCAAGTGTGTGTATGTATGTGTGTTTGATCGTGTATGAAGAGGGAAAGAAAAGGGAAAATTGCAAACAAGTCCTCAAGGAATTTAAGTTATCCAATTAAGTATCCAATGCACAAGTTGTTAGGAATAGTGCCCTAGAAAGCCGATTGTATATCCGCTTTGTGCTTTTCCTTATTGTAATCACAGACAATCTTTGAATAAAATAACGAATTGAGGCAACACTTCTTTATGTGCTCTTGTTTGGTATGCGTTTACTTTAGCGGTGCATGTATGAGAACTCCCCTAATCCTGATGACTTTAGGACTCTACCATTTAGGTGAAATGGTTCATGAAACGAGCCCTGTATCACATAAGTCATGTAACGCCCCAGTTTTTCAATTATGTATTTCATGATATTTGTGAATTATTTGATCAAGTGTTTACATGAAATTTTATCATCTTGCAATTTATGGCATGATTATATTTAATTGATTTGCGTCATTTAATTTTCTTGATTTGAATACTTGCAATTATGATTTAAGTTATGACTTCGTGAATTCAATTTCGTGAGTGTGTAATTAATTCTCCAAGCATGATTTAAGTGATTTAGCATAACATATATATATATTCAACTCCATTTCATCATATTCTTTTAGAGCTATATATATATGTGTTTATATAATCATCAACCATGCATGCCAAGTTGAAGCATCCCTAACTTGTAAATTCCTAAGAGGTAAGGGCTTGTGTGCAAATAACTTTTAATTAGCAAGACTTTTCTCCCCACTTGAATTATATAATGTATACATACATATATACATATCCATATATATATCTTGACTCATGAAAATATCTTATCCTTCCCCCACATTTCATTTATCCATTTTTCATCTAAGATTTCACACACTCACACACACTCAATCTCGTTCAAAACACCATGGAAGAGGAGGAGGAGATTTCATCATTTCTAGCTTGGTTTCAAGGGGAACTTGCATACTTTGAAGCATCATCATCATCATCACTCCATCATTTCTTCTCCTTTCTTTCATTCAAGGTAGAGTTTGAGACTTTGTTGAATTCTTGATGTTATGGTTGAAGAAGGGTTTGAGATTTATAATGCAATTCCTTGGTTATTTGTGATTAGAAGCATGATCTTGATCTTTATACTCCAAAGCTTGCATGAATTCATGAATAATGTGAGACTTAGATATCATGATATATATGGGATTTTGATGATGAATTCTTGATGATTTGATGCATGTTTCCTTGGATTATATGATGATTAATGGATATATATGATCATATACATGCTATATGTTGGTTTTGAACTAGTTTCATACATTTATAACTTGGGTTCATGAAGTGTGAAGCATGATTGATCATTTGACTTCATATTAGTTTCATGGATGAATTCTTGATGAGCTATGCATGTTTCATTGAATTAAATGGTGGCTAATTGATATATGTGAGATATATTCATGATATATGATAGTTTTGGGGTGAATTCTTGCCTTGGTTTGATGTGGGAAGGCTTGGGAGCCAATTCCCGTAGTTTTGCCCTGTTTTGCCTTGTTTTCTTCTGCTGCGTACAGTTGACACGGGGGTGTCAACCTTGCCTTGTTCCGCGTGACACGGGGGTGCAGGTTGGTTGGATTTTCTGTACCGTGACACGGGGGTGTCACGGTTTGCCTTGTAATGGTGACACGGGCGTGTCACTTTCCTGCATTTTGTCCAACTTCGGACGAACGCCATTTTCACCTCGGTTTGAATTAGAAGGCGTGCCATATAGCGTTGGAAAGGTCTATGTGTCTAATTTCATATCCAACAAACAAAACTCGATTCCCACTTCTAGAATTTAAGATATTCCAGTTTTCCCACAACATGTACATTTCCAAAAATTGTCGGTTTTGGCCAAACTTCACCAAAACCTTTCTTATTGCATTCCTTTCACTCTCTTGGCTCCCATATGTGAATTATATGTTGTATATACTTGATTAATTGATAAGCATGCTCTTACTTGACACTTCTTGGTACGTAATTGCTCAAACTTTATTGTGTAATTCCATGCCCTATATGAATTGAACTTGAAATGATTGAATGATATGAATATGTGACTCCTTGAGATTTATTTCATCTCTTAGATATTGATTGGTTCTCTTACATGCTAAGTGTCACTTGATTGCTAGTTTTACTTATTTACATGAGCATTGCCGTGCGTCATACTTGGTTTCATATTGAGTCTTGTCCCACGAGTTCACGTTATTTCCTTTCTTGTCCAGTTTTTCTCCAGGGCGGAGATCATTGATCGTTGGGCACTTTCTTGTATCCTTGTCTTGTTCTGTCGCTCGTCAGGTGAGGTTTGAATTCTAGATATATATAGAATCCTTATAACCCTTATATGATTTTCGGCCCAAAACGTATCTATATATATCTATAGTTTTCGAATCTTATAATTTTCAAATGATTTCACGAAAATGGATTGATTGATTGATTGGTTGATCGATTGACGGATTGTCTTTGGCGAGTAACTATTGTCCACGTTGGGCCCGAGGGTAGTGTATTGAGCCAACCGGGAAAGCAAGGGCTGACGGGTAACTCTTGCACTATCCTCACCATTGTGGGATCACCTCTGAATCCACCAGGAGGTTTGGTGGAGGAAGAAATCCCGTGCGTGGGAGTCATGTTCCCGACGTACACCGTGATTGGATGGTTGGGTCTTGCAAGCCCGCCATCACCCGGAGGAAGAAGGAGTTATTGATTGAAATTGCTAATTGTGCACTAAGTTCTATTGCTTGATCACTTAATTAATTATAACTGAATTATTGTACACTGTTGGAGAAAGGTTGGAGATTTTCCCTCACTCGCCGGGCCACTGATTGAATTGAATTAAATTGAGTGTATTGTTAAATTGATTAGTTGTAATCTCGGGCGAGTTATCTTTTACTATTAAACTTATATTGTTTCTATTTTACGAACCCTTACCCGAGATTATGGCTTGCATGTTACTTGCGCGAATATTTATTTATAAACCCCTCACTCAGTCTGTGGTAGACTGACACCTCACACTTTTCAGGTACTGTCAGTGGCGTGCTAGGCGGGAGTCCGAGTCGTGTCCAGTGTTCGAGTTGAGTCTAGCATTGCATTTTCATGTTCTTGGTATTTTCGGCTTATCATGTTAGTGGTTTTGGGTTATTTATA
Source organism: Lantana camara (assembly GCA_037501455.1). Classification (NCBI taxonomy): domain Eukaryota; kingdom Viridiplantae; phylum Streptophyta; class Magnoliopsida; order Lamiales; family Verbenaceae; genus Lantana; species Lantana camara. Next base: position 59,493,596 of record CM074857.1, on the reverse strand, counting down.
CATGTATGATGTATAGGAGATGATAATGTATTGATAAGTGTTGGTACCTACTATTATATAAATGTTGGTATCTATAAGTAAATATGTAAATATGGTACCTATAAGTATTGATTGCTATTGCTTCCGTTTTTATTGTTCTGAATTGTTTATTGGTAGTATTTGAGGGTACCCGCCTAGCTTTTGAGTTTTTTTTTTTATTGTCACCCGTTCGCCATGAGTCCGGTTCATATATGGACTACCCATTTCATGTGTGAGCTAGACTCATGGTGCGGGGGTGTGGCATCTCAGCGTTCCGGGTGCTACATCTTAGGTGGTATCAGAGCCCGGTTGCAAAACCGCGGTTCTAGCGTCGAGTCGTGTCATGTCTAGGTCGAACGGCATAGGATTATTTGATAATTGCGAGTCTTGCATCTTATTTGGAACTACTTGAACTTATTTGAATTTATTTGAACTTACCTGAACATCTTTGAGCTACTTGATGACTTGTGCATGACATTGATTTATGTTACTACTTGATGATTAATTGATCTTCTATGACTTGGAATTTATATGTTTGATGTGTTTTCTTTAATTTAGTTGAATTAATTATTGCGTTCTGTAACAAATATGTGGTTAAATGCTAATTATGTGACATGAGCATGTACTAACAGCATGCATTTAGCTTTGAACTAATTTGGAGTTATAGGTTATGAAGATTATATCAAACCACGCCCAATTTCTACAACAACTTCAATCTACCCCAAGTTCTTTTCTTTTGCTTTGAAGTTGTAAGGAATGCACCGGGGAACTTCATACAAGAAAATCAAGAGTCATGGATTGCTCTAGTTGGGTTATACTTCAAGTGTTAAGATTTGGGAAGTGAAGGGCCAAAGGTGGGAGTAACTTTCAAGCTCTAATGAAGTTGGTAGATATTTAACGGGATAGTGGTAGGGCGTGATGCCTACAACTTGCAAGATTAATACTCACACGCCTGTATTGCAAAAGTCTTTTCAACGGGAATCCGTAGGATCATTTCATTCAAGAGCAAAACTGAAGAAAACCTCTAGAGTGTTTTAAGGTTCGAGGTCTCAATCAACAGGGGGCCTCGCGGATACTAGGGACTTAGGGTTCGGAGTTGAAAGCAAGTTGAGGATTTTCCACTATTAGAATCGAAAATCAAGTTGTGGGATGACCTACGAGCTTTAGGTAATTGGAAGAAGTTCAAAGAGGTGGAGTTGGGGTAGATGATGCTAGGTTATCATAAGACTAATACATACACCATGCCACATCGAAAGTTAAGTTAGTTAACCAAACTCAACGGGGTTGTGCAAACCGAGGGATGGAACGAAGGGAATCTTGGAGGAGGTTAGATCGATGAAGAAGAATGAAGAGATTAAGAAAAAGGGGAATTGAAGTCGCTACGGATTTTGAGTAAGGAAGAAGTTGAATTGGAAGATATGGAGCAAAAATGGAAACGGTGAAAGAGGGTAACGAGCTTATAGAAGGAAACTATATGCTTGAGTGTAAGCAATTGGAGGGTGAGTTCGTTCGACTATTTAAACTTATACAAATTAAATCGAGGATTTCGATTGAGGTGATAACTAGGTGAAGACTTCGGATAACAATTAGAGACTACTTTTCGAAAGAGGGCTAGTTATCAATTTCACGGAAGTAGAAGCGTTGGAGTTCAAGAATCATAATTTGATCACCAAGTTATACGAGTCGAGATAAGGAAGCTTTGAACAAGAAGATATTCAAGGTGAAGGCTCGAACCACACTTAGAATCTATAATTGGAAGGAATACTTGGGGACAGAATTGAGTTCAAGAAATTTCAATCCTCGAGTGATGGAAACGTACGGGTTGATGTTGGGGATTTTGAAGAAAATTGGAAGACCGTGGGTAACAAGGAATAACCAACAAATTCGAGGCAAGCTTGTAATTCAACAAAACAAAGAACAAGTGCTAAGTTAAAGGATGCAGCTACGGTGACAGGTCCAAAGCATTCATGGCACGTGCATCATACGTTATTTCAATTATTTAAATTCCTTTATTTATATGTGCATCTCTATTTGAGCTTAATTGTCTGATGTGTTGCATCTTTAATTGTTTATAAGTGTAATACGTGCATCGACATCTTAACCCAACATGCATTTTAAGTGTTTTCTTGATAGAAAATCTCTCCACCTCATCTATCAAGCATTACTTCAACCGAGACACAACTGAAGTATGATACGGAAAGAATTGGGTTGCAAAGTGAGGAAAAAAAAAGGGATGAATTAGGAGATTGAGATGCTTGATGACCTCCAAGGTCAGGATGAAGATATTTAGGAAATGATTTTAGAAAGGGTGAAAGCTCCAAGAAATGGAATGGATATTCAAGAAATGAGGAAGGATTCAGTGTTCGTGGGATTTCCAATTGAGATAGAGAAATATTTCGGGAATGAGATCGAGAGTTAGAGGTATTTCAAGAGAATTAGAAAGAAGAGAAGCTTGGATTTGAGAAAGGGTAGAACTAGTTCTAGAAGTTAGATAGAAAATATTCCTATTTTCTTAAGGGGGAGAGCCGGTCGGGGAACAACTTAAAGTCGATGTTTGAATCTCACTTGGGAGAGTTGAAACTTCAAGGAAATGGTTCTTTCGGAAACTCCCTATCGGAACTAGGTGAATGAAGTCTTCAATAGTTTAAATCTCGTGCGCCTAGAGTTCTCAAATGGAGATTTTTAAAAGCCATAAGGAGGCATATCTTGAGCCGAGTTGAAATTGAAACAAATCTGAGGAGAAATGGGAGAGATCATGATTTTTATAAGTTGAGTAAGTTTACTTTGATCAAAGGTGAGAATTTTTCAAGGAAAGCGACTGTCATTCAAGATTTGCATGAAATGACCAATGAGGTGCGACACTATTACCATGGTATAAGATAAAAATAACTCGACGGGAACATTCTTTATCGCAAGGGATCACCTGAGAGTTACTTGAACCGGGAATATTTTGAAGGATAAAAGGTAGACCTCGAGTCATCAAATAATTAGTCCGGGCAGCGGAGGAGGTCAACTATAATTGGTAAAAAGAATGGGTGGTCGGATTACTACCAAGTGCATACTCAAGAATTGAATCTTCGAACCGTGGTGGTAGAAAGGTTAGAAAATTTGACTGCGGGATGGAGATGGAGTAATTATTGGGGTACATACTGACATCAGGCATCCGAGGAATGGCATTTTGGTTAGAAGGGATTCTGATCAAACAATCAAGTATTAAATCAAGTCGCTGCCATTGAAGTTTCTAAGACCATGGTGAATGGTACACCTAATCATGCATATCATGTGTAATATACATTTTATTATCAACCGTATGGTTCTTTGTCTTTATTAATTGCTTTTGTAAAACTAGGTGGTATATTTGATTTCCTTCACTTGTTCTTTACGTGAAGTTCTGTATGAATGTTTAATTAAGTGTTCTCTTGGAATCCTTGCTTGTGTGAGAGTCGGGGTACTCTCCTTAGTTGTTTGAGAGACGGGGAGCTCTCACTACGTGTTAGAGAGACGGGGTTCTCTCTTTACTTGCTAGAGAGACGGGGTTCTCTCATTTCTTGTTCGAGAGACGGGGTTCTCTCATTTCTTGTGGAGAGACGGGGCTCTCTCGTTACTTGTTTGAGAGACGGGGCTCTCTCACCGCTTGTTTTAAAGTTTTAGAACTCGAGTATGGACCTGGGGACCAGGTCCTCTTAAGGGGGAGAGAGTTGTAACGCCCCAGTTTTTCAATTATGTATTTCATGATATTTGTGAATTATTTGATCAAGTGTTTACATGAAATTTTATCATCTTGCAATTTATGGCATGATTATATTTAATTGATTTGCGTCATTTAATTTTCTTGATTTGAATACTTGCAATTATGATTTAAGTTATGACTTCGTGAATTCAATTTCGTGAGTGTGTAATTAATTCTCCAAGCATGATTTAAGTGATTTAGCATAACATATATATATATTCAACTCCATTTCATCATATTCTTTTAGAGCTATATATATATGTGTTTATATAATCATCAACCATGCATGCCAAGTTGAAGCATCCCTAACTTGTAAATTCCTAAGAGGTAAGGGCTTGTGTGCAAATAACTTTTAATTAGCAAGACTTTTCTCCCCACTTGAATTATATAATGTATACATACATATATACATATCTATATATATATCTTGACTCATGAAAATATCTTATCCTTCCCCCACATTTCATTTATCCATTTTTCATCTAAGATTTCACACACTCACACACACTCAATCTCGTTCAAAACACCATGGAAGAGGAGGAGGAGATTTCATCATTTCTAGCTTGGTTTCAAGGGGAACTTGCATACTTTGAAGCATCATCATCATCATCACTCCATCATTTCTTCTCCTTTCTTTCATTCAAGGTAGAGTTTGAGACTTTGTTGAATTCTTGATGTTATGGTTGAAGAAGGGTTTGAGATTTATAATGCAATTCCTTGGTTATTTGTGATTAGAAGCATGATCTTGATCTTTATACTCCAAAGCTTGCATGAATTCATGAATAATGTGAGACTTAGATATCATGATATATATGGGATTTTGATGATGAATTCTTGATGATTTGATGCATGTTTCCTTGGATTATATGATGATTAATGGATATATATGATCATATACATGCTATATGTTGGTTTTGAACTAGTTTCATACATTTATAACTTGGGTTCATGAAGTGTGAAGCATGATTGATCATTTGACTTCATATTAGTTTCATGGATGAATTCTTGATGAGCTATGCATGTTTCATTGAATTAAATGGTGGCTAATTGATATATGTGAGATATATTCATGATATATGATAGTTTTGGGGTGAATTCTTGCCTTGGTTTGATGTGGGAAGGCTTGGGAGCCAATTCCCGTAGTTTTGCCCTGTTTTGCCTTGTTTTCTTCTGCTGCGTACAGTTGACACGGGGGTGTCAACCTTGCCTTGTTCCGCGTGACACGGGGGTGCAGGTTGGTTGGATTTTCTGTACCGTGACACGGGGGTGTCACGGTTTGCCTTGTAATGGTGACACGGGCGTGTCACTTTCCTGCATTTTGTCCAACTTCGGACGAACGCCATTTTCACCTCGGTTTGAATTAGAAGGCGTGCCATATAGCGTTGGAAAGGTCTATGTGTCTAATTTCATATCCAACAAACAAAACTCGATTCCCACTTCTAGAATTTAAGATATTCCAGTTTTCCCACAACATGTACATTTCCAAAAATTGTCGGTTTTGGCCAAACTTCACCAAAACCTTTCTTATTGCATTCCTTTCACTCTCTTGGCTCCCATATGTGAATTATATGTTGTATATACTTGATTAATTGATAAGCATGCTCTTACTTGACACTTCTTGGTACGTAATTGCTCAAACTTTATTGTGTAATTCCATGCCCTATATGAATTGAACTTGAAATGATTGAATGATATGAATATGTGACTCCTTGAGATTTATTTCATCTCTTAGATATTGATTGGTTCTCTTACATGCTAAGTGTCACTTGATTGCTAGTTTTACTTATTTACATGAGCATTGCCGTGCGTCATACTTGGTTTCATATTGAGTCTTGTCCCACGAGTTCACGTTATTTCCTTTCTTGTCCAGTTTTTCTCCAGGGCGGAGATCATTGATCGTTGGGCACTTTCTTGTATCCTTGTCTTGTTCTGTCGCTCGTCAGGTGAGGTTTGAATTCTAGATATATATAGAATCCTTATAACCCTTATGTGATTTTCGGCCCAAAACGTATCTATATATATCTATAGTTTTCGAATCTTATAATTTTCAAATGATTTCACGAAAATGGATTGATTGATTGATTGGTTGATCGATTGACGGATTGTCTTTGGCGAGTAACTATTGTTCACGTTGGGCCCGAGGGTAGTGTATTGAGCCAACCGGGAAAGCAAGGGCTGACGGGTAACTCTTGCACTATCCTCACCATTGTGGGATCACCTCTGAATCCACCAGGAGGTTTGGTGGAGGAAGAAATCCCGTGCGTGGGAGTCATGTTCCCGACGTACACCGTGATTGGATGGTTGGGTCTTGCAAGCCCGCCATCACCCGGAGGAAGAAGGAGTTATTGATTGAAATTGCTAATTGTGCACTAAGTTCTATTGCTTGATCACTTAATTAATTATAACTGAATTATTGTACACTGTTGGAGAAAGGTTGGAGATTTTCCCTCACTCGCCGGGCCACTGATTGAATTGAATTAAATTGAGTGTATTGTTAAATTGATTAGTTGTAATCTCGGGCGAGTTATCTTTTACTATTAAACTTATATTGTTTCTATTTTACGAACCCTTACCCGAGATTATGGCTTGCATGTTACTTGCGCGAATATTTATTTATAAACCCCTCACTCAGTCTGTGGTAGACTGACACCTCACACTTTTCAGGTACTGTCAGTGGCGTGCTAGGCGGGAGTCCGAGTCGTGTCCAGTGTTCGAGTTGAGTCTAGCATTGCATTTTCATGTTCTTGGTATTTTCGGCTTATCATGTTAGTGGTTTTGGGTTATTTATACATGTATGATGTATAGGAGATGATAATGTATTGATAAGTGTTGGTACCTACTATTATATAAATGTTGGTATCTATAAGTAAATATGTAAATATGGTACCTATAAGTATTGATTGCTATTGCTTCCGTTTTTATTGTTCTGAATTGTTTATTGGTAGTATTTGAGGGTACCCGCCTAGCTTTTGAGTTTTTTTTTTTATTGTCACCCGTTCGCCATGAGTCCGGTTCATATATGGACTACCCATTTCATGTGTGAGCTAGACTCATGGTGCGGGGGTGTGGCATCTCAGCGTTCCGGGTGCTACAAGTCATAATTAGTAAAATACTCCAAGCCGATGAGTCCTACAGACAGTGGGAGTGTCAACCTGACTCCTCTAAGGCTTGCTTGTGGGATCACGCCCTTAAGAAGGACCACCTTGTTTCATGGAGGTGCAAAGTGTATAGTTGATACGTGCGTGATACATGAGGGTGCTTACTTTAATAAGTAAGTTCACTGAGGTGCCCCGTGTGAGAACATTCCTAAATGGGAAAGGAAGTTTCTATTTCAGGAAATGGAAACTTCCAGATTAGGAAATATCTCACGAGTCATTGATGTGATTAATTGATCCTTAGACTTGAGGTTCCTTGTCACTTTATGAGTTAACTCTGTAGTCTTAGGTATAAGCTTTAAAGGGTGTCGCCTTAGACAGCTGATTCAAGGCTTATGCTGGGGCTGCACAAGTGACTCATGAAAGTGAATGAGAATCAAGAAAGGACCTACACTTGCATTTGCAAGGTGATCTCTTATTGTGTAAGTCATTCATATGCCATATGGAGTCCTTGGCCAAGGCAGTAGATCAAGACATCAAGAAAAGGGTTTCTTGGATTGAGATCAAATGGATATGAAATGCACTTAGCTTTAAGACCGGATTATTAGGGTTCTGATTATTCCCTTGCCCTAGATCTTGGTTGAGAGATAGTAAGTAGGAGGATTGTATCTCACATGAATCAATGACTTAAAGGTTCTGTCGAATCCGAACATTCCAATTCAGCTAGGGGTTAAACACCTGTTGCTAGACTATGGTCGTTTAATCTGTGGACTGATTAATTAATTAGTGAATTAATTAATTGGGGTCACTGCTAATTGAATTGAGAACCTAGAGGGTCACACACAACAACTTGGTTACATGAGTTGAGGCTTGAAAATGATTAAACGAGTTAATCGGGCCAAGAGGGTTCCACACGTGTGAAATCACACGTGTGTATATATATATTATATATATATATTAAATAATTAATTAGTTAATTATTTAATAGACTTTGGTTTAATTTTGAATTAAGAAGAAAGTCTAATTTTGGAGAAAATAATCTAGTTAATTAATTATGAATTAATTAATTAGATAAAAATAAGTTATTTATTTTATAATAAATAAAGTATAAAATTATCCAAAAATAGTTTGGATATTTTTAGCTCTCTTAAAAGTTGACTTGAATTAGAATTCAAAGTCAAAGTTGGAAAATACTTGATGATCAAGTAATAGGAGAGAGAGGGACCAAATCCTTTGTCCATTAGGACTAGGTTCGGCCGCCCCTCCCCTTTCCTATATATAGGGGAGCTCATGCTCCCGTTTAGAGCTAATAGACAATTCTTGGTTCATGTGTTGAACACCTTCCTTTCTCCAAGATTAAATTAAACCCTAGGTTAAGCCTAAACACTAACTAGAGAACTAGCATCCTTACTAGTTAGATTGTGATCAAGTTGGTGGACTTTCTCTAGAGACTTCAAGTTAGAAGTTTGAAGATTCGAGCTTTACCAAAGGAGAGGGGATCAAGCCGCGAGAAGAGCGTTCTTGGGTGGCTTGAAACGCTTCAAGAAAGAACAAAAGAAAAGTAAGTTTTCTGTCTTTACGAATTTGGTTACACGATTGCGAGTCCTAGATCCTTTTGTTGGAAAAATTTTTAAATTCCGCTGCTTTCTGATTCGTGTTTTCCAACACAAGTTGTTATAATTAAGTCCACAAGTTATAATCAATTAGGTCTATAATTTAAATAAAGTTACAATTAGGATCGATTAGGCACAAATACGAATAATTAAAAACTTAAACATGCTCGGGAAAATTAATCATATACTGCACATAATCAAATTCACGATAGAAGGAATTATAAATCACTTAATTCACAAGAAGTTGAATTAAAAGAAGTAAATCACGCAATTAAGGTACCAAAAGGAATTAAATAAATCCTAAATCTCAAAACTCACACGCATGGTGCGCGTACCTGTACGGTCGAGAAATCAGGGTGTTACAAGGGCACTATTCCTAACACCTTTCAGTCAATGACATAATGTAGAGTACGATCCTTCTACAATCCTATCTCTCGATTAAGATATAGAGCATGGGAATATAGAGAGCCCTATTGATCTTAATCTTAAAACAAAGTGACCTTCATATTCCATTGGATCTCAATCTAAGAAAATCCCATTTTGTTGATGTCTTGATCTAACTACCTTACAAAAGGATTTTGGGATGGAATATTAATGACTTGTGTAATAAGAGATTATCTTGCTTACAGCAAGTGTAGGTCCTTTATTGATTCTGGCAATTCGCATATACCACTTGTGTAATCCCAACATAGGCCGAAATTCAGGTTCTATATGGGGAGCTCTTTTGAGACTATATCCAAGATTACAGAGTTAACTCATATGAGACAATGTGGAATATCAAGTCTAAGGATTAATTCCTCACGTCATTGACATGTGAGATATTTTCTAATCTGGAGGTTCTTGTAACATCCTTTCCCATTTAGGATTCTTCTCACGCGGGACACCTCAGTGATACAGTTCTTGTAACGATCACCCTTATGGATTACGCACGCATCATCTTATGTAGTTTACACCCCATAAAACTATATGATCCTTCTTAAGGACATAATCACATAAGCAAGTCTCAACAGAGTCAAGGTCGACACTCCCACTGTCTGTCGGACTCATCGATTTGGAGAAGTTTCTAATCCTCGCCTATGGAGTTAAGACCTTGTTTCATATGTCGTTCTCATAAGGACAAAGTTCTTAACGGCCTCATCGGATTATGGGAGTTCTAATACATGAACACGTAATGGAAACAAACAAAAGTGTTCGCATGTGATTATAATCATTCGTATATTATTTCAAAGATTATATGTGATATAAGGAAAGTCCCAAAACATACCAGCTTTCTAGGGTATTATTCCCAACAATCTCCCACTTGTTCGTAAAAGACATTTAGGTCTACTCTAAGTTCCATCTTCTCAAGATGTATTTTGAGAGTGTCATTGACTTTGGGCATTTCCAAAGTGGATCTACTACATTCTCTGCTCATGTGAATGCTTCTAATTTGCACATAATTAAGGAAACACTATTTCCTTATTCACGCGATTCATAATCAAGCGTCTGGTCTCTTGATGAGGTCTTGGTTCTCTTACTTGAGCAATCTTCCATTTAATCATACAATATGATAATGAAGTTGTTTCATGTTAGGAACGTCATCTATATATTAGATGAAGTTTCTTACCCAAACACGTAAGTTAGCGGTATTCAATAGGGCTAAGTATTCAACCTTATAGTCGAATCTACAGTGCCTCTCTATTGGAACCCTTTCCAAAGCACTGTTCTGCCATTGAGGCAGAATATGTATCCTATTATAGATCAATAATTCCATGTTACGATGCAATGATTATATCAAAATATCCTTTAATGACAAGACCTTGCTGGGCTCTTAAAATATACCCTCATTTCTTCTCAAGTACTTCGAGGGTAATTTTATAGCAGTCCAGTGACCTTCCCAAGGTTACATTAGAATCGGCCCATCATGCTATCTGGTAAACCATATGTTGTCGAGTACATACTTTGTATACATTATGCATCATTTGGTTAAAAGGGTTTTGGACATTCTAACTTTCTACAAGCTATTTTAGGACACATCCTCTTCAAAATAGATGTTCCTTTGTCCTTTGGAATTTTCTATAGGAATCTTTCATACTAAACCACTTTAGTACGTCGTCTATGCACCTCGATTGTGATAATACTAATATTCTCTTAGATCTATCCCCATAGATTTTTGTCTCAAGAATGTAGGAACTATCACCAAGATCTTTCATCTCAAACTGGTTCCTAACCAGGCATTGGTAACTTTTATGTCATAAGTGTTGGAAAACACGAATCAGAAAGCAGCGGAATTTAAAAAATTTCCCAATAAAAGGACCTTGGACTCGCAATCGTGTAACCAAATTCATAGAGATAGAAAACTTACTTTTCTTTTATTCTTTCTTGAAGCTTTTCAAGCCACCCAAGAACGCTCTTCTCGCGGCTTGAATCCCTCTCCTTGGTAAAGCTCGAATCTTCAAACTTCTAACTTGAAGCTCTCTAGAGATAGTCCACCAACTTGATCACAATCTAACTAGTAAGGATGCTAGTTCTCTAGTTAGTGTTTAGGCTTAACCTAGGGTTTATTTGATCTTGGAGAAAGGAAGGTGTTCAACACATGAACCAAAAGAATTGCCAATTACTCTCTAAGGGCTCCCCTATATATAGGAAAGGGGAGGGGCGGCCGAAATCCTTGTCCTCATAGGCTAGGGTTTTGGTCCCTCTCTCCTATTACTTGATCTTCAAGTAACTATCAACTTTGACTTTGAATTCTAATTCAAATCAACTTTTAAGAGAGCTAAAAATATCCAAACTATTTTTGGATAATTTTACACTTTATTTATTATAAAATAAATAACTTATTTTTATCTAATTAATTAATTCATAATTAATTAACTAGATTATTTTCTCCAAAATCAGACTTTCTTTTTAATTCAAAATTAAACCAAAGTCTATTAAATAATTAACACATTTAATTATTTAATATATATATACAATATATATATTCACACGTGTGGGACACGTGTCACAAGGACACGTGTCACTCACGTGACCCACACGTGTGGTTTCACACGTGTGGAACCCCTTAGGCCCGATTAACTCGTTTAATCATTTTCAAGCCTCAACTCATGTAACCAAGTTGAACGAAAACACGAAACGAAAGCCCGGATCGCGATGAACACGCGAAACCCCGCGCGCGAAGGAGTCGCGCGTGCGGGCTTCGCGCGCCACCCTCCCGCAACCGCGTGGGAGGTCCTCCCTAGGCGCGTCCGCCCATCATCGCCCAGGGCTGGCCGGAACAGACCGGCCAGTCGCCCGTACGCCGTCCGCCCGTCGCCGCCCAGGCCTGGCCGGGACAGACCGGCCAGTCGCCCAGCACCTCCCGCACGCCTGTGCTAGGCGCGCCCGCCCAGGGCGGCCGAGACTGGCCGCCCAATACCCGGCAGGAGCTGCGCGCTCCAGCGCGCGCACACGCCGCACTTGGGGCGGGCAACCCCGTTTTCTTGATCCGGCCTTTTCGTGTTTCGTGCAATCCAGTCCCAATTTTTTATTTTAATTTTAAAATTTTATTTTTGAATATTTATTTTAATTTTTTTTGAATAAAACTTAAAATCGGGATTTTTGAGAAATTGAAACGGTTTATATTTTGGGAAAATACATCTTGATAAAATTATTAATTTTCAGAAATTAATTGGAATTTTATTTGTTTTGGTAATTTGGGATTTATTGAAAACTTTTATAAATAAGACTCGCATCAAGTCGTGTTTTAAGCTATTAGAGCTTAAAGCGAGAATTTTAATTTATTGGTTAAATTTAAATTCTTGCAAAAGGCATGTTAGGTGATCATGGGTTTAGATCTATGTATGGTTTTAATTTATGCACATGGATGGTTTAAATTGGGGTTGGAGCCCTATAGTTGCGTTTTTCAATTGAGGTTGGAGCCTCACTTATGTGCGTACTGTTATGTGATTTATTATGTGGCTTTCCATATTACTGTTTTTGAGGCCGGGGTATGCCCCGTGTAATTGTCTAAGGCCAATATGAAGATTGAGCCTTATTACTTTATGTCTTTTTCCTTTTTATTGTAATTTGAGAGTAGAGATAGGTGGTGAGGTTTTATTTTCATTTTGGAGACAATGCACCCATGGAGTAAGATGGACCACATTCAAGTAACAAGGAGGCCATAAGTGAAGACCCCTCAAAATGTTAGGGAGGGGAATCTCAATTGTTAAATGTAATAGAGATAGGGCTCGTATTTTGTTACCGCTTTCCCTTATGTGATTTGAACTGTTTATGTGGCATGTATGTTAGAACTTGTGATTGTGGAGTGGCTCCCACATATCACGCATAAGATAGGTAGAACCCATGATCATTACATGTTAGTATCATGCTAGGACATGTTATCTGTTTATGTGCTTGTTTGAAATGCATTTAAGTGTACTTGCATTAATCAAGACTAATAAAATTGGATAACATATATGTTGGTGAGGTCGAACCGGACAACTCTCCGGTTGATTCGAAAATTCCCATTAAATATTAAGCTAATTTCGAACAAATAGGTGTTTAATTCGAGATGCAAATTTTGAATTAAATTCCTAGCATTCCATCAATAGGTTTTAAGTTTAGTAAGTAAAGCTAGTTATTGTCCGCGAGTCGTGGGATAGCTAGTGGAGCTTATTAGTTCTTAGTTACCTGATTAATCATTTTAAATGGTCAATATTTCGTGGTCAATTTTAGCAAGGGCGATGTCCGCGAGTCGTGGGTCGTTCGAACTAAGTTTTGGTCATGATCTTATGATTGATGGGTCTAGCTTGACGCCTAAGTAAATATGGATGTCGCACGAGTCGTGGGTCCATATTGAAAGATAGGTGATGCAAAAACAATTACTAAGAGTTCTAAAGGTGTTAGAATTGGTAAGTTGTACCTACCTAGGGTTCTTACTTAGAATGTCCGCGAGTCGTGGGTTCGAGGTAAAATGCCTAGGATCTTAGTACCCATTGGGAAACGTGTTCCTCTTAGATCTTTGGGAATTCTAGGTCTTTGAAAAACAGTGGGAGCTACAATAGATTAAAGACCTTATCTTTTGTATATCGTTATAATTCAGCATGCTCACTAGTTCTCTGTTTTACCATTTAGGTCGTAGATTCTGTGATTCTCTACGTGTTTTGAAATGGCAACCAAAAACCCTCTTGTATCGATCCTCGAGTCAAACAAGTTGACTGGTCCCAACTATTCTGATTGGCTGAGGAATCTAAAAATCATTTTAGATTCTGAGAAGAGAACTTATGTTCTCTTCGAAGGGGAGCCTAGTCCCGAAGGGGAGGCTCCCACTCGGGCCAAGCAGGATGCGATTCAGAAGTGGAAGGATGATAATCTCCAAGCCCGTTGCCTTATGTTGGCTAACATGTCTTCGGACTTGCAAAGGCAACATGAGGCCATGGAATTTGCTTGGGAGATTTACGACCACTTAGAGCAACTTTACCGCCCTCATGAACGTGTTACAAGGTATAACACTTCAAAGGAATTGTTCCACTTGAGAATGAGGGAAGGTTCAAGTGTCCATGAATATGGACTCAAGTTTCTTGCCCTTACTGAGAAACTTGCTTCCATGGACATGCCACTGAAAGATGAGCTTTCAGTGGATTTGTTGCTAGCTTCGCTCCCACCATCATTCAACCCATTTGTCCTTAACTTCAACATGAATCATGCTGGTGCTACTGTAGCTGAGCTGATTAGTCAACTTGTGACTGCTGAAAGCACGATCAAGAAGGACAATAAGGTTTTGATGGTGAATGCTCCATCTTCCTCTTCTGGGCCTTCTAAAGGTAAGGGCAAGAAAGCCCAAAAGAAGAAGAAGAAACCCCTTAGGCCCACTGGTGGCATTTCGAAGGGGAAGGCCCAAAAGAAGAAGCGTGATCAGAAAGAGGATGTTTGCTTCCATTGTGGCAAAGCGGGACATTGGAGGAGAAACTGCCCAGAGTACAAGGTTACTCTGAAGAAAGGTATCTTTCTCGTTGAAGTAAATCTTTCTATTAATTCTAGTTCTTGGGTACTTGATACCGGTTATGGAACTCATATCTGTAATGATGTACAGATGCTAAGTGAAGTCCAACAACTCAAAGAAGGAGAATGTGTCTTGAAGATCGGCGATGGCTCAAACGTTGAAGCTCGAGCTTTAGGCACAATTAGATTAGATTTAGGTAGTTTTGAGTTAGTATTAAATAAAGTCCTTTGTGTACCGAGCATTATTCGTAATATAATTTCAGTTCCAATATTAGATTGTGAAGGTTATGAAACTTATATTAAGAATGGTAAATACTTTATCAAACGGAACAACTCTTCCGTTCATATCGGTACTCTAAGTAATGGACTTTACCTAACTCAAAATATCAATATTATGAATATACAACGAGAAACAAAGCGTAAGAGAGATGACAAAGTTTCAGCTCCCTTATGGCACGCTAGATTAGGACACATTTCCAAGAACAGAATTAGCAAGATAAACACTTTAGGATCATTCTCTGAAAATGATCTCAAAGAGTTAACTTCTTGCGAATCCTGTCTCAAAGGAAAAATGTCCAAAGTCCCTTTTAATGGAACTGTGGAACGTGCCACTAAGGTTTTGGATTTGATCCATACTGATGTTTGTGGACCGCTTAGTGTAAGCACTAGAAACAATCATCAGTACTTCATAACCTTTACTGATGACTTTAATCGGTATGGTTATGTATACTTAATGAAGTATAAATCTGAAGCTTTTGAGAAATTCTTACAATTTCAAAAGGAGGTTGAGAACCAAACTGGTCACAAGATCAAAGCACTTCGATCTGATCGAGGAGGCGAATATCTTAGTGAAGAATTCCTTAATCATCTCAAGGATAATGGGATTATCTCTCAGTGGACTCCTCCGGGAACTCCTCAGCTTAATGGAGTTTCTGAGAGAAGGAATCGAACCCTACTTGATATGGTTCGTTCCATGATGAGTTTCACTGACTTACCACCTTCTTTCTGGGGTTATGCCCTAGAAAGTGCAGCAAAGATTCTGAATCTAGTTCCCTCTAAGTCAGTCCCCAAGACGCCCTATGAAATGTGGCATGGTAAAATCCCTAGTTATTCTTATTTAAGAATTTGGGGTTGTCCTGCTTACTGAAGAGGACAGTGGGAGATAAGTTAGAATCTCGTTCTAACTTATGCTACTTTGTAGGTTATCCTAAGGAATCCATAGGATACTGTTTCTATGATCAATCTGAGCAAAAGGTGTTTGTTTCCAGAAATGCCACTTTTCTTGAAGAACCGTTCCTTAAAGAAAAGAAAGGCAAGATCATAGAATTAGAAGAAGTACAAAGTGACCCCACACCACCCACTGAAGAAACGTCCCACTCTGATCAACCACAACCAATTACGAATTTCGATACACAGGAAAATCCTCCTCTAAGGCGTTCTGAACGCACTCCTAGACAGCCGGGGAGATGGTATGGATTCTTCCATGAAATCTCTCAAAAGGATAATGATCCTTTAACATATGAGGAGGCACTTTCAGATTCTGACTCTGAACAGTGGATAGAAGCCATGAAATCCGAAATGGACTCCATGAACTCCAACCAAGTTTGGACCTTGGTAGATTTGCCTGATGGGGTCAAACCCATAGGTTGCAAATGGATCTTTAAGAGAAAGCTTGGAGTTGATGGAAGCATTGCGGCCTACAAAGCAAGACTGGTTGCAAAAGGATTCACTCAAAGACCCGGCGTGGACTTTGACGAAACCTTTTCACCAGTTGCAATGCAAAAGTCCATTCGAATCATGCTTGCCATTGCTGCATATTATGACTATGAGATATGGCAAATGGATGTGAAAACTGCCTTTCTCAATGGTGACATTGACAAAGACATTTATATGGAGCAACCCATAGGTTTCACATTCAGTGGGAGTGAGCAAAAGGTTTTCAAACTCCAAAGATCAATCTATGGATTGAAACAGGCTTCTAGGAATTGGAACATTCGATTGGATGAATCGGTCAAAGCGTTTGGCTTCACCCAAATTTCGAATGAATCATCTGTGTATAGAAAGGAATTGGAGACCTCAGTGCAATTCTTAGTACTTTATGTTGATGACATCCTTCTTATTGGGAATTCGAAGGATGACATGAAAGTGACTAAGTTATGGTTATCGAACCAATTCGAGATGAAAGATCTTGGTGATGCGTCCTATGTCCTTGGAATTAAAATCTATAGAGATAGATCTAGAAGGTTAATAGGACTATCACAGTTGATGTACATTGACAAAGTATTGAAGAGATTCAATATGGAGTCAGCAAAGGTTAAGAACCTTCCTATGAGTGTAGGAACATGTCTTTCAAAGAAGATGTGTCCTAAGACTAACCTTAAGAAGGAAAGAATGACTCATACACCTTATGCATCAGCAATAGGTAGCATAATGTATGCAATGTTATGTACTCGACCGGATGTGGCTTATGCACTTAGTGTAACGAGTCGTTTCCAATCTGACCCTGGAGATGGTCACGGGCTGCCGTGAAGAATATTCTTAAGTACTTGAAAAGTACTAAAGATTTATTCTTAGTTTATGGAGGTCAGAAAGATCTTACTGTCGAAGGATACTGCGATGCAAGCTTTGCATCTGACTTAGATGATTTTAAGTCAATGTCAGGATACATTTTCTACCTAAATGGCGGAGCAGTGAGTTGGAAGAGTTCCAAGCAGACTACCACTGCAGATTCGACCACTGAGGCCGAATACTTAGCTGCAAATGATGCAGCTAAGGAAGGTGTTTGGATTAGAAACTTCATTCAAGAATTGAATGTTGTTCCTAGCATGAAAGACCCCATTACTGTGTTTTGTGCCAACACTGGGGCGGTTGCTCAAGCAAGAGAACCAAGATCTCACCAACGGACCAAGCACATTATGAGGAAGTATCACCTAATCCGTGATATTATCAAAAGAGGAGATGTGCGAATTGAGAGGGTCACATCAGCAGAGAACGTGGCAGATCCACTTACTAAACCCCTTAGTCGAGAAGCTTTCCAAGGTCATCTTCAGAAGATGGGACTTAGAATAGCTTTAGAATGGCTTTGACGGGCAAGTGGGAGATTGTTAGGAATAGTGCCCTAGAAAGCCGATTGTATATCCGGTTTGTGCTTTTCCTTATTGTAATCACAGACAATCTTTGAATAAAATAACGAATTGAGGCAACACTTCTTTATGTGCTCTTGTTTGGTATGCGTTTACTTTAGCTGTGCATGTATGAGAACTCCCCTAATCCTGATGACTTTAGGACTCTACCATTTAGGTGAAATGGTTCATGAAACGAGCCCTATATCACATAAGTCATGATTAGTAAAATACTCCAAGCCGATGAGTCCTACAGACAGTGGGAGTGTCAACCTGACTCCTCTAAGGCTTGCTTGTGGGATCACGCCCTTAAGAAGGACCACCTTGTTTCATGGAGGTGCAAAGTGTATAGTTGATACGTGCGTGATACATGAGGGTGCTTACTTTAATAAGTAAGTTCACTGAGGTGCCCCGTGTGAGAACATTCCTAAATGGGAAAGGAAGTTTCTATTTCAGGAAATGGAAACTTCCAGATTAGGAAATATCTCACGAGTCATTGATGTGATTAATTGATCCTTAGACTTGAGGTTCCTTGTCACTTTATGAGTTAACTCTGTAGTCTTAGGTATAAGCTTTAAAGGGTGTCGCCTTAGACAGCTGATTCAAGGCTTATGCTGGGGCTGCACAAGTGACTCATGAAAGTGAATGAGAATCAAGAAAGGACCTACACTTGCATTTGCAAGGTGATCTCTTATTGTGTAAGTCATTCATATGCCATATGGAGTCCTTGGCCAAGGCAGTAGATCAAGACATCAAGAAAAGGGTTTCTTGGATTGAGATCAAATGGATATGAAATGCACTTAGCTTTAAGACCGGATTATTAGGGTTCTGATTATTCCCTTGCCCTAGATCTTGGTTGAGAGATAGTAAGTAGGAGGATTGTATCTCACATGAATCAATGACTTAAAGGTTCTGTCGAATCCGAACATTCCAATTCAGCTAGGGGTTAAACACCTGTTGCTAGACTATGGTCGTTTAATCTGTGGACTGATTAATTAATTAGTGAATTAATTAATTGGGGTCACTGCTAATTGAATTGAGAACCTAGAGGGTCACACACAACAACTTGGTTACATGAGTTGAGGCTTGAAAATGATTAAACGAGTTAATCGGGCCAAGAGGGTTCCACACGTGTGAAATCACACGTGTGTATATATATATTATATATATATATTAAATAATTAATTAGTTAATTATTTAATAGACTTTGGTTTAATTTTGAATTAAGAAGAAAGTCTAATTTTGGAGAAAATAATCTAGTTAATTAATTATGAATTAATTAATTAGATAAAAATAAGTTATTTATTTTATAATAAATAAAGTATAAAATTATCCAAAAATAGTTTGGATATTTTTAGCTCTCTTAAAAGTTGACTTGAATTAGAATTCAAAGTCAAAGTTGGAAAATACTTGATGATCAAGTAATAGGAGAGAGAGGGACCAAATCCTTTGTCCATTAGGACTAGGTTCGGCCGCCCCTCCCCTTTCCTATATATAGGGGAGCTCATGCTCCCCTTTAGAGCTAATAGACAATTCTTGGTTCATGTGTTGAACACCTTCCTTTCTCCAAGATTAAATTAAACCCTAGGTTAAGCCTAAACACTAACTAGAGAACTAGCATCCTTACTAGTTAGATTGTGATCAAGTTGGTGGACTTTCTCTAGAGACTTCAAGTTAGAAGTTTGAAGATTCGAGCTTTACCAAAGGAGAGAGGATCAAGCCGCGAGAAGAGCGTTCTTGGGTGGCTTGAAACGCTTCAAGAAAGAATAAAAGAAAAGTAAGTTTTCTGTCTTTACGAATTTGGTTACACGATTGCGAGTCCTAGATCCTTTTGTTGGAAAAAATTTTTAAATTCCGCTGCTTTCTGATTCGTGTTTTCCAACACAAGTTGTTATAATTAAGTCCACAAGTTATAATCAATTAGGTCTATAATTTAAATAAAGTTACAATTAGGATCGATTAGGCACAAATACGAATAATTAAAAACTTAAACATGCTCGGGAAAATTAATCATATACTGCACATAATCAAATTCACGATAGAAGGAATTATAAATCACTTAATTCACAAGAAGTTGAATTAAAAGAAGTAAATCACGCAATTAAGGTACCAAAAGGAATTAAATAAATCCTAAATCTCAAAACTCACACGCATGGTGCGCGTACCTGTACGGTCGAGAAATCAGGGTGTTACAAGGGCACTATTCCTAACACCTTTCAGTCAATGACATAATGTAGAGTACGATCCTTCTACAATCCTATCTCTCGATTAAGATATAGAGCATGGGAATATAGAGAGCCCTATTGATCTTAATCTTAAAACAAAGTGACCTTCATATTCCATTGGATCTCAATCTAAGAAAATCCCATTTTGTTGATGTCTTGATCTAACTACCTTACAAAAGGATTTTGGGATGGAATATTAATGACTTGTGTAATAAGAGATTATCTTGCTTACAGCAAGTGTAGGTCCTTTATTGATTCTGGCAATTCGCATATACCACTTGTGTAATCCCAACATAGGCCGAAATTCAGGTTCTATATGGGGAGCTCTTTTGAGACTATATCCAAGATTACAGAGTTAACTCATATGAGACAATGTGGAATATCAAGTCTAAGGATTAATTCCTCACGTCATTGACATGTGAGATATTTTCTAATCTGGAGGTTCTTGTAACATCCTTTCCCATTTAGGATTCTTCTCACGCGGGACACCTCAGTGATACAGTTCTTGTAACGATCACCCTTATGGATTACGCACGCATCATCTTATGTAGTTTACACCCCATAAAACTATATGATCCTTCTTAAGGACATAATCACATAAGCAAGTCTCAACAGAGTCAAGGTCGACACTCCCACTGTCTGTCGGACTCATCGATTTGGAGAAGTTTCTAATCCTCGCCTATGGAGTTAAGACCTTGTTTCATATGTCGTTCTCATAAGGACAAAGTTCTTAACGGCCTCATCGGATTATGGGAGTTCTAATACATGAACACGTAATGGAAACAAACAAAAGTGTTCGCATGTGATTATAATCATTCGTATATTATTTCAAAGATTATATGTGATATAAGGAAAGTCCCAAAACATACCAGCTTTCTAGGGTATTATTCCCAACAATCTCCCACTTGTTCGTAAAAGACATTTAGGTCTACTCTAAGTTCCATCTTCTCAAGATGTATTTTGAGAGTGTCATTGACTTTGGGCATTTCCAAAGTGGATCTACTACATTCTCTGCTCATGTGAATGCTTCTAATTTGCACATAATTAAGGAAACACTATTTCCTTATTCACGCGATTCATAATCAAGCGTCTGGTCTCTTGATGAGGTCTTGGTTCTCTTACTTGAGCAATCTTCCATTTAATCATACAATATGATAATGAAGTTGTTTCATGTTAGGAACGTCATCTATATATTAGATGAAGTTTCTTACCCAAACACGTAAGTTAGCGGTATTCAATAGGGCTAAGTATTCAACCTTATAGTCGAATCTACAGTGCCTCTCTATTGGAACCCTTTCCAAAGCACTGTTCTGCCATTGAGGCAGAATATGTATCCTATTATAGATCAATAATTCCATGTTACGATGCAATGATTACATCAAAATATCCTTTAATGACAAGACCTTGCTGGGCTCTTAAAATATACCCTCATTTCTTCTCAAGTACTTCGAGGGTAATTTTATAGCAGTCCAGTGACCTTCCCAAGGTTACATTAGAATCGGCCCATCATGCTATGTGGTAAACCATATGTTGTCGAGTACATACTTTGTATACATTATGCATCATTTGGTTAAAAGGGTTTTGGACATTCTAACTTTCTACAAGCTATTTTAGGACACATCCTCTTCAAAATAGATGTTCCTTTGTCCTTTGGAATTTTCTATAGGAATCTTTCATACTAAACCACTTTAGTACGTCGTCTATACACCTCGATTGTGATAATACTAATATTCTCTTAGATCTATCCCCATATATTTTTGTCTCAAGAATGTAGGAACTATCACCAAGATCTTTCATCTCAAACTGGTTCCTAACCAGGCATTGGTAACTTTTATGTCATAAGTGTTGGAAAACACGAATCAGAAAGCAGCGGAATTTAAAAAATTTCCCAATAAAAGGACCTTGGACTCGCAATCGTGTAACCAAATTCATAGAGATAGAAAACTTACTTTTCTTTTATTCTTTCTTGAAGCTTTTCAAGCCACCCAAGAACGCTCTTCTCGCGGCTTGAATCCCTCTCCTTGGTAAAGCTCGAATCTTCAAACTTCTAACTTGAAGCTCTCTAGAGATAGTCCACCAACTTGATCACAATCTAACTAGTAAGGATGCTAGTTCTCTAGTTAGTGTTTAGGCTTAACCTAGGGTTTATTTGATCTTGGAGAAAGGAAGGTGTTCAACACATGAACCAAAAGAATTGCCAATTACTCTCTAAGGGCTCCCCTATATATAGGAAAGGGGAGGGGCGGCCGAAATCCTTGTCCTCATAGGCTAGGGTTTTGGTCCCTCTCTCCTATTACTTGATCTTCAAGTAACTATCAACTTTGACTTTGAATTCTAATTCAAATCAACTTTTAAGAGAGCTAAAAATATCCAAACTATTTTTGGATAATTTTACACTTTATTTATTATAAAATAAATAACTTATTTTTATCTAATTAATTAATTCATAATTAATTAACTAGATTATTTTCTCCAAAATCAGACTTTCTTTTTAATTCAAAATTAAACCAAAGTCTATTAAATAATTAACACATTTAATTATTTAATATATATATACAATATATATTCACACGTGTGGGACACGTGTCACAAGGACACGTGTCACTCACGTGACCCACACGTGTGGTTTCACACGTGTGGAACCCCTTAGGCCCGATTAACTCGTTTAATCATTTTCAAGCCTCAACTCATGTAACCAAGTTGTTGTGTGTGATCCTCTAGGTTCTCAATTTAATTAGCAGTGACCCTAATTAATTAATTCACTAATTAATTAATCAGTCCACAGATTAAACGACCATAGTCTAGCAACAGGTGTTTAACCCCTAGCTGAATTGGAATGTTCGGATTCGACAGAACCTTTAAGTCATTGATTCATGTGAGATACAATCCCCCTACTTACTATCTCTCAACCAAGATCTAGGGCAAGGGAATAATCAGAACCCTAATAATCCGGTTTTAAAGCTAAGTGCATTTCATATCCATTTGATCTCAATCCAAGAAACCCTTTTCTTGATGTCTTGATCTACTGCCTTGGCCAAGGACTCCATATGGCATATGAATGACTTACACAATAAGAGATCACCTTGAAAATGCAAGTGTAGGTCCTTTCTTGATTCTCATTCACTTTCATGAATCACTTGTGCAGCCCCAGCATAAGCCTTGAATCAGTTGTCTAAGGCGACACCCTTTAAAGCTTATACCTAAGACTACAGAGTTAACTCATAAAGTGACAAGGAACCTCAAGTCTAAGGATCAATTAATCACATCATTGACTCGTGAGATATTTCCTAATCTGGAAGTTTCTATTTCCTGAAATAGAAACTTCCTTTCCCATTTAGGAATGTTCTCACACGGAGCACCTCAGTGAACTTACTTATTAAAGTATGCACCCTCATGTGTATCAACTATACACTTTGCACCTCCATGAAACAAGGTTGTCCTTCTTAAGGGCGTGATCCCACAAGCAAGCCTTAGAGGAGTCAGGTTGACACTCCCACTGTCTGTAGGACTCATCAGCTTGGAGTATTTTACTAATCATGACTTATGTGATATAGGGCTCGTTTCATGAACCATTTCACCTAAATGGTAGAGTCCTAAAGTCATCAAGATTAGGGGAGTTCTCATACATGCACAGCTAAAGTAAACGCATACCAAACAAGAGCATATAAAGAAGTGTTGCCTCAATTCCTTATTTCATTCAATGATCGTCTATGATTACAATAAGGAAAAGCACAAAACGGATATACAATCGGCTTTCTAGGGCACTTTTCCTAACAATCTCCCACTTGCCCATCAAAGCTATTCTAAAGCTACTCTAAGTCCCATCTTCTGAAGATGACCTTGGAAAGCTTCTCGACTAAGGGGTTTAGTAAGTGGATCTGCCACGTTCTCTGCTGATGTGACCCTCTCAATTTGCACATCTCCTCTTTTGATAATATCACAGATTAGGTGATACTTCCTCATAATGTGCTTGGTCCGTTGGTGAGATCTTGGTTCTCTTGCTTGAGCAACCGCCCCAGTGTTGTCACAAAACACAGAAATGGGGTCTTTCATGCTAGGAACAACATTCAATTCTTGAATGAAGTTTCTAATCCAAACACCTTCCTTAGCTGCATCATTTGCAGCTAAGTATTCGGCCTCAGTGGTCGAATCTGCAGTGGTAGTTTGGTTGGAACTCTTCCAACTCACTGCTCTGCCGTTTAGGCAGAAAATGTATCCTGACATTGACTTAAAATCATCTAAGTCAGATGCAAAGCTTGCATCGCAGTATCCTTCGATAGTAAGATCTTTTTGACCTCCGTAAACTAAGAATAAATCTTTAGTACTTTTCAAGTACTTTAGAATATTCTTCACGGCAGCCCAGTGACCATCTCCAGGGTCAGATTGGAAACGACTTGTCACACTCAGTGTATAAGCCACATCCGGTCGAGTACACAACATTGCATACATTATGCTACCTATTGCTGACGCATAAGGTGTATGAGTCATTCTCTCCTTCTCAAGGTTAGTCTTAGGACACATCTTCTTTGAAAGACATGTTCCTACACTCATAGGAAGGTTCTTAACCTTTGCATACTCCATATTGAATCTCTTCAATACTTTGTCAATGTACATCGACTGTGATAGTCCTATTAACCTTCTAGATCTATCTTGATAGATTTTAATTCCAAGGATATAGGACGCATCACCAAGATATTTCATCTCGAATTGGTTCGATAACCATAACTTAGTTACTTTCATATAATCCTTCGAATTCTCAATAAGAAGGATGTCATCAACATAAAGTACTAAGAATTGCACTGAGGTCTCCAATTCCTTTCTATACACACAGGACTCATTCAAAATTTGAATGAAGCCAAACGCTTTGACTTATTCATTAAATCGAATGTTCCAATTCCTAGAAGCCTATTTCAATCCATAGATTGATCTTTAGAGTTTGCAAACCTTTTGCTCACTCCCACTGAATGTGAAACCTATGGGTTGCTCCATATAAATGTCTTTGTCAATGTCACCATTGAGAGAGGCAGTTTTCACATCCATTTGCCATATCTCATAGTCATAATATGCAGAAATGGCAAGCATGATCCGAATAGACTTTTGCATTGCAACTGGCGAAAAAGTTTCATCAAAGTCCATGCCGGGTCTTTGAGTGAATCCTTTTGCAACCAGTCTTGCTTTGTAGGCTGCAATGCTTCCATCAACTCCAAGCTTTCTCTTAAAGATCGATTTGCAACCTATGGGTTTGACCCCATCAGGCAAATTTACCAAGTTCCAAACTTGGTTGGAGTTCATGAAATCCATTTCGGATTTCATGGCTTCTATCTACTCTTCAGAGTCAGAATCTGAAAATGCCTCCTCATAAGTTAGAGGATCATTATCCTTTTGAGAGATCTCATGGAAGAATCCATACCATCTCTCCAGCTGTCTAGGAGCGCGTTCAGAACGCCTTAGAGGAGGATTTACGTCTGTGTCGAAATTCGTGATTGGTTCTGGATGATCAAAAGGGGATGTTTCTTCAGTGGGTGGCGTGGGGTCACTTTTTACCTCCTCTAATTCTATGATGTTGCCTTTCTTTTCTTTAAGGAACGGTTCCTCAAGAAAAATAGCATTTCTGGAAAAAAAAACACCTTTTGCTCAGATTGATCATAGAAGTAGTATCTTATGGATTCCTTAGGATAACCTACAAAGTAGCATAAGTTAGAACGAGATTCTAACTTATCTCCCACTGTCATCTTCACGTAAGCAGGGAAACCCCAAATTCTTAAGTAAGAATAACTACAGATTTTACCATGCCACATTTCATAGGGCGTTTTAGGGACTGACTTAGAGGGAACTAGATTCAAAATCTTTGCTGCACTTTCTAGGGCAAAACCCCAGAAAGAAGGTGGTAAGTCAGTGAAACTCATTATGGAACGAAACATATTGAATAGAGTTCAATTCCTTCTCTCAGAAACTCCATTGAGTTGAGGAGTTCCCGGAGGAGTCCACTAAGAGATAATCCCATTATCTTTGAGATGATTAAGGAATTCTTCACTAAGATACTCGCCTCCTCGATCAGATCAAAGTGTTTTGACCTTGTGACCAGTTTGGTTCTCAAACTCCTTTTGAAGTTCTAAAAATTTCTCAAAAGCTTCAGATTTATACTTCATTAAGTATACATAACCATATCGACTAAAGTCATCGGTAAAGGTTATGAAATACTGATGATTGTTTCTAGTGCTTATACTGAGCGGTCCACAAACATCAGAATGGATCAAATCCAAGACCTTAGTGGCACGTTCCACAGTCCCTTTAAAAGGAACTTTGGACATCTTTCCTTTGAGACAGGATTCGCAAGAAGTTAACTCTTTGAGATCATTTTCAGAGAATGATCCTAAAGTGTTTACCTTGCTAATTCTGTTCTTGGAAATGTGTCCTAATCTAACGTGCCATAAGGGAGCTGAAACTTTGTCATCTCTCTTAGGCTTCGTTTCTCGTTGTATATTCATAATATTGATATTCTGAGTTAGATAAAGTCCATTACTTAGAGTACCGATGTGAACGGAAGAGTTGTTCCGTTTGATAAAGTATTTACCATTCTTAATATAAGTTTCATAACCTTCACAATCTAAAATTGGAACAGAAATTATATTACGAATAATGCTCGGTACATAAAGGACTTTATTTAAGACTAACTCAAAACTACCTAAATCTAATCTAATTGTGCCTAAAGCTCGAGCTTCAACGTTTGAGCCATCGCCGATCTTCAAGACGCATTCTCCTTCTTTGAGTTGTTGGACTTCACTTAGCATCTGTACATCATTACAGATATGAGTTCCACAACCCGTATCAAGTACCCAAGAACTAGAATTAATAGAAAGATTTATTTTAACGAGAAAGATACCTTTCTTTAGCGTAGCCTTGTACTCTGGGCAGTTTCTCCTCCAATGTCACGTTTTGCCACAATGGAAGCAAACATCCTCTTTCTGATCACACTTCTTCTTTTGGGCCTTCCCCTTCGAAATGCCACCAGTGGGCCTAAGGGGTTTCTTCTTCTTCTTTTGGGCTTTCTTGCCCTTACCTTTTGAAAGCCCAGAAGAGGAAGATGGAGCATTCACCATCAGAACCTTATTGTCCTTCTTGATCGTGCTTTCAGCAGTCACAAGCTGACTAATCAGCTCAGCTACAGTAGCACCAGCATGATTCATGTTGAAGTTAAGGACAAATGGGTTGAATGATGGTGGGAGCGAAGCTAGCAACAAATCCACTGAAAGCTCATCTTTCAGTGGCATGTCCATGGAAGCAAGTTTCTCAGTAAGGGCGAGAAACTTGAGTCCATATTCATGGACACTTGAACCTTCCCTCATTCTCAAGTGGAACAATTCCTTTGAAGTGTTATACCTTGTAACACGTTCATGAGGGCGGTAACGTTGCTCTAAGTGGTCGTAAATCTCCCAAGCGAATTCCATGGCCTCATGTTGCCTTTGCAAGTCCGGAGACATGTTAGCCAACATTAGGCAACGGGCTTGGAGATTATCATCCTTCCACTTCTGAATCGCGTCCCGCTCGGCCCGAGTGGGAGCCTCCCCTGCGGGACTAGGCTCCCCTTCGAAGAGAACATAAGTTCTCTTCTCAGAATCTAAAATGATTTTTAGATTCCTCAGCCAATCAGAATAGTTGGGACCAGTCAACTTGTTTGACTCGAGGATCGATAGAAGAGGGTTTTTGGTTGCCATTTCAAAACACGTAGAGAATCACATAATCTACGACCTAAATGGTAAAACAGAGAACTAGTGAGCTTGCTGAATTATAACGATATACAAAAGATAAGGTCTTTAATCTAATGTAGCTCCCACTGTTTTTCAAAGATCTAGAATTCCCAAAGATCTAATAGGAACACCCTTCCCAATGGGTACTAAGATCCTAGGCATTTTACCTCGAACCCACGACTCGTGGACATTCTAAGTAAGAACCCCAGGTAGGTACAAGTTACCAATTCTAACACCTTTAGAACTCTTAGCAATTATTTTTGCATCACCTATCTTTCAATATGGACCCACGACTTGTGCGACATCCATATTTACTTAGGCGTTAAGCTAGACCCATCAATCATAAGATCATGATTAAAACTTAGTTCGAACGACCCACGACTCGCGGACATCGCCCTTGCTAAAATTGACCATGAAATATTGATCATTTAAAATGATCAATTAGATAACTAAGAACTAACAAGCTCCACTAGCTATCCCACAACTCACGGACAATAACTAGCTTCACTTACTAAACTTAAAACCTATTGATGGAATGCTAGGAATTTAATTCAAAATTTGCATCTCGAATCAAACACCTATTTGTTCGAAATTAGCTTAATATTTAATGGGAATTTTCGAATGAACCGGAGAGTTGTCCGCTTCGACCTCACCAGCATATATGTTATCCAATTTTATTAGTCTTGATTAATGCAAGTACACTTAAATGCATTTCAAACAAGCACATAAACAGATAACATGTCCTAGCATGATACTAACATGTAATGATCATGGGTTCTACCTATCTTATACGTGATATGTGGGAGCCACTCCACAATCACAAGTTCTAACATACATGCCACATAAACAGTTTAAATCACATAAGGGAAAGCGGTAACAAAATACGAGCCCTATCTCTATTACATTTTTACAATTGAGATTCCCCTCCCTAACATTTTGAGGGGTCTTCACTTATGGCCTCCTTGTTACTTGAATGTGGTCCATCTTACTCCATGGGTGCATTGTCTCCAAAATGAAAATAAAATCTCACCACCTATCTCTACTCTCAAATTACAATAAAAAGAAAAAGACATAAAGTAATAAGGCTCAATCTTCATATTGGCCTTAGACAATTACACGGGGCATACCCCGGCCTCAAAAATAGTAATATGGAAAGCCACATAATAAATCACATAACAATACGCACATAAGTGAGGCTCCAACCTCAATTGAAAAACGCAACTATAGGGCTCCAACCCCAATTTAAACCATCCATGTGCAGAAATTAAAACCATACATAGATCTAAACCCATGATCACCTAACATGCTTTTGCGAGAATTTAAATTTAGCCAATAAATTAAAATTCCCGTTTCAAGTCTTAATGACTTAAAACACGACTTGATGCGAGTCTTGTTTATAAAAGTTTTCAATAAATCCCAAATTAACAAAAACAAATAAAATTCCAATTAATGTCTGAAAATTAATAATTTTATCAAAGATGTATTTTCCCAAAATATAAACCGTTTCTATTTCTCAAAAAATCCCAATTTTAAGTTCTATTCAAAAATAAAATTTTAAAATTAAAATAAAATTGGGATTGGATTGCACCAAACACGAAAAGGCCGAATCACGAAAAATGGGGCCCGCACACGAAAGAGCCGCGCATATCGCTCGCGCGTACGGCAAAGGCCGCGCGAGTGCGTACGCTGCTCGCCGATGCGCGCAGCCTTCTGGGCTGGGTAGCGGGCGACAGGCGGCCAGTCTCGGCCGCCCTAGGCGGGCGCGCCTAGGCTCCCGCACGGCGTGCGGGAGGTGCTGGGTGGGACGCCCTGCACGCGCCTAGGCCAGGCAGGCGGTGCGCGAGCGACACCTTCGCGCGCGGGGTTTCGCGTGTTCGTAATCCAGGCTTTTCGTTTCGTGTTTTTGTTCAAAAGAAAAATCAATCCAAGAAATCCAAAAACAGTTTATACAGTTTCAAATCTAAAATAGTTTTCAAAAATTAAATTTTGCAAAAACCAATTTTCAGAAACTTTCAGGAAAAAATACAGTTTCGTAATTCAGGCTTTCTAAAACAATTACAAATACTCAATCGCATCAAGCCTAAGAATTTCTACCAAATTCAGAATAATTGAGACGAATCAGAAACACGATTAACGAGGTGGCTCGGATACCACTTGTTGGAAAACACGAATCAGAAAGCAGCGGAATTTAAAAAATTTCCCAACAAAAGGACCTTGGACTCGCAATCGTGTAACCAAATTTGTAGAGATAGAAAACTTACTTTTCTTTTATTCTTTCTTGAAGCGTTTCAAGCCAACCAAGAACGCTCTTCTCGCGGCTTGAACCCCTCTCCTTGGTAAAGCTCGAATCTTCAAACTTCTAACTTGAAGCTCTCTAGAGATAGTCCACCAACTTGATCACAATCTAACTAGTAAGGATGCTAGTTCTCTAGTTAGTGTTTAGGCTTAACCTAGGGTTTATTTGATCTTGGAGAAAGGAAGGTGTTCAACACATGAACCAAAAGAATTGTCAATTACTCTGTAAGGGGAGTATGAGCTCCCCTATATATAGGAAAGGGGAGGGGCGGCCGAAATCCTTGTCCTCACAGGCTAGGGTTTTGGTCCCTCTCTCCTATTCCTTGATCTTCAAGTAACTATCAACTTTGACTTTGAATTCTAATTCAAATCAACTTTTAAGAGAGCTAAAAATATCCAAACTATTTTTGGATAATTTTATACTTTATTTATTATAAAATAAATAACTTATTTTTATCTAATTAATTAATTCATAATTAATTAACTAGATTATTTTCTCCAAAATCAGACTTTCTTTTTAATTCAAAATTAAACCAAAGTCTATTAAATAATTAACACATTTAATTATTTAATATATATATACAATATATGTATTCACACGTGTGGGACACGTGTCACTCACGTGACCTACACGTGTGGTTTCACACGTGTGGAACCCCTTAGGCCCGATTAACTCGTTTAATCATTTTCAAGCCTCAACTCATGTAACCAAGTTGTTGTGTGTGACCCTCTAGCATCTCAATTCAATTAGCAGTGACCTTAATTAATTAATTCATTAATTAACTAATCAGTCCACAGATTAAACGACCATAGTCTACAACAGGTGTTTAACCCCTAGCTGAATTGGAATGTTCGGATTCGACAGAACCTTTAAGTCATTGATTCATGTGAGATACAATCCTCCTACTTACTATCTCTCAACCAAGATCTAGGGCAAGGGAATAATCAGAACCCTAATAATCCGGTCTTAAAGCTAAGTGCATTTCATATCCATTTGATCTCAATCCAAGAAACCCTTTTCTTGATGTCTTGATCTACTGCCTTGGCCAAGGACTCCATATGGCATATGAATGACTTACACAATAAGAGATCACCTTGCAAATGCAAGTGTAGGTCCTTTCTTGATTCTCATTGATAGTATGCATAAATTACATGAAAATCTCTTTAATTTCCCCCTGAATTGGATTAGATTTCTACTTAATTTGCTTTTATTTGACTTTTGCAGAAACATGTTGATAAATGAGGGATTAGGCAGAATTATGAAGAAAAAGATGCTAAGTGTTGAAAATGCCTGAGCCATGACCCCAATGCATGATCATCCCTAAGGCTAATGCGCGTACAGCAGACCACGGTCAACAAGTGCGGCTGAATCCTCTTGTTGGGACAGCTGGCACACATGCAGCTGCTCTAGCTCAGTTTTGTGCGTCTCAAGACTGAAGATTACGATTTTGGGAGTTGCAAAAGCACTTTTGCCTTGGTTTGTGTGCCCAACTTGCAAACTTGGAGATATAAGCTAGAATTAGAAGGCAAAAGGGCTGATAATTCAGCTTTGGGGGCCTGGAGAGGAAGTAACGCAGCAGCTGCTACTGCTGGAGCAGAGCAAGAACAGGGGCTGAATCCCCTGTTTCGGCCAAGAGCAAGAATTCCTCCTTCTTTCCCTCTTTTACTTGAATTTCATAGATAGTTTATGGAGTAGTTTAACATATATTTTGTAGACAAGCTTAGCTAGTTTAAATTCAGTTCTTTACAGTTTGTTAGCTCTCTATTTTCTGTAAATATGAACAGCAGTTAAGCTCTTTATTTCTAGTTAAGTTATTTAGTGATTCATGCTATGATTTGTGAGGTTTAATCGGTTCTTACATCTTCGAATTCCTTGGTATATGCATGCTTCTTGTTCGAACTGTATGGACTTGTTTTGAGATAATTTTCTGATCAACTATTGTCTTGATACTTGCTTCATTTGACTGCACAAATAACTTGATCCGTAATTGTCATGTTAGATGTGCCTAAGAGTTACACATCATTGAAGGCTTACCACCATGTTTGCTTGATAATGATGAGATGCATGTATAATAACTTAAACATTCCAAGCTTCTTGAGTTTGTTGGTTAGGGTTGGTGTCCTTTTCATGATTAATGCTGTCACAAAGTTAAATCTTAGGATCGTATCTTTAAGACTGCTTTTGTGATAAGAAGATGGTTAATGAGCTTCTCATGATCATTATAAACTTAAGAAAGGACTAGGGTGTGCAGAGCTTGTTGTCCGCCGCAGCCAATCTATCAAATGGAATTGAAGTTTATTATTGCACCTATGATCGAATCATTAGTTTGAATCATACAAATAACTTGACTAGAGTATTATTTCCTAGCTACTTTAATTTCATGTTCTTTAGTTAGTGTTTAATTTCAGCTTGTTATTTTATTTCCTGCACCTTTAGTTTATTACGTTAACCTCCCCCCCTTCTTTACTTTTGTTGTTTGTTTGCTTGGCTATTAGGAGATTTACGAGACCAACCAATCTCTGTGGGATCGACCCTTTACCACTATACACAATTTATTGTGTTTGGTAGTTTAGGATTATTATTTGGTGGATTCGGCACCCATCAAAATTTTGGCGCCGTTGCCGGGGATTGGTTCTAATTGGTTTTGTTTTTCTTTTGATAGCTAAGTGTTTCTTTTTGTGTAGAGAAGTCAGTTGAAAGAATCAACATGCTGTCATCAATGGATTTAAGCTCTCAAAGTGATATTTGTGGTATTTGTATGGGAAGCCATCCAACCAATGTATGTCCTTTGCTCCTTGGTGATCCTTTTTCTCATTTTCAGCCCATAACCGAGCAATGTGGAGTGTGTACGGGACCTCACAAAACTGATAAGTGTCCATTACTTGATGAGGAACTACAGCCCGCACAGAATGATTATCATTTTAATCGCACATCAAGTGCAATTCAGCCTCCACAACAATATCCATTATCTTCCAATTCAGGTATGTCTCTTGAGGATATGTTTAAAGCCTTTATGATTAATGCACAACAATTTCAACAGGAAACTCGAACAAGCATGAAACAAATGTGGCAATTCCACCAAGAGACCCGTAATAACATGCAGCAGTTTCAAAAGAAGTTGGAAAATCAAATTGGAGAATTAGCTTCCTCGGTGAGAAGATTGGAAGATAAAGAATCAAAACTTGAGCTACTTGCAGAAAAATGGACGAGTTATGATAACCAATCAAGAAATGAAAAAGTAGTACAGAAAACAGGGGCTGGAACAGAGCATAATACAGCAGTACAAATTTCTGGAATTGAAACAGAGCAGGACTGTACAACAGATATGAGCATAAGGGATGACCACAGCTTAAGGTCAGATGAGGAATCCAGACCTGCTGTACAATCTCAACCTTTGATCAGCCCAAACCCAACTGTACAGAGGTATGTTGAGTTTCAAAAAGATGAATCAGAGTTCCAAAATGATGAATCAATGTTCCTAAAGGCACTTTACGATGTTGAGGTAAATGTCCCATTACTTGATGTAATTAAATGTATGCCTCAATATATGAATTCTCTTGAAGAATTGTGTGCAACTAAGGAAAGTATGCCTTGTTATGGGAAGGTAAGTATAGGAAAGAATTTCTCTGATATCCTTCAAGAAAAGATACCTCAAGTGAGTAATGTTAAAGGTTTATTTGCTCTTCCATGTAAAATAGGAACTATTGGGATTGATAGAGCTTTATGTGATTATAGTTCCTCTATTAACTTGATGCCTTTGTCTATTTGCTCACAACTGCATATTAATTCCATGAGAAAAACAGGTATGATCATTAAACTTGATAATGGAACAATTGTTTATCCTAAGGGCATATTGGAAAATGTTTTAATTCAAGTTGATGGCATGATTTTTCCCATAGACTTCTTTGTAGTTGACAACTCATTTGATGTTTTGTTAGGAAAGCCTTTTCTTGACATATCTAAAACAAAAATCAATGAGTTTGATCACACACTCACGATGGAATTTAATGGACATGTTGTTAAATTTGCTATGTTTGATTCCATAAAGTCTCCTAGTGAGTTGTTTTGTTTAGATGATATGGATTTCATTAGTCCCCTTCCATGTGATGCATCTTTTGAGCTAAGATATGATGATAAAAATGTTTTTAGCTCTCACTCTCAATTGCTTTTTAGGAAATCCTACTTTGTTGAAGCTAAGTGGTTGTTTTATCAATCCTTATTGAGTCAATTTCCTAATAAGTTGAGTTTTAAATGGAAGAAAGCATTTCTATGCACTCACATATATCTTTGTCATATAGGGGATTTCAACAGCCATGATGAAGACCTGTTAATTCTGAACATACATTACTTGA
The DNA here is from genome assembly GCA_037501455.1 of Lantana camara. Taxonomy (NCBI): domain Eukaryota; kingdom Viridiplantae; phylum Streptophyta; class Magnoliopsida; order Lamiales; family Verbenaceae; genus Lantana; species Lantana camara. The sequence goes on along the minus strand of CM074857.1, from coordinate 59,459,436 downwards.
GGCTATTTTATGCAGGTTTTCCCATGAAAGATGTGAAGGATTTTAATTGAAGTCAAGTGATGTCACATATCGTCTAGCCTAGGACGTTAAATAAGGGCGCTTGTTGGGAGGCAACCCAATCCTTTTTTATTTGCTGTTATTTAGTTTGTGTTTCTCTGTGTTTCTTGGCTAAGGACCGCTTTTTGTGTAATTTTCAGATTATGGCAGAAACAGGGCTCCAGAACCCAGACTGCAAAGGATGATCATCCCTTAGCCTCATGAATCCCTGACAGTTTCGATAAATACATTCAGGGGAGTCCTCATGCTCTTACCTTTTCTTTTATTATATATTGAGGACAATGTGGAATAAGTGTGGGGGAGATATTCTGGGAGTTTATGAATATTTTGGTTGGATTAGTAGAGGATAAAAATCATGTAAAGATGACTGTTTTGCATGTTTGTTTGATTGGTCCTATTTTATTTCTGCCTAATTTGATAGCCTAGTTGTTAGTCTTTTTAGCTCTTTTTGCTCAGGTCCTTAGTTCCTTTTGGGGTGTTTTTGTGCAGTTGTGTTAGTTTGAACTTGACCATGTGCAACATGTTTTGATTTGAGAGTTTTTGAACATGAAAAATAGGTTGAAATAGCATGAATTTCCATGCTTGATTTTTGGATTTGATCAAATTTATAAGTTCTTTGGCTCTGATAGAGAATGTTTTTGAATTTGGACTAATGGGTAAAAATTAAAATTTGCATGCTTAAATTGGACCTTCATGTGTGAAAAAGTGTGTGATTTTTGGACTGTCTAAAACTGAATGTTATTGATGCTGAATGCTAATGTTAATGTTGATTGAGGGATTATGTTATGAATAAGGCTGTAATGCCATTAGCTTCTGAATAAGGCTTTTATAGCCATTTGTCTCTGAATAAGGCTGTCACAGCCATTTGCTTGATGCAATCCGCTCGTTTCACTCCGCTGGTTACCTAAGGCTAAATACGAATCATAAATTAAAAAAATGGGTGACCATGAGTGATGCACTTGGTGCAGTCTAGGGATAGTCATATATTACCAAAGCGGTATTATGACACCCGAAATAGACAATGTTTTGAATTTTGGTATAAGTGTTATGTTGGAACCCTCACTTTATCTTTTGTTTTGTTGGAATTTAGACAGTCCAGAATGAGCACCCTTTGATCATATGATGTAATTGCTACATGGTAAATGTGCATGCTTAAATGAATTCTAAATTCCTTGACATTCTCTAGCAAGTTAAACACTTAAGATTTGTTCTTTTCCATCTTGAAAGCTGTGGAGACTTGTTATGAAATTTATTTTAGTGTTCAAATTTTCTCATTAACAAAGTGTGGGGCTGATGTGGTTTGTTGAGGATCATCTTGCAGTTTGTTAGGGTTAGAAGTTGTTGCTTAGGGACAAGCAAAAGTCTAAGTGTGGGGGGATTTGATAGTATGCATAAATTACATGAAAATATCTTTAATTTCCCCCTGAATTGGATTAGATTTCTACTTAATTTGCTTTTATTTGACTTTTGCAGAAACATGTTGATAAATGAGGGATTAGGCAGAATTATGAAGAAAAAGATGCTAAGTGTTGAAAATGCCTGAGCCATGACCCCAATGCATGATCATCCCTAAGGCTAATGCGCGTACAGCAGACCACGGTCAACAAGTGCGGCTGAATCCTCTTGTTGGGACAGCTGGCACACATGCAGCTGCTCTAGCTCAGTTTTGTGCGTCTCAAGACTGAAGATTACGATTTTGGGAGTTGCAAAAGCACTTTTGCCTTGGTTTGTGTGCCCAACTTGCAAACTTGGAGATATAAGCTAGAATTAGAAGGCAAAAGGGCTGATAATTCAGCTTTGGGGGCCTGGAGAGGAAGTAACGCAGCAGCTGCTACTGCTGGAGCAGAGCAAGAACAGGGGCTGAATCCCCTGTTTCGGCCAAGAGCAAGAATTCCTCCTTCTTTCCCTCTTTTACTTGAATTTCATAGATAGTTTATGGAGTAGTTTAACATATATTTTGTAGACAAGCTTAGCTAGTTTAAATTCAGTTCTTTACAGTTTGTTAGCTCTCTATTTTCTGTAAATATGAACAGCAGTTAAGCTCTTTATTTCTAGTTAAGTTATTTAGTGATTCATGCTATGATTTGTGAGGTTTAATCGGTTCTTACATCTTCGAATTCCTTGGTATATGCATGCTTCTTGTTCGAACTGTATGGACTTGTTTTGAGATAATTTTCTGATCAACTATTGTCTTGATACTTGCTTCATTTGACTGCACAAATAACTTGATCCGTAATTGTCATGTTAGATGTGCCTAAGAGTTACACATCATTGAAGGCTTACCACCATGTTTGCTTGATAATGATGAGATGCATGTATAATAACTTAAACATTCCAAGCTTCTTGAGTTTGTTGGTTAGGGTTGGTGTCCTTTTCATGATTAATGCTGTCACAAAGTTAAATCTTAGGATCGTATCTTTAAGACTGCTTTTGTGATAAGAAGATGGTTAATGAGCTTCTCATGATCATTATAAACTTAAGAAAGGACTAGGGTGTGCAGAGCTTGTTGTCCGCCGCAGCCAATCTATCAAATGGAATTGAAGTTTATTATTGCACCTATGATCGAATCATTAGTTTGAATCATACAAATAACTTGACTAGAGTATTATTTCCTAGCTACTTTAATTTCATGTTCTTTAGTTAGTGTTTAATTTCAGCTTGTTATTTTATTTCCTGCACCTTTAGTTTATTACGTTAACCTCCCCCCCTTCTTTACTTTTGTTGTTTGTTTGCTTGGCTATTAGGAGATTTACGAGACCAACCAATCTCTGTGGGATCGACCCTTTACCACTATACACAATTTATTGTGTTTGGTAGTTTAGGATTATTATTTGGTGGATTCGGCACCCATCACTCATTCACTTTCATGAATCACTTGTGCAGCCCCAGCATAAGCCTTGAATCAGTTGTCTAAGGCGACACCCTTTAAAGCTTATACCTAAGACTACAGAGTTAACTCATAAAGTGACAAGGAACCTCAAGTCTAAGGATCAATTAATCACATCATTGACTTGTGAGATATTTCCTAATCTGGAAGTTTCTATTTCCTGAAATAGAAACTTCCTTTCCCATTTAGGAATGTTCTCACACGGGGCACCTCAGTGAACTTACTTATTAAAGTAAGCACCCTCATGTATCACGCACGTATCAATTATACACTTTGCACCTCCATGAAACAAGATGGTCCTTCTTAAGGGCGTGATCCCACAAGCAAGCCTTAGAGGAGTCAGGTTGACACTCCCACTGTCTGTAGGACTCATCGGCTTGGAGTATTTTACTAATCATGACTTATGTGATATAGGGCTCGTTTCATGAACCATTTCACGTAAATGGTAGAGGCCTAAAGTCATCAGGATTAGGGGAGTTCTCATACATGCACAGCTAAAGTAAACGCATACCAAACAAGAGCATATAAAGAAGTGTTGCCTCAATTCGTTATTTCATTCAAAGATCGTCTGTGATTACAATAAGGAAAAGCACAAAGCGGATATACAATCGGCTTTCTAGGGCACTATTCCTAACAATAAGTTTAGAATCCTACTTTTATAACCAGGTTTTGTTAACTCTTATGTTTATCACCAAGATTCAAAATCATAACTGCCTTTTCTAAAGTATAAGTTCAGAATGAAGGTAAGTCAGCAAAACTTAACAAGGAATGAACCATATCCTATAGGTTTATGTTCCTTCATTCAAAAATCTAAGATGTTCTTGAATGATCTTACTGAAGGATAATCTTATTATCTCTAAGATGACTAAGGAATTAGTCAATAAGATTTGCTATCTCAATATGATCGAGGTGCTCATGTCTTACGACTACTATGGTTCATAACCTTCCTTTTGAAATTCTAATAATTTCACAAAATTTTCAAAAATCGTACTTCAAAAAGTACACACATTCATAATGATTAAACTAATGATATTGTCTAGTGCTTACATTAAGCAATCCATATCATCAGTACGGATCGAAATCCATACATGCTTTGGGACTTTTCTTCAATTCAAATAAACGAGGTTTTAGGAACGTTTCCCTCAAGAAAGGATTCTTAGAAAGTTAACTCTTTGAGTTCATTTTCGTAAAATGATCATAAGATGATTAACTTGCTAATGCTATTATCTATAACGTTCCAAATTAATTTAAAACTTTTTCATCTTACTTACTTATGTTATCTTGTTGTATGTTTAAAACATCGATGCTCTGAGTTTTGCGTAAAAGTTTGTACAAAATTAACTCAAGACTAGCAAATTCTGATCCAATCGGAATTACTAGAATGAAAGACATTTGGAGTATCCTCATACTCTTTGCAGTTCCTTTCCAATGCCCTAGTTTGCCACTATTGAAGTAAACGTCTGATCATTCTTTCTTTTAGGCTTTTCCTTTACTCACCCCTCCATCGGGTTCTAAGGGTTTCTTCTTCTTTGGTCTTGATGCCTTGACCTCATTAGGTTAAGAACTAACCATCATTGCCGTTTAGACATTCTTAAGGATGCTCTTTTAAGTTATCAACTAATTGATAAATTATGCTACAATAGCATCATTTAAGGTTGAGCAAAAGGGTTTAAAATGATGGTGCAAGCAATCAGTGGACTATGAACTCGTTTCTTAGTATCCATTCACACTTGTATTCCCTCATTCGAACATGGAACAATTCCTTTGATGTGTCATACTTTGTAACAAGTTTGTGAGGGAGTACAAGTGTCTGGAGAATTTTCTTTCACTCTTCGATTGCTTCTCTTAGCCTAGGTCGAATTTTCACGATAGGTGAAAAATCCACCTCATAGAGAACAATTTTCTCTTTTCGGAGTCTAAAACGAATTTTAGGATTCGAAGCCAATCAGGGTAGTTAGGACTTTAGTCAACTTATCTGACTCAAGGATGGATACTAATGGGATGCATTTCAACTTGTAGACAATCACAGAACTACAACCTAAATGCTAAGCAGAGAAAATCTGAGCATATTAAATAATAATGTAACACATAGGATTAGGTCTTTCATCATATGTGGCTCCCACTGTTTTTAAAAGATCTCAAGATCCCAAACATCTTAGAGGAAACTTGTTTTCCCAATGGGTACTAAGATCCCAAGCATTTCAATCCCGAACCCATGACTCGTGAGACATCCGAAAAGTTAAAACGTTTAGGTAGGTACATTTTTACCAATTCCATCACCATGGAATTCTTAGTAATATTTTTGCATCACTATTCGTTCGATCATGGACCCACGACTCGTGAGACATCCATACCTACTTCAGTGTTAAGCAAGACCTAACAATCATAAGATCATGATTAAACTTGGTCCGGAACGACCCACAACTCGTGAGACATCGCCTATTCCAAAATAACCATGAAATATCAATTACTTAAAGTAATCAATCAAGAAACTAAGAACTAATGTGTTACACATAGTTACCCCACAACTCGTGAGCCAACAACTAGCTTGCTCATTAATCTTAAATCCCATTGATGGAATGCTTGGAATTTTATTACCTTAATAAAATACCTATTTTTCAAATTTGCTTAATATTTAATAGGATTTTCGAATACTAGAGAGTTTTCCAGTTTTGACATCACCAACATGTACAGTTATCCGTTTTTAATTAATCTTGTTTAATGCAGTTTCACATAAAATGCATCCACACAAACATTTAGCAGATAACATGTTGTAGCATGATACTAATATGAGATGATCATGGGTATCCCATCTTATGTGCAATTATGGGAGCCACACTATAATTTCTAGTTCCAAACATACATGCAACATAAAGAAATATTTCACATAAGGGTGCAGAATTTAATGGAAAACCCAAATCTATTACTTTAATAGAAACAACCCTCTCTAACATTTTGGGGGTCTTTATTTATGGCGTCTTTCTCCTTGATGTGTGGATCCATCTTGCTTCTTGGGTGTTTGTCTCAAAAATGAAAAGAAACCCTCACTTCCTAAGTTCTACTCTCTTTACAGAAATTAATATGGCTCAATCTTCGTATTGGCCATAGACAAATACATGGGGCATACCTCGGCCCAAAAATAATAATAGTAAAAGCCACATAATAAATCAAGCAAAGCACGTATGTAAGTAGGGCTCCAACCGAAATTGAAATAACACAACTATGGGCTCCGATCCCAATTAAAATCATCTATGTGCATAAATTAAAACATTCACAAGACTAACCCATGATCACCTAAACTAGCATAATCCTCATGAATTAAATTTACCGACTAAATTTAAAATTCTCTTAACTCTAAGTTCTAGTAACTTAAGTAATTTGAATATAGTTCATTATTCAAGAATTTATTCAAAAATCGAATTCAGATCATGACAAAAATTCAATTAATTACAAATTAAACTTTTGTCAAAATATTATTCAAAAATAATATATTAATTTCCTTGAAAAGTTAAACTCTATTTTAATTCAAAAAAATCCCCAATTCTAATTTATTTCAAAAATAAATAATTTTACAATAAAATCAGATTGTTAATTAGGGATTAAAAAAACTAAAGAACAGAGATGTCGAACGAATCCCGCACGATTTGCGCGGCGCCATGCACAGACGCGTGCGACCTACGAGATGCCACGCACACAGCCTGGCAGAGCACGCTTAGGCGGCACAAGACCAGCCGCCGCGTAGCAGCAACAACAAGGTGTGTACGTGCAGCTGTGCGCACGCCATGGGTGTTGCCTTTGCGTGTTGTGCGCAGCAGCTAGCGGGAGGGCAGGGTTCTGTAATAATAGTAATCATGATGATGATGTTGCGTAATTTGAGGTGTCACAACAATATCATTCAGAATTTATAAATGAGAAACTAGAATGAATGATTTTCTTAGCGGGATTGAATGATGAGCTCTGAGCAAGATGTGGTTTCTTCCCTTCTAGGCAAACACAAGAACAAGGTTAGAAAGCCAATCTGGGGAATATGTGTAGCGCCCTCAACGATAGGCACCACATCCCCCGCACTATAAGTCTAGTCTTGTAACATCCCGATCGTTCGAATTATAAGGTATGTCACCTTTTAACTTTTATGTGTTTAATTAAGTGATTTTATATTTTTCGTGGCCCTATTTTAAACTCTTTTAGAGTTTAGGGCCATTTTTGTAATTTTCTCCTTTTAGGGGGTTTTTCCGATCACTTCTCGTTCAGTTGAGATTTTGACTTCTTTGACCCCTTCAACGCGTCCGGGGCGGCGAAACGAGTCCGTAGACTCTAAGTTTGCCCAATTCGGATGTCGTTAGCTCGTTCGTTCGATCGTTTTTGCGTACGAGGACCCGAGATATATACTCGGATTCCCTCGTTTTGCGTGCCATTTCAGCAGCTCCAGCCGCATCGTCTTCTTCCTCGTGCAGAGCACTATTCACGCAGTAAAGGTGCAATTTCACACACATGCTCGTTCTCCCTCGTTTCTCGACGGAATTCGACGAATCAATAGTGGAAATTCATCAGCTCGACGAGCCCGTCACAACCGTACCAAGATCGTGGCCAACCAAAGACCGACGGCAGCGCATCGGCGGCCTGAAGGTGGCGGGTGGCGCCACCACTTCGCCGCCGACGTTCCGGCGAGTTTCGCGAGCGGAGCTTGACCCTACCCTACGTTTTTGGACCTTCCCGTTCCATTTCCGGCCTCCGTTCAGCACGAAAACCACCGCAATTTCGGCCCTTTTCCCGGCCGGTTTTGGTGGTGGTCGCTTCACGAAAGTTGCTTGGAATGACAAAACATAGTGGATAGCATCGGCGGCGTTCCAAGAACCGGCCGTTGGCGGCGGACCGGCGGTGAACCGGTGGTGAACCGGCGGGTCTGAACCGGTTACTGTTCCGATGATTTTTCCGGCGATTTGACTTGGGACTTTCGTAGGGCTCGTTACAAGCTTTCCAACGGTATGCCCGGATTTCATTTTCGTTTTGCGGTTTGCAGTTAATTTCAGTTTCGGTCGTTGGGATTTGGTTCGGTTTTTCTTCAACGAAGTCCCGTGTGTTTAGCTTTTTCTGAAATTGGTTGGGGGCTTTTATTGAGTAGGCCGAGGCGTACGTTTCTGTCCTTTCGGGGATTTTTCCGACCACCGGAGGCGGTATTCCAGTGACGGCCGGTGGCTGTTCGGCCGACTCTGGTGGCGGCATTCCGGCGACTTTCGGACAGTAGGTCCGTTTCGTTGTGGTGAGTCCAACACCACTTTCCGTTCGTCAATCGGATGTCCGGTTGATTTTATATGAATTTTTTTGAAGTGGTTGTATTTACTTTTGTTAATTGTTTGTAATTATCAATTAATTACTGTAAGCGTGAATTACTGATTGAAATGTGCTCCAATGTGTATGAAAACTTGTATGAATTATAATTTGATATATTTGGATAATTTGATTTGTAAATTGAACCCCCGACTTGTTGATTTTGCTACTTGGTTAGTCTAGAGGGGGTGTTTGCGTAATTTTTGAAAAAGTGGGAATTTGTTTGATTTGAATTAATAGACCTTAGTAATGAAATCTAAAATATAATGTACGAATTGAATATGTAACGTATGAATTTAATGAACTTAGTTTGATTAGAATTTGACTTATATGAAATATGAACCTTGAATGATTAAATAACTTGCTTTGAATTTGTATAAGACTTCGTGAGGTTTAAATAAATTAGAAGCATGCTACAGTGATTGCTTGACTTATTAATACTTGGAAATTTGTATGAAATGCGATATGAATTGTCTGAACTTTGTTAATTGAATTTGTTAGGTATTAAATAAATTGATATGAAGTGCTTTGCCTTTAATTTTGTTATTTGCATTAATTATGCACATGAACATGCCTTAATGTTTTGTTTCGCATATAATTTATATAAATTTGAACCTTGCTGATGTGATTGCATTTATTAAGTGTTTGAGCATATGTCGTGCGTCCCTATGTGGTTGTCTGCTTGAGTCTGAGTTCCGTGCTGTGTTTGTGTGTTCAGTTGGTACAGGTGCACCCGGGGTGGTGACTTGAGGTCGTGCAGGTTCCGGGGTGGACCTTCTGCTTTGTATTTGGCTCCGTTTGGTGTAAGGTGAGGTTTTAGGATTTTTGTTTTAGTTACAGCGACCTACAACATTCTGTGCTCGTTTTCATGCCTGCATGCGATTATTCTATTATATTTATATAATAGATACGTGTTTATATGATATGTTTATGAATTTGTCATACGATTAAAGGTTTTCGGACTGTATATGTACGAGCATATGTAAGCTTGAAATGTTTTGCAACGAAGCTATGCTCCAAACCGTGTGTCTTCATACCAGCTGCGGATTAGGATGACACGGAGAGGTACGTTTATAGCATATGCTAAGTTGCAAGGTATGGTATGCTCCGATAAGGTACGTAAGTATGATTTTGATTCGATATGATAAGTTTGATATGTAGCGAGTTATGATATGATCTGTCTGATATGCTCTGTTTTGATATGTTGGGCCCCGAGACGTGGGTAAGGGGGACCCGGGACGACCATGGGGCCGCCGGTTATGACCCCTGTGCACGTTCTCATTTGAGATATTCACGTGCGACCTAGGGAGGTTGGGAAGGCGTGGTATCTTGAGCCCTCGGTGGATAACCGGGGAAGGCACAGTGTGGGTTCGCTACCCCGTGTGTGTTTGTATCTGTATGAGTAGTGAGGGTTTGCTCCCCGAACTACATGGTGTTGGGGTTGGATTGTTTATGATATTTGTTTGTTTTCTGTTATGATACGTTTGATTCGATATGGAAGTAAGGTGGGAGACCCGTACTCGCCGGGTATATGATTATGATCTGTTATGTTGATTATGAAACGGGATAGGAGCTTTCTCTTTTAATAAAACGTGAGTTTGCTCAGTTTGTTAAGTTATGAATAAGATACGTATAAGTTTGATAAGTTAAGATATGTATAAGTTTGATTTGATAGGATATGTGTAAGTTCGATTTGAAAATGGTTTTGGTATGCAAAACCCTACTCCCAGTTCATAATCTCTCTTTTGATACGTGCTCTGCTCCTTATTATGTATAGTGTGTGTGAGTTCAGCCCCCTCGCTCAGTCAGTGGACTGACCCTCGCCCCACCTATGTTTTTAGTTTGTAGGTGCAAGTTGTTGGAGTTCGAGCTAGGCGGCTTTGAGTCGGGTCTGTCGAGTCTGTGTCTGTCCATTTGATTTTGTTAATTACTTTGTTCCGATTTATGTATGAAAATTATGTATATAGTATGTTCTGTACAAGTTGACGTTTATGCTTTGATCATATAAATTTTCGGGACAGGTTAGGACAGGGTGTGGATTACTTGAACCCGTTTATTTATGTTCGTTGATTAAAGTTTTTGTTAGTTCATATTTTGCATCGCTTCCGCATTCATGTTTTGCTTATTTTACTTGTACAGGGTTTAGTTACCGCCTAGCTTTGGTTGGTTTTTCGTTTGTCACCCGTTCGCTGTGACTTGGTGCGTGTGCGGACTTTCCATTTCGTACCACGTGTCGGGTCATAGTGCGGGTGTGTGGTGCCCCACCGCTTGGGGTGCTACATCTTAAGTGGTATCAGAGCTACCAGGTTCAGAACCGGTGCTCTGGAGTCGTGTCGTGTCAGTTTAGGTCGTACGGCATAGGAATACTTGTGCATTGCATTTGGCAGACGTGAAATTTTGACTTGTATGTATGAATTTGTCTGAGCTTATGTGATTGTGTGCACACTATGATTACGAATTTTTGTAAAAATTATTATTGTTATGCTTAAATTTTATTAAATTACGTATTGAATCTGCATTACTTAAGTGTTCTTAATTGCTTTTATTACTTGACATATCCACGTACTAACCCGCATGCATAGATGTTTATTCGATTTGTGAATTGCAGGACGTTACTTCGACATCAAATTGTAAATAATCGTGACAATTCTTTCCACTTCTATCAATCTTTGACAGGAGATTCAAAGAAGCCATACTCTAATGAGAGACAATGGACCTCTACAAGAATTCAGAACAAGGAATCAATGCTATCATTATGAAAACGGGTATTATACATTCATGGCACGTGCATCATGCATTGGATTAAATTATAATTATTTCGAACATTTGTTGTACGTGCTTGGTTGTCTCCCTTGCTGATTAATGCGTGTATGCCATACACATCCCTAACCCCACATGCATTAGCTTCGTGGTTGTAATTTAGGTGTTCCCCTACCTGATCCACTAAGTGCTGTCTTGGTCGAAGCAACGTTTGAATTCGGACAGGGTTTGACCAGAAAATATACGGTCGAGCCAATAGCTTCAAGATAGGGTGAATGCATGTAAGATAGAATGTTGGGTTGTGGTCAATCTCTCTACACGATGCGATACTCATAACCTCATAAATGATTTGATGAAAGTCGGGGTATTTCTAGATCCAAGCTGAATTGTCGTGATGTGGGATTACTTGAAAGACAGGAAATAACAAATGGGAATGATAAAGAAAAGTAAAGAAATTCTGGGTGGATTTCGGGCGATCATGTATAAACAATTGGAAGAAAAAAAAAAAGGGGGAGTTCATTTAATTCTACGAACTCCTAAAGAGTGAACCAAGGAAGTTTTGATTAAAGTGACAACCATGAAGAAGACTCGGGAAACAATCGGAGAGTAATTACTAAAGAAAATACAGAATGCTAATTCCATAAGCGTAGAAGACTTCAGGTTCAAGAAATCGTACTTCCAAGCCGTGGAAATGTCCAAGTGATGCTAGATAATTCTGAAGATAAGAAGACCGTGGGGAAAAACAAGAAATCTTTTAACTATTAAGTTGCTTTCAGGATATGTACTTACTACTTGGAGGTGCTCGGGAGTAACATGGTTTATAAGAAAGTCAACATTTCTAACTCTGGAAGGTCTGAGGTGACAATGAAGAGATCAAGACACTTGTATCATTTAGAGAATTCCAAGCAGGAAATCGGGTTACTATTATAAAGACACTCACCAGAGTAGTTACACTTACACAAAGGAAAAAGGGGAAAATGATGCAAGCAATGGAATTTTGTGCCGAGGTCATTGAAGATCAACTCCACCAAATATTGAGGGTAAGGTCATCTTTTACAACGACGGTGTACTAAGCAAGACGATGTAAAGATTCTTCATTTATTTCTCCATGATTGTCCTGAGAGATTTCACATTTGAAAGAAATGGTAATTTCCGATTACCGAGGATCCTATTGGGATTTCAAGAGATTACACGGATTACTATACCCCGAGAATCAAGTGAGACGATCCAAGATCAGTTGAGTACCCGAGAATCTGAAGGAATACTAAAGAATGCAAGTTTGAACGGGAAGTTGAAACTATGGCCAGTTAAGGAGTTGATTAACCTTTCAAGTTAAAGAAATTGCCAACCTCGACTCCACTACTACGGTGAACGGTACACTGAGTATTCATGGCATTTGCACACATACATTTCATAAGTAATTGTATTTTATTTTATTTTGCTTGACTAATGTGACAACGTGTAATGTTTGACGTTACTTCGATGGTAATAACGTGGCTAACTGCTTTAATTTTTATAATTTAAGAATTTATAGATGTTGTGAATTCTTGTAACTGAATGGATTACATGCTTGCGTGAATTGTTCGTATTTCAGTGTTTATACTTTTCTTAATGGCTCACTAAACCTTCTTGCACATACATACATATTATAATTTTATCTTACAGGGATCCCATCGCGATATTCCCCTTGAGGTGAGCATGGATGATGAGTCTATATTCTAGGGATACTGATATCAGTCGTGTAAAGGTGCACTATACATGCATCCCATGTTTTGCATCTAGTGTTATTTTGATGTGTGTATGTTTGAATACTGAGTAAGTGAACTTTTCTGCTGGAGAGTTGTTGAGATCTCTCTATTTACGTGTTAGGGAGATGTGGGATTCTCCCTATTTATGTGATAGAAAGATGTTGGATTCTTTCTAAATTATGTGAGCAAGAGATGCTGGATTCTCTTGAATTAGATGTTTGAGAGATGTTGGATTCTCTCGAATTTAGGGTTTGAGAAATGCTGGATTTTCTCAAACTAGGATGTTTGGAAGATGTGGAGGTCTGCCAGACTTAGGTTGAGAGACGGGGCTCTCTCGATTATGTGGTTGAGAGACGGGATTCTCTCAATTCTGTGCCTGAGGGACGGGGTTCTCTCTTTTGATGTGCAGGGAGACGGGGCTCTCTCTCTCTTGCGTGCTGAGAGATGGGATTCTCTCTCTTGTTTGTCGCGGCTGAGTTAAGTGTGGTCTGATGTTGGTTACAATCGACGAGGAAGCGACTAACGGGCAAGTGTTTGAACAAACCTATGTAACTAAGGAACTCTGCCGGGAGTTGACGCAATCAGTGAGAGTAAACATCACAGTCCGGGCTATGACTCTACACGATTTCAGGAGATGGATTGAAGTATTTCAGTTCGAAGCTTTACGAGTCAGTATTAGGACCTGAGGACAGGTCCTTTTGAAGGGGGGAAGATTGTAACATCCCGATCGTTCGAATTATAAGGTATGTCACCTTTTAACTTTTATGTGTTTAATTAAGTGATTTTATATTTTTCGTGGCCCTATTTTAAACTCTTTTAGAGTTTAGGGCTATTTTTGTAATTTTCTCCTTTTAGGGGGTTTTTCCGGTCACTTCTCGTTCGGTTGAGATTTTGACTTCTTTGACCCCTTCAACGCATCCGGGGCGGCGAAACGAGTCCGTAGACTCTAAGTTTGCCCAATTCGGATGTCGTTAGCTCGTTCGTTCGATCGTTTTTGCGTACGAGGACCCGAGATATATACTCGGATTCCCTCATTTTGCGTGCCATTTCAGCAGCTCCAGCCGCATCGTCTTCTTCCTCGTGCAGAGCACTATTCACATAGTGAAGGTGCAATTTCACACACATGCTCGTTCTCCCTCGTTTCTCGACGGAATTCGACGAATCAATAGTGGAAATTCATCAGCTCGACGAGCCCGTCACAACCGTACCAAGATCGTGGCCAACCAAAGACCGACGGCGGCGCATCGGCGGCCTGAAGGTGGCGGGTGGCGCCACCACTTCGCCGCCGGCGTTCCGACGAGTTTCGCGAGCGGAGCTTGACCCTACCCTACGTTTTTGGACCTTCCCGTTCCATTTCCGGCCTCCGTTCAGCACGAAAACCACCGCAAGTGGTGGTTCCGGCGAGGCAACAGCGGCAGAAACTTCGGCTGCAATTTCGGCCCTTTTCCCGGCCGGTTTTGGTGGTGGTCGCTTCACGAAAGTTGCTTGGAATGACGAAACGTAGTGGATGGCATCGGCGGCGTTCCAAGAACCGGCCGTTGGCGGCTGACCGGCGGTGAACCGGTGGTGAACCGGCGGGTCTGAACCGGTTACTGTTCCGATGATTTTTCCGGCGATTTGACTTGGGGCTTTCGTAGGGCTCGTTACAAGCTTTCCAACGGTATGCCCGGATTTCATTTTCGTTTTGTGGTTTGCAGTTAATTTCAGTTTCCGTCGTTGGGATTTGGTTCGGTTTTTCTTCAATGAAGTCCCGTGTGTTTAGCTTTTTCTGAAATTGGTTGGGGGCTTTTATTGAGTAGGCCGAGGCATACGTTTCTGTCCTTCCGGGGATTTTTCCGAACACCGGAGGCGGTGTTTCGGTGACGGCCGGTGGCTGTTCGGCCGGCTACGGTGGCGGCATTTCGGCGACTTTCGGACAGTAGGTCCGTTTCGTTGTGGTGAGTCCAACGCTACTTTCCGTTCGTCAATCGGATGTCCGGTTGATTTTATATGAATTTTTTTGAAGTGGTTGTATTTACTTTTGTTAATTGTTTGTAATTATCAATTAATTACTGTAAGCGTGAATTACTTATTGAAATGTGCTCCAATGTGTATGAAAACTTGTATGAATTATAATTTGATATATTTTGATAATTTGATTTGTAAATTGAACCCCCGACTTGTTGATTTTGCTACTTGGTTAGTCTAGAGGGGGTGTTTGCGTAATTTTTGAAAAAGTGGGAATTTGTTTGATTTGAATTAATAGACCTTAGTAATGAAATCTAAAATATAATGTATGAATTGAATATGTAACGTATGAATTTAATGAACTTAGTTTGATTAGAATTTGACTTATATGAAATATGAACCTTGAATGATTAAATAACTTGCTTTGAATTTGTATAAGACTTCGTGAGGTTTAAATAAATTAGAAGCATGCTACAGTGATTGCTTGACTTATTAATACTTGGAAATTTGTATGAAATGCGATATGAATTGTCTGAACTTTGTTAATTGAATTTGTTAGGTATTAAATAAATTGATATGAAGTGCTTTGCCTTTAATTTTGTTATTTGCATTAATTATGCACATGAACATGCCTTAATGTTTTGTTTCGCATATAATTTATATAAATTTGAACCTTGCTGATGTGATTGCATTTATTAAGTGTTTGAGCATATGCCGTGCGTCCCTATGTGGTTGTCTGCTTGAGTCTGAGTTCCGTGCTGTGTTTGTGTGTTCAGTTGGTACAGGTACACCCGGGGTGGTGACTTGAGGTCGTGCAGGTTCCGGGGTGGACCTTCTGCTTTGTATTTGGCTCCGTTTGGTGTAAGGTGAGGTTTTAGGATTTTTGTTTTAGTTACAGCGACCTACAACATTCTGTGCTCGTTTTCAAGCCTGCATGCGATTATTCTATTATATTTATATAATAGATACGTGTTTATATGATATGTTTATGAATTTGTCATACGATTAAAGGTTTTCGAACTGTATATGTACGAGCATATGTAAGCTTGAAATGTTTTGCAATGAAGCTATGCTCCAAACCGTGTGTCTTCATACCAGCTGCGGATTAGGATGACACGGAGAGGTACGTTTATAGCATATGCTAAGTTGCAAGGTATGGTATGCTCCGATAAGGTACGTAAGTATGATTTTGATTCCATATGATAAGTTTGATATGTAGCGAGTTATGATATGATCTGTCTGATATGCTCTGTTTTGATATGTTGGGCCCTGAGACGTGGGTAAGGGGGACCCGGGACGACCATGGGGCCGCCGGTTATGACCCCTGTGCACGTTCTCATTTGAGATATTCACGTGCGACCTAGGGAGGTTGGGAAGGCGTGGTATCTTGAGCCCTCGGTGGATAACCGGGGAAGGCACAGTGTGGGTTCGCTACCCCGTGTGTGTTTGTATCTGTATGAGTAGTGAGGGTTTGCTCCCCGAACTACATGGTGTTGGGGTTGGATTGTTTATGATATTTGTTTGTTTTCTGTTATGATACGTTTGATTCGATATGGAAGTAAGGTGGGAGACCCGTACTCGCCGGGTATATGATTATGATCTGTTATGTTGATTATGAAACGGGATATGAGCTTTCTCTTTTAATAAAACGTGAGTTTGCTCAGTTTGTTAAGTTATGAATAAGATACGTATAAGTTTGATAAGTTAAGATATGTATAAGTTTGATTTGATAGGATATGTGTAAGTTCGATTTGAAAATGGTTTTGGTATGCAAAACCCTACTCCCGGTTCATAATCTCTCTTTTGATACGTGCTCTGCTCCTTATTATGTATAGTGTGTGTGAGTTCAGCCCCCTCGCTCAGTCAGTGGACTGACCCTCGCCCTACCTATGTTTTTAGTTTGCAGGTGCAAGTTGTTGGAGTTCGAGCTAGGTGGCTTTGAGTCGGGTCTGTCGAGTCTGTGTCTGTCCGTTTGATTTTGTTAATTACTTTGTTCCGATTTATGT
The DNA here is from genome assembly GCA_037501455.1 of Lantana camara. NCBI lineage: Eukaryota > Viridiplantae > Streptophyta > Magnoliopsida > Lamiales > Verbenaceae > Lantana > Lantana camara. The sequence goes on along the minus strand of CM074857.1, from coordinate 59,442,703 downwards.
ATGAAAATTATGTATATAGTATGTTCTGTACAAGTTGACGTTTATGCTTTGATCATATGAATTTTCGGGACAGGTTAGGACAGGGTGTGGATTACTTGAACCCGTTTATTTATGTTCGTTGATTAAAGTTTTTGTTAGTTCATATTTTGCATCGCTTCCGCATTCGGGTTTTGCTTATTTTACTTGTACAGGGTTTAGTTACCGCCTAGCTTTGGTTGGTTTTTCGTTTGTCACCCGTTCGCTGTGACTTGGTGCGTGTGCGGACTTTCCATTTCGTACCACGTGTCGGGTCATAGTGCGGGGGTGTGGTGCCCCACCGCTTGGGGTGCTACAAGTCTACACATTAAATGAATAGTCCAAGAATGAACCGGACTCATTGCGAACGGGTGACAAAATAAAAGATCACCTAGCTAAGCGGAATCTAACCCTCTACAAGTTAATTAATAATATGAAACATGCGGTGCGGAAGCAATAATATCAACATGAATTTCAACAGTGGCTCCAAGCCCAACAATTTTATAACATAATTAAATCCAAAATACATCCTAACAACGGGTTCAACTAAGTATGCAACCTGTGTTGAATCAATAACCAATAAATCATAATTGGCACGCAGGCCCAAATACATGAAGTGATATAATTAATTCATAACGACGTAAAATGTGACTCAAGTGTACAAATGAGACTTGAATAACATCAAGACTTGACTCCTACCTAGCGGAACCTGCAAGAAACTAGAAGAGTGGAAAAGAGGGGTCAGTCTCTAGAAGACTGAGTGAGCAAAGGTTATACGTATATATAGAAACATGCACATGCAAGTCATAAATCCCGAGCAAAGTTTTATTGGAATTTAGTTCCCCATGAAGGGCAAGAATTAGCTTAAGCAATGCTCGGACTTTATGACTGATTTATATTAAATTCATTAAGTTCATAATCCATAATAATCATTGTGGCTCGGCGAGTGAGCGTGCATAATTCTCCAACCAAACTCCAACCGTGTACAAGATACATGATTAATACTTTTGAATACATGATCATGTAATACATAATAATACATGCAAGCCATAATTACATGAGACATAATCGTTTGGGCAATCCGTGTCCCAGTCTTCCCGCATGGTGCATAACAATAATAATCATGTACATAATCATAATCGTGAAATAGTTCCAATCTTCTCCCTCCATAATGGTCAGGCCTGCAGACCCGAACCATTCTATAATAATATTGAGACAAGGGCTCATGACTCCTACCTGCTCCTTTGATGGGTTAACACCATCGGCTCAAGAATAACTCACCTCTCGTGCTTCTCATTCGCATGAGAGAATCTCAATGGGTACTACGTGTTAAGAGGATGCCCGACGGCTCAATATCGTACCGGTGTCCAAGCCCACGTTTCCCCGGTCCCAATAACATGAACATGATCAATGTGCATAATCTCGCCAAAATCATCAAAGTTATGAAAATCATAATAACAATACACTTCAAATCCTTGAGAAAAGGCTTACTCGATAAGAATTTACTCGATGGCTCACTTTGAAAATCAATATATATATATATATACACACATATATACCCTTAGGTTTTTGGCCAAAACTTATCATATAAAGGTTGTAGGGTTTGATACGTAACTAGAACAAAAACACCCTCACCTGGAGTACCACGATACAAGGTACAAGAACAATACGGGTGCCTATTCGATCCAGAAGTCTCCGCCCTGTAAACGAACTGTACAAGAGAAGAAATAACATGTACTCATGAGAAATGACTCGTTATGAAACCAAGTAGGACGCACGACATTGAATGAGGTGTCATGGAATGATATGAAATGGTAGAGTGCATATGAAAGTTATATAATGATATGCTGTGTCGTGATAGTGTTCACGTGTACAATTAATGTCCCAAGTATTAATTAGACATGAGATTTACGTGTACGTGTGATATGTGATCATATAGTGCATGCTTGATTAAAATTAAATCAATTAAACAACTAACATATTCACGTATAGCATTTAAACACCAAATGACAATTCATGCATGCATATAAACACATTAAGCACGTTAAGGAATCAAGCAAAACACGTAAACAAGCACACGATAAGAAAAAAACGTAAGTCAAAGCAAGAACACAAGGCCATCAGAGGCAATCCTGGTCGGGACTCCAAAAGCACTGAAATCAATCCCGATCGGGACTGACGTCCTGGCCTAACATCTGACATGCTATCCTGGCCGGGACACAAAAGACACTAGAAAGGATCCCGGCCAGGACACAAATGACACTAAACCAGATCCCTGTCGGGGATCACCTGCGATAGAAACAGGGGATGGCTCCTGCGAGGTAAAACCTTGCCATTGGCCGCCCTCGAGGTGCCGCCGGAGCCCAAAACTAAAACCAAGCAACAACCAACACTCAAGGCAACCAAAAGTACAACTGAAATACGAAACGAGGCACGTTGAAGCACCAATCCACAAGTTACATACATATATACATATACATATATATATATATATATATATATACATATATACACATATATACTCCAAATAAAATAAAGAAATGGAAAGGATCTTACCGGAGAAGAAAGAAGAAACATAGCCGAACTCGTGGTGCTTGAATGGTAGCCTTTGGTGAGCTCGATGGTTGCCACGGTTGTCTTTCTTCTTGTGTAGCTTGAGGGAATGACGGAAGAAAGAGTGAAATGGTTGTGGAGTTGGGATAGTCGGATGGTGGTGCAGCAGCGGTGAGGTGGCGATGACGGCTTGTGGTGGTAGCGTGGTGGTAGTGGTGTCGGGAAAAGAAGCAAGCAAGAAGAGGAGGAGGGGAAGAGAAATGAAAGAAAGAAGAAAGAACAGAGGAAGAAAAGAGTTGGGGGGGGGGGGGAGGGGCTGATGTCTCACACGAGAGAGAGAGAGAGAGTTGGTCAAAGCGGGGCCCGGTTAGATATTTTGTTGTTAGGATATTTGTGTGGTTTCGGCTCGAATTAAAAATACGGTTAGGGTAGAATTAGATTCCCGAATTAAATAAAAAGGGTAAGCAACGAATTGGGGAATTCACGAGAAATAAAAGTGCAAGGCTCGAGGAAAAATGGATAATCGTGATCGTGTGTGAAATTGCAAATAAGACAATTAAACTGTTAGTCACGTATGCATGTAATTCTAATTAAATTACGTAACACTCGACCTGACCTCACTCGTGACATCATACCTGATCAGTCTTGAATACACGGGGCGTCACAACCTCTCCCCCTTAAGGACTTGTCCTCATGTCCGATGCCTCGAGTTCTGGACTCTAAGCACAACTTTGTTGGAAAAACGGAATCAGAAAGCAGCAGAAATTTTAAAATTTTCCAACAAAAGGATCGAAACTCGCAATCATGAATCCAAATTCGTAAGGTAAAGAACCTTACTTTTCAATAATCTTTCTTGAAGCGTTTCAAGCCACCCAACTTGACTACAATCTTTAAAAACTCGCTCTTTTCATAGCTTGATCCCCTCTCCTTAGTAAAGCTCGAATCTTTAAAAACTTCTAACTTGAAGCTCTCTAGAGATAGTCCACCAACTTGACTACAATCTAACTAGTAAGGATGCTAGTTCTCTAGTTAGTGTTTAGGCTTAACCTAGGGTTTATGTGATCTTGGAGAAAGGATGGTGTTCAACATATGAACCAAGAAGAATCAATCAATCCCTAAGGGGAGCTCGATATATAGCTTGAGAGGGGCGGCTGAACCTAGTCCTTTTGGACTAAGGATTTGGTCCCTCTCTCTTATTACTCGATCATCAAGTAATTCCAAACCTTGATTTTGAATTCTAATTCAAATCAACATTTAAGAGAGCTAAAATATCCAAAACCCGTTTGGATAATATTATACTTTATTTATTAATAAATAAATAACTTATTTACCTAGTTAATTAATTCATAATTAATTAAATAGATTAATTTCTCCAAAATAAGACTTTCATTTTAATTCAAAAATTAAACCAAAGTCTATCAAATAGTTAACACATTAATTATTTAATACATAAACAATATACACGTGTGACACACGTGTCCCCAAGGACACGTGCCAATCACGTGAACCACACGTGTGTTTCACACATGTGGAACCCTCTTGGTATGATCAACTCGTTTAATCATTTTAAAGCCTTAACTCACGTAACCAAGTTGTTGTGTGTGACCCTCTAGGTTGTCAATTCAATTAGCAGTGACCCTAATTAATTAATTCACTAATTAATTAATCAGTCCACAGATTAAACGACTATAGTCTAGCAATAGGTGTTTAACCCCTAGTTGAATTGGAATGTCTCGATTCGACAGAACCTTTAAATCATTGATTCATGTGAGACACAATCCTCCTACTTACTATCTCTCAACCAAGATCTAGGGTAAGGGAATAATCAGAACCCTAATAATCTGGTCTTTTAAAGCTAAGTGCATTTCATATCCATTTGATCTCAATCCAAGAAACCCTTTTCTTGATGTCTCGATCTATTGCCTTGGCCAAGGACTCCATATGGCATATGAATGACTTACACAATAAGAGATCACCTTGCAAATGCAAGTGTAGGTCCTTTCTTGATTCTCATTCTCTTCCATGAATCACTTGTGCAGCCCCAGCATAAGCCTTGAATCAATTGTCTAAGGCGACACCCTTTAAAGCTTATACCTAAGACTACAGAGTTAACTCATAAAGTGACATGGAACCTCAAGTCTAAGGATCAATTAATCACATCAATGACTCGTGAGATATTTTCTAAACTGGAAGTTTCCATTTTCTGAAATAGAAACTTCTTTTCCCATTTAGGAATCTTCCCACACGGGGCACCTCAGTGGACTTACTTATGGAAGTAAGCACCCTCATGTATCACGCACGTATCAACTATACACTTTGCACCTCCATAAAAGAAGGTGGTCCTTCTTAAGGGCGTGATCCCATAAGCAAGCCTTAAAGGAGTCAGGTTGACCCTCCCACTATTTATAGGACTCATCAGCTTGGAGTATTTTACTAATCATGACTTATGTGATATAGGGCTCGTTTCATGAACCATTTCACCTAAATGGTAGAGTCCTAAAGTCATCAGGATTAGGGGAGTTCTCATACATGCACAACTAAAGTAAACACATACCAAATGAGAGCATATAAAGAAGTGCTGCCTCAATTCGTTATTTTATTCAAAGATTGTCTGTGATTACAATAAGGAAAAGTACAAAGCGGATATACAATCGGCTTTCTAGGGCACTATTCCTAATAATCTCCCACTTGCCCATCAAAGCCATTCTAAAGCTACTCTAAGTCCCATCTTCTAAAGATGACCTTCGAAAGCTTCTCGACTAAGGGGTTTAGTAAGTGGATCTGCCACGTTCTCTGCTGATGCGACCCTCTCAATTTGCACATCTCCTCTTTTGATAATATCACGGATTAGGTGATACTTCCTCATAATGTGCTTGGTCCGTTGGTGAGATCTTGGCTCTCTTGCTTGAGCAACCACCCCAGTGTTGTCACAAACACAGTGATGTGGTCTTTCGTGCTAGGAACAACATTCAACTCTTGAATGAAGTTTCCAATCCAAACACCTTCCTTAGCTGCATCATTTGCAGCTAAGTATTCGGCCTCAGTGGTTGTTTGCTTGAAACTCTTCCAACTCACTGCTCCGCCGTTTAGGCAAAAAATGTATCCTGATATTGACTTAAAATCATCTAAGTCAGATGCAAAGCTTGCATCGCAGTATCCTTCGACAGTAAGATCTTTCTGACCTCCCTAAACTAAGAATAAATCTTTAGTACTTTTCAAGTACTTAAGAATATTCTTCACGGCAGCCCAGTGGCCATCTACATGGCAGATTGGAAACGACCTATTACACTAAGTACATAAGCTACATCCGGTCGAGTACATAACATTGCATACATTATGCTACCTATTGCTGATGCATAAGGTGTATGCGTCATTCTTTCCTTCTCATGGTTAGTCTTAGGACACATCTTCTTAGAAAGACATGTTCCTACACTCATAGGAAGGTTCTTGACCTTCGCTGACTCCATATTGAATCTCTTCAGTACTTTATCAATGCACATCGACTGTGATAGTCCTATCAACCTTCTAGATCTATCTCGATAGATTTTAATTCCAAGGATGTAGGACGCATCACCAAGATCTTTCATCTCAAATTGGTTCGATAACCATAACTTAGTTACTTTCATGTCATCCTTTGAATTCCCAATAAGAAGGATGTCATCAACATAAAGTACTAAGAATTGCACTGAGGTCTCCAATTCCTTTCTATACACACATGATTCATTCGAGATGTGAATAAAGCCAAACGCTTAGACTGATTCATCAAATCGAATGTTCCAATTCCTAGAAGCCTGTTTTAATCCATAGATTGACCTTTGGAGTTTACAAACCTTTTGCTCACTCCCACTGAATGTGAAACCTATAGGTTGCTCCATATAAATGTCTTTATCAATGTCACCATTGAGAAAGGCGGTTTTCACATCCATTTGCCATATCTCATAGTCATAATATGCAGCAATGGCAAGCATGATCCGAGTAGACTTTTGCATTGTAACTGGTGAAAAAGTTTCATCAAAGTCCACGCCGGGTCTTTGAGTGAATCCTTTTGCAACCAGTCTTGCTTTGTAGGCTGCAATGCTTCCATCAACTCCAAGCTTTCTCTTAAAGATCGATTTGCAACCTATGGGTTTGACCCCATCAGGCAAATTTACCAAGTTCCAAACTTGGTTGGAGTTCATGGAATCCATTTCGGATTTCATGGCTTTTATCCACTGTTCAGAGTCAGAATCTGAAAATGTCTCCTCATATGTTAGAGTATCATTATCCTTTTGAAAGATCTCATGGAAGAATCCATACCATCTCTCCAGCTGTCTAGGAGTGCATTCAGAACGCCTTAGAGGAGCATTTACGTCTGTGTCGAAATTCGTGATTGGTTCTGGTTGATCCGAAGGGGATGTTTCTTTAGTGGGTGGTGTGGGGTCACTTTTTACCTCCTCTAATTCTATGATGTTGCCTTTCTTTTCTTTAAGAAACGGTTCCTCAAGAAAAATAGCATTTCTGGAAAAAAAAACACCTTTTGCTCAGATTGATCATAGAAGTAGTATCCTATGGATTCCTTAGGATAACCTACAAAGTAGCATAAGTTAGAACGAGATTCTAACTTATCTCCCACTGTCCTCTTCACGTAAGTAGGGCAACCCCAAATTCTTAAGTAAGAATAACTACAGATTTTACCATGCCACATTTCATAGGGCGTTTTAGGGACTGACTTAGAGGGAACTAGATTCAAAATCTTTGCTGCACTTTCTAGGGCATAACCCCAGAAAGAAGGTGGTAAGTCAGTGAAACTCATTATGGAACGAAACATATCGAATAGAGTTCAATTCCTTCTCTCAGAAACTCCATTGAGTTGAGGAGTTCCCGGAGGAGTCCAATAAGAGATAATCCCATTATCTTTGAGATGATTAAGGAATTCTTCACTAAGATACTCGCCTCCTCGATCAGATCAAAGTGTTTTGACCTTGTGACCAGTTTGGTTCTCAACCTCCTTTTGAAATTCTCGAAATTTCTCAAAAGCTTCAGATTTATACTTCATTAAGTATACATAACCATACCGACTAAAGTCATCGGTAAAGGTTATGAATTACTGATGACCGTTTCTTGTGCTTACACTAAGCGGTCCACAAACATCAGAATGGATCAAATCCAAGACCTTAGTGGCACGTTCCACAGTTCCTTTAAAAGGAACTTTGGACATCTTTCCTTTGAGACAGGACTCGCAAGAAGTTAACTCTTTGAGATCATTTCCAGAGAATGATCCTAAAGTGTTCATCTTGCTAATTCTGTTCTTGGAAATGTGTCCTAATCTAGCGTGCCATAAGGGAGCTGAAACTTTGTCATCACTCTTACGTTTAGTTTCTCATTGTATATTTATAATATTGATATTTTGAGTTAGATAAAGTCCATTACTTAGAGTACCGATGTGAACGGAAGAGTTGTTCCGTTTGATAAAATATTTACCATTCTTAATATAAGTTTCATAACCTTCACAATCTAAAATTGGAACTGAAATTATATTACGAATAATGTTCTGTACATAAAGGACTTTATTTAAAACTAACTCAAAACTACATAAATCTAATCTAATTGTGCCTAAAGCTCGAGCTTCAAGTTTTGAGCCATCGCCGATCTTCAAGACACATTCTCCTTCTCTGAGTTGTTGAACTTCATTTAGCATCTGTACATCATTACAGATATGAGCTCCACAACCGGTATCAAGTACCCAAAAACTAGAATTAATAGAAAGATTTACTTCAACGAGAAACATACCTTTCTTTAGAGTAGCCTTGTACTCTGGGCAGTTTCTCCTCCAATGTCCCGCTTTGTCACAATGGAAGCAAACATCCTCTTTCTAATCACGCTTCTTCTTTTGGGCCTTCCTCTTCGAAATGCCACCAGTGGGCCTAAAGGGTTTCTTCTTCTTCTTTTGGGCTTTCTTGCCCTTACCTTTAGAAGGCCCGGAAGAAGAAGATAGAGCATTCACCATCAGAACCTTATTGTCCTTCTTGATCGTGCTTTCAGCAGTCACAAGCTGACTAATCAGCTCAGCTACAGTAGCACCAGCATGATTCATATTGAAGTTAAGGATAAATGGGTTGAATGATGGTGGGAGGGAGGCTAGCAACAAGTCCACTGAAAGCTCATCTTTCAGTGGCATGTCTATGGAAGCAAGTTTCTCAGTAAGGGCGAGAAACTTGAGTCCATATTCATGGACACTTGAACTTTCCCTCATTCTCAAATGGAACAATTCCTTTGAAGTGTTTTACCTTGTAACACGTTCATGAGGCCGCTGAAGTTGCTCTAAGTGGTTGTAAATCTCCCAAGCAAATTCCATGGCCTCATGTTGCCTTTGCAAATCCGGAGACATGTTAGCCAACATAAGGCAACGGGCTTGGAGATTATCATCCTTCCACTTCTGGATCGTGTCCCGCTCGGCCCGAGTGAGAGCATCCCCTTCGGGACTAGGCTCCCCTTCGGAGAGAACATAAGTTCTCTTCTCAAAATCTAAAATGATTTTCAGATTCCTCAGCTAATCAGAATAGTTGGGACTAGTCAACTTGTTTGACTCGAGGATCGATACAAGAAGGTTTTTGGTTACCATTTCAAAACACGTAGAGAATCACAGAATCTACGACCTAAATGGTAAAACAGAGAACTAGTGAGCATGCTGAATTATAATGATATACAAAAGATAAGGTCTTTAATCTAATGTAGCTCCCACTGTTTTTCAAAAATCTATAATTCCCAAAGATCTAAGAGGAACACGTTTCCCAATGGGTACTAAGATTCTAAGCATTTTACCTCGAACCCATGACTCGCGGACATTCTAAATAAAACCTTAGGTAGGTATAACTTACCAATTCTAACACCTTTAGAACTCTTAGTAATTGTTTTTGCATCACCTATCTTTCAATATGGACCCACGACTCGTGCGACATACATATTTACTCGGGCGTTAAGCTAGAACCATCAATCATAAGATCATGATCAAAACTTAGTTCGAACGACCCATGACTCGTGAACATCGCCCTTGCTAAAATTGACCATGAAATATTGATCATTTAAAATGATCAATTAGGTAACTAAGAACTAATAAGCTCCACTAGCTATCCCATGACTCGTGGACAATAACTAGCTTCACTTACCAAACTTAAAACCTATTGATGGAATGCTAGGAATTTAATTCAAAATTTGCATCTTGAATTAAACACCTATTATTCGAAATGAGCTTAATATTTAATGGGAATTTTTCGAATCAACCGGAGAGTTTTCCGGTTCGACCTCACCAACATATATGTTATCCAATTTTATTAGTCTAGATTAATGCAAGTACAACTTAAATGTATTTCAAACAAGCACATAAACAGATAACATGTCCTAGCATGATACTAACATGAGATGATCATGGGTCTATCCTATCTTATGCGTGAAAAGTGGGAGCCACTCCACTATCACAATTCTAACATACATGCCACATAAACAGTTTATATCACATAAGGGAAAGCAGTAACAAAATACGAGCCCTATCTCTATTACATTTTCAATGGAGATTCCCCTCCCTAACATTTTGAGGGGTCTTCACTTATGGCCTCCTTGTTACTTGAATGTGGTCCATCTTACTCCATGGGTGCATTGCCTCCAAAATGAAAATAAAAACCTCACCACCTATTCTACTCTCCAAAAAAAAAAGAAAAATGAAAAAGTAATGAAAAGTAATAAGGCTCAATCTTCGTATTGGCCTTAGACAAATACACGGGGCATACCCCGGCCTCAATACAGTAATATGGAAAGCCACATAATAAATCACAGTACGCACATAAGTGAGGCTCCAACCTCAATTGAAAAACACAACTATAGGGCTCCAACCCCAAATGTAAACCATCCATGTGCATAAATGTAAAGCATATAAAGACTAGTACCCATGATCACCTAACATGCATAAATTTCAAGAATTTAAATTTAACCAATAAATTAAAATTCTCGCTTTAAGCTCTAATAGCTTAAAACACGACTTAGATGCAATTCTTGTTCAAGAGCCTTTTCTATAAAAACCCGAAAAATAATAAACTAATAAAATTCTAATTAATTTCTGAAAATTAATAATTTTATTCTTTCAATATTTTCATAAAATAAAGTTTGCAATTTTCCCAAAATTTAAATCACTTAATTTTTCAAAATCCCAATTTAAACAATTATTCCAAAAATAAATTTTAATTTAAATAAAACAAAAATTTTCAAAAAAATTAAATCGGGATTGGATAGGACTAAACCAAAGAAAGAAATAAAACGTAACTAACTAGCTAAGTAAACTAAAAGAATGCGGAAAACACTTAACTAATTCAATATATGGCAAAATAGCTGGAATTCTCCTACACATGCATGAGACTGTGATCACTGACAGGGTAATTGAATCTGAAGTTAGGCTAGCTATAGTCGCCAAGTCCTCTCTGGCTCCCTCGTTTCTTCTTTCTATTTATAACCACTAAAAGAGACTCCTAATAATCGTTTTCTAATCAACCAATAACCTTAGCAGAAACTCCTTTTAAGATTCAATTGAACAATTGCATTACACCCTAAAGAAACACTAACCCTAACCGACTAGGTAGAAACTCCTACTTCGCCTAGTTAGACCGTCTATCCCACAACACAAAATCAGTCGAACTTAACGGCCTAGTGATTGTTTGCTACTTCGTTAATTATCCGGCTAGACTCCACCAAATAAGTTAACTAGCTATATGTGAATTTCCTATTCTAAGATTTGAGCTCTTAATGTAATCAAAGAATAAGAACAAACACAATGTCGTAAAAATAGAGATAAAACGGATAACTTGATAAAATCACCAATAAATTCGTCTCACACAACCCTAAGCATGCTTTAGAAAATTCCAACTAAATAAACTTAGAAGTTCATAGTGTAATTGCAAACAAAGCTTGAAAGTGAAAACATAGTTTCAACGAAAAATAAAGAAAGAAGAAAACTAGAATAAACTTGAAGTCTTCTCTCGTCTTTTTCCTCCCGTTGCTAATGCGTTACTCTTGTGTTTGAGAGTGAAGATGTCCCCCGTTTTTGCTGCTGCAACGTGCTTTTGTAATGTAAAGGGGCTGATCTTCTTCCTCCACTTCATCCCACCTTCTCTCCTTAATTTCGGACTAGTAACTCCAAAATATATTGCCCACTAATTCCACTTTCTTTCTTCAATGCTTTGTAGCCCCACGATCTCCAAGAATAACGCCACTCTCTTCAGTCCTCCATCTAAGATTTCTTTCACAAACATAACTCTACGAACTTGGACTCCTATGAGAATTAGGAGTTAGTGGGCCTAATTACTTGCTCCAACCTTGCTGACTTTTGTTCCTTCTAAATCCTCAAATCAAGCCCAACAAAACATGTGATGGTGCGCCCTTGGTCAATCAATTTGGCCAATTCCCCTCAATTATCTTCAAAGCGTATTTTCCTAGTAGAGAACGTAAAATCGAGTAATTATCCAAGATCAATTCAAATAGCAGGGTAAAAGATAAAAATCCAAACTCAATAATTAGACAATTATGTGACTTATCAAGGATCCCCCGTCTCAAACATTATGATGAGAAAACGGGGTTGAGGAGACATCTTCTCATCCCCAAACGGTGAACGTTGGATTGTTTATGAACTTTGCTTTGTTTTGATTTCGATTATGTTATGAAAGGAGTTAGGTTGGTTAGAAACTCGTTCTCGCTGAGTTCTTTGATTTTGATTATGTCTGTGGGTTGTGAAACTGGAGTAGATTTATAATTTCTAAAATTTGGTTCATTTTGGGCTTTTGGTCCTAAAATCTTTTCTATATTTAGTATCACGGGCTAAAATGTTTTAGATTGCAAAAACCACGCCTCGGTTCATGAAATTTTAAATTTGAATGTGCTTTGTTCTTATATTACGTACGTGTGAGTGTGTTAGCCCACTCACCAGTCTTTAGGACCTTGAGCGCGAGCGGCTTCTTCCCTTCGCCTTGATATGCTCGGGTCAGTGCTCATCATATCTCTCCAGCGCCCTCACAAACTCCTTGAGGTGCCCCCCACCGATGAGCCTCTGGATCTCGCTTTCCAGCTGGCGGTATTCATTGGTGTCATGCCCTTTTTGCTTGTGGAAAGCATAGCATTTGCCCGAGCGCTTCTGAGCCTCGGTTTTCCTCATCTTGGGTGGTCTTTTGAATAGCTTCTTGTTCGCCATAGAATAGACCTCCGCAATAGGTCTATTGAGGGGGATGCGCTCGAATCGGCAAGGGGTGGGGAGTTTCTTCAAGCGGGTGCTGGGCTACGGCGGCGGTTCTTGGATTCTCCTCTGTCCTCCTGGTCGTTATTTGTTCGAGGGGCATTCGCAAGTTTTTGCTCCATCGCCATATACATGTCCTCGAGGGTGAAGAAAGAGTCAGCTATATCTCTGATTTCCATCAGTGAGCTAGGCTTTTTCTTTGCCACTTCCTCCACGAACTCCTCACTGATGTAGTTCTTCATATTGATCGCCCCAAAGAGTACGTGCCTCAGGAAATCCATCGAGGGCTTCTCCACCAGCAAGATCTCTTTGTTGAACCGGCCCATGAAGGACCTGAGAGTCTCGTTCGGTCCCTGCACCAAGCTACAGAGAGTCGTGGCTTACGGTGCTGGTGCCTTCAAAGAATTGAAGTGACTCATGAAGGCCCCAGTCAAATCCTCATACCCTCGAATGGAGCGAGGGGGCAGCTTTTTGTACCATTCCTGTGCCATTCCCACGAGGGAGGTGACAAAAATCTTCATCCAGTAATGACTGGAATGCTCAAACAGGTGCATCAGATGCACGAAGTGATCCAGGTGCTCGGCTGGATCGGTGGTTCCGTCGTAATGATTGACGGATGTGGGGATTTTGCCCATCCCGGTGCGGGCCATCAAAACTTCATCGATGAGGGGCGAACCGCCTATTAGAGGCCTTTGTTTCCTGCCTTCGTGGTCGTGCTCTTCATGGTCTTCCTCCCTCCAGCGGTGAGGGATCTGATTGCGTGGGTTACCAACGTCTCTGGCCTTGGACCTCTCGTCCCCAGCATGGGGGACTTGAGACCGTGCTCGAGAGAGCTGCTCCACCATCTGCTGCAAACCTTTGAGTTGGTTTTGGACCACAACTGTAACATCCCGATCGTTCGGATTTCCAGGTACGCCGTAACGAGAGGGTTTTATATGCTTTAAATTATTTAATTACGTATTTGAGTGTTATTTTAATGCTTATATGATTATTTGAATTTATATGAAATTAATTGTTTATATTTACGAGCTTTGAATTTTATACGTTTAAGCTTGCATGCTCGTTATGTGCCGGAATTCAATTCTGATTTTTGTGAAATTTTGGTATGCGTGATATATGCGAGTTATGAATGTGTTTGGATGCTCGTTTTAAGTTTTCGTGTTCGTTTGTCGAGGTTTTAAACCTTTGGTATTTGTCGAGGGACATGAGGGCCTAACTAGTTTTAGCGCGCCTCTTGTTCCGGAGGCCATAACTTGAGCTAGGGAATTCGGATTCGAATTCCGAAAGATGCGTTGGACTCTTAACAGAGAGATGAAGCCAAGGAACCTGATTTGGTATTTTTCTAAGCCCATTTGGACCCTCGTTTTTTGCCCGGAACGAACAGCTTGCGCCAAAGCCACCATCTTTGACTAGTCTTACACTTGTGGGGGCCAATTTAACCATGCCCAAGCCTTTGACCTTGGTTTATATGATATTAACTCAGCCCTATCCCTTCCCTACCCTTTCATTTCGTCCAACACACCCACAAGAGGAGGAAGAGCAGCTGATCCATGGAGAAAAGAGAAGAGAAGAAGAAGCCCTTTTCCATGTCTTGAGATTTTGAAGACAATCTTCTCCATACTTCTTCACATCTTAAAGGTAAGTATATTTATGTATTCTCCTCTCTTATATGCTTCATTGGATCCTTGAAATCCATGATTTAATTCAGATTTAATAAGGGTTTGAAAGCTTGCATGAATAGTTAGGGTTAGCTCATATTTTTTAATCCATGGCTTAGCTTAAGTTTGTGGCTGATTTGGTGCTTCCTTGTTGATTATATGAGCTTCTTTGCTTCCATTCTTGATCTATACTTCATGATAGATGTGTTAGGGTTGATTGTCCATTGATAACATGATTGAAAGCTTGAGTTTTTGGCCCTGAAAATGGAATTTCGAACTGCTGTTGTCAGCTTCTTTTTAACCGAACTGCTGTCATGTTTTTTAGCTTTCTTTGATGAATTCTTGCATCCAATTTCGTGTGTTACTGCTTGGTTATGTGTTACACATGCTTCTTTATGAATATGCTCAGTTTTTCCTTGAAAACCTTGGTTTATATGATGAGTTTTGAGCTTGAAAACTGCTGCAAAAACCTGCTCGCCCGTATGAACTGCTGTCAGGATTTTTGGTTTGGTTTGATGATCTCTTGTGCTTATTTTCGTGTGAAATTGCATGGACATGAAGTATATGAGTTGTCTTATATGTTAGCTAAGTGTCCTCAAGCTTATATGCCCTGTTTTGCCCTGAATTCATGCATTATTGCAGCTGCAAACTTGAAGAAATAGCATGACTTTTAGTTGCTCCTTCCTTGCATCAGTTTTTTTCGTGGCTATTTTGGAGCTGTGGTCGCTGCATATTATGGCATGTTAATGTGGTTATTTAGTGTTCATTTCATGTCTTATATGTGTGTTGAAATGGCATAAGAAAGCCTCCAAGAGCTGCTGCATATTGCCCTGTTTTTCCTCCCTCAAAACCGAACCGCTGCTGCACTTTTGTTTTGATGAAATTGCTTGATACGGCCGTGTCAAGGCCTCGACTTGGGCATCAGATTTGTATAAATTCGGACACGTCCGTGTCCGTTTCCTTTGCTTTTTGGACATGGCCGTGTCATGTCTCACGGTGGCCGCCCGCGGAGGGGGGGGGAGGAGAATTCTTTCGTCTTTTCGTTGCTTTTAATTGCTTTCTCTTGTCCCGTTTGTGACTCGTATGCATTGCTAACTTGATATATTATGTGTTAACTTATGTTTTATGAATTTGTGGCTTGATTTAATTGCTCATTTTTGAATCATGATCTCTTATGCAACGTATGCTACCTTAATGTGCGTTTATGACTTCATGTCTCATTTATTTGCCTTGCATGATCATTCTTTGCTCCTTCTATGATATGAATGCTTTGATAACATGTTGTATGATAGGGTATGCTTGTTATATGAAAATTATGGATTCGTTTAATGTGATATATATGACTTGTGATTTAATATGAACTCCTATGTTTTTATATGCCTAATATGCTACTTTATTTCACTTCTTATGTATCCTTTGCCTTTTATATGAACTTTACTTTGATGAATACTTGCGATAGGTTACAATATGATATGTTATAAATATATTTGACCTGTTATGTAATTAATTCATGAATTACTTAAATGATGACTCGATATTTGGTTTGATATGCTTAAGTATAAATTTATATGAAATGCATTGCATCACTTACATTCATATGCAATTGCCGAGCGTCAATATGGTTCACTTTGAGTCTAAGTCTGCCTCTTGCTCTTTCCTTTGCTCTTAGGTTCGTTCCATTGTGAGGAAGTGGTTCGTTTGACTCCTTTTGATCTGTTTTGCTCGGTTTGGTCGGCAAGGTGAGGTTTCTTTCTTTTAGTTATTATGACCTACAACCCTATATGTGATTTCAAGCCCGCATGTGACCTATACGTATATATATATACTTAGATAGGTGTTCGATATGTAATTTGTGGGAATTGGCCCTTTTGTTATAAAATGTTTGAAAACGCTTTTATGTATAAGTAAGCTATTTTCGTTCTTTTGGTTTGAAAAGGGTTGGCGTGTGTTTGTGATAAGTTTTGGTGAGATAGGCTTTCTTTGATCAGTGTAAGTGTAAGTTTGGGCCCCGGAGTTGTGTGGTTGGGAAACCCGGGACGACCATTAGGGTCGCCGGTGCAAGCCCGGGACACTTCTCCACTAATAGGATCAACCCGAAACCCACTCGGAGGGAGGTGGGGGGACGGAGTCCTTGGGCGTGAGTGTCATGAAGCTCACGACCCTGACGTATCAGCGTGGATGCGAAGGGTGGCCACCCTTCCATCCCATGGAGTAAGGAGGTTTGTGTTTATGTTTGTTATGTATCTTCGCGTGATAAGATTTGAGTTTTGCATTCAGAAGGAGATTAGTTGGAACTCGTTCTCGCCGAGTTACTAGGATAAGCTTTGTTTCCGTTATGGATTTGTTTCCGTCTAAGATTCGTGAAACGGGTGAGGACTTCTAATCCTTAAAATTGGTTGAATTTGGCCTTCGGCCCTAAACCTTTTTCCATATATGTTATCACGTGTTAAAATGATTTGGATTGCAAAAACCACGCCCGGTTCATGAATACTCTAAAATTCGCTTATGCTATGTTATGCTTTGCTCTATATTTATGTACGGGGTGTGTGTGTTAGCCCCCTCACCAATCTTTAGGACTGACCCTCGTTATTTCTATCTTTTTCCCCTTTGTTTTGAGTTTGCGGGTACTCGTTCTGAGGAGTCTGGAGCTAGGCGGTTGTCTTTGAGTCTTTCTTTTGTAGAGCTTGAGTCTCATGCATTGTATTTAGTTTATGTTACACAATTTGTTAGTTGTGAATATGTATTAATTTGGCTACTTCGTTTTGTCCTGAGATTCAGTTTTGTATAATTGTTTTGTATCTAAGGTTGTATGAGTATTACGTGGAGAACACGATATGATTTGTTCTTGCATGCTAAGTTTTTTTTAGTTGTTGGCTTCCGCGAATTTGTTTTTGCGCACTCTGAGTAGGGTCTAGACCGCCTTGCTTAGGTTGGATTTTTGTTTGTCACCCGTTCGCCGTGGCTTGATACGTGGACGGAGTTCCCATTTCGCTTCACGTGTAGGGTTATAGTGCCGGGGATGTGGCGCCCTTTGCTCCGGGGTGTTACAACAACCAAACTAGGGTCGTTTTCTTCCCTCCTACTCGTTTTCCCGGTGGCCCTAGATTAGACCTCCTCCTCTGAGTCTCCCCTCGCCCGGGGGGTCTTTTCCTTGTCTACGGGATGCTGTTCCACTTTGTCCCTCGGAGGGCCTCTTTCCCCTGTGCTGGTGGTGGCGGTGGTGGCTGAGCCCTCAATACATTCTGGGCAGCAGTTAACGGGTGAATTTGAAGTCCGCCCATAGGGGGAGCCATCTGGGTGCCCGCTCCCGAGGGGAAGTAGACGGATGTAAAGTGCTTCCAGGCATTTTGAGCAGCCTGTACCTCGGATTGAGCGTAGAGCGCCTGGAGCTGCTGCGAGGTCATCTGAGGCATTTCCACTCCTTGGATCTCCTTAGGAATGGAAACTGGAAGTTGCAATGTGCCCACCTGATAAGGCTGTATCCTGAGCACCATGCCTGGCATCACTCCAAGCAACATGTCAGGCTGTATGCACATGTACCCTGGCGGTGGCATCATTGTCGGAAATGCTCCAGCACTGGCGGCGTTAGCAGTGGGAATTAGTGTCACGGGAGGATCTGCAGAACCTCATGCTTGGGCCCCTGCAACTGGAAGAGATCCCACCCGAACCTCTTTATTCCTATTTCCCCCGACGGCCAGTGGTATATTCCCATCCAATGGGGAGTTTCTTGCTAGGGTAGTGGTGATATCAACGATGCCGGCTGCTCCTCCTCCTTGGTTCTCCTCGTTCACCGGGGGAAGAGTACCCCTGTTGTCAAGAGCTCTTGATCTTGTTGTTGTTACCATGGTTGAAGCGGCTAGTGTTACTATTCAACTAGCTGAAGGGGAAGAATCTGTTGAAGATGAAGAAAAAGATGATGGTTTCCACAGACGGCACCAAAAATGAGGATGCAAAAAATAGGAAAAGATGTGAACACCAATCACTTTAAATTTGTTAGTCAAAGGGAAGACCATCACAGGCATTAAACCTCAGGAACTGGGTTTCCAAGTGAGCGTGGGTTCTTCCAGCTAGGATAACACCAGAAAATACAGTGAGGATGCCGTGAAAATGGTGAAATGCAAGGAGCTTGAAGAAGATGAAGATCAGAGGAAAAATGCCCAGTTTTTGGTATGAGTTGTCTGTAGAGAAGATGACTTAGGGGAAATGAGCAGATTTCCCCTATTTATATGTTAAGGGCAGGGGTGTTTTGGTAATAGTGACCATGTGGTCCCAAACCTGTGTTGCCCTAGACACGTGGCATTATGTGATGGCTAGAAAAGGACATCTCTAAATTATCCCCTGGTACTGGGTTAGTGGGTGTCAGGGATAGGTGTGCGCACTACCTGCATGTGTCAGAGGCAGTTGCACAGCAGCAGTATGAGTGCTGGGAGGCTCGAAGAGGCCACGTGGGTGTAAGGAGGTTTGGGAATATGTCCCGGAGATGACTAAATTCGAGCGTTCGTGATGCTCGATGGGGATAATTCCCATGATTGGCGTGGCTGATCATTGGGACGCTCGGGTAGAGCTTCCACTGCGAGGTCGTGGTTCTCTCGAGGGGCATTGTGACCCTCTGGGGTGGAACCCGGTGGACGAGACGCTTTGAGATTTGCCTGAGCGTTGTGTGGGAAGTGAGCATCAGGATGGCTTTGAGCGTGGAATAGGTGAGGGAACGTCATGGGCCGGTGGCATGAGATGGGTTGATTTGACCCTGTGAAGTAAAATTATGAGCGTCGGGAGGGCCCTTGAAGGAGGCCCATGCTCGAAGGTTGGGCCTCGTCAGTCGCGCCTTGGGCTGCTAGTCCGCAAATTGATGGGTCGGATCTGCTGTCGTGAGCCCATCTTCTCGAGCGTCAAAGCCCAAGTGTTCCCAGTTGATCTGAATGAGCTATCCTGGTCCCGACACGTGTACAGGGATTATTCGAGCGTGATTTAGCCCCATCACTACGTACTAAAAATTAAAAATTAAATATGAAGAATAAAAGTAATAAGTAAATAATATTTTGAAAACAATGTAAAATCAACAAAAAATCACAAAAATATAAAATTTACTAAAAAATTAAATTATATTATCAGACATGAGGCTAACTTACCCACATGCTTGGATACTTCAACTTTCTTGAGGACCAACTCTCCCAGCTGGAAGGTCATCTCTTTGACACGCTTGTTGTACTGATGGGCCACTGATGCCTTGTTCTTGTGCATCCGGGCCCATGCAGTGTTTCTCTTCTCATCCAGCAAGTCTAATTCGAGCGGCCGGTTATTTTCGTTAGCTGCGGGCTCAAAATATGCAATGCGTGCGGACTCTTGAGCGATTTCCGCAGGTATCATGGCCTCAGAGACATAGACGAGGGAGTAGGGGGTCTTCCCTGTTGCTGCTCGTGGGGTAGTACGATATGCCCAGAGGGCACCTTGAAGCTCTTCAGCCCATTCGCCCATTTTACTCTCGAGCATCATTTTTAGGTACTGGAGTATGGTCCGGTTCGTGACTTCAGCTTGATCGTTGGCCTGGAAGTGGCCCACGGAAGTGAAGCGTTGCTCAATGCCAAGCTCTGAACACCACTCTCGAGTGTCAGTGGCGATGAATTGAGAGCCATTATCTGAGATTAGCACCATCGGATGATGTTTTTCCAAATGAAGTCTCTCACCACCTTGAACGTTATTTTCGCGACCGCTTCGGCTTCTGCCCACTTAGTGAAGTAATCCACCGCGAGGATCACAAATTTCTTTTGCCCAACCTCCATGGGTAGGGGTCCCACTATGTCAATACCCCACTGGTCAAAGGGCCAGGATATGTCAATGGGGATCATTTGGGCTGCTGGCAATTGAGGGATGTTGGAGTGGAATTGACACTTAGAGCATTTCTTGGAGTAATTGATGGCATCCTGTAATACCGAGGGCCAATAGAATCCACTGCTCAATACCTTTTTGGCCAGAATACGACCGCCAGAATGATTCCCACAACTCCCGCTGTGCACGTGTTCTAGTACTTCCTTGGCTTGCGAGGGTCTCAGGAAGCTTTAATGGTGGACCTTGAAATGACCGGTTGAAGAGCCTACCCTCATTATCAAGTGAAAAACGAGGGGCTTTACTCCTAATTTTCCGCGCTTCCACTCTGTTGCTCGGGCAGGCACCATCCCTTAGGAATCTGATGATATCATCAAGCCAACAGGGCTCGGATGGATCAATCATTCTCACTTCGCCAAAGGGTTTCTCCTCCTTATCAACGGTTCCTCTGTCCTGAGGAACGTGACTGAAGGCTCGCAGGAGCCTTCAAGAGCAGATGCAAATTTAGATAGGGCATCAGCACGCTCGTTTTCCGCCGCGAAACCTGCAGTAAATGAAACTCATTGAATTTGGCGATTATCTCATTAACCTTTGCCAGATACTGCACCATGGTGGCTTCTCGAGCCTCATAAGTGTCGTCAACCTGACTAGCAATCAATTGGGAGTCAACGTAAGCAGTGACACGAGAGGCTCCGTTCTGAAAGGTAATTCTGAGTCCTTGGATGAGGGCTTCACACTCAGTTTCGTTGTTGGTGACTTGGAAGGCCAGTTTGATCGCATAATCGATTTCAATTCCTCCAGGGTCCCTGAGGGTTACCCCGGCTCCCCCCCTCTCCCCCGGGAGGTCCAGGAACCATTTGTGTGTAAAAGCCAAAGACCGTCATCTGGCGAGGGTGTAGGCTCTAAACCAAATCTCTCAACCAAGAGATCCGCCACGGCTTGAGCCTGTATAGTTGTTCTAGGCTCGAAGTTGATAACAAATTGGTTGAGTTCTATTGACCATTTGATCAATCTGCCTGAGACGTCTGGTTTCGAGAGTACTTGCCTGAGCAGTTGATCGGTAAGTACAGTGGTGGAATGAGCTTGGAAATAAGGCCTCAACCTTCTGGAGGCGTTGACGAGGGCAAAGGCGAACTTCTCTATTTCCATGTATCTCTTTTTTGCCCCTTACAAAGTTTTGCTCAAGTAAGACACCGGCAGGTGTTTACGCTCACGGATTGCGACGAGGACTGCACTCGTGGCCTCTGTAGAAACGGAGAGGTAGATGAACAGATTTTTTCCTAGGACCGGCTTCGTCAACAAGGGTACGCTCGAGAGATACTGTTTCATATCCTGTAGTACTCTTTCACATTCCTTGGTCCAGGCGAAGTTTCGAGCGTTGCGTAGGATCTTGAAGAAGGGCAAATTCCTGTCAGCTGACCGGGAAATAAACCTATTCAGAGAGATGATTTTACCCACTAGCACTTGGACCTCTCTGACATTTTGTGGGGAAGGAATGTTTATGATTGCCTTAATTTTCTCTGGGTTGGCCTCAATGCCTCTCTTGACTGACCACATATCCCAAGAACTTTCCCCCTCGAACGCCAAAAGTACACTTGAAAGGGTTTAGTTTCATACCATAGTGGCGCAGAACATCAAACGCTCGCCTGAGGTCATCCAGGTGCAAATGTTGGTGCTCGCTTTTGACGATCATGTCATCCACGTAAACCTCCATAGACCTTCCAATCTCACGCTCGAACATCCTATTCACGAGGGGTTGGTACGTGGCTCCAGCGTTTTTTAGCCCAAATGGCATGACCAAGAAATAGTAAACTCCCACGTGGACTACAAAGGAGGTCTTGGGGCGATCCTCGGGTGCCATGAAGATCTGATAATAGCACTGAAAGGCATCCATCATACTCATAAGTTCGCAACCCGCCGTCAAATCTACCAGCTGATCAATCCTTGGCAGAGGGTAAGGATCCCTAGGATACGCCTTGTTGAGGTCCGTGAACTCATTGCACATGCGCCATTTGTTAGCGCTCTTGGGTACAAGGACCACGTTGCAGAGCCATTCAGGATATAGGATTTCTTCAATGTACTGGGCCTCGAGGAGTTTGTTGACTTCCTCCTTGATGAGTTGCCTTCTGAATCCATGAACGTCTCTTTTCTTTTGCTTAATAGGTTTGAATACGGGATCGATGTTCAACCTGTGGACTATGATGCTCAGATCTATGCCTGTTAGATCAGAGGCTTTCCAGGCAAAGACGTCTAGATTTTCTCGCAAAAAGTCGATCATCATGATCTGAGAGGGGCCATCGAGATTGGAGCCTATTTGTGTGGTCTTATCTGGATTCCCAGGCTCCAATTCGATGGTCAAAAAATTATCGGTGAGCTCAATCCGCACTTCTGGCCTCGGGGCTTCAAGCGCCCGCTTCTTGCCGGTTAGTCAGTCGGTTGCCTCTTCTGAGGGCCCGTCCCCCTCGTCGTCCGAGGAAGACCCTCCTACGGTGCCCGGGGGATTACTTTCTGCACCCTGGGCGGCGCTCGCCTCTTGTTCTTCTTCTTATAAAGCTTGGCCCTCTTGCGCTCGGGGCCATCTTCATCAAGCTTAGGAAAATCCACAGATTTTTTAGTGGATCCAGCTTGGACGGCCTGCTTGGGCTTGTGACTGCGGAGGGAGAGGATGTAGCATTCCCAGGCTTCCTTAACATTGCAAAGCACTTCCCCCGTTCCCTCGGGGGTGGGGAACTTGATCTTCTGATGAAAGGTAGAGATGATTGCCTTAAAGTCTACAAGGGCTGGACACCCAATGATGATGTTGTAAGGCAGATCTACCTCAGCGATGGTATACAGGACGCTCAAAGTCTTCCGTTGTGGGGCACGACCAAAAGAGGTGGCCAAGTGAATTTTTTCGCGAGGGATAATCTCGGAATCCCTAAAGCCAACGAGGGTTGTTCTGAGGGGTTCGAGGGGAATGTTAGTGATATTCATCTTTTGAAACGTTGAGTAAGGGAGAACATTCACAGAGCTTCCACTATCAATTAAGACCCTCTTTACAACGTGATTGTGAACGTCTAAACTGACCCCATGGGGTGTTACAATGTGCTCTAGGTCTTTCTCAGTGAATCCTACAACCTCATTCTCCTTCGAGCGAGAGGATTCCTCCAGAGCATACACTGGGTTGGGCCTTGAGGATCTCTAGTCATAGCTGCGGACATGGCGACGTCGAGAGGCGTTGGAGTCTCCTCCCGAAGGTCCGCCAGCGATCATGTGGATGACAACAAAGGGTTGGTTCTCCAATTCAGCGGCCTTCTATTTGCCACGGTCACTGGACTCGGTGTGGCGGTGGCAAGGATTTTCCCTTCCTCGTTGTTTTCTTTTTTTTCCCCCTTTTTGTCTCTCGAGTTGCAGGTGCAGGTTGTCGGTTCGAGCTAGGTGGCGATCTTTTATTTTCAAGTGTTCGAGTCGTTAGTAGAGTCTTTTGCATATCTTGCATCTTTATTTCTGAATTCTGGAATTATGTATAAATTATGATTTAATTCTTGAGCTTTGAAATTTGTATGAATTAATTTGATTGGTTTGGACTTGGCATGTATAATCAGATTTATTTTATTCCTATTATAAAAGCATGTGTGTTTGTGTCTTTGAAATCCTGGTGCTTCCGCATGTGTATTTGCTTATTTCGCGCACTCTGATTTAGGGTCTAGACCGCCTAGCCTAGGTGAGATTTTGTTTGTCACCCGTTCGCCGTAGCTTGGTATGTGTACGGAGTTTCTATTTTTTTACACGTGTGGGGCTATGGTACGGGGGGTGTAGTGCTCTTCGCTCCGGGGTGCTACAACCTAAAGTGGTATCAGAGCTCTTGGTTGCAAAACCGGAGCTCTAGCGTCGTGTCGGGTCTGTCTAGGTCGTTCGGCTTAGGATTATATATTTGTTTGCATTCATTCTCACTTTTATGTGAATTATTTGAAATATTTGCATTAATTATTCACAAGAACATGTACTAAACCTTGCACGCATCGATATTTGGAATTATTTTCTTATCTCATGATGGCTTCTCAACACTAATATGTGCCATCGAAGGAAGGACATGAGAAACAAGTAACCTCTGTTTACAAGAGGTTTAAGGAGTTTGATCCACCGAAGTGGTTTGGCAGTAATAATGTAGAGGCCGAGGAATGGATTTCCGAGATTACGTGGATTTCAGGTATACTTTCGGGGACGTCGCAAGAGAAGATGATTTGCACTTTCCGTTTACTCCGAGGCTAAGCTTCAAAGTGGCTTAAAGAAATGAGAATAAAATTTGAACCGGAGAAGAATTTATGTGTAACAAATTCATCCGGGAATTTTGCTACAAATATATTCCCCCAAGTGTGATGGTTAGAAGACTTCGAGAATTTTTGGATCTTGAACAAGAATTGAAAATGTTGGATGATCTTATATCGGAACTTAAAAGTTTGGGAGCCGACAAGGATTACCCTAAAGTCCATAGTTACATTCAAGGACGTAGGGATGATATTCAACAAGTTTTTCAAGCTCACTGGTGCATCAATGGTCCGAGGAAGTTAGAAAGGTGGTTCAAGTGGAACAAGGTAACCAGCGATTGAATTCTCACATCTCTTATGTGGGACAAGGATCGAGTTCGAGTTTGAGCAAGAGGATTGTGTCACAAAGAAAATTTCTAGGATTTCAAGGTGTCGATGATACCAAGAAGAAGAAGAAGCTTCGATTACTAAAGTTGGATTCAATGTCTTCCCTAGTGGAATCGATCCAATGTTCGTATTGCCAAGGTCCGAATCATACCAAAGAGGCTTGTAGGAAGAAGTACGGTTGATGTTTCAAGTGGAGTCTCGGGCCATCTGGTGAATGGTTGTCCGAAGAACAAGAATCTGAAGCCAATGAAGAGCCGTGATTCCAAGACATCAAGTCAAGTCCGAGTTGAAGAAAGTGAAGATGAAGAATTTGATGCCGAGTTCGACACTACCGCCATGGTGAAAGGTACACTAGGCATTCATGTCATCTCATACATGCATCTTTTATTTTATTTCGGGAAAACCCCTTTGTATGATTAGTTTGTCTTCCTTGATTGCTTCTTGTTACTTGTTTAATTGTGCTTGTTGTTTTCTTTTACTTGAACTCTCTTCTTGTAAAAAGTTGAGTTGAGTACCCGAGAGTGTTGGTGAGTTGTGAGGGTCAAGGTTATCCGATGAGACTTCGAGAGATTGGTGGTGTAGTGAAAACGTGAAGTTGAGTTCGTTTCTGGAGTGGTTCAAGGCCTACTTTAGGACCTGAGGACAGGTCCTTTTGAAGAAGGGGAGTTTGTAACATCCCGCTCGTCCGGCCGTAAAGGTTGTTTTTCTTCAAACCCCCAATCCGCTCTCGCTCGCCGCTACTAATGAGGTCTCGGTTGATTTCCCTTCCTTTAGCTACTCAGATGTTTCAGTTGGCTAAGTTTGAAAAGTCTAAAGAGCCCAGACTAGCCACGGAGCTTAGATACGTATCGAAAGTGTTACGTGCGCCTTTAATTATTTATTTATGCCTTTAAAGGTTTATTTAATTGCTTTTGTGCCTACTTGAATCTCTACTTGTATTATTTGTTACGTTTTAATACACTTTTGAACGTTTTGCCCTCGTTTGATCCCTTTCTTGATCCGTATGCCCCGTATTTGCTCCTAACTGGTGATTATGTGTTATGCATGAAATACGTGTCTTAAGAATTTGTTTACGTGCTCGTTATATGTTTTTGAACTCGTTTAAGGTGGTCATGGACCATTTTTATGATTTTAGGGATTCGAGGGACTAACTAGCTTTAGCTCACTTCGTATTCCGGAAGGCCTAACTTAAGCTTGGAATTCGGATTTGAATTCTGGAAGAAGTGTCGAATTCAAAACGAAGAAGAAAAGCCAAGAAACCCAACCTTGTATTTTTCTAATCCCGTTTGGACCCTCGTATTTTGCCTGTAACACGCCTCGTGTGACAGATTCGCCATATTTTACCATTTTGGCCATAACTTATTCAATGTTTGACCAATTCAACCCATCCTTCACCCCACACTCTCCTAACTCACCCCTCTTTCACCCTATGCAGCCTTCATTTCGTTTTTCAGCAGAGAGAGAGGGAAAAAGCAGCAGCCAACTGAGATTCCAAAAGAGAAGAGGAAGAACTATTCAATTTTCACTTTGCAAGCTCGTTTCTCATCCGATTTGCCTCAAATTTGAAAGGTAAGTCCAGAACTGATTTCTCCATCTTCTCCTTTTTCTTTTAAGTCCATATTTGATAATTTTCTTAGTCATTTGAGCATGCTATGGATTATTTGGTGAATAGTAAAGGTTAGGGCCGTATTTGAAGAATGTGCTTAATCTCTTGTGTTTTCTTTGAATTAGATGCATAATAATTAAACCTAAGACATCCTATAACACTTGTATAAACCGAATTTTTATGCTAGCTTAGGATTCATGAGGGTTTTATTCAAGAATTTAGAGCTTTTGTATGAAGATACATATGTTTCATCCCTTTCACCCTTCCCTTGCATGGTTTAGTTTTAGCTTGGTTTGTAGCATGAAATTGATGCATATTTGTTATATAATCTTTCCTTTGCATGTTGGTTTGAGTTAGGATTGGTTTTGGTTGAGTTTAGCTGCTGTTTTTCGTACTTTTGCTGCCTACGTAGTGTTTTGGCTCTCGACCGCGACTAGTTTTTGCCCCATTTCGAGTTGTTGCTGCCTTACTTGCTAGAGGAGATGGTGGTCGCGCCCGCGACCACCTTGGCGCGACCCCCATTTGGGAGCAGTTTTGAACTGCTGCACCCTTTCTTGCTTCTTTCGTTGTTTCGTTGTGTTTTACGTGTTTTTCTTGCTTCTTTCATAACTTTTATGCATGGATAACTTGTTATATTATGTGTTATGTGATTCATTGTGAATTTATTACGTGAATTCGATGTTTTTATATGCATTTTATGACCTAATATATGATACGTGGCCTTTAACGTGCATGCATGATTCTAACTTTCGTTTAAGTGCCTCGTTTGATAATTCCTTACCTCTTATAGGATATGCATGCATAGTTAGCTTAGTATATGATGTGTTATGTGTGTTATATGAAATTCATGAAGTCATTTAATGTAATTTATGAGACTTAAAACTTGTTATGAATTTCCATACGTTAAATGACATCTCATTATATTTCTTTTGCATTAATTGCATTCATATGCATATACCGAGCGTTTAAGTGGTTCACGTTGAGTCTAAGGTTGTCTTTTGTTGTTTGTTTGTCCTTAGGTTTGTTCCGTAGGTGACGAGGAGGTGTTTTAGAAGTGTTTTGGTTTGTCGCGTCTGGTGTGGTCAACAAGGTGAGGTTTTCTTCTTTTTAGTTAATATGACCTACAACCCTACCTGAATTTTAAGTCCGCATGCGACTACGTATATATATATGTACTTAGATATATGTTTGGTACCTATTTTGTGAGAATTGGCCCTTTTGTTATGGAATCAATTGAAAAACGTTTTATATACATGTAAGATATATTTTTGTTCATTTATTTTGAAAAGGGTTGGTGTGTGTGACTTTCTACTAGCGAGATTTCTACTTTGAAATATAAGTTGGAAAATTATGAGATTTCGAAAATTATGATTTATGATTTATGAAATGGGCCCGGAGAAGTGGTATGTGATCTCGGGTCAGCCGTGGGGTCGCCGAGCTCTCACATCAACACAACTCCAATTATGTAGAGAAATTCGCTCATCCTCGGGACCTCCAGGGGTAGGCGGTTTCTTGAGAACCGGCGGTTAACACCCATCGGGAGCGGGTAGGATCCCCCGTCTCAAACATTATAACGAGAGAACGGGGTTGAGAGGACGGCATCTCATCCCTAAACGGTGAAGGTTGGATTGTTTGTGAACTTTGCTTTGTTTTGATTTCGATTATGTTATGAAAGGAGTTAGGTTGGTTAGAAACTCGTTCTCACTGAGTTCATTGATTTTGATTATGTTTGTTGGTTGTGAAACGGGAGTAGATTTATAATTTCTAAAATTTGGTTTGTTGTGGGATTTTGGTCCTAAAATCTTTTCTATATTTAGTATCACGGGATAAAATGTTTTAGATTGCAAAAACCTCGCCCCGGTTCATGAAATTTTAAATTTGAATATGCTTTGTTCTTATATTACGTACGAGTGATTGTGTTAGCCCCCTCACCAGTCTTTAGGACTGACCCCTCCTCGTTGTTTTCTTTTTTTTCCCCCTTTTTGTCTCTCGAGTTACGGGAGCAGGTTGTCGGTTCGAGCTAGGCGGCGGTCTTTTATTTTCGAGTGAGCGAGTCGTTGGTAGAGTCTTTTGCATATCTCGCATCTTTATTTCTAAATTCTGGAATTATGTATAAATTATGATATAATTCTTGAGCTTTGAAATTGGTATGAATTAATTTGATCGGTTTAGACTTGGCATGTATAATCGGATTTGTTTTATTCCTATTATGAAAGCATGTATGTTTGTGTATTTGAAATCCTGGGGCTTCCGCATGTGTATTTGTTTATTTCGCGCACTCTGAATTAGGGTCTAGACCGCCTAGCCTAGGTGAGATTTTGTTTGTCACCCGTTCGCCGTAGCTTGGTGCGTGTGTGGAGTTTCTATTTCGTTACATGTATCGGGCTATGGTGCGGGGGGTGTAGTGCTCTTCGCTCTGGGATGCTACAACCTAAAGTGGTATCAGATCTCTTGGTTGTAAAACCGGAGCTCTAGCATCGTGTTGGGTCTGTCTAGGTCGTTCAGCTTAGGATTATGTGTTTGTTTTCAGTAATTCTCACTTCCATGGCAGCAGCAGCAGCACTCCAACAGGAACTAAGGCAACAAAAAGCAAGGAAAATATAACATAAACAACATACAACAACACCCATACATGTAGCAAACAAGGGAGCAACAAGAATGAAGACAAGAGATGTACATATCATCTTCTTCCTCAAGTTTCATGCAAGTACAACAATGGTGGATTGATTTACAACAAATTTCCACGAAAATCATGCTTATAAATGAAGCATATAAGTTATCTAGATCACATAACACTCATCAATTCAAGAAACGATCCAAGGAAATGCAAGAACTCATCCAAAGAATCATCGAACCTAACTATTCACAATTCAGTCCCAAAACATGATCAAACATGGATGAAATGGACAAATCATGACTTAAAAAAAAGATAAGAAGGTGGACGTTTGAATTCTGAACTTATATTTCGAAATTGACGAGAATCGGAGGTCGAACGAGCAAGAAATCGCAAGAATTAATAGTGGCCTCCCATTTTCTCCTTTCTCCTTTCTCTCTCGGTTGAACTGCTGTTTTTTCTTCTTTTTCTTGAGGCTGGAACGAAATAAGGGGGAGATAGAGTGGTAAACGGTTGATTTAGGGTCAAAAGGGTTCAAAAATGGATCGATTCGGATAAGAAACGGGTCGGTTATGAGCAAAACGGGCGAGGGTCGCAAATCTGTCACACGGGTCGGGTTTCAGACAAAATACGGGTTATCAAACGGGCTTAGAAAAATATGAGGCCAAGTTCTCTAGCTTCCATTCTTCTTTATAAGTTCTTCGTCGCTTCCGGAATTCGAATCCGAATTTTCGATCTCGAGATACGCCTTCCGGAACCTAAGGTGCGCTAAACAAGTTACGCCCTTAAGTCCCTAACAAATAAAACGGTTCGAAAACCATATCAAACGAACACAAAATCATGCAAAGAATATAAAATCACATTCATAACATATATAATTCGTGCATATCACTTAATCAAAAAAGTTAGAATTGAAAACGGGTTCGCACGAATTAAAAACGAGGCAAGTAGCGCATAAACGTACAAATATAGCATATAAGGTTCAAATATAATTCAAATATAAATTCATTTAATTCAAATATATCACATACACAATATAATAAGCACATAATTCACGTAATTAAATAATTTGAAAGTGCACATAGCACTCCCGTAACGGCGTACCTGTACGGCTGGACGAGCGGGATGTTACACATGCCAGTTAGTAAGTGCATATGACACATAATTAGCATCAAAAACACGTATTGATGTAAAATGCAACACATAAATCAACACAATTTCAGTTAAACACATCTAACAATATATTTTCCATGTCAATTCGGTAATAATGCTCATGATCAATGCGGTGCACACATTGACTCGTTATTCCTATGTCGTTCGACCTATACTTGACACGACACGATGCTAGAAAGCCCGGTTTTGCAACCTGGGGCTCTAATATCACTTTAGGATGTAGCACCCACAACGATAGGCACCACATCCCCCGTACTATAACTCTAGTCCACACATGAAATGAGTAATCTAAGCATGAACCGGATTCATAGCAAACGGGTGACAAAATAAAAGATCACCTAGCTAGGCGGAATCTAACCCTATACTAGTTAATTAAGAATACGAAACATGCGGTGCGAAAGCAATAATATCGACATCAATTTCAATAATGGCTACAAGCCCAACAATTTCATAACATAATTAAATCCAACATGCATCCTAACAACGGGTTCAACTAAGCATGCAACCTGTCCCGAATCAATATCCAATAAATCATAATTGGCACGAAGGCCCCAATACATGAAGTGATACAATTAATTTAAAACGACGTAAAATGTGACTCAAGTGTACAAGTGAGACTCGAATAACACCAAGACTCGACTCCCGCCTAGCGGAACCTGTAAGAAACTAGATGAGTGGAAAAGCGGGGTCAGTCTCTAGAAGACTGAGTGAGCAGGGGTTATACGTATATATAGAAACATGCACATAAAAGTCATAAATCCCGAGCAAAGTTTTATTGGAAGTTAGTTCCCGTGAAGGGCAAGAAGTAGCTTAAGCAATGCTCAGACTTTACCACTGATTCATATTAAATTCATTAAGTTCGTAATCCATAATAATCATTGTGGCTCGGTTAGTGAGCATGCATAATTCTCCAACCAAACGCCGACCGTGTACAAGATATATGATTAATACTTTTGAATAAGTGATCATGCAATACATAATAATACATGCAAGCCATAATTACATAAGACATAATCATTTGGGCAATCCGTGTCCCGGCCTTCCCGCACGGTGCATAACAATAACTATCATGTACATAATCATAATCGTGAAATAGTTCCAACCTTCTCCCTCGATAATGGTCAAAAGCCTATAGGCCCGAACCATTCAATAATAATATTGAGACGGGGACTCATGACTCCTACCCACTCCTTCGATGGGGTAACACCATCGGCTTAAGAATAACTCACCTCCCGTGCTTCTCGGTCGCATGAGAGATTCTCAAATGGTACTACGTGCTAAGGGGTTTCCCGACGACCTGATGTCGTATCGGTGTCCAAGCCCACGTTTCCCCAGGCCCAATAAAATGAACATGATCAATGTGCATAATGTAACACCCCAATCGGAAGGCGCCACATCCCCCGCACTATGAGCCCGATCCACCCATGAAATGGAAAGTCCATACATGAACCTAGCTCACAACGAACGGGGACCCACCCACTCCATAGGCTAGGCGGGAACTAAACTTTCGCAACCAATTAAAATAATTCGATAAGATAAATGCAATTACAGAAGTGGAACCTATATTCAAAAGATTATGTCAAACAAAGAGACGGGTTCCACTAACATAGATACCTAATCCCGAAATTCAATAAAATCATAAAACAGCAAATACGGATTCTTTCGGATTCATGATAGTAGTAAGAATCAATACAAATCTTACATTCAACAACTTAAACAATCATGGTATAATATGCATATGAACCGACTATGACTTGACCGAAAGACTTAGCAGACTAGACTTCCCTCCTAGCACTCCAAACCTGCAAGAAAAACTGAAAACAATTCGGGTTCAGTCTATAGAAGACTGGTGGGTATAAAATGGGGCATATTAATATAGTACTGTAGAATTTAAACACCCACAAATGCAAGTTGTAATCCCGCGCGAGGTTTTGAAATAATTTCCCTAGTGGGTGAAAACAAAATGAAACAACGCTCAGGATTACAACAATCAATTTAATTCAAACAATCAATTGGTCAAAACGTGAGCCCGACGAGGGGGGGTAAACTCTCCAACCTACACCTCGTGTGTACAAAACTTCTTTCATTGGCGATCATGTGACAACCATTTCATTCATTCATTCGATCATTCAATCATTATCATTCATTCATGCATTAACAATTACGTCTTCTTCCTCCGGATGGTGGACGGGTTAGCAAGACCCGGCCACCCAATCATTGACCAATGGGGTTACATGAATGCCCCAATTGGCACTCACCTCCCATTCCCCGCTAAAACTCATAGCGAGGGCCGGTATCACCGCTACGATGTGGAACTAGCATGTCCCAAGTTTAACAATCGATCATGTCCTCGCAATCAATCATGTCCTCGCCAAATGTACGAACTAGCATGTCCCAGATAGCCACATGTACCAAGTCCCTGTGCCCGTGCAATCAATCATGTCCTCGCCAAAACAATCGGTAAGTATTCATAAAAGAAAAAGGGGTTTAACAATAAAAATCATAGACTCCTTGAAAACGACTCGATATATATATATATATAGTACCTTTGGCTTGAAATATACACATTGGAATATATCGGGTCTGTTTTATCTAATAGAAGAGAAACCCACCTGCTACACCTTACCGGACAAAACCAAGGAAGAAAGAAGACTTGAGAACAACCTATGAACCCGGCATCTCCACCTTGTAGAAAACTGTACAAAAGACAATGCAATGAATTCGTGAGACTCAAGACTCCAAATGAACCATATATGACACACGGTAATGTATTGATCATGATATGAGATGCATAAGAAATATAATTCATGCCATGAGGTCATATAATCAAGTAATTCATCACAACGTTCACTACGGGGTGGTTTCTTATTCACGCATTTGTTATTATTCATATCTTGCATCAATTCGAGCCATAAACTATATACGACAAGTATAACATAGGTTATGAATGCACAAGAGATGATATTACATCATGGGAACGTTCATGTGCACGATTAATAACTTAAATACATACAAACAATCATTACACTCCTTTCATAAATCATTCAAATTCGTTTAAGGAAGCGTTCATATTCATTCAAGTTCAATCCTTACACATTCCATAACAAATAAATTCAAGAATTTCACAAAACGATCAAATCAGGTATTATATCATGTTTACATTTATAGAATAGACAAATAATTACATTCGATTTAAAATTCGAAATTAGAAATGAACATGAAATAGGTAACAATTAGATTCTAAAATTTAAATAAATTAAACAAGGCTTAAATATATATCAATAACCAAGCATTTAAATAATATATATATAAAATCATACCTATATATATATATGTACAGCAGCATGCATTAATTAACAAAAATAATAAAATTAAATATACATTGCATGCAGACATACATTTATATATACTTGACCATGCATGTAATCATTGGGAATTAGGAGACAATCACAAAACCTTGCAAATTGAATTAGAAAAACGAGTTTCAAGCATGCAGCGTGAAGGTCGCGGCCGCAACCCATTTTCTTCTTGAAATGGTAGCGGCCGCTACACCTAATATTTCCAGAATTTCACCCAACAAAATCACAAGTCGAAACATGGCTGAAAATGGGTCGCGGGCGCGACCCAATCTGCACTTCCTACGCTCGCGGGCGCGACTGCCGGTTACAGGCGCGGAAAGAACAACAGCAGCCCCTGTTTTTCTTCATCACACGCAGCAGCAGCAGCAAAGATACGAAGCAAGGCACCAAGGACAGTAATAAGGCAACAAAAGAAGCAGCTAAAGGCAAAGAATACTTCAGCAAGCAAGGCACAACAGCAGCAACAAGACGCACGCAGCAGCAGACAGTAAATCAGTTCCAAAGTTCCAAAATTTCAAGTTGCAGTCATGGTGGATCCATATACCCAACATATAATTCAAATTCAAGTCCAAGAACAATTAAAGGGAGCTAGAGTGGGCATATTTCAAGCATTAATCCTCAAGAAATTCGAAAATGAAGTCATGAATTCAAGAAATTAGCATTAGCCTAACTATTCATTCATCTTCTCCAAACACCATGAAAACATGCTCAAGTTTGGGGATGAATAGCTTAAAATGACACATATTTAATGTATATCACAACCCTAAACTCACCTTGTGGATTGGATGGAAGATGGAAGAGATTTGAGCTTGAATCTCCAAGGTTGGGAAGGGTTACAGGATTTTCTGGAAACAGGGGATGTTTGGCAGATTTTCTCCAAGTAATGAGGGTTGGTTTGGTTAGGGTGAGTAAGATCAGGTTAGGGGGTTGAGTTAGGGTTCCAAGGGCTCAAACCATGGTTAATTTGGTCAAGTTTTGAATGAGATATGGCTCTTTTTGTAAAAGGTAGCAGTTTTGGCTTCCGTTGCATGTTTCGGTTGAATTTCGGAGGTTCAAATAAGTTTCGAAAAATATAAGGCTAAGTTTATTAAACTCGAATTTTCGTTGCGAGTTCAGGAAGTTGACGAAACTCAAGTCCGAGTTTCCTAGCTCAAGATATCACATACGGAACCAAGGGTGCGCTAATTGCTCGTTAGCCCCCGATTTGGATTCCAAGAACAAAATAAATTCGAAACTCATGCAAATGAACCCGAAAACATGAAACGAACACATATTCATATTCATGACACGTATATCTTCGACATATTAAATTTTCACGAAATTTCGGTATCAAATCATATGAAAAACGAAACACGTTTATAAAACTCATGAGTGATGTATTCAAAAAATCCATAACCTTCCAAAATATATACAACATTTAAATGAAATTTTAAACATGTATGTAGAAGTGCACGAATTTAATATACAACTAATATTAATCAAATTTAGATATAAATCAAAGTGCTAAAATTAAATATAATTGAAATCAAACTGCACGATTTAAATTGAATTTAATATTAACAACTTAAAATATAAATAATTAACATTTTAATATTTAATATAAAATTTAAATATAGTGTTACTTATAGCGTATTAATTCTCACAAATTAGTAAACACATACGTCATATTAGAATAAGGAAAAGTTGGGGCGTTACAATCTCTCCCCCTTAAAAGAATCTGTCCTCGGATTTACTACTCGACCGAACAAACAATGAGAGATTCCCCGTCTCTCTCAAGCAACAAGGAGAGAGCCCCGTCTCTCGAGCAACAATGAGAGCACCCCGTCTCTCGCAAGCAAAGAGAGCACCCCGTCTCTCAAACAAAAATAAGACAATCCCCGTCTCTTACAAACAACGAAAGCACCCCGTCTCTTAAACAATAACAAAGCAAGGAAGTCTCCAATACTCCCGAGCAACACAACGCGAATCCATAACTAAAGTCACGTAAGGCACTCAAAGCAGGTAATAGATATCATCCACGTTGACTATCAAATACTCCAAGTAATTTAACATGATAAGGAATCAAAGAACATAACATAAAAATTATTTGAATTAAATTTGCATGAATGCATGTATCATGGATGCTACAAGTACCGTTCACTGTAGTTGCGAAATTTAGAATGGTGAGTTTCGTTGTTCAATGCTTGATCTGCCCCGAAAATGAGCTCAGTGCTTGACTTGTCTTTAAACTCATCAAGGTACCCCGGTGAAGCAATGATAAATCCTCTAAGGATTTTATTCTTTATTCCCTTCTGACTTGTACTGCTTTCAAATCTTCTTCTTTGGGCCTTCATCAATCTTTATAAGTTTCCTTCAATCATACCAACTCTTTAACGACCGAGCTTTGATTCCCCACTAGACTGTTAGATCATTCGTTCTGAAATCAAATCCATAGATATTTTCTTTACACAATCAAAGCCTAAAATACCATCGAAGATAACTACCCTTGGAGTCCTTAAAAGTTCATTCCCGACCTGAGTATATATCATCCAAATCTATCCCTATCTTCCGTTCAATTTACCTTTTTCACTCTTTTAAACCTCTAAGGTGAAATTTGGTATTCGGACCCTATAATTATTTAATCGAAGATAGGATGTTCTTGATGATTCTTGAAGTTTGATTTAAGTTTTTCCCCTAATGATCACTCTTTCCGGTTTTACCTTTCAAATCACCCTGGAAACACCCAACGTCTTAATAATATTGTTATCTTTGTTATGTATTATCCTAACCCCTTTAATACCTCATTGAACTAAGCTTTTTAATAGCATTCCTTTCTATAATACTTGTATCGGTTCCTCCTTCGTAACTCGACTTAGGAGCTTCCCTAACTCCTTCATAACTCCTTTATCTCCCAATCAAATTTGCATACGTAGAAAGATTCAACCAACTATCTTCTCTAATTCCCGTGATACTCTTCAACCCGAATTTAGTGGCTCAACCCTCACTTTAATGTTTAACCCTTAAAGTTGTCTTATTCGCTCACCACCATAAAGACTTCCAGGTCTTCCCTAATTTACAGTTCCGTTGTTTCTACTTGAGTATTTCTTTGGCACAACCTCCTATTTCAATTTTGCCTCTTGGTTATGCTCTCCCCCTTAAATTTTTGTCGTTACACTTTGAACTCCATCGATCCTTCTTTCATAGAAATTCATGATGGAAAGATTTCATTTGGGGGGGGATTTTAACGAACATAACAACCCAACGATTATCTTTCTTTCACCGACCTATCCCTTACTTGAAGTTCTTTATTTCCCGAAGTCATCTCCCTTGTAATGTGCCATCCCATTTTTCTTTTCCTCTTAACTCAGATGTGACCCAGTCGAAGAGATACTTGATAAGTGAGATGAAAGAACTTCCTACCAAGTAAACACTAAAATGCATGTCGGGTTAAAATGCCGATACGCCTGGCATACTTGCAACAATTTGATACGCAACGCATTAGGTCAATGAAATCAAATAGAGATGCGCGCACAAACATAAGTAAAGAAAAATAAATAATTGGGTAAATTACGGCAACCCCCCCGTCCTTTGGCACATTTTGCACTTTCCCCCTTAACCTTTGATTTTGCGTGATTTGCCCCCTCACCTTTGAAAAATATCACACGTAACCTTTGTGACAAACTTTAACAAAGCAAATCTTTACAAAGATGATCTCAAATGTATTGACGTTATATATCAAGTTGAAGCTCTCGACGTAAGGAACACAACAATGATCTCAAAATCAAAATCCGACAACCGACGAAGCAGAAATCATCGGTTTAAGATGACGCACGATGAACGAAGCATTTTGCTGCTAATAGGATCGATTGGGGTATGGATTTTGTTCTCCTTGGATAGACGAACACGATGACGGTGGTCTTGAAGCTTGGGTTACCATGACGGAGGAGAAATCGACCGTTAAAGTTTTATAAAGGGGTTAAGTGTGATATTTTTCAAAGGTGAGGGGGCAAATCGAGCAAAATCAAAGGTTAAGGGGGCAAGTGCAAAACGTGCCAAAGGACGGGGGGGTTGCCGTAATTTACCCTAAATAATTTGATGCGAAGTATGATGCATGTAGCACCCGGGATGATAGGCGCCACATCCCCCGCACTACAAGTCTAGTCCACACTTGAAATGAATAATCCAAGCATGAACCGGACTCATAGCGAACGGGAGACAAAAATAAAATCAACCTGGCTAGGCGGAAGCTAACTCGATACCAAATAAATCATAATACCAAAACATATTGCGGAAGCAACAATACCATTCATAAATTCCCATAATAGCTCTAAACATATAACATGGTCATAAGGTAATCAAAATTCAACATGCATCCTAACAACGGGTTCAACTAGGCATGCAACCTGTCCCGAACCCATAATCAAGAATAATAATTGGCACACGGGCCTTAATATATAAAAGAATTACAATTAAATCATGACAATGTAAAATGTGACTCAAGTGTACAAGTGTGACTCGACAAGAGAATTAAAACATGACCCCCGCCTAGCAAAACCTACAAGAACTGAAAAGTGGGAGAGAGGGGTCAGTCTCTAGAAGACTGAATGAGCAGGAGCGATACATATATATAAAAACATGCACATGCAAGCCATAAATCCCGAGCAAAGTTTTATTTAAAGCTAGTTCCCGAGAAGGGCAAGAAAAGGATAAGCAATGCTCGGTCTTTACGACTAATCATATTAAATTCATTAAGTTCACAATTCATGTATAAACATTAAGGATCGGCGAGTGAGAGTGCATAATCTCCAACCAATCTCTGACCGTGTACGATACATATAATTAATATTTTGAATACGCGATCATGCAATACAACATAATACATGCAAGTCATGTAACATGAGCCATAATCATTTGGTGATCCGTGTCTCGGCTTTCCCGTACGGTGCCTAACAATAATAACATAATCCTTAACATAAAAATAAGTTCCAACCTTCTTCCTCCGGGTGGTGGACGGGTTTGCAAGGCCCGACCACCTAAACATATCAATGTGGCAATTGAGGTTCATGAGTCCTCAAAGTCCGGTTAGCGTTTCCTCGTCAAAAACTCCTTAACGAGGTCCGTTTTGCCGTAATCAATGTGGGACTAATGTACGGGATCACCGTCGGCCCGATGTCTCCCCGAATAGCCACATACACTAAATCCCTGGGCCGGTGTTCAATACATGCTCTCGCCAAAACATTCAATTCATGAGAAATATAATACATTTATAACATAATTAATATATTTCATAATCCTTGAGAAAAGTTTTACTCGATGACTCCATTTTAAAACAATATATAGATATACATTAGGGTTTTGGCCAAAACTTGTCACATAAGGTTATAGGGTTCAATACGTAACTAGAACGAGAACACCCTCACCTGAAATACCATGAGACAAGGAACATGAGCAATACGGGGTGCCTATTCAATTCAGAAGTCTCCGCCCTAGAAACGAACTGTACAAGAGAAGGACAATGTATACTCGTGAGAATTGACTCAATATGAAACCACATAGATGCACAGCATGTTATGTACATGATATGAGATGCATAAATAGCATAAATCAGGTTTATAGATTGAATTCATAGCATAAAATTCTTAATCATATCAAGATATATCACATATAATCAATTAAGCAAGCATAAAATTCATTCAAGTCACATACGGAGTCCGAGAGAGTGG
Source organism: Lantana camara (assembly GCA_037501455.1). Lineage (NCBI taxonomy): Eukaryota > Viridiplantae > Streptophyta > Magnoliopsida > Lamiales > Verbenaceae > Lantana > Lantana camara. The sequence goes on along the minus strand of CM074857.1, from coordinate 59,403,317 downwards.
AAGGAAAACAAGAAAATGGATTGAGCAAGCTTTTGGTGAGAGCTGACAGTTTTCGAGAATGTATAAGTTGTAAAGAATTGAACATATCTTGAGTTCTAGAAGTTGGAATTGGGTTTTTTTTGTTGGGAATGAAACTATACAAATATACCTTTCAAATGATATATGGCCCGAGTCGTGGTTCAAAACGATGTGGAAATGGCGAGGGTCCGAAGTTGGGTGTGTGCAATGTTCCGGCGAAGTGGCGACACAATTTTCAAACGATCATAACTCACAAATGAGAAAATATATTAAAGTGATTCCAATTGGAGAATGTTATAGACTTAAAAAGGTTTTCGTGGGTTCAAAAATCAAGTCAATCGGAGGTCGTACGCGGGAGTACCCAGCCGGGGAAAATACAAGGCAAAATCTACCCGGCCGGGGAAAAAGAGTGCAGAAACTCTCTGGACTAAAGTACCCGCCCGGGTACTTTTTAGTACAAAAAACTACCCGCCCGGGTAGTCCTTCTGGGCTGGAAAAAGGCTAAAAAATAGGGGTTGCTCGAAGGGGAGAAGAAAATGGGAGCAAAACCCAAAGCAAACTCAACCAAAACACTCCAAAACAAACACATATCATGCATAAGTCTCATATATATCATTTAGGCCACAAGGAAATGAATATAACATGCTTGATCCATCTAAATCATTCATGAAACCTTTAGTATGGAAATATTATTTCATAAGCTCAATACTTCAAGAACTTAAGCTATATATACATGAAACCAACTCAAAATCATCATATATATAACATATATTCTCATGGAAGCCACAAGAAGCATAAACCCTAAATTATACATCATGAATCATCTAAGATATATGCATGATTTTACCTTCGAAGTGGAAAAGATGAAGGCGGAAATGAAGGAGATGAAGTATTGAGCTTGATTCTTGAAGAAACACTACAAGAAAACAGGCGAATTCCGAGGGAAATTTTCGAGGGAATTCCGAGCGATTCCCTCGAAAAATATCAGTTTCCGAGAGAATTCCGAGGGATTTCATTCCCTCGGAAAAAGCCTCCTCGGAATTGGTTCCGAGGGAAAATTTTCTGAGGATTTCCGAGGGAATTCAAATGATTTTAATTTCCCTCGGAATATACCCAATGACGTTTTTCCCTCGAAAATTTTTCCGACAAAAATATTTCCGAGGGAATTCCCTCGGAAATCGAAAAATTAAATTAAAAAAAAAAATTGGACAAATATTGGACAAAAATATATCTGAGGGAATCCCTTGGAAAAAAAAAAAAAAAAAAAAAAATGGACAAAAAGTTTCCGAGGGAATCCCTCGGAAACTTTTTGTCCAATTTTTTTTTATTTTATTTCCCATTCCCCTCGGAAACTTTTTGTCCAATTTTTTTTTATTTTATTTCGCTCGGAAACTTTTTGTCTAATTTTTTTTTATTTTATTTTCCGAGGGAATTCCCTCGAAAATTCCCTCGGAAATCGAAAAATAAAATTAAAAAAAATACTTCATTAAATAAATACTTTACCTACTAATTGGATTCTTTTATATATTTTTATTTTAAATAAATACTTTACCTATTATGAAATATTTGTTCATAATCCAAAAATACATATCAAATCCCAAATCAAAATACAAATATTATTAAATATATAATGTCGAACGTAATCAATTCTAACATGAACAAAACCTATCTATTGAGATGACGTAACAATAGAACAAAAATTGTCTGCTGAGATATTAAATAATCCACATACATTGAAAGTAACAACAAATATGATCACAATCGAAGCTGCCTAAGCTACCGAACTATCATCCAAAAATAGAGGAGGAAGTTCCATTCGTTCACTGGGAATGTTGTTGAATCGCGTCAAGTACTGCAAGATAAACCCAAGCAAAAGTATTTAGGAAGCATTTTGTGTTGGGAATAGTGCCCTAGAAAGCCGATTGTATATCCGCTTTGTACTTTTCCTTATTGTAATCACAGACAATCTTTGAATAAAATAACGAATTGAGGCAACACTTCTTTATATGCTCTTGTTTGGTATGCGTTTACTTTAGCTGTGCATGTATAAGAACTCCCCTAATCCTGATGACTTTAGGACTCTACCATTTAGGTGAAATGGTTCATGAAACGAGCCCTATATCACATAAGTCATGATTAGTAAAATACTCCAAGCCGATGAGTCCTACAGACAGTGGGAGTGTCAACCTGACTCCTCTAAGGCTTGCTTATGGGATCACGCCCTTAAGAAGGACCACCTTGTTTCATGGAGGTGTAAAGTGTATAGTTGATACGTGCGTGATACATGAGGGTGCTTACTTTAATAAGTAAGTTCACTGAGGTGCCCCGTGTGAGAACATTCCTAAATGGGAAAGGAAGTTTCTATTTCAGGAAATGGAAACTTCCAGATTAGGAAATATCTCACGAGTCATTGATGTGATTAATTGATCCTTAGACTTGAGGTTCCTTGTCACTTTATGAGTTAACTCTGTAGTCTTAGGTATGAGCTTTAAAGGGTGTCGCCTTAGACAACTGATTCAAGGCTTATGCTGGGGCTGCACAAGTGATTCATGAAAGTGAATGAGAATCAAGAAAGGACCTACACTTGCATTTGCAAGGTGATCTCTTATTGTGTAAGTCATTCATATGCCATATGGAGTCCTTGGCCAAGGCAGTAGATCAAGATATCAAGAAAAGGGTTTCTTGGATTGAGATCAAATGGATATGAAATGCACTTAGCTTTAAGACCAGATTATTAGGGTTCTGATTATTCCCTTGCCCTAGATCTTGGTTGAGAGATAGTAAGTAGGAGGATTGTATCTCACATGATTCAATGACTTAAAGGTTCTGTCGAATCTGAACATTCCAATTCAGCTAGGGGTTAAACACCTGTTGCTAGACTATGGTCGTTTAATCTGTGGACTGATTAATTAATTAATGAATTAATTAATTAGGGTCACTGCTAATTGAATTGAGAACCTAGAGGGTCACACACAACAACTTGGTTACATGAGTTGAGGCTTGAAAATGATTAAACGAGTTAATCGGACCAAGAGGGTTCCACACGTGTGAATTCACACGTGTGGCTCGCGTGAGTGACACGTGTCACTGTGACACGTGTCACACACGTGTGATAATATATATATGTTAAATAATTAATTAGTTAATTATTTAATAGACTTTGGTTTAATTTTGAATTAAAAAGAAAGTCTAATTTTGGAGAAAATAATCTAGTTAATTAATTACGAATTAATTAATTAGATAAAAATAAGTTATTTATTTTATAATAAATAAAGTATAAAATTATCCAAAAATAGTTTGGATATTTTTAAGCTCTCTTAAAGGTTGACTAGAAATAGAATTCAAAGTCAAAGTTGGAAAATACTTGATAATCAAGTAATAGGAGAGAGAGGAACCAAATCCTAGTCCAATAAGGACTAGGTTCGGCCGTCCCTCCCCTTTCCTATATATAGGGGAGCTCATGCTCCCCTTTAGAGCTAATTGACAATTCTTGGTTCATGTGTTGAACACCTTCCTTTCTCCAAGATTAAATTAAACCCTAGGTTAAGCCTAAACACTAACTAGAGAACTAGCATCCTTACTAGTTAGATTGTGATCAAGTTGGTGGACTTTCTCTAGAGGCTTCAAGTTAGAAGTTTGAAGATTCGAGCTTTACCAAGGAGAGGGGATCAAGCCGCGAGAAGAGCGTTCTTGGGTGGCTTGAAACGCTTCAAGAAAGAACAAAAAGAAAAGTAAGTTTTCTATCCCTACGAATTTGGTTACACGATTGCGAGTTCAAGGTCCTTTTGTTGGGAAAAATTTTTAAATTCCGCTGCTTTCTGATTCCTGTTTTCCAACAAGTGGTATCAGAGCCACCTCGTTAATCGTGTTTCTGATTCGTCTCCATTATTTCTGAATTTGGTAGAAATTCTTAGGCTTAGATGCGAATTAGGTATTCATGAGTTCTTTTAGAAAGCCTGAATTACGAAACTGTAATTTTTCCTGAATTTCTAAAACTGTTTTCTCAAATCGTGTTTTGAAAAATCGTTTTAGTTGAAATTTGTTTAAATCGAATTTTTAAATTTTGGATTGAACTGGTTTTTCGAGAAACCCAGAAATACGATACGAACACGAAAAGCAACGAGCCTAGGCGTGCTAGCACGTCGCACGCCCAGGCCCGTCGCCGCCGCCCAGCTCCTCCCGCAACAGCGCGGGAGCCGTCCCGGGCGCGCCGCCCAGTCCGTCCCGCAACCGCGCGGGACGCCTGCCCAGGCCATGCCGGACGCTGCTGCGCGCAGGCGCGCGCATGATGCACGCCCAGCGTGCGCACGCGAGCGGCTCATCCCGCCCGCTGTGCGCGCGGCTGGCGCGCGGCTGCGCGGCAGTGCCTCGCACGGCTGGGCCCTTTTTCCGGGGCTCGTTTTCGTGTTTTCGAGTTTCGTGTTTTTCGGTCCATAAAATCCCGATTTAATTTTATTTTAATTTTATCCTTTTAAAAATCAGTTTTGTTAAAATAAAATTATTTTAAAATTTTGATTAAATTGGGATTTTGAGAAATTAAAGCGATTTGGTTTTTGGAAAAATTATGAATATTATTTTCTGAAAATAATGAAAGAATAAAATTATTAATTTTGGAAATTAATTGGAATTTTATTAGTTTAATGTTTTTCGGGTTTTATTGAAAAGGCTCTTGAACAAGAATTGCATCTAAGTCGTGTTTTGAGTCATTAGGACTTGAAACGAGAATTTTAATTTACTGGCTAAATTTAAATTCTCGCAAAAGCATGTTAGGTGATCATGGGTTTAGATCTTTGTATGGTTTTAATTTATGCACATGGATGGTTTAAATTGGGGTTGGAGCCCTATAGTTGCGTTTTTCAATTGAGGTTGGAGCCTCACTTATGTGCGTACTGTTATGTGATTTATTATGTGGCTTTCCATGTTACTGTTTTTGAGGCCGGGGTATGCCCCGTGTAATTGTCTAAGGCCAATATGAAGATTGAGCCTTATTACTTTATGTCTTTTTCTTTTTTTTTATTGTAATTTGAGAGTAGAGATAGGTAGTGAGGTTTTATTTTCATTTTGGAGACAATGCACCCATGGAGTAAGATGAACCACATTCAAGTAACAAGGAGGCCATAAGTGAAGACCCCTCAAAATGTTAGGGAGGGAAATCTCGATTGTTAAATGTAATAGAGATAGGGCTCGTATTTTGTTACTGCTTTCCCTTATGTGATTTGAACTGTTTATGTGGCATGTATGTTAGAACTTGTGATTGTGGAGTGGCTCCCACATATCACGCATAAGATAGGTAGAACCCATGATCATTACATGTTAGTATCATGCTAGGACATGTTATCTGTTTATGTGCTTGTTTGAAATGCATTTAAGTGTACTTGCATTAATCAAGACTAATAAAATTGGATAACATATATGTTGGTGAGGTCGAACCGGACAACTCTCCGGTTGATTCGAAAATTCCCATTAAATATTAAGCTAATTTCGAACAAATAGGTGTTTAATTCGAGATGCAAGTTTTGAATTAAATTCCTAGCATTCCATCAATAGGTTTTAAGTTTAGTAAGTAAAGCTAGTTATTGTCCGCGAGTCGTGGGATAGCTAGTGGAGCTTATTAGTTCTTAGTTACCTAATTAATCATTTTAAATGATCAATATTTCGTGGTCAATTTTAGCGAGGGCGATGTCCGCGAGTCGTGGGTCGTTCAAACTAAGTTTTGGTCATGATCTTATGATTGATGGGTCTAGCTTAACGCCTAAGTAAATATGGATGTCGCACGAGTCGTGGGTCCATATTGAAAGATAGGTGATGCAAAAACAATTACTAAGAGTTCTAAAGGTGTTAGAATTGGTAAGTTGTACCTACCTAGGGTTCTTACTTAGAATGTCCGCGAGTCGTGGGTTCAAGGTAAAATGCCTAAGATCTTAGTACCCATTGGGAAACGTGTTCCTCTTAGATCTTTGGGAATTCTAGATCTTTGAAAAACAGTGGGAGCTACATTAGATTAAAGACCTTATCTTTTGTATATCGTTATAATTCAGCATGCTCACTAGTTCTCTGTTTTACCATTTAGGTCGTAGATTCTGTGATTCTCTACGTGTTTTGAAATGGCAACCAAAAACCCTCTTGTATCGATCCTCGAGTCAAACAAGTTGACTGGTCCCAACTATTCTGATTGGCTGAGGAATCTAAAAATCATTTTAGATTCTGAGAAGAGAACTTATGTTCTCTTCGAAGGGGAGCCTAGTCCCGAAGGGGAGGCTCCCACTCGGGCTGAGCGGGACGCGATTCAGAAGTGGAAGGATGATAATCTCCAAGCCCGTTGCCTTATGTTGGCTAACATGTCTCCGGACTTGCAAAGGCAACATGAGGCCATGGAATTTTCTTGGGAGATTTACGACCACTTAGAGCAACTTTACCGCCCTCATGAACGTGTTACAAGGTATAACACTTCAAAGGAATTATTCCACTTGAGAATGAGGGAAGGTTCAAGTGTCCATGAATATGGACTCAAGTTTCTTGCCCTTACTGAGAAACTTGCTTCCATGGACATGCCACTGAAAGATGAACTTTCAGTGGATTTGTTGCTAGCTTCGCTCCCACCATCATTCAACCCATTTGTCCTTAACTTCAACATGAATCATGCTGGTGCTACTGTAGCTGAGCTGATTAGTCAGCTTGTGACTGCTGAAAGCACGATCAAGAAGGACAATAAGGTTTTGATGGTGAATGCTCCATCTTCCTCTTCTGGGCCTTCTAAAGGTAAGGGCAAGAAAGCCCAAAAGAAGAAGAAGAAACCCCTTAGGCCCACTGGTGGCATTTCGAAGGGGAAGGCCCAAAAGAAGAAGCGTGATCAGAAAGAGGATGTTTGCTTCCATTGTGGCAAAGCGGGACATTGGAGGAGAAACTGCCCAGAGTACAAGGCTACTCTAAAGAAAGGTATCTTTCTCGTTGAAGTAAATCTTTCTATTAATTCTAGTTCTTGGGTACTTGATACCGGTTGTGGAACTCACATCTGTAATGATGTACAGATGCTAAGTGAAGTCCAACAACTCAAAGAAGGAGAATGTGTCTTGAAGATCGGCGATGGCTCAAACGTTGAAGCTCGAGCTTTAGGCACAATTAGATTAGATTTAGGTAGTTTTGAGTTAGTATTAAATAAAGTCCTTTATGTACCGAACATTATTCGTAATATAATTTCAGTTCCAATATTAGATTGTGAAGGTTATGAGACTTATATTAAGAATGGTAAATACTTTATCAAACGGAACAACTCTTCCGTTCATATCGGTACTCTAAGTAATGGACTTTACCTAACTCAAAATATCAATATTATGAATATACAACGAGAAACAAAGCGTAAGAGAGATGACAAAGTTTCAGCTCCCTTATGGCACGCTAGATTAGGACACATTTCCAAGAACAGAATTAGCAAGATAAACACTTTAGGATCATTCTCTGAAAATGATCTCAAAGAGTTAGCTTCTTGCGAATCCTGTCTCAAAGGAAAAATGTCCAAAGTCCCTTTTAAAGGAACTGTGGAACGTGCCACTAAGGTTTTGGATTTGATCCATACTGATGTTTGTGGACCGCTTAGCGTAAGCACAAGAAACAATCATCAGTATTTCATAACCTTCACTGACGACTTTAGTCGGTATGGTTATGTATACTTAATGAAGTATAAATCTGAAGCTTTTGAGAAATTCTTAGAATTTCAAAAGGAGGTTGAGAACCAAACTGGTCACAAGATCAAAGCACTTCGATCTGATCGAGGAGGCGAGTATCTTAGTGAAGAATTCCTTAATCATCTCAAAGATAATGGGATTATCTCTCAGTGGACTCCTCCGGGAACTCCTCAGCTTAATGGAGTTTCTGAGAGAAGGAATCGAACCCTACTTGATATGGTTCGTTCCATGATGAGTTTCACTGACTTACCACCTTCTTTCTGGGGTTATGCCCTAGAAAGTGCAGCAAAGATTTTGAATCTTGTTCCCTCTAAGTCAGTCCCCAAGACGCCCTATGAAATGTGGCATGGTAAAATCCCTAGTTATTCTTATTTAAGAATTTGGGGTTGTCCTGCTTACGTGAAGAGGACAGTGGGAGATAAGCTAGAATCTCGTTCTAGCTTATGCTACTTTGTAGGTTATCCTAAGGAATCCATAGGATACTATTTCTATGATCAATCTGAGCAAAAGGTGTTTGTTTCCAGAAATGCCACTTTTCTTGAGGAACCGTTCCTTAAAGAAAAGAAAGGCAAGATCATAGAATTAGAAGAAGTACAAAGTGACCCCACACCACCCACTGAAGAAACGTCCCACTCTGATCAACTACAACCAATCACGAATTTCGATACACATGTAAATCCTCCCCTAAGGCGTTCTGAACGTACTCCTAGACAGCCGGAGAGATGGTATGGATTCTTCCATGAAATCTCTCAAAAGGATAATGATCCTTTAACATATGAGGAGGCACTTTCAGATTCTGACTCTGAACAGTGGATAGAAGCCATGAAATCCGAAATGGACTCCATGAACTCCAACCAAGTTTGGACCTTGGTAGATTTGCCTGATGGGGTCAAACCCATAGGTTGCAAATGGATCTTTAAGAGAAAGCTTGGAGTTGATGGAAGCATTGCGGCCTACAAAGCGAGACTGGTTGCAAAAGGGTTCACTCAAAGACCCGGCGTGGACTTTGCGAAACCTTTTCACCAGTTGCAATGCAAAAGTCCATTCGAATCATGCTTGCCATTGCTGCATATTATGACTATGAGATATGGCAAATGGATGTGAAAACTGCCTTTCTCAATGGTGACATTGACAAAGACATTTATATGGAGCAACCCATAGGTTTCACATTCAGTGGGAGTGAGCAAAAGGTTTGCAAACTCCAAAGATCAATCTATGGATTGAAACAGGCTTCTAGGAATTGGAACATTCGATTTGATGAATCGGTCAAAGCGTTTGGCTTCATTCAAATTTCGAATGAATCATGTGTGTATAGAAAGGAATTGGAGACCTCAGTGCAATTCTTAGTACTTTATGTTGATGACATCCTTCTTATTGGGAATTCGAAGGATGACATGAAAGTGACTAAGTTATGGTTATCGAACCAATTCGAGATGAAAGATCTTGGTGATGCGTCCTATATCCTTGGAATTAAAATCTATAGAGATAGATCTAGAAGGTTAATAGGACTATCACAGTCGATGTACATTGACAAAGTATTGAAGAGATTCAATATGGAGTCAGCAAAGGTTAAGAACCTTCCTATGAGTGTAGGAACATGTCTTTCAAAGAAGATGTGTCCTAAGACCAACCTTGAGAAGGAAAGAATGACTCATACACCTTATGCATCAGCAATAGGTAGCATAATGTATGCAATGTTATGTACTCGACCGGATGTGGCTTATGCACTTAGTGTAACGAGTCGTTTCCAATCTGACCCTGGAGATGGTCACTGGGCTGCCGTGAAGAATATTCTTAAGTACTTGAAAAGTACTAAAGATTTATTCTTGGTTTACGGAGGTCAGAAAGATCTTACTGTCGAAGGATACTGTGATGCAAGCTTTGCATCTGACTTAGATGTTTTTAAGTCAATGTCAGGATACATTTTCTGCCTAAACGGCGGAGCAGTGAGTTGGAAGAGTTCCAAGCAAACAACCACTGCAGATTCGACCACTGAGGCCGAATACTTAGCTGCAAATGATGCAGCTAAGGAAGGTGTTTGGATAAGAAACTTCATTCAAGAATTGAATGTTGTTCCTAGCATGAAAGACCCCATTACTGTGTTTTGTGACAACACTGGGGCGGTTGCTCAAGCAAGAGAACCAAGATCTCACCAACGGACCAAGCACATTATGAGGAAGTATCACCTAATCCGTGATATTATCAAAAGAGGAGATGTGCAAATTGAGAGGGTCACATCAGCAGAGAACGTGGCAGATCCACTTACTAAACCCCTTAGTCGAGAAGCTTTCCAAGATCATCTTCAGAAGATGGGACTTAGAGTAGCTTTAGAATGGCTTTGACGGGCAAGTGGGAGATTGTTGGGAATAGTGCCCTAGAAAGCCGATTGTATATCCGCTTTGTACTTTTCCTTATTGTAATCACAGACAATCTTTGAATAAAATAACGAATTGAGGCAACACTTCTTTATATGCTCTTGTTTGGTATGCGTTTACTTTAGCTGTGCATGTATAAGAACTCCCCTAATCCTGATGACTTTAGGACTCTACCATTTAGGTGAAATGGTTCATGAAACGAGCCCTATATCACATAAGTCATGATTAGTAAAATACTCCAAGCCGATGAGTCCTACAGACAGTGGGAGTGTCAACCTGACTCCTCTAAGGCTTGCTTATGGGATCACGCCCTTAAGAAGGACCACCTTGTTTCATGGAGGTGTAAAGTGTATAGTTGATACGTGCGTGATACATGAGGGTGCTTACTTTAATAAGTAAGTTCACTGAGGTGCCCCGTGTGAGAACATTCCTAAATGGGAAAGGAAGTTTCTGTTGGAAAAACAGAATCAGAAAGCAGCGGAATTTAAAAAATTTTCCCAACAAAAGGACCTTGAACTCGCAATCGTGTAACCAAATTCGTAAGGATAGAAAACTTACTTTTCTTTTATTCTTTCTTGAAGCGTTTCAAGCCACCCAAGAACGCTCTTCTCGCGGCTTGATCCCCTCTCCTTGGTAAAGCTCGAATCTTCAAACTTCTAACTTGAAGTCTCTAGAGAAAGTCCACCAACTTGATCACAATCTAACTAGTAAGGATGCTAGTTCTCTAGTTAGTGTTTAGGCTTAACCTAGGGTTTAATTTAGTCTTGGAGAAAGAAAGGTGTTCAACACATGAACCAAGAATTGTCAATTAGCTCTAAAGGGGAGCATGAGCTCCCCTATATATAGGAAAGGGGAGGGGCGGCCGAAACTAGTCCTTTTTGGACTAGGATTTGGTTCCTCTCTCTCCTATTACTTGATCATCAAGTATTTTCCAACTTTGACTTTGAATTCTAATTCTAGTCAACTTTTAAGAGAGCTTAAAACTATCCAAACTATCTTTGGATAATTTTATACTTTATTTATTATAAAATAAATAACTTATTTTTATCTAATTAATTAATTCGTAATTAATTAACTAGATTATTTTCTCCAAAATTAGACTTTCTTTTTAATTCAAAATTAAACCAAAGTCTATTAAATAATTAACTAATTAATTATTTAATATATATACAATATATATATACACACGTGTGTGACACGTGTCACAGTGACACGTGTCACTCACGTGAGCCACACGTGTGAATTCACACGTGTGGAACCCTCTTGGTCCGATTAACTCGTTTAATCATTTTCAAGCCTCAACTCATGTAACCAAGTTGTTGTGTGTGACCCTCTAGGTTCTCAATTCAATTAGCAGTGACCCTAATTAATTAATTCACTAATTAATTAATCAGTCCACAGATTAAACGACCATAGTCTAGCAACAAGTGTTTAACCCCTAGCTGAATTGGAATGTTCGGATTCGACAGAACCTTTAAGTCATTGATTCATGTGAGATACAATCCTCCTACTTGCTATCTCTCAACCAAGATCTAGGGCAAGGGAATAATCAGAACCCTAATAATCCGGTCTTAAAGCTAAGTACATTTCATATCCATTTGATCTCAATCCAAGAAACTCTTTTCTTGATGTCTTGATCTACTGCCTTGGCCAAGGACTCCATATGGCATATGAATGACTTACACAATAAGAGATCACCTTGCAAATGCAAGTGTAGGTCCTTTCTTGATTCTCATTCACTTTCATGAATCACTTGTGCAGCCCCAGCATAAGCCTTGAATCAGTTGTCTAAGGCGACACCCTTTAAAGCTTATACCAAAGACTACAGAGTTAACTCATAAAGTAACATGGAACCTCAAGTCTAAGGATCAATTAATCACATCAATGACTCGTGAGATATTTCCTAATCTGGAAGTTTCCATTTCCTGAAATAGAAACTTCCTTTCCCATTTAGGAATGTTCTCACACGGGGCACCTCAGTGAACTTACTTATTAAAGTAAGCACCCTCATGTATCACGCACGTATCAACTATACACTTTGCACCTCAATGAAACAAGGTGGTCCTTCTTAAGGGCGTGATCCCACAAGCAAGCCTTAGAGGAGTCAGGTTGACACTCCCACTGTCTGTAGGACTCATCGGCTTGGAGTATTTTACTAATCATGACTTATGTGATATAGGGCTCGTTTCATGAACCATTTCACCTAAATGGTAGAGTCCTAAAAGTCATCAGGATTAGGGGAGTTCTCATACATGCACAGCAAAAGTAAACGCATACCAAACAAGAGCATATAAAGAAGTGTTGCCTCAATTCGTTATTTCATTCAAAGATTGTCTGTGATTACAATAAGGAAAAGCACAAAGCGGATATACAATCGGCTTTCTAGGGCACTATTCCTAACAATCTCCCACTTGCCCGTCAAAGCCATTCTAAAGCTACTCTAAGTCCCATCTTCTGAAGATGACCTTGGAAAGCTTCTCGACTAAGGGGTTTAGTAAGTGGATCTGCCACGTTCTCTGCTGATGTGACCCTCTCAATTTGCACATCTCCTCTTTTGATAATATCACGGATTAGGTGATACTTCCTTATAATGTGCTTGGTCCGTTGGTGAGATCTTGGTTCTCTTGCTTGAGCAACCGCCCCAGTGTTGTCACAAAACACAGTAATGGGGTCTTTCATGCTAGGAACAACATTCAACTCTTGAATGAAGTTTCTAATCCAAACACCTTCCTTAGCTGCATCATTTGCAGCTAAGTATTCGGCCTCAGTGGTCGAATCTGCAGTGGTTGTTTGCTTGGAACTCTTCCAACTCACTGCTCCGCCGTTTAGGCAGAAAATGTATCCTGACATTGACTTAAAATCATCTAAGTCAGATGCAAAGCTTGCATCGCAGTATCCTTCGACAGTAAGATCTTTCTGACCTCCGTAAACTAAGAATAAATCTTTAGTACTTTTCAAGTACTTAAGAATATTCTTCACGGCAGCCCAGTGACCATCTCCAGGGTCAGATTGGAAACGACTCGTTACACTAAGTGCATAAGCCACATCCGGTCGAGTACACAACATTGCATACATTATGCTACCTATTGCTGATGCATAAGGTGTATGAGTCATTCTCTCCTTCTCAAGGTTGGTCTTAGGACACATCTTCTTAGAAAGACATGTTCCTACACTCATAGGAAGGTTCTTAACCTTTGCTGACTCCATATTGAATCTCTTCAATACTTTGTCAATGTACATCGACTGTGATAGTCCTATTAACCTTCTAGATCTATCTCTATAGATTTTAATTCCAAGGATATAGGACGCATCACCAAGATCTTTCATCTCGAATTGGTTCGATAACCATAACTTAGTCACTTTCATGTCATCCTTCGAATTCCCAATAAGAAGGATGTCATCAACATAAAGTACTAAGAATTGCACTGAGGTCTCCAATTCCTTTCTATACACACATGATTCATTCGAAATTTGGATGAAGCCAAACGCTTTGACCGATTCATCAAATCGAATGTTTCAATTCCTAGAAGCCTGTCTCAATCCATAGATTGATCTTTGGAGTTTGCAAACCTTTTGCTCACTCCCACTGAATGTGAAACCTATGGGTTGCTCCATATAAATGTCTTTGTCAATGTCACCATTGAGAAAGGCAGTTTTCACATCCATTTGCCATATCTCATAGTCATAATATGCAGCAATGGCAAGCATGATCCGAATAGACTTTTATATTGCAACTGGTGAAAAGGTTTCATCAAAATCCACGCCGGGTCTCTGAGTGAATCCTTTTGCAACCAGTCTTGCTTTGTAGGCTGCAATGCTTCCATCAACTCCAAGCTTTCTCTTAAAGATCCATTTGCAACCTATGGGTTTGACCCCATCAGGCAAATCCACCAAGGTCCAAACTTGGTTGGAGTTCATGGAATCCATTTCGGATTTCATGGCTTCTATCCACTGTTCAGAGTCAGAATCTGAAAGTGCCTCCTCATATGTTAAAGGATCATTATCCTTTTGAGAGATTTCATGGAAGAATCCATACCATCTCTCCGGCTGTCTAGGAGTACGTTCAGAACGCCTTAGAGGAGGGTTTTCGTGTGTATCGAAATTCATGATTGGTTGTAGTTGATCAGAGTGGGACGTTTCTTCAGTGGGTGGTGTGGGGTCATTTTGTACTTCTTCTAATTCTATGATCTTGCCCTTCTTTTCTTTAAGGAATGGTTCCTCAAGAAAAGTGGCATTTCTAGAAACAAACACCTTTTGTTCAGATTGATCATAGAAGTAGTATCCTATGGATTCCTTAGGATAACCTACAAAGTAGCATAAGTTAGAACGAGATTCTAACTTATCTCCCACTGTCCTCTTCACGTAAGCAGGACAACCCCAAATTCTTAAGTAAGAATAACTAGGGATTTTACCATGCCACATTTCATAGGGCGTTTTAGGGACTGACTTAGAGGGAACTAGATTCAAAATCTTTGCTGCACTTTCTAGGGTATAACCCCAGAAAGAAGGTGGTAAGTCAGTAAAACTCATCATTGAACGAACCATATCAAGTAGGGTTCGATTCCTTCTCTCAGAAACTCCATTAAGTTGAGGAGTTCCCGGAGGAGTCCACTGAGAGATAATCCCATTATCTTTGAGATGATTAAGGAATTCTTCACTAAGATACTCGCCTCCTCGATCAGATCGAAGTGCTTTGATCTTGTGACCAGTTTGGTTCTCAACCTCCTTTTGAAATTCTAAGAATTTCTCAAAAGCTTCAGATTTATACTTCATTAAGTATACATAACCATACCGACTAAAGTCATCAGTAAAGGTTATGAAATACTGATGATTGCCTCTAGTGCTTACACTAAGCGGTCCACAAACATCAGTATGGATTAAATCCAGAACCTTAGTGGCACGTTCCACAGTTCCTTTAAAAGGAACTTTGGACATTTTTCCTTTGAGACAGGATTCGTAAGAAGTCAACTCTTTGAGATCATTTTCAGAGAATGATCCTAAAGTGTTTATCTTGCTAATTCTGTTCTTGGAAACGTGTCCTAATCTAGCGTGCCATAAGGAAGCTGAAACTTTGTCATCTCTCTTACGCTTCGTTTCTCGTTGTATATTCATAATATTGATATTTTGAGTTAGGTAAAGTCCATTACTTAGAATACCGATATGAACGGAAGAGTTGTTCCGTTTGATAAAGTATTTACCATTCTTAATATAAGTTTCATAACCTTCACAATCTAATATTGGAACTGAAATTATATTACGAATAATGTTCGGTACATAAAGGACTTTGTTTAATACTAACTCAAAACTACCTAAATCTAATCTAATTGTGCCTAAAGCTCGAGCTTCAACGTTTGAGCCATCGCCGATCTTCAAGACACATTCTCCTTCTTTGAGTTGTTGGACTTCACTTAGCATCTGTACATCATTACAGATATGAGTTCCACAACCGGTATCAAGTACCCAAGAACTAGAATTAATAGAAAGATTTATTTCAACGAGAAAGATACCTTTCTTTAGAGTAGCCTTGTACTCTGGGCAGTTTCTCCTCCAATGTCCCGCTTTGCCACAATGGAAGCAAACATCCTCTTTCTGATCACGCTTCTTCTTTTGGGCCTTCCCCTTCGAAATGCCACCAGTGGGCCTAAGGGGTTTCTTCTTCTTCTTTTGGGCTTTCTTGCCCTTACCTTTAGAAGGCCCTAAAGAGGAAGATGGAGCATTCACCATCAAAACCTTATTGTCCTTCTTGATCGTGCTTTCAGCAGTCACAAGCTGACTAATCAGCTCAGCTACAGTAGCACCAGCATGATTCATGTTGAAGTTAAGGACAAATGGGTTGAATGATGGTGGGAGCGAAGCTAGCAACAAATCCACTGAAAGCTCATCTTTCAGTGGCATGTCCATGGAAGCAAGTTTCTCAGTAAGGGCAAGAAACTTGAGTCCATATTCATGGACACTTGAACCTTCCCTCATTCTCAAGTGGAATAATTCCTTTGAAGTGTTATACCTTGTAACACGTTCATGAGGGCGGTAAAGTTGCTCTAAGTGGTCGTAAATCTCCCAAGCAAATTCCATGGCCTCATGTTGTCTTTGCAAGTCCGGAGACATGTTAGCCAACATAAGGCAACGGGCTTGGAGATTATCATCCTTCCACTTCTGAATCGCATCCCGCTCGGCCCGAGTGGGAGCCTCCCCTTCAGGAGTGGGTTCCCCTTCGAAGAGAACATAAGTTCTCTTCTCAGAATCTAAAATGATTTTTAGATTCCTCAGCCAATCAGAATAGTTGGGACCAGTCAACTTATTTGACTCGAGGATCGATACAAGAGGGTTTTTGGTTGCCATTTCAAAACACGTAGAGAATCACAGAATCTACGACCTAAATGGTAAAACAGAGAACTAGTGAGCATGCTGAATTATAACGATATACAAAAGATAAGGTCTTTAATCTAATGTAGCTCCCACTGTTTTTCAAAGATCTATAATTCCCAAAGATCTAAGAGGAACACGTTTCCCAATGGGTACTAAGATCCTAGGCATTTTACCTCGAACCCACGACTCGCGGACATTCTAAGTAAGAACCCTAGGTAGGTACAACTTACCAATTCTAACACCTTTAGAACTCTTAGTAATTGTTTTTGCATCACCTATCTTTCAATATGGACCCACGACTCGTGCGACATCCATATTTACTTAGGCGTTAAGCTAGACCCATCAATCATAAGATCATGACCAAAACTTAGTTTGAACGACCCACGACTCGCGGACATCGCCCTTGCTAAAATTGACCACGAAATATTGATCATTTAAAATGATTAATCAGGTAACTAAGAACTAATAAGCTCCACTAGCTATCCCACGACTCGCGGACAATAACTAGCTTTACTTACTAAACTTAAAACCTATTGATGGAATGCTAGGAATTTAATTCAAAATTTGCATCTCGAATTAAATACCTATTTGTTCGAAATTAGCTTAATATTTAATGGGAATTTTCGAATCAACCGGAGAGTTGTCCGGTTCGACCTCACCAACATATATGTTATCCAATTTTATTAGTCTTGATTAATGCAAGTACACTTAAATGCATTTCAAACAAGCACATAAACAGATAACATGTCCTAGCATGATACTAACATGTAATGATCATGGGTTCTACCTATCTTATGCGTGATATGTGGGAGCCACTCCACAATCACAAGTTCTAACATACATGCCACATAAACAGTTCAAATCACATAAGGGAAAGCAGTAACAAAATACGAGCCCTATCTCTATTACATTTAACAATTGAGATTCCCCTCCCTAACATTTTGAGGGGTCTTCACTTATGGCCTCCTTGTTACTTGAATGTGGTCCATCTTACTCCATGGGTGCATTGTCTCCAAAAATGAAAATAAAACCTCACCACCTATCTCTACTCTCAAATTACAATAAAAAAAAAAAACATAAAGTAATAAGGCTCAATCTTCATATTGGCCTTAGACAATTACACGGGGCATACCCCGGCCTCAAAAACAGTAATATGGAAAGCCACATAATAAATCACATAACAGTACGCACATAAGTGAGGCTCCAACCTCAATTGAAAAAACGCAACTATAGGGCTCCAACCCCAATTTAAACCATCCATGTGCATAAATTAAAACCATACATAGATCTAAACCCATGATCACCTAACATGCTTTTGCGAGAATTTAAATTTAGCCAATAAATTAAAATTCTCGTTTCAAGTCCTAATGACTCAAAACACGACTTAGATGCAATTCTTGTTCAAGAGCCTTTTCAATAAAACCCGAAAAACATTAAACTAATAAAATTCCAATTAATTTCCAAAATTAATAATTTTATTCTTTCATTATTTTCAGAAAATAATATTCATAATTTTCCCAAAAATCAAATCGCTTTAATTTTTCAAAAATCCCAATTTAATCAAAATTTTAAAATAATTTTATTTTAACAAAACTGATTTTAAAAAGATAAAATTAAAATAAAATCAAATCGGGATTTTACGGACCGAAAAACACGAAACACGAAAACACGAAAACGAGCCCGGAAAAAGTGCCCAGCCACGTGAGGTACTGCCGCGCAGCGGCGCGCACAGCGGGCGGGATGTTCCGCTCGCGTGCGCACGCTGGGCGTGCATCATGCGCGCGCCTGCGCGCAGCAGCGTCCGGCATGGCCTGGGCAGGCGTCCCGCGCGGTTGCGGGACGGACTGGGCGGGCGCGCCTAGGCACGCCCGGGACGGCTCCCGCGCTGTTGCGGGAGGTGCTGGGCGGCGGCAACGGGCCTGGGCGTGCGACGTGCTAGCACGCCTAGGCTCGTTGCTTTTCGTGTTCGTTTCGTATTTTTGGTTTTCTCGAAAAACCAGTTCAATCCAAAAATTAAAAAATTCGATTTAAACAAATTTCAACTAAAACAATTTTCAAAAACACGATTTGAGAAAACAGTTTTAGAAATTCAGGAAAAATTACAGTTTCGTAATTCAGGCTTTCTAAAAGAACTCATGAATACCTAATTCGCATCTAAGCCTAAGAATTTCTACCAAATTCAGAATAATGGAGACGAATCAGAAACACGATTAACGAGGTGGCTCTGATACCACTTGTTGGAAAAACAGAATCAGAAAGCAGCGGAATTTAAAAAATTTTCCCAACAAAAGGACCTTGAACTCGCAATCGTGTAACCAAATTCGTAAGGATAGAAAACTTACTTTTCTTTTATTCTTTCTTGAAGCGTTTCAAGCCACCCAAGAACGCTCTTCTCGCGGCTTGATCCCCTCTCCTTGGTAAAGCTCGAATCTTCAAACTTCTAACTTGAAGTCTCTAGAGAAAGTCCACCAACTTGATCACAATCTAACTAGTAAGGATGCTAGTTCTCTAGTTAGTGTTTAGGCTTAACCTAGGGTTTAATTTAATCTTGGAGAAAGAAAGGTGTTCAACACATGAACCAAGAATTGTCAATTAGCTCTAAAGGGGAGCATGAGCTCCCCTATATATAGGAAAGGGGAGGGGCGGCCGAAACTAGTCCTTTTTGGACTAGGATTTGGTTCCTCTCTCTCCTATTACTTGATCATCAAGTATTTTCCAACTTTGACTTTGAATTCTAATTCTAGTCAACTTTTAAGAGAGCTTAAAACTATCCAAACTATCTTTGGATAATTTTATACTTTATTTATTATAAAATAAATAACTTATTTTTATCTAATTAATTAATTCGTAATTAATTAACTAGATTATTTTCTCCAAAATTAGACTTTCTTTTTAATTCAAAATTAAACCAAAGTCTATTAAATAATTAACTAATTAATTATTTAATATATATACAATATATATATACACACGTGTGTGACACGTGTCACAGTGACACGTGTCACTCACGTGAGCCACACGTGTGAATTCACACGTGTGGAACCCTCTTGGTCCGATTAACTCGTTTAATCATTTTCAAGCCTCAACTCATGTAACCAAGTTGTTGTGTGTGACCCTCTAGGTTCTCAATTCAATTAGCAGTGACCCTAATTAATTAATTCACTAATTAATTAATCAGTCCACAGATTAAACGACCATAGTCTAGCAACAGGTGTTTAACCCCTAGCTGAATTGGAATGTTCGGATTCGACAGAACCTTTAAGTCATTGATTCATGTGAGATACAATCCTCCTACTTGCTATCTCTCAACCAAGATCTAGGGCAAGGGAATAATCAGAACCCTAATAATCCGGTCTTAAAGCTAAGTACATTTCATATCCATTTGATCTCAATCCAAGAAACTCTTTTCTTGATGTCTTGATCTACTGCCTTGGCCAAGGACTCCATATGGCATATGAATGACTTACACAATAAGAGATCACCTTGCAAATGCAAGTGTAGGTCCTTTCTTGATTCTCATTCACTTTCATGAATCACTTGTGCAGCCCCAGCATAAGCCTTGAATCAGTTGTCTAAGGCGACACCCTTTAAAGCTTATACCAAAGACTACAGAGTTAACTCATAAAGTAACATGGAACCTCAAGTCTAAGGATCAATTAATCACATCAATGACTCGTGAGATATTTCCTAATCTGGAAGTTTCCATTTCCTGAAATAGAAACTTCCTTTCCCATTTAGGAATGTTCTCACACGGGGCACCTCAGTGAACTTACTTATTAAAGTAAGCACCCTCATGTATCACGCACGTATCAACTATACACTTTGCACCTCCATGAAACAAGGTGGTCCTTCTTAAGGGCGTGATCCCACAAGCAAGCCTTAGAGGAGTCAGGTTGACACTCCCACTGTCTGTAGGACTCATCGGCTTGGAGTATTTTACTAATCATGACTTATGTGATATAGGGCTCGTTTCATGAACCATTTCACCTAAATGGTAGAGTCCTAAAAGTCATCAGGATTAGGGGAGTTCTCATACATGCACAGCAAAAGTAAACGCATACCAAACAAGAGCATATAAAGAAGTGTTGCCTCAATTCGTTATTTCATTCAAAGATTGTCTGTGATTACAATAAGGAAAAGCACAAAGCGGATATACAATCGGCTTTCTAGGGCACTATTCCTAACAGTTTCTATTTCAGGAAATGGAAACTTCCAGATTAGGAAATATCTCACGAGTCATTGATGTGATTAATTGATCCTTAGACTTGAGGTTCCTTGTCACTTTATGAGTTAACTCTGTAGTCTTAGGTATGAGCTTTAAAGGGTGTCGCCTTAGACAACTGATTCAAGGCTTATGCTGGGGCTGCACAAGTGATTCATGAAAGTGAATGAGAATCAAGAAAGGACCTACACTTGCATTTGCAAGGTGATCTCTTATTGTGTAAGTCATTCATATGCCATATGGAGTCCTTGGCCAAGGCAGTAGATCAAGATATCAAGAAAAGGGTTTCTTGGATTGAGATCAAATGGATATGAAATGCACTTAGCTTTAAGACCAGATTATTAGGGTTCTGATTATTCCCTTGCCCTAGATCTTGGTTGAGAGATAGTAAGTAGGAGGATTGTATCTCACATGATTCAATGACTTAAAGGTTCTGTCGAATCTGAACATTCCAATTCAGCTAGGGGTTAAACACCTGTTGCTAGACTATGGTCGTTTAATCTGTGGACTGATTAATTAATTAATGAATTAATTAATTAGGGTCACTGCTAATTGAATTGAGAACCTAGAGGGTCACACACAACAACTTGGTTACATGAGTTGAGGCTTGAAAATGATTAAACGAGTTAATCGGACCAAGAGGGTTCCACACGTGTGAATTCACACGTGTGGCTCGCGTGAGTGACACGTGTCACTGTGACACGTGTCACACACGTGTGATAATATATATATGTTAAATAATTAATTAGTTAATTATTTAATAGACTTTGGTTTAATTTTGAATTAAAAAGAAAGTCTAATTTTGGAGAAAATAATCTAGTTAATTAATTACGAATTAATTAATTAGATAAAAATAAGTTATTTATTTTATAATAAATAAAGTATAAAATTATCCAAAAATAGTTTGGATATTTTTAAGCTCTCTTAAAGGTTGACTAGAAATAGAATTCAAAGTCAAAGTTGGAAAATACTTGATAATCAAGTAATAGGAGAGAGAGGAACCAAATCCTAGTCCAATAAGGACTAGGTTCGGCCGTCCCTCCCCTTTCCTATATATAGGGGAGCTCATGCTCCCCTTTAGAGCTAATTGACAATTCTTGGTTCATGTGTTGAACACCTTCCTTTCTCCAAGATTAAATTAAACCCTAGGTTAAGCCTAAACACTAACTAGAGAACTAGCATCCTTACTAGTTAGATTGTGATCAAGTTGGTGGACTTTCTCTAGAGGCTTCAAGTTAGAAGTTTGAAGATTCGAGCTTTACCAAGGAGAGGGGATCAAGCCGCGAGAAGAGCGTTCTTGGGTGGCTTGAAACGCTTCAAGAAAGAACAAAAAGAAAAGTAAGTTTTCTATCCCTACGAATTTGGTTACACGATTGCGAGTTCAAGGTCCTTTTGTTGGGAAAAATTTTTAAATTCCGCTGCTTTCTGATTCCTGTTTTCCAACATTTTGTACATATATCAACATAGGCAGACACAAAAATTTAGACTACTTCGTAAAGAGTTTACCTTGACAAGATTCCAAATACATTAACCAGGCTGAAAGATTGAACAGATCTTACTGAAAGAAGAAAGATGAGCAAATATGGTTGATATAACAGTAGCTTCAATTCATATAAGAAATCAGACAAATCTCCCAACAGTCTAACAAATTACACAATAAAACTAGAGTCTAGAGAGCAATTACAACTCGGATAGATAATAAGAATCCAGTATTTACTTGAAAAATAGACTCATGCTCAACCTGCCCCAAAACTTGTTCAAACTGAGCCTTTGAATTTGGCATCGTATTCATAAGGTTGTTGCAGAAACAAAATAAGCATCAACTATAGATAATATATAACCCTAGTGCTCATATCACAGCAGCAGTAGAAGAAGAAGTGTGTATCTATATGCTTACCTTCTCCAAGTTGAGTAATGGCTGGATTGTTCTCCATTAGTGCATGCCAACATAAATTAAGTGCATCAAAAGGAGTTTAGCAAACAAGGATAACCAACAAATTAACTCGTCAACATCAAAATGAGGCTTAATTAATTGACAAATGACAATGCCTTAATCAGCTCAAGCCTTGCTTTGTGTTAGTTTCATTCTTAATTCAACAAATCAAGTACAACTCCCATTTAACTACAACAATCATCTACCAACAAAAAGCTACTATAGAAGTTGACAAATTCCACCTGCTCAACTATACAATTAGATGATTCGTACGAACAGAGGAATAATCCATTCAACTTCACAAAGTGAGAATGAAAACTTATCGAATGTTGAAATAATATATTATGGAAAATGAGTTTGGAATGCACATACACACACACACATATTGACAGATTCAAGGGAAATTAATTCAAGGGAAAATGGTCGAATAAAGATGAAGAAATTACCAGAGACAGCAGTAACCTTGTGCCAGAGACGAGGATCCATTTCTGATTTCATTGAGGTATTTGGTCATAGGATCTCACAAGGCAAAGCAGTTAGTAACTTATTATACTACAATTAACGATAATAAGCAGGAAGATGCCAACCTCAATGAATCCAATTCCTTTCTTCACACCTTCTTGTCCAGCTCGAAGTCCATGAGTCTGATACAATAACCAAAAAACATGAATCACAACACAGATTCGCAGAGGAATTAACTTCATCTTACAAGAAGAGGCATTGATCTGTTAGGTGGAGCGGTGGCGGTGGGTAAAAAATCCCCTTTTCTCTCTTTTCCTTCGCCAGATCTAGGAAAAAATCCCTTTTCTCTCTTTCCTGCGCCAGATTTGGTAAAATATTTAAAGCAGAACTTCAAATTGAATGTCATAAAATAGGAAAATGGAAGTAGAGAGTATTGAGGAAGATTTAAGTACTCAAAATTTAGATCTGTGTCTGTGGTTGCTTGATTGACGGCGCCAACAACATTCGGTGGTGCTTAGCGGCCACAGTAATGGGAAGCTTTGCGGTGTCTGGCGTTCGGCGGAGATGGGAGAACAAAGAAAGGTTGTGAGAAGATGGGAGTGGTGGCCGTGTAACGCCCCAACTTTTTAGTATTCTAAAATGACATATGTGTTTACTAATTTGTGCAAATTAATTGGCTTTCAATGTTTTCTATAATTAAATTTTATTGTTTAATTTTTAAATAAGTGATTAATTGAAATATATGCAATATTTGAATTTGAATTAATTTGAATAACTTGTGTGCTCCTTAATTGTGCGTTTAGATTATTTAATTGCTTAATTAAATATTTTTGATAATTATTATTTGTAATTCTCATTAATTTTCCCATTTTATGCATTTCATTATATTTTTATTAAATATTTAAAATGGATGCTTAAATTTGGTTTGAATTTTGAACTATATGAATTCTTGGTCGATTTGCATTTACGTGACCAGTTGCGCTTTGTTACTATATGAAATGAATCCGGAATTTTGTGGAAATTTAATATGTTGTCGATATGTGTGTCATGAATGTGTATGTATGCTCGTTTTACTTTTTTGGATTTGTTTGATTGCGTTTTAAATTTATTTGGTATGATTGGAACCAAACTGGGGGCTAACGAGCACTTAGCGCACCCTTGGTTCCGTATGTGATATCTTGAGCTCGGGAACTCGGATTCGAGTTCCGTCACCTCCATTAAATCCATATCGACGATTTGGAGACAATGGGATAAGCCTCATGCCTTTTTAAGATCATTTAGATTCTCAAATTTTAGCCAAAACGAGCACCTCGCACTTAAAAATGACAAACCATTGACTTTTCCAAGCTACGGGCCTATATGAACGTCTCTAGACCCTAAACCCATGACCTATCCCACTTGATACACTCTCTCACTCCCCACTCAGCCCCCTAACCAAACCAAACCCCCCCCCCCCCCCCCCACAACCCTATAATATCAGCCAAGAAAGAAAGAGAATGAGAAAGGAAAGGGGAAAAAGAAGGAATAGTGCAAACCCTTGGAGATTGAGTTCATCTCCTTACCATTTCTCACCATCTCTTGAAGGTAAGCTTATATTTGTGTAGGATATCTCCTCATGTTCCTTTTAAGTCTTATATTGCATGATTTCACCAAGTTATGAATTAGGATTGGAGAAGATGATGAATAGTGGAGTTCTTGCCCTTTTCTTGATCCACCTTTGTTTTCTTGGAATTCCTTTGAGATGCATGAGTGCTAAGTGATCCTAAAGCATGAACTTAGGTTGGTTTGGACTTAGCTTGCATGGTTGTGGTTGATTTATAGACTTGCCATTGTTGAAGCTTGGAGATATGATCTTTGTGATGAATTCATGAAGCTTTCCTTGAAGTTCTTGATATCTAATGTGATCAATCTTGTATACATGAGATTATGACCTGAATATGCATGATATTGATTGAGTTTCAGGTTGGTAACATGCTTCTTTTCCTTTCTTTTTCGTGCATGCCATGTTTGCTCTGTTTTTAGGCTACTGACCCAAATCTACGGGGGTGGATTTGAGTCAGTAGAGTTGCTGTCAGGAATCCATGGGGGTGGATTTTTCCCTTTGGAAAAATCCATGGGGGTGGATTCTGCCCTGCCTATTTTTGTTACTCCAATTCCGTTTTTCTTCGCTCGTTTAATCTTCCTCCACCTCTTTTATGACTTCTATGAGATATTAACATGTTTTATAATGTGTTACCTTGGATGTTATGAAGTTTCATGATTTGTTTGTGAAATATTTTCCAAGTTATACTTCAACGTGTCATCATTGCTTCTAATATGCGCATGCATAGATCTTTGTTATCAATATGAACCCTAATTGAGTATTTATCTCTTCTTTTATGATTCATATGAAATGTATACATGTTAAAGGATATGTTATGATCATTATATGAAATTCATGGATTGACTTAATATGGAATGTAAAAGTTATGAGCTCGAATGGATATGAACGCCACTTATAATGAATGAATGGCTTGTATACATGTCTTTAAGACATTAATTGTGCACAAGAATGTTTCTATGATATGATATCATTTCTTATACTTTCATATCGTATTCATTGCATTGCCGTGCGTCATATATGGTTCATTTGGAGTCTTGAGTCTCACGTATGCACCATGTCGTCTTGTATACAGTTTTCTACAGGGCGGAGATATACCGGGTTCATAGGACACTTTGAAGTCCTCTTGTTTTCTTCTTGGTATTGGTCGGTAAGGTGTAAAGGTGGGTTTCTCTTCTATTAGCTAAAACGACCCTATATAAACCAACGTGCAAAGTTTTAAGCCAAAATGTATTTACTACGTATATAGAGTCTTTTCTCGAGTAAATAATTTCAAACGTAAGCCTTTCTTTCATGAACCCTTACCCGATGTTTTGGCGAGATCAGTGAACACAATGTTTAATGGGGCCCGGGACTATGTGTACGTGGCTATCCGGTGAAGCTCGGGCTGACGGTGATCCCCGTGCACTAGTCCCAACAAACAATAACGGCGTAACCGGACCTCGTTAGGAGTTAGCAAGGAATGGACGCTGAGCGCCATCTGGGGAGTCATGTAACCCCTTTTGGTCAATGAATGAGGTGGCCGGGTCTTGCTAACCCGTCCACCACCCGGAGAAAAAAGGTGTAAGTGTTAATGTTATGAATGTTAATGTTTATGAACGAATTAATGAACGAATGAATGATTGTGGTATGATCACTAATGAATGAAGGAATGAATGAATAAATGTACACACGAGGAGAAGGTTGGAGAATTCGCCCTCTCGCCGGGCTCACGAAATGACCGCATGTTTTTAATGAATGAATGAAATTGATCGTTGTAATCCCGAGCGTTGTTTTCCATTATTTTCATCCCACTTGGGGAAATGTTTTAAAACCTCGCACGGGATTATAGCTTGCATGTGATGGTGTTTACATTCTGAAATATAAATATAGTATGCCCTGTTTTATACCCACCAGTCTCCTATAGACTGAACCCGGCTTTGTTTTCAGTTCTTTTGTAGGTTTTGGAGTTCTAGGCGGGATTTTGTGTCGGTCAAGTTCTGTAGTTAAGTCAGAGTCTTTCTACACGCACATTGTACTTTGTTTAAGTCATATTGAAACATGTTTAAATGCAGAGTTTATGACTTATGATTTATGTTTGAAATTTCGGGACTAGGTATTTATGCTAGTTGAACCCGTCAATTGCTACCTATATTCATGATTGATTACATGAAATGCTTCCGCACGTGTATTTTATCTTATTGTTTGGTTTGTGGGGTTTTGAGATTCTAGTTCCCGCCTAGCCTATTGAGTGAGTGAGTCCCCGTTCGTCGTGACTTGGCACGTGTATGGATTTTCCATTTCATATACGGGTCGGGTCTCGGTACGGGGGATGTGGTGCCTTCCGTTTGGGGCGCTACAGGCCGCGTCGGTGAGACGGAAATGGGAGATACAAGAAGAGATGTGCTAGGGCCACGGTGGACTCTGGAGTGAAAAATCTGGTGCTCATTTGTTATGCATTATCATCATCATTATTAATAATATCGTTATTAATAAAATTAGGATAGCAGAAAATGTGGTTGGGTAAGTATCATCACACCAATTAATAAAATTAGGATTTATAATATATATATATATATAATACATTATCATATAATCTATGATATACTTTATATATTGTCCAATTGGATCTTATAATATTACTAAAATTTAAGGCATAATGTATATTTATCATATATATTATGTTATTAAATAACTTACATTGTTAGCTTATATAATATTAATATACAATTATTCATACATATCATAATATTATAAGCAAATATTATTTTTTAAAATTAAATGTAATAACATGATGTTTTCCTTAACGTTATGATATCATTCGAAATATTTACCGAATGTTTGATTAATTACTTATGTATAACCATCAATCCACTCATTTAATAACTAAAATTATCTTACTTTATTCCCTCGGAATTTCGAAAAATCTAAATATTAAAAAAAGAGAAAAAATTTTTTTTAAATATTAAATGTAATAACATGATGTTTTCTTTGTTAGTTAATTAAATAAGAAAAAATTCTCTTCCAAAAATACATGAAAACGAAATTCGATTTCAATTTAAAATAAACCGAATGTCCTTAATGTTATGATATCGTTCGAAATACTTACCGAATATTTGATTAATTACATATGTATAACCATCAATTCACTCATTTAATAACTAAAATTATCTTACTTTATTCACTAATTATACATATGATTATCATCGATTGTATTTAAACTCAACAAATTATTATGTAGTGCTTAATTTTAAAAAATATATATTGCAAATTCCGAGGGATTTCCGAGGGAAAATGGTTTTCCCTCGAAAATTCCTCGGAATTTCAAAAAATCTAAATATTAAAAAAAGAGAAAAAATTATTTTTAAATATTACATGTAATAACATGATATTTTCTTTGTTCGTTAATTAAATAAGAAAAAATTCTCTTCCAAAAATATGTGAAAACGAAATTCGATTTCAATTTAAAATAAAACAAATGTCCTTAACGTTATTATATCGTTCGAAGTACTTACCGAATATTTGATTAATTACATATGTATAACCATCAATTCACTCATTTAATAACTAAAATTATATTACTTTATTCGCTAATTATAAATATGATTCTCATGGATTGTATTTAAACTCAACAAATTATTATGTAGTGCTTAATTTTAAAAAAAATATATTGCAAATTCCGAGGGAATTCCGAGGAAAAATGGTTTTCCCTCCGAAATCCCTCGGAATTCCCTCGTAATTTCGAAAAACTAAATATTAAAAAAAGAGAAAAAATTATTTTTAAATATTACATGTAATAACATGATATTTTCTTTGTTAGTTAATTAAATAAGAAAAAATTCTCTTCCAAAAATATGTGAAAACGAAATTCGATTTCAATTTAAAATAAAACGAATGTCCTTAACGTTATGATATCATTCGAAATACTTACCGAATATTTGATCAATTACATATGTATAACCATCAATTCACTCATTTAATAACTAAAATTATCTTACTTTATTCACTAATTATACATATGATTGTCATGGATTGTATTTAAACTCAACAAATTATTATGTAGTGCTTAATTTTAATATTTAGATTTTCCCTCGGAAATCCCTCGGAATTTCGAAAAATCTAAATATTAAAAAAAGAGAAAATTTTATTTTTAAATATTAAATGTAATAACATGATATTTTCTTTGTTAGTTAATTAAATAAGAAAAAATTTTCTTCCAAAAATATGTGAAAACGAAATTCGATTTCAATTTAAAATAAAACGAATATCCTTAACGTTATGATATCGTTCGAAGTACTTACCGAATATTTGATTAATTACATATGTATAACCATCAATTCACTCATTTAATAACTAAAATTATCTTACTTTATTCACTAATTATACATATGATTGTCATGGATTGTATTTAAACTCAACAAATTATTATGTAGAGCTTAATTTTAATATTTAGATTTTTCCTCGGAAATCCCTCGGAATTTCGAAAAATCTAAATATTAAAAAAAGAGAAAAAATTATTTTTAAATATTAAATGTAATAACATGATATTTTCTTTGTTAGTTAACAAAACAAGAAAAAATTTTCTTCCAAAAATATGTGAAAACGAAATTCGATTTCAATTTAAAATAAAACGAATATCCTTAACGTATGATATCGTTCGAAGTACTTACCGAATATTTGATTAATTACATATGTATAACCATCAATTCACTCATTTAATAACTAAAATTATCTTACTTTATTCACTAAAAATTAAATAAATTCCAATTTTTCGAGGGAAAATTCCCTTGGAATATTCAAATTTTGAAAATATGAAAATTTCCGAGGGAATATATCCCTCGGAAATCCCTCGGAAAATAATTTTAATTTAAATATTATATAAGTTTTACTATTCCGAGGGAATTTCCCTCGGAAAATTCTAGATCTAAAAATGCAAAAATTTCCGAGGGAATATATCCCTCGGAAGTCCCTCGGAATATAATTTCAATTTAAAAATTAAATAAATTCTAATTTTTCGAGGGAAAATTCCCTCGGAATTCCCTCGGAATATTCAAGATTTGGAAATATGAAAATTTCCGAGGGAATATAATTTTAATTTAAAAAATAAATAATTTCTAATTTTCCGGGGGAAGATTCCCTCGGAATTCCCTCAGAAAATAGTTTTAATTTTAAAAATAATTAAGTTTTAATATTCCGAGGGAAAAGTCCCTCGGAAATCCCTCGGAAAACTTGGCGGCTAACCTTGGCGCTAATATTTTCGAGGGATTTCCGAGGGAATTTTCCCTCGGAAATTAATTGGGTGAATTCCCTAGGAAATTCCCGAGGGAGATATTCCCTTGGAATTCCCTCGGAATTCGCCTGTTTTCTTGTACTGAAAATGGTAGGGAATCTTGGACTCTTGCTTCCTAGCTTGGATCGAGATGGAGAGGAAGAAGATGGGAACCCTTGTTTTGCTAGGAGAAGATGAAAGAAGAAGAACGAGATTGTGGGAGGTGTGTATCGTGTAATTAAGGGGAAGAATAAGGGGAAATTACACTTTGGTACTCTATGAGTTTAAGTTATTGAATTAAGGCCCCAAGGTTTGGTAGGTGATCAATTAGGTCCAATTCCAAAAATCAATTGAGTCCAAGGATTTCTTATAAGATCAAATACGTACATATTCAACATAAAACATTAATTGTAAGTAACCATATTAAAAACGAGATTAAAGAACATAATCATTTAAATCATATTGGTCACATAATAACTATTAGTTCACGAAATTATTAATTAAACACTCACTTAGCAATTAAAGCATAATTAAATCACATAACACTCGGTCTAAACCCACTCGTGACGTCATACCTATACGGTCAAAAAGTCGGGGCGTTACAATGCACGTGCCATGAATGCTTTGGAACCTGTCACCAATTTAGTAAGCTGTTAGCTCGGTAGCTTTTCCTCGTTCCTCCAATCACGAGGTTACTTTGACTTGCTAATCATGCCCTGTCTTTCCCACGGTCTTCAAGTTTCCCATGAATCTTGGTGCATCACTTGTATCTTCCACGGTCTGGGATTACAATTTCGCGATCCCTGATTTCTTCGACATCCACTGAATTAGCATCTGAATTTCTCCCCGAGAATCACCCTTCAACATTGCCCAAATTCTCTTACAAAATTGAACCCTAATGTAGTTCTGAACCCTACTTCTCATCATCACCGTGATCAAGACTCCCGTGCTTATCCTTTATGAGTTGAGATCAGTTTATTAAACTCGTTTTCCGCTTGTTTATACTTGAGCACATGATTTCCTCCCAAAGAGTCTTTGCCTTTCTTTACTATTTCCATTTGTTGCTCCCTATTTCCCAATTCGACCTCACAACATGACAATTTAGCCTGTATTTGGAAAATGAACTCAAATCCTGTCTTTAGTATTGTCACCTTCCATGAATTTGTATTTATCACATTACTTGCCTTTCTTTAATCCCTTCCCGACTCGTCTTCCATCTTAGTCGAAATCCAGAGCACCCGAGTCCAAACTCTTCCCAATCTTGACTTCTACAAACTCGATTTCTAATTACTAAATTATTTAGAAACCCTTCTTTGACAACCCATGGTGCTTAATTCCCACCGGATCTATTTTACCTTAACTCCTCTCAATCATTGGTATCTCTTCAATGATCCAAACCCCGAACTAAATTACCTTCAAGAATCCTTCACTCCATTTCTTAGATTGAATGATCCCATTGAATCTCGTTAAGGCAACCTATGTAGTAGAACCACATATATCAATCTTCTAAGTCACCACCATTCCTCAATCAACCCCTATTTCACCAAGTATTTCTCTACCGCTGCATTTCCAAAGTTGAACCTCTCATTCCGGTTCCTAGCCCTTGAACTCTACCTCCATCCAGGAAGCCTACACGTCTCGAATTCTTTATATTCTTTCCCGGTGTATCCTTTCTATCTTCCATGCTTAAGAAAGAACTTGCAATAAATCGTTGTTGTTGTAGAACTTGGCCGTGGTTTGATATTATCTTCATAACCTATAAACCATAACTCATTCCAAAGATATATGCATGCAATTAGTGCATGCCCATGGCACGTATTTAACACGAAAGGCAAGGATCCATATAATAATGCAACAAGTAATTCAACAAAATTCAAAAGGAAAGACGATTTCATATTCAAGATCGATGTAATGCACACATTGTCACGTAGTTCCTAAGCCGTACGACCTATACTGACTAAATCACGACACGAGAACACCGGTTTTGCAACCGGGCTCTGATACCACTTAAGGATATAACACCCCAACCGGAAGGCGCCACATCCCCCGCACTATGAGCCCAATCCACCCATGAAATGGAAAGTCCATACATGAACCAAGCTCACAGCGAACAGGGACCCACTCACTTCATAGGCTAGGCGGGAACAAAACTTTCTCAACCAATTAAAACAATCCAATAAGATAAATGCAATTACAGAAGTGGAACCTATATTCAAAAGATTATGTCAAAGAAAGAGACGGGTTCCACTAACATAGATACCTAATCCCGGAATTCAATAAAATCATAAAACATCAAATATGGATTCTTTATATTCCTATAAGCTTATCTCGGATTCATGATAGTAGTAAGAATCAATACAAATCTTACATTCATCAACTTAAACAATCATGGTACAATATGCATATGAACCGACTCTGACTTGACCGAAAGACTTAGCAGACTAGGCTTCCCACCTAACACTCCAAACCTGCAAGAAAAATTGGAAAAAATTCGGGTTCAGTCTATAGAAGACTGGTGGGTATAAAATGGGGCATATTAATATAGTACTGCAGAATTTAAACACCCACACATGCTAGTTGTAATCCCGCGCGAGGTTTTGAAATAATTTCCCAAGTGGGTGAAAACAAAATGAAACAACGCTCGGGATTACAACAATCAATTTAATTCAAACAATCAATTGGTCAAAACGTAAGACCGACGGGGGGGAGGGGGGTGGTAAAATCTCCAACCTACACCTCGTATGTGCAAAACTTCTTTCATTAGCGATCATGAGACAACCTTTTCATTCATTCATTCGATCATTCAATCATTATCATTCATTCATGCATTAACAATTACACCTTCTTCCTCCGGGTGGTGGAAGGGTTAGCAAGACCCGGCCACCCAATCATTGACCAATGGGGTTACATGAATTCCCCAATTGGCACTCAGCTCCCATTCCCCGCTAAAACTCCTAGCGAGGGCCGGTATCACCACTACGATGTGGAACTAGCACACGGGATCACCGTCGGCCCTTGCCTCCCCGGATAGCCATATGTACCAAGTCCCTGGGCCCATGCAATCAATCATGTCCTCGCCAAAACAATCGGTAAGTATTCATAAAAGAAAAAGGGGTTTAACAATAAAAATCATAGACTCCTTGAAAACGACTCGATATATATATATATAGTACCTTTGTCTTGAAATATACACATTGGAATATATCGGGTCTGTTTTATCTAATAGAAGAGAAACCCACCTGCTACACTTTACCGGACAAAACCAAGGAAGAAAGAAGACATGAGAACAACCTATGAACCGGGTATATCCGCCCTGGAGAAAATTGTACAAAGGACAATGCAATAAATTCGTGAGACTCAAGACTCCAAATAAACCATATATGACGCACGACAATGTATTGATCATGATATGAGATGCATAAGAAATATAATTCATGTCATGAGGTCATACAATCAAGTAATTCATCACAACGTTCACTACGGGGTGGTTTCTTATTCACGCATTTGTTATTTTTCATATCTTGCATCAATTCGAGTCATAAACTATATACGACAAGTATAACATAGGTTATGAATGCACAAGAGATGATATTATATCAGGGGAACGTTCATGTGCAAGATTAATAACTTAAATACATACAAATGATCATTACACTCCTTTCATAAATCATTCAAATTCGTTTAAGGAAGCATTCATATTCATTCAAGTTCAATCCTTACACATTCCAGAACAGATAAATTAAAGAATTTCACATAACGATCAAATCACGTATTATATCACGTTTACATTTATAGAATAGACAAATAATTACATTCAATTTAAAATTGGAAATTTGAAAGGAACATGAAATAGGTAACAATTAGATTCTAAAATTTAAATAAATTAAACAAGGCTTAAATATATATCAATAACCAAGCATTTAAATAATATATATATAAAATCATACCTATATATATATATGTACAGCAGCATGCATTAATTAACAAAAATAATAAAATTAAATATACATTGCATGCAGACATACATTTATATATACTTGACCATGCATGTAATCATTGGGAATTAGGAGACAATCACAAAACCTTGCAAATTGAATTAGAAAAACGAGTTTCAAGCATGCAGCGTGAAGGTCGCGGCCGCAACCCATTTTCTTCTTGAAATGGTAGCGGCCGCTACACCTAATATTTCCAGAATTTCACCCAACAAAATCACAAGTCGAAACATGGCTGAAAATGGGTCGCGGGCGCCACCCAATCTGCACTTCCTACGCTCGCGGGCGCGACTGCCGGTTACAGGCGCGGAAAGAACAGCAGCAGCCCCTGTTTTTCTTCATCACACGCAGCAGCAGCAAAGATACGAAGCAAGGCACCAAGGACAGTAATAAGGCAACAAAAGAAGCTGCTAAAGGCAAAGAATACTTCAGCAAGCAAGGCACAACAGCAGCAACAAGACGCACGCATCAACAGACAGTAAATCAGTTCCAAAGTTCCAAAATTTCAAGTTGCAATCATGGTGGATCCATATACCCAACATATAATTCAAATTCAAGTCCAAGAACAATTAAAGGGAGCTAGAGTGGGCATATTTCAAGCATTAATCCTCAAGAAATTCGAAAATGAAGTCATGAATTCAAGAAATTAGAATTAACCTAACTATTCATTCATCTTCTCCAAACATCATGAAAACATGCTCAAGTTTGGGGATGAATAGCTTAAAATGACACATATTTAATGTATATCACAACCCTAAACTCACCTTGTGGATTGAATGGAAGATGGAAGAGATTTGAGCTTGAATCTCCAAGGTTGGGAAGGGTTGCAGGATTTTCTGGAAACAGGGGATGTTTGGCATATTTTCTCCAAGTAATGAGGGTTGGTTTGGTTAGGGTGAGTAAGAGCAGGTTAGGGGGGTTGAGTTAGGGTTCCAAGGGCTCAAACCATGGTTAATTTGGTCAAGTTTTGAATGAGATATGGCTCTTTTTGTAAAAGGTGGCAGTTTTGGCTTCCGTTGCATGTTTCGGTTGAATTTCGGAGGTTCAAATAACTTTGGAAAAATATAAGGCTAAGTTTATTAAACTCGAATTTTCGTTGCGAGTTCAGGAAGTTGACGAAACTCAAATCCGAGTTTCCTAGCTCAAGATATCACATACGGAACCAAGGGTGCGCTAATTGCTCGTTAGTCCCCCGATTTGGATTCCAAGAACAAAATAAATTCGAAACTCATGTAAATGAACCCGAAAACATGAAACGAACACATATTCATATTCATGACACGTATATCTTCAACATATTAAATTTTCATGAAATTTCGGTATCAAATCATATAAAAAACGAAACACGTTTATAAAACTAATGAGCGATGTATTTAAAAAATCCATAACATTCCAAAATAAATACAACATTTAAATGAAATTTTAAACATGTATGTAGAAGTGCACGAATTTAATATACAACTAATATTAATCAAATTTAGATATAAATCAAAGTGCTAAAATTAAATATAATTGAAATCAAACTGCACGATTTAAATTGAATTTAATATTAACAACTTAAAATATAAATAATTGACATTTTAATATTTAATATAAAATTTAATTATAGAAAACACTTATAGCCTATTAATTCGAGCAAATTAGTAAACACATACGTCATATTAGAATAAGGAAAAGTTGGGGCGTTACACATAATTTCACCAAAATAATTCAAGTCATGAGAATCATAATAACAATACATTTCAAATCCTTGAGAAAAGGTTTACTCGATAAGAATTTACTCGATGACTTCACTTTGAAAATCAATATAAATATATATATTTATATATATATATATATATACACGTTAGGTCTTTGGCCAAAACTTATAATATAAAGGTTGTAGGGTTTGATACGTAACTAGAACGAAAACACCCTCACCTGGAATACCACGAGACAAGGTACAAGAACAATACGGGTGCCTATTTGATCTGGAAGTCTCCGTCCTGGAAATGAACTGTACAAGAGAAGAAATAACGTGTACTCATGAGAAATGACTCGTTATGAAACCAAGTAGGACACGGCATTGATGTGGGGTGTCGTGGAATGATATGAAATGGTAGAGCATGCATATGAAAGTTATATAACGATATGCTATGCCGTGATAGTGTTCATGTGTATAATTAATGTCCCAAGTATCAATTAGACATGAGATTTAAGTGTACGTGTGATATGTGGTCATATAGTGCATGCTTGATTAAAATTAAATCAATTAAACAACTAACATATTCTTGTATAGCATTTAAACACCAAATGACAATTCATGCAAACATATAAACACGTTAAGCATGTTACGGAATCAAGCAAAACACATAAACAAGCACACGATAAGAAAACAACACAAGACAAAGCAAGAACACAAGGCCATCAGAGGCAATCCTCGTCAGGACTCCAAAAGCACTGAAATCAATCCCGATCGGGACAGACTTCCAGGCCTAACATCTGACATGTAATCTCGGCCGGGACACAAAAGACACTAGAAAGGATTCCGGCCGGGACCCCTGATCAGACAGCAACACAACAAGCATTCCCGGCCGGGACACAAAAGATACTAAACCAGATCCCGACCGGGATCACCTGTGATAGAAACAGGGGATGGCTCCTACAAGGTAAAACCTTGCCGTTGGCGGCCCTCGAGGTGCCACTGGAGCCCGAAAGTAAAACCAAGAAACAACCAACACTTAAGGCAACCAAAAGTACAATCGAAATATGAAATGAGGCACGTTAAAGCACCAACCCACAAGTTACATACATATATACATACACACACACATATATATATATATATATATATATATATATATATATATATATACATATATACACTTATATACTCCAAATAAAATCTAGAATTGGAAAGGATCTTACTGGAGAAGAAAGAAGAAACATAGCTGAAGTTGTGGTGGTTGAATGGTGGCTGTTGGTGAGCTCGGTGGTGCCTTGGTAGTTTCCATGGTTGTCTTTCTTCTTGTGTAGCTTGAGGGAATGAGGGAAGAGAGAGTGAAATGGTTGTGGAGTTGGGATGGCCGGATAGTGGTGGTGCAGCGGTGAGGTGGCGGTGACGGCTTGTGGTGGTGTCGTGGTGGTAGTGGTGTCGGGAGAAGAAGGAAGCAAGAAGAGGAGGAGAGGAAGAGAAATGAAAGAAAGAAGAAAGAAGAGAGAAAGAAAAGAGTTGGGGGGCTGATGTCTCACACGAGAGAGAGAGAGAGAGAGAGAGTTGGTCAAAGCGGGGCCTGGTTAGATATTTTGGTGTTAGGATATTTTTGTGGTTTTGGCTTGAATTAAAAATACGGTTTGGGTAGAATTAGGTTCCTGAATTAAATAAAAAGTGTTGGCAACGGATTCGGGAATTCACAAGAAATAAAAAGGCAAGGCTCTAGAAAAAAGGGATAATCGTGATCGTGTGTGAAATTGCAAATAAGACAATTAAACGGTTAGTCACGTACGCAAATAATTACAATTAAATCATGTAACACTAGACCTGACCTCACTCGTGACGTCATACCTGGTCAGTCTTGAAAACACGGGGCGTCACAATATATGTGGATGGCATAGTTTATTTATTTATAAAATAAATAAATAAGAGATAATATTCAAAAGTTGTTAGAATAAGGATATTAATTAATAATAGAATTTTAATTAGTTATCCTAGTTATCTACGATGTAAATCCAGAAATAGAATTCTAGAAGAGATAAGGATCCATGAAGCGTCTTATTTATTCTTGATAAAAAGAAAAGAAAAGGAAATCACAACTCTATCATATAGAATAGATGGATCTTTTTCATGGGGCTTATACGTGAATTTTCTCATGCACCAATTTAGGTTGTGAAAGGAGAAAATTCTTACTCTCAATTTGTCGTTTCTTATTTCTTTCAATACCCAAATTATAGTACTGGAATACTCACTGATCTGTTTTGAATTTAGTTCTAGTGTTGATACATTCTAAAGGGCTTCTACTTTGGAGTATTGAAAGAAAGAACAGATCGAGAAACGAGAAAATTCATTACCGCATGAAGAACATTTGAGGTAGCTTAAAACATTTCAACAAAGCTTTAAGTAAGTAAGTTGTTGAGAAACTTTTTGTGTCATTTTGGAATAAAAATTGCAAGCAAACGATCCTTGTTGAAAAAAATTTTAAATTTCTGCTGCGCTTCGAACTCATTTTTCCAACACCAAGATCATCCTTCTAATCAAATTCAGAATTTTGCTAATGCTTTGTTTGCTATTAGCTTAACTGGTCTTAGGTTTTCGTTCGGATTTTCCCTCATGAGGATTCGTAATAGTACGACATCTTAGATCCTCTGTGCTAGATTTGATAGGTTAGTGACATCGGATAATTGGCGGGCTCTTTTCCTGCATGCGCAGGTTAACCATCTTAAGGCATCATTTTCCGACTATGTTCCTATTCTAACTACCTCGAAGCAACCATATAGTAAACGCAAA
The DNA here is from genome assembly GCA_037501455.1 of Lantana camara. Classification (NCBI taxonomy): domain Eukaryota; kingdom Viridiplantae; phylum Streptophyta; class Magnoliopsida; order Lamiales; family Verbenaceae; genus Lantana; species Lantana camara. Next base: position 59,364,936 of record CM074857.1, on the reverse strand, counting down.
TGGAAAAATCAACGATTCAGGTTTAGAACGCCACTATTCAGGTTTAGAATCGACCATTTTGGACAAAAACACCTCTATTCACTCTTTAGAACGGTCATTCGGACCCTAGTTTAAACTTAAGGTCATGGTTAAAGAAATATTTAGTAGGAACAACGGAAATACAATTAGGGAAGACCTGGAAGTCCTTATGATGGTAATCGGAAACGAGTAGAATGGCTTCAATGGTTAAACTGTCAAAATAAGAGTTAAGTTACTAAATTCGGGTGAAGATTATCACGAGGTATAAAGGAGATGGTTCGTTGAACATTTCTATGTATGGAATTCCGATTTGGAGGTGATGGAATTATAAGGGAGCTTTTGTGAACTCCTAAGTCAGAGTTGACAAGAGGAAGTCGAATCAAGTTAGCATATAATGGGATGATGTCAATCAAGATTAATTCAATGAAGTAAAAAAAAAGGGTCCAACAAAGGCAATATTATTAAGTCATTGGTTATTCCAATGGTAATTTGGAAGGAAATTTAAGAAGAGACCAAACCAAAAAGGATGATCATTGGAGGATTTACGTCAAACTTCAAGAATCATCAAGAACATTCTATCTTCGATTCAAGAAATGTGGGGCCAAATACCGAATATAACCTTAAGGGGTCAAAGAGAATGAATGGATAACATGAACGGAAGATGGGAACGAATTCATGTTGAGAGAGACCATATTGACAAATATCTCAAGGTCGGGATTGAATCGTCAAGGTTGTCAAGAGTAGTTATCCTCGGGGATATGTTAGACTCCGATATAGGTAAAGATAGTAGCTTTGGACCTAACTTCGGGACGGAGGGTCTAAGGGTATACGGGGAGGTCAAAGCTCGGTTACTTAAAAGAGTTGGTCTTGCTGAAGGAAGATTATAAGTGATCGATGGGGGGGGCCAAAGAAGGTTAGAGAAAGTAAAAGTCCGAATAAAATCATTAAAGGGCCTATCACCTTGTCATTGGACACATTAAGGATATGGGAGACAAGATAAGTTCCGAGCCAGACCATGTCTTGGGCAAACATGTTACCAATGTCAACACTTTCGACTATGGTGACCGGTACTCTTAAAGCATTCATGGTATATACATACATGCAATTTAAATTTAAATGATTTCTTAATGCTATATGCCTTGCTAATTGATTACTTTCGTTGTTCCTTGTTACGTTTGTAATTGATGTTTACTACGTGTCCCTGTGTGACCTACGTGATTATTAATTGTTGCAATTCATGTTTCGAAATCTTTTTCATCTTGGTGTTTACTCTTTGCTGCTTTTGAGAGACAGGGTTCTCTCATTGTTGTTTGAGAGACGGGGTTCTCTCATTGTTGTTCGAGAGACGGGGTTCTCTCATTGTTGCTCGAGAGATGGGGCTCTCTCCTTGTTGCTTGTGAGAGACGGGGAATCTCTCCTTGTTTGTTCGGGCGAGTAGTGAATCCAAGGACGGATTCTTTTAAGGGGGAGAGGTTGTAACGCCCCAGTTTTTTAGTCGTTTAGTAAGACGTATGTGTTTACGTAATTGCGTGAATTAATTGTTTATAAGTGTTTTGTATATTTAATTTATACTTAAACGTTAAAATGTTAAATATTTATATCTTAAGTTTATTAATATTATAATTATGTGAATTCGTTGACATTCATATCTTAATTGTATTAATATTAAATTTATAATTAATTTGTGCACTTTGTTTCACATTTAAATATGAATTTAATTTTTGTTATTTATTATGGAATATTATGAATTTATAAATGCATTGCTCATGAGTGTTATAAACGCGCTTCGTTCTTATATGATTTGATATCGAAATTTTGTGAAAATTTAATATGTCGGAGATATACATGTCATGAATATGCATATATGTTCTTTTCATGTTTTCGGATTCATTTGCATGAGTTTTGAATTTATTTTGTTCTTGGGATCCAAATCGGGGGCTAACGAGCAATTAGCGCACCCTTGGTTCCGTATGTGATATCTTGAGCTCGGGAACTCGGAATTGAGTTCCGTCAACTTCGTTGAACTCATAACAAAAATTCGGATTTAATGAACTTAGCCTCATATTTTTCCAACTTGAACCTCCGAAATTCAACCGAAATGTGCTACGTTCGTTAAAACTGCCACAGCTGACTAAAATGGTCATATCTTTCACAAACCTTGACCAAATTAACCATGGTTTGATTCCTTGGAACCCTAACTCAACCCTCTAACATCCCTTAACCACCCAAAACCGAACTAACCCTCCACACTTAGATAAATCTCAGCAAAGACCCCTGCTCTCCAGTTATTCCCGTAACCCTTGCCATACTTGGTGATTCAAGGCTCAAATCTCTTCCAAACTTCATCCAATCCACAAGGTAAGCTTAGGGTTGTAATATAAATTCATTTATGATCATTTTTAACCATATATCCCTGATTTTGAGCTTGAATTCATGGAGATTTGAAGGCATGAGTGAATAGTTAGGTTATAACATAAATTCTTGATCTCATCCATTCCTTGATGCTTTTGGTTGATTTAAAACATGAAAATGGTTGTCTTAACTCCCTCTTTTCATTTATGATCATTGATTATGTGGTAGTTGAAGGATTGATGAGATGCCATTAATGGAACTTTGAAGTAATTGCTTGAAATGATCATCTTCTTCTCTTCCTCACGTTATGAACTGAACTGCTGCGTTGGGGACTGATTTCTTGCTGTAAATTGCTGCTCTTTCTTACCCTAATATGTTGGCATGAGTTTGGTTGAAGCGTGTAATATTGTGCCCTATTTTTCTTGCCTTGTTTGCTGTGTATTGTTGTTGTTAGCTGCTGCTCATTTCCCTTGCTAAGTTGTTGTCCGTTTTCAGTCGATTTGTGGGAGCTTTTGGTGCCATTTTGTTGCTGAATTTATTGCTTTAGCTGCCTGCTACCTGCTGCTATGTGTTCTTGCTTTTAAAACAGGAGATTGAAGCTTGTTTTATTGCCTTTGCTGCGTCTGTAATGCATCTCCCCGGGCGGGGAGATTTTATGTATGAAAAAGCCAGGCCGGGTACCCCTTTATGCAGAAGCTCTACTGCCCTGCAGTTGCATTTCATTCCTTTTCCTCTTTAATTTGTTAAGTGATTGATTGTTTTTGGGGCTGCATGGGTACGTGTATACAATTGTTAATGTTTGGTTGCATGTGTGTAAATTTGATTTAATTTCGTTAGTGCTTGGCATGGTGTTATTCTTTTGCTACTTTGTAGATATATTATATATGCATGCATGAGTTTTATTTTGTGTGTGGACGTGAATATATATAGATATATACATATGTAATATATAATGTGTGCATGTATATATATATATATAATATATTATGTAGTGTTGTTAGTGCATTTATGAATGTTATACGTATATATATATATGATATTTTATTATTTAAATGCTAGGTTAATGATACATTTTAAGTATTGTTTAATTTATTTGAATCATAGAATTAAATTGTTACCTTTTTCATGTTCTTATCTAATTTCCGATCTTGAGTTGAATGTATTTATGTGTTTATCCTCAAATTGTAAACATGATATAGTACATGTTTTGGTCATTATATTAAATTCATGGATTGATTTGGTATGAAATGTGAAAATTATGACTTGAATTGATATGACATGGCTTAAGTGCTTCTATATGAAACGTTAAGTACCTTCTTGCATTCTTTTGATATCTCAAGCAATACCTTTTGCCTTTATATTTATTGTAATCAATGCAAACATGTTGAAATGTATAATGTGATTATAATTCGAAGATTTTGGCTCGATATCGCGATGAATTACGAAAGATATGAAATGATTGGACTTTAAACCTTCATGTATTGAATGTCCTTGAATGAATGACTTCATTATGTGACTTCATGAAGCCATTTCACTTCTTATACATGCCATATCATGTTATTTCATTGTCATGCGTCATATATGGTTCATTTGGAGTCTTGAGTCTCACGGGTACACCCTATTGTCCTTTGTACAGTTTACTCCAGGGCGGAGACTTGCCGGGTTCATAGGACACTTTCGAGTCTCCTTTTTCTTCTTAGTATTGTTCGGTAAGAGACGTACAGGTGGGTTTCTCTACTATTTAGTTAAATGACCCTATATACTCCCAATGTGTAACGATTTCGGGCAAAATTATTATACGTATATTGAGTCGTTTTCAAGAGTCAATGATTTCAACGTAAAACCTTCCTTTTTATGAACCCTACTGAATGTTTTGGCGAGAAAGAATGAATAAATGCACAGAATGGGGCCCAAGAACTTAGTGTGAGTGGCTATCCGGGGAGGCATGGGCCGACGGTGATCCCTCACACTAGTTCCAACCAATGTACGGCGTAACCGAACCTCGTTAGGAGTTAGCGAGGAATGGACGTTGAATGCCATCTGGGAGTCATGTAGCCCCTTTTGGTCAATGAAGGAGGTGGCCGGGTCTTGCTAACCCGTCCACCAACAGGAGGAAAAAGGTGTAAGTGATCATTATTGTGCACAAAGAAAGAATGTAATGCATGAAAAGAAAGAAAGAAAGAATATTTAATGAATTACACCAGGTGTTGGTTGGAGATAATGCACGCCCACTCACCGGGCCACGAAAGACCTAATGGAAATTGGTTGTTATAATCCCCTTTAATGATTTCTTTATTTCACCCACTTGGGAATTACTTCGAAAACCTCAATTGGGATTATAACTTGCATGTGAATATTTATATATTGTCTTATATTATACTTATGCTCTATTTTATACCCACCAGTCTCCTATAGACTGAACCCGGCTTTGTTTTCAGTTCTTTTGCAGGTTTTGGAGTGCTAGGCGGGATTTTGTGTTTGTCAAGTCCTGTGGTTAAGTCAGAGTCTTTCCACACGTTCATTGTAATTTGTTTAAGACACATTGAAACATGTATAAATGCTGGGTTATGTTTGAATTTTCGGGACTGGGTATTTATGCTAGTTGAACCCGTTATGTTGCATGATTTGGTACAGGATTATATGTTATGCTTCCGCATTTGTCATTTATCCTTGTTGTTTATTATTTGGTTTTGAAGGTTTAGTTCCCGTCTAGCCTAATGAGTGAGTGAGTCCCCGTTTGCTGTGATTTGGCACGTGTGTGGATTTCCCATTTTATATATGGGTCGGGTCTGAGTACGGGGGATGTGGTGCCTCCCGTTTGGGGTGTTACATCAAAAGACAATAAGTGGAAAAAGGGAAAGGGAAAGATTCCTAATCCCAAGAAAAAGGTTCAGAAGAAGAAGGGTAAACCTATCAAGGGAAAATGTTTCCACTGCGGTGAAAATAGGCACTGGAAGGGGAATTGTCCAAAATACTTAGCAAGTCTTCCTGCTAAGCCATCTGGACAAGGTATATCGATATCTTGTTTGATAGAATTATGTTTAGTTGGAAGTCCACCAGATTCCTGGTGTGTGGACTCGAGTTCAACTAATCATATCTGCAATTCGGTGCAGGGGTTCAAGCTAACCAGAAAGCTTGAAGATAGCGAGATGCAGCTACTGCTCGGGGATAATACAAGTATATATGTATTAGCAGTAGGGACTGTAAATTTGTATTTTCGTGATAGGGTTTTGATGTTGAAAGACACTCTGTACATACCGTGTGTTCGCAGAAATCTGATTTCTGTGAGTTGTTTAATAAATAATGGTTTCAGTGTTTGTTTTGAACAAAATTTTACCATTAAGCAAAATAAAAAGTTTATTTGCTCTAGCACTGTAAAAGATGGTCTTTTCCTATTATACCCCGACAAAAACCCTAATTCCGAACTTAACACTACTAAGCTCTACTTACCATCCAAAAGAAAAACTCCTATGCCTAACGAGGATTACAAGTGGTATTTACGCCTTGGTCATATTAATCTAAATATGATCCAAAGACTAATTTCAGATGAATTGCTGAGTCCCTTGGACTTAATAGAACTACCAGTCTATGAATCATGTTTGGAAGGTAAAATGACCAAGAGATCTTTTAAAACCAAAGGTAATCGAGCCACAAAGTTGCTTGAATTAATTTATACGAATGTGTGTGGTCCTATAAGTGTTCAAGCAAGAGAAGGTTTTGAGTATTTCATCACTTTTACGGATGATTACTCCAGATACGGATACGTTTATTTGATGAGATATAAGTCTGAATTTTTTGAAAAGTTCAAAGAATTCAAGGCTGAAGTTGAAAATCAAACTGAAAAACGTATCAAAGCACTTCGATCAGAGTTTCTAGAATTTCTCACTGCAAGTGGGATTAGATCTCAGTTATCTGCACCGAATACACCCCAGCAGAACGGTGTTGCAGAAAGGAGAAATAGAACTCTGATGGAAATGGTAAGATCTATGATGAGTCATGCTACCCTACCAAGTTCGTTTTGGGGTTTTGCACTTGAAACGGCGGCACACATATTAAACCTTGTTCCAACCAAGTCGGTTCCTAAAACTCCAATGGAACTGTAGCGAGGCCAAAAGCCCAGTGTCTCCTATCTCCGGATATGGGGAACCCCAGCTCATGTGTTAAGGAAGGATCCTGACAAGTTGGAATCAAGAATAGAGGTTTGATTGTTTATAGGTTATCCTAAAGGAACAAGAGGTAGTATATTTTATGATCCAAGAGATCACAAAGTGTTTGTGAGCACTAATGCTAAATATCTCGAAGATGATTTCGTAAATGACCACAAGGGTAGAAGCAAAATTGTGTTAGAATAAATGACAACATCAGATTCTGAATTCCAAGAACCTATAGTAACTGAAAATGTTTTAGATACATATGATGTACCAGATACAACATATTATGTAGGGACTAGTACACAAAAGCCTCGTCATAGTGGGAGGATTGTCAGGGCACCTGACAGATACTTAGGATTAACCCAAGTGGTTGAATCTGAAGTATTTGATCCTGTCACGTATGATGGAGCTATAAAGGATATAGACGCTGACCGTTGGGTCAGAGCCATGGAATCTGAATTAGATTCAATGTATTACAATAAAGTTTGGGAACTTGTAGAGGCGTCTGAGGGCATTAAACCTATTGGATGCAAATGGGTCTACAAGAGAAAAAGAGGAATGGACGGAAAGTTTGAGACCTTTAAAGCAAGGCTTGTGGCAAAGGGTTATACCCGGAAAGAAGGTATCGATTACGATAAAGCTTTCTCGCTGTAGCAATGCTTAAGTCCATAAGAATTCTCCTTTCCGTTGCTACTCATTTTGATTATGAGATTTGGCAAATGGATGTAAAGACTGCCTTCTTGAACGGGCATCTTCAAGAAGAAATATACATGGCTCAGCCTGAAGGCTTTATAGCCAGAAATCAGGAGCATATGGTATGCAAGCTTAATAGATCTATTTATAGTCTTAAGCAAGCATCTAGATCATGGAACATCAGATTTAATGAGGTAATTAAATCCTTTGGATTTATACAATTGTTTAATGAACCATGTGTGTACAAGAGACATCATGATAGTGTTGTAACATTTTTAGTTTTATACGTGGACGATATTTTGCTCATTGGGAATGATACAGGAATATTGTCAGCAGTTAAGATTTGGTTGTCAAACCAATTTGACATGAAAGACCTTTGTGAAGCCAGTTATATTCTAGGGATCAGACTTTGTCGTGATCGAAAGAATAAAATGATTGGTTTATCACAAGCAGCATATATAGATAAGATGCTGACAAGATATAATATGGCGAATTCCAAGAAAGGTTCATTACCTTTTAGACATGGAGTTTATCTATCTCGGGATTAGTGTCCCAAGACCCCAGAAGAGGCAGAAGAAATGAAAAATGTTCTGTATGCTTCGGCAGTCGGAAGCCTCATGTATGCCATGTTATGTACTAGGCCAGATATCTATTATGTTGTAGGTCTAGTCAACAGATATCAGTCAAACCCTGGACCCCAACACGGGATAGCTATAAAGCATATATTAAAGTACTTGAGAAGGACTCGGGATTATATGCTTGTCTATCGCATTGACGAGCTCATTCCTATAGGGTACACAGACTCGGATTTCCAATCCGATTTGGACTCTAGGCGTTCGACGTCTGGATACATGTTTACCCTAGGAGGAGCAGCCGTAAGTTGGAGGAGTATTAAGCAAACTTGCATTGCTGACTCCACCATGGAAGCCAAATACATGGCAGCTTCAGAAGCAGCCAAAGAAGCGTATTGGTTTCGGAATTTCCTAATGGATCTAGAAGTCGTCAAGGACTGACTTACACCAATCACATTGTACTGTGATAATGCCAGAGCGGTGGCCAACTCCAAGGAAACTCGAAGTCATAAGCGTGCAAAGCATATTGAGAGGAAGTTTCACATTATACGAGATTATGTGGAATGTGGAGAAGTGGCAGTAGTGAAAATTGGCTCAGTAAATAATCGGGCAGATCCCTTCACTAAGACTTTGGGGCAAAAGAGTTTTGACACTCATGTACAAGGGATGGGCCTTAGATGTGTAGCCAATTGGATTTAAGGCAAGTGGGAGTTTGTTAGGATAAATACCCTAAAAATCCAATTATATTATAAATATTTTGGATTAATAAAACTGAAATCATTGCAAGATATAAGTATTTTACAGATTTAATAATTAATGACGTGTGATGGTATTTTTATATGACATGTGTTTCATAGGAAAAGACTTTAAATACCAGAAATCACGTGTCATTAAAGTTCTAGTGGGTATGATAAGAAAATGTTCTTATCGAGACTATAATTGTTATATAAGATGATTAGTCTTTCGTCATAGGGAGATGGAGTTTTCGATTATAACACATTGATGATTTTCAATGACATTGGAAACATCAAACTAGACCACTGAGGTTGTTCATTTTATACTGCTATCTAAAATGAACAAAATCTCGGAAGCATTTGACTCTTAATCCTGGCAATGTTTCTACTTTAGGCATGTAGTATTGATCACTGTGATGTACTCAAAAGTGAGGCCTCGGTAACGGGTGGCTAAAATACTTTGTACGTTCGGTAATTGCGTGAAATGTGCTAAAGAGAAATATTGATCTAGGAATCTGTAGCCTTTCTGGAAGGTTAAATGATATCCCTGAAATAGATTTGCAAAAAGTTCGAATTAAAACTTTGGCTAAAGTACTTCGTGTGTGCGTTACCGAAGTTGTACGTTGAATGTGTTTTACATACAGGGAATTTGTAGCGCCCGGAGCGGCGAGCCACCACATCCCCCGCACCTAGCCCCGAACCCACATATGAAATAGAAATCCATACATGAGCCCAAGACTAAGCGAACGGGAACCTGCACACTCGCTAAGCCAGGCGGAGCTAAGACAGGACCAGAGCGCGCAAAATATAAGAAAGCGGAAGCATATAATAAAATCCAAGAAGATAAATCCAAAAAATAGGTTCAACTATCCCTAGAGGCCTGTCCCGAAATATAAATACATAAATAGAATTCAAAGATACATACATAATTCCATTAACAAATCTAAATCATATGCAAAAGTGTAACCGAATGCAAGTGAAAATGCAACTCGAGCTAGGAGACTAGGACTCCACCGACCCATGACTCCGCCTAGCACGAACCACCACCTGCAAACTGAAAAGTTGAAAGGAGAGGGTCAGTCCACCGACTGAGTGACGGGGCTAACGTACACCCACACATGTATACATAAAAAGCAAAGCACGTATTAAATCAGAGACTATGAACTAGGAATAGGGTTTTACATACCAAAGCCATTTTCTAAAAGAACTCATATTTATTCATATATTCGTATATTCTTAAATTTGAAAACTCGTAAGGATTCATAGATTCATATTAAAACTCATAGGGATTCATAAATTCATAATAATTCAAAACCTTAACATATAAATCTCTTATTGAAACCAAAAGATCCTATCCCTTTTCATAATCAACATAATAAAACAAACCTAAATTCCCCGGTGAGTACGGGTCAACTTTACCTCCTAATAAAAGAATTCTTAAGAAACATAATGAAACATAAATTCATAAAATTCATAAGATTCATATTCCCGTATTCCATCCACCTTCTCCGGAAGTCTGCACGAGGGTTATGGGCCCACATAGTGCAACTCGATACCTATATGTGGGGTAGCGATCCCGTAATGTACTTTAAAGAGCACGTGCACAGGCATAACCCGGAGGCCCAACACCACCTCGGGCGTCCTTACTCACGCCTCCGGGGCCCATGGATTCATAAGATCCATAAGGAAACATAAGACTCATAAGAAACATACCTAACTCGCGAAACCTAGAAACATACGATTTATACTTAAGAAACATACCTTACCGTGCAACTCGGCATATGCTATACACGTATCTCTCCATGTCCTCCAAATTCATATGATGCTGTGGGAGATCCTCAGTTCGCTTAACACTACAAGGTTTGGAGCATAGCCTCGTTGCAAAACCATTTTAAGCTTATATACGCCCATACGTATAATTTCAGAAGAATTCGTATTAAATTGTATTAACAAGATTCATAACATATTATAAGACACATATTTAATATACATATAGTATATTCACATGTGGGCTTGAAAACGAGCATATAGGGCCGTAGGTCGCATTAACTAAAAGAAAACAAACCTAAACCTCACCTTTTTACCAAAAGTGCTCGCGGAGGAGCGTTGACGACCAAGAAGAGGCTAAATGGTGGAACCAACACCTCCTGAACCAAACTCTGAGACAAACAAACACAAACTTATGACTTAGACTCAAACATGAACCCAAAAGTCGCACGGCGATGCATAAGAATGCAAATGGATGCAAATGAAATGCAAGAATGCATCCCTTAAGTCACTTAAGTTCATAGTTTATATAAAACGTATCAAATAAATTCATAAACGTAATTCATAAAATATAACACATAATTTCAATCATAAAATCACATTTATAGTACATATTTCATACATAAGAATCCATATAAAATCATAGGACCACATTTATAATTTAAAACATCAAATTTAAAGCACTTAAATTCATTTAGTTAAATATGTAACATATATTACACATATACACACATGCATGCATGATTTGTAACATATATATATCTACACGTACCAGCCCCCAAACATACTTAAAGTCATGTAAATCATACAAAAATCCAAGTAAGGTTCACAATTATTTACCTTCATAAGGTATCTCAATACTCCATAAGCACCTCACGTGAAAATCATACATAAGGGACAAAGAATTACTCATGCATGCACCTAAATAACCATGCACACAAGGCATTCAACAAGAAATAAAAAGAAACAAACAAATAAAGCAAATAAAGTCCATCCTTCCATCTCCCCTCCCGGGGAAATTTTGCACAGTTCATGCAGAAAGTTTCTGCATGGCAGGTACCCGGTCGGGTACTTTCCATGAGTAAAATCTCCCCGCCGGAGAGACTCTCCAGCCGCGAGAAAGGGAGCTTTTCACCCCTGTTCAGCCCTGAAACTCATACCAAACAAATACCATCTCATCTAGGTAGGTAAAGGCAAGAAAAGAAGCTGCAAATCAGGTCATATACTCCCACAAATGAGGCTGAAAACGAACATCAGCTGGGGAAGAAGAAAAGGCACCAAACTCATGCATATATCTCAACAAAAGCTCAAGAACATTAGTGGTAACTCACTCATGCCTCAACTTACACCAAAGTCAAGTATAAAAAACAATAAAGGAAGCATAAATGATCAATATTCCAGCTCCAATTCAAGCAAAACACCAACGGATGTGAAGGAATTCAAATATGGCATAAAAACCTAACTATTCATGTCTTGAGGCAAAACTATATCAAACATGGATCAAAAGATGAATTCCTTGGATACAAATGATCATATATTCATGTAGATATCGAATATAAACTTACCCCTTGAAGATGACGGAGAAATAAGGAGATTGATGTTCAAAATCTTAACTTGGTGAATAGTGATGGGATTTCTTGGTTCCTCTCCAAAGCTGCTAAAAATCTCTTTCTTGGCTTATGTGGGACGAAATGAAGAAGATATAGATGGTAGAGCATTAAGTTGGGGTCATGTGGGTCCAAGTTTGAGGGTAATTGGTCAAGAATTGAGGGACTAAAGTGCAAATTAGTGAAAGGTGGTCATAATGAGCGCGAGTCAGTATTTCGAGCCAGATTCGGAGTATCAAACGAGCTTAGAAAAATATAAGACTAGCTTCATTAGCTTAAAAATCTTGTTACGAGTCCGGGGCCACTTCCGAAATTCGAATCCGAATTCCCGAACTCAAGTTATTAATTTCGGAACACAAGGCGTGCTAAAACTAGTTAGGCCCGCGAGTCCCCAAAACAAATAAAATGGTGCGTTACCATTTCAAACAAGTCCGAAAATGTAAAACGAGCACATAAACAAATTCATAACTCACAAATCTCCAACATATCAGAAAAGCACGAAATTTCAATCTCAAATCGAATACAAACGCAACACATTTCAACAAATAAACATATTATTCAAATAATTAGAATTCAAATATTCAAAGAAATAAATATTAAGAAATTCAAATATTTCAATTAGTGGAAATAAACATTTAAAAAAAAGAATATAAAATGCATAAATAATAGTTTTAAATGCGCGCATACGTCATACCTGTAAGGCCGAAAAGTCGGGTTGTCACTATTTGAACTTAAGGCGAATCAAGAAATTTCAAATTGGAATTGAAAAATAAATGATAGTAGTATTGATTTATTTTTCTTGGATATCTATACAGAGGAGTAAAAATGTAAAATTATTCTAGATCGAGAAATTCGTGAATAATTTAATTAATTTTATAGTACAATAATATTTATTTAGTGAAATTAAATATTGTTAAACGGTAATCAATTATTATCATGGGATGATAATAGATTGCCTCATTTGGAGCTAAAATTAATTAGTCCTGCAGGTTCCCCGCAAGCCCCAACGAAGATCAAAGAGAAAATATTAAAAGGAGAGAGAGAAATGAATTTTCAAAGAGTTTGAAAATAGCCAAGGAATTTATTTTGAGAAAATAAATTAAATTCCAAAGAGTTGGAAATGCCCAGAATTTTATTTTGGAGAAAATAAAATTTTCATTTATATAAAAAAAAAAAAAAATGTATGCTGACGTGGCATGTGCTAACATGGCATTTGAGGTGTCACGCCACGTCAGCGAGTCAGATGCCAAGTGGCGCTGACTAGAGCCGCGTGGCGCACCACTTATGCGGCTGAGTTTGCGCCGCGTCAGGACACAACGGGTTGGATGGTCCAAGTTAAAGAGGGTCGAATCGGGTCAAAAGGGTAGGGTCGGACCTTACCTGGATAGGATCGGATCCGGTTCGGACCGGATCCAGACACGTGGCATGATCTGGTGAGCTATGCTTGGTGGCGCGTGTGGCGCCCGATTGGCGCATGGTCGGCAGAGGCTGACTCGTCTCGGTCTGGCCTTCCACGTGGCACTCTCAGATTCGCCGTCCGGGTGTGGGGCGCAAGTCTGAAATAAGGAAAAGACGGTTTTGTCCCTTTGAAAGCTTGGAGTGCACCCCAAAAATGGAGGAACTTGGACAGCACGTTTAAATTCCGAAAATGGCGAATGAGTCCCATTTTTGTGCCTATAAATAGGCCAGCCTCCTCATTTCAAATCATCAACTTACCAATTCATTTTTCCAGCTTTCAAAGCTCTCACGACAAACTCTCTCTCTTATATTAATGAATCCTTGATTAAGGATTAATTATGTAACGCCCCGATTTTTCCATTCATGTGTTATGTGTTATTATACTAATCTTCCTAATATTATATGCACTATATATTCATGCAATTATATGAAAATGTTGTTAATGTGGAATTTATATGAATTAATTGATAAGGTGACTAATTGCTCATATACGACTTTAATTGTTCCTTATCTAAATATGAGGACTTAATTGCATACACTCTTTGGACTTAATTAATTATATGCTATGAAGTGATACTTGATTACATGACATTATATAGTTGAGGGGCTTAAGTGCAAAAATGGTTGAGTCATCATAATTCTTGCAAGACTTTTGATAAATATCATATTTATCTCTCATTTCATTCAATAGATCTCATCAAAGAATTACACACACTTACACACACTATATACCGACATTTACACCAAGGAAGGAAGGGAATTTGCATCTCATAATTCAAGCTAAAGTTGAGGAATTGAAGAGTTAGGATCATCATCAACATCATATCATCATCTCATCAACCATCTCTTTGATTCAAGGTAGAAATTGGAAATTCTATGAAATTCTTGAATACGTGATCAAGTATGAGTTTAGGGATTTGTTGTTGAATTCTTGCATGATTGAAGTTGAGAGCATGATCTTGATCTTAAGGAGTAAGGATTGCATGAAAATCTTGAAATTATTGAAGGTTGGGAGCATGTGTATAATATGGGGTTTTCATGAGAAATTCTTGATGTTGGGATGTTTATTTCTTGGTTGAATTGATGAATATTGGAAGTATGATGCATATATGAGGTGTTTGAAGCATAAGTTATGGTTGGAGTTTGGTATATTTTGGTTTGGGGTTGGTTTTGCATGGAAACCCCTGTTTCTCCCCTGTTTTTTCGGTCACGCACAGTTGACACGGGGGTGTCAACTTTGCTTTGTGCTGGCGACACGGGGGTGCACGTTGGTTTGATTTTCTGTACCGTGACACGGGGGTGTCACGGTTTGCCTTATATTGACGACACGGGCGTGTCACTTTCCTGCATTTTACCCAACTTCGGACGAACGCCATTTTCACCTCGATTTGAATTAGAAAGCGTGCCATATAGCGTTGGAAAGGTCTATGTGTCTACTTTCATATCCAACAAACAAAACTCGATTCCCACTTCTAGAATTTAAGATATTCCAGTTTTCCCACAACATGTACATTTCCAAAAATTGTCAGTTTTGGCCAAACTTCACCAAAACCTTTCTTATTGCATTCCTTTCACTCTCTTGGCTCCCATATGTGAATTATATGAGTTATATACTTGTTTAATTGATAAGTATGCTCCCACTTGATACTTCTTGGTACTTAATTGCTCAAATGTATTGTGTGACTCCATGCCCTATATGAATTGAACGTGAAATGATTGAATGCTTTAAATATGTGACTCCTTGAGATTTATTTCATCTTTTAAGTGTTAGTTGGTTCTCATATATGATTAAGTGCCACTTAAATGTTAATATGTATGGTTATTAAAGTGTTGGGATGGTTATTTATTTACATGAGCATTGCCGTGCGTCATACTTGGTCTCATATTGAGTCTTGTCCCACGAGTTCACGTTATTTCCTTTCTTGTCCAGTTTTTCTCCAGGGCAGAGATCATTGATCGTTGGGCACTTTCTAGTATCCTTGTCTTGTTCCGTCGCTCGTCAGGTGAGGTTTAAATTCTAGATATATAGAACCTTACAACCCTTATGTGATTTTCGGCCAAAACGTATCTATATATCTATAGTTTTCGAACCTTATGATTTTCAATTGATTTCACGGAATTGGATTGATTGATTGATTGATTGATTAACGCATTGATTGTTTTGGCGAGTAACTATTGTTCACGTTGGGCCCGAGGGTAGTGTATTGAGCCAACCGGGAAAGCAAGGGCTGACGGGTAACTCTTGCACTATCCTCACCATTGTGGGATCACCTCTGAATCCACCAGGAGGTTTGGTGGAGGAAGAAATCCCGTGCGTGGGAGTCATGTTCCCGACGTACACCATGATTGGATGGCTGGGTCTTGCAAGCCCGCCATCACCCGGAGGAAGAAGGAGTTATTGATTGAAATTGCTAATTGTGCACTAAGTTCTATTGCTTGATCACTTAATTAATTACGACTGAATTATTGTACACTGTCGGAGAAAGGTTGGAGATTTGCCCTCACTCGCCGGGCCACTGATTGAATTGAATTAAATTGAGTGTATTGTTAAATTGATTAGTTGTAATCTTGGGCGAGTTATCTTTTACTATTAAACTTATGTTGTTTCTATTTTATGAACCCTTACCCGAGATTATGGCTTGCATGTTACTTGCGCGAATATTTATTTATAAACCCCTCACTCAGTCTGTGGTAGACTGACACCTCACACTTTTCAGGTACTGTCAGTAGCGTGCTAGGCGGGAGTCCGAGTCGTGCCCAGTTGTCGAGTTGAGTCTAGCATTGCATTTTCATGTTCTTGGTATTTTCGGCTTATCATGTTAGTGGTTTTGGGTTATTTGTACATGTATGATGTATAGGAGATGATAATGTATTGATAAGTGTGGTACCTACTATTATATAAATGTTGGTATCTATATGTAAATATGGTACCTATAAGTATTGATTGCTATTGCTTCCGCTTTTATTGTTCTGAATTGTTTATTGGTAGTAATCGAGGGTACCCGCCTAGCTCTTGAGTTTTTTTACTGTCACCCGTTCGCCATGAGTCCGGTTCATATATGGACTACCCATTTCATGTGTGAGCTAGACTTATGGTGCGGGGGTGTGGCATCTCGGCGTTCCGGGTGCTACATCTTAGGTGGTATCAGAGCCCGGTTGCAAAACCGCGGTTCTAGCGTCGAGTCGTGTCATGTCTAGGTCGAACGGCATAGGATTATTTGATAATTGCGAGTTTTGCATCTTATTTGGAACTACTTGAACTTATTTGAATTTATTTGAACTTACCTGAACATCATTGAGCTACTTGATGACTTGTGCATGGCATTGATTTGTGTTACTACTTGATGATTAATTGACCTTCTATGACTTGAAATTTATATGTTTGATGTGTTTTCTTTAATTTAGTTGAATTAATTATTGCGTTCTGCATCAAATATATGGTTAAATGCTAATTATGTGATATGAGCATGCACTTACCGCATGCATTTAGCTTTGAATTAATTTTGAGTTATAGGTTATGAAGATTATATCAAACCACGACCAATTTCTACGACAACCTCAAGTTATCGCAAGCTCCTTTTTCTAGTAAGGAATGCACCGGGAAACTTCACACAAGAAAATCAAGAGTCATGGATTGCTCTAGTTGGGTTATACTTCAAGTGTTAAGATTCGGGAATTGAAGGGCCAAAGGTGGGAGTAACTTTCAAGCTCTAATGAAGTTGGTAGATATTTAACGGGATAGTGGTAGGGCGTGATGCCTACAACTTGCAAGATTAACACTCACACGCCTATATTGCAAAAGTCTTTTTAACGGGAATCCGTAGGATCATTTCATTCAAGGGCAAAACTGAAGAAAACCTCTAGAGTGTTTTAAGGTTCAAGGTCTCAATCACCGAGGAGGCCTCGAGGGTACTAGGGACTTAGGGTTCGGAGTTGAAAGCAAGTTGAGGATTTTCCACTATTAGAATCGAAAATCAAGTTGTGGGACGACCTACGAGTTTTAGGTAAGTGGAAGAAGTCCAAAGAGGTGGAGTTGGGGTAGATGATGCTAAGTCATCATAAGATTAATACATATACCATGTCACATCAAAAGTTAAGTTAGTCAACCAAACTCAACGGTGTTGTGCAAACCAAGGGATGGACGAAGGGAATCTTGGAGGAGGTTAGATCGATGAAGAAGAATGAAGAGATTAAGAAAAAGGGGAATTGAAGTCACTACGGATTTTGAGTAAGGAAGAAGTTGAATTGGAAGATATGGAGCAAAAATAGAAACGGTGAAAGAAGGTAACGAGATTATAGAAGGAAACTATATGCTTGAGTGTAAGCAATTGGAGGGTGAGTTCGTTCGACTATTTAAACTCATACAAATTAAATCGAGGATTTCGATTGAGGTGATAACTAGGTGAAGACTTCGGATAACAATTAGAGACTACTTTTCGAAAGAGGGCTAGTTATCAATTTCACGGAAGTAGAAGCATTGGAGTTCAAGAATCATAATTTGAGTACCAAGTTATACGAGTCGAGATAAGGAAGCTTTGAACGAGAAGATATTCAAGGTGGAGGTTCGAACCACACTTAGAATCTATAAATTGAAAGGAATACTTGGGGACAGAATTGAGTTCAAGAAATTTCAATCTTCGAGTGATGGAAACGTACGGGTTGATGCTGGGGATTTTGAAGAAAATTGGAAGACCGTGGGTAACCAGGAATAACCAACAAATTCGAGGCAAGCTTGTAATTCAACAAAACAAAGAACAAGTGCTAAGTTAAAGGATGCAACTACGGTGACAGGTTCAAAGCATTCATGGCACGTGCATCATACATTGTTTAAATTATTTAAATTTTTTTAACTATATATGCATTCCTACTTGAGCGTAAATTTTCCAACTTGTGTATTTATTATTTATAAGTGTAATACGTGCATCGACATCTTAACCCAACATGCACTTTAAGTGTTTTCTTGATAGAAAATCTCTCCACCTCATCTATCAAGCATTACTTCAACCGAGACACAACCGAAGTATGATACGGAAAGAATTGGGTTGCAAAGTGAGGAACAAAAGGGAGAAAGAACAATTGAAAGGCCGGGAAAAGTAGTTAGGAGTTGGATGGAAGAAGTTGTCACTTCAAAAATAAACGTGAGATGAAAGTCCGAACAAGTGGCGAGATTTAAGATTGCTGATATCAAGGAAATTGAGTCGACTGGGGAAATGACTTCAAATTTGTGGTTGTGCTCAAAGGAATTACATTTGTTAGAAGCAACAAAAGTGTAAGGGTTACAAATGATGGGGTTACTTGAAAGCAACAACAAGGGATGAATTAGGAGATTGAGATGCTTGATGACCTCCAAGGTCAGGATGAGGATATTTAGGAAATGATTTTGGAAAGGGTGAGAGCTTCAAGAAATGGAATGGATGTTCAAGAACTGAGGAAAGATTCAGTGTTCGTTGAATTTCCAATTGAGATAGAGAAATACTTCGAGAATGAGATCGAGAGTTAGAGGTACTTCAAGAGAATTAGAAAGAAGAGAAGCTTGGATTTGAGAAAGGGTAGAACTAGTTCTAGAAGTTAGACGGAAAATATTCCTATGTTCTTAAGGGGGAGAGGCGGTCGGGGAACAACTTAAAATCGATGTTGGATCTCACTTGGGAGAGTTGAAACTCCAAGGAAATGGTTCTTTCGGGAACTCTCTATCAGAACTAGGTGGATGAAGTTTTCAATAATTTAAATCTCGTGCGCCTAGAGTTCTCAAATGGAGATTTTAAAAGCCATAAGGAGGCATATCTTGAGTCGAGTTGAAATTGAAACAAATTTGATGAGAAATGGGAGAGATCATGATTTTTATAAGTTGAGTAAGTATACTTTGATCAAAGGTAAGAATTTTTCAAGGAAAGCGACTATCATTCAAGATTTGCACGAAGTGACCAAAGAGGTGCGATACTATTACCATATTACAAGATAAAAACAACTCGACAGGAACATTCTCTATCGCAAGGGTTCACATGAGAGTTACTTGAACCGGGGGTATTATGAAGGATAAAAGGTAGACCTCGAGTCATCAAATAATTAGTCCGGGCATCGGAGGAGGTCAACTATAACTGGTAAGAAGAATGGGTGGTCGGATTACTACCAAGTGCATATTCAAGAATTGAATCTTCGAACCGTGGTGGTAGAAAGGTTAGAAAATTTGATCGCGGGATGGAGATTGAGTAATTATTGGGGTACATACTGGCATCAGGCATCCGAGGAATAGCATTTTGGTTAGAAGGGATTCTGATCAAAGAATCAAGTATTAAATCAAGTTGCTGCCATTGAAGTTTCTAAGACCATGGTGAATGGTACACCTAATCATGCATATCATGTGTAATATACATTTTATTATCAACCGTATGGTTCTTTGTCTTTATTAATTGCTTTTGTAAAACTAGATGGTATATTTGATTTCCTCCACTTGTTCATTACGTGAAGTTCGGTATGAATGTTTAATTAAGTGTTCTCTTGGAATTCTTGCTTGTGTGAGAGTCGGGGTACTCTCCCTAGTTGTTTGAGAGACGGGGAGCTCTCACTACGTGTTAGAGAGACGGGGTTCTCTCATTTCTTGTTGAAAGACAGGGTTCTTTCATTTCGTGTTTGAGAGACGGGGTTCTCTCATTTCTTGTTGAGAGACGGGGTTCTCTCATTTCTTGTTGAAAGACGGGGTTCTTTCATTTCGTGTTTAAGAGACGAGGTTCTCTTTGGCTTGTGCATCATTTTAAAACTCGAAAGTGGACCTGGGGACCAGGTCCTTTTAAGGGGGGGAGAATTGTAACGCTTCGATTTTTCCATTCATGTGTTATGTGTTATTATACTAATCTTCCTAATATTATATGCACTATATATTCATGCAATTATATGAAAATGTTGTTAATGTGGAATTTATATGAATTAATTGATAAGGTGACTAATTGCTCATATACGACTTTAATTGTTCCTTATCTAAATATGAGGACTTAATTGCATACACTCTTTGGACTTAATTAATTATATGCTATGAAGTGATACTTGATTACATGACATTATATAGTTGAGGGGCTTAAGTGCAAAAATGGTTGAGTCATCATAATTCTTGCAAGACTTTTGATAAATATCATATTTATCTCTCATTTCATTCAATAGATCTCATCAAAGAATTACACACACTTACACACACCATATACCGACATTTACACCAAGGAAGGAAGGGAATTTGCATCTCATAATTCAAGCTAAAGTTGAGGAATTGAAGAGTTAGGATCATCATCAACATCATATCATCATCTCATCAACCATCTCTTTGATTCAAGGTAGAAATTGGAAATTCTATGAAATTCTTGAATACGTGATCAAGTATGAGTTTAGGGATTTGTTGTTGAATTCTTGCATGATTGAAGTTGAGAGCATGATCTTGATCTTAAGGAGTAAGGATTGCATGAAAATCTTGAAATTATTGAAGGTTGGGAGCATGTGTATAATATGGGGTTTTCATGAGAAATTCTTGATGTTGGGATGTTTATTTCTTGGTTGAATTGATGAATATTGGAAGTATGATGCATATATGAGGTGTTTGAAGCATAAGTTATGGTTGGAGTTTGGTATATTTTGGTTTGGGGTTGGTTTTGCATGGAAACCCCTGTTTCTCCCCTGTTTTTTCGGTCACGCACAGTTGACACGGGGGTGTCAACTTTGCTTTGTGCTGGCGACACGGGGGTGCACGTTGGTTTGATTTTCTGTACCGTGACACGGGGGTGTCACGGTTTGCCTTATATTGACGACACGGGCGTGTCACTTTCCTGCATTTTACCCAACTTCGGACGAACGCCATTTTCACCTCGATTTGAATTAGAAAGCGTGCCATATAGCGTTGGAAAGGTCTATGTGTCTACTTTCATATCCAAGAAACAAAACTCGATTCCCACTTCTAGAATTTAAGATATTCCAGTTTTCCCACAACATGTACATTTCCAAAAATTGTCGGTTTTGGCCAAACTTCACCAAAACCTTTCTTATTGCATTCCTTTCACTCTCTTGGCTCCCATATGTGAATTATATGAGTTATATACTTGTTTAATTGATAAGTATGCTCCCACTTGATACTTCTTGGTACTTAATTGCTCAAATGTATTGTGTGACTCCATGCCCTATATGAATTGAACGTGAAATGATTGAATGCTTTAAATATGTGACTCCTTGAGATTTATTTCATCTTTTAAGTGTTAGTTGGTTCTCATATATGATTAAGTGCCACTTAAATGTTAATATGTATGGTTATTAAAGTGTTGGGATGGTTATTTATTTACATGAGCATTGCCGTGCGTCATACTTGGTCTCATATTGAGTCTTGTCCCACGAGTTCACGTTATTTCCTTTCTTGTCCAGTTTTTCTCCAGGGCAGAGATCATTGATCGTTGGGCACTTTCTAGTATCCTTGTCTTGTTCCGTCGCTCGTCAGGTGAGGTTTAAATTCTAGATATATAGAACCTTACAACCCTTATGTGATTTTCGGCCAAAACGTATCTATATATCTATAGTTTTCGAACCTTATGATTTTCAATTGATTTCACGGAATTGGATTGATTGATTGATTGATTGATTAACGCATTGATTGTTTTGGCGAGTAACTATTGTTCACGTTGGGCCCGAGGGTAGTGTATTGAGCCAACCGGGAAAGCAAGGGCTGACGGGTAACTCTTGCACTATCCTCACCATTGTGGGATCACCTCTGAATCCACCAGGAGGTTTGGTGGAGGAAGAAATCCCGTGCGTGGGAGTCATGTTCCCGACGTACACCATGATTGGATGGCTGGGTCTTGCAAGCCCGCCATCACCCGGAGGAAGAAGGAGTTATTGATTGAAATTGCTAATTGTGCACTAAGTTCTATTGCTTGATCACTTAATTAATTACGACTGAATTATTGTACACTGTCGGAGAAAGGTTGGAGATTTGCCCTCACTCGCCGGGCCACTGATTGAATTGAATTAAATTGAGTGTATTGTTAAATTGATTAGTTGTAATCTTGGGCGAGTTATCTTTTACTATTAAACTTATGTTGTTTCTATTTTATGAACCCTTACCCGAGATTATGGCTTGCATGTTACTTGCGCGAATATTTATTTATAAACCCCTCACTCAGTCTGTGGTAGACTGACACCTCACACTTTTCAGGTACTGTCAGTAGCGTGCTAGGCGGGAGTCCGAGTCGTGCCCAGTTGTCGAGTTGAGTCTAGCATTGCATTTTCATGTTCTTGGTATTTTCGGCTTATCATGTTAGTGGTTTTGGGTTATTTGTACATGTATGATGTATAGGAGATGATAATGTATTGATAAGTGTGGTACCTACTATTATATAAATGTTGGTATCTATATGTAAATATGGTACCTATAAGTATTGATTGCTATTGCTTCCGCTTTTATTGTTCTGAATTGTTTATTGGTAGTAATCGAGGGTACCCGCCTAGCTCTTGAGTTTTTTTACTGTCACCCGTTCGCCATGAGTCCGGTTCATATATGGACTACCCATTTCATGTGTGAGCTAGACTTATGGTGCGGGGGTGTGGCATCTCGGCGTTCCGGGTGCTACAAATTAATTATTTAATTAGGTGGTTATATAATAAATATATAATCCACTTAATTAATAGAAAATAGGGATTTTCTGTTTTAGAAAAAAAGGCTTTTCTAGAAAAATATTTTCTCAAAGTATTTAGCGAAATACAGTCGGAGCCCACACTCCAAAATCTTAATCGGGGATATTGCGGGGAAGCTCTGTCGGTTTCACAAGAAAATATCGAGGTGCTGGAAAAGTGTCATTGATAGCAAAATTTTACAGTACGGTAATACCGTTATGCTGCCAAAATTAATATTTGCATATTGTGATTATATACTATATGATTTAAAATTATGTTATCGATGCATGCATATATTAGAGTTATTCTGCCCGATTTGTTCCGCTGCTTATTAAAATATTTTGAAAATATTTTGATAACGAGGTTATGGCGAATTTTTTTTGAATATTAGGCTATACCGTCACTCTGTCTCGGGCCCGCCACCCAGCAGTTCGAACAAGATTTGAGCTCAAAATCTTGGAGTGGTGAATAGTAATGGGTTTCTCCCGTTCTTTCTTGGTTCAGCTGAAAATCCTCTTTTTCCTTGGCTTGGGGTCCGAAATGGGCAAGGTTAGGAGATACAGGGGTGTGTTAGTGGAGTGTGGGCCCTGGTTTGAGTCAAAAAGGTGTTAGGATGAGGAAAATATGGCCAAAATAGTCAAATGCGGCGTCTATGGTACACGGTGCTCGGTTCGATGAAGTTTCAGAGGTTCAAATGGGCTTAGAAAAATGTGAGGCTTGTTCCATTGGCTCCGAATCATCGAAATAAGTCTATTGGAGGACAGAATTTGAATCTGAATTCCCGAGTTCAAGTTACGCCTCCCGGAACCCAAGGTGCTCTAAGTGCTCTTTAGCCCCTTTAAGTATTGTTACAAAAAAAGGAAACAAAACCTAAATCAAACAAGTTCTAAAATATAACCTAAATCAAACAAGTTCTAAAACATGTAACGAGCATACAAACGTGTCCGTAACTCACATATTTCATGCATGTCAAATTATCCCAAAAATCAAAATTAAAATCGGATGCATAAGGCTCAAGTTCAAAGTTATGCAAGCGCATACGTTCAAAATTCACATAGAAGTTCAAAGAAATAAATATTTAGCATATATCAACATTTAGATATCATTTAAATCACATAATTGCATAAATAAATAATTAAATGCACAATTAGCTCACTCGTGACGGCCTACTATACGGCCGGATGAGTGGGATGTTACACATTCAATCCAACCACCAACCAAAATCATGTATTTAATTCATTAACTAACTCATATAGAACTCATATAAATGCATATAATCCATTTAAAGCCAACCAATATACCAAAACCCAAAAATTTCATAAAATCCTTACTATTCATGAAGAATTCCATACACATCCATACACCCAACAACAAGTCTCAAATCATGGATAGAAATGAAGTACTCGACGAGGGAAATCCGTAGCTTAGCATGGTTTGTGAAATGACAGAGAAACAAAGAAGATATGAGCTCTTGAAGGTGAAATGGGTTGAAGCTCTTCTTTTCCTTTCTCTCCTTGCTTGTTGAACATGTGTATGAAAAGTGAGGGAGATGAGATAGTTTCAACCCTTTTTAAGGTGAAACGGGTTGGGTCAAGGGGATAAAATGGGTCGGTCCAAGATCCGGTTCAAATAGATTGGATTATAAAACGGTATGGGGTTCAAACGGCTTCAGAAAAATACGGGGCTAATTCCATCGGATCCGAATCGTCGAAATAAATGCAACGACAAAATTGGAATTTGAATACGAATTACCAAGCTCATAATAACCAAAATGGCCTCAAAACCACCAAATTACCATTAGGTCCTTAAACTTTCAAAAAGTAATAAATAGACCCAAGTACTTTTTTCAATTAAGCCCCAAACACTTCAAATAAATAATAATTAAGTTCAAACGAAACATATATCATATCAAATTATGAAATTCATAATCTGACATGCAAATTCATAATTTAACAATTAAATTCATATGATCAAATATTTCAAATACACATTTAAATCAATTATATCACATAAATCAATTTATAAAGCAATTAAATCACATAAAAAGGAATTTAAATAAGATAAATACATAATTAAACTCTCACGTGACGTCATACCTATACGATCGAATGGACGGGAAGTCAAAGTTTAGACCCATAAGTCTCTATAACGTTGTTTATAAACTTGCTTCTAAAATGCTGGCAAGCCGTATTAAACCTTTGATGGATGTGTTAATCTCCCCGAACCAATCTGCCTTTATTTCTAATCGTCTTATTGGTGATAATGTGCTTGTTTCCTTTGAGATTAATCATTTTTTGAAGCATAAGACTACAGGACATGAAGGTTTTTTTAACCTGAAGCTCGATATAAGAAAAGCTTAAGACTGTGTCGAATGGCGGTTCCACGAACAACTTCTAGTCAGGTTAGGTTTTCCAACCACATTTGTTTCTTATATAATGACATGCATTACATTGGTTTCTTATTCATTCCTCCTAGATGGTTGTGAGTTTGGTTATCTGGTCTCGGAGAGAGGTATTCGTCAAGGCGACCCCCTCTACCCTTATCTATTTCTCTTTTGCGTAGAGGTGTTGTCGACTCTTTTATAGGTTTAGAAGAGGATTGTTAGACTTAATGATATCACTAATTGTGAGGAGCTCCGAGAATGTTCCATTTACTGTTTCTTGATGATATTATGACCTATGAGAAGCCTAATCATGACGTAATGGTGTGTATCAAGGAAGTGTTAGGGAGATATGAAGTCTCTCGGGGCAGACCATAAACTGCCAAAAATCATCAATGGTCTTTAGGAAGAACTTAATTTTGGAGTAGTAATTAGAGTTGCCAATATCTTGGGGGTCCGACGTGTTGAGAAGTTGGATCTTAATCCCAGTCTTCCTTTAGTGTTGGGAAGGTCTCACTGTTAGGAATAGTTCCCTTAAAGCCAACTTGTAATGTCTGTTTTATCTATTTCCTTGTAAAACATAGACAATCTTTAAATAATAATAAATGAACTGATTTGATAAAAGACAATCACTTATTTATATGTGCTCTTATATGCTTTGGGTGTTTACTTTATGTGCACATGTTTTAGAACTCCCTAGTCTATAAAGCTTTTAGGGTTTTGTCATTATGGAGGAATGACACATGAAAAAAACCCTAATCAAAGCTTGACTAGAAATTACTCCAAGTCGATGAGTCCAACAAATAATAGGAGTGTTAATTAGACTCGATTGAGACTTACTTGTGGGATTACGCCCTTAAGAAGGAATCATCCTATTTCATGGGATGAGAAAGTTCATGGTGAATGCGTACACAACAAACAAGGGTGCTCATTAATAGAATGAGTACATTGAGGTACCCCACATGAGAACATTCCTAAATGGGAAAAGAAGTTTCCATTTCTAGAAATAAAAACTTCCAGATAAGGAAACATCTCACAAGTCAATGGCGTGTTACATTAATCCTTTGACTTGGAATTCCATAGTTGACTTGAGTTAACTATGAAATTTTAGATATAGGTCTAAAAGGGTGTTGCTCGACATACCCGAATTATAACTTATGTTGGGATTGTAAAAGTGACACGTGAAGGCATGTGAAAATCAATAAAGGGCCTACGCTTTCCTAAAGCAAGAAGATCTCTTATTGCATAAGTTATTCGTATTCCATATTGTAGTCCTTGGCCAAGGCAGTTAGATCGAGATCAAGAAAGGAATTTCATAGATCGAGATCAAATGGATACAAAATGAACTTAGCTTTAAGATTAATATTATTAGGGTTCTATTTATTCCTGTACCCTAGATATTATTCGAGAGATAGAATTAGTAGGAGGATCGTATTTTACTAGTTATCATTGATTGAAAGGTTCTTTCGAGTAATTCTTTATTCAGCTAGGGGTCACACACCTGCTACTAGACTATGGTCGTGTCATCGGTGAGAAAATTATTTAAGAAGGGTATTAATTAATTAGGTTCACTGCTAATTGAATAATAAACATAGAGGGTCACACACAAAAGTCCGGTCACGAGGGTATAGGCTCGATCGATTAAATGAATTGATCAAACCGGCTAAACGTAGCCGGATGGGGTCATACGTACGTGGCACGTGTGGAGTGGAGTCACACATGTGCTAGTGTTTTAATTAATTATATGGTATAGTTAATTTTAGGTTTAAATTAATTAGGAATTAATTATAAAGTCCAATCCGGAATAAAGATTCAAATAAATAATTAATTATGAAGTATTTATTAATTGAAAATTAGAATTATTTATGAAATAAACATGACATCATCCAACTTTATTTATTTAAGAAATAAATAAAAGATACTATCATCCTTATTTGAAATAAAGGAGTAGATATTATCTTATGTTATTTGAGAAATAAGTTAGAAGATAATATCAAGACTTATTTATTTATGAAATAAATAAGTAAGATAACATCAAGTGGTTATTATAGTTAGTATTTATTTATGAAATAATTACAAAGATAATATGAAGTTGTTATTATCGTAAATATTTGTTTATGAAATAAATGTAAAGATAATAACATAAAATATTTAGTTATGAAATAAATAATGGATAATGTCATAAGTTAATTATTTATGAAATAAATAATTATGAGATAATATCCTAAAATTATTAGGATAAATTGTTATAATTAATAATATAATTATTAATTAATTATAATATATTATCTCATTAAGTGATTAAGAAAAGATAAGATTTTTTTCCTAAAAGAAAAAGAATCGTAAACTTTTCTTAGTCAGATAAAAAGAGACGAGATCTCTCTCATTCTCTTTAGACCAGCATTTAAGAAGTTCCTAGAATTCTCTCTATTCCGGAGAATTAAAAGTTAATTCTTGAAGAAAAAAAAACCTACCTATGGCTTTACATAATATACAGAACTAGCATTCACCCTATTTTGACCATGATCGAAACGGGTGTAGATACTTCTGGAGGGCTTCTATGCTGGGGACTTGAAGAAGGAAGAACCATCCAATGGAGTGGATTCATGCCTCTTGAAGGTTTTCGATAAAGGCGATCGAACATCTCAAGAAAGAACAAACTTAAAGTAAGTTTCAGAATCCCTCCTATTTTAGAGTAGAAATTGCAAGTTCCCGGTCCCTTGTTCGGAAAAATTTTCAAATTTCCGCTGCTTCACTCTCGTGTTTTCCAAGCCTCGCAAGGCATTGTACACTGGGATTTTTGACAAAATTAGAAGATGTGTTCAGGGATTTTCGGAGAAATTCCTATCGTAAGCAGGAAAGTAGGTTCTTATCAAAGTTGTTCTCCAACCGATTCCGACTTATTCTAAGAACTATCTCCTTCTCCCGAAGAATCTCATTCAGGATATTGACTCTATTATTTCTCAGTTTTGGTGGAATAATTATTGTGTTATGAAAATTCATTAGATGGCTTGGCGAAAAATTTGCTCTAGTAAGGGGCGTGGTGGTTTAGGTTTCCGTTCGTTTCGGCTCTTCAATTTGGCTATGCTTGCAAAACAGCTTTGGAGGACTGTTCGGTTACCGGATAGCCTTCTCAGTCGGCTGCTTAAGTCCAAATACTTTCCACATTTGGACATTTGGAACGCTCCACCTGGTCATTCGTCGTCCCATACTTGGAGAAGCCTCCACGAAGCAAGATTTCTTCTAGTTGTAGGTAAGATAAGTCGAGTTGGAAGCAAGATTTCAAGCCTAAATTTTGGATGGGTAGAGTTTATATCAAGAATGGGCCTTGAACTTGCTGAACCCTCGGTTAATGCAGAAGGGACGCTAGCTCCATCCTGAGCATCCCGTTGGGCCCCTTTCTGAGGAGGGATTCCCTAATATGGCACTTTAATAAAAATGGCATTTTCTCAGTTAAGAGTGCTTATCACCTTGCTTGGGAGTTGGTGAATAGTGAACAAGCTTCCTCGAAAAATTTTGATAGTCATCCGGTGTGGAATGTTTTATGAAAGTTTTAATGCTCAGCCAAAGGTTAAGAACTTCTTGTGGAGATGTTGCCATGAGATCCTTCCGATGGGGGCCAATCTTAGCCGATGACACCGTGGGATTGATGTGGGCTGCATTCATTATGGTTAGGCAAATGAGGATTTGCCGCATGCTCTGTTTTGCTGCCGTCTTGTCTGGTAAATTTGGGTTGTCTCCCTTTTGCCTTAAAATCTTATTGAACCATTGCAAAATGAGTTCAACGTTGGAATGGTGTGTGCCTGAAGGCTTTGAGTGCAGAAGATGGGGAAAATCTTGTTGCTTTGTTATGGGCTATTTGAGGTTATTGTAATAGGCGCAGAGAGGATGGGATCTTCAAGCAGCCACATGAAGTGGTAGAGCATGGGCAGGATAATACCTTAACTAACTTGGCAATCGATGATAAGCTTATACTCGAGCAGCGCATCCCGAAGAATGCTAGGTGGATAAAATCGGCAGTCGTTGGATTAAAGTTAACTTTGACAGGACAGTATTCAAGGAGGCGAATTCGATTAAGATAAGAGTGGTTGCTCGTGATGAAGATGGTTGGTGTGTTGGTTTGGAGACTGATAGAAAAAGGAACGTGGTGGATCTATCGGTGGCAAAAGCTCAAGGCGTCCTTTCAACAATCTGCTTAGCTCATGACTTTGGTTGGAATAAGGTAGTCATTGAAGGAGATAGCTTGAATGTGATCAACAGTATTCTTGACGATCACGATGATCTTTCGGATATCAAGCTCTTGTGTGCCTGCTTCTCCAGTGTCCCTTTTCTTTCACTAGACGTGGTGTAAAATTAGTTGCCCAAAAGCTCGCTCATAATGCGGTTTCGGCCTGCGTTGGTTCGTCGAACTTTCTGACCTTTGTTTCGGATGTTATTTTTGTTGATGCTTCTTAGGGCTGCTCGACAAAAAAAGAACCATTTAAATTGCTTGATATATTATAAAAATATTTAAATCAATAAATTTCATTTATTTAAATAACATAGTTAACTAATAAATGGTGATGAATAAAATAATAAAAAATTTAAACAGAGAAAATACTTTAAAAAAATTAAAATAAAAAAGAGCAATAAATGGCTTAATCAATAAAATAGTGAATAGAAAATTATTGATATAAATTTGAACTCTAAAAATAAATAAATAGAGACTAAGAGAGAAAAAATCTTAAATAAAGAAATCCATTCAAATAAAAAAACAAAATATATATTATAAGTATAACAAATATTTACCAAAATTAAACAAATCAATGTAAAAGTGGAAGTTATAACATAGCAAATTCAAAAAAAAAAAAAAAAAAAAAAAAAAAAAAAAAAAAAAAAAAAAGCTCATCAATAAATGAATTCATAGAACTCTTGCATCAAATAAATCCTTTAAAATAATAAGATTAAACAAATAACATAAGTAAATTTTTTTAAAAAAAATTGATTGTAGGTGAAAAAAGTAGAAGATTAATTTGCATAAGTATTATTTAAATAAAAGTTGTATATGCGCATCATCTTGGCATAATATATAAAACAACATAAAATTAAGAAGGCAAAAATGCAAATTTTGTTCTATACGTTTGCAATTTTTGTTATTTAATCTTGTCCGTTTCAAAACTTGCAATTAAGTTCTATAATTTTATTATTTTGGCAATATTGGCCCTGTCCGTTTTGAAATTTGCAATTGAGTCCTGCAAGTTCTAAAATTTTGTAATTTATGTTCGATTTTCTCAGGAAAATTTATTAGTTGCAGAAATTGACCGCGTGACTCATTTTTTACTGACTTTACAAGATTACATGACAAAAATATCCAACTTGTATGAAAAAATTATTATACATATGGAGTATCTAATAAAAAAAAATTAATAAAAACACATAATTATATTTAAACGCAAATGTCATCATTTCGTCCAGCAACCCGTATAAGAAGGTGACTCCTTAGACAGCTGACTCATTTTCAATATAAAAGAATAGTCAAACAAACCCATCTAACTGGTCAATCTCAGAGATCTTATCGGCCGGCAAACCGGAGATTCAGCGTAGGGCCCATCAGACAGGTTAAGAAGAAGCAATTCAGACCAATAGGAGGCCGAGCCGACCCACCCGAGGCAAGTCCGATCCCGACTACCTTCGGATCGGTCGAGGACACGTCGACCAATCGTGAGAGAGGTCGATGCTTCACTCCCTTCGGGTCGAGTCAACCGTAGACTACAACACCAAATGGGACCCTCCAGCCGCCACAGGCATTAAATGCAAAGTGTACTTTCGTACCGTACCTGAGGAGCATTAAATGCACATGCAAATAGTAATTGGTGTCATCATTAACCATTAAAGTATAAATACCCCTCCATAAATGTCATTTGGTAAGCTCATTTTATTACACTTCAAGTCAACTCGACATTTTAATCCCTAATTGATACCTGACTTGAGCGTCGGAGAGTCGACATTGGGTCCAACCTCACCAATCCCAAGTCGGCCTTTGAGCTCACTCTGTTTTCTTTCGAGCAGATCCATTTCACTTCGAGGAGTTCTCCATCAAATAAATTCTAAGTGGTCGGTCGACACCGGCCCGATCTACAGGATCCCAAAATTTGACTCGATCATTTTGGTGCCGTTTGTGGGAAGTTCTCTAACAAAAGCCTAGTAAATGAGAAATAGAAGTGGAAAACTATTTAGCCCCGATGGGCATGAAGTCATGGCTCCCCCAGCAACCGAGGGACAGAGTATGGCACCGGTGCGGGCCGGGGATGACTAAGGCGGAATGCCTCCCGCAGTTTACTCCGGACCCGACCTGGACGCCTATCTCGAGCAGTGTCGGGCCGAGGCTATCGCAGTCGCTGCAGAGGGAAGGGCCCCTATCTTCCCTAAAAAGCCTCGAGTAGTGTCGGTCGACCCTCCTCCCACCCACCGAGCATTACTCTCACTACTACGAGCCTCCGGTCCATTACGGGTATGCTCCCCCGCCACATTAGGGGTACGCCCCACCTCCGGATTACTACCAAACTCAATACTATGACTATCCTCCTCCTCCGCCTGGGCACACGGGACCTCAAGGAGTTGGTCGAGGGCCACAAGCGACCGAAGTTAAACTACCACAGGAATAAGTGAATGATCTGGCCGGCGTCGAGACATAGGCAAGATGTAGCACCCCAAGCGAAGAGCACTACATCCCCCGCACCATAGCTCGACACGTGTAACGAAATGGGAACCCGAACACGCACCAAGCTATAGAGAATAAGAGACAAACAAAATCTCTCCTAGGCTAGGCGGTCTAGACCCTAATACAGAGTGCCCAATAAAAATCAAATCAGAGGCGGAAGCCACAGGATCTCGAACATACAAATATACATGCATACATACTAAAAGTACAACGAGTCAAGAATATACATGACATGCCCTCTCCGGGCCAAATAAATCATACGAGTTTCGAAATTACACTGCGAATCATAATCTTATACATATTTATATATAGTACCAAAACGGAAAGTAAAGATGCAAGATGCTGAAGACTCGACTACAAAACTAGAACAAAGTATAAGACAACCGATGCCTAGCCCGAACCACAACCTGCACCTACTGTGACGCCCCGTTTTCTCGAAGGGCGTCCTTACGACATCAACAAGTAAGTCTCTACACTTATGTGTGTTTAATTTAAGAGTTCTTGAATTATGTGATTTAATGTAAATCCAATTTAATATATGTTCATTCGAATTATTCTAAGATTATTGTCAACTTGATTAATTACGAGCATATTTAACCCTAACTACCTAATTTGATTTAATTCAAATTTATTCCATGAAATAATTGTCAAGTGATTTTAAATCCATCATGTTACTTAACTTGTTTAATTTCGGTTTACTTGAATTCCTTGAGATTAATTGTCAATCATGTGTTTACAAAGTGCCGTTAAATTATACGAAATGTTTCTAAAATTAAATTGAATTAAACTCTAATTGGTAAATCTCTATTTCACTTTTATTTGTAAAATTAATTCGGAGCTTGAATGTTTATTCGTAACTTTACTAATTTTATTTACGATTAATTGTACGCGATATTTATCCTTGCTACGCGATAAGGATACCCGGTTATATATAGCTTGTGCATAAGACACATTTCTCCCAATCCCTTTTTCTCTCTCTCTCTCTCCTCTCCCACTTTCTCTCTCCCGCGGGTTACTATCGCGGCTTCGGTTACGAGCCCATAACTCGATCGTTTCTCGATGGAATTCAACAAACGAATAGTCCATTTCGATTATCTCGGCGAGACGTGTGCAAGAGTACCAATTTCACAGCCTAACGACGAACGGTGGCGGAGTTATGGCCGGATTTCAGTGGCAGCGGCAGAGTTGTCAGACCGCCGCCACTTCGTCGGCGTTTCGCGGCGTTTTCCGGCCACCTCCTTGATGCACGTGCCCCATTCCCAGACAGAGGACTTCCAGCCGCTTCGTTTAACGTCGGAAGCACGGCCATCGGAGCAGAGACGACGCCGCACGCGCCGCCCAAAGCTCGCGGCGGCGGCGCGAGTTACTGTAGCAGCAGCGGCAGAAACTTCGGCGGCCAACGGGGGCCTTTTCCGGCTATCTTTTGGTCTCGGGCTCTTCACAAAAGTTGTTCAGAACGACGAGAACTAGTGACCTGTGATCAGGCGACTCTAGATTCGGTGGTTTGGTGGCGGATCGGCGGCGGCAAAGTGGCGGTGCAACGGCGGCACTAGCTCCGAGGATTTTTCCGAAAAGCGACCTTAGGGCTTTCGAAGAGCTCGTCATGGGTAAGACAACACCTCTTTCGGATCGTATTTTGGTTCACCGGTTTGGAAGTAATTTGAGTTTGAAGATTTAGGGTTTTCGTGCTCTTAGATTTCAGATCTACGACAATCGGCTTGGAATTTCCAGAAATTGATTGAGGATTCGGAACGGGCACGAAGACTTCATTCAGGAATGATTTTTCAGGATTTTTGCGGCGACCTTCGGCGGCAGCCAGGTGGCGGTCCGGCCAAATTCCGGCAGCTACAGTGGTGGCGTTCCGGCGGCGTTTGGTCAGAATGTTCGTTTCGTTGTGGTGAGTTCAACGCCACCTTCCGTTCGTTAATCGGACACTCGATCTATTTATTATGAATTATTTTGCGTAATTGTGATTATTTGAATTAATTGTTTTAAGTGCAAATAAATTGGTTATTGTTGGTTTGTTGATCGAGATGTATTCCAATCGTATATGAAAACATGTGTTGAATGGATTGTGATATGTATGAATGTTTCGATTTACAATTTGAATCCCGATGTGATGAATTTACGCTATTTGTTAAGTACGAAGGGGTGTTAGTGTAATATCTAGAAACTAATCTTTTATGTGACTAAATGAACTTTAATGATATTTTAGAAGAACGAACATGTTGTGATTTCTCTATATGAATTTGAGACGTTCTCAATGTTATGTTTGTTGTAAATTGTGTTTCCAATATTAAATTTAGATACATGAAGGATGCTTGAACAACTTGAGACTTTATGCATGATAGGAGTTAGAATTGTAATATCTTGATTTACTCTTACTACTTGAAAATGGTATATTATGAATTACGATAAATTGATAATTGTCATGTTTGTAAGTAATTAATTCCTAGTGGAATAACTATATAAACACTTTAAACGAACAATTATGCTTAGTAATCAACTAAGGGGATGTATGTGTAATAATTCTAAATTTTTCTAAATAACTTAGGGGATGTAAGTGTAATATTTATGAAACTACGAATGTGATTTGAGCTTGTGTACCAAACATGTTGTGAAGTTGTAAAGTATGATCTTAAGTGAATTAAATGTACTCTTTATTTGTATCAAGCATGCCATCTACGCACAACAACTTTGTATGTTTATACGATCAAGTTGCTCTTACTTATGCACTTTATAACTCGACATGAACTTGATGCTTAATTCTAATATTATAATTGAACCCTGTGACATTGGATGATTTAATATGCATTTTGTGAATACATTGACTTCCTAAATTGATTGTGCATCTTTGGATATGGAATTACGTAATGGTTGCTTGTAAATATGACCTTATTGAGCATTGATATGCCTTGAATGACCACGACACCTTATCCAAGCACAACATGAACACTTATGCATAACCACGATCATGTTGAGCAACGCCGTGCGTCTTGTTTGGTTCATATATAGAGTCTAAATCTGGGCTTCTGTATGTCTTGTCACAGAGTTTGGTGGTACCGGTGGGCCCGAGGTTTGGAGTGTTTGGCCCTTCACACTCTCAGACTCTACTTTCACGAGGTGATGTTTAGGATTTTGTATAGTTAAGCGACCTATGGCCTTAAAATGATGATTTCAATCCTTGCATGCGGTTATATACTATGTATGATTAGATATGTGTTGGATATGATATGATTATGACCTTGTGGACCATCCTTGGTTTTGAAGAAAAATTAAGTATTAAGGCATATGTAAGCTATTTTGGAAAACTCTAATATATTATGATTCTGTAGCGAGTTGCCATGAAATATTGGCATATGTATGTATATTATGTTATGTGGATCCAGGAGCTGGTACGAGTGGAGACCGGCACGGCATAGGGCCGTCGGATAAGACACTGTGCTAGTTCCATTTGAGACATCATTGCACGACCTTAGGGCGATGAGGGAGGCGTGATATCTTGAGCCTTCGGTGTACAGCCGGGGAGGACTCTTGTGGGTTCGCTACCCCTTGAGGGTTTGTATGTATGTTATTGATAGTTAGGGCCAACGCGTGGCTCTTCCATCATTGGAGTAGAGGATGGATTGATTCTGCTTTATGTTCTGTTCAGTTATGAGGAGTAAAGGTTGGTAGCCCGTACTCGCCGGGTATATGTTATGAATATATGGGATTTGTGAAACGGGATAGGCTTCTCTAAATGGTTTTCCAAACTTATACTATTTTGGGTATTTCAACTGTTTTAGCGTGCAAAACCCTAATCCCAGTTCATGAGTCCACCCTTATGATATGTGTTGTGCTCTATATATATATTGTGGGTGTGCGTTAGCCCCCCTCACTCAGTCAGTTGACTGACACCTCATTTTATCTTTAGTTGCAGGTTCTTTTGGCTTGAGCTAGGCGGAAGTGAGTCTTCTGAGTCACACTTGTCAGTCTAGTAGGTGTTAGGATGCATTTGTCGCATACTCTACTTATTTTATGTATTTATGTTTCACATTTGCAGATTATGTTTATGTTCTATTTAGACTTCAACCCGCGTGGGGTTAGTAAGATAGTATTTGGTTGTTACTAGATATTGATGATATTTATGTTGTTTATTATGTTGGATTATGTATGTCGATATTCGGGATTAGGTATCTATGCTAGTTGAACCCGTCACCTGCTTTGCATGTTTTGTTTTAAATGCATCCGCTATCTATTGTTGTTGGTTTTAATTGCTTCCGCACTCTGAGTTTTGGTCAAGTTAGATCCGCCTAGCCTAGTGTGTGAGTTGGTCTCCCGTTCGCTCTGATTCGGATTCGGGCATGGACTTTCATTTCATGTTCTGGGTCTGGGTCATAGTGCGGGGGATATGGCACTTCTCCGTTTGGGGTGTTACACCTACAACTCAAATAACAAGGGGTAAAAGAAAACAACGAGGAGGGTCAGTCCTAAAGACTGGTGAGGGGGCTAACACACTCACACTATCATATAAATAAAAGCATAGCATATTTAAATTCAAAGAATTCATGAACTAGGGTGTGGTTTTTGCACTCTAAAACATTATAGAAAAAAGGGTTTAAGGCCGAAGGCTAAAATCAACCAAGTTTTAGAAATTAGAAGTCCACTTCCATTTCATAAACCATATTCAGAATTGAAACCACACTAACTCGGCGAGTACAAGTTTCCAACCAACCTACTTCATAATCATAATCAAAGTCAAAGGTAAATACAAAGTCAAAATCAATCCCACCTTCGTCGTTTGGGGAAGAGAGGCGCGACCCCTCAACCTCTGTTCAAAGTTCTAATAATGAGTCAAGGGATCATACCTGCTCCTTCGACGGTGGCTCCCATCGGCTTAAGAAAACCTGCCTTCCCCTCAACCTCCCGAGGTTGGGAGAATGCTCTCAAATGTGGAGTCGTGTTGATGGGAGAGCTCGGTGACCCCACGGCCAACCCGAGTTGCCATACCACTTCTCCGGGGCCCAATTCAAAGGTCAAAAAGATCAAATTCCCACAGAGCTTATCTTTCAAAGCTAAATCTCGCTAGTTCAAGACACACACCAACCCTTTCCAAATCAAACAAACGAAAATATAGCTTATGTATATATAAAATTGTTTTTCAAATGGTTTCATAACAAACAGGCCAATTCCCAAAAAATACATATCAAACACGTATCTATACACATATATATACATAAGTCGCATGCGGGCTTAAAACACATTTAGGGTTGTAGGTCATATTAACTAAAAGAAAGAAAACCTCACCTTGATGAACAAACCGGAACACACCTATGGAACCACCTAGTCACCCACGGGATGATCCTCTGAACAAAACAAAGAACAAGAGACGTACTTAGACTCAATAAGAATCAATTAGACACTCGGCAGATGCATATGAATGCAAATGATGCCAATGAATTGCAACAAAGTAGCATTCATGTCACATTAAGCCATATCAATTTATAATGAGCACATTTCACGTCAAACGGATCCATAAATTTCATGCAACAAGCATAACACATCATATAACATGTTACTAATGCATAAATGGAACATTAGTTCATGTATGCATGTAGGATAGCATATATAGAGCATACGATACCATAATTCGAAAATGAGCATCTAAAATAAGCCACAAATTCATAACATACAACTTGACACATAATACGACATGTTAACATAGCATACGAATCATAAACCAGTCGTAAAGACCATATAAAGCATGAACGAAACAAGAAAACAACGCCCAAACGCAAGCAAGAGGTCGCAGTTGCGCTATCTTTTACACACGAAAAGGTACCACCCGCGACCATCATCTCAAAGTTGGGCTGAATTGAGGTCGCGGACATGACTCAAAAAGGGCAAAAAAAAGGTCGAGGCCACGACCTGCAATTCGAAAGAAAAGAAAAACACAGTCGCGGCCGCGACCCCCCTGCTAAATGCAAAGGAAATGAAAGATAGTTTAAACATGTACATATCTTCCATTCACATACAAAGTATTAATAGCATCTTCAAATATATTCAACTACCAACTAATACAAGTTCATATAAGTATTAATGGATGTCTTTATATCATTTATGATGCATCAATTCAAAAGAAATCACAAGAATTCACTCAAGTTCTTCAAAAAGACTCCAAACCCGTACTATTCACTTCATGGATCATAACATGCTTGAAACTCAATGAATATATACCACAATAAGATGGAGAACAAGAATATGTTCTCACCTCTTCGATTGGAGAAGAAACAACGAAGATACGAGCTTGAGAATGCAAGGAGTGAATAGTGATGGGTCCTTTCTCTCTCTTCTCCCTTCTTGCTGCTCTTTTCTCTTCTTTTCTTATTGGGGTCCAAAATGAGGGTTAAGGGATGGGTAGGGGTGTGTGTTACTTTCAAAAGGTTCAAGAATGGGGCGATTTGATTCTAAAACGGGTCGGATATAAGCAAAACGGGCAGGGGTGGAGAAGCTGTCATACGGGGTTCGGTCGGTGAAGTTTCGGAGGTTCAAATGGGCTTAGAAAAAAACAAGGATAGGTTCATAAGCTCCCAATTTTCATTGCAAGTCCATCGCTACTTCCGAAATTTGAATCCGAATTCCCAAGCTCAAGTTACGCCTTCCGGAACCCAAGGTGCGCTAAAACACGTTAGGCCCTCGAGTCCTTTAACAAACAAAATGATTTTAAAACCATAACAAACGATCTCAAAAATGAGAACGAGCATATAAACACGTTCATAACATATATAATTCATGCATGGCAAGTGATCACAAAAATCGGAATTAAAATTGGAGGCATACGGGTCAAATAAAAAGTTAAACGAACATAAACGTTCAAAAATTCATACACAACTCTTAACAAATAATTCATATAATACAAGAATTAGCATATAACAATATAATTAACACATAATTAAATAATTTAAAAGCACAAATAACACACCCGTAACGATATACCTGTACGACCGGACGAGCGGGGTGTTACACAAGAGGGCCATCGATGCTGACGGGCAAGAAGAAGAGGTCGTCCCTCGACGGTGGAGAAGGGATGATATCGGGGCACTCCATGTAGTGGGGACAGCCAACGAGTTCAGAGGCATTTCCTCTGAGGGCAGAAAGGGTAAGGAGCCTAGGAACCTCGCTGTTTTCGATCGACTAGGGGCTAGGGTCGATCCCAATGCCCCTAGGAAGTCTAATCGAGGTTTTGATGTGGGAAAAGATGATCTAATGAACAAACTCCCACAGAGGGAAAGGCCGATCCCCCCAAGGATCGAGCCCTACTCGAGAAACCACCACCCTAGAGCGCCCCCAGTGTATGATGTTTAAGATGAGGAAGAAGAATCTTGTTACGAACCCCCCCCTCCCGGCACCTGAGGGAGGCAAGGTCGAGACCAGAAACCCCAGATACGAGGATGTCCGACCTCCAGCTTGAAAGTACAGGAGTGCCTGTGAGGCTAG
This sequence comes from Lantana camara, assembly GCA_037501455.1. NCBI lineage: Eukaryota > Viridiplantae > Streptophyta > Magnoliopsida > Lamiales > Verbenaceae > Lantana > Lantana camara. The sequence goes on along the minus strand of CM074857.1, from coordinate 59,325,389 downwards.
TTCATCGTTTTGTGAAGAGATAATCGATACAATGGCCGAGGATAAGATGCCAACCAACCTCCCGACTTATGGAGGGACTACCGACCCAGAGAGACACGTCGATCGATTCGAGATCGAAATTAGCATGCTTGGGCACTCCCCCGATGTCCGGGGCTAAGATCTTCGCCATAACTCTTGTAGGGGCAGCCCGGGTTCTCAAGGCTGGCCCCGCGATGCATCAAGTTGAACGATGAATTGGTCTATCGATTTGTGGCCCATTTCCAGTCGGTCAAAGGCGATAAACTTCCCTCGATTTATCTCTACAACATAGTCCAGAGGAAAGATAAAACTCTCAGTGATTTCTTCACCCGTTTCTCCCGAGCAGCAGTCCAAGTTCAGGCTCTAAATATGGACATGTTGATCCCTACACTTCATGCTGCCCTTCGAGACAAGGACTGTGCTAGACACGTAGTCCGAGAAAACCCCGACTCAATAGCCAAAATTCTCGAGATCGCTGGTGAGTGGATGCATTTGGAGGAAGTAGAAATGGCTCAAAAGAATGTACTGGGAAGGAAGGTTGAGGCTCATCGACCCCCAAGGCCTGAGTCAAAAAGAGACATTAAGACTCGACTCAACCAAGGGGCCGAAAGTGGACCGAAGAAGCACTACACTCCCCTCACTAGGCCTATCGAAGAGATCTACAATGTCTCTAATAGGAAGTTGTTTAAGAATCCAAAGTCGATCAGGAGACGCAGAAGATGAGGGATTCAGGGAAATACTACCACTTCCATCGACAGACCAGCCACAACACCTCCAAGTATTTTGCCTTGAGATATGAGGTCGAATGCTTGATCCAGGGTGGCCAACTCTAGGAATTTGTTAAGAAACTCAACAAACTCGCCCTCCAGTCTGAGGATCAAGTCGAGCGGAGCCCTTTGAGGCTCAGGGAAGCTAAGGAGCTGACCAAGAGGGATGTTCACAATCTTCCTTGCCTCCACCGGATCGATATGATTGTCGAAGGGCCCTCTGGAAGAGACACGAAAACCGCCCCTAAACTCACTCGAAGAGAGGCACAGAGGAACCACTTCGGGCCAAGGGAAGTGATGTAGATCGGGCAGAAGGAGAAGGACAAGTGAGTTGATGAGGAAGTTACTTTTAGCGATAGGGATCTGATTAATGGGCCACCACGGAAGGGCGATACGCCTAGTTGTCTGATGGTGGTCATGTTAGATATAGCTAACTATGCTATATCAAAAACCCTCATCGACAAAAGAAGTTCAACCAATATTATCTTTTACTCGACTCTGGTTAAAATAAACTTAGATAAGAATTTAAGGCTTGAAACGATAAAAACTCCTCTAACAGGTTTTGGAGGTGCCGAGGTATACCCTAAAGGCCGAGTCTACATAGTTACCTCTACGGGAACACTCCCTAAGAGAGCAACTATGGAGATCGAGTATCTTATGGTCAAGCAAACATCCGCTTTCAATATCATTTTCGGGCGACCAGGCTTGATCGACTTTCGAGCCATCATTTTGAGTTATCATCAATTGGTCAAGTTACCCATACCGCACGGCAATGGGGAACTTCGATGCGATATACCGACGGCCTGGTCGTGCTACACAATCTCTATGGAAAAGGTGAAGCTGCCCGACAAAAGTGTGGTCCCTGTATTGTAGATCCCAAACTTTGATGAGGAGGATCTGGTCGATAGGGACACTCAAGATTTTGAGAGATCCCACAAAATCATATCAAAGTTAGTCGCAAAAAGAAGAAAGTTGGCCGATGGCCGTGCTGAGGCATCGAGCCAAACAGAGGAGATAGAACTTATTCTGGGACAGTCAGAGAAGATAACTCATGTAGGTGTGTCTCGGCCAGGAAAAGAGGCCGAACATTGTATGCTGATCCAGTTCTTGCAGGAAAATGCAGATGTCTTTTCTTAGAGTGCATCCGATTTGGTAGGGATCGACCCTAGCGTCATAATGCACCCTAGCCAAATACGTAGATTGGCTTTGCAATGTAGACTTGGTAGCTAAAACTGGGGAAAAGTGGAGGATGTGTAATGACTTCACTGGTCTGAACAAGGCTTGCCCTAAATACCCGTACCCTCTACCTCGCATCGACCAGTTAGTCGACTCGACGGATGGATGTGAGTTAATGAGCATGATGGACGCATTCCAAGGGTATTATCAGATCTTTATGGCCCCCGAGGATGAGAAGAAAACTGCTTTCATAGTGGTCAAGGGTATCTACTATTTTAAGGTGATGCACTTCGGGCTTAAGAACGCGGGGACTGCGTATCAGAGATTGGTGAATCGAGTCTTCGAGGGTGAGTTAGGAAAGAGCATGAAGGTCTATGTCGATGATATGATTGTCTGAATTAAGAAGTCGTGTTTCACCTCGAAGATCTGAGTCGGGCTTTCGACCTTCTGAGGCACTACAACCTGAAGCTCAATCCTAACAAGTGTACTTTTGGGGTCGAGGGAGGTAAATTTCTGGGGTATATGGTAAGCCGAAACTGTATCGAGGCCCCACCCCGAGAAGATAAAGGCCATCTGAAATATCCTCGGCCCAAAAATGATTCGAGAAGTTCAGTGCCTGGTGGGTCGGATCATATCCTTGAATCGCTTCATTTCTAGGTCGGCCAAAAAGATCCTCCCCTTCTTCAAACTTCTGAGAAATATAAAAGAGTTTAACTGGACCGACGAGTGCAAGTAGGCATTCGAGGATCTGAAGAAGTACCTCTAGTCGCCCCCACTACTCGGCAAGCCCGAGCCAGGTGAGAGGTTATATCTCTACCTAGCCATCTCGAATGAAGCCATCAGTTCGGTCTTAGTAGCGGTCCAAGACAAAAAAACATGACCGTGTATTACGTAACCAAGATATTGCACGGAGCCGAGACTCGATACCTAGAAATCGAGAAGCTTACACTGGCCCTTGCGCACACGGCTCGAAAGTTGAAGCCCTATTTCTAGGATCACTCGATTACCGTCTTGACATATTATCCGCTTAGACAGGTGCTCGAAAAGCCGGACGTGCCTGGAAGATTAATCAAATTGTTAGTCAAATTAGGTCAGTTCGATTTATCTTATCAGCCTAGACTGGCCTACCAGGTACAAGTATTAGCAGACTTCTTGATTGAAAAAGAAGCACCCCCGACCATGACCAATTCGAGCCACTGGATCCTCTAAGTCGACAGCTCATCGACCACATCTGGGGGGGGTACGGGAGTATCCCTGAGGAATCCTAAAGGAGATGAGCTCAATTTTTCCATCTGCCTAGGGTTCCCAGAAACTAACAACGAGGCCGAGTACGAGCCCCTTATAGCTGGAATGAAGATTGCTAAAGATCAGGGAATCAAGAATTTAACAGCATTCACCGACTCACAGCTTATGGCAAGCCAGGTCGAGGGGACATACGAGGCTCGAGAAGATACAATGATGAAGTACTTAGCTAAAATGAAGTCTCTAGAAGCAGAATTTGAGAGTTTTGAACTCAAACAAGTACCCAGAGAGGAAAACAAAAGGGCCGATGTGTTATCAAAGGTGGCAAATGGTTTGAGAGGAACAAGGGATAGATCGATCACATTCTTGACAAACTCATCCCGGGCGATCGACATAAAAATAGAAACAGTCATGAGTATCGACCCGGCGGAGCCTTGCTGGCTCAATGAGTTGGTTCCCTACTTGCGTGATCGAGTCATCCTAGAGAATAGGGTTGAAATACAACGACTCATGGCTAGGTCAACAAGCTATGTGCTCGAACTGGATGAAAAGTTATTTAAGAGATCCTATCGAGAGCCAGTCAAGAGGTGCCTTCGACCTTCCCAAGCTAAATAGGTTCGAGGAAGTCCACGGAGGATCTTGTGGAAATCAGTGTTTTCAAAACCGGACCGGACCGGCCGGTTCGACCGGTTCAACCGGTGACCAGCGCGGTATCCGGTCCAAATGAGCCCTTAAAACCGGCGGGACTCGGACCAGTTTAGGGCTGGAAAAACCGGCCGGTTAACCGGCGGTTTTCGGCCCTATAACCGGACTGGACCGCCGGTTCTTTATATAGCCGCCTTTTAAAAAAAAAAAAAAGAAATTTATTTGCTTCTTGAACGTATCTCTGCGTCGCCGTCTTCTTCATCAACGCCCGCCTTCTTCATCACCGCCCGGTGTGCAGCGAGTGAGAAACTCGAAAAAGTGAAAATACCGCAGATTTGTTATTGAGAAGATTCAGGCCGCAGATTTATTCTTGAGAAATTCAGGCAGAAAATTGAAAGAAGAAGATTATGTTATTGTGTGTGAGAGAGAGGAGTAAAGGAAATCGGTAAAAAGATTAAATACAAAATGGAAAAAAAAAATCGGGGCAACATGTGCTAATACACGCATCTATATGAAATCGTGTATTACTTGCACAAATCTGCTAAAAATACGCTCAATCTTTGTAGAAGATAAATAAAAGTATATATGTATATGTCCCTTAATTTTGGGAAGTAAATACTTATTATTGCATATTGCGATCTTTTCAAATTAAACTTGCTTTTTTATAAATTATACATATTATAAAATTATTTTTCAAATCAAACTTGCTTTTTTATAAATTATACATATTATTAAATATAATTTTATAGTTGTTAGATGTTTTTTTTTTTAAATATTAACTTTTATTATCTATTTTGTAATATTATACATTTATATAAATATACATATATTTAATAAAATAATAATTATTTATTTATGACGTCATACCGGTTCGACCGGTGGTTAAACCGGTTGAACCGATCCGACCGGTAACCAGTAAGGCTACCAGTTCGCCCTCCGGTCCGGTTTTAAAAACATTGGTGGAAATTATGCAGGTGAAAAGTCTCTGGCCAAAAAGATTGCTTGAAGTGGATACTACTGGCCGACTATGATAAGAGACTCGATGAATTTTTTCAAAAAATGCCCAAATTTTCAGAGGCATGCTAACATCACACACCAACATCTGAGAGATATGATACCGGTCGACATCGCCTGGCCCTTTGATCAATGGACAATCGACATAGTGGGACCTTTCCCACTCGCACCAAGACAGCATCAATTCGCCATTGTGTGCCGAGTATTTCTCCAAGTAGGTCGAGGCTGCATCCGTACCAAAGATCACATTCCAAGTTATGATGTTATTCCTATGGAAGAACATCATTTGCCGATTCAGAGTTCCAAGGGTCCTAATCTGTGACAACGGGCCCCAATTCAAAAGTGAATATTTCAAGAAGTATTGTGCAGACATGGGAATCAATCTGAGGTTTACCTCGATCAGTCACCCACAAGGAAACGGCCAAACCGACGTCACTAATCAGATCATAGTGCAGAACTTGAAGAACAGGCTCGATGTAAAAAAGGGAGCTTGGGCAAAAGAGCTCGATAGGGTACTCTGGCCTTATCGGACCACACCTCGAACGGCCACCGGGAAGACCCCTTTCTCGATGGTCTATGGGTCTGAGGCAGTATTACCCGCCGAGTTGATACATCAGGTAGATCGATTGTCTTATTACCAACTAGATCGGAATAACGAGAATAGACAATTCGAGTTGGACACTATTAAAGAAAAAAGAGAGCAAGGATTTCGACGAACGCACCAGTATCGAGCATCCATTGCTCGAAGTTAAAATAAGAAAGTCTTGTCTCGATAATTCCACGTCGGAGATTTAATTTTGAAATGGGTCGACATCACCAAACATGTTGGGAAGCTCTGCCCCAACTGGGATGGTCCTTATCGAATTGCCAAAATCGGGAAGAATTAAGCCTACCACCTCGAGGAGATGAACAGCAATCCCGTACCTCGATCTTGGGATGTGCATAACTTGCGAAGGTTTTATGTGTAAATTTGTTTGAATTTATACAAGTTCTTGGTCGATCTTTATCATTCAATAAAGTCACGTTTCAATGCTCATCTATCATATCCTCTTACGAGTTAAATAGGTCGAATAATACGCGATTAGGATGTTTTGATTAACTTATTCACCGTTCAGTCGAGAGAAGTGTATTTTCGATCCAAGACTCGCACGTCTGTTTGAACATGCATAGTTAAAAATATGCTAATTCGAATAAGAAAAACTTTCATTAATTGAAAATAATCGACGCAAAGGTCAATCAGTTACAAAATTGGGGCTTTAGCCCTTTGGATTTTTCAAAATGGGAGCACTCCTTGACCACCCCGGGTCAAGTTGGTACGTTTACACTACAAACTAAAATTACAAAAAGTTATAAAATTATTCGAAAAGACCCCTATTGGGTCAACAGTCTACTCAACATTGATATTTTCGGGGGCGTCTTCCAGAATGTTTGGGTCGGCCAGGGGCTCTTCGGTGGCGTCATCCCTAAACAACTTAGGGAACAGCTCGGCGGGGACTAGTGCACGATCCAGGTCGACTCCGTGGGACATCTTGCTCAAATCTTTATCCTGCTTGAAGAATAAGGATCTGCCTAAGCTAATAGTGAAGCCAAATTCGTGCGTGTTCAGTCAATCGTTGGGGTGGGAGTCGAGGATGAGGAGGCTGGTGGCTAGGGATCGTGGCATCGAATGCCAATCTTCTATTGATCATAGTCGACAGAGACGTACCTGGCCGACTTGCACTGCGCTAGGCAGAGCTCGAACCCTTCTTTTAAGTCTTCGATCCCGAAGGTCGACGTGGCCCTTAGAGATGCAGGGGACTTCATGAAGTGGTACGCCCCATAGCGTTCAGAAAGGGCAATGATTTCATCGTATGCCATCCGACATCGTTCTATAGCTAGTCTTGCGCCCCTCCTTTCTCCGATCTTCCCCCCCTTCTTGTGGAAATCTATAATCTCGAGGGCTTGATCATCGATTTTCTGGTTGGCATCCAGCAGTTTCTGGTTCAGGTCGGAAATTTTGCATTTCAGTTCGGCAGTCATGTTATCAGATTATTGCTTAGCCAACAACTTCTCGTTCAGCTTTGTGTCGATCTCTTTCTGAGTGGCTTGGGTGGCCACCAATATATTCTTCCAAATCTCGATCTCCGAATTGATTCCTACCTTCACGGCCAGCCTCTCGCTCCCCTCTCGATAAATTTGAGCTCTCCGAATCATATGGAAAATGTCCTTGGTAACCTGTGGTCAAAAGGACATCGGGTGAATAATCAAGTAGGAAGTTAAAAGAAATAGAAAAAGAGCTCAAAGGTGCCTCGACTCGTACCGCCATAACTTTCATCACATCGGACATCTCGAGCTCCAAATCGCTCATTTATCCCGCGGAGAGCACTGGGTACTGGTATGGAGGGCACCCATGGGTGGGAACCCACCCGCCGACTATGACCTGCCTAATCGACATTGCGTAGGCCTCCAGGAAACTGCGGCTCAGAGATTTTGAGCATTCTGAAGAAGTCCGCCATGTCGGACTCGGGAGTATTGAAATGGGCGAACGAGCCCATTATTTCCCTAGAGAAAGGAGTCGGTGTTTTGGCTGTGCCTGATGGGGTAGAAAACAGGGATCAGGTCGAGGCGGCGCCCTTGAAAAGGGTCGACCCCTGAGGTTGGGACATGACTTTCCCTACATGAACTTTTTTTGGCATGGCGGGTTGAGTCTCTTTGTCCTTTCAAGGCTTCTTCTTCTGAGGATCGCCTTCCTCAACCTGAGACTCTTTGCCTCTTTTAGATTTCTATTGAAGGGCAGCCACCTCTTGAGCTGCCTCGGGCGAACGAAGAATGGCATCCATTGTTTTGTGTTGGGTTATAATATGAAGCCTCTCCTCGACCGCCGCCTGAGCCTGCACCTCCTGCTGTTCGGGGGTCATTCCCTAGATCTCTTACATATAGTTCAACATTTCAGCCAAGCGAGAGCCATTATGGTTCGATCTGCAAGATACGAAAACAAACTGGATTAGTATAAAATCGACTAGAATCCAATCGAGAGTAAATGAAAGTGACAACAATGTAAAGGGAGAATGGTCTTGAGCCTATCCTCTCTCGTACCCGGGTCGAATGTATTGCTGGGTGCCCCAGGGGCTAAGCTAAAATTGATTAGGTTTTGGGGCTCGACGAGGTGCTTACAATTGAGTATCCTAAATGTCCTCATATCCCTCAGGAAGGTGTTCGATCATTTGACTGTCGATTCTGGGAGAGTAGGTCTGGGACTATAGTTCCAAACCCGATTAGTCAACCCCGGCCAACCCACTTCACTCTCGATGCAACCAAACTGTTCTTTCCACCATTGGCCGTTAGAAGAGGTGGGAGAAGTGATCAATTTGCAGCTCTGCTTAGCCGCTAAGGAAACAAAGCCCGGCCCAAAACCAGATTTCTCCGTCGAAAGTGAGGCTTTAAAGAGTTCCTTAATAACCCCTCGCATCGGGAACCCAAATTATCGCATTAGAACCCTCATCGTGTTAACCATCGCGTATGCTTTAGGCATCAGTTGGACCGAAGAGATGTTGAGGGCGTTCAAGAGCTCGATCACATCGTCCTCGAGAGGGACCCGGAAGCCTGACTTTACCATCTTGTAAGTCGTCGTTATGCAGTTTTGAGGTGGATCTGTGATCTTTTCTCCCTTCTAGGGTCGAATAATACTATAAACACCATACTCGGGGGCTCCTCCGAATAGGAGGTCCCTGATCGACTCAAACATCTTGGCCGTCATCTTGCATTTCACATCCTTGGGATCCTTATCCATCTTGTAAGTCGGGGACTGTGCCCCGACAGGGAAATATTTTTTTCTTTCTCCTTTTTCTCGTCGACTAATCTATATCGACATGAAGTCGAGGGCCATGCACCCTCTGCTAGGCCAGAAGTTTCCGGGTTCATATGCATCCCCACCGGAGGGACCATCGTGATGGGTTCTGTGTCGATGATCGGCCCAAACCCTACGATGATGAATGCGTATCTCCGGAGTCGTCTGATACTTCCATAAGTTTGACCTCTTGGTGGGGGCTTGCTCCGAGGTCAAAATCTCTTCACTCTGCTTACTTGACGTACCCAGGTTCGAGTCAGTACCCGAATCCGAGTCCCCACTAGAACCCCCGGAACTAGACGAGGTTGAAGAGGACATCCCTAGGCTCAAAATTTAAACTTTGACTAAATCCCTTCCTTTAGTATCCTCTTCCTTGAAATAAGGAATAAGGATTTTATATCACTCAGGGAGTTGAATATAGTTCGAGATGGGGTTCTTCTCCCTCGAGACCAAACACTCCCAAAAAAGAAAGCTAAATCGATAGCAATTTAATACAAATATGAAGGATCTGAGTCGAAAAGAAACTTACCACAAAAGGCGAGTAAAATCTGAAGAGGATCGACCTTCCTGGAAGCTCTAAACTCGAGGCGCTTGATTATTATGCTCGAAATGCTCTAAATGCTCTACGAGTACTAAGGTTTGCGAAAGTGAAATAGAAAATGACTGAGGTAAGAGGTTTATATAAGGGCTACTTTGGGTGGGAAAATCAAAGACGAACCGTCGCAATGATTACCCCATGGCCCATCTAGGGAACTCGAAAGGTTGCCGTCATATCATCGTTTGCGCCAACCTTTCCGGGGGTTTGTGACGCGGGCCAAATCCGAAACGACACCTGGACCTCTAAAAATACGCCACGTGGCAGGTGATTCAGTGTAGGGCCCATTAGACAGGTTAAGGAGAAGCAACTCGGACCAACAGGAGACCGAGCCGACCCACCCGAGGCAAGTCGAGGACACCTCGACTGCCTTTGGATCGGTCGAGGACACGTCGACCAATTGTGAGAGAGGTCGATGCTTCACTCGCTTCGAGTCGAGCCAACTGTCGACTACAACACTAAATGGGACCCTCGAGCTGCCACAGGCATTAAATGCAAAGTGTATTTTCGTACCGTACCTGAGGAGCATTAAATGCACCTGGAAATAGTACTTGGTACCATTATTAACCTTTAAGGTATAAATACCCCTCCTTAAATGTCATTTAGTAAGCTCATTTTATTGCACTTCAAGTCAACTCGACATTTTAATCCCTAATCGATATCTGACTTGAACGTCGGAGAGCCGACATTGGGTCCAACCCCACCAGTCCCAAGTCGGCCTTTGAGCTCACTCTGCTTTCTTTCGAGCAGATCCATTTCACTTCGAGGACTTCTCCATAAAATAAATTCTAAGTGGTCGGTCGACGCCTGCCCGAGCTACAGGATCCCAAAATTCGACTCGATCACATATGGCATATCTAATAAAAAAAATTTAATAAAAACACATAATTATATTTGAACAAAAATGTTGTCGTTTCGTCCAGCAGAACGTATAAGAAGGTGACTCCTTAGACAGCAGACTCATTTTCAATAGAAAAGAATAGTCAAACCAACCCATCTAACTAGTCAATCTCAAAGATATTCTCGACCGGCAAACCGGAGACGGACGACAACGATCCCACGAAGATCTCTACGTTCTTGTTCAAGTTCAGGACAAGTGAGATATGCCGGTAAAGTGAGATCTTCCGGTTTGCGTGCGTTAGAGCAGCTCAAACAAAGAAGAGTCTGACTCGATTTGAATTCAGGCATGGCTCGCGCCAAAATTTAGACATAAATTTCAAAATTTTAGAACTTACAGGACTTAATTGCAAATTTCAAAACGGATAGGACCAAAATTGTTAAAATTACAAACTTATAGGACTTAATTATACATTTTAAAACGGGCTGGACTAAATTGCAAAAAATTGTAAACTTACGGGACCAAATTTGCATTTTTGTCAATTAAGAATCTGTTAAAAATAGATCTATAAGTGTACAAAAATAGTCATAATAAATTGTTGGGTAGCGACTATATTGAACAGAAAAAATAAATATAATTCACATTCAATTTTAAAAATCGAAATAATCATCAATCAAATAAAAAGAATAAGAAACTACAAAAATATAAGAAAAATATAAATTCAAACCCAATAAAATGAATGAAAAGATAAAATATATATTAAAAAAGAGCACTTAATATTACATTATGAGTTAATAAGAAGTTTATATTGATGACCAACTAAAAAAGTTTTAATTTAATGTATAACTGGAGATGATGATAATATTCACATTAGATAGGAAAGTATTATTGAAATTATATAATTATTTATGTGAGATATACAAAATAATTATATCAATCAAAAAGAATGAGGAAAATGCAAAATGAGTATACCAACTCACCCCATTTCGTATTTTTGGTACAAATTTTATTCCGGCATAAAAAAAGACACTAACTCTGAAAGTTAGCAATTTCGTACATTTTTTGGCCGGAAATCATTTGACCCGTCGGCACACGTGGCATTTTTTATCTTACGTGGCAAACTAAACCTTACACATCAGATATGCAATTCATCCTAAATGGCAATTTTGGTATATCAACTCATCATAATTCGCAATTTTCGTACAAAAATTTTTTCGGTGAAAAAACTAGTCCATAACTCTAAAGGTTTACAATTCCATGCACTATTTGGTCGTAATAGATATGATCCGCCAGAAAACCTGCCCGAAGCTCACAAAACCCGCTTCATGGAAAATTTTCCAACGGACACGTGGAGGTCCGGTGGGTCATATCTATTCGGGTCAAATAGTGCATGAAATTGCGAACTTTTAGAGTTATGGACTAGTTTTTTCACCAAAAAATGTTTTGTACCAAAATTGCAAATTGGGGTGAATTAGTATACCAAAAACGTAATTTCCTCGAATTGCATATCTGATGTGTAAGGTTTGGTTTGCCACGTAGGATAAAACATGCCACGTGTGAGCACATGTGGCAAATTCCGGCGACTCAAATGATTTCCGGCCAAAAAATGCACGAAATTGCCACATTTCTGAGTTAGTGTCTTTTTTTTTTCACCGGAAAAAAAATTTGTGCCAAAAATGCGAAATGGGGTCAGTTGGTATACCCATTTTGCATTTTCCTCCAAAAAGAATTAAGGACTACAAAATATAAAAACAGAATCAATGGAAAGAACGATATATAAAATAATGAAAGAAATATTGAAATTATATTATTATTTATGTGAGATATACAAAATAATTATATCAATCGAAAATAATTAAGGATTATAAAATATAAAAATAGAATTAATGAAAAGAACGATATATAAAATAATGAAAGAAATATAAAATTAAAAAAAAATCAAATAAATGAATGAGAGGGTAAAAACATTGTTACAATATTGGAAAACTCTACCTCAAATTCGATTTGATCGAACCCAACTAATTAAAGCGGCAAGTATATTATACTTCTCATTTAATTTGCTATTCTCCGTAAATTTTTCACCAACCACACGGTAAGTGTAAAATACTCGTCCCTCATTACATCAGTTTAACTGAATCACACTCGACTCTCGAGTAGAATTTTCCAACAAAATTACATGAGATCTGGAGCATTGTGGAATTAAAAGAAATGCAAATTCATTGCGATAAAAAAAACTCACCAAAGAAATGCATAATTAGATAGATGAATTATCGTATCACATGAAACAAAAAATAATGTTTACCGTTGAAATGTAATAGAACTAATACATTGTATTAAAAATAATAAGAACTAAATAATTGTATAGTCAAAGAACAATTGACTTAAATAATGAAGGAATTATAATTGATAAAAAATACATACCGATGAGTTAAATATATAATAGTTAAAATTCAAAAAAAAATTGAATTATTTATTTATTTTTTAGTTGTATGCATTTTGATTATTTATGTTGTTTTATCATTTTAAAGTATAATTTGCTTCCAGAAAAAAAATTGTATTGAAACAATTAAAAAACAAAAATCAATAATATTTTATAAACGAAAACAATAACTAAAAAATAAATTAAAACGAATAATATGAAAAGAGAGAAAAAAACAACTTACATAGCACATTAATGAAATAGTGTGTATTTCCAAATATTCAAAATAGAACTTGTCGTGAAAAGAGAGGAAAGGATAGATGCAGTGAACTTGAAAATAGAGAAATTTGGATAGAGTACAATATAAATATAAAATAACGAAATAAATATTTTTTTTTTACTTTATAAGAGATATGTATTTTTTTTTATCTCTCAGAGTTTCCCCCCACCCAATTGAGTGAAGGACTAATCTTCCGAGGTAGCTGAAGACGCTTATTGTGGGGACCTCTCCCAACGTAGTTTTTTACATCCACAAGGTTCGAACCCGAAACCTTACTTAAGTGAACTCAAGCCCCTATCCACTTGAGTCAACTGCTCGTTGGTTTATAAGAGATATGTATACTACATGGAAGATCTTCGGTATTAATTTTAAAGGGTTTGAACGGAATATTTCAAAATTATTCCATTAAAATTATTAAAAATAAATAAAGTATTGCATTTTATAAAAGATAGGATCAAGGAGAATCATACCGATTTAAAATTAAATGACAAAACATATTAAACTTCAAAAAACATAGAATATTTGTAATTAATTGTCCATTATAAATAAAAGTATGAAAGAATAAATTCATGAGTTTGGCTCATAAACTCCTAAACAAATACTTTTGAGTTCAATTTCTATTTGCAAAATGAATCCATCAACCAATTCAAATAATTGAGTCGAGTTTCACCATAAACCGTTGATCTCAACTTACGAATTTATGAGCATGAGTCGAGTTTCACTCGAGCCAACTCAATTCAATTTTTACTTCTAATTTCTAAATAATTTTTTTTATTTAAAAAACACTTATTTCCTAAAGTGATCGTATAAGGGATTCAAACTTGACAATAGGCGTTGGTCCAAATGGTTAATGAATTCATTATCTAAGGCAAGGTCCTTAATTCGAACTCCGTTTGGGTGTGCGTGTGTAAATATATATAAGGGAGTCAAACTTAAAATTAATATTGTAGAGAAAAAAAAATTTAACAAACGAGGGGAACCCCGATGTCAAAATCGAGGGGATCGCTGATGTCGAAAACGAGGGGAATGAGGGGATCCCTCATGTCGAAAATGAGGGGAACCCCGATGTCAAAATCGAGGTGATCCTTCATGTCGAAAACGAGGGGAAAGAGGGGATCCCTCATGTCGAAAACGAGGGGAACCCCGATGTCAAAATCGAGGGGATCCCTGATGTCGAGAACGAGGGAATCCCTCATGTCGAAAACGAGAGGAACCCCGATGTCAAAATCGAGGGGATCCCTTCCCCAGGGGATGGTGTGGTATCCTCCCTCATTGTTGTAGTTCTCGTAATTCTCCTCCTGTTCCCGGTTTTGAGAAGCGTGGTTCCTGTTGGCTTGGCGATGAGCGTCTTTGGCCTTGGCTCTCTCACCCCCAGCTTGGGGAGCGTAAGTCCGCACTCGAGAGTGCTGCCCCACCATGTTCTGCAACCCCTGCAGCTGGTCTTGCACAGCCGCGAGGAGGTTGAGATCTTCTACTCCTGCTTTACTGGCTCGCTTCGAGGCCTGAGAGTGAGCCTCGACATCAACATCAATTCTTGCTATAGGCTCTTTTCCCTTGTCAGCCTGTAGGAGTTCCCGTTCTCCCCTCGGGGAAACCCCCTTCTCGTTGACTGGTGGAGGTGGTGGTCGAGCCTGTAAGACAGCTTGGGCCGCCATGAGCGGATGAACTTGCCACCCTCCCATGAGAGGGGCAATTTGAGCGGCTTACCCCGGGGGAAAATATGGCGAAGTGAAGTTTTTCCGGGCGTTCTGGGCCGCCTGGACCTCACATTGGGTATATATGGCCTGCAACTGTCCGGGCATCAAGGGGGGCAGCTCCACCCCCTCAATCTCTTTGGGGACGACAATGGGAAGCTGCATTTGGCCCGTCTGGTATGGCTGGCATGGGGAGGCAGATTCAGGGGGACATTTGAGTTGGGTCCTCCCGTTCCTCCTGTTAGGATGGGTGGCTGCATATTTCTCTGTTCTGCTTTGATGGGCTCCCTCAAGGGTGGGGCCCCTCCGGCACCGGGCAAGGTGCCCGTAGCTTCCCCAACGGGATCTCCCCCATTACTACCTTATGGGGGATCACTTCTGCCCCCAACGGCTCCAGATCTGGTGGTCACCATAATAAATTGAAGGTGTTTGTTTCTCAACTAGCAAAGAAAACGAGTGGTTTCCCACAGACGGCGCCAAAAATGATGGGTCTGATTTCAGGTGTCCAGACTCCAACTGTAACACCCCGCTCGTCCGACGTATAAGGTACGCCACATTCCAACTTTATTATGTGTCTAATTATACTATTTTGTGTTTTGTCTGGCCCTATTTTGAACTCTTTTAGAGTTTAGGGGCCTGTTTATAATTTTCTCCTTTTTGGGGTTATTTGCTCATTTCTCGTTCAGTCGAGAGTTCGACCTCTTTGACCCCTCTTTTGCGTTCGGGGCATCGAGACGAGTCCGTAGACTCTAAGTTTGCCCCATTCTGACGTCGTTAGCCCTTTTTGCCGATCTTTTCTTCACGAGAGGTCCGGGTTAAATATCTTCTTCATCGTTATTCGTGCCATTATGTCAGCTTCAGCTTCCTCGTCTTCTCTCCCGCAACACAGTGATCAGTTACTATTCACACGCACAAACATACACTAGCTCGTATTCGCTCGTTTCTCGATGGATTTCGATGAACCAATAGTGCTTTTTGACGAGCTCGACGACGCGGTCACAACCGTACCAAGATCTTGACCAACCGACGAACGACGACGGAGTTATCGCCGATTTTCAGTCGCGCGCGGAGGGTGGTGGCGGACCGTGGCTTTGCCGCCCATTCGCCGCGGTCTCCGACGGACTTCCGGCGACACGCGCCTCCTACCTAGTTGAAGGAGGACCTGGCGCATCGACCAGCGTTGGCGGCGCGGCCATCCGGGCCGCGGTTGGGCCGCACGCGCCGCCCGAAGTGGTGGTGGCGGACGCCTGGCACTGTAGCACGGCGGCTCCACTGTGCTCCGGCAAGTTTCGCGAGCGGAGCTTGACCCTATTCGACCTATTTTGATCTCCTGAGTCCATTTCTGACCTCAAATCAAGCAACCGGTGACCGTAGGTGGCGGAAACCGGCGGTGACGCTGCGAAGCTACTTTGGCCGGCGATTTGGGACCTTTTTCGGCCGGTTTTGGTGGTGCTCCCTTTACAAAAGTTGCTTGGAATGACGAAACTTAGCGGTTGGCATCGGCGGCGTTCCAGGAACCGGCCGTTGGCGGCGGACCGGTGGTGGACAGGTGGTGAACCGGCCTGGACCGGCGGCTTTTTTCTCCGGTGATTTTTCTGGCGATTTGACTTGGGGCTTTTGTAGGGCTCGTTACGGGCTTTCCAACGGTATGCTCGGATTTCATTTTCGTCTTACGGTTTATGTTTAATTTCAGTTTTCGTCCTTGGAATTTGGTTCGGTTTTTCGTCAACGAAATCCGACGTGTTTGCTATTTTCTGAAATTGGTTGAGGGCTTTTGTCAAGCAGGCCGAGGCGCACGTTTTTGTCCTTCCGGGGATTTTTCCAATCACCGGAGGCGGTGTTCCGGTGGCGGCCGGTGGCTGTTCGGCCGGCTACGGTGGTGGCATTCCGGCGACCTTCGGACAGCATGTTCCTCTCGTTGTGGTGAGTTCAACGCTACTTTTCGTTATTCAATCGGATGCTCGGTTGATTTATTGTGATTTATTTTGTATAATTTGAATATTTGGAATTAATTATTTTAATTGCAATAAATTGTGTATTATGGTATTTGTCGATCAATATGTATGCCAACGGATATAAAATTATGCATTAAGTGAAATGTGATATGGATTGATGCTTTGAATTGTATAATGAACCCCGTTATGCCGAAATTGTATTAATTGTTAATTGTTTTAAAATGTAAGTTGTTCTTGTATGCTTGATAATTAATGAATATGCATTGTATGACATTTGAAAACATGTAATAAATTATGAATGTATGAATTCATGTTGTTGTTGATATTAGTTTCGTTTCATGCCATTAGATTTAGTATAGCACTTGTAGGAGGGGTGTTTGTGTAATTTTAGATAATATGAGTTGTATGAACTTTGTATAGTTGAATGATATAGTTGGAAATTGATAAATGACTTTGTGAATCTATATGGAACTCGTAACATGTTATATGAATTAATTGGCCATATATTATGTGAATTTGTATGAAATGTGATATATGAATTTGTTTGATTTAATTAAATAAAATTTGTAGCATGCTATGATATGATTTAGTTGGCTTTGAAATACGTGCAATTTTATGAAATGTTATATGTGAATTGATTTGATTTCTTTGTAAATGCGCATTATATGAACCTGGTATGCAATATCTGAATTGAATAAGATTTATATGAATTTATATGAAATAATGTGACATGCATTGCCTTTCCATTTTGTTCATTTAAATTAATTGTGCATAAGAACATCTCTTGATCTACTTTATGAATATGTTGAGCTATGCGATATTTTATTTTACAAGTAATTAGTATGATTATGAACTTGGCTTATGTGATTGCATTTCTTAAGTACTTGAGCATGTGTCGTGCGTCTTTATATGGTTGTCTGAGTCTGAGTCTGAGTTTTGGTTCTGTGTTTTGTGTGATCAGTTGGTACAGGTGCACCCGGGGTGGTGACTTGTGGTCGTGCAGGTTCCGGGGTGGACCACTTGCTTTGAGTTTTGGCTTTGTCTGGTACCAGGTGAGGGTGTTTTTATTTTAGCTATGTAACAAACCCTACAACCCTTATGTGAAAAGCTTTGGCCAAAACCTTATGATTATATATATATTACTTTTAAAGTAAAGTCATCGAGTAAATATTGATCAAGAAACCCTTTTCAAATGAATTATGAAATATGTTATGTTCTTATGAATTGAAATGTTTTGGCGAGATTATGCATGTATGTATTTATGTTCACAGGCCCAGGGACTTAGTGCAAGTGGCTATCCGGGGAGGCAAGGGCCGACGGTGATCCCTTGTGCTAGTCCCAATTTATGTACGGTGATACCGGCCCTCGCTAGGAGGTTTAGCGGGGAATGGGAGCTGAGTGCCCTTGGGGGAGTCATGAAACCCCATTGGCCTATGTATGAGGTGGTCGGGTCTTGCTAACCTGTCCACCACCCGGAGGAAGAAGGTTGGAACTTATTTATGATTTATGATTATGATTATGATTATGTTTATGATTTATAGGCACCGTGCGGGAAGGCCGGGACACGGATTGCCCAAACGAATATGTTTAGGATATGATATATGATTTGTGTGTATTATGATATATTGCATGATCACCTATTTAATGTATCAATGATATTTGTCGTACACGGTCGGAGTTTGGTTGGAGATGATGCACGCTCACTCGCCGAGCCTTTATGTTTATGTATGAATTATGAATTTAATGAATTTAATATGAATAGTCATAAAGTCTGAGCATCGCTTAGTCATTCTTTTGCCCTTTTTGGGAACTAACTTTAAATAAAACCTTGCTCGGGATTTATGACTTGCATGTGCATGTTTTTATATATATTTATCGCTCCTGCTCGCTCAGTCTTCTAGAGACTGACCCTCCCCCTTCTTTTCCACTTTTCAGTTCTTGCAGGTTTGAGCTAGGCGGCTTTGAGTCGGGTCTGTTGAGTCTGTGTCGGTCTGTTTGATTTGTTATATACTTTGTTTTGATTTGGGGAAGGAAACTATGTATATGATATGTATATATTTTGCAGGTTGGTACTCATGATGTGGATGTATGATTTTCGGGACAGGTTAGGACAGGTGCTCGGTTTAGATGAACCCGTTTTGATTATATGTTTGATCGGGACAGGTTTCTAGGACAGTTGAATCCGTTTAGCTGATGTTGAGTTACTTTTTGAAATATATGAATTATGATTGTTGATTAAGGTTTTTGAGAATTCATATTTTGTATCGCTTCCGTATTCAGGTCTGGCATATTTGCGCTTGTACTGGGTTTAGGTACCGCCTAGCTTAGGTTGGTTTTTGTTTGTCACCCGTTGTCTGTGACTTGGTGCGTGTGCGGACTTTCCATTTCGTACACATGTCGAGTCATAGTGCGGGGGTGTGGTGCCCCATCGCTTGGGGTGCTACATCTTAAGTGGTATCAGAGCTACCAGGTTCAGAACCGGTGCTCTGGGGTCGTGTCGTGTCAGTATTGGGTCGGACGACATAGGAATACTTGTGCTTTGCATTCGTCTGATGTGAAATTTTGACTTCTCTGCATGAATTTGTTTGAGCTTATATGATTGTGTGCACACTATGATTACGATTCTTGCAAAATTATCACTGTTATGCTTTAAATTTTATTAAAATTACGTATTGCATTTGCATTACTTAAGTGTTCTTAATTGTTTTTATTACTTGACATATCCACGTACTAACCCGCATGCATAGATATTTATTCAATTTTTGAATTGCAGGGAGTTGGCTCGATGACAAAATTTTTAATTGATCGTGACAACATTTCCCACTTCTATAAATTGATGACAGAGGATTCAAAACTACCAAACCTTGATTACTTGAATGAAGGATAAATGGATTTCTGAAAGAATTCGACAATATCTAGATGCTAAACTTATGGAAACAGGTATTATGCATTCATAGCACGTGCATCATGCATTGGATTAAATTACAATTATTTTGAACATTTGTTCTACGTGCTTGACTGCCTTCTTTGCTGGATAAGAGTGCATGCCATTTACATCCCTAACCCCACATGCATTAGACTTGTGGTTATATTTAGGTGATTTTGTTACCTGTTTCAACGAGTACTGATTTTAGTGGAAGTTGCATTGGGATCTGAATAGGAGAGGATCAAAAAGTGGACAGTTGATTTAACAAACTCGGGGTATAGGATGGATAAAAGAAGATGTCTGTATACAAGGGAAACAAGAGACCTTTTAACTAACGAGGTGCCTTCAGGATATATACTTAACTACTTGGAGGTACTCGGGGTTAGCAAATTTTATAAGGAAGTCAGAATTTCTAAATTTGAATGGCATGAGGTGACAATGAAGGAATCAAGGCACTTGTACAATTCAGAAAATTCTAAAGAGGGAATCGGATTACTATTATAGAGACACCACCAGAGTAGTTACTCTTACACAAAGAAAAAGGGGGAAAATTTTGTAAGCTATGGGATTTACTGCTGAGGTCATTGAAGATCAACTCCACCAAATATTGAGGATAGGGGCATCATTTACAATGACGGTGTACTAAGTAAGATCGTTTAAAGATTCTTCATTTATTTCCCCACGATGGTCCTGAGAGATTTTACCGTTGGAAGAAATAGCAATTCCCGATTACCGAGGATTTTACTAGGATTTCAAGAGACCTCACGGATCACTTTACTCCGAGAATTAAGTGAGACGGTCCAAGACCATTTGGGTACCCGAGAATCTGAGGGAATGCTAAAGGATGTAAATTTGAATGGGGAGTTGGAACTATGGCCAGTTACGGATTCGATTATCCTTCCAAATTAAAGAATTACCAACCTCGACTTCAATTCCACGGTGAACGGTACCTTAAGCATTCATGGCATTTGCACCCATGCATTTTACAAGCAATTATATTTTATTTTGCTTGATGTATGTGACAACGTGTAATGTTTGATGTTGCTTGATTGTAATAACGTTACTAACTGCTTTAATTTTTCATAACTTAAAATTTGTTGTTTTTGTTGTTAATTCTTGTAAACTGAATGGAATACTGTGTGAATTGTTCGTGTCTCTATGTTTATAATTTCTTTGGTTACTCACTAACCCTTCATGCACATACAAGCATATTGTGGTTTTATTTTTCAGAGATTCCATCGCGATATCCCCCTTGAGTTGAAGCATGGATGTTGAATCAATACTCTAGGGACACCGATATCAGTAGTGTTAAGGTACACTAAACATGCATCACATGTTTTGCATCAAGTGTTACTTTAATATGTGTATGTATGAATGCTGAGTAAGTGAACTTGTGTGCTAGAGAGTTGTTGAGATCTCTCTATTTATGTGTTAGGGGGATGTGGGATTCTCCCTATTTATGTGATAGAAAGATGTTGGATTCTTTCTAATTATGTGAGCGAGAGATGCTGGATTCTCTTGGTGTTAGATATTTGGGAGATGCTGGATTCTCTCGAATTTAGGGGTTTAAGAAATGCTGGATTTTCTCAAACTAGAATGTTTGGAAGATGTGGAAGTCTGCCAGACTTAGGATGAGAGACGGGGCTCTCTCGATTACATGGTTGAGAGACGGGGTTCTCTCAATTCTGTGCCTGAGGGACGTGGATTCTCTCTTTTGTTGTGCTGGGAGACGGGGCTCTCTGTCTTGCGTGCTGAGAGATAGGATTCTCTCTTGTTTGTTGCGGCTTAGTTACGGGTGGATAGACAGCAGCTAGTAAGCGATGAGGGTGCGACGGTATCGAGCTTTGGGTGCAGTGGCCTAGTGGAGATTGAATGAGTTTGAAGCGACCAACGGTCAAGTGTTGAACAAACCTCTGGGACTACGGAGCTCTGAGGGGAGTTGATGCAATTAGTGGGAGTAAACTTCACAGCCAGGGCTATGACTCTACAAGATTTCAGGAGATAGATTGAAGTATTCCAACTCGAAGCCTTATGACTCAGTAATAGGACCTGAGGAGAGGTCCTTTTGAAGGAGGGAAGATTGTAACACCCCCGCTCGTCCGACGTATAAGGTACGCCACATTCCAACTTTATTATGTGTCTAATTATATTATTTTATGTTTTGCCTGGCCCTATTTTGAACTCTTTTAGAGTTTAGGGGCCTGTTTGTAATTTTCTCCTTTTTGGGGTTATTCGGTCATTTCTCGTTCAGTCGAGAGTTCGACCTCTTTCACCCCTCTTTTGCGTTCGGGGCATCGAGACGAGTCCGTAGACTCTAAGTTTGCCCCATTCTGATGTCGTTAGCCCTTTCTGCCGATCTTTTCTTCACGAGAGGTCCGGGTTAAATATCTTCTTCATCGTTATTTGTGCCATTATGTCAGCTTCAGCTTCCTCGTCTTCTCTCCCGCAACACAGCGATCAGTTACTACTCACACGCACAAACACACACTAGCTCGTATTCGCTCGTTTCTCGACGGATTTCGACGAACCAATAGTGGTTTTTGATGAGCTCGACGACGCGGTCACAACCGTACCAAGATCTTAACCAACCGACGAACGACGACGGAGTTATCGCCGATTTTCAGTCACGCTCGGAGGGTGGTGGCGGACCGCGGCTTTGCCGCCCATTCGCGGCGGTCTCTGGCGTACTTCTGGCGACACGCGCCTCCTACCCAGTTGAAGGAGGACCTGGCGCATTGACCAGCATTGGCGGCGCGGCCATCCGGGCCACGGTTGGGCCGCACGCGCCGCCCGAAGTGGTGGTGGCGGACGCCCGGCACTGTAGCACGGCCGCTCCGCTGTGCTCCGGCGAGTTTCGCGGGCGGAGCTTGACCCTATTCGACCTATTTTGATCTCCTGAGTCCATTTCTGACCTCAAATCAAGCAACCGGTGACCGTAGGTGGCGGAAACCGGCGGTGACGCTGCGAAGCTACTTTGGCCGACGATTTGGGACCTTTTTCGGCCGGTTTTGGTGGTGCTCCCTTTACAAAATTTGCTTGGAATGACGAAACTTAGCGGTTGGCATCGGCGGCGTTCCAGGAACCGGCCGTTGGCGGCGGACCCGTGGTGGACAGGTGGTGAACCGGCCTGGACCGGCGGCTTTTTTCTCCGGTGATTTTTCCGGCGATTTGACTTGGGGCTTTTGTAGGGCTCGTTACGGGCTTTCCAACGGTATGCTCGGATTTCATTTCGTCTTACGGTTTATGTTTAATTTCAGTTTTCGTCCTTGGAATTTGGTTCGGTTTTTCGTCAACGAAGTCCGACGTGTTTGCTATTTTCTGAAATTGGTTGAGGGCTTTTGTCAAGCAGGCCGAGGCGCACGTTTTTGTCCTTCCGGGGATTTTTCCAATCACCGGAGGCGGTGTTCCGGTGGCGGCCGGTGGCTGTTCGGCCGGCTACGGTGGTGGCATTCCGGCGACCTTCGGACAGCATGTTCCTCTCGTTGTGGTGAGTTCAACGCCACTTTTCGTTATTCAATCGGATGCTCGGTTGATTTATTGTGATTTATTTTGTATAATTTGAATATTTGGAATTAATTATTTTAATTGCAATAAATTGTGTATTATGGTATTTGTCGATCAATATGTATGCCAACGGATATAAAATTATGCATTAAGTGAAATGTGATATGGATTGATGCTTTGAATTGTATAATGAACCCCGTTATGCCGAAATTGTATTAATTGTTAATTGTTTTAAAATGTAAGTTGTTCTTGTATGCTTGATAATTAATGAATATGCATTGTATGACATTTGAAAACATGTAATAAATTATGAATGTATGAATTCATGTTGTTGTTGATATTAGTTTCGTTTCATGCCATTAGATTTAGTATAGCACTTGTAGGAGGGGTGTTTGTGTAATTTTAGATAATATGAGTTGTATGAACTTTGTATAGTTGAATGATATAGTTGGAAATTGATAAATGACTTTGTGAATCTATATGGAACTCGTAACATGTTATATGAATTAATTGGCCATATATTATGTGAATTTGTATGAAATGTGATATATGAATTTGTTTGATTTAATTAAATAAAATTTGTAGCATGCTATGATATGATTTAGTTGGCTTTGAAATACGTGCAATTTTATGAAATGTTATATGTGAATTGATTTGATTTCTTTGTAAATGCGCATTATATGAACCTGGTATGCAATATCTGAATTGAATAAGATTTATATGAATTTATATGAAATAATGTGACATGCATTGCCTTTCCATTTTGTTCATTTAAATTAATTGTGCATAAGAACATCTCTTGATCTACTTTATGAATATGTTGAGCTATGCGATATTTTATTTTACAAGTAATTAGTATGATTATGAACTTGGCTTATGTGATTGCATTTCTTAAGTACTTGAGCATGTGCCGTGCGTCTTTATATGGTTGTCTGAGTCTGAGTCTGAGTTTTGGTTCTGTGTTTTGTGTGATCAGTTGGTGCAGGTGCACCCGGGGTGGTGACTTGTGGTCGTGCAGGTTCCGGGGTGGACCACTTGCTTTGAGTTTTAGCTTTGTCTAGTACCAGGTGAGGGTGTTTTTGTTTTAGCTATGTAACAAACCCTACAACCCTTATGTGAAAAGCTTTGGCCAAAACCTTATGATTATATATATATATTACTTTTAAAGTAAAGTCATCGAGTAAATATTGATCGAGTAAACCCTTTTCAAATGAATTATGAAATATGTTATGTTCTTATGAATTGAAATATTTTGGCGAGATTATACATGTATGTATTTATGTTCACAGGCCCAGGGACTTAGTGCAAGTGGCTATCCGGGGAGGCAAGGGCCGACGGTGATCCCTTGTACTAGTCCCAATTTATGTATGGTGATACCGGCCCTCGCTAGGAGGTTTAGCGGGGAATGGGAGCTGAGTGCCCTTGGGGGAGTCATGAAACCCCATTGGCCTATGTATGAGGTGGTCGGGTCATGCTATCCTGTCCACCACCCGGAGGAAGAAGGTTGGAACTTATTTATGATTTATGATTTATGATTATGATTATGATTATGTTTATGATTGATAGGCACCGTGCGGGAAGACCGGGACACGGATTGCCCAAACGAATATGTTTAGGATATGACATATGATTTGTGTGTATTATGATATATTGCATGATCACCTATTTAATGTATCAATGATATTTGTCGTACACGGTCGGAGTTTGGTTGGAGATGATGCACGCTCACTCGCCGAGCCTTTATGTTTATGTATGAATTATGAATTTAATGAATTTAATATGAATAGTCATAAAGTCTGAGCATCGCTTAGTCATTCTTTTGCCCTTTTTGGGAACTAACTTTAAATAAAACCTTGCTCGGGATTTATGACTTGCATGTGCATGTTTTTATATATATTTATCGCTCCTGCTCGCTCAGTCTTCTAGAGACTGACCCTCCCCCTTCTTTTCCACTTTTCAGTTCTTGCAGGTTTGAGCTAGGCGGCTTTGAGTCGGGTCTGTTGAGTCTGTGTCGGTCTGTTTGATTTGTTATATACTTTGTTTTGATTTGGGGAAGGAAACTATGTATATGATATGCATATATTTTGCAGGTTGGTACTCATGATGTGGATGTATGATTTTCGGGACAGGTTAGGACAGGTGCTCGGTTTAGATGAACCCGTTTTGATTATATGTTTGATCGGGACAGGTTTCTAGGACAGTTGAACCCGTTTAGCTGATGTTGAGTTACTTTTTGAAATATATGAATTATGATTATTGATTAAGGTTTTTGAGAATTCATATTTTGTATCGTTTCCGTATTCAGGTCTGGCATATTTGCGCTTGTACAGGGTTTAGGTACCGCCTAGCTTAGGTTGGTTTTTGTTTGTCACCCGTTCGCTGTGACTTGGTGCGTGTGCGGACTTTCCATTTCGTACACGTGTCGGGTCATAGTGCGGGGGTGTGGTGCCCCATCGCTTGGGGTGCTACACCAACACTTTAGAATTTGTTGGATGTGGGGAAACCAAGCAGAAATCACTGGAAGAGGTGAGGGGGTTCAACCTGCTAGGACAAATACCAGCAAGCAAAGGTCAGACGACCAAGGTGGGGGAACTGGGGATGATACCCAGTTTGACTCTCCAACACTCAAGTCAGACGATGATTTGAGAAGATGAAACAAAGTAAATACAGAGTTTCAGTAAGTGAGATTGCTTACAGTGGAGGAGATGAACTCCTTTATTTATAGTTGAGGGTGAGGACTCTTTGGTAATTTGGCACCAAGTGGTCCTGCATTCATGTTGTCCTAGACACGTGGCGTGATGAGGAGCTCCTGAGAAGGACCTCCTGCAAAAGCCTGCAAAAAGATTAGTGGCGGGCAACAATGGCAGGTGCACATTGATGTACTGTTTGTCAGTGAGCGCTACTGGGTTGTTACCGAGGGTTTGACGCGCTCGGTGTGAGTGGGCATCAGTCACCTTTTGGATGGAGGACCTCGAGGGGCTCGAGGGTCCAATGAGGGCCCGAGGGGCTTGAGGGATCCCAACTTCATGTAGTCCAAGAGGGACTCGAGGGATCCCAACTTCATGTAGTCTAATGAGGGCTTGAGGGGCTCGAGGGTCCAATGAGGGCCCGAGGGGAGACTTGTAGTTTTATCAATTGCCAGGTTTTAGCCATTTCCAAATAGTTTATGAACACGACTGAATTGGCCCGAAGATACAAATGGCGAATTCATGAGGACCACGTATCATGACGTGGCCTCGTTATATTTGTGCTCCATCACAACCATCACCTAAAATGGTTACAGAGATTCAAACATAACATTATTATCGTGGAAAAGAAATTCCTTAATTATTTCAGCCAGCACCACCATTTGTAAAAATAAATAATAATAATAATAATAATAATAATAATAATAATAATAATAATGAAAAAAAAATGAAAAAAAAGGGTGAAAGTTGGGAAGTGAATTTATTTACCAATGTTTTTGAACATGTGGGGACACTACCAACCAAATCGAAAACAGATTATAAGAAAGAATATTTAGAAAAACGTGTGGGTCTTGTGGGGTACCAATCCTCTCTTGTCTTTCTTATCAACTTTTATCGCTTCCCTCTCCTCACCCAACTTTTCCTATCAATACTTTTTCATATTTATTTATTTATTCTTTTATATTTTTATTTAATTTGAATCGAGTTAAACTGAACCATTTGTAGGGCTGTAAATGGATATTCGAAAATCCGATATCCGTCCGCATCCGAATTCGTTTATAGAGGATATTATCCGAATCCGTCTCAAGAGGATATTATCCGTATTCGATTATAGACATCCGAATTATAAACGGATAAGGATATGGTAATAAGGCATCCGATCCGTTTAACATCCGATCCGTTTTATTATCCGTTAGATATATCCGTTATCCGATTTATCCGTAATCCGTATCCGATAAATAATGTATTATATTAAAATATATACACAAAACTATGTATGTATGATAGATTATTAGTATTAAGTAAATTTTTTAGCGCATTTACTAAAGAAAAACCTTAGGTTTTATTAGTAACTATATGTTCACGTCAATATTCATATAGAGATAATATAATTAACATATATTATGTTGCTAATAAAAGTATTATATTTCAAATTAATTATATGATAAAATTTATAATTTCACCACATTTATACATTCGCTAAAACATAAAAATGATCTATATAGATATACTTATTATTTCTCTATTTGTCTAAAATATATATATTCAAAGTTATATAATTATTAAATAATTTATCTATAAATGAATAGTTGATAATCTGATTAAAAGTTCGAAGTTATATATAAATAAATAATTTATGTCAAATTTTGAATAGTTGAAAATCCGATTAAAATCCGAATCCGTCCGAATCCGCCTTGTATCCGTATAAAAAGGATATTATCCGAATTCGATTTAAAAGGATATTATCCGTATCCGTCCGAATCATAAACGGATAAGGATATGGTAATCATACATCCGATCCGTTTATTATCCGTTTACACCCCTAACCATTTGTATGTAAATTTTTTTTATCTGTGATAATTGTATTTTGAAGATATAAAACTCTGATTAAATTAATATAATATTGAATTATTAAATTACAAGATTTTGTGATATTTTTATATTTCATCTGTGACTCAATATTATTATTTTTCAAAATTATGTATTAAAATTACTTTGTAATCAATAAAATTTAAAGTAAAACATAAATATTAGGCGGAGTATAAACATGTATTTTTAATTACTTTCGTAACTAAGAATGCAAAACATTGGTTTTACCATAATAAATATCTTTTATGAATGTGACATTTTTCCACAAAACAAAGGGCAATATTTTGTATTTTTGTAATTCATTTTAGGGTTAAACCGAAAATGACATGGTATAGCGGGTCCCACCAACATTCACCTACTCTCCCACTGAATCCAGTTGCCGTCAGTTCTTCACGAGACCGCAGCGTATAAATAATTGTCCTATTTTCGGTACAAATTTAAAGAATAAATTATTATTATTATATATAAGGTGGTTTATATCGAATTATTCTGTATTTATATTTAATTATAATATAATCTATTTAGATCGGTAAATTATGTTTTAGTGCTTGTAATTTCTGTTTGGTCAGATATTTCTAACAGAATATATAAAAATACATTTATTATTTGACCGTTTGCATTAATGTTATATTGAAATATGACAAAAATTATAAAATCATCCCTATAGTTTATAGATATAAATAAAACAATCCCTATAAATTATAAATTTAATAACATATTTCCTGGAGTCATAAATCAAATTTAAAAAAATCGAAAATATTTTTAAAATGATATAACGGAACTCTGACGAAGATCATGGACCACAAATAGTTCTCAAAATTAAAAATTAAAAATTGATTTTTCAATCTATAGGTTATAATGTAATTAAATCTAAATGCGGTGAATTCAGATGTAAAACAAATAAATAAATAAATAAATATATATATATATATATATACCCGTTTTGCCAGAAAGAGAAGAATGGTCACGAAAACAATTATGGCATAATGATTTTCACCGAAATCATGGCTGTAAAGGTTATTAACTTTTGTGAATTGTGACTACCTAAGTTTGATTTTACTCTTTCATGTCACATACTACTTTTCCACCTTTTGTACCTCCTCTTATATAAGGCCTATACTAGCTAGCTATATCAGTCTCAACTTTCATTATTAAAATTGTATATGAATTAGTTCCTTGTGTGTAATTCTTTGACGGGGCATGCATGGACAAGTTATAAATTTGAATTTACATATTAGAAATTTATATAATTAGTTATTCTAAGCCGAATTTAATTTGATTAAATAAATATAATGAGAGATAAGTGTTTTGTATTTTTTGTGTGATTGGTGAAAAATATAGATAGAGTAATTAATCAATAGCAAATTAATATACTTTGTATTATAATTTGTTAAATTTGACCGAATTGAGCTTGGATTAAATTTTTCTATAAGGTTCCACTATACTATTAAAATGTAAAATTTTACCTATAAATAATAGTTTCGTACATAAAAATTTGATTATAGACATCTGGTTAAAACTAACAAACTGTTAACTACATTATTAAAAGATTAAAGGTAGAAACTAAGCCCCGAAATGATTAATATCTTCACCGAATAACAATTGAAACCACGATCAAGTGCACCAAAAATCACGATGCTCTCAATTACACGCCAATGAACCTTCTTATAATTATGAGCACACATACTATTTTCTCTTCTCATGTGGAAAACCTCGCATACTCACAACTTACGAATAAACTTGTAACAACCTCTAATGATGTTTCCAAGAGGTTAATCCTCGACCTCTATCATCTTAAGAAGGATAACAACAATTAGAGTCGGACTTCATAATAATTGTTTCATATCTCCCACCCTAAACTTATTCCCATCCTAAACTTATTAAACTTGTTGGTACAATGTGTATCATAAATTTACTAAAACAAACTTATCAACTTTTTAATCAACAATTTAGAATTCTAAGCTTCGGATCTGTAGGTTCAAACACATGCACATACAAATTGTCGTCGTATAATTAATTACAAACCAATTAATTATCGTCAACTTTGGTTTTCCTGGCAAATAACCCATCTGTCCTAATTAACCCATTTTTATTCATATTTTTAGCGATCCAAAACCAATCCATGTATCATTATTATTAGAAATTCTATAAATGATTTGATCTCATTCTGTTTCCAATATTAATATTCTCTCTTGAACCAGCAATACCAACATAGTAATTCTAATAAAATCAATTTTCCACAGAATGTCTGTCACCTAGAACCTCATAATTCTTGCTCAATTTGGACTAAATTATTCTAGCAAGCAAATTAATTAACTAAAGTTGTTATAATAGTACATATACTTGAGAGAGAGATATAGATATGGAGCGAGAGAGAGAGAGAGAGTGGTCCAGGTGAGTCTCTGGCTGGCCGAGTTTAGAAAGGGCACAGCAGCAGCCGTGTAAGATAAGGAGAGAGAGAGAAATAGAAAAGAAAATATTCTCCATTTGAGCTAGGTTTCATGGCATATGGTATTTTCTGCTAAGATTCAAAATTACATGCAAGAAAAGAGAAATCTCTGCTGCAACTTTGCTCATGCTAGCCTACCTCATAATAGCTACAGGCTGAGTTTCTCGTTTAATTTCTTCCCTCTTCATTCTTTGTTTTCAGGGAAAACTGCTAAACATTTTCGCAGAGCTTTACCCTATTTTCAGCTAAATCCTTTTGTTTGTTTCCCACCTTGTAATACTTGTTCACTCTCTGCCATCATCGTCGTCACCTCTTTTATCTTCATCCTCATCAGTATTCATCAGCAAAATGATGTCCGATGACGGGCTTTCTTCGGTGAATCCTCGGGCTCCCTTCATTCAAGATCCTAATCCAAACCCTATTTCTGTTAATCCAAACCCTAATTCGAACCCATCATTGAAGCGAAAGAGAAATCTCCCAGGAACACCAGGCAAGCCTTCCACACACGTGTGTGTTTTGGTGAAGAAAAAAATCGAATCTTGATTGGATTTATGGGTTTTGATTAAAATTGTGTTCATAATTATTGCAGATCCGGATGCAGAAGTGATAGCTCTCTCTCCAAAGTCGCTGATGGCGACAAACAGATTCATCTGCGAAATCTGCAATAAGGGTTTTCAGAGGGACCAGAATCTGCAGCTTCACAGGAGGGGTCACAATCTGCCATGGAAGCTCAAGCAGAGAAGCAACAAGGATATAGTGAAGAAGAAGGTGTACATTTGCCCTGAGAAAACATGTGTTCATCACGACCCTTCGAGGGCTCTCGGAGATTTAACTGGGATAAAGAAGCATTACAGCAGGAAACATGGCGAGAAGAAATGGAAATGTGAGAAGTGTTCGAAGAAATATGCAGTTCAGTCTGATTGGAAAGCTCACTCTAAGATTTGTGGAACGAGAGAGTATAAATGTGACTGCGGCACTCTCTTCTCCAGGTATAATTACATGTCCATATTTATGTCAATCTTGTCTGATTAATTATTCTCTCTGTCATGTTCATTGCGAAGACATTTTGGTGAGAAATAAATGCACTTCTGTGACATTTTCTTGTTGGACAAAACAAATTTTGTAATAACATACGGAAAAGAACTCAAGATTTTCTTCCCATATTTTGACTAATTATATATACAATTTACAAGCTTCTGTCTTGCGTGTGAAAGAGTGAAAGAGGAGATGAAACTTAAAATTGAAACGAGAGATTCGATCTGCACATGGTGGAGTAGTGAATTTGAGAAGATTATTCAAATTGACATAAATGCAAAAAAACATGAATTTAATGAAGTTCGATTCAAACCCTCAATTTCAAAATTATCAATTATAAGTTTAGTTTAATTAATTCATGAGTTGCAACTAATTGTGCTTCTTCATTACATCAGGAAAGACAGTTTCATCACACATAGAGCCTTCTGCGATGCATTAGCAGAAGAAAGTGCAAGATTCACTCCAATTCCATCTGCTTCAAATTTGAGCTTCAGAAACCACCAAGAATTGATGTTGAACACCAACAATCTTCAAATCACCGCCGCGAATTCCCAGTTTTCGGCCATATTCGGAGGATTAGATCAATCAGGCAATCATCCCATCAACCAAATCCATGACACCAGCAATCTCCAGCACAAACCAAACAGACTCCCACTTTGGCTGGACAATGCAAACTCATCATCAAACCCCAATAATTTCCTGCAGCAGCTCCCATCATCAAGCAATCCCACAACCTTCCCCGAATTAGTACAGAGTCAATGGTCAGGATTCGCCACGGCCTCATCGTCATCCGCCATTCCAAGAGCCGTACTCAAAGAAGAGGAAGAACACAAAGGAGCAAACTTGTCCGAAGCAATAACCTCACTTTACTACAGCAACGAAGCTTCAAACAACAATAACAGCAACATGAATCCATCAACACCGGCTCCAATGTCTGCCACCGCTTTACTACAGAAAGCAGCCCAAATGGGATCAACAAGAAACAGCACAAGCTCAGGGATTTTCTCAGCTGGATTTGGTCTAATGAGCTCGTCATCATCAGCTACTAATAATAACAACTTCTCGAATCTTGGAAGCTTCAACCCTTTGAACCAGACTAAGGATAGTACTAATGATGAAGCCCGCCAGGATAGTAATGATGCGAATATTCATCACGGGCTGTTGTTTGGGGATTCGGGCCCGATAATGCAGAACAGCGGCGGAAAATTACTACAAACCCAATTATCGAGCGGGATTAACGATCATCATCATCGTCAAGGTGAAAACAGTCAGACGAGGGATTTCCTCGGAGTTGGTGGGAATCGCAACAGCAGGCAGCAGCAGCAGTTCATGCATGAAAACGAGCTCGCGAACTTCGCTAACTCCATGAGCCATTACAGCAGACATTAAACCCCTAAGTTAAAACAAGAAGAGGGGGGAAAACGTAATTTTCAAAATTCGAATAGTGAACAGTTCTTTTTTTTTCACTTTTCTTTGGCAATCGACGAAGAGAGGACTGTTGTACTGCTGCAGCTGCTGTCAACAGAAGAGATCTTGTGAACTGTCAGAGGGGGGTGGGGTTGTTTGGAAGAGACGTGAGAGAAGATGACATGGCGATCACAAGGGAGGAATTCTTGTTCCCATGCATGTAGAAAGTTTTGGTGCATTAATTTCTTTTTATTTTTTATTTTGGGAATATTTGATCTAGGGTTTGATAAATATGGACCACAAGGGAAAGATTACTGTGTACCTGTGATTCTTCATTGGGGAGAGTGCTGTATTATGAATGTCGAGTTCTTGAATAATGAAGGGGATTGCTACCATCACCATGTGAGGACCCCTTCTTGAAATTCGACAATTTGTTGTCGGGATGAGCTTTGGAATATATTAAGGGCAATTGTTTCAAGATTATTTGGTCATTTAGTTTATCTCAATGCAACATTCTTTTGCATGGTTTCTATGCAGTTTCTGCTGTATTCTCTTTTTAAGTGAATATAGAGAATTCTATTTGTTTTTGGGGTTGGGGTTGGGGTTGGGGTTGAGGTTGAGGTTGGGGTTCGGAAACAAGGATTAAA
Source organism: Lantana camara (assembly GCA_037501455.1). NCBI lineage: Eukaryota > Viridiplantae > Streptophyta > Magnoliopsida > Lamiales > Verbenaceae > Lantana > Lantana camara. Next base: position 59,292,396 of record CM074857.1, on the reverse strand, counting down.
ATGATTAGAAAATACATCCGACTCGTCAAATTTAATCGATTATATGGGTAAGTGTATTGCACTTGAATTTTATATATAGGGTTGATTAAATGGAGCATGAGTAGATTTAATCTTGATAAAATTGTAGGTTCAAACCCCTTTTATTTTCATACGGTGAGGAAAATTCTAATTAGGTTTTATTTTTTATTCTTTCTGAATTTTCCATCAATCACATGTCAAGTGTAAAATATTCGCCCCCATTATACCGATTTGACCGAACCAAACTCGAATTGGAATTGCCCGTTGGATGAAATACAATATAAATTCTTTGTAATTAGTGCTAGCTCGCTGAACCTATTTAATTTGTCTTTTTTTTTATCAAAAATTACACAAATCACAAGTTTAAACCAATTCCGAATTAAAATTTTGGGTAGTCTTATAAGAATAATTTAATTGAAAAAAAAAGGATTATTAGTTATTTAACCCCATAAATAATGTTTACTTCATCATGTGGCCTTAAATATAAGCTTAGGCCTTAGACAAAAAATTCCATGTTATATAGCAACCCCAATTTCTTGTTAGAAGTAAACGCAAGTTTTGATTCACAAATATTTTTAAAAATATTATTTTTTTGTCTTATGTCATGTCGAACACCATATCTGATCCTCTTCACATGAAAAATTCAAGAAAAAATTTGTGTTGCCATATCCGTGTCGTCGCATCTATATCCGCGCATTATAGTTTTGAGTTAAATAACCAAAAAAATTACTATTTCTTTTCTATTGGAATTTATGATACACGACAATACAGACACGACACAACAAGGATACGATGACATAATTTTTTTTTTTTAATTTCCCACGTGAGGAGTGTCGGACACGGTAGGGGTGGGCGTCGGGTCGGGTTTCGGGTTAATCGGGTCGGGTACCTATTTTTGCTACCCGACCCCGACCCGAAAATATCGGGTACCCGGTCAAGTCGGGTTTCGGGTACCCGACTTTTTAAATTTTTATTTTTTTTTCTTTTTTTTCCCATTTCCATACATTCCAGTATGTATATAAAGTTAATTTCAATTATTTTATATGTATAATATAATAATATGTTATATAATTATATTACATATGTTATATAATATATAATTATATTACATATATATATTATATATATTATACGTATGTATATATATATGTATATAATTATATATATATTATAAATTATATACATATGTATGTTATATAATTATATTACATATGTATAATATATATATTATATAAATATATATATATATAAATATATTATATTAAATTCGGGTATCGGGTACCCGTTCGGGCAGATTTTTTCTACCCGAAACCCGACCCGATTTTTATGTCGGGTATCGGGTACCCCGACCCGGAACCTGTTTTTCCCGAAAATCACTCCCCGAATTATTAATACCCGATCGGGTCGGGTCGGGTACCCGAAACGCCCACCCCTAAAACACGGTATCCAACACGACACGTCACGACATGACGAAATGATATTTTCAAAAGTGTCCGTGCATCATAAATTGATATCGGATGGACATATTGCCAAGTAAACACTCACACTCTCTAAAGTGATAATTATATCGGCACACTTTGAAAATTCGGGAAATTCCCGAAAAATCCTCATATGAGAACTCAAATTCTTCTTTACTCCCCACTTTCAAAAAAGTTCCTCTGAACTCCCCAGATGAAAATCAAAGTTCCTCTTTACTCCCCTTTTTTTTGAAAGGTTGTATAAAAATTCAAGAATCGCGTACCCGAACCCCGAAATCACGTACTTAAATGCCCAAATGATGTATTTGGGGGCAAATACATCATTTGAGCATTTAAGTACGTGATTTCGGGGTTCGGGTACGCAATTCTTGAATTTTTATACAACCATGGGGAGTTAAAAGGAATTTGGCCTGTCATCTAGGGAGCAAATGGGAACTTTTTTAAAAATGGGGAGTTAAAGGGAATTTTTTCAACTTTTAGGTACTATTCATAGAAAACCCCTTGAAAATTTATGTCAATTGTACTTTTTTTTTCCTTGAGATTTGACTAATTATAAAAAGACGGAATTAAATATATTAATTTAGCGTAATTCGTGATTTTGATACAAAAAAAATTTCGGTGCAAATTAGCTTATAACTTTAAAAGTTCGCAATTTTTATATATACACTATTTGAACCGAATAGAAATGACCTGTCGGAAAACCTACCCAAAGCTCGCAAAATCCACTTCGTGGCAAATTCTTCAATGGATACGTGGAGATTTAGGTGGGTTTTTCCGATGGGTCTATCTATTCGGGGTCAAATAATATATAAATTTGTGAATTTTTAGAATCATAAGTTAATTAGTTTTTTTATCAAAAAAATTTTTATACCAAAATTTACGAATTAGGATAAGTTGGTATATCGAAAATACAATTTCATCCTATAAAAATGTTTCCTAGTATAGCGGGTTTGGCCTAGTTATACTTGCAGTAATAATCATAAATAGTTTAAATTCAAATATTCATCAGTACCTATGAAAACAGATATTTTGTTGTTAAAAAAGTTGAGTTAATGAAAGTGATATATATATCTCTAAGTGTGAGGGTGGAATTAATGTGGAGTGTTACTTTTGGCACTTCTAATGATTTCTCAAATTAACCTTTTCACCTATTAAAAGCTATGTTTTAAAACCCGGACCGGACATCGAACCGGGACCCTTTACTGGTTACTGGTTTTACTGGTTCGACCGGTCGGACCGCCGAACGGACCGGTATGACATCATAATTGCGTAATAATTATATTTATATATATATATATATATATATATATATATATATATATATAATATTCAATTATACAATATTATAAATATTAATTAAAAATAATCAATTAAGTTTAATAATATACAAAAATAGATAAAATTTTAAATCACTTTAAACAATTCATTAATTTTTAAATAACAATCTAATGAAAAATCTACAAGGATATAGATCAAATATCTAACTAAATAGCAAAATAATTAACATCAACCAAATTAGTAATATAGAGAAAAATTGATTAAACAAATGTCATACTTTTTATTTAAAAAAACAAATAAGAAGTTATCACACAAGTGTTTATATTTTTGTTACTATATATTATAAAATATAACTATTTCACATTATTTTATCCAGATTAAATTGAAATCTTTATTATAATAGTTGTAGTCATAATTATTGTTTTTCTAAAACTCAACTTAAAAATATTATTAGCTTATGATTTGTACTAAAATTTACCAACATATAACCAAAAAAGTAAGCAGCTCAAGTGGTTGAGGCCTCCTTCTCTAACCTGAGGGTCCAGGGTTCGAACTCCTGCTCCAACATTTGATTTGGTTTTACAATTTTGCAAAAAAAAAAGAAAAAAAAGAAAAAAAAAAAAAAGAAAATCCGGGCCAAACGGCCCACAAACCGGTCCGGGTTATTGACCGGTTTTCAACCGGTTTTTGGCGGGCCAAACTGGTCCGGAAGGAGACTGATTTTGGGGTGTCATCCGGACCGGATAGGCGACCGGTCACCGGTTGAACCGATCCGACCGGCCGGTCCGGTCCGGGTTTCAAAACATAGATTAAAAGTAAGAAAAAGTTATGGGATGTAATTATTTCTTTTGTCTCCTCCTCTCCATCTATGTTTGAATTTTCCCTCCCCTTTATGCTGTATCATCCTTCTCTCTTTTATATTCTCTTCTCGCTATATTTCCGTTTCAAAATTCTAGTTTAAAATCTGATGGAAAAATTATAAATTTGATGTACCAATTCGATCGATTAAACAATTTTGGTATATTTCATTTTTTTGTGACAAAATAGAATCGTATCTTAAAAATCATGCAATTTAATGCATTTTTTACCGGAACCAGATTTTGCTCGCCGAAAATCCAACCCAGTTTTTACACGTGGCGAACTAGGCAAGATCAGTTTCCAAGAAAAAATGTGCACTAAATTGCTTGATTTTAGAGATATGGTTCTATTTTGTCTCCGAAAAATGAAATGTACCAAAAACGCTGAATTAATATACCAAATTTATAATTCTCCCAAATTCAGATAGACTCATTCTTTCATTACACTTATTTAACCAAATCAAATTTGAACTAGAATTATCCATCTATTCTATTGTCTATGTCTCTATTTCACTCTTCTCAATCTAATGGATAGGTATTTGAGTTTTCAAAACTACAAATATTCGTATTTAATTAGAATGATGTAAATTAGTGGACGAACCCATCATTTTATCCTCAATTTAATAATTAGAAAGATTAAATTTTTTTTTTTCTTAACTACCTTGATTTGGAAATTTAACTTACCCTTGAATTGAATTTTCAAATATTTTGATTCTTTATTTTTGAAAATTTCAAATTAAGGGTAAAACGAGTACTTAAATCTTTATATTAAAGAAAATTTTGTAATTTTTGAAACTCAAACGATAGAGTTTATTATGTTTTTTATTCAAGCGAATGCAAGTTATAATTATGTAATTTGTGTAGCATAGTATACTGAAAAAATCTTTATTTTGTTCCATATCAAAATCAATTAATATATTTTAAATTTTATAAAGAAATAAATAAATTTAGCCAAATTGATAATAGTGTCATTGTTTTAACAATATGTACTTAAATTACATTCATTTTTGACGCACGCATGCGTGCTTGCCCAAAAAAAATAGGAAAATTCTTATTTTAGAATGCATGGACACTTATAAAAATATTATTGTCTCGTATTGTCTCGTATTGAATACTTATGTTGGATATGTCTTACATAAAAATTCTTCAAAAAATTCGTATCACCATATCCATATTGTATAATGTTTATATCACCATATCCGTATTCGTACAATATAGTTAGTATCATATAATATAGTATATAGTTGTACTTCTTTTGTTAATTAAACATTACTCTCTCTCCGTCTCCAAGATAGTTTCACTTTCAATTTGGTTTGTCCCAAATTACAACTCCTTTTTTTTTTTTAAATTACAACTCACGCTTTTAAATTATTTTTCACACTCCTATTAACTTTATATCATATTCAATTAAGTCTTATTAATTATGTATTTTTCTATGTGAAAATTTTTAATCAAAAGTTACATTCATATGCATTCTATTTTATTTAATTTTTAATATAACAATAAATTCTCTTCCTTAGTTAAATCTTAAATGATTACCCTTAGAAAATTATGGAAAAGAATTGTATGCGTGTATGAACAAAAACAGCTATCATTTCTACTTCATAAAATTTAAAAAATTTTTTTTTCTTTTTCTGAAATTAAGGTAGTATTATTTAACTAATTTCTGAAATATTTCGGAATTGGCCTAGCCCAAAAAATATATCCAATTATTACTCTTGGATTCCCGATTACGCAGACTTATGAAAAGTTCGGCTCTTTTGTATTATTATTCAGTACTAGCCTACCACCCGTGCGATGCACGGAATGATTATAATTATACTATATTTAAAATAAATAAAAATATTATATAAAATTATTATAATTATATTATATTTAAAATAATGGAAAATTATTATCAATTATATTTTTCAGTAACCTATAACTATATGCCCCCCTGCAACCCGTGCAACACATATAATTATATTTTTTATAATATGTAATTATATGCTAGTATGCGATACACATAGTTTTATAGTTATATATATTCTAAAGTAACTAAAAATTATTAAATATGAAAATAATATTACAATTATAAAATAGTTATATTATAATTACATATATATATATATATATATATATATATATATATAGAACATCTAACTAAAAATATGTAAAATTATTATTAATAAAATTAATCAAAAAATGTATGTGAACCAAAAAACACAAAAAGATAACTAAAAACATATTACACATATTAGAATTACAATAATATGAGTATCATATTATAATAATGTTTCATTTATCTAAAATGAATATAGAACCATATGAAGTATATAAAATGAATAGAATATAACTTTAAAGTGAAATTGGTCAGATATAAAATAAAACTCAAAATTATTAGAAATTTTAGGAATATCAATTTGATAATTCTAAAACCATATATGTAATTGTGCATAAAAAACCATATAAAGTAAAAGAAGTAAAACATGAACCGTGAAAACACATCACATTCTTAAAATACATAACAATTTTGTAATATGAAAATATTATGAATAATATGATCATTTAAAAATTAATTTATAGATTTTTACATAATATAATATTTATTTTATAGATTTTACAAATTTGCAATAGTTGATCATTAAAGGTAATAATTTAGTAATAATAATAATAATCAATTATAATTTTTAATAAAACTTAAATAAGATCTCTTCCTCAATTAAAGAGTTAATACTTAATATACTCTCTAGTCTAACTTCTTTTTTGTTTTTTTGGTGCTACTCTATAGTCTAACGATATGATTGATATGATAAAATAACGTATGAATGGAATGAGCATTTTCACATTCATTTCTAAACCCTTGATTGATATAAAATATAATTAAGAATGCTCATTAGTCCTTCCCAAGATAATGTTCATTCCTTTATTCATGGTATTATCCATTACCCCAACCTTGATGGTATTAATGATTCTCAATCTATTGAGAATCAACTTATATTTTACTTTTATAAAATTATCCTCATTAAATCTAATTAAATCAAATCTTATTTTTTTATGTTCTTCATTTTTTCTTCTGTTATTTTTCGATTATCGTCTTTCCCATAAAATTTAATAAAATCTGAATTAAATCTCATTAGTCATGTGTCTTTTGGGGTTTTAAGGAAAAAATAAAAAATAGAATAAGAATGTAAAAGAATTAAGAAACTAATAATGAAAGGGGAAAAATCATAACACTATTACATGAATAAGGATAAGAGTTCTTGAGCAAGGCCCAATAATTAAAAAGTAAAAAATAAAGGTAAACTATTAGTTATAAATTTAATTAAAAAAAATTGCTACAAATAATTACAATGAATAAAAAACTTAAAAAAAATTCATAATTAATGTTATAAATTTAAAATAAAAGAGGATTATTATTATTTTTTAAATAACACAAAGAAAGAGGATTGAAAAAGGTTTTAAATAACGTAAAGAAATATTATAACATGGGTAATTTAAAAGAAAACCATTTTCTGTTGAGATTCATTAAGGAAATATTATAACGTAAAGAAAAAGGTTTTAGATATGTTGTAATACACTTTTTTCACATGGGTGAATCTATACTATTTCTTTACGTTATTTAAAACCTTTTTCAATCCTCTTTCTTTGTGTTATTTAAAAAATAATAATAATCCTCTTTTATTTTAAATTTATAACATTAATTATGAATTTTTTTTAAGTTTTTTATTCATTGTAATTATTTGTAGCAATTTTTTTTAATTAAATTTATAACTAATAGTTTACCTTTATTTTTTACTTTTTAATTATTGGGCCTTGCTCAAGAACTCTTATCCTTATTCATGCAATAGTGTTATGATTTTTCCCCTTTCATTATTAGTTTCTTAATTCTTTTACATTCTTATTCTATTTTTTATTTTTTCCTTAAAACCCCAAAAGACACATGACTAATGAGATTTAATTCAGATTTTATTAAATTTTATGGGAAAGACGATAGTCGAAAAATAACAGAAGAAAAAATGAAGAACATAAAAAAATAAGATTTGATTTAATTAGATTTAATGAGGATAATTTTATAAAAGTAAAATATAAGTTGATTCTCAATAGATTGAGAATCATTAATACCATCAAGGTTGGGGTAATGGATAATACCATGAATAAAGGAATGAACATTATCTTGGGAAGGACTAATGAGCATTCTTAATTATATTTTATATCAATCAAGGGTTTAGAAATGAATGTGAAAATGCTCATTCCATTCATACGTTATTTTATCATATCAATCATATCGTTAGACTATAGAGTAGCACCAAAAAAACAAAAAAGAAGTTAGACTAGAGAGTATATTAAGTATTAACTCTTTAATTGAGGAAGAGATCTTATTTAAGTTTTATTAAAAATTATAATTGATTATTATTATTATTACTAAATTATTACCTTTAATGATCAACTATTGCAAATTTGTAAAATCTATAAAATAAATATTATATTATGTAAAAATCTATAAATTAATTTTTAAATGATCATATTATTCATAATATTTTCATATTACAAAATTGATATGTATTTTAAGAATGTGATGTGTTTTCACGGTTCATGTTTTACTTCTTTTACTTTATATGGTTTTTTATGCACAATTACATATATGGTTTTAGAATTATCAAATTGATATTCCTAAAATTTCTAATAATTTTGAGTTTTCTTTTATATCTGACCAATTTCACTTTAAAGTTATATTCTATTCATTTTATATACTTCATATGGTTCTATATTCATTTTAGATAAATGAAACATTATTATAATATGATACTCATATTATTGTAATTCTGATATGTGTAATATGTTTTTAGTTATCTTTTTGTGTTTTTTGGTTCACATACATTTTTTGATTAATTTTATTAATAATAATTTTACATATTTTTAGTTAGATGTTTTATATATATATATATATATATATATATATATATATATATATATATATATATATATAATTATAATATAACTATTTTATAATTGTAATATTATTTTCATATTTAATAATTTTTAGTTACTTTAGAATATATATAACTATAAAACTATGTGTATCGCATACTAGCATATAATTACATATTATAAAAAATATAATTATATGTGTTGCACGGGTTGCAGGGGGGCATATAGTTATAGGTTACTGAAAAATATAATTGATAATAATTTGCCATTATTTTAAATATAATATAATTATAATAATTTTATATAATATTTTTATTTATTTTAAATATAGTATAATTATAATCATTCCGTGCATCGCACGGGTGGTAGGCTAGTTCATTAATTATTCCATGAATCAATACTAAATATATGCTATTGGTAATCAAATCTCCTAAAAATGAGCAAACGAAATTGAATTACCTAATATAGCCACCATACTCCCTCAGAATTCATGATATTTGAAATTTATTTATTGATGAATTTTAATAATTCCAAATTATTTTTAATTAAAAATATAATTAGAATGATTTTAGTTGTTTTTTTCTTTTTCGTATTTTTTAACTAATTCATAAATATCTCAAGAATCAATTCTCTATTTGTATGCAATTACAAATGTATTTAATGGATATTATTTACTATTTCCTTATTTCCTTCAATATACCATATCATTCAAATTTGGTCATGCCTATATAATCAATCTCTCCATCTCCAAATCTCCTCTCTTCAAATGCATTCATTCAGATTTATTTCTATCATTCATTTTTTTTTTTCTCATTTCTAATTCATATAAGATGTTTTAAATTATAGAGATTTGTACGCAATTTCGTAATGTTGATTGGGGGTTCAGTTAATGTATAGTGTTCATAATCTTTGTTTCTTCCTTTGATGATGTCTAAGGTTCATGATTTTTTTTCTTTGTATTTTCATGAATGGTATAATATATAAAGATGAAGTTAAAAATAACGGAGTTTCTTGAATTTCTTTTTAATTGAAATTTTTTACTTTTCATTGCCCTTTGTTCAATGATTATATTTAATTTTTTCGTTAGGAAGAATGTGAATTTATACTATATGTTGCAGATTTATATATAAATTTTTATTATTATTGTTTATTGATTAGTATTTTAGTTTCATGTTTCCGAAGATACCTCTATTTTACTAATTTTAGTGTCTTGAATTATAATATTTTTAGTTTCTTCATATTATTGTGTATATTTAATTTTCAGATTTGTTATTTGTTGATGTGATGTATATTTTTTTAATTATTAATTTATATTTGTTATATTAAATTTATGGATGTTTACCTTTCTAATAGTCAAATCTTCCTTCCTTTGTAATTTTGAATCAGCTATTTATTTAAATTATCTCAGATTTAGTTTTACTATTTTTGTATTTAGCTATGTTTGTGAATTCATCTATATGATTAATATATTTGAATATATTTGTGAATTCATCTATCTTTTATATAATATATTTTTTTCTGAAACATTTCTATTGTTTCTTTAATTTTTAGTGTTTTTTCTTTACTTTTTGTCTAGCTATTTATGGATTTATAATATTTCTTTACGTTATTTAAAACCTTTTTCAATCCTCTTTCTTTGTGTTATTTAAAAAATAATAATAATCCTCTTTTATTTTAAATTTATAACATTAATTATGAATTTTTTTTAAGTTTTTTATTCATTGTAATTATTTGTAGCAATTTTTTTTAATTAAATTTATAACTAATAGTTTACCTTTATTTTTTACTTTTTAATTATTGGGCCTTGCTCAAGAACTCTTATCCTTATTCATGCAATAGTGTTATGATTTTTCCCCTTTCATTATTAGTTTCTTAATTCTTTTACATTCTTATTCTATTTTTTATTTTTTCCTTAAAACCCCAAAAGACACATGACTAATGAGATTTAATTCAGATTTTATTAAATTTTATGGGAAAGACGATAGTCGAAAAATAACAGAAGAAAAAATGAAGAACATAAAAAAATAAGATTTGATTTAATTAGATTTAATGAGGATAATTTTATAAAAGTAAAATATAAGTTGATTCTCAATAGATTGAGAATCATTAATACCATCAAGGTTGGGGTAATGGATAATACCATGAATAAAGGAATGAACATTATCTTGGGAAGGACTAATGAGCATTCTTAATTATATTTTATATCAATCAAGGGTTTAGAAATGAATGTGAAAATGCTCATTCCATTCATACGTTATTTTATCATATCAATCATATCGTTAGACTATAGAGTAGCACCAAAAAAACAAAAAAGAAGTTAGACTAGAGAGTATATTAAGTATTAACTCTTTAATTGAGGAAGAGATCTTATTTAAGTTTTATTAAAAATTATAATTGATTATTATTATTATTACTAAATTATTACCTTTAATGATCAACTATTGCAAATTTGTAAAATCTATAAAATAAATATTATATTATGTAAAAATCTATAAATTAATTTTTAAATGATCATATTATTCATAATATTTTCATATTACAAAATTGATATGTATTTTAAGAATGTGATGTGTTTTCACGGTTCATGTTTTACTTCTTTTACTTTATATGGTTTTTTATGCACAATTACATATATGGTTTTAGAATTATCAAATTGATATTCCTAAAATTTCTAATAATTTTGAGTTTTCTTTTATATCTGACCAATTTCACTTTAAAGTTATATTCTATTCATTTTATATACTTCATATGGTTCTATATTCATTTTAGATAAATGAAACATTATTATAATATGATACTCATATTATTGTAATTCTAATATGTGTAATATGTTTTTAGTTATCTTTTTGTGTTTTTTGGTTCACATACATTTTTTGATTAATTTTATTAATAATAATTTTACATATTTTTAGTTAGATGTTCTATATATATATATATATATATATATATATATATATATATATATATATATATATATATATATATAATTATAATATAACTATTTTATAATTGTAATATTATTTTCATATTTAATAATTTTTAGTTACTTTAGAATATATATAACTATAAAACTATGTGTATCGCATACTAGCATATAATTACATATTATAAAAAATATAATTATATGTGTTGCACGGGTTGCAGGGGGGCATATAGTTATAGGTTACTGAAAAATATAATTGATAATAATTTTCCATTATTTTAAATATAATATAATTATAATAATTTTATATAATATTTTTATTTATTTTAAATATAGTATAATTATAATCATTCCGTGCATCGCACGGGTGGTAGGCTAGTATCCTTATATGTAATAAATATATACACAGGACAAAAAACACTCATCAATTTTGTGATAGAGAATGTGAGGTGAAGAAAGGAATATCTTTTATGTTATTTTGTTCCTATTCTATTTTGAATGGCCACCTATTTATTGCTAATTATTTTCTACTTTTTGTTAGATTTTGAACAATTTTGAACAACCGTCTACGTACGAGAATAAATCATGTACATTATTATTATTATTATTATTTTAAATCTATCAGAGTCCCCCACTCAATTGAGTGAGACTAATTTATCGAGGTACTATAAAAGTTTATACTCTACTTAACTTATTTCAAAAGTTAACTAATTAGTTGAAGGTTATCTTAAATTTATTAACTAGCACATGGTTTGATTTTTTTTTTTTCCCTAATATGAGAGGTTAACAAGTATTGAAGGCACTATTCATGGGAACCTTTTCGAACGTAGTTGTTTAGCTCTACAAGATTCAAGTCAAAATCTTATTTAAATAAACTCAAACCCTTATTCATTTGAGCCAACTGCACATTGCTAATTATGTAGATTAGTGCATGCATTAAAGATTGTAAAATCTCTGTTGAATGTAGTGCAACTTTCGTGGAGCGGTTTTAAATTTTCTCATTTTTTGAGGTGTATATGATTATTTCGATTAGTTATTTTACTCTTTTAAGTATCTAATATTTGATAATTATTTGTAATTGAGGGTAGATGCTTTATTTTAGGATAAAAAAAAAATTTAAACTTGAACGCATCTTGACCCAAAATCCTTGGTGATAAACCTTCCCAAATATCAGCAGATATAATTTATGGAAAATTGCAGCTATTTAAGGATTTTTTTTTTTAAACACTCACCCAGTAGAGATTTGAATCCAGCTCATTATCTTGGAGAATGATTTATCATTTAGATCAACACATATCGACAGCTATTTAAGGATATTTTGTTAAAATTAGACGCCACTTTGATCATTTATCGAAAATAGTAACGAGGACTCGAATGCCTCCTTCTTAATTAAATGTCAAGAAGTTGAGTCTCCGTTTTAGATAAGAAAACAGCTCTAAATCTCCCGATTGATTAGCTAGTTAGCCTAATTTTTAAGAGATTTATAATTCATCGAGAGTATCAATCGCCTTATAAAATTTCTAGTCCAGACAAAATAAATAAATAAAATTGATGGACTAGTCATTATAGTTGATGCTAACTAGATCGGATGTAAAACACGAAAAACCAAATGATATATCATAGAATCTCGTAAAATGGTAAAAAAGACACCCCAATCCAAGGTAGGAAATGTCTTCAAGCTGAGCGAGCACTTACAAAAAATTTATATTATACCTTATGAGACTTTTTCCAAAATAATATATTTTTTATTCCGATTTAATAAAATAATACTGCTTTGGGAGACTTTAAAATTTTACCACAAGTCGCGGCAGATATCCGCGACTCCTATTATTTTAATATTATTTATGTCTGAGTCGTGGAGATCTACCACGACTTCAATTTTTTATATTATTTTAATCGGAGTCGTGGAGCTCTCCAACGACTCTAGATTTTTTTTTAATTTTTTATTAGGAGTGCGCCTGAGACCCGCGACTCCAATTAAAATAATATATATATTTTTTTAAGTGGTCCAGATCTGGATCTTCTGTATTATCAATTAATTTACATATTGAAAAAACGAAAATAATACAAGCTATATTTATTGATACTACCTTATGGCCTTTATTCCTCCTCAAGTTTATGTTGTGTATTACATTGTCATTATGAAATAGATACGATATAGATGATTGTGAAGTGACCACGAAACGTTTACTTTAATAATTGAAAAATGTGACATCTCAATACAATGCAGAAATGAATAAAACTGAATATGACTACAACACAAAGTCTTCTTGAGTTATGAAGTGACAACATAACATTTGCTTAAAACATAAAATACACCAAACAATTATCATCTATCTTAGTTGAGATGGACCCGGCTGGTCCATTTCATTCGGTATTCGTGTTGTTCTATCTCTGCCTTGTCACCTTCTCTTTTTCATTGTTGGGTTGTGAACAAGCTCAAAACCTACAGATGGCCAATATTCTTTTGACCAAATAGGATGAAGTGATCAATCTCATAATACCATGTGTATTGGGAAACAAGTTCATTGATATGTCTACAGACTTGGACAGCATGTGCGCAGGGAATTCCTAATTTTTTCCAAGATCCACAATTGCATTCCCTCGAGCTCAATATGACAGAAAATCGGGACACACGGCCTTATTCGTCTATGTTCATGACATTGGCCGATAAATCATCATGGTTGACCATGTGCACAATATTTGAGGCAGCATGCATAGCATTTTCCCTGTAGATACTATCCGCGTATGGTTTGAAGGCACATCCATCTGCTATTAATTGTCTTGTCAATTGTAACTCATCGTTGAAATTAGAAGTAATCTTAATGTACGTCATCTCAACAATTGAACAAATTGGCAGACGTCTGGCTCCTTTGAGCACACCGTTAAATACCTCGACATGATTTGTGGTAGTCGTTCCAAATCGACGGCCTCCATCATGCGCCAAAGTCCATTTTTTTAGCTCTATACTCGCAAGATAATCAGCAGCCTCGGCACTTATGGACTGAATACGATTGAAAGCCTACTGGAACGAAACTTCATCGACTGCTACACCGGCAACCTAGCAAAGATCTTTCAGTTGTGGCTTTTTAAATATGGAATTGATATTGGAACACAAGTGCCTCAAGCAGTAGTGGTGACATCCTTGGTCACCGTTAAATGACCCGTACCCTTTAGTGACGGCCCTAATTATACCTTTATTACGATATGAAATTATGGTCACAAAACCGTGGGAGTCTCCTATGATATGCATGCGCAATAAGTTCAAAAACCATCCCCACGAACTAGTAGACTCCTCATCTACCAAAGCAAACACAAGAGGAAGAATGGTTTGATTGCCATCGACACGAACTGCAATCATGAGCTTATGTTTGTACTTGGTGTACAAGTGGGTAGCATCAACGCAGATGACCGGCCGACAATGTTTGAACCCTTCAATGCAAGGTCTAAAAGCCCGAAAAAATAGATGTATCATCTCTACTCCAGGCTTACCTCCTCCACGCGGGTAGTGTTGCCACTCCACTATGGTCCCTACATGTCAATCAATATAGTAACGTAGATTATAGTTTAGTAGAAACTCATAGTAAATCATAAACAAATGGGACATGGAATTTGGGTGATAACACGCTGAATTTCCTATTTTTTGTATGCTTGGGATTGCACTTTAGAGCCTATTTTATGTATATATTGGCGCCTTTGATTAGTTTTCATGTTTTCGAAGTGTAGGGGGCCTTGGAGATATTTTTGGACTAAGTGTTGTTGAATATGGAAAGAATTTAAATTGGGAAGTCTGGAGCTTAGGATAATCAAGTGTGCATGCATGAGAAAGAGGGGACGTTGCTGGATGTGATTGGATTTGGGCCGAATTTAATTGGGCTTCATGTGTACTGGGCGTGGAAGCTGACTTTGGTGGCTATGTGTTCGAGTGATTGGGTCTGCTAGTGGAGAATTAATGCAGATTGGGAGAACTAATCTTGTGGCAGACTTAGTTGCTATTGGGCCGAGAATTTTAATTGAATGATGGAATTAATTAAGGCCCGCTGGATTTGGTTGTTGGCTTATTTTCTTTGTTTAGTCTTGGGCGCTAAGTTGCACGAGAGAAGAGGAGTCTGATTTGGACTAGGTTTGCATGCATGAAGGCTCTATATATTCACGTCTCTGGGCAGCAGTTTTACACAACTTTCCTCACTCAACTTCGAGCAGTTGCTGGATGGGATTACGGACGAGAGAGCTTGAAGATTCTTCCGAGAGCAAAACTTTCCTCCCTTCTTAGTTAGCTTATGTCTTTATTTTATTTCCTGCTTTCGAACACCATGTTTATGAATAACTAATTTCATAATACTTAACTAAGAATTTACAATTTATGCTTTTGACATCGTGAGACCTAATTGGCTTTTATAGTTCAGTTTTTAATTCAAGTATTTATTAACTCTCCGTGTGTCGTGATTATTGTGATTTGTTTGCTTAGTTGATTAGGGCACAATTTTCTAAGTAAATGATTGCATATTTCTATTCTTGATTGCATGAAGTATACATAGTGCTTGATAGATAATTAGTGGTGCATTACTGATAGGAAATCGTAAAGTCGAATCTGATTCACTAAGGGAGTTAATAATCGAATTTGAATCTTGCACGTGTCGTGACTAGGTTAATTTGGGCTAGTGTTTTCTTAATTCTTAATGTTGTTGATTCATTGAATCCTGTCGAGTGTCTCTAGGGGTTGTGGATTGATTAGGGAATAACTATCAAGTGTCTCTGGGTTATTCTATTATTTAAGAGAAAACGAGGCGGAGTCGAGTGTCTCTATCTGCTATAGCTAGTCTACTTGAATGATTGAATTTATTTTTGCGTCTATGATCGATGTCCTAAACCGAATTGTGATTCCTAACTTGTTATTGTTTTCCCACTGATTTATCAAAACCCAACTTTAAAGCGTTTGATTGTTTTTTTCTTTAATTTATTTAATTGTTAATTAGTTAATCAGTTTAGTGAATCTTAAAACCCTGGATTTTTATTCGTTAATTTTAGTGAATTTTTTTGTGATTAATTAGGATTATCTTCAACCAATCTCTGTGGATTCGATCCGTTTACACTATACTTAGTTTTAGCTGTGAATCGGATTACTATTTATTTGATAATTTTGACATTTGTCATTGGGGTTTACCTGGGTTCCATTTTGAAGTACGAACATGAAATTTGAAAGGCTGCAGACCGAGCTTTCCCAAGTACCGTACAAGTGCTCCTTAGCACGTCTAAGACTGTAGTATACCTTTGAATACCCAATTTTATATCTGCAGAAGTCCTTCACGGTCTGCTGGACATCGGCTACAGAGTACGTGTAATTACTCTGAACGTGGCCCAACAACAACCCAACAAAAAAATTCGTATCCAAATTGTCATGATTCTTACGGATGTAGTTGTCACTACAGGTATGATCCTCGGTATATACATTTATCGCCCAAGTTTGATATATCTTTTTAAATTGGACGCGCAACGCCCATGGGCAGCCTGTTGCCTCACGGTGCAAGCATAAAACCTTCCATATGTTGGTTCACTATTTTTTACAAAAAACTCTCGCTTCGCCCACCGAATCGAGTAGTCTTTGACGGAGGCTTGAGCATGTTTTTTTCTTTGAAATGTCATCCCAGCAGCCAATCTACCAACATTGGGATCGTAAAACTAACTCCATTTATATGATTGCAAGTCCATCGAATCAACATACATTTCAGATGCTGTGGCGGAGTAGAAAAGGTAAGCTTCATGGAGTTGTGGATTCATACCTTCGGTGTGGTGCTACGCCAACACATCCTCAGTGGTGGTAACCTCTTCGGTGTCATTGGCGTTGGCATTCGGCCTATCGTCATCTATCTCCAAATCCGACAGCACATCGTCCTGTACTTCCGTAGCCTCTGGTTCCACGTAATCCTCGCCATGGTGGCTTTGTTGGAATGAGGGATTTGGATCATTAATAGCAAATGTTGCGAAACCCCTGGTGACAGAAGACATATCCTGGCTTAGCAAATCCATAAAGTTCCGCATGTCTTCGCTCCACTGAGCATCAATGGATTGTTGTGTGGGGATGGGTTCAACAACAACAAAAACCCTAAACGATTCTAGTTGGGCCCTCGAATTCGTGTAACACCCTAATATTCGATTTTCATTTATTTCAACGACTATTTGCAGTGGTATCGGGAATCTAAGGATATAGAATGACGAGAACAAGTGAATAGTGTATTCGTTTCAATTCAAGCCAATTAGGGCATGAACTTGCTCTAGTAGACAATCAAATGAGAATGATCATGAAATTCTTGTTGTAGCTACAAGTGGTAGATCATAAGAAACACAATGGTTGGACACGGTGTAATTTCCACCATAGAAAATAACTAACGCAATTGACTCCATTATAGGTGAGAGAACTTAACAAAATAGGTTGTAACAAATTCGCTGAAATATTACACCACACAGGATGTGTCCCGGCAGGTTAATGAGGTCAATTCTTCCCTTTTTGATGAAATTAAAAGTATGATAACTGGTTTGGCCTCTAACCTTACTACAGGTAGTCCTCAAGTAGCAATGGTTTGTCAGTTGTGCTCAAGTACCTTACACCCCACTGATGCATGTCCCTCTCTTCAAGAGGGCACATTGGAGAATGTTAATGCTGCGGGGTACCAACAACAGAACTATAATTCATACTCAAACACCTATAATCCTGCTTGGAAAAATCACCCTAGTCTGAGCTATGCCCCTAAACCCCAACCACCGGATTTCCAAAACTTCGTACCAAGACCTCAGCAGCCTCAACAACAAAACCCACCTCTCAACCCACAAGCACTCCGGTCTAATAACAACGAATCGACCGTTCAGAATATAGGATCCACGGTGCAGAATTTAGGTTCCTCAGTTAAGAATTTGGAAACCCAACTGGGTCAGATTGCTGCTGCGTTGAGTAGGATTGAGAATCAAGGGAAATTGCCGTCATAAACGGAAGATCCTAGGCAGAATGTTAGTGTAATTACACTCAGAAGTGGAAAGGAGCTTCTGCCACCACTGGAGAAGGAACAGGAACGAAAAAATGGGTCTGTTGATGATCGGACAGAAGGTACTACTACAAGGTATAACTCTACCTTAGACCCAAACCACAATAGCGAAGCGGAGATTGTCGTACAGCCTAAACCCGTGGTGATCCTAGCCCTATTCCCTCAATGTCTGGTAGAAACGAAGAAACAGAAGGAAGAAAAGAACATTCTAGAGACGTTTCAAAAAGTTAAGGTAAACATACCATTGTTGGACGCGATCCAACAGATTCCCAGATATGCTAGATTCCTCAAGGAGCTCTGTACCAACAAGAGAAAGTTGAAAGGTAACAAAAAGGTAAGTGTGAGGGCAAACGTGTCTGCTGTTTTACAAAAGAAACTCCCCCCTAATTGCCGTGATCAAGGTATGTTTTCAATACCGTGCAAAATTGGCAATTTGGGAATTAAAAAAGATATGTGTGATTTAGGTACATCTATTAATGTTATGCCACTATCTGTTTATAATGCACTCAATCTTGGCCCCTTGAAAGGTACAAGTGTCATCATACAACTGGCGGGCCATTCTATCGTATATCCGGAGGGTGTTCTAGAAGATGCCCAAGTTCAGATCAATGATTTAGCTTTCCCAGCTGATTTCTTCGTATTAGACATGGAGGACAGTAATTCTGAGAAATCCTCTGATATCCTTTTGGGTCACCCATTTTTGAGCACTGCTAGGGCTAAGATAGATGTTCATGATGGTTTACTAACTCTTGAGTTTGATGGTGACATGGCTAAATTTAATGTGTATGATGCTATGAAAAGGCCTGATGAACTTTCTAGAGTGTTTAGCATTGATGTAGTTGATGATTTAACTGAGAAAGTGTTTGAGTTGGATAATTTAGAGGCCTTGGATTATGCTCTTTGTCAGAGTCTTAGCACTAAGGAATTACGTGATTTTGTAAGAGAGTTTGAACTACCTAATGAACTCTTTGATGTAGTGCATGAATTAGACGTTTCAAATCATTTTGTCGGTAGTTTGTCAAATCTTGAATTGCCTGTCTCACAATCTAAATTGCTTCCTTCAATTGTGTAGGCACCCGAACTGGAACTTAAAACATTGCCAGACCAACTCAAGTATGCCTTTTTAGGTGCAAAGGAGAACCTACCCGTGATACTCTCCAATACACTAAGTCCGTTGGAAGAAGAAAATTAATTAGGGTGCTTAGGGAGTTCAAGGAGGCAATCGGTTGGACCAAAGCCGCCATCAAGGGGATAAGTCAATCAACCTGCATGTACAAGATAATCCTAATGATGCAAAACCGAAATGACAAGCTCATCGCCGGCTTAACCCACCAATGATGGAAGTCGTTAAAAAGGAGATATTAAAACTTTTAGACGCAGGTGTGATATTTCCAGTTTCAAACAGCGAGTGGGTAAGCCCGATTTAGGTAGTTCCAAAGAAAACATGCATCACGGTTATTGATAAAAACGAAGGTGATATGGTGCCCACCCGCGTTCAAAATGGGTGGAGGGTTTGTATGGACTATAGAGGCTTAAATTCTTTAACTAAAAGGATCACTGTCCCATCCCTTTTATTAACCAAATGTTAGAACGTTTAGCCGGTAAATCTCACTATTGTTGTCTTAATAGCTATTCAGGTTTCTACCAAATTCCCGTAGCTCCCGAGGATCAAAGTACAACCACCTTCACTTGCCAATTTGGAACTTTCGTGTTTAGGAGGATGTCGTTCGGACTCTGCAATGCTCCGGTGACTTTTCAGCGATGTATGGTGAGCATATTCTCTGATTTTATCGAGTAAATAATTGAGGTTTTCATGGACGACTTTACAGTTTACGGTAATTCCTTTGATAAATGTCTTGGAAATTTGGCTAAGGTTTTGAAAAGATGTTCTGAACATAATTTGCTCTTAAGCTTTGAAAAATGCCATTTTATGGTAGATAAGGGAATTATTCTTGGTCATGTGGTTTCTCATAAGGGAATAGAGGTTGATAAATCGAAAATAGATCTTGTGAAATCCTTGCCTTATCCGGTAAGTGTACGGGAGATTCAATCTTTTCTTGGCCATGTAGGATTTCTCAAAGATCACTAGACCTCTCTGTAAGCTCTTGCAAAAGGATGTGGAATTCGATTTTAATGAGGAATGCAAGGAAGCTTTCAATGTGTTGAAAGAAAAGCTGGCTTCCACACCAATTATGCAACCACCGAATTGGAACTAACTCTTTGAGATCATGTGTGACGCAAGTGACTACGCGGTTGGAGCTATTTTGGGTCAACGAATTGACAAAAACCCACATGTCATTTATTATGCATCCAAGATGCTTGATAACGCGCAGATCAACTACACCACTACGGAAAAAGAACTCTTATCCATTGTCTTTGCTTTAGATAAATTTTGATCATATCTTCTGGGTACTAAAGTGGTTGTTTTCTCTGATCATGCAGCGTTGAAGTTCCTGTTGACGAAGAAGGATGCAAAGCCACGGCTGATCCGTTGGATTTTACTCCTTCAAGAGTTTGATCTTGAAATTCGCGATAAGAAAGGCTCTGAAAATCTCATCGCTGACCATCTGAGCAGAATTCCAGGAGAAGTCACAGGTTCAAGGCCAATACGTGATGAGTTTCCTGACGAACAACTTTTTGCAGCGTATGACCGTAAGGTACGACCATCTCTTACAACCCCACCCTGGTATGCGGACATCGCTAATTACTTAGCATCAGGTATACTGCCTAACACTCGATCTCACGCTGAAAAGGATAAGATAAAAAGTGATGCAAAGTATTTTATTTGGAATGATCCCTTTTTGTGGAAAATTTGTTTAGACCAAATTATTAGGCGTAGTGTTTCTGAGAGTGAGTTTGAGTCAATTCTGAAATTTAGTCACTCTTATGCATGTGGGGGTCATTTTGGGTCAAAACGGACAGCTTTAAAAGTCCTTGAATGTGGTTTCTTTTGGCCTACCTTATTTTGAGATGCATTCTTATTCTGTAAAAGCTGTGAGAATTGTCAGAAAACGGGTAACATAGGCCCTAAAAATCAAATGCCATTAAACCCTATTCAACCTTGCGAAATTTTTGATGTTTAGGGCATTGATTTTATAGGGCCGTTCCCTTCGTCTTTTGGCAATACTTATATACTTTTAGCCATTGACTATGTTTCTAAATGGGTGGAGGTTAAGGCCATCCGGACTAATGATTCAAAAGTGGTTGTAGAATTCGTCAAGTCTAACATCTTCTCTAGGTTTGGAACACCTCGCACTATCATTAGTGATCGAGTTACACACTTTTGCAATCGGTTGGTGGAATCACTTTTGGCCAAGTATCATGTCACACACCGAACTTCTACGACTTATCACCCTCAGACGAATGGACAAGCTGAGATATCTAATAGGGAGATTAAGTCTATCCTGGAGAAGACGGTAAACCCGAACAGGAAGGATTGGAGTCAGAGATTAAATGACGCCTTATGGGCGTATCGAACTGTGTATAAGACGCCATTGGGGATGTCTCCCTTTTGAGTTGTCTATGGCAAGGCCTGCCATCTTCCCGTTGAGTTGGAACATAGGGCCTTTTGGGCTATCAAAGTTTGTAATATGCAAATGGATGCAGCGGGACAAAAACGAAAACTCCAACTTCAAGAGTTGGAACAAATCGGAATGATGCATATGAGAACTCCATAATTTATAAATCTAAGACTAATAAATTTCATGATATGATGATTTCTAGAAAAAATTTCTTATTAGGTCAGAAGGTCTTACTTTTTAATTCTCGTTTGCGTCTCTTTCTAGGCAAGCTGAAGTCTCGGTGGACAGGTCCCTTCATGGTCACAAACATTGCTGCACATGGAGCAATTGAGATCAGAGATATGAAGAATGGAAATATTTTAAAAGTAAACGGGCATCGGCTGAGACCTTTCTATGAGTTTTCTCAGCTGTCTGAAATTGAGGAAATTCGTCTGGAGGCCCCACCTCCAGCTGCTTAATCACTTCTGAAACGCCTAATCGAGTCCAAGACAATAAACAAGGGCGCTCTTAGGAGGCAACCCAATTTGTGACGATTCAGGCATAGCCTTAGTCCCCGTTTTCTTGTATTTATTTACCTTTTCCTTAATTTCTTTGTTCTGCTCTCGTGTTGATTGAGCTCTCGTATTTTGTAGGTTTGCATTTACTGATTGGAATTCAGATTTGTGCAGAAAAGTGATTGGAGATTTGGTCATACCCAGAAACCATACAATATTTATTTTAGGTGGAAAATACCTTATTTTTAAAAATAAAAAGACCCACCTACATAATACCCTAACCTCCAGCCATTCCGTGGACCTCACCGTACCTGTAAACAGCAACCCGATGCTTGCCCCAGTAACCAGCTAACCTACCTGAATTCCTGACCCGCTTACCGCCCCGAATTTTAACCGACTCATCCCCATTCCCTTTTACCAAACCCTAACCCTAATTCACATTCACTTTCACTTTCACCCTTCACCAATTTACAGAGCCACAACCATCTTTACTGCGGCCAAGTATTGCCACCATCCGCCACCGTCTGACCACCTTCAAGCCACCGTCACATCACTTTCACCATGCCCACAATCACCAGTCCACGGAAACTTAGCACCCCGCCTTCCCAACCACAAAACCCTATTCTTTCGCCCTCCGCCCCTCAAGAAGGCACCACCGCCGCTGATGCCTTTCCCATTATCCGTACAGCGGCCATTCTAGACCGATTTCTGATGGTGAGGGCAAACGCATGCAAAGCCGCCGCGACTCAGACGGAATCCTCCATGCCATCGTCAGATTCCGCCACATGCGCCACCACTGAAACCCAAACCACCGCGTCGTCTCCACTCACGGCTGCAGAAAGAAAGGCCAAACGCTATCGAGACAACATTGCCACCGCTTCCGTGGTGATTCCGGTGCCTATCCCCCAGAAATTCCAGCCGCCACCATTTGAGATCCGACGATCAAGTGGGATCCGAGACGCTGCCGTCCGGCACGCACCACCACAGCCTCCGATCTTTATTGACCTGAGCCACCTCTCCTCCAAAAAGTCGAGACGCCGCAATCTATTTACCCATGAGTCTGTCTCTGTTCGCCGCCTACCACCACAACGCCGCCTTCTAACGTGGTGGAGACACCACCTGCCACTTTATCTCCATCTCCACCACCGGTCATCTCAAAAGATGGTGCACAAACTGACTTAGAAGCCATCCCCTGCCCCCACCGATTTCGGTATTTACAGAAGCAGGTCCTTCTGAACCCTTATCTTCCCCTGCTAGTTCCCCACACACACCAACCTCCCTTTCTGGAGAACAGATTTTCCCCAATTCCGGTTCTGATCCGGAATTCACTTTTGAGGGAGAGGTTCCGCCATGTCCCAAGCCCCTGAGATGAGTTTCTACACGTTCGCGATTGGGATACCCTATCCAGCGCACTGTCCCCCTCCCAGTTGATGATTCAGATGATTTAGCGGATTCAGAGGAAAACGCCCCCACTGGTCGGAAGAAGCGCAGATTCAATGCCCAAACCACCAACATCGTTGCATGTAAATTTCCAGACTTTGCTGCTTTATGTAAACTTGGATTATATGAAGATGCCTATGAGTATATGTGTTCTATGGGGTGGTATGACTTTTTTGTGTTGGATGATCCCATTTATGTGGAGTTAGTTCGAGAATTTTATCATACTTTTCGTTTTCGGACACCGAAGGACTTTAACCTGGACATGCCTTGTATCAGCTTTTCCTTAATGGGTGCTCACTTTCACATGTCTATTAATGAGTTTAATATTGCTATCCGTTTGTGCCTGCCATATATTTGAGTAGTGAGGAATATTTGCACATGGTGTCTGATTTTAAAAATGAACCTGACTTTGTTGATAGTGATGTTTTTTAGGGAACTTTCTGTTAGGGGTGCACCTGTATATAATTCCAAAACTTCCAAAGACTATGATTTAATTGACCCCACTTTAAGACTTTTGCACATATTTATTTCCTCCACTTTTTGCAACCGAACAAATGGCCTAGGAGTCATTACTAAAACTGAGCTGTTCTTTTTGTGGGGTATGATACAAAAAAAGAAAGTCAATTTGGTTCTTTGGTTGGCTATTGCTTTTCGGGATGTTAGACGTGGCTACCGGGATTTGAGTTTAGGACATGTTATCACGCACATTGCACGCTGCTTAGATTTAATTGATCGTGATATGAATGATTTGACTGTTGCATGTAGCATGTCTCGTCTTGACTTGTTTAGTTTGGATAAAATGGGCATGCTTGTTAAAATCGATGAAGGGTATTTTATTTCCTGTGTAGGTGTCAGGCCCGAACATGTCCCACGCGTATTCCCTAAGAAAAATAGACCTCCTGTTGAGCAGCAGCCCCGTACGGCTGATCGAGACTTGCGAACACGATTGGAGCAAGTCGAACGCGAACTAGTAGAGCTCCGGGAGAGTACCAACCGTAAACTGGACATCATCCTTGCTTCTATTGGTCATTCACAACCCCCCCCCCCCCCCCACACCGTCGTGCCCCCGCGCTTTCAGGGAAGTCCTCGTTTAAATTTTGTCAAAATGCCTAAGGTACTATGCATATTTAAGTGTGGGGAGGGGGGGATACGAGCCGAGCTCACTTTGTAGGCTCTTTTTTGTGTTTATGGCTGACTTTTTGGGCTGTCTTTGGGTGGTAATTTGATAGATTTTCCTTGTATTTACTGCTATTCATTTTTATGATTTTGTGCAGTTTATATTTTTGATGATAGGTTGATTTTTAGTCACTGTTTACATGCCATTTAGGGGGACAATACGACCGATAGCTTAGGGCAGTTGAGGGGGTTGATTTTTGCTTGAAATAACTTGTTAAATTCACTTGAATTTGAGGATGTTAGAAGTGTGAATAAATTGTTTCCATTTTGAATGTGTTTGCTTAAGCTTGAGCTTTGAATTTTTGCTAGAACTTATTAGGTGACTGAATACGTGAAGGATTGTGTGAAATTTAGTTAATTAGTATGACTTCATGCCTTCATTTCTTGCGCACTAATTGAATAATTTATGAACTTTGCTTAGAAGAGTTAGTTGTGTTTTTCAATAAAGGTCTGAAAATTGATTAGAATACACTTTAACTCCCTTCGAGGCGAAATAGATTGGTTGACGAATGATTCGGGAGATGACTTAGGCATTCTTGTCGGTGTTTTTGGACTTTTATTGATTTTCACTATATAACATTGCCCGATTGACCCCGCTGACCCTTAGTATTGAGCAAATTTCCTTCTTAGCCACGTTACAAGTCAAAGCACAATACAATTCCTACCCTTATCTTTTTTACTTTGCTTACGCATTTTCTGTTTGGGATTGTATTGAGAGATTGTCTAGACTTCCTTGCCATTGAATTGAAGTGTGAGAGTTCATCTATGATTGAAAGAAAGAATTGAGAAGTGATGAAACAAAGAAGAACTGAATTGATGAGAAAAAAAAAACAAAAAAACAAAAAGCAAGTGTGAAACAAAAAAAAAAAAAAAAAAAAGAAAAGAAAAAAAAGAAGAGAATTTGTGCCTTGTTGAAAATCCAATGATGGGTAGTGAAATAGTTATGAAAAGGAGAGTATTTTGGGAAGTATAAAAAGGGGAAACACTTGGGATTATTTAAAAAATGCATAAGCTTGGTGTTGGCCTTTGATTTACTTTTTCCTACCTCGACCCAAGCCTACGTTACAAGCTCAAAAGACCTTTCGATCCTGAGTTATGAGTTGATCAAATTAGTGTAGATTGGAGTGACGAGTGTGCTCAAAGTTGATGATTGGTTCTTATGCGAAAAATACCAACTTATTTACCTAATCTTTGTACATCTTTTGGTTCAATTCACACCACACACGAGGGCATGATTTTTTGTACTAATTGATTGAATTTTATATGATTAAGTAATGTGTTTAATTGCTAGATTTGTCTAGGCGAAATTTCGAGGTTTGTTTTAGTGAGTATGTTTGATGGGAATGATGTTTCATTATTTTTATTTCCCTCGAGAACGAGTGAATGGATAAGTGTGGGGAAATTTGATAATGCGCTGAATTTCCTATTTTTCGTATGCTCGGCATTGCACTTTAGAGCCTATTTTGTGTATATATTGGTGCCTTTGATTAGTTTTCGTCTTTTCGAAGTACAGGGGGACCTTTGAGATATTTTTGGACTAAGTGTTGTTGAATATGGCAAGAATTTAACTTGGAAAGTCTAGAGCTTAGGATAATCACGTGTGCATGCATGAGAAAGAGGGGACGTTGCTGGATGTGATTGGATTTGGGCCGAATTTAATTGGGCTTCGTGTATGCTGGGTGTGGAAACTGACTTTGGTGGCTATCTGTTCAAGTGATTGGATCTGCTAGTAGAGAATTAATGCAAATTGGAAGAACTAATCTTATGGCAGGCTTAGTTGCTATTGGGCCGAGAATTTTAATTGAATGATGGAATTAATTAAGGCCCGCTGGATTTGGTTGTTGGCTTATTTTCTTTGGTTAGTCTTGGGCGCTACGTTGCACGAAAGAAGAGGAGTCCGATTTGGACTAGGTTTGCATGCATTAAAGCTCTATATATTCACGTCTTTGGGCAGCAGTTTTACACAACTTTCCTCACTCAACTTCGAGCTGCTGCTGGACGGGGCGAGAGAGCTTGAAGATTCTTCCGAGAGCAAAACTTTGCTCCCCTCTTAGTTAGCTTATGTCTTTATTTTATTTCCTGCTTTCGAACACCATGTCTATGAACAACTAATTTTATAATACTTAGCTGGAAATTCACAATTTATGTTCTTGACATCGTGAGACCTAATTGGCTTTTATAATTCAGTTTTTAATTCAAGTATTTATTAACTCTCCGTTTTTGGTGATTATTGTGATTTGTCTACTTAGTTGATTAGGGCCCAATTTTCTAAGTAAATGATTGCATATTGCTATTCTTGATTGCATGAAGTATACGTAGTGCTTGATAGATAATTAGTGGTGCATTAGTGATAGGAAGTCGTAAAGTCGAATCTGATTCACTAAGGGAGTTAATAATCGAATTTGAATCTTGCACGTGTCGCGACTAGGTTAATTTGGGCTAGTGTTTTCTTAATTCTTAATGTTGTTGATTCATTGAATCCTGTCGAGTGTCTCTAGGGGCTGTGAATTGATTAGGGAATAACTGTCGAGTGTCTCTAGGTTATTATATTATTTTAGAGAAAACGAGGCGGAGTCGAGTGTCTCTATCTGCTATAGCTAGCCTACTTGAATGATTGAATTTATTTTTGCGTCTATGATCGACGTCCTTACCTGAATTGTGATTCCTAGCTAGGTATTGTTTTC
The DNA here is from genome assembly GCA_037501455.1 of Lantana camara. Lineage (NCBI taxonomy): Eukaryota > Viridiplantae > Streptophyta > Magnoliopsida > Lamiales > Verbenaceae > Lantana > Lantana camara. The sequence goes on along the minus strand of CM074857.1, from coordinate 59,264,579 downwards.
CCACTGATTTGTAAAAACCCAACTTTACAGCGTTTGATTGTTTTTTTCTCTAATTTATTTAATTGTTAATTAGTTAATTAGTTTAGTAAATCTTAAAACCCCCCGATTTCTACTCGTTAATTTTAGTGAATTCTTTTGTTATTAATTAGGATTATCTTCCCCCAATCTCTGTGGATTCGACTCGTTTGCACTATACTTAGTTTTAGCTCTGAATCGGATTACTATTTATTTTGACAATTTCGAGATTTGTCATTGGGGTTTACCTGGGTTCCATTTTTTAAGTGCGGACATGAAATTTGGAAGGCTGCAGACCGAGCTTTCCCAAGTACCGTACAAGTGCTCCTTAGCACGTCTAAGACTGTGGTATGCCTTTGAATACCCAATTTTGTATCTGCAGAAGTCCTTCACGGTCTACTGGACATCGGCTACAGAGTACGTGTAATTAGTCTGAACGAGGCCCAACAACAACCCAACAATAAAATTTGTATCCAAATGTCATGATCCTTACGGATGTAGTCGTCACTACAGGTATGATCCCCGATATATACACTTATCGCCCAAGTTTGATATATCATTTTAAATTGCACGCGCAACGCCCATGGGCAGCCTGTTGCCTCACGGTACATGCATAAAACCTTCCAGAATGTTGGTTCACTATTTTTTACAAAAAGCTCTCGCTTCGCCCACCGAATCTAGTAGTCTTTAACGGAGGCTTGAGCATGTTTTTTTTGTTTGAAATGTCATCCCAACAATCAATCTACCAACATTGGGATAGTAAAACTAACCCCATTTACATGATGGTAAGTCCATCAAATCGGCATACATTTCAGATGCTGTGGCGGAGTAGAAAGGGTAAGCTTCGTGGAGTTATGGATTCATACCTTCGGTGTGGTACTGCGCCAACACATCGTTAGTAGTAGCAACCTCTTCGGTGTCGTTGGCGTTGGCATTCGACCCATCGTCATCTATCTCCAAATCCAACAGCACATCGTCCTGTACTTCCGTAGCCTCTGGTTCCACGTAATCCTTGCCATGGTGGCTTTGTTGGAATGAAGGATTTGGATCATTAATAGCAAATGTTGCGAAACCCCTGGTGACAGAAGACATATCCTGGCTTAGCAAATCCATAAAGTTCCGCATGTCTTCGCTCCACTGAGCATCAATGGATTGTTGTATGGGGATGGGTTCAACAACAACAAAAACCTTAAACAATTCTAGCTGGGCCTCCGAATTTGTGTGACACCCCAATATTCGATTGTCATTTATTTCAACGGCTGTTTGCAGTGGTATCGGGAATCTAGAGATATAGAATGGCGAGAACAATTGAATGGTGTATTAGTTTCAATCCAACCCAATTAAGGCATGAACTTGCTCCGGTAGACCATCAAACGAGAGAGATCGTGAAATTCTTGTTGTAGCTACTGGTGGTAGATCATAAGAAACACAATGGTTGGACACGGTGTAATTTCCACCATAGAAAATAACTAACTCAATCGACTCCATTATATGTGAGAGAACTTAACAAAATAGGTTGTAACAAATTGGGTGGAAGAAAAGCTCAAAAAATTGTTTGGTTTGTAAGGTTTGGATTGAATGCAATGAGAACGAATTACCCAAGTTTAAATATATGCGTTCGCTTCAATAATGCATACCATCAATAATGCATTCCGCAAAAATGCTCCAATATCAATGCATTCACTGTAGCACGTGATGGAAAGGTAATATCAATGCTATAGTATTGACAAGACCCTTCAGTCACGCAGCACAACCAAAAAGCAGGACTAATGGACTACCCAACAATAATGCACTTCAGTCCATAATGCACATTTACAACAATACACTTCAATATTGGGTTACAGGAAAAATTATTGTGCCAGCACAATGTCATATATCATTACTGCAAATATTTATAGATATGTCAAATAAAATTACTAATACTTGTGATGTCCTAAATGACCTCCGGTACCACAATCCCATGCCCGCGGAACTCTTTCGCTCCTCCGACGTGGAGGTCTCACAGCAGCTTCTTCACATTCCGGTAAAGAGAATGGGACTGGAGATGATCCGAACTGAGGCAGGTACTGAATACTTGGTTAGTTGAACGATATCACTTGAGCAGTACTAGCAACACTGTCAGATGATGAATAATACGGGGTATTTGGTGTGTAATGAGGCTGGCTAGATGTCCCCGTTCCATCGAACGTCGGCTGTACGAAGGAGCATAAGATGAATGAGGGTTGTTGTCCCATTGCTCAAATGACGGTGGGATTGGGAGTACTCGACCATTTGAAAGTTCCCTTACACCAAAAGACATTCGTTGTGCTCCCCGGCTAGGCCTAACGGAAGAGATACATATCCATGCCCACATCTGTAAGATGATTTTCAATAATTATTAGACCCAACATAATTTTAAAAAAATAATTATGCCCAACATATTAAATAAAAAAAAAATAATAATAACGACAAATTACCTGTAAGAGTTGCAAAGCTCCACCGATATTCTGATTATGGTTGCAGCTGTTGCTCGCTCCACATAATTCACGATACAAAAACGCTATATGTCTTAGATATATTAGAGAAACCTTATTTCCACTAGTGTCCGGGAACATGTATGCTCCCATTAGCAGTAACACTGCACATCTAGCTTGTTGCAATATCTCCTCCACAAGGCTATCTTCATCGAGCTGATTCTCCACTATGTGTCTTCTTATGGCTATCATTTTAATGCGTGATCCTGTGAGATCATCACCGTATGGCAAAAATCCTAACATATCGCCACAACAATCCCTCCAAGACTGATACGGTTCCGGAAGTGCATCTATTCCAATTATTGGTTCACCACGAATTGGAAGCCCCCAGAGCACAACCACATCCTCCAAGGTAATGGTTGCCTCCCCAATAGGAAGGTGGAATGTATGCGTCTCCATACGCCATCTTTCCAATAATGCAGTAATTAAGTGTGCATCGCTCTGTATGTATCCACAACCAAAAACTCCATAAAACCCCATGTCATACAAGGTAGCAATGATGTCATCATTTAAGTGTACATATCCATCGTCTTCAGGATCATGAGTCATGTTATTGTGTCTTGGGGTTACAATTCGATCAACATGACCATTAAGAACATATTTTGAACGATGGAAATCTTGTAAATAAAGTAAATCGCCTTCTTCTGAACCGTAAATATATCTAGACATCTACAAAAACAAATAATTAAACCCAATTAACATCTACAATAATTAATTAATTAACAAACATAACTAACTAAAATTAAATAACGAATTAATTAATAAAACTAACACAGTTGATGGGTTCAGAAATGGGTGGATCCGAATCCGATCACTTTACAATTTGTATTTTGTGGAGGAAACCACCGGAGCTTCGCCGGAAAAGAGAAAGGGGTTCTACCTGCTGGGACAAGCACAAGAAAAGTCAGAAGGCCAAGCTGGGGGAACTGGGGGTGATACCCAGTTTGGCTCTCCGACGCTCAAGTCAGTTCAAGGTATGAAGAAAGGTAAGCTTAGTCACAGTTGCAGTGATGAAGAATGCTTACTTGTGTAGAAGATGACTTTGGCTATTTATAGTTGAGGGTCAAGGGCCCTTTGGTCATTTGCCTCAAGTGGTCCTGGCCGAATGTTGCCCTAACACGTGTGCTGTGAGAGAGAAACCTAGGAGGAATCTTCTGCAAAAGCGGCCAAAAGTTAGTGTTGGCAACAGTGGCAGGTGCGCGGGCATGTACGTTGTGTCAGAGAGCCATTCGGGTGGTTGGTAACGAGGGCTTAAGAGCGCGCTCGTGACAACCTGGAGTATTGGAGGCCAAGACATCCGCTGAGGGGGATGAAGGCTCCAGTTCAAGTGATGAGCCAAAGGGGAAGCCACTCTGAGGGAGTGTGACGCTCGAAGAGGGCTCCTTTGGCATGTGGACGTGCCCATCATTTAGTATGTAGGACGCTCGTGGAGTGACAGCGCTCGTTGGGCTTGACTCCTGAAGAAGGATTGCGCTCGTTGATCTTAGCGCTCGTGTATTGATGGTGAAGCCTTGGGGAGACAGATGTCATCATCTCGGTGAGGCCACGTGTCCTGCGTGGGACGAGCGTATTTTGACCCCATCATTTTGCCCCCCAATTCTGTAGTCCTTAGTGATAAGGGCTGTAGAATTTTGACACGTCCAATTTCCTGCACATAGCGCTCGTATAAGGCTTTGGCGTGTTGAGCAATTTTCTTCTGGTTGCGCTATAAATGCGGTCTTTTCAACTGACCGCTCGTAACACTTCCGCATTAAATGTTGTACTTATTCTGAAGCACTCGAAACGTCAGAGCATTAAATGCGGGCGCGCGTGGGGCGCGTGAGCATGGGGAAGCATGTGACGGTTCCATAAAGTGGGCGGTTTCCTAGGCGGGAAATGATTACCATTTTGAATTCATTGCCGAAAAGGGTACCAACTCCCATCCCTATAAATACGGGATTCTGAAATCTCCACACTCTTTACGCATTCAGAACTTTCAAGCACCCTTTGCAAAAAGAATTCTCTTGCATTCCAGTTCTCAGAGCATCATCTTCAACCTTTCTCCCAATCTTTCCCAGAAAACTTCCAAGGTAAATTTCCAGTGTAACTTTCTAACTTTGCTAATCGTAGATTCGGACTCTAGGATTTCGTAATCCCTTAAACTTTTCTCCTTAAGGAATCCCTAATCCTTTCCCAAGAAAACTCCAAATCCCAGTTTCTGCCATGGCCGACCAACAAGTTGAGGAATTTGCCCGTGAGATTAACGAAATGGCCACTGAAAGTTCTTCTTCCCCCGATTCTCCCAGAGACGAAGAGTTGGGAGTGGCGGTGATGGCTATGGAGGACAGAAATCCAGGCGGAGTGGATCCTATCTTTGAGGAGATGGATCTGGTGATGGAGGCAGAAAGACAAGGGGTCACCCTTCCCATAACTCAAAGTGCCACACATCCCCACCGCCATACCGTGACCGTGGCCGTTGCGAATCCACTTCCAGTGGCGGAAGCCATAGCCGGGCCTTCAGAAAGAGCCCGTGATAAGGGAAAAGGGAAGAAATCCCAAAAATCCAAAGGCCCCAACGAGGGTAAAGGGTCAGGCTACCAGGCTACCGAGCGCACGCCTGACGAGACTCCCAGCACAGTCACCGTGGGAGATGTAAAAACAATGATGGCCCCCATTTACTGGGACGAGCGGTATACCTGGAGGATCCCACAAAGCCACGAGCGTGCGAATAATCCGCCTCCTGGGGAGATGGCAGTGTATTTGGACACCGTGCGTTCAGGAGGCTTGAGGTTCCCTATCTCGGTCTCCATGGCTCATTTGCTGAATGACCTGGGCCTGTGTCCATCCTAAATAGTGCCCAACGGCTTGGCTTTGCTGACCTGCTTCATAATTCTGATGAGGAGCATGGGTTACGAGCCCTATTTGCAGAACTTCAACGCCCTATTTCAAGTGGTCAGCTCATCCCGCTCATCCCCCGAGGCCGGTTTTTATTATGTTCAAGCGAAGGCCCATATGAAGCTCATCAACTCGCCCTCGAGCACTTATGGCATTGATTGGAAGGAGAAGTTTATCTTTGTCAAGGCTCCAACAGAAGAGGGCTTTGGGGTGATCACGGAATGGGGCTCGTATTCAAAGAGCCGTTTGCCACCCTCACTCCCCAAAGATTGGGCCAAAAGCCTGGCAACAACCCTAAGGGACGAGGGTCACCTTATACAAGCGAAGGACTGGATAGACGATGCGGAACTCATGTTCTTGTGTGGTCTTTCCAACGACCCTTACTTCCTTGACAACCCTCCGGCTCGTGACATAGAGAGAGACGGTTAGATTCTTAGGGCACTAACTTTAGATAGGAATAAATACTAACTTCTTTTCTGTACTTGTAACTTGTAATCTGAGTAGATGGTTTGAATATTCCTAACCCTTGAAAATTTCACTCTTGCAGGAGTCGCTATCTTAGAAATGGCCGGAGGAATTAGACAAGCGGCTCGTTTCGCCCATGCCAACAGAAACCAAACCCCACAGGGGGATCAGCAGCGTGAACAGCGCCCTCGCAACCGTAACAACCGCTGGGACGCTCGTGGCGGCGCGAGTTCGAGCGCCCATCCTGAGGTACAACCCTCTCGTGGCCGAGGGGAACGTACAGTGGTCAGCAGGGAGACCAGAGGGCGGTCTTCTTCAGAAAGAGCGGGCGATGCTCAACCCCCCATCCCTGCAGAACAAACGAGGCCAGTGACTACCCTGGCGATAACTGAGGCTCCTCCGAGCGCGAGCGCAAGTAGGCCTTCCCGCAAGAGGAAGAGGATGCCCGAATCTGTGGCAATCCAAGGCAAGGGGAAGCAAACTGTTGAGGGCCCCAGGGGCGAAGGAGAAACTTCCTCCTCTGAGGAGGAGCATGCATGGGAGTTCCCCCGACGAGGGGACAGGGGCTTTATAGGCGCCCCAGACGGTGGGCCAGTTTTGCTGAGGCCCGGCTCGGTCGCTCAGGCTATCACCGAGGATCTGTTCAGCAAAGCTCAGTTCTCGGCAGACCACCGGCATCTCTACAGCGAGTCTGTGGAGCAAGTGACCCTCGACGCGGCCCACGCACTGATTTCCGTAAGTCCTAGCTCCTGGCTTCCTTTGTTTATTTCTGTAATTTACCATTTTTTTTGGCTAACACTTTTCCTCTCGTTTACGCAGCAAGTTCTTCCCCGGCTCCGGAACATACAAATGCGAGCCTCCACCTACGCCGAGCGCAAGGCCAAGTACAAGAAGATGGCCCGCTCGAATGATCCGGCTCAGATCCAATCAGAGCTGGACGCAGAAATCGCCAAGTACGAGTCCCTCAAGGGCTTGTTCAACAAAACGGAGGAGGAGTTGGGGAAGCTGAAGGAAGATTTCGTGGCGGTTGATGGCGCTCGAATTGGTTTGGGCAACCAGCTGGCCCAGGCCAACGAGCGGTGCCAGAAGGCCGAGGCGGACAGGGAAAGCTGGAAAGCAAGGGCTCTGGAGGCCGAGCGGAAGTTCAACGACGCCATGAACGAGTGGCCTCGCAGTCTAGAGCGTGCGAATAAGGAGGCGCTAATCAAATTCTGCCATTCCAAAGTCTTCAACTTCGCGGCCTCGTTACACTGCTTGGATGAGGCTCAAAATGCCTTCAACTTGGCAGTGGATCAGGGCATCCACAAAGGGCTGACGGATCCGGCCATGAAGGGAGCTGAGGGCACGGGGCTCATGTTTAACGAGCGCTGTGAGGAGGTGGACGAGGATCCCAATGACCCCGCGGACGCCATTGCCGAAATGGAGTACGAATTCCTGGTCAAGTTGATCCAGGATGAGTACACCGACGCTCATAGGGGAGGGGATCCGGCTCAACCTGCCCAAAATGACGATCCTGAGGATGAGCCACAAGAGCCCGCCGCGGAAGATGCCAACGCTCCTGCCCCTGTTGCCAACGAGCCCAACGGTCCCCAAGATCAACCACAAGAGCCTGAGGGCCCAGTGCATGGCCCTGTTCTGGTGATCGTTGATGAGGACATAGCCCCAGCTGCTTGAAGCTTCTTCCTTTATAGCTTTTTCTTGTATTTTCCAGCTTTCTTGTCTTTTGTAATAGTATTTCATGGGCCTTTGAGCCCTTTGCTTTGTAATAATTCTCCTTTGCAATGAATAAATATCCCTTTTTTGATGACTTTGTTCTTCTGTTTATTCATGAATCATACAATAAGACTGTGTAGCATACTCCGTGAATGTTTTACTTCTGTAATGCAATGAAAATTTGTCTAAGTCTTGAGCGATCGTGGGGGTCTTATTGTGAGATTGCCCCCCCACTTCAAGACTTGTATAAATTTCTGCTTTCGTAAATTTGTCTAAGTCTTGAGCGATCGTGGGGGTCTTATTGTGAGATTGCCCCCCCCCACTCAAGACTTGTATAAATTTCTGCTTTCGTAAATTTGTCTAAGTCTTGAGCGATCGTGGGGGTCTTATTGTGAGATTGCCCCCCCACTCAAGACTTGTATAAATTTCTGCTTTCGTAAATTTGTCTAAGTCTTGAGCGATCGTGGGGGTCTTATTGTGAGATTGCCCCCCCACTCAAGACTTGTATAAATTTCTGGCTTTGTGGGAATTTGGCTAAGTCTTGAGTGTGCGCGAGGGTCTTACTGAGTGGTTGCCCTCGTTCAAGACTTGTGACATTCCTTCCGTCCTTGGGGGATTTTGCTAAGTCTTGAGTGTGTGCGAGGGTCTTACTGAGTGGTTGCCCTCGTTCAAGACTTGTGTGGTACCTTCTTGATTCTGAGGCCATTGTTCGAGCGCTCTGGCTCTTGTCGTTTTTCTGGCTCTGCAGGAAATCCCATTTTCGAGCGCAAGGCGTTTTAAGAAACAGCCAAGGCCTACTAGGACTTTTTCTGTAGGAGATCCCATTTTCGAGCCAAGGCGTTTTAAGAAACGGCCAAGGCCTACTAGGATTCGCTCTTGTAGGAGATCCCGTGTTCGAGCACGAGGCGTTTTAAGAAACGGCCAAGGCCTACTAGGATTTGCTCTTGTAGGAGATCCCATTTTCGAGCGCAAGGCGTTTTAAGAAACAGCCAAGGCCTACTAGGATTTTCTTCATGATCTTCTTCCAATTCGCCTGCTTGGTTGTGAGCGTAACCAGTCTATCCTTATGAGGGCGTCCCCCCATCTGGAGTAGAGTGCTGGCCAGCGTAACCCATACGAGATAACAGCATACATATTGGAATGAGTTGCCAACCACGCTCGCAAAGATGAGGGACGTGGGACTTATTCATTCAAGCAACCAAAGAAACAGGAATATTAAAGAAATTAAAAAGATTATGTTACCGCTTACTTGTGATTGGAAGTACATAGAACCCGTCAAAGAGGGTTGTTACATCAGGGTTTGCAAAGAGCTTCTAAACATAAAACCGCCGGAGGTTACATGCGTTCCAAGGGCGAGGCAAGCGCTCACCTTGAAGTGTCTCCAGGGTGTAAGTGTTGTTAGCTCTGAGTTGTACGACTTTGAATGGGCCTTCCCAATTGGGATCCAATTTGCCCACGTGCCTGGATACTTCCACTTTCTTCAAAACCAAGTCTCCCAACTGGAAAGTTCTTTCCCTCACACGCTTGTTGTACTGTTGGGCCACAGAGGCTTTATAATGATGAATCTTAGCCCAGGCCTTGTCTCTCCTTTCATCCAGCAAATCCAACTCCAAGCTCCTGTTGCCATCGTTGAGCTGAGGCTCGAAATAGCCTACACGAGCGGATTCATTTACTATCTCCGCTGGTATCATAGCTTCTGATCCATAAACGAGCGCGTAAGGAGTTTCCCCAGTTGCCGCTCGTGGGGTGGTGCGATAAGCCCAAAGTGCTCCTTGTAACTCCTCAGCCCATTCACTTTTCTTGCTCTCAAGCATGGTTTTCAGATGCTGCAAGATGATTCTATTGGTAACTTCCGCTTGCCCATTGGATTGTGGATGTCCTACAGAGGTAAACCGCTGTTCTATACCCAACTCAGAACACCATTCTCGTGTGTCAGCCGCTATGAACTGGGACCCGTTGTCAGAAATGAGCACCCTCGGTATGCCGTACCTGCAAATGATGTTCCTCCAAATGAAGTCACGCACAACCTTGAAAGTGATTTTAGCAACGGCCTCGGCCTCGGCCCACTTGGTGAAGTAGTCGACGGCTAAAATGACAAACTTCTTTTGTCCCGCAGCCATGGGCAAGGGGCCCACGATGTCAATTCCCCACTGGTCAAAAGGCCAAGAAACGTCTATTGGGATCATCTGTGCCGCTGGCAATTGAGGGAGATTTGAATGGAATTGGCATTTGGGGCACTTCCTCGAAAATTCGATGGCATCTTGGAGAACTGTAGGCCAATAAAACCCACTCCTCAGAACCTTTTTTGCCAAAATACGCCCTCCAGAATGATTTCCACAGCTTCCATTATGGATGTGTTCGAGCGTCTCCTTCGCTTGTGAGGGCCTCAGCCATCTCATTGGGGGCCCTTGAAATGATTTCTTGAACAACCTCCCCTCGGTATCCAAAGCGAAACGAGGGGCTTTACTCCGGACTTTCCTAGCTTCCACCTTATCCGTGGGAAGAGTTCCATCCTTAAGGAAAATGATGACGTCATCAAGCCAGCAGGGCTCGTTTGGATCAATCATGGCGATTATCTTGGTGGCAACCTTCTCCTTGATCAAAGGTTCCTCAGTTCTAAGGAACGTAACAGAACGTTCGGAAGTGCCTTCTAAAGCTGATGCAAACTTTGACAGAGTGTCCGCACGTTCGTTTTCTCCTCGGGGCACTTGAAGTAGATGAAATTCCTTGAATTTCCCAATGATTTCTCTGGCTTTACTTAAGTACTGTACCATGGTGGTTTCTCGAGCCTCATAAGTTCCTTCAATCTGGCTCGCTATTAATTGTGAATCCACATAAGCGGTGATTCTGGAAGCTCCATTCTGAAAAGCAATATTCAATCCCTGCACGAGGGCTTCATATTCTGCTTCATTATTAGTGACTTGGAAATCCAGCTTGATTGCAAAGTCCAGCTCAATCCCATCGGGGTTTCTGAGGGCCACTCCTACTCCTCCCCCTTGTGAGGTTGAGGAACCATCTGTGTGCAGTACCCATAACCCCTCATTCTCCGCGACGGTGGGCTCGAAGCCAAAGCGTTCAACCAACAAATCTGCTACAACCTGAGCCTGTATCGCCGTCCTGGGCTCGAAGCATAGGTCAAACTGGCTCAATTCGATGGCCCATTTGATTAATCTACCAGATACGTCTGGCTTGGACAACACTTGCTTCAAGGGTTGGTCGGTGAGAACCGTTATGGAGTGCGCTTGAAAGTAAGGCCTCAGCCTTCTTGAGGCGTTGATAAGAGCGAACGCGAACTTTTCAATCTCCAAATACTTCTTTTCGGCTCCTTGCAATGTTTTGCTCAGATAATAGACAGGCAAATGTTTCCGCTCTCGTACAGCGACCAGAACAGCGCTTGTGGCTTCGGGAGACACGGAAAGATACATAAATAACCTCTCGCCTTCGACAGGCTTAGTCAACAGTGGTGCGCTCGACAAGTAAGCCTTCATATCCTGCAACGCCCTTTCGCATTCTTCTATCCAAGCAAAGTTACGAGCGTTCCTCAAAATTTTGAAGAAGGGAAGGTTCCTGTCCGCCGAGCGCGAGATAAACCTGTTCAGCGAAATGATTTTTCCCACTAGGACCTGCACTTCCCGCAAATTTCGAGGGGAAGGGATCTCCAAAATAGCCTTGATCTTCTCCGGATTGGCCTCAATTCCCCTCTGACTGACCATGTACCCTAGGAACTTTCCCCCTTGTACTCCAAAGGTGCATTTTGAAGGGTTCAACTTCATCCCATACTGACGCAAGATTGAAAAAGTGCGCTTGAGATCTTCCAAGTGGGAATCCTGGCGCTCGCTTTTGACAATCATATCATCCACGTAAACTTCCATGGACTTACCAATTTCCTTTTCAAACATCTTGTTAACGAGCCGCTGATACGTAGCTCCGGCGTTCTTCAGTCCGAAAGGCATGACTAAGAAGCAATATACCCCCAGATGGACAACGAACGAGGTTTTGGGGCGATCTTCTGGGGCCATAAAGATCTGATAGTACCCTTGGAAAGCATCCATCATGCTCATGAGCTCGCAGCCAACGGTCGAATCCACCAATTGATCAATCCGGGGCAGCGGGTAAGGATCTTTAGGGCAGGCTTTGTTGAGATCAGTGAAATCGTTGCACATGCGCCACTTATTCGCGCTCTTGGGCACCAAGACGACGTTGCACAGCCACTCCGGATACAAGATGGGCTCGATGTACTGAGCCTCTAGGAGTTTATTAACTTCCTCTTCGATGACTTTTTTCCGAAAGCCATGTACATCCCGCTTTTTCTGCTTGATGGGTTTGAAAGAGGGATCCACATTAAGCCTGTAGACAATGACGCTAGGGTCAATTCCTGTGAGATCGGAGGCTTTCCATGCGAATACATCACTGTTTTCCCGGAGGAAGTCAATCATCATAATCTGAGAAGGCCCCGAGAGGTTTGATCCTATCTGCGTAGTTTTATCCTTGTTTCCGGGCTCCAGCTCAATGGTGAGGAACTTTTCCGAGGGTTCAATCCTTACCTCAGGGCGAGGAAGTTCGAGCGCCCTCTTCTTTCCTGTCAACCGGTCACCGGATGCTGGTTCACCCTCTCCCGGCTCGTCTCCTTCTGAGGACGATCCCCCAACGGTTCCTGGTGGTGCAGCTTCGAGGGGGTTCTCCTCGTTGCTTCCCCTCTTCTTTTTGTTCTTCTTCTTGTTCAATTTCGCCCTTTTCCGTGCTGGGCTGTCCTCATCTAAATTGGGGAAATCCACTGACTTTTTGGTGGAACCAATCTGGAAGGTTTTCTCCGCTTTAGGCTTTCTGAGAGACAGCATGTAACATTCCCAAGCCTCTCGCACATTGCACAGTACTTCTCCTACACCCTCGGGGGTGGGGAATTTAATCTTCTGATGGTAGGTGGAGATGATGGCTTTGAAGTCCACGAGGGCGAGGCGCCCGATTATCATGTTATATGGAATGTCAATCTCCACCACCGCGTACGTCACCAAAAGTGTCTTGCGCTGAGGGGCTCGTCCGAACGAGGTAGCTAGACGTATTTGCCCTCGTGGGACAACTTCCGAGCCTCCAAAGCCAATGAGGGCCGTTTTGAGAGGCTCGAGCGGAAGATCAACCTTCATCTTTAAGAATGTAGAGTAAGGCAAAACATTAACGGAGCTTCCACTATCCACCAATACCCTTTTTACAACATGGTTATGAACATCTAAGCTAACCACCATGGGGCAATCTGAGGTTATACCCTCCCCATGGGGCGTTACAATATGTTCTAAATCCCTATCATCAAAGCCTATTACATCATTTTCTCGAGACCTTTGAGCGCTTGATCTCTGGATGGCATAGATAGGTTTGGGCACTGCTGGGCGTTGGTTGTAGCTCCGGACATACCTCCGTCGGGAGGCGTTTGAATCCCCCCCTGATGAGCCTCCTGCAATCATATTTATAACTGCGAAGGGCTCGTTTTCTTACTCAGGGGCTTTTCCTTTATTGCCCCTGCGGCTGCTGCTTTCAGGGGGTCCCCTACCCCTTGGGCTTTTTGAACGGGATGAACTCCTCCTTCTCCTTCCGGTGCGCTCGTTACATTGTTCATCGTAGCGCTCGAGCACCCGGACAAACTCCTTCAGGTGGCCCCCTGCGACGAGCCTCTGGATTTCAGCTTCCAACTGTCGGCACTCATCTGTGTCGTGCCCCCTCTACTTGTGGAAGGCGCAATACTTGTTCGAGCGCCTGAGCGAGTCTGTTTCTCTCATTTTGATGGGTCTCTTAAAGAGCTTTTTGTCTGAGAGGTTGTAGACTTCTGAATTTGGCCTGGTGAGCGGAATTCGCTCGAATCGACGAGGGGGTGGTGGCGACCTCCTGCGCTCTTGAGGGCGCTCCTTCTTGACGGCCACATCCTGCCCCCGCTCGTGATGAGGTCGCTCGTTCCTGGCCGGGCTGTGATGCCGGGGACCATTCGTCCCATACATATCTTCGAGCGCGAAGAACGGCTCGGCTATTTCTCTTAAGGCCATGAGGGTCCCTGGCCTCCTCTCCACAATGGCATCAGCAAATTTTTTGCTCACATATTGCTTGTGATCCACAGCCTGAAAAAGCACTGGGATCAAGAAATCCATTGAAGGCCTTTCCACCTGTAGGATCTCCTTGTTGAAGCGAGCAAAGAACGAGCGCAGAGATTCGCTCTTGCCCTGCACCACGTTGTACAAGGCAGTGGGTGCGGTGACTGGCGCTTTCAAGGAATTGAAGTGGTTGAGGAAAGCATTGGCCAGTTCTTCATATGAGTGGATCGAGCGCGGCGGCAATCGCTTGTACCACTCTTGAGCCATTCCTACCAAGGAAGTGACAAACACTTTTGCCCAGTAATTGCTGGAATGCTCGTAGAGGTGCATAAGATGCACAAAGTGATCCGAGTGTTCAGCTGGATCAGTTGTCCCGTCGTAACGGTTGATGGAAGTGGGGACTTTGGCCATACCTGCTTGGGCCATCAGGACTTCTTCTACGAGGGGTGAACCCCTCGCCAGTGGGTGATATTCATACGTGCCGAAGTTTTCCTCCGGCTCCTTGCGACGGGGGACCCTTGGTGGAGGGTCCTTGGTGCGGGTGCTCCTGGCGTCAACCCGTTCATCCCGACTAGGGGAGATCTGAGTTGAACGCCCTCGTGAGAGCTGTCCCACAATATCCTTGAGACCCTGCATCTGGTCTTGCACAGCCGCGAGGATGTCAGGATTTACATCTGCATGCTTGTCTCCGTGCCTGGGGGCTCGTGAGCCCCTCCTGGAGACATGAGAGTCCCCTTCATTCTCGTTCACTCGCTCCGTGGGCTCTTTATTTCTGCCCATGGAGGGGCGCTCGTTGCCCTCCTGCTGGGGCACTTCTCTGGCTGGTGGTGGTGGTGGTTGTGCCCTCAGGACAGCCTGGGCTTCTCTGAGGGGAAAGTTTTGTTGTCCGCCCAAAGGGGCCGCGATTTGAGTGGCCTGCCCAGAGGGAAAGTACATGGAATGGAACCTTTCCCATGCCCCTGAGCCGCCTGAACCTCACATTGGGCATAGAGAGCCCTCAATTGTTGGGTGGTCAGTGGAGGTAACTCCACTCCTTCAATCTCCCTGGGGACCACCACCGGGAGCTGGATCTGGCCTGCATGATACGGCTGGACCGGCGGCATCATAACAGACGGAGTAAGGGTGTATCCCGGTGGGGGCATCATGTAGCTCTGTAATCCGAGATTCATCTGGGGATGGACCCAGGGGTTCTGTGCAAGCTGCGGAGGAGCAGAGAGAGAGGCTCCTCCAGTGGTGGTGGGAACCTGCGGTGCCGGCGGTGCAGGTGGTGGTACAGAAGACTCTGCTTGTGGAGTCACCCCTGCGGCGGGAGGTGCTCCACCAGCGGCGACGGAAGGTGGCGGGGCTCCACCCGTAGCGGTGGAGGGAATAATGATGTTTGCATCTTGGGAGGCGTTATCTCCTCCTCCCACAGCTCCAGATCTCGTGGCAACCATGACTGTTAAAGGTAAGGTGTGCTTGTTTTTCTACCAACAAAAAGAAAGGAAGAAGATGTAGGACTGGTTTCCCACAGACGGCGCCAAAAATGATGGGTTCAGAAATGGGTGGATCCGAATCCGATCACTTTACAATTTGTATTTTGTGGAGGAAACCACCGGAGCTTCGCCGGAAAAGAGAAAGGGGTTCTACCTGCTGGGACAAGCACAAGAAAAGTCAGAAGGCCAAGCTGGGGGAACTGGGGGTGATACCCAGTTTGGCTCTCCGACGCTCAAGTCAGTTCAAGGTATGAAGAAAGGTAAGCTTAGTCACAGTTGCAGTGATGAAGAATGCTTACTTGTGTAGAAGATGACTTTGGCTATTTATAGTTGAGGGTCAAGGGCCCTTTGGTCATTTGCCTCAAGTGGTCCTGGCCGAATGTTGCCCTAACACGTGTCGCTGTGAGAGAGAAACCTAGGAGGAATCTTCTGCAAAAGCGGCCAAAAGTTAGTGCTGGCAACAGTGGCAGGTGCGCGGGCATGTACGTTGTGTCAGAGAGCCATTCGGGTGGTTGGTAACGAGGGCTTAAGAGCGCGCTCGTGACAACCTGGAGTATTGGAGGCCAAGACATCCGCTGAGGGGGATGAAGGCTCCAGTTCAAGTGATGAGCCAAAGGGGAAGCCACTCTGAGGGAGTGTGATGCTCGAAGAGGGCTCCTTTGGCATGTGGACGTGCCCATCATTTAGTATGTAGGACGCTCGTGGAGTGACAGCGCTCGTTGGGCTTGACTCCTGAAGAAGGATTGCGCTCGTTGATCTTAGCGCTCGTGTATTGATGGTGAAGCCTTGGGGAGACAGATGTCATCATCTCGGTGAGGCCACGTGTCCTGCGTGGGACGAGCGTATTTTGACCCCATCAACAGTGATTAATAAAAATACCAAACATACCATAGTTAATTACAGTGTTATTTATCAAATAAAATAATTAACAACTTTGATAAAAATAACCCACTAATTAAATATATTTGATAAAGTATTTAAATACACATTTTTTTTTTTGTAATTATTTATATCAAAAATGTTGTTGATTAAGGTATTTTTATTAGTTACAGAGTTATTTATCTATACTACATATAATTATATAAGGATAACAAACATGTTCTTAAATATTAATATTTTAATTACCTAATTAATTAGGTAGAGTATAGAATAAATACGACAATTAACACATTTACATGTATAGACAATTTAGCATCTTATTTAATAAAAATAACCAACTAATCAACAAACATAACCAACTAAAAATGACAATTAACATATTATTTAATTATATCATAAATAATTAACATAAGTAGTCACAGAGATCATACACGATTTCTTCTTGTCGGAATAAAAAAAAAATTATTTTGAAAAAGTCTCCAATTATATCAAACTAACTAACATGTATTAATTAACAAAATTGATTAATTATAATTAACGAAATTGATTACTTATAATTTAGGTAATTAACAAAACAATTAAAGACTACAAATTAACATGAATAATATAATTAATTAGCTAAAAAAATTAACAAATTAACTATCATATCACTAATTAATCACATATTTTAAAAAATTTAATAACTAATTAAAAAAACAAATACATAACAATAATATACAAATAGATTTTGCAGAAATTTACACATTACCTTCACCGGCGAAATGGGTGGCGGCGGCGGGTCTTCAAGTGGCAGCGGCGGCGCTTCAAGCGGTAGGCGGCGGCTTCACGCATCGGTGTTTGAGCTTAACAAGGTGGCGGCTTTTCTTCAATCTCCAGGTGGCGGCGGATGGCTGAGGACAATGGAGATATGCAGAGGTGAGGGAGAAATGGCGAAGATGGTGTCTGGACCACTTAAAAAAAATAATGGGAGTCGCGGATATCTGTCGCGAGTTGTGGTAAAATTTTAAAGTCTCCAAAAGCAGTACTATTTTATTAAATCGGAATAAAAAAAAATATTATTTTGAAAAAAGTCTTTGTACCTTACCCCATGGAGATAAGGGGGTTTGAACCTGCGACCTTGTTAGAATCAAACTCTATTCATGCTCCACTTAACCAACCCCATGAAATATGAAAAACTATATATATGTGTTGTTTGCTATATACAAACCATTGTTAACGGAGCCTTATGCTTATGTCATGTAGGTAGTAATAGGGCTGTCAACGGGTTAGATTCAGACCGGATCAAGACTCAAGAGATTTCGAATCCGAATCCTATAAGAATTTTTGATAATCGGATCCGAATCCGAGTCTTATAGGATTCAGATTCATTATTTTTGAATCCATGCATAATCGGATCGGATTAGATCCGATAAAAAATCCGACCCGATTAGCAATAAAATCTAATTTTTAAATAATAATAAATTTAATATAAAAAAATAAATATAATTACATAATATTTAACAAATAGTTATTATTTAATAGATTATTTGATAATTTTATTTATACTTATTGAAAATAAGTTGTTTTAAACTCATTATTAAAAAAAGGTATATATTTTTAGAATAAACGATTTAAATTTTATTATTATTTAAAGCGATAAATATGTGAAAGTTTTAATATTAATCATTTTACTTAATATTATGTACTAGCAAATAATTTATTTAATTAAATATTATATGCCAAATCGGATTCTGATTCTTAACGGATCGAACTTCTTAATTCCATATTCGGTCCATTTCTTTCGAATAACTAATATTTATAATCGGATATGATCTATCGAATATTTTTATCAGATAAATATGCTGAAATTCGGATTGAATTTGGATCGGATTCGAATTAAAATCCGACCCATTGACAACCCTAGGTACTAAGTTGACACCCATATAGTCGGAGCGGGGTTTGGCCCAAAGTTGATTGTCATAACGGGCCTACGGCTATACTAACGTAGCCCGTTGAACCAAAAATGAAAGCATATAGTAATTACTAATTACTCCACAGATATAAATCCCTTTTCTTATATCTTAAAGATTGCTTCACTTTAAAGGTGACAAACTTAGGAAGACCTTGTAATTAAATGATTATATTTAGCTTGGGGATAGTAGGCCAGACGCAACGTGCATTTTCATAATTGTAGCTAGCTGTGGAATCATTCATTTGTTCAAATATCTTCTTATATCTGACCTTTAAAAGCAAATAAAACGATACCCATCTACGATACACGAATATCATCATAATACTATACGAATACGACGATATGAATTTTTTTTAGAATTTTCAATGTGGAAAGTGTCTGACACGTAGAAACGAAACCAAAATTTAACATGGGGAAGGGGGGCAAAAATTAAAATATACAAAATTAATGGGGCGAAATTTTGAATTGAGGGATAAAATATAAAGTCTTTAAAAAAAAAAAAATTTAATTTTGTATACAAAATTAAAACATTGTGTAGACACGACATAACACACTAAAATAATATTTATAAAAGTGTCCGTGCATTAAAAATATATATGCCCAGAGTTATTTATACGGGATAATAATGAAAATGTAAACCATAAAAATTTCATTTTTGTTGCAGAAATATATTGTATAGGTGTTATGGTTTTTTAAATTTTCTTTGAAGGATATTTTTGTATTAAAAATAAAATATGTAAAGGGCGTCGGTGTTATTAATAATACTGATAAGAAATTAATTATTTTGTAATTTACGAATTTTATGAATAGGTAGTTGGACTAAAATGCCTACACAATTGATGAGTTTATATATTGCATGCAGTTGCCCGTCAATTTTTATGGGCTCCAATGATACGCACGTTAAATTTCTATATTTATGTGCTTTTTTACCTCTCTAAATACTAAAATTTTTGTACTGTCTAATTTAATCGCTTTTGTATTAAATTTTAGTTACATCTTTGGAATTGTTCCAAGTTTAATGGGGTTTTGTCAAAATAGAAAATACTAGAGATGTCATCAAATTCTATCATGCAATAAAAGTTTTACCTTAAAAAAAGTAATTCTAAAACTTTTTGATGGTCAATTACATTTATAATTCCTATTGTTACTTTCTAAGAAACGCAATACAAAAAATAATTGAATATGAGAGAAAACAAAGAATTAATCCCTTTTTTCCCAATGTATTATAGGTTTCGTATTGAAATATATATCGTGGGGCTACCACGAAAAAGGGACTTCAATCCTGATTATAAAATATAAAAAATAAATAAATTAAATACGAGAGAAAACAAAGAATTAATTCCTTTTCCTTAGTGTATTACTGAGTAAACAAGAGTTTAAGGAGAACCATAGAATTAATTTAGAGATGGTCTGTAACACCCCAACGGAGGACGTCACATCCTCCGCACTCAAACTCGACCCGCATATGAAATGGAAAATCCATACACGTGCCAGATCAGAGCGAATGGGGACTCACTTACTCACTACGCTAGGCGGGCACTAAACCTTCGGAACCATACAAAATGTTTAAAGAGAAAATAACAAGCGCGGAAGCAAAGCATGTAATCAATTACTAATATAAGCAGGATAACGGGTTCAACTAACATAGATATCTAGTCCCGAATCAACAGCATAAAATTTATACAATTTATACATACATCATGACTTAATCAATTACAATATGCGATGGTGTGACGCGGACTAGACCACAAGACTCGACAGACTCAAACTCCCGCCCAACACTCCAAAACCTGCAAGAACCTGAAAACAAAGCCGGGTTCAGTCTATAGGAGACTGGTGGGTATAAAACGGGGTGTAATATAATAGTAATACATAAATTGAACACCTACACATGCAAGTCATAATCCCGTACGAGGTTTTGAAACAATTCCCAAGTGGGTCAAACAAAGAAATAACGCCCGGGATTACAACGAACCATTTCATTCATTAGGTCACTACGTGAGCCCGGCGAGTGGGCAAATTCTCCAACCTCCACCTCGTGTGTGCATTTATTCCTTTATCCATTCATTAGTGATCACACAATCATTCATTCATACACAATCATTCATTCATTCAATCGTTCATTCATTCAATCATTCATGCGATCATTCAATACACTTACACCTTCTTCCTCCGGGCGGTGGACGGGTTTGCAAGGCCTGGTCACCTCAATCATTGTGGCTAGTGGGGTACATGAATCCCCAAAAGCCCCGTTCCCATTCCCTGCTAACCTCCTAGCGAGGGCCGGTATCGCCATAGTTTGGTGGAACTAGCACACGGGATCCCCGTCAGCCCTTGCCTCCCCGGTTAGCCACGTGTACTAAGTCCCAGGGCCCCCATTATCATTGTGTTCACTGATCTCGTCAAAACATTTGGTAGGGTTCATAGAAGAAAGACTTTACGATGAAATCTTTTACTCTTTTGAAAAGACTCGATATATATTTATAATTAAATACTTGGCTTAAAACTTTCACGTAAGGGATATATCGGGTCATCATAGCTAATAGAAGAGAAACCCACCTATTACACCTTACTGAACGATACCAATGAGAAAATAAGACTTGGAAGAACCTATGAACCCGACACGTCTCCACCCTGGAGAAAACTGTACAAAGAATAACATAGTGCAATCGTAAGACTCAAGACTCCATATGAACCAAATCCGACGCACGACAATGCAATGAACAAGATATGTCATGTATAAGAAATAACAATGTACTATGAAGATGTTCATGTGCACAATTAAAGCCATTTAGACACATAAACGAGCCTTTCATTCATTACACGAGTAAATCGTGTTTGTTCATTGTCATGCATTCAATTGTTCAATATCTTTCATATTTCATATCAAATCAATTCATAAATTTCGTATAACGATCATAACACATACTTTAACATGTACACGATCCATAAGAACCATAAAAGAAAAGATAAGCTATCAATTAAAGTTCACAAATGACGCCCCAAGTCATGCACGCACGCTAGAGAACAACGGAGACATATTAGATCATAACTTGGAAATTATTCAATTATATTACATGTATATGTATTCATGAATTCATAACTAAACATGTATCAAATTAACAATTAACCATATCATGCGTTAATCACATACCGAAGCTTGTAATTAACATAAACGAATCAAATTAAATTACACAAACATCCCTTGAATAATTCCATTCTGCGAGGTTAATGGGGGTTAACAGATTCCAGCCTAAAAGTGGTAATGGGGGTTAACAGAGACAGTAGCGGTTAACGGGGGTTAATGATTTTAAGCACAAAAGGGGTAACGGGCATTAACGGCATCAGGCGAGGTTCCCCTATTTTCCTGCTCTGTTCGGAAGCAACAACAACAACAACAAAGCTTCCATGCCCAACTCGAACCAAATCATCCCAAACAACAACAAAACACTAGCTAACCACATAATTAACCAATAGAACTCAAGGAAACATGTATATGATTCATATATCTCAATTAAACATCAATTAATCCAAGGAAACATGCTCAAATTCATCAAAGTTCATACATGAGACCCTTAAATAAGAAAGGTGGCCAATCATGCCCCAAGCTCAAATAACTCATGATATATTTGCACCAAACCAAACCAATATCATCATAAAAACCTCATATAAACTCATGGGATGCAAAAGACCACAAACCCTAACATATACTTCAAGAATTCATCAAACCCCTAAGCAAGATCTTACCTTGATTGAGTGAAGAGATGGAGTAGATGAAGAGATGGGAGTATATAGCTTGAATTCTTGTTGAAAAGAGAAGAAAATCTTGGCCTCCTTGCTTCCTTGGTGGATCGAATGAAGAGAGGGAGAAATGGAGGAGTTGCTTTGTTCTTGGATGAAGAAGGATGATGAAATAAGTGTATGTATATGTGTGTATAACTTATATCGATCAAAAATGGGAGAAAAGGGATGAAATTGCGACTTGGTCCTTGGAGAATTTAAGTGAATGCAATTAGATATCAAGTTTCATGAATGCTACAATTAAGTCCCATTAAAATATCAATTAAGTCCAAAGGTCTCTAAATGTGATCAATCAAGGACAATTGTTCAAGGATTTTCATAATTGAAATTAGTATAACACTTAAGCATGCTTGCAGAATTTAAATACGTAAACCACGGAATAAGATTCATGAAAGAAGGAATTGAAAAGCGTAAAATTCGCAAGTATTCAATTTAAACGAATTGAATAGCACAATTAAAGAACTAAAAGGAATTAAATTCAAAGATAAACGAATCAATTTCCAAGTCATGAAGTCATACATGCATAAACGTTCAAAATTTGAATGAAACAATTATCAAATAATTTCATATAATTCAATTACAACACACAAACATTATAATAAACACATTATCACATAAATAAATAATTTAAAAGCGCACATAGCCCTCTCGTGAAGTCATACCTGTACGGCCAAAAACACGAGGCGTTACAATCTCTCCTCCTTAAGAGAATCTGTCCTCGGATTCACTGCCTCGAGTATTGGACTCTAAGCAAAACCTTTCCGTGTTCATCCCACACGGGGTTCGCGACATCCCGACAGGGATTAGTTCAGAGAAGGGTCTTCAAGCACGAAGGGTCTTCAATTGCTGTACGTCAAGACCCTTAACTCACCGAAGTCAAAACACTTTAAATTCTAGCAGACAAAACAAGTAGTGCAACAAAGAGAGAGAACCCCGTCTCTCAAACAAACAACGAGAGAACCCCGTCTCTTAAACAACCCATGAGAGAACCCCGTCTCTCAAACGAACAACGAGAGAACCCCGTCTCTCAAACAAACAAACACAACCGCCCAAGAGAACATTTAAATAGACAAGTACACAACAACCATATAAGAAACAAGTAAGAAATATCTAATACGTCAAGTATCATTCATACAAACGCAGTAATGCAACAAACAATCAAAGTACTTAGCACCATGAGTTTATTCGAATTTAAGTTACGTGCATGCATATTGTAACGTCTCGACTTTTCGGCCGTACAGGTATGACGTCACGAGTGGGTTAGACCAAGTGTTATGTTATTTTAATTATGTTTTAATTGCTAAGTGAATGTTTAATTTAATAATTTCGTGAACTAATTGTTATTATGTGACTCTTAAGTGATTTATATGCTAAGTGGACTACTGTCGTGAATTAATTATTATTACGTGATCTAGATGATTTATGTGATCCTAATCTATGTTATTTAAATTTAGTTGCTACTTATATATTCGCTAATTGATATTTTGTTTCGATTATGTACTTATGTGATATTATATGAAATCCTTGGACTTAACCGAACCTCGAAATTTGACCCAATTGCTATTCTACCAAACCTTGGGGCCTTAATTGATGCACTTAATGGTTGAGGGACCAAAGTGCAAATTTCCCCTTTTCCCCTCTTGTTTTACACGATCTCTTCCCCCCTCTCTTCTTTCATTTTTCTTCTCTCATTTTCTTTCAAGAGATAAAGCTTCAACCCCCCATCCCTTCTCTTCCAAATCAAGCCCAAGCAAGAGACAAGGAAGCAAGGAAATTTCTTCAAGCCTCAAGGCAAGAATCAACCGCTAATCTTTCTTCTTTCTTCCTCTCTTCCAAGGTATATATAAATATATATATATATATATATATATATATATATATATATTTATATTGTATGTATACATATGTATGTATAAACGTGGATTTTTGTAATTTGATGGATTAATTCATGAATTGATGAGTGATATGTGTATATGTGTTGTATTTGGTGGTTGTTGCATGATTTTGGGTGAATTGGGAGCCAAACTTCGAGTCTTTCTCGGTTTTCCCGATACCATCGCAGCTGCTGGGGTTGAAGGTCGCGCCCGCGACCGTTTCATGACCATTTTTGGTCGCGGCCATGACCAACAACTCGAGAACTGGCTATTTTTCAGTCGCGGCCGCGACTGATTTTCAGTGCAATTGTTTCACGGCCGTGACTCCCTCGTACGAACTCCGTTTGACCTGATTTTTGAACCCACAGAAACCTCTTGAAGTCTAGAATATTCCCCAATTGGAATCACCTCTTTAGCGGAAAACTACTTTCATCCAACTTCGGGCGTACGCCATTTTCACCTCGCTTTGAATCAGAAAACGAGCCATATATCACCTGAAAGATCTTTGTGTCTAGTTTCATATGAAATAAGGAAAATTTAATTCCAATTTCTATAACTCAAGATATTCCCATTGTCCTAAAGCTTGTTCATTTCCGAAATTGTCAACTTTTGCTAAATCTCACCAAAACTCTTCTTCTTGCATTCCTTTCACCCTCTGGGCTCCCATATGTGAATTATATGACTTGTATGTATGATTAATTGATGATACATAATATAATTTGATATGATTATGGATTTTATGTTATCAATTCATTGTGCATTTTGTAATTAGATTGTATTTCACAAGAATGGACCATTGTTATGACTATGATTATGATCGTGCAATTACGTTTATGTACGATTTTTCAGGAATAGGTCTTTATGATAGTTGAACCCATTATGTTGCATGATTTGGTAATGGAATATATGCTATGCTCCTGCATTTGTCATTTATCCTTGTTTCATTTTTTTTATCTGGTTTCGAAGGTTTAATTCCCACCTGGCCTAGTGAGTGAGTGAGTCCCCGTTCGCTGTGAGCTGGGTTCATGTATGGACTTTCCATTTCATGGGTGGATCGGGCTCTGATACCACTTAAGGATGTGGCACCCCAACCGGAAAGGCGCCACATCACCCGCACTATATTCGCAATCATTAGTTATCCTTCTTTCATCTTATTGAAGAACCTGCTTCTTCCAATATTATTATCAACTTCATACATCTCGGTTTAAAATTGAGTCGAATACTAAATCTCTCCTCCTTTCTTGAATATCCGTTTCCGGCTCTTGAATCACTTACATTTTTAAAAATTATTCCCAAAATTATCTCTCGGCCGACTCTCCCCCTTAAGAATTTCTATTTTTATCCGTTGGGCTCATGACCTCATCTCTTAAATTGAAGATTCTCGATCTCTTCAACCTAAATTCCTCGGTGTAAATGGTTCCAATCATGCCAATTGTCCGGTAATCTTCTCACATTTATTTTGACGCGATTGGTAGGATTAGTAACCTACTTTCTTTGTCTCATCCTCCGGTTCTACTTTTCCTAAGTCTTGATATTTCCTCTTTCCTTTTTAAACCCACGCTTTGTCACCCAAGATTCCTTTCCTTTCTTGATCGAAATTCGACTCGTTTTGAAATGGTAGGCGATGAACGGAGTAGAAATGACTCCCTACCAAGAAAACACTTAAGAATTTGGAAGGGCAAAGTGAAAGAGAAGAAAAAGGAATCGAGACTGAGTTGGTTGAAAGATGGGATGGATTGAGGACCGGGCGTGTGTTTAAGGATAAAAAGAAAGGAGTTGAGAAACAACTCAACCATGGGTTAATGCATTGGCGCGGGCAAAGGAAGCTTCATCATCAATTTATCACTACGGTGATCGGTACACCAAACATTCATAGCATATACATACATGCAACTTTAATTTGAACAATTTCATGATACTATGTGTGCTTTGATCTCTTGTTGTGTTAGCTGCTCTTATATGAATGATACTTGATTTACTTGATATTTCGTACCTGTCTCCTGTGTGATACATATGTGATTGTTTATTTATCTTTTCTCCTGGTTTGTTGTGTTGTTGTTTGAGAGACGGGGTTCTCTCATTGTTGTTTGAGAGACGGGGTTCTCTCTTGTTGTTTGTGAGAGATGGGACTCTCTCTCTTTGTTGCTCGAAAGACGGGGTTCTTTCCTTGCCTGCTACCTGTTTAGACTTTCGAGTGCTTAGGTTCGGGGAGTTAAGGGTCGTGATCTAACAACAATTGAAGACCCCTTATTGCTTGAAGACCTTTTTCCGAACTAATTCCTGACGGGGAGTTGCTAACCCGCGTGGGATGAACACGGGAAAGTTTAAGCAAAGTTCAGAAATCAAGGCAGTGGACCTGGGGACCAGGTCCTCTTAAGGGGGAGGGATTGTAACGCCCCGACTTTTCGACCGTACAGGTATGACGTCACGAGTGGGTTAGACCGAGTGTTATGTGATTTTAATTATGTTTTAATTGCCAAGTGAATGTTTAATTTAATAATTTCGTGAACTAATTGTTATTATGTGACTCTTATGTGATTTATATGCTAAGTGGACTACTGTCCTGAATTAATTATTATTACGTGATCTAGATGATTTATCTGATCCTAATCTATGTTATTTAAATTTAGTTGCTACTTATATATTCGTTAATTAATATTTTGTTTCGATTATGTACTTATGTGATATTATATGAAATCCTTGGACTTAACCGAACCTCGAAATTTGACCCAATTGCTATTCTACCAAACCTTGGGGCATTAATTGATGCACTTAATGGTTGAGGGACCAAAGTGCAAATTTCCCCTTTTCCCCTCTTGTTTTACACAATCTCTTTCCCCCTCTCTTCTTTCATTTTTCTTCTCTCATTTTCTTTCAAGAGATAAAGCTTCAACCCCCCATCCCTTCTCTTCTAAATCAAGCCCAAGCAAGAGACAAGGAAGCAAGGAAATTTCTTCAAGCCTCAACACAAGAATCAACCTCTAATCTTTCTTCTTTCTTCCTCTCTTCCAAGGTATATATGAATATATATGTATTTATGTTGTATGTATATATATGTGTGTATAAATGTGGATTTATGTAATTTGATGGATTAATTCATGAATTGATGAGTGATATGTGTATATGTGTTGTATTTGGTTGTTGTTGTATGATTTTGGGTGAATTGGGAGCCAAAATTCGAGCCTTTCCCTGTTTTCCCGACACCATCGCAGCTGCTGGGGTTGAAGGTCGCTCCCGCAACTGTTTCAAGACCATTTTTGGTTGCGGCCGCAACCAACAACTCGAGAACTGGCTATTTTTCAATTGCGGCCGCGACTGATTCTCAGTGCAATTTTGTCATGGCCGCGACTCCCTCGTCCGAACTCCCTTTGATCTGATTTTTGAACCCACGGAAACCTCTTGAAGTCTAGAATATTCTCCAATTGGAATAACCTCATTATCTTTTCTAGTTTGTGAGATGATCAATTCTTTTTGGTGTCATCACGTTATCGAAAAACTTCTTTCATCCAACTTCGGGCGTACGCCATTTTCACCTCGCATTGAATCAGAAAACGAGCCATATATCACCTGAAATATCTTTGTGTCTAGTTTCATCCCCAACAAGCAAAACTTAATTCCCATTTCTATAACTCAAGAAATTCCCATTTTTCTAAAGCTTGTTCGTTTCCGAAATTGTCAACTTTTGCTAAATCTCACCAAAACTCTTCTTCTTGCGTTCCTTTCACCCTCTGGGCTCCCATATGTGAATTATATAACTTGTATGCATGATTAATTGATGATACATAATATAATTTGATGGGATTATGGATTTTATGTTATCAATTCATTGTGCATTTTGTAATTAGATTGTATTTCACAAGAATGGACCATTGTTATGACTATGATTGTGATCATGCAATTAAGTTTATATACGAATTTTCGGGAATAGGTCTTTATGATAGTTGAACCCGTTATGTTGCATGATTTGGTAATGGAATATATGGTATGCATGCTTCTGCATTTGTCATTTATCCTTGTTTCTTTTTTTTTATCTGGTTTCGAAGGTTTAGTTCCCGCCTAGCCTAGTGAGTGAGTGAGTCCCCGTTTGCTGTGAGCTGGGTTCATATATGGACTTTCCATTTCATGGGTGGATCGGGCTTATAGTGCGGGGGATGTGGCGCCTTTCCGGTTGGGGTGCTACATCCTTAGGGTACTTGGCATCATAAAATTATTCAAATGTAAGCCGAATTGTTGTGAAAGAGGTCGAATTGGGAGATGGAGCAACAAATGGAAACGGTAAAAAAAGACAAAAAGCTATTGGAGCAAGGTTATGTGCTCAAGTATGAATAATTGAAAGATGAGTTCATTGAACCCTTCAGCTCATAAAGATTAAACCGAGGAAGCTTCGATCAAAGTAATAACTATGATGAAGACCAGGATAACCTTTGGAGATTAATTCCTTGAGAAACATAAGGCATCAATTTCATAGATGTGGAATAATTTGGATTCAAGAATCCCAAACTCGGATTATAAAGTTATATAAGTTAATATAAGGAAACTTTGATCAAGGAGACATTTATGGTGAAGATTGGGGCAATACATAGAGATCGATATTTAGGAAAGAATCGAGTTCAAGAAATTTCAATCTCAGGGAATGGAGATATATAGGTTGAAGATAGAGAGTTTGAAGAGTTAGAAGACCGTGGAAAAAATAAGAAATGACCAACAGTTTGAGACAAGCTTATAACTCAACAAACAACGAACAAGGCACCGAGATAAAGCTTCCTATGACTACGGTGACAGGTTCAATGTATTCATAAGCACGTGTATCATATGTTGCATTAATTTAATTTGACTTTTATTTACGTATGTTATTATAATTGTTATTCGAGATTGTATATTTGATGTGCCAAGTACATTGTTTAAATTATTTAAATTCCTTTACTTATTGCGTTCCTTTAATTAATGTAATTGTTCCGAGGTGATACGTCTTTCATTAATTACGAGTGTGATACGTGCATTGACATTTTAACCCAACATGCATTACTTAGTGTTTAATTGTCAGGATGCTCTCCTCTTTATCCATTCTATGTTCCATGATCGCATCAACTTGAGTCACACTTGTACACTCGAGTCACATTTCATATTGTTATGTTTCAATTATAGTTCCATTATGTATTAGGCCTGTGTGCCAATTATGATTATTGTTGGATATTGATTCGGGACAGATTGCATGTTTAGTTGAACCCGTTGTTAGGATGCATGATGGATTTAATTTATATATTGGAATTATCGGACTTGTTGCCATTGTTGAAATGTATGAATTACACGTTATTGCTTTCACATTGCACTCTTGGTTATTCGTGATTTAATTGGTACAGGGTTAGTTTCCGCCTAGCTAGGTACCTTTCATTTTGTCTCCCGTTCGCTATGAGTCCGGTTCATGCTTGGATTAACCATTTCACGTGTGGACTAGACTTGTAGTGCAGGGGATGTGGTGCCTTTCGTTGTGGGTGCTACACATATGCCATGGATGCTTGATGTACCGTTCACCGTTGTTTTGGAAAGCCTTCATCATAATGATCTGATTTGTCATTTGATTCGTTGTTGGAGATTCTTCTAACCATAGTTCCATGCCTCGAATTACCTATCATGAAGCTACCTCAATAACAACTCGATCTCCGCTTCGTGACTAACTTTCCTTTGCTCGTAGTATCATTCCTCGACATTTAGTATTCCAATGACCACTCAACGTTTATCCCATGATTAATTTCCCAGTTTACCAAGCTCTACGGTCCAGAGTTTCAGTCTTAAACATGCACTTACCTTAACCCAATCAACTCGTTCTTCTCCACGAATTATACTCAACCCTTCCTGGATGCTCGAGCTAATCTTTAATAGTCTGAATTATGGTCTTCAATTTTGGTAGTACCCCGATTCCTCATGGAAAAACGATTGACGAACCGGTAGCCTATCTTGTTCAGGTGGTATATTCTCTTAGATATTCCACTTCCAACCCCGATTGAATTGACTCTAACTTTGTCCATCATAAAATACAGTGGTTGGCTCGGCTTCTCTTCTTCACTCTCTTTCTTAGCAACTCTACACACTCCTACTCGAATCCATCATCTTCCAGTTATGAGACACGGTACGCCAAACACAATCCTCTCACCCATGGGAGATTCAATTCGTATAGATCCCATAGTAAAACCAACAATGTAAATTTTATATCTACGGTCACTATCGATCATCCTTTGCTTCCCCTTGTCATTTCAATTCCCAAGTAGTCCTTAAATTCATCTCTCGAAGTACCTATTTCTTTCGATAGTATTTACGAAGCTTCATCTACCTTGGTTTTGAAATTGTATCGGGTGCTAATTCTTCCAATTCACCCCTCAAAGTCTCCATTCCTTCCGAAGGGTTCTCGTGCTCTAACTAACATTATATAACTTGTCCTCATCATCTGAAACTTCTTTATCCTTTTCACGGGTCAATTCATTTTCAGACGAATCTTGTCCGTTCAAACTCTCAAATTCTGTAGGACTCTTCAAATCAACAGAAACCTCATTAGATTCTTGCTAAATGTCCAAACTAGATCCATTCGAGAACAACCGAGATCCTTAAATCATCTCCCCGTCATACTCTCCCCCTTAAGGTTTCCATCTTTATTCGTTGATCCCATTCTACCACTTCTTGAATTAAGGAGTATCAATTCTCCTCTGCGTAGCTCCATCGGCGTAAACGATCCTAGTTAAGCTACCTACCTAGGTGATCTTGGCACATTCACTTTGAAGTGATTTGTAGGGATAACAACTTATTTTCCTCGTTCCAAATTCTGGTTCTACTTTCCCAAGCCTTGATAATCATTAATAACCTACCTTCTGGAGCCCAAAGTTTCTCTTCATTACTTGATTCGAATGTAGCCTGATCAAAGTAGCATATGGTGGATAAGTTGGGGAGAATTCCTATCAAATAAACACTGAACAATGCATGATGGGTTAAGATGTCAATGTACATACCATTTAATTATGCAACATGCTAGGGCAATCATGGCAAATAGAGATGTACAACGCATATAGATAAAGAAGAGTAAAATAATTTAAAATGACGTATGATGCACGTGCCATGAATGTTTTGAACCTGTCACCGTAGTGGTAAGCTTTTAGTTCAGTGACTGGTCCTCATTTCTCTAATCACGAACTTGCTTTAACTTGTTGATCATTTCTTATTTTTCCCACGGTCTTCAAATCTCCATAAATCTCCTTGCATCAACTTGTATATCTCCATGGTCCGAGATCATAATTTCTTAAACCCAAATTCTTCTAGAGTGTCAATCTCTCAATGTTGTCCGAACTGTCTTCCAAGTTTGATCCCAAATGTTGTCACCTCGATTGAAGTCTCCTTGATGTACTCTCCACGAGCCCGTACTGGTCGTTTAATCTACCCTCTAATTGCTTACACTTGAGCACATAGTTTCCCTCTAGGAAATCTTTGCCCTCTTTATCATTTCCATTGTTGCTCTATATTTCCCAATTCGGCTTCACAACCCGACACTTCAGCTTGGATTTAGAAGGTAAACTCCCATCTGACCGAAATTAGACTTCTAACATTTTAACTCTCCATGGACTTGTAATCACTACGTTGATAGGTTCTCTTTGATCCCTTCCCGATTCGATTTCCATTTTATTTGAAATCCAAAGCATCCTAATCTAAACTCTTCCTTACTCGAATTTCAAAGTATCTCAATTCTCTCTTCTTTTTCCTTTTCCTGAATATGACTTCAAAGAATTGACTTATTTGGAAACTCTTCCTCAATGATTTATATTGTTCACCATTCACTGATCCTGATATGTTCCGAATATTCTACTCTGAACCTTCAAGATTTCTTCACTCCATCCTCAAGTTAGATGATCCTATGGAATCCAATCGAAATCCCCTTTCGTAGTAGAGGCATAAGTGTTGATCTTCTAAACTAAAACCTACACAATCGACCCTGATTTGACCAAGT
Source organism: Lantana camara (assembly GCA_037501455.1). Lineage (NCBI taxonomy): Eukaryota > Viridiplantae > Streptophyta > Magnoliopsida > Lamiales > Verbenaceae > Lantana > Lantana camara. The sequence goes on along the minus strand of CM074857.1, from coordinate 59,232,958 downwards.
GTCCATTTCCCATGGTAAAACTAGCAAAGTCCTAAATTCGAATCTCATTTCCCGGGCTCCTTCCCAAACCTTGGCCCCGATTAGTAAAAGCCATGACTCTCGAATCCCTGAATATAAGCTCCCAGTGCATTCCTTACTTCATTCGTGCTAGAGAGAAGAGGTTGTGATAGATTGTGTTGTCGTAGAGATTGGCCGTGGTTTGATATTATCTTTATAACCTGTTAATCATAACTCATTCCAAGAATATATGCATGCGATTAGTGCATGCTCATGTTACATTTTCAACACGAAAGGCACGAATCCGATGCAATACGCAACAATTAATTTAACAAAGTTCGAAAAGAAATGCAATTCCAAGCTCAAGGTCAATGCAATGCATAGGTTGACAAGTTGTTCCTAAGCCGCACGACCTAGACTGACTCAATCACGACACACAAACCCCGGTTTTGCAAACTAGGGCTCTGATACCACTTAAGGATGTAACACCCCAACGGAGGGCGCCACATCCCCCGCACTCAGACCCGACCTGCATATGAAATGGAAAATCCATACATGTGCCAGATCAGAGCAAACGGGGACTCACTCACTCACTATTCTAGGAGGGAACTAAAGCTTCGCAACCATACAAAATGTTTAAAGAGAAAATAACAAGCGCGGAAGCAAAGCATGTAATCAATTACTAATATAAACAGGATAACGGGTTCAACTAACATAGATACCTAGTCCCGAATTAATAACATAAAATTTATACAATTCATACATACATCATGACTTAATCAATTACAATATGCGATGGTGTGACATGGACTAGACCACAAGACTCGACAGACTCAAATTCCCGCCCAGCACTCCAAAACCTGCAAGAACATGAAAACAAAGCTTGGTTCAGTCTATAGGAGACTGGTGGGTATAAAACGGGGTGTAATATAATAGTAATACATAAATTGAACACCCACACATACAAGTCATAATCCCGTACGAGGTTTTGAAACAATTCCCAACCAGGTCAAACAAAGAAACAACGCCCAAGATTACAACGAACCATTTCATTCATTAGGTCACTACGTGAGCCCGACGAGTGGGCAAATTCTCTAACCTCCCCCTCGTGTGTGCATTTATTCATTTATTCGTTCATTAGTGATCACACAATTATTCATTCATTCACAATCATTCATTCATTCAATCATTCATGCGATCATTCAATACACTTACACTTTCTTCCTCCGGGCGGTGGACGGGTTTGCAAGGCCCGGTCACCTCAATCATTGTGGCTAGTGGGGTACATGAATCTCCAAAAGCTGGGTTTCCATTCCCCGCTAACCTCCTAGTGAGGCCGGTATCGCCGTAGTTTGGTGGAACTAGCACACGGGATCCCCGTCAGCCCTTGCCTCCCGGGTTAGCCACGTGTACTAAGTCCCAGGGCCCCCATTATCATTGTGTTCACTGATCTCGCCAAAACATTTGGTAGGGTTCATAAAAGAAAGGCTTTACGTTGAAATCTTTGACTCTTTTGAAAAGACTCGATATATATTTATAATTAAATACTTGGCTTAAAACTTTCACGTAAGGGATATATCGGGTCATCATAGCTAATAGAAGAGAAACCCACTTGTTATACCTTACCGAACGATACCAATGAGAAAATAAGATTTGGAAGAACCTATGAACCCGGCACGTCTCCGCCCTGGAGAAAACTGTACAAAGAATAACACAGTGCAATCGTGAGACTCAAGACTCCATATGAACCAAATGCGACGCACGGCAATGCAATGAACATGATTTATCATGTATAAGAAATAACAATGTACTATGAAGATGTTCATGTGCACAATTAAAGCCATTTAGACACATAAACGAGCCTTTCATTCATTACACGAGTAAATCGTGTTTGTTCATTGTCATGCATTCAATCGTTCAATATCTTTCATATTTCATATCAAATCAATTCATAAATTTCGTATAACGATCATAACACATACTTTAACATGTACACGATCCATAAGAACCATAAAAGAAAAGATAAGTTATCAATTAAAGTTCACAAATGACGCCCCAAGTCATGCACGCACACTAGAGAACAACGGAGACATATTAGATCATAACTTGGAAATTATTCAATTATATTACATGTATATGTATTCATGAATTCATAACCAAACATGTATCAAATTAATAATTAACCATATCATGCGTTAATCACATACCGAAGCTTGTAATTAACATAAACGAATCAAATTAAATTACACAAACATCCCTTGAATAATTCCGTTCTGCGAGGGTAATGGGGGTTAACAGATTCCAGGCTAAAAGTGGTAATGGGGGGTTAACAGAGACAGTAGCGCTTAACGGGAGTTCACGATTTTAAGCACAAAAGGGGTAACCGGCGTTAATTGCATCAGGCGAGGTTCCCCTGTTTTCCTGCTCTGTTCCGAAGCAACAACAACAACAAAGCTTCCATGTCCAACTCGAACCAAATCATCCCAAACAACAACAAAACACTAGCTAACCATATAATTAACCAATAGAACTCAAGGAAACATGTATACGATTCATATATCTCAATTAAACATCAATTAATCCAAGGAAACATGCTCAAATTCATCAAAGTTCATACATGAGACCCTTAAATAAGAAAGGTGACCAATCATGCCCTAAGCTCAAATAACTCATGATATATTTGCACCAAACCAAACCAATATCATCATATAAACCTCATATAAACTCATGGGATGCAAAAGACCACAAACCCTAACATATACTTCAAGAATTCATCAAACCCCTAAGCAAGATCTTACCTTGATTGAGTGAAGAGATGGAGTAGATGAAGAGATGGGAGTATATAGCTTGAATTCTTGTTGAAAAGAGAAGAAAATCTTGGCCTCCTTGCTTCGTTGGTGGATCGAATGAAGAGAGGGAGAATTGGAGGAGTTGCTTTGTTCTTGGATGAAGAAGGATGATGAAATGAGTGTATGTATATATGTGTATAGCTTATATCGATCAAAAAGGGGGAGAAAAGGGATGAAATTACGACTTGGTCCTTGGAGAATTTAAGTGAATGCAATTAGATATCAAGTTTCATGAATGCTACAATTAAGTCCAATTAAATTATCAATTAAGTCCAAAGGTCTCTAAATGTGATCAATCAAGGACAATTGTTCAAGGATTTTCATAATTGAAACTAGTATAACACTTAAGCATGCTCGCAGAATTTAAATACGTAAGCCACGGAATAAGATTCATGAAAGAAGGAATCGAAAAGCGTAAAATTCGCAAGTATTAAATTTAAATGAATTGAATAGAACAATTAAAGAACGAAAAGGAATTAAATTCAAAGATAAACGAATCAATTTCCAAGTCATGAAGTCATACATGCATAAACGTTCAAAATTTGAATGAAACAATTATCAAATAATTTCATATAATTCAATTACAACACACAAACATTATAATAAACACATTATCACATAAATAAATAATTTAAAAGCGCACGTAACCCTCTCGTGACGTCATACCTGTACGGCCAAAGACGCGGGGCGTTACATGGTCATATCTCAAGGGTGGGTTTTGAGATTGGAGTTATCTTGGTTCTATTCAATTTCCTATCAAATCTCAAACTCTTCCTACATATCAAAATGATAACTAATTAATAAGATTATATATATCTTATCACAATATCGATTGAATTCCCAACAAATATATCTCAATAAAATTTCTAGTGGTCTAAAAATTATGGTCCCAACACCTGTAAATTTTCTAATTGTCAAATGGTTTCTCATACTTTTATTTTCAAATTAATGTGCCTAAATCATTATATTTTATTTGATACTCATAGAATCATAATTAGTTTATGACCACGCTTATTTTATTTTTATTGAGCTTAATTATTATTAAGTTTATTATAATTTTGTTGTGGTTTTTTATGACCCATTAATTTCTTATAACGATTAAGGTTTTTAGTGTTATATAAAAGGGTCATAATTTATGTATCAATTGGCACATTAAAAAACTTACTACATATGAATTTGTGAGTTTTATATGCATCCCACAATAGTACGTTTTGGCTACGTGACCAAGAATTGGTTCCTAATTTAATTCTTTGTCGTGCACATGAGATAAGACATCACTATGAACTAATAGAGTTTTCATTCTATAATTGTGATCTGACTGTCACACCTATACTTTAGGGAAAAATCATGACTTTAAAATAGAAACAAGTGTGGTGGCTCTATAAGTACAACTGTACATTTTCCTAATCTCCGTATATATATACATTTTAATTCTACATTATACTATTGTTTTGATCATATCATTTTATCACCAACACAAATGACATAATATCCACAACAATAATTAGTTTTAAACTAGCCAAATTAACTTAATTCATACTTCAACTTTGCACCCCAAACAAAAACAATTTCAAGTATGCTTCTTAATTAGTTAATTGTTTTCCTTCTAACTAAAATTGCAACCCTTCACCAACTTTGAATGTATATCCTTCACATTTCTCTTAACTAAAATGCCACTACACCTAACAATTTATTACCCCATCAAAAACCCTCCCCATAAATCCCCCCTTCTTCTTACCCCTTCAATCCATCCCTTTTTTGCAAATTCCCAACCTTCTCCCCTCTATTCTCCAAGATCATCAAAGAAATGGAGTACCATCTCCCTTTCTCCTTCTCCCTCACCATTCTCCTCCTCGTCCACTGCATCGCTGCCCAAACGCCGGCCCCCACCCCCTCCGGCCCGACCAACATTACCCAAATCCTCGAAAAAGCCGGCCAATTCACCACCCTCATCCGCCTCTTCAAAACCACCCAAGTCGGTGACCAGATCAACACGCAACTCAACAACTCCAACCAGGGCCTCACCATCTTCGCCCCCACCGACAACGCCTTCGCCTCCCTCTCCCCGGGCACTCTCAACAAGCTGACCGACCAGCAGAAAGTCTCCCTCATACAGTTCCACATCCTTCCCAATTTTCTCTCCATGTCCCAGTTCCAAACGGTCAGCAACCCGCTCCGAACCCAGGCTGGCGACAGCGCGGGGTCGTTTCCATTGAACGTCACCACCACTGGAAACCAGGTCAACATCTCCACCGGTGTCAACGACGCCACGGTGGCGAACACCATCTACACGGACAACCAGCTGGCGGTGTACCAGGTGGACCAGGTTCTGCTGCCGTTGAGTTTGTTCGGGACAGCGGCGCCTGCGCCGGAGCCGGTGGCGGCAGAGAATGGGAAGAAGAAGAAGACGGCGGATGCTCCGGTGGCTGGAAATGATGCGCAGGTGGATGCGTCTGGTGGAGATGGCCGTATGGGCGTGCATGGAGTTGTAGGGTTTGCGGTGGCGGTATTGGCCACGGTTTATTTGTGACGGAGATAAATGGATGTATTGACAATTGAGAGTCGCGAGAGAGGAGGTTTTACTTTTCTCTATCATTTTTGATTTTGTTTGTATTCGATTTTATTCCATTTTCTTATATTTTTGGGTACGTTTTGCTTTTATTTTTCTTGTGCTTTATGTATGTTAATGTTCTATAATTTCAAGATTTTGTATCAGTTTTTCATGAGGGATGTTGCTGAGATTCTTCAATTTTAATTGTGTGAGGAATATATGAATAAACATATGTATAGTTGGACATTCGATAAAATTGTAACTATACAAAAAAATTAATATGACTCAGGCATAAGAATGACACGCATAAATTGAGAAATAATTCAAATTTAAGTAATAAAAATAAAAATGTATAGTTGGTATTAATTTCCAATGATTTGTGTATATATGTCGGTAGGCGAACATATATTTTTTTGTAGATTGTTCACACATGAAATAATTAGATTGGACATCATATTAGAGATGATAAATTAACTACAATTATTATGTTGTAATAATATATCCACGTTTAGATTTCACTTATATAGTTTTATCATCATATATGTTCCATTTAAGACAGTAAATATAATAAGAAAGGGTTAGTTTGGTAAGATTATTTTTTTGGGACTGATCTCTGTCAGATTTATTAATCAAGATTAAGTTAACAACAAATATTTTTGCGTTAACACTTGAGTTTGTGGAAATTTTTTTTTAAAAAATTGTAGTTGATATTATGTTAAATATATCAAATTTCATTTATTTTTAAATGAATAATAATATTATCTATTCACACGCGAGTCTCCGTAATTCTTAATACATATTAATCAATTAGTAATAACAGATTTGAGGTGAGCCGTTGATTAAATTTATATGTTGCAACCCCGCATCAAACCTCCTACAGTTGATTAATTTTGTTTGGGAAAGCAGGAAATTAAATAATCTGAGGCAAGTGGAAGAGTGCAGATTATTATGATTGCTTACATTTTACTTTTGTATGGATTATCTTTAGCTGTACAAGCAAAGTTTCATTATGTCACGCATGCCAGTTACTTTTCCCCCTACGTGCATGGTAACTCTAACTTAAATTTAATTTTGACTAAATTTAATATAATGAGAGATTTAGATTTAATTCGATTAAACTAATATAAGAAGATATAGGCGAGTATTTTATATGTGTTGTTTGATTGGTGCAAATTTTAGAGATTAATTAGATAATAAGTATAAATATATAATGCATTTTTTATAATTAGATAGGTTTGACAAGTATGATTTAGAAGTTTCTACGAGCATGGTGATTCATTGAATTATTTCCTCAAGAAATCACTATTGCTATTTTCATTTTTATTATTGAGTTGTTTATATATTTTTCTAAAACGTAATGATCATAATCCTAAACAATCTTAATCTAAGGGAACCGCTTTGAGAACGAATAAAATTCGTCTTAAAATTTATAACAAAATTAAAATAGATTTACATTTGAGTACCATTAATTACCGTAATTAATAATTTGATATTATGTTAATTTAATTATGTATGTTGTATTTTTTAAGATATTCAGTTATAGTTGAAAGTTGGGTAATTAGATCAAGTTAATTGGAGCTTATTAAAGATTAATTTCTTATTAAGGTCCAATCAAGTCTTGTAGTGGTCACGTTTCTAGATCTAGTAGTAGGTCATTATGTCGATTAAAAACTTAACGAAATCATTATAGAGGTGACATACCAACAGAAAAAATAAAAAAATAATAAATAATAAATTAAGACCGGAAGTAATTAAATCAAATCTTGATAGTTAAGTAACGATCAAGTCCCCACCTCTTGGTAAGATAGTACTACATGGAAATAGGACCGTCAAACATATGTCGGACTTTATTTCAAATTCAATTCTAATTTAATATGTTTGATCGGTAAAAATGTATTTGATGTGTCGTAATTTTTTTAATTATTTTTTAAAGGGTCCAGAGGAAATAAATTACATATTGCTTAAATTTACCGAAATGTAAGAAACAACAATATCAAGATCTTGGAGTTATGAGCCGCCTTATTTCTTTCCGAACGCACAAAGAGAACGAAGCCTTAGGCACATTATGAGCAAGAGATCGGTGGATATCCTCAACCAACGTTCCAAAATTTTGGAGATCCTGCGAAGCTTATAATTTTTCAGTCAAATTGAGGCAATCTCTCTCAGTAATAGCACGTGAGTACCACCTCCTACTCGCATGCTCACCTGCCTCCCTAACAACCAAAGTCTCCACTCTTTCGGCCTACATTGAAACTATGGTTTGCAGTCGTGGTCATGGAAAATGGAACGGGGGCACTGTTCCAGTTCCAGTTCCAGTTATGTCAAACGGCCGCGGCACTTCGTGAAATGGAGTATATTTTTACGATAAATATAATTAATTAATGTATCGATATAAATAAAGTTATTCTACCACCATATAACACCCCAAGTGTTACAATAAATAAATAAAAATACATTATCACTAATAATAAGTGGCATGACGTGGGAGAAGAAACTAAGAATTGTCTGCATCTTCTAAGGAGTAGTGCAATTGGCGATGCCTATCATCTCTAACGTGAGATTAAAATAGTTGATCTGCATATAATGCTTGTTCATCCGAAAATTGATCACCACCATGATTATAATATCCAAATTCTCTATACCCTATGCTGCTAGCACTACTACCTGAAGATCCGTACGACGTCCCAACAGATCCATACGATGCTCCACCAAATCAACCACTGATTGATGAAGGATCCAAATAACTATAATGCGTACCATCAGGGGCGACTCCAGGATTGTCGGACAGTGGGGTCAAATAATTTAACGACTAATAAATAAATATATTATTAAAAAATAAAATATTTTATTTAAAATATGTATTTTCAAATTATCTTAAAATTTTAATTACTGACAAAAATATATATATTATTAAAAAATATAATATTTTGTTTAGAATATTTATTTTATAATTATTCTTTACTATTTTTTATTTGTACTAAATACATCCATCTCTTAGGGGGTGTTTGCAAACTAGAAGTTAAAACAGAAGTGAGAGTAGAAGATAAAAGAGAAGTGAAAATGGTAAAAAATTGCAATACTAAAAGAAATGAGTGTTTGGAAAATATACATGATAGGTAGAAAAAAAAAAGGTGGATAACCACTTTTAATTTTTTATATAGTTACTAATTTACCCTGAAATACTTTGGAACATTTCGGGATATTATAATATGATTTAAGTATTATATTAATATAAAAATTATGATATATTATTATAATTTTGTATTAAAATATTTGTAATTAATCAAATATAGAATTATTCTATATGTACCTTTATTTTTAAATTTATAAAAACTAAGAAAAAGAGAAAATTTACCTTATAATTGAAATTTTTTAGTTATGAGCCTTTTTGAAATTACGAATTGTGATGAGAAGAGAAAAAATATATATAAAAAATAGAAAAACAAAAATGTAATGAACAAACCATAGAATATAAGGATTCTAGCTTATTTCTGTTTAACTTAAGTAGAAATTGGAAAAACAGAATCTAAAAATATATCCTACGCTGGGTTCCAGTTTATTTCTGTTTAACTTAAGCAGAAATTCTAGCTTATTTAAGCAAAAATTCGAAAAGAGTATGTCCAGTTATTTGTGCTTAGTTTAAGCAGAAATTGGTTTACCAAATACTCCAAAATAATTACTTATCTCATAAATATTTATTTTTAAAGTTTACAAATATAACAACCCTACTCAGGGCCAAGTTGAGAAAGGTAAGTAAAGGGCAACTCAGGAAGCGTTTATAACCTCGATCCCTATTAATTCACTTCATGCATTGCATTTTATGTGACTTATGTGTTTTTATGTGTTACATTTTACTAAATGTTCATAGATTTAATTCTTTTAACTCATGCCTTGAAACTCTTCTCATAAAATCCTAGAATTCTAGTAATCATTCCTTTCTAGCACCTAAAAACCCTTCATATGCTTCAAAACCCATTCCTACAGTTTTAGGTTAGAAATTACGAAAATACCCCTACAGCTCAAAAATATTCCTATATCTCCCGAAACACTTTCACTACCCAATATTTTAACCAAAATAATCCTCACATTATTTCGAGGATCGTGATACTCTCCTTAAATCATAATTCCCATCCTAACTCCCGTAGTATAAAAAACCGGCAAAAACCCTAGCTTATGATTCGATCATCAATAAAACCTTATTCACCTACCTTTTGATATTCAAAATTATAACCAAAACGACCCTCAAATTATTTCATGAATTTTCATGCATTTACCAAAAACTCGATTTCACCTATAGCATATTTATAAATATTTTCCTATCTAAAAATCATCATTTTATTTTAAAATAATTAGCTTTTATTCAATAGTCGAAATTATATTTATAACGATCCTTGAATTTTTCTCTACAACATAGTGATTTTTCCCAAACTTTAAACTTCATCCTAGCTTCGATTATATAATTTTCTCATGATTTTCATCATCTTCAATGTTCATAATTTATAAACAAAAACTCCAAATATTTCATGTTTATAACTAAAACGAAGCTCATTTTTCACTCATTCTTCCATTAATTCACTACATCAAAATTTTACCTCTCGACTCTTGAATAAATTTTATATTATTTTTACATTTATTTTTATTCCAAATGACATCATCCATGATCTCATGCTCTTCTAGAAGAAATGAACAAATGAGCATAATTTCTCCACATTTCTTAATTAATAACCTAGCATTTGTTCATCATGAAATTAAACCACATCTCCAATTTAATTACCAAGCATTTGTTGAAACCTTAGGCAACCACATCTCCCATAAACTCTCATTTATTGCTTAGAAACCCCTCATGACTACCTATAAATACCCCCCTTAAGCCTCATTTATACCTCACAATTCAACACACAAAAATCACTCTCTCCCTCTCCCCAAAACCTCACGCCACTCTCCCTCTTTTCTCTCTAAGGTATGTTTTCTTCTATTATTTCATGCTTTATATAATGTTCTTAGTATAGAAATAATAGTAGCATGCCTAGGATTAATTAAATTATGCTTTAGGAATTTATTTTATGAAATATGTGCATAGTTGATAGTTTAAATATAATGTGAGCACATTATGGAATTTTATTCGATTAAATGCATGAATTATGATATGATATAATGTGAATATGTATTTAAAAGCTTATGATCTTGTTTGATTAAATTCATGCCAAGAATAATTTATTTAGAATTATTTTTCATAGAAAGTTCATATATTTTGCTATATTATGCTTTAATCTTATGTTATGAATATGAATATGATAGAACATGTTACACACCCTCTTTGAATATTCAAATAAGCTCAAGAACATGTTCATAATGTTCTTGAATATGTGTGTGTGCATGTGTGTGCCGTGATCAATGTGTGTGTGTGTATGAATTTGATTTTGTGTTATAAAGTGTTTAATTCACATGAAATTGAATAGTAAATGTTTTTAATAGTAATTTTGACTTTTTGGTCAACCAAAATACTTATAATTTCGAAATTATTACAAAAATAATCATAAAATAAGTTTTGGAATTTTTAAAGAAATATTTTTCCTAAATTTTTTCCAAAAATCAATAAACTATGTAATATTTTTCAAAAGATAACCTACATTGTCAAATTTAACCTTGAATTTCATTTCAAACCTTACAATTAGAATTATAGTATGGTTGATAAATATTTAATTAGTTAAAGATCCCATAAACCCTAATTTGTTAATCAAATTCCCTTAAACGGGTAAATTTAGGGTTTACCGGGAAATCTTTAACGCATTACATAACGTGTATCCTCTCTAATTATTTCATTGTACTATTGTGTGTAATTAGTTAGTTAGGAACTAAGAACCTAGTTCTAAGCCAGTAGTAGTTATTACTTTCAGGCGAACCTAGGATCGAAGAGTGGAATCCTCACAGTTCCACTTAAATCTCGGTACCGGTGAGGGTTTTAAATCTTTTCAACTGAAATCATGATAAAATTACTTTACTTTATTTCTTGAATTTCTTTCAAGTTATCCTTCCCCTTTATGGGAAAATAATTCTTGTTAATTATTGAAACCATACATTTACCCGAAAAGTACTTAGTACTTTCTTACGGGTAAATATTCTCGTCTTGCAAGCAAAGTTATTGTTTTTCCTATGGGCCCGGTGGTCTTGGTAGAAGTAGTAGTCCGGGAGGCACGGGCCGAGGTCTACTATTATACCAGCCGCCAACTAGATCTTGGTGATGGTTTAACTGGAGGTTAGTTATTCCACACCAAGTGACGGGAAAAGGTACGTCCCTCCCAAATTCATGTATATCGTCACTAGGGGTAGCTCCCTGAGGTGACACCGGAGGAAGAAGGATGGTATTGTATTGTTGTATTTCTTTTTACTGAGTAACGACATCTTGATCAATGTCGTTACGAATATTCTTGGTTTTAAGGAGTTAAGGTTGGAGACGCCTAGCTTGCGGGCATAAAATCCTTTTCAAAACGGTCCATAGATTTTCTAAAGTATAGCCTATATTCCCCCTACTCCTATTGTTTCAAAACAATATGAACCGGATATTATTGTCATATATTTATTTGTTACTACATAGTATATACATTTCAAACCAAGACTTTCTTGGTCAAAATATTTCAAAAATCTTACTTATAATCCTAAATCCCAAACCCCCCGTCACTTAGTCATTTTGACTAACCCTCCTACTCTTTCCACTCATGATTTCAGGAATCTATACAGCGACGCCTTAGAGGTATCTTGAAGCTTTAAGGTGTCACATTCCAGTCAATTAGAGTAATCACGAGTGCATGTACATCTTACAATAAGCACTCTTCTCTAAAGTCAGAACTTTTGCTGTAAACACTTATCCAACTTAATAATATGTGCTTTGTTATGTATTGTCCCCTTTTATTTGCTCAAGTTTATTTTCCGTTGCATTTAAATTTCATACTCTGGTATTGCATAGTCTTGTCCGTTCGCCGGAGTATTTCTCGAGTGCTAGGTCTCACATCCACTCGGGGAGTGCTACGGTGCGGGGTTGTAGTGTTAAGGGGCGCTACAGCTATGGTGGTATCAGAGCATCAGGTTTAGATAGAAAGAAGCATACTAACCATGATGCATATATATATATATGACACATTTTGATCATCTTACACTGTTATTTCATGTTGCTTTACATTTTTGCATCATGAGTCTTAGAGTTGCTTCAAGATACCAGCAGGACCGTGAGTATTAATGTTATTTCTTTCTGCACTTTATGTCTGATGATTGATGTTACTTGGTGATTGTTGTTCTGTGATGATCGTTGAGATATTCTTAACCCCACATGCATTATATTTCCTATGCGATTGTGATTTCAGCATTATATTCATCATGCCTCTACGAAGAACACCACGAAATAACTCCCCATCGCCACAAGATCCGCCCGGACACCCCGAACTTGTAGAAGCTTTAAGGCAGTTCGTTCGAACTTGTACACCTGGGAATAACCCTACCAACGAGCGATCCTTAGAGAGGTTTCTCCGAATGAATCCCCCAAAATTCTTTGGAGAACCTAACGACCTAAAAGCTGAAAATTGGATAGCCAGTTTAGAAAAGATTTACGAGGCTATGGATATATTTCCCGAGGAACGGGAACGAGTGCAGTATGCAGCCTTTCTCCTAGAAGGACCTGCTTTGAGTTGGTGGAAGCACGTTAAGTTGACCTGGATAGAAGATCAAACTGATTACAGTTGGGTGGAGTTTGTGAAGGAATTTCAGAATAAATATATTCCTCAAGTGGTAAGAGATACTCGAGAGGCTGAGTTTATGACTTTAACTCAGGGTTATATGTCAGTAGCCGAGTACGAGGCAAAGTTCGTGAGACTTATTCAGTATGCTCCACATATTCTGAATGATGAACGGAGAAAGACCAAGCGATTCATTGATGGATTAAAGCCAGACCTTCGATGGGCTTTAGCTTCATTAGATATTGAAACTTATAACAAGGCAGTCAATAAAGCCCTGAAGACCGAAGCGGCTCACAAGAATATTCGCCAGGCAGCTAATCGCCCTGTTCCCCCTCAAAATAAGCCCTATCAAGGAATGAAACGTCCCGCTGGACCATCTAACCAGAAATTTTGGAAGAAACCCACACCAGCCCAGTAAAAGCCTAAGTCAGTCCCGTCTAATTCACAAGAAGAGATCACTTGTGAATATTGTCACAAACCGGGACATACTGAACAAGATTGTCGAAAGAAAGCTGGCACTTGTTTGTGGTGTGGAGACCCTAACCATCAGTTTAACACATGCCCAAAGAGACCGGGATTTAAGGAAAAGGAGAAAGCCGTGGGAAAATCCGGAAAACCACTTGTCAAGGGAAAAGCTTAAGTGTTGGAAGGAAACGAGGATCCAGACCCTTCAGACGTTGTTGAAGGTACGGTACACATTCTAAACACGCCAGTTCAGGTCCTATATGACCCTGGTGCCACGCATTCATTCATTGCATCAAATTTATGTGCGCGTTTAAATTTTCCCCTTGAATGTTCATCATATAATTTCGAGATAAGTTCCCCTTTGGGAGCTTGTTTAATAACGGATAGAGTATATAAACGCTGCCCTATACAAATCGGTGACCGTTACTACCCAATGGACCTCATCGAACTTCCGATAACAAGATATGGAATCATTCTGGGAATGGATTGGCTCTACAAATACCATGCTAAGTTGGATTGTTTCAAGAAAGAAATCATCTTAGGACAAGATGAAAGTTGGATTCCTGAAGATAAAAGATCAGTAGCAATGATTTCTATGACAGCGGCTAAGAAGTTGATTCAGAAGGGAGCCACATGATTCATTGCCTATCTCCTAAATATGCCAAAGGATCAACTTAAGGTTGAGGAGGTAGAAGTGGTAAATGAGTTTCTCGACGTTTTCCCAGAACATCTAAACTCGTTACCTCCAGACCGCGAGTTGGAATTTGTAATCGATACAATCCCTAGGGCAGAGCCTTTCTCTAAAACCCCTTATCGGATGGCCCCAGCTGAACTTCAGGAGTTGAGAAAACAACTTGATGACTTGATTGAATCAAGATATATCCGTCCCAGTACCTCACCTTGGGGAGCACCAGTATTGTTTGTAAAGAAGAAAGATGGGTCATTACGAATGTGCATCGACTACCGAGAACTTAACCGAATGACCATAAAGAATAAATACCCTCTACCCCATATAGAGGAGTTATTCAATGCCCTTCAAGGATCTCGAGTCTATTCAAAGTTAGACTTAAGGCAAGGGTATTATCAATTAAAGATTAGGGAGGAGGATATCCCTAAAACAGCTTTCAATACCCGCTATGGACACTTTGAGTTCATAGTAATGCCTTTTGGATTGACCAATGCACCTGCTGCATTCATGGACATGATGCATCGGATATTCCGACCATGTCTGGATAAATTTGTGGTCATTTTCATCGATGACATACTGGTATTTTCCAAAACACCTGAGGAACATGCTGAACATCTTCGCATAGTGTTGAGTACTTTGCAAGATCATAAGCTATATGCTAAGTTCAGCAAATGTGAGTTCTGGATTGAAAAAGTTGCATTCCTTGGACACATAATCTCGGGATCAGGTGTTGAAGTAGATCCCTCAAAGATTGAAGCAATTATGAATTGGAAAGTACCAAGGAACCCATCAGAGGTGAGAAGTTTCCTAGGACTTGTAGGCTATTATCGCAGGTTCGTAAAGGACTTCTCCAAGATAGCTGCACCTCTCACAAAGTTAACAAAGAAGGAAAGAAAATTTGCATGGACCGAACAGTGCGAACAAAGTTTTCAAGAATTAAAGCGACGATTGACTTCTGCACCAGTACTAACCTTACCTGAAGGGAAGGAAGGTTATACAGTTTATACCGATGCCTCTAAAGAAGGGCTAGGTTGTGTATTAATGCAGCACGGAAAAGTTATAGCCTATGCCTCAAGAAAGCTCAAACCCCACGAAGAGAACTACCCTACTCATGACTTGGAATTAGCAGCAATTGTGTTTGCTCTTACCAAGTGGAGACACTATCTTTACGGGGTAACTTTTGAAGTTTTCACTGATCACAAGAGCCTACGGTATCTTTTTACTCAAAAAGAGTTGAATATGAGGCAAAGGAGATGGATGGAATTCCTGGAAGATTACGACTGTGTAATCCAGTACCATCCAGGAAAAGCTAACGTAGTGGCTGATGCTTTAAGTCGGAAGTCAAGCTTAGCATCACTCTCAAGAAAGCTTTCAAGTAACATACGCAAATCTGTGAAAGTAATCTCAAGAGCTCGATTGGAAAATTTAGTGGTACTACCACCACTAAAGGAAAAGATAAAAGAAGCTCAGGCTCAGGATGAGTGGATTCAGAAATGTCTCAAATCCAAAGAAAAGGATCTTGAGGAAAAATTCAAAACCGATGATCAAGGGATTTTGAGATACAAGAATCGGGTCTGCGTGCCTAGTATCGTTCGAAAGGAAATATTGGACGAGGCACACAAAACTCGTTACTCGATACATCCTGGAGGAACTAAGATGTATCAAGACCTCAAAAGGCATTTTTGGTGGAACGGTATGAAAAGAGACATAGCCAATTACATCAAGAAATGTTTGACTTGTCAACGAGTTAAAGCAGAACATCAAAGACCTGGAGGATTGTTGCAACCATTATCTATCCCTACTTGGAAATGGGATCAGGTAACCATGGATTTTATTTACGGATTACCCAAAGTAAAAGGAGGATTTGATGGTATTTGGGTTATCATCGATAGATTAACAAAATCCGGACATTTCTTACCTGTCAAAGCAACTGATAATGTTAACTCGTTAGCCAAGCTCTATCAAAAAGAAATTATTCGGTTGCATGGAGTACCTCTTGGAATAGTTTTAGACAGGGACCCAAAGTTCACCTCACAACTTTGGCAGAATATTCAAGAAATGATGGGTACCAAGTTAAACTTCAGCACAGCAGCACATCCTCAAACTGATGGGCAGTCTGAAAGAACCATCAGATACCTGGAAGATATGTTAAGGGCTTGCGCCTTAGATTTCCAAGATAATTGGAAGGATTGCCTACCCCTTGTGGAGTTTGCATACAACAACAGTTATCAGACCTCAATCCAAGCTGCACCTTATGACGCCCTATATGGAAGAAAATGCAGATCTCCATTATACTGGGATATGGATGAAACCAAGGAAATTAAAAGGAAATCCCAAGGGAATATTGCTAAGAGTTGGGTAGAAGAAGCAACAGAGAAAGTTGAAATCATCAAACAAAGAATGAAAGCTGCCCAAGATCGGCAGAAAAGTTATGCTGATAATCGAAGAAGGGACATAGAATTTGCAATAGGCGAAAAGGTATTCTTGAAAGCATCTCCAAGAAAAGGGTTTATACGAATTGGGAAAGGAGGAAAACTAAACCCTCGATATATTGGACCTTTTGAAATACTGGAACGTATCGGTCCAACAGCCTATCGCCTAGACCTACCAGCAAGTCTTACTGGAATACATAACGTATTCCATGTGTCCCAACTCCGCAAGTACTTTGCTGATGATTCACATATCCTACCTGTTGAAGAAGTACCACTGGAACCCGACCTTACTTATGAAGTAAAGCCAGTCAGAATCTTGGATAGGAAATTCCAAGAGTTGAGAAAACGAAGAATTCCCCTCGTTAGAATCTTGTGGAAAAGAAATGGTACAGAAGAACAGACTTGGGAGACAGAGGAAAAGATGTTGAAACATTATCCAGGACTGTTCAAGGACAATAATAGAATCTGAGGACAGATTCTTTTAAAGGGGGGAAGATTGTAACAGCCCTACTCAGGGCCAAGTTGAGAAAGGTAAGTAAAGGGCAACTCAGGAAGCGTTTATAACCTCGATCCCTATTAATTCACTTCATGCATTGCATTTTATGTGACTTATGTGTTTTTATGTGTTACATTTTACTAAATGTTCATAGATTTAATTCTTTTAACTCATGCCTTGAAACTCTTCTCATAAAATCCTAGAATTCTAGTAATCATTCCTTTCTAGCACCTAAAAACCCTTCATATGCTTCAAAACCCATTCCTACAGTTTTAGGTTAGAAATTACGAAAATACCCCTACAGCTCAAAAATATTCCTATATCTCCCGAAACACTTTCACTACCCAATATTTTAACCAAAATAATCCTCACATTATTTCGAGGATCGTGATACTCTCCTTAAACCATAATTCCCATCCTAACTCCCATAGTATAAAAAACCGGCAAAAACCCTAGCTTATGATTCGATCATCAATAAAACCTTATTCACCTACCTTTTGATATTCAAAATTATAACCAAAACGACCCTCAAATTATTTCATGAATTTTCATGCATTTACCAAAAACTCGATTTCACCTATAGCATATTTATAAATATTTTCCTATCTAAAAATCATCATTTTATTTTAAAATAATTAGCTTTTATTCAATAGTCGAAATTATATTTATAACGATCCTTGAATTTTTCTCTACAACATAGTGATTTTTCCCAAACTTTAAACTTCATCCTAGCTTCGACTATATAATTTTCTCATGATTTTCATCATCTTCAATGTTCATAATTTATAAAAAAAAACTCCAAATATTTCATGTTTATAACTAAAACGAAGCTCATTTTTCACTCATTCTTCCATTAATTCACTACATCAAAATTTTACCTCTCGACTCTTGAATAAATTTTATATTATTTTTACATTTATTTTTATTCCAAATGACATCATCCATGATCTCATGCTCTTCTAGAAGAAATGAACAAATGAGCATAATTTCTCCACATTTCTTAATTAATAACCTAGCATTTGTTCATCATGAAATTAAACCACATCTCCAATTTAATTACCAAGCATTTGTTGAAACCTTAGGCAACCACATCTCCCATAAACTCTCATTTATTGCTTAGAAACCCCTCATGACTACCTATAAATACCCCCCTTAAGCCTCATTTATACCTCACAATTCAACACACAAAAATCACTCTCTCCCTCTCCCCAAAACCTCACGCCACTCTCCCTCTTTTCTCTCTAAGGTATGTTTTATTCTATTATTTCATGCTTTATATAATGTTCTTAGTATAGAAATAAAAGTAGCATGCCTAGGATTAATTAAATTATGCTTTAGGAATTTATTTTATGAAATATGTGCATAGTTGATAGTTTAAATATAATGTGAGCACATTATGGAATTTTATTCAATTAAATGCATGAATTATGATATGATATAATGTGAATATGTATTTAAATGCTTATGATCTTGTTTGATTAAATTCATGCCAAGAATAATTTATTTAGAATTATTTTTCATAGAAAGTTCATATATTTTGCTATATTATGCTTTAATCTTATGTTATGAATATGAATATGATAGAACATGTTACACACCCTCTTTGAATATTCAAATAAGCTCAAGAACATGTTCATAATGTTCTTGAATATGTGTGTGTGCATGTGTGTGCCGTGATCAATGTGTGTGTGTGTATGAATTTGATTTTGTGTTATAAAGTGTTTAATTCACATGAAATTGAATAGTAAATGTTTTTAATAGTAATTTTGACTTTTTGGTCAACCAAAATACTTATAATTTCGAAATTATTACAAAAATAATCATAAAATAAGTTTTGGAATTTTTAAAGAAATATTTTTCCTAAATTTTTTCCAAAAATCAATAAACTATGTAATATTTTTCAAAAGATAACCTACATTGTCAAATTTAACCTTGAATTTCATTTCAAACCTTACAATTAGAATTATAGTATGGTTGATAAATATTTAATTAGTTAAAGATCCCATAAACCCTAATTTGTTAATCAAATTCCCTTAAACGGGTAAATTTAGGGTTTACCGGGAAATCTTTAACGCATTACATAACGTGTATCCTCTCTAATTATTTCATTGTACTATTGTGTGTAATTAGTTAGTTAGGAACTAAGAACCTAGTTCTAAGCCAGTAGTAGTTATTACTTTCAGGCGAACCTAGGATCGAAGAGT
The DNA here is from genome assembly GCA_037501455.1 of Lantana camara. Taxonomy (NCBI): domain Eukaryota; kingdom Viridiplantae; phylum Streptophyta; class Magnoliopsida; order Lamiales; family Verbenaceae; genus Lantana; species Lantana camara. The sequence continues at coordinate 59,213,549 of CM074857.1, read as the reverse complement.
GGAATCCTCACAGTTCCACTTAAATCTCGGTACCGGTGAGGGTTTTAAATCTTTTCAACTGAAATCATGATAAAATTACTTTACTTTATTTCTTGAATTTCTTTCAAGTTATCCTTCCCCTTTATGGGAAAATAATTCTTGTTAATTATTGAAACCATACATTTACCCGAAAAGTACTTAGTACTTTCTTACGGGTAAATATTCTCGTCTTGCAAGCAAAGTTATTGTTTTTCCTATGGGCCCGGTGGTCTTGGTAGAAGTAGTAGTCCGGGAGGCACGGGCCGAGGTCTACTATTATACCAGCCGCCAACTAGATCTTGGTGATGGTTTAACTGGAGGTTAGTTATTCCACACCAAGTGACGGGAAAAGGTACGTCCCTCCCAAATTCATGTATATCGTCACTAGGGGTAGCTCCCTGAGGTGACACCGGAGGAAGAAGGATGGTATTGTATTGTTGTATTTCTTTTTACTGAGTAACGACATCTTGATCAATGTCGTTACGAATATTCTTGGTTTTAAGGAGTTAAGGTTGGAGACGCCTAGCTTGCGGGCATAAAATCCTTTTCAAAACGGTCCATAGATTTTCTAAAGTATAGCCTATATTCCCCCTACTCCTATTGTTTCAAAACAATATGAACCGGATATTATTGTCATATATTTATTTGTTACTACATAGTATATACATTTCAAACCAAGACTTTCTTGGTCAAAATATTTCAAAAATCTTACTTATAATCCTAAATCCCAAACCCCCCGTCACTTAGTCATTTTGACTAACCCTCCTACTCTTTCCACTCATGATTTCAGGAATCTATACAGCGACGCCTTAGAGGTATCTTGAAGCTTTAAGGTGTCACATTCCAGTCAATTAGAGTAATCACGAGTGCATGTACATCTTACAATAAGCACTCTTCTCTAAAGTCAGAACTTTTGCTGTAAACACTTATCCAACTTAATAATATGTGCTTTGTTATGTATTGTCCCCTTTTATTTGCTCAAGTTTATTTTCCGTTGCATTTAAATTTCATACTCTGGTATTGCATAGTCTTGTCCGTTCGCCGGAGTATTTCTCGAGTGCTAGGTCTCACATCCACTCGGGGAGTGCTACGGTGCGGGGTTGTAGTGTTAAGGGGCGCTACAACAAACACTCCTATGTATTTTGAAATTGAAGAAAACTACAAAGCCTATAATATTAAGAGTTTTTTAATATTTAAAATATCATTAAATAGACTTTTGTTTTTATTTTTTGGGTCATGAACTTTTTCTAATTATACTAATTTTAAATTTATGGGGGCCAATACAATATTTTTTTATTTTTATATGGAGTCAAATAAACTATTCTTAAAACAAAAAATATAAAAGCATATAAAAAATATATAAATACATAACTATTTTTTTTTTTAGTGGGGTCAATTGACCCTACTTTTGCAAAGGTGGAGTCGCCCTTGCGTACCATAGGGCAAATAATTGTAATGTCTTTCACTTGAGCTGTTATGAATTGTGTCATTATATCGAAAAGAATCGGAACGAGATGATAAATTACTATCATAACTGCTCTTGTAGTTAGTGTTCCCTTCAGGCAATATTGTGGGTACCCTCATTATCCCAATGATTGCATTTGTTCCTCAACACTTTGGTATCCTCGTACAGATATCCACTAGGATAAAAGTAATCATTGCCACCTAGTAAATCAGCCAAAAAGCTTCGCTTCTCATCTCGTCCTGGACAATAACCATGGTCTTTATCTTGAGTTGCATAATAATTTTCATTTTCTTGTGCCCAAGACATACCAGTGTTATCTTGACTATTACTAGTCTTTTACCCTCCGCCGGAACCAATACTGGCGCTTGGTCCTTGATCGCCGCTATGATCATCATTTCCATCATCGGTGCCCTCTTCACTCTTATCACTTTCATTATTTTGGTGGCTTGATTGACTCTGGGTGCTCTTTCGTTTTTGTTGTCTTCATAAAGCCGTACTTTTTTTTTCTTGCATCTCCAATTGTTGATGGTAAGATTCTTATCATCTTTTGTTGACTCGATTTTGTAAATTTGTTGATATAACCACTTTGTATGATTGTCAAGTTATGGTTCTTCATTCTCTCGAGTCCACTCATCTAGAATATCATCCTCTTGGAAATTTTGATTAAGATCAATAGGGAGATCGTAGTGATCTGCATCATTTCTAGAATGCATCAAATTTTGGACTCGAAGTCACATGTTGTAGTGAGCGTAGATTAACTTTTTCAATTTAGCTATTGCTAAACGTTTGTGGATCTTAGTTTGTATTAAAGACCATGTACTCCAATTTCTCTTGCACCCTGTCGATGAACATCTCTGACTTAAAAATTTAATTGCAATTTTTCTCAAGTGAGGCATTTCATCACCAAAATTCATCCACCATTCAGATGTATTTTTAGATAATAATGTTGTTTATGTGATTAATGAAAATTAACTTCAATTAAAAAATAAATGATAATGTGGAAATTAATAATAATAATAATAATAATAATAATAATAATAATAATAATAATAATAATAATAACAATAATAATGCACATGAGTTTGTGTAGCACCCCGCACGGTGGGTCACCACATCCCCCGCACCAAAGTCCGATCCACATACGAGATGGAAAGCTCGTACATGAACCAAGTAGTGGCGAATGGGAGACAGATAGACTCACACATAAGCTAGGCGGAACGTAGACCCCTAAACTTCAAAATCAAACCACAGAACTAGTGCAAAACCGGAAGCATTTAAACCAAATTAAATCATGCAAGAACAGTTGATGGGTTCTACTAGCATGGATACCTAATTTCAAAATCAAACAAAAATCATAAATCAATGGGTTCAATCTATCCCTAGAAGCCTGTCCCAAAATAATCACAATAATTTCCAGTGTATAAATTAAACACGGGTTCAACTAGCCCTATAAACCTGTCCCGAATTCCATACATTCAAATCATAAGCACAAACCTATACGGAATATATCATATACATAATTCAAACATAACTTGAATCAAAGTACTTAACAAACTCAAACGGACTGACACAGACTCGACAAACACGACACACAACCGCCTAGCTCGAACTCCAACAACCTGAACCTGCAACTAAAAACATAAAGAGAGAGGGGTCAGTCACACTGACTGAGTGAGGGGATACACAAGCATGCGTACAAACGTATACGGAGCACAACACATATCAAAGTTGGAAATTCATGAACCAGTGCGTCTTTTTGCATTCTAAAATAATTTCTCACGTGATACTAAATATAGGGAGAAAGAGAGTTTAGGGCCGAAGGCCAAATCAACTAAATTTTAAGTAATTAAGAGTTCATTCCCGTTTCATGAATAATTTCTTAACAACTAACTTAACGGAAACAAACACGAGCAAACCTTCACACAAAGGGGAAATGTGCGCAGGGATAATGTCCGTCCAGGATTCCCTTACCCATAATCACCAAGCCCCAATCATATTCAGAGTCAAAGCCAGATCATATTCAGAGACAGGTCAGAGTCATATCCATATCATAATCATAACATATTCATATCATATCCGGAACATATTCATATTCATATCGGATTCATAACCATACTTTTCGGCCGTCCAGGTATGTCTTCAGGAGCGAGCTAAGTGCGCTTTTAAATTATTTATTTATGCATTTATGTGTTTATTATAATGTTTATATGTTATATTTGAATTATATGAATTATTTGTTAAGTGTTTTATTTGAATTTTTGAACATTTAGCCCCATTTGACCCCGTTTTTAATTCGTTTGACCCCGTACTTATTTCCAATTTTTGTAACAACTTGCTATGCATGAATTATATAATTTATGAACTTGTTTTCATGCTCGTTTTACGTTTTAGAACTCGTTTGTTGAGGAATAGTGCCCTAGAAAGCCGATTGTATATCCGTTTTGTACTTTTCCTTATTGTAATCACAGACAATCTTTGAATAAAATAACGAATTGAGGCAACACTTCTTTATATGCTCTTGTTTGGTATGCGTTTACTTTAGCTGTGCATGTATGAGAACTCCCCTAATCCTGATGACTTTAGGACTCTACCATTTAGGTGAAATGGTTCATGAAACGAGCCCTATATCACATAAGTCATGATTAGTAAAATACTCCAAGCCGATGAGTCCTATAGACAGTGGGAGTGTCAACCTGACTCCTCTAACTCTTGCTTGTGGGATCACACCCTTAAGAAGGACCACCTTGTTTCATGGAGGTGCAAAGTGTATAGTTGATAAGTGCGGGATACATGAGGGTTTTTATTTCAGGAAATGGAAACTTCCAGATTAGGAAATATCTCACGAGTCATTGATGTGATTAATTGATCCTTAGACTTGAGGTTCCATGTCACTTTATAAGTTAACTCTGTAGTCTTAGGTATAAGCTTTAAAGGGTGTCGCCTTAGACAACTGATTCAAGGCTTATGCTGGGGCTACACAAGTGACTCAAGAAAGTGAATGAGAATCAAGAAAGGACCTACACTTGCATTTGCAAGGTGATCTCTTATTGTGTAAGTCATTCATATGCCATATGGAGTCCTTGGCCAAGGCAGTAGATCAAGACATCAAGAAAAGGGTTTCTTGGATTGAGATCAAATGGATATGAAATGCACTTAACTTTAAGACCAGATTATTGGGGTTCTGATTATTCCCTTGCCCTAGATCTTAGTTGAGAGATAGTAAGTAGGAGGATTGTATCTCACATGAATCAATGACTTAAAGGTTCTGTCGAATCGAGACATTCCAATTCAGCTAGGGGTTAAACACCTGTTGCTAGACTATGGTCGTTTAATCTGTGGACTGATTAATTAATTAGTAAATTAATAAATTAGGGTCACTGCTAATTGAATTGAGAACCTAGAGGATCACACACAACAACTTGGTTACATGAGTTGAGGCTTTGAAATGATTAAACCAGTTAATCGAGCCAAAAGGGTTCCCCACGTGTGAATCACACGTGTGGGTCACTTGAGTGACACGTGTCCTTGGGGACACGTGTGTCACACGTGCACATATATATGTATATGTGATTAAATAATTAATGTGTTAATTATTTAATAGACTTTGGTTTAATTTTTGAATTAAAAAGAAAGTCTTATTTTGGAGAAAAGTAATCTATTTAATTAATTACGAATTAATTAATTAGATAAAAATAAGTTATTTATTTATTAATAAATAAAGTATAAAATTATCCAAAAAGGGTTTTGGATATTTTAACTCTCTTAAAAGTTGATTTGAATTAGAATTCAAAAGTCAAGGTTAGGAATTACTTGATAATCAAGTAACAAGAGAGAGGGACCAAATCCTTAGTCCAATAGGACTAAGTTTCGGCCGCCCCTCTCCTTCCTATATATAGGGGAGCTTGAGCTCCCCTTAGAGTGTAATCGATAATTCTTTTGGTTCATGTGTTGAACACCATCCTTTCTCCAAGATAAAATAAACCCTAGGTTAAACCTAAACACTAACTAGAGAACTAGCATCATTACTATTTAGATTGTAGTCAAGTTGGTGGACTATCTCTAGAGAGCTTCAAGTTAGAAGTTTTAAAGATTCGAGCTTTTCCAAGGAGAGGGGATCAAGCCGCGAGAAGAGCGTTCTTGGGTGGCTTGAAACGCTTCAAGAAAGATTATTGAAAAGTAAGTTTCTAATCTCTACGAATTAGGATTCATGATTGCGAGTTTCGATCATTTTTGTTGGAAAATTTTTTAAATTTCTGCTGCTTTCTGATTCCTGTTTTCCAACAGGTGTGCTTTGAGTTGTTCGTTCGGTTTGTACGTCAAGGTGAGGTTTTAGATTTGTTATAGTTAATGCGACCTACAACCCTATATGCTCGTTTTCAAGCCCACATGTGTGTATTTAATATGTTTATGACTTTGTCATACAATTAAATGTTTTGAATTATATGTACGAGCATATGTAAGCTTGAAAACGTTTTGCAACGAGGCTATGCTCCAAACCATCTACTTTCATGCTAGCTAAGGATTAGGATGACACGGAGAGATACGTCTAGCATACGCTAAGTTGCTAGGTGAGGTATGTCTGATAAGGTACGTAAGTTATGATATGTTATGCTTCGAGTGAGTTATGATTTGATATTATCTGGTATGGTATGATTCGTTTGGTTTGATGGGCCCTGTAGATGTGGGTAAGGGAGACCCGGGACGGCCATGGGCTCGCCGATTATCACCCGTGTGCACATTCTCCTATTTGATAGGATCAACCTGGAACCCACTAGGAGGTTTGTTAGGGGATGGAATCCTCGGGTGTGAGCGTCATGAAACTCACGACCTACATATAATGTAATGGATGGTTAGCGTCGCGTAACCCTTCCATCACCCGGAGAAGGTTGGTATGTTATGTTATGATTTATGTTTTGATATGATATGTTATGAGGAGCCCGAGATGGGATTTGTGCTCGTACTCGTCAAGCTTTTGTACGTTATGTTAATTATGGATAGGAACTTTAAGTTAACTATGCTATGATTTGATATGATATGTATAAGTTTGTTTCGATAATGGTTTTAGGATGCAAAACCCTATTCCCGATTCATAGTCTTTTGTTTAATACGTGTTATGCTCTATATTATGTATCGTGTGTGTGTGTTCAGCCCCATCGCTCAGTCAAGTTGTAGACTGACCCCTCTCCTTTTCCCCCTTTAGTTGCAGGTGTAGGGTTCGGTTCGAGCTAGGCGACGATCTTCTTTTGGGTCTTTTGAGTCGAGTTGTTCGAGTCCTTGCATATTGTATGTTCACTTTCTTCACTTTGGTTTTTCGAATATATGTATATGCTATGTATATGAATTTGAATTTTAGAGATTTATATGATTTATTCGGCCCTGGACTGGCATAGTATGTATTTGATATATCTTGTTGATTTGATATGATTCAGGATAGGCTTCTAGGGATAGTATGAACCCGTTGCGTATTTATGTTTTATGTTTGATTTACGGGATTAGGTATCTATGCTAGTTGAACCTGTCACCTGTTCCTATTTGAGATCTTGCATGACAATGATTGTGGATCCTATTGCTTCCGCCTTTGATTTTATTTTTGTTGCGCACTCTATATTAGGGTCTAGACCGCCTAGCCTAGGGGTGTGTTTTTGTTTGTCTTCTGTTCGCCATTGCTAGGTGCGTGTGCGGAGTTTCCGTTTCGTTACACGTGTTGGGTTAGGGTACGGGGGATTTGGTGCCCTTCGCTCCCTGGTGCTATATCTGATGCAATTGTTTGTAACATCGTTTGTCGATTCCAATACAAATTCCAGTCTTGAATGCTTCTTTTATTGTCAACTTAGCTCTGTCCATTACTTCGTAAATGATAGATAATGTGGGCTTCCTATCTTGATCAACAAGTTTTAATACTTTAACTAGGTTCCATAATTGACTGTACCTCACTTACTTTTTTTTCAGAATTGTATGTCCATAATGATCTTATAGACACTTCAACATCTTTTTTCCTTCTCAAGTTGTACTCTTCCCACTTGTGACACATCACATTTTCTTCAAATTTGATTGATGTCGGGTTAGACTTCCAATTGCGATGAGTTTTGTTGCAAATCTTGTGATACCTGGTCTCAACAACTCTCGATCATTTTTATATATTTTCATCAGGTTCCCCAGTTTGTTGCTATTATAGATAGATCTGGTGATTTTTTTCGCTTTGGTCATCACCTTTTTTATCATGCTTATTTTACCAATGTCTTCCAATATCAAATCAATACAATGTGCCGCACAAGGTGACCAAAATAAATTTGATATTTGCAACATAAGAATTTGACTTGCTGATTTCATTGAACTTTCATTGTCAGTAATAACTTGAATCACATTTTCCTCTTCCACATCATCGATGATTACATTTATAAGTGACACAAAAAAACTCGAATTTTTTTTTTTTTTTTTTTTTTGTATTCCGCAGTCCATTGAATCAACAAAAACCATTTTGTTGGTCGCAATATACCATAAAATTGATTATATGAAGTTTGTTCCTACGTACTGCTCCAACCATCACACATGATTGTATACTCATACTCTGAATATTTTGATTTCAAAGTAGAAATATAACCAGTAAGTTCATCTACTTCCTCATCCAAATAAATTCCACCAATTTGTCGCCCGGAAGGACCTTTAATGCTCGGTCTAGCTTCAATAATAGTATCAATCATAGAATGATAATAAGGTTCACTATCGGCACCATTAAATAGAAGTGCATTGAACAAAAAGAATTTTGAGATAGCCTTACCAACTGCTTTTATTTTTGTGGAGCAAACCAAATTTTTATGTTTTTCTGCTTATGGGCCATCATGTAAGAGTCAATCTCCCTAAATGACTTGGCTAAAGTTGTTTTTTCGTACTGAAGTTTTGTGACATTCCTACTCTAACACTTAGAGGAGCACTTGATGCACCTGTGCAAGAATGTCCTACAATTACCAAAATAACAACTAAGTTACTATTAAAAGCAAGGACACAATATAAAATTTTAAGAAATATTTAAACCTGCTCAATCACGTCCATACATTTTCCTCTTCAAAAGCCGCCATGTTACGACTTTCCCTAGTGCGTCCCGTAATTGTCTAGCTTCCCTGACATCTAAATTTTCTTCTTTTATTCCATATTCCCCATATTGATCATCATTATCAGAATCCTCAATAATATTGCGCAATGTTTCTTCTCAAATTTCATCTAGGACCACATCTTTTTTTTTCTTTACATTATTTCCCTCTTAGATTTTTCTTCTGAAAGATGTTCTTTCATACTTTGACGCACTTCGTGTGGAACCTTGTGACACGACTTAAAATTTCCAGTTATGTGAGCAATATATTGTTTTAATCTAGTAATACCCCCTCCAATAATTTTATTGCAAAATTTACATTTAACTTTTTGTCGTCCATCTCCTATTGAATCTCCATAATCCACTACAAGAAAAATTGGTTTTTACAACGGACAAATTATCATAGTAAAAGGCCCAAATTCGTAGTAAAAACCCTTTTGCTATGTATTTACTATGAATTTGTGATCGTAGTTGATGTGGCCGTAATAAATGTTATGCTACGATCAAATGATCGTAGTAAAAACTTTTTACTATGACAATATTACCTTTTACTACGGACAATATTTCCTAGCAAATATGAGACAAATACATCAAGTTTTTACTACGAATATACTAGTCGTAGTAAAAAATGTATATTAACTACGATCAAAACTTTGTAGCAAAAACATTTCAAGTTTAAAAAATAGTATTCATTACAATCAATATTTCGTAGTAAAAAAAATATTATGATAATTATTACATAATTTTTATTTAATTGGATTTTTTCTTATATTTTCTTGAAATACATTAATGACTATCATCCAAACCAAAATACAATACAATATGAAATTAAACTTATATAGTCGAAATAATTATTTTCAATAACATCAGTAACATAACAATGTACTACAAAAGACAAATCCTTACAAATGTATATTCACAAGATTCTTTCCCACAATCTTCAACTACATGATTAACAAAATATAGTGTATTGATCTTATATATAAATCCGTAAAAAGATAACTTTGACTTCTATTTATCTGTTATTTGATCTATCATAATATGTAAAATCTAGGGATGTTTCAGCATCATAATACTTGAAAATCTTCAACATTGGATTTCCTGTCTTAATTCCACCTATAATGGAGTAAGAAATGGACATACTCTTCCTCTTTGTTTGCTTATCTGCAATACAAACAACTAATAAATATGCGAAAGGTAGTGCATTAATTAAACTGATCACTGATGAATATGTGATACATATGCTAAAATAGCAACACAAATTGCAAAACCAACATTTGAGCTCATAGGCAATATACACCAAAGGCAAACTTTTCATGCATTGTCACAAGAACAAAATATTCAAAAAATTCAAAATTGTAACTAATAACATGCTTTAAACATGAAAATAGGAATATATATTCTCGCACAAGCATGTATGGCTCACACATATGTAGCACGTAGATTAAATATTATCTTAAGGGTTGAAAGTAATTGACACATGCATAATTTGTTATTCCATTAAAAAACAATAACAAACATACAAGTCACACCAAACACAAATATTATAAAGATATTGTATCACCCCGGAGCGAAGGGCACCACATCCCCCGCACCATAGCCCGACACGTGTGACGAAATGGGACTCCGCACACGTACCAAGCCATGGCGAACGGGAGACAAACAAAACTCACATCCTAGCTAGGCGGTCTAGACCCTAATTCAGAGTGCACAATAAACATAATTCCATGGAAGCGAGAACTTTTAAAACAACATAACATGCTGGCAATTATCATAAACAAACTATACAACTTAAATACCAGACAAATATACAAATCTTATCCCAAGCCAGAGTCTAATTAACGAATTTACATATTTCAAAATGTGGAAAATACATAAAGTAAACAAAATACTATGTATGAGACCCTATCTATCCTTAACAACGACACAAGGACAACCGCCTAGCACGAACTTCTTAAAGCACCTGAAACTTAAACAAAAGGGGGAAAAGAGAAACGAAAATGAGGGTCAGTCCTAAAGACTGGTGAGGGGGTTGACACACGCACACATACATATAAGTAAGAGCATAGCATATTCAAAATTAAAGAGTTAATGAACTGGGGCGTGGTTTTTGCATTCTAAATCATTTTATCCCGTGATATTATATATAAGGAAAAAGGTTTAAGACCGAAGGCCAAAATCAACCAATTTTAGTAATTTGTAGTCCACTCCCGTTTCACAAACCGTATTCATAATCAAAACCATAACAACTCGGCGAGAACGAGTCCAAACCCACTTACTCCCTTCATATTCATAACCAAAATGAAAACATACAAAGCTCAAAATCAATCCTCCTTCTCCGGTTGGGGATGAGGAGGCCTTCTCAACCCCATGTTGGAAAACACGAAACAGAAACGCAGCGGAAGTTTAAAATTTTTCCAAATGATTGATCATGGACTTGAAATTCTCGAATCGTATCACAGGGTGTTTAGAAACTTACGTAGGTTGAAGCTTTCTAGTGATGTCAGTACCGCCTACCGAACACCCATCAAGCGGAATGTCCCTCGAACGGTTCTCGATAGATCCCAAAGCAGCGATCCTCTAAAACGTATCCACACCAGTCCTAGAATACGATCAAGCAAGTGAGAATGCTAGTTCTATAACTTGGGTTAATGGCTATGGTTTTGCTTTGAAAACTCTTCTTTTATTTTTCTAAAAAACATAACACTTCGTGAGTGTTGGTCTAAAGAATGAGAAAGCACCACCCCTAGTACTTATACTGGTGTGGATCGAGCCCCTAGGGTTTCCAAAACCTAATGGGCTTTGTTTTCTTGCTCACTAATTAACTAATTTAATTATTAATTTAATTGGAGAAAATAAGTTCCTAACTTGTTCTCCAAGTCTTGCAAGAATCAACTTTCTTTATCCTACAATAGGAAGTTGGACTTTTCAACTTTCCAAAAGCTAAAAGTCAAGATTCAATAAATAATTTAATTCTCAATTAATTATTTATTGGGTTAAGCGTGAGAAATAAAATCTTAATAATTAATTCAAAATTAATTAAAAGACTTAAATTAATTAATTACAATTTAATTAATTAATTTTAGAAAAGAATTCACGTGTAATAAAATTACACGCTTGGAGACACGTACGTGCCACGTGTGCATTACACGTGGCAGCCACACAGTGGCTACGTGTGACACGTGGCAGTCATGTGCTTTTGACACGTGGCAATGCCCATGTGTTACTCTCTCCAATTCGATCAACAATTTGATCCTTCGTTAATCATATTAACATCCTACCATAACCCTCGTGTCCTGGTACTTGTGTGTGACTCTTTAGTTTCATTATTCGATTAGCAGTGACAACAATTAATTAATTCACTAATTAATTAATCACTTCACATATCACACTACCGTAATCTAGCGATGGGTGTGTGACCCTTAGCCGAATAACGAAATAAATCGAAGAACCTTTCAGTCAATAACATACAGTGAAATACGATCCTCCTACAACTCCATCTCTCAATTAAGAACTAAGGCATGGGAATATTCTTAGAGCCTAAATATTCTTGATCTTTAAAGTTAAGTTCGTTTCATATCCATTTAGACCTCAATCCAAGAAAACCCCATTTTCTTGATGTCTTGATCTTTTATCCACCTTGGCCAAGGGTTTAAGTTTAATGGACTACGAATAACTCAATCAGTAAGAGATCATTCTTGTTGTTGCAAAAAGTGTAGGTCCTTTGTCGATTCTACCAATTCTACATATGCCACTTGTGTAATCCCAACATAGGTCGTGGTTCAGGTGTCTATATGGCGACACCCTTTTGAGCATATATCAAAGATTACAGAGTTAGCTCATATGAGACATTACAGAATCTCAAGTCTAAGGATTAATGAATCACGTTATTGACCTGTGAGATATTTCCCAATCTGGAAGTTTCTAGGGGACTTCCTTTCCCATTTAGGAATGTTCTCACGCGGGACATATCAGTGATGAAGTTCTAGTAACAATCACCCTCATGTATTATGAACGCATCATCGTATGCACTTATCACTCCATGAAACTGAGTGATCCTTCAAAAGGACATAATCACATAAGCAACTCTCAATAGAGTCAAGGTCGACACTCCTACTGTCTGTCGGACTCTCGACTTGGAGAAGTTTCTAATCCTCACCTATGGAGTTAAGAACTTGCTTCATGTGTCATTCCCATAAGGACAAAGTTCTTAACAGCCTCATCGGATTAGGGGAGTTCAATACATGCAAATACACAATCAACCCTAACAGACATAATAAGCACATAAAGAAGTGAATGCCTATGAACAAAGTCATCTCGTTTATTATTCAAAGACTGTTTGTGATTTTACAAGGAAATAGTAAAGCCAAAAGCCGCTTTAAGGGCACTATTCCTAACAATCTCCCACTTGCCCGTCAAAGCCACTCAGGAGCTAATCTAAGTCCCATCATCAAAAGATGTCCTTCAAAAGCCTATTGACTAAGGGCCTTAGTAAGTTGATCTGCCATGTTCTCTATCGATGTGACCCTTTCAATTTACACATCTCATCTCTTGATTATATCACGGATTAAGTGATACTTCCTCAAAATGTGCTTGGTCCTTTGGTGAGATATTGGTTCTCTTGCTTGAGCAAACGCACCAGTGTTGTCACAAAACACTGTAACGGGGTTTTTAATGCTAGGAACTACACCCAGCTCGTGGATGAAGTTTTTTACCCAAACACCTTCCTTAGCTGCATCATTTGCAGCTAAGTATTTGGCCTTAGTGGTCGAATCTGCAGTGGTCGCTTACTTGGAACTTTTCCAACTCACTGCTCCGCCGTTAAGGCAAAATATGTATCCTGACATGGATTTAAAGTCATCCATGTCTAATGTAAAGCTTGCATCACAGTATCCTCTAATAACAAGATCTTGCCGGTCTCTGTAAACCAAGAACAAATCCTTAGTTCTTCGCAAGTACTTAAGGATGTTCTTTACAGCAGTCCAGTGACCTTCTCTAGGGTCAGACTTGAATCGGCTAGTCACGCTAAGTGCATAAGATCGAGTACATAGCTTCGCATACATTATGCTTTCTATAGCTGATACATAAGGAATTTTGGACATCCTGGACTTTTCAAGTTCAGTCTTGGGATACAGCTTCTTCGAAAGAACTGTTCCCGGGCCCATTGGAAGTTTTCCACGCTTGGATTCTTCCATACTAAATCTCTTTAGTACTTTGTCTATGTAAACCGGCTGTGATAATCCTAACAATCTCTTAGATCTATCCCGATAGATCTTTATACCGAGAATGTAGGATGCATCACCAAGATCCTTCATCTCAAATTGGTTCGATAACCAAGACTTTGTCACTTTCATGTCATCTTTCGTATTCCTAATGAGGAGGATGTCATCAACATAAAGTATCAGAAATTGAACCGAGGATTCCAATTCTTTCTTGTACACACAGGACTCATTCGGATTTTGAATAAAGCCAAACGATTTGATGCTTCATCAAATTGAATTTTCCAATTCCTAGAAGCTTGTTTCAATCCATAGATTAAAAGTTGAAGCTTGCAAACCTTTTGCTCGCTCCCACTGAATATGAAACCCATGGGTTGCTCCATGTAAATGTCTTTGTCAATGTCTCCATTGAAAAAGGCAGTTTTCACATCCATTTGTCATATCTCATAGTCATAGTATGCAGCAATGGCAAGCAAGATCCTAATGGATTTTTGCATTGCAACCAGGGAGAAGGTTTCATCAAAGTCTACACCTGGTCTTTGAGTAAACCCCTTACCAACTAATCATGCTTTAAAGGCTTCCTCGCTTCCATCTACTCCAAGCTTGCGCTTATATATCCATTTACACTCTATGGGCCTGATCCCATCAGGTGGATCAACCAAGGGCCAAACTTGGTTAGAGTACATGGAATCCATTTTGGATTTCATTACTTCTTTCCACTGTTCAGAGTCCGAATCTAACAGTGCCTCCTCATAAGTTAATGGATCATTATCCATTTGAGATGTTTGGTGGAGAAAACCATACCATCTCTCTGGTTGTCTAGGAATGCGTTCAGAACGTCTTATTTGAGGGGGATTTTCACGTGTATCACTCTCTTGGGTAGGGATAGGGACGTTATTCTCCAAGCTAGGCGTGGGACCTTGGTCTCGAACCTCTTCGATTTCTACGATCTTGCCTTTCTTTTCTTTAAGGAACTAGTCCTCAAGAAAAGTGTCATTTCTTGAGACAAAAACCTTTTGTTCAAGTGGATTGTAGAAATAATATCCTATTAACTCTTTAGGATATCCTACGAAGTTACATAAGCTTGATCTAGCTTCAAGCTTATCTCCTATTGTCCTCTTCACGTAAGCAGGACAACCCCAAATTCTTAAATAAGAATAGTTAGGGATTTTGCCAAACCACATCTCATATGGGGTTTTAGGTACAAATTTAGAGGGAACAAGATTCAGAATCCTAACTGTTGATTCTAGGGCATAGCCCCAGAATGAAGGTGGCATTTCAGTGAAGCTCATCATGGAACGAACCATATCAAGTAGGGTTCTGTTACTTCTCTCTGAAACTCCATTTAATTGAGGAGTTCCCGTAGGAGTCCACTGAGAGATAATTCCATTATCTCTGAGATGACTAAGGAATTCGTCACATAGATACTCGCCACCTCGATCAGATCGAAGTGTCTTAATCTTGTGACCAGTTTGGTTCTCAACCTCCTTCTGAAATTCCAAGAATTTCTCAAAGGCTTCGGATTTATACTTCATTAAGTACACATAACCAAAACGACTAAAATCGTCTATGAAGGTTATGAAATACCGATGATTGTTTCTCGTACTTACACTAAGTGGTCCACAAACATCAGTATGGATTAAATCTAATACTTTAGTGGCACGTTCCACTTTACCATTAAAGGAACTTTTGGCCATTTTTCCTTTAAGACATGATTCACAATGAGTTAACTCTTTAAGTTCATTATCATAGAATGATCCTAAATTAGTTAACTTAGCAATCTTATCTTTAGAAACATGGCCTAAACGTGTGTGCCATAAAGAAGCCAAGATCTTGTCATCTCTTTTGCCTTTTGTTTAATTGTTGTATATTCAAAATATTGGTGTCTTTGGTTGTATAAAGTTCATTAGATAATGTACCAAGTAAAACGGAAGCTTTATTCTTCTTAAGATAAAATTTTCCATTTCTGGAGAAAGTCACATATCCTTCACAATCTAATATTGGAATGGAAATTATATTATGAATAATAGAAGGTACATAAAGGACTTTATTCAAAACTAAAGTAAAGACGCCTAAATCTAATCTACACGTCCCAATGGCTTGGGCTTGAACGCTTGATCCATTCCCAATCTTCAAGACGCATTCTCCTTCTTCGAGCTGCCGAACCTCATTTAGCATCTGTACATCATTACAGATATGAGCTCCTCAGCCGGTATCAAGTACCCAAGAATTAGAATCAATAGATAGATTTACTTCCACAATAAACACACATTTCTTTAGAGTATCCTTGTACTCTTGCCAGTTCCTCTTCCAATGCCCTTTCTTGCCACAGTGGTGGCAAACGTCCTCTCTTTGATTCCTTTTCTTCTTGGCCTTTCTCTTTTTAACCCCTCCATCGGGTTTAAGAGATCCCTTCTTCTTGGGAACTTTCTTCCCTTTGCCTTTAGAAGGCCTAGAAGAGGAAGTGACCATCATCACTTTGTTATCTTTCTTTATCATGACTTCAGCAGTCACGAGTTGACTAATCAGCTCAGCGACAGTAGCATGAGCATGATTCATGTTGAAGTTTAGCACGAAAGGATTGAATGATGGTAGAAGCGATGCGAGCAACAAATCCACGGCAAGGTCCTCGCTTAGAGGCATCTCCATGGAGGTAAGCTTCTCGTTCAACGCGAGGAACTTAAGTCCATGTTCATGGACACTTGGGCCTTCTTTCATTCTAAGATGAAAGAGCTCCTTAGAGGTGTTGTACCTTAAAACATGCTCTTTGGGGCGGTACAATTGCTCGAGATGGTCATAAATCTCCCAAGCATATTCCATAGACTCGTGTTGTCTTTGCATGTCCGGAGACATGTTGGCCAACATGAGCAACGGGCTTGAAGATTGTCTTCATAACATTTCGCAATCGCCTCTCTTTCGGCCCGAGTCGGAGCCTCCCCTTCAGGGGTAGGCTCTCCCTCGAAGAGAACATATCTTCTCTTCTCAGAATCTAAAACTATCTTTAGATTCCGAAGCCAATCAGAGTAATTGGGCCCCGTCAACTTGTTTGATTCGATGATGGATACCAAAGGGTTTTTGTTGCCATTTCAGTTTGTAGAGAATCACAGAACTACAACCTAAATGGAAAAACAGAGAAATCATGGGCATGCTGAATAATAACGATTATACATATTATCAAGGTCTTTAGAAATATGTTCTCCCATTGTTTTTAGAAAGTCTAGAAATCTCAATGACTTTACAAGAAACTTATTTTCTCAGTGGGTACTAGGATCCCAAGCAATCTTAGTTTTGGACCCACAACTCGTGAGACATCCAAAGATCTAATAGTCTTAGGTAGGCACTATTTACCAATTCGATCTCTTATTGAATTCCTAGTAATGTTTTTCCATCACTGATCTTTCGACTATGGACCCACGACTCATGAGACATCCATATCTACTTCAGTGTTGAGCTAGACCCATCAATCATAAGATCTCAACCAAACTTAGCCCGGAACGATCCACGACTCGTGACACATCACCCATTCTAAAATGGTCAAGAAATATTAATTACTTAAAGTGATTAATCAGGAAACTAAGAGTTAATAAGATCCACTAATTACCCCACGACTCGTGAGACAGCAATTAGGTTCACTTATTAAGTCGTAAATCCTATTGATAGAATGCTAGGAATTTTATTACCGTGATAAAATACCTATTTATTGGAATTTAGCTCAACATTTAAAATGGAATTTTCGAATGACCTCACCAACATATAATGTTATCTAAATTTTAATTGTCTTGTTTTATGCAGTTTCACGTAAAGTGCAGCACAGAAGCAATTAGCAGATAAAATGTCCTAGCATGATACTAATTATGTGATGATCATGGGTATCCTATCTTATATGTGATTTTGGAAGCCACTCCAGAATCACTAGTTCTAACATTCATGCCACATAAGATAATTCATATCACATAGGGGTACAAAATTTAATGGATAAAACGCCCTATCTATTACATTAATAGAAACCCTCCTAAACATTTTGAGGGGTCTTCTTATGGTCACCGTTCTTCAAGTGCTCCTTGTGGATCCTTCTTATTCCATGGGTGCTTGTCTCCAAAATGAAAATAAAAACCTCACTTCCTAAGTTCTACTCTCTTTACATAAAGTAATATGGCTCAATTTTCATATTGACCATAGACAACCACACGGGGCATACCCCGCCCCAAAAACAATAATAAGGAAAGCCACATAATAAACACATAACAATACGCATATAAGTAGTGTGATACCCCTGTCCCACATCGGGAAAATATGAGAGTTAAGTTCAGTTTATAAGTTAAAGAGTACAAGTATAACCAATGGATATCCCTTTTGGGCAGTGGTTTAGGCCCAATTTCAGGTTATACTCGGTGGGCTTGGAGACTTGCGCTCGCGTCCAACGGGCCCGCGGACCCGGGGCGTGACAAATGGTATCAGAGCTGCTCGTCAGCCGCAGGAGCTAAGTGCTATACGGGGCAAAGTGCTACGCACATGGGAGCCACCTCTTGAGCCTGCGGGGCAAAGTGCTACATGTGTGGGAGCCACCTCTTGAGCCCGTAGGAGCCACCTCTAGAGTCCCAACGCAGACGAGTCGGTCATGGGCTATATGTCATGCTGCAACGAGGACGTCGCGATTCTGAAGGAGGGGTGATTGTGATACTCCTGTCCCACATCGGGAAAATATGAGAGTTAAGTTCAGTTTATAAGTTAAAGAGTACAAGTATAACCAATGGATATCCCTTTTGGGCAGTGGTTTAGGCCCAATTTCAGGTTATACTCGGTGGGCTTGGAGACTTGCGCTCACGTCCAACGGGCCCGCGGACCCGGGGAGTGACAAGTAGGGCTCCAACCCCAATTGAAAACGCGCAACTATGGGGCTCCGACCCCAATTGAAATCATTCATGTGCAGAATTTAAAACCATACATAAGACTAACCCATGATCACCTAAACTAGCATGATTCCACTTGAATTTAAATTTACCAATTAAATTTAAAATTCCCTTGACTTCAAGTTATAATTAACTTAAGTAATTTGAATATAGTTCATTATTCAAGAATTTATTCAAAATCGAAAATACCGGATTATGGCAAAACAACAATTAATTCAAAATTAAATTTTTGTCAAAAATATCATTCAAAGTGATATTTATTATTTTCTCAAAAAAATTAGAACTTCCCTTCAATTCATAAAATCCCAAATTTTATAATTATTTCAAATAAATAATTTTATAAAATTAAAATAAAATCAGATTTTACATAGGGATTTTAAAAGCCTGTAACACGAAACGAAAAACAAAGGCCAGAACGTCCCGCACGGGCGTGCGATCGCCCACAAGCGCACGCACGAGGCTCCCACGAGCAGGCAACACCCGCGTACAAAGCCTAGCGAGAACCGGGACGGATGGGCGGCTACGCCGCACGGCCGCACACTCGCACTAGCCGCGCACCGCGTGCGGACGCTGCCAGCATGCTATCGGGACAGGGCGAGTAGCAGGCCTAGGGGCCGCGCGCGCATCACCCTAGCTCGCCCGGCCGCTGCTCGCGCGGGTTGCTTTAAGGCGGGGCGGCGTCTTGCCGCCCCATACGCCTACGTGTTGGGCGCAATCCCGTACGCTATCATGCGCGGGTGAACCCGTTCCGAAATTGTCGTTTCGCAATTTTCCCAAAATCCAAATTCAGCTTCAAATTGAAAATTGTTCTAAATAATCTGAATTAAAACAGTTTAAAACCAGATTAATCAGGAAACAATTTTCATAAAATTTTCAAGAAACAGTTTTGATCCGGCAATTTCGTATTTCAAATAAAAACCATGAATACACAACGAATACTCAAATTCAAGAATTTTCGTCAAAATTCGTAAAGCTGTAACGATACAATACGAGCGTTGCAAGGTGGCTCTGATAGCACTTGTTGGAAAACACAAAACAGAAACGCTGCGAAAATTTAAAATTTTTCCAAAAGATTGATTATGGACTTGCAATTCTCGTATCGTATCACAGGGTGTTTAGAAACTTACATAGGTTGAAGCTTTCTAGTGATGTCAGTACCGCCTACGGAACACTCTTCAAGCGGAATGTCCCTCGAACGGTTCTCGATAGATCCCAAAGCAGCGATCCTCCAAAGCGTATCCACACCAGTCCTAGAACACCATCAAGCAAGTGAGAATGCTAGTTCTATAACTTGTGTTAATGGCTAGGGTTTTGCTTTGAAAACTTTTCATTTATTTTTCTCAAAAACTTAACACTTCGTGAGTGTTGGTCTAATGAATGAGAAAGCACCACCCCTAGTACTTATACTAGTGTGGATCGAGCCCCTAAGGTTTCCAAAACCTAATGGGATTTGTTTTCTTGCTCACTAATTAACTAATTTAATTATTAATTTAATTGGAGAAAATAAGCAAGCGAGAATGCTAGTTCTATAACTTGTGTTAATGGCTGGGGTTTTGCTTTGAAAACTTTTCTTTTATTTTTCTCAAAAACTTAACACTTCGTGAGTGTTGGTCTAAAGAATGAGAAAGCACCACCCCTAGTACTTATACTAGTGTGGATCGAGCCCCTAAGGTTTCCAAAACCTAATGGGCTTTGTTTTCTTGCTCACTAATTAACTAATTTAATTATTAATTTAATTGGAGAAAATAAGTTCCCAACTTGATCTCTAAGTCTTGCAAGAATCAACTTTCTCTCTCCTACAATAGGAAGTTGAACTTTTCAACTTTCCTAAAGCTAAAAGTCAGATTCAATAAATAATTTAATTCTCAATTAATTATTTATTGGGTTAAGCTTGATAAATAAAATCTTAATAATTAATTCAAAATTAATTAAAATATTTAAATTAATTAATTACAATTTAATTAATTAATTCTAGAAAAGAATTCACGTGTAATAAAATTACACGCTTGGAGACACGTACGTGCCACGTGTGCGTGACATGTGGCAGCCACGCAGTGGCTACGTGTGACACGTGGCAATGCCCACGTGTTACTCTCTCCAATTCGATCAAAAATTTGATCCTTCGTTAATCATATTAACATCATACCATAACCCTCGTGTCCTAGCATTTGTGTGTAACCCTTTAGGTTTATTATTCGATTAGCAGTGACAACAATTAATTAATTCACTAATTAATTAATCACTTCATAGATCACACTACTGTAATCTAGCAATGGGTGTGTAACACCTAGCCGAATAATGAAATGAATCGAAGAACCTTTCAGTCAATAACATACAGTAAAATACGATCCACCTACAACTCTATCTCTCAATCAAGAACTAAGGCATGGGAATATTCTCAGAGCCTAAATATTCTTGATCTTTAAAGTTAAGTTTGTAGCACCCGAGCGTAAGGTACCACATCCCCCGCACCGAGACCCGACTCGTATATGAAATGGAAGTCCATACACGTGCCAAATCCACGGCGAACGGGGACACAACACACACGCTATGCTAGGCGGGACTAACCCTTCGACCATTCAACTCAAGAAACATAGATAATCAGAGTTAAAGAAAATTGCGGAAGCAATAACGACAAAGCATATACAGTGAGCCACCAAGCTCCAAAATAGATATACAAGAGCATTCTAATATGCAACGGCACTCACGGCCTACAACATCATAACGCTCCAATCTATACTATGATCAAATACAAAAGTAACAACAAGAGTATGAATATGAGACTGAAAAGAAGTGCTAAACATAAATGCAAGACCTAGACGACTTGTATTCCCGCCTAGCACTCCTATACCTGCACAAAACAACTGAAAACAACCGGGTTCAGTCTAAAAGAGACTGGTGGGTATAAAAACGGGCATAAGATATATAATATCGCATAAATTAAACACATACATGCAAGCCCTAATCCCGTGTGAAGTTTGATAAGAATTTACCAAGCGGTTAAAACAAAAAGGAAACATCAACGGGATTACGACGTTCATATTCATTCATAAATGTTCATAAATGTTCATAAGGGTTATGGCCCGGCGAGTGGGCGTGCACAATCTCCAACCTACTCCTCGTGTAATCATAATTAATTATTTAATAATTCATTATCATACATAAATCTTTTGTGCTCATAAATACATGATCATAATCATTCATATACTCCTTTTTCCTCCGGGTGGTGGACAAGTTAGCTAGACCTGACCACCGGTTCTTACATGGGCCAATGGGGGTACATGAATCCCCCAAAGGCACTCAGCTCCCATTCCTCGCTAAAACTTCTAGCGAGGGCCGGTATCACCGTAGTTGGTTGGAACTAGTATATGGGATCCCCGTCAGCCCTTGCTTCCTCGGTTAGCCACATATACTAAGTCCCGGGGCCCGTATAATCAGAAATCAGAAATGTGTCTCGCCAAACATAAGGTAGGGTTCATAAATAAAAGAAAGGGGTCATACGTTTGAAATCATTTACCCAAAATGACTCGATTTATATAAATATATTATTTTGGCTTAAAACTTTGCACATAAGGGATTTATAGGGTTGTTTAACTAGTAGAAGAAAAACCCACCTTTACCAAAGCAAAATAAAGGCACAAGCGTCTCAATGCTCGTCCTCGTTTCCGACCAAACCCGAATCTGTGCAAAAGAAAAGGTATGAGACGCAATGACCATATACGACGCTCGGCAATGAGGTGAATATGACATGAATGCATAAATGATCATATTATATCATAAAAATGTTCATGTGCACGATTAAGGAATTTAAATCATATAATCAAATCATTCGTTCATATATTTCATTCATTTTCATAATTTCATAAATTCATATAATTTCATAAATTTACAATATTCATAATATTTATAAATTCATAAATTCATAATGCATATCAATTAATCTAAAATTCATTTAATAAGCATAACACATATTATTCAAATTTACATTTAGGAATAAAACAAATAAAACGTTCAATCAATAGTCGGTAGAATAAATGCGCGAAATGGAAATCAATCAATTTCAATAATTAAATTAAATCAATTAATATTTGAAATATATATAAATATATATATATAATATAATATATATATATAATATACTAAATATATAATAACATATAACATATAATATATATAATATATATATATTTACACGTACACACTCACACACCCCATGCATGCAATATATATATATATACTATACACTACACCTCCATGCATACATATATATATAAGGTAAATATACATGCACACACAAAAGCCATGCATGCAACCTCACTCACACACAGCCATATATATATATAGCCACACACACATGCAGCAGACATGCAACAGAAACGGCAGCAACACACAGCAGAAGAATCGCAGCAAAAGAATTCAAGCAAAATGGGGTGACACCCCCGTGTCACCTCCAAAGCCTGGACCGAGACACCCCCGTGTCTCGGTACAGAAAAATCAGGCCGCGAAGCACCCCCGTTCCTCGCTGGAACGGGCAGAAATGGAACGCCCGTGTCACGCACCAGCAACTCCAGTTACAGACAACCAAATGCGCAGAAACAGAGCAGGAAAAAGGCAAGCGACAAATGCAACATTACAAGGCACAAATTGCTGCAAGAACTCAATAAGATTACATGCTACAAGGCCACAAATTGGACAGCGAAACATGAAGGAAACTCAGCAGTTTTTGACAGCAAAAGCAGTCCAGAAAAACAGAGCAAAACTTCGAAGAAAACAGAGCAAGCGTGAGCTCAATCAATCCGATTCAGTTCAAGTCCAAAAAGCCACCAAATACGCAGCAAAACACCATATAATCAACAAGTAAATCAGTTCCAAAAGTGATCAAGCAAGGCATGGAAGCACACGTGACCTTATGTGAAATTTTCTGAAAATTACATAAATGATATCTCATATATATCGCAACAACCACGAAAGCAATGATCATAAATGATATGAGGATGTTAAAACAATTAATCTCAGGCTTGGAATCACTCAAAACCATAGAGAATCAAAGGAGATCAAGATTTTGCCCAAAAACCTTCATTTTCGGAAAAATGGCCAGAAATGAGAAAACCATGCTCAACTTCATGAATGAAAAGATGGAAATGATCAGAATTAAACATACAATACAACCCTTAACTTACCTTGATGATTGGTTGAAGTTTGGAGGAGATTTGAGCTCCAAAATCTCCAAGGTTGAAGGGTTACGGGACTGGAGAGAAAACAGTAGCTTTGGCTGATGTTTGGGGCTTGTGTGATGATAATCTCAGTCAAGGCTTGAAATATCTAGATAGGTGGTTGAGTTAGGGTTTAAAGGAATCAAACCATGGTTAATTTGGTTGTGGTTTGGCCAAGTTATGGCTGAATTAGTACAACAAGGTCAAGTTGAATGCCGTTTCGTTTTTCGGTTGGATTTCGGAGTTTCAAATGAATTAGGAAAATTATAAGGCTAAGTTTACTAAACTCGAATTTTCGTTACGAGTTCAGCGGAGTTGACGGAACTCGAATCCGAGTTCCCGAGCTCAAGATATTAAATTCGGAACCAAGGATACGCTAAGTGCTCGTTAGCTCCCGTTTTGGTTCCTCAATTCAAATTAAATTCGTTAACCTATCAAATGAATTCAAAAACATAAATTGAGCATAAAATCATGTTCATAACACATATATGTATAACATATTACAAAATCGTGACATTTCAATATCATTTCATAAGAGAACGAAGCACAAAATTAGTGAACAACCTTAATCATACACTTCATGCATAATTTTAAAATTCCATGCAAAATATAACTCCCATGCATAAATAATAATTTGCATGTATAAATAAAATTTCAAGCATTATTTATATATTGTACGTATAAATATATATATATAAGAATAATCAATTAATTAATGAAAACATGATTAATTAACATAACATATAATTAGCATAATCCTTAAATTAATAATAAAGTAATTAGCATATATATATATATATATATATATATAATACGAAACATATATATATATATATATAAAATTGATAATATTATAATAAGATAATATAATATAATATAGTAAAATAATAACAATTATAATAAAATTAAATATAAAACACGTAAAAACAATTAATTCGCGCAAATAGGTAAACACATACGTCCTACCTTTACATCCGAGAAATCGGGGCGTTACAATCTCTCCCCCTTAAAAGAATCCGTCCTCGGATTCACTGATCGCTCGGAAACAACTCGGGGTGAAACCTTCGATCCAATAACTTAATCGGCTTCTGGACGAAGGTGAGATCCGGTTCTAATTCCACTTCTTCAACTGGTAGAACCTCGGACTCATCTCGATAATACTTTCGGATCTGTGAAACATGAAACACGTTATGGATTCCAGTCAAATTCGGAGGCAAGTCCACTCAATAAACCGTATCCCCAATCTTCTCTAAAATCTCATATGGTCCCATATACCAAGTGTTAAATTTTCCTCCACGTCCAATCCTTGAGAATCCTTTACGTGGGAAAGCCTTTAAGTAAACCTTGTCTCCAATCTCAACCTCCAATTCTTCTTCCGAAGACCTACATAAATCTTTTGTAGATCCTGAGCGGCCTTCATCCGTTATCTAATTATCTGGACCTTATCAATAGCCTCTTGTACCGCCTTAGCGGGTTTTTCCTTATTTTCTCCTCTTTTAATCCCTTCTTACTTGGCCCAATTCCATTCCTCCAAGTCAAAAAACAACGGTGATCGACATATACATCCATAAAGAGCTTCATAAGGGGCTATTTCAATCGAGGCTTGATAGCCCTTGCTGTAAGCAACTCGATTAACTGTAACTGCTAATTCCACGAGCTTTGAAAGTCCAATGCACATGCTCTCAACGAATCCTCCAGATACTTAATTAACCTTTCTGATTATCCGTCGGTCTGAGGATGGAAAGCTGTGCTGAATTGAAGCCTTGTTTCCAAACACTGCTGTAATTCTGGCCATAACCTTGAAGTAAATCTGGGATCCCGATCCGAGACAATACTAACAGATACACCATGAAGCCTGACAATCTCATCATTGTATTTCTTGGTCAACTTACTCCCTTTATCGGACATCCTGATAGTAAGAAAATGAGCTGACTTCGTCAACCTGTCCACGGTAACCCAAATTCCATCAAAACCTACTCTCTCTTTTGGTAATCCTAAAACAAAATCCATAGCTATCTGTTCTCATTTCCACTCCGGGATAGGTAATGGTTGAAGTAGCCCCGATGGCTTTTGATGTTCTGCCTTAATCACTTGACAAGTCCTGCAATGTTTCACAAAGTTGATAACATCCCGTTCTCAATCCATTTCACCCATGGAATTGCTTAAGATCCTTATCCCTTTTGTTCCTCCGGGATGTAACAAATACCCTGACCGATGGGCTTCCTCAAGAATAATCCTTTTTAATTCTTCCGGGACAACAACTCTATTCTTGAATCTTAGAAGTCCCGTATCATCAAACCCAAACGGGCATTCTGAATCAGCTCGAGCTTTCCCAGCTAATTTCTGAACCTCAGGATCAATTCTCTGAGTATCAAATAACCTCTGTTTAAGATCTGGTCGAACTGCAATATTCCGAACCCTAGCCCTCAGTCTGAACAACTCATTCTCATCTCCAATTTCTACTTTCACATTGGACACACTAGTTTTCCTACTAAGTGCATTCACGAACAAATTGGCTTTGCCGGGATGGTATCGGATTGTACACTCATAATCCGCCAAAGGTTCCATCCAACGCCGTTGTCTCTTGTTCAATTCCTTATGTGAGAACAAGTATTGGAGACTCTTGTAATCAGGAAAGACCTCGAACAAAATTCCATAAAGATAGTGCCTCCACTTACCCAAAGCAAAGATCACTGTCACTAATTCCAAATCAGGAGTGGGGTAATTCTGTTCATGGTCTTTCAATTTCCTTGAGGCGTAAACGATTACTCTTCCATTTTGCATCGGCACACATTCCAAACCTTCCTTTTGAGGCGTCCGTATAAAATGTATATCTTTCTGTACCTTCAGGAAGTGCTAATACAGGAGCGGTGGTCAACTTTCCTTTACAAGTTGAAAGCTATCCTCACATGCCTCGTCCCACTCAAACTTAACCCTCTTCTTAGTCACTCGGGTTAAAGGAGTTGTAATCTTCGAAAGTCCTGTACAAATCTTCGATAGTAATCTGCCAAACCCCAGAAACTCCCTACTTCTGAAACATTTTTCGGCTTTTGCCATTGAATAACCGTCTCAATCTTAGAAGGGTCTACCTCCCAACTTTTCCTTGAAATAATATAACCCAGAAATACTACCTGATCAATCCAAAACTCGCCTTTGTTAAACTTAGCATACAATCCGATGCTCTCTTAAGGTATCCAACACAATCTTGAGGTGCCTGGCATGATCCTCCGGAATCCTCAAATAAACCAAGATGTCATCGATGAAGATTACCACAACTTATCCAAATACCATAAGGCAGCCGGAGCACCCCAATGGGACGAACTTGGCCGTATATATCCAACTTTGAGTAATACCTCTAATTGAATCTTTAACTCTTCCAAATCAGCCGAATATTCTTTCCCTTCTATCAAAACTGAACACTCCCGAACCAACTGATCTGTCTGAAGACTCCCACCAAGTGGCGAACTCACCAAATAACAAGAAGAAAAAGCAAATAACAGGCAAGCACAGAATAGCAACTAAGTCACAAGAAATAAAAGAATGCGTGACACCCGAATCAAAGAGTGCATGAATGCTCATGTTATGTAGGCATAGGGTACCTTCTACCACTGCTGGGGGATCAATCTCTGCACCTTGCTCTTCACCTTCGATGGCGTAAGCACAAGCCTGAATCATTGGCCTTTGAACTCGTCTTTGATATCCGGGGTCTTTATAGGGACAAGCATCCGCCATATGGTTAGCTTTTCCACATATTAAGCATAAACCCAACCTCCTCCAGCACTTGTGATAGTTGTGAGTTGGCCCTCCACAATATGTGCATGGTGGCTTAGAGAATCGGGCTTCACTCGGACCTTGTCGATCCCTCATTGATGCAGGCAAAGCTTTTGGAACCAGTGGAGTTGGTCCTCCCATTCTTGGCTTCTTAAACGGGACCTTAGGAGGGGGACTAGCTTGCATTATCGGCCTCTTTCCCGAATTCGATCCGGAACCTCTTCTCATTGGAGCTCTAAAACCCGGATCCTTCTTTTTTATTTCCTCCCCTTGTTTAGTAGACTGTCGGACTCCAGATATCCTCTCTACTCGAATCAACCAACCCTTCGAGACCGCATCATCGATGGAACCAGAAAATCGAGGGGGGTTGTAACTCAGAAACACCCATGTAGGTCTCTATTGTCATTATGATTTGGTGGAGGCACCGGTTGTTCTGCTTGTTGTGGTGGGGGAGCTTGAGCCCTTCTATGCTCAACATAGTTGAAAACCGCTTCCATAAAATTCCCCATGTCCATCGGTGGTGCTTGTGGTTGGGGTGGAGGCGTAGGGAATCGATCATGATGACGACGATGTCCGGGAGATCTCTCACGGTGTCTACGTGGAGGCATCCTGTTCAAGAAACACTAAAATGCATGCTATCTTTAGTCCATGCATGCAAGTGCAATTAATTCGATCAAAATTCAAGATTTAGAGCACACAAGCACGTAAACAATGCATATGCAACACATTGACAAGTTGTTCCTAAAGCCGAACGACCTAACTGACTCAACACGACACTAGAGCCCGGGTTTTGCAACCCTAGGCTCTGATACCACTTAAGGATGTAGCACCCGAGCGTAAGGTACCACATCCCCCGCACCGAGACCCGACTCGTATATGAAATGGAAGTCCATACACGTGCCAAATCCACGGCGAACGGGGACACAACACACACGCTATGCTAGGCGGGACTAACCCTTCGACCATTCAACTCAAGAAACATAGATAATCAGAGTTAAAGAAAATTGCGGAAGCAATAACGACAAAGCATATACAGTGAGCCACCAAGCTCCAAAATAGATATACAAGAGCATTCTAATATGCAACGGCACTCACGGCCTACAACATCATAACGCTCCAATCTATACTATGATCAAATACAAAAGTAACAACAAGAGTATGAATATGAGACTGAAAAGAAGTGCTAAACATAAATGCAAGACCTAGACGACTTGTATTCCCGCCTAGCACTCCTATACCTGCACAAAACAACTGAAAACAACCGGGTTCAGTCTAAAAGAGACTGGTGGGTATAAAAACGGGCATAAGATATATAATATCGCATAAATTAAACACATACATGCAAGCCCTAATCCCGTGTGAAGTTTGATAAGAATTTACCAAGCGGTTAAAACAAAAAGGAAACATCAACGGGATTACGACGTTCATATTCATTCATAAATGTTCATAAATGTTCATAAGGGTTATGGCCCGGCGAGTGGGCGTGCACAATCTCCAACCTACTCCTCGTGTAATCATAATTAATTATTTAATAATTCATTATCATACATAAATCTTTTGTGCTCATAAATACATGATCATAATCATTCATATACTCCTTTTTCCTCCGGGTGGTGGACAAGTTAGCTAGACCTGACCACCGGTTCTTACATGGGCCAATGGGGGTACATGAATCCCCCAAAGGCACTCAGCTCCCATTCCTCGCTAAAACTCCTAGCGAGGGCCGGTATCACCGTAGTTGGTTGGAACTAGTATATGGGATCCCCGTCAGCCCTTGCTTCCTCGGTTAGCCACATATACTAAGTCCCGGGGCCCGTATAATCAGAAATCAGAAATGTGTCTCGCCAAACATAAGGTAGGGTTCATAAATAAAAGAAAGGGGTCATACGTTTGAAATCATTTACCCAAAATGACTCGATTTATATAAATATATTATTTTGGCTTAAAACTTTGCACATAAGGGATTTATAGGGTTGTTTAACTAGTAGAAGAAAAACCCACCTTTACCAAAGCAAAATAAAGGCACAAGCGTCTCAATGCTCGTCCTCGTTTCCGACCAAACCCGAATCTGTGCAAAAGAAAAGGTATGAGACGCAATGACCATATACGACGCTCGGCAATGAGGTGAATATGACATGAATGCATAAATGATCATATTATATCATAAAAATGTTCATGTGCACGATTAAGGAATTTAAATCATATAATCAAATCATTCGTTCATATATTTCATTCATTTTCATAATTTCATAAATTCATATAATTTCATAAATTTACAATATTCATAATATTTATAAATTCATAAATTCATAATGCATATCAATTAATCTAAAATTCATTTAATAAGCATAACACATATTATTCAAATTTACATTTAGGAATAAAACAAATAAAACGTTCAATCAATAGTCGGTAGAATAAATGCGCGAAATGGAAATCAATCAATTTCAATAATTAAATTAAATCAATTAATATTTGAAATATATATAAATATATATATATAATATAATATATATATATAATATACTAAATATATAATAACATATAACATATAATATATATAATATATATATATTTACACGTACACACTCACACACCCCATGCATGCAATATATATATATATACTATACACTACACCTCCATGCATACATATATATATAAGGTAAATATACATGCACACACAAAAGCCATGCATGCAACCTCACTCACACACAGCCATATATATATATAGCCACACACACATGCAGCAGACATGCAACAGAAACGGCAGCAACACACAGCAGAAGAATCGCAGCAAAAGAATTCAAGCAAAATGGGGTGACACCCCCGTGTCACCTCCAAAGCCTGGACCGAGACACCCCCGTGTCTCGGTACAGAAAAATCAGGCCGCGAAGCACCCCCGTTCCTCGCTGGAACGGGCAGAAATGGAACGCCCGTGTCACGCACCAGCAACTCCAGTTACAGACAACCAAATGCGCAGAAACAGAGCAGGAAAAAGGCAAGCGACAAATGCAACATTACAAGGCACAAATTGCTGCAAGAACTCAATAAGATTACATGCTACAAGGCCACAAATTGGACAGCGAAACATGAAGGAAACTCAGCAGTTTTTGACAGCAAAAGCAGTCCAGAAAAACAGAGCAAAACTTCGAAGAAAACAGAGCAAGCGTGAGCTCAATCAATCCGATTCAGTTCAAGTCCAAAAAGCCACCAAATACGCAGCAAAACACCATATAATCAACAAGTAAATCAGTTCCAAAAGTGATCAAGCAAGGCATGGAAGCACACGTGACCTTATGTGAAATTTTCTGAAAATTACATAAATGATATCTCATATATATCGCAACAACCACGAAAGCAATGATCATAAATGATATGAGGATGTTAAAACAATTAATCTCAGGCTTGGAATCACTCAAAACCATAGAGAATCAAAGGAGATCAAGATTTTGCCCAAAAACCTTCATTTTCGGAAAAATGGCCAGAAATGAGAAAACCATGCTCAACTTCATGAATGAAAAGATGGAAATGATCAGAATTAAACATACAATACAACCCTTAACTTACCTTGATGATTGGTTGAAGTTTGGAGGAGATTTGAGCTCCAAAATCTCCAAGGTTGAAGGGTTACGGGACTGGAGAGAAAACAGTAGCTTTGGCTGATGTTTGGGGCTTGTGTGATGATAATCTCAGTCAAGGCTTGAAATATCTAGATAGGTGGTTGAGTTAGGGTTTAAAGGAATCAAACCATGGTTAATTTGGTTGTGGTTTGGCCAAGTTATGGCTGAATTAGTACAACAAGGTCAAGTTGAATGCCGTTTCGTTTTTCGGTTGGATTTCGGAGTTTCAAATGAATTAGGAAAATTATAAGGCTAAGTTTACTAAACTCGAATTTTCGTTACGAGTTCAGCGGAGTTGACGGAACTCGAATCCGAGTTCCCGAGCTCAAGATATTAAATTCGGAACCAAGGATACGCTAAGTGCTCGTTAGCTCCCGTTTTGGTTCCTCAATTCAAATTAAATTCGTTAACCTATCAAATGAATTCAAAAACATAAATTGAGCATAAAATCATGTTCATAACACATATATGTATAACATATTACAAAATCGTGACATTTCAATATCATTTCATAAGAGAACGAAGCACAAAATTAGTGAACAACCTTAATCATACACTTCATGCATAATTTTAAAATTCCATGCAAAATATAACTCCCATGCATAAATAATAATTTGCATGTATAAATAAAATTTCAAGCATTATTTATATATTGTACGTATAAATATATATATATAAGAATAATCAATTAATTAATGAAAACATGATTAATTAACATAACATATAATTAGCATAATCCTTAAATTAATAATAAAGTAATTAGCATATATATATATATATATATATATATAATACGAAACATATATATATATATATATATATATAAAATTGATAATATTATAATAAGATAATATAATATAATATAGTAAAATAATAACAATTATAATAAAATTAAATATAAAACACGTAAAAACAATTAATTCGCGCAAATAGGTAAACACATACGTCCTACCTTTACATCCGAGAAATCGGGGCGTTACAATCTCTCCCCCTTAAAAGAATCCGTCCTCGGATTCACTGATCGCTCGGAAACAACTCGGGGTGAAACCTTCGATCCAATAACTTAATCGGCTTCTGGACGAAGGTGAGATCCGGTTCTAATTCCACTTCTTCAACTGGTAGAACCTCGGACTCATCTCGATAATACTTTCGGATCTGTGAAACATGAAACACGTTATGGATTCCAGTCAAATTCGGAGGCAAGTCCACTCAATAAACCGTATCCCCAATCTTCTCTAAAATCTCATATGGTCCCATATACCAAGTGTTAAATTTTCCTCCACGTCCAATCCTTGAGAATCCTTTACGTGGGAAAGCCTTTAAGTAAACCTTGTCTCCAATCTCAACCTCCAATTCTTCTTCCGAAGACCTACATAAATCTTTTGTAGATCCTGAGCGGCCTTCATCCGTTATCTAATTATCTGGACCTTATCAATAGCCTCTTGTACCGCCTTAGCGGGTTTTTCCTTATTTTCTCCTCTTTTAATCCCTTCTTACTTGGCCCAATTCCATTCCTCCAAGTCAAAAAACAACGGTGATCGACATATACATCCATAAAGAGCTTCATAAGGGGCTATTTCAATCGAGGCTTGATAGCCCTTGCTGTAAGCAACTCGATTAACTGTAACTGCTAATTCCACGAGCTTTGAAAGTCCAATGCACATGCTCTCAACGAATCCTCCAGATACTTAATTAACCTTTCTGATTATCCGTCGGTCTGAGGATGGAAAGCTGTGCTGAATTGAAGCCTTGTTTCCAAACACTGCTGTAATTCTGGCCATAACCTTGAAGTAAATCTGGGATCCCGATCCGAGACAATACTAACAGATACACCATGAAGCCTGACAATCTCATCATTGTATTTCTTGGTCAACTTACTCCCTTTATCGGACATCCTGATAGTAAGAAAATGAGCTGACTTCGTCAACCTGTCCACGGTAACCCAAATTCCATCAAAACCTACTCTCTCTTTTGGTAATCCTAAAACAAAATCCATAGCTATCTGTTCTCATTTCCACTCCGGGATAGGTAATGGTTGAAGTAGCCCCGATGGCTTTTGATGTTCTGCCTTAATCACTTGACAAGTCCTGCAATGTTTCACAAAGTTGATAACATCCCGTTCTCAATCCATTTCACCCATGGAATTGCTTAAGATCCTTATCCCTTTTGTTCCTCCGGGATGTAACAAATACCCTGACCGATGGGCTTCCTCAAGAATAATCCTTTTTAATTCTTCCGGGACAACAACTCTATTCTTGAATCTTAGAAGTCCCGTATCATCAAACCCAAACGGGCATTCTGAATCAGCTCGAGCTTTCCCAGCTAATTTCTGAACCTCAGGATCAATTCTCTGAGTATCAAATAACCTCTGTTTAAGATCTGGTCGAACTGCAATATTCCGAACCCTAGCCCTCAGTCTGAACAACTCATTCTCATCTCCAATTTCTACTTTCACATTGGACACACTAGTTTTCCTACTAAGTGCATTCACGAACAAATTGGCTTTGCCGGGATGGTATCGGATTGTACACTCATAATCCGCCAAAGGTTCCATCCAACGCCGTTGTCTCTTGTTCAATTCCTTATGTGAGAACAAGTATTGGAGACTCTTGTAATCAGGAAAGACCTCGAACAAAATTCCATAAAGATAGTGCCTCCACTTACCCAAAGCAAAGATCACTGTCACTAATTCCAAATCAGGAGTGGGGTAATTCTGTTCATGGTCTTTCAATTTCCTTGAGGCGTAAACGATTACTCTTCCATTTTGCATCGGCACACATTCCAAACCTTCCTTTTGAGGCGTCCGTATAAAATGTATATCTTTCTGTACCTTCAGGAAGTGCTAATACAGGAGCGGTGGTCAACTTTCCTTTACAAGTTGAAAGCTATCCTCACATGCCTCGTCCCACTCAAACTTAACCCTCTTCTTAGTCACTCGGGTTAAAGGAGTTGTAATCTTCGAAAGTCCTGTACAAATCTTCGATAGTAATCTGCCAAACCCCAGAAACTCCCTACTTCTGAAACATTTTTCGGCTTTTGCCATTGAATAACCGTCTCAATCTTAGAAGGGTCTACCTCCCAACTTTTCCTTGAAATAATATAACCCAGAAATACTACCTGATCAATCCAAAACTCGCCTTTGTTAAACTTAGCATACAATCCGATGCTCTCTTAAGGTATCCAACACAATCTTGAGGTGCCTGGCATGATCCTCCGGAATCCTCAAATAAACCAAGATGTCATCGATGAAGATTACCACAACTTATCCAAATACCATAAGGCAGCCGGAGCACCCCAATGGGACGAACTTGGCCGTATATATCCAACTTTGAGTAATACCTCTAATTGAATCTTTAACTCTTCCAAATCAGCCGAATATTCTTTCCCTTCTATCAAAACTGAACACTCCCGAACCAACTGATCTGTCTGAAGACTCCCACCAAGTGGCGAACTCACCAAATAACAAGAAGAAAAAGCAAATAACAGGCAAGCACAGAATAGCAACTAAGTCACAAGAAATAAAAGAATGCGTGACACCCGAATCAAAGAGTGCATGAATGCTCATGTTATGTAGGCATAGGGTACCTTCTACCACTGCTGGGGGATCAATCTCTGCACCTTGCTCTTCACCTTCGATGGCGTAAGCACAAGCCTGAATCATTGGCCTTTGAACTCGTCTTTGATATCCGGGGTCTTTATAGGGACAAGCATCCGCCATATGGTTAGCTTTTCCACATATTAAGCATAAACCCAACCTCCTCCAGCACTTGTGATAGTTGTGAGTTGGCCCTCCACAATATGTGCATGGTGGCTTAGAGAATCGGGCTTCACTCGGACCTTGTCGATCCCTCATTGATGCAGGCAAAGCTTTTGGAACCAGTGGAGTTGGTCCTCCCATTCTTGGCTTCTTAAACGGGACCTTAGGAGGGGGACTAGCTTGCATTATCGGCCTCTTTCCCGAATTCGATCCGGAACCTCTTCTCATTGGAGCTCTAAAACCCGGATCCTTCTTTTTTATTTCCTCCCCTTGTTTAGTAGACTGTCGGACTCCAGATATCCTCTCTACTCGAATCAACCAACCCTTCGAGACCGCATCATCGATGGAACCAGAAAATCGAGGGGGGTTGTAACTCAGAAACACCCATGTAGGTCTCTATTGTCATTATGATTTGGTGGAGGCACCGGTTGTTCTGCTTGTTGTGGTGGGGGAGCTTGAGCCCTTCTATGCTCAACATAGTTGAAAACCGCTTCCATAAAATTCCCCATGTCCATCGGTGGTGCTTGTGGTTGGGGTGGAGGCGTAGGGAATCGATCATGATGACGACGATGTCCGGGAGATCTCTCACGGTGTCTACGTGGAGGCATCCTGTTCAAGAAACACTAAAATGCATGCTATCTTTAGTCCATGCATGCAAGTGCAATTAATTCGATCAAAATTCAAGATTTAGAGCACACAAGCACGTAAACAATGCATATGCAACACATTGACAAGTTGTTCCTAAAGCCGAACGACCTAACTGACTCAACACGACACTAGAGCCCGGGTTTTGCAACCCTAGGCTCTGATACCACTTAAGGATGTAGCACCCGAGCGTAAGGTACCACATCCCCCGCACCGAGACCCGACTCGTATATGAAATGGAAGTCCATACACGTGCCAAATCCACGGCGAACGGGGACACAACACACACGCTATGCTAGGCGGGACTAACCCTTCGACCATTCAACTCAAGAAACATAGATAATCAGAGTTAAAGAAAATTGCGGAAGCAATAACGACAAAGCATATACAGTGAGCCACCAAGCTCCAAAATAGATATACAAGAGCATTCTAATATGCAACGGCACTCACGGCCTACAACATCATAACGCTCCAATCTATACTATGATCAAATACAAAAGTAACAACAAGAGTATGAATATGAGACTGAAAAGAAGTGCTAAACATAAATGCAAGACCTAGACGACTTGTATTCCCGCCTAGCACTCCTATACCTGCACAAAACAACTGAAAACAACCGGGTTCAGTCTAAAAGAGACTGGTGGGTATAAAAACGGGCATAAGATATATAATATCGCATAAATTAAACACATACATGCAAGCCCTAATCCCGTGTGAAGTTTGATAAGAATTTACCAAGCGGTTAAAACAAAAAGGAAACATCAACGGGATTACGACGTTCATATTCATTCATAAATGTTCATAAATGTTCATAAGGGTTATGGCCCGGCGAGTGAGCGTGCATAATCTCCAACCTACTCCTCGTGTAATCATAATTAATTATTTAATAATTCATTATCATACATAAATCTTTTGTGCTCATAAATACATGATTATAATCATTCATATACTCCTTTTTCCTCCGGGTGGTGGACAAGTTAGCTAGACCTGACCACCGGTTCTTACATGGGCCAATGGGGGTACATGAATCCCCCAAAGGCACTCAGCTCCCATTCCTCGCTAAAACTCCTAGCGAGGGCCGGTATCACCGTAGTTGGTTGGAACTAGTATATGGGATCCCCGTCAGCCCTTGCTTCCTCGGTTAGCCACATATACTAAGTCCCGGGGCCCGTATAATCAGAAATCAGAAATGTGTCTCGCCAAACATAAGGTAGGGTTCATAAATAAAAGAAAGGGGTCATACGTTTGAAATCATTTACCCAAAATGACTCGATTTATACAAATATATTATTTTGGCTTAAAACTTTGCACATAAGGGATTTATAGGGTTGTTTAACTAGTAGAAGAAAAACCCACCTTTACCAAAGCAAAATAAAGGCACAAGCGTCTCAATGCTCGTCCTCGTTTCCGACCAAACCCGAATCTGTGCAAAAGAAAAGGTATGAGACGCAATGACCATATACGACGCTCGGCAATGAGGTGAATATGACATGAATGCATAAATGATCATATTATATCATAAAAATGTTCATGTGCACGATTAAGGAATTTAAATCATATAATCAAATCATTCGTTCATATATTTCATTCATTTTCATAATTTCATAAATTCATATAATTTCATAAATTTACAATATTCATAATATTTATAAATTCATAAATTCATAATGCATATCAATTAATCTAAAATTCATTTAATAAGCATAACACATATTATTCAAATTCACATTTAGGAATAAAACAAATAAAACGTTCAATCAATAGTCGGTAGAATAAATACGCGAAATGGAAATCAATCAATTTCAATAATTAAATTAAATCAATTAATATTTGAAATATATATAAATATATATATATAATATAATATATATATATAATATACTAAATATATAATAACATATAACATATAATATATATAATATATATATATTTACACGTACACACTCGCACACCCCATGCATGCAATATATATATATATACTATACACTACACCTCCATGCATACATATATATATAAGGTAAATATACATGCACACACAAAAGCCATGCATGCAACCTCACTCACACACAGCCATATATATATATATAGCCACACACACATGCAGCAGACATGCAACAGAAACGGCAGCAACACACAGCAGAAGAATCGCAGCAAAAGAATTCAAGCAAAATGGGGTGACACCCCCGTGTCACCTCCAAAGCCTGGACCGAGACACCCCCGTGTCTCGGTACAGAAAAATCAGGCCGCGAAGCACCCCCGTTCCTCGCTGGAACGGGCAGAAATGGAACGCCCGTGTCACGCACCAGCAACTCCAGTTACAGACAACCAAATGCGCAGAAACAGAGCAGGAAAAAGGCAAGCGACAAATGCAACATTACAAGGCACAAATTGCTGCAAGAACTCAATAAGATTACATGCTACAAGGCCACAAATTGGACAGCGAAACATGAAGGAAACTCAGCAGTTTTTGACAGCAAAAGCAGTCCAGAAAAACAGAGCAAAACTTCGAAGAAAACAGAGCAAGCGTGAGCTCAATCAATCCGATTCAGTTCAAGTCCAAAAAGCCACCAAATACGCAGCAAAACACCATATAATCAACAAGTAAATCAGTTCCAAAAGTGATCAAGCAAGGCATGGAAGCACACGTGACCTTATGTGAAATTTTCTGAAAATTACATAAATGATATCTCATATATATCGCAACAACCACGAAAGCAATGATCATAAATGATATGAGGATGTTAAAACAATTAATCTCAGGCTTGGAATCACTCAAAACCATAGAGAATCAAAGGAGATCAAGATTTTGCCCAAAAACCTTCATTTTCGGAAAAATGGCCAGAAATGAGAAAACCATGCTCAACTTCATGAATGAAAAGATGGAAATGATCAGAATTAAACATACAATACAACCCTTAACTTACCTTGATGATTGGTTGAAGTTTGGAGGAGATTTGAGCTCCAAAATCTCCAAGGTTGAAGGGTTACGGGACTGGAGAGAAAACAGTAGCTTTGGCTGATGTTTGGGGCTTGTGTGATGATAATCTCAGTCAAGGCTTGAAATATCTAGATAGGTGGTTGAGTTAGGGTTTAAAGGAATCAAACCATGGTTAATTTGGTTGTGGTTTGGCCAAGTTATGGCTGAATTAGTACAACAAGGTCAAGTTGAATGCCGTTTCGTTTTTCGGTTGGATTTCGGAGTTTCAAATGAATTAGGAAAATTATAAGGCTAAGTTTACTAAACTCGAATTTTCGTTACGAGTTCAGCGGAGTTGACGGAACTCGAATCCGAGTTCCCGAGCTCAAGATATTAAATTCGGAACCAAGGATACGCTAAGTGCTCGTTAGCTCCCGTTTTGGTTCCTCAATTCAAATTAAATTCGTTAACCTATCAAATGAATTCAAAAACATAAATTGAGCATAAAATCATGTTCATAACACATATATGTATAACATATTACAAAATCGTGACATTTCAATATCATTTCATAAGAGAACGAAGCACAAAATTAGTGAACAACCTTAATCATACACTTCATGCATAATTTTAAAATTCCATGCAAAATATAACTCCCATGCATAAATAATAATTTGCATGTATAAATAAAATTTCAAGCATTATTTATATATTGTACGTATAAATATATATATATATGAATAATCAATTAATTAATGAAAACATGATTAATTAACATAACATATAATTAGCATAATCCTTAAATTAATAATAAAGTAATTAGCATATATATATATATATATATATATATATATATATATATATATATATATATATAATACGAAACATATATATATATATATAAAATTGATAATATTATAATAAGATAATATAATATAATATAGTAAAATAATAACAATTATAATAAAATTAAATATAAAACACGTGAAAACAATTAATTCGCGCAAATAGGTAAACACATACGTCCTACCTTTACGTCCGAGAAATCGGGGCGTTACAAAGTTCGTTTCATATCCATTTAGACTTCAATCCAAGAAAACCCCATTTTCTTGATGTCTTGATCTTTTATCCACCTTGGCCAAGGGTTTAAGTTTAATGGACTACGAACAACTCAATCAGTAAGAGAGCATTCTTGTTCTTGCAACAAGTGTAGGTCCTTTGTTGATTCTACTAATTCTACATATGCCACTTCTGTAATCCCAACATAGGCCGTGGTTCAGGTGTCTATATGGCGACACCCTTTTGAGCCTATATCAAATATTCCAGAGTTAGCTCATATGAGACATTACAGAATCTCAAGTCTAAGGATTAATGAATCACGTTATTGACCTGTGAGATATTTCCCAATCTGGAAGTTTCTAGGAGACTCCTTTCCCATTTAGGAATGTTCTCACGCGGGACATTTCAGTGATGAAGTTCTAGTAACAATCACCCTCATGTATTATGAACGCATCATCGTATGCACTTCTCACTCCATGAAACTGAGTGATCCTTCAAAAAGACATAATCACATAAGCAAGTCTCAACAGAGTCAAGGTCGACACTCCCAATGTCTGTCGGATTCTCGACTTGGAGAAGTTTCTAATCCTTGCCTTTGGAGTTAAGAACTTCTTTCATGTGTTGTTCCCATAACGACAAAGTTCTTAATGGCCTCATCGGATTAGAGGAGTTCAATACATGCAAACACACAGTCAACCCTAACAGACATAATAAGCACATAAAGAAGTGAATGCCTATGAACAAAATCATCTCGCTTATTATTCAAAGACTGTTTGTGATTTTACAAGGAAATAGTAAAGCCAAAAGCTGCTTTAAGGGCACTATTCCTAACACCCCATTCTCCCTACATAAAAATGGGGTTGTGTTGATGAGAGAGCTCGGCGACCCCATGGCCGACCCGAGAATCCCATACCACTTCCCGGGCCCATTTCATAAGTCATAATTCAAACTGTTAATAATTTCAAAATTTCATAATTTTTCGAGTTCTAAATCAAAGTCGTAATCTCGCTATTTCCAAAACGTTCACACACACCAACCCTTTTCAAATTAAACAAACAAAAATAGGTTACGTATATATATATATATAAAAGTGTTTTTAAATGATTTCATAGCAAATGGGACAAATCCCATAAAATACTAATCAAACACGTATTTACATAAATATATATATACGTAAGTCGCATGCGGGCTTAAAATACATAAAGGGGTTGTAGGTCACTTAACTAAAAAGAAAGAAAACCTCACATTTCCAACTTAGTGGAGCAAACGGATACAAAAACGGACGCTTACGAGACCTCCTCATTACCAATGAGATCAAACTCTGAACAAAGGAAACAACAAAGGATACCCTTAGACTCAAAATGTACCAAATAGATGCTCGGCGAATGCATACGATGTACAACATGCATATGAAATGCAACACTTAAGCCATATGCGTTCATATTTCACGTATTTCACATTAAATAGATTCATCAATGTAATACTATAAAGGTAACACCTAATTTAACACGTTAACATATCACTCAAGTCATACAAGTAGCAAGAGATTAGCACATTCAACAAATAAACAAGGTTCTAGTTCATTCATGCATGTTAAAAAGCACTTAGGTCACGTAAGAGCACATGAGAGCATAAATCATAAACGAGCATCTAAATTCAATCACAAATTCATATTATACAAGGTAACAAATATTACAACATGTTATCTATGTATGCATATAATAAAAATAGCAAGAAGAGGTCATTCAAGGCAAATAAAGGAAGCATTGATTCGAGTATACACATAGGGTAGCATATAGAGCATAGCTCTATGAGATCATAACTTGGATACAAGCATGTAAAACGAGACATAAATTCATAACATATGACCTAACACATAATATTGCATGTTAACATAATATACGAGTCATAAACGAACCATAAAAAGCAAGCAAAGCACGAGCGAACGAAGAAAATGCATGCATAAACGGCTGTGACTTGAAGCTGCCACAAGTCGAAATAAGGCCATTTTGGGGTCGCGGCCTCTACCGGAAAAACACATAACCCGGTCGCGCAGCGACTCCTCGCGACAGCAGGGGAAAACTTTATTTTCAGGCCAAAAACTCCACAAAACATCAACCAAATCAAGCCATCACCGAGGTAACATGGTAAGGAAAGTATAAGATACAACATTCATGCAATAAAAGCTCAAAAACATGATCAATCAAGCCACATATCAAGAGATGAATGAATGATGAAAAATTCCCT
This sequence comes from Lantana camara, assembly GCA_037501455.1. Lineage (NCBI taxonomy): Eukaryota > Viridiplantae > Streptophyta > Magnoliopsida > Lamiales > Verbenaceae > Lantana > Lantana camara. The sequence goes on along the minus strand of CM074857.1, from coordinate 59,171,621 downwards.
TTCTTCTTCATGCATAACCTTCAAATGAAACCTTAAAATTTCTAAACCATCAAGAAATATGAGTTCATATAGATGAAAATGGATGTCTTAAGTTCACATAAGATGCATTAAATCCAAAGTAAAAGCAAGGAATCAAGCAAATTCATCAAAGAGGTCTAAACCCTTACTATTCACCAAACCATCCATAACTCATTCATTTCTCCATGAAATATAGAAAAATAGGTGTCAAATTAAAGAGGAAAGTATGGAGAATACATTCATAAGCTTACCTTTCAAATTTGAGGCGATTTGGTGAAGTATTGAGCTCTAGTGATGAAATTGGAATAGTGTCTCTCTTCCTCTCCTTTGGATTTCGGCCAGCAGATGCAAAAACCCCTTTTTCCTTCTCTTGTCTGTGTTTTGGATGAAATGGGAAAATTAGGGATGAAAGAGGGTTAATTCATGTGAATGTGGGTCCAAGAATCATCCAATTTGGTCAAGAATTGATCAAGTTATGGGCAAAAGAGTACAAAGGGGTCTAATTGGCACGTGAGGCTCGGTTCGGCTGAAATTCGGGGGTTCAAACGGGCTTACAAAATTAAAAAATTGGATTCTTTGGTTTCCTTTTTTCATTATGAGTCCGACGCTTCTTCCGAAATTCGAATCCGAATTCCCGAGCTCAAGTTACGGCGTCCGGAACCCAAGGCGCGCTAAACTAGTTAGGCCCTCGAGTCCCTCACAAATCCCGTTACACAAAACGAGCCAAGAACCAAAATAAACGAACTCTAAAACACGTAACGAGCATGAAAACACGTTCATAACTCACATATTTCACATATACCAAGATTTCACAAAAATCGGAATTGAAATCAAACGCATATAGAGCAAATTACACAACACGTAAACAAAACATTCAAAATTCAAGTTATAAGTTAAACAAATAATTTCATATAATTTCAAATAATCACATAATTAATTAAAATAACACTCAATAGCATAACTAATTTAATTTAAATGCTGTAGCACCCGGAACGCTAGGTAGCCACATTCCCCGCACACTATAGTTCAATCTACATATGGAACGAACACCCATACATGAATCAAGCCTATAGCGAACGGGAGACAATTAAAAAAATGACTCACTAGCTAGGCGGGACTAACCCTCAATTAAATACAAACATGTATAATCAATAAACGGAAGCATAATATACATTCATGTCCTTAACATCTTTGAAGGTCATTTCCATCATCTCCATATATACAATATCAATTTTCCAAAGACAAGTCATAATATACCTAGATACCATAACAATTCATAAGCAATACATATGCATCAAGTAGATAAATGAACTGTGCTAGACTTAAAGTAAAGACTTGCCTCGACTCAATCCTGCCTAGCACTCAACCTGCAAGACCTGAAAGGTCAGGTATCAGTCTACAAAAGACTGAGTGAGGGGGTATAAATAAATATTAGCGCAATTACCATGCAAGTTATAACTTTGGGGTAAGGTTTTATAAAAGAAGGCAATATAAGTTCAATAATGAGGTAGAACTCGCCCGAGATTACAACTAATCAATTTAATAATTCAATCATGATCAATTCAATCCGTGGCCCGGCGAGTGAGGGCAATTCTCCAACCTTTACACCAACAGTGAACAATCAATATTTAGGTTTCAATTCAATGGTTATCATGCAAGTTATTACAGTACACAATTAGCAGTTTCATGAACCCTTCTTCCTCCGGGTGATGGTGGGCTTGCAAGACCCAACCATTGTTCGTCAGGAACATGACTCCCACGCACGGGATTTCTTCCTCCACCAAACCTCCTGGTGGATTCAGAGGTGATCCCAAAATGGTAAGGATAGTACAAGAGTTACCCGTCAGCCCTTGCTTTCCTGGTTGGCTCAATACACTACTCTCGGGCCCAACGTGAACAGGCTTACTCTCCCAATCAATCAATCAATCAATCCGTTCCATGAAATTAGTTGAAAATCATTAAGGTTTGGAAAACTATAGATATATAGATACATTTTGGCCGAAAACATCACATAAGGTTGTATTGTGACACCCCGACTCCGCGACCGTACAGGTATGACGTATGTGCGCAATTTAATTTATTTTAATTCCATTTTTAATTGTTGCATTTAATTGATTTATATTTTATTATTTGAAATTCTTATATGAATTATTTGAATTATATGAAATATTTGAATTATATGTCGAAATTTGCCTCAAGTGATTATGATATGAATTTTATGAATTTATGATATGTGAATTTAATTCCCGAACAAGCTAATTTCGTGAATTATGTGATTTATATGAATTAAGGACTTAATTGTGCAATTTTAATTAATATTGGACTTAATCGAAAAGTTGAATTGGACTTATTTAACACTTTTTAATAGTATTGGACTTAATTGAAAAATAACCTTTTTAATAAAAATTTGACTTATTTTAATTCGTTAAAAAAAAATTTTTGTTTTATTTTATTTATTTATTTTATTTTAATTTATTTATTAATTCTTGAATTTTGAATTTCATTATTGGAATGACATGCTCTTTTGTTGAAATGTGATGCGTTCGTGTTCGATTTGAGATCGAAATTTCGTGCCGTTTTAATATGTTGGAGTTTTATGAGTCGTGAACTTGAATATGTGCTCGTTATGTGTTTTCGGGTTTATTTGTTGGGTTTTCGGGACTCGTTTTGTTGGAGTAACCTAAAGGAGGCTAACATGTACTTAGCGCACCTTGGGTTCCGGGTAGTGTAACTTGAGCTCGGGAATTCGAATTCAAATTCCGTCACCTCCGCTGAACTCGTTTCGACGATTCGAGTGCAATGGATCAGGCCTTGTAATTTTTCGACCTCATTTGATACACCGAAATCAGCCCGTAACTTCGTCTCGCGCTCATATGACCACCTGTCACCATTTTGCACATAAGTCCCTCAATTCTTGGCCAATTGCCCTCAAACCTGGACCCACACTCCACTAACTCAGTCCTTTATGACTTTTTGCTGCCTTAATCTCGATCCATACACAAGAGAAAAGAGGGAAAAATCAGTTTTTGAGCAGCAGCTGTCCCAAACCCGTAACTGTTCACCCAAGGGAGATTTTGAGCTCCAATCTCCATTTTCTTCCATCTTCTTCAAAGGGTAAGCTTGTATTTGATATGTACATGATTAAGTGGTCATTTTAATCTAAGAAATTCTGATTTTCATCCATGTTTGATATAGTTTTGATTCAAGACATGAATAGTTAGGTTTTATTGCCATTTTTGAATTCCATCTCATTCCTTAGTGTTTTGCTTGAATTGGAGCTGGATTATTGATCATTTGTGCTTCATTTATTGTTGATTATAGCTGACTTGGGTGGTAGTTGTGATTTGGGTGAGATACCTTTAATATACTTGAGTTTTTGTTGAGTTATAAGCATGAGTTGGTGCCATTTCCTTTCCTCAACTGTTGCTGTTCGTTTTCAGCTGGTATGATGATGTTTTTGTGCTGATATGCTGCCATATTTGCTGCCTTTTCATGCCTTGTTGTTGTGGTTGAGATCTGGTATGAGAAGCAGGGCATAACAGGGCTGAAATTACCTCTTTTCTGCGTCTGAACTGTCTCCCCTGGGTGGGGAGGTGACTCTGCAACCGAAGTGTTTTAAATTGTTTCCCAGCTTTGCATGAATTATAATAACTGGTTGTTGCATGCTGTACGTGACCTTAATACTTGGATTTTTGCATGATGCATGGTTTGCTAATTGATTTGTGCATGGGTTTTAACATTAATTGGTTCTTTTAGCTGCTATTACGTGTATATATATGTATGTATATAATATTTTATCTAACCTATATTATATGTTATACGTATATACGTAATAGATGATTTATATATATAAATATATATACTATGTTATATGTTATATGAATATATGTAATATGTGATATATATATATATATATATATATATATATATATATATACGAATATATATATTTTATATTATATGTTTAATTAAATGAATTTAAATGATTTAATTTGAGGTTTTAAATTAAATATGGCTCTATGAATTCTTATGTATGACATGTGTAATCTAAATTTGATTTTATGATTTAAATTATTTGTTATATTTTAGGAATTACATTTATGAATTTATTGGATACGGTTCGTACGTGGTTTGAATTTAAATGACCTAAATGATTCATTTTTACATTTCATATGCATTCATTTCATACATATGCATTTCCGAGCGTCTAAGTGGTACATATTTGAGTCTAAGTCTCGGGTCTTGCGTTCTTTTGTTTCAGAGCCTCTTCAAGAAGTTAAAGAGCCCGAGGTTTAGGTCCAGTTGCTTCTTTTGTCCGATTTTCACTTCGCTTCCACTTCAAGGTGAGGGTTAGTATCTTTTCTTTTAGATAAGTGACCTATGGCCTTTATGTTATTGATTTCCTATCCCGCATGTGGCTATATATGTATTATATGGTTAAATACGAATGCTTATGATACGTTTATGATTTTATGAATCCCCTTTACGAATTTATGAAAACGGTATATGTATGGGCATATATGAGCTTATGATTTTGAATCCTTTGTACGTTTCCTTTATGATTCAGCGAGTTGTGCCCTGAAAGATGGGTTATTGGCATGTTTCTTATGAATCCGGGCCCAGGGATTGTGGGTAAGGACCCCCGGTACGGCAAGGGCCGTCGGGTTAAGCCTGTGCACATCCCATTTGAGGTGGTGGCGTGCGACTCTTGGAGGTTGAGAAGATGCTATTACCTTGAGCCCTTGGTGAATAACCGGGGAAGACATATCGTGGGTTAGCTACCCCGTATGTATATAGAATCCAAATAGGTGGAGAGGGTTTGATTCCCGATCACCAAGGCGTTGAGGAGTTATGAATTTATGAATTCTTATGTATTTATGATTTGTATGAGGAGTTGAGGAGGTTCGTACTCGCCGGACGTTTATGTTTCTTTTATGCTTTGGTGGTTGTGAAACGAGTTAGGATTTCCTTGGTATTATATGTATGTTTTAAAAATGATTTGGTATGAAAAACCCTAGCTCGGTTCATGATCGACCCCTTTTGATTATTTGCTATGCTCTATACGTATTTATGGTGTGGGTGTGCGTTAGCCCCCCCCCCCCCCCCCCCCCCCCTCACTCAGTCGAGTTTTGACTGACCCCTTCCTGTTAACACTTTAGTTGCAGGGTTCTCGAGCTAGGCGGGGAAGTGCGTCGGTCGTGTCGTACTTTCGAGTTTAGGTCGAGTCGGCATATTTACCTGCTGCATTTTGATTACTTTTATGAATTGTATTTGAATTCTAATTATGTCTTATGGAGAATTATGAACTTTTGATGTATATACTTGACCTATTTTGGGCCATCAGGCCGTTATATATGTTAGTATAGAGCTCTTTTTCGATCCTTTTGTTGTTCCTTCCGCATTCTTATCTGTTTGTTTTGCACGCTCTGTTCGAGTTTTAGCCCCGCTTAGCCTAGTGTGTGAGTGTAGGTTCCCGTTCGCCTAGACTTGGGCTCATGTATGGAAATCCATTTCATATGTGGGTTCGGGTTTAGGTGCGGGGGATGTGGTGGCCCACCGTTCCGGGCGCTACATCTTAAAGTGGTATCAGAGCTCTCGGTTGCAAAAACCGAAGCTCTAGAGTTGTGTTGGGTTTGTCTAGGTCGTTCGGATTAGGACAATGTGGTTATGTGCATTTATGTGTCTCATTTACTTGAATTTCTATGAATTGTGCACATGATCATGAACTAACCGCACGCATGTATATTGGAATTCTTTGAATTTTGTAGGATGCCTCCGAGAAGAGATCATCATCGTGACAGGTCTCCGGGCCATAGACATCACCGGGATCGTTCCCCACAAGCCGAGAACAACTTGGAACCTGAGGGATTTATGGCAAGATTATGTGCATATTTGGATACTCGGTATCGCCAGAATACACCTCCGGTTGTCAATCACGAAGGAGGACAAGTCACTCACATTCTACGGGAGTTCAGGAATCAGAACCCCCCCAAGTTTGAAGGTGGGAATGATATCCAAGCCGAGGAGTGGCTAATTCAAATAGAGAGAATTTGGGAATTGATACCGTGTGAATCGGTTGAGAAGGCAAGGTGCACCCTCACGATGGTGCAAGGTCAGGCTTATAGTTGGTGGACTAGCATCCGAGCCCGTTTGGATGCCTCAGGTGATGAGATTAATTGGGAAACATTCACTCGACAGTTTCGCAACAAGTACATCCCAATCGCCGCTCGGGACCGAAGACTCCAAGAGTTCATGGACTTGAAACAAGGTGAGAAGACGGTCACCGAATACATTGATGAGTTCGACCGTTTGTCAAGATATGCTCCCAACATTGCCAACGATGACCGCCACAAGGCTTTGAAGTTTCTTCGAGGTTTAAGAGAAGATATGAAGGATGCACTCGAAGCGGTTGATACCGACACTTGGGCGTTAGTCACCGAGAAGGCTTTGAAAGTGGAGGATCGAGTGGTTGCTAGGAGGAGGAGGACTTCTCAGGCCGTACAGGGTTCCAGCTCGGGAGGTCAGAACAAATATGGAAAGAGGCCGGCTTACCAAGCTTTTACACCGACAAAGCCTCAAAACAAGCAATTTAAGCCAACAGGACAAAAGGCTCAACCTCTAGCATTACCAGCACCACCTCAAGTCCAATGCAAATATTGCAAAGGTAATCATCTCGTTGAAAATTGCTTCAAACTTCACAAGAGGTGCTACGGTTGTGGCTCGCCGGATCACATGCTTAATCAATGCCCGAACAAAAGGCCAGGACAGGCAGAGGGGAACAATCAGAGGCCCGCAATTCAGGCTAGAGCTTATGCACTCGGGGCCGAGGAAGAGGAAGCTGCAGATCTTGATCCTAATGCCGTGATTGAAGGTACCGTAAGCATTCATGGCACTACATTTCATGCATTGTTCGATCCCGGGGCATCTCATTCCTTTATTTCTCGGGATCTTGCTTCTTCGTTGTGCTTGCCTGTTACCTTCTGTGCGCATGATTATGTGGTTAGTTCGCCTCTTGGCGGTAGTCTTGTTACTTGCAGGATTTATCGGGGTTGTCCAGTGAGTTTTGAAGATAGGGTTTTTCTCGCCGATTTGATTGAGATGCCGATGAAGAGGTATGGCGTAATCCTAGGAATGGATTGGTTATCTGAACATGGGGCTCAGATGGATTGTCGGGAGAAGAAAGTTTCTTTTGGTTCAGTGGTGTTTAAGGGCGAGAAAGTGAAGTCAAGCCCATTTATTTCTTTCGTTGAGGCGAGTAAACTGGTCCGGGACGGTGCGACAGGTTTCGTGGCCTATCTTTTGAATAGACCGAAGGATCAGGCTAAACTTGAGGAGACGGAGGTCGTGCGGGAGTATGCCGATGTATTCCCTGAGACATTGGGTTCTTTGCCACCCGATAGGGACATCGTGTTCGTAATTGACCTTTATCCCGAAGCAGAGCCTTTTTCGAAGACTCCCTACAGAATGGCTCCCGCAGAGTTAAAGGAGTTAAAGACGCAGCTTGATGAGCTTCTAGCTTGCGGTTACATTCGTCCGAGCATTTCTCCGTGGGGTGCTCCCGTTCTATTTGTAAAGAAGAAGGATGGAACGCTACGAATGTGTATAGAATATCGTGAGTTGAATAGGATGACCGTGAAGAACAAATACCCTTTACCTCACATCGAGGAGTTATTTGATATTCTGCAAGGCTCAAAAGTCTACTCCAAGTTAGATTTGAGGCAAGGTTATTATCAGCTGCGGATTAGGGAGGAAGATATTCCGAAGACTGGTTTTAACACAAGATATGGGCACTTTGAATTTGTTGTCATGCCATTTGGATTAACCAACGCTCCAGCCGTTTTTATGGACATGATGCACCGAGTGTTCAGGCCTTTTCTTGACAAGTTCGTGGTGATCTTTATAGACGACATTCTGGTGTATTCAAGGTCGGCTGAAGAGCATGCCCAACATCTACGGATCGTCTTGGAAACTTTGAGGGAACATAAGTTGTATGCAAAGTTCAGCAAGTGCGAATTCTGGATCGACCGAGTTATGTTTTTGGGGCATATAATTTCAGGTGATGGGATTGAAGTTGATCCATCTAAGGTTGAGTCCGTGCTTCGTTGGGAGAGACCGAAAAATGTCTCAGAGATCCGAAGTTTTCTTGGGTTGGCCGGTTACTACCGTAGATTTGTTAAGGATTTCTCTAAAATTGCCGCCCCGTTGACTCGCTTAACTAAAAAGATAGTGAAATTTGAATGGGATGATAAGTGTGAGGCGAGTTTTCAGACGTTGAAGGTGAAATTGACTTCGGCACCAGTTCTTACCCTACCCGAGGGTACCGAGGGTTACGCAGTTTATACAGATGCTTCGAAAGAGGGTCTTGGTTGTGTTTTGATGCAGCACGGTAGAGTGGTAGCTTATGCTTCAAGAAAGTTGAAGGAGCATGAGAAGAATTACCCTACCCACAATCTCGAATTAGCTGCGGTTGTATTCGCTTTGAAGAAGTGGCGACACTACCTCTACGGTGCAACGTTCGAGGTGTTTACGGATCACCAAAGCCTCAAGTATCTCTTTTCTCAGAAAGATTTGAATGTAAGACAGAGGCGTTGGATGGAGTTATTAGAGGATTACAATTGCACCATTCAGTACCATCCAGGTAAAGCAAACGTGGTTGCCGATGCCTTGAGTAGAAAGGCGAATGTGGCTAATTTGGAAGCAGGTTCTTCAAGTTTGGGTTCAGAGATCTTGGTTTCAGGAACTTGGTTGGCCAATCTTACAGTAATACCAGATTTGAAACAGCAGTTGTTGGAAGCTCAGAATTCAGATGTGGAAATTCAAAAGTTGGTAACTCGTTCTAAGGATGATCCGAATTCTAAGTTTGGGATTGATGATTCCGGATTGTTAAGGTTTGAAGCAAGAATATGTGTTCCAGAAGAGCTCAAGAGGATTATACTTGAGGAGGCACATCGCTCGAGGTACTCGATTCATCCGGGAGGTACTAAGATGTATCGGGACCTGAAAGAGAAATTCTGGTGGAATGGCATGAAAAGGGACGTCGCGAACTTCGTGAAGCGGTGTCTAACGTGTCAAAAGGTGAAGGCAGAGCACCAGAAGCCGGGAGGAACTCTCCAACCACTTCCTATTCCCGAGTGGAAGTGGGAGCAAGTGACGATGGACTTCGTGTCCGGCTTGCCTAGAGTTAGAGGAGGGTTTGATGGAATATGGGTAATTGTGGACAGATTGACTAAGTCTACCCATTTCCTCAAGGTTCGGATGTCTGAGAAAGTTCCTAAGCTAGCCGAATTGTACGTTCGGGAGATTGTAAGGTTACATGGAGTTCCGGCTAGTATTGTTTCGGATCGGGATCCACGGTTTACTTCGATCTTTTGGCAGAATCTTCAGAAGTGTTTGGGCACTAAGCTCAAGTTTAGCACAGCTTCGCATCCTCAGACAGACGGCCAATCTGAAAGGCTAATTCAGTACTTAGAGGATATGCTCAGAACGTGTGCTTTGGACTTCCAAGATAAGTGGGATGAGCACCTACCTTTGGTTGAGTTTGCTTACAATAACAGCTTTCAGGGTTCGATTAAGATGGCTCCGTACGAGGCACTTTACGGAAGAAAGTGCAGGTCTCCTCTATTTTGGGACATTGAGGATTGGAGGTAGACCGAAGAGAATAAGCTCGAGAGAGCCGAGTCTAAGGAAAAGATTGCCGATACTATTGAGAAAGTTCATAAGATTAGGCAAAGAATGAGAGCAGCTCAGGCCCGTCAAAAGAGTTACGCCGATAAGAGAAGAAGGCCCTTAGAGTTCGAAGTCGGAGATAGAGTCTTTTTGAAGGCGTCTCCTAGGAAAGGCTTCACTCGTATAGGTAAAGGTGGAAAGCTTAGTCCTCGTTACCTTGGGCCGTTTGAGATTTTGGAAAGAATCGGAGAAACGGCGTACAGATTGGATTTACCGCCGAGTATGACCGGGATACATAATGTTTTTCATGTCTCTCAACTCCGCAAGTATTATCCCGATGAGTCAACTATCCTTCCAGTTGAAGAGGTTCAGTTAGAGCCGGATTTAACAATAGAAAAGCATCCGGTTGCAATTCAGGATCGGAAGATGCAAGATTTGAGAAACCGACAGATTCCTTTGGTCAGGGTACTTTGGAGGGATCAGAAATCCGAGGAATCGACTTGGGAAACCGAGGAGAAAATGAGAAGGTTATATCCGGAGTTGTTTGAGGACTCGAGTCGGACTTGAGGGCAAGTCCTTTTTAAGGGGGGAGGATTGTGACACCTCGACTCCGCGACCGTACAGGTATGACGTATGTGCGCAATTTAATTTATTTTAATTCCATTTTTAATTGTTGCATTTAATTGATTTATATTTTATTATTTGAAATTCTTATATGAATTATTTGAATTATATGAAATATTTGAATTATATGTCGAAATTTGCCTCAAGTGATTATGATATGAATTTTATGAATTTATGATATGTGAATTTATTCCCGAACAAGCTAATTTCGTGAATTATGTGATTTATATGAATTAAGGACTTAATTGTGCAATTTTAATTAATATTGGACTTAATCGAAAAGTTGAATTGGACTTATTTAACACTTTTTAATAGTATTGGACTTAATTGAAAAATAACCTTTTTAATAAAAATTTGACTTATTTTAATTCGTTAAAAAAAATTTTTTTGTTTTATTTTATTTATTTATTTTATTTTAATTTATTTATTAATTCTTGAATTTTGAATTTCATTATTGGAATGACATGCTCTTTTGTTGAAATGTGATGCGTTCGTGTTCGATTTGAGATCGAAATTTCGTGCCGTTTTAATATGTTGGAGTTTTATGAGTTGTGAACTTGAATATGTGCTCGTTATGTGTTTTCGGGTTTATTTGTTGGGTTTTCGGGACTCGTTTTGTTGGAGTAACCTAAAGGAGGCTAACATGTACTTAGCGCACCTTGGGTTCCGGGTAGTGTAACTTGAGCTCGGGAATTCAAATTCGAATTCCGTTACCTCCGCTGAACTCGTTTTGACGATTAGAGTGCAATGGATCAGGCCTTGTAATTTTTCGACCTCATTTGATACACCGAAATCAGCCCGTAACTTCGTCTCGCGCTCATATGACCACCTTTCACCATTTTGCACATAAGTCCCTCAATTCTTGGCCAATTGCCCTCAAACCTGGACCCACACTCCACTAACTCAGTCCTTTATGACTTTTTGCTGCCTTAATCTCGATCCATACACAAGAGAAAAGAGGGAAAAATCAGTTTTTGAGCAGCAGGTGTCCCAAACCAGTAACTGTTCACCCAAGGGAGATTTTGAGCTCCAATCTCCATTTTCTTCCATCTTCTTCAAAGGGTAAGCTTGTATTTGATATGTACATGATTAAGTGGTCATTTTAATCTAAGAAATTCTGATTTTCATCCATGTTTGATATAGTTTTGATTCAAGACATGAATAGTTAGGTTTTATTGCCATTTTTGAATTCCATCTCATTCCTTAGTGTTTTGCTTGAATTGGAGCTGGATTATTGATCATTTGTGCTTCATTTATTGTTGATTATAGCTGACTTGGGTGGTAGTTGTGATTTGGGTGAGATACCTTTAATATACTTGAGTTTTTGTTGAGTTATAAGCATGAGTTGGTGCCATTTCCTTTCCTCAACTGTTGTTGTTCGTTTTCAGCTGGTATGATGATGTTTTTGTGCTGATATGCTGCCATATTTGCTGCCTTTTCATGCCTTGTTGTTGTGGTTGAGATCTGGTATGAGAAGCAGGGCATAACAGGGCTGAAATTACCTCTTTTCTGCGTCTGAACTGTCTCCCCTGGGCGGGGAGGTGACTCTGCAACCGAAGTGTTTTAAATTGTTTCCCAGCTTTGCATGAATTATAATAACTGGTTGTTGCATGCTGTACGTGACCTTAATACTTGGATTTTTGCATGATGCATGGTTTGCTAATTGATTTGTGCATGGGCTTTAACATTAATTGGTTCTTTTAGCTACTATTACGTGTATATATATGTATGTATATAATATTTTATCTAACCTATATTATATGTTATACGTATATACGTAATAGATGATTTATATATATAAATATATATACTATGTTATATGTTATATGAATATATGTAATATGTGATATATATATATATATATATATATGTATGAATATATATATTTTATATTATATGTTTTATTAAATGAATTTAAATGATTTAATTTGAGGTTTTAAATTAAATATGGCTCTATGAATTCTTATGTATGACATGTGTAATCTAAATTTGATTTTATGATTTAAATTATTTGTTATATTTTAGGAATTACATTTATGAATTTATTGGATACGGTTCGTACGTGGTTTGAATTTAAATGACCTAAATGATTCATTTTTACATTTCATATGCATTCATTTCATACATATGCATTTCCGAGCGTCTAAGTGGTACATATTTGAGTCTAAGTCTCGGGTCTTGCGTTCTTTTGTTTCAGAGCCTCTTCAAGAAGTTAGAGAGCCCGAGGTTTAGGTCCAGTTGCTTCTTTTGTCCGATTTTCACTTCGCTTCCACTTCAAGGTGAGGGTTAGGATCTTTTCTTTTAGATAAGTGACCTATGGCCTTTATGTTATTGATTTCCTATCCCGCATGTGGCTATATATGTATTATATGGTTAAATACGAATGCTTATGATACGTTTATGATTTTATGAATCCCCTTTACGAATTTATGAAAACGGTATATGTATGGGCATATATGAGCTTATGATTTTGAATCCTTTGTACGTTTCCTTTATGATTCAGCGAGTTGTGCCCTGAAAGATGGGTTATTGGCATGTTTCTTATGAATCCGGGCCCAGGGATTGTGGGTAAGGACCCCCGGTACGGCAAGGGCCGTCGGGTTAAGCCTGTGCACATCCCATTTGAGGTGGTGGCGTGCGACTCTTGGAGGTTGAGAAGACGCTATTACCTTGAGCCCTTGGTGAATAACCGGGGAAGGCATATCGTGGGTTAGCTACCCCGTATGTATATAGAATCCAAATAGGTGGAGAGGGTTTGATTCCCGATCACCAAGGCGTTGAGGAGTTATGAATTTATGAATTCTTATGTATTTATGATTTGTATGAGGAGTTGAGGAGGTTCGTACTCGCCGGACGTTTATGTTTCTTTTATGCTTTGGTGGTTGTGAAACGAGTTAGGATTTCCTTGGTATTATATGTATGTTTTAAAAATGATTTGGTATGAAAAACCCTAGCTCGGTTCATGATCGACCCCTTTTGATTATTTGCTATGCTCTATACGTATTTATGGTGTGGGTGTGCGTTAGCCCCCCCCCCCCCTCACTCAGTCGAGTTTTGACTGACCCCTTCCTGTTAACACTTTAGTTGCAGGGTTCTCGAGCTAGGCGGGGAAGTGCGTCGGTCGTATCGTACTTTCGAGTTTAGGTCGAGTCGGCATATTTACCTGCTGCAGTTTGATTACTTTTATGAATTGTATTTGAATTCTAATTATGTCTTATGGAGAATTATGAACTTTTGATGTATATACTTGACCTATTTTGGGCCATCAGGCCGTTATATATGTTAGTATAGAGCTCTTTTTCGATCCTTTTGTTGTTCCTTCCGCATTCTTATCTGTTTGTTTTGCGCGCTCTGTTCGAGTTTTAGCCCCGCTTAGCCTAGTGTGTGAGTGTAGGTTCCCGTTCGCCTAGACTTGGGCTCATGTATGGAAATCCATTTCATATGTGGGTTCGGGTTTAGGTGCGGGGGATGTGGTGGCCCACCGTTCCGGGCGCTACATGTAGGGGTTCTATATATCTAGAATTAAACCTCACTTGTGCCAATAATTAACAAGAATATAACTATAAAGCTTGCTCCTCATCCATGGGTAGAAGATCTGCGCAACAAGGACAAGTGTTCGTCAGACATGACGCGTTTGAACCATTTACGACGCACGGCAAAGTCATGATCAATATATCATGCAATATCAGTTAAGAGCATAATTATCAATAAAATAAGTATATAACTCATATAAGTCACATACAGGAGCCAAGGAAGTGAAAGAAATGCAATATGAGGGGTTTTGGTGAAATTTGGCAAAAACGGACAATTTTCGGAAATGCACATGTTGTGGAAAAAGGGGAATATCTCAAGTTCTAGAATTTTGAATTGAGTTTTTTTTTTTTTGGATATGAAACTAGACACATAGAGCTTTCCGAGGATATATGGTTCGTTTTCTAGTTCAAATTGAGAAGAAAATGGTGTAAGCTTGAAGTTGGGTGATTGCAGATTTTCGGTAAAGTGGCGACATCAAATTAAAATGGTTATAACTCTCAAACCATAAATGATAATGAGGTGATTCAAATTTTTTGTTTTTCTATACTTCAATAGGTTTCCGTGGGTTGAAAACTCAGGTCAAACGGAGTTTTTTTTAGGGGTAAACGGAACAAAACAAACTCAGACTGAAAACAGGGGAAGATCCACGGCCGTGGATTTCTCCATGTACAAAAATCCACGCCCGTGGATTCTCTTACCGAAACTTCCAAGTTTCTGGACGCAAATTCACGGCCGTGGGTCAAAATCCACGTCCGTGGATCATGCTACAGCAGCATATACGAAGCAAAACAGGGCAAGGCTAAAAAATGGCTCCCAATCCAACCCAAAACCAACCACAAAAATTAAATACACTCCAAACCAACATATATCATGTATATGACTCATATACTCCATGAAAACATGCTTTGATTCATAAAAATTCATCAATCAAAACCCCATAAACTTTCATGTCATCAACTTTACATAACCCATAAATTCATGTAAGCTTTCAACTATCATGATCCTAGGCATCTTCTAATCATGAATAACTAAGAAATCATACTAAAAACATCAAACCCTATCTCAACTATGATTCATGAATTCATACATTCCATATTATACCTTGAAATTAAAGAAGAAAAAGATGAAATGAAGAGATAATGATGATGCTTCAACTTGTGCAATTCCTCCTTGAATTGAAGCTTGGAATTTGAGATGAAATCTTCCATTTCCTCTCTTAGTGTTTTGATCGAAATTGTGTGTGTGTGTGTGTGTGTGAAGTCTTGATGAAATGTGGGGAATGAAATGGAAGAGATGATATGTATATAATATAATATAAAGTCTTCCACTATAATGCATGACTCACCACGTTTTGTACTTAAGTCCTTCAATTAATTGAATGTATGCAATCAAGTTTTATTCCAAGGAAAATGATCAATTAAATCCATGCATACTAATGCAATTAAGTTCACATTATGAGAATAGATCAAGTAAGATCATATAATCAAATAAATCATGTTTGGCAATTAATTCACGTATCACTTAAATACAAGTTATGCAATAATTCGTGATTTGAGAATAGTATCATATATTTTCACATACGTATAAGAATATAATTCATATAATGTCACGTAATGCATAACTAGAAAAAATGGGGCGTTACAAATGCGCATATAACACTCTCGTTACGGCATACCTGGGAGTCCGAACGATTGGGATGTTACAGATATCACATTTAACCTGCATCAACTGGAGAGAAAAGCTCTATCACCATACATGTAGGATCTATACAGATTTGAACCTATCCATACAGAGTAATTACTACTTTCCTGATTAAACCATATATAGTGATCAAATTCACTCACACCTACAAAAACTAATCCAACCTTTTCACATTAACACCAACAATTTTACACTTCTTCATTGATCATACAGAGAAATTAACTCAAATTATGAAGATTCGAAATTAAGTTAAATTTCTCTGTTTCCTTTTCAACTCATCTAACTTCTAACCCCCTTCAAGAAATCCAAAACCACATCAAATCAGATCCAAAAAACAAAGCACAATATTCACCGATCATTCATACAACCAACTACACACAAAAACTACAAAGCATTTAAAAATATAACACCACCTTATAGCATGAGTGATGCCACATGAGGCCAAGTAGGGTTACTTGACCCCACTCAATTTTTTTTTAATTATATATTTATATATTTGATTTATAATATTTTGTTAATACACCAAATTATAACTATTTAACCCCATAATAAAATAATTAAATTGAAATCGACCCCTAAGATGAATAAATTTTAATGGTGTTTGTAAATTCTAAAAATAAATACTTATTAATCTTGAGTGTGTTTGTAAACTCTAAAAATAAATATTTATAATAAATGCTAGATTGTACTATTTTCTATAATTAAATGAAATTTAATTTAGACAATATTGATGGGTCTGGATATGGGGTACAGAATCCAATCACTTTAGAATTTGTTTTAAAGGTGGGGAAACCGAGGATGATCGCCGGAGAAGAGGGTAGGTTCAACCTGCTAGGACAAACACCAAAAGAAACAGAGGTCAGAGGGCCAAGCTGAGGGAACTGGGGGTGATTCCCAGTTTGGCTCTCCGACGCTCAAGTCAGATGATGATCTGAAAGATAGAGTATGTGAGGTATGAAATTGCAGTAATGGAGATTGCTTACCGGGATGGAGATGAGGACTCCTATTTATAGTTGTGGGTCAGGGACCCTTCGGCAATTTACCCCTTTGTGGTCCTGCCCTAATGTCGCCCTTACACGTGGTGCAATGAGGAGAAACCTAGGAGGAATCTCCTGCAAAAGCTGGCGCAAAAGGTGGTGCGGGCAACAGTGGCAGGTGCGCGGACAGGTACGGGGTGTCAGAGAGCCATTTTGGGTTGTTAACGTGAGAGCACGCTCGTGTCAACCAAGGGCCTTGGAGGCCAGAAGATCCGCTAAGGGATGAAGGCCAAGGCTCATGCAATGAGGGGCAGTGGAAGCTTCCCTGAGGGGGAGTAGCGCTCGAACAGAGCTTCCTTGATAGATTTGGAGCTTAACCCAGTATGGCTGAGTGCGCTCGTTAGAGAGCGGCAGCGCTGATCGCGTGTGTGCGCAGCAGAGATAGCACGTGTCCCTATGAGACTTTGACGGTCGGGGGGTTTGGGCGCTCGTGAGTGATTGCCTTACCCACAGGAGGACATGTGTTACTATCTTGAGGGGCCACGTGTCCAAACGTGGACGACCGTGCTTTAGCCCTATCATTTTGCCAGAAACGGTTCAATAAAGTGAACGGTTTCCTAGGCTGGTAATGATTGTAATTTCAAATTACTTGCCAGAAACGTACCAACTCTCATCCCTATAAATAAGGGATTCTGCATCCATACCCACTTTTACGCAAACAAATCTTCAGAGCATACATTTGCGAAAAACTCTTAGCAAAACCACTTTCAGAGCACTCACAACCTTCTTCCAAGTTTTTCCAGAAAACTCAAGGTAACTTTCTAGTGAAATCTTTTAACTTTGCTAACCTTAGAAAAGATTAGGACTTAGTTTTTGGTACATCCCACTTATTTCCCGGAATCCCTGAATTTTGCCTGTCCTTCCGATTCTTAAAAGAAAACCCTTCCACTTCTCGAAAATCCTTCTCAAACCATGTCTGGAGATCATGTAGAAGAGTTTACCTGGGGGGTTGAGGAGGTAGCAAGTCAGAATTCATCTCCGAGGGATGAAGAATTGCACGCTGCCGTATCGGCTATGGAGGAAAGGAACCCAGGAGGGGTTGAACATATTTTTGAGTAGATGAAAATGGTGATGGAAGCGGAGAGGCAAGGAGAGGTATTACCGCTGACAGAGAGTGCAACCCATCCTCATCGTCATGCCGTGACCGTGGCTATCTCGGCCCCAGCCCCTGAACCTCAGGGAGAAGTGGGGCCCTCCGAAAGAGCCCATGCCAAGGGCAAAAGGAAGAAATCACAAAGGCCCAAAAAAGCTAAGAAGGCCAAAGGGTCAAACGAGGGTGAGAGCTCAGGCATGCAAGCGACCGAGCGTACCCCTGACGAGACTCCCAGCACAATTACTTTGGGGGAGATTAAGACTATGCTGGGGCCACTATATTGGGACGAGCGCTTCACCTGGAGGATCCCTGCTGATCACGAGCGTGCCAACCACCCACCCCCCAGAGAGATGGCGGTTTTCCAAAGATGCAATCAGCTCTGGGGGATTGAGGTTTCCTATCCCGGTCCCAGTGGCCAATATTTTGAATAACTTGAACCTATGTCCCTTGCAGATCGTGCCCAACGGACTCGCCCTCATAACCTGCTTCGTGATCCTCATGGAGTGTACCGGGTACGAGCCCTCAATGGCAAATTTCAATGCCCTGCTGCAACTCGTCATCCGAGGAGGGTTTCTTCTATTATGTCCAAGCAAAGGCTCATCTGAAACTGATCAACTGTCCGTCTACCTCGTATGGCCCCGATTGGAAGGAGAAGTTCATTTTCGTCAAAGCCCCAGCGGATGATGATTTCGGGGTATCACGAGAGTGGTTTTCGCATGGGAAAGGCTCCCTTGTGAAGAATCGCCTGGACCCCACTTTCCCTGAGAACTGGGGTAAAGAACTAGCTGGGGCGTTGAGGGACGAGGGCTGGCTGATACAAGCCAAAGATTTAATAGATGACGCGGAACTCATGTTCCTTTGCGGACTTACCAACGACCCCCATTATCTCAGCAACCCTCCCGCTCGGGATTTGGAGAGAGACGGTTAGATTTTAGGGCACTAACTTGTAGATAGGGATGCTAACTGTTTACTTGCATTTGTAATTTGTATTTTGTGAAGTTTGTTCAAGGGTTTCTGACCCTCTCTGCTTTTTCTTGCCACAGGAGTAAACATCATTATGGCTGGAGGAATCCGTCATGCTGCCCGCTTCGCCAAGGCAAACAGGCGCCAAGCCAACCAAGGTAATCAGCAGAACCAACCGCCCCGAGGCGTAGGTCATGGTAACGAGCATGGTGGCAGACAAGTTGTAGGCTCGAGCGCCAGCCAAGGTCGCGGCAATAACCAAGCACCCAATCCCAACACAAGGGTGATTCCAAGGGCCCCGGCCGCTTCTCAAGCAAGTGGGACCCTTATTCCCATTCCGCTTCCGCCGCCAAGGCCTCAGACGATCGGCAATGTCAGAGATACCCAAGGAGCAAGCGCCTCAGCCTCTAGAAAGAGGAAAAGGATACCGGATTCCTTCACCATATCCGGCAAAGGTAAACAGGTTGTTGAGGGCCCTAAGGGCGATGGAGACACTTCCTCTTCAGAGGACGAACACTTGTGGGACTTTGACCACCGAGGGGACAGGGGCTACAAGGGTTCGGCGGATGGGGGCTCTGTGTTACTGAGGCATGGGACAATTGTGCAAACCATCAGCGAGGGCTTATATGAAAGGGTCCAATTCATAGCGGACCACAAGCGCCTGTACTCCGAGACCGTTGAAAAGGTCACCAGCGATATGGTGCACACCCTAATTTCGGTAAGTCCCCCTTCTTCTTTGTAACTTAAATTTTTCTTCTTATCCTCTTCTTTTTTATTTTATTTTCTGAAGATGCCCCTTTTTCCAAAATTTTCATTAACACTCCTGTCATTTTGAGCCCGTGCAGCAAGTGCTTCCGAGGGTAAAAAACATCCAGATGTGTGCCACAGTTTATGCTTAAAGGAAAACAAAGTACAAGAAAATGACGCGCTCGAACGATCCTGCTCAAATCCAAGAAGAATTGGATATAGAGAAGGCCAAGTACATTTCTCTTAAGGAAGAGTACGAAAAGATGGAGGCTGAGGTGAAGAAGCTGCAGGAGGACTTTACAAACGCCGAGACCGCTTAGAGGAGTTGGCGCACACAGTACAATAACCTCCACGAGAGCCATCAAAAGCTTATGGACGACCGTAACGTATGGAGAACGGGGGCCACGGAGGCGGATAAGAAGTACGCGGATACTATGAACCAACTTCCCCATCGCATTGAGCAGTCAGTCAAGGAGGTGCTCATCAAATTCTACCATTCAAAGGCGTTCAACTTTGCGGCTTCTTTGCATTGTCTTGACGAGGCTCAAAAAGCCTTCCATTTGGCAATTGAGCAGGGGATCCACAAGGGCCTGACCGATCCGTCCATTCGCGAGGCGCAGGACATGGGGCTCATGTACAACGAGCGTTGCGTCGAGGAAGCTGACGATCGTGAAGACCCTGAGGCGAGCATCTCTGAGCAGAAGTATAATTTCCTGGTCATGCTCATCCAGGATGAATACATGGCGGCTCACCCTCCGACTGAAACCCCTCAAGTAGAGCAAAATGAGGGTGTGGATGCTGCCGTTACCTCCTCCGGGGTCCTCCCTGCAAATGAGTCTTCAGCGCCCATTGTCAACGCTCCTGCTGCTACCAACGAAGCCGATGAGCCCAATGCCCTCCAAGCACCAGAAGATAATGAGCCTACGCCACCTCCAGCTGCCCAGAATCAAGAGGAACAAGCCCCTCCAGCACAAGAGCCGACGGGCCCAGTGTATGGTCCCATGGCCCAAAATGTCCTAGTGGTTCTGGATGAAGACGTTGCTCCTGCCGCTTGATGATTCCTCTCATCCGCTCATGCTGAAACCCATCCTTTAACTTAGTCTTTATTTTGTAAGAATGTTATGGGCCCATGTGCCTCTATCTTGTAACTCAAGCGAAAGCTTTTAATCAATGTTGATCCTTTTTTCATAATAATGTCTCTCTTTATTCCTTGTGCTATTTTGATTGTGATACTTTACCTTGCGCTTGTTGTTAATAAAATTCTCTTGATACATAGATTTTGAGTAACATGCTAAGTAAAATATGTACTGTTTTAACTAAGTCTTGAGTAATCACGAGGGTCTTACTAGGATGCTACCCTTGTTCAAGACTTGTGAAAATTTTACTTTAAACCTAGGAAAATTTTACTAAGTTTTGAGTAATTACGAGGGTCTTACTGTAAGGTTGCCCTCGTTCAAGACTTGTGAAAATTTTACTTAAAAACTTGGAAAATTTTACTAAGTCTTGAGTAATTACGAGAGTCTTACTGGGAGGTTGCCCTCGTTCAAGACTTATGAAAATTTTGCTTAAAGAATTGGAAAATTTTACTAAGTCTTGAGTAATTACGAGGGTCTTACTGGGAGGTTGCCCTTGTTCAAGACTTATGAAAATTTTGCTTAAAGAATTGGAAAATTTTACTAAGTCTTGAGTAATTACGAGGGTCTTACTGGGAGGTTGCCCTCGTTCAAGACTTGTGAAAATTTTGCTTTGTTTCTTGCAAAATACAATTATGTAGCGAGTCTTGTTTTCGAGCGCTAGGTGCCCATAACATAGGCTACCCAGGCCTACTAGGACGCTCGTGCGTATAGGGTGGACTTTGGGCATGTCCTTAGAGATGTTGGATAAGCACGCTCGTGGTGTTATGCCGATTCCTAAATCACGTGAAAATTCATGCCCCTTGGGTTTAAGATTCCAAGGGAGAATTCTCAGCAGCCTACATACTCAGATGAAATGAATAAGAGGAACAATTTTCATTATAAATTTCTTGATAAATAACATATGCTTCATGCTTTACAAAATAAACTCAAACATAGAACCGCCTGAGGTTGCATGCATTCCAAGGGCGTGGGAGACCTCGCCCTGTAATGATTCGAGGGTGTAAGTGTTGTTTGCCCGTATTTGTATAACTTTGAACGGACCTTCCCAGTTTGGATCTAGCTTGCCCACATGCCTTGAGACTTCTACTTTCTTGAGAACCAAGTCCCCCAACTGAAAAGTTCTTTCCTTTACCCTTTTGTTATACTGTTGAGCGACAGAGGCCTTGTATTGATGGATGAGTGCCCATGCCTTATCCCCCTTTCCATCCACGAGATCTAATTCCAGTGCCCTACTCTCCTCGTTAGCTTTATGTTCAAAGTATTCTACCCCCGCGGATTCTTGTGCAATCTCTGCGGGTATCATTGCTTCGGACCCATATACGAGTACGAAAGGTATCTCGCCAGTAGCCGCTCGTGGAGTAGTGCGATAAGCCCATAGTGCCCCTTGCAATTCCTCTGCCCATTCACTCTTTTTGCTCTCTAACATGGTCTTCAGATGTTGCAAAATGACCCTGTTGGTGACTTCCGCTTGTCTATTGGCTTGGGGATGACCCACAGAAGTAAAGCGTTGCTCAATTCCCAACTCTGAACACCATTCTCGAGTGTCAGCTGCTATGAACTGGGACCCATTGTCTGAAATGAGCACCCTGGGTATGCCATATCTACAGATAATGTTTTTCCAAATGAAGTCCCTCACGACTCTAAAAGTAATCTTTGCTACGGCTTCAGCCTCGGCCCATTTGGTAAAATAATCGACAGTTAAGATGACAAACTTCTTATGTCCGACTGCAATGGGCAAGGGACCCACAATGTCGATCCCCCATTGGTCAAAGGGCCACGAGACATCTATAGGGACCATCTGGGTGGCTAGCAGCTATGGGAGGTTAGAGTCAAATTGACACTTTGGGGATTTCCTGGAGAACTCTATCGCGTCTTGGAGAACTGTGGGCCAATAGAACCCACTTCTCAGGACCTTTTTTGCGAGAATACGCCCTCCTCAATGGTTTCCACAGCTTCCATTGTGAATAAGCTCGAGCGTTTCTTTAGCTTGCGAGGGCCTTAGACATCTCATTGGGGGTCCTTGAAATGACTTTTTGAATAATCTTCCCTCAGAGTCTAAAGAAAACCGAGGGGCCTTGTTTCTTACTTTCCGGGCCTCCACCTTGTCCGTGGGACAAACGCCATCCCTAAGAAATCTTATAATATCATCAAGCCAGCATGGCTCGTGTGGATCAATCATGGCCACCGCTCTCTTGGTGCCCTGCTCTTTTATCAGAGGCTCTTCAATTCTAAGAAACGTAACGGAGTGCTCATTGATGCCTTCCAAGGCCGAGGTAAATTTTGATAGAGCGTCAGCGCGATCGTTTTCTGCCCGTGGGACCTGGAGTAGATGGAATTCCTTGAACTTCCCAATAATTTCTTTGGCTTTGTTCAAATACTGCACCATGGTGGTTTCTCGAGTCTCATAAGTCCCTTCAATCTGGCTAGCAATTAATTGTGAATCCACATAGGCGGTAATTCTGGAGGCTCCGTTTTGAAAAGCAATTTTCAATCCTTGAACAAGGGCTTCATATTCTGCCTCGTTATTGGTGACCTAAAAATCCAACCTGATTGCAAAGTCTAACTCAATTCCGTTGGGGTCTCTAAGGGTTACCCCTGCTCCTCCCCCTTGAGAGGTTAAGGAACCATCCATATGTAGGACCCATAGACCATCATTCTTTAGAACAACAGGTTCTAAACCAAAGCGTTCAACCAGCAAATCAGCTACAACCTGCGCTTGTATAGCAGTTCGGGGCTCGAAACTTAAGTCAAACTGGCTCAACTCAATGGCCCATTCTATCAATCTTCCCGACACATCTGGTTTGGACAACACTTGCTTTAGAGGCTGATCAGTTAGGACAGTTATTGAGTGTGCTTGAAAGTAAGGCCTCAACCGTCGTGATGCATTAATGAGGGCGAATGCGAATTTCTCAATTTCCAAATACTTCCTCTCAGCCCCTTGTAATGTTTTGCTCAAATAATAAACAGGCAAGTGCTTACGTTCCCGTACAGCTATCAGTACTGCGCTCGTTGCCTCGGTTGAAACGGAGAGGTACATAAACAGCTTCTCGCCCTCAACCGGTTTGGTCAAGAGCGGAGCGCTCGAAAGGTAAGCCTTCATGTCCTGCAACGCCTTCTCACACTCCTCAGTCCAAGCAAAATTCCGAGCGTTGCGTAGAATTTTGAAGAAAGGAAGGTTTCTGTCCGCCGAGCGCGAGATAAATCTGTTTAAAGAAATGATTTTTCCTACCAGCACCTGCATTTCCTAGAGATTACGAGGGGATGGGATGTCCAAAATAGCCTTGATTTTTTCCGGATTGACCTCAATTCCCCTCTGGCTGACCATGTAGCCCAAGAATTTTCCTCCTCGCACTCCAAAAGTACACTTTGAGGGATTCAATTTCATCCCATACTGGCGTAAAATGGCAAAGGTGTGCTTGAGATCTTCTAGGTGCGAGCCTTGACGTTCGCTCTTAACAATCATATCATCAACATACACTTCCATGGATCCCCCAATTTCTTTTTCAAACATTTTGTTAACGAGGCGCTAATAAGTGACCCCAGAGTTCTTGAGTCCAAAGGGCATGACCAGGAAGCAATATATACCCAGATGGACAACGAATGAAGTTTTGGGACTGTCTTCCGGGGGCCATAAAGATTTGATAATACCCTTGAAAGGCATCCATCATACTCATGAGTTCGCATCCTGCAGTTGAGTCCACCAGCTGGTCTATGCGGGGCAATGGGTAAGGATCTTTAGGGCAAGCCTTGTTAAGGTCCGTGAAGTCATTGCACATGCGCCACTTATTTGCACTCTTCGGCATCAGTACCACGTTACATAACCACTCTGGATACAGTATGGGCTCGATATACTGGGCCTCAAGGATCTTGTTAACTTCCTCCTCAATAACTTTCTTCCGAAAACCGTGCACATCTCTCTTCTTCTGTTTAATTGGCTTAAAGGATGGGTCCACATTGAGCCTGTGGACCATGACGCTTGGGTCAATCCCAGTAAGATCCGAGGCTTTCCATGCAAAGACATCAATATTTTCTCTGAGGAAGTCAATCGTCATGATCTGTGAGGGCCCAGAGAGGTTGGACCTAATCTGAGTAGTTTTATCCTTGTTCCCCGGTTCTAGCTCAATAGTAAGAAATTTTTCTGAGGGCTCAATCCTCATTTCTGGACGGGGGAGCTCAAGCGCTCTTTTCTTTCCTGTCAGATGACCATCATCCCTAGGCTTCTCTTGCCCACGCTCGTTTTCCTCAGAGGAAGACTCTCCAACTGTCCTTGGCGGGGCAGCTTCGTGGGTATCTTTGTTGTTGGGATCTTTCTTTTTGTTCTTTTTCTTGTTCATTTTGGCCCTCTTGTGCACGGGACCGTCCTCGTCCAAATTGGGGAAATCAACGGATTTCTTGGTGGACCCGATTTGAAATGCTTTCTCTATTATAGGCTTCCTGAGGGATAGCATGTAGCACTCCCAGGCTTCTCGTACGTTGCACAAAACTTCTCCGGCACCCTCGGGGGTGGGGAACTTAATTTTCTGGTGGTAAGTGGAAATAATCGCTTTGAAATCTACAACTGTCGGTCGCCCGGTTATGATGTTATAGGGGATATCAATTTCCACCACTGCGTATGTGACCATGAGCGTTTTGCGCTATGGGGCTCGGCCAAATGAAGTGGCCAAGCGAATTTGCCCTCGTGGGACAACCTCAGAACCTCCAAAGCCAATGAGGGCTGTTTTGAGGGGTTCGAGCGGGATGTTGGTAACATTCATTTTTTGGAACATGGTGTAGGGTAAAACGTTAACAGAGCTTCCACTATCCACTAACACCCTCTTTACAATGTGATTGTGGACATCCAAGCTAACCACCATGGGGCAGTCAGAGGTTTCACTGACCCCATGGGGTGTTACAATATGTTCTAAATCCTTATCTGTAAAACCTATCACATCATGTTCCTTTGAGCGGTCGTCTTTGGACTCCCGGATGGCATAGAGTGATTTGGGCACCGAGGGGCCTTGATCATAACTCCGGACATACCATCGCCGGGAAGCATTAGAATCTCCTTCAGAGGAACCTCCTGCTATCATGTTGATGACTGCAAAAGGGGTATTTTCCTGCTCTGGGGCCTTCCCTTTGTTATGATGGCTACTCTCAGAAGGGCCTCGCCCTCGTGGACTTCTCGAGCGTGATGGGCTCCTCCTTTCACGCGATCTCTCACCACAACGCTCGTCGAAACGCTCTAGGGCTCGCACAAACTCCTTCAAGGGCCCGCCAGCAACTAGCCTCTGAATTTCACTCTCCAACTGGCGGCACTCATCTGTATCGTGCCCTTTCTGCTTGTGGAAAGCACAGTACTTGTTTGACCGCCTCAGGGCCTCAGTGTCTCTCATCTTGACGGGTCTTTTGAAGAGTTTCTTGTCAGAAAGGTTGTAAACTTCTGAGTTCAGCCTTGTGAGGGGGATGCGTTCGAAACGACGAGGGGCTGGGGGAGATTTCCTGCGCTCCTTCCTGATAACATCTTCTCGACCCCGCTCCTGGTGACGCTCATGTCTCACGGGGCTATGATGTCGGGGCCCATTCATCCCATACATAACTTCGAGCATGAAGAACGGCTCGACAACTTCTCTCAAGGCCATGAGGGATCCTGGCCTTCTTTCCACAATGGCAT
This sequence comes from Lantana camara, assembly GCA_037501455.1. Taxonomy (NCBI): domain Eukaryota; kingdom Viridiplantae; phylum Streptophyta; class Magnoliopsida; order Lamiales; family Verbenaceae; genus Lantana; species Lantana camara. The sequence goes on along the minus strand of CM074857.1, from coordinate 59,145,452 downwards.
CGGCAAACTTCTTACTTACGTACTGCTTGTGATTCACAGCCTTGAAGAGCACTGGGATCAAGAAATCTATGGAAGGCGTCTCCACTTGTAATATCTCCTTGTTAAAGCGGGCGAAGAACGAGCGAAGAGATTCATTCTTGCCTTGCACTATATTGTAAAGTGCACTATATTGTAAAGTGTTGTGGGCGCAGTTACGGGGACCTTCAAAGAGTTGAAGTGGTTTAGGAAAGCATTGGCCAGCTCTTCATATGAATGTATCGATGGTGGTGGCAGTCGTTTATACCATTCCTGAGCCATTCCTACTAGGGAAGTGACAAAGACTTTGGCCCAGTAGTGGCTCGAATGCTCGTACAAGTGCATCAGGTGTAAGAAATGATCCAGGTGTTCCGCTCGATCTGTTGTCCCATCATAGTAGCGGTTGACGGAAGTGGGGATTTTGGCCATTCCTGCTTAGGTCATTAAAACTTCTTCTACGAGGGGGGAGCCCCTCACTAGTGGATGATATTCATAAGTACAAAAGTTCTCTTCCTGCTCCTGGCGGTGGAGGGCTCGTGGCTGACGGTCTTTGGGACGAGCGTCTCTGGCATCGGCTCGTTCATCCCCGTTGTGGGAGATCTGAGACCGCGCTCGAGAGAGCTGTCCAACCATATCCTTTAACCCCTGCAGCTGGTCTTGCACAGCAGCGAGGAGGTTAGGATTTTCATCTCTCTCTTTGTCCCCATGTTTTGTGGCTCGGGAAGCTCTTTTGGAGGCATGAGAGTCTCCCTCATCTTCCAAGTTGATTCTATCCGCCGGGCCCTTACCTTTGCTGGCCTGAGGGCGATCGTCACCCCCTTTCTCTGGAACCTCCCCCTCTTTGGCAAGCGGAGGCGGCGGTCGGGCTTGCAGGGCTTTTGGAGCCGCCGTTAATGGATGAACTTGCCATCCTCGTGGGGGGACTATTTGAGCGGCTGTCTCTGGGGAAAAGTAGGTGGTGGTAAAATTCTGCCAAGCGTTTTGCACGGCCTGGATTTCACATTGGGTGTACAGAGCCTTCAGCTGTTCCGAGGTTAGAGGTGGCAGCTCTACTCCATCAATTTCTTTGGGGATAATGATGGGCAGCTGCATCTGTCCAGCATGGTAAGGCTGGACCATATGAATCATAGGAGTCGGAGTCAAGGCATGCCCTGGTGGCGGCATCATATAGGGATACGCGCCAGGCTGGGCTGGCGGCACGTGGATGGGGCCCTGGGAAACAGGGATCCCAGGTCCTCCTACAACGGCGGTGGAGAGGGGATTCACGGAAGGAGCAACCATCTCAAAGGGGGGAGCGGACTCATCAGCCGGGGGTGCGCCCCCAATCACAGGCGGAGGGGGATGACTGCTCACGTCTTGGGGAAGATTATCTCCTCCACCTACCGTTCCGGAACGTGTGGTGACCATGATGCTTTAAGTAACAGGTGCTTGTTTTTCTACTAGCAAGGAAGGCGAAAGAGAAGGCTTCCCACAGACAGCGCCAAAAATGATGGGTCTGGATATGGGGTATAAAATCCAATCACTTTAGAATTTGCTTTAAAGGTGGGGAAACCGAGGATGATCGCCGGAGAAGAGAGTAGGTTCAACCTGCTAGGATAAACACCAAAAGAAACAGAGGTCAGACGGCCAAGCTGGGGGAACTGGGGGTGATTCCCAGTTTGGCTCTCTAACGCTCAAGTCAGATGATGATCTGAAAGATAGAGTATATGAGGTATGAAATTGCAGTAATGGAGATTGCTTACCGGGATGGAGATGAGGACTCCTATTTATAGTTGTGGGTCAGGGACCCTTTGGTAATTTACCCCTTTGTGGTCCTACCCTAATGTCGCCCTTACACGTGGTGCAATGAGGAGAAACCTAGGAGGAATCTCCTGCAAAAGGTGGTACAAAAGGTGGTGCGGGCAACAGTGGCAGGTGCGCGGACAGGTACGGGGCGTCAGAGAGCCATTTTGGGTTGTTAACGAGGGCTTGAGAGCACGCTCGTGTCAACCAAGGGCCTGGGAGGCCAGAAGATCCGCTAAAGGATGAAGGCCAAGGCTCATGCAACGAGGGGGAGTGGAAGCTTCCCTGAGGGGGAGTAGCGCTCGAAGAGAGCTTCCTTGATAGATTTGGACCTTAACCCAGTATGGCTGAGTGCGCTCGTTAGAGAGCGGCAGCGCTGATCGCGTGTGTGCACAGCAGAGATGGAACGTGTCCAAACGTGGGACGAGCGTGTTTTAGCCCTATCAAATATTATCCTCACTAAAATATTAATATTCTTAAATTACTTTTTACATTTAAATAGAACTCCAGCCTATAATTATATCTTCTCCTTTCAATTAAAAATCTACAAAAAAATCTCTAATTATTAGGTAAATTTTTTTTTCTGTTTTATTAATTCTTATGGATTTATTTATTTTTAATTCGTTCTATTTTATTTTTCATTATCCTATATTATTAAAAAAAAAAAAAGTAGCCTATTTATTTCAATATTTTAAAAACTATTCTTAATTTATATAAAAATTTAACACAAAATTATAAACATTTATTTAGTAATGTCCCAAAAATAATTTTTTCGACCCCAGTGATCAACATTCTTGGAGTCGCCACTGCCTCATAGTTTCAACATTATATGCATTGGAACAAGGATCTACCATATTTCAACAATACATTCCCATTCAATAGGTTTAAGCATAGAAAAATGAATTATCTTGTTCTTACCTAAAAATCTGCCAAAAGATAGCTTGATTTATGCCTCCAAAATCTGTAATAAGAAATAAAACATTAACTTTGTAAATTAGGATTCTAAGAAATATCTTATTTAAATTTTAGAAATTCAACATTGGATCAATTACGTACATTAACCAACTCCCATGCGATACACTTGTTAACAACTTGCCTAATAGTTCGAACATCTCGACGAGCACTACAAGAAAATAGGTGAATTTCGAGGAAAATTTTCGAGGGAAAAAATCCCTCGGAATTCCCTCGGAAATTCCGAGGGAATTCACCCAATTAATTTCCGAGGGAAAATTCCCTCGGAAATCCCTCGGAAATTTTAGCGCCAAGTCTTTCGAGGGATTTCCGAGGGACTTTTCCCACGGAACATTAAAACTTAATTATTTTTTAAATTAAAATTATTTCCCAAGGGAATTCCGAGGGAATTTTCTCTCGGAAAATTAGAAATTATTTATTTTTTAAATTAAAATTATATTCCGAGGGATATATTCCCTCGGAAATTTTCGCATTTTTAGATCTTAAATTTTCCGAGGGAATTCCCTCGGAATATTAAAAATTATATAATTTTTAAATTAAAATTATTTTCCGAGGGATATATTCCCTCGGATATTTTCATATTTTCAAATCTTGAATATTCCGAGGGAATTTCGAGGGAATTTTCCCTCGAAAAATTAGAATTTATTTAATTTTTAAATTAAAATTATATTCCGAGGGATATATTCCCTCAGAAATTTTCGCATTTGAAGATCTTGAATTTTCCGAGGGAAATTCCCTCGGAATAGTAAAACTTATATAATTTTTAAATTAAAATTATTTTCCAAGGGATTTTTTAGGGATATATTCCCTTGGAAATTTTCATATTTTCAAATCTTGAATATTGCGAGGGAATTCCGAGGGAAAATTAGAATTTGTTTAATTTTTAGTGAATAAAGTAAGATAATTTTAGTTATTAAATGAGTGAATTGATGGTTATACATATGTAATCAAACATTCGGCAGGTATTTCGAACGATATCATAACGTTAAGTACACATTCATTTTATATTAAATTGAAATCGAATTTCATTTTCACATATTTTTGGAAGAGAATTTTTTCTTATTTAATTAACTAACAAAGAAAACATCATGTTATTACATTTAATATTTAAAAATAATTTTTTCTATTTTTTTCATATTTAGTTTTTTGGTAATTCCAAGGGAATTCCGAGGGATTTCCGAGGGAAAACCATTTTCCCTCGGGGAATTCACTCGAAATTTGTAATATATATTTTTTAAAATTAAGCACTACATAATAATTTGTTAAGTTTAAATACAATCCATGACAATTATATGTATAATTAGTGAATAAAGTAAGATAATTTTAGTTATTAAATGAGTGAATTGATGGTTATACATTAAATCAAACTTTGGGTAGGTATTTCGAACGATATCATAACGTTAACGACATTCGTTTTATTTTAAATTGAAATCGAATTTCGGTTTCACATATTTTTGGAAGAGAATTTTTTCTTATTTAATTAACTAACAAAGAAAACATCATGTTATTACATTCAATATTTGGAAACAATTTTTTCTCTTTTTTTAATATTTAATTTTTTCGAAATTCTAAGGGAATTCCGAGGGAAAACCATTTTCCCTCGGAATTTCCTTGGAATTTGTAATATATATTTTTTAAAATTAAGCACTACATAATAATTTGTTGAGTTTAAATACAATCCATGACAATTATATGTATAATTAGTGAATAAAGTAAGATAATTTTAGTTATTAAATGAGTGAATTGATGGTTATACATATGTAATCAAACATTCGGTAGGTATTTCGAACGATATCATAACGTTAAGGACATTCGTTTTATTTTAAATTGAAATCGAATTTCGTTTTTACATATTTTTGGAAGAGAATTTTTTCTTATTTAATTAACTAACAAAGAAAATATCATTTTATTACATTTAATATTTAAAAATAATTTTTTCTCTTTTTTTAATATTTAGTTTTTTTGAAATTCCGAGGGAAAACCATTTTCCCTCGGAATTCTCTCGGAATTTGCAATATATATTTTTCAAAATTAAGCACTGCACAATAATTTGTTGAGTTTAAATACAATCCATGATAATTATATGCATTATTAGTAAATTTGGTAAGCTATGGTGGTTATTATATTAATAATTGGTAATTATACTTATGTAATTAAACTTTGGATAAGTATTTCGAACGATATCAATATAGAAGTTCGTGTTCTTTTCAATTTAAATCGAAGTTTTACTTCATATATAATATATTTATGTGACATTAATTTTTTTAATTTATTTCATTAATAAATAAAATTTCATATTATTGAATTGATATTTTAAAGTATGATTTTTTTTTAATATTTTATTTTATTAAATATTCAGAGGAGATTTCCGAGGGGAAATCCCTCGGAAGTCGGAACTTTCCATAAATATTTTTAAGATAATTTAGACGGAAGAAAATGGCGCAAAAATTTCACCCCAAATTTTTTGTTCTCTTTAGGCGGGATAAGAAAAATAAACCCAAAATCACAAATAATCAAACCTAAGAAACCCAGTTCTTTCATTTGCAAACCACAACTCAGAATCTTTGCTCTTATTTGAGAGAATTATGGGAAAATTTTTTGATGGAAAAAGCTCAGTCCTCACCACGACATCTCCGCCACGACCCCCTCACCAGCGATGTCACCGTCACCTCCTCATCGGCGCCTATATGTTCCCTTTGACGACCATACCAAAACCCTCCAACAGAAGCTGCTGCCTCCGACCTCCAGTCGGCAGCCGTCTCCAATCTCTGACCTCCAGCAAGATTTCAATTGGGGGTTACTTCTTTTTCCAGCTTTGTCGTTAACATCAACCTCAAGTAATTCAGAATCTCTCTCTCTTCTCTTACACACTCTGGTTTCCCATTTGTCTGCTATCTATATTTTATTGAATCTGGAAATTCGTGAGTGGAATTGGCAACCCTTTTCTTGGATTTCGTGTTTGAGACAGCAGCAGAACAGAAAAGGGAGGAAAAAGAACAGGAGAATCTATTTCTTCAAGGTAAAGGACTTGGGTTTTGCTTGAAAATTTGAATATTCTCCATGGTCGGAAAGGTGTTTGAACTTCAAGGTAAAGGATTGATTCACTTATTTTTAGGGGAGGGTTAGGCTAGACTCATTTCTTGTTAAATTTCTCTATTTTTGGTAATATTACATGTATGTGTGTAAATAAAAGAAAATATTTTCGATTCTTGAATATGGGCTGAATTTGATCTAAGAGAAAATTAGGAGGTTTCTGTAATTATGGATGTGGGTTTTGTTCTTCTGGGGTTGTTGCTTTTCGGCAGAGATGTGCAGTGTGAAAAGAGTGGGATTGTGAAAGTGGGTGCTGTTTTCACCTTCGATTCTGTGATTGGAAGAGCAGCCAAAGTAGCCATGGAAATGGTTGTTGAAGATGTCAATTCAGACACAACAGTGCTTAATGGGACTAAGCTGGAGATGATTATGGAGGATTCAAGTTGCAATGTGTTCATGGGGTCAATTAAAGGTTTTCTCATTCTTCTTTTTCTTCACTTCTTTAATTTATTGTTTATGGTTCATTTTTCTTGCTGATAATCTTTATTTTTCTTCATTTTTCTTGGAGATATTATGAATTTTTCCTTTCTTTTTTTGGGGCCAATATTATTTAACCTGGTTTATCCTGCATTTTAGATGCTATTGATTTCTGAAAAGACTAGATTTTGATAATTTTTTTCAGTGTTTTTCAGCTTCATATTTACCTTAAGCAGTTGAAACATGTTTCCAATACGTGCTTTTCACTTTTGTTGACCAAAAACTTTGAAAAAAAAAATTAATAAAATTTAAAAGCTAGAAGTACTTCAATCTTTAGCTCCATTTGAAAGTTTTAACAACTTTTAGTACTAATAATCATTTTGAAATTCGGTCATCCTCTATCTGACAAATACAAGATTTAGGACAGTTTGCTTGAGCTGTCAGTAATATGCCTTCATAGAGACTCTAATTATACCTCATAGGCATTCAGTTTTGCTCAAACGGCTTAATCCCTTAGTTTATGATTGGCTTTCTGCCGCTTGGGTCAAATGTGATATGAACTTTTAGTTAGTGAGGTGGTCTAAGTTGCAGCTTGATTTAGTTCTAAAACAGAGCATGACGTTTTTGCTTGCTTTCGATGACTCTCAATGGATTAAATCTTGTGCTATTGAGTGTGCGATTAATTTTAAAGGCTAGGGAATGTTATAGGTATGTTTTTGCATGAGTTTTGATGGTTTTGGCTAAATTCTTGCATGTTTATAGTTAAGGAATGCATAGCACACAAACTGATAGCTTGTATGCAGCAACTTCAGACGTAAATTCTGAGTTCAAACGAAATCCGTTTTCGAAACTGTTTTAACTGTGTATTCTTAGTATATCAAAGTTTATGTGTACCAAATTTTATGTTCATCCGAGTCCGTTTGATAACCGAGAAAAATTCAAAACGTTACAGCTCTTCACTCTTTATGATCTGCACTAACAGTTTTAAAACTTTACCAATTTAATCTTATACTTGTTGTTATTATTACAGTTCAACTAGCCAACAATTTATTTCAGCATCTCTGTTTAACTATGTTTTGTAGGAATTTCTCAAATTAATTGGAGCACATGATAATCTCTCCTAACACTTAATTTGTTTTTCAGGGATAATGTTTGCTATTTTAGGAGGGATGCTTATGAGAAGGCATAAGGCTGATGGAGTGGTAATGAGATGTAACTGTATGGTTCTGCAAGAGTTTGATGAATTATGGCTTTATAAGATTGACTTGTAATATGCTTGATTGGAGTGGTGAATCAGATGAAATTGTATATAGCATTGCAAAAGTTTGTTGGATTCGTATTATTTTTATTACATGATTTGTAGTGTAACTTGGATTCAATGTGAAAAATGTTTAGATTTTGAGTATAAAGAATGTATTTGCATTTTCATATTTTGATTAGTCATACAAAATGTATTTTAAATTTTTTAAATTTAGAACAGGTATAATAATTAATAAAAAATACATTAAAAATAAAAAATAAATTAAATTATTTTATATTTCTGAGGGAATTCCCTCGGAAAATAAAATCAAGAAAAATTCGGTCAAAAGATTTCCGAGGGAATTCCCTTGGATAGTTTATTGTCCAATTTTTTTAATTTATTTTCCGAGGAAATTTCCAAGGGAAGTCCCTCGGAATTCGTTTTGTCAATTTTTTAAATTTTGGTGAATTCTCTCGAAAAAATTTTCCTCGAAATTTTTTTCGAGGGAATAATTTCATTTCGTATATTCCGAGAGAATTCCGAGGAAAATAAAAATCAATTCATTTCCCTCGGAACCAATTCCGAGGAGGGTTTTTCCGAGGGAATGATTTCCCTCGGAAAATGTCATTTTCCGAGGGAATCTCTCGGAATTCCCTCAAAAATTTCCCTCGAAATTCGTCTGTTTTCTTGTAGTGGAGGTTTTTGTTGGAAAACACGAATCAAAAAGCAGCGGAAAATTAAAAATTTTCCAACAAAAGGATCTGGAACTCGCAATCGTGTATCCAAATTCGTAGGGATTAGAAACTTACTTTCTTAATTGTCTTTCTTGTCGCGTTTCAAGCCACCCAAGAACGCTCTTCTCGCGGCTTGATCCCCTCCCTTGGTAAAGCTCGAATCTTCAAACTTCTAACTTGAAGCTCTCTAGAGATAGTCCACCAACTTGAATACAATCTAACTAGTAAGGATGCTAGTTCTCTAGTTAGTGTTTAGGCTTAACCTAGGGTTTCGTTTATCTTGGAGAAATGATGGTGTTCAACACATGAACCAAAAGAATTGCCAATTCCCTCTAAGGGGAGCTCGAGCTCCCCTATTTATATTAAGGGAGTGGCCGAAAATCCCTAGTCCTTATGGGCTAAGGATTTTGGTCCCTCTCTCCTATTACTTGATCATCAAGTAATTTTGACTTTAACTTTGAATTCAAATTCAAATCAACTTTCAAGAGAGCTAAAATATCCAAACTATTTTTGGATAATTTTATACTTTATTTATTTAAAATAAATAACTTATTTTATCTAATTAATTAATTCACAATTAATTAACTAGATTATTTTTCTCCAAAATTAGACTTTCTTTTTAATTCAAAATTAAACCAAAGTCTATTAAATAATTAACAAATTAATTATTTAATATATATACAATATATATATATATATATATATATATTCACGTGAGACACGTGTCATAATGACACGTGTCACTCACATGACCCACACGTGTGGTTTCACACGTGTGGAACTCTCTCGGCCCGATTAACTCGTTTAATCATTTTAAAGCCTCAACTCATGTAACCAAGTTGTTGTGTGTGACCCTCTAGGTTCTCAATTCAATTAGTAGTGACCCTAATTAATTAATTCACTAATTAATTAATCAGTCCACAGATTAAACGACCATAGTCTAGCTACAGGTGTTTAACCCCTAGCTGAATTGGAATGTTGAGATTCGACAGAACCTTTAAGTCATTGATTCATGTGAGATACAATCCTCCTACTTACTATCTCTCAACCGAGATCTAGGGTAAGGGAATAATCAGAACCCTAATAATCTGGTCTTAAAGCTAAGTGCATTTCATATCCATTTGATCTCAATCCAAGAAACCCTTTTCTTGATGTCTTGATCTACTGCCTTGGCCAAGGACTCCATATGGCATATGAATGACTTACACAATAAGAGATCACCTTGCAAATGCAAGTGTAGGTCCTTTCTTGATTCTCATTCACTTTCATGAATCACTTGTGCAGCCCCAGCATAAGCCTTGAATCAGTTGTCTAAGGCGACACCCTTTAAAGCTTATACCTAAGACTACAGAGTTAACTCATAAAGTGACAAGGAACCTCAAGTCTTAAGGATCAATTAATCACATCAATGGCTCGTGAGATATTTTCTAATCTGGAAGTTTCTATTTCCTGAAATAGAAATTTCCTTTCCCATTTAGGAATGTTCTCACACAGGGCACCTCAGTGAACTTACTTATTGAAGTAAACACCCTCATGTATCACGCACGTATCAACTATACACTTTGCACCTCCATGAAACAAGGTGGTCCTTCTTAAGGGCGTGATCCCACAAGCAAGCCTTAGAGAAGTCAGGTTGACACTCCCACTGTCGGTAGGACTCATCGACTTGGAGTATTTTACTAATCATGACTTATGTGATATAGGGCTCGTTTCATGAACCATTTCGCCTAAATGGTAGAGTCCTAAAGTCATCAGGATTAGGGGAGTTCTCATACATGCACAGATAAAGTAAACGTATACCAAACAAGAGCATATAAAGAAGTGTTGCCTAAATTCGTTATTTCATTCAAAGATTGTATGTGATTACAATAAGGAAAAGCACAAAGCGGATATACAATTGGCTTTCTAGGGCACTATTCCTAATAGTTTTAATAGCTTTTCATCTCAAGTGCCTTTGTAACACAAATCTTACAAAATATAGGCATGTCACGCTCATTAGCATTATAACCAATAAAAGTACCTTCCGCCATAGCCTTCTTGGGTATCCCATGAAAGTGTAAACATACTCTTTTCCCGACCTATGAAAACAAACATTAAAAATAACTAAACTTAATGGTTCAAGTACGATATTTCATTAACAAAAAATTAATAAAAAATGGAAAACAATAGCAAGGTCCCATTATTCATTAGTTGTTTAAGTATCGAAATTTTAAAATCTATTAGTTGTACCATGATTCGATGAGAACTATCTGCAACTACTTGCTTCACAAGCTTGTCTCCAATATCACGTCGTGGTGCCATCTACAAAAATTAATAAAATCCAAACAATATCAACCGGAGGCATTTAACTATAATTAACCACACTATAAGTATTTCAATAAAATAAAAAAAGAGAGCATAGGGTCACATACCTTCATTTTTCCCAAAATTTGAGATGAGTTTGATAATCCTTTCTACCAAAGAGAAGACAACACCAAGATTCTCTAATTTTAGACCACAATAAAGTTTTGTATTTTAAGAATGAGAAGATTTAGAAAAGTTTTAATACTTGGAGGAGAACTTAGAAGTTTTGTCATTTAAGAATAGGGAGGCACAACATTTTTCATAATTGAAATAATAATTGAACTCCAATGATTAACTTTTTGACCACAACAAAAGTTGTATTTTTTAAAACAAACAATATAGCATAAAGAACAAGAAAAAGGCCATGAAAAAGCATCCATTCAGATGAAAGCAAATATCTGTACAAAACAATTGTATTATGCAGTCCATTACCATCCCGTTCCAGTCCGATTAAACGTAGTTCCAATCCATTACACGCCAAAAAAAATTGGTTGGAATGTCATTCCGGCTGATTTATCGGTGTTCCACCCCCGTTCAAATATATAGTCATTCCATACCTGTGAAGGTGGAACAACAGTGCCGTTCCAGCCTTTCTAACGGCGTTCCGGCAAACCATGATTGAACCACGACGCTAACAATTTCTCCAATTCATATAATTACCCACCCAATCCCGAACGATAAAGCTGTATCCTACACACTTATCACCCTCAACTACGGTTGCATCCATGTGAATTTTGAGCACTCCCTTGGCGGTTTATTCCAACTAGAAACAAATGAGTGATGCTCTAGTGGTACAACAGTACTTTTGCCATCTCCAAAGCTCACATCATAGAAGTTATAAGCAAAAGATATTAGGTTTGCCATAGCTTTTCCCTCACCCTCCACCCATTATTGGTTCTATCTTTGCCACAATGACCAAGACGGCATTGCAAATCTATCACCATCGTTCTCCGAAAGTTCGCTCAAGACAGTTCGGCACCATATGTTACCAGATTAACGAAGACTACATCCCATGGAAGATTAGCAAGTGTCCAAAATTATCTCGCCTATGGGCATGAAAGAAACGCATGACCCTTGTCCTTCTTTTACTTCGCGAACCATGTACAGCCTGACGCCCACGTACCCCGCTAATGATGCAAGTTACGGCCTATAGGGAGGCTATTGTTACACAATCTCCAAAATAAAAACTTTGACTTTTTGGAGAAACACGACTATTCCAAATAAAACCCCAACTCCTCCTAATAGAAGGATGCGTTGAATCACAGTCTTTGCCCACCCTTTGTCTCACATGTCGTACATGTTTTTCACTGTGAGTATGCTTGACTTTGAAAAGTGCCAAATTCGAGAATTAGCTGTCATAGAAGAACCCAACTGCGACACCTCGTTCTACAGTCGGTACAGGTAATTATGTGATTTATTTATTAATTGCGTTTTAATTTAATTATATTTGAATTATATGATTTTATTTGAATTGAATTCATACCTAAATTATTTGAAATATTTGGATTGTTCCTTGATTTAACCCTTTACCTTTTTAAACCGAACCAACTTGAACCGGAAAACTTGAACCAAACTTGTAACCCATGAACCGAACCGGTTATGCCCTTAAGGGCTGAACCATTTTCTCCCTTCTCTCATTCATGTAATACAGCAGCAACCAAAGCCAAGAGATAAGCCAAGCGCAAGTTCATTTCGTCCAACTTCAAGAGCCAAGTTCTCCCTCATTTCTCCACCTTTTCTCGAACTTGAGTATGTTTCGGAATCCCCTTGTCACGTTCTTCATTTCTATGGTTAAATTCTGAATTATGGTGGTGAATTTGTATACCTTTGGTCAACTACGTGAATAGTAAGGATTTGAGAAATTTGATGAATATGTGATCTTTGATTGATATATTTGAATTCTAACTACATAAATGTGCTCTACATGCTATATGGGTTGTATTTATTGCAAGAGATCATTTGGTAGTTGAGTTTTGAGTTTGTTGCCATTAATGAACTTGAGATATGCTTTGAATTTCATTTGTTGATTTTAGCTTTGATTCTTGTTATTTTTGAGTTATATGAATGCAAACATGTTACATCTGATTTATATGAATTTTGTGCATGATTTTGGTTCATATTTATGTTGTTGTAATTTTCGGTCATTTTTTGCGAAAAGCTTCCTTCCCCTGCTTCTGTATTTACTACCCTGTTTCTATACTTCGAGCCAGGTCGGAACGGCAGTTCCCGCCCTAGCTTTAAACTGGGAACGGCCTTCGTGGGTTTTGCTGGCGTCATTTCCGAAAATGGGAACGGTCGTTCCCAGTTTGTGCTAAGACTGGGAAGGACCGTTCCCAGGCTAAAAACCTTACAGACGCGCAGGGAGCAATCGGGTATCTGGGAACGGCCCTTCCCAGAATGTTTTGGGCGAGAACAAGAACGGCCATTCCCTACAGTGGCAGGGTCGTTCCCATTCTTCCCGAGACCTAGGAGCTGCTACTGCTTCTTAATTGCTTTATTGTGCACTTTCATGCCTTTTATTGTTAATCTTTTACATGTTTAATGTTATAACTTGATTCTAATTTCATGATAAATTGTAAATAATTGTTACAAGCTATGTTATGTGAATTCTATGATATATTTCATATTGTTTTGCACTCATGCATAAGTCATGCATTGGCCGAGCTTCTTATTCGGTTCATATAGAGTCTAAGTCTTGGGCTTTTGTGTTTTCTTTTCAGACGTTGTTGTCAGGGACGAGCCCGAGGCATAGCTTGATCACTCCTATGTTAGGAATAGTGCCCTAGAAAGCCGATTGTATATCCGCTTTGTGCTTTTCCTTATTGTAATCACAGACAATCTTTGAATGAAATAACGAATTGAGGCAACACTTCTTTATATGCTCTTGTTTGGTATGCGTTTACTTTATCTATGCGTATATAAGAACTCCCCTAATCCTGATGACTTTAGGACTCTACCATTTAGGTGAAATGGTTCATGAAACGAGTCCTATATCACATAAGTCATGATTAGTAAAATACTCCAAGCCGATGAGTCCTACCGACAGTGGGAGTGTCAACCTGACTCCTCTAAGGCTTGCTTGTGGGATCACGCCCTTAAGAAGGACCACCTTATTTCATGGAGGTGCAAAGTGTATGGTTAATACGTGCGTAATACATGAGGGTGCTTGCTTTAATAAGTAAGTTCACTGAGGTGCCCCGTGTGAGAACATTCCTAAATGGGAAAGGAAGTTTCTATTTCAGGAAATGAAAACTTCCAGATTAGGAAATATCTCACTAGTCATTGATGTGATTAATTGATCCTTAGACTTGAGGTTCCTTGTCACTTTATGAGTTAACTCTGTAGTCTTAGGTGTAAGCTTTAAAGGGTGTCGCCATACACAACTGATTCAAGGCTTATGCTGGGGCTGCACAAGTGATTCATGAAAGTGAATGAGAATCAAGAAAGGACCTACACTTGCATTTGCAAGGTGATCTCTTATTGTGTAAGTCATTCATATGCCATATGGAGTCCTTGGCCAAGGCAGTAGATCAAGACATCAAGAAAAGGGTTTCTTGGATTGAGATCAAATGGATATGAAATGCACTTAGCTTTAAGACCGGATTATTAGGGTTCTGATTATTCCCTTGCCCTAGATCTTGGTTGAGAGATAGTAAGTAGGAGGATTGTATCTCACATGAATCAATGACTTAAAGGTTCTGTCGAATCTGAACATTCCAATTCAGCTAGGGGTTAAACACCTGTTGCTAGACTATGGTCGTTTAATCTGTGGACTGATTAATTAATTAGTGAATTAATTAATTAGGGTCACTGCTAATTGAATTGAGAACCTAGAGGGTCACACACAACAACTTGGTTACATGAGTTGAGGCTTTAAAATGATTAAACGAGTTAATCAAGCCAAGAGGGTTCCACACGTGTGAAGCCACACGTGTGAATATATATATATATATTAAATAATTAAATGTGTTAATTATTTAATAGACTTTGGTTTAATTTTGAATTAAAAAGAAAGTCTTATTTTGGAGAAAAAATAATCTAGTTAATTAATTAGATAAAATAAGTTATTTTAAATAAATAAAGTATAAAATTATCCAAAAATAGTTTGGATATTTTAGCTCTCTTGAAAGTTGATTTGAATTAGAATTCAAAGTCAAAGTCAAAGTTACTTGATGATCAAGTAATAGGAGAGAGAGAGAGACCAAACCCTAGCCCATAAAGGACTAGGATTTTCGGTCCTCCCCTTATTATAAATAGGGGAGCTCGAGCTCCCCTTAGAGCTAATTGGCAATTCTTTTGGTTCATGTGTTGAACACCATCCTTTCTCCAAGATAAACGAAACCCTAGGTTAAGCCTAAACACTAACTAGAGAACTAGCATCCTTACCAGTTAGATTGTAGTCAAGTTGGTGGACTATCTCTAGAGAGCTTCAACTTAGAAGTTACAAGATTCGAGCTTTACCAAGGAGAGGGGATCAAGCCGCGAGAAGAGCGTTCTTGGGTGGCTTGAAACGCTTCAAGAAAGAATAAAAGAAAAGTAAGTTTCTTATCTCTACGAATTTGGTTACACGATTGCGAGTCCAAGGTCCTTTTGTTGGAAATTTTTTTTTAAATTTTCGCTGCTTTCTGATTCGTGTTTTCCAACAAGTGGTATCAGAGCCACCTCGTTAATCGTGTTTCTGATTCATCTCAATTATTCTGAATTTGGTAGAAATTCTTAGGCTTAGATGCGAATTAGGTATTCATGAGTTCTTTTAGAAAGCCTGAAATACGAAACTGTAATTTTTTCTTGAATTTATGAAACTGTTTTCTTAAATTGTGTTTTTGAAAACCGTTTTGATTGAAATATGTTTAAATCGTATTTTATTTTGGATTGAACCCGGTTTTCGAGAAACCCAAAATACGAAATGGAACACGAAAAGGACGAGCCTAGGCGTGCTAGCACGTCGCACGCCCAGGCCCGTTGCCGCCGCCCAGCCCTCCCGCAACCGCACGGGAGGCCCTCCCGCCTGCGCCTCCCGCCCGCGCCTAGGCGCGCCCGCTCGCCTGTCCCGCAACCGCGCGGGACAGCCGCCTGCACCGTCCCGCAACAGAGCGGGACGCCCAGGCCGAGACCGCCCGCCATGCGGCGGGCACTACTGCGCGCGACTAGCGCACGGGCCGCGCGCCCAGCGCGCACACGCGGGCAGAAATTGTCGTACGTTGTGCGCGCTGCTGGCGCGTGGCTGTGCCCCCTTGGCGGGTGGTTTCGGGCCAATCTTCGTGTTTTCGTGTTTCGTGTTTTCGTGTTTCGTGTTTTCGGTCCTTGAAAATCCCGATTTAATTTTATCTTTTAAAATCAGTTTTGCTAAAATAAAATTATTTTAAAATTTTGATTAAATTGGGATTTTTGAGAAATTGATCGATTTAAATTTTCAGAAAAAATTGCAAACTTTATTTTCTGAAAATATTGAAAGAATAAAATTATTAATTTTGGAAATTAATTGGAATTTTATTGGTTTATTGTTTTTCGGGTTTTATTGAAAAGGCTCTTGAACAAGAATTGCATCTAAGTCGTGTTTTAAGCTATTAGAGCTTAAGGCGAGAATTTTAATTTATTGGTTAAATTTAAATTCTTGCAAAGCATGTTAGGTGATTATGGGTTTAGACTTATGTATGGTTTTAATTTATGCACATGGATGGTTTAAATTGGGGTTGGAGCCCTATAGTTGCGTTTTTCAATTGAGGTTGGAGCCTCACTTATGTGCGTACTGTTATGTGATTTACTATGTGGCTTTCCATATTACTGTTTTTTAGGCCGGGGTATGCCCCTTGTAATTGTCTAAGGCCAATATGAAGATTGAGCCTTATTACTTTATGTCTTTTTCTTTTTATTGTAATTTGAGAGTAGAGATAGGTGGTGAGGTTTTATTTCATTTTGGAGGCAATGCACCCATGGAGTAAGATGGACCACATTCAAGTAACAAGGAGGCCATAAGTGAAGACCCCTCAAAATGTTAGAGAGGGGAATCTCAATTGTAAAAATGTAATAGAGATAGGGCTCGTATTTTGTTACCGCTTTCCCTTATGTGATTTAAACTGTTTATGTGGCATGTATGTTAGAACTTGTGATTGTGGAGTGGCTCCCACATATCACGCATAAGATAGGTAGAACCCATGATCATTACATGTTAGTATCATGCTAGGACATGTTATCTGTTTATGTGCTTGTTTGAAATGCATTTAAGTGTACTTGCATTAATCAAGACTAATAAAATTGGATAACATATATGTTGGTGAGGTCGAACCGGACAACTCTCCGGTTGATTCGAAAATTCCCAATTAAATATTAAGCTAATTTCGAACAAATAGGTATTTAATTCAAGATACAAATTTTGAATTAAATTCCTAGCATTCCACATAGGTTTTAAGTTTAGTAAGTGAAGCTAGTTATTGTCCGCGAGTCGTAGGATAGCTAGTGGAGCTTATTAGTTCTTAGTTACCTAATTGATCATTTTAAATGGTCAATATTTCGTGGTCAATTTTGGCAAGGGCGATGTCCGTGGGTCGTTTGAACTAAGTTTTGATCATGATCTTATGATTGATGGGTCTAGCTTAACGCCTAAGTAAATATGGATGTCGCACGAGTCGTGGGTCCATATTGAAAGATAGGTGATGCAAAAACAATTACTAAGAGTTCTAAAGGTGTTAGAATTGGTAAGTTGTACCTACCTAGGGTTCTTACTTAGAATGTCCGCGAGTCGTGGGTTCGAGGTAAAATGCCTAGGATCTTAGTACCCATTGGGAAAGGTGTTCCTCTTAGATCTTTGGGAATTCTAGATCTTTGAAAAACAGTGGGAGTTACATTAGATTAAAGACCTTATCTTTTGTATATCATTATAATTCAGCATGCTCACTAGTTCTCTGTTTTACCATTTAGGTCATAGATTCTGTGATTCTCTACGTGTTTTGAAATGGCAACCAAAAACCCTCTTGTATCGATCCTCGAGTCAAACAAGTTGACTGGTTCCAACTATTCTGATTGGCTGAGGAATCTAAAAATCATTTTAGATTCTGAGAAGAGAACTTATGTTCTCTTCGAAAGGGAGCCTAGTCCCGAAGGGGAGGCTCCCACTCGGGCCGAGCGGGACGCGATTCAGAAGTGGAAGGATGATAATCTCCAAGCCCGTTGCCTTATGTTAGCTAACATGTCTTCGGACTTGCAAAGGCAACATGAGGCCATGGAATTCGCTTGGGAGATTTACGACCACTTAGAGCAACTTTACCGCCCTCATGAACGTGTTACAAGGTATAACACTTCAAATGAATTGTTCCACTTAAGAATGAGGGAAGGTTCAAGTGTCCATGAATATGGACTCAAGTTTCTCGCCCTTACTGAGAAACTTGCTTCCATGGACATGCCACTGAAAGATGAGCTTTCAGTGGATTTGTTGCTAGCTTCGCTCCCACCATCATTCAACCCATTTGTCCTTAACTTCAATATGAATCATGCTGGTGCTACTGTAGCTGAGCTGATTAGTCAGCTTGTGACTGCTGAAAGCACGATCAAGAAGGACAATAAGGTTTTGATGGTGAATGCTCCATCTTCCTCTTCTGGGCCTTCTAAAGGTAAGGGCAAGAAAGCCCAAAGGAAGAAGAAGAAACCCCTTAGGCCCATTGGTGGCATTTCGAAGGGGAAGGCCCAAAAGAAGAAGCGTGGTCAGAAAGAGGATGTTTGCTTCCATTGTGGCAAAGCGGGACATTGGAGGAGAAACTGCCCAGAGTACAAGGCTACTCTAAAGAAAGGTATGTTTCTCGTAGAAATAAATCTTTCTATTAATTCTAGTTCTTGGGTACTTGATACCGGTTGTGGAACTCATATCTGTAATGATGTACAGATGCTAAGTGAAGTCCAACAACTCAAAGAAGGAGAATGTGTCTTGAAGATCAGCGATGGCTCAAACGTTGAAGCTTGAGCTTTAGGCACAATTAGATTAGATTTAGGTAGTTTTGAGTTATCTTAAATAAAGTCCTTTATGTACCGAGCATTATTCGTAATATAATTTCAGTTCCAATTTTAGATTGTGAAGGTTATGAAACTTATATTAAGAATAGTAAATACTTTATCAAACGGAACAACTCTTCCGTTCACATCGGTACTCTAAGTAATGGACTTTATCTAACTCAGAATATCAATATTATGAATATACAACGAGAAACTAAACGTAAGAGAGATGACAAAGTTTCAGCTCCCTTATGGAACGCTAGATTAGGACACATTTCCAAGAACAGAATTAGCAAGATAAACACTTTAGGATCATTCTCTGAAAATGATCTTAAAGAGTTAACTTCTTGCGAATCCTGTCTCAAAGGAAAAATGTCCAAAGTTCCTTTTAAAGGAACTGTGGAACGTGCCACTAAGGTTTTGGATTTGATCCATACTGATGTTTGTGGACTGCTTAGTGTAAGCACCAGAAACAATCATCAGTATTTCATAACCTTTACCGACTACTTTAGTCGATATGGTTATATATATTTAATGAAGTATAAATCTGAAGTTTTTGAGAAATTCTTAGAATTTCAAAAGGAGGTTGAGAACCAAACTGGTCACAAGATCAAAGCACTTCGATCTGATCGAGGAGGTGAGTATCTTAGTGAAGAATTCCTTAATCATCTCAAAGATAATGGGATTATCTCTCAGTGGACTCCTCCGGGAACTCCTCAGCTTAATGGAGTTTCTGAGAGAAGGAATCGAACCCTACTTGATATGGTTCATTCCATGATGAGTTTCACTGACTTACCACCTTCTTTCTAGGGTTATGCCCTAGAAAGCGCAACAAAGATTTTGAATCTAGCTCCCTCTAAGTCAGTCCCTAAAACGCCCTATGAAATGTGGCATGGTAAAATCCCTAGTTATTCTTACTTAAGAATTTGGGGTTATCCTGCTTACGTGAAGAGGACAGTGGGAGATAAGTTAGAATCTCGTTCTAACTTATGCTACTTTGTAGGTTATCCTAAGGAATCCATAGGATATTACTTCTATGATCAATCTGAGCAAAAGGTGTTTGTTTCCAGAAATGCCACTTTTCTTGAGGAACCGTTCCTTAAAGAAAAGAAAGGCAAGATCATAGAATTAGAGGAAGTACAAAGTGAGCCCACGCCTCCCACTGAAGAAACGTCTCCTTCTGATCAACTACAACCAATCACGAATTTCGATACACACGTAAATCCTCCTCTAAGGCGTTCTGAACGCACTCCTAGACAGCCGGAGAGATGGTATGGATTCTTCCATGAAATCTCTCAAAAGGATAATGATCCTTTGACATATGAGGAGGCACTTTCAGATTCTGACTCTGAACAGTGGATAGAAGCCATGAAATCTGAAATGGACTCCATGAACTCCAACCAAGTTTGGACCTTGGTAGATTTGCCTGATGGGATCAAACCCATAGGTTGCAAATGGATCTTTAAGAGAAAGCTTGGAGTTGATGGAAGCATTGCAGCTTACAAAGCAAGACTGGTTGCAAAAGGATTCACTCAAAGACCCGGCGTAGACTTTGATGAAACCTTTTCGCCAGTTGCAATGCAAAAGTTTATTCGGATCATGCTTGCCATTGCTGCGTATTATGACTATGAGATATGGCAAATGGATGCAAAAGGGTGCTTGCTTTAATAAGTAAGTTCACCGAGGTGCCCCGTGTGAGAACATTCCTAAATGGGAAAGGAAGTTTCTATTTCAGGAAATGAAAACTTCCAGATTAGGAAATATCTCACGAGTCATTGATGTGATTAATTGATCTTTAGACTTGAGGTTCCTTGTCACTTTAGGAGTTAACTCTGTAGTCTTAGGTGTAAGCTTTAAAGGGTGTCGCCATAGACAACTGATTCAAGGCTTATGCTGGGGCTGCACAAGTGATTCATGAAAGTGAATGAGAATCAAGAAAGGACCTACACTTGCATTTGCAAGGTGATCTCTTATTGTGTAAGTCATTCATATGTCATATGGAGTCCTTGGCCAAGGCAGTAGATCAAGACATCAAGAAAAGGGTTTCTTGGATTGAGATCAAATGGATATGAAATGCACTTAGCTTTAAGACCGGATTATTAGGGTTCTGATTATTCCCTTGCCCTAGATCTTGGTTGAGAGATAGTAAGTAGGAGGATTGTATCTCACATGAATCAATGACTTAAAGGTTCTGTCGAATCTGAACATTCCAATTCAGCTAGGGGTTAAACATCTGTTGCTAGATTATGGTCGTTTAATCTGTGGACTGATTAATTAATTAGTGAATTAATTAATTAGGGTCACTGCTAATTGAATTGAGAACCTAGAGGGTCACACACAACAACTTGGTTACATGAGTTGAGGCTTTAAAATGATTAAACGAGTTAATCAAGCCAAGAGGGTTCCACACGTGTGAAGCCACACGTGTGGGTCACGTGAGTGACACGTGTCCTTATGACACGTGTCCCACACGTGTGAATATATATATTGTATATATATATATTAAATAATTAAATGTGTTAATTATTTAATAGACTTTGGTTTAATTTTAAATTAAAAAGAAAGTCTTATTTTGGAGAAAAAATAATCTAGTTAATTAATTATGAATTAATTAATTAGATAAAATAAGTTATTTTAAATAAATAAAGTGTAAAATTATCCAAAAATAGTTTGGATATTTTAGCTCTCTTGAAAGTTGATTTGAATTAGAATTCAAAGTCAAAGTCAAAGTTACTTGATGATCAAGTAATAGGAGACAGAGAGACCAAAACCCTAGCCCATAAAGGACTAGGATTTTCGGTCCTCCCCTTATTATAAATAGGGGAGCTCGAGCTCCCCTTAGAGCTAATTGGCAATTCTTTTGGTTCATGTGTTGAACATCATCCTTTCTCCAAGATAAACGAAACCCTAGGTTAAGCCTAAACACTAACTAGAGAAATAGCATCCTTACTAGTTAGATTGTAGTCAAGTTGGTGGACTATCTCTAGAGAGCTTCAAGTTAGAAGTTACAAGATTCGAGCTTTACCAAGGAGAGGGGATCAAATCGCGAGAAGAGCGTGCTTGGGTAGCTTGAAACGCTTCAAGAAAGAATAAAAGAAAAGTAAGTTTCTTATCTCTACGAATTTGGTTACACGATTGCGAGTCCAAGGTCCTTTTGTTGGAAATCTTTTTTTAAAATTTCCGCTGCTTTCTGATTCGTGTTTTCCAACATCCTACTCTTTTCTCTATGCACAAGGTGAGGTTTAGATTTTTGTATTGTTATAACCTAAAGCCTTTATGTGACATTTTCAAGCCATGCATGCGATTATATATTATATATGTAATTAAATATGTGTTGAAAATGATATGTTTATGACCTTATGGAACAAGTTTGATTTGGAAAGTTATTATGAAAGTGTATATAAGATTTTTTGGAAAATTCTGTTAAGTTCAAGTTTGGTAGCGAATATTGCCATGAAAGATTGGTATATGAATATATATGTGAATGTGGATCCAAGGAGTTATGGGTAAGGAATCCCCGGGACGACATTGGACCGTCGGGACTCGGCCTGTACATAGTCTCCATCCAAGGTATCATGCGTGACCCCGAGAGCTAGGGAAGCGTGGTATTTTGATGCCTTCAGTGTGAAAGTCGGGGAGGGCACGTTGTGGGCTAGCTACCCCGCGTGAGTTTGTAAAGTTATGGATGGTTAGAGCCCCGCTTGGCTCTTCCATCATTGGTGTAGTGGTTGAATATGTTCTGATTTATGTTTTATTTGATATGAGGAGTAAAGGTTGAAAGCTCATTCTCGTCAAGCATGTGATATGTTATGATATGGGAATTATGAATTGGAATAGAGTTTATGAAAATGATTCTAAGTATAAATGTTTGTTTTGAAAGTTTGGTTTGTAAAACCTATTCCGGTTCATAAGTCCACCTCTTGTTATATGCTTTACTATATATATATAGTGTGTGGGTGTGCGTTAGCCCCTTCACTTAGCCAGTTGACTGACCCTTCGTTTTATCCTTTTAGTTGCAGGTTTTGGAACTTGAACTAGGAGGAGAAGTGTATCCTCCGAGTCGCACTTACGGGTCTAGGCCTTGTTCATTTGCATATGTCTACATACACTTGATCATTTTGTATACTTATGACTTGTAATCTTTGGAACTTAATCATATTATTTTGATGAGGCCGTGATGGCCAATGTACATGATGTATATATGTTGGTACCTATACGTAATTATGATATGCATCTACTATACATGCTTTGGTTTTAATTGTTTCGCTTCCGCATACTCTGGTTGTGTTGTTAGCTCCGCCTAGCCTAGTGAGTGAGTTGGTCTCCCGTTTGCTAGGGTTCGGATTCGGTACAGACTTCCCATTTTGTGACCCGGTTTGGATCTTAGTGCGGGAGAAGTGGTCCCAACGTTCGGGTGCTACACCAACAATATTAATATTAGTTTCTCTGCATCAACGGAAAAAAGGACCCACACACCAAAGCTTCATCCCAATCACCATCCTTTATTAAACATAAGTCGAATGCTCCATCCCTTCCGCCCGAACCAATAGTTTGAATAAAGTGGATCCACCAGTCCTCTCAAATGTGTATGAATGCCCCATTCCCCATGCTCCAACGAACCCCTACCTCCAACATTGGTCTAGCGTAATAAATATGATATTTTTCAAAGGTTAGAGGGGAAATTGCAAAGATCCAAAGGTTAGAGGGCAAAGCGCAAAAAGGCCCAAAGGACAGGGGATGTCTGAGATTAGCCCTTTAAATCCCTGTCCACTTACGACTCTTAGTTACTCAAAACCCTATGCAAGCTCGAGGACGTGGCTCGTCTCATCATCTGGGTCGAGCTCGTCCTCAACCCTTTTTTTTAAAATATAATTTTACAGTTTGACAATTACGAAAAACTAAAAATAAATAAATAGTATGGATTATATTAATGCATAATGAGTATTAAGTACCTAATAGTGGGTGAAATTTTAGTTTACTTCTCAATATTAGAATTTTTACTACTAACTCCCTATTTTCAAATTTTAATTTTTGTTTGCACCATATTTTGTGTAAAAATACTCAATTAGCCTCCACGGAAGAAAAAAAAAATGGCACACAAACCATTTTGTTAACATAATACCTCATATACACAACTTCAAACTTTTATTATGTGTGTTAATACTTCAAAATATAATTTTCATATACTTTATATGTAAAAATTAATACTTTTTTTTTCTTTTCTGTTTAGGTGGGTTTTGGGGTAAAAATTAATTGTTAATGTATATTTTGGAGTATTATTCAGAAATGATAAAATATTCAAATTTAATTTTAGAGTATTGTTCGTAAAAGTTAAAGTACGTAATAGAAGTATGAGAAGCAAAAATAAAGAAAAAGAAAAGGAAAAAGAGTATTGTACGTAAAAGTTAAAGTACTTACGTTTTAAATTAGAGTATTATTCATAAAAACTAAAGTACCTAAGTTTATAACTAGATTATTGTTCAAAAACGTTAAAGTATTCAAATGTAAAATTGGAGTATTATTCGTAAAAGCTAAATTATTCAAATTTAAAATTAAAGTATAAAAGAAAAAAAAAGAATAAGAAAGGGAAAAGGGAAAGCAAAAATAAAAATAATTAAGGGTATTACCGAAAATTTAGGTGTTTGGAGACTGCATAAAAATTAAAATTTAAAAATGAAAATTTAGTACTAAAATTTTTAATATTTGAGAGTAAATTAAAAAAAATTCCCTGCTAAATACTTAAAACTAATTGTTTCGTATATTAATGATAATTAAGATAAATTATACTTCAAGGTCAATTATTGTGGAAACAGAGATACCACTGCAATTTCACATTTGCACATTTTGGACCAAATTATTGAACTGATAATTATAAGTCCAGATGCATTTAGCAGGCCATGGAATCTTATTGTTTCCGAGTTCGGACTTTTCGTTAAAGTTGGGCTAAAAATTTGTACCCTGATTTCATATTTGTATGTTCTTTTTCTAAAACAATAATGGGCTAGATCAATTCATCATCATGGTTCACCGGAAGCCATCAGCCATGATAACGGCCGGAACGCGTTCTGGAACCGAACAGCAGTGGCCATTCCACTTGACGGGGTTGGAATGCCGGCACCTTAGAGGCGGGGTGGAACGCTGCGAAATCGGCCGGAATGGCGTTCCACCCCATTTTCAGGGTAAAAAATGGATTGGAGCGGGATTATCACGTTTCAGAACGGATTGGAACGACAATTCGATAGAAGGAAGAGGCAATGTCGGTTGATGAAAAACAAAGGAAAACCGTACGGCGGCGGTGGAGGCATGCAGCGAAGATGATGATGAGAACTAAAATTGGGTCTATTTTATTTAATTCGAACAATGGGCTAAAATTATTAGTAATGGGCCATATTTTTAATTTATTGGGTTGTTTATTATAACTAGTGAAACGAACGTGCGTTGCACGTTTAACCTTTAGTGTATTTAAATAAGGTTGGTTATTATATTTATTAAATAAATTAAGGTACTAAAAGTATTCACATCATGTTTTTTTTTTCTCCCGATACGTGTTTAATCCAAGTTTTCCAAAGTTCGTGGAGTATATTTCACTAATAAAAAATTAAATTTTTCATGGGTGTTTTTCAATATCCTCCGTCATCCATTTCACCACCATGTTCGAATCAATCTCCATATTATTCTTTGAGAAGTGCCCTCTTCCAAACTAATGTCAAATCCCTCATGTAAACCCAATAACTCTGCTACATTTATTGAATCTTTACGAAGATTCATAGTGTATCCTAGCACTCATCTTTCGTTGTCATCTTGAATGACTTCCCTAACCGAATCCCTTATCAAATTTATTCCACGACTACTCAATGAATATTTTATTTTGCTTGTGTCTTTTGTCCTCACAGATTATTATTGAGGCATCAGATAACTCTTTTATGTGGTGAAAAATGACGCTCTTAGACTTCACAATATTCTGATAGCTCCACCAGTTTCTTGCTTTCTAAAAATTTCAAAGCGTCAAAATTAAGACAATTCACTCTGAACATTCTGGTAATACGCCGCTTTGAATTTTGCTATTAAAGTTAGCTATCTTTGAGCTCGTTCGACCCTCACAATCCACGAAGATCAATCTATGCATTAACAATCTTTTCCCACACTCAGAGTGCCAACAGATGACTTCTCAACACGCGGTCCAGATCTTCACATCCTGTACAACATTTACATACATTATATCCCCAGTTATACTTCAGTACGTTTATGAGCAAGCTATTATGTTGGCAAAGCCAAAAGAAAATTTTGAACTTCTGGGCCAAGGTGATTTTCAAGTCCATCTCCGATTTTCACATATGGCTCATCCTCCATAAATAGACTATAGACCGTTTTATAGGAAAATTTATTGTTAACCGACCCAATACAGAGTTTCTAATCTCCATTATCATGCAGTGCAATTGGGACGCTAAGAATCTTAGTCATCTCTTTCTTGGGTAGTACTATTTTCAGCTTATTAAGGTTCTAGTTTTTATCTGTGCCAATGAAATTACATACCATAATTAAGTTCTTTATCCTTCTCATTAATGTTATCTGTAATGATTTTGGTGAGTTTTCCTTGTGATAATCATTATCATTCCATAAAGACACCTATTCCATAAATGGTTCCACCATCTGAGTGCTTCTATCAATCCCCTTCCATGTTCGAGAAGCTATAAGTTGAGGCTCGTGTCTAATGACACATAAGGTGTGAACAATACATGTGATTTGCTGAGTTCAATTTGAGGCCCGATGTCTTGCAAAACACCTCAACCACACAACGGATGCACATCGCTCCATCCATAGTAGATTGGCAAATCAAGTGAGAGATGTGAGGGTCTTTCTGACATACCATAATTGACTTTCAATGTCCGATTGAAATAATCTTCTCAATCATATATGAAATGCCCCAACCACACTTTAAATATATTTTGTTCCATCTACAATAGTTTTAGCTCCTAATATTATATTGTTCGTAAAAAGCAAGTGTAAGATGTGATCTTTGACATACCTTAATTAGCTTCTAGTGTTCGGCTAAAATATCCTCCTAAATCATATACGTAAGTTGTTCCATGTAGAGTACAAATAAATAAGGCGAGAGTGATTACCTTATCTAATGCCACACATCCATAGATCCTCGGTCAGTTTACTATTCCACAAAATCTCCGGTTGTATCCCCTCCATTTTGCTCTACTGATATTGATGATTTTTGTATGGAATTTGAAGAAAGTTATATTTTCTTTAGAACATTTCACTGAGCTTTGTTGTATCCTTTTCAAGATTGATTTTCACCACTATCCCCTTTTTTTTCTTTCTTTGGAGTGATGCATCATTCATAACACTTTTTGAAGCATCAAGATATTGTAATTGGTGTCTCGATCGAGAAAAACACTATTCTGGTTTGGGCTCACAATTTCTTTGATATACGGCTTAAACGTGGTATAATCATATTCGTGATCATTTTGAGCAATACGTTACACAACGTAATGGGCCGAATCTCGTTTAAATTTTTGGAGAATTAACTTTCAAAATCAGATAAATAAACGTCTGATAAGCCTTCTTGGGAATTGATATCTCTCTATGCAATTATTGATGAATTTCACCACCGCGTCTCTTACTATATCCTAATAGATTTGAAAAAAGTAGGCTCGAAATAATAGGTGATGTGGGGATTATAATGGATAACGCTTGTGCATGCCACCTTATCGTTGGTGCAAGCTAATACCAACACTCATCACCTTTTCGATAGTATATCCACTGAATAGTTTGGTGTAGTACTCCCAAATGTGTGCTTTAGTTGGTCATTATTGGTTACTCATTCATCTTCTCGTTATGGTTGAGTGAAGCCTCTTTCTTCTCGTTATGGTTGAGAAATGAAAGAAACGTTTATATTTATCCCTAAATTGGAGTCAATTAATTCTCAAGTCTTAAAACTAAATAATCTCTTCTTCTTATAATAGTTAGTTATATCCTGTTATCAATTATTTCTCCAAATCTTTCAAATATTTACATTAATTTCTCATACATAATGCTCTAGAAATTTTTTATAAATTTTTTTTTTTCGCTTTTTCGCACACATTGAAAACTGTTTAATGATCATTGTTCTAGAGCAATGACCCAAAGTCCTATATTTAACACTTTGACATGTCCTTTATAAATATATTTATAAATTTCACAATTGTCACTCTAAGAAAATCCCGATGTTAATGTGAGAATTATAACTTAATAAGAGATATGGATTATAAGGTACTACAAATTGGTTATAAAGTTGTTTATTGCGATCTTGGACCATCAGTGCGATTCTTCTCCTTCCACAGATTGGATATCCATCTTTACCTTGCGTTTTGTTTTCATAATATGAACATGTGTAACGATATTTACGTTCTCCATCCATCATAAAAAAATTATTTAAGTTATTTCATCTACATGATTTATGCACCATGTGTTTTATAACTCACTCATAAAGTTGGGGATTCTTTTCCTAATAAAAAAAGTTTACACAAAAAATTGATCAAGTTGATTGTGTGCTATGATTTTATATTTTAACCCAAAAACTATCAAAATATGAGCATATGACAACCATTTCTTTTGAAAATTGATTGTACGAATATGTCAAACCACATTTTCAGAAATCTCCTTACTGAATAAGTGATATTTTAAATTTTGTAACTTTTCTCAAAGAATTTGTGATGTCTTTCAAATCATGATCACTAAATGATACAATTAACAACTGATCATGAGTGACATAATTATTGAATCAAAATATTATTTGGGTTTGTCCTTAATTTGGTATGTGCGTCAATATACATCAAAATCAACTATTCTTTCTTTTAACTAACTATTTTTTATCTCTTTTTAATTCTCTATTTGCTATTGATCTTGCATTCCATTTTTTTATTTATATTTCTCTAACGAACATTATTTAAGATTTATATTAATATGTTACTATTTATTTTATATATATAGTAGAAATAATTAAAAGAGTAAATTAATATAAAAAACTCAAGGAATGTTTAATTGAACACCATAAAAATAATTTATAAAATTAAATTATATCTTATTTTTACAAGCACACATATTAAGTTTCCTTAAAATTCTTAATTTAAAGTAACTTTGGTCTGACAATCTGCAATTCTAAATTTTGGTATATATTAAATGTAAGAAATCAGAAACCCTATTTATCCTATTTAATATATATAGACTATGTTAATTATCCTATCTAAATAACATTTACACATTTAATTTATATTTTATTACATAAACTAATGAAATATTATATTGTTAATTATATTTAGATAATTATAATTATATTAATATTAGTTAATTGAAAATTATTTTATATAAATTATTCAATTATATTATTTTGATAATTAGATATGTTTATAAAATTATAATATGATTATAATTAAAGAAAGTTTATGAACTTAAATAATTAGAATTATGGAGTTATATAATTAGAATTACATTAGGATTGATTTATTGAAACTTATCTTATTTAACTCATTCAATTTAGATCATATTTTATTTTAATTAATTATCAAATTTTATTAAAATTATAAAGTGAATTAATTTAATATTTTCCAATTCGTTAGATATATCTTATTATAACATTTTAAATTATAGAGTTTTAAATTAAAAAATAGACAACTTATATTATAAGCTTTGAATACAATTAACTAATATATTAATAGGGTTAATTACAGGTAGCTCCCACGGGAGTATTAGAACTATAACTTGTGATCCTCTTAGTCAAACAATTACATATACACCCATTAAGGAGTTTGAAAATTACACGAAACACCCATGAATTAAGGTTCTTTTAAATATTTTATGACATCATCAAAATTTTAACTTGATTTCCCTATTTTGACCCTTCATTTAGTATATATTTGAATTAGTATTGAAAATTTAAATTTAATAAATTAAATCATTAATTAATATAAAATAATATGATTTTTTCATTTTAAATATTAAAATATATATATAGAAAATCTAAATTTAATGGGTTAAATATAATATTAGATATATATATAAAGTGGCAATATATAATTAATATATATATAATAATGTAATATTTATATATGTTATATAACATACATATTACATAGCAGTATGTATGAATATATATGTATATTGGCGTGTTATATATATATACGTATGAATGAATATATGTATTGTCGTGCGGTGGTAGTGTAATTAATATATATATACATAAATATTACTTTATTATATATATTTATTATATATTATATCTATATATAACATCATTTTCTAAATATTATATTTAACCCATTAAATTTATATTTATTATATATAATTTAACATTTGAAATGATAAATCATATCATCTCATATTAATTAATGATTTAATTTATTAAATTTAGATTTTTAATACCAATCTAGATATAGTTAGGAATAATTATTAAAATAAAAACTGTTATACTAAATGAATGGGTAAAATAGAAAAATCAAGTAAAAGTTTGATGAAGTCATCAAAAATTTAAAAGAACCCTAATTTATGGGTGTTTTGTGTAGCTTTCAAACTCCTCAATGGGTGTACATGTAATTGTTTGACTAAGAGGGTCACAAGTTGTAATTTGTAATACTTCCATGGGGTCTATATGTAATTAACCCTATATTAATATTAAAACAGTCCTTGTTAAACTATATATATATATTTTTAAGATAAAAAAATTTTAATTCTACCAAGAGTCCTATTATAAGTTAATAAGTACTTTTTAAATATAGTTAAATTAATAATTTATAATATGTAATTACATAGTTATCCCTAACTAATAGTTATTCATATAATTATTGTGAGGGTATTTTAGACGATCCGTATTTTGTAAGAAACAACTCGCACTTTTATAATATACATAGATAGATAGATAGATAGATAGATAGACTAATAACTATTAAAAGGTTCAACAATTTTGGCAAAAAAAAAAGTTCCAACATGTTTTAATTAAATTAAAATTATATGAGTAACATTAGTATTAAATTAATAGTATTTTTATTAATGATCCGATAATTTTAATATTATTAGTCTTAGTATTTATTATGTGGTAAATGGTATTTAACATTCTGGATTTCTAGAATCAGATTATCAATTATATTTATTATCAATCTCATTACTCATTATAAAAATATAGCAATTAATTACATATATATATATATAAAAAGAGTAATATAAGTATATTTATGGTGTTGTATGATTGTGTATGAACATCTATTTATATAGGGGTTTTCTATGAATATTTCGCATTAATTAATTATATTTATCGTAAAAATGTCCTCCATTCTACGAAATGATATGATCGTTTCGCAACATGACGTTGGAACTGGAACGGTGCCTTCCATTCCGTTTCCCGCGATCGCGACTGAGAACATGGTTCAATCATTGTACAACATAATACAAGAATGAAAAATTTTGACTTTAATATTCATTTCTTTTCTTTTTGAGAATGAAAAATTCTTACTAATTGATGCCTTTTACAATTTATGCAAGACACACTAAATTATGAGAACTAAATATCTCTAAAACTTTTCCTAAACCCCCAATTCGAATTTTACACATTTGAAGAATTAATTATCTCTAAAAATTTTTCTAAATCCCCTAATGTCCTAAAAAATTCTATTTTGTCTTCATTTTTTCATTTTTTTCTGCACTATTTTTGCTTCGTCCACATCCCTTTTGCCTCATCATTTTTTTTTCCTTCAAACTAGCTAGAGCCGTCGTCGGACCGCTGCCTGAGGTGATCAAAAAAATCTTGAAAAATCCGTCCTGCACGTAATCCTCGTACTCGTTCCATATCTCTGATTAGTTTCTCAAAATTCGAAACCGTTTGTCCCCAATTTCAAATCTAAAAATTTTAGATCTAAAAAAAAGAAATCTCAATTACTCCTAAACCGCTTAACGAAAATCGAATCCATAACTTGCAATAGGTTACCCGTGTCGAGAACTTCAAGATCCATACCTTGGTCAGCAGAAAGCCACCACCGGAGAACCCTGCTGCGCAATTTTCAGGCCTTGCCGCCACCACCATCACGCACCAATGAAGTCGCCTCATCGAAATGAGTTAGAGCATAAACTCCCGTCTCCGAAAAGTGGTCGGAGATGACGCCGGGGAAGTCATCAGAGGTCGCCGGATTTTCAAGAGAAAAGATGGGGAGGAGGAAGAAACTGTTGGAAAAACGGTTTCCAAAGGCAGCAAAAAATTTAAAAATTCTTCCTACAAGAAATAATTGGCTTGTAATTTTTATTTAGAAACTCAAGTTTCTTAGTAACTTACTTTACTAGAAGCTTTCTTGAAACGTTTTGAGCCACCCCCAAATATTCTTCACGCTATAATGAATATCTCGTTCCTTAATCGATTCCTTTCTTCGAGACTTAAAAAAGCTGAAACCCTCTAGAATATATCCACACCAGTCTTAGGTACAAATCAGATTAGTGAGTATTAGTACTATAATCTGTGTATTGAAAGAAACAAAAACAAGAATTAAAGAACAAGAAATTTCTCCCATTAAAACTCAATTGATGTGTGAAATAATTCACACATGATCTTCAAAGTAAAAGCTCCATCTTTTCGACAAGGTTAGCAATGTTTTCAAAACCGGACCGAAGGGCGAACCAGGGGCCTTACTGGTAACCGGTAGGATCGGTTCGACCGGTTCAACCGTCGATCGAACCGGTATGACGTAATAAATAAATAATTATTATTTATTAAATATATGTATATTATATAATATTTTAATACCATAAAATAGATATAAAATCTAAATATTTGGAAAAAAAATAATTTTCAAGAAATATTCAATGAAATTCTATAATTTAAAAATGCCCTAATTTAAGATTATATTTAAGAATATGGATAAATTATTAAAAAACTAACAAATTTAATTTGAAAGGATCCAAATATCAAAATAATTGGAGATTTAAATAAGCAAAATTCTTAATTAGAGATTTAGTTCCTAAAATTAAGGAATCGTGTGTTTATATTTTTTTTTTATATATTTTTTTTCCCATAAACCCTCTTTGTATACTAATTGCCAAGGCAATCTAGGAAAAGAGACCCAAACCGGAACTATAGGTGAATCAAAATTAGGGTTGAAATCCGGTGACCACTTCATAATCTGCATCGGAAAGTTACGAAAATACCAGACCTCTTTCATGAACAATCTAGCATAATCCTCAGAATTGTTGCATCTAATTAAGACATGACTTTCGTTTAACAAACTAATACGAACCTCACCTTTGAAATCAATCTTCGAGAAATAAAAGCGAAGTTGGGACATCGTTGGATAGCCCTGTGCAAATTTCCCAATCAAAGCTGACTTGAAGGGACGGTTCAACGTGTTTATATCTATTGATTATCTTCTACAAAAATGGGAAGTATTTTTAGTAGTTTTTATATTTTTCAAAATTGACAAAGAGATGTATTTATTTTTCTCAAAATTTACAAAAAAAACTCACTCCTTTACCATCTTCTTCCACTCACGTTCTTTTTTCTCCGCTTTTCTCGCCCGTTCAAAGAAATCATTTTAAAACACAAAAAAACATGGCCAAATCTAGCCTAAAGGTTGAACAGAACCACTTCTGCAAATTGAGAAGAATCAATCTAGATCAGATCTGCCATATTTCGTTTTTTTGGCACCGCCTTTCATGGTTTTTCCCTCACCGCCTGTGATGGTGAAAGTTGCTGAGCGGTAGACATGAGGATGAAGGCGCCGATGCACCGAAGGTTCAAGGAGTTTTTTTTTTTTTTTTTTTAAAGAAAATCTGAAATTTAACTGAACTGGCGGTCCAGTCCGATTTTCAGGACCAAAACCGTCGGTTAACCAGCCGTTTTTTCCGGCCTAAAACGGTCCGAATACCGCCGGTCGGTCCGGTCCGGTCCAGTTTTGAAAATATTAAAGGCTAGAATTGAGAGAGTTTTTCTTTTCTTTGAAATAAAAAATGGCAATCTAAGAGAATGAAAGAAGACTTTTTTAGAAACTTAATTTCAGAGAGAAAGAAAGATTTCTCTTATCTAACGTAATGAGATATTAGTTATATTATTGATTATATTATAATTATCCTAACTAATTTAGGATATTTTTTCTTATTTATTTATTTCATAAATAAATAAACTAAGATATTATCTATTATTTATTTCATAAATAAATAGTTTATGATATTATCTTTATATTTATTTCATAAATAAATAGTTAAGATAATAATCACATGATATTATTTTTATATTTATTTCATACATAAATATTTGGGATAATAACAACTTGATATTATTTTTTTAATTTATTTCATAAATAAATACTAATAATAATAACAACTTGATATTATCTCACTTATTTATTTCATAGATAAATAAGTCTTGATATTATCTTTTATTTCTCAAATAATGTAATATAATATCTTCTTCTTTAGAAATTTCTCAAATAATGTAATATAATATTTTCTTCTTTATTTCTAAAATAAGGATGATAATATCCTTTATTTATTTCCTAAATAAATAAAGTTAGATAATGTATATTTATTTCATAAATAAATAATGTTAATTTCTAATTAATAATTAATTCATAATTAATTATTTATTGGACTTCTTTGTTCTGAATTGGGTCTTAGAATTAATTCTCTGATTAATTATATTTGGGTTTTACAATCAATTCTCCAATTAATTGTATTTGGACTTTATAATTAATTCTCTAATTAATTAATACATGGTCCAATTTCTCTGATTAATTCTAATTGCCCTTTATAATTAATTCTCTAATTAATTATATTTGGGTTTTAATACATGGTCCAATTTCTCAATTGGACTACATGCCCAAATTAATACTCACGTGCCACACATGTACTTTGCACGTGTGGTCTCGTTTCGATCAATTATTTGATCTTTCCATCAATACCCTTTAAACCTGACATTTGTGTGTGACCCTCTAGGTTCATTATTCAGTTAGCAGTGAGTCTAATTAATTAATACACTTACTAATTAATTATCTCACAGATCACACAATTGTAGTCTAGCAATAGGTGTGTGACATCTACCCGAATAACGAATTAAATCGAAAGAACCCTTCAGTCAATGACATCCATGTGATACAATCCTTCTACGGTTCTATCTCTCGAGTAAGACTCAGGGCATGAGAATAATGAAAGTCTCATTAATCTTAATCTTAAAGCTAAGTTCGATTCATATTCCATTTGATCTCAATCCAAGAAACACTTTTTTGATGTCTTGATCCACCACCTCGGCCTAGGATTTTATAGGATGGTGTATGAACAACTTATACAATAAAAGATCTTCATGCCTTAACCAAGTGTAGGTCCTTTATTGATTCTTACATGCCTCCATATGCCACTTTTGCAACCCCGACATAAATTATAATTCAGTTATCTCGAGCGACACCCTTTTAGACCTATATCTAAGATTACTTAGTTTGCTCACACGAGACATCAATGAAATCTCAAGTCAAAGGATTAATTACTCACGTCATTGACATGTGAGTTGTTTCCTAATCTAGAAATATCCTCTTCTAGAAGTGGAAACTTCCTTTCCCATTTAGGAATCTTCTCACGTTAGACAACTCAATGTACTTGTACTAATAACAAGCACGCTCGTGTATTGTGTACACATCAACGTATGCACTATACACCTCATGAAACTGGGTGATCCTTCTTAAGGACAAAATCCCACAAGCAAGCCTAAGTCGAGCCTAACTGACACTCCCACTGTTCGTTGGACTCATCAACTTAGAGTAGTTTCTAATTTGGCTTGAGTTAGGACTTGTTTCATGTGTCATTCACCTAATGACAAAATCCCTAATAGCCTGATGGATTATGAGAGTTCTAATACATGCTCACGTAATAGGAAACTCACATAACATGCAATTGCACATAAAGAAGTGTTTGCCTATGATCAATATCATACGTCTACTATTCAAAGATTGTCTGTGATATAAGGAAAATCCCAAAATGGATTACAACGAATCAGCTTTTCAGGAAACTATTCCCAACAGAAATAGAGGGTATGTGTGTAATTTTTTCAATTTTATCAAGGGCATTTTGGTAGTTTTGCGTGTTTTGGGGGGGTTTAGGAAAAGTATGTTAGATAGTTGGTCCTTAAAATGTGTAAAAATCGAATTGGGGGGTTTAGAAAAAGTTTCATGGTATATTAGGGATCTATCATATATTATTCGTTTATATTATCTAATTATAAATGTGAATTTTTTGTGGCAAGTAATTATATTCTAACCCAAAACTGGTTTGGTTAAACCGGAACTAGTGTTTTACATTTGACGTGTAGTAGATAGAAAATTTAAAAATGGTAACAAATCAAATGACAAATATAATTCATTTGTTAATATAATTGGTTTGATTCGATTGAGACACGTCTGAACTAGAATTTTCCATTGCTAACTAAGAAAAAATTGTTGACCAACTTATGTGAACTTTGACAGAAATTCTAATTTTTGTTTAAATTTTTTTAGTTTATTAAATTATTTCAATGATAAGTTTTTCTTTTGGATAAAAGACGGAATTAAGAGATCCGTAGGGATTTTTATCAAGGCCTATCGGCCTATCCTCTCATTATATCAAACGAAAGACAAAGTCACAATTGAAAACCGTAATAACAAGGGTTGGAAATGAAGCACAAATTATTAAAATGATATAAAGAACAAGACCAAACATCCCGAGTAGGGACAACATCAAAATGAGGCCAAAGCCAATAGTTGGTACCATTTCCCGAGTAGGGACAACATCAAAATGAGGCCAAAGCCAATAGTTGGTACCATCATTTCTAATATTAATTTACTTGTTATAAGCACGATCCACACCACCAGGATGAGATGGATTACTAGTATCTATCTCAATATATTCTACCCACATATTTTAGCAATTGGAGATCTCTCTCTCACAGTGACTAAGAAAATTGCTAGATTTCAAAGCCATAGATAGTCCATAAAGGCCCAGCATATATGAGTGACATCTGATACACAGACCATATCTCACCATGGATCCAATACAAATACCATGGCCTAAGATTACCACGCGATCTATGTTTTAAAACCCAGACCGGACCGGTGACCGGCGCCAAGTCTGGTCTAGTTGACACCTCAAAACCACCCTTCTCACGGACCAGTCTTGTAACGCCCCGATTTCCAGACAGTCAGGTACGCTCGACACGTGAGAGTTTCGAGCGTTAGGATTTTATTTTATTACTTTTGTTTATTCAATTTATACATGTTATATTAATTTTATAAATTTCATTTCAACATGATTACGTGAAAATAGGTGGAAATGTGTCAATTTGCGAATTATTGTATAATTGGAATTCAATTACTACGTGGAATAATTGCCGAACATGATTTAATTGTTTTATTGTCCTTAATTGACCATTCCTTTAAATTAGAGGACCAAATTGCATGAAAATCTTGTGGACTAAATTGATCATTCTTTTATCTTTGTATCCTTAATTGCATGATTTATATACTTGGAGGATTTAGTTGTAAATAACATATTTCCCTTGATCTATCACGGTATATGCCTTCCTTCCACAAACTTCATTTCATTTCATCAAAGCATCCCCCATATTTGCTCCCACTTCACCGAGCCAAACCTCCAAGGAGGAGAAAGGAGATTTTCATTATTTCAAGTCATGATCATGGAGAAATTAGGAGTTTGGAAGCATCATCATCTCCATAACTTCATCTTTCTTCTTTATCTTTCATCTCAAGGTATATATGAGCATACTTGTGATTTCTTGATAATATTCTTGAAGCTAGGGTTAGTGTTTAAGCTAGCTAATTTTACTATTTGATGTTAGAGGCATGATTCTAGGCCTTAAACATGAATTGGTGCATGAAATCTTGAGAATTATGAGATTATATGATGAGTTCATATATAAGCTAAAGTTGGTAATTATGATGATTGAAGCATGGGTTGTGTGTTTATATTGAGATTTATTGTACCAAAAGCATGCATATATGTTCCTTTTCATGAATTATAGCATTAAGAGTTGAATTATGATGATTATGATGAACTTTGATTGTGGTTCGAGCATGCTCTGTTATCTCCCTTGTTTCTGTACTGTCTGCGTAACGGGAACGGCCATTCCCGTTCCCTTTGTATTTGAGGAACGGCCGTTCCCATATTTTGAATTATGTGCAGGGCGGCGAGGACGGGAACGGCCCTTCCCGTTTTGGCTTGTAAGCCGGAACGGCCGTTCCCATCTTCGGGGAGCTGGGAACGGCCCTTCCCATTTTGAACTAAGGGCTGGAACGGCCGTTCCCAGGCCTCTGGAG
Organism: Lantana camara; assembly: GCA_037501455.1. Taxonomy (NCBI): domain Eukaryota; kingdom Viridiplantae; phylum Streptophyta; class Magnoliopsida; order Lamiales; family Verbenaceae; genus Lantana; species Lantana camara. The sequence continues at coordinate 59,107,557 of CM074857.1, read as the reverse complement.
GTGCAGAAACTTTCTGCATAAAAATGGAATTTTGGAGTTTAACTCCAATGATTTATTTTACCCCAAATTATTATTATATGATTAATTACATGCCAAAACATGATATTTACATGCTACATTGTTCATTGCATGATGTCTCGTTACTTGATCACGCCGTGCATCTTACATGTGGTAATATTCTTGAATTGTGGTCTCATGCACGTACATTGTCCCGTTTCTTGTCCAGTTTTTCTCCAGGGCGGAGATTATTGATCATGGGCACGTTCACGCATCCACGAGTCTTTGTGTCGCCTGTCAGGTGAGGTTTAATTGCTATATAGAACCCGTATACCCCTTATATGATCTTTCGGTCAAAGGTATTTATATCTATAATTTTGTGAAATCACTTATCATTTCAAGCAAGTCATGTTAATGAAAAGCAAGCAAGCAAGCCATGTATCACGCATGTTTTAGGCGAGTAGCATGACCGTTCACGTTGGGCCCGAGGGTAGTAGCTTGAGCCAACCGGGAAAGCAAGGGCTGACGGATAACTCTCGCGCTATCCTCACCACATTGGGATGACCCCTGAATCCACTAGGAGATTAGTGGAGGAAGGAGTTCCGGGCTTAGGGATTCATGTACCCCTGCTCAACATGTCGTGGATGGCGAAGGCTAGCTACCTTCCCACCATTGGAGGGAGAAGGAGACTGGGGACGGGTCCAGCACCACGGATTGTCCTCGGGTTATTGCATGATTTTCATTTCTTGAACGTGTTACTTGATTACACTATCGCACGATTGCACGATAATTGAATTGCATCATCACCTATTGATTTACAATCAAGCAAGCATGTCTCATGTACATTTGGAGTAAGGTTGGAGACTGCCCTCACTCGCCGGGGCCATGTATTGATTGCATGAAAATGAACAAGTATTTAATATTGATAGTTGTATTCTTGGGCGAAGAGTACTTCGTCCTTGAACTTATACATTTATCTTTTATAAATCTTTACCCGATGAAAATGAACAAGTATTTAATATTGATAGTTGTATTCTTGGGCGAAGAATACTTCGTCCTTGAACTTATACATTTATCTTTTATAAATCTTTACCCGAGAATATAACTTGTATGTTATCTGCGCTAATATTTATTTAAACCCCTCACTCGGTCGTCACAGACTGACGCCTCCACCTTTCAGGCTATTGCAGGTGCACACTAGGCGGGAGTCGAGTCGAGTTCAGTCCATGTAGTCGAGTCAATCATGGTGCATATTGTTTATTGTTGCCCTGGAATTATTACTATAATTATTTGTTATTTATATTCGAAGATGATAATGTATTGATATTTGTGAACTAATATACGAATTATTTGATGAATAAGGAATATCCAAGCATGATTAATAGTTGTATTTGATACAGAGTAGATTATGCTTCCGCTTTATTCTATTGCATGTACAAGTCAATCCCGCCTAGCTTATCGCTTTAATTGCATTGTCACCCATTCGCTGCAGGTTGGTTCATGTACGGACTATCCACTTCGTACGTGGATCGATCTGTAGTGCGGGGGTGTAGTATCTCCTCGTGAAGGGGCGCTACAAGTCTAGCCCGCTCAGGACCGCCCAGAACCAGTGTTGAAACCGGACTGGACCGCTTTGCGGGCCGACTGGCCCGGACCTTTTCTTTGAAAAATTGCAAAACAAGGTTTTTTTTTTTAGGCAAATAGGATTCGAACTTGCGCCCCGAAGTTAGGAACTCTGCGGTCCAACCAATTTCACAACTTCAATTTGTTGGCTTTCAAGGTTTAAAGTTTTATATAAATGTCTATTCAAGACCTGTGGAGAAAATTTTGAACTAATTTAACCAATGGGAAAAATAATCTGTATTTTATTTTTTTTATAATATATACTATAAAAATATAAAAGTATGTGTGATATTATTTATTTATTTTTCCACATTAAAGTATGATATTGTTAAATCAATCTTTTAGAAATGTCGATTATTTTGCTCTTTAGTTAGATATTTTATCTATATATTTGTAATTTTATAATTTGAAAACTTATTATTAGGATTGTATTTGAAAATTAATAAGAAATTGAATATTTTTCTATGTTATTTAGCTTATTTGATTATTTTTAATTAATATTTATAATATTATATAAAGATAAATAATTAAATATAATTATTATATAATTATGAAGTCACACCGGTTCGATCGGTGGTTGCAACCGATCGAACTAGTAAAATCAGTAACCAGTAGGGCTTCCAGTTTAACGTCCGGTCCGGGTTTTAAAACATAGCACGCAATAATAAACTTGCAACCCGAACTACAAAGATTGATCTCACCTCAATTAAAATTATCAGCGCGCTATATTGATGGTTACTTGCGGGGATATGAAAATCTCAAATGGAGAAAATTGTACCTACATTGCAAAAAGGGGAGGGGCATAAAGTCAAGACCCACATCAAATATCACACAGTCTCTCACAGTGGCTAAGGCGATTGAAAATTACGTCATGACACCAAAGAACCCGCAAGAATCGTCAATTGCCAAAGTATCATTATTGGCAAGTCCAAAACTTTGCTCTCCTTGAAATGAGCAGCTCCAATTCCAGCATCATCTTGTCAAAAAACCACATAATATCGCAGTCTCTGGCAGCAGATCGATCAGCGCATTTATCTTTATTTCTAATAGCATAATCAACATAATAATTCCAATTGATCGTGTCGGACCCGGGTTGATGACGTGGCGGTGTCTTGTACGGATCGACTCGAGTCACTTGAGATTTGTTGGTGGGGCAGAGCTCGATATGGAATTGACCTGGGAAGAGTGACAAACGTAAACTTCGGACCGACAAAGGACGGGAGGGGTGATTCCCTTTGTCGGCACTCCGACGCTCAAGTTAGTGCCGAGTGGCTGAGAGCTTATCGAGTAACTTGTGAGCTTTTAATGTGGTAGTTGTGTGTTAAATGACATTTATGAGAGGGGGTATTTATACCTATTAAGGTAATGATTACCTGTACAGTGCGACTTGCAGGCGCATTTAATGCGCCAACTGCTCCGTACGGTCTTGTCAGGCCTCAATAAATGCTGGAAACGGCGGAGTGGGCCCCGGGGATGGTCGACCTCAGTCCGACCTAGGAACCATACGGTCGATTACTCGCCGACTTGCCTTGGTTACAGTCGATAGTGTTTCGACTATTCATGAAGGTAGTCGGGTCGACACGGTTGACTGGTCAGCTTTTACCCTCTTGAAGGGTTTGCCGTTGAACGCGGCTGACTGGGAGGCTTACGTGGCTCCGTTGACCGGTCTGCCATCCACGTGGCCCGTGGATAGTGGTCCACGTGTCGCCAGCGCGGCTGGACTAGATGGGACCACGTCATTAGCCCCCGGAAAGGCGGTGCCACGATGACGTGGCAGTGTCCTTTCGGTTTTCGAGAAGTGGGCCCCAGGCGTAATGATGGCGACGGTTCGCCTTCGAATTTCCCGCCCAGGGTAACCTCTATAAATAGCCCTTTACGGCTTTCATTTGCACCTTTACTTCTTTAGAAATTCTTAGAGCAGTTCGAGTCCTGAAGAGCTTTTCGAGACCAGCATCCGGATACTTCGAGTCGATCAGATTTTCTACGAAATTTTCCGGTAAGCCTTTTTCGACAACTTCTTTCCCTCTTGCTGCTTTAATTTCTTTATTTTCTATCTGTTGGAGAGTCCGGAGTCGAGTGAGGAGAACCCCATCTTGAATCGCTCTCGACTCGATCCCTGACACGAAAAACCTTAACCCTTATTTCAAGGAGAAGGCTAACTCCAAGGGAATCCAGTCGAAGAACTATTGAGCAGTGGGATGACTTCTTCTACCTCGACTAGCTCAGACCTGTCAGATAAGATCCCGAGCCCTGGGGATGATATACACTCGATCTCCTCGACGTCGAGTGAGGAGGAGTCGGTTAGATCACAGGACTCCGGTAGGATAGAGGTATCAGAAGCTTCGGAGGACTCTGAGGACAGACAGTCGGCCTCTCCTTCGAGTCCCGTAGCCTCTGCAGAACCCATAACGGCGATTCCACCAATGGGGATGAGACTCGGCCCAGATTTCTCGAGTCGAGTAGGAGACGTGGGACCGTCAACCTCGGATAGTCAAGGAGAGGGTGGCATACATATCCCTTATGGTAGGAAATCCCCTAGCCGAACTTTGAATAAGGACCCTAGAATAGTCGAGAGCAAAGTATCGGCCAAGATGTTTGAAGAAATGAGAGAGATTTTGTTCGGGGGAGATGTCGAGCTGGGGGGATATAGTTTAGTTCGACCTCAAAGTGGGGAATCCATGACCGACCCCCCGAGAAACTGCATCACCGTAACCTGGAAGATGATCCAAGCAGGGTTTCGGATCCCGATAGATGATGACGTCCTCGACATCCTGAACCATTTGAACATCAGCCCGGTCCAGTTAATGCCGAATGGTTACGCGATGCTTAACGGCATCCGAGTTCTGATGAAGTATTTTGGGATTCCTATGCTTGGGGTGGCCAAGGATCTCTTCAATGTAAGTGTGACCAAGGAGGGGTCCGGATCGGGCTATGGGTTCGTACAGCTCTCGTTCAAGCAGAAAAGGAAACTCACAACGTCGCCGACCTCTTCAAATGGACAATCTTGGAAACACCAATTTGTGTATGTCGAGAGCGAGTCGGGCTGGCCTAATTTGTGGAATAGGATGTGGTGCTGGAGGCCGAGCTCGACGTTACCAGTGGCAGCTACCAGGTGGTCCAATACTTTCATCCGGGACATGTTATCTCTCGGCCAGTTCGATTGCAAGAAGTTGATCGAGAATAAAGTACTGGTCGATTTTGGCTTAGCCCCCGGACGTATGAGTCGGACATTCGACCCGGGTAAATCATGTGGTCGAGTCAGATTGACCGTTCCAAACTCAGAACTGTATTTCTATCTTTTTAGTCGATTCTAACATTCGTCTTTCTTCTTTTCAGATAAAGTCATCATGAGTCGCCTGGCAAAGATGAGGGCCGACATGGAGGAGCTAGCAGCCAAACATGCTCTAGCTAAAGCGGCCGAGGTGGCCCAGCCCCATAAGACCATGGATGCCGTTCTCCCAAGGGGAGCGGATAAGACCGGGGCAGAGCCGAGTCAAACGCCGCAGACCCAGAAAAGGAAAGAGAAAGCTCCTCTTCCTGAGCCCGATAGGAAGAGGTCAAAAAAGGACAGGGACCCCAAGCCGGCAAGAAACATTGACACAAGTGCTGGGGGGAGCCAGTCGAAAGGTACGAATTCCACCAGTTCTCTCCCGTCGACTCCCTCAGGGACCGAGAAATCGCCGGCCCCCTTCTCCTCGGAGGCCATTAGATTGGCCCACCTTCCATACCATCCCCCGGCCGAGGACTTGGCCGATTTCTTCAAGATGCTCAAGATCTCGGAGCCGCACCTCCCAGGGGGCTATAAGATGATCGGGGACGACGGAAAACCTCGGAGGATAGGGTCGATCCCCAGGGACAACCGCGCTGCTGGGGCGGTGTACCACTGTTGCCAACTCCCGGTCGACCATGAGTCGAGATGGAAGATGTCTGAGGTCGAGCTGGAGATGTCGGCCGCGGTAAAGATTATTGGGGTAAGAATCCGAACATTTTGCTGTTCATCGAATCGATTTATGTCCGACCATTAACCCCCTTTTCTTTTCGTGTCGCAGCTTGCTCAAGATGTCTATCATATGAGTCGGAGGGCCCAGATCTACAAGGAGGGAAGATCACGTCTGGAGGCAAAGGCCGGAGTCGACTCGGAGGTCGAGAGTTTGAGAAGGCGGGTGCAGGAGTTGGAAACCGAGAAGGCGGGACTCGGTTCGAGTGCGAAGGCGGCGACTTTGGGGAGGGAGAAAGCAGAGAGGGCTCTTGAAGAAACCAAGAAATTACTGGAGGGCAAGAAGGCGGAATTGCACGAGGCTCTCCAAAAACTCGACAAGGAGGCCGAGAAGACCCTTAATGCTTTCAGGGAAGGGGAATCGGCCGGGGAGGTGAAAGGGGCCAGGGAATCCATCGAGCGATGCCAACGAGTTTATGATCAAATCATAGCCGACTCGGAGCGATTCGGGGCCTACCGGTTCATGAAGTCGACGGCCTTCAAAAGATCGACCGCCACCTTTGGGATCTCGGACATGAAGGAGGGGTTCGAGTTGTGCCTGGCCCAATGTCGTGCCGAGGGTTATCTGCCGGTCGACTATGATACGACCAAAGTTGGCCTCCTCTGCCCGGATCCGCGTCCTCAGACTGAACAAGCTGCTGAGGATCCCGAGGAGGACTGGTCGAAGCATGAGTTCGGGTTCGCAATCCCTCTGGCACAATCCATAGTCGGCGGAATCGAGGAAGATACCAGTCGGATGCCCCAAGGGGTCGATCCTATGGTTCTGAATCACGCCAAAGTATTCCCCGAACTCTTCTTCGAGAAGCCCGCCAACATTCCTTCCGACGAAGAAATAGACTAGGCCTCCCGATCCCCTGCACCGTTTCTTGTTGATGTAATTTTTCCTCTTTTCATTTTAAACTTTGAGTTCTGATGTAGTAAGTCGACCTAGAGTGGTCGAACAACGTTCCCGATGGAAAATCCAAATGTAATTGTTCTTCAATTATCAATGAATTTTGCTTTCAAGGTTCAATTCGAATTAGCATTTTCGAGTATGCATGTTCAAACCAAACAACACCCTCAAGTCGACAACCTAAATTGCTCTACTCCCTTCTGAGAAGGACGTCAAGCAGTTAGGTTGATTTTAAGAAATAAATTTAGTCGATTATATCGACTAGGCTATTTAACCCATTAAGGATATGACAACCTTTTAGATCGAAAAGCTATTCCAATTTTATTGATTGACATGTTGAAGATTACATCTTTTCAAACATAAAAAGCCCTAAGGTTGTGGGCGTTCCATGATCGAGGTACAGGATTGCCACTCATTTCTTCGAGGTGGTAGGCATGGTTTTTCCCGACCTTGGAGATTCGGAAAGGACCATCCCAGTTGGCGTTGAGCTTTCCGACATGTTTTGTCACATCGACTCGTTTCAGGACGAGATCACCGACTCGGAATCCTCGATGACTGACCTTTTTGTTGTAGCTTCTGGCCACCGCGGCTCGATACTGCTGCATCCGTCGGAATGCCCGATCTCTTGCTTCTTCAATCATGTCTAAGTCGAACTGTCGATTCTCTTGATTGCGATCGAGTTGATAATGGGACACCCTATCGGTTTGGTGTATCAACTCGGCGGGGACCACTGCCTCGGAACCATAGACCATTGAAAATGGTGTCTCCCCGGTAGCTGTTCGAGGGGTGGTTCGATAGGCCCACAGGACGCCGTCAAGTTCCTCGGCCCAAGCTCCTTTGCTCCCGTCGAGTCGGGTCTTCAGATTCTGCACAATTATCCGGTTGGTGACTTCAGTTTGGCCATTGGCCTGGGGATGGCCGACCGAAGTGAAACGCAAACTGATGCCGTACTTGGAACAATAATTCTTGAACATCTTGCTTCGAAATTGGGGGCCATTATCGCAAATCAAAGTCTTTGGCACCCCGAAGCGGCATATGATGTTCTTCCATAGAAATCGAGTCATTACTGTATGGGTGATTTTGGGGACAGAGGCTGCTTCGACCCATTTGGAAAAATACTCCACGCAGACAATAACGAATTGGTGTTGTCTTGGGGCGAGGGGAAAAGGCCCAACAATGTCGATTCCCCATTGGTCGAAGGGCCACGTGATGTCGACCGGGGTCATTTCCCTCGGATGTTGGTGGGTGAGGTTCGAATGTTTTTGGCAGCTGGGACATTTCTTCACCAGATTGAACGAATCTCGCAGGAGGGTCGGCCAGTAGTAGCCGGCCCGAGAGACCTTCTTAGCGAGTATTCGGCCTCCCGAGTGATTTCCGCAGGATCCGGCGTGCACCTCTTCGAGGACCTCCTTGGCTTGGGAGGGTCTTAGACACCTCTTGGCCGGTTCAATGACGGACCTCTTGTATAGCACGCCCTCTGGGTCGAGTGAATAGCTTGCTGCCCTGGCTATCAATCGACGCCTCTCTGTTCTATTTTCGGGCAAGAAGCGGTCCCTTAGATGCAAGACCAAATCGTCTAACCAACATGGCTCGATGGGGTCGATGCTATGTACCGGCTTTCCCCCTTCCTCGATTGATCTAGCTGTGACTGTGAGGAAGGTAATCGACCTATCCCTTGTTCCTCTGAGTCCATTGGCCACCTTGGAAAGGACATCGGCTCTCTCATTCTCCTCCCTAGGTATCTGCTCAAGGCTAAAGTTGTTGAATTTCGCGGCCCATTCTCTGACCTTCTGCAAATATTTGGCCATCGATTCTTCCCTTGCCTCATAAGAGCCAGCATATTGGCTAGCAACCAACTGCGAATCGGTTAAAGCCGCTAGGCTCTCGATTCCTTGTTCTCTGGCGATTCTCATGCCCGCTAAGAGCGCCTCGTACTCGGCCTCGTTATTCGTGGCGGGGAAGTCTAGGCAGATGGCGAAGTCGAGCTCATCGCCGTCAGCACTTCTCAATGACACTCCCGCACCCCCGCCGGATGAGGTCGACGAACCATCGAGTGACAAAGTCCATCGACAAGTACTTTCTTTGAGAGGGGCCGGAGGTTGCTTTTCGACCAAAAAGTCGGCCAAGACTTGGGCTTGGTATGCTATTCTTGGCTTGTAGGATAAGTCATACTGGCCCAACTCGACAGACCATTTAACAAGTCGACCCGAACTATCTGGTTTAGACAATACCTGCTTGAGAGGTTGATCGGTGAGCACGATAATCTTGTGGGCCTGGAAATACGGCTTCAGTCTTCTGGCCGTGTGCACAAGAGCAAGGGCAAATTTTTCGATTTCCAAATATCGCGTCTCGGCCCCGTGCAGAATTTTGCTAACATAGTAGATTGGCAGGTGCTTCCTCTCCCTTACGGCAACTAAGACCGAGCTGATCACTTCATTCGCCACGGCCATATAGAGGTATAAAGTTTCTCCTTGTTTTGGCTTAGCTAGGAGTGGGGGTGACTCGAGGTATTTTTTCATTGCCTCGAAAGCCCGGTCGCATTCCTCGGTCCACTTGAATTCTTTAACATTCCTCAAGATTTTGAAAAAAGGAAGGTTCTTCTCGGCTGACCTGGAAATGAATCTGTTAAGAGAAATAATTCGTCCAACTAAACATTGTACCTCTCGAATTGTTTTTGGGCTGGACAAGCTGCGGATAGCATTGCTCTTCTCGGGGTTTGCCTCGATCCCTCTCTGGCTAACCAAGTAACCAAGGAATTTTCCTCCCGATACCCCAAAGGTGCACTTATTCGGGTTGAGCTTCAGGTTGTACCGCCTGAGCAGCTCGAACGATCTCCTTAGGTCTTCGAGGTGGTTGCTCGACCGAGTCGACCGCACAATCATGTCGTCAACATACACTTCCATGGTTTTACCAATCTCTTCCTCGAAGATTCGGTTGACCAGCCTCTGGTATGTAGCCCCCGCGTTTTTGAGCCCGAAGGGCATCACTCGGAAGCAGTAAATACCCTTCACCACTATAAAGGCGGTCTTATCTTCGTCCTCGGGTGCCATGAAGATTTGATAGTAGCCTTGAAAGGCATCCATCATACTCATTAGCTCGCACCCCGCAGTCGAGTCGACTAGCTGGTCGATATTTGGGAGAGGATAGGGGTCCTTTGGGCACGCCTTGTTTAGATCTGTAAAGTCGTTGCACATACGCCACTTCCCTCCTGACTTGGCCACCAGAACCACATTACAAAGCCAGTCGACATACGTGGCAGGCGTGATGTACCCAGCGTCCAATAGCTTGTTGACCTCTTCCTCAATTATTTCATTCCTCCTGGCGCTTTGGGTTCGCAACCGCTGCTTGATTGGTTTGAAGGATGGGTCGACATTGAGGTGATGCATGATCACGGAGGGATCGACTCCCACTAAATCGTTGGCACTCCATGCAAAGACATCGGCGTTCTCCTGGAGAAATTGAATTAGGAGTACCTGCTCGTGTTCCTTCCCCGGCTCGGGGAGCCCCACATGGGTGATTTTCTCTCTTTGTCCCGGAAGGAGCTCGACTTCCATTGTTTGAGTGGATGCCTCGAGTCGATTATCCGAGACCTTTTGCTTCTTCTTAGCTTTCTTCGCTTTGCGGATAGGCTCGTCGCCAGGGGCTTCCATGTCTTCTATCTGATCCTCTTCTCCGTCGGGTAAGCCCAAAACGGGGACGATTCGGCGGTCGGGCAACCTCACCTTCTCCATGGAAATTGAGTAACAAGCCCAGGACGCGGGCACATCGCACCTCAATTCGCCTATCCCGGCAGGCGTGGGGAGCTTAATCAATTGATGGTAAGTGGAAATAACTGCCCTGAAGTCGATTAATCCAGGCCTTCCTAGAATGAGGTTATATGCTGAAGGCTGGTCGACTACAAGATATTCCAGTTCGAGAGTCGACCTCTTAGGGAGCGTTCCCATGGAGGTGATCAGTCGGACTCTACCTTTGGGGTATACCTCGGACCCTCCAAACCCTGTTAAAGGGGTTTTGAGAGGCTCCAAATTCAAACTTTTGGCAAGATTCATGCGATTCAGAGTCGAGAGATAAATAATATTTACAGAGCTTCCATTATCAACAAGGGTTTTTGATACAGCATAATTGGCCACGTCGAGCGTAACCACCATCGGACAACTAGGCGTATCGCCTTCCCGTGGTGGCATGCCGACTAGGTCCTTGTTGCTAAAGCTAATGTCCTGATCTGCCCATTCTCTACCCGACTCGATCTCCATCACCTCGTGGGGGCCGTAGTAGTTCCTCTGGGCTTCTCTGCGGGTCCTTTTGCGGGAAGTTTTTGTGTCGCCCCCAGCTGGCCCGCCGGCGATCATGTCGATTCGACCAAGGCAGGGTAGGTTATGGTCATCCCTCTCGGTCGGGGGTTTAGCTTCCCTTCATCGAGGCGGACTACGATCGTCGGCTCGGGTGGCTAACTCGTCCAGCTTTTTAACGAACTCTTGGAGCTCCCCTCCTCTAATCAATCTCTCGATTTCATCCCGCAGGGCGAAGCATTCCGAGGTATTGTGTCCGGACTGTCGATGGAAATGGCAGAACTTCCCCGAATCCCTGTTCTTCTGAGTTTCCTTGATAGCCTTTGGGCTTTTGAACAGTTTTTTGTTGGCAATGTTGTAAATCTCCTCAATCGATCGATTCAATGGCGTATAATGCTTTTTAGAGCTGCTTCCGGAGGTGTGATCGACTCGATTCTTTTGGTCCTTCTTGAACTCACTTCTCGCTGGCCGGATGGCTTCCGGCTTTCGATTCGCGGCCCCTTTTTGTGCTAACTCGACCTCCTCAACCCTCATCCAGGAGGAGGCGATATCTAGTAATTTAGATATCGAGGCGGGATTTTTCCGGACGATGTGCCGAGCACAATCTCGATCTCTTAAAGCGGCGTGGATGGTGGGTATAACCATGTCCATGCTCGGAGATTGAACTTGTACCGCCGCTCGAGAGAATCGAGTGAAAAACTCTCTCAGGGTCTCATCCTCTCTCTGCACAATGTTGTAGAGGTACGTGGCCGGCAGCTTGTCGCCTTTCACAGAGGAGAAATGAGCCACAAAGCGCTCTATCAATTCATCGTATGACTGGATACTTCTCGGAGCCAGCCTTGAGAACCAGTCCTGGGCTGACTCGACGAGAGTGGTGGCAAAAATCTTAGCTCTTACATCAGACGAATGGCCGAACATACTTATCTCAATTTCAAAGCGATCTACATGCCGCTCGGGATCGGACACGCCATTATACGTCGGGAGATTGGTGGGCATCTTGTCCGCGGCCATGGCTGCCAAGATTCTTTCACAAAAGGAAGATCGCACTTCGCGAGAGCTCCGGTACTGATGAGTCGGCCTCCTTCTGGGTGAGGGGGACCGATTGCTGTAGGATATTTCCTCGTCATCATCGACCCGAGAGGGGGTTTTCCCATGTCTGGACCGCTGGGGGGAATCTCCTCTTCGAGGCAAGCGATGTCTCAAATCCTTCCGCCCCACGGGGAGCCCTCGGTTCGACAATCTAGGGGCTTCGGGAGAGGCCCTAGCCCCCAGTCGATCGAATACCTTGGAGTTTCTTGGTCCCTTCTCTCTTTCATGGCGAGGGGGGCTCCTTGATGCCCTCGCATCCCTCGATCCTCGGGCGGTCCTCGGTTCTCCTCCCTTTCCCTTGGTTCTTGTCCTTGCACCCTGAGGTTCTTGGTCGATTGGGCGCTTACCTAGGCGCCGGGCCGATTGTGCCTCTTGGTCGTTAGGTAACACCTCGGTCTGCTGAGGCTCCTGACCTGCCCCTTGCCGCTGGTTTTGACCAGGCGGTGGGGGCATGCCGTAGGGATCTTGTTGGTATACCATGGGGCCGGGCTGATACCCCCAAGGGGGAGGGGGAGGATACCCGTAATGAGCGGGCGGCCCGCAGTAGTATGCGTATTGTCCGGTCGGCGGAATGGCCGGTGTCGCTTGAGGCTTCTCTGGGAAGACTGGGGTTCTACCCTCGGCCGCTGCCGCTACTGCCTCGGCTTGACACTTCTCTAGATAAGCGTCTAAATCAGAAGTTGCGTATACCATCGGCGCAGGGGCGGCCACTATCTCGGCTCTCGGTCGTCTCGAGGTCTGGCTCGGTCCGTCCATCCTGTGTTGGGTTTCCGTGTCGGGGACGTCACCCCCCAAAGTACGATGACTGCGTAATTCCATTTCCTTTCGACTTCTCGTTCGTGTTTCCCACAGACGGCGCCAAAATGATCGTGTCGGACCCGGGTTGATGACGTGGCGGTGTCTTGTACGGATCGACTCGAGTCACTTGAGATTTGTTGGTGGGGCAGAGCTCGATATGGAATTGACCTGGGAAGAGTGACAAACGTAAACTTCGGACCGACAAAGGACGGGAGGGGTGATTCCCTTTGTCGGCACTCCGACGCTCAAGTTAGTGCCGAGTGGCTGAGAGTTTATCGAGTAACTTGTGAGCTTTTAATGTGGTAGTTGTGTGTTAAATGACATTTATGAGAGGGGGTATTTATACCTATTAAGGTAATGATTACCTGTACAGTGCGACTTGCAGGCGCATTTAATGCGCCAACTGCTCCGTACGGTCTTGTCAGGCCTCAATAAATGCTGGAAACGGCGGAGTGGGCCCCGGGGATGGTCGACCTCAGTCCGACCTAGGAACCATACGGTCGATTACTCGCCGACTTGCCTTGGTTACAGTCGATAGTGTTTCGACTATTCATGAAGGTAGTCGGGTCGACACGGTTGACTGGTCAGCTTTTACCCTCTTGAAGGGTTTGCCGTTGAACGCGGCTGACTGGGAGGCTTACGTGGCTCCGTTGACCGGTCTGCCATCCACGTGGCCCGTGGATAGTGGTCCACGTGTCGCCAGCGCGGCTGGACTAGATGGGACCACGTCACCAATAATTTAGGAAAAAGGAAGTGTTTAATTTACCTTGGCATATCACACCTCGTTTGCTAGCGCCAATTATATCCATGTCAATGTCTTCAATATTAAATGGCCTGCTCCAAAATGAGTCACACCAATTATCATTGATATAATCAAAAATAAGATTTAAACTTACCCCTAAGGTTCTCATTATTTTAGGATTGAGTGAGCTTCCACCTATTTAATCGAATCAAACCCATAAGTTCATCTATCATTGGGTTTTCCGGAAATTTCCGCAACTCTTGTTTGCTAGATCCCCTATTTTGCAAGATAATCCGCCACATATTCTCTTCTCTATAGCTATGTGAAATACGAATATTCAATGTTCTAGTAGCATACATGTATGGTGCTATCAACCGTTGGACTTGAAGGCCCCCTACCTGCCCGGCTGCCCCTGTGCAAGGATGTCGATGATCACTTTTACATCTATCTCGACTCAAAGATTTTCACAATCAATTCTTTTTACTTCTCTGACACCCTCAATTACGGCAGCAATCTCCACCTTAATGTTAGTCCCAGACCAATTCCCTTACTAAAAGCCAACAATACCATTCCTTCATGGTTTCGAATGATTGTCAATCCCCGCCGGACAGGGGTTTCCATGAGCCAATCCATTGGTGTTCAGCTTCAACCACATTCCTTGCGGCCTCCCCCACCGGACAATCTGTGGATTTCAATGATAGGTTATTTGACATTAATTGCAACTATTAGTTTTCTAAACAATTCAAAATTTATATTAATTATCTCCTTAAATTATGAAATTACTCACCTTCATTGATTTTTCTTATTTATCTCTCTTTAATTAGCATAATATTTCGTATTGTCTCTCTTCTAATTGTCTCAATAGCCATTTGAGACTTTAAGTAACTCAAATTCTCATTTCCAAATCGATAAGGGGAAAATCGGGAGTTGTGACTGGGCTCCACGTGTCCTCTCCATATAGGAGGGGCTGAGCCAAGTCAGTACTCGTATTCGACCTAGTCGTCATTCCCGTCGATCCAGGACTAGGCTCCCCATAAGGAAAGGCAGCTGTACTCGCCGCGTAGGGTGCGACTCGACCCAAAGAGGTCCTCGACCGCGACCCCTCGAGCCAGGCAAGGGACCGACCCACGCACTACAGTACAAGTGCATTAAATGCTGGTACCACCCACTGCAGACTGCATTAATTGCAGCCGCATCAAGTATGGTGTCAAACATCTCTGCATGGGGTAGGCAAACAGTGCTTTAGCCGTAAAGCATTGTTCCGGCCGTAGATAACCCTCTCTCAGCAGACCAGATCAACACCTTTCTGATGGTGTACTCGCACGAACCAAAGTCTTCTCCTTGCTATATAAACCCCTCACCATCACCCACTGGAGGTAAGCTTTCCTTTACATACTGAGCACTAGTTACCTTCACATTATCGACCAAAACCTTTGTCTGACTTGAGCGTCGGAGTGCCAAAACGGGTTCAACCCCCACATTCTCCCGTTCTGGCCTTTGAGCTCACATTTGTTTCTTCATCTTAGTTCAGGAAAGCATCAGAGTTACCTCACGCAAACAAATATCTTGGGTGATTGGAAATCCAAGTCTGTCGTTCCATACATAACCAGATTTAGACACCATCACAAATCATTTTGATGATTCGTCATTTCTAGATTTCAATATAAGTTTTGGTTCTGTGTAACTCTTTGATCTTTTTATTCTCTGTAACTTTTTGATGTTGGATTCTAATTGATTTATTATTGTGCGTCAGTTCAATGTATCTTTATTTTTTATTTTATCTATTTATGTAGTTTTTTGTAATTCGGTGTAATTATTTGTTAATATTTTATGAATATTCTTTTTTTATTTGTTCATCTTCTTATCATTTAATTTTTTTTTTTTTTTTTTTTTTTTTTTTTTTTTTTTTTTAAACACACACACCCCAAGTGACCAGAGGGCTATCATCTATCATCTTATCATTTAATTTCATGTAGTTTAGTTTTAGGTTTTAATACTGACTATATGTCGGACATATTAGTTTTTGGAGGTCGATAGGGTTGGTCAAAATGGTTAATAAATTTATTTTCTAAAGCAAGGTTTTGAGTTCGAATTACGCTTGAGAGTATGTGTGTTAAAAAAATTAAGTATTTCTACTTTTGTATAATTTTTATTTTATTGGGTTAATTACATTTAGTCTTCGTATTAAATGGAGTAATTAAAAAGTAGTACTCCACCTTTATATTTTTTTCTTCTATTAGGTTAATTAATTACATCTAGTCTTCGTATTAAATGGAGTAATTAAAAGTAATACCCCACATTTAAATATAATTACATTTATACTCTACCTAAAAGATTTTAATTGCACTATCTTTCGACTAATCCTCTTTCTTACATAATTAATATATTTTATGGGGGGACATCCGTAACTAATACATTATTAGTTAGGGTTATGTGTAATTAAAATTTTTTAAATAGGGTGTTATTATAAATTTATCCTGATATGGGTTACCAATTGTGATTAACTTAACTAATTACATGACTAGATGTAATTAACCATAATTATTATATTAAGTTTGATCTGGCTCAAATCTGATCGATTTGACGGGGTCGATCTGGCTGTCAGATATGGGTCAATCAGTCAAGAATTTGTTTGAGTGGGTTCTTTATCGACCTGAAAGCACTAGCAAACGTAAGCTCGAAACCAACTTGGGGGACTTGGGGTTTTACCCAAGGTTGGCACTCCGACGCTCAAATCAGTAATGGAGCTCTTTAGAGAGAGAATAAATACAATTGAATGCGTATTAATGGCTTACCAACTACTGTTCAAAGGGCGAGTATTTATAGCCATGGCCAAATGACACAGTAGTGTGTGTACTGTAGGTGTGCATTAATGGCGTTGCCAGTCGTCGATCTGGATGTCGGACGATGGAACCGACTTGAGGCGGGTCGTTTGTACCTTCTTTCCCCTTTGGGTAAAATCAGGGACTGACGGTCATTAATGAGCCGTAGTACGCCTGTTCCAAGAAATTGGGAGGGTACACGTGTCCCGACAGGAGTGCTTTATAGTATTTGGGTGTCCGGTGACGTATGGTATCGATCTGGAGATCGATATTGCCTTGCGGGATCCTTAATGCTGTGGGTTTCCTCATAGGAGAGGGGCGTCCCGATCTGATGACCTGGGTATTAAAATCGATCAGCTGACCTGACGATCAAGCGATGTGTAAATCGATCTAATGGCCTCACGTAGATCTGATGACCTGCGGACCATACATCGATCTGACGTTTGTCCAGGTTGGCGCAAGGGTCCACGTGGCACCAACCGGGGGCGGCCACGTGGCGTTGTACTATTATGCCATATCAGAGGCCCCCCAAATTACCAGTGTGAATTTTCTCAGTGGTAATTTCATCGATCTGGCATTGGGTAGGGGAACCGTCGTGACTGCTAAAATCGAACCGTCATCTTGATGATGAGGCGCGTCTTTTGAGTTCCTCGATCTGACGCCGCATTTAATACGACGTGACCTTTGAGGGAGGTGGCGTGTCCGGGGTAATAATGGCATCGTTTCGCATTTCGAGACGTTACCTTTTCACCCTCTATAAATAGGGGGTCACCCTCAGCCCTCATTCCACTGTTTTCACATACAAAGCGTCGAACTGCTCCGATCCGCAGCCCTCGCCAACCGGCCTTTTTGAAGCTCGTCCGAACTGTTCCCAAGGTAAATTTCTATTTCTTCCCCCCTTTCTCATGGCGCACAATCAGATCGAAGTACGTGGGGAATCATCGGAGGAGGCTTTCACGCCGTCTCCTGAATGGGAGATCGCGCAAAGTGTGCCTTCACTTCCAGAGGCTAGTTTTGAGTCACTCATGGGATCCGGTAGTACGGCCAATCGCGGGGGACCCGCGTCGACCTCGAGAGGGAGAGGATAGTTGAGATTGGTGGATGAGCCCGAGGTTCCGCAGATCGATGAAGAGGGGGAGATCGAAGAACCTGTGGCGAACCCTCCAGTGGCGGAGCAACCGCGTCACATCTACTGCAGTTTGACCCATGTAACCCAAAGGTCATCGAAGATAACCGAATCCGAGTTCGCGGACGCGAGGAGGAAACTGGCGTTGGACTTGCCATATGTCGTTCGAATGCCGCTGGAGGGGGAAACAGTTGGGAGCCCACAGAGGCCGAGGTCGATTGGGGTCTACTATCACTCAGTTAAGTACGGATTTAGGCTCCCGTTACCTCCGATCGTTTCTGACTTCTTAGTTCGATTCAACATGTGTCCGGCTCAGTTGACTCCGAACTCGTTCTCCTTTATTCACTGCATGATGATCATCGTGAAGAGCCTGGGGTTCGCGCCGGAGATCGAAGATATCGGGGAGTTCTTTACACTAAATAGTGCCGCTAAGTCGGGCCCTGGGTATTTCAATCTTCAATCAAAACCTCACAGGAAGATGGTATCTATCCCGTCGACGTCGTATGGGGTAGATTGGAAATCTAAGTTCTTTTTCGTCGATCTCCCGATCTCCCCTTCATTTCGATCTACATGGGGCTCAGATGATCCGAAGCGCCTTCCCACTAGATCGACCTCGTGGCTCCACAAGAACTTCGATTTGCTTCCCCGTTTGGGCTTGCTTGACCATACCAACCTGACGAGGACGGGGAATCTGGTCGAAGCGGGCATAATTATGGGGCACCGACGGAGGAACTTCCGCCTTGGTATGCTCCTACTTCGACCGGATCCCCTCTCGATCAGGGTTCCTTCTTTTCTCTTTATTATTTTTTGAATTTTTCTCTCTTTGTGTCGATCTGATCCTTGACTTCCTTCGATCTGCAGATCTTCGAGTTTTAATTATGTCTAGAGCCGCAAAAATGAGGGCTAGAAGCCAGAGGGAGGCCTCAGCTGCTGAGATGCAGCCCGTGATCGATGCGGCCCGCTCGATACTCAACGCCCTCCCGGAGGCGCAACAGGCCCATCAAGAGAGGTTCAGGAAAGAGTTGCATGATGAAGGGGCCCCCCAGATCGACCAGCAGGCTGCGGTACCACCCGCTCGGGGACAAGAGTTCGTCGATCTGTCTGGGACTTCAAGGGGTCAGGTCGATGACGACCTCGAGCAAGTAATAAATTTAGACCACTTAGAATTACATTTTGATGAAGACATTGATCCTTATGCCCAGTTTGTCCAGGCAAGGCATGGCGTGGGAAAGAGGCCTTTCAGGGAAACCGCTCACGTAATGGAGGATTCCGAGGATTCGAACGAAGAATCCCAGCTTTTGGATTTCCCCAGGACCCCACTTCCGCAATGGCCGGCCGGACTCGAGCTGGAAAGACCGGACGGATCGAAGCGTGCCTTGGCTTTTGGAACTCCGGACATCGATCTGATCTCCGCTTTGTTTAACACCGGCTGCATAATTGATGAACAGAGGAAGCTGTCCAGGTCGAGGTCGGCGGATCAAAAGAGGGCCAAAGCCGCTCGAGGAATCTTTTGTGTGAGTATCATTTCATTTTTTTTTTGTAACATTTTGTGTCGATCGAATTCGGTGATGATCGATCTGTACTCTGTCGTTCGATCTGCTTCTTGCTGATCGATCCCTTTGTTTCTGATTGATCTGCATATGGCTCTTCAGGACGTCCTCCCTGTGTTGGTGAACTCGATCCAAGAGGCGGAAGTCTTTAAAGCCGGAAAACAGAGGTACAAGGAGAAGTACCAGAGCGCTAAGGCACGGCTCGCTTCGATGGACCCCCAAATTATCCACCAGCTCGAAGAAGACCTCCGTAATGCTAGGGAGGAGAAAAGGGCCAGGGTCGACGAGAGGAACTCGATGGAGACCCAAATGAAGAGCGCTCAGGAGGCTTTGGCAAATGCTGAGAAGCAACACGGGGAGGCTATTGCTGCACTAAGGGTGGAGTTCGCTGGCGAGCTCGAGAGCGCCAAGATTGCTGCCAAGGAGGAGGGCAGACTGGAGACCTTCGACCTCGCCAAGGCCAAGATCGATAAGGCTGCCGATGATCTGAGGAAGTGCAAGGTCCAGATCGAATGGTATGCAGTTCGAGAATTCATGGAGGGCCCTGGGTTCGAAGAGGCCAGTCTGATCGTGGGAGAGAACGATCTGACGGAGGGGTTTCAAATCGCCATTAACCAGCTCAAGGCTCAGGACATTTTCCCTCCGAATTTCGACTTTGAATCGATCGGACCTATGCTCCCCGATCCGGGTGCCGTTGATCAAACTGAAGAAGAGGGGTCGGTTCACATCGACTGGGCGACCTACAAGTATGGGCACGCCATTGAGATGGCTCAGGCTAAGAAGACCAAGTCCCAGGTGACGTGCGAGCTGCCTCAACCGGTCGAGGTCGAGCACTTCCTTCCCAGCGCCTGTGAGTTCGAGAGAGCCAGACATCGATCTGCCCAAGAATCTACTTCAACCCGGGTCGAGATCGACTGATTCATTCGTTTACTACTCTCAGAACTCTCAATTTGACCTGCTAGCCGGTCTGTGGCTAGATGAATACTTGGAATTTGTTTCTGCTTATTTTTAAATATTTTCCCATCGAGCCACGTCGCGTGGTGAGCTCGATGCGCTAGGTATAATCGATCCTTGTTAATTTTTTGAGATCGATTTTCGCATGAATGAATTATGTTTCTCATACTTGTGTTTTCTTTTACTTTGCAAGTTGAACATTAATTCGATCTGGCATGCGCGTGGTTTATCGATCTAGGTTTTGCTTACCCCTTAGCTTAGATTTTTATCGCTTTCGGATCGATAGGTTCACGGAGCTATTCGATCTCTTTTGGATGTCGATCTAGCTTCGTTGGGCGTTCGCATTTTTCCTTAGTCGTTTTTCCATTCGCTGCATTCTCGTCGGATCGATAGCGATCTCTGAGACGCGCTAATCTCTGGACCTCTTTGGATCTAACTCTATCTCCTCGGGTTTCTGAATAAACTTTTCGAAAATCATCGATCTCTAGATCTCTTTGGATCTAAGTTGATCTCATTGGATCTTAGGATCCACCTTTTCGAAGATCATTAGTCTCTGGATCTAAAACGATCTTCTTGGATCTCTGGATCATTAATTTTTGAAAACCATTAATCTCTGGACCTCTTTGGATCTAAAACGATCTCCTTGGATCTCTGGATTATTAATTTTTGAAAACCATTAATCTCTGGACCTCTTTGGATCTAAAACGATCTCCTTGGATCTCCGGATTATTAATTTTTTGAAACCCATTAATCTCAGGATCTCTTTGGATCTAAAACGATCTCCTTGGATCTCTGGATTATTAATTTTTGAAAACCATTAATCTCTGGACCTCTTGGGATCTAAAACAATCTCCTTGGATCTCCGAATTATTAAGGTTCGTTAGGATTTTTTAGGATCTCTTTGGGTCTTAAAAACGACCTCACTGGATCTCGATCTCTAACAAGGGTTTAAGATCACTCAATACGTTAGGATTTTTAGGATCTCGTTGGGTCTGAAAACGACCTCATTGGATCTCGATCTCTAACAATGATTTAAAATCACCCAATACGTTAAGATTTTTAGGATCTCATTGGGTCTGAAAACGACCTCATCTCGATCTCTAACGATTGGATGTGGGGGGAGGGGTTCGCTCCCCCATTGACTCATGACCGTAGGTCGAATGAGAGCTTACCCGAGGGGATAGTAACCTGGTACAGGATTACGTATGGACTCCAATCGGATGTCGTTCCCAAACATTATTAATTTACTGAATAGAGATCGATTCTCAGGCGAATTCGACCGCTTTAACCGTTACAACTTGAAATAATTTGAAAGCTAAGTGTAAAATTTCTTCAAGTTGTGCGCATTCCACGGTCTGGGTAATGGCTCCCTGGCCATGTCTTCGAGCCGGTAGGCCATGTTTTTCCCGATCTCCGTGACGCGATAGGGTCCTTCCCAGTTAGGCTCAAGTTTTCCGACATGCTGCAAGACTTCGACCTTTTTTAACACTAGGTCGCCATTCTAAAACGATCTGGGCTTCACGTGTTTGTTGTATGATCGAGCCGCCGCTGCCTTGTACTGTTTGAGCTTCTTATAGGCGTGTTCCCTGCTTTCTTCAATCACATCTAGATCTTCGGCTCTGGTCTCCGTATTCCGGTCGAGCTGGTATTGTGATACACGATCGGTTTCGTGTAACAGCTCCGATGGGATGACTGCTTCGGATCCGTAAACCAGAGAGTATGGTGTTTGTCCCGTGGCTGTCCGCGGGGTAGTTCGATATGCCCATAGTACGCCGTCGAGCTCGTCCGCCCATGCCCCCAGTTTGGCATCAAGGCGGGTCTTGAGATTTTGGATAATGATTCGGTTGGTGACTTCAGCTTGGCCATTTGCTTGCGGATGACCAACTGTAGTGAATCTGAGGTCGATCCCGAGGTCTCGACAATAGCTCTTGGTATTCTCAGATCGAAATTGAGGGCCATTGTCACAGATGAGTACCCTCGGAACCCCAAAACGGCAGATTATATTCTTCCAGAGGAAATTTCTTATCACTGCATCAGTAATTTTGGGGACTGCCTCGGCCTCAACCCACTTTGAGAAGTACTTGACGCATACTATGGCAAACTTTTTCTGTCTGGGTGCCAAGGGGAAGGGACCGATGATGTCGATCCCCCATTGGTCGAAGGGCCAGCACACATCGATCGGTATCATGGACGCAGGGTGAGTGTGGATTAGGTTGCCGTGTTTTTGGCACTTGGGGCATTTCCTAGAGTGGATCTTCGCATCCCACACCATAGTCGGCCAAATATACCCACTCCTTAAGATCTTTCGAGCCAGAGCTCGACCTCCGGAATGGTTTCCGCAACATCCCTCATGGACTTCTTCCAGGACATCTTGGGCTTGGCTAGGTCGTAGGCACCTTAGCGGGGGACCGGTGAAGGATTTTTTGAACAACCTGCCTTCATGATCCATCATATAGAGCAGAGATCGATATTTTATTCTCCTGGCCTCAGTTCGATTTTGGGGCAAAAGCCCGTCTTTGAGGTAAGCGATTAGATCGTCCATCCAACAAGATTCCGTCGGATCGATGGTGGCGATCTCGACCTTTCCTTCATCGATCGCACGGCCCCCCGAGACCATGAACGAGATGGTCACATCCTTTGTTCCCTGGAATCCGTTGGCCAACTTCGATAGGGCATCAACTCGACCGTTCTCTTCGCGGGGGACCTGTTCGATTTTGAACTCTTTCAGCTTCGAGGTCAGCTCTTTCACCATTTTGAGATACGCTGCCATGGACTCTTCCCGAGCTTCGTACGTGCCATTGACTTGGCCGGCGACGAGCTGGGAGTCAGTTACAACGGCTAACCTGTCGATCTGGTTCTCCGAGGCATACCTCAATCCCGCCACAAGTGCTTCGTACTCGGCTTCATTGTTTGTTGCTTTAAAATCGAGTTTAATGGCGAAATCGAGCTGTAGTCCGTCTGCGTTTATAAGGGAGATGCCCACTCCCCCTCCTTGAGAGGTCGATGAGTCATCCGTGTACATGGTCCAGCTAGGCGAGGTACGGACGATCTCCATCGAGCTGGTGTTCTTTTCGACTAGAAAGTCAGCCAGAACTTGAGCTTGATGGGCGGCCCGGGGTTGGTAGGTGATGTCATGCTGACTCAACTCGACCGTCCATTTCATCATTCGACCCGATACATCGGGTTTGGATAACACCTGCCTGAGCGGTTGATCTGTTAGGACAACTATGGGGTGGGCCTGGAAGTACGGACGTAGCTTCCGTGCTGCGTGCGTGAGAGTGAACACGAATTTCTCGATCTCGAGATAATTCCGTTCCGCACCGTGCAGGATCTTGCTCAAGTAGTAGATCGGTAGGTGTTTTCGATCTCGAATGGCGACCAAGACTGAGCTGAAGGTCTCGTTAGAAAGGGACAGGTAGAGGTACAAGGTCTCTCCCTCATTTGGCTTGGCCAGCAATGGGGGAGAGGCCAAGTACTTTTTCAATTGATCTAACGCTCGATCGCATTCTTCGTTCCATTCGAACTTCTTGAGATTCCGCAATACTTTGAAAAAATGGGAGGTTTCGTTCTAACGATCGTGATATGAACCGGTTGAGGGAGATTATCCGTCCTACGAGTGATTGGACCTGGTTGATGCACCGAGGTCGTGGTATGATCTGGATAGCTTTGATCTTGGTGGGATTGGCCTCGATGCCCCGCTGGCTCACCATATACCTCAAGAACTTCCCTCCTTCGACCCCAAACGTGCACTTGTCAGGGTTGAGCTTCATCCCATATTGCCGTAAGATCTCGAACGATCTGCGCAGATGATCTAGATGATGGTACGTCCATCGGCTCTTCACGATCATGTCGTCGACGTAGACCTCCATGGTCTTCCCGATCTCTTCCTTAAACATCAGGTTGACTAACCTTTGGTACGTAGCTCCCGCGTTCTTTAGCCCGAAGGGCATGACCTTGAAGCAGTATATTCCCTTTACCACGATGAAGGCAGTATGCTTCCGATCTTCGGGGGCCATAGAGATCTGGTAATATCCTTGGAAGGCATCCATCATGCTGAGCATCTCGCATCCAGCTGTCGAGTCGACGAGCTGGTCGATGCGGGGCAACGGATACGGGTCCTTCGGGCATGCCTTGTTGAGGTCGGTGAAGTCGTTGCACATTCTCCACTTCCCGCCCATTTTTTGCACGAGGACTACGTTGCACAACCAGTCAACGTATTGAGCTGGAGTAACGTACCCAGCGTCGAGGAGTTTATTGACCTCAGCCTCGATTATATCATTCCTTGCCCGGCTTTGCGGTCTCAACTTTTGTTTGATCGGCTTGACCGACGGATCGATCCCGAGCCGGTGGCAGATCACCTTCGGATCGACGCCAATCAGATCTTTGGCTGCCCAAGCGAAAATATCCGAGTTGTCTCTCAGGAATTCTATCATCATGACCTCATGTTGGGGGTGTATGTTCGCCCCTATCTTGGTGGTTTTATTGCTGTCTCCAGGGATCAGGGCAATTTCTTTTAGCTCTTCCGAGGGCTCGAGCCGCTCGCTGGCCTTTCTTTTTCGAGCTGCTGGGGATCTCTCCGCCTCGCTCTCCTTCGTGGGTAGCTCGATCTCTCCGTCGGCATAGGTCTGGAGGTCGAGTTCTTCCTCCACCTCTTTTTCGGATGGCTTTTTGAGGACGATGGCGTAACAAGCCCAACTGTCCATGACATCGCAAGTCACCTCTCCGACCCCGTTCGGGGTGGGCATTTTCAGCTTTTGATGGTACGTTGAAATGATTGCTTTGAACTGAATAAGGCCAGGTCGGCCGAAGATCATGTTATACGCTAGGGGCATATTGACGATGACGTACTCGACCTCCTAGGTCACCCTCTTGGGGGATGTTCCCATCGAGGTGAGGAGTCGGATGCGCCCTAACGGTATAACTTCCGATCCACCGAACCCGGAAAGTGGTGTTCGGATCGGATCAAGATTTAGGTTATGCAATTTCATTTTTACAAGAGTCGAGTAAGGGATAATGTTCGAGCTGCTTCCATTATCAACTAGGCATTTGGTTACATCATAGTTAGCCACGCCCAAGGTCACCACCATCGGACAACTAGGCGTGTCGCCTTCCCGATGGGGGCCAGGGCGGCTATCACTCTCACTAAAGCTAACCTCTTGCCTCTCCCACTCTCTACCCTGATCGATCTGGAAGACCTCTTCGTGGGGACCGTTGAACTCTCGAGCTGCTCGCCTGACGTTCCTCTTTCGAGCTGCATAGGAGTCACCGCCCTCATACCCCCCAGCTATCATATAGATCTTGCCATGAGTAGGGGGATTGTCTTCAGCTCTTTCCAGCGGCTGCTTCCCAGATCGCTTCGGGGGAGACCTCGACCTGGAGCGGTTACGGTCGTTGGGTCGTCCCGCCCTCTCCGAGTAGTGGTCGATCTTTCGAACAAAATCCTTCAAGTGCCCTCCTTGTACGAGTCTTTCGATCTCGTCGCGGAGGGCGTTGCATTCCGCGGTGGTGTGGCCCCATTGCTGATGGTAGCTGCAGAATTTTCCCGATTTCTCAGCCTTCGGGCCCTCTCGGATGGGCTTCGGTTTTTTCAAAAGGCTTTGGTCCATGACTACGTAGATCTGGTCTATGGACTTGGTCAACGGGACGTAGTTTCGTCGGTCGACCTGGGTCGATGGGTCGACTTTCCCCTTGATCTTCTTTTGCTCGCTCCCTTTCCGGTGTTGGGGCAAGCTGGACCCAATGACCTGCCTCTCTGATCGGGGCGGAGGTCCATGCGCGAGGGCGATCTCCTCAACGCGCATGAATCCGTGGGCGATATCTTGTATTTCCGTCAGGTTGCGGGGGCCGGCCCTGACGATCTCATCGGCCCAGAGGCGGTTGCAAAGGGCTCGATGGACTACGGAAAGCAAGGTGTCCATCGTCGGGTTCTCGACCCGAACCACTTCCCTCGAAAAGCGAGTCATGAAATCTCGCAGGGACTCGCCCTCCTTTTGGTATATGCTATTGAGATAGGAGGGTGGTAGCTTTTCCCCGGACATCGAGGAGAAGTGCGCCGTGAATCGATCTACAAACCGGTTGTAGGTCGATATGCACCGAGACGGCAGGCGGATAAACCAATCTTGCACGGGACCCGTCAAAGTGGTGACGAAGAGCTTGGCCCAGATCTGCTGCGGGTGGGAGTGTAGCAGCATCCGGTTCTCGAAGGCCGTCACATGTTTTTCGGGATCTGTGGTCCCGTTGTACATGGGCAGGCCGGTCGGAATTCGATCTCCGTCACAGGTCGTGCGGAGAATGTCCTCGCAAAAGGGGAAAGCTTCCTCCCTGTCGCTGCGGTAACGGAGAGGGCGTCGGTTCAGCCCGTCTCGGAGGTCGACCTGCCTCTGGGTGACGTGGGAGCCACGGTCACCCAGGCGGTCTTGGACCCGTCTCCGCGGTGGATCTACACCTTGGACCTGCTCTCTCCCAGCGCGAGCGGCGGTGATCCTGGCGGCTTCCTCCCTAGAGGATCGAGCTGGGATCCGAGCTCGGAGATCGTCGAATTCTTCATTGTCCCCGTCGACCACGCGTTTGCCGCGGTGGTTACGGCTGGGATGGTCGGAGTCCCCGTGGCCTTCGCGGGGAACTTCTTTGCTCGCTGCGGGGGGTGGCGGCGGCGGAGGGAATTCTTGGACCTGCCCAGCTCCGATCTAAGGACTAAGGCCCCAGATGATTTGAGCCGGTCGCCCATCTAGTGGCTGGAACACATAGAGAACCGGGTTCCCGTATGCTTGGATGGTGGGGGCCAACGTGTTGCCCACCACGGGGCTAGGTATGGTGGTGGCTGGGCTGGCCCTTGGGAGCTCGGGGAGCCTGGGTTCGCGGCCCTCCGTCTGGGCTCGCTCGAGCTCGATCCGCCACTGATCGAGGAAGGCGTCTAGGTCCGCCTGGGTGACCGTGATCCGGGGAGCCGCGTCCGGCTGAGGAATGGAAGCGTTGGCGCTGGGTCCGATTGGAGGAGCAGTGGAGGTGTTGCCAAGCGGCGCGTTGTGATCATGCCTGCCTTTGGCTACTTCCTCCATGTCCTCTTCTCGGTAGGTGTTCCTCGTGTTAACCATGGTGTTGAAAAGAGGATGGAAGGGGCTTTTTTTTTTCTAGGTCGATGTGAAAAAGTTTCCCACAGACGGCGCCAAACTGATCTGGCTCAAATCTGGTCGATCTGACGTGGTCGATCTGGCTGTCAGATATGGGTCAATCAGTCAAGAATTTGTTTGAGTGGGTTCTTTATCGACCTGAAAGCACTAGCAAACGTGAGCGCGAAACCAACTTGGGGGACTTGGGGTTTTACCCAAGGTTGGCACTCCGACGCTCAAGTCAGTAATGGAGCTCTTTAGAGAGAGAATAAATGCAATTGAATGCGTATTAAAGGCTTACCAACTACTGTTCAAAGGGCGAGTATTTATAGCCATGGCCAAATGACACAGTAGTGTGTGTACTGTAGGTGTGCATTAATGGCGTTGCCAGTCGTCGATCTGGATGTCGGACGATGGAACCGGCTTGAGGCGGGTCGTTTGTACCTTCTTTCCCCTTTGGGTAAAATCAGGGATTGACGGTCATTCATGAGCCGTAGTACGCCTGTTCCAGGGAATGGGGAGGGTACACGTGTCCAGACAGGAGTGCTTTACAGTATTCGGGTGTCCGGTGACGTATGGTATCGATCTGGAGATCGATATTGCCTTCTGGGATCCTTAATGCTGTGGGTTTCCTCATAGGAGAGGGGCGTCCCGATCTGATGACCTGGGTATTAAAATCGATCAGTTGACCTGACGACCAAGCGATGTGTAAATCGATCTAATGGCCTCACGTAGATCTGATGACCTGCGGACCATACATCGATCTGACGTTTGTCCAGGTTGGCGCAAGGGACCACATGGCACCAACCGGGGGCGGCCACGTGGCCTTGTACTATTATGCCATATCAAAGTTATTAATGTTATATGTAAAACATTTGATTATATTTAATAATGACATCTTGTTATTTCTTGAATACTTTATTTTTATTTTTATTTTTTTTGTGAAAAGGAAAATCATGTTTTATTTACCATCTAAATTTGTACATATTTGTAATGATGCCAGAAACCACTCTTGTGCACATAAATTTTGAGTTTTTAGATATTAATATTGGATTGAATATTGAGAATAAAGTTGTTGAACTGTATTTATATGGGAAAGATGACCATACGTTATTCAATATTCCCCAAATTCTTTACCCATAAAATAAAATAAGAAAAATAGTATATCAACTCCCCAAAATTACATTATTTTATAAGTTGTCCCGAAAATTGAAATAGAAAATAAAAAATAAAGGGAGCATCTCATTCTTCAATTTATCATTTCTATAATTTAATCTCTGTGATTGTTTAAGGTCAAAAAACCACAAGAATTAAATATAGGATAAAACTATGGTTTCAGGAATTAAATTTCCATTTGTCATGATTTTCTAATGGGCTAAATTTCTATTAGTGTTTTCGTTTAAATTTTGTTGCGTAGTACTATGAGTCGGCTTGCCATTAGCCGTATGAATTTCATATCTTTTAAAGATGATAATGTCCTCATATTAATTTTGATAAGATTTGGCATACTCGATTATTTAATACTTATCATTTCAAAAAGTTTTAGTTGTCCCAACTCCCAATTATTCAACAAGGACTGGTTTAAAAAACTTTGATGATATAGATTCTTTCAATCCATCGATTTTGATTACAAATTTAAACAAATTAAAAAAAATTAAGAACATTTAAATCTCCAAATAGACACTAATGAAGGGGGATATTTGTTATCCACTATAAATTAACAGGGATGAAAATATAAAATTCTAAACAAAAAAAAAAAAAAGAAATTCATTTGCAAATATTCCTAATTATAATAAGGAGTCTGGATATAATACTGGATGACTTGATTTTCGGAGGACCACTTTGTGAAAGGGAAATAATTTTGGTCCAAATAGTCAATAATTTGTGCTATCATGTTCTTTTTCTTTCTCTCTTTTGGATTCGTCTTTTCATTTGTTTTATATTATGTCCCTGAAGAGTTCTATTTCGTTCTCTTTTCTGGACAAAGAAAAACTTGAAAGGAAAAAATATATGACAGACCTTAAATATTTTTAAGATCACTTTCTTGTTGATAAAATTAATGAATTTCTTTTATACATATAAAGGAATATATGTCAATATATTTTAAAGAATTTCATAAATATTTTTAAGAAAATAATTAAACATTTTAAACTATCACCACATTAATATTTTTCAAATTAATTATGATGAGTCGGTCATAATATATAATCGATTGGAGAGAATAAGTATAGAATAATGTCATACCCTTTAAAATGTCTATAATTTATCAAATGAACAATTTAATTTATTATAATTGATGATGTATCTATAATTCTTCGAACAAACTATTTATTGTAGTCTACTAGGTAAGTCCCACTCTTTAAATAACAAAGGAATTGCAAAGAATTAGTTTGTAAATAACATGTGTGTACCGAAATTAAATCAAACTCATGACCTTTAAGTCAAAGGAATCATATATATGCATTAGGTCACCTTATCATTTGTTTAAGGGGAAAATTGCAAAACTGGTATACCATCTCCCCCATTTTAGCCGATCTGGTACACTAGAATTCCGGTGAGCAAAGTAACCCCATAAGTCCCAAATATTAGCAAAACCATGCCAATTTTCAACTGACAGTGCAAACAGTTGCCGGAAAACCACTCTGGTATTTCCACGTCATTAATATCTCCTACTTGGCAGAAATATGCTGGCCACTTCATTTTTCAATGATTATGTGGCTTTTTATAAGGTTAATGACATGGATGAGCTGAGTTGGCATATTGTAGCGGGAAAATTCCCACCAAAAGCAGTGAGCCTAATAATTATCTTTTATAAAATATTCCTTTAATACATTAGAAGAAGAAATTGTGAAATATGTATTTATTGTTCCACCTCTTCCCCCAATTGAAACGCCATAAACCCTAGTTTGCCCAACAAAACAGATTTGAACCTGTAACAAAGTGCCAAGCTTAAATTTCTTCCCTCTCATCTTGTTTTAGCTCGACATGGTGCGTAGCGGTTCTTCTTCAACCTCCAATTGCGAACACGAAGGTAGATTCGAAGACCCATCGCAGATGGTTTGCCTTTGTGGTAGGCGTGTTGTTTTGAGGACCTCTTGGAAGCCTAACAATCCGGGGCGGCGATTTTTCTCCTGTGTTTCCATGGTAATCTGCTCTCAAAATTCATAAGTGAAGGCTCTAACTTGTACTTCATCATGGGCTAATTGGTAAATTTTTATTAAATTTTTTTTTTGTAACTTCATTTGCAGAGATGCAAATACTTTGAATGGCTTGATGGAGAGATCTGTGACAGGTCGAAAGTTGTAATTCCAGGACTTCTTAGTAAAATAAACAGGCTTGAAGCTCAACTTGAGTTAATGGAGACCAATGCGAATCAAGATGTCACTCCTGAACCTAATCTTGAGCTAATAGAATATATGGAGAAAAACAAATTGCTGCAGATTGAACTCGAGGGAAAGCTCCAAGAGTTGAGGAGGTTGAAGTTGTTGCTGCAATGCATCTTGTTTTGTATTACATTACTGTTGTTATTTGTTTTCATGTAAGACATGTTATGGGAAAGCTGTACTGTTATTTCTGTAAGGGTAATGTAGTTTTTGTCAGTGTAATGTAACTTGTTTACCTCAAATCTATTTAACATCTGATTAGTTGGACATGCATGCCCTGATCCATATAACTTTACCATTTAGTAATAACAACATTTATAATATAGCAGATTTGCCTGAATTACCAAAAGATAAGGGTCCTAAAATGATCCACATTACATAGCCTACTAGCTTAATTGCTGGAGCATTCATGGAATGAAATTCAAAAAGCTGCAGCACCTACCAGCTAAATATTCCGAGTTTGATCAATGTTTGAACCCATTAACAACCAATACAAAAGGACAAAAGGAACCAAATGAACAAGATGAAGAAGAAACACCATTTAACATGGTCCAGCTTGTTTCCCACTGCCAGCAAGGCTTAGATATTTCTTCCCACCTTTAACAACTATTGTTTTGTCCACCATAGGACTGGTCACGCTTTGCTGTGACAGTTGAACACCTTCATCAACCAATGTTGGTGGCACTCGCAACTTCACCCTTCTGAGACCTAGTGTCCTCTGTTTCCTCTTGGCCACATATTTCCTCTCAATACTTACAATCTCTTTCACAATCAAACTGGCCTTTGAGTGTCTTGTGTGCATTTCTGGATTTCCCATTTGCAACTGCTCATACATGGTCGGTCCTGAGTTTGTGGGAGCTACTGGGGAAATATAGTCAGGCCTGTCATCACTACCAAGTTCTTCTTCTGTAACTTCTTGCTCAATTTCTGGTTGTGGTGGCAGAATGTTCTGCATATTTACAATATACGAGAGTTAAACAACCTTCAACTACCAAGTTGTGTAACATGGGATGATGGGTAATACCTGTGGTGCAGATCCATCGACTTCAGCATCAATTACCACACTGTCATGTATGACATTAGAACTCTGTCCAACATCCCTTGGTGGTCCTTGATCAGCATGAACATCATTCTCAACCTGGTCATCAGTTGCCATTGAACTCTCACCAACCTCCTGGAAAACAATGGATAACCAGTCAATAGCACTAACAATTGCTAAGATATGAAATATGGAATTAACACATAATACATAGTGAAATGAGTAGGTAACTCACTGCAAATGCCCTCCTTTTCAGCCTCTCCAACTTGTCTTTTGCACTTTGAGGCAGTTTATCACAAAACAGGGCATTGTGTCCTGGATCACCACAATGGCCACAATGGATCGTGGTCTGGAATCTCCTCAACTTCCTGATCACAGGACCCATCTTCTTGGATTTTCCTTTGTTTTGAGGCTCATCTGCTCCCCTTCTTCGAAGCCTAGATGGCCTACCTGCTTTTCTTCCAAATTTGGGTGGTAGAGGAGGAATAAACACAGTCTTATCCCATACATTTTGGCCACTAATTGGCACAATGATGCCACTGTAGGCTGCCTTGTATGTGCTTACATGGTAGTATGTATGAACAAAATCCAGACCATCAAATTTTTCCTTGTTCATAGCACTCAGAGAATGCTTGCATGGTATACCTGTCAGCTGCCACTGCCTGCAGCTATAAGTCCTTTCACTCAAATCCACTGCATGCTGACCTCCATCAACACATGACACTTGGAAATGTACTCTAGATGCCTTAATTGGTCTGCAACCACCAACCTTTTTCCCTTCAGTTTCAACAATTTTTGCAATAGTTGGACAAACCAAACCTGCAGAGAGTTAGATTTCAGCAATTTACTAGAAAATAAAATAAGTAAATCTTAAACTTTAACTATACCTTCCCAAGTGTCTGCAGTTTCTCTACACAAGTGCCACAACTTCATGAGATACTCTCTGATCCACTCCAACATGGTTAAGATTGGTTTGACCCTTGCATCAAGTATACAACTGTTGAAAGATTCACATGAGTTGTTGAGAATCTGGTCGCACTTGCTTCTTACCATAAAATGACTTTTGGACCACTCCCGTGGGTGCTTATCTTTCAACCAGTCAGCTGCTCCTGGAAATTTATCCTTCAGAGACCTCATCACATCTGTGTATTCACTGACAGTTGTGGAGTTAGATGCTTTCCATACAAGATTAGTCAAAGTTGTTCCTTTGTGCCCTGCAGAGTGCATGTTTACCACCAAATGCCTCACATAAAATCTCACTTCTGCAGCAGGCAAAACCTCTGGTAGTGCATGTATCAGTCCCTTCTGCTTGTCAGAAATGAAGGTAAAATCCTTCCCATTCCCCAAATCTAAGTCAGCTTTCAACACACTAAAAAACCAGGACCAATTGTCTTTATTTTCAGAGGAAACTACACAGTAGCATATGGGAAAGTTACCATTGTCTGGATCAACTCCTACTGCTGTCAGCAAAATACCAGAGTGTGGGCCTTTAAGGTGGCAACCATCCACACCAATGATAGGTCTACAATGCTTGAAACCATCCTTCATGGCTTTAAAACAAACATAAAACTTGGAAAATCTCTGCTCACCATCTATTTCCTCAGTCCCTGCAATCATAATGCTTAAAATAAGGTACAATACCAAATGAAGACAATGTTACAGAAACAATTAAAACATAAATGTATTACCTAAGATGACTGTTGAACCTGGGTTTGATCTTCTGAGTTCATTTGCATAATCCCACAGTTTGGTATATTGCAAGTCAGGATCACCTTGGATCAGATTAAGTGCAGCTTGTTTGGCTCTGTAAGCCTGGTCTCTGGACACATTGACATTCAACTTTTTCTCCACGTCTGCCCTAAATCCTTTCACACACCTCTTTGGATCAGTTTTGAACCATGATACATACCTCTCAGCCAACCACTGCGTTTTCACATTCTTTACATACCATCCCTCAGGACAAGTATGTTCTAGACATATTTCTCTTATAACAAAGGCATCTTTGTTCTCAGGCGTTGTATTCAGGGCTTTGACTGCATTTATCTTAAATGGACACCCACTTCCACTTTCAGAACACCTCACATAAACCCTTCTGCTGTCTGATCTTCTAAATGGAAGTGTTCTTCTAGTTTTCACAGCATAAGAATTAACACTTTTCTTGAACAGATCATTTGTAACAAAGGTCAGCCCCAAATCAAACTCTGGATCAAAAACATTCTCCTCATTAAATTGATGCAGAGATTCGACAACTCCCTCCTCATCAGACACCCTGCTCAAATCCAGATAATCATCATTAACCACATCTTCAGCATAATCACCCAAAGAATCTGCACTTTCCTCACTGCCATCACTTTGGTCATCACCTACTTCGGCACTTGTAACAACACAATCATCATACAACTTATCATCATCACTTCCAATTCCAGCATCCACTTCTGGAAGTGTGTAATCATCATCATCACTACAATCAGTATCAGGAACCACCTCCTCAAAGTTAAGCCACTGACCATTTTGTTCATCCCTTGCAACTGTATGTGGAGGTTCAACATCTTCCTCAATTATGTTGTCAAACAAAGAATCATCTTCATCTAAGTCCTGTTCACTCTCAAGCATCCAATCCACATCCTCTGAATCTTCATTTGAAGTTTCTACAAAAGCTTCATTGTCAGAGATTGCTCTTGATGTTGGAAAACAGGAATCAGAAAGCAGCGGAATTTAAAATTTTTTCCCAACAAAAGGACCTTGAACTCGCAATCGTGTAACCAAATTCGTAGGGATAGAAAACTTACTTTTCTTTTGTTCTTTCTTGAAGCGTTTCAAGCCACCCAAGAACGCTCTTCTCGCGGCTTGATCCCCTCTCCTTGGTAAAGCTCGAATCTTCAAACTTCTAACTTGAAGCCTCTAGAGAAAGTCCACCAACTTGATCACAATCTAACTAGTAAGGATGCTAGTTCTCTAGTTAGTGTTTAGGCTTAACCTAGGGTTTAATTTAATCTTGGAGAAAGGAAGGTGTTCAACACATGAACCAAGAATTGTCAATTAGCTCTAAAGGGGAGCATGAGCTCCCCTATATATAGGAAAGGGGAGGGACGGCCGAACCTAGTCCTTATTGGACTAGGATTTGGTTCCTCTCTCTCCTATTACTTGATTATCAAGTATTTTCCAACTTTGACTTTGAATTCTAATTCTAGTCAACCTTTAAGAGAGCTTAAAAATATCCAAACTATTTTTGGATAATTTTATACTTTATTTATTATAAAATAAATAACTTATTTTTATCTAATTAATTAATTCGTAATTAATTAACTAGATTATTTTCTCCAAAATTAGACTTTCTTTTTAATTCAAAATTAAACCAAAGTCTATTAAATAATTAACTAATTAATTATTTAACATATATATATATTATCACACGTGTGTGACACGTGTCACAGTGACACGTGTCACTCACGCGAGCCACACGTGTGAATTCACACGTGTGGAACCCTCTTGGTCCGATTAACTCGTTTAATCATTTTCAAGCCTCAACTCATGTAACCAAGTTGTTGTGTGTGACCCTCTAGGTTCTCAATTCAATTAGCAGTGACCCTAATTAATTAATTCACTAATTAATTAATCAGTTCACAGATTAAACGACCATAGTCTAGCAACAGGTGTTTAACCCCTAGCTGAATTGGAATGTTCAGATTCGACAGAACCTTTAAGTCATTGATTCATGTGAGATACAATCCTCCTACTTGCTATCTCTCAACCAAGATCTAGGGCAAGGGAATAATCAGAACCCTAATAATCCGGTCTTAAAGCTAAGTGCATTTCATATCCATTTGATCTCAATCCAAGAAACTCTTTTCTTGATGTCTTGATCTACTGCCTTGGCCAAGGACTCCATATGGCATATGAATGACTTACACAATAAGAGATCACCTTGCATATGCAAGTGTAGGTCCTTTCTTGATTCTCATTCACTTTCATGAATCACTTGTGCAGCCCCAGCATAAGCCTTGAATCAGTTGTCTAAGGCGACACCCTTTAAAGCTTATACCAAAGACTACAGAGTTAACTCATAAAGTAACATGGAACCTCAAGTCTAAGGATCAATTAATCACATCAATGACTCGTGAGATATTTCCTAATCTGGAAGTTTCCATTTCCTGAAATAGAAACTTCCTTTCCCATTTAGGAATGTTCTCACACGGGGCACCTCAGTGAACTTACTTATTAAAGTAAGCACCCTCATGTATCACGCACGTATCAACTATACACTTTGCACCTCCATGAAACAAGGTGGTCCTTCTTAAGGGCGTGATCCCATAAGCAAGCCTTAGAGGAGTCAGGTTGACACTCCCACTGTCTGTAGGACTCATCGGCTTGGAGTATTTTACTAATCATGACTTATGTGATATAGGGCTCGTTTCATGAACCATTTCACCTAAATGGTAGAGTCCTAAAGTCATCAGGATTAGGGGAGTTCTCATACATGCACAGCTAAAGTAAACGCATACCAAACAAGAGCATATAAAGAAGTGTTGCCTCAATTCGTTATTTTATTCAAAGATTGTCTGTGATTACAATAAGGAAAAGTACAAAGCGGATATACAATCGGCTTTCTAGGGCACTATTCCTAACAATCTCCCACTTGCCCGTCAAAGCCATTCTAAAGCTACTCTAAGTCCCATCTTCTGAAGATGACCTTGGAAAGCTTCTCGACTAAGGGGTTTAGTAAGTGGATCTGCCACGTTCTCTGCTGATGTGACCCTCTCAATTTGCACATCTCCTCTTTTGATAATATCACGGATTAGGTGATACTTCCTCATAATGTGCTTGGTCCGTTGGTGAGATCTTGGTTCTCTTGCTTGAGCAACCGCCCCAGTGTTGTCACAAAACACAGTAATGGGGTCTTTCATGCTAGGAACAACATTCAATTCTTGAATGAAGTTTCTTATCCAAACACCTTCCTTAGCTGCATCATTTGCAGCTAAGTATTCGGCCTCAGTGGTCGAATCTGCAGTGGTTGTTTGCTTGGAACTCTTCCAACTCACTGCTCCGCCGTTTAGGCAGAAAATGTATCCTGACATTGACTTAAAATCATCTAAGTCAGATGCAAAGCTTGCATCACAGTATCCTTCGACAGTAAGATCTTTCTGACCTCCGTAAACTAAGAATAAATCTTTAGTACTTTTCAAGTACTTAAGAATATTCTTCACGGCAGCCCAGTGACCATCTCCAGGGTCAGATTGGAAACGACTCGTTACACTAAGTGCATAAGCCACATCCGGTCGAGTACATAACATTGCATACATTATGCTACCTATTGCTGATGCATAAGGTGTATGAGTCATTCTTTCCTTCTCAAGGTTGGTCTTAGGACACATCTTCTTTGAAAGACATGTTCCTACACTCATAGGAAGGTTCTTAACCTTTGCTGACTCCATATTGAATCTCTTCAATACTTTGTCAATGTACATCGACTGTGATAGTCCTATTAACCTTCTAGATCTATCTCTATAGATTTTAATTCCAAGGATATAGGACGCATCACCAAGATCTTTCATCTCGAATTGGTTCGATAACCATAACTTAGTCACTTTCATGTCATCTTTCGAATTCCCAATAAGAAGGATGTCATCAACATAAAGTACTAAGAATTGCACTGAGGTCTCCAATTCCTTTCTATACACACATGATTCATTCGAAATTTGGATGAAGCCAAAAGCTTTGACCGATTCATCAAATCGAATGTTCCAATTCCTAGAAGCCTGTTTCAATCCATAGATTGATCTTTGGAGTTTGCAAACCTTTTGCTCACTCCCACTGAATGTGAAACCTATGGGTTGCTCCATATAAATGTCTTTGTCAATGTCACCATTGAGAAAGGCAGTTTTCACATCCATTTGCCATATCTCATAGTCATAATATGCAGCAATGGCAAGCATGATTCGAATGGACTTTTGCATTGCAACTGGTGAAAAGGTTTCGTCAAAGTCCACGCCGGGTCTTTGAGTGAACCCTTTTGCAACCAGTCTCGCTTTGTAGGCCGCAATGCTTCCATCAACTCCAAGCTTTCTCTTAAAGATCCATTTGCAACCTATGGGTTTGACCCCATCAGGCAAATCTACCAAGGTCCAAACTTGGTTGGAGTTCATGGAGTCCATTTCGGATTTCATGGCTTCTATCCACTGTTCAGAGTCAGAATCTGAAAGTGCCTCCTCATATGTTAAAGGATCATTATCCTTTTGAGAGATTTCATGGAAGAATCCATACCATCTCTCCGGCTGTCTAGGAGTACGTTCAGAACGCCTTAGGGGAGGATTTACATGTGTATCGAAATTCGTGATTGGTTGTAGTTGATCAGAGTGGGACGTTTCTTCAGTGGGTGGTGTGGGGTCACTTTGTACTTCTTCTAATTCTATGATCTTGCCTTTCTTTTCTTTAAGGAACGGTTCCTCAAGAAAAGTGGCATTTCTGGAAACAAACACCTTTTGCTCAGATTGATCATAGAAATAGTATCCTATGGATTCCTTAGGATAACCTACAAAGTAGCATAAGCTAGAACGAGATTCTAGCTTATCTCCCACTGTCCTCTTCACGTAAGCAGGACAACCCCAAATTCTTAAATAAGAATAACTAGGGATTTTACCATGCCATATTTCATAGGGCGTCTTGGGGACTGACTTAGAGGGAACAAGATTCAAAATCTTTGCTGCACTTTCTAGGGCATAACCCCAGAAAGAAGGTGGTAAGTCAGTGAAACTCATCATGGAACGAACCATATCAAGTAGGGTTCGATTCCTTCTCTCAGAAACTCCATTAAGCTGAGGAGTTCCCGGAGGAGTCCACTGAGAGATAATCCCATTATCTTTGAGATGATTAAGGAATTCTTCACTAAGATACTCGCCTCCTCGATCAGATCGAAGTGCTTTGATCTTGTGACCAGTTTGGTTCTCAACCTCCTTTTGAAATTCTAAGAATTTCTCAAAAGCTTCAGATTTATACTTCATTAAGTATACATAACCATACCGACTAAAGTCGTCAGTGAAGGTTATGAAATACTGATGATTGTTTCTTGTGCTTACGCTAAGCGGTCCACAAACATCAGTATGGATCAAATCCAAAACCTTAGTGGCACGTTCCACAGTTCCTTTAAAAGGGACTTTGGACATTTTTCCTTTGAGACAGGATTCGCAAGAAGCTAACTCTTTGAGATCATTTTCAGAGAATGATCCTAAAGTGTTTATCTTGCTAATTCTGTTCTTGGAAATGTGTCCTAATCTAGCGTGCCATAAGGGAGCTGAAACTTTGTCATCTCTCTTACGCTTTGTTTCTCGTTGTATATTCATAATATTGATATTTTGAGTTAGGTAAAGTCCATTACTTAGAGTACCGATGTGAACGGAAGAGTTGTTCCGTTTGATAAAATATTTACCATTCTTAATATAAGTCTCATAACCTTCACAATCTAATATTGGAACTGAAATTATATTACGAATAATGCTCGGTACATAAAGGACTTTATTTAATATTAACTCAAAACTACCTAAATCTAATCTAATTGTGCCTAAAGCTCGAGCTTCAACGTTTGAGCCATCGCCGATCTTCAAGACACATTCTCCTTCTTTGAGTTGTTGGACTTCACTTAGCATCTGTACATCATTACAGATGTGAGTTCCACAACCGGTATCAAGTACCCAAGAACTAGAATTAATAGAAAGATTTACTTCAACGAGAAAGATACCTTTCTTTAGAGTAGCCTTGTACTCTGGGCAGTTTCTCCTCCAATGTCCCGCTTTGCCACAATGGAAGCAAACATCCTCTTTCTGATCACGCTTCTTCTTTTGGGCCTTCCCCTTCGAAATGCCATCAGTGGGCCTAAGGGGTTTCTTCTTCTTCTTTTGGGCTTTCTTGCCCTTACCTTTAGAAGGCCCAGAAGAGGAAGATGGAGCATTCACCATCAAAACCTTATTGTCCTTCTTGATCGTGCTTTCAGCAGTCACAAGCTGACTAATCAGCTCAGCTACAGTAGCACCAGCATGATTCATGTTGAAGTTAAGGACAAATGGGTTGAATGATGGTGGGAGCGAAGCTAGCAACAAATCCACTGAAAGTTCATCTTTCAGTGGCATGTCCATGGAAGCAAGTTTCTCAGTAAGGGCAAGAAACTTGAGTCCATATTCATGGACACTTGAACCTTCCCTCATTCTCAAGTGGAATAATTCCTTTGAAGTGCTATACCTTGTAACACGTTCATGAGGGCGGTAAAGTTGCTCTAAGTGGTCGTAAATCTCCCAAGCAAATTCCATGGCCTCATGTTGCCTTTGCAAGTCCGGAGACATGTTAGCCAACATAAGGCAACGGGCTTGGAGATTATCATCCTTCCACTTCTGAATCGCGTCCCGCTCAGCCCGAGTGGGAGCCTCCCCTTCGGGACTAGGCTCCCCTTCGAAGAGAACATAAGTTCTCTTCTCAGAATCTAAAATGATTTTTAGATTCCTCAGCCAATCAGAATAGTTGGGACCAGTCAACTTGTTTGACTCGAGGATCGATACAAGAGGGTTTTTGGTTGCCATTTCAAAACACGTAGAGAATCACAGAATCTACGACCTAAATGGTAAAACAGAGAACTAGTGAGCATGCTGAATTATAACGATATACAAAAGATAAGGTCTTTAATCTAATGTAGCTCCCACTGTTTTTCAAAGATCTAGAATTCCCAAAGATCTAAGAGGAACACGTTTCCCAATGGGTACTAAGATCTTAGGCATTTTACCTTGAACCCACGACTCGCGGACATTCTAAGTAAGAACCCTAGGTAGGTACAACTTACCAATTCTAACACCTTTAGAACTCTTAGTAATTGTTTTTGCATCACCTATCTTTCAATATGGACCCACGACTCGTGCGACATCCATATTTACTTAGGCGTTAAGCTAGACCCATCAATCATAAGATCATGACCAAAACTTAGTTTGAACGACCCACGACTCGCGGACATCGCCCTCGCTAAAATTGACCACGAAATATTGATCATTTAAAATGATTAATTAGGTAACTAAGAACTAATAAGCTCCACCAGCTATCCCACGACTCGCGGACAATAACTAGCTTTACTTACTAAACTTAAAACCTATTGATGGAATGCTAGG
The DNA here is from genome assembly GCA_037501455.1 of Lantana camara. Lineage (NCBI taxonomy): Eukaryota > Viridiplantae > Streptophyta > Magnoliopsida > Lamiales > Verbenaceae > Lantana > Lantana camara. The sequence continues at coordinate 59,067,007 of CM074857.1, read as the reverse complement.
AATTTAATTCAAAACTTGCATCTCGAATTAAACACCTATTTGTTCGAAATTAGCTTAATATTTAATGGGAATTTTCGAATCAACCGGAGAGTTGTCCGGTTCGACCTCACCAACATATATGTTATCCAATTTTATTAGTCTTGATTAATGCAAGTACACTTAAATGCATTTCAAACAAGCACATAAACAGATAACATGTCCTAGCATGATACTAACATGTAATGATCATGGGTTCTACCTATCTTATGCGTGATATGTGGGAGCCACTCCACAATCACAAGTTCTAACATACATGCCACATAAACAGTTCAAATCACATAAGGGAAAGCAGTAACAAAATACGAGCCCTATCTCTATTACATTTAACAATTGAGATTCCCCTCCCTAACATTTTGAGGGGTCTTCACTTATGGCCTCCTTGTTACTTGAATGTGGTCCATCTTACTCCATGGGTGCATTGTCTCCAAAAATGAAAATAAAACCTCACCACCTATCTCTACTCTCAAATTACAATAAAAAGAAAAAGACATAAAGTAATAAGGCTCAATCTTCATATTGGCCTTAGACAATTACACGGGGCATACCCCGGCCTCAAAAACAGTAATATGGAAAGCCACATAATAAATCACATAACAGTACGCACATAAGTGAGGCTCCAACCTCAATTGAAAAAACGCAACTATAGGGCTCCAACCCCAATTTAAACCATCCATGTGCATAAATTAAAACCATACATAGATCTAAACCCATGATCACCTAACATGCTTTTGCGAGAATTTAAATTTAGCCAATAAATTAAAATTCTCGTTTCAAGTCCTAATGACTCAAAACACGACTTAGATGCAATTCTTGTTCAAGAGCCTTTTCAATAAAACCCGAAAAACATTAAACTAATAAAATTCCAATTAATTTCCAAAATTAATAATTTTATTCTTTCATTATTTTCAGAAAATAATATTCATAATTTTCCCAAAAATCAAATCGCTTTAATTTTTCAAAAATCCCAATTTAATCAAAATTTTAAAATAATTTTATTTTAACAAAACTGATTTTAAAAAGATAAAATTAAAATAAAATCAAATCGGGATTTTACGGACCGAAAAACACGAAACACGAAAACACGAAAACGAGCCCCGAAAAAGTGCCCAGCCACGTGAGGTACTGCCGCGCAGCCGCGCGCGCAGACGCGCGCCAGCGGCGCGCACAGCGGGCGGGATGTTCCGCTCGCGTGCGCACGCTGGGCGTGCATCATGCGCGCGCCTGCGCGCAGCAGCGTCCGGCATGGCCTGGGCAGGCGTCCCGCGCGGTTGCGGGACGGACTGGCGCGCCCGGGACGGCTCCCGCGCTGTTGCGGGAGGTGCTGGGCGGCGGCGACGGGCCTGGGCGTGCGACGTGCTAGCACGCCTAGGCTCGTCGCTTTTCGTGTTCGTTTCGTATTTCTGGTTTTCTCGAAAAACCAGTTCAATCCAAAAATTAAAAAATTCGATTTAAACAAATTTCAACTAAAACAATTTTCAAAAACACGATTTGAGAAAACAGTTTTAGAAATTCAGGAAAAATTACAGTTTCGTAATTCAGGCTTTCTAAAAGAACTCATGAATACCTAATTCGCATCTAAGCCTAAGAATTTCTACCAAATTCAGAAATAATGGAGACGAATCAGAAACACGATTAACGAGGTGGCTCTGATACCACTTGTTGGAAAACAGGAATCAGAAAGCAGCGGAATTTAAAATTTTTTCCCAACAAAAGGACCTTGAACTCGCAATCGTGTAACCAAATTCGTAGGGATAGAAAACTTACTTTTCTTTTGTTCTTTCTTGAAGCGTTTCAAGCCACCCAAGAACGCTCTTCTCGCGGCTTGATCCCCTCTCCTTGGTAAAGCTCGAATCTTCAAACTTCTAACTTGAAGCCTCTAGAGAAAGTCCACCAACTTGATCACAATCTAACTAGTAAGGATGCTAGTTCTCTAGTTAGTGTTTAGGCTTAACCTAGGGTTTAATTTAATCTTGGAGAAAGGAAGGTGTTCAACACATGAACCAAGAATTGTCAATTAGCTCTAAAGGGGAGCATGAGCTCCCCTATATATAGGAAAGGGGAGGGACGGCCGAACCTAGTCCTTATTGGACTAGGATTTGGTTCCTCTCTCTCCTATTACTTGATTATCAAGTATTTTCCAACTTTGACTTTGAATTCTATTTCTAGTCAACCTTTAAGAGAGCTTAAAAATATCCAAACTATTTTTGGATAATTTTATACTTTATTTATTATAAAATAAATAACTTATTTTTATCTAATTAATTAATTCGTAATTAATTAACTAGATTATTTTCTCCAAAATTAGACTTTCTTTTTAATTCAAAATTAAACCAAAGTCTATTAAATAATTAACTAATTAATTATTTAACATATATATATATTATCACACGTGTGTGACACGTGTCACAGTGACACGTGTCACTCACGCGAGCCACACGTGTGAATTCACACGTGTGGAACCCTCTTGGTCCGATTAACTCGTTTAATCATTTTCAAGCCTCAACTCATGTAACCAAGTTGTTGTGTGTGACCCTCTAGGTTCTCAATTCAATTAGCAGTGACCCTAATTAATTAATTCACTAATTAATTAATCAGTTCACAGATTAAACGACCATAGTCTAGCAACAGGTGTTTAACCCCTAGCTGAATTGGAATGTTCAGATTCGACAGAACCTTTAAGTCATTGATTCATGTGAGATACAATCCTCCTACTTGCTATCTCTCAACCAAGATCTAGGGCAAGGGAATAATCAGAACCCTAATAATCCGGTCTTAAAGCTAAGTGCATTTCATATCCATTTGATCTCAATCCAAGAAACTCTTTTCTTGATGTCTTGATCTACTGCCTTGGCCAAGGACTCCATATGGCATATGAATGACTTACACAATAAGAGATCACCTTGCATATGCAAGTGTAGGTCCTTTCTTGATTCTCATTCACTTTCATGAATCACTTGTGCAGCCCCAGCATAAGCCTTGAATCAGTTGTCTAAGGCGACACCCTTTAAAGCTTATACCAAAGACTACAGAGTTAACTCATAAAGTAACATGGAACCTCAAGTCTAAGGATCAATTAATCACATCAATGACTCGTGAGATATTTCCTAATCTGGAAGTTTCCATTTCCTGAAATAGAAACTTCCTTTCCCATTTAGGAATGTTCTCACACGGGGCACCTCAGTGAACTTACTTATTAAAGTAAGCACCCTCATGTATCACGCACGTATCAACTATACACTTTGCACCTCCATGAAACAAGGTGGTCCTTCTTAAGGGCGTGATCCCATAAGCAAGCCTTAGAGGAGTCAGGTTGACACTCCCACTGTCTGTAGGACTCATCGGCTTGGAGTATTTTACTAATCATGACTTATGTGATATAGGGCTCGTTTCATGAACCATTTCACCTAAATGGTAGAGTCCTAAAGTCATCAGGATTAGGGGAGTTCTCATACATGCACAGCTAAAGTAAACGCATACCAAACAAGAGCATATAAAGAAGTGTTGCCTCAATTCGTTATTTTATTCAAAGATTGTCTGTGATTACAATAAGGAAAAGTACAAAGCGGATATACAATCGGCTTTCTAGGGCACTATTCCTAACACTTGAATCCTGTTCAGTGGTTGATTTGCCTGGATATCTACGGTTGTATTCATCAATCCATTCCTGAGTGTCTTCTACCCTCATAAAAAATTCTTCACTGGTTTCCCTTTCAGTTTCTCCATGAGTTCTCAATTCAAATGTGGCAACCTCCTCCGCCTTGTCAACAATATTATTTTTAACCCTTACTTCATCCTCAACCATAACTTTTGCACCCCCTGCTTCATTCTCAGCCATAACATTTTCACCCCCTGCACCATCTGGATTGTCTCCTTCTTCAGGGCCACCATTTCGAACCACCAGTGGATACTCTCTGCCCTTTTTAAGATACCTCTTACCGTACAACCTCAACTCATCCACACTTTCCACTAACTTAAACACACCTTTTACTGCTGTTAAGTACTCTTTCTTACTGCCCTGCTCTATTAAGTCTTGCACATACTCATCTAGAGTTAAAAGGTTTAACTTGTCAAGGTCCACGTAATCAAGTTTTCGGATCTCCCCACCGACGTACATATTGTTTTGAATATTCCCACCATGGTAAATAACCAAGGTGAGACAAGAAGAATCTGGATCTGTAAAAGCGAAAGAAAAGAAAAGGGCATGCATTTAGATTTACATGAAACCGAATATATTTAAAACCCACCTACCAATATACACATGCATTAAGGACAAAAGCTCACTGCAATAAAGAAAGGGCATGGGGACCATATCACACACAGACCCACAAACAAGCTAACATTGTGTCGGTATAAAATAAGACACTCTCCATATATTTTTCAGGCAACAGAACGGTTCCAAAGTGGTGAAATCAATTTACAAGTCACTTACGGTATGCGGGTGGCGGGATGGGCAGGCAACCTTTGCTGCGCAATCTCACCATTTGCGCTCAAATGTCCAACAACTTTCTCAGATCTTCATAGTTGGAGCTAAGTTTATTCTTTAAGTTTGCAAGTCGGTCCGAAAATCTTAGATTTCCCTTTTCAAAAAACCCTTTTCTGAAGCTTGTGTGAAGAAGTTTCTGAAGTTTGTGTGAAGATGAAGATGAAGTCCTTGGGAAAATCAAACGTCGTCAGAGATATTAAATTTTCTTTTCCATAAAAAAGTAAACGCATTAACCAAGTCAATTTTGTAAGACCACATGGACAGTGCTTTCTGACATGGAATGGTGGTTTTGCCACATTGCAATTAATAATATTAGCTGGCATTACAGAGCGGACACATGGCAAAACGGGTCGAATTTCCGGCGGTTTAAGGTTATTCGGGTAAAATTGGCATGGTTTTGCTAATATTTGGGACTTATGGGGTTACTTTGCTCACCGGAATTCTAGTGTACCAGATCGGCTAAAATGGGGGAGATGGTATACCAGTTTTGCAATTTTCCCTTTGTTTAAGGAAACATTTCATTCTATTAATATTTTAGGTGAAACACAATTTTTACTTTCTTTCATAACATATCATCAAATACAATGAAAAAAAACATAGACTATTGTACAAAGTGGCGGAGCCAGAAATTTGATTGAGGGGGGTCATATTAGACTTTTCCATATATATATATATATATATGACCTTGTGAAATATCGAAAATGCAAGATAAACCCTATGTTTTAAAAATTAGCATAAAAAATCTCGTGTTTTATAAAAATAAACATAAAAAACCCTCACACGTTGTTTGAGTCATACGTGTTGGCCTTATTCACGAAAATAAAAGCAAAAAGTAGACAAAAAAATATTTACAAAGAAATATAATAGTATATAAAAGAAAATATTTGGAATGATAAATACAAGAAATAAATGAAGAATATAAATACCATAAAAAATTTTATTAGGAAGCAAAACACGAAAGGAAAGACGTAAATCAAAAGTTGGTAGAAAACACATTTTTGTAAAGAAAATTCGCTGAATCCGAGCATGCGGTCATAAAATTTTTTGTACAATATTAAGAAAAATACAAGGGTTTCTATGAAATTTTATATAACAAAGGGTTTTTTACGCTCATTTCGAATAACACAAGGGAATTGGGAATATATAACTCATGTATTATTTGTGTTGTTTCAATTATTAATAATTTATTATATTATTTTTTTTCTTGTCAGAATAATTTATTATATTGACCCTCACTAGTATTAATTTTAGCTTTGATGAGGGGGGTCAATAATGAAAAATTCCATAAACTTAAATTTATCTATATATCTATATATATATATATATATATATAAGGAAAAAAAAAAAAGGTTGAGCGGGGTCAATTGCACCCCCTCATGAAGTTGTGGCTCCGCCACTGATTGTACAGGATATTATAAAAAAATCGTAAACTTAATTACATATATAAATATATAAAAGGGATTTACCTTTAACTATTATATATTTAAACCTAATTGTAACACAGTTCATTCCTTATATTTAAACCTAATTACAACGCAGTTCATCTAATCAAGAAATTACAGTTTAGTCCTCGTAAGTCCTGTTTGGTCTGAAGTCCCTAGCTAACAGAATTCGTAAAAGTATAATCGTGCCCCTAACGGTTTGTAAAAGTGTTGCGTTGAATATATAACAAAAATTACAAAATCATCCCTAAGGTTTATAAATATAAATAAAACGATCCCTACAAATTATGAATTTAACAATACAATTCCTAAAGTTACAAATCAAATTAAAAAAATTAAAGGTATTTTTGGAATAACATAACGGAACTCTAATAGAGGTCAGAGACCATAAACGATTATCAAATATTATGAACTAAAATGTAATTTCTTAGTTTAAATATAGAATAACTAGTTAGATATAATTATTTCTAAATGAAATCCTACCTTATATGATTTCATTAGTATGGATCAATCGAAGAAAACTGCGAAAACCCGACAAGAATTTTGAATGGAACACTCTCGTAATTAGATAGTAGATTATAATGACAGCCAATTGACAAGGAAAGAAAGGTGAAATGGGAACAATTTTTCAAAGAATGAAACTTCATGCATAATGTCCCCATTTGTCCCTGTCCATTGAATGATGAAACTACTCTCTCCATGAGGATGATTGCATGACGACAATTAGTCAATATTCAATAACCATAAATATATTTAAATAAAAATTCTAAAAGCGTAAAACGTGTTATATTTTCAAGCTCCACATTTCAAAAGGAGTTGTTAGATGCATTTCAGTTGATTTTATTAATTTCTCAAATTAAGCGCATGTAATTTTATGTCATTTATCCTTACAAAAAATAAAATAAAATAAAATATATTATCTCATTTATAATTATTTATTCAAAGAAATAATTTCTTATCAACATATATTAGTAGTATCATTTCATGCACGAACAATCTTAATTTTTCATCCCGGATAACTGTCGGACACGAATAAGGCATGGATACGCGCGTGTCCGATAGGGCAAAAAGTATCCAATTTTCTTTTTTTTAAAAAAAAAAAAGCGACACGGCGGGTATGTATGTCTGACACGAGAGAGATAGTAGAAACTAAAAATATATATTTTTATCTTCTTATAGAATTTGAGGATTATAAATTTTTTTTAATAAAAAAATTTGTATAATTTAGTAAAATTATATTTGATTTAAATTTTTTATTTTATTTTTATTTTGAATTTTTTCTTAATATTGTGGCACACAAAATTTAATAATATTATTTATAATGACTTTAAATATTGAATTGATATAAATGCATTTTATTTAAATTTTGTAATATTAACTCTAATAAATATCTTATATGATATTAATTAATAATTATAAATATATTTATTTATATATAATATAGTTATGCCGGAGTTATATTGTGTTTTAAATTTAAAAAAAAAATTATACCTATATCGTATCATATTCACGTTGATTGTTCGAATTCTTCTAAATGCTGAATTTTGTAATAGTGCCGACGAGAAGCTTATCATGTAATTTCTTATTTGATAATTAATGTAATGTGTTTGAATTATTAATAAATATTAGTTGGTGAATGTATTTTGATTATTATTTTTATAAAAAGGACAAATAATCAAATTATTAGAATTATATCCACAAATACACATTCTTGATCCTATCCCAGACTTATAAAAACTAGTTTACACGGCACTATGAATATGACTTATTGTCCAGAAACTCATGACTATAAAATTTGGAAACAGGCCATGAATATGGAATATATCATAAAAAAAGTTATGACTATGATGCACAAATAAAAATTCGAAAACACATACATGATACAATAATAATACAATGATAAATGGTTTTTAAATTTATAATGTAAGAAATTTCCATACGATCTATGATGTACGGATACAGTGATATGGATATGACATAATACGATATGGATGCGGCGATATAATTTAATTTTTTTAAATTTTCACGTGAAAAATATTGAACACGGCATTTGACACGAGTATCCAATACGACATGACACAATAAAATAATATTTTTTAAAAGTATCCGTGTATTATAGAATACCATATAATATAATAAAATAATATTTTAATAAATATAAAATATCCGTATGTAATATATAAATTTGAGGCAACAGCAACAAAGTCCTTATCTTAGGTCCATTTTTCAATTGTTGCTCAACTAATTAATAAATGTTGGTCAAAGTTTTTCAGGAAAATAGTCCAAATGAAATCAAATGAAAATAGTTACAATATTTCATTAGGGAAAATATCAATTTTGGTCCCATGGTTTAAGCTCATTTTCGAGTTTAGTCCCACGTTTAGTGACTCAGTCAATTATGGTCCCAAACTTCTAAATTTTAATCAAAATTGGTCCTTTAATCTAATTTATGCTAAGTGTTAGACTATAGAAGCATGCGAAAAGTGAACCCCAACCATACAGTCTCCGTCCTTTCCCAACCTAAATCTAAAATCACCACTACGACACGGCCTCTGTCCTTTAATAATGTAAAATTTGTATTATTTTGTTTGTTATTATTTAGATTTTTTATATTTAAGGTTAGGAATTTAAAATTTTTTTTTTTTTGGTCGAAAGGGATTTAATTTCTTGTATTCATTCCAATTATTTTTTTACTATCACTTAATTGATTTTTAATGATACTAATACTTTTAATTTATAATTTTAATATTCACTAGGAAATTTATAGTTATTTTTTTATTCTAAGATGGGGAGTTCATTTTGTTACATTATTTCCTATTATTTTTGTTAGTATCACTTAATTGATTTTTAATAATATTTTTATTTTTAATTTATTATTTTAATATTTAATGTAAAATTTATATTAATTATTATTATTACTATTATTTATATTTTTGTTTATTTAAGATTGTCTATTTTTTTTAAATTTTAAAGGCTAGGGTATATTTTATAAATGTAAACTAAAATTGGGGTAAAATTATAATAAATTGATAATTGTCTAACCGTGTGTGTTGATGTCACGTACATCTTTTATCGATAATCTAATAGAAAATAGATTAGAGGACCAATTTTGATTAAAATTTAGAAGTTTGGGACTATAATTGACTGAGTCACTAAACGTGGGACCAAACTCGAAAATGAGCATAAACCATGGGACCAAAAATGATATTTTCCCATTTAATTATATACCAAGGAGAGTCGTGAGGTTTTGCGTCAATTAAAGCTTCTTAACTTTAAAATTTTGACTCTTAATACCGTCAAAATTCAAAATGAATATTATTGTTTCAGTTATGTAGTTTTTAACGTACGTCAAGAAGAAATATTTTCTCCGTGGTAGAAATTTCATCTTCAATTATTCAATTTTTTGTCACTGATTAATTTCTGACATAATTCTTTTTTACTTTAAAGTCCAACGAGTCACCTAATATTTTGCTACAAAGTAGTGGGTGATAAAATATCTATGAACTTGTAACAAATATAGTATTTTCTTAGTATTCATTTTTAATATATTTATTCTAATTTTTAATCGGAACAAACAAAATAAATAGTATATAAAGTAAATTGAGTAATCTATCATGTATATTATTAATTACAGTGGCATGATGTGTTATAATTGTGTAGTGGACTTGGTGCGCTTCATCTGCCCCATGGCACGTCAATATGCCAAACCGCGTCACAACCTAACAATTGATAAATTTATTTAAGTGGAATTATGTGAATTTACACACTTTACCGAATTCCACTACATGTCAGTATGTCACGCCGACAATCAATATGAATCAAGTGCCGGCCCATCACTCTATTATCGTTGAAATGGAAATCGTTTCGTATTTTGTTATATCCATATTTGTATTTCATACAATATAATTGATGGAAAAAACTTATTTACATGTACATTGTGATGAGTAATGAATTTGGCCTAATTCACACAACAAAATTAATTTTTGAGGAGAAGGTTGCTAAACCATTATATATTGAATTCCACATTTTTTATTATTTGTTATGAAATACATGACACAACCCCATTATGCCCTGGACTGTGAAATACGAGACAAATTGGACCTTGAACTTTGTAGGAATCAGAACATCTGCAAGTCAAGAATCGGAACATCTGCGGAGGTGAAAAGATAGACTTAAAATGGAACCTATTCTGATACCATGATAAGTAATGCGTTTGGCCTAAGTCACCTTTAAAATCTGATAGGACGGGATATCTACAGGAATACATTTGCGCACTGGGCCGCAATGGCATTCACAAATTTATAAAAAATAAGAGAAAGATTTAAAGATTGAGATGAAAAAAATAATGATAGAAGCGGATGGGAGAATGGGTAGGAAAAAGAAAAGAATTAACTTACATTTCTGATTCTTAATTGTTAATTCCAATTCTTTTTTTTTTTTTTTTTTTAATAACACACGTAGGCCCCAAACTGGGTTCGAACCTGCGATCTTACCTTTGGGAATGAACTCATTGGCCATTAACCACTTTGACTAACCTCCGTTGGCAATTCCAATTTTAAGTATAAATACAATTAAATTTAAAAACTGATTACAATGACTAAATTGGTCTTTCATGTCAAATATATAAGAACAATTATTATACATACGAGGGCTAGATATAAGTGACAAAAGTCTAGTTAATTAGGTGATTATTTAGGTCGGTCCTCAATTACTTAATTATTCGCTGCATTAATTAGCTTATTTTGGTACTAGGACCAATATGATGATCATTATTCCTCCTTTAACAAAAAGTAATACATTTCCGCAAATATTTTGCTAGAACCTTAGTGTGAACCTAATATTTCTATGTGACCGGTACTTTGTCCATTATAAGCCTACTGTCATATTTTGAAAGGCTTTCAGAAATTTTTTATGGGCAGCAACATCATTTGGTAGATCTATTGGTATCATTAATAGTAGGGCTGTCGGTTGGATTTTAATCCGAATCCGATCCGAATCCGATCCGATTTTTGGTATATCCGTTCGATAAAAAAATTCGATGGATCATACCCGATTATAAATATTCGAAATTCGAATTAAGTGGATCGGGTATGAAATCATATGGTCCGATCCGTTAAGGATCCGAATCCGATTATATATTTATATAAAAAATTATATATAATATCAATTAGCAATCTCGAATATGCATATATAATTAAGCAATATAATATAAATATAATGAATAAATTTTTATTAAATTTAAAACTATATTATGTGAAAAATATTACATTTCTATAATATTATTCTCTTTTATTAATATTTTTGTTCATTTATGTTCCTATATATATATGTGTGTATTAATGTTCGTCTTAAAAATATATCATAGGTTCAAGTTGGATAGAATGTTTTTTTTATGTTCTAATCCAAGATTTAATATTAGTAATATGTATCTAGTTAGTAGTATTACGTAATTAATTATAGTAATGTACTACTCCATGACAAATATAATGTGAATGTATTTTTATAACAAATTATATTTTATAAGCTAATTTTTCACTTTTAAACATATAAAAGGAAAATAATAGTGTTAAAACTTAAAGGGATAAATACTTTTTACAATTCGAACTATAACCATTTTTACGCTTTGCCATTTGAACTTATTTTCGTTGCAAACCGCTATCCTATTTATAAAATATTTACTAAATCACCATCCAATTTTTACAAACCGCCATCTCTTATTTAATTTTAAGCGATTTTCAATGTTTGAATTATTCCATACGTGATGTGCACGTATTTTTAATAAAAGTAAATTAACCTTTTCATTATTTTAGTTATTGTCTAACAAATTAGAATTCCATAATTGATAATTAGGATTCAAAATCTCTCAAATTTTATTTTCTCAAAACCGTCAAACACAATAATTCTTATGTTTTTTATTTATTTTCTATATTTATTAATCTATTATATTCATCATTCAATAGAGAATCCGGATCCTAATAATAGTTTGTAAATTAATAATATATATCTTATATATTTGTTAGATATATAAAATTACATTTAAAAAAGTAAATCTGCAACTAATTACAGAGCAAAGTAAAAATGCAAACTAGGGATTCCCAACAAAATTACAAAAACTCTCACAGCCGCAATTTTTGATTCAACTTCTTCCATCCTGTCCACATTCATTTTCTCTACTGCACCATCCCGGATTCTCCACCTCCTCCCCCCATCTCCACCATTACTAACTCAGCCGTGAGATTTCCCATCTCCGCCGACTGTCATCCACCGCCAAGCTTCCCGCTGCTGTCGTCTCCAAATACCACCAAAAGTAGTCGCTGCCTCCACCGCCACTGTCAGAAATCTAAGTTTCGAGCACTTACATCTACCTCAATATCTCTCTACTTCTCCTCCTTTTCTCCTGTTTTGTGCCGTTCATGTCGGAGCTTTTCAAATAAAACTTTCTCAGATTTGCAGCAGGAGAAGTGCAAAAGGGGGGATTGAAAATTTTCGGGTCGGATCTTGTTAGCGGATTATCCGATCCAATAGCAATCGGATTTGGTTTGTATGAATCCGACCCGTTGACAGCCCTAATTCATACTTCGTCCCATTCTCTCCATGCACAAGATAAAAACCTTCGGATTCAAGATCTAAGAGGTTGCGGCAGTGTGAACGTAGTATTAAATATTACCTTATGGTAAATATTTGTATATTTTGTTAATCTTGTAGACATCTTTTATAGAGATTTTTATTATGTTATATCTTTAGAGATATTATTTTAGTATTAGGTTTAGAATAGATTTGGTTCTAATTTTCTTATAAAATCATCTAGAATATTTTATATAATTTGTTAGGATTTCTGCACTCTATATATTCTGCTGTAACTTGTAATTGATATTATTAAATGAAGAAAACAAAATTATTCTTTCGTTTAGAACTAGTTTACTGGGTAAGAAAAGGGTGGGTTAGGTTTTTTATAAGTTATTTTTCAATATTCACTATGCTAGTGATCGATAGGGGTGGACATTTCAGTGGGCGAATTTAGGCCCATTCCAACTCGATCAGATATTTTTCAATTGAGACGGAAAATTCGGGGAATTTTGAGTTTAGAATAGGTACTCGAATCCTAAATTACACTTCGGGCTGGGAATTAGATAGTGATTTAATACCCGATTTCCCCCGAACAGGTTTTATTGACCCCTTCACTTTGTAATTTTCAAACTTCGCCAAAGGCACCCTTTGCAGTAATTTTTATCTGAAGGGATGTCTACATAGATGGGGAGTTAGAATATTGAAGCAAAGAGTACCATTAGAAAGAAATGGAAACACTTATTTAGGTGAAATTGTCTATTTTTAAAATCTTCTACTATGAATAAAATAGTTCAAATTTTACAAGACACCCACAAATTGAGAAAACAAAATAAATCTATTATTTCATTATTTAATAATTTTACTACTATATATTTTTTATTATAAGTATTTAATTAAATATTTTTAAAAGAATTCACGGATAATGAATTTCAGTTCGCTAAATAATTATTTTAATTAGAATGACAGAATCGTATTTACTTATGTGCTAGCTAAGATAAAATAAAAAATTATTATTTTAATTTTTTTCTTATGTTCGCAAAGTATCGGGTGCTGAGAATATTGTTAGCATCGTAAGGGAGATATTAGGCAGAATTTTACATCTAAGTAGTCCACAATGTACTGAGTTCGTAAGAATGTCGTTATCATTGATAAAAAAATCTTACCTTTTAAGTATACGGTTATTATTAATAGAAAAATATGATATTTTTAATAAAAAATTTATATTCAAATTCAAAATGCAGCTACAATTACACCTAAGTAGTCGCACAACGTCTCAAACTCCATAATAAAATTCAAAATATATCTATTTTTAGACGGAATAAAATTCAATGATGCTACCTAGGGGTGAGCATTCGGTAAAAAACCGAAATTTCGGTTAATCGGTTTCGGTTAACCGAAATTTCGGTTAGCCATTTTACTAACCATTTACCGAACCGAAATTGGTCGGTTTCGGTTCGGTAAAAACCGAAATATTTCGGTTCGGTTTCGGTTATTTACCGAAAAACCGAAATTGCATATAAAATAAAAAAAAAAAAAAAAAAAAAAGGAAAAAACCCAAAAACTACAAATTGAATTACAGAATGTCCATGTCCAACCAACTCTGAGTCACTGTCTCACACTGGCGCACACACACAGACACAATGACACAATTACAAATCACAATCTAAGTTCAACAACAAAGCAACATCAGAATGTCTTATTAATTACAAATACAAATATGAAATAACAACATTAATCATAATGCAAGCTTGCAACCCTTCTTCATCCACTGACGACACAGATTCAGTTCATTCAAACAACCTACAAAATGCAAAAAAAAATATCATTGTAAATAAAGTCAGAAGAAAAAATTCATTGGTAAATCGTAAATACAAATATATTTGCTTTACCATTTACCACCATGACCCAATCATCAACTCTTTCAAAGGCTAAAGACAATAGATTGCATGTTGGCACTTGAGATTTCCTCTACAAAACACAACAAATACGATAGTTGTTAAAGTCAAGTTGTAAGAAATCAAACATGTATTAGTTAATTTAATTTTTATCGAATTATAAATTATAATACATACAATACCTTCTTCAATTGCCTCAATTTCACCGTAGTCTTCCTCAATTGGTCTCTCACTTGGAGGCTCATGGCGAAGCCAACCTTGAGTACAAATGAGAGCTTGCACCATTCTTGGAGTCAAAGAAGCTCTAAAATCATCTATAACACGACCTGATGTACTGAATGTAGACTCTGAGGCAACCGTAGAAATGGGCATAGCCAACAAATCACGAGCCATCTTCGCTAAGATTGGAAATCGGGAGGAGTTTAGTTTCCAATACTCCAGAATATCAAAATTTGAGTCAAGAGGTTCTCTATCCTCCTTCAAATATCTCTCTAGTTCTGATCTACTTGAACTATCACCAACACTATTGAGATACCTAGACATTCTACGAGCAGTTGCTGCCTCTTTCTCCGCATCAGAATCAGAATCGGTTAAACAGCTTTGGCTCGAAGTGCATGATGTAGAATCAGAAGATGTTCTTGCAGAAGTACCAGCATATATATTATGATATGCTTCAAACAATTCATGAAGGGCCTTTGTGACTAGATCAGATATTTCAACTCCCAATTCATCACCATACATGTCCTCTAGGGTGAAGTGAACATATGTGAGCTTGTAGCGAGGATCAAGTACAACTACAACAAACAACAACATATTCATCTTCTTTGGATCACCCCAATACTTATCAAACTTCATTTTCATCCTTTTTGCAACTTCTGCAACTTCCTTATCATTACCCTCCATCCATTGTTTTATCAAAGTATCAATGTCACTGACTTCATCTAAAAACACATTAGACGTGACAAATTTTGTGCCAGACACTCTCACAGTAAAGCGATAAAAATGTTTCAAAACCTTCACCAACCTTTCAATTACCAACCAATCATCAAAAGTAGGAAGCCCAACACGACCATATGTCCCTCCAAAGCTAAAATCATTATGGAAATCTTTATCACAAATGTAATATCTATCAAATACAGTCCGAAAAATCAATGCAGTTTCAAGCATAAAGTAACAAGAATTCCATCGAGTTGGACAATCAAGACTTAACAACTTCCTCGTAGAAACTTTCTCTTCTTCAGCATAATCCTTAAACTTTTTCCATCTAGCAGGTGATAGTCTCAAATATCTCACCACCGTCCGAACACGACTAACAGCCTCACTAATTTCCGACAATCCATCTTTCACAACAAGCTGAATAATGTGAGCAACACACCTCATATGCATATATTTACCATCACAAATCGCCTTCTTCCAATTTACTAATCTGTTTTTCAAGTAACCAACCGTAGTATCATTGGAAGAGGCATTATCAACTGTGATGGTAAATATATTATCTATCCCCCAATCAAGCAAGCATTTTTCAATTAACATTCCAATATCTTCACCCTTATGACTAGTGCATGGTAGAAAATTCAATACCATCTTATGCAAATTCCATTGGTCATCCAAAAAGTGGGCAGTCAAGCAAACATAATTATATTTCTGATTTGAAGTCCATGTATCAGTAGTAAGAGACACCCTAACCCCAGATCTTCTAAAGTAATCCTTTAGTTTGGTCCTCTCATTGAAATATAACTTCAGACAATCTCTAGCAACCGTAGTTCTATGTGGGATTACAAATTGAGGACATGCAACAGCCACGAATTTCTTAAAGCCTTCACCCTCTACAAATTTAAATGCCAATTCATCAATTATGCACATTTTAGCTAGGGCTTCTCTAACTGCTTCTTGATCAAATTTACTTGGAGCATGAACATGAGAGGACATATCTCTTAAATCTACACTTTGAGTGTAACTGTCAAGACTGTAGTTCGGAATCCTATTCTCAGGATTTTTTTTACAACTCTTCCTATGATTGTTCATTCCACTAGTTCCATTTTTCTTAGGATCAGCAGCAATATCTTTTTTGCAATGTTTGCATCTAGCTCTACGCTTCCCATTTTTATCATAAAACGGATCAAAATGCTTCCATACCTCAGATCTTTTCTTTGAGTCTTCACTGTCATCCCCAGATTGCTTTCTCTTTTTTTTTTTTCCGAGAACTTCGTGGTAGATCTTCCTCATTGCCTGCGGAGTCGCTTTTTTCCTCAAGAGGGTTGTTATCATCTGAATGTGCCTCAGAAACTTCTAGTATTGTTTCCATAATCTGAAATAAATTCAAAGTGACGAACTTTAAGCTCATGCAAGTATATTTTAGCTAAAAGAAATCTGAATTCCGAAGTCTGAAATTCTATTTTAACTTTTTTAACAAAACTGAAATGAAACTGTAAATATTTGAACTATTTAGTCAAAAATCCGAAAATATTTCTGCAAATATTTTAGAAATTTAATTAGAAAAGTTCTTAGAATACTAAAATTAGAACAAGAAGAGTAGAAGACTGAAGAGTGAAGACTGCTAAAAAAGGGAAAAAAAAAAGGGGAGGGGGGGTTACAATTTACAGAACAAGCCTAACCCAAGAAACTCAAATGGTCGCCGGTAAGCATCATCCCAAAACAACAAAGTTACAAGGAAAATCAGCAGCAATTAGCAAACCAGACGGCAGCCACTGAGCCACAGAGGAGGAGGAAAAAAGAAAAAGAAAAAAACAGAAAAAAAAAGGGAATTACCGATCTGTGGGAGCTGGGAGGAAGCGCCGCCGCAGTGGTCGCCGGTGAGGAACTTGACGGTGGTGGACTGGTGGTCGCCGGTGACGAACTTGAAGGTGGTGAACTCAGGGAAGGAGCACGGAGGCCGGAGCAGTGAGCACTGGAGCAGTAGTTGGGAGGCGATTTTTTAGGGTTTGTTCTTTGAGTGAAGAAGAGTGATGACTGATGCCTGAAAATTGAAATTGTGTTTTTGTTCCCAAGGAACACGCTTTCACTAGCAAAGTAAGAAACGTTTAATGCCTTCTCATGTGTGTTCGGTTTTTTCGGTAAAAACCGAAAAAATATCGGTTTTTACCGAATCGAAACCGAAACCGAAAATCTACAAAACCACTAACCGAAACCGAACCGAATCAGGTTCGGTTCGGTTCGGTTATCGTCGGTTCGGTTTCGGTTCGGTTCGGTTTTCGGTTTCGGTTGGGTTTTGCTCACTCCTAATGCTACCTAGTTAGATAGTTTATGGAATTTAAACTATTATTTATGAACAATAAAATATTTAATATTTCAAAAATCAAGAAAACAGAAAAGATAAAGAATTAGGTATATTTTGGAAGTGGAGCATTTATTGATGGGATTAGATTTTTCCCAATTATTGTGTGTGTGTGATGTGAACAAGCTGAATGCACAGAAACACTTGTGAGATGGCATTCTGTGTTTCGAGCCTGCTCTTGCTGGCTGTCTTATTATCCTCAATAAATCAATATCCAAATTGATTTCTTTTCTTTTTTCTGAAAATTAAATGAATAAAGAAAGAAAGACTGAAATTGACAGGAATAATGCAGTTCACGGATGCGTTAGTTTCCCTCTATAAATTCCAACACCGTCACCCTCGCGCACATTAGCACACACCACCGCAGTCGCTCACCGGAGAAGATGACAATGACTACGACGGCGGCGGCGGAAACCGTCGCGTGACTGAGGAGTTAACGTGCACATTAGCAGCCTTTTACCCACGTTGAAACTGTTTTCCACAATCAGTTTTGGTTTTTGTTTTGTTCTTTCTTTGAAGATAAAGGAAAGCTAAATCCCAAAGGGAGAACAAGATAAGTGCTTCAAGTAACGATAAAGTGAGATTTTTCGTGTTTATAAACACAAACCCAGAACGGGAAAGGGAGTAATTAGTTAATCACTACTGTTGTTGGAAATGGGAGGCGGAGCGCCATTAATGGCGGTGGGGTTGGGGTTGTTGGTGGTGTTGGCTACGACGGCGCCGTACTGTTCCGGCGCCAATGTGACGTACGACCACCGGGCGTTGGTGATCGACGGCAAGAGGAGGGTTCTGGTTTCTGGGTCGATTCATTACCCCCGCAGCACTCCTGAAGTCAGTATAAAGATGAACACACACACTGATGCACGCAGAAATTCTCAATGTTTGTTGTGGATACAGATTTCTGTATGTAAATGTGAAGTTGTGAACTGTTTTTTGTTGGGTTTTTTGTTCAGATGTGGCCGGACTTGATACAGAAATCGAAGGAGGGAGGATTGGATGTGATAGAAACATATGTTTTCTGGAATTTGCATGAACCAGTTCGGGGGCAGGTGATTAATTTAATTAATTGGTTTCGTAATGTTTTGGTTAATTACTTTTGTTCTAGATATGGGTATTCTTTGCTTCAATGTTTGGGTTATTTGTTTTGGGAGAAAGGGAAAGTAAGAAGCCCTTTTTGCTTTTTTTTCCAGTTTCTTGTACCAAAATGTCTATAACTTTTTGGACAAAATTATTTAATGGTTTGGTTGATTCCGCGTTATTAATCATTGTTTTTCAGCCTTTTTTAATGTTAGATTACTGTTTTTTATGTTGATTGTGTGAAAGAAGTCGAGGGAATAAGAACAGAGTAATATATATATTTATGTAGTAATCAAAATCATGATGCTGACTGGTGAAAGGGAATTTTGCAGTATGATTTTGAAGGGGGAAAGGATTTGGTGAGGTTTGTGAAGTTGGTTAAGGAAGCTGGTTTGTTGGTTCATCTTCGAATCGGTCCTTACGCCTGCGCCGAATGGAATTATGGGTAAGTCTTTTTGGTTCGTTCTTGATCTTTTTGAACTTTTTAAATGGAAATTGAGTAAATTTAATGGAAATGGAGCATCCAATTGTTATATCTTTGATTGTTAATCTTTGGTATTTTCTTGCAATTCATAAAAATGGGAAATATTTGTATGCATTATGGCTAATTTGAGAGTGTACTCAATTTTTCGAACAGGGGATTTCCTCTTTGGCTGCATTTTATACCCGGAATGGTGCTTCGAACTGATAATGAGCCATTCAAGGTTACTGCTCTTGCTTTTCTGAACTTTTCTGGTTTTTTGAACATTTGGTTTTAATTGTTAGCTATTGATGTAGCGCAATTGATATACTCGAGCTATTTCAGGCCGAAATGAAGAAGTTTACAGCCAAGATTGTTGACATGATGAAGCAAGAAACTCTATATGCATCCCAAGGCGGACCTATCATTTTGTCCCAGGTGATTTCTGCAAGATTTATAGTAAAGAACAATGATCCGACTGTATATTTTAGTTTGTTGTTTTCCTAGATTTTTGGGTTACGAGAGCTACGAGTGATGAATTGTTAATTTATATTTTAATTACAGATAGAAAATGAGTATGGGAATGTGGCTTCTGCATACGGTAGTGGTGCGAAACCTTACGTAAATTGGGCTGCGAGTATGGCAACGTCGTTGGATACAGGGGTGCCCTGGGTTATGTGCCAGCAGAGTGATGCACCTAATCCTATTGTGAGTTTTTAATTATTCTGGTAATTTAAATTAAAGTAAATGATGAGCCAAAAATAACTTATATAAATATTTTTTGTTTCCTTTTTTATTATATTTATGCAGATCAACACTTGCAATGGATTTTACTGTGACCAATTCACCCCAAATTCCAACAACAAGCCGAAAATGTGGACAGAGAACTGGAGTGGATGGTAGAACACTGGAATTTAGTTTGTGCTTGGAATTAATTCAGTTCAAACTGATTTTTGCAGTTTTTAAAAATGTTTTTATTGTTAACTGGGAAAAAAACAGGTTCGCTTCGTTTGGTGATCCTTTGCCATATCGACCTGTGGAAGATCTTGCTTTTGCCGTGGCTCGTTTTTACCAGCTCGGTGGAACATTTCATAACTATTATATGGTACTTTATATAGTCATAGTTGGTCATATTTACAATTTACTACTTCTTATGCAATATTTTTATATAGTTTTTAAATTTTATAGTATCAAGGTGGGACAAACTTTGGGCGCACTTCTGGTGGACCTTTCATAACAACGAGCTATGATTATGATGCTCCGATTGATGAGTACGGTATGTTGTTCCTCTATAGATTACCGATTGTTGCAAGTATACAGTCTAAAACTAATTGTTATTTTCGTGATGATTCTTAGGCCTTCTGAGGCAGCCTAAATGGGGTCACTTGAAAGATTTACACAAGGCTATAAAACTTTGCGAAGAGGCAATCTTGGCAACTGATCCTAAAACTACTTCTCTTGGATCAAATTTGGAGGTAGGAAATTTCATTTGATATTCAGACTTTTTAGTTACAGTTGATTAATTTATTATAGGGATAATTAAACTGGCATACCCTGAGGTTTGGCTTAATTACACAAACATCCCCTAAGGTTTGAGAAATTCCGGAACTACCTCCAACATACCTTGAGGTTTTGGCCTACACACTAATTATAATCAAGAACATAAACTCAAAATAGGGTATTCACAAAAAAATAGAGATGACATCATCTAAATTCATCGATCCAAATGTAATGGAAATTTTTGATAGGGGAGGTTTTTGTAATTTATCGAACTAGTTTAAGTTTGCACAGTTGGTGTAAACAGGTTGTCCCTTCAGTCTCATTAAGCTTGCATGTGGTTTTGTTGGGACATCATTATCGCATTAGTTAGCTAACAGCTTGGAGCCTTGGACCCACAATTATTCCTTTGCCTTCTGTAATGGAATATGAACTTTCTCAGTACAATTCGTCATAACTTCAAATATGGGAAATTCTCATTTTTAGTCCGACTGACTTAAATTTTCTTCGTTTTGTTTCCATTCATTACGAACTCTCAAATTTAGTACCGTATCTTTCATTAGTTTGCAGATTTATTCCTTTTCCCTTTTTATATCAGCATGTTGACGGTAAAATCACAAGCCTCAGACATGGTTGTTCAGACTTCAGACAATTTTCTGTTCAAAACTTAAATATATTTATAGCAACGTGCATCACTCAATCATTTCGCTGAATGTTAATGAAAATGCGGAAAATGACTAGTTATGAGACTTAGAAAAACAAAAGTAAAAGAGAACAATGACTCTAATTCTCAGGATATCAAGCTTCATTTTTCTATTACAGGCAACGGTGTATAAAACGGATTCGGGGAAATGTTCTGCTTTTCTTGCAAATGTGGGCACACAATCAGCTGCAACAGTGAACTTCAATGGCAATTCTTATAATTTGCCTGCTTGGTCTGTCAGCATCTTACCCGACTGCAAGAACGTCGTTCTCAACACTGCAAAAGTATGATTCACAATCCTTCGTATTGCAATAAATTCTTGTATCTGAGGTTGAAAAATACTTACCTGATGAGCTAATTCTTGGGTCTTTTTTCATCTTCTTTCATTTATTTATTTATTTTGTGTTGGGAAATGGCAGATTAACTCCTTGTCCACAACTATGAAGTTTGTTCATCAACCTTCAAAGGATGATACTACAGAGGGTTGGAGTTGGATTAGTGAACCAATCGGTATATCTAGTAATAATGCATTTCCGAAAAACGGGCTATTTGATCAAATAAATACAACTGCTGATCAAAGTGATTATTTGTGGTATTCTTTAAGGTATAAACCCTGTTTTTTGTTTTCTTTCTCAGGGAAGTTCATATTATTTTGACTCAGGTTATTACGTTTTAATATTGCTTGTTCATTTTAGCACTGAGATTAAGGGAGACGAGCCTTTACTTGAAGATGGATCTCAGGCAGTGCTTCATGTGGATACTCAAGGTCATGGGATTTATGTTTTTATCAATGGGAAGCTTGCAGGTGATTTTTGTCTTTGACATTAATGAAATAAGTAATAATTACAGTGCTCTCCCCTGTAACTATATACAACTGCATAAATGACCCATTTTGGTTTTAAAATTACACATACCTCCCTTGTAACTTGTATCCTCCCTACAGTTACCCCCTTCCCCTTTTCTTTACATGTAGTTAAATAATGTCTTCAGTTGAACTACTAAATTTTTCAAACTGTTCTTGAATGTATGGTGGATGATTTCCAAGTTACTAATTAATATTTCCGGTTTTAATATCAAATTTGAAACTAACAAAGGTATTGGAACTAACCCTTTAATATATTTCGGGTTTTATTACAGGAAGTGGGCATGGACGATACAACAATCGTAAAGTTTCTCTAGATGTTCCCATAAACCTTGTACCTGGGAAATACAAGATTGATCTCTTGAGTTTGACAGTGGGTTTACAGGTATAGCCACTACACAGATTATTTATTATAATTTAATTAAATCTTTTCACTCAGATTTTTGTCTAAACCAGAGCTTTGTCCATGCAGAACTACGGAGCATTCTTTGATACATTGGGAGCTGGAGTTACCGGTCCGGTGCAGTTGAAAGGCTTAAAAAATGGATCTACTATTGATTTATCTTCTCAGCAGTGGACGTATCAGGTCAAACTTCTTTACATTTCCATCTAGAAAAATAAATATTTATCGAAAAGGATTTCGGTTCTTATTTGTGCTAGTTGTATTTATTGTAATGTGTTGGAGCAGATTGGTTTGAAAGGAGAAGATTTAGGCCTTTCCAGTGGAAGCTCGTCACTTTGGGTATCGCAGCCTACTTTGCCTAAGAATCAACCACTGGTGTGGTACAAGGTACCAGTCGCCTTATTTAGTTTAAAATCCCACTTTTTCACACACACACACATATATACCTTTTATTTTAAACAAATCTTTTTTTTCTTTTCCCAAGACAAGTTTTGATGCTCCTAGTGGAAGCAGCCCTGTTGCATTAGACTTTACAGGAATGGGGAAGGGGGAAGCATGGATAAATGGACAAAGTATTGGGCGCTATTGGCCTACCAGAATTGCTACGAATAACGGTTGCACCGACTCTTGCAATTACAAGGGATCTTATAGCTCAAGTAAATGTCTCAAGAATTGTGGGAAGCCTACTCAGAAGCTGTAAGTATTTATGCTTGTTAGATTCTTGGGGTGAAAAAAAAAGTGGTACTTTTACCGAAGTCCTGTTCTTCAAATTAATTTGGGATGATTAAACTGATACCCTCAGGATAATTGGCAGGGAACTTTGAAAATTTATAAAATCCTTTCCTGTCAAATGATTTATGTTACATTTGGCTCAATTAAATTTCAGTAGTGTGATCTCCGGTTCCTTATCAATACCTAGTTTGCCCTTGGACCTTGACACTTGTTAATATTTGACTTTAAATTCATAACTATAGCGACATTATTTAGGACAAATCTTAGCGAAGTTTCTCAAATTTCAGGGGAAGTTTGTATAGTCAGGCCTAACAATAGGTATAACTTACGCTTACCTCCCGTGTGGCTGTGTTGTTACACGAACCTCTCCTGCTAATTTTAAAATTACAAATGCACCCTTTCGACTCAGAGATTAAATGGGAACTAGTAATTAGGAAATTTGGATAAAATCATTCATATACCGTGCATGTGAAATCAACTCGTAAAAGTTTGCTAAGATTTGAATTATAATGTCATTTAACTATTTGTAATAATCAACTGACGTGGGTAACTAACTGTGCTGTAAGGTGGAAATGAGTTACAAGGGAGGTATATGTAATTTCAAAAACCAAAATAATTATCATCTACTTCCCTTTACCTTCCATAAAAAGTTCTACCATCATCAACTTACCTCATAATCTAATTTAACATAATTTCAGGTACCATGTTCCGCGTTCGTGGCTAAAATCAAGTGGAAACGTGCTAGTATTATTAGAAGAAATGGGAGGCGATCCAACACAGATATCTTTTGCCACTAGAGCGACAGGAAGTATATGCTCTCATGTTTCAGAGTCCCACCCTCTCCCGGTCGATATGTGGACAGATTCAGATGAAGAAACAAGGAAAACTGCACGACCGACTTTGTTTCTAAATTGCCCTTCTCCTAATCAAGTAATTTCCAAAATAAAATTTGCCAGCTATGGAACACCTCAGGGTGTGTGCGGAAGCTTCAGCCATGGTCGATGCAGCAGCAGAAAGGCTCGAGCAATTGTTAAGAAGGTGATGATTCTCATTATTGAAATATAAAAATTCATGAAACTACCCCCAGATTCAAAGAAAATGCGAAAAGACTCCCCGTGCTTTCTGAAAAACATGCATGTCGACCCCATTTGTTTTTCTTTCTTTTTCTTCTTTGACCCTCTTTGTCATGATGGATGATATCTGCAGGCTTGCATAGGGGCAAGGAGCTGCAGTGTTGGAGTTGCTGTAAATACATTCGGCGACCCATGTGCAGGAATTACGAAGAGTTTGGCTGTTGAAGCTTCCTGTACATAGATGTTTAACCAAACTCATCACAGAATAGGTACAGAAAATATCGACGAATTATCTTAGAAAGTCTATTATATGTGTCAAGATTGTGATGCTCAAAGGAGATGGAAAAGAAGTTCTAAGATGTTATCTTATCAACTTTGACCAAAGATGCACAATCTGATTTATCAATGGTAACTGATTTCTTTGTGATCATTGCAATTATAGATATTACAAATAAGGACATGCTTCCAAATTTTATTTCCTCACACATATAGTCCAATAAAATTCATATTTCATATTACCCTTTGGCCTTTTGTTACGTTTACTGATCCAAGAATGGTTTACATTGTTAATTTATTAAAATCAATCAAAACCACAAAACGATACTTATATAGCAGCAGCTTGTGATGGCCTCTGAAACCTGCAAACCTTGCATGAAACCGAATACAGTGATGCCGTCTAGTACTTATCTTCCCATCCCATCATCGGCATCGGCACCCCTCTCTTAACTGGACTCACATACGAGGGCCGGTAAGTCTTCCCTAGAACCCCCTCAACATCCTCGGACAGATCAAAGAACCTAAATTGTGTCTCTAAATGAGCAAAGGAATCATCCTTAGGAAGTTGATAATTATGAACCCTATTCTCCTCATCCCCTATCGGGGAAACCCTAATGTCCATCTCCACGAGTCCTGTTACGGTCACCCTGATTGTGTTGACATCATCGATCCTCTCAACAACAACCTGTCTTTCTCCAGTATTGACCCTCTATTCTGCTTCCCCATCCGTGGGGACAGTTATGGATTCACCATCGAATTTCACTATGAGTGCGTCGGTGTTGTTGCTCCAGTATGGGACCTTTTTGGCTGCTAGAGTTAGTGTGTGGGTGTCGAACATGATGGAGAGGGCTTGCACCCATGTGAAGTCTCGTGTTCTTCCCTGTGGCCTCGTGCCGATGAAGTGTGCATTGATGTGGAGGTTTTCGTCGGAGACTATGGCGAAGTCGCCTCCCTTTGCTCCGTGGAAGTAGGACATGACGCCATCACCACCGATGAAGCGGGGATCGTAGCACAAGGAACCTTACCCGTTGCATTTTGGCTTTCTCCCTGTTTTTTTGAATTGAATGTGTTCGTTGTTTGGCTAAAATGTTTCTAGAGTTCTTGCAAAGTGTGAATATGATGAAAAATGTACTAAAACGATGCAAATGTGAGGGAAAATGTCAATTGTCAGTAGAGTTCATGCAAATCTCTTAAATTCTAAGGGGCTAAAAGTGCAATTTGGAAACCTTATGCAATATTTGGTAACAGTTAAGAGTGACATCCTATATAACTATATGCGAGTATACAAATTTGGTTTTGGTTTTAAAAATTACATTTACCTACCCTTAGGAGTTTCTCTATCTTACAAGTACCTCTTCTATACCGTGAAATGAAGCCACTAATTCAATTTTTAACGAACTTTCCTACTTGCTTTCGTATGTGGGAATAATTTTACCAAGTTTTTATCTGTTTGGAGCTTTGGATCAAAATCAGATTGTGGGAAGGTGATTACTTACATCTGCAAGTGACTTCACATTTGCTGCTGCAGTCGACGAAGCATCCCTTTTGCTTCTTGTTGTTCTTCGGCTTCCTCTGCGGGCACTGAGGCGGGCATGTTAGAGGCTTATATTGGCATTGCCGAAGACAGGATCTAATATATTGGCGTATGTTAGATCCATTGCCGAAGACAGGATCCTTTCGGCTCTTTCCTGTCCTGTCTTCGGCAATGGATCTAATACCTTATAGTTCGTGGTAGCTGCATCATACGGAGGACGCTTTTGTTTCTGGCCATTGTTTCCATTCCCATTTCCCTTCCCATTTCCATTGTTGTTGCCGTTGTTTCCATTTCCATTCCCATTGCCATTGATGCTGACTTCATTCCCACTGCCAATGTTATTACCGTTGTTACTGATCATCCCATTCCCGTTTCCATTGTTGTTGCCATTGTTTCCATTTCCATTTCCATTGGCCGCGTTGCCAATGCCGTTGTTATTTGCATTGTTGCCATTTCCATTCCCATTCGCTTGGGCAAGAATGGTGCCAACTTCAACTGAGATGAACAGAAGGAGGAGAGCTAAAGAAAGGTAGAGCCTCCTCAACTCCATTGATGTGATTTTTCTTTTTCAAATGCAATCTTCAATGTTTCTTGTTTTTGATTACTGAAAAGTGATTAATGAAGTGGAAGCACCAAATCCAAGTATTTATATCTAGGAGAAGAAGAAGTTGACAAAAGTTATGTGAGTTGGCTTATCCGAATGAAAAAGAACAGCTTCTTGAAATTCACTTTGATTGTTTCCAGGACAATGAACAGCTCTCAGGCCCATGTTCTCCTTGAGTCTTGCATTAGCAAGTCTATTTGACATTAAATAAAACGCATATATATGTTTAAGTTTTTCAATGTTTTTCCAGGCAAGGTTTGAATCCTCTTTTTGAGAAAAATTGCAAAATTTTATTTTCTAAATCAAACTTCAAATTGCAAAAAAATTGTGCACTACAATTAGCTTGTAGCTCGCTAACAGTATCGATTTATTTAAAAAAAAAATACAAATTTAACAAAGCCCGGAAAGGAATGAGACCAATTCAATTGGGATAAGTATTGGAGTTAGGAACCTTGAGAGTGGTTGAATGAAAAAAAACCCATTCATTCTTAACTAAATATTAAGAGTTCGAATTCTGGCATACGTAATTTTAAATTAATTATCTGATTGGTTGTCTCATCCTTTGACATATCTATAATTCAACGAGAAAATTAGTTACTATAGTTGACCGTGAATATTCTGTTCCATACTTTCCAGATAAATATATATGGGGTTAGGGTTTATTAGGGTTCGATGTTAGTTCGGTTCATTTAAAATTATATATCTATATATATATATATATATATATATATATGATCATATAGCCTAATTGACTGCAAGTTGAATAAGTTATGACCCTCTTTAGATCGTTCTGTAATATTCCAAAACAATGAGTCTTTTTAGCAGTTCAAGTGTTTATTTAAACATCAAAACCCTAATCTACGTGTTTCAAACTCAAGACAAAACAATCAATCAATTGAAGCTTCGATCCGGCGGTGGAGAATACTATGCTCCACCGCCGGATCGATTCAGATCTATTCTGCTGTCAGATTCTCAGATTTGTTACGTCGATACGATTTGTGTTTTTTTCTTTAGGTTTTGTTATATTTCAAGTTCTTTATTTCTTCCGTATGGAAGTTTAGTCAGTTTCTTTATGTTCTTTTTTATTATATTTTGTGATTCTCCGAGGAAATTTTTTGGCCGAGTTATCTGCTGTAGGCCAAAGTGTTCTTTTCAATCCGGAGAAGAGGTGGCTGCGGAACTTCACCCAGATCGGATCTTCAACTTCAAGGAGCCTGTTTCTTTTATTAAACGTGATGCTAATATAATGGCTCACAAATCTGTTGCAATTGCGGCTTCGGCCTGCGTTATTGTTCCTGTTATTCCTTGTATTTTTGTTATTATTCCTCTTGATGCTGAATAATATTCCCCTTTGAGGGTTTGAGTTTCAAAAAAAAAAAAAAAAGTGTTTATTTAAACAAATATAATTCTTACAAAAACATAACCAATTTCTTCCGAACTTGAGTCGTTAACAAAATTATAATATCACCGGTTTATAAATTTTAATAGAAAACGACGTATGTTAGTAACCATGAAAAGGAAATAACAAGGAGTTATATTTTGACACTACGAAAAAAATTGGGATATTTTTTGGCCAATGTGTTACTGCTGAAATCCAACGTTTTGTGAAGTATTATGTTTAATCCTGAACAATCAAAGGTTAAGTTGAAACATGAAATAATACAAAATACAGAATAAATTTGTCTTGAAGGCCTGATCTGAACAATTGGAATCAATTTAGTGTGTAAAATAATGCAGGAGAGTGTGACATAAGGAGAGTGTTGTCAGCTTGAAGCGTGGATTAATAATGCATGATACACCTGCAACAATCGGGTTCAACCGGAAATTGTAGCACCCGCAATGATAGGCTCCACATCCCCCGTACTACAAGTCTAGTCCACACATGAAATTGATGATCCAGCATGAACCGGACTCATAACGAACGGGTGACAAAATAAAAACAACTCCCTGGCTAGGCGGAATCTAACCCTGTACCAATTAATTCAACAACCTGACGAGTGCAATGCGGAAGTAATTAATAATAATTAATCACAACAATAGCTTCAAGCCCTGTAGCACCCCGTACGTGAGGCACCACATCCCCCGCATTACGGTCCAACCCGAGCAACGAAATGGAGAGTCCGCACCCGGATCAAACCATAGCGAACGGGAGACAAACAAAACAAACACCTAAGGTAGGCGGAACGTAGACCCTGTGAAGCAAAATCAACCAACAAAGCAGAGTACAGTGGAAGACTAAAGATCAAGCACAAGCATTGGCCACAGGCCTATAGAAATTAAACACACGGCTCACATTTAGACTTGGGCTCCTCAGGCCTCTTTTAAACAATTACAAAACCCAACAAGGGCAATTCAAATAACAAATGCATAAGTATACATATACAAATCTTACATATTGATCTGAATTCAAATAATACAAATGCAAATGCAGACTAAACAAACTCAGACCGACCAACTCAAAAGACTTGACTCAACTCCGCCTAGCTCCAAACTCCAAAGTAAACCTGCACACTAAAAAATTTGGGAGGGAGAGGGTCAGTCTACAACTCGACTGAGTGAGGGGGGCTAACGCACACCAACACATATATACATATAGAGCAAATCACGTATCAAACAAAAGACTATGAACCGGGAATAGGGTTTTACTTACCAAATCCATTTTCCGAAAGTACTCATACTTATTCATATAATCGTATATTCTTAAGTTTGAAAACTCGTAAGGATACATAGATTCAAGAACGCATATGGATTCATATTAAAACTCATAAGATTCATAATTAAAACTCATAAGTATTCATATATTCAGATCGATTCATAGTTTAGCGTAGAAATCTCATATTGGAAACAAACTCTCCTAACCCGTTTCATAATCAACATAACAAAAGAATTCAAATACCCGGCGAGTACGGGTCTCCAACCTTACTCCTTAATCAAAAGATTCAAAAGATTCATAAGAAAGCATAAACTCATAAATTCATAAGATTCATAAATTCAAAGATTCATATTCCCGTATTCCAACCTTCTCCGGAAGTCTGCACGCGGGTTACGGGCCCACATCGTGTAACTCAATATACGTGGGGTCGCGAACCCACAACGTGCCTTCACCGGCCTCAGCCGAAGGCTCAAAGCACCACGTCTTCTCCATCTCCCTCAGAGTCGCGCGTAGGTCCTTCAAAGGAGCGTGTGCACAGGGGTGATAACCGGCGACCCCAACAGCCGCACCGGGTCTCCCTTACCCACACCTCCGGGGCCCAGGGATTCAAAAGATTCGTACGGATTCATAAGACTCATAAAGAAACATACCTAACTCGCAAAATCTAGAAACATACGATTCATACTTAAGAAACATACCAT
The DNA here is from genome assembly GCA_037501455.1 of Lantana camara. Lineage (NCBI taxonomy): Eukaryota > Viridiplantae > Streptophyta > Magnoliopsida > Lamiales > Verbenaceae > Lantana > Lantana camara. Next base: position 59,036,711 of record CM074857.1, on the reverse strand, counting down.
AAGAAACATACCTTACCGTGCAACTCGGCATATGCTATACACGTACCTCTCCGTGTCTTCCAAATTCATAAGATGCTAAAGGAGATCCATAGTTCACTCGACACCACACGGTTTGGAGCATAGCCTCGTTGCAAAAATCATTTTAAGCTTATATACGCCCATACGTATAATTTCAGAATAATTCATATTAAATCGAATAACAAGATTCATAACGTATTATAAGACACATATTTAATATACATATAGTTTATATTCGCATGCAGGCTTGAAAACGAGCATATAGGGTTGTAGGTCGCTTTAACTAAAACAAAATCCTAAAACCTCACCTTACACCGACGCGGCCAAGAACGAGACAAATGATTCACCGCGGAATCAACTTGGATCACGAAACACCACCCCGGGTGCATCTGGGCAACTGAAGACAAGATGGAAGACTTAGACTCGAGGATGAACCATATAGACGCACGGCGATGCACAAGAATGCAAATGGATGCAATACACGTTCTATTCATTTATACTTAAGCATATTGGGCAAATGATGAAATATCACATAAGGAATTCAAGAATTAAACTCATATCATATTAAATAAGCCCATAATGTATCATATATTAACATATCATATGCATTCATAAGCTTGATCAAAGAAATAACAAGAGATACAAGAAGGCGTTAAACATTTCATATATCGATCAGGAATTCACGTAAAATTACACTTAGCAAACAAGGTCATAAACTTAAAATAATTAATGAAACATAACATATAACAACATATTAACATATTAGCATCACAATCGGGGTGGGAATTAATGAGAAAAATGAAATAAAAGCACAAAATAGGGCTTCGAGTGAAAAGGGGCCAAAGCTGACAGATTTCCGAAACGGACAAGCTGTACGAAAACAGGTATATCTTGAGTTTCAGGAATGGGAATTGAGTTTTGTTTCTTGGAAATTAAACTAGACACATAGATATTTAAAATGGTAGGTGGCTTGAATCATGGTTCAAAGCGAGGCGAAAATGGCGTAGGTTTGAAGTTGTACGAGTGCAGACTCTCGGCGAAGTGGCGACACCAAATTAAAATGATTATATCTCACAATCTAGAATGGATTTTGGGGTGATTCCAATTGGATATTATTCTAGACTCAATAAGGTTAGACATATCAAAAAATTAGGTCAAACGGAGTTCGTATGAAGGGGTAACCGTCCGGGTAAATCACAAGACAAAAGTTACCCGCCCATGTAAAACAGTCCAGAAAGTTTCTGCATAAAGGGGTACCCGCCCGGGGAGTTTTCTTCACAAAATCTACCCGCCCAGGTAGAGGCTTACAGCGGGAAAAAGAGCAAGAACAGGGCTGTTACGAGATGGAGGAAGAAGGGAAACCAAAGCAGCACATATAGACATGAAATGGAGCAAAAAACATGAGCAAATTCTTCACACAAAAGCACACAACCGGCAATGAAAGGGGATGAAAATGATCAACATGTATGCACCTTAAACTTCAAGAAATGTAAGGTTAAATCATGGAAACTCGTATAATACTCATCTACCATGAAATTTAATCTCATATACCCAATAATGAAGTTCAAGTGATCAAAAATCATACATCAACTCTAGCTATAACCCAAAGATGGCAAGAGATCTCATATATATACACAAACCTTATACTATTCACTCGATAGATCATATCTCAATCAATAATGGTTCATATTCAGAAATTCTTGAAGCAAAATGACCACAAAAGGACATAGATATCAATCATACACTTACCCCTTAAATTTGGTTGAGTTTGATGGAGATTTGAGCTCTAAACTCTTCCTTGGTGAATAGTGACGGGAAAAGGAAATGAGGGCTCAAGTTGGCTGAAAATTCTCTTCCTTATCTTGCTTTGATCGAAATGGGAGAGAAAGGGGTGATTTTAGGCTGAGTTGAGTTCATGTGGGTCCAAGTTTCACTCAAAAAGGTTAAAAGATGAGGGACTTATGTGCAATTTAGTGAAAGGTGGTCATTTAGGCACTCGTAGCTTGTTTCGGTCAAATTTAGGAGTATCAAATGGGCTTAGAAAAATATAAGGCTAGGTTCTTTAGCTTTCAAATCTCGTTACGAGTCCGGCGCCACTTCCAGAATTCGAATCCGAATTCCCGAGCTCAAGATATGGCCTCCAGAATCCGAGGCGCGCTAAAACTCGTTAGGCCCTCGAATCCCCAAAGATAAAGAATGGTCTCCGACCAATTCAAACAAGTATAAACGAATAATATAAACACGTTAATGAGTTTATAAATCACATAATTCAAGTATATCACATATTCATGAAATTCGGGAATTAAAAATCAAATAGTAGAAATTAAATACGGAAATTAAAGTGTAAAACTCAAACGTTAAAGGCATATAAATCACTTAAACAATTAAATAAACACATAAGTTAAATCAAAAGGAAATAAAACGTCGGTAAACCCTCAAGTGACGTCATACCTGGTTTGCCGAAGAAACTGGGGTGTCACAAGCCCTAATTCCATAAACATAATTAAATTCAACATGCACCTAATAACGGGTTCAACTAAGCATGCAACCTGTCCCGAAATAATATTCAATAATTCATAAGTCATGAGTTGGCACACATGCCTATTTAAATACATGATACAAGTAAACATAATACACATGTAAAATATAACTCGAGTGTACAGGTGAGACTCGAGACTACCACTAAGACTTGACTCCCGCCTAGCAAAACCTGCAAAGACTGAGAAGTGGGGAAAATAAGGGTCAGTCTCTAGAAGACTGAGTGAGTAGGAGCTATACATATATAAAAACATGCACATGCAAGTCAGAAATCCCGAACAAGGTTTTAAATGAAATTAGTTCCCGAGAAGGGCAAGAAAAAGTCTAGCAATGCTCGGACTTTACGACTAATTCATATTAAATCCTTTAAGTTCATAATTCATGATAATCATAATGGCTCGGCGAGTGAGCGTGCATAATTATCCAACCAAACTCCAACCGTGTACAATGAACATGACTTAATACTTTGAATACGTGATCATGCAATACATAATAATACATGCGAGCAATAAACATGAGACTTGATCGATTGGGCAATCCGTGTCCCGACCTTCCGACACGGTGCATAACATTAATCATAATACATGAACATGATCGTAAAATATTTTTCAACCTTCTCCCTCCGTAATGGTCGGGCCTGCAGACCCGGACCATTTAATAATAACAATATCGAGACGGGGGCTCATGACTCCTACCCGCTCCTTTGATGGGTTAACCATCGGCTCAAGAATAACTCACCTTCCACACTACACGGTCGCGTGAGAGATTCTCAATGAGTACTTTGTACAATGGCTTAGGTATACGTCGGCCCGATGCCGAACCTGTAACACCCCAGACGGAGGATGCCACATCCCCCGCACTAAGATCCAGACCCGGTCACGAAATGGAAAATCCATGCCCGAATCCTAATCATAGCGAACGGGAGACCAACTCACGCACTAGGCTAGGCGGATCTAACTTGACAAACTCAGAGTGCGGAAGCAATTAAACCAACAACAATAGATAGCGGAAGCATTCAAAACAAAACATGCAAAGCAGATGACGGGTTCAACTAGCATAAATACCTAGTCCCGAAACAATTCATAATCCAGCATAATAAGCAGCATACGTATCATCATAATATCTACTAACATCCAAATACTAGCTTACTAACCCCACACGGGTTTAAGTCTAAGTAGAACATAAACATAACCTTCAAGTGTGAAGCATAAATACATAACATAAATAAAGTATGCGACAAATGCATCCTAATACCAACTAGACTGACAAGTGTGACTTAAGGGACTCACTTCCGCCTAGCTCAAGCCAAAAGGAAACCTGCAAACTAAAAGATAAATGAGGTGTCAGTCAACTGACTGAGTGAGGGGCCTAACGCACACCCACAATATATATATACAGAGCACAGCACATATCAAAAGGGTGGATTCATGAACCGGGGATAGGTGTTGCATACCAGAACATTTCAAAACAACCCAAAATAGATATAGATATAAGTTTAGAAACCATTTTCAGAAAGGCTCTATCCCGATTCATAAATCCGATAACAGATCATAACATATGCTCGGCGAGTACGAGCTTCCAACCTCAACTCCTCATATCATAACAAAACATAAATAACATACCAACCTCAACTCCGGGTGATGGTAGGGTTGCGCGACCCTAACCATCCATACGGTCGAGGGGAGTGCTGATTGCTACTCATACCCTCAGGACTCCGTTTCCCAACCAAACCTCCTGGTGGGTCCCGGTAGATCCTTTTCATACAGATGGAGACTACGCACAGGTATATCCCCGACGGCCCGATACCGTCCCGGGGGCTCCTTACCCGTAGCTCCTGGGCCCCATAACAGAACAGAACATAACATATACCAACTTTCATGGCAATCTCGCTACATAATCATAACATAACTTAACTTTCCGAAATAGCTTACATATGCCTTCATACTTAATTTCCAAAACTGAAGTTGTATCATAAGGTCATAATCATATCATATCCAACACATATTGAATCGTATATATAGTATATAATCGCATGCGGGGATTGTAATCATCATGTTGGGGTCATAGGTCGTTTAACTATACAAAATCCTAAACCTCACCTGAAAAGCGACGAGTAACGAGAACTGACAAGACGAATGCAAACTTGATCGGGTTGTCTCCGCCCTGGAGATCACTGTACAGAAAAGGAAGTACAGCGTACTCATGAGACACGACTCAAACATAAACCACATAGACGCACGGCGATGATTATGAGAGGACAAGCATTAATATGATATGTACACAGAGTTTACAAGGATGTCATGAAAATGTTCATGCATACAATTAATATTCCACAATCAGTAAACAAGTAACTAGATCATATACGAGACATAAATGCATGATCGATGGCAATAAAATGTTCTAGCAATTTAAGGATCAATCAAATCATATTAAGTAAACTTATGCTCAAACAATTTGGATTAATACATGTATGTCGTCTAATTCCTCAAGGGTGGATCATTATGGTACATACTAATCACTACATACAATTCATACTTGATCACAATTCCAACGGATCAATAATTAATTCAAGAGTTTCTTAATTGAAGTTTTAATCCACTAACTAATAATATTACTCAAGGTCAGTACTAAATCCTATTTAAAAAATTAGATGCATTAGTAGCTGACATTACAAAATTTTATATTTATATATATATATATATATATAGATATAATATCACTACAATTCTTGCTTAGCCCATTTTAGAAAATTACAAAACAAGTGTTTCTCAAACAATTCATTTGTTATCAGCACATTAATTACCAACATCCAATTCAATTAAGGATCTTATGAATTTCACATGACATACAACACACACACGCACAAAATCCTAATTCAATACAATCTCACAGATTCAATTATAACATATAGTTAATATACATGCTCAAATTTATATATATACAATACTCACGCACACACACAAAATATCACACACAATTTACAAGTTATTAAACCAAGTTATGTCTACCAACAGATTTTACAATTTAGCAGCATCAAGCTCAAACATATATTAATTTAATTTATTCAATAATTAACCCAAATTATGATACACGTTTAGATCATTTAACTTGCACATCTAATTCAACCATCTCACTTAAACCACAGTTGCAAATCGCCGATTCATCCCAACCTTTACAGTTATTAAAGATCAGTAAAATTATACCTTAATTATCGAAGTCACTGAATCATATTTACCCAAAATCCATTCAACATGAAACGCAATTCATAATTATATAAAACAACTACTAAAATTGCTTAACAAAACTGAATTACATAGATACACTATATAGCTTGAAGTAAATTACAATTAATCAAGGAACAAATGAAATTGATTTGCAAAATAATTAAATAGAATTTAATTAAGGGTAACAATATCCTGACGGTTTACCAAAGAAATTGAGGAAAGGAGAAGCTGGGGCATTGGTGGTGAAGAAATCCGGAGGTGGCGGCTGGCGCTGTCGGGTCCCTTTCTTGGCGGAAAGACCGGAGGCGGTAGTGGATCTCGGTCGTCGCTGATGGAGTGGTGGCGACCTTAAGTTCTGTCCCTATACCTCGGTTGGAGCTATGAGCAGGCGGTGGTTGTTGCTGCGCCGCTGCTGGGACTTGGCGGTGGAGGAAAGGGAATTCCCAGATCTGGTCCGCTCTGGGCGAGGTGGCCGGATCCGAGTGGTGCTGGCCGCGAATCGTCACCGGCGACGGTGTACGGTCGATAGCGAGTTCATCAGTGGGAAGAGAGAATGATGGCGGGGTTGCGCCGGCATCCAGAGAAAGGCGGAGGTGGCGCCGCTGCTGGAGTGAAAGAGAGAGAGTTTGAAAGAGTGAGAGAAATGCCGACAAAGAATGCGGCGGAGATGTGTGGTGGTGGTGGTTGGCTGCTGCTGCTCTCCTGGTGGTTGGAAAAAGAGAAAGGAGTGGGCGATGAGGATAGTGGCGACAGATCTTGCGCCGCCGCTAAAGCTTACCGAAGCTAAAAGGGGAGGAAGAAGCAGGGTGGCGCTGTGGCGACGGGGAGTGGCGCGGAGGAGCTGCTGTCGGTGCTTGTGATGGTTCGGAGGTGAAGTCACCGGCGAGGATGGTGGTTGGCAGCGGCTTCGCATGTGGCGAAGCTGGCGCCGCTGCTGCTGTTGCTGGTTGAAGACAAAGGGGAGAAGAAAGAAGGAAATGTCGTGGTGCATCAGCTAGGGTTCAGATTATAAAAGGTCTCTTCTCTCCAAAATTGCAAACAAGTCCCCCGAAATTATGAGTCTTGCAATTGAGTCCTCCAGTTCCCAAAGAGATCAATTAAGTCTAATTAATGATTATAAAATTATAATTACACCCCCAAGATTTAAAGTGGCGACTAATTAGGCCCAATTGGACTTCTTATAATTACAAAATGATCCCCAATTTCTGATAATTACAATTTAGCCCACATAATTTAAATTAAAGGGCAATTAGATACTAAACACATATTTCAATTAAGTTCACATATTTATATAAGATTGCAATTGAGTCAATTAAATTATTAAAACATGAACAAGACAATTCAAGCACACGCAGAGTTAAATAAATAACAATCTAATCGTACGAAAACGACATCGTATCTTGCTCCGAAAATACGGGGTGTTACAACCTTCCCCCCTTAAGAGAACCTGGTCCCCAGGTTCCACTCCTGAGCTGGAAAAGCTTCGAGTTGATAGTGCTTTAGCCCTTCTCAAGGAGTTGGGTAAAACTTAGCCTCCGTTGTGAAGTTTACTCTCATTGTCTTTACTGAACCTTTCTCGTGATGTCTCGTTGTCATTGGGATCCGTTTGAGTACTGGACCGTTGCTTTCATCAAGTTGTTCGACCATTCCCGTAAGACGAATACTTATCACTGCACTCAACTTCGATGGCGTCGCAACTCGTCACTTGCAGACCGTTGTCAGGACAACTCGTAACGCAACCGCAACAAACAAGAGAGAATCCCATCTCTCAGCACGTAAAGTGAGAGCGCCCCGTCCCTCGGCACACACAAGAGAGAGAACCCCGTCTCTCAAGCACAGAATTGAGAGAGCCCCGTCTCTCAAGCACATAATTGAGAGAACCCCGTCTCTCAACCTAAGTCTGACAGATTTCAACATCTCCCAAACATTCTAGTTTGAGAAAATCCAGCATTTCTCAAACCCCTAAATTCAAGAGAATCCAACATCTCCGAAAATCTAAGTACAAGAGAATCCAACATCTCTCGTGTACAAAACTTAGAAAGAATCCAACATCTTTCTAGCACATAAATAGAGAGAGTCTTACATCTCTCCAACACGTAAAAAGAGGGAACCTAAGGTCTCTCTTGCACATAAATCCACAGATCAACATTCATACATACACAAATCAGAGTAACACTTGATGAAAAGTATGCGATACATGTTTGGTGTACCTTGTACAACTGATATCGGTGTCCCTTGAGTATAGATTCAATGCTCACGCCTCAACTCAAGGGGGATATCGCGATGGGATCCCTGTAAAACAAGGTTACAGTATGTATGCATGTTATATGAGGAGTTAGTGAGCAGTCAAGAGAATTTTAAATCACATAGGCATGGATAGTTCACATAAGTACATAACTCGTTTATTTTAGTAACGGTTCATAACAGCTAGAATTTCAAGTTACGAATACTAGATCAAGTATCCAAGTAATCATAATTAAAACAACAATAGTCATCACCCAAATCAACCTAAACAAGGCAAGAGTATTTAAGCGATGCATGTATGGAAATGCCATGAATGCTAATACCTCAATATTCGGGTTCATCTTGATCTCCAATGTGAAGTCGTTGATATCGTATTCGTTGTTTGTTATCTCTCGATCGATCACAATCGGAAACCTTGTGCTCCTCCGACCCACAAGCATAGCATCTCTGCAATCGATCCCGACACGCGTCGTAAGCGTGGTTGGTTCCCCCACAATGGGTGCACGGTCGGACTTCTTTCTTCAGCTTTCGAGGGTTTCTGTTCTTATGCTTCTTTCCACGAATCTTTTTGGTTCGAGCTCCCTGTTGATCGGATCTCTCTCTCACGTATAAATTTGAGCATAAGCCCAGCTCAAGTCTAGGCCCCGACATATTTCTTTCCTTACTTTTTGTCATCCACCTATTTTCAACTCGTAATGCTTTCTCCGTGGCCTTATCCCATGTGCTTGTATCCTCAGCAATTAAGGCTTCCTTGAACTCATCCCGAAGACCTTCCATAAAATATCTAGCCTTGACCCGATCATTACTCGTAAGGTGGGGCACATGAATGCCCAACCTCTCAAATTCTCCTAAGTAGTCCACAACAGTTCTTTCTCCTTGTTTTAAAGTGAGGAATTCTTCGAATCTTCGTTCTTGTAAAATGACCGGTGCAAACCTCTTTCGGAACTCTCGAACAAACACATCCCACGTCAACTCCTCGCTCGTTGCCTCTAATTGTTGGGCAAGTCTTTTCCACCATTGCCTTGCTTGTCCTTGTAGTAGGAACGTAGCAAGGCGAGCCATATCTTGAGAGTTGCATGGCCATATCTCAAAAATGCCCTCTAATTCCAAAAGCCACTCTTCGGCCCTTATATCATCCCCTTCTCGAAATTGGGGAGGATTAAATGTTCTAAATTCTCGGTACATCATCGCCATCAAATCTATTGGCGGTACTCCAGTCGAAGATTGTCCCTGGTCGCTCAGATTTGGATGAGACGGTTGACTGTGGTATTGTTGACGCGGCGGCATCCTGAAAATCTCACAACTTCAATGTCGAAACATGCATGTCGATTAGTAAATGCTCATGCCACGTAATAAATCAATCAAGAACTACCAAGAAATGCAATGCATCAAGTAGTATAAATTCAGCAAAGTGATAAAAATTCAAGTGCATAGTTCTTCAAATCATATGCTGATGTGCACATAACCAAATTGTCCTACGCCGTTCGACCTAGACAGACACAACACAACACAAGAGCTCGGTTTTGCAACCTAGAGCTCTGATACCACTTAAGGATGTAACACCCCAGACGGAGGATGCCACATCCCCCGCACTAAGATCCAGACCCGGTCACGAAATGGAAAATCCATGCCCGAATCCTAATCATAGCGAACGGGAGACCAACTCACGCACTAGGCTAGGCGGATCTAACTTGACAAACTCAGAGTGCGGAAGCAATTAAACCAACAACAATAGATAGCGGAAGCATTCAAAACAAAACATGCAAAGCAGATGACGGGTTCAACTAGCATAAATACCTAGTCCCGAAACAATTCATAATCCAGCATAATAAGCAGCATACGTATCATCATAATATCTACTAACATCCAAATACTAGCTTACTAACCCCACACGGGTTTAAGTCTAAGTAGAACATAAACATAACCTTCAAGTGTGAAGCATAAATACATAACATAAATAAAGTATGCGACAAATGCATCCTAATACCAACTAGACTGACAAGTGTGACTTAAGGGACTCACTTCCGCCTAGCTCAAGCCAAAAGGAAACCTGCAAACTAAAAGATAAATGAGGTGTCAGTCAACTGACTGAGTGAGGGGCCTAACACACACCCACAATATATATATACAGAGCACAGCACATATCAAAAGGGTGGATTCATGAACCGGGGATAGGTGTTGCATACCAGAACATTTCAAAACAACCCAAAATAGATATAGATATAAGTTTAGAAACCATTTTCAGAAAGGCTCTATCCCGATTCATAAATCCGATAACAGATCATAACATATGCTCGGCGAGTACGAGCTTCCAACCTCAACTCCTCATATCATAACAAAACATAAATAACATACCAACCTCAACTCCGGGTGATGGTAGGGTTGCGCGACCCTAACCATCCATACGGTCGAGGGGAGTGCTGATTGCTACTCATACCCTCAGGACTCCGTTTCCCAACCAAACCTCCTGGTGGGTCCCGGTAGATCCTTTTCATACAGATGGAGACTACGCACAGGTATATCCCCGACGGCCCGATACCGTCCCGGGGGCTCCTTACCCGTAGCTCCTGGGCCCCATAACAGAACAGAACATAACATATACCAACTTTCATGGCAATCTCGCTACATAATCATAACATAACTTAACTTTCCGAAATAGCTTACATATGCCTTCATACTTAATTTCCAAAACTGAAGTTGTATCATAAGGTCATAATCATATCATATCCAACACATATTGAATCGTATATATAGTATATAATCGCATGCGGGGATTGTAATCATCATGTTGGGGTCATAGGTCGTTTAACTATACAAAATCCTAAACCTCACCTGAAAAGCGACGAGTAACGAGAACTGACAAGACGAATGCAAACTTGATCGGGTTGTCTCCGCCCTGGAGATCACTGTACAGAAAAGGAAGTACAGCGTACTCATGAGACACGACTCAAACATAAACCACATAGACGCACGGCGATGATTATGAGAGGACAAGCATTGATATGATATGTACACAGAGTTTACAAGGATGTCATGAAAATGTTCATGCATACAATTAATATTCCACAATCAGTAAACAAGTAACTAGATCATATACGAGACATAAATGCATGATCGATGGCAATAAAATGTTCTAGCAATTTAAGGATCAATCAAATCATATTAAGTAAACTTATGCTCAAACAATTTGGATTAATACATGTATGTCGTCTAATTCCTCAAGGGTGGATCATTATGGTACATACTAATCACTACATACAATTCATACTTGATCACAATTCCAACGGATCAATAATTAATTCAAGAGTTTCTTAATTGAAGTTTTAATCCACTAACTAATAATATTACTCAAGGTCAGTACTAAATCCTATTTAAAAAATTAGATGCATTAGTAGCTGACATTACAAAATTTTATATTTATATATATATATATATATATAGATATAATATCACTACAATTCTTGCTTAGCCCATTTTAGAAAATTACAAAACAAGTGTTTCTCAAACAATTCATTTGTTATCAGCACATTAATTACCAACATCCAATTCAATTAAGGATCTTATGAATTTCACATGACATACAACACACACACGCACAAAATCCTAATTCAATACAATCTCACAGATTCAATTATAACATATAGTTAATATACATGCTCAAATTTATATATATACAATACTCACGCACACACACAAAATATCACACACAATTTACAAGTTATTAAACCAAGTTATGTCTACCAACAGATTTTACAATTTAGCAGCATCAAGCTCAAACATATATTAATTTAATTTATTCAATAATTAACCCAAATTATGATACACGTTTAGATCATTTAACTTGCACATCTAATTCAACCATCTCACTTAAACCACAGTTGCAAATCGCCGATTCATCCCAACCTTTACAGTTATTAAAGATCAGTAAAATTATACCTTAATTATCGAAGTCACTGAATCATATTTACCCAAAATCCATTCAACATGAAACGCAATTCATAATTATATAAAACAACTACTAAAATTGCTTAACAAAACTGAATTACATAGATACACTATATAGCTTGAAGTAAATTACAATTAATCAAGGAACAAATGAAATTGATTTGCAAAATAATTAAATAGAATTTAATTAAGGGTAACAATATCCTGACGGTTTACCAAAGAAATTGAGGAAAGGAGAAGCTGGGGCATTGGTGGTGAAGAAATCCGGAGGTGGCGGCTGGCGCTGTCGGGTCCCTTTCTTGGCGGAAAGACCGGAGGCGGTAGTGGATCTCGGTCGTCGCTGATGGAGTGGTGGCGACCTTAAGTTCTGTCCCTATACCTCGGTTGGAGCTATGAGCAGGCGGTGGTTGTTGCTGCGCCGCTGCTGGGACTTGGCGGTGGAGGAAAGGGAATTCCCAGATCTGGTCCGCTCTGGGCGAGGTGGCGGAATCCGAGTGGTGCTGGCCGCGAATCGTCACCGGCGACGGTGTACGGTCGGTGGCGAGTTCATCAGTGGGAAGAGAGAATGATGGCGGGGTTGCGCCGGCATCCAGAGAAAGGCGGAGGTGGCGCCGCTGCTGGAGTGAAAGAGAGAGAGTTTGAAAGAGTGAGAGAAATGCCGACAAAGAATGCGGCGGAGATGTGTGGTGGTGGTGGTTGGCTGCTGCTGCTCTCCTGGTGGTTGGAAAAAGAGAAAGGAGTGGGCGATGAGGATAGTGGCGACAGATCTTGCGCCGCCGCTAAAGCTTACCGAAGCTAAAAGGGGAGGAAGAAGCAGGGTGGCGCTGTGGCGACGGGGAGTGGCCCGGAGGAGCTGCTGTCGGTGCTTGTGATGGTTCGGAGGTGAAGTCACCGGCGAGGATGGTGGTTGGCAGCGGCTTCGCATGTGGCGAAGCTGGCGCCGCTGCTGCTGTTGCTGGTTGAAGACAAAGGGGAGAAGAAAGAAGGAAATGTCGTGGTGCATCAGCTAGGGTTCAGATTATAAAAGGTCTCTTCTCTCCAAAATTGCAAACAAGTCCCCCGAAATTATGAGTCTTGCAATTGAGTCCTCCAGTTCCCAAAGAGATCAATTAAGTCTAATTAATGATTATAAAATTATAATTACACCCCCAAGATTTAAAGTGGCGACTAATTAGGCCCAATTGGACTTCTTATAATTACAAAATGATCCCCAATTTCTGATAATTACAATTTAGCCCACATAATTTAAATTAAAGGGCAATTAGATACTAAACACATATTTCAATTAAGTTCACATATTTATATAAGATTGCAATTGAGTCAATTAAATTATTAAAACATGAACAAGACAATTCAAGCACACGCAGAGTTAAATAAATAACAATCTAATCGTACGAAAACGACATCGTATCTTGCTCCGAAAATACGGGGTGTTACAGAACCGGTCTCCATTCACACATTTCCTCGGGGCCCAATACATGTGCATGATCAATGTACATAATCTCGCTAAAACATTTCAAGTCATGAGAATCATAATACGTTATAATTCTTGAGAAAAGGCTTACTCGACAAGAATTTACTCAATGACTTTACGTTGAAAACAATACCTATATATACATTAGGTTTTTAGCCAAAACTTATCATATAAGGTTGTAGGGTTCGATACGTAACTAGAACGAAAATACCCTCACCTGGAATACCATGAGCCAAGGAACATGCATAGTATGGGTGCCTATTCGATCCGGAAGTCTCCACCCTGGAGATGAACTGTACAAGAGAAGGTAACAATGTGTACTCGTGAGAGGAGACTCAATATGATACCAAATAGGACGCACGACAATGCTCATGAAATGGTGTAACGTGTCATGAGATGATTGAATATGGAATAAAGCATAAGCATGTCATGGAAGGGTGTGACCATGTTCATATGCTCAATTACTCACACGAAATCAATTCATATATCAAGTACGAATTCAAACAATCAAACTTAAGCAAGTAAGAACGAAAGAGTATCAAGTAAGAGCATAAATACCAATTAATTAAGCATACAATTCATATAGGTCACATACGGGAGCCAAGGAGGTGAAAGAAATGCAATATGAGGGGTTTTGGCGAAGTTTGGCAAAAGTAGACAATTTACGGAAATGTACAAGCTGTGGAAAAATAGGAATATCTTGAGTTCTAGATATTGAAATGGATTTTTGTTTAATGGATATGAAATTAGACACACATACCTTAAAATGATATATGGTTCGGATCCTGGTTCGAAGCGAGGAGTAAATGGTGTAAGCTCGAAGTTGAAGGAGTGCAGATTTCCAGTAAAGTGGCGACACCAAATTAAAATGATTATAACTCACAAAATAGAAATGATATTGAGGTGATTCTAATTTCAGAGTGTTCTAGACTTCAAGAGGTTTCCGTGGGTTCAAAAATCAGGTCAATCGGAGTTCGTATGAGGGAGAAACGGCATTTACAAAATAGCCTGGAAACCCAAACTGGCATTAGGAATTTGAACTGGGAGGCCACACGTGTTGGAAAACTGGAATCAGAAAGCAGCGGAAATTTAAAATTTTTCCAACAAAAGGATCTAGGACTCGCAATCGTGTATCCAAATTCGTAGAGATTAGAAACTTACTTTTCAATAATCTTTCTTGAAGCGTTTCAAGCCACCCAAGAACGCTTTTCTCGCGGCTTAATCCCCTCTCCTTGGTAAAGCTCGAATCTTCAAAACTTCTAACTTGAAGCTCTCTAGAGATAGTCCACCAACTTGACTAAAATCTAACTAGTAAGGATGCTAGTTCTCTAGTTAGTGTTTAGGCTTAACCTAGGGTTTAATTTATCTTGGAGAAAGGATGGTGTTCAACACATGAACCAAAAGAATTGTCAATTACTCTCTAAGGAGAGCATGAGCTCCCCTATATATAGGGAAGGGAGGAGTGGCCGAAAATCCTAGTCCTTATGGACTAAGGATTTTATCTCTCACTCCTATTACTTGATCATCAAGTAATTTCCAACTTTGACTTTGAATTCTAATTCAAATCAACTTTTAAGAGAGCTAAAAATATCCAAACTCCTTTTGGATAATTTTATACTTTATTTATTAAATAAATAAATAACTTATTTTTATCTAATTAATTAATTCATAATTAATTAATTTTCTCCAAAATAAGACTTTCTTTTTAATTCAAAATTAAACCAAAGTCTATTAAATAATTAACACATTTAATTATTTAATATATATATACAATATATATATATACACGTGTGAGACACGTGTCACAAGGACACGTGACCCACACGTGTGGTTTCACACGTGTGGAACCCTCTTGGTCCTATTAACTCGTTTAATCATTTTAAAGGCTTAACTCATGTAACCAAGTTGTTGTGTGTGACCCTCTAGGTTCTCAATTCAATTAGCAGTGACCCCAATTAATTAATTCACTAATTAATTAATCAGTCCACAGATTAAACGACCATAGTCTAGCAACAGGTGTTTAACCCCTAGCTGAATTGGAATGTTCGGATTCGACAGAACCTTTAAGTCATTGACTCATGTGAGATACAATCCTCCTACTTACTATCTCTCAACCAAGATCTAGGGTAAGGGAATAATCAGAACCCTAATAATCTGGCCTTAAAGCTAAGTGCATCTCATATCCATTTGATCTCAATCCAAGAAACCATTTTCTTGATATCTTGATCTACTGCCTTGGCCAAGGACTCCATATGGCATATGAATGACTTACACAATAAGAGATCACCTTGCAAATGCAAGTGTAGGTCCTTTCTTGATTCTCATTCACTTTCATGAGTCACTTGTGCAGCCCCAGCATAAGCCTTGAATCAGTTGTCTAAGGCGACACCCTTTAAAGCTTATACCTAAGACTACAGAGTTAACTCATAAAGTGACATAAAACCTCAAGTCTAAGGATCAATTAATCACATCAATCACTCGTGAGATATTTCCTAATCTGGAAGTTTTCATTTCCTGAAATAGAAACTTCCTTTCCCATTTAGGAATGTTCTCACACGGGGCACCTCAGTGAACTTACTTATTGAAGTAAGCATCCTCATGTATCACGCACGTATCAACTATACACTTTGCACCTCCATGAAACAAGGTGGTCCTTCTTAAGGGCGTGATCCCACAAGCAAGCCTTAGAGGAGTTAGGTTGACACTCCCACAGTCTGTAGGACTCATCGGCTTGGAGTATTTTACTAATCATGACTTATGTGAAATAGGGCTCGTTTCATGAACCATTTCACCTAAATGGTAGAGTCCTAAAGTCATTAGGATTAGGGGAGTTCTCATACATGCACAAATAAAGTAAACGCATACCAAACAAGAGCATATAAAGAAGTGTTGCCTCAATTCGTTATTTCATTCAAAGGTTGTCTGTGATTACAATAAGGAAAAGCACAAAGCGGATATACAATCGGCTTTCTAGGGCACTATTCCTAACAACACGGGCATTTGGGTAGGCTCGGGTTGAGGCAGTAGGTTTGTAAACGGGCGTTTGGTGATTGAACTAAGGGCCCAAACGGGCGTTTGGGAAGCCACTGGGCGAAAAATAACAGGGAAAAATAGGGGGGTTCACGGGAATGGCTCCCAAACACACTTCAACACCAAACCAAAGCATCAAACACACTAAAAACAATCACATAACATGTATATAACTCAAATACATCAATTAAGCAATATTTAAACCAAAGAAACATGCGTTAATTCATCAAAGTTTACTCAAGAAACCCCAAAATGAAAAGTGATCATCCATGCTCAAACCTTCATAAATCTCAAAATATATATATGCATCATCAAGCTTATAATTAACACATAACTTCAAATTAGTTCATGAATTCATTATAAACCATAAAACCCTAACAAACCCTTAAGATATCAATCCCACACCCAACAAACCATACCTTGGAAATGGAAGAAAATGAAGGGGAAGGAGAGAATGAAGTGTAAAGCTTGAGTTCTTGATGATGATGGATGAAAACTTGATCTCCTAGCTTCCTTGTATAAACCGAGATGGAGAGGAAGAGAAAGAGAAAGTGTTTGTGTCTTGTTCTTGAGAGAAAAATGAAGAAGGAAGTATGTGTATAGGTATATGTACGTATATCGTGGAAAGGGAGGGGGAGAAAAGGAAAAATTGCAACTTGGTCCTTCAAGAATTTAAGTAATTGAATTAGAGTGCCAAGATTTGATAGGTTGGTAATTTGGTCTAAAGTCAAAGTTTGAAAAGAGTCCAAGGATTTCATATAATTTCAAATAAGTACACGAATGAAATAAAACATTTAATTAGCAAATAAACATATTATAAACGGATTTAAATAACATACTCAATTAAATCATATAAGTCACATAATCAAAATTAAAATTAAATACACATACAAAGGAAAAGAAGGTTCCTAACCCTCAAACTCTCACGTGTGGCGCGCGTACCTGTACGACAAAACACGGGGCATTACAGAAATAATGTTGGAGAGCGGAGAGTACGAAATAATGCAGGGTACAACATACTATGAAATAATAACATGTTAAGTAGATGTGTCTAGTTTAACTCACCTCAAAACCTATGATGCACGGACACTCCTAAAAATATCATTTTACCGTGTCGTGTCGTGTTGTGTCGTGTCGGACACTTGAGTCCGACACTCCTCACGTGGAAAATTCAAAAAAAAACCCGTGTCATGTCGTGTCGTGTCCGTGTCGCCGTATCCGTATCCATGCATCATAGCTCAAAACTAACTAATGAGGTGAGACTTGTCCAAATATTATTAAGTAATACATGATTTAATATTTAATCAATATTGACTAGGTTAATACGGTCAATTATTGACGTTTCATCTGATTGTCGTGTAACCATAATTATTTGAATTTCCCACTAAAATTTGAAAATTTAGAGGGAAAATGCACGGATGAAATCAATTGTACCATGAATTTACATTCCCATCTAACATTTGTTGTTGGCTATCAGTCTATAACCAAACTGCCCCTTAATTGCTTTATGTTGAAAATAAAATAAAATAACTTGCAATGTGCATAAGATATGCAGAAGAGTTTAATTTCATTTAAAACCATTCAAAAGTCAAAACATCTATTTATTAGATTGATCGGATCTCTACTTTTACACAATGTTTCTTCACAATGTGGTGTTTCCATTACTTTGCTTGCACTTACAATTCATGGTTAATTTCGTCATCCAAAATTATGATTTTTTTTTGCAATTTATATTTCATATTCATTTTCATAGTAAACCATCATCCCACCTTGGCGTTTTAGAAATCTGTTATTCACGTTTACTTTTTATAAACGATTTTAATAAAATATAAAAAAATACATAATTTATAATTTGTAAACATGTCTTATATCTAATGATTATTAGATCATGTACTAACTTTATAAGGGTTAGACAACCTCACCTAATTAGTTAGCTTTTAAAACGAGTTAGGTCGAATCAATATTTTAATATGGTTCCAAAGCAAGTTATATATCCTGTATTTAAATTTCACGCTCCATGTTGATCCCAATAATTAAAGTCTGGATATGAGTAAGGTGTGTAAATCTATCATACATCTAATAATTACTAGACCATATACTATTTTATAAGACTTATACTGTTATACAATTTTCACCTCATTAGCTAGTTATTAATCTCCCCGTTTTTGTTGCATTTAAAATAGTGTTAGACGTGAGATTCAATAAAATTCACTTTGAAGTATCTTTTCTTTTAAACAACCTCAGAAACTCTCATGGACGAATTCTGCCTATTCGTTAGATAGAGTGTTCGTGGAACCTCGTGGATGGACGATAATCCATGACAATTGATATAGATTCTCCGCATGCAAAAAGTATAGAGTTATTTTGTGATTTTTTCTCCTATTTCTTTGTTCTCTTCAGCCATGTTACTAATCTCATTCGATCGTGCACATTTCATCTGAATTGTTGAAGTTAATATGACTTATCTCTCCTCTAAAATATGTAGACTAGGCTTTCCCAAATTATGCAGAAATCTATAATGTACGGATACTGATAGGGCGATACGAATACGACATGATATGAATACGAGAATATATATTTTCTTCTTAAATTTTACATGTGATGGGTGTCCGATACGATACGACAAAATAATATTTCTAAAAGTATCCGTACATTATACACAAAAACTATCCCATAATGCATTTTAATAGTGAAGTTCTCATTAACATTACCTCCAGAAAGGAAGAGCCAATATCAAAATCACATAAGATGAGATGATATATGGTTTAAGTGGTAAGCACTTACATTTATAAATCGGTAGGGCATGAGTTCAAATTTTATTGGAGGTAACCAGCACTGAGAACGCAATTTAGAGGCATCCCTTCTCTAACTTTGTTTTTCATAGATTTTTAGGATTCTTTATTCATAAAATAATTTCAATTTGAGCCGAATTTAATAAGAAAAACTCAAATTTCTTTTAAGAGAGAGAGAGAGACGTACATATTAATATGGAATGACAATTCCCTTAATAATGGGCATATCATGTATTTAGTTTTGGGGGCAGTTTGAAATAACTTCCCATCAGTTTGGAATATTTTTACTTTACTTCTCATAAAATTATACTACATAATAGGATATAAATACTACATTAGAATGTCTTAGTACTACATTTTGTGAAAATTATACAACGTATTTTGAGAGGTATTTTAAGTACTACATTATATGAAAATTATACGACATTTTGCCAAAATGGGGAATTAAGTGAAAATATGATGTCCAATTGGGGATTTATCCCACATTACCCGTTTAGTTTTTAGCCTACCAAAAAAATTAAATAAGTAGACACGAGTAACATATTATTAAAATCAATAAAGTGAAATAGTAATTTGCAACGAAAATAACTTTGATCGTAAATTTAAAAGAGAAAAGCTTAATTGGAATGGTAAGAAGTTTTTGTCTTAAATTAATTACACAAGCTTCATTTTCAATTTTTCATTATTAAATAGAAAATGTTGTTTTAGGGGAAATTTTTACTCCAGACTGGGCTTAGTTGAATTCAATCGAATATAATAGTAAGTTGTATCATATTTATCATTTAATTTGTCATTTTTCTTAAATTTTTCACTAATTGCACGGTAAAAATAAAATACTCACTCCCTCATTATATTATTTTTATCGAATTAAATTAAAATTAGACTCACCTCGTTGTTTGAAGGCGGTGTTTGCACAAAAAGTGCAAAAGGGTTGGCAAATTTCTCTCTTAATGATCAAAATTAAGTGAAAACTTTTATATTAAACAAATGTCCACCAATCCGCACGTTAACAATGTGATAATAATGATTTTTTAGCCTAGAGCATAACATCTATTATCGATTATAGTGACTAGTTACCTTACTTAATTATAAATAATTCATAGGATCAGACAATTGGTCAAAAGATGATAACATAACATATTTGTACTAGTGTACAAATATAGGGAAAAATTCATATTTATCCCTATATTTTCAATGCAAATTCAAAATAGTCCTTATATTTTTAATTTACTTTAAATTCATCCTTTAAGTTATTTTTCTACCATAATTTTAGGTAAAAATTTATATATAGATTAAAATACCCTTAATCGAATCATTTTGTATTTTTCTCAAACCATAAAAGAAATAAAAAACTATAAATTATTTAGTTTAATTATTATTAACTACATTGAATATCAAAAATATAAAAATACTAATGTATAAGTTAAAGTTATCCACAATTATCAAGATTTATATTCACCAAATTAAAATAAATTGTTAAAGTTGAAATGTATTCAACTCATGCATGTATATATATAATTAATTGAGATATTTAAAATTAAAAGCAAAAATAATTAAATTTATTACATAAATTGAGTGTAATTATAAAAGGACGGCAACTTCATAAACGAGAAAAAAAAAAGAAGAAATTAATCAACTAGAATGAATAAAACGAAATTCAGTTTTAAATATAGTGTATGACCACATACTTATTTCAATGAAATATAATAAAAAAAATTTAGCTAGAAATAAATCATGTATGTAATCTTACTCCGCAAGACCCACGATCTTTAACTAAATTTTCTGTCCTAAGTTGCTTCCCTAAGTTGTAACGGAAGACTTGAGAATTCAAACTTCACATATCAAATATGACTATTTAAATACTTATAAGAACAGAGTGGTCAAGTAACTTATTAAAATAAGTATGTGTCCATACGTAACTGATGGGATCAAAATAAGATCGTCCCACATCAGACACGTGGCATCACCGAGATGATGACATCTGTCTCCACAAGGCTGCACCCATCAGCGCACGAGCGCTAAACCATGCGCTAAGCCAGCCGCCACCAAGGGTGCACCCATCAGCGCACGAGCGCTAAGTCAACGAACGCAACCCTACTTCTGGAGTTAAGCCCCACGAGCGCTATCACTCCCACGAGCGTCCAACAAACTAAACGGTTGGTACGTCCACGTGCCAAAAGAGCCCTCTTCGAGCGTCACATTCCCTCAGAGCGGCCTCTCCTTTTGGCTCGTCATTTGAACTGGAGCCCTCATTCCCCTCAGCGGATATCTTGGCCTCCAATACTCAAGGTTGTCACGAGCGCGCTCTCAAGCCCTCGTCACCAACCGCCCAAATGGCTCTCTGACACAACGTACATGCCCGCGCACCTGCCACTGTTGCCAGCACTAACTTTCGGCCACTTTTGCAGAAGATTCCTCCTAGGTTTCTCTCTCACAGCGCCACGTGTTAGGGCAACATTCGGCCAGGACCACTTGAGGCAAATGACCAAAGGGCCCTTGACCCTCAACTATAAATAGCCAAAGTCATCTTCTACACAGGTAAGCTTTCTTCACCTCTGCAACTGTGACTGAACTTACACTTCTCTTCATACACTGAACTGACTTGAGCGTCGGAGAGCCAAACTGGGTATCACCCCCAGTTCCCCCAGCTTGGCCATCTGACTTTCCTTGTGCTTGTCCCAACAGGTAGAACCCCTTTCACATTTCCGGCGAAGCTCCGGTGGTTTCCTCCACAAATACAAATTGTAAAGTGATCGGATTCGGATCCATCCATTTCCGGACCCATCATTTTTGGCGCCGTCTGTGGGAAACCAGTCTTCCATCTTCTTCCTTTCTTTTTGTTGGTAGAAAAACAAGCACACCTTACCTTTAACAGTCATGGTTGCCACGAGATCTGGAGTTGTGGGAGGAGGAGATAACGCCTCCCAAGTTGCAGGTGTCATTCTTCCCTCCACCGCTACTGGTGGAGCGCCGCCACTTCCCGTCACCGCGGGTGGAGCACCTCCCGCCGCAGGTGTGACCCCACAAGCAGAATCTTCTGTACCACCACCTGCACCGCCGGCACCGCAGGTTCCCACCACCGCTGGAGGAGCCTCTCTCTCTGCTCCTCCGCCGCTAGCGCAGAACTCCTGGGTCCATCCCCAAATGAATCTAGGAGTACAGAGTTATATGATGCCTCCACCAGGATATACTCTTACTCCGGCCGTCATGATGCCGCCGGTCCAGCCATATCATGCCGGACAACTCCAGCTCCCAGTGGTGGTCCCCAGGGAGATTGAAGGAGTGGAGTTACCTCCACTGACCACCCAACAGCTGAGGGCTCTATACGCCCAGTGTGAGGTTCAGGCGGCCCAGGGGGCATGGGAAAGGTTTCATTCCATGTACTTTCCCTCTGGGCAGGCCACTCAAGTCGCAGCCCCTTTAGGAGGACAGCAAAACTTTCCCCTCAGAGAAGCCCAGGCTGTCCTGAGGGCACAACCACCACCACCACCACCAGCAAGAGAAGTGCCCCAACAGGAGGGCAACGAGCGCCCCTCCGTGGGCAGGAATAAAGAGCCCACGGAGCGAGTGAACGAAAATGAAGGGGACTCTCATGTCTCCAGGAGGGGCTCACGAGCCCCCAGACACGGAGACAAGCAAGTAGATGTAAATCCTGACATCCTCGCGGCTGTGCAAGACCAGCTGCAGGGTCTCAAGGATATTGTGGGACAGCTCTCACGAGGGCGTTCAACTCAGATCTCCCCTAGTCGGGATGAACGGGTTGACGCCAGAAGCACCCGCACCAGGGACCCTCCACCAAGGGTCCCCCGCCGCAAGGAGCCGGAGGAAAACTTCGGCACGTATGAATATCACCCACTGGCGAGGGGTTCACCCCTCGTAGAAGAAGTTCTGATGGCCCAAGCAGGAATGGCCAAAGTCCCCACTTCCATCAACCGTTACGACGGGACGACTGATCCAGCTGAGCACTTGGATCACTTTGTGCATCTAATGCACCTCTACGAGCATTCCAGCCATTACTGGGCAAAAGTGTTTGTCACTTCCTTGGTAGGAATGGCTCAAGAGTGGTACAAGCGACTGCCGCCGCGCTCGATCCACTCATATGAAGAACTGGCCAATGCTTTCCTCAACCACTTCAATTCTTTGAAAGCGCCAGTCACCGCACCCACTGCCCTGTACAATGTGGTGCAAGGCAAGAGCGAGTCTCTGCGCTCGTTCTTTGCCCGCTTCAACAAGGAGATCCTGCAGGTGGAGAGGCCCTCTATGGATTTCTTGATCCCAGTGCTTTTTCAGGCTGTGGATCACAAGCAGTATGTGAGCAAAAAATTTGCTGATGCCATTGTGGAGAGAAGGCCTGGAACCCTCATGGGCCTAAGAGAAATAGCCGAGCCGTTCTTCGCGCTCGAAGATATGTACGGGACGAATGGTCCCCGGCACCACAGCCCGGCCAGGAACGAGCGACCTCATCACGAGCGGGGACGGGATGTGGCCGTCAAGAAAGAGCGCCCTCAAGAGCGCAGGAGGTCGCCACCGCCCCCTCGTAGATTCGAGCGAATTCCGCTCACCAGGCCAAATTCAGAAGTCTATAATCTCTCTGATAAGAAGCTCTTCAAAAGACCCATCAAAATGAGAGAAACAGACTCACTCAGGCGCTCGAACAAATACTGCGCCTTCCACAAGCAGAGAGGGCACGACACGGATGAGTGCCGGCAGTTGGAAGCTGAAATCCAAAGGCTCGTCGCAGGGGGCCACTTGAAGGAATTTGTCCGGGTGCTCGAGCGCTACGATGATCAATGCAATGAGCGCTCCGGAAGAAGAAGGAGGAGTCCTTCCCGGTCAAAGAGCCCAAGGGGTAGGGGACCCCCTGAAAGCAGCAGCCGCCGAGGCAATAAAGGCAAAGCCCCTGAGCAAGAAAACGAGCCCTTTGCAGTTATAAACATGATTGCAGGAGGCTCATCGGGGGGGGGGATTCAAACGCCTCCCGACGGAGGTACGTCCGGAGCTACAACCAACGCCCAGCAGTGCCCAAACCTATCTATGCCGTCCAGAGATCAAGCGCTCAAAGGTCTCGAGAAAATGATGTAATAGGTTTTGATGATAGGGACTTAGAACATATTGTAACGCCCCATGGGGAGGGTATAACCTCAGATTGCCCCATGGTGGTTAGCTTAGATGTTCATAATCATGTTGTAAAAAGGGTATTGGTGGATAGTGGAAGCTCCGTTAATGTTTTGCCTTATTCTACATTCTTAAAGATGAAGGTTGATCTTCCGCTCGAGCCTCTCAAAAAGATCCTCATTGGCTTTGGAGGCTCGGAAGTTGTCCCCCGAGGGCAAATACGCCTAGCTACTTCGTTCGGCCGAGCCCCTCAGCGCAAGACGCTCTTGGTGACGTACGCGGTGGTGGAGATTGAAATTCCATATAACATCATAATTGGGCGCCCCGCCCTCGTGGACTTCAAAGCCATCATCTCCACCTACCATCAGAAGATTAAATTCCCCACCCCCGAGGGTGTAGGAGAAGTACTACTGTGCAATGTGCGAGAGGCTTGGGAGTGTTACATGCTGTCTCTCAGAAAGCCTAAAGCGGAGAAAACCTTCCAGATTGGTTCCACCAAAAAGTCAGTGGACTTCCCCAACCTTGATGAGGACAGCCCAGCCCGGAAAAGGGCGAAATTGAACAAGAAGAAGAACAAGAAGAAGAGGGGAGACAACGGGGAGAATCCCCTCGAAAATGTTCCCCCAGGGACCGTTGGGGGATCGTCCTCAGAAGGAGACGAGCCGGGAGAAAGTGAACCAGCATCAGGCGATCGTTTGATAGGAAAGAAGAGGGCGCTCGAACTTCCTCGCCCTGAGGTAAGGATCGAACCTTCGGAAAAATTCCTTACCATTGAGCTGGAACCCGGAAATAAAGATAAGATTACACAGATAGGCTCAAACCTCTCAGGGCCTTCTCAGATCATGATGATTGATTTTCTAAGGGAAAACAAGGATGTATTTGCGTGGAAAGCCTCTGATCTCACAGGGATTGACCCGAGCGTCATTGTCCACAGGCTTAATGTGGATCCCTCTTTCAAACCCATCAAGCAGAAAAAGCGGGATGTACATGGCTTTCGGAAAAAGGTCATTGAAGAGGAAGTTAATAAACTCCTGGAGGCTCAATATATCGAGCCCATCTTGTATCCGGAGTGGCTGTGCAACGTCGTCTTGGTGCCCAAGAGCGCGAATAAGTGGCGCATGTGCAACGATTTCACTGATCTCAACAAAGCCTGCCCTAAAGATCCTTACCCGCTGCCCCGGATTGATCAATTGGTGGATTCGACCGCTGGCTGCGAGCTCATGAGCATGATGGACGCTTTCCAGGGATATTATCAGATCTTTATGGCCCCGGAAGATCGCCCCAAAACCTCGTTCGTTGTCCATCTGGGAGTATATTGCTTCTTAGTCATGCCTTTCGGACTGAAGAACGCCGGAGCCACGTATCAGCGGCTCGTTAACAAGATGTTTGAAAAGGAAATTGGTAAGTCCATGGAGGTTTACGTGGATGATATGATTGTCAAAAGCGAGCGCCAGGATTCCCACTTGGAAGATCTCAAGCGCACTTTTTCAATCTTGCGCCAGTATGGGATGAAGTTGAACCCTTCAAAGTGCACCTTTGGAGTACAAGGGGGAAAGTTCCTAGGGTACATGGTCAGTCAGAGGGGAATTGAGGCCAATCCGGAGAAGATCAAGGCTATTTTGGAGATCCCTTCCCCTCGAAATTTGCGGGAAGTGCAGGTCCTGGTGGGAAAAATCATTTCGTTGAACAGGTTTATCTCGCGCTCGGCTGACAGGAACCTTCCCTTCTTCAAAATTTTGAGGAACGCTCGTAACTTTGCTTGGACAGAAGAATGCGAAAGGGCGTTGCAGGATATGAAGGCTTACTTGTCGAGCGCACCACTGCTGACTAAGCCCGTCGAAGGTGAGAGATTATTTATGTATCTTTCCGTTTCTCCCGAAGCCACAAGCGCTGTTCTGGTCGCTGTACGAGAGCGGAAACATTTGCCTGTCTATTATCTGAGCAAAACATTGCAAGGAGCTGAAAAGAAGTATTTGGAGATTGAAAAGTTCGCGTTCGCTCTTATCAACGCCTCAAGAAGGCTAAGGCCTTACTTTCAAGCGCACTCCATAACGGTCCTCACCGACCAACCCTTGAAGCAAGTGTTGTCCAAGCCAGACGTATCTGGTAGATTAATCAAATGGGCCATCGAATTGAGCCAGTTTGACCTATGCTTCGAGCCCAAGACGGCGATACAGGCTCAGGTTGTAGCAGATTTGTTGGTTGAACGCTTTGGTTTCGAGCCCACCGTCGCGGAGAATGAGGGGTTATGGGTACTGCACGCAGATGGTTCCTCAACCTCACAAGGGGGAGGAGTAGGAGTGGCCCTCAGAAACCCCGATGGGATTGAGCTGGACTTTGCAATTAAGCTGGATTTCCAAGTCACTAATAATGAAGCAGAATATGAAGCCCTCGTGCAAGGATTGAATATCGCTTTTCAGAATGGAGCTTCCAGAATCACCGCTTATGTGGATTCACAGTTAATAGCGAGCCAGATTGAAGGAACTTATGAGGCTCGAGAAACCACCATGGTACAGTACTTAACTAAAGCTAGAGAAATCATTGGGAAATTCAAGGAATTTCATCTACTTCAAGTGCCCAGAGGAGAAAACGAGCGTGCGGACGCTCTGTCAAAGTTTGCATCCGCTTTAGAGGGTACTTCTGAACGTTCTGTTACGTTCCTTAGAACTGAGGAACCTTTGATCAAGGAGAAGGCCGCCACCAAGATAATTGCCATGATTGATCCAAACGAGCCCTGCTGGCTTGATGTCATCATTATTTTCCTTAAGGATGGAATTCTTCCCACTGACAAGGTGGAAGCAAGGAAAGTCCGAAGTAAAGCCCCTCGTTTCTCTTTGGATACCGAGGGGAGGTTGTTCAAAAAATCATTTCAAGGGCCCCCAATGAGATGCCTGAGGCCATCACAAGCAAAGGAGACGCTCGAACACGTACATAATGGAAGCTGTGGAAATCACTCTGGAGGGCGTATTTTGGCAAAGAAGGTTCTGAGAAGTGGGTTTTATTGGCCTACAGTTCTCCAGGATGCCATCGAATTTTCAAGGAAGTGCCCCAAATGCCAATTCCATTCAAATCTCCCTCAATTGCCAGCGGCACAGTTGATCCCCATAGACGTCTCTTGGCCTTTTGACCAGTGGGGAATTGACATCGTGGGCCCCTTGCCCATGGCTGCAGGACAAAAGAAGTTTGTCATTTTAGCCGTCGACTACTTCACCAAGTGGGCTGAGGCCGAGGCCGTTGCGAAAATCACCTTCAAGGTTGTGAGGGACTTCATTTGGAAGAACATCATTTGCAGGTACGGTATACCGAGGGTGCTCATTTCCGACAACGGATCCCAGTTCATAGCTGCTGACACAAGAGAATGGTGTTCTGAGTTGGGGATCGAGCAGCGATTCACCTCTGTAGGACATCCACAATCCAATGGGCAAGCGGAAGTTACCAATAGAATCATCTTGCAGCATCTAAAAACCATGCTTGAGAGCAAGAAAAGTGAATGGGCTGAAGAGCTACAAGGAGCGCTTTGGGCTTATCGCACCACCCCACGAGCGGCCACTGGGGAAACCCCTTACGCGCTCGTTTACGGGTCAGAAGCAATGATACCAGCGGAGATAGTGAATGAATCCGCTCGTGTCGGCTATTTCGAGCCTCAGCTCAACGATGGCAACAGAAGCTTGGAGTTGGACTTGCTGGATGAAAGGAGAGACCGAGCGTGGGCTAAGATCCACCACTATAAAGCCTCTGTGGCCCAACAGTACAACAAGCGTGTGAGGGAAAGAACTTTCCAGTTGGGGGATTTGGTCTTAAAGAAAGTGGAAGTATCCAGGCACGTGGGCAAATTGGACCCCAATTGGGAAGGCCCATTCAAAGTCGGACAACTCAGAGCTAACAACACTTACACCCTGGAGACACTTCAAGGTGAGCGCTTGCCTCGCCCTTGGAACGCATGTAACCTCCGGCGGTTTTATGTTTAAAAGCTCTTTGCAAACCCTGATGTAACAACCCTCTTTGACGGGTTCTATGTACTTCCAGTCACAAGTAAAAGGTAACATAATCTTTTTTAATTTCATTAATATTCCTGTTTCTTTGGTTGCTTGAATGAATAAGTCCCACGTCCCTCGTCTTTCCGAGCGTGGTTGGCAACTCATTCCAATATGTATGCTGTTATCTCGTATGGGTTACGCTGGCCAGTACTCTACTCCGCATGGGGGGACGCCCTCATAAGGATAGACTGGTTACGCTCAAAACCAATTAGGCAAGTTGGAAGAAGATTGCGAAGAAAATCCTAGTAGGCCTTGGCTGTTTCTTAAAACGCCTTGCGCTCGAAAACGGGATCTCCTACAAGAACGGATCCTAGTAGGCCTTGGCTGTTTCTTAAAACGCCTTGCGCTCGAAAACGGGATCTCCTACAAGAACGCATCCTAGTAGGCCTTGGTTGTTTATTAAAACGCCTTGCGCTCGAAAACGGGATCTACCACAGAAAAAGTCCTAGTAGGCCTTGGTCGTTTCTTAAAACGCCTTGCGCTCGAAAATGGGATTTCCTGCAGAACCAAGAAAATGACAAGAGCCAGAGCGCTCGAACGATGGCCTCAGAATCAAAAAGGAATTGCACAAG
Source organism: Lantana camara (assembly GCA_037501455.1). Taxonomy (NCBI): domain Eukaryota; kingdom Viridiplantae; phylum Streptophyta; class Magnoliopsida; order Lamiales; family Verbenaceae; genus Lantana; species Lantana camara. The sequence continues at coordinate 59,007,722 of CM074857.1, read as the reverse complement.
TCTTGAACGAGGGCAACCACTCAGTAAGACCCTCGCAAATACTCAAGACCTAGCAAAACCCCCCAAGGGCGGAAAGAATGTCACAAGTCTTGAACGAGGGCAACCACTCAGTAAGACCCTCGCACACACTCAAGGCTTAGCCAAATTCTCCCAAAGCAAAAGTTTATACAAGTCTTGAGCGTAGGGGCAATCTCACAGTAAGACCCTCACGATCGCTCAAGACTTAGACAAATTTTCAAGATAAATTTACAAAAGCAGAAATTTATACAAGTCTTGAGTGGGGGGGGCAATCTCACTGTAAGACCCTCACGATCGCTCAAGACTCAGACAAATTTTCAAAGAGCAAAAACAAAATTTATACAAGTCTTGAGTAGGGGGGCAATCCCACAGTAAGACCCTCACGATCGCTCAAGACTTAGACAAGTTTACAAAAGAAGAAATTTATACAAGTCTTGAGCAGGGGGGCAATCCCACAGTAAGACCCTCACGATCGCTCAAGACTTAGACAAATTTACAAAAGAAGAAATTTATACAAGTCTTGAGCAGGGGGGCAATCCCACAATAAGACCCCCACGATCGCTCAAGACTTAGACAAATTTACAAAGGCAGAAATTTATACAAGTCTTGAGTAGGGGGGCAATCTCACAATAAGACCCCCACGATCGCTCAAGACTTAGACAAATTTTCATTGCATCAAAGGAATAAAACATTCACAGGAGTATGCTACACAGTCTTATTATAAGTGAACAGAAGAACAAAGTCATGAAAAAAGGAATATTATTCATTGCAGAAGAAAAGTATTACAAGGCAAAAGGGCTCAAAGGCCCATGAAATACTATTACAAAAGAAAGCAAAGCTGAAAAATACAGAGAAATGCTACAAGGGAAAAGCTTCAAGCGGCTGGGGCGATGTCCTCGTCAACGATCACTAAGATATTCTGAGCCGCGGGGCCATGGACTGGGCCCTCAGGCTCTTGCTGTTGAGCTTGGGGATCGTTGGGCTCGTCTGCACCGGCATCAGGAGCGTTGGCATTTTCAGCGGCTTGGACTGGGGCTTCCTCTATGATGGGCGCTTCAGGCTCGTCCTCAGGATCATCATCTTGGACCGCACCCCCTTCCCTATGAGCGTCGGTGTACTCATCTTGGATCAGTTTCACCAAGAAGTCGTACTCCATTTCAGCTATGGCATCCGCGGGGTCATTGGGGTCCTCAACCACCTCCTCACAGCGCTCATTAAACATGAGCCCCGTGCCCTCGGCTCCCTTCATTGCCGGATCCGTCAGCCCTTTGTGGATACCCTGATCCACTGCCAAGTTGAAGGCATTTTGGGCCTCATCCAAGCAGTGTAACGAGGCCGCAAAATTGAAGGCTTTGGAATGGCAGAATTTGATGAGAGCCTCCTTGCTCGCACGCTCTAAGCTTCGTGGCCACTCGTTGACGGTGTCGTTAAATTTGCGCTCGGCCTCCAAAGCCCTTGCTTTCCAGCTTTCCCTCTCCGCCTCGGCCTTCTGGCACCGCTCGTTAGCCTGGGCCAGCTGGTTGCCCAAACCAATTCGAGCGCCGTCGACCGCCACAAAGTCTTCCTTGAGCTTTCCCAGCTCTTCCTCAGTTACTTCGAACAAGCCCTTGAGGGACTCGTACTTAGCAATTTCAACATCAAGCTCCGCTTGGATTTGAGCCGGGTCATTCGAGCGGGCCATCTTCTTGTATTTAGCCTTTCGGTCGGCATAGATGGAGGCTCGCATTTGCACATTTTTGAGCCGGGGAAGAACTTGCTGCATAAACGAAAGGAAAAGTGTTAGCCAAATAAAAATGGTGATTTACAGAAAAGAAGAGAAGGAATGCAAGGAATGTTTACTTACGGAAATTAGAGCGTGGGCTGCGTCGAGGGTCACTTTCTCCACAGATTCGCTGTAGAGGTGCCGGTGGTCAGCCGAGAATTGAGCCTTGCTGTACAAATTCTCGGTGACAGCCTGGGCGACCGAGCCAGGCCTCAGCAAAACAGGCCCACCGTCAGTGGCGCCTGAGAAGTCTCTATCCCCTCGACGGGGGAACTCCCACATGCGTTCTTCCTCTGAAGAGGAAGTTTCCCCCTCGCCCCGGGGGCCCTCAACTACTTGTTTGCCCTTTCCTTTGATTGCGGCGGAGTCGGGCATTCTCTTCCTCTTGCGGGAAGGCCTGTTTACGCTTGGAGAAGCTTCTGTTATCGCCAGTGTGGTTACTGGCCTTGTTTGCTCTGCAGGGATGGGGGGCTGAGCATCTCCCGCTCTTTCTGACCTCCCCCTGGTTTCCCTCGGGACCAATCTACGTTCCCCTCGGCCACGAGGAGGCTGGACTTCAGGATTGGCGCTCGAACTGGCGCCACTACGAGCGTCCCCTCGATTATTGCGGTTACGAGGGCGCTGTTGTTCACGCTGCTGATCCCCCTGTGGGGTTTGGTTTCTGTTGGCGTGGGCGAAACGAGCCGCTTGTCTAATTCCTCCGGCCATTTCTAAAATAGCGACTCCTGCAAGTATGAAAATTTTCAAGGGTTAGAAATATTCAAATCATCTACTCAAGTTACAAGTTACAAGTACAGAAAGGGGTTAGTATTTATTCCTATCTAAAGTTAGTGCCCTAAGGATCTAACCGTCTCTGTCTATGTCACGAGCCGGAGGGTTGTCAAGGAAATATGGATTGTCAGAGAGGCCGCACAAGAACATGAGCTCCTCGTCATCTATCCAATCTTTCGCTTGAATCAGATGGCCCTCGTCCCTCAGGGTGGCTGCTAGGTTTTTGGCCCAATCTTTAGGGAGTGCGGGTTGCAGCCGGCTCTTTGAAAACGAGCCCCAGTGTGTGGTCACCCCAAAGCCCTCTTCTGTTGGGGCCTTAACAAAGATAAACTTTTCTTTCCAGTTGGGGCCATAAGTGCTCGAGGGCGAGTTAATCAGCTTCATGTGGGCCTTCGCTTGAACGTAGTAAAAACCCGCCTCGGGAGAAGAACGTGAGGAACTGACCACTTGGAAAAGGGCGTTGAAGTTTCGCGAGTAAGGCTCGTAACCCACGCTCCTCATCAAAATCACGAAACAGGTCAGCAAAGCCAAACCGTTGGGCACAATTTGGGACGGACACAGGCCCAGGTCATTCAACAAATGGGCCATTGAGACTGAGATAGGGAACCTCAAGCCTCCTGACCTCACGGTGTCCACGTACACTGCCATTTCCCCGGGAGGCGGATTATTTGCACGCTCGTGGCTTTGTGGGATTCTCCATGTATACCGCTCGTCCCAGTAAATGGGGGCCATCATCGTTTTTACATCTCCCACGGTGACAGTGCTGGGAGTTTCATCAGGCGTACGCTCGGTAGCCTGGTAGCCTGACCCTTCGCCCTCGTTGGGTCCTTTGGATTTTTGGGTTTTCTTACTTTTACCCTTGTCACGGGCCCTTTCTGAAGGCCCAGTTACGGCTTCCGCCACTGGAAGCGGGTTTGCAACCGCCACGGTCACGGTATGGCGGTGGGGATGTGTGGCACTTTGAGTTATGGGGAGAACAGTCCCTTGCCGTTCTGCCTCCATCACCAGATCCATCTCCTCAAAAAGAGGATCCACTCCGCCTGGGTTTCTATCTTCCATAGCCATCACCGCTGCCCCCAATTCTTCATCTCTGGGGGAATCATGGGAAGAAGAACTCTCAGTGGCCATCTCTTGGATTTCACGGGCAAATTCTTCAATGTGTTGGTCGGCCATGGCAGAAACGGAGGATTTGGGAGTTTTTCTTGGGAAAAGATTAAGGTTCAGGAAGGCGAAAATCTAAGGGGTTATGAAATCCTAAAGTCCAAATCTACGGTTAGCAAAGTTAGAAAGTTACAAGGGAGATTTACCTTGAAAAGTTTTGGAGAAAACTGGAGAAGAGGTTGAAGATGCGAGAGAATTCTTCTTGCAGAGGATACTTGGAAGTTTTGAATGCGTAAAGAGTGACAAGATTTCAGAATCCCGTATTTATAGGAATGGGAGTTGGTACCGTTTTCGGCAATAAATTTAAAATGGTAATCATTTCCCGCCTAGGAAACCGCCCACTTTATGGAACCGGCACATGCTTCCCAATGCTCACGCGCCCCACGCGCACCCGCATTTAATGCTCTGACGATTCAAGGGCTTCTGAATAGTACAAACATTTAATGCGGAAGTGTTACGAGCGGTCGGTTGAAAAGACCGCATTAATGGCACCATCAGAGGAAAAATTGCTCAACACGCCAAGCTTTACACGAGCGCTATAAACGAGAGATAGAGCGTGATAAAATTCTACAGTCCTTATCACTAAGGACTACAGAATTGGGGGGCAAAATGATGGGGTCAAAATAAGATCGTCCCACATCAGACACGTGGCATCACCGAGATGATGACATCTGTCTCCACAAGGCTGCACCCATCAGCGCACGAGCGCTAAACCATGCGCTAAGCCAGCCGCCACCAAGGGTGCACCCATCAGCGCACGAGCGCTAAGTCAACGAACGCAACCCTACTTCTGGAGTTAAGCCCCACGAGCGCTATCACTCCCACGAGCGTCCAACAAACTAAACGGTTGGTACGTCCACGTGCCAAAAGAGCCCTCTTCGAGCGTCACATTCCCTCAGAGCGGCCTCTCCTTTTGGCTCGTCATTTGAACTGGAGCCCTCATTCCCCTCAGCGGATATCTTGGCCTCCAATACTCAAGGTTGTCACGAGCGCGCTCTCAAGCCCTCGTCACCAACCGCCCAAATGGCTCTCTGACACAACGTACATGCCCGCGCACCTGCCACTGTTGCCAGCACTAACTTTCGGCCACTTTTGCAGAAGATTCCTCCTAGGTTTCTCTCTCACAGCGCCACGTGTTAGGGCAACATTCGGCCAGGACCACTTGAGGCAAATGACCAAAGGGCCCTTGACCCTCAACTATAAATAGCCAAAGTCATCTTCTACACAGGTAAGCTTTCTTCACCTCTGCAACTGTGACTGAACTTACACTTCTCTTCATACACTGAACTGACTTGAGCGTCGGAGAGCCAAACTGGGTATCACCCCCAGTTCCCCCAGCTTGGCCATCTGACTTTCCTTGTGCTTGTCCCAACAGGTAGAACCCCTTTCACATTTCCGGCGAAGCTCCGGTGGTTTCCTCCACAAATACAAATTGTAAAGTGATCGGATTCGGATCCATCCATTTCCGGACCCATCAGTAACATTTAGAAATTAATTTTTTTTATTCATTTTAGTTGATTTTATTTGAATAGTTAATTAATTTCTTTAATTTTATTTTTATCAGTTATAAACTTAACGTGCTTTCGTAACTATACTCAATTTATTTAATACGTTGAATTATTTTTGTTATTTTAAATATCCACATTAGTAATGTATATACATGCATGACTTAAATACGTCAAATATCAAAAATTTATTTTAAATTGGTGAATATATGTTTTGATAATTGTGGATAACTTTAATTTATGTATTAGTATTTTTATTATTTTAAATTTTAATGGAGTTAATAATTTATAGTTTCTTATTCCTTTCATAGTTTGAGAAAAATTCAAAACGATTTAATTATTTTTATATTTAAATAAATCAAATTTAGCTTAAGGATATTTTAGTCTATTTATAAATTTTGGCCTAAAATTATGGTTAAAAAATTTTGGCCTAAAATTATGGTTAAAAAATAATTTAAAGGATAAATTTAAAGTAAATTAAAAATATAAAGACTATTTTAAATTTAGATTAGAAACATAGGGATGAATATGAATTTTCCCCATACAAACATATATAACGGTTGATAATGTTGATAGTTTTCTTTCGTTATCCTACTAATTGTTATTTTTGCGTGTGGAATGTGGATATTAATAAACTTTTTTCCATGTGACATTAACAAAGAAACCTCTCTAAATAACAAACTAAATACAAATACTAATGAAGTTTTAAAACGCACGTCATCAATAAAATCAAACGAGAAAGAAATCTAAAAATAGAAGATTTACATAGCGATATCAAAACAAAAAATTATTACCGAACAAAAAGGGGAAAAAATGGAACTCTTAAATCAAGGAAATGGAACATAAAAATATCAGCAAAAAATCAAACGAACCACGAAAAAGTTGTAGATTTACATTAATGTAAAAGAGGAAAAAATTAAATAGTAGAACAAAATTTATTAATAACATGAAAAGTAATAGAATAGTCTTGAACCGATTATGGGTACATAAAAGTGAAACTCTAAGTCTAAAGCAAAGTTGAACACCTTCCACAGCTAATTCTAACTTGAATCTGACTCGATCAAATCGGTGTAACGAGACGAGTGTATTACACTTGTTGTGTGGTTGGGGGAAAATTTGGGAAAAATAATCAATTAAATGACAAGTGTAATAGAGTTGCCCTTCAATTGATCAAAACCCGAAGAGTTTGAGCTAAAATTTTCCATCTTTTATCACATAGCAAGAACTATTTTTACGTACAAAAGAAGGAAGATAATTGAGAAAATCAGGAAAGATAACTAAACATCTTCATTAGATATGACTTTAGATTTTCTCTTTCAATTATGTCCAAGGTCGTGACAAATTAAAAATAAGCTCTCCTTGTAGACAAACAATGCAACATCCAAATTAAACTATGTAAGTTAATTATGTCTTACATATATCAAAAACATGTTCTTTTTCAAATCGAACAAAAAGAAACCTCAAAGTCGACTTCTAAATCCCAAAAAGATTAATGGCAAATACGGTACAACTTTAATACTTTAATTTATTCGTTGCAACTTTGATATAGTAAGTTATATAATAGAATCATCTTTATAAGAGGTCATGATTATTTATTAACTTGTGAAAATCTTGAAAAATAATAATGATAAAAAATCATAACGTGCCTAGCACAAGGTTTACGCTAGTCAACATCTTTATATAGCAGCAACTTGTGATGACCTTTGGAACTTGCAAACCTTGCATGAAGTCGAATATAATGATGTCGTCATGTATTTATCTTCCCCTCCCATCATCGGCATCGGCACGCCTCTCTTAACCGGGCTTACGTAACCGGGCCGATAAGTCTTCCCTAGAACCCCCTCAACATCCTCGGACAGATCAAAGAATCTAAACTGTGTCTCCAAATGAGCAAACGAGTCATCCTTAGGAAGTTGATAGTTATGAACCCTATTCTCCTCTTCCCCTATCGGGGCAACCCTAATGTCCATCTCCACGAGCCCCGACACGGTCACTCTGATAGTGTTGACATCATCGGTCCTCTCAACGACAACTTGTCTTTCTCCGGTATTGACTCTCCATTCTGCTTCACCATCCGTGGGAACGAATATGGATTCGCCGTCGAATTTCACTATGAGTGCGTCGGTGTTGTCGCTCCAATGCGGGACCTTTTTCGCCGCCAAAGTTAGCGTATGGGTGTCGAACATGACGGAGAGGGCTTGCACCCAAGTGAAGTCCCGTGTTCTCCCCTGCGGCCTCTTGCCGATGAAATGCGCGTTGATGTGGAGGTTTTCGTCCGAGACTATGGCGAAGTCCCCTCCCTTCTCGCCGTGGAAGTAGAACATGACGCCGTCACCGCCGATGAAGCGAGGGTCGTAGCACAGGGCGCCATACCCGTTGCACTTCGGCTTCCTCCCTGTAGTTTGGAATTGGAAGTATGTTCATTAATGATTGGACAAATTTGGGCCACTTGGTTTAGAAAATTACATTTACCCCCCCTTAAAGTTTCTCTATCTTACAGTTCACCCCCTTCTATATGGTGAAATGAGGCCATTATTCAATTTTTAACAAACTTTCCAACTTACAATTTTGTATGTGGGAATAATTTTACCAAATTTTATCAGTTTGGATCAAAATCAGATGGAAAGAAGGTGATTACTTACATCTGCAAGTGACTTCACATTTGCTGCTGCAGTCAAAAAAGCATCCCTTTTTCTTCTTGTTGTTCTTGGGCTTCCTATGGGGGCACTGAGGAGGGCATATCAGAGGCTTATATTGGCATTTTCCTCGAGCTTGACAGACGACTCTTTCTTGTCCTGTCTCTGGCAATGGTTCTAATACCTTATAGTTTGTGGTAGCTGCATCATATGGAGGACGCTTTTGTTTCTGGCCACTGGCTGCGCTGCCATTGTTTCCATTTCCATTGCCATTGCTATTGCCATTCCCACTTCCGTTTCCATTCCCGTTGTTGCCGTTTCCATTTCCGCTGTTGCTGATTCCATTCCCATTGCTGCTGACTCCGTTCCCGTTTCCATTGTTGTTGCCATTGCCGCTGCCGCTGATTCCGTTCCCACTGCTGCCGCCGCCGCTGCTGACTCCATTCCCATTTCCATTTCCGTTGTTGTTACCGTTGTTGCCGTTACCATTCCCGCTGCCCGCGTTACCATTGCCGTTGTTGCTCCCGTTGTTGCTGTTTCCATTCCCGTTACCCGCGTTATGGTTGCCGTTGTTGTTCCCGTTGTTGCCGTTTCCATTGCCATTGCCTTGGGCAAGAATGGTGCTAACTTCAACGGAGATGAACAGAAGGAGGAGGGCTAAAGAAAGGTAGAGCCTCCTCGACTCCATTGTTGTGATCTTTCTTTCTCAAGTGATATATATCTTCAGTGTTTCTTGTGTTTTATTACTGAAAAGTGATTAATGAAATGGAAGCACCAAATCCATGTATTTATAGCAGAGAGATCAAGAAGTTCGGCAAAAGTAATGTAAGTTAACTTATTCTGATGAAAAAGAACAGCTGATCAACAGCTTCATCTTCATGTAATTTCACTTTGATTGTTTAAAGGACAATCAACAGTGATGAAAGCCCATGTTCTGCTTGAGTCCTGCATACATTTCTATTTGACTCAAGACAGTCTACATGCTTTCAGATTTTTAATATTGTCTCAGGCACCCCTATCTGTGATTTGATTTTAATGAACACACCGACACTGATTTCCTTTTTATATTTATTACGTGAGAGATTTGTCTGATATGATGCGCAACACTGAAATATTACATTTTTGAAAAGAGGAAATTTTAAATTTGGTATACCAACTTTGTCTGATATGATGCGCAACACTGAAATATTACATTTTTTAAAAGAGGAAATTTTAAATTTGGTATACCAACTTTATCAATTCAACATTTTTTATTTATTTCATTTTTTGACGACAAAATAGGACCGTATCTCCAAAATCATGCAATTTGATGCACATTTTTGGTCGGAAACCAATTTTGCCCGTCAGAATTTACACGTGGCGAACTAGGAATTCGTCAAGTATAAAACTGGGTCGGGTTTCCGATGGGAAAAATTGGATTCTGGTCAAAAAGTAAATTAAATTGCATGGCTTTAAGATACCGTCCTATTTCATCGGAAAATAAAATATAATAAAATCGCTAAATTGATCGAATTGGTATACCAAATTTATAATTTCTCCTTTTTAGAAGTATTCGTGCAGCGTAAATTACTAATCAATATTTAGATTATATGCACCAGACCAAACTTTAAAACATATGCAGGGGATGTTTTTGTAATTTATGGAGGAGTAATTTATATTACATTTAGATGAAACAAATTGTAGCATGAAATTTTAGATAATTAATTCCCTCATCTTTGCTGTTGGCATTGACTAAGTCTCCAAACTGTCGCATTGTTTTATAAACAAAATAAAGTTGTAAGTTGCAATGTGTATAAGAATTGTTGTCGAAGTAACACTTAGGGATGTGTTACAAGTTTTTCGTTTAAGCCAATTCCAAAGTCAAAAGAGCTATGTATTAGATTGATCGGATCTCTACGCTTACTATGTTTCTTCACAATGTTGCATTTCCAGTGACTTTGCTTGCAAATCTCTCTCTTACTTTCGAAATTACAAATACCTCCCTTATTGTTTACATTTTGTGGAAAAGAACTCGACAAAAGTTGGTAATATACAATTTACAAATTTTAGAAGAAAAAATCCTCATGTTCTCTCATTTTATTAGCACAAATCCTTGTTATTCTAGAATTATTATTATTTATTTATTATTTTTTTTAACACACGCACACTCATGTAAGATTCGAACCAGGATCTTACATTGGAGAATGAACCAATTAATCATTTGGATCAATCCCTGTTGACCAATTTAATTAATTATTTAAAAATGTAAAACATATAATTCTTATTAAAAATAAATATATAATCAATAATTATTTGAATTTGAATATGTCTGACCGCTAAGGTGCGTAAAATTCTTTTTATTAATAACAGTTATATATTCAAAAACTTTAATACGAGACTTCACTTTAGAGGCAGTTTGAAATAACTCTTCATCAATTTGGAATATTTTTACTTTACTCTCCATAAAATTATACAACATAATAGGATATAAATACTGCATTAGAACGTTTTAGTACTATATTTTGTGAAAAATATATAACATATTTTGAGAGGTATTTTAAGTACTACATTATGTGAAAATTATACGACATTTTACCAAAATAGGGAGTTGAGTAAAATATGATGTCTAATTGAGAATTTATCCCATATTACCCGTACACTTTACGTTAGTATTACGTCCAAATCATTAAATTATACAATTTAACGATTCTTGAAACATTAAATTATACTGCCTTTGGTGGTACGGTGATCGTCTTTCTTGTTGCACTTGGGCTCAAATGTAACTACTTTTAATCCTAAATTTAGCTAGTTACAAAGTTATAACTTCCACGAATTTAGATTTTTCCACCTAAACACACGTTCTCGAGGGACCATAAAGAATCTGTCGACACCTGAATTTAGATTAATAATTGGAGTGTCTTTCACGAATTTGAATTAGAGATCGACAATTTTGCCTGATTCCTTGTACTGTTTATTTACAAATTATGGCAAGTTTAGAACTAACAGTTTAGTGCACACCGGAAATCTAAACTGTTGAAGTGAAAAATGCTCAAGACAATGCTAAGCTACTCAGGGTGCATAATAATCTTAAAAAAAGCAACAACTATACATTTTCAACCAAGTGTTGGCTTCAAAGAATCTCCCGATGCATAGGACATCTACAGAAGCGAAAATCGTCATTTAAATCATAAACCCACGAGCTAAAACATAATTATCCAAACAATCTTCATGCATCATCAATTTTCTTTTGTTAGTGTTGAAATACCGGGAGATCGTATTTTAATGGATGAGAGAAGGTTGCATCCTCGGAAGAGGAGGAGGTGCTGCTTGATGCTTCATGGTTGATTTCACTCACCATCTTCAAGAAGTAACTGTGCCTGTCCCGAGAAATATACAAGGTTTAGGAATTTAAGATTTTAAAAGAGAAGGACTGCAGCAAACCTTAGAGATTGGCCTAATTACACTGATTACACAAAACTTCCCCTAAGGTTTGAGAAATTGCAAGAACTTCCCCTTGTATACCCTTAAGGTTTGGCCGGACGCATTATCATTATAGTCACAAATTTAAATTCAAATACTGATAGTAAGTGTTACTGACAAAATAGAAAATTCAATAAAATTAAAGATTGAACACTATATGCGTAATGTAAATTCTTTGATGGAGAAAGTTTTTGTAATTTCTGGGAAGCTTTTGTAATTTCGCAAACCAAAGGGGAATTTTGTGTAATTAGAACGAATCTCAGGGTATGACCGTTTAATTATCCAAAAAAGATTGATGAAAGAAATAAGTACAAGAAACAGACCATCGAGTATCTGCAGTCAATTCTGGGTGAAAGGCCGTCGCTAGCAAGTTTCCCTGTTTTACGGCTACAATCACTTTCTTTTCAGATCCAGCATTTTCCTGAAGGATGATTGAGTGGTTGGTGTTAAAATAAGGTAACAAGCATACAAGGATAACTTAATTACGTTAAATTGTAGTCAGAGAATGTATATTGAAATTGACGATGGTGAAGCTCAATCATTGATTCAAATAACCCATATGGTTTACTAAAAGCTGACGAGTGAATTTTTGTAAGAAATGGAGGATCAAGTAAGATAAGTAATTTACAGATAAGAGGAGTTATCGACCTCTAGAGTTTCAGAAGACAGATCAACTTTAGCAGTTTTACTAGAGGGGGCAGGAACTTCAGCCAACACTTGCACTTCTGGACCTACTTCTAGAATTCCAGGAGCACGAATAAAAACACCGCGAAAGCTAGGAAGACCTCCTTCTTTCGCCACAACCTCTGGAACAGAAATCTCAGCTTCGAAGCTTTGAAGCTGACACAGCAATGTCAATTTCAACAATATAATAGGAACTTCAAAATTCAGAAAGCCATTTCATGTCCTTTCAGAGGTAATGAGTGATCAGATTGAGAGCGCAGATTAATCTTTTGTATGACTTTTTATAAGGATCCAAAAGCTTTTTAAACCCCATGCACGCATTTGAGATAAAGACAATATATTATTCGAGCATCCATGCATATTTTAAAAACAGCGTTTGAAACAATTATAGAGAATTTATTGAGAAAAAGAAAAAAGAAACTTTCTTTATATGAATTTTCCCCAGAAAGAGAGAAACTTAATAAGGTTCCATAAGATCTTCAATCTCATGAACCATTTGTCCCATGCACATACATAAGAGCCTTACACTGCGAATCACTTTGCAACATAAGGAGTTTGTGACCTGTACTTAAGGTCTCAGCTAGCAGCTTTAGTTTCAAGCACTTATATTGCAAAATTGTCCTTACTAACATCTTAATTCTTATATCCATATTTTCTGCTTCACACAACACCACAGTTAACTATAAAAAAAGTGAGATCTTATAACTTTTAAACACATCTATAGTCCATAGGAGCTTATAAGATGTTTTAAAATAAACATAGCTAAATACCCCTCATAGTTGTATTTGGGAATCAACATTGAACATAATACCTGACTGCCAAAAAAGTTCCGATGAACTGTACAATCAAGGCCACCAACAAGTTCCTGTCCACCAATTTTCTGCCCTGAAAGAATTATGCATGAGTTTCAAAACTGAAATAATACAAGGCAACGTACCAACTGCATGGTCTGCCAAAAACCTACCAACTGCTTTGTCTGCCAAAAATATAAGGCCAGCACAAGTTCCCCATACTGGTTTCCCCATCTTTACAAAATCACGCAATGCTGGGAACTGAGAAGATTTAGAGCAATAAAATGTTATCTTTACTCATTTAAGCATAAAATATGTTGCACAGTTTCACATTTCATAGAGCAGGATAAAAATGCAAATATTATTGGATTACATGATGCATTCAACTTTCAACCATTTTTGCACATGATCTTGAAAAATGAAAAATCTTTTATTATGTTGTGAGTGAATGTATATATGTATACTTATATATATATATATATATATATTGTTGCATTTACAAGTGACCAATCATCTGGCTTAGCATCTCAATCACCTCATGTTTAACAAAAGGGCATACAAACTCTTCCTTGCTAAATATTTTCATCACAAGTTTCTGAATGGAGTTTTTTGTTTTAATAAAAGAGCATACAAAGTCTTCGTTGATGAATATTTCAATCCAAATTTTCTTAATGGAGTGTTTGGGGAATATTCAGGAACTGCTTTTGTGAGCATGTACTTTGGGAAATCGGTAATTTGTGAAAAATAATAGATGTTTTGTACTAGACCTGATATTGCCTTTTTTGTTAAGTTACTGGCAAGATTTAGCTCTTCCCAAACAAAAAGGTACTTGAATGGAATTGAACATCTATTCCAATATCGTCGAGGTACATATGATTTGAGGTTATTTTAATCTAAAATTTTAAAACAAGTTTTGCTTGGTTATACAAATGCACGTTATTTTCGGACCCACTATAGTAGATCCCAAGCTGGATATATTTTACATTTGGAAGCAATGCAATTTTTTGGTGTTCACAAAAACAGACAATAGTCGTCACTTCTTCAAATAATGCTGAAAATAATCCACTTCATGAGGCAGGTCAAGAATGTGTATGGTTAAGGTTAATGACACAACCTATCTTAACCACTTGCGGCTTATTAGTTGATAAGAATTCATCAATAATATGTGAAGACGATGCTACATGTGTCACTCAAATAAATGAGGGTAATATCAAAAGTAAAAGGACAAGCATATATTACACCTGATGTTCATTCCATTCACACAATATCTTGAAAATAATAAAAAGATCAATATCTAATATGCTCAATCAAGTGAAAATTTTGCACATCTCTTCACAAAGGCACTTCTCACTACAACTTTGAGAAAACATGTTTATGAAACTGGAATGCATTATCTCTGTAATTATAGGATGAATTTACTAATGTCAATATGAGCGGGGCATGTGCAATTGTAATCTTTTGCCCCTCATTAAGGTTTATATTAAACTGTGTTTTTCCTAATAAGGTTTTTTATGAGACAAAATCTAAAGCGTATAACAAAGAAATATTTGTATGGGCATCACAGGTGGAAGTGATGAAATAGTCAACATGTGGTGGCAGCCAGTTATGTGGAAAATGTTGAAATGAGAAATATGATTGGGATCAAGATTTACTACATAGCATTAAAGTAGCGTAGGATGCATAGCCAGTGTATGGTGCAAGTAGAGGGATTTTTCCTTTGTACATTGATCAATTCATTTGGAATACGAACTTTTTTAGAAGTATTTTATCTCTACAGCTTCTATTTGATTCCCCTCAGATATGCTTCAATTTTAAAACTTAATTGTATTAATAATTATTGAACGACGGAATATGTATCTCTTCAGCATAATGTTAGTAATCACTCTTCACATTTCTACATATTTTCAAGAAAACAATGTGTTTGGGGAGGGATAACATTGATTTCTTTAGGGGGAAATAGAAATATTTCTCAATCAGGTGAAAATACTCTGGGTAAAATAAGTAGGAACTGGGGACTTTCCTGTGTGGTTACTATACTAAGCGAGGAACACACGCCCTTTAGGGTAAAAGGAGGTAAACCAAGAAAAAGGGCAACAACCATGGAAATGGATATCATGAAGTTCCTAACAAAGTGATCATAACTGTACTCGCTTCAAAAGAGCAAATGATTAAATCTCATTAATAATCTTAGAGTTAAGCATCTCGAGAAAGCTATACATTCAAAAGAACTTTTCATACTTCAAGGCTCAAGCAGAACACTGTTAGAGCATCAGATGGCCAAGGATTCTCGAAAACACTATGTACTTCATTTTGGTTTGAGGATCCTCGGGAGGCTATAAAGAGTTTACATACTACTCAAAAGAGTCCACAAATTTTCCACGAAGGAGCTCATAAGCTAAAAAAAAGAAAAATCTGTAAGTTTTAAGAGCATAAGCTCTCAAAGATCATCTTAACTAACACTCTCTATGTCTGGATCCATTGCGAGGCAAATGAATTATTTGGTTACTCAGACTCCCCATAAAACTAAAATCAATCAAATCTTGAACACAGAATTTGCAATAGTCATCTCAAACTGAATTTCCATGCCGTAAGCCTTCAAAAAAACTAATCAAATTCTTCCCAATTCAGCACGAGAAAGATGAATCACAAACAGTGAATACTATCCCCAATCTTCACAACAATTCATAAAGATAAACACATAAATAGCAGCGTTTCATATTTCTCGAATGAGAAGCGTCTTTCTATGATTGTGTCAGAAAAAGAAAAAGAAAAGGATAAGAGCAGAACGAATACACATACGAGGTTATGATATTCCGCAAGTTTGGCCATGGTGGTGCTCTCCCCGCCAGGAATGATTAGAGCACTTATGGTTTGCAGCTGCTCCGGCTTCCTTATCTCCACCCCCTTCACCCCCAGCCTTCTCAACGCTGCAACATCATTTTTCAACACGGAAAAAACGTTACTTTACAGAACACATGCTAACAGGATACATACAGGCAGTAATCTGGTACATATGCAGAGTTTTGAAAGAAGGGATTATAAGTAACAATACCTGCAATGTGTTCGTTGAAAGACCCCTGTAAAGCCAGAACTCCCACCGCCATTGTTGCCCCTAAGGAAAAACAAGACACAGGCGGCGAAATGGGAATTAACCGAGGAGAGGGAAGAACTGCAGAATCGTGTCAGAATCTGCTTCACGGAATGAAGTGATGGATGATAAAGAATTGGAAGCGAAACTGGTATTGCTTTCATGTTCGCCGCCATGACTATCTTGGGACCCAGGAATCCACCCAGCGTGTGGATCCGAATGTGGGCGGGTTAGGCTTCGGCCCAATAGTCATGTGAGCCCGCTTCAACGTGGGCCTGAACACTATATACTTGTTAAATTTGAAACAATTTAATTGCCTTTAAAAAAAAGCTAAGGGGTAATTATTAAAAAGGACCAAATATGGTTAAAAAATTTCCTAAACTCCCTACTTTGAAAAATGTATGTTTTAGGTTATCAATATAGAACTTATTTTCCTAAACCCCCCATAACCCTGAAAAGTTTATTTTGCCCATTTTTTTTCCTTTTTTTTTTTTTTCCCCCCCTAACCTCGCTGAATAGATTCATTCCCAATTTGGTTTGGGCAAGCCTGCAATCACATTTTCATTCATCGGCAACGAGAGCTAACGACGACGACTGCAGGATAAAGAAGGCGGCGGCAACGACAACAAAGACAGTCGGACATCGATAAGCTGCGACAACGAGAATCGATTTAGTCATTGTGCCCTATTTCCTGTGCTGCTCTAAGGTATTCTCCGAGTATGAATGTTAATTGAATGTATTCTTGGCGTTAATTGAATGTTAATTATGTCAATTAGACAGTATATTTCACTGAAAATTTGTATTGAATCAAATTGCTGATCCTCTGGAAACTGAGAGTTCAAATTGATACTCTGAAGATGGCGTTGGCCGGTGATGAAGCACAAGACCAGAAAAACCTAGGAAGTTGTTGGTTTAACGACGAAATTACGGTATTTTCAATTGGGAGGAGCGCGTCGGTGGAGGAGATTCACGCGCAACTTGGTGAAGAGTGGTCAGACTTCAACTCTGCTGCTTACGTGGTATAATACCTCGCACCCCATAAAAAAGGTTTGTGGGTTAGTTTGCGACGTGACAGGTAGATTCCGACTATGATCCAACTACATGAACTTGTTAAACTCAACATTGTTGAGATGAGAGCGATTCGGCCTCCTGCCTATTTAGGTGGGAAGCAGACATCGAAGAGAAGGTATGAGATTTTAAATTTATTCTATGAGAAGGTATTAACATTATATTAATTCTGGCCAGTAATCTCATTCTGTGTCAGGAAGAGAAGATATAACCCCTGTGACTATGGTTCATGCTTGGCTACTGTTTGTTCTGAAGTTGAGGATTGACCAGATCCACTGCCTTTTCTGGAGTTGAGGATTGATTTGATTTTATTCACTTTTTCTTAAGACATATTTTTTTATTTGTTGTTGTAATCGTATACACTCCCTTTTATGATTGTTTCTGTTTGTTTGTTTGAAACTACGTTAATAAATTGCTTGATGTTGTTTTCTCAATTTTTTGAGTGAAGGCCTTAAGGATTAAATATGCGTAGTTGAAAGCAGACTTCGTTGAGTTTTGGGTTAAATATGCGTAATTGAAAGCAAACTTCGTCCAATTTTGGGTTAAATATGCGTAATTGAAAGCAGACTTTGTCCAGTTTCGGGTTAAATATGCGTAATTGAAAGCAGACTTCGTTGAGTTTTGGGTTAAATATGCGTGAAAGCAGACTTCGTTGAGTCTTGGGTTAAATATGCGTAATTGAAAGCAGACTTTGTCCAGTTTTGGATTAAATATACGTAATTGAAAGCATACTTTATCCAGTTTTGGGTTAAATATGCGTAATTGAAAGCAAGTTTCGTTGAGTTTTGGAATAAATATGCGTAATTGAAAGCAGACTTTGTCCAGTTTTGGGTTAAATATGCGTAATTGAAAGCAGACTTCGTTGAGTTTTGGGTTAAATATGCATAATCGAAAGCATACTTTGTCCAGTTTTGGGTTAAATATGCGTAATTGAAACTAGACTTCGTTGAATTTTTGGGTTAAATATGCGTAGTTGAAACCAGACTTCGTTGAGTTTTGGGTTAAATATGCGTAATTGAAAGCATACATTGTCTAGTTTTGGGTTAAATATGCGTAATTGAACGCAAACATATGATGCACCATGTTATGTGATCAAACATATTAGTCACCATGTTATGAGATCAAACATATTAGTCACCATGTTTTGAGAACAAACATATTAGTCACCATGTCATGAGATCAACCATATTAGTCACCATGTTATGAGAACATACATATTACGCACATTTAACTCTTTACTCAACTAAGTCTGCTTTCAATTACGCATATTTAACCCAAAACTGGACAAAGTGTGCTTTCAATTACGCATATTTAACCCAAAACTCAACGAAGTTTGCTTTCAATTACGCATATTTAACTCAAAACTGGACAAAATCTGCTTTCAATTACGCATATTTAACCCAAAACTGGACAAAGTCTGCTTTCAATTATGCATATTTAACCCAAAACTCAGCGAAGTTTGCTTTCAATTACGCATATTTAACTCAAAACTAGACAAAGTCTGCTTTCAATCCCAAAACTGGACAAAATCTGCTTTCTATTACGCATATTTAACCCAAAACTCAACGAAGTTTGCTTTCACTTTGCTTTCAATTACGCATATTTAATCCAAAACTGGATAAAGTATGCTTTCAATTACACATATTTAACCCAAAACTGGACAAAGTCTGCTTTCAATTACGCATGTAGCACCCCTTTACGTAGAGATGCCACACCCCCGCACTATAGGTCGATCCACATACAAAATGGATAGTCCGTACATGAACCAACCTATAGCGAACAGGTGACAATAAAATAAATGACAGGCTAGGCGGGACTAACTCGCAAATCAATTATCACAATGTATGATAAATACGCGGAAGCATGCCACAATATCGATTATTTATCAAGTATTCATATTCTGCTTGTACATATCAATACATTTGTTAGGAATAGTGCCCTAGAAAGCCGATTAGTCATAATCCGTTTTGGGACTTTCCTAGTATCACAGACAATCTTTGAATAATATACGATTGATTAATATCACAGGCAAACACTTCTTTATATGCTCTTGTTTGGTATGCGTTTTTAGCTGTGCATGTACGAGAACTCCCCTAATCCTGATGACTTTAGGACTCTACCATTTAGGTGAAATGGTTCATGAAACGAGCCCTATTTCACATAAGTCATGATTAGTAAAATACTCCAAGCCGATGAGTCCTACAGACAGTGGGAGTGTCAACCTGACTCCTCTAAGGCTTGCTTGTGGGATCACGCCCTTAAGAAGGACCACCTTATTTCATGGAGGTGCAAAGTGTATAGTTGATACGTGCGTGATACATGAGGGTGCTTACTTCAATAATCAAGTTCAATGAGGTGCCCCGTGTGAGAAGATTCCTAAATGGGAAAGGAAGTTTCTATTTCAGGAAATGGAAACTCCCAGATTAGGAAATATCTCACGAGTCATTGATGTGATTAATTAATCCTTAGACTTGAGGTTCCATGTCACTTTATGAGTTAACTCTGTAGTCTTTGGTATAAGCTTTAAAGGGTGTCGCCTTAGACAACTGATTCAAGGCTTATGCTGGGGCTGCACAAGTGACTCATGAAAGTGAATGAGAATCAAGAAAGGACCTACACTTGCGTTTGCAAGGTGATCTCTTATTGTGTAAGTCATTCATATGCCATATGGAGTCCTTGGCCAAGGCAGTAGATCAAGACATCAAGAAAAGGGTTTCTTGGATTGAGATCAAATGGATATGAAATGCACTTAGCTTTAAGACCAGATTATTAGGGTTCTAATTATTCCCTTACCCTAGATCTTGGTTGAGAGATAGTAAGTAGGAGGATTGTATCTCACATGAATCAATGACTTAAAGGTTTTGTCAAATCCGAACATTCCAATTCAGCCAGGGGTTAAACACCTGTTGCTAGACTATGGTCGTTTAATCTGTGGATTGATTAATTAATCAGTGAATTAATTAATTGGGGTCACTGCTAATTGAATTGAGAACCTAGAGGGTCACACACAACAACTTGGTTACATGAGTTAAGGCTTTAAAATGATTAAACGAGTTAATCGGGCCAAGTTCACACGTGTGGCTCACGTGAATGACACGTGTCCTTGTGACACGTGTCTCACACGTGTGTAAATATATGTGTATATTTATTTATGTGTTAAATAATTAATGTGATTAATTATTTAATAGACTTTGGTTTAATTTTGAATTAAAAAGAAAGTCTTATTTTGGAGAAAAATAATCTAGTTAATTAATTAATTAGATAAAATACGTTATTTATTTTAAATAAATAAAGTATAAAATTATCCAAAAATAGTTTGGATATTTTAGCTCTCTTGAAAGTTGATTTGAATTTGAATTCAAAGTCAAAGTCAAAATTACTTGATGATCAAGTAATAGGAGAGAGAGACCAAATCCTTAGTCCATAAGGACTAGGATTTTCGGCCACTCCCATCCTATATATAGGGGAGCTCGAGCTCCCCTTAGAGCTAATCGAGAATTCTTTTGGTTCATGTGTTGAGCACCATCCTTTCTCCAAGATAAACGAAACCCTAGGTTAAGCCTAAACACTAACTAGAGAACTAACACCCTTACTAGTTAGATTGTAGCCAAGTTGGTGGACTATCTCTAGAGAGCTTCAAGTTAGAAGTTTTGAAGATTCGAGCTTTACCAAAAATAGGGGATCAAGCAAAACGATCAGAAGGGATGATGAAACGATTCTGAACCCAACAGAAAACGAGTGAAAAAATCGAACCAAAGAAGATGGCGAAAACCGTTCGTCCATATCCTGAAGGATGAATTTTTTCACGAGGGTTTTATGGCTGGCAGATTTCTACTTTCGCAAAACTGGTTTTCGAAGGGAGTTTCAATCATGCCTTTCTCGTTTCATGTTTCTTTCTTTATGTTATATTGTTAAGAACTTCCCTAACATGATTTGAATCTAGGTTGGTGTGGATTGTTATCCCTACAATGGATTCTGAAATAGAAAGAGATTTCGAGAGACGGGTTGCCATTACCGCATGAAGCGCGTTTGAGGGCGGCTCAAAACGTGTCAAGAAAGCTACTACCCAAGTGAGTTTCTTGATCTCTACGAATTTGGATTCACGATTGCGAGTCTAAGATCCTTTTGTTGGAAAATTTTTTAAATTTTCGCTGCTTTCTAATTCTTGTTTTCCAACAAGTGGTATCAGAGCCACCTCGTTAATCGTATTTCTGATTCGTCTCAATTAACTGAATTTGGTAGGAATTCTTAGGCTTAGATGCGAATTAGGTATTCTTGAGTTCTTTTAGAAAGCTTAAATTACGAAACTGTAATTTTTCTTGAATTTCTGAAAACTGTTTTCTTAAATCTGTTTTCGAAAAGCTGTTTTAGTTGAAGTTCGTTTAAATCGTAATTTTTAATTTTGGATTGAATTGGGTTTTGGAGAAACCTGTGATACGAAAAATGAAACGCGAAACGAACACGCGGGATTGGGACGTGCCAATGTGTAGCACGCCCTAACCCCGCGAGCACCTCACGCAACCGCGCGGGAGCCGCCTAGACCAACCCGCACAGACGTCCCGCACGCACCGTCCCGCAACCGCGCGGGATGCCCATGCGGAATCCCCCCTAAGCCGCGCGCGCGCACGACGCGTGCCCAGCCCGCGCACGCATGCGACAACTGCCGCACGCTGTGCGCGCTGCTGGGGCGCTCGTTCGTGCGCGCTGCCGCGCGGCGGTGCTTCGCATTCCGGGCTTCCGGGCCGTTTTTCGTGTTTTCGTGTTTTCGGTCCTTGAAATCCCGATTTAATTTTTCTGAAAAATTTTGTTTTATTAAATTAGAATTATTTTTGAAATAATTGTTTAAATTGGGATTTTGAGAAATTAAAAACGATTTAAATTTTGGAAAAATTACAAACTTTATTTTCTGAAAAATATTGAAAGAATAAAAATCATTAATTTTAAAAAATTAATGCAATTTTATTAGTTTATTGTTTTTCGGGTTTTATTGAAAAGGCTTTTGAACAAGAATTGCATCTAAGTCGTGTTTTAAGCTATTAGAGCTTAAAGCGAGAATTTTAATTTATTGGTTAAATTTAAATTCTTGCAATTTATGCATGTTAGGTGATCATGGGTTTAAACTTATGTATGGTTTTAATTTATGCACATGGATGGTTTAAATTGGGGTTGGAGCCCTATAGTTGCGTTTTTCAATTGAGGTTGGAGTCATCTAAGTCGTGTTTTAAGCTATTAGAGCTTAAAGCGAGAATTTTAATTTATTGGTTAAATTTAAATTCTTGCAATTTATGCATGTCAGGTGATCATGGGTTTAAACTTATGTATGGTTTTAATTTATGCACATGGATGGTTTAAATTGGGGTTGGAGCCCTATAGTTGCGTTTTTCAATTGAGGTTGGAGTCTCATTTATGTGCGTACTGTTATATGATTTATTATGTGGCTTTGTTTTTCGGGTTTTATTGAAAAGGCTTTTGAACAAGAATTGCATCTAAGTCGTGTTTTAAGCTATTAGAGCTTAAAGCGAGAATTTTAATTTATTGGTTAAATTTAAATTCTTGCAATTTATGCATATTAGGTGATCATGGGTTTAAACTTATGTATGGTTTTAATTTATGCACATGGATGGTTTAAATTGGGGTTGGAGCCCTATAGTTGCGTTTTTCAATTGAGGTTGGAGTCTCATTTATGTGCGTACTGTTATGTGATTTATTATGTGGCTTTCCATATTACTGTTTTGAGGTCGGGGTATGCCCCGTGTAATTGTCTAAGTCCAATATGAAGATTGAGCCTTATTACTTTATGTCTTTTTCTTTTAATTTGAGAGTAGAGATAGGTGGTGAGGTTTTATTTTCATTTTGGAGACAATGCACCCATGGAGTAAGATGGACCACATTCAAGTAACAAGGTGGCCATAAGTGAAGACCCCTCAAAATGTTAGGGAGGAGAATCTCAATTGTAAAAATGTAATAGAGATAGGGCTCGTATTTTTTTACCGCTTTCCCTTATGTGATTTAAACTGTTTATGTGGCATGTATGTTAGAACTTGTGATTGTGGAGTGGCTCCCACATATCACGCATAAGTTAGGTAGAACCCATGATCATTACATGTTACTATCATGCTAGGACATGTTATCTGTTTATGTGCTTGTTTGAAATGCATTTAAGTTGTACTTGCATTAATCAAGACTAATAAAATTGGACAACATATATGTTGGTGAGGTCGAACCGGACAACTCTTCGGTTGATTCGAAAATTCCCATTAAATATTAAGCTCATTTCGAATAATAGGTATTTAATTCGAGATGCAAATTTTGAATTAAATTCCTAGCATTCCATCAATAGGTTTTAAGTTTAGTAAGTAAAGCTAGTTATTGTCCGCGAGTCGTGGGATAGCTAGTGGAGCTTATTAGTTCTTAGTTACCTAATTGATCATTTTAAATGATCAATATTTCGTGGTTAATTTTGGCAAGGGCGATGTCCGTGAGTCGTGGGTCGTTCGAACTAAGTTTTGATCATGATCTTATGATTGATGGGTCTAGCTTAACGCCTAAGTAAATATGGATGTCTGTGACACCCCGACTTTCAGACCGTACAGGTATGGCGTATGTGCACGATTTATATTATTTAAATTCATATTCTTTACTCTTTTAATTCTTATTTTAAATATTTCTTATGAATTCTATATGATTATGAATGCTATTTGTTAAGATTTGATTCGTTGATGCTTGATTTGATTTCGGAATTTCTCGTTGTTTGAATATGTTGGAGAATTACGTGTTATGAACTTGGATTATGCTCGTTATATGTTTCCGAATTTATTTGTTGAGCTTTTGAATTAATTGTTCGTTCGGAACCTAAAGGAGGTTAAAACGCTTTTAGCGCACCTTGGGTTCCAATGTGTGTATTTTGAGCTCGGGAATTCGGATTCGAATTCCGTCACCACCGTTGAACTCGTTTCGACGATTCGAGTTCGATGGACTAAGCCTCATAAGCTTGTAAGCTCATTTGGTATTCCGAAATCTGACCGGAAACTTACCTCGCTCTTATATGACTACCTTTCACCTATTTGCATGTTAGACCCTCAATTTTTGACATATTACCTTCAAGCTTGGCCCCACTTTACACCCAAAACTCAACATATCCATCTCTCTCACTCTCATTATCGGTACAAGCAAGGAAAAAGGAGAAAAAGTGCAGCAACTTTGGAGCTAAACCCTTCAACCCGTCACTATTCACACCAAGGAGAATTTGAGCTCTAAACTCCATTTTCTTCCATCTTCTTCAAGGGGTAAGTTAGTATATGATATGTACATGATATTATGGTCATTTTGAGCTATTAATTCCATGTTTTGAGCTATGTTTGGGGTATTTATGGAGCATGGCATGTACATTAAGGGTTTGATGATCTCATGCAATTCTTGGACTTAAGCTTTGATTTGAAGATATGTATATGATCCTTGATGACTCTAATTTGATTATATGATTCCTCTTTTGAATATTGATGAGTGTGGTGAGAGTTGCCATTAATGAAATTCAAATTCTTGCATAAGAATTCTTGTGATATATGATGATTCTTGAGTTTTTGTGATGATTGGATGATTATATGAGGATTATGAAGTGATTTGCTATGATTTGCATGAGTTTTGTGGCTTGGGATGTTGGCTTGTTGTTGCTGCGTGCTTGCTCTGCTCCTTGCCCTGTTTTTGGCGCTGAAACACTGTTGCTGCTGTTATTTTTTTCGAAGACGAAGGGCCAACACGGCCGTGTCAGCTTTGTGCATGTTTTGGACACGGCCGTGTCAGCCTCTCGACTTGG
Source organism: Lantana camara (assembly GCA_037501455.1). Classification (NCBI taxonomy): domain Eukaryota; kingdom Viridiplantae; phylum Streptophyta; class Magnoliopsida; order Lamiales; family Verbenaceae; genus Lantana; species Lantana camara. The sequence continues at coordinate 58,982,966 of CM074857.1, read as the reverse complement.
GGCAAATTATTTTTATAAAATCGGACACGGCCGTGTCCATTTTGTACTAAAACCCAACACGGCCGTGTCAGCCCCTCGAATTAAGTTTCTGAATTTATTTTAATCGGACACGGCCGTGTCCATTTTGAACTAAAACCCAACACGACCGTGTCATTTGAAAATATGGCGGCGGCAATTGCTCGTTTTATCGCTTCGTTGTTTTTCTTTGTGTTTTCTTTCTTCGTTTATGACTCGTATGTATTGTTAGCTTGTTATATTACGCGTTAGGTGCTTCACTTTGAACTTGTGACCTTATTTTCTATGAATTGTGTGAATAAGAATTGGTAGGTTATTGGACACGCAATTTCATTTCAATTGCATTCATAAGCATTGCCGAGCGTCTATTTGGTTCATATTTGAGTCTAAATCTCGGGTCTTGCTTTCTTTTATGTTTCAGAGCCTCTTCCGGTCGCGCAAGAGCCCGAAGCTTAGGTGATCGGTTGCCGTTTCGATCCTATCTTTTGTCTCCTTTTTCTTAAGGTGAGGTTAGGAATTAGTAGCTAAATACCTATGGCCTATAATATGATGAATTTTTCCCTTGAATGTGGATATGGTACATATATCTAGATACGAGTGCTTAATTTATGTTTATGATTTTATGGAATAACTTTGGTCTCTTGGAAACGATATATGTACGAGTATATATAAGCTTGATTTTTAAATCTCTTTTAGTATGTTTTGTTATGTTGAGCGAGTGTGCCCTGAAAGATGGGATTTTTGGTTTGATTTGGTTTGTGGGCCCTGGAGACGTGGGTAAGGAAGGCCCGGGGCGATCGCGGGGTCGCCGGGTTTAACCCCTGTGCACGTTCTCATTTGAGATATTCACGTGCGACCTAGGGAGGTTGGGAAGGCGTGATATCTTGAGCCTTCGGTGGATAACCGGAGAAGGCATAACGTGGGTTAGCTACCCCGTATGTTTTTGGTAATGTAGGTGCTAGGGTTTGATTCCCGACACACCATGGATGCAAGGGTGGATTTATGATTTGATATTTATGTTTAGAGGTGTAAGGGATAGTCCGTTCTCGCCGGGCTTTTATTATGTTCTGACTGATGGATTATGAATCGAGATAGATGCTTTTCTTACTATATATTAATTTCGGGAAATGGTTTTGGTGTGCAAAACTCTAGCCTCGATTCATGACTATCACTTTTAATTTGTGTTATGCTCTATACGTATTTAAGGTGTGGGTGTGTTAAGCCCCTCACTCAGTCGAGTTGTGAGACTGACCCTCTCCTTTCCCTTTCAGGTGTGCCGAGCTAGGCGGGGAAGTGCGTCGAGTCGAGTCGTACTTAGCTGTTTAGGTCGAGTTGCATTCATTTTCTTGCCTTTTGATTACAATTTCTATGTATTTGATACCATATCTTGTTGTTGGAGAATTATGGACTTTTGGATACATACACTCGATCTCTTGGGTCGTGAGGCCATGTATATGATTTTATGCGTATATGACGAGCTCTTTAGATCCTGTCTATTGCTTCCGCATATTTGATTTGTGTTTGCGCGCTCTAGTGTTGTTTAGCCCCGCTTAGCCTAGTGTGTGAGTGTAGGTCACCGTTCGCTTAGACTTGGGCCCATGTATGGAAATCCATTTCGTATGTGGGTTCGGGTTTAAGTGCGGGGGATGTGGTGGCCCACCGCTCTGGGCGTCACAATGTCGCACGAGTCGTGGGTCCATATTGAAAGATAGGTGATGCAAAACAATTACTAAGAGTTCTAAAGGTGTTAGAATTGGTAAGTTGTATCTACCTAGGGTTTTACTTAGAATGTCCGCGAGTCGTGGGTTCGAGGTAAAATGCTTAGGATCTTAGTACCCATTGGGAAACTCGTTCCTCTTAGATCTTTGGGAATTATAGATCTTTGAAAAACAGTGGGACCTACATTAGATTAAAGACCTTATCTTTTGTATATCGTTATAATTCAGCATGCTCACATTTTCTCTGCTTAGCATTTAGGTTGTAGTTCTTTGATTCTCTACAATATGAAATGCAAACCCATTCGTATCCATCCTTAAGTCAAACAAGTTGACTAAGTCCTAACTAACTCTAAAATGGCTTCGGATCCTAAAATTCATTTTAGAATCCGAAAAGAGAAATTGTTCTCTATAAGGCGAGATTTTCATTTATTTGAAAATTCGACCCGGGCCAAAAGAGAAGCAACCTGAGGTGAATGGATTTTTCCAAACCACTTAAGAGCAATTGAACCACCTCATAAAAATGTTACAAGGTATAACATTATGGAATTGTTCAATATTCCAAATAAGGAAACAATTGCACACGAACAAGGTCTAAAGATCTTATTTGAAGATCTTATGGTCTCGATCATCAACTGAGAAAAGAGTTCTCAATGCACTGATTGGTTACATTGCTTCCACCATCATTCAAACCCTTTATGCTCAACTAGAATGATGCTAATGTAGCATAGTTAATCATTTAGTTGATAATGGTTGAGTGTATCCTTAAGAAGGAACAAAAGGTTGTGATGGTTAATTCTTCTTCTAGACTCACTAAGTTAAAGGCTTGAAGGCCTAAAGAAGAAGAAACCCTTAATAGCCCAATGGAGGGGCACGTAAGGGGTACGCCCAAAAGACACTAGAGATCAAATTGGACGTTTGCTTCTATGGTAGCAAATAAGGACTTTGAAATGGAACTGCAAAGAGTATGAGTACTCTGAAATGTTACCTCGTTTAGTAATTCTACTAGGAATAGAATTCACTAGTCTTGAGTTGATTCTGCATAATCTGTTGTGCAAAGACTCAAAGCACTAATGTTCTGAACATACAACGAGATAACAAAAGTAAGTGAGATGACAAAGCTTCGAATTACTTTGGAATGTTCAGACATAAAAGGATTAGCAAGTTAGACATCTTAGGATCATTTTACGAAAATGAACGTAGAGAGTTAACTTCCTATGAATCCTATCTTAAAGGAAAACATTCCCGAAACATGGTTTAGGTAAAACGTGGAACGTGCCAAAATTCTAGTGGATTTCGATCCATGCTGATGAGTGTAAGATGCTTAATGTAAGCACTAGATACAATCGTCAGTCTAATCATTATGAATAAATGTACTTGTTGAAGTACAAATTCAAAACTTATATGAAATTCTTGGAATTTCAAAAGGAGGTTAGGAACCGAAGTAGTTATAAGTTATAGGTAAATTGATATGATCGAGATAGCCAATATCTTAGCAACTAATTCTTTAGTTACACTATGCAATGTGGCATACTAAATTCCCTAATTATTCTTATCCAAGAATTTAGTGGAATCCTCTTAAGTGAAGAGGATAGTGGGAGATAAGCTTGAAATGAGTTCAAGTTTATACAACGATATCGGATATCGTTTCTGCAATTCCCTTAGACAAAAGGTTGTTTGTCTCAAGGAATGTATCTTTCTTAAGGAATCGTTCCTATAGAAGAAGAAAGGCAAGCAAGCAGACCTTAAAGAAATTTGAGGATAAATATCCACACCACATATAGAAGAAACGAGCCCATCTGATAAAATTTACCCAAATTTTAGAGTACGCACATGTATGAAACCCTCCTCTTAAGACGCGTTTAGAACACGTTCCGAGATAGCCGAGGAATTACCTAAAGAGGAGACACTATCAGATTTGGAATCTGAGTAGTGTAAGCAAGCCTTGAAATCCAATATGGATTCCATATACTCAAACCAAGTTTTGACCTTGGTTGATCCGTCTGATAGGATCAAGCTCGTGCAGCTTCGAGTGAATGAAAGCATTACAACCTTCTTGACGGTTGAAATGCAAAAGTCCATTTGGATTGTATTTACCACATCCTCATATTCTGACTATGAGATATGATAAATGAATATGAGAACTATCTTGTTCAATATGAGATTGAAAGAGACTGAAATAAGGTATTTCTATAAATCTCATATTCAGTGGGAGTATGCATAAGGTATGCAAATCCCTAAGGTCAATCTGTGGATTGATAAAGGCTTCTAGGAGTTAGACAATTCGATTCCATAGGATAGTCAAATCGTTTGACACAGATGGAAGTCGAATATGTCTAAAAATGTACATATGAAAGTTAGTGATGTAAGAGTCAACTATGGTTCTTTAGAAGACGACATCCTTCTCATTAGGAATGTCAAGGATGACGTGAAAGTTACCAATTCTTGTTTAAAGAAACAATTTGGCATGAAAGATCTTAGTGATTATCCTAAATTCTCGACATTCAGATCTATAGAAGATAGATCTAAGAGCATGAATGGATTATCACAAAACGAGTACATAACCAAAGGTACTAAAAGGAGTTTAGTATGGACAATGGAACATCTCTTTTGAAGAGTATGTGTCCTAAGATAACTTTAAGAAAGTTAGAATGCCCAAAATCCCTTTAAGTGATAGGGTGCATAATGTATGAAATGTTATGTACTAGACTTGATATGGCCCAACACTAAGTGTACTGGGTCGAATCTAATATGACCTCAGAGAAGGTCATTAGATTTCTGTAAAGGATGCCCTCAGAGTACTTGAGAAGAAATGAGGATATGTATTAGTTTACAAAGCCCAAAAGATCTTGTTGTTAGAAGGATATTTGATGTAACCGTTCATCAAACATAGATGATTATGAAATCATTGAAAGGATACAACTTCTACCAGAATGGTAATGCAATGTATTGGAAAGGGGTTCCAAGGACGGACATTACAAAACTCGACTATCATAGTTGAGAACTTTGTCGTATTATATAACGCTAAGTTAAATGTTTGGGTAAGAAACTCCATCTAACTGGTTAGATGAAGTTCCTAGCATGAAACAACTCCTTTATCATATTGTATGATAAAATGGATGGTTGCTCAAGTAAGAGAACCAAGACCTCACCAAGAGACTGAACACGTGATTACGAATCACTTTATAAGGAAAAAGTATTTCCTAAGAGATGTGTAAACAAGAGGGTCACATCAGCAGAGAATATAGCAGATCCACTTTGGAAACACCCAAAGTCAATAGGCTCTCACAGTGCATCTTGAGAAGATGGGACTTACAGTACCTAAATGGCTTTTACGGGCAAGTGGGAGATTGTTAGAAATAGTACCCTAGAAAGCCGATTAGTCATAATCCGTTTTGGGACTTTCCTAGTATCACAAACAATCTTTGAATAATATACGATTGATTAATATCACAGGCAAACACTTCTTTATATGCCCTTGTTTGGTATGCGTTTACTTTAGCTGTGCATGTATGAGAACTCCCCTAATCCTGATGACTTTAGGACTCTACCATTTAGGTGAAATGGTTCATGAAACGAGCCCTATTTCACATAAGTCATGATTAGTAAAATACTCCAAGCCGATGAGTCCTACAGACAGTGGGAGTGTCAACCTGACTCCTCTAAGGCTTGCTTGTGGGATCACGCCCTTAAGAAGGACCACCTTGTTTCATGGAGGTGCAAAGTGTATAGTTGATACGTGCGTGATACATGAGGGTGCTTACTTTAATAAGTAAGTTCACTGAGGTGCCCCGTGTGAGAACATTCCTAAATGGGAAAGGAAGTTTCTATTTCAGGAAATGGAAACTTCCAGATTAGGAAATATCTCACGAGTCATTGATGTGATTAATTGATCCTTAGACTTGAGGTTCCTTGTCACTTTATGAATTAACTCTGTAGTCTTTGGTATAAGCTTTAAAGGGTGTCGCCTTAGACAACTGATTCAAGGCTTATGCTGGGGCTGCACAAGTGATTCATGAAAGTGAATGAGAATCAAGAAAGGACCTACACTTGCATATGCAAGGTGATCTCTTACTGTGTAAGTCATTCATATACCATATGGAGTCCTTGGCCAAGGCAGTAGATCAAGACATCAAGAAAAGGGTTTCATGGATTGAGATCAAATGGATATGAAATACACTTAGCTTTAAGACCAGATTATTAGGGTTCTAATTATTCCCTTACCCTAGATCATGGTTGAGAGATAGTAAGTAGGAGGATTGTATCTCACATGAATCAATAACTTAAAGGTTCTGTCGAATCCGAACATTCCAATTCAGCTAGGGGTTAAACACCTGTTGCTAGACTATGGTCATTTAATCTGTGGATTGATTAATTAATTAGCAAATTAATTAATTGGGGTCAATGCTTATTGAATTGAGAACCTAGAGGGTCACATACAACAACTTGGTTACATGAGTTAAGGCTTTAAAATGATTAAACGAGTTAATCGGGGCAAGAGGGTTCCACACGTGTGAACTACACTTGTGGCTCACGTGAATGACACGTGTCCTTGTGACACGTGTCTCACACGTGTGTAAATATATGTGTATATTTATTTATGTGTTAAATAATTAATGTGATTAATTATTTAATAGACTTTGGTTTAATTTTGAATTAAAAAGAAAATCTTATTTTGGAGAAAAATAATCTAGTTAATTAATTGTGAATTAATTAATTAGATAAAATACGTTATTTAATTTAAATAAATAAAGTATAAAATTATCTAAAAATAGTTTGGATATTTTAGCTCTCTTGAAAGTTGATTTGAATTTGAACTCAAAGTCAAAGTCAAAATTACTTGATGATCAAGTAATCAGAGAGAGAGACCAAATCCTTAGTCCATAAGGACTAGGATTTTCGGCCACTCCCATCCTATATATAGGGGAGCTCGAGCTCCCCTTAGAGCTAATCGAGAATTCTTTTGGTTCATGTGTTGAGCACCATCCTTTCTCCAAGATAAACGAAACCCTAGGTTAAGCCTAAACACTAACTAGAGAACTAGCATCCTTACTAGTTAGATTGTAGCCAAGTTGGTGGACTATCTCTAGAGAGCTTCAAGTTAGAAGTTTTGAAGATTCGAGCTTTACCAAAAAGAGGGGATCAAGCAAAACGATCAGAAGGGATGATGAAACGATTCTGAACCCAACAGAAAACGAGTGAAAAAATCGAACCAAAGAAGATGGCGAAAACCGTTCGTCCATATCCTGAAGGATGAATTTTTTCACGAGGGTTTTATGGCTGGCAGATTTCGACTTTCGCAAAACTGGTTTTCGAAGGGAGTTTCTATCATGCCTTTGTCGTTTCATGTTTCTTTCTTTATGTTATATTGTTAAGAACTTCCCTAACATGATTTGAATCTAGGTTGGTGTGGATTGTTATCCCTATAATGGATTCTGAAATAGAAAGAGATTTCGAGGGACGGGGTTGCCATTACCGCATGAAGCGCGTTTGAGGGCGGCTCAAAACGTGTCAAGAAAGCTACTACCCAAGTGAGTTTCTTGATCTCTACGAATTTGGATTCACGATTGCGAGTCTAAGATCCTTTTGTTGGAAAATTTTTTAAATTTCCGCTGCTTTCTGATTCCTGTTTTCCAACAACATTATCATCTCCTAAAATACATAACAAATAACTTTAACAATAATTCCCTTGGAACAATAATGAAATGCACCGTGCCTGACTCGAATGCAAGGACTAGACTCGACTCGATTCCCACCTAGCGTGCACCTGCATGAACCTGAAAGGTGGAGGCGTTAGTCTGTGAAGACCGAGTGAGGGGTTTAAATACATATTAGTGAAACTAACATGCAAGTTATCACCTCGGGTAAGGTTTTATAACTAAAGATAATATAAGTTCAAGAATAACATAGAACTCGCCCGAGATTACAACTATCAATATCAAACACTTTATTAACTATTATGCAATCATGCAGTTAAATTATAATACACACGTATCAGTTTCATGAACCCCATTCCATAAACTCCTTCACTCCATGACTCCTTCACTCCAATAACTCCTTCACTCCAATAACGGGAAGGTTGCGAGCCTTCACCATTCACGGTAACACGGTAATCACGGTCTTTTCACGATGCACGTCTTGCTTTGCATGATCATGACATTAATCAAGCCACATGAATTGCTTTGCATGAGCCTGACTTGCTTGCCAAATACTTTGAAAGTTTAGAAATGATCATGGATAAATATATGTATACCTTTTAGCCAAACTTACACATAAGGGTTAAACGGCTTTTATGTAATTAGCAATTAAACCTCACCTGACAGGCGACACGATGACTCATGGATGCATGAACGTGCTCATTGATCTGTAATATCCGCCCTGGAGAAGAATTGGACAAGAAACGGGACATTGTGTATTCGTGAGACAATAATTCAATAATTATACCAAAATGTGACCCACGGCGTAATCATAATCAATATGTCATGCAATAACACTTATGGAATGTCAATTAAGAGCCTAATTATCACTAAGCCAAGTTTATAACTCATATAAGCCACATACGGGGAGCCAAGGAAGTGAAAAGAATGCTATAAGATGGGTTTTGACAAAGTTTGGTAAAAACTGACAGTTTTTGGAAATGCGCATGCGGTAGGAAAACTGAAATATCTTAAGTTCTAGAAGTTGGAATTGAGTTTTGTTTATTGGATATGAAACTAGACACATAGACCTTTTTAACGCTATATGACACGTTTTCTAGTTCAAAGCGAGGTGAAAATGGCGTAGGTTCGAAGTTGGACAAAATGTAGATTCGGAAGGGGTCGCGTGCGCGACCATTTTTACTCTAGTTTTGGTCGCGGCCACGACCTAATTTTTCATGAATTTTTCATGCAATTTTTCAAAAGTCAAAAGTTGGCCAAAATTGGGTAGCGGGCGCGACAAGTTTTGTGTGTATTTTCGGTCGTGGGCGCGAGCTTCAAGTTCTGTAGAAAAAACAGAGCAAAAAACAGGGGAAGGCTCGGCCAAACTCAAAACCAACCCAAAACACCAATTTTCTAGGTTCAAAATGTAATATTTCTTGAAATCATCATGCATATATGTTCAAGATACAGTAAAATTCCATCTAAACATATAAATCATGCCTTAATCATCAAATTCATCAACTTCACTCCATGTATGAGTTCATCATATAAGTTCATAAATCTCAAGAATTCATGCTCAAATTCAAGTCAAGAACTTGAAATCATGCTTCTAACAATTAAAACACATAATATCTAGTTCAATTCACAACCCTAGCTTCATATATTCAATTCAAGAATTCAAATATATACACCCATGGCTACCTTGAAGAAAAGAGATGGGATGAGAGGAGATGATGATGATGATGAAGCTTCAAAATATGAAATTTCCTTGGAAAACTTGAATGAAATCAATGAAATCCTTTCTCCCTTTCTTGATGGTTGAACCGAGAGCAACAAAAAAGCAAAGTGATGATGAAAGTTGGATGAAAATGAAGATGGAAGCATGGAGAAGACATTTAACGTGATTCATCATCCCCAAATTTGATGAAATGCTCAAATTGCAACTTAATCCCTCATTTGTATAAGTTATGCAATCAAGGATAAAAGTTTGGCAAATTGATCAATCGAGCCCAAGAAATAATCATGCAATTAGGTCATTGAATTTAAATAAATGATCAGTTAAGGTCAAGTTGACAATTAAATCACGTTCAGCAATTAATTCGAGTAACAATTAAATGCAATTGACGTATTACTTCGCAAGTTGACAAGTATTTCAATTAAACATGTAGAATTATAATTCATATAATTTTTAGGAATTTTAGGAATTTAATAAACGAAAGGATTAAAATAAATCCTAACTCTCGGAAAATCACACGTATCGTGCGTACCTGAACGTTTGGAAAATTGGGGCGTTACAACGCATATTTAACCCAAAACTCAACGAAGTCTGCTTTCAATTAAGCATATTTAACCCAAAACTGGACAAAGTCTGCTTTCAATTCTGCTTTCAATTTAACCCAAAATTGGACAAAGTCTGTTTTCAATTACGCATATTTAACCCAAAACTCAACCAAGTTTGCTTTCAATTACGCATATTTAACCCAAAACTCAATGAAGTTTGCTTTCAATTACGTATATTTAACCCAAAACTTGACAAAGTCTGCTTCCAATTACGCATATTTAACCCAAAAGTCAACGAAGTCTGCTTCCAATTACGCATATTTAACCCAAAAGTCAACGAAGTATGCTTTCAATTACGCATATTTAACCCAAAACTGGACAAAGTTTGCTTTCAATTACGCATATGTAACCCAAAACTCAACGAAGTCTGCTTTCAATTACGCATATTTAACCCAAAACTCAACAATAAATATTTCATTACAAAACCAGTAAAATACACTACATTCAAACTAAATATTTTATGGGGGAGGAAACTGATTAACCTTCTTCGGATCATCTTGAGGGATATTGGAATTAACACTCTCATCAGAGGACTCGGGGTAAAACACGCCGTCAAAGGACTCGGGGTCTGAGTCCCTATCTCTTATGTGGAACGCGTGGAGGTGCTCCTCTTTGCCCTCTAAAAGGTGTGCCTGCCGCACTTTGAAGATATACTAAGGTCGTCGTAATAACGACATCCAAATGCCCTGGCATTGGAATCCCGACGAATAACCTATGTAAAATTAAACATTGAATAATGAACAAATATTAAAAAAAAAAAAAAGGACACGCATGAATTCGATTTACCTCAATGGTATTCACATCACAATATACTACGGTCTAAATTTCGGCATGAATACGATCATCACCCATTTTAACTCAAAGACACGCCAATAATCCGTAGAATTCATAAAATTTTATCCGTAGTTCTTTCACCGCTGCTACAACATCTCGGGGCCAGAATCTTGTTTGGAATCGCTGAGACAAATCAAGCGACATATTAAACAGCACTGTCTTGAAGACTTCTAACTGATCAATTTCATTGTCTCCGGCATATATCCGAAGACGTTCAACCATATACGCTTCCACCGCGGACAGAATAGGTCTTGGAGGGGGATTCATGACTTTGTTTGTCAAGGATTGAGATCTGGGAGAGAAAGATAAGCAGGGCTTCTTGCAGGTGATGAAATGGGGATGAAAAATTTGCAGAAGTCTGCGTACAGGGCAAGATTGAAGATACTAATAAAGGTGATTGGGCCGTAAACCAACCGTCGTACCCCTTCGTCGCATTGTAAAGTTGATTGGCCTGTCCAAATTCCGGGAAAGAGTGCAGGCAGCTTTTCATTTAATTCAAGCGTCTCATCGGGAATGCATAACAATCTATTAAGTTTGTAGTCTAAATATTCATTTTATTAGTTATTGAAAGGTCTGTTTGTCTAGTTAAAGAAAAATAATTCCAGAAATTATAAAATAGCATTTCGAAACAGAGTTGCCAGAAACCCGTTTCGAAAAAGAGTCGCCGGAAAGGCCATTCGGAAAAGACTCGCCGGAAATTGGTTGCCGGAATAGAGTCACCAGAAAGATCAGACGCGGGAAGAAGAAGTAAAGATCAGACGCGGGAAGAAGACAAAGGACATCTGTGTCCTTCTTCAATTTATTAAGGGTATTATGGTACTTTTACGAGATTTGGGGGGTTTACAAAAAATGGAAAGGATAATAGGGATGAAGTATATCTATTTATTGAATTTGGGGGTTTAGCAAAAGTCTTGAACCTTACTAGCGGGTGTTCATTAATTTGCCGAAAAATTAATTGGATAAAAAATTTTAAGTTAAAAATTACGAATTTAAATTTTAATTAGAAAATTATTATTAATATTCTTAGTACTCATAATGTGCTACCAAAAACAGGTATTCATAAAGGATTTTCTAAATAAATTAAAATTAACGGAGAATTCATAAACACACCCACGTAAGACTCAAAATGTAGCACCCCAAGTGGTGGGGCACCACACCCCCGCACTATGACCCGACACGTGGTACGAAATGGAAAGTCCGCACACGCACCAAGTCACAGCGAACGGGTGACAAACGAAAAACCAACCAAAGCTAGGCGGTAACTAAACCCTGTACAAGTAAAATAAGCAAAACCCGAATGCGGAAGCGATGCAAAATACGAACTAACAAAACTTTAATCAACAAACATAAATAAACGGGTTCAACTAATTCCACGAACCTGTCCTAACCTGTCCTGAAAGTTCATAAAATCAAAGCATAAGTATCATCTTGTACCGAACATACTATATACATAATTTCATAAATAAATCAGAACAAAATACTTAACAAAATCAAACGGACCGGCACACACTCGACAGACCAGACTCAAAGCCGCCTAGCTCGAACTCCAACAACTTGAACCTACAAACTAAAACATAGGTGGGGCGAGGGTCAGTCCACTGACTGAGCGAGGGGGCTGAACACACACCAACACATATAACATAATAAGGAGCAGAGCACGTATCAAAAGAAAGATTATGAACCGGGAGTAGGGTTTTGCATACCAAAACCATTTTCAAAACATACTTATACATATATTTTCAAATCAAACTTATACATATCTTATCTTATCTTATCTTATTCAAAACTTAACAAACTGAGCATACTCATACCAAATTTATACTTAATCAAATCATATAAGACTGAACAAACTCGTAACATGTCGAAAGAGAAAGCTCCTATCCCGTTTCATAATCAACATAGCATATCATAATCATATACCCGGCGAGTACGGGTCTCCCACCTTACTTCCATATCGAATCATACGTATCAAATCAGAAACCAACAAATATCATAAACAATCCAACCCCAACACCATGTAGTTCGGGGAGCAAACCCTCACTACTCATACAGATACAAACACACACGGGGTAGCGAACCCACACTGTGCCTTCCCCGGTTATCCACCGAGGGCTCAAGATACCACGCCTTCCCAACCTCCCTAGGTCGCACGTGAATATCTCAAATGAGAACGTGCACAGGGGTCATAACCGGCGACCCCATGGTCGTCCCGGGTCCCCCTTACCCACGTCTCGGGGCCCAACACACCAGAACATAGCATATCAGAACAGATCATAACTCGCTACATACCAAACTTATCATATCGTATCAAAAAAATCATACTTCTGTACCTTATCGGAGCATACCATACCTTGCAACTTAGCATATGCTATAAACGTACCTCTCCGTGTCATCCTAATCCGCAGCTGGTATGAAGACACACGGTTTGGAGCATAGCCTCGTTGCAAAACATTTCAAGCTTACATATGCTCGTACATATACAGTTCAAAAACCTTTAATCGAATGACAAATTCATAAACATATCATATAAACACATATCTATTATATAATAGAATAATCGCATGCAGGCTTGAAAACGAGCACAGAAGGTGGTAGGTCGCTGTAACTAATACAAAAATCCTAAAACCTCACCTGGCACCAAACACAGCCGAACACAAAGCAAAAGGTCCACCCCGGAACCTGCACGACTCACTTGTCACCACCCCGGGTGCACCTGTACCAACTGAACACACCAAATACAGCACAGAACTCAGACTCAGACTCAGACTCAGACAACTATACAAAGACGCACGGCACACTCAAGCACTTAAGAAATGAAATCACATAAGCAGAGTTCACATAAATTATATGCAAAACAAAACATTAAGGCATGCTCATGTGCATAATTAATGCAAATAACGAAATTAAAGACAAAACACTTCATATCATTTCATATCAATTCCTTTAATACCTAACAAATTCAATTAACAAAGTTCAGACAATTCATAACGCATTTCATACAAATTCACGTAGCTCACAAATCAAATAAATCATAATAGCTTGTCTCATATTTCATACAAGTCAAATTCTAATCAAACTAAGTTCATTAAATTCATACGTTACATATTCAATTCATACATTACATTTAAGATTTCATTATTAAGGTCTATTAATTTAATTTAAACAAATTCCTACTTTACTCCAAATTACACAAACACCCCCTCTATAGCAACCAAGTAGCAACATCAACAAGTCGGGGGTTCAATTTACAAATCAAATTATCCAAATATTTCAAATTATAATTCATACAAGTTTTCATATATCATACAATTCACAATTTCCATTTCAGAGTTCATACAAAGCCGAATTTACAATTAAAACAATTAACGAAAATAAATACAATAACTTCGAAAATTCATATAAAATCAACCGGACATCCGATTGACGAACGGAAAGTGGTGATGGACTCACCACGACGAAAGAAACTTGCTGTCCGAAGGGCGTCGGAATGCCGCCACCGCGGCCGACCGAACAGCCACCGGCCGCCACCGGAACACCGCCTCCGGTGGTCGGAAAAATCCCCGGAAGGACAGAAACGAGCGCCTCGGCCTACTAGACAAAAGCCCTCAACCAATTTCAGAAAAAGCTAAACATACGGGACTTCGTTGAAGAAAAACCGAACCAAATCCCAACGACGAAAACTGAAATTAATTGCAAACCGCAAAACGAAAATGAAATCCGGGCATACCGTTGGAAAGCTTGCAACGAGCCCTACGAAAGCCCCAAGTCAAATCGCCGGAAAAATCATCGGAACAGTAACCGGTTCAGACCCGCCAGTTCACCACCGGTTCACCGCCGGTCCGCCGCCAACGGCCGGTTCTTGGAACGCCGCCGATGCCATCCACTACGTTTCGTCATTCCAAGCAACTTTCGTGAAGCGACCACCACCAAAACCGGCCCGGAAAAGGTCCCAAATCGCCGCCGAAGTTTCTGCCGCTGCGTCACCGCCGGAACCACCACCTACGGTCACCGGTTGCTTGATTTGAGGTCAGAAATGGACTCAGGAGGTCGAAAGAGGTCGGATAGGGTCAAGCTCCGCCCGCGAAACTCGCCGGAACACCGCGGAGCCGCCGTGCTACAGTAACGGGCGTCCGCCACCGCCACTTCGGGCGGCGCGTGCACCGCCGTCCGGCCACCGTTGGCCACGCCGCTTGAACTGGGGTTGCGTCGAGATGTCCTCTTCATGGGTTTGGGCCGCGTGTCGCCGGAATCCCACCGGAAACCACCGCGAGGGGCGGCGAAGTGGCGGAGGGTCCGTTCCGCCGCCGCTGCTGTGCCGTAGCGCCTCCACCGTTGAGTTTCAGGCCTCGATTCTTGTATCATCGTGACGGGCTCGTCGAGTTGATAAATTTCCATTATTCACACGTCGAATTCCGTCGAGAAACGAGCGAGAACGAGCTTGTGTGTGTTTTCGCACGTTGACTGCGTGAACAGTGTCGTTCGCTGGAGAAAAACGCTGAGGCTGGAGCTGAAGTTCTGGCACGCAAAACGAGGATCCGGGGTATATATATCTCGGGTCCTCGTACGCAAAAACGATCGAACGAACGAGCTAACGACATCCGAATTGGGCAAACTTAGAGTCTACAAACTCGTTTCGTCACCCCGAACGAGTTGAAGGGGTCAAAGAGGTCAAAATCTCGACCGAACGAGAAGTGACCGGAAAACCCCTTAAAAGAGAAAATTACAAAAGGGCCCCTAAACTCTTAAAGAGTTCAAAATAGGGCCACGAAAAATATAAAATCACATAATTAAACACATACAAAGATTGAAAAGTGACGTACCTTATTTGTAGGACGAGCGGGGTGTTACAATCTCCCCTCCTTCAAAAGGACCTGTCCTCAGGTCCTATTACTGAGTCGTAAAGCTTCAAACTGGAATACTTCAATCCCTCTCCTGAAATCATGTAGAGTCTTAGACCTAGCTGTGAAGTTTACTCCCATTGATTGCATCAACTCCCTTCAGAGTTCCGTAGTCACAGAGGTTTGTTCAAACAATTGACCGTTGTCGCTTCAAACTCGTTTGATCCGCCCCTAGACCATTGCACCCAAAGCTCGAGACTGTCACATCCTCGCCGCTTGCTAACTGTCGTCAAGCTCCACGCAACGAAACGACGGCAAACAAGAGAGAATCCCATCTCTCAGCACGCAAGAGAGAGAGCCCCGTCTCCCGCACATCAAAAGAGAGAACCCCGTCCCTCAGGCACATAATTGAGAGAACCCCGTCTTCCAACCACATAATCTAGAGAGCCCCGTCTCTCAACCTAAGTCTGGCAGACTTCCACATCTTCCAAACCTCCTAGTTTGAGAAAATCCAGCATTTCTCAAACCCTACATTCGAGAGAATCCAGCATCTCTCAAACATCTAACTCCAAGAGAATCCAGCATCTCTTGCTCACATAATTTAGAAAGAATCCAACATCTTTCTATCACATAAATAGGGAGAATCCCACATCTCCCTAACACGCAAATAGAGAGATCTCAACAACTCTCTAGCATACAAGTTCACTTACACAGCATTCATACATACACACATTAAAGTAGCACTGGATGCAAAACATGTGATGCATGTTTGGTGTACCTGATCACAACTGATATCGGTGTCCCTAGAGTATAGACTCATCATCCATGCTCAACTCAAGGGGGATATCGCGATGGAATCTCTATAAAATAAAATCACAATATGCTTGTATGTGCATGAAGGGTTAGTGAGTAACCAAAGAAATTATAAGCACTGAAGCACAGATAGTTCACGCAAGCAGGTAATCCATTCAGTTCACAAAAATTCACAACAGCAACAAATTTTAAGTTATGAAAATTGAAGCAGTTAGTCACGAAAAAAAAAATCAAGGCAGCAATACGCATTCCACGTTGTCACAATAGTCAAGCAGAATAAAATAAAATACGATTACTTATGAAATGTATGTGTGCAAATGCCATGAATGCTTAAGGTACCGTTCACCGTAGCATTAGAGTCGAGGTTGACAATTTCTTTAACTTGAAAGGATAATCAAATTCTTAACTGGCCGTAGTTCCAACTTCCCGTTCAAATTTTGCATTCTTAGGATTTTCTTCGAATCGCGGGCCGCCAAGGGGTCTTGAACCAACTCACTTGCCTCTCGCAGAAAAGTGATCCATGGAGTCTCTTGAAGTCCCAATAAAATCCTCAATACTCGGGAATTGTTATATCTTCCAACGATGGAATCGCTCAGGACAATCAAGGAGTGATAAGCGGAGAATCTTCAAACAATCATGCTTCCCACCGTCGTTTGTAAATGAAGTCCCTCGTCCTTAGTATTTGATAAAGTCGACCCTCAATGACATCGTCACCAAAATTCGGTAGTTCATATAGTTTATCCTTTTCCTTTTGTACTGGTATAGCTGCCCTCGTTGATGTCTTTACAACAGTTTGACCCCCACTTGAGAACCCTTGAATGGTACAAGTGCTTCGATTTCTTCGTTGTCACCTCACGCTATCCGGAGTTAGAAATTCTGGTGTTCCTATAAAACATGTTACCCCCAAGCGCCTCCAAGTTGTAAGTACATATTCTGAAGGCACCTTAATAGCTAGAAAATCTCTTGTCTCTCTCATATTCAATATCCTGACTGTGTTTGCTCGATCATACATCTTCTGGTCTATCTCTGCTTGAATTCCAATGTTGCTTCGACCAAGGCAGGACTTTGTGGACCAGGTAGGGGAACACCTAAATTAGAACCACGAAGCTAATGCATGTGGGATTAGAGATGTAAATGGCATGCACTCATATCCAGCAAAGAAGACAATCAAGCACGTAAAGCAATTGTTCGAAATAATTAAAATTTAATCCAATGCATGATGCACGTGCTATGATTGCATGATACCTGTTTCCTTAATATTAGCATCTAGCTATTGTTGAATCCTTGTAGAAATTCCTTTACTTTTCATCCAAGTAATCAGAAGATGGAAGTTTCAACTCCTCCTTCACAGCTTTGTAAAAGTGGTAAGTGTTATCACGATCAACTTCAATTTTGTCATCGAGCTAAAGCCCTGCAATTCACAAATTGGATAATTATCTATGCATGAGGGTTAGTACGTGGGTATGTCAAGTAATGAAAGCAATTAAGAACGTTTAAGTAATGCAGATGCAATACGTAATTTAATAAAATTTAATCGTAATAATAATAATTTTACAAAAATCGTAATCATCGCGTGCACAAAATCACATAAGCTCAGACAAATTCATACATACAAGTCAAAATTTCACGTCTGACAAATGCAATGCACAAGTATTCCTATGCCGTACGACCTAAACTGACACGACACGACTCCAGAGCACCGGTTCTGAACCTGGTAGCTCTGATACCACTTAAGATGTAGCACCCCAAGCGGTGGGGCACCACACCCCCGCACTATGACCCGACACGTGGTACGAAATGGAAAGTCCGCACACGCACCAAGTCACAGCGAACGGGTGACAAACGAAAAACCAACCAAAGCTAGGCGGTAACTAAACCCTGTACAAGTAAAATAAGCAAAACCCGAATGCGGAAGCGATGCAAAATACGAACTAACAAAACTTTAATCAACAAACATAAATAAACGGGTTCAACTAATTCCACGAACCTGTCCTAACCTGTCCTGAAAGTTCATAAAATCAAAGCATAAGTATCATCTTGTACCGAACATACTATATACATAATTTCATAAATAAATCAGAACAAAATACTTAACAAAATCAAACGGACCGGCACACACTCGACAGACTAGACTCAAAGCCGCCTAGCTCGAACTCCAACAACTTGAACCTACAAACTAAAACATAGGTGGGGCGAGGGTCAGTCCACTGACTGAGCGAGGGGGCTGAACACACACCAACACATATAACATAATAAGGAGCAGAGCACGTATCAAAAGAAAGATTATGAACCGAGAGTAGGGTTTTGCATACCAAAACCATTTTCAAAATATACTTATACATATATTTTCAAATCAAACTTATACATATCTTATCTTATCTTATCTTATTCAAAACTTAACAAACTGAGCATACTCATACCAAATTTATACTTAATCAAATCATATCAGACTGAACAAACTCGTAACATGTCGAAAGAGAAAGCTCCTATCCCGTTTCATAATCAACATAGCATATCATAATCATGTACCCGGCGAGTACGGGTCTCCCACCTTACTTCCATATCGAATCATACGTATCAAATCAGAAACCAACAAATATCATAAATAATCCAACCCCAACACCATGTAGTTCGGGGAGCAAACCCTCACTACTCATACAGATACAAACACACACGGGGTAGCGAACCTACACTGTGCCTTCCCCGGTTATCCACCGAGGGCTCAAGATACCACGCCTTCCCAACCTCCCTAGGTCGCACGTGAATATCTCAAATGAGAACGTGCACAGGGGTCATAACCGGTGACCCCATGGTCGTCCCGGGTCCCCCTTACCCACGTCTCGGGGCCCAACACACCAGAACATAGCATATCAGAACAGATCATAACTCGCTACATACCAAACTTATCATATCGTATCAAAAAAATCATACTTCTGTACCTTATCGGAGCATACCATACCTTGCAACTTAGCATATGCTATAAACGTACCTCTCCGTGTCATCCTAATCCGCAGCTGGTATGAAGACACACGGTTTGGAGCATAGCCTCGTTGCAAAACATTTCAAGCTTACATATGCTCGTACATAAACAGTTCAAACACCTTTAATCGAATGACAAATTCATAAACATATCATATAAACACATATCTATTATATAAATATAATAGAATAATCGCATGCAGGCTTGAAAACGAGCACAGAAGGTGGTAGGTCGCTGTAACTAATACAAAAATCCTAAAACCTCACCTGGCACCAAACACAGCCGAACACAAAGCAAAAGGTCCACCCCGGAACCTGCACGACTCACTTGTCACCACCCCGGGTGCACCTGTACCAACTGAACACACCAAATACAGCACAGAACTCAGACTCAGACTCAGACTCAGACAACTATACAAAGACGCACGGCACACTCAAGCACTTAAGAAATGAAATCACATAAGCAGAGTTCACATAAATTATATGCAAAACAAAACATTAAGGCATGCTCATGTGCATAATTAATGCAAATAACGAAATTAAAGACAAAACACTTCATATCATTTCATATCAATTCCTTTAATACCTAACAAATTCAATTAACAAAGTTCAGACAATTCATAACGCATTTCATACAAATTCACGTAGCTCACAAATCAAATAAATCATAATAGCTTGTCTCATATTTCAAACAAGTCAAATTCTAATCAAACTAAGTTCATTAAATTCATACGTTACATATTCAATTCATACATTACATTTAAGATTTCATTATTAAGGTCTATTAATTTAATTTAAACAAATTCCTACTTTACTCCAAATTACACAAACACCCCCTCTATAGCAACCAAGTAGCAACATCAACAAGTCGGGGGTTCAATTTACAAATCAAATTATCCAAATATTTCAAATTATAATTCATACAAGTTTTCATATATCATACAATTCACAATTTCCATTTCAGAGTTCATACAAAGCCGAATTTACAATTAAAACAATTAACGAAAATAAATACAATAACTTCGAAAATTCATATAAAATCAACCGGACATCCGATTGACGAACGGAAAGTGGCGATGGACTCACCACGACGAAAGGAACTTGCTGTCCGAAGGGCGTCGGAATGCCGCCACTGCGGCCGACCGAACAGCCACCGGCCGCCACCGGAACACCGCCTCCGGTGGTCGGAAAAATCCCCGGAAGGACAAAAACGAGCGCCTCGGCCTACTAGACAAAAGCCCTCAACCAATTTCAGAAAAAGCTAAACATACGGGACTTCGTTGAAGAAAAACCGAACCAAATCCCAACGACGAAAACTGAAATTAATCGCAAACCGCAAAACGAAAATGAAATCCAGGCATACCGTTGGAAAGCTTGCAACGAGCCCTACGAAAGCCCCAAGTCAAATCGCCGAAAAAATCATCGGAACAGTAACCGGTTCAGACCCGCCGGTTCACCACCGGTTCACCGCCGGTCCGCCGCCGACGACCGGTTCTTGGAACGCCGCCGATGCCATCCACTACGTTTCGTCATTCCAAGCAACTTTCGTGAAGCGACCACCACCAAAACCGGCCCGGAAAAGGTCCCAAATCGCCGCCGAAGTTTCTGCCGCTGCGTCACCGCCGGAACCACCACCTACGGTCACCGGTTGCTTGATTTGAGGTCAGAAATGGACTCAGGAGGTCGAAAGAGGTCGGATAGGGTCAAGCTCTGCCCGCGAAACTCGCTGGAACACCGCGGAGCCGCCGTGCTACAGTAACGGGCGTCCGCCACCGCCACTTCGGGCGGCGCCGTTGGCCACGCCGCTTGAATTGGGGTTGCGTCGAGATGTCCTCTTCATGGGTCTGGGCCGCGTGTCGCCGGAATCCCACCGGAAACCATCGCGAGGGGCGGCGAAGTGGCGGAGGGTCCGTTCCGCCGTCGCTGCTGTGCCGTAGTGCCTCCACCGTTGAGTTTCAGGCCTCGATTCTTATATCATCGTGACGGGCTCGTCGAGTTGATAAATTTCCATTATTCACACGTCGAATTCCATCGAGAAACGAGCGAGAACGAGCTTGTGTGTGTTTTCGCACCTTGACTGCGTGAACAGTGTCGTTCGCTGGAGAAAAACGCTGAGTCTGGAGCTGAAGTTCTGGCACGCAAAACGAGGATCCGGGGTATATATATCTCGGGTCCTCGTACGCAAAAACGATCGAACGAACGAGCTAACGACATCCGAATTGGGCAAACTTAGAGTCTACAAACTCGTTTCGTCACCCCGAACGCGTTGAAGGGGTCAAAGAGGTCAAAATCTCGACCGAACGAGAAGTGACCGGAAAACCCCTTAAAAGAGAAAATTACAAAAGGGCCCCTAAACTCTTAAAGAGTTCAAAATAGGGCCACGAAAAATATAAAATCACATAATTAAACACATACAAAGATTGAAAAGTGACGTACCTTATTTGTAGGACGAGCGGGGTGTTACACAAAACTTTTGCTAAACCTCCTTATTTAAAATTCGCTTATTTTAGATCCCCAATACACAACATATATTTTTTAAACCCCCCAAAACACGTAAAATTACCATAATGCCCATGATGAATTGGAAGAATGACAAATCATATCATCTTCATCGTTCTTCGTACTTCCCCATTCTCATCTCCGATCAACGAACACCCAATTTCCACCCCAAACTCTGGTTTTGATTACCCAATTTCCGCATTTTTAATGCATTTTCTTACTTCCCCATTCTCTTAAACGGTTGATTTTCGAAATCCGATCACTGTCCACGAGCGCACCTAAACCCTAATTGAAGAAGAAGAAGAAGATGGAAGAAGAACAAGAAGTCGTTACGTCTTCCACCACACTTAAGTTTAATCTCAGGTATTTTCTGTAACTCTTTTGATTAAACATTTTTAAATTCAAATTTGTGAATAAATTTCTGCAAATTTGAGATTTCTATATATATGTGAATAACTTTCTACAAATTTGAGATTTCAACATATATGCGATTTGAAATTTATATATATATATACTTAGAAGATTTTTGTGTGCTATCAGATTTGAGATTTCCCCATATATTTTTATGAATATCTAAAGAGATTTTTTAGGAGCTATGAGATTTGAAATTTTCGTATATATGTGAAGACATTTTCGCGATTTGTGATTTTTCCATATATGTGAGATTTTTACTGATGCTTGTCGATTTCCGTACCACTAAATTTGTCGAGAGATGATATGTAGCACCCGCGGTGAGAGCACCACATCCCCCGCACTAGGAGCTCGATCCACATATGAATGGCTAGTCCATACATGAACCAAACTCACAGCGAACGGAAGACAATGAAAAGGACTGTCCTAGCTAGGCGGAATCTAACCATGGAACAATTCAACAATATCAAGATGCGGAAAACAAGCCAATTTCAATATCAAGTCAATAAATGTAACTTCAACGGGAAAGTAAATACGGGTTCCACTAAGCAAAGCACCTCTCCTAACCTGTCCCGAATCAGTACAAGACAATAATATAAAACAGGTTCAACTAAAGTCTTAGAAACCTGCCCCGAGTTCAATTCAGTTCAATAGATAGATCAATGCAATAAATAAATACAATATGCGGTTCGTGTACTGTTGGGAATAATGCCCTAGAAAGCTGTTATGCTTTGGGACTTTCCCTATATCATAGACAATCTTTGAATAATGTACGAATGATTGTAATCACAGGCGAACACTTCTTATGTGCTATTACATGTTTTGAGTGCTTCCATTACGTGTGCATGTCTAGAACTCCCCTAATCCGATGACGCCGTTAAGAACTTTGTCGTTATGGGAATGACACATGAAATAAGTTCTTAACTCCATAGGCGAGGATTAGAAACTTCTCCAAGTCAATGAGGCCGACAGACAGTGGGAGTGTCGACTTTGCCTCTGTTGAGACTTCTGTAGCACCTGGAACGCCGAGATGCCACACCCCCGCACCATAAGTCTAGCTCACACATGAAATGGGTAGTCCATATATGAACCGGACTCATGGCGAACGGGCGACAAGTAAAAGAAACCACTAGCCAGGCGGGACTAACCCTCAATTAATACTTTAACATACACAACTAATTCAACGGAAGCATGATAAACATATATTTCACTAACGTTGCTCAAGTTCATATTCAACAATTTGATATATACAATGCCAACTCTCCCAATAATTCTAAAAGTAATAGATATGCATTAACAACATACATGAAACATGCTAGACCCAAAAATTAAAGACTTGACTCGATCACGCCTAGCACGAACCCTGTGTACCTGAAAAGTGTGAGGTGTCAGTCTACCACAAACTGAGTGAGGGGTTTATAAATAAATATTAGCGCAATTAACATGCAAGTTATAATCTCGGGTAAGGTTTTATACGGAAAGTTATATAAGTTCAAGATGTAATACACTTTGCCCGAAATTACAACTATTCTCATTTAACAATTCAATCATTTATCAACTCAATCTGTGGCCCGGGCGAGTGAGGGCAATTCTCCAACCTTACACCAATAGTGAACATTACATGCTTGTTTAATTATCATGTGATCATGCAATTCAATTATAGTGCACACGTATCAATTTCATGAACTCCTTTACTCCGGGTGATGGTGGGTTTGCAAGGCCCTAACAATCCATGCTACGTACGTCGGGAACATGACTCCCACGTACGGGATTCC
Organism: Lantana camara; assembly: GCA_037501455.1. Lineage (NCBI taxonomy): Eukaryota > Viridiplantae > Streptophyta > Magnoliopsida > Lamiales > Verbenaceae > Lantana > Lantana camara. The sequence goes on along the minus strand of CM074857.1, from coordinate 58,959,108 downwards.
TTCCTCCACCAAACCTCCTGGTGGATTCAGGGGTTATCCCAAAGTAGTGAGGATAGTGCAAGAGTTACCCGTCGGCCCTTGCTTCCTCGGTTGGCTCAATACACTACCCTCAGGCCCAAATGTGAACATGCTTACTCGCCCAAAATAATCAATCAATCCGTTTAGTTCCATCAATAAATTCCATGAAATCGGTTGAAAATCAATAAGGTCACGGTCTAATCACGATACATGCATTGCTTTGCATGATCATGATGCTAATCACACTACATGCATTACTTTGCATGAGTGTGACTTGCTTGCAATCGTTTAGATTTGGAAAACTCTAGATATATATACATTTTGGCCGAAAACATCACATAAGGGTTGTACGGGTTCTATATAACTAGAAATTAAACCTCACCTGACGAGCAAAACAAGGATATAACTATGGTGCGTGTCCCACGTCAACTAGAAGAAGATCTGTGCAATAAGGACAAGTGTACATGAGACTAGACTCAAATGAACCAATTAGGACTCACAACAAAGTTATAATCAATATATCATGCAATAACAATTAAGGAATGTCAAGTAGGAACAAGATTATCAATAAAACAAGTATATATATCATATAAGTCACATACAAGAGCCAAGGAATTGAAGAGACTGCAATATGAAAGGTTTTAGCAAAGTTTGGCAAAAGTCGACAATTTTCAGAAATGCGCATGCTGTGGGAAAACTGGAATCTCTTAAATTCTAGAAGTGGGAATTGAGTTTTGTTTATTGGATGTAAAACTAGACACATAGAACTTTCCAACAGTATATGACACGTTTTCTAATTCAAACCGAGGTGAAAATGGCGTGGGTTCGAAGTTGAACAAAATGCAGTTTCTGGAGGGGTCACGGGCGCGACTAAAAACCTTCACAAAATGGTCGCGACTGCGACCAAGTATTTTCCCGAATTTTTCATGCAATTTTCCGAAAGTCGAAAGTTGGCCAAAATGGGGTCGCGGGCGCGACCAAGTTCGCAACAGCAACAAAACAGGGGATTTTGAGCCAAAACAACACAAAACCAACCACCAACTCATATTCACTCCAAAACAAATACTTGGATTCATCAATTACATATCATACCTCACTTATACATCCAACAAACCATGAAACATGCATCAATTCCTCAAGACTTATTCAATGAAACCCCATATTACTACATGCTTCCAACCTTCAAATAAATCAAAGTTCTCATGCAATCTTTCAAGGCTAATGATCATAAGCATGCTTCTAAACATTTATAACCAAGGAATCATCACATAAACATTAAACCCTACATCACATATGACTTAAGAATTCAAACAAAATCTCCATTTTTACCATAATATGAAGAGAAAATGGATGAGATGATGGTATGATGATGATGAAGCTTCAAAGCATGCAATCTTCCTTGAATCCTAGCTTGAAATATGAGATGAAATTCCTCCTTCTCCTCTTGGTGTTTCAACCGTATATAAGTGTGTGTATATGTGTGATTTTGATGAAACTATGGAATGAAATGGAAGAGATAAAGTGATATATCCAAAGTCTTGCAAATATATGCATGAGTCATCAATCTTTGCAAATAAGTCCTTCTAATATATGAGTGTATGCAATCAAATATTGTGTCATGGAATATGATCAAGTAACTCCAAAGGATTTATGCAATTAAGTCCTCATATTTAGATCAAGAACAATTAAAGTCATATATGAGCAATTAATCACATTATCAATTAATTCATATCAATTTCACATTAACACTAATTTCATATAAGTTTATGAAAACATAATACATATAATGTTATAAAATTATAGAGTAACATATAATATCACATAACACCTGAATGGAAAAATCGGGGCATTACAAATTTCCCCCCCTTAAAAGGACCTGGTCCCCAGGTCCACTGTCGAGTTTCAAAATTATGCATACACTATAAGAGAACCCCCTCTCTTAAACAAGAAATGAAAGAACTCCGTCTTTCACCAAAAGTAATTCGAAAAAACAGATTGTAGTATCATTCACATGAATGTCACATAGGCAAGTAGAATCATATTACTCATATAAGTACCACTCAAATTTGCAACTAACAAGAAATTACATACGACACCAATAAAGTCCGAGATGTATATGATATGCATGATTAGGTGTACCGTTCACCGTTGTTCGAAAATCTTCCATGATTGTGATCCGTTACAACAGTCGAGTTGATGTTGGAGATTCCTCCACCCAAAGCGTCGAACACTGAAATCCTCGATACCCAATGCTTAAATGACAATTCAATCCTGCTTCTATGATCAATTCTCCTATCCTAGCTAGTACCACGGTCCGAAGTTCCCAATCTTGGTTGCACACTTGATATTAATCCCATTCACCTCTTCTTCACCACGAATTATACTTGACCCCCCCCCCCCCCCCCCCTTTTTTTCCGAATACTCAAGTTAATCTTTAATAGCTTGAATTCTAACTCCTAATCCCAAAAGTAACCCCGGTTCATCACGGAAACAACTAACGAGCCGGTAACCTATCCTATTCATGCGAAGACCAACGCTAGCTCTAATTACTTTCACTTGGTCTGTCACGAAATGTGATAGTTAGATTGGCTCCACATTACAAACTGTACCCCGTTCCTCAATTACTCGATCCAATTTTTTAATAATTTGAATCATAGTCCTCACCCTAATGGTGTCTCCAGTTTATTATGGAAACAACCGACAACTCGCATGCTCCTATCCGGCACCTTCCTTACCCCAATTTCTCAAAGTTCTCTTGTGGCACCCATCATTTCCAAGATAAAAACACGTTACCTAAAGAACACAATTCGTTCATCCTTGGAAGACTTCAATTCATACGGGTCCAATAATATGAGTCCAATAGCGTTGATCTTGCAACCGAAGTCGTCATCGATCATCCTTTACCCTGTCTCGTCCTTATAATTCCCAATCACTTCTTAAATTTATATCTTCATTTCTTGAGGCACCTACTTCTTCTAATACTATTTTCGAGTTTCATCCACCTTGGTTCGAAATTGAATCGAGCATGAAATCTCCCATCATTTCTTGAGTACCTATTTTCGTCTCTTGAAGTACTTCTCCTTTTTCTATTTTCGAGGAATCCCATCGTTTGTGACTCTTGAAATTTTGTTACTTCTATTGAAAACAATCCATTTGAACCAATCGATAACTTTGAAGTTATTTTCCGGTCGACTCTCCCCCTTAAGAATGCCTATTCTTATCCGTTGGCTCGTAACATTGCTTCTTACTTTAATGATTCCTGACTTCTTCAACTCAGCTTCCTTGATATAAACGGTTTCACTCCCACCATTTGTCCGGTTTATTTTGTCTCACGTATACTTTGGAGCAACTGGTAGGAATAACAACCCATTTCTTCCCTTCCAACTCCCGATTGCTTTTCCTGGCCTCTTAATTGCTCTTCCTTTTCTGATCCAACTTTGCAACCCAATTATTTTCCTTCTCATACTCAATTATGTCTCAGCGGAGTAGTACTTGATAACCGAGATGGGGAGAGCTCCAAACAAGTAAACACTTAACATTGCATGTCGAATTAGCATGCCAATGTACGTATCACACTTGTAAGTAATCAAAGATGCATCACATGGTAGCAATTATATACATTAAGGGTACGCACATAAATAAAGAAATTTAAATAATTTCAAACAACGTATGATGCACGTGCCATGAATGCCTTGAACCTGGCACCGTAGTTGCATTCTTTAGATTGGCACTTGTTCCTTATTTTGTTGAATTACGAGCTTGCCTCGAATTTGTTAGTCATTTCTTGTTACCCACGGTTTTCCAATTCTGTCAAATTCTCTATCTTCGACCCATACACTTCCATTACCCGGGGTTGAAATTTCTTGAACCCGATTCTTTTCCAATTATCGATCTTCAAGTATTACCCGAATCTTCACCATAAATATCTCCTCGATCAAAGTTTCCTCGTACCACTGTTATAACCTTATAATCCGAAATTGAAATTCTTGAATTCAAATTCTTTTCCACTTATGAAGGTAGTATCCCAACTTCTCTCAGGGAACGAATCTCCCATTGTTGTCCCGACTTCATTTAGGCGTTACCTCGGTTAAATTCTCCTCAATTTGCTCTTTTTGAACTTGAATTAGTTGTATGACTTGTCTTTCTTCACGGTTTCCATTTGTTGCTCCATATCTCCCAGTTTAACCTCACTATATAGCAACTCATCTTGGATCCAGAATTCAACTCAATTTAACCGAAGATAGAATCTTTAGTACTTTGATTTACTACGAACTAGCAATCTCCATATTAGTTGTTCTCTTTACTCTTCCCATCCGACTGCCTTCTTAACCCGAAATCCAAATATCTCAATTCTTGTAGATCTACATCAATTACCTCGTTGTTCAATCCTTCCAATTTATCATCTTTAGAAGCCCAAAATGGCCCAATTTCTTAATTTTTCCCAAGTTAATCCAAATCTTGTTCCAAGGTCGAAAATGTCTCAATTCATCCCGAAACTTAATCCCCAAATTTTGATCTTGACCCGAATCATTTGAGTTACTTTCCTCTTCTTCCTGCCCAGCTTAACTTCTACCGGATCAATTTACTTGAAATTCTTCCTTAGCTACCCTTGTTATTGATTTTTCGACAACCTATTTTACCTTAAACTCAAGGATTTTCCTTCCTTGTTAACTAAATTCTCGAATTTAATATCTCCAAGACCTCTTTCCTTCCATTCCTCAGTTTAGACAGTCCCGTGGAGTCCAATTATCTAACCTTCCATATGACATGAGGTATATGTTAATCTTGTGGTGGTTAAACATCATACCCCCAACTTCACCTCTTCAAAATGTTCATCAATCTTGTAAGATCACGATCCTTTTTGGAAAAAATTTTAAACTTCCGCTGCTTTAACTCTGTTGTTTTCCAACAAGTGGTATCAGAGCTACCTTGCAACTTTCGTTTCGAAACATTACTGTTTTGAATTTTGATGTAAAATTCTTGAATTTGGATATACGTTATGTATTCTTGGTTTTTGTTTGAAATACGAATCTACCGGATCGAAAATGTTTCTTGAAAATTTGTGAAAATTGTTTTCGTTTAAATTTGCTTTTAAGTTGTTTTAATTCAGATTGATTTGAACTGTTTTAATTCGAAATTGGATTGCTTGAATTTATTGAAATTACGAAACGAGAATCAGAACTGGTTCACCCGCGTGCGAAAGCGCACGGGATTACGTGCACATGTACGTGGATGGGGCGACAAGCTGCCGCCCCACTCCACTGCAACCCTGGCGAGCAGACGCCCGGACGGTCCTAGGCGCTGTTGCTGCCTTGTTCCGTCCATGCCCAGCGACGCTCGCGAACAGTGCACGTGCATGCGCAGTAACTACTGCATGGTGCTCGCAGCTGTGCGGGGTTGTTGCGGTTGGTGCCAGGACCCTTGTGGCCTGTGTGCGCGAGCACCGCCAGCTCGCGGGAGGATATCGCGCGCCTCGCGCGGAATCCCGACACCTCATTTTTCGTTTCGTGTTTTCCAAGTTTCGTAAAATCCTGATTTTATAAAATCTGGTTTTATTCTAAAATTAGATTTTAATTTTAAAAATTATTTATTTTGAAATAATTATAAAATTTGGGATTTTATGAATTAAAGTCAAGTTCTTAATTTTCGAGAAAATGTTAAATATCACTTTGAATGATATTTTGACAAAAAATTAATTTTGAATTAATTATGGTTTTGTCAAATTGATCCGGGTTCAATTTTGAATAAATTCTTGAATAATGAACTAATATTCAAATTACTTAAGTTAGTTGTAACTTGAAGTCAAGAGAATTTTAAATTTAATTGGTAAATTTAAATTTCAAGCGGATTGTGCTAGTTTAGGTGATCATGGGTTAGTCTTGTGGATGTTTTAATTTATGCACATAGATAATTTCAATTGGGGTCGGAACCCTATAGTTGCGTTATTTCAATTGGGGTTGGAGCCCTAGTTATGTGCGCGCTTTACTTGATTTATTATGTGGCTTTCATTATTATTGTTTTTGGACCGGGGTATGCCCCGTGTATTTGTCTATGATCAATATGAAGATTGAGCCATATTAATTTATGTAAAGTGAGTAGAACTTAGGAAGTGAGGTTTTCTTTTCATTTTGGAGACAAGCACCCAAGGAGCAAGATGGATCCACAAATCAAGGAGAAAGGCGCCATAATTGAAGACCCCTCAAAATGTTAGGGAGGGTTGTTTCTATTAATATAATAGAATAGGGTTTTCCATTAAATTATGCACCCTTATGTGAAATATCTATTTATGTGGCATGTATGTTAGAACTAGCAATTATGGAGTGGTTCCCATAATTGGATATAAGATAGGATACCCATGATCATCTCATAATTAGTATCATGCTAGGACATGTTATCTGCTAATTGCTTCTGTGATGCATTTTATGTGAAACTGCATTAATCAAGACAATTAAAAATGGATAACTGTACATGTTGGTGAGGTCAAAACCGGACAACTCTCCGATTAATTCGAAAATCCCTAATTAAAATATTGAGCAACTTTCGAATAAATAGGTATTATATTATGGTAATAAAATTCCTAGCATTCCATCAATAGGATTTAAGATTTAGTAGGTAATCTAATTGCTGCCTCACGAGTCGTGGGGTAATTAGTGGAACCTGTTAAATCTTAGTTTCTTGATTGATCACTTAAGGTGATTGATATTTCTTGATCATTTTAGAATGGGCGACGTCTCACCAGTCGTCGGTCGTTCCGCACTAAGTTTGATTGAGATCTTATGATTGATGGGTCCTGCTCAACACTAAAGTAGATATGGATGTCTCACGAGTCGTGGATCCATGATTGAAAGATCAGTGATACAAAAACATTACTAGGAATTCCATGGAGATGGAATTGACAATTTAGTACCTACCTAAAGATTCTTAGACCTTTGGATGTCTCACGAGCCAACTAAGAATGCTTGGGATCCTAGTACCTACTGAGAAAACAAGTTTCTTCTAAGGTCGTTTGGGATTTATAGACCTTCTAAAAACAGTGGGAACCACATACGATAAAAGACCTAATCCTATGTGTTACGTTATTATTCAATATGCTCACATTTTCTATGCTTAACATTTAGGTTGTAGTTTTGTGATTGTCTGCAAGTTGAAATGCGGCCCATTAGTATCCATCCTTGAGTCAAACAAGTTGACTAAAGTCCTAACCACTCTGATTGGCTTCGAATCTTGAAATCTGTTTTAAGATTCCAAAAGAGAAAATTGTTCTCTAAAGGGCAAACTTTTCACCTATTGTGGAAATTTGACCTAGGCTTAAGAGAAGCAATTGAAAAGTGACAGAAAATTCTCCAAACATTTAAGAGCAATTGTACTCCCTCATAAATGTGTTACAAATTATAACACATTATAGGAACATTTAAGAGCAATTGTACTCTCTTGCGAGCGTGTTACAAGGTATAACACATCGAAGAAATTGTTCCAAAATTTGTATGAAGGAATGCACGTGTAACATGGACTGAAAGTCCTGACTAAGGAGGACATTGCAGCCACGTACGCAAACTAAGAAACGAGTTCTTAGTCCACTGATTGCTTGAATCGCTTCTATCATCATTCTTAGACCCTTTTGTTCAATCTCAGATGATGCTATTGTAGCATAGTTGATCAAATTAGTTGATAACTTAACAAAGCATCCTTAAGAAAGACTAAAAGGTAATGATGATTAGTTCTTCTTCTAAACCTAATAAGGTAAAGGAATCTAGGCTAATGAAGAAGAAACCCTTAAAACCTGATGGAGGGGTAAGAGAAGGGAAAGCCTAAAAGAAAGATCAGACTTTAGCTTCCATAGTGGCAAACTAGGGCCTTGGAAAGGAACTGCAAAGAGTATAAGGATACTCCATATGTCTCTCATTGAAGTAATTCCGATAGGATCAGAATTCGCTAGTCTTGAGTTAATTTTGCATAAATTATTGTGCAACTCAAAGTATTGATGTTTTGAACATACAACAAGATAACACAAGTAAGTAAGATGACAAAGTTTCAAATAACTTTGGAACGTTATAAGTAGGATTAGCAAGTTAATTATCTTAGGATCATGAACTCAAAGACTTAACTTCCGAAGAATCCTATTTTAAGGGAAACGTTCCCTAAAACTTGTTTATATGAAACGAAAGAACGTCCCAAAGTATGTATGGATTTCGATCCATACTAGTGATTTTGAATTACTTAATGTAAGCACTAGACAAAATCATTAGTCTAATCATTATGAATGAGTGTACTTACTGAAGTACGAATTGTGGAACTTTTGTGAAATTATTAGAATTTCAAAATGAGGAGGTTAGGAACCATAGTAGTCATATGATAATTGCATCTCAATATGATCGAGATAGCAAACATCTTGTTGACTAATTCCTAAGTCATCTTAGAGATAATAGGATTATCCCTCAGTAAGCTTATTCGAGAATAACTTGGTATCTTTGAATGAAGGAACATAACCCTATAGGATATGGTTCGTTCCTTGTTAAGCTTTATTGTCTTACCTTCATTCTAAACTTATTCTTCAGAAAACACAGTTAAGATTTTGAATCTTGCACATTCCAAGTCAGTCCCTTAAATGCACAATGAATTGTGGTATTCAAAATTCCCTAATAATTCTTGTCTTAGAATTTTGGGATTGTCTTCTTATATGAAGAGGACAGTGGGAATCTTCTTAAGTGAAGAAGACAGCTGGAGATAAACTTGAAACAAGTTCAAGTTTATATGTACAATATATATTGTTACTTTTGCAAATCTTTGGAACAAATGTTGTTTGTTTTAAAGAATGTATCTCTCTTGAGTCTTCTTAATTGAAGAAGACATTGAGAAATAAGCTTGAAACTAGTTCAAGTCTATGCAAACAATATAGAATAGTGCCTCTAAGATTCTCTTAAACAAATATTGTTTGTTTTAAATAATATACCTTTCTTAAGCAATTGTTCCTAAGAGAGAAGAAAGGTAAGCCCAAAGACTTCAAAAGGTTTGAGGACATAACCCACGCCACAAATAGGAAGAGATGAACCGTTCTGATAAAACTTAGCCAAATCAAAGAGGTAGTACACGTGTAAACTCTCCTCCGTCGATGCGTCAAAGAACGTATTCCTAGATAGCCCATAAGATAATATGGTTTTCTCTATAATATAGTTCCATTTGCTTATGAGGAGACGCTGTCAGATTTGGAATCTGAGTAGTGAAAAACAATCTATGAAATCTGAAATGGATTCCATATAATCAAACTAAGTTTGGACCTTAGTTGAACTACTTGATTGGATCAAACTTGTCTTATCAATATGAGATTGATGGAGACATAAATATGGAACATCCATGGATTTCACATTTAGTGGGAGTAAGCCAAAGGTTTGCAGACTCCAAATGGTCAATTTACGAAATTGGATCAGGCTTCTAGGAATTATAGTATTCGAATTAGTGAAATAGTCAAAGTTGTTTGACTTAAAATTCGAGCATAGCTTGTACAAGAAAGTGTTAGAGACTAAAAGTTCAACTTTTGGTACTTTGCGAAGATGACATCCTTCTCATTGGGAATGCAAAGGATGACATAAAAGTCACCAAAGCGTGGTTAGGAACCGTTTTGAAATGAAAGATCTTGGTGATAGATCCTATACAAATATCTATAAAGATAGATTTAAGAGAATAATAGGATTATCACAGTCAAGGTACATAAACGTTATACTAAAATGGTTTAGTATGGAAGATTCCTACAGAATTTCCAAAGGACAATGGAATATCTCTTTTGAAGAGGATGTGTCCTAAAATAGCTCTTGGAAAGTTAGAATGTCCAAAACCCTTTTATAGAAAAGGGAGCATAATGTATGTAAATTATGTACGTGACAAGATTTGGCGCATCACATAACGTAATGGGCCAATTCTAAATGTAACCTTAGAGAAGGTCACTGGATTGCTGTAAAAATACCCTCTGAGTACTTTAGAAGAAATGAGGATATATTTTAAGAGTCCGGTAAGATCTTGTCATTAAAGGATTGTTTGATGTAATCATTGCATCAAAACAAAGATAATTATTGATCTAAGAAAGAGCTCCTAACTAATTTAGGAATACTTAATTATTCTAGTAATAATTAAATATCTCATCCCAATAATATTTATTCTAATCATATTAATTAATACTCTATTAGAATAATAAAATAGAACATATTTATTTATTTATTTATTCTAATCAAATTAGAACAACTAAATAATTAAATACTTAGAATTAATTCTCCAATTAATTCTTTCAAGGGTTTTAGAATTAATTCACTAACTAATTCTAACGGCCTAAAATTAATTCTCCAATTAATTTTATTTGGCTATATAATTAATTCTCCAATTAATTATATTTAGGGCTTTATAATTAATTCTCCAATTAATTATATTTGGACTTAATAATTAATTCTACAATTAATTAACACATGGTCCAATTCTGTAATTGGAGTCACGCGTCCAAACGTGCTCTTAACTCCCACACGTGTACCATACACAAGTGGTCTCGTTTCGATCACTTATTTGATCTTTCTAACAATACCCTTTGAACCCGGTATTTGTGTGTGACCCTCTAGGTTCAATTTCAGTTAGCAGTGAGCCTAATTAATTAATACACTTTATTAATTAATCATCTCACAGATCACACGATCATAGTCTAGCAACAGGTGTGTGAGTCCTGCCCGAAACGTGAATGTATATTCGAAAGAACCTTTCAGTCAATGGGATCATGTGGGATACGATCCTTCTACCATCCTATCTCTTGATTAAGATCTAAGGCATGGGAATATGGAGAGCCCTACTAATCTTAATCTTAAAACAAAGTTCCCTCCATATTCCATTTGATCTCAATCCAAGAAAACCCCATTTTCTTGATGTCTTGATCTAACCACCTTGCGCAAGGATTTTAGGATGGAACATGAATGACTTATGTAATAAGAGATCATCTTGCCTACAGTATGTTGGAAAACACGAAAGAGTTGAGCGGTGGAAGTTTAAAAATTTTCCAAAAGTTTAATTGTTATCTTGCAATTTTTGTACTGTAACGTGGGGAATAACAAGAAACTCACTTTAATTGAAGCTTTCTTGTGATGTTGTTACCACCTAACAAACACCCTTCAAGCGGAAAGTCCCTCGAACGGCCTTCGATTAGATCCCAAAGCAGTGATCCTCCAAAGCGTATCCACACCAGTCCTAGAACACGATCAAGCTAGTGAGAATGCTAGTTCTATGGCTTGTGTTAAGACTTGGATTTTTGCTTTGAAAACTTTTCTTTTATTTTTCTCAAAAACTTAACACTTCGTGAGTGTTGGTCTAAAGCATAAGAGAAGCACCACCACTAGTATAAATACTATGGGGTTCGAAAATCCCTAGGGTTTCATAAACCTAGTGGACTATGTTTTCTTGCTCACTAATTAACTAATTAATTATTTAATTTAATTGGAGAAAATAAGTTCCCAACTTGTTCTCCAAGTCTTGCAAGAATATTCTTCTCTATCCTACAATAGGAAGTTGGACTTTTCAACTTTCCTAAAGTTAAAAGTCAATATTCAATAAATAAATTAATTATTTATTGGGTTAAGCTTATTTGAGAATAGTCTTAACAATTAATTCAAAATTAATTAAAAGACCAAAATTAATTAATTCTAGAAAAGAATTCATATATAAGCAAACACACGCCCAAAGCCACGTGCATGCCATGCAGGCTTGCGTGACACGTGGCAGTCACGTGTCTTTGACACGTGGCAATTCCCACGTGTTTTGCTCCATTTTGATTAACTATTTTGATCCTTCGTTAATCATATTAACATCCTACCATAACCCTCGTGTTCTGGCATTTGTGTGTGACCCTTTAGGTTCATTATTCGATTAGCAATGATAGCAATTAATTAATTCCCTAATTAATTAATCACTTCACATATCACACTACTGTAATCTAGCAATGGGTGTGTGACCCCTAGCCGAATAACGAAATGAATCGAAGAACCTTTCAGTCAATGACAATTAGTGAAATACGATCCTCCTACAACTCCATCTCTCAATCAAGAACTAAGGAATGAGAATATTCTCAGAGCCCAAATATTCTTGATATTTAAAGTTAAGTTCGTTTCATATCCATTTCAATCTCAATCCTAGAAAACCCCATTTTCTAGATGTCTTGATCTTTTATCCACCTTGGCCAAGGGTTTAATGTTTAATGGACTACGAGCAAGTCAATCAGTAAGAGATCATTCTTGTTCTTAACAAGTGTAGGTCCTTTATCGATTCTACTAATTCTACATATGCCACTTGTGTAATCCCAACATAGGCCGTGGTTCAGGCGTCTATATGGCGATACCCTTTTGAGCCTATATCAAAGATTACAGAGTTAGCTCATATGAGACATTTCAGAATCTCAAGTCTAAGGATTAATGAATCACGTCATTGACCTGTGAGATATTTCCTAATCTGGAAGTTTCAGGAAACTTCCTTTCCCATTTAGGAATGTTCTCACGCGGGACATCTCAGTGATGAAATTCTTGTAACAATCACCCTTATGTATTATGAACGCATCAACCTATGCACTTATCACTCCATGAAACTGAGTGATCCTTCAAAAGGACATAATCACACAAGCAAGTCTCAGCAGAGTCAAGGTCGACACTCCCACTGTCTGTCGGACTCACTGACTTGGAGAAGTTTCTAATCCTTGCTTATGGAGTTAAGAACTTATTTCATGTGCCGTTCCTATAACGACAAAGTTCTTAACAGCCTCATCGGATTAGGGGAGTTCAATACATGCAAAACATAGTCAACCCAAATAGACATAAATAAGCACATAAAGAAGTGATTGCCTATGAACAAAATCATCTCATTTATTATTCAAAGACTGTTTTGTGATTTTACAAGGAAATAGTAAAGCAAACATCTGCTTTAAGGGCACTATTCCTAACACAGCAAGTGTAGGTCCTTTATTGATTCCAACAATTCTCATATACCAATTGTATAATCCCAACATAGGCTGTGGTTCAGGTGTCTATATGGCGACACCCTTTTGAGCCAATATCAAAGATTACAGAGTTAGCTCATATGAGATAATGTGGAATCTCAAGTCTAAGGATTAATTCCTCAGGTCATTGACATGTGAGATATTTCCTAATCTGGAAGTTCTAGTAACGTCCTTTCCCATTTAGGAATCTTCTCACGCGGGGCACTCTCAATGAACTTGTTCTTACAACAAACACCCTTGTGTATTGTGTACGCATCAACTTATGCACTATACACCCCATGAAACAGGATGATCCTTCTTAAGGACACAACTACACAAGCAAGTCTCAACAGAGGCAAAGTCGCCACTCCCACTGTTTGTCGACCTCAATGACTTGGAGAAGTTTCTAATCCTCGCCTACGGAGTTAAGAACTTGTTTCATGTGTCATTCCCATAATGAAAAAGTTCTTAACGACTTCATCGGATTAGGGGAGTTCTAGACATGTACACGTAATAGAAACACACAAAACACGTAATGGCATATAAAAAGTGTTCGCCTGTGATTACAATCATTCGTATATTATTTAAAGATTGTTTGAGATATAGGGAAAGTCCCAAAGCATAGAAACTTTCTAGGGTACTATTCCCAAAATTTCTCAGCTCTCCCCGAAAAATTCCACGTGTCTGTAAAGATTTGCCAATTTTGCCAGTTGGGAAAGGCCGTTCCGGATGTAGGCCAAACTGGGAAGGGTCGTTCCCTGTCTCGCGCGCTAGCTCTTTCAAAGCAGTGGGAGCGGCATTTCCGGGAAAACACTTGGAACGGGAAAGGTCGTTCCCGTTCTCTTGCAAGTTTAAAAACAGAGCAGAAGCAGGGGATTTCTCGAACTAAAATCAAAACCAACCAAACAACCATAAAATCATTCCCAAATGCAATAAATCATGAGAAAATCAAACTTAGGCACTTATAGTTCAATAAAAACCAATATAAACACTCATACCATGCTTTGATCATCAAGAATTATCAATATGAAACCCATCTACCAACTCATCACCCAACTTCCGCGCGAAACTCAATGTTATGCATGAAATTCAAGTTAAAAGCATATAATCATACTTTCATCAACTAATAAACAAGTTATTCAATTCAAATACACAAACCCTAGCTCCAAGAATCAATTCAAGAATTCATACATAGCTCATATATACCTTAAATGAAAAAAGGGAAGAAAAGAGATGAAGTTATGAGGATGATTGGAGCCTCAAAATCGTTATTTGCCGAAAATTATAGGTTGGAGTTAAGAAATCTCCTCTTCTTCTTGCTTGAGTTTCAACCGAGAGAAAGAGCAAGATAGCAAGTGTATGTATGTGTTGTGTATAAAATGAATTACGTGATTCATCTCTTAAAAGAGATGAAGTACCTCTATTTGCAGTTAAGCCGTCCAAGCTTGTAAGATCATGCAATTAAGTTCCAAATTATGAGAAATGATCAATTTAGTCCAATGAAATTCTCATGCAATGAAGTCCCCCAATTTAAAGAAGTGATCAATTAAGGGCATATAGGCAATTAAATCATGTTCTGCAATTAATTCACGTGGCAACTAAATACAAGTCATGCAATAATTCTCAAGTTGATAGAGATTTCACATATTTTCACATAAACACGTAGGAATATAATTCATAAAATATCATATAATACATAATTTAAGGAATAAAAGAATTAAATAAATTCTATTTCTCAAAACTCACATGTTTGGCGCGCGTACCTAGACGGTTGGAAAACTTGGGGCGTTACATGATAGCGTTCAAAGCCTCGACTCACCTCTCTTCACCAACTCTAACCTGTTGGAATAAAAAGGGAGGAGACCTACAAAACAAAGGGGTCACCCTCCACTGAATTAAGTTAGTAATCGGTCGAAAAAGAGATAAAGAAAGTAATAAAAATGATTAAGAAAGCAATAATAAAAGTAAAGAGCAGCAGGGTGCTTGAGTAGGTCGTATAGCAGCCTGGCGAAAGCCTCTCACTTAAGTAAACAAGTATATTGGGTGCTGTAAATCGTATGTAAATAGTTGATGTGTCAAAAGTTGGAGAATGAAGTTGCTACGGATCCTTTTATAGCTTTGAGGAACGGGGAGGTGAGAGCTGGGGTAGGTAGCACCGGACAGGCAGCCGGTTGAGAGGTTTTCGGGGAGGTCTCTTCTAGGGGTGGCTAGTCATTTGAATTTGAACCCTTTAACAACTACTTCCCATGTCCTAACTAGCTGCTATCATCCCCCACGATCAGGAAGGGTGGTTAGGGTTGCACCCGAGTGGGCCTGCTGGCTGGGCTAGTTGTCATGCTGATCAGCCCGTCTGGTGAGCAGACCTGAAATGAGCTGCTTTTCACAATGAGTATTCATGGGCTTGGTTAATTCTTAAAATGTATTGGGCCATCTCTTGGGCTTGACAACATAAATTTCCCTTAGCATCATCATTTACGATTTGGAATTTCTGCATATATCTCAATAGATTTGATGTGTGCTACTAAATTTCCAATTGTTTTTTGTTGGGTAATCTGATATTGAATCTAAAGTTATTAACTGTTTTGAGGATTTTAGCTGGTTTTTTGAATAATGACTCTATCCATTATTTGTGTTTTGGTAATTTTACCAATTATACTGCCAATTTATTTGAGTTTTTTGTTACGTGATTTGAAATTTCTTATATATCTAAGGAGATTTCTTCTTGAAATTTGAGATTTGAGATTTTTGTAAAACAATTGTTGAGATTTATGAGATTTCTGCATATATCTGCATATATTTCTGCATAAAATGACTGTGAGATTTCTGCATTTATTAGTATATATTGCTGCATAAATTGGCTGATTATATGCTACTGTGTTTGTTCCCATAAATAGATTTTAATCACCTTTTGCAATGATTTGTTTTATCACAGAAAATGAAGAGTAACGGAGCTTCTGGAGGATGACCATTTTATGATGATGAACCATGTCACACATTCAGTTTTTGAATTATAGTATTGTAGTTTGTATTTATGTTTTATTTTCTTCGGTTCTAGTTGTAATTTACGAATGAAGATATGTTTGTGGAATATTTGTGATTTAGGTGTACTGTGATGTGGTTTAGATATGTATTCTGGGAATTTTAACCAATTATAATGCTAATTTGTTGATCAAGAAATAAAAAATGGAGTGATAAAGTGGTAATGCGGAACTAAAAGTCCAGTTTATGGAGTGATGAAGTGATAATGTAGAACTAAAAATCCAGTTTATAGAGTGATGAAGTAGTAATCCGGAATTAAAAGTCCAGTTTGTAGAGTAATGAAGTGCTAATGCGGAACTAAAAGTCCAATTTGTAGAGTGATAAAGTAGTAACGACTGAACTAAAAGTTCAGTTTGGTAATGCGAAACTAAAAGTCCAGTTTGTAGAGTGATGAAGTGCTAATGCGAAACTAAAAGTCCAGTGTGTAGAGTGATGAATTAGTAATGTTGAACTAAAAGTTTAGTTTATGGAGTGATGAATGGGTAATACGAAACTAAAAGTCCAGTTTGTAGAGTGAAGAAGTGGTAATGCAGAACTAAAAGTCCAGTTGGTAGAGTGATGAAGTAGTAATGTGGAACTAAACGTCCAGTTTATGGAATGATGAAGTGGTAATGCAGAACTAAAAGTCTAGTTTGTAGAGTGATGAGTAGTAATCCGAAACTAAAAGTCCAGTTTATGGAGTGATGAAGTGGTAATGCGGAATTAAACGTTTGATATATTTAGTAAATTCAACGGTGACTAATTCTTTTCTAGTATTTAATATCAAAGACTAATCCTTTTCTAGTATATAAATTCAATGGTGACTAATAGTGCTCTTTATGGAGTGATGAATTAAAAATGCGGAACTAATATTGTTGTTAATGGAGTGATGAATTAAACTTTTGGAACTAAGCGTGCAGTTTATAGAGTGATAAAGTGGAAATGCGAAACTAAACATGTAGTTTGTAGAGAGATGAAGTGGTAATGTGAAACTTATAGAGTAAAGAATTGAAAACGAGAAAGAATTCAATGTATAACTGAACTTATAGTTAGTGTTTACAAAAGTTACCATTATAATTTAAGATACTGTATAAAAAAGGTTTACGAAACCACATGAGGGATAAAACTGTGGTTTAAAGTAGTATGATCAAACATTATTAGGTAATATGTTAGTGCCCATAACATGTAAACATGAATTCCTTCCAATTAATCTTGAATCTCTTGAATTATAATGGTAACACATAAGGATCAAATGAATTAGTGTGTAAACTTTTTTTGTATATTATCTTGAATTATAATGGTAACTTTTGTAAACACTAATTATAAGTTCAGTTGTACGTTGAATTCTTTCTCGTTTTCAATTCTTTATAAGTTCCGCATTACCACTTCATCACTTTATAAACTGCACATCTAGTTTCGAATTTTTAATTTATCACTCTACAAACTGCACGTGTAGTTTTGAATTTTTAATTCATCACTCCATAAAAAACACTATTAACTTCTCATTTTTATTTCATCACTCTACAAACTGCATGTTTAGTTCCGCATATTTAATTCATCACTCTACAAACTGCACGTTTAGTTCCAAATTTTTAATTCATCACTCCATAACCAACGCTATTAGTTTTCCATTTTTATTTCATCACTCTACAAACTGCACGTTTAGTTCCGTATTTTTAATTCAGCACTTTACAAACTGCACATTTAGTTCCGAATTTTTAATTCATCACTCCATAAAACAACACTATTAGTTCCCCATTTTTATTTCATTACTCTACAAACTGCACGTTTAGTTCCACATTTTTAATTCTTCACTCTACAAACTGGACATTTAGTTCCGAATTTTTAATTCATCACTCCATAAACAACACTATTAGTTCCGCATTTTTAATCCATCACTCTACAAACTGCACGTTTAGTTCTAAATTTTTAATTCATGACTCCATAAATAACACTATTAGTTTTCCATTTTTATTTCATCACTCTACAAACTAGTTCCGTATTTTTAATTCATCACTCTACAAATTGCACGTTTAGTTTCCCATTTTTATTTCACCACTCCACAAATTGTACATTTAGCCCCGCATTTTTAATTCCTTGCTCAACAAATCAGCAATATAATTGACTAAAACTCCTTGCTCATTCGTAAATTACAACCAGAACTGAAGAAAATAAAATATAAATACCAAACTAAAATACTGTAATTAAAAAATGGAATGTGCGACATGGTTCATCATCATAAAATGTTCATGTATCCTCCAGAAGCTCGATCACTCTTCAGTTTTTTTGTGAGAAAACAAATCATTACAAAAGGTGATTATAATCTATTTAGGAGAAGAAACACAACAACAGATAATCAGTCAGTTTATGCGCAAATATATTCAAATATATGCAGAAATCTTACATTTAGTTTATGCAGAAATATATACAGATCAATTTATATAAAAATATATTCAGCTATATGTAGAAATCCCACAATCAATTTATGGAGAGATATATTTAGATATATTCAGGAATCTGACAGTCAAATCATGCAGAAATATATACAATATATGTCAAAATCTCAGAAATCTCAAACAATCATTTTACAAAACCTCAAATCTCAAATTTTAATTCTCGTAGCAGAAAACTCAAATAAATTGATATAATAATTGGTAAAATTCTCAATACACAAATAATAGATAGAGTAATTGTTCAATAAACCAACTAAAATACTCAAAATAGATAATAATTTTAGATCCAACACCAGATTACCCAATCAAAAATAATTGCAAATTTAGTAGCACACATCAAATCTATTGAGATATATGCAGAAATTTCAAATCGCAAAAATCTCAGATATATGCAAAAATCACAAATCACAAAAATCTCTTCACACGTATATGCAAAAAATCTCAAATCTCATAGCTCCCAAAAAATCTCTTTAGATATTCACAAAACTATATGGAGAAATCAAATTTGCAGAAATTTATTCACATATATATAGAATTCTCAAATTTGTAGAAATTTTACAAATTTGAACTCAAAAATTTCGAATCAGAAAGGTTACAAATATACCTGAGATTAAACTTACGTGTGTCGACTTCTTCTTCTTCTTCTTCAACAACGATGAGGTGAGTTGGTTGCCATGGTCGGATTCTGAAATCGATCAGTAAAGAAAATGGAGAAATGAGAAGAGAGATGATTAAAGGGATATGAGATTGGAAGAATTAAAATTGGTGTTGTAGTAAAAAAATAAGGGCAAAACAGACTTTTTAGGGCTTTGGGGGGTTTACAAAAAATAAGATGTGTATTGGTGATCTCAAACATGGTTTTTTCAAATTAGGGGGTTTAGGATAAGTTTTGAAGATATTTGGTCCTCTTTATTAACTGCCCCACAAATTAATACATCTCATATTATCTTCAATTGGGCCTGAAAGTAGTATTTCGATGGTGCATTTAATGTTCTGGATTAGTTACAATACCAGACACTTATAAAGGTTGGATTCCCCAATTTAATTGGGGGTACATATTATTGGTAGTAATATTCTGGATAAATAATCATTTATTTATGAAAAATCCCCTAAAATGTTCACATTTGAGCATGTGATTGTGTCAACTAGGGAGAGAGACACTGCGCGAGGCACGGTGGTCATGCCCGTGGCTAAAGTAGTTTTTGTTAAAGTATCAAATGAATGTTCATATCATGATATAAAACAAGAGTTATTATTGTATCGTAATTGACTCAAGTAGGAAAGACGAAAAGTGCATATAAAATATAAACACTGTTGACCTTTGTATATTCATAGTTTCTATACAAATAGTTTATGTTATACAAAAGTACAAGGATATAACATCTACTTCAAAAGATGTTGGCAAAAATGGCCAGCAGACAAAAGTGTATATATGTTTAGCAGGAAGTGACAACTGTTGTGGAGAGTGATGACCACCGGAGGCAGAATGGCTGGGCTCAGTTTTTAAGAGACGATGGGTTTTGGTTTTGAAATCTGAAAAGGCGAAATGAAAGGAAAGAGAGAGTTTATTTAGGACGTAGTAACCCAAAGGTTCTTGATGGGAAAGGTTGCACACGTGGAGAGAATGGATGGTAGTTTGAGTGGCATAATGATGGTATTTTGGGAGACAAAGTGACAGTGACGTGTGCTAAATGTGGGTTCGGTGTGGTGAATAGTAAGCGTACGAACAAGGGGAGTATTTTAGTGTTTTGAGTGGCGAGCAGAAATGTTTGAGGAATTATAGGGGTGAACTGCTTTTCTGCTCTCTCACCACTCCGCTTTATTTCCTCACGAAATAGATTAAGAGGGAAGTACTGTTGGGTACGGCCCTGATGACCCAGTGAGAGCCCAAGCACGAAAGCAGTTCAACCCGAATTAGTTCGGAGAACATTAGTTTGCTATCCTTGAACTGTAGAAAGGAGTCTGGGTTTAGTAAAAAATTAGAGGACGTATTCTCCAAGCAATGGGCTTCAAAGGGATAGAATCATATTTAGGTAAATCTTCAAAATAAATCAAGAGAGAAAACCTAATCGTTAATTATAAATAAGAGGGGAAAGACATAATGAAAACACAATCAGCGGAGAGAAAAGAGAAGAGGAAAAGGTCAGAAAATGAGGCATTCATCACCAGCCTTTACCACTTAATTAGGTATTGGGTATTGGTCCTAATGATGAGCAAAGCTTCCGGAGACTGGTTACGACTAGAGATGTAGTGCCTCCCCTAGCACTACACCCCCGCACCGCAATACTCCTCGAGTGGACATTAGCACTCAAGAAATACTCGGCGAACGGTTTATATAATACTTAAGTAAAGCGCACGACATAGTGCAACAGAAAATAGGGAAATTTAAAACCTTGCATGTAAACAGTGATGCTAATGCACTTAAAGAACAAGTGCTATTATTATTGATTGAAGAAATTCACAAAAAATGGGAGTATAACATGATGGCATACTGGTGTAAAACATGAGGGCAGCTGATTCAAAATATAAATATGCTCAGAACTATGTGTCCTTAGAATCAGTTCTGACCTACTATACATGACACCTTAATACTTCAAGATACCTCTAGGTGTCGTTCCCTTGATTCCTGAAAACCATGCATTTTAAAAGAGGCTAGGGGTTAGTCAAAGTGACTAAGTGAAGGAATATTAGCTTATAGATATATGTATATATGTATATATATAGGACCAAGAAAATCTCGGTCTAAAATAATAACAATAGGATATGGCAATATAATCCGGTTCATGATAGATTTTAAAATAGTAGGGATAGGGGAATACTGGAAATATTTGTGAAAGCATGAACCGTTTGTAATAAGAATTTTTAATACACGCAAGCTAAGCCTCTCCAACTGCACTCCTTAAAATTTGGTAAAACAGTACCGGTGTTGATCAAAACACCGATACTTTAATAAAACCAATATGATAATACCTCCGCTACTCCTTGGTTTCACATAGGGGAGCTACCCCTAGGGACGATAAACAATAATCGGGAAGTAGTGTTCCCTAGGAGGTTGTCTCCCTGTCACTTGGCATGGAGCAACTAACATCTAGTTAAACCACTACCAAGCGCTGGTGGCAGTCCGCACCATAAAACCCTCGCCCCGATACTTTCCGGGTAATTATTTGATACGGATACAGTCGAGGTCTATAGTAGTAATGAGTGAATATTTTTGTTGCTTGTCAGGAATCAATGTTTTGATAAGTTGGACTTAAAGTATATAGCTATGACACCCCGTCTGCTCGCACGTATAGGTTTGTGCCACGTGTGAGTTTAATTTCCTTAATTGTATTTATTTTCATATTAATTGATGCATTTATATTTGAATTATGTTTCTTTATTTAATTCTTATATGAATTATTTGAAATATTTGGTAAGAATTTTCCCTACTTGAACGTATGATTTGAATTCTTGTGATTTGAGAATTTGAGAATTATGAACTTGAACCCCGAACATGCTAATTTCTTGTATAATGTGACTTATATGATTTTAGAGCTTAATTGTATGATTTTAATATGTTTTGGACTTGTTTGAACTTGTGTGGACTCAATTGAACTTTTGTTCAAAGTTTTGGGCCTTTTTACAAATTGGCCACCTTTGAGTCATTTGTTCATAATTTGAGCTTAGGAACTCGGATTCGAGTTCCGTCTTCGGCGTTGCACTTGAATCGACGATTCGAACCCAATGGAATAAGCCTTGTAATTTTTTCGATGCCGTTTCAACCACCGACGATGCAAATTTTAGTCACGTGCACCTAATGCGTACCTATGACCTACTTGGGAGCTAGAGTACTCATTTTGTTGTCCTTCCTTTGATTTAAACACCCCAAAACCCATCTCTCTCCCCCTTATGCTGCTGAGGATTGAACCAAAGCTCCCAAGAAAGAAGGAAATAAGAGCAACAAGAAGCCATTTCCATTTTTGTGTCCTTTGAGCTCAAGACTAGGCCTTTTCTTGATCCAACTTTTAAAGGTAAGGGTGGATTCTTAATCTCCACATTCTTGTGCTTCTTTTTCTCTACATGAATCATGAATTATGTTAGAGATGCTTTGGTTGTGGCTTCTTTGATGAATAGTAAGGGTTTGTTAGAGATTTTGAAGAATATGCTCATCTCTTGCTTTCTTCGAGTTAAGACTTGTATGATGATCTATATGGCTTAATTATTGCATATCTATGAACCTATTTGATGGTAGTTAGTTGAGGTATAAATTACCATTAATGCACTTAAGAGTTTTTGGAAGAAATTGTTAAAACACTTGTTCTTTTGATCTTTGCCTTTGCCGGTTAATGTATGAGTTTCGAGTTAAATTTGCTTGATTTCCTTGCATAATTTGTGGTATAATTACTCCATTTCATTCCTTTATGTTGTTGCTTTTATATGGATGAGATATCAGGGTTTAGAGCCCTTTTTCCATGAGAAAACGCAGCAGGGGTGCAGACACCCCCGTGTGCCCAGGATGACACGCCCGTGTCCAATTTTTTGGGTCTTTTTTTTATGCTACTGACCTTGGACACGAGGGTGTCACCTTTTGTACTGGGGGGGAGACATGCCCGTGTTATGAGGTGATTTTGCTACTGACCTCGGACACGGGGGTGTCTCATTTTGTGCTTGGGAAATGACACCCCCGTGTCACCCTCCCTATGTTGTGACTGCTGCACTTTACTTATTTTGTTTTCTTGTTTCGTTGATTCCTTGCTCTGTTTATGACTTCTTTTTTATGCTAACATGTCATATTATGTGTTAACTTGTTTGTATGAAAAATTTGGAGCACTTTGATATGATTTGCATGAGTTATGATTCGATATGCTTTAAGTGGTACGTTTATGCACTTCATATGCATTCATTGCATTCATGAGCATTGTCGGGCATCTAATTGGTTCATATTTGAGTCAAAGTCTCAGGTGTTGTGTTCTTTTGTTTCACAGCCTCTTCTGGAAGTCACCGAGCCCGAGGTTTAGGTGTCCATTTGCTCCTTTTGGTCCCAGTTTCTATCTCATTTTTGAAGGTGAGATTTAGGTTCGTCTTTGTAGTTAAGCGACCTATGACCTTATATGTGATGATTTCTCACCCTACATGCGACTATAAACTTATTATATAGTTAAATATGTGTGTTTAACCTATGTTTATGGTTTTATGAATCCCCTTTTAGTTTATGAAATTTGTATAAGTATGAGCATATGTAAGCTTAAGTTTTGAATTAATTTGTTTGTTCATTTATGTTATGTATGAACGAGGTATGCCCTGAAAGATGGGAAATTGGTTTGATTTGGTATGTTGGGCCCTGGGAAGTATGGATAAGGAATGCCCGAGACGGCAAGGGCCGTCGGGTTTGGCCTGTGCATAGTTCCCTTTGAGGTACTCACATGCGACTCTTGGAGGTTGGGAAGGCGTGGTACTTGAGCCCTCGGTGGATAACCGGGGAAAACATATTGTGGGTTAGCCACCCCGTATGTATCTGTATTGTAGGTGGAGAAGGTTTGACTCCCGAAACACCAAGATTGTGAGGGTGGATTGGTATTTGTGATTTTGATTTTGTAATTCGTTATGAGAAGTTAGGGGAGGTCCGTACTCGCCGGACATTTATTTCTGTTTATGCATTGATGGATTATGAATCGAGTTAGGATTTCTTTTACATATTATATGTTAGCTTTTGGAAATGATTTGGTATGTAAAACCTTAGCTCGATTCATGACCATCCCTTTTGATATTTGCTACGCTCTATATGTATATATGTGTGGGTGTGCGTTTAGCCCCCTCACTCAGTCGAGTTTAGACTGACCCTCTCTTTTCCCACCTTTAGTTACAGGTGACTCGAGCTAGTCGGGGAAGTGTGTCCTGGTGTCGCACTAGCTTGGATAGGTCGAGTCTGCATTATTATATGTTACATTTTGGATACTTATAATTTGTATATGAATATGAATTGTATATCTTGGAGAATTTGAAGATGCTTGATCTATTTTGGGCCTTGTGGCCAATGTATATGTTGATATGTATGCTTTATGATGAGCTCTTTTGGATCCTGTTTACTGGTTCTGCATTCTGTTTTCTTGTTTTACGAGCTCTGTCTGTGTCTTAGCCCCACTTAGCCTAGTGTGTGTGTGTAGGTCCCCGTTCGCTTAGACTTGAGCTCATGTATGGAAGTTCATTTCTCATATGTAGGTTCGGGTTTAGGTGCGGGGGATGTGTTGGCCCACAGCTCCGGGCGTCACAATAGGGTCCTAAGTAAAATGTTGAAGTATTTTTCCCTTTAAAAAGGGAGATGGTAATATGGTATTATATATAGGGTAGTAAATCATAAATAATAGGTAGGCTTGAAAATAATTTTTATATAGATATATATGTATAAGCATGATTCTAGTTGAAAACATTTTAACCCTCACGTAATACCGGTAGTCAGACAAAGTCGTGTGGATTCCACTGCTCGGTCCTAATTTCGCCTGAAAGTATTATTAACTACTACAGACTTAGGACTAAGTTCTTATTATTCTAATCAAATAAGCACATAAAACACATAGTGTTCACATTTAAAAGAGTAATACGTTAGAAAAACCTGGTAAACCCTAATCTAGTCGATAAACCGGATTTTTCTTAATCACATAGTGTTTATGAATTCTTTAGTTAACCAAATATTATTAATCAAATCATGATCCTAATTATGAGTTTGAAATGATAAATTAGGGTTAATTTGACAATTTGGGGCATGATTTGGAAAACGTTTGCAAAATAGCCGATTTCGAAAAATTAGGATAAAAATCCTTCTTTATATTTTAAAAAATTCAATTTATAATTATTTTTTTAAAGTAAAATCTGAATTATTTAAGTAAAATGTTGACCAAAAGTCAAAGTTACTATTGAAAACATTTACTATTTGATTTTCCAAGAATTAAACATTTTATAACATAAAATTAAACGAATGCACACACACACACTCACACGTCACGCACACACTTATCCAAGAACATCATGAACATGTTCTTAGACTTATTTATGTGTTCATATAAGTTCACGATCATATAAGTTCTCGACATTTTTACCTTTAGATGTTGCTAACGAAGTAAACCTTTTCCCTCCTATCAACGCGGAAATCGGCAAAGATGATTTTCAAAATATGAGAGAATATGCTATGTATTGTAAACGTTTTGGTGTTGTTTTCAAGGGATGGACAATTTGGTAATTGACATACAAAACTCAGTTAAGGACAGGTTTTGTTGTTCATATGTCAAGGGCTGGTAAGGTTTTGCAGGGCAAGGAAATCTCGTTTTTCAATTATTAGGGGCGGAGCGTAGACGAAGCGAGCAGAGCCCAGGAAACAGGGAAGCCCGTCATAAAGCAGTCGACTAGAAGTAGAAGACTGCTGGCCTGAGAGAAGGCGGCCTCTCTCGGGAAACATGGCAAAACTTCTCTTCTTTCTGGCTCAGAGAAAGCCATTGCGCGCTAGCCTAGCTAGCTAACGTTTTTCAGCTGGGTAAACCAATGTGATCATGACATTGTAGCATTGAATACGAAATTCCCAACCCTCCTTGGGTCGCCGAGTCCCAGTGGCAGAGTCTTGAGGCATGAATTAGGTCGGGGCCCACTCTTTCTTTTTCCTCTCTAAAGGGAGTGAAGTTCCCCGAGGATGAACAAGCAAGACTACAAGGCTACTTCTATGGAAGTCGGGGCCCGTTCGACGCGACTGACAGATAATCCGACGTTAATAGCAGGTCTAATTCCGCGATAAAAGAGCTCTGTTTCCAAACAGATTTGTCCATCAGTAATGGAAATTACATTAGTAGGAATATAAGCCGAAAAATCTCCTGCTTGTGTTTCAATGACGGGTAAGGCGGTCAAGCTACCTGCACCTGTCTGGTCCGATCGTTTAGCCGCTCTTTCTAAGAGACGGGAATGTAAATAGAAAACATCTCCCTCTTGATTCGCCAAACTTCCCAACTATCTAACCTGACTTGCTACTACAAAACTGTTGGTTATAGCCCATTGAAATAAAGAGTTCAAGATAATGGGCTATTTAAGGGATATAACTACCAATCAAAGTAAAGCCAAGTATGAGTTATATAGCAAAAAAGAAAATTCTTAACTTTCTATTGACAATGATTATCAAACAAGAGAAGTAAACACCCCTATATGATTTAAGTTCAATATCTTGGAATTTCTCGAATTCTGATTCACCGATTATTTGGGAAAGCCAACGGAAATTTTCGGATCGAGAAATTCTGATTCATCGATTATTTGGGAAAGCCAACGGAAAAATTCGATATTCGATCTGAAATTTCAGAGAGCTCAACCATCAGAAATAGTTTGAATAAAATTCGAATTTAACTTGGTTTTATAGTATGATGATAATGAATCTTGCTTATATTTTATTATTTCCAGCAATCAAATGATGATGCTACTCATTGATTGATCCACTAATGATTGATCAATTTTCCTAACACGTTATGATTTAAGCCGTCTGTTTTGTTTTGAAAGTTCAAATTTGGTCACTAATCTTTAATTAATCATAAAACCAACTTTTAATTATTTTGACAGAATATTAGTATTAGTATTTGAAATATTTTTAAAGTATATGAAGAAACGTGTGGGTTCGGCTCCTTAGACAAGCCAATAATTTTGTTTGGCAGTTTTTTGTTACTACCCCTTTGTTTAATTTAGTGTCTAATTTCATTTTTTGTTTGAACCTTTCGGTCAAAATACACACATGATACATACATGAGATTCATAAAGTTAAAATAAACATTTTAGTGCCCGAATTCCCTTATTTTAATATTCTTATGAACGTCAAGCATGATATTTTGGCCAAAAGATTCAATCAAAAAATTTAATTAGACATAAAAGTTGAAAAAAAATTAAAGGTTGAATATTAAATCCTTAATTTTAAAAAGTTTTGTATTAAAATACAGTTCATACGGTTTAAGTTAAAAAATGTTTAACCCTCCTATTATTTATTTGGCTAAGGATTAATATCATTTTCAATCTATTAGTACTAAAGACTAAAAGCAACATAAATTTATTATATAAAACAGTAAAAAAGTTTATTTATAATTTTAAGTTAGGGAAATGATTTTTGGCCATTCAATGTCCCATTTTATATATATCATCCGACAAACTTTCATTGCATACGTTATCCAATATTTATATTTATAATATACCTCACATCTCAATTTTTTTTATGATTTTAATTAAAAAACAATTAATATATATATATTTTATAAATATACCATGTATCACTTAAAAAACTAAAATCACTAAGAAAAATATTTATATAAAGATATATTATAAATATAAATATTAAATCGCGGTTTGTAATGAAATTTTGTTGGATGATAAATTAAAAAACGGCAAAGTTGGAATTGAAAAAAAAATCTTTTTCTCTTTTTTTAAGTTTACACTCAAGTTCTTGTTCGTAATCGTACAGCAAAAGGTAGTTTACACTCCATTTTCCCAGTCCAATATACTCTCTGTCTCATACCTATTTGCATCCTAAATTTCCTCTCCGTACATCTCTCTCTTTCCGCTGTTTTCTCTCTCCATATCAGCCGAATTCTCGCAAAATAACTGTTATTCTGTATGAAATCCGAGTTTTTGAGATTGGGATTGAAAGCCCTAATTCATTTTCCTTGTACCGTTTTGTTTTTGTGATTATTTGTTCGATATTGTTGATCCGTCGGTGAAATCTGGTCGTTACAGAGCAAGGGGGTATTGTGTTTCCATTGTTGGATGCATCGCATGGCAGGTAATATACGTTCCTTTTCCGATTGGTTTTATGGTGATTGGCATCTTTGCATATATTCCTGTGTTTATATGTATACGTTTTCACGAATCTTACCCCCTGAGTAGCCTGAAATTCAACTGAATATGCTCGCGGTGTAAAATTTTTATTATCTTCATATGTGGAATGAATAATGATATTGCCATCTTTTTAGTAAATGCACTGTCTTTTCTTGTTCTCAGTTTCATAAATCATAGAGGCATAAGATCAAGATATTGTTGTGTTAGCGTGGCAGAAATTGAGGGCTTAGCTTGCCGTGATCTCTTGGCGTCGTAATTTTCGCGATAACAAAAACTGGGAGCTTGGCAATGCTGGGTTTGAATCGCAATGGGATCAGTTTGGTCAACTGTTTCTTTCATTTTGCTGAGTGGCATCCTCTGGAATAGCGTAGCTGATCCGCCCACGGATGCCAGCCTCAGTATTTCTGTTAGAGAAAGAGAAAAGGTTATTGTCATTTACTTCAATTGTGATTTATAATAAAAGTTTTGTACAGTATGTTTAGTTGCTAATATTAAGCATCTGAAATTGTAATTAATGCTTGTGCTCAATCAGTTCCAGTGTCTGTGTTGTGAGTTACATTTCCACTTCTGAGGTCATAATTCCATGCTTTGAGATCTTTTGATGGTTCCTGGATCAGCAAGTGCATCGCAATATATGGTTTTGAGTTGTTTTTTTTCTTTCTGCAGGCGTAAAACCAAGGTTGCCAGTTTCCTGTGTTTTGTTAAAATTATTGGGGTAGAAATTTTTTGTTGAGAAGTTTCATAAAAGTAATTCAACTGAGTAAGCGACAGGAATGAGCTGCTGTGGGTGTTTTGGTTTCTCATTTGCGAGAAAAACCAAGAAGGCAATGAGACCCTCTAGGGGTATGGATTATAATACTTCTCAAGAGTTGCTATTGGATGGTGATGTGGAGGACGAGGATGATATGTCTTATAGTGGTGGTATGACTGATCCTGGGAACGAGGATGAATCTGAATTCAGGAACCCAAGAAAACTATCCGAAGAGATCCTCACACACCGAATTCAGAATGGATTGATGTGCAGGGAGTTCCCTGTTAAGGAAACCCACAGTTTGCTACGCTCTGAAGTGAGTTGGAAAAAATACTTTAGTTTTCTTAATTTCGTTGTAAAGTAAAACATTCGGACTCTTTCTAGACTTGCAATGGTGCCCATTTTAATGTTGCCATTTCGGCTCAATAAATAACATTCTGCTATTACCAAGCTAGAAAGCTATATTGTTATATTGCCCACCCCCACCCCAAGAGAAAACGTAAATAGCGAAACAAAAAAGTTATGAAGGAAAGTAAAGAGGTGGTGTTTACTCTCTGATTAAATGTTTTGCTATAATCTTATTTTCTTCTAGTTTATGATGTAAGTAGTAGGTCATATGTGTAACCATTACATTATTGTGCTGTAACCATAATCCCATTTCCTTGTATATTGGATGGGATTTGTTGATGTCCTGATTCTGTTCTCTCTTCTAACTATTTCAATAAACAAAAGTAGTTGCATTCCATTCAGTATTGATATTGATTATTAATGTTCCAGGATGAAAATGGACACAAGACAATTAATGAATATGTTCACGAAGGCAAGATTGGTGCTGGCAGCTATGGGAAAGTGGTGAGCTTTCTCGACATATATTATATTATTGTGGATTTATTTTATGTTATTAACATGTATCGTATGTCATTGCAAATGTTTAGGTTCTCTACCGAAGCCTTGTAGATGGAAAGCGTTATGCTATGAAGGTAATTTCTATTGCCGTACTTGCTCAAGTTAGATAGGTCTTTACATCCCAGTATCTTTTCATGTTACTCATTGTCAAAAGTGTTTTATTGATGTGAATCTGGCCAAGGGTTTCTGCCGGAAAACAATAATCAAGAGACAGTCCTGTTACCTGAACTATGTTAAAGCAACATAAACATTTCCTTTTGCTTTATCCCTTGTGACAGTGCTTCTTCTCTGCTACTTTTGAGAAAGGTGTTATTCCTATTATTATGCCTTGGCATATTGATTAAAATCCCTATAACCTCCAGAAAAATGAGTAGTTATCAAGAAATTATTTCACCTCATAACCAGCTTTGTTAAATTTTGGGATGCAGGCGTTTCACAAATCTCATTTGTTGAAGCTACGAGTCGCACCCTCAGAAACTGCAATGTCTGATGTTTTACGTGAGGTATTGACGCTTTTCTCTTATGTATTATCCAGAAGACATGAAATCATTGATTTATAACTTGGTTCCTGCCATGCATCTCAGCTCTTTCTCTTTTACCTTTAGTACTTTCTTGTATACCTCTCTTTTGATGTGCTCTATTGGTTGTGGCCCAGAATTCTTCAGCCCATATATGCGATGTATACACTTTCTGTTACGATCAACGACCAACCAGTTACAAATTGGTCAATCATGTGTACATTAGTAGTAATGAGAAATTCTATAAAAAACTGGATATCAATCTTACTCAATCATGCTACCATCACTGTTCAATTTGATAAACAATTTTAACATTTGATAGGTCATCCTGTGTAGTTCTTTCAGAGGCCTATGTTGTTCATGCATCATCTTAGCTGTTTACATCTGACTTGTATTAATGTTTTTCAGGTGCTAATTGGTCAATCGTGTGTACATTAGTAGTAATGAGAAATTCTATAAAAAATTGGATAGCAATCGTACCCGATCATGCTTCCATCACTATTCAATATTTGATAAACAATTTTAACATTTGATAGGTCATCCTTTATAGTTCTTTAGAGGCATATGTTGTTCATGCATCATCTTAGCTGTTTACATCTGACTACTTGTATTAATGTTTTTTAGGTGCTGATCATGAAAGTACTGAGCCACCCTAATATAGTCCATCTAGTTGAGGTTATTGATGATCCAACAACGGACCACTTCTATATGGGTAATATGCTATTCCTTCCCTGGTCCAACACTAGGTGTTTAAGTCTACTTAAAGGCTGCTTTTGGTTCAGTTCTTGAATATGTGGCTGGCGGATGGGTCTGTGAGGGTGCTGGTCCTCCTGGTGGTCTAGGAGAAAATACTGCAAGGAAGTACTTACGTGATGTAGTTTCTGGGTTGATGTATCTTCATGCTCATGTATGATGCCAAGACTACTTTTTCGCAATTCCACTTGATATCATATTTGAACCAATATCACTCATTTTTACTCATTTTCCCACTTCTTCAACACGATATGATATTACCATATTATATATTTATTGGGCCATGTATGATGCTAAAACTACTTAAATTTGAATTCTCTCCCTCTCTCTCCTCTCCTCTCTTGGGTGCGCACTTCTACTTAACTAATATGGTATGTTATTTTCTGCAACTGACAGAATATAGTGCATGGAGATATTAAACCGGAAAATTTATTAGTTACTGATTCGGGGAAGGTCAAGATTGGTGATTTCAGTGTCAGCCAGGTTTTTGAGGTACGAGATTTCTCTCAGTAGACTTGCTACTGGTTTCAAACATTGTATACATTTATGTGAATGGGGGACTGGATGAAAGTGCTCTGGGTAAATTTGCATGCTTAGTCTGCATTTCTTGGATATTTCAGATTGTAATTATTTGCTGCAAACTGTCGAGGCTTATAGTAGATTTTCTTTGCCAATAAGTTTGTGTTTATAATAGTTTTATAGTGGCATATGACACACGAATTGGTCAATCGGAACCAGATTTAAGTCTTGAATCTCTGTATACAGGATCAAGTTCCTTGTTCGCACTTCATTTTATTTTAGTACTTAATCTGTGTGCATATAGTTCTATGTCGTACGACGAATCTGCCCAACTTAAGACAACATTAGGATACTGACAGTTATCTACATGTCACATCATTAATTTACTTGAGAGGCTAAATTTGAAAAATAGAAAATTGATTTTAGGAAATGGAGTCTTATTTTGGGACCCCATGGAAATGGGACTAAAAGTTTAGCACAGTACCATTTTCTTTACTGATGAATATATAAATAGCCTCGTTATGTACTCTTTTTCTGGTTGTGTAGGTTCATGTTTTGGGTCTTACTATCCGCCATTTAAAGTTGCTTCAGTAATAAAATTGTTTTTCCATCCATTACTTGTTTCTTTTCTCGTTGCCAAGATCATACAATCACTCACAAAATTTTCACTATTTGTTCATCACTTGTAAATGTAGGAGGATAATGATGAGCTTCGTCGATCTCCTGGAACTCCTGTTTTTACTGCACCTGAGTGCTGTTTAGGTCAGCATTTCCATTCATCGTAACCGTGAAAATTTCTTTTTTTCTAAAAAAAAAGAAAAGAAAAGTTACAAAAACCTGACTCTGGCTATCCATCTTATATATAGGTGCAACCTATAGTGGAAAAGCGGCTGACACTTGGGCTGTTGGGGTCACTTTGTACTGTGTGGTTGTGGGAAAGTATCCATTTCTAGGAGAGACTCTCCAGGATACATATGACAAGGTCAATTGCTCCACATATATGTGCAATATATGCTGCATTTGATTTGAGTTGGCTTTGAATTCTAATCATCAACTTTGCCTCCCTGCAGATAGTAAATGACCCATTGCTGCTCCCTGATGATATGAACCCTCTCCTGAAAGACCTTCTCGAGGGCCTTCTTTGCAAAGGTCCTTCAGTGTTCATTCTTAAATAATTTCTTGTTAGATAGATGGTTCAATTGTAATATCCATATTTCTCTATCTATCTGACCAATGATTTCATTATTCAGATCCAAGACAAAGAATGACTTTGGAGGAAGTAGCACAACATCCATGGGTCGTCGGAGAAAACGGGCCAATCCCTCAGCACTTGTGCTGGTGCAAACGCAACAGGCTTCACAAAGGTGTTTCTGAAGGGAATGGAACCGATACCAGCACTTAACCATTGCCAACAGTCAAAAAAGTACTCTTCTGGTTAGGTTCCTTTTTGTACATCACTTTACTTGAGCTATTCTCTCTTTCATTAAAACTGAGAGAGGAATGCAAGGTACTCTCATTGAAGAGAAATTATAATTAGGAGGCC
This sequence comes from Lantana camara, assembly GCA_037501455.1. Lineage (NCBI taxonomy): Eukaryota > Viridiplantae > Streptophyta > Magnoliopsida > Lamiales > Verbenaceae > Lantana > Lantana camara. The sequence goes on along the minus strand of CM074857.1, from coordinate 58,925,816 downwards.
TTTGAGTTTTGATATAAATTATATTTTGATGTTTTCGTTCTCATGAACTTTCATGAATTTAAGGAAATAAAAGATCTTTTTCTTTTTTCTTTTTAATGAAATTTTGCGCTCAACTGCTTTAAACTTAAATTATTGAATTTATTTTCCCTATGTTTCCAAGGGCAGTTAAATGGGATCCTAGAGAGTAGTGAAAGAGAGTAAATGATTTGAGGATGGTCCTGTAATGGGTTGGACCCAAACTCATGAATTATGACTTCTTGTTGTAGACTTGGTAGTATGGTTGAGTCATTTAAGTGGCTTCTATTTTTAGCTAGAATATGGTACTCAATAGTTAGCTTCAGGAAAGTTGTGAATCCAATTAAATGCTACCAACTTTGGGAGCAATTTGGTGGTTGATAGTTGAACATGTATTATGAAATGAAGTCTTGTACATAGATATGTACATATTGTGTTCTAGTATAGATGTATTATCACAATAAAGGACACGACTTGGGCACGATGACGGTAACTCATGACGAGTGGTTGATGTTACGCTGCAAGACGGTATTTTTAGAAGTGTTTGTGCATGCATCGGAGCATATTAGTAGTTCAGTTAACCCGATGCACTGTAATTTGTGCAGATGTGTAGTAGAGTTCACAGCATAGTGGGGAGATTGATTTTTCTGGACTTCGAATTCAATTTCTACATTTCAGGGTAATATTATTTTGTAAAGGGATGTCTTGAATGTGGAGATATACCTAATTCAGAAGAAATTTGTAGTTCAAAAGGATTTAAACCAGTATTTACTCATGTCAGAGCAATTGAATTGAAATGCTTGAACGTGATGGTTATAAACGTTCAATAAATGAGTCTGCATTTTGTTTGGGTAATTTTGGATCACAAGAAATTTCAAATCTTTCCGACAATCATTCAAATCTAATTTATTTCTGCAGATCCAAATGTAATTGAAAATTTGTTTTATTTTTTATCTAGATCAGGACACTCAGGCTATACATAATTAGTTGTAGTCGATTGTTTCCTATTGAATTGTAGGTACTTTAAAAAGTGTGACAACAGGTCATGAGATTTAAAGTTTCTACATATTCAAAATCAGGATTGATATACTCTTTGTTGATGATTTTAGAGTATCAAGAAACTAAACTAATTGTAGTACAATTTTTTTACTTTTGTAGTTTTGTTAAAAAAACACTTTAGAGGATCACTAGATTTTACCATATAAATTATGCATCTTTTTAAACTTTACTACTATTTACGATTTGTTACATAAGCCGCTAGAAAGTTAGTATCTGTCAATCATGTGATAGTTCGTGACTAATTGAATACAACATATATGATAAAATAAATTGTAGTTACTTAAATAGTTTAGATATTAATCGAAAATAATTTAAAATTGATATAGTAAAATGCAAAAAACATCCAAAGTAAATGAACCCTATGGATAGAAATAATCTATTATTGCACATAGATTTGATAGTCCACAGCCTAAACTACGCAAGTTTAGTACAACATTATTGTTATCTTTTTTATTCTATTTTCTATTTTTTAGATTTGAGTCCCCTCGACAAGTGTTCAAACACAAGATTCTAATTAAACTATTATAAAGTCGAATAGTTAAATTATACGGTTGAGTGGTTACAACGATATGTTTTCTTTTAACAATATAACCAAGGAATAAAACATATAAACAATAAAACAATTTTAGCAACCAGCATGTTTAATTTAACATGAAATATGATATGATTATGATTGAGATGATTTTTTTACCATTTTACATCTCATTTATTTAGCATGGAGTCTGATTCAACTGCTCAGACATAAAATTTCTCCAACTAATAATAACTGTATTTTTAGTTATTTAAACACAAAATTTTTAATTAAATTAATATAGTATCGAATCGTTAAACTACCCACCCCACAACATGATCGTTAGAATTTCTTTTAGGTAGTAGGATTATTGGGTTTTTTCAAAAAAAATATGATCATTAAAAATAAAATATTTTTAGAGGGATAACTGAAATTCACCATATAAATTATGCTTGTTTTTATACTTCACTAGTTGTAGTTTGCTGTATAAGGCGCTAGAAAGTTAGCATCTGTTAATCATATGATAGTTCGTGACTGAACAGAAACATAGCATTTATAAATATGTGCCAACTATGTGATAGCTTGTGGTTGAAGTGAAACATAGCATATATAATAAAATAAATGGTAGTTACTTAAATAGTTTAGATATTAACTATTAAGACACAATAATTAAAATTGATATAGTAAAACACAAAAACATGGTCTATTTAGACATTCAAGTAAATTATGGGGTATTTTTTAAAAAGTACCTAAAAGTTGAAAAATTTTGCTTTAACTCCCCATTTTTAAAAAAATTCCTCTTTGTTTCCTAGATGACAAGCCAAATTTGCTTTAACTCCCCATTTTTTTTGAAGGTTGTATTAAAACTCAAGAATCTCGTACCCGAACCCAGAAATCACGTACTTAAATGCCCAAATGATGTATTTGCCCCCAAATACATCATTTGGGTATTTAAGTACGTGATTTCGGGGTTCGGGTACGAGATTCTTGAGTTTTAATACAACCATGGGGAGTTAAAGCAAATTTGGCCTGTCATCTAGGGAGCAAAGATGAACTTTTTTAAAAATGGGGAGTTAAAGCAAATTTGAGTTCTCATTTAGGGATTTTTCGGGAATTTCCCGGTAAATTAACCCTATGGATAGAAATAAAAGATTATTGCGCATTGATTTGATGGTCCACACCCTAAAAAATAAAAACTAAGCAAGTCTAGTACAACTTTATTATTATCTGTTTTTATTTTATTCTTTAATGAGGTTGATGAAACTACTTAAATTTGAATATTTCTCCATCAATGATAATTTGGTTCTCTGGTGTTCGAACACAAAATTTTAATAAATTAACATAAAATCGAATCACTAAATTACAGTATTACATGGTTATAACAATTATATTTTCTTTTAACAATATATCCAAAAAATAAACCATATAAACAATAAATAATTGGAGCGAACCAACAATTTTAATTTAACAAGAAATATGATATGATTATAGCTCGAATGATTTTTTTCTTATATCTCATTTATTTAACATAAAGTTAAATTGGACTATACAAACATAAAATTCATCCTATTAATAATAATTATATATTTAAATATCTAAATATCGCGGTACAAGCATTAGATTTAGATGGTGCGAAAATCGTACATATGTACCAAACCAAAAAAAAAAAAAAAAAAGAAAGAAAATCATACATATGTAGCAATGTGTATACAGTATATAGAGTCGCAAACTTGGAATTAGAACGCCAACAGAAAAGATAGGGCACGCGTTGGGGCGAAAATGTAAATACGAAAAAGTTGACCGCTAAATTAAAAATAGATAATTAATAAGGTGCCAAAACTGCAAATAAACACCTTTTTAGAAAGAGAAAGGAGAAGAAAATGAAACTTCTCTCCAATTTCTCTCTCTACTCTCTCTCTACAACCACCGTCCCCGGCGGGGATGCTTGCTGCCGCTGAATCTTCTCATCTCCGTCATATTCCGATTCAAATCTAATTGTGTTATCGGCAACGGAAGACTTTTCCGGCGAGCCTGACATCAGTCCGGCCGGAATGGCGCCGCTTTACTGGTAAAGATCCGGTTATCTTCTGATGGCTCGGTTTGGATCCGAATCGATGGCTATTACTTTGGGATAGTTTTTGTGCTTCCAGCTGAAAGGGTAATTGGTTGCAAGTTCGATTATTTTGTTTAATTTCTTCATTAGAAAATTGAATAATAAGGTGGATATATACGCATACAGATAGAATTCTGCTTGTATTTCTGAAAGGTGGAATTTTTATCGGTGAATTGATTTTTTGCCCCCTTTTGCGTCGGTACGAATTGGGAATAATCGATAAAGGGGGGTCTGAATAAAGGTTGTTTTGGTTATGTAGGTTGAATAATGGAGAGTATTTCATGAGTTGATAAATCGATGTGTGTGAGTGATAGATGAAGATATCTGTTGTTTAGGGATGGAAAAAGTAATTCTTGATTGGTGAAGGTGATTGGGAAAACTAGTGCTGGAGTTCTACCAAGAATTGAAACATGTCGGTTCTTTTTATATGTGGTTTTTGATATTTTGGGAATAATCGATTGGTTAGGTTAATTGGTGTCTGGTAAACAAAGTGATACAATGGATTCTGAAGCCCGGAAGTCGAAGAAACCTATGTTTTCTTCGTGTAATGAGAATCTAACAAAAATCGAAGACACAGAAATGGGATCAAGAGGAGAAGCAGATGATGGTCATCTTTTCAGATCAAGTGATTCTTTTCTCCCTGGTTTGCATGATGATGTAGCATTAACCTGTCTTGCTCGGGCCAGTAGATCAGATTACACTTCTCTATCATGCTTAAACACGAGATTCAACAAACTCATCAGAAGCGGATATTTGTACGAATTGAGAAGGCGATTGGGGATAATTGAGCATTGGGTGTACATGGTTTGTGATCCAAGGGGATGGGAGGCGTTTAACCCCTTCAGAAACAAGTGGATGAGATTGCCCAAGATCCCCTGTGATGACTGCTTTAATTGTGCAGATAAAGAATCCCTAGCTGTAGGGAACGAACTGCTTGTTTTTGGACGTGAATTGTCGGGATTAGCCATCTGGAAATATAGCATTACTTTCCACGGTTGGTCCAAATGTGAAGGAATGAACCGACCACGTTGTCTTTTTGCCTCAGCTAGTCTCGGCTCAATTGCTATTTTGGCTGGAGGCACTGACAAAACTGGTAATGTTTTGAAATCTGCTGAAATGTACAATTCTTTAACCGGTAAATGGGAAATGTTGCCAAGCATGCATTCGCCGCGTAAACTGTGCTCGGGTTTTTTCATGGATGAAAAATTCTATGTGATTGGTGGGATGACGGGCCCCACTGATTCGCTAACTTGTGGGGAGGAATTTGATCTGAAATCAAGAACGTGGAGGAAGATTGAAGGTATGTATCCTAATGTAAACAGGGCTGCACAAGCCCCTCCCCTTGTTGCAGTTGTTGAGAATCAATTATATGCTGTTGAATATTTAACTAATATGGTTAAAAAGTATAATAAGGAGAATAACTCTTGGGATGAATTGGGAAGACTTCCGGTTAGGGCCGATTCGGCAAATGGTTGGGGTCTTGCTTTCAAGTCATGCGGCGAGGCTCTTCTTGTTGTTGGGGGGCAGCGGGGGCCGGAAGGGGAAGCTATTGTATTGCATTCTTGGAGTCCTAAATTAGGGTCTATTAGGGATGGGGCTTTGGATTGGCAAGTTCTTGGAGTGAAGGAGCATGCAGGTGTGTTTGTCTACAATTGTGCTGTTATGGGTTGCTGATTGTGATGAAGATGATATTGATTCACTTGGTTTTATCTACTCTGTCTTTTTCTATTGACACAAATTTGTTATTTGTTTGAATTTATACTGTTTTTGTTGCATAAAGTTACTCTTTTTCTTTTTACGAGATTCTGCCTTTAGTGCCTGTATTTTGCTTTTCTTTTTTTGGAATTTTTAGGTTTGTCCCTGTTTTTTTAGATCGTTTTCTGATTCGAAATTAACTGCATAATACGGAGATTTATTGATTCATTTGTGTATTTTTTTTTTTCAATAATATGTAAAGAAGATGAAAGGGTTAGCTTTTCCATATCCAATTGATGTTCACATATGCTGGAGAAATTAACAGGGATATTATGCTGGAATATATGCAATAAGAATTGTTTTAGATGGTCGGGATAATTTTTAACCAAAAAAAAAAAAAAAAAGATGGTAGGGATAATTACACGAGGAAAAAACAGTTTGCCCTTAATTTACAACTTACCACGTGAATTATAAAACGTTTTACGTTGTCCTCTGAACTTATTACCTGTTATTCAGATCGCCTTCTACGTCTAATTTTTGTCGGGAAAAGGGCACGTGAGGGACCTAAGTGTGATATATATCCGTTTTTCGGTTAAAAACCAGAGGATGGAAATGGCCGTGTAAATTATTTCGTCATATATATCCTCTTTTCGGTAAAAAACAAAGGATGGAAATGGCCGTGTAAATTATTTCGTCATATATATCCTCTTTTCGGTAAAAAACAAAGGATGGAAATGGCCGTGTATATTATTTCGTCAAATTCAAATGACAATTTAAAATATTTTATTGTTTAAACGGTAAATAAAGGTTAATTATTTTTTTCCCACGTCTAATTACATAAACTTGTCTTGATGTTTGATGAAGATCTAGATAAGCACCCATTATGAGATATTTTTAAGTTTGCACTCGTTAAGTGGATCAATTTTTATTTGAAAGTTCATTTGGATTTCTTATTATTGGCTGATGGAGTTCAGATGATAAGTTTTAAAACCTCAAGAAAAATTTGTATAATAAGATCAAACTTAGGCATTTCATTTTTTTCCCATCTTCTGGGTGGTAGATGTAATTGTTCCTAGGAGGTTTCATGGGAAAGTGGAATTATTTTTCTTGGTTTTCCATGAAAATTGGAACATTTTCTACTACTTACAAAATTTTAATAATTGTGCAGTCGCACGCCTAAGATTGTGAAATGCGAGACAAATTGGAACATAAATTTTGTAAAAATAATAGAACTTGTTCTAATAATATGATAAATAATGTGATTGACCTCACTCACTCTAAAAAACAAGCTGTTGAGATGAGGGTTGTCAAACCATTATAAATTAAATACCACATTTTTTAAATTTCGATGTGGACCTATTACTAGATCCAAAATTTGGCGAGTCCATTTTCTTGGGTCCAGATCGATCCACTTGAAGAGCACTACATTCCCCGTGCCATAACCCAACACGTGTAACGAAATCGAAACTCCGCACATGCACCAAGCTATAGCGAATAGGAGACAAACAAAATCTCACCTAAGTTAGGTCTAGACCCTAATACAGAGTGCGCAGTAAAATCAAATCAAAGGCGGAAGCAACAGGATTACCAACATACATACATACCAAGAGTAAAGCTAGTCAAGTTATACAAAGCCATGCCCACCCCGGGCCAAATAAATCATACAAGTATTAAAATTCAAATTCGAAATCAAATTCTTACACATACTTATACATAGTACCAATACGGAAAAGTAAAGATGCAAGGTATTCAAAAGACTCGACTACAAGACTCCAACGACTCAAAGAAAACCGCCGCCTAGCTCGAACAAACACCTGCACCTGCAACTCAAGAAACAAGAGGGAAAAAGAAGACAACGAGGAGGGGTCAGTCCTAAAGACTGGTGTGGGGGGCTAACACACTCACACGTACATATACATAAGAGCATAGCATATTCGAAGTCATAAAGCTCATGAACCGGGGCGTGGTTTTTGCAATCTAAAACATTTTATCCCGTGATACTATATATATATATATATATATATAAAAGGTTTAAGGCCGAAGACCAAAATCACCAAATTTTAGTAATTAGAGGTCCACTCCCGTTTCACGAACCGTGTTCATAATCAAAATCACACTAACTCGGCGAGTATGAGTTTCTAACCAAACTCCTTCATATTCTAAATCATATGAAATCAAAATCAAACAAACCTAACTCTTCTCCGGTGATGGAAGGGTTGATCCTACCCTAACAATCTAAACAGGTGAGGGGAGTGCTCAATGCTTCTCCAACCCTCAGGATTGCATCCCCCAACCAAAACTCCTGGTGGGTTCTGGTACATTTTTTCCGACAGATGGAGGTCGTACTTAGGAGTAGACCCGACGACCCGATGCCGTCCCGGGGCTCCTTAGCACAAACCTCCGAGGCCCAGTTCAAAGTTCAAAGTTCAAATTTAGACTTATCTTTTAAACTCATAACTCGCTAGTTCAGAACACACACCAACCCTTTTCTAAACAAACAAACGAAAACATAGCTTATATATATATATATATATATATATATATATATATATATATATAAAAGAGTTTTCAAAAAGTTACATAGCAAACTGGTTAATTCCCACAAAATACATATCAAACACGTATCTATATACATATATATATATATATATATATATAAGTTGCATGCGGGCTTAAATTTCATATATATATATATATATAAGTTGCATGCGGGCTTAAATTTCACATAGGGTTATAGGTCGAAGTAATTAAAAGAAAGAAACCTCACCTTGATGAGCAAACCGGACTAAACAAGCTGAAAGCACACCTACGGAGCGACTCCACACCACGAGCTACTCCTCAAGGACAAATCTAAACACAAGAAACAAGTCTAGACTCGATTATGAACCATATATACGCTCGGCAAATGCATATGATACAATGCACTTCACATACATTCAAACTAAGGCATATCAAAGCACTTAACATATTAACACATAAGTGGCGCGTAAATTAAACACATGACACATCAAATGAATGCATAACACATCATATTATATCATATTTCATGCATATTCAAGTTTAAAGAACATAAACAAAGCAAGGGATACAAGGAAACTACCCACGTTGTATATAAAGGGTTATTCACTTCAAGTCAAGTTTACACTTAGCATATAAAGCCATAAACTTAATAACATAACATATATACATTTATTAACATGTTAGGATCATGATTGTGGTGGGAGAAATCAAATACAATGAAGAACAAAGCAAGAAAAACAAGTAAACAATAAAAAACATCACAAACGAGCAAGGAAACGGCCACGCGAAAGCCCCGCTTTGTAGCCATAAAATGGCTGCAGCAGGGCATGACACGGGCATGTCTCCCTTGTAGCACAAAGGGAGACCCGAGGGTGTCTTGGTACAGACACCCCAAGCCCTGCAAGACACGCCCGTGCCCCACAAAACACTAGGGACCGACACGGGCATGTCCCTGCTGCGTTGCTGTGTCTTCTTCTTCGTTCTAGCTGAAAAACAGGGGAAATCAAGCAAGAAAACAGGTGCAATGAAGCACAACATATAGGCAACATATCCAAGCATCAAACCATGAGATTTCATGCAAAATATCCCACAAAAACCGTCCCAAATCCTCACATGACAACTAGAAAACAAAGGTGTAGATTTTGTGAAGTTTCAAACCCAAAACTCTTCATGTATTCAAGCTTCAACAATGGTGGTTCTTCATATACACAAGGATCACAAAATCAAGGTAAAGAAACAAGTCATGGAAGCACAAATGATCATATATCAAACATCAATTCTTATGAAAATCAAGTAGAGAGCAAGGATTCAAGAATTTACCTCCTAACCTAACTATTCATCACCTTGATCATAGCATCCCCAAATCACAATGAAAATATGCAAATGATAGCTTAAAAGAAGCACAAGGAAGTGTAGAACAAGAATCCGTGCTTACCTCTTGAATCGGAGAAGAAACGAGGAAGATACAAGCTCATAAGTGCAAGGGGCTGAATAGTGCCGAGCCTCTTTCATCTCTTCCCACTTCAGCTGCTTCTCTCTCCTCTTTCTTGGCTGATTTCGAAATGGGGCTAGGTTAGGGAGAAAGTAGGTTTAACTAGGGTTAAGTGGGTTAGTTTGAGGCCATTTGGTTAAGAAATGAGCAAGTTATGACCAAAACCATGAAGGGTGGCATATTCGTGCGAGGCTCTCGTTTCGGGCCAATTTTGGAGGTTCAAAATGGCTTGGAAAAATTCAAGGCTAGGTTTACTAGATCCTTATTTTTGATACGAGTCTAGAAAAGGTTTCGAAATTTGAATCCGAATTCCCGAGATGGAGTTATGCCTTTCGAAACACAAGGCGCGCTAAATTCTCATTAGGCCCTTAAGTCCCAATTCACACAAAACGGTTTAAAACCGTATCAAACGAACACGAAAACATAAAACAAGAAAATAAACAAATTCATAACACATAAAATTCATGCATATCATATAGTCACAAAAATCGGAAACAAATTCCAAATCAAACTGATAAAAAACGTCCAAATATTCAAACATATACTTAACAAATATTTCAAAGATTAATTCATATATTCAAGAATATCATATAAACAATATAATAAACATATAAGTGCATAAATAAATAATATAATTGCGTATGTAGCACTCTCGTAACGATGTACCTGTACGGCCGGACGAGCTTGGTGTTACAAACTCTCCCCCTTCAAAAGGACCTGTCCTCTGGTCCAAAAGCAGGGTCTTGATCAACTATGGGGACGAAACTCAACTCCACGCTTCCACTGCACCACTCTGATTCGGTTCTCCAAGTGGCTTCTCAGATTTTCAAATCCCGCCACAAGTCTCGGTGGAAGTCTTGGACTCTAGTCTCTGCCGAACCCACAACCCTACTCGGTTGCTTGCGAACGTCGAAACTCTGAAACCAAGAACGGTAGACACCTCGGGATACTACTTCCTATTTATTCTTCCAAGAATCTCATGGGTCTAAGTAGCACGAGTTAAACTTCCCGACTTGCCAAATCCTAGCTAATCCCCTTCGTAAGAGATGCTTTAAAGAATTCTCGATCTCCCACTTCAACCCTAGGGTCTTCTCTTCCAAACCACGAAACTCTTGGAATCTCTTCGAACATCTAAGCCATGAGAAAATGGATTAACTCGTTAAAATGAGCAACCACTCGGTCTTCAACCAATGGCACGTTAGGCATTGCTACACAAAGTCTACAACATCTCTTCTTATACCAATGCACCATTACTAGTTCTTCAAGTTCTTGAACAACCTCGAACCCAGAGTGGGATAAGTCTCGTGACCTTGCACTTCTTGAGGCATGGCTCCAACTCTCCTGTTAGCCACACACAACCAAAGCCTTCCTTAATGCCTCGGTATAACGGAGTAGTTTCGAGTACCCTCGGATAAGCAAAAGCCGGTGCCGAAGGCAAATCTCTTCAAACGCCTCTTCCACTCAAACCATGCCTCTTTCTCGTCATAGATGTCAATGGGTTGGCAATCTTAAAGAAGATGCGCCTAGTGTACCCCAATGATATAAGAGACTTCTCACCTTGAGGCAATTCTTGGTTTTTCTACCCGAACACGTAGTCAATTATACCCTTGTTGAGACCAAACCCGTCGTAGACCATGAAACTCTGAGGAACATGAATAACTCTTCAAAGCAAGCAAAGAGTATTAATCTTCCACAGTTAACCTGTGTAGCTCACGGTAGTTCATACTCATCTTAAAATCCCGTCTCTTTTTAGATAGGACTAGAGTACTCCACGAAGAAGTACTCGAACGGATGAAACCACTTTCTAAGAGCTCATCGAACTACACCTTCAACTCCAACAACTAAGCTAGAGCCATCCGGTAGGGAGTCTTCAACCAAGGTTCAATTCCAGGATAAAGATCAACGACAAACTCAATATCCCTATTCAAGTGGTAAATAATACCAACCTTCAAGGAAACATCAAGAAAGTCTTATAACAATCTTTGTCTCTTTAAGATTGACTTGATCCTCCGGTTAACCCAAAGGTAAGTCACGTAGCTTGTCGCATCATCCCGGAATATCCAACCGCTTTCTCAAGGGATATAGACGGGCTAGCATTCAATCTATTACCCAAAAATATCATTGAGCCCTGAACGGACCTCCTAAAAGCAACCACCAACTCAACACGGTGCTCGAACAACCAAATCACGCCTAAGGTAGCTCCGTATCTCACAAGGCGCCTTCAAACAAGTCCACCGGGCAAACTCGACCCTCACAACTCACCAACGACTCTCGATGACTCAACCTTACCTAACTCTCTCCAAGAAGAGAGTTCACACAAAAGGAACAACAACACCACAACAAGCAACACTAGAAGAAACGAAAGAAAGAAGTAACAAGTAGGTGGGTTTCCCCGAGATTAAATTATGGATGAATGTGGTGCTATGAATGCATTTGTGTACCTTTCACCGTGGCGGTAATATCGAACTCGGTGTTAACTTCTTTGCCTTCTAATGTATCATCTTGAACTTGAATCGGGATTTTGAAGTTACGGTGTTTCGAAGGCTTCAGATTCAGGTTCTTCGGTCAAACTCTCACCATGTGCCCCAACTCTTCACACTTGAAGCATCCTCTAATTTTCTTCTTATCAACCTCTTCCATAGGATTCGAACCTTGGTAATAGGAGCATTGAATCGAGTCCGGTGGTGGAGACATCTAATCCATCTTTGGAAATCGAATCTTCTTTTTCTTTGTGATATTGTTGATAACTTAAAATTCTTGAAGATTTCCTTGTAATATAGATCTCTTGCTTGCACTCGAACTCGAACCGGGCTCTTGTCCCACATAAGAAGCGTGAGAGCGCACCCATCTCTACTTGAACAACCTCTCTTATCTTCTCGAATCATGTATGTACCTTTGAATCTTGAAGAATTGGTTGAATATCATCTCTACGCCCTTGTAAATAACTTCGAACTTTAGAGTAATCTTCATCGGTAACCAATCTCGCAAATTCCAACATAAAATAATCCATCTTCTTCAATCCTTATCCTAGACTTAAGAATTCTCGAAGTCTCTTACCATTGAACTTGGAGGGGTGTACATGTAATTGAACTCTCGAATGAAATTCTTCCCCAAACTCTTCAAATTTGAATCTCAATTTCTTGAATCACTTCAAAGCTCGACCTTGCATTTGAATGGGAAGAATACTTTACCTTTTCTTGTGATATCCCCAAACATATCTTCCAAAACCACAATATCTTGAACAACCATTCCTCGAACTTGATATCATCATCATCAAATAACTCCGGAGGACCAAAATTCTCTAAACTTCTTGTAGACCGGAGGAACTTGTTTTCCTTATCCTTTTCCCAGTGATTCTTGTTGAAGTTGAGATGCCATCCAGAAGTAAAAACACAATTCCAAGGAAAATATTGATGCATGTGGGGTTTAGTGCATGTTCATGTGTACAATTAACACAATAATAACAAATAAGTCACATAAATGATGATAGTGAATGCAAACAAACATGTAATCCAAAGCCGAACGACCTAAACAAACCCGACACAACACTGAGCTTCAATTTTGCAACCAAAAGCTCTGATACCACTTTAGGATGTAGCACCCCGATCGAAGATCACTACATTCCCCGTGCCATAATCAGATACGTGTAACGAAATGGAAACTCCGCACACGCACCAAGCTATAGCGAGCGGGAGACAAACAAAATCTTATTTAAGCTTAGCGGTCTAGACCCTAATACAGAGTGCACAGTAAAATCAAATCAAAGGCGGAAGCAAAAGGATCACCAACATACATGTATACATACATACATACGAAGAGTAAAGCTAATCAAGTTATACATGCCATGCCCACCCCGGGCCAAATAAATCATACAAGTTTTAAAATTCAAATTCGAAATCATATTCTTCTACATAGTACCAATACGGAAAAGTAAAGATGAAAGGTATGCAAAAGACTCGACTACATGACTCCAACAACTCAAAAAAAACCACCACCTAGCTCAAACAAACACCTGCACCTGCAACTCAAGAAATAAGAGGAAAAAAGAAGGCAACGAGGAGGGGTCAGTCCTAAAGACTGGTGAGGGGGCTAACACACTCACACATACATATACATAAGAGCATAACATATTTGAAGTCATAAAGCTCATGAACCGGGGTGTGGTTTTTGCAATCTAAAATATTTTATCCCGTGATACTATATATATATATATATAAAGGTTTAAGGCCGAAGGCCAAAATCACCAAATTTTAGTAATTAGAAGTCCACTCCCGTTTCACGAAACGTGTTCATAATTAAAATCACACTAACTCGGCGAGTACGAGTTTCTAACCAACCTTCCTCATATTCTAAATCATATGAAATCAAAATCAGACAAACCTACCTCTTCTCTGGCGATGGAAGGGTTGATCCTACCCTAACAATCTAAACAAGAGAGGGGAGTGCTCAATGATTTTCCAACCCTCAGGACTGCATCCCCCAACCAAACCTCCTGGTGGGTTCCGGTACATCCTTTCGGACAGATGGAGGCCGTACTTAGGAGTAAACCCGATGGCCCGACACCATCCCGAGGCTCCTTAGCACAAACCTCCGGGGCCTAGTTCAAAGTTTAGAGTTTGGAGTTAAAATTTAGACTTATCTTTCAAAGTCATAAATCGCTAGTTCAGAACGCACACCAACCCTTTTCTAAACAAACAAACGAAAACATAACTTATATATATGTATAAAAGAGTTTTCAAAAAGTTTAATGGCAAACGGGGCCAATTCCCACAAAATATACATATCAAACACGTATCTATATATATATATATACATAATATAAGTCGCATGCGGGCTTAAAATTTACATAGGGTTGTAGGTCGAAGTAACTAAAAGAAAGAAACCTTACCTTGACGAGCAAACCGGACTAAACAAGCTGAAAGCACACCTACAAAGCGACTCCACGGCACGAGCTACTCCACAAGGACAAATCTAAACACCAGAAACAAGTCTAGACTCAATTATGAACCATATATACGCTCAACAAATGTATATGGACGCATATGATACAATGCACTTCACATACGTTCAAGCTAAAGCATATCAAAGCACTTAACATATTAACACGTAAGTGGCGCGTAAATTAAACACATGACACATCAAATGAACACATAATACATCATATTATATCATATTTCATGCATATTCAAGTTTAAAGAACATAAACAAAGCAAGGGATACAAGGAAACTACCCACGTTGTATATAAACGGTTATTCACTTCAAGTCAAGTTTAGACTTAGCATATAAATCCATAAACTTAAAATAAATAACGAAACATAACATTTATACATTTATTAACATGTTAGGATCATGATTGTGGTGGGAGAAATCAAATACAATCAAGAACAAAGTAAGAAAAACAAGTAAACAACAAAAAACATCACAAACGAGCAAGGAAACGGCCACGCGAAAGCCCCACTTTGCAACCAGAAAATGGCTGCATCAGGGCATGACACGGGCGTATCTCCCTTGTAGCACAAAGGGAGACCCGAGGGTGTCTCGGTACAGACACCCCAAGCCCTGCAAGACACGCCCATGTCCCACAAAAACACTAGGGACCAACAAGGGCGTGTCCCTGTTGCGCTGCTGCGTCTTCTTCTTTGTTCTAGCTGCAAAACAGGGGAAATCAAGCAAGAAAACAGAGGCAAAAAAGCACAACACGCAGACAACATATCCAAGCATCAAACCATGAGATTTCATGTAAAATCTCCCAATAAAACCGTCCCAAATCCTTACATGACTGCAAGAAAACAAAGGTGCAGATTTTTTGAAGTTTCAAACCCAAAACACTTCATGTATTCAAGCTTCAACAATGGTGGTTCTTCAGATATACAAGGAGCACGAAATCAAGGCAAATAAACAAGTCATGGAAGCTCAAATGATCATATATCAAGCATCAATTCTCATGAAAATCAAGTAGAGAGCAAGGATTCAAGAATTTAACTCCTAACCTCACTATTCATCACCTTGATCATAGCATGCTCAAATCACAATGAAAATATGTAAATGATAGCTTAAAAGAAGCACAAGGAAATGGAGAACAAGAATCCCTGATTACCTCTTGAATCGGAGAAGAAACGAGGAAGAAACGAGCTCATAAGTGCAAGGGGTGAATAGTGGCGAGCCTCTTTCATCTCTCCCCACTTCAGCTGCTTCTCTCTCCTCTTTGTTGGTTGAATTCGAAATGGGGATGGGGTAGGGAGAAATTAGGTTTAACTAGGGTTAAGTGGGTCTAAGTTTGAGGTCATTTGGTTAAGAAATGAGCAAGTTATAGCCAAAACCGTGAAGGGTGGCAGATTCGTGTGGGACTCTCATTTCGGACCAATTTCGGAGGTCCAAACGGGCTTAGAAAAATACAAGGCTAGGTTTATTAGATCTGTATTTTCGATATGAGTCTAGAAAAGGTTTCAGTATTTAAATCCGGATTCCCGAGCTCGAGTTATGCCTTCCGAAACACAAGGTGCACTAAATTCTTATTAGGCCCTTAAGTCCCAATTCACACAAAACGGATTAAAACAATATCAAACGAACACGAAAACATACAAAGAGAAAATAAACAAATTCATAACACATACAATTCATGCACATCACGTAATCACAAAAATCGAAAACAAATTCCGATTCAAACAGATTGAAAATGGGTTTAAAAAGGCAAAAACGTCCAAATATTCAAACATATACTTAACAAATATTTCAAAGATTAATTCATATATTCAAGAATATCACATAAACAATATAATAAACATATAAGTGCATAAATAAATAATTGAAATGCACATGTAGAGTTCTCATAACGACGTACCTGTACGGCCAGACGAGCGGGGTGTTACATGTACTATCCTTGCTTACAGAAAATTTTTAGATCTCAAAATAATTTTTATGGTATATGATGGGGTTCTACCCATCTAGTCCAAGATTCAGCCCAACACGAGAATAAGGCCAAAGCCCAAGTCAATAGCAGGAAACGAACATAAGAGTTCACTAGAGAACTAGCAAACAGAAGAGAACAGATGAACAGAAGAGTTTGTTAGGAGAACATGCGAACAGATAAGTTCGTTAGGAGCAATATGACCGAACGGATCAACTTGCGGATGTAGCGAACTGATGGAGGACTGTAGAGTACAAGACAATCTAGAGGACTTTCATCCAATTAAAAACTAAGTCAGATATAGAAGAATCTGGTAAGATCATAACAAATCGGATATAAGAGAAGTAACGTGAATGATTAAAAACCTAAGTCTCAAGATAATATAAATATGACCCTTGAGATGTGACGATCTAAGCTTTTGGTCTAATCTCTCTCGATTAGCCTCTGCAAAACCCTGACTTACTACGGTAAGGTCTTGAGGAAAGAGGGGGTTAATCTTAGGGTGTTCTGAGCCGAACGCAATATTGGCGCCGTCTGCCGGAATCGACACAAAAAGGCTAAGACCAGCGCTATTCATCCTTTCATTAGTGCTATGGCTCTACTAGTGAGGAAGGATGCGGTGTGTCAACAAAAAATTGTGAACGAAAGCAAAAAAAAAAAATAAAAATAAAATCTAGATCGAAGGAGTTGTAGATCTGATATTGGCAAAAAGATCGAAGGAGTTGTAGATCTCATATTGGCAAATAGATTGAAGGAGTTACAGAGATCCGATTCGAAATTGATGAACAAATGAGAAGATAAGTTTATTGCTAGGACCATGTTTTTTTGTTGAAGATGTCGAGAGAATTTCTTTGATTAAGATTTAGTTAAAATGTATTTTGGTCCAATTATGAAATTGCTTGTTGACAAACTTGTTTACCTTCTTAGCATGTAGATACCTATTACACTATGCATTGTTAGATTTTAAGATTGATTGATGACTTCGTTTATCCTCATAATTGATGCAATATTCCTAAGAATTTAATGAGATAAACGGAGAGAAGAGCTAATCGGTTTTACCATATCTTAGAATGTCAAAAAATTTAGTCTGTCATTCAGATCTAAACTTTTACCTTTTTGAGTTCAGTTGTTCGATATTGATAAATAAAGTACTTGGAATTTACTCGTTTTAGGATGTATCATTGGCAGTGAAACAACGACAAAGTGGAATTGTGTAATTGGAACCAACGAAATAACGAAGTTGCAAACAACTGAACTGTAGAATATAGAATAATGAATTATCGGAACCGCGAAGAATAAAGTAGTGGAGCGAACAAAACAAAGGAGCTCGACGTAGCGGAGCTCAGAATAAGAAAAATATCATGCTCCTAGCAGCGAATAAAGTAGTTCAGAGTGGTGACAAAGGAGACCTCTGAGCAACGAATAGAATAGCGAGCTCGATGCAGTGGAGCTCAGAGCTAAAAAAGACCGAGCTCTAAGCAGCATATAAACTTGCTTAGAGCAGTGAAAAGGTACTATTCTAAGCAGTGAATAGAATAGAGGCGCTCGAGCTAGTGTAGCTCAGAGCAAGAAAAAGATCGAACTCCAAGCGATAAACAAAGTAGCTCAGAGTGGTGAAAAGGTAGACCTCTGAGCAGCGAACAAAATAAAGGAGCTCGGATCTAGAAAAAGATCGAGCTCCAAACAGTGAAAAAATTAGCTTAGAGCAGTGAAAGGGTACAACTCTAACCAGCAAACATAACATAGTAGCTCGACGTAGCGGAGCTTGGAGTAAGAAAAAAACCGCGCTCCAAGTAGCTAACAAAGTAGCTTAGAGCAGTGAAAAGGTATAGCTCTAAGCAGCAAACAAAACAGAGGAGCTTGACGTAGCTCGAAGCAAGAAAAAGACCAAGCTCCAAGTAGCGAACAAATGATCTTATATTAGAAAAAAGGTTGAGCACGGAGCAATGAAGCTCGACAGAGAGAAGCTCAGAACTAGAAAAAGACCGAGCTCCAAGCAGCAAACAAAGTAGCTTAAAGTAGTGAAAAAGTAAGCGAACAGAACAAAGTAACTCGACGTTGCAGAGCTCGGAGTAGGGAAAAGGCCGAGCTCCAAGCAATGAACAGAGTAGCTTAGAGTAGTGAAAAGGTACAACTCTAAGTAGCGAACAAAACAGAGGAGCTCAATGTTACGGGGCTCGAAGCAAGAAAATGACAGAGAAAGAACGAAGTAGAGCACGAAACAATAAAGCTCGATAAAGAGGAGCTCGGAGCAGGAAAAAGATAAAGCTCCAATCGGAGAACAGAGTAGCTCAGAGCAACAAAAAGGTAGACCTCTAAGTAATGAACAGAATAAAGGAACTCAATGTAGTGGATCTCAGAGTAGGAAATAGACCGAGCTCCAAGTAGCGAATAGAAGAGCCGGAGCAGCAAAAAGGTAGAGCTCCAATGTATAGAAGAGCTCAGGGCAGCAAAAAGACAGAGCTTCGGGTAACGAATAGAAGAGCTTTGAGCAGCAAAGTAACGAATTTCGGAGTTGCAAAGAAATGAAGTAAATGCAGCTCCGAGTAGAAAATAGAGAATCTCAGAGCCTCGATTTAGTAGAGCTCAAAACAACAAAGCAATGAAAATCTGACTTTGCTGCTTTGAGCTGCGAAAGAGGTGAAGAAATGACTTCGGCGAACTAAACAACAAAATTCAAAGTAGCAAACAAGCGTAGCAGAGAATTAAAGCTCCCGCGAAATAACTGAGCTCGAGATGTCCAAGCTCGGAGCAACAAAACAATGAGACAATTACTATTTGATCTGTTGCTCCGAGCAGTGACATAGAAAAATTAAACTAAGAAAATAAATGAGCAAACTAGGAGTAGCACAATGATGCAAATGGAGACAACGAGCTCATAACAAGAAGATTCGAATTTCCAGAAAACTATATAATATACAGAGATGTGACCTGAGATCGACGAACATGCGATGAGGATAAGTTTTCCACTTTAATCATAATCTTTTGATTGTCTAAAGGTAATTCTTCCCTAAGATTTATTTGAATATACGTTGATTACCAAAAGATTTGATTAGATTGAAAGTATGAAAACTCAAATTTTTTTAGCTTCATATGCTTTGCTAAGTGCGTTTTATATGTCAGCATTTTTGAGGTCACACCTTTGTGAAAACAATGAAATCGAAGATTATGCAAACCCAAACTGAGAGGAGTAGGATTATAGATTTCACATCGGATTAGAAGTGTACTATAGAGAAACGAAGTTTCGAAGCTTACAGAGGTAGTGCAATGAATTGATATATTCTAACCTAGAGGATGTGATGTATGCTAGGAACATCGAATTAAAATCAGAGTTTGGAGTGAGGAAGCAGCGGAGATCGCGACAACGGGGCAACGAACTGAGGTATTCTAGACTTGGATATGTGATGAGAAGCTCAGATCGGAGCAACGAACAACAAAGCTTGAAGTTGATGAGAATGACGCTAAGTGAACTAAAGAAACTTCCCCGAACCTGGAATGCTCAACACTGAAAAAAAAAATCTATGCTTTGACTGATACGATTACACTCATTTTCTCTCAAATCATTATTTCGATTGATGTTTTGATAATTGATATACATGTATAATTAATGAGATATTAGAAATCCTATTTGAAATATCGAATAATGCGAACACACTTGAGGATACATTTGATGAAAATTATTGTGCTTCGGATCCCAATAGGAGGGCAAACACTTACTCTGGATAACAATTGCGAGGGCAAGTAATACTCCAGATCCCAATCGCTAGGGCAAGTATGTGCTTCGGATCCCTACATGTGAGAGTAAGTAAGTGCTTCAGATCCTGATTACGTAGAGCAAGCATTGAGAAAATAATCGGATACAAATTGATATATGAGTTGATAAATCATATTTGCATGGCTAGATATAAGAAATCTTGCATAAAGTAGATGATCTTGTTTGTGCAATTGGATATTTGAATAATATTTGGTCTTTCTATGTAAACCAGATATCTAACATCTCGCATGATACATTTGATAGTTGTATTCATATACTTGGTTATCAAAAATTGTGCTTGAATCATTTGTGAACAAACGGTCTCCTGATTGTGGACACATGTAGAGGCAATGATAAAAATGAACTAAGAACTTACGAACATAGAGATAACTCTTTTGCAAGGAAGAGAGAAGTTTGAAATACAAAATGAGCTCGTGATATGTTGAACTACAAACTAAGATCAACAAAAATGGGCCAGTGAATGGTGTCATGGTCTGCCCGCGTTTCACATACCTCGACAAGGTCATGGACAGGATGAATAATAAAAAAACAAAACTGAAAATAGCTCACGAATGCACAACCTGTGAGTCTTATCCTAACTCCTAAGTCTCGATGAAATGTCGTTGGGCCTAAGGCTCAGTCCACGCGGTGCAGCGAGCTAAGGACTCAACTCGCCAATATGCACCCACAAGCGAATAATGTTGCAGCAAGTCATTATCTCACCATGAATGAAGTGCTATATTGGAAACATAGATCTTGCACAGATGCTACTCGCATTGCTCACAAGACGATGGAGTTGAACCTGTTCACGTACTTATCCGCTGGCGAACACTCGCGAATAGCCAGCTCGCGCCTACACAACTGCCCTCCATATGAAATTCTGTGCGGTGATTTAATTTTAAAACCCCATCTTCTCAGCCTCCGTACCTCGAGCGAGCAGTCAGCTCACCAGTAATCAAGTGTATTCCCTTTTAGCAGCTATTTCTTCAATATCTACATTGTTTGTTTTCATTCAATGTTAATCAAACTTCAATATCTTGTGCAGGTACATGCTCAATGTCATGTTGTTGTGATACAAGATAATCATTTTTACTAATAGAATGTTCTTGAATGATCACTGCCTCATCAACGTCATCTTCCTCAGGCAATATCTCATTGGTAACTTCATTGTCATGCTCATCAAACACCTTTGTATGCATACTATCCATAATATCTGTAGCACCCGGAACGCTAGGCGCCACATCCCCCGCACTATAGCCTCAATCCACATATGAAACGGGCAATTCATACATGAACCGAAACTATAGCGAACGGGACACAATAAAACTCAAAAACTAGGCGGGTACCCTCAATTAATACCACTAAACAATTGTATCAATAAAAGCGGAAGCAATAACATTCAATACTTATAGGTACCATATATACATATTTATTAATAGATACCAACATTTCATACAATACAATATCACATCCAACATTAGGTAAAACATAATACAAAATATAAGAAGTATCAATACATGAGCTAAAATATGAAGGTGAAGTGCTAGACCCGAATAAAAGACAGGCTAGACTCTAATTCCCGCCTAGCATGAACCTGCAAAAGCTGAAAGGTTGAGATGTCAGTCCAACACGGACTGAGCGAGGGGTATAAATAAATATTTGCGCACATACATACAAGTTATAATCTCGGGTAATAATTTTGGAAAATAACAACACGAATTAGAAAAGAAGAGATAATATCACCCGAGGTTACAACTAATCCATTTTATCAATTCAATCAATTCAATACAATCAATTTGTGGCCCGACGAGTGAGGGAAAATCTCCAACCTTTCACCGACTGTGTATAATACTTAAATTTATTAGTGGATTAGGTGATCACACAAACAATTCCGTGCACAATTAGCAATTTCATTCAATAAATCCTTCTTCCTCCGGGTGATGGCGGGCTTGCAAGACCCAGCCATCCAATCATGGTGTACGTCGGGAACATGACTCCCACGTACGGGATTTCTTCCTCCACCAAACCTCCTGGTGGATTCAGAGGTGATCCCACAATGGTGAGGATAGTGCAAGAGTTACCCATCAACCCTTGCTTTCCCGGTTGGCTCAATACACTACCCTCGGGCCCAACGTGAACAATAGTTACTCGCCAAAATAATCAATTCGTCAATCAATCAATCACTCCATTTTCATGAAATCATTAGGTTCGAAAACTATAGATATATAGATATGTTTTGGCCAAAAATCACGTAAGGGTTGTAAGGGTTCCATAACTAGAAATTAAAACCTCACCTTCACCAACCAACAAAAGTGGAAAGAAACTCTAAAGAGAGGGCTCCTCGACTCCGGGACCGTGATCTGTGTAACAAGGACAAGTGCATGTGAGACTCGACTCATATGAACCATTTAAGACGAACGACAAAATCATGTGATGTCAATCATGTGTTTACAATCAATAATTATTATGAATGTGCCCAAATTCCCAAATAAAGTATCAAGAAGTGTCAAATAGGAGCATAATTATCAATTAAGTAAGCATAAAAGTCATATAAGTCACATATGGGAGCCAAGAAAGTGAAAGGAACGCAATAACAAGGGTTTTGGTGAAGTTTTTGCAAAAATCGGCAATTTTTGAAAATGACCAAGCTGTGGAAAAGGGGAAATATCTAAAGTTCTAGAGATTGGAATTGGGTTTTGTTTATTGGGAATGAAACTAGACAAGTATACCTTTAAAATGGTATATGGATCGTTTTCTAGTTCAAAGCGAGGAGAAAATGGCGTAGGCTTGAAGTTGGGTGAATGCAGTTTGTCGGTAAAGCAGCGACACCAAAAAGAATTGATTATATCTCACAAACTAGGAAAATATTGAGATGATTCCAATTGAAGATTTTTCTAGACTTCAAGAGATTTCCAACAAATCAAAAATCAGGTCATTTGGAGTTCGGATGAGGGAGTACCCGGCCGGGTAAAATTCAAGGGAAAATTTCCCCGACCGGGTAAAGCTGTCCAGAAGCTTTACGGGAAAAAGTACCCGCCCGGGTACTTTGTATGCACAAAAAATACCCGCCCGGGTACTGTTCCAGAGCTGGAAAAAGGGGCAGAATAGGGGTAGCCTCGGGAAGAAAGAAAAGGAATGAAAACCTAATGCAAACTCAACCAAAATGCTCCAAAACAAACATATAACATGTATATAACTTAAAGACATCATTTAGGTAGCATATAAACCATGAAACATGCATCAATCATCAAGAATTCATCATTCAAAACCCCATATACACATGCTTCCAACTTCCATATACTTCAAGGTATTCATGCACACTTCCATTCTAATTATCCTAATCATGCTCCTAGCTCAAATATTGCAAGAATCCATCATATAACTCATGAACCCTACTCATTCACCAATTAAAAGATTCATCCAATTCCATGTTTACCTTGAATTCAAGCAAGAAATGAGATGAAGTGAAGAGATAATGATGATGATGCTTCTAGCTTCAAGATCCTTCAAGAATTTAGCTTGAAAATGAGATAAAATTTCCTCCTTCTCCTTGGTGTTTTAATCGGTATATGGTGTGTGTGTGTGTGTGTGAAGAAATTGGATGAAATATAATGATCAAGTGTATGAGAGGAATGTATACATACAATGTAATATAAAGCTAATTAATCTAAAGTCTTCCAAGAATTAGATGAATCACCACATTTTGCAAACAAGTCCCTCTCTCATTTGAATTAATTCAATTAAGTTCTATCCCTACACAAAAAGACCACTTAGCTCCAAGTCATGAAATATAATTAAATCCAAGAATTTACATAAAAAAAAATCTATCAAGGACATTCAATTCAATTAAATCACTTAGTTCATATAATTCATATAAATGACGATTCATGTAAATGCATAGAAATGTCATGCAGATAATATAACGAAAGGGCAATTAATTGAATGAAATACTTAAATTTAAACCTCCCAACTCCCGAAGACCCGCTCGTGGCGTGCTTACCTGAACTTCCGGAATTTGGGGCATTACAACTCTCCCCCCCTTAGAAGAATCTGGTCCCCAGATTCACTGATCGGAAATAAACAATTCTGGATGGAACCTTTTCATCTTCTCTTCCGGTTCCCAAGTCATTTCTTCAGATTTATCACTTCTCCATAAAACCTTGACCATAGGAATCTGCCGATTTCTCAACTCTTGATACTTCCTGTCTAAAACTTTAATCGGTTGTTGAATAAAGGGTAGATTTCGCTCCAACTCAACCTCTTCAATGGGGAGAATTTTGGTTTCATCCGGATAATATTTCCTTAGCTGCAATACATGAAAAACATTGTGAATCCCAGTAAGATTAGGAGGTAGGTCCAATCTATAAGCCACTTCTCCAATTTTCTCAAGAATCTCGAACGGACCCAAATAACGAGGATTAAGCTTTCCTCCTTTTCCAATACGAGAAAATCCCTTTCTTGGAGATACTTTCAAGAAAACTCGATCTCCAACTTCAAACTGAAGATCCCTCCGACGAATATCGGCGTAGCTTTTCTGCCTATCTTGGGTAGCCTTCATTCGTTGTTGTATGAGCTGAACTTTTTCAATCATGGCTTCCAAGACTTTAGAAGGTCTTTCAAGTTTTTCTCCTTTCTTCACCCCTTCTTGTTTCGTCCATTTCCACTCCTCTAGATCAAAGAATAACGGAGACCGACATTTTCGACCATAAAGTAATTCATACGGGGCCATGCCGATGGAAGATTGATAGCTATTGTTATACGCAAATTCAATCAATGGAAGTTGGTCACACCACGAATTTTGAAAATCCATGGCACATGATCGGAGCAAATCTTCCAAATATCGTATCACCCTTTCAGATTGGCCATCGGTTTGAAGATGAAAACCCGTGCTAAACTGAAGCTTCGTTCCCAAAATATCTTATAATTCTCGTCACAACTTAGAAGTAAAACGGGGATCTCTATCCGAAACAATACTCACTGGAATCCCATGGAGGCGAACAATCTCTCTATTATAAATCTCGGCCAACTTTCTAATCTTGAAAGACATTCGGACCGGTAAGAAATGAGTAGATTTCGTTAACCGATCAACAATTACCCAAATACCGTCGTAGCCACCTTTCACTCTAGGTAATCTGGATATAAAATCCATTGTCACCTGTTCCCACTTCCACTCGGGGATAGGCAACGGCTGTGAGAGACCTCCCGGCTTTTGATGTTCAGCCTTTACTTTCTGACACGTTAAACAACACCTCACAAACTCGGCCACGTCTTTCTTTAATCCACGCCACCAATAAAATTGCTTCAAATCCTTATACATTTTGTTTCCTCCTAGGTGTACAAAATACGCCGATCTATGAGCTTCTTCAAGTAACACCTTTTTCAACTCATCGAGTACCACCATTCGGTTCTTGAAGTGAAGAAAACCAGCTTCATCAAACCCAAATAGACTTTCTGGATCCTCTCTTGCTTTAGCAACTAGCTTTTGCACTTCCGGATCCTTTCCTTGAGCCTCAAACAATCTAGATTTCAATTCCGGTTGAATCGAGATATTAAATACCCGGGCTTTTATCACAATAGGCTCGATCTTACCACTTCCTCCCAACTCCAAATTCGAAGCACCAACTTTTCGGCTTAATGCATCGGCAACTACATTAGCTTTCCCGGGATGATACTTGATCACACAATCATAATCTTCTAACCGTTCCATCCATCTCCGTTGCCTCAAATTAAGATCTTTCTGTGTAAATAAATATTGGAGACTCTTATGATCCGTGAAAATCTCAAAGGTAACTCCATACAAATAATGTCTCCATTTTCCAAGTGCGAATATCACCGCTGCGAGTTCAAGATCATGCGTTGGATAATTCTTCTCATAATCCTTCAACTTCCGGGAAGAATAAGCAATAACTTTGCCATTTTGAGTCAAAACACACCCCAAACCTTCTCTAGATGCATCCGTATAAACTGCATATCCTTCTAAACCCTCTGGAAGACTTAGAACCGGGGCTGAAACGAATTTATCTTTCAAAACATTGAAACTCCTTTCACAACTTTCATTCAATTCATACTTAACATCTTTCTTTGTTAACCGAGTCAAAGGAGCGGCAATTTTAGAAAAATCTTGCACAAACCTCCTATAATAACCCGCCAATCCCAAGAAGCTTTTAATCTCGGAGGCATTCTTTGGTCTCTCCCACTTCATTACCGCCTCAATTTTGGAAGGATCAACTTCTAATCCATTCCCCGAAATAATATGGTCCAAGAAAGAAACTCGGTCAATCCAAAACTCGCATTTACTAAATTTTGCAAACAATTGGTGTTCCTTCGAAGTTTTCAATACGAGTTCAAGGTGTCTTGCATGTTCCTCAACCGACTTGGAGAAAACCAAAATATCATCGATAAAGATCACAACAAACTTATTAAGAAAAGGCCGGAAAATTCTATGCATTATATCCATGAAAGCGGCGGGAGCATTTGTCAAACCAAAAGGCATAACCACGAATTCATAATGCCCATGTCTCGTATTGAAGCCTGTCTTTGGATTATCCTCAGCTCGGATCCGTAATTGATAATACCCTTGTCTTAAATCAAGCTTCGAATAAACTTTTGATCCTTGGAGTATATCAAATAACTCCTCGATGTGTGGAAGAGGATATTTATTCTTAATTGTCATCCGATTCAATTCCCGATAATCAATACACATCCTCAAGGTACCATTTTTCTTCTTCACAAATAATACCGGCGCTCCCCACGGCGATGAACTCGGTCTAATATATCCGACTTCCAAGAGACCCTCAAGTTGCACCTTTAACTCCTTCAACTCTGCCGGAGCCATCCGATATGGAGTTTTAGAATACGGCTCAGCATTCGGATACAAGTCAATCACAAATTCTATCACCCTTTCCGGCGGCAATGAATCTAAATTTTCCGAAAACACTTCGGGAAACTCCTTAACCACTTCTGTCTCTTTTAACTTCATCTGATCCTTGGATTGATTAAGAATGTAAGCTATGAATCCCGTAGCCCTATCACAAACCAATTTCCGAGCTTCCGAGAAAGATAATAAATACACGGTTTTAGAACTTCGACCCGTTATAATTTTTGAACCCAACTGGACTCTCTTAGCCCGGCAATCAACAGTAGCACAGTGCTTGTAAAGACAATCCATACCCAAGATAGATCCATACCGAGACATAGATAATTCAATGAAATCCGTGGAAAAGACCCGACCCTCAATACTCACCGGCACCTCTCTAAAAACCCGGTTAGTTTTTACACTACCACCAAAAGGAGTACTCACAACATAATAAGCAGAGGAAAGAGTAACACATAGAGGCAATTCCATAGAAATATCACAAGAGATAAAAGAATGGGTAGCCCCCGGATCAAACAAAGTATGTATGTTCGTGCTATGAATGCAAATGGTACCTTCAACAACGGCAGCGGGGTCCACATCGGCATCCACTTCCTCGCCCTCCAAGGCATAAGCACGGGCTCTAACAAGCGGCCTCTGACCCCCAGGCGGTGGATCCCGTTTATCTGGACAGGTATCCACGTTATGATCGGCCTTTCCACAAATCAGACAAAGATTCAGGGGACGCCGACAATTTTTCATAGGTATGGGTAGGCCACCCACAATAAGAACATCCCGGTTTTCCCGTAGGTGGTGGTGTGACAGGCGTGGCCCGAGGAGCTTTCTGAACTGGTACTTGTGGCACTTGAGGCTTTAATTTCTTCATTGGACCCTTAGACTGCGGTGGAGGGTTTCATAGGTGATTGGCCTTTTCCCTGAATTGTAATTCGACCTTAATCCCGAGCTGGAACCCTGACTCGACCTATAAATAGATCTTCGAGCATTTACCGAGTCTTCCACTTTCAAGGCCTTTTGGGTAGCCTTCTTCCAAGTACTAGTATTAACAGCTTCTATTGCAGCTTGAATGTCCGGCCTCAGACCCTGTACGAATTGCATAGCCTTATGAAAATCATCACCGGTGATGTTAGGTGCATATTTGGACAATCTCTCAAACTCAGCTATATATTCGGCCACCGATCTATTCCCTTATTTGAGCTCCGTGAACTCCTTAAGTCTCCTAGTGCGAGATGAAGGAGGAATAAACTTGTTCTTGAATTCCCTAATGAAAACCTCCCATGTGACTTCTTCTTCTGCGGCATCTAAAACAATCTTGGTACTTTCCCACCAAGAATAAGCCTCTCCTTGGATTAGAGTGAGGGTACACCTAGCCTTTTCCCGAGTCTCACAAGGAATAAGTTCCCAAATTCGTTCCACCTCTTTAAGCCATTGTTCGACTTGCATGTCATTTCCCTTGAAGAATCTAGGTGGATGTTGGTTTTGGAATTCCCTCAAAATAGATGAAATTGGGCCCGGTGGTGCTGGTGGAGGAGCTGGTGGTGCAGGAGGCACATAATCTCTTAGTCTCTGATCAATAAGTTGTACCATAGTATTCAAGAAGTCTTGGGGTTGCGCTTGAGGGGGTGGTGGTGGAGTTCGATCACGACGATGATGCCGATGACCGGGAGAATGCTCTCTGCGAGGCCTTCCACGAGGCATCCTGAAATTCAAACACTGTACATGCATGGTCGATTAACAAGTATGAATAAATGTAATTAATGTCCATAGAACACGTAAGTCACATAATTCAAATAAGGTTAAATAGTTTCAAATAAGATGCAAGACTCTCAAGTAATCAAGTAATCCTATGCCGTACGACTAAGACTCACAAGACACGACACTAGAACCGCGGTTTTGCAACTGGGCTCTGATACCACCTTAGGATGTAGCACCCGGAACGCTAGGCGCCACATCCCCCGCACTATAGCCTCAATCCACATATGAAACGGGCAATTCATACATGAACCGAAACTATAGCGAACGGGAGACAATAAAACTCAAAAGCTAGGCGAGTACCCTCAATTAATACCACTAAACAATTGTATCAATAAAAGCGGAAGCAATAACATTCAATATTTATAGGTACCATATTTACATATTTATTAATACATACCAACTCATACAATACAATATCACCTCCAACATTAGGTAAAGCATAATACAAAATATAAGAAGTATCAATACATGAGCTAAAATATGAAGGTGAAGTGCTAGACCCGAATAAAAGACAGGCTAGACTCTAATTCCCGCCTAGCACGAACCTACAAAAGCTGAAAGGTTGAGGTGTCAGTCCAACACGGACTGAGCGAGGGGTATAAATAAATATTTGCTCACATACATACAAGTTATAATCTCGGGTAATAATTTTAGAAAATAACAACACGATTTAGAAAAGAAGAGATAATATCGCCCGAGGTTACAACTAATCCATTTTATCAATTCAATCAATTCAATACAATCAATTTGTGGCCCGGCGAGTGAGGGAAAATCTCCAACCTTTCACCGACTGTGTATAATACTTCAATTTATTAGTGGATTAGGTGATCACACAAACAATTCCGTGCATAATTAGCAATTTCATTCAATAAATCCTTCTTCCTCCGGGTGATGGCGGGCTTGCAAGACCCAACCATCCAATCATGGTGTCCGTCGGGAACATGACTCCCACGCACGGGATTTCTTCCTCCACCAAACCTCCTGGTGGATTCAGAGGTGATCCCACAATGGTGAGGATAGTGCAAGAATTACCCGTCAACCCTTGCTTTCCCGGTTGGCTCAATACACTACCCTCGGGCCCAACATGAACAATAGTTACTCGCCAAAACAATCAATCAATCAATCACTCCATTTTCGTGAAATCATTTGAAAATTATAAGGTTCGAAAACTATAGATATATAGATACGTTTTGGCCAAAAATCACGTAAGGGTTGTAAGGATTCCATAACTAGAAATTAAAACCTCACCTTCACCAACCAACAAAAGTGGAAAGAAACTCTAAAGAGTGGGCTCCTCCACTCCGGGACTGTGATCTGTGTAACAAGGACAAGTTCACGTGAGAGTCGACTCATATGAACCATTTAAGACGAACGGCAAAATCATGCGATGTCAATCATGTGTTTACAATCAATAATTATTATGAATGTGCCCAAATTCCCAAATAAAGTATCAAGAAGTGTCAAATAGGAGCATAATTATCAATTAAGTAAGCATAAAAGTCATATAAGTCACATATGGGAGCCAAGAAAGTGAAAGGAACGCAATAACAAGGGTTTTGGTGAAGTTTGGCAAAAATCGACAATTTTTGAAAATGACTAAGCTGTGGAAAAAGCGAAATATCTAAAGTTCTAGAGATTGGAATTGGGTTTTGTTTATTGGGAATGAAACTAGACAAGTATATCTTTAAAATTGTATATGACTCGTTTTCTAGTTCAAAGCGAGGAGATTTTGGCGTAGGCTTGAAGTTGGGTGAATGCAGTTTGTCGGTAAAGCAGCGACACCAACAAGAATTGATTATATCTCACAAACTAGGAAAAATATTGAGATGATTCCAATTGGAGATTGTTCTAGATTTCAAGATATTTCCAACAAATCAAAAATCAAGTCATTTGGAGGTCTGATAAGGGAGTACCCGGCCGGGTAAAATTCAAGGGAAAAGCTCCCCGACCGGGTAAAGTTGTCCAGAAGCTTTACGGGACAAAAGTACCCGCCCGGGTACTTTTTATGCACAAAAAGTACCCGCCCGGGTACTGTTCCAGAGCTGAAAAAAGGGGCAAAACAGGGGTAGCTTCGGGGAAGAAAGAAAAGGAATGAAAACCCAAAGTAAACTCAACCAAAATGCTCCAAAACAAACATATAACATGTATATAACTTAAAGACATCATTTAGGTAGCATATAAACCATGAAACATGCATCAATCATCAAGAATTCATCATTCAAAACCCCATATACACATGCTTCCAACTTCCATATACTTCAAGGTATTCATGCAAACTTCCATTCTAATCATCCTAATCATGCTCCTAGCTCAAATATTGCAATTTTTGTTCAATGAAGTAACCCTTTTTTGGATATTGGCCCTATTGATTGTTATGGACAACTGTATGTGACTGTCTCAATCCTTCTTTTTTAGCTACTTCCCTTCAATGTAACCCTGATATCCTGATAGTACACTTTCATTCAATACCTACTACTGTAATAATTGTTAATCTCTTGTATCTTCTACTTCATTGAACACTTGCTATTGTAGGCTTGGGCATTTAGACTTTATATCTGATACAGATTGTAGTTCTTCTCATTGTGAAGTTTGTCCACTTGCTAAGCAATCTCATTTACGTTGCCTATTAGTGTTTCGACATCATCTACCCAATTCATACTCAACCATATGGATGTGTGGGGTCCTTATTCTCAACCCTTACTTTCTAATACTCATTACTTTCTTATCATTCTTGATGCTTTTACTCGTACTACTAGGACATATCTCCTTCCCCACAAAATAGATGTTTTATCTACTAACAAAGGTTCCTATCGAACATCAAGACTCAATTTAATGCTTCAGTCAAAATTCTACGTTCCGACAAAGAGATAAAATTTCTAAGCAATGATTTCCAATCTCTCATATCTTCTTTTAGAATCGTTCACCAATGTTAAAACCCATATAACCCTTAATAACATGGATGGGTCGAACGTAAACATAGACACATACTTCAAATTTGCTAGATCTTAATTATTTCAATCCAAACTCTTGATTAAATTTTAGGGCCAAGTCCATTTTAATGGAAACCCATATCATCAATCATCTTCCATCTCTACTTCATTGGAAAACCCTCATTTGAGATGTTAAATCGTCAACAACCAGATTATACACCCTTAAAACATTTGGATGTTTATGTTACATTACTAATACTTTACCCAAGAAAGATAAGTTTGCCCCTCGTGCCTTCAAGTGTGTTTTCCTTAGGTTCTTTCTTGGTTATAAGGCATATAAAGCCTATGACCTCACTCACATAAAATCATTATTTCCAAAGATGTTATTTTCTATGAGGATATCTTTCATTTTGATCAAAGTCCTCCTCCTTCTACGCTACTCCCACTTATCTCTGATCTATCATCTTACCCATCGATTTTGTATATGAATCACATTCTGTGCTGCCTAGACATGTGGATAGTAGTAAAACATATATATAAGTACTTGAGAAGGACTCGAGATTATATGCTTATCTATCACAATGATGAGTTCATTCCTATAGGGTATACAGATTTGGATTTTTAGTCTAATATGGATTCTAGATGTTCTGGATATGTGTTTACTCTGGGAGGAGCGGTTGTAAGTTGGAGGAGTATCAAGAAAACTTGCATTGCTGACTCCACCATGGAACTATAATACGTGACAGCTTTTGAAGCAACTAAAGAAGCGTATTGGTTTTTGAATTTGTTGATGGATCCAGAAGTCGTCAAAGATGGAAATTGTGATGCCCCGATATTTCGGCCGTACAGGTATGACTTATATGTTTACCAAATTGCGCTAATTAATTGTTTATAAGTGATTTGTATATTTCATTTTATATTAAAATGTTAATTATTATATCTTAAGTTTTATTAATATTAATTTTATATGTTAATGCGTAGAATTGTTATTAATTAAATATGAAATCCAACTTTGTTAATTAATATTAAAATTACATTTAAATTCGTTAACTTTATTTTCATTTATATACGAATTTAAAATTTTATATTATTATGAACTGTATGGATTTATTTAAATGCATTGCTTATGAGTGATATAAACGTGCTTCGTTTTTATATGATTTGATACCGAAATTTCGTGCAAATTTAATATGTTGGACTTATACGTGTCTTGAAAATGAATATATGTTCGTTTCATGTTTTCGGATTCATTTGCATGAGTTTCGAATTTATTTTGATTTTGGAATCCAAATCGGGGGCTAACGAGCAATTAGCGCACCCTTGGTTCCATAATTGATATCTTGAGCTAGGAAACTCGGATTTGAGTTTCGTCAACTTTGATGAACTCGTAACAAAAATTCAAGTTTAACGAACTTAGCCTCATATTTTTCCAAAGTCATTTGAACCTCCGTAATTCAACCGAAAAGTGTTACGTTCGTCAAAACTGCCACATTTTACTAAAAGAGCCATAGCTTTATCAAACCTTGACCAAATTAACCATGGATTGAGCCTATGGAACCCTAAATCAACCATCTAGCTGATCATACTCTTCTTAACCGAACCTCACCCTCTCACTTGGAGAAAATCAGCTCAACATCCTCTGCATTCCAGAAAATCCCGTAACTCAAGCCATCCTTGGAGATTCAAGCTGAAATCTCCTCCAACCTTCATCCAATCCACAAGGTAAGCTTAGGGTTGTAATATAAATTCATTATGAGTCATTTTGATGCTTTCATCCCCAATTTTGAGCATGTTTTCATGGATTTTTGGCTGACTTAGTGAATAGTTAGGTTTTAAACATCTATGTTGATCTCTTTCATTTCTTGAGGAATTTGGTTGATTCCAAGCATGAATATGATTGTCTTGACTCCCTCTTCTCATTTATGATCATTGATTATGTGGTAGTTGAAGCATTCATGAGATTTCATTAATGGCACTTTGTGGAAAATTCATGAAATGATTACATATGCCTTCTTCTCACGTTTGAGCATTCTTGGGGGCTGATTTATATGTTGATTTTGAGTTTTTTTTGCTGCATATTTGATGGCCTAACTTACCTGAATAGGTTGGGACGAATTAGATCAGTTGCTGCTCTGTTTTTGCCTCGTTTTGCCCTGTTTTTGCCTGGATTTTGCTGCTGTTCATTGCTATTCCTTGCCGTGCTTCAATGCTGTCAATTTTTAGTCATTTGGTTGGGTTGTTCATGCTATATTTCTGCTGCATATCATGGCTTTTGGTTGCTGCTTTTTTCTGTTGCTCATACATGTCACAAAACAGGGGAGTAGCTTCGTTATTTTGCTGCTGCGTGACTGTTAGAGATCTCCCCGGGCGGGGAGATTTTGGCCATGAAAAGGCCCGTCCGGGTAGCCTTTGTGCAGAAACTTTCTGCACGAAGCTCCCCGGGCGGGGACTTTTGCTGCACAAAATCTCCCCGTGTGTTGCCGTTTGTGCTGCTGCCTTGTTTTCTTTTTCTTTGCATGTGATGCTTGTAATGCATGAACTGTGTGCATGTGAATTGGTTGAAGGCATGCATATGATTAAAAATTAAATGTTTTCATGCATGTTATTTTGGAAGCATGCATATTTACGTATATATATATATATATATAATTATGTTGCATGCATATTTTGTTTTGTTAAATTGCATGCATGAAAATTATGTTTGTGCATGTTAAATTGCATGCATGGGATTGTTAGTTTAACATGCATGTCTATACGTATATCTATATATATATATATGTTTATTATATATTAAATATTATTTGATTTAATTGAGTTATAGAATTTAATTGTTACCTATTTCATGTTCTTATTTAATTTCCGATCTTAATTTGAATGTATTTATTTGTCTATTTTCTAATTTTAAATGCTATTTAATACGTGCTATGATCATATTTGAAATTCTTGGAACAATTTGATTTAAATGTGAAGATTGATCTTGAATGGACTTAAACGATTCATGAAATGAATGTTTATATGTCTTTAAGACGTTAATAGTGCACATGAACGTGTTCATTACATAATATTATCTTTTATACATTCATATCATGATCATTACATTACCGAGCGTCTTATATGGTCATATTGAGTCTCATTTCACCTTTCTTGCACAGATTTTGATCCCGTTGGAGACGGGGCCGGTCAGTAAGGCTCTTGTGTTCTCCTTTTTGCCGTTTAAGGTGGGTTTCTCTTCTATTTAGATAAATGACCCTATATAACTTCAATGTGAAAAGTTTTCGACCAAAATTAATATAAGTATATAGAGTCATTTCATAGAGTAAAGATTTGCAACGTAAAGCCCTTATTTAATGAATCCTACCGAATGTTTTGGCGAGAAATGAATGAATGCACGAATGGGGCCCAGGGACTTAGTGTGAGTGGCTATCCGGGGAGGCATGGGCCGACGGTGATCCCTCACACTAGTTCCACCAATGAACGGTGTAATCGGACCTCGTTAGGAGTTAGCGAAGAATGGATACTGAGCGCCATCTGGGGAATCATGTAACCCCTTTTGGTCAATGAATGGGTGGTCGGGCCTTGCAAACCCACCACCAACCCAGAGGAAGAAGGTGTAAATGTTAATGGATGTGCACGAAAGAATGTTATGCATGAAAAGAAAGAAAGAATGAATGTTTAATGAACTACACAAGGTGTTGGTTGGAGATAATGCACGCCCACTCGCCGGGCCAAGAATGACCTAATGTAAATGAATCGTTATAATCCCTTTTGATGATTTCTCTATTTCACCCATTTGGGAAATTCTTTGCGGGAATTCGAGTCATAGGTCTTGCATTCGTCTCTAGCTCTTGTATTTTGGTCTTACACTTGCATACTCTATTTATGATGTTTGTATATGAATATTGATGTGGAGCGTACATGTTTTGGGCCGTGACGGCATGTGAATGATGTCTATGAATTATTTTTGGAGCTTGGATGCTCATTGTATATATTATGATCAGTTATTGCTTCCGTGTTATTATTTACTCTGATTTTATGGTTTAAGGGTTAGTCCCGCTTAGCATAGAGTGTGTGTATGTCCCCGTTCACCGTGATTTAGCTCGGGTATGGATTATCCATTTCATATTCGGGTCGGGTCTCGGTACGGGGGATGTGGTACCTTGCGCTCGGGTGCTACATAAATACTCTAATCAAATTGTATTGTGACAATGCTGAAGCGGTGACCAACTCCAAGGAGCCTCAAAGTTATAAATGTAAAGCATATCGAGAGGAAATTTCACATGATACGAGATTATAAGGAACGTGGAGAAATGGCAATGGTGAAAATTGACTCAGTAAACAATTTGACATATTTCTTCACTAACACTTTGGCACAAAAGAGTTTTTATACTCGTGTAGAAGGGATGGGTCTTAGATATGTAGCTAATTGGATTTGGGGACAAGTGGGAGATTCCTGGGATGAGTAACCTGAAAATCCAATTATTTTATAGGGATAAATATTCTGAACATCCTGCACTATCGAAGTTTTTGGACTTTGCATCCCGAACTATAAAAAGCCTATGTTAGCATCCTCAACTATTGTTTTGTGACAAATTGCAACCTAGTTCTAATGGATGTGTGACACGAACCCCAAATTTCTTCCACGTGTCACATGATGAGTGAAACCAGGTTGCAATTTGTCACAAAACAATAGTTGAGGATGCAAACGTAGACTTTTTATTGTTCGGGATGCAAAGTACAAAAACCGCGGTAGTACAGGATGTTCAGAATATTTATCCCTATTTTATAAACACGTCCTATTTTATTGGATTAGTAAAACTGAAGTTATTGCAAGTTATGAGTATTTTACGTATTTTAAAATTAATGACTTGTGATGACATTTTTATATGAAATATGTTTCATGGGAAAAGACTTTAAATACCAAAATCATGTGTTATTTAAGTTCTAGTCAATATGATGAGAAAATGTTCTTATCGAGACTATAATGTGTTATATAAAATGATTAGTTTTTCGTCATAGGGAATATAGATTCTATTTATAACACATTGATCATTTTCAATGGGATTGAAACATCAAACTGGGCCGCTGAGGTTGTTCATTTTATACTGCTATCCAAAATGAATAAATCTTTATAGGCTTCAATGCTGGGGTTAAGGATACCGTCTTTGGTGTCTAGAGGGAACGAAGACAATAATAAGCTGAGATGTTACCTTCGATGAATTTGCCATTTTGAATAAGGTAACTCAAGAAGGGACTAATTGTACTCTGAAGTAGGTGGAGCGTGCATCGGAGCAGGTGGAGTTTGAGAAGAAATTGACGAGTCCAATGAAAGACATTATTAGTGATTTTTCTACGACAGAAGAAGAGTCAGATGAGGAGGAGGTCATTACCCAAGAACCTCAACAACAACTAGAACCAATTGTGATTAAAAGGACGAGACGAGAAATTCAGAAACCAACTTGTTTTGTGGACATGGTAGCATATGCACTTCTCCTAGTTCATAATATTCCATCCACATTTTCATAAGCTATCCGGAGTTTAGAAAATAATACATGGAAAGACGCAATGGAAGGAGAGATGCAGTCTTTTCAATATAACAAGGGCAATTGGATGCAAATGGTATTCGCAAAGAAAGAAGGATTTCCTGACTCAAATGATGTTTGCTACAAAGCGACGTTGGTAGCTAAAGGCTACGCTCAGCAGGAGGAAGTTGATTATAATGAAGTGTTTTCTCCAGTTGTTAAGCATTCCTCAATTAGAATTTTATTGGCCTTGTTAGCGCAGTTGAATTTGGAGCTAGCTCAACTCGATGTGAAAACTAGCATTCCTACACCGTGATATGGAAGAGAAAATCTATATGTCTCAGCCGGATGGATACAGAGTTTCTGGTAAAGAAAATTGGGTTTGCAAACCAGAAAAATCATTATACGGATTGAAGCAATTGCCAAAACAATGGTACAAATAATTTGATAAGTTTATGCTGGGTCAAAGATACACAAGAAGCAAATACGACCACTGTGTGTATTTGCGCAGGCTACAAGATAGGTCCTACATCTATCTACTCTTGTATGTTAATGATATGTTAATAGCATGAAAGAGTAAGATGAAATTGACAAGTTAAAGGCTCAATTGAGTAAAGAGTTCGAGATGAAGGATTCGAGAGAAGCCTAAAAGATTCTTGGCATGGAGAAAAGTAGGGATCGGTAGGGAGGCAAGTTTTGACTGACTTTGAAGCAGTACTTGAACAAAGTACTACAGCTATTTGGTATTTGTCAAGATACAAAACCTGTAGGTAATCCGCATGCCCCTCACTTGAAGCTTAGTAGTTAGTTATCTCCAAAGATGAAAGAAAAACAAGAGTATATGACAAAAGTCCCATATGTGAATGCAGTTGGTAGCCTAATACATGCAATAGTGTGTATTAGACCGGATATTTCACAAGCCGTTGGCATATTGAGCAGATATATGCATGATCCTGAAAAGTCTCACTGGCAAGTTGTGAAATGGATTATGCGATATATTCAAGATACCGTAGATGTTGGTTTATTGTTTGAGCTGGATGAAGCACTTGGTCAAGACATAGTTGGATATTGTGATTCTGACTATGCAGGAGATTTGGATAAGCAGAGATCTATAACTGGCTACTTGTTCGTTTTAACCAAAGTGTCGGTTAGGTGGAAGTCTACCTTACAATCAACAGTGGCTTTGTCTACAATAGAGGCAGAGTATATGGCTGTTACAGAAGTTGTTAAGAAAGCAATTTGGCTTCAAGAATTGCTTGAAAACTTGGGAATTGGTCAGAAATACCTTGCGGTGTATCCTGACTGTCAGAGTGCTATTCATTTAGCAAAAAACCAGTCCTTTCATGCAAGAACGAAGCACATTAATGTTCGTTATCACTTTGTGCAGGAAAAGAAGAGCATATTGTTCTTCAGGAGATTCGGATTACAGAGAATCTTGTAGATATGATGACTAAGTTAGTGACAAAGGTCAAGTTTAAACATTGTATAGACTTGGTCAATATCCTGCACTTTGAGTTGGCGTCTGTGGGCGCATTTCAAGGCACTACAACATGATTGAGAGATAAAGTCGTTTGTGTTTGGTGGGACCACAAATTGTGCCAATGTGGAGATTTGTTGGTTTGTGACTCAATTAGATGCCCCATATTGGATAGTGAGTTTGGGACTAGTGTTTCTTGTCCCACATTGGAGTTTTGTAATAGTTTGCAGAGGAGCAGACACTATAAATAGACTCTTCTCCCTTCTAGCTAAGAGCATCCCAAAACAAAGTTTCTCTCTCACTTTGTAATATTTCTTGAGTGAAATGTATTTGAGTAGTACCTGAGGACGTAGGCTAAATTGGCTAAACTTCGTTAAATTTTGGTGTTCTTTTCTTTATATCTTTTAATAGTTTATTTTGGGTTATATTTATTTTATTATTTTGCCTGAATAACTAAGATTTTTTCTTGGCGTATTTTTAGGCATTATAGTTCTAAATATTGTTCGACCCTTCTGCAATAGTCATGTTGCCGCGGTTTTTAGGGAATGTGAGGTTCCTCGGCATCAGACCTTTTTTGTCTTTACCTCTTCTACAATTTTACTTCAATCGAGCCGTTTCCAATAACTGACAATGAGGACTGTAATGCAAACAATATTTGTACAATATTTCTTCTTCTTCTTCTTCTACAACAGCGAAGAATTCTTATAGCGATGCTCAGCTGAGTTCAACGGTACTAATCGGGTTCAAAGGTACTAATCGGGTTTAATAAATGACTAGTGAGGTTTTAATAATAAATGACTAGTGAAATTTTAACCGAGTTCAACGGTACTAATCGGGTTTAATAAATGACCAGTGAAGTTTTAACCGAGAAGGTAGGAGATGATTAAATGCAATATAAGGTACCATTCTTATATTTCTTCAGGGTATTATGATATTTTTACAATTTTTAAGGGAGTGTTTTAGAGAAAGAAAAAAAAATAAGTGTAGGGAATGGTTAAGATTAGAATATTTTATTTTGGGAAGTTTACAATAAGTTTTGGAATTTAGACTACAGTCTACATAGTATAGAGGGATTAAAGTCCCATTCTCTGTAAAATTTGTATAGTTTATTTTATATATATAATATAGAGATAATTATGAACTGCCCCTGAGATATGGTGAAATTATAAATTCCTTCCTAAGATTTGAGAAATTATAAATTTCCTCCTGTCCCATTATTTCTTCCGTTATATTTAACAACATGTATAATTTTACTATTTTACCCTTTATATGCTGTAACTCAAGTGGATATATATAAAAAAAATTCAAAGATAATGGGGTTAAGTTTTGGGGGGTTTTGACGTAAGTATTTGAAATTTGTAACTATCTAATATATATTTTTTTTAAAAAAATACTACTTAATAATATTTAATATTTTTATGATTAACTAATTTCATGTTTAGAGTTTATAAATATTAATATTTATTTTATAAGTTGAAACGATATCACCCCCCACCCAACTCTCTATGCTTAGTCACTACTATATGCAGCAAAAGGAACAATTACAAAACCCTATTCCTTTGTCTCAGGAAAAATCAGTAGCCCAACTAAGAGAAAGTCGTAGAATTAAACCGCCATTGCTGAAGGAGTAGAAACACCACCACTGAATGAGAGAAACACAAATCAATCACGAAAGTAAATAAACGAAAACCGAACCAACAATTCTTCCTAGTTCACCCGATAAACATTTACAGGGACCTCACAGCAAACAATTTCTGCATCTTTTTGAAGGAATGCTTTGCTCTACACAGCGAGGAAACTGGAAAAGGCAGGCGGACCGTTGAGAAATGGAATGAATTAGGCAAAGTATAAATAAGGCATATTACTTGAAATTAGCAAAATAAATAAAAAAATAGAGTAGGAATGGGGTTGGATACAGGCTCAGTCTCACACGCCATGCATCTCATGGTATATCTTCCCAAAAAAAAAAAATCGGCTATGATTGTATACCTAAATTTAATATTCTAATCAAACTTCATTTTTCTTGGACCAATAATAATTGTATAGCTAACAATTAAATACGGATTAAGGCGGTAACAAGTTACACCATGGTAATTTATTAATTAATTGAATAATGTGTACTGATAATTAAGGGATTTAATGTGACGTTACTAATAAAGAATTCTCGTTAAAAAATAATTACATTTGGCTAATGATTCTTTAAAATAAATTTAAATATATGTTGTGTAAGTATTATAAATTTTATTATTATAATGGTGTGCTATAGTTTTTTCCAATTCTAAATAAAACCTAGGATATAATAAATTGTCTTTTAATAATTAATTAAGAGAAAAAAAAAATGTTAGAACTTCCAAGTCAACTTCTACCGAGTTCAATTAATGGTGTGCTGCTTCAGAAAAAATAATAGTAATAATGGTGTGCTGCATTTAAAATCAAAATGAATGGTGTGCTTTCTGATCGACCCAAAGCTTCGGTCTGGAATCGGATTGAGAATTCTGAGTCGACCAGTTAAATTTGTTGAAGGGGAATGACAGCTATCGCTCGAGATCTGAAATGATGAAAGGAAGGGGTGAGCTTGAGGCCAACTCGGGGGAATTGGGGTGTGCGACCCTCGTTGAACCTCCGACGCTGAAGTCAGTTATCGAGTGATAATGGTCGAGTTAGAGTGCAGTAAATGTGGTGGTTGGAAGTTGTTACCTGAGGTATAAATGTGGGCATTTGTATAGGGTAAGGGTAATGATGGACTCGGTCGACTTGTTAACGCCTCAAGCTGATAGGTGTTCCACTAAGGTGGTGAATTAAATGCTTAGTCAGCCACTCGACCGTAGGCCAGTTAGTGGCCACGCAAGAAGGGGGTCGGAGAGTATTGAGGTATAGGGTTGAGAGGCAAGCCGGCCACGTACGGTCGATACCATGACGGTAAATCCTGTTGAGGTGAATGAGAGTTTGGAGGGACATCTCGACACGGTCGAGATGCCACGTGGCGAATGACTATTGGTTCACGTGGGAAGATGGGTCCATGCCACGTCACGAGCCCCCCGAAACGTCGTCTGCTAGGACTGATGTGGAGGCGACGTTTCATCTCCCGAGGTGGGACCCATCGTAATCATTGCGTTTTTTCATCTTCTCGATTCCCGCCAAATTGACCTTTATGAATAGGGCCCCTCTGTAAATTCATTTTACCGTTCCTAAAGAATTTGAAGAGAGAGAGCTCCGAGCATTTTAGAGTGATTCCAAGTGTTTGTGCATTAAGCAATCGTGCGTCTTCGAGAAGAGAAGTTTTCGACCTTTTAAATACACTGGTACTCCATCGATTCGAACTTGTAATTTTCTTTTTCTTATTTTGTGATAGCTTCGAGGGAAAGGCTCGCCACTTCCTTGTCCGAGAGTTATCTCTCTCTCGATTTGCTCGAATCCTTTTCCACAAACAAGCTTTTAAGTTATTTTCAATAACTGTAGGATGTCGACAAATCAGGGGGAGAGTGAGCCAAGGAGTATGGAAGTGGAGGGGTTGTTTGTGGGGTCGAGTTCCACCTCCGGGTTGAGTTCGGACTCATCCGACTCGGGGTGTTCATTGGAGACAAGGTCTACAAATCCTCAGGGGGTTGATGAGGATGTCGAGATTATGGAAGTATCAGACCCAGTCCCTGAGATGGAATTGGAAGAGGTTATCTTGCCTCGGGCCAGAGATGAAAAGGTATCGATCTCGGATCGAGGAGAAGAAGAAGAAGAGGATGAAAATATCGAGCCTGAGGGGCAGCTCGTGAAAGATCCTCAAGCGATTCCTGCTAATATCTCATGGGATAAGGTGAGAGATATTCAGGACATGCTTTTCGGTGGAGTACCGGAGTTTAGGGGTTACAGGGTGATAAAGCCCAATCTTAGAGACAGAATGACAAATCCGCCCGAGAATTATATTGCGATCAACTTTCTGGCAGTCGAGAATGGTTTTCGAGTGCTTATCCCCGAGAAAATGCTCGAATTTTATAA
This sequence comes from Lantana camara, assembly GCA_037501455.1. Taxonomy (NCBI): domain Eukaryota; kingdom Viridiplantae; phylum Streptophyta; class Magnoliopsida; order Lamiales; family Verbenaceae; genus Lantana; species Lantana camara. Next base: position 58,883,207 of record CM074857.1, on the reverse strand, counting down.
TACTTTGAAGATAAGCCCATTGCAGTTGATACCAAATTCGTATGCAATGGTGAATGGGCTGAGGTCGTTATTGAAGTGTCTCGGGGTGGCCTCCAATATCTAGTGCTTATCAGAAGTCTTCCAGACATTGGTCACCATAGAGACATAGACTCCAGGGCCGGGATATGTTTAACTCCAGTCGAAAACAAATTATCGACTGGTGAGGTCGTTGACTTCTTCCAATGGCAAAGGTTGGAAAGAGAAATTTGTTTATGTTCGGTGCGAGAAGGGATAACCCTAAATTAAGTTTCCAGGATGGAGTTAGATTCCTCGAGCCACACTTCTGAGGGAAATCCGGGCTGGTCGAATTGATTGATAGTGTAGTGTCTCCCCTAGCACTACAACCCCCGCACCGCAATACTCCCCAAGTAGAGGTTAGACCTACCACTCAGGAAATACTACGGCGAACGGTTTAAAAGGTAATTGAATAGTGCACAAGGCATAGCACAGTGGAAGATCTAAGAATTTAAAACTTTGCAAATAGATAGGGATGGTGATACACATGAAGAGTAAAACTTATTATTTTTATCAAAGTGGTTCATATATGAGGTGATAACATGCGGGGATAAAACGTAAGGGCAGCTTATTTATAATATATACAAGCTCCGGACTAAGTGCTCCTATGTTAGCCCAAATCTAGTATGCACGACACCCTACTGCTCCAAGATACCTCTAGGTGTCGTTCCACTGCTCCCTGAAATCATGCATTTGAAACGGACGAGGATTATTCAAAGTGACTAAGTGAAGGGGTATGATAGTTTATATGTATACATATATATATTTATATGATCAAGGGGATCTTGATCTAAAATATTAGCAATAGGATATAACAAATATGAAACGGTTCATGATATGTGTAAAACAGGAATATGGATAGTTTGGAATATTTGTAAAAATATGAACTGTCTATAACTGGAACTTTAATGCCTGCAAGTTAGGCTTCTCCATCCGTAACTCCTTAAATAATTGGTAAAACAGTATCGGGCTGATCAAGGCACCGAGACTTCAATAAAACCAAGAATGATATTAACTCCACTACTCCTTGGTGTTAATAGGGGAGCAAACCCTAAAGACCATGAACACGATTCGGGAGGCAGCTATCTCTCCCCCATCCCTTGGCGTGGAGTAACTAACCTCTAGTTAAACCACTACCAAGAGGTGGTGGCGGTCCGTGTCACCAACAATACCCTCGACCCGACACGGTTGCACGCTGGGGCCCATAACATGAATCAAGAAACAATATTTTGCTTGCATAACCCAGAATCAACGTTTGATAAAGTGGACTTATTATATAACGTCCTAGTAAAACGTTGATTCTAACATGAAAGTATTTTCCCGTTGAAGGGGATTCGATAATACGATATTATATATACAGGATGGTAAATCATAAATAATAGGTAGGCTTGAAAACCATTTTATATATAGATACGTATATATATAGTCATGATTCCAGTTGAAAATATTTTAACCCTCACCTAGTGTTGAAAGTCAAGTGGAATTGTGGGGATTCCACTCTTCGAATCTACCGTCGCCTGAAAGTAATAACTACTATTGACTTAGAACTAGGTTCTTATTATTCTAATCAAATAACCACATATAATATTCTAATCAAATAATCACATAAGGTACATGTTATGTAATACGTTAAAGAATTCCCGGTAAACCCTAATTTTAACATTTTAAGGGAATTTAATTAATTAATTAGGTTTCATGAATTCTTTAACCACTTAAATATTTATTTCTCACATTATGATCCTAATTGGAATATTAGAAATAGAATTTAGGGTTTAATTCAACAATGTAGGTTGTGATGAGGCATAAAATCACGCTCGTTTCAGAGCCGTCCATGTGTCGCCATAAACCGATTTGGGGATTGAATGCTCGCATTGATGGGCTCGCGGATCAATCCAGCCTACTCTCGAGTTCCTGTACAAGCCCATGAGCCTCGGTCAACTATTCCAGTAAAGGGTTCAAGCTGTCTAACTGACGCTCACGCCACGGCCCTCAGAGCCACCCTTTCCAAGGAGGCACCCGCGCGAAGGCCCCGCTCATGATGCTCGGGGTTTGAACGCTCGAGGACCATCTACCGTGGGGAACCCATCCGTGCGCCCATCGAGCGTCACCAGCGCTTGCGTATGCTCCTCCCCCCCCGCGGGGGATCCGAACTCTAGCAAGACGGACCTTGGGCCTTCCCTGCGCGCAACCCTCGCCAACAACCTCTGACACAGAGGTGGTGCGTACCTTGCACCTCAGGGATGTCACTTTCATGCCCTCACAGGCTGCCACGCGTTAGGGCAGCACAGGTTTTGGACCACTCGGTCAATTACCCGATTTACCCTCACCCCTAACATATAAATAGGGGAGAACACTTGCATTCTCCCCCAAGTCATCTTCTTCACAAGACACCACACTACTGAACTGGTCATCCTTTTCCTCTGCATCTTCATCTTCTCCAAAGCTTCATATATTTCACCATTCCCTGCACCCTTGTTGCACGATTTCCTGGTGTTATCCTAGCTGGAAGAACCCACGCTCATTGGAAACCCAGTTCCTGAGGCTTAACGCCTGTGATGGTCTTCCCTTCTACAAACAAATTCTAAAGTGATTGGTGTTTATATCCTTTATAAGTTTCTGCACCATCATTTTTGGAGCCGTCTGTGGGAATCCATCACCACCGTTTTCATCATCATCAGTTTCTTCCTCTAAAAGCTAGTTGAAAAGTAACACCAGCAGCTTTCATCATGGTTACTGCTACAAGATCTGGAGCTCTGGGGAATAGGGGCATTCTTCCTCCCGTCAATGAGGAAAACGCTGAGAACCCCACCCCCGCCGGAGGCACGCCTCCACCTATTGTCGGAAACACCGAAGCAGCCGCTGCTACTCTCCCCCCCGGTGGGAACGAGGCTGGGGGATCTGGCACCATTCCTCCTCCCCCAACCTTCACCAACAACGCTCCTGCTTCCCATCTCGGCGTGTACTCCATGGCCATGTACGCAACCCGGAATGATGCCCATGGTCCAGCCATATCAGGCGGGGACACTAAATCTCCCCCTGTCGCTGCCTAGAGAGATACAAGGGGTGGAAATACCCCAGATCACAACTCAGAAACTTCAAGCGCTTTACGCGCAATGTGAGGGGTAGGCGGTACATAACGCCTGAGAGCACTTCACTGCCTCCTATTTCCCCTCTTTGGCAGGTGCTCAAGCGGCTCCGCCCCTTGGAGGACTCCCGGCTCACCCGTTGACAATGGCGCAAAATGCGTTGAGGGCCCAGCAACCTCCCCCACCACCGATTCAGGAAAATGAGGCCCCGTCGAGGGTCCAGCAAGGGCAGCAACCCGCTGGAAATGAAAGCGCCCCTCAAAATGAGAGGGCTGAAAACAACGAAGAGGTCCAATCGAGGGCCACAGAGAGGGCAAACCGCAGAAATGTCGGCGACCCTCAGCTTGCCGCAGTACAAGATCAGCTTAAGGGGCTCCAGAATATGGTGGAGCAGCACTCTCGAGCAAGGTCTCAAGTCCCCCGAGACGGGGGCGAGAGGTCCAGGGCCAGAGACGCTTACTAACCACGTAGCCAAATTTCTCACCACCGAAGAGAAGCCAGCTATGAGGATCCCGAGGACAGGGATTACAGAATCATGACGGGCGATTCCCCCTCATCGACAAGGTACTGATGACCCGTGCGGGGAAGGGCAAAATCCCCACGTCCGTCAATAAATATGATGGAACCACTGATCCAACCGAGCATCTGGATCACTTTGTGCACCTGATACATTTGTACGATCATCTGAGCAACTATTGGGCCAACGTATTTGTCACTTCCCTCATTGGAATGGCTCAGGATTGGTATAAAAAGCTTCCCGCACGCTCAATCCGAGGATACTCTGATCTGAAAGACGCCTTCATAAGCCACTTCAACTCATTGAAGGCACCAGCCCCGGCTGGGACAACTCTCTATAGCTTGGTCCAGGGGCCGAACGAGACGCTCAGGTCCTTCATAGGAAGGTTTAACAAGGAAATCCTGCTGGTGGAGAAGCCCTCGATGGATTTCTTGAGGCATGTACTCTTTGGGGCCATCAACATGAAGCATTATGTTAGCAAAGAATTTGTGGAAGAGGTAGCCAAGAAGAAGCCATGCTCGTTGATGGAGATCAGAGATATAGCGGACTCGTTCTTCACCCTCGAGGATATGTATATCGCCAGGGATCAGAAAATGGCGAATGCCCCTCCCCCCAGCAAAGCCCACGAGGACAGAGGAGATCCTAACAGGGGTCACCGCCGCAGCCCTATCCCCGCTCGTCGAAATCTTTCGCCTCCGCATAAGTTCGAGCGTATCCCCTTCAACCGCCCAATTGCCGAAGTATATTCCATGACGGACAAGAAACTGTTCAAGAAACCGCTAAAGTTGAGGGAGACTGAGGCTCAGAAGCGCTCGGGAAAGTACTATGCTTTTCATAAGCAAAAAGGGCATGATAGCAACGAGTGCCGCCAGCTTGAGGGCGAGATCCAGAGGCTTATCGCGGGGCGGGGCGGGGGGGGACCTCAAGGAGTTTGTAAGGGTGCTGGAAAGGTACGATGAGCATTGCGCTGAACGAGCACGTACTAGAGGAAGAAGCCGCTCGCGCTCGCGAAGTCCCCGCCACCATCATACCGAAACGAGCGACCGCGGCAAGGGGAAAGCTACGGGTACGGAGAATCAGCCCTTTGCGATCATTCACATGATCGCCGGTGGACCTTCGGGGGGTGATTCTAATGCATCCCGGCGCCGCCACATTCGGAGTTACGACCAGAGGTCATCCTTGCCTAAGCCTGTGCTCTCCGTTGACAGCTCCTCACGCTCGGAAGAGAACGACATTGTAGGGTTCACAGAGAAAGACTTGGAACACATTGTAACACCCCATGGGATTGGTGAAACCTCTGACTGTCCCATGGTGGTTAGTCTAGACGTTCATAACCATGTTGTAAAGAGGGTTCTGATTGATAGTGGAAGCTCTGTGAACGTTCTCCCGTACTCAACATTTCAAAAAATGAATATAACAAATATTTCGCTCAAACCTCTAAAGACTGCCCTAGTCGGCTTTGGGGGTTCCAAGATTGTCCCTCGCGGACAGATTCGCTTGGCCACCTCTTTCGGTCGTGCCCCACAGCAAAAGACTTTGAGCGTCCTCTACACGGTCGTCGAGGTGGACCTCCCCTATAATATCATCATTGGACGTCCGGCCCTCGTAGATTTCAAGGCAGTAATCTCCACTTATCACCAGAAAGTCAAATTCCCCACTCCTAAGGGCACGGGCGAGGTTCTATGCAATGTCAAGGAGGCTTGGGAATGTTACGTCCTTTCCCTATGAAGCCATAAACCCAAACAAACCATTCAGGCGGGATCCACCAAAAAATCAGTTGACTTCCCCAAATTGGACGAGGATGGCCCGGAATGCAAAAGGGCCAAGTTGTACAAAAAGAAGAACAAAAAGAAGACCCCCAATGGAGCCCAGCGCACGGAGGACGGGCCACTTGGGGCCATCGAAGGATCTGCCTCAGAGAACGAGGGTGATGGGCCTTCGGGTGAGGAAGGGGGTAGGCTTACTGGGAAGAAACGAGCGCTCGAGGCTCCTAGGCCTGAAGTTCGAATCGAGCCCTCCGAAAAGTTTTTGACCATCGAGTTGGAACCGGGGAATCCAAATAAAACCACCCAGATTGGCTCAAATCTCGATGGTCCCTCGCAGGTTATGATGATTGATTTTCTCCGAGAGAACCTCGATATATTCGCCTGGAAAGCTTCTGATCTCACTGGAATCGATCCGAGTGTCATAGTCCACAAGCTCAACGTGGACCCGGCCTTAAAGCCAGTCAAACAAAAGAAAAGGGACATCCACGGTTTCAGAAGACAAGTCATTGAAGAAGAAGGGGGTAAGCTCCTGGACGCTCAGTACATTGAGGAAATTTTATACCTAGAATGGCTTTGTAATGTGGTACTCGTTCCCAAGAGCGCCAACAAATGGCGCATGTGCAATGACTTCACAGACCTCAACAAGGCGTGTCCCAAAGACCCTTACCCCCTGCCGAGGATTGATCAATTGGTAGACTTAACAGCAGGGTGCAAACTCATGAGCATGATGGACGCTTTTTAGGGATATTATCAGATCTTCATGGCGCCCGAGGACCGTCCCAAAACCTCGTTCGTTGTGCACTTAGGCGTTTATTGTTTCAAAGTCATGCCGTTCGGACTCAAAAATGCGGGAGCAACTTATCAGCGCCTCGTCAACAGGATGTTCGAGCGCGAAATAGAAAAATCTATGGAGGTATATGTGGACGACATGATAGTCAAAAGTGTGTGTCAGCACTCCCATCTGGAGGATCTCAAACAAACTTTCAACGTCCTACGCCATTATGGAATGAAATTGAACCCCTCTAAGTGTACATTTGGTGTTCAGGGTGGTAATTTTTTGGGGTACATGGTCAGTCAGCGTGGCATAGAGGCGAATCCGGAAAAGATTAAGGCGATCCTTGATATTCCCTCCCCTCGGAACGTGAGGGAAGTCCAAGTGCTGGTGGGAAAGATCATTTCATTGAACAGATTCATCTCCCGCTCGGCGGACAGGAACCTACCTTTCTTCAGAATTTTGCGCAACGCTCGCAACTTCGCCTGGAGCGAGGAATGTGAGAACGCTTTGCAGGATATGAAGCAATACCTCACAAGCGCACCACTGTTGACGAAGCCTAGCCCTGGAGAAAGCTTGATTATTTACCTTTCAGTCTCTACAGAAGCTACGAGCGCCGTCCTAGTGGCGGTCCGCGAGCGTAAACACATGCCGGTCTTTTATTTGAGCAAAACTTTGCAAGGGGCAGAGAAGAGATATATGGAGATAGAGAAGTTCGCTTTGGCGCTCGTTAATGCGTCCCGAAGGCTAAGGCCTTATTTTCAGGCTCATTCTATCACAGTGCTCACAGACCAACCCCTCAAGCAGGTACTCGCAAAGCCAGACGTATCAGGGAGGTTAATCAAATGGTCCATTGAACTCAGCCAATTCGACATCACTTTCGAGCCTCGCACAGCAATACAGGCTTAGGCAGTGGCGGACTTGTTAGTGGAGCAATTCAATTTGGATATCGGGCCCCCAGTAGAAGAAGGGTTGTGGCTCCTGCACACAGACAGCTCCTCGACCTCACAATGGGGGGAGCCGGGGTGACCCTCAGAGACCCTCACGGTATGGAAGTGGATTACGCTATTAAATTGGCGTTCCAGGTCACCAACAATGAGGCTGAGTATGAGGCTCTAATCCAAGGGCTTTGGATAGCCCTCCGGAATGGTGCCGTTCAGGTCAATGCTTATGTTGACTCCCAGCTGATCGTAAGTCAAATTGATGGCACTTATGAAGCTCGAGAAGCCACTATGGTGCAGTATTTGGAGAAGGCTAAGGATGTGATCGCTAAGTTCAAAGAGTTCCATCTGTTGCAGATCCCACGAACGGAAAACGAGCGTGCAGACGCTCTTTCCAAGTTTGGTTCGGCCCTTGATGACGCGTGCGAGCGTTAAGTCACGTTCCTCAGGATAGAGAAACCGCTAATTAGTGGAACGGAACCCTCGCGAGGGGTAAACGCGATTGATCCCTTTGAACCCTGTTGGTTGGATGACATCATTAGGTTTATCAGGGATGGAACTTGCCCGAGCGATAAGGTAGAGACTCGGAAGGTTAGGAGTAAAGCCCCTCGCTTTTCTCTTGACAGCGATGAACGGCTGTTTAAGCGGTCTTTCCAAGGTCCGCCGCTGAGGTGCTTGAGGCCCTCGCAAGACAAGGAGGTATTGGAACATGTGCATAACGGAAGCTGTGGGAATCATTCCGGCGGTCGAATCCTGGCAAAGAAAGTCTTGGGGAGTGGGTTCTACTGGCCCTCGCTATTGCAGGATGCCATCAGTTACTCCAAGAAATGCCCTAAGTGCCAATTTCATTCTAACACCCCCCAACTGCTGGCAGCTCAAATGATCCCTATTGATGTCTCTTGGCCCTTCGACCAGTGGGGCATTGACATTGTGGGACCCCTTCCAATGGCGGTCGGACAAAAGAAGTTTGTAATACTCGCCGTGGATTATTTCACTAAGTGGGCCGAGGCTGAAGCGGTCGCCAAAATAACGTTCAAGGTTGTGAGGGATTTCATCTGGAGGAACATCATCTGCAGGTATGGCATCCCGAGGGTTCTCATCTCGGACAACGGTTCCCAATTCATTGCGGCCGACACACGGGATTGGTGTTATGATCTGGGGATTGAACAACGCTTCACTTCCGTGGGCCATCCTCAAGCCAACGGTCAAGCTGAAGTGACCAACCGAACCATACTCCAGCATTTGAAAACGATGCTCGAGAGTAAGAAAGGGGAGTGGACAGAAGAGCTTCAAGGTGCCCTATGGGCATATCGTACTACCCCATGAGCAGCGACAGGGGAAACCCTTTACTCCCTCGTATATGGCTCCGAGGCTATGATACCTGCGGAGATCACTTAAGAATCCGCACGCGTTGCCTACTTCGAGCCCGCAATTAATGAAGCCAACCGAACATTCGAGTTGGATTTGCTAGATGAGAGGAGGAACATAGCTTGGGCTCGCATCCACAAGTACAAGGCATCCGTAGCCCACCAATATAACAAACGTGTCAAGGAGAGGACCTTCCAGCTAGGGGACTTGGTCCTCAAAAAGGTTGAAGTCTCCAAACATGTGGGTAAATTGGATCCCAACTGGGAAGGCCCCTTCAAAGTCATTCAAGTACGAGCGAACAACACCTACTTGCTAGAGACTTTGCAAGGCGAGCGTCTCCCAAGACCGTGGAACGCGTGCAATCTTAGACGGTTCTACGTGTAAGTGTCAACCTTTGTAATCGCCTGCTCGCGGCACTTTGTACTTTCTTTTGACAAAAAGCATGTTGTAATCATCTTTAAATTGTAAGCATAACAATAAGTATCTTATCCATTATTATTTCATTTATTTGCTTTCCCTTTGATTAGTGATCCGGGTAACAAAAAGCCTACTCCGTGTCGAGCATCTTCCACGTCGAACGACTTAATTAATACCCAATAATTTCAAATCAACGCTATTTGTGTGTTGAGAACCCTCCACACTGAATAGTTTTGATACTCATAAGTGTACAAACCCTAAGAATGAGCATGTCGAAAAGGCGGGATGCTAAATGCTTAATTTACACCAACTGGATGCTGATCACACTAGTTGCGCTCGTAAACCCCTGATGACCCTCATCCTCTTGATTATGGGTACGCTCGTAAAAAGCTATCACTAGGCTAATCCTGTCGCGGATACCTAAGTACTAAGCTAACACTACAGCTACGCTCGAATTGATTCCCTACGTAACAAGTCCTATAGTTGTCTCCTAGATTCACCCAAGTTGCTGGAACACTCAAATTATAAGTATGGGTTACATGCTTGAGGCCAATACTTAGTCAAATCCTCAGAGGGTTTCTACGTTCAAGTTCGAGCAGCAATATGAATATGGCCAGGGTACCCTCATAAGGAACACCCTCGATCCCCTACATTCATCTCTCAAATGGCCAGACATTTCCTAATCCTAAACTTAGAATGCATGAAGATAGGCGCCAGGGAACCCTCAAAGAAAACACCCTTGTGCGCACGCACTCCCATCGCAGATATTCAAATAAAAATAAAGCCAAACATGCAAACATCAAATGCAAAGAGACGATAGCGTTTAACATTCAATATTGAAGGATCCAAACTTCAGTAGCATAAACAACATTACAGGAGGAACGAAGGATAAGTTCAAAAATGCCATAAAGGGCATCAAAATTAGAAGTACAAAAATTAACAATGTTCAAAGACTAGAATGGAAATCAAACAAGCAGAATCTTGATACGGCAGTTGAAGGGCTTCATTGAGCTGGGCCCTCGGGTTCTGGAAGAGCAGTAGAGATGGGAACTGGGGCCAACACGTTGGCGTTGGAAGTCTCCGCATCACCGAGGTCCTCGCCATCCTGAGCTTCTATGGTGACACCCTCGTCCTCTATCAGAAGTGGCCCAGGCCCGATAGGGTTGGCAGCCACAAACTCTTCTTGGAGCATACTCACCAGCCCCTGATACTCTGGTTCAGCCAGGTTTTCCGAGGGATCTTCATCCTGGACCATAGGTTCGCAGTTATCGTCCAGTTCCATGCGGAGGCGGTCGTCGGTTCGAGCGCTTTTGGGGGCCAACCCCAGCTTCACCATCTGCCCAATCGCCTTGTAAAAGAAGCGACGAGCATTCTCAAAGCAGTGCATATTGGCGGCAAAAGCGAAGGCCTTAGAGCGTACAAATTTCAGCACCGATTCCCATGCCACCTTCGACTCAAGGCTGGCTACCTTCTCCTGCAAGTCAGCGAGAGACCTCTTGATTACCTCGTTCTGACGAGTGCTCTCGGTCAACTGACGCCCTAGCTCCCCGTTCTGCTCCCTCAATTGGTCATGCTCTTCTTTAAGCTTCTTATGACGCTCGTCAAGGGCCAGATAGGCATCATCCGATTGCTTCAACTCTTCCCTCAACCTGTCCTTGTCAAGGTTGGCGTCAGTCAGTTGGGCACTAACGGTGTTATAATCCTCCTGCAGCTGGCCAGGATCAGAGATGCGTAGCAATTTCTTGTACTTGGCCTTATGTTCGGAATAGGCCTGCGCTCGGCCCTGCAAGTTCTTCAGCCTGGGGATTACTTTCTAGAAAGCCAAAAACGAGGGTCAGTATTAAAGTGAGAATAGAAAAAGTTGGAACCTCACAAATAACACTGGAGACTAACCGTCAGGAGGGCGTGGCAAGCATCATCCGCGACTCGAGCGGCGTCATGCTCGTTCAACTTGTCGTGGTCGTCGGAGAATTGAAGTTTTCCGACGATGTCAGAGACCAGGTTCACAGAGTATGCGCTCTTCTTCAGTAGAAATGGACCTTCCGTCCGTTGTCGTTTGTAACGAGCGTCGCCTCTGCAGCCCATTTTCCAGAAGTGCTCATCCTCCGATGAGGAAGTGTCGCCACCCTCGCCGCGGTAGCCCATGACCACCTCTTTCCCTTTGCCAGAAATAGGGATGGAGTCTGGCAATCTTTTTCTCTTTCCCTGGCGGTCGGCCCTGATTGCATCATGGAAGCAGGCCAACTCCCCCGAGCGGTTGCGAGAGTCGCTGGAGCTTAGCGCGATGGGACCCTCGGGGCCGGCCGGCGGAGGTGTAGCCCCTCGAGCGCCATCTACTATCAAGTCCTCGATGGGGCCCGCAGGGGGAGCTTCGTTCTCGGCACCGCCACGAGCGCCTTCGTTGCCACGTCTGGCCCCTCGTCGGATTCCTCTCCCCCTTGGGGCGTTGGGAGGGCGTGCTTGTTGTTGTTGTTGTTGCTGAGGGTTGACGCCAGGCCCCTGAGCGCGCATCATCCGGGCAAGTCTTTCGGCATTCATCCCTGACGTTAGTATTTGGATATCTGCAAATTGGGAAGTACGAGCGTCAGAAAAATTGGTCATTTGGATGGTGATTACAAAAGTATAACAAGTCAAGTAAAGTCAGCGATGCTATCCTAAGAGTTAGAATAGTCAGTTCGTAGAATCTAACCGTCGAGAGCCATGATTTGAGTGGGAGGATTAATTACCATGCTTGGGGGGCAAGATAAGCCATAGCGGAATAATATTCCCTCATTCTTCATCAAGACCTCAGCCTTGATCCACTTCTTCTCATTCTTCATCTCGAGGGCCAACCCCTTCACCCAATCTTCGAAAACTTTGTTCTTTGTCCTTTCCCTAATCAGTGGTCCCTTGCCATGTATAAACCACCCTCGATGAACCCTGAAAATTCCCCCAGGAGCCCCTACAAAGAAGTACTTCTCCTTCAAATGCTCGCCATAGGAGGTGGAGGGAGAATCTATCATTTTAAAGCCCGATTTGGCCTGGGCATAATAGAACCCATATGTGGGGGACGAGCGTGTTGAGCGGGCTACTTGAATCAAACTATCAAAATTGTTAACAGAGGGTTCGTAGCCTAGGACCCTCATCAATATTATGAAGGTGTTGATTAGGGCAATGCCATTCGGCAGGATCTGGGAAGGACAAAGTCTAAGGTGGTGACATATGTTACAGACGGCGGGAGGAATCGGAAACCTCAGACCCCCGGCCAGGACCGCGTCCCAGTAAACTGTCATCATCCCCGGCGGCGGTAAATTTGCTCTTTCCCCCTCCTCGGGAAGGCGCATGGGGAACACCACCTCATCCCAGTATGCTTTTGTCCTTAACTCCAGATCTTCGAGCGTCTAGATGCTCTCAATCTCATCCGGAGACCTGTCGGTTTGGTGAGGGTTATTTTGTCTCACTCGGGTAGCAGGCTCTTTTCCCCTCCTTTAGCGTTTTTTGGGAGGTTCAGCCTCAGCATGACGCTCGGAAGGCCCTGCTCCGCCCTCAGGAGCCGCGATTGCCACCGTGATCCTATGATCTTGGGGTCTTACAGCGCTGTTAAGCATGGGAAGTACCCTTTCCCCTTGTCTCTGCATCTCCATGACGTTACCCATCTCTTCGAAGAGATCGTCTACCCCCCCGGGTGCGCGCTCGTTCATCCCTTGAACAGCGGCATCAACCTCTTCAAACCCAGCTTCAGCCGGAGCCCTGGTGGCGATTGGAATCTCATCGCCAGGAGAGGCTCTGGCCATTGGGACCGCCGTGGGTACGTTACCATGAGGGGAGGAGCTCCCAACCGACATCTCGTCTATCTCCCTCACATAATCATCTACTTGGTGCCCTGCCATGTCTGCTCTTTGATTTTTAGAGAAGAAGCTTCTCGCAGAGAACCCAGTGAAGAAGAAAATTTCTGAACTAAATTCAGTGGCAGAAAGGGGCTATTCACTCAAGAGTTTCACTCACCCAACCTAAATCTAAAGTTAGTGTAAGGAAAATGAAAAATTATCGGGATTTACCTGAGGTTTGAAAGAAAAGGATTGCTGGAATTCGCGGAAAACTTGCAGAAAATCTTTGCTGCTATTGTGCTTAGAGGAGTCTGAATGCGTGAAAGAGATACAAGGCTTCAAAAATCCCTATTTATAGGGGTAAGAGCTAGCGTTAATTAGGGTTTGGGATTTCAAATTGCAATCATTTCCCGCCTAGGAAATCCCCCCACTTTTGATAACCGCCTCACGTCTCCCGGAACACACGCGCCCACGCTCCCACTCAGCATTTAATGTGGACAGGACTTCATTTAATGCGATGTCAGAACGTGTCCGTTACAGAAGCCCAGCGGTCACTTCACTTACAGGAGCTTGACCCTCAGTTGTTTAAAAATTCACGGCTCGCTTCTCTTGAAAATTCTACAGTATGCTCAATCATACTACAGAATTTGGGGGGCAAAATGATGAGGCATAAAATCACGCTCGTTTCAGAGCCGTCTATCTGTCGTCATAAACCGATTTGGGGATTGAACGCTCGCATTGATGGGCTCGCGGATCAATCCAGCCTACTCTCGAGTTCCTGTACAAGCCCATGAGCCTCGGTCAACTATTCCAGTAAAGGGTTCAAGCTGTCTAACTGACGCTCACGCCACGGCCCTCAGAGCCACCCTTTCCAAGGAGGCACCCGCGCGAAGGCCCCGCTCATGATGCTCGGGGTTTGAACGCTCGAGGACCATCTACCGTGGGGAACCCATCCGTGCGCCCATCGAGCGTCACCAGCGCTTGCGTATGCTCCTCCCCCCCGCGGGGGATCCGAACTCTAGCAAGACGGACCTTGGGCCTTCCCTGCGCGCAACCCTCGCCAACAACCTCTGACACAGAGGTGGTGCGTACCTTGCACCTCAGGGATGTCACTTTCATGCCCTCACAGGCTGCCACGCGTTAGGGCAGCACAGGTTTTGGACCACTCGGTCAATTACCCGATTTACCCTCACCCCTAACATATAAATAGGGGAGAACACTTGCATTCTCCCCCAAGTCATCTTCTTCACAAGACACCACACTACTGAACTGGTCATCCTTTTCCTCTGCATCTTCATCTTCTCCAAAGCTTCATATATTTCACCATTCCCTGCACCCTTGTTGCACGATTTCCTGGTGTTATCCTAGCTGGAAGAACCCACGCTCATTGGAAACCCAGTTCCTGAGGCTCAACGCTTGTGATGGTCTTCCCTTCTACAAACAAATTCTAAAGTGATTGGTGTTTAAATCCTTTATAAGTTTCTGCACCATCAGGTTGGTTTTGAAATTATTTTACAATTTACCGATTTTTGGAATAATTTGGATAAAATCCTTCTTTAAAAAATTCCAAAACCTATTTTATAATTATTTTTAATTAATTTTCGAAATTAATTGTATATGTGTTGACCAAAAAGTCAAAATTACTATTGAAAACATTTACTATTAAATTTCTTATGAATTAAACACTTTATAACATAAAATCGAACACACACACACATACACACACTATCACACGTACGCCCTAATTGTTCAAGAACATTATGAATGTGGTTTTAAGCTCATGAATATGTTCATACTAGTTCATGATCTTATTTAATAAATTCTAAATTCATAACACATAATTAAACTTAAGATGTAGCACTTTATGTAACTTTAATCATAAATTTAATTCTAAATAAATTATTCTAGGCATGAATTTAATCAAACAAGATCATAAATATTTAAATACATTATCATACTATGTCATTTCATAATTCATGAATTAAATTAAATTCATATATATACTCACATTGTTCACGATACTAGCATAAATTGCACATAAATTGAAAATAAAATTCCTAAAGCATAATTTAATTAAATCTAAGCATGCTACTATTATTATTATAATAAAAACATAATATAAAGCATGAATAATAAAAGAAAAGCACACCTTAGATAGAGAGAGAGGGGGTATTGCCGTGAGATTGGGGGGGGGGGGGGGGATAAATGTGATGATTTTGTGTAGTCTTTGAAATGAGCATGGAGGGGTATTTATACTTGGGATTTAGGGGCTTACCTTGCAATTTCTAAGAGTTTAGTGTATGACTAAGGGTGGTGAGTAGGCTAAGTGTATTTATTAGGGTACTTAGGTGGTATGCTAGGTGTATATGTGATGTAGGAGCTTATGTATACATATATTACCTAATAAATACATCATAATAAAATAAATCAAAAATAGGGTGAAAATAATAATGAAAATGTAGGAAAATATTCAGATTTTATTTTGAAATGGTAAAAGTCGTAAAAGAAAGAGGATTGAAAGAGCTTTCCGATGATTGTAAACACTTAACGTTTAAACGTTTCAAGTTAAAGTAGTAAAAGTTCGGAATTTTGAAAAATATGAGAAAATACTTAAAACGGAGCTAGGATGTGAATTAATTTCCGAGAAAGGGTTCATGATTCATAAAATAATTTGAGGATTATTTTGAGTATAATATTGGATATCAAATGTTGTACGGTTTAAAAGTTAGTTTTTACGGCGGGAATAGTACTTTAGGAAAAATAAAGAAAATTTATAAAACAAGCTAGGATTTGAATAAGGTTTGGAAAAGATCTTAAAATTCATAAAATAATTCGAGGATCGTTATGGTTATAATATTGTGTAGGAAAAACGTTGAAATTCGAAAATCTCTAATTTAGGGTAAAATTAGGGTTTTTGGCCGGTTTTGGTTACTACGGGAGCTATAATGAGAATTGGGGTTTAGGAATGATATCAAAATTCATAAAATCTCGTAAGGATTCATATGAGCCCAATATTAGATAGGTAAAGATGTCCCGTTAAATTCCTACACCTAGGAGTGAATAGTAACTAGGGACCTAATGGGAATTTTTGACAAACAATTTTCAAAGCATATCTTGGGATAACAAAAGCTAGGATATGAATCCGGGAAATGTGGAATCTAACTTCCTAAGGCTTTAAGAGGAATATGTGAATGTTTAGACTCAGTGAATGAATAGTGATGTGAGTTTAATATTAGGATTTTGACAGAAATTAAAACATAAAGGCACGTAGTTTATATAAACATTTTCTACTAACCCTATTTCCTCTTACTCCCAGATCCGGGTTGTTACAGATAGGGGCAGCGTGGAATCGAGGGATATGATCGACCCATAAATTCTGATCGAGTTGGGGATGGCCCCGGGGGTGCGGAAGTATTTCGACCCCGGTATTTCGAGCGAAATCTCTCAAAGCTTCATTTATGTTCTATTTTTCCTTGTTCAAAGTGACTGATCGAGTTTTCTTCTCTTTTTGTAGAATCTCTCATCATGTCGGCCGACCTTGCTGCTAGCCAAAAGGAGATGGAGGAGCTCAAAAAAGCCTCCGAAAAGAAAAACTTACCTCCCCCGACTGAGGTGGAACTCGAGGCCGTGCGGCAGGCCACAATCGAAGTCGTTCCTGCTGTCCTCGAGAAGAGGACCCCTGAGGCTCCAGAAAAGAGAGGGTCGAATCCATAGTCGAGGGCTGACATGGAGGCCCCCAGTCGAAGCAGAAGAAGGACCGCCATCATCGCTACCAGTCCAAGTCTCGGGTCGAAGGGGACAGCTTGAAGGGCAAAGGTTGAGATAAGACCCCTTCAACCACCAGCCAAGAGATCATGAGGCCTGTACTCGACGTGCAGGTGAGTGAGTATTCACGCCCCCTGACTCCAGCTCGAGGAGAAATCCTCCCGAGAAATGTGGCCAGCTTACTATCCGGGTCTCGGATGCCTCCCTCGCTTAAAAAACCTGCCGTGGCAATCACTTGAAAGGCAAGCGAGGTGGATATTCGAGCTTTTTTCGATTATCCTCCTATTGAGGAGCCGTACTTCCCTTGCGGCTTGGGGAGTTTTAATGAGAATGGCGAGCCACGACGGGTCTGGACAGCCTCCCGGGACTACAGAGCGATCGGAGCGTTGTATGGCTTGATGCAAATGGAGGCTGACCATCGGGGTCAAGCTTGTAGGGATTCGAGACGTGGTCCGATAGGCCCAAAGGACTCCATCTAATTCATTGACCCACAAATCTTTCTTGGCTTCGAGCCTAGTGTAGAGATTTAGATGATAGTTCGATTGGTAACTTCGACCTGTCCGTTAACTTGAGGATGACCTACAGAAGTGAACCTTTGGCTGATCTTGAAATCGGAGTAATAGGCTTATAATTATGAACTACAAAATTGAGACCCATTATCGCAGACAAGGACTTTCGGAACTCCAAATCGAGTGATTATGTGCTTCTACAGGAAATCTCGAATAAGATGGAATGTGATATTTGAAACAGCAAGAGACTCGACCCACTTGGAGAAGTAATTGACGGCCATAATGACGAATTATCTTTGCCTTATTACAATAGGGAATTGTCCTATCATGTCGATCCCCCATTGCCTGAATAGCCAAGCTGAGTTGATTGGGATCATTTATGTGGGGTGTTGGTGCAGTAAATTAACATGTTTCTGACATCAATCGCACTTTCTAACGAATTCGAAGGCATTTTTTCGGAGGGTGGGCCAATAGAATCCGGCTTGAGATACCTTCAGAGCCAGTGATCGACTGCCTGCATGATTCCCACAAGTTCCTCCATGGATCTCTGCTAAGACTTCTTGGCCCTACGAGGGTCGGAGACATCGTTTGGTGGGGCTAACAAAAGAACGTTTGTACAATCGACTCTTTTGATCGAGAAAATAATTCAAGGCTCGATATCTTCGCCTCTTGGCTTCGATAGGATTTTCTGCTAAAGTCCCATCCCTGAGGCAAAACACTAAATTATCGAGCCAGCATGGCTCCGTGAGATCAATTGAGTTGATTTTCCGTATGGTTCGATCAATCGATTGGGTTACAGAAGTCATGAAGATTATGGTTCGATCTTCAGTCCCTTGTAGCCCGTTGGCAAATTTCGAGAGAGCGTCTGCTCGAACATTTTCTTCTCGAGGGACTTAATGAAGCCTAAATTCTTCAAACTCTGCGACGTTTTCTTTCACAAGAGCGAGATATCGAATCATGGATTTCTCTCGAGCTTCGTAATCTCCATTGATCTGTCCTGTAACCAATTGGGAGTCGGTGATGGCAGTCAGTTACTTGACGTTGTGCATTTTTACAATCTTCAAGCCGGCTAATAGAGCTTCATATCTACCTCGTTGTTTGTCACAGGGAACTCGAGGGCGATGGCATATTCGAGTTCTTCTCCATTTGTGTTGTGGAGGGATACTCCTACCCCCCAAGGGAAGTTGACGAGCCATCGACCGCAAGGGTTCACAGGGTATTATCATGCTGGGGGTGTTTAAGATATCTTTTTCAACAAGGAAGTTGGCGAGGATTTGTGCTTGGTATGATACCCGTGGTCAATAGAAAATTCGAACTGCCCAAGCTCGATAGCCCATTTGGTCAGTCTGCCTGAGGCTTCCGGTTTTTCCAGGACCTGCTTAAGTGGTTGGTCGGTTAACACCACTATAGGATGAGCTTGGAAGTATGGTTGAAGTTTTCTGGAGGTGTGTACGACTGCAAGAGAAAACTTCTCGACCTCTAGGTATCAGACCTCTGGTCTATGGAGAATTTTACTCACCTAATAAATCGAAAGATGTTTTCGATCTCGGATTGCCACAAGGACCGAGCTGATAGTCTTGACGAGACGGCTAGATAAAGGTACACGGGTTCAGCATCGAGAGGTTTTGTGAGCAAAGGTGGAGATGTGAGGTAGGCCTTGTGACACCCCAATTTCTCGACCGTACAGGTACTCGCGCCACGCATGTGAGTTTTGAGATTTAGGATTATTTAATTCCTTTTGTTTCCTTATTTGCGCAATTTAATTATTTTAATTTGAATTTTCGTGAATTACATGATTTTAATTTTCTACTTTCGTAAATTTAATTTACGTGAGTTGTGTATTTAATTTCCCGAACTTGATTAAGTGTATAATTATTTGTAATTGGGAGATCTTATGCTTAATTGTCCTTGATTGAAACTTTGTATAACTTTTGGATTTAATTGATAATTTGATATGGGCTTAATTGTCACATTTACAAATTGAGTACTTGATTACATGAATTTAAATTTTGGAGGACTAATTAGCAATTTTCCTTCTTCTTCCACCCATATTACACGATCCACACACACACACATCTTCCATTTCTTCATTCCGTATACAAGAACAAGGCACAAGACTCTTTCATCTCTCTTCCTCTCCAAATCGAATCAACCAAGGAAGCAAAGAGCCAAGATTTCTTCCATTCTTCTTCAAGAATCAAGCTCTACACTCTTCTTTCTACTTCCCCTTCATTTTCTTCCTTTTTTTTTCAAGGTAGGATTTTTATATATATTTGACGAGTTCTTGAATTAATGTCAGGGTTTTTAAATTTTTATGAGTTCATGGAATAATATGAAGTATATGTGATGATCTTGAGTTAGTTTTATGCATATATAACATGACTTATATGAAACTTGGAGCATGTGTGATCATTTTTATTTCAAGGATTTCTTGATGCATTTTTGATGAATTCAAGCATGCTATATTGGTTCTTTTGTGGCCTAAATGATATATTCGAAGTATATGCATATTATGTGATGTTTGTGAAGTGTTTTGATGCATTGATTTGGTGGGGGAATGGCTTGGAAGCCATTCCCGTGAGGCCGTCCTGTTTTCTACTCTGTTTTTTCGCCCAGGAGCTTCCGAAACTGCCGTTTGGGGTCCCATTTCATTCTGGAAACGACCATTTGGAAAGCTACGGACTTTCTCTTCAGTGAGCCTTGAAACGACCATTTGGAGTTCCAGTTCATTCTAGAAACATCTGTTCTGAGTGGTTCTGTGTGGACCCGAGACGGTCCAAATGACCGTTTGAAATTCCTTTGGAAACCCGAAACGGCCGTTTAGCTTGCTTCTATCACGTTTTTGTGTTTTGCTTGTTTCGCATGCTTTCTTCGTGCTTTCACTTTTATACACTTTCCTCGACTCTTTTAAGTGATTTGAATTACTTGCATGATAAATTCACACGTATGCATGAGTGAATACTTGAACTCGAATTTTCGATTTATGCTTTACGTTCATTTATTCAATACGTGGGATATTAATTGTGCATATGAACATGTTATTGTTATAATATGATCTCATAATCATGCCATGTGCATTATTATCATTTGTCGTGCGTCATACTTGGTTCATATTGAGTCGAGTCTCACTCGTCTCCTGTTTCTCTTGTCCAGAGGGGTCTCAGGAGGATGACGAGCCAGTTTTGTAGGGTTCAGGGAGTTTGTTTCCTTCCTTTTATTTCGGTACAGGTGAGGAAATGCTAGGTTATGTAATATAAACCCTACAACCCTTTTAAGTTGAAGGATTTGGCTAAAACCCTATCCTATATATATATACCTTGATTTCAAATGTTAAAATGTTTTCAAAATAAAACCAAAACCTGATCCAGTCCTGTTTTGGCAAGAATCTTCCACTTCCTGGGCCTAGGGGCTTGTGTATTTAGGGAATCGGGGAAGCATGGGCTGACGGCTATCTCTTGCATAAGTCCCAACCATTTTGGACCTACCCTGACATCCACAAAGAGGTTTTGTGGATCGACGGGACTTCGGTCAATAGGATTCATGTACCTATTGATCACCCTGTCCTGGGTGGTAAGGGCTAGCTACCCGAACCACCAATCCGAAGGAAAAAGGAGTATTTGTGCACCTGAACTGAATCCTGTATTAAGTGAAACTTAAATCTTTCATGATGGCTTAATAACTTTATCCTGTTCACTAAAGGAGTAAGGTTGGAGACTGCTCACTCACCGAGCCACTGATCACTTATCCTGAATTAAGCTTCATAGATATAATTCCATACACTGATATCCCTTGTTTTACTTGTTCTTTGAAAACTTGTCAACATGCTCTTGCATTTACTTGCTTGTTTCTTGATTATGTGAGTTATTTAAGTGTTGCATTCTTTGCTTCCATGAGCATAAATTTATCAAACATGCATTTTCAGTGTTTGATCTTGTAGGATGCCTCCCCGAAGAGATCGTGACCGTTCACCGACTCGTCGTCGTCGCTGTGACCGCTCTCCTACTCCTCAAGGGAGAAATCCTCAAGCTAATCTCGAAAACTTTATAGAAGTAGTTATGAATTATGTTGAGAGAAGACTTCGTGAGAACCTACCGCCACCACCACCACCTTCAGCACCTGCCCCGGTTTAAGAAGGGGGATTATCTCAAGCACAAAGAGATTTTTGCTCCTACCATCCACCACAGTTCCATGGTGGTAACGATGTTCAAGCTGAAGATTGGCTTGCGGAGATACAAGACATATTCCGGGTATGCCTTTGTAACCTACAAGAAATGGTTGACCTCTTTGTCTTCCAATTTCAAGGAGAGGGTCGAAATTGGTGGAATACGACGAACATTTGGATTCAAGCCAATGGAGATGAATTGACTTGGGAAACTTTTGTGAGAGAATTGAAGAATAACTATATCCCACCATTGACAAGGACACGAAGGCTTAAGGAATTTCTGGACCTAAAATAAGCGGGAAGAACTATGAATGAATACATTTTGGAATTCAGTAAGTTGGTTCCTTATGCTTCTCACATTTCCGGGGATGATGAGATTAAGGCTCTGCAATTTATGGATGATCTTCGGTATGAAATCAAGGATGTGATTGGGGTTTCCAATGTGAGCACATGGGCAAAGGCCATGGATAAAGCTTTGAAGGCCGAGGCCAAGATCGTGAAGAGTAAGTTGAGGACTTTCCATGTCGGTTCTGGATTGGGAGCGGGAAAGAAACCCGTATTTCAACAAATCCAAGCTCCCAAGGGTAATGATAAGAAGCAAAAATCCACGAGGAAAGCTCCGGCACTATTGGCATTATCGGTTCCACCACCACAACAAGAGAGACCCGGTTGTACTCATCGTGGACATCCTTCCCACACTTATCGTAATTATCGACGCCGACTGGGTTTATGTTTGAGGTGTGGCAAAACGGACCACAAGATCGATACTTGTCCGGAGCCTCCACCGGGAGCACAACAAGGGGGCCAAAAGCCATTGATTTGAGCCCGTGCATATGCTATTGGAGGAGAAGAGCAAGATGTCGATATTGATCCCAATGCCGTGGTGGAAGGTAAAATAAACATTAATGGCATGCATATTCACACATTGTTTGATCCGGGTGCTACACATTTTTTTCTCACTCGTGGTGTGGTTCCCTCTTTGCCTATGCTTGTTGCTTGTACTTCTTCTTGTTATGTGATTAGTTCTCCTCTCGGGGGGAGCTTAGAGACAAATCGTGTGTTTAAGGAGGTTCCGGTGAGCATTGAGGGCCGTGTTTTTCCAGCAGATTTGATTGAGATGCCCATGGAAAGATACGGGGCTATGTTGGGCATGGATTGGCTTTTTCTTCATTGAGCTACGGTTGAGTGTTTTGAGAAGAGAGTTTGTTTGGACTTGAAAGTTTTTGTTAGTGAAGGTTCGAAGACTCTACCACTCCTCTCTTTCACTAAAGCTTACAAGTTAGTCCATGAAGGGGCTATGGGTTTTGTGGCTTATCTTCTCAACAAGCCTAAGGATCAAGCTAAGATTGAAAAACCGAGGTTGTTAAGGACTTTCTCAATTTGTTTCCTAAGACTTTGGATTCTTTACCACCTGAATGGGAAATTGAGTTCGTGATTGATTTGTTTTCGGAAGCTGAGCCTTATTCGAAGTCTCCATACCAAATGGCTCCGACCGAGTTGAAAGAGTTGAAAACTCAACTTGATGAGCTCCTTGCTAGTGGTTACATCCGACCGAGTTATTCGCCATGGGGTGCACCAGTTCTATTTGTGAAGAAGAAAGATGGAACCTTGAGGATGCGCATCGACTATCGCGAGCTAAACTGGATGACAATCAAGAACAAGTACCTTCTTCCTCACATTGAAGAGCTTTTCAACTTACTACAAGGATAAAGGGTTTATTCAAAACTTGATCTCTGACAAGGGTACTATCAGCAGCGAATCCGATAAGGAGATATTCCTAAGATGGGATTCAACACTCGGTATGGGTATTTCGAGTTTGTGGTGATGCCGTTTGGTTTGACAAATGCCCCTGCAGCTTTCATGAATATGATGCATAGGATTTTTCGTTCGTACCTTAATAAGTTCGTTGTGATTTTCATTAACGATATCCTTATGTATTCCTAGTCTCCCGAAGAGCATGCACAACACCTTATGATTGTGTTGGAGACTCTTAGAGAGCACCAACTGTTTGCCAAATTCAGCAAATGTAAATTTTGGATTGATCGTGTGGTTTTCTTGGGCCACGTAGTATCTGGTAACTGGGTAGAGGTGGATCCCTCTGAGATTGAAACAGTGGTGTAATGGGATAAACCGAAGAACACCTTACAAGTAAGAAGTTTCTTGGGTCTAGCAGGATATTATCGGAGATTTGTGAAGAATTTCTCTAAGATTGCTGCTCGTTTGACCCGATTAACTAAGAAAGAGGTAAAATTTGAGTGGGATGAGGCCTGCGGGGCAAGTTTCCAAGTCTTGAAGGAGAAGTTAACTTCAGCTCCAGTGTTAGCCCTACCCGAGGGTTCTGAAGGGTATGCCGTGTATACCGATGCCTTGAAGGAAGGTCTGGGTTGTGTTCTGATGCAGAATGGTCGAGTAATAGCTTATGCCTCAAGAAAGCTAAAAGACCAAGATAAAAATTACCCCACTCATGATCTCGAATTAGCTGCCGTGGTTTTTGCTTTGACGAAGTGGCACCATTATTTCTACGGCGTTTCGTTTGAGATCTTTTCCGACCACAAAAGCCTCAAGTACTTATTCACTCAGAAGGAATTGAATATGAGGCAAAGACTTAGGATGAAATTTCTTGAAGATTATGATTCCACCATCCATTACCATCCGGGTAAAGCTAATGTGGTCACGGGTGCGTTGAGTAGGAAGGCTAGCATGTCTTCTTTGGAAGTTGATTCGGGAGAAAGTATCGAGCCTACTGTGTTGAAGGCTCGTGTGGCTAATATTACGATAGAACCCGAGCTAAAGCAGAGATTGTATGAAGCTCAAGCTTCTAATCCTGAGATTCAAAAGTTGGTGTTGAAGGTCCGAGACGATCCAGAGTGTCCGTTTGGTTTTGATAAAACAGAGTTGTTGAGATTCAAGACTAGAGTTTGTGTACCCGAGGAGTTGAAACGGGTAATTTTTGAAGAAGCTCATAGGTCGGGTCACTCTATCCACCCAGGAGGTACAAAAATGTATCGGGACTTGAAGAAGTTCTATTGGTGGAGAGGTTTGAAGAAGGATGTGACCGAGTTTGTGAAACATTGTAAGACGTGCCAAATGGTAAAGGTGGAACACCAAAAGCCCTGAGGCTTATTACAACCTTTACCTATTCCGGAATGAAAGTGGGAACAAGTTACGATGGATATCGTATCCATATTACCCAAAGCTAAGGATGGACTTGATGGAATTTGGGTGATAATTGATCGGTTAACCAAGTCGGCGCACTTTCTTGCAGTCCGAATGTCTGACAAGATAAGCAAGCTTGCAGATAAATATGCCAGAGAGATAGTCAAACTTTATGGTACTCATCCGAGATTCACTTCCAAATTATGGCAGGAACTTCAGAACAAGTTGGGTACTAAGCTCAAGTTCAGTTTGGCTTCACATCCCCAGACAGATGGGCAGTCAGAGAGGTTGGTTCAGTATTTGAAGGACATGCTTCGGGCTTGTGCATTGGATTTCCAAAAGAAGTGGGATGAACACTTGCACTTGATCGAGTTTGCTTACAATAATAGCTACAAAACCTCGATCAAAGCAACCCTTTATGAGATCTTGTATGGACGGAAGTGTCGATCACCCTTATTCTTCAATGTTCTAGAGTGGAGATGGTCTAAACAAGAAGGTGTTCAAAGAGATGTTAGGAAGATTGAACTCTCAGAAGCCACTCAGGATTCAGTTCAGAAAGCTCAGATCATACGACAAAATATAAAAGCCGCTCAAGATCGACAGAAGAGTTATGCCGATCGCCGGAAAAGAAATCTTGAGTTTGAGATTGGTGATTGTGTATTCTTGAAAGCATCTCCTCGCAAGGTTTTTACAAGAATTGAACAAGGAGGGAAGTTGAACCCTCGATATTTAGGTCCTTTCGAGATTCTTGAGAAAGTTTGAGAAGTTGCTTACCAATTGGACCTACTGCCAAGTTTAACCGGGATTCACAATTTCTTCGATGTGTCTCAGTTGAGGAAGTACTATCCCGTTGACTCAGAGATCCTTCCCCTTGAAGAGGACGAAGTTGAACCGAATTTAACTTTTGTCCAAAAGCAGGTTAAGATAATGGATCGAAAGTTCCAAGAACTGAGAAGGCAGCGTATTCCCTTGGTTAAGGTTTTGTGGACAAGTGATAAAACTGAAGAAGCAAATTAGGAAACAGAGGCAAAATATGAAGATTTCATCCGGAGTTGTTCCCTAGCGAGCAGTGAATCTGGGGACCAGATTCTTTTAAGGGGAGGAGATTATGACACCCTGATTTCTCGGCAGTACAGGTACGCGCACCACGCGTGTGAGTTTTGAGATTTAGGATTATTTAATTCCTTTTGTTTCTTTATTTGAACAATTTAATTATCTTAATTTGAATTCTTGTGAATTATATGATTTTAAATTTCTAATTTTGTGAATTTAATTACGTGAGTTGTGTATTTAATTTCCCGAACATGATTAAGTGTATAATTATTTGTAATTGGGAGATCTTATGCTTAATTGTCCTTGATTGAAACTTTGTATAACTTTTGGACTTAATTGATAATTTGATATGGGCTTAATTGTCATATTTATAAATTGAGTACTTGATTGCATGAATTTAAATTTTGGAGGACTAATTAGCAATTCTCCTTCTTCCTCCACCCATATTACACGATCTATACACACACACACACACACACACACACATACGTCACTTCCATTTCTTCATTCCATACACAAGAGCAAGGCACAAGACTCTCTCCTCTCTCTCCCTCTCCAACTCGAATCAACCGAGGAAGCAAAGAGCTAAGATTTCTTCCATTCTTCTTCTAGAATCAAGCTTTACACTCTTCTTTCTACTTCCTCTTCATTTTATTCCTTTTTTTTTTCAAGGTAGGGTGTTTATATATATTTGATGAGTTCTTGACTTAATGTTAGGGTTTTTAAATTTTTATGAGTTCATGGAATATTATGAAATATATGTGATGTTCTTGAGTTAGTTTTATGCATATATAACATGACTTATATGAAACTTGGAGCATGTGTGATCATTTTTATTTCAAGGGTTTCTTGATGCATTTTTGATGAATTCAAGCATGCTATATTAGTTCTTTTGTGGCCTAAATGATATATTCGAAGTATATGTATGTTATGTGATGTTTGTGGAGTGTTTTGATGCGTTGGTTTGGTGTGGGAATGGCTTGGAAGCCATTCCCGTGAGGCTACCCTATTTTCTGCTCTATTTTTTTGCCCAGGAGCTTCCAAAACGGCCGTTTGGGGTCCCGGTTCATTCTGGAAACGACCGTTTGGAAAGTACTGAATTTCGCTTCAACGAGCTTCGAAACGGTCATGTGGAGTTCCAGTTCATTCTGGAAACGACCATTCCAACTAGTTCTGCCTGGACCCGAGAGGGTACAAATGACTGTTTGGAATCCCTTTGGAAACCCGAAACGGCCGTTCAGCTTGCTTCTGTCACGTTTTTTCGTTTTACTCGTTTCACGTGCTTTCTTCATGCTTTCACTTTTATATCCTTTCCTCGTCTCTTTTAAGTGATTTGAATTACTTGCATGATAAATTCACACGTATGCATGAGTGAATACTTGAACTCAAAATTCCGATTTATGCTTTACGTTCATTTATTCAATACGTAGGTAATTAATTGTGCACATGAACATGTTATTGATATAATATGATCTCATAATCATACCATGTATATTATTATCAATTGCCGTGCGTCATACTTGGTTCATATTGAGTCGAGTCTCACTCATGTCCTATTTCTCTTGTCCAGTGGGTTCTCAGGAGGATGACGAGCCAGTCTTGTAGGGTTCGGGGAGTTTGTTTCCTTCCTTTTGTTTCGGTACAAGTTAGGAAATCCTAGGTTTTACATTATAAACCTTACAACCCTTTTATGTGAATATTTGGCAAAAAACCTATCCTATATATGTATACCTTGATTTCAAATGTTAAAATGTTTTCAAAATGAAACCAAGACCTGATCCTGTCCTGTTTTGGCGAGAATCTTGCACTTCCTAGGGCCCAGGGGCTTGTGTATTGAGAGAACCGGGGAACCATGGGCTGACGGCTATCTCTTGCACCTGGAGGTTTGGTGGATTGACGGGACTCCGGTCAATAGGATTCATGTACCCATTGATCACTTTATCCTGGGTGGTAAGAGCTAGCTACCCGAACCACCAACCCGGAGGAAAAAGGAGTATTTGTGCACCTGAACTGAATCCTGTATTAAGTGAAACCTAAATCTTGCATGATCACCTAATAACTTTATCTTGTACATTAAAAGAGTAAGGTTGGAGACTGCTCACTCGTCGAGCTAATGATCACTTATCCTGAATTAAACTTAATAGTTATAATTCCATACACTGATATCCCTTGTTTTACTTGTTCTTTGAAAACCTTGTATGGAATTATGGCTTGCATGAACTTTACTGCTTTCTATATATTATTTATGTCATTCATTCAGTCTTGTAGAGACTGACCCCTCCCTTCTTTGTCCCTCATGTTTTCTTGCAAGCATAGCTAGACAGGAAATTACATTTCCTAGTGTATTTTCGTGTCTAGCTAGGTTACACTCATTCTGTACCACACACTTATTTATATATATTCTGTTTCATATTACTGAGGCCATGTGGGCCGAATATTTTATCTCGTGTTGGTTATGTATTGATGACTCGGAGGATTGTATATTATGATAGACTTGTTATGATTTTGTTTCTGCAACTCTTGTTTGTTTAGCCTTATTGGATACTTGATTTTTTGGTACAGGGTTAGTCCCGCCTAGCCAGGGTCCACGTCGTCTCTCCATTCGCTATAACCGGACTAGTATACGAACTATATTCGTATATGAGTTTGGTCCTAGTGCGGGGGATGTGGTGACCCCATGCATGGGTATCACAGGCCTTGAGATCTTCGAGCACTTGATCACATTCAGGCATCCATTCGAAGGTTTTGATGTTGCGAAGTATCTTGAAGAAGGGAAAATTCTTCTCGGAGGAACGAGAGATGAATCAATTCAAAGAGATGATTCATCCCACTAATCGTTGAATATCTCGGATTGAATTAGGTTGAGGGAGGAGTTGTATGGCTTGAATCTTGGCAAGATTAGCTTCGATCCCTCACTGGCTAACCTTATATCAGAGGAACTTGCCTCCATAAATCCCGAATGTGCATTTGGCGGGGTTGGGTTTGAGGTTGTATTTCCTTAGAAGGTCGAATGCCTTTTTCAGGTGATCGAGATGATCAGAGGCCCGTTCTCTCTTGACAATCATGTCATCGACATACACCTCCATGGTTTGTCCGATCTCCGATTCGAATACCCTATTGATCATTCTTTGGTATGTGGCCCCTGCATTCTTGAGCCCGGATGGCATGACCTTGAAACAATAGATTCAGTGAAGACCCTGAAAGCGGTTTTCGACTCGTCTTCGGAAGCCATGAAAATCTGATAGTACCCTTGGAGAGCATCTATCATGCTCAATCGTTCACATGCGACCGTTGGATCCATTGGACATGCTTTGTTGAGGTCAGTAAAATCGTTGCACATCCGCCATTTTCCTTCGGGTTTTGGGATGAGTACAACTTTGCAAAGCCATTCCACATATTAGATCGGAGTGATATATCGAGCATCTAGAAATTTGTTGACTTCTTGTTCAATAATGGCATTTCGAACATGACTCTGAGGACGGATCTTCTATTTGACTGGTTTGTAGGACGAATCGATGTTCAGATGATGCTCGATTACCTTTCAATCGACACCGACAAGCTCTGAGGAGCTCCAAGCAAAGACGTCGATATTTTTACAAAGAAATTGGATCAACCTGCATTGCTCTTTTTTGGTTCAACCTGCTTATATGTGAGTTATTTTTTCGGCCTAGCCTGGGATAAGTTGTATCGCCTCGAGTTTTTCGATGGGCTCGAGCTTCTTATCTTCCTGTTTCTTTTTTTTTTACTGCATGTGATGAGCACATCTTCTTAGAGTTCTTGAGTGTTAGGATCCTCGAGCTTGTCTTCGATCGTGGGATCGGTGGTAAGGACAGGGACTTATTTTCTATTGGGTTGCTTGATCTTCTCCACCGAGATGGAGTAGCAGGCCTAAGATGTGGGAATATCGCATCGTACTTCGCCGATCCCAATGGGCATGGGTAATTTCACCAAGAGATGATAGGTGGAGATGACGGCCCGGAAGTCGATTAGGCTAGGTCGACCATAGATGATGTTGTAGGCGGAAGACATGTCAACGACAAGATATTCGATCTCTTGAGTGGCTCTCTTGGGCAAGGTACCCATCGAATACTTCCTTGTGTGTGTACCTCGGCCCTATAAAAAAAATGTCAGAGGAGTTCGAATACTTCCTTGTGTGAGTACCTCGACCGTGTAAAAAAATGTCAGAGGAGTTCGAATAGGATCGAGTAGCAATTTATCATGTAAATTCATTCACACAAGAGTAGAGTAGATGATAATATTGCTAGAGCTTCCATTATCGATCAAACTTCTAGATACAACGAAATTAGCTATGTCGAGCATGACTACCATAGGGCAACTAGGAGTGTTATGTGAGTGTTGAGGTGTATCTATTACATCATTTTCATTAAATACAATTTTATCTTCTTGCCATGAGTCAGTGGGTTGAACATGCATGACTTATCTTGGTCTGAAGAAGCTTCGAGATGCCTCTCTCTGAGTTTTATTCCTTGCAGTCTTTGAGTCGCCATCAGAAGGTCCTCCCACAATCATATCAAAACGTCCGAGATAAGGTCGATCGTGGGAATCGCGTTCAATCGAAGGCTTGGCTTGACGTTATCTAGAAGGGGACTTCTCCTTGTTCTCCCGATTGCGAGCATTATCGTCGATCTTCTTAACAAACTCGAGCAACTGTTAGCCTTTGATGAGCCATTTGATTTCTTCACGTAAGGCGTTGCACTCGGAGGTACTGTGGCCATTTTGTTGATGGAAGTTGCAAAACTTGTTGCTCTCTCGACTTTTGGGCATTTCCCTCATTGGTTTTGGTTTCTTGAGGAGCTTTGGATTGATAACATTGTAAATTTCATCGATCGGTCATGTGAGCTGAGTGTAATGCTTGCGAGCTTGTTGGTCGAGATATGTGTCGGCTTTGGGATGAATATTGGGTTTGGCATATCAAGTTGAGCCATTCCTTTTGTTCCGCATGGGGTTGAGTCAGGAATTTTCTAACTCCTCGAGCTACATCCATTCACAAGCAGGAACTTGGATACAGGCCAGGTTTTTTGGTTTTGAAGGACTATATATCGAGCGCAATCGTTGCTAATCAAGGCTTGATGAATTATGGGAATAAGCAAGTCGATACTGTAACATCCAGCTCGTCCGACCGTATAGGTACGTTGTTTCGAAAGTGTTATTTACGCTTTTAAATTATTCATTTACATAATTATATTTATTATATTTTTATATGATAATTCTTGAATTATATGAAATTATTTGTTAAGTGTCATATATGAAAATTTGAACGTTTTTGTTTGCGTGACTTCGTTTTTGATCCGTATGCTTCCTTTTTAAATTCTGATTTTTGTGAAAATTTGCCATGCATGAGTTATGTGATTTATGAATATGTTTATATGCTCGTTTTATGTTTTTGAGTTCATTTGATACGGTTCTTGAACCGTTTTATTTGTTAAGGGACTCGAGGGCCTAACTCGTTTTAGCGCACCTTGTGTTCCGAAAGGCGTAACTTGAGCTCGGGAAATCGGACTCGAATTTCAGAAGAAGCATCGAACTTGTAACAAAGAATGGAAGCTAAGGAACCTAGTTTTGTATTTTTCTAAGCCCGTTTGATCCCCCGAATTGCACCCGAACCGAGCTCATGTGACAGATTCGCCACCTTTGCCCGTTTTGCTTATATCCGACCCGTTTCGTAACCAAATCGCCCCATAATTGAACCCATTTGATTGTAACTTAACCCTTTTCCACCCCTTTTATCTATCATTTCGAAATCATCAGCCAAGAGAAGGAAAAAGGAGCAGCAAACCGAGAGAGAGAGAGAGAGAGAAGGGGATTTTTATACTATTCACTTTTGCCTTTTCAAGCTCCACACACCTCCGATTCACCTCAAATTCGAAAGGTAAGTCTAGAATCTTGTTCTCTATCTTTTTCTCTTTCTTTTAAGTGCTCTTTTGCTGAATTTCATGGAGATTTGAGCATGCAATGAATTTATATGTGAATAGTAAGGGTTATATGAATTTTTGTTAAAATCTTGATCATCCTTGTTTCATTTCTGAATTGGAGCTGGTTATGTGTTCTATATGGTGTATATGTTTCATTTATATGCATGATTTTCATGTTGCTTGAGTGTATAATGATCTACCATGGCTGCACTTCATGAAAGCTTTGAGTGTATAATGATCTACCATGATTTTCATTTATATGCTTCAATCCATTTGGATCCTTGTTGCTGCGTGAGTTGTAGCTGATTGTGGGGTGTTTTGTGTGAATTTTTACTGTTTCCTTTACTCCGTCTTGCAGCTGTGTGCTTCTGCTACTTGTCCTGTTGTTGCTCCTGCTTGGCCATGGAGGAAAACAGGGCTGCTTCTCGCGATGACGAAGGCCCTGCGAGGGGTGACACCCGTCACCCCGCTTTCTCTTGGTTTAGGTGACGCCCGTCACCATGGAGGCCTTTGTCCTCCTACCTCCCTTGACGGGGATTACCCCTTTTGTGCTGTAAAGTGGTGACCCCCGTCACCCCTTCCCCTTTTGTGGCTGTTTTGTGCGTTGTGTTTGTTATGTGTTCGGCTTCGTTTCGTTGTTCGTTTCTTGCTTTCTCCCACTCCAATTACGATCCTAACATGTTAATATGTGGTTATATGATATTTTTCATTATTTATTTTAATTTTATGGTTTCGTTTATTAAGTGTAAATGTGACTTGAATTTATATGAGTTTAAGTGCTACGTGTGATATATCTTCTTGCGTTTGTTGCATTCTCTATGCATCCTATGCTTGTATATGCATGAGTTATGATATGATATGATATATATGATATTTTTATGATGTGTTATGTGTGATTTTGTGCCTCGGTTATACGATTTCGACTCTTGAATACATGTATGAACTTGAACGCTTGAATATGCTAACTCTTGTCGTTGCATTGCATCATTTGCATCTATAGGCATTCGCCGAACGTCTATATGGTTCATATGGAGTCTAAGTGTGTCTTTTGTACTTTGTTTTGTTCAGAGGTTCATCCCGAAGGTAACGAGGTGGTCCTTTAAGTGTGCTTTGGTTTGCTTCCTTCGGTTTGTTCGTCAAGGTGAGGTTTTCTTTTTTTTTAGTTAATACGACCTATAACCCTATGTACATAGATATGTGTTGGATATGTATTTTGTGGGAATTGGCCCGTTTGTTATGAAACGTTTGAAAACTTTTATGTATACGTCAGTTATATTTTTGTTTATTTGTTTTGAAAAAAGGTTGGTGTGTGTGTTTTGAAACTAGCGAGTTATGACTTTGAAAGTTAAGTCTAAAATTATGAATTATGAATTTTGAACTATGAATTATGACTGGGCCACGGAGATTTTATGCAAAGGAGCCCCGGGACGGTGTTGGGTCGTCGGGTCACTCTCGAGTATGGTCTCCACACTTAGGATCACCCCGGAACCTACTAGGAGGTTAGTGGGGGATGGAATCCTTGGGCGTGAGTGTCATAAAACTCACGACCCTGACATATTGGAATGATGGTTAGGGTAGGATCAACCCTTCCATCACCCAGAGAAGAGGTATGTGTGTTTGAATTATGTTTTTGTTTGAATTTTGATTCTGATTTTGATTATGAACGGAGTTAGGTGGTCTGAAACTCGTACTCGCGAGTTGTGTAATTTTGATTGTGAAAATGGATTGTGAAACGGGAGTGGATTCCTAATTTATAAAATTTGACGATTTTGGCCTTCGATCTTAACTCTTTTCTATATAACTAATATCACGGGCTATCAAAAACCACACCCCGGTTCATGAGCTTTTATGACTTTGAATATACTCTTCTTTATGTATATGTACGTGTGAGTGTGTTAACCCCCTCACCAATCTTTAGGACTGACCCCTCCTCGTTGTCTTCTTTTTTCCCCTTTGTGCTTCTTTGAGTTTGCAAGTGCAGGATTTAGTTCGAGCTAGGCGGCAGTTTTCGTTTGGGTCGTTTGTGTCTCGTTTTTTAGTCCTTTAGCATTCTACATCTTTATCTTTCCGCTTTGGTATTATGTATAAGTATGAATATGTATAAGAATTTTGAATTCATGAATTTATATGATTTACTAGTCCCGGGGTGGGCATGATTATATCATATGCAAATTATTTGGATTAATTTGATATTAATTGTGTGTTGATGATCTTGTTGCTTCCGCGTGTATTTTGATTTTGTTGCGCACTCTGAATTAGGGTCTAAACCGCCTAGCTTAGGTGTGATTTTTTTTATCACCCATTCGCCGTAGCTTGATGCGTGTGCGGAGTCTCTATTTCGTTACACGTGTCGGGTTATGGTGCGGGGGATGTAGTGCTCTACGCTCCGGGGTGCTACATGTAAAGTGGTATCAGAGCTCTTGGTTGCAAAACCGGAGCTCTAGAGTCGTGTTGGGTTTGTCTAGGTCGTTCTGCTTACGATTATGTGTTTGTTTGCATTCACCATCTCATCTATATGACTTATTTGTTGTTACTTGTGTTAATTGTGCACATGAACATGCACCAAAAACTCCGTATGCATCGATATTTTTGCAATTGTATTTTTATTTCAGGATATCGTTTCAATATCCACGAGTATCATCGGAAAAAAGGCTAAAGGAAAACACACTTCTTGTTTAATTCAAGGCTGAATTTCAAGATGATTCAAGAATGTGAAGCCGAAAATTGAAGAGTTTGGAAAAGAGTTCCCATGGAAGAAATTCGTTCTAGAAATTTGACATAAGTATATCTCTTCAAGTACAACAGTAAGAAGATTTTAAGAATTCTTAGCTCATGAACAAGAATTGGAAAAATAGAGGTGATTTTATATTGGAGTTTGAGGGAAACCGCTATAGACTGCTCAAAGAACCGGAATTATTACAAGGGAATAGAGATGGAACTCAACAAGCTATTCAAGTCTTAATGGTGTATACTTGATTCGAGAAATAAGGGATGCGGTTCTAATGGGTATGGATAAATAACGTTTGAATCTCACCCTTCTATTGTGAGATAAGAACCCGGTTTGAGTTCGAATACAAGAAAGAGATCCGAATTACGAGGATAATCTTCGAGAACTTCAAGATATCAACAATATCATGAAGAAGAAGAACATTTGATTTCCAAAGACAGATTCGATATCTCCACCACCGGAATCAAGTCAACGTTCCTATTACCGAGGTCCAAATCACATAGAAGAAATTGAAGGAATGCTTCAAGTGTGGAGAATTTGGACACCTAGTGAGGGTTGTCCGAGCAACTTTGAGTTTGAGTGTAACACCCACATCGGAAGGCGTCATATCCCCCACACCACGTGTCCAATCCATGCACGAAATTAATTTTGATACACAAACCAAACACGTGGTGACAAAGAAAAACTCGACCTAGTTAAGCGGGGCTAACCCTTAAACCAAATAAAACCAACGATGCAATAACATTAAGCGAAAGCATATAGACAATATCAACACATGATTAAGTTATACAATCAAAGGCCATCCCAGCCACCACATATATATACAATAATTCTCCCAAAATAGAATAATATATAGTAAAAGTATAAGTATAATATGCCAAAAGAAAGACAAGCTAGGACTCGAAAGTAAAGACTCGAAGACGACCTTAACTCCCCGCCTAGCTCGACCTGCAAAAGTCTAAAAACAACGTGGGGTGCCAGTCCTAAGACTGAGTGAGGGCAATATACATATATCACATGCGCATGCCATCCATAATCCCGAGTAAAGTGTTAGAAAATCCCAAGTGGGTAGTGTAAAATAGACATTGCTTGGAATTACTGATATCATATTATTACTTGAATAAACATAATTAACGTGGCCTGGCGAGTGGGCAATTCTCCAACCTTACTCCCGTAGTGTGTGCTTGAAAACATTATTAGGCGTTCATGCATTCATAACCATATCATAATCATAATCATATCGTGAGAAAACATAATTTTCCATCCTTCTTCCTCCGGGGCGGTGGAAGGGTTTGCAAGGCCCTAGCCACCTCATGATACAACATCGAGATGGGGGATCATGACTCCTTCCCGCTCCTTCGATGGGTTAACCACCGGCCCAAGAGTATCCCACCTCCCACACTACATGGTCGCGTAAGATACTCTCAAAGGGCACTATATGCAATGGCTTATCCGACGACCCGATGTCGTACCGGTCTCCATTCACACATTTCCCCGGGGCCCAATAACATGTGCGTGATTCTCGGCAAAACATTTTCATAAAAATTTTGAAAACCTTTCATACATAACCATTTTCCAAAGTGTACATCTATTAATACATTTTGGCTTAAAAGATCACACAAGGTATTAAGGTTCTAAAATAACTAAAACAAAACCTCACCTTGACCAAAAGAGAAAGGATACGAGAAGCCTATGGACCCTTCTCCTCGACCGGATTGAGCTCTGTGCAAGAAACACGAGTGTACATAAAACTCTAGACAAATGAACCAAGTAATCGACGAACGACATGCTCATGATATGGAAGGATGATAATTATAATTCATGAGAATGTTCATGCATGATTAATTCTTCACATAATGGTTAATCAAGCATATACTTCATATAAATCACATACGGGAGCCAAGAGAGTGAAAGAAATGCAAGAAGATGGGTTTTGACGAAGTTTGGCAAAAGTTGACAATTTTTTAAAACGAACGAGCTGTGGAAAATTGGGAATATCTTGAGTTGGAGTTTTGGTTGTTGGATATGAAAGTAGGCAAATATAGCTTTCCAAGCATATATGGCTCAAATTCTAGTTCAAAACGGAGTGAAAATGGCATAGGTCCGAAGTTGGGTCAACGCAGATTTCTGATAAAATGGCGACACCAAAAAGAATTGATCATAACTCACAATATAGAAAAGATATTGAGGTGATTCCAATTGGAAAGTATTCTAGACTTCAAGAGGTTTCTAACGGTTTAAAAATCAGGTTATTTGGAGTTCATATGAGTGAGAAACGCCCGTGTGAAAAATGCATATGAAGCTGACATGGGCTTGTCGGAACGCGCGAATGTGGTAGTAGCTTCCGACACGGGCGTGTAGGAAGCTACTGGGCAAAAAACAGGGGAAAAACAGGGTAGGTCTCGGAAAAAGGCTCCCATGGCTTCCCAACACCAAACAACAACAATCAAACACCTCAAAACTAACCTACAACACCAATATACATCTCATACTTCAATTACAACACATAAATCAATCATTTGAGCACTTAGATCAATCAAGCAAATCCCATATAAACCTTGCTATCCAATAAGCCAATAGTTCAAGATATTCATGCAATAATTCAAAGATTCATGCATAAGAAGTCACATATTCAAACTTGAATCAAGAATAAACATCTAAGTCAAAAAGCCCTAGTTCCTCAACTCAAAATCAATTCCAAATATACCATACCAACCTTGGAATGAAAGAAATGAAATGAAGAAATGATGAAGATGGAGATGATGATGCTTCTTGATGGATTTATTCTTCCCTTCTTCTTCTTCTTCTTTGAATCGATGTGAGTGAGTGAGTGAATGATGGAGATGGGTGTGTGTAGTAGAGAATTGGTGTGTGTTTGTGTCTTGCAAATATGATTTAACATATATTTAATATATGTATAGATATAAGATATATATGTATAAAGTTAGATATTAAGTATATTATATGTGTATATATTTCTTTAGTGCTATATAGGCACTTAAAGCTACTCGCTTTCAATCGAAGCACAAAGGAAGGCTTTGGTTGTACGTTGCTAAGAGCGTGGCTTACACTTGGAGAAGTGCAAGGTCACGAGAATATTCCACTCTTGGTTCGAATATGTTCAAGAACTTAAAGAACCGAAAAGGTGTAAGGGCGTAAGAAGAAGAGATGTTGCAAACTCCGTGTAGCAATGTCTAAAGCACCATCGGTTGAAGACCGAGCATCAAGAACTGGTATGATTCTCCAACTACTTCTGGATTCTATATGGAAGTGGGAGCAGATGGCTAAGGACTTAGTGTCCGGTTTGCTAAGGTTAAGGAGATCTCAGTGAGATTTGAGTGGTCGCTCTTTTCAATGAGTTAGCCCATGTTCTCATGGTTTCGTTGTTCAACAAGGGTTCGAGAACTTCGTGGTTCGGGAATGAAAGAATTGAAGTGGGAGATTGAGACTTCTTGGAAGCATCTCCTACAAGGGGTTCATCGTTTGTGAGCTAGAGTGCTAGGTTCAGCGGAGATTAGAATCGAAGACTTTCTCCGAGACTTGTGGCGGGATTTGAAAATCCGAGAAACCACTTGGAGAAATGAATCAGAGTGGTGCAGCAGAAGCATGGAGTTGAGTTCGCTTTCGGAGTTGACCAAGACCCTGCTTTAGGACCTGAGGACAGGTCCTTTTGAAGGAGGGAATTTTGTAACATCCTGCTCGTTT
Organism: Lantana camara; assembly: GCA_037501455.1. Lineage (NCBI taxonomy): Eukaryota > Viridiplantae > Streptophyta > Magnoliopsida > Lamiales > Verbenaceae > Lantana > Lantana camara. The sequence continues at coordinate 58,845,469 of CM074857.1, read as the reverse complement.
GGCCGTACAAGTGCATTGTTTCAAGAGTGTTATTTATGCTTTTAAATTATTCATTTATGTAAGTATGTTTATTATATTGTTATATGATAATTCTTGAATTATATGAAATTATTTGTTAAGTGTTATATATGAATATTTGGACGTTTTTGTTCCTGTGACTTCGTTTTTGATCCATATGCCTCCGTTTTCGATTCTGATTTTTGTGACAATTTGCCATGGGTGAATTATGTGATTTATGAATTTCCTTATATGCACGTTTTATGTTTTTGAGTTCGTTTGATACGGTTCTTGAACAATTTTTTTGTTAAGGGACTCGAGGGCCTAACTCGTTTTAGCACACCTTGTGTTCCGGAAGGCGTAACTTGAGCTCGGGAATTCGGACTTGAATTTCGGAAGAAGCGTCGGACTCATAATGAAGAATGGAAGCTAAAGAACCTAGTTTTGTATTTTTCTGAGCCCGTTTGATCCCCCCAAATTTTACCTGAACTGAGCCCTTGTGATAGATTCACCACGTTTGCCCGTTTTGCTTATATCCGACCCGTTTCTTAACCAAATCGCCCTATAATTGAACCCATTTGACCTAAATTAGCCCTTTTCCACCCCCTTTGTCTCTCATTTCGAAATAATCAACCAAGAGAAGGAGAAAGGAGTAGCAAACCGAGAGAGAGAGAGAAGGGGATTTTTGCACTATTCGCTTTTGCCTTTTCAAGCTCCACACACCTCCGATTCACCTCAAATTCGAAAGGTAATTCCGGAATCTTGTTCTCCATCTTCTCCTCATTCTTTTTAGTGCGAATTTCATGGAGATTTGAGCATGCAATGAATTTATATGTGAATAGTAAGGGTTTTATGAATTTTTGTTGAAATCTTCATCATCCTTGTTTCGTTTCTGGATTGGCGCTGGTTATGTGATGTATATGGTGTATATGTTTCATTTATATGCATGATTTTCATGTTTCTTGAGTGTATAATTGTAACGCCCGAGCGTGAGGCGCCACATCCCCCGCACCGAGACCCGACCCGCATAGGAAATGGAAAATTCCTACACGTGCCAAATCACGGCGAACGAGGACACAACACAAACGCTAAGCTAGGCGGGAGCTAACCCTTAAACCAAAAAATAACCAACATGAATTAAAATCGAGAAACAAATGTAATAGCGGAAGCATAAACATAAATATTCAGATTGAGCATCCAAGCTCCAAAAATAGATCAACCTATACAATAAGTAGTAGTAATGCCATCACGGCTCAAAATAGCATAATTCGCTCCATACTAATCCAAAATACAAAATATAAGTGCAAATGAGTGTAAAGGAAATGCTAGACACAAATGCTAGACCTAGACGACTCGAATTCCCGCCTAGCACCTCCAAATCTGCACGAAACAACTGAAAACAAACCGGGTTCAGTCTAAAAGAGACTGGTGGGTATAAAAGCGGGGCATAAGTATAAATATCATGAAATTGAAACATATACATGCAAGCCCTAATCCCATAGAAGTTTGATAAGAAATTTCCCAAGCGGGCAAAACAAATAAAACATCCATGGGATTACGACTATCATATTCATTCATAATTAACATAGGGTTTAAGGCCCGGCGAGTGGGCGTGCATCATCTCCAACCTTCTCCTCGTGTAATCATATTCATAAATTCATAAGTTGTCATACATAACATATGTACACATACATAATGATCATAATCATTCATATACACCTTCTTCCTCCAGTGGTGGACGAGTTTGCAAGACTCGACCACCTCATACATAATGGCTAGTGAGGTACATGAATCCTCAAAAGCCCGACTAGTATTTTCTCGTTAAAACTCCTGACGAGATCCGTTTCGACGTAAAATGGTTGGAACTAGTGCACGGGTTCACCGTCGGCCCTTGCCTCCCGGGCTTACCACGATACACTAAGCTCCGGGGCCCGTGATCATAACATACATGCAATCTCGCCAAAACATAAGGTAGGTTTTCATGAAAGAAGGCTTAACAATCAAAAATCATAAGACTCTTTAAAAGACTCGATAAATATAAATATAACTTTTGGCTTAAACGGTCACATAAGGGTTATATCGGGTCAAGATAACTATTAGTAGAGAAACCCACCTTAAACCGTCAAAAGAAGACACAAAAGCCTCAAGGATTGGCCTCGTCTCCAACCGGATCAAAATCTGTGCAAGAAAGGTGAAGTGAGACTCAAAATGACCAATTAAGACGCTCGACAATGAAATGATCATGATATGAATGCATAAAAGAGTATGTTATGTAATGAACATGTTCATGTGCACTATTAATGTCTTAAAGACATATAAACGTTCATTTCATTCATTCAATGAAGCATTCGTATTCAAACGAGTTCATATCTTTCACATTTCACGTCAAATGAATCCATAAATTTAATAAAATGCTCAAATCACTCTATTTAACATATTAATAAATTATAAATATCATATAGGGGTAAAGAAAATATAAAACAAATCAATTAAACCACATATACATTCATGTATTGCAAATAGAGAGCAAAAGGTCATATTTCACGTAGGTGCAGGACAATTCATATTAAAATTCAAGTCATGGAATGTAACATGTACTGGAACAATTAAATAACATAAATAAGACATAAAGGAGACCAAAGGATCAAATAAAAGGCAAAGATGCAACAGCAGCAGCAGCTCGTGAACGGCGGTTTGTTCTTCATCTTTGCAGCTGAAAACTGACCCAAAACCAAGGCACAACAAGGGATACACATAGAGCAACATATATACTACAAATCCATGCCATAATACATGAAAAAGAACACAAAAATCCCAACATTTCAGTCCCCAAAACGTGACAGCAGCTGGGCAAGGAAGAGCAGATTATTTTCTGCACATTTCTTCAAGTTTTCATGAAAATCAACAATGGTAATTCATTCTAGGCTCAAGTACCATGAAAGATAAGAAAATACTGAAGTTAATGAGTTCAAAATCACAACAAACATGCCTCAATTCAGCTCATAAGGCAAGCAACATCAAGGATTCAAGAATTGAAGCCTAACCTAACTATTCATTCATCATCTTCAAAACTCAGGAAAACATGCTCAAAATTGGGGAGGAATGGATCAAAATGACTCATAATGAATTTATATTACAACCCTAAGCTTACCTTGTGGATTGGTTGAAGGTTGGAGGAGATTTGAGCTTGAATCTCCAAGGAGGGCTTGAGTTACGGGATTTTCTGGAATGCAGGGGATGAGGAGCTGATCTTATCCAAATGAGAGGGTGTGGTTCGGTTAAGGAGAGTAGGATCAGATAGAGGGTTGAGTTAGGGTTCCATAGGCTCAAACCATGGTTAATTTGGTCAACAAATGAATAAGTTATGATTTATTTGGTAAAAGGTGGCAGATTTGGTTCCCGTTGCATGTTTCGGTTTAATTTCGGAGGTTCAAATAAATTTGGAAAAATATAAGGATAAGTTCATCAAACTCGAATTTTCAATACGAGTTCAACGAAGGTGACGAAACTAGAATCCGAGTTTCCTAGCTCAAGATATTAAATACGGAACCAATGTTGCGCTAATTACTCGTTAGCCCCCGATTTGGATTCCAAAATCAAAATAAATTCGAAACGTATGCAAACGAACCCGAAAACATGAAACGATCATATATTCGTATTCATAACACATATAAGTCCAACATATTAAATTTGCACGAAATTCCGAATTCATTTCACGTAGAAACGACAAGCAATTAAGTCATTCAAGCGCAAATAGTTCAAAGAAAATTCATATAAATTCAAATTCAAATATTTTCAAATAATTAAATATTTTAATAATATAATATAACTAAAACAATTACGCGATTTAATATATAGATATAATTATTAACATTAAAAATATATATATATATCCACTAATTCATATATATATAATATTAACTAACTTAATATATATAAAAATTAACATTTAATATATAAAATAAAATTAAATATATAAAACACGTATAAATAATTAATTTGCGCAATTTGGTAAACACATACGTCATACCTGTACGACCGAAATATCGGGGCGTCACAATAATGATCTACCATGGCTGCGCTTCATGAAAGCTTTGAGAAAATGAAGTTGAACTTCAATCCATTTGCATCCTTGTTGTTGCCTGAGTTATAGCTAATTGTGGGGTGTTGTGTGTGCATTTTTGCTGCTTCCTTTACTCCGTCTTGCTGATGTGTGTTGCTGCTACTTGTCCTGTTGTTGCTCCAGCTTGGCCATGGAGGAAAACAGGGCTGCTTCTTGCGATGAAGAAGGCCCTGCGAGGGGTGACGCCCGTCATATAACAGCCCTAAACAGGGCCTAGTTGGAATTGGCAATTCTTGAAAGAAAGTGGAAGCGTTTATAGACTTTGATCCATCAAATGTTCTTCATGCATCACATTTCTATGTGATTTAAGTTGTTCTTACGTGCTATTGTGTGACTTTGGGAGAGATCTCATTTAAAATCCTAGATCACTATTCTTTTCCCGAGTCTTCATTCCCTCAATAGAATCATAAAACCTCAAATCTGTATCTCTTGAATACCATAATTCACATCTCTTGTCCTAAAATCATTTCCAAAAATTTTAAGACAAAAGCTACAATTTATCTCTATTGTCATTGTTCATCCACCAAGCCATTTTCTCTTATCTCACTCATAAAACCTTAGAATCCTATATTTTCTATTTTTTATACATGGTTTCTATACCCGAAACTCTTTACAAAAATTGTTGATCAAAATTACCATTAGGTCCCTTGATCACTATTCATTCCATAAATTAGGAATTTACTCGGAACACTTTTTCCTATCAAATATTATAGTCAAAATGATCCTTGAATTATTTTATGAATTTTCATACTCATACCAAAACGTAATTCCCACCGTAGCTTATTTCATAAATAGTTTCCTTTTTAAAATTTATTATTTTATTATCAACGCTTAGCTTTCATTTAATATCCAAAATTATACTTAAAACGTTTCTTGAATTTTTCTCTAACTATGATAATTTTCTCAATCTTTAAACTTCCTCACAGCTTTGTTTATATAATTTATCCTGATTTTCATAATCTCTAACGTTTACAACTTTCAAATGAAAGACCTAAACGTCACACATTTATAATCATAACAAAGCTTATTTTTCACTCATTCTTTCATTATTTTGACCACTTCAAGTTCTCGTCTCTCGACTCTTAAATAAATTTTATATTATTTTATATTTATTTTAATTATTATGACATCATTCATGACATCACTCTCCTAAAATAACCTTTTCAAAAATAGAAAGTTTAGATGAATGAATTTAATTCTTCCACATTTCTTAACAAAATTTCATACATTTGTGTGAGTTAGGAAATTCCACATTTCTACATAATTTCTCCACACAATTGTGTAAATTAGAAATTCCCAAATTTTCTACATAGATTTCACACATTTGTGTGATGTAGAGATTTCCACATCTCTTACATATTCTTAGAAATTGCTATAAGGTCCCTCATTACTACCTATAAATACCCTTGAAGGGAGCCATTTCTAACTCACAAATTCCCTCAATTCCTACACACAAAACTTTCTTTTCTCTCCCCTCAACCTCACGCCACAACCCCCCCCCCCCCCCCCCCAAAAAAAAAAAAATCTCTCAAGGTTAGTTTATTTTATATTTAATTAATGCTTTAATTTATGTTTTATTTAAATTATGCAATTTAATTTATATTTTTTATGCTTTATATTATGTTTAGAAATTTATGATAGAAGATCTTATTTTAGGAATTTATATTTCATGAATTAAAGTAGGAATTTAATTTATAAAATGCATGCCTATTATATGAATTTATCCAAATATGTGTTCATATATTCATGATTATGTTCTTGAATATTAGAAGAAATGCATGCTTAGGAAATTTAATTAGGAATTATTTTTCATGAAAAGTTTATATATTTTGCTACATTATGTCTCAAATCTTATGTTATGAATATGAACATGATCTAGCATGTCTAATATGTTCTATGAATATTCAAATAGACTTAAGAACATGTTCTTGATGTTCTTGAAGTATTGTGTGTACAGTGTCCCTAGTGTGTGTAAATGTGTGTTTGATTTTGTGTTTTAAAGTGTTTAATCCCCTAAGGTTAAATAGTAACCATTTTTCAATAGTAACTTTGACTTTTGAATTCAAATATAGACTTTGACTCATAATATCTTGTAGAGATTTCAAATATTAATATAAAATAATATTTTGGATTTTCAAGAAAGAACTTTTGTCTAGAATTTCTAAAAGTAGCGGATTAAAGTTCCATGAATCATTTAAACATTTCATATTTCAAATATCGTTTTAGGATTCAAAAACATTCAACGTTTCAAAAATTAAAGGATTAGGATTTCTATTTTATAAGAAATTCAAATCTTGATTTTTATTAAACTAAAATAGGAATTTCAATTAGAAATACTCATTTAGGATTTTCAAATCAAATATTTCAAATATCATTTCCAAAATAAGATTTCCTTATTAAAATTTACAAACTTATTTTATAATATAAAAAGTTTACTAAGATTTATAATTTAATAACCGCTTGTTTTATAAGTCTTGTTTGAATGTTAAAGTTGTATTTTATCAGAATATTATTATGTGATCTCATTCTATGATTATGACATGTTTTATGATAACTTGTCTGTGTGAGTGGTTTTGGTTACGAAATAGAAACTTATAGTTGATCACCACTGATAGGTGAAGATCTGGACGGACTAGGACTCCGGTATTATTAAATAATACCTGCTTACTGTAGGTGAGGTTAAACGTTTTCAACTGGGATCATGAGTATATATATGAAACATTTTATGACCTACCATAATACCGTTCAATTTTTATTCCTTTTTAAATGATACTGCCCTTTTTGAAAATACTTTGATATCAACTTATATTGTTCAAGTATAAACAATCAATTATTTTAAAGTATTCATAACGTCTTGTCATACACAATTAAAAGTATCTCCTGCTAAATTATCTCGGTACTATGCTACCGTTTATCGGGTATCGTTGAATGCAAGCAAAATATATTTTCTTATTGTGGACCCGGTGGTCTTGGTAGAAGTAGTAGTCCGGGAGGCATGGGCCAAGGTCTACTATTATACCAGCCGCCAACTAGATCTTGGTAGTGGTCTAATTGGAGGTTAGTTATTCCACATCAAGTGACAGGAAAAGGTACGTTCCTCCCAAGTTCATGTATATCGTCACTAGGGGTAGCTCCCTGAGGTGACACCGGAGGAAGAAGGATGGTATCGTTGTATTTCGTTTTATTGAGTAACGACATCTTGATCAATGTCGTTATGAATATTCTTGGTTTTTAAGGAGTTAAGGTTGGAGAACGCCTAGCTTGCGGGCACCATATTGTTTCACAAAAGGGGTTCATATCTTCTTAAAAAGTATAACACATAATCCCCCTACTCCTTTATCTTCAAATAAATATGAACCCAATATTGATATTATTGTAGTATTTTCCTATTATCGGGTACTAACCAAGGAGTTTCTTGGTTAATCCCACTATGGATACTGATTTCACATTACTCTCAAAATTATTAGTTTATTCTTAGTCAATTACTATTAAAGATCCTTTCGAATAAAAGTTTCTTGGTAAAAATCCTAAAGTTTTATAGTATCACTCAACCACCCCTCACTTGGTCACTTTGACTAACCCCTCGCTCTTTTCAAATTCATGATTTCAGGTATTGCCATCACTCATTAGCCGGTATCTTGAGGCATAGAGAGTCCATTATCTTATGCATATTAGATCAGGTTTCTTAACTAAGCCAAGTTGGACTATAATCTTGTATAGTTATTATATTACTCTAGTATCATACTCTTAGATCATGAACAACTTTAACCCTACGATATTGCTTCTAAGTTTTCATGAGTTTCAAATTATTCCAAATTCTTTTATTTACTATCCCAAACATAAGCTGTTGTTTTAAATGTTTCAAATTCCGCAGCCATGTTTTCTTACTATGATATCGTATAGCATCGTCTGTTCACTGGCGTGCCTCTCAGTTGCTAGGTCTCACATCCGCCTGGGAAGTGCGACGGTGCGGGGTTGTAGCGTATTTGAGGGCGCTACAACTGAGGTGGTATCAGAGCATCAGGTTGCCTCGGTATCCTTGGTGCTCTTTCTTGAAAATTCTAACTTTTCTAAAAATACATCATTTCAAAGTGCTTTTCAAAATTGATACCTTCAAGTTGTGAAAACCTTTTATTCCCATTTTCCTACATGTTCACATGTCGAGTCTTAGAATCGCTTCAAGATACCAATAATGCCGTTATATTTTCATGTTGTTCCAATGTGTATTTTATGTTCTAGTAATTCTAGCACTATACATGAGATTTGTTATTTCTATGACAATTTGCGGATCATTCTTAACCCCATGCATTATATTTCTCTATTTGATTCTTGGTAAGAGTGGGAAACATTCTTGGAGAAAATGGGACCCTGGATCTCACCAGTGACCAGAAGTGATACATGTTCTAACACGTCAGTTATGGTCCTATGACCCTGGCGCCATGCACTCATTCATTATATCAATTTATGTGTGCTTATATGTTTCCTTTGGATAATTTATCATACAAACTTCGAAATAAATTCCCTTTTGGAATTTGGCTCATTACGGATCAGTTATAAATGCTACTCTTATCGGGATGGTAATAATCGAATCCGATCCCACTACCCATGATAAGATGAGGTATCATACTAGGAAGGGATGAGAAGTTGGAAATTAGAATCTATAAGGTAATTTTAGAAAGGAATTAGTGATACGCTACCTATCTTTTAAAAGGCCAAAGGATCACTTCGAATTAGAAAGGTGGAGACGATACTGAATTTGGGTCGTTTCGAGCAACACCAGAAAGGGTGACTCAACGGAGCACTACAATGCTAAAGTAATGATATATTGAAGTGATTGGTTCAAGGTTTAGCTGTTGTAACACTTTCTTGTAGAAAACCCTCATGAGAGACACCACTGGTTTAACTATTTTCCCCACAACACCTACTAGACACGGGATGGACATATCAAACATCTCTAAATAGCACTGGCTACTTTGCTGGATCATAAGCCAAGTGCTAAGATCAAGGAATACGTATTTTGATAGGCAAGTTATTACAGAAGGGTCGTTGAAGACTTTTTAGAAATAGCTACACTCAAGGACTAGAAGTTAAAAGGATAATGAAGTAGTAGAAAGATTTCCAAGTCTGCAACAAAGACTGATTGCCACAGCAGTGCTAACCCTGCCTAAATAAAAAATGGTTACCGTCTACCCCAATACCTCTAAATAAGGGTCAAGGTAGGTATTGATAATTGGGGTAAAAGTTACGCTCCAAGGAAACCTAAGTCCTTTTATAAGGAAAAGGGTGACAATGGAATATTGGAAATTTGGAAGAAGGTTGCAACCATCGTTAATCCTGACATGGTAAATAGATCAGATCATAAGGAGTTCAATGGTATATGAGTCATCGTTGGAAGGGTGATAAAGTCAACATGCCTCTTATCAGTTAAGACTGCAGATAAGGAATCAAAGCCACATCATTGTTTTAAAGAAATATTGGGGAGATGTTGGGTGCCAAGTTTTAAGAAATCCTCAGAATGATAAGAAGTTAAAGCGGATGAGTAAGAATCTAAAGGACGATAATTTAAACTGAGGGTGTACAGTTTTCCTTAAGATACTAGGATACATTGAACTCTGTAATTTGCAAGTACCCTAATGGAGAATCTCAGGTTTTAATAGTGGAAGAAGTACCATTGGAATTAAACTTGACTTAGGATTGAAACCGGTTGAGGAAAAATTCCCTAGTCAATGACTTTTGGAAAGGATATAAGAATGGGGAAACAATAAGGAAAACAAACCGAAGTATGGAAAACATTACCCAAGTTATTCCTGGACAATAAGAGAATCTGAGGATAGATTCTTGTTGTGTGTAGAAATTGCATGATTTTAAGCATTAACTAGATTATATTTTGGTGTCGTTTGATGCGTTTATGTGTTTAATTTACCCCGTATTAGGTGATTCTAGAGTTGGAGTTACGAAACGGCGAAGCAGAGCAATTTCACGCATTTTTGGGAGAAAAAATGGTAACTCCCATTACCACTTAGGAGTACAAGAGGAGTAACTCCCGTTACTGGCCACAGGAGGGGAGTTTTGGCGAGAAGAGAGGGGTAACGCCCGTTACCCCTATCCAGAAGAAAAATGGTAACGCCCGTTACCCCTATCCAGAAGAAAAATGGTAACGCCCGTTACCACTAATAAGCGTTATAGCGATTTTCAAGAAGTAGCGGGCGTTAACAACAGTTATGCAGGAACAGGTAACGCTCGTTACCTAGGGCGGCGAGAATTATCCTTGGGCTGCTATATTAGTGCGTTTTGGAGTCTTTTAGAGGCGGAGAGACAGACATAGAGAGAGATACACAGAGATGGGACAGATAGAGAAAAAAAAAAGAGTTTTTCTTCCAAGTCAAGACCTAGGGTTTGGAGAAAAAGACTCAGGAGTTTCAGAGATTTTCAGAGAATTCGAGAAGACGAGAGGATTGAATTTCGAGAACAATCTTTGGTTTTATTGTTGCTTTAATTTACAAACTAGTTCCTTTGAGTTTAGTTTTAGTTTCGTATGTTAGATTCGTTTTTAGATATTGTTGAATGTTCATGAGTTTAATTGTTAGACTTTGTTTAGTTTTTGAGATGATGATTTATTTTATTGCAATTTCCTTTGGTCTTATGAGTTTTGCTTTAATTATGAGTAGCTAATTCTCTAGGGCTAGGGGGAGTGATGATGATTGCATGATGGATGTTTGAGGAGATGCTTGAATGACTTATGTTAATTCTTAGTTTGAAAACAGGTTTGAATTGACTTGCGATGGACTGATCACCCTTAGCATGTATCATAATTGCCTATAGATCGAAAGAGTGATGGTAATTTAGATGGTTTTTAGAACTTGCAAGTTGTAGGGTACAAAGAGATTTGGTCCTAGCTTATACAACAGTAATCTTATTCCATGCCGAGCCGCTAGAATACTGAATTGTACTAGTCTTGTTCCTATAGTTTAATTAACTATTGGTGATTGCGAGAGCAACATTGAACACTAATTAAGAACTTGGTTACACCTTCAGAGAGGGTAATTCAAATATAAGTGACTAGGTTGTAGAATTACATTGTCAGACGAGTATCAGGTCAGCTGTTGATTGTATGATTCATTATTATTTTGATCTAGTGCTTTAGACTATTACTTTACTTTGTGTTCATTATCCTTGTTACTGTGGAATTGGATTGAGGAATTCTTTTTCCTTGTGCAGGTTTACAGTGCATGCGAAGATCTCAAGATCCCAAATTAGTTCTATACGACCCAAAAATTGAGAGAACACTGAGTGTTATCAGGAGAAGGCGTAAGAAGGAGAAGAAACCGTTTACTTTACCGATGGCTGAAGCAGACCCACCACCACCACCGGCCATAAGAGATTATAATGTGCCACAGGCTGGAGCAATTCAGACTGCAGCTCGTCCCCCGATTGCAGCAAATAACTTTGAAATTAAACCAGCTATCATAAATCTGTTGCAAAACAATCCGTTTTCAGGATTACCTTTGGAGGATCCGACTTCACACCTGGAGTATTTTCTGGAAGTTTGTGATACCTTCAAAATTCACAATGTCACTACTGATGCTGTCCGAGTTAGGCTTTTTCCCTTTTCACTTAGGGAACGAGCTAAAGCATGGTTGAGTACTGTCCCAAATGAATCCTTTCAGACTTGGGCAACATTATCTCAGGCTTTTCTAGCAAAGTTCGTTCCACTTAACGAAACCACGAAGTACAGGAATGATATTCAAGGTTTCAGGTAGTTGGATGGAGAATCTTTCTATGAAGCTTGGGAGAGATTTAAGGATTTGCAGAAGAAGTGTCCACATCACGGGATTCTCGGTTGGTTATTGATTCAGACTTTTTACAATGGGATGTCCCCTACTTTTAGAGGAGCGATGGATGCCGCAGCTGGCGGGGCATTCTTAGCCAAATCTGAAGCAGTTGCTACTGAGTTGTTAGATAATATATCCCAAAACGATGTCTTTGTGCATGAGAGGAGCCATTCGCAACCAGCGAAGGTGCAAACTGGAGTCATAGAGTTAGATGGATTAACCGCCATCAATGCTAAATTTGAAGCCCTTAACAAGAAATTGGACCAACTATCTGTCAATGCAGTTGGGATACAATCTCAACCAGTTCAGGTAACATGTGAAATCTGAAGTGGTCCACATGATTTTAATATGTGTCCTCATACCAACGCAGGAGAACAGGTGCAAGAGCAGGTGAATTACGCAAACAACTTCAAACCAGTAAATGATCCTTACTCAAACACCTACAATGCAGGATGGAAGAACCACCCTCACTTGTCGTGGTCTAATAATCAGAATGTTCAACAACCACCTCAACCTAGGCCGCAGTTTCAGCCTAGACAACAATTTCAAACACGACCACCAACCCCATTCAATGTTGCGCCCCCTCAATAGGAGCAAAAGCAGGGTTGGGAGGTTGCACTTGAGAAGTTCATCACAGTATCTACGGGTCGACATCAGAAGTTGGAAGCCCAATTAGATCAAGTGGTAAATCAGACCAGAACTTTGGAGACTCATATTGGTCAGATTGCCCAATCTTTGAATTTGAGAGGCCCAGGAATGCTACCAAGCCAAACTGAAAACAATCCTAAGGAGCATTGCCAGGCCATACTTGTAGGAGATAATAGAGAGAATGAAGGTCCGAAGATGTTTGTAGGTTCGGATGTTGAGAAAGTTGTACTTGAGAAAGTTGTAGAGAAAGATGATTCTAGGAAGGAGAATTTAGAGAAAGAAGTGATTCCAAGCAAGGAGAAGCCGGAGAACTTCAGTACTGTGATACTTACTGAGGAATGCAGCGCTATTATTCAGCATAAGCTTCCTCCGAAGCTTAAAGATCCAGGGAGTTTTTCAATTCCTCTTACTATTGGTTCTTTGCAATTTCATAATGTTTTATGTGATTTAGGAGCTAGTGTGAGTTTAATCCCGTTATCCACTTGTAGGAAATTAGGAGTGAAGGAGCTTACACTGACGAATATGACACTCCAACTAGGAGATAGATCGGTGAAATATCCGACAGGAATTCTTGAAGATATTTTGGTAAAAGTTGGAAATTTTCACATTCCTACCGATTTTGTAGTTCTTGATATTGAGAGCGATGAGAGGATGCCATTGATACTTGGAAGACTGTTTCTGGCTATGGCTGGAGCCGATATAGATGTTCAGAATGGACGGTTCACGCTCAAAATAGGAGATGAAAGAATGGAGTTCAGGAACTTTGGTTCCAGGACACCACCTGTAGCACCCCGCACGTGAGGCACCACATCCCCCGCACTATGGCTCGACACGAGTAACGAAACAGTAAATCCGCACCCGTATCAAACCATAGCGAACGGGAGACAAACATAAAAAAAAAAAACCTTCCTAAGCCAGGCGGAGCTAGACCCTGCAATAACAACCAAAGTATGATGCATAGCAAAGCCAAAGTTCAAGTATACCAACCATAAGCAGAAATTGGGCTCTTCAGGCCTCTTTTAATTCAATAGCAAAACTCAGTAACGGCAATTCAATAACAATTACTTAATTATACAAGTTCATGATATAATAGAACGAATCATACATAATTCCAATACATAAATGAGTGCAGGGACTCTCCTAAACTAACTCGATCACTTAAAGACTCCAAACATCTCCGCCTAGCTCGAAACTCCAAAGCCAAACCTGCACACTAAAGTGTTGGGGAGGGAGAGGGTCAGTCTCTAGAAGACTGAGTGAGCAGGAGCGATATACATATATAGAAACATGCACATGCGAGTCATAAATCCCGAGCAAGGTTTTGGTTGCGATTAGTTCCCAAAAAGGGCAAAAAAATAGATAGACAATGCTCGACCTTTACGACTAATTCATATTAAATTCATTACATTCATAAATCATACATAAATATAAGGCTCGGCGAGTGAGCGTGCACAATCTCCATCCAAACTCCGACCGTGTACATAAATATCATTAATATATTAATTAGGTGTTCATGCAATATATCATAATACATGCAGACCATAAATCATATCATAAATATTCGTTTGGGCAATCCGTGTTCCGGCCTTCCCGCACGGTGCATAGACATAACATGACATAACATAAATCATAAATCATTCCAACCTTCTTCCTCCGGGTGGTGGACGGGTTTGCAAGGCCCGACCACCCAATCATATCAATGCGGCTATGAGGTTCATGAGGCCTCAAAGCCCGGTTAGCGTTTCCCTGTCAAGAACCTCCCTTGACGAAGTCCGTTTCGCCGTAATTGGTTGGAACTAGTATATGGGATCCCCGTCAGCCCTTGCTTCCTCGGTTAGCCACATATACTAAGTCCCGGGGCCCGTTAAATCATAAATCAGAAATGTGACTCGCCAAAACTTAACAATTCATAAGTACATAACATAATTCATAAATCATTTGAAAAGGGTTTACTCGATCAATACATACTATAAGAAATCATACCTTACCGTGTAATTCGGCATATGCTATATACGTACCTCTCCGTGTCATCCCAATCCGTAGCTAGCATGAAGACACACGGTTTGGAGCATAGCCTCATTACAAAACCATTGTTAAGCTTATATACGCTCGTACGTATAACTCAGAAGAATTTACTCGATAACTTCATTTGAAAACCGAATATATATATAATCATAAGGTTTTGGCCAAAGCTTTTCACATAAGGGTTGTAGGGTTTGTTACATAGCTAAAACAAAAACCACCCTCACCTGAACCGTGACGAAACAAGGAACGAGTACCAAGTGCCTGAACAAGATCTCTCCACCCTGGAGACAAACTGTACAAAAGACCACAAGACGTGTTCGTGAGACTCAAGACTCTTAATGAACCATATATGACGCACGACAATGCACAAGCATGATATGAAGGCATAAAGATCATATTAAGTCATGAAAATCATATAACCAATTCATTCACTTGTTCAATCATAAATCATTCAAATTCTTCAATTCAATCTCCAATCAAATTAATTCAAGAATTCAAATAGGAGCATAGAACATATTCAAACTCACCCATAATGCTACCACGTACTTCATATTATATAAGATAGCATATTTCCAAGGTTTGACAACAAGAAGGAAGCATATGAAATAGAAAATGAATTACGCGATTCATAAGCGACATATAAACACACATAAACGGCAATAAACAAAAGCATGCCTATAATTCATCCAAATGCCATGAAATTAAACCACAATGCTCCCAACATATAGCAAAACAAGTTCATAGTTCAACACAAAAGGAGATAAAGTCATTCAAGAGGTGAAATAAATCAAAAACCGAAAAGGAAGCAACACGGACTGCGCAGGGGAAGGGACACGGGGTGTCACCTTCCTTAGCCATACTGAGCCACGACCGTGGCTCATTACAGAGCTTCCCAGAAGGTGTGACACGCCCGTGTCTCTCACTTATGTGTAAATGAGACACGGGGGTGTCACGGTACAGAACTTGAGGCGTTCACAGAGTTCCCGGCAAAACTGATCTCATACCAAATCAATCCAAAAGCATACCAAATCAACTCAAAATGCTATGAAACATAATATACAACATATTTGGCATGTTATGAACATTTTTCATTTAGAGTGAAAAAGCTAACTCACACGTTAAGATCATCGAATGCATGCAACAAAACTGGGTCGCCAAAATCGCACATATGAGCCCTAATGATTCCATCATGCCTTGATCAAGTACTTAGGGGTTGAATTTGGATCTGAAACTTTGGGGAATGCATGCTAACATACTAAAAAATTAATATACATCATATATATGCAAAATGGTACAATTTAAAGCACATTAGAATGACCAACAAGTTACCAAACACAACAGCAACAATTCTGTCAAAGATCATGCATAAGAACAGGCCATGTTTTTCGGTTTTGAGGCTTAAAATGGATCCAAATACTTAAAACATGAATTCTAACATATATAAAAATGAGTGTACATCAACTCCATACAATTTCACACGAAATGGAGACCATTTGATCAAGCAACAACACAAAATTTCACACAGCAGTTCGAAAAACAGGGGAATCAATTTGATCATCAAGTTTGGAGCTCCATATCTCATAATTTCATCAAAGGGTCAAGAGATAAAATCCTCCTAATATCATATACTATCAGTTAGGAAAGAAATGGGTCAAGAAACAAGTTCATATGATCATGTATAAGCAAGAAAATCAGCTACACAAGCAAACAAGATCATAAGAGCAAATTTTCCCAAAAAACCCTATTCATGCTCTTAGCCCAAACCCTAACCAAATCTGATCCAAATCATGATGTAAGGAGATGAAATCAAGTATAATAGAGTAGAGAAGACATAAATATTCATACCTTAAAGATTTGAGAGAGAAAGGTGGTGGTTTGAGCTCCAAAACCACAAAAATGGCCAAGGTTTTCTCTTTCTCCTCTTCTTCTCTCTCTCGTTTCAGTTGCAGCTGGAAATGGAGATATTTGGCTCGGTTTTCAGAGCTAAAGGGAAGAGGAAGGGGTTAACCCAAGGTACAAGAGTCATGGTTAAGGTATGGTTAGGTTAGGGGAGTGTTAAGGGTCCCACCATGAAGACTAGTCAACCAAAAGGAGCTCTTCTTGCACGAGTTGTCCGTTACGGTTGGATTTCGGAGGTCTTAATGATTTCAAAAAGGTATGAGGCTTGTTCCATTTCTCCGAATCATCGATACGAAGGCAACGGAGGTGTCGGAATTCGAATCCGAATTCCCGAGCTCAAGATATCACGTACGGAACCAAAGGTGCGCTAATTGCTCGTTAGCCCCCTACTTGGTTCCACAAATCAAATTAAATTCGTAAACGCGTCGAATGAATCCGAAAACATAAACCGAGCATATAGGCATGTTCATAACACACATATTTACGTCATACTAAATTTCCATACCAATCCGATATCATTACATATATGAACGAAGCACAAAAAGAACACTCATGCGCATGAACGAATTCATATTGTTATAAATAATTTACTAAAACTTAAATTCCATATTAATTAAATTAAAACCAACTAATAACATGTTGAAATTAATTAACGAAATTA
This sequence comes from Lantana camara, assembly GCA_037501455.1. Taxonomy (NCBI): domain Eukaryota; kingdom Viridiplantae; phylum Streptophyta; class Magnoliopsida; order Lamiales; family Verbenaceae; genus Lantana; species Lantana camara. The sequence continues at coordinate 58,828,284 of CM074857.1, read as the reverse complement.
CCGAAACAGTTAAGGTAACACGAAACCTTAATTAAGAAATTAAACACTAAATATCAAAGTAAAATAAAATGAATTAATTAAGATAACCATAGTCTATAGTTTAAATCAAATATAAACACTTATAAACAATAAATCATATAATTAAATAATTAAATTACGCAATTTATAAACAAATACGTCACATTATTATAACCGAAAAATTGGGGCGTTACAATCTCTCCCCCTTAAAAAGAATCCGTCCTCGGATTCAAAACACGCCTGAAAACAAACAATGAGAGATTCCCCGTCTCTCACAAGGAACAAGGAGAGAGCCCCGTCTCTCGAACAACAATGAGAGAACCCCGTCTCTCGCAAGCAACAAGGAGAGAGCCCCGTCTCTCGAGTAACAATGAGAGAACCCCGTCTCTCGCAAGTAAAGAGAGTACCCCGTCTCTCAAACGAATTTAAAACAAGGAAGTCTCCAATACTCCTAAGCAACTCACGCAAAACCAAATTTAAAATCACGTAAGGCACCCAAAGCAAGTAAAAAATGTCGCCCACATTGGTTTCAATTACTTCAAATAATTTACCACAGTACAGATCAAAGCACTTAACATAAAAATTACATAAGTTAAATTTGCATGGATACATGTATCATGAATGCTATAAGTACCGTTCACCGTAGTTGCAAAATTTTAAGGTGTGAATTATCGTTGTCCAAGATATGATCTGTCCTGAATGTAACTCAGTGTCCAGCTTGTCTTGGACCTCTTCAGGGTTCCCCGGTGAAACGATTGATGAATTCTTTAAGGAGTATATCCTTAGATCCTTTCCAACTTGTACCGCTACCCAACTTCTTCAATCCTTATCCAAATCGGTGCTTAACATATCCCCGAGGATCACCACTCTGAGCAAACTTGATGATTCGATCCCAACCTTACGATTTATTCTTATAGTCTCTCTCAACACAAATCTTTTCCCACCTTCCGTTCCTCTTGTCCGTTCATTCCCTTTTTACCCCATCAATGTTATATTCGATAACTGGTCCCAAATTTCCTTAACCGAAGATGGAAGGTTCTTGATGATTCTTGAAATTTGAGACCAATCCTCCAATTATCACCCTTTTTGATTTGGTCTCTACTTAAGCTTCCTTCTGGATTATCGTTGATATAACTAATAACTCGATGATATCGTCTTGGACCCTTTCGCACTTCACTGAATAAATCTTGATCGACACCATCCCCTTATAAGATAGTTTGATCCAATTTTCCCTTAGTTAATTCCATCTTAGGAGGTCACAGAAACTCCCATATAATTTCATCACTCCCAATTCGGAATTCCAGACATAGAGTAGTTCAATAAACTCTCTTCTTTATATCTCGAAAGATCTTTCCCCGAATTTGGCATCGTCACTTCTCTCTTAACAACTTAACCATTACCGTCCTCTTATTCATTTCCAATGGCCACCATTAGGATTTCCGGATTCTCTTTAATTTGCATCCCCGTTGTTGCTATTGACATGTTTCTTCGAGCACTACTTCCATCCTCCACTTCACCTCTCAGTAGTGCTCTCCCCCTTAAAATTTTTGCTCTCACATGTCAAACTCCATGAATCCTTCTTTCATTGAAATTTTTGATGAGTCAACTTCCGTTTCTTTAATTCATTCCTAAGGTTTAATTCAAACCCTTCAATAGTTACTTCCTTCCAATCACCAACTCTTCTCTTTCTTTCTCTTCTTGAAATCTAGACCAATTTAATCCCCTCTTGTATTTCCATCCTTTCAACTAAAGGTAATCCCTCTGAGATTAAGGTTTCTCCAAAACTCTTCAACTTAGTTTCTTCGGTGTAGATTGTGCTAGCTAAGCTACATGCCCGGAACTCCCAAGATACCACCCAACTATTATTCTCGTCTTGATTCGAGTGAGCCTTGATTAAAGAATAGCTTGATGAACAAGGTGGAGTCATTCCCTATCAATTAAACACTAATCCATGCATGTTGGATTAATATGCCAATGCACTTAGTAAACAGTCAAAGATGCAACAATGCAACACGTTGGAGCAATTATATTAATTAAACATAAACGTGCATATAGATACAGAAAGCAATTAATTTAAATCGATGCATGATGCTTATGCCATGAATATGCAGAACCTGTCACCGAGGTGGTAAGCTTTTAGCTTGACGACGTATTCCTCATTCCCATAATTGTAACTTCCTTTGGAGACATTGATAATTCCTTAGCCTTCCTTGGTTTTCGAATCTCCCTAATCTTCTTCATCCATTTGTATATCCTACGGCCCGAACGTGCTATTCTCGAACCCAAGGTCTTATTTGTCCATGGAGTTTTCACCCCCACGTTCTTCCAAGCATCGACCTCCAAAGGTCATCCGAATCCTCAACTTGATGTCCTCTCCGGTTAAAGTTCCTTTAGCTTATCCTTTGTTTCCGATCTACGCGCATAATTCACCCATGATAACGCTTTCCACTCTTGCTTGCTTCTTGATGTCTCCATGTTCCAAGGTTCCAAGGAGACGATGAGTTTTGTATTCCTCGATGCTCATAAGTCTCTTTGCCTTGCGTCCATTTGTTGTCCCACGCTTGTATTCGTAGCAAGTGAGCTTCCATATTTGACCTCATAATGAGCTTTGTGATTAACGGCTCCCAATCCTTGCATCTGAGTTGAGTCGAATCCCTTTTTAACACATCATGTATCCGACTCCTTGAAGTTTCCCAATTTGGTCTTCCAATCACTCAACCATTCCAAACTTGGAGTTTCAAAGGTGAACCTTGGGGCATTTACTCTTGTATTAGATGTCTCCAAAATCGGGATGGTGAAGAGTTTCACACCCCTCTTGTTGTCTCACGCGTCCCTCAAGTTAGAACTTGAGTCTTTGCATGTCTTGTATGTTGAGAATCTTCAAGGTTTGTAGGTGGGCCATGATTGATGAACCTTCCCGTGATCCAAGCTTCCTCTCATGATACGAGCCATGATAGATAATTCCATTGTACAAGCCGTGGAATTTGAACACTCGGCATTCAAGTTACCTTGTCAGTTGTAGTTGGTGTGAATTGTAAGGCATGATAGTAGCCTATATAAGAAAGATCAATTCAAATATGGATGCATGAAGATTAGCGTATGCTTATGACACGTAGTTAAATGAATCAAGGCACATAGAATGCAAATTGCAACACTTAAAGCAACTAAATGAAAGCGTAGATTGTATACATATTTTAAGCAATTTCCAACAATTAGTGTCAAATAATCATGCCAAAACGATGCAATGCACACATTAACAAGTTGTTCCTATGCCGTGCGACCTAACTGACTCAAACACGACTCAAGAACACCGGTTTTGCAACCGGGCTCTGATACCACTTAAGGATGTAGCACCCCGCACGTGAGGCACTACATCCCCCGCACTATGGCTCGACACGAGTAACGAAACAGTAAATCCGCACCCGTATCAAACCATAGCGAACGGGAGACAAACATAAAAAAAAACCTTCCTAAGCCAGGCGGAGCTAGACCCTGCAATAACAACCAAAGTATGATGCATAGCAAAGCCAAAGTTCAAGTATACCAACCATAAGCAGAAATTGGGCTCTTCAGGCCTCTTTTAATTCAATAGCAAAACTCAGTAACGACAATTCAATAATAATTACTTAATTATACAAGTTCATGATATAATAGAACGAATCATACATAATTCCAATACATAAATGAGTGCAGGGACTCTCCTAAACTAACTCGACCACTTAAAGACTCCAAACATCTCCGCCTAGCTCGAAACTCCAAAGCCAAACCTGCACACTAAAGTGTTGGGGAGGGAGAGGGTCAGTCTCTAGAAGACTGAGTGAGCAGGAGCGATATACATATATAGAAACATGCACATGCGAGTCATAAATCCCGAGCAAGGTTTTGGTTGCGATTAGTTCCCAAAAAGGGCAAAAAAATAGATAGACAATGCTCGACCTTTACGACTAATTCATATTAAATTCATTACATTCATAAATCATACATAAATATAAGGCTCGGCGAGTGAGCGTGCACAATCTCCATCCAAACTCCGACCGTGTACATAAATATCATTAATATATTAATTAGGTGTTCATGCAATATATCTTAATACATGCAGACCATAAATCATATCATAAATATTCGTTTGGGCAATCCGTGTCCCGGCCTTCCCGCACGGTGCATAGACATAACATGACATAACATAAATCATAAATCATTCCAACCTTCTTCCTCCGGGTGGTGGACGGGTTTGCAATGCCCGACCACCCAATCATATCAATGCGGCTACGAGGTTCATGAGGCCTCAAAGCCCGGTTAGCGTTTCCCCATCAAGAACCTCCTTTGACGAAGTCCGTTTCGCCGTAATTGGTTGGAACTAGTATATGGGATCCCCGTCAGCCCTTGCTTCCTCGGTTAGCCACATATACTAAGTCCCGGGGCCCGTTAAATCATAAATCAGAAATGTGACTCGCCAAAACTTAACAATTCATAAGTACATAACATAATTCATAAATCATTTGAAAAGGGTTTACTCGATCAATACTTACTATAAGAAATCATACCTTACCGTGTAATTCGGCATATGCTATATACGTACCTCTCCGTGTCATCCCAATCCGTAGCTAGCATGAAGACACACGGTTTGGAGCATAGCCTCATTCAAAACCATTGTTAAGCTTATATACGCTCATACGTATAACTCAGAAGAATTTACTCGACAACTTCATTTGAAAACCGAATATATATATAATCATAAGGTTTTGGCCAAAGCTTTTCACATAAGGGTTGTAGGGTTTGTTACATAGCTAAAACAAAAACCACCCTCACCTGAACCGTGACGAAACAAGGAACGAGTACCAAGTGCCTGAACAAGATCTCTCCACCCTGGAGACAAACTGTACAAAAGACCACAAGACGTGTTCGTGAGACTCAAGACTCTTAATGAACCATATATGACGCACGACAATGCACAAGCATGATATGAAGGCATAAAGATCATACTAAGTCATGAAAATCATATAACCAATTCATTCACTTGTTCAATCATAAATCATTCAAATTCTTCAATTCAATCTCCAATCAAATTAATTCAAGAATTCAAATAGGAGCATAGAACATATTCAAACTCACCCATAATGCTACCACGTACTTCATATTACATAAGATAGCATATTTCCAAGGTTTGACAACAAGAAGGAAGCATATGAAATAGAAAATGAATTACGCGATTCATAAACGACATATAAACACACATAAACGGCAATAAGCAAAAGCATGCCTATAATTCATCCAAATGCCATGAAATTAAACCACAATGCTCCCAACATATAGCAAAACAAGTTCATAGTTCAACATAAAAGGAGATAAAGTCATTCAAGAGGTGAAATAAATCAAAAACCGAAAAGGAAGCAACACGGACTGCGCAGGGGAAGGGACACGGGGTGTCACCTTCCTTAGCCATACTGAGCCACGACCGTGGCTCATTACAGAGCTTCCCAGAAGGTGTGACACGCCCGTGTCTCTCACTTATGTGTAAATGAGACACGGGGGTGTCACGGTACAGAACTTGAGGCGTTCACAGAGTTCCCGGCAAAACTGATCTCATACCAAATCAATCCAAAAGCATACCAAATCAACTCCAAATGCTATGAAACTTAATATACAACATATTTGTCATGTTATGAACATTTTTCATTTAGAGTGCAAAAGCTAAATCACACGTTAAGATCATCTAATCCATGCAACAAAACTGGGTCGCCAAAATCGCACATATGAGCCCTAATGATTCCATCATGCCTTGATCAAGTACTTAGGGGTTGAATTTGGATCTGAAACTTTGGGGAATGCATGCTAACATACTAAAAAATTAATATACATCATATATATGCAAAATGGTACAATTTAAAGCACATTAGAATGACCAACAAGTTACCAAACACAACAGCAACAATTCTGTCAAAGATCATGCATAAGAACAGGCCATGTTTTTCGGTGTTGAGGCTTAAAATGGATCCAAATACTTAAAACATGAATTCTAACATATATAAAAATGAGTGTACATCAACTCCATACAATTTCACACGAAATGGAGACCATTTGATCAAGCAACAACACAAAATTTCACACAGCAGTTCGAAAAACAGGGGAATCAATTTGATCATCAAGTTTGGAGCTCCATATCTCATAATTTCATCAAAGGGTCAAGAGATAAAATCCTCCTAATATCATATACTATCAGTTAGGAAAGAAATGGGTCAATAAACAAGTTCATATGATCATGTATAAGCAAGAAAATCAGCTACACAAGCAAACAAGATCATAAGAGCAAATTTCCCCAAAAAACCCTATTCATGCTCTTAGCCCAAACCCTAACCAAATCTGATCCAAATCATGATGTAAGGAGATGAAATCAAGTATAATAGAGTAGAGAAGACATAAATATTCATACCTTAAAGATTTGAGAGAGAAAGGTGGTGGTTTGAGCTCCAAAACCACAAAAATGGCCAAGGTTTTCTCTTTCTCCTCTTCTTCTCTCTCTCGTTTCAGTTGCAGCTGGAAATGGAGATATTTGGCTCGGTTTTCAGAGCTAAAGGGAAGAGGAAGGGGTTAACCCAAGGTACAAGAGTCATGGTTAAGGTATGGTTAGGTTAGGGGAGTGTTAAGGGTCCCACCATGAAGACTAGTCAACCAAAAGGAGCTCTTCTTGCACGACTTGTCCGTTACGGTTGGATTTTGGAGGTCTTAATGATTTCAAAAAGGTATGAGGCTTGTTCCATTATCTCCAAATCGTCGATACGAAGGCAACGGAGGTGTCGGAATCCGAATCCGAATTCCCGAGCTCAAGATATCACGTACGGAACCAAGGGTGCGCTAATTGCTCATTAGCCCCCTACTTGGTTCCACAAATCAAATTAAATTCGTTAACGCGTCGAATGAATCCGAAAACATAAACCGAGCATATAGGCATGTTCATAACACACATATTTACGTCATACTAAATTTCCATACCAATCCGATATCATTACATATATGAACGAAGCACAAAAAGAACACTCATGCGCATGAACGAATTCATATTGTTATAAATAATTTACTAAAACTTAAATTCCATATTAATTAAATTAAAACCAACTAATAACATGTTGAAATTATTTAACGAAATTACCGAAATAGTTAAGGTAACACGAAACCTTAATTAAGAAATTAAACACTAAATATCAAAGTAAAATAAAATGAATTAATTAAGATAACCATAGTCTATAGTTTAAATCAAATATAAACACTTATAAACAATAAATCATATAATTAAATAATTAAATTGCGCAATTTATAAACAAATACGTCACATTATTATAACCGAAAAATTGGGGCGTTACACCACCGACGATTTCGGATAAGTGTTGCATGATTAAGGTTATAAATGATACACCAGACGGAAAGACACTGTTTACAGAGAAAAGAGATGCAGTTGATTGGGAAGAAAAAACAAAGTTCCAGAGATCGAGAATGAAGGATGTTTTGGGATTAGATACTTGGAGATCAAGCTCCGATTTTGTGAGTAACAAGAACGACGTCACTCCTTGTGGCTCGTTACTTGGGGATTGTTAATCCCAAATTGGTTCCCGCAGTCAAGCTAACGACTATAACTTAGAACTAAAATTTCCCCTTTTTCTTTTCTTTTGTTTTGTTTATGTTTCCGTTGTTTGCATTTCTTTCGTCCTCGTTTTCTCGGATTAATTGTGTGCATTTCTCGTTTGCAGGCCACTTGATGTTTTACTAGGTAGCCAAGGTCTGGATGGTGCGAGACCATGATTCGATCATTATTGTCAATGTTGAGGTCCATTTACTTTGTTCATATGCATGTACAAGGCATTGATTTTCTTTCTTGGGGAGAATGAATTGTTGATATGAATTGATATATGTATTTATGCGTTTCGAGAATGGTGCACTGTGGTTTGATTGAATATTATGAGTTAATTTCAGTTAATTGACGTGATTGAGCACCTTTAGTTGTGTGTTTGTGTTTTAAGTATGTTTTGGGTGGAATTGTGATTAACGGGTGTTACACAATTGCTGTTCCCTTTTGGTAACGCCCGTTAACGAGGTCAGACGCTCCGGGTAGTATAGGTAACAAGCATTACACCTCACTAGTTATTTTTAGGTAACGCCCGGTAAGGGATACAGGCTTCTTGGCCCAGAGGGGTAACGCCCGTTACCCCTTCCAAGAGGAAAACCGGTAACAGCCGTTACCGGTCCGACTAGCGTGAATTGGGTTTTAGGAAACACGTTTTAGGGTTAAATTAAGTCTTGTCCTACCCAATTTCGGAATTTTCTCCCCCAAACCTATAAATACACTTGCACCCACTTATTCTACCTTAGAAGAGATTCAATAGTTCCCTTGGGCCAACCATTATCAATTTACAAGCAAGAAGCTTTCCCACCAAGTTACACTCTTCCTCTTTTGTGAATCAAAGTAAGTCACTATTCCCTTATCTTAGAGTAAATTGTTAGAGCAAAATTTTCCAATCTAAAGAATGAAACCTAGGATTGAATTGCATGTTAGGAATCACTTTGAGATTGAATTGATGAATTTTGAGAGATTAAACATGCTAGAATTAGGATTGATGCCTTAAATTGAAGTTAACTTGAATTGGGTTAAATCTTTGAAGAATCCTAACTTCTAAGTACTCTTGTGTATGAATTATGAAGGTTGAAGGTAGAGAATTTTGAGTTTGAATTGTAGATATTAAGCTAGTGTGAATTTGAGTTAGGTAGATTGAAGAACTTGAGTTAGGACTCACACACTAGGCTTAAGCACACAAGGTGTTTGGTTAATTGTCCAAGTGAATTGTGATTGATTTCTTTATGCTTTGTCTTGCTATATTTGTTTGATTTAGGTACTATGGGTCGCACTAAGCGCTCTAGAGTCCGGAACCTTTTACTACTTCATCCGGATTAGACCACCAACCTTTTGAGTCGGTCAACGTAACGGTTAATGCTTTTGGAAATCCTTTCCAAAGGAATTTGACGGGAACATTGTGGGTATTAAATTCTTTGTGCGGATGGAAGAGTTTGAGGTTTGGGAGGAAGTAAGGAGATTGTTTCACAACATAGGATGGTTGCCATTCCTTTCTAGGAAGGATATGACCTATGGAGATATAACGGCCGCTTTCTTCCACACAATGAATTTTGATTCGGTGGATAACACCTTGACCTTCACACCTTGATGATATGGAAACTCGGACATGGAGTGTGAGCAGGGTAAGAGAGATTCTTCGTTTCCCAGCTAATGCCGCTACTTCTCTGCTTAAATGGAGCGATAATCAGGGAGAGGAGGTTTGGAGATCCTTTCCCTTGAGAGAGGGTGTCCCTAGTTATTCTTCCCGATACACACATGATAGCTATTTTGATTGGTTGACTTGGGTACTAGTCCATAGGATTTTAGCCCTGGGATTCTGTGCCAGATACGGGAGAGATAGCCATATTACTGATACTGAGTTGGGTATAATGTACATGATGAAGGAAGTTATTAAGTTTGATGGTACGGTTGAGTTTCTTTGGAAGCTGCAGGAGAGTGCTGGGAGTATTACTGGTACGATAGCTCATGGTGGTTTTGTGACGATGTTTGCTCGGGAGATTAATTGGAGACCGAGAGGGGCTTTGCCTATTAGCTTTGGACATATTGGTCCAGAATACTTGGAGACTGTGGGCTTAACTATATCTTGGGTGAGTGGGGAGCTGAAGAATTGGAACTTGCCATGGTGGCCCATCCGTGATAGAGACCGTCTCTAGCAGATGTACAACTGGGGTAAAGCCCGGTTTGACGAGCTTTCTGAGAGGCAGAAGGAGCTTTTAGCTCGGATACCTGACAGGCCAGATAATGAGTTTGCGATTCTTCGCAGTGCCGCGCTTGCTATTGCTGAGGCCAGTGATAAAGCTCCTGTGACTTTGAGAGGCGTGCGTATAGAATTGGCAGGATTGAGGGCTGATTTGTCCACCATAATCACGAGAGTCGAGGATTTAGCACTTTATGTGGATGAGCGATTCGATACGTGGGAGGCCAGGTTGGAGGCCAAGTTTGACGGGTTCAGTGCTCGCTTAGATCAGTATTTTGGAGGACCCCCATCACCCTGATTCTGTTATCTTGATTTTCTCCCCAGATTTCTAGACAATCTTGTTTCGTTTATACATTGCTATGTTTGGATATTTGTTTACACTTAAGTTTTTGCTATGTTTGGTTTCCTGATTTTGTTTATGCAATGGTGCTTTTCTTTTCGTGAATTTGTGACTTGTTTGTTACATGTTGGATGCATGTTGATTGTCAATTGCCTGTGCACTTGATCCGTGTTTTCTAGTCACTTGTTCAGGTTTTGGAAGCTTTGCAAGCAAATTGCCGGTTCTTCAATTAATCAGGGAGTTTTCTTGAACTTTATTTCTTTCATTTGCATGAGGACATTGCAAAGTTTAAGTGTGGGGGAGGAATTTGCATGTTTGCTATGAGCTTTATTGAATATTTGCATGGGTAGATGTAGTTTCACTTGTGATTTGCTAAAATTCGAGTAATTTTGAAAAATTTTGAAAATTTTTCCTCATTTTGAACTTTTTCTTTGAAGTTTGATTGTTGAGTTGTTGCTAGAGTAAGTTAGGCTTTTTGAATTGAGGAAAATTGCATGAGATTTGACGATTTAGTGTGTTAGTATGCCCTTATAATTAGAGCACGTTTGAACGAGATAAGGTACTTTGCTTAGAAAGATGAGTTGATAATTTCTGAATGAGTCTAAGATTCGATTAGGAAGCATTTTAGTCCTATTGAGGCGAAATTTTGAGTTAATGAAAGATTAAGGAAGTGAAATAGGCATTCAGTGTCGGAGGATTTTAAGCTTTTCTATTTAGCCGTTTTTCACTAAATAACGTAACCTTATTGACCCCGCTGAGCCTAATTGTTATGCAAAGATTTTTGTAGCCACGTTATAAGCCAATGCACAACATAGAAATATCTACCTTGATAATTTTTACACCAAGGCTTGCTCATTTGATTTGTATGGTAATTATCTATCTTTTGACTCATTTTTATTGTTCTTGTGATTGAAAGTGAGAGGTTATTGTAAGAGAAAGAAAAAGGATGAGAAAAGTGTAAAAAAGAAAAGATATAAAAAAAAAAAAGAAAAAAGAGAAAGAGCAAAAGATGAGAAAAAGAGAATTATGCAAAGTGTGAATTTGAGAGTGTGGGATTCAATTGAAGAATTAGGGCTATTTTCGTATTAATGGCAAATGGAAGTGTTCGTATTTTGAATAGATTAAATGATGTAAGCTTGGTGAGTAGTCACTTGATCCAAATTTCCATAACCTTACCCTAAGCCTACATTACAAGCTCGAAAGACCTATCGATCCCAAGTCTTGATTTAATTCCATTAGTGGAGATAGGTGCGAAGAGTGTGTTCCGAAGTTGATGATTAGAACTTAGGAGGAAATTGTGAATTTGTCATTCTAATTTTTGTACATCGTTTCGTATGATTCACACACTACACAAGGGTATATTTTTCATACTAAATTTTGAGGATTTCATGTTTATAAGTAATTGATTTAATTTGCTAAGCTTGTTTAGGTGAAGGTTTGATGATTTCTCTGGGGAGAGGGTTTGATGAGGACGTGTTTTCTTAATTTCCGTATTACTCGGGGACGAGCAATATTCAAGTGTGGGGGATTTTATTGTGTGTAGAAATTACATGATTTTGAGCGTTAATTAGATTATATTTTGGTGTCGTTTGATGCGTTTATATGTTTAATTTGCCCCTTATTAGGTGATTCTAGAGTTGGAGTTACAAAACGGCGAAGCAGAGCAATTTCATGAATTTTTGGGAGAAACAGTTGTAACTCCCGTTACCACTTAGGAGTACAAGAGGAGTAACTCCCGTTACTGGCCACAGGAGGGGAGTTATGGCGAGAAGAGAGAGGTAACGCCCGTTACCCCTATGCAGAAGAAAAGTGGTAACGCCCGTTACCACTAATAAGCGTTATGGCGATTTTCAATAAGTAAGGGGCGTTAACAACATTTATGCAAGAATAGGTAACACCCGTTACCTAGGGCGGCGAGAATTATCCTTGGGCTGCTATATTAGTGCGTTTTGGAGTCTTTTAGAGGCGGAGAGACAAACATAGAGAGAGATACACAGAGAGGGGACAGATAGAGAAAAAAAAAAGAGTTTTTCTTCCAAGTCAAGACCTAGGGTTTGGAGAAAAAGACTCAGGAGTTTCAGAGATTTTCAGAGAATTCGAAAGACGAGAGGATTGAATTCCGAGAACAATCTTTGGTTTTATTGTTGCTTTAATTTACAAACTAATTCCTTTGAGTTTAGTTTTAGTTTCGTATGTTAGATTCGTTTTTAGATATTGTTGAATGTTCATGAGTTTAATTGTTAGACTTTGTTTAGTTTTTGAGATGATGATTTATTTTATTGCAATTTCCTTTGGTCTTATGAGTTTTGCTTTAATTATGAGTAGCTAATTCTCTAGGGCTAGGGGGAGTGATGATGATTGCATGATGGATGTTTGAGGAGATGCTTGAATGACTTATGTTAATTCTTAGTTTGAAAACAGGTTTGAATTGACTCGCGATGGCCTGATCACCCTTAGCATGTGTCATAATTGCCTATAGATCGAAAGAGTGATGGTAATTTAGATGGTTTTCAGAACTTGCAAGTTGTAGGGTACAAAGAGATTTGGTCCTAGCTTATACAATAGTAATCTTATTCCATGCCGAGCCGCTAGAATACTGAATTGTACTAGTCTTATTCCTATGGTTTAATTAACTATTAGTGATTGCGAGAGCAACATTGAACACTAATTAAGCACTTGGTTACACCTCGAGAGAGGGTAGTTCAAATATAAGTGACTAGGTTGTAGAATTACATTGTCAGACAAGTATCACGTCAGCTCTTGATTGTATGATTCATTACTTTTCCCCTACCTGCTTAGTTTACCGAATTTAATTCGTGTGTCAAGTTTTTATTCGCATTTTAACTCTAGTTACTTGTTAAATTCTGTTTTAGTAGATTAATTGAAAAAACAATTGTTTTTGTTAGGTCTTTAGATTAGAGAAGAATATAGAGTAGTGATTGATTTCCCTTCCCTGTGGGTTCGATCCCATTGTGCTGCGCGTATGTTAGTGTACACTTGCACGATTGGTTTTTAACTTGAGTAAAATAGAACCAACAATTCTTAAGGGGGGAGGATCGTAACAGCCCTAAACAGGGCCTAGCTGGAATTGGTAAACCTTGAAAGAAAATGAAAGCGTTTATAAACTTTGATCCGTCAAAAGTTCTTCATGCATCACATTTCTATGTGTTTTAAGTTGTTCTTATGTGCTATTGTGTGACTTTGGGAGAGATCTCATTTAAAATCCTAGATCACTATTGTTTTCCTGAGTCTTCATTCCCTCAATAGAATCATAAAACCTCAAATCGGTATCTCTTGAATACCATAATTCACATCTCTTGTCCTAAAATCATTTCCGAAAATTTTAGGTCAAAAGCTACAATTTATCTCTATTGTCATTGTTCATCCGCCAAGCCATTTTCTCTTATCTCACTCATAAAACCTTAGAAGCCTATATTTTCTATTTCTTATACATGGTTTCTATACCCGAAACTCTTTACAAAAATTGTTGATCAAAATTACCATTAGGTCCCTTGATCACTATTCATTCCATAAAATTAGGAATTTACTCGGAACACTTTTTCCTATCAAATATTATAGTTAAAATGATCCTTGAATTATTTTATGAATTTTCATACTCATACCAAAACGTAATTCCCACCGTAGCTTATTTCATAAATAGTTTCCTTTTTAAAATTTATTATTTTATTATAAACGTTTAGCTTTCATTTAATATTCGAAATTATACTTAAAACGTTTCTTGAATTTTTCTCTAACTATGATAATTTTCTCAATCTTTAAACTTCCTCATAGCTTTGTTTATATAATTTATCATAATTTTCATAATCTCTAACGTTTACAACTTTCAAACGAAAGACCTAAACGTCACACATTTATAATCATAACAAAGCTTATTTTTCACTCATTCTGTCATTATTTTTACCACTTCAAGTTCTCGTCTCTCAACTCTTAAATAAATTTTATATTATTTTATATTTATTTCAATTATTATGACATCATTCATGACATCACTCTCCTAAAATAACCTTTTCAAAAATAGAAAGTTTAGATGAATGAATTTAATTCTTCCACATTTCTTAACAAAATTTCATACATTTGTGTGAGTTAGGAAATTCCACATTTCTACATAATTTCTCCACACAATTGTGTAAATTAGAAATTCCCAAATTTCCTACATAGATTTCACACATTTGTGTGATGTAGAGATTTCCACATCTCTTACATATTCTTAGAAATTGCTATAAGGTCCCTCATTACTACCTATAAATACCCTTGAAGGGAGCCATTTCTAACTCACAAATTCCCTCAATTCCTACACACAAAACTTTCTTTTCTCTCCCCTCAACCTCACGCCACAACCCCCCCCCCCCCCCCCCTCCCCCAAAAAAAAAAAAATATCTCTCAAGGTTAGTTTATTTTATATTTAATTAATGCTTTAATTTATGTTTTATTTAAATTATGCAATTTAATATATATTTTTTATGCTTTATATTATGTTTAGAAATTTATGATAGGAGATCTTATTTTAGGAATTTATATTTCATGAATTAAAGTAGGAATTTAATTTATAAAATGCATGCCTATTATATGAATTTATCCAAATATGTGTTCATATATTCATGATTATGTTCTTGAATATTAGAAGAAATGCATGCTTAGGAAATTTAATTAGGAATTATTTTTCATGAAAAGTTCATATATTTTGCTACATTATGTCTCAAATCTTATGTTATGAATATGAACATGATCTAGCATGTCTAATATGTTCTATGAATATTCAAATAGGCTTAAGAACATGTTCTTGATGTTCTTGAAGTATTGTGTGTACAGTGTCCCTAGTGTGTGTAAGTGTGTGTTTGATTTTGTGTTTAAAAGTGTTTAATCCCCGAAGGTTAAATAGTAACTGTTTTTCAATAGTAACTTTGACTTTTGAATTCAAATGAAGACTTTGACTCATAATTTCTTATAGAGATTTCAAATATTAATATAAAATAATATTTTGGATTTTCTAGAAAGAACTTTTGTTTAGAATTTCTAAAAATAGGGGATTAAAGTTCCATGAATCATTTAAACATTTCATATTTCAAATATCGTTTTAGGATTCAAAAACATTCAATGTTTCAAACATTAAAGGATTAGAATTTCTATGTTATAAGAAATTCAAATCTTGATTTTTATTAAACTAAAATAGGAATTTCAATTAAAAATACTCATTTAGGATTTTCAAATCAAATATTTCAAATATCATTTCCAAAATAAGATTTCCTTATTAAAATTTATGAACTTATTTTATAATATAAAAGTTTACTAAGATTTATAATTTAATAACCACTTGTTTTATAAGTCTTGTTTGAATGTTGTTGTAACGCCCCAGCTTTCGGCATTTCAGGTATGATCGACACGTGTGCGTTTGAGAGTTAGGTTTTAATTATTAATTGTTCATTTCTTTAATTTTCCATAGCATGACATAATTTTATAAAATTATATTCTTGACATTTTATTGAAAATTCATATCATATCATATTTATCGCATAAATTGAACGTGATTGCAATGTGATTTAATTCTTTTATGTCCTTACGTGATCATTTTCATGAATATGGGACTAAATTGCATTGGATCTAATTGATCATTTAATATTGGAATTGAATCTAGTTGCATTACTTAATAAGTGGAAGGATTTAATTGCAAAATTGGCTATTTCTTCCCCTTCATTAGCAGCTTTCACGTACCATCACATTTCTTTCTTCATACAAACATTTCATCCTTGTTCTTGCTTTCCTTTCTCAACCGAGACAAACCCTTCTTGGAAGAGAGGGAGATTTCATCATTCAAGCATCATAATTGTGGGTTTTGTGGACATAGAAGCATCATCATCATCATTTCTTCTTCTTGGCTTCCATTTCTTGTATTTGAGGTAATTATGGAGATTGGATGATTTTCTTGAAAATATGGCATAGATAGGGCTTTGTATTGGCTTGAATAAATTGTGTATTTGTTGTTGGAAATTTATTTGTGAACTATGAGCTTAAGATTGATGCATGTATCTTGAGTTTTATGGACTTAGAGCATGAGTGTTGGTATGGGTTTCAAATGATGGATTATTGATGATCTAACATGGAATTATGTGTTTTTATGACTTGTTGTTGATCTATATGTAAGCTAGTATATTTATTGCATCAAATTTATGCATTACATCTTGGCTTGAAGCCATTTTTGTTGGTTTGAGCTTTGCTTCGTTGCTGCCCTGTTTTGTTCTGCATATTCAGCTGCTCACGTATTTTGGGAACGGCCCTTCCCAACCCCAGTTCAAAACTGGAACGGCCGTTCCCGTGATTCTGAGACAGTTTGGCCAGCGAGACTGGGAACGGCCGTTCCCATTTTGGCCTTTAAGCCTAAAGGGCCGTTCCCAGCTAAAACGTTTTCCTTTTTTAAGAAAACGCTGGCGCGTTTCTGTAGGCCATGGGAACGGCCCTTCCCATTTTCAAAGGGAAGCCGGAACGGCCGTTCCCATAGTCCAGAACGTGTCCAAAATTCACTGCATAAAATCGCATTTTTAGCACCTCGTTCCGATGGCTTCTTTGACCCCTAATTGCTATTATATGACTGAATACATGTCGAAACGCAATATTTTCATGGTACATTGTATTTTTCCCGTCGTCTCGTTGCATTTCCGCCGTTCGTCATATTTGGTACATTTTGAGTCGTGTTTCACGGACATTTGTCTTTCTTGCACAGACCAGCTTCCTGGTGACGAGGAGCAGGCCCCGTGAGCTGTTTCCTTGGATTTTTTTTGGGTCGTTCAGGTGAGGTTTAATTTTAGATACATAGGACCCGTATAACCCTATGTGAAATTTTAAGCCAAAACCTATCTATATATCTATAGTTTGCAAATGTTATTGGTTTTCAAAGGATTTATCGAACTATTGATTGATTGATTGATTGTTTTGGCGAGTATTGTATTGCACTGTGGGCCCGAGGGTAGTGGCTCGAGCCAACCGGGAAAGCATGGGCTGACGGGTAACTCGAGAGCTATCCTCACCAAATTGGGATGAACCCTGAACCCCCTAGGAGATTAGGGGAGGAAGGAATTCCGGGCTTAGGGATTCATGTACCCTCTGCCCAGATTGATTAGATGGTGGGGCCTTGCAATCCCACCATCACCCGGAGGAAGAAGGCGTTATTAAAATTGCTAATTGTGCACAGTAATAAATTGCTTGATCACTTAATCACCTAAGAATTAATTGATTGATTGATTGTACACAGTCAGTGTAAGGTTGGAGAATTGCCCCACTCCCCGGGCCACAAATTGATTGTATTGAATTGGTTAAATTGAAATTAAATTAGTTGTAACCTCGGGCAATAGAATCTCTTCTCTTATTAAATTGTATTATTTTCCATAAATTATTACCCGAGATTATGACTTGCATGTATGTGCGCTTATATTTATTTATACCCCTCGCTCAGTCTGTGTTGGACTGACACCTCAACTTTTCAGTTGTTTTGCAGGGCGTGCTAGGCGGGAATTTAGAGTCTAGTGGTCTTTAAATTTGGGTCTAGAACACTTCATTCCCACATTTTATTCATGTATAGCTTGGGTTTTTTGTATAATGCCTTGTTACCTATTTTGGAGAGGATATTGTATTGATAGTGAAATTGTTGGTACGTATTAGTAAATAAATAAATATGGTACCTATAAGTATTTGATGAATGTTATTGCTTCCGCTTTTATTTACTCTGAATTGTTCTTCTAGTTGTTGGTTTGGTTTTAATTGAGGGTACCCGCCTAGCCTTGTGTCATTTTATTGTCTCCTGTTCGCTATAGCTTTGATTCATGTATGGATTGTCCATTTCATATGTGGATTGGGGCTATAGTGCGGGGGATGTGGTGCCTAGCGTTCCGGGTGCTACATCCTTCGGTGGTATCAGAGCTCGGTTGCAAAACCGGGTGTCTAGTGTCGGGTCTTGTGAGTCTAGGTCGCACGGCATAGGAACTAATTGTCAATCTGAGAGTCTTGCATTGTTATTTGATACTTGAACCTACTTGACTGACTTGAATTTGGGGTGACTTGTTGAATTTTTTATTTATGTGCAATTTGTGAATTATTTGCACACATTGCCACCTACTAACCGAACATGCATAATAGTGACTTGATTTCAGGATGGCTCACGATAGACATGGTCGTGATCGTTCTCCTAGACCCCAACATCGTCGACATCATTGCCGGGAGAGATCACCACCTCCTCCTCCACCTCCTCAGGCTCAGCCACAGGACTTTATGAACGCCGTGGTGGGTCTTATTGATCAGAGAGTCCGGGATTATATTCCTCCACCACCACCAGTTCCACCACCACAGCCTGGAGGCCAGATTTCACTAGCTTTCAGGGAGTTTTAGAACCAGCATCCTCCCAAGTTTTATAAAGGGAATGATATTCAAGCCGAGCAGTGGCTCAGGGAGATTGAGAGGATTTGGGAGCTCATTCCTTGTGAGTCCCAGGAGAAGGCCCGTTGTACTATTTCTTTGATCCAGGGTAAGGCCTATTCTTGGTGGGAGAGTGTCCGGATTGTGTTAGTTGCTGCAGGTGAGGAAGTGAATTGGGCAGTCTTTGTCAGAGAGTTCAGGAACAAGTTCATTCCTCCATCTTCTCGCACTAGAAGATTGAAGGAATTTACAGAACTGAAGCAAGGAAACAGGTCGGTCTCAGAGTACATCGCCGAGTTTGAGAGATTGTCCCGCTATGCTCCTAATATAGCGAGTGATGATTTCCATAAGGCGATGCAGTTTGTTCAGGGCCTTAGACCAAACATTCAGGCAGCGATTGAGGCGGTCAACACGAGCACCTGGGTGAAGGCTACCAAGAAGGAACTATTGGTTGAGGATTCAGTGAATGTGAGGCGGTCTACTTACCGTTCAGGCTCAGGTTCGGGTTCAGGGTCTGGATCGGGATTCAGAGGTTCTGGATCGGGTTTCAGAGGTGTCGGATCAGGGTATAAGGGTTCAGGTTCGGGTTCTACTTCAGGCAAGAGGCCGATGGCTTATTTTTCTCCACCACCAGCTCCACAGGGCCAGGGAAGAAGCCCCGACCAACAGGAGCAGTGATTCGAGCTCCAGTTGCTCTAGCTTTGCCACCACCACCCGAGAGGCCTACTTGTACCTTCTGTGGCCAGAGGACACACGTTTATGAGAACTGCAGGAGGCGTTTGGGTTTATGCCTACTTTGTGGGAGCGATGAGCATATGGTAGACGGCTGTCCGGATCGCAGGATACCACCACCTGGAGCACCGAGACCACTGATTAGGGCTCGTGCTTATGGCTTGTAGGGTGAGCAGCAGGATGCTGATATTGATCCAGCCGCGGTAGTTGAAGGTACCATTTGCATACATGGCATGAACATTCATACGTTGTTTGATCCGGGAGCTACTCACTCCTTTCTTTCGAGTGCTATATCTGTTTCTTTGCCTTTGCCTGTTACTCGTTCTTCTGCATGTTATGTGGTTAGTACTCCGTTCGGTGGTAGTTTAGAATCTGATCGGGTGTTCAGAGAGGTTCCGGTGAGCATCGAGGGTCGAGTTTTCTTGTCAGACTTCATTGAGCTGCCGATGACTTGCTATGGATCTATTTTAGGCATGGATTGGTTGTACAGACATTCTGCCACAGTTGATTGTAGAGCGAAGAAGGTGCAGTTGGGATCGGATTTAGTAGTGGGTTGGAGTTCCAAGACTGTGCCTCTACTTTCCTTTTCTGAAGCTCATAAGTTGGTTCGAGAGGGAGCCACGGGTTTCATTGCTTATATTCTCAACAAGCCCAAAGACCAGAGTAAATTGGAAGAAACAGAAGTAGTGAAGGAATTTCCCGAGGTCTTTCCTGAGGAATTGGATTCTTTACCTCCAGAACGGGAAATTGAGTTTGTGATCGACTTGTACCCTAATGCAGAGCCGTACTCCAAGACTCCGTATCGTATGGCTCCGGCCGAGTTGAAAGAGTTGAAGACTCAACTTGATGCATTGTTAGAGATTGGGTATATTAGACCGAGTTCTTCTCCCTGGGGTGCACCAGTTTTGTTTGTAAAGAAGAAGGACGGAACCTTGAGAATGTGTATAGACTATAGGGAGTTGAACTGGATGACGATCAAGAACAAGTATCCTCTTCCACATATCGAGGAGTTGTTTGACATACTTCAGGGATCGAAAGTCTATTCGAAATTGGATTTGAGACAAGGATACTACCAGTTGCGTATCCGAGCAGGGGATATTTCTAAGACAGGATTTAACACTCGGTACGGGCATTATGAGTTTGTTGTGATGCCTTTTGGTTTGACCAATGCCCCAGCAGCTTTTTATGGATATGATGCATAGGATTTTCAGGCCTTTTCTGGATAAGTTCGTGGTCATTTTTATTGATGATATCCTAGTTTTCTCGAAGTCTGCCGAAGAGCATGCAAGACACCTTCAGTTGGTATTAAGGACTTTGGAGGAGCATCAGTTGTTTGCCAAATTCAGCAAGTGTGAGTTTTGGATTGACAGGGTGTCATTCTTGGGTCACATGATTTCGGGCAATGGTTTGGAAGTCGATCCTTCCAAGATTGAGTCGGTTTTGAAGTGGGAGAAACCTAGAAATGCCTCAGAGATTAAGAGTTTCTTGGGATTGGCGGGTTATTACCGGAGGTTTGTTAAGGATTTCTCCAAGTTAGCGGTTCCTTTAACCCGGTTGACGAAGAAGAATGTGAAATTTGAGTGGAGTGAAGATTGTGAGAAGAGTTTCACTTTCTTGAAGGAGAAGTTAGTGTTTGCTCCAGTGTTAGCCCTTCCGGAAGGTTCTGAAGGATATGTTGTTTATACGGATGCTTCTAAGGAAGGTTTGGGATGTGTGTTGACTCAGAAAGGTAAGGTAATTACTTATACATCCCGGAAGTTGAAAGAGTATGAAAAGAATTATCCGACACATGATCTTGAACTCGCCGCCGTAGTCTTTGCACTTGGAAAGTGGAGACATTATTTGTACGGGGTGTCTTTCGAGATTTTCATCGACCACAAAAGCCTCCAGTATTTATTCACTCAGAAGGATTTGAATATGAGGCAGCGGCGTTGGATGGAAAGGTTGGAAGATTATGATTGCACGATCAAGTACCATCCTGGTAAAGCCAACGTGGTCGCCGATGCACTTAGTAGGAAGGCTAGTGTGTCGAGCTTGGAAGTGGGTGAAAGTAGTGGAATCGAGCCAATTGTTTTAAAGGCTCGAGTTTCTAATATTTCGGTTCAGCCAGATTTGAAACACAAGTTGTTTGAGGCTCAGAGTACGGATATGGAAGTTCAGAGCCGAGTGGTTCGATGAAACCGGTCTTCTTCGTTTTAAGAACCGAGTGGTTGTGCCCGAAGAGTTGAAACGGGTATTGCTCGAGGAAGCTCACAGATCGGCTTATTCTATCCACCCCGGAGGAAACAAGATGTATAAGGATTTAAGGCAATATTATTGGTGGCGTGGATTGAAGAAAGATGTGGCCGAGTTTGTGAGGCATTGTCTCACTTGTCAGAAAGTGAAAGCCGAGCATCAGAAACCGGGAGGTCTTCTTCAGCCGTTACCTATTCCTAAGTGGAAGTGGGAACAGGTGACGATGGATTTCGTGTCCGGATTACCTAAGGTGAAAGGTGGATTTGATGGGATTTGGGTAATTGTGGACCGTTTGACGAAGTCTGCACATTTTCTACCGGTTCGCATGTCGTATAAGATTCGCAAGCTAGTCGAGCTTTATAACCAGGAGATTGTTAGACTTCACGGGATTCCGATTAGTATAGTTTCTGACAGAGATCCACGATTCACTTCGAGGTTGTGGCGTGAATTGCAAGCGGTTTTGGGTACGAAGCACCAGTTTAGTACAGCTTTTCATCCTCAGACGGATGGTCAGTCCGAGAGATTAATAAGGTATCTCGAGGATTTGCTTCGAGCTTGTTCTTTCGATTTTCAGTCTTCTTGGCATGATCAGCTACCTTTGATTGAGTTTGCGTACAACAACAATTTTCAGGCTTCGATTGGAATGGCACCGTATGAGCTACTTTATGGTCGGAAGTGTCGTTCTCCGTTGTTCTTTGACTTGGAAGAGTGGAAATGGACTAAGCAGGAAGGTGTTAAGAAAGGTGAGAAATTGGAAAAACCTTCCAAGGTCGTTGAAGCTATGATTGAGAAAGTCCAATTAATAAAACAACGGATGAAATCAGCTCAGGACAGACAGAAGAGCTACGCCGATCGTCGCAGAAGGGATCTCGAATTCGAGGTTGGAGACCGGGTTTTCTTGAAGGCGTCTCCACATAAAGGATTTGCTCGGATTGGGAAAGGAGGTAAACTTAAACCTCGTTATTTAGGTCCTTATGAGATTTTGGAAAGAATTGGAGAAGTTGCTTACAGATTGGACCTACCACCGAGCCTCACGGGGATTCATAACGTATTTCACGTGTCTCAGCTGAGAAAATACTACCCCGATGAAACCGAGATCATTCCTGTTGAAGAAGTGGAATTGGAACCGAGTCTTACCTTTGTTCAGAAACCGGTTAAGATATTGGATAAGAAGTTTCAGGAATTAAGAAACCGGAAAATTCCCATGGTTAAGGTTCTTTGGAGGAGTGATAAGACCGAAGAAGCCACGTGGGAGACCGAAGACAAAATGAGACGGTTCCATCCAGAGTTGTTCGCTTCCGATCAGTGAATCTGGGGACCAGATTCTTTTAAGGAGGGAGGATTGTAACGCCCCAGCTTTCGGCATTTCAGGTATGATCGACACGTGTGCGTTTGAGAGTTAGGTTTTAATTATTAATTGTTCATTTCTTTAATTTTCCATAGCATGACATAATTTTATAAAATTATATTCTTGACATTTTATTGAAAATTCATATCATATCATATTTATCGCATAAATTGAACGTGATTGCAATGTGATTTAATTCTTTTATGTCCTTACGTGATCATTTTCATGAATATGGGACTAAATTGCATTGGATCTAATTGATCATTTAATATTGGAATTGAATCTAGTTGCATTACTTAATAAGTGGAAGGATTTAATTGCAAAATTGGCTATTTCTT
The DNA here is from genome assembly GCA_037501455.1 of Lantana camara. NCBI lineage: Eukaryota > Viridiplantae > Streptophyta > Magnoliopsida > Lamiales > Verbenaceae > Lantana > Lantana camara. The sequence continues at coordinate 58,805,034 of CM074857.1, read as the reverse complement.
CCCCTTCATTAGCAGCTTTCACGTACCATCACATTTCTTTCTTCATACAAACATTTCATCCTTGTTCTCGCTTTCCTTTCTCAACCGAGACAAACCCTTCTTGGAAGAGAGGGAGATTTCATCATTCAAGCATCATAATTGTGGGTTTTGTGGACATAGAACATCATCATCATCATCATCACTTCTTCTTCTTGGCTTCCATTTCTTGTATTTGAGGTAATTATGGAGATTGGATGATTTTCTTGAAAATATGGCATAGATAGGGCTTTGTATTGGCTTGAATAAATTGTGTATTTGTTGTTGGAAATTTATTTGTGAACTATGAGCTTAAGATTGATGCATGTATCTTGAGTTTTATGGACTTAGAGCATGAGTGTTGGTATGGGTTTCAAATGATGGATTATTGATGATCTAACATGGAATTATGTGTTTTTATGACTTGTTGTTGATCTATATGTAAGCTAGTATATTTATTGCATCAAATTTATGCATTACATCTTGGCTTGAAGCCATTTTTGTTGGTTTGAGCTTTGCTTCGTTGCTGCCCTGTTTTGTTCTGCATATTTAGCTGCTCACGTATTTTGGGAACGGCCCTTCCCAACCCCAGTTCAAAACTGGAACGGCCGTTCCCATGATTCTGAGACAGTTTGGCCAGCGAGACTGGGAACGGCCGTTCCCATTTTGGCCTTTAAGCCGGAAGGGCCGTTCCCAGCTAAAACGTTTTCCCTTTTTAAGAAAACGCTAGCACGTTTCTGTAGGCCATGGGAACGGCCCTTTCCATTTTCAAAGGGAAGCCGGAACGGCCGTTCCCTTAGTCCAGAAAGTGTCCAAAATTCACTGCATAAAATTGCATTTTTAGCACCTCGTTCCGACGGCTTCTTTGACCCCTAATTGCTATTATATGATTGAATACATGTCGAAACGCAATATTTTCATGGTACATTGTATTTTTCCCATCGTCTCGTTGTATTTTCGCCGTTCGTCATATTTGGTACATTTTGAGTCGTGTTTCACGGACATTTGTCTTTCTTGCACAGACCAGCTTCCTTGTGACGAGGAGCAGGCCCCGTGAGCTGTTTCCTTGGATTTTTTTTTTGGGTCGTTCAGGTGAGGTTTAATTTTAGATACATAGGACCCGTATAACCCTATGTGAAATTTTAAGCCAAAACCTATCTATATATCTATAGTTTGCAAATGTTATTGGTTTTCAAAGGATTTATCGAACTATTTATTGATTGATTGATTGTTTTGGCGAGTATTGTATTGCACTGTGGGCCCGAGGGTAGTGGCTCGAGCCAACTGGGAAAGCATGGGCTGATGGGTAACTCGAGAGCTATCCTCACCAAATTGGGATGAACCCTGAACCCCCTAGGAGATTAGGGGAGGAAGGAATTCCGGGCTTAGGGATTCATGTACCCTCTGCCCAGATTGATTAGATGGTGGGGCCTTGCAATCCCACCATCACCCGGAGGAAGAAGGAGTTATTGAAATTGCTAATTGTGCAGAGTAATAAATTGCTTGATCACTTAATCACCTAAGAATTAATTGATTGATTGATTGTACACAGTCGGTGTAAGGTTGGAGAATTGCCCCACTCGTCGGGCCACAAATTGATTGTATTGAATTGGTTAAATTGAAATTGAATTAGTTGTAACCTCGGGCGATAGAATCTCTTCTCTTATTAAATTGTATTGTTTTTCGAAAATTATTACCCGAGATTATGACTTGCATGTATGTGCGCTTATATTTATTTATACCCCTCGCTCAGTCTGTGTTGGACTGACACCTCAACTTTTCAGTTGTTTTGCAGGGCGTGCTAGGCGGGAATTTAGAGTCTAGTGGTCTTTAAATTTGGGTCTAGAACACTTCATTCCCACATTTTATTCATGTATAGCTTGGGTTTTTTGTATAATGCCTTGTTACCTATTTTGGAGAGGATATTGTATTGATAGTGAAATTTTTGGTACCTATTAGTAAATAAATAAATATGGTACCTATAAGTATTTGATGAATGTTATTGCTTCCGCTTTTATTTACTCTGAATTGTTCTTCTAGTTGTTGGTTTGGTTTTAATTGAGGGTACCCGCCTAGCCTTGTGTCATTTTATTGTCTCCTGTTCGCTATAGCTTTGATTCATGTATGGATTGTCCATTTCATATGTGGATTGGGGCTATAGTGCGGGGGATGTGGTGCCTAGCGTTCCGGGTGCTACATCCTACGGTGGTATCAGAGCTCGGTTGCAAAACCGGGTGTCTAGTGTCGGGTCTTGTGAGTCTAGGTCGCACGGTATAGGAACTAATTGTCAATCTGAGAGTCTTGCATTGTTATTTGATACTTGAACCTACTTGACTTACTTGAATTTGGGGTGACTTGTTGAATTTTTTATTTATGTGCAATTTGTGAATTATTTGCACACATTGCCACCTACTAACCGAACATGCATAATAGTGACTTGATTTCAGGATGGCTCACGATAGACATCGTCGTGATCGTTCTCCTAGACCCCAACATCGTCGACATCATCGCCGGGAGAGATCACCACCTCCTCATCCACCTTCTCAGGCTCAGCCACAGGACTTTATGAACGCCGTGGTGGGTCTTATTGATCAGAGAGTCCGGGATTATATTCCTCCACCACCACCAGTTCCACCACCACAGCCTGGAGGCCAGATTTCACTAGCTTTCAGGGAGTTTTAGAACCAGCATCCTCCCAAGTTTTATAAAGGGAATGATATTCAAGCCGAGCAGTGGCTCAGGGAGATTGAGAGGATTTGGGAGCTCATTCCTTGTGAGTCCCAGGAGAAGGCCCGTTGTACTATTTCTTTGATCCAGGGTGAGGCCTATTCTTGGTGGGAGAGTGTCCGGATTGTGTTAGTTGCTGCAGGTGAGGAAGTGAATTGGGCAGTCTTTGTCAGAGAGTTCAGGAACAAGTTCATTCCTCCATCTTCTCGCACTAGAAGATTGATTGAATTTACAGAACTGAAGCAAGGAAACAGGTCGGTCTCAGAGTACATCGCCGAGTTTGAGAGATTGTCCCGCTATGCTCCTAATATAGCGAGTGATGATTTCCATAAGGCGATGCAGTTTGTTCAGGGCCTTAGACCAAACATTCAGGCAGCGATTGAGGCGGTCAACACGAGCACCTGGGTGAAGGCTACCAAGAAGGAACTATTGGTTGAGGATTCAGTGAATGCGAGGCGGTCTACTTACCGTTCAGGCTCAGGTTCGGGTTCAGGGTCTGGATCGGGTTTCAGAGGTGTCGGATCAGGGTATAAGGGTTCAGGTTCGGGTTCTGCTTCAGGCAGAAGGCCGATGGCTTATTCTTCTCCACCACCAGCTCCACAGGGCCCAGGGAAGAAGCCCCGACCAGCAGGACCAGTGATTCGAGCTCCAGTTGCTCTAGCTTTGCCACCACCACCCGAGAGGCATGCTTGTACCTTCTGTGGCCAGAGGACACACGTTTATGAGAACTGCAGGAGGCGTCTGGGTTTATGCCTACTTTGTGGGAGCGATGAGCATATGATAGACGGCTGTCCGGATCGCAGGATACCACCACCGGGAGCACCGAGACCACTGATTAGGGCTCGTGCTTATGCTTTGGAGGGTGAGCAGCAGGATGCTGATATTGATCCAGCCGCGGTAGTTGAAGGTACCATTTGCATACATGGCACGAACATTCATACGTTGTTTGATCCGGGAGCTACTCACTCCTTTCTTTCGAGTGCTATATCTGTTTCTTTGCCTTTGCCTGTTACTCGTTCTTCTGCATGTTATGTGGTTAGTACTCCGTTCGGTGGTAGTTTAGAATCTGATCGGGTGTTCAGAGAGGTTCCGGTGAGCATCGAGGGTCGAGTTTTCTTGTCAGACTTCATTGAGCTGCCGATGACTTGCTATGGATCTATTTTAGGCATGGATTGGTTGTACAGACATTCTGCCATAGTTGATTGTAGAGCGAAGAAGGTGCAGTTGGGATCTGATTTAGTAGTGGGTTGGAGTTCCAAGACTGTGCCTCTACTTTCCTTTTCTGAAGCTCATAAGTTGGTTCGAGAGGGAGCCACGGGTTTCATTGCTTATATTCTCAACAAGCCCAAAGACCAGAGTAAATTGGAAGAAACGGAAGTAGTGAAGGAATTTCCCGAGGTCTTTCCTGAGGAATTGGATTCTTTACCTCCAGAACGGGAAATTGAGTTTGTGATCGACTTGTACCCTAATGCAGAGCCGTACTCCAAGACTCCGTATCGTATGGCTCCGGCCGAGTTGAAAGAGTTGAAGACTCAACTTGATGCATTGTTAGAGATTGGGTATATTAGACCGAGTTCTTCTCCCTGGGGTGCATCGGTTTTGTTTGTAAAGAAGAAGGACGGAACCTTGAGAATGTGTATAGACTATAGGGAGTTGAACTGGATGACGATCAAGAACAAGTATCCTCTTCCACATATCGAGGAGTTGTTTGACATACTTAAGGGATCGAAAGTCTATTCGAAATTGGATTTGAGACAAGGTTACCACCAGTTGCGTATCCGAGCAGGGGATATTTCTAAGACAGGATTTAACACTCGGTACGGGCATTATGAGTTTGTTGTGATGCCGTTTGGTTTGACCAATGCCCCAGCAGCTTTTTATGGATATGATGCATAGGATTTTCAGGCCTTTTCTGGATAAGTTCGTGGTCATTTTTATTGATGATATCCTGGTTTTCTTGAAGTCTGCCGAAGAGCATGCAAGACACCTTCAGTTGGTATTAAGGACTTTGGAGGAGCATCAGTTGTTTGCCAAATTCAGCAAGTGTGAGTTTTGGATTGACAGGGTGTCATTCTTGGGTCACATGATTTCAGGCAATGGTTTGGAAGTCGATCCTTCCAAGATTAAGTCAGTTTTGAAGTGGGAGAAACCTAGGAATGCCTCAGAGATTAAGAGTTTCTTGGGATTGGCGGGTTATTACCGGAGGTTTGTTAAGGATTTCTCCAAGTTAGCGGTTCCTTTAACCCGGTTGACGAAGAAGAATGTGAAATTTGAGTGGAGTGAAGATTGTGAGAAGAGTTTCACTTTCTTGAAGGAGAAGTTAGTGTTTGCTCCAGTGTTAGCCCTTCCGGAAGGTTCCGAAGGATATGTTGTTTATACGGATGCTTCTAAGGAAGGTTTGGGATGTGTGTTGACTCAGAAAGGTAAGGTAATTGCTTATACATCCCGGAAGTTGAAAGAGCATGAAAAGGATTATCCGACACATGATCTTGAACTCGCTGCCGTAGTATTTGCACTTGGAAAGTGCAGACATTATTTGTACGGGGTGTCTTTCGAGATTTTCATCGACCACAAAAGCCTCCAGTATTTATTCACTCAGAAGGATTTGAATATGAGGCAGCGGCGTTGGATGGAAAGGTTAGAAGATTATGATTGCACGATCAAGTACCATCCTGGTAAAGCCAACGTGGTCGCCGATGCACTTAGTAGGAAGGCTAGTGTGTCGAGCTTGGAAGTGGGTGAAAGTAGTGGAATCGAGCCAATTATTTTAAAGGCTCGAGTTTCTAATATTTCGGTTCAGCAAAATTTGAAACACAAGTTGTTTGAGGCTCAGAGTACGGATATGAAAGTTCAGAGATTGGTAGCTAAGGCAAGAGCTGATCCGGAGTGTCCATTCGGGTTCGATGAAACCGGTCTTCTTCGTTTCAAGAACCGAGTGGTTGTGCCCGAAGAGTTGAAGCGGGTATTGCTCGAGGAAGCTCACAGATCGGCTTATTCTATCCACCCCGGAGGAAACAAGATGTATAAGGATTTAAGGCAATATTATTGGTGGCGTGGATTGAAGAAAGATGTGGCCGAGTTTGTGAGGCATTGTCTCACTTGTCAGAAAGTGAAAGCCGAGCATCAGAAACCGGGAGGTCTTCTTCAGCCGTTACCTATTCCTGAGTGGAAGTGGGAACAGGTGACGATGGATTTCGTGTCCGGATTACCTAAGGTGAAAGGTGGATTTGATGGGATTTGGGTAATTGTGGACCGTTTGACGAAGTCTGCACATTTTCTACCGGTTCGGATGTCGTATAAGATTCGCAAGCTAGTCGAGCTTTATAACCGAGAGATTGTTAGACTTCACGGGATTCCGATTAGTATAGTTTCTGACAGAGATCCACGGTTCACTTCGAGGTTGTGGCGTGAATTGCAAGCGGTTTTGGGTACGAAGCTCCAGTTTAGTACAGCTTTTCATCCTCAGACGGATGGTCAGTCCGAGAGAATAATAAGGTATCTCGAGGATTTGCTTCGAGCTTGTTCTTTGGATTTTCAGTCTTCTTGGCATGATCAGCTACCTTTGATTGAGTTTGCGTACAACAACAATTTTCAGGCTTCGATTGGAATGGCACCGTATGAGCTACTTTATGGTCGGAAGTGTCGTTCTCCGTTGTTCTTTGACTTGGAAGAGTGGAAATGGACTAACCAGGAAGGTGTTAAGAAAGGTGAGAAATTGGAAAAACCTTCCAAGGCCGTTGAAGCTATGATTGAGAAAGTCCAATTCATAAAACAACGGATGAAATCAGCTCAGGACAGACAGAAGAGCTACGCCGATCGTCGCAGAAGGGATCTCGAATTCGAGGTTGGAGACCGGGTTTTCTTGAAGGCGTCTCCACGTAAAGGATTTGCTCGGATTGGGAAAGGAGGTAAACTTAAACCTCGTTATTTAGGTCCTTATGAGATTTTGGAAAGAATTGGAGAAGTTGCTTACAGATTGGACCTACCACCGAGCCTCACGGGGATTCATAACGTATTTCACGTGTCTCAGCTGAGAAAATACTACCCCGATGAAACCGAGATCATTCCTGTTGAAGAAGTGGAATTGGAACCAAGTCTTACCTTTGTTCAGAAACCGGTTAAGATATTGGATAAGAAGTTTCAGGAATTAAGAAACCGGAAAATTCCCATGGTTAAGGTTCTTTGGAGGAGTGATAAGACCGAAGAAGCCACGTGGGAGACCGAAGACAAAATGAGACGGTTCCATCCAGAGTTGTTCGCTTCCGATCAGTGAATCTGGGGACCAGATTCTTTTAAGGAGGGAGGATTGTAACGCCCCAGCTTTCGGCATTTCAGGTATGATCGACACGTGTGCGTTTGAGAGTTAGGTTTTAATTATTAATTGTTCATTTCTTTAATTTTCCATAGCATGACATAATTTTATAAAATTATATTCTTGACATTTTATTGAAAATTCATATCATATCATATTTATCGCATAAATTGAACGTGATTGCAATGTGATTTAATTCTTTTATGTCCTTACGTGATCATTTTCATGAATATGGGACTAAATTGCATTGGATCTAATTGATCATTTAATATTGGAATTGAATCTAGTTGCATTACTTAATAAGTGGAAGGATTTAATTGCAAAATTGGCTATTTCTTCCCCTTCATTAGCAGCATTCACGTACCATCACATTTCTTTCTTCATAAAAACATTTCATCCTTGTTCTTGCTTTCCTTTCTCAACCGAGACAAACCCTTCTTGGAAGAGAGGGAGATTTCATCATTCAAGCATCATAATTGTGGGTTTTGTGGACATAGAAGCATCATCATCATCATTTCTTCTTCTTGGCTTCCATTTCTTGTATTTGAGGTAATTATGGAGATTGGATGATTTTCTTGAAAATATGGCATAGATAGGGCTTTGTATTGGCTTGAATAAATTGTGTATTTGTTGTTGGAAATTTATTTGTGAACTATGAGCTTAAGATTGATGCATGTATCTTGAGTTTTATGGACTTAGAGCATGAGTGTTGGTATGGGTTTCAAATGATGGATTATTGATGATCTAACATGGAATTATGTGTTTTTATGACTTGTTGTTGATTTATATGTAAGCTAGTATATTTTTTGCATCAAATTTATGCATTACATCTTGGCTTGAAGCCATTTTTGTTGGTTTGAGCTTTGCTTCGTTGCTGCCCTATTTTGTTCTGCATATTCAGCTGCTCACGTATTTTGGGAACGGCCCTTCCCAACCCCAGTTCAAAACTGGAACGGCCGTTCCCATGATTCTGAGACAGTTTGGCCAGCGAGACTGGGAACGGCCGTTCCCATTTTGGCCTTTAAGCCTGAAGGGCCGTTCCCAGCTAAAACGTTTTCCCTTTTTAAGAAAACGCTGGCGCGTTTCTGTAGGCCATGGGAACGGCCCTTCCCATTTTCAAAGGGAAGCCTGAACGGCCGTTCCCATAGTCCAGAACGTGTCTAAAATTCACTGCATAAAATCGCATTTTTAGCACCTCGTTCCGACGGCTTCTTTGACCCCTAATTGCTATTATATGACTGAATACATGTCAAAACGCAATATTTTCATGGTACATTGTATTTTTCCCGTCGTCTCGTTGCATTTCCGCCGTTCGTCATATTTGGTACATTTTGAGTCGTGTTTCACGGACATTTGTCTTTCTTGCACAGAACAGCTTCCTGGTGACGAGGAGCCGGCCCCGTGAGCTGTTTCCTTGGATTTTTTTTGGGTCGTTCAGGTGAGGTTTAATTTTAGATACATAGGACCCGTCTAACCCTATGTGAAATTTTAAGCCAAAACCTATCTATATATCTACAGTTTGCAAATGTTATTGGTTTTCAAAGGATTTATCGAACTATTGATTGATTGATTGATTGTTTTGGCGAGTATTGTATTGCACTGTGGGCCCGAGGGTAGTGGCTCGAGCCAACCGGGAAAGCATGGGCTGACGGGTAACTCGAGAGCTATCCTCACCAAATTGGGATGAACCCTGAACCCCCTAGGAGATTAGGGGAGGAAGGAATTCCGGGCTTAGGGATTCATGTACCCTCTGCCCAGATTGATTAGATGGTGGGGCCTTGCAATCCCACCATCACCAGGAGGAAGAAGACGTTATTGAAATTGCTAATTGTGCACAGTAATAAATTGCTTGATCACTTAATCACCTAAGAATTAATTGATTGATTGATTGTACACAGTCGGTGTAAGGTTGGAGAATTGCCCCACTCGCCGGGCCACAAATTGATTGTATTGAATTTGTTAAATTGAAATTGAATTAGTTGTAACCTCGGGCAATAGAATCTCTTCTCTTATTAAATTGTATTGTTTTCCGAAAATTATTACCCGAGATTATGACTTGCATGTATGTGCGCTTATATTTATTTATACCCCTCGCTCAGTCTGTGTTGGACTGACACCTCAACTTTTCAGTTGTTTTGCAGGGCGTGCTAGGCGGGAATTTAGAGTCTAGTGGTCTTTAAATTTGGGTCTAGAACACTTCATTCCCACATTTTATTCATGTATAGCTTGGGTTTTTTGTATAATGCCTTGTTACCTATTTTGGAGAGGATATTGTATTGATAGTGAAATTTTTGGTACCTATTAGTAAATAAATAAATATGGTACCTATAAGTATTTGATGAATGTTATTGCTTCCGCTTTTATTTACTCTGAATTATTCTTCTAGTTGTTGGTTTGGTTTTAATTGAGGGTACCCGCCTAGCCTTGTGTCATTTTATTGTCTCCTGTCCACTATCGCTTTGATTCATGTATGGATTGTCCATTTCATATGTGGATTGGGGCTATAGTGCGGGGGATGTGGTGCCTAGCGTTCCGGGTGCTACATCCTACGGTGGTATCAGAGCTCGGTTGCAAAACCGGGTGTCTAGTGTCGGGTCTTGCGAGTCTAGGTCGCACGGCATAGGAACTAATTGTCAATCTGAGAGTCTTGCATTGTTATTTGATACTTGAACCTACTTGACTTACTTGAATTTGGGGTGACTTGTTGAATTTTTTATTTATGTGCAATTTGTGAATTATTTGCACACATTGCCACCTACTAACCGAACATGCATAATAGTGACTTGATTTCAGGATGGCTCACGATAGACATCGTCGTGATCGTTCTCCTAGACCCCAACATCATCGACATCAGCGCCGGGAGAGATCAACACCTCCTCCTCCACCTCCTCAGGCTCAGCTACAGGACTTTATGAACGCCGTGGTGGGTCTTATTGATCAGAGAGTCCGGGATTATATTCCTCCACCACCACCAGTTCCACCACCACAGCCTGGAGGCCAGATTTCACTAGCTTTCAGGGAGTTTTAGAACCAGCATCCTCCCAAGTTTTATAAAGGGAATGATATTCAAGCCGAGCAGTGGCTCAGGGAGATTGAGAGGATTTGGGAGCTCATTCCTTGTGAGTCCCAGGAGAAGGCCCGTTGTACTATTTCCTTGATCCAGGGTGAGGCCTATTCTTGGTGGGAGAGTGTCCGGATTGTGTTAGATGCTGCAGGTGAGGAAGTGAATTGGGCAGTCTTTGTCAGAGAGTTCAGGAACAAGTTCATTCCTCCATCTTCTCGCACTAGAAGATTGAAGGAATTTACAGAACTGAAGCAAGGAAACAGGTCGGTCTCAGAGTACATCGCCGAGTTTAAGAGATTATCCCGCTATGCTCCTAATATAGCGAGTGATGATTTCCATAAGGCGATGCAGTTTGTTCAGGGCCTTAGACCAAACATTCAGGCAGCGATTGAGGCGGTCAACACGAGCACCTGGGTGAAGGCTACCAAGAAGGAACTATTGGTTGAGGATTCAGTGAATGCGAGGCGGTCTACTTACCGTTCAGGCTCAGGTTCAGGTTCAGGGTCTGGATCGGGATTCAGAGGTTCTGGATCGGGTTTCAGAGGTGTCGGATCAGGGTATAAGGGTTCAGGTTCGGGTTTTGCTTCAGGCAAGAGGCCGATGGCTTATTCTTCTCCACCACCAGCTCCAAAGGGCCCAGGGAAGAAGCCCTGACCAGCAGGACCAGTGATTCGAGCTCCAGTTGCTCTAGCTTTGCCACCACCACCCGAGAGGCCTGCTTGTACCTTCTGTGGCCAGAGGACACACGTTTATGAGAACTATAGGAGGTGTCTGGGTTTATGCCTACTTTGTGGGAGCGATGAGCATATGGTAGACGGCTGTCCGGATCGCAGGATACCACCACCGGGAGCACCGAGACCACTGATTAGGGCTCGTGCTTATGCTTTGGAGGGTGAGCAGCAGGATGCTTATATTGATCCAGCCGCGGTAGTTGAAGGTACCATTTGCATACATGGCACGAACATTCATACGTTGTTTGATCCGGGAGCTACTCACTCCTTTCTTTGGAGTGCTATATCTGTTTCTTTGCCTTTGCCTGTTACTCGTTCTTCTGCATGTTATGTGGTTAGTACTCTGTTCGGTGGTAGTTTAGAATCTAATCGGGTGTTCAGAGAGGTTCCGGTGAGCATCGAGGGTCGAGTTTTCTTGTCAGACTTCATTGAGCTGCCGATGACTTGCTATGGATCTATTTTAGGCATGGATTGGTTGTACAGACATTCTGCCACAGTTGATTGTAGAGCGAAGAAGGTGCAGTTGGGATCGGATTTAATAGTGGGTTGGAGTTCCAAGACTGTGCCTCTACTTTCCTTTTCTGAAGCTCATAAGTTGGTTCGAGAGGGAGCCACGGGTTTCATTGCTTATATTCTCAACAAGCCCAAAGACCAGAGTAAATTGGAAGAAACGGAAGTAGTGAAGGAATTTCCCGAGGTCTTTCCTGAGGAATTGGATTCTTTACCTCCAGAACGGGAAATTGAGTTTGTGATCGACTTGTACCCTAATGCAGAGCCGTACTCCAAGACTCCGTATCGTATGGCTCCGGCCGAGTTGAAAGAGTTGAAGACTCAACTTGATGCATTGTTAGAGATTGGGTATATTAGACCGAGTTCTTCTCCCTGGGGTACACCGGTTTTGTTTGTAAAGAAGAAAGACGGAACCTTGAGAATGTGTATAGACTATAGGGAGTTGAACCGGATGACGATCAAGAACAAGTATCCTCTTCCACATATCGAGGAGTTGTTTGACATACTTCCGGGATCGAAAGTCTATTCGAAATTGGATTTGAGATAAGGATACCACCAGTTGCGTATCCGAGCAGCGGATATTTCTAAGACAGGATTTAACACTCGGTACGGGCATTATGAGTTTGTTGTGATGCCGTTTGGTTTAACCAATGCCCCAGCAGCTTTTTATGGATATGATGCATAGGATTTTCAGGCCATTTCTGGATAAGGTCGTGGTCATTTTTATTGATGATATCCTGGTTTTCTCGAAGTCTGCCGAAGAGCATGCAAGACACCTTCAGTTGGTATTAAGGACTTTGGAGGAGCATCAGTTGTTTGCCAAATTCAGCAAGTGTGAGTTTTGGATTGATAGGGTGTCATTCTTGGGTCACATGATTTCGGGCAATGGTTTGGAAGTCGATCCTTCCAAGATTGAGTCGGTTTTGAAGTGGGAGAAACCTAGGAATGCCTCAGAGATTAAGAGTTTCTTGGGATTGGCGGGTTATTACCGGAGGTTTGTTAAGGATTTCTCCAAGTTAGCGGTTCCTTTAACCCGGTTGACGAAGAAGAATGTGAAATTTGAGTGGAGTGAAGATTGTGAGAAGAGTTTCACTTTCTTGAAAGAGAAGTTAGTGTTTGCTCCAGTGTTAGCCCTTCCGGAAGGTTCCGAAGGATATGTTGTTTATACGGATGCTTCTAAGGAAGGTTTGGGATGTGTGTTGACTCAGAAAGGTAAGGTAATTGCTTATACATCCCGGAAGTTGAAAGAGCATGAAAAGGATTATCCGACACATGATCTTGAACTCGCCGCCATAGTCTTTGCACTTGGAAAGTGGAGACATTATTTGTACGGGGTGTCTTTCGAGATTTTCATCGACCACAAAAGCCTCCAGTATTTATTCACTCAGAAGGATTTGAATATGAGGCAGCGGCGTTGGATGGAAAGGTTAGAAGATTATGATTGCACGATCAAGTACCATCCTGGTAAAGCCAACGTGGTCGCCGATGCACTTAGTAGGAAGGCTAGTGTGTCGAGCTTGGAAGTGGGTGAAAGTAGTGGAATCGAGCCAATTGTTTTAAAGGCTCGAGTTTCTAATATTTCGGTTCAGCAAAATTTGAAACACAAGTTGTTTGAGGCTCAGAGTACGGATATGAAAGTTCAGAGATTGGTAGCTAAGGCAAGAGCTGATCCGGAGTGTCCATTCGGGTTCGATGAAACCGGTCTTCTTCGTTTCAAGAACCGAGTGGTTGTGCCCGAAGAGTTGAAACGGGTATTGCTCGAGGAAGCTCACAGATCGGCTTATTCTATCCACCCCGGAGGAAACAAGATGTATAAGGATTTAAGGCAATATTATTGGTGGCATGGATTGAAGAAAGATGTGGCCGAGTTTGTGAGGCATTGTCTCACTTGTCAGAAAGTGAAAGCCGAGCATCAGAAACCGGGAGGTCTTCTTCAGCCGTTACCTATTCCTGAGTGGAAGTGGGAACAGGTGACGATGGATTTCGTGTCCGGATTACCTAAGGTGAAAGGTGGATTTGATGGGATTTGGGTAATTGTGGACCGTTTGACGAAGTCTGCACATTTTCTACCGGTTCGGATGTCGTATAAGATTCGCAAGCTAGTCGAGCTTTATAACCGGGAGATTGTTAGACTTCACGGGATTCCGATTAGTATAGTTTTTGACAGAGATCCACGGTTCACTTCGAGGTTGTGGCGTGAATTGCAAGCGGTTTTGGGTACGAAGCTCCAGTTTAGTACAGCTTTTCATCCTCAGACGGATGGTCAGTCCGAGAGATTAATAAGGTATCTCGAGGATTTGCTTCGAGCTTGTTCTTTGGATTTTCAGTCTTCTTGGCATGATCAGCTACCTTTGATTGAGTTTGCGTACAACAACAGTTTTCAGGCTTCGATTGGAATGGCACCGTATGAGCTACTTTATGGTCGGAAGTGTCGTTCTCCGTTGTTCTTTGACTTGGAAGAGTGGAAATAGACTAAGCAGGAAGGTGTTAAGAAAGGTGAGAAATTGGAAAAACCTTCCAAGGCCGTTGAAGCTATGATTGAGAAAGTCCAATTAGTAAAACAACGGATGAAATCAGCTCAGGACAGACAGAAGAGCTACGCCGATCGTCGCAGAAGGGATCTCGAATTCGAGGTTGGAGACCGGGTTTTCTTGAAGGCGTCTCCACGTAAAGGATTTGCTCAGATTGGGAAAGGAGGTAAACTTAAACCTCGTTATTTAGGCCCTTATGAGATTTTGGAAAGAATTGGAGAAGTTGCTTACAGATTGGACCTACCACCGAGCCTCACGGGGATTCATAACGTATTTCACGTGTCTCAGCTGAGAAAATACTACCCCGATGAAACCGAGATCATTCCTGTTGAAGAAGTGGAATTGGAACCGAGTCTTACCTTTGTTCAGAAACCGGTTAAGATATTGGATAAGAAGTTTCAGGAATTAAGAAACCGGAAAATTCCCATGGTTAAGGTTCTTTGGAGGAGTGATAAGACCGAAGAAGCCACGTGGGAGACCGAAGACAAAATGAGACGGTTCCATCCAGAGTTGTTCCCTTCCGATCAGTGAATCTGGGGACCAGATTCTTTTAAGGAGGGAGGATTGTAACGCCCCAGCTTTCGGCATTTCAGGTATGATCGACACGTGTGCGTTTGAGAGTTAGGTTTTAATTATTAATTGTTCATTTCTTTAATTTTCCATAGCATGACATAATTTTATAAAATTATATTCTTGACATTTTATTGAAAATTCATATTATATCATATTTATCGCATAAATTGAACGTGATTGCAATGTGATTTAATTCTTTTATGTCCTTACGTGATCATTTTCATGAATATGGGACTAAATTGCATTGGATCTAATTGATCATTTAATATTGGAATTGAATCTAGTTGCATTACTTAATAAGTGGAAGGATTTAATTGCAAAATTAGCTATTTCTTCCCCTTCATTAGCAGCTTTCACGTACCATCACATTTCTTTCTTCATAAAAACATTTCATCCTTGTTCTTGCTTTCCTTTCTCAACCGAGACAAACCCTTCTTGGAAGAGAGGGAGATTTCATCATTCAAGCATCATAATTGTGGGTTTTGTGGACATAGAAGCATCATCATCATCATTTCTTCTTCTTGGCTTCCATTTCTTGTATTTGAGGTAATTATGGAGATTGGATGATTTTCTTGAAAATATGGCATAGATAGGGCTTTGTATTGGCTTGAATAAATTGTGTATTGGTTGTTGGAAATTTATTTGTGAACTATGAGCTAAAGATTGATGCATGTATCTTGAGTTTTATGGACTTAGAGCATGAGTGTTGGTATGGGTTTCAAATGATGGATTATTGATGATCTAACATGGAATTATGTGTTTTTATGACTTGTTGTTCATCTATATGTAAGCTAGTATATTTATTGCATCAAATTTATGCATTACATCTTGGCTTGAAGCCATTTTTGTTGGTTTGAGCTTTGCTTCGTTGCTGCCCTGTTTTGTTCTGCATATTTAGCTACTCACGTATTTTGGGAACGGCCCTTCCCAACCCCAGTTCAAAACTGGAACGGCCGTTCCCATGATTCTGAGACAGTTTGGCCAGCGAGACTGGGAACGGCCGTTCCCATTTTGGCCTTTAAGCCGGAAGGGCCATTCCCAGCTAAAACGTTTTCCCTTTTTAAGAAAACGCTAGCACGTTTCTGTAGGCCATGGGAACGGCCCTTTCCATTTTCAAAGGGAAGCCGGAACGGCCGTTCCCATAGTCCAGAAAGTGTCCAAAATTCACTGCATAAAATTGCATTTTTAGCACCTCGTTCCGACGGCTTCTTTGACCCCTAATTGCTATTATATGATTGAATACATGTCGAAACGCAATATTTTCATGGTACATTGTATTTTTCCCGTCGTCTCGTTGTATTTCCGCCGTTCGTCATATTTGGTACATTTTGAGTCGTGTTTCACGGACATTTGTCTTTCTTGCACAGACCAGCTTCCTGGTGACGAGGAGCAGGCCCCGTGAGCTGTTTCCTTGGATTTTTTTTGGGTCGTTCAGGTGAGGTTTAATTTTAGATACATAGGACCCGTATAACCCTATGTGAAATTTTAAGCCAAAACCTATCTATATATCTATAGTTTGCAAATGTTATTGGTTTTCAAAGGATTTATCGAACTATTTATTGATTGATTGATTGTTTTGGCGAGTATTGTATTGCACTGTGGGCCCGAGGGTAGTGGCTCGAGCCAACCGGGAAAGCATGGGCTGACGGGTAACTCGAGAGCTATCCTCACCAAATTGGGATGAACCCTGAACCCCCTAGGAGATTAGGGGAGGAAGGAATTCCGGGCTTAGGGATTCATGTACCCTCTGCCCAGATTGATTAGATGGTGGGGCCTTGCAATCCCACCATCACCCGGAGGAAGAAGGAGTTATTGAAATTGCTAATTGTGCACAGTAATAAATTGCTTGATCACTTAATCACCTAAGAATTAATTGATTGATTGATTGTACATAGTCGGTGTAAGGTTGGAGAATTGCCCCACTCGCCGGGCCACAAATTGATTGTATTGAATTGGTTAAATTGAAATTGAATTAGTTGTAACCTCGGGCGATAGAATCTCTTCTCTTATTAAATTGTATTGTTTTCCGAAAATTATTACCCGAGATTATGACTTGCATGTATGTGCGCTTATATTTATTTATACCCCTCGCTCAGTCTGTGTTGGACTGCCACCTCAACTTTTCAGTTGTTTTGCAGGGCGTGCTAGGCGGGAATTTAGAGTCTAGTGGTCTTTAAATTTGGGTCTAGAACACTTCATTCCCACATTTTATTCATGTATAGCTTGGGTTTTTTGTTTAATGCCTTGTTACCTATTTTGGAGAGGATATTGTATTGATAGTGAAATTGTTGGTACCTATTAGTAAATAAATAAATATGGTACCTATAAGTATTTGATGAATGTTATTGCTTCCGCTTTTATTTACTCTGAATTGTTCTTCTAGTTGTTGGTTTGGTTTTAATTGAGGGTACCCGCCTAGCCTTGTGTCATTTTATTGTCTCCTGTTCGCTATAGCTTTGATTCATGTATGGATTGTCCATTTCATATGTGGATTGGGGCTATAGTGCGGGGGATGTGGTGCCTAGCGTTCCGGGTGCTACATCCTACGGTGGTATCAGAGCTCGGTTGCAAAACCGGGTGTCTAGTGTCGGGTCTTGTGAGTCTAGGTCACACGGCATAGGAACTAATTGTCAATCTGAGAGTCTTGCATTGTTATTTGATACTTGAACCTACTTGACTTACTTGAATTTGGGGTGACTTGTTGAATTTTTTATTTATGTGCAATTTGTGAATTATTTGCACACATTGCCACCTACTAACCGAACATGCATAATAGTGACTTGATTTCAGGATGGCTCACGATAGACATCGTCGTGATCGTTCTCCTAGACCCCAACATCATCGACATCATCGCCGGGAGAGATCACCACCTCCTCCTCCACCTCCTCAGGCTCAGCCACAGGACTTTATGAACGCCGTGGTGGGTCTTATTGATCAGAGAGTCCGGGATTATATTCCTCCACCACCACCAGTTCCACCACCACAGCCTGGAGGCCAGATTTCACTAGCTTTCAGGGAGTTTTAGAACCAGCATCCTCCCAAGTTTTATAAAGGGAATGATATTCAAGCCGAGCAGTGGCTCAGGGAGATTGAGAGGATTTGGGAGCTCATTCCTTGTGAGTCCCAGGAGAAGGCCCGTTGTACTATTTCTTTGATCCAGGGTGAGGCCTATTCTTGGTGGGAGAGTGTCCGGATTGTGTTAGATGCTGCAGGTGAGGAAGTGAATTGGGCAGTCTTTGTCAGAGAGTTCAGGAACAAGTTCATTCCTCCATCTTCTCGCACTAGAAGATTGAAGGAATTTACAGAACTGAAGCAAGGAAACAGGTCGGTCTCAGAGTACATCGCCGAGTTTGAGAGATTGTCCCGCTATGCTCCTAATATAGCGAGTGATGATTTCCATAAGGCGATGCAGTTTGTTCAGGGCCTTAGACCAAACATTCAGGCAGCGATTGAGGCGGTCAACACGAGCACCTGGGTGAAGGCTACCAAGAAGGAACTATTGGTTGAGGATTCAGTGAATGCGAGGCGGTCTACTTACCGTTCAGGCTCAGGTTCGGGTTCAGGGTCTGGATCGGGATTCAGAGGTTCTGGATCGGGTTTTAGAGGTGTCGGATCAGGGTATAAGGGTTCAGGTTCGGGTTCTGCTTCAGGCAAGAGGCCGATGGCTTATTCTTCTCCACCACCAGCTCCACAGGGCCCAGGGAAGAAGCCCCGACCAGCAGGACCAGTGATTCGTGCTCCAGTTGCTCTAGCTTTGCCACCACCACCCGAGAGGCCTGCTTGTACCTTCTGTGGCCAGAGGACACACGTTTATGAGAACTGCAGGAGGCGTCTGGGTTTATGCCTACTTTGTGGGAGCGATGAGCATATGGTAGACGGCTATCCGGATCGCAGGATACCACCACCGGGAGCACCGAGACCACTGATTAGGGCTCGTGCTTATGCTTTGGAGGGTGAGCAGCAGGATGCTGATATTGATCCAGCCGCAGTAGTTGAAGGTACCATTTGCATACATGGTACGAACATTCATACGTTGTTTGATCCGGGAGCTACTCACTCCTTTCTTTGGAGTGCTATATCTGTTTCTTTGCCTTTGCCTGTTACTCGTTCTTCTGCATGTTATGTGGTTAGTACTCCGTTCGGTGGTAGTTTAGAATCTGATCGGGTGTTCAGAGAGGTTCCGGTGAGCATCGAGGGTCGAGTTTTCTTGTCAGACTTCATTGAGCTGCCGATGACTTGCTATGGATCTATTTTAGGCATGGATTGGTTGTACAGACATTCTGCCACAGTTGATTGTAGAGCGAAGAAGGTGCAGTTGGGATCGGATTTAGTAATGGGTTGGAGTTCCAAGACTGTGCCTCTACTTTCCTTTTCTGAAGCTCATAAGTTGGTTCGAGAGGGAGCCACGGGTTTCATTGCTTATATTCTCAACAAGCCCAAAGACCAGAGTAAATTGGAAGAAACGGAAGTAGTGAAGGAATTTCCCGAGGTCTTTCCTGAGGAATTGGATTCTTTACCTCCAGAATGGGAAATTGAGTTTGTGATCGACTTGTACCCTAATGCAGAGCCGTACTCCAAGACTCCGTATCGTATGGCTCCGGCCGAGTTGAAAGAGTTGAAGACTCAACTTGATGCATTGTTAGAGATTGGGTATATTAGACCGAGTTCTTCTCCCTGGGGTGCACCGGTTTTGTTTGTAAAGAAGAAGGACGGAACCTTGAGAATGTGTATAGACTATAGGGAGTTGAACCGGATGACGATCAAGAACAAGTATCCTCTTCCACATATCGAGGAGTTGTTTGACATACTTCAGGGATCGAAAGTCTATTCGAAATTGGATTTGAGACAAGGATACCACCAGTTGCGTATCCGAGTAGGGGATATTTCTAAGACAGGATTTAACACTCGGTACGGGCATTATGAGTTTGTTGTGATGCCGTTTGGTTTGACCAATGCCCCAGCAGCTTTTTATGGATATGATGCATAGGATTTTCAGGCCTTTTCTGGATAAGTTCGTGGTCATTTTTATTGATGATATCCTGGTTTTCTCGAAGTCTGCCGAAGAGCATGCAAGACACCTTCAGTTGGTATTAAGGACTTTGGAGGAGCATCAGTTGTTTGCCAAATTCAGCAAGTGTGAGTTTTGGATTGACAGGGTGTCATTCTTGGGTCACATGATTTCGGGCAATGGTTTGGAAGTCGATCCTTCCAAGATTGAGTCGGTTTTGAAGTGGGAGAAACCTAGAAATGCCTCAGAGATTAAGAGTTTCTTGGGATTGGCGGGTTATTACCGGAGGTTTGTTAAGGATTTCTCCAAGTTAGCGGTTCCTTTAACCCGGTTGACGAAGAAGAATGTGAAATTTGAGTGGAGTGAAGATTGTGAGAAGAGTTTCACTTTCTTGAAAGAGAAGTTAGTGTTTGCTCCAGTGTTAGCCCTTCCGGAAGGTTCTGAAGGATATGTTGTTTATACGGATGCTTCTAAGGAAGGTTTGGGATGTGTGTTGACTCAGAAAGGTAAGGTAATTGCTTATACATCCCGGAAGTTGAAAGAGCATGAAAAGAATTATCCGACACATGATCTTGAACTCGCCGCCGTAGTCTTTGCACTTGGAAAGTGGAGACATTATTTGTACGGGGTGTCTTTCGAGATTTTCATCAACCACAAAAGCCTCCAGTATTTATTCACTCAGAAGGATTTGAATATGAGGCAGCGGCGTTGGATGGAAAGGTTGGAAGATTATGATTGCACGATCAAGTACCATCCTGGTAAAGCCAACGTGGTCGCCGATGCACTTAGTAGGAAGGCTAGTGTGTCGAGCTTGGAAGTGGGTGAAAGTAGTGGAATCGAGCCAATTGTTTTAAAGGCTCGAGTTTCTAATATTTCGGTTCAGCCAGATTTGAAACACAAGTTGTTTGAGGCTCAGAGTACGGATATGGAAGTTCAGAGATTGGTAGCTAAGGCAAGAGCTGATCCGGAGTGTCCATTCGGGTTCGATGAAACCGGTCTTCTTCGTTTCAAGAACCGATTGGTTGTGCCCGAAGAGTTGAAACGGGTATTGCTCGAGGAAGCTCACAGATCGGCTTATTCTATCCACCCCGGAGGAAACAAGATGTATAAGGATTTAAGGCAATATTATTGGTGGCGTGGATTGAAGAAAGATGTGGCCGAGTTTGTGAGGCATTGTCTCACTTGTCAGAAAGTGAAAGCCGAGCATCAGAAACCGGGAGGTCTTCTTCAGCCGTTACCTATTCCTGAGTGGAAGTGGGAACAGGTGACGATGGATTTCGTGTCCGGATTACCTAAGGTGAAAGGTGGATTTGATGGGATTTGGGTAATTGTGGACCGTTTGACGAAGTCTGCACATTTTCTACCGGTTCGGATGTCGTATAAGATTCGCAAGCTAGTCGAGCTTTATAACCGGGAGATTGTTAGACTTCACGGGATTCCGATTAGTATAGTTTCTGACAGAGATCCACGGTTCACTTCGAGGTTGTGGCGTGAATTGCAAGCGGTTTTGGGTACGAAGCTCCAGTTTAGTACAGCTTTTCATCCTCAGACGGATGGTCAGTCCGAGAGATTAATAAGGTATCTCGAGGATTTGCTTCGAGCTTGTTCTTTGGATTTTCAGTCTTCTTGGCATGATCAGCTACCTTTGATTGAGTTTGCGTACAACAACAGTTTTCAGGCTTCGATTGGAATGGCACCGTATGAGCTACTTTATGGTCGGAAGTGTCGTTCTCCGTTGTTCTTTGACTTGGAAGAGTGGAAATGGACTAAGCAGGAAGGTGTTAAGAAAGGTGAGAAATTGGAAAAACCTTCCAAGGCCGTTGAAGCTATGATTGAGAAAGTCCAATTAATAAAACAACGGATGAAATCAGCTCAGGACAGACAGAAGAGCTACGCCGATCGTCGCAGAAGGGATCTCGAATTCGAGGTTGGAGACCGGGTTTTCTTGAAGGCGTCTCCACGTAAAGGATTTGCTCAGATTGGGAAAGGAGGTAAACTTAAACCTCGTTATTTAGGTCCTTATGAGATTTTGGAAAGAATTGGAGAAGTTGCTTACAGATTGGACCTACCACCGAGCCTCACGGGGATTCATAACGAATTTCACGTGTCTCAGCTGAGAAAATACTACCCCGATGAAACCGAGATCATTCCTGTTGAAGAAGTGGAATTGGAACCGAGTCTTACCTTTGTTCAGAAACCGGTTAAGATATTGGATAAGAAGTTTCAGGAATTAAGAAACCGGAAAATTCCCATGGTTAAGGTTCTTTGGAGGAGTGATAAGACCGAAGAAGCCACGTGGGAGACCGAAGACAAAATGAGACGGTTCCATCCAGAGTTGTTCCCTTCCGATCAGTGAATCTGGGGACCAGATTCTTTTAAGGAGGGAGGATTGTAACGCCCCAGCTTTCGGCATTTCTGGTATGATCGACACGTGTGCGTTTGAGAGTTAGGTTTTAATTATTAATTGTTCATTTCTTTAATTTTCCATAGCATGACATAATTTTATAAAATTATATTCTTGACATTTTATTGAAAATTCATATCATATCATATTTATCGCATAAATTGAACGTGATTGCAATGTGATTTAATTCTTTTATGTCCTTACGTGATCATTTTCATGAATATGGGACTAAATTGCATTGGATCTAATTGATCATTTAATATTGGAATTGAATCTAGTTGCATTACTTAATAAGTGGAAGGATTTAATTGCAAAATTGGCTATTTCTTCCCCTTCATTAGCAGCTTTCACGTACCATCACATTTCTTTCTTCATAAAAACATTTCATCCTTGTTCTTGCTTTCCTTTCTCAACGGAGACAAACCCTTCTTGGAAGAGAGGGAGATTTCATCATTCAAGCATCATAATTGTGGGTTTTGTGGACATAGAAGAATCATCATCATCATTTCTTCTTCTTGGCTTCCTTTTCTTGTATTTGAGGTAATTATGGAGATTGGATGATTTTCTTGAAAATATGGCATAGATAGGGCTTTGTATTGGCTTGAATAAATTGTGTATTTGTTGTTGGAAATTTATTTGTGAACTATGAGCTTAAGATTGATGCATGTATCTTGAGTTTTATGGACTTAGAGCATGAGTGTTGGTATGGGTTTCAAATGATGGATTATTGATGATCTAACATGGAATTATGTGTTTTTATGACTTGTTGTTGATCTATATGTAAGCTAGTATATTTATTGCATCAAATTTATGCATTTCATCTTGGCTTGAAGCCATTTTTGTTGGTTTGAGCTTTGCTTCGTTGCTGCCCTGTTTTGTTCTGCATATTCAGCTGCTCACGTATTTTGGGAACGGCCCTTCCCAACCCCAGTTCAAAACTGGAACGGCCGTTCCCATGATTCTGAGACAGTTTGGCCAGCGAGACTGGGAACGGCCGTTCCCATTTTGGCCTTTAAGCCGGAAGGGCCGTTCCCAGCTAAAACGTTTTCCCTTTTTAAGAAAACGCTAACATGTTTCTGTAGGCCATGGGAACGGCCCTTTCCATTTTCAAAGGGAAGCCGGAACGGCCGTTCCCATAGTCCAGAAAGTGTCCAAAATTCACTGCATAAAATTGCATTTTTAGCACCTCGTTCCGACGGCTTCTTTGACCCCTAATTGCTATTATATGATTGAATACATGTCGAAACGTAATATTTTCATGGTACATTGTATTTTTCCCGTCGTCTTGTTGTATTTCCGCCGTTCGTCATATTTGGTACATTTTGAGTCATGTTTCACGGACATTTGTCTTTCTTGCACAGACCAGCTTCCTGGTTACGAGGAGCAGGCCCCGTGAGCTGTTTCCTTAGATTTTTTTTGGGTCGTTCAGGTGAGGTTTAATTTTAGATACATAGGACCCGTATAACCCTATGTGAAATTTTAAGCCAAAACCTATCTATATATCTATAGTTTGCAAATGTTATTGGTTTTCAAAGGATTTATCGAACTATTTATTGATTGATTGATTGTTTTGGCGAGTATTGTATTGCACTGTGGGCCCGAGGGTAGTGGCTCGAGCCAACCGGGAAAGCATGGGCTGACGGGTAACTCGAGAGCTATCCTCACCAAATTGGGATGAACCCTGAACCCCCTAGGAGATTAGGGGAGGAAGGAATTCCGGGCTTAGGGATTCATGTACCCTCTGCCCAGATTGATTGGATGGTGGGGCCTTGCAATCCCACCATCACCCGGAGGAAGAAGGAGTTATTGAAATTGCTAATTGTACACAGTAATAAATTGCTTGATCACTTAATCACCTAAGAATTAATTGATTGATTGATTGTACACAGTCGGTGTAAGGTTGGAGAATTGCCCCACTCGCCGGGCCACAAATTGGTTGTATTGAATTGGTTAAATTGAAATTGAATTAGTTGTAACCTCGGGCGATAGAATCTCTTCTCTTGTTAAATTGTATTGTTTTCCGAAAATTATTACCCGGGATTATGACTTGCATGTATGTGCGCTTACATTTATTTATACCCCTCGCTCAATCTGTGTTGGACTGACACCTCAACTTTTCAGTTGTTTTGCAAGGCGTGCTAGGCGGAAATTTAGAGTCTAGTGGTCTTTAAATTTGGGTCTAGCACACTTCATTCCCACATTTTGTTCATGTATAGCTTGGGTTTTTTGTATCATGCCTTGTTACCTATTTTGGAGAGGATATTGTATTGATAGTGAAATTGTTGGTACCTATTAGTAAATAAATAAATATGGTACCTATAAGTATTTGATGAATGTTATTGCTTCCGCTTTTATTTACTTTGAATTGTTCTTCTAGTTGTTGGTTTGGTTTTAATTGAGGGTACCCGCCTAGCCTTGTGTCATTTTATTGTCTCCCGTTCGCTATAGCTTTGATTCATGTATAGATTGTCCATTTCATATGTGGATTGGGGCTATAGTGCGGGGGATGTGGTGCCTAGCATTCCGGGTGCTACAGTTGTATTTTATCAGAATATTATTATGTGATCTCATTCTATGATTATGACATGTTTTATGATAACTTGTTTGTGTGAGTAGTTTTGGTTACAAAATAGAAACTTATAGTTGATCACCACTCATAGGTGAAGATCTGGACGGACTAGGACTCCAGTATTATTACATAATACCTGGTTACTGTAGGTGAGGTTAAACGTTTTCAACTGGGATCAAGAGTATATATATATATATATGAAACATTTTATGACCTACCATAATACTGTTCAATTTTTATTCCTTTATAAATGATACTGCCCTTTTTGAAAATACTTTGATATCAACTTATATTGTTCAAGTATACACAATCAATTATTTTAAAGTATTCATAACGTCTTGTCATACACAATTAAAAGTATCTCCTGCTAAATTATCTCGGTACTATGCTACCGTTTATCGAGTATCGTTGAATGCAAGCAAAATATATTTTCTTATTATGGGCCCGGTGGTCTTGATGGAAGTAGTAGTCCGGGAGGCATGGGCCGAGGTCTAGTATTATACCAGCCGCCAACTAGATCTTGGTAGTGGTCTAACTGGAGGTTAGTTATTCCACATCAAGTGACGGGAAAAGGTACGTCCCTCCCAAGTTCATGCATAGCGTCACTAGGGGTAGCTCCCTGAGGTGATAACGGAGGAAGAAGGATGGTATCGTGGTATTTCGTTTTATTGTGTAACGACATCTTGATCAATGTCATTACGAATATTCTTGGTTTTTAAGGAGTTAAGGTTGGAGGACACCTAGCTTGCGGGCACCATATTGTTTCTGTTGGAAAACACGAATCAGAAAGCAGCGGAATTTAAAAAAAATTTCCAACAAAAGGATCTTGGACTCGCAATCGTGTAACCAAATTCGAAAGAATTAAGAAACTTACTTTTCTTTTATTCTTTCTTGAAGCGTTTCAAGCCACCCAAGAACGCTCTTCTCGCGGCTTGATCCCCTCTCCTTGGTAAAGCTCGAATCTTCAAACTTCTAACTTGAAGTCTCTAGAGAAAGTCCAACAACTTGATCACAATCTAACTAGTAAGGATGCTAGTTCTCTAGTTAGTGTTTAGGCTTAACCTAGGGTTTTATTTTATCTTGGAGAAAGGAAGGTGTTCAACACATGAACCAAAAGAATTGCCAATTTGCTCTAAAGGGGAGCATGAGCTCCCCTATATATAGGAAAGGGAGAGGGATGGCCGAACCTATTCCTTGTTGGGCAAGGATTTGGTTCCTCTCTCTCCTATTACTTGATCATCAAGTATTTTCCAACTTTGACTTTGAATTCTAATTCAAGTCAACTTTTAAGAGAGCTAAAAATATCCAAACTATTTTTGGATAATTTTATACTTTATTTATTTAAAATAAATAACTTATTTTATCTAATTAATTAATTCGCAATTAATTAACTAGATTATTTTCTCCAAAATAAGACTTTCTTTTTAATTCAAAATTAAACCAAAGTCTATTAAATAATTAACACATTTAATTATTTAATACATATATATAATATATATATATATATATATATATATATATATATATATATATATATATTCACACGTGTGTGACACGTGTCACTGTAGCACCCGAGCGTAAGGTACCACATCCCCCGCACCGAGACCCGACCCGTATATGAAATGGAAGTCCATACACGTGCCAAATCTACGGCGAACGGGGACACAACACACACGCTATGCTAGGCGGGACTAACCCTTAAACCAATCAGTGCAGGAATCATAAAATCAGAGCTAAATAAAATTCGCGGAAGCAAGAACTACATAGCATATATACAATGAGCTAACAAGCTCCAAAAATAGATATACAAAAGCATTCCTTAATCAACGGCGCTCATGGCCTACAAAAATCATAACGCTCCAATCTATAACAGGATCAAATACAAAAGTAGTAATAATAGTATGAGTATGAGACTGAAAAGAGGTGCTAAACATAAATGCAAGACCTAGACGACTTGAATTCCCGCCTAGCACTCCTATACCTGCACAAAACAGCTGAAAACAACCGGGTTCAGTCTAAAAGAGACTGGTGGGTATAAAAACGGGGCATAAGATATATATAATATCGCATAAATTAAACACATACATGCAAGCCCTAATCCCGTGTGAAGTTTGATAAGAATTTACCAAGTGGTTAAAACAAAAGAAAACATCAACGGGATTACGACGTTCATATTCATTCATAATTATTCATAAGGGTTTAAGCTCGGCGAGTGAGCGTGCACAATCTCCAACCTTCTCCTCGTGTAATCATATCATAATTAGTGGTTATCATACATATCTTTCGTGCACATACATAAATGATCATAATCATACATATACACCTTCTTCCTCCGGGTGGTGGACAAGCTAGACCTGACCACCGATAAATACATAGGCCAATGGGGGTACATGAATCCCCCAAGGGCACGCAGCTCCCATTCCTCGCTAAACCTCCTAGCGAGGGCCGGTATCACCGTAGTTTGGTTGGAACTAGTATATGGGATCCCCGTCAGCCCTTGCTTCCTCGGTTAGCCACATATACTAAGTCCCGGGGCCCGTGAACATAACATCCATACAATCTCGCCAAAACATAAGGTAGGGTTTCATAAATAAAAAGGGTCATACGTTTGAAACCATTTACTCAAAATGACTCGATTTATATAAATATATTATTTTGGCTTAAAACTTTGCACATAAGGGATTTACAGGGTTGTTTTAACTAATAGAAGAAAAACCCACCTTTACCAAAGCAAAAGAAAGGTACAAGCGTCTTAAGGCTCGCCCTTGTCTCCGACCAAACCCGAATCTGTTCAAAAGAAAAGGTATGAGACACAATGACCACATATGACGCTCGGCAATGAAGTGCATATGACATGAATGCTTAAATGATCATATTATATCATAAAAATGTTCATGTGCACGATTAAGGAATTTAAATCATATAATCATTCATTCGTTCATATTTTTCATAATTTCATAAATTCATAAATTCATAAATTCATATAATTTCCATAAATTCATAACATTTATTCAATTTCATAAATTCATAAATTCATATAAGTTTCATAAATTCATAAGTTCATATATATTTTATAAATTCATAACGTTCATAATATTCATATTGCATATCAATTAATCTAAAATCCATTTAAGATGCATAACACATATTATTCAAATTCAAATTTAGGAATAAAATAAATAAAACGTTCAATCAAAAGTCAGTCGAATAAATACGCGAAATAGAATCCAATTAATTTCAATAATTAAATTAAATCAAACAATAATTAAAATATAGAATAATTATATATAATATAATATATAAATAATCATATATATATAATATATAATATATATATAATATATACATATACTCACGTACACACTCACACACACATGCATGCATATATATTTTTCATGCAATATATATATATATACTATACACATGCATGCACTCTACACAAACATATACAATATATACATGCAATCACAACTGCAAAACTATGCATGCAACTCACGCGCACATCATGCACAGATATCTCAGTACAGCAGCAGACCCAGGTACGCGAGGAAGAAGAAGAAAAGCGGGCAAAAGAATTCAGAAAAACGGGGCGACACCCCCGTGTCACCCGCCCAGCCTGGACCGAGACACCCCCGTGTCTCGGTACAGAATTCCCAGGCCCGGATTGCACCCCCGTGCCTCGCCGGAACGGCCAAAATGACACGCCCGTGACCAGCAGCAGCAGCCTCTCGTTGACAGCATAAATGGCGCAGAAACAGAGCAACACTCCAGCATGAATTTCAAGCAAAACGTGCAGCAATACCAGGCATGATTTACAGCAAGAATTCAGCCACAAAACAACCCAACAAAGCCATGAAAGTAACAGCAAGAAGCACGCAACACAGTAGCTCAAATCAGTCCCAAAACAGGGCAAGACATTCACGGAAAAACAGAGCATGGCCAAATGAATCTTCAACCAACATGTTCAGGTATTTTAAGGTCACAAATACGCAGCAAAACATCATAAATTCAACAAGTAATTCAGTCCCAAACAAGCTCAAACAAGAAAGGAAGCATACGTGACCTTCCCATGGAATTTCTGAAAATTTTCATAAATGATATCTCATATATATCTCAACAAACATGAAATCAAAGATCATAAATGTTATGAGGGAGTCAAAACAATTAATATCAGGTTTGGAATCGATCAAAACCATAAAGAATCGAAGGAGATCAACCTTTTGCCCAAAATCCTTTATTTTCGGTAAAATGCCCAGAAAATCAAGAAACCATGCTTAAAATCATGAATGGAAAGATGAAAATGATCAGAATTAATCATACAATGCAACCTTAAGCTTACCTTGATGATTGGTTGAAGTTTGGATGAGATTGAGCTCCAAAATCTCCAAGGAAAGAAGGGTTTCGGGACTGGAAGGAGATGCAGTAGCTTTGGCTGATGTTTGGGGGTTGTGTAAGGATTATCTTGGTTAGGGCTTGAAATATCCTGATAGGTGGTTGAGTTAGGGTTAAAAGGAATCAAACCATGGTTAATTTGGTTATGGTTTGGATGAGATATGGCTGATTTGGTGTAACAAGGTCAAATTGGTCTCCGTTTCATTTTTCGGTTGGATTTCGAAGTTTCAAATGGATTAGGAAAATTATAAGGATAAGTTTACTAAACTCGAATTTTCGTTACGAGTTCAGCGAAGTTGACGGAACTCGAATCCGAGTTCCCGAGCTCAAGATATTAAATCCGGAACCAAGGGTACGCTAAGTGCTCGTTAGCCCCCGTTTTGGTTCCTCGAAAGAAATTAAATTCGTTAACTAATCAAATGAATTCGAAAATGTAATTTGAGCATAAAATCATGTTCATAACACATATACGTACAACATATTACAAATTCGTAGCAAATTGATATCATTTCATATAAGAACGAAGCACAAAATAAACGAACAAGCTCATATAGGCAATTCATGCATAATCATATAAATTCCCATGCACAATTAATAAACACTCATGCAGAAATCATTCCATGCAAAATTAAAATTTTTCCATGCATCAATATAATTTGCATGCATAATTTATATTAAATCCCATGCAAAAATTAATCCCATGCATAATGAAATGAATTTCATGCAAAATATATGATTTCATGCGTATATATTTCAACGTATAAATATATATAATTAATTAGTTAATTAAAACATGATTAATTAGTAAAACCTATAATTAGTATAATCATTAAATTAATAATATCATAATTAAACATATATACATATATATATAATACGAAATATATATATATAAATAATATTATTAGAATAAAATATTATAATATAATATTATAAAATAATAACAATTATAATAAAATTAAATATAAAAACACGTAAAAACAATTAATTCGCGCAAATAGGTAAACACATACGTCCTACCTTTACGTCCGAAAAGTCGGGGCGTTACAATCTCTCCCCCTTAAAAAGAATCCGTCCTCGGATTCACTGCTCGCTCGGAAATAGCTGAAAGTGAAATCCTTTTCATTTTATCCTTCGTCTCCCACGTAGTCTCTTCAGTTTTATCACTTCTCCAAAATCTCATATGGTCCCATATACCGAGGGTTAAATATTCCTCCTCGTCCAATCCTTGAGAATCCTTTTCGTGGGGAAAGCCTTTAAGAAAACCTTATTTCCAATTCCAACCTCCAATTTCTTCCTTCGAAGATCTGCATAACTCTTTTGTCGATCCTGAGCAGCCTTCATCCGTTATCTAATTATCTGAACCTTATCAATAGCCTCTTGTATAGTCTTAGAGGGTTTTTCCTTCTTTTTCCCTTCTTTTAATCCCGTCTTGCTTGGTCCAACTCTATTCCTCCAAATCAACGAACAACGGTGATCGACACTTGCGTCCATAAAGAGCTTCATAAGGGCCATTTCAATCGAAGCTTGATAGCTACTGTAGTAAGAAAACTCGATCAACGGCAACTGTTCATTCCACGAGCTTTGAAAGTCCAATGCACATGCTCTCACAGATCCTCCAGATACTTAATCAACCTTTCTGATTGTCCGTCGGTCTGAGGATGGAAAGCTGTGCTGAAATGAAGCCTTGTTTCTAAACACTTCTGCAATTCTTGCCATAACCTTGAAGTAAATCTGGGATCCCGATCCGAGACAATACTAACAAGTACACCCTGGAGCCTGATAATCTCATCATTGTATCTCTTGGCCAACTTATTCAGTTATCGGACATTCTGATTGTAAGAAAATGAGCGGATTTTGTCCACCTGTCCACGATAACCCAAATCCCATCAATAGAATTGCTTCAATAAAACCTCAACACCTTCTTTCAGATTAGCTCTTCTACCTTTCTTGTAGTTCCACATTTCTGAAATAATGTAACGTCCACTCGGGTTGTATTCGTTTACCTCAAACAGAACTGATGTCAAAGCTTTGAAAATTTCCTTACCGTAATTCTCCTTCAGGTCTCTCACCTTTCATCGTCTTCATTTATTACTGCCTGTTCCCTGCCATTAATTTTAACCACTTCCTTGTTTCTAAATGCCTTGAGCAGCAAATCCACTGTATTTAATACTTCCAAGTCCCCTTCATTACCCAAAGCAAAGATCACTGTCACTAATTCCGAATCGTGAGTGGGGTAGTTCTGTTCATGCTCTTTCAGTTTCCTTGAGGCATAGGCGATTATTCTTCCATTTGCATCGACACACATCCCAAACTTCCTTTTGAGGCGTCCGTAAAAACTGTATATCTTTCTGTAACTTCGGGAAGTGCTACTACAGGAGCGGTGGTCAACTTTTCCTTTAAAAGTTGAAAGCTATCCTCATGCCTCGTCCCACTCAAACTTAACCATCTTCCTAGTCAATCGGGTTAAAGGAGCTGTAATCTTCGAAAATCCTGTACGAAGCTTCGATAGTAATCTGCCAAACCCCAGAAACGCTTTACTTCTGAAACAGTTTTCGGGCTTTGCCATTGAATAACCGTCTCAGTCTTAGAAGTGTCTACCTCCAAACCTTTCCTTGTAACAATATAACCCAGAATTGCTACCTGATCAATCCAAAACTCGCCTTTGCTAAACTTAGCTTACAATCCGATGCTCTCTTAAGGTCTCCAACAAAATTCTGAGGTGCCTTGCATGATCCTCTGGAGTTCTCGAATAAACCCAAATGTCATCGAAGAAGATTACCACAACTTATCCTAATACCCTAAAGCAGCCGGAGCACCCCAATGGGACGATTTTGACCGTATATATCCAACTTTAAGTAATACCTCTAATTGAATCCTTAACCTCTTCCAAATCAGCCGGATATTCTTTCCTTCAATCAAAACTGAACACTCCCAACCCAACTAATCTGTCTGAAGACTACCACCCAGTGGCGAACTCACCAAACAACAAGAAGAAAAAGCAAATAACAGGCAAGCACAGAATAGCAATTAAGTCACAAGAAATAAAAGAAATGCGTAACATTCGAATCGAAAAGTGCATGAAAGAGTGCATGAATGCTCATGTTATGTATGCATAGGGTACCTTCTACCGCTGCTGGGGGATCGATCTCTGCATCTTGCTCCTCACCTTCGAGGGCGTAAGCACGAGCCTGAATCATTGGCCTTTGAACTCCCTTTTTAAATCCCGGAATCTTGTCGGGGCAGGTATCCGCCATATGATCAGCTTTTCCACATATTAAGCATAAACCCAACCTCTTCCAGCAATTGTGATAATTGTGAGTTGGCCCTCCACAATATGTGCATGGTGGCTTGGAGAATCGTGCTTCATTCGGACCTTGTCGATCCCTTGTTGGTGCAGGCAAAGCTTTGAGAGCCGGTGGAGTTTGTCCTCCCATTCTTGGCTTCTTAAATGGAATCTTAGGAGGGGAAGTAGCTTGAACCATAGGTCGCTTTCCCGAACTTGCTCCAGAACCTCGCTCCATCAGTGGCCTAAAAATCGGATCTTTCTTCTTATACTCCTCTTCTTGAACTAAAGCCCTCTGTACCGTATCGGCAAAAGACTCAAAATTGTGACCTGCCTGACCGTGTCTCAAATCCTGTCTTAACCCCGCAATAAATTTCCTTGACTTTCTCTTCTCATCCCGGGTGACGTGAGGAGCATATTTCCCGAGTCTATTGAATACGGTGAGGTATTGAGTCACCGTACACGCTCCTTGCTTTAACTCCATGAATTCTTGCTCCTTCCTTTCCCTTACCACTTCCGGTACGAAGCATTCCCGGAATTCTCTTTTAAAAACCTCCCAAGTTATTTCCTCTTCCTCGACCTCAAGTTTCTCCCTTGTTCGTTCCCACCATTCGTACGCATCTCCATCCAGTTGGAATATAGCAAATTGAGCCTTCTCTTGTGTAGTAAACTGTCGAACCCCAAATATCCTCTCTAGTCGAATCAACCAACCCTCCGAGACCGAATCGTCGATAGAACCAGAAAATCGAGGGGGGTTGTAACTCAGAAACACCCCATGAGGGTCTCTATTGTTATTATGATTTGGTGGAGGCACCGGTTGTTCTGCCTGTTGTGGTGGGGGAGCTTGAGCTCTCCGATGCTCTACATAATTGAAAACCGCTTCCATGAAATTTCCCATGTCCATAGGTGGTGCTTGTGGTTGGGGTGGAGGCGTAGGAGATCGATCATGATGACGACGGCGTCCGGGAGATCTCTCACGATGTCTACGTGGAGGCATCCTGTTCAAGAAACACTGAAATGCATGCTATTTTTAGTCTATGCATGCAAGTGCAATTAATTCAATCAAAATTCAAGATTTAGAGCACACAAGCACGTAAACAATGCATATGCAACACATTGACAAGTTGTTCCTAAAGCCGAACGACCTAACTGACTCAACACGACACTAGAGCCCGGGTTTTGCAACCCTAAGCTCTGATACCACTTAAGGATGTAGCACCCGAGCGTAAGGTACCACATCCCCCGCACCGAGACCCGACCCGTATATGAAATGGAAGTCCATACACGTGCCAAATCTACGGCGAACGGGGACACAACACACACGCTATGCTAGGCGGGACTAACCCTTAAACCAATCAGTGCAGGAATCATAAAATCATAGCTAAATAAAATTCGCGGAAGCAAGAACTACATAGCATATATACAATGAGCTAACAAGCTCCAAAAATAGATATACAAAAGCATTCCTTAATCAACGGCGCTCATGGCCTACAAAAATCATAACGCTCCAATCTATAACAGGATCAAATACAAAAGTAGTAATAATAGTATGAGTATGAGACTGAAAAGAGGTGCTAAACATAAATGCAAGACCTAGACGACTTGAATTCCCGCCTAGCACTCCTATACCTGCACAAAACAGCTGAAAACAACCGGGTTCAGTCTAAAAGAGACTGGTGGGTATAAAAACGGGGCATAAGATATATATAATATCGCATAAATTAAACACATACATGCAAGCCCTAATCCCGTGTGAAGTTTGATAAGAATTTACCAAGTGGTTAAAACAAAAGAAAACATCAACGGGATTACGACGTTCATATTCATTCATAATTATTCATAAGGGTTTAAGCTCGGCGAGTGAGCGTGCACAATCTCCAACCTTCTCCTCGTGTAATCATATCATAATTAGTGGTTATCATACATATCTTTCGTGCACATACATAAATGATCATAATCATACATATACACCTTCTTCCTCCGGGTGGTGGACAAGTTAGCTAGACCTGACCACCGATAAATACATAGGCCAATGGGGGTACATGAATCCCCCAAGGGCACGCAGCTCCCATTCCTCGCTAAACCTCCTAGCGAGGGCCGGTATCACCGTAGTTTGGTTGGAACTAGTATATGGGATCCCCGTCAGCCCTTGCTTCCTCGGTTAGCCACATATACTAAGTCCCGGGGCCCGTGAACATAACATCCATACAATCTCGCCAAAACATAAGGTAGGGTTTCATAAATAAAAAGGGTCATACGTTTGAAACCATTTACTCAAAATGACTCGATTTATATAAATATATTATTTTGGCTTAAAACTTTGCACATAAGGGATTTACAGGGTTGTTTTAACTAATAGAAGAAAAACCCACCTTTACCAAAGCAAAAGAAAGGTACAAGCGTCTTAAGGCTCGCCCTTGTCTCCGACCAAACCCGAATCTGTTCAAAAGAAAAGGTATGAGACACAATGACCACATATGACGCTCGGCAATGAAGTGCATATGACATGAATGCTTAAATGATCATATTATATCATAAAAATGTTCATGTGCACGATTAAGGAATTTAAATCATATAATCATTCATTCGTTCATATTTTTCATAATTTCATAAATTCATAAATTCATAAATTCATATAATTTCCATAAATTCATAACATTTATTCAATTTCATAAATTCATAAATTCATATAAGTTTCATAAATTCATAAGTTCATATATATTTTATAAATTCATAACGTTCATAATATTCATATTGCATATCAATTAATCTAAAATCCATTTAAGATGCATAACACATATTATTCAAATTCAAATTTAGGAATAAAATAAATAAAAACGTTCAATCAAAAGTCAGTCGAATAAATACGCGAAATAGAATCCAATTAATTTCAATAATTAAATTAAATCAAACAATAATTAAAATATAGAATAATTATATATAATATAATATATAAATAATCATATATATATAATATATAATATATATATAATATATACATATACTCACGTACACACTCACACACACATGCATGCATATATATTTTTCATGCAATATATATATATATACTATACACATGCATGCACTCTACACAAACATATACAATATATACATGCAATCACAACTGCAAAACTATGCATGCAACTCACGCGCACATCATGCACAGATATCTCAGTACAGCAGCAGACCCAGGTACGCGAGGAAGAAGAAGAAAAGCGGGCAAAAGAATTCAGAAAAACGGGGCGACACCCCCGTGTCACCCGCCCAGCCTGGACCGAGACACCCCCGTGTCTCGGTACAGAATTCCCAGGCCCGGATTGCACCCCCGTGCCTCGCCGGAACGGCCAAAATGACACGCCCGTGACCAGCAGCAGCAGCCTCTCGTTGACAGCATAAATGGCGCAGAAACAGAGCAACACTCCAGCATGAATTTCAAGCAAAACGTGCAGCAATACCAGGCATGATTTACAGCAAGAATTCAGCCACAAAACAACCCAACAAAGCCATGAAAGTAACAGCAAGAAGCACGCAACACAGTAGCTCAAATCAGTCCCAAAACAGGGCAAGACATTCGCGGAAAAACAGAGCATGGCCAAATGAATCTTCAACCAACATGTTCAGGTATTTTAAGGTCACAAATACGCAGCAAAACATCATAAATTCAACAAGTAATTCAGTCCCAAACAAGCTCAAACAAGAAAGGAAGCATACGTGACCTTCCCATGGAATTTCTGAAAATTTTCATAAATGATATCTCATATATATCTCAACAAACATGAAATCAAAGATCATAAATGTTATGAGGGAGTCAAAACAATTAATATCAGGTTTGGAATCGATCAAAACCATAAAGAATCGAAGGAGATCAACCTTTTGCCCAAAATCCTTTATTTTCGGTAAAATGCCCAGAAAATCAAGAAACCATGCTTAAAATCATGAATGGAAAGATGAAAATGATCAGAATTAATCATACAATGCAACCTTAAGCTTACCTTGATGATTGGTTGAAGTTTGGATGAGATTGAGCTCCAAAATCTCCAAGGAAAGAAGGGTTTCGGGACTGGAAGGAGATGCAGTAGCTTTGGCTGATGTTTGGGGGTTGTGTAAGGATTATCTTGGTTAGGGCTTGAAATATCCTGATAGGTGGTTGAGTTAGGGTTAAAAGGAATCAAACCATGGTTAATTTGGTTATGGTTTCGATGAGATATGGCTGATTTGGTGTAACAAGGTCAAATTGGTCTCCGTTTCATTTTTCGGTTGGATTTCGAAGTTTCAAATGGATTAGGAAAATTATAAGGATAAGTTTACTAAACTCGAATTTTCGTTACGAGTTCAGCGAAGTTGACGGAACTCGAATCCGAGTTCCCGAGCTCAAGATATTAAATCCGGAACCAAGGGTACGCTAAGTGCTCGTTAGCCCCCGTTTTGGTTCCTCGAAAGAAATTAAATTCGTTAACTAATCAAATGAATTCGAAAATGTAATTTGAGCATAAAATCATGTTCATAACACATATACGTACAACATATTACAAATTCGTAGCAAATTGATATCATTTCATATAAGAACGAAGCACAAAATAAACGAACAAGCTCATATAGGCAATTCATGCATAATCATATAAATTCCCATGCACAATTAATAAACACTCATGCAGAAATCATTCCATGCAAAATTAAAATTTTTCCATGCATCAATATAATTTGCATGCATAATTTATATTAAATCCCATGCAAAAATTAATCCCATGCATAATGAAATGAATTTCATGCAAAATATATGATTTCATGCGTATATATTTCAACGTATAAATATATATAATTAATTAGTTAATTAAAACATGATTAATTAGTAAAACATATAATTAGTATAATCATTAAATTAATAATATCATAATTAAACATATATACATATATATATAATACGAAATATATATATATAAATAATATTATTAGAATAAAATATTATAATATAATATTATAAAATAATAACAATTATAATAAAATTAAATATAAAAACACGTAAAAACAATTAATTCGCGCAAATAGGTAAACACATACGTCCTACCTTTACGTCCGAAAAGTCGGGGCGTTACAGTCACACTGACACGTGTCACTCACTTGAGCCACACGTGTGATTTCACACGTGTGGAACCCTCTTGGCCCGATTAACTCGTTTAATCATTTTCAAGCCTCAACTCATGTAACCAAGTTGTTGTGTGTGACCCTCTAGGTTCTCAATTCAATTAGCAGTGACCCTAATTAATTAATTCACTAATTAATTAATCAGTCCACAGATTAAACGACCATAGTCTAGCAACAGGTGTTTAACCCCTAGCTGAATTGGAATGTTCGGATTCGACAGAACCTTTAAGTCATTGATTCATGTGAGATACAATCCTCCTACTTACTATCTCTCAACCAAGATCTAGGGTAAGGTAATAATCAGAACCCTAATAATCCGGTCTTAAAGCTAAGTGCATTTCATATCCATTTGATCTCAATCCAAGAAACCCTTTTCTTGATGTCTTGATCTACTGCCTTGGCCAAAGACTCCATATGGCATATGAATGACTTACACAATAAGAGATCACCTTGCAAATGCAAGTGTAGGTCCTATCTTGATTCTCATTCACTTTCATGAATCACTTGTGCAGCCCCAGCATAAGCCTTGAATCAGTTGTCTAAGGCGACACCCTTTAAAGCTTATACCTAAGACTACAGAGTTAACTCATAAAGTGACAAGGAACCTCAAGTCTAAGGATCAGTTAATCACATCAATGACTCGTGCGATATTTCCTAATCTGGAAGTTTCCATTTCCTAAAATAGAAACTTCCTTTCCCATTTAGGAATGTTCTCACATGGGGCACCTCAGTGAACTTACTTATTAAAGTAAGCACCCTCATGTATCACGCACGTATCAACTATACACTTTGCACCTCCATGAAACAAGGTGGTCCTTCTTAAGGGCGTGATCCCACAAGCAAGCCTTAGAGGAGTCAAGTTGACACTCCCACTGTCTGTAGGACTCATCGGCTTGGAGTATTTTACTAATCATGACTTATGTGATATAGGGCTCGTTTCATGAACCATTTCACCTAAATGGTAGAGTCCTAAAGTCATCAGGATTAGGGGAGTCCTCATACATGCACAGCTAAAGTAAACGCATACCAAACAAGAGCATATAAAGAAGTGTTGCCTCAATTCGTTATTTCATTCAAAGATTGTCTGTGATTACAATAAGGAAAAGCACAAAGCGGATATACAATCGGCTTTCTAGGGCACTATTCCTAACAGTTTCACAAAAGGGGTTCATATCTTCTTAAAAAGTATAGCACATAATCCCCCTACCCCTTTATTTTCAAATAAATATGAACCCAATATTGATATTGTGGTAGTATTTTCCTATTATCGGGTACTAACCAAGGAGTTTCTTGGTTAATCCCACTATGGATACTGATTTCACATTACTCTCAAAATTATTAGTTTATTCTTAGTCAATTACTATTAAAGATCCTTTCGAATAAAAGTTTCTTGGTAAAAATCCTAAAGTTTTATAATATCACTCAACCACCCCTCACTTAGTCACTTTGACTAACCCCTCGTTCTTTTCAAATTCATGATTTCAGGTATTGTCATCGCTCATTAGCTGGTATCTTGAGGCATAGAGAGTCCATTATCTTGTGCATATTAGATCAGGTTTCTTAACTAAGCCAAGTTAGACTATAATCTTGTATAGTTATTATATTACTCCAGTATCATACTCTTAGATCATGAGCAACTTTAACCCTACGATATTGCTTCTAAGTTTTCATGAGTTTCAAATTATTCCAAATTCTTTTATTTACTGCCCCAAACATAAGCTGTTGTTTTAAATGTTTCAAATTCCGCTGTCATGTTTTCTTACTCTGATATCGTATAGCAACGTCCGTTCGCCGGTGTGCCTCTCAGTTGCTATGTCTCACATCAGCCTAGGATGTCCAACTGTAACACCCGAGCACGAGACGTCACATCCCCCGCACCATGACCCGACCCGTATATGAAATGAATTTCCACACACGTGCCAAATCATAGCGAACGGGGACATACACACTCGCTAAGCCAGGCGGGACTAACCTATAACTTAAACCCCAACAACAACAACAAAGTAATATAACAGCGGAAGCAGTGATTCATATTCCATATATTGAGTTATATGCTCCAGGTACCAACATTTAAGTTCAAGGGAAATCAGTAAATTCAATACAAACATGTACGCTCGGAATTCATATACAATCTCCAAAATATCATAATCATAAACATATGAGTGTAAAGACAAGAAATGTTAGACACTATGCAATACT
Source organism: Lantana camara (assembly GCA_037501455.1). Lineage (NCBI taxonomy): Eukaryota > Viridiplantae > Streptophyta > Magnoliopsida > Lamiales > Verbenaceae > Lantana > Lantana camara. Next base: position 58,765,571 of record CM074857.1, on the reverse strand, counting down.
TCTCCGACTTGTGTCCCGCCTAGCATTCCCTCCTGGAAAAAATAACTGAAACAACTCCGGGTTCAGTCTTAGACAGACTGGTGGGTATAAAAACAAGTTTAATATCATAATAAAGCGGAATTTAAACACATACATGCAAGCTATAATCCTGATTCGAGGTTTTAGAAGCATTTTCCCAAGTGGGAAGTAAAATACAACGAATAGGATTATAACAATTCATTTCATTCATTATGTTCTTTATGGCCCGGCGAGAGGGCGTACGTTATCTCCAACCAACACCTCGTGTAATTCATTAATCGTTCATTCATTTATTCATTCGTTCATGCATTTCATTCTTTCGTGCACATTCATTAGATCATTCATATACTCCTTCTTCCTCCGGTTAGGGACGGGTTTGCAAGGCCCGAACCCTCATTCATTGGTGCTAGAGGGGTACATGAATCCCCAAAAGCTCAGTTCCCCTTCTTTCACTAATCTCCTAGTGAAGTCTAGGTTACCGTAATTGATGGAACTAGTATACGTGGATTCCCGTCAGCCCAAGCTTCCCCGGTTCACCAAATACACTAAGTCCCGGGCCCCCATTCATTGTGAACATTCATTTCTCGCCAAAACTTTTGGTAGGATATTCAAATTAAAGGCTTTACATTAAAACATTGACTCGTTGAAAACTCGATATATATCTTTATATAGTTTTGGGCCAAAATCTTGCACATTAGGTGTTTTGGGTCATATCTTTAGCTAATAGAAGAAAAACCCACCTGATAAACAAAAGAACCCGACAAAGACCTCACTGCTCAACCTCGTCTCCCACTGGATCAATATCTGTGTGACAAAGGTAGTGTGAGACTCAATTATGACCACATTTGACGCTCGGCTATGCAATGACATGTTTTGGAATGCTTGAAACATAAAAACATGTCCAATTATGATCATGAATATCATGGAATTCAATTAAACACATAATTCACCAGGTTTCATTCAATATACGATAAAATCGTATTCATTCACGTTTATAGCATTCATAGCTTTCATACTTTTCATTCTTGCATTCATATAACTTTCAAGGTCATAAATCAATCATAATCCAAAGCTTGAATGAATTCACGTTGCATATAATTCACTAATACGAACCATAAATGCAATACAAGCAATAGAAGAGTTTCCCCAAAGCTGCCATTTCAAATGACACGGTCGTGTTACATTTTCAAAGGAATTGGACACGGTCGTGTTCGAGGTTTAAAAATTAAAATTTCCAAGTCGAGGGCTTGACATGGCCGTGTTGAGTTTTCAAAGCGTTTGGACGCGGCCGTGTCCGATTTTCTGAAAATATTTTTCACAAGTCGAGAGCCCAACACGGCCGTGTCCATTTTCAGTTCAAAGTTGACACGGCCATGTCAGCTCATCGTCTTGAGAGGAAAAACAGAGCATAAGCTCTGTTTCACGAGGGAAAAGCTTGAAAAAGCAGGGCAGCAACAAGGAAGCTCTTAGGTACACTTAGACATGATTTCAATCCATATAATTCATACAAATCATGTAATTCATTCATATTTACAAGAATTCATGCATAAGATTGGCAAATGATCACCCAAAATCAAGCTTTCAACCATGGAAGCTTTAAGCTCCTTCAATGGAAACTCATGCTATAATCAATCAACATGAAATTCAAGCATATAGAAATGGTAAGGAAGCTTCAACCACCAACTTTCATGCATCAATTCTCGATTTAAACCATTGAAATTCATGGAACCAAAAATTCATACCATTTTGTTCATATTCAAGCTTTCTTCATAACACATGATTCTCTAATCCAAATCAAGATATAATTGGAAGAAAAGAGAGAGGAGAATGAGGGGAAAACAATACATACTTTACCTTGGAAGAAGATGGAAGATTGGTAACTCTTGAGCTCAAAAGTTGGTTGATCAAAATAAGGGTTTTCTTGGAGCTTCTCTTGCTTCTTGTGGGGATGATGTTGATCGATGAAAAATGGAAGCATGAGGAAACAAATGCTGATATCTAGTGAAGAAATGGGTAGGATACGGGGCGATCCAAGTCCGGTTTGTTTAAGAAACGGTTCAAACAAGTTATAAAGTCGAGGCTATAGAAAGGTTCGTCGTTGAAGGTTCAAACGATATCTAAAAGGTATAAGATCAAGTTTAAAGGATAGGTATCGTCGAAACAAGTTCAACGCCTTTTACGGATCTCGATTTTGAGGTCTGGAACTCAAGATATCGCGAAAACCGTTCAGGGTTACCTATTATTTAAATAGGTCCCTAAACTTTCAAAAAGTGGTAATTAAGCCCAAACTCAATTTCCAATTGAGTCCAAAACATTCAAATAAGTTACAATTAAGCCCATGGCACGCACATATGACACGAAAGATTCCAATTAACACCAAATTCAAGAAATTCACATTTCCACAATTTCGTTCATATATTCATAACTCACATTGGAATTCATATGAAATTTAAACAAATAAATCAAATTATAAACGAATTCAATTAATACATCAAATATAAAATCATAAAATTAAATGTAATTGAGCACGTAACACTTACCTGCACGTGTGAAAGTACGGGGCGTTACACCGACGGTGCGGGGTTGTAGCGTATTTGGTGGGGCTACACGTAACCCGGCTTTCTCTTGGTTTAGGTGACGCTTGTCACCATGGAGGACTTTGTCCTCCTGCCTCCCTTGATGGGGGTTACCCCTTTTGTGCTGCAAAGTGGTGACCCCCGTCACCCCTTCCCCTTTTGTGGCTGTTTTGTGCGTTGTGTTCGTTATGTGTTCGGCATCATTTCGTTGTTCGTTTCTTGCTTTCTCCCACCCCAATTATGATCCTAACATGTTAATATGTGGTTGTATGATATTTTTCGTTATTTATTTTAATTTTATGGCTTCGTTTATTAAGTGTAAATGTGACTTGAATTTATATGCGTTTAAGTGCTACGTGTGATATCTTCTTGCATTTGTTGCATTCTCTATGCATCCTATGCTTGTATATGCATGAGTTATGATATGATATGACATATATGATATTTGTATGACGTGTTATGTGAGATTTTGTGCCTCGGTTATACGATTTTGACTCTTGAATACATGTATGAACTTGAATGCTTGAATATGTTAACTCTTGTTGGTGCATTGTATCATTTGCATCCATAGGCATTCGCCGAACGTCTATATGGTTCATATGGAGTCTAAGTGTGTCTTTTGTACTTTTTTTTGTTCAGAGGTTCATCCCGAAGGTAACGAGGTAGTCCTTTAAGTGTGCTTTGGTTTGCTTCCTTCGGTTTGTTCGTCAAGGTGAGGTTTTCTTTCTTTTAGTTAATACGACCTATAACCGATAACTCGTTAATTTATCATCTTTATGATGGAATTATACCCCGAATTATGATTTAATTGATGATATCTTGAAAGAAATTGATACTTTGTTGTTTTATTGTAGAATCGGGCCTTGAATACGAAATTGCAACGAAATTGGTCATTTTTATGAAAAAAGTCATGCATAGTTTTACCGACTTGCAGCGGGAGAAATTTAGAAGAATTGGGAAGCAATCTTGAAGCTCTGCATGCATTCCGTGGCAATGGGGAGGTGTTGCAATTGTTTGTAATTAAAATTGGGCTGCATCTCTTGGAAGTAATTTGGGCTGTACGAACATAATATGTTGGAGTATGTTGGAGATGGGCTTGGCATGACTTTATGGGTGATAGAGTGGGGTTGTGCATGGAATTAATTGGAAGGCCAAATTGCTTTAGTTAGAATTGGGTTGCGTGCATTAAGAATGATGGAAACTAATTTGCTTTGCGAGAATGCTGCACATTGTAGAATTAATGTTGGGCTTTGGGGAAGTGGGCCGGCGTAATCTTTGGAATTGCATAGAGAACTGGTTGACTTTCTTGTTAATAATTGGGCTGCGTATGTCTTTAAGGACAAGTAATTAAGATCCGACATGCATGAGGTTTAGAATTTTAGTTTTGAGACAGACAAGACTTGGGTTATATATATCTTGTTGTAAAACAACAGAGTTAACGCAATGGAAGTTTAAAATTTTCCACAAAGTAGATCTAAAAGACTTGCAATGTTCGTATCGTAACGTTGGGATTTCAAGAAACTTACAACAATTGAAGCTTTCTTGAAACGTTTAGAGCCGCACTCAAACGTTCTTCATGCGGCATGAATCCCCGTTTCTTGATCGATTCTTTCTTTGAGATTCCAAAGTAGAAATCCTCTAGAGTATTAATCCACACCAACCTAGATTCAAATCATGTTAGTGAGTATGCTAGTACTATAACATGCGTATTAAAGAAACAGAAACGAGAAAAAGAGAGCAAGAGAATTATCCCCAAAATTCCTTGTAGGTTGGGTGTGAATCCTACATCACGCGTAAAGCCTAAAACTCGAGCCCCATGTCCCTTTTATAGGCGAGGGTTCGAAAACCCTAGCTTGTAGGAATTAGGTCTCCTACTTTGACTTTTTATTCTATTCTTTTTTTCTCTCCAAGTAAATAATGTCTTATCTAAAATATGATATTTATTTTCTAGAGAAAGAGCTTCCTAACTAATTTAAGAATATTTAATTATTCTAGTAATAATTAAATATCTTATCCTAATAACATTTATTCTAATCATATTAGATTTAATACTTTATTAGAATAATAAAATAGAAGATATTTATTTATTTCTTTATTCTAATCAAATTAGAATAAGAAAATAATTAAACACTTAGAATTAATTCTCCAATCTATTCTTTCAAGGGCTTTAGAATTAATTCACTAATTGATTCTAACGGGCTAAAATTAATTCTCAAATTAATTTTATTTGGCTATATAATTAATTCTCCAATTAATTATATTTAGGGATTGATAACTAATTCTCCAATTAATTATATATTGGCTTTACAATTAATTCTCCAATTAATTATATTTGGACTGAACAATTAATTCTACAATTCATTAGCACATGATCTAATTCTGTAATTGGAGTCACGCGTCCAAACGTGCTCTTGACTCCCACACGTGTACCATACAGGTGTGGTCTCGTTTCGATCAATTATTTGATATTTCTAACAATACCCTTTGAACCCGGTATTTGTGTGTGACCCTCTAGGTTCAATTTCAGTTAGCAGTGAGCCTAATTAATTAATACACTTTATTAATTAATTACCTCATAGATCACACGACCATAGTCTAGCAACAGGTGTGTGACCCTTACCCGAAATGTGAATGTATATTCGAAAGAACCTTTCAGTCAATGACATCATGTGGGATACGATCCTCCTACCATCCTATCTCTCGATTAAGATCTAGTGCATGGGAATATAGAGAACCCTACTAACCTTAATCTTAAAACAAAGTTCCCTTAATATTCCATTTGATCTCAATCCAAGAAAACCTCATTTTCTTGATGTGTTGATCGAGCTACCTTACGCAAGGATTTTAGGATGGAACATGAATGACTTGTGTAATAAGAGATCATCTTGCCTACGGTAAGTGTAGGTCCTTTATTGATTCCAACAATTCTCATATGCCCCTTGTGTAATCCTAACATAGGTTGTGGTTCAGATGTCTATATGGCGACACCCTTTTGAGCCTATATCAAAGATTACAGAGTTAGCTCATATGAGACAATGTGGAATCTCAAGTCTAAGGATTAATTTCTCACGTCATTGACATGTGAGATATTTCCTAATCTGGAAGTTCTAGTTACGTCCTTTCCCATTTAGGAATCTTCTCACGCGGGGCACTCTCAGTGAACTTGTTCTTACAACAAGCACCCTTGTGTATTGTGTATGCATCAACTTATGCACTTTACACCCCATGAAAAAGGATGATCCTTCTTAAGGACACAACTACACAAGCAAGTCTCAACAGAGACAAAGTCGACACTCCCACTATCTGTCGGCCTCATTGACTTGGAGAAGTTTCTAATCCTCATCTATGGAGTTAAGAACTTGTTTCATGTGTCATTCCCATAATGACAAAGTTCTTAATGGCCTCATCGGATTAGGGGAGTTCTAGACATGCTCACATAATGAAAACACACAAAATACGTATTGGCACATAAGAAGTATTCGCCTGTGATTACAATCATTCGTATATTATTCAAAGATTGTCTGTGATATAGGGAAAGTCCCAAAGCATACAAGCTTTCTAAGGCATTATTCCCAACAATCTCCCACTTGCCCGTAAAAGCCTTTTAGGTCTATTCTAGGTTCCATCTTCCCAAGATGTACTTTTAGAGCCTTATTAACTTTGGGCGTTTCCAAAGTGGATCTGCTATATTCTCTGCTGATGTGAATGTTTTTAATTTGCACATCATTAAGTAAACACGATTTCCTTATTCACGTGATTCATAATCAAGCGTCTGGTCCCTTGGTGAGGTCTTGATTCTCTAACTCGAGCAACCATCCATTTCATCATACCATATTATAATTGTGTTGTTTCATGCTAGGAACTTCATCTACCCATTAGATGGAGTTTCTTACTCAAACACTTAACTTAGTGGTATTCAATACGACTAAGTATTCAACCTTATAATCGAATCTATAGTGCCTCTCGATTAGAACTCTTTCCAAAGCACTATTTTTCCATCTTGGCAAAACGCGTATCCTCTCATAGATTAACATCTATGTTTTTCATGCAATGATTACATCAAACGATCCTTTAATGACAAGATCTTGTCGGACTCTTAAGATATATCCTCATTTCTTCCAAAGTACTTAGAGGGTATTTTTACAGCAATCCAGTGACCTTCTCTAAGGTTACATTTAGAATTAGCCCATTACGGTATGTGTTGCGCCAAATCTTATCGCATACATAATTTTTACATACATTATGCTCCCTTTCCCAAAAGAGGGTTTTTGGACATTCTAACTTTCTAAGAGCTATTTTAGGACACATCCTCTTCAAAAGAGATGTTCCATTGTCCATGGGAAATTCTATAGGAATCTTCCATACTAAACCAATTTAGTACAACATTTATGTACCTCGACTGTGATAATCTTATTATTCTCTTAAATCTAGCTCCATAGATATTTGGCTCGAGAATGTAGGATCTATCACCAAGATCTTTTCATCTCAAAAATGGTTCCTAAGCCGGCTTTGGTAACCTTTATATGTTATCCTTTACATTCCTAATGAGAAGGACGTCATCTTCGCAAAGTACCAAAAGTTGAACTTTAAGTCTCTAACACTTTCTTGTACATGCTATGCTTGAATTTTAAGTCAAACAACTTTGACTATTTCACTAATTCAAATACTCTAATTCCCAAAAGCCTGATCCAATTTCGTAAATTGATCATTTGGAGTCTGCAAACCTTTTGCTTACTCCCACTAAATGTGAAATCCATGGATATTCCATATTTACGTCTTCATCAATCTCATATTGATAAGACAATCATGATCCTATCAAGTAGTTCAACTAAGGTCCAAACTTAGTTTAACTATATGGAATCTATTTCAGATTTCATAGTTCATTTTTCACTGCTTAGATTCCAAATCTGACAGCGCCTCCTCATGGATCTATATCCACTTAAGAAGATCTTATGCAGAAAACCATATTATCTTGTAGGCTATCTAGGAATGCGTTCTGAACGCATCGAGGGAGGAGAGTTCACGCGGCTACTATCTCTTAAGATTGACCAAGTTTTATCAGAACGGTTTCATCTCTTCCTATTTGTGGCGTGGGTTATGTCCTCAAAGAAGTCTTTGGGCCTACCTTTCTTCTCTCTTAAGAACGATTCCTCAAGAAAGGTATATTCTTTAAAACAAAAAACATTTGTTCAAAAGAATGGTAGAAACAATATTCTATATTGTAGCGCCCCACTTGTATATATATATATGGAGAGGAACGCTCCAACCCCGCACCGATATACTCATCAAATAATGGTGTAAGCCATCACTCAACAAATACACCGGCGAGCGGTTGATGAAGATCATGATGAATGATCAATGATAATGCAGCGGAATTTAAGAAAATTTGAAACTTTTAAATCAATGCATGGTGGTGACAAGTAATGAACACATATGAAGAACAATACAGTCAAGTTTAAGTAGAAGAAACAAGTAATGATATGATATAAGTAATTGGACAATGTCACGGGAGCATAATGTAATTAGAGTAGTAGTGTATCATGTTACAGAAATAAGGTAGGAACATATGCAGCCATATATCATAATGCAGGACACAAAATAGATTAATAACATATAAGTCCTGACTCGGTAAAATAGACAATCTAGAGCTTCAAGATACCTCTAGAGTGCGGCTGCAAGACCTGAAACCATGAGGCTAGAAAACAGGTAGAGGTATTAGTCAAAGTGAGTAAGTGAGGGAGTACTTAAAAGGAATACTCTTGAAAAGAAAGGATATGTGAAATGAATGAAGTTTACCTTGAAAAATGATTTGAAAGATAAATACTTTATGAAAACATTGGATATGTAAATGATGATGTCACACGCGCACACATATGATATGATTTGGTTCATATGATTTTAATAAAGCGGGATAGGGGTAAAGGATAACTTTGATAAATATGAACCAATGTTTATAAAATTATTTATGCCCACAAGCTAGGCATCTCCACCCTTACTCCTTGAAAACAATGAACGATGAGCGATGTTGGACCGAGATCAACAATATCTTGAACATACACACATGCACCACCCTTCTCTGGTGTCACTTCGGGTAGCTAGCCCTAGGTGACGATAAACGATGAATGAGATAAGGATTTGTGGTCCTTTCTCTGACAGATTGTCCTGATTTAACAAACCTCCTGTTAAAGTCGGTGTCAATTGTCTAATGGTGACGGCCGGTATTAGTGATGTCGTTGGCACTCACCTCCCGAGCATCACTTCCACATATAATAGTCGGGCCCAATAACGATGAACGATAAAGCTTGCATATGAATGAACATCCGGAGTAAATCCGAATGCTTAAATATAATGAAGTCTGTGAAGGACATGTATGAATGATGCAATGATAAACGATGAACGATAAACGATGAATAAATGAGTATGATTGTTTAAAACAATAAATGAGATGAATAAATATGATATTTGAAATGATATATGATATTTGAATAAATGATAAATGAAGTATATGATTGATGAAAGAGTTATCCCGATAAGGGAGTGGTTTAAAGTAATGCATTGAAAGAATTATGTGTTGGTTTTGAAAACATTTGACACAATAGATATATTCATGGTTCCAGTTCGAAATAGTTAACCTCACCTAGTAATAGGTAAAGATGCGTAGTATGATTAAACAGTGCCCTGGGGATCCCAGTGCTCAACCTTAACTCCTGTAAGTGACGTACTAAAGTGAGCTTAAGAACTAAGACCCACTCTACATGATGCATATGAATGATGAAGTCACATAAGGAGATAACACATGAGAGTAATACCATTTAAGGTATTAGAAATAAGGTATCACATAAAGAAACACGTTGAAGTGAGTTATCTTAACGTGAGACTATGATCTTACTAAAGTCGAGTAAGTATTAGTCAAATTATGATTCCTATCGCAACCCTAAGGTTATGAAACAAATCCACGAAAGAAAACTCATTTTGAAAAGATATTTTAGACCCGAGGTTGGGAAACCCTAAGTGCAAACGTCTAAATAGGTATCCCGAATTTTATTTCATTTTACTATTTAAAAGTACTATTCATAGTTACTATTCACATATCGGGTCAAAGGGTTCGGGTCAAACCCACACACTCATGCACACACATGAACACACACACAAACACGTACACACACACGTACACCATGCATACACACACGACACATACACACACACACCCTAATCAAGTTATGATCTTGTTATAACCTATGGTTCAAGTTCATATTATTAGAGGTATGTGTGATCTAGATTAAAAGGTATAACCTAAGGTTACAAGGTCTAATTAAAGTACTATTCTATCTTAGGTTATAAGGTGTGACACTAATCAAGTGTATAAGATATGATCAAACAATATTCCATTAATCCAAGTCATAACATAAGATCAATTCATAATATATGAATCATATAACAATGTAGCATCATATCATAACATAAGTCATAGCATAGCATGAGCATTGATCATATAATATGTGACAATTAAATTAATTGACAATATGTAACATGTTGTGACATAATTGATCATATAATACTATTCCATTAAATAACATGCATGAACATAATTTAAATATCATAAACATGCATCAATATATGACATATATAAACCTTAAAGCATGATCATAGTATATATTAAACTAATCCATAACATATCATAGCATATTATAAACAATTAAATCATATGAAAAACTATTCAAATATATCATAAATACTATACCATAAATGAATAAAATAAAATCCTATATGGCTTAGGGAAGACCCTAAGACCCAACCTAAACATAATATAAATAAACCATAACATAAAAGCATAAATTAAACTAAAATATAACATAAAACTATAGCCTAAAAAAATAAAACAACTAACCTAAATGTGGGGAGGAGTGGCTCGGCCAAGAGGGGGAAGAGAGGGAGAGAATGGGTGTTGTTAACACAACATTGAGCAAGATGAAATGAATGAGATAGAGGGGTATTTATAGTTTTTGGGAGACCCCTCTCCTTGCAGTAAAAATAACTCCAAGGGTAGGAGAGCAAAGTGAAGTAGCTTCCCTTGTAAGCTTAGGCTTTAAGCATTAAATAAAAATGGGAAATGAAGGGTATTTAGGTAATTTAACATGGTAAACACGAAGACGAGTGGTTGGAAGTTAGCATATGTGAATCGGACAAAAATTAGCTTCGAAACGAATATTTACTCGAACAAAACGGATTTACCATTAGAAAGATACATTAGTTTTAAAGAATAGAAATTTGAACGTTTTAAACGAATATGAATGAAAAACGACCTCCGAGCATGATTTGAAAGTCCGGATTGTTTTAAAACATCATAAAATAAATCGACAATCGTTTTGAGCCCAATATTGACTATAAAAAGTTTTACCGATAAAAAGTTAGAAACGTAGGAGGAATAGTAACTTATTTTTAAAAACCATATTATTCAAAACTCGAGTTAGGGCTCGAACGAAGAGATGTAATAATTCTCAAAAATCATGAAAAAAATCAAGAAGTACTTTAAATCCAAATTTGAAGAGTAGAAGTTCTCCAAACGAAAAACCGTTCGTAGAAAGAATAGTGAATTAGGGTTAAATAAACATTTAATTGAAAATGGAGTTTGAAATAGATTTTCAAGTCAAGAATGATTTCAAAAGACTCGTATCGACTCAAGGATCGATTTGACTATAAATTTGAGTAGTAAAAGGTGTTTGAATCAAGACTCTTTTGCAAAATGAACAGTAACTTTGGACGGTAAGTGCCCGAAATGCCCTTAATGTTAAAGAAAAGACTCTGAACCTTGAAAAACAAGTTCGAATGATTGGAAAACATGGATTATGAACCTCTAGGGTTCGAGTGACAAGATGGGTAAAGTAGACTCGGTAAATGAATAGTAAAGTGGGTGAAAGGTAAAGAATTCCCCCTTAACGTACTAAAATCACATATGAGCACATTGATCAGATAAGAATGCAATGCATGAGGTTTTGTAAAGTTGGATCATGGTCTATAAACGCTTTACCACTGCCCTTAGCTTACCATTTCAACCAAGCCCCATTACGGGCTGTTACATATATTGTTTTTATAGACTTGAACTAGTTTCAATCTTATCTCTCAATTTCTTCTTCAATTAAGGAGACTCAAGAAAGATACATTGTCACGCCCCGTCTCTGCGAGCCCGTTGGACGCGAGCGTAAGTCCCCAAGCGTGAAACATAGATACATAACATAAGTAGAGTATGCAACAAATACAACCTAACACAAACTAGACTGACAAGTGACTCGGAGACTCGCTCCCCGCCTAGCTAAAGCCGAAAGAACCTTCAACTAAAAGATAAAATGAGGGGTCAGTCAACTGACTGAGTGAGGGGGCTAACGCACACCCGCACACTAATATATATAGAGCATAGCACATAACAGAAGGGTGGACTCATGAACCGGATATAAGGGTTTGCACACCAAAGTGTTTGAAAACAAAATATGCTTAGAAAACATTTTCAGAAAACCTTATTCCAATTCATGATTCCCAGAACAGATCATATCATATGCTCGGCGAGTACAAGCTTCCAACCTTTACTCCTCAGATCATAACAAAACAGAAATACATAATTAAATCCATCCTCAACTCCGATGATGGAAGAGCCTCGCGTTGGCCCTAACCATCCAGAACAGATATACCACAAGGGGTTGCGAACCCACAAGGGTCTTCCCCGGTTACACCGAAGGCTCAAAGTATCACGCCTCCCCTATCTCCCTGAGTCGCTCAATGATACTTCAAATGGAGACTATGCACAGGCCGAGTCCCGATGGCCCTAACCGTCCCGGGGATTCCTTACCCATAGCTCCTCGGATCCATAATCAACAGACAGACAGATGCCAATATTTCATGGCCAACTTGCTACAGAATCGTAACATATCTGAATTTTTCCAAAATAGCTTACATATGGCTTAGTAATTAATTTTCCAAAAACTAAGGATGATCCACAAGGTCATGATCATATCATATTCAACACATATCTAATCATATATAGTATCTAACCGCATGCAAGGATTGAAATCATCATATTAAGGTCATAGGTTGTTTAACTATACAAAATTCCTAAACCTCACCTGAGAAGTGACGAGATATAAGAACTGACAAGACAGGTGCATACTCGATCGGATTGTCTCCACCCTGGAGATCACTGACAAAAAGGAAACACAAAGTACTTATGAGACAAGACCCAGATATGAACCACAGAGACGCGCGGTATTGCTTATGAGATGACATGGAATAATGACATGTTAACAGAAATTACAAGAACGCCATGAAAGTGTTCATGTGTATAATTAATGTCCCACATAATAAATAAATACACAATTCAGTTAACAAACAAATTAATAGGATTTAAACAAGCCAATACAACTCAATAACAAAACCCACAATAATCCAATTAATTAAACTGACTTGATAAACCAAATATAACAATTGGCAAGATTCAAATATATTAACCCAAATTCAATTCAAATTATAAGAATTCCCAACAGTTAATTCATAAGTAATTCAAGAACGTCATACACATATGTGTACGACAAGCACTCACACCCATGTCAACGTACAAAATTCATAACATAAAATTAGCTTACTACTTAGTTCATATATATATAGCAGCACGCGCACACACAACATCACAATTACCATATTACATTAATTGATATAACAACCTGCACACATGCACCAATAATTATAATAATTACACATGCCCAACATCACAAATTCACGTAATTAATAATATCATTTTAATAAATTAACATGCAGGTTATTGAACTAACTCATTACATTAATACCACTCCACACACCAACACCATTAACTCATTATATTACACACACGCATCCCACCAATTCAAGTTGTGACTCAACCTATGTATGTATATACCTAAATAATTCTTAGTCAAAGTAATCAGTTTGATTATATAACGTTAATGAGATTCCTATTATTCATGGTGTATATAACATTGCTAATTAAATTTGATTTAAAACTAATGCAATTATATCCATTAATTAATCATGATATGCTGAACTTATATATAAACATCCACGGAAGCATAATATAATTAGTAAAACAAAAGACAACACTTAACGATAATAAAAAGGGAAAAATATTAAATAAGAATTATAGGAAAGGAATTAAAGTAGCAAGATAGCTATAAGTAGGGATTAGTGTCAAAGATTAAGTATTGAAGGTTAACCAACCAACCAAATTCATAGATTACAATTATGATAGAAATCTGGGAAATTAATCTCATATTGTTATGCGTGGAGAAAATTTGAGTTGACTCTAAAACCATGACGAAATTCACATAACAAGCCTTAATATTTAAATTTCGCTATTTTTCCCGAAACCAATGAATTCATGTTATAACATTTAACATTTTATACTAACATCACCTTCCCCAGAATTTAACACTTTCTCAATTACATATCTTAGTTTTCAACATGAGCCATGAATTATCAAATTTCAATTTATAGAATAAGGATCCCTTTAAATTCAAGAGTCAAACGTACTTGGTAAAGCTCCATTCGGACAATTATTTAATCCAAGAACTTAATTGAGGATTTACCAAATCCAACTTAAATGTTAGGTCCATTAAGTAGCTTACATCATTAGCAATAGCAAACATTAATTTACTCAGGTCCATTAGGTAGCTCACATCATTAGCAATAGCAAACATTAATTTACTCACTCAAATTTGTGGATGCAAGTATTTCAAGCGGAGATAATAGCAGGTTAAATTAAGTTGAGCATGTTTCAATTCCCAATATCAAAATACTCAACCCAAATGTGTATATAAATAAATGCATGATTTATGTCTATTAATCAATTACAATTACATACAGGCATCTCCTAATTTCTGAAAATTCAATCCAACTCAGAAAACCCATTTCGTATCATTCATTAATATACAGCAGTAGTTCCATACCAAAAACACAAAATTAAATTCATAAATATCGATCGCTCACGAACAACAATTCAAGCATCAAATTTATTACAAACAAAAATTCGTAATATGCAAATTGTATTTATATAAACATAATTCCATATTCAACTAAATTGTACATTGTATCTCTATATGAAATTCCAAGATACAAGCCTAATACAAGAATCATACACAGACACATATATACTGAAACAATTAAAGTGTAAACAAGGGACACCATATAAACTTAATCACTTGAATTTCATATTCATATAACTATGGGCGAATAATTTGCAATTAACATGAAACAAATGAAATTGATTAGGCTCACCTTAAAAGGGGAAGGAACTGAAACTGGTGGCGTAAATTCCGACAGTAACGACTGAAGCGGGGCAGCGGCGGTGAGAGGTTGCCGCAAGCCTCTGCTATCCCTTCGTTTCTCTATTTTTGACCAAGAGAGAGAGATCCGAATGGAGGGCAATCGAAGATGATGGTCGGCGGCTGCGACGGAAGCTGAAAATAGGGAGACGGTGGTGATTGGGCGGCTGCAGGCGGTGCTAGGAGGGAATAAGGTGCTACGTCGTTGCTGCTTTGAGAAAATAGGAAGGAATCATGGCCGAAAATAAAGTCGACGGCTTTCGGCATTGTGAATAGGAAAACAAAGGCAGAACTCCGGTGGTGGCGCGGTAGAGGATCGGAACCCTGGTGTTCTTGTGGTGGCGTGTGAGACGCCGGAGAAGGTATGGTGTTTCCTCGCTTGGAATTTCACCGAAATCCATGGCGTAAACCGTCGAAAATGGCGAGCATCTTTACCGGAAATGGAGCCGAAAGCTTCTATCGACATTCGCGGTGGTGGAGACAGTCAACGAAGAGGTAGAGAGGGGAGATTGGAGAAGGAAGCAGCGCGGTGGAGGCAGCGTGTCACCGGAGAAGAGGTGTTGCCGGTAAGTGAAGATAGCTGGTGCGGTGGCTGGCGATCTGGTGAAACTGCTGCGCCGCTGCTACTCGAGAAAATGGGAGAAGAATGAAATAGGGTTAGGGTTTCTAGTATAAAAGGGAGTCTCAATTTTTGAAATTACAAATAGGTCCCTCAAAAGTATGAGTTATGCGATTGAGTCCTCAGGTTTCCAAGACTAGTCAATTGAGTCCAAGAATCTTAAGAAAGAACAATTTAATCCAATTAAAGATTAGGAAATAATAAAAGTACCCCCAAGATTTAGAGTAGTATCCAATTAAGTCCAAATTGAATTTCTCATAATTAGAAATAGATCCCCAAAATTTTATTAATTTCAAATTTGCGCACATAATTTAAATTAAAGGGCAATTAGGCACTAAACACATATTTCAATTAAGTCCACATATTTTCATATGATTACAATCGAGTCAATTAAATAATAAAAGCATGAAATAAACCAATTCAAGTAAGTGCAGAGTTAAATAATTAATCGTCTTGATCGTACGAAAACGACATCGTATCTTGCTCCGAAAATGTGGGGTGTTACATACATTCTTTAGAATAAACAACATTTGTTCTAAAGAATTGTAAAGACAATACTATATATTGTTCATATAAACTTGAACTTGTTTCAAGTTCATCTCTCATTGTCTTCTTCTCTTAAGAAGACTCCCACTGTCCTCTTCAAATAAGAGGACAATCCCAAAATTCTAAGATAAGAATTATTAGGGAATTTCGAAAGCCACAATTCATAGTGCGTTTAAGGGACTGATTTGGAATTTACAAGATTCAAAATCCCAACCGCGTTTTTCTGAAGCATAAGTTCAGAACGAAGGTAAGTCAGTAAGTCTTGATAAGGAACAAACCATATCCTATAGGGTTATGTTCCTTCATTCAAAAATACCAAGTTATTCTTGAATGAGCTTACTGAGAGATAATCATATTATCTCTAAGATGACTAAGGAATTAGTGAATAAGGTATTTGCCACCTCAATCCGATCAAGCTGCTAATGTCTTATGACTACTAAGGTTCCTAACCTCCCCTTTTGAAATTCTAGTAATTTCATAAAAGTTCCAAATTTGTACTTCATTAAGCACACACATTCTGTAACAGCCCGAAAACCCGCCTGTCGATATTGTCCGCTTTGGTGGGCTAAGCGACACCACCCTCACGGTTTTCTTTCTCCCGATGGAATTTAAGCCCGAAGGCGCCCACCCAGGAAAAGGCCTCAACAAGGGAAAGGTATCCACCCCCTTATAAAGGAGGCTTTGTTCCCCTCTCCAACCGATGTGGGACAAGCACTTTGAGCTTTACAGTCCACCCCTCGCTGGCACACCGGCCCGGGTCCCGGCTCTGATACCATTTGTAACAGCCCGAAAACCCTCCTGTCGATATTGTCCGCTTTGGTGGGCTAAGCGACACCACCCTCACGGTTTTGTTTCTCCCGATGGAATTTAAGCCCGAAGGCCGCCACCCAGGAAAAGGCCTCAACAAGGGAAAGGTATCCACCCCCTTATAAAGGAGGCTTTGTTCCCCTCTCCAACCGATGTGGGACAAGCACTTTGAGCTTTACACATTCATAATGATTAAACTAATGATTTTGTCTAGTGCTTACATTAAGCAATCCAAAATCATGAATATGGATCGAAATCCATATATATACTTTGGGACGTCCTCTCGTTTCACATAAACGAGGTTTCGGGAACATTTCCCTCTGAATAGGATTCTTAGGAAGTTAAGTCTTTGAGTTCATTTTCGTAAAATGATCCTAAGATGATTAACTTACTAATCCCATTTAGGACGTTCCAAAGTTATTTCAAACTTTGTCATCTTACTTTACTTATTCTATCTCGTTATAGGTTCGAAACATCAATGCTTTGAGTTTTGCACAACAATTTGTGTAAAATTAACTTAAGACTAGTGAATTCTGATCCTATCGGAATTACCACAACGAGAGACACACGGAGTATCCTCATACTCTTTGTAGTTCCTTTCTAAGGCCCTAGTTTGCCACTATGGAAGCTAAAGTCTGATCTTTCTTTTAGGTTTTCCCTTCTCTCACCCCTCTTTCGGGTTTTAAAGGTTTCTTCTTCTTTTGCCTTGATGCCTTTAGCTCATTAGGTTTAGAAGAACTAATCATCATTACCTTTTAGTCCTTCTCAAGGATGCTCTCTTAAGTTATCAACTAATTTGATAAACTATGCTACAATAGCATTATCTAAGGTTGAGCAAAAGGGGTTAAGAATGATGATAAAAGCAATTCAAGCAATCAGTGGACTAAGAACTCATTTCGTAGTTTGCGTACATGGCTGCAAGGTCCTCCTTAGTGAGGACTTTCAGTCCATGTTACGCGTGCAGTCCTTCATACAAATTTTGGAACAATTCCTTCCATCTGTTATACCTTTTAACACGCTCACAAGAGAGTATAATTGCTCTTAAGTGTTCCTTCGATGTGTTATACTTTGTAACACATTTATGAGAGAGTACAATTGCTCTTAAGTGTTTGGAGAATTTCCTCTTACTTTTCAATTGCTTCTCTTTAGGCGTAGTTCGAATTTTCAAGATAGGTGGAAAAATACGCCTTATAAAGAACTATTTTCTCCTTTGGAATCTTAAAACGGGTTTAAGATTCGAAGCCAATCAGAGTGGTTAGGACTTTATTCAACTTGTTTGCGTCAAGGATGGATACTAATGGGTCGCATTTCAACTTGTAGACAATCACAGAACTACAACTAAATGCTAAGCAGAGAAAATGTGAGCATATTGAATAATAAATTAACACATAGGATTAGGTTTTTTATCGTATCTGGCTCCCACTGTTTTTATAAGGTCTATAAATCCCAAACGACCTTAGAAGAAACATGTTTTCTCAATAGGTACTAGGATCCCAAGTACTCTTAGTTTTGGACCCACAACTCGTGAGACATCCAAAGGTCTAAGAATCTTTAGGTAGGTACTAAATTGCCAATTCCATCTCAATGGAATTCCAAGTAATATTTTTGCATCACTGATCTTTCAATCATGGACCCACGACTCATGAGACATCAAATCTACTTCAGTGTTGAGCAAAACCCATCAATCATAAGATCTCAATCAAACTTAGTCCGGAACGACCCACGACTCGTGAGACATCACCCATTCTAAAATGATCAAGAAATATTAATCACCTAAGGTGATTAATCAAGAGACTAAGATTTAATAGGCTGTACTAATTACCCCACGACTCGTGAGACAACAATTAGCTTACCTACTAACTCTTAAATCCTATTGATGGAATGCTAGGAATTTTATTACTGTAATAGAATACCTATTTATTTGAAAGTTGCTCAATATTTTAATTAGGGATTTTCGAATTAACCAGAGAGTTGTCCGGTTTTGACCTCACCAACATGTACAGTTATCCATTTTTAATTGTCTTGATTAATGCAGTTTCACATAAAGTGCATCACAGAAGCAATTAGTAGATAACATGTCCTAGCATGATACTAATATGAGATGATCATGGGTATCCTATCTTATATACAATTATGGGACCCACATAAGACAGTTCATATCACATAGGGGTACAGAATTTAATGGAAAACCCTATCTATTACATTAATAGAAAACCTCATAAACATTTTGAGGGATCTTCACTTATGGCCACCGTTCTTCAAGTGTTCCTTGTGGATCCTTATTGCTCTTTGGGTGCTTGTATCCAAAATGAAAAGAAAAATTATCACTTTCTAAGTTCTACTCTCTTAACATAAAGTAATATGGCTCAATCTTCATATTGGCCATAAACAAATACACGGGGCATACCCCGGCCCAAAAAAAAATAATAAGGAAAGCCATATAATAAACACATAACAGTACGCACATAAGTAGGCCTCCAACCCCAATTAAAATAACGCAACTATGGGGCTCCGACCCCAATTGAAATCATCCATGTACATAAATTAAAACATACATTAGACTAATCTATGATCACCTAAACTACCATGCATCTGCTTGAATTTAAATTTACCAATTAAATTTAAAATTCTCTTGACTTCAAGTTACAACTAACTTAAGTAATTTGAATATTAGTTCATTATTCAAGAATTTATTCAAAATCGAACTTCGGATCAATGACAAAACCAAAATTAATTCAAAATTACATTTTTGTCAAAATATCATTCAAAGTGATATTTAATATTTTCTTGAAAAATAAGAAGTTGACTTTAATTCATAAAAATCCCAAATTTTATAATTATTTCAAAAAATAATTAATTTTAAAATTAAAATCAAATTTTAAAATAAAATCAGATATTATGGGATTTTACAAAACTGGAAAAACACGAAACGAAAACTGTAACGCCCCCACCCGTACTGGAACAAGAGGAGAGCGGCGTCTCAACCCCCGCACTGAAGCACCTCTCAAGTAATGGTGTGAGCCATCACTCAAGAAATACTCCAGCGAGCGGCTGTCTATCTCATACATATACAACGATGTGGCTATGCAGCGGAAAATTAGAGTATTTTAAAACTTTTCAAAACATGTGCGTGATGGCATGTAACAAGCAAGAACATATTGATCGTGTAAGAGAGACTCGACATATCAGAACATGTAACATATTCACATATAAATACCGATACAGCAGAGTTCAAAATATCGGTAACAGAGTAGCAGAAAGAGTATAACCAAGATACTCAAGTATTCAGAAACATAAAGTAATGAAGCCATAAAACATATGCAGGACACAAAAGAAAGTAATACTAAGTCCTGACTGAAACAAAAATGACAATCTAGAGCTTCAAGATACCTCTAGACTGCGGCTGCAAGACCTGAAACCACGAGGCAAGAAAACGGGGGAGGTATTAGTCAAAAGGACTAAGTGAGGGAATACTTAAAAGAAAGTACTGAGTGATAAATAATTTGAAGTAAGGTTCAGAACTGTTAAATGCAAGGCTTTAAAGAAGAACTTGAAACAAGTTCGGTTGATAAAACTCTTTGAATGAAATGCTGTAAAAGTATGCACGTTTTAAAACACTTTCATGAATGCTATCACACGCGCACACATATGTTGTTGATGGTTCATAGTTCTTTCATAAAACGGGATAAGGGTAAAGTGAACTTTTCCAGATATGAACCATCCTTTATCAAACAGAATTTTGCCCGCAAGCTAGGCTCCTCCATCCTTACTCCAGAAAAACATGATTTGGTAGAGCATCGAACCAGGATCAACAAAAATCCCACGTATAGTAGAGTATCGGACCAAGATCAACAATAACCCCACATATAGTAGAGCATCGGACCAAGGTCAACAACAACTCCGCACACAGTAGACTATCGGACCAAGGTCAACAACAACTCTTACCAACGCATACAAACATGCACCATCCTCCACCGGTTGTCACTTCAGGTAGCTAGCCCTAGGCGACCTGTAAACATGTAATGGGAACAGATTTGTTGTCCGTTCCCAGACAGATTGTCCTGACTTAACAAGCCTCCTGTTAAAAGTCGGTGTCAATTGTCTAAGTGTGGCGGCCGGTATTTGTGATGTCGTTGGCGCACACCTCCCGAACATCACCTCCACACATAACCGCCGGGCCCAAACTGTAAACTGTATGCTTTCATTTAAGATTAGCAGTGACCAGAGTACCACTCCAGTATGCTAACTATAACATGTGAGATTGTAATTGTAACATATGATGTTGTCTGTAAAACATATGATTCTGTCTGAAAACATGTGATTCTGTCTGTAAAACATATGATTCTGTCTGAAAACATGTGATTCTGTCTGTAAAACTGTACTTTGAAAACATATGCAGATCATGTAATTATCTTTGAACAAGAATGCAGAACTTTGGAAAACATGTGCTGTAGATCAAGGTATACTATTAAAGTATGAATGATCCTTTCAAAAGAATGTCCCGATAAAAGGGATAGTTCAAAAGGAGGTTTAGCTTTGAATTTCAAAACATATGATACGATAGTATAATCGTGGTTCCAGTTGGAAAACATTTATAACTTCACCTCACCTATAGTAACAAAAGGTAGGTAGACAGATTATGCGGTGCCCTGGGGATCCCAGTGCTCAACTTTAACTCCTGTAGGTGGTGTACTAGAGTGAGCTTAAGAACTAAGACCCACTACTAACCAAGATGCATATGAAATGCATAAAACAATGAACAAGGAACATATAAAGAACATGTAACACAAGAGAGTAATACCATTTAAGGTATTCAAGAAAGGTAACACACAAAGGAATACGTTAAAGTGAGTTACTCTTAACGTGAGACTATGATCTTACTATAACAGAGTAAGCTTTAGTCAAATTATGAATCCTATTGTAAACCTTACGTCAAGAAACAAGTCCACGAAAGAAAACTCATTTTGAAAACACATTTTAGACCCTGGATATGGAAACCCTAGGTGCAAATGTCTATTAAGAAAGCACAAGTTTTATTTCACTTTTACTATTTAAAAGTACTATTCAAGATTACTATTCACGGTTACTATTCACAGGTTACTATTCACATATCGGGTCAAAGGGTCGGGTCAAACCCTTACTATACACACACACACACACCATGCACGAACACACACACACACACACACACACCCTAATTAAATTATAATCTTGATTATAACCTATAGTTTTAAGTTCATGTTAATATAATCAAGTGTGATCTAGGTTAAAGGTATAACCTATGGTTAAGAGATCCAATTAAGGCATAAGATCAAGTTATGAAACACTATTCTATCTTAGGTTATAACATGTGACACTATTAAAGTGTATAACATATGATCAAGGCACTAATCCATTAATCCATATCATATCATAAGCTCAATTCATAATTCAAGAATCATATAACAATGTGACAACATGTCACAACATATATCATATCATATCATATACCTTTAGGCATGTAACATGTAACAATTAAATTCAATATCAACATGTAACAAGTTGTGACATAATAAATTGTAAATCACTATTCCATTAGCTAGCATGAATGAACATAATTCAAATTCCATAATCATGCATCAATTCTCATAATATAACAATCATATCACATGATCATAGCATATACTAGGGTAATTCATAACATATTCAAGCATATACTAAACAAATAAAACATATAAACAACTATTCAAACATATCATGAAAACTATATAATAAATGCATAAAATAAAATCCTATATGGCTTAGGGAAGACCCTAAGACCCAACCTAAACATAATATAAACATACCATAACATAAAAACATAAACTAACTAAACATAACATAAAAATAAAGCAACTAACCTAGCAAAGGGGAGGGGAGGCCGACGGCCAAGGGGGAAAGGAGGGAGAGAGGAGTGCTTGTCAACACAAGACTTTGAGCAAGGATTCTAATGGCATGAGAGGGGTATTTATAGTTGTGAAGAAGCCCCTCACCTTGCAAAGAAAGATAGCTTAAGGGTAGGAGAGCAAAACAAGAGTTCATCCACTTGCATCTTCTAGAAGCTTTAGGCATTATGAAGGTAAAAATGGGACTGCTGGGGGGTATTTCTGTAATTTCATGGCCAAGACTCGAGGATAAGTGGCTGGAAGTGTAACCATTCCGTCCGGGCAAAAATTAGCTTCGAAACGCATATTCATTCGTCGAAATCGGATTTACCGTTTGAAAGATACATTAGTTTTAGTGAATAAAAGTTTTGAGCTCGAAACTCAACACGAGTGAAAAACGACTTTCTAGAATGATTTTCAAGTCCGGATTGTTCCCAAAATTCAAGAAATAAATCGAGAAGCGTTTTGAGTCCAAAATCGACTATAAAACGTTTTACCGTTAAAAAGTTGAAAACGTAGAGTGAATAGTGAATTCTTACGGACGAACGTACGCTTCAAAATTTCAAGCTAGGGTTTGAATCAAGCCTTGTAAAATATTTCAAAAATCTTGAAATAGCTCAAGTAGTGCAAATCCGAAGAGAAAACATTTTCCGAATGAAAACTGTTCGTAGAAGGAATAGTGAACTAGGGTTTTCGTAAACATTTTCAATAAAACCAATGTTCAAAATAGATTTCCAAGTCAAGAATTATTTCAAAAGACTCGTCTCGACTCAAGGATCGATTCGACTGTAAACTTGGGTAGGAAAGGTATCAGAATCAAAAGCTCATTTTTGGATGAATAGTAACTTTGGTCGGTAAGTTCCAAAAATACCCTTATGGTTCAAGAAAGACTCTCTGAGCTCGGGAAACAAAGTTCAAACGATAGAGAAACATGTGTGATGAACCTCTAGGGTTCGAGTAGCAATATGAACAAGGTAGGCTCGGGTTATGAATAGTAAACTGTATCAAAGGTCAAGAATTCCCCCTTAAAACATGTCAGATCATATACGAGCACAAAGTTCATGTAAGAATGCAATGCATGATGATTCAAAAAGTTGGATCACGGTCTATAAATGCTTTACCAATGCCCTTAACTTACTGTTTTCATCCAGGCCCTGTTTTGGGCTGTTACAAAAACGAGCCTGAGATAGCCCCGCGAGGCGCGAAGAGACCACCCACAAGCTCGGGCATGAGGAGCACGCGAGCAGGCTGTCGCTTGCGCACACAGCCACAAGGCTGCCAGATTTTCCCGCAAGCAGCCACACCTGGCCGCGCGCTAGGCCTGCACGGCGCGAGTAGGCAACAATGGCGGAACGCGCGCAGCAGCGCCTAGGAGCGTCCGGCTTGCTGTGCGTGCGGGTTTCGGTGGTGAGGGGCAGCGACTTGCCACCCCATGCACGCAATCCCGAGCGCGAACCCGTTCCGATTCTCATTTTGTAATTTTAATAAATTTAATCAATCTAATTTTGAATTAAAACAGTTTAAAACAAATCCAATTAAAAAAGCTTAAAACCAGATTTTTACGAAAATAGTTTTTCACGAATTTTCAAGAAACAGTTTTGATCCGACAAATTCGTTTTTAAACTAAAAACCAAGAAAACATAACTAATACCTAAATTCAAGAATTTTCAGTCAAAATTCGTAAAGCAGTAAAGATACAATACGAACGTTGCAACCTGGCTCTGATACCACTTGTTGGAAAACAGCAGAGTTAATGCAGCGGAAGTTTAAAATTTTCCACAAAGTAGATCTAAAAGACTTGCAATGTTCGTATCGTAACGTTGGGATTTCAAGAAAATTACAACAATTGAAGTTTTCTTGAGACATTTTGAGTCGCCCTCAAACGTTCTTCATGCAGCATGAATCCCCATTTCTTGATCGATTCTTTCTTCGAGATTCCAAAGTAGAAATCCTCTAGAGTATTAATCCACACCAACCTAGACTCAAATCACGTTAGTGAGTATGCTAGTACTATAACATGCATATTAAAGAAATAGAAACGAGAAAAAGAGAGCAAGAGAATTATCCCAAAATTCCTTGTAGGTTGGGCGTGAATCCTACATTACGCGTAAAGCCTAAAACTCCAGCCCCTTGTCCCTTTTATAGGATAGGGTTCGCGTGACACCCCGTCTTCTCGGCAATCCAGGTACGACGTTTCGGAAGATTTTAATTCAGTAATTATGTGATTTGCATGCCTTACGTGTCAATTTGAAATTTTATTTAATTATATGCACATTAGAATTTAATTAATTGTACTTGGACTCAATCGTATAATATTTGCAAAGTAAGGACCTAATTATAATTAGGGTGTTTGAGCCTTTGTGGCTACCTTGAGCTCGGGAATTCGAGTTCAAATTCCAACTTCACTTTTGGATTCTTTTCATCGATTCGGGTCCAATGGATTTAGCCTTGCCTTTTTCTAAAGTCGTTTGACCTCCCTACTAATTTAATTTCTAATCGTTTCAACCGAACCCATCTTAAACCGAACCGAACCGGTTTTTCTTGGCTATTTGAACCAAACCACACTCCTCTCTCCCTCATTTCTTGCACATCGATCCAAGGAAAAGAAGGAAGAGAAAAGAAGGGTTTTTCCCATCCTACAACTTGAGCTCAAGATTTCATCTCCATTTCTCATCCAATAACAATCCAAGGTAAGAGGTGAATTCCTCTCTTCGTGTGCTTCGTTTCTACCCAAATAAATCTTGTTTCCTTGCTTGATTCTTTGAGCTTAGAGATGATGATGAATAGTGTGAAAATATGAAATTTGCCCTTAATGTCTTCAAAGATGAATTATATGTTCCTAGATTGTAGTATGTTGTTCGTGTGAGTTCCCTCTTCATTTCCTTGTTGAGATTTTATTCGTTGCTTGCATATTTCTTGAATCACCATTGTTGTACCTTGCTTGAAGCATCAATAGCAACTTGTTTTCTACCTTGTTTCATGCCTTAAGATTAAGATATGTGATAGAGCATGCATACATGAACTTATGTATTAAATTTGAGGTGAATTGATTGAGTTTGGAGGTGGTTTTGGTGTTTTTTGGTTCCTTCCACGATTGGCCCCTATTTCTGCTTCTTTAACACGCCCAGAGTGACTCCCCAGGTGGCTAGTTTTTGTGCTGAAAAGTACCCGGGCGGGTACTTTAGTGCAGAAGGGTTTCTGTACTGTTTTCCCCCGCCGGGTAAATTTTACCTTGTATTTTCCCCGATCGGGTACCCCCTCATACGACCTCCGATTGAGCTGATTTTCAGACACGATCAACCTTTTTCAGTTTAGAACAATCTCCTATTGGAATAACCCCAAAATTCGTTCTAGATTGTGAGTTATAATAGTTTTAATTTGGTGTCACCACTTCGCCGAAATTCTGCATTCGTTTAACTTCAAACCTCCGCCATTTTCGGATCCCTTTGAACCACGATTCGTGCCATATATCATCTGAAAGATTTATGTGTCTAGTTTCATTTCCATCAAACAAAACTCAATTCCCATTCCTGAAACTCAATATACTCCTATTTTCGTACAGCTTGTCCGTTTAGGTAAAACTGTCAGCTTTGGCCCAATTTCACTCGGAACCACTTTTTGTGTTCTTATTCCATTTTTCTCGTATCTTCCCACCTCCGAACTTATTCCTAACTTGTTTTACCATGATTATATATATGCATTTGTTCTTATATGCCTTTCGTTTACCTTTGGTTGCATTAATTGTCCACATGAACATGCCTTGATTTGTTTTAAGCATATGTTAAGTTATGAAATGCATTTCTTTGCACGAAATGAGTTTGAATATGAACTTTGCCTAAGTATTTACAAATCTTACGTGACTAAGCATATATATGTCGTGCGTCTATATGGTTCATCCTCGAGTCTA
The DNA here is from genome assembly GCA_037501455.1 of Lantana camara. Lineage (NCBI taxonomy): Eukaryota > Viridiplantae > Streptophyta > Magnoliopsida > Lamiales > Verbenaceae > Lantana > Lantana camara. The sequence goes on along the minus strand of CM074857.1, from coordinate 58,738,854 downwards.
AGTCTTGCATTTTGTCTTCAGTTTGTCCAGGTGCACCCGCGGTGGTGTTTCGTGATCTGAGTTGATTCCTGGGTAAATCATTTGTCTCGTTCTTGGCCACGTCGGTGTAAGGCTATGATGCACGGACACAGACACGGTGACACAGACACGATATAATATGGACATGGCGACATAGATTTTTTTAAAATTTTAGGACACGACACGGCTCCGACAAGGCTATATATATATATATATATATATATATATATATATGTATCACTAACCCAAATATCCTTTATTTTGTAAGAATAAAATATTTTTTTAGTTATTTAAATTATTTTTAATATCGAGTGACTAATATTTAAAAGTAACTACAAGGGAATATATATACTTGGCTCATTGGCTGTAATGTCTAGAAGAATACTGCATAATACGGAAAAAGAAAATTAATAAAATAAAATCACATTTAGAGTTTTGTGGGCCTAAAGCCCAAAAGGTTGACGTATTAAGTTAAGGGTTGAAAAAATTCGTTTGGTAAACCCTAACTACATTCATTCACTCCGCCGCTTAGTCGTCATATCTTCTCCCCAACCCACAATTTTTCACCTAAGTTTCTCCCCACCATTCTGTGCTAGCTCACATGAATTGGAAAACATTCAAGCTCATAGCTCAGATGAAGGGTCCTTCTCCTCTCAAAAACTCCACCGCCACTGTTATCCCTGTCATTTCAGCCGCAGAGTCGGTGTTCTCAACCTGCGATTCCGTAGAAGATGTTGCAATAATGATGCTCCTCTGTCCAATTTCCAAAACACTCACTACCACCACGGAGATGTCGCTATGGAGCCGCCTCCTTCCGGAAATCAAAATCCTTTGGAATCCGTGTCCAAGCCTTGTCAGACACTCCACTGCAGAGTGTCCGACACCGTCTCCCTATTTTTTTTTTAATTCAGACATGGATCAAGCATGTCGGACACATATCGGAGGCGTGTTGGAGTCGTGTCCGTTTCCGACACGTGTCAGACATTGCATGGGGTTAAATTTTGAAGTGTCCGTGCATTAGAGGTGTAAGGTGAGGTTAGGTTATAGTTAAACCCTAATGAATCGTGCTCGTTTTCTACGCATGTGAACTATAACCTTACCTAGATGTAAATATGCGCGAGATATGTAATTTTATGAATTTGTCAGAAGTTTGTAAGTATGATTCGCTATATATGAGCCTATGTATGCTTGTTTGGATTCGATTTGATTTGTAATGTTTTGTAACATTAAGCCATGCTTCAAACCGTGTGTCTCTTATGAGCCGGGAGACACGAGCTAAGGATGATGTTAATGATTTGACATGGAGAGGTATGTAAAGCGTGGTTGTTGCAAGGTAAGGTATATAATGTTAATGTTTATGTAATGATAACGTATGTAATGATTTGTAGCGGGTTAAGTAATGTTTTGTAATGAATGTAAAATAATGGTAATGATGGGCCCTGGAGTTGTGGGTAAGGGAGACTCGAGACAACCATGGGGTCGCCGGTTATGACCCATGTACACATCTTGACAGTTAGTTTGGATTACTCCTGAACTCGCGAAGAGGTTTGGTGGGGGATGGATATCCTAAGTGTTGAGAAGCTTGCACTCCCCTCGACTGTAATGGATGGTTAGGGCGTACACACCCTTCCATCGTCGAAGAAGAAGGTTAATGTATAAGTATGTTTTCGTTTGATTTCATTTGTTTGCATGATTAGTCGGAGGAGCCCAGGATGGGACTAGGTACTCGTACCCGCCAAGTTTTGTATGTATGCATGTTATATTAAAGTTCGTGAAAGGGGGATAAACTCTTTAATAAGATAAAATATGGTATTTTGAAACGTTAAGATTCAATATGAAATGATTTGTTACGTTTTGTACTTATGTTAAGATTGTAAGTTAACTTAAGTTTGTTTTGTTTTAGTTTTGATTTGTTACCACCCCTATATGTATGTATCAAGGGAAAATGCTTTGGCATGCAAAAACTATCCCCGAGTTCACGAATAATGTTATTTAAATGTGTTATGCTCCTTTATATATATATACAACATGCGTGAGTTGCCCCTCACTCAGTCGAATTAAGACTGACCCCTCCCTCTTTATGTTTTAGTTTACAGGTTTGCTTTGGAGGTTCGTGCTAGGCGGATTCTGTTAGTTTGTAGAGTCCATTTTGAGTCGGGTCCTCTGTTAGTTTGCATTTTCGCATTTTGTATTTGAACTTTTGTGTAAGTATGTATAAGTTTATATGCTTCGATATGTATGAAAATTATGTAATGGATATTATATTCGGGATAGGTTTCTAGGAAATAGATTGACCTCGTTGTGCTTATGTTTTGAATGGATGGAACTTGGGACAGGTTAGGACAGGTGCTCAGTGATAGTTGAACCCGTTAGTTGATTTTGATTGAATTTTATATGTCACTTTCTAGCTTCCGCATTCATGCATGTTTGAGTTGTTGTTCTTGGGGTCTACGTTCTGCCTAGCCAGGGAGTGTGTTTGTTGTCCATCTCGTATGTGAATTGGGCTTAGGTACGGGGGATGTGGTGACCCTGCGTTCGGGGTGCTACAGTTTGAAAACCCTAGCTTGTAGGAATTAGGTCTCCTACTTTGACTTTTTCTTCTATTCTTTCTTTCTCTCCAAGTAAATAATGTCTTATCTAAAATAAGATATTTATTTTCTGGAGAAAGAGCTTCCTAACTAATTTAGAAATATTTAATTATTCTAGTAATAATTAAATATCTTATCCTAATAACATTTATTCTAATCATATTAGAATTAATACTTTATTAGAATAATAAAATAGAAAATATTTATTTATTTCTTTATTATAATCAAATTAGAACAAGTAAATAATTAAATACTTAGAATTAATTCTCCAATCAATTCTTTCAAGGGCTTTAGAATTAATTCACTAATTGATTCTAACGGGCTAAAATTAATTCTCCAATTAATTTTATTTGGCTATATAATTAATTCTCCAATTAATTATATTTTGGGTTTATAACTAATTCACCAATTAATTATATCTTGGCTTTATAATTAATTCTCCAATTAATTATATTTGGACTTAATAATCTAATTCTGTAATTGGAGTCACGCGTCCAAAGGCGCTCTGCACTCCCACATGTGTACCATACAGGTGTGGTCTCGTTTCGATCAATTATTTGATCTTTCCAACAATATCCTTTGAACCCGGTATTTGTGTGGGACCCTCTAGGTTCAATTTCAGTTAGCAGTGAGCCTAATTAATTAATACACTTTATTAATTAATTACCTCACAGATCACACGACTATAGTCTAGCAACAGGTGTGTGACCCCTACCCGAAATGTGAATGTATATTAGAAAGAACCTTTCAGTCAATGACATCATGTGGGATACGATCCTCCTACCATCCTATCTCTCGATTAAGATCTAGGGCTTGGGAATATAGAGAGCCCTACTAACCTTAATTTTAAAACAAAGTTCCCTTCTTATTCCATTTGATCTCAATCCAAGAAAACTCCATTTTCTTGATGTCTTAATCTAACCACCTTGCGCAAGGATTTTAGAATGGAACATGAATGACTTGTGTAATAAGAGATCATCTTGCCTACAGCAAGTGTAGGTCTTTTATTGATTCCAACAATTCTCATATGTCACTTGTGTAATCCCAAAATAGGTCGTGGTTCAGATGTCTATATGGCGACACCCTTTTGAGCCTATATCAAAGATTACAGAGTTAGCTCATATGAGACAATGTGGAATCTCAAGTCTAAGGATTAATTCCTCACGTCATTGACATGTGAGATATTTCCTAATCTGAAAGTTCTAGTAACGTCTTTTCCCATTTAGGAATCTTCTCACGCGGGGCACTCTCAGTGAACTTGTTCTTACAACAATCACCATTGTGTACTGCGTACGCATCAACTTATGCACTTTACACCCCATGAAACAGGATGATCCTTCTTAAGGACACAACTACACAAGCAAGTCTCAACAGAGCCAAAGTCGATACTCCCATTGTCTGTCGGCCTCATTGACTTGGAGAAGTTTCTAATCCTCGCCTATGGAGTTAAGAACTTATTTCATGTGTTATTCCCATAATGACAAAGTTCTTAACTGCCTCATCGGATTAGGGGAGTTCTAGACATGCACACATAATGGAAACACACAAAACATGTATTGGCACAAAAGAAGTGTTCGCTTGTGATTACAATCATTCGTATATTATTCAAATATTGTCTATGATATAGGGAAAGTCCGAAAGCGTATAAGCTTTCTAGGGCACTATTCCCAACAAATCTGGCAGGACCTTTGGAGGAATATCACGTAACAAATTGGGAGCAACAGTTTTGAAGCTTTGGAGACGCACGTCGAGGAGCAGATTTCCACCTCACGAGTTATTCATACTTAGTTTACTTCTTTCGTTTTTTAGTTGATTTATGTTAAAGAATTCCTCTATTGTTTTTGATGGATTTTTGCTACATGAGTAGCTAAACTTGTAATTATCTAGCTAGGGATTAAGATTCGATTGGGATATTGTGAGACCTAAACGTTTTTATTAATTCATGTTTATTCGGGCATTTACCTTATCTCCGATGTTTATGTTTATTGTGATTAAGCAATTTTGGGATAGTGCACGATCTCTAGGTTATTTTAATTGCATATTGCCATTCATGATGCTTGAATTGTATATAAAGCTTGATTGATAAATTGTGAAAATTAGTGACAGGGTTTTAGCGATAGAATTCCTCGTTCACTAAGGGATTTGATAATCTAATTTAAATCTTGCATGTGTCACAACTTGGTCAATTAGGCTTGGTGTTTTTATGGTTCTTAATGCTGCGAATTCATTAAATCCTGTCGAGTGTCTCTAGGGGTTGTGAATTTGTTAGGGAAGATAACTGTCGAGTGTCTCTAGGTTATCCGATTAATTAAGTAAAAACGAGGTTGAGTCAAGTGTCTCTATCAACTATAGCCAATCTGTCTGAATAACTTGAATTTATCCTTAAGTCAATCCCTGGCTAGATAGTTTTCTCTTTGATTGATTTAATCCTACATGATCCTACTTGATAATTTTAATTAGTTCTTAATTCTTGCTATTTTATTTTAATTGCATACTTGGGTTAGAATAACTCAAAACCCCCTTTTAATTATTACTTTTCGTGAACAACTTGGAATTGATAGAAATAAGTCAACCAGTCTCTGAGGATGGACCCTGTTTGCACTATACTCTGTGTTTAGTTGTTGAATAGGAATTTTATTTATTTTTGACAGATTCGACACCTGTCAATAACCCTACGTGAATTTTGAAGCCCGCATGCGACTTACGTATATATATGTATATAGATATGTGTTGGATATGTATTTTGTGGGAATTAGCCCGTTTGTTATGAAACGTTTGAAAAACGCTTTTATGTATACGTAAGTTATATTTTCGTTTATTTGTTTTGAAAAAAGGTTGGTGTGTGTGTTTTGAAACTAGCAAGTTATGATTTTGAAAGATAAGTCTGAAATTATGAATTATGAATTTCGAACTATGAATTATGGCTGGGCCCCGGAGATTTATGCAAAGGAGCCCTGGGACGGTGTTGGGTCATTGGGTCACTCCCGAGTATGGTCTCCACACTTAGGATCACGGAACCCACTAGGAGGTTAGTGGGGGATGTAATCCTTGGAGTGAGTGTCATGAAACTCACGACCCTGACATATTGGAACGATGGTTAAGGTAAGATCAACCCTTCCATCACCCGGAGAAGAGGTATGTGTGTTTGAATTATGTTTTCGTTTGAATTTTGATTCTAATTTTGATTATGAATCGATTTAGGTGGTCCGAAACTCGTACTTGCCGAGTTATGTGATTTTGATTGTGAAAATGGTTCGTGAAACGGGAGTGGATTCCTAATTTATAGAATTTGGCGATTTTGGCCTTCGGCCTTAACTCTTTTCTATATAACTAATATCACGGGCCAAAATGTTTTAGATTGCAAACACCACGCCTTGATTCATGAGCTTTTATGACTTTGAATATGCTCTGCTTTATGTATATATACGTGTGAGTGTGTTAGCCCCCTCACCGGTCTTTAGGACTGACCCCTCCTCGTTGTTTCCTTTTTCCCCCTTCGTGTTTCTTTGAGTTTGCAGGTGCAGGGTTTGGTTCGAGCTAGGCTGCAGTTTTCGTTTGGGTCGTTTGAGTCCTTTAGCATTCTGCATGTTTATCTTTCTGCTTTGGTATTATGTATAAGTATGAATATGTATAAGAACTTTGAATTCATGAATTTGTATGATTTATTTGTCCCGAGGTGGGCATGATTGTATCATATGTAAATTATTTGGATTAATTTGATATTACTAGTGTGTTTATGTTCTTGTTGCTTCCGCATGTATTTTGATTTTGTTGCGCACTCTGAATTAAGGTTTAGACCACCTAGCTTAGGTGTGATTTTATTTGTCACCCGTTCGGCGTAGCTTGATGTGTGTGTGGAGTCTCTATTTCGTTACACGTGTCGGATTACGGTGTGGGGGATGTAGTGCTCTGCGCTCCGGGGTGCTACAGATACTCGGTTCATCAGTCTTGATAACGACTTGTGAAAATCAAGTGAAGAAGTCCCAAATAGACTTGTTCGCTCCTTGTTTTATGGTGTAGAGATAAGTCGAGGGGAGTTTATCCCCTTTTATTGAAGAAAAGTGAACGATAAAATGTTCGACCAAAATCTTGTAAGACGGAATGGATCGGGGAGGAAGTGTAGCACCCGAGCGCAAGGTACCACATCCCCCGCACCGAGACCCGACCCGCATATGAAACAGATAATCCATACACGAGCTAAATCACGGCGAACGGGGACACAACACACACACTAAGCTAGGCGGGCTAACGCTTAAACCAACAATCCAAAACTAAACGAAATAGAGTATGCAATAGCGGAAGCAATACACGATCAAGATATATATACAATGAGCATTCAAGCTCCAAAAATAGAATATTTACAACACTAACGTGCCGTCATGGCTCAAACATGTACGCTCAATTCATAGTTAATACATAGGAGTCATAAATAATAGTATGAGTGCGTGTAAGACCCAAAATATAGAGCTAGAAACAAATGCGAGACACACTGACTCGAATTCCCGCCTAGCTCCACTTACACCTGCACAAACAACTGAAACAATCCGGGTTCAGTCTATAGGAGACTGGTGGGTATAAAAAAACAGGGCATAAAATATAGATAATGCAAAACTTAAACACATTCATGCATGTTATAATCCCGCAAGAAGTTTTAGAACGGTTTTCCCAAGTGGGTAAAACAAGAAGTCATCCATCGGGATTATAACTCTCATTTCATATCCAATCAATAGGTTATACGTGAGCCCGGCGAGAAGGCTAAGTCTCCAACCTCCACCTCGTGTAATCCTTTAAAGTATTAATTTGGTGCTCATGCATACAATCTTTCGTGCTCAATCAATTGATCAATCATAATCTTTCGATCATTCATAATCATACATATAATCCCCTTCTTCCTCCGGGTGGTGGACGGGTTTGCAAAGACCGGCCACCTCAATCATTGGCCAGAGGGTTTTCATGAGTTCCCCAAAGGCACTCAGCTTTCTTTCCTCACTAATCTCCTAGTGAGTTCCGGACTCTGTAGTTTGGTGAAACTAGTGTACGGGTTCACCGTCAGCCCGTGCTTCCCCGGTTAGCCACGTACACTAAGTCTCGGGGCCCAATCGGTGCAATCAATAAATACTCGCCAAAACATTTAGGTAGGGTGTTTAAAATAAAGAAAAGGTTTAACATTAAAATCATAGACTCTTTGAAAGACTCAATATAGGTATATAATAATTTGGCTTAAAACCTTTCACATTGGGAATATATATAGGGTTGTTTATCTAAATAGAAGAGAAACCCACCTTAAAAGCTAAAAGAAGTAGCAAGAAGAGCCTCACTGCTCACCCTCGTCTCCAACTAAACCCGGATCTGTGTAAAGAAAGTGAAGTGTAACTCAAATGACCATATAAGACGTTCGGCAATGAAATGAATATGATATGAATGTACAAGAAATGATATTAAATCATGAAGATGTTCATGTGCACTATTAATGCATTTAATGCATATAAACAATTAATTCATTCAATATTAGAAACGTTCATAATCATTCGAGTCATGAATTTCACATTTCATATCAAATAAATTTAAGAATTTCATATAACACTTATAACTCAAATATGTCAAGTTTACAATTAGAAATTAGATAAATAAAAACATTCAAGTCATGATCGGAAATTAGATAAGAACATGTAATAGGTAACAATTAATTCGAAAATCATAGAATAAATACAATATATTAAATAATACTAAATAAATAATACTTACTTTATATAATATTCAAATATACATATAAATATATATTTATACGTACACATACATACATTAAATAATATATATACTATATATGTATACACAAACACATGCATGCATTTAATTTATAAACACTACACTAACTATACATACATTTAATATATATATTACACGTATAACTCACCTCCAGCATGCATGTAATTATGCATATATATATATATATATATATATATATATATATATATATTATACATACACACACCTAAATAACCATGCACAAAACAAAGAAAAACAAACAATTAACACGTCAAACTGCTACGCCAAAAATAATTCAGAATTATACAATTCGAAAGTAGGACACGGCCGTGTTGTCTTTCAGTTCAAAATGGACACGGTCGTGTCCGATTTTAAAATTTAGAAGGCAGCCAAATCGAGCCATCAACACTGCCTCGTCCATTTTTCATTAAATGAACCAAGGAAAGAACAGAGCAAGGCAAGGGAAGTAGCAGCAATACATAGCAGCAACAACAAGGCAAAGCACAGTAGCAAAACGCAGCAAATATCAAGCACAACCATCACGCAACAACCGGCAAGGCAACAAGTTCAATATCCAAACACACAAAAGCTTCAAAAACTCAAGGTTTCACCAATGGTGGAACACTCCACACCTCATATAAATCAGATTCAGGTCTAGGACAAGCTCAAGGGTGCATCAAGGATCACATAACACTTCACGGATCAAGAATTGGGACAAAAACGAACAAGATATCCACATATTCCTTCAAACCCGTAACTATTCATGCCCAAGCCCAAAACTCACTCAAATCATGCTCAAAATCAAAGATTAAAGGCTTAAAAGTTGTATCAAGATATGGACAACAATAATATATGCTTACCTCTTCGATTGGATGAAGTTTGGACAAGTTATGGGCTCGATTTCTTCAAGGATTGCAAGGTGACCGGAAATCTAGAAAGCAGGGGTTTGTGGCTGAATATACTCTCAATTCTTGGCTGTGGTTCGAATGAGAGGGGATGAGGCTGATAGAGGGTTGAGTTAGCTTTCGAAAGACTCCAACCATGGTTAATTTGGTTAAGTATGGTGAGAGATATGGCTATTTTGGTGAGATGTGGCAGTTTTGGCGCCGTTTCGTTTTTCGGTTGGATTTCGAAGGTTCGAATGATTTTGGATAAATATATGGCTAAGTTTATTAAACCTGAATCTTCGATACGAGTTCAACGAAGTTGACGGAACTCGAATCCAGGTTCCCGAGCTCAAGATATCACATACGGAACCAAGGGTGCGCTAATTGTTCGTTAGCCCCCGATTTTGTTCCACAATTCAAAATAAATTCGTTACCATGTCAAACAAGATCGAAAACATGAAACAAGCATACGAACATGTTCATAACACATAAAATTACAACATACTAAATTTTCACGAAATTTCGAATTCAATTCGAATAGGAACGACACTCAAACATGTCACACATACGCATATAGTTCAAGGATTCAATTAAATTCAAATAATTCAAATATTTATAAAATAAACTAAAATTAAAATAAATAAATAAAAACTTAACATTATAAAATAATAAAATAACATAACCATTAATCTTATAAAAACGAAACAACTAATTCCATTTCAATTAAATTAATAGTTACAAATTAGATTAAATTTAATATTAGGAAAATTAAAGATATACTTATTTAATATTCTAACATTTAATTACAAAATTAAATATAAGAAATACTTATTAACAATTAATTAACGCAAATTGATAAACACGTACGTCATACCTATACGACCGAAATATCGGGGCATCACAACCTCTCCCCCTTAAAAGAATCCGTCCTCGGATTCATTGATCGCCCGGAAACAACTCAGGATGAAATCTCTTCATCTTATCCTCTGTCTCCCACGTAGCCTCTTCCGATTTATCACTTCTCCATAACACCTTAACTAGTGGGATTTGCCGGTTTCTTAATTCTTGCAATTTCCGATCCAGAATCTTAACCGGTTTCTGAATAAAGGTGAGATTAGGCTCAAGTTCAACTTCTTCCACGGGTAGGATCTCGGACTCATCCTGATAATACTTCCGAAATTGGGAAACATGAAATACGTTGTGAATCCCGGTCAATCTTGGAGGTAGATCCAAACGGTAGGTCGTATCTCCAATTTTCTCAAGAATCTCAAACGGCCCTAAGTACCGAGGATTTAACTTTCCTCCTTTCCCAATCCTTGCGAACCCTTTTCTTGGGGAGGCTTTTAAGAACACCTTATCACCCACTTCAAACTCAAGATTCTTCCTTCGTCGATCCGCATAACTCTTTTGTCTATCTTGAGCTACTTTCATTCTTTGCTGAATCAATTGGACCTTATCAATCACCGCTTGCACGGTCTTAGAAGGCTTTTCCTTCTTTTCCCCTCGCTTCACTCCTTCTTGCTTCGACCAATTCCATTCTTCTAGGTCGAAAAATAATGGGGATCTACACTTCCGTCCATAGAGAGCTTCATAGGGCGCCATTCCTATCGAGGCTTGATAACTGTTATTATAAGCAAATTCAATCAGCGGTAATTGCTCACTCCATGAGCTCGGAAAATCCAATGCACAAGCTCTCAACTTATCTTCCAAATATTTAATTAACCTTCCTGACTGTCCGTCGGTTTGAGGATGGAAAGTTGTGCTGAATTGAAGCCTTGTTCCCAAATTCCTTTGCACTTCTTGCCAAAATCTAGAAGTAAACCTCGGATCCCAATCTGATACAATACTAACCGGCACACCATGAAGTCGGACAATTTCATCAACATACTTCTAGCTAACTTAGTCACCTTATCCGACATCCGAATAGCCAGAAAATGTGCAGATTTCGTCAGTCGATCCACGATCACCCAAATTCCATCTAACCCACCTTTCACTCTTGGGAAACCCGAAACGAAATCCATTGTCACTTGTTGCCATTTCCATTCCGGGATAGGTAATGGTTGAAGTAGCCCTGATGGCTTCTGATGTTCTTCCTTCACTACTTGGCATGTCAGACAATGTTTCACGAAGTTTACTACATCCCTCTTAAGTCCGTTCCACCAATAGAACTGCTTTAAATCCTTGTACATTTTGTTCCCTCCGGGATGTATCGAATATCCTGACCAGGGAGCTTCATCAAGAATAATCCGTTTCAATTCTTCTGGTACAACAACTCGATTTTTAAACCTTAGAAGTCCCGTGTCATCAAATCCAAACGGACACTCTGGATCAATCCCTGCTTTCTGTGCTAATTTCTGAACCTCGGGATCCACTCTCTGAGCATCAAACAATCTCTGCTGAAGATCCGGCTGAACAATAATATTCTGAATACTCGCTCTTAACTGAAAAGATTCAGTCTCATTACCAACTTCCACCTTCACATAGGATACGCTAGCCTTCCTACTAAGCGCGTCCGCGACCACATTGGCTTTTCCAGGATGGTATCGGATCGTACACTCATAATCTGCTAATATCTCCATCCATCGCCTTTGTCTCTTGTTCAATTCCTTCTGAGAAAACAAGTACTGGAGACTCTTGTGATCGGAAAAGATCTCGAACGAAATTCCATAAAGGTAGTGTCTCCACTTTCCCAAAGCAAAGATCACTGCTGCAAGTTCGAGATCATGAGTGGGATAGTTTTGTTCATGATCCTTCAATTTCCTAGAGGCATAGGCGATCACTTTACCCTTCTGCATTAAAACACATCCCAATCCTTCCTTCGAGGCTTCCGTATAAACCGTATATCCTTCAGTGCCTTCAGGAAGTGTTAATACCGGTGCAGTGGTTAACTTTTCCTTTAAAAGCTGAAAACTTGCCTCACATGCCTCATCCCACTCAAATTTTACCTCCTTCTTGGTCAATCGAGTTAAAGGGCCGGCAATCTTAGAGAAATCCTGTACAAACCTTCGATAATAACCTGCCAACCCCAAGAAACTTCTAACCTCGGAGGCATTCTTCGGACTCTGCCACTGAATAACTGTCTCGATCTTTGAAGGGTTAACTTCCAAACCTTTACTTGAAACAATGTGGCCTAGAAAAGCAACTCGGTCGATCCAAAACTCACATTTAGTAAATTTCGCAAACAACCGGTGCTCTCTCAACGTATCCAACACCAATCTGAGATGCCGAGCATGATCTTCCACTATCCGTGAATATACAAGAATGTCATCAATAAAAATCACCACAAACTTGTCGAGATAGGGACGAAAAATTCTATGCATCATATCCATGAATGCTTCAGGGGCTTTAGTCAAACCAAAAGGCATCACCACGAACTCGTAATGCCCATACCGGGTATTAAATCCTGTCTTTGGAATATCTTCTTCACGGATTTTCAACTGATAGTACCCCTGTCTTAAATCCAATTTTGAATAAACCCCTGAACCTTGTAACATCTCGAATAAATCCTCAATGTGGGGCAATGGATACTTATTCTTTATGGTCATCCGATTTAGTTTTCGGTAATCTATACACATCCTCAATGTTCCATCTTTCTTTTTGACAAAAAGAACCGAAGCACCCACGGTGATGAACTCGGACGAATATATCCAATTTTAAGTAATTCCTCAAGTTGGACCTTTAGTTCTTTCAACTCTGTCGGAGCCATTTTGTAAGGAGTCTTGGAATACGGTTCTGATCCCGGATATAAGTCAATAACAAACTCAATCTCCCGATCCGGCAGTAGAGAACCCAAATTTTCTAGAAATACATCGGGATATTCCTTAACTATAGCAGTCTCCTCAAAACTTGATTGATCGTTAGGTTTATTAAGGAGATAGGCGATAAATCCCGTGGCTCCATCCCTTACTAACTTGTGAGCTTCCGTAAAAGATAACAATGGTACCGCCTTCGATCCAATTCCCACAATCAACTTCTCACCCAATTTAATCTTCTTAGCAAAACAGTCAACTTCGGCCCGATGCCGAAATAACCAATCCATACCAAATATCACCCCATATTTCTTCATAGGCATCACGATGAAATCTGCCGGATAATCTTTCCCTTCTATCAAAACCGAACAACCCCTGACAACCCGATCCGTCTGCAAACTTCCTCCAAGAGGAGAACTCACCAAATAGCAAGAATTCAAGCAAATAACAGGCAAGCACAAAGGAGCAACTAGATCACAAGAAAGAAAGGAATGCGTAGCACCTAGATCGAAAAGTGCATGTATGTTCATGTTATGTATGCAAACGGTACCTTCCACCACGGTGTTGGGGTCGGCTTCTACATTTTGTTCCTCACCCTCAAGGGCAAAAGCGCGTGCCGGAATCATAGGCCTGCGAGCTCCCGGTTGGAAGACTGGATTCTTATTGGGGCAAGTGTCCGCCATATGAGTTCCCTTTCCGCAAATAAGACATAGTCCCGATCTTCTTCGACAATTATTATAAGCATGAGTCGGTCCACCACAATAAGTACATGGTGGTATGTCTTGTCGATCCCCCTTCTTAATCGGTGGCGTTGGTGGTTTGAAAACGGGTCCGGATGTACGAGGCTTCTTGTTTAGGCCTTTATTTGGTGGAACTGTTTGATTCATAGGTCTTTTTCCCGGATTATATCTAAATCCCGAACTCGATCCTTGGCCTGAGCGATAAGTATTTCTCCGGCTCACAACTCCATCCTCTACCCGCAATGCCTTGGTTGTAGCTTTCAACCACGTGCTCGTATTGCCGGCCTCGATAGCCCTTTGAATGTCCGGATTCAGGCTTTAGACAAAGTGCATAGCTTTATGTGCATCATCATTTGTAATATTCGGTGCATATCGAACCAACCGATCAAACTCCGTAATATACTCGGATATAGTCCTATTCCCTTGTTTTAATTCCGTGAATTCCTTCAATCTCCTAGTTCTTGAAGCAAGAGGGATGAATTTTCCTTTAAATTCCCGAACAAATACATCCCAATCAACCTCTACCCCGGCGTCTAACTGGATCTTGTTTGTTTCCCACCACGAATAAGCTTGTCCTTGTAACAAAGCAATAGTACATCTTGCTTTTTCCGGAGCCCCGCAAGGAATAAGTTCCCAAGTCCTCTCAATCTCTTTTAGCCATTGGTCGGCTTGCACGTCATTCCCCGAGTAAAATTTGGGAGGATTTTGATTTTTGAACTCCCGATAGACCGCAGTAATTCCTCCTTCCTGTGCAGGTGCCGGTGCCGGTGGGACATAATCACGAAGCCTTTGATCAATGATTATAGCACCCGAGCGCAAGGTACCACATCCCCCGCACCGAGACCCGACCCGAATATGAAATGGACGATCCATACTCGAGCTAAGTCAAGGCGAACGGGGACAAACACACAAGCTATGCTAGGCGGGCTAACCCTTAAAACCATAAAATCAGAGTAAACATTAAGTGCGGAAGCAATAACTGGCCATAATATAAACAATGAGCATTCAAGCTCCAAAAATAAATCATAACATTATCTAATGCCGTCAAGGCTCAAACAACAAGTACGCTCCATTAATATTCATATACAATGATCAAAAGTGCAATATGTAAGTGTAAGACCAACGTATAAGAGCTAAAAACGAATGCAAGCCCTATGACTCGAATTCCAGCCTAGCTCCCTCGACTCCCGCCTAGCTCCCTCGACACCTGCACAACACAACTGAAAACCAAACGGGTTCAGTCCAAAAGGGACTGGTGGGTATAAAAATAGGGCATAAATATAATATACGACAGTATTTAACAATCACATGCAAGCTATAATCCCAAGTGAGGTTTTTAAAGAATTTCCCAAGTGGGCGAAGTAGAGAAATCATCAAAAGGGATTATAACGATTCATTTACATTAGGTCATTATTGGCCCGGCGAGTGGGCTTGCATTATCTCCAACCAACACCTCGTGTAATTCATTTAAACATTCATTCATTCTTTCTTTTCATGCAAATTATTCTTTCGTGCACATTCAATAACATTCCACCTTCTTCCTCCGGGTTGGTGGCGGGTTTGCAAGGCCCATCTACCCATTCATTGACCAAAAGGGGAACATGACTCCGCAGATGGCACTCAGCGTCCATTCCTCGCTAACTCCTGATGAGGCCCGGTTACGCCGTTCATTGGTAGGACTAGTGTGAGGGATCACCGTCAGCCCTTGCCTCCTCGGGTCACCCCTCACACCAAGTCCCTGGGCCCCATTCTGTCCATTCATTCATTCATTCTCGCCAAAACATTAGGTAGGTTCATGAAAGAAAGGCTTTACTTTTAAAATCATTGACCCTTGAAAACGACTCTAAATACATATATATGTTTTTGGCCGAAAACTTTTCACGTTGAAGGTATATATAGGGTCATCTATCTACATAGAAGAGAAACCCACCTTAAACGGCAAAAAGGAGAACACAAGAGCATCTCGGACCGGCCTCGTCTCCAACGAAATCAAAATCTGTGCAATAAAGGTGAAGTGAGACTCAATATAACCAATTAAGACGCTCGGCTAATGCATATGGGTGCATATGATGCAAATTCAAAGTACAAGATCCAACATTTAGGCAAATAAGAGCATTGAAGAAAATTAAGTTCAACACACATTCAAACGTATTCAATCTTTCACAAAACTCTACTACATACATCATATTACATAATATAACATATTTCCAAAGTTTGAAAACAAGAAGAATCATATGATAGGGGAAATGGGTTACGGAAATCACAAACGACACAAAAACGCACATAAACGGCATTCAGCAAAAGCATGCCTAAATCTCATCCAAATGTTATGAAATTTAACCACAATACTCCCAACACATAGTAAAACAAGTTCATAGTTCATCACAAATGAAGATAAAGGCATTAAAGAGGTGAAACAATCAAAAACCGAAAAGGAAAAGACAAGAGCTGCGCAGGGGGAGGGACACGTCCGTGTCCCTCAACTTAAATAACCTGAGACACGGGGGTATCTCGGTACAGACATTCTAAAAAGACATGACACGGGGGTGTCTCACATTTCAAAGCAAATGAGACACGGGGGTGTCTCGGTACAGGCCCAAAAACGAATACAAAGTTTACCGGCAAAACAAACCCTATACAAAATCAGTCCAAAAGCATACCAAATCAACTCCAAATCTTATGAAACATATTTAGCATGTTAGGAGAATATTTCATTTAGATTGCAAAGGCCAAATCACACGTTAAGAGCACCGAAACCATGCAGCAAGTCTGGGGCGCCAAAACCGCACATATGAGCCCGATTTGGTTCAATCATGCCATGATCAAGTACTTAGGGGCTGAATTTGAAGCTGAAGCTTTAGGGAATGAATACTAACATGATAAGAAACTAATATACTCCATGTATATGCAAATTGACATAAATTGGAGCACATTAGGATGACCAACAAACCACCCAAAAAATGCAACAGCAGCAGTCCAGTTCTATCATGGATCATGCTTAAGAACAGGTCATGTATTTCGGTTTTGGGGCTTAAAATGGATCCAAAGGTTTGCAATATGAATTCTAACATATAAAACAATGAGTGTACATCATCTCCATGCAAATTCACACGAAATGAAGGCCATTTGATCAAGCAACAAAACATGATTCCACACAGCAGTCCAAAACAGGGGAGGCAGTTTGATCTCTAAGTTTGGAGCTCCATATCTCATAATTTCATCAAAGGGTCTAAAGATAAAATCATCCTAACATCATATACTATCAGTTAGGAAACAAATAGGCCAAGAAACAAGCTCATATAATCATTTATAAGCAAGTAAATCAGCTACGCTACTAGGTAGGTCATTAGAGCAAAAATCCCCAAAAAGTCCTATTCATGCTCTTAGCCCAAACCCTTATCAAATCTGATGCAAAGCAAGTATTAAATGGATGAAATCAAGTATAAAAGAGTAGACGATACATAAAGATACATACCTCCAAGATATGGAGAAGAAGGGAAGTGATTTGAGCCAAGGGTTTCTCTTTTCTTCTTCTTCCCTCCACTCTCTCTCTCTCTCTCGATCGATCTGCTGCAGAAAAATAAGGGGGGGGGGGGGGGGGGTTGGCTCGGTTTTGCTGATAAAAAGGAGGATAAAGGGGTTAACTCTAGTACACAAGTCATGGGTTAAAGCTTGGTTAGGTTTAGGTTGGATTAAAGGGTCCCACCATGAAGACTAGTCAACAAAAGGGTTATTCTTGCACGAGTTGTTCGTTACGGTTGGATTTCGGAGGTCTTAATGATCTCAAAAAGATATGAGTCTTGTTCCATTGTCTCCGAATCATCGATATGAAGGCAACGGAGGTGACGGAATTCGAATCCGAATTCCCGAGCTCAAGATATGTCGTCCGGACAGGGCGCTCTCAAAGCGTTTCAAGCCCTATAAGTTCCGTCTCCAAAACCGAAATCAAAACTAAATCAAACGAGCCTAAAAATACAACGTAAGCATGTAAACACGTTAATAACTCACATAATTCAAGTATACCAAGTTGGCACAAAAATCGGAATTGAAAACGGAGTTAAACAAATCAAAAACGGTTCGAAAAGGATTTAAACGTTTAAAACTTCAAACCTAAAAACTTAATATCATTATTCAAATTTTCCAAATAATTCATATTGTCGCATGCTTAATAATTAAATGCACACTTAGCACACCTGTGACGTAGTACCTAGAAGGTCGAAGACTCGGGGTGTTACAATGATGTTAATGACATAATTCACAAAAGCTTCGGCAGGTGGTGGTTGTTGTGGTGGTGGAGTAGGAGAGCGATCATGGCGACGGCGTCGCTCAGGAGATCGATCCCAGTGTCTTCTTGGAGGCATTCTGTAAATAAAACACTGAAATGCATGCTATGTTTAGTCCATGCATGAAAACACAAGATAATTCATTCAAAATGCAAGAATTAAGCACATAAGCACGTAAGAAATGCATATGCAACACATTGACAATTAGTTCCTAATGCTGAATGACTTAGACAGACTCAACACGACACGAGAGCCCGGGTTTTGCAACCCGAAGATCTGATACCACTTAAGGATGTAGCACCCGAGCGCAAGGTACCACATCCCCCGCACCGAGACCCGACCCGCCTATGAAACGGATAATCCATAGACGAGCTAAATCACGGCGAACGGGGACACAACACACACACTAAGCTAGGCGGGCTAACCCTTAAACCAACAATCCAAAACTAAACGAAATAGAGTATGCAATAGCGGAAGCAATACACGATCAAGATATATATACAATGAGCATTCAAGCTCCAAAAATAGAATATTTACAATACTAACGTGCCGACATGGCTCAAACACGTACGCTCAATTCATAGTTAATACATAGGAGTCATAAATAATAGTATGAGTGCGTGTAAGACCCAAAATACAGAGCTAGAAACAAATACGAGACACATTGACTCGAATTCCCGCCTAGCTCCACTTACACCTGCACAAACAACTGAAACAATCCGGGTTCAGTCTATAGGAGACTGGTGGGTATAAAAAAACAGGGCATAAAATATAGATAATGCGAAACTTAAACACATTCATGCATGTTATAATCCCGCAAGAAGTTTTAGAACGGTTTTCCCAAGTGGGTAAAACAAGAAGTCATCCATCGGGATTATAACTCTCATTTCATATCCAATCAATAGGTTATACGTGAGCCCGGCGAGAAGGCTAAGTCTCCAACCTCCACCTCGTGTAATCCTTTAAAGTATTAATTAGGTGCTCATGCATACAATCTTTCGTGCTCAATCAATTGATCAATCATAATCTTTCGATCATTCATAATCATACATATAATCCCCTTCTTCCTCCGGGTGGTGGACGGGTTTGCAAAGCCCGGCCACCTCAATCATTGGCCAGAGGGGTTTCATGAGTTCCCCAAAGGCACTCAGCTTCCTTTCCTCACTAATCTTCTAGCGAGTTCCGGACTCTGTAGTTTGGTGAAACTAGTGTACGGGTTCACCGTCAGCCCGTGCTTCCCCGGTTAGCCAGGTACACTAAGTCTCGGGGCCCAATCGGTGCAATCAATCAATACTCGCCAAAACATTTAGGTAGGGTGTTTAAAATAAAGAAAAGGCTTAACATTAAAATCATAGACTCTTTGAAAGACTCAATATAGGTATATAATAATTTGGCTTAAAACCTTTCACATTGGGAATATATATAGGGTTGTTTATCTAAATAGAAGAGAAACCCACCTTAAAAGCTAAAAGAAGTAGCAAGAAGAGCCTCACTGCTCGCCCTCGTCTCCAACTAAATGTTAGGAATAGTGCCCTAGAAAGCCGATTGTATATCCGCTTTGTGCTTTTCCTTATTGTAATCACAGACAATCTTTGAATAAAATAACGAATTTAGGCAACACTTCTTTATATGCTCTTGTTTGGTATGCGTTTACTTTAGCTGTGCATGTATGAGAACTCCCCTAATCCTGATGACTTTAGGACTCTACCATTTAGGTGAAATGGTTCATGAAACGAGCCCTATATCACATAAGTCATGATTAGTAAAATACTCCAAGCCGATGAGTCCTACAGACAGTGGGAGTGTCAACCTGACTCCTCTAAGGCTTGCTTGTGGGATCACGCCCTTAAGAAGGACCACCTTGTTTCATGGAGGTGCAAAGTGTATAGTTGATACGTGCGTGATACATGAGGGTGCTTACTTTAATAAGTAAGTTCACTGAGGTGCCCCGTGTGAGAACATTCCTAAATGGGAAAGGAAGTTTCTATTTCAGGAAATGGAAACTTCCAGATTAGGAAATATCTCACGAGTCATTGATGTGATTAATTGATCCTTAGACTTGAGGTTCCTTATCACTTTATGAGTTAACCCTGTAGTCTTAGGTATAAGCTTTAAAGGGTGTCGCCTTAGACAACTGATTCAAGGCTTATGCTGGGGCTGCACAAGTGACTCACGAAAGTGAATGAGAATCAAGAAAGGACCTACACTTGCATTTGCAAGGTGATCTCTTATTGTGTAAGTCATTCATATGCCATATGGAGTCCTTGGCCAAGGCAGTAGATCAAGACATCAAGAAAAGGGTTTCTTGGATTGAGATCAAATGGATATGAAATGCACTTAGCTTTAAGACCGGATTATTAGGGTTCTGATTATTCCCTTGCCCTAGATCTTGGTTGAGGGATAGTAAGTAGGAGGATTGTATCTCACATGAATCAATGACTTAAAGGTTCTGTCGAATCCGAACATTCCAATTCAGCTAGGGGTTAAACACCTGTTGCTAGACTTTGGTCGTTTAATCTGTGGACTGATTAATTAATTAGTGAATTAATTAATTGGGGTCACTGCTAATTGAATTGAGAACCTAGAGGGTCACACACAACAACTTGGTTACATGAGTTGAGGCTTGAAAATGATTAAACGAGTTAATCGAGCCTAGAGGGTTCCACACGTGTGAAGCCACACGTGTGGGTCACGTGAGTGACACGTGTCCTTGTGACACGTGTCACACACGTGAATATATATGTATATGTTAAATAATTAATGTGTTAATTATTTAATAGACTTTGGTTTAATTTTGAATTAAAAAGAAAGTCTAATTTTGGAGAAAATAATCTAGTTAATTAATTACGAATTAATTAATTAGATAAAAATAAGTTATTTATTTTATAATAAATAAAGTATAAAATTATCCAAAAATAGTTTGGATATTTTTAGCTCTCTTAAAAGTTGACTAGAATTAGAATTCAAAGTCAAAGTTGGAAAATACTTGATGATCAAGTAATAGGAGAGAGAGGGACCAAATCCTTTGTCCATTAGAACTAGGTTCGGCCGCCCCTCCCCTTTCCTATATATAGGGGAGCTCATGCTCCCCTTTAGAGCTAATAGACAATTCTTGGTTCATGTGTTGAACACCTTCCTTTCTCCAAGATTAAATTAAACCCTAGGTTAAGCCTAAACACTAACTAGAGAACTAGCATCCTTACTAGTTAGATTGTGATCAAGTTGGTGGACTTTCTCTAGAGACTTCAAGTTAGAATTTTGAAGATTCGAGCTTTACCAAGGAGAGGGGATCAAGCCGCGAGAAGAGCGTTCTTGGGTGGCTTGAAACGCTTCAAGAAAGAATAAAAGAAAAGTAAGTTTTCTATCTTTACGAATTTGGTTACACGATTGCGAGTCCTAGATCCTTTTGTTGGGAAAATTTTTTAAATTCCGCTGCTTTCTGATTCGTGTTTTCCAACAAGTGGTATCAGAGCCACCTCGTTAATCGTGTTTCTGATTCGTCTCAATTATACTGAATTTGGTAGAAATTCTTAGGCTTAGATGCGAATTAGGTATTCATGAGTTCTTTTAGAAAGCCTGAAATACGAAACTGTAATTTTTCTTGAATTTCTGAAACTGTTCTCTTAAATTGTGTTTTTGAAAAACCGTTTTGATAGAAATTAATTTAAATCGTGTTTTTGAATTTGGATTGTTTTGGTTTTTGAACTAAAAAAATACGAAACACGAAATCGTGTTACGAAAACGCGAGCCTGGACGTGCTAAGGCGTAGCACGCCAGGCCCGCGCGCCCACCCGCCCAGCAGTCCCGCAACCGCGCGGGACTGCCCGCCGCTGTCGCCCGCCAGCGCCTAGGCCCGCGCCTAGGCGCACCCGCCAGCAGCTCCCGCAACCGCGCGGGAGCCTTACCGCCGCCCGCCTGCCTGCCGCCTAGGCGCAGCGCGCGCCTTGCGCGCGACAAGGCGTGCGCGCTGCGCGCGCGTGCCGACAGCCCTGCTGCTGGCGTGCTCGACGCGGTGCGCGCGCCCTCGCGCGCGATGCGTGCTCCGGCCTGGGCTGGCGCGCGGGCAAAACCCGGGGCCTTCGTTTCGCGATCTTGATTTTCGTGTTTAGTCCAATCCAATCCCGATTTAATTTTCCTGAAAATTTTTTTTTTTTTAAATTTGAATTATTTTTGAAATAATTGTTTAAATTGGATTTTGAAAATATGAGCGATTTAAATTTTGGAAAAATTACAATATTTATTTTCTGAAAATATTGAAAGAATAAAATTATTAATTTTCAGAAATTAATTAGAATTTTATTAGTTTGTTGTTTTTCGGGTTTTATTGAAAAGGCTCTTGAACAAGAATTGCATCTAAGTCGTGTTTTAAGCTATTAGAGCTTAAAGCGAGAATTTTAATTTATTGGTTAAATTTAAATTCTCGCAAAAGCATGTTAGGTGATCATGGGTTTAGATCTATGTATGGTTTTAATTTATGCACATGGATGGTTTAAATTGGGGTTGGAGCCCTATAGTTACGTTTTTTCAATTGAGGTTGGAGCCTCACTTATGTGCGTACTGTTATGTGATTTATTATGTGGCTTTCCATATTACTGCTTTTGAGGCCGGGGTATGCCCCGTGTAATTGTCTAAGGCCAATATGAAGATTGAGCCTTATTACTTTATGTCTTTTTCTTTTTATTGTAATTTGAGAGTAGAGATAGGTGGTGAGGTTTTATTTTCATTTTGGAGACAATGCACCCATGGAGTAAAATGGACCACATTCAAGTAACAAGGAGGCCATAAGTGAAGACCCCTCAAAATGTTAGGGAGGGGAATCTCAATTGTTAAATGTAATAGAGATAGGGCTCGTATTTTGTTACCGCTTTCCCTTATGTGATTTGAACTGTTTATGTGGCATGTATGTTAGAACTTGTGATTGTGGAGTGGCTCCCACATATCACGCATAAGATAGGTAGAACCCATGATCATTACATGTTAGTATCATGCTAGGACATGTTATCTGTTTATGTGCTTGTTTGAAACGCATTTAAGTGTACTTGCATTAATCAAGACTAATAAAATTGGATAACATATATGTTGGTGAGGTCGAACCGGACAACTCTCCGGTTGATTCGAAAATTCCCATTAAATATTAAGCTAATTTCGAACAAATAGGTGTTTAATTCGAGATGCAAATTTTGAATTAAATTCCTAGCATTCCATCAATAGGTTTTAAGTTTAGTAAGTAAAGCTAGTTATTGTCCGCGTGTCGTGGGATAGCTAGTGGAGCTTATTAGTTCTTAGTTACCTAATTAATCATTTCAAATGATCAATATTTCGTGGTCAATTTTAGCAAGGGCGATGTCCGCGAGTCGTGGGTCGTTCGAACTAAGTTTTGGTCATGATCTTATGATTGATGGGTCTAGCTTAACGCCTAAGTAAATATGGATGTCGCACGAGTCGTGGGTCCATATTGAAAGATAGGTGATGCAAAAACAATTACTAAGAGTTCTAAAGGTGTTAGAATTGGTAATTTGTACCTACCTAGGGTTCTTACTAAGAATGTCCGCGAGTCGTGGGTTCGAGGTAAAATGCCTAGGATCTTAGTACCCATTGGGAAACGTGTTCCTCTTAGATCTTTGGGAATTATAGATCTTTGAAAAACAGTGGGAGCTACAATAGATTAAAGACCTTATCTTTTGTATATCGTTATAATTCAGCATGCTCACTAGTTCTCTGTATTACCATTTAGGTCGTAGATTCTGTGATTCTCTACGTGTTTTGAAATGGCAACCAAAAACCCTCTTGTATCGATCCTCGAGTCAAACAAGTTGACTGGTCCCAACTATTCTGATTGGCTGAGGAATCTAAAAATCATTTTAGATTCTGAGAAGAGAACTTATGTTCTCTTCGAAGGGGAGCCTAGTCCCGAAGGGGAGGCTCCCACTCGGGCCGAGCGGGATGCGATTCAGAAGTGGAAGGATGATAATCTCCAAGCCCGTTGCCTTATGTTGGCTAACATGTCTCCGGACTTGCAAAGGCAACATGAGGCCATGGAATTTGCTTGGGAGATTTACGACCACTTAGAGCAACTTTACCGCCCTCATGAACGTGTTACAAGGTATAACACTTCAAAGGAATTATTCCACTTGAGAATGAGGGAAGGTTCAAGTGTCCATGAATATGGACTCAAGTTTCTTGCTCTTACTGAGAAACTTGCTTCCATGGACATGCCACTGAAAGATGAGCTTTCAGTGGATTTGTTGCTGGCTTCGCTCCCACCATCATTCAACCCATTTGTCCTTAACTTCAACATGAATCATGCTGGTGCTACTGTAGCTGAGCTGATTAGTCAGCTTGTGACTGCTGAAAGCACGATCAAGAAGGACAATAAGGTTTTGATGGTGAATGCTCCATCTTCCTCTTCTGGGCCTTCTAAAGGTAAAGGCAAGAAAGCCCATAAGAAGAAGAAGAAACCCCTTAGGCCCACTGGTGGCATTTCGAAGGGGAAGGCCCAAAAGAAGAAGCGTGATCAGAAAGAGGATGTTTGATTCCATTGTGGCAAAGCGGGACATTGGAGGAGAAACTGCCCAGAGTACAAGGCTACTCTAAAGAAAGGTATCTTTCTCGTTGAAGTAAATCTTTCTATTAATTCTAGTTCTTGGGTACTTGATACCGGTTGTGGGACTCATATCTGTAATGATGTACAGATGCTAAGTGAAGTCCAACAACTCAAAGAAGGAGAATGTGTCTTGAAGATCGGCGATGGCTCAAACGTTGAAGCTCGAGCTTTAGGCACAATTAGATTAGATTTAGGTAGTTTTGAGTTAGTATTAAATAAAGTCCTTTATGTACCGAGCATTATTCGTAATATAATTTCAGTTCCAATATTAGATTGTGAAGGTTATGAAACTTATATTAAGAATGGTAAATATTTTATCAAACGGAACAACTCTTCCGTTCACATCGGTACTCTAAGTAATGGACTTTACCTAACTCAAAATATCAATATTATGAATATACAACGAGAAACGAAGCGTAAGAGAGATGACAAAGTTTCAGCTCCCTTATGGCACGCTAGATTAGGACACATTTCCAAGAACAGAATTAGTAAGATAAACACTTTAGGATCATTCTCTGAAAATGATCTCAAAGAGTTAACTTCTTGCGAATCCTGTCTCAAAGGAAAAATGTCCAAAGTCCCCTTTAAGGGAACTGTGGAACGTGCCACTAAGGTTTTGGATTTGATCCATACTGATGTTTGTGGACCGCTTAGTGTAAGCACTAGAAGCAATCATCAGTATTTCATAACCTTTACTGATGACTTTAGTCGGTATGGTTATGTATACTTAATGAAGTATAAATCTGAAGCTTTTGAGAAATTCTTAGAATTTCAAAAGGAGGTTGAGAACCAAACTGGTCACAAGATCAAAGCACTTCGATCTGATCGAGGAGGCGAATATCTTAGTGAAGAATTCCTTAATCATCTCAAAGATAATGGGATTATCTCTCAGTGGACTCCTCCGGGAACTCCTCAGCTTAATGGAGTTTCTGAGAGAAGGAATCGAACCCTACTTGATATGGTTCGTTCCATGATGAGTTTCACTGACTTACCACCTTCTTTCTGGGGTTATGCCCTAGAAAGTGCAGCAAAGATTTTGAATCTTGTTCCCTCTAAGTCAGTCCCTAAAACGCCCTATGAAATGTGGCATGGTAAAATCCCTAGTTATTCTTACTTAAGAATTTGGGGTTGTCCTGCTTACGTGAAGAGGACAGTGGGAGATAAGTTAGAATCTCGTTCCAACTTATGCTACTTTGTAGGTTATCCTAAGGAATCCATAGGATACTACTTCTATGATCAATCTGAACAAAAGGTGTTTGTTTCCAGAAATGCTACTTTTCTTGAGGAACCGTTCCTTAAAGAAAAGAAAGGCAAGATCATAGAATTAGAAGAAGTACAAAGTGACCCCACACCACCCACTGCAGAAACGTCCCACTCTGATCAACCACAACCAATCACGAATTTCGATACACATGAAAATCCTCCTCTAAGGCGTTCTGAATGCAATCCTAGACAGCCGGAGAGATGGTATGGATTTTTCCATGAAATCTCTCAAAAGGATAATGATCCTTCAACGTATGAGGAGGCACTTTCAGATTTTGAGTCTGAACAGTGGATAGAAGCCATGAAATCCGAAATGGATTCCATGAACTCCAACCAAGTTTGGACCTTGGTAGATTTGCCTGATGGGGTCAAACCCATAGGTTGCAAATGGATCTTTAAGAGAAAGCTTGGAGTTGATGGAAGCATTGCGGCCTACAAAGCAAGACTGGTTGCAAAAGGATTCACTCAAAGACCCGGCGTGGACTTTGACGAAACCTTTTCACCAGTTGCAATGCAAAAGTCCATTCGAATCATGCTTGCCATTGCTGCATATTATGACTATGAGATATGGCAAATGGATGTGAAAACTGCCTTTCTCAATGGTGACATTGACAAAGACATTTATATGGAGCAACCCATAGGTTTCACATTCAGTGGGAGTGAGCAAAAGGTTTGCAAACTCCAAAGATCAATCTATGGATTGAAACAGGCTTCTAGGAATTGGAACATTCGATTTGATGAATCGGTCAAAGCGTTTGGCTTCATCCAAATTTCGAATGAATCATGTGTGTATAGAAAGGAATTGGAGACCTCAGTGCAATTCTTAGTACTTTATGTTGATGACATCCTTCTTGTTGGGAATTCGAAGGATGACATGAAAGTGACTAAGTTATGGTTATCGAACCAATTCGAGATGAAAGATCTTGGTGATGCGTCCTATATCCTTGGAATTAAAATCTATAGAGATAGATCTAGAAGGTTAATAGGACTATCACAGTCGAGGTATATTGACAAAGTATTGAAGAGATTCAATATGGAGTCTGCAAAGGTTAAGAACCTTCCTATGAGTGTAGGAACATGTCTTTCAAAGAAGATGTGTCCTAAGACTGACCTTGAGAAGGAAAGAATGACTCATACACCTTATGCATCAGCAATAGGTAGCATAATGTATGCAATGTTATGTACTCGACCGGATGTGGCTTATGCACTTAGTGTAACGAGTCGTTTCCAATTTGACCCTGGAGATGGTCACTGGGCTGCCGTGAAGAATATTCTTAAGTACTTGAAAAGTACTAAAGATTTATTCTTAGTTTACGGAGGTCAGAAAGATCTTACTGTCGAAGGATACTGCGATGCGAGCTTTGCATCTGACTTAGATGATTTTAAGTCAATGTCAGGATACATTTTCTGCCTAAACGGCGGAGCAGTGAGTTGGAAGAGTTCCAAGCAAACAACCACTGCAGATTCGACCACTGAGGCCGAATACTTAGCTGCAAATGATGCAGCTAAGGAAGGTGTTTGGATTAGAAACTTCATTCAAGAGTTGAATGTTGTTCCTAGCATGAAAGACCCCATTACTGTGTTTTGTGACAACACTGGGGCGGTTGCTCAAGCAAGAGAACCAAGATCTCACCAACGGACCAAGCACATTATGAGGAAGTATCACCTAATCCGTGATATTATCAAAAGAGGAGATGTGCTAATTGAGAGGGTCACATCAGCAGAGAACGTGGCAGATCCACTTACTAAACCCCTTAGTCGAGAAGCTTTCCAAGGTCATCTTCAGAAGATGGGACTTAGAGTAGCTTTAGAATGGCTTTGACGGGCAAGTGGGAGATTGTTAGGAATAGTGCCCTAGAAAGCCGATTGTATATCCGCTTTGTGCTTTTCCTTATTGTAATCACAGACAATCTTTGAATAAAATAACGAATTGAGGCAACACTTCTTTATATGCTCTTGTTTGGTACGCGTTTAGTTTAGCTGTGCATGTATGAGAACTCCCCTAATCCTGATGACTTTAGGACTCTACCATTTAGGTGAAATGGTTCATGAAACGAGCCCTATATCACATAAGTCATGATTAGTAAAATACTCCAAGCCGATGAGTCCTACAGACAGTGGGAGTGTCAACCTGACTCCTCTAAGGCTTGCTTGTGGGATCACGCCCTTAAGAAGGACCACCTTGTTTCATGGAGGTGCAAAGTGTATAGTTGATACGTGCGTGATACATGAGGGTGCTTACTTTAATAAGTAAGTTCACTGAGGTGCCCCGTGTGAGAACATTCCTAAATGGGAAAGGAAATTTCTATTTCAGAAAATGGAAACTTCCAGATTAGGAAATATCTCACGAGTCATTGATGTGATTAATTGATCCTTAGACTTGAGGTTCCTTGTCACTTTATGAGTTAACCCTGTAGTCTTAGGTATAAGCTTTAAAGGGTGTCGCCTTAGACAACTGATTCAAGGCTTATGCTGGGGCTGCACAAGTGACTCATGAAAGTGAATGAGAATCAAGAAAGGACCTACACTTGCATTTGCAAGGTGATCTCTTATTGTGTAAGTCATTCATATGCCATATGGAGTCCTTGGCCAAGGCAGTAGATCAAGACATCAAGAAAAGGGTTTCTTGGATTGAGATCAAATGGATATGAAATGCACTTAGCTTTAAGACCGGATTATTAGGGTTCTGATTATTCCCTTGCCCTAGATCTTGGTTGAGGGATAGTAAGTAGGAGGATTGTATCTCACATGAATCAATGACTTAAAGGTTCTGTCGAATCCGAACATTCCAATTCAGCTAGGGGTTAAACACCTGTTGCTAGACTATGGTCGTTTAATCTGTGGACTGATTAATTAATTAGTGAATTAATTAATTGGGGTCACTGCTAATTGAATTGAGAACCTAGAGGGTCACACACAACAACTTGGTTACATGAGTTGAGGCTTGAAAATGATTAAACGAGTTAATCGAGCCTAGAGGGTTCCACACGTGTGAAGCCACACGTGTGGGTCACGTGAGTGACACGTGTCCTTGTGACACGTGTCACACACGTGAATATATATGTATATGTTAAATAATTAATGTGTTAATTATTTAATAGACTTTGGTTTAATTTTGAATTAAAAAGAAAGTCTAATTTTGGAGAAAATAATCTAGTTAATTAATTACGAATTAATTAATTAGATAAAAATAAGTTATTTATTTTATAATAAATAAAGTATAAAATTATCCAAAAATAGTTTGGATATTTTTAGCTCTCTTAAAAGTTGACTAGAATTAGAATTCAAAGTCAAAGTTGGAAAATACTTGATGATCAAGTAATAGAAGAGAGAGGGACCAAATCCTTTGTCCGTTAGGACTAGGTTCGGCCGCCCCTCCCCTTTCCTATATATAGGGGAGCTCATGCTCCCCTTTAGAGCTAATAGACAATTCTTGGTTCATGTGTTGAACACCTTCCTTTCTCCAAGATTAAATTAAACCCTAGGTTAAGCCTAAACACTAACTAGAGAACTAGCATCCTTACTAGTTAGATTGTGATCAAGTTGGTGGACTTTCTCTAGAGACTTCAAGTTAGAAGTTTGAAGATTCGAGCTTTACCAAGGAGAGGGGATCAAGCCGCGAGAAGAGCGTTCTTGGGTGGCTTGAAACGCTTCAAGAAAGAATAAAAGAAAAGTAAGTTTTCTATCTTTACGAATTTGGTTACACGATTGCGAGTCCTAGATCCTTTTGTTGGGAAAATTTTTTAAATTCCGCTGCTTTCTGATTAGTGTTTTCCAACACTAAACCCGGATCTGTGCAAAGAAAGTGAAGTGTAACTCAAATGACCATATAAGACGCTCGGCAATGAAATGAATATGATATGAATGTACAAGAAATGATATTAAATCATGAAGATGTTCATGTGCACTATTAATGCATTTAATGCATATAAACAATTAATTCATTCAATATTAGAAACGTTCATAATCATTCGAGTCATGAATTTCACATTTCATATCAAATAAATTTAAGAATTTCATATAACACTTATAACTCAAATATGTCAAGTTTACAATTAGAAATTAGATAAATAAAAACATTCAAGTCATGATCGGAAATTAGATAAGAACATGTAATAGGTAACAATTAATTCGAAAATCATAGAATAAATACAATATATTAAATAATACTAAATAAATAATACTTACATTATATAATATTCAAATATACATATAAATATATATTTATACGTACACATACATACATTAAATAATATATATACTATATATATTTACACAAACACATGCAAGCATTTAATTTATAAACACTACACTAACTATACATACATTTAATATATATATTACACTTATAACTCACCTCCAGCATGCATGCAATTATGCATATATATATATATATATATATATATATATTATAGGGCTAAACCCGGCAACCCCCCTATCCTTTGAACGTTTTTGTACTTTCTCCCCTGTCCTTTTTTTGGCATTAAACCCCTTAACCTTTGTAAATCGTAACACTCAGCTCCTTTTTCGCATTTCCGGCGGTATATTCGTGGAATATTCCGTTCAGTAGCACACACGTGAGTTAAGCGTGAATTTTAAAGGGGCAAATCTGTCCATGCATCTCACACCATCTCTCCCGCGTTTGTGAGGGTAAAAACCCCCAAAATTACTAGGGTTATTATTTCCCTCAAGAACACTCTGCCCCCTCAACTTTCTTCTTCTTCAAATATTTTGCAAGAATTTCGTTACTGATGGAGTGGAAGGTTCGCGAGAACAATGATGATATCCCACCAGGGAAGAGTGCGCCGGCATATGGTGAGTCGCAGCCATTGATGAAGCATTTTTGTGCTGAAATTTTTAAAATTTTTTTACCGTTTCATGTGGGTTTTGCATAAGACTATGCATGTCAATCATAAAGTATAAGTTTTGTGGTCCAAAATGCTAAATTCCATCTATATTGTTTCAGATATTTAGAACATTAGGTTGTTTGTTGTCGGATTTTCTGTTCCGTGTCCTTTCTCTGAAATTGTTTTGGATTTTTCTTGATTTTGTAGGAGAAAATTCAGAATTATTCATTATAAGGATGCACCACGGAGGTAAAATATGTAACCTGGGTTGTAAGGTGTATATTGGTGGGAAGTTCGACCATATCGACTATTGTAATGTAGATTTGATGTCAATGCTTGAGATACATGATATGGCCGAGAAGTTGGGAATTTCAGTTGAGGATACTAACTTCTATTACAGTATTGGTGGGCCTGATGAATGTTATAGTGTACGTTTATTGTCAAGGGATGTAGATGCCATGTATTTGGTGAATTGTCTGGATCAAGAGAGGATGGTTGGTGTTTTCTGTGACCCAATACCGGTGGAGGAAGAATCTGATTCTTCTAGTGAAGAAGACGGTGATTCAAATAAAGTCACTGATCCTTTTGGTTTTTTGGCCATTGATAAGGCTCTTTCTAGCTCAGATAATGAGTCAGTTGAAATAGAGGCTGAGAAAGATAATCAAATTATGACAGAGGAAGTTGAAACAATTGATAAAGAGGGAGCTGATCAAGTACATAAAGAGGGAGCTGATCAAATAGATAAGGAGACAGTTGTGAATGAGAGGGTTGATGAAGTGCATGTTAGGAATAGTGCCCTAGAAAGCCGATTGTATATCCGCTTTGTACTTTTCCTTATTGTAATCACAGACAATCTTTGAAAGAAATAACGAATTGAGGCAACACTTCTTTATATGCTCTTGTTTGGTATGCGTTTACTTTAGCTGTGCATGTATGAGAACTCCCCTAATCCTGATGACTTTAGGACTCTACCATTTAGGTGAAATGGTTCATGAAACGAGCCCTATATCACATAAGTCATGATTAGTAAAATACTCCAAGCCGATGAGTCCTACAGACAGTGGGAGTGTCAACTTGACTCCTCTAAGGCTTGCTTGTGGGATCACGCCCTTAAGAAGGACCACCTTGTTTCATGGAGGTGCAAAGTGTATAGTTGATACGTGCGTGATATATGAGGGTGCTTACTTTAATAAGTAAGTTCACTGAGGTGCCCCGTGTGAGAACATTCCTTAATGGGAAAGGAAGTTTCTATTTCAGGAAATGGAAACTTCCAGATTAGGAAATATCTCACTAGTCATTGATGTGATTAATTGATCCTTAGACTTGAGGTTCCTTGTCACTTTATGAGTTAACTCTGTAGTCTTAGGTATAAGCTTTAAAGGGTGTCGCCTTAGACAACTGATTCAAGGCTTATGCTGGGGCTGCACAAGTGATTCATGAAAGTGAATGAGAATCAAGATAGGACCTACACTTGCATTTGCAAGGTGATCTCTTATTGTGTAAGTCATTCATATGCCATATGGAGTCCTTGGCCAAGGCAGTAGATCAAGACATCAAGAAAAGGGTTTCTTGGAATGAGATCAAATGGATCTGAAATGCACTTAGCTTTAAGACCGGATTATTAGGGTTCTGATTATTCCCTTACCCTAGATCTTGGTTGAGAGATAGTAAGTAGGAGGATTGTATCTCACATGAATCAATGACTTAAAGGTTCTGTCGAATCCGAACATTCCAATTCAGCTAGGGGTTAAACACCTGTTGCTAGACTATGGTCGTTTAATCTGTAGGCTGATTAATTAATTAGTGAATTAATTAATTAGGGTCACTGCTAATTGAATTGAGAACCTAGAGGGTCACACACAACAACTTGGTTACATGAGTTGAGGCTTTAAAATGATTAAACGAGTTAATCGGGCCAAGAGGGTTCCACACGTGTGAAATCACACGTGTGGCTCATGTGAGTGACACGTGTCACTGTGACACATGTCACACACGTATGAATATATATATATTATATATATATGTATTAAATAATTAAATGTGTTAATTATTTAATAGACTTTGGTTTAATTTTTGAATTAAAAAGAAAGTCTTATTTTGGAGAAAATAATCTAGTTAATTAATTACGAATTAATTAATAAGATAAAATAAGTTATTTATTTTAAATAAATAAAGTATAAAATTATCCAAAAATAGTTTGGATAATTTCAGCTCTCTTAAAAGTTGACTTGAATTAGAATTCAAAGTCAAAGTTGGAAAATACTTGATGATCAAGTAATAGGAGAGAGAGGAACCAAATCCTTTCCCAACAAGGAATAGGTTCGGCCGTCCCTCTCCCTTTCCTATATATAGGGGAGCTCATGCTCCCCTTTAGAGAGAATTGGCAATTCTTTTGGTTCATGTGTTGAACACCTTCCTTTCTCCAAGATTAAATAAAACCCTAGGTTAAGCCTAAACACTAACTAGAGAACTAGCATCCTTATTAGTTAGATTGTGATCAAGATGGTGGACTTTCTCTAGAGACTTCAAGTTAGAAGTTTGAAGATTCGAGCTTTACCAAGGAGAGGGGATCAAGCCGCGAGAAGAGCGTTCTTGGGTGGCTTGAAACGCTTCAAGAAAGAACAAAAGAAAAGTAAGTTTCTTAATTCCTTCGAATTTGGTTACACGATTGCGAGTCCAAGATCCTTTTGTTGGGAAAATTTTTTTAAATTCCGCTGCTTTCTGATTCGTGTTTTCCAACAAGTTGTATCAGAGCCACCTCGTTAATCGTGTTTATGATTCGTCTCAATTATTCTGAATTTGGTAGAAATTCTTAGACTTAGATGCGAATTAGGTATTCATGAGTTCTTTTAGAAAGCCTGAAATACGAAACTGTAATTTTTCTTGAATTTCTTAAACTGTTTTCTTAAATTATGTTTTGGAAAACCGTTTTGATAGAAATTAATTTAATTCGTGTTTTTGAATTTTGGATTGTTTTGGTTTTTGAACTAAAAGTACGAAACACGAAATCGCGTTACGAAAACACGAGCCTGAACGTGCTAAGGCGTAGCACGCCAGGCCCGCGCGCCCATCGCCCAGCAGTCCCGCAACCGCGCGGGACTGCCCTGCGCTGCCCCCCGCCAGCGCCTAGGCGCACCCGCTAGCACCTCCCGCAACCGCGCGGGAGCCTTTCCCTCGCCCGCCTGCCTCCCGCCTAGGCGCAGCGCGCCGCCTAGCGCGCGAGAAGGCGTGCGCGCTGCGCGAGCGTGCCGGCAGCCTTGCTGCTGGCGTACGCGACGCGGTGTGCGCGCGCTCGCGCGCGATGCGTGCTCTCGGCCTGGACTGGCGCGCGGGTGAATCCGGGCCCTTCGTTTCGCGATCTTGATTTTCGAGTTTAGTCCAATCCAATCCCGATTTAATTTTTCTGAAAAATTTTATTTATTAAATTTGAATTATTTTTGAAATAATTGTTTAAATTGGGATTTTAGAAATTTAAGCCATTTAAACTTTGGAAAAATTACAATCTTTATTTTCTGAAAATATTGAAAGAATAAAATTATTAATTTTCAGAAATTAATTGGAATTTTGTTGGTTCATTGTTTTTCCGGGTTTTATAAAAAAAAAGGCTCTTGAACAAGAATTGCATCTAAGTCGTGTTTTAAGCTATTAGAGCTTAAAACGAGAATTTTAATTTATTGGTTAAATTTAAATTCTTGCAAAAGCATGTTAGGTGATCATGGGTTTAGATCTATGTATGGTTTTAATTTATGCACATGGATGGTTTAAATTGGGGTTGGAGCCCTATAGTTGCGTTTTTCAATTGAGGTTGGAGCCTCACTTATGTGCGTACTGTTATGTGATTTATTATGTGGCTTTCCATATTACTGTTTTTGAGGCCGGGGTATGCCCCGTGTAATTGTCTAAGGCCAATATGAAGATTGAGCCTTATTACTTTATGTCTTTTTCTTTTTATTGTAATTTGAGAGTAGAGATAGGTGGTGAGGTTTTATTTTCATTTTGGAGACAATGCACCCATGGAGTAAGATGGACCACATTCAAGTAACAAGGAGGCCATAAGTGAAGACCCCTCAAAATGTTAGGGAGGGGAATCTCAATTGTTAAATGTAATAGAGATAGGGCTCGTATTTTGTTACCGCTTTCCCTTATGTGATTTGAACTGTTTATGTGGCATGTATGTTAGAACTTGTGATTGTGGAGTGGCTCCCACATATCACGCATAAGATAGGTAGAACCCATGATCGTTACATGTTAGTATCATGCTAGGACATGTTATCTGTTTATGTGCTTGTTTGAAATGCATTTAAGTGTACTTGCA
Source organism: Lantana camara (assembly GCA_037501455.1). Taxonomy (NCBI): domain Eukaryota; kingdom Viridiplantae; phylum Streptophyta; class Magnoliopsida; order Lamiales; family Verbenaceae; genus Lantana; species Lantana camara. The sequence goes on along the minus strand of CM074857.1, from coordinate 58,703,794 downwards.
TTAATCAAGACTAATAAAATTGGATAACATATATATTGGTGAGGTCGAACCGGACAACTCTCCGGTTGATTCGAAAATTCCCCTTAAATATTAAGCTAATTTCGAACAAATAGGTGTTTAATTCGAGATGCAAATTTTGAATTAAATTCCTAGCATTCCATTAATAGGTTTTAAGTTTAGTAAGTGAAGCTGGTTATTATCCGCGAGTCGTGGGATAGCTAGTGGAGCTTATTAGTTCTTAGTTACCTAATTGATCATTTTAAATGATCAATATTTCATGGTCAATTTTAGCAAGGGCGATGTCCGCGAGTCGTGGGTCGTTCGAACTAAGTTTTGGTCATGATCTTATGATTGATGGGTCTAGCTTAACGCCTAAGTAAATATGGATGTCGCACGAGTCGGGGGTCCATATTGAAAGATAGGTGATGCAAAAATAATTACTAAGAATTCTAAAGGTGTTAGAATTGGTAAGTTGTACCTACTTAGGGTTCTTACTTAGAATGTCCGCGAGTCGTGAGTTCGAGGTAAAATGCCTAGGATCTTAGTACCCACTGGGAAACGTGTTCCTCTTAGATCTTTGGGAATTATAGATCTTTGAAAAACAGTGGGAGCTGCATTAGATTAAAGACCTTATCTTTTGTATATCGTTATAATTCAGCATGCTCACTAGTTCTCTGTTTTACCATTTAGGTCGTAGATTCTGTGATTCTCTACGTGTTTTGAAATGGCAACCAAAAACCCTCTTGTATCGATCCTCGAGTCAAACAAGTTGACTGGTCCCAACTATTCTGATTGGCTGAGGAATCTAAAAATCATTTTAGATTCTGAGAAGAGAACTTATGTTCTCTTCGAAGGGGAGCCCAGTCCCGAAGGGGAGGCTCTCACTCGGGCCGAGCGGGATGCGATTCAGAAGTGGAAGGATGATAATCTCCAAGCCCGTTGCCTTATGTTGGCTAACATGTCTCCGGACTTGCAAAGACAACATAAGGCCATGGAATTTGCTTAGGAAATTTACGACCACTTAGAGCAACTTTACCGCCCTCATGAACGTGTTACAAGGTATAACACTTCAAAGGAATTGTTCCACTTGAGAATGAGGGAAGGTTCAAGTGTCCATGAATATGGACTCAAGTTTCTTGCCCTTACTGAGAAACTTGCTTCCATGGACATGCCACTGAAAGATGGGCTTTCAGTGGATTTGTTGCTAGCTTCGCTCCCACCATCATTCAACCCATTTGTCCTTAACTTCAACATGAATCATGCTGGTGCTACTGTAGCTTTGCTGATTAGTCAGCTTGTGACTGCTGAAAGCACGACCAAGAAGGACAATAAGGTTTTGATGGTGCATGCTCCATCTTCCTCTTCTGGGCCTTCTAAAGGTAAGGGCAAGAAAGCCCAAAAGAAGAAGAAGAAACCCCTTAGGCCCACTGGTGGCATTTCGAAGGGAAAGGCCCAAAAGAAGAAGCGTGATCAGAAAGAGGATGTTTGCTTCCATTGTGGCAAAGCGGGACATTGGAGGAGAAACTGCCCAGAGTACAAGGCTACTCTAAAGAAAGGTATCTTTCTCGTTGAAATAAATCTTTCTATTAATTCTAGTTCTTGGGTACTTGATACCGGTTGTGGAACTCATATCTGTAATGATGTACAGATACTAAGTGAAGTCCAACAACTCAAAGAAGGAGAATGTGTCTTGAAGATCGGCGATGGCTCAAACGTTGAAGCTCGAGCTTTAGGCACAATTAGATTAGATTTAGGTAGTTTTGAGTTAGTCTTAAATAAAGTCCTTTATGTACCGAGCATTATTCATAATATAATTTCAGTTCCAACATTAGATTGTGAAGGTTATGAAACTTATATTAAGAATGGTAAATATTTTATCAAACGGAACAACTCTTCCGTTCACATCGGTACTCTAAGTAATGGACTTTACCTAACTCAAAATATCAATATACAACGAGAAACAAAGCGTAAGAGAGATGACAAAGTTTCAGCTCCCTTATGGCACGCTAGATTAGGACACATTTCCAAGAACAGAATTAGCAAGATAAACACTTTAGGATCATTCTCTGAAAATGATCTTAAGGAGTGAACTTCTTGCGAATCCTGTCTCAAAGGAAAAATGTCCAAAGTCCCTTTTAAAGGAACTGTGGAACGTGCCACTAAGGTTTTGGATTTGATACATACTGATGTTTGTGGACCGCTTAGTGTAAGCACTAGAAACAATCATCAGTATTTCATAACCTTTACTGATGACTTTAGTCGGTATGGTTATGTATACTTAATGAAGTATAAATCTGAAGCTTTTGAGAAATTCTTAGAATTTCAAAAGGAGGTTGAGAACCAAACTGGTCACAAGATCAAAGCACTTCGATCTGATCGAGGAGGCGAGTATCTTAGTGAAGAATTCCTCAATCATCTCAAAGATAATGGGATTATCTCTCAGTGGACTCCTCCAGGAACTCCTCAGCTTAATGGAGTTTCTAAGAGAAGGAATCGAACCCTACTTGATATGGTTCGTTCCATGATGAGTTTCATTGACTTACCACCTTCTTTCTGGGGTTATGCCCTAGAAAGTGCAGCAAAGATTCTGAATCTAGTTCCCTCTAAGTCAGTCCCCAAAACACCCTATGAAATGTGACATGGTAAAATCCCTAGTTATTCTTACTTAAGAATTTGGGGTTGTCCTGCTTACGTGAAGAGGACAGTGGGAGATAAGTTAGAATCTCGTTCTAACTTATGCTACTTTGTAGGTTATCCTAAGGAATCCATAGGATACTACTTCTATGATCAATCTGACCAAAAGTTGTTTGTTTCCAGAAATGCCACTTTTCTTGAGGAACCGTTCCTTAAAGAAAAGAAAGGCAAGATCATAGAATTAGAAGAAGTACAAAGTAACCCCACGCCACCCACTGAAGAAACGTCCCCTACTGATCAACCACAACCAATCACGAATTTCGATACACATATAAATCCTCCTCTAAGGCGTTCTGAACACACTCCTAGACAGCCGGAGAGATGGTATGGATTCTTCCATGAAATCTCTCAAAAGCATAATGATCCTTCAACATATGAGGAGGCACTTTCAGATTCTGACTCTGAACAGTGGATAGAAGCCATGAAATCCGAAATGGATTCCATGAACTCCAACCAAGTTTGCACCTTGGTAGATTTGCCTGATGGGGTCAAACCCATAGGTTGCAAATGGATCTTTAAGAGAAAGCTTGGAGTTGATGGAAGCATTGCAGCCTACAAAGCAAGACTGGTTGCAAAAGGATTCACTCAAAGACCCGGCGTGGACTTTGACGAAACCTTCTCACCAGTTGCAATGCAAAAGTCTATTCGGATCATGCTTGCCATTGTTGCATATTATGACTATGAGATATGGCAAATGGATGTGAAAACTGCCTTTCTCAATGGTGACATTGATAAAGACATTTATATGGAACAACCGATAGGTTTCACATTCAGTGGGAGTGAGCAAAAGGTTTGCAAACTCCAAAGATCAATCTATGGATTGAAACAGGCGTCTAGAAATTGGAACATTCGATTTGATGAATCAGTCAAAGCGTTTGGTTTCATTCAAATTTCGAATGAGTCTTGTGTGTATTGAAAGGAATTGGAGACCTCAGTGCAATTCTTAGTACTTTATGTTGATGACATCCTTCTTATTGGGAATTCGAAGGATGACATGAAAGTGACTAAGTTATGGTTATCGAACCAATTCGAGATGAAAGATCTTGGTGATGCGTCCTATATCCTTGGAATTAAAATCTATAGAAATAGATCTAGAAGGTTAATAGGACTATCACAGTCAATGTACATTGACAAAGTATTGAAGAGATTCAATATGGAGTCAGCAAAGGTTAAAAACCTTCCTGTGAGTGTAGGAACATGTCTTTCAAAGAAGATGTGTCCTAAGACTAGCCTTGAGAAGGAGAGAATGACTCATACACCTTATGCATCAGCAATAGGTAGCATAATGTATGCAATGTTATGTACTCGACCGGATGTGGCTTATGCACTTAGTGTGACAAGTCGTTCCAATCTGACCCTGGAGATGGTCACTGGGCTGCCGTGAAGAATATTCTTAAGTACTTGAAAAGTACTAAAGATTTATTCTTAGTTTACGGAGGTCAGAAAGATCTTACTGTCGAAGGATACTGCGATGCAAGCTTTGCATCTGACTTAGATGATTTTAAGTCAATGTCAGGATACATTTTCTGCCTAAACGGCGGAGCAGTGAGTTGGAAGAGTTCCAAGCAAACAACCACTGCAGATTCGACCACTGAGGCCGAATACTTAGCTGCAAATGATGAAGCTAAGGAAGGTGTTTGGATTAGAAACTTCATTCAAGAGTTGAATGTTGTTCCTAGCATGAAAGACCCCATTACTGTGTTTTGTGACAACACTGGGGCGGTTGCTCAAGCAAGAGAACCAAGATCTCACCAACGGACCACCCACGTCTCGTAAAAGGAACACTGTTGTAAGTCTAATTTTCCTTAAAAATAGATATTTCTGAAATTGTAAACACTTCGTAATAACATTGTTTCTGAAATTAGGTTACCAAGAAGAAGTCTGTTGCAGTTCGTTCACAAACAACTACAACTACAACTACAACAAGGAGTTTTGCAACCCAACAATCTCAAGATCTGGCAGCTGCTTCCACAAATGTTATTGCAAGTCAGAGATCAACCACTCAGTCCGTTAACAAATTGCCTCCAAAAAGAAAGAAAATTGTTGTTTCATCAGAGAATGTTGCAAGCACATCAAGGCCAAATGTCAGATCTTCAACAAGAACACTCATTCAGAAGATGTACACATCCAAGTTCAAAGCCCCAACACAAGTTAAAAAGAAGATATAATGACTGTAGATGCTTTTGGTCCCTACTGTTAATACTTTTGAAGTAGCTCTTTTTGGTCAGTGATGTTGTCTTTAAAATTGAGGAACAGGTTTATGTAATTTGCTACTCCATTCAGCACCGCTTTTTGGTCAGTTATGAATGTACAAAGACTTGCTTTTTGGTGTTGAATGAATTGAATTTATGCAATTTGCTAATCCATTCATATTGCAATTTAATCAAAGACCAGTGTGCATAATTTGAAGAAGGTTCCATTAACCATAAGATAAAAGTACATAGTAACATACAACCGATTTAGAGACGATCCATCTACACAAAAATGATTACTTCTAATTGTAACCACATAGCTAAAAATCTACCACAACAACTTATAACAAACACTAGCTATTACAACAATGAACACAATTTTGGAAACTGGCAGCCCTTTTTTCCTCTGCATTGCCTCCTCAATTTCTTTTAGCCGTTTAGCCTCCTCAATTTGACCTTCAAGATTGTTGATTTTCCTTAGCAGTCCTCGAATTATCTGCTTGGAACGCTCACACATTGGAGCGTCCACCCACACAAAGAAATTGCAGCCCCCTGGGGACTAAAAACGAAGAAACATACCATATATTAAGAGGAGAAGCTGTGTTGAGGAGATAATAGAAAAAATTGAGGATACCCGAAAATTCTCGCAGCTGATGTAGCGTCTCCCAGGATTAAGATCAGTCCAAGAAGTTCTTTGAACAACCGCCCTTCCACAATTGCAGTTTGCATCGTTCTCTCTCCATTCTTCCTGAAATAACACAGCTTTGTATAGCCCAGCGAAAAAATTAGGGTTCAGAATTGGGTTTTGGGGGGTTTTTACCCTCACAAACGCGGGAGAGATGGTGTGAGATGAATGGACAGATTTGCCCGTTTAAAATTCACGCTTAACTCACGTGTGTGCGACTGAACGGAATATTCCACGAATATACCGCCGGAAATGCGAAAAAGGGGCTGAGTGTTACGATTTACAAAGATTAAGGGGTTTATTGCCAAAAAAAAAAAGGATAGGGGGGAAAGTGCAAAAACATTCAAAGGACAGGGGGGTTGCCGGGTTTAGCCCTATATTATACATACACACACCTAAATAACCATGCACCAAACAAAGAAAAACAAACAATTAACACGTCAAACTGTTGCGCCAAAAATAATTCAGAATTATACAATTCGAAAGTAGGACACGGCCGTGTTGTCTTTCAGTTCAAAATGGACACGGCCCTGTCCGATTTTAAACTTTAGAAGGCAGCCAAGTCGAGCCATCAACACGGCCTCGTCCATTTTTCATTAAATTTAGAAGTAGGACACGGCCGTGTTGCCTTTCTTCTCGCCAAACACAACAGTTGCAGCAGCTAAATGAACCAAGGAAAGAACAGAGCAAGGCAAGGGAAGTAGCAGCAATACACAGCAGCAACAACAAGGCAAAGCACAGCAGCAAAACGCAGCAAATATCAAGCACAACCATCACGCAACAACCGGCAAGGCAACAAGTTCAATATCCGAACACACAAAAGCTTCAAAAACTCAAGGTTTCACCAATGGTGGAACACTCCACACCTCATATAAATTGGATTCAGGTCTAAGACAAGCTCAAGGGTGTATCAAGGATCACATAATACTTCACGGATCAAGAATTGGGACAAAAACGAACAAGATATCCACATATTCCTTCAAACCCGTAACTATTCATGCCCAAGCCCAAAACTCACTCAAATCATGCTCAAAACCAAAGATTAAAGGCTTAAAATTTGTATCAAGATATGGACAACAATAATATATGCTTACCTCTTCGATTAGATGAAGTTTGGACAAGTTATGGGCTCGATTTCTTCAAGGATTGCAAGGTGACGGGAAATCTGGAAAGCAGGGGTTTGTGGCTGAATATACTCTCAATTCTTGGCTGTGGTTCGAATGAGAGGGAATGAGGCTGATAGAGGGTTGAGTTAGCTTTCCAAAGACTCCAACCATGGTTAATTTGGTTAAGTATGGTGAGAGATATGGCTATTTTGGTGAGATGTGGCAGTTTTGGCGCCGTTTCATTTTTCGGTTGGATTTCGAAGGTTCGAATGATTTTGGAAAAATATATGGCTAAGTTTATTAAACCCGAATCTTCGATACGAGTTCAACGAAGTTGACGGAACTCAAATCCGAGTTCCCGAGCTCAAGATATTACATACGGAACCAAGGGTGCGCTAATTGTTCGTTAACCCCCGATTTGGTTCCACAATTCAAAATAAATTCGTTACCATGTCAAACAAGATCGAAAATATGAAACAAGCATACGAACATGTTCATAACACATAAAATTACAACATACTAAATTTTCACGAAATTTCGAATTCAATTCGAATAGGAACGACACTCAAACATGTCACACATACGCATATAATTCAAGAATTCAATTAAATTCAAATAATTCAAATATTTATAAAATAAACTAAAATTAAAATAAATAAATAAAAACTTAACATTATAAAATAATAAAATAACATAACCATTAATCTTATAAAAACGAAACAGCTAATTCCATTTCAATTAAATTAATAGTTACAAATTAGATTAAATTTAATATTAGGAAAATTAAAGATATACTTATTTAATATTCTAACATTTAATTACAAAATTAAATATAAGAAATACTTATTAACAATTAATTAACGCAAATTGATAAACACGTACGTCATACCTATACGACCGAAATATCGGGGCGTCACAGTAAGCCTCGAGAACCAGTCCTGAGCAGGTCCGTCAAGTGTAGTGACAAAGATCTTGGCGCATATGTTTGGGGAATGTCCAAACATGCTGAGCTACATCTCAAACCTAGATACATGTTTCTCGGGATCAGTCGAGCCATTATACATGGGTAATCCTGTGGGGATTTTTTCTTCCGTTGTGGTCTCGATGATCTCATTGCAAAATGGAGATTGGCCTTCTCAATCGCTGCAGTATAGCCAAGGTCGATCTTGATGTTGCCCTGACTTAAGGGCCTACACAAGTGTTGGGATTACAGAAGTGACATATGTAGAATTAGTAAATCAATAAAGGGCCTACACTTGTTAAGAACAAGAATGATCTCTTACTGATTAAGTTGTTCGTAGCCTATTAAATATTAAACCCTTGGGCAAGGTAGATAAAAGATCAAGACATCAAGAAAATGGGGTTTTCTTGGATTGAGATCTAAATAGATATGAAACGAACTTAACTTTAGAGATCAAGAATAACCAGACTCTAAGAATATTCCCATGCTTTAACATCTTGATTGAGAGATGGAATTGTAGGAGGATCGTATTTCACTGATTGTCATTGACTGAAAATTTCTTCGATTCATTTCGTTATTTGGCTAGGGGTCAAACACCCATTGCTAAATTACGGTAGTGTGATCGTGATCTGTGAACTCATTAATTAATTATGAGAATTAATTAATTAGTGTCATTGTTAATCGAATAATGAACCTAAAGGGCCGTACACAAATGTCAGGCCACGAGGGTTTAGGTAGGAAGTTAATCGGATTAACAAAGTGATCAAATTGTTGATCAAAATGGGGTCACACGTGTGTGGGTCCCATTCCACATTCCCCGTGTCACGCACATGACTAGGCACGTGTGGCGTGGGCCACACGTGTGATGCTTTTCTCAATTAATTAAATTGTTAATTAATTTTTAGGCTTTTAATTAATTATGAATTAGTTGCTAAGTCCAAATTCAAAAATAATTAACCCAATAAATAATTAATTATGATTTAAATTATTTATTGAATTTGATATTTAATTTTATACAAGAAAAAGTTAAATAGTCAAACTCCTATAGTAGGAGAGAGAAAGATTTCTTGGAGTATCTTGGAGAGTAAGATAAGATCTTATTTTCAATTAGAAGATAATAATTAATTAGTGAATTATTGAGCAAGAAATCAAGACCTACAAGACTTGGGAAATCTCTTAGGGTTCAAACCATCCTTATATAAATACAAGGGGTAGGACTCTTTCTTGTGTTTAGACCAATGTTCTTGAAGCATTAATTGTTTTTTAGAAAATCAAAAGAAAAGTTTTCAAAGAAAATTTTCTAGCCAAAACACAAGCCATAGAACTAGCATTCTCAATAGTTTGATCGGGATTTAGGACTGGTGTGGATACGCTTTGGAGGATTACCTTCTTTGGAATCTTTTCGAGGATCGTTCGAGGGACAATCCACACGAAGGATGTTTGATCGGTGAGATCAAATATCACAAGAAAGCTTCAATTATTGTAAGTTTCTTAAAACCTTCTTTGTTTTGAAACGAACATCGCAAGAACACGATTCGCTTTTGGAATATTTTTTTTGAAATTTCGTTGCTTCAACTGTGTGTTTTCCAACAACATCAACCCAACCTAAAGGAGACAGACCCTTTGAGATAAATTCAAATTCTCAAAATTTGGGTAGAGTGATTCTTGGCTGTTCACTATCTCCTCTGACTGCTTTAGCTTCATCGTTCGGAGGATGAGAAGAATCCACTTTTGACAAGTCGAAAGGGGTGAGCTCATTTACGGAATCACCACTCTGCTCAGAAGTTGCTCGAACCCCGTCCTCAAGTTGTGAAAGCTGCAAGAAAAATATTATAATTGATGTGAGTAAAGGATCAAAGAAAATATTAATAATTTAAAAAAAAAAAAGTATTTTCAGCCGATATATACATAGAGTGTTAATTCAGCCAACGGTAGATTAGAACTTGGGCAATCTGAAAAAAAGTTAGAATCAACAGTAATGTTGTCTAAATTTAACACCTTCTGCTTCTTCTTAAGTTGGCGTTGGCTGTCAGAATCTTCGGCTGAACAAGAAAGGGCAGAGATGACTTCATTGCCTTCCTTGGCTATCTCGTGTTTCGAAGAAGATGCGTAGAGTAAAGTCATTCGTTTCTTGGGCCTCTCAACTACTTGATAAGCATCCCCAGTCGAACTATCTTCTTTCTCGGCTGGGAGAATAGAGTCATGAGAAACCTTTTAAAAAGAAGTTAGCTTCTTTGCAACGGGTTCATGATCATCGTTTTGTTGCGCAGCCTTAGAAGAATTGCCTTTATGTTGTTTTGGCATTGTAGAGTTTGGCTTCGTGTTATTCTGAGGAAGCTTTAAGACAATCTTGGTGTTGTTTCTATGAGTAGCGTCCCAAGTTGCTCTCCACCAAATTGTGTACTCTTTCGTGGCCAACGACGAAACATCATGTTTTCCCGGCAGAACTACTGTGGATGACGAGTTCAGAAAAGTGCATGAGCGCCAAAGTCGAACAAGTGCAGATAATTCGCAGGTTAAGATTTCTTTCTTCAAGCGACCCGGAATGTGTTGACAAAGGCCGTGTTGTCGGCTGAACCGATGAGGACTGTATGCTTCAACAAGGTGTTCATTCCCACACCGAAAAGTCAAGTAGCTAGATCGTAGAGATATGAAAATACCCTTGAGGGTGAGGGAGAAACAAGTACGATCCATCAGCACTTCCTTATCTTGATGTTTGGGATGTAAGTTTCGAAGGTCTGACGAGCTGATGCTATGGAATAAATCACGTGCCGACTGAATTTCAAAAGACTTAGCCATCTTTTCCCCCGAATGTCTTGCCATCGAAGCACATTTTACCTTGTCCCCGCTTTGTTGTTCAATGTTGGAAGTAAAGTGAGTGTCGAAGTATCGCGCTATCCAACTATAAAGATAATGAATAGGGAAGACAACTGTAGACTCGGTCAAATTCGGCGAAGTAGATATATCCCTTAGACCGCGATAAATGCTTGTTAACACAAGTATGGCGAGGGAAAAAAGACGTCCACGAGCCATCTGACTAGCAACTTTGAAGACAGTAGCACGAATTCGGTTGACTTGTCCATGAGGAAGAACAAAGCTGCAAAGCCAGCATGCGAGGAAAGCAGCAAGATAAGTGTCCTCTTTTACATTCTCTTCGATTCCCAAGATCGTGAATGGATCAGCGTGGTAATTGGCACGAGGTAAAAGAGACGCGTCGATACTTCCGCAAGGATTTCGAGAAAACCGTGGCTTGCTGGTTCTCTTTTTTGTAGACCGTGATGGAGGAGGGGCATATCTAGCCGTTTCCTTGAACCAGAAGTTTATCCAATCTGAAATCAGTACGCCATCAGAAGTCTTAGGCAGCATGTGATAAGCCAAGAACAAGTACTTGCAGCAACGTGGAAGAGCAGAGTCGTTTCGCGAAGAGGTGGAGCTACGGGCCTGATCGCCAAGAAGTTCATAAGCTGAAGGGATTGCCTCGTCGTAGAAATCTCCAAGTATGGGCAAGCCGGAAATTCCACGAAGATCTCATAGAGAGATTGACAATTCCCCAACAGCCGTATGCAGAGTATTCGTCGAAGGATGACATAACTCGAAGAATGCCTGAAGGACGTTCTTGTCGACGACATACGTGAAGAGTGAAGCATGAATGGCCGCGTAGATGTTTGCTTGAACGAGACGATGTTCGAAGAAGGCCAAGATGTGTTCTGTCCATTCCCAGTAGCCGGCGTGGAAGGATACTTCACCAAACTTTGAAGAAGGAATCTTCCAAGAAGTTCCTTTGGTGACGAGATGCCGATTCGGAAGTGAGAAGCCCATTATCGAGTTGTCGACATCATGTAGAGAAGATTTCAATAAGAGGGCCGGCGAACGAAAGAATTCGTCGATGTGATCATCATATAGTTCTGTAGTGATCTCTTCTGACCAGTAGGCGATATGCAGTGTAGAATCAATAGGCTCAGAAGAGAGAAGATCAATAACAGACTTGTGGACGGGTAAAGAAGTAGGTTTGACTTTGAAGCTGTCATTGTCGCGGCCGATGACGATGCGTGGAGATGGTTTGGTGTGATCCTCGATAAACATCTTGAGATATCTACAAAGAATCAAGATCAAACAAAAGAATTCGAGATCAATAAGTTAAAATTAAAAAAAAAAAAAAAGAGAAAAAAAAAATCAAAAGTCTCACTGTAGCCTTGTTCAAGAAGTCCAACGAAACAAGGATCGAATTAGGGGATTTTGTTGAAGTTGCTGAAGTCCAGACTCAACTCCTCTGCCAAAAGAAAAAAGAGAGAAAGTAAGAAATTGAAAATTAATATTCAAGTGTTTGGTGAGATTGTGAAATAACTCCTCGTCTGGTGTCTCCAAAACTGCATGCAATTGGGCACTTTGTTTTTACCGAACATGTTGTATTCATGAAAGAACAAGATTCATCTAATATTGTTGAGAGGATTTGCACGTTAATGGAATTCAGTTTGCTTTACCAAGTTTGGGCCCACTGGTCTTAAAAGGGTTATGGTCTATTAAAGCAAAAAATTTGGGATGAGTATTGCATGTCTCATTAATGGGAATAGGAGAATTTATTTGGGCCATTCGTTGGGTACTCAATTGCAAGCCCTTCTAATGATGCGACAATTCAAGAAATATTGATGCTTCAGAACATACCCACGTCAATACTGCAATGAAGTATTTTTTTTTTTTTGCTGAGTTGAATTCGCCTCCTGGGAGTCTTTGATACCTTGCAAAGCAACAAAGTTCTTTTAGTAAATTGCAAAACAAAACAAAGCAAGAAAACAAAATCAAATCCCTAGAAAAGCAAAACTAGAACTGGTGCGTTTCATGCTTTCTTATGCATCATATGATCAGCCTAGAAGCAAATAAAAGAGGGATGATCGCTGAATCCACCCGGAGCCGGAAGATTTAATTTAAATAAGTAGATTCTGGCATAAACGAAAGCAGAGCGATGTGCAACGCGAAGGCAGAAATACTAGCCGAATGCGAGCAACGAAAATGTGACAGCCTTTATGATTGACGATGTGATGATGCGAAGGCGGAAGAGCAAGTCGAATATGACCAAAGAAAATCGAGTGGCGAATCCTTATGGTTGACGATGTGCGAAGTGAAGAACGGAAGAACGAGATGTATGCCGTAAGCACGCAGATTCAACTTGATACACATTCAGTACGTGAACTTTGGGCAGCCATGAGCCATGATTAAAACGGATGAAGCCGTGAGTAGACGCAGAAGAAGCGGGCAGTAACGCAGAAGAAGCAGTAGACGTATTATGCAGAAGAAGCGGGCCGACGACGAGAAGGGCTAAAGTAATTGACGACGATATGACGACGTGAAGGCAGAAGAACGAGTCGAATACGACCGAAGAAAATTTGATAGCCTTTATGATCGACGATGAGCGACGTGAAGAACCGAAGAACTGGATGATCCTTTAAGTCGATGGAAGCTTACGGACTCAACTTAGCACGTTTCTGGGTATGAAAACTTTGTGCATCCATGGAAACGTGAGTAACGGGGAGGGAGAAAGAACCTGTGCTGAACTCCGGGTCTCGATGGATGCCGTCAGAACAGGAGCTCTCTGAAGAAATTTGTCAAACACGTTGCGAGCATGAATCTGAGCAGAAGAGATACAATATATCTTATATGGAGATTGAGCCTGGCAGAGATGGAAGGGGAGGAGCAAGAAGAAGACGTGTAGCTCACCAAAATCAGCTGCTGAAATCTGCTTGCCCATGGCCGAAGTAAAGGGATTATTTATAAGATTGAGTCCCTGCTCCATTAAAGTCTGCAATCAAGAGTTCGATTTGCTTTAGCATTAGAGTCCAACTTGAATTCTATTAAGTTGCTGTAATTACACTTGAAAAAAAATAATAATAAATAAATAAAATAAAATGACATAAAAGGAGGGGGGACGAAAGAAGGCGTGGCTTGTCTGAAATCCAAATTGCTAAAGCATTCCTCTTGAATTGGGAAGGAGAGTTGTGTCGGAGTGAGGTTTGATTTCCTTCACAAAAAAAAAAAATTGGGCCTATTCTTAAATGAGTCATGGTCCATCAAAGAAGACATGTAAAGGCCTTAAAAAATCCGTCAACTTAAAAGATTGGGCCTATTTGTTTTCCAAAGAGGCTGATCTGTGATTCTATGCATGGAAAAAATGTGGAGATTACTTAAGTCCAAAAACTTAGGCATGTGACTGCTTTGTCAGATTGTGATGAAATTGGGAAATTATTCATGTCCCAACAGGTGCTCACATGATTGGGCTATTTGTTTCTTCAAATTAGTTTTATGCTTTCAAGTCCCATGATGACTTAATCATTTTAAGTCCAAATAGTGATCGGTGGTGCCAAATTAATTACTTCAAATTTCGCCGACACGATGCTTGGCACGTCTTTCGCCGAACTTTGAAGTGGGGGCATTTGTAGACGAATTATTTTCGTCAAATTAAAATGCGACACGTATAATTAAATATTAATTGTCAAATTTAATTCATGCTATTTTTATATTTTTTGGATAAATATTAAATTAAAGTCCATAAAATATTTAAATAGTTGATTTAATTGATAATTTTAATATTTATTTTGTCATCAAATCAAGTATCGACACATGTCAAAATTGAAGTGTTCCGGCGAATCAAATCAAGTCTTGCAGCCCAATTGGTTATGACCAATTAAATGACGACACATGGCATGTCTCAACACGTGGACCAATCAAGTCAAAGCTTATGTCATTTATTTATTTTCTTTGATATAAATTCATATTAAAGGGATAAATGAATAAATACATTTGATATTATCCTTTAATAAACAAATGAAGAGATAATTATCAAAATATTCAACCCTACACCTATAAATAGGGGTCATGGGTAACACTTCAAACATATAGACATTCACTTCGATCAACGGACTTCAAGACTTCGACTTCGACTTCGACACGGAAATCAAAGGAGTCTTCACGCCGTCAAGCCTACGTACGTGCGCGAGTCTTCTTCACGTCATCAAGTCTTCGTTGAATCTTCTAAGTCTTCTTCCCGTCGTCATTAAGTTCTTAAAGTTCAAGTCCCGCTGCTACGAGGAACTACAACCTTTGAAGGTTCTACGGTTTCATCAAAGCTGCAGGTAAATCACGTGGTTTTCTCCGTCAAAATCGGCAAAAAAATCGCCCCTACGTGTTCGAGAATAAGCTTCACGCCCTCGAATACAAAATTGAAGAGAAGAATCAGAGGAATAGATTTCATAGGATTTATTCCTTTAAATTCGTCAAGTTCTTTAAATTATTATATATTTTGTTCATATATTTTGTCTTGTAATTTATTTTGCAGACAAATAAAATTTGTTGTGAACACATATATAACATTATTTATATATAATAATTTAAAACTCTCGAAACTATCCATCTAAATTCACATTATTACGTGTTTTTTGCCATTTAAAAAGCATATAATTTTTAATAAATAAATTCTTTGTGAAGAAGTTCTATAAAAGAAGAACCAAAAATTTTGTATAGATACGATTGATATTAATTTAATTTAAACAAAAATATCTTTTATGACATTATTTATACATGTATAAATTTAATACTATCTATATAAATAAATTAGTTTTAACTAAGTAACAAAAAAAATAAACTGTCAAGCCAAAATTGAAATAAATATACTCTATCTTTTTAGCATTAAACAATTTTTTTCTTATATTAACTAAAATAAGTATCTAGTATATACATAAAATATTCGTAGGAGTTTTTCAGATTTTCTCTCTTTCAGCCCCGTCATGACAAATTTGTGAATATGGCGAATAAACTGTAAGAATATTTCTTATTGGACTTCTATTAATTGATGATTGTATTAAAATAAAATAGGCTAAATTAATACGGTTAATGGGACGAGACTTATCAAGTCTTTTATTTGACCCACTATCTTTAAAGGCTTAATTTTATTAGATGTGGTCTGACAGGTGATGTAGGCCCATTCTATAAAGCCCGTGATGGGAGGGGTCTTAGGGTTTTATATAACGTGGTTAGGTCCCCTCTCCACTCCACATTCTTCATATCTGTTTTCTCATCTAAACTGTCAACTGTCGGATTGAAAAGGAGAGGAAGATCTAGGCTAGAGGAGTTGATGGAATACAACGGTAAATATGATATTCAATTCAGTAAATTCGATAAGCAGGAAATCAGTTATGTCTAAACTCTCAATTATATTGGTGTTCTAAATTCATGATGTTGATCTTGGCGAAAATATCTTACAGTTGGTATCAGAGCCATATATCTATGAATTTAGAATCCAAATTTATAATTAATTTTTGTAATTTAGTTTTATTTATTGATTCGACTGTCAAAACTATTGATTGTCGAAATTGTCGATTGAACTTGAATGTTCTGACTAATTTGATCGGTGTAGTGCGCGTGTTGCGCTGCTTATGAAATACGGCCGATTCCTCCACGGGTAAGAAAAGTGTGATTTGGTGTTTTGATATCTTTCTAGTGGCTCATCAAATGTTGTCGTCTTTTTGTTGCAACAAACTATGTTGTAATTGATGATAGAATTTTTATTATTATGGAAATTAATTTGATAGAATTACCTTCAAATTTGTATGCATCATATTGATAAGTTCCTCTAATAGATTCTTGTCTAGCAAAGGATTTAGGTTGACTTTTCATTTAGAAAAATTGAAAATAATCTCATGTGATGCCATCATTATGTCCTGGCGACAGTTTTTTGGATTCTTATAAGGTTATCATGATTGGCGTTTAACTTTGTTTAACACATGTAACGTTTGGATGCATAAAAATCAGGATTTGTCTCTTGTTGAATTTCCTAGATCTATATGTTGTTTTAACAATCTGATCCAGAACTCTATTCATATTTGTTGGTCGAATTTAAATTGGAGGAGTAAAGATACGCGATGACAATTAACCATCCTAATATTTTTTAATTCTGATTTAGATTTATTTTCAATGATTTAAATGGATGGAAGCTGGGGAACATGGATGATTTTCGCACTTAATGCATCCATGCAGAACTCTATTTTAGCCGGTTATGACTCTTAATTTCATATGAGCATATTTTATTTAAATCTTTAGAAAACACAGTGTATAATGAGTACATTCAAGGTCAGAGAAAAACTTTTACAATTACAAGTGTATATGGAGCTAAGACCGACGGGTATGTATTTTTGTCATTCTTTTGTTTTTTCGATAAAGGTTGTACTTATGTTTCGCTCTTTTATCGGATTAACGTTTGGTTCTCAATTTCGATATATTAATTCGCCATCTTTCTTGGATTCGAATGTTTGGCAAATGTATTTCTTGATCAAATTTTGAAAACTTATTTGATATGGATTAGATGATCATATGGCATGAATCATTGATATATCTCAATAGCCCATTTGTTATCATACATTATCAATTTTTCAAGAAATCAAAGTTGGTTCATTTGTCATGTTATTTATACATTGATTAAAGAATTGAAAATATATCTAATTGTTGTGGTTATTGAATTAAAGTTGATCCGTGGAAATATGGATTAATAAAATGGGGATTTGGTTGTGAATTGAGACACATTTCTTGAAGTTTATGTTTATATATTCTTGAACGAGTGTTTACAAGTTTCTTAAAAGATCATGGGAAGTAAAATTATTCGCTCAATACATAAGTCTGATTAAAGTTTTGAGATTTTTAGTAAGTTATCCCATGATTGGATCAAATAATTGATGTTGTTTGATAGTTATACTAGGACCAAGATAATATGTTTTATAGTAGCATGGAAAGTCAGGAGTTTTATAGCTAACGTGGCTTATGATATCAAGTCTCTTGAGTTCATGCAAAGGAAAGTATGCTTCGTAAGGTTAGTTGTCCCTTTTGCTCTTGTTCGGTTCAATTTGAGATATATGTGATCAAATATTTTATATTGAACGACAATTATATTCAGATTAGGTTGTTCATTATTTACTAAATTGTCATGAAAGGTGAATATGATATAAAATTCACATATTTGATCATATTGGTTGGAATCGAATTATTTTGATCGACTGTGTTACATGCATATTCGAATAAATAAGATCTTGGGAATAATTTGCATGCAACATATTATATTATAGATAACTTCCAAAAGTACATAGTTTTCGTTCTTTATTTTGTGGGAGCATTTGCATACATATCGTGCGTGTGCAAATTGGATAATTTATTTGAACTCGGTTATGTTCTTAATTTATTAAGTTTAAGTAGATAGTTACACCAAAGTGTTCTATTTATGAAGACTTGTAAAATTCGGAACAAGCATATTTCGAGCGAATGAATTATTATGCATTCTTACCTGCCCAAAGAGGGTGAGATATGTATGATAATTTTATTTTATTTGTGCAAAGCGTATTGATATGGGTACATCAATTGAGAAAGTTTAGTTTCCCAAAGGAAGCGATTTTCGAACATTGAGGTATTCCTATACCGTTTTGCATGGAGGGGCCTATTACGTATGACATACTCTGCCCAAAGAAGAGTTTGTCATGACACCCTGGACTCTCTATAGCCTAAAGCTATATTTTCTAGGCTTATTTGTTAGGAATAGTGCCCTTGAAAGCCGATTGTATATCCGCTTTGTGCTTTTCCTTATTGTAATCACAGACAATCTTTGAATGAAATAACAAATTGAGGCAACACTTCTTTATATGCTCTTGTTTGGTATGCGTTTACTTTAGCTGTGCATGTATGAGAACTCCCCTAATCCTGATGACTTTAGGACTCTACCATTTAGGTGAAATGGTTCATGAAACGAGCCCTATATCACATAAGTCATGATTAGTAAAATACTCCAAGCCGATGAGTCCTACAGACAGTGGGAGTGTCAACCTGACTCCTCTAAGGCTTGCTTGTGGGATCACGCCCTTAAGAAGGAGCACCTTGTTTCATGGAGGTGCAAAGTGTATGGTTGATATGTGCGTGATACATGAGGGTGCTTACTTTAATAAGTAAGTTCACTGAGGTGCCCCGTGTGAGAACATTCCTAAATGGGAAAGGAAGTTTCTATTTCAGGAAATGGAAACTTCCAGATTAGGAAATATCTCACGAGTCATTGATGTGATTAATTGATCCTTAGACTTGAGGTTCCTTGTCACTTTATGAGTTAACTCTGTAGTCTTAGGTATAAGCTTTAAAGGGTGTCGCCTTAGACAACTGATTCAATGCTTATGCTGGGGCTGCACAAGTGATTCATGAAAGTGAATGAGAATCAAGATAGGACCTACACTTGCATTTGCAAGGTGATCTCTTATTGCGTAAGTCATTCATATGCCATATGGAGTCCTTGGCCAAGGCAGTAGATCAAGACATCAAGAAAAGGGTTTCTTGGATTGAGATCAAATGGATATGAAATGCACTTAGCTTTAAGACCGGATTATTAGGGTTCTGATCATTCCCTTACCCTAGATCTTGGTTGAGAGATAGTAAGTAGGAGGATTGTATCTCACATGAATCAATGACTTAAAGGTTCTGTCAAATCCGAACATTCCAATTCAGCTAGGGGTTAAACACCTGTTGCTAGACTATGGTCGTTTAATCTGTGGACTGATTAATTAATTAGTGAATTAATTAATTAGGGTCACTGCTAATTGAATTGAGAACCTAGAGGGTCACACACAACAACTTGTTTACATGAGTTGAAGCTTGAAAATGATTAAACGAGTTAATCGGGCCAAGAGGGTTCCACACGTGTGAAATCACACGTGTGGCTCACGTGAGTGACACGTGTCACTGTGACACGTGTCACACACGTGTGAATATATATATTATATATATATATATGTATTAAATAATTAAATGTGTTAATTATTTAATAGACTTTGGTTTAATTTTGAATTAAAAAGGAAGTCTTATTTTGGAGAAAATAATCTAGTTAATTAATTACGAATTGATTAATTAGATAAAAATAAGTTATTTATTTTTATAATAAATAAAGTATAAAAATTATCCAAAAATAGTTTGGGTATTTTTAGCTCTCTTAAAAGTTGACTTGAATTAGAATTCAAAGTCAAAGTTGGAAAATACTTGATGATCAAGTAATAGGAGAGAGAGGAACCAAATCCTTGCCCAACAAGGAATAGGATCGGCGCCCCTCTCCCTTTCCTATATATAGGGGAGCTCATGCTCCCCTTTAGAGCTAATTGGCAATTCTTTTGGTTCATGTGTTGAACACCTTCCTTTCTCCAAGATCAAATAAACCCTAGGTTAAGCCTAAACACTAACTAGAGAACTAGCATCCTTACTAGTTAGATTGTGATCAAGTTGGTGGACTTTCTCTAGAGACTTCAAGTTAGAAGTTTGAAGATTCGAGCTTTACCAAGGAGAGGGGATCAAGCCGCGAGAAGAGCGTTCTTGGGTGGCTTGAAACGCTTCAAGAAAGAATAAAAGAAAAGTAAGTTTTCTATCTCTACGAATTTGGTTACACGATTGCGAGTCCAAGGTCCTTTTGTTGGGAAAATTTTTTAAATTCCGCTGCTTTCTGATTCGTGTTTTCCAACAAGTGGTATCAGAGCCACCTCGTTAATCGTGTTTCTGATTCGTCTCAATTAGACTGAATTTGGTAGAAATTCTTAGGCTTGATGCGATTGAGTATTTGTAGTTATTTTAGAAAGCCTGAATTACGAAACTGTATTTTTTCCTGAAAGTTTCTGAAAATTGGTTTTTGCAAAATTTAATTTTTGAAAAACTATTTTAGATTTGAAACTGTATAAACTGTTTTTGGATTTCTTGGATTGGTTTTGCTTTTGAACGAAAACACGATACGAAAATACGACGAACACGTGAAACCCCGCTCGCGAAGGAGTCGCGCGCGCGGGTTTCGCGCGCACCGCCGGCCTAGCCTAGGCGCGCGCAGGGCAGCCGCCTAGCACCCTCCCGCAACCGCGCGGGAGGCCCTTCCGGGCGCGCCTAGGGCGGCCGAGACTGGCCGCCCACCGTCGCCCGCACCATCCCGGACGCCGCGCGCTGTGCGCGCATGCTGTGTGCGCGCGCGCGCTTGGGACGTGCAACCCCTTTTCGTGCACGGGCCCCGTTTTCGTGATCCGATTTTTCGTATTTCGTGCAATCTAGTCCCAATTTTTATTTTAATTTTAAAATTTTATTTTTTGAATATTTATTTTAATTTTTGAATAAAACATAAAATTGGGATTTTTGAGAAATTGAAACAGTTTATATTTTGGGAAAAATACAATTTTTGATAAAATTATTAATTTTCAGAAATTAATTGGAATTTTATTTGTTTTTGTAATTTGGGATTTATTGAAAACTTTTATAAATAAGACTCGCATCAAGTCGTGTTTTAGGTCATTAGGACTTGAAACGAGAATTTTAATTTATTGGCTAAATTTAAATTCTCGCAAAAGCATGTTAGGTGATCATGGGTTTAGATCTATGTATGGTTTTAATTTATGCACATGGATGGTTTAAATTGGGGTTGGAGCCCTATAGTTGCATTTTTCAATTGAGGTTGGAGCCTCACTTATGTGCGTATTGTTATGTGATTTATTATGTGGCTTTCCATATTACTGTTTTGAGGCCGGGGTATGCCCCGTGTAATTGTCTAAGGCCAATATGAAGATTGAGTGTAACACCCCAGATTAAACCACAACAAAACGGGTAAGCTAACTAAAATATCGGGACTCGTTTAAAAAAAATTTGACCGGGTGATATATGTGTTTAAGTATTCTTTTATAGCTAAAATATTATGATTAAAACTATTGATCATGCTTGTTAATGTTTATTTGTTACGTTAATTGTCAGAATTTAGTATAATATTTGTGTTACATGTATATATTTAAATAATATTATTTCATACAACCTGTATATATATATATATAAATATGTAATAGAAAATGACAACATAATAATTAAGTTTGAATATTAAAATCTAAAAAGTTATTCATATATACCATAGGGAAGCTTAATCATCAACCTTACTGTGCCTACGTGCTTATTGATGAATACATTTGCAGTTCAATTTTACATGTCATCTCTAAGTGTTTAGTCCAAATTGCATGTCATCACTATTGCAGATTCATCCAATCTCATCGATTACAATAACAATTATTTTATTAATATCTCACAACAAATATGAGAGGACTTGCAGTGTAAAATAAGATATAGAGTGATCCTAGTCGGTAAACACATTCTTTTAGCTATTCATATTAAAAATCATTTTTTATTTTTATTTTTATTTTATTACAAACATAACAACTAAGAATCATTTTATAAGTTAGCCTTTTATCCCCCAAATATACTTATCCATTAAATTGATAAATAATCATTAAATCTACAGCTAGCAACCTTGTATCTTTGATGCTCAACACCTAGCATTTCTCACCCTTTGTGCATTAGCCACGTTTCAACTCAGGCATTCACCATCAAAGATCGAAGCAGTTATGAGTTGGGAACAACCTAAGACACCTTCAGAAGTAAGAAGTTTCTTGGGATTAGCTGGGTACTACCGGAGGTTTGTTCGAGATTTTTCCAAGATTGCATCCCCACTTACTCAGTTAACCAAAAAGAACCTGAAGTTTCAGTGGGATGACAAATGTGAAACCAGTTTTCAGGAGTTAAAGAAGAGATTGACCACAGCACCCATACTAGCATTACCAGAAGGATCAGAAGGGTATGTGGTATACACAGATGCTTCAAAAGAAGGCTTGGGATGCGTATTGATGCAGAAAGGAAAGGTTATTGCGTATGCATCAAGAAAGTTGCGTTCCCATGAGCAAAACTACCCTACCCATGACTTGGAGTTGGCAGCGGTTATTTTCGCATTGGCTAAGTGGCGACATTACTTGTATGGTGTTTCATTTGATATCTTTACTGATCATAAGAGTTTGAAACACCTATTTACCCAGAAGGAACTAAATATGAGACAGAGGAGATGGATGGAGTTCCTAGAAGATTATGATTGTAAAATTCAGTATCATCCCGGAAGGGCCAATGTGGTAGCTGATGCCTTAAGCAGAAAAATGAGTATATCTTGCTTGAAAAGAGCTTCAACTTCAAATGAAAACATGCCAGACAGAATTCGTATTACATCTAAACCGCGAGCGGCAAATATTACCATTAAGTCTGATTTGGGGGTACGAGTTAAGGAAGCACAAACGACTGATGAGTGGGTTCGGAGACAGGCAGAACAGATCAAGGAGACCCCAGATTTAAAGTTTGGTCTAGGTCATCAGGTGCCGTATAGATAGTTTATTTTGGAGTTCACTGATTTGGGACTTCTCCTTCTTGGGGAAAGTCTGGTTATACAGTTTCTACTTACAGTTGTCGTTTGTCGTCGGCCTTATCGGCCTTGTAATTGAATTATATGTTTTAAGTATTGTTGTCTTTATGCTTCCGCTATGCTAGTTTTTGTCTGTTTGTTCGCCGTTCGCTGGGAAAGATCTCGAGTGAAGGCCCCAAGCTAACACTCGGGGTAATTCTCAGTGCGGGATGTGGCGAGGGTGCCACACTGAGCCTTATTACTTTATGTCTTTTTCTTTTATTGTAATTTGAGAGTAGAGATAGGTGGTGAGGTTTTATTTTCATTTTGGAGACAATGCACCCATGGAGTAAGATGGACCACATTCAAGTAACAAGGGGGCCATAAGTGAAGACCCCTCAAAATGTTAGGGAGGGGAATCTCAATTGTTAAATGTAATAGAGATAGGGCTCGTATTTTGTTACCGCTTTCCCTTATGTGATTTGAACTGTTTATGTGGCATGTATGTTAGAACTTGTGATTGTGGAGTGGCTCCCACACATCGCGCATAAGATAGGTAGAACACATGATCATTACATGTTAGTATCATGCTAGGACATGTTATCTGTTTATGTGCTTGTTTGAAATGCATTTAAGTGTACTTGCATTAATCAAGACTAATAAAATTGGATAACATATATGTTGGTGAGGTCGAACCGGACAACTCTCCCTGTTGATTCGAAAATTCCCCTTAAATATTAAGCTAATTTCGAACAAATAGGTGTTTAATTCGAGATGCAAATTTTGAATTAAATTCCTAGCATTACATCAATAGGTTTTAAGTTTAGTAAGTGAAGCTAGTTATTGTCCGCGAGTCGTGGGATAGCTAGTGGAGCTTATTAGTTCTTAGTTACCTAATTGATCATTTTAAATGATCAATATTTCATGATCGATTTTAGCAAGGGCGATGTCCGCGAGTCGTGGATGGTTCGAACTAAGTTTTGGTCATGATCTTATGATTGATGGGTCTAGCTTAACGCCTAAGTAAATATGGATGTCGCACGAGTCGTGGGTCCATATTGAAAGATAGGTGATGCAAAAACAATTACTAAGAGTTCTAAAGGTGTTAGAATTGGTAAGTTATACCTACTTAGGGTTCTTACTTAGAATGTCCGCGAGTCGTGGGTTCGAGGTAAAATGCCTAGGATCTTAGTACCCATTGGGAAACGTGTTCCTCTTAGATCTTTGGGAATTCTAGATCTTTGAAAAACAGTGGGAGCTACATTAGATTAAAGACCTTATCTTTTGTATATCGTTATAATTCAGCATGCTCACTAGTTCTCTGTTTTACCATTTAGGTCGTAGATTCTGTGATTCTCTACGTGTTTTGAAATGGCAACCAAAAACCCTCTTGTATCGATCCTCGAGTCAAACAAGTTGACTGGTCCCAACTATTCTGATTGGCTGAGGAATCTAAAAATCATTTTAGATTCTGAGAAGAGAACTTATGTTCTCTTCGAAAGGGAGCCCAGTCCCGAAGGGGAGGCTCCCACTCGGGCCGAGCGGGATGCGATTCAGAAGTGGAAGGATGATAATCTCCAAACCCGTTGCCTTATGTTGGCTAACATGTCTCCGGACTTGCAAAGACAACATGAGGCCATGGAATTTGCTTGGGAGATTTACGACCACTTAGAGCAACTTTACCGCCCTCATGAACGTGTTACAAGGTATAACACTTCAAAGGAATTGTTCCACTTGAGAATGAGGGAAGGTTCAAGTGTCCATGAATATGGACTCAAGTTTCTTGCCCTTACTGAGAAACTTGCTTCCATGGACATGCCACTGAAAGATGAGCTTTCAGTGGATTTGTTGCTAGCTTCGCTCCCACCATCATTCAACCCATTTGTCCTTAACTTCAACATGAATCATGCTGGTGCTACTGTAGCTGAGTTGATTAGTCAGCTTGTGACTACTGAAAGCACGATCAAGAAGGACAATAAGGTTTTGATGGTGAATGCTCCATCTTCCTCTTCTGGGCCTTCTAAAGGTAAGGGCAAGAAAGCCCAAAAGAAGAAGAAGAAACCCCTTAGGCCCAGGTGGCGTTTCGAAGGGGAAGGCCCAAAAGAAGAAGCCTGATCAGAAAGAGGATGTTTGCTTCCATTGTGGCAAAGCGGGACATTGGAGGAGAAACTGCCCAGAGTACAAGGCTACTCTAAAGAAAGGTATCTTTCTCGTTGAAGTAAATCTTTCTATTAATTCTAGTTCTTGGGTACTTGATACGGGTTGTGGAACTCATATCTGTAATGATGTACAGATGCTAAGTGAAGTCCAACAACTCAAAGAAGGAGAATGTGTCTTGAAAATCGGCGATGGCTCAAACGTTGAAGCTCGAGCTTTAGGCACAATTAGATTAGATTTAGGTAGTTTTGAGTTAGTCTTAAATAAAGTCCTTTATGTATCGAGCATTATTCGTAATATAATTTCAGTTCCAATATTAGATTGTGAAGGTTATGAAACTTATATTAAGAATGGTAAATATTTTATCAAACGGAACAACTCTTCCATTCACATCGGTACTCTAAGTAATGGACTTTACCTAACTCAAAATATCAATATTATGAATATACAACGAGAAACAAAGCGTAAGAGAGATGACAAAGTTTCAGCTCCCTTATGGCACGCTAGATTAGGACACATTTCCAAGAACAGAATTAGCAAGATAAACACTTTAGGATCATTCTCTGAAAATGATCTTAAGGACACTTCTTGCGAATCCTGTCTCAAAGGAAAAATGTCCAAAGTCCCTTTTAAAGGAACTGTGGGACGTGCCACTAAGGTTTTGGATTTGATCCATACTGATGTTTGTGGACCGCTTAGTGTAAGCACTAGAAACAATCATCAGTATTTCATAACCTTTACTGATGACTTTAGTC
The DNA here is from genome assembly GCA_037501455.1 of Lantana camara. NCBI lineage: Eukaryota > Viridiplantae > Streptophyta > Magnoliopsida > Lamiales > Verbenaceae > Lantana > Lantana camara. Next base: position 58,678,009 of record CM074857.1, on the reverse strand, counting down.
GGTATGGTTATGTATACTTAATGAAGTATAAATCTGAAGCTTTTGAGAAATTCTTAGAATTTCAAAAGGAGGTTGAGAACCAAACTGGTCACAAGATCAAAGCACTTCGATCTGATCGAGGAGGCGAGTATCTTAGTGAAGAATTCCTTAATCATCTCAAAGATAATGGGATTATCTCTCAATGGACTCCTCCGGGAACTCCTCAGCTTAAGGGAGTTTCTGAGAGAAGGAATCGAACCCTACTTGATATGGTTCGTTCCATGATGAGTTTCACTGACTTACCACCTTCTTTTTGGGGTTATGCCCTAGAAAGTGCAGCAAAGATTTTGAATCTAGTTCCCTCTAAGTCAGTCCCTAAAACGCCCCATGAAATGTGACATGGTAAAGTCCCTAGCTATTCTTACTTAAGAATTTGGGGTTATCCTGCTTACATGAAGAGGACAGTGGGAGATAAGTTAGAATCTCGTTCTAACTTATGCTACTTTGTAGGTTATCCTAAGGAATCCATAGGATACTACTTCTATGATCAATCTGAGCAAAAGGTGTTTGTTTCCAGAAATGCCACTTTTCTTGAGGAACCGTTCCTTAAAGAAAAGAAAGGCAAGATCATAGAATTAGAAGAAGTACAAAGTAACCCCACGCCACCCACTGAAGAAACGTCCCCTACTGATCAACCACAACCAATCACGAATTTCGATACACACGAAAATCCTCCTCTAAGGCGTTCTGAACGCACTCCTAGACAGCCGGAGAGATGGTATGGATTCTTCCATGAAATCTCTCAAAAGGATAATGATCCTTTAACATATGAGGAGGCACTTTCAGATTCTGACTTTGAACAGTGGATAGAAGCCACGAAATCCGAAATGGACTCCATGAACTCCAACCAAGTTTGGACCTTGGTAGATTTGCCTGATGGGGTCAAACCCATAGGTTGCAAATGGATCTTTAAGAGAAAGCTTGGAGTTGATGGAAGCATTGCAGCCTATAAAGCAAGACTGGTTGCAAAAGGATTCACTCAAAGACCCGGTGTGGACTTTGATGAAACCTTTTCGCCAGTTGCAATGCAAAAGTCTATTCGGATCATGCTTGCCATTGCTGCATATTATGACTATGAGATATGGCAAATGGATGTGAAAACTGCCTTTCTCAATGGTGACATTGACAAAGACATTTATATGGAGCAACCCATAGGTTTCACATTCAGTGGGAGTGAGCAAAAGGTTTGCAAACTCCAAAGATCAATCTATGGATTGAAACAGGCTTCTAGGAATTGGAACATTCGATTTGATGAATCGGTCAAAGCGTTTGGCTTTATCCAAATTTCGAATGAATCATGTGTGTATAGAAAGGAATTGGAGACCTCAGTGCAATTCTTAGTACTTTATGTTGATGACATCCTTCTTATTGGGAATTCGAAGGATGACATGAAAGTGACTAAGTTATGGTTATCGAACCAATTCGACATGAAAGATCTTGGTGATGCGTCCTATATCCTTGGAATTAAAATCTATAGAGATAGATCTAGAAGGTTGATAGGACTGTCACAGTCGATGTACATTGACAAAGTATTGAAGAGATTCAATATGGAGTCAGCAAAGGTTAAGAACCTTCCTATGAGTGTAGGAACATGTCTTTCAAAGAAGATGTGTCCTAAGACTAACCTTGAGAAGGAGAGAATGACTCATACACCTTATGCGTCAGCAATAGGTAGCATAATGTATGCAATGTTATGTACTCGACCGGATGTGGCTTATGCACTTAGTGTGACAAGTCGTTTCCAATCTGACCCTGGAGATGGTCACTGGGCTGCCGTGAAGAATATTCTTAAGTACTTGAAAAGTACTAAAGATTTATTCTTAGTTTACGGAGGTCAGAAAGATCTTACTGTCGAAGGATACTGCGATGCAAGCTTTGCATCTGACTTAGATGATTTTAAGTCAATGTCAGGATACATTTTCTGCCTGAACGGCGGAGCAGTGAGTTGGAAGAGTTCCAAGCAAACAACCAATGCAGATTCGACCATTGAGGCCGAATACTTAGCTGCAAATGATGCAGCTAAGGAAGGTGTTTGGATTAGAAACTTCATTCAAGAGTTGAATGTTGTTCCTAGCATGAAAGACCCCATTACTGTGTTTTGTGACAACACTGGGGCAGTTGCTCAAGCAAGAGAACCAAGATCTCACCAACAGACCAAGCACATTATGAGGAAGTATCACCTAATCCGTGATATTATCAAAAGTGGAGATGTGCAAATCGAGAGGGTCACATCAGCAGAGAACGTGGCAGATCCACTTACTAAACCCCTTAGTCGAGAAGCTTTCCAAGGTCATCTTCAGAAGATGGGACTTAGAGTAGCTTTAGAATGGCTTTGACGGGCAAGTGGGAGATTGTTAGGAATAGTGCCCTTGAAAGCCGATTGTATATCCGCTTTGTGCTTTTCCTTATTGTAATCACAGACAATCTTTGAATGAAATAACGAATTGAGGCAACACTTCTTTATATGCTCTTGTTTGGTATGCGTTTACTTTAGCTGTGCATGTATGAGAACTCCCCTAATCCTGATGACTTTAGGACTCTACCATTTAGGTGAAATGGTTCATGAAACGAGCCCTATATCACATAAGTCATGATTAGTAAAATACTCCAAGCCGATGAGTCCTACAGACAGTGGGAGTGTCAACCTGACTCCTCTAAGGCTTGCTTGTGGGATCACGCCCTTAAGAAGGACCACCTTGTTTCATGGAGGTGCAAAGTGTATGGTTGATACGTGCGTGATACATGAGGGTGCTTAATTTAATAAGTAAGTTCACTGAGGTGCCCCGTGTGAGAACATTCCTAAATGGGAAAGGAAGTTTCTATTTCAGGAAATGGAAACTTCCAGATTAGAAAATATCTCACGAGTCATTGACGTGATTAATTGATCTTTAGACTTGAGGTTCCTTGTCACTTTATGAGTTAACTCTGTAGTCTTAGGTATAAGCTTTAAAGGGTGTCGCCTTAGACAACTGATTCAAGGCTTATGCTGGGGCTGCACAAGTGATTCATGAAAGTGAATGAGAATCAAGATAGGACCTACACTTGCATTTGCAAGGTGATCTCTTATTGTGTAAGTCATTCATATGCCATATGGAGTCCTTGGCCAAGGCAGTAGATCAAGACATCAAGAAAAGGGTTTCTTGGATTGAGATCAAATGGATATGAAATGCACTTAGCTTTAAGACCGGATTATTAGGGTTCTGATTATTCCCTTACCCTAGATCTTGGTTGAGAGATAGTAAGTAGGAGGATTGTATCTCACATGAATCAATGACTTAAAGGTTCTGTCAAATCCGAACATTCCAATTCAGCTAGGGGTTAAACACCTGTTGCTAGACTATGGTCGTTTAATCTGTGGACTGATTAATTAATTAGTGAATTAATTAATTAGGGTCACTGCTAATTGAATTGAGAACCTAGAGGGTCACACACAACAACTTGGTTACATGAGTTGAGGCTTGAAAATGATTAAACGAGTTAATCGGGCCAAGAGGGTTCCACACGTGTGAAATCACACGTGTGGCTCACGTGAGTGACACGTGTCACTGTGACACGTGTCACACACGTGTGAATATATATATTATATATATATATGTATTAAATAATTAAATGTGTTAATTATTTAATAGACTTTGGTTTAATTTTGAATTAAAAAGGAAGTCTTATTTTGGAGAAAATAATGTAGTTAATTAATTACGAATTGATTAATTAGATAAAAATAAGTTATTTATTTTTATAATAAATAAAGTATAAAAATTATCCAAAAATAGTTTGGATATTTTTAGCTCTCTTAAAGTTGACTTGAATTAGAATTCAAAGTCAAAGTTGGAAAATACTTGATGATCAAGTAATAGGAGAGAGAGGAACCAAATCCTTGCCCAACAAGGAATAGGATCGGCGCCCCTCTCCATTTCATATATATAGGGGAGCTCATGCTCCCCTTTAGAGCTAATTGACAATTTTTTTGGTTCATGTGTTGAACACCTTCCTTTCTCCAAGATCAAATAAACCCTAGGTTAAGCCTAAACACTAACTAGAGAACTAGCATCCTTACTAGTTAGATTGTGATCAAGTTGGTGGACTTTCTCTAGAGACTTCAAGTTAGAAGTTTGAAGATTCGAGCTTTACCAAGGAGAGGGATCAAGCCGCGAGAAGAGCGTTCTTGGGTGGCTTGAAATGCTTCAAGAAAGAATAAAAGAAAAGTAAGTTTTCTATCTCTACGAATTTGGTTACTCGATTGCGAGTCCAAGGTCCTTTTGTTGGGAAATTTTTTTAAATTCCGCTGCTTTCTGATTCGTGTTTTCCAACATTATTCTTATTGATTGTCTGCTGATCATAATATGTTGCATCATGGTCTCCCTTTTATTACTATGAGTTTGAATAGTAATATTTCTGTATACGTAGTTTGAAGTATACACAATAATATGTTGAACTCCATCATGTGTATGTTATATGATCTTTATGTGATTAAGTGTCCTATATTCAAACGTGCATGATATATCACATGAAGATTGAGGAATTCTTATGATGCATTGTGGCGCCCCGACCAGGGGTCTCCGTAGGCCCAGGGATCCGGGCGTCAGGTGATACCAGTCACTCCTCAAAACCTGTGTAAACACTAATACAAAAGTCATATTTGATTTACAAATATACTACACTAAGGAAATTCAAGGTCAACATACTTATCTAAGTTCAAAAGTGTATTAATACTATTCGTCACTATAGGCCGACTAACTCACCTCAACCAGCATATTTGTACTTGAAATTTAGTCGCTATCATGTTCAAACCAGAGAGCATAAGGTTTCTCCTAGCTCAATTTCCCTATCCCGCATTGCGTCCTCTATTCATATATTCTGGAGAACAAAACGAAATAGAGGGAAATATAGAGTGAGTCAAATGACTCAGTGGGAATTATCACAATAATCAATAACAGAAGGATAGTAGAACAAATCAGAAGAATAATGAACAGAAAGGTAGCAGAGCACATCAGAAGAATAACGGTAACAACGATAACAAAAATGAAGAATAGGATAAATAGATAATGTTCACTAAGGGTTAAGTGTTATAGGTCCTGCCTTGTATCACCTTCCCAGATGATTAGTCCAGGCAGTAGTCAGTGGCAGTGGCAGTACAGAGACCAGCGACGCACGCATGGTCATTCCAAGGGCGCGACCCAAGGAATTAATGAACTTTGGGGTCCCCGCAGTCGTTATTCTCCTTCATATTGGTTTACAGAATCAGTTACAGAATCTGGCTTAGGTAGGTTTAAGGTAGGCTTACAGCTCAAAAAATGGCTATCAATCAGAGGCTCAGAACACAAGACAGTGAACATGCAGTAGGCAGTACAACAACAGTTCAATGAACAGATCAACAGACAGTAACAGATTAACCAACAGTTTCAGAGAATGGATCAGTAAACAGTTCAAAATGTAATTCAGACAATTTAAAGAGCAATGCAAATGATAAGCCAAACAATTCAAGAATAACGAAGCAGATAGGATAATAGAAGTAAAGAGAAAGAAATCATGATACGAGGATTGTGTTTTGTCTCCAGCAAGAAGGGGTTATCCCACCTTTCCGTCAGGGTTGTTGCATTTCCTTGTTTGCATGTTGTTGCTTTAAGTTACCTGACAAGAATAATGTAATTGGCTAAGCTCATATTTTATTATTCGTTATTGACAGTTTCTAAATTACCAACTTCTATAATGTATCGACATCGGTTAGTTAATCTTAGTGTAGCTAATACTTAAGTCTGCTAATTAATAACTTAATCTTAACGCAATTAATAATAAGTTAGTTAATTAGCAATTACATATAATTATCGTTATATTTTATTAGCAATTATATAAATCTCGATAGATATTAGTGTTATCAGATATCACATTGTCCTCAAAGCCATTTGAATTGTCCAATACAATCCAATAGGTAAGACCCACATCAAAGCAAAGCCATAGAAATATCAAAGTCCAAGTCCAAAGTTGTATTATTGTTATATGTTTATTAATACTTATATAAGTCCCAATAGTTATTTAAACAATATTATCAAATATTAGGTGGTCCATAAAACAGTCTAAGTTGTCCAATAATTTCATCTCGTGGGGCCCACATCAAAGTTAAGGTCAAAACAAATTTCCAAGTCAAGGTTAAACTTTAATTATCATTGTAATTATTATAATTATAATTATACTTAAGCTTCAGTCATTAAACTTTAATTATTCATTATAATTATAATTATAATCATAATTATAATTATAAGAATTAAGTTCGAACATTCTTACTGTTGTTACTATTATTATTATTATTATTATTATTATTATTATTATTATTATTATTATTATTATTATTATTATTATTATTATTATTATTATTATTCATTTAGCAGAAATGAGTCCCAGTCATGTTAATCGTCTACCAAATTATCCATATTATCGTATGAATAGGTTCTCGAGGTCAAGAATAATTTTTTTGGAATTTCTACGGCGAGTCGTCGCCGCCGAACCACCGTCGGAAAGCCACCTGCAGCCGTCGGCCGCCACGTTATATCACCGGAAAATTTCCCAAAAATAACAGAAACAATCACCCTTTAACGCTGGTTAACAATTTTCAGTCAATTTCAGCAAATTAATTCAGGTTAGGGAGTAATTCAAGAATCCCCTTTTCAGTTGTAACCCTAAACCCTAAAATTTTCAAACTCAAATTAAATACAAACTAGTCGGAATTAATTCAATCCAATCGCAGATATATACTACCCAAATCGAACCCTTTAAAACCCACCTTTAATTTGTCGGAAAAGCCGCCGGAAAAAGTCTAGCGTTGTTGCCGCCATTCATTCACGCTCGCGACATCACCGTGCCTCCACCGCCGCGATTCTCGACAACCAGCTATCGGTTATAGACTCGTCTCGTCGAGCTCTTCAATACCCATATGGTCGCCGGTCATAACTCCCACTAAATCATCTCCGTCAGCCAAGTTTCTCGTCGTGTTTTCAGCTCAATTTTCTCTCTCATCTTTGAACGAAACTTGAATCCGGTTGTAGCTTGGTGTTCTCGTCATCGAGACCATAAAAAAACACTATAATTGTAGTGGATTTGGTTGAGAACCGAAGGGGCTAGAAGAAGACGATGGTCGCGTTCTTTCTCGTCTGTGGAATGTGTGTGTTTTTCAAGGTGTACGATGTGTGTGTGTTTATGTTTTAGGTTAAGTAATGAATATAGGGGGGTGGGTTTATATTTAATCAGACGCATTAGCGTCTGATTTTAGTTTTTCTTTTCTTTTTTTTTTCCCTTTTTTCTCAAAACTTTCCAAAATTCTATTTTCACCCCCAAAACTTCTAATTTATTTATCTAGGCCCAATGACTTAATTAATAATATATTAATATTTTATAAACACACAATTATATAATATATTCGATTACTATAATTTACGGGGCGTCACATACTCCCCTCCTTAAAAGAATCTGGTCCCCAGATTCGTACCTGTATCGCTGAATAACTCAGGATATTGTTTCTGCATTATATGCACTCCTTCCCACGTCGCCTCTTCTACGTCTTGTTTTCTCCACAGCACCTTTACTTGAGGGATCTTCTTGTTTTGGAGTTCTTGAAATTTTCGATCTAGTATACGTACAGGGAACTCTTCATAGGTTAGGGTTTCTTTTAAGGGGACGTCATCAAGTGGTATGATGTGGTTTTCATCCGGGTAGTACTTTCGTAGTTGTGATACGTGAAACATGTTGTGGATCTCGGTGAGATTAGCAGGTAAAAGAAGACGGCAAGCTACAGGGCCTATTCTATCTAGGATCTCGAAAGGTCCCATATATCTTGGACTCAACTTTCCTCCTTTTCCGATCCTCGAGAATCCTTTTCTAGGAGAGACGCGCAAAAATACTTTATCTCCAACTTCAAATTCTAAATCTTTTCGTCTCTTATCTGCATAACTCTTTTGTCTGTCCTGTGCCGCATTCATGTTTTGTTTGATCGCTTGGATCTTTTCCATCGTTTCTTGCATCAGCTCGGACCAGGTCTTCTCTTTTTTCAATTTAATTAATGACTTTTCTTCTCTTAAATCCCAATATATGGGGGATCGGCATTTTCGTCCGTACAACGCCTCATATGGAGCCATTTTGATGGTCGCTTGATAGCTGTTATTGTAAGCAAATTCCACAAGAGGTAAGTGTTTGTCCCATCCTGCACCAAAGTCAAGCACACATGCTCGTAGCATGTCTTCAAATATTCGAATAGTCCTTTTAGACTGGCCATCAGTTTGAGGATGAGCAGCAGAACTAAAACACAAGTTCGTTCCCATTTGCTCTTGGAGACTTTTCCATAATCTAGAGGTAAACTTTGAGTCTCTATCTGACACAATACTTATCGGTATACCGTGAAGTCGTACGATCTCCTTGAGATATATAGTTGCTAACTTTTCTACCTTATAATGTGTTCCTACGGGTAGAAAATGAGCCGACTTTGTGAGTCTGTCAACGATTACCCAAATGCTCTCATAGCCGCCTCTAATAGTTGGTAAGCCAGTGACAAAATCCATGGTGATATGATCCCATTTCCAGTCGGGTATCGACAATAGCTGCAACATTTCAGATGGTCGTTGGTGTTCTGCTTTAACTAACTGACAAGTCAAGCATTTCTGCACATAATCTGCAATGTCTTGCTTCATCCCGCTCCACCAAAAGTGTTGTTTAAGATCTCGATACATCTTGGTTCTGCCAGGGTGCACAGTATGATGAGTTTTGTGTGCCTCTCTTAACACATCTTCTTGTAATTCCTTCGGCACACTGAAATGCATCCTGTCAAAGAAACACTGAAATGCATGCTATCTTTAGTCCATGCATGAGAGTGCAATTAATTCAATCAAAATTCAAAATTTAGAGCACATAAAAACATAAAGAATGCATATGCAACACGTTGACAAGTTGTTCCTAAAACCGAACGACGTAGACTGACTCACACGACACGAAAGCCCGGGTTTTGCAACCCTAAGCTCTGATACCACATAAGGATGTAGCACCCGAGCGCAAGGTACCACATCCCCTGCACCGAGACCCGACCCGTATATGAAATGAAGTCCATACACATGCCAAATCACGGCGAACGGGGACACAACACACACGCTATGCTAGGTGGGACTAACCCTTAAACCATTAAAGATCAAGATAATATAAAATCAGAGCGATAAGAAAAATGCAGAAGCAAAACCAACATATATTATATACAACGAGCCACCAAGCTCCAAAATAGATATACAATATCATTCAGGTATTCAACGGACCACAAAATCATATATGCTCCATAAACATGATCATATACAAAAATAATAATATGAGTGCGAGTGAAATATAAAGAGAGTGCTAAACACTAATGCAAGACCTAGACGACCATGTATTCCCGCCTAGCACTCCTTAACCTGCACAAAACAACTGAAAATAAACCGGGTTCAGTCTAAAGAAGACTGGTGGGTATAAAACAGGGTATAAATATAAATATATATCATGGAAGTTAAACACATACATGCAAGCCACAATCCCGAATGAGGTTTTAGAGTAATTTTCCCAAGTGGGTAAAATAAAAGACATCATCGGGATTATAACTATCAGATTTATTCATTATGGTATTCATGGCCCTGGCGAGTGGGCGTGCATTAACACCAACAGCACCTAGTGTATTCATAATCATTATTCATTGGTTATCACACATATATTCTTTTGTGCACATTCATATGATTCATAATCATACATATACACCTTTTTCCTCCGGGTGGTGGACGGGCTTGCAAGATCTGGCCATCGGTCCATACATAGGCCAATGGGGGTACATGAATTCCCCAAGGGCACTCAGCTCCCATTCCCCGTTAATCTCCTAGCGAGGGCCGGTATCACCATAGTTTGGTTGGAACTAGTACATGGGATCACCGTTGGCCCTTGCCTCCTCGGATAGCCACATATATTAAATCCCTGGGCCCGTGCAATTACAATCATGTCTCGCCAAAATCTTAAGGTAGGATTCATAAATGAAAGGTCGTACGTTTGAAATCATTTACCCAAAATGACTCGATATATATATATATACACTAATTTGGCTCAAATCTTTCACATAAGGGATATATTGGGTTGTCATAGCTATTAGAAGAGAAACTCACCTCAAAAGAGTAAAAGAAGAAGCACAACAGCCTCAAGGATCGCCCTCGTCTCCGACCGTACCCAAATCTATGTAAGAAAGGTGAAGTGAGACTCAAAATGACCATATATGGCGCTCGGCAATGAAATGAACAAGATATGAATGCATAAGAGATGATATTATGTCATGAAAACGTTCATGTGCACGATTATTGCCTTTAAGACATATAAACAAGCAAATCATTCATTCAAGGAAGCGTTCAAATTCATTCAAGTTCATAATTACACATTCCATATCAATTCAATCCAAGAATTTCATATAACAATCATAACACGTATTATTTAACGTTTGCAATTAGATAAATAGACAAATAAAACGTTCAAGTCATAATCGAAAATTAAATAAAGCGAAATAGATAACAATTAAATTCTATAATTTAAATAAATTAAACCATACTTAAAATATATCATTAACCTAGCATTTAATGAATATATAATCATATCTAAATATATATATATATACCTAACATATAATACATATATAATATAATGTTATATATATGTATAAACACGTACACACACACCATTAATGCATGCACATATATATATATACTAGTTACCTGTGCACACCGTCCCTGTGTGCAAACAAATTTGTAATCTAATTAATCATTTAGAATAAATTGTGATGTTAATAAAAAAGAAATATGAAAAAAAATTATATAAATTATTAGAATTTTACCTATTTTAATTTATTTTTTTTTTCTGTTTTTACCGTATTGGTTGTGTTTCATGGGGTTTCTTATTTTATAAATAATTTTTTCTAATAGAAATGTGATTGAAAAAAAATAAGAGTTATTAGTGATGAGAAAAAAATAGATAAGATAGAAACGTGAGAAGTGAGAGTTATTATCTTTTTAATCAAATGTCATTTGAGGGAGAAGTGGGAGTTATTATTTTTTTAATCAAATGTCATTTTCAACCCTCAAATTCTGTTCCAACACAAAAAGCTTAAAGGGTATATTAGAAAAATCAAAAAATTGGTCTTGCAACCTAAAAAACTGCCATTTGTGAGAGAAAACCCTCTTTGCTTTTTATATAGTATAGATATATATATATATATACCTACATAAAGATGCATACAATATATATTTAAGTGTGTACAAACATGCAGGCAATGACTTAAAAGCCATGAACAAACAATAAAAGATCACAGCAGCAACGAAAGGAAGCACACCTAGGCGCGGCCCCGACACCAACCTTCATAATATTAGCGCGGCCGTGATGCCATTACAGAAACAAAATGAGCATTCGGTCGAGGCCGCGACACAAATTCAACATAAAAGCTGTGCGGCCGCGACGCTTCTTGCAGTAGAAAATAACGCAGCAAAATAGAGTGAAACAGAGCAACAACCAAGCCCAGACTTCATCAAACTTCAAGCCAACAAATCAAGGTATAAAATGCAACAAAACTCAACAAGAAATCAGGCCTCAATAGCCCTAAAACATAGCAGCAGCAACACGAGGGAAGAAGGGAGGGAAAACTCAATTTTCATTCAAAATTCATTAATGGTAACTCATTTATTACTCAACCACCATATAATACAAGTCCATAGAGAAGAAAAGAGATGTCTTAGGATCAACTTTCATACATTCAACACAAAGGAATCACAAGGAAACAAGGATAATCAACATATGAGCTAAAACCCTTACTATTCATCATAAAATCCAATACACATTCAAATCTCCACCAAAATTAGCAAATAAGCATTCGTAATAAAGAGGAGAAGATTCTTAACACATTCATGGACTCACCTCTTGAATTGGTTGAAGGATGGAAGAGATTTGAGCTCAAAATCTTCAAGGTTTGTAGAGTGACGAAAATGAACTGGAATGCAGAAGATTTGCTGAGTTTTTTCTCTTTGGTTAGAGTGTCGTTCAGCATGGGGTGAGTGGGAGATGATATAGGATTGAGTTATGTTTCCAAAAATTCCAACCATGGTTAATTTGGTTAAGTATGGTAAGAGGTATGATTTAAATAGTAAAATGTGGCAGTTTTGCGGCCGATTCATTTTTCGGTTGAATTTCGGGGATTCAAATAGGCTTAGAAAAATATGAGGCTTGATTCATTTAACCCGAATCATTGATACGAGTCCAGCAAAGTTGACGGAACTCGATTTTGAGTTCCCGAGCTCAAGATATCACATACGGAACCAAGGGTGCGCTAATTGCTCGTTAACCCCCGACTTGGTTCCAACACTCAAAATAAATTTGTTACCACGCCAAACGAGATCAAAAACATGAAACGAGCATACAAACATGTTCATCACACATAAGTCTACGACATACTAAATTTTCACAAAATTTCGATATCAAATCATATAAGAATGAAGCGCGATTAAAACATTCATGCGTAAAACATTTAAAATTCATAACATTTCAAATTAAATAATAAAATTTAAATCCCATTTTAAATTAAATAAAAAAACTCAACGATTAATGTAGATATTAATTAATATAATTAAAGATATAGTTAATTAACATTTAACACTTAATTATCAAATTAAATATACTAATTAACGAAAATAAAATAAAATAAAATAAAATAATAACAATTTATAATAAAATTAAATATATAAAACACTTATAAACAATTAATTCATGCAAATTGGCAAACACATAGGTCATACCTGTACGACTGAAAAGTCGGGGCGTTACACCATCGATGGATGTAGGTGGGGTGCGAGCTTTCGCCTGAGGTCCGGGAGAGTCCGCCGCAGCCACGACTTCAGTGGAGTTCTTCTCGTCTGACCCTGGGACCAGGTAAGAGACCTCTTGGGTGGTTTGAGACCCCTTCCGACAAGATCTACAGGTTGGCGTAGGGTTGACGGCAGGGGTTTTGCGCTTGGTAACCATCTTAGAGAAGAATGGGAAGAGAGTTTGTGTATGTGGGAAATTAGAGTTTGAGAAGAGATTAGGAATAAAAGGGCGTTGGTGCCGATTCAGGTCCTGGAGAGAGAGTGAGATAAAAATGCACAAGATAATGATGCTCAAGTTAATGATGCATGATGATGCAGAGATGTAGAGCATGTATTCTTTCCAAAAAAAAATTAAACAAGTAGTTTCATGGAAATAATGCCCAATTTAAAACGTAATGTGCAAAATTGTTCTTCCAGAAGGGCTTTAGTGAAAATGTCAGCAAGTTGATCTTGAGTTTTGACATAAAAGATTTCCACCTCATTTTTCTGAATGTGATCGCGAAGGAAGTGATGCTTAATTTTAATATGCTTAGTTTTGGCATGGAATACTGGGTTTTTTTAGATGCAGGTAGCACTGGTATTATCACAATAAAGAGGGATTTTAGTCAAGTGCAAATCGAAATATGTCAGTGTCCTCTTCATCCAGAGAAATTGAGCACAGCAGCTGCGAAGGGCCATATATTCAGCTTCCGTGGTTGACAAGGCAACTACGGTTTGTTTTTTACTGGACCAGCTCACAAGATAGTTGTTGAGTAGTTGTCAAGAGCCACTGGTACTTTTCCTGTCTATTACACATCCTGCATAATCAGCGTAAATAAAACCAACAAGATTTACATTGTTTGTCTTACAATAATAGAGACCAAAGTATAGTTCCCTTCAAGTACCGGAGGATGTGTTTAACTGCTCTTAGGTGAGAGTCCTTGGGAGAGGATTGAAAACGTGCACATAGTGTGGTAGCAAAGAGTATATCCAGTCTGCTCGCTGTGAGGTAGAGTGGATTGTCGATCATGCTTCGAAAATGTTTTTCTGGAACTTATTTTCCATCTGGGTCAAGTTCCAATCTGCTTGATGGACTCATAGGAGTGGGCACAGGTTTGCAGTCAGACATTTGGAACTTGGTCAAGATTTCTTTGGCGTATTTCTCTTGATTTATAAAGATCTCTTCCTCTCGCTGATTGATTTGTAAGCCAAGGAAGTGTTGGGGTTAATACCCTAAAAATACAATTATATTGTAAATATTTTGGATTAATAAAACTGAAATTATGGCAAGTTATGAGTATTTTACGAATTTAATAATTAATGACGTGTGATGGTATTTTTATGTGAAATGTGTTTCATAGGAAATTAAAGACTTTAAATACCAAAATCACGTGTCATTAAAGTTCTAGTCGGTATGATAAGAAAATGTTCTTATCGAGACTATAATATGTTATATAAGATGATTAGTCTTTCATCATAGGGAAATGGAGTTTCTGATTATAACACATTGATGATTTTCAATGAGATTGGAAACGTCGAACTGGAACACTGAGATTGTTCATTTTATATTGCTATCTAAAATGAACAAGAATCTCAGGAAGCATTAGACTCTTAATCCTGGCAGTGTTTCGACCTCAGGCATGTAATGTTAATCACTGTCATGTACTCAGAAGTGAGGTCTCGGTAACAGTTGACCAAAATGCTTTGTACGTCCGGTGATTGCATGAAATGTGCTAAAGAGTAACACTGATCAAGGAATTTGTGGCCTTGCTGGAAGGTTAAAAGATATCCCTAAAGTAGATTTGCCAAAAGTTTGAATTAAAACTTTAGCCAAAGTACTTCGTGTGTGCGTCACCGAAGTTGTATGTTGAATGTGTTTCACATACAGGGAATTTGAACTAAAGGCGAATCAAGAAATTTCAGATTGGAAGTGAAAATAAATGATAGTAGTATTGATTTATTTTTCACATTTATTTTTCATGGATATCTGTACAGAGGAGTACAATGCAAAATTATTCTAGAACGAGAAATTCGTGAATAATTTAATTAATTTTAGAGTTCAACAATATTTGGTTAGTGGAATTAAATATTGTTAAACGGTAATCCATTATTGTCATGAGATGATAATAGATTGACCCGTTTGGAGTTAAAATTAATTAGTCCTGCAGGTCCCCCTGCAAGCCCAACGAAGATCAAAGAGAAAATATTAAAAGGAGAGAGAGAAATGAATTTTCAAAGAGTTTGAAAATAGTCAAAGGATTTATTTTGAGAAAATAAATCAAATTTCAAAGAGTTGGAAATGCCCGAAATTTTATTTTAGAGCAAATAAAATTTTTCAAAAAATAAAAAAATAAAAAAAATTAATTGCTGACGTAGCATGTGCTGACGTTGATGTATCACACCACATCAACAGGTCAGACGCTAAGTGGCCCTGACAGGGTGCCACAAGGCGCGCCACATGTGACGACAGCATCGAGCCAAGCCACGTGGGCTAACGACCCAGATCAGTCCTAAACGAGGGCCGGGTCAGTTTAACCGACCCGGACACATGGACTAGTAAGGATCTGCCACGTGGCAGACGGACCAAACCACTTGAGCCCACCAGTTCATGATTGAACCGGTCTAAGGCGCTAAACCGGCAGCGCGACAGCTCCTCATGGAGGCGTGTGCCCCACGTGTGCCATTAGCATGCAAAACTTCTTGCGGCGCATGGGGGCACGTGGCTGACCGGTTCAGCGTGTGGTCGGTGATGTTTGAATCCTTGTGGCGCAAGCTTCCACGTGTTACTCCTAGATTTGCCGGCTGAGCTTGGAGTATATAGAAAAATTCGATTAATGTCGCGTATGTCCTTGAAATAAGTGTAACGCCCCGGGTTTTCATTTATACCAATATCCCATATGTGTTTATAAAATACGCGATTAAATTATTTAATTATGTGATTAATTATTTATAAATGTTTTATATTTAATTTTATTTTAAATGTATTAAATGATAATTACTTTATTTTAATGTTATTAAATTCAAACATATTTATATATGTAAATATATATATGTTAATTGTGGCCCGAATTGTTTTATAAATTGCATGAACTTAGGCAATCCATGTTAATGAATTATGCATGCATGACATTATAAATTATATGCGTATGTGATTTTACATTAATTGTAATATTTTAATAATTGAAATAAGTGTTAAGTTTGAAACTTTAAACGTCTAAATCCTTTTCTAATCGTTTTCGAATTGTTTAACTCCGTTTTCAATTCCGATTTTTGTGCCAACTTGGTATACTCGAATTATGTGAGTTATTAACTTGTTTACATGCTTACGTTGTAATTTTACGCTCGTTTGATTTAGTTTTGATGTCGGTTTTTGGAGACGGAACTTATAGGGCTTAAAACGCTTTTAGCGCGCCCTGGGTTCCGGACGTCATATCTTGAGCTCGGGAATTCGGATTCGAATTCCGTCACCTCCGTTGACTTCGTATCGATGCTTCGGAGACAATGGAACCAGCCTCATACCTTTTTGAGATCATTAAGACCCCCGAAATCCAACCGTAACAAGCAACTCATGCAAGAAGAACCCTTTTTGTTGACTAGTCTTCTTGGTGGGACCCTTAACACCTCTCTAACTTATCCATACTTCAACCCATGATTTGTGTACTTGAGTTAACCCATTTCTTCCCCCTTTTAGCAGCAAAAACCGAGCCAAACACCCCCCTTGTTTCTGCAACTGATCGAGAGAGAAGGGAGAGAGGAGGAAGAGAAGAGAAAACCTTGGCCCTTGTGATTTTTGAGCTCAAATCACTTCCTTTCTTCTCCATATCTTGAAGGTATGTATATTTATGTATCCTCTACTCTTTTATGCTTGATTTCATCCATTTAATACTTGCTTTGCATCAGATTTGATAAGGGTTTGGGCTAAGAACATGAATAGGACTTTTGGGGATTTTTGCTCTAATGACCGATTTACTTGTGTAGCTGATTTTCTTGCTTATACATGATTATATGAGCTTTTTTCTTGGCCTATTTTTTCCTAACTGATAGTATATGATGTTAGGATGATTTTCTCTTTAGACCCTTTGATGAAATTATGAGATATAGAGCTCCAAACTTGATGATCAAAACTGCCTCCCCTATTTTGGGACTGCTGTGTGGAATCATGTCTTGTTGCTTGATCTAATGGCCTTCTTTTCGTGTGAAATTGCATGGAGATGATGTACACTCATTTTTTTATATGTTAGAATTCATGTTGAAAGCTTTTGGATCCATTTTGAGCCCCAAAACCGTAGCACATTACCTGTTCTGTGCATGGCTTATGACAGACCTGCTGCTATTGCATTTTTGTGGTTCGTTGGTCATTCTAATGTGCTTCAATTCGTGTCATTTTTCATATATATGATGTATATTAGTTTTTTAGTATGTTAGAATGCATTCCCCAAGGTTTTAGATCCAAATTCAGCCCCTAAGTACTTGATCATGGCATGATTGAACCAATCAGACTCATATGTGCGGTTTTGACGCCCCAGACTTGTTGCATGGTTTTGGTGCTCTTAACGTGTGATTTGGACTTTTCACTCTAAATGAAAATTTCTCATAACATGCTAAATATGTTGTATATCAAGTTTCATAAAATTGGGAGTTGATTTGGTATGTTTTTGGAACTGATTTTGTATAGGGTTGTTTTGCCGGTAAGTTTTGTTTGCATTTTTGGCTCTGTACCGAGACACCCCCGTGTCTCATTTGCCTTGTATTGTGTGAAACCCCCGTGTCATGCCATTTTAGCATGTCTATACTGCGACACCCCCGTGTCTCATTTGCCTTGTAATGTGAGACACCCCCGTGTCACTCCCCCTGCGCAACTCTTGTCTTTTCCTTTTCAGTTTTTGATTGTTTCACCTCCTTAACGCCTTTATCTTCAATCGTGATGAACTATGAACTTGTTTTACTATGTGTTGAGAGTATGGTGGTTTTATTTCATAACATTTGGATGAGATTTAGGCATACTTTTATTGAATGCCGTTTATGTGCGTTTTTGTGTCGTTTGTGATTTCCATAACCATTTCCCTTATCATATGAATTCTTCTTGTTTCCAAACTTTGGAAATATGTTATATTATGTAATATGATGTATGTGGTAGCGTTTTGTGAAAGATTGAATACGTGCTAGGCTCCTATTTGAATTTCTTGAATTGAATTGATTGGAAACGTGAATTTATGAATTGAATGAAAGTGAACGAATGATTGAATGACTTGATTATGTGATTTAAATTCCTTAATAGTGCACATGAACATTTCCATGATATAATATGATCTTTTATGCATTCATAGCATAATCATTTCATTGCCGAGCGTCTTATTTGGTCATATTGAGTCTCACTTCACCTCTCTTGCACAGATTTTGATCCCGTTGGAGACGAGGCCGGTCAGTGAGGCTCTTGTGCTCTCTTTTGTTGGTTTAAGGTGGGTTTCTCTACTATCTAGTTAAATGGCCCTATATACTCCCAATGTGCAAAGATTTCGGCTAAAAGTATATATATATATATATAGAGTCGTTTTCAAGAGTAAATGTTTTCAACATAAAGCCTTTCTTTCATGAATCCTACCTAATGTTTTGGCGAGAATGAATGAATGTTCACAATGAATGGGGCCCAGGGGCTTGGTGTGAGTGGGGAACCGAGGAGGCATGGGCTGACGGGAAACCCTCACACTAGTCCCACTAATGAACGGCGTAACCAGACCTCGTTAGGAGTTAGCGAGGAATGGACGCTGAGTGCCATCTGGGGAGTCATGTTCCCCTTTTGGTCAATGAATGGGTGGATGGGCCTTGCAAACCCGCCACCAACCGGGAGGAAGAAGGTGGAATGTTATTGAATGCGCACGAGGTGTTGGTTGGAGATAATGCACGCCCACTCGCCGGGCCAATAATGACCTAATGTTAATGAATTGTTATAATACCTTTTGATGATTTCTATTTGCCCACTTGGGAAATTCTTCAAAACCTCACTTGGGATTATAGCTTGCATGTGAATGTTTAATTACTGTCGTATATTATATTTATGCCTTATTTTTATACCCACCAGTCCCTTTTGGACTGAACCCGTTTGGTTTTCAGTTGTGTTGTGCAGATGTCAAGGAGCTAGGCGGGAATTCGAGTCATAGGTTTTACATTCGTTTTAGCTCTTGTATTTTCTCGGTCTTACACTTTCATATTGCACGTTGGATCATTGTATATGAACGATAATGAAGCGTACTTGTTGTTGAGCCGTGACGGCATTTGATAATGTAGATGGATTGTTTTGGAGTTTGATTACTCATTGTTTATATTATGGCCAGTTATTGCTTCCGCGCTTATTTTTATTTAGATTTTATGGTTTAAGGGTTAGCCCGCCTAGCATAGCGTGTGTGTTTATCCCCGTTCGCCGTGACTTAGCTCGAGTATGGATCGTCCATTTCATATTCGGGTCGGGTCTCGGTGCGGGGGATGTGGTACCTTGCGCTCGGGTGCTACAATAAGCCTATAAATAGGGCCTAATGTTGTTATTCAAAATTAGATTCCCAATTCCATTTTTCCAACTCTTCTTCTCTCAGTTTTTCAAAACCCGAAATTCTCTCTCCCTAATTAGTTAATTCATCCTAATTAAGGATTGATTAGTTATTTAATTAGGTGGTTATATAATTAATATATAATCCACTTAATTATTAGAAAATAGGGATTTTCTAGTTTTAGAAAAAAAGATTTTCTAAAAAGATATTCTCTCAAAGTATTTAGCGAAATACTGTTGGAGCCCACACTCCAAAGTCTAAATTGGGATTATTGCGGGGAAGTTTTGCCGGTTTTAAGAGAAATAAACAAGGTGCTGGAAAAGTACCGTTGATAGCTAATTTTGCAGTACGGTAATACCGTTATGCTGTCGAAATTGTTATTTGCATATTGAGATTATATGCTATATGATTTAAAATTATGGTATCGATGCATTTATATACTAGAGTTGTTCTGTCCGATTTGTTCCGCTGCTTATTAGAATATTTTAGAAATATTTTGATAACGAGGTTATGGTGAATTTTTTTAAAAATATTTCCCTATACCGTCACTCTGTTCGAGCCCTCCACCCAGCAGGTGTTGGAAAACACGAATCAGAAAGTAGCGGAATTTAAAATTTTTTCCAACAAAAGGATCTTGAACTCGCAATCGTGTATCCAAATTCGTAAAGATAGAAAACTTACTTTTCTTTTATTCTTTCTTGAAGCGTTTCAAGCCACCCAAGAACGCTCTTCTCGCGGCTTGACAACTCGTCCCTCGAAAGTCTCTTTCCACTTCAGAATCCATTGTCGGGATAGCAATCCACACCAACCTAGATTCAATTCATGTTAGAGATGTTCTTAAAAAATATAACATAAAGAAAGAAACATGAAACGAGAAAAGCAGGATTGAAACTCCCTTCGAAAACCAGTTTTGCGAAAGTAGAAAACTGCCAGTCACAAAACCCTCGTGAAAAAATTCATCCTTCAGGATATGGACGAACGGTTTTCGCCATCTTCTTTGGTTCGATTTTTTCATTCGCTTCACGTCGGGTTCAGAATCGTTACATCATCCCTTCTGATCGTTTTGCTTGATCCCCACTTTTTGGTAAAGCTCGAATCTTCAAAACTTCTAACTTGAAGCTCTCTAGAGATAGTCCACCAACTTGGCTACAATCTAACTAGTAAGGATGCTAGTTCTCTAGTTAGTGTTTAGGCTTAACCTAGGGTTTCGTTTATCTTGGAGAAAGGATGGTGTTCAACACATGAACCAAAAGAATTTCATTAGCTCTAAAGGGGAGCATGAGCTCCCCTATATATAGGAAAGGGGAGGGACGGCCGAACTCCTTGTTGGGCAAGGATTTGGTTTGTCTCTCTCCTATTACTTGATCATCAAGTATTCTCCAACTTTGACTTTGAATTCTAATTCAAATCAACTTTCAAGAGAGCTAAAAATATCCAAACTATTTTTGGATAATTTTATACTTTATTTATTATAAAATAAATAACTTATTTTATCTAATTAATTAATTCATAATTAATTAACTAGATTATTTTCTCCAAAATAAGACTTTCTTTTTAATTCAAAATTAAACCAAAGTCTATTAAATAATTAACAAATTAATTATTTAATATATCATTAAATATACACATATATTTATACACGTGTGTGACACGTGTCACAACGACACGTGTCACTCACGTGAGCCACACGTGTGGTTTCACACGTGTGGAACCCTCTTGGCTTGATTAACTCGTTTAATCATTTTAAAGCCTCAACTCATGTAACCAAGTTGTTGTGTGTGACCCTCTAGGTTCTCAATTCAATTAGCAGTGACCCTAATTAATTAATTCACTAATTAATTAATCAGTCCACAGATTAAACGACCATAGTCTAGCAACAGGTGTTTAACCCCTAGCTGAATTGGAATGTTCGGATTCGACAGAACCTTTAAGTCATTGATTCATGTGAGATACAATCCTCCTACTTACTATCTCTCAACCATGATCTAGGGTAAGGGAATAATTAGAACCCTAATAATCTGGTCTTAAAGCTAAGTGTATTTCATATCCATTTGATCTCAATCCATGAAACCCTTTTCTTGATGTCTTGATCTACTGCCTTGGCCAAGGACTCCATATGGTATATGAATGACTTACACAGTAAGAGATCACCTTGCATATGCAAGTGTAGGTCCTTTCTTGATTCTCATTCACTTTCATGAATCACTTGTGCAGCCCCAGCATAAGCCTTGAATCAGTTGTCTAAGGCGACACCCTTTAAAGCTTATACCAAAGACTACAGAGTTAATTCATAAAGTGACAAGGAACCTCAAGTCTAAGGATCAATTAATCACATCAATGACTCGTGAGATATTTCCTAATCTGGAAGTTTCCATTTCCTGAAATAGAAACTTCCTTTCCCATTTAGGAATGTTCTCACACGGGGCACCTCAGTGAACTTACTTATTAAAGTAAGCACCCTCATGTATCACGCACGTATCAACTATACACTTTGCACCTCCATGAAACAAGGTGGTCCTTCTTAAGGGCGTGATCCCACAAGCAAGCCTTAGAGGAGTCAGGTTGACACTCCCACTGTCTGTAGGACTCATCGGCTTGGAGTATTTTACTAATCATGACTTATGTGATATAGGGCTCGTTTCATGAACCATTTCACCTAAATGGTAGAGTCCTAAAGTCATCAGGATTAGGGGAGTTCTCATACATGCACACATAATGGAAACACTCAAAACACGTATTGGCATATAAAGAAGTGTTTGCCTATGATCAATCGTATATTATTCAAAGATTGTCTATGATACAAGAAAAGTCCCAAAGCAGATTACGTCGAATCGGCTTTCTAGGGCACTATTCCTAACAATCTCCCACTTGCCCGTAAAAGCCATTTAGGTACTCTAAGTCCCATCTTCTCAAGATGCACTTAGAGACCCTATTGACTTTGGGCGTTTCCAAAGTGGATCTGCTATATTCTCTGCTGATGTGACCCTCTTGTTTACACATCTCTTAGGAAACACCTTTTCCTTATAAAGTGATTCGTAATCACGTGTTCAGTCTCTTGGTGAGGTCTTGGTTCTCTTACTTGAGCAACCATCCTTTTTATCATACAATATGATCAAGGAGTTGTTTTCATGCTAGGAACTTCATCTAACAAGTTAGATGGAGTTTCTTACCCAAACACTTAACTTAGCGTTATATAATACGACTAAGTTCTCAACTACGATAGTAGAGTTTTGCAATGTCCGTCCTTGGAACCCCTTTCCAACACATTGCATTACCATTCTGGTAGAAGTTGTACCCTTTCAATGATTTCATAATCATCTATGTTTGATGAAACAATTACATCAAAATATCCTTTCAATGATAAGATCTTTTTGGGCTCTGTAAACTAATACATATCCTCATTTCTTCTCAAGTACTCTGAGGACATCCTTTACAGAGATCTAATGACCTTCTCTGAGGTCATATTAGATTCGGCCTACTACGCTTAGTGTTGCGCCATATCTAATTTTGTACATAACTTTTCATACATTATGCACCCTTTCACTTAAAGGGATTTTGGACATTCTAACTTTCTCAAAGTTATCTTAGGACACATACTCTTCAAAAGAGATGTTCCATTGTCCATACTAAACTCATTTTAGTACCGTGGTTATGTACTCATTTTGTGATAATCCTTTTATTCTCTTAGATCTATCTTCTATAGATCTGAATGTCGAGAATATAGGATAATCACTAAGATCTTTCATGTCAAATTGTTTCTTAAACAAGAATTGGTAACTTTCACGTCGTCCTTGACATTCCTAATGAGAAGGATGTCGTTTTCTAAAGAACCAAAAATTGACTCTTACATCACTAACTTTCCTATGTACACTTTGAGACTTATTCGACTTCCATCTGTGTCAAACGATTTGACTATCCTATGGAATCGAATTGTCTAATCCTAGAAGCCTTTATCAATCCACAGATTGACTTTAGGGATTTGCATACCTTATGCATACTCCCACTGAATATGAGATTTATAGAAATACCTTATTTCAGTCTCTTTCAATCTCATATTGAACAAGATAGTTCTCATATTCATTTATCATATCTCATAGTCAGAATATGAGGATATGGTAAACACAACCCAAATGGACTTTTGCATTTCAACCGTCAAGAAGGTTGTAATGCTTTCATTTACTCGAAGCTCTAGGAGCTTGATCCTATCAGGTGGATCAACCAAGGTCAAAACTCGGTTTAAGTATATGGAATCCATATTGGATTTCAAGGCTTGCTTACACTACTCAGATTCCAAATCTGACAGTGTCTCCTCTTCAAGTAATTCCTTGGCTATCTAGGAACGCGTTCTAAACGCATCTTAAGAGAAGGGTTTCACACGTGTACATACTCTAAAATTTGGCTAAGTTTTATCAGATGGGCTCGTTTCTTCTATATGTGGCATGAATATTTTTCCTCAAATTTCTTTGAGGTCTGCTTGCTTGCCTTTCTTCTTCTATATGAACGATTCCTTAGGAAAGGTACATTCCTTTGAGACAAACAATGTAACGCCCCGAATTTTATTTATTAATATCTTGTGCTTTAAAGTAATTTTATAAATTATATTTTACAATACTTCATGAAAATTTTATGAATTTATAACAAATTGAGAATTTCTTTCATGACTTGAAAATATCCATTTCGTAAAATTATTTACCGGGTATGAGTTAATTACCAATTGTCCCTAGTTAAATATTTTTATAATTCTAGGGACTTAATTGCATAATCTTTTAGGGGCATGATTGATCATTTCTCAAAACTTTATATACCTTATTGCATAACTTAAAGACTTCAAGGATTAATTGGCAAATTAGCATATTTCACATTTTTCAAAAAGGGATGTATTGTTATATCATCTCAAGCTTCTTTCTTGATAAAATTTCATCCAAAAATATCCCAACCACATTTGCTCTCTCTCTCGGTTTCAAAGAAGGAAAAAGGGAAGAAGATAATTTTCATTTCAATCATCAAGATTTCAAGAAGTTTTCCAAGAAATTGAGAGTTCATCATCATCATCATCATATTTCTTCATTTCTTCTATTTTCAAGGTTGGTGTGAGCTTGAATGGATGAGTTGATCATATTTGTATATGCTAGGGTTTAGGAATTTCATGATATATGAGTTATGTGTTGTGCAAAGCATGATTGAATGATCATAGCATGAATTATAGCATGATTATTTCATGGATTTATGGGGAAATTGAACTTGATTGCTCAAGTTGGCCATGAACATGATACCTTGAAACTTTGATGATATTGCATGTTTTATAGGTTTAAATGTTATATTATCATTTATGGAAGTGGTTTGCATCATATTTCCAGAAATCATAGTATTTGGGGTTCAAAAATGAAATTTGGTTGCTTTGTTGCTTTCTTCCCGAGAGCATGCTCTGTTCTGCTCTGTTTTGCCCAGTTGCAGAACTGGGAACGGCCGTTCCCAGCCTCAAGGCTTTGTGGGAACGGGCGTTCCCATTCCTTTTCAAAATAAGGGCGGCCGAGCATGGGAACGGCCGTTCCCATTTTGGCCTTGCGCCGGAAGGGCCGTTCCCAGCTCAAAGGCGCGCTTTAAAAGGGAAAAATCGCTGGCACGTTTTGGGCATTTCATGGGAACGACCGTTCCCATTTTACAAAGGGACCGGAACGGCCGTTCCCACCTGAATTGCAGTGTAAAATTCACTGCATAAAATTACGTTTTTGACCCCTCGATCCAACGATTTCTTTGACCCCGAATTGCTATAATATGTGCTAAAATGTAGTGAAACAACATGTTATCATGCCACATTGTATTTTCGTGGTCGTCTCGATACTTTTTGGCCGTTCGTCATATTTGGTCCATTTTAGAGTCATGTCTCACGTGTACACGTCGTGTTTGCACAGATCCTTGTCTCGTGACGTGGAGCAGGGGCCGTAGGCCGTGCCTTGACTTGCATTTGTCGGTAAAGGTGAGGTTTAGTTATTAATTATCTAGAACCCTATAACCCTTATATGGATTTCGGCCAAATTACACGTACGTATATCTTTATAATCGTTTTCCAACTTCAAGGGATTTAATACCTACTCGTGTATCATATTACAAATCGTGTTATAATCAAGTCATGAATCGTGCTTATCGTGTTACCGTGATCGTGTTTGGCGAACCATCGTGTACCGTGTCTCGTGTATCGTGTTTATGGGCCCGAGGGTGAGTGTTTGAGCCAACCGGGAAGGCATAGGGCTGACGGGTAACTCATAACACCTCTCTCACACCGTGGGGATGCCCCCTGAATCCACCGGGAGGTTTGGTGGAGGAAGGAGTCCCGTACGTGGGAGTCATACTCCCGACGTGCACCGTGATATCGTGGGTGGTTCGGGCCTTGCAAACCCACCACCAATGGAGTGAAGGATGGATTTCATGTTATTGATCGTGTGCACTTTAATGACTTGCTTGATAACTTAATTAAATGAAAGTGCAACTCTTGTTCACTGTCGAGGTTGGTTGGAGATCGTGCACGCCCCTCGCCAGGACCACTGATTGTTATAATAAACGTGCTTATCGTGTTAAACCCAATAGTTGTAATCTCGGGCGAGTTTTATGTTATCCTTGCACCTATATTATTTTAATTACAAAACCTTACCCGAAATTATAACTTGCATGTTACTTGTGTTTATATATATATTGCCCCTCACTCGGTCTTCACAGACTGACGCCTCCACCTTTCAGGTTTTGTTCGTGGCGTGCTAGGCGGGAGTCGGGTCGTGTCGTTCTGTCCAGCTGAGTCTAGCATAGCTTTTCCTCTCATGTATTAATAGTTTATAGAATCATGTTGATAGCTCTAAGGACATATATGTGAATGTTATCTGAAAGATGATAATGTATTGATAGTTAAGTACAGTATTGATACCTACGAATTATTCGGTGCTTCCGCTTTATTTTATTGCATGTGCAGTTTAGTTCCCGCCTAGCTTGTTGGTATTGCATTGTCACCCGTTCGCTATAGTTTTGATTTACGTATGGACTTTCTATTTCATACGTGGATCGAGGCTATAGTGCGGGGGTGTGGCACCTCCACGTGTAAGGGGTGCTACATCTAAGGTGGTATCAGAGCCCGGTTGCAAAACCGTGGTTCTCGAGTCGTGTCGAGTCAGTCTAGGTCGAACGGCATAGGATTAATTGGTACTTGGTGAGTCTTGCATCTTAATTGGAGCTACTTGGACTTACCTGAAATTATTTGAAATTAGCTAAATTACTCAATAAGTTGTGCCTTGCATTGATTTCCGCTATTAACTTCAATTACTTGATCTTGAATTATGTGTTATACTTGTATTCTACGACCGTAATTATGTTCATTAGCATTTCCTAATCCAACATGCATATCTAGTGTATTAAGTACAGGATGCCTCGACATAGGAGACATCATCATGATCATTCTCCTCGTGCTCCTTCACCCCCTCATGCTCAGCCACAAGATTTTATGAATGCGGTGGTCGGGTTAATTGATCAGAGACTTCAAGAACGGGTTCCTCCAGTACCACCTGCACCAATAGCCCCACAGGAAAACCCTATTTCTGCTATACTACGGGAATTTCAGAATCAACAACCTCCCAAGTTTTATAGGGGTGATGACATCCAGGCAGAGATGTGGGTAAAGGAGATAGAAAGGATTTGGCAACTTATCCCGTGTGATACTCAGGAGAAAGCTCGTTGCACCCTCACCTTGATTCAGGGCAAGGCCTACTCATGGTGGGAAAGTACCCAGATTGTATTAGAGGCTGCCGGGGAAGCTATTACTTGGGAAGTATTTGTTCGGGAATTTAAAAATAAGTTCATTCCACCAGCTTCCCGCACTCGTAGGTTGAGGGAGTTCACTGAGTTAAAACAAGAAGGGAGATCAGTTGGTGAGTACATTGCAGAGTTTGAAAGACTGTCCCGTTATGCTCCCAACATAGCAAACGACGACTTTCACAAGGCGACACAATTCGTGCGGGGACTTAGGCCGGATATCCAGGATGCCTTGAAAGCTGCCAACACGAGCACCTGGGCCAAGGCTACCACTAAAGCATTGAAAGTCGAAGATTCGGACAATGCAAGAACGTCTATTCCTTGCTTTGAACCAGATCCAGCTTCGGGATCAGGACAGGATTCCAACACAATGAAAAGGTCCAATGCTGCTTCAATTTCACTCTCCCAGGGAAGGGCCAAAAAGGAAAAAGTCCCAGATCGACAAACCAACTTCAGAGAAGGTATCTGTTACATTGCCATCACGATCCGGGAAACCACTTTGTACTTATTGTGGATGGGATACACATACCTATGATGGATGTAGAAAGCGGTTGCGGTTATGTTTCCGTTGTGGAAGTTCCGAACATCAAATTGATATGTGTCCAAAACGGAAAGAGCGGTCCACTAGGGGTCAGAGCTCACGCGATAGGCAAGAATCACGGTGAACGGTATCTTCAAACATGCATATCACGAGCATCATGAATTTTATTATCAACAATATGCGTCGGTGTAAGATAAATAGATGTGTTTGGCGTGACTATACTTGCCGTTTTTGTGATAATTGTTTCCATAATTGTTTGGATTATTACTTGGAGTATATTCGAGAGACGGGGTTCTCTCCTAACTTGTTCGAGAGGCGGGGCACTCTCATCCTTACCGAGAAACGGGGCTTTCTCACTTCTTGTTGAAAGACGGGGTTCTTTCATTCTTGTTCAAGAGACGGGGTCTCTTATGGCTTGTGCATCATTTTAAGACTTGACAGTGGACCTGGGGACCAGGTCCTTTTTAAGGGGGGAAGAGTTGTAACGCCCCGAATTTTATTTATTAATATCTTGTGCTTTAAAGTAATTTTATAAATTATATTTTACAATACTTCATGAAAATTTTATGAATTTATAACAAATTGAGAATTTCTTTCATGACTTGAAAATATCCATTTCGTAAAATTATTTACCGGGTATGAGTTAATTACCAATTGTCCCTAGTTAAATATTTTTATAATTCTAGGGACTTAATTGCATAATCTTTTAGGGGCATGATTGATCATTTCTCAAAACTTTATATACCTTATTGCATAACTTAAAGACTTCAAGGATTAATTGGCAAATTAGCATATTTCACATTTTTCAAAAAGGGATGTATTGTTATATCATCTCAAGCTTCTTTCTTGATAAAATTTCATCCAAAAATATCCCAACCACATTTGCTCTCTCTCGGTTTCAAAGAAGGAAAAAGGGAAGAAGATAATTTTCATTTCAATCATCAAGATTTCAAGAAGTTTTCCAAAAAATTGAGAGTTCATCATCATCATCATCATCATATTTCTTCATTTCTTCTATTTTCAAGGTTGGTGTGAGCTTGAATGGATGAGTTGATCATATTTGTATATGCTAGGGTTTAGGAATTTCATGATATATGAGTTATGTGTTGTGCAAAGCATGATTGAATGATCATAGCATGAATTATAGCATGATTATTTCATGGATTTATGGGGAAATTGAACTTGATTGCTCAAGTTGGCCATGAACATGATACCTTGAAACTTTGATGATATTGCATGTTTTATAGGTTTAAATGTTATATTATCATTTATGGAAGTGGTTTGCATCATATTTCCAGAAATCATAGTATTTGGGGTTCAAAAATGAAATTTGGTTGCTTTGTTGCTTTCTTCCCGAGAGCATGCTCTGTTCTGCTCTGTTTTGCCCAGTTGCAGAACTGGGAACGGCCGTTCCCAGCCTCAAGGCTTTGTGGGAACGGGCGTTCCCATTCCTTTTCAAAATAAGGGCGGCCGAGCATGGGAACGGCCGTTCCCATTTTGACCTTGCGCCGGAAGGGCCGTTCCCAGCTCAAAGGCGCGCTTTAAAAGGGAAAAATCGCTGGCACGTTTTGGGCATTTCATGGGAACGACCGTTCCCATTTTACAAAGGGACCGGAACGGCCGTTCCCACCTGAATTGCAGTGTAAAATTCACTGCATAAAATTACGTTTTTGACCCCTCGATCCAACGATTTCTTTGACCCCGAATTGCTATAATATGTGCTAAAATGTAGTGAAACAACATGTTATCATGCCACATTGTATTTTCGTGGTCGTCTCGATACTTTTTGGCCGTTCGTCATATTTGGTCCATTTTAGAGTCATGTCTCACGTGTACACGTCGTGTTTGCACAGATCCTTGTCTCGTGACGTGGAGCAGGGGCCGTAGGCCGTGCCTTGACTTGCATTTGTCGGTAAAGGTGAGGTTTAGTTATTAATTATCTAGAACCCTATAACCCTTATATGGATTTCGGCCAAATTACACGTACGTATATCTTTATAATCGTTTTCCAACTTCAAGGGATTTAATACCTACTCGTGTATCATATTACAAATCGTGTTATAATCAAGTCATGAATCGTGCTTATCGTGTTACCGTGATCGTGTTTGGCGAACCATCGTGTACCGTGTCTCGTGTATCGTGTTTATGGGCCCGAGGGTGAGTGTTTGAGCCAACCGGGAAGGCATAGGGCTGACGGGTAACTCATAACACCTCTCTCACACCGTGGGGATGCCCCCTGAATCCACCGGGAGGTTTGGTGGAGGAAGGAGTCCCGTACGTGGGAGTCATACTCCCGACGTGCACCGTGATATCGTGGGTGGTTCGGGCCTTGCAAACCCACCACCAATGGAGTGAAGGATGGATTTCATGTTATTGATCGTGTGCACTTTAATGACTTGCTTGATAACTTAATTAAATGAAAGTGCAACTCTTGTTCACTGTCGAGGTTGGTTGGAGATCGTGCACGCCCCTCGCCAGGACCACTGATTGTTATAATAAACGTGCTTATCGTGTTAAACCCAATAGTTGTAATCTCGGGCGAGTTTTATGTTATCCTTGCACCTATATTATTTTAATTACAAAACCTTACCCGAAATTATAACTTGCATGTTACTTGTGTTTATATATATATTGCCCCTCACTCGGTCTTCACAGACTGACGCCTCCACCTTTCAGGTTTTGTTCGTGGCGTGCTAGGCGGGAGTCGGGTCGTGTCGTTCTGTCCAGCTGAGTCTAGCATAGCTTTTCCTCTCATGTATTAATAGTTTATAGAATCATGTTGATAGCTCTAAGGACATATATGTGAATGTTATCTGAAAGATGATAATGTATTGATAGTTAAGTACAGTATTGATACCTACGAATTATTCGGTGCTTCCGCTTTATTTTATTGCATGTGCAGTTTAGTTCCCGCCTAGCTTGTTGGTATTGCATTGTCACCCGTTCGCTATAGTTTTGATTTACGTATGGACTTTCTATTTCATACGTGGATCGAGGCTATAGTGCGGGGGTGTGGCACCTCCACGTGTAAGGGGTGCTACATCTAAGGTGGTATCAGAGCCCGGTTGCAAAACCGTGGTTCTCGAGTCGTGTCGAGTCAGTCTAGGTCGAACGGCATAGGATTAATTGGTACTTGGTGAGTCTTGCATCTTAATTGGAGCTACTTGGACTTACCTGAAATTATTTGAAATTAGCTAAATTACTCAATAAGTTGTGCCTTGCATTGATTTCCGCTATTAACTTCAATTACTTGATCTTGAATTATGTGTTATACTTGTATTCTACGACCGTAATTATGTTCATTAGCATTTCCTAATCCAACATGCATATCTAGTGTATTAAGTACAGGATGCCTCGACATAGGAGACATCATCATGATCATTCTCCTCGTGCTCCTTCACCCCCTCATGCTCAGCCACAAGATTTTATGAATGCGGTGGTCGGGTTAATTGATCAGAGACTTCAAGAACGGGTTCCTCAAGTACCACCTGCACCAATAGCCCCACAGGAAAACCCTATTTCTGCTATACTACGGGAATTTCAGAATCAACAACCTCCCAAGTTTTATAGGGGTGATGACATCCAGGCAGAGATGTGGGTAAAGGAGATAGAAAGGATTTGGCAACTTATCCCGTGTGATACTCAGGAGAAAGCTCGTTGCACCCTCACCTTGATTCAGGGCGAGGCCTACTCATGGTGGGAAAGTACCCAGATTGTATTAGAGGCTGCCGGGGAAGCTATTACTTGGGAAGTATTTGTTCGGGAATTTAAAAATAAGTTCATTCCACCAGCTTCCCGCACTCGTAGGTTGAGGGAGTTCACTGAGTTAAAACAAGAAGGGAGATCAGTTGGTGAGTACATTGCAGAGTTTGAAAGACTGTCCCGTTATGCTCCCAACATAGCAAACGACGACTTTCACAAGGCGACACAATTCGTGCGGGGACTTAGGCCGGATATCCAGGATGCCTTGAAAGCTGCCAACACGAGCACCTGGGCCAAGGCTACCACTAAAGCATTGAAAGTCGAAGATTCGGACAATGCAAGAACGTCTATTCCTTGCTTTGAACCAGATCCAGCTTCGGGATCAGGACAGGATTCCAACACAATGAAAAGGTCCAATGCTGCTTCAATTTCACTCTCCCAGGGAAGGGCCAAAAAGGAAAAAGTCCCAGATCGACAAACCAACTTCAGAGAAGGTATCTGTTACATTGCCATCACGATCCGGGAAACCACTTTGTACTTATTGTGGATGGGATACACATACCTATGATGGATGTAGAAAGCGGTTGCGGTTATGTTTCCGTTGTGGAAGTTCCGAACATCAAATTGATATGTGTCCAAAACGGAAAGAGCGGTCCACTAGGGGTCAGAGCTCACGCGACAGGCAAGAATCACGGTGAACGGTATCTTCAAACATGCATATCACGAGCATCATGAATTTTATTATCAACAATATGCGTCGGTGTAAGATAAATAGATGTGTTTGGCGTGACTATACTTGCCGCTTTTGTGATAATTGTTTCCATAATTGTTTGGATTATTACTTGGAGTATATTCGAGAGACGGGGTTCTCTCCTAACTTGTTCGAGAGGCGGGGCACTCTCATCCTTACCGAGAAACGGGGCTTTCTCACTTCTTGTTGAAAGACGGGGTTCTTTCATTCTTGTTCAAGAGACGGGGTCTCTTATGGCTTGTGCATCATTTTAAGACTTGACAGTGGACCTGGGGACCAGGTCCTTTTTAAGGGGGGAAGAGTTGTAACGCCCCGAATTTTATTTATTAATATCTTGTGCTTTAAAGTAATTTTATAAATTATATTTTACAATACTTCATGAAAATTTTATGAATTTATAACAAATTGAGAATTTCTTTCATGACTTGAAAATATCCATTTCGTAAAATTATTTACCGGGTATGAGTTAATTACCAATTGTCCCTAGTTAAATATTTTTATAATTCTAGGGACTTAATTGCATAATCTTTTAGGGGCATGATTGATCATTTCTCAAAACTTTATATACCTTATTGCATAACTTAAAGACTTCAAGGATTAATTGGCAAATTAGCATATTTCACATTTTTCAAAAAGGGATGTATTGTTATATCATCTCAAGCTTCTTTCTTGATAAAATTTCATCCAAAAATATCCCAACCACATTTGCTCTCTCTCGGTTTCAAAGAAGGAAAAAGGGAAGAAGATAATTTTCATTTCAATCATCAAGATTTCAAGAAGTTTTCCAAGAAATTGAGAGTTCATCATCATCATCATCATCATATTTCTTCATTTCTTCTATTTTCAAGGTTGGTGTGAGCTTGAATGGATGAGTTGATCATATTTGTATATGCTAGGGTTTAGGAATTTCATGATATATGAGTTATGTGTTGTGCAAAGCATGATTGAATGATCATAGCATGAATTATAGCATGATTATTTCATGGATTTATGGGGAAATTGAACTTGATTGCTCAAGTTGGCCATGAACATGATACCTTGAAACTTTGATGATATTGCATGTTTTATAGGTTTAAATGTTATATTATCATTTATGGAAGTGGTTTGCATCATATTTCCAGAAATCATAGTATTTGGGGTTCAAAAATGAAATTTGGTTGCTTTGTTGCTTTCTTCCCGAGAGCATGCTCTGTTCTGCTCTGTTTTGCCCAGTTGCAGAACTGGGAACGGCCGTTCCCAGCCTCAAGGCTTTGTGGGAACGGGCGTTCCCATTCCTTTTCAAAATAAGGGCGGCCGAGCATGGGAACGGTCGTTCCCATTTTGGCCTTGCGCCGGAAGGGCCGTTCCCAGCTCAAAGGCGCGCTTTAAAAGGGAAAAATCGCTGGCACGTTTTGGGCATTTCATGGGAACGACCGTTCCCATTTTACAAAGGGACCGGAACGGCCGTTCCCACCTGAATTGCAGTGTAAAATTCACTGCATAAAATTACGTTTTTGACCCCTCGATCCAACGATTTCTTTGACCCCGAATTGCTATAATATGTGCTAAAATGTAGTGAAACAACATGTTATCATGCCACATTGTATTTTCGTGGTCGTCTCGATACTTTTTGGCCGTTCGTCATATTTGGTCCATTTTAGAGTCATGTCTCACGTGTACACGTCGTGTTTGCACAGATCCTTGTCTCGTGACGTGGAGCAGGGGCCGTAGGCCGTGCCTTGACTTGCATTTGTCGGTAAAGGTGAGGTTTAGTTATTAATTATCTAGAACCCTATAACCCTTATATGGATTTCGGCCAAATTACACGTACGTATATCTTTATAATCGTTTTCCAACTTCAAGGGATTTAATACCTACTCGTGTATCATATTACAAATCGTGTTATAATCAAGTCATGAATCGTGCTTATCGTGTTACCGTGATCGTGTTTGGCGAACCATCGTGTACCGTGTCTCGTGTATCGTGTTTATGGGCCCGAGGGTGAGTGTTTGAGCCAACCGGGAAGGCATAGGGCTGACGGGTAGCTCATAACACCTCTCTCACACCGTGGGGATGCCCCCTGAATCCACCGGGAGGTTTGGTGGAGGAAGGAGTCCCGTACGTGGGAGTCATACTCCCGACGTGCACCGTGATATCGTGGGTGGTTCGGGCCTTGCAAACCCACCACCAATGGAGTGAAGGATGGATTTCATGTTATTGATCGTGTGCACTTTAATGACTTGCTTGATAACTTAATTAAATGAAAGTGCAACTCTTGTTCACTGTCGAGGTTGGTTGGAGATCGTGCACGCCCCTCGCCAGGACCACTGATTGTTATAATAAACGTGCTTATCGTGTTAAACCCAATAGTTGTAATCTCGGGCGAGTTTTATGTTATCCTTGCACCTATATTATTTTAATTACAAAACCTTACCCGAAATTATAACTTGCATGTTACTTGTGTTTATATATATATTGCCCCTCACTCGGTCTTCACAGACTGACGCCTCCACCTTTCAGGTTTTGTTCGTGGCGTGCTAGGCGGGAGTCGGGTCGTGTCGTTCTGTCCAGCTGAGTCTAGCATAGCTTTTCCTCTCATGTATTAATAGTTTATAGAATCATGTTGATAGCTCTAAGGACATATATGTGAATGTTATCTGAAAGATGATAATGTATTGATAGTTAAGTACAGTATTGATACCTACGAATTATTCGGTGCTTCCGCTTTATTTTATTGCATGTGCAGTTTAGTTCCCGCCTAGCTTGTTGGTATTGCATTGTCACCCGTTCGCTATAGTTTTGATTTACGTATGGACTTTCTATTTCATACGTGGATCGAGGCTATAGTGCGGGGGTGTGGCACCTCCACGTGTAAGGGGTGCTACAAACAACCTTTGTACAAGGGAATCGCAAAACTGATATCCAATATCATTGTATAAACTTGAACTCATTTCAAGCTTATCTCCCACTATCCTCTTCAAGTAAGAGGATTCCATTGAATTCTTGGATAAGAATAATTAGGGAATTTAGTATGCCACTTTGCATAGTGTAACTGAAGGACTGATTTTGGAAGGTACTAAATTCAAAATCTCTAACTGCATATTCTAGGAGTTTATTCCTAGAATGATTATAAGTCAGTAAAGCTTGCTATGGAATGGACCATATCCTATAAGGTTTCATTCCCTCATTCAGAAACACTAAGGTGTTCTCGAATTAGTTTACTGAGAGATAATCCTATTATCTCTAAGATGAGTAAGGAATTAGTTGCTAAGATATTGGCTATCTCGATCATATCGATTTACCTATAACTTATGACTACTTCGGTTCCTAACCTCCTTTCGAAATTCTAAGAATTTCATATAAGTTTCGAATTTGTACTTTAACAAGTACATTCATTCATAATGATTAAACTGACGATTGTATCTAGTGCTTACATTAAGCATCTTACACTCATCAGCATGGATCGAAATCCACTATAATTTTGGAACGTTCCACGTTTCTTATAAACGGGATTCAGGAACGCTTCCCTCATGACAGGATTCACAGGAAGTCAACACTATAGGTTCATTTTCATAGAATGATCCTAAGGTGTCTGACTTGCTAATCCTTTTATATCTCAACGTTACAAAGTAATTCGAAGCTTTGTCATCTCACTTACTTTTGTTATCTCGTTGTATGTTCAGAACATTAGTGCCTTGAGTCTTTGCACAACGGCTTATGCAGAATTGACTTAAGACTAGTAAATTCTATTCCTAGTAGAATTACTAAACGAGGTAACATTTCAAAGTACTCATACTCTTTGCAGTTCCCTTTCAAAGTCCTTATTTGCTACCATAGAAGCAAACGTCCTATTTGATCTCTAGTGTCTTTTGGGCGTACCCCTTACATGCCCCTCCATTGGGCTCTTAAGGGTTTCTTCTTCTTTAGGCCTTCAAGCCTTTAACTTAGGGAGTTTTTAGAAGAAGAATTAACCATCTCAACCTTTTATTCCTTCTTAAGGATGCTCTCAACCATTATCAACTTAAATGATTAACTATGCTACATTAGCATCATTCTAGTTGAGCATAAAGGGTTTGATTGATAGTCGAAGCAATGTAAGCAATCAGTGCATTGAGAACTCTTTTCTCAGTTGATGACCGAGACCATAAGATCTTTAAATAAGATCTTTAGACCTTGTTCGTGAGCACTTGTTTCCTCATTTGGAATATTGAATAATTCCATAATGTTATACCTTGTAACGTTTTTATGAGGTGGTTCAATTGCTTTTAAGTGGTTTGGAAAAATCCATTCACCTCAGATTGCTTCTCTTTTGGCCCGGGTCGACTTTTCACAATTGAAAACTTCGCCCTTTAGAGAACGCCTTTCTCTAGTCGGGTTCTAAAATGGATTTTAGGATCCGAAGCCATTTAGAGTTAGTCAGGACTTAGTCAACTTATTTGACTTAAGGATGGATACGAATGGGTTTGCATTTCATATTGTAGAGAATCACAGAACTACAACCTAAATGCTAAGCAGAGAAAATGTGGGCATGCTGAATTATAACGATATACAAAAGATAAGGTCTTTAATCTAATGTAGCTCCCACTGTTTTTCAAAGATCTATAATTCCCAAAGATCTAAGAGGAACACGTTTTCCCAATGGGTACTAAGATCCTAAGCATTTTACCTCGAACCCACGACTCGCGGACATTCTAAGCAAAATCCTAGGTAGGTACAACTTACCAATTCTAACACCTTTAGAACTCTTAGTAATTGTTTTTGCATCACCTATCTTT
Source organism: Lantana camara (assembly GCA_037501455.1). Taxonomy (NCBI): domain Eukaryota; kingdom Viridiplantae; phylum Streptophyta; class Magnoliopsida; order Lamiales; family Verbenaceae; genus Lantana; species Lantana camara. Next base: position 58,641,023 of record CM074857.1, on the reverse strand, counting down.
CAATATGGACCCACGACTCGTGCGACATCCATATTTACTTAGGCATTTAAGCTAGACCCATCAATCATATGATCATGATCAAAACTTAGTTCGAACGACCCACGACTCGCGGACATCGCCCTTGCCAAAATTAACCACGAAATATTGATCATTTAAAATGATCAATTAGGTAACTAAGAACTAATAAGCTCCACTAGCTATCCCACGACTCGCGGACAATAACTAGCTTTACTTACTAAACTTAAAACCTATTGATGGAATGCTAGGAATTTAATTCAAAATTTGCATCTCGAATTAAATACCTATTATTCGAAATGAGCTTAATATTTAATGGGAATTTTCGAATCAACCGAAGAGTTGTTCGGTTCGACCTCACCAACATATATGTTATCCAATTTTATTAGTCTTGATTAATGCAAGTACACTTAAATGCATTTCAAACAAGCACATAAACAGATAACATGTCCTAGCATGATACTAACATGTAATGATCATGGGTTCTACCTATCTTATGCGTGATATGTGGGAGCCACTCCACAATCACAAGTTCTAACATACATGCCACATAAACAGTTTAAATCACATAAGGGAAAGCGGTAACAAAATACGAGCCCTATCTCTATTACATTTAACAATTGGGATTCCCCTCCCTAACATTTTGAGGGGACTTCACTTATGGCCTCCTTGTTACTTGAATGTGGTCCATCTTACTCCATGGGTGCATAGTCTCCAAAATGAAAATAAAACCTCACCACCTATCTCTATCCTCAAATAAAAAGAAAAAGACTTAAAGTAATAAGGCTCAATCTTCATATTGGCCTTAGACAATTACACGGGGCATACCCCGGCCTCAAAAACAGTAATATGGAAAGCCACATAATAAATCACATAACAGTACGCACATAAGTGAGGCTCCAACCTCAATTGAAAAACGCAACTATAGGGCTCCAACCCCAATTTAAACCATCCATGTGCATAAATTAAAACCATACATAAGTCTAAACCCATGATCACCTAACATGCTTTTGCGAGAATTTAAATTTAACCAATAAATTAAAATTCCCGTTTCAAGTCCTAGTGACTCAAAACACGACTTGATGCGAGTCTTATTTATAAAAGTTTTCAATAAATCCCAAATTACCAAAACAAATAAAATTCCAATTAATTTCTGAAAATTAATAATTTTATCAAAGATTGTATTTTCCCAAAATATAAACCGTTTCAATTTCTCAAAAATCCCAATTTTAAGTTTTATTCAAAAATTAAAATAAATATTCAAAAAATAAAATTTTAAAATTAAAATAAAAATTGGGACTGGATTGCACGATAAACGAAAAACGGATTACGAAAACGGGGCCCTTGCACGAGAAGGGCCGCACGCCGCAGGCGTGCGCGCGCGCGCACGCGACAGGTGCACACAGCGCGCAGCCAAGGCAGCGCGAGTGCGCGCGCTGGGCGTGCACGCCGCGCGCTCCTGCGCGCGGCCCTCTCGGCAAGGATGGCGGGCGGCCTGGGCCAGCTATCCCGCACGCCTTGCCGGATTCTCGCCCAGCTAGGGCGGACGGCGTCGGCAGCCCTAGGCGGGGCGCCTAGGCGCTCCCGGAACACCTCCCGCGCGGTTGCGGGAGGGAGTAGGCGCACGGCCTGCGCGCGCCTAGGACAGGCGGGCGGTGCTGCGCGAAGCCCGCGCGCGCGACTCCTTCGCGTGCGGGGTTTCGCGTGTTCGTCGTATTCCGTATTTTCGTTTCGTGTTTTCGTTCAAAAGCAAAACCAATCCAAGAAATCCAAAAATAGTTTATACAGTTTCAAATCTAAAATAGTTTTCAAAAATTAAATTTTGCAAAAACCAATTTTCAGAAACTTTCAGGAAAAAATACAGTTTCGTAATTCAGGCTTTCTAAAACAATTACAAATACTCAATCGCATCAAGCCTAAGAATTTCTACCAAATTCAGTATAATTGAGACGAATCAGAAACACGATTTACGAGGTGGCTCTGATACCACTTGTTGGAAAACACGAATCAGAAAGCAGCGGAATTTAAAATTTTTTCCAACAAAAGGATCTTGAACTCGCAATCGTGTATCCAAATTCGTAAAGATAGAAAACTTACTTTTCTTTTATTCTTTCTTGAAGCGTTTCAAGCCACCCAAAAACGCTCTTCTCGCGGCTTGACAACCCGTCCCTCGAAAGTCTCTTTCCACTTCAGAATACATTGTCGGGATAGCAATCCACACCAACCTAGATTCAATTCATGTTAGAGATGTTCTTAACAATATAACATAAAGAAAGAAACATGAAACGAGAAAAGCAGGATTGAAACTCCCTTCGAAAACCAGTTTTGCGAAAGTAGAAAACTGCCAGTCACAAAACCCTCGTGAAAAAATTCATCCTTCAGGATATGGACGAACGGTTTTCGCCATCTTCTTTGGTTCGATTTTTTCATTCGCTTCACGTCGGGTTCAGAATCGTTACATCATCCCTTCTGATCGTTTTGCTTGATCCCCACTTTTTGGTAAAGCTCGAATCTTCAAAACTTCTAACTTGAAGCTCTCTAGAGATAGTCCACCAACTTGGCTACAATCTAACTAGTAAGGATGCTAGTTCTCTAGTTAGTGTTTAGGCTTAACCTAGGGTTTCGTTTATCTTGGAGAAAGGATGGTGTTCAACACATGAACCAAAAGAATTTCATTAGCTCTAAAGGGGAGCATGGGCTCCCCTATATATAGGAAATGGGAGGGACGGCCGAACTCCTTGTTGGGTAAGGATTTGGTTTGTCTCTCTCCTATTACTTGATCATCAAGTATTCTCCAACTTTGACTTTGAATTCTAATTCAAATCAACTTTCAAGAGAGCTAAAAATATCCAAACCATTTTTGGATAATTTTATACTTTATTTATTATAAAATAAATAACTTATTTTATCTAATTAATTAATTCATAATTAATTAACTAGATTATTTTCTCCAAAATAAGACTTTCTTTTTAATTCAAAATTAAACCAAAGTCTATTAAATAATTAACAAATTAATTATTTAATATATTATTAAATATACACATATATTTATACACGTGTGTGACACTTGTCACAACGACACGTGTCACTCACGTGAGCCACACGTGTGGTTTCACACGTGTGGAACCCTCTTGGCTTGATTAACTCGTTTAATCATTTTAAAGCCTCAACTCATGTAACCAAGTTGTTGTGTGTGACCCTCTAGGTTCTCAATTCAATTAGCAGTGACCCTAATTAATTAATTCACTAATTAATTAATCAGTCCATAGATTAAACGACCATAGTCTAGCAACAGGTGTTTAACCCCTAGCTGAATTGGAATGTTCGGATTCGACAGAACCTTTAAGTCATTGATTCATGTGAGATACAATCCTCCTACTTACTATCTCTCAACCATGATCTAGGGTAAGGGAATAATTAGAACCCTAATAATCTAGTCTTAAAGCTAAGTGTATTTCATATCCATTTGATCTCAATCCAAGAAACCCTTTTCTTGATGTCTTGATCTACTGCCTTGGCCAAGGACTCCATATGGTATATGAATGCTTACACAGTAAGAGATCACCTTGCATATGCAAGTGTAGGTCCTTTCTTGATTCTCATTCACTTTCATGAATCACTTGTGCAGCCCCAGCATAAGCCTTGAATCAGTTGTCTAAGGCGACACCCTTTAAAGCTTATACCAAAGACTACAGAGTTAATTCATAAAGTGACAAGGAACCTCAAGTCTAAGGATCAATTAATCACATCAATGACTCGTGAGATATTTCCTAATCTGGAAGTTTCCATTTCCTGAAATAGAAACTTCCTTTCCCATTTAGGAATGTTCTCACACGGGGCACCTCAGTGAACTTACTTATTAAAGTAAGCACCCTCATGTATCACGCACGTATCAACTATACACTTTGCACCTCCATGAAACAAGGTGGTCCTTCTTAAGGGCGTGATCCCACAAGCAAGCCTTAGAGGAGTCAGGTTGACACTCCCACTGTCTGTAGGACTCATCGGCTTGGAGTATTTTACTAATCATGACTTATGTGATATAGGGCTCGTTTCATGAACCATTTCACCTAAATGGTAGAGTCCTAAAGTCATCAGGATTAGGGGAGTTCTCATACATGCACACATAATGGAAACACTCAAAACACGTATTGGCATATAAAGAAATGTTTGCCTATGATCAATCGTATATTATTCAAAGATTGTCTGTGATACAAGAAAAGTCCCAAAGCAGATTACGTCGAATCGGCTTTCTAGGGCACTATTCCTAACAGCAGGAAGTAGGTCAGTTCGCCCATAAGACTCATTTTAAACTCCTGTTGCATACAATTTGAAAATTCTTGACAAAGAACAGTGTTAGTGCTCCCAAAGATAGTCGATGTGTACGAAATACACAAGGGTGCTTGCTACTTAGAATGAGTACATTGAGGTGTCCTGCATGAGAAACTTACTAAATGGAAAAGGAAGTAACTACTTCAAGACGTAGAGACTTACAAATTAGGAAATATCTCACAGGTCAATGACGTGATTCATTAACCCTTAGACTTGAGATTCCATTGATGTCTTGTGTGAGCTTACTAGGTAATCTTAGACATGGGTGTAAAAGGGTGTCACTCGAGACACCTGAATTACGACTTATGATGGGATTGTAAAAGTTGCACATGGAGGCATATGAGAATCAATGAATGACCTACACTTGCTTGAGGTAAGTAGATCTCTTATTGTATAAGTTGTTCATGTTGGAAAACATGAGAGATAAGCAGCGGAAAATTAAAAAATTTTCCGACAGGAGGACCGATAGCTTGCAATTTTTGCTCTAAAACAATAGGGGTTTCCAAGAGCTTACTACAAATTAGTCTTTTTTTAAACGTTCAAACCTCCTATTAATGCAAGCACTTAGAAGATATTGTGTTCTAACATGATACTAACATGGTGATGATCATGGGTTTCCTATCTTATGCTCAATTATAGGAGTCACTCCATAATCACTAGTTCTAAACATACATGCCATATAAAACAATTATTTCACATAAGGGAATAAAAATTTAATGAAGCCCTATTCTATTACGTTAATAGAATTACCCTTCTTTAACATTTTGAAGGGTGTTCACTTATGGCCGAATGTACTCCATTTCGTTGGGAAAAACGAAAACGTAAACGCGGCGGAATTTAAAAATATCCCAAAAGCAAAATCTTAGACTTGCAATTAATATTCCTGATACATAGGGTGTTCAAAAACTTACTTAAAATTAGCTTTCTTGACACATTTGAGCTGCCTACAAGTGCGCTTCAAGCGGCAAGTCCCACGAACTCGTTCAAATCTTCAACACTCCAAATTAGTAGTCATCTAGAGAATAGTTCACACCAACCTCGATCACAATCTAAACAGGGAGGATGCTAGAGTCATGTTTAGTGTTTAGGTACTCTAGGATTTATGTGATATAATTTTATCTAAACTTCTGCAAGTTCCAATCCAGTTGTGAATCCTACTCTTTTGCAAGTTCCTATGAGGAATTTTTGTGTTTCTAACACTCAACAAAGTTCTGTCATCAACTTTTCATCAGGACAAGCTGTTCCAACTCTAAAGAAGAATGGGAGGCAATTTATGACTATGGCAAATCTGGGAGCTACAATTGCCACTACAAGTAGGAAGAAACAGAAGACAAGCCAGAAATGAATTTTTTTTTTGGTGTGTTGGTCTAGAAGTAGCTTTTGTCTTGTTAATGGTATTAAACAATTTCTTGGTACATGCCTACATGATGGTATTATAAAGCTTTTGTCTTATATATGCTTACTAGGTATTGAACAACTTTTTTTTGTGTTATACCCAAAGGTGTATTGAACAAGCTTTTTTTTGTGTTATGATGGTATTTTGTCAATGGTAAGATATGGTTTACCTTGATGTGCTATGTATATATCATGTTAATTTTTTGTATTATGATGTATTTTGTTATCTTGATGTGTTTTCTTGGATAATTTGTTATGCACTACCATGATCGAAGTAGTTGAACATGCATTATTGTTGCAACTATCAAGGGAAATTAGTAAGAAAATGGAGAAGAAACATTGTGCAGCTTGATAAAGAAAGGAAGTGATAAAATGGCGCCAAATATACATTGTTGTTGTAGATTCTCCCTCCATTATAACCTACTGACGGTCCTGTTAGCTTAAATGGTTAACAACTAACGGAACAGTGCAACTGGGACTGACTCTGTCAAGTTTGAAAAACAATACGACTTTAATTGACTGAGTCAATAAACGTGGGACCAAACTCGAAAATGGACCTAAACTGTGGGACCAAAAATGGTATTTTCCCTTAATTATTTAATCACCACAACAACGTGACACGTGTCACGCCTTGACACATGCAAGCACGCATGTGTGACCCCATATCAACCATTTGGTTGGTTCGATCAACTCGTTTAATCGATTAAGCCTGTACCCTCGTGACCCGGCATTTGTGCGTGACCCTCTAAGCTCTTTATTCAATTAACAGTGACATTAATTAATTAATACTCTTATTAATTATCAGTTCACATATCACACTGCCATAGTCTAGCAACAGGTGTGTGACCCCTAGCTGAATAAGAATCGTATCAATTCGAAAGAACCTTTAAGTCATTGACATATGTGAAATAAGGTCCTCCTACAACCTATGTCTCAATCAAGACCTAGGGTAAGGGAATAATCAGACCCTAATAATCTTGATCTTAAAGTTAAGTTCATTTCATATACATTTGATCTCGATCTAAGAAACCCTTTACTTGATCTAGATCCACCGCCTTGGCCAAGGTCTCCGAGATGGTATATAAATGATTTAGACAATAAGAGATCAACTTGCTAAAGCAAGTGTAGGTCCTTTATTGATTCTCATATACTTTCATGTACCACTTGTGTAGCCCCAACATAAACCATGATTCAGCTATCTCGGGCGACATCCTCTTAGGAATATATCAAAGACTACAGAGTAAGCTCATATAAAGTATTGATGGAATCTCAAGTCTAACGACTAATTAATCACATCAATGACTCGACAGATATTTCCTAATGTGGAAATTTCTATTTCTAGAAATAGAAACTTCTTTTCCCATTTAGGTATCTTCTCAGGCGGGACACCTCAGTGTATTCATTTAGATGAAACGAGCACTCTCATGTATCAAGCATGTATCAACCGTACACTTTACACCCCATGAAACAAGGTGATCCTTCTTAAGGGCATGACCACACGAGCAAGTCTCAAACCAGTCATTTCGACACTCCCACTGTCTTTTGGGTTGCATCGGCTTGGAGGGGTTTCTAATCTTAACTTATTTGATTTAGGGTTCGTTTCATGAACCACTTCTTCTAAGTGATTCAGTCCTATAAGTTAATTAAATTAGGAGAGTTATTATACATGCGCAGTTAAAGTAAACATACAATCAAACAAGAGCATATAAAGAAGTGTTGCCTTATGATCAAGTCAGTTTGTTTATTATGCAAAGATTATCTGTTATCACCAAAAAAAAAATTCAAAGATTGCCTGTGATTTACAAAGGGAAAAGCACTAAGGTGATTACAATATCGACTGTAAGGGCACTATTCCTAACACTTTCTTCGCGGATTCATCTTACTCCATGGGAGCTTGTCTCCAAAATGAAAATAAACTCACCACCTAAGTTCTACTCTCAAATTACATTAATAAGAAAAATAAACTTAAAATAATAGGGCTCAATTTTCATATTGGCCTTAGACAAGTACACGGGGCATATCCCGATCCAAAAACAGTAATAAAAAAAGGCACATAATAAAGCAAGTGAGATGCGCGCTTAAGCAGGGATCCAACCCCAATTGAAAAAACGCAAATAGGGGCTCACAGACCTGAATTGAAAAACCATTTATGTGCATAAATTTAAAACATCTACAAGACTATAAACCCATGATCATCTACATCACATACGGCACAAGAATTTAAATTTACCAATTAAATTAAAATTCTTTGACTTTGAGTTCAACTAATTCAAAGTTCTAATTCGACAATCAGTTCTTTATTAAATAATTCTTTTAAATCTCAATTTAAATATGTTTTGATAAAATTCTAATTAATTCAAAATTAATAATTTCATCAAATATTATTTCAAAAATAATATTATTATTTTTCTTGAAAAATTAATCTACTTGTAATTCCCAAATATAATATTTATTACAAAAATTAAAGATTATTTTAAACATTTTAAAATTGGGATAAAATTTTGATCGGTTGAAAAAAATGTGTTTTTTAAAAATTTTATGCTTCTATAATCGTTAGCGGCCGCGACCAAAATCTAAAGGAAATGATCGCGGTCACGAAGCGTGTTAGCGGCCGCTACCAAATTCAAAAGAATCGATCGCGGCCACGAATTGTAAATTTCCATATTACTAAAATTCAAAATTTTTCTTAATGGATCAAAATCCGGAAATTAAACTTTGATTTTTCTAAACTAGCTATAAAATTATTTTTATAAACAAGTTTCTAAGAATACAGTTCTTCAAGAAACCATCAAGATTTAAAAATTAGGATTTCTAAACAAACTCTAGAATACTAACTATCATCACGATTCGAGAATTTTCACAAAATTTAATTTGATAAAACGTTTTAGAATAGACGTTGCATTTGTGGCTCTGATACCACTTGTTGGAAAACACGAGCCAGAAGCAGCGAAAAATTAAAAATTTTCCGACAAGAGAACCGATAACTTGCAATTTTTACTCTAAAGCGATAGGGGTTTCCAAGAGCTTACTACGAATTAGTCTTTTTTAAAACATTCAAACCGTCTATTGAAAGTCCTTCAAGCAATAATGAATCCATGCCCCTTGAATAGCTCTTTCTTCTTCTTCAAGAGTACAACGCAGAAGTACTCTAGAATGTACCCACACCAACCTTGGCCACAGTCAAATTAAGGAGGATGCTAATGCTTTGATTTGTGTAAGGTTGGGGTTTTTCTCAAGAACTCTGTTGTTTTTCTTTTTCTCCGAAATAGAGATAATGACACTTTACGAGTGTCAGTCTAAAAAATAATAGAATTCTTTTTTCTTTTTATATTTTCTAAGTAACAAACTGATAAGAAAAGAATTTTTATCAATTCTAATTTCTGGTTTGTTGTTTAACATGTTATCTGATAACTATTCTAAAATAATTAATTAGAACCTTATTTTAATTAATATCTTCTCAAAAATATTATCTCAACAACTTTGAGATATTATCTTTTTATTTATTTAGTTTATAAATAAATAATCTAGATATCATTTTTTATTTATTTTCATAAATAAATAAACTAATTAATATCTTATCCTAACAACTTTAGAATATTATCTTTTATTTATTTATTATTTAAATAAATAATCTAAGATATTATCCTTTATTTATTTATTTCATAAATAAATAAACTAATATTTCAATTAATAGTTAATTATTTATTGGATTTTTTATTTCTATTGGGTTTAATAATTAATTCCTAATTAATTAAAGCCCAGAATTAATAGACTTAAATCTAAGATCACATAATTTGCTCACACGAAGCAACCATCGAATCTCAAGTCTAACGACTAATGACTTCACGGACTTGTAAGATATTTCCTAATTTGAAAAGAAACTTTCTTTCACATTTACTCTTAATCTAATCTGCAATTATGGTATTCTTGAAGTTGGCTTCTGTGGCTAAAAATGTTCCCTCAGAAGTGAATATATTCGAAAAAACTATTTTTTGGGAACATATTGTAAGTTTGGTGATTCATGTTTTGGTACCTTATTTTTTTCATTTGTCCTAATTTTTAAGTTGTGTCAATTTGAGTTCGTTTGAAACTTATAATACCAAATCTGATACAAAGAAAGATATATTAATGGCAGCTGAGACCACATGATTTGCATCTTATATTTAAATCTCAGCAGCATAAATTTGAAACACGAGGTGATACTTATGATTCAACTTCAAATTTAAGACATGAAAAAGTTTGGTACCAAAATTGAATTGAAGTTCAGTTATATTTATCATAGTAAAGGTTTGATTAACCATATTGTGATTTTATTTTATTTGAACAATTTTAAGTTGATTCCAAATAAAACATTCAAGCTCGAAAAAGCTATAAGTAAGTAAAACATCTCAAGAGCCTAGTTATAAATCGTTAAATGAAACAAATTGATGTTAAATTCTTGATAACCAGTGGCAGGACTATGTATAATAAGTGGTATTGATAATTCCATTAATTTCAAAATTACCTTATATATGTAGAGTATCACGGAGACCAAAGGAAGCTCAATTTCTCATGACTCTCCTAATATAAAGAGATGGGGTCTTGATTCCGCCATTATTGATAACCCTTACATCTATAATTCCAATAGAATTTAAAGAACGTACAGAGATATTTAGAGAAAATAACTTAAATGCGTGTGTGCATAAAAATCAATGTTTATTGATCGAAATAAATATTCTCAATCTTATTTTCTTGTTTTTCAATAGGAATGTTTGCGAGAGGGCACAAACAATGAAATTGCACATACTCTAATGCAATGTCCACAAGATCAGTCTAAGATACCAGCAAAGATCAGCCAGCAATTCGCAATTCTGACTAACTTCACCTTCACCGTTCTTTAAATAGCTCCCGACCAATTAGCATTCGACGAACTTCGCTGGTTCCAGCTCCGATTTCATATAATTTTGCATCCCGAAGAAGACGCCCGGTTGGATATTCATTTACATAACCATTCCCACCCAAACATTGAATAGCCTGAAAAAGAAAATCAAATTACAAAGAGACCCCTTGTTATATCTCATCCAAAAATTTCACAAGAAGTTCAATATTCTTCTTATTTTGTGACCTTTATATGTGTGGCCTCCACATTTTACCTGAAGAGCAACTTGCGTGGCTCTTTCAGCTGCATAAAGTATAACGCCAGCGCAGTCCTGATTATCGAAACTCACATATTAGATGACGAAATTCTGAAAGATTTATCTAAGGCACAACCAACAACAACAGTGATACACACCTTTGGATTAACATTTCCACTATCACAATCCCTCCCAACAGCGTACACATATGACCTGTTACGACAGAAACTCTCTCAGTATACTATGGAACAAGAAAAAGTCATTTCATGTGGCAGTTATGTAACGGGATTTCTTAACTTCACCTTGAAGATTGTAATGAAGTATACATATCAGCAATTTTTCCCTGCATTTAAACAATGTATCAACCTCAGTATTGTGCACTCTGAATGTTATGCTATACACTATTGTTGTAGTTTAAATTGAACCTGTATAAATTGAAATTCTCCAATGGGGTGGCCAAACTGTTCTCTCTGTTTAATATAGGGAAGAACAACATCAAGACATGCCTGCATTATTCCGAGAGGCGCTCCTGCGAAAACAAGCCTCTCCAGATCTAAACCCGACATCAAAACATACACTCCTGAAAAAGATTGCGTACCATAAAATCGTCACAACTTTTAAAAAATACACAGGACATATCAGGGGGTGGATCCAAGATTTCTCATTAGCAAAATTTCCTAGGCCTCAATTATATTAAAAAAATAATAATAACTTTAAATTGATTAAAGGCACTAAAACTCATAGATGAACTGTTTTCGATGATTCGTGTTCCCTTCAATTTGCTCCCACCATTTTTTCTCAAACTCAAGTCGTACAGATACTAATATGGTCCCTTATTAAAAAAAAACAAACTAAAATTTGTTTCGGGATTATAATATCCACTATCGAGTGTAGTAATTAATCCTTTCGGTAAATTATAATTAAGTTAAAGTATAAACAGTTGAATAAAAAAAACTATTAAATGTTTTATATTTGAAATTAAAATTCGAATTCACCACATTTTGTTAAAATAATATGTATTGAAAATTAGAATTTTGGTGATATTAATTTGACAAAGTTAAGTTTTGTTTATCTCTCTAATATTATATGATATATTATCTATACAATAAGATATATTACACTATTTTTTCCTTGTATAAATATACAATACATTGATTTTTTCACACTAATTTTTCCTTGTATAAATATATAATATATTGATTTTTTCGTGAAATATTCGGCGCATCATAGCAAAAAATTCACCCATGGCTCCGCCCTTGCATACTATAAATTTTTACATATTTGTATGTATTCGACTTGAGAGCTATTTGTTACAAAATGCGCGAAAATTTTTTAAATCTTTACAAAGCTACTTAATACTTCGGCGAAATTCATACTATCAACGAAAACAAACTAGGCCACACTTGAGTTTTTGGTGTATTCTTGTTCATCTAGCTCTTATACATTAGGATAGGATGGGAAGGACATTTGAAACTATGAGTCTATGAGGCATTCTTATTCTTTTTTACCAATAAATTTTGTTTGGTATGAGCCAACAGGGGTTGGTCCAATTGGTTTCAGGGTTGTTTCTCGAATGCAAGGTCCCGGGTTCAAACCTCTCTGGCCACTTGGATGTGCGTGTGTTAAAAAAAAAAAAAAAAATCTTGTTTGGTCTGAGGTTCCTAACGGAATTTATAAAAGTACACTTATGTCCCTGACGGTTGTATGAGTGTTACATTGAATATATGACCAAAATTACAAAATCATCCCTAAAGTTTACAAATGTAAACAAAACGATCCCTACGAATTATGAATTTAACAACAAATCAGGGGTATTTTTGGAATGACATAACGGAACCCTAACGGACTTCAAGAACCACAAATGGTTCTCAAAAGTTAGGGACTAAAATGTAATTTCTCGATTTAAATGAATTGAATTGTAATTGGGTTTAAATGGAGGGTAGTCAGATGTAATTATTTCTATAATTATATCAGTCGAAATGTAGTTATATGGAAGTTAAAGTGCCACATTGTTATCAATATCAAAGTCATTTGAATTCAAATACCTTTTCCTTCCTGTCCCAGAACATTTTCTTCAGGAACAAAGCAATTTTCGAAAACAAGCTCACATCTGTAAGTAGTTTTTCCACATGTCAGTCCATCCACGGCTGATATAGTAGAACTTAAAACAAAAAAAAATATATAAACAAAAAGATAAAACTGCTGAAGTATAAAGGGGGCGACCTCCATTACACTTAGGAGGGGCGCCCCCTTAAAGTCGGCCCAAGTGGTCGAGCCTACGTCATAATTTGTGGCAGCGGGAGCCTACATTCGCGCTGCCCCTAAAGAAGAAAAAAAGTATTAAAGGCAGGGCAAAACTGCTTAAGCAGTTAGTCAAACTTACGTAGCACTACCACGCATCCCCAATTTGTCTAGTTTCTGGGCAGTACGAAATCTGCAAAAATTTTGACTAAGATAATTTAGTCAAAAGGATGCTGCAAAGATACCAAAAAATTCAGAAAAATATCTTTCTTGTGTACTGTCCCTATAAATTTAGTAGCATAAGTTTTGTTCTAAAGTTGCATACCCAGGCATGTCTTTCTCTATGATAAATGCTGTAATTCCTTTTGAACGTGCTGCCACATCTGTTTTTGCATACACAACCTGATCCAACTTTAAGTAAATATGACAAAAAATACAGGGATAACTACATTTAGAATTACTAAAAGTTCCTCCTAATGTTTGGCCTAACATGTGCAATTATACTCATGAATTTAGAATTAAATATTGATCGGTAATTGTTAAGGTCTAAATAGGAGGATCATACAAAATTAGAGTCATCATCGTCAAAATACATCAATCCAGACGTAATACAACTTCTTGGATAGGGAAGTTTTGTAATTTCTCAAACTTCGGGGGAAGTTTATGTAATTAACCCAAATCCCAGGGTAACTATCCCACACATAATATAATTCACATACCATGGAAGAGATATATATATATTTTTTTTTTCCCATGGAAGAGAAAAATGAAGCAGCGGAAGTTTTATATACTTAATTAAACAGGCATCAAATAAAATACTCACTGAATTTTGTAATTAATTATAAATTAAAACAGAATCAAACCACAAATAAAGATTTTCTTAAACATTAATAATAATATATAATACCAGAGTCTGCGCAAGAGGGCCATTTGTGCACCACATTTTATTCCCATTTAGAATGTAACCACCATTGGTACGGTCAGCTCTGCATTTCATGCTAACAACATCCGACCCAGCTATGTAATACAAACAAAGTTATTCACCAAGATAGTATGGCTTGTATTTAATAGGGGAAAATGAATTACCATTAGGTTCGCTCATTGCAAGAGCTCCAACATGCTCCCCACTAATTAACTTCATCAAGAAAAAGTTAAGAGACAAAGTTAGCTGCTATCTGTACAACAAATCCATATTCAAAGAAGGATTTAGGGCTAATTCTATGCACCCTCTGTGCTATGAGGTTTAGTCCGTTTTGTCCTCTAACTCTTAAATTGGTGAGATTGTCCCCCTAACATTTGTAAAATGTAACACTAACCCCTTTTAGATGATTTCGGTGAAATATTTAGAAATATTCCGTTCGAGTTTAATTTTGACGGTCGCTTTCTTCTCTGTCATGGCTGACCCAATAGTTAAGACCACTATCATCATATTTCTCTGGAGATGAACAAAACTCATATCTCATTCAACCTTATTGGCCTTCAGAAACGTTGAAATTCGCCTGCAAAGTTTCGTCGGTCGTGCGCCATCTTTGACTGGCAATTACTCTTCTATTAGTTGTCGGAATTTTATTTTGAAGCCACCGTTGTGTCCCTTGCATCGAGACCTTCGATTTGATGTATAATATCGGCACGTTTGAAATCTGATTCGTACAAATTTGGCCTTATAAATCATGCCTAAAAATTTGAACGAGATATTCTCTAAGATTCCGTTCAAAAGGGATTAAGTGTTACGTTTTATAAAAGTTAGTGGGGTAATCTCACCGATTCAAAAATTAAGGGACAAAGTACTTTAAGCGTCAAATAAGTAGAGGTATCTCGGATTAGCCCAAAAGATTGATATCAACAGAAGAGGAAACAATAACTACATCATTCTATACGTGCAAGATAGAAATTGAAGTTAATTCTCATAAAGAGATAAACCAGGCAAGATGGAAACAGTACCTTTGGCAAGTACTTCTGCTTCTGAGAAGGAGATCCATATCTCACCTTCAAATAATCAAGTAACAAATTTTAACAGGTAGGAATTAGGATCTTTTATTCTGAAGGTAAGTCAAAACTTGATTAAGGCAAAGTAATTACCAATTGGTTGAGACACACGTTAGAATGTACACCATAAGAAAGACCAACTGATCCGGAAGCACGACTAATTTCCTCCATGGCTATACAATGGTACAAATACCCTAGCCCAAGTCCTCCATATTCCTCTGTATTATTCAACGAGATCATTGTCGAAAAAACCCTATGAAATACCGAAAATATAAAATAAAACTTATATTTCAAAATCTAGCATAAAAGGTTCTGTATCTTATAAAAATGAGCAACAAAAATTCTCACGCGTTTTTTGAGCCACATGCGCGGGCAAATTCATTTTTAAATATGAAATCAAAATTTTCAAAGAATTATGAAGGAATTTAAAAGAAAATATTGGAAATGATATATGAAAGAAGTCAATGAAAAATATAAATACCACGAAAATTCTATTGGGAAGTAAAAAATGAAACACAATGGTTTATGATGAAATATCACAAACAATGAGCAATATACTATTATTATAAATATTAAATTATATATACTAACGCGTGCGGGTTTTTGTTGCTCATTTTTATAAAACGTAAGGTTTTTTATGCTAATCTTTTAAATATAAGATTTCACAATATTTTTCCAGCAACTATCTCATTATTCAACTCGATCATGCATTATGCCCATATATATTTCAGGAATGAACATGAAGAAAAGTGCAAAACCCAACTATGTGATTTTCTTGGCACCACATTTTTGCAGATCAATAGAAATCGTTGAATCGTACCTGGGGCAGTGATTCCGAGGAGATTAAAATCCCCCATCAACTTCCATAGATTCACTTCCTGAAATAAAAAAGATAATGAAATCAATGTTGAAAGTTCATTCGAACCGAACATAGTGTATTTAAAGAGTGAGCACATTATGTAACCTGAGGAAAACAATCTGACTTGTCTATTTTTGCAGCATGAGGAGCAATGTTTTTTTGAGCAAACTGAGCCACACTTTCTTTAAACTACCAACAATTCAAATACAAAGAGTTCTTTAAAACACTAGACAACATTGGCAATCAAGAATGCAACTGAAGTAAGCTCATACAGATCAGTTACTAAAACACTTGCACCGATACAAGACAATCACACAGATTACAAAAATGTACCTGTTTGTGCGTATCATCGAATAGGAGAGACGTGGAGAAAGCAGCACAGCGGGGTTGTTTTCTAAATAAGGAAGAAGTGAGGGACCTCACTGCAAACAATTTATACATCTTCTTGAAAGAATGCTTTGCTCTACCAGATAGGAAAAGGGAGGCAGGACAGTTGAGAAACGGAGTGAATTAGGCACACTATAAGTAAGGCATTCACAAGATGTGATCAACTTTGGTATGCTATAATATATCTTCCCATCAAATTTTCTTTTGTTTTGTTTTTCCTTATGGAGCCAAATCGGTTCATTTGGGTGCAAAATTCTTCCTATTATATTGTATTTTCACAAACTCAAATATAAAATTTTTAATTAAACTAATATAATATTAAATCGTTAAATTACAGTATTCGGTGGTCTCATCAATTATTTAATCATATAAATATAATCTTTTTCTTTTTTATATTTAATTTTATTTATGAGGATCTCGGGACGGCTGCATTACTAAGAAGACTCTTTTATTAGTTAAGAACTGATAACCGTATGCTTAATTCGAATAGGAAACTTTTGTACATTAACAACCTATGATTGTATACCCAAATTTAATATTCTAATGCCGAACCTCAATATTTTTGGATTAATAATAATTATATATCTAAAATTTAAATACCGATTAAGGTGGTAAAGAATTACACCAGTTTATGGTAATTTATTAGCTCATTAAATAATATGCACAAATAATTACGAAATTTAATGTGACGTTACTAATAAAGAATTTTCGTTAAAATATAATTACATTGTCTAATGATTCTTTAGATAAAATTTAGGATTAATTACATCTAGACCCCTTTCGAGTTTAGTATATTACAATTTGACCCCAATTAATCATTTTATTACAGTTTGACCCCTTCTAAAATTTCAAAATTACTAAACGGTGAAGAAAAGATACAATTTCGTTAAATATTTTACGGAATATTCCAAATAATTGTGAAATAACCATTATATTCAAAATAATTGTGAAATAATTGTTTGTTTAACCATTTATTTATTCTAAAAAGACATGATTTTTTTTTCTACTTTTATAAAACATGATCTTAGAACCAAACATAATGGCCATTTCACAATTATTTGGAATATAACGCAATTATTTGGAATATAAAGTGAAATATTTAACGGAATCGTACCTTTTCTTCACCGTTTAGTAATTTCAAAATTTTAGGAGGGGTCAAACTGTAATAAAATGACTAACGGGGGTCCAATTGTAATATACTAAACTCGCAAGGGATCTAGATATAATTAACCCTAAAATTTAAATATGTGTTGTGTAAGTATTATAAGTTTATATTATTATAATGGTGTGCTTTAGTTTTTTCCAAATCTAAATAAAACCTAGGATATAATAAATTGTCTTTTAATAATAAATTAAAAGAAGAAAAAATTTAGGAGCTCCAAGTCAACTTCTACCAAGTTTGATTAATGGTGTGCTTTTGTTTCCAAAAAAATAAAAATAAAAATAATGGTGTGCTTTCCACGGTTTTTTTTGTGCACCTCATCCGAGACCATGAGTGGCGTGCCGTTGCGCCCCCGCCGCCCATGACTTGGCCACCGCCTACCCCCCTCAGCCTCCGTCGTCGACAACTGAAACTATTTTATCCTTTATATTCTAAAATTCAAGGGGGTATATGTAAGAAAAATTTAAAGATAATGTGATTAATGCAAGTATTGAAATTTTTGGGGGTTTTAACGTAAGTATTTGAAATTTGAAAATGATGGTGTCTGATTCCGATAGGGTCAAACTCCAACCACTTTCTATTTTGTTGATAAGGGGAAACCGAGGATGAGGCTCAAAGAGGTTCGCCGGGAAAGCAATGGGCTCTACCTGCTAGGACAAACACCAACAAAGTCAAAAGGTCAAGCTGGGGAACTGGGGGTGATTCCCAGTTTAGCTCTCCGACGCTCAAGTCAGGATATCTTAAAGAAGATGAAGAATGTAAGAGTTTCTGTATGTATGAATGCTTACAGGGATGGAGATTGTAACGCCCCGTGTTTTCACATGTGCAGGTAAGTGTTACGTGCGCATTTACATTTAATTATATGAGTTATAATTTGATTTATTAATTGAATTCGTTTATAATTTAAATTATTTGTCTAAATTTCATATGAATTCCAATGTGAGCTATGAATATATGAATGAAATTGTGGAAATTTGAATTCCGCGAATTTGGTGGTAATTGAATGAAATTCCGTGTTTCGTGTGATCCGAGGGTTTAATTGTAACTTATTTGAAAGTTTTAGGACTCAATTGAAAATTGAGTTTGGGCTTAATTGACACTTTTTGAAAGTTTAGGGACCTATTTGAATAATAGGCAACCCTGAACGGCTTTCGCGATATCTTGAGCTCCGGACCTCGAAATCGAGATCCGTCTTCGGCGTTGAACTTGGTTCGACGTTACCTATTCTTTAAACTTGACCTTATACCTTTTCGATATCATTTGAACCTTCGACATCGAACCTTTCCATGGCCTCGATATTTATAACTTGTTTTGAACCATTTTCTTAACCGAATCGGACTAGGATCGACCCGAACCCTACCCAAATGATTCTAGATATTAGAAATTGCTTCCCAACCCTTCCTCATGCTTCCATTTTAATCGATCATCATCAGCTCTCCAAGAAGCAAGAGAACCTCCAAGAAAACCCTTCTTTTGATCATCTATCAATTGAGCTCAAGATCAACTTTCATCCAATCTTCTTCTAAGGTAAGATGTGTATTGTTTTCTCCTCTTTTTCCTCTATCTTTTCTCCTGATTATATCTTGATTTCAGTTGGAGAATCATGTGTATGAAGAAAGCATGAAAATGAACAAAACCATATGAATTCTTGGCTTTATGATTTTTCTTGGATTAAAGTGAGATTTGATGCATGGTAAGTGTTGCTTGAAGCCTCCTTATCATTTCTATATGCTTGAATTTCATGTTGGTTGAGTATAGCAAGAATTGCCATTAAAGGAACTTGAAGCTCCATGCTTGAAGATCAGGAGGATTGATGATGATTTTGTCAACTTTGGGCATGAATTCCTATGTTTTAGCTTGAATTACATGTTATATATGAATTATAGGGATTGAATTCATGTCTAAGTATACCTAAGAGCTTCCTTGTCGCTGCCCTGCTTCTTCAAGCTTTTCCCTCGCAAAAACAGAGCTTTTGCTCTGTTTTCTCTTTCAAAACGGCCGTGTCAGCTTTGAACTGAAAATGGACACGGCCGTGTTGGCAGTTCGACTTGCGAAAAATATTTTCAGAAAATCGGACATGGCCGTGTCCAAATGCTTTGAAAACTCAACACGGCCGTGTCAAGCTCTCGACTTGGGAATTTTAATTTTTTTTACCTCGGACACAGCCGTGTCCAAATCCTTTCAAAATGTAACACGGCAGTGTCATTTGAGTTGGCAGCCTTGGAGAAACTCTTTAATGCTTATGTGATGGTTATTATTCGTATTTGTGATATATATATATATGCAATGTGAATTGGTTAAGCTATGAACTATGATTGATTTATAACCTTGAAAATTACATGAATGCAAGAACGAAAGGTTATGAAAGTCATGAACATGAATGAATACGATTTTATCATATATTGAATGGAATTTGATGAATTATGCGCTTAATTGCATTCCATGGCCTTCATGATCAAATTATTACATTTTATGCACTTCATCACATTCCATTGCATAGCCGAGCGTCAAATGTGGTCATATTCGAGTCTCACACTACCTTTGTCACACAGATATTGATTCAGTGGGAAACGAGGCCGAGCAGTGAGGTCTTTGTCGGGTTCTTTTGTCTATCAGGTGGGTTTTTCTTCTATTAGCTAAAAGATATGACCCCAATATACCTAATGTGCAAGATTTTGGCCAAAGACATATATATCTATATCGAGTTTTACAACGAATTAATGTTTTCAACGTTGAGCCTTTATTTTATAAATCCTACCAAAAGTTTTGGCGAGAATTGAATGTTCACAATGAATGGGGGCCCGGGACTTAGTGTATTTGGTGAACCGGGGAAGCTTGGGCTGACGGGGATCCATATATACTAGTTCCACCAATTACGGTAACCCCGAACTTCACTAGGAGGTTAGTGAAAGAAGGGAAGCCGAGCTTTTGGGGATTCATGTACCCCTCTAGCACCAATGAATGAGGGTTCGGGCCTTGCAAACCCATTCCCTAACTGGAGGAAGAAGGAGTATATGAATGATCGAATGAATGATTGAATGATTGTGCACGAAAGAATGTAATGTATGAACGAATGAATAAATGAATGATTAATGAATTACACGAGGTGGTGGTTGGAGATAATGCACGCCCCCTCGCCGGGCCACAAAGGACCTAATGAATGAAATGAATTGTTATAATCCTATTCGTTGTATTTTACTTCCCGCTTGGGGAAATTATTCTAAAACCTTGAATAGGGATTATAACTTGCATGTATGTGTTTAAATTCTGCCATATTATGATATTAAGCCTGTTTTATACCCACCAGTCTATCTAAGACTGAACCCGGAGTTGTTCCAGTTCTTTTGCAGGAAGGGATGCTAGGCGGGATACAAGTCTGGGAGAGTCTTGCGTAGTGTCTAGCATTTCTTTTGTCTTACACGCATATGTTTATACCTTGCGATCTTTTTGGATATTGTATATGAATTTTGAGCGTACATGTATATGGTATTTGTATTGATCTTACTTGAACATAAATGTTGGTACCTAGAGCATATAGCTCAATATATGGAATATGAATTATTGCTTCCGCTGTTCTGCTACTTTGTTGTTGTTGTTGGGGTTTAAGTTGTAAATTAGTCCCGCCTGGCTTAGCGAGTGTGTATGTCCCCGTTCGCTATGATTTGGCACGTGTATGGAAATCCATTACATATACGGGTTGGATCATGGTGCGGGGGATGTGACATCTCGCGCTCGGGCGTTACATCCTTGTGTGGTATCAGAGCACAGGGTTGCAAAACCAGGGCTCTAGTGTCGTGTTGAGTCAGTTAGGTCGTTCGGCTTTAAGAATTATTTGCTAAGGTGAAGTAATTACATTTTCGTGCGATAATGTGTTTTGATTCGTGATTTTTTAATTGATTGAGTTCATTGCATTGTCATGCATGGACTAAATCTGGCATGCATGTTAGTGTTTGATTGGACAGGATGCCTCCTAGAAGACATCGGGAAAGATCTCCGGGTCATCACCATCGTAGAGATCGATCCCCTAATCCTCCACAACCGCCTATGAATATGGAGCATTTTATGGAAGCCGTGTATAATTATGTTGAACATAGAAGGGCTCAGGATCCTCCTGTGCAACCGCTAGTTGAGCAGCAAGCTCCCCCTCCTAATAACCCGAGAGATCATCATGGGTTATTTCTGAGCTATAATCCTCCAAGGTTTTCAGGTTCGGTTGATGATGCAATATCGGAAGGATAGCTCACCAGGATTGAGAGAATTTATAATGTTCCTCAATTCTCGTCAGAGGAGAAAGCTCAATTTGCAATTTTCCAGTTAGATGGAGAAGCCTACGATTGGTGGGAACGTACACGAGAAAAGCTTGAAGTGGAAGGAGAGGCGGTAAATTGGGAAGTCTTTGTAAGGGAATTCAGAGAGGCTTTTGTGCCTGAGGTCGTTCGGGAAAGAAAGGAGCAAGAATTTATGGATTTAAAGCAGGGAACTCGGACGGTGGCTCAGTATCTTTCTCTTTTCAATAGGCTTGGTAAATATGCACCCCACATCACAAGGGATGAAAAGAGGAAGGCGAAGAAGTTTATTTCTGGCTTGAGACAGGATCTTAGGCATGGGCATGCAGGGCATAACTTTGAATCTTTTGCTGATACGGTACAAAGGGCTTTAACGCAGGAAGAGGAATACAAGAAAAAGGATCCCGTTCCTCGATTGCAAATGGGGCAGGGATCCGGATTTGGTAAAGGGAAAAGACCTATGGTATCCCCCTCTCAGCCATTTTAAGGACAGAATAAAAAGTTTCGAGCTGCGGGAACTGCACCGCCAAAACCACAAGTACCTCCAGCTTTTTCTGATCCTCGACATGATAGGCCACCATGTTTGTATTGTGGAGGCCCTACTCACACATACAACACTTGTAGGAAGAGGTTGGGACAGTGTTTGATATGCGGGAAAGCAACACACATGGCTAACACTTGTCCAGATAAGACTCCAGGCTATCAACCGGGAGCTCAAAGGCCAATGATACCAGCTCGTGCGTATGCCCTTGCGGGAGAAGAGCAAGATGTGGAAGCTAATCCCCATGCCATGGTGGAAGGTACGATATGCATCCATAACACGAACATACATGCATTATTTGACCCTGGAGCTACTTATTCTTTTATATCTTGCAAATTAGTTGATATTTTGTGTTTGCCTGTTACGTGTTTAAATGCTTGTTATGTGGTGAGTTCGCCTTTGGGTGGAAATCTTGAGACGGATCAGGTGGTCAGAGATTGTGTGATTGGGTTTGACGGCAGAGAATATCAGGCAGATTTGGTGGTAATGTCGATGAACAGATACGGGGTTATTCTGGGAATGGATTGGTTATTTCGGTACCACGCCACGGTTGATTGTTTTACCAAGACGGTTAAATTGGGAGAAGGAGTAACAGTGGAGAAAGAATCAAAGACTGCTCCTCTCTTATCGTTCACCGAAGCTCATAAGTTGGTAAGGAATGAGGCTAAAGGATTCATTGCTTATATCTTGAATAAGCCAAAAGATCAGGCGAAACTTGAAGAGACAGAAGTGGTGAAGGAATATCTTGAGGTGTTTCCAGAAGTTTTGGGTTCTCTACCTTCGGATCGAGAGATTGAATTTTTCATAGATTTATATCTGGGATCTGAACCTTATTCTAAGACTCCTTACCGGATGGCACTGGCAGAGTTACAGGAGTTAAAAGTTCAGTTGGAAGATCTTCTTAAGAATGGTTATATTCAACCGAGTTCATCACCGTGGGGCGCACCAGTTCTCTTTGTTAAAAAGAATGATGGAACTTTGAGGATGTGCATTGACTACCGAGAGTTGAATCGGATGACTGTAAAGAATAAATATCCTTTGCCTCATATAGAAGATTTGTTTGATATGTTACAGGGGTCAAGGGTGTATTCCAAGCTCGATTTAAGGCAAGGATATTATCAGTTGAAGATTAAGGAGGAAGATATTCCTAGGACAAGATTTAATACCCGGTATGGACATTATGAATTTTTGGTGATGCCTTTTGGTCTAACCAATGCTCCGACAGCTTTTATGGATATGATGCATCGGATTTTCCGACTCTATCTGGATAAGTTTGTGGTAATTTTTATTGATGATATTTTGGTATATTCAAGGTCGGAAGAAGATCATGCTCGACATCTTAGGCTGGTGCTGGAGACTTTGAGAGAAAATCGGCTTTATGCAAAGTTCAGTAAATGTGAATTCTGGATTGACAGGGTGAGTTTCTTGGGTCACATTATTTCCAACAAAGGATTGGAAGTAGATCCTTCAAAAGTAGAGGCAGTTTCTCAGTGGCAGAATCCTAAGAATGTCTCCGAGATTCGAAGTTTCTTGGGATTAGCCGGTTATTATCGAAGATTTGTTAAAGATTTCTCTAAGATCGCAGCTCCATTGACCCGATTAACCAAGAAAGAGGTTCAGTTTAAATGGGATGAGAAGTGTGAAGCTAGTTTTCAGCTCTTGAAAGATAAATTAACTTCTGCACCGATATTAGGCCTTCAGGAAGGTATTGAAGGGTTTGTGGTGTATACCGACGCTTCCCATGAAGGCTTAGGTTGTGTTTTAATGCAGAATGCGAGAGTAATTGCTTATGCCTCTAGGAAATTGAAAGAGCATGAAAACAATTATCCCACTCACGACCTTGAACTTGCAGCGGTGATTTTTGCTTTAGGGAAGTGGAGACATTATCTGTATGGAACTTCCTTTGAGATTTTTACCGACCATAAGAGCCTTCAGTACTTGTTTTCTCATAAAGACTTGAATAGAAGGCAGCGTCGATGGATGGAGACTCTCGAGGATTATGATTGTGTGATTAAGTATCACCCGGGTAAGGCTAACGTGGTCGCGGGTGCATTGAGCAGGAAGGCTAGTGTATCTAATTTAAAGGTAAATATTGGACAACCAATGGAGTTGGTTAAGATAAAGGCTCGTATTGGTAACATCTCAGTACGGCCAGGATTAAGGCAACAGATATTTGAGGCACAAAGGATAGATACTGAGATTCAGAAATTGATTGAAAAGGCTCGATCAGATCCTGAGTGTCCATTTGGATTTGATGATACGGGAATTTTCCGATTCAAGAATAGAGTGGTAGTTCCAACAGAATTGAGAGTTATTTTGGATGAAGTTCATAAAACCGCTTATTCAGTGTATCCTGGCGGAAACAAGATGTATCGGGATTTGAAACAGTATTATTGGTGGAACGGGTAGAAGAGAGATGTGGTGAATTATGTGAAGCAGTGTTTGACTTGTCAGTTAGTGAAAGCTGAACATCAGAAGCCGTAGGGATTGTTGCAGCCACTACCTATTCCAGAGTGGAAGTGGGAACAGATAGCAATGGATTTTGTATCGGGTTTACCCAGAGTGAAGGGTGGATTCGATGGAATTTGGGTAATTGTGGACAGACTGACCAAGTCAGCGCATTTTCTTGCAATTCGGATGTCGGATAAGATAAACAAGTTGGCCAAGAAATATTGTGATGAAATCGTTCGTTTACACGGAGTACCGGCTAGCATTGTCTCAGACAGGGATCAGGTTCACTTCTAAATTTTTGCAAGAATTACAGAAGTGTTTGGGGACCAAGCTTCAATTTAGTACAGCTTTTCATCCACAGACTGACTGGCAGTCTGAGAGGTTAATCAGATATCTTGAGGATATGTTAAGGGCGTGTGCGTTGGATTTCTCAAGCTCATGGAATGAACAGTTGGCCTTGATTGAATTCGCCTACAATAACAGTTATCAAGCTTCTATAGAAATGCCACCCTATGAGTTTCTTTATGGAAGAAAGTGCCGATCCCCGTTGTTTTTCGATTTAGAAGAATGGAAGTGGAGCAAACAGGAAGGTGTGAAACGAGGGGAGAAGAAAGAAAAACCTTCCAAAGCTATTCAGGATGCTATCGAAAAGGTTCAGATTATTCGGCAACGGATGAAAGCAGCTCAAGATCGACAGAAGAGCTATTCAGATAATCGAAGGAAAGATCTTGAATTCGAAGTTGGGGATAGAGTGTTCCTGAAAGCTTCACCTCGAAAAGGATTCACCAGAATTGGAAAGGGAGGAAAGCTGAATCCACGGTATTTGGGACCCTATGAGATTCTGGAGAGAATCGGGGATACAACCTACAGATTGGATTTACATCCAAGTTTAACAAGTATTCATAATGTCTTCCATGTATCACAACTTCGGAAGTACTATCCCGATGATTCAGTGGTGATACCGGTTGAAGAAGTTGAGCTTGAACCGAATCTTACTTTTGTTCAGAAACCAGTTAAGATTCTGGACCGGAAATTTCAAGAACTTCGAAACAGACGGTTTCCCTTGGTGAAAGTATTGTGGCGAAGTGATAAGACGGAGGAAGCCACGTGGGAAACGGAAGATAAAATGAAGAAGTTCTACCCCGAATTGTTTCCGAACGAGCAATTAATCCGAGGACGGATTCTCTTTAAGGGGGAGAGGTTGTAACGCCCCGTGTTTTCACACGTGCAGGTAAGTGTTACGTGCGCATTTACATTTAATTATATGAGTTATAATTTGATTTATTAATTGAATTCGTTTATAATTTAAATTATTTGTCTAAATTTCATATGAATTCCAATGTGAGCTATGAATATATGAATGAAATTGTGGAAATGTGAATTCCGTGAATTTGGTGGTAATTGAATGAAATTCCGTGTTTCGTGTGATCCAAGGGTTTAATTGTAACTTATTTGAAAGTTTTAGGACTCAATTGAAAATTGAGTTTGGGCTTAATTGACACTTTTTGAAAGTTTAGGGACCTATTTGAATAATAGGCAACCCTGAACGGTTTTCGCGATATCTTGAGCTCCGGACCTCGAAATCGAGATCCGTCTTCGGCGTTGAACTTGGTTCGACGTTACCTATTCTTTAAACTTGACCTTATACCTTTTCGATATCATTTGAACCTTCGACATCGAACCTTTCCATAGCCTCGATATTTATAACTTGTTTTGAACCATTTTCTTAACCGAATCGGACTAGGATCGACCCGAACCCTACCCAAATGATTCTAGATATTAGAAATTGCTTCCCAACCCTTCCTCATGCTTCCATTTTAATCGATCATCATCAGCTCTCCAAGAAGCAAGAGAAGCTCCAAGAAAACCCTTCTTTTGATCATCCATCAATTGAGCTCAAGATCAACTTTCATCCAATCTTCTTCTAAGGTAAGATGTGCATTGTCTTCTCCTCTTTTTCCTCTGTCTTTTCTCCCGATTATATCTTGATTTGAGTTGGAGAATCATGTGTATAAAGAAAGTATAAAAATGAACAAAACCATATGAATTCTTGGCTTTATGATTTTTCTTGGATTAAAGTGAGATTTGATGCATGGAAAGTGTTGCTTGAAGCCTCCTTATCATTTCTATATGCTTGAATTTCATGTTGGTTGAGTATAGCAAGAATTGCCATTAAATGAGCTTGAAGCTCCATGCTTGAAGATAATGAGGATTGATGATGATTTTGTCAACTTTGGGCATGAATTCCTATGTTTTAGCTTGAATTACATGTGATATATGAATTATAGGGATTGAATTCATGTCTAAGTATATCTAAGAGCTTCCTTGTCGCTGCCCTGCTTCTTCAAGCTTTTCCCTCGCAGAAACAGAGCTTCTGCTCTATTTTCTCTTTCAAAACGACGAGCTGACACGGAACTGAAAATGGACACGGCAGTGTTGGCAGTTCGATTTGCGAAAAATATTTTCAGAAAATCGGACACGGCCATGTCCAAATGCTTTGAAAACTCAACACGGCCGTGTCAAGCTCTCGACTTGGGAATTTTAATTTTTTTTACCTCGGACACGGCCGTGTCCAAATCCTTTGAAAATGTAACACGGCCGTGTCATTTGAGTTGGCAGCCTTGGAGAAACTCTTTAATGCTTATGTGATGGTTATTATTCGTATTTGTGATATATATATGCAATGTGAATTGGTTAAGCTATGAACTATGATTGATTTATAACCTTGAAAATTACATGAATGCAAGAACGAAAGGTTATGAAAGTCATGAACGTGAATGAATACGATTTTATCATATATTGAATGGAATTTGATGAATTATGCGCTTAATTGCATTCCATGGCCTTCATGATGAAATTCTTACATTTTATGCACTTCATCACATTCCATTGCATAGCCGAGCGTCAAATGTGGTCATATTCGAGTCTCACACTACCTTTGTCACACAGATATTGATCCAGTGGGAAACGAGACCGAGCAGTGAGGTTTTTGTCGGGTTCTTTTGTCTATCAGGTGGGTTTTTCTGCTATTAGCTAAAAGATATGACCCCAATATACCTAATGTGCAAGATTTTGGCCAAAGACATATATATCTATATCGAGTTTTACAACGAATTAAAGTTTTCAACGTTGAGCCTTTATTTTATAAATCCTACCAAAAGTTTTGGCGAGAATTGAATGTTCACAATGAATGGGGGCCCGGGATGTAAAGCTCAAAGTGCTTGTTGTTGGAAAACACGAATCAGAAAGCAGCGGAATTTAAAAAATTTTCCAACAAAAGGATCTTGAACTCGCAATCGTGTAACCAAATTCGTAGAGATAGAAAACTTACTTTTCTTTTATTCTTTCTTGAAGCGTTTCAAGCCACCCAAGAACGCTCTTCTCGCGGCTTGACAACCCGTCCCTCGAAAGTCTCTTTCTACTTCAGAATCCATTGTCGGGATAGCAATCCACACCAACCTAGATTCAATTCATGTTAGTGATGTTCTTAATAATATAACATAAAGAAAGAAACATGAAACGAGAAAAGCAGGATTGAAACTCCCTTCGAAAACAGTTTTGCGAAAGTAGAAAACTGCCAGTCACAAAACCCTCGTGAAAAAATTCATCCTTCAGGATATGGACGAACGGTTTTCGCCATCTTCTTTGGTTCGATTTTTTCATTCGCTTCACGTCGGGTTCAGAATCGTTTCATCATCCCTTCTGATCGTTTTTGCTTAATCCCCACTTTTGGTAAAGCTCGAATCTTCAAAACTTCTAACTTGAAGTCTCTAGAGATAGTCCACCAACTTGGCTACAATCTAACTAGTAAGGATGCTAGTTCTCTAGTTAGTGTTTAGGCTTAACCTAGGGTTTTATTTTATCTTGGAGAAAGGAAGGTGTTCAACACATGAACCAAGAATTGTCTATTAGCTCTAAAGGGGAGCATGAGCTCCCCTATATATAAGAAAGGGGAGGGACGAAATTCCTAGTCCTTAATGGGCTAGGATTTTGGTCTCTCTCTCTCCTATTACTTGATCATCAAGTAATTTTGACTTTGACTTTGAATTCTAATTCAAATCAACTTTCAAGAGAGCTAAAAATATCCAAACTATTTTTGGATAATTTTATACTTTATTTATTTAAAATAAATAACTTATTTTATCTAATTAATTAATTCATAATTAATTAACTAGATTATTTTTCTCCAAAATAGGACTTTCTTTTTAATTCAAAATTAAACCAAAGTCTATTAACTAATTAATCACATTAATTATTTAATACATAAATAAATATACACATATATTTATACACGTGTGTGACATGTGTCACAATGACACGTGTCACTCACGTGAGCCACACGTGTGGAACCCTCTTGGCTTGATTAACTCGTTTAATCATTTTAAAACCTCAACTCATGTAACCAAGTTGTTGTGTGTGACCCTCTAGGTTCTCAATTCAATTAGCAGTGACCCTAATTAATTAATTTACTAATTAATTAATCAGTCCACAGATTAAACGACCATAGTCTAGCAACAGGTGTTTAACCCCTAGCTGAATTGGAATGTTCGGATTCGACAGAACCTTTAAGTCATTGATTCATGTGAGATACAATCCTCCTACTTACTATCTCTCAACCATGATCTAGGGCAAGGGAATAATCAGAACCCTAATAATCCGGTCTTAAAGCTAAGTGCATTTCATATCCATTTGATCTCAATCCAAGAAACCCTTTTCTTGATGTCTTGATCTACTGCCTTGGCCAAGGACTCCATATGGCATATGAATGACTTACACAATAAGAGATCACCTTGCAAATGCAAGTGTAGGTCCTTTCTTGATTCTCATTCACTTTCATGAGTCACTTGTGCAGCCCTAGCATAAGCCTTGAATCAGTTGTCTAAGGCGACACCCTTTAAAGCTTATACCTAAGACTACAGAGTTAACTCATAAAGTGACAAGGAACCTCAAGTCTAAGGATCAATTAATCACATCAATGACTCGTGAGATATTTCCTAATCTGGAAGTTTCCATTTCCTGAAATAGAAACTTCCTTTCCCATTTAGGAATGTTCTCACACGGGGCACCTCAGTGAACTTACTTATTAAAGTAAGCACCCTCATGTATCACGCACGTATCAACTATACACTTTGCACCTCCATGAAACAAGGTGGTCCTTCTTAAGGGCGTGATCCCACAAGCAAGCCTTAGAGGAGTCAGGTTGACACTCCCACTGTCTGTAGGACTCATCGGCTTGGAGTATTTTACTTAATCATGACTTATGTGATATAGGGCTCGTTTCATGAACCATTTCACCTAAATGGTAGAGTCCTAAAGTCATCAGGATTAGGGGAGTTCTCATACATGCGCACGTAATGGAAACACACAAAACACGTATTGGCATATAAAGAAGTGTTTGCCTATAATCAATCGTATATTATTCAAAGATTGTCTGTGATACAAGAAAAGTCCCAAAGCAGATTACGTCGAATCGGCTTTCTAGGGCACTATTCCTAACAATCTCCCACTTGCCCGTAAAAGCCATTTAGGTATTCTAAGTCCCATCTTCTCAAGATGCACTTTGAGAGCCTATTGACTTTGGGCGTTTCCAAAGTGGATCTGCTATATTCTCTGCTGATGTGACCCTCTTGTTTACACATCTCTTAGGAAACACCTTTTCCTTATAAAGTGATTCGTAATCACGTGTTCAGTCTCTTGGTGAGGTCTTGGTTCTCTTACTTGAGCAACCATCCATTTTATCATACAATATGATAAAGGAGTTGTTTCATGCTAGGAACTTCATCTAACTGGTTAGATGGAGTTTCTTACCCAAACACTTAACTTAGCGTTATATAATACGATTAAGTTCTCAACTACGACAGTCGAGTTTTGCAATGTCCGTCCTTGGAACCCTTTCCAACACATTGCATTACCATTCTGGTAGAAGTTGTATCCTTGCAATGATTTCATAATCATCCATGTTTGATGAACGGTTACATCAAATATCCTTCTAACAACAAGATCTTTTGGGCTCTGTAAACTAATACATATCCTCATTTCTTCTCAAGTACTCTGAGGACATCCTTTACAGAGATCTAATGACCTTCTCTGAAGTCATATTAGATTCGGCCTACTACGCTTAGTGTTGTGCCATATCTAATTTAGTACATAACTTTTCATACATTATGCACCCTTTCACTTAAAGGGATTTTGGACATTCTAACTTTCTCAAAGTTTATCTTAGGACACATACTCTTCAAAAGAGACGTTCCATTGTCCATACTAAACTCCTTTTAGTACCGTGGTTATGTACTCATTTTGTGATAATCCTTTTATTCTCTTAGATCTATCTTCTATAGATCTGAATGTCGAGAATATAGGATAATCACCAAGATCTTTCATGTCAAATTGTTTCTTAAACAAGAATTGGTAACTTTCACGTCATCCTTGACATTCCTAATGAGAAGGACATCGTCTTCTAAAGAACCAAAATTGACTCTTACATCACTAACTTTCATATGTACACTCTGAGACTTATTCGACTTCTATCTGTGTCAAACGATTTGACTGTGGAATCGAATTGTCTAACTCCTAGAAGCCTTTATTAATCCACAGATTGACTTTAGGGATTTGCATACCTTATGCATACTCCCACTGAATATGAGATTTATAGAAATACCTTATTTCAGTCTCTTTCAATCTCATATTGAACAAGATAGTTCTCATATTCATTTATCATATCTCATAGTCAGAATATGAGGATGTGGTAAACATAATCCAAATGGACTTTTGCATTTCAATCGTCAAGAAGGTTGTAATGCTTTCCATTTACTCGAAGCTCCACGAGCTTGATCCTATCAGGTGGATCAACCAAGGTCAAAACTTGGTTTGAGTATATGGAATCCATATTGGATTTCAAGGCTTGCTTACACTACTCAGATTCCAAATCTGACAGTGTCTCCTCTTCAAGTAATTCCTTGGCTATCTAGGAACGCGTTCTAAACACGTCTTAAGAGAAGGGTTTCACACGTGTACATACTCTAAAATTTGGCTAAATTTTATCAGTTGGGCTCGTTTCTTCTATATGTGGCGTGGATATTCATCCTTAAATTTCTTTGAGGTCTGCTTGCTTGTCTTTCTTCTTCTATAGGAACGATTCCTTGAGAAAGATACATTCCTTGAGACAAACAACCTTTGTCTAAGGGAATTGCAGAAACAATATTCAATATCGTTGTATAAACTTGAACTCATTTCAAACTTATCTCCCACTATCCTCTTCACTTAAGAGGATTCTACTAAATTCTTGGATAAGAATAATTAGGGAATTTAATATGCCACATTGCATAGTGCAACTAAAGGACTGATTTTGGAAGGTACTAAATTCAAAATCTCTAACTGCATATTCTGGGAATTTATTCCTAGAATGATTAAAAGTCATTAAAGCTTGCTATGGAATGGACCATGTTGCATTAGATTTCATTCCCTCATTCGGAAACACTAAGGTGTTTTCGAATTAGTTTACTGAGAGATAATCCTATTATCTCTAAGATGAGTAAGGAATTAGTTGCTAAGATATTGGCTATATCGATCATATCGATTTACCTATAACTTATGACTACTTCGGTTCCTAACCTCCTTTCGAAATTCTAACAATTTCATATAAGTTTCGAATTTGTACTTTAATAAGTATATTCATTCATAATGATTAAACCGATGATTGTATCTAGTGCTTACATTAAGCATCTTACACTCATCAGCATGGATCGAAATCCACTATAATTTTGGAACGTTCCATGTTACACCTAAACAATGTTCCGGGAACGTTTTCCCTTTGAGATAGGATTCACAGGAAGTCAACTCTATAGGTTCATTTTCATAGAATGATCCTAAGGTGTCTGACTTGCTAATCCTTTTATATCTCAACGTTCCAAAGTAATTCGAAGCTTTGTCATCTCACTTACTTTTGTTATCTCGTTGTATGTTCAGAACATTAGTGCCTTGAGTCTTTGCACAACGGATTATGCATAATTGACTCAAAACTAGTGAATTCTATTCCTAGTACAATTACTAAACGAGGTAACATTTCAGAGTACTCATACTCTTCGCAGTTCCCTTTCAAAGTCCTTATTTGCTACCATAGAAGCAAACGTCCTATTTGATCTCTAGTGTCTTTTGGGCGTACCCCTTACATGCCCCTCCATTGGGCTCTTAAGGGTTTCTTCTTCTTTAGGCCTTCAAGCCTTTAACTTAGGGAGTTTTAGAAGAAGAATTAACCATCTCAACCTTTTATTCCATCTTAAGGATGCTCTCAACCATTATCAACTTAAATGATTAACTATGCTACATTAGCATCATTCTAGTTGAGCATAAAGGGTTTGAATGATAGTCGAAGCAATGTAAGCAATCAGTGCATTGAGAACTCTTTTCTCAGTTAATGATCGAGACCATAAGATCTTCAATTAAGATCTTTAGACCTTGTTCATGTGCACTTGTTTCCTCATTTGGAATATTGAGTAATTCCATAATGTTATACCTTGTAACATTTTTATGAGGTGGTTCAATTGCTTTTAAGTGGTTTGGAAAAATCCATTCACCTCAGATTGCTTCTCTTTTGGCCCGGGTCGACTTTTCACAATTGAAAACTTCGCCCTTTAGAGAACGCCTTTCTCTAGTCGGATTCTAAAATGAATTTTAGGATCCAAAGCCATTTAGAGTTAGTCAGGACTTGATCAACTTATTTGACTTAAGGATGGATACGAATGGGTTTGCCTTTCATATTGTAGAGAATCACAGAACTACAACCTAAATGCTAAGCAGAGAAAATGTGGGCATGCTGAATTATAACGATATACAAAAGATAAGGTCTTTAATCTAATGTAGCTCCCACTGTTTTTCAAAGATCTATAATTCCCAAAGATCTAAGAGGAACACGTTTCCCAATGGGTACTAAGATCCTAAGCATTTTACCTCGAACCCACGACTCGCGGACATTCTAAGCAAAATCCTAGGTAGGTACAACTTACCAATTCTAACACCTTTAGAACTCTTAGTAATTGTTTTTGCATCACCTATCTTTCAATATGGACCCACGACTCGTGCGACATCCATATTTACTTAGGCGTTTAAGCTAGACCCATCAATCATAAGATCATGATCAAAACTTAGTTCGAACGACCCACGACTCGCGGACATCGCCCTTGCCAAAATTAACCATGAAATATTGATCATTTAAAATGATCAATTAGGTAACTAAGAACTAATAAGCTCCACTAGCTATCCCACGACTCGCGGACAATAACTAGCTTTACTTACTAAACTTAAAACCTATTGATGGAATGCTAGGAATTTAATTCAAAATTTGCATCTCGAATTAAACACCTATTTGTTCGAAATTAGCTTAATATTTAATGGGAATTTTCGAATCAACCGGAGAGTTGTCCGGTTCGACCTCACCAACATATATGTTATCCAATTTTATTAGTCTTGATTAATGCAAGTACACTTAAATGCATATCAAACAAGCACATAAACAGATAACATGTCCTAGCATGATACTAACATGTAATGATCATGGGTTCTACCTATTTTATGCGTGATATGTGGGAGCCACTCCACAATCACAAGTTCTAACATACATGCCACATAAACAGTTTAAATCACATAAGGGAAAGCGGTAACAAAATACGAGCCCTATCTCTATTACATTTGACAATTGAGATTCCCCTCCCTAACATTTTGAGGGGTCTTCACTTATGGCCTCCTTGTTACTTGAATGTGGTCCATCTTACTCCATGGGTGCATTGTCTCCAAAATGAAAATAAAACCTCACCACCTATCTCTACTCTCAAATTACAATAAAAAGAAAAAGACATAAAGAAATAAGGCTCAATCTTCATATTGGCCTTAGACAATTACACGGGGCATACCCCGGCCTCAAAAACAGTAATATGGAAAGCCACATAATAAATCACATAACAGTACGCACATAAGTGAGGCTCCAACCTCAATTGAAAAACGCAACTATAGGGCTCCAACCCCAATTTAAACCATCCATGTGCATAAATTAAAACCATACATAGATCTAAACCCATGATCACCTAACATGCTTTTGCGAGAATTTAAATTTAGCCAATAAATTAAAATTCTCGTTTCAAGTCCTAATGACTTAAAACACGACTTAGATGCAATTCTTGTTCAAGAGCCTTTTCAATAAAACCCGAAAAACAACAAACCAATAAAATTCCAATTAATTTCCAAAATTAATAATTTTATTCTTTCATTATTTTCAGAAAATAAAGATTGTAATTTTTCCAAAATTTAAATCGCTTAATTTCTCAAAAATCCCAATTTAATCAAAATTTTAAAATAATTTTATTTTAGCAAAACTGATTTTAAAAGATAAAATTAAAATAAAATTTAAATCAGGATTTTACGGACCGAAAACACAAAAACACGAAACACGAAAACGGACCCGAAAAGGGGCCTAGCCGCGCGAGGCACTTTCGCGCAGCAGCGCGCAGCAGCGCCCACCGCGACTAGGCGGGCTGGGCAGGCGTCCCGCGCGGTTGCGGGAGGAGCTGGGCGGCAGCGGCGGGCCTGGGCGTGCGACGTGCTAGAACGCCTAGGCTCGTCCTTTTCGTGTTCCGTTTCGTGTCTAGGTTTCTCAAAACCAATTCAATCCAAAATTAAAAAATTCGATTTAAACATATTTCAATCAAAACGGTTTTCAAAAACACAATTTAAGAAAACAGTTTCAGAAATTCAGGAAAAATTACAGTTTCGTATTTCAGGCTTTCTGAAAGAACTCATGAATACCTAATTCGCATCTAAGCCTAAGAATTTCTACCAAATTCAGAATAATTGAGACGCATCAGAAACACGATTAACGAGGTGGCTCTGATACCACTTGTTGGAAAACACGAATCAGAAAGCAGCGGAATTTAAAAAATTTTCCAACAAAAGGATCTTGAACTCGCAATCGTGTAACCAAATTCGTAGAGATAGAAAACTTACTTTTCTTTTATTCTTTCTTGAAGCGTTTCAAGCCACCCAAGAACGCTCTTCTCGCGGCTTGACAACCCGTCCCTCGAAAGTCTCTTTCTACTTCAGAATCCATTGTCGGGATAGCAATCCACACCAACCTAGATTCAATTCATGTTAGAGATGTTCTTAACAATATAACATAAAGAAAGAAACATGAAACGAGAAAAGCAGGATTGAAACTCCCTTCGAAAACAGTTTTGCGAAAGTAGAAAACTGCCAGTCACAAAACCCTCGTGAAAAAATTCATCCTTCAGGATATGGACGAACGGTTTTCGCCATCTTCTTTGGTTCGA
The DNA here is from genome assembly GCA_037501455.1 of Lantana camara. Lineage (NCBI taxonomy): Eukaryota > Viridiplantae > Streptophyta > Magnoliopsida > Lamiales > Verbenaceae > Lantana > Lantana camara. The sequence goes on along the minus strand of CM074857.1, from coordinate 58,604,939 downwards.
TTTTTTCATTCGCTTCACGTCGGGTTCAGAATCGTTTCATCATCCCTTCTGATCGTTTTTGCTTAATCCCCACTTTTGGTAAAGCTCGAATCTTCAAAACTTCTAACTTGAAGTCTCTAGAGATAGTCCACCAACTTGGCTACAATCTAACTAGTAAGGATGCTAGTTCTCTAGTTAGTGTTTAGGCTTAACCTAGGGTTTTATTTTATCTTGGAGAAAGGAAGGTGTTCAACACATGAACCAAGAATTGTCTATTAGCTCTAAAGGGGAGCATGAGCTCCCCTATATATAAGAAAGGGGAGGGACGAAATTCCTAGTCCTTAATGGGCTAGGATTTTGGTCTCTCTCTCTCCTATTACTTGATCATCAAGTAATTTTGACTTTGACTTTGAATTCTAATTCAAATCAACTTTCAAGAGAGCTAAAAATATCCAAACTATTTTTGGATAATTTTATACTTTATTTATTTAAAATAAATAACTTATTTTATCTAATTAATTAATTCATAATTAATTAACTAGATTATTTTTCTCCAAAATAAGACTTTCTTTTTAATTCAAAATTAAACCAAAGTCTATTAACTAATTAATCACATTAATTATTTAATACATAAATAAATATACACATATATTTATACACGTGTGTGACATGTGTCACAATGACACGTGTCACTCACGTGAGCCACACGTGTGGAACCCTCTTGGCTTGATTAACTCGTTTAATCATTTTAAAACCTCAACTCATGTAACCAAGTTGTTGTGTGTGACCCTCTAGGTTCTCAATTCAATTAGCAGTGACCCTAATTAATTAATTTACTAATTAATTAATCAGTCCACAGATTAAACGACCATTGTCTAGCAACAGGTGTTTAACCCCTAGCTGAATTGGAATGTTCGGATTCGACAGAACCTTTAAGTCATTGATTCATGTGAGATACATCCTCCTACTTACTATCTCTCAACCATGATCTAGGGCAAGGGAATAATCAGAACCCTAATAATCCGGTCTTAAAGCTAAGTGCATTTCATATCCATTTGATCTCAATCCAAGAAACCCTTTTCTTGATGTCTTGATCTACTGCCTTGGCCAAGGACTCCATATGGCATATGAATGACTTACACAATAAGAGATCACCTTGCAAATGCAAGTGTAGGTCCTTTCTTGATTCTCATTCACTTTCATGAGTCACTTGTGCAGCCCTAGCATAAGCCTTGAATCAGTTGTCTAAGGCGACACCCTTTAAAGCTTATACCTAAGACTACAGAGTTAACTCATAAAGTGACAAGGAACCTCAAGTCTAAGGATCAATTAATCACATCAATGACTCGTGAGATATTTCCTAATCTGGAAGTTTCCATTTCCTGAAATAGAAACTTCCTTTCCCATTTAGGAATGTTCTCACACGGGGCACCTCAGTGAACTTACTTATTAAAGTAAGCACCCTCATGTATCACGCACGTATCAACTATACACTTTGCACCTCCATGAAACAAGGTGGTCCTTCTTAAGGGCGTGATCCCACAAGCAAGCCTTAGAGGAGTCAGGTTGACACTCCCACTGTCTGTAGGACTCATCGGCTTGGAGTATTTTACTTAATCATGACTTATGTGATATAGGGCTCGTTTCATGAACCATTTCACCTAAATGGTAGAGTCCTAAAGTCATCAGGATTAGGGGAGTTCTCATACATGCGCACGTAATGGAAACACACAAAACACGTATTGGCATATAAAGAAGTGTTTGCCTATAATCAATCGTATATTATTCAAAGATTGTCTGTGATACAAGAAAAGTCCCAAAGCAGATTACGTCGAATCGGCTTTCTAGGGCACTATTCCTAACACTTGTCCCACATCGGTTGGAGAGGGGAACAAAGCCTCCTTTATAAGGGGGTGGATACCTTTCCCTTGTTGAGGCCTTTTCCTGGGTGGGCGCCTTCGGGCTTAAATTCCATCGGGAGAAACAAAACCGTGAGGGTGGTGTCGCTTAGCCCACCAAAGCGAACAATATCGACAGACGGGTTTTCGGGCTGTTACAAATGGTATCAGAGCCGGGACCCGGGCCGGTGTGCCAGCGAGGACGCTGGGCCCTTATGGGGGGGGTGGACTGTAAAGCTCAAAGTGCTTGTCCCACATCGGTTGGAGAGGGGAACAAAGCCTCCTTTATAAGGGGGTGGATACCTTTCCCTTGTTGAGGCCTTTTCCTGGGTGGGCGCCTTCGGGCTTAAATTCCATCGGGAGAAACAAAACCGTGAGGGTGGTGTCGCTTAGCCCACCAAAGCGGACAATATCGACAGGCGGGTTTTCGGGCTGTTACACGGGACTTAGTGTATTTGGTGAACCGGGGAAGCTTGGGCTGACGGGGATCCATATATACTAGTTCCACCAATTACGGTAACCCCGGACTTCACTAGGAGGTTAGTGAAAGAAGGGAAGCCGAGCTTTTGGGGATTCATGTACCCCTCTAGCACCAATGAATGAGGGTTCGGGCGTTGCAAACCCGTTCCCTAACCAGAGGAAGAAGGAGTATATGAATGATCGAATGATTGATTGAATGATTGTGCACGAAAGAATGTAATGTATGAACGAATGAATAAATGAATGATTAATGAATTACACGAGGTGGTGGTTGGAGATAATGCACGCCCCCTCGCCGGGCCACAAAGGACCTAATGAATGAAATGAATTATTATAATCCTATTCGTTGTATTTTACTTCCCGCTTGGGGAAATTATTCTAAAACCTCGAATAGGGATTATAACTTGCATGTATATGTTTAAATTCTGCCATATTATGATATTAAGCCTGTTTTATACCCACCAGTCTATCTAAGACTGAACCCGGAGTTGTTCCAGTTCTTTTGTAGGAAGGGATGCTAGGCGGGATACAAGTCTGGGAGAGTCTTGCGTAGTGTCTAGCATTTCTTTTGTCTTACACGCATAAGTTTATACCTTGCGATCTTTTTGGATATTGTATATGAATTTTGAGCGTACATGTATATGGTATTTGTATTGATCTTACTTGAACATAAATGTTGGTACCTAGAGCATATAGCTCAATGTATGGAATATGAATTATTGCTTCCGCTGTTCTGCTACTTTGTTGTTGTTGTTGGGGTTTAAGTTGTAAATTAGTCCCGCCTGGCTTAGCGAGTGTGTATGTCCCCGTTCGCTATGATTTGGCACGTGTATGGAAATCCATTGCATATACGAGTCGGGTCATGGTGCGGGGGATGTGACGTCTCGCGCTCGGGCGTTACAGAGATGAATTCCCATATTTATAGTTGAGGGTCAGGGACCCTTTGGTAATTTGCCTCGTGTGGTCCTGCCCTAATATTGCCCTAACACGTGTCGCAACGAGGAGAAGCCTAGAGGGAATCTCCTGTAAAAGTTGGTAAAAGTTAGTGTTTGCAATAATGGCAGGTGCGCGGGCTTGTATGAGTGTCAGAGAGCCATTTCGGGGGTTGGTAACGAGGGCGGGAGGCACACTCGTGTCAACTGAGACTGGTGGACTTGGAGGTCCGCATGAGGATGAGCACCCAAGTAGTGCAACGAAGGGGAGCGGGACCCCCTTAATCTGTTGTCGTATGAGGATATGTCCGAAGGGACATGACGCTCGTGGATGATTTTATTAGAGCAATGGAGGTGTGCATGGCAGTGAAGTTGGCGCTCGTTAGTGAGCCTTGGGTGATCATGTGCTTTATGAATGATGACATACTTTATGTGTGACCTTGTGCCAGTGAAGGTCTGGGACGCTCGTAGGGACTTATTTGGGGGGCCGTTGAATCCACTTGTCATGCATTGACTGTGCCACGTGTCAAAACGTGGGTCAAGCGTATTTTGCCCCCATCATTTTGCCACTTCAATTCTGCAGTCCTTTGGGGTAAAGGCTGTAGAATTTCAAATCTACCTAATTACCGAGGGCGACGCTCGGGGGAGGAGATGGCGTGCGGCCAAATCCTTTTCTGGGCGTGCATTAATTGTTGTCTTTTCAGCTGTCGGCTCACGTCATCCCTCATTTAATGTTGATGGGAGAGTGTGTGAGACTTTCCAGGAAACGGCGAGTGAATCTCGGGATGTGGGAGACTGTTCACGAAAGTGGACGGTTACCTAGGCGGGAAATGATTGCACTTTGAAATTAAATGCCAAAATCACACCCACTTCTTCCCCTATAAATAGGTGATCCCGAATCATTCAAGTCTTTTGTGAATTCAAAACTTTCATAGCATACTTCTAAATCCTCAGAGCATTCTTCAGAGAGATTCCGAATCAACAAGAATTCTCAAGAAACTTTCAACCGTAAGTGATTTTCTTTTTCTTCTAACATTCCTTTGCTAACCTTAGTGTAATAGGATCATTCTCCCCAGAACCTCATTAGTTTTTCCAGATTCCCAAACCTTCAGAATTTCCCACATTCCCTTTGAAAAAGTAATCATGGCTGGAGATCATGTTGAGGAATTCACCGTGAGGTGGAAAAAATGGCTAGCCAAAGTTCATCCCCTCCTAATTCTCCAAGGGATGAGGAGTTGGCCGCGGCAGTTTCCACCATGGAAGAGAGAAATCCCGGGGGTGTGGAGCATCTTTTTGAAGAGATGGACATGGTCCTAGAAGCGGAAAGGCAAGGGGAACAGTGGGCTCTAACGGAGAGGGCAACCCACCCCCATCACCACACTGTAATAGTGGCAATTTCCGCTCCTAATCCTGAGGCAGAAGGAGAAGCTGGGCCCTCGGAGAAAGTCCCCGCCAAGGGTAAAAGGAAGAAGTCCCAGAGACCTAAAAAATCTAAGAAGGCCAAGGGGTCAAACGAGGGGGAAAGTTCTGGCATGCAAGCAACTGAAGTTCCCCCAGAAGATATCCAAAGCACAATCACACGAGGGAAAGTAATATCGATGCTGGCCCCAATATATTGGGATCCTCGTTTCCAGTGGAGGATCCCTAATGAAAACGAGCTAGTGAATAATCCCCCCCCCCCCTCCAGGGGAGATGGCCGTTTACTTAGACTCCATAGTGTTTGGGGGTCTGAGATTTCCTATACTTGGACCGGTAGCCGATATCCTTAACAACCTTGACTGTGCCCTACCCAAATTTTTCCCAACGGTTTATCTTTAATAACCGTTTTCGTAATTCTTATAGTGTGTACCCCACATCAACCCTCGTTTCGAAACTTTAATGCCCTTTTCCAGGTTGCCCGTGTTGAGATTAATACCCTGAAAATCCAATTATATTGTAAATATTTTGGATTAATAAAACTGAAATTACAACAAGTTATGAGTATTTTACAAATTTAATAATTAATGACGTGTGATGGTATTTTTATATGAAATGTGTTTCATAGGAAAAAGACTTTAAATACCAGAAGTCACGTGTCATTAAAGTTCTAGCCAGTATGATAAGAAGATGTTCTTATCGAGACTATAATGTGTTATATAAGATGATTAGTCTTTCGTCATAGGGAAATGGAGTTTCCAATTATAACACATTGATGATTTTCAATGAGATTGGAAACATCGAACTGGACCACTGAGATCGTTTATTTTATACTGCTATCTAAAATGAATAAAATCTCGGAAGCATTAGACTCTTAATCCTGGCAGTGTTTCTACTTTAGGCATGTAGTGTTAATCACTGTGATGTACTCAGAAGTGAGGTCTCGGTAACGGGTGGCCAAAATACTTTCTACGTTCGGTGATTGCATGAAATGTGCTAGAGAGAAATATTGATCAAGGAATCTGTAGCCTTGCTGGAAGGTTAAAAGATATCCCTGAAATAGATTTGCAAAAGTTCGAATTAAATCTTTGGCCAAAGTACTTCGTGTGTTCGTCACCGAAGTTGTATGTTGAATGTGTTTCACATACAAGGAATTTGGACTTAAGGCAAATCAAGAGATTTCAGATTGAAAGTGAAAAATAAATTATGGTAGTATTGATTTATTTTTCATGGATATCTGTACAGAGGAGTAAAATGCAAAATTATTCTAGATCGAGAAATTCGTGAATAATTTAATTAATTTTAGAGTTCAACAATATTTATTTAGTGGAATTAAATATTTTTAAACGGTAATCAATTATTATCATGGGATGATAATAGATTGACCCGTTTGGAGCTAAGATTAATTAGTCCTGCAGGTCCCCCCGCAAGCCCCAACAAAGATCAAAGAGAAAATATTAAAACGAGATAGAGAAATGATTTTTCAAAGTGTTTGAAAATAGCCAAGGTATTTATTTTGAGAAAATAAATTAAATTGCAAAAGAGTTGGAAATGCCCGAAATTTTATTTTGGAGAAAATAAAATTTTTCAAAAAAAAAAAAAAAAGTTTTTTTGCTGAAGTGGCAGTGATGACATGTCATGCCACGTCAGCGGGTCAGCGCCAAGTGGCGCTAACTGGGCGCCATATGGCACGCCACGTGGACGGACAGGATCGAGCCACGTCAGCGAGAATAGGCGGCCCAGATTGTGTTGACCTAGCTAGTCAACGGGCCAAGAAAACGGATCAGGGCTCGGGTCTTCTGATAGGGTCGGGTCACGGTTTGCCCGACCCGGACACGTGGACGAATAGGGATTTGCCACGTGGCAACCGGCTCAGACCCGTTTGAACCGACCGGTTCAAGGCTGAACCGGCCTGATGACTGAACCGCCCGGTTGGGCCGCCCCGACCGGACACGCGACACCTCCTCGTGCCAGCGTGTGTCCCACGCACGCCATGCTCTTGCAAAGCCTTCCGGCAGCGCGTGGGGGCACGTGCCATGCCCAATTGGCGCGTGCCGGGTGGCGTTGGACTCCTTCGAGGCCAAGCTACGCGGAGGTGCATTCTGATTGGCCAACGGAACTTGGGCACTACGTCTAAAAACGAAAAATACCCGAGGCATCCCTTGAAATGAGGTTATAAATAGACCCATGCATAGCTTAATTTCAAGTATCAGTTTTGGGGTTTTCTTCAGACATTTACAAACCCTCTCGGCACTTTCTCTCTCTAATATTAATTAATCCTAATTTTAGGATTAATTAATTACTTAATTAGGTGGTTATATAATTAATATATAATCCACTTAATTATTAAAAAATAGGGATTTTTAGGTTTTAGAAAAAAGGGTTTTTTTGAAAAAATATTTTCTCAAAGTATTTAGCGAAATACTGTCGGAGCCCACACTCCAATTTCATAATCGGGGATATTACGGGGAAGTTCTACCGAATTCACGAGAAAATATCGAGGTGCTGGAAAAGTGCCGTTGATAGCCAATATTGCAGTACGGTAATACCGTTGTGCTGCCCAAATTAATATTTGCATATTGTGATCATATGCTAGATGATTTAAAATTATGTTATCAATGTCTGTGTATATTAGAGTTATGTTGCCCGATTTATTCCGCTGCTTTATTAAAATATTTTAGAAATATTTTGATAGCGAGGTTATGGCGAAATTTTTGAATATTACGCTATACCGTCACTCTGCCTCGGGCCCGCCACAATCCAACAACTGGTATCAGAGCGGGGCTCTGATTATATACTCGCATTGATAAAGCATAAGATGCATAATTTTAAATCTGATACTGTGCACGTAAATTCTGTCTAAGAAGGCTGGGTTTTAAGTGGGACCGTTGTGACCCCTCTAGTGTTTCTGGGAGTTTGCGTGGAATGGTAATTTTCTGGGAATTGATTTCAATAATCTTCCTGGTTAGTTACCGAATCAGTAAATATGATTTAAATTATGTGATAATTTAAAACATATTTATTTAAGGGACCATTAAAAATTTAAAGCGTGATAATTATGTGATAATTATTTGCAAGCATGCTTTTAATTTTAAAAATGGCATGATAATATGTGATATTATATTATTTTAATTATGCATGATTTATTTGATGTGATTAGATAAATAATGTTTAATAAAGATTAAATATGATGCATAATTGAATTAATATTTTTGGGCTTAAATTAATAAAGAGTTATTAAAGCCTTGGAATATTATTAGGATTATTTAATAATCCTAGTGGGAGCATATTAATTAGATTAATTACTTCCAAAATTAATAAGACCCCAAAAGTCATGATTTAATAATCAAAGATAATCCACAAATTTTATAAAATTCAAGTGGGAGCGAGATGAAAAGAGTTGGAGTCTCACGGCCTCCATTACCCGTCTATAGTATAGTGGATATATACTACGCCCTTCGGTGGGTATGTATTCGCGGTACACAGATTAGGCTTCTACGGATAGAATGAAATACGGGAAAGTCAGCTCGACCACACCTCCGTGGAGTGTCTGATCTACTCGTACGAATTTCTAGGTAATGGTGTACGCTTGACTAAGTGATGTATTAACTTCCCTTCGGAGCTATGTTACATTCACTTAGAGGCCAAAGGTTAACGTGGTGGATTAACATAGTTTGGTAAGAGTTACCTAGATGGCATGTTAATTAAGATTAATTCTTGCTTTTCTAAGCGGTTTTCGACCTCGCTTCCGGGGAGTCAACTGCGGTTAGATAAGTCACCATTGCGTAAACCAAAAATGCTTACGTGGATTTCATTTATTGGTTAGACGCAAAAGAAGTAAAATACAAGATCATAACTTGCACTATTTTAAAATATTTCAGTTTTAAAACAATGACGACCGCTAGCCCGCTTCAATCGATCCTAAAGGAAAATAGGCTTGAAGGGTCTAACTATGCTGACTGAAAAATGAATCTTGACATCGTGTTTGGTCACGAGAATCTGAAACAAGTGCTCACTGAACCTTGTCCGGGGGTACCGGAAACTACGGCCAATCAGGATATGAGAAATGCTTATGCCAATTGGATCAAGTCTAATGATTTGGCTAGGTCTTATATCCTGGCATCTGTCTCCAATGTTCTCAAGCATCAAATGCATGAGATGCCAACTTCTAGGAACATGATGGATCATCTCCATCAAATGTTTGGAGGACAGAATCGAGCCAAGAGGCTCGAATTGATGCGAAGGCTGTTAGTTACCAAGATGTCTGAGGGATCACCTGTTCAGGATCATGTTATGAACATGATGGCTTGCCTGAACGAAATTGAAAGCCTTGGTGCTAAATTTGATGATCTCAACAAACAGGATATGATCCTATGCTCTCTACCAAAGTCGTTCAACACATTCAGGCAAAATTATTCTATGAACAAATTGGATTTTTCTCTGCCTGAATTGATGAACGAACTTAAAGTGGCAGAGGGAGTGATGAAAGCCAAGGGAACGTTCTCCTGGCTCAGGCATCGACTTCCACGGCTCTAAAAGCCAATAAGTGGAAAAAGGGAAAGGGAAAGGTTTTCAATCCCAAGAAAAAGGTTCAGAAGAAGAAGGGCAAACCTAGCAAAGGAAAATGTTTCCACTGCGGAGAGAATGGGCACTGGAAGAGGAATTGTCCAAAATACTTAGCAAGTCTTCCTGCTAAGCCATCTGGACAAGGTATATTGATATCTTGTTTAATTGAATTATGTTTAGTTGGAAGTCAACCAGATTCCTGGTGTGTGGACTCGGGTTCAACTAATCATATTTGCAATTCGTTACAGGGGTTCAAGCTAACCAGAAAGCTTGAAGATGGCGAGATGCAGCTACTGCTTGGGGATAATACAAGTTTATCTATATTAGCAGTAGGGACTGTAAAATTGTATTTTAGTGATAGGGTTTTGGTACTAAAAGACATTCTGTATATACCGTGTGTTCGCAGAAATCTAATTTCTGTGAGTTGTTTAATAAATAATGGTTTCAGTGTTTGTTTTGAACAAAACTTTACCATTAAGCAAAATAAAAGGTTTATTTGCTCTGGCAAGGTAAAAGATGGTCTTTTCTTGTTATACCCCGATAAAAACCCTGATTCCGAACTTAACACTACTAAGCTTGACTTACCATCCAAAAGAAAAACTCCTATGCCTAACGAGGCTTACAAGTGGCATTTACGTCTTGGTCATATTAATCCAAATAGGATCTAAAGACTAATTTCAGACGACTTGTCGAGTCCCTTGGACTTAACAGAACTACCAGTCTATGAATCCTGCTTGGAAGGTAAAATGACCAAGAGATCTTTTAAATCTAAAGGTAATCGAGCCATAGAATTGCTTGAGTTAATTCTTACGGATGTGTGTGGTCCTATGAGTATTCAAGCAAGAGGAGGTTTTGAGTATTTCATCACTTTTACGGATGATTACTCCAGTGATACGTTTATTTGATGAGATATAAATCTGAATCTTTTGAAAAGTTCAAAGAATTCAAGGCTGAAGTTGAAAATCAAACTGGAAAACGTATCAAGGCACTTCGATCAGATCGTGGTGGTGAGTATCTGTCTACAGAGTTTCTAGAATTTCTCACTACAAGTGGGATTAAATCCCAATTATCTGCACCGAGTACACCCCAGCAGAATGGTGTTGCAGAAAGGAAAAATAGAACTCTAATGGAAATGGTAAGATCTATGATGAGTCATGCTACCCTACCAAGTTCGTTTTGGGGCTTTGCACTCGAAACGGCGGCACACATATTAAACCTTATTCCATCCAAGTCGGTTCCTAAAACACCAATGGAACTGTGGCGAGGGCGAAAGCCCAGTGTCTCCTATCTTCGGATATGGGGAACCCTAGCTCATGTGTTAAGGAAGGATCCTGACAAGTTGGAATCAAGAACAGAGGTTTGCTTGTTCGTAGGTTATCCTAAAGGAACAAGAGGTGGTATATTTTACGATCCGAGAGATCACAAAGTGTTTGTAAGCACTAATGCTAAATATCTCGAGGATGACTTCGTAAATGACCACAAGGGTAGAAGCAAAATTGTGTTAGAAGAAATGACAACATCAGATTCTGAATTCCAAGCACCCATAGTAACTGAAAATGTGTTAGATACATATGATGTGCCAGATACAACATATGATGTAGGGACGAGTACACAACAACCTCGTCGTAGTGGGAGGATTGTCAGGGCACCTGATAGATACCTAGGATTAACCCAAGTGGTTGAATCTGAAGTATCTGATCCTGTCACATATGATGAAGCTATAAAGGATATAGACGCTGACCGTTGGGTCAGAGCCATGGAATCTGAATTAGATTCAATGTATTCCAATAAAGTCTGGGAACTTGTAGAGGCGCCTGAGGGCATTAAACCTATTGGATGCAAATGGGTCTACAAGAGAAAAAGGGGAATAGACGGAAAGGTTGAGACCTTTAAAGCAAGGCTTATGGCAAAAGGTTATACCCAGAAAGAAGGTATCGATTATGACGAAACCTTCTCGCCCGTAGCAATGCTTAAGTCCATAAGAATTCTCCTATCCATTGCTGCTCATTATGATTATGAGATTTGACAAATGGATGTAAAGACTGCCTTCTTGAACGGGCACCTTCAAGAAGAAATATACATGGCTCAGCCTGAAGGCTTTATTGCCAGAAATCAGGAGCATATGGTATGCAAGCTTGATAGATCTATTTATGGTCTTAAGCAAGCGTCTAGATCATGGAACATCAGATTTAATGAGGCAATTAAATCCTTTGGATTTATACAATTGCTTGATGAACCATGTGTGTATAAGAGACATCATGATAGTGTTGTAACATTTTAGTTCTATACGTGGACGATATTCTGCTCATTGGGGATGACACAGGAATATTGTCAGCAGTTAAGATTTGGTTGTCAAACCAGTTTGACATGAAAGACCTAGGTGAGGCCAGTTATATTCTAGGGATCAGACTTTGTCGTGATCGTAAGAATAAATTGATTGGTTTATCACAAGCAACATATATAGATAAGATGCTGGCAAGATATAATATGGCTAACTCCAAGAAAGGATCGTTACCTTTCAGACATGGAATTCATCTGTCTCGGGATCAGTGTCCCAAGAACCCAGAAGAGACAGAAGAAATGAAAGATGTTCCGTATGCTTCGGCAGTCGGAAGCCTCATGTATGCCATGTTATGTACTAGGCCAGATATCTGTTATGTTGTAGGTCTAGTCAGCAGATATCAGTCAAACCCTGGACCCCAACACTGGATAGCTGTAAAGCATATATTAAAGTACTTGAGAAGGACTCGGGATTATATGCTTATCTATCGCAGTGATGAGCTCATTCCTATTGGATACACAGATTCGGATTTTCAATCTGATTTGGATTCTAGGCGTTCGACGTCTGGATACGTGTTTACTCTAGGAGGAGCAGCCGTAAGTTGGAGGAGTATTAAGCAATCTTGCATTGCTGACTCCACCATGGAAGCCGAATACGTGGCAGCTTCAGAAGCAGCTAAAGAAGCGTATTGGTTCCGGAATTTTCTAATGGATCTAGAAGTCGTCAAGGACGGACCTACGCCGATCACATTGTACTGTGACAATGCTGGAGCGGTGGCCAACTCCAAGGAACCTCGAAGTCATAAACGTGCCAAGCACATCGAGAGAAAGTTTCACATTATACGTGATTATATGGAACGTGGAGAAGTGGCAGTGGTGAAAATTGGCTCAGTAAATAATCTAGCAGACCCCTTCACTAAGACTTTGGCACAAAAGAGTTTTGACACTCATGTAGAAGGGATGGGTCTTAGATATGTAGCCAATTGGATTTAGGGCAAGTGAGAGTTTGTTGGGATTAATGCCCTGAAATTCCAATTATATTGTAAATATTTTGGATTAATAAAACTGAAATTACAACAAGTTATGAGTATTTTACAAATTTAATAATTAATGACGTGTGATGGTATTTTTAAATGAAATGTGTTTCATAGGAAAAAGACTTTAAATACCAGAAGTCACGTGTCATTAAAGTTCTAGTCAGTATGATAAGAAGATGTTCTTATCGAGACTATAATGTGTTATATAAGATGATTAGTCTTTTGTCATAGGGAAATGGAGTTTCCAATTATAACACATTGATGATTTTCAATGAGATTGGAAACATCGAACTGGACCACTGAGATCGTTCATTTTATACTGCTATCTAAAATGAATAAAATCTCGGAAGCATTAGACTCTTAATCCTCGCAGTGTTTCTACTTTAGGCATGTAGTGTTAATCACTGTGATGTACTCAGAAGTGAGGTCTCGGTAACGGGTGGCCAAAATACTTTGTACGTTCGGTGATTGCATGAAATGTGCTAGAGAGAAATATTGATCAAAGAATCTGTAGCCTTGCTGGAAGGTTAAAAGATATCCCTGAAATAGATTTGCAAAAGTTCGAATTAAATCTTTGGCCAAAGTACTTCGTGTGTTCGTCACCGAAGTTGTATGTTGAATGTGTTTCACATTCAAGGAATTTGGACTTAAGGCAAATCAAGAGATTTCAGATTGAAAGTGAAAAATAAATGATGGTAGTATTGATTTATTTTTCATGGATATCTGTACAGAGGAGTAAAATGCAAAATTATTCTAGATCGAGAAATTCGTGAATAATTTAATTAATTTTAGAGTTCAACAATATTTATTTAGTGGAATTAAATATTGTTAAACGGTAATCAATTATTGTCATGGGATGATAATAGATTGACCCGTTTGGAGCTAAGATTAATTAGTCCTGCAGGTCCCCCCGCAAGCCCCAACGAAGATCAAAGAGAAAATATTAAAACGAGATAGAGAAATGATTTTTCAAAGTGTTTGAAAATAGCCAAGGTATTTATTTTGAGAAAATAAATTAAATTGCAAAAGAGTTGGAAATGCCCGAAATTTTATTTTGGAGAAAATAAAATTTTTCAAAAAAAAAAAAAAAAAGGTTTTTTTGCTGACGTGGCAGTGATGACGTGTCATGCCACGTCAGCGGGTCAGCGCCACTGGGCGCCACATGGCACGCCACGTGGACGGACAGGATCGAGCCACGTCAGCGAGAATAGGCGGCCCAGATTGTGTTGACCGAGCTAGTCAACGGGCCAAGAAAACGGATCAGGGCTCGGGTCTTCGGATAGGGTCGGGTCACGGTTTGCCCGACCCGGACACGTGGACGAATAGGGATTTACCACGTGGCAACCGGCTCAGACCCGTTTGAATCGACCGGTTCAAGGCTGAACCGGCCTGATGACTGAACCGCCCGGTTGGGCCGCCCGGACCGGACACGCGACACCTCCTCGTGCCAGCGTGTGTCCCACGCGCGCCATGCTCTTGCAGAGCCTTCCGACAGCGCGTGGGAGCGCGTGCCATGCCCAATTGGCGCGTGCCGGGTGGCGTTGGACTCCTTCGAGGCCAAGCTACGCGGAGGTGCATTCTGATTGGCCAACGGAACTTGGGCACTACGTCTAAAAACGAAAAATAACCGCGGCATCCCTTGAAATGAGGTTATAAATAGACCCATGCATAGCTTAATTTCAAGTATCAGTTTTGGGGTTTTCTTCAGACATTTACAAAGCCTCTCGGCACTTTCTCTCTCTAATATTAATTAATCCTAATTTTAGGATTAATTAATTACTTAATTAGGTGGTTATATAATTAATATATAATCCACTTAATTATTAAAAAATAGGGATTTTCAGGTTTTAGAAAAATGGGTTTTTCTGAAAAAATATTTTCTCAAAGTATTTAGCGAAATACTGTCGGAGCCCACACTCCAATTTCTTAATCGGGGATATTACGGGGAAGCTCTGCCGGATTCACGAGAAAATATCGAGGTGCTGGAAAAGTGCCGTTGATAGTCAATACTGCAGTACGGTAATACCGTTGTGCTGCCCAAATTAATATTTGCATATTGTGATCATATGCTAGATGATTTAAAATTATGTTATCAATGTCTGTGTATATTAGAGTTATGCTGCCCGATTTATTCCGCTGCTTTATTAAAAATATTTTAGAAATATTTTGATAGCGAGGTTATGGCGAAATTTTTGAATATTACGCTATACCTTCACTCTGCCTCGGGCCCGCCACAATCCAACAGCCCGCTCACCCCGCTCATCCCCGAGGGCGGGCTTTTTCTATATCCAAGCCAAATCCGGCCTGAAATTGATTGATTCCCCCACAACCCATGGCGTGGAGTGGAAGAAGAAGTTTTTCTTTGTGAGGGCTCCTGAGGGTGAAGATTTTGGGGTACCCCGAGAGTGGGTTTCTCATGGGGAGGGACCCATTGTTAGGCATCGTTTACCCTACACCTTTCCAGAAAACTGGCTTAAAGTTCTTGTCGGTGCCATGAGGGATGAGGGTTGGATAATCCAAGCAAATGATCTAACTGATGATGCTGAAGTCATGTTTCTTTGCGGAATTACAAATGACCCTTATTTTATCAGAAATCCACCCGCTCGAAATTTGGAGAGAGACGGTTAGCTTCTAGGGACTAACTTTAGATAGGAATACTAACTGCTTGATTGTACTTTGTAAAATTTTTCTGTACAAGCATTGACCCTCGCTTTTCTTGACTTCTCTCCAGGCGTTGCTATCATAATGGCTGGTGCGAACATGCGCAATGTTGGCAACTTCGTCAACAACCGTCGTCAGCCACAATAGGGAAACCAAGCGAACCCTCATGGTCGAGGGACCGGACGAGGGACAGGTCGTGGTGACGGTCGTGGGGGTCACGCAAGAGCAAGCTCAAGTACTTCCCAGCAAATCCAAGCCCGCGGAAACAATCGCGAGCCCAATGCTGAGTCGAGGATAGTTACCTGTCCAGCTGACGTTCCCAACACGAGGGGAGCTACTCCTCCAATTGCTAACCCACTAAGGCCTACTTCGAACGTGGTCATCACGGGATCCGAAGGAGATGCCGCCACCACTTCTAGAAAGAGGAAAAGGATGCTTGACAACATCCCCATTCTGGGCAAAGGCAAACAGGTGGTTGAGGGCACGCGAGGCGATAGTAATACCTCCTCTTCTGAGGAGGACCATTTGTGGGAATTTGAACGCCTGGGGGACAGGAGTCTCGATCGCGCCCCGGAAGAGGGTCCCGTTTTGCTAAGCGCTCGTTCGCCCTCCCGCACTATTACAGAGGGGCTCTACGAAAGGGTCCAATTTTCTGGGGACCATCGAGCGTTGTCCTCCCAAGATACGGAGAAGGTTGCTGCAGACATGGTTCATGCCCTCCTTTCTGTAAGTCTTCTCATTGCTCCCCTTGTTTTCCTATGGAACTCCATTCCTTTTACAAATACTAAGTGCCAACTATTGTTTTCCTTCTGAAAATGTAGCAAGTGCTGCCGAGGGCCAAAAACCTCCAGATGCGCGCGTCCGTCTACTCCGAGCGTAAAGCCAAATACAAAAAGATGGTGCGTGCCAACGACCCTACTCAGATCCAGGAGCAACTGGACGTGGAGAAGGCCAAATTCCTCTCTTTTGAGATGAAACATAAAAAATTGGAGGCGGAGATGAAGAAACTCCAGGACGACTTCAAGAAATCTGAGACGGCTCGTAGGAAATGGCGCACAGATTACAATAACCTTCAGGATAACCACAAGAAGGTGATGGATGACCGAAATGGGTTGGTCGCAAAAGCCAATGCATCCGAGAAGAAGTACGCTGACACCCTCAGGGACATTCCCTTTGTTGGAAAAGACGAATCAGAAAGCAGCGGAAATTTAAAATTTTTCCAACAAAAGGATCTAGGACTCGCAATCGTGTAACCAAATTCGTAGGGATTAGAAACTTACTTTCTTAATTGTCTTTCTTGAAGCGTTTCAAGCCACCCAAGAACGCTCTTCTCGCGGTTTGATCCCCTCTCCTTGGTAAAGCTCGAATCTTCAAACTTCTAACTTGAAGCTCTCTAGAGATAGTCCACCAACTTGACTAGAATATAACTAGTAAGGATGCTAGTTCTCTAGTTAGTGTTTAGGCTTAACCTAGGGTTTTGTTTATCTTGGAGAAAGGATGGTGTTCAACAATGAACCAAAAGAATTCTCGATAAGCTCTAAGGGGAGCTCGAGCTCCCCTATTTATAAGAGGGAGTGGCCGAAAATCCCTAGTCCTTATGGGCTAAGGATTTTGGTCCCTCTCTCCTATTACTTGATCATCAAGTAATTTTGACTTTGACTTTAAATTCAAATTCAAATCAACTTTCAAGAGAGCTAAAATATCCAAACTAATTTTGAATAATTTTATACTTTATTTATTTAAAATAAATAACTTATTTTTATCTAATTAATTAATTCGTAATTAATTAACTAGATTATTTTTCTCCAAAATAAGACTTCCTTTTTAATTCAAAATTAAACCAAAGTTTATTAAATGATTAACAAATTAATTATTTAATATATAATTAAATAATCACGTGTGGCACACGTGTCACAATGACACATGTCCAGTCACGTGACCCACACGTGTGGTTTCACACGTGTGGAACCCTCTAGGCCCGATTAACTCGTTTAATCATTTTTATGCCTTAACTCATGTAACCAAGTTGTTGTGTGTGACCCTCTAGGTTCTCAATTCAATTAGCAGTGACCCTAATTAATTAATCAGTCCACAGATTAAACGACCATAGTCTAGCAACAGGTGTTTAACCCCTAGCTGAATTGGAATGTTCGGATTCGACAGAACCTTTAAGTCATTGATTCATGTGAGATACAATCCTCCTACTTACTATCTCTCAACCAAGATCTAGGGTAAGGGAATAATCAGAACCCTATTAATCCGGTCTTAAAGCTAAGTGCATTTCATATCCATTTGATCTCAATCCAAGAAACCCTTTTCTTGATGTCTTGATCTACTGCCTTGGCCAAGGACTCCATATAGCATATGAATGACTTACACAATAAGAGATCACCTTGCAAATGCAAGTGTAGGTCCTTTCTTGATTCTCATTCACTTTCATGAATCACTTGTACAGCCCCAGCATAAGCCTTAAATCAGTTGTCTAAGGCGACACCCTTTAAAGCTTATACCTAAGACTACAGAGTTAACTCATAAAGTGACAAGGAACCTCAAGTCTAAGGATCAATTAATCACATCAATGACTCGTGAGATATTTCCTAATCTGGAAGTTTCTATTTCCTGAAATAGAAACTTCCTTTCCCATTTAGGAATGTTCTCACATGGGGCACCTCAGTGAACTTACTTATTAAAGTAAGCACCCTCATGTATCACGCACGTATCAACTATACACTTTGCACCTCCATGAAACAAGGTGGTCCTTCTTAAGGGCGTGATCCCACAAGCAAGCCTTAGAGGAGTTAGGTTGACACTCCCACTGTCGGTAGGACTCATCGGCTTGGAGCATTTTACTAATCATGACTTATGTGATATAGGGCTCGTTTCATGAACCATTTCACCTAAATGGTAGAGTCCTAAAGTCATCAGGATTAGGGGAGTTCTCATACATGCACAGCTAAAGTAAACACATACCAAACAAGAGTATATAAAGAAGTGTTGCCTCAATTCGTTATTTCATTCAAAGATTGTCTGCGATTACAATAAGGAAAAGCACAAAGCGGATATACAATCGGCTTTCTAGGGCACTATTCCTAACAATCTCCCACTTGCCCGTCAAAGCCATTCTAAAGTTATTCTAAGTCCCATCTTCTGAAGATGACCTTGGAAAGCTTCTCGACTAAGGGGTTTGGTAAGTGGATCTGCCACGTTCTCTGCTGATGTGACCCTCTTAATTTGCACATCTCCTCTTTCGATAATATCACGGATTAGGTGATACTTCCTCATAATATGCTTGGTCCATTGGTGATATCTTGGTTCTCTTGCTTGAGCAACTGCCCCAGTGTTGTCACAAAACACAGTAATGGGGTCTTTCATGCTAGGAACAACATTCAACTCTTGAATGAAGTTTCTAATCCAAACACCTTCCTTAGCTGCATCATTTGCAGCCAAGTATTCGGCCTCAGTGGTCGAATCTGCAGTGGTAGTTTGCTTGGAACTCTTCCAACTCACTGCTCCGCCGTTTAGGCAGAAAATATATCCTGACATTGACTTAAAATCATCTAAGTCAGATGCAAAGCTTGCATCGCAGTATCCTTCGACAGTAAGATCTTTCTGACCTCCGTAAACTAAGAATAAATCTTTAGTACTTTTCAAGTACTTAAGAATATTCTTCATGGCAGCCTAGTGACCATCTCCAGGGCCAGATTGGAAACGACTTGTTACACTAAGTGCATAAGCCACATCTGGTCGAGTACATAACATTGCATACATTATGCTACCTATTGCTGACGCATAAGGTGTATGAGTCATTCTCTCCTTCTCAAGGTTAGTCTTAGGACACATCTTCTTTGAAAGACATGTTCCTACACTCATAGGAAGGTTCTTAACCTTTGCTGACTCCATATTGAATCTCTTCAATACTTTGTCAATGTACATCGACTGCGATAGTCCTATTAACCTTCTAGATCTATCTCGATAGATTTTAATTCCAAGGATATAGGACGCATCACCAAGATCTTTCATCTCGAATTGGTTTGATAACCATAACTTAGTCACTTTCATGTCATCCTTCGAATTCCCAATAAGAAGGATGTCATCAACATAAAGTACTAAGAATTGCACTGAGGTCTCCAATTCCTTTCTATACACATATGATTCATTCGAAATTTGAATGAAGCCAAACGCTTTGACTGATTCATCAAATCGAAGTTCCAATTCCTAGAAGCCTGTTTCAATCCATAGATTGATCTTTGGAGTTTGCAAACCTTTTGCTCACTCCTACTGAATGTGAAACCTATCGATTGCTCCATATAAATGTCTTTATCAAAGTCACCATTGAGAAAGGCAGTTTTCACATCCATTTGCCATATCTTGTAGTCATAATACGCAGCAATTGTAAACATGATACGAATAGACTTTTGCATTGCAACTGGCGAAAAGGTTTCATCAAAGTCCACGCCGGGTTTTTGAGTGAATCCTTTTGCAACCAGTCTTACTTTGTAGGCTGCAATGCTTCCATCAACTCCAAGCTTTCTCTTAAAGATCCATTTGCAACCTATGGGTTTGATCCCATCAGGCAAATCTACCAAGGTCCAAACTTGGTTGGAGTTCATGGAGTCCATTTCGGATTTCATGACTTCTATCCACTGTTCAGAGTCAGAATCTGAAAGTGCCTCCTCATATGTTAAAGTATCATTATCCTTTTGAGAGATTTCATGGAAGAATCCATACTATCTCTCCGGCTGTCTAGGAGTACGTTCAGAACGCCTTAGAGGAGGATTTACGTGTGTATCGAAATTCGTGATTGGTTGTTGTTGATCAGAAGGGGACGTTTCTTCAGTGGGTGGCGTGGGGTCACTTTCTACTTCCTCTAATTCTATGATCTTGCCTTTCTTTTCTTTAAGGAACGGTTCCTCCAGAAAAGTGGCATTTCTGGAAACAAACACCTTTTGTTCAGATTGATCATAGAAGTAGTATCCTATGGATTCCTTAGGATAATCTACAAAGTAGCATAAGTTAGAACGAGATTCTAGCTTATCTCCCACTGTCCTCTTCACATAAGCAGGACAACCCCAAATTCTTAAGTAAGAATAACTAGGGATTTTACCATGCCACATTTCATAGGGCGTTTTAGGGACTGACTTAGAGGGAACTAGATTCAAAATCTTTGCTGCACTTTCTAGGGCATAACCCCAGAAAGAAGGTGGTAAGTCAGTGAAACTCATCATGGAACGAACCATATCAAGTAGGGTTTGATTCCTTCTCTCAGAAACTCCATTAAGCTGAGGAGTTCCCGGAGGAGTCCACTGAGAGATAATCCCATTATCTTTGAGATGATTAAGGAATTCTTCACTAAGATATTCGCCTCCTCGATCAGATCGAAGTGCTTTGATCTTGTGACCAGTTTGGTTCTCAACCTCCTTTTGAAATTCTAAGAATTTCTCAAAAGCTTCAGATTTATACTTCATTAAGTATACATAACCATACCGACTAAAGTCATCAGTAAAGGTTATAAAATACTGATGATTGTTTCTTGTGCTTACACTAAGCGGTCCACAAACATCAGTATGGATCAAATCCAAAACCTTAGTGGCACGTTCCACAGTTCCTTTAAAAGGAACTTTCGACATTTTTCCTTTGAGACAAGATTCGCAAGAAGTCAACTCTTTGAGATCATTTTCAGATAATGATCCTAAAGTGTTTATCTTGCTAATTCTGTTCTTGGAAATATGTCCTAACCTAGCGTGCCATAAGGGACCTGAAACTTTGTCATCTCTCTTACGTTTAGTTTCTCGTTGTATATTCATAATATTGATATTCTGAGTTAGATAAAGTCCATTACTTAGAGTACCGATGTGAACGGAAGAGTTGTTCCGTTTGATAAAGTATTTACCATTCTTAATATAAGTTTCATAACCTTCACAATCTAAAATTGGAACTGAAATTATATTACGAATAATGCTCGGTACATAAAGGACTTTATTTAAGACTAACTCAAAACTACCTAAATCTAATCTAATTGTGCGCTCGAGCTTCAACGTTTGAGCCATCGCCGATCTTAAAGACACATTCTCCTTCTTTGAGTTGTTGGACTTCACTTAGCATCTGTACATCATTACAGATATGAGTTCCACAACCGGTATCAAGTACCCAAGAACTAGAATTAATAGAAAGATTTATTTCAACGAGAAACATACCTTTCTTTAGAGTAGCCTTGTACTCTGGGCAGTTTCTCCTCCAATGTCCCGCTTTGCCACAATGGTAGCAAACATCATCTTTCTGATCACGCTTCTTCTTTTGGGCCTTCCCCTTCGAAACGCCACCAGTGGGCCTAAGGGGTTTCTTCTTCTTCTTTTGGGCTTTCTTGCCCTTACCTTTAGAAGGCCCAGAAGAGGAAGATGGAGCATTCACCATCAAAACCTTATTTTCCTTCTTGATCGTGCTTTCAGCAGTCACAAGCTGACTAATCAGCTCAGCTACAGTAGCACCAGCATGATTCATATTGAAGTTAAGGACAAATGGGTTGAATGATGGTGGGAGCGAGGCTAGCAACAAGTCCACTGAAAGCTCATCTTTCAGTGGCATGTCCATGGAAGCAAGTTTCTCAGTAAGGGCAAGAAACTTGAGTCCATACTCATGGACACTAGAACCTTCCCTCATTCTCAAGTGGAACAATTCCTTTGAAGTGTTATACCTTGTAACACGTTCATGAGGGCGGTAAAGTTGCTTTAAGTGGTCGTAAATCTCCCAAGCAAATTCCATGGCCTCATGTTGCCTTTGCAAGTCCGAAGACATGTTAGCCAACATAAGGCAACGGGCTTGGAGATTATCATCCTTCCACTTCTGGATCGCTTCCCGCTCGACCCGAGTGGGAGCCTCCCCTTCGGGACTAGGATCCCCTTTGAAGAGAGCATAAGTTCTCTTCTCAGAATCTAACATGATTTTTAGATTCCTCAGCCAATCAGAATAGTTGGGACCAGTCAACTTGTTTGACTCGAGGATCGATACAAGAGGGTTTTTGGTTGCCATTTCAAAACACGTAGAGAATCACATAATCTACGACCTAAATGGTGAAACAGAGAACTAGTGAGCATGCTGAATTATAACGATATACAAAAGATAAGGTCTTTAATCTCATGTAGCTCCCACTGTTTTTCAAAGATCTAGAATTCCCAAAGATCTAAGAGGAACACGTTTCCCAATGGGTACTAAGATCCTAGGCATTTTACCTCGAACCCACGACTCGCGGACATTCTTAGTAAGAACCCCAGGTAGGTACAACTTACCAATTCTAACACCTTTAGAACTCTTAGTAATTATTTTTGCATCACCTATCTTTCAATATGGACCCACGACTCGTGCGACATCCATATTTACTTAGGCGTTAAGCTAGACCCATCAATCATAAGATCATGATCAAAACTTAGTTCGAACGACCCACGACTCGCGGACATCGCCTTTGCCAAAATTGACCACGAAATATTGACCATTTAAAATGATTAATTAGGTAACTAAGAACTAATAAGCTCCACTAGCTATCCCACGACTCGCGGACAATAATTAGCTTCACTTACTAAACTTAAAACCTATTGATGGAATGCTAGGAATTTAATTCATAGTTTGCATCTCGAATTAAATACCTATTTGTTCGAAATTAGCTTAATATTTAATGGGAATTTTCGAATCAATCGGAGAGTTGTCCGGTTCGACCTCACCAACATATATGTTATCCAATTTTATTAGTCTTGATTAATGCAAGTACACTTAAATGCATTTCAAAGAAGCACATAAACAGATAACATGTCCTAGCATGATACTAACATGTAATGATCATGGGTTCTACCTATCTTATGCGTGATATGTGGGAGCCACTCCACAATCATAAGTTCTAACATACATGCCACATAAACAGTTTAAATCACATAATGGAAAGCGGTAACAAAATACGAGCCCTATCTCTATTACATTTTTACAATTGAGATTCTCCTCCCTAACATTTTGAGGGGTCTTCACTTATGGCCTCCTTGTTACTTGAATGTGGTCCATCTTACTCCATGGGTGCATTGTCTCCAAAATGAAAATAAAACCTCACCACCTATCTCTACTATCAAATTACAATAAAAAGAAAAAGACATAAAGTAATAAGGCTCAATCTTCATATTAGTCTTAGACAATTACACGGGGCATACCCCGGCCTCAAAACAGTAATATGGAAAGCCACATAATAAATCACATAACAGTACGCACATAAGTGAGGCTCCAACCTCAATTGAAAAACGTAACTATAGGGCTCCAACCCCAATTTAAACCATCCATGTGCATAAATTAAAACCATACATAAGTCTAAACCCATGATCACCTAACATGCTTTTGCGAGAATTTAAATTTACCCAATAAATTAAAATTCCCGTTTCAAGTCCTAATGACTTAAAACACGACTTGATGCGAGTCTTATTTATAAAAGTTTTCAATAAATCCCAAATTAACAAAACAAATAAAATTCCAATTAATTTCTGAAAATTAATAATTTTATTAAAGATGTATTTTCCCAAAATATAAACCATTTCTATTTCTCAAAAAATCCCAATTTTAAGTTTTATTCAAAATTAAAATAAATATTCAAAAATAAAATTCTAAAATTAAAAATAAAAAATTGGGACTGGATTGCACGAAATACGAAAACACGGATTACGAAAAAAAGGGGCCCGTGCACGAAAAGGGCTGCACGTCGCAGGCATGCGCACAGGGCGCGGCCAAGGCCTTGCGAGTGCGCACGCTGGGCGTGCATCTCGGCAGGATGGCGGGCGGCCTGGGCGAGCAATCCCGCACGCCTTGCAGGATTCTCGCCCAGCCTGGACGGGCGGTGTCGGCAGCCCTGGGCAGGAGCGCCCGGAACGCCTCCCGTGCGGTTGCGGGAGTGAGTAGGCGCACGGCCTGCGCACGCATAGGACAGGCGGGCGGCGGCGCGCGAAGGCCGCGCGCTCGACGCCTTTGCGTGCGGGGTTTCGCGTGTTCGTAATCCAGGCTTTTCGTTTCGTGTTTTCGTTCAACAGCAAAAGCAATCCAAGAAATCCAAAAACAGTTTATACAGTTTCAAATCTAAAATAGTTTTCAAAAAATTAAATTTTGTAAAAACCAATTTTCAGAAACTTTCAGGAAAAATACAGTTTCGTAATTCAGGCTTTCTAAAACAATTACAAATACTCAATCGCAGCAAGACTAAGAATTTCTACCAAATTCAGTATAATTGAGACGAATCAGAAACACGATTAACGAGGTGGCTCTGATACCACTTGTTGGAAAAGACGAATCAGAAAGCAGCGAAAATTTAAAATTTTTCCAACAAAAGGATCTAGGACTCGCAATCGTGTAACCAAATTCGTAGGGATTAGAAACTTACTTTCTTAATTGTCTTTCTTGAAGCGTTTCAAGCCACCCAAGAACGCTCTTCTCGCGGCTTGATCCCCTCTCCTTGGTAAAGCTCGAATCTTCAAACTTCTAACTTGAAGCTCTCTAGAGATAGTCTACCAACTTGACTAGAATCTAACTAGTAAGGATGCTAGTTCTCTAGTTAGTGTTTAGGCTTAACCTAGGGTTTTGTTTATCTTGGAGAAAGGATGGTGTTCAACACATGAACCAAAAGAATTCTCGATAAGCTCTAAGGGGAGCTCGAGCTCCCCTATTTATAAGAGGGAGTGGCCGAAAATCCCTAATCCTTATGGGCTAAGGATTTTGGTCCCTCTCTCCTATTACTTGATCATCAAGTAATTTTGACTTTGACTTTGAATTCAAATTCAAATCAACTTTCAAGAGAGCTAAAATATCCAAACTAATTTTGAATAATTTTATACTTTATTTATTTAAAATAAATAACTTATTTTTATCTAATTAATTAATTCGTAATTAATTAACTAGATTATTTTTCTCCAAAATAAGACTTTCTTTTTAATTCAAAATTAAACCAAAGTCTATTAAATAATTAACAAATTAATTATTTAATATATAATTAAATAATCACGTGTGGCACACATGTCACAATGACACGTGTCCAGTCACGTGACCCACACGTGTGGTTTCACACGTGTGGAACCCTCTAGGCCCGATTAACTCGTTTAATCATTTTTAAGCCTTAACTCATGTAACCAAGTTGTTGTGTGTGACCCTCTAGGTTCTCAATTCAATTAGCAGTGACCCTAATTAATTAATCAGTCCACAGATTAAACGACCATAGTCTAGCAACAGGTGTTTAACCCCTAGCTGAATTGGAATGTTCGGATTCGACAGAACCTTTAAGTCATTGATTCATGTGAGATACAATCCTCCTACTTACTATCTCTCAACCAAGATCTAGGGTAAGGGAATAATCAGAACCCTATTAATCCGGTCTTAAAGCTAAGTGCATTTCATATCCATTTGATCTCAATCCAAGAAACCCTTTTCTTGATGTCTTGATCTACTGCCTTGGCCAAGGACTCCATATAGCATATGAATGACTTACACAATAAGAGATCACCTTGCAAATGCAAGTGTAGGTCCTTTCTTGATTCTCATTCACTTTCATGAATCACTTGTGCAGCCCCAGCATAAGCCTTAAATCAGTTGTCTAAGGCGACACCCTTTAAAGCTTATACCTAAGACTACAGAGTTAACTCATAAAGTGACAAGGAACCTCAAGTCTAAGGATCAATTAATCACATCAATGACTCGTGAGATATTTCCTAATCTGGAAGTTTCTATTTCCTGAAATAGAAACTTCCTTTCCCATTTAGGAATGTTCTCACACGGGGCACCTCAGTGAACTTACTTATTAAAGTAAGCACCCTCATGTATCACGCACATATCAACTATACACTTTGCACCTCCATGAAACAAGGTGGTCCTTCTTAAGGGCGTGATCCCACAAGCAAGCCTTAGAGGAGTTAGGTTGACACTCCCACTGTCGGTAGGACTCATCGGCTTAGAGCATTTTACTAATCATGACTTATGTGATATAGGGCTCGTTTCATGAACCATTTCACCTAAATGGTAGAGTCCTAAAGTCATCAGGATTAGGGAAGTTCTGATACATGCACAGCTAAAGTAAACGCATACCAAACAAGAGTATATAAAGAAGTGTTGCCTCAATTCGTTATTTCATTCAAAGATTGTCTGCGATTACAATAAGGAAAAGCACAAAGCGGATATACAATCGGCTTTCTAGGGCACTATTCCTAACACCCTTCGCATAGGACAGGCAAATAAGGAGGCCTTCATAAAATTCTATCACTCCAAGGCCTTCGGCTTTACAGCCTCGCTCCACTGTTATGACGAGGCTCAAAAAGCCTTCAACTTGGCTGTAGAGCAATTAATACACAAGGACTTGGCAGAGGCTTCCGCTCGTGGGAGGTCAGACATGGGCTTGAGGCTCAAGGAGCGGTGCGAAGAGGAGGACAGGAACGAGGATCCTGAGGCTAACCTGGCTGAGCCAGAGTACAACTTCCTAGTTGAACTTGCTCAAGATGAGTACATGGCCGCTCATCCGGTGGAAGAGATGCCTCAAGCGGAACCACACGATGGGGCTAATGATGCTGCAACCGCCCCCGAGGGTCCTCAAGAGACCGTGCCTCCGGCGAATGCCTCTGTCCTAACTACTAAAAATGCTCATGTTCCTCCTGTTAATGCTCCTACGCTTCCGGAGGCTCCAATTCTTGACGCTCAAGGTCCCCATGTTCCTCCTCCACAAGAGTAAGATCCAGTTGCCCCTGCTCAGAATGTGGTTGTGAATTTGGAGGATGATGTCACTCCAGCTGCTTGAAATTCATCTCTGCCTTCTTATGATTAAGTTTTATTGTACCCCTTTAATTTCCTAAATAATTCCATGGGCCCTTGTGCCCTTGTTTTGTAATTTCGAATGTTATTAATGAAGAATTCTTCTTTCCATAATTAAGTGCCTTTTATTCCCCGCAATGCTTGTTATGAAATGTTTACTCTGTGTTTGTGGTATCAAAATCTTGCGATGTTAAGATTCTGAGTAACATGCTAAGTGAAAGATGTAAAACTTGGAAAATTTTGCTAAGTCTTGAGTAATTACGAGGGTCTTACTTGAAAACTGCCCTTGTTCAAGATCTGTGAAAATTTATCTACAAAGGGGAAAGGTTTGGGGTAGGTCTTTGGTGAACTCGAGGGTTCTACTTCGAGGGTACCCTGGTTCAAATCTTGCAGAATCTTAGAAAATTTCGCTAAATCTTTGAATAATCACGAGGGTCTTACTAGAGGGTTGCCCTGTTTCAAGACTTGCAAAAATTTGCCTAAGGTTTTGTGTAGTGTCCTTGGTAAACACGAGGATCCTGCTTTGTGGGCATCCCGGTTAAGGACTTACAGAAACTTGTCTAAAAGTTTCTTCATTCGTAGACTGTAACCAACACTGGTGCGAGGCGCGGTGTTTCTGGACCCTTAATTCCCCTTGACACTTGATCAAGTTCTGCAACGGGTCCCCTTTTCGAGTGCTGGGTGCTTGTGTTAGAGGCAACCCGGGCCTACGGGGACGCTCGTGCCTTGTATTTGGGATATTATTCATGACCCCCTGATTCTCTCTTGGCGCTTGATTAGACTTCACAATGGGTCCCATTTTCGAGTGCCGGGTGCTTGTTTTATAGGCGACTCGGGCCTACTAGGACGCTCGTGTGTACTGATTGGGCTCTATGGGGATTTCCCGAGGTACTGAATAAGCACGCTCGTGAGGTCATGCCACAGTTTTAGGCCCTTAATTTTTGAGATGAGGAAGGATTCATGCACTCTGGGACCGTGTGGTTTTGCGGTCGGGGTCCCAAGGGAGAATCTTCGACCGCCTGCACATTTGAAAATTAGATAAATGTTTTGAGGCAATTTTTATTATAATTTTTCTGAGAAATAGTAAATACATCAAGCCCAATCGTGGATTTTTTACAAAGTCATTTCAAACATGAAACCGTCTAAGGTTGCATGCGTTCCGAGGGTGGGGGAGACACTCGCCCTGTAGCATTTTGAGCGTGTATGTGTTGTTTGCTCATGCTTGTATAATCTTGTATGGACCTTCCAAGTTGGGATCTAACTTACCCACGTACCTTGAGACTTTCACTTTCTTTAGGACTAAGTCCCCTAGCTGAAAGGTTCTTTCGCTAACCCTTCTATTGTATTGCCGAGCAACGAAAGCTTTGTACTGATGGATCAGTGCCCATGCCTTGTCTCTATTTTCTTCTAGAAGGTCCAACTCCAGTGCTCTACTCTCTTCGTTGGCTCTAGGCTCGAAGTATGCCACACAGGCGGATTCCTGTGCAATTTCCGTGGGTATCATTGCTTCTGATCCACAAACGAGCGTGAAGGGTGTTTCGCCAGTGGCTGCTCGTGGAGTGGTGCGATAAGCCCATAAGGCTCCTTGCAATTCCTTTGCCCATTCGTTTTTCTTGCTTTCGAGCATTGTCTTTAGGTGCTGCAAGATGGCCCTGTTGGTGACCTCCGCTTGTCCGTTAGCATGTGGATGACCCACGGAGATAAAGCGTTGCTCAATTCCCAACTCAGAACACCATTCTCGAGTATCCACCGCAATGAACTGGGACCCATTGTCTGAAATAAGTACCCTCGGTATGCCATACCTGCAGATAATGTTCTTCCATATAAAGTCCCTCACGACCCTGAAAGTGATCTTTGCTACGGCCTCAGCCTCGGCCCACTTGGTGAAGTAATCAACGGCTAAGATGATGAACTTTTTCTACCGACCGCCATGGGTAAGGGGCCCACAATATCAATCCCCATTGATCAAAGGGCTACGAGACAACTATAGGGATCATCTGGGTAGCTGGCAATTGAGGGAGATTAGAGTGAAACTGACATTTGGGACACTTCTTGGAAAACTCAATGGCGTCTTGGAGGATCATGGGCTAATAGATCCCGCTCCTTAGGACTTTCTTGGCAAGGATACGCCCCCCCGATTGATTTCCACAGCTTCCACTGTGAATGTGCTCGAGCGTCTCTTTGGTTTGCGAGGGCCTTAAACATCTCATTGGTGGGTCTTGAAAAGACTTCTTGAATAGTCTCCCCTCGGAGTCCAGAGAAAATTGAGGGGCCTTGTTCCTGATTTTCCGTGCCTCCACCTTGTCAGTGGGACAAATGCCATTTTTGATAAATTTGACTATGTCGTCGAGCCAACAGAGCTCGTGAGGATCGATCATATCAACCACTCGTTTGGTGATCTTTACCTTTATCAATGGCTCTTCAGTTCTAAGGAACGTGACAGAGCGCTCGCCGGTACCTTCCAGTGCTGAAGCAAATTTTGAAAGAGCGTCAGCGCGCTCGTTTTCTGCTCGTGGGACCTGAAGTAAGTGGAATTCCTTGAATTTCCCAATGATCTCTTTTGCCTTTTTCAAATACTACACCGTGGTGGTTTCACGGGCCTCATAAGTTTCTTCGATCTGGCTCGCAATCAATTGTGAATCAACATAAACGGTAATTCTAGAAGCTCCATTTTGAAAAGCAATTTTCAGCCCTTGTACGAGAGCTTCGTACTCCGCTTTGTTATTGGTGACTTGGAAGTCCAATCTGATTGCGAAGTCTATTTCAATTCCACTGGGGTCTCTAAGGGTTACCCCTACTCCTCCCCCTTGAGAGGTTGAGGAACCATCCGTGTGGAGGATCCAAAGGCCCTGGTTGTCAAGGATCGCAGGCTCGAGACCAAACCGCTTGGTTAATAAATCTGCAACTACTTGCGCTTGTATGGCTGCCCTGGGCTCGAAGCTTAAGTCAAACTGGCTTAATTCTATGGCCCATTTTATCAGTCTTCCAGATACGTCTGGCTCGGACAAAACTTGTTTTAATGGCTGATCCGTGAGGACAGTGATTGAGTGTGCCTAGAAGTATGGCCTCAATCTTCGTGATGCATTGATGAGGGCAAATGTGAACTTCTCGATTTCCAAATACTTTCTCTCAGCCCCTTGTAATGTTTTGCTTAAATAGTAAACAGGCAAATATTTTACGCTCCCGAATGGCTACCAGGACTGCGCTCGTGGCTTTGGTGGAAACGGGGAGATACATAAACAACCTTTCACCCTCTATTGGCTTTGTCAGGAGTGGTGCGCTCGAAAGGTAAGCCTTCATATCCTGTAACGCTTTCTCATATTCCTCAGTCCAAGCAAAATTTCGAGCATTGCGTAGAATTTTGAAGAAATGGAGGTTCCTGTCTGCCGAGCGTGAGATGAACCTGTTCAAAGAGATGATTTTCCCTACCAACACCTGTACTTCCCTGAGGTTACGAGGGGAAGGGATGTCCAAAATTGCTTTGATTTTTTCCGGATTAGCTTCAATCCCCCGCTGGCTGACCATGTAGCCCAAGAATTTTCCCCCTCGTACTCCGAAAGTACACTATGAGGGATTTAACTTCATGCCGTACTGGCGCAGGATGGTAAATGTGCGCTTAAGATCCTTAAGGTGTGAGCCCTGGCGCTCGCTCTTAACAATCATGTCGTCCATGTATACCTCCATGGACCCTCCAATTTCTTTCTCAAACATCCTGTTAACAAGGCGTTGATAGGTGGTCCCCCGCGTTCTTGAGCCCAAAAGGCATCACTAAGAAGCAGTATACACCCAAGTGGACAACAAATGAGGTTTTGGGGCGGTCCTCAGGGGCCATAAAAATTTGATAATACCCTTGAAAGGCATCCATCATACTCATGAGTTCGCAGCCGGCGGTCGAATCTACCAGTTCATCAATTCGGGGTAAAGGGTAAGGATCCTTGGGACAGGCCTTATTGAGATCAGTGAAATCGTTGCACATGCGCCATTTGTTAGCACTCTTGGGTACCAGCACAACATTACACAGCCATTCCGGATACAGTATAGGCTCAATATATTGGGCCTCAAGGAGCTTGTTAACTTCTTCTTCGATAACCTTCTTTCAAAAACCGTACACATCTCGCTTCTTTTGTTTGATTGGCTTAAAGGAGTGGTCCATATTGAGCCTGTGGACTATGACGCTCGGGTCAATCCCAGTAAGGTCAGATGTTTTCCATGCAAAAACGTCAATGTTTTCTCTGAGGAAGTCTATCATCATGATCTGCGAGGGTCCTGAAAGATTCGACCTAATCTGAGTGGTTTTATCCTTGTTTCCAGGTTCCAACTCAATAGTGAGAAATTTCTCCGTGGGCTCGATCCATATCTCTGGACGAGGGAGCTCGAGCGCTCTTTTCTTTCCCGTTAAATGACCATCAGCAACGGGCTCGCCCTCATTACGCTCGTCTTCTTCAGAGGAAGACTCCCCAAGCGTTCCTGGCGGGGTAGTTTCGAGGGCGCTCTTGGCATTGGGATCCTTCTTTTTGCTCTTTTTTCTGTTCATTTTGGCCCTTTTATGCTCGAGGACCATCCTCATCCAATTTGGGAAAATCTACAGATTTCTTGGTGGATCCAATCTGGAATGCTTTCTCTGCTTTGGGCTTTTTGAGGGATAACATGTAGCACTCCCACGCCTCTCTGACATTGCATAGAACCTCTCCAACCCCGTCGGGAGTGGGGAACTTGATTTTCTGATGGTAAGTGGAAATGATTGCTTTGAAATCTACAAAGGCTGGACGCCCAATTATGATGTTGTAGGGGTTCTCAATTTCCACAACCGCGTAGGTAACCAAGAGTGTTTTTCGCTGTGGGGCACGGTCCAATGAGGTGGCTAAGCGAATCTGTCCTCGCGGGACAACCTCCGAGCCCCCAAAGCCAATGAGAGCTGTTTTGAGGGGCTCGAGAGCTGTTTTGAGGGGCTCGAGCGGGATGTTGGTAACATTCATCTTTTGGAACGTGGTATAAGGCAAAATATTAACAGAGCTTCCACTTTCGACTAAAACCCTCTTTACAACGTGATTATAGACATCTAGGCTAAACACCATGGGGTAGTCAGAGGTTTCACCGACCCCATGGGGTGTTACAATATGTGCTAAGTCCTTATCACTAAATCCAACAGCTTCATTCTCCTTCAAGCGTTGATTGCTTGCTTCTTTGATAGCATATACTTGCTTGGGTAACGAAGGGCGTTGGTCATAACTCCTGACAAATCGTCGGTGGGATACATTGGAATCTCCCCCGGATGAACCTCCAGCGATCATGTTGATGATCGCAAATGGGGCATTTTCCTGTTCTGGGGCTTTTTGCTTACCACGAACGCTGTTCTCGGGGTTATCTCGCCTCCGCGGGCTCCTTTAGCGTGACGGGATCCTCCTCTTTTCTCTTGAACGCTCGTTACAGCGCTCATCGTAGCGTTCCAACATCTTCACAAACTCTTTCAGGTGTCCGCCCGCGACGAGTCTTTGTATTTCAGCTTCCAACTGGCGGCATTCATCCGTGTCATGCCCCTTTTGCTTGTGGAAGGCGCAATATTTGTTCGAGCGCCTTAGAGCCTCCGTGTCCTTCATCTTCGTGGGCCTTTTGAAGAGCTTCTTGTTTGAAAAGGCATAGACCTCTTAAATGGGCCTGTCGAGAGGAACGCGATCGAGCCTTCGTGGAGGAGGAAGTGATTTGCGGCGTTCTCGGTGAGGCTCTTCTCGCCCTCGCTCACTCTTAGGGGGCCCAGAATGGCTCGGAGCGTTCGACCCATACATGTCTTCGAGCGCAAAGTAGGGCTCAGCAATCTCTCTCATTCCCACGAGGGATGAGGGGCTCTTCTTGACGATAGAATCTGCGAACTTTTTGCTCACATACTGTCTGTGATTGCATGCCTTGAAAAGTACATGTATTAAAAAACCCATTGACGGTCATTCTACCAGGAGTACCTCCTTGTTAAAACGAGCAAAAAAAGACCAAAGAGATTCGTGCTTGCCTTGGATCAAATTGTACAAAGCTATGGGGGCGGTGATGGGCGCGTTCAAGGAGTTAAAATGGTTGAGGAAGGCATTGGTCAGTTCGGCGTATAAGTGGATCGAGCGTGCCGACAGCCGTTTGTACCATTCTTGCTCCATCCCCACAAGGGACGTGACAAATACTTTAGCCCAGTAATGGCTAGAGTGCTCATACAGGTGCATCAAGTGTAGAAAGTGATCCAGGTGTTCCGCTGGATCCGTGGTCCCATCGTAACGGTAGATAGACGTGGGGACTTTGCCCATCCCGGTTTGGGCCATGAGAACTTCTTCTACGAGGGGAGAGTCCCCGGCGAACGGATGGTAATCATAATTCTCATAATTTTCGTTGTGTTCCTGGTGACGAGGAACTTGCTGTCAGCGAGCTTGGCGACGGGCATCTCTGGCACTGCCTCGCTCGTCCCCTTCACGGGGGACTTGAGACCACACTCGAGAGAGCTGTCCCACCATATCTTGCAACCCCTGCAGCTGGTCTTGCACAGCCGCGAGGAGGTTGAGACCTTCTCTCCTTGCCTGGCTTCCCCGTTGGGAGGCTTGCGGCCCACGTTTTGAAGCATGGGAGTGGGCTTTCTCGTCGATGTAGATCCTTTCCATGGGCTCTTTGCCCTTGTCAACTTGGGGACGCTCGTCCCCTCCTTGGGCGGGGACTTCATTCCCTTTCGCTGGCGGAGGAGGTGGTTGTGCCCCCAACACGGTCTGCACCGCCATGAGCGGATGTGTCTGTAATCCTCCCAGATGAGGGACAGCCTGAGTGGCCTGCCCAGAAGGGAAGTACATGGAATGGAACTTTTTCCACGCACCCTAGGCCGCCTGAACCTCACATTGGATGTAGATGGCGTGCAACTGCTGGGATGTCATGGGGGGCAACTCCACCCCCTCGATCTCCCTTGGAATCACCACCGGCAATTGGATCTGCCCGGCGTGGTTTGGCTGGACCGCGGGCATCACGATGGTAGGGATGAGCGTGTACCTAGGGGGCGGCATCATGTAGGAATGCCCTCCTGGGTTGGCTTGGGCATTGAGCCACTGGTTTTAGAGAGGATTTGGGAAATCAGAAAGCTGACGACCTCCAACGGCGGCAGAAGGGTGCTGACGTTGGAATCGCGGGGAAGGTCATCTCCTCCCCCCACTACACCTGACCTGGTAGCAACCATGGTTTTGAAAGGCAAGGGGTGTTTGTTCTTCAACTAGCAAAAAAAAAGGGTGAACTGAGAGCGGTTTCACACAGACGGCGCGAAAAATGATGGTGTCTGATTCCGATAAGGTCAAACTCCAACCACTTTCTATTTTGTTGATAAGGGAAAACCGAGGATGAGGCTCAAAGAGGTTCGTCGGAAAAGCAATGGGCTCTACCTGCTAGGACAAACACCAACAAAGTCAGAAGGCCAAGCTGGGGAACTGGGGGTGATTCTCAGTTTGGCTCTCCGACGCTCAAGTCAGGATATCTTAAAGAAGATGAAGAATGTAAGAATTTTTGTATGTATGAATGCTTACAAGGATGGAGATGAATTCCCATTTTTATAATTGAGGGTCAGGGACCCTTTGGTAATTTGCCTCGTGTGGTCCTGCCCTAATGTTGCCCTAACACGTATCGCAAAGGAGAGACCTAGGGGGAATCTCCTGTAAAGGTTGGTAAAAGTTAGTGTTTGCAACAGTGGCAGGTGCGCGGGTTTGTACGGGTATCAGAGAGCTATTTCGGGGGTTGATAACGAGGGCGGGAGGCACGTTCGTGTCAACCGAGACTGGTGGACTTGGAGGTCCGCATGAGGATTAGCACCCAAGCAGTGCAACGAGGGGGAGCGCGACCCCCTTAATCTGTTGTCGTATGAGGATATGTCCTAAGGGACATGACGCTCGTGGATGATTTCATTAGAGCAATGGAGGTGTGCATGGCAGTGAAGTTGGCGCTCGTTAGTGAGCCTTGGGTGATCATGTGCTTTATGAATGATGACGTGTTTTATGTGTGACCTTGTGCTAGTGAAGGTCTGGGACGCTCGCAGGGACTTATTTGGGGGGCCGTTGAATCCACTTGTCATGCGTTGACTGTGCCATGTGTCAAAACGTGGGTCAAGCGTATTTTGCCCCCATCAGTAACTCTCTAATATTTTTTTAAAAAAAATATTATTTAATATTTTTATGATGAACTAATTTCATATTTAGAGTTTATGGATATTAATATATATATTTTTTTTATATTGGGCATGCATGTTTATATTGGGATGTTATTCTTTATATGTAAGGTAAATGCATTACGGATCACCAACACTTGAAATATTGTTTAAATAACTCTGATGAATATTTATGTGAATTTACTAATGCATTGATTCATATTAGCATGTTTGTTGTAGGTTTATATTCCAGAGAAAAAAGTTGTTATTTTCAAACAAATAAGTTTAAATAAACTTATGGAAAATATACATAAAACTAAACTATAAACATAAGGTATGAAAAAAAATATGCATGAAATATCTTTTTCGATTTATTTTTATAAAACTAATGCATTGAATATTTATTTTATTTTTTTTATATTGGGCATGCATGTTTATATTGGGATGTTATTTTTTGTATGTAAGGTAAATGCATTACGGATCACCAACACTTGAAATATTGTTTAAATAACTCTAATGAATATTTATGTGATTTTATTAATGTATTGATTCGTATTAGTATGTTTGTTTTAGGTTTATATTCCAGAGAAAAAATTTGTTATTTTCAAAAAAATAAACTTATGGAAAATATACATAAAACTAAAATATAAACATAAGTATGAAAAAAATATATGCATGAAATATCTTTTTTGATTTATACTTATAGATAAAATACAAATATTATATAAAATTATATATTTTTTAAAATTAAAATATATAAATTTAACTAATATTACAAATACATCATAATATTTTCAATATTATTACAATTTATCCCATAAGGGTAGGATCGAAATTTTTAAAAATAATTTTGTTGACATTATCAAAATTTAACACCTTTATTAAAAGTAAGGACAATTTTTTAGAGAGAATGTAAACTTCAGGGAAAATCTATAATATATATATATATATATATTTTTGTAGGTGGATGGTGGGGTAAAAATTAATTGTTAATTTATATTTTGATGTATTAATTAGAAACTATAAAGTATTCAGAATATAAAACAGAGTATTGAAATTATAAAACAAAGTATCCAAATTATAAAACAGGGTATTATAAAGTTTTCAAATTATAAAACAGAATATTCGAATTTAAAAATAGAGTATTATTTGTAAAAGTTAAAGTACTCAGGTTTAAAATTAAAGTACGATAAAAAAAAAAAAAAAGAGTATTGTTCATAAAAACTAAAGTAATTATATTAGAATATTATTTATAAAAGTTAAATACCTAAATTTATTATTAAAATATTATTTATAAATATTAAAGTATTCAAATTTAAAAATAAAATATTATTTATAAAAATTAAAGTATTTAGATTTAAAATTTAAATATAAAAATAAAAAAGAAATTAGTAAGGGCATTTCAATCGATTTAAGTTAATAAAAAGTGTAATCAAATTAAAAATTTACATGAAAAAGTTAATATAAGTTTTTTTTTACATTGTAACTAAATTAAATTAGGGAAAATTTCATTTTTAGTCCTCTAAAGAAGGTCTTGTTTGTTTTTGGTCCTAATCTATTGACTTTTCTCATTTTAGGTCTTTTTAGATTTAAAATTTCTCAATTTTGGTCCTTTTGCCAAACGGCGTTAAAAACTTGACGAAAAAGACCACGTGCCACGCACGTGGCCTGTGAAGGTAATTCTTTTCAGCCCGAAAACTTGCATAATGGCGCTAAAACGTAGCAGGAACAAAATTGGAGGGAAATTTGGGATATTAATAGGGTTTGTCACACTTTTCCCCCAAAAAAAACCCAATTAGGGTTCTTACTTCTTCAATCTCCATGGCTACTGCAAACGGTGTTGTAATGTGCTTCTGTGGGCGGAATTCGACCCTGCGCACTTCATGGACTCCATCAAACCGAGGGAGAAGATTCTACACTTGCAATAACAGTGATAGAGCATGTGGTTTCTTTGTTTGGGAAGATCCTCCCATGTGTGCAAGATCCAAGGTTATAATTCCGGGGCTTCTTCGCAAGTTTAACAAGCATGAAGCTGAGATTGGTAGGTTGAAGAAGAAAGAGGGCCGCTTGATTTACATCATTTTGGTGCTTGTGTTATTCTATTTTTTCACGCTTTTTTTCTAAATTTTAATGTAATGTACATGTATGTAGTTTGGGAGGTTTTGGGGGTTTATGTAATTACCCAAACTACTCAGAATGTAATGTTGTTGTAATGCTTTTGGTAATGTAATGGATTGTTTGTGTTGTGAACTTTTTGTGGTTTATGTATCGAACATATATGCAGTATGTGTGGAACAATCATCCAAAGACAAATATGCATTAATCTACTGCCATATACAAAATGAATTCATAAACAATGAATTCTAATGCAAAAAAAAACAAAAAATCTACTACAAAAGACAAAAGATTATTAAACAATGAATTCTGCTGCAAAATACAAGGCTCTATTCATTGGTAACCACATAATGTACTGCAAAAGACAAACATGTTCCCATACATAAAAAGAGTATGTAAATATCACAGCTCTCAAAACACTATGAATTGGTTATGCAAACATGTGCATACCTAAACAAAATCCAACATTGCTAGATAAAAGTTATGGACAAAAGTATTGGTGTTTCACTATAGAATTACATCACTTAGAAATTCCTTAGCCTTCCTTTCTAATCCTGTCCAATGCTGCACTTAGGTTCCGCAAGGTAACAAACTTCTTGCCATCCTTCTCAATGACTTTGTAATTAGTGGGCTTGTTTGGCTTTATCACCAAAGACACTGCAACCCTGGGATGGTCTTGGGAAAATGGAATTCTCCTTTTTGATGGTTCAACATCATTATTGATGCTACAATCAATCAATTGCCTAGGTGCATTGAACCCCGTATGGTGTGACACTTTCTTCCTTGCCTGATTAACATATATAACAATTATAACAAGCTTTGATTAGCAACACTATGAAGACAACTAATAAAAAACTGAAAAGCATAAAAACTTACAGTTTGCTTCTTTCTTGTGAATTTCACCTTTGCAGCAGCTTCAGGGACAACTTGAGAAGATTCTCCAACAATTTCTTGGGTAGGTGCCTCCATTTGTTCATTCCTCTGCACCTGAGAATCCACTAGTGGTATAGACTGAGATACATCTATCTCCTCTTGACCAAAATGCTACTCTTCAGTAGCTTGCATCAGGTTATCAAGTTCAGGATCCACTGGTTGAAATTCTGGCTCTTCATTGATCTCAGACCTCTTCCTCTTCTTGCAACCCCTTTTGTTATGGCCTGGTTGACCACAAATGCCACACTTAATCACTGGCACTCTCTTTTTAAGCTTTATGGGTGCTCTCTTTACATTTCCAGCAGGTGGCTCTTCTCTTTCTCTCCTCCTTAATTTTTTGGGTCTGCCAAGATACTAGCATTGAAAGATTCACAGAGATTGTTTAGCAATAAATCACACTTGGGAAATGTTTGGAAATGGGATTTACTCCATTGAGTAGGAGGCTTGTCATTTAACCATTCAACCATGCTCTTATCTATTTCAAGTATTTCCTTCATGGCACTTTCAAACTCAGGATCTGTTGATGCCGTAGCAGCCTTCCACAAGGCATTTCTGTGAATTGTCCCTCTAAACCCTGCACTCTTCATGTTCCCATTCAGATGCCTAACACATAATCTAATTTCAGAAGTAGGGAACACTAACTCAAAAGCTGGAACCAAACCCTTTTGTTTATCACTTATGAATGTGTACTCATGCCCAACCTCAACATTCAAGTCCCTTTTCAGTAACTGCAGAAACCATACCCATGTATCTTTAGTTTCCCCATTGACAACAACAAAACAAATAGGATATCCATTGTTATTGGGTTCAACACCCACAACACTCAAGATTACCCTTCCATAAGGCCCCTTGAGGTGACAACCATCTACCCCAATAATAGGCCTGCACCCATTCAGCCATCCTTCTCTCATTGCAGCAAAACACATATACAATCTATCAAATACCTTGACATTTGGGAACATACTAGGTTGCATCTCTAACACTATATTTGATCTAGGATTAGATCTTCTCAACTCAGCACAGCAGTCAAATAACAGCCCATATTGCTGTTGGGAACAGTGCCCTAGAAAGCTTGTATACTTTGGGACTTTCCCTATATCACAGACAATCTTTGAATAATATATGAATGATTGTAATCACCGGCGAACACTTCTTATGTCCCATTACGTATTTTGATTGTTTCCATTACGTGCGCATGTCTAGAACTCCCCTGATCCGATGAGGCCGTTAAGAACTTTGTCATTATGGGAATGACACATGAAACAAGTTCTTAACTCCATAGACGAGGATTAGAAACTTCTCCAAGTCAATGAGGCTGACAGACAGTGGGAGTGTCGACTTTGCCTCTGTTGAGACTTGCTTGTGTAGTTGTGTCCTTAAGAAGGGTCATCCTGTTTCATGGGGTGTAAAGTGCATAAGTTGATGCGTACATAATACACAATGGTGCTTGTTGTAAGAACAAGTTCACTAAGAGTGCCCCGCGTGAGAACATTCCTAAATGGGAAAGGAAGTTTCCTGAAACTTCCAGATTAGGAAATATCTCACATGTCAATGACTTGAGAAATTAATCCTTAGACTTGAGATTCCACATTGTCTCATATGAGCTAACTCTGTAATCTTTGATATAGGCTCAAAAGGGTGTCGCCGTATAGACACCTGAACCACGGCCTATGTTGGGATTACACAAGTGGCATATGAGAATTGTTGGGATCAATAAAGGACCTACACTTGTTGTAGGCAAGATGATCTCTTATTACATAAGTCATTCATGATTCCATCCTAAAAATCCTTGTGCAAGGTGGTTAGATCAAGACATCAAGAAAATTCCCATGCCCTAGATCTTAATCAAGAGATAGGATGGTAGGAGGATCGTATCCCACATGATGTCATTGACTGAAAGGTTCTTTCGAATATACATTCACATTTCGGGTAGGGATCAAACACTTGTTGCTAGACTATGGCCGTGTGATCTGTGAGGTAATTAATTAATAAGTGTATTAATTAATTAGGCTCACTGCTAACTGAAATTGAACCTAGAGGGTCACACACAAATACCGGGTTCAAAGGGTATTAAGGAAAGATCAAATAGTTGATCGAAACGAGACCACATAGTACACGTATGGATATCCAAAGCAATGTTTGGACGTGTGGGTCCAATTAAGGAATTGGACCATGAGTTAATTAATTGGAGAATTAATTATTAAGTCCAAATATAATTAATTGGAGAATTAATTATAAAGGCGAGATATAATTAATTAGAGAATTAATTCTAAAGTCCTTGATGGAATTAATTGGAGAATTAATTCTAAGTATTTAATTATTTAGTTGTTCTAATTTGATTAGAATAAATAAATATCTTCTATTTTATTATTCCAATAATGTATTAGGATAAGATATTTAATTATTCCTAGAATAATTAAATATTCCTAATTAGTTAGGAACTCTCTTTCTAGAAGAATAGATATCTTATTTTAGATAAGATATTATTTTACTTGGAGAGAAAGAAAGAATAGAAGACAAAGTCAAAGTAGGAGACCTATCTCCTGCAAGACTAGGGTTTCGAACCCTTCACTATAAAAGGACTAAGGGGCTCGATTTTTGGGACTTACACGTGATTGGAGAATCACGTCCAACCTTCATGGAATTTTGGGGATAATTCTCTTGCTCTCTATTTCTCGTTTCTTGTTTCTTTAATACGCATATTATAGTACTAAGTATACTCACTAACATGATTTGAATCTAGGTTGGTGTGGATTAATACTCTAGAGGATTTCTACTTTGGAATCTCGAAGAAAGAATTAAGAAACGGGAATTTTCATGCCGCATGAAGAACGTTTGAGGGTGGCTCAATAAGTTTCAAGAAAGCTTCAATTCGTGTGAGTTTCTTGAGTCCCAAAGTTACGATACGAACATTGCAAGTCTTTTAGATCCCTTTCGGAAATTTTTTTAAACTTCCGTTGCGTTTACTCTGTTGTTTTCCAACAATTTCTCTTTAGTGTCAGCCTCAATGTTCTCCAAAGCTTTCCACTTTGCCCTATAAGCTTGATTTCTAGAAACATTGAGATTTAAGGTAGTTGAAGCACCTCTTTTAAAACCTTTAACCTTTCTTTCAGCATCTGTTCTAAACATCGTTTCAAATCTCTCTTCTAACCAAGGAGATTTCACATTCTTGCAATGATAATCAGGTGCACAATTATGTCTCTTGTGATACTCCCTAATTCTGAAAACTCCCTTAGTTCCAATTACAATAGCATGTAATCTCCAATTGCATCTTGGTTCAACACACTTAGCATGTACTCTTAATTTATCATTCTTTGTAACCCTCAAACTTCTTCTTGTATTCACAGCATGGGAACGAACAGATTTGACCAACAGTTTTTTATTTGAGAACTCAAGTCCTAGAACAAACTTATGATGCATTACATCTGCAGGATTAAACTGAGGGTATTTCTCAGAGTTCTCCTCTTCATCAGATAATTTGTCACTATCTAAATCATCTGAATGTTCAGGGACTGCAGGCCTAGACTCCTTAACACCTATTTCTTCATCATCAGACTCTGACTCATGTGAAACTCTCTTCCCTTTATGTTGATTATCAGTCACACCCCCATATTCAGCCCTTTTGTCTATATTATTAGTGAATTGATTGTCATCTTCATCAGTAGACACATCTATATCACTATCTTTGAAAACATCATAACCCTCTGACCCATCACTCTCACTCTCAAGAACATTCTCAGCATCACCCTTATCACTCTCAACAACATTCTCAGCATCACCCTCATCATCACCCTCACCACTCTTAACAACATTCTCAGTTCTCTGATACAAACAATCATCCAAGTACACATGCACAAGCCTATCTTTGTGATGTTGAAGACAAATTCTCAGAAATTGAGCACCATCCACAATTAACACAAAACCATGCTGGTCCCTATAGTAATACTTATTAGGACCAGGAAGACCTATTTACCTAGCCATTCCATCAATGTAATCCATGCTCATCCCATTTAAATCAACATAGTCAAACACACGAAATACACCACCAACATATGTAGCAGCAATATCATCAAATTTTACCACCATGATGAAAAACCACACTGACAACGGGATCCAAATCATCTGATAAAACAGTGAATAAAGAAAAAACACCAAAAAAAAACAAGTAACTTAGAAAATTTTCTGCGTAACACCCTCAAATGCGACTAAAATATTACAATATCAAGGGACCACAACAATAAACATATTCTCATCACATACTTCAACATATTCCATCACATTACACGACAACACACATTTACCCAAGTCACAAAACATAAAAAAAAACCAAAAAAAGACAATGGTGCTTACTGTATTTGGGGTGTGGAAAATTGTTCAGCTTCACGTTTCGAAGACTCATTGTCGCACAACAACCTACTTCTTCCACACCAACTCCAAAATCAGGAAAATCGTTCAGAGAAATGAGAGAAATCAGAGAAGCGAGAGAAAGGGAAATGAAGAGTCTTGGAGTGAATTTTTGAATTTTAACCCTAGGTAAAGATTTAGGGCTTTTATCTCACTGGCATTATGTTGATTTCGGGCTTTAATCAGGCCACGTG
Organism: Lantana camara; assembly: GCA_037501455.1. Taxonomy (NCBI): domain Eukaryota; kingdom Viridiplantae; phylum Streptophyta; class Magnoliopsida; order Lamiales; family Verbenaceae; genus Lantana; species Lantana camara. The sequence goes on along the minus strand of CM074857.1, from coordinate 58,562,093 downwards.
CATGGCACGTGGTCTCTTCCGTCAAGTTTTTGCCAAAAATTGAGAAATTTTAAATCTAAAAGATCGTAAAATGAAAAAAGTCAATAGATTAGGACCAAAAACGAAAAAAGCCTTCTCTAGAAGACAAAAAATGAAATTTTACAATTAAATTATTTTCAACAGACAAGGAGTTATTAATTATAACCGGCCCTAGTTCCGGTTACCTAAATTCTAAACGCACTAATTTCTGAATTGCAGACTTCATCAAAGAAGATATTCCAAAGCTCATTGGCATGAAACCAACCAGGCAACCACATCGCGATGTGATCTTACCTTTGCAGATTCGCAAGCTTACTCCTGTAGATTTCTGGTCCAAAACCCTAACGCCAATTGTTCTCCCCTAGGACTTCAACAATCTTTAAGCTACTCGACAAAATTATATAGGCACAATCTCCAAGTCTCAGCCTAAAACCCTAGCTCACAATCTCTCACACTCAGCCCCACACCACCCGCCGGCCGCCCACCGCCCACCGCCGTCGCTGCTGACAAGTTACGTTTTCGAAGAGGTGGCGGGTCTTGTCAAGAAGGCGCACGAACTGGCGGTTCTCTGCGAGGCTAATGTTGCTGTTATTATCTTTTCAAATACGGGGAAATGTTAATACCAGGTTTGCATGCTTTGTTTTTTTTTTTGTTTTTTTTATTTTTGAATCTGTGTATTTTGTGGTGTTTGCTGGGGATTTGTTGATGTGGTTGCAGGTTGATTTTTTCAAATTTTTTGGGAGTTTTTTTGGTAGATTTAGTTTTTATTATTTGAGTTAAATGCAGGAATTGTTGTGGAGTGACTGGAATTGGATTTGATATCTTGCAGGCTGAAATTTCTTGAATTTTATGTTTGGTGTCTTCATTTTCGATTTGGAGTTTTTAATTTAATTTTGGTTGGGTATTAAATTTAAATCTGATTTTTCATGGTGTCCCTTCATTTATTCTTTAATAAAGAACAGTTACATTACCAAGTTTGTTCAGATTTTAATCAGGTTTCAGTTTGAAATTGTTTATTCTGCAAAGTTTGATTGGTTGCAGCTCTGCCAACATTCGTATATAAATTCCTCTTCTGAATGTGCTTGCAAAAATTACTCACCATAAAATTGCATGTCAATTTTCTCCAGAATTTTCTGCTGCTTCTGAGTAAATTTTGGTGTAATTGACCAAAGCTGCTGCTGCTTCTGTGTGCTTGCGACCTTGCGTTGACCACTGTCGACCTCACTGCGTATCATAATTCATAGTAAGTTCAAGAATGCTTGTTGTGAGGAGAATTTCTTGAGTAAGGCTTATTTGAAAGAGTATGGTTCGCAAGCCATCGAGCCAAACTCGACCTGAATTTCTGAGGTTCGTCAGGCTCGAGTTCATTAAAATCTAGACAAGCCCGAGCTCCAACCTCAAAAAAAAAGGGTAGGGTTCGGCTCGGCTAGGCTCGGCTTGTTTGCATCCCTATCACAGGTTATTAAAATTCATGTTTCTCTTCTGATAGGGATAGGGGCTGATTAGGAACTGCGTATTAAAGTTCATGTTTCTCTTCTTATAGGGGGCTGAATAGGAGAGTAAAGAGAAAGGTAGCTACCACAGGCAAATTGGAGAGAGTGTAATTCACATAAATGGACAAGAAAAAAGTTATTGATTGGACTGAATTAGAATCTGACATAGTAAGGCACATTTTCTCATTTCTGAACAAACGTGATCAAGCTAGTTTATCATCAACATGCCCGTTATGGAGGGATCTTGGTGAATCCCTAGTTTTTTGGTGGATGTTGGATCTTAGGCACCACATGTGTGATGAAGAGATATGTCATCACTCTTCTCTACGTGTAAACGAGAAGCTTCTTATCAAAGGTCGAACTTGTCATCCTGTACTAAACCTTGAAGCTTATAATTTGAAGGAGCTTAGTGTTGAAGCGTGTACGGACATATCCGGTGTGAGTCTCTGTGTTCTTGCAGCGAGATATCATGGGTTGGAATGCCTAAAACTTGGGCTAGTATGTAATAGATGCCATCAATGCTTTATCTGATAATTGTAGGGACTTGAGAGAAGTTGGTTTTGTTGACTGCAAAAAAGTAGATGAAATCGCCCTAGGAGAAGTTTTGTCCCTTCGTTTTCTATCGGTTGCAGGGACGGATAACGTGAACTGGATGTGGTAATTGAGAATTGGAGTAAGCTGCCAAACTTGATTGGCTTAGATGTTTCCATAACAAATATTCAGCCGCAAAATCTTTCCAGACTTTTCTCATCATTAATTCCAGAACCTAACGAAATTTTAGCTTTGAACATACGACCTTCAAAGTAATTGACGATGAGAAAAATTTGGAAAGATTTTGCGGCTGAATATTTGTTCTGGAAACATCTAAGCCAATCAAGTTTGGCAGCTTATTCCAATTCTCAGCTACTACATCCCAGTTCACGTTAACCGTCCTTGCAACCGATAGAAAACGAAAGGACAAAACTTCTCCTAGGGCGATTTCATCTACTTTTTTATAGTCAACAAAATCAAGTTCCCTCAAATCCTGACAATTATCGGATAAAGCATTGATGACATCTTTTTTAACTTCAAGCAGGCTCGATATCCAAATTGTCTTCAATTTTTTGTAGCACCTTGATATTAGTTTAATAGCATCAGTGCTGATTTTATTACATACCAGCCCAAGTTTTAGGCATTCCAACCCATGATATCTCGCTGCAAGAACACAGAGACTCACACCGGATATGTCCGTACACGATTCAACACTAAGCTCCTTCAAATTATCAGCTTCAAGTTTTAGTACAACACAAGAAGCTGAACCTGTGATGCTCACTTAAGAGGAGAGTGATGACATGTCCTTTTCATCACTTACAAGAGGAGAGCGCTCCCTCAGGTCCCTCAACTTTCCATAAAGAAAGTTAGAGAAGAGGCCTTGAAACAAATTGAAGCTTATGTTGGCATGTATTGCCTTCGTATTGAAATTTCTGAGGCTGTTGCATCACCAGCCTCTGAAGCTTGTGCATGAGTAATAGAATTTGCTCGTATTGAAGAAGCAGACATGCCTTTTCTTCTCCACGCATGAACATGAACACGAACACGAACACATTCCCGCAAACTCATGTGATAAAGAAATATATACTGAGGTTTGAGAAATTACAAAAACTTTCCTTGACATTTGAAAAATTACAAAAAATCCCCTATCAAATAATTTTATATTACATCTGGTTCAATATGGATCTATAAATGAGGTGATCATCTTTTCTTTTTTGAATTTCCAAAGACTGATGAATATTTGAATTTAGATTTATGATCATCATAGCATGCATTAGGCCTCTGGGTATACCCGGGGGATGTTATTGACCTTTAGGGAAGTTTGTGTAGTCAGGCAAACCTCAGGGGATTTCGTTGTAGTTCTCTCTGTGTGTGTATATATATTATTAAAAGTTATAGGCTCAAATATATAAGGTGAATGAAGTGAATGAATTGGAGCCTACATTTTCAACTCCTTGGACTCGAGTTTAGGAATATGGTCGAAGATAAGCTCGGCTCTTCTGGATCCTAGTTTTGAACTGCCTCAATTTTAACAAATATACCTAAATTTTAAATTGCAGTTCACCACAGGCAGTTAAGCAGCAGATCATGTAAGCCTTTTGCAGAACATGAGGGTCTCTCCCGTGCTAAGTGAAGCAGCAGAAGCTGAGTCCGCCCCAGGATTTGATGCTTGTCGACATAGACGTAGTACATTGATGCTAATTTGGCTATGGTTAAAATGCCCATATTATTCAAATTTATATTGATGGAATTTCCGGCCCCACTGAATGAAATAATTAAAACTGCTCCATATTATTAAAAGCTGTTTTAAGTCGTCTTGGATGTATAGAACCGTGATGGTAGTGTTGAGTTGACTCAGTAGTCGGTACTAGATATTAAAATCTGAGGAGCAAATTACATTTTTGGTCCCGTAGGATTGAGCCATTTGCAATTTTGGTCCCACTGTTTCAAAAAGTGACAATTTTGGTCCCATTGGATTCAATTTGTGACATTTTTTGTTCCAACCGTTAAACTTTGGACGGAAACCGTTAAATGCCAACCACTTGGACACCGATGTACCTTTGTCTTTTTTTGTCAATGATTTTATTTGAGCTTTAACCGCCAAACGCATTTAATGGTTTTCGTCCAAAATTTAACGGTTGAGACCAAAAATGTCACAAATTGAATCCAATGGGACCAAAAATGTCACTTTTTGAAACAGTGGGACCAAAATTGCAAATGGCCCAATCCTATGGGACCAAAAATGTAATTTGCTCAAAATCTTATTATAAAATAATTTCTTCACTAACAAAGCCTAATGAAGGGGTTTTTAATTTATTAATAATTATAAGGGGTGAAGGTATAATTTTTAAAATCAGTTTTTAAATTATTAATAATTGTAGGGGTGAAAGTATAATTTTTAAAACCAAAAGAAACACAAGTTTAAGATCAAATTACATTTTTGGTTTCATAGGATTAGGTCTTTTGCAATTTTGGTCCCATTGTTTTGAAATTAGACAGATTTAGTTTCATTGGTTTCAATTTGTTGCAATTTTGGTCCCGCCGTTTAAAGTTTGACGGAAACCGTTAAGCATAGTAAGTTAATTACACGTTTGGTCCCATACAAGTTGATTGTTTTTAATTTTAGTCCCACATTTTTTAAAATAGGTATATTTAACCCATTCTTTTTATTTTTTTGCAATGTTATTCCTTCCATTAATTTTTTTTGATGGAAATAGGTATTTTGGTCGTTAACTCTAATTTATATTATTTTTTCTTTTATTTTTTATACACCAAAAAAAATCGTAAAATACTTTTAACTTTTATTTCTAACTAAATATGCATAGTTTGTTAATGCACTACAATAATAGATTATACATAAAAAAAACTAGTAATCTTGCACGTTTATCGCGTGTGCAAACGAAAAATTATTTTTATTTAAATATATTAAAAATTAATTTTCACATTAATATATTCTATAATCATTTTTAATATAATTACTAAATTATGATAAATAAATGAATAAATAACATAAGTTCATGTAATGTCATCTATACTATTATATTAAGTGAGAGACCCTTAAAGTAACCGTTTTGGTCTCTTGGACTCTAAAATTATTTTTTTTTTTAATTTTTTTTTATCACACTCTCAACGTGTTATTCGTATTTATCTCTTAGCTTCTTTTTTTTTTTTTCCCCACCTTACTCCTATTTCCTTTTATTATATATATTTTTATTCTTTCCTCATATTTTTAATTTTTATTTTGTATTATTTTTTAAATTTATAATTATATTAAAAATAATTGTAAGATAAATATTAATATAAAAATCTTAATTTAATATATTTCAATAATAATAATTTGATTATCTGAACACATAATTAAAAGAGTTTAAAAATATTTAGGAGAAAAAGATAAAAATTATATAAAAAAGAAAAGAAAAATAATTGAAGTGAAGTGAGAGAAAAGAGAAGTTAAGATAACATCGTGAAGTGATAAAAAAAATAATTAAAAAAAAAAAAGAAAAGAATGCAAGAGTATTATCGGATTAAAAAAAAAGAAAAAAAAATAATTTAAAAGTCCAATAAAATAAAAAACGGTTTTTTTCTGCCTCTCTAGCGTAATAAATAGTATAGATTATCTTAATTAATAAAATATATTTAAATGAGAAACCTGACACCGCCTCCACCAATTCACCACTACCACTGTTAACATCATTGCTCCACCAATTTAATAGTATAGATTTTATGATTTTTTCTTTTTGTTTTTTGTGTAGAAAAGATAAAATAAGAAATAATATAAATTAGAGTTAACGACCAAAATACTTATTTCCATCAAAAAATTGATATGAAGGAACAACATTGCTAAAAATAAAAAAAAATGGGACTAAATATGTCTATTTTAGAAAATGTGGGACTAAAATTGAGAACAATCAAATCGTATGGGACCAAAAGTGTAATTAACGTACTATGCTTAACGGTTTCTGTTCAATTTTTAACGGCGGGACCAAAATTGCAACAAATTGAAACCAATGGGACTAAATTTATCTAATTCTGAAATAATGGGACCAAAATTATAAAAGGCCTAATCCTATGAGATAAAAAATTGTAATTTGCTCCAAGTTTTAAGGTGGATCTGGTGAATTATTTAAGTCGAGGTGCTTATTCCTGAATGGCTCCGTTGAAAATTGCTGTAATTACATAAAAATAATCTATATCTATTGAAATTACAATTACCCCCTTGTGGTGCTAAAAGAGAGGGGTTTCTGTATAATTGGGGCACCTGTTTGAAGGGACTATTAGTTAGTATGCCATGATTTTTCTTTTTTTCTCGTTTTCCCTCTCGGATTCTAAGGAAGGGAAGGCCAACAGCTCATTGGAGGTCATTTGTCCATCCTCTTACATGCTGTTGTAAATGGGTTGAATTGCAAATCCAGAAACTCGAGGAACATTTAGATAAAAGAATCAAGGAATGCAATCAACAAAAACAGGTTAAATCAGAGAGTTCTGAAGTGGACTGTCCCCCTGTGAAATCACTTCATTCTTCTAAGAACCGTTTTGGAAGTGAGGTGCGACTAAGGGTGAAGAAACAAAGAAGAGACTAGTTAACAAAAGATATTGTCTCGTATATGCTGCATCATAACCTATTTTCTTATTTTGGTTTCTGACACCACCTTCATTTGCTATCAAATTATCGATGTCTACTGGAAAATTCTTGCCTCACGTCCACAAATGTTTCAAGAAACGACTAAATTTGTGCTGTAGTTTTAATGTAAGTATACTTTTCGAAAACACAACGCCAATGGTTTGGTGTCTATGTGGTAGCCAAGAGCAATGCACACAAATATTTTTAGTATCTAATTCGTCAAGTCAAGACGTGATATGTGGCTCTTTTTGCAGAGAATAGTAGTTATTTTACTGATGATGCTTCTATGGCAGATGAATATGATAAGGAAATGTTTTTCTTTTTCTTTCTAAAATATTTTTATACTAAAAGAAAAAGAAAAAATTCTTACATTTTCTTCATCTTTGTATACTAAACTAGGAAGATGGATACCACGCAAGGCACAGTACTCGTGCCCAGTTAAATTAAATATAAAAATCTTTAATTAAATATATTTAGAATAACGAAAGCTAAATATAAACTGCGGTAACCTTTATACATTCATAGATTTTTATAGAATGTCACACAAAATAATAAGGATAAAAATTGTCCTCTAAAGGATGTTGACAACATAGGTTACCAGCCAAAAACTTCAAAATTCAATAGATTGCCTAGACAAATACATATTTACTATTTACAAAGGTATCAGAAGCCTGATAATTCAGTAGATTGTCTAGATATTCACATACTTACTATTTACAAAGGTATGACTATAAAGATTATGGTGATTTAGCAGATTTTGTTTGGCAGATAACAGTGTAGAAGTAACATTTTTTCAAGCGATTGCTGCAGACTCAACTTGAGTACCATGGGATGTTTCAGAACCTCGTTTTATTCCTGGAAAAGAAACTACAGGAATGTAAATAGATAAATTATATTATAACTTGAGAAAACAAGAGAATAGATAAAACCTAAATCAAATAAAGAGAAGATATATTATAGATAAATTGTACTAATGCTTAATAAAGAGGGGGAATATGTACAACAAAAATTAGTAAATAAATAAGTCTGACAAAAAGAGAGAGATGCAACATTATTTTAGGAAAAAAAACTACGTTCATACTGATGAATAATTGCAAAATAAATTTACATGAGTAGTATTCACAATTGCTATAAGTATAATTTGATAAAATTTTAATAAAACATAAAATAATCATGCTGAGAATTCTAAAACTGCAAATGTATGAACTAAATAATGAAAAGTTTAAATATAGTTATAACGAACCTTTAAAAAGGATTGAGCACGATAAATCAACTTCTTTGAGTTCCAAAGTCATGCAATCAGCTGCAATCAATATAAACTAATTTTAAGTTTTTGGTTCGAAAATAAAGAGATCAAGAAAAGTAAGTATGGCCACAATTAAGAATTAGAAACCAGACAAGTGCTTCAAACAAATTAACACAAACAAATATAAATTTCAATAATTTGTGTATTTTATATTTCGCATTTTATGTCAAGGTCTAACAATCAGCAAGAGGGCTTTTAACAATATCCTTGTTTGGGTCTTATTTAATCTAACCTAAAAATTCTATATTGGCAAGCTGTAGACTGGGAGATTTGTAACTTTGCTTGCAGTTTTTATGAGAAACTTACATTATAATTATTCTAACTCATTGAGAAAAGAGAATTTTAGAAACTATATTGGACATGTTCAAAAATTTTATTTTTATGGCTGATTTCAGTAATATGCAGAGAACTTTTAAGTTTCAACCATAATACAATTGAAAAGCAAACCACCTTTATCCACCAAACATTACATAAGCATGTTCTTAAATTGTTCCAGCAAAGCAACTTCAACAGACAAGAGACAATCGAAATTTAGAGATTGGAAAGGAACATATCAATTGTTCTAGTCCTAATAGGTGATCAGTCAGAAATACCGCTTTATGTTGGTCATGGAATTATTCTGCCAATAAAACTACACAACAAAATTATACATTAATAGAGCACAATGCAAGCCGTTCATATATCAGTTATCCATGACCAACAAAAATAAAAGCAAAACCAAAACCATAAAATTATGTCATGATTATAGCTTTAGGCAGATTAGAGTACAACATCTTTAATAGATCAATAGCAACTAAAATTTATTTATTTTTCCACTTTTTAACTTAATAAATCTAATTCAACTGAAACAAAAAACTATAAAAATATCATGTATAGTTCCAATTACCTCCGTTAATAAAGCCCTTGCCTTTCTTCTCCTTAACAGCTTGTAGTTCAATTGCCATAGAAACAAAAAAACGTCGTCAGTTTAGGAAAAATATTGCAATTCAGCCTCCATGCTATGCATGATGATATCATATTCAGAATAGAAGATCAAAATTCCAACCAAAATATTTTCACCGTCCAACTTCAAAATTACCGATTAGCCCCAAATCCATCCAAAATTTTTGGAAAGTTTTAGTCATTAAGTCAAGCTTTAATCAACCTAACCAAGAATGAGTAAAGATCTCAATTTTCCAATTTAAAATAAAATAAAATAAATGAGCTTCACATCAAATGAACCCACTTTTTCAGTGCCAAAATAATCCATAAAACCATGTAAAAGATCAACAATCAGTCCAACATACTTTAGTGTATGAAATCAAATTGCATGGAATTTCTTAGAAGAATTGATTTTGGTTAGTATAAATTTTGAGATCTTCTGTCCAAAGGTAGTAGATAGTTGTCTTCAGCTTAGAAATTCAACAAAAAAATCATGTAAAAAATTCAACTGAGCTTTCAAAAGTTCTCCACTACAAAGTTCCATATATTTGTTGAATATTGATTTAAAACTCATTTCTAACTGCCATTTAAATACCATACTGTAACAGCCCGTATCAGGAACCCAGCTGGAAACAGTAAATCAAGGATAACAAGAATGCGTTTATACACCTTGGTTCATCTTTACAAAGGTTCATGCATTGCATTCTTATGTGAACAATGTGCATTCATTGGTCGTATTGCACTACAAAAAAACTGATGATTACCTACGGATATTTTCTATGGAAATTTTCCGTAGGTAATTTCCAATAATTAGCTACGGAATTTCGACGACTTATTTACAAATAAAGTCAATATTATTATCGACAGATTACCTACAAAAAGTATAGTCGATAAAATTTATTGACGGATTATTGACGTATATCTCTGTCGGTAAATTATAAAAAATAAAAAATAACAAAAGTACAACAATCTCTGCAGATTGCCTACAAAATGCTCCATCGATGATAAAATAATTTTATTATGTATTTAATTAAAACTTTTTCTGACGAATTACCGATAGATATCTTTTGTCGGTATATTATAAGAAAATTAAAAAGATGACAATTACATTTTCCCCTAGTTTATCTATAATTCTAACTATTCATATATCTATTCTACCTCTTAATTATTCCTATATCTATCGTTTCAAAATAAAAAATAAAAAAATATTCCTATATCTATTCTAACTCTAATTCTCTTCTAATATCTATTGGATTTATCCTAATACTTCAATATTAAATATTAAAATACTTAATCAACCTATATCTATCGTAACTCTTAATTATTCTTATATCTATTCTAACTCTAATTCACTTCTAATATCTATAAATACTGGATTTATTCTAATAGTTCAGTATCGTAAAATACTTTCTTTCTAGGCTAATACAGTTTACAAGACATGCATAGAACTGGGCCAGGCATAAAAATTTCCAGGTGAGTATAAATTTATTCTGTAAGAATTTCTTTACATATTCATGCTTGGGTAGAACTTGGCACGCATAAAAATTTTCATGTGAGCAAGAAATTTATTCTGTAACAATTTCTTTATATAATCTTGGGTAATTTCTGGTGACTTCTTTTTAAATAAATGTAAATTTTTTTTTTTAATGAACCGATTTGACTTTGTAAAACTACACATACAAAATATTTTAAATGAAATCTCAAAAAAAATTAAAAAGAACAACCATGTTTCCATTTAAAAAAAAAAATAGACCCTTCCCGGTTTCTTTAAAAAAAAAAAAAAATGTTTCCATTTTAAATATTGGAATTGAGATCAGACTTTGACAAAAAAAAAAAAAAAAAAGGATATATAAAAAGGTCCCCTAAAAAGGATATATAAAATTAAGAAAAACAACCATGTTTCCATTTGCTTATTTCTTTTATCTCGATAATAAAAAAGTTTAATTTTGTATCCAATTTAAATCTCTGTGTTATCAATAAACTTCTCATCACTAATAATAACTATTATTTAAAATGCGAATCACATAAATTCTAAATAAAAAAACATTACAATTAGAAACACGTAGATATATTTTAATATAAAAAAAAAAAAGAATCACTAAATAATCCTATTGAGTAGATTTTTAGAAAAATATGTTCCAAAGGAAGAAAGAAATATGTTCCTATTCAGCAGAGCTCTTTCCCCATGACCTATCTGGGGGCACCGCTGTACAAAGGAAGAAAGAAAAACAACTTATTTGATGGGGTGATAAACAAGTTAAGAGCGAGAGTAGAAGAATGGGAGACGATCTTTCTATCACATGGAGGACGTCTACAATTGATAAAATCCGTTCTTTACTCCATACCTATGCATACGCTTCAAGTTATTGACCCACCTAAGGGAGTGATGCAAACGATTGAGAGACTTATGAACCCTTTTTTCTGGGGAAGCTCGTCTTTGAAGAGAAACATTCATTGGACTTCTTGGGAGAAACTCTGTTTCCCAACTATAGAAGATGGCCTAGGGGTTAGGCACGTGGAAGACATTGTTAAAGCCTTTTCTTGCAAGATGTGGTGGAGATTACGCACGGGAAATGCTCTGTGGTCGAAATATATGCTGGGTAGATACTGTGGGGAGACATATCCTACAGTGGCTGCTTGCACGAAAAGGAGTTCTCATATTTGGAAGAGACTGTGCAAAGTTAGGGATGAAGCAGAGCAAAACATCATTTGGATTCTAGGACAAGGTAAGATCTCCTTTTGGAGGGATAGATGGCAGTCACAACAACTTGCTACATCCCTCTTACATTCTGACGAGGGAAGTGAGCAAGTGGAGAAGTTCTGGAATGGGGAACAATGGGACACGTCCAAGCTTACAGTAGCTGTGGGAAACCAATTAGCAATTGAAATTTCCAAAATACCGATCAGGCATGGGGCGAAGGATATGGCTATCTGGAAAGGCAGTTCAGATGGGCTCTTCTCTATGAAAGACGCCTGGGATAAATTTAGAAACAGGCGGGACGAGTCAAGCTTCCTGAAAGGAATATGGAGTACAAAGTTGACGCCAACTATCATGATCTTTATTTGGAGACTCATACACGAATGGGTGGCGGTTGATGATAGATTGCAGCGGAAAGGAATAGCAATGGAATCGAAATGCCCCTGTTGCAAGAATCGAGAAACAATTGAACATCTGTTCATCTCTAGTCGGAAAGCGAAGGAAATCTGGTTGTTCTTTAGTGAGAGATTCAGGGTCACTGATATCCAAACTAACTCCCCCCTAATGAAAATTCAACATTGGATAACCTCATCAATATACAGTGCCACCTCCCATGTCAGGATTATTATACCCATGTTGATAATGTGGTACATCTGGAAGGAACGTAATCAGCATAGATATGATGATACCCCTTTTTCTACTCATAGAGTTATTAGACAGGTTTTAACGCATATTTTTTGTCTATGTAGGGTTGATCGGCTGACATGGACTTGGTGGAAAGGTGATATTGATGTGGCAGTAGCTTTTGGATTTCAAATAAAAAAGGCAGCTCTGCCTAGAAACATCAGGGTAACATGGGGAAAACCTCCAATTGGATGGCTAAAATTGAACACAGATGGGGCGGCTAAAGGAAATCCAGGACCTGCGGGGATTGGAGGCATAATCAGAAGGGAGGATGGAAGGGTGATAGACGCTTTTAGTAGGGGTATAGGGTTCGACACTAATACGATGGCAGAGGTAAGTGCAATAGTGGAGGGAATGCAAAGGGCTGCCAAGATAGGTTGCCAAAGACTCTGGATAGAAACGGATGCTCAGGCTGTGATGCATATCCTTGCACGAGGACATACTGGGAATATGGAGATCAATGGTAAAATCACCTCTTTCAGGAACCTCACTAAAGATATGGAGATTAAAATCTCACATATATACAGAGAGGGAAATGAACCAGCAGATTGGCTTGCCTCGAGGGGGGCAGATATGCAAACGGATTGGGGATTCCCGGAGGAACCTATGCACAACGCTCTTAGAGGGAGAACTCGATTAGATGTATGGGGGCTACCTTCCTTTCGTGTAAGATGATTCGCCCTAATAGTCAGATGGATATGAGGTACATAAGTGATTACAATGTTAATCTATGGAACATTTATAATATTTTCTGGAACAACTTCCGTATTGATTGGGATATCTTAATGCTTGAAGAGAAAGGTTCTTTGATGTTACAGGTTAGGTACATCTATGGCGAGAATAAATGGAATAACAGGGACCTTACATGGAGACACGAGAATAATACCAGGAAGGACTGGAGTAGAGTCATCTGCTATTTTACTAGGAAAGTTTGGAACTATGCAATTGACGGATCCCCTGTACACAATGTCCGACAACAACCAAAGATCATGCATAACCCTGAGGACGCGAGTGAAGTAGATGTGAATCCTTGCCGCCAAATGGCCGTCACGCTGATAGCCATTCCTACTGCCCGGATGCCTGGGCGCCTCTTCATGAGGCCGGTGAGAATTCCTATAGTTTCACTTCGCATGAGGGGTTTCTCTGATATGATGGAACTTAATTTTCAGCTATTTTCGGCGGATATATCCCCCTATTTCTGGGGTAATTTTTATGGTGCTTTTTGGGCATATAAGATGTACTTTAGAGGCCACCCCTGCATGAATAGTGTGGCGGACCCTTGGGTCATGCACCTTGTAACTCTCTCGGTCTTGGTTGTTTATATATGAGGTGGAGGCCTCGGTAAAAACTCTACGGCTCCTTGCCGGTTTTTAAAAAAAAAAATGTTCCACAATTTTTTTTTTGGTTCCACATGTATAGGATTTTGTTAGTGTAAAAGATTCCTATATCTACTAAAACTCCTATGGTTTATTATTTCTTTTTTTTATTCTACCGGTTTTTAGAGTTTTTCCATCGATTTCGTTTTCTAATTATTTTAAACTCTCTACTTCTCTCTCGGTATTTTGTTCGATCGTTTGAATTTATTCCTTATATTCAATTTAGGTAAAATTAGTAATTAAGAGTCAAATTACATTATTGGGCAAGCTCTCATTGTTTAAATCAAGGACAACTCAATTATATTGTAGATTATCACCATTTTAATTATTGTGCTCTTGGAGTTTTCACCAATCAATTGTCTTAGGTATGTTTTAGATTTTCTTTTTTTATTTTTTTTTTCTGTTTTTGGATTTTCTTGGACCAATTTCAAAGATTGTGAATACATATGATTTATTGGAATAGGATTGAGGATTGACTAGCTCGGCTGTTGGTATCTCTTGAATCCTCAGCAACTGATCGTATTCATAAGGTATGTGTTTCTTTCAACATATTTATTTTCTATAACTAATTTTAAAGATGCCGAACAAACATGAATTATTTAAATATAAAAGATAATAACAGAACAATTGTTTAATAGCCTAAGTTTACATTTCTTTTTTATATATAAATGGCATAAGTTCACAGAGTTTTCAAAATATATATACTTGATTGTCATATTAAAGTACGATATTTAACAAACCAAATGGTTGGAAGAAAGAGACAATCCAAAATATGTGATGAGATTAAATCTTCTGAATTTGAATTTAGATTTTATGTTGATATTATATATGTATGGACAAAAGATTTCTCATCTTATATTATTAATTCGTATAATCTAAAATTCTTTTAGTGCTATTAGGAAGTTCACAATGTAATTAAAAATAAAAACTATTAATATTTATACTATTATATTAAGCAGAGTCTAAGTAGAAACCTTTTTGATGTCTTGGAAATTCCATTTCTTTTTCTTTTTTTATTTTTTCAACCAATTATACATCGTGTTACTTTCTGTTTATCTATTAACTCTTTTTTTTTTTTTTCTTTCTCACCTCACTCCAATTTTTTTATTTTATCTTTCTTTTTTCTATATTCTCTAATTTATACTTTAATTGTTAACGTTCACCAGAGAAAATTTTAAAATACTAGTAAGTGATCCTAAATAAAGTTTGATGTAAATTGTTTTTTGCATATATCTTAGCTAGATGATTAAAAATATATTCAAATTATGTCGAAAATATGTATGTTCTGAAACTATCTATATAAATAATAAAAATTTTGATACTAAAATTATATATTAATTTGTTCTCTAATGGTCGACTAATAGATATTATAGATCACATATTGAAAAATAATTTTTCATATACTATTTAAGTGAATAATAAAATAATTACAACACCTCAAACTAATAGAATATAGTATCGTAATTTTTATTTTTAGGTGCATTCGAGCATTTGTCATTGTTATTCTAAATTTTTGTTATTATAATATATATATATAACAAAAAAATATATATAATTAAAGGTTTTAGAGTTCCCGGTTCTTATAATTTTATTTTATTTTTAATTTAGAATGTTACAATAATTGATTCATTATTAAAATATTTTTATAGATGGATCCTCAAGATAGATCTTGGATGTACAACATGACCTATCCCGGTCGTCGGGGTTATAGACCAGAATTTAGAAAAGGTGTTGATGAGTTTATAAATCATGCTAAGAGTTTACCAGAATATCAGAGGGATGGAAAAATTATATGTCCCTAAAAAGAAATGTTTTGTTGTTGTAGTGATGATATATACATGATTTATTGTGTGTTATTCAATTTCTTAATTTTGCTGATTTATGTTGCATTATTGGGATTGCTAAAAGTTAAAATGATTCATACTCTATCATTGGGACTTCCACAATGTCTGGCCATTTACAAGTATAGTTTTGGTTTATCTTCCTAAATCAATCATCTATTTCTTCCTTTGTTGTCTATGGAGTCTAGGAGATTTGATTGTTTGATGCATACTTGAAAGTTGGAAACTAGAAAGAAATGTTCTTTTGTACTGATGATATACATGTACATGATTTTTTGTCTGGAATGTTGTTTAATTGCTTCCTTTGCCTGATTTAATATGTATAGCATATTGTTCAATTGCTTGCTTTGGCTGATTTAATATGTTTGACACGTTGTTCAATTGTATGGCGTCAATTGTTGTATATAAATGATATCTCCAATCCGTTGTTTGGACATAACTAATATATATTTTTTCTATAAATGAATGTTATTTATATACTTGATATTGTAGTATATTATATATTATATATTGTATTGCAGGCCAAAAAGACTGGTAGGAAGCCTAAATATATTGAGTTCTTTGATGACATGCACAAAATGCCTGATGGCCGATTTGTGGATGCACGTTCTGAACGAACATCGGTGAGTTTGAGATATTTTTAGTAAAATTTTTTTTTTCACTTCCGTTTAGATCACGTAAAAATATATTATAATTAACTTGCAAAAGGCAGTCCATGAGATCCTTGATTCTCAACCAGCTAACATTGAACAGACCGAAGAGGCAGAGCTTCAAGGTTGGAGAGAGGCTCTTGGAGGTCCTAATAAAAACGGAATTGATTATGGGATACGCTACGTACGGTCAAATACCAATTGCACATTTGATACTACTCAATACACCGATCCTGTCGTTCAGCTACAACTCGATACTCTTAGTCAAAAGGTGGAGCACGTGATGGATCAAGTAACTTCTCAACAACAACAGTTGACCACGATGATGGAGCGGATGATGACAATAATGATGAATGGAAGGAAAATGCCGATATCACATGATGACAATAATGATCCAGACGATCAGGATATGGAGCATGATGAATCTTAGTAGTTTCCTTATATTTTTTTAATTGCTTGAACTATTTGTTTCACGTATTCTTAGTAGTAGTAGATTTCAATTAAATGTTTATGACATTTGTTTATTTTTGGAGTTTTTAATAGACATTTTCAATTTTTAATATCTTTTGAATTTATTTTATTTTGTAGGAATTTATTTTATATTCGAACAAATGAATAAGTTCATAAATAAATAAATAAATAAGAAAATTTAATATATTATTAATGCATTTTTTAGGAAAAATAAAATAATAAAATAATAAATTATTGACAAATTTTCTACTAAAAATTCTCAAATAAGTATCATAAAAAATATGAATTAAAAATATTTTTCACTAATTATCGTCAAGAAATTCATCAAAAATCTGTAGAAACATTAAATATTTAAAAAATAAATAAAATAATATTTTCCACCGAAATTGCGTCAAAAATCTGTAGAAACATTACATATTTAAAAATGAATAAAATGATATTTTCTACCGGAATTCCATCAAAAATCTATAGAAACATTAAATATTTAAAAATAAATAAAATAATATTTTTCACTGAAATTCTGTAAAAATTCTGTAGGAAACGGTCAACAATTAATAAATCAAGTTGAGGACCTATTTTTGACAAAGTTTCTACGATTTTTCTACGGAACTTGGTTGTGAGAAAATACCGTCGATAAAACTGTAGATAATCCGTAGGTATGTTTTTCTACGGGGCCTTTTCCGACTAAATATATTCCGTAGATAATCCATCAAAAATCCGTCGATAATTGAATTTATCTACAGATTATCCACGGTTTTCTCTGTAGGCAATCATCAGTTTTTTTGTAGTGTTGTGCTTTAGGGGGCATTTCCTTATCACGAACCAAATTTACTATTCATTTCTCGAGCCTACATTGCCCTACCGTCTCATTGGAACCCTGGAGGTTCATAACTGATGTTCCCAAGTCATATGAACATATTTTCCAAGCTTCGAAATCCTTTCTTGATCATTAGGGTTATTTTGGGAATTTTTGTCAAAAAGTACTATTCATTATCCGGACTATCACTACTCCATTTTATTAATGAAACACTGGAGGATTTATACACACCTTTTCTAAATTTTTTAGTTTGTTTGTCCATGCTTCGAGGTTTCGTTTGTATGTCCAGAGCAATTTAAGAATTTATTTTCAAAGAATATTTTTCCGTCGGAATATATTTCCATCGGCAAAACTTTTTAACCCTTGAGATCATAGCCATAACGTTCCTCATTTTTTTTCTACATTTTTGGAAAGCTTTTTGGACCTTCAAATCATATCCCAGTATTTATTGTATAATTAAAATCATTTTATGAAACTAAGGAAAATCCTTTCTTCCGATGTTTATAACTTTTAAACCGTACGTCCGATTTCGACCCATGAGTAACCGTTTTGAAGCTAATTTTATTTTCGAACTCTTGGGCACTTTTTCAACTCCTAAAATACGCAGGATGAAGGTGAAATTATCAAAATACCCCTCTCCTAACAATTATACTAAGAGCAAACCTATTTATGGAATTTTCATGAAAAACCCCATTCTAAATCCCTAAAATAAATATTATTTGCACAAAGGTCCCTAGCCACAACTATAAATAGGTATGTTGGGGTCTCGTTTGAAGACTCACACACTCTCTTTCCCACCCCAAACCACACGCCACCCCCCTCCAATTTTAGGTAAGTTTTCCTTTAATTTTTATGTTTTAATTAGTTTAATTCATGTTTTAAATTATGTTTCATTTTATGATTTAATTTATGTTTTTATTATGTTAGAATTAGGTTATATTATATGTTTTATTTTATGCATAAATTATATGTTTAGAATTATGCTTTAATTTTTATGCAAATTTATGAATTATGTTACATAATGTATAGTTTATTATGAAATGTGTTACATAATTTAATTATGTTACAATTTAATTATTTGACAATTATTATAGCATGTTATATGTTACATTTTAATTATTTTATGATTCTACTTAGGTAGATTAAATGTTACATGTGATGGGGTCAAAATACGATCGTCCCACGTAAGACACGTGGCATCGCCGAGATGACAACACCTGTCTCCCCAAGGCTTCACCATCAATACACGAGCGCTAAACCCAACGAGCACCTTCCTTCTACAGGAGTTAAGCCCAACGAGCGTTGTCACTCCCACGAGCGTCCTACATGCTAAATGATGGGCACGTCCACCTGCCAAAGGAGCCCTCTTCGAGCGTCACACTCCCTCAGAGTAGCCTCCTCTTTGGCTCGTCACTTGAACTGGAGCCTTCATCCCCCTCAGCGGATATCTTGGCCTCCAATACTCCAGGTTGTCACGAGCGCGCTCTTAAGCCCTCGTCACCAACCACCCAAATGGCTGTCTGACACAACGTACATGCCCGCGCACCTGCCACTGTTGCCAGCACTAACTTTTGGCCGCTTTTGCAGAAGATTCCTCCTAGGTTTCTCTCTCACAGCGCCACGTGTTAGGGCAACATTCGGCCAGGACCACTTGAGGCAAATGACCAAAGGGCCCTTAACCCTCAACTATAAATAGCCAAAGTCATCTTCTACACTGGTAAGCATTCTTAAGCATTCTTCATCACTGCAACTGTGACTGAACTTACATTTCTTCATACCTTGAACTGACTTGAGCGTCGGAGAGCCAAACTGGGTATCACCCCCAGTTCCCCCAGCTTGGCCTTCTGACTTTTCTTGTGCTTGTCCCAACAGGTAGAACCCCCTTTTCATTTCCGGCGAAGCTCCGGTGGTTTCCTCCACAAAATACAAATCGTAAAGTGATCGGATTCGGATCAACCCATTTCTGAACCCCGTCATTTTTGGCGCCGTCTGTGGGAAACCAGTCTTCCATCTTCTTCCTTTCTTTTTGTTGGTAGAAAAACAAGCACACCTCACCTTTAACAGTCATGGTTGCCACGAGATCTGGAGTTGTGGGAGGAGGAGATAACGCCTCCCAAGATGCAAATGTCATTCTTCCCTCCACCGCTACTGGTGGAGCGCCGCCACCTCCCGTCACCGCTGGTGGAGCACCTCCCGCCGCAGGAGTGACTCCACAAGCAGAGTCTTCTGTACCACCACCTGCACCGCCGGCACCGCAGGTTCCCACCGCCGCTGGAGGAGCCTCTCTCTCTGCTCCTCCGCAGCTTGCACAGAACCCCTGGGTCCATCCCCAGATGAATCTCGGATTACCGGGCTACATGATGCCCCCACCGGGATACACCCTCACTCCGTCTGTTATGATGCCGCCGGTCCAGCCGTATCACGCAGGCCAGATCCGGCTCCCGGTGGTGGTCCCCAGGGAGATTGAAGGAGTGGAGTTACCTCCACTGACCACCCAACAGTTGAGGGCTCTCTACGCCCAGTGTGAGGTTCAGGCGGCTCAGGGGGCATGGGAAAGGTTCCATTCCATGTACTTTCCCTCTGGGCAGGCCACTCAAATCGCAGCCCCTTTGGGCGGACAACAAAACTTTTCCCTCAGAGAAGCCCAGGCTGTTCTGAGGGCACAACCACCACCACCACCAACCAGAGAAGTGCCACAGCAGGAGGGCAACGAGCGTCCCTCCATGGGTAGGAATAAAGAGCCCACGGAGCGGGTAAATGATAATGAAGGAGACTCTCATGTCTCCAGGAGGGGCTCACGAGCCCCCAGGCACGGAGACAAGCAAGCAGACGTAAATCCTGACATCCTCGCGGCTGTGCAAGACCAGCTGCAGGGTCTCAAGGATATTGTGGGACAGCTCTCACGAGGGCGCTCAGCTCAGATCTCCCCTAGTCGGGATGAACGGGTTGACGCCAGAAGCACCCGCACCAGGGACCCTCCACCAAAGGTCCCCCACCGCAAGGAGCCGGAGGAAAACTTCGGCACATATGAGTACCACCCACTGGCGAGGGGTTCACCCCTCGTAGAAGAAGTTCTGATGGCCCAAGCCAGCATGGCCAAAGTCCCCACTTCCATCAACCGTTACGACGGGACGACTGATCCAGCTGAACACTTGGATCACTTTGTGCATCTTATGCACCTCTACGAGCATTCCAGCCATTACTGGGCAAAAGTGTTTGTCACTTCCTTGGTAGGAATGGCTCAAGAGTGGTACAAGCGACTGCCGCCGCGCTCGATCCACTCCTATGAAGAACTGGCCAATGCCTTCCTCAACCACTTCAATTCTTTGAAGGCGCCGGTCACCGCACCCACTGCCCTGTACAACGTGGTGCAAGGCAAGAGCGAATCTCTGCGCTCGTTCTTCGCCCGCTTCAACAAGGAGATCCTACAGGTGGAAAGGCCTTCAATGGATTTCTTGATCCCAGTGCTCTTTCAGGCTGTGGATCACAAACAATATGTGAGCAAAAAATTTGCTGATGCCATCGTGGAGAGAAGGCCTGGGACCCTCATGGGCCTAAGAGAAATAGCCGAGCCGTTCTTCGCGCTCGAAGATATGTATGGGACGAATGGTCCCCGGCATCACAGCCCGGCCAGGAACGAGCGACCTCATCACGAGCGGGGACGGGATGTGGCTGTCAAGAAGGAGCGCCCTCAAGAGCACAGGAGGTCGCCACCACTCCCTCGTCGATTCGAGCGAATTCCGCTCACCAGGCCAAATTCAAAAGTCTATAATCTCTCTGATAAGAAGCTCTTCAAAAGACCCATCAAAATGAGAGAAACAGACTCACTCAGGCGCTCGAACAAATACTGCGCCTTCCACAAGCAGAGAGGGCACGACACGGATGAGTGCCGGCAGTTAGAAGCTGAAATCCAAAGGCTCGTTGCAGGAGGCCACCTAAAGGAATTCGTCCGGGTGCTCGAGCGCTACGATGATCAATGCAATGAGCGCTCCGGAAGGAGAAGGAGGAGTCCTTCCCGGTCAAAGAGCCCAAGGGGTAGGGGACCCCCTGAAAGCAGCAGCCACCGAGGCAATAAAGGCAAAGCCCCTGAGCAAGAAAACGAGCCCTTCGCAGTTATAAACATGATTGCAGGAGGCTCATCAGGGGGGGATTCAAACGCCTCCCGACGGAGGTATGTCCGGAGCTACAACCAACGCCCAGCAGTGCCCAAACCTATCTATGCCATCCAGAGATCAAGCGCTCAAAGGTCTCGAGAAAATGATGTAATAGGCTTTGATGATAGGGACTTAGAACATATTGTAACGCCCCATGGGGAGGGTATAACCTCAGATTGCCCCATGGTGGTTAGCTTAGATGTTCATAATCATGTTGTAAAAAGGGTATTGGTGGATAGTGGAAGCTCCGTTAATGTTTTGCCTTATTCTACATTCTTAAAGATGAAGGTTGATCTTCCGCTCGAGCCTCTCAAAACGGCCCTCATTGGCTTTGGAGGCTCGGAAGTTGTCCCCCGAGGGCAAATACGCCTAGCTACTTCGTTCGGCCGAGCCCCTCAGCGCAAGACACTCTTGGTGACGTACGCGGTGGTGGAGATTGAAATTCCATATAACATCATAATTGGGCGCCCCGCCCTCGTGGACTTCAAAGCCATCATCTCCACCTACCATCAGAAGATTAAATTCCCCACCCCCGAGGGTGTAGGAGAAGTACTGTGCAATGTGCGAGAGGCTTGGGAGTGTTACATGCTGTCTCTCAGAAAGCCTAAAGCGGAGAAAACCTTCCAGATTGGTTCCACCAAAAAGTCAGTGGACTTCCCCAACCTTGATGAGGACAGCCCAGCCCGGAAGAGGGCGAAATTGAACAAGAAGAAGAACAAAAAGAAGAGAGGAAGCAACGAGGAGAATCCCCTCGAAGGTGCACCACCAGGAACTGTTGGGGGATCGTCCTCAGAAGGAGACGAGCCGGAAGAGGGTGAACCAGCACCCGGCGACCGTTTGACAGGAAAGAAGAGGGCGCTCGAAATTCCTCGCCCTGAGGTAAGGATCGAACCCTCTGAGAAGTTCCTTACCATTGAGCTGGAACCCGGAAACAAGGATAAGACTACACAGATAGGTTCAAACCTCTCAGGGCCTTCTCAGATCATGATGATTGATTTTCTGAGGGAAAACAAGGATGTATTTGCGTGGAAAGCCTCTGATCTCACAGGGATTGACCCGAGCGTCATTGTCCACAGGCTTAATGTGGATCCCTCTTTCAAACCCATCAAGCAGAAAAAGCGGGATGTACATGGCTTTCGGAAAAAGGTCATTGAAGAGGAAGTTAATAAACTCCTGGAGGCTCAATATATCGAGCCCATCTTGTATCCGGAGTGGCTGTGCAACGTCGTCTTGGTACCCAAGAGCGCGAATAAGTGGCGCATGTGCAACGATTTCACTGATCTCAACAAAGCCTGCCCTAAAGATCCTTACCCGCTGCCCCGGATTGATCAATTGGTGGATTCGACCGCTGGCTGCGAGCTCATGAGCATGATGGACGCTTTCCAGGGATATTATCAGATCTTTATGGCCCCGGAAGATCGCCCCAAAACCTCGTTCGTTGTCCATCTGGGAGTATATTGCTTCTTAGTCATGCCTTTCGGACTGAAGAACGCCGGAGCCACGTATCAGCGGCTCGTTAACAAGATGTTTGAAAAGGAAATTGGTAAGTCCATGGAGGTTTACGTGGATGATATGATTGTCAAGAGCGAGCGCCAGGATTCCCACTTGGAAGATCTCAAGCGCACTTTTTCAATCTTGCGCCAGTATGGGATGAAGTTGAACCCTTCAAAGTGCACCTTTGGAGTACAAGGGGGAAAATTCCTAGGGTACATGGTCAGTCAGAGGGGAATTGAGGCCAATCCGGAGAAGATCAAGGCTTTTTTGGAGATCCCTTCCCCTCGAAATTTGCGGGAAGTGCAGGTCCTGGTGGGAAAAATCATTTCGTTGAACAGGTTTATTTCGCGCTCGGCGGACAGGAACCTTCCCTTCTTCAAAATTTTGAGGAACGCTCGTAACTTTGCTTGGACAGAAGAATGCGAAAGGGCGTTGCAGGATATGAAGGCTTACTTGTCGAGCGCACCACTGCTGACTAAGCCCGTCGAAGGTGAGAGATTATTTATGTATCTTTCCGTTTCTCCCGAAGCCACAAGCGCTGTTCTGGTCGCTGTACGAGAGCAGAAACATTTGCCTGTCTATTATCTGAGCAAAACATTGCAAGGAGCTGAAAAGAAGTATTTGGAGATTGAAAAATTCGCGTTCGCTCTTATCAACGCCTCAAGAAGGCTAAGGCCTTACTTTCAAGCGCACTCCATAACGGTTCTCACCGACCAACCCTTGAAGCAAGTGTTGTCCAAGCCGGACGTATCTGGTAGATTAATCAAATGGGCCATCGAATTGAGCCAGTTTGACCTATGCTTCGAGCCTAGGACGGCGATACAGGCTCAGGTTGTAGCAGATTTGTTGGTTGAACGCTTTGGTTTCGAGCCCACCGTTGCGGAAAATGAGGGGTTATGGGTACTGCACACAGATGGTTCCTCAACCTCACAAGGGGGAGGAGTAGGAGTGGCCCTCAGAAACCCCGATGGGATTGAGCTGGACTTTGCAATTAAGCTGGATTTCCAAGTCACTAATAATGAAGCAGAGTATGAAGCCCTCGTGCAAGGATTGAATATTGCTTTTCAGAATGGAGCTTCCAGAATCACCGCTTATGTGGATTCACAGTTAATAGCAAGCCAGATTGAAGGAACTTATGAGGCTCGAGAAACCACCATGGTACAATACTTAACTAAAGCCAGAGAAATCATTGGGAAATTCAAGGAATTTCATCTACTTCAAGTGCCCAGAGGAGAAAACGAGCGTGCGGACGCTCTGTCAAAGTTTGCATCAGCTTTAGAGGGTACTTCTGAACGTTCTGTTACGTTCCTTAGGACTGAGGAACCTTTGATCAAAGAAAGGGTCGCCACCAAGATAATCGCTATGATTGATCCAAACGAGCCCTGCTGGCTTGACGACGTCATCATTTTCCTTAAGGATGGAATTCTTCCCACGGATAAGGTGGAAGCTAGGAAAGTCTGGAGTAAAGCCCCTCGTTTCGCTTTGGATACCGAGGGGAGGTTGTTCAAAAAATCATTTCAAGGGCCCCCAATGAGATGCCTGAGGCCCTCACAAGCAAAGGAGACGCTCGAACACATTCATAATGGAAGCTGTGGAAATCATTCTGGAGGGCGTATTTTGGCAAAGAAGGTTCTGAGAAGTGGGTTTTATTGGCCTACAGTTCTCCAGGATGCCATCGAATTTTCAAGGAAGTGCCCCAAATGCCAATTCCATTCAAATCTCCCTCAATTGCCAGCAGCACAGATGATCCCCATAGACGTCTCTTGGCCTTTTGACCAGTGGGGAATTGACATCGTGGGCCCCTTGCCCATGGCTGCAGGACAAAAGAAGTTTGTCATTTTAGCCGTCGACTACTTCACCAAGTGGGCTGAGGCCGAGGCCGTTGCGAAAATCACCTTCAAGGTTGTGAGGGACTTCATTTGGAAGAACATCATTTGCAGGTACGGTATACCGAGGGTGCTCATTTCTGACAACGGATCCCAGTTCATAGCTGCTGACACACGAGAATGGTGTTCTGAGTTGGGGATCGAGCAGCGATTCACCTCTGTAGGATATCCACAATCCAATGGGCAAGCGGAAGTTACCAATAGAATCATCTTGCAGCATCTAAAAACCATGCTTGAGAGCAAGAAAAGTGAATGGGCTGAAGAGCTACAAGGAGCGCTTTGGGCTTATCGCACCACCCCACGAGCGGCCACTGGAGAAACTCCTTACGCGCTCGTTTATGGATCAGAAGCAATGATACCAGCGGAGATATTAAGTGAATCCGCTCGTGTAGGCTATTTCGAGCCTCAGCTCAACGATGGCAACAGGAGCTTGGAGTTGGATTTGCTGGATGAAAGGAGAGACAAGGCCTGGGCTAAGATTCACCATTATAAAGCCTCTGTGGCCCAACAGTACAACAAGCGTGTGAGGGAAAGAACTTTCCAGTTGGGAGATTTGGTCTTAAAGAAAGTGGAAGTATCCAGGCACGTGGGCAAATTGGACCCCAATTGGGAAGGCCCATTCAAAGTCGTACAACTCAGAGCTAACAACACTTACACCCTGGAGACACTTCAAGGTGAGCGCTTGCCTCGCCCTTGGAACGCATGTAACCTCCGGCGGTTTTATGTTTAAAAGCTCTTTGCAAACCCTGATGTAACAACCCTCTTTGACGGGTTCAATGTACTTCCAAATACAAGTAAGCGATAACATGATCTTTTTAATTTCTTTAATATTCCTGTTTCTTTGGTTGCTTGAATGAATAAGTCCCACGTCCCTCGTCTTTGCGAGCGTGGTTGGCAACTCATTCCAATATGTATGCTGTTATCTCGTATGGGTTACGCTGGCCAGCACTCTACTCCGGATGGGGGGACGCCCTCATAAGGATAGACTGGTTACGCTCACAACCAAGCAGGTGAATTGGAAGAAGATTATGAAGAAAATCCTAGTAGGCCTTGGCTGTTCCTTAAAACGCCTTGCGCTCGAAAACGGGATATCCTACAGAGAAAATCCTAGTAGGCCTTGGCTGTTTCTTACAACGCCTTGCGCTCGAAAACGGGATCTCCTACAGAGAAAATCCTAGTAGGCCTTGGCTGTTTCTTACAACGCCTTGCGCTCGAAAACGAGATCTCCTACAAGAGCAAATCCTAGTAGGCCTTGGCCGTTTCTTATAACGCCTTGCGCTCGAAAACGGGATTTCCTGTAGAACCAGAAATACGACAAGAGCCAGAGCGCTCGAACAATGGCTTCAGAATCAAGAAGGAATTACACAAGTCTTGAACGAGGGCAATCTCACAGTAAGACCCTCGCACACACTCAAGACTTGGCAAAATCCCCCAAGGGCAGAAGGAATGTCACAAGTCTTGAACGAGGGCAATCTCACAGTAAGACCCTCGCACACACTCGAGACTTAGCCAAATATGACAAAAGCAGAAATTTATACAAGTCTTGAGTGGGGGGCAATCTCGCAATAAGACCCCCACGACTGCTCAAGTCTTAGACAAATTTCCAGAAGCAGAAATTTATACAAGTCTTGAGTGGGGGGCAATCTCGCAATAAGACCCCCACGACCGCTCAAGACTTAGACAAATTTCCAGAAGCAGAAATTTATACAAGTCTTGAGTGGGGGGCAATCTCGCAATAAGACCCCCACGACCGCTCAAGACTTAGACAAATTTCCAGAAGCAGAAATTTATACAAGTCTTGAGTGGGGGGCAATCTCGCAATAAGACCCCCACGACCGCTCAAGACTTAGACAAATTTCCAGAAGCAGAAATTTATACAAGTCTTGAGTGGGGGGCAATCTCGCAATAAGACCCCCACGACCGCTCAAGACTTAGACAAATTTCCAGAAGCAGAAATTTATACAAGTCTTGAGTGGGGGGCAATCTCGCAATAAGACCCCCACGACCGCTCAAGACTTAGACAAATTTCCAGAAGCAGAAATTTATACAAGTCTTGAGTGGGGGGCAATCTCACAATAAGACCCCCACGACCGCTCAAGACTTAGACAAATTTCCAAAAGCAAAAACAAAATTTATACAAGTCTTGAGTGGGGGGCAATCTCACAATAAGACCCCCACGATCGCTCAAGACTTAGACAAATTTTCATTGCATTACAGAAGTAAAACATTCACGGAGTATGCTACACAATCTTATTATATGATGCATAAATGAACAGAAGAACAAAGTCATCAAAAAAGGGATATTTATTCATCGCAAAGGAGAATTATTACAAGGAAGGGGACTCAAAGGCCCATAAACATTGTTCTAAAAAAGAAGACAGAAAAACAGGAAAATACAAGAAAAAGCTATAAAGGAAGAAGTTTCAAGCGGCTGGGGCTATGTCCTCATCAACGATCACCAGAACAGGGCCATGCACTGGGCCCTCCGGCTCTTGCGGTTGATCTTGGGGACCGTTAGGCTCGTTGGCACCAGGAGCAGGAGCGTTGGCATCTTCAGCGGCGGGCGCTTGGGGCTCATTCTCGGGATCGTCATGTTGGGCATTTTGAGCCGAATCCCCTCCCCTATGAGCGTCGGTGTACTCATCCTGGATCAACTTGACCAGGAATTCATACTCCATTTCAGCAATGCCGTCTGTGGGGTCGCTGGGATCCTCGTCCACTTCTTCACAGCGCTCGTTGAACATGAGCCCCGTGCCCTCAGCTCCTTTCATCGCCGGATCGGTCAAGCCCTTGTGAATGCCTTGATCCACTGCCAAGTTGAAGGCATTTTGGGCCTCCTCCAAGCAGTGTAACGAGGCTGCGAAATTGAAGGCTTTGGAGTGGCAGAACTTGATGAGAGCCTCCTTATTTGCACGCTCAAGGCTCCGAGGCCACTCGTTCATAGCATCGTTGAATTTGCGCTCGGCCTCAAGAGCCCTTGCCTTCCAGCTTTCCCTCTCCGCTTCCGCCTTTTGGCACCGCTCGTTGACCTGAGCCAGCTGGTTGCCCAGGCCAATTCGAGCGCCATCAGCCGCCACGAAATCTTCCTTCAGCTTCCCCAACTCCTCCTCCGTTTTGTCGAACAAGCCCTTGAGGGACTCGTACTTGGCGATTTCTGCGTCCAGCTCTGATTGGATCTGAGCCGGATCATTCGAGCGGGCCATCTTCTTGTACTTGGCCTTACGCTCGGCGTAGGTGGAGGCTCGCATTTGTATGTTCTGGAGCCGGGGAAGAACTTGCTGCGTAAACGAGAGGAAAAGTGTCAGCCAAAAAAAAAAAAAAATGATAATCTACAGAAATAAACAAAGGAAGCCAGGATTGAAGACTTACGGAAATTAGGGCGTGGGCCGCATCGAGGGTCACTTGCTCCACAGACTCGCTGTAGAGGTGCCGATGGTCTGCCGAGAATTGAGCCTTGTTGAACAAATTCTCGGTGACAGCCTGAGCGACCGAGCCAGGCCTCAACAAAACTGGCCCACCATCGGGGGCGCCTGAAAAGTCTCTATCCCCTCGACGGGGGAACTCCCACAAATGTTCTTCCTCTGAAGAGGAAGTGTCCCCCTCGCCCCTGGGGCCCTCAGCAACTTGTTTGCCCTTGCCCTTGATTGCGGCAGAATCGGGCATCCTCTTCCTCTTGCGGGAAGGCCTATTTGCGCTTGGGGAAGCTTCAGTTATCGCCAGAGTGGTTACTGGCCTCGTTGGTTCTGCAGGAGTGGGGGGTTGAACATCTCCTGCTCTCTCCGACCGCCCCCTGGACTCTCTAGGGACCAATCTACGTTCCCCTCGGCCACGAGGGGGCTGGACTTCAGGATTGGCGCTCGAGCTGGCGCCACTGCGAGCGTCCCCTCGGTTGTTACGGCTGCGAGGGCGCTGTTGTTCACGCTGCTGGTCCCCCTGTGGGGTTTGGTTTCTGTTTGCATGGGCAAAACGGGCTGCTTGTCTAATTCCTCCAGCCATTTCTACTATAGCAGCTCCTGCAAAAAGGGAAATACAAGGGTTATAAATCTTGTGACAAGAATTGTTAAGTGCAAGTTACAAGTACAAAGAAGCAGTTAGTATTTATTCCTATCTAAAGTTAGTGCCCTAAGAATCTAACCGTCTCTCTCTATGTCACGAGCCGGAGGGTTGTCAAAGAAATAAGGGTCGTTGGAAAGACCACACAAGAACATGAGTTCTGCATCATCTATCCAGTCCTTCGCTTGTATAAGGTGACCCTCGTCCCTTAGGGTTGTTGCCAGGCTTTTGGCCCAATCTCTGGGGAGTGAGGGTGGCAAACGGCTTTTTGAATACGAGCCCCATTCCGTGATCACCCCAAAGCCCTCTTCTGTTGGAGCCTTGACAAAGATGAATTTCTCCTTCCAATCAATGCCATAAGTGCTCGAGGGCGAGTTGATCAGCTTCATATGGGCCTTCGCCTGAAAGTAATAAAAGCCCGCCTCAGGAGAAGAACGAGAGGAGCTAACCACTTGGAATAGAGCGTTGAAGTTCCGCAAGAAGGGCTCGTAACCCATGCTCCTCATTAAGATAATGAAGCAGGTCAGGAGGGCCAAGCCGTTGGGCACAATTTGGGACGGACACAGGCCCAGGTCATTCAGCAAATGAGCCATGGAGACCGAGATAGGGAACCTCAAGCCTCCTGAGCGCACGGTATCCACGTACACTACCATCTCCCCGGGAGGCGGATTATTCGCACGCTCGTGGCTTTGTGGGATTCTCCAGGTATACCGCTCATCCCAGTAGATGGGTGCCATCATTGTTTTCACATCTCCCACGGTGACTGTACTGGGAGTCTCATCAGGCGTGCGCTCGGTAGCCTGGTAGCCTGACCCTTCACCCTCGTTGGGCCCTTTGGATTTTTGGGATTTCTTTCCTTTTCCCTTATCACGGGCTCTGTCTGAAGGCCCGGCTATGGCTTCCGCCACTGGAAGTGGATTCGCAACGGCCACGGTCACGGTATGGCGGTGGGGGTGAGTGGCACTTTGAGTTATGGGGAGGGTGACCCCTTGTCTTTCTGCCTCCATCACCAGATCCATCTCCTCAAAGATTGGGTCCATTCCGCCTGGATTTCTGTCTTCCATAGCCATCACGGCCGCCCCCAACTCTTCATCTCTAGGGGAATCGGGGGAAGAAGAGCTTTCAGTGGCCATTTCTTGGATTTCACGGGCAAATTCCTCAATATGTTGGTCGGCCATGGCAGAAACTGGGTTTTGGGAGTTTTCTTGGAAAGAGATTAGGGTTCAGAAAGGCGAAAAATCTAAGGGGTTACGAAATCCTAAAGTCCAAATCTACGGTTAGCAAAGTTAGAAAGTTACACTGGAGGTTTACCTTGAAGTTTTCTGGGAAAGATTGAGAGAAAGGTTGAAGATGATGCTCTGAGCACTGGAATGCGAGAGAATTTTTTTTGCAAAGGGTGCTTGAAAGTTCTGAATGCGTAAAGAGTATGGAGATTACAGAATCCCGTATTTATAGGGATGGGAGTTGGTACCCTTTTCGGCAATGAATTCAAAATGATAATCATTTCCCGCCTAGGAAACCGCCCACTTTATGGAACCGTCACATGCTTCCCCATGCTCACGCGCCCCACGCGCGCCCGCATTT
Source organism: Lantana camara (assembly GCA_037501455.1). Lineage (NCBI taxonomy): Eukaryota > Viridiplantae > Streptophyta > Magnoliopsida > Lamiales > Verbenaceae > Lantana > Lantana camara. The sequence continues at coordinate 58,531,495 of CM074857.1, read as the reverse complement.
AATGCTCTGACGTTTCGAGTGCCTCAGAGTAAGTACAATATTTAATGCGGAAGTGTTACGAGCGGTCAGTTGAAAAGACCGCATTTATAGCGCAATCAGAAGAAAATTGCTCAACACGCCAAGCCGTATACGAGCGCTATGTGCAAGAAATTGAACGTGTCAAAATTCTACAGCCCTTATCACTAAGGACTACAGAATTGGGGGGCAAAATGATGGGGTCAAAATACGATCGTCCCACGTAAGACACGTGGCATCGCCGAGATGACGACACCTGTCTCCCCAAGGCTTCACCATCAATACACGAGCGCTAAACCCAACGAGCGCCTTCCTTCTTCAGGAGTTAAGCCCAACGAGCGCTGTCACTCCCACGAGCGTCCTACATGCTAAATGATGGGCACGTCCACCTGCCAAAGGAGCCCTCTTCGAGCGTCACACTCCCTCAGAGTAGCCTCCTCTTTGGCTCGTCACTTGAACTGGAGCCTTCATCCCCCTCAGCGGATATCTTGGCCTCCAATACTCCAGGTTGTCACGAGCGCGCTCTTAAGCCCTCGTCACCAACCACCCAAATGGCTGTCTGACACAACGTACATGCCCGCGCACCTGCCACTGTTGCCAGCACTAACTTTTGGCCGCTTTTGCAGAAGATTCCTCCTAGGTTTCTCTCTCACAGCGCCACGTGTTAGGGCAACATTCGGCCAGGACCACTTGAGGCAAATGACCAAAGGGCCCTTGACCCTCAACTATAAATAGCCAAAGTCATCTTCTACACTGGTAAGCATTCTTAAGCATTCTTCATCACTGCAACTGTGACTGAACTTACATTTCTTCATACCTTGAACTGACTTGAGCGTCGGAGAGCCAAACTGGGTATCACCCCCAGTTCCCCCAGCTTGGCCTTCTGACTTTTCTTGTGCTTGTCCCAACAGGTAGAACCCCCTTTTCATTTCCGGCGAAGCTCCGGTGGTTTCCTCCACAAAATACAAATCGTAAAGTGATCGGATTCGGATCAACCCATTTCTGAACCCCGTCAACATGATTTAATTTAATTGTTACATGTTCTTTAATGTTATTTAAATTAGAATTTTAACCTAAAGTTTAATTGTTACATGTCTAATTATTATTTCTCTAACCAATTGATATATGTTATGATATACATGTATAATATACGTATATGTACATGATACCCCCATGTATAAATGCGTATGTATTTTTGTATAAATGCTAAATGTATTTTCAAATAAATATGTATGTATTTTCGTATAAATACAAAATGTATTTTTATATAAATACGAAAAGTATTTTTGTACAAATATTGTATGTATTCTTGTATAAAAACAGTATACATACTGTACATATTTTCATAAAATACTGTATAAATATGGTATGTATTTTATATAAATATTGTATAAATATCGTAGACATACCGTACAAATTCCATATACATACCGTATACATACAGTATCCATACCGTATTTTTTTACTTTGGCTTTGACCTTTGACTTTGACTTTGACTTTAAAATTTTGACTTTCAACCTAAAGGATCGTTTCGAATAGACGAATTCAACGGTCAAAGCCTTTTTCAAAAATTCTCAAAAACAGGTTTCAAATTAGCTTTCAAAGTTCAAATTCCTTTTTTTAATTAGGGTTGTTTCAAGACCCTAAAGAATATATTCTTAAACCCCTAATACGAGCTTTCAATCGAGAGTAATCATTTACTAGAATCCTTTCTTCGAAAAAATATATAGCTTGTTAAGTTTTACGCTTTCTTGCTAATCTTGTGATTCAATACTTGAATTTCTTCACTCAGTCATGCATCATTAACCATTTTCGGGACTTAGTTCCTTAAGGCTCGCATCTATGATCATAAGTTGATTAACAACTATTTGATTCATGCTAATCTAATAGCTCAAGTTTATAGATAACTTGCAGCAAATGTTCCATTCTTAGTTAATTATTTCTCTTGCATTAAATGGTATTACTCTCCTATACACTACTTACATGAATTCAAGTATGCCCTACCTAGATGATTGTTGAATAATTGTCATGAAAGCTTGCTACATATTATGATATGCTTTGATAATATTTTGACATGTTCATATGATATCATTATGCATGTGCCATTGAGTGCTTTGAGGTAGTTCAACTTGCTTATGTGACTATATGGTTTATGGATAGAAACTTATAGTTATTCACCACTTACATGCAACGCCCTGACTTTTCGCCCGTACAGGTATGACGTACGTGTTTACGTATGTACGCAATTAATTCTTTGATTATGTTATTATATGTTCATTTACATTTTTAATTTATAATTCTTTGATTATATGGATATCTATTATGAATTATTTGAATTCTTGAATGTTTGAGCCTATATGATTATGAATACGTGCAGTTTGCAATCGATTTGAATTCTGATTTTTTGTGAAATCTTGGTATGCATGAGATATATGTATTATGATTATGTTCTAATGCTCGTTACTTGATTTCGGACTTGTTTGAGTTGGTTTCGAATTTATTTTGTTTAACGGAACCGAAAAGGAGTTAAAGAGCATTTAGCGCACCTTGGGTTCTGGGCATTGTAACATGAGCTCGAGAATTCGGATTTGAATTCTGTCATCTCCATTGAACTTGAATCGACGATTCAGAGTCAATGGAATAAGCCTTGTATTTTTCTAAGCCCGTTGGAATCTCCAAAATTCAACCGAAACAAGCTTCGTCCGCAGATTTGCCACTCTTAGCATTTTCTTCATAACTTAGCCAATATTTAACCAAATTGAGCAAACTTGGGACCCACAAGCTCAAAACTTGATGCCCTACCTGATTCCACCTCTCTCATTTCGTTCCAAACACTAGAGAGAGAGGAGAACTCAGCCAAAGCTAGAAACCCTCCATTTTCCCGTCACTATTCACCATCCATCAAGTTTGAGCTCATAACCTCTTCAAACCTCAACCAATCCAGAAGGTGAGCATATTTTTGTGATTACCACTTCCTTGTGTTCGTTTAAAGCTAGATTTTGCATGTTTTCATGGAGATTTGATTATATTTTGGAGATATGAATGAATAGTATGAAATTTTGTATGAATTCTTGATCATGAGCATTCCTTGAGCTTTTTGTTGATTTAAAGCTTGTTAGTTGATCACTCTAGCATCCTTAATGTGTTTATGAGCTTACTTTTCATGGTTGTTGCACATTGAATGAGATTTCATGAATGAGGGTTGGAATTTCTTGAAGTTTAAGATGTTGGTTTGATCATCCTTTGCTCTCCTTTCTTTGCTTGATTGATACATGTTGATTATGTGATGAATTGCCATGATTTAAGCTTCATTTCCATTCCTTGAGTGCTGCCTAAGAGTTGCTTTGGAGCTTGCCCTTTTTTATGCTTTTCCCTCGCGAAAACAGAACCCTGCTCTGTTATGCATTTCGAGCACGAAGGCTCGACATGGCCGTGTCATGATTACCTTGAAAATGGACACGGCTGTATTGATCTCTCAACACTTGAAGATTATTTTTCAAAATTCGGACACGGCCGTAACCATTTACAAAGGAAACCTAACACGGTCGTGTCAATCTTTCGAACTTGGGATTTCTATTTTCCAAAAATCGGACACTGTCGTGTCCAAACCCTTTGAAAACATGACACGACCGTGTTACTCAAGTTGGCAGCTTCGGGGTGTTCTTTCGTTGCTTCTCGTTGTGATTTCCCGCTTCATTTATGATTTATATGCAATGTGAACTAGTTGATATGTGTTATGATTGTTATATACGATTATGAATTGAATTGATATGATTATGAAAGCAATGAATGATTTTGTGCGATTATGTGAATCTAACGTGTTGATTGTGCATAAGAACATTCTCATAACATGATTATATCTCTTGCACCGTTTCTTTGATTTTCTAAGGTGGGTTTCTCTTCTATTAGTTAAATAACCTGATATATCCCCAATGTGTAACGTTTTCAGCCCAAGTATTATACGTATATATCGAGTCTTTTGAAGAGTCAATGATTTTGAATGTAAAGCCTTTCTTTATTGATTACCCTACCCAATGTTTTGGTGAGATTGAATGAATGCACTGAATGGGGGCCCTGGGACTTAGTGTATGTGGCTAACCGGGGAAGCAAGGGCTGACGGTGATCCCCGATACTAGTTCCACCAAAACTACGGCGATACCGGCCCTCGCTAGGAGGTTAGAGAGGAATGGGAACTGGGCTCTTAGGGATTCATGTACCCCACTAGCCATAGTGATTGAGATGGCCGGGTCTTGCAAACTTGTCCATCACCCGAAGGAAAAAGGTGTTTATTGAATGATTATGAATGATCGAATGATTATGATTGATCGATTGATTATACACGAAAGATTATGTGTGTGAAAACCTAATGAACACTTTAGTACATTAACTGAGGCTCAGGCGCTACATTATAGGTGAAGTTTGGATTAACTGAGGCTCTGGTATTATTACATAATACCATTTTCTATAGATGAGGTTTAAGTCTGTTTTCAACTGGAACCACGAAACTACGTATGTACTCAAATGTTTCAAAGTTAACTCCTAAAGGTTTTAAAGGTCTTTGTTTTTGAAAGTTAAACTCCTTCCTCATTAGGATAATTCCATGAAACTACGTATGTACTCAAATGTTTCAAACCGACTCTTCAAGTCGTCGAACAACCTTGAACCAAGAGTGGGATATTCTTGTGACCTTGCACTTCTCGAGGTGTATGCCACACTCTGTTGTTAGAACCCTCAACCAAAGCCTTCCTTAATGCCTCAATTGTAAATGACGTAGCCCCTCGAGTACCCTTGGTTAAGCAAAAGCCTATGCCGAAGGCAACTCACTTCAACCGCCTTATCCCACTCGAAATCGTACCTCTTCTTTGCCGTTCATGTCACGGGATGGCCGCCTACAGAAAGACGAATCTCCTGTTGAATCCCGATAACACTAGAGACTTGTACTCTGAGGTAATTCTCGGTTCTTCTACCAGAATATGTAGTCGACAATACCTTTGTAGAAACCACACTCGGAGCCACCAACGAAACTCTGAATACGCACGAAGACACCGCTCCTCGAAGCTAGCAAAGGGTATTCTTCTCCCACGGGTAACCCGTGCAGCTCACGGTAGTTTATATTCATCTTAAAGTCCTTCTTCTTCCTTAGATAGGACTAAGCACTCCACGAAGAAGTACTCAATTGATGAAACTACCTTCTAAGAACTTATCGACTACTTCTAGAACTCCAACACCCACACTAGAGTCATCCGGGAGGGAATCTTCAGAAAAGATCCAATTCCGGGATAAAGATCACGACTACTCAATGTCCCTATCAAGTGGTAATAAATCCCAACTTTCAATGAATCATCAAGAAGGTCTTACTACGATCTTCGTCTCCCCAAGCTTGGCTCGACCGTTCGGTTACCCTAAGGCAAGCCACAAAGCTTGTCTCACCGTTTCGGAATAACTAACTGCTCCACGAAGGATACAACTGGGCTAGCTTTCGATCTAATACCCGAAAATATCATTGAGCCCCAAAAAGGACCTCCCAAAACAACCACCAACACCTACGGTAACACCATACCTTAACTCTGCGTCTTCAAAGAAACCACCGGGCAAGCTTGGCCCTCACAACTCACCAAACACTCGAGCTCTCAACTCACTAACTCTCTTCAAGAAGAGAGTCCCCACAAGAAAAACAACAAAAAATGCAAAGAGCACTAGGCAAGCAACGAGCAAGTACATAGGAGCAACAAAGAAAGAAAGGTAACACAAAAGTGGGTTTCCCCAAGATTAAATATGCATAGATGAGATGCCATGAATGTTTTAGTGTACCGTTCACCATGGTGGTAATGTTGAATTCGATATCAACTTCCTTGTTTTCCAAGATGTCACCTTGCACTTGAACCGGGATCTTGAAGTCACGGCGCTTTGAAGGTCTCGAATTCTTGTTCTTCAGGTAACTATCATCATGTCTTCTAATTCCTCCAACTGTCGGCACTTGAAGTAATCCCCAAATTTTCTTCAAAATTTTCTCCATCTTCGGCCTTGAAATCTTCTTTTGTTTGGCATTAAGGACACTTTGAAGTTGTTGAGACTTCTCCTGTATTTGGCCTATTTCTCGGATTAAAATTCGAACAGAGTTCTTATCCTACATAAGAAATTTGAGATTTGGACCCTCGGCTATCCATTTTTACTTGAACCGCTTCGCTACTCCCTTGGGACCAAGTATACACCATGGAAACTTAAAGAATTCCTTGAATTCCATCTCTATTCCCTTGAAGTAATTTCGAACTTTAGGAAAAATTTTCATCGACCCTTGTTCTCTCAAACTTCAATCTAAAATCATCCATCTTCTGCAATCCTTACTCGAAATCTAGAAATTTCTTGAAGTCCCTTATCATTAACTGGGGGGAGGTACTTGTGATAAAATCTCAAATGAAATCCTTCCCCGGACTCTATGATTCGGATATTGTTTTCTTGAATCAGTTCAGAGCTCAACCTTAAATTTGAATGGAAGGTATACTTCATCTTTTCTTGGAATATCCTGAACAAATCTTCCAAAACCCTACCATCTCGAACATCCCCCTCTTGGTCTTGACATCATCACCTTCTATCCACTTCAGAAGATCAAGTCCCAGAAACTCCTTGTAGACCGAAAGCAGTCGTTGCCCTTATTCTTTCCCGGGATTGTTAGCCAATATTAGGACGATATCCTGAAATGAAAACATAATTTCCAAGAAATATCGATGCATGTGGGGGTTTAAATGCATGTTCATGTGAACGATTAGCACAAATAATACAAATAATGCAAATAATTCACATAATTGATGAAAGTGAATGCAAACAAGCACATAATCCTAAGCCGAACGACCTAGACAGACCCGACACGACGCTAGAGCTTCGATTTTATAACCAAGAGCTCTTATACCACTTTAGGATGTAGTACCCTGGAGCGCAGAGCACTACATCCCCCGCACCATAGCTCAGTACGTGTAACGAAATGGGAACTCCGCACACGCACCAAGCTACAGCGAACGGGAGACAAACAAAATCTCTCTTATGCTAGGTGGTCTAGATCTAAATCAGAGTGCGCAATCAAAGCAAATATCACATGCGGAAGACCAGGATTCGAATATTCAGACATACATGCTCATCAAATAACAAAATATATAAGTATCAAATTTAAATACCTCTTATACATATTTCTCAAATTCAATTCATATTTGCAGATACATAAATTCCATAAGTTCAAAAGAACATAGTAAACTAAATAGATGCATGAAACTAAATACAAAACCTAAAACTCGACAAAGGATCATCGCCTAGCATAAACTCCCCACGAACACCTGCAACTCAAAAGAAACAAGGGGGAAAAAGAAACAACGAGGAGGGGTCAGTCCTAAAGACTGGTGAGGGGGCTAACACACGCACAAGTACGTATAAGTAAGAGCATAACATATTCGAAATTAAAATGTTCATGAACCGGGCATGGTTTTTGCATTCTAAATCATTTTAGCCCGTGATACTATATATAAGAAAAGAGGGTTTAAGGCCGAAGGCCAAAATCAACCAATTTTATAAATTAGAAGTCCACCCCCGTTTCACGAACCATAATCGTAATCAAAATCGAAATAACTTGGCGAGAACGAGTTTCTAACCAACCTAACTCCTATTATATCATAATCAAAATGAAAACATACAAAATTCATAATCAATCCACCTTCTTCGGCTGGGAATGAGGAAGGGCTTCCTCAACCCCGTTCTCTCGTCATAATGGTTGAGTCGGGGGATCCTACCTGCTTCCCGAAGGGGTTGACCGCCGGTTCTCAAGAAACCACCTTCCCCTCGACCTCCCGAGGTTGGGCGAATCTCTCTACATAGTTGGAGTTGTGTTGATGAGAGAGCTCAACGACCCACGGCCGACCCGAGATCACATACCACTTCTCCGGGCCCAATTCATAAGTTCATAATTCATTATTTATAATTTTTGAAATTTCATAATTTTCAAGACTTATATTTCAAAGTCAAAATCTCGCTGTTTCAAATGATTTCCTAGCAAACGGGTCAATTCCCAGAAAATACGTATCACACACATATCTAAGTATATATATGTATGCGTAAGTCACATGCGGGCTCAAAACACAGGTAGGGTTGTAGGTCGTGTTAACTAAAAGAAGAAAACCTCACCTTGTCGACCACACCGGACGAAACGAACTCAAAACACTTCTAAGAGACCTCCTTGTCACCCACGAAACAAACCTAAGGACAAAACAAACAACAAAAGACAACCTTAGACTCAAAATGTACCAATTAGACACTCGATAAATGCATATGGATGCAAATGATGGGCATGGAATGCAACAAAATATCATTTAGGTCATATAATGCCATATTTAATCATATTGAATCATAATCCACATATTTCACGTTAAATAAATTCATAAATTTCATACAACACACATAACACATCATATAACACGTTAGGCATGCATGCATACAAGAAAAGAAACCAGAAAATATCAAACAAAGCAAGGAAACGTCATATTAATTCATGCATGCACGTTAGAGGACATGTATCACATATTAGGTCATATATCGCATGCAAAGCATCGAAAATTACGTAATTAATTCATAATAAAACACGTAACACATAATATAACAAGTTACTAACTCAAAGGAGGTAAGAAAGAAGCAAGAAAAACAAACGAAACACCGAACGAAACCGAACAGCAATAGTAGTCCGAAGTTAGCTCCAAATGGGGTCGCGGTCACGACCCCAAACATGCTCAAAGGTGGTAGCGCCCATGACCAGCACCTCCTCCAGCCTAAGCAGCAGCTGAAACTCGAAGCCTGGCCAAAAATCAGTCATGGCTGCGACCTAAAAAGGCTTAGAAATGGTCACGACCGTGACCGCGTGTAGCAGGTCACGGGACAAAGCAAACAGGCCCTATTTCTATTCCATTTCTCACAGCAGGGCAACATAGCAGCTTCACACAATAGCAAAAAAATATCAAGAAAGCAACAAAAACACACAATAAAAGGTAGTAAATCCCGCACACAACAACAGCAAACATGCAGCAGCAAAAAGGGAAGAAACAAGGTGGAGTTCATCATCTTCTTCAAGCTTTAATGGAGGTTCAACTATGGTGGATCAAATATCATGCAATTTCCACGAAAAACACACTTAGAAATAAAACATGGATGTCATTTAGATCATATATCACTTATTAATTCAAGAAATGAAGCAAAGATGGCATGAATTCATCAAAATATTCTTATAACCTAACTATTCACATAGCAGCCCCAAACCATGCTCAAACAAGGAGGAAAATGGACAAATCATGACTTAAAAGAAAGGGAAAGATATGGAGGTTCGAATTCTGAGCTTACCTTTCGAATTTGACGAAGATTGGAGGTCGAACGAGCAAGAAATCGCTAAAATGAATAGTGTCATGCTCTCCCCTTGTTTCTCCTCTTCTTCACTTCGGTTCTGCCCCTTTCTTTCTTTCTCTCCTGGGTTGGTCCGAATGAGAGGCTGAGGGAAGAAAGAGGATTGAATAAGGGTCAAATGGGTTCAAAAATGGGGCAATTCGGATAAGAAACGGGTCGGTTATGAGCAAAACGGGCGAGGGTCGCAAATCTGTCACACGGATTGGGTTTCGGGCAAAATACGGGGGTCCAAACGGGCTTAGAAAAATATGAGTCCAAGTTATCTAGTTTCCACTCTTTGTTACAAGTCCAACGTTGCTTCGGGAATTTGAATCCGAATTCCCGATCTCGAGTTACGCCTTCCGGAACCCAAGGTGCGCTAAAACGAGTTAGCCCCTCAAGTCCCTAACAAATAAAACGGTTCAAAAACCGTATCAATCGAACACAAAAACATGCAATGAATATAGCAATGCATTCATAACACATATAATTCATACATAACACGAAATCACAAAAATAAAAAATGAGGACGAAGGCATATGGATCGAAAACAAGGCGAAAGAGCAAATATGTTCAAATAATGCATACAAGGTTCAAGTAAAAATTCAAATGTAAATTCAAATAATTAAAGATTATCACATAAATAATAAAATAAACACATAAGTCATGTAAATAAATAATTTAAATACGCATTTAGCTCACTCGTGAAGGTGTACCTGTACGGTCGGATGAGCGGGATGTTACACTGAACCTTTGACGTGTGCGCATGTGTGTGCTTGCTTGAAGATCCTATTCCAAAGTAATGTTTTGAAGGACGATTCTGAAATAAAGTGTTAAAAGTAAAGTTCTGAAATTCAGTTTTAAAGTATAGTTTTGAAGTAAAACCTTTTCTGAAAAACCTAAAGTCTTTAGTACTTCTATTGTTTCAAAAGTTATGCCTCATTTAGTCCCTTTGACTAATACCTCTACCCGTTTTGTGACCTCATGGTTTCAGGTTCTGTGATTGCATAATGGTTGGTATCTTGGAGTATAGGAAACCCTTTGTCGTGCTCATTTGGTCAGGTTCTTTGACCCCTTTTGAACTCTACTCACTTGTTCTTAGAGTATTGTTCTGTTAGGCCATAATCAGCTTAGTCTCTTGTGTCCTTTGTTTTCTTCTTTTCCAATAGTTCTAAATCCCTCAATATTCTATGGAAATATCTTTTCGATAATTGCTTATTGTATCATCATGTACTTGGTTACTATCTCCTGGTGTCTCCTGATTTAAGTTTTGAAAGTTTTAAATTGCCCATAATTCTGCTGAAATGCTTTCTTTTAGTACTCTGATCTTGTAATGTATTATCCGTTCACCGGCGTGCCTTTTGGGTGCTAGGTCTCCTATCCACTCGAGAGGTACGACGGTGCGGGGTTGTGGCCCCTTCGGGGTGCTACACATACTCTGCCTTTAACTCCAAAATACCCTTCATCCAATCAAAAAAGTATCAAATGTTAACCTAAGCACAACGCTAAATAAAACAAAATTTTTATGTTTAATATAAAGTGACCCCATTTTTTCAATGCAAAAATAAACTATAAAACCGTTTAAAAGATCATAATCCACCTCACAAGTTAGAAGGCCGAAATATAAATTGAAAATCTTTCACCTTCCAACTTCAAAATTACATATTAGCTCCAAGTTAATGGAACCAGCTCCCAAGGAACAATTAAACAGTATTAAATGCTTGATAGAACAGAACACAACTAAAGGGAGCAAAAAAAAAAAAAAAAAAAAACTGAGTTCAATACTGGACACAAAATCACAGCCATATACCTAAAAGAATAAGAAACAAATACAGTCCTTTTGGACAAGAGAAGAAATCATTTAGGATACTTATAAAACTTCCGAAATTAAAGTCAGAATTACAATATAAATGAACAAACCTTGACAATAAACCCGCCCACGCCTTCAATTTGATATAGCTCGTACCCGGTCTGCAATATATGAAGTCGCCCAACTAAAACCCACATGAAATTGTTGGAGAATTTCAACAAGAAGAAGCATTAGTTTTTTATTGATTAAAAAAAATCTCCAAAAATCGAGAAAAAGCAACATACGGTGGTATTGTGTCTGTTTGACCCTGTGAATTCTCACAGAAGTAGCCGTGGATTTACTGTCCATTAACACGCAACAACAAGAAAAATTTCACGAGGGATACACGTAAATATAGGCGTTGGTGAATGACACATCGAAAATAGTCAGTGAAAGCTTACCCAGACTATGGTAAAGTGAATTTGGGCATAGATCTGTTGCAACGAGCAGAAACCCAAATCTTTGAACTCATGGGCTGTAATCCAAGAGGGATACAAGCAAGTGTGGAAGAGAGTTGATACAGAGAGGAGTCGCCTCAATCAGATTTGGAAGAAAGGGAGAAAGGAAGTGTGTATCTAAGCTTTAATTAAAAAGGGGGGATCTAGTGTGGTAGGGAGGAATTTTGCAATTATGAGCCCAATTCTTGACTTAATTTGATTTACCACTCTTATATATAAGTTAAATAAAAAAAAAAAAAGAAAAGAATTTCCTTGTATCTGACAGAGGGTTGCAGTTTGCAACAAAAGAAGGGGAGTTTTGAGAAAACTCCCTATGGGTTGAAAAATTTTTAGTTTGCTCCCCAGGTCTAAAAAAATTTTAGTTCACTCCCCAATTCACATGCATAATTTGAGTTAGCTCCCCAATTTTGGGGGCAGATACCACATATGGCGATTTAGATACACCATATGACGAATTAGGTACACGATTATGCATGTTTAATAAAACTCAAGAATCGTGTACCTAAATCTTTATATGGTGTATCTAAATCGTCATATGTGGTATTTGCCCCCAAAATTGGGGAGCTAACTCAAATTCTGCATGTGAATTGGGGAGTGAACTAAAACTTTTTTAGACTTGGGGAGCAAACTAAAAATTGACTAAACAATTGGGGAGTTTTCTCAAATTATCCCACAAAAGAATCGAGGAAGGTGAGAATTGTGTCCATGACGAGGTGTTACATGTCAAGACAAGAGATGATGATGATCTTTTGGAGAATATATTTCGAAAGATCAAATTTTTACAGTTCAAAGTTAATGATTTGAAGAGTCGAGTCGACAAGGTAGTGAGTGAAAACTCGAGCTTCCCTGCTTTGACGGGATTAGGGATGCAAACGAACTGGCTCGTGGCTCGCGAGCCAACATATTTAATTAAAAAATAATAATTTAATTTTTATATATATAATATTATATATATATATATATATATTATTTTTATATAAAATTAATAAAAAAAAGTAATATATTTATTATATATATTCAATTAATATATATTATTATATATAAAAATATATTAAATTATTAAAAAAACTAATTTTTAATTAAAAATAATACAATTTTCCCGAGCCACGAGTTGAGCGAGCCTCAAGCCTTGGTCGAGCCGAGCTCGAGCCATGAAAAAAGGTCAAGGCTCGGCTCGTTTTGCATCCCTAGACGGGATCACCTCTAAGCTCCGATGCTCTTTCAAACAGTGAGGACAAAATTTCAATCGGATAATAATTGCAGCTCAGTTGTTCGGATATAATTTTACTGATCTACTTTTGCCTTACTTCTTGATGTGAATGGAGGCACAAATCATCTTTACTTTGCAAATGCTTTTGGAAATATGAGTCTTCTTTAATGCTATGTATTTTGTTTCATTTGAGTGTTATCAATATTTTAACAGCTTTATGCAATAATTTGGGGAAAATTGCAATTTTAGTCCATGAAGTACCTATTTTTTCCGATATTGGCCCATTGATTTTTATGGGATTCTCACATTTAGTCCTATATTCTTTGATTTTTCCGATTTTGATCCCGATCGATTTTCTGTCAAATCCAATTAGGAATCCATTTCCATGCCCTCTCCGTTAGGGATTTGATTGAAAGTTCTTGGGACCGGACCGAAATTGAGAAAATTACAAATAATAAAGTTACATCACGAAGACAAAAATAACAAAAAAAAAAAGGTATTTTAGGGGGTCTAAATTGCAAATTTTCCCAATATACACAAAAAGCACGTCGTATATCTCTCGTATACACAAAAAAGTACATCGTATATTCTCAGCCCTCCAGTCATGGCAGCACTTGATCGGTCAAAAGGTGATCACCGGCCTTTCAAAAATTCATCCCAATCCAAAATTTTCTTCCTCTAAGATCTAGAGTAAGAAGGGGAGAAGAAAAGGTGCTAGCTGATCCGCTTAATGTTAACATGGTGCCAATAAAATCTTCAAATAACACCACCTGGGTCTATCAAGAAAATTGTTTATATACATTTCTTCTTTAACTTATACGTTCTAAATTTGTTCTATTCTTTAGTGCATATAAGAGAATTGAAAATTTGTATATATTGCTCAAGTAATCTATATAGACATTCTTTGATATAGAATACAATGTAAAATTGGTGCAGATGATGTGACATCCTGTCCGCTCGCACGTATAGGTTGGTACCACGTGTGAGTTTACTTTATATATTTGCATTTATTTTCATATTATTTGATGCATTTCATTTGATTTATATTCCTTTATTAATCTCTTATATGAATTATGTGAGAATTTGGATACGAGTTTGCCCTACTTGCACGTTTGACTTGAATTCTTTTGATTTGAGGTTTGGAATTTGAAACCGAGCATGCTTAATTTGTGTATAACATGAATTATATGATTCGTGAACTTAATTTATGTTTTAAAGTTGTTTTGGACTTGTTTTTTTTTTGGTTTGGACTCAATTGATTTTTATTTCAAACTTTTGGACCAATTTGCAATTTGGCCACTCTTGAGTCATCTTCTCGTAACTTGAGCTCGGGAACTCGGATTCGAGTTCCATCTTCGCCATTGTACTCGAATAGATGATTTGGATACAATGGAACAAGCCTTGAACATTTTCGATACCGTTTCGACCCCCCAACGATGCAATTTCGGCCCTACGTACCTAGATCGCACCTATAAGCCTACTTGGAGACTAATAGACCTACCCATACCCCTACCCTTGACTTTTAATCACTAAAATCAGCTCTCTCCTCCCCTTTGTGCTGAGAATTTCGAACCAAAGCAAGGAGAAAGGAAGAAGAAGAGTCCCGAGCCATTTTCCTCCATTGTTGTGCCCTTAAAGCTCAAGATTTAGCAATTTCTTGTTCCTTTTCTTCAAGGTAAGCCATGATTCTTGCTCTCCTACATCTTATGTTAATTTTACACTTTTTATATCATGATTTAATGTTGGAGTTTATGAGATTTGCTTGGAGTCATGAATAGTTAGGTTTTGAAGAATTTTGAAGAACTAGTGCATCTCTTGCTTTCTTTGAGTTTGAAGCTTTATATGTTGATTCACTTGGCTTATTTATTGCTTATATATGCTCCTTTTTCATGGTAGGTGAAAGTATTATGAATTTGCCATTAATGCTCTTTTGAGAACTTGATGAAACTTTAGCTTCTTTGCTTCTTTTCATTTTCGGTTTGTAGTATGCATGAGTGGAGATGATTTGGGATGTTTTTCTTGCTTAATTTTGTGGTATATTTGCACCATTTCATGTCTTGTTGTTAATGCTTTAGTTTGGAAGGAGTTTTTATGGAGTTTGCAAGCCCTATTTTCGAATTTTAGCCTCTGACCCAAATCCACTGGGGTGGATTTTTGCTTTGCAAATAATCCACCGGGGTGGATTTGAGGCAGAGAGCTAACTGCCTTGAATCCATGGGGGTGGATTCCTCCTTTGAAAAAAATCCACCGGGTGGATTTAGGGTGTTAATTTGATTATACTAGATTTTTGAATTTATTTGATATGATTTGAACGAGTTATGATTCGATATGTGTTAAGTAATACGTTTATGCACTTCATATGCATACATTGCATTCATGAGCATTGCCGGGCGTCTAATTGGTTCATATTTGAGTCTAAGTCTCGGGTCTTGTGTCCTTTTATTTCAGGGCCTCTTCCGGACGCCCACGAACCCGAAGTTTAGGCGGTTGTCGCTTCTTTTGACCCGGTTTCTACTCTTTTGCTGCAAGGTAAGGTTTAGGATTTTTATCTTCTAGTTAAGCGACCTATGGCCTAATATGTGTTGATTTCTCATCCCGCATGCGACTATATATCTTATATATAGTTAAATATGTGTGTTTAAGATATGTTTATGATCTTATGAATAAACTTTAAGTTTATGAAATCGGTATAAGTACGAGCATATGTAAGCTTATGATTTGAACCCTTTTATTCGTTCATGTTATCTATGGGCGAGGTAAGCCCTGAAATATGGGAATTGGTATTGGTAAGGTATCTTGGGCCTCGGGAATTTTGGGTAAGGACGCCCGGGGCGGCAAGGGCCGCCGGGTTAAGCCTGTACATGATTCTCATTCGTAGTATTACGCACGATTCTTAGAGGTTGATAAGGTGTGATGCTCCGAGTACATTGTGGGTTAACTACCCCTTGTACATAAGTAAGTAGGTGGAGAGGGTTTGATTTCCGAAACTCCAAGGTTGTTGGGGTTGGATTTGATTTATGATTTATGTTTTATGTTATGTTACGAGAAGTAAAGGGGAAGTCCGTTCTCGCCGGACATGTTTATACTTTGTTCGATGGTTGGTGAATCGGGTTAAGATTTCTTTACATATTATATGTTATGCTTTTGAAAATGTTTTGGTATGAAAAAGCTTAACTCGGTTCATGGCCATCACCATTGTTAATTGCTATGCTTTATATGTATTTAGGTGTGGGTGTGCGTTTAACCCCCCTCACTCAGTCGAGTTGTGACCGACCCTCCCTTTTCCCTACCCAGTTGCAGGTTGTTCCAAGCTAGGCGGGGAAGTGCTTCGAGTCTTGTTGTACTTTCGAGTCTAGGTCGAGTTGCATACATACTTTCCTGCTTTTGGTTATTCTTACTATACATTTGATATTTGGATTGTATATTATGGAGATTTATGAATACTTGTCAGATATACTCGATCTTTTTGGGCGTGAGGCCATGTAATTATGATAATGTTCGTTGTATGATGAGCTCTTTTGATCATGTTTGTTGCTTCCGTATATTTGTATATTATTTTGCGCGCTCTGTTCCGGTTTTAGCCCCGCTTAGCCTAGTGTGTGAGTATAGGTCCCCGTTCGCTTGGACTTGGGCTCATGTATGGAAGGCCATTTCATATGTGGGTTCGGGTTTAGGTGCGGGGGATGTGGTGGCCCATCGCTCCGGGCGTCACATCATAAAGTGGTATCAGAGCTCCCGGTTGTAAAACCGGAGCACTAGAGTCGAGTTGGGTTTGTCTAGGTCGTACGCTTAGGATAATGTGGTTATGTGACTTTATGTGCTTAATTGTTTATCTTTGATTAATTGTGCACATGAACATGTACTGACAGGAAGTCGTCGAAGGAAGTCGAGAGGATATGGGAGCTTATTCCGTGTGAGTCCCAGGAGAAGGCCCGATGTACCATTTCGTTGATTCAGGGCGACGCATACTCTTGGTGGGAGAGTGCCCGGATTGTGTTAGATGCTTCAGGTGAGGAAGTGAATTGGGAAGTTTTTGTTAGAGAGTTCAAGAATAAGTTTATTCCTCCATCTTCTCGCACTCGAAGATTGAAGGAATTTAGAGAGCTTAAGCAAGGAAGCAGGTCGGTTTCAGAGTATATCGCCGAGTTTGAGAGATTGTCCCGCTATGCTCCTAATATAGCGAGTGACGATTTCCATAAGACGATGCAGTTTGTTCAGGGCCCTAGACCGGATATTCAGACAGCGGTTGAGACGGTCAACATGAGCACTTGGGTGAAGGCTACTAAGAAGGCATTGTTGGTTGAGGATTCGGTGAATGCAAGGCAATCTACCTATCGTTCAGGTTCGGGCTCAGGTTCCGGATCAGGTTTTAGAGGATCAGGTTCGAGTACTGCTTCGGGCAAGAGGCCTATGACTTATTCTTCTCCACCACCAGCTCTGAAGGGTCCTGGAAAGAAGCCCCGACCAGCAGGACCAGTGTTCAGAGCTCCAGATGTGCCAGCTTTGCCACCACCACCCGAGAGGCCTGCTTGTACCTTCTGTGGTCAGACTACACACATCTATGATAACTGCAGGAGGCATCTAGGCCTATGTTTGTTTTGTGGGAGTGCCGAGCATATGGTAGACGGATGTCCAGATCGTAGGATGCCGCCACCTGGAGGTCAGAGACCACTAATCAGAGCTCGAGCCTATGCCATGGACGGAGAGCAGCAGAATGCCTATATCGATCCAGCCGCGGTAGTTGAAGGTACCATTTGCATAAATGGCACGAACGTTCATACCTTATTTGATCCGGGAGCTACACACTCCTTTCTCTCGAGTGCTATATCTGTTTCTTTGCCTTTGCCTGTTACTCGCTCTTCTGCATGTTATGTGGTTAGTACTCCGTTTGGTGGTAGTTTAGAATCTGATCGGGTGTTTAGAGAGGTTTCGGTGAGTATCGAGGGTCGAGTTTTCTTGTCAGACTTCATTGAGCTGCCGATGACTTGCTACGGGTCCATTTTGGGCATGGATTGGTTGTACAGACATTCTGCTACAGTTGATTGCAGGGCAAAGAGAGTTCAGTTGGGATCAGATTTGATAGTGGGATGGAGTTCTAAGACTGTGCCTCTACTTTCTTTCTCAGAAGCTCAGAAGTTGGTCTGAGAGGGAGCTACGGGTTACATTGCAAATATTCTCAACAAACCCAAGGATCAAAGTAAGTTGGAAGAAACAGAAGTAGTGAAGGAGTTTCCCGAGGTCTTTCTTGAGGAATTGGATTCGTTACCTCCAGAACAGGAAATTGAGTTTGTGATCGACTCGTACCCTAATGCAGAGCCATACTCCAAGACTCTGTATCATATGGCTCCGGTCGAGTTGAAAGAGTTGAAGACTCAACTTGATGCGTTGTTGGAGATTGGGTACATTAAACCGAGTTCTTCTCCCTGGGGTACACCGGTTTTGTTCGTAAAGAAGAAGGACGGAACTTTGAGAATGTGTATAGACTATAGGGAGTTGAACCGGATAACGATCAAGAACAAGTATCCCCTTCCACACATCGAGGAGTTATTTGACATACTTCAGGGATCTAAAGTCTACTCGAAATTGGATTTGAGACAGGGAACCTACCAGCTACGAATACAAGCAGAGGATATTTCAAAGGCAGGATTTAATACTCGGTACGGGCATTATGAGTTCGTAGTGATGCCGTTTGGTCTAACTAATGCCCCAACAGCTTTTAAGGATATGATGCACAGGATCTTCAGGGCTTTTCTGGATAAGTTTGTGGTCATCTTTATTGATGATATTCTGGTTTTCTCTAAGTCTGTCGAGGAGCATGCGAGACATCTTCAGTTGGTATTGAGGACTTTGAAGAAACATCAGTTATTTGCAAAATTCAGTAAGTGTGAGTTTTGGATCGACAGGGTGTCTTTCTTGGGTCACGTGATTTCGGGCAATGGTTTGGAGGTCGATCCTTCGAAGATTGAGTCAGTGTTGAAGTGGGAGAAACCTAAGAATGCCTCGGAGATTAGAAGTTTCTTGGGTTTTGCAAGTTATTACCGGAGGTTTGTAAAGGATTTCTCCAAGTTAGTAGCTCCTTTAACCCGGTTGACGAAGAAGAACGTGAAATTCAATTGGGATGAAGATTGTGAGAAGAGTTTCACTTTCTTGAAAGAGAAGTTAGCTTCTGCTCCAGTGTTAGCCCTTCCGGAAGGTTCTGAAGGATATGCTGTTTATACGGATGCTTCTAAGGAAGGCTTGGGATGTGTGTTAACGCAGAAGGGTAAAGTAATTACTTATGCATCCCGGAAGTTGAAAGAGCATGAGAAGAATTATCCGACGCATGATCTTGAGCTTGCTGCCGAAGTCTTTGCACTTGGGAAGTGGAGACATTATTTGTACGGGGTGTCTTTCGAGATTTTCACCGACCACAGAAGCCTCTAGTATTTATTCACTCAGAAGGATTTGACTATGAGGCAACGGTGATGGATGGAACGGTTGGAAGACTATGATTGCGCGATTAAATACCATCCCGACAAAGCCAATGTGGTCACCGATGCACTTAGTAGGAAGGCTAGTGTATCGAGTTTAGAAGTGGGTGAGAGTAGTGGAATCGAGCTGATTGTCATAAGGGCTCGAGTTTCTAATATTTCGGTTCAGTCGGATTTGAAGCACAGGTTGTGTGAGGCTCAGAATAAGGATTTGGAAGTTCAGAAATTGGTATCTAAGGCAAGAGTTGATCCGGAGTGTCCATTCGGGTTCGATGAAATCGGTCTTCTTCGTTTCAAGAACCGAGTAGTTGTACCCAAAGAGTTAAAACGGGTATTGTTTGAGGAAGCTCACAGATCGACTTATTCTATCCACCCCGGAAGAAACAAGATGTATAAGGATTTAAAGCAATATTATTGGTGGCGTGGATTGAAGAAGGACGTAGCCGAGTATGTGAAGCATTGTCTCACTTGTCAGAAAGTGAAAGCCGAGCATCAGAAACTGGGAGGTCTTCTTCAGCCATTACCTATTCCTGAGTGGAAGTGGGAACAGGTGACGATGAATTTCGTATCCGGATTACCTAAGGTAAAATGTGGGTTTGATGGAATTTGGGTGATTGTGGACCGTTTAACTAAGTCTGCATATTTTCTGCCGGTTCGGATGTCGTATAAGATTCGCAAGCTAGCCGAGCTTTATAACAGGGAGATTGTTAGGCTTCACGGGATTCCGGTTAGTATTGTTTCAGACAGAGATCCGCGGTTTACTTCTAAGTTGTGGCGAGAATTACAAGAGATTTTGGGTACGAAGCTCCAGGTTAGTGCAATATTTCATCCTCAGACGGATGGTCAGTCCGAGAGATTAATAAGATATCTTGAGGATTTGCTTCGAGCTTGTTCTTTGGATTTTCCGTCTTTTTGGCATGATCAGCTACCTTTCATAGAGTTCGCGTACAACAACAGTTTTCAAGCTTCGATTAAAATGGCACCGTATGAGCTACTTTATGGTCGAAAGTGTCGTTCTCCGTTGTTCTTTGACTTGGAAGAATGGAAATGGACTAAACAGGAAGGTGTTAAGAGGGGGGAGAAGTTGGAAAAACCTTCTAAGGCCATGGAAGCTATGATTGAGAAAGTCCAATTAATACAATAACGGATGAAATCAGCTCAGGATAGACAGAAGAGCTACGCCGACCATCGTAGAAGGGATCTCGAGTTTGAGGTTGGAGACCGGGTATTCTTGAAGGCGTCTCCACGTAAAGGATTTGCTCGGATTGGGAAAGGAGGCAAGCTTAAGCCTCGTTACTTAGGTCCTTATGAGATTTTGGAAAGAATTTGAGAAGTTGCTTATCGGTTGGACCTACCACCGAGCCTCACGGGGATTCATAATGTATTTCATGTATCTCAGCTGAGGAAATATTACCCCGATGAAACCTAGATCCCTCCCGTTGAAGAAGTGGAGTTGGAACCGAATCTAACTTTTGTTCAGAAACCGGTTAAGATATTGGATAAGAAGTTTTAGGAATTAAGAAACCGGAAAATTCCCATGGTTAAGGTTCTTTGGAGAAGTGATAAGACCGAAGAAGCCACATGGGAGACCGAAGACAAGATGAGACGGTTCCATCCCGAGTTGTTTCCTTCCGATCAGTGAATCTGGGGACCAGATTCTTTTAAGGAGGGAGGATTGTAACACCCCAACTTTCGGCATTTCAGGTATGAACGCCATGTGTGAGTTTGAGAGTTATAATTTAATTGTTTTTTGATCATTTCTTTAATTTTCCATGTCATGACATAATTTTATAAAGTTATATTCTAAGTATTTTTATGAAATTCATATTAAATTCATACTTATTGCATAAATTGAACTTGATTGTAACGTGAATTAAATTCCCGAGCATGATCTAATTTCTTTTACGTCCTTACTTGACCATTTTCATGATTTTGGGGACTCAATTGCATGAATTATTTGTTGGACTTAATTGCTCATTTAATATGGAATTGAACCTAATTGCATGACTTAATAATGTGAGGGACTTAATAGTAATTGGAGCCATTTCTTTCCCCTCTATAGCAGCCATCACGTACCAATTTGCTTCTCATTTTCATACAAACATTTCACACATTTCATACATTGCTTCCTTGTCCATCGAGCCAAACCCTACTTGGAAGAGAGGGAGATTTCATCATTCAAGCATCATTTTGGTGGGTTTTGTGATCATTGAAGCATCCCCAACATCATCTCTTCATCTTTTCATCCATTTCTTTCATTTGAGGTAACTTTGGAGAATTGATGATTTTCTTGAATAAATGGGTTAAATAGGGCTTTGTTAAGACTTGATTGAATTGTGTATTGGTTATTGGGAATATGTTTATGAACTTTAAGCTTAAGATTGATGCATATTTCTTGTGATTTTTGGACTTGGAGCATGAGTATACATATGGGTTTGGATTGATTGATTCTTGATGATCTAACGTGCAATTAGGTGTTTTTATGAGTTGTTATTGATCTATATGTACGCTAGCATGTATCTTTCTTCAAATATGTGCATTTAATCTTGGTTTGAAGTTATTTGTAGGGTTGGTTTGTTGGTACGTTGTTTCCCCTGCTGCTGTTATGCATCTTCTGCAACTGCATAACGGGAACGACCCTTCCCGTCCCAGTTCATTCTGGGAACGGCCGTTCCCACCCCATGCCAGCTGTCCCGTGAGACTGGGAACGGCCCTTTCCAGTTTTGGCCTGTGGCCAGAACGGCCGTTCCTAGCCCCAAAAATTTCCCAAATCTTTA
The DNA here is from genome assembly GCA_037501455.1 of Lantana camara. NCBI lineage: Eukaryota > Viridiplantae > Streptophyta > Magnoliopsida > Lamiales > Verbenaceae > Lantana > Lantana camara. The sequence goes on along the minus strand of CM074857.1, from coordinate 58,509,308 downwards.
CAGACGTGCGGGATTGATTCGGGGAGCTGGGAACAACCCTTCCCAGCCCCAGTTCAAAACTAGAACGGTTGTTCCCAGGCTCCAGTGGGTGTGCATAATTTTCTGCATAAAATTTCATTTTCCAATTCCATTTCTATTGCCTTAATTGATCGATATGTGCTACTATATGATTGTTTTGTACATGAAATTGATCATATCGTTCCATAAATTGTCATTGCACGTTTTAATGTTCATGATCACGCCGTTCGTCTTAATTGGTACATTTTGAGTCGTGTCTCACGGACATTTATCTTTCTTGCACAGACCAGCTTCCTGGTGACGAGGAGTAGGCCCCGTGAGCTGTTTCCTTGTTTGTTTTGGTCGCACAGGTGAGGTTTAATTCTAGATATATAGAACCCATATAACCCTATGTGATGTTTGAAGCAAAAAATGTATCTATATATCTATAGTTTTCAAATGTTGTTGGTTTTCAAAGGATTTACTGAACTATTGTATTGTATTGTATTGATTGATTGATTGTTTTGGCGAGTATCGTATTGCACTGTGCACCCGAGGGTAGTGGCTCGAGTCAAACGGGAAAGCATGGGCTGACGGGTAACTCGAGCGCTATTCTCACCAAATTGGGATGACCCCTGAACCCCCTAGGAGATTAGGGTAGGAAGGAGTTCCGGGCTTAGGGATTCATGTACCCTCTGCCCAGATTGATTGGATGGTGGGGCCGTGCAATCCCACCATCACCCAGAGGAAGAAGGAGTTATTGAAACTGCTAATTGTGCACCGTAATGAATTGCTTGATCACCTAATCATTGAGTAATTGATTGATTGTACACAGTCGGAGTAAGGTTGGAGAATTGCCCTCACTCGCCGGGCCACGAATTGATTGTATTGGACTGATTGTATTGATAAATTGAATTAGTTGTAACCTCGGGCGATAGTATCTCCTTTTTTTCTAAATTGTATTGTTTTATTTTCCAAAATTATTACCCGAGATTATAATTTGCATGGTAATTGCGTATATATTTATTTATACCCCTCGCTCAGTCCGTGATGGACTGACACCTCAACTTTTCAGTTTTGCAGGTGCGTGCTAGGGTGGAATTAGAGTCTAGCTTGTCTTTAATTTGGGTCTAGCACACTTCACCTCATATTTTGTTCATGTATTGATACTTGATATATTTTGTGCCTTGGCATATTTTGGGAGATGATATTGTATTGATATGTAAGTGTTGGTACCTAATAGTATTTATACTGGATATGTAAACATGGTACCTATAAGTAATGAATGAATTATTGCTTCTGCTTTTATTACTCTGAATTGATTGTGTGGTTAGGGGTTAGTCCCGCCTAGCTTTGTTATCGTTTTTTATTATCTCCCGTTCGCTATAGCTTTGGTTCATGTATGGATAGTCCATTTCATATGTGGATCGAACTATAGTGCAGGGGATGTGGTGCCTAGCGTTCCGGGTGCTACAGAGAATACCTTTGCGCGACCAGGAGGCTCGGGAGGCGGGATATTCTTGAGCCGGTGGTTAACCCATCGAAAGAGCGGGTAGGAGTCATGATCCCCCGTCTCGACATTGTCTCATGAGGTGGTTTGGACCTGGCAAACCCTTCCACTGCACCAGAGAAAGAAGGATGGAAATTATGATTATTCTCATGATCATGGTTATTATTATGGACATTATGATTATGATTATGTTATGCATGAACGCTTAATCAAGTTTTATGCACACATTATGGGAGTAAGGTTGGAGAATTGCCCACTCGTCGGGCCGCGTATTGATTATGAATTGTCAAGTAATAATTGATATCCGTAATTCCGAGCGATGATTTTCCTACACTACCCACTTGGGTTATTCAAAAACTTTACTCGGAGTTATGGATTGCATGTGCATGTGATATATCTATTATGCCCTTCACTCAGTCCTTGGACTGACACCCCACGTTGTTTTTAGTCTCTTGCAGGGTATGCTAGGCGGGGAATAAGTTTTTCGTAGAGTCTTTATTTTGGTCCAAGCACGTTCTATGTTTAGCATTCCATACTTTCCTACTTTTACTTATGTAATAATCTATTTTGGATAATTGATGTAAATATTTGGTGGCCGTGTAGTCCTCTAGTTGTAACACTTGATTAGTATGCCTTTATAATGTTATTATGCTTCTGCCTTATTTATTGCATCGTCTTGTAATTTGGTTTAAGGGTTAGCTCCGCTTAACTAGGTTGAGTTCTTTTATTTTGTCACCCGTTCACCACACGTTTGATTCATGTATGGACTTTCATTTCATGCGTGGATTGGACCCATGTGCGGTGGATGTGGCGCTTATCGATGCGGGTGCTACCCAAATTGTAGTTTTCATATTTTAGAATTAGCTCAAATATAGTTACAGACAAATATCTATTATAAAGTACTAACTTCCTTAAAAATATGTATTTAAGTTAGGATAATATATTAATTGAAAATAAGACTTATTTTAACAAAAAAAATAATACTTATTTAATTTACAGAAAAAATAAGCAAATTTACACATCGAATTAAATATATAAAGTCAAATAAAATATGAACGAATTGTATATTCAATTCTTTTATATAATCGTTATAACGATCATATATCCAAAAATAATAGTTGGAAAATTTTGTTAAAAATATTATACTTAACCCTCAATTTAGTATTGTGAATTACGGTCAATACCTAAAGGCAACATGAAAACAAAAATAAATTAATCAAGACACAAATTATATTTTTGGATTTTTATTAAAAATTTTACTTGCATCAGAGATTTTTTTAAAAAAAATAGAAATTAAGTGTAGTTATTTATTTTCTGAAAAATGGTGTCTATAATTTAATTTTAAAATAATGACGATTTGTAATTATACCGTCTAATATGAGGGCTAGATGTATCATTTATAAAATGGAACACCATAATTTTCCATGTATATAATTCAATAATTATGTTAGTTACACAAGAACTTATATTTCCATTATTTTCTTAACCAAAATTTTACGCACCCTAAATAGTTAGAGACACCCGAATAATGGAAATTTGGGTCAGAAAAATTCGAATATGCTTAACAAAGTTCTGGATTATGATACACGGACACTCCTAAAAATATCATTTTATCGTGTCGTGTCGTGTCAGACACGTGTCCGACACTCCTCACATGGGAAATTAAAAAAAAATCCGTATTGACGTTCCGTATAATGTCGTGTCCGTATCCGTGCATCAAAAGTTCTGGACAAGCCCGAACTACAATAAAAGAGATTTTTTTATATGTTTTTCATCAAGTGAATAACAATATAACAAATATTATACTAGTTTAAAAATCGTTCATTCCAATATATAAATAAGATTTCCGCAAATAATGGCCAGCCATCGTGCACCCAAAAGCCAAGGCAATAGACAAAGAAACCTTAAACACAACATAGGATAAGTTTCCTCCACAAAAGAGGAGAGGAAATTACAAAGAACCTCCTTCAAAAGGGAACATAAGTTACACCAATTAGTATGAGAGAATGGCTGAGATTATATGCAATCATACCAAACACCTCAACCAATTTTATTCTCAAACACAAACACAGCACAACAGCAAACACAGAATAAACCAACTTCATCACTCAATCCACTGGTGGGCATAGACACCACTCTTCCTCAAACTCTTCAAAAGGTTCACACAATTCCCACACAGATTTGCAGTGCAGTCCGAAGCATTAGGGCACCCGACGAACACTTCATCCACGCGACATATCTCCCCGCTTTTGAACAGTTCCACGAGAATGTTCAGCTCCACCGCCTTAGCATTCATCATCAGGACGACAAAATCCCCATCGCGAACAGTCTCCTTAAACCAACTAACAAAGTCAAACTCTTCCACATCCATCGGTGCGCTAAAAAGGTCATCAGAAGTATCATCTGATTCGGTAACATCACCACCGCCGAGGGCTGGATGATACACATAGTGAATACCGGGGCCAGTCACATAAGCTGAGAGGACCGAGTATCTATGATCAATAATAAACACTTTGAAAGCTGAATGGTGGGTCCCACAATATGGTTTAGACATCTTGGCAACAGTATTCATGGCGTGCTCCCCTGCACCAATGTTGATGTAAATCAACCTGTTTCTTGATGACATGTTCATGAAATTGGGTAGATATGAAAGATTCAGGTCGAAATTGGTTGGTATCTTATCCAGGAGGGGTTCGATGTGCGTCATGAACGGTTTGTTATTTGCAACAGAAGGGCAAGTGTTGGGGAGTTTGAAATGCTCGAATGAAGCGAAATGATCGAGCCTTTTCTTGAATATGATCAGCTCAAAAGATCCACCGCCACACAAACGAATGACATCGGAGCTCCTCAAGAAGGATGAAATAGGGACAACTGACTTCAGCAGCCCCATAGAGTAGAACCAACGTGGGCCCACGAGGATAGCACCAGTCCCACCCGGACGTAAAACACGCTCGATCTCCCCAACTAGGAGGGCGGGAACAGAGACCCTATCGAGATCTTGTGAGAAGACAAAATCAAAATGGTTATCCTCAAAATTCAGCTCATACACGAATCTTCTCTTGAAAATGGAGAAAAACGGGTGATTTTCTACACCAAAAGCATTGAAGAACCCCAAATGGCGCAATGCCAATACAGCAGAGGCAGATTTCTCGCCAACACATAATGCTCTTGCATTTGATTGCAACAAGTTCTTATCCATCATCTCCTTAAACAGGGTTGCACTCAAGTTTTCATTTTCTTCGAAAGGAGCAGCCCCGGATTGGGGAAGTAAGTAACCTGAGGCATGAACCCCAAAACCAGTGAGATTCAAATCAGGGTTTGAGCCCAGATTGAAGGGGCATTGATCAATATTCGGGGTCATCGGCCCGATCACCCGAATCTCGCGGGCCATTTGCATCACAGAAACCACAATTACAGCAATTACAAGCATGAAAGCTCTGCGTACAAGACGCCTCATCAAAGGCCCACGAACCACATGCCATTTCAAGAACTTCTTCAAGTCCATCGTTTCCCAATCAAAATTCCCCCTTTTCAGCTTACAATTCAAAATTTTTTCAAGTAACCCAAAGTAGCAGATCTATAACGGAGCAGTAATTTCAACTCAAAGAGCTCAAAATTATCAGTAAAATTCAAGAGAAAAAGCCAACAAACTAACTAAATACACAGTTCTAACGAGTGCAAAACCTGGACGAGGTGTGATTTCCACCCACCATTAATCCCATCGACATTTGAGACCCTAGCCACGCCTTCCTCGGAGCCCTCCTCCCCATCGGCTCAAACCACTCCTCGCCCATCTCGAATCCTCTCAATTCATCACAATTACATGATTACAAGAACCTCAACGAAACCCCGATACAAAGAAGCTGTTAATCGGGCTCGAAAAAAACGAAGAGATGAGATTCAAGGCTTCTGGATCTGATCTGAAATGGCGGAAAGAGAAGTGAGTGAGAGCGTACTGTGATGCTAAGTGCTCGGCTCAAATCAGTTTGATATAGAACAGGGGATTTGTACGAAGTTTCTAAGGTGTCGGTTGGGAGCCACGTGTACGGTGGGTATTGAAAGGAGTACAAGTTGAGACGGACAGATAAGCTATGAATTAATTCATAGAACGTGACAAGATTCAAGAGCATCATTATTTATATTGCCATCTAATCTTGTTTAATGATTAGTTTGCAATAATTTTCTTGGTGAATTTTATGTATAATCGCTCAAAATAGCTTTATGATAAAATATGTATCTTCAGGTACATTTATGAAAATATTATATTATCGTTGTTGCAAATATGCCTTAAGATTAATTCTCAATTAATTAGTGGAGAATTATCGAGAATAACAAAAGGCATATATGAAAAGGTGTTTGAAAAACTAATCTTATCCCATATTGGTTTTATAATAAAGTGTGGTCAGTTATATAAGCTAAGACACTAAGAGTGTTATTAAATCATTAAATGTGAGAGTGGACTGATAGGCTCACACGCGATGCAGTGCACCGCACCACCCGCGCACCTAGGTCGTAGACCGGGCTTGGGCGAATGTGACGTTTGATAGCGCACGTGCGCATTGTCGCGAGGAGACTCTGAGCCCAGAGCCTTTCCTTTTAAGCCATGACTGACCCAAATTCAGTCCAAATGAGATAAGATAAAAATGTCCAGGTACATCCATATTTGATACAAATATCAGGTACGTTGAAGGCTCTAGGCAGTTAAGAGGTCTAATTGTAGGTCATTAACACCTGAATTTGACCTATTCAAATTTCCCATTAATTACTGGCCAACACCTGAGAGTTATATATAGCTTCTCTCCCATCACTTGAATTTTACACACAAGACAACAAATATACTCATTGGATTTTTTGCAGAAGTGTTTTCTCCAAAAATCAAACTCAAAGCTTGAGATATATCCTGGAAGTGTATCGCCTGCAACCTGAAGCACACTTCCCAGAAGTAGGGGCGATAGAAACTTTAAGTATAGGGACTACCCGTGTCTAGCTGCCTGCTTTCATACCTACTACTTAGATTTCTCAACAATCTTAAAGTTTCTATTCGTTGAAGATGGAGTCTGAATCTTTCAGAATTATGAACCAGCAAAAGCTAGACCGCTTCGATCTATACACAAATGTGAAGTCCCCTAGAGAACTTTGGGAGGCCTTATAATATAAATATAAGGTTGAGGAGGAAGGTACGAATAAGTATTTGGTATCTAAGTACCTTGATTTTAAAATGGTTGATAACAAACCAATTCTGGAGCAAGTGCATGAGCTCCAGGTAATTGTCAACAAGTTACGGATGGTGAAAATTCTCTTGCCTAAAACCTTCCAGGTAGGAGCTATAATATCAAAGCTCCCTCCTGCCTGGAAAGATTATGCAAAGAGATTGATGCATAAATCTGAAGACTTGTCCTTGGAACAAATTCAGAAACATCTGCGTATTGAAGAAGAGGCTCGAAAACGCGATGGACAGAATTTGGTTCAAGGATAGTCTAGTGTGAATTATGTTGAGGTTGGGAATTCTAAAAAGAAGTCTTTCGGGGTTAAAAAGAATTCTGGACAATTTAAGAGATCCGGGCAGAAATCTAAACCTATCAATATTGTTAACAAAAGAAAAGGCAAGTGTCATGTTTGTGGAGAAACAGGACATTATGCGAGAGAATGCTCACAACGGAAGAGTGGATCCGGCATTGCAAATATGGTTGAGGAGAACCTAGTTGCCATGGTGACTGATCTTAGCCTCGATGTGGCTATGATTTCTGAAATCAACATGACAAGTGAACTTTTTGGCTGATGGCTTGATTCTGGAGCTACCATTCACATTTGCAACAATCGAAGGCTTTTTAAGACCTTTGAAGAAACTGTTGGGCAAGAGATTCAGATTGGTAATAATTCCAAAGCCAATGTTGGAGGCAAAGGATCCGTTGAACTCAACTTTACCTCCAGGAAGAAATTAACTTTGATTAATGTCTTGTATGTACTTGATGTTAGGAAAATTTTAATTTCTATTGATTTGTTAGATAAGAAAGGTTTTAAAATTTCTGTTGAATCTGGAAAAGTCATCATTATGAAAAATGGTGATTTTCTTGGCAAAGGTTATGCTTGTAACGGGCTGTACAAGATGTCTATCAATAATATGAATTCTGTTTTTGCTTACATGCTTTCTTCAATTTCTTTATGACATAGTCGATTAGGGCATGTTAGTGCAAAGAACTTGAAAAATATGCATGCAATAGGATTAATAGATATTGCTAAAAACGAACTTGATAAATGTAAAATATGTGCAAATTCAAAAATTGTAAGAAAAACTTTTCCAAGTGTTAAAAGAGAATCACAAATATTATATTTAATTCATACAGATATTTGTGAGTTAAATGGAATTTTAACTAGAGGTGGAAAAAGGTATTTTATTACTTTTATTGATGATGCTAGTCGTTTTTGCTACATATATCTATTGCGAACTAAAGATGAAGCTCTTAGTTCATTTGTGAAGTATAAATCAGAAGTAGAAACCCAACTTGAGAAGAAGATTAAGGTTCTACATTTTGATCGAGGCATGGAGTATTGTTTGAATGCTTTTGGTACACTTCGCGAAGAAAGTGGCATCATACATCAAACAACGACCGGATATACACCCCAGCAGAACGGTGTAGCAAAAAGGAAAAATCGTATCTTTTTTGATATGGTAAATTGCATGTTAAACCATGCTAACCTACCTGATAACCTGTGGGGAGAAACGCTATTGTCTGCCTACCATGTTCTGAATAGGATACTTAGTTCTGTTGTGAAGACTAGTCCCTATGAAATATGGAAAGGCAGAAAACCCAACATAAGCTACTTTAAAGTGTGGGGGTGTGTGGCTTATTTTTGAGTTCTTGATCCCAAAAGGACTAAGTTAGGGGCCAGAGCTATTAAAAGTGTATTCGTCGGATATGCCCTTAATAGCAAGGCATATAGACTTCTTGACTTGGAGTCTAATGTGATAACTGAGTCCAGGGATGTCGAGTTCTTTGAAAATACGTTTTCAAAAGATGTGGGAAATGAAACCGAGTCATCCCAAATTGAGTCTAGAGGTCCTATAAGGCTGGTTGTGGAAAACAATATTCCTCACACAACCATCTGAACCTAGAAGGAGTACTAGAGCAAGAAAAGAGAAAAGTTTAGACAAAGACTTTATCTCTTCTGAGACTTTATTATTCTTGGTGGTGGGGGACCGAGATAATAAAGTGGTAAGTGAAATATCTTTCGTATTTACACTTGAGACGGATCCTAAAACATTTGCAGAAGGTATGACTTCTCGAGATGCTCCTTTTTGGAAGAAAGTTGTAAATGATGAAATGGATTCGATCTTAGGTAACAATACTTGGGTACTAGCAGACTTACCTCGTGGTTCTAAACCCATTGAGTGTGAGTGGGTATTTAGAAGAAAACGAAACGCCGATGGAACTATCTCAACTTTCAAAGCCAGATTAGTTGCCAAAGGGTTCAGACAAGTAGAAGGGACTGACTACTTTGGCACTTACGCATCGGTGGCTCGAGTTGCTTCCATTAGAATTCTTCTAGCTTTAGCCTCTCTTTACATCTGTTTGTTCAACAAATGGACGTAAAGACAACATTTTTAAACGGAAATTTAAAAGAAGAAATCTATATGGAACAATCTGAGGGTTTTGTAGCACCGGGTATGGAAAATAAAGTGTGTAAGTTGGTTAAATCCCTGTATGGTCTGAAACAAGCACCAAAACAGTGGCACGAGAAGTTTGACACTACTATCTTGAGCTTTTGGTTCAAGTATAACAATGGAGACAAGTGTATTTACTCCAAAAGTACAACTGACTAGATGGTGATAGTCTGCTTATATGTCGATGATATGTTGATCATCGGGACTAGTATGATTGGAGTAAACGAAACTAAAAAGTATCTATCCTCGGTCTATAAGATGAAAGACTTAGGTAAAGTAGATACTATTTTAGGCATTAAAGTTAAAAAACATAGTGGGGTTTTTTTTACTAAACCACTCTCACTATATTGAGAAAGTTCTGACTAAGTTTAAACACCTCGAGATCAAGGAGGTGAATATTCCGTTTGACAACGGACTAAAACATAAAGAAAATACTGGTAGAGCTATTGCCCAGCTTGAGTATGCAAGTGCCATTGGTAGCCTTATGTACGCAATGCATTGCACTAGACTAAATATTTCCTTCGCAGTTTCAAAACTTAGCAGATACACGAGCAGTTTCAATACTAATCATTGGAAAGCTATTAGTAGGGTACTCGGGTACCTTAAGAGGACTATTAGCTTTGGTTTGTTTTATAAAAAATTCCCTAGTGTGTTGGAAGGGTACCCAGATGCGAGTTGGATAACTAGCTTGAGAGATAACAAATCCACAAGTGGGTGAATTTTCACTCTTGCCGGTGGGGCTGTTTCTTAGGCAAGCAAGAAACAGACAATAATCTCTCACTCTACCATGGAATCTGAGTGTTAGGAATAGTGCCCTAGAAAGCCGATTGTATATGCGCTTTGTGCTTTTCCTTATTGTAATCACAGACAATCTTTGAATAAAATAACGAATTAAGACAACACTTCTTTATATGCTCTTGTTTGGTATGCGTTTACTTTAGCTGTGCATGTATGAGAACTCCCATAATCCTGATGACTTTAGGACTCTACCATTTAGGTGAAATGGTTCATGAAACGAGCCCTATATCACATAAGTCATGATTAGTAAAATACTCCAAGCCGATGAGTCCTGCAGACAGTGGGAGTGTCAACCTGACTCCTCTAAGGCTTGCTTGTGGGATCACGCCCTTAAGAAGGACCACCTTGTTTCATAGAGGTGCAAAGTGTATAGTTGATACGTGCGTGATACATGAGGGTGCTTACTTCAATAAGTAAGTTCACTGAGGTGCCCCGTGTGAGAAGATTCCTAATTGGGAAAGGAAGTTTCTATTTCAGGAAATGGAAACTTCCGAATTAGGAAATATCTCACGAGTCATTGATGTGATTAATTGATCCTTAGACTTGAGGTTCCATGTCACTTTATGAGTTAACTCTGTAGTCTTAGGTATAAGCTTTAAAGGGTGTCGCCTTAGACAACTGATTCAAGGCTTATGCTGGGGCTGCACAAGTAATTCATGAAAGTGAGTGAGAATCAAGAAAGGACCTACACTTGCATTTGCAAGGTGATCTCTTATTGTGTAAGTCATTCATATGCCATATGGAGTCCTTGGCCAAGGCAGTAGATCAAGACATCAAGAAAAGGGTTTCTTGGATTGAGATCAAATGGATATGAAATGCACTTAGCTTTAAGACTGGATTATTAGGGTTCTGATTATTCCTTTGCCCTGGATCTTGGTTGAGAGATAGTAAGTAGGAGGATTGTATCTCACATGAATCAATGACTTAAAGGTTCTGTCGAATCGAGACATTCCAATTCAGCTAGGGGTTAAACACCTGTTGCTAGACTATGGTTGTTTAATCTGTGGACTGATTAATTAATTAGTGAATTAATTAATTAGGGTCACTGCTAATTGAATTGAGAACCTAGAGGGTCACACACAACAACTTGGTTACATGAGTTGGGGCTTTGAAATGATTAAACAAGTTGATCATGCCGAGAGGGTTCCACACGTGTGAATCACACGTGTGGGTTACGTGAGTGACACGTGTGGGTCACGTGAGTGGGTCACACACAACAACTTAAAGCTTTGGTGCTTGTTTCAGACCATATAGGGATTTAACCAACTTACACACTTTATTTTCCGTACCTGGTGCTACAAAACCCTCAGATTGTTCCATATAGATTTCTTCTTTTAAATTTCCATTTAAAAATGTTGTCTTTACGTCCATTTATTGAACAAACAGATGTAAAGAGAGGCTAAAGCTAGAAGAATTCTAATGGAATCAACTCGAGCCACCGATGCGTTGTGTAGTACTCCTTCTAGTATACACACTTTTCTCTTTTCTTGCTCTAGTACTCCTTCTAGGTTCAGATGGTTGTGTAGGAATATTGTTTTCCACAACCTGCCTTCTAGGACCTCTAGACTCAATTTGGGATGGCTCGGTTTTCTTTCCCACATCTTTTGAAAACGTATTTTCAAAGAACTCGACATCCCTGGACTTAGTTATCACATTAGACTCCAAGTCAAGAAGTCTATATGCCTTGCTATTAAGAGCATATCCGACGAATACACTTTTAATAGCTCTGGCCCCTAACTTAGTCCTTTTGGGATCAAGAACTCAAAAATAAGCCACGCACCCCCACACTTTGAAGTAGTTTATGTTGGGTTTTCTGTCTTTCCATATTTCATAGGGACTAGTCTTCACAACAGAACTAAGTATCCTATTCAGAACATGGCAGGCAGACAGTAGCGCTTCTCCCCACGGGTTATCATGTAGGTTAGCATGGTTTAACATGCAATTTACCATATCAAAAAAGATACGATTTTTCCTTTTTGCTACACCGTTCTGCTGGGGTGTATATCCGGTCGTTGTTTGATGTATGATGCCACTTTCTTCGCGAAGTGTATCAAAAGCATTCAAACAATACTCCATGCCTCGATCAAAATGTAGAACCTTAATCTTCTTCTCAAGTTGGGTTTCTACTTCTGATTTATACTTCACAAATGAACTAAGAGCTTCACCTTTAGTTCGTAATAGATATATGTAGCAAAAACGACTAGCATCATCAATAAAAGTAATAAAATACCTTTTTCCACCTCTAGTTAAAATTCCATTTAACTCACAAATATCTGTATGAATTAAATATAATATTTGTGATTCTCTTTTAACACTTGGAAAAGGTTTTCTTACAATTTTTGATTTTGCACATATTTTACATTTATCAAGTTCTTTTTTACCAATATCTATTAATCCTATTGCATGCATATTTTTCAAGTTCTTTGCACTAACATGCCCTAATCGACTATGTCATAAAGAAATTGAAGAAAGCAAGTAAGCAAAAACAGAATTCATATTATTGATAGACATCTTGTACATCCCGTTACAAGCATAACCTTTGCCAACAAAATCACAATTTTTCATAATGATGACTTTTCCAGATTCAACATAAATTTTAAAACCTTTCTTATCTAACAAATCAATAGAAATTAAAATTTTCCTAACATCAAGTACATACAACAAATTAGTCAAAGTTAATTTCTTCCTGGAGGTAAAGTTGAGTTCAATGGATCCTTTGCCTCCAACATTGGCTTTGGAATTATTACCAATCTGAATCTCTTGCCCAACAGTTTCTTCAAAGTTCTTGAAAAGCCTTCGATTGTTGCAAATGTGAATGGTAGCTCCAAAATCAAGCCACCAGCCAGAAAGTTCCCTTGCCATGTTGATTTCAGAAATCATAGCCACATCGAGGCTAAGATCAGTCACCATGGCAACTAGGTTCTCCTCAACCATATTTGCAATGCCGTATCCACTCTTCCGTTCTGAGCATTCTCTCGTATAATGTCCTGTTTCTCCACAAACATGACACTTGCCTTTTCTTTTGTTAACAATATTGACAGGTTTAGATTTCTACCCGGATTGTCCAGAATTCTTTTTAACCCCGAAAGACTTCTTTTTAGAATTCCCAACCTCAACGTAATTCACACTGGACTATCCTTGAACCAAATTCTTTCCATCGTGTTTTCGAGCCTCTTCTTCAATACGCAGATGTTTCTGAATTTGTTCCAAGGACAAGTCTTCAGATTTATGCATCAATCTCTTTGTATAATCTTTCCAGGCAGGAGGGAGCTTTGATATTATAGCTCCTACCTGGAAGGTTTTAGGCAGGAGAATTTTCACCATCCGTAACTTGTTGACAATTACCTGGAGCTCATGCACTTGCTCCAGAATTGGTTTGTTATCAACCATTTTAAAATCAAGGTACTTAGATACCAAATACTTATTCGTACCTTCCTCCTCAGCCTTATATTTATATTATAAGGCCTCCCAAAGTTCTCTAGGGAACTGTACATTTGTGTATAGATCGAAGCGGTCTAGCTTTTGCTGGTTCATAATTCTGAAAGATTCAGACTCCATCTTCAACGAATAGAAACTTTAAGATCGTTAAGAAATCTGGGTTATGGAGTAGGTATGAAAGCAGGCAGCTAGACACGGCTAGTCCCTGTACTTAAAGTTTCTATCACCCCTACTTCTGGGAAGTGTGCTTCAGGTTGCAGGCGATACACTTCCAGGATATATCCTAAGCTTTGAGTTTGATTTTTGGAGAAAACACTTCTGCAAAAATCCAATGAGTATATTAATTAGATTAATTACTTCCAAAATCAATAAGACACCAAAAGTGATTATTTAATAATCAAAGATAATCCACAAATTCTGTAAAATTCAAGTGGGAGCGAGATGAAAAGAGTTGGATTCTCATGGCCTCCATTACCCGTCTATAGTATAGTGGATATATACTACTCCCTTCGGCGGGTATGTATTCGCGGTATACAAGATTAGGCTTCTACGGATAGAATGAAATACGGGGAAAGTCAGCTCGACCACGCCTCCGTAGAGTGTCTGATCTAGTCGTACGAATTTCAAGGTAATGGTGTACGCTTGACTAAGTGATGTATTAACCTCCCTTCGGAGCTATGTTACATTCACTTAGAGGCCAAAGGCTAACGTGGTGGATTAACATAGTTTGGTAAGAGTTACCTAAATGGCATGTTAATTAAGATTAATTCTTGCTTTTCTAAGCGGTTTTCGACCCCGCTTCCGGGGAGCCAATTGCGGTTAGATAAGTAACCATTGCGTAAACCAAAAATGCTTACGTGGATTTCATTTATTGGTTAGGCGCAAAAGAAGTAAAATACAAGATCATAACTTGCACTATTTTAAAATATTTCAGTTTAAAAACAATGACTACCGCTAGCCCTCTTCAATCGATCTTAAAGGAAAATAGGCTTGAAGGGTCTAATTACGCTGACTGGAAAATGAATCTTGACATCGTGTTTGGTCACGAGAATCTGAAACAAGTGCTCATTGAACCTTGTCCGGGGGTGCCGGAAACTACAGCCAATCAGGATATGAGAAATGCTTATGCTAATTGGATCAAGTCCAATGATTTGGCTAGGTCTTATATCCTGGCATCTGTCTCTAATGTTCTTAAGCATCAAATGCATGAAATGCCAACTGCTAGGAACATGATGGATCATCTCCATCAAATGTTTGGAGGACAAAATCGAGCCAAGAGGCTCGAATTAATGAGAAGGTTGTTAGTTACTAAGATGTCTGAGGGATCACCTGTTCAGGATCACGTTATGAACATGATGGCTTATCTGAACGAGATTGAGAGCCTTGGTGCTAAATTTGATGATCTCAGTAAACAGGATATGATCCTATGCTCTCTGCCAAAGTCGTTCGACACATTCAGGCAAAATTATTCTATGAACAAATTGGATTTTTCTCTTCTTGAATTGATGAACGAACTTAAAGTAGCCGAGGGGGTAATGAAAGCTAAGGGAACTATTCTCCTGGCTCAGGCATCGACTTCCACGGCCTCAAAAACCAACAAGTGGAAAAAGGAAAAAGGAAAGGTTCCCAATCCCAAGAAAAAGATTCAGAAGAAGAAGGGTAAACCTAGCAAAGGAAAATGTTTCCACTGCGGAGAGAATGGGCACTGGAAGAGGAATTGTCCAAAATACTTAGCAAGTCTTCCTGCTAAGCCATCTGGACAAGGTATATCGATATCTTGTTTGATTGAATTATGTTTAGTTGGAAGTCCACCAGATTCCTGGTGTGTGGACTCGAGTTCAACTAATCATATCTGTAATTCGTTACAGGGGTTCAAGCTAACCAGAAAGCTTAAAGATGGTGAGATGCAGCTACTGCTTGGAGATAATACAAGTATATCTGTCCTAGCATTAGGGACTGTAAATTTGTATTTTGGTGAAAGGGTTTTGATGTTGAAAGACACTCTGTATATACCGTGTGTTCGTAGAAATTTAATTTCTGTGAGTTATTTTAATAAATAATGGTTTCAGTATTTGTTTTGAACAAAACTTTACCATTAAGCAAAATAAAAGGTTTATTTGCTCGGGTACGGTAAAAGATGGTCTTTTCGTGCTATACCCCAATAAAAACCCTAATTTCAAACTTAACACTACTAAGCTTGACTTACCATCCAAAAGAAAAGCTCCTATGCCTAATGAGGCATACAAGTGGCATTTACGCCTTGGTCATATTAATCCAAATAGGATACAAAGACTGATTTCAGATGAATTGTTGAGTCTCTTGGACTTAACAGAACTACCAGTCTGTGAATCCTGCTTGGAAGGTAAAATGACCAAGAGATCTTTTAAATCTAAAGGTAATCGAGCCACAGAATTGCTTGAGTTAATTCATACGGATGTGTGTGGTCCTATGAGTATTCAAGCAAGAGGAGGTTTTGAGTATTTCATCACTTTTACGGATGATTACTCCAGATATGGATACGTTTATTTGATGAGATATAAGTCTGAATCTTTTGAAAAGTTCAAAGAATTCAAGGCTGAAGTTGAAAATCAAACTGCAAAACGTATCAAAGCACTTCGATTAGATCGTGGTGGTGAGTATCTATCTACAGAGTTTCTAGAATTTCTCACTGTAAATGGGATTAGATCTCAATTATCTGCACCGGGTACACCCCAGCAAAACGGTGTTGCATAAAGGAGAAATAGAACTCTGATGGAAATGGTAAGATCTATGATGAGTTATGCTACCCTACCAAGTTCGTTTTGGGGCTTTGTACTCGAAACGGCAGCACACATATTAAACCTTGTTCCATTCAAGTCGGTTCCTAAAACACCAATGGAACTGTGGAGAGGGCGAAAGCCCAGTGTCTCCTATCTTCGGATATGGGGAACCCCAGCTCATGTGTTAAGGAAGGATCCTGACGAAGCCTTCTCGCCTGTAGCAATGCTTAAGTCCGTAAGAATTCTCATTTCCATTGCTGCTCATTTTGATTATGAGATTTGGCAAATGGATGTAAAGACTGCCTTCTTGAACGGGCACCTTCAAGAAGAGATATATATGGCTCAGCTTGAAGGCTTTATAGCCAGACATCAGGAGCATATGGTATGCAAGCTTGATAGATCAATTTATGGTCTTAAGAAAGTGTCTAGATCATGGAACATCAGATTTAATGAAGCAATTAAATCCTTTGGATTTATACAATTACCTGATGAACCATGCGTGTACAAGAGACATCATGATAATGTTGTAACATTTTTAGTTCTATATGTGGACGATATTCTGCTCATTGTGAATGATACAGGAATATTATCAGCAGTTAAGATTTAGTTGTCAAACCAGTTTGACATGAAAGACCTAGGTGAAGCCAGTTATATTCTAGGGATCAGACTTTGTCGTGATCGAAAGAATAAAATGATTGGTTTATCACAAGCAGCATATATAGATAAAATGCTGGCAAGATATAATATGGCGAATTCCAAGAAAGGTTTATTACCTTTCAGACATGGAGTTCATCTATCTCGGGATCAGTATCCTAAGAACCCAGAGGAGACAGAAGAAATGAAAGATGTTCCGTATGCTTCGGCAGTCGGAAGCCTCATGTATGCCATGTTATGTACAAGGCCAGATATTTGTTATGTTGTAGGTCTAGTCAGCAGATATCAGTCAAACCCTGGACCCCAACCCTGGATAGCTGTAAAGCATGTTAGGAATAGGGCCCTAGAAAGCCGATTGAATATCCACTTTGTACTTTTGCTTATTGTAATCACAGACAATCTTTGAATAAAATAACGAATTGAGGCAACACTTCTTTATATGCTCTTGTTTGGTATGCGTTTACTTTAGCTGTGCATGTATGAGAACTCCCCTAATCCTGATGACTTTAGGACTCTACCATTTAGGTGAAATGGTTCATGAAACTAGCCCTATTTCACATAAGTCATGATTAGTAAAATACTCCATGCCGATGAGTCCTACAGACAGTGGGAGTGTCAACCTGACTCCTCTAAGGCTTGCTTGTGGGATCACGCCCTTAAGAAGGACCACCTTGTTTCATGGAGGTGCAAAGTGTATAGTTGATACGTGCGTGATACATGAGGGTGCTTACTTCAATAAGTAAGTTCACTGAGGTGCCCCGTGTGAGAAGATTCCTAAATGGGAAAGGAAGTTTCTATTTCAGGAAATGGAAACTTCCGAATTAGGAAATATCTCACGAGTCATTGATGTGATTAATTGATCCTTAGACTTGAGGTTCCATGTCACTTTATGAGTTAACTCTGTAGTCTTAGGTATAAGCTTTAAAGGGTGTCGCCTTAGACAACTGATTCAAGGCTTATGCTGGGGCTGCACAAGTGACTCATGAAAGTGAATGAGAATCAAGAAAGGACCTACACTTGCATTTGCAAGGTGATCTCTTATTGTGTAAGTCGTTCATATGCCATATGGAGTCCTTGGCCAAGGCAGTAGATCAAGACATCAAGAAAAGGGTTTCTTGGATTGAGATCAAATGGATATGAAATGCACTTAGCTTTAAGACCAGATTATTAGGGTTCTGATTATTCCCTTACCCTAGATCTTGGTTGAGAGATAGTAAGTAGGAGGATTGTATCTCACATGAATCAATGACTTAAAGGTTCTGTCGAATCGAGACATTCGAATTCAGCTAGGGGTTAAACACCTGTTGCTAGACTATAGTCGTTTAATCTGTGGACTGATTAATTAATTATGGTCACTGCTAATTGAATTGAGAACCCAGAGGGTCACACACAACAACTTGGTTACATGAGTTGAGGCTTTAAAATGATTAAACGAGTTAATCAATCCAAGAGGGTTCCACACGTGTGAAACCACACGTGTGGGTCACGTGATGTTTGTTTATATATTAAATAATTAATGTGTTAATTATTTAATAGACTTTGGTTTAATTTTGAATTAAAATGAAAGTCTTGTTTTGGAGAAAATTAATCTAGTTAATTAATTATGAATTAATTAATTAGATAAAATAAGTTATTTATTTGTTTAATAAATAAAGTATAAAATTATCCAAAAGGAGTTTAGATATTTTTAGCTATCTTAAAAGTTGATTTGAATTAGAATTCAAAGTCAAAGTTGGAAATTACTTGATAATCAAGTAATTAGAGAGAGAGACCAAATCCTTGGCCCAAAAGGACTAGGGTTTCGGCGTCCCTCCCTTTCCTATATATAGGGGAGCTCGAGCTCCCCTTAGAGAGTGATTGACAATTCTTTTAGTTCATGTGTTAAACACCATCCTTTCTCCAAGATCAAATAAACCCTAGGTTAAGCCTAAACTCTAACTAGAGAACTAGCATCCTTACTAGTTAGATTGTAGTCAAGTTGGTGGACTATCTCTAGAGAGCTTCAAGTTAGAAGTTTTGAAGATTCGAGCTTTACCAAGGAGAGGGGATCAAGCCGCGAGAAGAGCGTTCTTGGGTGGCTTGAAACGCTTCAAGAAAGATTATAGAAAAGTAAGTTTCTAATCTCTACGAATTTGGATACACGATTGCGAGTCCAAGATCCGTTTGTTGGAAAAATTTTTAAATTTCTGCTGCTTTCTGATTCCTGTTTTCCAACAAGTGGTATCAGAGCCACCACATTAATCGTGTTTCTGATTCGTCTCCACTTTTCTGAATTTGGTAGAAATTCTTAGGCTTAGATGCGAATTAGGTATTCATGAGTTCTCTTAGAAATCCTGAATTACGAAACTGTAATTTTTCTTGAATTTCTGAAACTGTTTTCTTAAATTGTGTTTTTGAAAACCGTTTTGATTGAAATCTATTTAAATCGTATTTTTCTTATTTTTTAAATTGAACCAGGTTTTGGAGAAACCCAAAATACGAAACGGAACACGAAAAGGACGAGCCTAGGCGTGCTAGCACGTCGCACGCTCAGGCCCCGTCGCCCCCGCCCAGCCCTCCCGTATCCGCGCGAGAAGCTGCCCGCACCGTCCCTCAACAGAGCGGGACGCCCAGGCCTAGACCGGCCATCCGTGCCGGACGTTGCTACGCGCAACGCGCGTGCGGAAGTGCGCGCAGTTGGCGCACGCGCACGGGCATGCTGCCGCACGGCGGTGCCCCTTGGGCGGATGGTCTCGGGCCAATCTTCGTGTTTTCGTGTTTCATGTTTTCGGTCCTTGAAAATCCCAATTTAATTTAATTTTAATTTTATCTTTTGAAATCAGTTTTGCTAAAATAAAATTATTTTAAAATTTTGATTAAATTGGGATTTTTGAGAAATTGATCGATTTAAATTTTGGAAAAATTGCAAACTTTATTTTCTGAAAATATTGAAAGAATAAAATTATTAATTTTTAGAAATTAATTGGAATTTTATTGGTTTACCGTTTTTTCGGGTTTTATAGAAAGGACTCTTGAACAAGAATTGCATCTAAGTCGTGTTTCAAGTCATTAGGACTCGAAAAGGGAATTTTAATTTATTGGCTAAGTTTAAATTCTCGCAAAAGCATGTTAGGTGATCATGGGTACTAGTCTATGTATGCTTTACATTTATGCACATGGATGGTTTACATTTGGGGTTGGAGCCCTATAGTTACATTTTTCAATTGAGGTTGGAGCCTCACTTATGTGCGTACTATTATGTGATTTATTATGTGGCTTTCCATATTACTGTTTTTGAGGCCGGGGTATGCCCCGTATAATTGTCTAAGGCCAATATGAAGATTGAGCCTTATTACTTTATGTCTTTTTCTTTTTATTGTAATTTGAGAGTAGAGATAGGTGGTGAGGTTTTATTTTCATTTTGGAGACAATGCACCCATGGAGGAAGATGGACCACATTCAAGTAACAAGGAGGTCATAAGTGAAGACCCCTCAAAATGTTAGGGAGGGGAATCTCAATTGAAAATGTAATAGAGATAGGGCTCGTATTTTGTTACTGCTTTCCCTTATATGATATAAACTGTTTATGTGGCATGTATGTTAGAATTGTGATAGTGGAGTGGCTCCCACTTTTCACGCATAAGATAGGATAGACCCATGATCATCTCATGTTAGTATTATGCTAGGACATGTTATCTGTTTATGTGCTTGTTTGAAATGCATTTAATTGTACTTGCAATAATCAAGACTAATAAAATTGGATAACATATATGTTGGTGAGGTCGAACCGGACAACTCTCCGGTTGATTCGAAAATTTCCATTAAATATTAAGCTAATTTCGAATAATAGGTATTTAATTCGAGATGCAAATTTTGAATTAAATTCCTAGCATTCCATCAATAGGTTTTAAGTTTAGTAAGTAAAGCTAGTTATTGTCCGCGAGTCGTGGGATAGCTAGTGGAGCTTATTAGTTCTTAGTTACCTAATTGATCATTTTAAATGATCAATATTTTGTGGTCAATTTGGCAAGGGCGATGTCCGCGAGTCGTGGGTCGTTCGAACTAAGTTTTGATCATGATCTTATGATTGATGAGTCTAGCTTAACGCCTAAGTAAATATGGATGTCGCATGAGTCATGGGTCCATATTGAAAGATAGGTGATGCAAAAGTAATTACTAAGAGTTCTAAAGGTGTTAGAATTAGTAAGTTGTACCTACCTAGGGTTTTTACTTAGAATGTCCGCTAGTCGTGGGTTCAAGGTAAAATGCCTAGGATCTTCGTACCCATTGGGAAACGTGTTCCTCTTAGATCTTTGGGAATCATAGATCTCTGAAAAACAGTGGGAGCTACATTAGATTAAAGACCTTATCTTTCGTATATCGTTATAATTCAACATGCTCACTAGTTCTCTGTTTTACCATTTAGGTCGTAGATTCTGTGATTCTCTACGTGTTTTGAAATGGCAGCCAAAAACCCTCTTGTATCGATCCTCAAGTCCAACAAGTTGACTGGTCCCAACTATTCTGATTGGCTGAGGAATCTAAAAATCATTTTAGATTCTGAGAAGAGAACTTATGTTCTCTTCGAAGGGGAGCCTAGTCCCGAAGGGGAAGCTCCCACTCGGGCCGAGCGGGACGCGATCCAGAAGTGGAAGGATGATAATCTCCAAGCCCGTTGCCTTATGTTGGCTAACATGTCTCCGGACTTGCAAAGGCAACATGAGGCCATGGAATTCGCTTGGGAGATTTACGACCACTTATAGCAACTTTACCGCCCTTATGAACGTGTTACAAGGTATAACACTTCAAAAGAATTGTTCCACTTGAGAATGAGGGAAGGTTCAAGTGTCTATGAATATGGACTCAAGTTTCTCGCCCTTACTGAGAAACTTGCTTCCATGGACATGCCACTGAAAGATGAGCTTTCAGTAGACTTGTTGCTAACCTCGCTCTCACCATCGTTTAACCCATTTGTCTTTAACTTCAATATGAATCATGCTGGTGCTACTGTAGTTGAGCTGATTAGTCAGCTTGTGACTGCTGAAAGCACAATCAAGAAAGACAATAAGGTTCTGATGGTGAATGCTACATCTTCCTCTTCTGGGCCTTCTATAGGTAAGGGCAAGAAAGCCCAAAAGAAGAAGAAGAAGCCCCTTAGGCCCATTGGTGGCGTTTCGAAGGGGAAGACCCAAAAGAAGAAGCGTGATCAGAAAGAGGATGTTTGCTTCCATTATGGCAAAGCGGGATATTGGAGGAGAAACTGCCCAGAGTACAAGGCTACTCTAAAGAAAGGTATGTTTCTCGTTGAAGTAAATCTTTCTATTAATTCTAGTTCTTGGGTACTTGATACCGGTTGTGGAACTCATATCTGTAATGATGTACAGATGCTAAATGAAGTCCAACAACTCAGAGAAGGAGAATGTGTCTTGAAGATCGGCGATGGCTCAAATGTTGAAGCTCGAGCTTTAGGCACAATTAGATTAGATTTAGGTAGTTTTGAGTTAGTTTTAAATAAAGTCCTTTATGTACCGAGCATTATTCGTAATATAATTTCAGTTCCAATTTTAGATTGTGAAGGTTATGAAACTTATATTAAGAATGGTAAATATTTTATCAAACGGGACAACTCTTCCGTTCACATCGGTACTCTAAGTAATGGACTTTATCTAACTCAAAATATCAATATTATGAATATACAACGAGAAACTAAACGTAAGAGAGATGACAAAGTTTCAGTTCCCTTATGGCACGCTAGATTAGGACACATTTCCAAGAATAGAATTAGCAAGATAAACACTTTAGGATCATTCTATGAAAATGATCTAAAAGAGTTGACTTCTTGTGAATCCTGTCTCAAAGGAAAAATGTCCAAGGTTCCTTTTAAAGGGACTGTGGAACGCGCCACTAAGGTCTTGGATTTGATCCATTCTGATGTTTGTGGACTGCTTAGTGTAAGCACTAGAAACAATCATCAGTATTTCATAACCTTTACCGATGACTTTAGTCAATATGGTTATGTATACTTAATGAAGTATAAATCTGCAGCTTTTGAGAAATTCCTAGAATTTCAAAAGGAGGTTGAGAACCAAACTGGTCACAAGATCAAAGCACTTCGATCTGATCGAGGAGGCGAGTATCTTAGTGAAGAATTCCTTAATCATCTCAAAGATAATGGGATTATCTCTCAATGGACTCCTCCGGGAACTCCTCAGCTTCATGGAGTTTCTGAGAGAAGGAACCGAACTCTACTCGATATGGTTCGTTCTATGATAAGTTTCACTGACTTACCACCTTCTTTCTGGGGTTATGCCCTAGAAAGTACAACAAAGATTTTGAATCTAGTTCCCTCTAAGTCAGTCCCTAAAACGCCCTATGAAATGTGGCATGGTAAAATCCCTAGTTATTCTTACTTAAGAATTTGGGGTTGTCCTGCTTATGTGAAGAGGACAGTGGGAGATAAGTTAGAATCTCGTTCTAACTTATGCTACTTTGTAGGTTATCCTAAGGAATCTATAGGATAATACTTCTACGATCAATCTGAGCAAAAGGTGTTTGTTTCCAGAAATGTCACTTTTCTGGAGGAACCGTTCCTTAAAGAAAAGAAAGGCAAGATCATAGAATTAGAGGAAGTACAAAGTGACCCCACGCCACCCACTGAAGAAACGTACCCTTCTGATCAACCACAACCAATCACGAATTTCGATACACACGTAAATCCTCCTCTAAGGCGTTCTGAACGCACTCCTAGACAGCCGGAGAGATGGTATGGATTCTTCCATGAGATCTCTCAAAAGGATAATGATCCTTTAACATATGAGGAGGCACTTTCAGATTCTGACTCTGAACAATGGATAGAAGCCATGAAATCCGAAATGGATTCCATGAACTCCAACCAAGTTTGGACCTTGGTAGATTTGCCTGATGGGGTCAAACCCATAGGTTGCAAATGGATCTTTAAGAGAAAGCTTGGAGTTGATGGAAGTATTGTAGCCTACAAAGCAAGACTGGTTGCAAAAGGATTCACTCAGAGACCCGGTGTGGACTTTGAGGAAACTTTTTCACCAGTTGCAATGCAAAAGTCTATTCGGATCATGCTTCCCATTGCTGCCTATTATGACTATGAGATATGGCAAATGGATGTGAAAACTGCCTTTCTCAATGGTGACATTGATAAGGACATTTATATGGAGCAACCCATAGGTTTCACATTCAGTGGGAGTGAGCAACAGGTTTGCAAACTCCAAAGATCAATCTATGGATTGAAACAGGCTTCTGGGAATTGGAACATTCGATTTGATAAATCAGTCAAAGCGTTTGGCTTCATTCAAATTTCGAATGAATCATGTGTGTATAGAAAGGAATTGGAGACCTCAGTGCAATTCTTAGTTCTTTATGTTGATGACATCCTTCTTATTGGGAATTCGAAGGATGACATGAAAGTGACTAAGTTATGGTTATCGAACCAATTCGAGATGAAAGATCTTGGTGATGCGTCCTATATCCTTGGAATTAAAATCTATCGAGATAGATCTAGAAGGTTAATAGGACTATCACAGTCGATGTACATTGACAAAGTATTGAAGAGATTCAATATGGAGTCAACAAAGGTTAAGAACCTTCCTATGAGTGTAGGAACATGTCTTTCTAAGAAGTTGTGTCCTAAGACTAACCTTGAGAAGGAAAGAATGACTCATACACCTTATGCATCAGCAATAGGTAGCATAATGTATGCAATGTTATGTACTCGACCAAATGTGGCTTATACACTTAGTGTAACAAGTCGTTTCCAATCTGACCCTGGAGATGGTCACTGGGCTGCCGTGAAGAATATTCTTAAGTACTTGAAAAATACTAAAGATTTATTCTTGGTTTACGGAGGTCAGAAAGATCTTACAATCGAAGGATACTGCGATGCAAGCTTTGCATCGACTTAGATGATTTTAAGTCAATGTCAGGATACATTTTCTGCCTAAATGGCGGAACAGTGAGTTGGAAGAGTTCCAAGCAAACGACCACTGAGGCTGAATACTTAACTGCAAATGATGCAGCTAAGGAAGGTGTTTGGATTAGAAACTTCATTCAAGAGTTGAATGTTGTTCCTAGTATGAAAGACCCCATTACTGTGTTTTGTGATAACACTGGGGCTGTTGCTCAAGCAAGAGAACCAATATCTCACCAACGGACCAAGCACATTATGAGGAAGTACCACCTAATCCGTGATATTATCAAAAGAGGAGATGTGCAAATTGAGAGGGTCACATCAGCAGAGAACGCGGCATATCCACTTACTAAACCCCTTAGTCGAGAAGCTTTCGAAGGTCATCTTCAGAAGATGGGACGTAGAGTAGCTTTAGAATGGCTTTGACGGGCAAGTGGGAGATTGTTAGGAATAGTGCCCTAGAAAGCCGATTGAATATCCGCTTTGTACTTTTCCTTAATGTAATCACATATAATCTTTGAATAAAATAACGAATTGAGGCAACACTTCTTTATATGCTCTTGTTTGGTATGCGTTTACTTTAGCTGTGCATGTATGAGAACTCCCTTAATCCTGATGACTTTAGGACTCTACCATTTAGGTGAAATGGTTCATGAAACGAGTCCTATTTCACATAAGTCATGATTAGTAAAATACTCCAAGCCGTTGAGTCCTACAGACAGTGGGAGTGTCAACCTGACTTCTCTAAGGCTTGCTTGTAGGATCACGCCCTTAAGAAGGACCACCTTGTTTCATGGAGGTGCAAAGTGTATAGTTGATACGTCCGTGATACATGAGGGTGCTTACTTCAATAAGTAAGTTCACTCAGGTGCCCCGTGTGAGAAGATTCCTAAATGGGAAAGGAAGTTTCTATTTCAGGAAATGGAAACTTCCGAATTAGGAAATATCTCACGAGTCATTGATGTGATTAATTGATCCTTAGACTTGAGGTTCCATGTCACTTTATGAGTTAACTCTGTAGTCTTAGGTATAAGCTTTAAAGGGTGTCGCCTTAGACAACTGATTCAAGGCTTATGCTGGGGCTGCACAAGTGACTCATGAAAGTGAATGAGAATCAAGAAAGGACCTACACTTGCATTTGCAAGGTGATCTCTTATTGTGTAAGTCGTTCATATGCCATATGGAGTCCTTGGCCAAGGCAGTAGATCAAGACATCAAGAAAAGCGTTTCTTGGATTGAGATCAAATGGATATGAAATGCACTTAGCTTTAAGACCAGATTATTAGTGTTCTGATTATTCCCTTACCCTAGATCTTGGTTGAGAGATAGTAAGTAGGAGGATTGTATCTCATATGAATCAATGACTTAAAGGTTCTGTCGAATCGAGACATTCGAATTCAGCTAGGGGTTAAACACCTGTTACTAGACTATGGTCGTTTAATCTGTGGACTGATTAATTAATTAGGGTCACTGCTAATTGAATTGAGAACCTAGAGGGTCACACACAACAACTTGGTTACATGAGTTGAGGCTTTAAAATGATTAAACGAGTTAATCAAGCCAAGAGGGTTCCACACGTGTGAAACCACACGTGTGGGTCACGTGACTGGACACGTGTCCTTGTGACACGTGTGTCACACGTGTATGTTTGTTTATATATTAAATAATTAATGTGTTAATTATTTAATAGACTTTGGTTTAATTTTGAATTAAAATGAAAGTCTTGTTTTGGAGAAAATTAATCCAGTTAATTAATTGTGAATTAATTAATTAGATAAAATAAGTTATTTATTTATTTAATAAATAAAGTATTAAATTATCCAAAAGGAGTTTGGATATTTTTAGCTCTCTTAAAAGTTGATTTGAATTAGAATTCAAAGTCAAAGTTGGAAATTACTTGATAATCAAGTAATTAGAGAGAGAGGGACCAAATCCTTAGCCCAAAAGGACTAGGGTTTCGGCGTCCCTCCCTTTCCTATATATAGGGGAGCTCGAGCTCCCCTTAGAGAGTGATTGGCAATTCTCTTGGTTCATGTGTTGAACACCATCCTTTCTTCAAGATCAAATAAACCCTAGGTTAAGCGTAAACACTAACTAGAGAACTAACATCCCTAGTAGTTAGATTGTAGTCAAGTTGGTGGACTATCTCTATAGAGCTTCAAGTTAGAAGTTTTGAAGATTCGAGCTTTACCAAGGAGAGGGATCAAGCCGCGAGAAGAGCGTTCTTGGGTGGCTTGAAACGTTTCAAGAAAGATTATTGAAAAGTAAGTTTCTAATCTCTACGAATTTGGATATACGATTGTGAGTCCAAGATCCTTTTGTTGGAAAATTTTTTAAATTTTCGCTGCTTTCTGATTCCTGTTTTCCAACAAAGCATATATTAAAGTACTTAAGAAGGACTCGGGATTCTATGCTTGTCTATCGCCGTGATGAGCTCATTCCTATTGGGTACACAGATTCGGATTTCCAATCTGATTTAGATTCTAGGCGTTCGACGTCTGGATACGTGTTTACACTAGGAGGAGCAGCTGTAAGTTGGAGGAGTATTAAGCAAACTTGCATTGCTGACTCCACCATGGAAGCCGAATACGTGGCAGCTTCGGAAGCAGCGAAAGAGGCATATTGGTTCCGGAATTTCCTAATGGATCTAGAAGTCGTCAAGGACGGACTTACACCGATCACATTGCACTGTGACAATGCTGGAGTGGTGGCCAACTCCAAGGAACCTCGAAGTCATAAACGTGTGAAGCACATTTAGAGGAAGTTTCACATCATACGAGATTATGTGGAACGTGGAGAAGTGGCAGTGGTGAAAATTGGTTCAGTAAATAATATGGCAGATCCCTTTACTAAGACTTTGGCGCAAAAGAGTTTTGATACTCATGTAGAAGGGATGGGCCTTAGATGTGTAGCCAATTGGATTTAGGGCAAGTGGGAGATTGTTGGGGTTAATGCCCTGAAAATCCAATCATATTGTAAATATTTTGGATTAATAAAACTGAAATTACAGCAAATTATGAGTATTTTACAAATTTAATAATTAATGACGTGTGATGGTATTTTTATATGAAATGTGTTTCATAGGAAAAGACTTTAAATACCAAGAATCACGTGTCATTAAAGTTCTAGTCAGTATGATAAGAAGATGTTCTTATCAAGACTATAATGTGTTATATAAGATGATTAGTCTTTCGTCATAGGGAAATGAAGTTTCTGTAACAGCCCGAAAACCCGTCTGTCGATATTGTCCGCTTTGGTGGGCTAAGCGACACCACCCTCACGGTTTTGTTTCTCCCGGTGGAATTTAAGCCCGAAGGCGCCCACCTAGGAAAAGGCCTCAACAGGGAAGAGGTATCCACCCCCTTATAAGGAAGGCTTCGTTCTCCTCTTCTTCCGATGTGGGACAAGCACTTTGAGCTTTACAGTCCACCCCCCCATAAGGGCCCAACGTCCTCGCTGGCACACCGGACCGGGTCCCAGCTCTGATACCATTTGTAACAGCCCGAAAACCCGTCTGTCGATATTGTCCGCTTTGGTGGGCTAAGCGACACCACCCTCACGGTTTTGTTTCTCCCGGTGGAATTTAAGCCCGAAGGCGCCCACCCAGGAAAAGGCCTCAACAGGGAAGAGGTATCCACCCCCTTATAAGGAAGGCTTCGTTCTCCTCTTCTTCCGATGTGGGACAAGCACTTTGAGCTTTACAGTTTCCAATTATAACGCATTGATGATTTTCAATGAGATTGGAAACATCGAACTGGACCACTGAGATTGTTCATTTTATACTGTTATCTAAAATGAACAAAATCTCGGAAGCATTAGACTCTTACTCCTGATAGTGTTTTTACTTTAGGCATGTAGTGTTAATCACTGTGATGTACTCAGAAGTGAGGTCTCGGTAACAGATAGCCAAAATACTTTGTACGTTCGGTGAGTTTGATGTATGTCATGGTTTGTATAAGACTAGATTTGGCTAATGCAATTGATAAAGTTAGCAGGTTTCTCTCAAATCCGGGTAGAGAACATTGGAATGTTGTAAAATGGATTATTAGATATCTCCGCTGAACTACATATTTGAAGTTTTATTTTGGGTCTAGGAAATCGATGATTGTTGGTTATACAGATTCAGATATGGCTGAAGATTTAGATTCAAGAAAATCCACTTTTGGTTATTTGATTACTTTTGCAGGGGGAATAGTGGCATGATAATTCAAACTGCAAAAATGTGTTGCTTTGTCTACTACAGAACCCGAGTTTGTTGCAGTTACTGAAGCATGCAAAGAATTACTCTAGATGAAGAAGTTTATCAAGAATATAGATTTTCTCAGTTGAAGTTTATTTTGTTTTGTGATAATCATAGTGTAATCCATCTCAGTTAGAATCCAAGTTTTTATGAAGGTGAGTTGTGAAAAACTTGAAGTTTGTGCCAGGATAGCCGGTCTCAAGTTCAAATGATTACATGGTAGTGTGTCTCTTTCCTAACATGGGTTAGAAGGGAAGATTGGTTAGATCCAGCGCAAACATATTTGTTGGCCCAGTAAATAATTAAAGCCCATAGGTCCCGTCTAATTTGATAGGGTTTTCTTTGGGATCAATTTGATGGAGCTTTTCCAAGTCAAAGGAAAAGAATTTTTCTGCACAGCTTGAGTAGTTTTTGAGGCGGCAAAAGCTTCATCAAGCAGACGATCGGGGGG
The DNA here is from genome assembly GCA_037501455.1 of Lantana camara. NCBI lineage: Eukaryota > Viridiplantae > Streptophyta > Magnoliopsida > Lamiales > Verbenaceae > Lantana > Lantana camara. The sequence continues at coordinate 58,479,880 of CM074857.1, read as the reverse complement.
TCATTTGTGTTCCGATTGATTTGAATTTTGGACAACACATTCCTAACACCTCGTACTTGAATCTAAATGGTGGAAATCGGATTTGGAGCATTATAAGTTGGATTTTTGGCACGTGAACAATAGCGCGAATCTTTTGCTTATTTTTGTGCTTTTTCTCCTTTGTGGTTTTTGGTACTTTTTGTTTTTTTGTTTTTTTTTTGGAACGGTTTGGTTTGGTTTGAGTTTAGTGTTGGTTTTATTGGTGTTGAACTACTATAATTTTGCCTCGTAATTTAGTGAATTTGTTTTTGAGTCTCGTAGGTCCCGTGGTTTTTACGCTTCGTATTAAATGGGTTTTCCATGTTAAAAATCGCGTGTCTCTATTATCTTGTTTGATTGATTATTTTACATTTGTTAATATACTTGGTTGATTATTTGGTGGGTATTTGGAGAGGAAGTTTTGATGTGCGTAAGAAAAAAGTAGCAATGGAATTGCAGAAAACTTGCCTCCGGCAAAGCTACGTTGACCGAGTAAAAATCGGTGGAGAAAAGAAGGTAGAGACGTGGTGAAGGTGAGGAGGAAACATCTATAAAAAGAAGAGATATAGATGTGGATGATCAACAAATAAAACGTCGTGAGGAAACATGTGGAATAAGAAAAGAAAAGAAAATTTAGAAGGAAGAGGAAGATTCATTGTAATACTTGGAAGGAAGAGAAAATTTAATAAAAGAAAAAAAAAAAAAAAAAAAAGTAAACCACGTCTTTTTATTAGAAAAAGAACAATCTTTTGCTCTAAAAATATCCTGCACACAGACGCCGAAATAGGGATCATATATATTGTGTAAATAAATAAATAAATAAGATCCTATTCTATTCTTTTATTCTGTTTGTTTTATTTCATAAATTAAAGTTTCATATCTCCAAAGGACATTTCCTCTAAGTCATATAATCCTTTTATCATACTCAATGCACTCGCATTCAATTCTCGCACTGGCGAATTTGTGCGTATTGCTCGCTTTAAGACGACTTAAAATTTTAGTTCTTCGCACTGACGAATTTATGCATATTTTTCGCTTTAAGAAGACTTAAAATTTATTTAATACACACGTATAATAATATGAAAGATGAATTTTAATTTTTTGATTTAATATATGATTATTACTAGCATATAACCCGTGCGATGCACGGAAATTATTCTAATATCATTTTTTATTAATTTTTTCTTCAAAAATGAGAAAAATATGATCAATAGAAAAAATATTTGTTGTCACTTCATCACGATATAAGAGGGGAAAAAAACATTTACATGCTTTAAATTTTATCTAAAAATTATGTTCCAAAATAAAGAGATTCAAGAAGTCTAAAATAAGTTTAAAAAAATTTGCATCACTTCATTTTATTTGAATGCTACATGTATAGATGCATTCACGAAGACAAAAACTATAAAATAAAAATAAAATGATGTAAAAAATTTTGATCGATAAATTAACTCGTTATGTAATGGAAAAAATAAAATGAAATGACCGAGAAGAACTTAAAAAAATTTATAATGTAATAACAAATATATAAAAAGAATAACATATGTATTTAAAAATAAAATATCTATTGAACATTACATAAGAAAAGTAAAATAAAACTCATAAAATTATAAAATAATGGCTTTTCAAAATCATAAAAAAGAATTCAACATAACATAAAAAATAAAAAAAAACAATTAAAAATTCAAGGAAGATAAATAAATGCACATGAATTAAAAAATAAAATTTCAACCTCCAAAAATTTTCAATTTGTTAATAGAATTTCATGTCAAATGGAGTATTAATTTGCACGATACTTGTGCATATTCTTCAGTTAATTTTCCTGAACTATAAGCAATGAAGGAAAATCCCAAATTTAGACAGTTACCATGCATAATGAAATCTTTAATTAAGATAACTATGATTATGGTGTAATTGATGGATTCAATAAATATTACTTTAAATTTAATTAATAGTATAATTCTTTCTTAAAATAAAATAATTCAAAATTTTAAAAAATCATGACAATTGAACTAATTATGATTAGAGATGTTCTTCCTATATATAATAGTCAAAAGGTATTGTTCTTAACAAAGGAAAGATTTGACCAACACTAATATATATGGTAAGATACATCACACGCGGATTAAAATTATTAATTACTTTCTTCGTCCAAATAATTTCGTCCTTAACAAAGAAAAAATTTGACCAAAAAATATCTCCCTAAAACTATAAATAATAAAAAAACTCAAAACAAAATATAAAAATTTAAATAAAATTCATATATATCAAACACTGAAATAATCTAAGATGGACAAAATAAAGATTAAAAAAAAACAAAATTAAAATAAGATAAACTAAAAAATATTTGAAAAAAATGAAAGATGTGCTGAATTTAGAAAAGAATAAAATGAACAAAAAAATCTATATAACAATACATATATAAACCTTTAGAATATAATATATATAAATGCATACAGAAAACATAGGTTAACAAACTCAACATACATTTTTCAATTTTATAGTCAATACCTTTAAAAAAAATTATAGAATAATAATAATAATAATAATAATAATAATAATAATAATAATAATAGAAAAAGTAATAAAATAATTCAAATAAAATAAATAAATCTTACACCATTCAAACCTGGAATCTGTTGCCTGAAATATGTAGTTGCATAAACATCTATATTGCACGGATACGGACACGGCGATACGGACACGACACGATATGGATACGGCGACACAGATTTTTTTGTGAATTTTCCACGTGAGAAGTGTCGGACACGAGTTTCCGACACGACATGACACGGCAAAATGATATTTTTAGAAGTGTCCGTGCATTAGAGATAAACATGATTCGAAAGCTTAGTAGGAAGTGATATATCATTGGTCATATTCAAAAAATTTCAAGAAATCTCTCCACATGCATAAACAAAAAATAATAAATATTGTATATTAAAATAATAAAGGAAAAACATAAAAAAATAACAATAAATATTAAAAAAACCCAGAAAATACAAATAAATAAATTTCAAAATACAATAAGTTAAATTACATCAAATAAACAAAACAACCAATGGTTATAACATAAACGCTAAGAAATATAAATTGATAAAAACTAAAAAAATAAAAAATAACATGAAAGGTTCTAACAACAACAATCAAATATGAAAAAAAATCAAAACACTGAAATCAACAACAAAATGAAGAAACATATGAGAAAAAGAAATTTATGTATATGTAAAAAGAAAAGAGATGTAATGGAGTGACTAATACAACAGATAAATGAAAATGAAGAACTGAGTTTCATTTTATAATGTAGGTGAATAAGTATTCTTTAATTACGTAAAAATATTACTATATATAAAATCAATTAGCATTAATTAAAATTTTCAAAATTTAAAATCATAGAGAAGGAAAATAAATTAGATATTGATTGGTAGATAATTTATTACATTTATAGGTAAAATTTTATCCATATATATATATATATATATAATATGCATTCTAAGTAAATTACTTAATAAAAATTTTCATAATTAATTAAAATATTTTAAATTATATATATGAAGTAATTTTTCAAACAAAAATAAATAATTTTACCCATGTAATTTAATTACCCCAATTGGAATGATCATGTGTATCGATTTTTTTTTTCTTTTTTAAAAGATTTAGGTAAGATTTAAGAGATTAATTAAAATTGCCACATTTATATATAATGATGTGAATAAATAGTATTAAAATGTGAATATTAAAATGTTAGGTATCGATTTTATTATAATTAAAATATTCGAGGTATATTAAAATGTGAATAAATAGTACATACATATCAATCAATGAAAATTTTATTATAATTAAAATATTTCAAAAAATATGAGAAATAAAAATCGAATTTCATAAATTTTATTTGAATTTTGAGTATAGCCATTAATTGCATGATTTGTATTTGAATTTAAATAACATATATTTTCCTAAACTTATGCATTCTAATAAATTGTACCATAAATTGATACTTTAATTGAGGACAACTTCCAAAAATTAAGGGATGTATCAAATTATTAAATAAATAAATAAATTTAATAACCACATACCAATCACAATTTTTAGCTTTAATTAAAAATCTCAAAAAAACCACAAAATTCCATTCAGTCAAAATTGACTCAATTAGGGTCAAACACACCCTTCCTATATATTATAGTATAGATATAATGATGAAATTAAGTTATTATAATCAATACTTAAATAAAATCAATTTTTTTATATACAAAGTTAAATAAAATAAAATTATATTATAAATATAATTATTTAAAATAATTTTTTATTAAACGCTTTAAGGCGCACCAGCACTCAATTTTTTTAAAAATTTTGCGCATTGCGCATTCGCACCCGCACCCGCACCCGCACTCGCTCTCGCATTCGCATTATGTGACTTAGCATTTCCTATTCAAATTAATCGTTTAAAAAATAAAATTAAATTAATCGTTCAAAATATTTCGTCAAATATTAGGGTGTCTTTTCTTTTATTGTATCTTATGGTCTATTAATTGTCTTGAAATCTAATCAAAACCCTAGGTCCTTCCATTTGTTAGTGTCAATTTGGATTTCTGGAATAATAAGACATGTTATTATTTTAAGTAATTTTCTTACTAATTTCTTATCTCTTCTCGTATCCATCTAATTGTGTTAAATTATTAATTTAGTTTTTAATATTTGATCTTTTAAGTTTTAAAACTTATATTTTTATAATATACACAAATATCTAATAGCTTGGCTTTGTGCTCTTGTTGTTTACTTTCCGCTCTTTGATTAATATATGAGGTGGGGACCATGTTTTCAACCCCACGGATGCCCTGACCGGTTTAGTTAAAAAAAGAATATGCATATCGTATCTATTTTACACTAACCTTATTAGTTATTTTGGTCATTAAGTTTCTTTTTTAAATTAATTAATTAAAATAATTTTTTTTTCTCTCTTTTATTATTTAATTGTAATACAATCTAGAAAAGTTTTATCATATTTTAATAGAATATATTCTACTTTGAAAATTTTCAAATAATAATCTGTTATGTTTTGGTTTTATTTTTATTGTATTTTCTTATTGTAACATATTTTATATTCTTTATATAAGTGAAAATGCACCGTGAGTGTTCTTTTTTTTCTAAATTATAAGGATAAATATCTTATATATACATTTTATTTTATCTTAATAATTTACTCTCTAATTTAAATAGTATTTTTTTTTATAAATTAATATATCCATATGTTATTCAAATATCAAAAATAAAATATTGCTTTTACAGCTATTATTTTAATTAATTTATTTTTTGTTATATGTTTATGATAAATTGACCGGGACACGGATTCGTAACTAGTTTACATTATTGAGTTAATTAAAGTGAAGGCGAATATTTTAAAAATAAAAAATAAAAAAGGAAAAATCTCTAACATCTCCCTAGTCCCTACTTCCAACTCTTGGAAAGTTATCCATCTTAAATTCTCCAATAACTTTTTTTTAATATAAAACTTATCAAAATAAATATTATGACCCATAAATATGGGTATGAATATATATAGATAAAATGATACAATTTATTTTTTTTCATTTATCATACGAAAAGCAACTGAAGTAATTGTCCTAACATTACAATACAAAATAATATTTTTTTAAATATTGATGCAAAATAAAGAATTTTATCCCGTCAAAAAAAAAAAAGGATTTTATTAAATTGGCCGAAATCAATTGTGCCCTTTGGTCAACCCATTTCGTTTTTATACATTTCATTTTCAATGGTGCAAACTATAGGGTTTCAACTTGCGACATAGTTTGATCAAATCATTTAATATAACCACTTTTTTGCCTACGTATTAACCTTTTTAATGTCTTATAAGTTATAACTTATAAGGCATTCCAGTAGTCATAAGTCATGTCACATCACAGCACCTTATGATGAACTTCCAAAATAAATTTGGCAAAATTCAACGGGGGGATTTTCTAAGTTTGGTGTGCTTTTTAAGTTTTAACACATATATATTAGATTTGATGTTAGTTGAAAAAGTATTTTAATTTTGGAGTTACTCATGATTTTATCAAATATTTTTTTTTCCTAGATTTAAATGAAACAACTTTCTATAAACACGGTTTCATTGAAAATACCTCCGGTATTAGGATAATGCTATCTGTCTTAGGTTTTGTCGAGATTGTAATTTTTTAATTTTAATAAATAGTGAAAATATTTTCTGAGGTTTTACTTAAAATGTCCAACTACTTACATTGTGCAACATGTTCTTATTCACCCATGATTTTTTTTTATAATTAAATAAATAGTGGAATTACGATCATTAAAAAATGTCTACAAATTTTCAAAATTAGTCAGTCTTTGATCAAAAACTTTTTAATGGAACTGCGTTCCTAAAAATCGGTTCCATCAAAAAATGTTGCACTTTGTCAAAGGCAGTTAACCTTGACAAGGATATTTTTAATGGAACCAATTTGCTAAATGGGGATTCAATTCACATTGTTGTGATTTTCTGTTTCACTAAAAATTGCATCCCCCATTTCAGGAGTATTTTGCTTGGATATTCCCTGTGTTATGCCTAATTAGCACTGCGAACCCTGTGATTTGAAAATTCTCAAAGAGAACCCTGTGATTATATAAATTAGCACTCGAAACCCTGTGATTGTATTAAAGTTAGCACTCAAAACCCTACAACCACGGCTATAGGGTTTGAAATTCTAATTGAGTGCTAATTTATTACAATTACAGGGTTTGCTTTGAGAATTTTCAAATCATAGGGTTGTGAGTGCTAATTAGGTATATCACAGGATATTTTGTGTAATAAACTCCCCATTTCAGACATATATTGAAAGAGAGTATAAAGAGAGATGTTTATGTGTCATTTAATATTCATTTTTCTTACCCGTAAAGTAAACGTCAAATCAAAATATAAAACTGAGAAATATATTTAATTTTTAAGAAGTGGGCCCAATTTCAAAAATAATATTTTTCTAAAAAATTCTTTCAAATATATTATTAAAAATTTTATATATTAAATGAAATAATCTAGAACGCCATTTTCTTTGGCGATCTTCAAAATTTGATCAACCTTGGGCTTTTTTAGATTGATAAATTTCAAATAGTTGGTACAATAGTTTCCTAAAATTATATATTTAACCCAAACCCTTTTTATAAAAGGACCTATATATTTTCAAAAAAATATCAATTAAGCCCCTAAAATCAAAAAACTTATATGTTATATCATGGATGATAATTCCGATAGTGATTTTAGTATAGAACTACTCCTTGCATGTAATTTTTGTAAATGTTTTGATGAAGATACATCTAATAGACATTTTAGGCATTTTGTAAAACGATTCTTAACTGATAGAATGAGAATGTTAGGGAAAGAACATACAGAAAGGCATAATATAAATCAAATAAACTGTGATGAAGATTGTGCAAAAACACATAAAAAATTAAATTTTATAAATAAAATTATAATAGCCATAGAACAAATTTATGAATAAGAAAATTAAACTGGTGAAATGAATAATATGAATAAAGAAACATTTAGAGTTATGATTTTTAATATTTTAGATGCATATAGGCAGTTACAATATATCCGTCCTTTAACAATTGAAGAATTATCATTTTGTTTTTACTTAGATTTTGTTTGGCACAATTTATAAGTATAAAAATTACTAGTAAATATTATAAAAGGATTTGTGAATTAACAAAAAATATACAAATGAGTATAGATTTTCAACAAGGCAGAATAAATATTGAAAAAGAAAAATTACAACTTATTAGAACTATTAATAAAGATAACTTTGTTAATATTGAAGAATATCATATTCTTAAACAAATAGAGTTCCATGAAGCAATGTTAGCTTCTGAAATAAGAAGACTAAAATATATTGAAAAGGCAATAATCTAATTTATAAATAGTCATGTTTAGTATCATGATTAATATCACCCAAATACAAAATATATCCGCGTCTATGTGGTATCAGAGCCATACAATCCAAATAATAAATAATAAAACAAAATGAAAATATTTGATAAAAGAAAAATAATTGAATCAATAAAATATTTTGACTCAATGTATCAGTGGTATAAAGCTCATTATAACAAATATCCTAATGGATATTATTATGATAGAATGAATAGCCATAAAAAAGATAGAGATCACTATATAAGTCTTTTGTTAATATAAATGGTAAGACTATTAAAGACTAATCAAGTAATTCATTTAAACAAATGGATTAATAATATAAACAATATCTTAAGACTAAAAACAATACTTGAACAATATAAAAGAGAAGATAAAAGTAATAAAGAAAATAAAGAAATAAAAAATAAAATAAAACTATGTAAACAAAAAATAAGAAAACAAAAGGAAGAAGCCTAAAAAAATTGGCAAAAATGGAGAAAATCATAAAATCAATAATTGAAAGTTATATAATAGGAATATTACTACATATAGCTTTGATATATTTAAGTTTATGTTCAGATAATTGGAGTTTAAATGAAACATATACAGAAGGAGGATATGGAGAATTAGCTAAGGCCTGAGCAATTCATCAAAAATGTGTGTGGCGCAAACTTGAGGTCAAGGATTTGGAAACTGAACCCATGGATGTGGTCAAAACAACAAATTCATTCATTAAAGAGAATGAATCACTGCACCAAGAGTTAGATTCCGCTAGAGGGCAGAAAGATGTTAAACTCCTCATGAAAGAGATTAAGTCACTTCAAAGTTCTCAATCAGAATTAAGGCAGGAGCTTTACAGAGTGGAAAAGGAGCGGACACCTTCATGGATTGAGAAATATACTCGGGCGGTTCCTCATAATTTGCCTTTGTTATACTCTCTCAAGCTGTTAAAATTGGCTACCGTGTGTGCAGTTGGGCGGAGCCTTCACTTCTTCACTTTATTGATTAAAGCCGCTCCCATATTACATGAGTTCAGAATCGAGGTAGACTACAATTGCAATCGTCGTGAGCAATCCATTTTGATACCGTTTCCAATAGTTAGTGAAGCGGAGGCACCTACATTTCATCATGAAAATATTAAGTTGGTTGAAATGGTTGGTTACGTTGGGTGTCCGAGTGAAGAGGAGTTCCTTTTGCACTTATTCAAGGTTGCTTCGTCGCTTGAGAAGGTGGTTATCGAAGTGAAGAGTAAACATTTTGATGAAAAGTCGAAGCTTTATTATCATAGCAATCTACAAATTAAGGCACGAACAATGAAGGAAGCAAAAGAACGCGCCAAACATCTCCAATTAGTTTTTCCACCAAAAACAAAGTTGGTTGTAAGATAATTTATCCTACCAGCTGCAACTGCATGAAAGTTAGACTCGAATGTGAAATATAGAGTATAATTATAAATAATTATGAAAAAAAAAAAAATACAGAAGGAGGGTATGAATCCTATGATGATACAGATTGGCAACTTTCTTCACCATAAATGAATCATATTGAATCAGTTGCAAATGCTATAAATACATTATTAGAAGAATTAGCAAAATTATAATCTGAAATAAAGAATATAAATACAGAAATCCAAGTTATTAGAATTGACATAAAACAATTAAATAACCTTATTCAAGATAATATTAAAAAGACAAAATTAGATAAGAAAAAAGAAATAGAAAGAACAATAAAAACACCTACAAAGATAGTTACTATACCAACAGAAAAGAAATATGAATCTGGATCATTTGATGAATATATGTATACAATATACCTTCCTAAATTATTAAAAGAACAAGATGATAGAGAAAATAAAATTAAGGAAGAATCAAAATTAAAAGAAATTATAAAAGAAGCTAAACTAGAAGAAAATTCTGAAAATAATGAATGAAATAAATGACTTGATAGAAGAATTTAAAAAAATAAATCTAGATGATATAGTTGAATATGAAGTTAGAATAAATACAACTGAAGGACCTTCAGGAGTAACTAATGAAACTCCAGAATCCTCTATGGGTTCTAACGATAATTACTCTAAAACATATTATAGACCTAAGAGAAAAAAAGATGAAGCAAGAAGTAATCTTATAAACCTAAGTATATTCTCAATGTGCAATATAAAAAATTATGTATGTGAATTTAGAGATTATTATTATACCCAATATTATAGTACAGAATCTCAAGAAATAATACTAAATATGTTTTACACTAAACTTCCTTATCCCTGGAATAATCACATGAATAAAGTATGGAAAGAGAAGAAAGATATGTATCCCAAAAATCTTGGAGGAAGAATAAAAGTATTAATATCAGAACTTAAAAGAATATGTAGTGAACAACAATTATATAAAAAATCTAAAAGAATAACTAAACTCTGTTGTGATACAATAGAATTACTTACACAATGGGGAAGTAATAGAAAGACATACCCTAAAAAGAATAAAAGAAAATTTTTAAAGAAAAAATATAAAAAGTATAAAAATTTTCAAAGAAAAAATATAAAACCTAGAAGAAAGTTTTTTAAGAGAAAAAAGTATGAAAATAAATCTAATAAGGAAAGAAATAAAAAATTAACTAAATGTCAATGCTGGAATTGTGGGGAAGAAGGTCATAAATCACCCGAATGTCCAAAACCTAAAGCTAAACATATTAAAAATATAGAAATTGAATTTTTAGAAATAAGAGATGAACTTGAAGAAGTCTGTGATATAGAAAATTATTTTGGAAAAGAAATATATATGGAAGAATCTGATATATCAGAAAATGAAATCTCTTCCGGAATAGATTCTGAATTAGAATGAATTCTGAAATAATAGAATTATCTGATGAAGAAATAGATATTTATGAAGGACCAGAAGGATATGCAGAACGCATTACCTTCAATACAGAAACTCTAGATAAGATAAAGAAACTAAAATTGAACTCTACAAATCCTAGCCAAAGTATTTTTAGGGGAATATCAAGTCTTATAAAAAGAAAGAAAATAAATATTTATGACTACCATGAAGTAGAAATATCTATAAATATTGAACATACTTCAAGGCAAGTTAAGATTAATTTATTAACGAAAGCTACTATAAATCAAGCTTTGAACAAAATAAAAGATAAAAAGGAAAAAAGTAAAATACAATATATATATCTAGGAAGAGTTCAATTCCTGATAAAATCATTGTTTAGAGAAGGAATAGATAGTCCTATAGTACTTTCTCTTCATGATCAAAGATTTACAGATGCAAAGAGAAGTCATTTCGGAACTATAGAAGGAAATTTGTGTTATAAACAAATATTATTTGATTTATATCCCAAATATAGTGTAAATATAAGTGATCATAATATAGATGAAATATTAAGTTTACATTACAAATTCATAAAAAATATAGGATTGAAAGATAAAAGTAAAGCTTTCTCTATTTACTATAGAGCATTATATGTTCTAAGTAATAGTAATTATGGGAAAATTTATCAAGATAAACCACATCTAGAAATAGACGAGGAATGTAGAGAAATAGCTTCAGCTAAATTACCTCTACTTGAAGACCCTAAAGAAATAACAAATTATGAATTAGAAATCATAAATAAACCTTTGATAGAAGAAGGATCGTCTAGTAAAACTACTCAAATAGAATTGGAAGAAATAGCATAGCTAGGAGAAGTCAAAGAACGAATATAACTAGAACTTTGAGTATTAATAAACAATCAACTAATAAAACAATGATCATTTTGGGAGAATACTTTAATGGTCAAGAATATATTAAAGAACCAAAAATTTTAATAGATACAGGAGCAAATGGAAATCACTTTGCTAAAATAAAAAATAAAGGGTTAATGATAGAAACATTAAATGAGGTGCTTTACTATGAAAACTTTGAAGGAAAGATAGTTGCATGTAACCAACAAATATCTATTCCAATAAATATCGATAAATCTAGAATAATTGTTAAATGTTATTTAGATGAAAATATGACGGGAAGTTCTTATGATATAATCTTAGGAAATGCTTTCTTTGATAGTTGTAATTACTAGAAAATAGAAAAGGATGGAGTAACACTCTGCATAGAAGACAAAGTTATATATTGTCCAATAATAAAATGAAAGGATATAATTTTACAGTTAGTGTTTTCATTCAGGTAGGAATAAGAGAAACTCCTGAAAATAAAATAATAACTTGTGCTTTAATATATACTGGATCTAAAATAACTATTTTCAAAACTTTCTTGATTAATAAATGGAAAGAGAATGGAAAAATTAGAATAAAAGGTGTAACTGGTAAATCACAAGATATGAATAGATCAGCAATAGATATTGATATTGTCTTAGGAAGTAAAATAATAACGGTTCCTAGGATATATGAATATAATGAATTAGAAGTTGATATACTATTAGGAAATGATTTCCTACAACAATTTCAATATTATGTGCAACATGCATATTCTATTGTGCTTAAAACAAAGTGTGGTCATTTGTTAAAACTTTCACGACTAAACCATCCCTTCAGAGTTCAGCCAGCTAAGCGTGGTGGACACTTTATATATGAAAAAATACAGATACCAATAAATAAAATATGTATAAAAAGAATAAACTTAGAAACGGTTACTAGCAAGATAAAAAAAATTATATTGACCATCCATTGGCTTTTTGGAATAAAGACTATCCAAAAGCTAAAATAGAATTAACAGATAATATTATAATTAAAGAGAGACCTATGAGATATACTTTAAGTGAAGAAGATGAATTCAAAAAACAAATTAAAGAATTATTAGATAAAGGATTAATTAGGAAAAGTTTTAGCCCATTTTCTAGTCCAGCATTCATGGTAATGAGAGAAGGTAAAAAGAAAAGAAATAAAGTAAGAATGGTAATAAATTATAAAAGATTAAACCATTTTACAAAGAGTGATAGTTATCAATTACCCAATAAAGAAGTATTAATAGATCTAGTAAAAAATAAATCATATTATTCAAATTTTGATTGTAACACATCTGGATTTTGGCAAGTAAAAATTGAAGATGATAGTATCCAATATACAGCCTTTAGTGCTCCTCAAAGACATTATGAATTGTTAGTAATGTCATTTGGATTAAAAAATGCTCCATCAATATATCAAAGAAAGATGGACGATATATTCGGCAAATATAGAGAATTCATGGTTGTTTATATAGATGATATTCTTATTTGTTCAAATACCATAGAAGAACATAGAAAACATCTTTTACTTTTTGCTAAATTATGTAAAGAAAATGGTATTGCCCTGTCCGAAAGAAAAGCAGTTATAGAAACTAAAGAAATTGAGTTTTTAGGATTAAAATTGAGTGTTACAGGTATAAAATTACAACCTCATATATCTAGGAAAATAAATGGGTTTCCTGATAAATTAGAAAATAAAAAACGAATAGAAAAGTTTTTAGGATGTCTTAATTATGCTGAGGGCTTTATACCTGAGTTAGCTAAGAAAAGACATGAAATACAAAAGTTATTGAGAAAAAATAATACTAAAGGTTGGACGCCAAAACATACAGAAATTGTAATAAAGCTAAAGTAAGAATGTAAATCTCTTCCAGAATTAAGGCTTCCTGATAAAAATGATAACTTAATTCTGCAAACTGATCCCTCTGATTTATATTGGGCTGCAATCTTAAAGACAGATCTTAATGAGATTTGTAGATATACTAGTGGTACTTTTAAATCAGTATAAATAAATTATACTACTCATGAAAAGGAATTACTAGGAGTATTAAATGGAATCAAAAAGTTTTCACTTTTCCTACTCCAAAAGTCTTTCATTGTTCATGTTGATAATACCCAAGTTCCGAGTCTTGCTAATAATAAATTACCCAGTGAACCAAATTATAGAAGGCTAGACAGTTGGCAAGTTTTCTTATCCCTATATAACTTCAAAATTATTCCAATAAAAGGAATTGATAATTTTGTAGAAGATTTTTTATCCAGAAATATAGATTTTGATTTAAAATGAAGGCCAATATATGGGTATACATATATCTATTGGGGTTAATGCCCTGAAAATCCAATCATATTGTAAATATTTTGGATTAATAAAACTAACATTACAGCAAGTTATGAGTATTTTACAAATTTAATAATTAATGACGTGTGATGGTATTTTTATATGAAATGTGTTTCATAGGAAAAGACTTTAAATACCAAGAATCACGTGTCATTAAAGTTCTTGTCAGTATGATAAGAAGATGTTCTTATCAAGACTATAATGTGTTATATAAGATGATTAGTCTTTCGTCATAGGGAAATGAGGTTTCCAATTATAACACATTGATGATTTTCAATGAGATTGGAAACATCGAACTGGACCACTGAGATTGTTCATTTTATACTGTTATCTAAAATAAACAAAATCTCGGAAGCATTAGACTCTTAATCCTGATAGTGTTTTTACTTTAGGCATGTAGTGTTAATCACTGTGATGTACTCAGAAGTGAGGTCTCGGTAACAGATAGCCAAAAAACTTTGTACGTTCGGTGATTGCATGAAATGTGCTAAAGAGAAATATTGATCAAGGAATCTGTAGCCTTGCTGGAAGGTTAAAGGTATCCCTGAAATAGATTTGCAAAAGTTCAAATAAAACTTTGGCCAAAGTACTTCATGTGTGCTTCACCGAAGTTGTATGTTGAATGTGTTTCACATACAGGAAACTTGGACTTAAGGCGAATCAAGAAATTTCAGATTGGAAGTGAAAAATAAATGATAGTAGTATTGATTTATTTTTCATGGATATCTGTACAGAGGAGTAAAATGCAAAATTATTCTCGATCGAGAAATTCGTGAATAATTTAATTAATTTTAGAGGTCAACAATATTTATTTAGTGGAATTAAATATTGTTAAACGATAATCAATTATTATCATGGGATGATAATAGATTGACCCGTTTGGAGCTAAAATTAATTAGTCCTGCAGGTCCCCCCGCAAGCCCCAAAGAAGATCAAAGAGAAAATATTAAAAGGAGAGAGAGAAATAAATTTTCAAAGAGTTTGAAAATGGCCAAGGAATTTATTTTGAGAAAATAAATTAAATTACAAAGAGTTGGAAATGCCCGAAATTTTATTTTGGAGAAAATAAAATTTTTCAAAAAAAAAAAAATGCTGACGTGGCAGCTGATGTGTCACGCCACGTCAGCGTATCAGTCACCAAGTGGCACTGACTGGGTGCCATCGTGTGTGACACGTGGACGGTGAGGATCGCGCCGCGTTAGCACGTGCCAACGGCCCAGATTGCATTGACTGAGCTAGTCAACGGGCCGAGAAAAGCGGGTCAGCGGTTCGGGTCATCGGGTAGGGTCGGTCAAGGTTTGACCGACTCGGACACGTGGACAAATAGGGATTTGCCACGTGGATATCGTGGCAGACCGTCTGAACCGACTGGTTCACGGTCGAACCGGCCTGAGCCGATTGACCGCCGATCGGACCGACTACGCGGCAGCTCCTCGTGGAGGCGTGTGCCCCAAGCGCGCCATGTGCATGCAGTGCCTTCTGCCGCGTGCTCGGCTGCTACAGTCTCCTGGCGAGATGCTCTTCCACGTGGCGTCTCCTGATTAGCGGTTCGAGCTTGGAGTGCTCGGCAATTTGCTAAAAGTGTACGAATTTACCCTTGAAAGCTTGGCTATAAATAGGGTTGCCTTCCATTCATTTCACAATCAGTTTTGAAATGAGAATTGGCAATTCATTTTCTTACTCTAAAATGCCATCCGGCTCTCTCTCTCTCTAATTAGTTAATTAATCCTAATTAAGGATTAATTAATTAATTAATTAGGTGGTTATATAATTAATATATAATCCACTTAATTATTAGAAAATAGGGATTTTCTAGATTTAGAAAAAGGAGTTTTTCTTGAAAAATATTTTCTCAAAGTATTTAGCGAAATACTGCAGGAGCCCACACTCCAATTTCTTAATCGGGGATATTGCGGGAAAGCTCTGCCGGTTTCACGAGAAAATATCGAGGTGCTGGAAAAGTGTCGTTGATAGCCAATTTTGCAGTACGGTAATACCGTTATGCTGCCCAAATTAATATTTGCATATTGTGATTATATGCTAGATGATTTAAAATTATGTTATCAATGCCTGTATATATTAGAGTTATGCTGCCCGATTTATTCCGCTGCTTTATTAAAATATTTTGATAGCGAGGTTATGGCGAAATATTTTGAAATATTACGCTATACCGTCACTCTGTCTCGGGCCCGCCACACCAACAATATCTAGTTCATCTCAAACGGTAGATGGTAAAGACAAAGTCAAATCCGTTAATGGGTGGTGATTTCCCAAAAATCACTTATATAGAATTAGAAGACCAATATACGGGTATACATATACCTAGTCCATCTCAAATGGTAGATGGTAAAGACAAAATCAAATCCGTTGATGGGTGGTGATTTCCCAAAAATCACTAATAATTTTTTTTGAAAAGAATCTTAATAAAATTTTCTCTCTTTTTTACAGATGGAGGATAAAATTGATATTTCAGAAATAAAAGAAGAGATCTCATATATCAAAAGTATGAGAGAAGATCTCTATGAAGAAACTGTTGTTCTAGAATAATATTTGTATAAAAACCTCCCTCTATTGATAGATTTGGTAATTGAAAACCTGGAAAAGATGAATAAAGTGACTCGAAAGTTAGAAAAATATATTGAAAAATTTGAGTCAATAAAAATAGATGAGGCTGAGTCATCTGGCGAGAAAAATAAAGAAGAAGCCAAAAATAAAGTTCCTTCAGTTATAGAAATAAAACTGGAAAAGGAGTCTTCTCCAAAGGCAATAAAGATTGAAATAGAAAAATATGTTCCTAGCACTGAATGGGAACATTTATATGTTCATATAGTTAATGAAGTATATAGTATGGAGAATACAGATACTATATTTTTCTCCAAAGGCAAAAATATATATCGAAGATTAACCTGCATAATGGGAGCATGCCCAAAAGCAGTTTATAGATATGCTTGTTTTGGGTTCCTTGATATAATCTACCCAAGTAAAGATCTCAGGGAAATATCCAGATTTGATGATACCCTAAAATCTCAAATCAGTAAATTTGCCAGAGGAAGGCAAATTGTTCTCAAGTTCTATACTATATCCCCAGAACCAGAGAAGCATATATGGCATGAAGCCTTTTTCATGATCACTGCAGACCACCTTTTTGACACCATAAAGATTGAGCAAGGAAATAAACCTCTAAGGAAGATCCAAGTTACTAAAGAATGGATAGTCCAAAGACGTGCCTTGGGAATAAAAGCTATTCACCGTGTTGCAGAGAATCTGTACAAATATAAGTTCGAGACCTTAATGAGTCAAGTAAATTGGATTCTGCTCACCAAAGGAGGAAAAATAAGTTCTCCTCTTTTAATGGAATTCATAAATAAATTTGAAAAACATGAATTTTTCTGCACTACAGAGACTAGACAAGAAGCTTGCAAGTTGATGGGCTGTAACCATTAAATGATGTAAGCACATATATCAGCAAGGAAGTGACGAATGCCATGAAGTCATACTCTATTCATCAAGTGGCAAATAAAAGTGTCGGCAAAATCTCAACCATAGAAAAGTGTCGGCAATATTTAGATCGTTGAAGGATAAAGCAATGGATTTCAAATAAAAGTTTCAAGTCCGAATAGTAGCAAGAATATAGCCTATAAATAGAGTCTTCTTGTAAAGGGAAAGGGGACCTGGTCTTGAAACCAGAGAGTCATATGTAAAATTATCTTGGAGTCTTTCAGTTTTTGAGTGTTGAGTGTTGTATTTCAGATAAATCTTCTATAAAATTCTCCTTTTCATATACACGAGATAAATACTTTGTCCAAGAATTTTATTAAATCTTTTTACTCCACTCTGTTCCTCAAATCTTTTATTGAAACTCATAAGCCGTAGTGAGGTTTTCCGTTGGAGATTGAAGTCTGTTTCCAGTTGATGTCCGAGAAAGCACGAAGCTGTGAGGACTTTTGGAACAAGAAGGGCTAACCGAGGGAAAAAGAAGACGAGTCTTAGAGGGATCAATAAATCAGAGTTGTAGAAGATGAAGGAGATAAAAGAGGTAATAAAATTTTTACAAATTATTTGTGTGTTTTATGAATTATAGGATGAATTTTAGAGTACTTCTGTTATTTAAGGAATGATTAATTTCAAGGATTACGTTTGTATTTTGATATTATGCATGAAAATATACTTCATATGCCTATCTGAAATATTTTAGAAGTCTTGGGGTTACATTTATAAATAATACGAAGTCTAGGACAATAAAACAAAATACTTTCTATTTGGCCTATTTGAAAACGCCAAACCCTTCGGCGACCTATAACACAAATTGAAACCCATGTCCAAGTGGTATTATTTTATAAAATAAACACGGGGAATTCCCGAAAACTCCCCAAATGATAAGTTCAATTCTTCTTAGCTCCCCATTTTAAAAAATGATGTATAAAAACTCAAGAATCGCGTATCTAAATCCCCAAATGATGTATTTGAAAATGGGGAGTATCTAAATCCCAGAATCGCGTATCTAAATTCCAGAATCACGTACCTAAAACCCCAAATGATGTATTTGAAATGGGGAGTAAAAAGGAACTTCCCAAACTCATGGGGAGTGATTTGTCAAAGTACACTATGTTAAAAATATGTTGAAGAACCACACCAATGACCAAACGTAGAAAATCCCCGATTCATAATGTTAAAAATATGTATTACAATTTTTTTTATTGATGTAATTATCTAAATATTTTAATTTTTTTAAGCACAATAATATATAATGTGTATTGTTGCTCTCATTATATATTAAAATTACCTCACAAAAAAAAAAAAAAAAAAACTTTTTAAAAGAACATGCAATTAATAGAACAATAATTGGGGACACATGTCCTAATTTGTTCACCTACGATGTATTTTAATTAGAAGGGGGAATTATTAAAGAGGACCAACTATCTTCAAATTTTATCCAAAAACCCCCTAGTTTGAAAAAAGTATATTTTACATCACCAATACACATCTTATTTTTTGTAAACCCCCTAAAGTCCTAAAAAGTCTATTTTGTCCTTAATATTTTACTATCACCACACCATTTTTACTTCTTCCAATCTCATATTCCTTTAATCATCTCTATTCTTATTTCTCCAATTTGTTTACTGATCTATTCGGAATCAAACCCCCGACAACCACCTCACCTACCGTTGTTGAAGAAGAAGAAAAAGAAGAAGTCGACACAGCTAAATTTAATCTCACGTATTTTTGTACTTTTTTGATTTAAATTTCTTGAGGTTTAAATTTGTAAAATTTCTGCAAATTTGAAAAAATTTCTACAAATTTGATTACTCCATGTATTTTGGATATCCGAAGAGAGTTTTTGGGGAGTTATGAGATTTGAGATTTTTGTATATACGTGCGAAGAGATTTTTGTGATTTGTATGCATATATCTAGATTTTTGTGATTTGGTTGGGTAGTCTGGTATCTAAAATTATTATGTGTTGTGATTTGGTTAATTATTATCTGTTGCGATTTGGTTGGGTAATCTGGTGTTAGATCTAAAATTATTATCTGTTTTGAGTATTTTAGTTGGTTTGAACAATCACTCTATCCAATTTGAGATTTCTAAGATTTCGATATTGTAACGCCCCGGTTTTTCCATTCATGTGTTATGTGTTATTATATTAATCTTCCTAATATTATATGCATTATATATTCATGCAATTATATGAAAATGTTGTCAATGTGAAATTTATATGAATTAATTGATAATGTAACTAATTGCTCATATATGACTTTAGTTGTTCCTTATCTAAATGTGAGGACTTAATTGCATAAATTCTTTGGACTTAATTAATTATGTGCTATGAAATGATACTTGATTACATGACATTGTATATTAGTGGGACTAAAGTGCAAAAAGTGATGAGTCATGCATATATTTGCAAGACTTTGAATATATCATATACATTCATATCTCTTTCATTTCATTTCATCAAAATACACACACGCACACACACACACACACACACACACACACACACACACAATCACGTTACCCACACCAAGAAGAGAAGGAGAAGATTTCATCCATTTTCAAGCTAGATTTTGGAGGTCTTGAGGAGCTAGAAGCATGTGATTCATACCATCTTCTCATCCCATCTTTCCTTCATTTTAGAGGTAGAAGTGAAGTTATATGAATTCCTTGAATTATATTTGTTTAGGGTTTGATGTTGAGATGATGAATTCTTACATGTTGGGAGTTAGATGCATGCTTAGGATTGAAAGAGAGTTGAAATTGCATGAAAATATTGAGTTCCATGGAAGTTGGAAGCATGTGATTATAGTTGGGGTTTTCATATTTGATTCTAGTGCTTTGATGTATACTCCATGGTTAGTTTGATGAATAAATGAAGTATAATGTGTATTTGACGATTTGAAATAATTGTTATGGTTGGAACTTGGTATTATTGTTGTTTTGGTTGGTTTTGGCATGGAAATGCCCTGTTTCTCCCTTGTTTTCTGCTGCTGCGAAGAAGGTCGCGGCCGCGACCAAAAATATGCATAAAACTGGTCGCGCCCACGACCCCATTTTGGCCAACTTTCGACTTTTGGAAAATTGCATGAAAAATTCGGAAAAATACTCGCGACCATTTTGTGAAGGGTTTTGGTCGCGCCCGAAACCCCTCCAGAATCTGCATTTTGTCGAACTTCGGACCTACACCATTTTCACCTCGCTTTGAACTAGAAGACGTTCCATATACCGTTGGAAAGGTCTTTATGTCTAGTTTCACACCCAATAAACAAAACTCAATTCTAACTTCTAGAACTCAAGTTATTTCGGGATTTCTACAAGGTGTGCATTTCCCAAAATTGTCAGTTTTTCCTAAACTTCACCAAAACCTTTCATATTGCATTCTTTTCACTTCCTTGGCTACCGTATGTGAATTATATGATATTCCTTAATTGTTATTGCATGACACATTGATCATGACTTTGCCGTGCGTCGTAAATGGTTCATGCGAGTCGTGTCTCACGATCACTTGTCCCTTTTTACACAAATTGTCTTTCCATTGATGAGGAGCAAGCTCCATAGTTGTATCCTTATTAATTGTCGACACAGGTGAGGTTTAATTACTAGATATATAGAACCCGTACAACTCCTACGTGATGCTTTTGGCCAAAATATAAACATAGATCTATACATATATCTTTCTCAAAACCTTATGGATTGCAAATGGTTTTCGTGACATTGAACTTATCATGATTGATAGTGTTTTGGTGAGTAAAGCATGTCCACGTTGGCCCGAGGGTAGTGTATTGAGCCAACCGGGGAGGCAAGGGTTGATGGGCAACTCTTGCACTATCCTCAGTGTTTTGGGATCAACTCTTAATCCACCAGGAGGTTTGGTGGAGAAAGAAATCCCGTACGTAGGAGTCATGCTCCTAACGTACATAGTGCATGGATGGTTGGGTCTTGCAAACCCACCATCACCGGAGGGAAAAGGGTTCATGAAACTGCTAATTGTGCACTGTAATCACTTGCATGATAATTATTGAATTGAAACCTAATTCTTGATTGTTCACTATTGGTGTAAGGTTGGAGAATTGCCCTCACTCACCGGGCCACGGAATGAATTGATAATGACTGTAATGTTAAATGGCTTTAGTTGTAATCTCGGGCAGGATCTATTTTATTATCGAACATATATTGTTTCCTTTATTAAAACCCTACCCGAGATTATAACTTGCATGTTAATTGCGCTAATATTTATTTATAAACCCCTCACTCAGTCGTTGGTAGACTGACACCTCAACATTTTCAGGTCTGCGGGTTGCATGCTAGGCGGGATCGAGTCAGGTCTTTTGTTTTTTGGGTCTAGCACTTGCCTTCCTCATTTTCTTGTACATTAATGATGCATATATAGATTGTTACTACTCTTGGTATCTATGTATTAAGTCTGACTTATTTTGATATCTTTGGGGAATTGGATTTATGTAAATGTTGGGAAAGATTTTGTTGATGAAGTGAATGTAACTTATGCTTCCGTTTTATTATTTATGCATGTTGGTATTAAATGAGGGTTAGTCCCGCCTAGCTAGAGATTTATTTTCTTTTGTCACCCGTTTGCTATAGTTTTGGTTCATGTACGGATTATCCATTTCTTATGTGGACTGAGCTATAGTGCGGGGGTGTGGCATCTCGGCGTTCTGGGTGCTACATCTTAGGTGGTATCAGAGCCTGGTTGCAAAACCGCGGTTCTAATGTTGTGTCTCGTGAGTCTAGGTCGAACGGCATAGGATTATTTAATATTTGTGAGTCTTGCATCTTATTTGAACTTACTTGAACTTATGTGACCTTACTTGAATTCTCTGAACTACTTGGATTATGTGCTTCCTTTGTATCTTGTGGTCTTATTTATACTCATTTGTATTCATTAATCAAACATGCATATATAGTGTTGTAATTTCAGGATGCCTCGAGGTCGTCCTCGTCGTGAGCACTCACTCGGTTATAGGAGACATCGCCGGGATCGTCCTCCTAGGGTTCCTCCACAGCCACCCCATCCAGCTTAACCACAAGATTTCCTCAATTCTATAGTTCGACTTGTCGATCAGAGGATAAGAGATTTTATTCCTCCAACACCACCGCCACCACCGCCACAACCAATACAGATTTCGGATGTACTCAGGAAATTCCAAAACCAGCAACCCCCAAAATTCTACAAGGGAAATGATATACAGGCGGAACAATGGTTGAAAGAAGTTGAAAGAATTTGGGAGCTGATTCCGTGTGAGTCTCAGGAAAAGGCTCGTTGTACCATTTCTCTTATTCAGGGTGAGGCTTACTCATGGTGGGAGAGTACGAAGATTGTTTTAGATGCCGTCGGTGAAGAGGTAACATGGGAAGTATTCGTTCGAGAATTCAAGAATAAGTTCATTCCTCCATCTTCTCGGACTCGTAGACTGAAGGAGTTCACGAAACTTAAACAAGGAGGAAGGTCTGTAGCAGAGTATACAGCCGAGTTTGAGAGGTTATCCAAGTATGCGCCCAACATTGCAAGTGACGACTTCCATAAAGCCATGCAATTTGTGCAAGGATTGAGGCCCAACATACAAGCAGCAATTGAAGCCGTCAATACTAGTACTTGGAGGAAGGCCACCTCAAAGGCTCTTAAGGTTGAGGATTCGGTGAATGTAAGGAGGCCTATCCAACGTGCCGGAGGCAAGTTTTCTGCAATTCCATTGCTACTTTTTTCTTACGCACATCAAAACTTCCTCTCCAAATACCCACCAAATAATCAACCAAGTATATTAACAAATGTAAAATAATCAATCAAACAAGATAATAGAGACACGCGATTTTTAACATGGAAAACCCATTTAATACGAAGAGTAAAAACCACGGGACCTACGAGACTCAAAAACAAATTCACTAAATTACGAGGCAAAATAGCAGTTCAACACCAATAAAACCAGCACTAAACTCAAACCAAACCGAACCGTTCCAAAAAAAAACAAAAAAACAAAAAGTACCAAAACCACAAAGGAGAAAAAACACAAAAATAAGTAAAAGATTCGCACTACTGTTCACGTGGCAAAAATCCAACTTATAATGCTCCAAATCCGATTTCCACCATTTAGATTCAAGTACGAGGTGTTAGGAATGTGTTGTCCAAAATTCAACTCAATCGGAACACAAATGACCCCCCGATCGTCGGCTTGATGAAGCTTTTGCCGCCTCAAAAACTACTCAAGCTGTGCAGAAAAATTCTTTTCCTTTGACTTGGAAAAGCTCTATCAAATTGATCCCAAAGAAAACCCTATCAAATTAGACGGGACCTATGGGCTTTAATTATTTACTGGGCCAACAAATGTGTTTGTGCTGGATCTAACCAATCTTCCCTTCTAACCCATGTTAGGAAAGAGACACACCACCATGTAATCATTTGAACTTGAGACCCGCTATCCTGGCACAAACTTCAAGTTTTTCACAACTCACCTTCATAAAAACTTGGATTCTAACTGAGATGGATTACACTATGATTATACAAAACAAAATAAACTTCAACTGAGAAAATCTATGTTCTTGACAAACTTCTTCATCTAGAGTAATTCTTTGCATACTTCAGTGACTGCAATAAACTCGGGTTCTGTAGTAGACAAAGCAACACGTTTTTACAGTTTGAATTATCATGCCACTATTCCCCCTGCAAAAGTAATCAATTAACCAAAAGTGGATTTTCTTGAATCTAAATCTTCAGCCATATCTAAATCTGTATAACCAACAAATATCGATTTCCTAGGCCCAAAATAAAACTTCAAATATGTAGTTCAGCGGAGATATCTCATAATCCATTTTACAACATTCCAATGTTCTCTACCCGGATTTGAGAGAAACCTGCTAACTTTGTCAATTGCATTAGCCAAATCTAGTCTTATACAAACCATGACATACATCAAACTTTCAACTGCAGATGCATAACGAACACATTGCATGTCCTTTTTATCTTTATCAGAAAAAGGAGACTGTGCACTACTCAACTTAAAATGTCTATCAAGAGTATTACTTACCACTTTGAGTTTATCCATGTAAAATCTCTGAATCACCTTCTCAATGTAATTCTCTTGACACAATTATAACTTCTTGGCATTTTTATCACGTGAAATTCTCATGCCTAGGATGTGTTTTGTTGGTCCCAAATCTTCCATGGCAAACGACTTGTTCAACTCATTTTTCAACCTGTCAATTCTGGTAGCACTATGGCCAATAATGAGCATATCATCAACGTAAAGTAATAAAATGATAAAATCAACATCAGAGAATTTCTGAACAAAAACGCAATAGTCAGAACTAGTCTTCGTATAACCGAATCAAACTTCTTATACCATTACCTTGGAGCTTGTTTTAAACCATACTAGCTTTTTCTCAATCTGCATACAAAATTCTCTTTATCTTTCACAATGAAATCCTTTGACTGCCCCATATAAATTTCTTCTTCCAAATCACCTTGGAGGAAAGCAGTTTGCACATTCATCTGTTCAACTTCAAAATCAATACTAACTTCTAAGCCCAAAAAAAGATCGATTGACGATATTTGCACAACAGGTGAGAAAATCTCTTCAAAATCAATCTCTTTCTTCTGGTTGAAGCCTTTGACAACTAATATGGCTTGGTGTCTTGGTTATGAAGTGTTCTCTTCTTGTTTCACCCGATAAACCCATCGAGTTTTCAGAGCTCTTTTGCATTCAGGTAACTTGATAAGCTCAAAAGTATGATTGTCATGTAAATATTTCATCTCATCTTTTATTGCTTCAAACCACTTTTCCTTGAGCTGACTGTCCATAGCCGTTTCATAACAATCAGGCTCTCCTCTATCTGTCAAAAGCACATACTCAATAGATGAGTATCTAATAGATTGCATTCTATTTCTAGTACATCTTTTGGTTGGACAGAAGGTTGCTCAACAATTGGAGTATCTTCCCTATTTTGAATTTCATGATCTTCCTCAGCATGATCATGATCAACCTTTGTCTCCACATTATTCTGATTGTTCAAGTCAACTACATCAGGAAACTTTACGATAGGTTTGGATCCAAGTCTATCAAGTTATTACCACCTGAAAACTCCAAATTACTTGATTTACTGATGTCTTCAATGGTTTGATACTCCATGAAGTCTACATCATGACTTCTGACAAGTTTCTTTTCAACCGAATCATAAAACATGTACCCAAATTCATACTGTCCATACCCAAGAAATATATATTCTCTTGCTTTATTATCTAACTTAAACCTCTCATCCTTAGGTACATGCACAAAAGCTTTACAACCATACACACATAAATGATCATAGAAGACATCCTTCCATACCATAACCTATTAGGGACATCAGTAAGCAATGCAACAAAAGGACACAAATTAATTATATAAGCAGCAGTAAGTAAAGCCTCACCCCAAAAAGACTTAGGTAGTTTGACCTCTGAAAACAAACATCTAACCTCTCCACTGGGGTCCTATTCATCCTTTCTGCCAAACCATTTATAAGGGGGTCTTAGGGGGGCATCTTCTGATGCCGAATGCCTTGTTCTTTGTAATAAGATTAATCAAATTGACCACAATACTCGCCACCATTGTCAGTATAATTACATTTCAGTTTTTTACGAGATTCTCTCTCAACTGATGCCTGAAAAACTTTAAAGACATCAAATACTTGATCTTTTATTTTTAAAACATAAATCCTAACCTACCTCGAGTAATCATCAATAAAAGAGCCAAAATAAAGTGCATCACGATGAGTTCGTACCTTCAGTGGTCTACAAACATCTCAGTGTACCAGTTTAAGCAACTCAATTTTTCTTAAATGGGGATGACTCTTAAATGAAGCCCGTTTCACTGACCATTACCAAAGAAATTGCAGTAGCCGTCATCATCAAGCTTCTCTACCGAGATCAGATGCAAACGAACATTAGGTGCATGCCTAACATCATACAACACCAAACTTGTCCTATTGTTGTTCTTCAAACAAACAGTCCCAGTACCTACTATCGGTACCACCGTATCATTTCCCATCTTCAAAACTCCAAAATCACCAGAAGTATAAGAAGTGAAGAAATCTTTCCTTGATGTCACAGGAAATAAGGCACCACCGTCAACCCAACTGGAATCATCATTGGCTACGACAATGATATTGCCATCATATGCAAGAATAAGATTATCATTGGAAATAGCAGTATTAACATGATCATTATTTTCCTGGTCTCTCTTTTCGTGCCCATCACGATTGTCTCTGCGCTCTCTCTTTAATTTAAAACAATCTTTCTTGATATGACCAGGTTTACCTCAATGATCACAATTTAATTTTTTCCATCTTGACCTTGACTTGCTTCAACTTATATTTTTACCTTTATCGTATTTACGTTGACTTTTCCCCTTATTTTCTAAAACCAATAACTCGGGTTGAGATGAATTCTGAGTTTTTTTTGTGGTTCCCTTGCCAAATCCCGCACTGAGAAATACCCCAAGTGTTAGCTTTGGGCCTTCACTCGAGATCTTTCCCAGCGAACGGCGACAGACAAAACAGGCATAACGAAAACATAAAAACCACAGTACTCAAACACATAAGTCAATTACAAGGCCGATAAGGCCGATGACAAACGACAAACTTCAAACGACAACTGTATTAAGTATAGGTACATAGACTGTACATACTGAGTTTCCCACGAAGGAGAATTTCCAAAACAGTAACTCCGAAACAAACTATCTAAACGGCCCCTGACGACCTAGACCAACATACCGCTTATTCACATCTACCTGAAGCCAAAACCAGAAAACAAGGGACGTTAGTCAAAGTGACTAAGTGAGAGGGTTAGACATATATATAACAAAAGTAAAATTTGGTTCACGCTTTTATTCTTTTTAGAACAAGATAAAACGTGTATGAAAGAATATCTTTTGGGTTTGAATGAAACACTTGTGAACTAATAATCAAAAAGATCGATCAATCACAATAACCCGGCGAGTACGGGTGAGTTCTCTAACCTTTCACACCCTGAACACAAGGAACACAAAACATAAACCAACCTTCTCCCTCCAATTGTTAGTCGAGGTACCCCCCAACCAACCACACGATCACATATATAAGGGCAATATGCCCTGGTACCAATAACCTCACTCTATACGTAATGCAGTCAACCTCCGGCTATGCCCCGTATAGAGCTTCACAGAAGTATATAGCAAGATCAGCCTTTGGCACACACCTCCAGGCTTCACCCGCTAGATACTCCGGGCCCATATTCCCCAAGGGCGTTCCCAAGGGATCTATCAGATCACTACTCGCTTTTCAAAATATTTGCACACTTTCTTTCTCTTAACCGTATCACAGTTTAAATCAAACTTTTCGTTCACTCAGGCGTATATATAATATAACAAAAACCCATTTTTTTAAGGAAATCCGATTTTTCAATAGAATACTAAAATATTACAAAACAGTTAATAATATATTTAGTATCAACGGGTCAAAATCAAAATCAATAAATAAGGGTTGGGTTTTAAGAATATATATATTTATATAATATATGATTTGGCCCCAGTTGAAAATATTTTAATCCCTCACCTTAAAATCTTCACAAGGCTACAAAAAGAACAACACGATCAACACGATTAGGGCTCCTCCCTAGGAACACCTGTGACACACGTGTAATCACAACTTATGACTTGACTCGAGAACTAATTAAATATGACAATATGATCGACATGTACGACTATCATTGAAATCACATTTGAATTTAGTAGTTAAGCAAATTGTTAATCACAAATAAAATTTTGAATGGTAAAATCATTCATTTAATATTTGCATTTAATCTAAATATGTTAGAAATTTTTATCCATAATAATATTCCAAGTTATTAAACAAATATACGAAATGTGTATATGTTATAAGTCACGACTGTAATGACTAACTGAAACTAAATTCCATAAAGTATTATTCATAATATTACATAGCTATCAAGTATTTTAATATACAGTGATCTTAGGATCTTTGATTCCATAAATAAATAGCTAGAGAATTAATTCCACTTGTCTTTAGCAATAAAAATGGTTCGCCAAACTACCGGATGTGTATGTTAACATTATGAGCCATGGTTTGTTAGTAGTTTATTGTTTTGGAAAAACCTCTGCATTCCAGAAAACTAATTATGGTAATTTAGATTTCCTAATCAAGTTAGTTGAAGATCCAAAATATATATAACTAATTAATCCGACTTAGACTTTAATAACAAATTCATAATTTCATGATGTTTACCAATAAAACCACGACATACTGATAGTTATTCGGATTATGTAATCAAGTAATTCGCTCAACACTATGACAAGTTGTCAAATCCACAAATTTTAACAATATAACAACTATCTCATGCAAAACTGAAGATGTGTGAAGTAATAATACTATAACTAATAATAAGAATTTTTTTTTTGTTCCTTATTGATTATATATATAAATATAATCCTTAATCTCACGACTTTCATACCTTACTTGCTAATTCACATAAGCACACATATATAATTAAAAATAAACGGCATAACAAAGATTCATTAATCTTTCGTGAAAAATTCAAATCAATCATCGAGAAAACATATAACCTCAGAACAAAAATAAATTTCCAAGCTACACATACCTCAAGGTGGCGGCCTTATTCTGTGAATTTCAAGGTAGGTGTTTAGGGATGGGAATCTTGAAGGGGAAAACAATGGCTAGCGTATTAGGAAAAAGAAGAGGGTAGAATTGTTGTTAATCTTGACGAATGAATAAGGCAACCTAATTTATTTCTCTGAATAGTTAAAAATAGTTATCGGTCGAATAAAGAAACATAAATTCGCTGGAGTAGGCCACTTGTGCCGATGAATCAGCTTATAAGGGTTATTGGATAAAGGAAAGCTTAGTTCATTATGTAATCCATGATATCCCATTCCTTGTAATGATTGCAGGTGATCAACAATAAGTTTTATTTAAATGTAGCCTATTATTAATTGGTTGAATAGTGCGGTAACTTCAATACAAAAGTAAGTCATATTGTAGATTGGTGATTAAGGTGTAAAATAAGAAAATGGATTTGACTATCTAAATTGAAAATATATTTGTATATATATATATATATTAAGGAAGATCACGATTGTACAGTATTCACTTACTTATACCACACACTTGTATATTTATGAAACCATAAAATCTTGTAATCATTTTCCGAAATAGAATAATAATTCTTAGTAATTATATTAGTATTATAATTAATAGTTTTAAATTACGACCAAACACTTAATGCCCCCAATAAAATTGAAATAAATAACCTAGTTAAAATAATTTATAGTAATGGAATATTTTAAAATATAAGACATTGATGTATTCTATTTAACAAATAAAAAATGTAATTAATTTAGCTAGCAAGAAACCACTAAGTGTATATCAAATAATTTAAATACGTCAAAATTCCATGCGATTAAGTAGCAAATTTAACTTATTTTATGCAGAGAGCACTTGGTTTGATAAATTACTCGGTCAATTTCTAGACGTGTCTCGGTATCTTGATTAAATTACCTGTTTTCTTTCTGTTCAGAATTTGGGGTGTTACATTTTTGTCTCATCACTTCATTCAAAACACTACTCTTCACAAGCTCAATGGTTACACCACCATCAGACTAAGAGTTAACAAGTCAAACATGAAAAGTTTTGCTAGAATCAGGTAAAGTGGTAAGAATCCAAAGTCTGATAATTTCTTCATCAAATTTAATACCTATGCCTGCCAACTGGTCAAGAATACCTTGAAACTCAGTCAAGTGATCAACAATAAAAGTCCCTTTTTTATATTTCAGTTGCATCATCTTTATAAGCAGAAATAGCTTTTTGTTTTCTATCTTCGATGCGTATAAATTCTGTAACTTTTCCCGCAAAAATCGCGCATGTGTCTCATGTTGAATATGATTGTAAACATTCTCCTCAACAAATTGTCTGATAAATCCACAAACTTGTTTGTGCTCAAAATCTCATTTCTCATTTATTTTGGGCTCGGGTTTTTGAGTCGAAAAAAAGGCAAGTGCAAAGCTTTCACGAACAAGAGATCTTTCATCTTATGCTCCAAAGATGATAATCTAATCGATTCAAAGTTATTATCCTATTCGGGTTCATATCTATGCTCACACCGACAAAAGAACTAATGCGGCTCTGATGCCACTCTGATAGGAAAGGAATAAACCAAAACGAGTGCACGCAGCGGAAGTTAAAACTTTCTCTCCAACTACCCAACAAACAATCAACCAAGTACGCTTACGAGTATAAAATAATCAACAAAACAAGAGAATAGAAATACACGATTTTTAACGTGGAAAACCCCTTCAAAATGAAGAGTAAAAATCACGGGGCTTATGAGACCCAAAAATAAATCCATTATAATATGAGACAAAAACACAGTAGTTCAACACTAATAAAACTAACGCTAAACTAAAACCAAACCGATTCTCCCAAAAAAAAAAAGAAAGAACTAGAACCACAAAGGAGAAAAAGCACAAAAAATAAGCTAAAGATTCATGCTACTATTCACGAACCAAAAATCAGACTTACAATGCTCGAAATCCAATCTCCACCGTTCCGATTCAAGTTCCAGGTGTTAGGAACGTGCTGTCCAAAATTCAGCTCATCGGATCACAAATGATCTCTCAATCATCCGCTTGATGAAGCTCAAGCTGCATCAAAAGCTGCTCAACCTTTGCAAAACAAATCTTTTCCTTTCATGTGAAAAAGTTGCACCAAATTGATCCCAAAGAAAACCCTATCAAATTAGATGGTACCTGATCGACTTTAATTATTTATTGGGCCAACAAATATGTTTGGGCTGGATCCAATATTTGGTTAATCTTCTTATCTGGCCTCCTCTTAGTCTTACACGCCTCCTATACGTACATGTTATCAAAAATTTTATTGGATTTATCAAAAAAATTTACAAGTTATATCTAGGTTTTCAGAAATTAAATCGTTCAAGTTTTTTCAGTCGGGTGAGACTCATCAGTTTTGAAGGTACTCTGTTTTCTATATCAAATGTGTGTAGGCTAAAGAAATTACTAATTAATTGATTGCGATTAATTCGAGATAGTTTGATAGTTTTTAGAATTTAGATTACTTTCAATCTATTGTTTGGTTCTTATATTTGATATTTTGATTTTGAAGTAATTTCATGAAAACATGTTTGTTGATTGTGTAGGACAAACAGCTCTATGAACATCGCAAGAGCGAAAAGTACAAAGAATTGATAGTTAGAGTTTTCTTACACTTGAACAAAATATTTCATCAGTGTGTTGCTTCAATTTCGCAGACCTAAACCTCAAATGGCCTTTTTCTGTTGGTACCTCTCTCTCTCTCTCTCTCTCTTTTTTGTTATTGTTTTTCTACTTGTTTCTTTATGCTTTTACTCGAAAACACTCAAGAGAGCCCGGAAAATCACCGGTGAGAAAAGGAAGAATAATTAAGTTAACAATGCAATGTGTTATACTTTTCTCCTAGAATATGATGTATTTTTGTCTTAATTATGTACAAATGTAGTTTTGCACAAATATTGAGATGCAAAGTTACATTCACAAAGATTTACTCATAGATCAGTGAGAATGATTTAGTGTGTGTATTGATTGTTGGTGTTTCCATATGCTACAGGTATTTCGTTTCTTTAGCCTTTTTTGACAGTAAACCCCAACTGTGCCTCAGTGAGGGGAGGGCTATGGAGCCCTACAGTGTTCATTGCATCAAATAAAAGTGAAAACTTACAAGTAGACTATACATCAATATTGTTTTATTTTTTCTTGTAATTTTTTCTATATGAATTGATGTTTATGTATATGACATTTATATATCTTTATGTATATGGAATTTCTGTACCTTTGATAATGTTTGAGGATGAAATTTATTGATGAGTTTATATGGGCTTGTTGAGATTTTGAATAGTGATAATTGGCTAAACAAAGTTGATTGTTTTTTTTATAAATTAATATATGATGAAAATATTTGTTGTTCAATATATATTATTTATTTATTTATTTATTTATTTTGCGCAGCATAAAGCGAAATGGAACGAACTCTTCATCCTATTGCTAAAATTACACCAAACACTAAAAATTGGACAACAGAAGTTCTTGTTATGCGAAAGCTCAGCCCTCAACAATCTCAATCAAACGCGAGGAAGTATCAAAGATATTTATTCATTGATAAAGATGTAAGTGCATTTTATATATACTTTAGTTGATATGTGGATCTCTTTCTCATTTGAAATTTTTTGGCAGAAAACTCAAGTACAAGGTATCATAGATAGTACATACATGAGTTTTGTTAGGGGTGAAGTTTTGAATTTACAAAACCCTATACATGTGAAAGTATACACCCGACAATTGTAAGACATAAGGTGTCGAACCCACAAAAAAGGTGAAAATTAAACAATTGTTTCGTAAGCTCTCTAATCGATAGACAAGAAAAATTAACAAGTAGTAGGGAATT
The DNA here is from genome assembly GCA_037501455.1 of Lantana camara. Lineage (NCBI taxonomy): Eukaryota > Viridiplantae > Streptophyta > Magnoliopsida > Lamiales > Verbenaceae > Lantana > Lantana camara. The sequence goes on along the minus strand of CM074857.1, from coordinate 58,446,891 downwards.
AAAAATTTAATGTAAACAACAATTAACAATAAAATAGCAATGATGACAATTGAAGGAATAATCAGTAATAAAATAACAACTGAGGAGACAATAACAATCCAGATCATATGTTTGAACATATGTCTTAATCACTAAAGTATATGTATGCTAATGAATACACATGTACCTAATTAAGAGAAAAGCCACTTTCATGTGCAGTTTTCTACCTAAATAAACCAAGTAAACAAGATTAAGTGTAATTGAAAACTTTGGGTGGCTTGGTAAAGAAGTAATTACGTATTGCGAAGAGTAAAACCTAATCTCTTGAGTTCTAGATCTAAGTGTATGGTTCGCAATCCAAATTCACAAACGAGCTTTCACTTCAATATGCAAATTCTAGAATCATGCTAGAATTAATCAAATTCTAACAAGCATTAATAACACAGAATCATAACATAAAAACCTCTAAGAGTAAATTAGCATATAATCATATCATAGTCACTTTCATGTATATCATTTCCTAGCTAAAGGGAATTAGCTACACATGCTTAATGTAATAAAAACCAAAAAACTAAAGTAATTCATAACGCAAATAAATTGTTCTAAAAAATAAAGCAAACTAAGTAAAGATGGTTGTGATGTTGCTTCTTCTTCGATTCCAACGATCATTTAGAGATTCTCCTCAAAGGTGTTTTCTCTTGAATTCTTCTTGTTCTCGGACCAAACTTCTTTTCCTAAAATTCTGACTTTTAGAATCTCGAACTCCTCCACCAAGTAACCGAACCTCTCATAAAGCTTAGAGAACCGAACTCTCGTTATGTCTCTCGGGTCCTCTATTTATAAAGTCACTGAATTAGGGAAACACTCTTTGTCTTGGTCAACTAGAAAGAGTTGTCAAAGATCTCTAAAGATTGTCTGCAAATCTTATCAGATTAGTGGGCATTTAGTTGCCGGATAACATGGATTCCTTCCTTTTTCTCGCTCTTGACATTCGCGGCCACCACACTTTTGATCTATAGCCTTTAGCGACCGCGAATCCTTCAAATGTGGGATTTGATGCGTAACTTTATTACCGGTCACGACTTAATCGTCCGTGGTTTCTTTAGCGGCCATTAATGCTCTGTTTTGGCTCTTTTTCCGTTCATTTCTTCTGTATTCTCTTTTTTTCGACTCTTATTCATATTTTACCTGAAATAGCACATTATTAGTCAATTCACACTCAAATACGACATCAAATAGGCTTTATTTAGTAGTAAAAATCACAACAATTCTGAAGCCTATCAAGTTTGATGGAAAATGTATTTCAAGTTTAAGAAACATATTTCATAACGAAGGCCAAGGGTCACATATATAGAACCCAAATGGAGAATGGTACGACATGTAGCACCCCAAGCGGTGGGGCACCACACCCCCGCATTATGACCCGACACGTGTACGAAATGGAAAGTCCGCACACGCACCAAGTCGCAGCGAACGGGTGACAAACGAAAATCCAACCTAAGTTAGGCGGTACCCTAAACCCTGTACAAGTGAAAATATGCAAAACCTGAATGTGGAAGCCATACAAAAATACGAACTTTCATAAACTTCAAACAATAAGCATATTCAATACGTTCCAGAATGTAAATCAACATCAACTAAACGGGTTCAACTAAATAACGAAACATGTCCTATCCTATCCCGAATAATCATATAACGAAACGGGTTCAACTGGCCCTAGAAACCTGTCCCGAAAAATCATACAACAAAACGGGTTAAACTAATCCAAGCCCTGTCCTAACCTGTCCCAAAATTCATACATTTCAGGCAAAATCATAATTCTGCTCAGAATGACATAACATAGCGAATAAATTAAACTTATATATTAAACAACTTAAATCAAATTCAAACGAATGCAAAACATGTACAAATACAAAGACCGAGCCAACTCGAACAAGACAATAGACTCGACTCAACCGCCTAGCTCCAACGAAAACCAAACCAAACCTGCACACAAAAAACATAAAGAGGGAGGGGTCAGTCCAAAGACTGAGGGAGGGGCTACACACGCACACATATATACGTATACAGAGCGCAACATATATCATAGAGGGGAGTTCATGAACCGGGGCGTGGTTTTACATTCTAAAACATTTTCATACGTGATACTAGATATAGGGAATAAAAGAGTTAGGCCGAAGGCCAAAACAACCAAATTTTATTAATTAAGAATCCACTCCCATTTCACAAACTATTTCTTAACAAACTAACATAACGGAAATTAAACATAACACACACATATCCGTCGACCTAAAATGAGCCGTCTCAGATTCAGAACACACGCACACATCCGTCGACCGAAAATGAGCCGTCTCGGATTCAGAACACCACACACACCCAGACATATTCGGAATCAGAATTAGAATCAGAATCAGAATCTTACCTTATTCAAAACATACCTCGTTTGAATCCATATTCATAATCACAACCGTATCATATGTACACATCATACATACACACAGACATACGTATCATATATACACACAGACGTACGTATCATACATGCACACATACGTACGTATCACACAAACGCACCATACAAACACATATACATACGTATCATACCAACACACATACATACGTATCAAACAAACACACATACATAGGTTCATACAAAGCGTATCGTATTTCAAACATAAACATAGTCATACATATTCATAATTCATACGTATTTACTTAAGGCTTAAAATTACATACACACGTACGAGCACATTTCATTAGGGTATAACTATAACCTAACCTCACTTCGCACTAAACAAAGCCAAACCCCAATGCATATGGTCCACCCCGGAACCTACACAACTTACTTGTCACCACCCCGGGTGCACCTGTACCAACTGAGCACACGAAACACAACACAGGGCTTAGACTCAGAATCAGACTCAGACAACCACACAAAGACGCACGACAATGCTCAGCACTTAAGAAATGCAATCCCATAATTAGGGTTCAAATTCATATCAATTACATGCAAAAGAAAACATTATATAGTCCAATGAAATCATATTAAACATTAGGACATATTCACGTGTATAATTAATACAAATAAAAGAAATTGAAAGGCAATGCAAATCTCATTATTTCATATCAATTCATTCATCACATAACCAATTCATATTTGTACGGATAACTTATTTCTTACGTGCAAATGTTTCTAATTTAATCATATAAGTTTCATACAATTCATATATCACATAACAGGTTCATATTAAACTTAGTAATTAAACCTAAATTACAAAGTTTCAAATTAAATCATCCAAGACATACTAATTCGATTTTACTTAGTCAAAATTAGCATATTCATTTTTAAAATAATAAGGATTAAATAATTCAAGTCATGCAATTCCATATTATTCAAAATTACACCAACACGCCCTTCAAGTTAGACAAATAGCTAAAATACGACATATCAGAATTCAAATTGCAAATCAAAGCATCAATATATTTCCTAATTCATTTAATATATGATTTCGTATACATTTGAATTCATATTGATCGACAAATCAAGCAATTAACAATTTATCGCAATTAAAACAATTAATTTCAATTATTCAAATTACACAAATAAATCACAACAAATCAACCGGGTATCCGATTGACGAACGGAAAGTGGCATTGGACTCACCACAACGAGACGGATAAACTGCCCGAAGACCGCCGGAACTCCGCCACCGGAACAGTGGCCGACCACTGCTTGGCTGCCACAGAACGTGCCGGAAAAATCCCCAAAATTCACCCATGCAAGAATTCTTCGTGCTCATTCTAAATCCTCGATCAATTTCAGAAAATTCCAAGCCAAACGTCTCCAATTTCATATCTAAGAACACAAAACCCCCCAAATCTTCAAAATCCAATTACTTCCAAACCGGTGAACGAAAATAGCATGGTCTTACCCATGACAAGCCCTTCGAAACCCATATGCTATTCGTCGAAAAAATTGGCCAAAAATAACTGCCGCCGTGAAAAGCCACCTTGCGCTACCTCTGCTGTCGGAAACCGCCATCTCTGGCCACTTTCAGCTCAATCCAAGACTAAAAATGGACTCACCACGTCGAACACATCAGGAAGGGGTACTTGTTCGTTAGAGAAGATCGCCGGAACACAATGGAAGAAGCCGCTACAGCGACGCGCCGCCGCCTCGTCAACTTCAGGCGGCGCATGAGCCGCCCTTCGGTAGGCATTGGCCGTGCCGACAACGTCAAACAAAATGCCAGGAAGTCCTCTTCCTAGTCCTGAGGCACGTGTCGAAAAGTCGCTGCTGGAAACCGCAAAAAATGGCCGATGAAGTTACGGTGCCAATTCTCTCTGCCAGCCGTGACTGTAAACCGGCGAGAAGGCCCACCTTCGGTTGTCGTCGGGCCACGATCTTGGTACGATTGTATTCGCATCGTCGAACTCTTCGAAATGGACTACTCATTTGTCGAATTCTATCGAGAAACGGCCGAGTTCGGATTAGTGTATGTTAGTGTGTGTGAATAGTAGCGAGGGAACGGGTTGATCGCTGGAGAAGAGAGAGAGAGTTGAAGCTGGAGTTATGGCACGAATTACGAGGATCCGGGTATTATATCTCGGGTCCTCGTATGCGAAAACGATCGGAAGAAGGGGTTAACGACATCAGAATTGGGCAAACTCATAGTCTACGGACTCGTCTCGATGCCCCGAACGCATTAAAGGGGTCTAAGAGGTCGAAATCTCAATCGAACAAGGAATGACCGAAAAACCCCTAAAAAGAGAAAATTACAAAGAGGCCCCTAAACTCTAAAAGAGTTCAAAATAGGGCCGCGAAAAACACAAAATCACAAAATTAAATACATAAAAGGTTGAAATGTGGCGTACCTTATACGTCAAACGAACGGGATGTTACAAACTCCCCTCCTTCAAAAGGACCTATCCTCAGGTCCTATTACTGAGTCGTAAAGCTTCTCATTGTTTGCATCACTCCCTTCAGAGTTTCGTAGTCACAGAGGTTTGTCCGAACACTTGACCGTTGGTCGCTTCAAACTCGTTCGATCCCCACTAGGCCATTGCACCCAAAGCTCGATACTGTCACATCCTCGTCGCTTGCAAACTGTCGTCTGGCCAGGCGTACTGAACTGCAACAAACAAGAGAGAATCCCATCTCTCAACACGTAAATGAGAGAACCCCGTCCCTCAGCATACAAAAAAGAGAGAACCCCGTCTCTCAAGCAAATAATTGAGAGAGCCCCGTCTCTCAAACAGAGAATCGAGAGAACCCCGCCTCTCAACCTAAGCCCGACAGATTTCACATCTCCCAGACATTCTAGTTTGAGAAAATCCCGTATTTCTCAAACCCCTAAATTCAAGAGAATCTAGCATCCCTCGAATACCTAAGTACAAGAGAATCCAACATCTCTCGTGCATAGAACTTAGAAAGAATCCAACGTCTTTCTATCACATAATTTAGAGAGAATCCAACATCTCTCTAACATACAAATAGGAAGAGTCGACCTCTCCCTGGCATGTAAATAGAGAGAATTAAATCTCTCTTTCACTCAAGCACATAAGCATGATCAAGGGTTACAACAATCAACACACATCATACTTGGCAAGGGTATCACATAATAACAGGAATTAATCAAATAAAGGATGTATGTATGCTCGTGTCATTGATGCTTAGTGTACCGTTCACCGTGGTGTTGATAATCTTGACCATAAAGTTGTGATGATACCATGGAAACTGTTTAAGTTGTTGGTGTTGCAACCCTGTAATTAAAACACTAAAGTTGATGCATGAGGGTTAGATGTGCAAATGAAATATGGCACTTAAGTCACGTAAATACAACAATGAAAAGCAATTAAGAGCACATTGATAAAATGTTGCACAATCAAAGTCATAATGCACACATAGTCACATAACTCGATGCAATTCATACTGAGGAAGCAAAATTTCATGCCAAACGGATGTAATGCGCACATATTCCTATGCCGTATGACCTAAACTGACACGACACGACTCTAGAGCACCGGTTCTGAACTTGGTAGCTCTGATACCACTTTAGATGTAGCACCCCAAGCGGTGGAGAACCACACCCCCGCACTATGACCCGACATGTGTACGAAATAGAAAGTCCGCACAAGCACCAAGTTGCAGCGAACCGGTGACAAATAAAAATCCAACCTAAGTAAGGCGGTACCTAAACCCTGTACAAGTGAAAATATGCAAAACCTGAATGCAGAAGTGATACAAAAATATGAACTTTCAAAAACTTCAAACAATAAGCATATTCAATACATTCCAGAATCTAAATCAACATCAACTAAACGGGTTCAACTAAACAACAAACCTGTCCTATCCTGTCCTGAATAATCATACAACGAAACGGGTTCAACTGGCCTAGAAACCTGTCCAGAAAAATCATACAATAAAATGGGTTCAACTAATCTAAGCCCTGTCCTAACCTGTCCCGAAATTTATACATTCCAGGCAAAATCATAAATCTGCTCAGAATGACATAACATAATGAATAAATTAAACTTATACATTAAACAAATTAAATAAATTCAAACGAATGCAAAACATGTATAAATACAAAGACCGAGCCAACTCGAACAAGACAAAGACTCGACTCAACCACCTAGCTCCAACAAAAACCAAACCAAACCCGCACACTAAAAACATAAAGAGGGAGGGGTCAGTCCAAAGACTGAGTGAGGGGCTACACACGCACACATATATACGTATACAGAGCACAACACATATCATAGAGGGGAGTTCATGAACCGGGGCGCGGTTTTTACACTCTAAAATATTTTCATACGTGATACTAGATATAGGGAATAAAAGAGTTAGACCGAAGGCCAAAACAACCAAATTTTATTAATTAAGAATCCACTCCCGTTTCACAGACTATTTCTTAACAAACTAACATAACGGAAATCAAACATAACACACACACCATCCGTCGACCTAAAATGGCCCGTCCTGGATTCAGAACACATGCACACATCCGTCGACCTAAAATGAGCCGTCCCGGATTCAGAACACCACACACACCCAGACATATTCAGAATCGGAATCAAAATCAGAATCAAAATCTTACCTTATTCAAAACATACCTCATTCGAGTCCATACTCGTAATCAAAACCGTATCATATGTACACATTATACATACACACAGACATATGTATCATACATACACACAGAGGTACGTATCATACATGCACACATACATACGTATCACACAAACACACATATATACGTATCATACCAACACATATACATACATATCATACAAACACACATACATACGTATCATATAAACACATATACATACGTATCATACAAACACACATACATACGTATCATACCAACACGTATACATATATATCATACAAACACACATACATACGTATCATACCAACACACATACATACATATCATACAAACACACATACATACGTATCATACAAACACACAAACATAGGTTCATACAAAGCGTATCATATTTCAAACATAAACATAGTCATACATATTCATAATTCACACGTATTTACTTAAGGCTTATTATTACATACTCACGTACGAGCACACTTCATTAGGTTATAACTATAACCTAACCTCACCTGGCACCAAACAAATCCAAACCCAAAGCAAATGGTCCACCCCGGAACCTGCACGACTCACTTGTCACAACCCCGGGTGCACCTGTACCAACTGAGAACACGGAACACAACACAGGGCTCAGACTCAGACTCAGATAACCACACGGAGAAGCACGGCAATGCTCAGCACTTAAGAAATGCAATCCCATAAGTAGGGTTCAAATTCATATCAATTACATGCAAAAGAAAACATTATATAGTCCAATGAAATCATATTAAACATTAGGACATATTCATGTGCATAATTAATACAAATAAAAGAAATTGAAAGGCAATGTGACGGGGTTGAAATACGCTCGTCCCACGTTTGGACACGTGGCACATCAAAGGTGACGACACCTGTCCTCCTGTGATAAGGTAGTCATACACGAGCGCTCAAACCCCTCAAGCGCTAGTATCCTCCAAGAACACGTGCCATCTCTGATACGCATACACGTGGTCAATATCGCTGCTCCCTAACGAGCGTCATTCATGTTGCATGGTTGGAGCCCCATCTAACCAAGCAAGGCCCTCTTCGAGCGCTACGCTCCCTCAGTGAGGCTTCCCCTTCAACTCCTTACATAAGCCTTGGCCCTCATCCCCTAACGGATTTCTTGGCCTCCAAGGCTTTTGGTTGACACGAGCGTGTTCTTAAGCCCTCATTACCAACTCCCAACACGGCTCTCTGACACATCGTACATGCTCGCGCACCTACCATTGTTGCCCACACCACCTTTCACCAGCTTTTGCAGAGAGGATTCCTCCTAGGTTTCTCTCGCAATGCCACGTGTTAGGGCAACATTCGGCCAGGACCACACGGTGCAAATGACCAAAAGGTCCTTGACCCTCAACTATAAATACGAGAGTTCATCTTCTCCACTGTAAGCCCCTTCCATTACAGCAACTTCATACTTAGCATACTTTCTCTTTCAGATCTTCATCTGACTTGAGCGTTGGAGAGCCAAACTGGGTATCACCCCCAGTTCCCCCAGCTTGGCCTTCTGACTTTGTTTGTGTCTTTGTCCTAGCAGGTAGAACCCCCATCTTTCCCGACGATCTTCCAGTGGTTTCCTCACTTAAACAAATTCTAAAGTGATTGGACTCTGTACCCATATTCAGACCCATCACAATGCAAATCTCATTATTTCATATCAATTCATTCATCACATAACCAACTCATATTTGTACGAATAACTTATTTCTTACTTACAAAAGTTTCTAATTTAATCATATAAGTTTCATATAATTCATATATCACATAATAGGTTCATATTAAACTAAGTAATTAAACCTAAATTACAAAGTTTCAAATTAAATCATCCAAGACATACTAATTCGATTTTACTTAGTCAAAATTAGCATATTCATTTTTAAAATAACAAGGATTAAATAATTCAAGTCATGCAATTCCATATTATTTAAAATTACACCAACACCCCCTTCAAGTTAGAAAAATAGCTCAAATACGATATATCGGAATTCAAATTGCAAATCAAAGCATCAATATATTTCATAATTCATTTAATACATGATTTCGTATACATTGGAATTCATATTGATCGACAAATCAAGTAATTAATAATTTATCGCAATTAAAATAATTAATTTCAAATATTCAAATTACACAAAATAAATCACAACAAATCAAACAGGTATCCGATTTACGAACGAAAAGTGGCATTGGACTCACCACAACGAGGCGGACAAACTGTATGAAGACTGTCGGAACTCTGCCACCGGAGCCGCCGGAAAAGTGGCCGGCCACCTATCGGCCGCCACCAGAACGTGACAGAAAAATCCCCAAAATTCACACGTGCAAGAATTCTTCATGCTCGTTCCAAATCCTCGATCAATTTCTGAAAATTCCAAGCCAAACGTCTCCAATTTCAGATCTAAGAACACGAAAACCCACAAATCTTCAAAATCCAATTACTTCCAAACCAGTGAACGAAAATCAAATCCGTATAAAGCGTGGTCTTACCCGTGACGAGCTCTTCGAAACCCATATGCTATTCGTCGGAAAAATTGGCTGAAAACTACCACCGCCGCGAAAAGCCATCGCGCGCCACCTCTTCTGTCAGAAACCGCCATCTCTGGCCACTTTCAGCTCAATCCAAGGTCGGAAATGGACTCACCACGTCGAACACGTCAAGAAGGGGTACTTGTTCATCGGAGAAGATCGCCGGAAAGCCGCTGCAGTGATGCGCCGCCGCTGCGTCAACTTCAAGAGACGCCTAAGTCACCATCCGGTGGCCGTTGGCCGCGCCGCCATCATCAAACAAAATGCCGGGAACTCTTCTTCCTAGCCCTGAGGAGCGTGTTGAAAAGTCACCACCGGAAACCGCCCAAAATGGCCGGCGAAGTTGCAGAGCCAATTCCCTCCACCAGCCGTGACTGTAAACCGGTGAGAAGGCCCACCTCCGGTTGTTGCCAGGCCACGATGTTGGTATGGTTGCATTCGCATCGTCGAGCTCTTCGAAATGGACTACTCATTCGTCGAATTCCGTCCAGAAATGACGGAGTTCGGATTAATGTGTGTTAGTGTGTGTGAATAGTGGAAGGGAACGGGTTGATCGCTGGAGAAGAGTGAGAGCTCTGAAGCTGGAGTTATGGCATGAATTACGAGGATCCGGGTATTATATCTCGGGTCCTCGTACGCGAAAACGATCGGAAGAAGGGGTTAACGACGTCAGAATTGGGCAAACTCAGAGTCTACGGACTCATCTCGATGCCCCAAACGTGTTGAAGGGGTCCAAGAGGTCGAAATCTCGATTGAACAAGGAATGACTGAAAAACCCCTAAAAAGAGAAAATTACAAAGAGGCCCCTAAACTCTAAAAGAGTTCAAAATAGGGTCGCGAAAAACACAAAATCACAAAATTAAACACATAAAAGGTTGAAACGTGGAATACCTTATACGTCGAACGAACGGGATGTTACACGACACAAGTGTCAATGCGTTATAAACAGAACCACGACTATTTGTCATGTGATCGATGATTGTCTTCTGAGAGAACTTGGCATTCCACATAATTCACTAAGTTTGAGAACATCCCGCTTTTCTTGAACACCAACACTTTGATCGATATATCTCAATACTTATTTTTATCATCTTAATTTGTAATTACTTAAATTTAAAATTGACATTTTCTTGGATCACAAATATTTTGGCAATCGTTATCGACAAATTTGAGCAAATATTTGTACTAAGGATGACAAGTTCTGGATAAAAGGCAAAACAAGTATCTTGTACATGAATAAAAAATTCTAGTATATGTCCTGTGATAGTTGTTTCAAGGATACTACAACTCAACATGAATGGAAGATTACATGCGACTTTTGTTTTGCACAAACAATTACTCAACTCAGGTTTATTCTTATATTACTCTCATTTATTATACTCATAAAAGATAATTGCTAATCTCAAATTTATTGTTATATTATTCTCATTTATTAAACCTTGTAAAATTTTGTATATGACATTTGCTTCTATTGAATTTAACCTATATGAATTGTTGTTGATTGTTTCTTCACATTTGGAACATATATATGGATATCAAGCCATGTTTGTTTCTATATGTATTGATTGCACATATATATATATATATATATATATATATATATATATATACAAATAGTCAATTTCATGCATTTGCTACAAATGAAAACAAACAGTTAAAGAGTTTTCAAAATTAAGGATTGATACTCCTTTCATATAACTTTTTCATTAAAAGCCTATTCTAAATTTTGACAGTGCCAAGTTTACATTAACTCTTGCTGATAACTTAGCACAATTGGAAGTCATGATATTTGGTGAGCTTGTAGAAAATATTGTAGGTTAAACTGCACTTGAACTGAGGAACTTGAAGAAAAGGTTTGTCTTTTCCTTTTTTTTCTCCTCCTTATATTATTTTACATTATTGATATCTATTTAATTAACATTTTTGTAAAGAACTTCCTTCAGTTATTTTCTTTTTGTACAAAATAAGGTGATTAATGGTGTTGCCATTAATGAGCAGTTAAGTGAAAAAGAATTTATTGCACAAATTAAAAAGAAAATGATGGAAACTCATTATGGCATGAAATATTGTTACAAGCTCTTTTATTGGTGTTGATAATGACATTACCGAAATATTTGATAATGCTCAGGCTCAATCTTCAACGGATGATGTGCATCAGACCTCGCCTCCTAATCTATGTTAAAGTTGAAGATCTTTACAAGTGTTCACCTTTTGTAAATATAATAACCATCTAGATAACCTAAAACTCCAAGAGATAGTTTACTTTATTAGAAATTGTAGCGCCCGAGCGCGAGACGCCACATCCCCCGCACCGAGACCCGACCCACATATGAAATGGAAGTCCATACACGTGCCAAGTCAAGGCAAACGGGGACACAACACACTCGCTATGCTAGGCGGCAGCTAACCCTTAAACCATACTGTTGGGAATAGTACCCTAGAAAGCTTGTGTCCTTTGGGACTTTCCCTATATCACATACAATCTTTGAATAATATACGAATGATTGTAATCACAGACGAACACTTCTTATGTGTCATTACGTGTTTTGTATGTTTCCATTACGTGTGCATTTCTATAACTCCCCTAATCCGATGAGGCTGTTAAGAACTTTGTCATTATGAGAATGACACATGAAACAAGTTCTTAACTCCATAGGCGAGGATTAGAAACTTCTCCAATTCAATGAGGCCGACAGACAGTGGGAGTGTCGACTTTGCCTCTGTTGAGACTTGCTTGTGTAGTTGTGTCCTTAAGAAGGATGATCCTGTTTCATGGGGTGAAAAGTGCATAAGTTGATGCATACACAATACACAAGGGTGCTTGTTGTAAGAACAAGTTCACTGAGAGTGTCCCGAGTGAGAAGATTCCTAATTGGGAAAGGAAGTTGGTAGAACTACCAGATTAGGAAATATCTCACATGTCAATGACGTGAGGAATTAATCCTTAGACTTGAGATTCCACATTGTCTCATATGAGCTAACTCTGTAATCTTTGATATAGGCTCAAAAGGGTGTCGCCATATAGACACCTGAATTACGCCTATGTTGGGATTACACAAATGGCATATGAGAATTTTTGGAATCAATAAAGGACCTACACTTGCTGTAGGCAAGACGATCTCTTATTACACAAGTCATTTATGATTCCATACCAAAATCCTTGCGCAAGGTAGTTAGATCAAGACATCAAGAAAATGGGGTTTTCTTGGATTGAGATCAAATGGAATATGAAGGGAACTTTGTTTTAAGATTAAGGTTAGGAGGGCTCTCCATATTCCCATGCCCTAGATCTTAATCGAGAGATAGGATGGTAGGAGGATGGTATCCCACATGATGTCATTGACTGAAAGGTTCTTTCGAATATACATTCATATTTCGGGTAGGGGTCACACACCTGTTGCTAGTCTATGGTCGTGTGATCTATGAGATAATTAATTGATAAAGTGTATTAATTAATTATGCTCACTGCTAACTGAAATCAAACCTAGAGGGTCACACACAAATGCCAGGTTCAAAGGGTATTATTGGAAAGATCAAATAATTGATCGAAACGAGACCACAGTGTAAAGTACATGTGTGGATCGAGAGCATGTTTGGGACATGTGAATCCAATGGAGGAATTGAATCATGTGTTAATTAATTAGAGAATTAATTTGATTGTACCGAAAAATGACTAAGTAACCTCCTCGTATTTTAGACTATCCATGATCCTCGTATTCCTAAAATTGACTAAGGCAAGGGCTCGTCATACCAAGTGCTCACCTCGTAAGTGCTTAGTATATCCCTTAAAATTGGCTAAGGCAAGCCCTCGTTCTACCAAGTGCCCAGCTCATAGGTGCTTGACATAACTCCTAAAATTGACTAAGGGAAGTCCTCGTTCTGTCGATGGCCCAGCTCGTAAGAGCTTGACATAACCCCTTAAAATTGACTAAGGGAAGAGCTCGTCCTATAGAGTGCCCAGCTCGTAAATACTAGCATAACCTCTCAAAATTGGCTAGGGGAAGAGCTCGGCTTGTAAGTGCTCGCTCCTTGAGCGCTTAGCACGAGCCCAATGTCGACGGTTGCCCCACTCGCCAACCACCCCACGATCTAAGTACGTGGTCCGCAATTCTCGCGCCCACTAAGTCAGATCAAGCTCGCGCCAGCTCCGACCAGGAGTATAAATATCATTTCTTTCACCAAAAAAGAGGGCAGACACAAAAATACATACCGAAACTCTGCCGAAATCTCGACTCAACTCTCTTCAATCCAAACAATCGGATTTGGTAAAAGAACCCACACTCAATTGATTCTTCGAAGATTCGAAGCTGATTAGACACTTTCGAAGGCGACCAATTTCCGGCGTTATCAGTTTGGCGCCGTCTGTGGGAAACCATCGGATTTCCCAATCTTTTTTCAAAGTTATTCTCTTTATTTTCGTTTGGAAGATGACAGGATCTGAAACTAGAAGTCCTGACGAGCGCAGCTCTAGTTTGCCGCCGCTACTATCCCCAACCCGAGTAAGTCAAGCGAACATCGACATGTTGCGCCGCCTGCCGCCGGCGTTCCCGTATAAGAGAAACCGCACCGGAGCCACCGTGGGTTTCAGCCTGCCCGTGCAACCCCTGCAAGCTCTTGGTACCGGAATAGGCCAGAATTCACTTGGCATTCCGGAAGGTTTAAATCCATTGCTACTAAACCCGTTGTTGTTCAACCAACTCTGGGGGCCCCAGGGTGGAACGCAAGCCCAGATTGGAGGAGTCTAGGCCACCATTGCTCCACCTCGCACTACCATCGTGACGAGCAGAGCAGAGCGAACGGCTAACCGGCCGCTACAAGGGGAATTGCCAGTTCGAACAGATCCCCCACCCGTTCGTACCGAGGCAAATCCAAAAGTAGCGGGACCGAGCTGAGTACGAGACCCTATCCCACCTCCGGATGACGATGACCAAGTCCCGTTTGTGTGGCGCGATGGGAAACAGACCATAGTGGAAGATGAGGAGGAACCGGATTCCCTCAACCCCGCTCAACGTTCTAAAACTCGAGCAGGGGAGAAAGAGAATGACCGCCTCACTCAGTTGGAAAAGGAGAACCAGAACTTGCGTGCTACCCTGAGCAGGATCGCAGAAGGGTCTCAGGTTGGTGACCAAGATGAAGTTCATCACCGAGATGCAAGAGGTCGGGATGATGAAGTTCGTCACCGACCGGCGCGGCACCGAGACGAGGAGGTGGTCGACAAGCCCCAGCGTCGTCCTATCCGAGGTGATCGGGAGAGGCCCATCGAACTCTCCCCGCGCCGGAGAAATAGGCGACCCCAAAGATCGAGGGCTGAGCGAGCCTCACCACTTTGCGAGGAGATATTGATGGCGCGAGCAGGAGATTCAAAGGTTCCCACCAACGTTCCTCGCTATGATGGTACGAGCGATCCTGAGGAGCACTTAACAGCCTTCGACCACCTCATGCATTTGTACGAGCATCCATTGGATTTCTGGTGTAAGATCTTCGTTACTTCGCTCTCGGGAACTGCTTATGATTGGTTCAAGCGACTTCTCCCGGGCTCGATTCGGAGCCTTGATCACTTGTACGAGCAATTTGATAGCCATTTCAGCCCCTTGAAGGAAACCAAGTTGCCCACTACATACCTCTGGAACGTTGAGCAAGATCCCAATGAAACTTTACGAGAATTCTTCGCTCGTTTTGGTGCTGAACTAACCAAGGTTGAGAGTCCATCCGGCGATTTCCTAAGGCAAGCGGTTTACCAAGGGCTGAATGACTCCAAGATCAGTGCGGAGTGTGGAGATGCTATTGCTCGTCAAAGACCCAAGGATATGGTCCATCTCCGGAGGATAGCAAGTGAGTACATGGAGCAGGAAGACATGGCTCGCATGAAACGAGCGCGTGTCCAGGATAGACTATCAAGAAGCTCAAATAGGGAGGAGTGTAGAGAACGACGAGCAGGACCCCTCCCCGGGGGGCCACGAGTTGAACTCACCAAACGCAACTCTGAGATTCTGAACATTGTTGGTTCGAAAATGTTCCAGAAGCCTCGTCCAATGCGCCAAAACGAGAAGAACTCTCGCTCCAACAAGTACTGTGCATTTCACCAACAGAACGGACATGACACAGATGAGTGCATCAGCTTGGAGAAGGAGATCCAACGCCTCGTAGCTGGTGGCAAACTATCAGAATTTGTTAAGTCCATGGATCGAAATCATAGAAAGCGAGGAGACAGAGCTCGCTCTCGCTCACGCAGCCCTCGTCGGTCTCGCTAGCGCTCGCGCTCGCGCTCGCGCTCACGCAGTCCGCGACGCGATCGACGAGTAGCTAAGGGCACTAAGCAGACACCTAATGATAACATGCCCACTCGAGGAGTGGTTAATATGATTGCCGGAGGAGCAACAAATGGTGATACCAAGACCTCGCGAAAGAAAGCAGGGCGCCGATTTAGCCAAGAGCCTAACACTTCAGCTCAATACATCTTCCATGTTGACAAAGGCGAGGTCCTGGGTTTTACCGATCGAGATTTTCATAATGTCGTGGTTGACGAGGACGGTGAGTGCCCGGACTGTCCAATGGTAATCAATGTCGACATCTACAACACCCAAGTCAAAAGGGTATTGGTAGATAGCGGCAGCTCGGTGAACGTCTTGCCACTCTCCACCTTCAATAAGTTATGTGGGAATGATGTTGCACTGGATGCCGTAGAGACCCCTCTCCTCGGCTTCGGCGGATCAGAACTATACCCGCTCGGCCAAGTAAGATTGGCGAGCTCCTTAGGCTGCGCCCCAAGAAGAGCCACGGTCCCATTGATTTATACGGTGGTCGAGGTTAACCTCCTATACAACGTGATCCTTGGGAGACCCGCTCTGGCAAAGTTTAAAGCCATTCATTCAGCGTTCCACCGCAAGATGAAGTTTCCAACTCCCAACGGAATTGGAGAAATAAATTGCCAGCTGAAAGAGGCCTGGGAGTGTTACATGCTCTCGATTGTGAAACCTAAGCTAATTCATGGAACTCCAAAGCCATCAGAAGTTGTTCATGAGGATGACGACAAGATGCCCGATATGGGGAGAATCTCTCATTCGAATAAACGCAAGTTGGCAGTTCGGCAAAATGAGCCCAAGGAAACAAAGTTGAAGTCAACCGGAGATATCAAAGGATTCGAGCTCATCCCTGGTGATAGTTTGAAAACAACTAAGGCTAGAGCTCAGTCCAAGGAGAAGGAGCAAGTCATGCTGATTGACCTCTTGAACGAAAAGGCAGTCATATCCGCTTAGCAGCCTCGGCCTAGGCCTCGAAAAGCAATCAGTTTGGGAAAATTTTATGCGTAAGATTTGTGGCATTTTATTCCAAGTATGATGTTCGTTTTCTTTAACATCCAGTTTAGTTTGCATTCAGCTTATGTTAAGAAAGAAAGACATTTTATTTGCACAAGTGTTTAGTTCAGTTTGATTCAATGAAAAGCGAAGACCTCGCAACTTTGGTCGTTTTATGCCAAGCCCCTTCGATACAAAAAACTAAACACAAAATTTTGTTCCAAAGTTCACACTCGAAGTTCGAGCACTGCACTCAGAAGGTTCGAGCACTACACACAATGCATGGAGTTGAAACACAACACTTAGTCAATTTTCACATCACCAAGGAGCTCGTTGTCAACAATGTGCTCGCCGATTTTGCACGCCTCAATGCCTTTGGTCGCCTTGACCATGACATCCTCGTCGCCACGCTCGTCCCGAGCCGCGACCAACTCTCGCTCCTCTTGAGCAACACCTTCGGTCGTCCCGACCACGGCACCCTCATCGCCACGCTCACCCCGAGCCACGATGAGCTCTCACTGAGTAACGCCTTTGGTCGTCTAGACCACGGCACCCTCGTCGCCACGCTCGTCCCGAGCCTCGACCAACTCTCGCTCATCCTGAGCAACGCCTTCGGTCGCCTCGGCCACGATAACCTCGTTGTCACACTCGCGCCAAGCTGCGACCAACTCTCGCTCATCCTGAGCTTCATCTTCGATCGCCCCGATCATGGCACCCCCATCGCCATGCTCGCCTCGAGTTATGACCAACTCTCGCTCACCCTCAACTTCACATTCGATTGGAACGCCATCATCCTTGGTCGAGTGACACCCCTCTCAACGACTACGGCTTTGATCTCATCAATGGCAAATCCGAGCTCATTAGCATTAACACCCTGTAAGGTCGAACCTGGCCCATACAACCAAGTACCGGCCTCATTTATCATCCTCTTCAAGATCAATCGCATCAACCTCTACACCTTCACGAATGACACCCAAGTAGTTGAGCTGGTTGTACGCATGCTCAAATACGGCATGGAATCCAATGATATTGTTAAGAGCACAAACAACATCAAACAATGGACTCCTCATGAAGCGCTAGCCCTCGACCATGTCCGTACGAGTCTGAACAGTGGATGCGCCCTCGAACTCCTCAAGCTTCGCATTCGGCTCAAGGCGCACCATCTCGCTCTACTTAAGCCTTGCGCTCAGCTCAGAACGCATCTTTTCACCTTCCTCAAGCTTCGCGCTAAGTTCGGAGCGTGCCTTCTTGCTCTCATTGAATCTTCTCTTAAACGAAACCAATCAGCAAATGTCACTGGATGATTCTCTTCCATCTTCTCGACTCTCTTCGCAAGAGCCGACATCTTGCCTTGAAGTGCTTGAGCCATCACATAGTTCCTGGATGCAAAGTTCGATTGAGCTAGAATATGATTTTCCTTCATCTGGACTCTTTCGTTCGCCTTCTCGAACTTGCCTTAAAAGTTTTCAAAGGACTTAGTGCGTAACTGGAGATTGGAGGTAGCTTGCCCATACAAATGTCTATGCTCTTTTTTTCTATTCTTATAGCGGGAGGCAAGACGAGAAAAGTGCTCGATTCCCGTCATAAGATTCCAAAAATAAGCCAGGTATGAGTGTTCGACATAGCTATACTGGACGAACATAAACCTAAAGAATTAAATTATACTACTTCCTCGATGGCCTTGTTACCAACACCCGAGCTCTCAACAACCCACTCAATCCGAGCACCCTGCTCGCAACTCATATCAACTTTACTATTCCAACCCGACGAATAAGGATTGTGGTATGGAAAGCATCTCGACATACAGAAACCCAATCCAAGCAATTCAAGGATAGAGCTCAGAGATTACCTCAATGCTATGGAAAATCTGAGCAGCCCCTCGTTCTGCTCAAATGGATCCGAGCACTCAACACTCGTGGTAAAAATGAATTCAGTTCACCGTGGAAATATTTTTTGAAAAGTCAAAACCCTAAAATACGGAATAATACGGTAACGAACGACGCGAAAAACGCTTAGAAATTTCAAAATTTTAGGACTCGACATTCTCGCTCCACGAGCACCTCGCACGCCTCGTACTCGAGGAGCGGGGGGGGCAAATGATTGTACCGAAAAATGACTAAGTAACCTCCTCGTATTTTAGACTATCCATGATCCTCGTATTCCTAAAATTGACTAAGGCAAGGGCTCGTCATACCAAGTGTTCACCTAGTAAGTGCTTAGTATATCCCTTAAAATTAGCTAAGGCAAGCCCTCGTTCTACCAAGTGCCCAGCTCATAGGTGCTTGACATAACTCCTAAAATTGACTAAGGGAAGTCCTCGTTCTGTCGATGGCCCAGCTAGTAAGAGCTTGACATAACCCCTTAAAATTGACTAAGGGAAGAGCTCGTCCTATAGAGTGCTCAGCTCGTAAATACTAGCATAACCTCTCAAAATTGGCTAGGGGAAGAGCTCGACTTGTAAGTGCTCGGCATGTAAGTGCTCGCTCCTTGAGCGCTTAGCACGAGCCCAACGTCGACGGTTGCCCCACTCGCCAACCACCCCACGATCTAAGTACGTGGTCTGCAATTCTCGCGCCCACTAAGTCAGATCAAGCTCGCGCCAGCTCCGACCAGGAGTATAAATATCATTTCTTTCACTAAAAAAGAGGGCAGACACAAAAATACATACCGAAACTCTGCCGAAATCTCGACTCAACTCTCTTCAATCCAAACAATCGGATTTGGTAAAAGAACCCACACTCAATTGATTCGTCGGAGATTCGAAGCCGATTACACACTTTCGAAGGCGACCAATTTCCGACGTTATCATAATTTTAAAGCCACAATATAATCCCATTAGAATTAATTAGTGAATTAATTTTAAAGCCCTTCATGGAATTAATTGGAGAATTAATTCAAGATATTTAATTATTTAATTGTTCTAATTTGATTAGAATAAATAAATAAGTTAAATATAAAATATCTTCTATTTAATATTATTCTAATTTAATTAGAATAAGATATTATTAAGACAAGATATTTAATTATTATTGGAATAATTAAATATTCCTAATTTGATTAGAAGGAACTCTTTCTAGAAGAATAATATCTTCTTTAGATAAGATGTTATTGCTCGGAGTGAAAAAAAAATAGAAGAAAAGTTAAACTAGGAATCCTGTTCCAAAATTGACTTAGGATTTAAGAAACCCCATAAATACACGAAATGCGTGTGGGACGAGTTTAAGCCCGACATAATCCGATTGAAAAATTATCAATTTCTTGGAAAAACATGATCAGTTCGTGCGTTCGAGGATCAGACGAATTTTTTCAAAGGGGTTTCAGCGTGGCAGATTCAATCTTCGTTAAACAGGAGTTGGTGTGGATTATTACTCTAGAGGATTTCTACTTTGGAATCTTGAAGAAAGAATCGTTCAAGAAACGGGGATTTCATGCCCCATGAAGAACGTTTGAGGGCGGCTCAATATGTTTCAAGAAAGCTTCAATTCTTGTAAGTTTCTTGAAATCCCAAAAGTTTTGAAACGAACAGTGCAAGATCACGATCCCTTTTGAATTTTTTTTTAAACTTCCGTTGCTTTTTACTCTGTGTTTTCCAACACATACAATACCAAAATGCAAGAAGAACAGAGCAATGCAATAAAAGCGGAAGCAATATATGATCATTATATACCTTGAGCTTTCAAGCTCGAAAAAAAATAAGTACAAGTATCCAAGTATTCAAAAGGCCATCACGGCACAACCATCATGTACGCTCCAACATATCCATAATCATAATCATAATCATAATACAAAACGCTATGAGTGTAAGTGAACCAAAAGAAGTGCTAGACTCGAATACAAGACTCGAAGGACTCGGATTCCCGCCTAGCAAATCCTAACCTGCACAAAACAACTGAAAACAAAACGGGTTCAGTCCAAAAGAGACTGGTGGGTATAAAAATTGGGCATAATATATAAATATTGCAGAATTGAAACACGTTCATGCAAGCTATAATCCCATAAGAGGTTTTAGAACATTTCCCAAATGGGTAAAACAAGAAAATCATCAAATGGGATTATAACAATCATATTCATTCAATAGGTTATTCGTGAGCCCGACTAGAGGGCTAAGTCTCCAACCTTCTCCTCATGTAATTCTTGAAGTGTTTATTAGGTTTTCACACACATAATCTTTCGCGCATAATCAATCGATCAATCATAATCATTCAATCATTCATAAGCATTCAAGTACACCCTTTTTCCTCCGAGCGGTGGACGGGCTTGCAAGACTTGGCCACCTCAATCATTATGGCTACTGGGGTACATGAATCCCCAAAAGCCCGATTCCCATTCCTCGCTAACCTCCCAGCTAGGGCCGGTATCACCATAGTTTTGGTGGAACTAGTATACGGGTTCACCGTCAGCCCATGCTTTCCCGGTTAGCCACATACACTAAGTCCCAGGGCCCCCATTCAGTGCATTCAATCATATCTCGCCAAAACATTAGGTAGGGTGTTCAATAGAAAAGGGCTTTAAGTTCAAAATCATTGACTCTTTAAAAGACTCGATATATACTTATAATAATTTGACTTAAAACGTTACACATTGGGGAATATATCGGGTCATTTAACTAATAGAAGAGAAACCCACCTTGAACGCAAAAGAAACGCTGCAAGAGCCTCAATGCTCAGCCTCGTCCCCGTTCTGACCAAAATCTGCGCAAGAAGAGGTGAAGTGAGACTCAAAATGACCTAATACGATGTATGGTGATGCTATGAACATGAGATGAAGTACATAAGAGATATAATCATGGAATGAGGATGTTCTTATGTACAAATAATACATTAGGAATACATAAACGCTCAAAATCGCTCGTTCAAGTTCAAAGCTTTAATAATCAGTAACAATTCAATTCATAATCACGTATAACAATCATAACACGTAGTTCATCTAGGTCACGTTGCATATAATCATGAATGAAATGGGAAAGCACAACGAGAAGTAACGAAAGAACTCCCCGAAGCTGCCAACTTGAGTAACACGGCCGTGTCATGTTTTCAAGGGGTCTAGACACGACCGTGTCTGATTTTTGAAAAATAAAATCCCAAGTTCGAACGATTGACATGACCGTATCAAGTTGTCAAAGGTTTTGGACATGACCGTGTCTGATTTTTGAAAAATAAATCCTCAAGTGCTGATAGATGAACACGGCCGTGTCCATTTTCAAAGCAATCATGACACGACCGTGTCAGGTCTTCGTGTTCAAAATGAAAAACAAAGCAGGAGCTCTGTTTCACGGGGAAAAGCTTTAGAAAATAGGGGTAGCAACAAGGAAGCTCTTAGGAAACACATAAGGCAAGAAAAGGATCACAAAAACAAGGCAAACTCAACACTTAAACATCTCCAAACCACCGAACAAGAGAAAGGAATGATCAAACATACATCTGCTCAACCAAGAATTCAAATTTCATTAATGGTAGCTCATTCAATGCTCAACAACCTTCAAATATAAGTCCATAAATATAATAAGGATACCAAATTGATCAACAATCATGCTTCAAACCATCTCAAAACTCAAAGAAATGAAAGAGATCAAGAATTCATACAAAAATCGAACTATTCAATCATATCTCCATAATATCATCAAATCTCCATGAAAATGAGAAATCCATAGCTTAAAACAACCACAAGGAAGTGTTTATCATAAATACATGCTTAGCTCTTGGATTGGTTGAGGTTTGAAGAAGTTATGAGCTCAATAATGGTGGAGGGTGAATAGTGATGGGAGTATGGAGGGTTTTCTTGCTTTGGCTGAGTTTTTCTTCTCTCCTTGGTGAATCAAACGAGATGTCTGAGTTGGGGTGATATTGGGCTTAACTAGGGTTACTTTGGCTCAAACCTTGGTTAATTTGGTTACGTATTGAGTGAGTTATGATTAATTTGGCTAAGGGTGGCAAATCTGTGGTCGAGGCTTGTTTCGGTTAAATTTCGAAAGTTCAAACGGGCTTAGAAAAATAGAAGGCTTGTTCCATTGAACCCGAATCTTTGATACAAGTTTAACGAAGGTAAAGGAATTAGAATCTAAACTCCCGAGCTCATGTTATAACACCTGGAACCCAAGGTGCGCTAAATGCTCTTTATTCCCCTTTTTTGGTTCCGTTGCACAAATTAAATTCGAAACCAACTCAAACAAGTCCGAAATCGAGCAACGAGCATAAGAACATGTTCATAACTCACATATCTCCATCATACCAAAATTTCACCAAAATCGAAAATCAAATCGAATGCAAACGACAGGTATTCAAGATCACATAGGTTCATTCGTTCAAAAATCCAAATAATTCATAACAATTATTCATTTAATCCAAATAATAAACAAAATAACATATAAAATAAAAATATAATAACATAGTTAAATATTTAAAAGGCACAAATACGTAAACACATAAGTTATACCTGTACGGCCGAAAAGTCGGGGCGTTATAGAAATAGATGTTTTGGTTATTTAACACACCAATTTCTATGTTTACTAAAATGTTGTAAGAGCCCTATGTTATTGGCAAAGCCCAAGAAAATATAAGAATACACTATGCCATTTAACAACTCTAAAAAGGAGTTTTTAATTAACTAGGATAATCTATTGTAATAAACAAAATGAATTGAGTATTTAACAAAATTTTAACATGGTCATATTAAATCCAACTAGATAATAAACCAAGAAAGTAAACATTTTCCAAGTTGCTTTGTGGCTTTTCTGGCAAAAATATATAGGATAATTCCATTGGGAATACATTTTGTATTTCACTTTTCTGGCTAATATATGTAAATAAGCTTATTATGACAATGGATGTTACAGTAGAATTTTGATTATTTCCCTCAATGTTACCTCTAAACGAATTTTTGCCTTTTGGCTTTTGTAGAACAGGAAAGAAACTCACTTTATATTGATGCAAGTTTTCCTGTATTATTAAGCTATCAGATTGCTTGGATACAGGATTTTCTTGCATTACTAATATTATTGGATGATAAAAATCTATTATGTTCCAAGGTGATTTATTGGAAATTGGATGTTTTCTCCTACTAGCAAAGTTTATTTTTGCAATGCCAGGATAATTTATTACTAATCTTACTATACAGTCCAGTTTGAGAGGTTTTTTCAGCAACAAACAAAATGAGAATGGTAAGCATTTTTTTTTCTTCATTCTTCTTCTCCTTTGGTTACTTTGTCATAAATGAAATACTCTGTTTTTCAGCCATATGTTATGGTCCATTCATTAGGCTTTCAGCATATATCTAAGAGCTTTCCATTTCTTGCCTTTATTATTTGCGATGCCCCTCCGAAGGCCATGGAAAAGGGCCGGAAGAGACGACGCCCCTATCTCATTAGAGTTAGCTAGAAGCTTCCCCTAGTTTGACTGCTATGCGTTTGACCAAATAAAAGATAAAGCAGTACAAAACCTAAAATATCATCATAATTACAAAAAAAAGTCTTACATACATCTATATTCATCGACAAAATAGTATAATATACTTACAAGGGGTCCAACTAGGATACGATAAAATTTGACATAATTTACAAACAACTAGTCACATAACATCCTGCTCAGATAAGAAGTCCGTAGTTTCAAGTCAAAAGAATACATAACATCGTAGGCATAGATAATGTATAGTAAATGGACAAAACCAGGCCAACAAAGCAAGTAGGAGCACGAATCCCAATCTACCTTTCGCTCTCCTCACCTATTATCTCCCTTGGTGGAATAAGATTTGAAATAAAGGTCAAAAGGAAGGAATAAGTCCAAAAGAGACTTAGTGAGGTAGTCGGAGAATCACATTAACAGATGCAAGTCCAGACAATTAAGAGTACCATAATATCATGATAAGAAATGACTAATACGAGCTGTATGCAAATGCCACCCGATCACTAAAGAAATCAAAATAATAAAATCCTGAACACCGTTATCGAGTGCCCTCGACCTGATTGATAGGGTCACCTAGATAACTTGACTTCAGTGTTCTACCTCCAGACACACATCACGCCAAACTACAACTAAATTGGGATTGTTTCGAACACACACGATCGACGGTCCAAACCGCCAGATCAATCTGTCAAAAGCAATACCCTGGGCCTGAACTTCTCTTAGGCGTCCCCAAGAGTAATAGATCATTTTGGAAAACCAATCTCATTTTATTAATGCAATACATATAGATGTTAAGATCATTTGTATGTAAAACCATTTAATTTAAAGTAAGAGCAAGTATTGAATAAATATCTAATTAGGATATATTATTATGGATGAAAGAAAACAAAATCATGAAATGAAGGTCTTATGAAGGTTCATATATATCGTATAGTATTTTATAATATTTTAAATATAATTTGAAAAGAAACCTAAGCAAAATAATTTTAAATTTTCCTCACCAACTTGTAATCTTGATCTCTAAGAACCTAAGTGAAAGTAAATAGGGTAAGTTTCGAACAACTCTCAGTCTTAATATAACCCGACTTATCACTACCCAATACATAATCCCAAGATAGTTCAAGTTTTTGCTTAAGGCACATAAATTCAAACAAATTTCCTAATTTTCAATTACATACAAGTGTAAAAGGTGAGCTAAGAATTAAACTAACAATTGGATGCTTGTATTGTAAAACCACATAATGTACAGTTAAAATAGTAATAAAAAACATAATAATTCAAAATAAATAGGCTCGACAAAAATGAAGATTAATCAAGTTGAAAGTAAATCTCAAATTCCAAATTTTAGAAACAACCTAAACACTACAGGTCACCTACTCTAACTTATTAAAATTATACTCCAAGTCATGATATCACATATCATTATTAATGGCTGAAAATGATCATTCCATAATTCTCATTTACAAATAATCTTCAACATGTCAGAACATAGTTGATAAATTCCATAGAAATTGGCATCCATGCATATCAAATACATCTCATGTCTTCAGCCATATTTGATTACATAATAATTTCGTACACAGGGCCATATTTCCTAATTTCTTAAATCCATGTAAAGTAATAATGTAAACACACTTTCCAACTAACCTCCTGCATTCGTCAGTGGGATATTTCATTTTAAACAATTTCTAAAGTATAACAAATAAATATATTTACTCTCTTGAATTCAATAATTATTATTATTTTTAGTAATACAAATACAATTACACATTCCAACTAAAGTCCCTATATTCAATTATCAGCATATGATTGTTATTTTACACGAAATTCTCCAAAGTTAACAATTAGTCATATTTATACTTCTAAATTTCAAATCCCTAAATTTGCACCAACACATATCAAGACTTGTAATAAAAATTCACATAATCTCATACTAATAAAGCTAGGGTTTCACAAATTTTAGGGAAAATAAGAAAAAATACTCATAGTGGAGATATTAGACTAACTAGAAACTAATAAAACTATACTCTTCAATTATTTGCATAAGAAAATCAAAGAACACAATATTTTTCCCATTTACACAAATTTCAAACATTTAATACTTAATAAAAGAAATCACTAAAACCAAGTTATAACCATGGAAAATATTTACCTTGAAGATATGAGATGTGACGTGGGCCAAAACCGACTTGCCACGTGGACCACGTGGACCAATGCGGGAGCGTCATTTTTCATGAGAGCAGACTGGACCCCACAGACGAAGCCACATAGGCAGGATCCAATGGAAAACTATAGGTCGGCCTAATCACCAAGTAGAGGGAGAGGAAGTCGGTATCTCGCCTCGAGTCGATGGTCAAGCTTCGATCTGGTCCTCTCCTAGTCGGATGATTTCTATCGATCCGCCCCTTTGTTACTCGAGGATCGGGTCGACTATCCCAGTGGGGGCCCCCGGTCACCTCAGCATTAAATACAAACTGCACCTCCATACCGTTCCTGACGGGCATTAAATGCACCTGTAAAAGTACAAGAAGGTCATCATTAGCCCCAAGAGTATATATACCCCCTCATAAATGTCATTTGGTAAGCTCATTTATTGCACCACAAGTCTACTCGAACTCTTCTCCATAACTCGAGAATTGACTTGAGCGTCAGAGTGCCGACACAGGGTATAACCCCACCAGTCCCTAGTCGGCCTTCAGCTCACCTCTACTTTCCATATTGCAGCTTTGCCAGCTCAGAGTACACCATATCCTATAAATTCTAAGGATCAGTCGGCATCCATCAACCACGTTAACAGCACAGGATTTCGACCCGATCATTTTGGTGCCGTCTGTGGGAAACTCGAACAAAAGCCTTGCATATATGGAACTACGCAGCCATAGAGTGTTTGGGGCTGACGGGTAGGAGATTGTCGCTCCCACGTGGGGGGATGGACCCAACAATGCACCAACTTAACCCGGGGGTAATCCCCGATGAGTACCTATTTCGATGGTCTACTTAGCCCCCGATTTGGATGCCTATCTCGAAAAGTGCCAGGCTGAAGCCGTTGCTGTAGATGTAGAGGGTCGGGCCCCGTTATTCCCAGAAAAGCTAATTATATAAAAAAATATTATATATATGTATTCATAAATAATGAATACACGTTAATATATATGCTAGTATTATATATATATATGCACATACCTTATAAAAAAAACCCTAGCCATCTCTTTCAGTTTCAGCCGCTAAAGGGAAAAATCCCAAAATCCCAACTAGATCTACGTTTCTTTTTCATTCGAGTTTCAACCAAGGCAAAAAAAGAACCAGCTAGATCTACCACTTCGCCTTACGCCAAAATTTAGAGATCAGAGCATGGAGCCACCACCTCTCAGCGCCGCTATCTCACACCGCTTCCTCCACCCAAGCACCACCTCTCGCCACGCCAAAGTTCAGCAATCAGAGCACAGAGCCACCTCCTCCCAGCACTGCCATCTCAAGCCGACTACTACCACCCAAGCGCCGCCATCTCAAGCCGCAACTTCCTAAGCGCCATCCCCTCCAGCACGCTCTAGGCCACCTCCGTCGCCATCTACATGGCCACTTAACCACCTCCCACGAACCACCGGTTAGAGTGATTTAAAAACCCTAAGATGAAGATTTAAAATTTAACTTTTGATTTTATTTTTTCTTCAAAATTTTGGTTCCTTTGTCATCTCCTTTCTTCAGCTTTGGCGATACATACAAAATAAATCTAGATTTTTATTCTTTTTTGGATGTAAATAAAGAAAAGATTCAGAACTGGAGTTCAAAGAAGGATTCGTTTGTCATCTTTTTTCTTCTGCTTTGGCTATACATACAAAATAAATCTAGATTTTTGTTCTTTTTTAGATGTAAATAAAGAAAAGATTCAGGGGTTAAAAGAAGGAAAAAGTTCAGATTTGGAGACAAAGGGTTAAAGGAATGGTGTTTTCAGGGTTTTCGTTATAGCTCGGGGGCTAGGCTCGGCTCGGTCGAACCTTTCTACGAACCAAGCCCGAACCCTCCCCATCATGGCTCACTGGCTCGTGAGCCAAGCCCGAGCCAATATTTTTAAGGGCGAGCCCGAGCTCGAACCTGCAAAAAATGCAAAGGCTCGACTCGGCTCGTTTGCATCCTTAGGTCCTGGGAGTCATCCCTTAGTGGGAAAAGAGAGCAAGTGCCGAGAAATTCAGGAGTCTTTGATCGATTGGGGGCTAGGGTCGACCTTGAAGCCCCCAGGCTGTCCAACCAGGGTTTCGAGGTTGGTAGAGATGACCTCCGAAATCGTTTACCCCGGCGAGAAAAATCACCATATCACCCTCCGCCTCGGGCTCCTCTTGTCGAGGTGCAAGATGAAGAGGAGTCCTATGCAACCCCCCTCCTCCTTGGCGAGGTCGGGATACCCCACGGCGACAAGATCAAAATAATGCTCCTCCACCACATGATCAGCAACCAGCCCGAAAGTTTAAAAGTGCCCGTGAGGCTCGATCCCCCTTTAGCGAAGGGATAATTGAAGCAATGGCAGTGGATAAGATGCCGACTAACCTCCCGACTTATAATGGCACCACTGACCTGTTAGGAATAGTGCCCTAGAAAGCCGATTGTATATCCGCTTTGTGCTTTTCCTTATTGTAATCACAGACAATCTTTGAATGAAATAACGAATTGAGGCAACACTTCTTTATATGCTCTTGTTTGGTATGCGTTTACTTTAGCTGTGCATGTATGAGAACTCCCCTAATCCTGATGACTTTAGGACTCTACCATTTAGGTGAAATGATTCATGAAACGAGCCCTATATCACATAAGTCATGATTAGTAAAATGCTCTAAGCCGATGAGTCCTACAGACAGTGGGAGTGTCAACCTGACTCCTCTAAGGCTTGCTTGTGGGATCACGCCCTTAAGAAGGACCACCTTGTTTCATGGAGGTGCAAAGTGTATAGTTGATACGTGCATGATACATGAGGGTGCTTACTTTAATAAGTAAGTTCACTGAGGTGCCCCGTGTGAGAACATTCCTAAATGGGAAAGGAAGTTTCTATTTCAGGAAATAGAAACTTCCAGATTAGGAAATATCTCACGAGTCATTGATGTGATTAATTGATCCTTAAGACTTGAGGTTCCTTATCACTTTATGAGTTAACTCTATATAGTCTTAGGTATAAGCTTTAAAGGGTGTCGCCTTAGACAACTGATTCAAGGCTTATGCTGGGGCTGCACAAGTGATTCATGAAAGTGAATGAGAATCAAGAAAGGACCTACACTTGCATTTGCAAGGTGATCTCTTATTGTGTAAGTCATTCATATGCCATATGGAGTCCTTGGCCAAGGCAGTAGATCAAGACATCAAGAAAAGGGTTTCTTGGATTGAGATCAAAGGGATATGAATTGCACTTAGCTTTAAGACCTAATTATTAGGGTTCTGATTATTCCCTTGCCCTAGATCTTGGTTGAGAGATAGTAAGTAGGAGGATTGTATCTCACATGAATCAATGACTTAAAGGTTCTGTCGAATCCGAACATTCCAATTCAGTTAGGGGTTAAACACCTGTTGCTAGACTATGGTCGTTTAATCTGTGGACTAATTAATTAATTAGTGAATTAATTAATTAGGGTCACTGCTAATTGAATTAAGAACCTAAAGGGTCACACACAACAACTTGGTTACATGAGTTGAGGCTTTAAAATGATTAAACGAGTTAATCGGGCCAAGAGGGTTCCACACGTGTGAAACCACACGTGTGGGTCACGTGAGTGACACATGTCCTTGTGACACGTGTCCCACACGTGTAAATATATATATTGTATATATATATATATATTAAATAATTAAATGTGTTAATTATTTAATAGACTTTGGTTTAATTTCGAATTAAAAAGAAAGTCTAATTTTGGAGAAAAATAATCTAGTTAATTAATTATGAATTAATTAATTAGATAAAATAAGTTATTTATTTTAAATAAATAAAGTATAAAATTATCCAAAAATAGTTTGGATATTTTTAGCTCTCTTGAAAGTTGATTTGAATTTGAATTCAAAGTCAAAGTCAAAATTACTTGATGATCAAGTAATAGGAGAGAGAGACCAAAACTCTAGCCCATAAGGACTACGATTTTCGGTCCTCCCCTTCCTATATATAGGGGAGCTCGAGCTCCCCTTAGAGCTAATTGGCAATTCTTTTGGTTCATGTGTTGAACACCATCATTTCTCCAAGATAAACGAAACCCTAGGTTAAGCCTAAACACTAACTAGAGAACTAGCATCTTTACTAGTTAGATTGTAGTCAAGTTGGTAGACTATCTCTAGAGAGCTTCAAGTTAGAAGTTTGAAGATTCGAGCTTTACCAAGGAGAGGGGATCAAGCCGCGAGAAGAGCGTTCTTGGGTGGCTTGAAACGCTTCAAGAAAGACAATTAAGAAAGTAAGTTTCTTATCCCTACGAATTTGGATACACGATTGCGAGTCCAAGATCTTTTGTTGGGAAAATTTTTTAAATTCCGCTGCTTTCTGATTCGTGTTTTCCAACATGACCAAGAGAGGTATGTCGACCTATTTGAAATAGAAATAAGCATGTTTGGCCATTCGCCCGATGTTCGGGCCAAGATCTTTGCTACCACCCTCATCGGGGTAGCCCAGGACTGGTTCCTGAGGCTAGCCCCGAGATGCATCCGCTCGTACGACGAGCTTATCGATCGTTCATCGTCCATTTCTCATCCGTCAAGGGTGAGAAACTACCAACAACCTACCTCTATAATATCGTTCAGAAAGAGGATGAAACGCTCAGGGATTTCTTCACTCGATTCTCCCGAGCAGCGGTCCAAGTCCAAGCTCCTAGCATGGATATGTTGATCCCGACCCTCCACACGGCCCTTTGAGACAAGGAATACGCCCGATATATAGTCCGAAAGAATCCCGACTCGATTTCTAAGCTACTCGAGATTGCAGGGATTGGATGCGAGTGGAGAACGTAGAGATGGCCCAGAGAGGTGGTTCAGGATGGAAGACGGAAGCCTTTCGGCCCCCAAGGAGTGAGCCAAGGTGAGACAGCAAGGGCCGAGCCGAGCAAAGCTTTGGAAGCAGCACGAAGAAACATTACACCCCCATCAACCGGCCGATCGAGAAAACATTACACCCCCATCAACCGGCCGATCGAGGAGATCCATAACGTCTCCAACAAAAAGATGTTCAAAAATCCCAAGCCGATCAAGGAGACGCAAAAAATAAGAGATTGTGGGAAGTATTGCCATTTCTACAGGCAGACCTGCCACAATACATCAAAATGCTTTGCTCTGAAAGATGAGGTCGAGCGCCTAATCCAGGACACCCAACTCCAAGAGTTCGTCAAGAAGCTCGATGAACTCGCCCTCCGGGGCGGGGAGCGCAGCCCTCCTCGACAACGGGAAGCTAAACAACCGACTGAAAGGGACGCCCATAACCTCCCGTGCCTAGGGCGGATCGACATGATTGCCGGAGGGCGACTGGCGGGGACACGAAGTCTGCCCGAAAGAAAACTCGAAGGGAAGCTCTGCGTAATTACTAAGGGCCTAGCGAAGTCATGCAGGTCGAACAAAAAGAAAAGTGGGTAGAGAAAGAAGTCACTTTCAGTAATAAGGATTTGCATGGTGAGCCACCTAGGGAAGGCGATACGCCTGGTTGTCCAATGGTGGTCACCCTAGATGTAGCGAACTTTGTTGTATCTAAAACCCTTATTGATAATGGAAGTTCAGTGAATATTATCTACTACTCGACTCTTATTAAGATGAAATTAAATAACAAACTTGGACTGGAACCTTTGAAAATCCTATTAACAGGTTTTGGAGGTGTAGAAGTCTACTCGAAAGGTCGAATTCGATTAGTCACCTCCATGGGAACTCTCCTTAAGAGGGCGACTTTAGAAATCGAGTACCTGGTGGTCGAGCAGCCTTCTGCCTACAATATTATCTTCGGTCGACCAGGACTAATCGAGTTTCGGGCCATAATCTCGACCTATCATCGAATGGTGAGGCTACCCACTCCAGCTGGCATTGGTGAAGTCTGGTGTGATATTCCGATCGCCTGGACCTGTTACTCGATCTCAATGGAGAATGTTAGGCTGCCCAATAAGTGTATCGTGCCCGTATTGCAGATTCCAGAGTTCGACGAGGAGGGCCTCGCGGTTCGAGATATTCAGGTTCCGGAGAGATCCCACAAGATCACTTCAAAGTTGGCAAAGAAGAGGAGAAAGGTAGCCGAAAGTCATGTCGAGGCTGCTAGTTAGACCGAGAAAATCTAGCTTCTCCCGGGGCAAGCCGAAAAAATCACTCATGTCAGCGTCTCTCGACCTGGCAAAGAACTCGAGCAGGTCCTTTTAATCCAATTTCTTCAAGAAAACGCTGACGTCTTTGCTTGGTCTGCCAATGATCTGGTGGGCATCGATCCGACCGTCATAATGCACCATTTGAATGTTGATCCATCTTATAAGCCGATAAAATAGAAGTTACATACACAAAGTGTTAAAAGGAACGAAATCATTTATGAGAAAGTTAATAAGCTGCTCGACGCTGGCTACAACCCCCCAGCCAAGTACGTCGATTGGCTCTGCAACGTGGTTCTAGTGGCCAAGACAGGAGACAAGTGGTGCATGTGCAATGATTTTACCGATCTGAATAAGGCATGCCCCAAGGACCTGTACCCATTTCCTCGCATTGATCAGCTGGTCGACTCGACCGCCGGGTGCGAACTTATGAGTATGATAGACACCTTCCAGGGGTATTACCAAATCTTTATGGCACCCGAGGATGAAAAGAAGACTGCTTTCATAGTCGTAAAGGGCATTTATTGCTTTCGAGTAATGCCCTTTGGACTTAAAAATGCAGAGGCCACTTATCAAAGATTGGTAAATCGAGTGATCGAGGAGGAGATCGGGAAAACTATAGAGGTCTATGTCGATGACATGATTGTCCGTAGTAAGAAATCGTACGACCATCTCAAGGATTTAAGCCGAGCATTCGACCTATTGAGGAAGTACAATCTGAAGCTCAATCCGAATAAATGCACGTTTGGCGTCGAAGGGGGCAAGTTTTGGGCTACATGGCTAGCCGGACGGTAATCAAGGCAAATCCCGAGAAGAGCAATGCCATTTGATATATCTCAAGCCCAAAAACGATTCGAGAAGTACAATGTCTAGTCAGTCGTATCATTTTCTTGAACAGATTTATATTGAGGTCGGCCGAGAAGAGCCTCCCCTTCAAAATTCTAAGAAACATCTAGGAGTTTAAGCGGATAGAAGAATGCGAGCTCGCATTTGAGGCATTGAAGAAGTACCTCGAGCCGCCTCTTCTTCTAGCTAAGCCCGAGCCAGGTGAGGAGTTGTACCTTTACCTAGCCATCTCGAGTGAGGTCGTCAGTGGCGGTGAGGGAAAGAAAACATATGTTGGTCTATTATGTAAGCAAGATCCTGCATGGAGCGGGGACCTGGTACATGGAGATTGAGAAGTTTTCATTGGCCCTGGTACACACTGTCCGAAAGCTGAAGCCATATTTCCAGGCCCATTCGATCACGGTGTTGACTGACCAACCGCTGAGGCAAGTCCTCGAAAAGCCAGACACGTCGGGGAGGTTAACCAAGTGGGCCATCGAGTTAGGATAGTTTGATATATCCTATCAGCCCTGTTTGACAAGCACAAGTGCTAGCCGACTTCCTGATCGAGAAAGATACGCCCCCGATCCAAAAATCATTGAGCCGCTGGACCCTATCGATAGATGGCTCGTCGATGCATCTGGGGGGAGGGGGTGCCTGCGTATCCTTGAGGAGTGCGGAAGGAGATGAGCTCGACTTTGACATATGCCTTGCATTCCCTGCAACCAACAATGAGGCCGAGTACGAGGCCCTCATAGCCGGGTTAAAAATCACAACGGAGCAGGGCATCGAACACCTAACTGCCCTTACCGACTCACAGTTGGTGGCAAGCCAGGTCGATGGAAAATATGAGACGAGAGAGGAGTCGATGGCGAAGTATCTAGAGAAAGTGAAATCCTTAGTAGAGGGGTTTAAGAGTTTCAAACTCTAGCAAATCCCTCGAGAAAAAATAGAAGGGCGGACGTGCTCTTCAAGGTGGCGAACGGATTAACAGGTATGAGGGATAGATCGATCACCTTCCTAACATCCCCGGCCAGATCGACGGACGACAAGGGTGATGCTGTCTTTAGCATCGACCCCACGGAGCCTACTGGCTGGATGAATTGGTTCTTTATTTGAGAGACAGGGTTATCCCCGAGAACAAGGCACATCGGTGCCGGCTAATGACACGTTCCTTAAGTTATGTGCTCAACCCGATGGAAAGCTCTTCAAGAGATCCTATCGAGAATCGGCCAAGAGGTGTCTTCGACCTTCCCAAGCCAAGGAGGTTCTCGAGGAGGTGCATAAGATGGTCTTGCGAAAATCATGTCGGAGGAAAAATGCTGGCCAAAAAGATTGCGCGAAGTGGATACTATTGGCCGACCATGGTTAGAGACTCGATCAACTTCGTGAGGAAGTGCCCAAGTTGCCAAAGGCATGCCAACCTCACGCATCAACATCCGAGAGAAATGATACCCATCGACGTAGCTTTGCCTTTCGATCAATGGGGAATCGACATAGTTGGCTCATTCCCCCTCGCGCCAAGGTAACACCAGTTTGCCATTGTGTGCGTCGAATACTTTTCCAAGTGGGTCGAAGCGACATCAGTCCCAAAGATCACCTTCCAAGTTATGTTTTGTTTCTTGTGGAAATCATATGTCGATTCGGTGTCCCGAGGATCCTGATCTATGATAATAGGCCCCAATTCAGAAGTGCATATTTCAGGAAGTAGTGCACATATGTTGATTCGGTGTCCCGAGGATCCTGATCTATGATAACGGGCCCCAATTCAGAAGTGCACATTTCAGGAAGTATTGCGCCTATATGGGTATTAGTCTGAGATTTACCTTTGGGTCGGTCCGTGTCCCGATTTGTGCTGACAGGCTTTGGAGTGCTAACTCGAACCTCCTTCTCCCTCCGGTGCTTTTGTTAGGAATAGTGCCCTTAAAGCAGATGTTTGCTTTACTATTTCCTTGTAAAATCACAAACAGTCTTTGAATAATAAACGAGATGATTTTGTTCATAGGCAATCACTTCTTTATGTGCTTAGTTATGTTTGTTTGGGTTGACTGTGTTTTGTATGTATTGAATTCCCCTAATCCGATGAGGCCGTTAAGAACTTTATCGTTATGGGAATGACACATGAAACAAGTTCTTAACTCCATAGGCGAGGATTAGAAACTTCTCGAAGTCAATGAGTCCGACAGACAGTGGGAGTGTCGACCTTGACTCTGCTGAGACTTGCTTATGTGATTATGTCCTTTTGAAGGATCACTCAGTTTCATGGAGTGATAAGTGCATACGTTGATGCGTTCATAATACATAAAGATGATTGTTACAAGAACTTCATCACTGAGATGTCCCACGTGAGAACATTCCTAAATGAGAAAGGAAGTTGAAACTTCCAAATTAGGAAATATCTCACAGGTCAATGACGTGATTCATTAATCCTTAGACTTGAGATTCTGCAATGTCTCATATGAGCTAACTCTGTAATCTTTGATATAGTCTCAAAAGGGTGTCGCCATATAGACACCTGAACCACGGCCTATGTTGGGATTACACAAGTGGCATATGTAGAATCAGTAGAATCGATAAAGGACCTACACTTGTTAAAGAACAAGAATGATCTCTTACTGATTGACTTGTTCGTAGTCCATTAAACATTAAACCCTTGGCCAAGGTGGATAAAAGATCAAGACATCTAGAAAATTGGGTTTTCTAGGATTGAGATCGAAATGGATTTGAAACGAACTTAACTTTAAAGATCAAGAATAACAAGGCTCTGAATCTTATTCCCATGCCTTAGTTCTTGATTGAGAGATGGAGTTGTAGGAGGATCGTATTTCACTGATTGCCATTGACTGAAAGGTTCTTCGATTCATTTCGTTATTCGGCTGGGGGCCACACACCCATTGCTAGATTACGGTATTGTGATATGTGAAGTGATTAATTAATTAGGGAATTAATTAATTACTGTCACTGCTAATCGAATAACGAACCTAAAGGGTCACACACAAATGCCAGAACACAAGGGTTATGGTAGGATGTTAATATGATTAACGAAGGATCAAAATAGTTGATCGAAATGGGCATGAAACGAGGCGGTGCCACGTGTCAAGTACACCTGGCTGCCACGTGTCACGCGGCCAACGTGGTTGCAACGTGTCAAGTACACGTGGCTTCACGCGTGTCCCATTTCGTGTGATTTATTTCACACGTGAATTCTTTTCTTAAATTAATTAATTAAATTGTAATTAATTTTAGTCTCTTAATTAATTTTGAATTAATTGTTAAGACTATTCTCAAATAAACTTAACCCAATAAATAATTAATTGGGAATTAATTTATTGAATATTGACTTTTAACTTTAAGAAAGTTGAAAAGTCAAACTTCCTATTGTAGGAGAGAGAAGTCTTCTCTTGCTAGACTTGGAGAATAAGTTAAGACCTTATTATTCCAATTAAATTAACTAATTAAATGAGTTAATTAGTGAGCAAGAAAAGAAGCCCACTAGGTTTAGAAAACCCTAAGGGGTTCGAAAATCCCTAGTATAAATACTAGTGGAGATGTTTCTTTTATTCTTTAGACCAACACTCACGAAGTGTTAAGTTTTTGAGAAAATCTAAACGAAAAATTTTCAAAGCAAAAAATTATCCTAGCCATAACACAAGCCATAGAACTAGCATTCTCACTCGCTTGATCATGTTCTAGGTCTGGTGTGGATACGCTTTGGAGGGCTTCTATTTTGGAGTCTAATTCGAAGGTCGTTCGAGGGATTCCACTTGAAGGGTGTTCGTTAGGCAGTAACGACATCACTAGAAAGCTTCTAGCTTAGAAACTTTCTAAACACCCAATGTTACAGTACGAAAATTGCAAGACAACGATTAAACTTTTGGAAAATTTTAAAGTTCCGCTGCTCAACTCTTTCGTGTTTTCCAACAGCTTCTTCTTCCGAGGATCACTCTCCTCGAACACGAGATCCTTTCCCCTCTTGGTTTTCTGCGATGGTTGAGGGGAAGGTCGGGCCGGGCCTGCGTCTGCTCGGCGGCAGGGCCGAAAGAGCGACGTCGATGGTTTTATGCTTATCGAGGATTCCTTGTGCCCGGGTCTGCTCGGCCCTCTTCTCGGCCTCTTCCATATCCCCCTGCATCTGAGCTAGTCAGGACGCCATTATCACTCGATCTGCAAGATAAAAGCAATGGTCAATTCGAGAAAGATGGCAGTGTTGATCTATTACTTGGCAAAAATAAAAATGTAAAGCGCTTGATTAGATTCCCCCAATACCCGGGTCGAAATCTCCGCTCGGAGTTTCGAGGGCTAGGCCGAAATCCACCAAGGTTCTAGTCTCAATTAGCTTTTTACAGTCGAACATCCCCAACACCCTCATGTCTCTCAAAAAGGTGTTCGACCATTTGGTTTTAGATTCAGGAAGTATCGCCCGGGGCTGCCAGTTCCAAACCCAATTGGTCAACCTGGGCCAGCCGGTCGGGCTTTCGACGAAGATGAATTGTTCTTTCCACCTCTAACGGGGAAGTGATAAGTTTATGGTTATTCTTGGTGGCTAGTGAAATGAATCCGAACGCTAAGCCCAACTTCTCCGTTGTCACAGACGCCTTGAATAATTCATCCATGGTCCCGCTCATCGAGATCCCGAAGTACCACATTAGGACTCGGATCCCATTGATCATCGCGTACTCATTTGGCATCAGTTGGATGGGGCTTATGTTGAGGCTATTGAGTAGCCTGAGGACGTCGTCGACAATAGGAACCCTAAAACCCCGAGGTGACTATCTTGTAAGTGATAAAGATGTACCCTCGAGGGGGATCCGTTAGCCATTCACCATTCCGGGGTCGGATGACACTGTAGCCCTCGAACTCGGGGGCTCCACCGAATAGCATATCCCGGATGGTCTCAAACTTTTTGAGTGATACCTTGCTCTTAATCTGTCTTGGGTCTTTATCCAATTGATAGGTCGGGGATCTCGCCCCCAGCAGGATAGTATTCAACTTCATCGTCTTGGTCGACCAGCTTGTATCTGCCCAATGTCGAGGGACCTGCCTCAGGGGCTCTGCTTGGGGGCTCAGGAGATCGAGTCGAGGGTTCACGGTTGAAACTCATCCCCATGGGTGGGATCATAGATATCGGTTCGGCTGAAATGACTGGGCCCACTAGGGATGAAGAGTGCCTATCTCGCGAGTCGGAAGATACTTCCATTATATCCACCACCTGGTCAGGTGCCTGCTTAGACTACAACGGCTCTTCACTTTGAGTACTCGGTATATTTTGGTCCGACATGGACCTAGAGGCAGTGGCCCAACTGGAGGCCCCAGAACTTGAACCGGTCGAGTTCGAAGAAGACATCCCTACACTCGAAATTAAAACTTCGACTGAATCCCTCTTTTCAATTTACCCTTTCCTCGAGTTAAGGAACGGAGTCGAATACAATTCGAGATGGGGTTCTTTTCACTCAAAAATCAAACCTTCCCCAAACAAAAGCTAAATCGACAAGTAGCAAAGCTAAAAGACTCACGTTAAAAAAACTTACTTGATGAAATCTGACGGAGTGTCGACCTTGTCTGAAATCTCCGGAATCAAATCGAAAATCTCGCTTGCTCTGCTCGAAAGGTTCTGAATTTGCTGAGAAGAGTTTTAGATCGCAAAGATGAAAAATAAAATTACTGAGGTGAGGTTTATATATGGGTACCTTAGGCGGGATCTTCGAAGGCGAACTGTCGCAATGATTACGTCAGGGCCCACTTTCGAATTTGAAAGGTCGCCGTCACGTCATCCTTGCCGCCAACCTTTTCGGGGGCTTGTGACGTGGGCCAAAACCGACTTGCCACGTGGACCACGTGGACCAATGCGGGAGCGCCATTTCGCGAGAGTAGACTGGACCCCGCAGACGAAGCCACGTAGGCGGGATCCAATGGCCACCTATAGGTCGGCCTAATCACCAAGTAGAGGGAGGGGAAGTCGGTATCTCGCCTCGAGTCGATGGTTAAGCTTTGATCTGGTCCTCTCCTGGTCGGATGATTTCTATCAAGCCGTCCCTTTGTTGCTCGAGGATCGGGTCGACTATCCCAGTGGGGTCCCCGACCGCCTCAGCATTAAATGCGGACTGCACCTCCGTACCATTCCTGACGGGCATTAAATGCACCTACAAAAGTACAATAAGGTCATCATTAGCCCCAAGAGTATATATACCCCCTATAAATGTCATTT
Organism: Lantana camara; assembly: GCA_037501455.1. Lineage (NCBI taxonomy): Eukaryota > Viridiplantae > Streptophyta > Magnoliopsida > Lamiales > Verbenaceae > Lantana > Lantana camara. The sequence goes on along the minus strand of CM074857.1, from coordinate 58,407,237 downwards.
GGTAAGCTCATTTATTGCACCACAAGTCTACTCGAACTCTTCTCCATAACTCGAGAACTGACTTGAGCGTCGGAGTGCCCACACAGGGTATAACCCCACCAGTCCCTGGTCGGCCTTCAGCTCACCTCTACTTTCCATATTGCAGCTTTGCCAGCTCAGAGTACACCATATCCTATAAATTCTAAGTGATCAGTCGGCATCCATCGACAACGTCAACAACACCGGATTTAGACCCGATCAAGATGTTAGATGGAATTTTATGATTTTTCCCCGGAAAGTATATAGTGCTTTGTCTTTTGAAAATCCCTCACAACCCACTTTCTACTGCTACGTGAAGAAATGGAAGAAGAGATGTGCTCTCTTTGAAATATACTTCTCAGTCAAAGAGGAAAAGTTCAGTAACTTTTAAGATGTAATCTAGTCCATACATTTAGCTTAAAACATGGAGGGTGTAGATTAATTATTTTATAAGTTTTAATCTAAGCCTTCCATTTGTTAAAATAAATCAAAGGCTAGGATTGAGTAGGAAGAAAAACAGACTTTCTAGCAATTTCATTTATCCTAAAGATATATATGAAATAAAATTAAATCCTAACCTTACACTAATCTAAGAAACCAATGGTTAGGATTATTCTAATTCTCATTATATAAAATAAACAAATAATATCACATAATTAAAAATAAAATTCATGGAATATAATTAAATGCATGTAGGAAATAATAAGTCAAATAATAAAATTATGAGAGTATTTGAAAATAAATAAATGAAACACATACAATCCAAAATTTAAAATTTCCATTTAAAATGACACGTATTATGAATGCATGAAATGAAATGTTTCCTAAAATGCATATTATTTTTATTATTATTATTATTATTATTATTTAAATTGTTATTACCTGCTTCCGATTTTGCCAAAAAAAAAATCGGGGTGTCACATTATTTCTCTTAAATAGAACATTGATGCATTGATCACTATTTGGTGGATTTTCTCTAATAGTTCTGCATTCCAATCATGATTTATTCTCACGATTATTGATATTTGAGACTTCAAATTCGACATCTTGAAAAATGAGATATTTGCTTGTTATGTTCCCATCGAATGAATTTATTCACTTTTTTGGCATTTTTTATTTCAAACTTCCAACTTTAGTTCTCTTTTGTATAATTAGCTCGTTTTTTTTTTTTTTTTTTAGCAGAAACAAAGCATGACAGCAATTAGTTGAGGGGATTGGGGAGGACCTAAAAAGTAAGTACTCAGAAAGAATTGCTCATAAAAAGAGGAAATGTCAATTGTCTGAGAAGCAATTTGTTCATGTTGCTGCTCAGGAATGTCTTGAGAAAGCGGCCATGTGTTACTGCTGATAATAAAAATGGTGTCAGAGGACCTTTACAACTTGAGGATTCCTATGATGCACAGACACGTATACGGCGATACGGATTTAAAAAAAAATTTAGGACACGACACGGCTCCAACACGCCTATATTGTATATAAATAAAAAAAATTATATATATATATATATATATATATATATATATATATATATTTAAAATGTAAAATTTAAATAAAATTATATAAAATAAAATATTCATAAACGTATTGAATATTACAAAATTTAAATAACATACATCATTTTCCAATTCAACATTTAAAGTCATTACAAATAATATTAATACATTTTTTTATATAATGGTATTATAAAAAAATTGAATTTAAATTAATATTATACATCTTTTAGCATATTTATATAATTCTTTTTTTCTTGAAATATTATATCCTCAAATTTTTTGAAAAAATAAAATGATATATTTTTTTTTAATTTTTTGCATCGAAGTGTCCGAGCCGTGCCGGACATGTTTAGCGTTGTGTCCCCGGTGTGTCGAAATTCTTTTTTAATTTTTAGACACATTTTGCCTTGTTGGACATGTATCAGTGCCGTGTTGAACACGTGTCGGGTTACACGGGGTCAAAATATGGAGTGTCTGTGCTTTATAGGAGGATTCAAATGATGAAGATCTCATAGTTTTAGGCTGATTTTCTAGTAGACTTCTTTTTTATTTTTCACTCATGAAATTGTTTTATCTAATCCTTTTTTTTTTTTTTTTTGGTTAGATACTCTAGCTTTTGCACTTGAGATAATAGGATTAGGAGGACGGTAAATTGATACACTCTATCTTTTTGTTGGATATGTTTTTAAAGCTAATGGTAAGGACAGTAAACTAGTAAAAGTTTAACAACCTGGTGAAATGCTTAACAAATTATATCCAGTTATATATCACGGTCACACATTTCTATTTGGAAGTTACATTCAAACTTTAATATATTTATGTATATATTTTATTTGTGAATTTGTTACTTTCAGACTCTTCTATTGGTGTTGATATTGTCAAAACATTTGATAATGCTCGGGCTCAATTTTCAAAGGGTGATGCATATTAAACCTCACCTCCTAATTTATGTTGAAGTTGAAAAGCTTTTCAAGTGTTCGTTTTTTTGTAAATATATTAACAATGTAGATAACTGAGAACTTCAAATATGCTTTGTAACTCTTTTGACAAAAGTTCCTGTGTGAATATATTTTGTACTCTAACATTACAAGGTAATGTAAATAAGCTACTTTTATGCAAGTTAATGTACAATAAGCCACATTTCTAATTTAAGGTATCCAATCTTTTGACATTATTTCTTTAGAAATAAATTTAATGAGTTAATAAACACAAATATTATATATGAACCACTAAATAATAAAATGCGTATATATAACAACATTATAATAATTTATATCAAAGGGCACAGTTTACCATGCATTGCGTGCGCGGTCCTTTAAACTAGTATGCTGAATAAGAGAGAGCTAATATTGATAAAGGTGGCAAATACATAAATATTGATCCCATTTATTAAAATATTATTTTAATTTTCATACAAAAGGAGAGGAAAATACAAACATTTGTAATAGAGCAGAAGATAATATTAATTCTCCCTAACGTTGATTTCCTCTTTTATTTGATTTAATTGGGAACATATATGTAGTTGTAGTTGTCTTAACGAATAACTCGCTCAAGACTGAATGGTCTTCAGAAAAGGAGCTTCAGCTGCTGGTGGCGGCAGAACTGTAGTTTCATGGCTTTCTCCGACTCCTTCAACGAACTGCTTATTTCTGCTTCAAGCAGAGGAGGTGATATGCCTCCTCCACCTACACCTACGCCAGGTACTATATCTCCGATTTCGTTGCTTCCTCTGGCTCCTCCACCGAAACCAGGTATGAAACCAGATATTATGCCCCAACAAGCGACTTATCATCTGCTTCAAATGGACGAGCCTCATACTTGTGTGCGACAGTTGCAATGAAAATCGCCATGCAAAACAATACAAAAGTCCGAATATTGAGAAGCCATTTCTTGCAACGTGTTGTAAAGTAAATAATACTTGGTGCCTGGATCTCGTAAATGGAATTGTTCCTATATATAGGCAAGGTATGCATGCATGTACAATACTAGTCGATTAATATCATAAATAGCCTAATAAATTAGACCATTGAGATGTTCATTCCAGCTTGTCTAAAAATAATAAAATTGACATTTTCATTGCTGGTATCCTATTTTATGCCTTTCTTTAGTACCTAACTAAAATATTGAGTGTAACTGATATTTTAGTTTTCTATATTTGATGCGGCAAAAACTTAGGTTAAATGGAATTCAAGTAGACCTTGGAATGGTGGGTTCGGACTCCGACTCGATCAAATCGGTGTAATATTGTGCGAGTATTTTATATTTGTCGTAGTGATTGGTGGAAGTTTTGTGATGAATGATCTTTGTGTTAATGGATTATTTATATAAATATATATATGTCTTTTTTTTTTTTTTAAACATATATTTATTAAATTTGTTTGAACATGTGTGTTTCTTGAATATGCTTTTCCATTGTATATGAGATACTACTAAAATCTATAATATCCAGATAAGGATATCACGTTATTAGTTTTTTTTGTATATTTATAATGAATAAATATCTGAATATAACATGACATATAGATATTTTGGAGCTTTGCATGGATCATAAGTGAAAACATTTTGTTATGTATTTTAATCTATTTTTATTCCAAAAACTGAATTATTCGATCAATTCTCCTTTTTATTTAATATTAAAATAAAATTGTTATACACACATTAATATATTTCCATTCAATGCACTGTATTAACTATTAGGTATACCATAAGTTGGATTAATTAGTTCCTTTATGACTTTCCCTAGTATGGGTATAAATATAATTATGTGCGCCGAATCCTAAGCGTAAAATATAAGTACTTAAGCCCATTACCTAATATTGTCCTGTATTTCATTTACATTGATACTAGTATGTACTCGTGCTATGCATGAAAATTTGTAACAATTAAATAATAATTAATTAGTCCATGTTTGATATGAGAAATTCACTTTTTGTTCATAAGGACATGCATCTATAAATTTAATTAATTAAATTTTAATATTTAATTTACGTAGTATATTTTAATTATAAATGTAACGCCCCGAATTTTATTAATTACATTCCTATGTTTAATATAATTTTATAAATTATATTTTACCATACTTTCATGAAATTTTACGAATTCATATTAATCTTAGAATTTATTTCATGACATGAAAATATTTATTACATGAAATAGTTGCCAAATATGATTTAGTTACCAACTTGTCCTCAAACAGTTCTTCTTTAAAAATTAAGGATCAAATTGCATAACTTTTCCAAGGACTTAATTGATCAATTAGCAAATCATTTATCCTTGATTGCATGACTTCAATTCTTGAGGGATTGAATTGCAATTTGAGCATTACACAAGAATCAAGGATGATGATTCACGTAATAAGCTTCTTTAAGCTTCCTTGTTCATTTTATCATCCCAATCCATCGGTATTTGCTTCCTTTTTCTTACCGAACCAAAACCTCAAGGAAGAAGAAGAGATTTTATCATCATCATCAAGATTTTCAAGAAAAATTCCAAGCTTTGGGAGCTCATCATCCATTTTCATCTCCCTTCTTCATTTCTTTAGTTTCAAGGTGGGTTTGATGCATAGATATGGTTTCTTGATGATTATGTGTGGAAGCTAGGGTTTGGGATTTATGAGATATATGGATTATGTGTTAGTAGATGCATGAATATGTGATTATTACTTGGATTGAGACATGAATTCTTGAAGAAGTTGAGCTCTTGTGATGAAATTATGTATGAGCTTGAAAGTGGAAAATTGTAATGCTCAAGCATGGTTTAATGGTTTAATTAGAGTTTTATGGTACTTTGAACATGTATGCATATGAATTACCAGATTTCTTGCATTTAAATGTGGATTTGATGATATTTTGGTGTTGTTGAATTTGTTCCCGAGAGCCTCCCCTGTTCTGCTCTGTTTCTACAATTACAGAGGAACGGGAACGGCCCTTCCCGTCCCCAGTTCATTCTGGGAACGGTCGTTCCCACTCCTTTGAATGCTTAGACGGCGCGCCCATGGCAACGGCCGTTCCCATTTTGGCCTGCGAGCCGGAAGGGCCGTTCCCCAGCGTAAGTCGCCCTTTTAAAAATAAAAGCGCAGGGGCGTTTCTTGGGGCCATGGGAACGGCCCTTCCCAATTTACACTAAGGGCTGGAACGGCCGTTCCCACCTCGCTGACAGAACAAAACATTCTGTACAAAAATGGGATTTTGGGATTTTAATCCCATGGCTTCTTTGATCCCAAATTGCTATTACATGGTTGATTACATGCTAAAATAAGATGTTTTCATGCCACATTGTGTATTGCTCGTCATCTCGTTGCATTTACGCCGTTCGTCATATTTGGTCCATTTAGAGTCATGTCTCACGTGTACATGTCTATCTTGCACAGACCAGCTTCACCGGGACGAGGAGCAAGACCCGTAGACCGTATTCTACTCGTCTTTTGTCGGTAAAGGTGAGGTTTAATTACTAGTTACGTAGAACCCGTATAACCGTTATGTGGATTTCAAGCCAAAAAGGTATATATATTTATTTATAATGATTTCTAAACTTATAACAATTGCAAGCAAGCCATGTTCATGAAAAGCAAGTCATGTATCGTGATTTATTGATCGATCGTGTTTTGGCGAGTAAAGCATGTCACGTTGGGCCCGAGGATAGTGATTTGAGCCAACCGGGAAAGCATGGGCTAACGGGTAACTCGAATGCTATCCTCACAACATTGGGATGACCCTGAATCCGCTAGGAGATTAGTGGAGGAAGGAATTCCGGGCTTAGGGATTCATGTACCCTCTGCTCAATGAGATTGGATGGTGAGGCCTTGCAATCCCACCATCACCGGAGGAAGAAGGAGACTGGGGATGGGTCCGGCACCACGGATTGTCCTCAGGTTATTGTCATGATTGCACTTATTGATTGTCTTGCCTGAATACACATGTACGATTACATGAAAGTTGAATTGCATGATCACCTATTGAATAATAAAGCAAGCATGTATTATACACAGTTGGAGTAAGGTTGGAGATCGCCCTCACTCACCGGGCCACGTATTGCACGTATTGAATGCATGAAATTGATCAAATTATTGAAGTTTGATAGTTGTAATCTCGGGCAAGTTCTAGGTTATTTTGAACTTATATTACTTTTAATTATAAAACCTTACCCGAGGTTATAACTTGCATGTTAATTGCGCTAATATATATTTATGCTCCTCACTCAGTCTTCCATGGACTAACACCCCACCTTTCAGGTTGTCGCGGTCGTGTGCTAGGCGGGAGTCAGAGTCGTGTCTTGTCGTCCAGCTGAGTCTAGCACTTCATACACTTTCATGTTAGTGACATTGATATATTAGAGTTGGTCTGTTATGATTATTGTTAGCTTTTGGAGACTTTTGCATGTATAATATATAGGAGATGATAATGTATTGATAAGTGTTGGTATCTATTAGTATTTATACTTTCGATGCAAATATGGCACCTATATGTATTAATGAGTTAATGCTTCCGCTTTTAAATTTCATGTCTTGATTTGGTATTGCTTGGGGTATAGTCCCGCCTAGCTAGCCTGTTTCTTTTACTTGTCACCCGTTCGCTATAGGTTAGTTCATGTACGTATTATCCATTTCGTATGTGGATCGACCTATAGTGCGGGGGTGTGGTATCTCTACGTACAGGGGTGCCACATCTTAAGTGGTATCAGATCCCGGTTGTAAAACCGAGGTTCTAGTGTCGTGTCGTGGCAAGTCTAGGTCGAACGACATAGGAATTAATTGGTAATTGAGAGTCTTGCATATTATTTGAATTCTTTGAATTAATTAAATTACTTGATGACCTGTGCCTTGCATTAATGTCTGTTATTAATTGTTAATTAATTGCTTTTGAATTGTTTGAAATTATGTGCTTAACGTGTTTTATTTTAAACATTGATAAATTACCTGTTACATTTTATATTAAATTTTCGTTGTGAACATCAATTATGTGACAAATGTGTGACATGAGGACGTCTCACCCACATGCATTTATTTTAAAGTAAATTGTGAGTTACAGGTTAGGGAAATGATATCAATCCCACGGTCAATTTGTATGATAATCTCAGCATACTACAAGTACTACTCCTTTGGCTCGGAAAAGGGTTAGGAAATGGTCCGGGAAATTCATTCACGAATCTGAGGGCTATTAGCTCCTTTCATCGGGTTATGACTCAAAGGGTGAGATCCGGAATAAAAGAATCACCTATGGGAACTTGTGTTACCAAATGGGGTGCATCAACCGGACAAGGAAGTTTATTCCATTTAAGGAAGAAAGAAAGGAAGAATTGAGGGAATTAATTATTCAGGATTCGGAAGTGTGGCCACGTAAGGGATTCAGTTAGTTGGAAGCAAAATTTAAGCAAGAGAAGAAAACAATTCCGAGAATTCAAATCGATCTAGTAGAATCGAATAACCCATTCATGGGAAGACTAGGGTGCTAGAGATTCTATAATCGGGTGAATTGAGCTCATTTTATAGAATCAAGTCGAACTATCTTATAGAGCGTGCAAAGGGGGGAAATGTAGAGCTATTGTAACAAATAAAAACGATAAAGGATGATGAAGAATTTTGGAGAGAAATTATATGCTCAAAGGTAAGCAAGTGAGAAGATAAGTTCGATAACTGATTCAGTTCGTAAAGAGTAGATTTAAAGGATTTCAATCACGGTGGCAACTTGAAGAATCGGGGTAATAACTGGAAATTAATTTCGAAGGAAGTTAGGAAATTGGCTCCATAAGTGAAGCAGAATTTGAACTCAAGAGTTCTTATTTGGGGATTTCGATCAGGACAGGAATAAAGGGAGTTGAGCGTCGCGGTGGAAACAAGTTGTGGAAGACAATTGTGTTAAAGGTTTATCCAGTTGGGACATTTTCTAGATCCAAACTGAAATGTCATGTTGTGGATTACATTAAAGGACATGAAGTAACAAACGAGAATGATAAAGAAGTGGCAAAGAATTTCCGGGTGAATTTCAGGTGATCAAGTATAAATAAGTGGAAGGAGAGTTTCTTTAATTATTTGAACTCCTAAGGAGTAAACCAAGGAAGTTGTGATCAACGTGACAATCATGAAGAAGATTCGGGTAGTAATTGGGGATTGATTATTAAAGAACAGGCAAAACGTTAATTTTACGAGCGTAGCGGATTCTGGGTTCGAGAAATTGTAATATCACGTTGTGGGAATGTCCAAGTTGTTCTAGGTAATTCAGAAGATTAGAAGACCGTGGGAAAGACAAGAAATGATCAACAGTTCAAGACAAGTTTATAATTCAACACCCACAGAATTACGTGCCGAGATAAAGTTTTCGATTACTACAGTGACAGGTTCAATACATCCATAAGCACGTGCATCATACGCTACTTTAAATTTTTAAATTTTAAATTTCTATATTTATGTGTGCTTCCCGATTGAGCTTAATTATTCCAATGTGTTGAACTTTGCTATTTTCAAGTGTGTTACGTGCATTGGCATATTAATTCAACATGCATATCTAGTGTCTTAATTACAGGATGTCACAAGATCGCCCTCATTGTGAACGAGTGCCTAAGGTTTCCCCTCATTTACCCCCTCCGGTTCAGCCTCAGGAGTTTTTTGATTCCTTGGTTGGTTTGGTGGATCAGAAGATAAGAGAGTATGTCTCCTCTGTGCCACTAGTTCAGCACCACAGCCGGGCCAAATTTCGATAGCATTTAAGGAATTTCAGAATCAACCATCCTCAAGTTCCTTTGAAGGAAATAAGGACTCAGCCGAGTTACAACTTAAGAAAATCAAAAGAGTGTGGGAGCTGATTCCAGGTGATTCCCAAGAGATAATTCGAGATACCACCTCGTTGGAGGTAAGAAGGTCTAATCCTCAATCCGGGCAAGCTTCAAGTTCAAAATCAAGATAGACTTCCAACAAAGGAAAGTGACCTATCTCTCATTATATCCCAACACTTCAAGAAAGGTCTCGAAAGAAAAAGAATCGGTCACTTAAGTCAGGATCAGGAGCTTCGAGTACTCCAGCTTTAACAACATCTTCAAAGAAGCTTCTTTGCAACTATTGTGGACGTGACAACCATACTTACGAGGGTTGTAGAAGACAGTTGGGATTATGCCTATACTGTGGGAGCGTGAGCATCAAATAGACACAAGCTCAAAGCGACAAGGGAAGTCTACCAGGGATGAAAGAAGGCTTGTTTGGGCCCGGGAATGTGTTCTTGAGAGGGGGGTGCGAATTGCAAATGTAGATCCGGTCAGAATAGAAAAAGGTATCAATTATATGCTTGACACAACAACGGTGAACGATACATTTAACCATCCATATCATGTGCATCATGAATCTTATTGTTGTTATATTTAACTTCTCGTCAGTTGCAAATTTGTTATTTATGAATAATACTTATATGATTAATATGGTTCTACTTGTCTACGTGGCATTTATGTAATTGTTTCTACCATTTCTTTCTTTAAATTGCTTTCATATTTGTGAGGGACGGTGTAACAACCCGAAACAGGGGCAGGTTGGAAATTACGAAAATACCCCTACAACCCTAGAATTTTCCTACATTCTCCGAAATACTTTTCCTATTCGATATTATAACCAAAACGATCCTTGAATTATTTTATGAATTTTCATACGTTTAGCAAAACTCGATTCCACCCAAAGCATATTTTATAAATATTTTCCCTTTTAGAAATTGTCATTTTATTTTAAACAATTAGCTTTCATTCAATATTCGAAATTTTACACAAAACGTTTCTTGAATTTTTCTCTAAAATATGATAATTTTTACAACCTTTAGACTTCGTCATAGCTTCGTTTATATAAATTTCTCATGATTTTCATCATCTTTAATATTCATAATTTATAAACGAAAACTCTAAATATTCCACATTTATAATCAAAATGAAGCTTATTTTTCACTCATTCTTTCATTAATTTACTACTTCAAGGTTTCACCTCTCGACTCTTGAATAAATTTTATACCATTTTATATTTATTTTTATTCAACATAAACCTTCTAGAAAGTTCAAATAAATGGACATATTTTCCCCACATTTCCTATCTAATTACCAAGCATATATCTAAAATATAATCCATCCACATTACGTAAGTAGCAACCAAGCATTTGTCTAGGATATGAAGCTTCCAAATCTCCCCTAAACTCTTAGAAATTGCAAGGTAAGCCCCTAAATCCCAAGTATAAATACCCCTCCAAGATCATTTCCAAAACTACACCAAAATCATCACTCTCTCTCCCTAGGTCACGGCATCAACCCTCTCTCCCTCTAAGGTGTGTTTTTATTTTATTATTTCATGCTTTATATTATGTTTTTAGTATGATAATAATAGTAACATGCTTAGATTTAATTAAATTATGCTTTAGGAATTTATTTTATGAAATATATGTTATTTATGCTAGTTTAGGAAACATGTGATAACATATATGCATTTTATTTAATTAAATGCATGGGTTATGATATGATATGATATGAATATGTGTTTAAATAATTATGATCTTGTTTGATTAAATTCATGTCAAGAATAATTTATTTAGAATTATTTTTCATAGAGAATTAATATATTTTGCTATATTATGCTTCAAATTCTATGTTATAAATATGAATATGATCAAGTGTATTACATACTTTTTTTGAATATTCAAATAGGCTCAAGAACATGTTCATGTTGTTCTTGAATAATTTTAAGTGAGCGTGTGATAGTGTGTGAGTGTGTGTGTTCGATTTTATGTTATAAAGTGTTTAATTCATAAGAAATTGAATAGTAAATGTTTTAAATAGTAATTTTGACTTTTTGGTCAACCCATAGGCTGAATATTTCGAAAATAATATTAAAATAATTATAAAATTAGTTTTGGAATTTTTAAATAAAGATTTTATCCGAAATTTCCAAAAATCGGTAAATTGTGAATTATTTTCAAAATATAACCTACATTGTCAAATTCAATTCTAAATTTCATTTATAATGTTATAATTAAGATTATAATGTGATTAATAAATATTTAAGTGGTTAAAGAATTCATGAAACCTGATTAATTACTTAATTTCCCTTAAACGTTTAAAATTAGAGTCTACCGGGAATTCTCTAACATGATATAGTTTATGTGTTTACTTGATGTAATCCTTTTATGCATGAGCATTATGTGTTTTATGTGCTTATTTGATTAATATAAGGAACCTAGTTCTAAGCTTATAGTAGTTAATACTTTCAGGCGCACTGGAATCCACATTACAATGTCTGACTACCGGTATAGGTGAGGGTTAAAATGTTTTCAACTGAAATCATGCTATACATATGTATCTATATAAAAACTATTTTCAAGCCTACCTATCATTTTGATTTACTGCCCTATATACATATTATTGTACTACAATGTCCCTCTTAAGGGAAAAATACTTTCATGCCGGAATCAACGTTTTACTATGACGTAATATATTTCAAGTCCACTTTATCAGAACATTGATTCCGGGTTATGAAAGCAAAATATTGTTCTTGATTCATGTTATGGGCCCCGACTGTATCCGTAGCGAGCAATTACCCGAGAGGTATCGGGCCGAGGGTATTGTTGGTGCTGCGGACGGCCACCACCTCTTGGTAGTGGTTTAACTGGAGGTTAGTTACTCCACGCCAAGGGATGAGGGAGAGATAGTTGCCTCCCGAATCTAGTTCGTGGTCTCTAGGGTTTGATTCCCTATTGACATCAAGGAGTAGTGGAGTTAATATTCTTGGTTTTATTAAAGTATCGGAGCCTGATCAGCCCGATACTATTTTACCAATTATTCAAGGAGTTATGGATGGAGAGGCCTAGCTTGCGGGCATTAACGTTCTTGTTACAAACGGTTCATATTTCTACAAATATTCCAAACTACCCCTATCCCTGTTTTACAATTATTATGAACCGTTTCCTATTTGTTATATCCTATTGTTAATATTTCAGATCAAGATCTTCTTGATCATATACATATATATATATATATATATATATATATATATATATATATATATATATATACATATATCAATAAGTTATTATACCCCCTTCACTTAGTCACTTTGACTAACCCTCTCGCCTATTTTTAAAATGCATGATTTCAGGAATCAATGAACGACAACTAGAGGTATCTTGAAGCACTACAACCGTAGGTTGGATCCGATCCTAAGAGTAAACTGTCTTGAGCCTACTCTCTGTAGAAACAAACCATCTCATACTTTGTCCTTGCATGTCAACCTGTTGTACTTTTTGCGAACTACTTTGATCAATAATGATAATCCTTGCTCATTGTATGTTATCCTCCCTGTTCATTGGTAAAGTTGAATCTCTTTATCTTCCGCTGCACTGTGTCACATACTCCATTCATATATTGTCCTGACCGTTCGCCATAGTATTTCCTGAGTGTTGGGTCTAACCTCCACTCAGGGAGTATTGCGGTGCGGGGTTGTAGTGCTGGGGAGGTGCTACAGACGGGGTTCCCTCGTTGCTTGTCAAGAGACGGGGTGCTCTTGTTGTTGTGGAGAGATGGGGTTCTCTCATTCCTTGTTGAAAGACGGGGTTCTTTCACTCCTTGTTTGAGAGACGGGGTTCTCTTATGGCTTGTGCATCATTTCGAAACTTGACAATGGACCTGGGGACCAGGTCCTTTTAGGGGGGGGGGGGGGGGGGGAGAATTGTAACGCCCCGAATTTTATTAATTACATTCCTATGTTTAATATAATTTTATAAATTATATTTTACCATACTTTCATGAAATTTTACGAATTCATATTAATCTTAGAATTTATTTCATGACATGAAAATATTTATTACATGAAATAGTTGCCAAATATGATTTAGTTATCAACTTGTACTCAAACGGTTGTTCTTTAAAAATTAAGGATCAAATTGCATAACTTTTCCACGGACTTAATTGATCAATTAGCAAATCATTTATCCTTGATTGCATTACTTAAATTCTTGAGGGATTGAATTGCAATTTGAGCATTACACAAGAATCAAGGATGATGATTCACGTAATAAGCTTCCTTAAGCTTCCTTGTTCATTTTATCATCCCAATCCATCGGTATTTGCTTACTTTTTCTTACCGAACCAAAACCTCAAGGAAGAAGAACAGATTTTATCATCATTATCAAGATTTTCAAGAAAAATTCCAAGCTTTGGGAGCTCATCATCCATTTTCATCTCCCTTCTTCATTTCTTTAGTTTCAAGGTGGATTTGATACATAGATATGGTTTCTTGATGATTATGTGTGGAAGCTAGGGTTTGGGATTTATGAGATATATGGATTATGTGTTAGTAGATGCATGAATATGTGATTATTACTTGGATTCAGACATGAATTCTTGAAGAAGTTGAGCTCTTGTGATGAAATTATGTATGAGCTTGAAAGTGGAAAATTGTAATGCTCAAGCATGGTTTAATGGTTTAATTAGAGTTTTATGGTACTTTGAACATGTATGCATATGAATTACCAGATTTCTTGCATTTAAATGTGGATTTGATGATATTTTGGTGTTGTTGAATTTGTTCCCGAGAGCCTCCCCTGTTCTGCTCTGTTTCTGCAATTACAGAGGAACGGGAACGGCCCTTCCCGTCCCCAGTTCATTCTGGGAACGGCCGTTCCCACTCCTTTGAATGCTTAGACGGCGCGCCCATGGGAACGACCGTTCCCATTTTGCCTGCAAGCCGGAAGGGTCGTTCCCAGCGTAAGTCGCCCTTTTAAAAATAAAAGCGCAGGGGCGTTTCTTGGGGCCATGGGAACGACCCTTCCCAATTTACACTGAGGGCTGGAACGGCCGTTCCCACCTCGCTGACAGAACAAAACATTCTGTACAAAAATGGGATTTTGGGATTTTAATCCCATGGCTTCTTTGATCCCAAATTGCTATTATATGGTTGATTACATGCTAAAACAAGATGTTTTCATGCCACATTGTGTATTTCTCGTCATCTCGTTGCATTCGTCATATTTGGTCCATTTAGAGTCATGTCTCACTTGTACACGTCTATCTTGCACAGACCAGCTTCACCGGGATGAGGAGCAAGACCCGTAGACCGTATTCTACTCGTCTTTTATCGGTAAAGGTGAGGTTTAATTACTAGTTACGTAGAACCTGTATAACCGTTATGTGGATTTTAAGCCAAAAAGGTATATATATTTATTTATAATGATTTCTAGACTTATAACAATTGCAAGCAAGCTATGTTCATGAAAAGCAAGTCATGTATCGTGATTTATTGATCGATCGTGTTTTGGTGAGCAAAGCATGTCACGTTGGGCCCGAGGATAGTGATTTGAGCCAACCGGGAAAGCATGGGCTGACGGGTAACTCGAATGCTATCCTCACAACATTGGGATATCCCCTGAATCCGCTAGGAGATTAGTGGAGGGAGGAGTTCCGGGCTTAGGGATTCATGTACCCTCTGCTCAATGAGATTGGATGGTGGGGCCTTGCAATCCCACTATCACCGGAGGAAGAAGGAGACTGGGGACGGGTCTGGCACCCCGGATTGTCCTCGGGTTATTGTTATGATTGCACTTATTGATTGTCTTGCCTGAATACACATGCACGATTGCACGAAAGTTGAATTGCATGATCACCTATTGAATAATAAAGCAAGCATGTATTGTACACAGTTGGAGTAAGGTTGGAGATCGCCCTCACTCGCCGGGCCACGTATTGCACGTATTGAATGCATGAAATTGATCAAATTATCTAAGTTTGATAGTTGTAATCTCGGGCAAGTTCTAGGTTATTTTGAACTTATATTACTTTTAATTATAAAACCTTACCCGAGGTTATAACTTGCATGTTAATTGCGCTAATATATATTTATGCCCCTCACTCAGTCTTCCATGGACTAACACCCCACCTTTCAGGTTGTCGCGGTCGTGTGCTAGGCGGGAGTCAGAGTCGTGTCTTGTCGTCCAGCTGAGTCTAGCACTTCATACACTTTAATGTTAGTGATATTGATATATCAGAGTTGGTCTGTTATGATTATTGTTAGCTTTTGGAGACTTTTGCATGTATAATATATAGGAGATGATAATGTATTGATAAGTGTTGGTATCTATTAGTATTTATACTTTTGAAGCAAATATGGTACCTATATGTATTAATGAGTTAATGCTTCCGCTTTTAAATTTTATGACTTGATTTGGTATTGCTTGGGGTATAATCCCGCCTAGCTAGCCTGTTTCTTTTACTTGTCACCCGTTCGCTATAGGTTAGTTCATGTACGGATTATCCATTTCGTATGTGGATCGACCTATAGTGCGGGGGTGTGGTATCTCTACGTACAGGGGTGCTACAATAAAATTATCTATTTGTTTAGATATCTTATCAGCAGGTTAATACAATATTAAATTTGATTATCTCAATATTTAAAGTGTGTAATTATTCGTAAAGATGATAATTTCTTTTTTTATTTAATCAACTAAAATATATTCCTTTATTTCTTGATTGGTAAAAAGGCACAACACTTTTCTTTTTACTTTATGATGACAATATTACCAGTTTTCTAATTAAAATCTCTTATAAAAAAAAAAAAAAGTAAATGACTCGAAATTTCATGAAAATTATATATATATATATATTTATATATATATATATATATGTGTGTGTGTGTGTGTGTGCGCTCCCAAACACATCAATTATATATTACAAATAGTGATAAATTTAACAATTAAGACGCGTAGCTAAAATTATATTATATGTACATGTATACTAAAACTATTACAACGACAATAAAAAAGTTTTAAAAAAAATAATTACATAACGCCTCAAAAAATAAACTAACGCTAATATAGTGCCAACGCCTTATCTGGGGCTCTGCCTGAACAAAACAAAAGCAAATATAGTGCCAAAATTATATTGAAGGACTTATGAAATATTGCGAGACTCACAAAACTACATTCAAATAAGGGATTGAAAAAAGAAACTATTATTTCAAGGAAAAAAAATAATTGGGTTAATCAAGACTACATGTCCGACAACCCTTTCAACTAGGGAAAAATTCAACCCTGAGTTTAACTCGACCAAGCCGATATAAGAAGGGGGCGAGTGTTTTATACTTACTGTATGATTGGTGAAAATTTTAGGAAGAATGACAAATCAAATGACAAGTGTAATACACTTACCATTTTAGTTGGTTGGGTTTGGTCGAATTGGATTTGGAGTAGAATTTTCCTCAATATACCGTTAGATAAAACTATTTAATTCAATTGAATTAATATAAATAAAAAGAAAAGTTAACCTTTGAATTGCGCTTGTAGTAATTACACAAGTTTTAAATATTCATAACCATATAAGATTTGAATTTAGAATTGAAGCGCTTATTATATAATATAACTATGTAATCCATATTAATTAAATTCATAGGTATTTTTTATGCATTTAAATTTAATGGTTTACAAGTATTACCATTTATAATTCATATATAAGCTTAAATATATTTCTATAAATTTTTATGCATCATGTGCTGGCAGCGGGGCAGAACAAAAGTATGTATTGCTGTTATTAAATTTTTTAAAATTTTAATTACATATAAAGTTCCTTATAATTTATGTATAGTTTGCATACTATCTCAAATGATCCAAATATATAACCTCTTAGTTCTATGAATGGTGTAACATAATAAAAAATAAAAAATAAAAAGAACCGTGAAATGTAAAAATATTGAGCATATTAACTTTGTGAGCAAGGATCAAGAAGAAAATTTTATAATCAAAGTTTAGATTTTCATTCGTAACTAAATTTTATGTTTTGATCGTAATATATTTTTAAACTTCGATAAAACAAATATTAGACTACACATTATTTTTCCGGGAAATTCCCGAAAAATCCCCAAATGAGGACTCAAATTTGCTTTAACTCCCCATTTTTAAAAAAGTTCTTCTTTGCTCCCTAGATGACAGGCCAAATTTGCTTTAACTCCCCAAAAGCATATAATTCAATTAATGCATGCGAGCAACTCTAACTCTTAAACCCGCACGTGTGGCGCGCGTACCTGTAAGACAAAAAACACGGGGCGTTACAGTAGTTGTTACTCCCCGGCCTAATTAGTTTATTGAGTTTAATTCGCGTGTTTTAAATAAGTTAATTTTATTTTATTCTTGTTAATTGTTCAATTTCGTTTTAGTAGATAAATAACCAACTTGAATTCGTCCGGTCTTTAGATTAGAAAGAGATATTAAGTGGTGATTGATTTTCCTTCCCTGTGGGTACAATCCTGTTGTGCTACGCTTATATTGTTAGTGTACACTTGCACGATTGGTTTAACTTAAAATCACAACAAGTTTTTGGCGCCGTTGCCGGGGAAAGCGTTTTAAATCAATATTACTTAAATATTTTGATCTAGTGCTTTAGACCATTACTTTACTTTGTGTTCTGAGTCTTTGTCATAGTGGAATTGAACTAAGGATTTTCTTTGCTCTTGTGCAGGTTCACAGTGCTTGTGACGATCTCAAAATCTGGAACTAGTACCTCACGATCTGGAAATTGAGAGAACACTTAGCACTATTAGGAGGAAGCAAAAGCAAGGTGAGAAATCCATTACCAAACCAATGGCTGAAGATCCGAACAATGCAAGAGGAGGGGGAGTTGAAGATCCACCACCCCCACCTGTATTGAGAGATTACAACTTATCGAATGCTGGGGCAATTCAGAGCACAGTCCGTCCCCCGATTGCAACAAATAACTTTAAGATCAAACTAGCTATAATCAATTTGCTACAGAACAATCCGTTTTCAAGGTTACCACGGAAGGATCCTACATCACATCTTGAGTATTTTCTTGAGGTGTTTGATTCCTTCAAGATTCACAATGTCACACCCGATACCATCCGAGTCAAGCTCTTTCCATTCTCATTAAGGAAACGAGTTAAGGCATGGTTGAGTACTGTACCAAATGAATTCTTTCAGAGATGGGACGCACTTTCTCCGGCTTTCCTAGCCAAGTTTTTCCCGCTTAGCAAAACCACGAAGTACAAGAACAATGTTCAAGGCTTTAGACAATTGGATGGGGAGTCCTTTTATGAGGCTTGGGAGAGATTCAAGGATTTGTAGAAGAAATGCCCACATCATGGCATTCCGAGTTGGCTATTGATACAGACGTTCTATAATGGGATGTCCCCAACTTTCAGAGGAGTGATGGATGCCGCAGCTAGAGGAGCATTCTTGTCAAAATCTAAAACGGTCGCCACTGAACTGTTAGACAACATGTCACAAAATGATGTTTTTGTGCATGAAAGGAGACATTCTCAACCAACCAAGGGGACAACGGGAGTCTTAGAGCTAAATGGCCTAACCTCCATTAATGCCAAATTTGAGGCTCTTAGCAAGAAATTGGACCAACTTTCTGTGAATGCAGTTGGGACTCATACCCAACCAGTGCAGGTAACCTGTGAAATTTGTAGTGGTCCACATGCATTTAACGTGTGTCCTTATACCAATACATGTGAACAGGTGCAAGAGCAAGTGAGCTATGCAAATAATTCAAAACCGGTGAATGATCCGTACTCAAACACCTACAACCCAGGTTGGAGAAACCATCCCCATTTTTCTTGGTCTAACAACCAAAATGCTCAACAACCATAACCACCACCACAATTTCAACTGAGGCCTCAGTTTCAACCGAGATCACCGGCTCCATACCTCGCCCCACCACCTCAACAGGAACAAAAGCAGGGATGGAAGGCTGCACTTGAGAAGTACATAGTTGTGTCTTTGGAAGGTATCAGAAATTGGAAACTCAAGTAGAATAGGTGGTGAATTAGAACAGGAATTTGTAGACTCAAATTGGTCAGATTGCCTAGTCTTTGAATATGAGGGGCCCAGGAATGTTGCCCAGTCAAACTGAAAATAATCCTAAAGAGCAATGTAAGGCCATAACTTTAAGAAGTGGTAAAGTGTACGAAGGACCAAAGTTGCCTACAGATTCTGATGTAGACAATAGTGGTGGTGAGAAAGTTGAGAAAGAGGTTGAAACTGAGAAGGTGAACATAGAGGATAAAAAGGAAGAGCTCCCCTCAAAGCCAAAGGTGAATGTAGCACCCAAGGAATATATGCCACCGGTTCCTTTCCCTCAGAGATTACAGAAGCAGAAGTTGGAAAAACAGTTTGAGAAGTTTTTAAGCATACTCAAGGAGCTACACATCAACATTCCTTTTGCAGAGGCACTAACACAGATGCCGACTTATGTCAAGTTTTTGAAGGAGATCCTCTCTAATAAAAGGAAATTGGAGGAATATACCACGATTGCACTTACTGAGGAGTGCAGTGCTATTATCCAGCATAAGCTTCCCCTGAAGCTTAAAGATCCAGAGAGTTTTTCTATCCCTTGTACTATTGGGAATTTAACTTTTAATAAAGCTTTATGTGATCTTAGTGCTAGTGTGAGTTTAATGCCTTTGTCTATTTGCAGGAAATTAGGTTTGGATGCTCTGAAGCCGACTATAGTTTCACTACAGTTAGCTGATCGGTCCATCACATATCCTACTGGAATCTTAGAAAATGCACTTGTAAGGGTTGGAAAGTTTTACCTTCCGGTAGACTTTCTGGTGTTTGATATGGAAGAGGACCGAGATATGCCATTGATTCTAGGGAGACCTTTCCTAGCCACAGCCGGGGCATTGATTGATGTGAAGAATGGAGTGCTAACTCTAAGAGTGGGAGAAGAACAAGTGGAGTTTGACTTGTTCAAGGCCGTGAAGGGACCGGTGATGGAAGAGAAGTGCTTCATGGTAGAAGATTTTACTTCGATTTCAACACTACAAGATGACCCTCTTGATTTATGTTTGCAGGGAATGGAAGAGAGAATAGGTGGGGAGGAGTTGCTTGAAGAGCTCGCTGCCTATTCAAAGGCACTTGAGGCAACCTCATTCGTACCGTTCAGGTAAAGGTTTGTTTATGAGGAGTTTGGAATTGAAACCCCTTCCCAATCATTTAAAATATGCATTCTTAGGTGAATCTGATATATTGCCTGTTTTGTTTCTGCTGATTTGTCTGAGATACAATTAGATGCTTTACTAAGGGTTTTGAGAGATCATAAAAGAGCAATAGGGTGGGCCATTTTTGACATTAAGGGGATTAGCCCAACTATTTACACGCATAAAATTTTAATGGAAGATGAGCATAAACCCTATGTAGAACACCATCGTAGGTTAAACCCGAACATGAAAGAAGTTGTTAGAGCTGAGCTAATTAAATTGTTAGATGCCGGGATCATTTATCCCATCTCAGATAGTAAGTGGGTTAGTCTTGTAAGGGTTTTACCTAAGAAAGGGGGGAATGACTGTGGTTAAAAACGAAAGTAATGAGCTAATTCCTACTAGGACAGTCACAGGGTGGAGAGTTTGCATTGATTATAGGAAGTTTAATACTGCAACACGAAAATATCGCTTTCCCTTTCCCTTCATTGATCAGATGTTAGAGAGATTAACGGGGCTTGCATAGTACTGTGTTATGGATGGATATTCAGGTTATAATCAGATAGCTATAGCTCCGGAAGATCAGGAAAAATGCACTTTTACTTGTCCTTATGGTACTTTCGCGTTTAGGAGAATGCTGTTTGGATTGTGTAACGCCCCTGCTACGTTTCAGAGATGCATGATGGCTATATTTTATGATTTTATTGAACGTACCATGGAGATATTTATAGATGATTTTTCTGTATTTGGTTTCTCTTTCGATTCTTGCTTGGATAATCTAACCCAAGTTTTGTAGAGATGTGAGGAAACTAACTTGGTTTTAAATTGGGAAAAATGCCACTTCATGGTAAAGGAAGGAATTGTGTTAGGTCATAGAGTTTTGAAAAAGGGGATTGAAGTTGATAAGACCAAAATTGAAGTGATTGTGAAGTTGCCATTGCCAACCAACATAAAGGGAGTTAGGAGTTTCCTTGGTCATGCCTGACTTTATCGCCAGTTTATAAAGGATTTCTCCAAAATTACTTTACCTCTTTGTAAGCTTTTACAAAAGGATGTTGAATTTGTTTTTGATAATGATTGTTTTGATTGCCTTCGACAGGTTGAAGAAGGAACTAACTTCAGTACCCATCATGGTGGCACCGGATTGGAGCTTACCGTTTGAGCTCATGTGTGATGCTAGTGGCTTGGCCATAGGGGCGGTCTTTGGTTAAAGAAGGGAGAAACGTTTACATGTTCTTGCATATTCTAGAAAAATAATTAATGATGCTTAACTTAATTATGCCACCACTGAAAAAGAACTGTTAGCTATTATACATGCTTTTGACAAGTTTCGTTCTTAATTGATAAGTTCTAAAACTATGGTATATACGAATCATGCCGCCATCAAGTACCTCTTCTCAAAGAAAGGTAGTAAGCCACGCCTCATTAGGTGGATTTTGTTGCTTCAGGAGTTTGATTTGGAAATGTGGGACAAGAAAGGGATTGAGAAAGCTGACCATTTGTCGAGGTTATAATTTGAGGAGAAGTCTGAGGAGAGAGAAGAAGCTATTATGGAAAACTTCCTGGACGAGAAACTGTTTAAGGTGGATTCTGGAGTCCCATGGTTTGCCGATTTTGTGAACTATTTCGTAAGTAGAATTGTACCTTCGGACCTTAGTTTCCACCAGAAGAGGAAGTTTCTTTCAAATGCGAAGTATTACTATTGGGAGGAACCGTTGCTTTACAAACATTGCTCCGATGATTTGGTGAGGAGATGTGTACCTCGGGATGAGATAGAGAAAGTGTTGTATCAGTGTCATGCTAGCCCTTATGGAGGTGACGCTAGCACGAATAAGACTGCTGTAAAAGCGTTACAATCTGGATTTTGGTGGCCTTCACTGTTTAAGGACGCACACAAGTTTGTGACTAAGTCTGATTCGTGTCAGAGGATGGGGGCTATAGGGAAGAGAGATGAGATGACCTTAAGATACATTCTAGAGATTGAGCTGTTTGATGTTTGGGGCATTGATTTCATGGGTCCATTCCCGTCATCCCTTGGAAATAAGTATATCTTGGTGGGAGTTGATTATGTGTCTAAGTGGGTTGAAGCCATAGCAACTCCTGCGAATGATTCCAGGGTTGTGTTGAAATTTTTGAGGAAGAATATTTTTAGTCGTTTTGGAGTTCCAAGAGCTCTAATTAGTGATGGAGGTTCTCACTTTTGCAATAAGCCTCTCGAGATCCTTTTGAAGAAGTATGGAGTTCATCATTGAGTGGTAACTCCGTATCATCCCCAATCGAGTGGACAAGTTGAGATCTCCAATAGGGAGATTAAGCAGATTCTAGAGAAGACGATAAGTAGCTCGAGGAAGGATTGGGCATCCAAGTTAGATGATGCGTTGTGGGCATACAGAACTGCTTTTAAGACCCCTATGAGCGTCCCCGTACAAGTTGGTTTATGGGAAGTCGAGCATAAGGCGTATTGGGCCATTAGGGCCATTAATTTTGATCTTAAGCAAGCCGGAGAGAAGAGGGCGTTGCAATTGCATATGTTAGAAGAGTTCCGGCTAAATGCGTATGAAAATGCCAAGGTTTATAAGGAGAGAACTAAGAGATGGCATGATAAGCACATCCAGGTTAAGGAGTTTGAAGTCGGACAATTGGTGTTATTATTCAATTCGAGGTTGAAGCTCTTTCCCGGGAAATTGAAGTCCCGTTAGTCCGGTCCATTTTGAGTTGTTAAGGTGATGCCAAGTGGGGCTGTGGAGATAGGAAATGAAACCACGGGCACGTTTGTGGTGAATGGACAACGGTTGAACCCGTATCTTGTTGGTGAGCCCATCGAAAAACACACTTCGTGTGTGTTAATGGATCCCACGAACTAATTCGGGGTTTCAAAGTCAAGCTAATGACTATAACTTAGAACTATTTCTTTCTTTCCTTCTTTCTTTCTTTCTTTTTCTTTCCTCTTGTCCTCGTTATTCTTTGGTTATGATTTGTTGTCTCGTTCTTTTAATGTAGGTTAGGTATGGCTTGTGGAAGCTTTGATGCAATGCGAGGACCAAGTTATTGCGCTTATAGTCATCATTGAGGTCCATTTATCGTATTTACATGTGCAATTTTACTGTGTTTGGTGTTGAATTGATGGATGAATCTCTTATGATTGAGAATATGTGTCTTTGATTGGTGTACTATGGTTTTCATGCACATTCTAGTTTAATTGCTATTGAATTAACGTGAATTAACACCTTGAGTCGTGGGAGTTGGGGGTACTTTTCGTGAAAAAGTGAGATTTTGAGTTTCTAAGGGGACACGGTCGTGTCCCCTGGATAGGTACAACGGAGACACCGTCGTATCTCGGTACAGAAACTTTGGGGCTGGCGGGGCAGTTCGAGCCACCGCCGTGGCTCCCCCTAGGCGCAATTGGTACCACAGTCGTGGCGTGGTAGAATCGTGAACCTAAAGGGGTTTGGAAACATGTTTTTGAGCTTACAAAAAATCAATTTTAAAAGTTGTATCCCCTTTTATCACAAAAACATACCACACACGAGACCTACACAGACGCAACCTCAGTTCTTCTTGCGCAACACCACCACTCCGCCACCAGTCTGCGCCGCCACCGTCGGTTTTCCAGCGACACTCACCCACACACTCTCTTGCCTCTTGTCACTTGGTAAGTATTTCCCCCTGGTAGTATGAATTTTTGCAGCTGTGAATTAACTCTTGAATCCTAGGTCTAATATTACAATTTGGGACGAATTTTGGTTTGATTTTGACTAATATTGAGAGTTATGCATGCTAAAGTTAGGGAAGATGAATTGGAATTAGTTTACCTTGCACTTAGTTGAATTTTTAGAAAACCCTAGTCTCTACTTGTTCTTTGTCAATTGAGTCCGAATTTTGGGGTGGAACGTGGGTATTTGTGAGCTTGAATTGTAATCATGTAGGGTAGTGTTGATTTAAGTTGGATAAGTTGAAGAATTTTAGCTAGAACACATACCCTAGGACTATGCCCACAAGGTGTTCGATAAAATGTTTCTGTAAGCTTTTCTTGATATATGCTTGCTTGGTTGTTATTTTATGACTTGCAGCTATTATGGGGAGAAATAAGCGTCGTAGACCCAATGTTGCTTCTACTTCTTTAGCCCCCGCGGGCCGCCAACCACGGGATTCGGTTAACATAACTATGAACGAATTGGGTAAATTGTATGGAAGGAATTTGACAAGGAATATCATGCCCACTTGGTTCTTTAAGCAAGAGTTTTTGGAGAGACTCGGGGTTTAGGAGGAGGTGAAGAGGCTGTTCAATAACATTGGTTGGTTGCCGTTTCTTATTAAGATTGATATCACATATGCGGAGTTGACGACTGCTTTCTTCACGACTATGGCCTACGACCCGGTGGCCAGGCAACTCACTTTTTCTTTCGTTGGCCGGGAGACTCATTCCTTGGGCCAGGATAAGATCAGGAGAATTTTGAAATTTCCAGTTCATGCCACTTCTTCCTTACCTAAGTGGGATAGAGCTCAGAGAGAGGTGATGTGGAGGTCTTTCCCTCTTCGTGAGGGTGAGCCGAACTATTGTACGAGGAATACTAAGGATAGCTGTTTGTATTCTTTGGCTTGGAGGATTGTGTATAGGGTTTTGGCTGCAGGATTCTGTGCCCGGCAAAAGAGTGATAGCCACATCAATGTGGTGGAGCTGGGGTTTATGTCCATGATGAAGGATGGCACCAAATTCGATGGCACGAATGACTTCCTCTGGAAACTACGAGAGGTTGCGGGGAGAGCCACAGGGACGATAGCCCATGAGCTTATGTGACTATGTTTGCCCCGTGATGTGGGATGGAGGCCCAAGGATCAGTTGCCCATTGATATGGACGTCTATCTTGATGCGCAACCCCTTTTAAATATGGGTGTGGTCATCAAATGGGAATCGGGGGCGACTGAGAGAGCGGGTCATGCCATGGTGGTCGATCAGAGATAGGGGCAGGTTTACGCAGATGTATGGTTGGGGCATTGCCCGATATGCGGATCTCTCTGATGTGCAGAAGGAGATTTTATCTTAGATTCCCGAGGCCGGGTAATGAGTTTGAGGTATGCCGCCATGCACCGCCGGTGGTTGATGATGATGATGATGAGGATACCCCGACTTATGTGAGAGGTCTTAGCACGGAGTTGGCTATCCTTCGGGTTGATGTGGCTGCCATGGATACCCGTCTTGAGAGTTTAGAGTCTCATGTAGATGCTAGGATTGATGCTTGGCAGACACATATGGATGCTAGGATGGATGCATGGCAGACTCATGTCGATGCACGGTTTGACGGTCTCTGCACTCGGCTTGATCAGTACTTCCAAGGGCCTCAGGATCCGTCCCAGCAGTTTCCCATGACTTGATTTTGCCGCTCCTGATTATGCTATCTTGCTTTAGTTACTTTATTGACTATTCGTATGGTTCTGTAATGACTAATACTTGGATACTTTTGTGACTTGTTCTTTGCCTATGTTCGTAGAACTTTCTTACTTTTTCTGCTAATGTGTCATTTCGTTACTTGAGCTTTATCACTTGTGCTTGCTTGAGAATGTATGTTCATTGTCATTTGCCTTTAGCACTTGATCCGTGGTTTTCTATTCACTTGTTCAAGTTTTGAAAGCTTTGCTAGAACATTGTCGGGTCTTCAATTGTTAAGGGAGTTGTCTTGAAGTTTAACTCTTTTATTTGCAAGAGGACATTGCAACGAATAAGCGGCCGGGGAGGGGGGGGGGGGGTGAATGTGTGATTGTGCTTGTGATTATGAGTAGAAGTGTGATATCTTGAGTGTTTAGATGTTTTGTGCATAGAGAGCCGTAATTTTAACCTTGTGAATTGTTAGGATTTGAGAAGTTATGAGAATTTTGAAAATTTCCCCCCGTTTTGAACTTTTTCTTTAAGGTTTAATTGTTGAGCTTTTCCTAGAATAGGTTAGGCTTTACGAATTGATGAAAATGTACATGAGATTGGATAAATTAGTGTGTTAGTATGCCCTTATACCGTAAGCACTTCTTGAACGTTATAATGTATTTTGCTTATAACAAACCGTTTATGCTTTTCAAATAAGTCTAAGAATTGATTAGGATGCATTTTAGTCCTATCGAGGTGAAATTTTGAGTTGATGATAGATTAGGGAAGTGAAGTAGGCATTCGTTGTCGGAGGATTTTTAACCATTCATTTAGCTGTTTTTCACTAAATAACGTTATCTTATTGACCCCGCTGAGCCTAATTGTTGTGCAATACTTTTTGTAGCCGCATTATAAGCCTAATGCACGACAAAAGTTAACCTACCTTCATTTTCACACCAAGGCTTGCTCCTTTGATTGAATTAAGTGTCTTTTGACCCTTTTGATTATTCTTGTGTTGAAATTAAGAGATATATGAAAAGAAACAGAAAAAGTGGTGAAAAAGAGGAGAAAAAAAAAAAAAAAGTAGAAGAGAGAAAATTGAGCAAAAGAAAAGAAAAGAGAAACAACATGCAAGTGTGTGATTGATTAGTAGGATACAATTGTATAAGTATGGGGAAAATTTAGTGAGCAAATGAAAGTGCCTAGTTTGTAACGATTAAACGATGTAAGCTTGGTAAGTAGTCACTTGATCCAAATATCTCCATAACCTTACCCGAGGCCTACATTACAAGCCCTAAAGACCTACCGATCCTGAGTCTTAATTCAACTCCATTAGTGGAGATAGGTGCGAAGAGTGTATTCCGAAGTTGATGATTGGAACTTAGGCGAAAAGTATAAATTGTTTATCCTAGTCTTTGTACATTGTTTCATTCGAATTCACACACTACACAAGGGTATACTTCTCACACTATTTTTTGATGATCTTGTGTTCGTGAGTAATTGATTTGAATTGCTAGACTTGTGTAGGCAAAGGTTCGATGATTACTTTGAAGTCGAGGTTTGATGAGGATGTGTTTTCTTTATTTTCATATTTTTCAAGGACGAACAATATGCAAGTGTGGGGGAGTTTGTTGGGTGAAGAATTTGCATAAATTCGAGCGTTAAATTGAGTATATTTTATGCCGTTTTAGGAACTTATGTGTGTATTATGCTCCATTTAGGTACTTGTGCATTGGAGACGAAAGAAAAGGCAAAAAGATGCAAATATTGGTGAAATTGGCGAATTTTTAGGGGACACGGTCGTATCTCCCTGGAAGAACAAACTGAGACACCGTCGTGTCTCAGTACAAAACTTGTTGGATTTTTGGACGAGAAGGTGACACGGTTCTGTCACGTAGCATGAAAAAACCGAGACACCATCGTGTCTCGGTACAGAGAGTTAGGCTTGCGAGAGGCTGTGATGACACCGTCGTGGCACTCTTGAATAATAAAATATGACACGGTCGTGTCACTTAATAAAGCGTTTTGGCGATTTTTGCTGGACATGACCGTGGCGGAATTGTGAAGAAAAGAGACATGGTCGTGTCTCATGTCGGCTGAGTAATTTTGGCAGCTGATATTTATAGATCGTTCGGGACTCTTTTGAGGGAGCGACTCTTGAGACTTTTGACCTAGCAGAGAGAGTTCGAGAAGGAGTTTTACCAAGGTTTTTCGGAGGATTTTGAGAAGACGAGAGGATTGATTTCTTCGAACAATTTAGTTCAATTCCGGTTTTATTTATTGCTTTTGTGATCAAACTAATTCCTCAATTTTTAGCTTTGATTCGTTTAGACTTTTAGATTCGTTTTCTTAGTTCATGAATGTTTATGAGCTTGATTTTGAGATTTTGTTTTGACATGAAGACTTTGATTTCAATTAATGCAATTCCTTTGATTTTTATGAGTTTTGAGTCAATTATAAGTAGCTAAACCCCTAGGGCTAGGGGAGTGATGATGAATGCATGTTAAGTGTTTGATATAATGCTTGAATGACTTGTGCTAATTCTTAGTTGTGAAAACTCGGTTTAAATTAATTGCAACGGTCTGGCCAACCTTAGCATAATCTAGGATTACCTAAGTGTCGAGAGATTGATGGTAATTGTGATGTTTTCATAACTAGTGGATTTAAGGTTTAAAGAGATTTAATTTCTAATCCATACAACTTGTAAATCTTATTCCATGCCAAGCTGCTATAATTAGATTTACACTAGTCTTGATCATATGAGTTTAATTGATTATTGTTGATTGTGAGAACAACATTGAAATTAATTGAACACTCATTTATACTTTGAAAAAGGATAATACGAATCTAAGTGACTAGGTTGTAGAATTGCACTTGTCAAACGAGTATTATATTGAATCATGCATGCGTAGTTGTTACTCCCCAGCCTAATTAGTTTATTGAGTTTAATCTGCGTGTTTTAAATCAGTTAATTGTATTTTATTCTAGTTAATTATTCAATTTCGTTTTAGTAGATAAATAACCAACTTGAATTCGTCCGGTCTTTAGATTAGAAAGAGATATTAAGTGGTGATTGATTTCCCTTCCCTGTGGGTACGATCCTGTTGTGCTGCGCGTATATTGTCAGTGTACACTTGTACGATTGGTTTAACTTAAAATCACAACTCTAGGCGGAGCTAAAACTTACTTAAAGCATGTAACAAACAATTCAAATAGCGGAAGCAAGGAGTTCTAACAACATAAATTTTGTAGCGCCCCCACTTTGCTGGTAGAGAGCAGTGCCCCAACCCCCGCACTGAAGCACCCCTCAAGTAATGGTGTGAGCCATCACGCAAGAAATACCCCAGCGAACGACACCATTAACGATTAATAATAACGGTGTTTAACAATGTGGCTTATACAGCGGAAAATCAAAGTATTTTAAATTTTTTCAAAACATGTGCATGGTGGCATGTAAACAATCAAGAACATGTCGATAAGCAGAAGAGACTTGGCATATCATGTCATATATCAAATTCACATAACAATACCAAAGTAACAGAGTTCAAGGTATCGGTAACAAAGTAGCAGCAAGAGTATCACAAAAATATTAAAGTAAAGTTTCAGTGCAGCCATATATCATATGCAGGACACAAAATAGATTAATAATGTAAAGTCCTGACTTCAACAAAATTGACACTCTAGAGCTTCAAGATACCTCTAGAATACGGCTGCAAGACCTGGAACCATGAGATCAAAAAACAGGAAGAGGTATTAGTCAAAGTGACTAAGTGAGGAATATCTTTAAAAGGAAGTACTTGAAGTAAACGTTTGAAGTAAAGGTCACAAGGTAAAACCTTTAAAGTAAAACTTTAATGAAGAACTTAAGAGTAAGTTCAAGTGAGAAAACCCTTTGATGCAATGCTATAAGAAATGAGAGTTTTTAAAATACTTTCATGAATGCCGTCACACGCGCACACATATGCTATGATTTGGTTCATATGATTTTCATAAAACGGGATAAGGGTAGGGAATAACTTTGCAAGATATGAACCAACTTTATGAAAACATTGACGCTCGCAAGCTAGGCTTCTCCATCCTTACTCCAGAAAACATGACCATTAATAGGGTGTCGGACCGAGATCAACAACACCCTAACACATACACACATGCACCATTCTCCACCAAGTTTCACTTCGAGGAGCGACCCCTAGGTGACCATTAACCATTGATTTGGGAATAGATCTGCGGTCCATTCCCGATAATTGTTCTGACTTAACCAAACCTCCTGATTAAAGTCGATATCAATTGCCTAGTGTGGCGGCTGGTATTAGTGACGTCGTTGGCACTCACCTCAAGAGCATCACCTCTACACATAACCGTCGGGCCCATACCATTACCATTGATTGCTTGCACCATTGATGACATCCAGAATAAATCCGAATGCTAGAAACCATTGAAGAAACAATTGAACTATTGAACCATTGATGCATTAATTTGAAAACATTGAACTATTGAAACAATACTTTGAAAACATGTGCCTTTGATCAATGAATATCAAATAGGATTGCGTTCTTTGAAGAATTGTCCCTATAAAGGGTATTTCAAAACAAGAATGATAAAACACTAGGCTTTGAGTTCAAAACGATTGAATCTTTAAGTATTCATGGTTTCAGTTGAAATAGTTTAACCTCACCTATTAGTAATAGTAGGTAGGATAGATTATGCAGTGCCCTGGGGATCCCAGTGCTTGTAGCACCCCGGAGCGAAGGGCACTACACCCTCCACACCGTAGCCCAACGCGTGCAACGAAATAGAAACTCCGCACACACACCAAACTACGGTGAACAGGTGACAAACAAAATCTCACCTAGGCTAGGCGGTCTAGACACTAATTCAGAGTGCGCAAATAAATAAATACATAAGCGGAAGCACCAGGATTTCAAATACACAAATATACATGGCTTCAGATAGGAACGAAATAAATCAGATTATATATGCTATGCCCAAACCGATCAAATTAATTCATACAAATTCCAAAGCTCAAGAATTAAATCATAACTTATATATAATTTCAGAATTCAGAAATAAAGATGCGAGACATGCAAAAAACTCTGCTAACTACTCGAACACTCGAAAATAAAAGACTGCCGCCTGGCTTGAACCGACAACCTGCACCTGTAACTCAAGAGACAAAAAGGGGAAAAAACGAAAACAATGAGGAGGGGTCAGTCCTAATGATTGGTGATGGGGCTAATACACTCACACGTACGTATAAATAAGAGTAGAGCATATTCAAATTAGAAAGTTCATGAACCGGGGCGTGATTTTTACATTCTAAAACATTTTAGCCCGTGACAGTAAATATAAAAGAGATTTTAGGGCCAAAATCCCAAAATAAACCAAATTTTAGCAATTATAAATCTACTCCCGTTTCACGAACAACAAACATAATCAAAATCAAAAGACTCGATGAGAACGAGTTCAAACCCACCTAACTCCTTTCAAACCATAAATGAATTCAAAATAGAGCATAGCTCATAAACAATCCACCCTTCGCCGTGTGGGGATGAGTTGACGTCCACTCAACCCCGTTCTTTCGTCAAAATGTGTGAGTCGGGGGATCCTACCCGCTCCCCGACGGGTTTTAACCGCCAGTTCTCAAGAAACCTCCTTCCCCTCGAACTTCCGAGGATGGGCGAATTTCCCTACATAAAATTGGGGTTGTGTTGATGAGAGAGCTCGGCGACCCCCCATGGCCGACCCGAGAATCACATACCACTTCCCCGGGCCCATTTCTTTATTCAAAATTCATAAATTAATAATTTTGAAATTTCATAATTTTTCAACTCTTATTCAAAATCGTAATCTCGCTATTTCAAAACGTTCACAGAAACCAACCCTTTTCAAATCAAACAAAAGTAAAATAGATTACGTATATATATAAAAGCGTTTTTCAAAAGATTCCATAACAAAGGGACCAATTCCCAAAAACTACGTACTAAACACATATCTAAGTACATATATATATACGTAGTCGCATGAGGGCTTAAAATACAAGTAAGGGTTGTAGGTCATTTTAACTAAAAAGAAAGAAACCTCACCTTATCGACCACACCGTACGCGACGAATGAAAACACTTCTAAAACACCTCCTCGTCACCCATAAAACGAACCTAAGGACAAACAAAAAACAAAAGATAACCTTAGACTCAACATGAACCACTTAAACGCTCGACATATGCATATTAATGCAAATGATGCATAAGAAATACAATGAGATGTCATTTAACGCATGCAAATTCATAACAAGTTTCAAATCTCCTAAATTACGTTAAATAACTGCATGAATTTCATATAACACACATAACACATCATATATTAAATTAACTATGCATGCATATCATAAAAGGATCAAGGAAGTACCATGCAAAGCGAAAAAATGTTACATTAGTTCATGCATGTACGTTAAGGGCACATATCACATATTAGGTCACATAATGCGTACAAAAACATCGAATTCACATAATAAATTCAAAAATAATCACATAACACATAATATAACAAGTTATCCATGCATAAAACGCAAGAAAAAAGCAAGGAAAACACGTAAAACACAACAAAATGACGAAAGAAGCAACATAGGGGACAACAGTTCGAAACTGTCCCCAAAAGGGGTCGCAACAACCTATCAAGGTAGCAAAAAGTCGAAGTCAGGGCAAAAACAAGCCGCGGCCGCGACCCAAAACCTTCATGTTTTGGTCGCGGGCGTGACCGCGGGCGACAACAACATCAAACACGAAAACAACAGCAAAACTTAGCCAAAACCAACTCTAACTCAAGGCAACATGCAAGGAAAATATTAAGCAACAAATATACATCAATTCTATGCCATAAACCATGCTAAAACCGAATCAAAATGCAAGGAAAGGGAGAAAGGAATCAAACATGTTCATCTTCATACAAAAGCTTCAAATTCTCAAATAAAACCTTCATGAATCCTAAGCTAGCATACAAATTCGATCCATATAAGTGTTATAGGATATCTTAGGTTCAATTATCATGTATGAAATCCAAAGAAAACACAAGAGACTATGCAAATTCATCATATATCTCCTTAACCCTTATTATTCATCCAATTAGCCAAAGCATGCACAAATGATCATGAAAATCAGCAAAAATGGAATTAAAAGAAAGAGGAGAACATGGAGAAATCAATTCCGTACTTACCTTTCAAATTTGAGCCGAATCAGATGAGAAACGAGCTTGGAAAGTGAAATTTGAATAGTGCTTTCTTCCCTCTTCTCTCTTCTCGGTTTGTTGCTGCTTTTATCCCCTTTTCAGCTGAAAACTGAAATGGAAAGGCAATAGAGAGAAAGGGAATTAAATTCGGAGAAAGTGGGCCCAAAAATCACTTAATTTGGTCAACAAATGAGAAAGTTATGGTCATTTTAGTGCAAGGGGGTCAGAAACGCTAGCGAGGCTCGTTACGGGCAAAATTCGGAGGATCAAACGAACTTAGAAAAATACAAGGTTTGGTTCCATGGCTTCCATTCTTTGTTTTGAGTCCAACGCTTCTACCGGAATTCGAATCTGAATTCCCGAGCTCAAGTTATGCCCTTCGGAACCCAAGGTGCGGTAAACGAGTTAGGCCCTCGAATCCTTTAACAAATAAAACGGTTTATGACCGTATTAAACGAACTCAAAAACAATTAACTTAAACAAGTTCTTAAGATACATATTTCATGTATATCACAAAGTCACATAATTATGAGCAAATACGGGGGCATGCAGATCAAGGACGGGATCAAACGGGGAAGAAATGTTCAAGTGTGTAATAAAACCTAACAATTAATACAAGTAGAGGTTCAAGTTGACACAAAAGAAATTAAATAAACATTTAAAGACATAAATAAATAATTAAATATTCACGTAACACTCTCGATACGGCGTACTTGTACGGCCGGACGAGCGGGATGTTACAAACTCCCCTCCTTCAAAAGGACCTGTCCTCAGGTCCGCAGCAAGATCTTGAACAACTCTTGGAATGAAGTCCAACTCTAATTTCTTTTGCTCCACTCCGAGCGGCCTTCAATTTTCTTCTCGGATCTCCAATCCCGCCACGAGACTAGGGGAAAGTCTTCAACCCTAAAGATCTTCTCCTTCCGACCATGAAGCTCTCGAAACTCGTCGGACAACCACACCTTAAGGTAACCCCGTACCTCAACAAAAACAAGGCACCTTCAAAAGTCTGCCGGGCAACCTCAACCCTCACAACTCACCCACTCTCGGACACTCATCTCACTAACTCTCTATAAGAAGAGAGTTCAAGTAAAAGAAAACAACAAGCACAACAAAACAAGCAATAAGAAACAATTAAGGAAGAGAAACAAATCAAACAAATGGGTTTCCCCGAAATAAAATAAAAGATGCATGTATGAGATGCCATAAATTTTTTAGTGTACCGTTCACCATAGTAGTAGTGTTGAGTTCGTTGTCAATTCCTTTACTTTCCAAAGGTGTCTTCTTGGGCTTGAACCGGGATCTTAAAATCATCAGGTTTCGAAAACTTGAGACTCGGATTCTTTGGCTAACCCTCCTTACTTAAAATATTCCTTCAATTCCTCATAATTCCCTTCATTGGTAGTTTAATAATCTTCATTTTGTAGGCATTGTAGGCACCAAGAGCTTCTCGAGAATTTCTTGAAATTCAGATCTCTCGCTTGGTATTCGAACTCAAACCAAGTCTTTATATCCCATAATTGATGTGTGAGACTCCGACCGTTACTTATTTACCCCTTCTTAACCACCTCTTCCATATAACCAGGGCCTCGGTAAAAGAGCATCTAACCGATTCCGGTGGAGGGACATCGATCCCATCTTAGGTAGCAAAATCTTCTTATTCTTGATATTGTTAACATCTTGAAGTTCTTGCAGATTTCTCTTGTAGTTCGGATCTCTTCCTTGCACTCGAACTTAAACTGGGTTCTCCTCCCACAATAAAAGGGTGAGATTCGAACCGTTGTTCATTTATTTCCACTTAACCCGCATCTCTTATTTCCTAGAACCATACATACACTATTGAATTTGAAAGGCTTCTTGAAATCCATCTCCATTCTCATTGTACTTGAAGAGATATACTCATGCTAAATTTCTTGAATGAATTTCCTCCATGAGAATTCATTTTCGGACTCTTCAATTCTCGACTTCAGATTCTCGCACCATCTTCAAACTCGGTTTTGAATTAAACAAAAACGCTTTTTTCTCTATCTTGTGAAGTTCTTGGACAATCTTCACAAAACCATGCTACCCTGAACAACCGAATTTGGCTCTAACATCATCGCCATCAACCTCTACAAAAGATCAAATCTCCAAGCTTCCTTGTATACCATAGATTCTTGTTCCCTTTTGCCCTCCCTGGTGATACTCATTGAGATTGAAAGAGCATCCTAAAATAAGAAAAATGATTCCAAATATCGATGCCTGCATGGTTTAGTACATGTTCTTGTGAACAATTAATGCAAATAATTCAAATAATTCATGTAAAAGTGAGAATGAATGCAAACAAGCACATAATCCTAAGCTGAACGACCTAGACAAATCCAACACGACGCTAGAGCTCCGGTTTTGTAACCCGGAGCTCTGATACCACTTTAGGATGTAGCACCCTAAAGCGAAGGGTACTACACCCCCCCGTACCGTAGCCCGACACGTGCAATGAAATAGAAACTCCGCACATGCACCAAACTACGGCCAACGAGTGATAAACAAAATCTCACCTAGGCTAGGCTGTCTAGACCCTAATTCAGAGTGCACGAAATAAATAAATACATAAATGGAAGCACCAGGATTTCAAATACACAAACATACATGCTTTCAAATAGGAATAAAATAAATCTAATTATACATGCTATGCCCAAACCGATCAAATTAATTCATACAAATTCCAAAGCTCAAGAATTAATTAATAACTTATACATAATTTTAGAATTCAGAAATAAAGATGCGAGATATGCAAAAGACTCTACTAACGACTCAAACACTTGAATATAAAAGACCGCCGCCTAGCTTGAACTGACAACCTGCATCTGCAACTCAAGAAATAAAAAGAGAAAAAACGAAAACAACGAGGAGGGGTCAGTCCTAATGACTGGTGAGGGGGCTAACACACTCACACGTACGTATAAATAAGAGTAGAGCATATTCAAATTAGAAAGTTCATGAACCGGGGCGTGGTTTTTACATTCTAAAACATTTTAGCCAGTGATAGTAAATATAAAAGAGATTTTAGGTCCAAAAGCCCAAAATAAATCAAATTTTAGAAATTATAAATCCACTCCCGTTTAACGAACAACAAACATAATCAAAATCAAAAGACTTGGCGAGAACGAATTCAAACCCACCTAACTCCTTTTAAACCAAAAACGAATTCAAAATAAAGCATAGCTCATAAACAATCCACCCTTCGCCGTGTGGGGATGAGTTGACGTCCACTCAACCCCGCTCTCCCGTCAAAATGTGTGAGTCGGGGGATCCTACCCGCTTCCCGACTGGTTTTAACCGCCGGTTCTCAAGAAACCGCCTTCCCCTCGAACTCCCGAGAATGGATGAATTTCCCTACATAAATTTGGGGTTGTGTTGATGAGAGAGCTTGGAGACCCCATGGCCGACCGGAGGATCACATGCCACTTCCCCCAGCCCATTTGTTAATTCATAATTCATAATTTAATAATTTTGAAATTTTATAATTTTTGACTCATATTCAAAGTCGTAATTTCGCTATTTCAAAATGTTCACACACACCAACCCTTTTCAAATCAAACAAAAGTAAAATAGATTACGTATATATATAAAAGCGTTTTTCAAAAGATTCCATAACAAAGGGACCAATTCCCACAAAATACGTACTAAACACATATCTAAGTACATATATATATACGTAGTCACATGCGGGCTTAAAATACAAGTAAGGGTTGTAGGCCATTTTAACTAAAAAGAAAGAAACCTCACCTTGTCGAGCACACCGGACGCGACGAACGAAAACACTTCTAAAACACCTCCTCGTCACCCACAAAATTAACCTAAGGATAAAAAAACAACCTTAGACTCAACATAAACCACTTAAATGCTCGGCATATGCATATGAATGCAAATGATGCATAAGAAATACAATGAGATGTCATTTAACGTGTAAAATTTATAACAAGTTTCAAGTCTACTAAATTACGTTAAATAACTCCACGAATTTCATATAACACACATAACACATCATATATTAAATTAACTATGCATGAATATCATAAAAGGATCAATAAAGTACCATGCAAAGCAAAAAAACGTTACATTGGTTCATGCATGTACGTTAAAGGCACATATCACATATTAGGTCACATAATGCGTATAAAAACATCGAATTCACATAATAAATTCATAAATAATCACATAACACATAATATAACAAGTTATCCATGCATAAATTGAAAGAAAGAAGCAAGGAAAACACGTAAAACACAACGAAACGACGAAAGAAGCAGCAAAGGGGACAGCAGTTCAAAACTATCCCCAAAAGGGGTCGCGGGTGAGACCCGAAAACAGCCTAAATGTGGTCGCGTCCGTGACCACACCTCCTCCATCAATCAAGGTAGCAAAAATTTGAACTCAGGGCAAAAACAACCCGAGGCCGTGACCCAAAACCTTCATGTTTTGGTCAGGGGCGCTACCGCGGGCGATAACAGCAACAAACGTAAAAACAACAGCAAAACTCAGCCAAAACCAACCCTAACTCAAGCCAACAAGCAAGGGAAAGATTAAACAAAAAATATACATCAATTCTATGCCATAAACCATACTAAAACCGAATCAAAATGCAAGGAAAGGGAGAAGGGAATCAAACATGTTCATCTTCATATAAAAGCTTCAAATTCTCAAATAAAACATTCATGAATCCTAAGCTAGCATACAAATTCAATCTATATAAGTGTTATAGGATATCTTAGGTTCGATTAACATGCATCAAATCCAAAGAAAACCCAAGAGACTAAGCAAATTCATCGTATATCTCCTTAACCCTTACTATTCATCCAATTAGCCAAACCATGCTCAAATGATCATGAAAATCAGCAAAAATGGACTTAAAAGAAAGAGGAGAAGATGGAGAAATCAATTCCGGACTTACCTTTCAAATTTGAGCCGAATCGAATGAGAAACGAGCTTGAAAAGTGAAATTTGAATAGTACTTCCTTCCCTCTTCTCTCTTCTCGGTTTGCTGCTGCTTTTCTCCCCTTTTTCAGCTGAAAATCAAAATGATTGGAGAGAAATGGAATTAAATGAGGAGAAATTGGGCCCAAAGGTCAATTAATTTGGTCAACAAATGAGGAAGTTATGGTCAATTTAGTGCAAGGGGGTAAAAAACGCTCGCGAGGCTCATATCCCCCGAAATTCGGAGGATCAAATGAACTTAGAAAACTACAAGGTTGGGTCCCATGGCTTCCATTCTTTGTTTTAAGTCCTATGCTTCTTCCGGAATTCGAATCCGAATTCCTGAGCTCAAGTTATGCCCTTCGGAACCTAAGGTGCTATAAACGAGTTAGACCCTCGAATCCCTTAACAAATAAAACGGTTTATGAACCGTATTAAACGAACTCAAAAACAATTAACGAGCACTTAAACAAGTTCTTAAGACACATATTTCATGCATATCACAAAGTCATATAATTAGGACCAAATACGGGGGCATGCGGATTAAGAACGGGATCAAACGGGGAAGAAACGTTCAAGTGCTTAATAAAACCTAACAATTAATACAAGTAGAGGTTCAAGTTGGCACAAAAGCAATTAAATAAACATTTAAAGGAGTAGATAAATAATTAAATGCATATGTAACACTCTTGATACGGCGTACCTGTACGGCCGGATGAGTGGGATGTTACAGTGCTCGACCTTAACTCCTGTAAGTGGTGTACTAAAGTGAGCTCACGAACTAAGACCCACTTCTATAATGATGCACATGAATGCTATGAAACAATCAAGGATAGATAACACAAGAGAGTAATACCATTTAAGGTATTAGAGAAAGTTAACACACAAAGGAATACGTTAAAGTGAATTATCATTAAAATGGAACTATGATCTTACTAACCGATTAGGAGTTAATCAAGTTATGAATCCTAAACGTATACCTTAAGGTTATAAAACAAGTCCATGAAAGAAACACATTTTGAAAAGATATTTTAGACCCGAGGTTGGTAAACCCTAAGTGCAAACGTCTAATTAGGTATCCCGAATTTTATTTCATTTTACTATTTAAAAGTGCTATTCAAGATTACTATTCATGAATTACTATTCACAGGTTACTATTCACATATCGGGTCAAAGGGTGGGTCAAACCCTTACATATACACACAGATGCCATGCACACACACACACTCCCTAATCAAATTATGATCTTGTTATAACCTATGGTTCAAGTTCATATCATTAGAAGAATGTGTGATCTAGGTTAAAGGTATAACCTATGGTTAAGAGGTCTAATAAAGGGATAACATCAAGTTATGAAACACTATTCCATCTTAGGTTATAACATGTGACACTATTAAAGTGTATAACATATGATCAAGGCACTATTCCATTAATCCATATCATATCATAAGCTCAATTCATAATTCATGAATCATACAACCATGTAAGAACATGTCTCAATATAATTCATATCATATCATGAACATTAGGCATGTAACATGTAACAAATTAAATTAAATGACAACATGTAACATGTTATAACATAATTGATCATAGGTTACTATTCCATTAGCTAACATGCATGAATATAATTCAAATACCTTAAACATGCATCAATATACAACATATAGTAACCCTAATTCATGATCATAACATATATCAAAGCATATCATAACATTTCATAGCATATTATAAACAATTAAATCATATAAACAACTATTCAAACATATCATAAAAACTATACCATAAATGCATAAAATAAAATCATATATGGCTTAAGGAAGACTCTAAGACCCAACCTAAACATAATATAAACATACTATAAAATAAAAATGTAAACTAAACTAAAACATAACATAAAAAATATAGCATAAAAAATAAAACAACTAACCTACACAATGGGGAGCCTCTCGGCAATGAGGGGGAAAATAGAGGGAGAAAGGGAGTTGTTAACACAACATATGAGCAAGGAATGTGACGCCCGGAGCGGTGGGCCATCACATCCCCCGCACCTAAACCCGAACCCACATATGAAATAGATTTCCATATATGAGTCCAAGTCTAAGCAAACAGAACCTACACTCACTCCCTAGGCTAAGCGGGGCTAAAACTCGGACAGAGCGCCCAAGCAAACATATAAATGAGGAAGCAATAACATAAGGATCGAAAAGAGCTCTATAGCTAACATTAACATCATATACAATGGCATCACGGCCCAAAAGATCGAGTATTTACATCAAAAGTCCATAAATCTCCAAAATACAACTCTAGCATCAAAATTAAAGAAGTATGAATGCAACTCGACCTAGACACACAAGTACAAGACCAAGACTCGTACTTCCCCGCCTAGCTCGAAACAACCTGCACTGAAGGTGGGAAAAGAGAGGGGTCAGTCAAAACTCGACTGAGTGAGGGGGCTAAACGCACACCCACACCTAAATACATATAGAGCAGAGCATATTACAAAGGTGATAGTCATGAATCGAGGCAAGGGTTTTACATACCAAATCATTTTCCAAAGATAGCATATAATATAAAGGAAAACCTATCTCGATCCATAATCTATCGAACATAACATAAACATAAGTCCGGCGAGAACGGACTATCCCTTACTCCATCAAACATAACATAAAATCGAATTCAAATCACAATCCACCCCACATCCATGATGCATCGGGAATCAAACCCTAACACCTACACTACCGAACACATACGGGGTAGCTAACCCATGATATGCCTTCCCCGGTTATCCACCGAGGGCTCAAGATACCACGCCTTCCCAACCTCCATAGGTCGCACATGAATATCTCAAATGAGAGCGTGTACAGGGGTCATAACCGGCGACCCCGTGGTCGTCCCGGGTCTCCCTTACCCACGTCTCCGGGGCCCAACAATAGCAAATCAACCCAAACTCCCATCTTTCAGGGCACAACTCGCTCAAACATATCATATACGAATAACGAATTTCAAAACATAGCTTACTTATACCAACATTTATACCAATTTCGAAAATGTAAAGCTTATTTCACAAAATCATAACATAGCTTAAACACTCGCATTTAATATATATATATATATATATTCGCATACGGGGTAAGAAAACAACACGTAATAGGTCTTAGGTCGCTTATCTAATACAAATGATCCTAACCTCACCTTAAACAAAAGAGTGGAAAATCGGGTCAAAAGAGCGAACAACCACCTAAACTCCGGGGTCTTGTACGTCCGGAAGAGGCTCTGAAACAAAAGAAGACAAGACCCGAGACTTAAACTCAATAATGTACCAATTAGACGCCCGACAATGCTCATGAGTGCAAAGGAGGCAAATGAAGTGCAAAATGCATCACTTAGGTCATTTAAATTCAAACTCGCACAAAATGTATCATATCATTCCATAAATTAATTAATACTTCATAAAATAAAATAAATAGTTAAATCCCAAATTACATTGAGAGCACACATTTAAAACATAGGTATTTAATTAAAACGCAAGATCACATTGAACAATTAAACTATTTAATGTAATAACTAAATTAATTGAAAAACAAATAATAATTATTATATATATATATATATATATATATATATATATATATACACTATGAATTTAAATTCATGAGTTCATTGAATGGTTTTGTGGGCTGATGTGCGTATAAATATATATATATATATATATATATCACGTATATATGCACACACCAGTATAACTATTATATATATATACACATAATGCATAGCCTGTTACAAATAAAAGCTCGTGCATGCAAAGCTCTCAACAACCATGAAAAGTTCACAACCATGCAAACTTCACAAATCATGCAAAGCTCACGTACAACATGCAACCAAAAGAATGAAATTGGATTAAAATACAAGGAAGCAAGGAATGAATAAAGGCAGCAGATCATCACCATCTCCCCGCCCGGGGGAGATTTTCTTCATAAAAGTACCCTCCCGGGTACATTTGATGCAGAAACTTTGTGCATAGCACGTACCCGGTCGGGGAGACAGTTCAGTAGCGGAAAATGGCGAAAATCACCCCTGTTCAGCCTTGCTTTCCTACCAATCCAATTACCAACTCAAGGAGACATATAAAGGCAGCAAAATCAACAACATAACAACACAAAAACATCCTCAAATAGGCTGGAAACGAACAGCAGCAACTAAGGTAAGGAAATGGAATCAACTCATGCATAACTCTTCCAAATTCTAAAGAACATTAATGGTAACTCTCACATATCTCAACTACCACCAAATTCAGGCATAAATAACAATAAATGAAGCATAAGTGATCAAGTTTATAGCCTTAATTCAAGAGAAACACCAAAAGAAGTCATGGAATTCAAAAATGGCATAAAAACCTAACTATTCATGTCTTGGCCCAAAACCTCATCAAACATGGATGAAAATAAGATTTTCTTGGATGCAAATGACCAATTAATCTTGTACATATCAAATATAAGTTTACCCCTTGAAGAAGATGGAAGAAAATGGAGATTGGAGCTCACAATCTCCTCTAGGGTGAAAGTGACGGGAATGAACTGCTGCTGCTCAAAAATTCAGATTTTCCTCTCCTTTCTTGTGTATGGATCGAGATGAAAAGGGTATAGGTGATAATAGGCTGAGTTAGTGGAGTGTGGGTCCAGGTTTGAGGGCAATTGGCCAAGAATTGAGGGACTTATGTGCAAATTAGTGAAAGGTGGCCATATGAGCGCGAGACAAAGTTA
This sequence comes from Lantana camara, assembly GCA_037501455.1. Lineage (NCBI taxonomy): Eukaryota > Viridiplantae > Streptophyta > Magnoliopsida > Lamiales > Verbenaceae > Lantana > Lantana camara. Next base: position 58,364,494 of record CM074857.1, on the reverse strand, counting down.
CGGGCTGATTTCGGGGTATCAAACGAGGTCTAAAAATTACAAGGCCTGTTCCATTGCACTCGAATTGTCGAAACGAGTTAAACGGAGGTGACGTAATTCAAATCCGAATTCCTGAGCTCAAGATATGCTACCCGGAACCCAAAGTGTGCTAAGTACACTTTAGCCCCCTTTGGGTCACCCAACGAAAACAACTCCCGAAAACCCGCCATATAAACCCGAAAACACATAACGAGCATGTATTCAAGTTCACGACTCATAAAACTCCAACATATTAAAAATGCACGAAATTTCGATCTCAATTCGAACACGAACACAACTCATTTCAACAAATAGGCATATTATTCCAATAATAAAATTTAAATTCACGAAATAATAAATAAAAATAAATAAAATAAAAATTTAAACGAATTAAAAATAATAAAATTTTATTAAAAAGGCTATTTTTTAAATTAGGTCCAAAACTTTCGAAAAGTGTCAAATAAGTCCAATTCAAATTTTCAATTAAGTCCAAAATTAAATAAAATCGTACAATTAAACCCTTAACTCATATGAATCATATAATTTACGAAATTAGCTTGCTCGGGAATTAAATTCACATATCATAAATTCATAAAAATTCATATCATAAATCACTTGAGGCAAATTTTGACATATAATTCAAATATTTCATATAAATTCAAATAATTCATATAAGAATTTCAAATAATAAAATATAATTCAATTAAATGCATCAATTAAATATGAAATTAAAATAATTTAAATTACGCACATACGTCATATCTGTACGGTCGGGGAGTCGGGGTGTCACAAGGAATGAATGAGCTACGGTGTGGTATTTATAGTTGCTAGGAAGTAGGAAGCCCTTCACCTTGTAATAAAAATGTCTCCAAGGGTAGGAGAGCAAAGGTTGATAGCTTACCTTGTAAGCTTGGTCTCTTGAATTAATTAAAAATGGGAAATGAAGGGTATTTCGATAATTTAACATCCTAAACATGAGGATAAGTTGCTAGAAGTTGGCTCATGTGATTCGGACAAAAATTAGCTCCGAAACGAATATTTACACGAAGGAAATGGATTTACCGTTTAAAAGATATATTAATTTTAAAGAATAGTAACTTGAACCTCTTGAAGAAATACGAATGAAAGACGACCTCCGAACGTGATTTGAAAGTCCTGATCATTTTAAAATGCCATAAAATAAATCGGCAAGCGTTTTAAGCCCAATATCGACTATGAAAAGTTTTACCGATAAAAAGTTAAAAACATAGGGTGAATAGTAACTTTATTTTAAAAACCGTTTTCTTCAAAACTCGAGCTAGGGCTTAAATAAAGAGATGTAATTAATCTCAAAAATCATGAAATGAATCAAGAAGTGTTTTAAACTCAAATTTGAAGAGTACAAGTTCCCCGAACGAAAAATCGTTCGTAGAAGGAATAGTGAATAGTGTCTAGGCTCCAACGTTTCTTTTAAAATGAAGTTCAAAATAGATTTTCGAGTCAATAATGATACCAATAGACTTGTATCGACTTAAGGAATGATTTATCTATAAACTTGGGTAGCAGAGAGTGCCCGAATCAAAGCTCGTTTGTAAGAACGAATAGTAACTTTGGTCGGTAAGTTCCCAAAGTGTCCTTTTAGCTCAAGAAGGATTCCGAGGCTTGGAAAACAAGTTCAAACAGTTAGGGAACATGAGTTATAAACCTCTAGGGTTTGAGAAACAATACGGGTAAAGTAGGCTCGGAAAATGAATAGTAAACTGAGTCAAAGGTCAAGAATTCCCCCTTAAAACATTGTAGGTGTATAAGCACTTTGGTCATGTAAGAATGCAATGCGTGAAAGTTTATAAAGTTGGATCACGGTCTATAAGTTTATAAAGTTGGATCACGGTCTATAAACGCTTTACCAATGCCCTTAGTTTAATGATTTCATCCAAGCCCTATTTTGGGCGGTTACAATCACCCCTCCTTAAAGAGAATCTGTCCTCAGATTCTTCTGCAAACAGTTCGGGGTAATGTTTCTGTACCATGTCCCTTCCAAAGGATTTTTACCAAAGGAATCTTCCTATTCCTTAACTCCTAGAACTTTCTGTCCAAGATCTTCACCGGTTTCAACACATAAGTTAAGCTTGGTTCTATCGGTAATTCTTCCACTGGTACTATCTCTTTCTCATCCAAAAAACACTTGCGAATCTGAGATACATAGAATACGTTGTGGATTCTGGTATGACTTGCAGGTAAATCCAATCTATAAGTAGTTTCTCCAACTCGTTCCATTATCTGGAAGGGTCTAATATATCTTGGGTTTAATTTACCACCTTTCCCAATTCGAGTAAGCCCTTTCTTCGGTGTCTTCCACTCCATCACTGCTTCAACTTTAATGGATCTATTTCAACTCCAGTTTCAAAAATGATGTGTCCAAGAAATGTAACTCTTTCTAGTCAAAACTCGCATTTGCTAAACTTGGCGTATAGCTTGTGATCCAGCAAAGTGCTCAATACAATTCGGATATGCTCGGCGTGCTCTTCTGGTGTCTTTAAGAACACCAACATGTCGTCAAATTGTTTTCTCAACTCTTCTAATTCAACTAGAGCCATTCAGTAAGGTATCTTGGAAAAAGGCTGAGCTACTAGTATCGTCTCGATTGTGAACTCCAACACTTGGTCAGAAGGTAACAAATTAAAGTGTGCGGGGAAACTCTTCAAAGAATTTATTGACCACTTCCACTTCTTCGATCTTAAGTTAGTCATTTAGCCTATTCAAAAGATAAACAACGAATCCTCTAGCTTCCTTCTGAATCAATTTCTTAGCTTCCATCGATAAATTTTCCACTTTCTTCTCTGATGTCCGGCTTTCATCTTCTTCCAAGATGACTTCCTTCTTGTAACAATCTAACTTAACAAGGTACTTAAACAACCAATCCACTCCAAGGATGATTCCTTATCTTGTCATAGGCAACTCAATGAGATTTGACGGGTAGTAGCGATTACCAATGCGTATAGGACAGCGTTTATATACTTGTTCTGTAACAAGGTAAGTCCCCAAAGGAGAACTTACTTCAAATTTATATGACAATTATACAAGTGGAAATTGTAAATGCGAACATAAATTGGATGTAATGAATAAATGTATGGCACCAGAGTCATATAAGACCTTGTTGCTGGGTGGTGGGCCCAGAACAGTAGCTGTCCGGGACCACACTTTAAAATTTTTGTTTATAATACAAGTATTAAAATATTTTTAAAACAAAAGAAAAAAAAAATTCTAAAACATTTTAATACAATAGCGAAAGACTAGCCGGATCTTACTCAAGTATATACATCCAATTGATAATAAATTTTAAATCACTTAAGCAGATAAATATCTAACATGCAATTAACACTTAAGAGCATATAATTTATTATGCTTAAAATAATACAATTGTAAAATATTACCGTACTGCAAACATGGCTATCTAACGACATTTTTCCAGCTCTCGAATTCACCTCCTGAGAACCCGATACCCGATCTCCTCGTGAAGCCGGCAGAGCTTCCCTGCAATAACCCCAGAGAAACCCTCGGAGTGTGGGCTCCGAAAGTATTTCTCTAAATACTTAGAGAAAATAAAACTTTAAACTAGAAAACCCTTTCAGGGTTTAATATCCCGAAATTAGGCGTTTTATATATAAACACCTAATTAAAATTAATTCCAAAATAAATCGGAATTAACTAGGAGAAAATGAAACTTGATTTCAAAGCCAAAAATTAGCCAAAATCATCCCAAAAATGTTATGAAGAAATGAGGTGGGGATCAATCTATTTATAGGCAAATATATGAGGGCAAAACGGTCATTTTAGGGATAAATTGAAGGGTATTTTGGTCATTTTGCAAACCGCGTCCCAAGCCGACCAATCAGATGACACCACGTTGAAGAACTCATCGCCGCGAATCCAACGCCACCAACACACGCCGACACATGTCCCCACGTGCCGCCGGAAGGCCGCTAAGTGCTTGGCGCGTGTTGATGCTCGTAGACACCTCCAGAACGCGACACGTGTCCGGGTTTGGTCCTACCCGGACCGGACCCAGTTCGACCCTATCCGAATAGGATCCGACCTTATTCATTTGGCCCGCTTTGATCGACCCGTTGACCAGCCCAACCCAAATCAAATCTGGGCCGTTCATGCGCGATGACGTGTAGCGATCTCTGCCGCACCCAGTCAGCGCCACCTGGGCCCCTCCCTGCTAACGTGGCGTAACACGTCAGGTGCCATGTCACAAAATGCCACGCCAGATTTTTTTTTTTTTTAAAGTTAAAATTTTATTTTCACCAAAATAAAATTCCGGGCATTTCCAACTCTTTGGAACTTTGATTTATTTTCTTAAAATAAATCCCTTGGCTTATTTTCAAACACTTCGAAAATTCATTTCTCTTTCTCCTTTTAATATTTTCTCTTCGAGTTTTCAATTGGGCCTTGTAGGGGGACCTGCAGGACTAACTAATTTTAGCTCCTAATGGATTAATATATTATCATCTCATCACAATAATTAATTACCGTTTGAAAATATTTAATTCCACTAAATAAATATTATTGCACTCTAAAATTAATTAAATTATTCAAGAATTTCTCGATCTAGAATAATTTCGCATTTTACTCCTCCGTGTAGATATCCATGAAAAATAAATTGCAACTACTATCATTTATTTTTCATCTCTAATTTAAAATTTTATTGATTCGCCTTAAGTTTAAATTCTCTGTATGTGAAACACATTCAACATACAACTTCGGTGACGTATCACGCGAAGTGCTTTGACCAAATTCTTAATCGAACTTTTGCAAATCTATTTCAAGGATATCTTTTACCTTCCAGCAAGGCCACAGATTCCTCAATTAATATAACTCTTTAGCACATTTCATGTTGTCACCAAACTTACAAAGTATTTTGGCCACCCGTTATCGAGACCTCACTTCGAGTATATTACAGTGACTAACTGTACATGCCTAAAGCCGAAATATTATCAGGATTAAGAGTACAATGCTTCCTGAGATTTTATTCATTTTAGATAACAGTATAAAATGAATAATCTCAGTGGTCCAGTTCGATGTTTCCAATCCTATTGAAAATCATCAACGTGTTATAACCGGAATCACCATTCCCTATAACGAAAGACTAATCATGTCATATAACCACCTTATAGTCTTGATAAGAACATATTCTTATCTTACCGACTAGAACTTTAATGACACGTGATTTCGGTATTCAAAGTCTTTTCCTATGAAACACATTTCATATAAGAATACCACCACACGCCATTAATTATCAATATGTGAAATATTCACAACTTGCTGTAAATTCAGTTTAATTAATTCAACAAATTGAATTTTCAGGGCACTATTCCCAATAATCTCCCACTTGTCCTAAATTCAATTTGGTCACACATCGAAGTCTTATTCCTTTCATATGAGTGTCAAAACTCGTTTTGCACTCTTTTGTGCCAATACCATAGTGAAGGAATTTATTAGATGTTTCTTACACTTAGCCAACTTTCAGGAAATCTTGAAGCCAATATATCTCTTTGATTGCTTCTCAAGCTACCATGTATCTAGCTTTTGTGGTGAAGGAAGCAATACAAGTCTGCTTAACATTCTCCAATTAACGGTTGCTCTCTCTAGAGTAAACACGTATTCTGATGTCAAACATCTTGAATGCAAATCAGACTGTAAATCCGAATCTGTGTATTCTATTGAAATGAGCCCACCACTGTGGTAGACAAGCATATAATCTCAAGTCCTTCTCAAGTACTCCAATATATGCTTTCACTACTACCCAGTGTCAGATTCTAGGGTTTAACTAATATCTGCTCACTTGGACCTATTTCATAATAGACAGCTGGCCTTGTACATAATATGACATATATAAAGCTTCCGCTGTGAAACTCTAATATGTCTTCTATCTCTTCAGTTGTCTCAGGACACTGATCCCGAGATAGATAAATTCCATATCTAAAAGGTAATGAACCTTTCTTGGAATTTGTCATATTATACCTTACCAACATCTTATCTATATATGCTTCTTGTGATAGACCAATCCTTTTATTCTCATGATCACGATAAAAGTCTGATCCTTGGAATATTATTGGTCTCACTAAGGTCTTATGTGTCAAACTGATTTGACATCCGTATCTTGACCACTGACAAAATTCTTGTATCATTCCCAATAAGCAGAATATCGTTTACGTACAAAATGAAAATGTTACAACATTATCATGATATTATTTTGTACACTCATGATTTATCGGGCAATTTCACAAATGAAAGAATTTAAATTGCCTCTTTAATTCTGATGTTTCATGATTCAGACGCTTGCTTAAGATCACAAAATGATCTATTAAATTTGCATACTATATGCACCTGATTTCTAGCTGTGAAGCCTTCAGGTTGTGCCATGTTTTTCTTCTTGAAGGTACCCGTTCAAGAACATAGTCTTTACATCCATTTATCTAATCTCATAATTTATAATGAGATAAAATGGAGAGGACAATGGACTTAAGCATTGCTATAGGCGAGAAGGCCTCATAAATGATTTCTTCTTTCTGGGTAAAATCTCTTGCCATAAGTTTGCTCTAAAGTCTCTACTTTTTCGTCCATTCTTTCCTTTTATTTTCTTGTAGAACCCAATTGCATCTAATGGGTTTAATGCCTTCAAGCGCCTCTACAAGCTCAAGACTTTGTTAGAATACAGAGATTCTAACTTAGATTCCATCGCTTTTGACCAAATGGTCAGCGTCTATATCTTCCATAGCTTCATTACACGTGATAGGATCAGATACGTTAGATTCAACCACTTGGGTTAATCTTAGGTATCTTTTCAGGTGTCATGACAATCCTCCCACTACAATGATGCTCTCGTGTACACGTCTCCACATCACATGTTGTATTTAGTACATCACATGTATCTAATACATTTTCAGTTATCACGGGTTTATGGAAATCAGTATCTAATACTGTTATTTCTTTTAACACTACTTTGCTTCCACCCTTTGTGGTTATCTATGTAATTATATATCTTTGAAATATTCACAAACATCTTTTGTGATTTCTCAAATTACAAAATATACCATCTCTCTTTCTTCTAGGATAACCTTAGAATAAGTAAAACTTTGTTCTTTATTCTAACTTGTCAGGATCCATCCTTAACTCGTGGACCAGACTACCTCAAATTCGAAGATAAGAGATACAGGGTTTTCACCCCAGATACAGATCCATCAGTGTTTTAGGAATTGACTTAGATAGAACTAGGTTTAGTATATTTGTTGTTTTGAGCGCAAGACCCCAAAACGGACTTCGTAGGGTAGCATGACTCTTCATGAATCTTACCATCATTATCAGGGTTCTATTTCTCCTTTCTGCAATACATCCTTGCTAAGACGTATCTCATACAGATAGTTGAGATCTAATCTCATTTGAGAAATTCTATTTAACTCTAAACATAGATACTTATCACTACTTCGATCTAATCGAAGTGCCTTGAGATGTTTTCTAATTTGACTCTTTGACTTCAGTCTTTTATTCTTTGAACTCTTCAAAAATACAGACTTAAGTCTCATCAAATAAACATATCTGTATCTAGAGTAATCGTTGAAATGAATGATGAAGTACCCAAAACTATCTCTTGCTTGAACACTCATAGGATCACATATCCGTATGGACTAACTCAAGCAAGTTCATGGCTTAGATACCCTTTGTCTCAAAAAGGCTTCTTGGTCATTTTAACTTTCTAAATAGGATTCGCAGATTGATACTATTTTCAAGTCAATAGGACTCAACAATCAGTCTTTGGATCCTATTCAGATTCAATTGACCAATAGATAGGTGCCACGTAGAAGTTTTTCTTCTTAGATGGTAAGTCAAGCTTCTTAATGTTAAACTTAAATTAGAGTTTTCTTTGAGGTATAAAAGATCATCTTTTATTGTGTCAGAGCAAATAAACATTTTATTTTGCTTAGCGGTAAAATTTTGTTCAAAACAAACAGTTAAACCATTAGTTATCAAGTAACTCACAAAAATTAAATTTCTGTTTATACGACATGTGTAATATTAAAACCCAATTGCCAAAATACGACTTTATAGTCCTTACTGCTAATACAATTACACTTGTATTATCACCGAGCAATAGTTGCGTGTTAGCCACTTTTCAAACTTCCTGGTTAGTTTGAATCTTCACAACGAATTGTAAATATGATTAGTTGAGCTCGAATCCACACACCAGGAATCTGGTGAATTTCCAACTAAACATGCTTTCAATGAGTAAAATATCTTCATATCTTATCTAAACGGCGTAGCAAATGGACAAACTAAGTATTTTGGACAATTTCCTTTCTAATACCCGTTACCACCAAAATAGAAACACTTTTCCATTATCGGATTTGACTTTCTATTTATGAACCTTAGATTGGGAACTTTTCCCTTTTCTTTCTTCCACTTACTGGCTTTTTAGGCCGTGGATATCGATGTCTGGTTTAAGAGAACTTTTCCCTTAGTCTATATCACCCTTTCTGCCATATTGAGGTCGTTCATTGGTTCAGGTTGGGTTTTTAAAAAAAATTTAAAATTAATCTTGAACGTTCAAACGACTTAGGCAGAGAGTATAGGATCGCATCCTATTTGTTAAGATTGTCTCTTTAAGCACAGAGGTTTTAATCTCGTTCAGATTAGTTATCATATTCATAATATGATTATGAATCAGTGATCATTCAAACATCTTCGACTAACAACCTTTTTCGTGGCTCGTATCTTCGTACGATTCTGTCTTCAAAACATGTTCTTATCAGTAGACATCTCATGCGTCTGATGCTTAAGAACTTTTAAGACAGACGTCAGGACATAAGACTAGCCAGATCATTACACTTGATCTGTTTGGAATAAATGTCTTTCCAATCCTGACTGGTTATAGTTTTCGAAATTTTCGGATAAGGTTCAGTGAGTACGTAAACTTTCGTGTCTCAACACGATGTCAAGATTCATTTTCTAGTCAGCATAGTATAACCCTACTAGCTTATTTCCTTAAAGATCGTTTAGAGTAAGCTAATGGAGATCGTTATTATAAAACTGAATTAAATAAATAAAAGCAAGTTATGATTATGTATTTCACTTTCTTTTGCGTCTAACCAATAAATGAAATCCACGTAAGTATTTTGATTTACACAATGGTAACTTAACTAACTGCAGTTGACTCCCCGGAGGCGAGGTCGAAAATCGCTTAGAAAAGCAAGAACTATTCTTAATTAACATGTCATTTAGGTAACTCTTACCAAACAATGTTAATTCACCACGTCAACCCTTGGCCTCTAAGTAAATGTAACAAAGCTCCGAAGGGAGGTTAATACATTACTTAGTCAAGAGTGTACCATTACCTAGAGGTTCGTACGAGTAGGTCTAGACACTCCACCGAGGCGTGGTCGAGCTGACTTTCCCGTATTTGATTCTATCCATAGAAGTCTAATCTTGTATACCGCGAATATATACCGTACCCGCCGAAGGGAGTAGTACATATTCACTATACTATAGACCGGTAATGGAGGTCGTGAGAATCCAACTCTTTTCATCTCGCTCCCACTTGAATTTTTAAAAGGTGTGGATTATCTTTTGTTTATTTAATAATCACTTTTAGCGTCTTATCGTTGGAAGTGATTAATCTAATTGATACGCTCCCACTAGGATTATTAAATCACATTTAAAATCCCAATAATAATATTTTAAGGCAATTTAATAACTATTTATTAATTAGGCTGAAAAGTATTAGTCCAATTATGCATCTCGTTCAATTTCTATTAAACATTATTATTTAATCACATTAAATAAAATAAGCATAATTATAAATAACATAATATCTCATATTATCATGATCATGCCATAAAAAAATAATTAAGCATGATTTCATATAATTATCACATAATTATCATGCTTTAAAATAAATGGCATAATGTAAACATGTTATAAATAAATTATCTCATAATTTAAATCATGTTTACTGATTCGGTAATTTTTTAGGAAAAGCAATTAAATTGTTTCCCAAAAAATATCATTCCACGTAAATTCCCAGGAAACACTGGAGGGGTCACAACGGTCCCACTTAAAAACCAACCTCCTTTGACAGAGTTTACGTGCACAGTATCAGATTTAAAATTTTGCATCGCATGCATCATATAAATGCATGTATATTTCAAGAGCACGACTCTGATACCAGTTGCTGGGTGGTTGGCCAGAACAGTAGCGGTCCGGGACCACACTTTAAAATTTTTGTTTATAATACAAGTACTAAAATATTTTAATACAATAGCGGAAGACTAGCCGAATCTTACTCAAGTATATACATGCAATTGATAATAAATTTTAAATCACTTAAGCAGATAAATATCTAACATGCAATTAACACTTAAGAGCATATAATTTATCATGCTTAAAATAATACAACTGTAAAATATTACCTTACTGCAAACATGGCTATCTAACGGCATTTTTCCAGCTCTCGAATTCACCTCCTGAGACCCCGATACCCGATCTCCTCGTGAAACCGGCAGAGCTTCCCTGCAATAACCCCAGGGAAACCCTCGGAGTGTCGGCTCCGAAAGTATTTCTCTAAATACTTAGAGAAAATAAAACTTTAAACTAGAAAACCCTTTTCAGGGTTTAATCTCCCGAAATTAGGTGTTTTATATATAAACACCTAATTAAAATTAATTCCAAAATAAATCGGAATTAACTAGGAGAAAATGAGACTTGATTTCAAAGCCAAAAATTAGCCAAAATCATCCCAAAAATGTTATGAAGAAATGAGGTGGGGATCGGCCTATTTATAGGCAAATATGTGAGGGCAAAACGGTCATTTTAGGGATAAATTGAAGGGCATTTTGGTCATTTTGCAAACCGCATACAAACCGCGTCCCAAGCCGACCAATCAGATGACACCACGTTGAAGAACTAGTCGCCGCGAATCCAACGCCACCAACCACGTGCCGACACGTGTCCCCACGCGCCGTCAGAAGGCCGCCAAGTGGTTGGCACGTGTTGATGTGCGTAGACACCTCCAGAACGCGACACGTGTCCTGGTCTGGTCCTACCCGGACCGGACCCGGTTCGACCCTACCCGAATAGGATCCGACCCTATCCGTTTGACCCGCTTTGATCGACCCGTTGACTAGCCCAACCCAAATCAAATCTGGGTCGTTCATGCGCGATGACGTGTCACGATCTCAGCCGCACACGGGGCGCGCCACGCGGCGCCCAGTCAGTGCCACCTGGGCCCCTCCCTGCTGATGTGGCGTGACACGTTAGGTGCCACGTCAACAAAATGCCACGCCAGATTTTTTTTTTTTAAATTAAAATTTTATTTTCTCCAAAATAAAATTCCGGGCATTTCCAACTCTTTGGAACTTTGATTTATTTTCTTAAAATAAATCCCTTGGCTTATTTTCAAACACTTTGAAAATTCATTTCTCTTTCTCCTTTTAATATTTTCTCTTCGGGTTTTCAATTGGGGCTTGCAGGGGGCCTACAGGACTAATTAATTTTAGCTCCAAACGGATTAATATATTATCATCTCATGACAATAATTAATTACCGTTTAACAATATTTAATTCCACTGAATAAATATTGTTGCACTCTAAAATTAATTAAATTATTCACGAATTTCTAGATCTAGAATAATTTCGCATTTTACTCCTCGTGTAGATATCCATGAAAAATAAATTGCAACTACTATCATTTATTTTTCATCTCTCATTTAAAATTTTATTGATTCGCCTTAAGTTTAAATTCTCTGTATGTGAAACACATTCAACATACAACTTCAGTGACGTATCACGCGAAGTGCTTTGGCCAAAGTCTTAATCGAACTTTTGCAAATCTATTTCAAGGATATCTTTTACCTTCCAGCAAGGCCACAGATTCCTCGATTAATATAACTCTTTAGCACATTTCATGTTGTCACCAAACGTACAAAGTATTTTCGCCACCCGTTATCGAGACCTCACTTCGAGTATATTACATTGACTAACACTACATGCCTAAAGCCGAAATATTATCAAGATTAAGAGTACAATGCTTCTTGAGATTTTATTCATTTTAGATAGCAGTATAAAATGAATAATCTCAGTAGTCCAGTTCGATGTTTCCAATCCTATTGAAAATCATCAACGTGTTATAACCGGAATCACCATTCCCTATGACGAAAGACTAATCATCTCATATAACCACATTATAGTCTTGATAAGAACATATTCTTATCTTACCGACTAGAACTTTAATGACATGTGATTTCGGTATTCAAAGTCTTTTCCTATGAAACACATTTCATATAAGAATACCACCACACGCCATTAATTATCAATATGTGAAATACTCACAACTTGTTGTAAATTCAGTTTAATTAATTCAACAAATTGAATTTTCAGGGCACTCTTCCCAACACTTAACTAGCGTTTTAAGAATGTGCACATTACCTTCCTCAACAGACGAAGGATCAACCTCCTCATTACCATCCAATGCATATGTTTTACCTTTTTCCACCGGTTTGCTCGTCGTCCCCACCATCGATTTACCCTTGTCTTGAACCCCAAATCTTTTAATCCTAGTAGGACAATGTTCCCGTATATGCTCAGGGGAACCACACCAGTAACACTGACCATTCTTCTTACTAAAATTTTTCTCAGTGTGTCCCTTGTAGCTACAGTAGTTATAGACTATCTCTTCTTGAGTGGGCTGAGGTGCTTGATATTGCTGGGGTGTCCTCTATTGTTGTTGTGGGGCCATCATTGGTTTCTTCTTGGTTCCCTAAGAGGAGGATCCAGTAGGTCGCTTTGTTCCTTGAAACGGCTTAGGGTTAGAACGCCCTTGAAGACTAGCAGTCATCTGGATATCCTTATGGGCTGCTTCGACCTTCAATGCTTTGTCAATTGCTCTAGTGTAGGTCTCGACATCCAAAGAAGCTAGTGCCCAATGGAGCTTAGGTTTCAGACTATCGATGAACCTTTTAGTCTTGCGACGCTCATCACTCAGAATGTGGGGTGCATACTTGATCAGCCTAACAAACTTAGCTTTGTACTCCATCACGTTCATGGATACTAGGACCAAATTCATAAATTCAGCTTCTCTTGTATCACGTGTTACCTGAGGAGTGTATTTCTGCTGAAACTCCTTCACAAACTTAGTCCAGTTTCCATCAACGTTGTTCCCGATCCACATGTGCTGAGTATGCCTCCACTAGTTGAACGCTGCTCCTTCCATCAGAAATGCAGCATACTGAACTCGTTCACGATCTTCAGGGTAGATATCCATAGCTTCAAAGATCTTTTCGAAACTAGTTAACCAATTTTCAGCCTTCAAGGCGTTGGGTTCGCCATAAAACTTAGGAAGGTTCATTCTTAGAAACTTCTCTAGTGTTTTCCCATGAGGAGAATTGCAAGCCCTCACAAATTATTGCAACACATCAGCTAAATCCGAAACTTCCTCCCTTCTAGGAGGTGATGGCGTGACATCCCTTGGCGGTGTGACATCCCGTGGTGGTATGACTTCTCTTTGGGGTGGCGGTGGTGGTACGCGACCATGTGGTGCTCTTCTCGGTGGCATGTTGTTACTGAAGTTTCAAGCATTCAGATATGTGTATAATGCATGACTGTAAAGGTGATTCACATAATTGGTAACCACGTATTCACATTTCCACTTAGTCACATATAATCATAAGAATAACACATTCCCATAGAAAGATATCAACGATAATCCATTATCACATTACCACATAGGCAAGAGCAACTTATAAGTATGAACAACATATCGACATTGATCCATTGTTCCATTATCCATTACCATTGAAAATTCATAAGCATGTATAACATATCAAGTATGATGCCAATAAATGAAATAGCATGATCGTATAACGGCCCTAATGGTACCTTGGAGCAACTCTAAGACTCATGCAATGACAGTTATGGAAAGAAATAAACAGACATCCATTATAAAGCTGTAAAGTGTCATAAACGTGTAAGGTTTGAAATTTTTTTCTACATTAGGCTACATTTTAAAACAAAAATTAAAATGAGAAGGACCCGATACTATCGAGTTGACACCCATTCAGGCCTGACCATTCGTCCAAACTAAGTTCAAAATACCTCTTGTGGTTTCATGTCGTCTGAAATTCGTCATCCGTGGTGCCAAAAATTTTGGGGTCTTCTACCATAACTATACATCCCCTTCGCCAAGCTGCTAGATCAACCTCATCATCATCATCAGATCCATCATCACCTTCATCAGACTGCTCCTAGTCCTATCTCTATTCCTTGATCGGCACTAAGTATAGAAATGAGTACCTCCTAGGCAAGAAACAGCCACAGTGCGCGGAGCCTCGAACTGCTTGAAAAAGTACTCATCCATCTGTTGCTGATTCGGATCATGATATGGCTGAACTACCATGGCTATATACAAGATACCACGGATATAAACACCAAAGATCAAAGCATATAACTCCAAACAATCTGTCTGGATGTGAGCAATCCAGGTCAAGTCTTTTCTTACTTAACTCGACGCTCGGATACCACTTTAGGCTGTAGCGCCCCCACTTTGCTGGTAGAGAGCAGCGCCCCAAACCCCGCACTGAAGCACCCCTCAAGTAATGGTGTGAGCCATCACTTAAGAAATACCCCAGCGAACGGCGATGACCATTAACGATTAATAATAACAGTGTTTAACAATGTGGCTTATGCAACGGAAAATCAAAGTATTTTAAAATTTTTCAAAACATATGCATGGTGGCATGTAAACAATCATGAACATGTCGATAAGCAGAAGAGACTTGGAATATCATGTCATACATCAAATTCACATAACGATACCAAAGTAGCAGAGTTCAAGGTATCGGTAACAAAGTAGCAGCAAGAGGATTACAAAAATATTAAAGCAAAGTATCAGTGTAACCATATATCGTATGCTGGACACAAAATAGATTAACAATGCAAAGTCCTGACTTGAACAAAATGGAGACTCTAGAGCTTCAAGATACCTCTAGAATGCAGCTGCAAGACCTAAAACCATGAGGTCAGAAAACAAGAAGAGGTATTAGTCAAAGTGACTAAGTGAGGAATATCTTTAAAAGGAAGTACTTGAAGACGTTGGAAGTAAAGGTCACAAGGTAAAACCTTTAAAGTAAAACTTTAATAAAGAACTTAAGAGTAAGTTCAAGTGGGAAAACCCTTTGATGCAATGCTATAAGAAATGAGAGTTTTTAAAATACTTTTGTGAATGTTATCACACGCGCACACATATGTTATGATTTGGTTCATATGATTTTCATAAAACGGGATAAGGGTAGGGAATAACTTTGCAAGATATGAACCAACTTTATGAAAATATTGATGCCTACAAGCTAGGCTTCTCCATCCTTAGTCCAGAAAACATGACTATTAATAGGGTGTCGGACCGAGATCAACAACACCCTAACACATACACACTTGTACCATCCTCCACCAAGTTTCACTTCGGGGAGCGACCCCTAGGTGACCATTAACCATTGATTTGGGAATAGATTTGCGGTCCATTCTCAACAATTGTCTGACTTAACCAAACCTCCTGATTAAAGTCGGTATCAATTGCCTAGTGTGGCGACCGGTATTAGTGATGTCGTTGGTGCTCACCTCTCGAGGATGACCTCTACGCATAACCGTCGGGCCCATACCATTACCATTGATTGCTTGCACCATTGATGACATCCGGAGTAAATCCGAATGCTAGAAACCATTAAATAAATAATTGAACTATTGAACCATTGATGCATTAATTTGAAAACATTAAACCATTGAAACAATACTTTAAAAACATATGCCTTTGATCAATGAATAACAAATAAGATTGGGTTCTTTGAAGAATCATCCCTATAAAAGGGTATTTCAAAACAAGAATGATAAAACACTAGGCTTTGAGTTCAAAACGATTGAATCTTTAAGTATTCATGGTTCCAGTTGAAATAGTTTAACCTCACCTATTAGTAATACTAGGTAGGATAGATTATGCAGTGCCCTGGGGATCCTAGTGCTTGACCTTAACTCCTGTAAGTGGTGTACTAAAGTGAGCTCAAGAACTAAGACCCACTTCTATAATGATGCACATGAATGCTATGAAACAATCAAGGATAGATTACACAAGAGAGTAATACCATTTAAGGTATTGGAAAAAGATAATGCACAAAGGAATACGTTAAAGTGAATTATCATTAACGTGGGACTATGATCTTACTATAACCGATTAGGAGTTAATCAAGTTATGAATCCTAAATGTATACCTTAGGGTTATAAAACAAGTCCACGAAAGAAACAAATTTTGAAAAGATATTTTGGACCCGAGGTTGGTAAACCCTAAGTGCAAACGTCTAATTAGGTATCCCGAATTTTATTTCATTTTACTATTTAAAAGTACTATTTAAGATTACTATTCATAGGTTACTATTCACATATCGGGTCAAAGGGTCGGGTCAAACCCTTACACATACACACACACGAACACACACACACACGCTATGCATACACACACACACATGCGCGTGCGCACACACACACACTCCCTAATCAAATTATGATCTTGTTATAACCTATGGTTCAAGTTCATATCATTAGAAGCATGTGGGATCTAGATTAACGGTATAACCTATGGTTAAGAGGTCTAATTAAGGCATAGCATCAAGTTATAAAACACTATTCCATCTTAGGTTATACATGTGACACTATTAAAGTGTACAACATATGATCAAGGCACTATTCAATTAATCCATATCATATCATAAGCTCAATTCATAATTCATGAATCATACAACCATATAAGCACATGTCTTAACATAATTCATATCATATCATGAACATTAGGCATGTAACGTGTAACAAATTAAATTAAATGACAATATGTAACATGTTATATAACATAATTGATCATAGGTTACTATTCCATTAGCTAACATGCATGAATATAATTCAAACACCCTAAACATGCATCAATATACAACATATAGTAACCCTAATTCATGATCATATAATATATCAAAGCATATCATAACATTTCATAGCATATTATAAACAATTAAATCATATAAACAACTATTCAAACATATCATAAAAACTATACCATAAATGCATAAAATAAAATCCTATATGGCTTAGGGAAGACCCTAAGACCCAACCTAAACATAATATAAACATACCATAAAATAAAAAACATAAACTAAACTAAAACATAACATAACAACTATAGCATCAAAAATAAAACAACTAACCTACACAAGGGAGGGGAGCCTCTCGGCAATGAGGGGGAAAAGAGAGGGAGAAAGGGAGTTGTTAACACAACATATGAGCAAGGAATGAATGAGCTATGGTGTGGTATTTATAGTTTCTAGGAAGCCCTTCACCTTGCAATAAAATGTCTCCAAGGGTAGGAGAGCAAAGGTTGATAGCTTACCTTGTAAGCTTGGTCTCTTGAATTAATTAAAAATGGGAAATGAAGGGTATTTTGGTAATTTAACACCCTAAACACGAGGATAAGTTTATGGAAGCTGGATCAAGCGATTCGGACAAAAATTAGCTTCGAAACGAATATTTACACGAAGGAAACGGATTTACCGTTTAAAAGATATATTAATTTTAAAGAATAGTAACTTGAACCTCTTGAAGAAATACGAATGAAAGATGACCTCCTAACGTGATTTGAAAGTCCGGATCATTTTAAAATGCCAAAAAATAAATCGACAAGCGTTTTAAGCCCAATATCGACTATGAAAAGTTTACCGATAAAAAGTTAAAAATGTAGGATGAATAGTAACTTTATTTTAAAAACCGTTTTCTTCAAAACTTGAGCTAGGGCTTAAATCAAGAGATGTAATCAATCTCAGAAATCATGAAATGAATCAAGAAGTGTTTTAAACTTAAATTTGAAGAGTACAAGTTCTCCGAACGAAAAACCGTTCGTAGAAGGAATAGTGAATAGTGTCTTGGCTCAAACGTTTCTTTTAAAACGAAGTTCAAAATAGATTTTCGAATCAAGAATGATACTATTAGACTTGTATCGTCTTAAGGAATGATTTAGCTATAAACTTGGGTAGCAGAGAGTGCCCGAATCAAAGCTCGTTTGCAAGAACAAATAGTAACTTTGGTCGGTAAGTTCCTAAAGTGTCCTTTTGGCTCAAGAAGGATTCCGAGGCTTGGAAAACAAGTTCAAACAGTTAGGGAACATGAGTTATGAACCTCTAGGGTTCGAGCAACAATACGGGTAAAGTAGGCTCGGAAAATGAATAGTAAACTGAGACAAAGGTCAAGAATTCCCCCTTAAAACACTGTAGGTCACATATAAGCACTTTGATCATGTAAGAATGCAATGCATGAAAGTTTATAAAGTTGGATCACGGTCTATGAACACTTTACCAATGCCCTTAGTTTACTAATTTCATCCAGGCTCTGTTTTGGGCTGTTAAAATTTCAAAATCAAACATATATGCCATGTATCCAAATATACATATCCATAACGAATCATATTTACATAAAAAAATACATTTCAAGATCAATTCATTAAATACATATCCAAAATGAAATGCAATGCACCTAGCATGACCTACACCAAAAAGTGAGACTCGAACGACCCACTTCTCTGCTTAGCTAGTGCTCAAAAGACCTGCAAACTAAAAGTGGTAAAGGTGAGGTGTCAGTCATATCTCGACTGAGTGAGGGGGCTAACGTACACCCATACACTATACGTATATAGAGCAAAGCACGTAAAAAGATAAAGATTATGAACCGGGATAGGTTTTGCATACCAAAACATTTTCATAAAACTTTACATATCTTATACATATACATTCATAAAGTCTCTATTCTCGTTCCATTATCCAACCATTTCATTAAGCTCGGTGAGTTCGAGCATCCACTGCTTCTTCTCTTAACATTACATAAAACGAAATCACATTCAATCCCCAACTTCGGTGATGGAAGAATCGGACAACCCTTAACCATCCATTAGTAAACTCCTCGAGGGGCGATTAACCCACACGAGTGCCATTATAAATTCCTCGAGGGGTAGCTAACCCACACGAGTCCTCCTCGGCTTCATACCGAAGGCATCAAGAGTACCACGCCTTCCCAACCTCCTAGGGTGATGCGTAATACCTCGGAGGGAAACCACGTTTAGGCTTAACCTAACGGCCCTCTACCGTACCGGGCGTCCCAACCCGTAGTCTCCATGGATCCAACATTACCTTTACCAGTTATTCTCGCTCATTACAAACTAATAACATTACATACGTAAGCATTACACTTCATAAACATTAAACTTTCATTAAAAGAATAAGCTCGTATATGCTCGTAGATCTAGCCCTTTCGAAAGCTAAAACTTTATCATAAGATCATAAACATATCGTACATTATACATATTTAACTATATATATAATATATAGTCGCATGCGGGCTAGAAAATGAGCATTTAAGGGTCTTAGGTCGCTTAACAAAAAGAAAAGAACCTAAACCTCACCTTTGAAGAAAAGAGTGTAGTGGTGCGAGAAAACGATCCCAAACAACCTTAAACTTCGTGTACGATTCCTCCCAGAAGCACCCCTGTGATAAACAAACGTAACACTAAAGACTTAGACTCAATTATGTACCATTTAGACACACGGCAATGCATATGAAGTGCAAAAAGGTACCACTTAAAGCGTTCAAGTTCATATCATATAAAACTCGTATCAAATAAATCCATAAAATTAATATAAGACATTTAACATATAATATAATAGGTTATCATAGCATACAAGTCATAAAAGAAGCGAGAAGAAGCAACGAAAAGCAACAAAACACGAAATAAACTCACACACGTAGCACCCAAGACCAACACGGGAAATTAGTAACAATTAATTCCAAAATTACAATAAATACAAATTAATATACAATATAATCTATTCTTATTAATTACATTACATATATTATATAATACAATTAGTTCATATAATTGCCATACATATATTATATAATATAAACAACAGCTTTACAAAGTTCACATATAATATATATACATGCAACTAGTGTTTACAAATGAATATACAATATAATCTGTTCATATTAATTACATTACATAGATTATATAATACAATTAGTTCGTATAATTACATTACATATATTATATAATATAAACAGCAGCTTTACAAAGTTCAAACATAATATATATACATGCAGCTAGTGTTTACAAATGAGAATTAAATAAGACTTATGCATGACATCCATTTATAATAAGAAACAAAGGACATACATGCAAGCCTACGCAAATGTCATACCAAATCCATATGATACATAATATAATATATAATATCAACAGCTTTACAAATTGAGAATAAAAAACATATGCATGGAAAGGAATTGAAAGTAGCAACATGCGCAAAAAGGTAGCCGGCAAGGCCGTGACCTAAACCTGCACAAAAGACGGCAGGGCCGTGACCTAAAGGGGAAAATGCCACTAGACAAGCAGCGCGACTATGACATGGAGTTAGTTCAGTTTGCTGTGCGGCCGCGCCGCTGCTCTGCAACAGAAAAAACCGTAGCAACATCTGATATGCAACAAATATGAATGCAAGTGTAACACCCCGCATTTTCAGAGCAAGATACGATGTCGTTTTCGTGCGATTAGATTGTTATTTATTTAACTCTGCTTGTGCTTGAATTGTTTTATTTAAGTTTTAATTGTTTAATTGACCCAATTGTAATCCTGTGGAAAGATGTGGACTTAACTAAAATATGTGTTTGGTGCCTAATTGCTCTTTAATTTAAATTATGCGGGCTAATTTGAGATTAATGAAAGTTGGGGATCTATTTCTAATTATGAGAAACTCAATTGGACTTAATTGGACACCACTTTAAATCTTTGGGGTGCTTTTATAATTACACAATCTCTAATTGAACCCTAATTGAATTTTGTGAACTTAATCGCATCAACTAATTTCTTGGGGGACTTGTTTGCAATTTTGGAAGAATGGCCCCTTTATACACACCGAGAAACCCTAGATGCTACCATTTCATTCTTTTTCTTCCTCCTCATTCGAGCTCAGCAGCAGCGACAGAAACTTCACCACGCCGCCTCCACGGTGCTGCTCTCTTCTCCATCGAACCACCGCCGCGATTCAGCCCTTCTACACCGCAGCGCCGCCTTCTTCTTCTTTCATCTTTCTTGGACCGAATCTCCTTCTCCCACTTAAGAAAACGAGAAGCACCAGGCCAACCATCCTATTTTCTCTCTTCTCCTCAACACAGCAGAGCAGCCGCCGCCTCCTCGCCGGAATGCTTCGGACAACCATGGATTCCGGCAGAATCACCAATTCGCCAGCCATAGCTCCACCAAAAGAATCGGATCTGTCCGCGACCCATCACCACCATCTCCGCCGCACACCTCACCATTCGCCACCAGAAAGATGGTCAGCCCTCAACCACCACCAGGCCATCACCGTCGAACCACCACCTTCAATCTCTGACTCTCTCTCCCGTTCCAGATCTGAGAAGGGAAGCCCGCACCACCTCTCCCTCCCTCTTGTCCAGATATGGAAAGGAGGCCGAAACCGCTGGACCACCCAACCACCACCATCACTGTCCCGGCAGCGGCACGACAACAACCACCTTCCACGCCACCGCCGCCGTGCCGTCTCCACTGTTGGCTCCCATTCCAGGCGACCACCACCACCACCGCTATATCTAGAAGCCTCACCATCGTGAGCCGCCACCTTCGATTATTCCCGGATTCGAAAGCTCCCCATCAGCGGTACCACCACAACCTGCCATGGCTAGATATCACTCCTCCAGTCATTGCGAAACCCTCTGACCACCATCTCCGATGCCTCCATTCGGATCTCTCTCTCGGTCAGAAACAGGAATGAGATAACAGTGGCTTCCGACAACCTCTCACCGCCGCCGCCCCGCTTCAGTCGCTACTGCCAGAATTTACGCCACTAGTTTCCATTCCTTTCCCTTTTAATGTGAGCCTAATCGATTTTATTTGTTTCATGTTAATTGTGAATTATCTTCAAAGCTATATACTATATTTATGTAATTTTGGGCTTTTGATATTTGAATAAAGTTTGTTAAATAAAGTTATATAGAATCTGTGAATGTAAACCGATTTGGACATGAGATTAAACATGACTATGAACTGGTATTTTAGACATATCTTGAATAATTAGAATTTGCTTGATTCTTAAATTGATGGTAGTAATTGTAATGAGCCTGTTGTAGCCGAATTCCCTAAGTATGTATGGATTTTATTGGTATATATGGGATAACATACATGTCTGTTCATGAACTGTAAAAGCTTGGATTTGATATCATTTAGTGCGTGTATGTATTCATACTTCTCGATGGACTTTTGAAATCTAAGAATGGATTTTGATTTCTAAATGTTTAGTTGGATTGTGTGGTTATCCTACAAACCTTGCTTTATTAATGAACTTGCAGTAAGTTGCTCGTGCTCATTGGAATTGAGTTTATTGTTAACTTGCAATAGGTGTGTGTTGCTGCATGAGGGCGTGAGTTTTGTTTTATGTATATATATATTTATGAACTTAAAACATTTAATGGCAAGAATTGTTCCTAAACTGTATTAATTGGTGGTGACAGGTTTAACTTGTAATCTATGTGATATTGCGTACATGCTGCTTTTGTATATTTGTGAG
Organism: Lantana camara; assembly: GCA_037501455.1. Lineage (NCBI taxonomy): Eukaryota > Viridiplantae > Streptophyta > Magnoliopsida > Lamiales > Verbenaceae > Lantana > Lantana camara. Next base: position 58,341,791 of record CM074857.1, on the reverse strand, counting down.
TGTTGTGTATATATATATATATATATATTTATATATATATATATATATATATATAAATATAAGAACACGTAGCTCTTGTATTATATATATACATGTATTGTAACGCCCCGGTTTTTCAATTTTATTAATATGCCTTAATTGCTTCTAAATTGCGCAGTTAATTATTTAATTATGTGATTAATTGTTTTACGTGTTTTATATTTAACTTTATTATAATTGTTATTAGTTTATTATATTATATTATATTATATTATCTTATTTAAATATTATAAATTTTACATATATATTTCGTGTATATATATATATAGATATGTTTAATTAGTATATTATTAATTTAATGACTATGCTAATTATATATTATGTTAATTGATCATGTCTTACTTAATTAATTGATTATTAATATATATATATATATATATATTTATACGTACTATATATATGCATGGAGATTTTATTATGCATGCAAATTAATATATTTATGCATGAATTTCAATTTTTGCATGGGAATTAATATGCATGCATGCAAATCATATTTGTGCATGGGGAATTTTATACATTTTTGCATGAATTGCATGATTAGGTTTGTTCGTTTATTTTGTGTTTCGTTCTTATATGATATGATATCTAATTGCCACGATTTTGTAATATGTTGTACGTATATGTGTTATGAACATGATTTTATGCTCAATTTATGTTTTTGAATTCATTTGTTATGTTAACGAATTTAATTTCATTTGAGGAACCAAAACGGGAGCTAACGAGCACTTAGCGTACCCTTGGTTCCGAATTTAATATCTTGAGCTCGGGAACTCGGATTCGAGTTTCGTCAAATCCGCTGAACTCGTAACGAAGATTCGAGTTTAGTAAACTTAGCCTTACATTTTTCCTAAGTCGTTTGAACCTTCGAATTTCAACCGAAAAACGAATCGGCGACCAACATGACCTTGTCACACTAAATCAGCCACATCTTGGCCAAACCATAACCAAATTAACCATGGTTGGATTTTTTGAAACCCTAACTCAACCCTTTACCATGACATGATAAGCCCTAACCGAGATTATCCCCTCACAATGCTCAAAACTCATCCAAAGTTTCTGTTCTGAATTCCAGACCCGTAACCCTTCAAGCTTTGGGGATTTTGGAGCTCAAATCTCATCCAAACTTCAATCAATCATCAAGCAATTTGTGTCTTGTATTGTTGCCTTCTTGCTCGTTCATGGCTGCCTTTCTTCCTACTCTGTTTCTGCGTATTTTCTGTCAAACTGGGCTGTTGCTGTTGCACGACACGGGGGTGTCGTTTGCTGCCTTTCCGGCGAGGCACGGGGGTGCAGCAAAGCCTGGAACTTCTGTACCGAGACACGGGGGTGTCTCGGTCCAGGCTTTGTGGGTGACACGGGGGTGTCACCCCGTTTTGCTTGATTTATTTTGCTGTGTTCTTAGGCTGCTGCTACTGTATTGTATATGTATGTATATATATACTGTGTGTGTGTGATTGTGTATGAATGCATGCATGGCTGTGTACGTTGTGTGTGTGTTTGCATGTATGTTTATATTATATGTTATATATATTTATATATTAGGTTAAGCATGCATGTAGTATATATATATTATGCATGCATGTTTGTGTGTGTGTGTGTACGTGATTATGTATATATATGAGGTGTGTGTTGTGTAATATTGCATGCATGTTTTGTGATATTATTGCATGTAAAATATATTTTGCATGCATGTGTGAAATATATAGTGTATATTTATACATTTTTGCATGCATGTGTGTGTGAGTGTGTACGTATATATATGTATATATTATATTATATATTGTATATTATATATATGATTATGAATGTATATTAATTATATATATTATATATATATTTATTATATATTTTAATTAATGTTTGATTTAATTTAATTATTGAAATTAATTTAATTCTATTTAGCGTATTTATTCGACTGACTCTTGATTGAACGTTTTATTTATTTCATTCCTAAATGAGAATTATGAATTTATGAATTTATGAAATTGAATGAAATGAATGAACGAATGATTTGATTATATGTTTTAAATTCTTTAATCGTGCACATGAACATTTTATTGATATAATATGATTATTTATGCATTCATATCATATTCACTTCATTGCCGTGCGTCATATATGGTTCATTAAGAGTCTTGAGTCTCACGAACACGTCTTGTGGTCTTTTGTACAGTTTGTCTCCAGGGTGGAGAGCTTTTGATCGTTCAGGCACTTGGTGCTCGATCCTTGTTTCTTCACGGTTCAGGTGAGGGTTGTTTTCGTTTTAGCTATGTAACAAACCCTACAACCCTTATGTGAAAAGCTTTGGCCAAAAACCTTATGATTATATATATATATGGTTTTCAAACGAAGTTATCGAGTAAATTCTTCTGAGCTATATGTATGAGCGTACATAAGCTTTAAAATAGTTTTGTAATGAGGCTATGCTCCAAACCGTGTGTCTTCATGCTAGCTACGGATTCGGATGACACGGAGAGGTACGTAGATAGCATATGCCGAGTTACAAGGTAAGGTATGATTTCTTATAGTATGTATCATATGTATGTATTAATATGTTTTGGCGAGGCACATTTATTACTTATTACAGAACGGGCCCCGGGACTTAGTATATGTGGCTAACCGAGGAAGCAAGGGCTGACGGGGATCCCATATACTAGTCCCAACCAAATTACAGCGGTACCGGACCTCGTCAGGAGATTGGCGGGGAAAGGGAGCTGAGTGCCATCTGGGGAGTCATGTAACCCCTTTTGGTCAAAGACGGAGGTGGTCGGGTCTTGCAAACCCACCACCAACCCGGAGGAAGAAGGTTGGTTATAATATAATTTATACTTATGATTTTGAATATGTTATGATTGATAGGCACCGTGCGGGAAGGCCGGGAACCGGATTGCCCAAACGAATATGATTTAGGATTTGATATATGAATTGTGTGTATTATGATATATCGCATGATCACCTATTTAAAATATTATTGATATGTGTCGTACACGGTCGGAGTTTGGATGGAGGTTGTGCACGCTCACTCGCCGAGCCTTATATTTATGTACGATTTATGAATGTAATGAATTTAATATGAATTAGTCATAAAAGTCGAGCATTGTTTATCTATTTTCTTGCCCTTAGTGGGAACTAATTTCTAATAAAACCTTGCTCGGAATTTATGACTTGCATGTGCATGTTTTATATATATATCGCCCCTGCTCACTCAGTCTTCTAGAGACTGACCCTCTCCCTCCCCAACACTTTAGCTTGCAGGTTTGGCTTTGGCGTCTCGAGTTAGGCGGAGTTATGTTGAGTTTGAGTCGGTCAAGTTACTTTAGAAGCGTCTCTGCATTCACCTCATGTATTTATGTTGTGATTGATTCGACATTGTAAGATCTTAGAATTGATTCTTGTATAATTGCTATTGAATTGTTTGTTGGATTGTGTTTATGAGTTTAAAAGAGGCCTGAAGAGCCCAAGTTTGCTTATGGGTTGTATGGTTGAGTTTTAGAAATTTCGAGGCACTATATTTTTGTGGTTTGATTGGTATTGCAGGGTCTAAGTTCCGCCTAGCTTAGGAAGGTTTTATGTTTGTCTCCCGTTCGCTAGGGTTTGATACGGTGGCGGATTTACAATTTCGTTACTCGTGTTGAGCCTTAGTGCGGGGGATGTGGTGCCTCACGTGTTGGGTGCTACATCCTTAAGTGGTATCAGAGCCCGGTTGCAAAACCGGTGTTCTTGAGTCGTGTCGGAGTCAGTTTAAGTCGAACGGCATAGGGACTATGTGATATTATGTGCATTGCATCGATCTTGAATATGGAATTTGGTTTTCTTAAGAATTTCGTTGAATTACTTGTTGCATTTTTATGGATTCTTGTCTTTCGTATTGAATATGTGCCATGAGCATGCACTAATCGCATGCATCTATTCTTGAAATAAGTTATGGTTCCCAGGTTATAAAGATGATATCAAACCACGGCCAAATTTTATGATCACAACAACCTATTGCAAATTCCTTCGGAGGCATGGAAGATAGGAAGGATGGCCGAGGAGGAATGTGGAGAATGCTAGCCGCGTGGCATTACAGACTGAGTTGCAATTAACGATTAGGATTTAGAATGGGAGGTTCGACCTTGACGATGCGATGGCAGAGGAACATTTGGTGGTATAGGAATAGGGGTTAATCAAGGGATGGTTGTGACTCAAAAGAACAACTTATGTGAATCCACTACCTGAAGTGCATTAATTGGATTCAACAGGATCTTGCAATCTAAGGAATGAAGGGAACAAAACCTTGAAGATATATTGGTCCCGGATTTGGATCATGGAAGAGGTACTAGTAATTAAGAGGAGTAGAGATAACAAGGGTCTACAAGGAAAGACTTCGAACTAAACCTAGTGATTAGGAGTCGGGTTCTAGAAGACAAGCATTTGGGTAAACACGAATAGAGGGAAGGTGGCGATATGGAGAACAGGATTTGAATTCATTTTTTTTCCAAATTCCAGCTGAATTGTCATGTTGTGAGGATTAAATTGGAAGATATGGAGCAACAAATGGAAACGAGAAAGAGAGGAAATCAGGCGCTTAAATATAAGCAATTGGAGGTGAATTAAATCCCAAAAGGATAAGCGCGGAATTCTTGATTGAGCTGATGATTGGAAGTAAAGGTCGAAATTCGAGAAGAAGTTTGGATACGAACTCTGTGGACGTGGAAGAATTAAGGATTACGGAATTGCAATCTCGGATAGTAGAAGATACAAGTGATGCAACTCATGGAAAACTTGAAGACCGTGGGAAATGCAAGGGATAATCACCAAGTTAAAGTAACCTCGAGATTAGAGGAACGAGGAAAAGCTACCGAGCTAATAGCTTACCACCTTGGTAACAGGTTCCAAAACATTCATAGCATGTGCATCATATTTCGCATTAATTGTTTATTCTTTTAACCTTATGGTTATCCGTGCATTTCTAATTGGCTTTGTTATGCTAATGTGTTGTATAACTGTTTGATGTAAATTGAGACATGCATTGTCATTTTAACCCAACATGCATTTTAGTGTTTACTTGATAGGAAGCCTTTCGCCTTAACTATCAAGTATCAGTTCAACCAAACCGCATCCGAGTTATGAGAAAGAGAAGAATTGATGGAGTTCAACTCGGTACAACAGAAATTTAAGGGGGAGAGCACGACCGAGGAACAAATTGAAGATTGAATGGGTGCTCGAAGGAATATTTTAGTGAGAATAATGGGATTGCAAACTAAGGAAGACCTGGAAGTCCTATTAGTGATGATCAGAAATAAATAAGACGGTTTGAATGGATAAGTGTCAAGAGGAGAGTTAAATTACTAAATACGGTTGAAGTCTATCACCAGGAATAAAGGAAATGATTTAGAGAATATTCTTATGTGTAGAACATTCTGTCTTTAATCCAAGAAATGTAGGGTTAGATGCAGAATACAACCTTAAGGGGGTTAAAAGAGAATGAATGGATAATATGAACGGAAGATAGAAAAGGATTCGTATTAAGGTAAATCCTAATGAAGAACACCTCAAGGTTGGGATTGAATCGTCAGGGTTGACAGGAGTAGTTATCATCGAGGGTATCTCAAGCTCCAATATGGGTAAGAAAATCGCTAGAGACCTAACTTCGAGACGGATGGTCTAAAGGCATTCGGGAAGTCAAACTTGGTTAACTACAAAGAGTTGGTTGAAGGAAGATTAAGGGAAATAATGAAGACTGGAAGCAGTTCTAGGCAGAAGGGATCTCAGAAGTATAATCCCTGAAGGACTTATTAATTGTTTCATCGGGGTATCCTGAAGAGGTTAAAGACAAACTGAGCACTGAATCTATCTTCTGGGCAGATGATACACTGAACAACGACAACTCACAATTTTAAAACTTTGCAACTACGGTGAACGGTACTTATAGCATCCATGATACATACATTCATGCAAATTTAATTCAATAATTTCTTTGTTACGTGCTTTGTTTTCTTACCAAGTTAAATTACTTGAAGTAATTAATGATTAACGTGATGATAATTGATATTTACCTTGAGGTGGCTTATGTGATTTTGAATTTGGTTTTGCGTGTGCTGCTTGGGAGTATTGGAGACTTCCTTGCTTTATTTATTTTATTTGAGAGACGGGGCTTCTCTTATTTTTCGTTTGAGAGACGGGGTACTCTCTTTGTTTGCGAGAGACGGGGTTCTCTCATTGTTGCTCGAGAGACGGGGCTCTCTCCTTGTTGTTGTGAGAGACGGGGTTCTCTCATTGTTGCTCGAGAGACGGGGCTCTCTCCTTGTTGTTGCGAGAGACGGGGAATCTCTCATTGTTTAATTTCAAGCGTGTTTTGAATCCGAGGACGGATTCTTTTAAGGGGGAGAGATTGTAACGCCCCGGTTTTTCAATTTTATTAATATGCCTTAATTGCTTCTAAATTGCGCAGTTAATTATTTAATTATGTGATTAATTGTTTTACGTGTTTTATATTTAACTTTATTATAATTGTTATTAGTTTATTATATTATATTATATTATATTATCTTATTTAAATATTATAAATTTTACATATATATTTCGTGTATATATATATATAGATATGTTTAATTAGTATATTATTAATTTAATGACTATGCTAATTATATATTATGTTAATTGATCATGTCTTACTTAATTAATTGATTATTAATATATATATATATATATATATATTTATACGCACTATATATATGCATGGAGATTTTATTATGCATGCAAATTAATATATTTATGCATGAATTTCAATTTTTGCATGGGAATTAATATGCATGCATGCAAATCATATTTGTGCATGGGGAATTTTATACATTTTTGCATGAATTGCATGATTAGGTTTGTTCGTTTATTTTGTGTTTCGTTCTTATATGATATGATATCTAATTGCCACGATTTTGTAATATGTTGTACGTATATGTGTTATGAACATGATTTTATGCTCAATTTATGTTTTTGAATTCATTTGTTATGTTAACGAATTTAATTTCATTTGAGGAACCAAAACGGGAGCTAACGAGCACTTAGCGTACCCTTGGTTCCGAATTTAATATCTTGAGCTCGGGAACTCGGATTCGAGTTTCGTCAAATCCGCTGAACTCGTAACGAAGATTCGAGTTTAGTAAACTTAGCCTTACATTTTTCCTAAGTCGTTTGAACCTTCGAATTTCAACCGAAAAACGAATCGGCGACCAACATGACCTTGTCACACTAAATCAGCCACATCTTGGCCAAACCATAACCAAATTAACCATGGTTGGATTTTTTGAAACCCTAACTCAACCCTTTACCATGACATGATAAGCCCTAACCGAGATTATCCCCTCACAATGCTCAAAACTCATCCAAAGTTTCTGTTCTGAATTCCAGACCCGTAACCCTTCAAGCTTTGGGGATTTTGGAGCTCAAATCTCATCCAAACTTCAATCAATCATCAAGCAATTTGTGTCTTGTATTGTTGCCTTCTTGCTCGTTCATGGCTGCCTTTCTTCCTACTCTGTTTCTGCGTATTTTCTGTCAAACTGGGCTGTTGCTGTTGCACGACACGGGGGTGTCGTTTGCTGCCTTTCCGGCGAGGCACGGGGGTGCAGCAAAGCCTGGAACTTCTGTACCGAGACACGGGGGTGTCTCGGTCCAGGCTTTGTGGGTGACACGGGGGTGTCACCCCGTTTTGCTTGATTTATTTTGCTGTGTTCTTAGGCTGCTGCTACTGTATTGTATATGTATGTATATATATACTGTGTGTGTGTGATTGTGTATGAATGCATGCATGGCTGTGTACGTTGTGTGTGTGTTTGCATGTATGTTTATATTATATGTTATATATATTTATATATTAGGTTAAGCATGCATGTAGTATATATATATTATGCATGCATGTTTGTGTGTGTGTGTGTACGTGATTATGTATATATATGAGGTGTGTGTTGTGTAATATTGCATGCATGTTTTGTGATATTATTGCATGTAAAATATATTTTGCATGCATGTGTGAAATATATAGTGTATATTTATACATTTTTGCATGCATGTGTGTGTGAGTGTGTACGTATATATATGTATATATTATATTATATATTGTATATTATATATATGATTATGAATGTATATTAATTATATATATTATATATATATTTATTATATATTTTAATTAATGTTTGATTTAATTTAATTATTGAAATTAATTTAATTCTATTTAGCGTATTTATTCGACTGACTCTTGATTGAACGTTTTATTTATTTCATTCCTAAATGAGAATTATGAATTTATGAATTTATGAAATTGAATGAAATGAATGAACGAATGATTTGATTATATGTTTTAAATTCTTTAATCGTGCACATGAACATTTTATTGATATAATATGATTATTTATGCATTCATATCATATTCACTTCATTGCCGTGCGTCATATATGGTTCATTAAGAGTCTTGAGTCTCACGAACACGTCTTGTGGTCTTTTGTACAGTTTGTCTCCAGGGTGGAGAGCTTTTGATCGTTCAGGCACTTGGTGCTCGATCCTTGTTTCTTCACGGTTCAGGTGAGGGTTGTTTTCGTTTTAGCTATGTAACAAACCCTACAACCCTTATGTGAAAAGCTTTGGCCAAAAACCTTATGATTATATATATATATGGTTTTCAAACGAAGTTATCGAGTAAATTCTTCTGAGCTATATGTATGAGCGTACATAAGCTTTAAAATAGTTTTGTAATGAGGCTATGCTCCAAACCGTGTGTCTTCATGCTAGCTACGGATTCGGATGACACGGAGAGGTACGTAGATAGCATATGCCGAGTTACAAGGTAAGGTATGATTTCTTATAGTATGTATCATATGTATGTATTAATATGTTTTGGCGAGGCACATTTATTACTTATTACAGAACGGGCCCCGGGACTTAGTATATGTGGCTAACCGAGGAAGCAAGGGCTGACGGGGATCCCATATACTAGTCCCAACCAAATTACAGCGGTACCGGACCTCGTCAGGAGATTGGCGGGGAAAGGGAGCTGAGTGCCATCTGGGGAGTCATGTAACCCCTTTTGGTCAAAGACGGAGGTGGTCGGGTCTTGCAAACCCACCACCAACCCGGAGGAAGAAGGTTGGTTATAATATAATTTATACTTATGATTTTGAATATGTTATGATTGATAGGCACCGTGCGGGAAGGCCGGGAACCGGATTGCCCAAACGAATATGATTTAGGATTTGATATATGAATTGTGTGTATTATGATATATCGCATGATCACCTATTTAAAATATTATTGATATGTGTCGTACACGGTCGGAGTTTGGATGGAGGTTGTGCACGCTCACTCGCCGAGCCTTATATTTATGTACGATTTATGAATGTAATGAATTTAATATGAATTAGTCATAAAAGTCGAGCATTGTTTATCTATTTTCTTGCCCTTAGTGGGAACTAATTTCTAATAAAACCTTGCTCGGAATTTATGACTTGCATGTGCATGTTTTATATATATATCGCCCCTGCTCACTCAGTCTTCTAGAGACTGACCCTCTCCCTCCCCAACACTTTAGCTTGCAGGTTTGGCTTTGGCGTCTCGAGTTAGGCGGAGTTATGTTGAGTTTGAGTCGGTCAAGTTACTTTAGAAGCGTCTCTGCATTCACCTCATGTATTTATGTTGTGATTGATTCGACATTGTAAGATCTTAGAATTGATTCTTGTATAATTGCTATTGAATTGTTTGTTGGATTGTGTTTATGAGTTTAAAAGAGGCCTGAAGAGCCCAAGTTTGCTTATGGGTTGTATGGTTGAGTTTTAGAAATTTCGAGGCACTATATTTTTGTGGTTTGATTGGTATTGCAGGGTCTAAGTTCCGCCTAGCTTAGGAAGGTTTTATGTTTGTCTCCCATTCGCTAGGGTTTGATACGGTGGCGGATTTACAATTTCGTTACTCGTGTTGAGCCTTAGTGCGGGGGATGTGGTGCCTCACGTGTTGGGTGCTACATCCTTAAGTGGTATCAGAGCCCGGTTGCAAAACCGGTGTTCTTGAGTCGTGTCGGAGTCAGTTTAAGTCGAACGGCATAGGGACTATGTGATATTATGTGCATTGCATCGATCTTGAATATGGAATTTGGTTTTCTTAAGAATTTCGTTGAATTACTTGTTGCATTTTTATGGATTCTTGTCTTTCGTATTGAATATGTGCCATGAGCATGCACTAATCGCATGCATCTATTCTTGAAATAAGTTATGGTTCCCAGGTTATAAAGATGATATCAAACCACGGCCAAATTTTATGATCACAACAACCTATTGCAAATTCCTTCGGAGGCATGGAAGATAGGAAGGATGGCCGAGGAGGAATGTGGAGAATGCTAGCCGCGTGGCATTACAGACTGAGTTGCAATTAACGATTAGGATTTAGAATGGGAGGTTCGACCTTGACGATGCGATGGCAGAGGAACATTTGGTGGTATAGGAATAGGGGTTAATCAAGGGATGGTTGTGACTCAAAAGAACAACTTATGTGAATCCACTACCTGAAGTGCATTAATTGGATTCAACAGGATCTTGCAATCTAAGGAATGAAGGGAACAAAACCTTGAAGATATATTGGTCCCGGATTTGGATCATGGAAGAGGTACTAGTAATTAAGAGGAGTAGAGATAACAAGGGTCTACAAGGAAAGACTTCGAACTAAACCTAGTGATTAGGAGTCGGGTTCTAGAAGACAAGCATTTGGGTAAACACGAATAGAGGGAAGGTGGCGATATGGAGAACAGGATTTGAATTCATTTTTTTTCCAAATTCCAGCTGAATTGTCATGTTGTGAGGATTAAATTGGAAGATATGGAGCAACAAATGGAAACGAGAAAGAGAGGAAATCAGGCGCTTAAATATAAGCAATTGGAGGTGAATTAAATCCCAAAAGGATAAGCGCGGAATTCTTGATTGAGCTGATGATTGGAAGTAAAGGTCGAAATTCGAGAAGAAGTTTGGATACGAACTCTGTGGACGTGGAAGAATTAAGGATTACGGAATTGCAATCTCGGATAGTAGAAGATACAAGTGATGCAACTCATGGAAAACTTGAAGACCGTGGGAAATGCAAGGGATAATCACCAAGTTAAAGTAACCTCGAGATTAGAGGAACGAGGAAAAGCTACCGAGCTAATAGCTTACCACCTTGGTAACAGGTTCCAAAACATTCATAGCATGTGCATCATATTTCGCATTAATTGTTTATTCTTTTAACCTTATGGTTATCCGTGCATTTCTAATTGGCTTTGTTATGCTAATGTGTTGTATAACTGTTTGATGTAAATTGAGACATGCATTGTCATTTTAACCCAACATGCATTTTAGTGTTTACTTGATAGGAAGCCTTTCGCCTTAACTATCAAGTATCAGTTCAACCAAACCGCATCCGAGTTATGAGAAAGAGAAGAATTGATGGAGTTCAACTCGGTACAACAGAAATTTAAGGGGGAGAGCACGACCGAGGAACAAATTGAAGATTGAATGGGTGCTCGAAGGAATATTTTAGTGAGAATAATGGGATTGCAAACTAAGGAAGACCTGGAAGTCCTATTAGTGATGATCAGAAATAAATAAGACGGTTTGAATGGATAAGTGTCAAGAGGAGAGTTAAATTACTAAATACGGTTGAAGTCTATCACCAGGAATAAAGGAAATGATTTAGAGAATATTCTTATGTGTAGAACATTCTGTCTTTAATCCAAGAAATGTAGGGTTAGATGCAGAATACAACCTTAAGGGGGTTAAAAGAGAATGAATGGATAATATGAACGGAAGATAGAAAAGGATTCGTATTAAGGTAAATCCTAATGAAGAACACCTCAAGGTTGGGATTGAATCGTCAGGGTTGACAGGAGTAGTTATCATCGAGGGTATCTCAAGCTCCAATATGGGTAAGAAAATCGCTAGAGACCTAACTTCGAGACGGATGGTCTAAAGGCATTCGGGAAGTCAAACTTGGTTAACTACAAAGAGTTGGTTGAAGGAAGATTAAGGGAAATAATGAAGACTGGAAGCAGTTCTAGGCAGAAGGGATCTCAGAAGTATAATCCCTGAAGGACTTATTAATTGTTTCATCGGGGTATCCTGAAGAGGTTAAAGACAAACTGAGCACTGAATCTATCTTCTGGGCAGATGATACACTGAACAACGACAACTCACAATTTTAAAACTTTGCAACTACGGTGAACGGTACTTATAGCATCCATGATACATACATTCATGCAAATTTAATTCAATAATTTCTTTGTTACGTGCTTTGTTTTCTTACCAAGTTAAATTACTTGAAGTAATTAATGATTAACGTGATGATAATTGATATTTACCTTGAGGTGGCTTATGTGATTTTGAATTTGGTTTTGCGTGTGCTGCTTGGGAGTATTGGAGACTTCCTTGCTTTATTTATTTTATTTGAGAGACGGGGCTTCTCTTATTTTTCGTTTGAGAGACGGGGTACTCTCTTTGTTTGCGAGAGACGGGGTTCTCTCATTGTTGCTCGAGAGACGGGGCTCTCTCCTTGTTGTTGCGAGAGACGGGGTTCTCTCATTGTTGCTCGAGAGACGGGGCTCTCTCCTTGTTGTTGCGAGAGACGGGGAATCTCTCATTGTTTAATTTCAAGCGTGTTTTGAATCCGAGGACGGATTCTTTTAAGGGGGAGAGATTGTAACGCCCCGGTTTTTCAATTTTATTAATATGCCTTAATTGCTTCTAAATTGCGCAGTTAATTATTTAATTATGTGATTAATTGTTTTACGTGTTTTATATTTAACTTTATTATAATTGTTATTAGTTTATTATATTATATTATATTATATTATCTTATTTAAATATTATAAATTTTACATATATATTTCGTGTATATATATATATAGATATGTTTAATTAGTATATTATTAATTTAATGACTATGCTAATTATATATTATGTTAATTGATCATGTCTTACTTAATTAATTGATTATTAATATATATATATATATATATATTTATACGCACTATATATATGCATGGAGATTTTATTATGCATGCAAATTAATATATTTATGCATGAATTTCAATTTTTGCATGGGAATTAATATGCATGCATGCAAATCATATTTGTGCATGGGGAATTTTATACATTTTTGCATGAATTGCATGATTAGGTTTGTTCGTTTATTTTGTGTTTCGTTCTTATATGATATGATATCTAATTGCCACGATTTTGTAATATGTTGTACGTATATGTGTTATGAACATGATTTTATGCTCAATTTATGTTTTTGAATTCATTTGTTATGTTAACGAATTTAATTTCATTTGAGGAACCAAAACGGGAGCTAACGAGCACTTAGCGTACCCTTGGTTCCGAATTTAATATCTTGAGCTCGGGAACTCGGATTCGAGTTTCGTCAAATCCGCTGAACTCGTAACGAAGATTCGAGTTTAGTAAACTTAGCCTTACATTTTTCCTAAGTCGTTTGAACCTTCGAATTTCAACCGAAAAACGAATCGGCGACCAACATGACCTTGTCACACTAAATCAGCCACATCTTGGCCAAACCATAACCAAATTAACCATGGTTGGATTTTTTGAAACCCTAACTCAACCCTTTACCATGACATGATAAGCCCTAACCGAGATTATCCCCTCACAATGCTCAAAACTCATCCAAAGTTTCTGTTCTGAATTCCAGACCCGTAACCCTTCAAGCTTTGGGGATTTTGGAGCTCAAATCTCATCCAAACTTCAATCAATCATCAAGCAATTTGTGTCTTGTATTGTTGCCTTCTTGCTCGTTCATGGCTGCCTTTCTTCCTACTCTGTTTCTGCGTATTTTCTGTCAAACTGGGCTGTTGCTGTTGCACGACACGGGGGTGTCGTTTGCTGCCTTTCCGGCGAGGCACGGGGGTGCAGCAAAGCCTGGAACTTCTGTACCGAGACACGGGGGTGTCTCGGTCCAGGCTTTGTGGGTGACACGGGGGTGTCACCCCGTTTTGCTTGATTTATTTTGCTGTGTTCTTAGGCTGCTGCTACTGTATTGTATATGTATGTATATATATACTGTGTGTGTGTGATTGTGTATGAATGCATGCATGGCTGTGTACGTTGTGTGTGTGTTTGCATGTATGTTTATATTATATGTTATATATATTTATATATTAGGTTAAGCATGCATGTAGTATATATATATTATGCATGCATGTTTGTGTGTGTGTGTGTACGTGATTATGTATATATATGAGGTGTGTGTTGTGTAATATTGCATGCATGTTTTGTGATATTATTGCATGTAAAATATATTTTGCATGCATGTGTGAAATATATAGTGTATATTTATACATTTTTGCATGCATGTGTGTGTGAGTGTGTACGTATATATATGTATATATTATATTATATATTGTATATTATATATATGATTATGAATGTATATTAATTATATATATTATATATATATTTATTATATATTTTAATTAATGTTTGATTTAATTTAATTATTGAAATTAATTTAATTCTATTTAGCGTATTTATTCGACTGACTCTTGATTGAACGTTTTATTTATTTCATTCCTAAATGAGAATTATGAATTTATGAATTTATGAAATTGAATGAAATGAATGAACGAATGATTTGATTATATGTTTTAAATTCTTTAATCGTGCACATGAACATTTTATTGATATAATATGATTATTTATGCATTCATATCATATTCACTTCATTGCCGTGCGTCATATATGGTTCATTAAGAGTCTTGAGTCTCACGAACACGTCTTGTGGTCTTTTGTACAGTTTGTCTCCAGGGTGGAGAGCTTTTGATCGTTCAGGCACTTGGTGCTCGATCCTTGTTTCTTCACGGTTCAGGTGAGGGTTGTTTTCGTTTTAGCTATGTAACAAACCCTACAACCCTTATGTGAAAAGCTTTGGCCAAAAACCTTATGATTATATATATATATGGTTTTCAAACGAAGTTATCGAGTAAATTCTTCTGAGCTATATGTATGAGCGTACATAAGCTTTAAAATAGTTTTGTAATGAGGCTATGCTCCAAACCGTGTGTCTTCATGCTAGCTACGGATTCGGATGACACGGAGAGGTACGTAGATAGCATATGCCGAGTTACAAGGTAAGGTATGATTTCTTATAGTATGTATCATATGTATGTATTAATATGTTTTGGCGAGGCACATTTATTACTTATTACAGAACGGGCCCCGGGACTTAGTATATGTGGCTAACCGAGGAAGCAAGGGCTGACGGGGATCCCATATACTAGTCCCAACCAAATTACAGCGGTACCGGACCTCGTCAGGAGATTGGCGGGGAAAGGGAGCTGAGTGCCATCTGGGGAGTCATGTAACCCCTTTTGGTCAAAGACGGAGGTGGTCGGGTCTTGCAAACCCACCACCAACCCGGAGGAAGAAGGTTGGTTATAATATAATTTATACTTATGATTTTGAATATGTTATGATTGATAGGCACCGTGCGGGAAGGCCGGGAACCGGATTGCCCAAACGAATATGATTTAGGATTTGATATATGAATTGTGTGTATTATGATATATCGCATGATCACCTATTTAAAATATTATTGATATGTGTCGTACACGGTCGGAGTTTGGATGGAGGTTGTGCACGCTCACTCGCCGAGCCTTATATTTATGTACGATTTATGAATGTAATGAATTTAATATGAATTAGTCATAAAAGTCGAGCATTGTTTATCTATTTTCTTGCCCTTAGTGGGAACTAATTTCTAATAAAACCTTGCTCGGAATTTATGACTTGCATGTGCATGTTTTATATATATATCGCCCCTGCTCACTCAGTCTTCTAGAGACTGACCCTCTCCCTCCCCAACACTTTAGCTTGCAGGTTTGGCTTTGGCGTCTCGAGTTAGGCGGAGTTATGTTGAGTTTGAGTCGGTCAAGTTACTTTAGAAGCGTCTCTGCATTCACCTCATGTATTTATGTTGTGATTGATTCGACATTGTAAGATCTTAGAATTGATTCTTGTATAATTGCTATTGAATTGTTTGTTGGATTGTGTTTATGAGTTTAAAAGAGGCCTGAAGAGCCCAAGTTTGCTTATGGGTTGTATGGTTGAGTTTTAGAAATTTCGAGGCACTATATTTTTGTGGTTTGATTGGTATTGCAGGGTCTAAGTTCCGCCTAGCTTAGGAAGGTTTTATGTTTGTCTCCCGTTCGCTAGGGTTTGATACGGTGGCGGATTTACAATTTCGTTACTCGTGTTGAGCCTTAGTGCGGGGGATGTGGTGCCTCACGTGTTGGGTGCTACATGTATGCTGGTACTATGAATATTTGAAGTGTTGTTTATATACATATATTAATAGGTGTAAGTGTTTTGTGTTAGGTATATATATAGATATACTACTGTATGCGTGTCTTGTATATATAGATATATGTTATGTGTAGTGTTTTGTGAATAATTGGATGGTGTGTCTTATAATTAATTTTGTGAGTGGAGCAGTAAATAAACTCTTGGGGAAATTCAGTACTTGAAGTGTAACTTCCATGCTAATTGTGTGATCCTATTAGCCAATTGATTTGTGAATTAGTTATTCTGAATCGTAATTCTTTTGAAAGAGGAGTATGTTAATTGAAGTGGAATCTCGAATTGAATCTATGATGTATTATTACGAATTAGACTTTCCTATAGGATTAATTGTCTGATTCTTAGTCGAGCTCTTGAGTTGTGAAATTATGAAATATTATGTACATGGATACTTTGTGAATGATGGTATGATAAATTATTAATAAATTATTAAATTATACTCTGGATCAAATTCGCTTAAGCCGATTGATTAGATTCATGGTTAACACATGTTGAATTTATTATCTGGTTTGCCTGTCTAAGTGAATTGTTTTGAGATTACGTGTCTAATTATGTGAGATATTAATTGTGCGCATGATCACTTTTATGGCATCCTTGTAATTTATGTGTACATATCATATCATATAATATTACATGACATTATTACATGAGCATTGCCGTGCGTCTCTGTGGTTCATGGTTGAGTCTTGTCTCATAAGTACTTCGTGTTTCCCTTTCTGTCAGCGATCTCCACGGCGGAGATAACCCGATCAAGTTTCATCGTCTTCTCAATTTTTGCGTCTCGTCGTTTCTCAGGTGAGGTTTAGGATTTTGTATAGTTACGCGACCTATGGCCTTAATATGCTGATTTCAACCCTTGCATGCGAGTATACCTATTATAAATACGTATGTGTTGGATATGATATGTTTATGACCTTCTGAATCAACTCTGTTTGGAAAACTAAATATGAAAGCATATATAAGCTGTTTTGAAAAGTACTTTACGTTATGTTCTGTAGTGAGATTGCCATGAAAGATTGGCGTATGTGATCCGTCGTGATCTGTTATGTTGTGATCCATTGTGATCTGTGTGTGGATCGATCCTGGTGAACTGCGGGTAATGGATACCCCGGGACGGTTAGGGCCGTCGGGGTAATTCATCTATTTCGTAGTTCCTTTTGAGATATCTTCATACGACCCGTGCTGTAGGGAAGGTGTGGTATCTTGAGCCTTCGGCCAAGGCCGGGGAGGACTCTTGTGGGTTCGCAACCCCTTGAGGGTGAGTCTATTTTAGACGGTTTATTATTAGATGGTTGGGGACCGCACATCCTCTCCATCACCGGTGTAGCGGAAGGATTGGTTTTGATTTATAATTTGAGGAGTTGAGGTTAGAAGCTTGTACTCGCCGAGCAGTTGCTTATGTTTTGTTATGGAATTATGAATCGGGGTAGAGTCTTTCTGGAAAATGGTTTCTAAACTTATATCTATATCTTATTCGGGTTCTTTCAAAACGTTTTGGTATGTAACACCTATCCTCGGTTTATGAGTCCATCCTTTTTATTCTGTGCTATGCTCCTTATATATATATTGTGGGTGTGCGTTAGCCCCCTCACTCGGTCAAGTTGACTGACCCCTCATTTACACTTTTAGTTGCAGGATTGTTGGCGTTTGCTAGGCGGAAGTGAGTCCTTTGAGTTGCACTTCGTCGGTCTAGTCTTTCTATTTGCATTTGTCTTTTCATACACTTTACTTATGCTTTGACTTGTAGACTTGAGATTATACTTTACTATTCGGTAACCCTGCGTGGCACTCTCATTCGGCCCTTGTGGCACTTGATGATTATTACTTTATGTTGATATTCGGGACTAGGGATCTATGCTAGTTGAACCCGTCACCTGCTTTGTTTGTTGATCTATTATTCGGGATTAGGTATCTATGCTAGTTGAACCCGTCACCTGCTTTGTATGTTTTGTTTTAAATGCTTCCGCTATCTATTGATGTTGGTTTTATTTGCTTCCGCGCTCTGAGTTTTGGTCAAGTTAGATCCGCCTAGCCTAGTGTGTGAGTTGGTCTCCCGTTCGCTCTGATTCGGATTCGGGCATGGACTTTCATTTCATGCTTCGGGTCTGGGTCATAGTGCTGGGGATGTGGTACTTCTCCGTTTGGGGTGTTACAGCAAGAGCAGAGCAGGTCTAAGGCAACACGAAGCAGCAAGAAAAGGCATGAATTAAAGTACAAAACAGCAGCAAAAAGGTAGCCAATTCAGTCCCACAATTCATGCTCTACATCCCGCAGGACAAGGAACGAAAATAAGCAGCTACAACAGCAGTTCGAATAAGGGAGATGCAGAGAAGATGTAGCAGCAATTCAGGCATAAAATGCAGGAAAATGAGGTACAAACTCAGCATAAAAGCAAAGTAAAACATGCCATAAATCATACACAGCAGCGGTAATAATGTGACAACAACAAAGAAGGAGAAACTCAACATATTTCATTTAAACCCTAACTATTCATCATCTTCTTCATGTAGCATGAATCCTTAACTTAAAACATGAATTAAATTCATGAATAAGTGCATAATATCAGGTTGAACAAATATCTAAACTTACCTTGAAGCATGGAGAAGAATTGATGATCAAAAGAGCTCTTAAGGTACAAAAATGGTGAAAATGGCTTGCTTTCCTTTCTTTCCTTGCTCCAATTCGTGTAGCAGTAGGTATGGGAGGGAGAGAGATAGCAATTAAGTCAAAGAAATGATTAGGGATAGGTCTCATAGCTCATTATAGGTCATAGGGGCGTTTTAGGATACAAGTGACTGAAATTTGCTTCGTCGGGGAGTTGAAGCGGCATCAAAAAATTACGAAACTTGTTCCATTGCGTTTGAATCATCGAAAGGAGTTGAACGCCGAAGATGGCACTTGAATCCGAGTGTCGAAGCTCAAGATATAAATTAAAACGTACACAAGGTACTAAAATGACTCATTTTCCAAATGAGTCCAAAACTTTCAAAAAGTTGCAATTAAGTCCAAGAACCAAGTTTTTAATTAAGTCCAACACATTGTAAAATCATACAATTACATCCTTAAATCACGTATATCAAAAAATTCATGAAATTAGCATGCTCAGGAATCAAATTCATATAAGAAATAATAGAATAAGAGTATAAATGCATCAAATAAAGTGAAATTAAATGTAATTACAGAAAAATAAACTTACACATGGCACAAACCTGTACATGCGGACGAGCGGGGTATCACAATTCAGTTTCATAGAATGATATACGGTGATGTGTTCATAATGTTAGGAATAATGCCCTAGAAAGCCGATTATATATCCACTTTGTACTTTTCCTTATTTTAATCACAGACAATCTTTGAATAAAATAACGAATTAAGGCAAGACTTCTTTATATGCTCTTGTTTGGTATGCGTTTACTTTAGCTATGCATGTATGAGAACTCCCCTAATCCTGATGACTTTAGGACTCTACCATTTAGGTGAAATGGTTTATGAAACGAGCCCTATATCACATAAGTCATGATTAGTAAAATACTCCAAGCCGATGAGTCCTACAGACAGTGGGAGTGTCAACCTGACTCCTCTAAGGCTTGCTTGTGGGATCTCGCCCTTAAGAAGGACCATCTTATTTCATGGAGGTGCAAAGTGTATAGTTGATACGTGCGTGATACATGAGGGTGCTTACTTCAATAAGTAAGTTCACTGAGGTGCCCCGTGTGAGAAGATTCCTAAATGGAAAAGGAAGTTTCTATTTCAGGAAATGAAAACTTCCAGATTAGGAAATATCTCACGAGTCATTGATGTGATTAATTGATTCTTAGACTTGAGGTTCCATGTCGCTTTATGAGTTAACTCTGTAGTCTTAGGTATAAGCTTTAAAGGGTGTCGCCTTAGACAACTGATTCAAGGCTTATGTTGGGGCTGCACAAGTGATTCATGAAAGTGAATGAGAATCAAGAAAGGACCTACACTTGCATGTTCAAGGTGATCTCTTATTGTGTAAGTCATTCATATGCCATATGGAGTCCTTGGCCAAGGCAGTAGATCAAGACATCAAGAAAAGGGTTTCTTGGATGAGATCAATTGGATATGAAATGCACTTAGCTTTAAGACCAAATTATTAGGGTTCTGATTATTTCCTTACCCTAGATCTTGGTTGAGAGATAGTAAGTAGGAGGATTGTATCTCACATGAATCAATGACTTAAAGGTTCTGTCGAATCGAGACATTCCAATTCAGCTAGGGGTTAAACACCTGTTGCTAGATTATGGTCGTTTAATCTGTGGACTAATTAATTAATTAGTGAATTAATTAATTAGGGTCACTGCTAATTGAATTGAGAACCTAGAGGCTCACACACAACAACTTGTTTACATGAGTTAAGGCTTTAAAATGATTAAACGAGTTAATCGGGCCAAAGGGGTTCCACACGTCTGAAGCACAGGTGTGGGGACGTCACGTGCGTGACACGTGTCCTATATGGACACGTGTGCAATGTGCGCGTATATTTATTTATGTATTAAATAATTAATGTGTTAATTATTTAATTGACTTTGGTTTAATTTTGAATTGAAATGAAAGTCTTATTTTGGAGAAATAATCTATTTAATTAATTACGAATTAATTAATTAGATAAAAATAAGTTATTTATTTATTAATAAATAAAGTATAAAATTATCCAAAAAGGGTTTTGGATATTTTAGCTCTCTTAAAAGTTGATTTGAATTAGAATTCAAAGTTAAAGTTTAGAATTACTTGATGATCAAGTAATAAGAGAGAGGGACCAAAATCCTTAGTCCAATAGGACTAGGTTCGGTGTCCCCCTCTTGCTATATATATGGGAGCTCGAGCTCCCCTTCAGGGTGATTGAATTCTTTTGGTTCATGTGTTGAACACTATCCTTTCTCCAAGATCAAATAAACCCTAGGTTAAACCTAAACACTAACTAGAGAACTAGCAACCTTACTAGTTATATTGTAGTCAAGTTGGTGGACTATCTCTAGAGAGCTTCAAGTTAGAAGTTTTTAAAGATTCGAGCTTTACCAAGGAGAGGGGATCAAGCCGCGAGAAGAGCGTTCTTGGGTGGCTTGAAACGCTTCAAGAAAGATTATTGAAAAGTAAGTTTCTAATCTCTACGAATTCGGATTCACGATTGCGAGTTTCGATCCTTTTGTTGGAAAATTTTTAAATTTCCGCTGCTTTCTGATTCCTATTTTCCAACACATAATACATAAGGGTGATTGTTATAAGAACTTCATCACTGAGATGTCCCACGTGAGAACATTCCTAAATGGGAAAGGAAGTCTCCTAGAAACTTCCAGATTAAGAAATATCTCACAAGTCAATGACGTAATTAATAATCCTTTGACTTGAGATTCTGTAATGTCTCATATGAGCTAAATCTGTAATCTCTGATATACGCTCAAAAGGGTGTCGCCATATAGACACCTGAACCACGGCCTATGTTGGGATTACACAAGTGGCATATGTAGAATTAGTAGAATCGATAAAGGACCTACACTTGTTAAGAACAAGAATGATCTCTTACTGATTAAGTTGTTCGTAGTCCATTAAATATTAAACCCTTAGCCAAGGTGGATAAAAGATCAAGACATCAAGAAAATGGGGTTTTCTTAGATTGAGATCTAAATAGATATGAAACGAACTTAACTTTAAAGATCAAGAATAACAAGGCTCTGAATCTTATTCCCATGCCTTAGTTCTTGATTGAGAGATGGAGTTGTAGGAGGATCGTATTTCACTGATTGTCATTGACTGAAAGGTTCTTCGATTCATTTTGTTATTCAGCTAGGGGTCACACACCCATTGCTAGATTAGGGTAGTGTGATATGTGAAGTGATTAATTAATTATGGGAATTAATTAATTACTGTCACTACTAATTGAATAATGAACCTAAAGGGTCACACACAAATGCCAGAATACGAGGGTTATGGTAGGATAATATGATTAACGAAGGATCAAATAGTTGATCAAAATGGGGCCACGAAAACGTGGACCCCAGCCACGTGTCACGCATGGTACGTGACTATCACGTGTCACGCACACGTGGCCGACACATGTCATGTACATGTGTCACTGACGTGGCCTTATGCGTGTGGTTTATTCCACACGCGAATTCTTTTCTAGAATTATTTAATTAAATTGTAATTTATTAATTTTGGTCTTTTAATTAACTATGAATTAATTGTTAAGACTATTCTCAAAATAATTAACCCAATAAATAATTAATTATGAATTAAGTTATTTATTGAATAAATTGACTTTTGACTTTAATGAGTAAAGGTTGAAAAGTCAAACTTCCTATTGTAGGAGAGAGAAGGCATCTCTTGCTAGACTTAGAGAATAAGTTAAGAACTTATTATTCAATTAAAATTAATAATTAAATGAGTTAATTAGTGAGCAAGAAAACAAAGTCTACTAGGTTTGGGAACCCTAGGGATTTCTAACCACCTTGTATAAATACAAGGGGTGGTGCTTCTCTTATTCTTGAGGCCAACACTCAAGAAGTGTTAATTGTTTTTGAGAAAAATAAAAGAAAAGTTTTCAAAGGAAAAATACCCTAGCCTAACACAAGTCATAAAACTAGCATTCTCACTAGCTTGATTGTGTTCTAGGATTGGTGTGGATACGCTTTGGAGGATTGCCTACTTTGGGATCTAACTGAAGGACGTTCGAGGGTCATTCCGCTTGAAGGGTGTTTGATAGGCGGTATCGACATCACAAGAAATCTTCAATTAACGTGAGTTTCTTGATACACTCTAATATACGATATGATACGATTCAGATAATGCAAGTCTTTTATATCTACTTTTGGAAAAAAATTTAAACTTCAGCTGCGCATACTGCCATATTCCAACATTTTTAATGGTGTAAATTTGTGTTATTTGATACATAATTGAAGTATAATGTGTATATATGTGTTATAGACTTGTTATGACTTGGATTTTCAACTTGGATCATGTTTTGGTTGGAATTTGTTGTTTGAAGCGAAAGTCCCCTGCCACACCTTACTTCTCGAGTTATGGTTCCCGGCCGGGAACCTTTTCAGTTTATTTTTTATCCCCGCCGGGATCCCCTTGCAAATTTAAAATTAAAACAAGGCTCCCGGCCTGGTGATTTTTGTCCCGATCGGGATTGATATTTGCCAACTTTCGTTAAAAGTGTACCGACCGGGACACTTCTCAATTCAAATTGACTCCCTGCTGGGAGGGTGTGACAGTGGGTTTACGGGACAGTGTGTCCAGGCCGGGATAACCATGCAGAATTTGCTACTGGACCCCTGTCTAGGCAGGGATCCCTTTTGAACTAAATTTTATCCAGGCTGGGATGGGGCCCTGGGAGTTCAACTTTGTGCACTTTAAGTAATTCATGCCTTTTAACAGTTTTCTCTCAATCTATGCCTACTTGTGAATTAATTATGAATTGTCATTAATTGTTTCATTAATTTTAACATCTCATGACATGCATAATCATGTCGTTCCTCAATTGTTTGGTTCATAAGTCTAGAGTCTCACATACACTTGTACTTCTTGCACAGAGCTCAATCCGGTTGTCGAGGAGCAAGATCCGTAGGCTTCTCTTCTTCATTCTCCCTCTTTTGTCAATGTGAAGTTTCATTTCTAAGCTATTAGAACCCGTAATACCTTGTGTGGCAATTTAAGCCAAAATGTAATACTATTACGTATGATTTTGGAAAATAATTACGTACGCAAATGTTTTCAAATGTTTTCATGAAAAGTATTTTGGCTAGAATTATTCACGTAATATTGGGCCCCGTCGAAATGTGTGAATGGAACCGATACGGGATCGGGCCGTCGGATAATCCATCTCATATAAAGTACCCTTTGAGAATATCTCCGCGCGACTTGGGTGGCCGAAAGGAGGGATATTCTTGAGCCGGTGGTGTTACCCCATCGAAGGAGTGGGTAGGACTCATGATCCCCCGACTCGACACAGACCAACGAGGTGGTAGGGCCTTGCAAACCCTTCCACCGCCCCAGAGGAAGAATGATGGAAACTTATATTGATTACGATTATGATTACGATTACGATTACGATTACGTCATGATTGCGAACGTGCATGAACACTTATAACTTGAACTTAACGCATACACTATTGGAGTAAGGTTGGAGAATTGCCCTCTCGTCGGGCCACGCATTATTATTATAAAATTGTTACTTAATTAATTGATATTCGTAATTTCGAGCGATGTATTTCTCAACTTTCCCACTTAGGATTCTATAAAACTTTATTCGGAGTTATGAATTGCATGTGCATGTGATATATTTACTTATGCCCTCACCCAGTCTTTCGACTGACCCCCACGTAGTTTTTAGATCTTTTGCAGGTATGCTAGGCAGGGAATAAAGTCTTAAGGAGTCTTTATTTTGAGTCTAGCACGTCTCATGTTCATCTATACTTCTGTTACTATGTTATTTTGGGATCATGTATCATTCTATTTTGGGAATACTTGTAATATTTGGGCCATGTAAGCCATTGGTGTTGTAACTATGGATTTATGTGTTGGAGTTGCATACTTTAATATGCTAGTCTAATGTTTATGCTTCCGCCTTTATATATTGCATCGTTATGTATATGGTTAAGGGTTAGCCCCGCTTAGCTAGGTTGAGTTATTTTATCTTGTCACCCGTTCGTCATGTGTTTGATTCATGTGTGGAAATCAATTTCATGAGTGGATTGGACTATTGGTGCGGGGGATGTGGCGCCTATCGATGCGGGTGCTACACCCCGGTTTATGGACTTCTAACTCTGATATGTGTTGTGCTCCGTATATATATAGGTATGCGTGTGTAGCCCCTCAATTAGTTAGTGTGACTGACCTCTCTCCCTCCCCATGTTTTTAGCTGCAGGTACCGGTCTTTGGTTTTAGTTAGGCGACAAGTGGTCTTTTGAGTCTTCTTGTAGTATAGCTCGAGTCCGCATTTTATTCTTAGTATTTTTTGCATTTTGTATTTTTGATACACTTGTAGTTTGACTTTGGAAGTTGTATTCGATTTCTTTTGGCCCGTGGCGAGCAAGTTTATATATGATTCGTTCTAGTGACGTATAGATTTGATGATATGCCTATGTTTAATTATTTTATCGCTTCCGTACTTGTGTGATTGAAGGATTGTTTGATGCGTGTTCTGTTTGAGGGTCTAGACCGCCTAGCTTAGGTGGGGTTTTTTATTTGTCTCTATAAACAGGGTTTGATTCAAGTGGTTAATGGATTCATTCTTTAGAATAAGGTTTTGGATTCGAATCTTGTTTGGGTGTGGTGTGTGTGTGGTAAAAGAAAATGTTTTACTTTTTTTTTTTTGGTCAGAAAAGAAAATGTTTTACTTTTTTATTGTATTTATTTGTATACTAATTTATGTAAGAAACAACTTTTAAAGTTTTTGTTTAGGTACCTACTCGTGAGAAGATAATTATATATATTTTGGTTTAAGGATAATTTATATATATTTTAATTTTTTGTGGTATTTATTTGTATACTAATTATGATTTATTTTTTTTCTGATTTTTTTCCCTTTTGAAGTCTTTGTTTTAAGTATCAATATGTGACAAGCTAATTATACACGTTTTTATTCAATGATAATTTTTGTATTGTTTATATATATATTTTATACTAAAATATCATTGAAAACTATATTGTTTATTAATTTTTTATTTTAAAACATCTCACGGAAGAGTGAAAATAATATTTAATATCTCAAAACTTTTACTATTAGCATTTTTTGAAGCACCCCGGAGCGAAGAGAACTACACCCCCGCACCGTAACTCGACATGTGCAACGAAATAGAAACTTCGAACACGCACCAAGCTACGACGAATGGGTGACAAACAAAATCTCACCTAGGCTACTCGGCCTAGACCCTAATTCAGAGTGCGCGAAATAAACAAATACACATGCGAAAGCACCAGGATTTCAAATACACAAACATACATGCTTTCATAATAGGAATAAAATAAATCAGATTATACATGCCAAGTCCAAACCGTTCAAGTTAATTCATACAAATTCCAAAGCTCAAGAATTAAATCATAACTTATACATAATTCCAGAATTCAGAAATAAAGATGCGAGATATGCAAAAGACTCTACTAACGAATTGAAAATAAAAGACCGCCGCCTAGCTCAAACCGACAACCTGCACCTGCAACTCAAGAGACAAAAAGGGAAAAAAGAAAACAACAAGGAGGGGTCAGTCCTAATGACTGGTGTGGGGGCTAACGCACTCAAACGTATGTAATATAAGAACAGAGCATATTCATGTTGGGAAACACGGAAGAGTTGAGCAACGGAAGTTTAAAATTTTGCAAAAGTTTAATCGTTGTCTTGCAATTTTCGTATCGTAACGTTGGGTGTTTTAGAAACTTACAAAGTTCGAAACTTTCTAGTGATGCCATTACCGCCTAACGAACACCCTTCAAGCGAAATCCCTCGAACGACCTTCGAATTAGAATCCAAAGTAGAAGCCCTCCAAAGCGTATCCACACCAAACCTAGAACACGATCAAGCGAGTGAGAGTGCTAGTTTTATGGCTTGTGTTAAGGCTAGGATAATTTTTGCTTTGAAAACTTTTCTTTTGGATTTTCTCAAAAACTTAACACTTCATGAGTGTTGGTCTAAACAATAAGAGAAGCATCTTCACTAGTATTTACATTAGGGATTTCAAACCACTTTGGGTTTCCCTAAACCCAGTGGGCTTCTTTTCTTGCTCACTAATTAACTTATTTAATTATTTAATTTAATTGGAATAATAAGGTCTTAACTTATTCTCCAAGTCTAGCAAGAAAAGACTTCTCTCTCCTACAATAGGAAGTTGGACTTTTCAACTTTACTAAAGTTAAAAGTCAATATTCAATAAATTAATTAATTCCCAATTAATTATTTATTGGGTTAAGTTTATTTGAGAATAGTCTTAACAATTAATTCAAAATTAATTAAAAGACCAAAATTAATTAATTACAATTTAATTAATTAATTCTAGAAAAGAATTCGCGTGTGGAATAAACACACGCATGAAGCTACGTACGTGCCACGTGTACACGACACGTGGCAACCACGTGGACTGCATGACACGTGGCAGGCACGTGTGCTCGACACGTGGCAGCTGCTCACGCAATCCTTACACCATTTTAATTAACAATTTGATCATTCGTTAATCATATTAACATCCTACCATAACCCTCGTGTCTTGGCATTTGTGTGTGACCCTTTAGGCTCATTATTCGATTAGCAGTGACAATAATTAATTAATTCCCTAATTAATTAATCACTTCACAGATCACACTACTGTAATCTAGCAATGGGTGTGTGACCCCTAGCCGAATAACAAAATGAATCGAAGAACCTTTCAGTCAATGACAATCACTGAAATACGATCCTCCTACAACTCCATCTCTCAATCAAGAACTAAGGCATGAGAATATTCTCAGAGCCCAAATATTCTTGATCTTTAAAGTTAAGTTCGTTTTATATCGATTTCGATCTCAATCCTAGAAAACCCCATTTTCTAGATGTCTTGATCTTTTATCCACCTTGGCCAAGGGTTTAATGTTTAATGGACTACGAACAACTCAATCAGTAAAAGATCATTCTTGTTCTTAACAAGTGTAGGTCCTTTATCGATTCTACTAATTCTACATATGCCACTTGTGCAATCCCAACATAGGCCATGGTTCAGGTGTCTATCTGGTGACACCCTTTTGAGCCTATATCAAAGATTACAAAGTTAGCTCATATGAGACATTACAAAATCTCAAGTCTAAGGATTAATGAATCACGTCATTGACCTGTGAGATATTTCCTAATCTGGAAGTTTTAGGAAACTTCCTTTCCCATTTAGGAATGTTCTCACGCGGGACATCTCAGTGATGAAGTTCTTGTAACAATCACCCCTATGTATTATGAACGCATCAACGTATGCACTTATCACTCCATGAAACTGAGTGATCCTTCAAAAGGACACAATCACATAAGCAAGTCTCAGCATAGTCAAGGTCGACACTCCCACTGTCTGTCGGACTCATTGACTTGGAGAAATTTCTAATCCTCACCTATGGAGTTAAGAACTTATTTCATGTGCCGTTCCCATAACGACAAAGTTCTTAACGGCCTCGTCGGATTAGGGGAGTTCAATACATGTAAAACACAGTCAAACCCAAACAGACATAAATAAGCACATAAAGAAGTGATTGCCTATGAGAAAAATCATCTCGTCTATTATTCAAAGGCTGTTTGTGATTTTACAATGAAATAGTAAAGCAAACATCTGCTTTAAGGGCACTATTCCTAACAATTCAAATATAAAAGTTCATGAACCGGGGAGTGGTTTTTGCAATCTAAAATATTTTAGCACGTGAAACTAAATATAGAAAAGATTTTAGGGCCAAAAGCCCAAAATAAACCAAATTTTAGAAATTATGAGTCCACTCCCGTTTCACGAACCACAACATAATCAAAATCAAAGAACTCGGTGAGAACGAGTTTCTAACCAACCTAACTCCTTTCAAAACATAAACGAAATCAAAACAAAGCAGAGTTCATAAACAATCCACCCTTCACCGTTTGGGGATGAGATGACGTCCTCTCAACCCCGTTCTCCCGTCATAATGTTTGAGACGGGGGATCCTACCCGCTCCCCGACGGGTGTTAACCGCCGGTTCTCAAGAAACCGCCTTCCCCTCGACCTCCCGAGGATGGGCGAATTTCTCTACATAATTTGGAGTTGTGTTGATGAGAGTGCTCGGCGACCCCACGGCCGACCCCGAGATCACATACCACTTCTCCGAGCCCAGTTCATAATTCATAAGTCATAATTTTACAATTTTTAAATTTTCATAAATTTTCCGACTTATATTTCAAAGTCATAATCTCGCTATTTCAAAACGTTTACACACACCAAGCCTTTTCAAAATAAACAAATAAAAATATACCTTAAGTATATATAAAACATTTTTCAATTGAATTTATAACAAAAGGATCAATTCCCATAAAATACGTACTAAACACATATCTAAGTACATATATATATACGTAGTCACATGTGGGCTTAAAATTCAGTTAGGGTTGTAGGTCATATTAACTAAAAAGAAGAAAACCTCACCTTGTCGACTACACCGGACGCGACGAACCAAAACACTTCTAAAACCACCCTCCTCGTCACCCACGGAACAAACCTAAGGACAAACGAACAACAAAAGACAACCTTAGACTAAATATGAGCCACTTAAACGCTCGACATATGCATATGAATGCAAATGATGCAAAAGAAATACAATGAGATGTCATTTAACGCATGTAAATTCATACCACGTTATAAGTCTCATAAATTACGTTAAATGACTTCATGAATTTCATATAACACACATAACACATCATATACTAAGTTAACTATGCATGCATATCCTATAAGAGGCAAGAAATTATCAAACGAAGCATTTAAACGGAAGTTAGAATCATGCACCCACGTTAAAGACATGTATCATATATTAGGTCATATAATACGTATAAAATCATCGAATTCACTTAATAAATTCACAAATAATCACATAACACATAATATAACAATTTATCCATTCATAAAAGGCAAGAAAGAAGCAAGAAAAACACGTAAAACACAACGAAACAACGAAAGAAGTAAGAAAGGGAGCAGCAGTTCGAAACTACTCCCAAAAGGGGTCGCGGGCATAACCCTAAACCTGCCTAAATGTGGTCGCGGGTGCGACCACACCTCCTCCAGAAAGAAGGGAAGCAACAACTCCAACCTGGGGCAAAAACAAGCCGCGGTCGCGACCCAAAACACTCATGTTTTGGTCGCGGGTGAACAACAGCAAAAACGTGAAAACAGTAGCTCAAACACAACCAAAACCAATCCTAACTCAAACCAACATGCAAATAAAAGATTATGCAATAAATATACATCAATTCCATGCCATAAACCATGCTAAAACTGAACCTATATGCAAGGGAAGGGAGAAAGGGATCAAATATGCACATCTTCATACAAAAGCCCCAAATTCTTGAATAAAACCTTCATGAATCCTAAGCTAGCATGAAAATTCGGTTCATACAAGTGTTATAGGATGTCTTAGGTTCAATTATCATGCATCAAACTCAAAGAAAACACAAGAGATCAAGCAAATTCTTCAAATATGGTCCTAACCCTTACTATTCACCAAATAATCCATAGCATGCTCAAATGACCAATAAAATTAGCAAATCTGGACTTAAAATAAATAGGAGAAGATGGAGAAATCAATTCCAGACTTACCTTTCAAATTTGAGCCGAATCGGATGAGAAACGAGCTTGCAAAGTGAAAATTGAATAGTTCTTCCTTCTCTCCCCCTTCTATCTCGGTTGGGTGCTGCTTTTCTCCCTTTTTTCTCATGGAAAACGAAATGAGGGCTGAATAGGGTGAAAGATCGGTGAGTTAGGAGAGTGTGGGGCCAAGAATGGGTTGAATTGGTCAAATATTGAGTAAGTTATGGACAAAATGGTAAAATGTGGTGAATCTGTCGCACGTGGTGCGTTACGGTCAAAATTCGGAGGTCCAAACGGGCTTAGAAAAATACAAAGTTGGATTTCTTGGTTTTCTTTCTTCATTGTGAGTCCGATGCTTCTTCCGGAATTTGAATCCGAACTCCCGAGCTCAAGTTATGCCTTCCGGAATACGAGGTGCGCTAAAGCTAGTTAGGCCCTCGAATCCCTAAAATCATAAAAATGGTCCGTGACCACCTCAATCGAGTTCGAAAACACATAACGGGCACATAAACAAGTTCTTACAGCACGTATTTCATGCATAACATGTAATCACCAATTAGGAGCAAATACAGGGGCATACAATCAAGAAAGGGATCAAACGGGGGCAAAACGTTCAAATACGTATTAAAACCTAACAAATAATACAAGTAGAGATTCAAATTGGCACAAAAGCAATTAAATAAACATTTAAAGGCAATAAATAAATAATTAAACGCACACGTAACACTCTCGATACGACGTACCTGTACGACCGGACGAGCGGGATGTTACATTTTTTGTAAATTATTAAAATCTTTACCAAATAAAATATAAATAAAATATTTAAATATAAAATCTTTCATATCTTGTGATCAAACACGTAGCCAATATTACGGGTTAGTTCTAGTGGTTAATAAGTTCATTCTCTAGGGCAATATTTTGGATTCAAATCCCGCTTGAATGTACGTGTATTTAAAAGAAATATGATCAAATACGTTAAAAAAAAAAAACAAAAAAACTTGATGAACCAAGCACTGACACGATTTTAAGAGAATATAGATGAAAATTTAATATAAAAATATAAATTAAAAGAAAATCTTAATATACAATAGTTAAGACATTTACAATATCGACACATATAAAAATAAAATAATATATATTTATCATGAAAAAAAAGGGATCTTTTTTAAAAAATACCTAAAAGTTGAAAAAATTTGTTTTAACTCCCCATTTTTAAAAAAATTCCTCTTTGCTCCCTAGATGACAAGCCAAATTTGCTTTAACTCCCCATTTTTTTTGAAGGTTGTATTAAAACTCAAGAATCTCGTACCCGAACCCCGAAATCACGTACTTAAATGTCCAAATCTCGTAGTTGGGGGCAAATACATCATTTGGGCATTTAAGTACGTGATTTCGGGGTTCGGGTACGAGATTCTTGAGTTTTAATACAACTATGGGGAGTTAAAGCAAATTTGGCCTGTCATCTAGGGAGCAAAGAGGAACTTTTTTAAAAATGGGGAGTTAAAGCAAATTTGAGTCCTCATTTGGGGATTTTTCGGGAATTTCCCGAAAATAATGTGTAGTCTAATATTTGTTTTATCGAAGTTTAAAAATATATTACGATCAAAACATAAAATTTAGTTACGAATGAAAATCTAAACTTTGATTATAAAATTTTCTTCTTGATCCTTGCTCACAAAGTTAATATGCTCAATATTTTTACATTTCACGGTTCTTTTTATTTTTTATTTTTTATTTTGTTACACCATTCATAGAACTAAGAGGTTATATATTTGGATCATTTGAGATAGTATGCAAACTATACATAAATTATAAGGAACTTTATATGTAATTAAAATTTTAAAAAATTTAATAACAGCAATACATACTTTTGTTCTGCCCCGCTGCCAGCACATGATGCATAAAAATTTATAGAAATATATTTAAGCTTATATATGAATTATAAATGGTAATACTTGTAAACCATTAAATTTAAATGCATAAAAAATACCTATGAATTTAATTAATATGGATTACATAGTTATATTATATAATAAGCGCTTCAATTCTAAATTCAAATCTTATATGGTTATGAATATTTAAAACTTGTGTAATTACTACAAGCGCAATTCAAAGGTTAACTTTTCTTTTTATTTATATTAATTCAATTGAATTAAATAGTTTTATCTAACGGTATATTGAGGAAAATTCTACTCCAAATCCAATTCGACCAAACCCAACCAACTAAAATGGTAAGTGTATTACACTTGTCATTTGATTTGTCATTCTTCCTAAAATTTTCACCAATCATACAGTAAGTATAAAACACTCGCCCCCTTCTTATATCGGCTTGGTCGAGTTAAACTCAGGGTTGAATTTTTCCCTAGTTGAAAGGGTTGTCGGACATGTAGTCTTGATTAACCCAATTATTTTTTTTCCTTGAAATAATAGTTTCTTTTTTCAATCCCTTATTTGAATGTAGTTTTGTGAGTCTCGCAATATTTCATAAGTCCTTCAATATAATTTTGGCACTATATTTGCTTTTGTTTTGTTCAGGCAGAGCCCCAGATAAGGCGTTGGCACTATATTAGCGTTAGTTTATTTTTTGAGGCGTTATGTAATTATTTTTTTTTAAACTTTTTTATTGTCGTTGTAATAGTTTTAGTATACATGTACATATAATATAATTTTAGCTACGCGTCTTAATTGTTAAATTTATCACTATTTGTAATATATAATTGATGTGTTTGGGAGCGCACACACACACACACACACACACACATATATATATATATATAAATATATATATATATATAATTTTCATGAAATTTCGAGTCATTTACTTTTTTTTTTTTTTTATAAGAGATTTTAATTAGAAAATTTGTAATATTGTCATCATAAAGTAAAAAGAAAAGTGTTGTGCCTTTTTACCAATCAAGAAATAAAGGAATATATTTTAGTTGATTAAATAAAAAAAGAAATTATCATCTTTACGAATAATTACACACTTTAAATATTGAGATAATCAAATTTAATATTGTATTAACCTGCTGATAAGATATCTAAACAAATAGATAATTTTATTGTAGCACCCCTGTACGTAGAGATACCACACCCCCGCACTATAGGTCGATCCACATACGAAATGGATAATCCGTACATGAACTAACCTATAGCGAACGGGTGACAAGTAAAAGAAACAGGCTAGCTAGGCGGGATTATACCCCAAGCAATACCAAATCAAGTCATAAAATTTAAAAGCGGAAGCATTAACTCATTAATACATATAGGTACCATATTTGCTTCAAAAGTATAAATACTAATAGATACCAACACTTATCAATACATTATCATCTCCTATATATTATACATGCAAAAGTCTCCAAAAGCTAACAATAATCATAACAGACCAACTCTGATATATCAATATCACTAACATTAAAGTGTATGAAGTGCTAGACTCAGCTGGACGACAAGACACGACTCTGACTCCCGCCTAGCACACGACCGCGACAACCTGAAAGGTGGGGTGTTAGTCCATGGAAGACTGAGTGAGGGGCATAAATATATATTAGCGCAATTAACATGCAAGTTATAACCTCGGGTAAGGTTTTATAATTAAAAGTAATATAAGTTCAAAATAACCTAGAACTTGCCCGAGATTACAACTATCAAACTTAGATAATTTGATCAATTTCATGCATTCAATACGTGCAATACGTGGCCCGGCGAGTGAGGGCGATCTCCAACCTTACTCCAACTGTGTACAATACATGCTTGCTTTATTATTCAATAGGTGATCATGCAAATCAACTTTCGTGCAATCGTGCATGTGTATTCAGGCAAGACAATCAATAAGTGCAATCATAACAATAACCCGAGGACAATCCGGGGTGCCAGACCCGTCCCCAGTCTCCTTCTTCCTCCGGTGATGGTGGGATTGCAAGGCCCCACCATCCAATCTCATTGAGCAGAGGGTACATGAATCCCTAAGCCCGGAACTCCTTCCTCCACTAATCTCCTAGCGGATTCAGGGGATATCCCAATGTTGTGAGGATAGCATTCGAGTTACCCGTCAGCCCATGCTTTCCCGGTTGGCTCAAATCACTATCCTCGGGCCCAACGTGACATGCTTTGCTCACCAAAACACGATCGATCAATAAATCACGATACATGACTTGCTTTTCATGAACATAGCTTGCTTGCAATTGTTATAAGTCTAGAAATCATTATAAATAAATATATATACCTTTTTGGCTTAAAATCCACATAACGGTTATACAGGTTCTACGTAACTAGTAATTAAACCTCACCTTTACCGATAAAAGACGAGTAGAATACGGTCTACGGGTCTTGCTCCTCATCCCGGTGAAGCTGGTCTGTGCAAGATAGACGTGTACAAGTGAGACATGACTCTAAATGGACCAAATATGACGAATGCAACGAGATGACGAGAAATACACAATGTGGCATGAAAACATCTTGTTTTAGCATGTAATCAACCATATAATAGCAATTTGGGATCAAAGAAGCCATGGGATTAAAATCCCAAAATCCCATTTTTGTACAGAATGTTTTGTTCTGTCAGCGAGGTGGGAACGGCCGTTCCAGCCCTCAGTGTAAATTGGGAAGGGTCGTTCCCATGGCCCCAAGAAACGCCCCTGCGCTTTTATTTTTAAAAGGGCGACTTACGCTGGGAACGACCCTTCCGGCTTGCAGGCAAAATGGGAACGGTCGTTCCCATGGGCGCGCCGTCTAAGCATTCAAAGGAGTGGGAACGGCCGTTCCCAGAATGAACTGGGGACGGGAAGGGCCGTTCCCGTTCCTCTGTAATTGCAGAAACAGAGCAGAACAGGGGAGGCTCTCGGGAACAAATTCAACAACACCAAAATATCATCAAATCCACATTTAAATGCAAGAAATCTGGTAATTCATATGCATACATGTTCAAAGTACCATAAAACTCTAATTAAACCATTAAACCATGCTTGAGCATTACAATTTTCCACTTTCAAGCTCATACATAATTTCATCACAAGAGCTCAACTTCTTCAAGAATTCATGTCTGAATCCAAGTAATAATCACATATTCATGCATCTACTAACACATAATCCATATATCTCATAAATCCCAAACCCTAGCTTCCACACATAATCATCAAGAAACCATATCTATGTATCAAATCCACCTTGAAACTAAAGAAATGAAGAAGGGAGATGAAAATGGATGATGAGCTCCCAAAGCTTGGAATTTTTCTTGAAAATCTTGATAATGATGATAAAATCTGTTCTTCTTCCTTGAGGTTTTGGTTCGGTAAGAAAAAGGAAGCAAATACCGATGGATTGGGATGATAAAATGAACAAGGAAGCTTAAGGAAGCTTATTACGTGAATCATCATCCTTGATTCTTGTGTAATGCTCAAATTGCAATTCAATCCCTCAAGAATTTAAGTAATGCAATCAAGGATAAATGATTTGCTAATTGATCAATTAAGTCCGTGGAAAAGTTATGCAATTTGATCCTTAATTTTTAAAGAAGAACCGTTTGAGTACAAGTTGATAACTAAATCATATTTGGCAACTATTTCATGTAATAAATATTTTCATGTCATGAAATAAATTCTAAGATTAATATGAATTCGTAAAATTTCATGAAAGTATGGTAAAATATAATTTATAAAATTATATTAAACATAGGAATGTAATTAATAAAATTCGGGGCGTTACAATTCTCCCCCCCCCCCCCCCCCCCCCCCCTAAAAGGACTTGGTCCCCAGGTCCATTGTCAAGTTTCGAAATGATGCACAAGCCATAAGAGAACCCCGTCTCTCAAACAAGGAGTGAAAGAACCCCGTCTTTCAACAAGGAATGAGAGAACCCCATCTCTCCACAACAACAAGAGCACCCCGTCTCTTGACAAGCAACGAGGGAACCCCGTCTGTAGCACCTCCCCAGCACTACAACCCCGCACCGCAATACTCCCTGAGTGGAGGTTAGACCCAACACTCAGGAAATACTATGGCGAACGGTCAGGACAATATATGAATGGAGTATGTGACACAGTGCAGCGGAAGATAAAGAGATTCAACTTTACCAATGAACAGGGAGGATAACATACAATGAGCAAGGATTATCATTATTGATCAAAGTAGTTCGCAAAAAGTACAACAGGTTGACATGCAAGGACAAAGTATGAGATGGTTTGTTTCTACAGAGAGTAGGCTCAAGACAGTGTACTCTTAGGATCGGATCCAACCTACGGTTGTAGTGCTTCAAGATACCTCTAGTTGTCGTTCATTGATTCTTGAAATCATGCATTTTAAAAATAGGCGAGAGGGTTAGTCAAAGTGACTAAGTGAAGGGGGTATAATAACTTATTGATATATGTATATATATATATATATATATATATATATATGTATATGATCAAGAAGATCTTGATCTGAAATATTAACAATAGGATATAACAAATAGGAAACGGTTCATAATAATTGTAAAACAGGGATAGGGGTAGTTTGGAATATTTGTAGAAATATGAACCGTTTGTAACAAGAACGTTAATGCCCGCAAGCTAGGCCTCTCCATCCATAACTCCTTGAATAATTGGTAAAATAGTATCGGGCTGATCAGGCTCCGATACTTTAATAAAACCAAGAATATTAACTCCACTACTCCTTGATGTCAATAGGGAATCAAACCCTAGAGACCACGAACTAGATTCGGGAGGCAACTATCTCTCCCTCATCCCTTGGCGTGGAGTAACTAACCTCCAGTTAAACCACTACCAAGAGGTGGTGGCCGTCCGCAGCACCAACAATACCCTCGGCCCGATACCTCTCGGGTAATTGCTCGCTACGGATACAGTCGGGGCCCATAACATGAATCAAGAACAATATTTTGCTTGCATAACCCGGAATCAATGTTCTGATAAAGTGGACTTGAAATATATTACGTCATAGTAAAACGTTGATTCCGGCATGAAAGTATTTTTCCCTTAAGAGGGACATTGTAGTACAATAATATGTATATAGGGCAGTAAATCAAAATGATAGGTAGGCTTGAAAATAGTTTTTATATAAATACATATGTATAGCATGATTTCAGTTGAAAACATTTTAACCCTCACCTATACCGGTAGTCAGACATTGTAATGTGGATTCCAGTGCGCCTGAAAGTATTAACTACTATAAGCTTAGAAC
The DNA here is from genome assembly GCA_037501455.1 of Lantana camara. Lineage (NCBI taxonomy): Eukaryota > Viridiplantae > Streptophyta > Magnoliopsida > Lamiales > Verbenaceae > Lantana > Lantana camara. The sequence goes on along the minus strand of CM074857.1, from coordinate 58,303,916 downwards.
TAGGTTCCTTATATTAATCAAATAAGCACATAAAACACATAATGCTCATGCATAAAAGGATTACATCAAGTAAACACATAAACTATATCATGTTAGAGAATTCCCGGTAGACTCTAATTTTAAACGTTTAAGGGAAATTAAGTAATTAATCAGGTTTCATGAATTCTTTAACCACTTAAATATTTATTAATCACATTATAATCTTAATTATAACATTATAAATGAAATTTAGAATTGAATTTGACAATGTAGGTTATATTTTGAAAATAATTCACAATTTACCGATTTTTGGAAAATTCGGATAAAATCTTTATTTAAAAATTCTAAAACTAATTTTATAATTATTTTAATATTATTTTCGAAATATTCAGCCTATGGGTTGACCAAAAAGTCAAAATTACTATTTAAAACATTTACTATTCAATTTCTTATGAATTAAACACTTTATAACACAAAATCGAACACACACACTCACACACTATCACACGCTCACTTAAAATTATTCAAGAACAACATGAACATGTTCTTGATCCTATTTGAATATTCAAAAAAAGTATGTAATACACTTGATCATATTCATATTTATAACATAGAATTTGAAGCATAATATAGCAAAATATATTAATTCTCTATGAAAAATAATTCTAAATAAATTATTCTTGACATGAATTTAATCAAACAAGATCATAATTATTTAAACACATATTCATATCATATCATATCATAACCCATGCATTTAATTAAATAAAATGCATATATGTTATCACATGTTTCCTAAACTAGCATAAATAACATATATTTCATAAAATAAATTCCTAAAGCATAATTTAATTAAATCTAAGCATGTTACTATTATTATCATACTAAAAACATAATATAAAGCATGAAATAATAAAATAAAAACACACCTTAGAGGGAGAGAGGGTTGATGCCGTGACCTAGGGAGAGAGAGTGATGATTTTGGTGTAGTTTTGGAAATGATCTTGGAGGGGTATTTATACTTGGGATTTAGGGGCTTACCTTGCAATTTCTAAGAGTTTAGGGGAGATGTGGAAGCTTCATATCCTAGACAAATGCTTGGTTGCTACTTACGTAATGTGGATGGATTATATTTTAGATATATGCTTGGTAATTAGATAGGAAATGTGGGGAAAATATGTCCATTTATTTGAACTTTCTAGAAGGTTTATGTTGAATAAAAATAAATATAAAATGGTATAAAATTTATTCAAGAGTCGAGAGGTGAAACCTTGAAGTAGTAAATTAATGAAAGAATGAGTGAAAAATAAGCTTCATTTTGATTATAAATGTGGAATATTTAGAGTTTTCGTTTATAAATTATGAATATTAAAGATGATGAAAATCATGAGAAAATTATATAAACGAAGCTATGACGAAGTCTAAAGGTTGTAAAAATTATCATATTTTAGAGAAAATTTCAAGAAACGTTTTGAGTAAAATTTCGAATATTGAATGAAAGCTAATTGTTTAAAATAAAATGACAATTTCTAAAAGGGAAAATATTTATAAAATATGCTATGGGTGGAATCGAGTTTTGCTAAACATATGAAAATTCATAAAATAATTCAAGGATCGTTTTGGTTATAATATCGAATAGGAAAAGTATTTCGGAGAATGTAGGAAAATTCTAGGGTTGTAGGGGTATTTTCGTAATTTCCAACCTGCCCCTGTTTCGGGTTGTTACACCGTCCCTCACAAATATGAAAGCAATTTAAAGAAAGAAATGGTAGAAACAATTACATAAATGCCACGTAGACAAGTAGAACCATATTAATCATATAAGTATTATTCATAAATAACAAATTTGCAACTGACGAGAAGTTAAATATAACAACAATAAGATTCATGATGCACATGATATGGATGGTTAAATGTATCGTTCACCGTTGTTGTGTCAAGCATATAATTGATACCTTTTTCTATTCTGACCGGATCTACATTTGCAATTCGCACCCCCCTCTCAAGAACACATTCCCGGGCCCAAACAAGCCGTCTTTCATCCCTGGTAGACTTCCCTTGTCGCTTTGAGCTTGTGTCTATTTGATGCTCACGCTCCCACAGTATAGGCATAATCCCAACTGTCTTCTACAACCCTCGTAAGTATGGTTGTCACGTCCACAATAGTTGCAAAGAAGCTTCTTTGAAGATGTTGTTAAAGCTGGAGTACTCGAAGCTCCTGATCCTGACTTAAGTGATCGATTCTTTTTCTTTCGAGACCTTTCTTGAAGTGTTGGGATATAATGAGAGATAGGTCACTTTCCTTTGTTGGAAGTCTATCTTGATTTTGAACTTGAAGCTTGCCCGGATTGAGGATTAGACCTTCTTACCTCCAACGAGGTGGTATCTCGAATTATCTCTTGGGAATCACCTGGAATCAGCTCCCACACTCTTTTGATTTTCTTAAGTTGTAACTCGGCTGAGTCCTTATTTCCTTCAAAGGAACTTGAGGATGGTTGATTCTGAAATTCCTTAAATGCTATCGAAATTTGGCCCGGCTGTGGTGCTGAACTAGTGGCACAGAGGAGACATACTCTCTTATCTTCTGATCCACCAAACCAACCAAGGAATCGAAAAACTCCTGAGGCTGAACCGGAGGGGGTAAATGAGGGGAAACCTTAGGCACTCGTTCACAATGAGGGCGATCTTGTGGCATCCTGTAATTAAGACACTAGATATGCATGTTGAATTAATATGCCAATGCACGTAACACACTTGAAAATAGCAAAGTTCAACACATTGGAATAATTAAGCTCAATCGGGAAGCACACATAAATATAGAAATTTAAAATTTAAAAATTTAAAGTAGCGTATGATGCACGTGCTTATGGATGTATTGAACCTGTCACTGTAGTAATCGAAAACTTTATCTCGGCACGTAATTCTGTGGGTGTTGAATTATAAACTTGTCTTGAACTGTTGATCATTTCTTGTCTTTCCCACGGTCTTCTAATCTTCTGAATTACCTAGAACAACTTGGACATTCCCACAACGTGATATTACAATTTCTCGAACCCAGAATCCGCTACGCTCGTAAAATTAACGTTTTGCCTGTTCTTTAATAATCAATCCCCAATTACTACCCGAATCTTCTTCATGATTGTCACGTTGATCACAACTTCCTTGGTTTACTCCTTAGGAGTTCAAATAATTAAAGAAACTCTCCTTCCACTTATTTATACTTGATCACCTGAAATTCACCCGGAAATTCTTTGCCACTTCTTTATCATTCTCGTTTGTTACTTCATGTCCTTTAATGTAATCCACAACATGACATTTCAGTTTGGATCTAGAAAATGTCCCAACTGGATAAACCTTTAACACAATTGTCTTCCACAACTTGTTTCCACCGCGACGCTCAACTCCCTTTATTCCTGTCTTGATCGAAATCCCCAAATAAGAACTCTTGAGTTCAAATTCTGCTTCACTTATGGAGCCAATTTCCTAACTTCCTTCGAAATTAATTTCCAGTTATTACCCCGATTCTTCAAGTTGCCACCGTGATTGAAATCCTTTAAATCTACTCTTTACGAACTGAATCAGTTATCGAACTTATCTTCTCACTTGCTTACCTTTGAGCATATAATTTCTCTCCAAAATTCTTCATCATCCTTTATCGTTTTTATTTGTTACAATAGCTCTACATTTCCCCCCTTTGCACGCTCTATAAGATAGTTCGACTTGATTCTATAAAATGAGCTCAATTCACCCGATTATAGAATCTCTAGCACCCTAGTCTTCCCATGAATGGGTTATTCGATTCTACTAGATCGATTTGAATTCTCGGAATTGTTTTCTTCTCTTGCTTAAATTTTGCTTCCAACTAACTGAATCCCTTACGTGGCCACACTTCCGAATCCTGAATAATTAATTCCCTCAATTCTTCCTTTCTTTCTTCCTTAAATGGAATAAACTTCCTTGTCCAGTTGATGCACCCCATTTGGTAACACAAGTTCCCATAGGTGATTCTTTTATTCCGGATCTCACCCTTTGAGTCATAACCCGATGAAAGGAGCTAATAGCCCTCAGATTCGTGAATGAATTTCCCGGACCATTTCCTAACCCTTTTCCGAGCCAAAGGAGTAGTACTTGTAGTATGCTGAGATTATCATACAAATTGACCGTGGGATTGATATCATTTCCCTAACCTGTAACTCACAATTTACTTTAAAATAAATGCATGTGGGTGAGACGTCCTCATGTCACACATTTGTCACATAATTGATGTTCACAACGAAAATTTAATATAAAATGTAACAGGTAATTTATCAATGTTTAAAATAAAACACGTTAAGCACATAATTTCAAACAATTCAAAAGCAATTAATTAACAATTAATAACAGACATTAATGCAAGGCACAGGTCATCAAGTAATTTAATTAATTCAAAGAATTCAAATAATATGCAAGACTCTCAATTACCAATTAATTCCTATGTCGTTCGACCTAGACTTGCCACGACACGACACTAGAACCTTGGTTTTACAACCGGGATCTGATACCACTTAAGATGTGGCACCCCTGTACGTAGAGATACCACACCCCCGCACTATAGGTCGATCCACATACGAAATGGATAATACGTACATGAACTAACCTATAGCGAACGGGTGACAAGTAAAAGAAACAGGCTAGCTAGGCGGGACTATACCCCAAGCAATACCAAATCAAGACATGAAATTTAAAAGCGGAAGCATTAACTCATTAATACATATAGGTGCCATATTTGCATCGAAAGTATAAATACTAATAGATACCAACACTTATCAATACATTATCATCTCCTATATATTATACATGCAAAAGTCTCCAAAAGCTAACAATAATCATAACAAACCAACTCTAATATATCAATGTCACTAACATGAAAGTGTATGAAGTGCTAGACTCAGCTGGACGACAAGACACGACTCTGACTCCCGCCTAGCACACGACCGCGACAACCTGAAAGGTGGGGTGTTAGTCCATGGAAGACTGAGTGAGGGGCATAAATATATATTAGCGCAATTAACATGCAAGTTATAACCTCGGGTAAGGTTTTATAATTAAAAGTAATATAACTTCAAAATAACCTAGAACTTGCCCGAGATTACAACTATCAAACTTCAATAATTTGATCAATTTCATGCATTCAATACGTGCAATACGTGGCCCGGTGAGTGAGGGCGATCTCCAACCTTACTCCAACTGTGTATAATACATGCTTGCTTTATTATTCAATAGGTGATCATGCAATTCAACTTTCATGTAATCGTACATGTGTATTCAGGCAAGACAATCAATAAGTGCAATCATGACAATAACCTGAGGACAATCCGTGGTGCCGGACCCGTCCCCAGTCTCCTTCTTCCTCCGGTGATGGTGGGATTGCAAGGCCTCACCATCCAATCTCATTGAGCAGAGGGTACATGAATCCCTAAGCCCGGAATTCCTTCCTCCACTAATCTCCTAGCGGATTCAGGGGTCATCCCAATGTTGTGAGGATAGCATTCGAGTTACCCGTTAGCCCATGCTTTCCCGGTTGGCTCAAATCACTATCCTCGGGCCCAACGTGACATGCTTTATTCGCCAAAACACGATCGATCAATAAATCACGATACATGACTTGCTTTTCATGAACATGGCTTGCTTGCAATTGTTATAAGTTTAGAAATCATTATAAATAAATATATATACCTTTTTGGCTTGAAATCCACATAACGGTTATACGGGTTCTACGTAACTAGTAATTAAACCTCACCTTTACCGACAAAAGACGAGTAGAATACGGTCTACGGGTCTTGCTCCTCGTCCCGGTGAAGCTGGTCTGTGCAAGATAGACATGTACACGTGAGACATGACTCTAAATGGACCAAATATGACGAACGGCGTAAATGCAACGAGATGACGAGCAATACACAATGTGGCATGAAAACATCTTGTTTTAGCATGTAATCAACCATATAATAGCAATTTGGGATCAAAGAAGCCATGGGATTAAAATCCCAAAATCCCATTTTTGTACAGAATGTTTTGTTCTGTCAGCGAGGTGGGAACGGCCGTTCCAGCCCTTAGTGTAAATTGGGAAGGGCCGTTCCCATGGCCCCAAGAAACGCCCCTGCGCTTTTATTTTTAAAAGGGCGACTTACGCTGGGGAACGGCCCTTCCGGCTCGCAGGCCAAAATGGGAACGGCCGTTCCCATGGGCGCGCCGTCTAAGCATTCAAAGGAGTGGGAACGACCGTTCCCAGAATGAACTGGGGACGGGAAGGGCCGTTCCCGTTCCTCTGTAATTGCAGAAACAGAGCAGAACAGGGGAGGCTCTCGGGAACAAATTCAACAACACCAAAATATCATCAAATCCACATTTAAATGCAAGAAATCTGGTAATTCATATGCATACATGTTCAAAGTACCATAAAACTCTAATTAAACCATTAAACCATGCTTGAGCATTACAATTTTCCACTTTCAAGCTCATACATAATTTCATCACAAGAGCTCAACTTCTTCAAGAATTCATGTCTCAATCCAAGTAATAATCACATATTCATGCATCTACTAACACATAATCCATATATCTCATAAATCCCAAACCCTAGCTTCCACACATAATCATCAAGAAACCATATCTATGCATCAAACCCACCTTGAAACTAAAGAAATGAAGAAGGGAGATGAAAATGGATGATGAGCTCCCAAAGCTTGGAATTTTTCTTGAAAATCTTGATGATGATGATAAAATCTCTTCTTCTTCCTTGAGGTTTTGGTTCGGTAAGAAAAAGGAAGCAAATACCGATGGATTGGGATGATAAAATGAACAAGGAAGCTTAAAGAAGCTTATTACGTGAATCATCATCCTTGATTCTTGTGTAATGCTCAAATTGCAATTCAATCCCTCAAGAATTGAAGTCATGCAATCAAGGATAAATGATTTGCTAATTGATCAATTAAGTCCTTGGAAAAGTTATGCAATTTGATCCTTAATTTTTAAAGAAGAACTGTTTGAGGACAAGTTGGTAACTAAATCATATTTGGCAACTATTTCATGTAATAAATATTTTCATGTCATGAAATAAATTCTAAGATTAATATGAATTCGTAAAATTTCATGAAAGTATGGTAAAATATAATTTATAAAATTATATTAAACATAGGAATGTAATTAATAAAATTCGGGGCGTTACATTTATAATTAAAATATACTACGTAAATTAAATATTAAAATTTAATTAATTAAATTTATAGATGCATGTCCTTATGAACAAAAAGTGAATTTCTCATATCAAACATGGACTAATTAATTATTATTTAATTGTTACAAATTTTCATGCATAGCACGAGTACATACTAGTATCAATGTAAATGAAATACAGGACAATATTAGGTAATGGGCTTAAGTACTTATATTTTACGCTTAGGATTCGGCGCACATAATTATATTTATACCCATACTAGGGAAAGTCATAAAGGAACTAATTAATCCAACTTATGGTATACCTAATAGTTAATACAGTGCATTGAATGGAAATATATTAATGTGTGTATAACAATTTTATTTTAATATTAAATAAAAAGGAGAATTGATCGAATAATTCAGTTTTTGGAATAAAAATAGATTAAAATACATAACAAAAATTTTTCACTTATGATCCATGCAAAGCTCCAAAATATCTATATGTCATGTTATATTCAGATATTTATTCATTATAAATATACAAAAAAAACTAATAACGTGATATCCTTATCTGGATATTATAGATTTTAGTAGTATCTCATATACAATGGAAAAGCATATTCAAGAAACACACATGTTCAAACAAATTTAATAAATATATGTTTAAAAAAAAAAAAAAGACATATATATATATATAAATAATCCATTAACACAAAGATCATTCATCACAAAACTTCCACCAATCACTACGACAAATATAAAATACTCGCACAATATTACACCGATTTGATCGAGTCGGAGTCCGAACCCACCATTCCAAGGTCTACTTGAATTCCATTTAACCTAAGTTTTTGCCGCATCAAATATAGAAAACTAAAATATCAGTTACACTCAATATTTTAGTTAGGTACTAAAGAAAGGCATAAAATAGGATACCAGCAATGAAAATGTCAATTTTATTATTTTTAGACAAGCTGGAATGAACATCTCAATGGTCTAATTTATTAGGCTATTTATGATATTAATCGACTAGTATTGTACATGCATGCATACCTTGCCTATATATAGGAACAATTCCATTTACGAGATCCAGGCACCAAGTATTATTTACTTTACAACACGTTGCAAGAAATGGCTTCTCAATATTCGGACTTTTGTATTGTTTTGCATGGCGATTTTCATTGCAACTGTCGCACACAAGTATGAGGCTCGTCCATTTGAAGCAGATGATAAGTCGCTTGTTGGGGCATAATATCTGGTTTCATACCTGGTTTCGGTGGAGGAGCCAGAGGAAGCAACGAAATCGGAGATATAGTACCTGGCGTAGGTGTAGGTGGAGGAGGCATATCACCTCCTCTGCTTGAAGCAGAAATAAGCAGTTCGTTGAAGGAGTCGGAGAAAGCCATGAAACTACAGTTCTGCCGCCACCAGCAGCTGAAGCTCCTTTTCTGAAGACCATTCAGTCTTGAGCGAGTTATTCGTTAAGACAACTACAACTACATATATGTTCCCAATTAAATCAAATAAAAGAGGAAATCAACGTTAGGGAGAATTAATATTATCTTCTGCTCTATTACAAATGTTTGTATTTTCCTCTCCTTTTGTATGAAAATTAAAATAATATTTTAATAAATGGGATCAATATTTATGTATTTGCCACCTTTATCAATATTAGCTCTCTCTTATTCAGCATACTAGTTTAAAGGACCGCGCACGCAATGCATGGTAAACTGTGCCCTTTGATATAAATTTTTATAATGTTGTTATATATACGCATTTTATTATTTAGTGGTTCATATATAATATTTGTGTTTATTAACTCATTAAATTTATTTCTAAAGAAATAATGTCAAAAGATTGGATACCTTAAATTAGAAATGTGGCTTATTGTACATTAACTTGCATAAAAGTAGCTTATTTACATTACCTTGTAATGTTAGCTAAGAGTACAAAATATATTCACACAGGAACTTTTGTCAAAAGAGTTACAAAGCATATTTGAAGTTCTCAGTTATCTACATTGTTAATATATTTACAAAAAAACGAACACTTGAAAAGCTTTTCAACTTCAACATAAATTAGGAGGTGAGGTTTAATATGCATCACCCTTTGAAAATTGAGCCCGAGCATTATCAAATGTTTTGACAATATCAACACCAATAGAAGAGTCTGAAAGTAACAAATTCACAAATAAAATATATACATAAATATATTAAAGTTTGAATGTAACTTCCAAATAGAAATGTGTGACCGTGATATATAACTGGATATAATTTGTTAAGCATTTCACCAGGTTGTTAAACTTTTACTAGTTTACTGTCCTTACCATTAGCTTTAAAAACATATCCAACAAAAAGATAGAGTGTATCAATTTACCGTCCTCCTAATCCTATTATCTCAAGTGCAAAAGCTAGAGTATCTAACCAAAAAAAAAAAAAAAAAAGGATTAGATAAAACAATTTCATGAGTGAAAAATAAAAAAGAAGTCTACTAGAAAATCAGCCTAAAACTATGAGATCTTCATCATTTGAATCCTCCTATAAAGCACAGACACTCCATATTTTGACCCCGTGTAACCCGACACGTGTTCAACACGGCACTGATACATGTCCAACAAGGCAAAATGTGTCTAAAAATTAAAAAAGAATTTCGACACACCGGGGACACAACGCTAAACATGTCCGGCACGGCTCGGACACTTCGATGCAAAAAATTAAAAAAAAATATATCATTTTATTTTTTCAAAAAATTTGAGGATATAATATTTCAAGAAAAAAAGAATTATATAAATATGCTAAAAGATGTATAATATTAATTTAAATTCAATTTTTTTATAATACCATTATATAAAAAAATGTATTAATATTATTTGTAATGACTTTAAATGTTGAATTGGAAAATGATGTATGTTATTTAAATTTTGTAATATTCAATACGTTTATGAATATTTTATTTTATATAATTTTATTTAAATTTTACATTTTAAAAAATATATATATATATATATATATATATATATATATATATATATAATTTTTTTTATTTATATACAATATAGGCGTGTTGGAGCCGTGTCGTATCCTAAATTTTTTTTTAAATCCGTATCGCCGTATACGTGTCTGTGCATCATAGGAATCCTCAAGTTGTAAAGGTCCTCTGACACCATTTTTATTATCAGCAGTAACACATGGCCGCTTTCTCAAGACATTCCTGAGCAGCAACATGAACAAATTGCTTCTCAGACAATTGACATTTCCTCTTTTTATGAGCAATTCTTTCTGAGTACTTACTTTTTAGGTCCTCCCCAATCCCCTCAACTAATTGCTGTCATGCTTTGTTTCTGCTAAAAAAAAAAAAAAAAAAACGAGCTAATTATACAAAAGAGAACTAAAGTTGGAAGTTTGAAATAAAAAATGCCAAAAAAGTGAATAAATTCATTCGATGGGAACATAACAAGCAAATATCTCATTTTTCAAGATGTCGAATTTGAAGTCTCAAATATCAATAATCGTGAGAATAAATCATGATTGGAATGCAGAACTATTAGAGAAAATCCACCAAATAGTGATCAATGCATCAATGTTCTATTTAAGAGAAATAATGTGACACCCCGATTTTTTTTTGGCAAAATCGGAAGCAGGTAATAACAATTTAAATAATAATAATAATAATAATAATAAAAATAATATGCATTTTAGGAAACATTCCATTTCATGCATTTATAATACGTGTCATTTTAAATGGAAATTTTAAATTTTGGATTGTATGTGTTTCATTTATTTATTTTCAAATACTCTCATAATTTTATTATTTGACTTATTATTTCCTACATGCATTTAATTATATTCCATGAATTTTATTTTTAATTATGTGATATTATTTGTTTATTTTATATAATGAGAATTAGAATAATCCTAACCATTGGTTTCTTAGATTAGTGTAAGGTTAGGATTTAATTTTATTTCATATATATCTTTAGGATAAATGAAATTGCTAGAAAGTCTGTTTTTCTTCCTACTCAATCCTAGCCTTTGATTTATTTTAACAAATGGAAGGTTTAGATTAAAACTTATAAAATAATTAATCTACACCCTCCATGTTTTAAGCTAAATGTATGGACTAGATTACATCTTAAAAGTTACTGAACTTTTCCTCTTTGACTGAGAAGTATATTTCAAAGAGAGCACATCTCTTCTTCCATTTCTTCACGTAGCAGTAGAAAGTGGGTTGTGAGGGATTTTCAAAAGACAAAGCACTATATACTTTCCGGGGAAAAATCATAAAATTCCATCTAACATCTTGATCGGGTCTAAATCCGGTGCTGTTGACGTTGTCGATGGATGCCGACTGATCACTTAGAATTTATAGGATATGGTGTACTCTGAGCTGGCAAAGCTGCAATATGGAAAGTAGAGGTGAGCTGAAGGCCGACCAGGGACTGGTGGGGTTATACCCTGTGTGGGCACTCCGACGCTCAAGTCAGTTCTCGAGTTATGGAGAAGAGTTCGAGTAGACTTGTGGTGCAATAAATGAGCTTACCAAATGACATTTATAGGGGGTATATATACTCTTGGGGCTAATGATGACCTTATTGTACTTTTGTAGGTGCATTTAATGCCCGTCAGGAATGGTACGGAGGTGCAGTCCGCATTTAATGCTGAGGCAGTCGGGGACCCCACTGGGATAGTCGACCCGATCCTCGAGCAACAAAGGGACGGCTTGATAGAAATCATCCGACCAGGAGAGGACCAGATCAAAGCTTAACCATCGACTCGAGGCGAGATACCGACTTTCCCTCCCTCTACTTGGTGATTAGGCCGACCTATAGGTGGCCATTGGATCCCGCCTACGTGGCTTCGTCTGCGGGGTCCAGTCTACTCTCACGAAATGGCGCTCCCGCATTGGTCCACGTGGTCCACGTGGCAAGTCGGTTTTGGCCCACGTCACAAGCCCCCGGAAAGGTTGGCGACAAGGATGACGTGACGGCGACCTTTCAAATTCGAAAGTGGGCCCTGACGTAATCATTGCGACAGTTCGCCTTCGAAGATCCCGCCTAAGGTACCCATATATAAACCTCACCTCAGTAATTTTATTTTTCATCTTTGCGATCTAAAACTCTTCTCAGCAAATTCAGAACCTTTCGAGTAGAGCAAGCGAGATTTTCGATTTGATTCCGGAGATTTCAGACAAGTTCGTCAGATTTCATCAAGTAAGTTTTTTTAACGTGAGTCTTTTAGCTTTGCTACTTGTCGATTTAGCTTTTGTTTGGGGAAGGTTTGATTTTTGAGTGAAAAGAACCCCATCTCGAATTGTATTCGACTCCGTTCCTTAACTCGAGGAAAGGGTAAATTGAAAAGAGGGATTCAGTCGAAGTTTTAATTTCGAGTGTAGGGATGTCTTCTTCGAACTCGACCGGTTCAAGTTCTGGGGCCTCCAGTTGGGCCACTGCCTCTAGGTCCATGTCGGACCAAAATATACCGAGTACTCAAAGTGAAGAGCCGTTGTAGTCTAAGCAGGCCCCCGACCAGGTGGTGGATATAATGGAAGTATCTTCCGACTCGCGAGATAGGCACTCTTCATCCCTAGTGGGCCCAGTCATTTCAGCCGAACCGATATCTATGATCCCACCCATGGGGATGAGTTTCAACCGTGAACCCTCGACTCGATCTCCTGAGCCCCCAAGCAGAGCCCCTGAGGCAGGTCCCTCGACATTGGGCAGATACAAGCTGGTCGACCAAGACGATGAAGTTGAATACTATCCTGCTGGGGGCGAGATCCCCGACCTATCAATTGGATAAAGACCCAAGACAGATTAAGAGCAAGGTATCACTCAAAAAGTTTGAGACCATCCGGGATATGCTATTCGGTGGAGCCCCCGAGTTCGAGGGCTACAGTGTCATCCGACCCCGGAATGGTGAATGGCTAACGGATCCCCCTCGAGGGTACATCTTTATCACTTACAAGATAGTCACCTCGGGGTTTTAGGGTTCCTATTGCCGACGACGTCCTCAGGCTACTCAATAGCCTCAACATAAGCCCCATCCAACTGATGCCAAATGAGTACGCGATGATCAATGGGATCCGAGTCCTAATGTGGTACTTCGGGATCTCGATGAGCGGGACCATGGATGAATTATTCAAGGCGTCTGTGACAACGGAGAAGTTGGGCTTAGCGTTCGGATTCATTTCACTAGCCACCAAGAATAACCATAAACTTATCACTTCCCCGTTAGAGGTGGAAAGAACAATTCATCTTCGTCGAAAGCCCGACCGGCTGGCCCAGGTTGACCAATTGGGTTTGGAACTGGCAGCCCCGGGCGATACTTCCTGAATCTAAAACCAAATGGTCGAACACCTTTTTGAGAGACATGAGGGTGTTGGGGATGTTCGACTGTAAAAAGCTAATTGAGACTAGAACCTTGGTGGATTTCGGCCTAGCCCTCGAAACTCCGAGCGGAGATTTCGACCCGGGTATTGGGGGAATCTAATCAAGCGCTTTACATTTTTATTTTTGCCAAGTAATAGATCAACACTGCCATCTTTCTCGAATTGACCATTGCTTTTATCTTGCAGATCGAGTGATAATGGCGTCCTGACTAGCTCAGATGCAGGGGGATATGGAAGAGGCCGAGAAGAGGGCCGAGCAGACCCGGGCACAAGGAATCCTCGATAAGCATAAAACCATCGACGTCGCTCTTTCGGCCCTGCCGCCGAGCAGACGCAGGCCCGGCCCGACCTTCCCCTCAACCATCGCAGAAAACCAAGAGGGGAAAGGATCTCGTGTTCGAGGAGAGTGATCCTCGGAAGAAGAAGCTGTTGGAAAACACGAAAGAGTTGAGCAGCGGAACTTTAAAATTTTCCAAAAGTTTAATCGTTGTCTTGCAATTTTTGTACTGTAACATTGGGTGTTTAGAAAGTTTCTAAGCTAGAAGCTTTCTAGTGATGTCGTTACTGCCTAACGAACACCCTTCAAGTGGAATCCCTCGAACGACCTTCGAATTAGACTCCAAAATAGAAGCCCTCCAAAGCGTATCCACACCAGACCTAGAACATGATCAAGCGAGTGAGAATGCTAGTTCTATGGCTTGTGTTATGGCTAGGATAATTTTTTGCTTTGAAAATTTTTCGTTTAGATTTTCTAAAAAACTTAACACTTCGTGAGTGTTGGTCTAAAGAATAAAAGAAACATCTCCACTAGTATTTATACTAGGGATTTTCGAACCCCTTAGGGTTTTCTAAACCTAGTGGGCTTCTTTTCTTGCTCACTAATTAACTCATTTAATTAGTTAATTTAATTGGAATAATAAGGTCTTAACTTATTCTCCAAGTCTAGCAAGAGAAGACTTCTCTCTCCTACAATAGGAAGTTTGACTTTTCAACTTTCTTAAAGTTAAAAGTCAATATTCAATAAATTAATTCCCAATTAATTATTTATTGGGTTAAGTTTATTTGAGAATAGTCTTAACAATTAATTCAAAATTAATTAAGAGACTAAAATTAATTACAATTTAATTAATTAATTTAAGAAAAGAATTCACGTGTGAAATAAATCACACGAAATGGGACACGCGTGAAGCCACGTGTACTTGACACGTTGCAACCACGTTGGCCGCGTGACACGTGGCAGCCAGGTGTACTTGACACGTGGCACCGCCTCGTTTCATGCCCATTTCGATCAACTATTTTGATCCTTCGTTAATCATATTAACATCCTACCATAACCCTTGTGTTCTGGCATTTGTGTGTGACCCTTTAGGTTCGTTATTCGATTAGCAGTGACAGTAATTAATTAATTCCCTAATTAATTATTCACTTCACATATCACAATACCGTAATCTAGCAATGGGTGTGTGGCCCCCAGCCGAATAACGAAATGAATCGAAGAACCTTTCAGTCAATGGCAATCAGTGAAATACGATCCTCCTACAACTCCATCTCTCAATCAAGAACTAAGGCATGGGAATAAGATTCAGAGCCTTGTTATTCTTGATCTTTAAAGTTAAGTTCGTTTCAAATCCATTTCGATCTCAATCCTAGAAAACCCAATTTTCTAGATGTCTTGATCTTTTATCCACCTTGGCCAAGGGTTTAATGTTTAATGGACTACGAACAAGTCAATCAGTAAGAGATCATTCTTGTTCTTTAACAAGTGTAGGTCCTTTATCGATTCTACTGATTCTACATATGCCACTTGTGTAATCCCAACATAGGCCGTGGTTCAGGTGTCTATATGGCGACACCCTTTTGAGACTATATCAAAGATTACAGAGTTAGCTCATATGAGACATTGCAGAATCTCAAGTCTAAGGATTAATGAATCACGTCATTGACCTGTGAGATATTTCCTAATTTGGAAGTTTCAACTTCCTTTCTCATTTAGGAATGTTCTCACGTGGGACATCTCAGTGATGAAGTTCTTGTAACAATCATCTTTATGTATTATGAACGCATCAACGTATGCACTTATCACTCCATGAAACTGAGTGATCCTTCAAAAGGACATAATCACATAAGCAAGTCTCAGCAGAGTCAAGGTCGACACTCCCACTGTCTGTCGGACTCATTGACTTCGAGAAGTTTCTAATCCTCGCCTATGGAGTTAAGAACTTGTTTCATGTGTCATTCCCATAACGATAAAGTTCTTAACGGCCTCATCGGATTAGGGGAATTCAATACATACAAAACACAGTCAACCCAAACAAACATAACTAAGCACATAAAGAAGTGATTGCCTATGAACAAAATCATCTCGTTTATTATTCAAAGACTGTTTGTGATTTTACAAGGAAATAGTAAAGCAAACGTCTGCTTTAAGGGCACTATTCCTAACAAAAGCACCGGAGGGAGAAGGAGGTTCGAGTTAGCACTCCAAAGCCTGTCAGCACAAATCGGGACACGGACCGACCCAAAGGTAAATCTCAGACTAATACCCATATAGGCGCAATACTTCCTGAAATGTGCACTTCTGAATTGGGGCCCGTTATCATAGATCAGGATCCTGGGGACACCGAATCAACATATGTGCACTACTTCCTGAAATATGCACTTCTGAATTGGGGCCTATTATCATAGATCAGGATCCTCGGGACACCGAATCGACATATGATTTCCACAAGAAACAAAACATAACTTGGAAGGTGATCTTTGGGACTGATGTCGCTTCGACCCACTTGGAAAAGTATTCGACGCACACAATGGCAAACTGGTGTTGCCTTGGCGCGAGGGGGAATGAGCCAACTATGTCGATTCCCCATTGATCGAAAGGCAAAGCTACGTCGATGGGTATCATTTCTCTCGGATGTTGATGCGTGAGGTTGGCATGCCTTTGGCAACTTGGGCACTTCCTCACGAAGTTGATCGAGTCTCTAACCATGGTCGGCCAATAGTATCCACTTCGCGCAATCTTTTTGGCCAGCATTTTTCCTCCGACATGATTTTCGCAAGACCTCGTATGCACCTCCTCGAGAACCTCCTTGGCTTGGGAAGGTCGAAGACACCTCTTGGCCGATTCTCGATAGGATCTCTTGAAGAGCTTTCCATCGGGTTGAGCACATAACTTAAGGAACGTGCCATTAGCCGGCACCGATGTGCCTTGTTCTCGGGGATAACCCTGTCTCTCAAATAAAGAACCAATTCATCCAGCCAGTAGGCTCCGTGGGGTCGATGCTAAAGACAGCATCACCCTTGTCGTCCGTCGATCTGGCCGGGGATGTTAGGAAGGTGATCGATCTATCCCTCATACCTGTTAATCCGTTCGCCACCTTGAAGAGCACGTCCGCCCTTCTATTTTTTCTCGAGGGATTTGCTAGAGTTTGAAACTCTTAAACCCCTCTACTAAGGATTTCACTTTCTCTAGATACTTCGCCATCGACTCCTCTCTCGTCTCATATTTTCCATCGACCTGGCTTGCCACCAACTGTGAGTCGGTAAGGGCAGTTAGGTGTTCGATGCCCTGCTCCGTTGTGATTTTTAACCCGGCTATGAGGGCCTCGTACTCGGCCTCGTTGTTGGTTGCAGGGAATGCAAGGTATATGTCAAAGTCGAGCTCATCTCCTTCCGCACTCCTCAAGGATACGCAGGCACCCCCTCCCCCCAGATGCATCGACGAGCCATCTATCGATAGGGTCCAGCGGCTCAATGATTTTTGGATCGGGGGCGTATCTTTCTCGATCAGGAAGTCGGCTAGCACTTGTGCTTGTCAAACAGGGCTGATAGGATATATCAAACTATCCTAACTCGATGGCCCACTTGGTTAACCTCCCCGACGTGTCTGGCTTTTCGAGGACTTGCCTCTGCGGTTGGTCAGTCAACACCATGATCGAATGGGCCTGGAAATATGGCTTCAGCTTTCGGACAGTGTGTACCAGGGCCAATGAAAACTTCTCAATCTCCATGTACCAGGTCCCCGCTCCATGCAGGATCTTGCTTACATAATAGACCAACATATGTTTTCTTTCCCTCACCGCCACTGACGACCTCACTCGAGATGGCTAGGTAAAGGTACAACTCCTCACCTAGCTCGGGCTTAGCTAGAAGAAGAGGCGGCTCGAGGTACTTCTTCAATGCCTCAAATGCGAGCTCGCATTCTTCTATCCGCTTAAACTCCTAGATGTTTCTTAGAATTTTGAAGGGGAGGCTCTTCTCGGCCGACCTCAATATAAATCTGTTCAAGAAAATGATACGACTGACTAGACATTGTACTTCTCGAATCGTTTTTGGGCTTGAGATATATCAAATGGCGTTGCTCTTCTCGGGATTTGCCTTGATTACCGTCCGGCTAGCCATGTAGCCCAAAACTTGCCCCCTTCGACGCCAAACGTGCATTTATTCGGATTGAGCTTCAGATTGTACTTCCTCAATAGGTCGAATGCTCGGCTTAAATCCTTGAGATGGTCGTACGATTTCTTACTACGGACAATCATGTCATCGACATAGACCTCTATAGTTTTCCCGATCTCCTCCTCGATCACTCGATTTACCAATCTTTGATAAGTGGCCTCTGCATTTTTAAGTCCAAAGGGCATTACTCGAAAGCAATAAATGCCCTTTACGACTATGAAAGCAGTCTTCTTTTCGTCCTCGGGTGCCATAAAGATTTGGTAATACCCCTGGAAGGTGTCTATCATACTCATAAGTTCGCACCCGGCGGTCGAGTCGACCAGCTGATCAATGCGAGGAAATGGGTACAGGTCCTTGGGGCATGCCTTATTCAGATCGGTAAAATCATTGCACATGCACCACTTGTCTCCTGTCTTGGCCACTAGAACCACGTTGCAGAGCCAATCGACGTACTTGGCTGGGGTGTTGTAGCCAGCGTCGAGCAGCTTATTAACTTTCTCATAAATGATTTCGTTCCTTTTAACACTTTGTGTATGTAACTTCTGTTTTATCGGCTTATAAGATGGATCAACATTCAAATGGTGCATTATGACGGTCGGATCGATGCCCACCAGATCATTGGCAGACCAAGCAAAGACGTCAGCGTTTTCTTGAAGAAATTGGATTAAAAGGACCTGCTCGAGTTCTTTGCCAGGTCGAGAGACGCTGACATGAGTGATTTTTTCGGCTTGCCCCGGGAGAAGCTAGATTTTCTCGGTCTAACTAGCAGCCTCGACATGACTTTCGACTACCTTTCTCCTCTTCTTTGCCAACTTTGAAGTAATCTTGTGGGATCTCTCCGGAACCTGAATATCTCGAACCGCGAGGCCCTCCTCGTCGAACTCTGGAATCTGCAATACGGGCACGATACACTTATTGGGCAGCCTAACATTCTCCATTGAGATCGAGTAACAGGTCCAGGCGATCGGAATATCACACCAGACTTCACCAATGCCAGCTGGAGTGGGTAGCCTCACCATTCGATGATAGGTCGAGATTATGGCCCGAAACTCGATTAGTCCTGGTCGACCGAAGATAATATTGTAGGCAGAAGGCTGCTCGACCACCAGGTACTCGATTTCTAAAGTCGCCCTCTTAAGGAGAGTTCCCATGGAGGTGACTAATCGAATTCGACCTTTCGAGTAGACTTCTACACCTCCAAAACCTGTTAATAGGATTTTCAAAGGTTCCAGTCCAAGTTTGTTATTTAATTTCATCTTAATAAGAGTCGAGTAGTAGATAATATTCACTGAACTTCCATTATCAATAAGGGTTTTAGATACAACAAAGTTCGCTACATCTAGGGTGACCACCATTGGACAACCAGGCGTATCGCCTTCCCTAGGTGGCTCACCATGCAAATCCTTATTACTGAAAGTGACTTTTTTCTCTACCCACTTTTCTTTTTGTTCGACCTGCATGACTTCGCTAGGCCCTTAGTAATTACGCAGATGTGACGCCCGGAGCGGTGGGACACCACATCCCCCGCACCTAAACCCGAACCCACATATGAAATGGATTTCCATACATGAGTCCAAGTCTAAGCGAACGGAACCTACACTCACTCCTTAGTTTCCCAAGTCGATTCCTCGGATTTCTGATCCCTCCAAAGTACTCTGACCAAAGGAATCTGCCGTTTTCTCAATTCTTGCATCTTCCGGTCCTGAATTGCAACAGGATGCTTTTCTATTGTTAAATCCGGCTCTAACTGAACCTCTTCAACTGGAAGGATAGTTGCCTCATCGGGATAGTACTTGCGGAGCTCAGAAACATGAAAAACGTTATGTATCCCGGTCAAATTCGGTGGTAGATCCAATCTATACGCCGTTTCTCCAATTCTTTCCAAAATTTCAAACGGCCCTAGGTATCGTGGACTGAGCTTTCCACCTTTACCTATTCGAGTGAAGCCTTTTCTTGGAGATGCCTTCAGAAAAACTCTATCTCCGACCTCAAACACTAAGGGCCTTCTTCTCTTATCGGCATAGCTCTTCTGTCGAGCCTGAGCTGCCCTCATTCTTTGTATAATCGTATGAACCTTCTCAATAGTAGCAACAATGTTTTCCTTAGGCTCGGCCCTCTCGAGCTTATTCTCTTCGGTCCATCTCCAATCCTCGATATCCCCAAACAAAGGCGACCTACACTTTCTTCCATAAAGTGCTTCATAAGGTGCCATCTTAATCGAACCTTGATAACTGTTGTTATAAGCAAATTCAACTAGAGCCAGATGCTCGTCCCACTTATCCTGGAAATCCAAAGCACACGACCGAAGCATATCCTCTAAGTACTGAATTAACCTTTCAGATTGACCGTCCGTTTGAGGATGCGAAGCGGTGCTAAACTTGAGCCTGGTGCCCAAACATTTTTGGAGATTCTGCCAGAAGATCGAAGTAAACCGTGGATCCCGATCCGAAACGATACTAGCCGGAATTCCATGTAGTCTTACAATCTCTCGAACATATAACTCGGCTAGCTTTGGAACTTTCTCGGACATCCGAACCTTGAGGAAATGGGCCGACTTAGTCAATCTGTCGACAATTACCCAAATTCCATCAAACCCTCCTTTGACTCTAGGCAAGCCGGACACGAAGTCCATCGTCACTTGCTCCCACTTCCACTCGGGAATAGGAAGTGGTTGGAGAGTTCCTCCCGGCTTCTGGTGTTCTGCCTTCACCTTTTGACACGTTAGACATCGCTTCACAAAGTTCGCGACGTCCCTTTTCATGCCATTCCACCAGAATTTCTCTTTCAGGTCCCGATACATCTTAGTACCTCCCGGATGAATCGAATACCTCGAGCGATGTGCCTCCTCAAGTACAATCCTCTTGAGCTCTTCTGGGACACATATTCTCGCTTCGAACCTTAACAAACCGAAATCATCTAATCCAAACTTAGAATTCGGGTCGTTCTTGGAACGAGCTACCAACCTCTGAATTTCCGCATCTGAATTCTGAGCTTCCAACAGCTGCTCTTTCAAATCTGGTATAACAGTAAGATTGGCCAACCAAGTTCCCGAAACCAAGGTCTCTGAACCCGAACTTGAAGAACCTGCTTCCAAATTAGCCACATTCGCCTTTCTACTTAAGGCATCGGCGACCACGTTTGCTTTACCCGGATGGTATTGAATGGTGCAATCGTAATCCTCTAATAACTCCATCCAACGCCTCTGTCTTACGTTTAAATCCTTCTGAGAAAAGAGATACTTGAGGCTTTGGTGATCCGTAAACACCTCGAATGTGGTACCGTAGAGATAGTGTCGCCACTTCATCAAAGCAAACACAACAGCAGCTAATTCAAGATCGTGGGTAGGGTAATTCTTCTCATGCTCTTTCAATTTCCTCGAAGCATAAGCTACCACTCTACCGTGCTGCATTAAAACACAACCGAGACCTTCTTTGGAAGCATCTGTATAGACTGCATAACCCTCGGTACCCTCGGGTAGGGTAAGAACCGGTGCTGAAGTTAATTTCACCTTCAATGTCTGAAAACTCGCCTCACACTTATCATCCCATTCGAATTTCACTTCCTTCTTAGTCAGACGAGTCAACGGAGCGGCAATTTTAGAAAAATCCTTAACAAACCTTCGATAGTAGCCGGCCAACCCAATAAAACTCCTGATCTCGGAGGCATTTCTAGGTCTCTCCCAACGAAGCACGGATTCAACCTTAGATGGATCAACCTCAATCCCATCCCCTGAAATTATATGACCCAAAAATACAACTCGGTCGATCCAGAATTCACACTTACTGAACTTCGCGTACAACTTGTGTTCTCTCAAAGTTTCCAAAACGATCCGTAGATGCTGAGCGTGCTCTTCAGCGGACTTAGAATACACCAGAATGTTGTCTATAAATATAACCACGAATTTGTCAAGAAACTGCCTGAACAGTCGGTGCATCATATCCATAAATACGGCTGGAGCATTAGTTAATCCGAACGGCATGACAACGAATTCAAAATGCCCATATCTAGTATTAAAACCAGTCTTCGGAATATCTACCTCCCTAATTCGCAGCTGATAGTAACCCTGCCTCAAATCTAACTTGGAATAGACTTTCGAGCCTTGCAGAATATCGAATAACTCCTCGATGTGAGGCAAAGGGTATTTGTTCTTCACTGTCATCCGATTCAGCTCACGGTAATCTATACACATCCGTAACGTCCCATCCTTCTTCTTTACAAATAGAACGGGAGCACCCCACGGAGAAATGCTCGGACGAATGTACCCGCAAGCCAAAAGCTCATCAAGCTGCGTTTTTAACTCCTTTAACTCTGCAGGAGCCATTCTGTAGGGAGTCTTCGAGAAAGGCTCTGCTCCGGGATAAAGATCGATTACGAACTCGATGTCCCTATCAGGCGGTAGAGAACCCAAAGTCTCAGGGAAAACATCGGTATACTCTCGCACGACCTCCGTCTCCTCAAGTTTGGCCTGATCTTTCGGTCTATTCAAAAGATAGGCCACAAAACCTGTCGCACCGTCCCGGACCAGTTTACTCGCCTCAACAAAAGAAATAAACGGGCTTGACTTCACCTTTTCGCCCTTAAACACCACTGAACCAAAAGAAACTTTCTTATCCCGACAATCCATCTGAGCCCCATGTTCATACAACCAATCCATACCCAAGATTACATCATATCTCTGCATCGGCATTTCAATCAAATCTGCGAGGAAAACTCGGCCTTCGAAGCTAACTGGACAACCCCGAAAAACCCTGCAAGTTACTAAACTACCACCAAGAGGAGAGCTAACCACGTAATCATGCGCACACAAGGAAATAGGCAAGCACATAGAAGAAGCAATATCCCGGGAAATAAAAGAATGAGTGGCCCCGGGATCAAATAATGCATGTAATGTAGTGCCATGAATGCTTACAGTACCTTCGATCACGGCATTTGGGTCGATTTCCACAGCTTGCTCTTCTTCACCACCCAACGCATAAGCCCTAGCTTGGATTGCAGGCCTCGGGTTATCTTTCTTCTTTGGGCATGTGTTCACCATATGATCCTGTGCCCCACAAATGAAACACCTCTTATGAAGCCTGAAGCAATTATCCACGTGATGAGGACCCTTGCAATAGGTACATTGCACTTTAGGTGGAGCCGGAAGTGCTAAGGGTCGATTCGGTTGATTAGATCCCGCGGGTCGAGGTTGTTTGTTTTGAGGCTTAGCTTGTTGAAAAGTTTGAAATGCCGGCCTCTTCCCAAATTTATTAAAATTCCCCGAGCTAGACCCTTGTCCGGTATAAGTACTCTTCCTCCTCATCACAACCCGTTCTTCAACTCTTAGAGCTTTATCCGTGACTTTCGCCCAAGTACTCGTGTTAGAAGCCTCTAAAGCATCTTTCATATCCTCCCGAAGTCCTTGGAGGAATTGAGAAGGCTTGCTTTCATCATCGTTGGCAATGTTTGGGGCATAACGGGAAAGCCTCTCAAACTCATTGATATAATCAGTGACGGACATACCCCCTTGTTTAAGCTCCATAAATTCTCTCACCCTTCGATTTCTTGTGGCTTTGGGAATATATTTATTCTTGAATTCACGAACAAACACCTCCCATGTGATCTCCTCCCCGGTAGCCTCTAATCTTCCTTGCAAGCTTGACCACCAACTATAAGCTTGGCCCTGGATCATGGTAAGTGTGCATTGTAGCTTCTCCATAGGCCCACACGGTATGAGATTCCATACCCTGTTAGTTTGCACTAGCCATTCCTCTGCTTGTACGTCATTTCCACCCACGAAGACCGGTGGGTTTTGGTTCTTGAACTCCCGGAGAGTAGTTGTAAGTAGATTTCCTCCATGATTCCCAGCTGGAGGTGCATTGTTTCTTTCCTGAGCCCTTTGTTCCAAATATACCGCTAATCTCTCCATGAAATTGCCCGGATCCATTTGGGGTGGTGGTGGTGGATTGTTATTTTCCGGGTGTGGAGAATGATCTCGGTGGTGACCGTGTTCCGGAGATCTATCTCGGCGGTGGTGTCTTCGGGGAGGCATATTTCTACAAAAGAAAAGATTCCAATTCATATGCGTGAGGGTTAGTACATGTTCATGTGCACGATTAACAAGAAGATAAACAAATAATCACATAAATGCATATAACCACGTTATCCTAAGCCGTACGACCTAGACTCACCCGACTCGACTCTAGAGCTCCGGTTTTGCAACCGAGAGCTCTGATACCACTTTAAGGATGTGACGCCCGGAGCGGTGGGCCACCACATCCCCCGCACCTAAACCCGAACCCACATATGAAATGGATTTCCATACATGAGTCCAAGTCTAAGCGAACGGAACCTACACTCACTCCTTAGGCTAGGCGGGGCTAAAACTCGGACAGAGCGCGCAAAAACAAACATATAAATGCGGAAGCAACAACATAAGGATCGGAAAGAGCTCTATAACTAACATTTACATCATTTACAATGGCCTCACGACCCAAAAGATCGAGTATATACATCAAAAGCCCATAATTTAGCAAAATATAATTCTAACATCAAATACATAATAAGAGTATCCAAAATGCAAGAAGTATGAATGCAACTCGACCTAGACACACAAGTACAAGACCAAGACTCGCACTTCCCCGCCTAGCTCGAAACAACCTGCACTGAAGGTGGGAAAAGAGAGGGGTCAGTCAAAACTCGACTGAGTGAGGGGGCTTAAATGCACACCCACACCTAAATACATATAAAGCAGAGCATATTACAAAGGTGATAGTCATGAATCGAGGCTAGGGTTTTACATACCAAATCATTTTCCAAAGATAGCATATAATATAAAGGAAAACCTATCTCGATCCATAATCTATCAAACATAACATAAACATAAGTCCGGCGAGAACGGACTATCCCTTACTCCATCAAACATAACATAAAATCGAATTCAAATCACATCCACCCCACATCCATGGTGCATTGGGAATCAAACCCTAACACCTACATTACCAAACACATACGGGGCAGCTAACCCACGATATGCCTTCCCCGGTTATCCACCGAGGGCTCAAGATACCACGCCTTCCCAACCTCCATAGGTCGTACGTGAATATCTCAAATGAGAACGTGCACAGGGGTCATAACCGGCGACCCCGTGGTCGTCCCGGGTCTCCCTTACCCACGTCTCCGGGCCCAACAAACCAAATCAAACCAAACTCCCATCTTTCAGGGTACAACTCGCTCAAACATACCATATACGAATAACGAATTTCAAAACATAGCTTACTTATGCCAATACTTATACCAATTTCGAAAACGTAAAACTTATTTCACAAAATCATAACATAACTTAAGCACTCGTATTTAATATATATACAAGGTATATATTCGCATACGGGGTAAGAAAACAACACATAATAGGTCTTAGGTCGCTTATCTAATACAAAGGATCCTAACCTCACCTTTGCAAAAGTAGAAGGAAGGCAAAACGGGCAACCGAGCACTTAAACCTCGGGCTCACGAACTTCCGGAAGAGGCTCTGAAACAAAAGAAGACAAGACCCAAGACTTAGACTCAATAATGTACCAATTAGACGCACGGCAATGTTCATGAATGCAAATGATGCAAATGAAATGCAAGAATGCATCTCTTAAGTCATTTAAATTCAAAACTCGTACAATACGTATCATATCATTTCATAAACGTATTTCATAAAATATAACAAATAAATTAAATTATAAAATCACATTTAGATTACACATTTCATACATAGGAAGTCATATAAAATCATAAGACCACATTTATAAATTAAACTATCAAATTAAAGCACTTAAATTAATTTAATTTAAACATATAACATAATATTTATATATATATATATATATATATATAATATAATATGTATATATATAGACACACCTGCATGAACTAATAAGTATATATAAATACTCACATTGCAAAACATTAACTAGACAAGGTCTCATGCATGCAAAGCACCTAACATACCATGCAAAGCTCTCACGTCCAACCATTACTAACTTCATATATTTATATACACAGCCTGCACAATCATTACAAATTGAAAAGAAGAAAACAATCCATGGCAAAATGAATTAAAGGCAACAAAATGCATGCAGAAGAAGGTCGCGGCCAGGAAAAATATTAGTTCATTCGGAGTCGCGGCCGCGACTCCAAAACATTTTCTCTCGAATTAAAGCTCGTCGCAGCCCTGTTTAACGCAGCAGCAGCAGTTTTAAAAACAGGGGAGAGGCAGGGGTTGGAACAGCAACAAATCGAGTAAGAAGACAGCAAAAACACAACATGAAAATGCAAGAAAACGCAGCAAATTAACCCTCTAACTCACGCAGCAGCAGTCACGCAGCAGCAACAGCTCAAAACATCAACCAAATTCCAAGTTTTGTGAAATAAAACTCAAGTGCATTAATGGCAACTTATCATACAGCCAACTACCAACAAAATTAGGTTGATATATCCATAAATGAAGCTCATGTAGTCATATTTCATGCATCAATTCAAGAAAATCATCAAGGAAGCCATAGGATTCAAAAATGAGCATAATACCTAACTATTCACTTCAAGGTTCCAAAACTCTATCAAAAGTGGATCAAATTCTGAATTTCTTTGATGAAAATGATCAATTAAGCATGTACATATCAAATATAAGCTTACCCCTTGAAGATGTTGGAAGAAAATGGAGATTGGAGCTCAAAATCTCCTCTAGGGTGAAGGTTACGGGATTTCACTGTTGCTGCTCAAAAACTCAGAAGTTCCTCCTTTCTCTGGTGTATGGATCGAGATGAAAAGGGTATGGGGTGATAATAGGCTGAGTTAGTGGAGTGTGGGTCCAGGTTTCATGTGAAAAGCTCAAAAGATGAGGGACTTATGTGCAAAATGGTGAAAGGTGGTCTTATGAGCGCGAGACCAGGTTACGGGCTGAATTCGGGGTATCAAACAAGGTCGAAAAATTACAAGGCCTGATCCATTGCACTCGAATCGTCGAAACGAGTTCAACGGAGGTGACGGAATTCGAATCCGAATTCCCGAGCTCAAGTTACACTACCCGGAACCTAAGGTACGCTAAGTACACTTTAGCCCCCTTTAGGTTACCCAACGAAAACAACTCCCGAAAACCCGACAAATAAACCCGAAAACATGTAACGAGCACATATTCAAGTTCACGACTCATAAAACTCCAACATATTAAGAAGGCACGAAATTTCGATCTAAAATCGAACACGAACGCATCACATTTCCACAAATATGCATATTATTCCGATAATAAAATTCAAATTCAAGAATTAACAAATAAAATATAATATATAAAATAAAATATAATTTTAAACGAATTAAAATAATTAAAATTTTAATAAAAAGGCTATTTTTCAATTAAGTCCACTATTAAATAAAATCGCACAATTAAGTCCTTATTTCAAATAAATCACATAATTTACGAACTTAGCTTGTTCGGGAATTAAATTCACATATCATAAATTGATAAAATTCATATCATAAATCACTTGAAGCAAATTTTTGACATATAATTCAAATAATTCATATAAGAATTGAAATTAAATAATTCAAATAAACAATTAGAATAAATATAAAATGCATAAACAATAATTTTAAATGCGCACATACGTCATACCTGT
Source organism: Lantana camara (assembly GCA_037501455.1). Taxonomy (NCBI): domain Eukaryota; kingdom Viridiplantae; phylum Streptophyta; class Magnoliopsida; order Lamiales; family Verbenaceae; genus Lantana; species Lantana camara. The sequence goes on along the minus strand of CM074857.1, from coordinate 58,276,266 downwards.
ACGGTCTGAAAGTCGGGGTGTCACAGCAGAGCTTCCCTTCGAGTTTTCTTTCGGGCAGACTTCGTGTCCCCGCCAGTCGCCCTCCGGCAATCATGTCGATCCGCCCTAGGCACGGGAGGTTATGGGCGTCCCTTTCAGTCGGTTGTTTAGCTTCCCGTTGTCGAGGAGGGCTGCGCTCCCCGCCCCGGAGGGCGAGTTCATCGAGCTTCTTGACGAACTCTTGGAGTTGGGTGCCCTGGATTAGGCGCTCGACCTCATCTTTCAGAGCAAAGCATTTTGATGTATTGTGGCAGGTCTGCCTGTAGAAATGGCAATACTTCCCACAATCTCTTATTTTTTGCGTCTCCTTGATCGGCTTGGGATTTTTGAACATCTTTTTGTTGGAGACGTTATGGATCTCCTCGATCGGCCGGTTGATGGGGGTGTAATGTTTTCTCGATCGGCCGGTTGATGGGGGTGTAATGTTTCTTCATGCTGCTTCCAAAGCTTTGCTCGGCTCGGCCCTTGCTGTCTCACCTTGGCTCACTCCTTGGGGGCCGAAAGGCTTCCGTCTTCCATCCTGAACCACCTCTCTGGGCCATCTCTACGTTCTCCACTCGCATCCAATCCCTGCAATCTCGAGTAGCTTAGAAATCGAGTCGGGATTCTTTCGGACTATATATCGGGCGTATTCCTTGTCTCAAAGGGCCGTGTGGAGGGTCGGGATCAACATATCCATGCTAGGAGCTTGGACTTGGACCGCTGCTCGGGAGAATCGAGTGAAGAAATCCCTGAGCGTTTCATCCTCTTTCTGAACGATATTATAGAGGTAGGTTGTTGGTAGTTTCTCACCCTTGACGGATGAGAAGTGGACGATGAACGATCGACAAGCTCGTCGTACGAGCGGATGCATCTCGGGGCTAGCCTCAGGAACCAGTCCTGGGCTACCCCGATGAGGGTGGTAGCAAAGATCTTGGCCCGAACATCGGGCGAATGGCCAAACATGCTTATTTCTATTTTAAATAGGTCGACATACCTCTCTTGGTCATGTTGGAAAACACGAATCAGAAAGCAGCGGAATTTAAAAACTTTTCCCAACAAAAGATCTTGGACTCGCAATCGTGTATCCAAATTCGTAGGGATAAGAAACTTACTTTCTTAATTGTCTTTCTTGAAGCGTTTCAAGCCACCCAAGAACGCTCTTCTCGCGGCTTGATCCCCTCTCCTTGGTAAAGCTCGAATCTTCAAACTTCTAACTTGAAGCTCTCTAGAGATAGTCCACCAACTTGACTACAATCTAACTAGTAAGGATGCTAGTTCTCTAGTTAGTGTTTAGGCTTAACCTAGGGTTTCGTTTATCTTGGAGAAATGATGGTGTTCAACACATGAACCAAAAGAATTGCCAATTAGCTCTAAGGGGAGCTCGAGCTCCCCTATATATAGGAAGGGGAGGACCGAAAATCGTAGTCCTTATGGGCTAGAGTTTTGGTCTCTCTCTCCTATTACTTGATCATCAAGTAATTTTGACTTTGACTTTGAATTCAAATTCAAATCAACTTTCAAGAGAGCTAAAAATATCCAAACTATTTTTGGATAATTTTATACTTTATTTATTTAAAATAAATAACTTATTTTATCTAATTAATTAATTCATAATTAATTAACTAGATTATTTTTCTCCAAAATTAGACTTTCTTTTTAATTCGAAATTAAACCAAAGTCTATTAAATAATTAACACATTTAATTATTTAATATATATATATATACAATATATATATTTACACGTGTGGGACACGTGTCACAAGGACATGTGTCACTCACGTGACCCACACGTGTGGTTTCACACGTGTGGAACCCTCTTGGCCCGATTAACTCGTTTAATCATTTTAAAGCCTCAACTCATGTAACCAAGTTGTTGTGTGTGACCCTTTAGGTTCTCAATTCAATTAGCAGTGACCCTAATTAATTAATTCACTAATTAATTAATTAGTCCACAGATTAAACGACCATAGTCTAGCAACAGGTGTTTAACCCCTAACTGAATTGGAATGTTCGGATTCGACAGAACCTTTAAGTCATTGATTCATGTGAGATACAATCCTCCTACTTACTATCTCTCAACCAAGATCTAGGGCAAGGGAATAATCAGAACCCTAATAATTAGGTCTTAAAGCTAAGTGCATTTCATATCCCTTTGATCTCAATCCAAGAAACCCTTTTCTTGATGTCTTGATCTACTGCCTTGGCCAAGGACTCCATATGGCATATGAATGACTTACACAATAAGAGATCACCTTGCAAATGCAAGTGTAGGTCCTTTCTTGATTCTCATTCACTTTCATGAATCACTTGTGCAGCCCCAGCATAAGCCTTGAATCAGTTGTCTAAGGCGACACCCTTTAAAGCTTATACCTAAGACTATATAGAGTTAACTCATAAAGTGATAAGGAACCTCAAGTCTTAAGGATCAATTAATCACATCAATGACTCGTGAGATATTTCCTAATCTGGAAGTTTCTATTTCCTGAAATAGAAACTTCCTTTCCCATTTAGGAATGTTCTCACACGGGGCACCTCAGTGAACTTACTTATTAAAGTAAGCACCCTCATGTATCACGCACGTATCAACTATACACTTTGCACCTCCATGAAACAATGTGGTCCTTCTTAAGGGCGTGATCCCACAAGCAAGCCTTAGAGGAGTCAGGTTGACACTCCCACTGTCTGTAGGACTCATCGGCTTAGAGCATTTTACTAATCATGACTTATGTGATATAGGGCTCGTTTCATGAATCATTTCACCTAAATGGTAGAGTCCTAAAGTCATCAGGATTAGGGGAGTTCTCATACATGCACAGCTAAAGTAAACGCATACCAAACAAGAGCATATAAAGAAGTGTTGCCTCAATTCGTTATTTCATTCAAAGATTGTCTGTGATTACAATAAGGAAAAGCACAAAGCGGATATACAATCGGCTTTCTAGGGCACTATTCCTAACAGGTCAGTGGTGCCATTATAAGTCGGGAGGTTAGTCGGCATCTTATCCACTGCCATTGCTTCAATTATCCCTTCGCTAAAGGGGGATCGAGCCTCACGGGCACTTTTAAACTTTCGGGCTGGTTGCTGATCATGTGGTGGAGGAGCATTATTTTGATCTTGTCGCCGTGGGGCATCCCGACCTCGCCAAGGAGGAGGGGGGTTGCATAGGACTCCTCTTCATCTTGAACCTCGACAAGAGGAGCCCGAGGCGGAGGGTGATATGGTGATTTTTCTCGCCGGGGTAAACGATTTCGGAGGTCATCTCTACCAACCTCGAAACCCTGGTTGGACAGCCTGGGGGCTTCAAGGTCGACCCTAGCCCCCAATCGATCAAAGACTCCTGAATTTCTCGGCACTTGCTCTCTTTTCCCACTAAGGGATGACTCCCAGGACCTAAGGATGCAAACGAGCCGAGTCGAGCCTTTGCATTTTTTGCAGGTTCGAGCTCGGGCTCGCCCTTAAAAATATTGGCTCGGGCTTGGCTCACGAGCCATGATGGGGAGGGTTCGGGCTTGGTTCGTAGAAAGGTTCGACCGAGCCGAGCCTAGCCCCCGAGCTATAAAGAAAACCCTGAAAACACCATTCCTTTAACCCTTTGTCTCCAAATCTGAACTTTTTCCTTCTTTTAACCCCTGAATCTTTTCTTTATTTACATCTAAAAAAGAACAAAAATCTAGATTTATTTTGTATGTATAGCCAAAGCAGAAGAAAAAAGATGACAAACGAATCCTTCTTTGAACTCCAGTTCTGAATCTTTTCTTTATTTACATCCAAAAAAGAATAAAAATCTAGATTTATTTTGTATGTATCGCCAAAGCTGAAGAAAGGAGATGACAAAGGAACCAAAATTTTGAAGAAAAAATAAAATCAAAAGTTAAATTTTAAATCTTTATCTTAGGGTTTTTAAATCACTCTAACCGGTGGTTCGTGGGAGGTGGTTAAGTGGCCATGTAGATGGCGACGGAGGTGGCCTAGAGCGTGCTGGAGGGGATGGCGCTTAGGAAGTTGCGGCTTGAGATGGAGGCGCTTGGGTGGTAGTAGTCGGCTTGAGATGGCAGTGCTGGGAGGAGGTGGCTCTGTGCTCTGATTGCTGAACTTTGGCGTGGCGAGAGGTGGTGCTTGGGTGGAGGAAGCGGTGTGAGATAGCGGCGCTGGGAGGTGGTGGCTCCATGCTCTGATCTCTAAATTTGGCGTAAGGCGAAGTGGTAGATCTAGCTGGTTCTTTTTTTGCCTTGGTTGAAACTCGAATGAAAAAGAAACGTAGATCTAGTTGGGATTTTGGGATTTTTCCCTTTAGCGGCTGAAACTGAAAGAGATGGCTAGGGTTTTTTTTATAAGGTATGTGCATATATATATATAATACTAGCATATATATTAACGTGTATTCATTATTTATGAATACATATATATATATATATATATATATATATATATATATATATATAATATTTTTTTATATAATTAGCTTTTCTGGGAATAACGGGGCCCGACCCTCTACATCTACAGCAACGGCTTCAGCCTGGCACTTTTCGAGATAGGCATCCAAATCGGGGGCTAAGTAGACCATCGAAATAGGTACTCATCGGGGATTACCCCCGGGTTAAGTTGGTGCATTGTTGGGTCCATCCCCCCACGTGGGAGCGACAATCTCCTACCCGTCAGCCCCAAACACTCTATGGCTGCGTAGTTCCATATATGCAAGGCTTCTGTTCGAGTTTCCCACAGACGGCACCAAAATGATCGGGTCGAAATCCTGTGCTGTTAACGTGGTTGATGGATGCCGACTGATCCTTAGAATTTATAGGATATGGTGTACTCTGAGCTGGCAAAGCTGCAATATGGAAAGTAGAGGTGAGCTGAAGGCCGACTAGGGACTGGTGGGGTTATACCCTGTGTCGGCACTCTGACGCTCAAGTCAATTCTCGAGTTATGGAGAAGAGTTCGAGTAGACTTGTGGTGCAATAAATGAGCTTACCAAATGACATTTATGAGGGGGTATATATACTCTTGGGGCTAATGATGACCTTCTTGTACTTTTACAGGTGCATTTAATGCCCGTCAGGAACGGTATGGAGGTGCAGTTTGTATTTAATGCTGAGGTGACCGGGGGCCCCCACTGGGATAGTCGACCCGATCCTCGAGTAACAAAGGGGCGGATCGATAGAAATCATCCGACTAGGAGAGGACCAGATCGAAGCTTGACCATCGACTCGAGGCGAGATACCGACTTCCTCTCCCTCTACTTGGTGATTAGGCCGACCTATAGTTTGCCATTGGATCCTGCCTATGTGGCTTCGTCTGTGGGGTCCAGTCTGCTCTCATGAAAAATGACGCTCCCGCATTGGTCCACGTGGTCCACGTGGCAAGTCGGTTTTGGCCCACGTCACATCTCATATCTTCAAGGTAAATATTTTCCATGGTTATAACTTGGTTTTAGTGATTTCTTTTATTAAGTATTAAATGTTTGAAATTTGTGTAAATGGGAAAAATATTGTGTTCTTTGATTTTCTTATGCAAATAATTGAAGAGTATAGTTTTATTAGTTTCTAGTTAGTCTAATATCTCCACTATGAGTATTTTTTCTTATTTTCCCTAAAATTTGTGAAACCCTAGCTTTATTAGTATGAGATTATGTGAATTTTTATTACAAGTCTTGATATGTGTTGGTGCAAATTTAGGGATTTGAAATTTAGAAGTATAAATATGACTAATTGTTAACTTTGGAGAATTTCGTGTAAAATAACAATCATATGCTGATAATTGAATATAGGGACTTTAGTTGGAATGTGTAATTGTATTTGTATTACTAAAAATAATAATAATTATTGAATTCAAGAGAGTAAATATATTTATTTGTTATACTTTAGAAATTGTTTAAAATGAAATATCCCACTGACGAATGCAGGAGGTTAGTTGGAAAGTGTGTTTACATTATTACTTTACATGGATTTAAGAAATTAGGAAATATGGCCCTGTGTACGAAATTATTATGTAATCAAATATGGCTGAAGACATGAGATGTATTTGATATGCATGGATGCCAATTTCTATGGAATTTATCAACTATGTTCTGACATGTTGAAGATTATTTGTAAATGAGAATTATGGAATGATCATTTTCAGCCATTAATAATGATATGTGATATCATGACTTGGAGTATAATTTTAATAAGTTAGAGTAGGTGACCTGTAGTGTTTAGGTTGTTTATAAAATTTGGAATTTGAGATTTACTTTCAACTTGATTAATCTTCATTTTTGTCGAGCCTATTTATTTTGAATTATTATGTTTTTTATTACTATTTTAACTGTACATTATGTGGTTTTACAATACAAGCATCCAATTGTTAGTTTAATTCTTAGCTCACCTTTTACACTTGTATGTAATTGAAAATTAGGAAATTTGTTTGAATTTATGTGCCTTAAGCAAAAACTTGAACTATCTTGGGATTATGTATTGGGTAGTGATAAGTCGGGTTATATTAAGACTGAGAGTTGTTCGAAACTTACCCTATTTACTTTCACTTAGGTTCTTAGAGATCAAGATTACAAGTTGGTGAGGAAAATTTAAAATTATTTTGCTTAGGTTTCTTTTCAAATTATATTTAAAATATTATAAAATACTATACGATATATATGAACCTTCATAAGACCTTCATTTCATGATTTTGTTTTCTTTCATCCATAATAATATATCCTAATTAGATATTTATTCAATACTTGCTCTTACTTTAAATTAAATGGTTTTACATACAAATGATCTTAACATCTATATGTATTGCATTAATAAAATGAGATTGGTTTTCCAAAATGATCTATTACTCTTGGGGACGCCTAAGAGAAGTTCAGGCCCAGGGTATTGCTTTTGACAGATTGATCGGGCGGTTTGGACCGTCGATCGTGTGTGTTCGAAACAATCCCAATTTAGTTGTAGTTTGGCGTGATGTGTGTCTGGAGGTAGAACACTGAAGTCAAGTTATCTAGGTGACCCTATCAATCAGGTCGAGGGCACTCGATAACGGTGTTCAGGATTTTATTATTTTGATTTCTTTAGTGATCGGGTGGCATTTGCATACAGCTCGTATTAGTCATTTCTTATCATGATATTATGGTACTCTTAATTGTCTGGACTTGCATCTGTTAATGTGATTCTCCGACTACCTCACTAAGTCTCTTTTGGACTTATTCCTTCCTTTTGACCTTTATTTCAAATCTTATTCCACCAAGGGAGATAATAGGTGAGGAGAGCGAAAGGTAGATTGGGATTCGTGCTCCTACTTGCTTTGTTGGCCTGGTTTTGTCCATTTACTATACATTATCTATGCCTACGATGTTATGTATTCTTTTGACTTGAAACTACGGACTTCTTATCTGAGCAGGATGTTATGTGACTAGTTGTTTGTAAATTATGTCAAATTTTATCGTATCCTAGTTGGACCCCTTGTAAGTATATTATACTATTTTGTCGATGAATATAGATGTATGTAAGACTTTTTTTTGTAATTATGATGATATTTTAGGTTTTGTACTGCTTTATCTTTTATTTGGTCAAACGCATAGCAGTCAAACTAGGGGAAGCTTCTAGCTAACTCTAATGAGATAGGGGCGTCGTCTCTTCCGGCCCTTTTCCATGGCCTTCGGAGGGGCATCGCAAATAATAAAGGCAAGAAATGGAAAGCTCTTAGATATATGCTGAAAGCCTAATGAATGGACCATAACATATGGCTGAAAAACAGAGTATTTCATTTATGACAAAGTAACCAAAGGAGAAGAAGAATGAAGAAAAAAAAATGCTTACCATTCTCATTTTGTTTGTTGCTGAAAAAACCTCTCAAACTGGAATGTATAGTAAGATTAGTAATAAATTATCCTGGCATTGCAAAAATAAACTTTGCTAGTAGGAGAAAACATCCAATTTCCAATAAATCACCTTGGAACATAATAGATTTTTATCATCCAATAATATTAGTAATGCAAGAAAATCCTGTATCCAAGCAATCTGATAGCTTAATAATACAGGAAAACTTGCATCAATATAAAGTGAGTTTCTTTCCTGTTCTACAAAAGCCAAAAGGCAAAAATTCGTTTAGAGGTAACATTGAGGGAAATAATCAAAATTCTACTGTAACATCCATTGTCATAATAAGCTTATTTACATATATTAGCCAGAAAAGTGAAATACAAAATGTATTCCCAATGGAATTATCCTATATATTTTTGCCAGAAAAGCCACAAAGCAACTTGGAAAATGTTTACTTTTTTGGTTTATTATCTAGTTGGATTTAATATGACCATGTTAAAATTTTGTTAAATACTCAATTCATTTTGTTTATTACAATAGATTATCCTAGTTAATTAAAAACTCCTTTTTAGAGTTGTTAAATGGCATAGTGTATTCTTATATTTTCTTGGGCTTTGCCAATAACATAGGGCTCTTACAACATTTTAGTAAACATAGAAATTGGTGTGTTAAATAACCAAAACATCTATTTCTATAATGCCCCGACTTTTCGGCCGTACAGGTATAACTTATGTGTTTACGTATTTGTGCCTTTTAAATATTTAACTATGTTATTATATTTTTATTTTATATGTTATTTTGTTTATTATTTGGATTAAATGAATAATTGTTATGAATTATTTGAATTTTTGAACGAATGAACCTATGTGATCTTGAATACGTGTCGTTTGCATTCGATTTGATTTTCGATTTTGGTGAAATTTTGGTATGATGGAGATATGTGAGTTATGAACATGTTCTTATGCTCGTTGCTCGATTTCGGACTTGTTTGAGTTGGTTTCGAATTTAATTTGTGCAACGGAACCAAAAAAGGGGAATAAAGAGCATTTAGCGCACCTTGGGTTCCAGGTGTTATAACATGAGCTCGGGAGTTTAGATTCTAATTCCTTCACCTTCGTTAAACTTGTATCAAAGATTCGGGTTCAATGGAACAAGCCTTCTATTTTTCTAAGCCCGTTTGAACTTTTGAAATTTAACCGAAACAAGCCTCGACCACAGATTTGCCACCCTTAGCCAAATTAACCATAACTCACTCAATACGTAACCAAATTAACCAAGGTTTGAGCCAAAGTAACCCTAGTTAAGCCCAATATCACCCCAACTCAGACATCTCGTTTGATTCACCAAGGAGAGAAGAAAAACTCAGCCAAAGCAAGAAAACCCTCCATACTCCCATCACTATTCACCCTCCACCATTATTGAGCTCATAACTTCTTCAAACCTCAACCAATCCAAGAGCTAAGCATGTATTTATGATAAACACTTCCTTGTGGTTGTTTTAAGCTATGGATTTCTCATTTTCATGGAGATTTGATGATATTATGGAGATATGATTGAATAGTTCGATTTTTGTATGAATTCTTGATCTCTTTCATTTCTTTGAGTTTTGAGATGGTTTGAAGCATGATTGTTGATCAATTTGGTATCCTTATTATATTTATGGACTTATATTTGAAGGTTGTTGAGCATTGAATGAGCTACCATTAATGAAATTTGAATTCTTGGTTGAGCAGATGTATGTTTGATCATTCCTTTCTCTTGTTCGGTGGTTTGGAGATGTTTAAGTGTTGAGTTTGCCTTGTTTTTGTGATCCTTTTCTTGCCTTATGTGTTTCCTAAGAGCTTCCTTGTTGCTACCCCTATTTTCTAAAGCTTTTCCCCGTGAAACAGAGCTCCTGCTTTGTTTTTCATTTTGAACACGAAGACCTGACACGGTCGTGTCATGATTGCTTTGAAAATGGACACGGCCGTGTTCATCTATCAGCACTTGAGGATTTATTTTTCAAAAATCAGACACGGTCATGTCCAAAACCTTTGACAACTTGATACGGTCATGTCAATCGTTCGAACTTGGGATTTTATTTTTCAAAAATCAGACACGGTCGTGTCTAGACCCCTTGAAAACATGACACGGCCGTGTTACTCAAGTTGGCAGCTTCGGGGAGTTCTTTCGTTACTTCTCGTTGTGCTTTCCCATTTCATTCATGATTATATGCAACGTGACCTAGATGAACTACGTGTTATGATTGTTATACGTGATTATGAATTGAATTGTTACTGATTATTAAAGCTTTGAACTTGAACGAGCGATTTTGAGCGTTTATGTATTCCTAATGTATTATTTGTACATAAGAACATCCTCATTCCATGATTATATCTCTTATGTACTTCATCTCATGTTCATAGCATCACCATACATCGTATTAGGTCATTTTGAGTCTCACTTCACCTCTTCTTGCGCAGATTTTGGTCAGAACGGGGACGAGGCTGAGCATTGAGGCTCTTGCAGCGTTTCTTTTGCGTTCAAGGTGGGTTTCTCTTCTATTAGTTAAATGACCCGATATATTCCCCAATGTGTAACGTTTTAAGTCAAATTATTATAAGTATATATCGAGTCTTTTAAAGAGTCAATGATTTTGAACTTAAAGCCCTTTTCTATTGAACACCCTACCTAATGTTTTGGCGAGATATGATTGAATGCACTGAATGGGGGCCCTGGGACTTAGTGTATGTGGCTAACCGGGAAAGCATGGGCTGACGGTGAACCCGTATACTAGTTCCACCAAAACTATGGTGATACCGGCCCTAGCTGGGAGGTTAGCGAGGAATGGGAATCGGGCTTTTGGGGATTCATGTACCCCAGTAGCCATAATGATTGAGGTGGCCAAGTCTTGCAAGCCCGTCCACCGCTCGGAGGAAAAAGGGTGTACTTGAATGCTTATGAATGATTGAATGATTATGATTGATCGATTGATTATGCGCGAAAGATTATGTGTGTGAAAACCTAATAAACACTTCAAGAATTACATGAGGAGAAGGTTGGAGACTTAGCCCTCTAGTCGGGCTCACGAATAACCTATTGAATGAATATGATTGTTATAATCCCATTTGATGATTTTCTTGTTGTACCCATTTGGGAAATGTTCTAAAACCTCTTATGGGATTATAGCTTGCATGAACGTGTTTCAATTCTGCAATATTTATATATTATGCCCAATTTTTATACCCACCAGTCTCTTTTGGACTGAACCCGTTTTGTTTTCAGTTGTTTTGTGCAGGTTAGGATTTGCTAGGCGGGAATCCGAGTCCTTCGAGTCTTGTATTCGAGTCTAGCACTTCTTTTGGTTCACTTACACTCATAGCGTTTTGTATTATGATTATGATTATGATTATGGATATGTTGGAGCATACATGATGGTTGTGCCGTGATGGCCTTTTGAATACTTGGATACTTGTACTTATTTTTTTTCGAGCTTGAAAGCTCAAGGTATATAATGATCATATATTGCTTCCGCTTTTATTGCATTGCTCTGTTCTTCTTGCATTTTGGTATTGTATGTGTTGGAAAACACAGAGTAAAAAGCAACGGAAGTTTAAAAAAAAATTCAAAAGGGATCGTGATCTTGCACTGTTCGTTTCAAAACTTTTGGGATTTCAAGAAACTTACAAGAATTGAAGCTTTCTTGAAACATATTGAGCCGCCCTCAAACGTTCTTCATGGGGCATGAAATCCCCGTTTCTTGAACGATTCTTTCTTCAAGATTCCAAAGTAGAAATCCTCTAGAGTAATAATCCACACCAACTCCTGTTTAACGAAGATTGAATCTGCCACGCTAAAGCCCCTTTGAAAAAATTCGTCTGATCCTCGAACGCACGAACTGATCATGTTTTTCCAAGAAATTGATAATTTTTCAATCGGATTATGTCGGGCTTAAACTCGTCCCACACGCATTTCGTGTATTTATGGGGTTTCTTAAATCCTAAGTCAATTTTGGAACAGGATTCCTAGTTTAACTTTTCTTCTATTTTTTTTTCACTCCGAGCAATAACATCTTATCTAAAGAAGATATTATTCTTCTAGAAAGAGTTCCTTCTAATCAAATTAGGAATATTTAATTATTCCAATAATAATTAAATATCTTGTCTTAATAATATCTTATTCTAATTAAATTAGAATAATATTAAATAGAAGATATTTTATATTTAACTTATTTATTTATTCTAATCAAATTAGAACAATTAAATAATTAAATATCTTGAATTAATTCTCCAATTAATTCCATGAAGGGCTTTAAAATTAATTCACTAATTAATTCTAATGGGATTATATTGTGGCTTTAAAATTATGATAACGTCGGAAATTGGTCGCCTTCGAAAGTGTGTAATCGGCTTCGAATCTCCGACGAATCAATTGAGTGTGGGTTCTTTTACCAAATCCGATTGTTTGGATTGAAGAGAGTTGAGTCGAGATTTCGGCAGAGTTTCGGTATGTATTTTTGTGTCTGCCCTCTTTTTTGGTGAAAGAAATGATATTTATACTCCTGGTCGGAGCTGGCGCGAGCTTGATCTGATTTAGTGGGCGCGAGAATTGCGGACCACGTACTTAGATCGTGGGGTGGTTGGCGAGTGGGGCAACCGTCGACGTTGGGCTCGTGCTAAGCGCTCAAGGAGCGAGCACTTACATGCCGAGCACTTACAAGTCGAGCTCTTCCCCTAGCCAATTTTGAGAGGTTATGCTAGTATTTACGAGCTGGGCACTCTATAGGACGAGCTCTTCCCTTAGTCAATTTTAAGGGGTTATGTCAAGCTCTTACTAGCTGGGCCATCGACAGAACGAGGACTTCCCTTAGTCAATTTTAGGAGTTATGTCAAGCACCTATGAGCTGGGCACTTGGTAGAACGAGGGCTTGCCTTAGCCAATTTTAAGGGATATACTAAGCACTTACGAGGTGAGCACTTGGTATGACGAGCCCTTGCCTTAGTCAATTTTAGGAATACGAGGATCATGGATAGTCTAAAATACGAGGAGGTTACTTAGTCATTTTTCGGTACAATCATTTGCCCCCCCGCTCCTCGAGTACGAGGCGTGCGAGGTGCTCGTGGAGCGAGAATGTCGAGTCCTAAAATTTTGAAATTTCTAAGCGTTTTTCGCGTCGTTCGTTACCGTATTATTCCGTATTTTAGGGTTTTGACTTTTCAAAAAATATTTCCACGGTGAACTGAATTCATTTTTACCACGAGTGTTGAGTGCTCGGATCCATTTGAGCAGAACGAGGGGCTGCTCAGATTTTCCATAGCATTGAGGTAATCTCTGAGCTCTATCCTTGAATTGCTTGGATTGGGTTTCTGTATGTCGAGATGCTTTCCATACCACAATCCTTATTCGTCGGGTTGGAATAGTAAAGTTGATATGAGTTGCGAGCAGGGTGCTCGGATTGAGTGGGTTGTTGAGAGCTCGGGTGTTGGTAACAAGGCCATCGAGGAAGTAGTATAATTTAATTCTTTAGGTTTATGTTCGTCCAGTATAGCTATGTCGAACACTCATACCTGGCTTATTTTTGGAATCTTATGACGGGAATCGAGCACTTTTCTCGTCTTGCCTCCCGCTATAAGAATAGAAAAAAAGAGCATAGACATTTGTATGGGAAAGCTATCTCCAATCTCCAGTTACGCACTAAGTCCTTTGAAAACTTTTAAGGCAAGTTCGAGAAGGCGAACGAAAGAGTCCAGATGAAGGAAAATCATATTCTAGCTCAATCGAACTTTGCATCCAGGAACTATGTGATGGCTCAAGCACTTCAAGGCAAGATGTCGGCTCTTGCGAAGAGAGTCGAGAAGATGGAAGAGGATCATCCAGTGACATTTGCTGATTGGTTTCGTTTAAGAGAAGATTCAACGAGAGCAAGAAGGCACGCTCCGAACTTAGCGCGAAGCTTGAGGAAGGTGAAAAGATGCGTTCTGAGCTGAGCGCAAGGCTTAAGTGGAGCGAGATGGTGCGCCTTGAGCCGAATGCGAAGCTTGAGGAGTTCGAGGGCGCATCCACTGTTTAGACTCGTACGGACATGGTCGAGGGCTAGCGCTTCATGCGGAGTCCATTGTTTGATGTTGTTTGTGCTCTTAACAATATCATTGGATTCCATGCCGTATTTGAGCATGCGTACAACCAGCTCAACTACTTGGGTGTCATTCGTGAAGGTGCAGAGGTTGATGCGATTGATCTTGAAGAGGATGATAAATGAGGCCGGTACTTGGTTGTATGGGCCAGGTTCGACCTTACAGGGTGTTAATGCTAATGAGCTCGGATTTGCCATTGATGAGATCAAAGCCGTAGTCGTTGAGAGGGGTGTCACTCGACCAAGGATGATGGCGTTCCAATCGAATGTGAAGTTGAGGGTGAGCGAGAGTTGGTCATAACTCGAGGCGAGCATGGCGATGGGGGTGCCATGATCGGGGCGATCGAAGATGAAGCTCAGGATGAGCGAGAGTTGGTCGCAGCTTGGCGCGAGTGTGACAACGAGGTTGTCGTGGCCGAGGCGACCGAAGGCGTTGCTCAGGATGAGCGAGAGTTGGTCGAGGCTCGGGACGAGCGTGGCGACGAGGGTGCCGTGGTCTAGACGACCAAAGGCGTTACTCAGTGAGAGCTCATCGTGGCTCGGGGTGAGCGTGGCGATGAGGGTGCCGTGGTCGAGACGACCGAAGGTGTTGCTCAAGAGGAGCGAGAGTTGGTCGCGGCTCGGGACGAGCGTGGCGACGAGGATGTCATGGTCAAGGCGACCAAAGGCTTTGAGGCGTGCAAAATCGGCGAGCACATTGTTGACAACGAGCTCCTTGGTGATGTGAAAATTGACTAAGTGTTGTGTTTCAACTCCATGCATTGTGTGTAGTGCTCGAACCTTCTGAGTGCAGTGCTCGAACTTCGAGTGTGAACTTTGGAACAAAATTTTGTGTTTAGTTTTTTGTATCGAAGGGGCTTGGCATAAAACTACCAAAGTTGCGAGGTCTTCACTTTTCATTGAATCAAACTGAACTAAACACTTGTGCAAATAAAATGTCTTTCTTTCTTAACATAAGCTGAATGCAAACTAAACTGGATGTTAAAGAAAACGAACATCATACTTGGAACAAAATGCCACAAATCTTACACATAAAATTTTCCCAAACTGATTGCTTTTCGAGGCCTAGGCCGAGGCTGCTAAGCGGATATGACTGCCTTTTCGTTCAAGAGGTCAATAAGCATGACTTGCTCCTTCTCCTTGGACTGAGCTCTAGCCTTAGTTGTTTTCAAACTATCACCAGGGATGAGCTCGAATCCTTTGATATCTCCGGTTGACTTCAACTTTGTTTCCTTGGGCTCATTTTGCCGAACTGCCAACTTGCGTTTATTCGAATGAGAGATTCTCCCCATATCGGGCATCTTGTCGTCATCCTCATGAACAACTTCTGATGGCTTTGGAGTTCCATGAATTAGCTTAGGTTTCACAATCGAGAGCATGTAACACTCCCAGGCCTCTTTCAGTTGGCAATTTATTTCTCCAATTCCGTTGGGAGTTGGAAACTTCATCTTGCGGTGGAACGCTGAATGAATGGCTTTAAACTTTGCCAGAGCGGGTCTCCCAAGGATCACGTTGTATAGGAGGTTAACCTCGACCACCGTATAAATCAATGGGACCGTGGCTCTTCTTGGGGCGCAGCCTAAGGAGCTCGCCAATCTTACTTGGCCGAGCGGGTATAGTTCTGATCCGCCGAAGCCGAGGAGAGGGGTCTCTACGGCATCCAGTGCAACATCATTCCCACATAACTTATTGAAGGTGGAGAGTGGCAAGACGTTCACCGAGCTGCCGCTATCTACCAATACCCTTTTGACTTGGGTGTTGTAGATGTCGACATTGATTACCATTGGACAGTCCGGGCACTCACCGTCCTCGTCAACCACGACATTATCAAAATCTTGATCGGTAAAACCCAGGACCTCGCCTTTGTCAACATGGAAGATGTATTGAGCTGAAGTGTTAGGCTCTTGGCTAAATCGGCGCCCTGCTTTCTTTCGCGAGGTCTTGGTATCACCATTTGTTGCTCCTCCGGCAATCATATTAACCTCTCCTCGAGTGGGCATGTTATCATTAGGTGTCTGCTTAGTGCCCTTAGCTACTCGTCGATCGCGTCGCGGACTGCGTGAGCGCGAGCGCGAGCGCGAGCGCTAGCGAGACCGACGAGGGCTGCGTGAGCGAGAGCGAGCTCTGTCTCCTCGCTTTCTATGATTTCGATCCATGGACTTAACAAATTCTGATAGTTTGCCACCAGCTACGAGGCGTTGGATCTCCTTCTCCAAGCTGATGCACTCATCTGTGTCATGTCCGTTCTGTTGGTGAAATGCACAGTACTTGTTGGAGCGAGAGTTCTTCTCGTTTTGGGGCATTGGACGAGGCTTCTGGAACATTTTCGAACCAACAATGTTCAGAATCTCAGAGTTGCGTTTGGTGAGTTCAACTCGTGGCCCCCCGGGGAGGGGTCCTGCTCGTCGTTCTCTACACTCCTCCCTATTTGAGCTTCTTGATAGTCTATCCTGGACACGCGCTCGTTTCATGCGAGCCATGTCTTCCTGCTCCATGTACTCACTTGCTATCCTCCGGAGATGGACCATATCCTTGGGTCTTTGACGAGCAATAGCATCTCCACACTCCGCACTGATCTTGGAGTCATTCAGCCCTTGGTAAACCGCTTGCCTTAGGAAATCGCCGGATGGACTCTCAACTTTGCCAACTTTCGTTAAAAGTGTACCGACCGGGACACTTCTCAATTCAAATTGACTCCCTGCTGGGAGGGTGTGACAGTGGGTTTACGGGACAGTGTGTCCAGGCCGGGATAACCATGCAGAATTTGCTACTGGACCCCTGTCTAGGCAGGGATCCCTTTTGAACTAAATTTTATCCAGGCTGGGATGGGGCCCTGGGAGTTCAACTTTGTGCACTTTAAATAATTCATGCCTTTTAACAGTTTTCTCTCAATCTATGCCTACTTGTGAATTAATTATGAATTGTCATTAATTGTTTCATTAATTTTAACATCTCATGACATGCATAATCATGTCGTTCCTCAATTGTTTGGTTCATAAGTCTAGAGTCTCACATACACTTGTACTTCTTGCACAGAGCTCAATCCGGTTGTCTAGGAGCAAGATCCGTAGGCTTCTCTTCTTCATTCTCCCTCTTTTGTCAATGTGAAGTTTCATTTCTAAGCTATTAGAACCCGTAATACCTTGTGTGACAATTTAAGCCAAAATGTAATACTATTACGTATGTTTTTGGAAAATAATTACGTACGCAAATGTTTTCAAATGTTTTCATGAAAAGTATTTTGGCTAGAATTATTCACGTAATATTGGGCCCCGTCGAAATGTGTGAATGGAACCGATACGGGATCGGGCCGTCGGATAATCCATCTCATATAAAGTACCCTTTGAGAATATCTCCACGCGACTTGGGTGGCCGAAAGGAGGGATATTCTTGAGCCGGAGGTGTTACCCCATCGAAGGAGTGGGTAGGACTCATGATCCCCCGACTCGACACAGACCAACGAGGTGGTAGGGCCTTGCAAACCCTTCCACTGCCCCAGAGGAAGAATGATGGAAACTTATATTGATTACGATTATGATTACGATTACGATTACGATTACGTCATGATTGCGAACGTGCATGAACACTTATAACTTGAACTTAACGCATACACTATTGGAGTAAGGTTGGAGAATTGCCCTCTCGTCGGGCCACGCATTATTATTATAAAATTGTTACTTAATTAATTGATATTCGTAATTTCGAGCGATGTATTTCTCAACTTTCCCACTTAGGATTCTATAAAACTTTATTCGGAGTTATGAATTGCATGTGCATGTGATATATTTACTTATGCCCTCACTCAGTCTTTCGACTGACCCCCACGTAGTTTTTAGGTCTTTTGCAGGTATGCTAGGCAGGGAATAAAATCTTAAGGAGTCTTTATTTTGAGTCTAGCACGTCTCATGTTCATCTATACTTCTGTTACTATGTTATTTTGGGATCATGTATCATTCTATTTTGGGAATACTTGTAATATTTGGGCCATGTAAGCCATTGGTGTTGTAACTATGGATTTATGTGTTGGAGTTGCATACTTTAATATGCTAGTCTAATGTTTATGCTTCCGCCTTTATATATTGCATCGTTATGTATATGGTTAAGGGTTAGCCCCGCTTAGCTAGGTTGAGTTATTTTATCTTGTCACCCGTTCGTCATGTGTTTGATTCATGTGTGGAAATCAATTTCATGAGTGGATTGGACTATTGGTGCGGGGGATGTGGCGCCTATCGATGCGGGTGCTACACCCCGGTTTATGGACTTCTAACTCTGATATGTGTTGTGCTCCGTATATATATAGGTATGCGTGTGTAGCCCCTCAATTAGTTAGTGTGACTGACCTCTCTCCCTCCCCATGTTTTTAGCTGCAGGTACCGGTCTTTGGTTTTAGTTAGGCGACAAGTGGTCTTTTGAGTCTTCTTGTACTATAGCTCGAGTCCGCATTTTATTCTTAGTATTTTTTGCATTTTGTATTTTTGATACACTTGTAGTTTGACTTTGGAAGTTGTATTCGATTTCTTTTGGCCCGTGGCGAGCAAGTTTATATATGATTCGTTCTAGTGACGTATAGATTTGATGATATGCCTATGTTTAATTATTTTATCGCTTCCGTACTTGTGTGATTGAAGGATTGTTTGATGCGTGTTCTGTTTGAGGGTCTAGACCGCCTAGCTTAGGTGGGGTTTTTTATTTGTCTCTATAAACAGGGTTTGATTCAAGTGGTTAATGGATTCATTCTTTAGAATAAGGTTTTGGATTCGAATCTTGTTTGGGTGTGGTGTGTGTGTGGTAAAAGAAAATGTTTTACTTTTTTTTTTTTGGTCAGAAAAGAAAATGTTTTACTTTTTTATTGTATTTATTTGTATACTAATTTATGTAAGAAACAACTTTTAAAGTTTTTGTTTAGGTACCTACTCGTGAGAAGATAATTATATATATTTTGGTTTAAGGATAATTTATATATATTTTAATTTTTTGTGGTATTTATTTGTATACTAATTATGATTTATTTTTTTTCTGATTTTTTTCCCTTTTGAAGTCTTTGTTTTAAGTATCAATATGTGACAAGCTAATTATACATGTTTTTATTCAATGATAATTTTTGTATTGTTTATATATATATTTTATACTAAAATATCATTGAAAACTATATTGTTTATTAATTTTTTATTTTAAAACATCTCACGGAAGAGTGAAAATAATATTTAATATCTCAAAATTTTTACTATTAGCATTTTTTGAAGCACCCCGGAGCGAAGAGAACTACACCCCCGCACCGTAACTCGACATGTGCAACGAAATAGAAACTTCGAACACGCACCAAGCTACGACGAATGGGTGACAAACAAAATCTCACCTAGGCTACGCGGCCTAGACCCTAATTCAGAGTGCGCGAAATAAACAAATACACATGCGAAAGCACCAGGATTTCAAATACACAAACATACATGCTTTCATAATAGGAATAAAATAAATCAGATTATACATGCCAAGTCCAAACCGTTCAAGTTAATTCATACAAATTCCAAAGCTCAAGAATTAAATCATAACTTATACATAATTCCAGAATTCAGAAATAAAGATGCGAGATATGCAAAAGACTCTACTAACGAATTGAAAATAAAAGACCGCCGCCTAGCTCAAACCGACAACCTGCACCTGCAACTCAAGAGACAAAAAGGGAAAAAAGAAAACAACAAGGAGGGGTCAGTCCTAATGACTGGTGTGGGGGCTAACGCACTCAAACGTATGTAATATAAGAACAGAGCATATTCATGTTGGGAAACACGGAAGAGTTGAGCAACGGAAGTTTAAAATTTTGCAAAAGTTTAATCGTTGTCTTGCAATTTTCGTATCGTAACGTTGGGTGTTTTAGAAACTTACAAAGTTCGAAACTTTCTAGTGATGCCATTACCGCCTAACGAACACCCTTCAAGCGAAATCCCTCGAACGACCTTCGAATTAGAATCCAAAGTAGAAGCCCTCCAAAGCGTATCCACACCAAACCTAGAACACGATCAAGCGAGTGAGAGTGCTAGTTTTATGGCTTGTGTTAAGGCTAGGATAATTTTTGCTTTGAAAACTTTTCTTTTGGATTTTCTCAAAAACTTAACACTTCATGAGTGTTGGTCTAAACAATAAGAGAAGCATCTTCACTAGTATTTACATTAGGGATTTCAAACCACTTTGGGTTTCCCTAAACCCAGTGGGCTTCTTTTCTTGCTCACTAATTAACTTATTTAATTATTTAATTTAATTGGAATAATAAGGTCTTAACTTATTCTCCAAGTCTAGCAAGAAAAGACTTCTCTCTCCTACAATAGGAAGTTGGACTTTTCAACTTTACTAAAGTTAAAAGTCAATATTCAATAAATTAATTAATTCCCAATTAATTATTTATTGGGTTAAGTTTATTTGAGAATAGTCTTAACAATTAATTCAAAATTAATTAAAAGACCAAAATTAATTAATTACAATTTAATTAATTAATTCTAGAAAAGAATTCGCGTGTGGAATAAACACACGCATGAAGCTACGTACGTGCCACGTGTACACGACACGTGGCAACCACGTGGACTGCATGACACGTGGCAGCTGCTCACGCAATCCTTACACCATTTTAATTAACAATTTGATCATTCGTTAATCATATTAACATCCTACCATAACCCTCGTGTCTTGGCATTTGTGTGTGACCCTTTAGGCTCATTATTCGATTAGCAGTGACAATAATTAATTAATTCCCTAATTAATTAATCACTTCACAGATCACACTACCGTAATCTAGCAATGGGTGTGTGACCCCTAGCCGAATAACAAAATGAATCGAAGAACCTTTCAGTCAATGACAATCACTGAAATACGATCCTCCTACAACTCCATCTCTCAATCAAGAACTAAGGCATGAGAATATTCTCAGAGCCCAAATATTCTTGATCTTTAAAGTTAAGTTCGTTTTATATCGATTTCGATCTCAATCCTAGAAAACCCCATTTTCTAGATGTCTTGATCTTTTATCCACCTTGGCCAAGGGTTTAATGTTTAATGGACTACGAACAACTCAATCAGTAAAAGATCATTCTTGTTCTTAACAAGTGTAGGTCCTTTATCGATTCTACTAATTCTACATATGCCACTTGTGCAATCCCAACATAGGCCGTGGTTCAGGTGTCTATCTGGTGCCACCCTTTTGAGCCTATATCAAAGATTACAAAGTTAGCTCATATGAGACATTACAAAATCTCAAGTCTAAGGATTAATGAATCACGTCATTGACCTGTGAGATATTTCCTAATCTGGAAGTTTTAGGAAACTTCCTTTCCCATTTAGGAATGTTCTCACGCGGGACATCTCAGTGATGAAGTTCTTGTAACAATCACCCCTATGTATTATGAACGCATCAACGTATGCACTTATCACTCCATGAAACTGAGTGATCCTTCAAAAGGACACAATCACATAAGCAAGTCTCAGCATAGTCAAGGTCGACACTCCCACTGTCTGTCGGACTCATTGACTTGGAGAAATTTCTAATCCTCGCCTATGGAGTTAAGAACTTATTTCATGTGCCGTTCCCATAACGACAAAGTTCTTAACGGCCTCGTCGGATTAGGGGAGTTCAATACATGTAAAACACAGTCAAACCCAAATAGACATAAATAAGCACATAAAGAAGTGATTGCCTATGAAAAAAATCATCTCGTCTATTATTCAAAGGCTGTTTGTGATTTTACAATGAAATAGTAAAGCAAACATCTGCTTTAAGGGCACTATTCCTAACAATTCAAATATAAAAGTTCATGAACCGGGGAGTGGTTTTTGCAATCTAAAATATTTTAGCACGTGAAACTAAATATAGAAAAGATTTTAGGGCCAAAAGCCCAAAATAAACCAAATTTTAGAAATTATGAGTCCACTCCCGTTTCACGAACCACAACATAATCAAAATCAAAGAACTCGGTGAGAACGAGTTTCTAACCAACCTAACTCCTTTCAAAACATAAACGAAATCAAAACAAAGCAGAGTTCATAAACAATCCACCCTTCACCGTTTGGGGATGAGATGACGTCCTCTCAACCCCGTTCTCCCGTCATAATGTTTGAGACGGGGGATCCTACCCGCTCCCCGACGGGTGTTAACCGCCGGTTCTCAAGAAACCGCCTTCCCCTCGACCTCCCGAGGATGGGCGAATTTCTCTACATAATTTGGAGTTGTGTTGATGAGAGTGCTCGGCGACCCCACGGCCGACCCCGAGATCACATACCACTTCTTCGAGCCCAGTTCATAATTCATAAGTCATAATTTTACAATTTTTAAATTTTCATAAATTTTCCGACTTATATTTCAAAGTCATAATCTCGCTATTTCAAAACGTTTACACACACCAAGCCTTTTCAAAATAAACAAATAAAAATATACCTTAAGTATATATAAAACATTTTTCAATTGAATTTATAACAAAAGGATCAATTCCCATAAAATACGTACTAAACACATATCTAAGTACATATATATATACGTAGTCACATGTGGGCTTAAAATTCAGTTAGGGTTGTAGGTCATATTAACTAAAAAGAAGAAAACCTCACCTTGTCGACTACACCGGACGCGACGAACCAAAACACTTCTAAAACCACCCTCCTCGTCACCCACGGAACAAACCTAAGGACAAACGAACAACAAAAGACAACCTTAGACTAAATATGAGCCACTTAAACGCTCGACATATGCATATGAATGCAAATGATGCAAAAGAAATACAATGAGATGTCATTTAACGCATGTAAATTCATACCACGTTATAAGTCTCATAAATTACGTTAAATGACTTCATGAATTTCATATAACACACATAACACATCATATACTAAGTTAACTATGCATGCATATCCTATAAGAGGCAAGAAATTATCAAACGAAGCATTTAAACGGAAGTTAGAATCATGCACCCACGTTAAAGACATGTATCATATATTAGGTCATATAATACGTATAAAATCATCGAATTCACGTAATAAATTCACAAATAATCACATAACACATAATATAACAATTTATCCATTCATAAAAGGCAAGAAAGAAGCAAGAAAAACACGTAAAACACAACGAAACAACGAAAGAAGTAAGAAAGGGAGCAGCAGTTCGAAACTACTCCCAAAAGGGGTCGCGGGCATAACCCTAAACCTGCCTAAATGTGGTCGCGGGTGCGACCACACCTCCTCCAGAAAGAAGGGAAGCAACAACTCCAACCTGGGGCAAAAACAAGCCGCGGTCGCGACCCAAAACACTCATGTTTTGGTCGCGGGTGAACAACAGCAAAAACGTGAAAACAGTAGCTCAAACACAACCAAAACCAATCCTAACTCAAACCAACATGCAAATAAAAGATTATGCAATAAATATACATCAATTCCATGCCATAAACCATGCTAAAACTGAACCTATATGCAAGGGAAGGGAGAAAGGGATCAAATATGCACATCTTCATACAAAAGCCCCAAATTCTTGAATAAAACCTTCATGAATCCTAAGCTAGCACGAAAATTCGGTTCATACAAGTGTTATAGGATGTCTTAGGTTCAATTATCATGCATCAAACTCAAAGAAAACACAAGAGATCAAGCAAATTCTTCAAATATGGTCCTAACCCTTACTATTCACCAAATAATCCATAGCATGCTCAAATGACCAATAAAATTAGCAAATCTGGACTTAAAATAAATAGGAGAAGATGGAGAAATCAATTCCAGACTTACCTTTCAAATTTGAGCCGAATCGGATGAGAAACGAGCTTGCAAAGTGAAAATTGAATAGTTCTTCCTTCTCTCCCCCTTCTATCTCGGTTGGGTGCTGCTTTTCTCCCTTTTTTCTCATGGAAAACGAAATGAGGGCTGAATAGGGTGAAAGATCGGTGAGTTAGGAGAGTGTGGGGCCAAGAATGGGTTGAATTGGTCAAATATTGAGTAAGTTATGGACAAAATGGTAAAATGTGGTGAATCTGTCGCACGTGGTGCGTTACGGTCAAAATTCGGAGGTCCAAACGGGCTTAGAAAAATACAAAGTTGGATTTCTTGGTTTTCTTTCTTCATTGTGAGTCCGATGCTTCTTCCGGAATTTGAATCCGAACTCCCGAGCTCAAGTTATGCCTTCCGGAATACGAGGTGCGCTAAAGCTAGTTAGGCCCTCGAATCCCTAAAATCATAAAAATGGTCCGTGACCACCTCAATCGAGTTCGAAAACACATAACGGGCACATAAACAAGTTCTTACAGCACGTATTTCATGCATAACATGTAATCACCAATTAGGAGCAAATACAGGGGCATACAATCAAGAAAGGGATCAAACGGGGGCAAAACGTTCAAATACGTATTAAAACCTAACAAATAATACAAGTAGAGATTCAAATTGGCACAAAAGCAATTAAATAAACATTTAAAGGCAATAAATAAATAATTAAACGCACACGTAACACTCTCGATACGACGTACCTGTACGACCGGACGAGCGGGATGTTACATTTTTTGTAAATTATTAAAATCTTTACCAAATAAAATATAAATAAAATATTTAAATATAAAATCTTTCATATCTTGTGATCAAACACGTAGCCAATATTACGGGTTAGTTCTAGTGGTTAATAAGTTCATTCTCTAGGGCAATATTTTGGATTCGAATCCCGCTTGAATGTACGTGTATTTAAAAGAAATATGATCAAATACGTTAAAAAAAAAAAACAAAAAAACTTGATGAACCAAGAACTGACACGATTTTAAGAGAATATAGATGAAAATTTAATATAAAAATATAAATTAAAAGAAAATCTTAATATACAATAGTTAAGACATTTACAATATCGACACATATAAAAATAAAATAATATATATTTATCATATAGTTGTATTAAAACTCAAGAATCTCGTACCCGAACCCCGAAATCACGTACTTAAATGCCCAAATGATGTATTTGCCCCCAACTACGAGATTTGGACATTTAAGTACGTGATTTCGGGGTTCGGGTACGAGATTCTTGAGTTTTAATACAACCTTCAAAAAAAATGGGGAGTTAAAGCAAATTTGGCTTGTCATCTAGGGAGCAAAGAGGAATTTTTTTAAAAATGGGGAGTTAAAACAAATTTTTTCAACTTTTAGGTATTTTTTAAAAAAGATCCCTTTTTTTTCATGTGAATTATGTGAATATGTGGTTTAATTGCTTACGTGAGTACCTTAAATTAATTTCTTCCATCTCATTTCATACTATATACATATTTCGTAATTCATACATTTCATAAGCATATCATATATATATGTACTAAAACTAATTTCATAAAATAAGTGACTATATATATATATATATATATATATATATATAATGATGGTGTGAGTATGCAAGTATATGATATATATCTATACATATGAATATGCATGTTTACAGTATCTGATATATATCTATATGTACACTTATGTAAACATGCATATTCATATATATAGATATATATCATATACTTGCATACTCACACCATCATTATATATATATATATATATATATATATATATATATATATATATATATGGCATATGTACTTATATACATAGTATATACATAATATCTCACCTTTCTACTTTATACATATAACTAATATATCTATACATTTAATACTTATATCTTATAATTATATACACACTAAATCTCTAACACAAACACACAACCCTTTCTCTCTTTCTCTTCATACACACACACCTATTTGATCCAAGAAAGATGAAGAAGAATGAGGAATTAAGGCATCACCATCATCATCTCCATCATCTCATTCTTTCATTCCTTTATTTCCTTCCAAGGTTGTATTTATATATATTTGTATGTATATGTGTGCTTTGGTTTGGATTGGTTTCTTGTGCATTTCATGCCATTTTGCTAGGTTAATGATAAAGCATGTATATATGAGTTTATACCTTGAATTTTGATGGATTTGGAGTGAGTTTGCTTGCCCTTTTGATGCCTTCTTGCTTGAGCTTCATTGCTATCATGTTTTGCTGCCGTATAAGGATCCACGGACGTGGATTTTGACCCACTACCGTGGATTCGTGTCCAGAGACCTGGAGGCCTTCCCACGGGCGTGGATTTTTATGAAGGAAAAATCCACGGCAGTGGATCCTCCCCTGTTTTATGTCTGAGATTGTTTTGTTCCATTTACCCATCAAACAAACTCCGATTGGCCTGAATTTTGAACCATAAGAAACCTATTGAAGTGTAGAACATTCTCCAATTAGAATCACCTCAATATCTTTTCTAATTTGTGAGATATAATCAATCCATGTTGGTGTCGCCACTTCACCAAAAATCTGCATTCATCCAACTTCGGGCTTACGCCATTTTCACCGCGCTTTGAACCACGATTCGAGCCATATATAATTGGAAAGATCTGATTGTCTAGTTTCATTTCCAATAAACCAAACTTAATTCCAACTCCTAGAACTTGAGATATATCCAATTTTCTACAGCTTGTTCGTTTCTAAAAACTGTCAAACTTCCACCAAAATCCATTTCCTTGTGTTCCTTTCACCCCCCTTGACTTTCGTATGTGTTTTAATTGATCTCTTGGGCCTCAAACTTTTATTTATGATATTGTTTGATTATTGAATTACATGTTATGATTTGATTATGAACTTTATGACTTGAGTGGTGTTGAACAAACGTGACATATATGTATAAACGTTTAAGTGATACAATGAGACTCTTCTTGTTACCAATGTATTCCCTATGTGTTTAATGAATTCCTTTCATCTCTAAATGATCCATATGCATTGTAAACAAGTTGATATGTGGGTTATGAGTACTATTTTTCGATTTGATACGATTCATGAAAGATATGTAACGAATGAACTTCAAACCTTCATATATTGATTGAACTTGAGTGAATTGCTCATTTATGTGCTTCTAATGCATTAATTGTGTGCATGAACATCTTCATAACATGTTATTGTCTCGTATGCACTTCATATCATGTTCATTGCATTGTCATGCGTCATTTATGGTTCTTATGGAGTCTTAAGTCTCACGTAAGCACCGTGTTACTTCTTGTACAGTTCTCTCTAGGGCGGAGATTTGTCGGGTTCTTAGGCTATCGTCATGTCTTCTTCTTCTCTTGGTGTTGTTCGGTAAGGTGTAACGGGTGGGTTTCTCTTCTATTAGCTATGATGACCCGATATATCCTTTATGTAAAAGTTTTAAGCCAAAGTATTATATATATATATATATATATATATATATATATATATATATATATATATATATCAAGTCTTTTCAAAAGAGTCTATGACTCCCCACCTTGTGATTTAGCGTGGACATGAATATGAATCCACGGGCCCAAGGACTTAGTGCAAGTGGCTATCCGGGAAGGCAAGGGCCGATGGTGATCCCTTGTACTAGTCCCACCACATTTACGGTGTTATCGGCCCTCGCTAGGAGTTTAGCGAGGAATGGGAGCTGAGTGCCCTTGGGGGATTCATGTACCCCCATTGGCCTATGTATGGACCGGTGACCAGGTCTTGTAAGCCCGTGCACCACCCGAAGGAAAAAGGTGTAAGTGTTTATCATTATGAATGATATGAATATAAATGATATGATTATAAATGATTATGAACGAATATGTATGAATGTGTATGATCGCCAATGTAAAGATTGAATTGATATGCACACACGAGGAGTAGGTTGGAGATATTCGCCCACCCGCCAGGGCTCACGTATTGACCGAATGAACGATTATGATTATAAATGAAATTGATTGTTGTAATCCCGATCGTTGTTTTCTTTATTTTAATCGACTTGGGAAATATCTTAAAAACCTCGCTCGGGATTATAGCTTGCTTGTGGGGGTGTTTAAATTCTAAAATATAATTATAATTTGCCCTGTTTTATACCCACCAGTCTCCTATAGACTGAACCCGGCTTTGTTTTCAGTTCTTTTGTAGGTTTTCGAGTGTTAGGTGGGATTTTGAGTCTGTCAAGTCTTGTGATTAAGTCAGAGTCTTTCCACATGTGCATTGTAATTTGATTAAGTTATATTGAAACATGTATAAATGCTAAGATTATGTTTTATTGATTCGGGACAAGCTTCTAGGGATAGATTGAACCCGTGATTATGATTTATGATTTATGTTTGAAATTTCGGGACTAGGTATTTATGCTAGTTGAACCCGTCAATTGCTACCTGTATTTATGACTGATTACATGATATGCTTCCACGTGCATTTTATCCTATTAAATTGCTTATTTGGTTTCGAGATTCTAGCTCCCTCCTAGCATAGCGAGTGAGTGAGTCCCCATTCGCCGTGACTTGGCACGTATATAGACTTTTCATTTCATATGCGGGTCGGGTCTCGGTGCAGGGGATGTGGTGTCTTGCGCTCGTGCGCTACATCCTTAAGTGGTACCAGAGCCCCAAATTGAAAAACCGGGGTTTCTAGCGTCGTGTCATGTCAAGTCTAAGCCGTACGGCTTAGGAACAACTTATCAACGTGTGTACCGCATTGATCATGAGCATTTGATATTGAAAATTGATGGAAATTATAATGTTAGATGCATTTAATTGAATTTTGTTAGATTATCTGTTGCATATTGCTAACCGACATGCATTATATTTGAGTTGAGTTGAGTTGTGAATTGTAGGATATTACTATAATATTAAACCAAGGTCAATCCCTACGATCACAACCACTTGGCACGAGTTCCTCCTTCGAGTGTAGGCGATTTGAAGAAGAGCTTTTGAAGTTTAGAAGACTTTGGGATAATTGGTGATTCTTACTATAAGGGTATAGGTTAAGAGTTTGAGCTCAAGAAAGGAATTAAATTTTGGGTGAAGATTTGGAATGGATGAAGTAATAGTACGAGGGTGTGATGTTTATGTCTATAAAATAAACACATACCTCTCTATACCGCGAACGGAGTCGATCAACCGGGCATGAGATTCGTTTAATTCAAGAAGGAGGCGAAAGAAAAACTTGAAGGTACCAAAGGTTCAACATCCGGGGTTTAGAAGACTAAAGAAGAAAACGTTGAGGGTTAAAAGAAATGATCCGAATTGAAGCTAAGGACCGAGAAGCTTAATTATGGAAAAAGGAATTTTATAATTTTAAAATAAGAAGGAATTTGGAGAAAAGAAACATGTCGAGATACTTCGGGTTTTGGAATGAGGCTAGTGTCGATTGGAAGAAAACTAGAGACCGCTCCATTCTAGGAATTACAAAAAGGACGACAAAGATATTCTACCCAATAATTAAATCCATTAATTTGACTCGGAATGGAGAAATGGAAGCACTCAATCTTGGAAAGTTTGTGAAGTTGCTCGACCGTTGGAAATTCTTCAAGGTTGGAGCGAGAAGGTTTCGGTCAAGATAACAATTACGGTAAAGAACCGGATAAGAGAAGAGTCGATCCTAGGAAGGAATTGAAGGGACTGAGGTATTTTAGGTCACTACAGCATACCGTTTAATACAAAGAAGTTGAAGGAAGTTTATCGTGGTTCGCACAAGAGGTACAAAGAATTAAAAAGGGGATTTGGAACCGGCTTGGGAGTAATTTAAGTATTGAGATGTTTGGGGTAAAAGAATTTGGAGTTCATCAAGGCATTTGGGTTTTGGAAACATGGGTGAATGCAAGAATAATTAAGGAAGTGAGAAGACCGTGGGTAAGCAAGAAGTGGTCATTGAACTCGAGGACAAAGGATCAAATTGTCAAGCTAAAAGCTTCCCTTTTCGGTGAACGGTACTTGCATTTATGGCACTTGCATCATACATCGTACTAAATTATTTTAATTTTGTTTGTGTACATTTAATTGAAATATTGTCTAAGTGTGTTACATACTTTAATTGTTGAAAATATGTGACAGGCATCGAACATTCTTACCCGACATGCATAGTTTAGTGTTTGTTGATAGGAAGTCTTCTTCACCTCATACTACACGAGCTATCTTAAACAAGAAGAGTTTGGGTCAAGAGTGACATCTTGGATTGCGAGATAGACAAGAATGCAATGGAGACTTTGAGGAGTTGGGAATTGAAATGGTTAATGGAGAATGAGAGAATTTGCTCGCTATCCTCACCAGTCATTTTAAAGTGAATATGGGTGAAAGGATTATTCAATTCAAGCAAGATAAATTTGAAGAAGTCGAGAATCTTAGTCAAGGGAATGATGGAGTAAGTTCAACAAGCTAAGCTGGAATTTCTTAAGGGGGAGAGGATAGCATAGGAGCAAAAATTTTAATTTGAGTTTGGGATGAAGTAGTACTCCTAACGGGAACAACAGAAATGCAAGGATTAACAAGACACGGGACCCTACCAAAGTTAAAAGGAATAATTTGGAAAATTTTGGTAATCGAGGAACAATTATGGCCAAAAGGATTAAGAGCTCCAAGAAGTTGTTGGGAAGAAAGGGTACCTAAGTGGATAAAGTACAAGCTTAAGAAATAATTAAGGATCGTATTAACAAGAAGGAAGAGGGATGATCGAGAATTGAGAATAACACTGTTGACATGTCATTTAAGGCACGTACGAATTCAACCTTTCAAGTTTTAAAAAGGGGTTGGGTTTATATTGCAAGCTTTGAAGACCAAGGTTATTGGAGGCTTAAAGGAACCACAAGAAATGGTGAGATAATAACGAGAAAGGAAAACCCGATCAAGTTATTATACTCCATACCGGTGGAAGTGAGAATCAGTTTGACCGAGCATTGAAGGTGGCACATAACATGAGCAAGATGAAATTTCCGGTCTGTCAGTCATTTTTCTATGATGAGCCAAGAATATCTATAAGGTTGGAAATCATAGCTCGAATATTAGAAGGTTAACTCGAGCATATGAGATCATCAAATATAATTCACTACGAGTTAACCGAGTCAAGGCCAGGCGACCACTCAAGAACTTGAGAGAACAAAGTGAAGAAATGTGAAGGGTAAGCAAGAATCGGGTTATTCGGGAAATGGGATCGATTAAGAGCTGGACATATGCTAAGGGTATTAGAAAGAGGTCGAGATACAACTCAACCATGGACTAGTACATTCACACGAGTCACAAGATCATTATTCCTAATTTTATTCTTCGGTGCAGTACAATAACACATTCATGACATATGCATACATGCTACTTTAATTCTAACAATTTCATAATGCAGCGTGCTTTGATTGTTAGTTGTATTAATGGCTTCTTATGAACGATAATTGATGTATTTGAATATTTTTTCCTACCTGCTACGTATGTGGTTGTTATGTGATTGTTTATTTAATTGTCGTTTTGGGAGTTTTGAAGTTTCTCTTTTCTTTGTGTTCGAGAGACGGGGTTCTCTCGTTGTTTGCTTGAGAGACGGGGTTCTCTCATTGTTTGTTCGAGGGACGGGGTTCCCTCGTTGTTGTCTGAGAGACGGGGTTCTCTCATCGCTGCTTGTTACCTGTTTAGCTTGCCTCTAGCGCCAGCTTAGACTTTCG
Organism: Lantana camara; assembly: GCA_037501455.1. Classification (NCBI taxonomy): domain Eukaryota; kingdom Viridiplantae; phylum Streptophyta; class Magnoliopsida; order Lamiales; family Verbenaceae; genus Lantana; species Lantana camara. The sequence continues at coordinate 58,244,859 of CM074857.1, read as the reverse complement.
AGTGTTTAGGCTCCGGTGAGTTAAAGGTCGTGACTTAACAACAATTGAAGACCCGTTGTTGCTTGAAGACCTTTTCCCAACTAATTCCTGATGGGGAGTTGCTAACCCGCGTGGGATGAACATGGGAGAGCTGCTTATGAGTCTAGAACTCGAGGCAGTGGACCTGAGGACAGGTCCATTTTATGGGGGAGAGGTTGTAAGGCCCCGTGTTTTTTGTCTTACAAGTACACGCGCCACACATGCGGGTTTAAGAGTTAGAATTGCTCGCATGCATTAATTGAATTATATGCTTTTGTGAATTATGTGAATATGTGGTTTAATTGCTTACATGAGTACCTTAAATTAATTTCTTCCATCTCATTCCATACCATATACATATTTCATAATTCATACATTTCATAAGCATATCATATTTTCTAATATATATATATATATATGGCATATGTACTTATATACATATTATATACATAATATCTCACCTTTCTACTTTATACATATAACTAATATATCTATACATTTCATACTTATATCTTATAATTATATACACGCTCACACAAGAACACACACTAAATCTCTAACACACACACAACCCTTTCTCTCTTTCTCTTCATACACACACACCTATTTGATCCAAGCAAGATGAAAAAGAAGGAGGAATTAAGGCATCACCATCATCATCTCCATCATCTCATTCTTCCATTCCTTCATTTCCTTCCAAGGTTGTATTTATATATACGTGTATGTATATGTGTGCTTTGGTGTGGATTGGTTTCTTGTGCATTTCATGCCATTTTTCTAGGTTACTGATAAAGCATGTATATATAAGTTTATACCTTGAATTTTGATGGATTTGGAGTGAGTTTGCTTGCCCTTTTGATGCCTTCTTGCTTGAGCTTCGTTGCTGTCATGTTTTGCTGCCGTCGAAGGATCCACGGGCGTAGATTTTGACCCACGGCCGTGGATTCGTGTCCAGAGACCTGGAGGCCTTCCCACGGGCATGGATTTTTATGAAGGAAAAATCCACGGCCGTGGATCCTCCACTGTTTTATGTCTGAGATTGTTTTGTTCCGTTTACCCATCAAACAAACTCCGATTGGCCTGAATTTTGAACCATAAGAAACCTATTGAAGTCTAGAACATTCTCCAATTAGAATCACCTCAATATATTTTCTAATTTGTGAGATATAATCAATCCATTTTGGTGTTGCCACTTCACCGAAAGTCTGCATTCATCCAACTTCGGGCTTACGCCATTTTCACCTCGCTTTGAACCACAATTTGAGCCATATATCATTGGAAATCTCTAATTGTCTAGTTTCATTTCCAACAAACCAAAATTAATTCCAACTCCTAGTACTCGAGATATATCCAATTTTCTACAGCTTGTTCGTTTCCAAAAACTGTCAACTTCCACCAAAATCCATTTCCTTGTGTTCCTTTCACCCCCCTTGACTTTCGTATGTGTTTTAATTGATCTCTTGGGACTCAAACTTGTATTTATGATATTGTTTGATTATTGAATTACATGTTATGATTTGATTATGAACTTTATGACTTGAGTGGTGTTGAACAAACGTGACATATATGCATAAACGTTTAAGTGATACAATGTGACTCTTCTTGTTACCAATATATTCCCTATGTGTTTAATGAATTCCTTGCATCTCTAAATGATTCATATGCATTGTAAACAAGTTGATATGTGGGTTACGAGTACTGTTTTAAGGTTATGGCTCGATTTGATATGATTCATGAAAGATATGGAACGAATGAACTTCAAACCTTCATGTATTGATTGAACTTGAGTGAATTGCTCGTTTATGTGCTTCTAATTCATTAATTGTGCTCATGAACATCTTCATAGCATTTTATTGTCTCGTATGCACTTCATATCATGTTCATTGCATTGTCGTGCGTCATTTATGGTTCTTATGGAGTCTTGAGTCTCACGTAAGCACCATGTTACTTCTTGTACAGTTCTCTCTAGGGCGGAGATTTGTCGGGTTCTTAGGCTATCTTCATGTCTTCTTCTCTTCTTGGTGTTGTTCGGTAAGGTGTAATGGGTGGGTTTCTATTCTATTAGCTATGATGACCCGATATATCCTTTATGTGAAAGTTTTAAGCCAAAGTATTATATATATATATATATATATATATATCGAGTCTTTTTAAAAGAGTCTATGATTCCCCACCTTATGATTTTTGGTGTGGACATGATTATGAATGCACGGGCCCAGGGACTTAGTAAAAGTGGCTATCCAGGGAGGCAAGGGCCGACGGTGATCCCTTGTACTAGTCCCACCACATTTATGGTGATACCGGCCCTCGCTAGCAAGTTTAGCGAGGAACGGGAGCTAAGTGCCCTTGGGGGATTCATGTACCCCCATTGGCCTATGTATAGACCGGTGGCCGGGTCTTGCAAGCTCATCCACCACCCGGAGGAAAAATGTAACATCCGGTTCATCCGGCCGTTTAGGTACGCTTTCTTGAGAGTGTTGTATGCACATTTAAAATTATGTAATTAATGCAATTACGTGGTATTTTAGTGCTAATGTGATTATTTGAAATTACATGTTTAACTTATAACTTGAGTTTTAACGTTTACTTTTACGTACTTTGTGATTTGCTCGGTATGTTTCCGAATTTGATTCTGTTTCTTCCCCTTTTTTGACGTATGTGAATTATGTGAGTTATGAATGCATTGCATGCTTGTTACGTGTTTTAGAGTTTGTTTTATTTGATTCTTGGCTCGTTTTGTACAAACGGGACGTGTGAGGGACTCGAGGGCCTAATTTAATTAGCGCGCCTCGTGTTCCGAAATCCGTAACATGAGATCGAGAATTCGGATTCTAATTCCGGAAGATGCGTTGGACTTGTGATCAAGAAAGGAAGTCAAAAAACCCACTTTCGTATTTTTCTAAGCCCGTTTGATCCTTCGAATTTTGCCCGAACCGAGCTCGTGTGACAGATTTGCCACATTTTGCCAAGTAAGCCATAACTCCCACATTTGTTGACCAAATCAACTCATTCTTGGCCCTACCATCCACTAACTCACCCCTTTATCTCACCCTTTCAGCCCCATTTCGAACCACCCCAGAAAAATAAGAGAAAAAGAATCCCCAAGTTCAGCTCCATGGAGAAGAGAAGAGGAAGAAAGCGGAAACAAGCCATCTCTCCAAGATTTGTGCCCAAGACCTCACCAAATCTCTTCCAATTCAAGATTTAAGTTAATGTTTTTGTTCTAGATTCATTTGTGGTCATTTTAATTCCATGTTTGCAAGAATTCATCCATGTTTGAGCTTCCATTGGCATATATGATGAATAGTTAGGTTTTATGCCCCTTTTGATGAATCCATGCAATCCTTGAGTTTCCTTTTGATTTGATGCATCTAATATGTTCTTATGATCTCCCTTCATGTCTCCTTGAACTTGTATTACATGGTATTTGAGTTATATAAGAGTTGTTATTGTTGGTCTTGCTTGAAATTGGAAGAACATGAACTTGGTGTGCATCTCCTCCTTTCCCCTCACTTTAGCTTCGATTTTTGCATGATCTAGGGCATAAATCTTTGGATATTTGTTTCGTAATCCTTGTATGATGTGTTGGTTTGAGTTTAGATTGAGTTTTTGGTCTTTTAGGGGTCAAAATCTCAAATTTTTTAGGCTGGAGCAAACCCACGGCCGTGGATTTGAGTGGCAAGATCTGGGGGTTTTCTGGACTAAGATCCATGGCCGTAGATCTCCCCTTTATCAAAAATCCACGGCCCTAGATTTGGGTACGGTCATACCTTGGCCCGAACTTCTTTTCTTGCTTGTTTTGTTCGATTCCCTCCCCGATCTTGTTCCCAATGTGATGTTTACTTGTTCATATGTATGATATGTGGTTCCATGACTTGTTATTACTTGGATTTGATAGGTTTTATGTTTGAATGATCTGTTATGCATGTTTTATTAAATTTATGGATTCGTTGGACGTGAAATGTGCCTTATGTGATCCAATATGTGCCTTATGCTCTCTTATGTGCTTGTATGAGTTCATACGTTGTTTCTTTGCCTTGCATGTGATTTCCTTGCTCCTTATATAAGGTATATGCATTGCTAATGTGTGGTATGACATGTTATGTGGATTCTATGAACTTGTTTTACGTGAGATGCGTGAGTTATGATTCATATGATTCGATATGGCTTTATATGACTTAAGTACCCTTGCATTTCATTCTCTAAGCATCATTTGCATCCATATGCATATGCCAAGTGTCTAATTGGTTCATTTTGAGTCTGAGTTTGTCTCTTGCTTTTTTTTTTTTTTGCTTTTAGGTTCGTTCCGTGTTGAAGAGGTGGTCTCTTAGAAGTGTTTGGGTTCGTTTTGTTCGGTGTGGTCGGCAAGGTGAGGTTTTGTTCTTTTAGTTATTATGACCTACAACCCTACTTGTGTTTCAACCTGCATGCAACTTATTTACATATATATATAAATACGTGTTTGATATGTATTTTGTGGGAATTGGCCCTTTGCTATGAGATCGATTAAAAACGCTTTTATATAGGTATAAACTACATTTTGCTTATTTGTTTTGAAAAGCGTTGGCGTGTGTGTGTGATATATTTTGGCGAGATTAAGCTTTGAAAGATAAGCCTTTATAAGTGTAAGTGTAAGTGTAAGTTTGGGCCCCGGAGTTGTGTGTAATGGGAGACCCGGGTCAGTCATGGGGTCGCTTGTTGCAACCCCTGGACACTTCTCCACCTTCATAAGATCAACCCGAAGCCCGCTAGGAGGTTAGTGGGGGACGAAATCCTTGGGCGTGAGTGTCATGAAACTCACGACCCTGACGTATAAGCGCGATTGCTATAAGGTAAGCGCGGGGGTTGAGAGGGCGCACTCTCCTCCCCAAAACGGTGTTAAGGTGGGTTTGATTTATGTTTTGCTTTGTTTTGCTTCGCTTTACTATGGAGTAAGTGAGTTGGAACTCGTACTCGCCGAGTTGTTTATGCTTTGCTTCCATTTAAGGTTTGTGAATCGGGAGTGGATTTCTAACTTCTAAAACTTGGTGGATTTTGGCCTTCGGCCTTAAACCTTTCTTCTTATATATATAGTATCACAGGTTAAATTTTTTGGATTGCAAAAACCATGCCCCGATTCATGAACATCTTCGTTTTGAATATGCTTTGCTCTTACTATTATGTACGTGTGCGTGTGTTAGCCCCCTCACCAGTCTTTAGGACTGACCCCTCTTCGTTATTTCTTTTTCCCCCTTTTGTTTTTGAGTTGCAGGTACCCGTTTGGAGAGTCCGAGCTAGGCGGCGGTCTTTTACTTTCGGGTTGTAGGAGTCCTTGCATCTTGCATCTCGCATCTTTACATTCCCATTTTGGTATTATGTATAAGAGTTGGTACTATGTATAAATATATATAAGGTATGCTATGAAATTCGGATTTGGAAGGCATGTATTATTCGTTTTAAATTGCTTTTAGTATGAATGCATGTATTTTGTTATGCTATGTGATCCTGGTGCTTCCGCGTATGTTTTAGCTTTTTCTTGCCCGCTCTGTTCAGGGTCTAGACCGCCTACCCTAGAGGTTGTGTTTCATTTGTTACCCGTTCGCCATGGTTCGATGCGTGGGCGGAGTTCCCATTTCGTTCCACGTGTTGGGCTATGGTGCGGGGATGTGGTGCCCTCCGCTCCGGGGTGTTACAAAAAAGGTGTAAGTGTTTATGATTATGAATGATATAAATATGAATGATATGATTATGAATGATTATGAACGAATATATAAATGTGTATGATCGCTAATTTAAAGATTGAATTGATATGCACACACGAGGAGTAGGTTGGAGATATTCGCCCACCCGCCAAGGCTCACGTATTGACCGCATGAACGATTTTGATTATGAATGAAATTGATTGTTGTAATCTCGCGCGTTGTTTTCATTGTTTTAACCCACTTGGGAAATATCTTAAAAACCTCGCACGGGATTATAGCTTGCATGTGGAGGTGTTTAAATTCTAAAATATAATTATAATATGCCCTGTTTTATACCCACCAATCTCCTATAGACTGAACCCAGCTTTGTTTTCAGTTCTTTTGCAGGTTTTGGAGTGCTAGGCGAGATTTTGTATATGTCAAGTTCTGTGGTTAAGTCAGAGTCTTTCCACACGCGCATTGTAATTTGATTAAGTTATATTGAAACATGTATAAATGCTAAGATATGATTTATTGATTCGGGACAGGCTTCTAGGGATAGATTGAACCTGTGGTTATGATTTATGATTTATGTTTGAAATTTTGGGACTAGGTATTTATGCTAGTTGAACCCCATCAATTGCTAACTGTATTTATGACTAATTACATGATATGCTTCCGCACGTGCATTTTATCCTATTGAATTGCTTATTTAGTTTCGAGGTTCTAGCTCCCGCCTAGCATAGCGAGTGAGTGAGTCCCCGTTCGCCGTGACTTGGCACGTGTATGGACTTTTCATTTCATATGCGGGTCGGGTCTCGGTGCGGAGGATGTGGTGCCTTACGCTCGGGCGCTACAACTACGCATGCATGATTCAATTTAATACTTGTTTGACAAGTGTAATTCTACAACCTAGTCACTTAGATTCGTATTATCCTTTCTCAAAGTATAAATGAGTGTGTTATGAATAGTGCCCTAGAAAGCCGATTGTATATCCGCTTTGTACTTTTCCTTATTGTAATCACAGACAATCTTTGAATGAAATAACGAATTGAGGCAACACTTCTTTATATGCTCTTGTTTGGTATGCGTTTACTTTAGCTGTCCATGTATGAGAACTCCCCTAATCCTGATGACTTTAGGACTCTACCATTTAGGTGAAATGGTTCATGAAACGAGCCCTATATCACATAAGTCATGATTAGTAAAATACTCCAAGCCGATGAGTCCTACAGACAGTGGGAGTGTCAACCTGACTCCTCTAAGGCTTGCTTGTGGGATCACGCCCTTAAGAAGGACCACCTTGTTTCATGGAGGTGCAAAGTGTATACTTGATACGTGCGTGATACATGAGGGTGCTTACTTTAATAAGTAAGTTCACTGAGGTGCCCCGTGTGAGAACATTCCTAAATGGGAAAGGAAGTTTCTATTTCAGGAAATGGAAACTTCCAGATTAGAAAATATCTCACGAGTCATTGATGTGATTAATTGATCCTTAGACTTGAGGTTCCTTGTCACTTTATGAGTTAACTCTGTAGTCTTAGGTATAAGCTTTAAAGGGTGTCGCCTTAGACAACTGATTCAAGGCTTATGCTGGGGCTGCATAAGTGACTCATGAAAGTGAATGAGAATCAAGAAAGGACCTACACTTGCATTTGCAAGGTGATCTCTTATTGTGTAAGTCATTCATATGCCATATGGAGTCCTTGGCCAAGGCAGCAGATCAAGACATCAAGAAAAGGGTTTCTTGGATTGAGATCAAATGGACATGAAATGCACTTAGCTTTAAGACCGGATTATTAGGGTTCTGATTATTCCCTTGCCCTAGATCTTGGTTGAGAGATAGTAAGTAGGAGGATTGTATCTCACATGAATCAATGACTTAAAGGTTCTGTCGAATCCGAACATTCCAATTCAGCTAGGGGTTAAACACCTGTTGCTAGACTATGGTCGTTTAATCTGTGGACTGATTAATTAATTAGTGAATTAATTAATTGGGGTCACTGCTAATTGAATTGAGAACCTAGAGGGTCACACACAACAACTTGGTTACATGAGTTGAGGCTTGAAAATGATTAAACGAGTTAATCGGGCCAAGAGGGTTCCACACGTGTGAAGTCACACGTGTGGCTCACGTGAGTGACACGTGTCACTGTGACACGTGTCACACACGTGTGTGTATATATATATATATATATATATATATATATATATATATATATATATATATTATATATATATTAAATAATTAATTAGTTAATTATTTAATAGACTTTGGTTTAATTTTGAATTAAAAAGAAAGTCTAATTTTGGAGAAAATAATCTAGTTAATTAATTACGAATTAATTAATTAGATAAAAATAAGTTATTTATTTTATAATAAATAAAGTACAAAATTATCCAAAAATAGTTTGGATATTTTTAGCTCTCTTAAAAGTTGACTTGAATTAGAATTCAAAGTCAAAGTTGGAAAATACTTGATGAACAAGTAATAGGAGAGAGGGACCAAAATCCTAGCCCATAAAGGACTAGGAATTTCGCCACCCCCCTCCCTATAAATAGGGGAGCTCGAGCTCCTTATGGAGCTAATAGACAATTCTTGGTTCATGTGTTGAACACCTTCCTTTCTCCAAGATTAAATTAAACCCTAGGTTAAGCCTAAACACTAACTAGAGAACTAGCATCCTTACTAGTTAGATTGTGATCAAGTTGGTGGACTTTCTCTAGAGACTTCAAGTTAGAAGTTTGAAGATTCGAGCTTTACCAAGGAGAGGGGATCAAGCCGCGAGAAGAGCGTTCTTGGGTGGCTTGAAACGCTTCAAGAAAGAATAAAAGAAAAGTAAGTTTTCTATCTTTACGAATTTGGTTACATGATTGCGAGTTCAAGGTCCTTTTGTTGGGAAAATTTTTTAAATTCCGCTGCTTTCTGATTCGTGTTTTCCAACAAGTGGTATCAAAGCCACCTCGTTAATCGTGTTTTTGATTCGTCTCAATTATTCTGAATTTGGTAGAAATTCTTAGGCTTAGATGCGAATTAGGTATTCATGAGTTCTTTTAGAAAGCCTGAAATACGAAACTGTAATTCTTCCTGAATTTCTGAAACTGCTTTCTTAAATTGTGATTTTGAAAACCGTTTTGATTGAAATATGTTTAAATCGAATTTTTTTTTTATTTTGGATTGTTTTGGTTTTTGAACTAAAAGTATGAAACACGAAATCGCGTTACGAAAATGCGAGCCTGACGTGCTAAGGCGTAGCACGCCAGGCCCGCGACCGCCCGCCCAGCAGTCCCGCAACCGCGCGGGACTGCCCACCACTGACGCCCGCCAGCGCCTAGGCCCCGCCTAGGCGCGCCTGCCCGCCTGTCCCGCAACCGCGCGGGACAGCCGCCCGCACGCTCCCGCAACCGCACGGGAGCACCCGCCCGGCATCGCCCGCACGCGAGCAGCAGCAAGCTGCGCGCGTTGTGCGCAGGGCGTGCGCCTAGCGCGCGACGCTGCGCGGCGAGCCTGTGCTCGTTCCGGGCGATTCCGGGTACGATTTTGGCGTTTTCGTGTTTTCGTGTTTTTCGGTCCTTGAAATCCCGATTTAATTTTTCTGAAAAATTTTATTTATTAAATTTGAATTATTTTTGAAATAATTGTTTGAATTGGGATTTTGAAAATTTAAGCGATTTAAATTTGAAAAAATTACAATCTTTATTTTCTGAAAATAATGAAAGAATAAAATTATTAATTTTGGAAATTAATTGGAATTTTATTGGTTTATTGTTTTTCGGGTTTTATTGAAAAGGCTCTTGAACAAGAATTGCATCTAAGTCGTGTTTTAAGTCATTAGGACTTGAAACGAGAATTTTAATTTATTGGTTAAATTTAAATTCTTGCAAAAGCATGTTAGGTGATCATGGGTTTAGATCTATGTATGGTTTTAATTTATGCACATGGATGGTTTAAATTGGGGTTGGAGCCCTATAGTTGCGTTTTTTCAATTGAGATTGGAGCCTCACTTATGTGCGTACTGTTATGTGATTTATTATGTGGCTTTCCATATTACTGTTTTGAGGCCGGGGTATGCCCCGTGTAATTGTCTAAGGCCAATATGAAGATTGAGCCTTATTACTTTATGTCTTTTTCTTTTTATTGTAATTTGAGAGTAGAGATAGGTGGTGAGGTTTTATTTTCATTTTGGAGACAATGCACCCATGGAGTAAGATGGACCACATTCAAGTAACAAGGAGGCCATAAGTGAAGACCCCTCAAAATGTTAGGGAGGGGAATCTCAATTGTTAAATATAATAGAGATAGGGCTCGTATTTTGTTACCGTTTTCCCTTATGTGATTTAAACTGTTTATGTGGCATGTATGTTAGAACTTGTGATTGTGGAGTGGCTCCCACATATCACGCATAAGATAGGTAGAACCCATGATCATTACATGTTAGTATCATGCTAGGACATGTTATCTGTTTATGTGCTTGTTTGATATGCATTTAAGTGTACTTGCATTAATCAAGACTAATAAAATTGGATAACATATATGTTGGTGAGGTCGAACCGGACAACCCTCCGGTTGATTCGAAAATTCCCATTAAATATTAAGCTAATTTCGAACAAATAGGTGTTTAATTCGAGATGCAAATTTTGAATTAAATTCCTAGCATTCCATCAATAGGTTTTAAGTTTAGTAAGTAAAGCTAGTTATTGTCCGCGAGTCGTGGGATAGCTAGTGGAGCTTATTAGTTCTTAGTTACCTAATTAATCAATTTAAATGGTCAATATTTCGTGGTCAATTTTAGCAAGGGCGATGTCCGCGAGTCGTGGGTCGTTCGAACTAAGTTTTGGTCATGATCTTATGATTGATGGGTCTAGCTTAACGCCTAAGTAAATATGGATGTCGCACGAGTCGTGGGTCCATATTGAAAGATAGGTGATGCAAAAACAATTACTAAGAGTTCTAAAGGTGTTAGAATTGGTAAGTTGTACCTACCTAGGGTTCTTACTTAGAATGTCCGCGAGTCGTGGGTTCGAGGTAAAATGCCTAGGATCTTAGTACCCATTGGGAAACGTGTTCCTCTTAGATCTTTGGGAATTCTAGATCTTTGAAAAACAGTGGGAGCTACATTAGATTAAAGACCTTATCTTTTGTATATCGTTATAATTCAGCATGCTCACTAGTTCTCTGTTTTACCATTTAGGTCGTAGATTCTGTGATTCTCTACGTGTTTTGAAATGGCAACCAAAAACCCTCTTGTATCGATCCTCGAGTCAAATAAGTTGACTGGTCCCAACTATTCTGATTGGCTGAGGAATCTAAAAATCATTTTAGATTCTGAGAAGAGAACTTATGTTCTCTTCGAAGGGGAGCCTAGTCCCGAAGGGGAGGCTCCCACTCGGGCCGAGCGGGACGCGATTCAGAAGTGGAAGGATGATAATCTCCAAGCCCGTTGCCTTATGTTGGCTAACATGTCTCCGGACTTGCAAAGGCAACATGAGGCCATGGAATTTGCTTGGGAGATTTACGACCACTTAGAGCAACTTTATCGCCCTCATGAACGTGTTACAAGGTATAACACTTCAAAGGAATTGTTCCACTTGAGAATGAGGGAAGGTTCAAGTGTCCATGAATTTGGACTCAAGTTTCTTGCCCTTACTGAGAAACTTGCTTCCATGGACATGCCACTAAAAGATGAGCTTTCAGTGGATTTGCTGCTAGCTTCGCTCCCACCATCATTCAACTCATTTGTCCTTAACTTCAACATGAATCATGTTGGTGCTACTGTAGATGAGCTGATTAGTCAGCTTGTGACTGCTGAAAGCACAATCAAGAAGGACAATAGGTTTTGATGGTGAATGCTCCATCTTCCTCTTCTGGGCCTTCTAAAGGTAAGGGCAAGAAAGCCCAAAAGAAGAAGAAGAAACCCCTTAGGCCTACTGGTGGCATTTCGAAGGGGAAGGCCCAAAAGAAGAAGCGTGATCAGAAAGAGGATGTTTGCTTCCATTGTGGCAAAGCGGGACATTGGAGGAGAAACTGCCCAGAGTACAAGGCTACTCTAAAGAAAGGTATCTTTCTCGTTGAAGTAAATCTTTCTATTAATTCTAGTTCTTGGGTACTTGATACCGGTTGTGGAACTCATATCTGTAATGATGTACAGATGCTAAGTGAAGTCCAACAACTCAAAGAAGGAGAATGTGTCTTGAAGATCGGTGATGGCTCAAACGTTGAAGCTCGAGCTTTAGGCACAATTAGATTAGATTTAGGTAGTTTTGAGTTAGTATTAAATAAAGTCCTTTATGTACCGAGCATTATTCGTAATATAATTTCAGTTCCAATATTAAATTGTGAAGGTTATGGAACTTATATTAAGAATGGTAAATATTTTGTCAAACGGAACAACTCTTCCGTTCATATCGGTACTCTAAGTAATGGACTTTACCTAACTCAGAATATCAATATTATGAATATACAACGAGAAACAAAGCGTAAGAGAGATGACAAAGTTTCAGCTCCCTTATGGCACGCTAGATTAGGACACATTTCCAAGAACAGAATTAGCAAGATAAACACTTTAGGATCATTCTCTGAAAATGATCTCAAAGAGTTGACTTCTGGCGAATCCTATCTCAAAGGAAAGATGTCCAAAGTTCCTTTTAAAGGAACTGTGGAACGTGCCACTAAGGTTTTGGATTTGATCCATACTGATGTTTGTGGACCGCTTAGTGTAAGCACTAGAAGCAATCATCAGTATTTCATAACCTTTACTGATGACTTTAGTCGGTATGGTTATGTATACTTAATGAAGTATAAATCTGAAGCTTTTGAGAAATTCTTAGAATTTCAAAAGGAGGTTGAGAACCAAACTGGTCATAAGATCAAAGCACTTCGATCTGATCGAGGAGGCGAGTATCTTAGTGAAGAATTCCTTAATCATCTCAAGGATAATGGGATTATCTCTCAGTGGACTCCTCCGGGAACTCCTCAGCTTAATGGAGTTTCTGAGAGAAGGAATCGAACCCTACTTGATATGGTTCGTTCCATGATGAGTTTCACTGACTTACCACCTTCTTTCTGGGGTTATGCCCTAGAAAGTGCAGCAAAGATTCTGAATCTAGTTCCCTCTAAATCAGTCCCCAAAACGCCCTATGAAATGTGGCATGGTGAAATCCCTAGTTATTCTTACTTAAGAATTTGGGGTTGTCCTGCTTACGTGAAGAGGACAGTGGGAGATAAGTTAGAATCTCGTTCTAACTTATGCTACTTTGTAGGTTATCCTAAGGAATCCATAGGATACTACTTCTATGATCAATCTGAGCAAAAGGTGTTTGTTTCCAGAAATGCTACTTTTCTGGAGGAACCGTTCCTTAATGAAAAGAAAGGCAAGATCATAGAATTAGAAGAAGTACAAAGTGACCCCATACCACCCACTGAAGAAACGTCCCACTCTGATCAACCACAACCAATCACGAATTTCGATACACACAAAAACCCTCCTCTAAGGCGTTCTGAACGCACTCCTAGACAGCAGTGAGTTGGAAGAGTTCTAAGCAAACTACCACTGCAGATTCGACCACTGAGGCCGAATACTTAGTTGCAAATGATGCAGCTAAGGAAGGTGTTTGGATTAGAAACTTCATTCAAGAGTTGAATGTTGTTCCTAGCATGAAAGACCCCACTACTGTGTTTTGTGACAACACTGGGGCGGTTGCTCAAGCAAGAGAACCAAGATCTCACCAACGGACCAAGCACATTATGAGGAAGTATCACCTAATCCGTGATATTATCAAAAGAGGAGATGTGCTAATTGAGAGGGCCACATCAGCAGAGAACGTGGCAGATCCACTTACTAAACCCCTTAGTCGAGAAGCTTTCCAAGGTCATCTTCAGAAGATGGGACTTAGAGTAGCTTTAGAATGGCTTTGACGGGCAAGTGGGAGATTGTTAGGAATAGTGCCCTAGAAAGCCGATTGTATATCCGCTTTGTACTTTTCCTTATTGTAATCACAGACAATCTTTGAATGAAATAACGAATTGAGGCAACACTTCTTTATATGCTCTTGTTTGGTATGCGTTTACTTTAGCTGTGCATGTATGAGAACTCCCCTAATCCTGATGACTTTAGGACTCTACCATTTAGGTGAAATGGTTCATGAAACGAGCCCTATATCACATAAGTCATGATTAGTAAAATACTCCAAGCCGATGAGTCCTACAGACAGTGGGAGTGTCAACCTGACTCCTCTAAGGCTTGCTTGTGGGATCACGCCCTTAAGAAGGACCACCTTGTTTCATGGAGGTGCAAAGTGTATACTTGATACGTGCGTGATACATGAGGGTGCTTACTTTAATAAGTAAGTTCACTGAGGTGCCCCGTGTGAGAACATTCCTAAATGGGAAAGGAAGTTTCTATTTGAGGAAATGGAAACTTCCAGATTAGAAAATATCTCACGAGTCATTGATGTGATTAATTGATCCTTAGACTTGAGGTTCCTTGTCACTTTATGAGTTAACTCTGTAGTCTTAGGTATAAGCTTTAAAGGGTGTCGCCTTAGACAACTGATTCAAGGCTTATGCTGGGGCTGCACAAGTGACTCATGAAAGTGAATGAGAATCAAGAAAGGACCTACACTTGCTTTTGCAAGGTGATCTATTATTGTGTAAGTCATTCATATGCCATATGGAGTCCTTGGCCAAGGCAGCAGATCAAGACATCAAGAAAAGGGTTTCTTGGATTGAGATCAAATGGACATGAAATGCACTTAGCTTTAAGACCGGATTATTAGGGTTCTGATTATTCCCTTGCCCTAGATCTTGGTTGAGAGATAGTAAGTAGGAGGATTGTATCTCACATGAATCAATGACTTAAAGGTTCTGTCGAATCCGAACATTCCAATTCAGCTAGGGGTTAAACACCTGTTGCTAGACTATGGTCGTTTAATCTGTGGACTGATTAATTAATTAGTGAATTAATTAATTGGGGTCACTGCTAATTGAATTGAGAACCTAGAGGGTCACACACAACAACTTGGTTACATGAGTTGAGGCTTGAAAATGATTAAACGAGTTAATCGGGCCAAGAGGGTTCCACACGTGTGAAGTCACACGTGTGGCTCACGTGAGTGACACGTGTCACTGTGACACGTGTCACACACGTGTGTATATATATATATATATATATATATATATATATTATATATATATTAAATAATTAATTAGTTAATTATTTAATAGACTTTGGTTTAATTTTGAATTAAAAAGAAAGTCTAATTTTGGAGAAAATAATCTAGTTAATTAATTACGAATTAATTAATTAGATAAAAATAAGTTATTTATTTTATAATAAATAAAGTATAAAATTATCCAAAAATAGTTTGGATATTTTTAGCTCTCTTAAAAGTTGACTTGAATTAGAATTCAAAGTCAAAGTTGGAAAATACTTGATGAACAAGTAATAGGAGAGAGGGACCAAAATCCTAGCCCATAAAGGACTAGGACTTTCGGCACCCCCCTCCCTATAAATAGGGGAGCTCGAGCTCCTTATGGAGCTAATAGACAATTCTTGGTTCATGTGTTGAACACCTTCCTTTCTCCAAGATTAAATTAAACCCTAGGTTAAGCCTAAACACTAACTAGAGAACTAGCATCCTTACTAGTTAGATTGTGATCAAGTTGGTGGACTTTCTCTAGAGACTTCAAGTTAGAAGTTTGAAGATTCGAGCTTTACCAAGGAGAGGGGATCAAGCCGCGAGAAGAGCGTTCTTGGGTGGCTTGAAACGCTTCAAGAAAGAATAAAAGAAAAGTAAGTTTTCTATCTTTACGAATTTGGTTACATGATTGCGAGTTCAAGGTCCTTTTGTTGGGAAAATTTTTTAAATTCCGCTGCTTTCTGATTCGTGTTTTCCAACACAATCACCACGAGGAAGGTATCAAACAACATTTAGCAATCACGTAAGTCACACAAAGGACAGGTAATAAATATCAATCCCGTCCATCATCAATCATACAAAAATAGTTAACGCAGTAGGTGATCAAAGCATAGATTATCAAAATTATTTGAATTAAGAATGCATGTATGCATATGCCATGAATGTTTGATGTACCGTTCACCATGGAAAGGAATTTGAAGCTGAGGATTTCATGGCCCAAATGCATGGTCTGAACCCAAAAGCTAGTTCGATTCCTTGCTTGTCTTTAATATCTTTAGTATGTCTTCTTGAGAAGATGATAGACCCTCAATTAATCCTATTCTTGATTCCACTCTGACTCTTACCCCTTCTTATCTTCTTCTCTTTGGCGAAGTTCTTAGAATTCAAATCTTCTATCTTTGCTCGTACAAGATTCTACCCTACTCAAAGGCATATGCTATCGATGACCCTTAAAGTTCAATCCCGATCTTAGGATAGTCACCATCCCAGAATATGATAATCTGATCTAGTTTCCTTTCTCCTGAGCTAACCTAAAAGTTTAGCAGAAGCTCCCTCATAATTCCATCATCTTCATAATTTGAGACACGATTGTGTAGAGAGTCAATCACTTCAAGCTTGAGAGGTTGAGTTTGTGCATGTCTCCTAACAGGAGATTGGTGGTGCCATCTGTCTTGGTGTTCCCTCAGAAAAAAAAAAAAAACTTATCCCCACTTTGAAGGTCTTAGTTTGATAAGTTGTCTTACTCTTTCCTCTTCACTATCATTAGAACCTTCATACCTACTGAGACTTACATTTTCGTTGTTCCTACTAAAAATAATTTCTTCAAGCACAACCGTACATTTAAGTTTGCCTCTCCCCCTTAAAAATTTCGCTTTCATATGTTGATTGCTATCCCTCATGCTTTAATCGAAATTATCGATCTCCTCGAAGTTATTTTCTTGGGACGAGTAGCTTCAATTAGAAAATGTGCTCGATAGTCTAGCTCATGTTTACTTTGACGTGCTTGATCGGAATAACAACCCTATGCCTATGCTTCCCAATTTTTCTTTTAACCCTTTTTAAATTTGGAACCCCAAATTTCTTTTCTTGTCCAGTTTGTACCACTCCGAAATCATCTTCAACTCCTTTCCCTGAAACTTTACTTTTATCTCTGCCTTAACCCTATCTCCAAAACACTCTTCTTTAATTCGATTTGACAGGACTTTGATTGAATCGGTAGTTGAAGTATCAAACAAGGAAGCTTTCCTAATAAGTAAACACTAAAACGATGTGTTTTGGGTTAAGATGCTAAATGCATGTAGCGCATATTCTCAACAAGGAGATGCAACATCAAATCATCAATTATAGCATCAAAGCACATAACTCAACAAAGGAATATGCAATAGCAATTTAACAATTATAATATTAAAATACATATAGTAAGAATTTAAATAATTAATTACAACGTATGATGCATGTGCTATGAATGCATTGAACCTATCACCATAATGATGGCTTTAGCATGATATCTTGTCCTTTGATCTCAATGTTGCGATCATAAGTTGTAAGGTTGAATATTATTCGATCATTAGTGATGCTTTCCGATCTTTACCTGCTTCCTTGTATCCCCGCGTGTCTCGAAGTCCCGAGAAGGTGATAACTCAAATTCTTCTAACTTTCCTTCGTATCTCTGCTTGACATCCACTTGTTGATTCACGGTAGTTATTATATCAATTAAGCTCCCTTGCTCGACCCCATAGTGAATCCACATGATCGATGACTCTCCATTCCATACATCTATCTTAATTAGGAAAATTTTGATACACTTTGCATCTAGATCCGAACCGGATGTTATCCATGAGCTTCCCAATTTTATCTTCGTTTTTAATCGGTTACTTCAACCTCAAGGGTCTCGGTGATGAACTTTGAATGGTTCAATCTTGCAACGAGTGTCTTCTTAATTTGATGGTGAAAAGCTCCACGCCTATCCCATTGTCTCACGTATCCTTTAAGTTAGTGATTTGAGTTCCCACGAGGCACGTATGCTGATAATCTTCAAGGTTTATAGATAGCATGAGATTGATGAACTTCTCCATAGTCAAAGCCTTATCTCACGATGACGAGCAATGAAATGTAGTTCCATTTTGTAAGCCATGAAGATGCAACACCCGGCCTTCAAATCCCATTGGCTCCATAATCCCTTCATTAGTTTTGGTGAAGAAACTTGTAGTTGAGGTTGATAGTAGCTTTGTTAGTGTGATAACAACCTATAATCAAAGACTCAACTCGAATATAGATGCATGTGGATTAGTATATGCTTATGGCACATATTTAGATCAATAAACACATATAAAATGCAAAGTGCAACACATAAAACAACAAAATTAAAAGTAAATCACATATATAAGAAGTAATTCCAATAATTCGTGACAATTAACGAAGAAAAGAAATGCAATGCACACGTTGACAAGTTGTTCCTAGGTTGTATGACTTAAACTGACTCAATCACGGCACGAGAACTCTGGTTTTACAACCTGGAGCTCTGATACCACTTAAGGAAGCGCCCGAGCGCGTGACGCCACATCGCCCGCACTAAGACCCGACCCGCATATGAAATGGGGAATCCATACACGTGTCGAATCAAAGCGAATGGGGACACAACTCACTCGCTAGGCAGCAGCTAAAACCTTGAAACCGAATAAACAAACCAACAAAACAAATGCACGCTCGAAAGCAAAACCTAAAGCCAATCACAAATACAAGCAATAAATGACGGGTTCAACTAGCACAGATACCTAGTCCCGAAAATTCAAACACAAGTCATAAATCACGGGTTCAATCTATCCCTAGAAGCCTGTCCTGAATAAAAAATCATAATACATAACATTCAGACATTTCTACATATAAACTCATTCAAATTACAATATGCATGTGAAGACTCAAACTTAATT
Source organism: Lantana camara (assembly GCA_037501455.1). Lineage (NCBI taxonomy): Eukaryota > Viridiplantae > Streptophyta > Magnoliopsida > Lamiales > Verbenaceae > Lantana > Lantana camara. The sequence goes on along the minus strand of CM074857.1, from coordinate 58,226,333 downwards.
AACAGATTTGACAGACTCGACTCCCCGCCTAGCACTCCAAACCTGCAAGAAAACTGAAAACAATCCGGGTTCAGTCTATAAGAAACTGGTGGGGATAAAACAGGGGCTAAAACTATAAATAGAGCAAAAATTAAACACCCACACATGCAAGTCATAATCCTGTACGAGGTTTTGAAACATTTCCCAAGTGAATGAAAACAAAAAAAAACAACGCTCAAGATTACAACAATTAATTTCATTCATTCATTCCTTAAGTCATTACGTGAGCCCGATGAGAGGGCAAATTCTCCAACCTTCACCTCATGTGTGCTTTAATCATTCATTCATTCATTAGCGATCATGGAACACTTGTTCATTCATAATCATTCGTTCATAATCATTCATAATCATTCATGCATAACAAGTAAACCTTTTTCCTCCGGTTAGTGGATGGACTCGGCCAAAGCACCATCCTCTCATTCATGATGGCTAGAGGGGTTCATGAAGCCCCAAAAGCCCGGTTTTCCTTCCTCGCCAAACTCTTAAGAGGTCGGTTCCGTCGTAGTTCATCGTGGGACTAATGCATGGGATCACCGTCAGCCCATGCTTCCCCGGATAGCCACGTACATTTCATCCCAGGGCCCCCATAATCATTATGATTACTGATCTCGCCAAAACATTGGGCAAGGGTTTAAAAAAGAAAAGGCTTTAATGTTAAATCATTGACTCTTTTAAAAGACTAGATATATATATTTATATACTCTTTGGCTTAAAACCCTCATGTTGGATATATCGGGTCAATTTATAACTAATAGAAGAGAAACCCACCTGTTACACCTTACCGAATAATAGCAAAAAGGAAAGGAGACTTGAAGGTAACCTATGAACCCGACAAATCTCCGCCCAGGAGAAAACTGTACAAAAGAAAACACGGTGCATTCATGAGACTCAAGACTCCAAATGAACCATATATATGACGCACGACAATGCATTAGCGTGATATGATATGCATACAAAATAATAATATGCTATTTAAACACATAAACAATTCAATCTTTCATTACACAAATAGATCGCATTCGTTCATTCGTTCAATTCATAACATATCATAATACATGTTAACAAGGCATATGAATCATTTAGAAGTGCAATGGTTCCATTAAGCACATAAGGAAATGCAATATTTGCAAACAAGGTCACATTGTAGCACTTAAACATGCATATTTTCATTTCATATTTACACATTGAATTTCATAGCATAAAATTCATAAACTTGCCATATCATATCATATATTCATCAATTAATATCGTAAATAAAATTAGAAGCAACAAAAATTATTTAAAACGTCAAACGAATGCCGAAAATGTTCCTACGATGTCATACGGTAGCATTCACGTTATTCAAGTTCGTAGCTCGTAAAACTTGTATTAAATCACCCCGAAAAATTAATATAAGAAACATAACACATAATATAACAAGTTTATAGTACATACAAGTCGTGATCGAGGCAGGAAAAAGGAAACGAAAATATTTTAAATACAAAGTAAAATTAAATGACAGTTGCGTACTCATGCATGGCTGCATGGAATATCACATATGAATGCATGCATGCATGCTGCAAACTCTAGAATTAACAACACTTCAAACCATGCTATAGGCCACATGCTTCACATCTTAAAATGTTGCACAGCCATGCAGCTAAAAGAGCAGCAAATCTCGAGAATTACCGGGCGGCCTCGCGCAAAGCTAGTGCATTTGATGCACGGCCTCGCGGGAACTTCTTCTACTAGGACAAATACACAGCAGCAGCAGGGGACACAGCAGTAGGTAGGAGCAGCAATACAGAGTAGAAAAGTTATAAAATGCATCAAATTTCTGTCACATATTCGCACACACACAGCAATAATTCTCGCAGCAGCAAAAACGGAAGTATATTAGTCCCAAACTCCATGAAAGCTCACGTTGCAGCCATGGTGGATCCACACACACCTCACATAATTCAAATTCATGCTTATAACACTTTCAAGGATGCAACAAGGATCATATTTTCAGCTCCATACCAAGAAATGCATCAAAGATTCATAAGAATTCACCAAATTTTCTTCAAACTCTTACTATTCACATATAAATTCATATCATGCTCAAATAATGCTCAAAATGCGTGAATCATGGCTTGAAAGAACACCAATGAGCTGAGGATCAAGAAAATATGCTTACCTTTTGAATCGGAGAAGAAACGAAGGAGATCGAGCTCAAATTCTTCAAGAAATGAATAGTGACGGGTGAGATTTCTTGCCCTTCTCTTTTCCAGCGAAATCCACTTCTCTCCTGACTGGGGTTACAAACCAATGGTTAAGTATTAAGTAGAGGGTTGAGTTAGGTTTAATTAGGCTCAATAATCGGGTTATTTGGTTAAGAAACGAGATAGTTATGGTTAAAACAGTAAAAGGTAGCAAAGCTGCGCGAGGCTCACATTTCGGGCAAATTTCAGAGTTTCAAACGGGCTTAGAAAAATACAAGGCTAGGTTCTTAAGCTCCCAAATTTTGTTATGAGTCCAGCGCCACTTCCGAAATTTGAATCCAAATTCCCAAGCTCAAGTTACGGCTTCCGAAACCCAAGGTGCGCTAAAACTCCATTAGGCCCTCGAGTCCCAAAACACAAAAATGATCAAAGACCACGACAAACGAGTCCAAAAATATAAAAAGAGCACTTAAACAAGTTTATATCATATAAACATCATGCGTAGCAAGTAAGCACAAAAATCAGAATTGAAAACAGAGGCATACGGATCGAAAACGGAGGTAAACGGGCAAATCGTTCAAAATCCACATATAAACACTTAACAAATAATTCCATATAAATTCAATTAGCATATAAACATTAAAATTAACATATAAAGGTATGCTTAAATAATTAAAAGCGCAAATATCGAACCCTGTGATGTCATACCGGCACGTACGAAGACGCGGGGCGTTAGATCCTGGACTTTTCAAGTTCAGTCATGGGACACAGCTTCTTCAAAAGAACTGTTCCCGGGCCCATAGGAAGTTTCCCTCGTTTGAAATCTTCCATACTAAACCTCTTTAGTATTTTATCTATGTAAACCGACTGTGATAACCCTCACAATCTCCTAAATCTATCCCGATAGATCTTTATCCCGAGAATGTAGGATGCATCACCAAGATCCTTCATCTCAAATTGGTTCAATAACCAAGACTTTATTACTTTCATGTCATCCTTCGCATTCACAATGAGGAGGATGTCATCTACATAAAGTATCAAAAATTGAACCGAGGTTTCCAATTCTTTCTTGTACACGAAGGATTCATTCAGATTTTGAATAAAGCCAAACGATTTGACCGTTTTATCAAATCGAATGTTCCAATTCCTAGAAGCTTGTTTCAATCCGTAGATTGATCTTTGGAGCTTACAAACCTTTTGTTCACTCCCACTGAATGTGAAACCCATTGGTTGCTCCATGTAAATGTCTTTGTCAATGTCTCCATTGAGAAAGGCAGTTTTCACATCCATTTGCCATATCTCATAGTCATAATATGCTACAATGGCAAGCAAGATCCGAATGGATTTTTGCATTGCAACCGGTGAGAAGGTTTCATCAAAGTCTACACCTGGTCTTTGAGTAAAACCCTTAGCAACTAATCTTGCTTTAAAGGCTGCTATGCTTCCATCTACTCCAAGCTTGCGCTTATATATCCATTTGCACCCTATGGGCCTGATCCCATCAGGTGGATCAACCAAGGTCCAAACTTGATTAGAGTACATGGAATCCATTTCGGATTTCATTCTTTCTTTCTACTGTTCAGAGTCCAAATCTAACAGTGCCTCCTCATAAGTTAATGGGTCGTTATCCATTTGAGATGTTTGGTGGAGAAAACTATACCATCTCTCTGGTTGTCTAAGAATACATTCAGAACGTCTTACTAGAGGAGGATTTTCGCGTGTATCACTCTCTGTGATTGGCTGAGGGACGTTAGTCTCCACACTTGGCGTGGGAACTTGGTCTCGAACCTCTTCGAGTTCTGTGATCTTGCCTTTCTTTTCTTTAAGGAATGAGTCTTCAAGAAAAGTAGCATTTCTTGACACAAAGACCTTTTGTTCAAGAGGATCGTAGAAATAATATCCTATTGACTCTCTAGGATATCCTACGAAGTTGCGCAAGCTTGATCTAGCTTCAAGCTTATCTCCCACTGTCCTCTTCACGTAAGCAGGACAACCCCAGATTCTTAAGTAAGAATAATTAGGGATTTTGCCAAACCACATTTCAAATGGGGTTTTGGGCACAGATTTGGAGGGAACAAGATTCAGAATCTTAACTGTTGATTCTAAGGCATATCCCAAGAATAAAGGTGGCAATTCAGTGAAACTCAACATGGAATGAACCATATCAAGTAGGGTTCTGTTCCTTCTTTCCGAAACTCCATTTAATTAAGGAGTTCCCGGAGGAGTCCACTGAGAGATAATTCCATTATCTCTGAGATAACTAAGGAATTCATCACTTAGATACTCGCCACCTCGATCAGATTGAAATGTCTTAATCTTGTGACCGATTTGGTTCTCAACCTCCTTTTGAAATTTTAAGAATTTCTCAAAGGCTTCGGATTTATACTTCATTAAGTACACATAACCAAAACGACTAAAGTCATCTATAAAGGTTATGAAATACTGATGATTGTTTCTCGTACTTACACTAAGTGGTCCACAAACATCAGTATGGATTAAATCCAATACTTTAGTGGCACTTTCCACTTTACCATTAAAGGGAGTCTTGGCCATTTTTCCTTTAAGACAAGATTCACAATGAGTTAACTCTTTAAGTTCATTATCATAGAATGATCCTAAATTAGTTAACTTAGTAATCCTATCTTTGGAAATGTGCCCTAAACGTGCGTATCATGAAGAAGCCGAGATCTTGTCATCTCTTTTGCGTTTGTTTATTTGTTGTATATTCAAAATATTAGTGTTTTTAGTTGTATAAAGTCCATTAGATAATGTACCGAGCAAAACGGAAGTTTTATTCTTATTAAGATAAAAGTTTCCATTTTAAGAAAAAGTCTCAAAACCTGCACAATCAAGTATTGGAATGGAAATGATATTACGAACAATAGAAGGAACATAAAGGACTTTTGATGCGAACCTCAACGAACCCGCCGTGAGACCCGTCGTCAATAGCATGGAAATAAACTCCCGGATCGTCCAAATAAGGTTTAAATACGTAACATTGACCCCGTTGCTATAAGAGCAAGAAACCAATACTATTAAAGGGAATATTGACCCCATTCCTATATGAGCAAGAAATCAATATTATCAAGCGAATAATGACCTCATTGCTATGCGAGCAAGAAACCAATACTATCAAAGGGAATATTGACCCCGTGGCGATAAAGAACCAGAAACCAATATTATCAAAGACAAAATTTCAAGTGATTGCACTTGAGATTTCAACAAGTTCTAATAAGAACAAGTTGGAGAAAATTCTCTCAATTAAAATTCTACATTTTTGGTTATCATTACAAAGTATCATACACTCCTAAATATAAGAGAGGATGTATGGAATACTAAGGGACACTGAAATCCCGCCACTCTCTAAAGAACCCTAAATAACATGGGTAAAACATGCCCAAAATCAGCTACAAACCTTAAAAAGAAAAGCCCAACATTACAATATAATAACCTAGGCCTAAAAATACACAAATAAAGCTTAAATGTCTTAATAATCAGCAATGAAAATATTGAAAGCCTTTTCACTCGAGTTTTGAAAGTCCACTTAATTAGTTTGGATCAACAAGCTTTCAACTTGGTCTTGAATATTCTTAGCCCGAGCTCTTGTAATTGGCCCACTTGGATTTTGATTTTCAGCGACTGACTCCTTCTTCTCCCTTGTGCAAATGACCTTCTTGTTGATTAGTTTCATCGGGATCAAGGCTTCAATGATTCTTATCATTCTCCCCTTCTTGAAAAAAGATTCATCCTCGAATCTGGATCAAAATAGTCATCTTACAAAACAAACAGCCCACTTTTCTTTCTCAAAGTAGATCTAAAACCCAAAATGAAATATACAAATGCTGCTCTTCTTTCAGGTTTTTCTTTTTTTGTTTTTTTTTTTTTTTTTTTTTTTTTTTGTCTTTCTTCTTCTTTTTTGTCCTTTTTTTTTTCTTTTTTGCTCATTTTTTGTGCCTTTTTTTTTTTTTTTTTTTTTTTGCACCAGCAGTAGCAACAGATCAACAAGAAATTCAAATGTGCAAAAATGCAAAAAATTCAGATCTAATACACTAGTATATTAGCTTAATATTCAGAAAATAAAGATAAATGATAGATGTCACCTAGTTTGGAAACCAAGGCTCTAGATACCAAATGATGCGAACCTCAACAAACCCGTCGTGAGACCCCATCGTCAATAGCTTGGAAATAAACTCCCGGATCGTTCAAATAAGGCTGAAATAAGTAATATTGACCCCGTTGCTATAAGAGCAAGCAACCAATACTATCAAAGGGAATATTGACCCCATTGCTATATGAGCAAGAAACCAATATTATCAAGCGAATAATGACCCCATTGCTATGCGAGCAAGAAACCAATACTATCAAAGGGAATATTGACCTCGTGGCTATAAAGAACCAGAAACCAATATTATAGAAGTCGAAATATCAAGTGATTGCACTTGAGATTTCAGCAAGTTCTACACAAGAACAAGTTGGAGAAAATTCTCTCAATTAAAATTCTACATTTTTTGTTATCATTACAAAGTATCATACACTCCTAAATATAAGAGACGATGTATGGAATACTAAGGGACACTGAAATCCCGCCACTCTCTAAAGAACCCTAACTAACTTGGGTAAAACATGCCCAAAATCAGCTACAAACCTTAAAAAGAAAAGCCCAACATTACAATATAAAAACCTAGGCCCAAAAATACACAAATAAAGCTTAAATGTCTTAATAATCAGCAATGAAAATATTGAAAGCCTTGTCACTCGAATTTTGAAAGCCCACTTAATTAGTTTGGATCAGCAAGCTTTCAACTTGGTCTTGAATCTTCTTAGCCCGAGCTCTTGTAATTAGCCCACCTGGATTTTGATTTTTCAGCGGCTGACTCCTTCTTCTCCCTTGTGCAAATGACCTTCTTGTTGATTAGTTTCATCGGGATCAAGGCTTCCATGATCCTTATCAACTTTGTTCAAAACTAAAGTAAAGACACCTAAATCTAATCTACACGTCCCAATGGCTTGAGCTTGAATGTTTGATCCATTCCCAACCGTCAAGATGCATTCTCCTTCTTCAAGCTGTCGAACCTCATTTAGCATTTATACTTCATTACAGATATGAGATCCACAGCCGATATCAAGTACCCAAGAATTAGAATTAATAGATAGATTTATTTCAACAATAAACGAACCTTTCTTTAGAGTATCCTTGTACTCTTGGAAGTTCCTCTTCCAATGTCCATTCTTGCCACAATGGTAGCAAATGTCCTCTCTCTGATCTCTTTTCTTCTTGGCATTTCTCTTTTTAACCCCTCCATCAGGTTTAAGAGATCCCTTCTTCTTGGGAACTTTCTTCCCTTTTTCTTTGAAAGGCCTAGAGGAAGAAGTGACCATCATTACTTTGTTACCCTTCTTAATCGTGTCTTCAGCAGTCGCAAGTTGACTAATCAGCTCAGCGACAGTAGCATGAGGATGATTCATGTTGAAGTTTAGCACGAAAGGATTGAATGATGGTGGAAGTGATGCAAGCAACAAGTCCACAGCGAGTTCTTTACTCAATGGCATTTCCATGGAGCTCAAGTTTCTCTTTCAAAGCACGAAACTTAAGACCGTGCTCATGGACACTTGTACCTTCTTTCATTCTAATATGAAAGAGCTCCTTAGAGGTGTTGTACCTTAAAACATGTTCTTTGTGGCGGTACAATTGCTCAAGGTGGTCATAAATCTCCCAAGCATTTTCCATTGACTCGTGTTGCCTTTGCATGTCCAGAGACATGTTAGCCAACATGAGGCAACGGGCTTGAAGATTATCTTCAGACCATTTTGTAACCGTCTCTCTTTCGGCCCGAGTCGGAGCCTCGCCTTCAGCGACAGGCTCTCCCTCGAAGAGAACATATCTTCTCTTTTCAGAATCTAAAACGATCTTTAGATTCCAAAGCCAATCAGAGTAATTGGGCCCCGTCAACTTGTTTAATTAGAGGATGGATACTAGAGGGTTTTTAGTTGCCATTTCAATTGTAGAGAATCACAGAACTACAACCTAAATGAAAAACAGAGAAATCATGAGCATGCTGAATAATAACGATTATACATATTATCAAGGTCTTTAGAAATATGTTCTCCCACTGTTTTTAGAAGGTTTATAAATGCTTAACGACCTTAGAAGAAACTTATTTTCTCAATGGCTACTAGGATCCCAAGCATTCTTAGTTTTGGACCCACGACTCGTGAGACATCCAAAGGTCTAAGAATCTTTAGGTTGGTACTAATTGCCGATTCCATCCCCATGGAATTCCTAGTAATATTTTTGCATCACTAATCTTTCAATCATGGACCCACGACTCGTGAGACATCCATATCTACTTTAGTGTTGAGCAGGACCCATCAATCATAAGATCTCAACCAAACTTAGTCCGGAACGACCCACTACTCGTGGGAGATCGCCCATTCTAAAATAGTCAAGAAATATTAATTACTTAAAGTGAATAATCAGGAAACTAGAATTAACAAGCTACACTGATTACCCCACGACTCGTGAGACAGCAATTAGTTTCACTTATTAAGTCCTAAATCCTATTGATTTTTTTTATTTTTTTTATTTTTTTGTGTGTGCACACTAAATCCTATTGATGGAATGCTATGAATTTTATTACCGTGATAAAATACCTATTTATTTGAATTGTTCATTATTTAAATGGGATTTTTTTAATTTTCGGAGGGTTGTACGGAATGACCTCACCAACATATAATGTTATCTAAATTTTAATTGTCTTGTTTAATGTAGTTTCACATAAAGTGCATCACAGAAGCAATTAGCAGATAACATGTCCTAGCAAGATACTAACTATGTGATGATCATGGGTATCCTATCCTATATGCAATTATGGGAGCCACTTCATAATCACTAGTTCTAACATTCATGCCACATAAGACAGTTCATATCATATAGGGGTACTGAATTTTATGGAGAACTCTATCTATTACATTAATAGAAACCCTCCTAAACATTTTGAGGGGTCTTCACTTATGGCCACCGTTCTTCAAGTGTTCCTTGTGGATCCTTCTTGCTCCTTGGGTGCTTGTCTCCAAAATGAAAAGAAAAATCCTCACTTCCTTCTACTCTCTTAACATAAAGTAATATGGCTCAATCTTCATATTGGCCATAGATAAATACACTGGGCATACCCCGGTCCAAAAACAATAATAAGGAAAGCCCAATAATAAACACATAACAATACGCACATAAGTAGGGCTCCAACCCCAATTGAAATAACGCAACTATGGAGCTTCGACCCCAATTAAAATCATCCATGTGCATAATTTAAAACATACATAAGACTAACCCATGATCACCTAAACTAGCATGCTTCCGCTTGAATTTAAATTTACTAATTAAATTTAAAATTCCCTTAACTTCAAGTTACAAATAACTTAAGTAATTTGAATATTAGTTCATTATTCAAAAATTTATTCAAAATCAAACCCGGATCATTGACAAAACCTCAATTAATTACAATAATTAAATTTTGTCAAAAATATCATTCAAAGTGATATTTATTAATTTTCTCGAAAAATAAGAACTTGACTTTAATTCATAAAAATCCCAATTTTATAATTATTTCAAATAAATAATTTTAAAATTAAAATCAAATTTTAAAATAAAATCAGATTTTACAAAATGGGATTTTACGAAACCGAAAACACGAAGGGTAAAATCATCCCGGCTTGCCCGACCGAGCTGCGCGGCTGCAGATACCACTTGTTGGAAAACAGCTGAGTTTGCACAACGAAAGTTTAAAATTTTTTCCAAAAGTAGATCTAAAAGACTTGCAATGTTCGTATCGTATCGTAGGGTGTATCAAGAAACTCACGTCAATTGAAGCTTTCTTGTGATGTCGATACCGCCTATCGAACACCCTTCAAGCGGAATATCCCTCGAAGGTCCTTCGATTAGATCCCAAAGTAGGCAATCCTCCAAAGTGTATCCACACCAGTCCTAGAACACGATCAAGCTAGTGAGAATACTAGTTCTGTAACACCCCGACTTTCAGGTCGTACAGGTATGATGTATGTGCACATTAAATTTATAAATTATGCCTTTACCTGATTTATCTTAAGTGTTTAATTGATAATCTTTAATATTTTTTATTATATGAACTCTTTTATTTGTACGTTTTTGCCTTTTCGTTGATGTTTGTTTCGTTTGTGCTCGTATTTGAATTCTGATTTTTGTGCCAATTTGATATCCGTAAGTTTTATAAGTTATGAACTTGATTATATGCTCGTATTATGTTTCCGAGTTTGTTTGATGAGATTTTGAGGTGTTTGTTTCATTTGGAACCTAAAGGAGGCTAAAACGCTTTTAGCGCGCCTTGGGTTCCGGGCTGTGTAACTCGAGCTCGGGAATTCAGATTCAAATTCCGTCACTTTCGTTGACCTTGTTTCGATGATTCAGAGTCAATGGACTAAGCCTTATATTTTTCTAAACCCATTTGATACTCCGAAAGTTAACCAAAAAATTAACTCGCGCCAATATGACCACCTTTCACTAAATTGCACCTAAGTCCCTCAATTTCAAGCTTTTCACATGAAACCTGGACCCAAAATTCACCAACTCAGTACTTTAACATATTTTTCTTCCTCAATCTTGGTCCATACACACAAAGAAGGAGGAAAATCTGAACTTTGGAGAAAGAACAATCCCATTTTCGCCACTTTGACCCTTAAAAGATTTTTGAGCTCTAATCTCCATTTTCCTTCATCATCTTCAAGGGATAAGTTTATATTTGATATCTCCATGCTTATATGGTCATTTTCATCCAAGAAATTTAGATTTTAAGCCATGTATGATTGAGATTTGATCTGTGTTATGAATAGTTAGGTTTATGCCCATATTTGAACTCTATGACTTCCTTTGGTGTTTTTATTGAATTGATGCTAGAATTTTGATCACTTGAGCTTCATTTATTGTTGCATAAAGCTGACCTTGTTGGTAGTTGAAGCATGTGTGAGTTGCCATTTATGTTCTTGGAGTTTTGATGAGTATATGCATGAGTTTGGTTCTATTTTCTTCTCCTACACTTGCTGTTCGAATTTGACCTGATTCGTTGGAGTTTTTTAGCTTAATTGTTGTCTTATTTCATGCCTTTACTTGCCTATATGATTTGGTTGAGGAATGGTATGAGATGCAGGGCTGAACAGGGGTGTGAGGGCCTTTTTCCGCGACTGGACTAGTCTCCCTGGGCGGGGAAATTTTGCCCATTTATGTGTTAAATCTCCCTGGGAGGGGAGATTGGTTTAGGGGCCTTGTTTGCCTTGTTTGTTTTTCCTTTTGTTTGCATGTTTTTCCCTTGATTCGTGCTTGTTTCTTACGTGACAATTGATGTTTTATGATATGGCATGAGTATGATTGATTAATTATGAATCATGAACTGAATTTATTGGATAAATCGATACGTTCTTATGTGAATTTTCCGAATTATGACTTGTATGACCTAAGTGGTACATGAATGCATCTCATTTGCATCCCATTTGCATTTATTGCATTCATGAACATTGCCGGGCATCTAATTGGTACATAATTGAGTCTAAGTCTCAGGTCTTGTCTTCTTTTGTTTCAGAGCCTCTTCCAAACGTTCGAGAACCCGAGGTTTAGGTGGTTGTTCGCCCGTTTTGCCTTCCTACTTCTCTACTTTTGTTATAAGGTGAGGTTTAGGAATTTTCGTTTTAGTTATTGACCTATGGACTCTTATATGTTGTTTTCTCTCCCCGTATGCAAATATATATTTCTTATATATATTTAAATACGTGTGTTTAAGCTATGATTATGATCTTATGGAAACGTTTGAACTTTATGGAATCGGTATACGTATGAGCCTATGTAAGCTTAAGATTTTGAATCCTTTTATACGTTTATGTTATGTTTAGCGAGCTGTGCCCTGAAAGATGGGAATTTGATTTGTTATGGTACGTTGGGCCCGGAATTATGGGTAAGGAAAGCCCGGGACAGCAAGGGCCATCGGGTTTGGCCTGTGTATAGTTCCTTTTGAGATATACACGTACGACTCTTGGAGGTTGGGAAGGCGTGGTATCTTGAGCCCTCGGTGGATAACCGGGGAAGGTATATCGTGGGTTAGCTACCCCGTATGTGTTTGTATTGTAGGTGGAGAGGGTTTGATTCCCGAAACACTATGGATGTGGGATTGGAATTGTGTTTATGAATTCGGTTTTTATGTTATGTTTTGAGGAGTTAGTCGAAGTTCGTACTCGCCGGACGTTTGTTTATGCTATGTAACGATAGATTATGGATCGAGATGGGATTTTCCTTTTATAATATATGTTATCTTTTGAAAATGATTTGGTATGCAAAACTCTAGCCTCGATTCATGACTATCACTTTGTTATGTGCTCTGTTATACTTATACGTGTGTGGGTGTGCGTTTAGCCCCCTTACTCAGTCGAGTTGTAGACTGACCCCTCTCTTTTCCCACCTTTAGTTACAGGTTGCTCGTGCTAGGCGGGGAAGTGCGTCGTGGTCGTGTCGTACTTTCTGGTTTAGGACAAGTCTGCATTTCATATTGCATCTTATGATTTTATGGCTATGTATTGATACTCCTTATGAATATTTGGAATAACTTATGAATACTTGTATCATTTTTGGCCCGTGTGGCCATTGTATATGGTAATGTAAGTTAGTTTTGAGCTCTTTCGGATCCTGTTTACTACTTCCGCGTATTTGTTTTATTGTTTTCGCGCGCTCTGTTGGTCTTTAACCCCGCTTAGCCTAGTGTGTGAGTGTAGGTTCCCACTCGCTGAGACTTGGGTTCATGTATGGGGGTCCATTTCATATGTGGGTTCGGGTTTCGGTGCAGGGGATATGGTGGCCCACCGTTCCGGGTGCTACAAGTTCTATGGCTTGTGTTAGGGTAGTATATTTTTCCTTTGAAAACTTTTCTTTTATTTTTCTCAAAAACAATTAACACTTCTTGAGTGTTGGTCTAAACAATAAGAGAAGCACCACCCCTTGTATTTATACAAGGTGGTTCGAAATCCCTAGGGTTCCCAAACCTATTGGACTTTGTTTTCTTGCTCACTAATTAACTCATTTAATTATTAATTTTAATTGAATAATAAGTTCTTAACTTATTCTCCAAGTCTAGAAAGAGATGCCTTCTCTCTCCTACAATAGGCAGTTTGACTTTTCAACCTTTACTCATTAAAGTCAAAAGTCAATTTATTTAATAAATAACTTAATCCATAATTAATTATTTATTGGGTTAATTATTTTGAGGATAGTCTTAACAATTAATTCATAATTAATTAAAAGATCAAAATTAATTAATTATAATTTAATTAATTAATTCTAGAAAAGAATTCGCGTGTGGAATAAACCACACGTATAAGGCCACGTCATTGACACATGTACATAACAGGTGTCGACCACGTGTGCATGACAAGTGATAGTCACGTACCGTATGTAACACGTGGCTGGGGTCCACGCTTTTGTGGTCCCATTTCGATCAACTATTTGATCCTTCGTTAATCATATTAACATCCTACCATAACCCTCGTATTATGGCATTTGTGTGTGACCCTTTAAGTTAATTATTCAATTAGCAGTGACAGTAATTAATTAATTCTCATAATTAATTAATCACTTCACAGATCACTCTACCGTAATCTAGCAATTGGTGAGTGACCTCTAGCCGAATAACGAAATGAATCGAAGAACCTTTCAGTCAATGACAATCAATGAAATACGATCCTCCTACAACTTCATCTCTCAATCAAGAACTAAGGCATAGGAATAAGATTCAGAGCCTTGTTATTCTTGATCTTTAAAGTTAAGTTCGTTTCATATCTATTTAGATCTCAATCTAAGAAAACCCCATTTTCTTGATGTCTTGATCTTTTATCCACCTTGGCTAAGGGTTTAATATTTAATGGACTACGAACAACTTAATCAGTAAGAGATGATTCTTGTTCTTAACAAGTGTAGGTCCTTTATCGATTCTACTAATTCTACATATGCTACTTGTGTAATCCCAACATAGGCCGTGGTTCAGGTGTCTATATGGCGACACCCTTTTGAGCCTATATCAGAGATTACAGAGTTAGCTCATATGAGACATTACAGAATCTCAAGTCAAAGGATTATTAATCACGTCATTGACTTGTGAGATATTTCTTAATCTGGAAGTTTCTAGGAGACTTCCTTTCCCATTTAGGAATGTTCTCACGTGGGACATCTCAGTGATGAAGTTCTTGTAACAATCACCCTTATGTATTATGTGTTGGAAAACAAGAATCAGAAAGCAGCGGAAATTTAAAAAATTTCCAACAAAAGGATCGAAACTCGCAATCGTGAATCCGAATTCGTAGAGATTAGAAACTTACTTTTCAATAATCTTTTTTGAAGCGTGTCAACCCACCCAAGAACGCTCTTCTCGCGGCTTGATCCCCTCTCCTTGGTAAAGCTCGAATCTTTAAAAACTTATAACTTGAAGCTTGTTGGTGTGGCGGGCCCAAAGCAGAGTGACGGTACAACGGAATATTTCAAAAAATTTCGTCTTAACCTCGTTATCAAAATATTTCCAAAATATTTTAATAAAGCAACGGAAAAAATCGGGCAGCATAACTCTAATATATACAGGCATCGATAACATAATTTTAAATCATCTAGCATATAATCACAATATGCAAATATTAATTTGCGCAGCATAACGGTATTACCGTACTGCAAATTTGGCTATCAACGGCACTTTTCCAGCACCTCGATATTTTCTCGTAAAACCGGCATAGCTTCCCCACAATATCCCCGATTAAGAAATTGGAGTGTGGGCTCCGGCAGTATTTCGCTAAATACTTGAGAAAATATTTTTCTAGAAAAACCCTTTTTTCTAATTTCAGAAAATCCCTATTTTCTAATAATTAAGTGGATTATATATTAATTATATAACCACCTAATTAAGTAATTAATTAATCCTAAAATTAGGATTAATTAATCTTAGAGAGAGAAGCTGCCGTGAGGGCTTTTAGAGAGACAAAATGAATTGCCAAATCTGATGCCAAAAAAGGAATGAATGTTTGCCCTATTTATAGTTGCCAATTAGGGACTCCCGTGATAATTTTCGCATTTTTGGCGTGCAAGCCAAGCTCGGCTGATAAATCCGACACCGCCACGTGGAAGCTTGGGCCGCACGGAGTCAAACGCCGCCGACCACGCGCCAAACGGAGCTGGCACGCGCTGCCAGAAGGCGCTGCATGCGCATGGGGCGCGTGGGGCACACGCCTCCACGAGGAGGTGCCACGTGTCGAACCGGTTCGGTCCAACCGGACGGTTCGACCACAGACCGGTTCAGCCTTGAACCGGTCGATTCAGACGGATCATGTGGCCACGTGTCCGCTCCTCATGTGGCCACGTGTCCGGGTCGGTCAAACCCTTAACCCGACCCTATCCGTTAACCGACCCGTTGACCCGCGCCCTTGACCCATTTTCAAAATAAATCTGGGCCGCTGCCATGCGCTGACGCGGCGAGATCTGGGCCATCCACGCGTCGAATACGGTGGCGCCCAGTCAGCGCCACTTGGCGACTGACACGCTGACGTGGCGTGACACGTCAGCTGCCACGTCATCATTTTTTTTTTCCCAAAAAATTTATTTTCTCCAAAATAAAATTTTGGGCATTTCCAACTCTTTGGAATTTAATTTATTTTCTCAAAATAAATTCCTTGGCTATTTTCAAATTCTTTGAAAATTCATTTCTCTCTCTCCTTTTAATATTTTCTCTTTGATCTTCATTGGGGCTTGCGGGGGGACCTGCAGGACTAATTAATCTTAGCTCCAAACGGGTCATTCTATTATCATCACATGATAATAATTGATTACCGTTTAATAATATTTAATTCCACTAAATAAATATTGTTGAACTCTAAAATTAATTAAATTATTCACGAATTTCTCGATCTAGAATAATTTTGCATTTTACTCCTCTGTACAGATATCCATGAAAAATAAATCAATACTACTATCATTTATTTTTCACTTTCAATCTGAAATTTCTTGATTCGCCTTAAGTCCAAATCCCCTGTATGTGAAACACGTTCAACATACAACTTCGGTGACGCATACACGAAGTACTTTGGCCAAGATTTAATTTGAACTTTTTGCAAATCTATTTCAGGGATCTCTTTAACCTTCCAGCAAGGCTACAGATTCCTCGATCAATATTTCTCTTTAGCACATTTCATGCAATCACCGAACGTACAAAGTATTTTGGCCACCCGTTACCGAGACCTCACTTCTGAGTACATCACAGTGATTAACACTACATGCCTAAAGTAGAAACACTATCAGGATTAAGAGTCTAATGCTTCCGAGATTTTGTTCATTTTAGATAGCAGTATAAAATGAACAACCTCAGTGGTCCAGTTCGATGTTTCTAATCTCATTGAAAATCATCAATGTGTCATAATTGGAAACTCCATTTCCCTATGACGAAAGACTAATCATCTTATATAACACATTATAGTCTCGATAAGAACATCTTCTTATCATACTGACTAGAACTTTAATGACACGTGACTTCTGGTATTTAAAGTCTTTTCCTATGAAACACATTTCATATAAAAATACCATCACACGTCATTAATTATTAAATTTGTAAAATACTCATAACTTGCTTTAATTTCAGTTTTATTAATCCAAAATATTTACAATATAATTGGATTTTCAGGGCATTAATCCCAACAAAGCTCTCTAGAGATAGTCCACCAACTTGACTACAATCTAACTAGTAAGGATGCTAGTTCTCTAGTTAGTGTTTAGGCTTAACCTAGGGTTTATTTGATCTTGGAGAAAGGATGGTGTTAAACACATGAACCAAAAGAATTCAATCACCCTTAAGGGGAGCTCGAGCTCCCCTATATATAGCAAGAGGGGGACGCCGAACCTAGTCCTATTGGACTAAGGATTTTGGCCCCTCTCTCTTATTACTTGATCATCAAGTAATTCTAAACTTTGACTTTGAATTCTAATTCAAATCAACTTTTAAGAGAGCTAAAATATCCAAAACCCTTTTTGGATAATTTTATACTTTATTTATTAATAAATAAATAACTTATTTTTATCTAATTAATTAATTCGTAATTAATTAAATAGATTATTTCTCCAAAATAAGACTTTCATTTTAATTCAAAATTAAACCAAAGCCTATTAAATAATTAACACATTAATTATTTAATACATAAATAAATATATACGAACATTGCACACGTGTCCATATAGGACACGTGTCACGCACGTGACGTCCCCACACGTGTGCTTCACACGTGTGGAACCCCTTTGGCCCGATTAACTCGTTTAATCATTTTAAAGCCTTAACTCATGTAACCAAGTTATTGTGTGTGACCCTCTAGGTTCTCAATTCAATTAGCAGTGACCCTAATTAATTAATCAGTCCACAGATTAAACGACCATAGTCTAGCAACAGGTGTTTAACCCCTAGCTGAATTGGAATATCTCGATTCGACAGAACCTTTAAGTCATTGATTCATGTGATATACAATCCTCCTACTTACTATCTCTCAACCAAGATCTAGGGTAAGGGAATAATCAAAATCCTAATAATCTGGTCTTAAAGCTAAGTGCATTTCATATCCATTAGATCTCAATCCAAGAAACTCTTTTCTTGATGTCTTGATCTACTGCCTTGGCCAAGGACTCCATATGGCATATGAATGACTTACACAATAAGAGATCACCTTGCACATGCAAGTGTAGGTCCTTTCTTGATTCTCATTCACTTTCATGAATCACTTGTGTAGCCCCAGCATAAGCCTTGAATCAGTTGTCTAAGGCTACGCCCTTTAAAGCTTATACCTAAGACTACAGAGTTAACTCATAAAGCGACATGGAACCTCAAGTCTAAGGATCAATTAATCACATCAATGACTCGTGAGATATTTCCTAATCTGGAAGTTTCCATTTCCTGAAATAGAAACTTCCTTTTCCATTTAGCTCTGTGCAAGAAGTATAAGTGTACGTGAGACTCTAGACTTATGAACCAAACAATTGACGAACGACATGATTATGCATGTCATGAGATGTTAAAATTAATGAAACAATTAATGACAATTCATAATTAATTCACAAGAAGGCATAGATTGAGAGAAAACTGTTAAAAGGCATGAATTACTTAAAGTGCACAAAGTTGAACTCCCAGGGCCCCATCCCAGCCTGGATAAAATTTAGTTCAAAAGGGATCCCTTCCTGGACAGGGGTCCAGTAGCAAATTCTGCATGGTCATCCCGGCCTGGACACACTGTCCCGTAAACCCACTGTCACACCCTCCCAGCAGGGAGTCAATTTGAATTGAGAAGTGTCCCGGTCGGTACACTTTTAACGAAAGTTGGCAAATATCAATCCCGACCGGGACAAAATCACCAGGCCTGGAGCCTTGTTTTAATTTTAAATTTTCAAGGGGATCCAGGCGGGGATTAAAAATAAACTGAAAAGGTTCCCAGCCGGGAACCATAACTCGAGAAGCAAGGTGTGGCAGGGGACTTTCGGTTCAAGCAAAAAATTCCAACCAAAACATGATCCAAGTTGAAAATCCAAGTCATAACAAGTCTATAACACATATATACACATTATACTTCAATTATGCATCAAATAACACAAGTTTACACCATTAAAAATGTTGGAATACGGCAGTATGCACAGCGGAAGTTTAAATTTTTTTCCAAAAGTAGATATAAAAGACTTGCATTATTTGTATCGTATCATATCGTATATTAGGGTGTACCAAGAAACTCACGTTAATTGAAGATTTCTTGTGATGTCGTTTCCGCCTATCAAACACTCTTCAAGCAGAATGACCCTCGAACGTCCTTCAATTAGATCCCAAAGTAGGCAATCCTCCAAAGCGTATCCACACCAATCCTAGAACACGATCAAGCTAGTGAGAATGCTAGTTCTATGGCTTGTCTTAGGGCTAGGGTATTTTTCCTTTGAAAACTTTTCTTTTATTTTTCTCAAAAATAATTAACACTTCTTGAGTGTTGGCCTAAATAATAAGAGAAGCACCACCCCTTGTATTTATACAAGGTGGTTCGAAATCCCTAGGGTTCCCAAACCTAGTGGACTTTGTTTTCTTGCTCACTAATTAACTCATTTAATTATTAATTTTAATTGAATAATAAGTTCTTAACTTATTCTCCAAGTCTAGCAAGATATGCCTTCTCTCTCCTACAATAGGCAGTTTAACTTTTCAACCTTTACTCATTAAAGTCAAAAGTCAATTTATTCAATAAATAACTTAATTCATAATTAATTATTTATTGGGTTAATTATTTTGAGAATAGTCTTAACAATTAATTCATAATTAATTAAAAGATCAAAATTAATTAATTATAATTTAATTAATTAATTCTAGAAAAGAATTCGCGTATGGAATAAACCACACGTATAAGGCCAGGTCATTGACACATGTACATGATAGGTGTTGACCACGTGTGCATGACAAGTGACAGTCACGTACCGTATGTGTCACGTGGCTGGGGTCCACGGTTTTGTGGTCCCATTTCGATCAACTATTTGATCCTTCGTTAATCATATTAACATCCTACCATAACCCTCGTGTTATGGCATTTGTGTGTGACCCTTTAGGTTCATTATTCGATTAGCAGTTACAGTAATTAATTAATTCCCATAATTAATTAATCACTTCAAAGATCACACTACCGTAATCTAGCAATGGGTAAGTGACCTCTAGCCGAATAACGAAATGAATCGAAGAACCTTTCAGTCAATGACAATCAGTGAAATACGATCCTCCTACAACTCCATCTCTCAATCAAGAACTAAGGCATGGAAATAAGATTCAGAGCCTTGTTATTCTTGATCTTTAAAGTTAAGTTCGTTTCATATCCATTTAGATCTCAATCCAAGAAAACCCCATTTTCTTGATATCTTGATCTTTTATACACCTTAGCCAAGGGCTTAATATTTAATGGACTACAAACAACTTAATCAGTAAGAGATCATTCTTGTTCTTAACAAGTGTAGGTCCTTTATCGATTCTACTAATTCTACATATGCCACTTATGTAATCCCAACATAGGTCGTGGTTCAGGTGTCTATATGGCAACACCTTTTTGAGCCTGTATCAAAGATTACAGAGTTAGCTCATATGACACATTACAGAATCTCAAGTCAAAGGATTATTAATCACGTCATTGACCTGTGAGATATTTCCTTATCTGGATATTTCTGGGAGACTTTCTTTCCCATTTAGGAATGTTCTCACGTGGGACATCTCAGTGATGAAGTTCTTGTAACAATCAGCCTTATGTATTATAAACACATCACCGTATGCACTTATCATTCTATGAAACTGAATGATCCTTCAAAAGGACATAATCACATAAGCAAGTCTCAACGGAGTCAAGATCGACACTCCCACTGTTTGTCGGACTCATCGACTTTGAGAAGTTTCTAATCCTCACCTATGGAGTTAAGAACTTATTTCATGTGCCGTTCTCATAAGGGCAAAGTTCTTAACGGCCTCATCGGATTAAGGGAGTTCAAAACATGCAAAACACAGGCAAACCCAAACAGACATAAATAAGCACATAAAGAAGTGATTGCCAATGAACAAAATCATTTCGTTTATTATTCAAAGACTGTTTGTGATTTTACAAGGAAATAGTAAAGCATAAACATTGCTTTAAGGGCACGATTCCTAACAAAAAGCACTCACAACTATTCATAAAACCATCATAAATATACATGTTCATTTAATTCACCAACAACCAAGTTATATGAGCAATAAATTCAAAGATCTTCATATATATATACATAATCATACTTAACAACAAGAATATAAACTTAGATCATAAATTCCTTAACAAATTTCCACGTTCACACACACACACACACACACACACACACATATATATATATATATATATATATATAACCAACCTTGGATGAAATGAGGGAATGAGAGGATGAGGTGATGTAGATGATGTAGATGATGGTGATGCGTTGATTTTCCTTCTTCTTCTCCTTGCTTGAATCAAAATGGGGATGTGTGTGTGTTAGTGATTTAGTATGTGTGTGTGTGTATAGTGATTGTGTAGTTATGTATACAGATATTAGAGTAGGTGATATATTAGGGTAATATGATATAATATGTTGTATGTATATGTGTTTGCATAAAGTGTAAGATATATATATATATATATATATATATATATATATATATATACACATGACACATACATTCATACATGTATTATATCTTATATAAAGTACATGTACTTATATATATATTATATACGTATTATATCTTATATCACTCATTACACTTTATACATACATGTATGAATGAATGTGTCATGTGTTTGTATATATATATATATAGATATGTTAGAAAATTATGCAATGCTTATGATATAAATGAATGAATGAGTTTGTGAAATATGTATATGTAACGCCCCGACTTTTCAGTCGTACAGGTATGACGTATGTGTACCAAATTGTGCGAATTAATTGTTTATAAGTGTTTTATATATTTAATTTTAATATAAATTGTTATTATTTTATTTTATTTTATTTCGTTATATTTTATTTCGTTAATTAGTATATTTAATTGATAATTAAGTGTTAATGTTAATTAACTATATCCTTAATTATATTATTAATTAATTTCAAATAATCGTTGACTTTGATTTTTATTTAAAGGTGGAATTTAAATTTGTTTATTTAATTTGAAATGTTATGAATTGTTAATGTCTTGCGCATGAGTATTTTAATCGTGCTTCGTTCTTATATGATTTGATATCGAAATTTCGTTAAAATTTAGTATGTCGTAGATTTATGTGTTATGAACATGTCTATATGCTCGTTTCATGTTTTCGATCTCGTTTGACGTGGTAACAAATTTATTTTGATCTTGGAATCCAAAATGGGGGCTAACGAGCAATTAGCGCACCCTTGGTTCCGTATGTGATATCTTGAGCTTTCCGTCAACTTCGTTGAACTCATATCGAAGATTCGGGTTTAATGAAATTAGCCTCATATTTTTCCAAAATCATTTGAACCTCCGAAATCCAACCGAAAAACGAAACGGCCATCAAAACTGCCACATCTCACCAAAATGGCCATATCTTTCACAAACCTTGACCAAATTAACCATGGTTGGATTCCTTATAACCCTAGTTCAGCCCACTATCACCTCTCTCTCTCTCCCAACCGAACCAACCCTCACACCTAGAGAAAAACTCAGCAAAAACCCCTGCTCTCCAGTTCATTCCCGTCACCTTGCCATTTTTGGAGATTTTGGAGCTCAAATCTCTTCCAACCTTCATCCAATTCACAAGGTGAGTTTAGGGTTGTGTTATACATTCATTTGTGGTCATTTTGATCCATGCATTCCTAATTTTGAGGCTATATTCATGAAGTTGGAGAGTTATATAAATAGTTAGGTTTTGATTAAAATTCTTGATCTCTTTGAATACTTGGAGTTTTTAGTTGATTCAAAGCATGAAAGTGATCACTTTACTTCCTTTATTTCATTTATGATCTTCTATTTGGTGGTAGTTGAAGATTTATTGTGATGCCATTAATGAAATTGGGTTTAAAATTGGAGAACTTGAACTCTTTCTTCCCCCTTTGCCTTCCATCTCTTGTCGGTTTGTTGTTGGGAGGTTTTAGTCCGTTTTTCCATGAGTTTTTATGAGTTTGTGCTGCTGTTGTTCCCACTTTTCTTCCCCACACGAACTGCTGCTGCTATGGAGGTTTGGAACAGGGGAGAAGCTCACGTACTGCTGCCTTTTTCTTTTGGAGCTACAAGGGGTGACACCCGTCACCCCAATTCCGTTTCCATTTGGTAACGCCCGTTACACCCTCCATTTTCAGCTTTGGTGCATCTGTACCTCTTCATACCCGTTACCAGGTTTAAGCAGCAGATGGTAACTCCCGTTACCATGCATGAAGATTGGAAGAGATTGTCTGCACTCCTTAACCCCGTTAATCTTTTTCTTTTGTAAAGTGTAACCCACGTTACCATCTCCTTTATTTTTAAACTGTGCGTGGCTTATGTAATTGCATGCATTATTTCTTGGTTATTTGTGTTGTGTATGTGAGTATAGATATATGTATTATATGTGGTGTGCTTGAATATGTGTATCTATATATACGTAGATATAGGTAATATATTATATATGAATGTTTATAATTGTAATATGGATGCATGTGAATATATTATATATAGCAATGCCTGCATGTGTGTATATATATGTATATATGTATACTTGTATATATTATATAATATGTATATATGTATACTTGTATATAATCGGGTGAGTTTTGGATTCGTACAGGATTTCTCGAAGATTGCGGCTCCTTTAACCCGATTGACTAGGAAAGAGGTTAAGTTTGAGTGGGACGAGGTATGTGAGGCTAGCTTTCAACTCTTAAAGGAAGAGTTGACCACCGCCCCTGTATTAGCGCTTCCCGAAGGTACAGAAGGATATATAGTTTATACGGACGCCTCAAATGAGGGTTTGGCATGTGTGTTAATGCAGAATGGGAAAGTGATCGCCTATGCCTCAAGAAAATTGAAGGATCATGAGCATAACTACCCCACTCATGATCTAGAGTTAGCAGCTGTGATCTTTGCTTTGGGTAAGTGGAGACACTATCTCTACGGAGTTTCTTTTGAGATCTTTTCCGACCATAAAAGTCTCCAGTACTTATTCTCACAAAAGGAATTGAACAAGAGACAACGGCGTTGGATGGAACTTTTGGCTGATTATGAGTGTACAATCCGATACTATCCCGGCAAAGCCAACTTGGTCGCGGATGCGCTTAGTAGGAAGGCTAGCGTGTCCAATGTGAAAGTGGAATTTGGATATGAGAATGAGTTGTTCAAGCTGAGGGCTAGTATTCGGAATATCACGGTTCAACCGAATCTTAGGCAGAGATTATTTGATGCTCAAAGGACTAATCCCGAGGTTCAGAAATTAGCTGAGAAAGCTCGAGCTGATCCAGAATGTCCATTTGGGTTTGATGACACGGGACTTCTAAGATTCAAGAATAGAGTTGTTGTGCCGGAAGAGTTAAAAAGGATTATTCTTGAAGAGGCTCATCGGTCAGGGTATTCGATACATCCCGGAGAAAACAAGATGTACAAGGATTTAAAATAATTATATTGGTGGAATGGCTTGAAACGGGATGTCATCAATTTCGTAAAGCATTGTATGACCTGTCAAGTGGTAAAAGCAGAACATCAAAAGCCATCGGGGCTACTTCGACCATTACCTATCCCGGAGTGGAAATGAGAACAAATAGCTATAGATTTTGTTTCGGGATTACCAAGAGTAAGAGGAGGTCTTGATGGAATTTGGGTTATTGTGGACAGATTGACAAAATCGGCTCATTTTCTTGCCATCAGAATGTCCGATAAGGTGAGTAAGTTGACTAAGAAGTATAATGATGAGATTTTCAGGCTTCATGTAGTACCCGTTAGCATTGTCTTGGATCGGGATCCAAGATTTACTTCACGGTTTTGACAAGAATTACAGAAGTGTTTGGGAACAAGGCTTCAATTCAGCACAGCTTTCCATCCTGAAACTGATGGACAATCAGAAAGGTTGATTAAGTATCTGGAGGATATGTTGAGAGCATGTGCATTAGACTTTTCAAGCTCATGGAATGAGCAACTGCCATTAATTGAGTTTGCTTACAACAATAGCTATCAATCCTCGATAGAGATGGCACCTTATGAAGCTCTTTATGGATGAAAGTGTAGGTCCACGTTGTTCTTTGACTTGGAGAAATGGAATTGGACCAAACAAGAAGGGAGAAGAAAGAAAAACCCTCTAAGGCTATGCAAGAGGCTATTGATAAGGTCCAGTAATTAGACAACAGATGAAGGCCGCATAGGATCGACAAAAGAGTTATGCAGAGCTCCGAAGAAAGAATCTCGAGTTTGAAGTTGGAGATAGAGTCTTTCTAAAGGCATCTCCACGAAAAGGGTTTTCAAGGATTGGTCGAGGAGGAAAATTAAACCCTCGCTATATGGGACCAAATGAGATTTTAGAGAATATTGGGGATATGGCCTGTCGATTGGATTTGCCTCCGAGTTTGACCAGAATTCACAATGTGTTTCATGTTTCAAAACTTCGGAAATATTATCGAGACAAATCCGAGATTCTACCGATTGAAGAAGTGGAATTAGAACCGAATCTCACCTTCGTTCAGAAGCTGATTAAGATATTGGATCGGAAATTTCAGGAGCTTCGAAATCGGCATATTCCACTAGTCAAGGTTCTTTGGTGAAGTGATAAAACCAAAAAGGCTACGTGGGAGACGGAGGAAAAGATGAGAAAGTTTCAACCCGAGTTATTTCCGGGCGAGTTGTGAATCCGATGACGGATTCTTTTAAGGGGGAGAGATTGTAACGCCCCGACTTTTCAGTCGTACAGGTATGACGTATGTGTTTACCAAATTGCGCGAATTAATTGTTTATAAGTGTTTTATATATTTAATTTTATTATAAATTTTTATTATTTTATTTTATTTTATTTCGTTATATTTTATTTCGTTAATTAGTATATTTAATTGATAATTAACTGTTAATGTTAATTAACTATATCCTTAATTATATTATTAATTAATTTCAAATAATCATTGACTTTGATTTTTATTTAAAGATGGAATTTAAATTTATTTATTTAATTTGAAATGTTATGAATTGTTAATGTTTTGCGCATGAGTGTTTTAATCGTGCTTCGTTCTTATATGATTTGATATCGAAATTTCGTGAAAATTTAGTATGTCGTAGATTTATGTGTTATGAACATGTCTATATGCTCGTTTCATGTTTTCGATCTCGTTTGACGTGGTAACGAATTTATTTTGATCTTGGAATCCAAAATGGGGGCTAACGAGCAATTAGCGCACCCTTGGTTCCGTATGTGATTTCTTGAGCTCGGGAACTCGGAATCGAGTTCCGTCAATTTCGTTGAACTTGTATCGAAGATTTGGGTTTAATGAACTTAGCCTCATATTTTTCCAAAATCATTTGAACCTCCGAAATCCAACCGAAAAATGAAACAGCCGCCAAAACTGCTACATCTCACCAAAATGGTCATATCTTTCACAAACCTTGACCAAATTAACCATGGTTGGATTCCTTAGAACCCTAGTTCAGCCCACTATCACCTCTATCTCTCTCCCAACCGAACCAACCCTCACACTTAGAGAAAAACTCAGCAAAAACCCCTGCCCTCCAGTTCATTCCCTTCACCTTGCCATTTTTGAAGATTTTGGAGATCAAATCTCTTCCAACCTTCATCCAATTCACAAGGTGAGTTTAGGGTTGTATTATACATTCATTTGTGGTCATTTTGATCCATGCATCCCTAATTTTGAGGCTATATTCATGAAGTTGGAGAGTTATATGAATAGTTAGGTTTTGATTAAAATTCTTGATCTCTTTGAATACTTGGAGTTTTTAGTTGATTCAAAGCATGAAAGTGATCACTTTACTTCCTTTATTTCATTTATGATCTTCTATTTGGTGGTAGTTGAAGATTTATTGTGATTCCATTAATGAACTTGGGTTTAAAATTGGAGAACTTGAACTCTTTCTTCCCCCTTTGCCTTCCATCTCTTGCCGGTTTGTTGTTGGGAGGTTTTAGTCCGTTTTTCCTTGAGTTTTTGTGAGTTTGTGCTGCTGTTGTTCCCTTCTTTTCTTCCCCACACGAACTGCTACTGCTATGGAGGTTTGGAACAGGGGAGAAGCTCACGTACTGCTGCTTTTTTCTTTTGGAGCTGCAAGGGGTGACGCCCGTCACCCCAATTCCATTTCCATTTGGTAACGCCCGTTACACCCTCCATTTTCAGCTTTGGTGTATATGTACCTCTTCACGCCCGTTACCAGCTTTAAGTAGCAGATGGTAACTCCCGTTACCATGCATGAAGATTGG
Organism: Lantana camara; assembly: GCA_037501455.1. Classification (NCBI taxonomy): domain Eukaryota; kingdom Viridiplantae; phylum Streptophyta; class Magnoliopsida; order Lamiales; family Verbenaceae; genus Lantana; species Lantana camara. The sequence continues at coordinate 58,199,127 of CM074857.1, read as the reverse complement.
AAGAGAATTGTCTGCACTCCTTAACCCCCATTAATCTTTTTCTTTTGTAAAGTGTAACCCACGTTACCATCTCCTTTATTTTTAAACTGTGCGTGGCTTAATTGCATGCATTATTTCTTGGTTATTTGTGTTGTGTACGTGAGGATAGATATATGTATTATATGTGGTGTGCTTGAATATGTGTATATATATATACGTAGATATAGGTAATATATTATATATGTATGTATATAATTGTAATATGTATGCATGTGAATATATTATATATAGCAATGCCTGCATGTGTATATATATATATATATATATATGTATACTTCTATATATTATATAATCTATATATATTATTTATTTAGTATTATTTAATATTGTATTTATTCTATGACTATAGAATTAAATTGTTATCTATTTCGAGTTATTTAATTTTCGATCATGACTTGAATGCCTTTAATTGTCTATTTTCTAATTGTAAACATGAGATAGTACATGTTATGATTGTTACATGAAATTCTTGGATTGAATTGATATGAAATGTGAAGTTATGAACTTGAATGAATTTGAACTCTACTTCTAATGAATGAATTGCTTGCTTATATGCCTTAAAGGCATTAATCGTGCACATGAACGTCTCCATGACATAATATCATCTCGTATGTATTCATATCATGTTCCTTTCATTGTCGAGTGTCTTATTTGGTCATTTCGAGTCTTACACTCCGTCTTTTGCACAGATTTGGGTACGATCGGAGACCAGGGCAAGCTTTAAGTCACTTGTGCCTCTCTTTTGATTTTAAAAGGTGGGTTTCTCTTCTAATAGCTATAACGACCCGATATATCCCTTACGTGAAATGTTTTGAGCTAAAATAGTGTATATATATATATATATATATCGAGTCTTTCAAGAGTAAATGATTTCAAATGTAAGCCCTTCTTTTTTGAATTCCTACCTTATGTTTTGGTGAGAACTTGATTATGAAAGCATGGGCCCAGGAACTTAGTACATGTGGCGATCCGGGGAGGCAAGGGCCGACGGTTATCCCATGTGCTAATTCCACCCAAACTACGGTGATACCGGACCTCGCTAAGAGATTAGCGAGGAATGGGAGTTGAGTGCCCTTGGGGGATTCATGTACCCCCATTGGCTTATGTATGGACCAGTGGCCGGGTCTTGCATGCCCGTCCACCACCCGGAGGGAGAAGGTGTATACGTATGATTATGAATCATAAGAATGTGCACAAAAGAATATATGTATGATAATGAATGAATAATGATTATGAATACACAAGGTGTTGGATGGAGATAATGCACGCCCACTCGCCAGGGCCATGAATACCCTAATGATTAAATATGATAGTGGTAATCCAGATGATGTCTTCTTTTGTTTTACCCATATGGGAAAATTACTCTAAAACCTCATTCGGGATTATTGCTTGCATATATGTGTTTAAATTCCAGATATTTATATTTATACCCTGTTTTATACCCACCAGTCTCTTTTAGACTGAACCCGGTTTGTTTTCAGTTGTGTTGTGCAGGTTATGGAGTGTTAGGCGGGAATACAAGTCGTCTAGGTCTTGCATTAGTGTTTAGCACTTTCTTTATGTTTCACTCGCACTCATACTCTTATTTTTGGTATATAATCATGATTATGGAGCGTATATGATTTTGTAGGCCGTGTGGGCCGTTGAATACCTGAATGATATTGTATATCTATTTTGGAGATTGGTGGCTCGTTGTATATATATATATATATGTTGGTTTTGCTTCCGCATTTTTGTTATCGCTCTGATTTTTATATTATCTTGATCTTGAATGGTTTAAGGGTTAGTCCAGCCTAGCATAGAGTGTGTGTTGTGTCCCCGTTCACCGTGATTTGGCACGTGTATGGACTTCCATTTCATATACGGGTCGGGTCTTGGTGCGGGGGATGTGGCACCTTGCACTCGGGTGCTACAGTATATGTGATGAAATGAAATAGGATGAATGCAAATATAAGTAAAGTGATCACATAGTCAATTAAAGCAAATATTCACGTAATACACTTAGACACATAATTCAATTAAAGCTTGCAAACAATTCTAACTCTCAAACTCACACATGTAGCGTGCGTACCTGTACGACGAAAACTCGGGCGTCACACGGAGCATGTTTTTTGCAATCTAAAATGTTTTCTCCCGTGATACTATATATAGGAAAGAGTTTAAGGCCGAAGGCCAAAACAACCAAATTTTAGAAATTAAAAGTCCACTCTCGTTTTACAAACTATTTCATACCAATCTATTCAGACGAATACGAACACAAAACAAACTAGCTAACAAACAACCTTCTACAGAAGGGGAAATATGCACAGGGGTATCACCCGGCGACCTCATGGCCGTCCCGGATTCCCTTACCCATATCACGTTGATTATGCATGGAAGTAATCACCGGCGTCCCGAGTCTCCCTTACCCATAATTACCGAGTCCCAAACAGATTTAGAGTCAAAGTCATATTCAGAATTCGGACGTATATTTAAATTCATAAGCAGATTCAGATCTGTATTCAAATTCATATCCAGACTTATCATCCCACTACTAACAAAACATAACATAGCTCGTCCAGACTTACCCGTCCGTGCCACTTCATGGCTCGTTCTTCAAATGTGGGGGCTTGGCTCTTGAGAGACATACGGTTTGGAGCATAGCTTGACATTTCCCAACTTAACATAACAGAACAAGCTTACATATGCCCGTACATAGCGTGTCGTAATTCGGAACATATAGCGAAGTCATACAAATACATATCTCACACGTATTTACATATACTTAAGGCTTAATAATCACATGCTTTCAAATACGAGCACATTGCATTAGGGTTTAACTATATCCTAACCTTATGTTACACCGACGAAACCGGGTAAAAGAGATCAAAACCAACACCTACGGAGCAACCTTGTCACCAACGGGATACTCCTTTGAGCAAGACAAACATCAAAGGACACACTTAGACTCAAAATAAACCGTATAGATGCTCTGCAAATGCATATGAATGTTATCAATGCAATGCAAGTCACAAACATTTAACATTTAGGTAAAATAGAGCATCTAACACGTTATCACTTAAACGACACTTGATTCAAACACAAAACACATTAAATAAACATCTAATACATCAAATTACATCATATTATAAGCATACTTAAGTTTAAAACATATAAAGAATGCAAAAGGTATAAAGGGGCACCACAAGTAGCACTGAGGACAAACAAGATCCTAATTCGTATACGAGCATTGAAATCACCTCATAAAATCAAAACATAAATCATAACATATAACATAACAAGTTAAAAATACATACAAGTCATAAAAGAGGCAGGAAAAGACAACAAAAAGCAAAGAAACACAAAGTGGCTGATATCTTACACAACACGGCCGTATCTAAAAAGACTTGGATTTGGACATGGCTGTGTCAGCCATTTATTTCCTAAAAAAGCATCTCGAAACACAGGACATGGCCTTGTCCAATTCCTTGCTTAATACTACAAGGTCGTGTCATGATAATTCCACATAAATTCGAAAGATACAACACGGCCTCGCCCCAAAACATGCATGCAATGGCTCGGCCGTGTTGCTGCTTCTTCACCCAAAAAAAAAAGAGCAGTAACCGCTATTCTTCGTAGCAAAATAGGGGAGGGCAACAGCAGCTCCTGGGCATGAAATAAGGCAGCAAACGCAGCAAATTGAGGCATGAAAACAGGCACACAACAGCTGCAATTTCAGTCACACAAGTGCATACATCAACCGGCAAGTGTAAGAGGTGCAAGAGATCAACTTATAACCATCTTAAACTTCAAGAAATCAAAGGTTCATTAATGGCACAACATTTAATACTCATCTACCATCAAATAGGAGTTCATAAATGCAACAAATAAGCACAAGAGATGAACATTCAAGCCTTAAATTATCAAATAACTCCAATAGATGCACAAGATTCACATTTCTCTTCAAACCCTTACTATTCATCCATATAACCATATCATGCTCAAACCTAGCTCAAAATCTAAGATTCATGGCTTGAAAGATGCATCAAGAAGTGGAGAACATGAAAGTACACTTACCTCTTGGATTGGATGAAGAATGAAAGTGAAATGAGCTCAAATGGCCAAAGGGTGAAGGTTTTCTTGCTCTTTCCTCTTCTTTCTTGCTTTCCTTCTCTTTTATCATTTTTTTTTTTCTGTGTGGGGATCCGAAATTAGAGAGTATGAGAGAGTAGATAAATGATTATCAAGATATGGGTTCAAGAAATGGGTCAAAAGGATTTAAAACGGGTCAAATATGGCAAAAACGGTGAAGGTAGGGCATTTGGTACAAGCTGCTTGGTTCGGTGAAGTTTTGAAGGTTCAAACGGGCTTAGAAAATTATGAGACTTGTTTCTTTGGATCTATATCGTCGATACCAGTCTAGAGATGGTTTCGGAATTCTAATTCGAATTTTTGAGCTCAAGTTATGACGCCCGGGACCCAAGGTGCGCTAAACGCTCTTTAGGCCCTTAAGTCCCGTTTCACAAAAATGGTCCAAGACCACATCAAACGAGTTTGAAAACATATATGGATTATATAAACACATTCATAACTCACAGATTTCATGCATATCACGTATTCACAAAATTCGGAATCAAATTCGAAGGCAAATGGATCAAATTTGGAGTCAAAATAACAATACGTTCAAAATTCAAATACATATTTCTTAACAAATAAATCATATATATATATATATATATATATATATATATATATATATATATATATATCAAATTCAACATATAATAGCATAAATAAATAATTTAAAAGCAAACTTAGCATGTCATACCTGTACGGCTGAACGGATGGCGTGTCACACTGTTGGCTATAAAAAACAAAGTAAAACATATGTATCGTGAAAGTGGAAGAAAAAAACTTACATTTTAGTAACTTAGTTCCTATGATGTACGGATACTTCTAAAAATATCATTTTACCGTGTCGTATCGTGTCGAATACTTGTATCGGACACCGTTCCAACACTACTCACATGGGAAAAAATTTGTGTCACCGTATTCATATTGTGTCGTATCCGTGTCATCGTGTTCGTATCCATGCGTTATAGTTTACTTCCTATAATGTATGGGATGGAATAGCATGCCAATAACACTTTTTTATTCCTAAGAAATTGCAACGAAAAGAAAATAAGAACTAATAGATAATGCACAAAAAATATATTAAAAAAATATTTTACAATATATAAACTGTGATGGATGATTCACAATCTAAGACCTGCTCCACTAATATATCAGAAGAAGTTTCTCCATCTCTTGATGAAGTAATTAAAAAAAAAAAAAAAAAGTATATTTCAGGTACATTCAATGTTTATGCTTATCTTTTTCGTTTTTTGGGAATGTTTATGCTTATCTAATATATTAATACTTTTAATTAAGTCAAAGACTTATAAATAATGAGTTAAAGAATAATAATAGAAAGGAATTCCTTAATTAATGTCAAGATTTCATCATATATTTTGTAGGTTATTTTTTTCTTAAAAAAAAGTTAAAAAAAAGTTGATTCTCTTAATTTATGCCAAAATATGTTAAATTTATTCCATTTAATTTGAATCAATCAATTAGTTAATATACTTATATATATACTTTTTTATTTTATGGAACCAATTAACAGATTGGCATAAATATAATATTATTAATTGGACGTTGATGGGGTAAATCTCAAACTACTGATACAGCACCTCGTGGCAGCCCACAGTGAGCCTTGCGGCACAACCAATCCACATCAGATGCTCCGACTCATGCTTCTCCCTCCACTCGAGCTAGCACTTATACTAATAGTTTGGGATGTTTTATCTCCCTCCATTAGTTTTTCTTTTATTATGGATAAATTATTTAGTTAAAATATTGTATCTTAGTTAATAATTTTAGTTTTTTTTTTTAAATTATGGATAATATTTATAATTAATTTATTAACTATGGTTGTCTTTATCTCGATGAATATCAGAATAGCTTAAAGATAAATGATTTTTTATTTTTTTATTCTGTTTTGCTATTTGACTTTATTATTTTATTTTAAATCATGTTAAATTGAGTCCATGATTTTTTTTTAAATTTATATAGGCACTATGAGTAAAAAGAATTTGAAGTTTTACTTCAAGAAACCTCGTTAAGATTTGTTAAAATAATATTTTTATTTTTAATAAAATAATATTTATTTAAAAAAAATATTATATATATTTATTTATATATATTGAATAAAATAATATTTTTACTTTTAATAAAATAATATTTATTTTAAAAATATATTATATATATTTTTAATTTTCGCCCCATCCATGAAATCCGGCTGTGTCCCTGCTTACAGTTTCTTGAAGGTGCAAATCTTCCTCACAAATATAAATTCTCGGGTGATTTGAGAGTTTACGATAAAGCCAGATTTAGACACCAACAGAAGTCTTAAAAATGTTAAAGATTGTATGGTTAATTATTAATTGGACATTTCCTAAATTTATAAGATTAATAACTTAATTAATGTAATTTGGGAAATAAGTAAAGTTTTCAGAATATCAAATATTTTGGAAAGTCAATAACAATGAAATAACTTTTAAAAAGTAAAAAAATTCAAAAAATGGAGAACAAAGTATTGAGTCAAAATTGATTAAATTTGATCAAACACAACCTCCATATACATTATAGTATAAATAAAGATTGTATAAGGAATTGAAATTGAGTTAACTGCACCAAACCCCCTGTGTTTGTTCCAAATTGTAAAAAAAACCCTCTGTTATAAAAATTAGTTCAAAAAACCTTATGTTATTTTATTTTTTGCACACGGCCCCCTTATTCCATTTGGTCAACTATTAAATCTTTTAACCCTAAAATACCCTTACTCCATAAGGTTTTTTTAACAGTTGACCAAAGAAATGAGGGGGTGATGTGCAAAAAATTAAATAACATAAGGTTTTTTGAATTAATTTTTGTAACATAGGGTTTTTTTTTGCAAATTGGGACAAACACAGGGGGTTTTATGCAGTTAGCTCATTAAGGGCATTATAGACATTTTATCCCAAAAAAACACATTCCTACACGCAATCAACGCGCGTGAGGGCCACACAACGCGCTCAGGGTTTTTTTTTGCAAAATTTTAGAAAACACAGGGTTCTTTGGATGATATTCCATATGACGGGGTTTTTTTTGTTCTTTTCGCCTAACACGAGGTAGTTTTCGGCAATATACTCAATTGAAATTTGTTTGTCTATTTCTTAAGCCATTTATGATATTGTATCACATACATGCATTAGAACAAGAATTATTTGAGTGAACACCACTTTATGGACTCAACATAAGAAAAAAGTTTGTAAAGCGTCACTATCAACAACATCAGAACTTTGGCTACTGATATCTTTCAATTTTACAACCCTCACTTTGTGAAGAGGATCAAAGTTCGTGAAGGGATTATTTTGTTTCGAACCGAGGCCAATTAGTGTAAGCTTAATACTGATGCTAGTGTCAAAGACAACTCGAAAACTATTGTTGGAGGTCTACTGCGAGATGATAAGAGATAATGGTATGGGGTCTTCTATGAACTTGGGAGAAAACACCATTATTGTGGTTGAACTTGTGAGTTGCGCGGAGGACTACAAAATATTTAGAATTAAGAATTCAACGCTTTAAATATTGTAATTGATTCTGATGTGGTCATCAACGTCATCTTAACTGTCGATACTAAATATGCCGATATTCTTGCAAAAAAAAAAAAAAAGTGCCTCATGAGCTTGGGGAGTTTTTGACTGCTTGGACTGAGATTTCTATTGAGGTTGTGTCCAGCCTTTCCTTAGACAGGGAACACATTTATATACCTTTTCAACTTCCTTGATCCTTCCCCCTAAGAATTAGTTTACTTTGCTATAAATCAATCCAATTGATTTTGGTTATCAACATACGACAATGATTTAAATACACAACATAGTATTTACTTTGACATTTTGGAGCAATGAGTATATATATTTAGTGTGTCCTTCGGGGGGGGGGGGGGGGGGGGGGGGGGGGGGGGGGGGGGTGTTGTTTACATTGGCATACTCCATTTAGATGCAATGGAATTCTAATTTTACCCCTAAAGCATTTATACGTAGCCCCTTTCTTGCCTACTTAAATGTGTTGGTAATTGTTTCAATAATTAGGAACATAAATGTAATTCTAATTAGTCCATTCACTGTGGGTTATTTTACAATAATATTTGGTAGTCGTTAAATAATCCATCAGACCCCATTTGACCGCTAAGGTCTGCGGGTCACAAGAAGACCTTGAGCCTAGTAAAGTAAACAGTGGTAATATACAGATACTCAAGCCAAACAAATGTTAAATACGAAAGTAAACTAATCTTAATTAGATATATAGTATATAAGAGACGAAAAACTTTTTACAAATTGAGACTGTAGTATCAAAATTTCATGCAGCAAGTGTCGTGAAATATTTTATTGTGTGACATCTGAAATTATACACGACATGATCAATTGAAATTGATATGTTTTGAGATTATGTTATTGTTCCTCACAAAACCATATTAAATTTCATGTGGAAACATGTAACATCCCGACTTTTCGGCCGTACAGGTACGCGGTTCGAGAGTGCTAAGTGCGCATTTAAATTATTTATTTACGTGAATTATGTGTTTATTATATTATTTATGTGATATTCTTGAATTATGTGATTTATTATTTGAAGTTTTATTTGAACTTTACGTGTATTATTTGAACATATTTGCCATTTTTGCCTCGTTCTTGATCTGATTGAATCCGTTTGCGTTTGTGATTTTTGTGATTATGTGTTATATATGAACTTTACGTGTTATGAATGTGTTTTTACGTTCGTTGCTTGTTTTTTACTTCGTTTGATACGGTTTTCGAACCGTTTTATTTGTTAGGGACTTAAGGGCCTAACTTGTTTTAGAGCACCTTGGGTTACGGAAGGCGTAACTTGAGATCGGGAATGGCGTTGGACTCGTAACGAAGATTGGAAGCAAGATAACTTGGCCTCATATCTTTCTAAGACTGTTTAGACCCCCGAACTTTGCCCGAACCGAGACCCGTGTGACAGCTTTGCCACCCTTGCCCATTTTGCTCATATCTGACCCGTTTCTTATCCGAATCAACCCGTTTTTGAACCCAATTAAACCTTATTAAATACCCTATATCCCCCTTATACCCTCATTTCGGTTCAACCCAGGAAGAAAAGAAGAAAGGAGCAGAAATGAGAGAGAAGAGGAGAAGGAAGAAAAGAGGGCTACCACTATTCACGTCTTGGGGTTTTGAGCTCGTTCGACCTCCGTTCTTCGTCAAATTAGAAAGGTAAGTATATTTTTGTGATCTCCATCTCCTTGCCTTTCTTTTAAACCGGATTTTGCTCATTTTCATGGAGATTAGGGCCTGTTTTGATCTGATGCATGAATAGTTAGGTTATTTGTCAATTTTTGGAAGAATCATGCCAAACTTGCTTTAATTCTTGAATTTATGCATGATATTTGATCTCTTGACCTTCTTGTATGTTTATATGATCTGAATTTCTATGGAAATTGGCTAAAAATCGAACCACCATTGTTGAACATTTGTGAAACTTGAAGATGAAGATGGAATTGATCTTTTGTCTTCAATCTTGTTGTTCCCTTGTTTATTGCATGTATGGTTGTTGTTGTGTGTTGTTTTTGCTGCCTTCCTAGCATTCTTTTGCCTTGATTTGTTGTTGTTGGAGAGCTGCTACTACTGCTACCATGGAGTGAGGAGAAACAGGACTGCTGCGCGAGGAAGACAGCCCCTGCGCAGGGTGACGCCCATCACGGTTTTTAGCCTTTTTGGAGGTCACGCCCGTGACCTCCCCAGGCTGCTGAGAATTTTGCTCCTGCCTCTGGTGACGGGGTTCACCACTTTTGTACTGAATTTTGGTGACACCCATCACCCCTTCCCTTTTTGTGGTGGTTTTGTGCGTTGTGTTCTTTACGTGCCCGGTTTCATTTTGTTATTCGTTTCTTGCTTCGTTTTTTATTTTATTCAATTTCTTCCACCCCAAGCATGATCCCAACATGTTAATATGTGGTTATATGATATGTTTGTTTATTTATTTTAATTTTATGGCCTTGTTTATTAAGTGTAAACGTGACTTGTTTGCATGAACGTTTAATTGACACGTGTGAAGCTTTCTTGTATTCTTTCGCCTCTCTTATGTATTTTAAACTCATGAATGCTTATAATATATTATAATATGATGTTTTTATGATCATTATGCTAAATTTATAAATTTATTTGATGTGAATTCGATGTTTTCTCACGCTATACATGACTTGATATGCTCTAAACGCTCTCTAGCGTGCATGTATAAATGAGTACCTCGTTTCTTTGCCTCGTATGATATCTCCTTGCACGTCATACTCGTTATGTGAAGTTTATGGATTTGTTTAACGTGAAGTATGTGAAATTTGATCCGGTATGATTTAATATGGCTTCACATGACCTAAGTGCTCTCTTGTTGCATTCTTTGTGCATCGTTTGTATTCATATGCATTTCTCGAGCGTCTAATTGGTTCATATTGAGTCTAAGCATGTCTTTCGTTCTTTGTTTTGTCTTTGTTCATAGGTTCGTCCCGTGTGTAAGGAGGTGGTGCTTTAGGAGTCTTTTGGTTCGCTTCGTTCGGTTTGGTCGATAAGGTGAGGTTTTCTTCTTTTAGTTAATACGACCTACAACCCTATCTGTATTTTAAGCCCGCATGTGACTTACGTATATATATATATATATACTTAGATACGTGTAGGATACATATTTTGTGGGAATTGGCCCTTTTGTTATGAAAATCATTTGAAAAACGCTTTTCATATATACGTAAGCTATATTTTCGTTTGTTTGATTTGAAAAGGGTTGGTGTGTGTTGTGAACTAGCAAGATTTTGACTTTGAAATATAAGTCTTGAAAATTCAGAAATTTCGAAAATTTTAATTTATGAATTGGGCCCTGGAGTAGTGGTATGGCAACTTGGGTCAACCATGGGGTCGCCAAGCTCTCCTATCAACACGGCTCCAACTTTGAGAGATTCGCCCAACCTCGGGAGGTCGAGGGGAAGGTGAGTTTTCTTGAGACCGGCGGTTAACCCCGTCGCGGAGCGGGTAGGATCCCCCGACTCAACCATTTATGACGAGAAGGTGAGGAAGCGCTTCCTCATCCCCAACTGGAGAAAGGTGGATTGATTTTGAGCTTTGTATGTATTTCGTTTTGATTATGATTATGAAAGGAGTTAGGTTGGTTAGAAACTTGTTCTCGCCGAGTTATTTTGATTTTGATTATGTTTGTGGTTTGTGAAACGGGAGTGGATTTATAATTTCTAAAACTTGGTTATTTTGGGCTTTTGGCCCTAAACCTTTTTCTATATATATAATAGCACGGGCTAAAAATTTTTATATTACAAAAACCACGCCCCGGTTCATGAACTCTTTAATTTTGAATATGCTATGCTCTTACGTATATGTACGTGTGCGTGTGTTTGCCACCTCACCAGTCTTTAGGACTGACTCCTCTTCGTTGCTTTCTTTTAATTTCCCCCTTTTTGTTCTTTGAGTTGTAGGTACTCTTTTGGGGAGTTTGTGCTAGGCGGGGGTCTTCTTCCGAGTCTTGGGTGGTGTAGCGAGTCTCATGCATCTTGTTTAGTTTTCTTTTGTATTTTTGAGCTTTTGAACGTATGCATATGATTATGTTTCGAACATGTGAGTATTTGTATAATTTGACTCGTTATATTCTGTAAATCTTGTTTATATTCCGATCATGTTTAATTGTATATTTGAATCCTGGTGCTTCCGCTTATGATTTTGATTTTATTGCGCACTCTGACTTAGGGTCTAGAACTCCTAGCTTATGAGAGATTTTGTTTGTCTCCTGTTCGCTGTAGTTTGGTGCGTGTGCAGAGTTCTCATTTCGTTACACGTGTCGGGTTATGGTGTGGGGATGTAGTGCTCTGCGCTCGAGGGTGACAAAACATCCATCGGATAGTAGTGTAAGAAGGGGACAAATTTGCACACATAATTTGTTTCAACGGTGCAAAGCGTAATTTTTGAAAGATCGGGGTAAAAATTGCCAAACATGAAACACGTCAGTGAGACTCAGTCGGGGCAACGGCTGCTATATAAGTTAAATACGGGGTGAAAGTGTAGTTAAGTGTTCTAGATTGTAAACATTCTTTTTTTTTTTTTCCTTTTCTTAAATCAATTTGAAAAGTGAATCCAAAACCTTCAATATTGCCATCCCCGCCAACAAAAACCCTAAGCCCTAATATGGACAGCCACGGTTCCTCCGATCAAGTCAACCCACCGGAAAGCCCGCCGCCGACATCCTCCGCCGCCGATGTAAACCTAACGGAGAACAGAAAGCAACCCGAAGTTGACCTGGAAACTTCATCTGCCGCCGATGTCAATTTGCCCGAGAAGAATCCGGAACTCGAAAATGAGCCGGAATCCTCACCCAATCCGCCGCCACATTCATCCTCTGCCGATGCAAATCAACCTGAGAAGAGGAAGCGGGAAGCTGAAGCTGAGCCGGAAACCTCATTCGGCTCGGCTCCGCCGCAGCGGCACCCAATGTGGAAAACGAGCCTCTGTTCTTACTTCCGGAGAACCGGAGATTCATGCAGCCACGGCGAGTCTTGCCGGTACGCTCACGGTGAGGCGGAGCTCCGGCCACGGCCCGACAACACGTGGGACCCAACTTCCGAGCGGGCGAAGAAGATTGCCAAGATAGAGAAGGAGGAGAAGAAAGCGGAGCAGGTTGGTGTGATGATGACCGAGGCGTTGGAGGAGGGGGACGAGTGCTCTTCTGGTTTGTCGAAATGTTTTGTGAATTTACCTATGAAGTGGAGTTCAGATAATTTGAGGAAATTTCTCAACGATGAGGTTAGCGTCTTTGATTCGATGCGAGTTGTTCGGTTTTCAAATTTGGTTTTTGGTAGGAAAATGTAACTTAAAACTAATGGGATTCTGCAAAGATTCTTTTAACTGCTGTATGGGATATTCACCAGATACGTACACTCATTAGGCTGTTATATGTAAGCTAATATTTTCTAGTTACTTAATGTTTGTTTTGCTTTATGTATTTGAGTGCAATTACCGTTCATGATGTTTATCGTGTTACCTGATGAAAACTCTTCTTTACAGGGAATTCTCTTTAAATCGGCAAAGAAAAAAAAAGGCATGATTGTTGGATTTGTTACTTTTGAAAGTGCAGAACAAGTGAAGATTGCCTTGGAGGTACTCTTGAAAATTCATTTTGAAATTTTTACTCTTGAAATACATTTTGAATTTCTAGGAATTGCTTCTCACATTCTTAGTTTTGCAGGGGTTGAATGGGAAATCAATTGGCAACAACAGAACCTTAAAGGTTGAAGATGTGATTCCACGTTCATTTGAAAAAAATAATAATGATGCATTGCCTAAGCCATCCACAGACAGTGATCATTCTACTCTCGCCGAGTCTACAAACACCGATGAGGCTGATGAGGATGGAAATTTAGTTCCCAATGGTTCAGCTTTAAAGGGTCAAAGTGCACGTGATGTAGTGACCCCTCTTGCTCATATGTCCTATTCTGATCAGCTAGAGCACAAGAAAAACTCTCTCGCACAAACTCTAAAAAAATTAGTAAGTACAATGATATTTTCCTCGATAAACTTCTGTTCTTTTAGTTCAGTAACTTTAAACCTTTGAATCTTTTCTCGTTTTTTGTAATCTGCTGATTGAAACCTTTACCCTTCTGCTTGTTATTTGTAGACTCGTAATGCACGCAAGGCTTGTCCAAATGGTGTTTCACTTCCAGAATGGATTCAGAAATCTCGAGAAATAGGTTCTGCTCTTACAACGTCTAAGAATTTGAATTGGATGATTATGCAGATAAATTTTCAGTTAGCATATGGCAGATTTGGAAAAGTAATTAGATTATATTATAGAGCTAGCTGATGAAGGACTTCTTACTTGATGTTATGATACTTGTTTCATTGTATTTGAATCTTTACCAGACTCTCTCTCCTGTTAAGTTTCAGATGGGGGAAACTAAAATAACTCTTTGACTATTTTCAATGCTGAAATTAGGTGGTCTTCCATGCAAGTTGGAGGGTATAATTGAATCACCTCTTGTTGATGGATATCGTAACAAGTGTGAATTCTCTGTTGGATATTCCTTGCAAGGCAAAGCTACAGTGGGGTTTTTACTTGGGAATTTCAGGTTGTCTCTCAGTAACAAGATATCATAATTACTTTATCTTATGTTTCATTGAACTTAATTAGAATGTCAATTGGTGCAGGGAGGGCGTGACTGCTGTTGAGGAACCTGTAGATTGTCCTAATGTTTGTAGAATTGCTTGCAAGTATGCCACCATGTTTCAAGAATTTCTTCAGCATTCATCCCTGCCTTTATGGAACAGAGTTAATAATACTGGATTCTGGCGTCAGCTTACAGTATGTTTCATACAATAATTACTGCAAACATCAATATGAAGTAGTTAGTTTTGTTAATTGGTCTGAAAGTTAGCTGAATTTGCTTCAAACTTTTGTAACCAAAATAAATATTGTAATATCTTTGTCCTATACTGTTTTATGGTATGAATCATACTTCTTCTACTGATTGTTCTACTGTTTGTACCTAGGTTCGTGAAGGCAGGAGATCTTACAAAATATCCGAGGTAGAGAATCCAGAGACCAGTATCTCAGAGGTCTTGCTCATGGTTCAGGTGCATGTCATTTTGAGTGATTGCTTTCTCAAGTTTATTTTCAGTTGTGTTGTAAATATGAAGTTTGAATTACTAATTTTAAATGCAGAAACTTGATTAGGCGGTGTGCTGATGTTTCCCTTTCGTTTTGCATGATGCAGGTTTGCACTGTGAGTTTTGATGAAGAGCAGGTCAAAAATGAACTTGAACGTTTAGCTCAAGCATTTTCTGTGGGATCTACTTCAGAATCTCCTCCTTTGCCTCTAACAGCACTTGTAATTCAAGTAAGAATCAGAACATTGTGGTTATGTATGTGCATGTGCAAGTGCAATTCTTATCTGATCCGAGTTTACCTAGTTTGTCTAAACAGAAATATGTACATCTTTAATTTTACATAATACTTCATCGTATTCCTATCCTATATGGTGTCATATGCAGGATCACACAGGTATATCAAATGCTGCACCATCTGATGCTCCTCTGCGATATGTTTTCACCCATAAAGAAGGTGGTTGTGGATTGGAGATAGCTAATGATGTTGTGGAACCAAGAATTCATGATCACATTAGCAACCTTCGTTTTTCAATATCTCCAACTGCTTTCTTTCAGGTGAAATAATCTAATGGGTTTTTACAATTTTTACCTGATCTTCATTCTTTATTTATTTGTGTTATTTTATTTTGTTTTCTATAGTTCAGCCTGTAGATGCTCAACCCCTCTCACTCAGAAAGAAAAAAGGAAAATATATAAGTGAAATAAGAAGAGGAAACATTCTGGCATAAAACAACCCCAATGTTAATTTGTTTCTGAAACCTGGCAGGTTAACACCCTTGCAGCCGAGAAGTTGTATTCACTTACTGGGGACTGGGCTGGCCTGGGTCATGATACTTTACTCTTTGATGTTTGCTGTGGGACTGGAACGATTGGCCTTACTTTAGCCCATCATGTTGG
This sequence comes from Lantana camara, assembly GCA_037501455.1. Taxonomy (NCBI): domain Eukaryota; kingdom Viridiplantae; phylum Streptophyta; class Magnoliopsida; order Lamiales; family Verbenaceae; genus Lantana; species Lantana camara. The sequence goes on along the minus strand of CM074857.1, from coordinate 58,183,435 downwards.
TATGGTAATGCTTAAAAAACCATTTTAAGCTTATATTACTCCTTTTAACTGTATTACTTTGTGTATATCATTTTACTTTGATAGAAATATAAAGCTCATTATATCGGCATGAAAGATAATATTATTATTAGCCAGTAATATAATATTGAGTAGCCAATAACATCGATTTTGTGCCTGGTTTCTTCAGGTTGTTGGGATTGAAATGAATGCTTCTGCAGTTTCAGATGCCCAGAGAAATGCAGAAATAAATGGGATTAAAAACTGTAGATTTGTCTGTGGAAAGGTCAGAGTTGAATCTCTATTATTCTTCCATTTTACTTCAGAAATCCCATTGTAAATAAAATTGAGAACACATCAAAGTCCTTTTCTGTTCTGGCTTTTCCTTTTCTTTCACCAGGAGTTAAACTTTGACAGTATATTAAGTAATTCATGTTGGATTAACCCCAATTCTATTTCTCTGTGTGCTGATGCTTTATTAGGCTGAGGATGTAATTGGCTCTTTGATGAAAGAGTATCTATCATTACCCCAAAAACAAGATAAAACAAGGGAAAATGCAGATTTGGTAGCAACTCATACGGAAGAAAACACCAATTTACCTAGCCTTGAGGGTGGAACTGAAGATGAATCCAGTGTTGACCATAGAAATGGCTGTAGTGAGAGCAACTTGGAAAGTAAAAGTGCCCCAATGCAGCAATTTAAAAATGTTGTTGCCATAGTGGATCCTCCACGTGTTGGACTTCATCCTACCGTAAGTAGTAGTGTTGAATTTGCATTGATTTGATGGTCCTATCTCTTATGTTGCTTTATTCTCTAAAACTACGCCTTTTCTTTACAAAAGGATAGCTTATAAAAAAAAAAATGATATTTTGTGCCCCTTCCGAAAGCAAGGACTAGTTATGTAAAGATTTTGATAAATTAAATAATATTTAGCTAAAGTTCAGCATGAAATGCTGTAGGCTGGATCTTTTGAGACAGGTGCACCTCCTATTTATCATTCTCTTCTGTCAGCATCAGGTCTGTAATCCATCTCTGCAATGTGGCACCCGATTCTTATTTGTCACTTGAGAAATGTGTTACACAGTGCAGGTTAATGTTTGTCGAACTTGACTTACTAATTACATGCTTCCCTTCGATGCAGGTGATCAAGGTTCTCAGGATGCAATCTCGTCTTAAGAGGCTTGTGTAAGTTGTCCTTCTGTATTCGCTTATTTCAGCATTATTTTCTTGAACTTTTGTTCTGGGTATATAATTCTGTAACTTCATTCTCCTTCAATCAGGTACATTTCCTGTAATCCCGAAAGTCTGGTAGCAAATGCCATCGAGCTCTGCACTCCTTCGCTGGATAAAACAGAGAAGGGAAATAACAAGAACAACAGAGGGTGGAGAAATATGAGTTCGGCTGGTCTTGCTCGACACAGAGTGAAGTCTATGCCAAGTTCCGAGCCATTCAAACCTATCAAATCAATGGCTGTTGATCTTTTCCCTCATACACCACACTGTGAACTAGTGATGCTCCTCGAGAGGTAAAACAGGCCCGATAATATTTCCCAGTAGCCATCAGTCCCTATCTTTTTATTTATTTTTTATTTTCTATCTTAAGAATGAATTTCTCAGAATCACCAGTCCCGGTTTCTACGAGCCGGGGAGGAGGGTGACGGCAAATTTTTTTTTTTATTTAATTTAATTTTCTCTTGTTTTAATTATACTAGCATTACCGTGTCTACTGGCATAAGTAATTTCATTGAAGTAATCTTTTGAGCCCTCCAGAAAATGATATTCAGATGTATCTGTGCTTCAGAGACGTGGGATTTTATTTAATTGATACCCTTTTGTAGAAGTGTTTCCTTTATAACGAAAAACAGCTGGGAATGTTATATAATACCTAATTTATTTGTAATTTACTTAATAAATTTTCATAATTGAAAACGTAATGAGTGTAATTTATTATACAATTAGATCTGTTTATAATTTATGATTAATAATTATAATTGGGTCTGATGGCTAGGAGATCAGTCGATCCAACATTGGCAGCCAGATAAATTTTTGCAATTCATTTAGTTAAATTAAATATACAATTCTAATTATAGTCTATGGATCACTCAGGAGGGCTTTGAAGTGAAGGGACCACACTGATTTAATAAATAACTCATAATTACATATGAATCCCTTTCGTTTTCAGATAAATTAACAAGAGCAATCTTGGAATAAAATATTTGACCAAAGTAAACAGAATCATTTTCGGGTGTTAAAACAAAATTGCCGATGTCATCAAATTTGTTAAGGATGCTTAATCATGATGCACGGATATGGTGATATGAACACGATAAGATATAGATACGGTAAAATGAATTTTTTCTTGAATTTTTCATGGGAAGAGTGTCGAATACGGTGTCGGATATGAACATTCGATATGATAAAATGATATTTTTAGAAGTGTTCATGCATAATAAATGTTTAGTTATGTCGAGGTAAATAATTAAAGATTGACTAATGCATGGATATGGCTATACGGATACGAAATGAACACAACGATATGGATTTTTTCTTAAATTTTTCACATGAGTGTCGAATTCGATGTCGAACACGAATATTTGATACAATACGACACGATAAAATGATATTTTTAAAAGTGTTCATGCATCATAAACGTTTAGTTATCTCGAGGTAAATAAAGATTTTTCTAAATAAAGTGCAAGTATAATTATACCTAATTTGAAAATATTAATTATTTTTATTTTATTGAATATGAGGTTAGATGTAATTAATCCGTATATATTGTATATATCATCAATCAATATTCAAATGATAAATTACTTTTTCATTGAAATTACAGTTAAGTCTGAAGCTGGGGTAGCCTAAGGCCCAAATATTAGAAAATTTTAATGGATGAATATTTTTGAAAAATTATGTCGTTTCGGACATATTTTTCACGTGAAAAATTTAAAAAAATTTACACCATCATAATCGTATCGTGTTATATTTATGCTATTAACTTATCTTTACTACGTAAAAAATTTTAAAAAAATTTATATCATCATAATCGTATCGTGTTATATTTATGCTATTGACTTATCGTATTCGTGATCATGTATTGTAAGTAAAAAGCCAAGGAAAAGCACGTGCAAGCTTTTGGACGTGGGGTTCCAATTTTACTAAAGTAGTTAATCATATTAATGGTTAAAACTTAAGCATGATTTGTGAAGAATAATCGGCCACGAAACTCTTATACTAATCTTCTATTTCTGCGATAACCACAAAGTTCTTTCGATGTGGGAGATTGGAGGACATATACACATAACCTAACGAAAAGGATCCACTAATTTTATTGGGAAAGTTTCTTGCTTTACTCCACCTATATTAGGGGGACAAGTTCTATCTACAACCCTTATGTGTTATTATTTTATTTGCATGGTTTTGGCCACTATAATTTGCCTCTTTTTGGCTCGAGAGATGCCTAATATGGTGCTTGATTAATTTTTAATTATTGAATGTAGGCCTCCCCAATTTTGAATTTCGGCCCTCCCTCCACTTTTAGCATCGTAGTGTAATATTTGTGGCGATGTGATGTGTCGAGAGCTATGTTTTGGAATCCGGACCGGACGGCGAATCGGGATTCTTTATTGGTTACTGGTTACTAGTTCTACTAGTTCCATCGGTCGAATCGGTATGACGTCATAATTACGTAATAATTATATTTAATTATATAAATATATATACTAATATAAAATTAATTATATTCATTTATATAATATTATAAATATTAATTAAAAATAATCAAATAAACTAAATAATAATATAGATATAATTTTAAAACATTTTCAACTACTCATTATTTTTCTATTTAGTTAGATATTTGATCTATATGTTTGTAGATTTATAATTTGAAATTCTATTATTGGAACATCAATCAAATTAATAATATAGATGAAAGATTGATTTAATAAATATCATAATTTTTATTGTACATAAATAAAAAAAACCACACATGCATTTTTGTTTTCTAAGATGTATTATAAAAAATAAAATGTTTCACATTATATTATCAACACTTAAATTGAATTTTTACGCTTTATTATAATATTTTAGATAATAATTAATATTTTCCTATAAGTTCATTTTTATTATGATATTATTTTTCGATTTACAGATTTTTTTACCAATAAAATACCAATAGCATAAGTTAGCTCAATTGGTTTGGATGCTCTCCTTTTGTCTTGAGGGTTGAGAGTTCAAACCCTGGCTGGAGCAATAAAATTGTTTTAGCAATTTTTCGAGAAAAAAAAAAAGGGAATATTTCCGGGCCAAACGGCCTGCTATCCGGTCCGGTCTGAGTTTTTTACCGGTTTTTAGCGGGCCACACTGGTCCATAAATGGACTGATTTAAAGAGGTCACTCGGACCGGACAGACGACCGGTCCGACCAGCCGGTCCGGTCTGGGTTTCAAAACATAGGGTGAGAGGAAACTCAAAGTTTCCCTATTATAATGGCATTCTTTATTGGTAAAGTTTCCCTATTATAATGGCATTCTTTATTGGTAAGATAAACGTTGCAAGTATACAAAGTGTGTATAAAATAGGAGCAGTACCGATTGGTGTATTGTTGTGTTTCAATACTGTTATTTTTCGATATGCAATTACTATTAATAGTAAAATTTTGGTGGTCTCGATTTGAACTCATAATGGGAATGCAGCTATTATTGATAGTAAGAGTTTTATATTTTGGTGGTATCGCTCGAATTCATAATCGAATATGAAAAAGTAAGAGTTTAAAGTGGTTGGTATTAATTGATTCACACTCTAGCATATAATCTAGAAGAGAAGTTTCATAATGAGAAGATGCAATTAAGACTAAATTGAATATGTGAAAATTGTGATCGAGTGTTAGGAAATACACATTTTCTTTTCTTTTCTTTTTTTTTTGAAAAAAACACATTCAAATCGGACGACTAGCATTATGAACTTTTGTGATTCGTGCATGAAACACTATTAGAATCTATTAAAATGATGCCGCAACATAAGTATTTCTTCTATATATTTAGTTATTTACTAATAAGTGTTTCAAATAAAACGCGTAGAGTTACAATTCAATATTTCTTTTATAAAAGAATCGTCGCTAATTCTCCAATTATTCTAATATTATTTGAATTTATAATCTAATTGTTTATAAATACAGATACTTAGTGCTGAATTATATAGTTTTCTTAATGTTACTATCCAAAATTCAACTAGCATAACACCATAGACTAATCAAATTTCTGTCTTAGCTAAACATGTTCTAATACTTAGAAATTTGGCCATCATTAGGTACAAAATTTTGAAATTTTAGTGGTTGGATCAGTTAAAAGAAAGGAAAATTTATAAAACAAATATAAATAAAATAAATGTTGCAATATTTAATAGGTTTCTCGACTCCCAAGTCCAGGACGTTGGGATATGGTGGTAAACTCAACAAGTAGACCCACACAAATCACATTATGGAATACCAATCATACCACCATTGAATTATGAATAGAACTTAGTGCTGCTTTGGAACTACATAAAATTGAAAGTCAACCCTAGATTTGAACTTAATGTCATTTATAATTTATATTTATTATTAATGCACTACATATAATATATACTGAACATATTATTTTCTCCTGTTCACTAATACAAAATCTCTCAATTTTTGAATGAACTTCGATTGTTGAGATATGTCTACAATAAAATTTGCCCTAAATTTGTTTGTGAGGGAACACTACAAGAAAACAGGCGAATTCCGAGAGAAATTTTCGAGGGAATTCCGAGGGATTCCCTCAGAAAATATCAATTTCCGAGGGAATTCCGAGGGAAATCATTCCCTCGGAAAAAGCCTCCTTGGAATTGGTTCCGAGGGAAAAATTTCCGAGGGAATTCCCTCGGAAATATATTTCCGAGGGAATTCCGAGGGAAGTTTTCAATATTTGTTTCCCCCAAAATTCCCTCGGAATTCCTTCGGAATTCCCTCGGATATATTATTCCCTCGGAATTTCCGAGGGAATTCCGAGGGATATATCCCTCGGAATATTATGTTGATTTACTTTTTTGAAACTTTATTTCCGAGGGAATTCCCTCGGAAAATTGAAATAAAATTTATTATATTTTTTATTTTAAATATAATTATTTGGGAGAATTCCCTCGAAAATGAAATAAAATATATTTTTTATTTTAAATATAATTATTGTAAATATATGTATTCATAATATGAAATATCCATTGTATATTAATTCTCAAATATGAAAATCTAAATATAATTACAATAAAGTCTATTAATCCACAAAATTTGCAAAAGCATTCTGTTTGTACAATAAAAAAAAAATAAAATTGTCCATCCAAATAAATAAATAAATTTACATACATTTTTCTCTAACAACAAACAATGGGCAGGCTCCACCCCTTTCCCCAAGTCCTACACTCCTCCACAGCAAGACTAACCTATAACATTGAACTATGTGTGCCTGTATAATTATTTCTCTTACACAAAGTCTCAAGTCCAGCTAAAATGCTGTGCATTGAGCAAACATCAAACCTGAAAAATATTAAGGGTAAGAAGTTAAAATTAATACAAGGTCAAAATCATTGATCAATAAATAAAATATACTTATTATTTAATTATTCACTTTCCCTCGTTATACTTGATGGATGGAATCAGACTCTTGAGTTAGAATTATTTGTATTATTCAGAGTACTCTGTGGGAAAAAATTATATGCAAAAAATGTAGTACGATTTGCAGAAACTTGGGAAAATTCCCATTGGCCTTCCTCAATTGAACAAACCAAACAAAGGAAAATAGTAAAAATTAATAATGTCTTTGTAAACTAATATGAAGAAAAGACAATTTTGAAAAAATCCAAAGAAGGCAAAACTAATCTTATGAAAAACAGAGTACAAGAAATTATTGATTAGTTTTTTATAATAATTCTTTAATTTCAAAAATAATTATGGCTAATTTCCGAGGGATTTCCGAGGGAATTTCCATATTCCCTCGGAATTCCCTCAGAAATTAGGATAAAATAAAAATAAAAAAAAAAAGAATGAGAGAAAATCGTTCTTTTAAAAATTCAATTGAATAATACGATTGATGGTGCAGGAATCTGAGCTTCCTAAATGCAACAACACTTTAATATTTGTGAGAAGGGGAAGACCATCACAGGCGTGAAAGCCTCAGGAACTGGGTTTCCTTTTTGTACGTGGGTTCTTCCAGCTAGGATAACGCCAAGAGTGCAAGAGGTAATGGTGATGCAACTGTGGTGAGGTGATCACGGAGCTTAGGAAGATGCAGAAAAAATGGAGAGAGGGAATGCCCAGTGTGAAGTGTATGCAGAAGATTGCTTGGGGGAGAAAGCATGCGTTCTCCTCTATATATATGTTAGGGGTGAGGATAAATGGGTAAATTGACCATGTGGTCCCAAACCTGTGTTGCCCTAACACGTGGCATCCCGTGATGGTGTGAGAATGACGTCTCTGAAAAGGAGGCAGTGTGTCAGGTACAAGGTACGCACTACCTTTGTGTCAAAGGTTGTTGGCGAGGGTCACGTGAGAGGAAGGCCCAAAGTCCTCCTGGCCAAGGTTCGGGTCCATCGCAGCGGAGGTGGGATCATTCACGAGCGATGGTGACGCTCGAAGAGTGCACGGATGGATCCTCCGCGGCAGATGACCTTTGAGCGTCAAAACCCCGAGCACCAAGAATGGGGTCCCCGCGTGGGTGCTTCCCTGAGAAGGGTAACCCTGAGGGCCAAGATGCGAGCGCCAAGCCGGTCGGCTCTGGCCCTTTACCTGACCAATTGTCCGAGGCCCAATGTCCTAACCTAGTTGGCAAGTGAGTGGGCTGGATTGGCTCACGAGCCCATCAATGCGAGCGTGTAGTCTTCAAGTCAGTCGATGGCGACACGTGGACGGCTCTGATTCGAGTGCGTTTCTGAGTCTCATCATTTTGCCCCCCAAATTCTGTAGTATCGCTTGAGCGTACTGTAGAATTTCCAAGATAATGGAGCGTTGGATTTTTGAATGTCCGAGGGTCATGCGTTCGCTATAGAAGTGACCTCTTGACTTCTGCAACGGGCACAGTCTGACACCGCATTAATTGCTATCGTGTCCGCATTTAATGCTGAGTGGGAACGTGGGCGCGTGCACTCCGGGAGACGTGAGGCGGTTACCAAAAATGGGGAGTTTCATAGGCGGGAAATGATTGCCATTTGAAATCTTACACCCCAATTAAGGCCAGCTTCCACCTCTATAAATAGGGTTCTGGAAGGCTCTTTGGCACTTTTCACGCCTTCAACTTCTTCAAGCATACGCAGCAAGAATTTTCCTCCACTTCCACAGATTTCGGCGAGTTTCTTCTTCAATTTCTAGGTAAAAACTCCACAAATCTTGATATTCTGATACTAACTTTTAGATTTAGGTTGTGCGTGAGCGACCCTTCTAAGCAAAGAATCCCTTCCGCCTTTGGATTCATTCCAGAAATTTTCTCCTTCATTGAGTTTTCTGCGAGAAATTCCATCTTCAAAAACCGAAAAGCAATCATGGCCAGACACCCAGTTGATGATTATGTAAGGGAGATTGATGAGATGTCGGTGGGGAGTTCTTCCCCTCACGGCAATGTTCCCGCAGCTATTCCCTTGGTTAGGACGTCCTCAGGTGAGGGGATTCCCATGGTGATCCCAGTGGCCCAGGCTCCGGCTGATGCCAGGGATGAAGAGGTTGACGCCGCCGTTCGAGGGATGAACGAGCGTGCTCCTGGGGGGGTCGATGATCTCTTTGAAGAGATGGGCAACGTGATGGAAATGCAAAGGTAGGGGGAGAGAGTGTTCCCGGTGTTGAATAGTGCTGTGAGACCCCAAGATCACAGGATCACAGTGGCTGTGATGGCTCCCGAGGGCGAAGCAGGGCCATCCGGGCGTCAATTCGAGGCTGAACCTTCCAGAAGGCGCCATAGGAGAGGCAAGGAGCCTGTCACTCGAGTGAGGCAAGATAACCGCCATCAAACTGACAGATCTCCGGATGAGATTGAGAGTATTTTGACGCTCGACGATTTGGTGGATTTGAGGGCGAAAGCTTATTAGGATGAAGCAGTATTTCCCATGCGACTCCCTGAGGAGGGGGAGAGGGCCAACCGACCGCCGCCTGGGATGATGACGGTCTATTGGGATGCAGTCCTGGCTGGGGGTTTGAGGTTCCCTATCGCCCATGCCGCTGCTGTCATCTACCATCATCTAGGGCTTTGCCCTTCACAAATCCTGCCCAACGGCATAGCCTTAATCAACACCTTCTTAATAATGATGAGAGCCCTAGGCCATGCATCCTCGATCGTCAATTTCAATAGCTTGATACAAGTGGCCCGCTCGCCACGCTCATCGCCTACGGACGGGTTTTATTATGCCCAGGCCAAGTCGGGCTTTAAGATGATAGATTCCCCATCTTCCTCCTACGGCGAGCACTGGAAGGAGAAGTATTTCTTCGTGGGGGCTCCAGGGGGAATCTTTGGGGTTCATCGACAGTGGATAATACACGGCGAGGGTCCTCTGATTAGGGAAAGGGCGAGGAATAAAGCCTTTGAGGATTGGGCACAAGGGTTAGCCTTCGAGATGAGGAGTGAGAAAAAGTGGGTTAAGGCTGAAACCCTGATGAAGAATGAGGGAGTACTGTTTCGTTATGGCTTGTCCTGCCCCCCAGATATGATACTCAATCTTCCAGCTGACATCATGGCCCTCGATGATTAGCTTCTAGGAACTAACTGCTCTAACTCTTAGAATAGTCTTCTAACTTAGAGTGATGGCTGTATCCTTGCATCTGCGATTTGAGCAACCAACTCCTGACGCTTGTTTTTTTCTCGTTTGCAGGTGTTCAAATACTATCTCAAGGCATGAATGCTGAAGCTCTTTCCCGCATGTTGGGTGTCCAAGGACCTGCCGCCGACCCTCAGCATCCGCAGCAACAGCAAAACCGCCCTCCGAGGGGAAGGGGAACCAGGCGAGGTACCGATCGAGGACACAATGACGCTCGCGGGGGTGCAGGGAACGAGGCCCGTAGGGGCCCTATTGAAGATTTAACTGTTGACGGCGTCCGTGGGGCTACTCCTCCGCCGGCGGCCCCCGAGGGTCCAATTTCATTGAGTTCGAGCGGATCTCGAAACCGCTCGGGTGAGCATGTTCGCATACACGAAACCATCCGGGCCGACCGTCAGGGGAAGAGGAAAAGGATGCCGGACTCCCTTCCAATTTCTGGCAAGGGGAAAGAGGTGGTCGTGGGACACAAAGGCGAGGGCAGCGATACTTCTTCATCAGAGGATGAAGATTTCTGGAAGATAGGTTGCAAGGGCGACTCTCGCTACAAGCGCCAGCGGACTGAGGGCCCGGTGCTTCTGAAAAAGAGCGCCTACTCCGTTAACATCGTCTCTGACATCGTCGGGAAACTCCAATTTTCCGACGATCATGACAAGCTGAACGAGCATGACGCCGCTCGTGTTGCTGACGACGCCTGCCATGCCCTTCTGACGGTAAGTCCCTAGTACCCTCTGAAGACTTCCCCAGTCCACTGTTCCCATTTTAACACTAACCTTGGCTTCTGACTTTCCAGGAGGTAATCCCTAGGTTGAAGAACTTGCAGGGACAAGCGCAAGCCTACTCCGAGCATAAGGCTAAGTACAAGAAACTGCTGCGAATTTCTGACCCTGTTCAACTGCAAGAGGATTACAACAACGTCCATGGCCAACCGCGATAAGGACCAGCTGAGGGAGAACCTGCAGAAGGCGGATGCGGCCTACCTCACTCTTGACGAGCGTCATAGGGAGCTGAAGGTGGAACGCGACCAGCAGAGGGTGCAGATTAGAGACCTGGGTGAGCAGCTGGCAGAGAGCACTCGCCAAAACGAGGAGATGAAGAAGGCCCTCGCTGATTTGCAAGGCAAGGTAGAGGGCTTGGAGGCAAGGGTATCTTGGGAGGCAGTGATGAAGTTCGTGCGCTCCAAAGCTTTCATATTTGCCGCCAACATCCAATGCTTTGACAACGCCCGACGCTTCTTTCATAAAGCTATCGGGCAGATGGTCAAACTGGGCTTGGCTCCAGATAGCGCTCGGACTGATGCACGCCTGCGCATGGATTTGGATGAAAACTGCGAGCCCATGGTCCCCGACGATCCTACTGAGAGTTTGGCGGAGCCCGAGTATCAGGAATTGGTGGAAACGCTCCAAAGGGAGTTTATAGCTGCCAATAGGGGTCCTGAGCCCATCCAAATAGACGATGAGGGTACCGCCCTAGATACTGCTGACGTCGAGGAACCAGGCGAGGCCCAAACTTCTGACGCACACGTGTTGGCCCCTGTCCCCCTTGCGACTGCTCCTCCTGAGCCCAATGCTCCAACCCAGTGAAGCCCCTTGACTGTTAATCTCTTGTCCTTGCCAGTTTAAATTCTTCTTCCCATTTATGAACAACTTTATGTCTGTACTTGATCCTCTAGTTACTTTACTGAACACTTTGAATTCTTCCATGCTCCTTTTTTTTTTCATATATTATAACTCTTCTTTTCCTTGTTGGGATGTTTGAATGCTTTATCCTTTACTTTTGGATGGTGAATGATGTTATTTCATTACGCTCGCCGCTTTTATATTAATATCTCTTGTTTGAGAGTTCGCGATGGGCGTGTGGGTGCACGAGGGTGTTTTCTTTGAGGGTGCCCCGGCATTCATCATAATGTGCCATCAGTTTAAAGCTTGGCAGCGTCTGGCGATTTGAGGGGCGTAGAAACGGGCGCGAGGGTGTTTCCCATGGATGTTCCCTGGCCGTATTCGCAATGAGGCTCGGATTTGAACTTAGGAAACCTTTAGGGATTTGCCTAAGTATTGGCCCAATAATGTGCACCCTCGTTTCGGATGCTCCAATGAGTTGTACGCACTTTAGAAATCAACCGTAGGATTTGCTAAATGTGGGAAAGAATAGAGCGTAACCGTGGGGTTAGCGTCGTTTCGAGGGACCAATGAAAGAATTGGTCCAGGATCCAATACTTTATGAGTGTGCTTTTACTCAATAAGTTGAGGGTCATCGGGGTTTTTACGAGCGCGAGCTGGAGTGGCGAGCACTCAACTAGCGTAAATTAAGCGTTCTGCTTCCCGTTTTTCGACACGCTCATTTTTTAGGACTTTATATACTTACAAATCGTTCAAACTGTTCCGGGTGGATGGTTATCAACACCTAGATAGTGTCGCTTTGAAACGATTGATGTATCGCGTAGGCCGTTCGACGTGGAGGATGCTCGACACGGAGTAGGCCTCTCGTCGCTCGAATCATTTGATCAAATAGGAAAGCAAACAAATAGCAAAAATAAAGAACTAAATACTTACTGTTGTATAAATGTATTTTTGAAATGATTACAGCACGCTTTCCATCAAAGGAAAGCACTCCATGCCGCAGACGGGCAATTATAAAAGAACTGATGTTTACACATAGAACCTTCTAAGGTTACATGCATTCCATGGCCTAGGGAGCCGCTCGCCTTGCAAAGTTTCCAATAGGTAGGTATTGTTTGCTCGTACCTGGATGACTTTGAAGGGGCCCTCCCAATTGGGGTCCAACTTACCCACATGTTTGGAGACTTCAACTTTTTTGAGGACCAAGTCCCCTAGCTGGAAAGTCCTCTCCTTAACACGTTTGTTGTACTGGCGGGCGACGGTCGCTTTGTATTTGTGGATACGTGCCCAAGCAGTATTCCTCTTCTCATCCAACAAATCTAACTCGAGCGCCCGATTGGCCTCGCTGGTAGCAGGCTCGAAATAGGCAACGCGTGCGGATTCTTGCGTAATTTCTGCAGGTATCATAGCCTCGGAGCCATAAACGAGGGAGTAAGGAGTTTCTCCTGTTGCCGCTCGGGGAGTAGTACGATACGCCCATAGGGCTCCTTGGAGTTCTTCAGCCCATTCTCCTTTCTTACTCTCGAGCATCGTCTTCAGATGCTGGAGTATGGTTCGATTGGTTACCTCCGCTTGTCCGTTGGCTTGAGGGTGACCCACGGAGGTGAATCGCTACTCGATCCCAAGTTCATAGCACCAATCCCGCATGTTGGTAGCGATGAACTGGGAGCCATTGTCTGAGATGAGCACCCTCGGGATACCATATCTACAGATGATGTTTTTCCAAATGAAATCTCTCACAACCTTGAACGTTATCTTGGCGACCGCTTCGGCTTCAGCCCATTTAGTGAAGTAATCCACAGCGAGTATTACGAATTTCTTTTGTCCGGCCGCCATTGGGAGGGGTCCCACAATATCAATGCCCCACTGATCAAAAGGCCACGAAACATCAACAGGAATCATTTGAGCTGCCGGCAACTGAGGGGTGTTCGAATGAAATTGGCACTTGGGGCATTTCTTGGAGTAACTAACGGCATCCTGCAGCACCGAGGGCCAGTAAAACCCACTCCTTAAGACTTTCTTTGCCAAGATTCGACCGCCCGAGTGGTTCCCGCAACTTCCACTGTGTACATGTTCTAGAACTTTCTTGGCTTGCGAGGGTCTCAAGCATCTCATCGGTGGGCCCTGGAAGGATCGCTTGAATAGCCGACCCTCGGCGTCCAACGAGAAACGAGGGGCTTTGTTTCTGATTTTCCGAGCTTCAACTTTGTCGCTCGGGCTGGTCCCATCCCGGAGGAATCTGATAATTTCGTCGAGCCAACAGGGCTCGGAGGGGTCAATCATATTCACTTCCTTCGAAGGTCCGCTTCTACTTATCAGCGGCTCATTAGTTCTAAGAAACGTAACAGCACGCTCGCTAAATCCATCCAGGGCGGATGCAAACTTTGAGAGAGCGTCAGCACGTTCGTTTTCTACCCTTGCGACCTGCAAAAGGTGGAATTCCCTGAACTTGGCTATCACCTCCTTAGCGCTCGTCAGATACTGCACCATGGTGGCTTCTCGAGCCTCATAAGAACCGTTAATTTGACTCGCGATCAACTGCAAATCCACAGATGCAGTGACCCGAGTGGCACCATTTTGGAGCGCGATCCTGAGCCCCTGGATGAGGGCTTCATACTCAGCTTCGTTGTTGGTGACTTGGAACGCCAGCTTGATGGCATAGTCGACTTCAGCTCCGCGAGGGTCTCTGAGGGTCACCCCGGCTCCCCCCCTTGTGAGGTCGAGGAGCCATCAGTGTGCAATAGCCATAGACCATGCTCTGCTGAGGGCTCAGTATCTAAGTTGAAACGTTCCACCAATAGGTGGCCACGGCCTGAGCCTGTATCGTCGTGCGAGGCTCAAAGGTGATGTCGAATTGACTGAGTTCAATTGACCATTTAATTAATCTCCCTGAGACGTCCGGCTTTGCGAGCACTTGTTTGAGGTGCTGATCTGTGAGCACCACGATAGAATGCGCTTGGAAATAAGGTCTTACCCTCCGAGAGGCATTAACGAGCGCAAAAGCAAATTTCTCTATTTCCATGTATCTTTTCTCCGCTCCCTGTGGAGTCTTGCTCAGATAATACACCGGCATATGTTTACGCTCGCGGACAGCCACGAGGACCGCGCTCGTGCCTTCCAGGGAAACTGATAGATAGACAAACAAGTTCTCCCCCGGGTTAGGTTTGGTCAACAAAGGCGCGCTCGAAAGGTACTGCTTCATGTCCTGCAGAGCCTTTTCGCAGTCCTCGCTCCAGGTAAAGTTGCGAGCGTTACGCAAAATTTTGAAGAAGGGTAGATTCCTGTCCGCTGAGTGGGAGATGAACCTATTCAATGAAATGATCTTACCCACAAACACCTGGACCTCTCTCAGATTGCGAGGGGAGGGTATGTCCAGGATTGCTTTAATCTTTTCTGGATTTGCTTCTATGCCCCGTTGGCTGACCATGTACCCCAAAAACTTGCCACCCCGCACGCCGAATGTACACTTGGAAGGATTCAGTTTCATACTATAGCGACGCAAGATATTGAACGCTCGTTTTAGGTCTTCCAGATGAGAATATTGACGTTCGCTCTTGACGATCATATCGTCCACATATACTTCCATGGATTTTCCAATTTCACCCTCGAACATTCTGTTGACGAGGCGTTGGTATGTCGCTCCTGCATTTTTGAGCCCGAAGGGCATAACCTTGAAGCAATAAACGCCCATGTGAACCACGAACGCAGTTTTGGGGCGATCCTCAGGAGCCATAAATATCTGATAATATCCTTGGAAGGCGTCCATCATGCTCATAAGTTCACACCCAGCGGTCGAATCCACCAACTGATCAATTCTAGGCAGGGGGTACGGATCCTTGGGACACGCCTTGTTGAGGTCCGTGAAGTCATTGCACATACGCCACTTGTTGGTGCTCTTCGGAATGAGCACCACATTGCATAGCCATTCGGGATATAGAGTTTCTTCTATGTACTGAGCGTCAAGCAGTTTATTGACCTCTTCTTCTATGACCTGCCTTCGGAACCCATGAACGTCTCTTTTCTTTTGCTTTATAGGTTTGAAGGCCGGATCCACGTTCAGCCTGTGGACAATAACGCTCGGATCTATGCCGGTGAGGTCGGAAGCCTTCCAGGCAAAGACATCAATATTTTCCCGCAAGAACTCAATCATCATAATCTGAGAGGGACCGTCGAGACTGGAACCTATTTGCGTGGTCTTCTCTCGATTCCCAGGCTCCAATTCGATGGTCAGAAAGTTCTCCGTAGGTTCCACCCGCACTTCAGGCCTCGGTAGTTCGAGCGCTCGCTTCTTGCCTGTAATTCTCCCGCTGGTGTCCCCCGAGGGTACATGATCCTCGTCTTCCGATGAGGAAACCCCAACCTCTTCGAGGGGCGAATTCCTAACATCAACTGGTTTGTCTGTGTCCCTCTTCTTATTCTTCTTCTTATAGAGCTTGGCCCTTTTGCGCTCGGGGCCATCTTCATCTAGCTTGGGGAAGTCAACAGACTTTTTGGTGGAGCCTGCTTAGATAGGTTATTTGGGCTTGTGGCTTCGGAGGGAGAGTATGTAGCACTCTCAAGCTTCCTTAACATTACACAGTACTTCTCCGGTACCCTCGGAGGTGGGAAACTTGACTTTTTGATGATAGGTGGAAATTATAGCTTTGAAGTCGACGAGGGCTGGGCGCCCAATGATGATATTGTATGGAAGGTCCACTTCGACCACCACATAGAGAACATTCAAAGTTTTTCGCTGTGGGGCGCGACCGAAAGAGGTGGCCAAGCGAATTTGTCCGCGAGGGACAATCTCGGAACCTCCAAAGCCGACGAGGGTTGTTCTGAGGGGTTCGAGCGGAATGTTCGTGATGTTCATTTTTTGGAACGTGGAGTAAGGCAAAACATTCACGGAGCTTCCACTATCAATCAAGACCCTCTTTACAACGTGATTGTGTACATCTAAGCTAACCACCATGGGGCAGTCAGAGGTTTCACCGACCCCATGGGGTGTTACAATGTGCTCTAAATCTTTTTCTGTGAATCCTACGCTCTCATCCTTCTCCGAGCGTGATGATTGATCAATAGAGAGCACCAGCTTGGGTTGGGAAGATCTTTGGTCATGCTCCGAATGTAGCGGCGTCGGGAAGCGTTAGAGTCGCCCCCCGAGGGTCCTCCGGCGATCATGTGAATGACCGCGAATGGTTGATTTTCCACGTCTGAGGCTTTCCCTTTTCCACGGTCACTGGGCTCGGTGTGACGGTGACGCGGGCTCCGGGATCGCGAACGGCTTCTCCCCCGCGCATGCGCTCGCTCCGCACAGTGCTCGTCGTACCTTTCCAACACCTTTACGAACTCCTTAAGGTGCCCCCCAGCGATCAGCCTCTGAATCTCCCTTTCCAGCTGATGACATTCACTGGTGTCATGCCCTTTCTGTTTGTGGAAAGCGCAGTATTTTCCCGAGCGCTTCTGAGCCTCGGTTTCTCTCAACTTTGACGGCCTCTTAAACAGCTTCTTATCCGCCATGGCATAAACCTCGGCAATAGGGCGATTGAGAGGGATGCGCTCGAATTTCCGAGGGGGTGGAGAGTTTCGACGAGCGGGAATAGGGCTACGGCGGCGGCCTATGGTTGAATCCCCTCTGTCTTCAGGGGCTTTGTGGGGGCGAGGGACGTTTGCCATCTTCTGATCCCTCGCGAGATACATATCTTCAAGGGTAAAAAACGAGTCAGCTATATCCCTTATCTCCATCAACGAGCGAGGCTTCTTCTTGGCCACCTCCTCTACAAATTCCTTGCTGACATAATGCTTCATATTGATGGCCCCAAAGAGAACATGCCTTAAGAAATCCATCGAGGGCTTTTCCACCAGTAGGATTTCCTTGTTGAACCTCCCCATGAAAGACCTGAGGGTCTCGTTTGGCCCCTGGACTAAGCTGTAGAGAGTCGTCGCTGCGGGGGCTGGAGCCTTCAAAGAGTTGAAATGACTGACGAAAGCGTCAGTCAGGTCATGGTATCCTCGGATTGAGCGCAGAGGAAGCCTTTTGTACCATTCCTGGGCCATTCCCACGAGGGAGGTGACAAATACCTTGGCCCAGTAATTGAGGGGGTGATCATATAGATGCATCAAGTGTACAAAGTGATCCAGATGCTCGGCTGGATCTGTGGTTCCATCATATCTGTTGACGGATGTGGGGATTTTGCCCTTCCCCGCAGGGGTCATCAGCACTTCCTCAACGAGGGGAGAGTCGCCCGTCGCGATGCGGTAATCCCTGTCCTCTGGGTCCTCGGGACTGGCTTCCCTTCGTCGGCGGGAGATGGGGCTGCGTGGTCTGCGAGCGTCTCTGGCCCTGGACCTCTCGCCCCCATCGCGGGAGACGTGAGACCGTGCTCGAGAGAGCTGCTCTACCACGTTCTGTAGCCCTCGAATCTGGTCTTGAACTGCTGCAAGTTGAGGGTCACCGACATTTCTGCGGTTTGCCCTTTCTGTGGCCCTTGATTGGACCTCGTCGTTATCTCCGGCGCCCTCGTTTCGAGGAGCCCTCTCGTCTCCTACGGGCAGTTGATCTGGCTGGACCCTCGGTGGGGCCTCATTTTCTTGGATTGGTGGAGGGGGAGGCTGCTGGGCCCTCAACGCGTTTTGGGCCATTGTCAATGGGTGTGTTGGGAGTCCTCCCAGGGGTGGGGCCATTCGAGCGCCAGCATGCGAAGGGAAATACGCCGCGGTGAAATGTTCCCAAGCGTTCTGGACAGCCTGGCCTTCACACTGCGCATACAGCGCCTGAAGTTGCTGGGTAGTGATTTGGGGCATTTCCACTCCTTGTATCTCTCTTGGCAATGACATGGGGAGATTCAGTGCTCCCACTTGATAAGGTTGGACCAACGGCATCATCCCGGGCATCATTCCGGGTTGCAAAAAGGGGTATCCCGGTGGAGGCATGGCCATGGGATACATACCCGAGTAAGGGAAGGAAGCATTGGCAGTGTGAGTTGTAGGGGGAACAGCGGAACTGGGCCCTCCCACAGTATTTCCGCCCGGTGGGAGAGTTGCAACCACCGTCTCTGCATTTTCGCCCCCATCTCCCGCAGTTGGGGGGTTTGTTCCTCCGGCGGGGATGTTGCTCTCCGCGTTCTCTTCGTTGACTGGGGGAAGAGCGCCCTTCTCTCCTACGGCTCCAGACCTTGTGGCAGTTACCATTTCCAGAGTTTAAAGGTGTTATATCTCAACTAGCTTTAGGGGAAGGAACTGGCGATGAAGAAGAAAACGATGACGGTTTCCCACAGACGGCGCCAAAAATGATGGTGCAGGAATCTGAGCTTCCTAAATACAACAACACTTTAATATTTGTGAGAAGGGGAAGACCATCACAGGCGTGAAAGCCTCAGGAACTGGGTTTCCTTTTTGTGCGTGGATTCTTCCAGCTAGGATAACGCCAAGAGTGCAAGAGGTAATGGTGATGCAACTGTGGTGAGGTGATCACGGAGCTTAGGAAGATGCAGAAAAAATGGAGAAAGGGAATGCCCAGTGTGAAGTGTATGCAGAAGATTGCTTGGGGGAGAAAGCATGCGTTCTCCTCTATATATATGTTAGGGGTGAGGGTAAATGGGTAAATTGACCATGTGGTCCCAAACCTGTGTTGCCCTAACACGTGGCATCCCGTGATGGTGTGAGAATGACGTCTCTGAAAAGGAGGCGGCGTGTCAGGTACAAGGTGCGCACTACCATTGTGTCAGAGGTTGTTGGCGAGGGTCACGTGAGAGGAAGGCCCAAAGTCCTCCTGGCCAAGGTTCGGGTCCATCGCAGGGGAGGTGGGATCATTCACGAGCGCTGGTGACGCTCGAAGAGTGCACGGATGGATCCTCCGCGGCAGATGACCTTTGAGCGTCAAAACCCCGAGCGCCAAGAATGGGGTCCCCGCGTGGGTGCTTCCCTGAGAAGGGTAACCCTGAGGGCCAAGATGCGAGCGCCAAGCCGGTCGGCTCTGGCCCTTTACCTGACCAATTGTCCGAGGCCCAATGTCCTGACCAAGTTGGCAAGTGAGTGGGCTGGATTGGCTCACGAGCCCATCAATGCGAGCGTGTAGTCTTCAAGTCAGTCGATGGCGACACGTGGACGGCTCTGATTCGAGTGCGTTTCTGAGTCTCATCAACGATGTTTGGTTTATAAATGAATTAAATAAAAAAAAATTGATGTCCCTCAAATATTTGAATACGAAATTCGATTTCAACTTAAATGAACACGAACATCTGCAATGATATCGTTGGAAATACTTATTGAAAGTTTGATCACATATGTATAACTAGAAATTACTAATTTAATACCTATCATTACCTTATTTAATTCACTAATAATACATACAATTATCATTGACTATACTTAAAATTAATAAATTATAATAATTCTTTAATTTTAAAAATAATTATGGCAATTTACGAGGGAATTCCGAGGGATTTCCGAGGGAATTCCCCTCGGAAATTAGGATAAAATAAAATTCAAAAAAAAAAAAAAAGAATGAGAGATAATCGTTCTTTTAAAAATTCAATTGAATAATACAATGTTTGGTTTATAAATGAATTAAATAAAAAAAAAATTGATGTCCCTCAAATATTTGAATACGAAATTCGATTTCAACTTAAAAGAACACGAACATCTACAATGATATCGTTGGAAATACTTATCGAAAGTTTGATCACATATGTATAACTAGCAATTACTAATTTAATACCTATCATTACCTTATTTAATTCACTAATAATACATACACTTATCATTGACTATAGTTAAAATTAATAAATTATAATAATTCTTTAATTTTAAAAATAATTATGGTAATTTCCGAGGGAATTCCGAGGGAATTTCCAAATTAGGATAAAATAAAATTCAAAAAAAAAAAAAAAAGAATGAGAGAAAATCGTTCTTTTAAAAATTCAATTGAATAATACGATGTTTGGTTTATAAATGAATTAAATAAAAAAAAAATTGATGTCCCTCAAATATTTGAATACGAAATTCGATTTCAACTTAAACGAACACGAACATCTACAATGATATCGTTGGAAATACTTATCGAAAGTTTAATCACATATGTATAACTAGCAATTACTAATTTAATACCAATCATTACCTTATTTAATTCACTAATAATACATACAATTATCATTGACTATAGTTAAAATTAATAAATTATAATAACTCTTTAATTTTAAAAATAATTATGGTAATTTCCCTCGGAAATCCCTCGGAATTCCCTCGTAAATTAGGATAAAATAAAATTCAAAAAAAAAAAAAAAAGAATGAGAGAAAATCGTTCTTTTAAAAATTCAATTGAATAATACGATGTTTGCTTTATAAATGAATTAAATAAAAATAAATTGATGTCCCTCAAATATTTGAATACGAAATTCGATTTCAACTTAAACGAAGACGAACATCTACAATGATATCGTTGGAAATACTTATCGAAAGTTTGATCACATATGTATAACTAGCAATTACTAATTTAATACCTATCATTACCTTATTTAATTCCCTAATAATACATACAATTATCATTGACTATAGTTAAAATTAATAAATTATAATAATTCTTTAATTTTAAAAATAATTATGGTAATTTCCAAGGGAATTTCCAATTCCCTCGGAAATCCCTCGGAATTCCCTCGGAAAATAGGATAAAATAAAATTAAAAAAAAAAAGAATGAGAGAAAATCGTTCTTTTAAAAATTCAATTGAATAATACAATGTTTGGTTTATAAATGAATTAAATAAAAAAAATTGATGTCCCTCAAATTTTTGAATACGAAATTCGATTTCAACTTAAACGAACACGAACATCTACAATGATATCGTTGGAAATACTTATCGAAAGTTTGATCACTTATGTATAACTAGCAATTACTAATTTAATACCTATCATTACATTATTTAATTCACTAATAATACATACAATTATCATTGACTATAGTTAAAATTAATAAATCATAATAATTCTTTAATTTTAAAAATAATTATGGTAATTTCCGAGGGAATTCCGAGGGATTTCCGAGGGATTCCCTCAGAAATCCCTCGGAATTCCCTCGGAAATTAGGATAAAATAGAATTCAAAAAAAAAAAAAAAAAGAATGAGTGAAAATCGTTCTTTTAAAAATTCAATTGAATAATACAATGTTTGGTTTATAAATGAATTAAATAAAAAAAAATTGATGTCCCTCAAATATTTGAATACGAAATTCGATTTCAACTTAAACGAACACGAACATCAACAATGATATCGTTGGAAATACTTATCGAAAGTTTGATCACATATGTATAACTAGCAATTACTAATTTAATACCTATCATTACCTTATTTAATTCACTAATAATACATACAATTATCATTGACTATAGTTAAAATTAATAAATTATAATAATTCTTTAATTTTAAAAATAATTATGGTAAATTCCGAGGGATTTCCGAGGGAATTTCAATTCCCTCGGAAATTAGGATAAAATAAAATTCAAAAAAAAAAAAGAATGAGAGAAAATCGTTCTTTTAAAAATTCAATTGAATAATACGATGTTTGGTTTATAAATGAATTAAATAAAAAAAAATTGATGTCTCTCAAATATTTGAATACGAAATTCGATTTCAACTTAAACGAACACGAACATCTACAACGATATCGTTGGAAATACTTATCGAAAGTTTGATCACATATGTATAACTAGCAATTACTAATTTAATACCTATCATTACCTTATTTAATTCACTAATAATACATACAATTATCATTGACTATAGTTAAAATTAATAAATTATAATAATTCTTTAATTTTAAAAATAATTATGGAAATTTCCGAGGGAATTCCGAGGGATTTCCGAGGGAATTTCCAAATCCCTCGAAAATCCCTCGGAATTCCCTCGGAAATTAGGATAAAATAAAATTCAAAAAAAAAAAAAAAGAATGAGAGAAAATCGTTCTTTTAAAAATTCAATTGAATAATACAATGTTTGGTTTATAAATGAATTAAATAAAAAAAAATTGTTGTCCCTCAAATATTTGAATACGAAATTCGATTTCAACTTAAACGAACACGAACATCTACAATGATATCGTTGGAAATACTTATCGAAAGTTTGATCACATAGGTATAACTAGCAATTACTAATTTAATACCTATCATTACCTTATTTAATTCACTAATAATACATACAATTATCATTGACTGTAGTTAAAATTAATAAATTATAATAATTCTTTAATTTTAAAAATAATTATGGTAAATTCCGAGGGATTTCCGAGGGATTTCCGAGGGATTTCCGAGGGAATTTCATTTCCCTCGGAAATTAGGATAAAATAAAATTCAAAAAAAAAAAAAGAATGAGAGAAAATCGTTCTTTTAAAAATTCAATTGAATAATACGATGTTTGGTTTATAAATGAATTAAATAAAAAAAATTGATGTCCCTCAAATATTTGAATACGAAATTCGATTTCAACTTAAACGAACACGAACATCTACAATGATATCGTTGGAAATACTTATCGAAAGTTTGATCACATATGTATAACTAGCAATTACTAATTTAATACCTATCATTACCTTATTTAATTCACTAATAATACATACAATTATCATTGACTATAGTTAAAATTAATAAATTATAATAACTCTTTAATTTGAAAAATAATTATGGTAATTTCCCTCGGAAATCCCTCGGAATTCCCTCGTAAATTAGGATAAAATAAAATTCAAAAAAAAAAAAAGAATGAGAGAAAATCGTTCTTTTAAAAATTCAATTGAATAATACGATGTTTTGTTTATAAATGAATTAAATAAAAAAAAAAATTGATGTCCCTCAAATATTTGAATACGAAATTCGATTTCAACTTAAACGAAGACGAACATCTACAAAGTTATCGTTGGAAATACTTATCGAAAGTTTGATCACATATGTATAACTAGCAATTACTAATTTAATACCTATCATTACCTTATTTAATTCACTAATAATACATACAATTATCATTGACTATAGTTAAAATTAATAAATTATAATAACTCTTTAATTTTAAAAATAATTATGGTAATTTCCCTCGGAAATCCCTCGGAATTCCCTCGTAAATTAGGATAAAATAAAATTCAAAAAAAAAAAAAAAGAATGAGAGAAAATCGTTCTTTTAAAAATTCAATTGAATAATACGATGTTTTGTTTATAAATGAATTAAATAAAAAAAAATTGATGTCCCTCAAATATTTGAATACGAAATTCGATTTCAACTTAAACGAAGACGAACATCTACAATGTTATCGTTGGAAATACATATCGAAAGTTTGATCACATATGTATAACTAGCAATTACTAATTTAATACCTATCATTACCTTATTTAATTCACTAATAATACATACAATTATCATTGACTATAGTTAAAATTAATAAATTATGATAATTCTTTAATTTTAAAAATAATTATGGTAATTTCCAAGGGAATTTCCAATTCGATCGGAAATCCCTCGGAATTCCCTCGGAAAATAGGATAAAATAAAATTCAAAAAAAAAAAAAGAATGAGAGAAAATCGTTCTTTTAAAAATTAATTGAATAATACAATGTTTGGTTTATAAATGAATTAAATAAAAAAAAATTGATGTCCCTAAAATTTTTGAATACGAAATTCGATTTCAACTTAAACGAACACGAACATCTACAATGATATCGGTGGAAATACTTATCGAAAGTTTGATCACATATGTATAACTAGCAATTACTAATTTAATACCTATAATTACCTTATTTAATTCACTAATAATACATACAATTATCATTTTCTAAAGTTAAAATTAATAAATCATAATAATTCTTTAATTTTAAAAATAATTATGGCAATTTCCGAGGGAATTCCGAGGGATTTCCGAGGGATTCCCTCAGAAATCCCTCGGAATTCCCTCGAAAATTAGGATAAAATAAAATTCAAAAAAAAAAAAAGAATGAGGGAAAATCGTTCTTTTAAAAATTCAATTGAATAATACAATGTTTGGTTTATAAATGAATTAAATAAAAAAAAATTGATGTCCCTCAAATATTTGAATACGAAATTCGATTTCAACTTAAACGAACACGAACATCTACAATGATATCGTTGGAAATACTTATCGAAAGTTTGATCACATAGGTATAACTAGCAATTACTAATTTAATACCTATCATTACCTTATTTAATTCACTAATAATACATACAATTATCATTGAGCATAGTTAAAATTAATAAATTATAATAATTCTTTAATTTTAAAAATAATTATGGTAAATTCCGAGGGAATTCCGAGGGATTTCCGAGGGAATTTCAATTCCCTCGGAAATTAGGATAAAATAAAATTCAAAAAAAAAAAAAAGAATGAGAGAAAAATCGTTCTTTTAAAAATTCAATTGAATAATACGATGTTTGGTTTATAAATGAATTAAATAAAAAAAAATTGATGTCCCTCAAATATTTGAATACGAAATTCGATTTCAACTTAAACGAACACGAACATCTACAATGATATCGTTGGAAATACTTATCGAAAGTTTGATTACATATGTATAACTATCAATTACAAATTTAATACCTATCATTACCTTATTTAATTCACTAATAATACATACAATTATCATTGACTATAGTTAAAATTAATAAATTATAATAATTCTTTAATTTTAAAAATAATTATGGTAATTCCCGAGGGAATTCCGAGGGATTTCCGAGGGAATTTCTCGGAATTCCCTCGGGAATTAGGATAAAATAAAATTCAAAAAAAAAAAAAAAAGAATGAGAGAAAATCGTTCTTTTAAAAATTCAATTGAGTAATACGATGTTTGGTTTATAAATGAATTAAATAAAAAAAATTGATGTCCCTCAAATATTTGAATACGAAATTCGATTTCAAGTTAAACGAACACGAACATCTACAATGATATCGTTGGAAATACTTATCGAAAGTTTGATCACATATGTATAACTAGCAATTACTAATTTAATACCTATCATTACCTTATTTAATTCACTAATAATACATACAATTATCATTGACTATAGTTAAAATTAATAAATTATAATAACTCTTTAATTTTAAAAATAATTATGGTAATTTCCCTCGGAAATCCCTCGGAATTCCCTCGTAAATTAGGATAAAATAAAATTCAAAAAAAAAAAAAAGAATGAGAGAAAAATCGTTCTTTTAAAAATTCAATTGAATAATACGATGTTTGGTTTATAAATGAATTAAATAAAAAAAAATTGATGTCCCTCAAATATTTGAATACGAAATTCGATTTCAACTTAAACGAACACGAACATCTACAATGATATCGTTGGAAATACTTATCGAAAGTTTGATTACATATGTATAACTATCAATTACAAATTTAATACCTATCATTACCTTATTTAATTCACTAATAATACATACAATTATCATTGACTATAGTTAAAATTAATAAATTATAATAATTCTTTAATTTTAAAAATAATTATGGTAATTCCCGAGGGAATTCCGAGGGATTTCCGAGGGAATTTCTCGGAATTCCCTCGGGAATTAGGATAAAATAAAATTCAAAAAAAAAAAAAAAAGAATGAGAGAAAATCGTTCTTTTAAAAATTCAATTGAGTAATACGATGTTTGGTTTATAAATGAATTAAATAAAAAAAATTGATGTCCCTCAAATATTTGAATACGAAATTCGATTTCAAGTTAAACGAACACGAACATCTACAATGATATCGTTGGAAATACTTATCGAAAGTTTGATCACATATGTATAACTAGCAATTACTAATTTAATACCTATCATTACCTTATTTAATTCACTAATAATACATACAATTATCATTGACTATAGTTAAAATTAATAAATTATAATAACTCTTTAATTTTAAAAATAATTATGGTAATTTCCCTCGGAAATCCCTCGGAATTCCCTCGTAAATTAGGATAAAATAAAATTCAAAAAAAAAAAAAAGAATGAGAGAAAATCGTTCTTTTAAAAATTCAATTGAATAATACGATGTTTGGTTTATAAATGAATTAAATAAAAAAAAATTGATGTCCCTCAAATATTTGAATACGAAATTCGATTTCAATTTAAACGAAGACGAACATCTACAATGATATCGATGGAAATACTTATCGAAAGTTTGATCACATATGTATAACTAGCAATTACTAATTTAATACCTATCATTACCTTATTTAATTCCCTAATAATACATACAATTATCATTGACTATAGTTAAAATTAATAAATTATAATAATTCTTTAATTTTAAAAATAATTATGGTAATTTCCAAGGGAATTTCCAATTCCCTCGGAAATCCCTCGGAATTCCCTCGGAAAATAGGATAAAATAAAATTAAAAAAAAAAAAAGAATGAGAGAAAATCGTTCTTTTAAAAATTCAATTGAATAATACAATGTTTGGTTTATAAATGAATTAAATAAAAAAAATTGATGTCCCTCAAATTTTTGAATACGAAATTCGATTTCAACTTAAACGAACACGAACATCTACAATGATATCGTTGGAAATACTTATCGAAAGTTTGATCACATATGTATAACTAGCAATTACTAATTTAATATCTATCATTACCTTATTTAATTCACTAATAATACATACAATTATCATTGACTATAGTTAAAATTAATAAATCATAATAATTCTTTAATTTTAAAATAATTATGGTAATTTCCGAGGGAATTCCGGGGGATTTCCGAGGGATTCCCTCAGAAATCCCTCGGAATTCCCTCGGAAATTAGGATGAAATAAAATTCAAAAAAAAAAAAAAAAAGAATGAGAGAAAATCGTTCTTTTAAAAATTCAATTGAATAATACAATGTTTGGTTTATAAATGAATTAAATAAAAAAAAATTGATGTCCCTCAAATATTTGAATACGAAATTCGATTTCAACTTAAACGAACACGAACATCAACAATGATATCGTTGGAAATACTTATCGAAAGTTTGATCACATATGTATAACTAGCAATTACTAATTTAATACCTATCATTACCTTATTTAATTCACTAATAATACATACAATTATCATTGACTATAGTTAAAATTAATAAATTATAATAATTCTTTAATTTTAAAAATAATTATGGTAAATTCCGAGGGATTTCCGAGGGATTTCCGAGGGAATTTCAATTCCCTCGGAAATTAGGATAAAATAAAATTCAAAAAAAAAAAAAGAATGAGAGAAAATCGTTCTTTTAAAAATTCAATTGAATAATACGATGTTTGGTTTATAAATGAATTAAATAAAAAAAAATTGATGTCTCTCAAATATTTGAATACGAAATTCGATTTCAACTTAAACGAACACGAACATCTACAACGATATCGTTGGAAATACTTATCGAAAGTTTGATCACATAGGTATAACTAGCAATTACTAATTTAATACCTATCATTACCTTATTTAATTCACTAATAATACATACAATTATCATTGAGCATAGTTAAAATTAATAAATTATAATAATTCTTTAATTTTAAAAATAATTATGGTAAATTCCGAGGGAATTCCGAGGGATTTCCGAGGGAATTTCAATTCCCTCGGAAATTAGGATAAAATAAAATTCAAAAAAAAAAAAAAGAATGAGAGAAAAATCGTTCTTTTAAAAATTCAATTGAATAATACGATGTTTGGTTTATAAATGAATTAAATAAAAAAAAATTGATGTCCCTCAAATATTTGAATACGAAATTCGATTTCAACTTAAACGAACACGAACATCTACAATGATATCGTTGGAAATACTTATCGAAAGTTTGATTACATATGTATAACTATCAATTACAAATTTAATACCTATCATTACCTTATTTAATTCACTAATAATACATACAATTATCATTGACTATAGTTAAAATTAATAAATTATAATAATTCTTTAATTTTAAAAATAATTATGGTAATTCCCGAGGGAATTCCGAGGGATTTCCGAGGGAATTTCTCGGAATTCCCTCGGGAATTAGGATAAAATAAAATTCAAAAAAAAAAAAAAGAATGAGAGAAAATCGTTCTTTTAAAAATTCAATTGAGTAATACGATGTTTGGTTTATAAATGAATTAAATAAAAAAAATTGATGTCCCTCAAATATTTGAATACGAAATTCGATTTCAAGTTAAACGAACACGAACATCTACAATGATATCGTTGGAAATACTTATCGAAAGTTTGATCACATATGTATAACTAGCAATTACTAATTTAATACCTATCATTACCTTATTTAATTCACTAATAATACATACAATTATCATTGACTATAGTTAAAATTAATAAATTATAATAACTCTTTAATTTTAAAAATAATTATGGTAATTTCCCTCGGAAATCCCTCGGAATTCCCTCGTAAATTAGGATAAAATAAAATTCAAAAAAAAAAAAAGAATGAGAGAAAATCGTTCTTTTAAAAATTCAATTGAATAATACGATGTTTGGTTTATAAATGAATTAAATAAAAAAAAATTGATGTCCCTCAAATATTTGAATACGAAATTCGATTTCAATTTAAACGAAGACGAACATCTACAATGATATCGCTGGAAATACTTATCGAAAGTTTGATCACATATGTATAACTAGCAATTACTAATTTAATACCTATCATTACCTTATTTAATTCCCTAATAATACATACAATTATCATTGACTATAGTTAAAATTAATAAATTATAATAATTCTTTAATTTTAAAAATAATTATGGTAATTTCCAAGGGAATTTCCAATTCCCTCGGAAATCCCTCGGAATTCCCTCGGAAAATAGGATAAAATAAAATTAAAAAAAAAAAAAGAATGAGAGAAAATCGTTCTTTTAAAAATTCAATTGAATAATACAATGTTTGGTTTATAAATGAATTAAATAAAAAAAATTGATGTCCCTCAAATTTTTGAATACGAAATTCGATTTCAACTTAAACGAACACGAACATCTACAATGATATCGTTGGAAATACTTATCGAAAGTTTGATCGCATATGTATAACTAGCAATTACTAATTTAATATCTATCATTACCTTATTTAATTCACTAATAATACATACAATTATCATTGACTATAGTTAAAATTAATAAATCATAATAATTCTTTAATTTTAAAATAATTATGGTAATTTCCGAGGGAATTCCAAGGGATTTCTGAGGGAATCCCTCGGAAATCCCTCGGAATTCCCTCGGAAATTAGGATGAAATAAAATTAAAAAAAAAAAAAAAAAAGAATGAGAGAAAATCGTTCTTTTAAAAATTCAATTGAATAATACAATGTTTGGTTTATAAATGAATTAAATAAAAAAAAATTGATGTCCCTCAAATATTTGAATACGAAATTCGATTTCAACTTAAACGAACACGAACATCAACAATGATATCGTTGGAAATACTTATCGAAAGTTTGATCACATATGTATAACTAGCAATTACTAATTTAATACCTATCATTACCTTATTTAATTCACTAATAATACATACAATTATCATTGACTATAGTTAAAATTAATAAATTATAATAATTCTTTAATTTTAAAAATAATTATGGTAAATTCCGAGGGATTTCCGAGGGAATTTCAATTCCCTCGGAAATTAGGATAAAATAAAATTCAAAAAAAAAAAAAGAATGAGAGAAAATCGTTCTTTTAAAAATTCAATTGAATAATACGATGTTTGGTTTATAAATGAATTAAATAAAAAAAAATTGATGTCTCTCAAATATTTGAATACGAAATTCGATTTCAACTTAAACGAACACGAACATCTACAACGATATCGTTGGAAATACTTATCGAAAGTTTGATCACATATGTATAACTAGCAATTACTAATTTAATACCTATCATTACCTTATTTAATTCACTAATAATACATACAATTATCATTGACTATAGTTAAAATTAATAAATTATAATAATTCTTTAATTTTAAAAATAATTATGGAAATTTCCGAGGGAATTCCGAGGGATTTCGAGGGAATTTCCAAATCCCTCGAAAATCCCTCGGAATTCCCTCGGAAATTAGGATAAAATAAAATTCAAAAAAAAAAAAAGAATGAGAGAAATCGTTCTTTTAAAAATTCAATTGAATAATACAATGTTTGGTTTATAAATGAATTAAATAAAAAAAAATTGTGGTCCCTCAAATATTTGAATACGAAATTCGATTTCAACTTAAACGAACACGAACATCTACAGTGATATCGTTGGAAATACTTATCGAAAGTTTGATTACATATGTACAACTAGCAATTACTAATTTAATACCTATCATTACCTTATTTAATTCACTAATAATACATACAATTATCATTGACTATAGTTAAAATTAATAAATTATAATAATTCTTTAATTTTAAAAATAATTATGGTAAATTCCGAGGGATTTCCGAGGGATTTCCGAGGGAATTTCAATTCCCTCGGAAAATAGGATAAAATAAAATTCAAAAAAAAAAAAAAAAAAGAATGAGAGAAAATCGTTCTTTTAAAAATTCAATTGAATAATACGATGTTTGGTTTATAAATGAATTAAATAAAAAAAATTGATGTCCCTCAAATATTTGAATACGAAATTCGATTTCAACTTAAACGAACACGAACATCTACAATGATATCGTTGGAAATACTTATCGAAAGTTTGATCACATATGTATAACTAGCAATTACTAATTTAATACCTATCATTACCTTATTTAATTCACTAATAATACATACAATTATCATTGACTATAGTTAAAATTAATAAATTATAATAATTCTTTAATTTTAAAAATAATTATGGAAATTTCCGAGGGAATTCCGAGGGATTTCTGAGGGAATTTCCAAATCCCTCGGAAATCCCTCGGAATTCCCTCGGAAATTAGGATAAAATAAAATTCAAAAAAAAAAAGAATGAGAGAAAATCGTTCTTTTAAAAATTCAATTGAATAATACGATGTTTTGTTTATAAATGAATTAAATAAAAAAAAATTGATGTCCCTCAAATATTTGAATACGAAATTCGATTTCAACTTAAACGAAGACGAACATCTACAATGTTATCGTTGGAAATACTTATCGAAAGTTTGATCACATATGTATAACTAGCAATTACTAATTTAATACCTATCATTACCTTATTTAATTCACTAATAATACATACAATTATCATTGACCATAGTTAAAATTAATAAATTATAATAACTCTTTAATTTTAAAAATAATTATGGTAATTTCCCTCGGAAATCCCTCGGAATTCCCGTAAATTAGGATAAAATAAAATTCAAAAAAAAAAAAAAGAATGAGAGAAAATCGTTCTTTTAAAAATTCAATTGAATAATACGATGT
Source organism: Lantana camara (assembly GCA_037501455.1). Taxonomy (NCBI): domain Eukaryota; kingdom Viridiplantae; phylum Streptophyta; class Magnoliopsida; order Lamiales; family Verbenaceae; genus Lantana; species Lantana camara. Next base: position 58,151,690 of record CM074857.1, on the reverse strand, counting down.
TTTGTTTATAAATGAATTAAATAAAAAAAAATTGATGTCCCTCAAATATTTGAATACGAAATTCGATTTCAACTTAAACGAAGACGAACATCTACAATGTTATCGTTGGAAATACATATCGAAAGTTTGATCACATATGTATAACTAGCAATTACTAATTTAATACCTATCATTACCTTATTTAATTCACTAATAATACATACAATTATCATTGACTATAGTTAAAATTAATAAATTATGATAATTCTTTAATTTTAAAAATAATTATGGTAATTTCCAAGGGAATTTCCAATTCCCTCGGAAATCCCTCGGAATTCCCTCGGAAAATAGGATAAAATAAAATTCAAAAAAAAAAAAAAAAGAATGAGAGAAAATCGTTCTTTTAAAAATTCAATTGAATAATACAATGTTTGGTTTATAAATGAATTAAATAAAAAAAATTTGATGTCCCTCAAATATTTGAATACGAAATTCGATTTCAACTTAAACGAACACGAACATCTACAATGATATCGTTGGAAATACTTATCGAAAGTTTGATCACATAGGTATAACTAGCAATTACTAATTTAATACCTATCATTACCTTATTTAATTCACTAATAATACATACAATTATCATTGACCCTAGTTAAAATTAATAAATTATAATAATTCTTTAATTTTAAAAATAATTATGGTAAATTCCGAGGGAATTCCGAGGGATTTCCGAGGGAATTTCAATTCCCTCGGAAATTAGGATAAAATAAAATTCAAAAAAAAAAAAAAAAGAATGAGAGAAAAATCGTTCTTTTAAAAATTCAATTGAATAATACGATGTTTGGTTTATAAATGAATTAAATAAAAAAAAATTGATGTCCCTCAAATATTTGAATACGAAATTCGATTTCAACTTAAACGAACACGAACATCTACAATGATATCGTTGGAAATACTTATCGAAAGTTTGATTACATATGTATAACTAGCAATTACTAATTTAATACCTATCATTACCTTATTTAATTCACTAATAATACATACAATTATCATTGACTATAGTTAAAATTAATAAATTATAATAATTCTTTAATTTTAAAAATAATTATGGTAATTCCCGAGGGAATTCCGAGGGATTTCCGAGGGAATTTCTCGGAATTCCCTCGGGAATTAGGATAAAATAAAATTCAAAAAAAAAAAAAAAGAATGAGAGAAAATCGTTCTTTTAAAAATTCAATTGAATAATACGATGTTTGGTTTATAAATGAATTAAATAAAAAAATTTGATGTCCCTCAAATATTTGAATACGAAATTCGATTTCAAGTTAAACGAACACGAACATCTACAATGATATCGTTGGAAATACTTATCGAAAGTTTGATCACATATGTATAACTAGCAATTACTAATTTAATACCTATCATTACCTTATTTAATTCACTAATAATACATACAATTATCATTGACTATAGTTAAAATTAATAAATTATAATAACTCTTTAATTTTAAAAATAATTATGGTAATTTCCCTCGGAATTCCCTCGGAATTCCCTCGTAAATTAGGATAAAATAAAATTCAAAAAAAAAAAAAAGAATGAGAGAAAATCGTTCTTTTAAAAATTCAATTGAATAATACGATGTTTGGTTTATAAATGAATTAAATAAAAAAAAATTGATGTCCCTCAAATATTTGAATACGAAATTCGATTTCAATTTAAACGAAGACGAACATCTACAATGATATCGCTGGAAATACTTATCGAAAGTTTGATCACATATGTATAACTAGCAATTACTAATTTAATACCTATCATTACCTTATTTAATTCCCTAATAATACATACAATTATCATTGACTATAGTTAAAATTAATAAATTATAATAATTCTTTAATTTTAAAAATAATTATGGTAATTTCCAAGGGAATTTCCAATTCCCTCGGAAATCCCTCGGAATTCCCTCGGAAAATAGGATAAAATAAAATTAAAAAAAAAAAAAGAATGAGAGAAAATCGTTCTTTTAAAAATTCAATTGAATAATACAATGTTTGGTTTATAAATGAATTAAATAAAAAAAATTGATGTCCCTCAAATTTTTGAATACGAAATTCGATTTCAACTTAAACGAACACGAACATCTACAATGATATCGTTGGAAATACTTATCGAAAGTTTGATCGCATATGTATAACTAGCAATTACTAATTTAATATCTATCATTACCTTATTTAATTCACTAATAATACATACAATTATCATTGACTATAGTTAAAATTAATAAATCATAATAATTCTTTAATTTTAAAATAATTATGGTAATTTCCGAGGGAATTCCGAGGGATTTCCGAGGGATTCCCTCAGAAATCCCTTGGAATTCCCTCGGAAATTAGGATGAAATAAAATTCAAAAAAAAAAAAAAAAAAGAATGAGAGAAAATCGTTCTTTTAAAAATTCAATTGAATAATACAATGTTTGGTTTATAAATGAATTAAATAAAAAAAAATTGATGTCCCTCAAATATTTGAATACGAAATTCGATTTCAACTTAAACGAACACGAACATCAACAATGATATCGTTGGAAATACTTATCGAAAGTTTGATCACATATGTATAACTAGCAATTACTAATTTAATACCTATCATTACCTTATTTAATTCACTAATAATACATACAATTATCATTGACTATAGTTAAAATTAATAAATTATAATAATTCTTTAATTTTAAAAATAATTATGGTAAATTCCGAGGGATTTCCGAGGGAATTTGAATTCCCTCGGAAATTAGGATAAAATAAAATTCAAAAAAAAAAAAAGAATGAGAGAAAATCGTTCTTTTAAAAATTCAATTGAATAATACGATGTTTGGTTTATAAATGAATTAAATAAAAAAAAATTGATGTCTCTCAAATATTTGAATACGAAATTCGATTTCAACTTAAACGAACACGAACATCTACAACGATATCGTTGGAAATACTTATCGAAAGTTTGATCACATATGTATAACTTGCAATTACTAATTTAATACCTATCATTACCTTATTTAATTCACTAATAATACATACAATTATCATTGACTATAGTTAAAATTAATAAATTATAATAATTCTTTAATTTTAAAAATAATTATGGAAATTTCCGAGGGAATTCCGAGGGATTTCGAGGGAATTTCCAAATCCCTCGAAAATCCCTCGGAATTCCCTCGGAAATTAGGATAAAATAAAATTCAAAAAAAAAAAAAGAATGAGAGAAATCGTTCTTTTAAAAATTCAATTGAATAATACAATGTTTGGTTTATAAATGAATTAAATAAAAAAAAATTGTGGTCCCTCAAATATTTGAATACGAAATTCGATTTCAACTTAAACGAACACGAACATCTACAGTGATATCGTTGGAAATACTTATCGAAAGTTTGATTACATATGTACAACTAGCAATTACTAATTTAATACCTATCATTACCTTATTTAATTCACTAATAATACATACAATTATCATTGACTATAGTTAAAATTAATAAATTATAATAATTCTTTAATTTTAAAAATAATTATGGTAAATTCCGAGGGATTTCCGAGGGATTTCCGAGGGAATTTCAATTCCCTCGGAAAATAGGATAAAATAAAATTCAAAAAAAAAAAAAAAAAAGAATGAGAGAAAATCGTTCTTTTAAAAATTCAATTGAATAATACGATGTTTGGTTTATAAATGAATTAAATAAAAAAAATTGATGTCCCTCAAATATTTGAATACGAAATTCGATTTCAACTTAAACGAACACGAACATCTACAATGATATCGTTGGAAATACTTATCGAAAGTTTGATCACATATGTATAACTAGCAATTACTAATTTAATACCTATCATTACCTTATTTAATTCACTAATAATACATACAATTATCATTGACTATAGTTAAAATTAATAAATTATAATAATTCTTTAATTTTAAAAATAATTATGGAAATTTCCGAGGGAATTCCGAGGGATTTCTGAGGGAATTTCCAAATCCCTCGGAAATCCCTCGGAATTCCCTCGGAAATTAGGATAAAATAAAATTCAAAAAAAAAAAAGAATGAGAGAAAATCGTTCTTTTAAAAATTCAATTGAATAATACGATGTTTTGTTTATAAATGAATTAAATAAAAAAAAATTGATGTCCCTCAAATATTTGAATACGAAATTCGATTTCAACTTAAACGAAGACGAACATCTACAATGTTATCGTTGGAAATACTTATCGAAAGTTTGATCACATATGTATAACTAGCAATTACTAATTTAATACCTATCATTACCTTATTTAATTCACTAATAATACATACAATTATCATTGACCATAGTTAAAATTAATAAATTATAATAACTCTTTAATTTTAAAAATAATTATGGTAATTTCCCTCGGAAATCCCTCGGAATTCCCGTAAATTAGGATAAAATAAAATTCAAAAAAAAAAAAAAAGAATGAGAGAAAATCGTTCTTTTAAAAATTCAATTGAATAATACGATGTTTTGTTTATAAATGAATTAAATAAAAAAAAATTGATGTCCCTCAAATATTTGAATACGAAATTCGATTTCAACTTAAACGAAGACGAACATCTACAATGTTATCGTTGGAAATACATATCGAAAGTTTGATCACATATGTATAACTAGCAATTACTAATTTAATACCTATCATTACCTTATTTAATTCACTAATAATACATACAATTATCATTGACTATAGTTAAAATTAATAAATTATGATAATTCTTTAATTTTAAAAATAATTATGGTAATTTCCAAGGGAATTTCCAATTCCCTCGGAAATCCCTCGGAATTCCCTCGGAAAATAGGATAAAATAAAATTCAAAAAAAAAAAAAAAAGAATGAGAGAAAATCGTTCTTTTAAAAATTCAATTGAATAATACAATGTTTGGTTTATAAATGAATTAAATAAAAAAAATTTGATGTCCCTCAAATATTTGAATACGAAATTCGATTTCAACTTAAACGAACACGAACATCTACAATGATATCGTTGGAAATACTTATCGAAAGTTTGATCACATAGGTATAACTAGCAATTACTAATTTAATACCTATCATTACCTTATTTAATTCACTAATAATACATACAATTATCATTGACCCTAGTTAAAATTAATAAATTATAATAATTCTTTAATTTTAAAAATAATTATGGTAAATTCCGAGGGAATTCCGAGGGATTTCCGAGGGAATTTCAATTCCCTCGGAAATTAGGATAAAATAAAATTCAAAAAAAAAAAAAAAAGAATGAGAGAAAAATCGTTCTTTTAAAAATTCAATTGAATAATACGATGTTTGGTTTATAAATGAATTAAATAAAAAAAAATTGATGTCCCTCAAATATTTGAATACGAAATTCGATTTCAACTTAAACGAACACGAACATCTACAATGATATCGTTGGAAATACTTATCGAAAGTTTGATTACATATGTATAACTAGCAATTACTAATTTAATACCTATCATTACCTTATTTAATTCACTAATAATACATACAATTATCATTGACTATAGTTAAAATTAATAAATTATAATAATTCTTTAATTTTAAAAATAATTATGGTAATTCCCGAGGGAATTCCGAGGGATTTCCGAGGGAATTTCTCGGAATTCCCTCGGGAATTAGGATAAAATAAAATTCAAAAAAAAAAAAAAAGAATGAGAGAAAATCGTTCTTTTAAAAATTCAATTGAATAATACGATGTTTGGTTTATAAATGAATTAAATAAAAAAAATTGATGTCCCTCAAATATTTGAATACGAAATTCGATTTCAAGTTAAACGAACACGAACATCTACAATGATATCGTTGGAAATACTTATCGAAAGTTTGATCACATATGTATAACTAGCAATTACTAATTTAATACCTATCATTACCTTATTTAATTCACTAATAATACATACAATTATCATTGACTATAGTTAAAATTGTTAAATTATAATAACTCTTTAATTTTAAAAATAATTATGGTAATTTCCCTCGGAAATCACTCGGAATTCCCTCGTAAATTAGGATAAAATAAAATTCAAAAAAAAAAAAAAAAGAATGAGAGAAAATCGTTCTTTAAAAAATTCAATTGAATAATACGATGTTTGGTTTATAAATGAATTAAATAAAAAAAAATTGATGTCCCTCAAATATTTGAATACGAAATTCGATTTCAATTTAAACGAAGACGAACATCTACAATGATATCGCTGGAAATACTTATCGAAAGTTTGATCACATATGTATAACTAGCAATTACTAATTTAATACCTATCATTACCTTATTTAATTCCCTAATAATACATACAATTATCATTGACTATAGTTAAAATTAATAAATTATAATAATTCTTTAATTTTAAAAATAATTATGGTAATTTCCAAGGGAATTTCCAATTCCCTCAGAAATCCCTCGGAATTCCCTCGGAAAATAGGATAAAATAAAATTAAAAAAAAAAAAGAATGAGAGAAAATCGTTCTTTTAAAAATTCAATTGAATAATACAATGTTTGGTTTATAAATGAATTAAATAAAAAAAATTGATGTCCCTCAAATTTTTGAATACGAAATTCGATTTCAACTTAAACGAACACGAACATCTACAATGATATCGTTGGAAATACTTATCGAAAGTTTGATCACATATGTATAACTAGCAATTACTAATTTAATATCTATCATTACCTTATTTAATTCACTAATAATACATACAATTATCATTGACTATAGTTAAAATTAATAAATCATAATAATTCTTTAATTTTAAAATAATTATGGTAATTTCCGAGGGAATTCCGGGGGATTTCCGAGGGATTCCCTCAGAAATCCCTCGGAATTCCCTCGGAAATTAGGATGAAATAAAATTCAAAAAAAAAAAAAAAAAGAATGAGAGAAAATCGTTCTTTTAAAAATTCAATTGAATAATACAATGTTTGGTTTATAAATGAATTAAATAAAAAAAAATTGATGTCCCTCAAATATTTGAATACGAAATTCGATTTCAACTTAAACGAACACGAACATCAACAATGATATCGTTGGAAATACTTATCGAAAGTTTGATCACATATGTATAACTAGCAATTACTAATTTAATACCTATCATTACCTTATTTAATTCACTAATAATACATACAATTATCATTGACTATAGTTAAAATTAATAAATTATAATAATTCTTTAATTTTAAAAATAATTATGGTAAATTCCGAGGGATTTCCGAGGGATTTCCGAGGGAATTTCAATTCCCTCGGAAATTAGGATAAAATAAAATTCAAAAAAAAAAAAAGAATGAGAGAAAATCGTTCTTTTAAAAATTCAATTGAATAATACGATGTTTGGTTTATAAATGAATTAAATAAAAAAAAATTGATGTCTCTCAAATATTTGAATACGAAATTCGATTTCAACTTAAACGAACACGAACATCTACAACGATATCGTTGGAAATACTTATCGAAAGTTTGATCACATAGGTATAACTAGCAATTACTAATTTAATACCTATCATTACCTTATTTAATTCACTAATAATACATACAATTATCATTGAGCATAGTTAAAATTAATAAATTATATTAATTCTTTAATTTTAAAAATAATTATGGTAAATTCCGAGGGAATTCCGAGGGATTTCCGAGGGAATTTCAATTCCCTCGGAAATTAGGATAAAATAAAATTCAAAAAAAAAAAAAAGAATGAGAGAAAAATCGTTCTTTTAAAAATTCAATTGAATAATACGATGTTTGGTTTATAAATGAATTAAATAAAAAAAAATTGATGTCCCTCAAATATTTGAATACGAAATTCGATTTCAACTTAAACGAACACGAACATCTACAATGATATCCTTGGAAATACTTATCGAAAGTTTGATTACATATGTATAACTATCAATTACAAATTTAATACCTATCATTACCTTATTTAATTCACTAATAATACATACAATTATCATTGACTATAGTTAAAATTAATAAATTATAATAATTCTTTAATTTTAAAAATAATTATGGTAATTCCCGAGGGAATTCCGAGGGATTTCCGAGGGAATTTCTCGGAATTCCCTCGGGAATTAGGATAAAATAAAATTCAAAAAAAAAAAAAAGAATGAGAGAAAATCGTTCTTTTAAAAATTCAATTGAGTAATACGATGTTTGGTTTATAAATGAATTAAATAAAAAAAATTGATGTCCCTCAAATATTTGAATACGAAATTCGATTTCAAGTTAAACGAACACGAACATCTACAATGATATCGTTGGAAATACTTATCGAAAGTTTGATCACATATGTATAACTAGCAATTACTAATTTAATACCTATCATTACCTTATTTAATTCACTAATAATACATACAATTATCATTGACTATAGTTAAAATTAATAAATTATAATAACTCTTTAATTTTAAAAATAATTATGGTAATTTCCCTCGGAAATCCCTCGGAATTCCCTCGTAAATTAGGATAAAATAAAATTCAAAAAAAAAAAAAAGAATGAGAGAAAATCGTTCTTTTAAAAATTCAATTGAATAATACGATGTTTGGTTTATAAATGAATTAAATAAAAAAAAATTGATGTCCCTCAAATATTTGAATACGAAATTCGATTTCAATTTAAACGAAGACGAACATCTACAATGATATCGCTGGAAATACTTATCGAAAGTTTGATCACATATGTATAACTAGCAATTACTAATTTAATACCTATCATTACCTTATTTAATTCCCTAATAATACATACAATTATCATTGACTATAGTTAAAATTAATAAATTATAATAATTCTTTAATTTTAAAAATAATTATGGTAATTTCCAAGGGAATTTCCAATTCCCTCGGAAATCCCTCGGAATTCCCTCGGAAAATAGGATAAAATAAAATTAAAAAAAAAAAAAGAATGAGAGAAAATCGTTCTTTTAAAAATTCAATTGAATAATACAATGTTTGGTTTATAAATGAATTAAATAAAAAAAATTGATGTCCCTCAAATTTTTGAATACGAAATTCGATTTCAACTTAAACGAACACGAACATCTACAATGATATCGTTGGAAATACTTATCGAAAGTTTGATCGCATATGTATAACTAGCAATTACTAATTTAATATCTATCATTACCTTATTTAATTCACTAATAATACATACAATTATCATTGACTATAGTTAAAATTAATAAATCATAATAATTCTTTAATTTTAAAATAATTATGGTAATTTCCGAGGGAATTCCGAGGGATTTCCGAGGGATTCCCTCAGAAATCCCTCGGAATTCCCTCGGAAATTAGGATGAAATAAAATTCAAAAAAAAAAAAAAAAAGAATGAGAGAAAATCGTTCTTTTAAAAATTCAATTGAATAATACAATGTTTGGTTTATAAATGAATTAAATAAAAAAAAATTGATGTCCCTCAAATATTTGAATACGAAATTCGATTTCAACTTAAACGAACACGAACATCTACAATGATATCGTTGGAAATACTTATCGAAAGTTTGATCACATATGTATAACTAGCAATTACTAATTTAATACCTATCATTACCTTATTTAATTCACTAATAATACATACAATTATCATTGACTATAGTTAAAATTAATAAATTATAATAATTCTTTAATTTTAAAAATAATTATGGTAAATTCCGAGGGATTTCCGAGGGATTTCCGAGGGAATTTCAATTCCCTCGGAAATTAGGATAAAATAAAATTCAAAAAAAAAAAAAGAATGAGAGAAAATCGTTCTTTTAAAAATTCAATTGAATAATACGATGTTTGGTTTATAAATGAATTAAATAAAAAAAAATTGATGTCTCTCAAATATTTGAATACGAAATTCGATTTCAACTTAAACGAACACGAACATCTACAACGATATCGTTGGAAATACTTATCGAAAGTTTGATCACATATGTATAACTAGCAATTACTAATTTAATACCTATCATTACCTTATTTAATTCACTAATAATACATACAATTATCATTGACTATAGTTAAAATTAATAAATTATAATAATTCTTTAATTTTAAAAATAATTATGGAAATTTCCGAGGGAATTCCGAGGGATTTCGAGGGAATTTCCAAATCCCTCGAAAATCCCTCGGAATTCCCTCGGAAATTAGGATAAAATAAAATTCAAAAAAAAAAAAAGAATGAGAGAAATCGTTCTTTTAAAAATTCAATTGAATAATACAATGTTTGGTTTATAAATGAATTAAATAAAAAAAAATTGTGGTCCCTCAAATATTTGAATACGAAATTCGATTTCAACTTAAACGAACACGAACATCTACAGTGATATCGTTGGAAATACTTATCGAAAGTTTGATTACATATGTACAACTAGCAATTACTAATTTAATACCTATCATTACCTTATTTAATTCACTAATAATACATACAATTATCATTGACTATAGTTAAAATTAATAAATTATAATAATTCTTTAATTTTAAAAATAATTATGGTAAATTCCGAGGGATTTCCGAGGGATTTCCGAGGGAATTTCAATTCCCTCGGAAAATAGGATAAAATAAAATTCAAAAAAAAAAAAAAAAAAGAATGAGAGAAAATCGTTCTTTTAAAAATTCAATTGAATAATACGATGTTTGGTTTATAAATGAATTAAATAAAAAAAATTGATGTCCCTCAAATATTTGAATACGAAATTCGATTTCAACTTAAACGAACACGAACATCTACAATGATATCGTTGGAAATACTTATCGAAAGTTTGATCACATATGTATAACTAGCAATTACTAATTTAATACCTATCATTACCTTATTTAATTCACTAATAATACATACAATTATCATTGACTATAGTTAAAATTAATAAATTATAATAATTCTTTAATTTTAAAAATAATTATGGAAATTTCCGAGGGAATTCCGAGGGATTTCTGAGGGAATTTCCAAATCCCTCGGAAATCCCTCGGAATTCCCTCGGAAATTAGGATAAAATAAAATTCAAAAAAAAAAAGAATGAGAGAAAATCGTTCTTTTAAAAATTCAATTGAATAATACGATGTTTTGTTTATAAATGAATTAAATAAAAAAAAATTGATGTCCCTCAAATATTTGAATACGAAATTCGATTTCAACTTAAACGAAGACGAACATCTACAATGTTATCGTTGGAAATACTTATCGAAAGTTTGATCACATATGTATAACTAGCAATTACTAATTTAATACCTATCATTACCTTATTTAATTCACTAATAATACATACAATTATCATTGACCATAGTTAAAATTAATAAATTATAATAACTCTTTAATTTTAAAAATAATTATGGTAATTTCCCTCGGAAATCCCTCGGAATTCCCGTAAATTAGGATAAAATAAAATTCAAAAAAAAAAAAAAAGAATGAGAGAAAATCGTTCTTTTAAAAATTCAATTGAATAATACGATGTTTTGTTTATAAATGAATTAAATAAAAAAAAATTGATGTCCCTCAAATATTTGAATACGAAATTCGATTTCAACTTAAACGAAGACGAACATCTACAATGTTATCGTTGGAAATACATATCGAAAGTTTGATCACATATGTATAACTAGCAATTACTAATTTAATACCTATCATTACCTTATTTAATTCACTAATAATACATACAATTATCATTGACTATAGTTAAAATTAATAAATTATGATAATTCTTTAATTTTAAAAATAATTATGGTAATTTCCAAGGGAATTTCCAATTCCCTCGGAAATCCCTCGGAATTCCCTCGGAAAATAGGATAAAATAAAATTCAAAAAAAAAAAAAAAAGAATGAGAGAAAATCGTTCTTTTAAAAATTCAATTGAATAATACAATGTTTGGTTTATAAATGAATTAAATAAAAAAAATTTGATGTCCCTCAAATATTTGAATACGAAATTCGATTTCAACTTAAACGAACACGAACATCTACAATGATATCGTTGGAAATACTTATCGAAAGTTTGATCACATAGGTATAACTAGCAATTACTAATTTAATACCTATCATTACCTTATTTAATTCACTAATAATACATACAATTATCATTGACCCTAGTTAAAATTAATAAATTATAATAATTCTTTAATTTTAAAAATAATTATGGTAAATTCCGAGGGAATTCCGAGGGATTTCCGAGGGAATTTCAATTCCCTCGGAAATTAGGATAAAATAAAATTCAAAAAAAAAAAAAAAGAATGAGAGAAAAATCGTTCTTTTAAAAATTCAATTGAATAATACGATGTTTGGTTTATAAATGAATTAAATAAAAAAAAATTGATGTCCCTCAAATATTTGAATACGAAATTCGATTTCAACTTAAACGAACACGAACATCTACAATGATATCGTTGGAAATACTTATCGAAAGTTTGATTACATATGTATAACTAGCAATTACTAATTTAATACCTATCATTACCTTATTTAATTCACTAATAATACATACAATTATCATTGACTATAGTTAAAATTAATAAATTATAATAATTCTTTAATTTTAAAAATAATTATGGTAATTCCCGAGGGAATTCCGAGGGATTTCCGAGGGAATTTCTCGGAATTCCCTCGGGAATTAGGATAAAATAAAATTCAAAAAAAAAAAAAAAGAATGAGAGAAAATCGTTCTTTTAAAAATTCAATTGAATAATACGATGTTTGGTTTATAAATGAATTAAATAAAAAAAATTGATGTCCCTCAAATATTTGAATACGAAATTCGATTTCAAGTTAAACGAACACGAACATCTACAATGATATCGTTGGAAATACTTATCGAAAGTTTGATCACATATGTATAACTAGCAATTACTAATTTAATACCTATCATTACCTTATTTAATTCACTAATAATACATACAATTATCATTGACTATAGTTAAAATTGTTAAATTATAATAACTCTTTAATTTTAAAAATAATTATGGTAATTTCCCTCGGAAATCACTCGGAATTCCCTCGTAAATTAGGATAAAATAAAATTCAAAAAAAAAAAAAAAGAATGAGAGAAAATCGTTCTTTAAAAAATTCAATTGAATAATACGATGTTTTGTTTATAAATGAATTAAATAAAAAAAATTGATGTCCCTCAAATATTTGAATACGAAATTCGATTTCAACTTAAACGAAGACGAACATCTACAATGTTATCGTTGGAAATACATATCGAAAGTTTGATCACATATGTATAACTAGCAATTACTAATTTAATACCTATCATTACCTTATTTAATTCACTAATAATACATACAATTATCATTGACTATAGTTAAAATCAATAAATTATGATAATTCTTTAATTTTAAAAATAATTATGGTAATTTCCAAGGGAATTTCCAATTCCCTCGGAAATCCCTCGGAATTCCCTCGGAAAATAGGATAAAATAAAATTCAAAAAAAAAAAAAAAGAATGAGAGAAAATCGTTCTTTTAAAAATTAATTGAATAATACAATTTTTGGTTTATAAATGAATTAAATAAAAAAAAATTGATGTCCCTAAAATTTTTGAATACGAAATTCGATTTCAACTTAAACGAACACGAACATCTACAATGATATCGGTGGAAATACTTATCGAAAGTTTGATCACATATGTATAACTAGCAATTACTAATTTAATACCTATAATTACCTTATTTAATTCACTAATAATACATACAATTATCATTGACTATAGTTAAAATTAATAAATCATAATAATTCTTTAATTTTAAAAATAATTATGGCAATTTCCGAGGGAATTCCGAGGGATTTCCGAGGGATTCCCTCGGAAATCCCTCGGAATTCCCTCGGAAATTAGGATAAAATAAAATTCTAAAAAAAAAAAAGAATGAGAGAAAATCGTTCTTTTAAAAATTCAATTGAATAATACAATGTTCGGTTTATAAATGAATTGAATAAAAAAAAATTGATGTCCCTCAAATATTTGAATACGAAATTCGATTTCAACTTAAACGAACAGGAACATCTACAATGATATCGTTGGAAATACTTATCGAAAGTTTGATCACATAGGTATAACTAGCAATTACTAATTTAATACCTATCATTACCTTATTTAATTCACTAATAATACATACAATTATCATTGACCATAGTTAAAATTAATAAATTATAATAATTCTTTAATTTTAAAAATAATTATGGTAAATTCCGAGGGAATTCCGAGGGATTTCCGAGGGAATTTCAATTCCCTCGGAAATTAGGATAAAATAAAATTCAAAAAAAAAAAAAAGAATGAGAGAAAATCGTTCTTTTAAAAATTCAATTGAATAATACGATGTTTGGTTTATAAATGAATTAAATAAAAAAAAATTGATGTCCCTCAAATATTTGAATACGAAATTCGATTTCAACTTAAACGAACACGAACATCTACAACGATATCGTTGGAAATACTTATCGAAAGTTTGATCACATATGTATAACTAGCAATTACTAATTTAATACCTATCATTACCTTATTTAATTCACTAATAATACATACAATTATCTTTGACTAAAGTTAAAATTAATAAATTATAATAATTTTTTAATTTTAAAAATAATTATGGAAATTTCCGAGGGAATTCCGAGGGATTTCTGAGGGAATTTCCAAATCCCTCGGAAATCCCTCGGAATTCCCTCGGAAATTAGGATAAAATAAAATTCAAAAAAAAAAAAAAAAAAGAATGAGAGAAAATCGTTCTTTTAAAAATTCAATTGAATAATACAATGTTTGGTTTATAAATGAATTAAATAAAAAAAAATTGATGTCCCTCAAATATTTGAATACGAAATTCGATTTCAACTTAAACGAACACGAACATCTACAATGATATCGTTGGAAATACTTATCGAAAGTTTGATTACATATGTATAACTAGCAATTACTAATTTAATACCTATCATTACCTTATTTAATTCACTAATAATACATACAATTATCACTGATTATAGTTAAAATTAATAAATTATAATAATTCTTTAATTATAAAAATAATTATGGTAATTTTCGAGGGAATTCCGAGGGATTTCCGAGGGAATTGGGGGATAAAATAAAATTCAAAAAAAAAAAAAAAAAGAATGAGAGAAAATCGTTCTTTTAAAAATTCAATTGAATAATACAATGTTTGCTTTATAAATGAATTAAATAAAAAAAAATTGGTGTCCCTCAAATATTGGAATACGAAATTCGATTTCAACTTAAACGAACACGAACATCTACAATGATATCGTTGGAAATACTTATCGAAAGTTTGATTACATATGTATAACTAGCAATTACTAATTTAATACCTATCATTACCATATTTAATTCACTAATAATACATACAATTATCATTGACTATAGTTAAAATTAATAAATTATAATAATTCTTTAATTTTAAAAATAATTATGGTAATTTCCGAGGGAATTGGAGGATAAAATAAAATTCAAAAAAAAAAAGAATGCGAGAAAATCGTTCTTTTAAAAATTCAATTGAATAATACAATGTTTGCTTTATAAATGAATTAAATAAAAAAAATTGATGTCCCTCAAATATTTGAATACGAAATTCGATTTCAACTTAAACGAACACGAACATCTACAATGATATCGTTGGAAATACTTATCGAAAGTTTGATTACATATGTATAACTAGCAATTACTAATTTAATACCTATCATTACCTTATTTAATTCACTAATAATACATACAATTATCATTGACTATAGTTCAAATTAATAAATTATAATAATTCTTTAATTTTAAAAATAATTATGGTAATTCCCGAGGGAATTCCGAGGGATTTCCGAGGGAATTTCTCGGAATTCCCTCGGGAATTAGGATAAAATAAAATTCAAAAAAAAAAAAAAAAAGAATGAGAGAAAATCGTTCTTTTAAAAATTCAATTGAGTAATACGATGTTTGGTTTATAAATGAATTAAATAAAAAAAATTGATGTCCCTCAAATATTTGAATACGAAATTCGATTTCAAGTTAAACGAACACGAACATCTACAATGATATCGTTGGAAATACTTATCGAAAGTTTGATCACATATGTATAACTAGCAATTACTAATTTAATACCTATCATTACCTTATTTAATTCACTAATAATACATACAATTATCATTGACTATAGTTAAAATTAATAAATTATAATAATTCTTTAATTTTATAAATAATTATAGTAATTTCCGAGGTAATTCCAAGGGATTTCCGAGGGAATTTCCAATTCCCTCGGAAATCCCTTGGAATTCCCTCGGAAATTAGTAAAAAATAAATTTCAAAAAAAAAAAAAAAAAGAATGAGAGAAAATCGTTCTTTTAAAAATTCAATTGAATAATACAATGTTTGGTTTATAAATGAATTAAATAAAAAAAAATCGATGTCCCTCAAATATTTGAATACGAAATTCGATTTCAACTTAAACGAACACGAACATCTACAATGATATCGTTGGAAATACTTATCGAAAGTTTGATCACATATGTATAACTAGCAATTACTAATTTAATACCTATCATTACCTTATTTAATTCACTAATAATACATACAATTATCATTGACTATAGTTAAAATTAATAAATCATAATAATTCTTTAATTTTAAAAATAATTATGGTAATTTCCGAGGGAATTCCGAGGGATTTCCGAAGGATTCCTCGGAAATCCCTCGGAATTCCCTCGGAAATTAGGATAAAATAAAATTCAAAAAAAAAAAAAAAGAATGAGACAAAATCGTTCTTTTAAAAATTCAATTGAATAGTATAAGGTTTGGTTTATAAATGAATTAAATAAAAAAAAAATTGATGTCCCTCAAATATTTGAATACGAAATTCGATTTCAACTTAAAAGAACACGAACATCTACAATGATATCGTTGGAAATACTTATCGAAAGTTTGATCACATATGTATAACTAGCAATTACTAATTTAATACCTATCATTACCTTATTTATTTCACTAATAATACATACAATTATCATTAACTATAGTTAAAATTAATAAATTATAATAATTCTTTAATTTTAATAATAATTATGGTAATTTCCGAGGGAATTCCAAGGGATTTCCGAGGGAATTTCCAATTCCCTCGGAAATCCCTTGGAATTCCCTCGGAAATTAGTATAAAATAAAATTCAAAAAAAAAAAAAAAAGAATGAGAGAAAATCGTTCTTTTAAAAATTCAATTGAATAATACAATGTTTGGTTTATAAATGAATTAAATAAAAAAAAATTGATGTCCCTCAAATATTTGAATACGAAATTCGATTTCAACTTAAACGAACACGAACATCTACAATGATATCGTTGGAAATACTTATCGAAAGTTTGATCACATATGTATAACTAGCAATTACTAATTTAATACCTATCATTACCTTATTTAATTCACTAATAATACATACAATTATCATTGACTATAGTTAAAATTAATAAATCATAATAATTCTTTAATTTTAAAAATAATTATGGTAATTTCCGAGGGATTCCTCAGAAATCCCTCGGAATTCCCTCGGAAATTAGGATAAAATAAAATTAAAAAAAAAAAAAAGAATGAGAGAAAATCGTTCTTTTAAAAATTCAATTGAATAATACAATGTTTGGTTTATAAATGAATTAAATAAAAAAAAATTGATGTCCCTCAAATATTTGAATACGAAATTCGATTTCAACTTAAACGAACACGAACATCTACAATGATATCGTTGGAAATACTTATCGAAAGTTTGATTACATATGTATAACTAGCAATTACTAATTTAATACCTATCATTACCTTATTTAATTCACTAATAATACATACAATTATCATTGACTATAGTTAAAATTAATAAATTATAATAATTCTTTAATTTTAAAAATAATTATGGTAATTCCGGAGGGAATTCCGAGGGATTTCCGAGGGAATTTCTCGGAATTCCCTCGGGAATTAGGATAAAATAAAATTCAAAAAAAAAAAAAAAAAGAATGAGAGAAAATCGTTCTTTTAAAAATTCAATTGAGTAATACGATGTTTGGTTTATAAATGAATTAAATAAAAAAAATTGATGTCCCTCAAATATTTGAATACGAAATTCGATTTCAAGTTAAACGAACACGAACATCTACAATGATATCGTTGGAAATACTTATCGAAAGTTTGATCACATATGTATAACTAGCAATTACTAATTTAATACCTATCATTACCTTATTTAATTCACTAATAATACATACAATTATCATTGACTATAGTTAAAATTAATAAATTATAATAATTCTTTAATTTTAAAAATAATTATGGTAATTCCTGAGGGAATTCCGAGGGATTTCCTCGGAAATCCCTTGGAATTCCCTCGGAAATTAGTATAAAATAAATTTCAAAAAAAAAAAAAAAAGAATGAGAGAAAATCGTTCTTTTAAAAATTCAATTGAATAATACAATGTTTGGTTTATAAATGAATTAAATAAAAAAAAATTGATGTCCCTCAAATATTTGAATACGAAATTCGATTTCAACTTAAACGAACACGAACATCTACAATGATATCGTTGGAAATACTTATCGAAAGTTTGATCACATATGTATAACTAGCAATTACTAATTTAATACCTATCATTACCTTATTTAATTCACTAATAATACATACAATTATCATTGACTATAGTTAAAATTAATAAATCATAATAATTCTTTAATTTTAAAAATAATTATGGTAATTTCCGAGGGATTCCTCAGAAATCCCTCGGAATTCCCTCGGAAATTAGGATAAAATAAAATTAAAAAAAAAAAAAGAATGAGAGAAAATCGTTCTTTTAAAAATTCAATTGAATAATACAATGTTTGGTTTATAAATGAATTAAATAAAAAAAAATTGATGTCCCTCAAATATTTGAATACGAAATTCGATTTCAACTTAAACGAAAACGAACATCTACAATGATATCGTTGGAAATACTTATCGAAAGTTTGATTACATATGTATAACTAGCAATTACTAATTTAATACCTATCATTACCTTATTTAATTCACTAATAATACATACAATTATCATTGACTATAGTTAAAATTAATAAATTATAATAATTCTTTAATTTTAAAAATAATTATGGTAATTCCGGAGGGAATTCCGAGGGATTTCCGAGGGAATTTCTCGGAATTCCCTCGGGAATTAGGATAAAATAAAATTCAAAAAAAAAAAAAAAAGAATGAGAGAAAATCGTTCTTTTAAAAATTCAATTGAGTAATACGATGTTTGGTTTATAAATGAATTAAATAAAAAAAATTGATGTCCCTCAAATATTTGAATACGAAATTCGATTTCAAGTTAAACGAACACGAACATCTACAATGATATCGTTGGAAATACTTATCGAAAGTTTGATCACATATGTATAACTAGCAATTACTAATTTAATACCTATCATTACCTTATTTAATTCACTAATAATACATACAATTATCATTGACTATAGTTAAAATTAATAAATTATAATAATTCTTTAATTTTATAAATAGTTATGGTAATTTCCGAGGGAATTCCAAGGGATTTCCGAGGGAATTTCCAATTCCCTCGGAAATCCCTTGGAATTCCCTCGGAAATTAGTTAAAAATAAATTTAAAAAAAAAAAAAAAAAGAATGAGAGAAAATCGTTCTTTTAAAAATTCAATTGAATAATACAATGTTTGGTTTATAAATGAATTAAATAAAAAAAAATTGATGTCCCTCAAATATTTGAATACGAAATTCGATTTCAACTTAAACGAACACGAACATCTACAATGATATCGTTGGAAATACTTATCGAAAGTTTGATCACATATGTATAACTAGCAATTACTAATTTAATACCTATCATTACCTTATTTAATTCACTAATAATACATACAATTATCATTGACTATAGTTAAAATTAATAAATTATAATAATTCTTTAATTTTAAAAATAATTATGGTAATTTCCGAGGGAATTCCAAGGGATTTACGAGGGAATTGTTCCCTCGGAAATTAGGATAAAATAAAATTCAAAAAAAAAAAAAAAGAATGAGAGAAAATCGTTCTTTTAAAAATTCAATTGAATAATACAATGTTTGGTTTATAAATGAATTAAATAAAAAAAAATTGATGTCCCTCAAATATTTGAATACGAAATTCGATTTCAACTTAAACGAACACGAACATCTACAATGATATCGTTGGAAATACTTATCGAAAGTTTGATCACATATGTATAACTAGCAATTACTAATTTAATACCTATCATTACCTTATTTAATTCACTAATAATACATACAATTATCATTGACTATAGTTAAAATTAATAAATTATAATAATTCTTTAATTTTATAAATAATTATGGTAATTTCCGAGGGAATTCCAAGGGATTTCCGAGGGAATTTCCAAGAGAAAATCGTTCTTTTAAAAATTCAATTGAATAATACAATGTTTGGTTTATAAATGAATTAAATAAAAAAAAATCGATGTCCCTCAAATATTTGAATACGAAATTCGATTTCAACTTAAACGAACACGAACATCTACAATGATATCGTTGGAAATACTTATCGAAAGTTTGATCACATATGTATAACTAGCAATTACTAATTTAATACCTATCATTACCTTATTTAATTCACTAATAATACATACAATTATCATTGACTATAGTTAAAATTAATGAATTATAATAATTCTTTAATTTTAAAAATAATTATGGTAATTTCCGAGGGAATTCCAAGGGATTTGCGAGGGAATTCCTATTCCCTCGGAAATCCCTTGGAATTCCCTCGGAAATTAGTATAAAATAAAATTCAAAAAAAAAAAAAAAAAAAGAATGAGAGAAAATCGTTCTTTTAAAAATTCAATTGAATAATACAATGTTTGGTTTATAAATGAATTAAATAAAAAAAAAAATTGATGTCCCTCAAATATTTGAATACGAAATTCGATTTCAACTTAAACGAACACGAACATCTACAATGATATCGTTGGAAATACTTATCGAAAGTTTGATTACATATGTATAACTAGCAATTACTAATTTAATACCTATCATTACCTTATTTAATTCACTAATAATACATACAATTATCATTGACTATAGTTAAAATTAATAAATTATAATAATTCTTTAATTTTAAAAATAATTATGGTAATTCCGGAGGGAATTCCGAGGGATTTCCGAGGGAATTTCTCGGAATTCCCTCGGGAATTAGGATAAAATAAAATTCAAAAAAAAAAAAAAGAATGAGAGAAAATCGTTCTTTTAAAAATTCAATTGAGTAATACGATGTTTGGTTTATAAATGAATTAAATAAAAAAAATTGATGTCCCTCAAATATTTGAATACGAAATTCGATTTCAAGTTAAACGAACACGAACATCTACAATGATATCGTTGGAAATACTTATCGAAAGTTTGATCACATATGTATAACTAGCAATTACTAATTTAATACCTATCATTACCTTATTTAATTCACTAATAATACATACAATTATCATTGACTATAGTTAAAATTAATAAATTATAATAATTCTTTAATTTTATAAATAGTTATGGTAATTTCCGAGGGAATTCCAAGGGATTTCCGAGGGAATTTCCAATTCCCTCGGAAATCCCTTGGAATTCCCTCGGAAATTAGTTAAAAATAAATTTCAAAAAAAAAAAAAAAAGAATGAGAGAAAATCGTTCTTTTAAAAATTCAATTGAATAATACAATGTTTGGTTTATAAATGAATTAAATAAAAAAAAATTGATGTCCCTCAAATATTTGAATACGAAATTCGATTTCAACTTAAACGAACACGAACATCTACAATGATATCGTTGGAAATACTTATCGAAAGTTTGATCACATATGTATAACTAGCAATTACTAATTTAATACCTATCATTACCTTATTTAATTCACTAATAATACATACAATTATCATTGACTATAGTTAAAATTAATAAATCATAATAATTCTTTAATTTTAAAAATAATTATGGTAATTTCCGAGGGATTCCTCAGAAATCCCTCGGAATTCCCTCGGAAATTAGGATAAAATAAAATTAAAAAAAAAAAAAAGAATGAGAGAAAATCGTTCTTTTAAAAATTCAATTGAATAATACAATGTTTGGTTTATAAATGAATTAAATAAAAAAAAATTGATGTCCCTCAAATATTTGAATACGAAATTCGATTTCAACTTAAACGAACACGAACATCTACAATGATATCGTTGGAAATACTTATCGAAAGTTTGATTACATATGTATAACTAGCAATTACTAATTTAATACCTATCATTACCTTATTTAATTCACTAATAATACATACAATTATCATTGACTATAGTTAAAATTAATAAATTATAATAATTCTTTAATTTTAAAAATAATTATGGTAATTCCTGAGGGAATTCCGAGGGATTTCCGAGGGAATTTCTCGGAATTCCCTCGGAAATTAGTATAAAATAAAATTCAAAAAAAAAAAAAAAAGAATGAGAGAAAATCGTTCTTTTAAAAATTCAATTGAGTAATACGATGTTTGGTTTATAAATGAATTAAATAAAAAAAATTGATGTCCCTCAAATATTTGAATACGAAATTCGATTTCAAGTTAAACGAACACGAACATCTACAATGATATCGTTGGAAATACTTATCGAAAGTTTGATCACATATGTATAACTAGCAATTACTAATTTAATACCTATCATTACCTTATTTAATTCACTAATAATACATACAATTATCATTGACCATAGTTAAAATTAATAAATTATAATAATTCTTTAATTTTATAAATAGTTATGGTAATTTCCGAGGGAATTCCAAGGGATTTCCGAGGGAATTTCCAATTCCCTCGGAAATCCCTTGGAATTCCCTCGGAAATTAGTTAAAAATAAATTTCAAAAAAAAAGAATGAGAGAAAATCGTTCTTTTAAAAATTCAATTGAATAATACAATGTTTGGTTTATAAATGAATTAAATAAAAAAAAATTGATGTCCCTCAAATATTTGAATACGAAATTCGATTTCAACTTAAACGAACACGAACATCTACAATGATATCGTTGGAAATACTTATCGAAAGTTTGATCACATATGTATAACTAGCAATTACTAATTTAATACCTATCATTACCTTATTTAATTCACTAATAATACATACAATTATCATTGACTATAGTTAAAATTAATAAATTATAATAATTCTTTAATTTTAAAAATAATTATGGTAATTTCCGAGGGAATTCCAAGGGATTTACGAGGGAATTGTTCCCTCGGAAATTAGGATAAAATAAAATTCAAAAAAAAAAAAAAAAGAATGAGAGAAAATCGTTCTTTTAAAAATTCAATTGAATAATACAATGTTTGGTTTATAAATGAATTAAATAAAAAAAAATTGATGTCCCTCAAATATTTGAATACGAAATTCGATTTCAACTTAAACGAACACGAACATCTACAATGATATCGTTGGAAATACTTATCGAAAGTTTGATCACATATGTATAACTAGCAATTACTAATTTAATACCTATCATTACCTTATTTAATTCACTAATAATACATACAATTATCATTGACTATAGTTAAAATTAATAAATTATAATAATTCTTTAATTTTATAAATAATTATGGTAATTTCCGAGGGAATTCCAAGGGATTTCCGAGGGAATTTCCAATTCCCTCGGAAATCCCTTGGAATTCCCTCGGAAATTAGTAAAAAATAAATTTCAAAAAAAAAAAAAAAAGAATGAGAGAAAATCGTTCTTTTAAAAATTCAATTGAATAATACAATGTTTGGTTTATAAATGAATTAAATAAAAAAAAATCGATGTCCCTCAAATATTTGAATACGAAATTCGATTTCAACTTAAACGAACACGAACATCTACAATGATATCGTTGGAAATACTTATCGAAAGTTTGATCACATATGTATAACTAGCAATTACTAATTTAATACCTATCATTACCTTATTTAATTCACTAATAATACATACAATTATCATTGACTATAGTTAAAATTAATGAATTATAATAATTCTTTAATTTTAAAAATAATTATGGTAATTTCCGAGGGAATTCCAAGGGATTTGCGAGGGAATTCCTATTCCCTCGGAAATCCCTTGGAATTCCCTCGGAAATTAGTATAAAATAAAATTCAAAAAAAAAAAAAAAAAAGAATGAGAGAAAATCGTTCTTTTAAAAATTCAATTGAATAATACAATGTTTGGTTTATAAATGAATTAAATAAAAAAAAAAATTGATGTCCCTCAAATATTTGAATACGAAATTCGATTTCAACTTAAACGAACACGAACATCTACAATGATATCGTTGGAAATACTTATCGAAAGTTTGATTACATATGTATAACTAGCAATTACTAATTTAATACCTATCATTACCTTATTTAATTCACTAATAATACATACAATTATCATTGACTATAGTTAAAATTAATAAATCATAATAATTCTTTAATTTTAAAAATAATTATGGTAATTTCCGAGGGAATTCCGAGGGATTTCCGAGGGATTCCTCGGAAATTAGGATAAAATAAAATTCAAAAAAAAAAAAAAAAGAATGAGACAAAATCGTTCTTTTAAAAATTCAATTGAATAGTATAATGTTTGGTTTATAAATGAATTAAATAAAAAAAAAATTGATGTCCCTCAAATATTTGAATACGAAATTCGATTTCAACTTAAAAGAACACGAACATCTACAATGATATCGTTGGAAATACTTATCGAAAGTTTGATCACATATGTATAACTAGCAATTACTAATTTAATACCTATCATTACCTTATTTATTTCACTAATAATACATACAATTATCATTAACTATAGTTAAAATTAATAAATTATAATAATTCTTTAATTTTAAAAATAATTATGGTAATTTCCGAGGGAATTCCAAGGGATTTCCGAGGGAATTTCCAATTCCCTCGGAAATCCCTTGGAATTCCCTCGGAAATTAGTATAAAATAAAATTCAAAAAAAAAAAAAAAAGAATGAGAGAAAATCGTTCTTTTAAAAATTCAATTGAATAATACAATGTTTGGTTTATAAATGAATTAAATAAAAAAAAATTGATGTCCCTCAAATATTTGAATACGAAATTCGATTTCAACTTAAACGAACACGAACATCTACAATGATATCGTTGGAAATACTTATCGAAAGTTTGATCACATATGTATAACTAGCAATTACTAATTTAATACCTATCATTACCTTATTTAATTCACTAATAATACATACAATTATCATTGACTATAGTTAAAATTAATAAATCATAATAATTCTTTAATTTTAAAAATAATTATGGTAATTTCCGAGGGAATTCCGAGGGATTTCCGAGGGATTCCCTCGGAAATTAGGATAAAATAAAATTAAAAAAAAAAAAAAGAATGAGAGAAAATCGTTCTTTTAAAAATTCAATTGAATAATACAATGTTTGGTTTATAAATGAATTAAATAAAAAAAAATTGATGTCCCTCAAATATTTGAATACGAAATTCGATTTCAACTTAAACGAACACGAACATCTACAATGATATCGTTGGAAATACTTATCGAAAGTTTGATCACATATGTATAACTAGCAATTACTAATTTAATACCTATCATTACCTTATTTAATTCACTAATAATACATACAATTATCATTGACTATAGTTAAAATTAATAAATTATAATAATTCTTTAATTTTAAAAATAATTATGGTAATTTCCGAGGGAATTCCAAGGGATTTCCGAGGGAATTTCCAATTCCCTCGGAAATCCCTTGGAATTCCCTCGGAAATTAGTATAAAATAAAATTCAAAAAAAAAAAAAAAAAGAATGAGAGAAAATCGTTCTTTTAAAAATTCAATTGAATAATACAATGTTTGGTTTATAAATAAATTAAATAAAAAAAAATTGATGTCCCTCAAATATTTGAATACGAAATTCGATTTCAACTTAAACGAACACGAACATCTACAATGATATCGTTGGAAATACTTATCGAAAGTTTGATCACATATGTATAACTAGCAATTACTAATTTAATACCTATCATTACCTTATTTAATTCACTAATAATACATACAATTATCATTGACTATAGTTAAAATTAATAAATCATAATAATTCTTTAATTTTAAAAATAATTATGGTAATTTCCGAGGGAATTCCGAGGGATTTCCGAGGGATTCCTCGGAAATCCCTCGGAATTCCCTCGGAAATTAGGATAAAATAAAATTCCAAAAAAAAAAAAAAAGAATGAGACAAAATCGTTCTTTTAAAAATTCAATTGAATAGTATAATGTTTGGTTTATAAATGAATTAAATAAAAAAAAAATTGATGTCCCTCAAATATTTGAATACGAAATTCGATTTCAACTTAAAAGAACACGAACATCTACAATGATATCGTTGGAAATACTTATCGAAAGTTTGATCACATATGTATAACTAGCAATTACTAATTTAATACCTATCATTACCTTATTTATTTCACTAATAATACATACAATTATCATTAACTATAGTTAAAATTAATAAATTATAATAATTCTTTAATTTTAAAAATAATTATGGTAATTTCCGAGGGAATTCCAAGGGATTTCCGAGGGAATTTCCAATTCCCTCGGAAATCCCTTGGAATTCCCTCGGAAATTAGTATAAAATAAAATTCAAAAAAAAAAAAAAAAAGAATGAGAGAAAATCGTTCTTTTAAAAATTCAATTGAATAATACAATGTTTGGTTTATAAATGAATTAAATAAAAAAAAATTGATGTCCCTCAAATATTTGAATACGAAATTCGATTTCAACTTAAACGAACACGAACATCTACAATGATATCGTTGGAAATACTTATCGAAAGTTTGATCACATATGTATAACTAGCAATTACTAATTTAATACCTATCATTACCTTATTTAATTCACTAATAATACATACAATTATCATTGACTATAGTTAAAATTAATAAATCATAATAATTCTTTAATTTTAAAAATAATTATGGTAATTTCCGAGGGATTCCTCAGAAATCCCTCGGAATTCCCTCGGAAATTAGGATAAAATAAAATTAAAAAAAAAAAAAAGAATGAGAGAAAATCGTTCTTTTAAAAATTCAATTGAATAATACAATGTTTGGTTTATAAATGAATTAAATAAAAAAAAATTGATGTCCCTCAAATATTTGAATACGAAATTCGATTTCAACTTAAACGAACACGAACATCTACAATGATATCGTTGGAAATACTTATCGAAAGTTTGATCACATATGTATAACTAGCAATTACTAATTTAATACCTATCATTACCTTATTTAATTCACTAATAATACATACAATTATCATTGACTATAGTTAAAATTAATAAATCATAATAATTCTTTAATTTTAAAAATAATTATGGTAATTTCCGAGGGAATTCCGAGGGATTTCCGAGGGATTCCTCGGAAATCCCTCGGAATTCCCTCGGAAATTAGGATAAAATAAAATTCAAAAAAAAAAAAAAAAAGAATGAGACAAAATCGTTCTTTTAAAAATTCAATTGAATAGTATAATGTTTGGTTTATAAATGAATTAAATAAAAAAAAAATTGATGTCCCTCAAATATTTGAATACGAAATTCGATTTCAACTTAAAAGAACACGAACATCTACAATGATATCGTTGGAAATACTTATCGAAAGTTTGATCACATATGTATAACTAGCAATTACTAATTTAATACCTATCATTACCTTATTTATTTCACTAATAATACATACAATTATCATTAACTATAGTTAAAATTAATAAATTATAATAATTCTTTAATTTTAAAAATAATTATGGTAATTTCCGAGGGAATTCCAAGGGATTTCCGAGGGAATTTCCAATTCCCTCGGAAATCCCTTGGAATTCCCTCGGAAATTAGTATAAAATAAAATTCAAAAAAAAAAAAAAAAGAATGAGAGAAAATCGTTCTTTTAAAAATTCAATTGAATAATACAATGTTTGGTTTATAAATGAATTAAATAAAAAAAAATTGATGTCCCTCAAATATTTGATTACGAAATTCGATTTCAACTTAAACGAACACGAACATCTACAATGATATCGTTGAAAATACTTATCGAAAGTTTGATCACATATGTATAACTAGCAATTACTAATTTAATACCTATCATTACCTTATTTAATTCACTAATAATACATACAATTATCATTGACTATAGTTAAAATTAATAAATCATAATAATTCTTTAATTTTAAAAATAATTGTGGTAATTTCCGAGGAAATTCCAAGGGATTTCCGAGGGATTCCTCAGAAATCCCTCGGAATTCCCTCGGAAATTAGGATAAAATAAAATTAAAAAAAAAAAAAAAAGAATGAGACAAAATCGTTCTTTTAAAAATTCAATTGAATAATACAATGTTTGGTTTATAAATGAATTAAATAAAAAAAAATTGATGTCCCTCAAATATTTGAATACGAAATTCGATTTCAACTTAAACGAACACGAACATCTACAACGATATCGTTGGAAATACTTATCGAAAGTTTGATCACATATGTATAACTAGCAATTACTAATTTAATACCTATCATTACCTTATTTAATTCACTAATAATACATACAATTATCATTGACTATAGTTAAAATTAATAAATCATAATAATTCTTTAATTTTAAAAATAATTATGGCAATTTCCGAGGGAATTCCGACGGATTTCCGAGGGAATTCCCCTCGGAAATTAGGATAAAATAAAATTCAAAAAAAAAAAAAGAATGAGAGAAAATCGTTCTTTTAAAAATTCAATTGAATAATACAATGTTTGGTTTATAAATGAATTAAATAAAAAAAAAATTGATGTCCCTCAAATATTTGAATACGAAATTCGATTTCAACTTAAACGAACACGAACATCTACAATGATATCGTTGGAAATACTTATCGAAAGTTTGATCACATATGTATAACTAGCAATTACTAATTTAATACCTATCATTACCTTATTTAATTCACTAATAATACATACAATTATCATTGACTATAGCTAAAATTAATAAATTATAATAATTCTTTAATTTTAAAAATAATTTTGGTAATTTCCGAGGGAATTCCGAGGGATTTCCGAGGGAATTGGGAATTCCCTCGGAAATTAGGATAAAATAAAATTCAAAAAAAAAAAAAGAATGAGAGAAAATCGTTCTTTTAAAAATTCAATTGAATAATACAATGTTTGGTTTATAAATGAATTAAATAAAAAAAAAATTGATGTCCCTCAAATATTTGAATACGAAATTCGATTTCAACTTAAACGAACACGAACATCTACAATGATATCGTTGGAAATACTTATCGAAAGTTTGATCACATATGTATAACTAGCAATTACTAATTTAATACCTATCATTACCTTATTTAATTCACTAATAATACATACAATTATCATTGACTATAGTTAAAATTAATAAATTATAATAATTCTTTAATTTTAAAAATAATTATGGTAATTTCCGAGGGAATTCCAAGGGATTTACGAGGGAATTGTTCCCTCGGAAATTAGGATAAAATAAAATTCAAAAAAAAAAAAAAGAATGAGAGAAAATCGTCCTTTTAAAAATTCAATTGAATAATATAATGTTTGGTTTATAAATGAATCAAATAAAAAAAAAATTGATGTCCCTCAAATATTTTAATACGAAATTCGATTTCAACTTAAACGAACACGAACATCTACAATGATATCGTTGGAAATACTTATCGAAAGTTTGATCACATATGTATAACTAGCAATTACTAATTTAATACCTATCATTACCTTATTTAATTCACTAATAATACATACAATTATCATTGACTATAGTTAAAATTAATAAATTATAATAATTCTTTAATTTTAAAAATAATTATGGTAATTTCCGTGGGAATTCCGAGGGAATTTCGAATTCCCTCGGAAATCCCTCGGAATTCCCTCGGAAATTAGGATAAAATAAAATTCAAAAAAAAAAAAAAGAATGAGAGAAAATCGTTCTTTTAAAAATTCAATTGAATAATACAATGTTTGGTTTATAAGTGAATTAAATAAAAAAAAATTGATGTCCCTAAAATATTTGAATACGAAATTCGATTTCAACTTAAACGAACACGAACATCTACAATGATATCGTTGGAAATACTTATCGAAAGTTTGATCACATATGTATAACTAGCAATTACTAATTTAATACCTATCATTACCTTATTTAATTCACTAATAATACATACAATTATCATTGACTATAGTTAAAATTAATAAATTATAATAATTCTTTAATTTTATAAATAGTTATGGTAATTTCCGAGGGAATTCCAAGGGATTTCCGAGGGAATTTCCAATTCCCTCGGAAATCCCTTGGAATTCCCTCGGAAATTAGTATAAAATAAAATTCAAAAAAAAAAAAAAAAGAATGAGAGAAAATCGTTCTTTTAAAAATTCAATTGAATAATACAATGTTTGGTTTATAAATGAATTAAATAAAAAAAAATTGATGTCCCTCAAATATTTGAATACGAAATTCGATTTCAACTTAAACGAACACGAACATCTACAATGATATCGTTGGAAATACTTATCGAAAGTTTGATCACATATGTATAACTAGCAATTACTAATTTAATACCTATCATTACCTTATTTAATTCACTAATAATACATACAATTATCATTGACTATAGTTAAAATTAATAAATCATAATAATTCTTTAATTTTAAAAATAATTATGGTAATTTCCGAGGGATTCCTCAGAAATCCCTCGGAATTCCCTCGGAAATTAGGATAAAATAAAATTAAAAAAAAAAAAAAGAATGAGAGAAAATCGTTCTTTTAAAAATTCAATTGAATAATACAATGTTTGGTTTATAAATGAATTAAATAAAAAAAAATTGATGTCCCTCAAATATTTGAATACGAAATTCGATTTCAACTTAAACGAACACGAACATCTACAATGATATCGTTGGAAATACTTATCGAAAGTTTGATCACATATGTATAACTAGCAATTACTAATTTAATACCTATCATTACCTTATTTAATTCACTAATAATACATACAATTATCATTGACTATAGTTAAAATTAATAAATCATAATAATTCTTTAATTTTAAAAATAATTATGGTAATTTCCGAGGGAATTCCGAGGGATTTCCGAGGGATTCCTCGGAAATCCCTCGGAATTCCCTCGGAAATTAGGATAAAATAAAATTAAAAAAAAAAAAAAAAAAGAATGAGACAAAATCGTTCTTTTAAAAATTCAATTGAATAGTATAATGTTTGGTTTATAAATGAATTAAATAAAAAAAAAATTGATGTCCCTCAAATATTTGAATACGAAATTCGATTTCAACTTAAAAGAACACGAACATCTACAATGATATCGTTGGAAATACTTATCGAAAGTTTGATCACATATGTATAACTAGCAATTACTAATTTAATACCTATCATTACCTTATTTATTTCACTAATAATACATACAATTATCATTAACTATAGTTAAAATTAATAAATTATAATAATTCTTTAATTTTAAAAATAATTATGGTAATTTCCGAGGGAATTCCAAGGGATTTCCGAGGGAATTTCCAATTCCCTCGGAAATCCCTTGGAATTCCCTCGGAAATTAGTATAAAATAAAATTCAAAAAAAAAAAAAAAAGAATGAGAGAAAATCGTTCTTTTAAAAATTCAATTGAATAATACAATGTTTGGTTTATAAATGAATTAAATAAAAAAAAATTGATGTCCCTCAAATATTTGATTACGAAATTCGATTTCAACTTAAACGAACACGAACATCTACAATGATATCGTTGAAAATACTTATCGAAAGTTTGATCACATATGTATAACTAGCAATTACTAATTTAATACCTATCATTACCTTATTTAATTCACTAATAATACATACAATTATCATTGACTATAGTTAAAATTAATAAATCATAATAATTCTTTAATTTTAAAAATAATTGTGGTAATTTCCGAGGAAATTCCAAGGGATTTCCGAGGGATTCCTCAGAAATCCCTCGGAATTCCCTCGGAAATTAGGATAAAATAAAATTAAAAAAAAAAAAAAAAGAATGAGACAAAATCGTTCTTTTAAAAATTCAATTGAATAATACAATGTTTGGTTTATAAATGAATTAAATAAAAAAAAATTGATGTCCCTCAAATATTTGAATACGAAATTCGATTTCAACTTAAACGAACACGAACATCTACAACGATATCGTTGGAAATACTTATCGAAAGTTTGATCACATATGTATAACTAGCAATTACTAATTTAATACCTATCATTACCTTATTTAATTCACTAATAATACATACAATTATCATTGACTATAGTTAAAATTAATAAATCATAATAATTCTTTAATTTTAAAAATAATTATGGCAATTTCCGAGGGAATTCCGACGGATTTCCGAGGGAATTCCCCTCGGAAATTAGGATAAAATAAAATTCAAAAAAAAAAAAAGAATGAGAGAAAATCGTTCTTTTAAAAATTCAATTGAATAATACAATGTTTGGTTTATAAATGAATTAAATAAAAAAAAAATTGATGTCCCTCAAATATTTGAATACGAAATTCGATTTCAACTTAAACGAACACGAACATCTACAATGATATCGTTGGAAATACTTATCGAAAGTTTGATCACATATGTATAACTAGCAATTACTAATTTAATACCTATCATTACCTTATTTAATTCACTAATAATACATACAATTATCATTGACTATAGCTAAAATTAATAAATTATAATAATTCTTTAATTTTAAAAATAATTTTGGTAATTTCCGAGGGAATTCCGAGGGATTTCCGAGGGAATTGGGAATTCCCTCGGAAATTAGGATAAAATAAAATTCAAAAAAAAAAAAAGAATGAGAGAAAATCGTTCTTTTAAAAATTCAATTGAATAATACAATGTTTGGTTTATAAATGAATTAAATAAAAAAAAAATTGATGTCCCTCAAATATTTGAATACGAAATTCGATTTCAACTTAAACGAACACGAACATCTACAATGATATCGTTGGAAATACTTATCGAAAGTTTGATCACATATGTATAACTAGCAATTACTAATTTAATACCTATCATTACCTTATTTAATTCACTAATAATACATACAATTATCATTGACTATAGTTAAAATTAATAAATTATAATAATTCTTTAATTTTAAAAATAATTATGGTAATTTCCGAGGGAATTCCAAGGGATTTACGAGGGAATTGTTCCCTCGGAAATTAGGATAAAATAAAATTCAAAAAAAAAAAAAAAGAATGAGAGAAAATCGTCCTTTTAAAAATTCAATTGAATAATACAATGTTTGGTTTATAAATGAATTAAATAAAAAAAAAATTGATGTCCCTCAAATATTTTAATACGAAATTCGATTTCAACTTAAACGAACACGAACATCTACAATGATATCGTTGGAAATACTTATCGAAAGTTTGATCACATATGTATAACTAGCAATTACTAATTTAATACCTATCATTACCTTATTTAATTCACTAATAATACATA
This sequence comes from Lantana camara, assembly GCA_037501455.1. NCBI lineage: Eukaryota > Viridiplantae > Streptophyta > Magnoliopsida > Lamiales > Verbenaceae > Lantana > Lantana camara. The sequence goes on along the minus strand of CM074857.1, from coordinate 58,118,113 downwards.
CAATTATCATTGACTATAGTTAAAATTAATAAATTATAATAATTCTTTAATTTTAAAAATAATTATGGTAATTTCCGTGGGAATTCCGAGGGAATTTCGAATTCCCTCGGAAATCCCTCGGAATTCCCTCGGAAATTAGGATAAAATAAAATTCAAAAAAAAAAAAAGAATGAGAGAAAATCGTTCTTTTAAAAATTCAATTGAATAATACAATGTTTGGTTTATAAGTGAATTAAATAAAAAAAAATTGATGTCCCTAAAATATTTGAATACGAAATTCGATTTCAACTTAAACGAACACGAACATCTACAATGATATCGTTGGAAATACTTATCGAAAGTTTGATCACATATGTATAACTAGCAATTACTAATTTAATACCTATCATTACCTTATTTAATTCACTAATAATACATACAATTATCATTGACTATAGTTAAAATTAATAAATTATAATAATTCTTTAATTTTAAAAATAATTATGGCAATTTCCGAGGGAATTCCGAGGGATTTCCGAGGGAATTAATAAAAATTAATTTAAAAATCCCTCAGAAATTAATTTTAGTTTAAAAATTAATAATTTTTTATTTTCCGAGGGAATATTCCCTCGGAAACTAGTTTTAATTTAAAATTTATTTATGTATTAATTTTCCGAGGGAATTTTCCCTCGAAAATTCCCTCGGAAAATTCGAGATTTATATATGTGAACATTTCCGAGGGAATTATTCCCTCGGAAATCCCTCGGAAACTAATTTTAGTTTAAAAATTAATAATTTTTTATTTTCCGAGGGAATATTCCCTCGGAAATTCACTCGGAAAATTCAAGATTTAAAATAAGTGAACATTTCCGAGGGAATTATTCCCTCGGAAATCCCTCGGAAACTAATTTTAGTTTAAAAATTAATAATTTTTTATTTTCCGAGGGAAAATTCCCTCGGAAATTCCCTCGGAAAGTTCAAGATTTAATATTAGAACATTTCCGAGGGAATAATCCCTCGGAAAACTAGTTTTAATTTAAAAAATAATTAAATTTTAATTTTCCAAGGGAATTTTCCCTCGGAAATCCCTCGCGGCTAACCTTGGTGCTAACATTTCCGAGGGATTTCCGAGGGAATATTCCCTCGGAAATTAATTTGGCGAATTCACTCGGAATTCCCTCGGAAGTCTCTCGGAAAATTCCGAGGGAAATATTCCCTCGGAAATCTCTCGGAATTCCCTCGGAATTTCCGAGGTAATTCCGAGGGAATATTTCCCTCGAAAATTTCCCCCGGAATTCGCCTGTTTTCTTGTAGTGGAATAAACATTTACTTTGTTCAAATCGATGTATTTATTTTAATTCAAATTGTTATTTCTATCCATATTTCTTTTTTTTTTTGGATGGAGAAAGAACAAGGGAGATAAATCAATGTATGATATTTGTTCGTTCGACAAAAAGAAAAAGAACGAAAATTATTTCATCAAGTTTAAGTGATCAATTAAAACTTAAAATATTTCATAATTTAAGTAATAAAATTTAAATTTACAAATGATTTGAAAAACAAACTATCTTTTACGCTAAATAATATATTCAATCTAATACAACTCCTAAAAAACTAATTTGAGAGAAAAATGCAACATCTTTACATTTTTGACACAAAATATTTAATTAGTGTATTATATTATTAAGAATACTGTAGGATGCAATATGCTTTTTTTTTTTTTTAAATAAACGCACATCTAAATACAATACGAACCCGGCATGTTACCTATGCATTTGTTTTTCCAAGTGAACTCCCAACAAAAACCATTTCGATTTATACCCGAAAACATGGCCAAACGTGCTACATCATTGCGAATATTAAACACTACAATAATACTATAAAGTAATCCTCTCTTTTAGGATCTTGTGGTAGCCTTTTTGCATGAATATTTTACTCCACCCACCAAGAAATATTCAATTATTATTATTATTTTTTATTTTCTATTTTATTTATTGGATTCGAATTGGACGACAACGGACAAGACCTCTTCTCAATAATTTTTTTTGAGTAGTAGGTTTCGAACGCCTAATTTTTTTAAGAATAAAATAAAATTTATCACTTATAATTTAATCAGTCATCACTAGATTAAAACTCATTCAGAAATATTCAATTATAAAGATAATAAAAATGAAAAATATCAAATATGTGACACCACGTGTCGAATGGAGGCTGGCCAAACCAAAAACATTAAATTTTCTATGGGAATAGCATAGGACCACAAAATATTCCTATCCATACATCTATTTTCTTGGGATCAATTAAATTGTAATTAATGGTGATCTAAGTTTCTATCTCTCTCTTCTTTGGGCAAACCGCAAATATAACAAACGCGTTACAGATTCAAATGGGGTTTGCAGATACGTGTTTCTTAAGCAAAATATTAGTGCTATATTTGGTTCTTGATTTTTGGTACTACATACATTGTTAGTCCTTCTTTTATAAGTAATAATGTCATGTTCGAAAATTCTAATGCGAATTTAAAACTGTAGATGTTTTAAATTTTCAAGACAAAGTTCGATTAGTATAGTCTCATGCAAATTGTATTGTATTGTTTGGCACAAATTGTTTTTACTTGTGCGACTGGATTTTCTTTCAAAATCTTCAACCTTATTCCAAAACTCGCAATACTCATGTTTTTCCAACCCAACAACACTCATAAATTTCACGTTTTGGGGGAGTGAACTCATTCATTCGGCCAAACATCTTGCTTTAATTTCAGCATGTGTGTGTGAGTTTGGCTTGTTGAATGATTATTGCATGATGCTTGGAATGTATGGGACTCACTCCCCAAAACGTGAGATTCATGAGTGTGGGTTGGAAAACAAGAGTATTACGAGTTTTGAGATAAGGCTGAAAGAATTCATGCGAAAATTTCGTGTCACACAGTAATAAAATTTATATCCAAAAATTATTTTGTGACAATTATCCTTTACATGTTAATAATATCATTGATCCGTAAAATATTTGTCTCAATAATCGACAAATCCTATATTTTGTAGATAACTCGCTTGAATATTCGGAACGATAAAACGAAAAGATTTGCGAAGAAAATAAATTAACGTTCAAATAGGTTCAATATCTTAGGATGATAGATTCCAAAATCCATTTTCATAAGAAAATGAATCATATTTAGATTTTATTTTTGTGGGTTCGTTTGATTAAGAAAATTTACAAGGGATTAAAATTCCATTTAACCATTTTTGGTATATATATATATTGATGGTGCAGGAATCTAAACTTCCTAAAATGCAACAACACTTTCAATATTTGTGTGAAAAGGGAAAGACCATCACAGGCGTGAAGGCCTCAGGAACTGGGTTTCCTTTTGAGCGTGAGTTCTTCCAGGTAGGATAACACCAAGAGTGCAAATGCAGTGGCGATGCAACTGTGGTGAAAGTATTATGAAGCTTGAGAAGGTGAGGAAAAAAATGCCCAGAGCAATGAATGCAGTATGTATGTGGAAGATGACTTGGGGGAGAATGCAAGTGTTCTCTCCTATTTATATGTTAGGGGTGAGGGTAGATTGGGCAATTTGACCGTGTGGTCCCAAACCTGTGTTGCCCTAACACGTGGCGGCCTGTGATGGCCTGAGAGTGATGGCTCTGAAAAGCGGGCGGTGTGCCAGGTACGAGGTGCACACTGCCATGGTGTCAGAGGTTGTTGACGAGGGTCGTGTGTTGGGATGACCCAAGGTTAAACTTACAGGAGTACGGACGCCCTACAAGGGAGAAGATCCTACACGAGCGTCGGTGACGCTCGAAGGGCGCGCGAATGGGTCTCCCCCGGTATATGATCCTTGAGCGTCAAAAAGCAGGTGCCCTCGTGTGGGTGCCTCCCTGGGAAGGGTGGCCTTGAGGACCGGGGTGTGAGCGTCAAGTCTGACAGCCTGAGCCCTTTACCTGAACAGTTGATCGAGGCTCATGGGCCTGTAATAGCCAGCAAGTGAGTGAGCTGGGTTGATCCGCAAGCCCATCAGTGCGAGCGTCCAATCTTTAAGTCGGTTGATGGCGACACGTGGACGGCTCTGATATGAGCGTGATTTTATGCCTCATCATTTTGCCCCCCAAATTCTGTAGTACCGCTTGAGCGTACTGTAGAATTTTAAGAGGAGCGAGCCTTGAGTCTTTGAATATCCGAGGGTCAAGCTCCCGCAAGGGAAGTGACCGCTTGGCTTCCGTAACGGACACGATCTGACATTGCATTAAATGAAGTCATGTCCGCATTAAATGCTGAGTGGGAACGTGGGCACGTGCACTCCGGGAGACGTGAGGCGGTTACCAAAAGTGGTGGGTTTCCCTAGGCGGGAAATGATTACAATTTGAATTTCCAACCCTAATCAATACAAATTCTCCCCTATAAATAGGGATTTGTAAAATCTTGGGACCTCTTTCACGCATTCAGTCTCTTTCAAGCACACAAGCAGCAAGAACTCTCTGCAACTTTTACAGATTCCGGCGAGTTTCTTCTCTTCAACCCTTAGGTAAAACTCCATAAACCCTTATTTTCTATACTAACTTTAGATTTAGGTTGAGTGTGAGCGATCCTTCTAAGTGAGGAATCCTTTCTACCGTTGAATTCATTCCAGAATCCTTCTTCTCCGCTGAATCTCCTGCGAGAAGCTTCATCTTCAAAAACCTGAAACCAGATATGGCGGATAATAACGCAGAGGCTTATGTGAGGGAAATAGACGAGATGTCAGTGGGGAGTTCTTCTCCTCATGATAATGTGCCCACCGTGGTTCCGATGGGCCGAGCCTCCCCAGGCGATGAAATTCCTACCGCCATTCCAGTGGCCAGGGTTCCGGTCGAAGCTGGGGATGAAGAAGTCGATGCAGCCGTTCAGGGAATGAACGAACGTGCTCCTGGAGGGGTAGATGACCTTTTTGAAGAGATGCACAACGTAATGGAAATGCAGAGACAAGGAGAGAGGGTGTTTCTTGTATTGAATAGTGCTGTAAGGCCTCAAGATCATAGGATCACGGTGGCAATTGCGGCTCCCGAGGGTGGTGCAGGACCTTCAGAGCACCGGGCCGAGGATGAGCCTCCCAGGAAACGCCAAAGAAAGGGTAAAGAGCCTGCTACGCGAGTGAGGCAAAATAACCCCATCAGACCGACCGATCCCCCGATGAGATAGAGAGCATCCTGACGCTCGATGATTTGAGAGACTTGAAGGTAAAGGCCTACAGGGATGAGGCTGTATTCCCCATGCGCCTTCCTGAGGAGGGAGAAAGAGCAAACAACCCACCGCCTGGGATGATGACAGTCTACTTGGATGCGGTCCTGGCTGGGGGTTTGAGGTTTCCAATCTCGTCCGCCGTTGTCACCATCTGCCACCACCTTAGACTCAGCCCTTCTCAGATCCTCCCGAACGGCATTGCACTAATAAATACCTTCGTGATACTGATGAGGGCCTTAGGCCATGAACCTTCTGTGAACAATTTTGATAGCTTGATTCAGGTGGCCCGCTCGCCGCGCTCGTCTCCCACAGATGGGTTTTACTATGCCCAGGCCAAGTCTGGCTTTAAAATGATAGATTCTCCCTCCACCTCATACGGCGAGCATTGTAAGGAGAAGTATTTCTTCGTAGGGGCTCCTGGGGGAATTTTCGGGGTTCATTGAGGGTGGTTTGTACATGGCGAGGGGCCACTGATTAAAGACAGGACCAAGAACAAAGTTTTCGAGGATTGGGCAAAGGGGTTGGCCCTCGTAATGAAGAATGAGAAAAAATGGATCAAGGCTGAGGTGTTGATGAAGAATGAAGAGGTCTTATTCCGCTATGACCTCTCATGTCCCCCAAGCATGATAGTCACTCCCCCTGCTCAAATCATGGCCCTCGATGGTTAGATTCTAGGAACTAACTGCTCTAACTCTTAGGATAGCATCACTGACTTTGTTTGGTTTGTAATATCTTTATTGTTACCGTCCAAATAGCCATCTTTTGACGCTCGTGATTTCTATTTTGCAGACATTCAAATTCTGACCGCTGGGATGGACGCTGAAAGTGTGGCCCAAATGATGCGCGCACAGAGACCAGGCGCTAACCCTCGACAACAACAGCAGCAACAGGCCCAACCCTCGAACGCCCCGAGGGGGGGAGGAACCCGCCGAAGGACAGGGCGAGAAAACGGTGGCAGGGGCACCGGAAATGAAGTTCCAATTGTCGGTCCCATAGAAGACCTGACCATAGATGGCGCTCGAGAGGTGACTCCCCCCCCTCCCCCCCCCCGGTAGCTCCGGAGGGACCGATTGCTCTCAGTTCCAGCAACTCCCGTAACCGCTCAGGGGAGTTAGCCCGTTTTCACGACGCAATAAGGGCTGGTCTCCAGGGGAAGAGGAAGAGGCTGCCGGACTCTATCCCCATTTCTGGGAAAGGGAAGGAGGTGGTTGTGGGCCACCGTAGCGAGGGCAGCGATACCTCCTCATCTGCGGATGAGGATTTTTGGAAAATAGGCTGTTGTGGCGATGCTCGATACAAGCGTCAACGGACGGATGGCTCTGTCCTGCTGAAGAAGAGCACGTTCTCTGTGAATCTAGTTTCTGATATCGTCGGAAAACTTCAATTCTCCGGCGACCATGATAAGCTGAACGAGCACGATGCCGCTCGGGTCGCGGATCATGCTTGCCATGCACTCTTGATGGTAAGTCTCCAGTTCCCTTTGTAAAGTTCAAACTCTTTCTATTTTAACTCTGATAGTGACCTCTCGTTTCTGGCTTTTCAGGAGGTCATTCCGAGGCTGAAAAATTTGCAGGGGCGAGCGGAGGCCTATTCCGAACATAAGGCCAAGTATAAGAAGTTGCTGTGCATTTCTGACCTCGGCTAGCTGCAGGAGGATTATAATTTCATCAGTGCTGAGCTAACTACTACGAATTTAGAGAAGGACAAGCTGAAGGAGGATTTGAAGAGGTCCGATAATACATATCTGGCCCTCGACGATCATCACAAGAATCTTAAACAAGAGCGCGATCAGCTGAGGGTTCAGAATGGGGAGTTGGGGCAGCAGTTGGCCGAGAGAACACGCCAGAATGAGGAAACCAAGAAGACACTCACTGAGCTGCAGCAAAAAGTGACCGGCTTGGAGACGAGGGTGGCCTGGGATTCAGTGATTAAGTTTATGCGCTCAAAGGCTTTCGTTTTTGCTGCAAACCTCCACTGCTTTGACAACACTCGACGCTTCTTCCATAAGGCGATTGGGCAGATGGTGAGGCTGGGACTGACTCCTAAGAGCGCTCGGAATGACGACCGCCTGCGTATGGACCTGGATGAGAACTGCGAGCCTATTGTCCGCGATAGGGATCCCTCGGAGAGCCTGGCAGAGCCGGAGTATCAGGAGCTCGTGACGATGCTCCAGGAGGAGTTCATGGCGACAAACCCCCTAGATCCCAAGCCCCTTTTGATAGAGGATGAGGGTGTCACCATAGACGCTCAGGATGGCGAGGGGCCAGGTGAGGCAGAAACTTCCAATGCCAACGTGTTGGCCCCAGTTCCTATCTCCATTGCTCTTCCTGAACCCGAGAGCCAAGCTTAATGAAGCCTTTCAATTGCTGTTTTAAGATTCCTTCTGCCTATTTAATTTACATTCCAGTTTTTAAGAACATTTGACTTCTGTGTTTGATCCCCATATTCTCCATGATGTATTCGAACTTTTCTTCCTTGCATGAATGTTTATGTTTGATTCCTTCCGTTTTTGAATGTTGAACCCTGTTGTTTTCTTGTGTTTGATGTTTGCATGCTTATCTTTGTTGTTACCTGAATATCTGCGATGGGAGTGTACGTGCACGAGAATGTTTCCTTCGAGGGTTCCCTGGCACTTACCGCCATGCATTCTAAGTTTAGGATTTGGAAATGTCTGACCATTTGAGAGATGAATGTATGGGCTCGAGGGTGTTCCTCACAAAGGTACCCTGGCTATATTCATAATGAGGCTCGAATTTGAACTTAGAAACCCCCTGAGGTTTTAACTAAGTATTGGCCTTAAACGTGTAACACATACTTCTAATTTAAGTGCTCCAGCAATTTGAGTGATCCTAGGGGTCAACTGTAGGATTTTCTAAGGATGGAATTAAAGCGAGCGTAGCTGCAATGTTAGCTTCATCCCTAGGTATCCATGGAAGGATTAACCTAGGGTCTTCCGTTTACGAGTGTACTCTTACCCAAGAAGGTAACCCAAGAAGGTGAGGGCTATTGGGGATTTACGAGCGCGAACTGGAGTGTTGAATTTCCAATTGGCGTAAATTAAGCGTTTAGCATCCCACCCTTTGACACGCTCATTCTTGGGGTTTACACGCTTATGAGCATCAAGGTATTCGGTGTGGGGTGCTCTGAACACACAGATAGCGTTGGTTTGAGATTAATGGGGTATTAACTAAGACGTTCGACGTGGGAGACGCTCAACACGGAGTATGCCTTTCGCTACCCAGACCATTAATCAAAGGAAAAGCAAATAAATGACACAATAATGGGTAAAACACTTACTGGTATGCTTACAATTTAAAGATGATGACAACATGCTTTCTGTCAAAAGAAAGTACAAAGTGCCACGAGCGGGCAATTACAAAGACTACCATTCACACATGGAACCGTCTAAGGTTACATGCATTCCACGGTCTGGGGAGACGCTCGCCTTGCAAAGTCTCTAGCAGGTAGGTGTTGTTCGCGCGTACCTGGACGACTTTGAAGGGGCCTTCCCAATTGGGGTCCAACTTACCCACATGTTTTGAAACTTCAACCTTCTTGAGGACCAAGTCCCCTAGCTGGAAGGTTCCCTCTCTGACACGTTTGTTATACTGGTGGGCTACGGTCGCCTTGTACTTGTGGATGCGAGCCCAAGCTGTGTTCCTCCTTTCGTCTAGCAAATCCAATTCGAACGTCCGATTGGCCTCGTTGATTGCAGGCTCGAAATAGGCAACGCGTGCGGATTCTTGTGCGATCTCCGCAGGTATCATAGCCTCGGAGCCATATACGAGGGAGTAAGTGGTCTCCCCTATTGCCGCTCGTGGGGTAGTACGGTATGCCCAAAGGGCACCATGAAGTTCTTCTGCCCACTCCCCTTTCTTACTTTCGAGCATCGTTTTCAAATGCTGGAGTATAGTTCGGTTGGTCACTTCGGCTTGTCCGTTGGCTTGAGGATGGCCCACGGACGTAAAGCGTTGTTCAATCCCAAGTTCATAGCACCAATCCCGTGTGTCAGCAGCAATGAATTGGGAACCGTTGTCCGAGATGAGCACCCTCGGGATGCCATACCTGCAGATGATGTTCTTCCAGATGAAATCCCTCACAACTTTGACCGTTATCTTTGCGACCGCTTCAGCTTCGGCCCACTTAGTGAAATAATCCACGGCAAGTATCACGAATTTCTTTTGCCCGACCGCCATTGGGAGGGGTCCCACAATAACAATGCCCTACTGGTCGAAGGGCCAAGAGACATCAATAGGGATCATTTGAGCCGCCGGCAGTTGAGGGGTGTTGGAATGAAACTGGCACTTAGGGCATTTCTTGGAGTAATTGATGGCAACCTACAGTAGCGAGGGCCAGTAGAACCCACTCCTCAAGACTTTCTTAGCCAGAATTCGACCGCCAGAATGATTCCCGCAGCTTCCGTTGTGCACATGTTCCAGCACTTCCTTGGCTTGCGAAGGTCTCAGGCACCTCAATGGCGACCCTTGGAAAGATCGTTTGAATAGCAGTCCGTCGCTGTCAAGAGAAAAGCGAGGGGCCTTACTCCTAATCTTACGAGCTTCTACTTTATCGCTCGGGCAGGTCCCATCCCTCATAAACTTAATGATATCATCGAGTCAACAGGGTTCACAGGGATCAATCGTGTTCACCTCGCACGAGAGTCCTGTTTCGCGAATCAGCGGTTTCTCGGTTCTGAGGAATGTGACTGAACGCTCGCAAGAATCCTCCAAAGCCGATGCAAACTTGGAAAGAGCGTCTGCCCGCTCGTTTTCCGCCCTTGGGATCTGCAACAGATGAAATTCTTTGAACTTGGCGATCACATCCTTACCACTCGCCAGGTACTGCACCATAGTGGCTTCTCGAGCCTCATAAGTACCATCAATTTGACTTGCGATCAGCTGGAAGTCAACATAGGCAGTGACCCGAACGGCACCATTCTGGAGGGCTATCCTGAGCCCTTGGATTAGAGCCTCATATTCCGCCTCGTTGTTGGTGACCTGGAACGCCAGTTTGATAGCATAATCAACTTCCACACCTTGAGGATCTCTGAGGGTCACCCCGGCTCCCCCCCCCCCCCCCCCTTGTGAGGTCGAGGAGCCATCTGTGTGTAGAAGCCATAACCCTTCTTCCAATGAGGGCCCAATATCCAAATTGAAGTGCTCCACCAACAGGTCTGCCACTACCTGAGTCTGTATCGCGGTGCGAGGCTCGAAAGTGATATCAAATTGACTGAGTTCAATTGACCATTTAATTAACCTCCCTGAGACGTCCGACTTTGCGAGCACCTGTTTGAGGGGTTGGTCTATGAGCACGGTGATAGAATGAGCCTGAAAATAAGGCCTTAGCCTTTGAGATGCATTAACGAGCGCAAAAGCAAACTTCTCAATCTCCATATATCTCTTCTCCGCCCCCTGGAACGTTTTGCTTAAATAGTACACCGGCATATGTTTACGCTCGCGGACCGCCACGAGGACAACGCTCGTAGCCTCTGAGGAGACTGACAGGTAAATGAATAAGTTTTCTCCAAGGCTAGGCTTAGTCAATAGTGGTGCGCTCGCAAGGTATTGCTTCATGTCCTGCAAAGCTTTCTCACATTCCTCGCTCCAGGCGAAGTTGCGGGTGTTGCGCAAAATTTGAAAGAAAGGTAGGTTCCTGTCTGCCGAGAAGGAGATGAGCCTGTTCAATGAAATGATCTTTTCCACCAGCACTTGGACTTCCCTCATGTTTTTAGGGGAGGGAATATCAAGAATTGCTTTAATCTTTTCCGGATTGGCCTCTATGCCTCACTGACTGACCATGTACCCCAAGAATTTGCCATCCCGAACGCCAAATGTACATTTGGAGGGGTTTAACTTCATTCCATAGTGACGCAGGATGTTGAAAGCTTGTTTGAGATCCTCCAGATGGGAATGTTGGCGCTCACTCTTGACTATCATGTTGTCTACATACACCTCCATGGACTTTTCTATTTCGCGCTCGAACATCCTGTTGACTAGGCGTTGATAAGTTGCACCCGCATTTTTAAGTTCGAACGGCATGACTTTGAAACAGTAAATGCCTACATGCACCACGAACGAGGTTTTGGGGCGATCCTCGGGCGCCATGAAGATCTGATAATATCCCTGAAAGGCGTCCATCATACTCATGAGCTCACACCCCGCTGTTGAATCTACCAGTTGATCAATCCTCGGTAGGGGGTATGGGTCTTTGGGGCACGCCTTATTGAGATCTGTGAAGTCATTGCACATACGCCATTTGTTGGTGCTCTTGGGAACGAGAACCACTTTACAGAGCCATTCCGGGTACAAAATCTCCTCAATGTACTGAGTGTCAAGAAGTTTATTGACTTCTTCTTCGATGACTTGCCTCCTAAAACCATGGACGTCCCTTTTCTTTTGGTTGATTGGCTTGAAGGCCGGGTCCACGTTGAGCCTGTGAACTATGACACTCGGATCTATTCCAGTGAGATCGGAGGCCTTCCAAGCGAATACGTCGAGGTTCTCTGGGAGAAAATCAATCATCATAATCTGTGAGGGACCATCGAGATTTGAGCCAATCTGGGTGGTTTTATCTGGATTCCCCGGTTCCAACTTGATGGTCAAAAACTTTTCGACGGGCTCAATGCGAACTTCAGCCCGTGGAGCCTCGAGCGCTTTTTTTTTCCCAGTAAGCCTACCGCCTTTCTCCCCCGAGGGCCCGTCATCCTCGTCCTCGGAGAAAGATCCTTCGACGGCCCCAGGTGACCCATTCTCCGTACACTGGGCCTCGCTGGGGGTCTTTTTTTTGTTCTTCTTCTTGTAAAGTTTGGCCCTTTTACGCTCGGGGCCATCTTCGTCCAATTTGGGGAAGTCAACTGACTTTTTGGTAGATCCTGCCTGAATGGTTTGTTTGGGTTTGTGGCTTCGAAGGGAAAGGACGTAGCATTCCCAAGCCTCTTTGACATTGCATAGAACCTCGCCAGTGCCCTCGGGAGTGGGGAATTTGACTTTCTGGTGATAAGTGGAGATTACTGCTTTGAAGTCCACAAGGGCCGGGCGTCCAATGATGATGTTGTAAGGGAGGTCCACTTCAGCGACTGTGTAAAGGACGCTCAAAGTTTTTCGCTGTGGAGCGCGACCAAAAGAGGTGGCCAAGCGAATCTGTCCGCGAGGGACAATCTCGGAACCCCCAAAGCCGACGAGGGCTGTTCTGAGGGGTTCGAGTGGAATATTTGTTATATTCATTTTTTGAAACGTTGAGTAAGGAAGAACGTTCACAGAGCTTCCACTATCAATCAAGACCCTCTTTACAACATGGTTATGAACGTCTAAACTAACCACCATGGGACAGTCAGAGGTTTCACCAATCCCATGGGGTGTTACAATGTGCTCCCAGTCTTTCTCTGTGAACCCTACAATGTCATTCTCCCTCGAGCGTGAAGAGCTGTCAACAGAGAGCACAGGCTTGAGCTGGGATGATCTCTGGTCATAACTCCGAATGTGGCGGCGCCGAGAGGCATTAGAATCGCCCCCCGAGGGCCCTCCAGCGATCATGTGAATGACCGCAAAGGGCTAGTTCTCCACCTCTGGCGCTTTCCCTTTGCCGCGGTCGCTTATTTCGGTGTGATGGTGGCGGGGACTCCGTGAACACGAGCGGCTTCTTCCTCTAGCACGTGCTCGCTCTGCGCAATGCTCATCATACCTCTCTAATACCTTCACGAATTCCTTGAGATGCCCCCAGCGATAAGCCTCTGGATCTCGCTCTCGAGTTGGCGGCGCTCGTTGGTATCATGCCCCTTCTGCTTATGGAAAGCGCAGTACTTTCCTGAGCGCTTTTGAGCCTCGGTCTCCCTCAACTTCGGCGGTCTCTTGAAGAGTTTCTTGTTCGCCATGGAATATACTTCCGCAATTGGGCGGTTTAGGGGAATCTGTTCGAATTTACGCGGGGGTGAAGAGTTATGGCGAGCGGGGATAGGACTCCTGCGGCGACCCCTGTTAGAATCTCCTCTGTCCTCGGGGGCTTAGCTAGGGCGAGGGACGTTCGCCAATTTCTGATCCCTCGTGATATACATATCCTCAAGGGTGAAATAGGAGTCGGCTATGTCCCTGATCTCCATTAACGAGCGCGGCTTTTTCTTGGCTACTTCCTTGATAAACTCCTTACTGACATAGTGCTTCATGTTGATCGCTCCAAAAAGTACATGCCTCAAGAAATCCATCGAGGGCTTTTCCACCAGCAGGATCTCTTTGTTAAACCTTCCCATGAAGGACCTGAGCATCTTATTTGGTCCTTAGACTAAGCTGTAAAGAGTTGTTGCTGCCGGAGCTGGCGCCTTTAGAGAGTTGAAGTGGCTTAGGAAGGCATCTGTCAGATCGGTGTACCCTCGGATCGAGCGGGGAGGAAGCTTCTTATACCAATCCTGAGCCATCCCAACGAGAGAGGTGACAAAGACTTTGGCCCAATAATGGCCCGGATGCTCGTACAGGTGCATCAAGTGCACAAAGTGATCCAGATGCTCGGCTGGATCAGTTGTTCCATCATACCTGTTGATGGACGTGGGGATTTTGCCCTTCCCTGCGCTGGTCATCAGAACCTCGTCAATGAGAGGGGAAGGGCCCGTCAAGGTTCTGTAATCCCTGTCCTCAAAATCGTATTCCTCGTAGTCAGCTTCTCTCTGGCGGTGGGAGATCTGGTTGCGTGGGCAGCGAGCGTCTCTGGCCCTGGACCTCTCACCCCCACCGTGGGGGGTTGAGTCCGTGCTCGAGAGAGCTGCTCCACTACATTCTGGAGTCCCTTGAGCTGATCTTGCACCGCAGCAAGTTGAGGGTCACCGACATTTTTGCGGCCTGTCCTCTCTGTGGCCCTTGATTGGACCTCTTCATTATTTTCAGCCCTCTCATTCTGAGGGGCCCTTTCGTTTCCAGCGGGTTGCTGTCCTTGCTTGACCCTCGGTGGGGCTTCATTTCCCTGAGCAGGTGGCGGCTGAGCCCTCAACACATTTTGGGCAACTGTCAAGGGATGGGCTGGGAGTCCTCCTATGGGTGGAGCCGCTCGAGCGCCTGCCATTGAGGGGAAATAAGCAGCAGTGAAGTGTTCCCAGGCGTTCTGTACAGCCTGCTCCTCGCATTGCGCGTAAAGCGCCTGAAGTTGTTGGGTAGTGATCTGGGGCATTTCCACCCCCTGTATTTCTCTCGGAAGTGACGTGGGGAGAAGTAATGTTCCCACCTGATATGGTTGAACCATGTGCACCATTTCGGGCATCAGTCCGGATTGCACATAAGCATATCCCGGCGGTGGCGCGACCATGGAATACACGCCGGGATGGGAGGCTGGAATACTGTGAATGAGGGCCGGAGGAGGAGGAACAGAGGCAGATCCCCCTACCTCGTTTCCGCCGGGGGGGGGGGGGGAAGAGTTGCAGCGACAGTCTCTGTATTTCCGGTCCCATTTCCAGTAGCAGGTGGGGGCGTAACTCCGACTGGGACGTTGTTCCCTGCGTTTTCTTCATTGACAGGAGGAAGAACACCCCTGTTTTCTAGCATCCCAGACCTTGTTGCAGTCACCATGTTTAGAGCAAAAGGTGTTACAACTCAACTAGCTTAGAGAAGAATCAGATGAAGTTGAAGATGATGGTGATGGATTTCCCACAGACGGTGCCAAAAATGATGGTGCAGGAATCTGAACTTCCTAAAATGCAACAACACTTTCAATATTTGTGTGAAAAGGGAAAGACCATCACAGGCGTGAGGGCCTCAGGAACTGGGTTTCCTTTTGAGCGTGGGTTCTTCCAGCCAGGATAACACCAAGAGTGCAAAATGCAGTGGCGATGCAACTGTGGTGAAAGTAGTATGAAGCTTGAGAAGGTGAGGAAAAAAATGCCCAGAGCAATGAATGCAGTATGTATGTGGAAGATGATTTGGGGGAGAATGCAAGTGTTCTCTCCTATTTATATGTTAGAGGTGAGGGTAGATTGGGTAATTTGACCGTGTGGTCCCAAACCTGTGTTGCCCTAACACGTGGCGGCCTGTGATGGCCTGAGAGTGATGGCTCTGAAAAGCAGACGGCGTACCAGGTACGAGGTGCACACTGCCATTGTGTTAGAGGTTGTTGGTGAGGGTCGTATGTTGGGAAGGCCCAAGGTTAAACTTACAGGAGTACGGACGCCCTACAAGGGAGAAGATCCTACGCGAGCGTCGGTGACGCTCGAAGGGCGCGCGAATGGGTCTCCCTCGGTATATGATCCTTGAGCGTCAAATCTACGACCGTCAAAAAGCAGGTGCCCTCGTGTGGGTGCCTCCCTAGGAAGGGTGGCCTTGAGGACCGGGGTGTGAGCGTCAAGTCTGACAGCCTGAGCCCTTTACCTGAACAGTTAACCGAGGCTCATGGGCCTGTAATAGCCAGCAAGTGAGTGGGCTGGGTTGATCCGCGAGCCCATCAGTGCGAGTGTCTAATCTTTAAGTCGGTTGATGGCGACACGTGGACGACTCTGACATGAGCGTGATTTTATGCCTCATCATATATATATCTATATATTTTTTTCTTTTCATACAAAAATGAAGTTCTAAGTGCAATTGATTGGTTAAGAGTTAGCACTTAGGAATATATTAATGCAGCAAAATGAGAAGCATGCAGCACAAGTGTACAACTAAAAAGAAGAATCAATGTACCATTTCCTTTCTTTGGTCCTAAGCAAAAGAACACTCTTCAAAATCAAATTGCTGCATTCTCTTCCCTTGCTTTTCCACTTTTCGTTTCTTCCATCCATTTAGGAGATTCCGGAATTTATATTGAATTTGAATCGAGTCGAATAATTAAAATATAATTTTTTCTCTTTTTATAAAATCTAAATCGAGATTGTTCTTTCAATAACTAGATTAAGGATTTGAATTGCATGCGTCACAAAAAATTGATGAGAATTTCCGACGATAAAATTTATTGGAAACACATCGAAATTTTTAAAGGAAAACCGAGAAAATTCATTGGAAACACATCGAAATTTTTAAAGGAAAACCGAAATGTAACATTATTTATTTATCAGAAATTAAAAATTTTGTTATTATAAATGAGATACGTATTAAAACATAAATATCTCAAATAATACTTTAAATTTTTTTATAAAGTACAGATAGAAATATAAAATATTTAAAAATTTTGATAAAAAGTTTTTTTAAAAACTATGATAACTTAATTTTAGCTTTGTGAAAAACTAGTTCTTTACTAGAATTTTTTTGTTAAAAGAGCGTCCCTTGGATTGGAAAAAACAAGAAAACAGAAGAAGTGTGGCCCAGTGAATATGTATTGAGGCTGCGCCACCGCCACTGGCCATGCCCCACCGTCTGCCCCCACCTCTCTGCATTTAGTGAGGAGTGAGAAGATTTCGCACTAACTCTTAACTTTGAAAGACTGAATGAAAATATGGATATTGAAAGCAACCCAACACCTCCCCTAAAGCTAACTTCCTAAAGTTGCCTGTGTGCTCCATTAATGATCAAAATCAAATGTGTATCTCTCACCAACTATTTCATCACAAATTCTTTTCTTGCAACTCAACCGACACCAAAGATCGTCTCTTTATCACTTCCCTCTTCGACCCTTTATATATATATATATATATATTTATTTATTTGGGGGAAGATAGAATTTTGCATGATAGTGAATGATGAATAATTTGGAGAAGAATTGTTCTGTTTCTCAGATGCGTGATGGGAGCCGTGCATGTCAAAGAGAAGCTGTTGATACTGTTAACAAGGTGACGATTTTGCTAGTTTTTGCCTTTTTTTTTCTTCCCAATTCTGTGATGCCCTTTGTTGTTTTTGTTTTTGTTGTTGTTGTTACAAAGAGCTGAGAAAAGGGATCAAAGAAAAGGGAAAAAGATATCAACTTGTTGATTCAGTTTCAATTTGTTGTTCTTTCTGTGGTTGATTGCTGAATTCTGAAATTTTTATCTTTGAAATTCTGTTGATTGTCTTGATTCTATGAACAATAATTTGATTTGTATATCTTAAATTATGAGTTTTATGCTTCTGTAAAAGGGCATGTTTAGATTTAGAGTTGGGCTTAAACCATCTGCAATTGTCATGGAAAATAAAAATGGAATTTTGATTAATAGTGAGGCTGAGAAATTTGCAGAAAAAACTTTTTAGATGATGGAATCTTTTTCTTGGATTTAAAATGGCACATATATTGTAAGTTTCATGCTTTTGAGCGAGCTAAAGTTAATATAAATAAGCCACATTAACTTTTCTTGCCACAAATCATCAGTGAATGTTATAACTTGTTTCCATCTTAAAAGTTTTTTGCTTTTAATGGTCCTTGAAATAAATTGAAGTTTTATTTCTCATTCTATGTTAATTGTGAAGTCTGCACAGCTGGAAAGCTCATCGGTTATGACTGAAGAACCATCACAAGGCAAACAATGGAGGAAGCCAAACCTTTTCCTGGAAATACCTGACAGAACATCGAATGTATCTCCTCAAGAATTTGTTCAAATAAAAATGCCCTCCACACCCACCCCGAAAAGAGTGAACTTCCTTTTAAGCCCGTCTGATTCAAGAACAAATGGATCATCAACTTCTGGAACCTCCTCAACAAGAGGGAAATCTTCCATCCGAAGCCTCTTGCCAAAGTTGAACTTCAAGAACCGTGGTTCTAATTCTGATGCCCATATTGATTCAAGTTCTACTAATGTTGCTGCACAAGATAAGTTATCAATACAAAGGTCTTGGTCGCTCTCTAAGATGTTTACGCCTAGAGTGAAGAGGACTTCATCTTTGCCTTTGAATCCATTTGAGAATTCAAGTCTTGGTGGAATTGTAAACAGTCAGTCCGCTGTTGATGTAAGCTCTTTGGCATTTTGTTACTTTAATCGCATGGTTATTGAATCATTTGGGTGAAACTTTATTTTGTGGAATCTCAAACGGAAATTGTTTGGTAAGTGGAAATTACACTGTCCTCCCTTATGACTATGCATATTTGATATTTGTAAATTTTTGCTCTTGGTTTTAGAATTGTAAATATGACCTTCCGACCATTGCGATTTGGTCAAGATTTATGAAGTTTTTCAAGAAATTTTCTAGAGCAAAAGTTGGGAAGTTCATTAAAGTTTTGCAAATTGATTGTATCGTTTAAATTTATGTAATTACTGACAAAATGGGGTAAATTGAGAGGTGTAGATTAGTAGTAGGGGGGCAATGTGTAATTTTACGAAGCTAGGAGGGGAAGTTTGTGAACTAATATTTTATGTTGCTGATTGTTTTCTTGTAGTCAAAAGAAGTTCGGCACATCTCCCGTTCTCTTTCTGTGCCTGTAATTAACAAAGAAAAGAGCATTCAAAGAGCAAATTCTTTTTTCCGTGTGATCCCCTCAACTCCCAGAGCAAAGGATGAGGAAAATCAAGTTTCGTTGGCTACAACAGGAAATGATGGTACTTGTTATTATTTTCTTGGGGCAAATTACATTTACTTCTCCTGAGGTTAGGTGAGTTTACAGTTAGTCCCTCTAGTTTGAGAAATTACAGCATAGTCCATGAGTTTTGCAATAAATGTGTATAATTTCCAAAAAATACCCCCTTACAGTTTCAACAGGGGTGTTTTCATGGACTATAAAGTAATTTCTCAAGCTAAGGGATTAATTTGTGAATTCATCTAACCTCAGGGGTAATAAATGTAATTAACCTATATATATTTTCTATACAACAAAATTAAGTAACTTATTATTCTTATTTGGCTTTCTTGAACTGCCCAGAAAACAATGAAGACAACGGTGAAGACATAGCTGAGGAAGAAGCTGTTTGTCGAATTTGCTTTGTCGAATTATGCGAAGGTGGGGAGACTCTGAAGATGGAATGTAGCTGCAAAGGTGAACTTGCTTTGGCTCATCAAGATTGTGCTGTCAAATGGTTTTCCATTAAAGGCAACAAGACATGTGATGTTTGCAAGCAAGAAGTGAAAAATCTACCCGTCACACTCTTACGTATACAAAGCTCTATTATTCGTAATGCTGGAGCAAGTAATTTCGGAGAGATGGAATTCAATGGATACAGGCAAGAAAATTCACATTTCAAGTTTTTCGCTTTAATTCACTTCTCATATTGTGGTCGGAATTTTAGTTGTTAATAATAAGAGAGGATTGGGAAGAAGATTATAATGTATTCATTGTTCTGTGTTACAAACTATACAGAAGATGCAGAATAAATAGGACGTACAGCCTAATACACTCCTACAAACCAGTCCCTTATAAGGAAGATACAATTAGGGCAAAATCTTTTCCTAAATTACCGAGATCCTCCAACACTCCCCCTCAAGTTGGATCATGGGGTTCGACCATATTCAACTTGGATAGTGACGTGTGAAAGTTTTGGCTGCTCACTGCCTTCGTTAGGATGTCCGCAAGCTAGTCCTCTGACTTTATGAATGGTAGCTTGACTATGCCTGATTCATTTTTTTCTTTGATGAAGTGCCGGTCTATCTCCACATGCTTAGTCCGATCGTGTTGTACCGGGTTGTGGGAGATACTTATGGCCGCTTTGTTATCGCAGTACAGGGCGATGCTTTCTTTTGGGGGAAAGCCAATCTCTGTGAGTAGCTTTCGAACCCATAAGACTTCTGTGATTCCCCGAGCTATTCCCCTGAATTCTGCATCGGCACTAGATAGTGCCACAACCTTCTGTTTTTTGCTTCGCCAAGTAACCAAATTTCCTCCGACAAATATGAAGTATCCTGTAGTGGATCTTCTATTTGTGACACTCCCGGCCCAGTCAGAATCGGTGTAGGCTTTGATCTGAGTGTGCCCGTTCTTGGCGAACATAAGTCCCTTTCTTGGAGAGGCCTTGAGATATCTTAGAATTCTTGTGACCGTTTCCATGTGCTCTTTGCTTGGATCATGCATGAATTGACTTACAATTCCAACAGCATACGTAATGTCAGGCCTGGTGTGGGCTAAGTAGATCAGTTTGCCCACCAATCTTTGGTACCTCTCCCTGTCGGTTGGTGATTGATTCGGAAAGATTCCCAGTTGATGATTTTGAGTCATTGGAGTTTCGACTGGTTTACAGTCCAGTAATCCAATTTCTGCCAGAAGGTCGAGTATGTACTTTTTCTGTGAGATAAAGATGCCCTTGTCTGACCTCATTACTTCAACGCCTAGGAAGTATCTCAGTTCCCCCAAATTTTTCATTTCGAACTCCTGTGATAAGTTCTTTTGCAGGTCCTCTATCTCCTCAGTATCATTCCCGGTTATTACCATATCATCGACATAAAAGACTAATAGGGTGATGAGGTGGTCCTTTCTTTTGATGAATAGGGAGTGATCTGAGTTGCTCTGGTTGTACCCGTATTTGTTCATGGCAAGAGTGAATTTTCCAAACCAGGCTCTAGGCGACTGCTTGAGCCCATAGAGGGTTCGTTTTAATCTGCATACCATCTGTCCATCCCAGTGCTCTTCGAATCCCGGCGGGAGATCCATGTACACCTCCTCCTAGAGGTCACCATGCAAAAAAGGCGTTTTTCACGTCAAACTGGTATAGAGGCCATTCTTGGTTAGCTACTATGGACAGCAGAATCCGGATAGTGTCCAGTTTTGCCACCGGAGAGAACGTCTCTGTATAGTCAATCCCATAGGTCTGGGAGTACCCTTTGGCCACCAGTCTAGCCTTGTATCTCTCAATCGTTCCATTCATCTTGTATTTGATGCTGAAAACCCATTTGCACCCAACTGAGCGTTTTCCGGCTGGGAGTGGAGATACCTCTCATGTTTGGTTTTTTTCCAGGGCTTTGACCTCTTCTTCCATAGCTTGTCGCTATAAGGGGTTTTCCTGTGCTTCTTTGGCGGTTCTGGGAATTTCTTGGGAGTAAACCGCGTGGATGAAGCCCTGAAGTTGTGGTGAATATTTGGAAGCCACATGATGAGTTACTAGGTACTTGGACTTGCTTGTTCTCTCCGAGTTGTACCTGTTCGTCGGAATGCCCCTGTTCTGTCAAGGAGGTAGAACATATGTATTTGGAATGGAAATAGGAGGGTCAAGTGTGCTTACCTCAGAGATATTCGCCGGTGGGAGATCATTTGAGGTGGTTGAGAGACATGAAGATGGATCATCAGGAGGTGGAGATGTATCATCGCCTATCACCGAAGACGGGGTGTACTCTTGGACCGGTTCTAACCACTCACACATACAATTCGTTCCCTCACTTTCCTTCTCCCCTTGAGGGGAAGGATTGGGTGGTGCTGAGAAAAAGTATTTTGTTTCCAAGAAGTCAACATCCATGGTGGTATAGTGGCGCTTGCGTATCGGATCATAGCAGTGGTAACCCTTCTGAGTACGGTTGAACCCAAGAAAGGTATAGCGGACCGCACAAAGGTCGAGTTTGGTTCGTAGATGCTTGGGAGTGTGAACGAAAGCGACGCACCCAAAGACTCGGGGGGTGAGCAAGAGCACAGAAGGAATGGAGTGGAACCTTCTGAGAGTGGCTAAGGGTGTCCCATACTACAGTGCTTGTGTAGCAGCCGATTCCTAACATATATGGCTGTGGAGACAACCTCAGCCCAGTAGGAGTTGGATACGTGGGCCTCAAACAGGAAGGCCCGAGCACTTTCTAGGATGTATCGATTTTTCCGTTCTGCTACCCCATTCTGTTGCGGGGTGTGGGGGCTGGTTGTCTCGTGAATGACCCCATTTTGAGAGAAGAATTCCCGTAGATTTTGGTTGATAAACTCTCCTCCGTTGCCTGTACGGAGAACTTTGATGGAGGTAGAGAACTGTGTCTGGATCATTTGGAAAAAGTTTCTGATCGTACTTGGAACGTCAGATTTCTGGTTCAGAAAGTACACCCACGTGAACCTGGTGCAGTCGTCAATAAATAGAATAAACCATTGAAATCTGGAATTAACTTGACTTGGGACGGGTCCCCACACATCAGAATGTATCAATTGAAAAGGCAAATGTGCTTTATTACTAGAACTTGGATAAACGGTTCGGTGACTTTTAGCAAGTACGCAAGTATCACATTGCAGGGAACTTGATCCTGATACTAAAGTTGGAAATAAGTGTTTCATATACTGAAGAGAGGGATGCCATAACCATAGTTGTCTGTGATTGCTGCCTTGGGCCAAGAAACTTGAGCCTGTTTGTGAGGTGTCGTTGATGTAGTACAATCCATCTCTCTCAGTACCACGCCCAATGATCGCCCCTGTACGGATATCCTGTAAGAGGCAAAAGGAAGGAAACATCTGTACATCACAATTGAGTTCTTTAGTGACTTGGCTAACATAGAACAATTTAGTAGTGAGAGCAGGTACAACAAGGTAGTGAGACAAATTTAATTTTTCTGATAATTCAATATTTCCCGCCCCAACGACAGTAATTAGTTCGAATATCACGAACTTCATTTGTCATATGATCACTGGCCCCGGAATCAATAAGTCGTTCCGTGTCTTGGATTAATTGATGAGTCTGCACAAAGGCCTTGCCCCATTTAATTTTGTTAGGCCCAGACCCACATTCTCCACTATTTTCCTTGAAATGAGAATTAAATTCCAAATCATGCTCCTCAAGCCCATATGCAAGGTCTGGCCCATTCCCCATATTAAAATGCATAGCCGAATTCTTGTTTAGGGTTGCGAGAATTCTTTCCTTGCTTGGGTCGGTTTGAGCTATTGCCTTACTAGACGATCCGCCGCTGCTGTGTTCTCCAGAGTCGGTGGCGTCGCCGCGGGTATGAACTCCCCGGATCATCGCAGCCTTTCCCTGTTCGCCATCTCTGCGGGTATCCCCAGAATTTTCGCCGTCTCCTGTCGCCATGTTGGCTTTTCCGGCCGGTGGCCAAGGAGAGCCGTCGCCGGTGGAACCCGTCTTCTTCTTTCTCGCCTGGTATTCCGCCCACCAATCCGGGTAACCCACAACCTCAAAGCACGTCTCCTTTGTGTGCTTGGTACCCCCGCACACGGAGCATTTCTGGTTCGGGCCGGCGCCGGGCTTTCTTCCTCTCAGATCGCGGGATGATGAATTTGTGTCTGACCGCATCTTTGCCGCCATCCCAACGCCGCTGGATGTCTGTTCGTTCATTGCTGAGAGGCGACGATCTTCCCGTTGGACGGCACTGTAAGCTTCTTCTAGTGTGGGTGGTTTTTGGGCTCTGAGTAGATCGCGTTTTATGGGATCAAATTTGCCGTCCAGACCCCATAAAAACGCAAATACCCTGTCCTCTTGTTTCTCCAAATTGTGGATTTTCCGATCATCGGGGCATTTCATCGATTGAGGTTGCCGAAAATCGATCTCTCTCCAAATTCCTTGTATAGTCCAGTAGTATTGGTCTACGGACATATCGGTTTGGCTAGTTTGGTATGCACGTTGTTTGAGTTTGTACAATTTTAGTTTATCCCCACCATCGTGGTACGTGGCTACGATTTCGTCCCACAATCCTTCGCATTGGGGCAGAGGATGAATTGTGCGGCGATCTCGGGTTCCATTGCGTTGAGTATGAGACTTCGAACAGATCCGTCCGTCTGTTCCCAAGCTTCGTATCCTGTGTCATCGGGATCAGGGGATACTGTCTTTCCGGTAATGTATCCCGTTCTTCCTCGGCCAAGTAGCACCAATTGGAACTATTCTTGACCATATTGCGTAGTTGTTGTCATTGAGTTTGATGTTGATTGTGGTTTGGTTGGTTGGTTCAGTCTGTTTTTGCGTAAGAGTTCTGCCATCTGGGCAAGAAGTTCTGCCGGTATAGGGTTGGATTTCGTGGGTGAGTCCATTGGTAGGTGATGAGCAAGGTATTCAAATCCTTATTGAATCGAAACCCGTTTTGATACCATGTTAATAATAAGAGAGGATTGGGAAGAAGATTGTAATGTATTCATTGTTCTGTGTTACAAACTATACAGAAGATACAGAATAAATAGGACGTACAGCCTAATACACTCCTACAAACCAGTCCCTTATAAGGAAGATACAATTAGGGCAAAATCTTTTCCTAAATTAACGAGATCCTCCAACATTAGTTTCTTTCGTGCAGGGTTTGGCAGGAATTGCCTATTCTCCTCATTGTCAGTATGCTTGCCTACTTTTGCTTTCTTGAGCAGCTATTGGTAAGATTTAATGGATTTCTTTTCATTTTTAAATAACTTCTTGAGTTTTTGGCTTTAGATTATGATTTCCTACTCGTGTTTTGGTTTTGCACGCAGGTTAGGAAACTGGATAAAAGTGCGATTGCCATATCACTTCCATTTTCTTGTGTATTGGGTCTCCTTTCGTCTATGACCTCTTCAACTATGGGTATGTCCGAATTACCCTTCAAAGATGGCAACAAATACTAGAAAATGTAATGTAATCTTCACAAAGTGTGCTAATATCCTTTATATTTTACAGTGAATAGAAAGTTTGTCTGGTTGTATGCATCAATTCAGTTCGCCCTTGTCGTTCTCTTTGCTCATATCCTCTACAACTTGGTAAGGAAATTTTTTTTTGCAACTAATTTTTGTTAATCAATATACTAAGCATTGCTAAATGTTTGCATGGACTGGGTGTCAACGTTCCATAGATGCAAACCCACGGTCAAGATCTTGTTACATTTTGTATGTATTAATAAAAAGATGTTTACATACAAATGTGACATAATCTTGACTATTGGGTAAGGCGAGCCCACACCCAGTGCATGTAAGAATTTCCCAATACTAATTTCCCTTATTTTACCTACAACAGCATATACGTTGCGTATTGAATTGAGAAAAATCACATGAGCATGCATTTTATCTCATTTTTTTTCCCTTACATGAGATAGCCACATGATCCATGCATTTTATCTCATTTTTTTTCCCTTACATGAGATAGCCACACGATCTGTTTAAACTTAATTTCTTATTTATATACTTTTTTTTGTTGTTGATACAATAATGTTCTTATTATGTTTGTTATGTTTAGGTTCATGTGCAAGCAGTTTTATCAATCCTTCTATCTACGTTTGCTGGATTTGGTGTTGCAATGAGTGGAGCTTCCATTCTTTTTGAGTTCTTGAGATGGAGGAGGAGACGACGGTCAGCTCTCACCAATCAGAACGAAACGCCTAACCAAGTAGCACCACCTCCAAGTCTAATAGCGACATCCTCTTCGAGCAGCCCTCGGCCTCAACAAAATGAAGTCGATAGTCAAGAAACTGCTCTTTGAAGCTAAAAAGAGAGCAATGAAAATGGAGGTTTGGTAGTTTCGTAATGAAGAAACAAGCAGATACCTGGTGTATTTATGCTTAGTGCTTTTTTATAGCTTAATGAGCTCATGCTGCGTGGAATTGGTTGTATAAAAGGTAAAAGATTTTTGTTGGTTCTCCAACTGCTTGTTTGGAAAGTTGAATTTGTGATGGATTTTGTTCGGTGCTGTGGAAACATCGACAAACATCGACACCCCTGCGCACGTTCTTAACCAACTCGGTGAACCATGAGGGGCCACTTTTCGTGCTTGTTAGAGTGAACTTGTATGTACAAAAAATGAATTTGAAGTTGTTTTTGAGTTATTTGATTATTGGAGAATGTTGGTCCAGGTAGTTAAACGATGCTATAATTCTAATATGCACGCATACTTCTCAGAATATAATCTTATCAAGTTGTCTTGTCTCGGATATTGTATTAGATATCCATTGCTTGGTAAATTTAAAAAGAAATTTGTATTGCTAACTCGGCGAAATTTGTGTCACCAATTCTATCACGTCCTTGTAATGTCGTATTTGTATTTTCATGGCTAGGATTAGCCATGATTTAGGATGTTTGGTTGGAATTGTTCAACTTGATGTTTTTTTTTTTTTTTTGTTAAATCAACTTGATGTACTTTATTCTTGGGGAAAATATTATTTTTGGTCCCATATATTAAACCAAATTTATTTTTGGTCCCAATCATTATAGGATTCTCAATTTTGGTCCCAAATATTTCAAAAAGTCTCAACGTTAGTTTCCCGTTAACCTTTTCGTCCTTTGACTAATAGTTGACCAAAAATTTCGTATAGAACCCGTTAGTTCAGCATTAAAACACCAATTTGGGAGAAAATCTTCATTCTTAAACCCTAAAATCCCATTTTGGAAAGATGAGACCAAAATCGTTGAATCTGCTTCATTCAAGGAGGAAAGTAACAAGGTTGATGATCTCATCGACCCAGAGACTAACGTGCTCCCCCAAATCTGCTTCTCTCACTCTCATTTTCCCGGTTAATCTTCTCTCTCACTTAATTGTGTGTGTATGTGTGTTAGTGAGGGCTGGTGAAGGTGAAGTGCCTGGAAGTGATGAATTCGAGAGAGAGAACTCTGTTATCTGTCGCTGCGGTGTTCGGTGCGGTGGCCTCCGCCATTTCCGTTAGCCTTTTCTTCAACTTTAGAACCCAAAAAACCGCTGCTCGAAAAATGGCATCACCGGGAAGAAATCTTCCCCTCATAGTCCCTTTGATCCCTCGAAGCGAAATGGGTCAGTAGTATTGATCATCCTTAGAGAATGTGCAAAAATATGATTACATTCAAGTTTGCCGTCCAGCAATAGAAATGGATTTAGGTAAGATTAGGGAAGAATAAATTTCTGGAGAACTTAGGGGTTGCAAGTTGTAAAAGTTATGTTTGCATTGTCTTCTCTGTGAGTGCTCTAATTGCTTGGTGATTTAAGGTGTTCTATGAGTGGAACAATTTGGATTTGAGAAACCAGCATAATTCTCTACCTTGCATTGCTTTGAAATTTAGTGTTTCTATAGAAAAAGAAGATAATTTTGAGGGGCCGGGAAATTGTATGCTTCGTTAGATAGGTAATGTTGTGTTGCTTTTAAAACAATCAATTTGGAGTCAAGAATCTCAAGTACAGAATTCTGACCAAACACATTTTAATTGTTTTTTTTGGAGAATGTTTTTGGAAAATTGTATGCTTCGTTAGATAGGTAAGGTTGATTTTAGGGTTTAAGAATGAAGATTTTCCCCCAAATTGGTGTTTTAACGCTGAACTAACGGGTTTTAAACGGAATTTTTGGTCAACCATTAGTCAAAGGATGGAAAGGTTAACCGGGGACTAACGTTGAGACTTTTTGGAATATTTGAGACCAAAATTGAGAATCCTGTAATGATTGGGACCAAAAATAGATTTAGGTTAATGTATGAGACCAAAAATGATATTTTCCCTTATTCTTATGTCTTTTGTTACCAAAACAAACATTTGCGTCTAATGTATTGCAATACATGACAAGTGTATTATCTTCGGGAACTACTAAATTAGTGTGCTCAATATTAAAATAACTAGCATGAACCCGTGTGCGGGGAATGTGCGACAGGAGAATCTAAATTTATGTAAATATTTATATATAGAAGTTTAGTTATATATAACAACAACAAAAAATGAAAGAAGTTGATCTTTAAAGTCATGATAAAGATTGAAAAACTTAAAATTAAATATACATTTTTAAACTAAACCTTGAAGAATACCTATTTAAATTCATATACATCCTTATACAAAATATATATGATGGGATCGAATTTTTCAGTGTTTAGTAAATAGATACCCTTTATATAAGAATAAATCACATTTTACTAAACAATAAAAAGTAGTAAAAAAGATTTTTTGTCAAAGTTTGCATCCTTTTGCACTTTATCAACTCCTTTTTTTTTTTTTTTTTCTCCAATTTTAATCCTCTTTAAACATTCTACCCATATATAAGTTTTCAACTATATACATCTGTGAAACCCTAACCCTAAACCTCGTACCTATGCTCCGCCAGCCGCTTGCGGCTGACGCTATCCCACCGACGGCGTCTCAGGGGGATGCCGTCCCTCCGCAACCGAGGTGCTCCTATGCTGCGGCGGCAACAACTACGACAAAGCAGCCTGTTATCCCTCGAGTTGGGAAAATCCACGTTTTTGACAAGTCTGCAAACAGGAAATCATATGGCGTAGTCACAGAACGCAACGGGATCCCGCATATCCAACTTTCTGATGAGGAGATTGATGAGTTATCCAAACCGTTCAGGTTTGCGTTAATCGAAAAGTTCTCGCACGGATACCCGACTATGGCACGTCTCCATGAACTTTTCATGGAGCTTGGACTCAAAGGAGAGTTTAAACTAGGGGTGATGAATATCAAACATGTCCTAATCAGGTTAAGCTGCGAAGAGGATTATTCCAAAATCTGGTTACGACGTATTATCAATTTTGATGGCTATCCGATGAGGGTTCTCAAATGGACCCCTACCTTCAATCCGAAGATTGAATCTTCAATAGCACATGTCTGGATCAAGCTTCCTTCCCTGAAGACCCAGTTTTTCAATCCGGACATCCTCCATGATATCATCAGTCAGATAGGCGAACCCCTTGGTTACGATGAAGGCACCTTTGATTGTAATCGTCCCGATTACGCACGCGCCTGTGTAGAGCTAGACCTGCTGAAGCCTTTGAAGACAAAATTAAGCATCGGTTTTAATGGTGGTACTCTAATACAGGCGATCATTTATGAGAGGCTGCCTGCCTATTGCAGAAAGTGTTCCAGATTAGGGCATGATAAGAAGGACTGTCACGATCTGGTTAGCCATGAGAATCAAGATGATCAACCTGATCTTAGACAAGTAATCCAGGACAAGAGGGAAGCCGCTGCTAAATTTCCTACAGAGACTTCCAAAGAAAAGGAAAAACAATCCGATCACAGAGACAACTGTAGCACCCCTTAACACGTGGAGGATGCCACACCCCCGCACTATAGGCCAGTCCACATACGAAACGGGCAATCCTTCATGAACTAACCTATAGCGAACGGGTGACAATGCAATAACGACCAGCTAGGCGGGACTACTGTACACATGCAATGAGTGAAAACGGAAGCATAAACTAATCACGATTAAATATAACCAATAAACATGTCACGATATTTCTCATTTACCAAGTCAAATATGTTCTAGCTTTCCATATCAATACATTATCATCTCCGAATATAAATAACAAGTAACTATATTAACAATTCTAACACGACAATAAACAATATGCACCGTGATCGACTCGACTACGTGGACTGGACTTGACACGACTCGACTCCCGCCTAGCGTGCACCTGCAAGAACCTGAAAGGTGGAGGTATCAGTCTATGGAAGACTGAGTGAGGGGCATAGATATATATTAGCGCAAAGAACGTGCAAGTTGTAACCTCGGGTAAGGTTTTGTAACTAAAACAATAATAACAACAATATAAGTGCAAGAATATCAAGGACTCGCCCGAGATTACAACTATCAGGTTTAACACGATAATCACGGCTATTATAACTATCAGTGGCCCTGGCGAGGGGCGTGCACGATCTCCAACCAACCTTTACAGTGAACAAGGGTTGCACTTTCATTTAATTAGGTTATCATGCAAGTCATTAAAGTGCACACGATCCATAACAGGAAATCCATCCTTCACTCCATTGGTGGTGGGTTTGCAAGGCCGAACCACCCACGATAACACGACGTACGTCGGGAACATGACTCCCACATACGGGACTCCTTCCTCCACCAAACCTCCTGGTGGATTCAGGGGGCATCCCCACAGTGTGTGAGTTACCCGTCAGCCCTATGCTTTCCCGGTTGGCTCAAACACTCACCCTCGGGCCCAAAAACACGATACACAATACACGGTACACGATAGTTCGCCAAACACGATCATGGTAACACGATAACACGATTTATGGCTTGGTTATAACACGATGCACGATTTGCTTGTCATGAACATGATTAGTTTCAGGAAACACGATTTACTTTCAAAGAACACGGTTACCTATAAAGAACATAAATTGATAGTTGGAAACACTTGTAAATATATATATACCTTTATACCGTTCGGCCCAAAAGTCACATAAGGTAATACGGGTTCTAAGTAACTAGCAATTAAACCTCACCTGACAGGCGACACGACGACTCATGGATGCGAGAACATGCTTTGCTGATCATAATCTCCGCCCCGGGAGAACAACTGGATAAGAAACGGAACAATATACGTGCATGAGACCGTAGTTCAAGCATATGACTCCACAGACGACGCACGGCATGATCAAATACGAGACATCGTGCAATAAACAATGTGGCATGCAACTATCACGTTTTCGCACGTAATCATTCATATTATAACAAATTGGGGTCAAATAAGTCGTCAGATCGAGGGGTTAAACTTGTAATTTTATGCAGAAAGTTTCTGCACTTCCAGGGGTATGGGAACGGCCGTTCCAGGTTTCAATGCAAAATGGGAAGGGCCGTTCCCCCACTCCCGAAACTACTCCCGAACATGGGAACGGCCGTTCCCGTCTTGTGAGACAAAGTGGGAACGGGCGTTCCCGTCCTCGCCGCCCTACACACTTATTCAAACTTTGGGAACGGCCGCTCCCTACTTACAAAGGGAACGGGAATGGCCGTTCCGGTTTTACAGAAGATGCAGAACATAGCAGCAGAAACAGGGGAGCCACGAAATATATCTTCAAAGCATCCAATCTCTTATATTTCAATCCCAAATGCAAGTATTCATGAAAGTAACATATATGCATGCTCATGGTATAATAAGAACCCATCTAAACACATAAATCATGCCTTGATCACCATAATTACCAACTTAAGCTCACATATGAGCTCATGCCATATTCTTCCATATTTTCAAGAATTCAAGTTCTAATTCATGTTAAAAGCTCCTAATTATGCTCCTAACATCAAACACACGAATTATCAAGCTTGAATCATAAACCCTAGCTTCATATATGTAATTCAAGAATTTATGAAATATCCATGTCTACCTTGAAGAAGGAAGATGAGATGCAAGAAGATGAAGAGGGATGGTTGAGCCCCAAACATGAAATTTCCTAGGAAAACTTGGATGAAATCACAAGGATCACTTCTTCTTCCTTGAGGTTGTGTGTGTCGGTAGAGAGAAGGGAGCAAACATAGATGTTTTGATGAAGAATGAGATGAAGGGTGGAGAAGAGATGCATATATCGGTATAATTAAGGAAAAATGTAATATTTGTAATCAAATCCTCCAAGTTTTATAAATCATGCAATTAAGTATAAAAGGTTTGGAAAGTGGTCAATTTAGTCCTTTAACATTTTCATGCAATTCGGTCCTCTAATTTAAATAAATGATCAATCAAAGGCAATTAAGCAATTAAATCATTTTTGGCAAATAATTCATGTAATAATTAAATCCCAAATCGATACACATTTCACTTATTTCCATGTAAACATATTGGAGTGAAATTTCCACAATTTATCATAAATATAGGAATTTAATAAGTAAAAGAATTAAATAAATCTTAACTCTCAAAAAATCTCACACGTGTCGTATGTACCTGAAATTGGGGCGTTACAATTCTCTTCCCCTTAAGAGAATCCGTCCTCGGATTCACTGTCTCGGATTCCTGGGAGTTAACTGACTCTCTCGTTTTCATCCCACGAGGGGTTGGCCATTCCCCGTCTGGGATTAGTCCGAAAGAGGTCTTCAGTCCGCGAGATTCCTTGCATTACTGTTGAATCACGACCCTCAACTTTCCGGGATTCTAAACACTCGCGAGAAAATCTAATCTTCCACTAAAACAAGTTGCCAAACAAGAATGAGAGTGCCCCGTCTCTCTAACAAGTATCAAGAGAACCCCGTCTCTCGTACAAGAACCAAGAGAACCCCGTCTCTTGACTAACAAGATAAACCAACTAGCAGGGAATTAAATGTAACAATAATGAAATATATGATGTACGTGATATGCATGTTCAATTGTACCGTTCACCGTGGATTGAAATTCTTCATGGTAGTAGTTCGGCTGACACTTGATTCCTTAAATTATTTCCTTGGCCGTCTCTCCCCCTTAAGAAAGAAAATAAAATTTTCTTTCTTAAGCCTTCCGAAGTCCGGAGTGAATATTTGCTATCAAGAATCAAGAAATTGTGCATGCTGGTTAAGATGTCAATGCACGTGTCATATTTAGAAACAATTCCAAACGCCAAATATAACAATTAATTTCACAAGATTCAAGTAGACACGTTGATCACGTAAATTTCACGGTACATATCATCATTTAATGAGCAATTAGTGACAAGAATGAATGCACTACACAAGTTACCAAGTAATTCCTACGCCGTTCGACCTAGACTCGACACGACACGACACTAGAACCTCGGTTTTACAACCGGGCTCTGATACCACTTTAGATGTAGCACCCCTTAACACGTGGAGGATGCCACACCCCCGCACTATAGGCCAGTCCACATACGAAACGGGCAATCCGTACATGAACTAACCTATAGCGAACGGGTGACAATGCAATAACGACCAGCTAGGCGGGACTACTGTACACATGCAATGAGTGAAAACGGAAGCATAAACTAATCACGATTAAATATAACCAATAAACATGTCACGATATTTCTCATTTACCAAGTCAAATATGTTCTAGCTTTCCATATCAATACATTATCATCTCCGAATATAAATAACAAGTAACTATATTAACAATTCTAACACGACAATAAACAATATGCACCGTGATCGACTCGACTACGTGGACTGGACTTGACACGACTCGACTCCCGCCTAGCGTGCACCTGCAAGAACCTGAAAGGTGGAGGTATCAGTCTATGGAAGACTGAGTGAGGGGCATAGATATATATTAGCGCAAAAAACGTGCAAGTTGTAACCTCGGGTAAGGTTTTGTAACTAAAACAATAATAACAACAATATAAGTGCAAGAATATCAAGGACTCGCCCGAGATTACAACTATCAGGTTTAACACGATAATCACGGCTATTATAACTATCAGTGGCCCTGGCGAGGGGCGTGCACGATCTCCAACCAACCTTTACAGTGAACAAGGGTTGCACTTTCATTTAATTAGGTTATCATGCAAGTCATTAAAGTGCACACGATCCATAACAGGAAATCCATCCTTCACTCCATTGGTGGTGGGTTTGCAAGGCCCGAACCACCCACGATAACACGACGTACGTCGGGAGCATGACTCCCACGTACGGGACTCCTTCCTCCACCAAACCTCCTGGTGGATTCAGGGGGCATCCCCACAGTGTGTGAGTTACCCGTCAGCCCTATGCTTTCCCGGTTGGCTCAAACACTCACCCTCGGGCCCAAAAACACCATACACGATACATGGTACACGATAGTTCGCCAAACACGATCATGGTAACACGATAACACGATTTATGGCTTGATTATAACACGATGCACGATTTGCTTGTCATGAACACGATTAGTTTCAGGAAACACGATTTACTTTCAAAGAACACGGTTACCTATAAAGAACACGACTTGATAGTTGGAAACACTTGTAAATATATATATACCTTTATACCGTTCGGCCCAAAAGTCACATAAGGTAATACGGGTTCTAAGTAACTAGCAATTAAACCTCACCTGACAGGCGACACGATGACTCATGGATGCGAGAACATGCTTTGCTGATCATAATCTCCGCCCTGGGAGAACAACTGGATAAGAAACGGAACAATATACGTGTATGAGACCGTAGTTCAAGCATATGACTCCACAGACGACGCACGTCATGATCAAATATGAGACATCATGCAATAAACAATGTGGCATGCAACTATCACGTTTTCGCACGTAATCATTCATATTATAACAAATTGGGGTCAAATAAGTCGTCGGATCGAGGGTTTAAACTTGTAATTTTATGCAGAAAGTTTCTGCACTTCCAGGGGTATGGGAACGGCCGTTCCAGGTTTCAATGTAAAATGGGAAGAGCCGTTCCCCCACTCCCGAAACTACTCCCGAACATGGGAACGACCGTTCCCGTCTTGTAAGACAAAGTGGGAACGGGCGTTCCCGTCCTCGCCGCCCTACACACTTATTCAAATTATGGGAACGGTCGTTCCCTACTTACAAAGGGAACGGGAATGGCCGTTCCCGTTTTACAGAAGATGCAGAACATAGCAGCAGAAACAGGGGAGCCACGAAATATATCTTCAAAGCATCCAATCTCTTATATTTCAATCCCAAATGCAAGTATTCATGAAAGTAACATATATGCATGCTCATGGTATAATAAGAACCCATCTAAACACATAAATCATGCCTTGATCACCATAATTACCAACTTAAGCTCACATATGAGCTCATGCCATATTCTTCCATATTTTCAAGAATTCAAGTTCTAATTCATGTTAAAAGCTCCTAATTATGCTCCTAACATCAAACACACGAATTATCAAGCTTGAATCATAAACCCTAGCTTCATATATGTAATTCAAGAATTTATGAAATATCCATGTCTACCTTGAAGAAGGAAGATGAGATGCAAGAAGATGAAGAGGGATGGTTGAGGCCCAAACATGAAATTTCCTAGGAAAACTTGGATGAAATCACAAGGATCACTTCTTCTTCCTTGAGGTTGTGTGTGTCGGTAGAGAGAAGGGAGCAAACATAGATGTTTTGATGAAGAATGAATGAAGGGTGGAGAAGAGATGCATATATCGGTATAATTAAGGAAAAATGTAATATTTGTAATCAAATCCTCCAAGTTTTATAAATCATGCAATTAAGTATAAAAGGTTTGGAAAGTGGTCAATTTAGTCCTTTAACATTTTCATGCAATTCGGTCCTCCAATTTAAATAAATGATCAATCAAAGGCAATTAAGCAATTAAATCATTTTTGGCAAATAATTCATGTAACAATTAAATCCCAAATTGATACACATTTCACTTATTTCCACGTAAACATATTGGAGTGAAATTTCCACAATTTATCATAAATATAGGAATTTAATAAGTAAAAGAATTAAATAAATCTTAACTCTCAAAAAATCTCACACGTGTCGTATGTACCTGAAATTGGGGCGTTACAACAACCCTACAGATATACAAAAAGACTCTCAAAACAACAAACAGACAGCGCAAAAGGAACTTATTTGGCGAGAGAAGACTCAGCAGAAGGAGAAATCCAACTTAGACATAGTTGAGGAAAATAATGACACAATAGAGGCCCGGAACAGATCCAGATTATTGGAAAAATTCATGAAAATCCCCTGGTCGTGCATGAGGACGAAGAAGCAAAAAATGCAGGAGCTATCTCCGGCTCTGAGGATGGTGGAGAGAATGGCAGCGAACCGGAAGCAGACCCTCCGGACGAGGACGGAGACCACCCAAAGGACTTAAAGCAACTTGCTCTCTACAAACCAGTAAGGTCCGATGGCAAGGGTAATGATGATTTTACCCCAGTGGCTCAGAAGAAAAGGCGCGGAAGACCCCCAAAGAACCCCACCATGGCCTCTAAAGGAACGACTTCGTCGTTGGCCATTAAGCAGGGTTTACAATGATAGAACAAGGGATGATCTGGAACGTGAGAGGAATGGGCAAACCTGATCATTGCCGTTCCCTAAATCAGTTTTGTATTAATAATAATTTAAAATTTCTTGCTATTTTAGAACCTATGATTACTCTAGTTCCTCATAGTATGTGTCGTAAATTTCGTTTTCATAATGTCATTAGTAATTGCTCTAATCACATTTGGTTCTTTTCGTGCGAGGAGATTGATGTGGAGGTGATCAGTGATGACAGACAATTCTTGGACATGCGCATCACCTGGAGGACGTCTGACAAATCCTTCTTCTTGACAATAGTTTATGCACGGTGTAACACTGTCGCGAGGAGGGAAATCTGGGAACACTTTATTTATCGGGCAAACAGTGATGTTCCTTGGCTTATTGGTGGGGATTTTAACACGGTTACTTCTTTGAATGAAACGAGAGATGCTCGCGATCTGGACTTCCAATCTATGACCGAATTTGGCGACTTCATCATTGAATGTGGACTCATTGAACCACCTTTTGAGGGATCGCCTTTCACTTGGACTAATAAAAGGGTTTGGAAATGTCTGGACAGAATCTTAGTCAATGAAGCTTGGTGTGGTCTTTTTGATAATACGGTGGTTAAACTGTTGGAAAACAGGAATCAGAAAGCAGCGGAATTTAAAATTTTTTCCCAACAAAAGGACCTTGAACTCGCAATCGTGTAACCAAATTCGTAGGGATAGAAAACTTACTTTTCTTTTTGTTCTTTCTTGAAGCGTTTCAAGCCACCCAAGAACGCTCTTCTCACGGCTTGATCCCCTCTCCTTGGTAAAGCTCGAATCTTCAAACTTCTAACTTGAAGCCTCTAGAGAAAGTCCACCAACTTGATCACAATCTAACTAGTAAGGATGCTAGTTCTCTAGTTAGTGTTTAGGCTTAACCTAGGGTTTAATTTAATCTTGGAGAAAGGAAGGTGTTCAACACATGAACCAAGAATTGTCAATTCACTCTAAAGGGGAGCATGAGCTCCCCTATATATAGGAAAGGGGAGGGACGGCCGAACCTAGTCCTTATTGGACTAGGATTTGGTTCCTCTCTCTCCTATTACTTGATTATCAAGTATTTTCCAACTTTGACTTTGAATTCTATTTCTAGTCAACCTTTAAGAGAGCTTAAAAATATCCAAACTATTTTTGGATAATTTTATACTTTATTTATTATAAAATAAATAACTTATTTTTATCTAATTAATTAATTCGTAATTAATTAACTAGATTATTTTCTCCAAAATTAGACTTTCTTTTTAATTCAAAATTAAACCAAAGTCTATTAAATAATTAACTAATTAATTATTTAACATATATATATTATCACACGTGTGTGACACGTGTCACAGTGACACGTGTCACTCACACGTGTGGAACCCTCTTGGTCCGATTAACTCGTTTAATCATTTTCAAGCCTCAACTCATGTAACCAAGTTGTTGTGTGTGACCCTCTAGGTTCTCAATTCAATTAGCAGTGACCCTAATTAATTAATTCATTAATTAATTAATCAGTCCACAGATTAAACGACCATAGTCTAGCAACAGGTGTTTAACCCCTAGCTGAATTGGAATGTTCAGATTCGACAGAACCTTTAAGTCATTGAATCATGTGAGATACAATCCTCCTACTTACTATCTCTCAACCAAGATCTAGGGCAAGGGAATAATCAGAACCCTAATAATCTGGTCTTAAAGCTAAGTGCATTTCATATCCATTTGATCTCAATCCAAGAAACCCTTTTCTTGATATCTTGATCTACTGCCTTGGCCAAGGACTCCATATGGCATATGAATGACTTACACAATAAGAGATCACCTTGCAAATGCAAGTGTAGGTCCTTTCTTGATTCTCATTCACTTTCATGAATCACTTGTGCAGCCCCAGCATAAGCCTTGAATCAGTTGTCTAAGGCGACACCCTTTAAAGCTCATACCTAAGACTACAGAGTTAACTCATAAAGTGACAAGGAACCTCAAGTCTAAGGATCAATTAATCACATCAATGACTCGTGAGATATTTCCTAATCTGGAAGTTTCCATTTCCTGAAATAGAAACTTCCTTTCCCATTTAGGAATGTTCTCACACGGGGCACCTCAGTGAACTTACTTATTAAAGTAAGCACCCTCATGTATCACGTACGTATCAACTATACACTTTACACCTCCATGAAACAAGGTGGTCCTTCTTAAGGGCGTGATCCCATAAGCAAGCCTTAGAGGAGTCAGGTTGACACTCCCACTGTCTGTAGGACTCATCGGCTTGGAGTATTTTACTAATCATGACTTATGTGATATAGGGCTCGTTTCATGAACCATTTCACCTAAATGGTAGAGTCCTAAAGTCATCAGGATTAGGGGAGTTCTCATACATGCACAGCTAAAGTAAACGCATACCAAACAAGAGCATATAAAGAAGTGTTGCCTCAATTCGTTATTTCATTCAAAGATTGTCTGTGATTACAATAAGGAAAAGCACAAAGCGGATATACAATCGGCTTTCTAGGGCACTATTCCTAACAATCTCCTACTTGCCCGTCAAAGCCATTCTAAAGCTACTCTAAGTCCCATCTTCTGAAGATGACCTTGGAAAGCTTCTCGACTAAGGGGTTTAGTAAGTGGATCTGCCACGTTCTCTGCTGATGTGACCCTCTCAATTTGCACATCTCCTCTTTTGATAATATCACGGATTAGGTGATACTTCCTCATAATGTGCTTGGTCCGTTGGTGAGATCTTGGTTCTCTTGCTTGAGCAACCGCCCCAGTGTTGTCACAAAACACAGTAATGGGGTCTTTCATGCTAGGAACAACATTCAACTCTTGAATGAAGTTTCTAATCCAAACACCTTCCTTAGCTGCATCATTTGCAGCTAAGTATTCGGCCTCAGTGGTCGAATCTGCAGTGGTTGTTTGCTTGGAACTCTTCCAACTCACTGCTCCGCCGTTTAGGCAGAAAATGTATCCTGACATTGACTTAAAATCATCTAAGTCAGATGCAAAGCTTGCATCACAGTATCCTTCGACAGTAAGATCTTTCTGACCTCCGTAAACTAAGAATAAATCTTTAGTACTTTTCAAGTACTTAAGAATATTCTTCACGGCAGCCCAGTGACCATCTCCAGGGTCAGATTGGAAACGACTCGTTACACTAAGTGCATAAGCCACATCCGGTCGAGTACATAACATTGCATACATTATGCTACCTATTGCTGATGCATAAGGTGTATGAGTCATTCTTTCCTTCTCAAGGTTGGTCTTAGGACACATCTTCTTTGAAAGACATGTTCCTACACTCATAGGAAGGTTCTTAACCTTTGCTGACTCCATATTGAATCTCTTCAATACTTTGTCAATGTACATC
Source organism: Lantana camara (assembly GCA_037501455.1). NCBI lineage: Eukaryota > Viridiplantae > Streptophyta > Magnoliopsida > Lamiales > Verbenaceae > Lantana > Lantana camara. The sequence continues at coordinate 58,079,269 of CM074857.1, read as the reverse complement.
GACTGTGATAGTCCTATTAACCTTCTAGATCTATCTCTATAGATTTTAATTCCAAGGATATAGGACGCATCACCAAGATCTTTCATCTCGAATTGGTTCGATAACCATAACTTAGTCACTTTCATGTCATCTTTCGAATTCCCAATAAGAAGGATGTCATCAACATAAAGTACTAAGAATTGCACTGAGGTCTCCAATTCCTTTCTATACACACATGATTCATTCGAAATTTGAATGAAGCCAAACGCTTTGACCGATTCATCAAATCGAATGTTCCAATTCCTAGAAGCCTGTTTCAATCCATAGATTGATCTTTGGAGTTTGCAAACCTTTTGCTCACTCCCACTGAATGTGAAACCTATGGGTTGCTCCATATAAATGTCTTTGTCAATGTCACCATTGAGAAAGGCAGTTTTCACATCCATTTGCCATATCTCATAGTCATAATATGCAGCAATGGCAAGCATGATTCGAATGGACTTTTGCATTGCAACTGGTGAAAAGGTTTCGTCAAAGTCCACGCCGGGTCTTTGAGTGAACCCTTTTGCAACCAGTCTCGCTTTGTAGGCCGCAATGCTTCCATCAACTCCAAGCTTTCTCTTAAAGATCCATTTGCAACCTATGGGTTTGACCCCATCAGGCAAATCTACCAAGGTCCAAACTTGGTTGGAGTTCATGGAGTCCATTTCGGATTTCATGGCTTCTATCCACTGTTCAGAGTCAGAATCTGAAAGTGCCTCCTCATATGTTAAAGGATCATTATCCTTTTGAGAGATTTCATGGAAGAATCCATACCATCTCTCCGGCTGTCTAGGAGTACGTTCAGAACGCCTTAGAGGAGGATTTTCGTGTGTATCGAAATTCGTGATTGGTTGTGGTTGATCAGAGTGGGACGTTTCTTCAGTGGGTGGTGTGGGGTCATTTTGTACTTCTTCTAATTCTATGATCTTGCCCTTCTTTTCTTTAAGGAACGGTTCCTCAAGAAAAGTGGCATTTCTAGAAACAAACACCTTTTGCTCAGATTGATCATAGAAATAGTATCCTATGGATTCCTTAGGATAACCTACAAAGTAGCATAAGCTAGAACGAGATTCTAGCTTATCTCCCACTGTCCTCTTCACGTAAGCAGGACAACCCCAAATTCTTAAATAAGAATAACTAGGGATTTTACCATGCCATATTTCATAGGGCGTCTTGGGGACTGACTTAGAGGGAACAAGATTCAAAATCTTTGCTGCACTTTCTAGGGCATAACCCCAGAAAGAAGGTGGTAAGTCAGTGAAACTCATCATGGAACGAACCATATCAAGTAGGGTTCGATTCCTTCTCTCAGAAACTCCATTAAGCTGAGGAGTTCCCGGAGGAGTCCATTGAGAGATAATCCCATTATCTTTGAGATGATTAAGGAATTCTTCACTAAGATACTCGCCTCCTCGATCAGATCGAAGTGCTTTGATCTTGTGACCAGTTTGGTTCTCAACCTCCTTTTGAAATTCTAAGAATTTCTCAAAAGCTTCAGATTTATACTTCATTAAGTATACATAACCATACCGACTAAAGTCGTCAGTGAAGGTTATGAAATACTGATGATTGTTTCTTGTGCTTACGCTAAGCGGTCCACAAACATCAGTATGGATCAAATCCAAAACCTTAGTGGCACGTTCCACAGTTCCTTTAAAAGGGACTTTGGACATTTTTCCTTTGAGACAGGATTCGCAAGAAGCTAACTCTTTGAGATCATTTTCAGAGAATGATCCTAAAGTGTTTATCTTGCTAATTCTGTTCTTGGAAATGTGTCCTAATCTAGCGTGCCATAAGGGAGCTGAAACTTTGTCATCTCTCTTACGCTTTGTTTCTCGTTGTATATTCATAATATTGATATTTTGAGTTAGGTAAAGTCCATTACTTAGAGTACCGATATGAACGGAAGAGTTGTTCCGTTTGATAAAGTATTTACCATTCTTAATATAAGTCTCATAACCTTCACAATCTAATATTGGAACTGAAATTATATTACGAATAATGTTCGGTACATAAAGGACTTTATTTAATACTAACTCAAAACTACCTAAATCTAATCTAATTGTGCCTAAAGCTCGAGCTTCAACGTTTGAGCCATCGCCGATCTTCAAGACACATTCTCCTTCTTTGAGTTGTTGGACTTCACTTAGCATCTGTACATCATTACAGATGTGAGTTCCACAACCGGTATCAAGTACCCAAGAACTAGAATTAATAGAAAGATTTACTTCAACGAGAAAGATACCTTTCTTTAGAGTAGCCTTGTACTCTGGGCAGTTTCTCCTCCAATGTCCCGCTTTGCCACAATGGAAGCAAACATCCTCTTTCTGATCACGCTTCTTCTTTTGGGCCTTCCCCTTCGAAATGCCACCAGTGGGCCTAAGGGGTTTCTTCTTCTTCTTTTGGGCTTTCTTGCCCTTACCTTTAGAAGGCCCAGAAGAGGAAGATGGAGCATTCACCATCAAAACCTTATTGTCCTTCTTGATCGTGCTTTCAGCAGTCACAAGCTGACTAATCAGCTCAGCTACAGTAGCACCAGCATGATTCATGTTGAAGTTAAGGACAAATGGGTTGAATGATGGTGGGAGCGAAGCTAGCAACAAATCCACTGAAAGTTCATCTTTCAGTGGCATGTCCATGGAAGCAAGTTTCTCAGTAAGGGCAAGAAACTTGAGTCCATATTCATGGACACTTGAACCTTCCCTCATTCTCAAGTGGAATAATTCCTTTGAAGTGTTATACCTTGTAACACGTTCATGAGGGCGGTAAAGTTGCTCTAAGTGGTCGTAAATCTCCCAAGCAAATTCCATGGCCTCATGTTGCCTTTGCAAGTCCGGAGACATGTTAGCCAACATAAGGCAACGGGCTTGGAGATTATCATCCTTCCACTTCTGAATCGCGTCCCGCTCAGCCCGAGTGGGAGCCTCCCCTTCGGGACTAGGCTCCCCTTCGAAGAGAACATAAGTTCTCTTCTCAGAATCTAAAATGATTTTTAGATTCCTCAGCCAATCAGAATAGTTGGGACCAGTCAACTTGTTTGACTCGAGGATCGATACAAGAGGGTTTTTTGGTTGCCATTTCAAAACACGTAGAGAATCACAGAATCTACGACCTAAATGGTAAAACAGAGAACTAGTGAGCATGCTGAATTATAAAGATATACAAAAGATAAGGTCTTTAATCTAATGTAGCTCCCACTGTTTTTCAAAGATCTAGAATTCCCAAAGATCTAAGAGGAACACGTTTCCCAATGGGTACTAAGATCTTAGGCATTTTACCTTGAACCCACGACTCGCGGACATTCTAAGTAAGAACCCTAGGTAGGTACAACTTACCAATTCTAACACCTTTAGAACTCTTAGTAATTGTTTTTGCATCACCTATCTTTCAATATGGACCCACGACTCGTGCGACATCCATATTTACTTAGGCGTTAAGCTAGACCCATCAATCATAAGATCATGACCAAAACTTAGTTTGAACGACCCACGACTCGCGGACATCGCCCTCGCTAAAATTGACCACGAAATATTGATCATTTAAAATGATTAATTAGGTAACTAAGAACTAATAAGCTCCACTAGCTATCCCACGACTCGCGGACAATAACTAGCTTTACTTACTAAACTTAAAACCTATTGATGGAATGCTAGGAATTTAATTCAAAACTTGCATCTCGAATTAAACACCTATTTGTTCGAAATTAGCTTAATATTTAATGGGAATTTTCGAATCAACCGGAGAGTTGTCCGGTTCGACCTCACCAACATATATGTTATCCAATTTTATTAGTCTTGATTAATGCAAGTACACTTAAATGCATTTCAAACAAGCACATAAACAGATAACATGTCCTAGCATGATACTAACATGTAATGATCATGGGTTCTACCTATCTTATGCGTGATATGTGGGAGCCACTCCACAATCACAAGTTCTAACATACATGCCACATAAACAGTTCAAATCACATAAGGGAAAGCAGTAACAAAATACGAGCCCTATCTCTATTACATTTAACAATCGAGATTCCCCTCCCTAACATTTTGAGGGGTCTTCACTTATGGCCTCCTTGTTACTTGAATGTGGTCCATCTTACTCCATGGGTGCATTGTCTCCAAAATGAAAATAAAACCTCACTACCTATCTCTACTCTCAAATTACAATAAAAAAGAAAAAGACATAAAGTAATAAGGCTCAATCTTCATATTGGCCTTAGACAATTACACGGGGCATACCCCGGCCTCAAAAACAGTAACATGGAAAGCCACATAATAAATCACATAACAGTACGCACATAAGTGAGGCTCCAACCTCAATTGAAAAACGCAACTATAGGGCTCCAACCCCAATTTAAACCATCCATGTGCATAAATTAAAACCATACAAAGATCTAAACCCATGATCACCTAACATGCTTTTGCGAGAATTTAAATTTAGCCAGTAAATTAAAATTCTCGTTTCAAGTCCTAATGACTCAAAACACGACTTAGATGCAATTCTTGTTCAAGAGCCTTTTCAATAAAACCCGAAAAACATTAAACTAATAAAATTCCAATTAATTTCCAAAATTAATAATTTTATTCTTTCATTATTTTCAGAAAATAATATTCATAATTTTTCCAAAAACCAAATCGCTTTAATTTCTCAAAATCCCAATTTAATCAAAATTTTAAAATAATTTTATTTTAACAAAACTGATTTTAAAAGGATAAAATTAAAATAAAATTAAATCGGGATTTTATGGACCGAAAAACACGAAACTCGAAAACACGAAAACGAGCCCCGGAAAAAGGGCCCAGCCGTGCGAGGCACTGCCGCGCAGCCGCGCGCGCAGACGCGCGCCAGCCGCGCGCACAGCGGGCGGGATGAGCCGCTCGCGTGCGCACGCTGGGCGTGCATCATGCGCGCGCCTGCGCGCAGCAGCGTCCGGCATGGCCTGGGCAGGCGTCCCGCGCGGTTGCGGGACGGACTGGGCGGGCGCGCCGGGACGGCTCCCGCGCTGTTGCGGGAGGAGCTGGGCGGCGGCGACGGGCCTGGGCGTGCGACGTGCTAGCACGCCTAGGCTCGTTGCTTTTCGTGTTCGTTTCGTATTTCTGGGTTTCTCGAAAAACCAGTTCAATCCAAAATTTAAAAATTCGATTTAAACAAATTTCAACTAAAACGATTTTTCAAAACACGATTTGAGAAAACAGTTTTAGAAATTCAGGAAAAATTACAGTTTCGTAATTCAGGCTTTCTAAAAGAACTCATGAATACCTAATTCGCATCTAAGCCTAAGAATTTCTACCAAATTCAGAAATAATGGAGACGAATCAGAAACACGATTAACGAGGTGGCTCTGATACCACTTGTTGGAAAACAGGAATCAGAAAGCAGCGGAATTTAAAATTTTTTCCCAACAAAAGGACTTTGAACTCGCAATCGTGTAACCAAATTCGTAGGGATAGAAAACTTACTTTTCTTTTTGTTCTTTCTTGAAGCGTTTCAAGCCACCCAAGAACGCTCTTCTCGCGGCTTGATCCCCTCTCCTTGGTAAAGCTCGAATCTTCAAACTTCTAACTTGAAGCCTCTAGAGAAAGTCCACCAACTTGATCACAATCTAACTAGTAAGGATGCTAGTTCTCTAGTTAGTGTTTAGGCTTAACCTAGGGTTTAATTTAATCTTGGAGAAAGGAAGGTGTTCAACACATGAACCAAGAATTGTCAATTCACTCTAAAGGGGACCATGAGCTCCCCTATATATAGGAAAGGGGAGGGACGGCCGAACCTAGTCCTTATTGGACTAGGATTTGGTTCCTCTCTCTCCTATTACTTGATTATCAAGTATTTTCCAACTTTGACTTTGAATTCTATTTCTAGTCAACCTTTAAGAGAGCTTAAAAATATCCAAACTATTTTTGGATAATTTTATATTTTATTTATTATAAAATAAATAACTTATTTTTATCTAATTAATTAATTCGTAATTAATTAACTAGATTATTTTCTCCAAAATTAGACTTTCTTTTTAATTCAAAATTAAACCAAAGTCTATTAAATAATTAACTAATTAATTATTTAACATATATATATTATCACACGTGTGTGACACGTGTCACAGTGACACGTGTCACTCACGCGAGCCACACGTGTGAATTCACACGTGTGGAACCCTCTTGGTCCGATTAACTCGTTTAATCATTTTCAAGCCTCAACTCATGTAACCAAGTTGTTGTGTGTGACCCTCTAGGTTCTCAATTCAATTAGCAGTGACCCTAATTAATTAATTCATTAATTAATTAATCAGTCCACAGATTAAACGACCATAGTCTAGCAACAGGTGTTTAACCCCTAGCTGAATTGGAATGTTCAGATTCGACAGAACCTTTAAGTCATTGAATCATGTGAGATACAATCCTCCTACTTACTATCTCTCAACCAAGATCTAGGGCAAGGGAATAATCAGAACCCTAATAATCTGGTCTTAAAGCTAAGTGCATTTCATATCCATTTGATCTCAATCCAAGAAACCCTTTTCTTGATATCTTGATCTACTGCCTTGGCCAAGGACTCCATATGGCATATGAATGACTTACACAATAAGAGATCACCTTGCAAATGCAAGTGTAGGTCCTTTCTTGATTCTCATTCACTTTCATGAATCACTTGTGCAGCCCCAGCATAAGCCTTGAATCAGTTGTCTAAGGCGACACCCTTTAAAGCTCATACCTAAGACTACAGAGTTAACTCATAAAGTGACAAGGAACCTCAAGTCTAAGGATCAATTAATCACATCAATGACTCGTGAGATATTTCCTAATCTGGAAGTTTCCATTTCCTGAAATAGAAACTTCCTTTCCCATTTAGGAATGTTCTCACACGGGGCACCTCAGTGAACTTACTTATTAAAGTAAGCACCCTCATGTATCACGCACGTATCAACTATACACTTTACACCTCCATGAAACAAGGTGGTCCTTCTTAAGGGCGTGATCCCATAAGCAAGCCTTAGAGGAGTCAGGTTGACACTCCCACTGTCTGTAGGACTCATCGGCTTGGAGTATTTTACTAATCATGACTTATGTGATATAGGGCTCGTTTCATGAACCATTTCACCTAAATGGTAGAGTCCTAAAGTCATCAGGATTAGGGGAGTTCTCATACATGCACAGCTAAAGTAAACGCATACCAAACAAGAGCATATAAAGAAGTGTTGCCTCAATTCGTTATTTCATTCAAAGATTGTCTGTGATTACAATAAGGAAAAGCACAAAGCGGATATACAATCGGCTTTCTAGGGCACTATTCCTAACATAAACATCTGGCCAAGAGCTCGTCGGATCATTGTCCGCTATTGATTAAGATGTGGAACAACTCCGACTCACATCCGGTTTCCTTTAGGTTCCAGGAGATGTGGCTACGCCATCATGATTTGAAACCTACGGTCACTCAAAATTGGAACCAACTAATCGGAAGCTCTGGTATGAGGAAACTGGCAGACAAACTCAAACGGCTTAAGCAGCACCTTAAGGTCTGGAACAAGAACGTGATTGGTAATGTTTTTGACAGAGCGAAGGAGGCAGAGCAGGCAGAACTTGAAGCTGAAAGAGAGTTTGAAACTTCACCCACGGATGATGCTCTCATTAAATGGAACAAAGCAATCGTTGAAAGAAAGATCATACTGGCGATGGAAGATGATTTTTGGCGCCAGAAAGCTGCTTGTAAATGGATAGAGGAGGGTGAGAGGAATACTAAATACTTCCACTCTCTTGTAAAGAAAAGAAGGTTTCGTAGTAGAATAAACTTGATTCGCGAAGGGGATGTAGAACTAACTGAACAACACATGATAAGGGACTCTGCCAAAAATTATTTTCAGGATCTTCTTACGGAACCACATATCCAGCGGTCTATAGGAAGCTTTGAGGTAGTGCCGCGGGTTTTAACTAATTCGGACAATGCCATCCTGGATAGAGATCCGTCCATGGAAGAGATAAAAGCAACAGTTTTTGATCTCAATCCAAACAGTACAGCGGGCTCGGATGGATTTAGTGCTAAATTCTATCAAGCTTTCTGGGATATTATTAGTCATGATGTCATTGAAGCGGTTCTCGACTTCTTCAATGGGGGGACAATGCCTATGGCTTTTACTGTTACTACGGTAACACTGATACAAAAAAAAGATAACCCTGCACATTGGAGTGACTACCGTCCCATTAGCTTATGCAATGTGTCCTACAAAATTATTACTAAGATTCTTAACTCTAGATTAGTTGATTTCTTGCCTAAACTTGTTTCTAATAATCAGAATGGTTTTGTGCAGGGTAGAGTGATCAGCGATAATATCCTTCTGGCTCAGGAAATGGTTCATGCGTTGGATAATAAGAGCAGAACAAAAAATGTGATTCTTAAAGTTGATATGACAAAAGCTTATGACAGGCTTAACTGGGATTTCCTGTACAATATGTTGCGTGCAAAAGGCTTTTCAGAGAATTGGATCGCTTTGATTCGGAAGTGTATTGCAAGATGCTGGTTCTCAGTTCTAGTTAATGGAGAATCCTCGGGGATTTTCAAGTCGAGTAGGGGAATTCGACAGGGGGACCCGTTGTCCCCATCTCTATTTGTCATTGCTTCTGATTACCTGTCTTGTACTTTGAACAGATTCATAGTGGACCAACCACGTGCTAGGTTCAGGACGTCGGCAGCAATGCATGTGTCCCATCTTTCATACGCTGATGATATGATGCTATTTACCAACAACCGTCCCCTCTCTCTTCAGGGAGTTAAACAATATAATTCATAACTATGAATTAATCTCTGGTCAAAAGGTTAATATTAACAAAAGCGTTTTTTTGGTAGTGAATAATGACGCAGCAGCGACAACAGAGGTTCAAAGCATCTTCGGGTACAGTTGAGCACAGCTTCTAGTCAAATATTTAGGAGCGCCGCTTTATAGGGGATGGAGGAAAATAAGCCTTTATGATGAGCTTATCGGGAGAATCAGAGACCGTATAAATGGATGGGAGTGTGCTTATCTCTCCCATGGTGGAAGGCTTCAATTAATCAAATTCATTATCTTAGCCTTGCCTACTCATATCTTCCAAATTATAGAGCCTCCCATTTCGGTTCTTGGAAGGATAGAAATCATGATCAATAGGTTCTTCTGGGGGTCAAGGGATGGCAACAAAAGGTTACATTGGACTACCTGGAAGCGTATTTGTTTCCCGACAGAGGAAGGAGGCCTTGGTGTGAGACCGCTTGGGGATGTCGTACGTGCTTATTCACAAAAGTTTTGGTGGCGCATGCGCACCAGCGATTCCCTTTGGGCCAAATACATGAACAACATATATTGCTATAATGTAACACCCCGCTCGTCCTACAAATAAGGTACGCCACGTTTCAACTTCCTTGTGTGTTTAATTCGGTGATTTTGTGCTTTGCATGACCCTATTTTGAACTCTTTTAGAGTTTAGGGGCTTGTTTGTAATTTTCTCTTTTTAGGGGTTTTACGGTCATTTCTCGTTCGGTCTAGAGTTCGACCTTTTTGACCCCTGCTTCGCGTTCGGGGCAGCGAAACGAGTCCGTAGACTCTAAGTTTGCCCATTTCTGACTTCGTTAGCCCGTTCTTTCGACCGTTTTTACGTACGAGGACCCGAGATATAATACCCCGGATCCTCGTAATTCGTGCCAAGCGCAGCAGACCTCAGCCTGCTCTCTTCTCTCTCCCGCTCCAGCGATGCACACGCAGTGAAGGTCTAAAAACACGCACAACTCCAAACTCGATCTATACTCGACGGAATTTGACGAACCAATAGTCCATTTCGAAGAGGTCGACGAGCCCGACATGATGATACAAGTTTCATGGCCCGAAAATGTCCGACGACAGCGCAGTGGTGGTCTGAAGGTGGCGGATTGCGCCACCTTATCACCGGTGATAATCCGGCGAGCTTCGCCGGCCAACACCACCCTACCCCCATGTTTTCCGACCCGCTGGTGAGGATTCTGGCCTTGGTTTGGCACGAAAACCACCGAAAATGGAGTTTCCGGCAGCAGAAGTGCGGCGGCGTTTGGTGGCGGGTTTGGTGCTCCGATCATTGTCCGATGACGGGACTTGAGGGGAAAGATACAGGATAACGAGCTGAGTCGATTGAGGTCAGTCCCACTACCTGAAATTCGTCGGAGCGGCGGCGACAGAGCAGCAGTGGTGGCGCGACGGTGCTTCGCGGCGGCGGCCATCTCCGGTGACTTTTTCCGTCGAACAGCATACGGGTTTCAAAGAGCACGTCACGAGTAAGCCAATGCCTTTTACGGATCTCATTTTCGTTCACCGGTTTGGAAGTAATTGGATTTTGAAGATTTTAGGGTTTTGTATTCTTGGATTTGAAATTGGAGACGATTGGCTTGGAATTTGCAAAAATTGATCGAGGAATTGGAACGAGCATGAGGAATCCTTGTACGGGTGAATTTTGGGGATTTTTCCGGCACGCTCCGGCGGTGGCCCGCCACTGTTCCGGCGGCTCTGGTGGCGGCGTTCCGGCGGTCTTCGGACAGTTTGTCCGTCTCGTTGTGGTGAGTCCAATGCCACTTTTCGTTCGTCAATCGGATGCCCGGTTGATTTGTTGTGATTTATTTTGTATAATTTGAATATTTGAAATGAATTGTTTTTATTGCTAATTGCTTGATTTGTCGATCGAATTGTATTTCAATGTGTACGAAGTCATGTATTAAATGAAATGTGATATGTATTCATGCTTTGAATTATAAATTGAACCCCGTTATGCCGAAATTGTATTAGTTGTTATTTGTTTTAAAATGTAATTCGCTCTAGTATGCTCGATAAATTAATGAATATGCATTGTATGGTATTTGGAAATATATAATGAATGATGAATGTATGATTTCATGATTGTTGTTGATAATAGTTTCGTTTCATGCCATTAGATTTATTATAGCCCCTGTAGAAGGGGGTGTTTGAGTAATTTTAGAAAAAAGTAAATTTGTATAACTTGAATTAATTGAACATTATCATTTGAAAACGATTATGCTAATTTTGATGAAGTAAAAGTTGCTTTATTATGCCTTGGATAATTAAATTTGAGATTTTTGCAATTAACATTTAATTACCTAAATTGAATTTGAATCTATGATCCAATGTATGAATTGTATGAACTTTGAATGATTAAATGGCTTAGTCGGAATTTGGTACGTAACCTCGTGGGTCTAAATGAATTCGTCACATGCTATTATACGATTCAATTGGCCTTGTAATATGTGGATTTTGTATGAAATGTGAAATATGACTTGATTTGGAATTTATTATTTGATATAAGAATTGGTTATGCAATTTATGATTTAGCAAGAACTGACTTAGTATGCCTTGGATGATTTAATTTGGAACTTTGTAATTTAGGTTTAATTACTTAATTTAAAATAAACCTATTATGCGATATATGAATTGTATGCAACTTATATGGTTAAATTAGAAACTTTTACAAGTAAGAAATAAGTTATTCGTATGAATATGAATTGGTTATTTGATATATGAATTTATATGAAATAAGGTGACATGCATTGCCTTTCCATTTTGTTTATTTGAATTAATTGTGCATAAGAACATCTCTGGATGTGTTTTATGAATATGTTGAGCTATGTGATATTTTATTTTACAAGTAATTAGTATGATTATGAACTTTGCTTATGTGATTGCATTGAGCATGTGTCGTGCGTCTTTATATGGTTATCTGAGTCTGAGTCTGAGTTCTGTACTGTGTTTTGTGTATTCAGCTGGTACAGGTGCACCCGGGGTGGTAACTTGTGGATGTGCAGGTTCCGGGGTGGACCATTTGCTTTGGTTTGGCCTTGTTTGGTACCAGGTGAGGATGTTTTCGTTCTAGTTAGGTATCAATCCCTACAACCCTTATGTGATAAGTTTTGGGCCAAAAACCTTATATATACATATACCATTTTCACAGTGGAGTCATCGAGTAAATTATTATCGAGTAACCCTTTTCTAATGAATTATGAATATGTTATGTTTCTTATGAATTGATATGTTTTGGCGAGAATATGATTATGGATATGATTATGAATGCACGGGCCCAGGGACTTAGTGCTAGTGGCTATCCGGGGAGGCAAGGGCCGACGGTGGTCCCTTGTACTAGTCCCACCACATTTACGGTGATACCGGCCCTCGCTAGGAGGTTTAGCGGGGAATGGGAGCTGAGTGGTGGTTGGGTCCCACCACATTGGCCTATGTATGGACCGGTGGTTGGGTCTTGCTAACCCGTCCACCACCCGGAGGAAGAAGGTTGGAACTTATTTTATGATTATGAGTATGTTATGATTGATATGCACCGTGCGGGAAGGCCGAGACACGGATTGCCCAAACGACTATGTTTTATGTTATGATATATGATCTGTGTGTATTATGATATATTGCATGACCACCTATTTAAGGTATTAATGATATTTGTCGTACACGGTCGGAGTTTGGTTGGAGATTGTGCACGCTCACTCGCTGAGCCTTATTGATTATGTATGATTTATGAACTTAATGAATTTAATATGAATTAGTTGTAAAGTCCGAGCACTGCTTAGTTATTTTCTTGCCCTTCGTGGGAACTACCTTTAAATAAAACCTTGCTCGGGATTTATGACTTGCATGTGCATGTTTTTATATAAATCTATCGCTCTTGCTTGCTCAGTCTTCTAGAGACTGACCCTCCCCCTTCTTTTCCACTTTTCAGTTCTTACAGGTTTGAGCTAGGCGGCTTTGAGTCGGGTCTGTCGAGTCTGTGTCGGTCTATTTGATTTGTTAAGTACTTTGTTTTGATTTGTGAAGGAAACTATGTATATGATGTGTATATATTATGCAGGTTGGTACTTATGATTCGAATGTACGAATTTCGGGACAGGTTAGGACAGGTGCTCGGTTTAGATGAACCCATTTTGATTATATGTTTGATCGGGACAGGTTTCTAGGGCAGTTGAACCCGTTTAGTTGATGTTGAGTTACTTTTTGAAGTATATGAATTATGATTGCTGATTAAAGTTTTTTTGAGAATTCGTATTTTGTATCGCTTCCGCATTTAGGTTTTGCATAATTGCACTTGTACAGGGTTTAGGTACCGCCTAGCTTAGGTTGGTTTTTCGTTTGTCACCCGTTCGCTGTGGCTTAGTGCGTGTGCGGACTTTCCATTTCGTACACGTGTCGGGTCATAGTGCGGGGCTTGGGGTGCTACATATAATGTGCACCCTAGATATGCATTGGTAATGAACACTCACTCCTCAGTTTGGCAGCGTCTGGGTAAAGTGTGAAAGCATGTTGAACCGAACATCTTTTGGAGTATAGGAGAAGGTAATGTGTCCTTTTTGGAAGATGCCTGGTTCAAAGGGAAATCTCTTGCTTCGGACAGGATAGGAGCGTTCGGAAATGAGAAAGTCAAGGATTTCATCCAAGCGGGAGCTTGGAATCGGGAACGGCTCCTACAGGTTATAAACTCAAATATTGTAGATGAGATTTGCAAGGTCCCGATTCCTCATGATCAGCGGGATAGGGGATATTGGAAGAACAGCTCTGATGGGAATTTCTCTTTGAAATCAGCTTGGGAAAAAACGTGGAGTCGAACGGAAACATCAGACTTGTATACGGCGATATGGTCGGTTAATTTAACTCCGACAATTACGATTTTTCTTTGGAGGGCTATCCATGACTGTTTACCGGTGGATGAACGCCTGCATAGAAAGGGGATTATATTCCCTTCTAAATGTGTTTGCTGCAATAATCAGGAGACAAGTGAACATGTTTTTCTGTCCAATTCTAAGATTAAAGAGGTATGGAATTATTTTGCTGATATTTTCCATTTGCAGGTTTCGGAAGCCACCTCTCCCAATGGTATGCTGAATATATGGAGGAGTTCGTCCCCTTTCAGCTCCAAGAAGCATATTAGAATTGTTGTGCCTGCTCTTATCCTATGGTTTGCATGGACGGAACGTAATAGGAGGAAGCACCAGGGCACGAGCTATACGTCTTACAACATTAAGAAACAGGTCTTCAGATACATGGTGCAGCTACATGAAACAGGGATAGTTAAGAGAGATTGGTGGAAAGGAGACGGCATAGTTGCACAACGGTTTGGTATTAAGCTGAAACCTATATAAAACAACCTAAGCTAAGAATTGTTAGATGGCTAAAGCCACCACTGGGGCAAGTGAAGCTTAACTCTGATGGATCTTGTTATGGTAACCCCGGACCGGGCTGAGTTGGTATAGTCATTAGAGATCATAATGGGAAAGTGCTGGCTGCTTATAGTGCGGGCATAGGAACTACAACAAACAATCACGTAGAATTATTGGCCCTTGTTCAAGGATTGAGAATGGCGATCAACCTGGGCGTCGACGCAATCTGGGCAGAGTTGGATGCCAAAATTATCATGGACATGGTGAAGAGAGGTTCAGCTGGAGACTGGAGTATGCAAGACCTTCTGCTTCAATTCCGAGAAATCACGGCTACTACTCAGGTTCAATTGAGCCATGTCTACCGTGAGGGGAATATGGTCACTGATTTCTTAGCCAAAAATGGAGCTGTCACTCAAACAGCGTGGTCCTTTCCAGGGTCAGAGATCATGCCTCGACTCAAGGGACTCATTAGAATGGATCAATGGGATCTCCCTAACCTTCGTGTTAAATGATGGAACTTTCCTGGATTAAGGTTGAGCTGCTACAACCGTATTTGGCAGGTAAGTTTAGCGGGATGTTTGATATCTTTGTCTTTTTTTTCTCTCCAGCATGTTATTCCTATTTCTAAGGGCAAGATTGATGCACTTTTCTTTGGGTCGAGAAATTTGGTGTTTTTGCAGATTAGGGAGAATAAGGATACCTTTTACTTGAAGATTTTCAAGAGAAACAAAGTTTCGCTAATGGGAATAGTTTGCAACTATGGAATTGACGGTCCTGATTTTTTGACCCCTCGTAATACTTATATCAACAAACATAATCCTAAGGACGCCATGACCATTGTTGCGACCAGACGTTGCAAGATACTCTCCGCATTGGGGGCTATCGCTGCTCAGGACCCTGGGCATCTTTCAAGACCAACGTTTGGTTCCTTTAGTGTCATTGGTAGCAGTGATTACTGGAGCTTCGATACTTGTTTTAAGAGTCATACCCCGTGTTCTTGTCATGCTCCGAAGTGTAATCTGTTTGCCCTCTTGTGCCCGATTGTCTTTTGTTTTAGAGTAGGGCTCTTTCACAATCCTAATTTTTTGGATATCTGGATGTACGTGCATTGTACCTTTTCTTGGGTCTTTCTTATAAAGGAGGTGAGGACCTCGCTTAAAACCTCACGGTCTCATTGACCGGTTCCCCCAAAAAAAAAAAAAAATCTTTTTGCACTTTATCATTCTAATAAATTTTTGTTGCAAATCACCATTCGAAGTTTACATTTGTAATAAACCAGCACCTTAATTTTTATTTTTATTTTTTGATTTTGGCTAAAAAACATGATACGTGGCACGCTTTTACAACGTACACGTTAGTTGTAGTTTTACCAAAACCATCAAAAAAATTTTTTGGATGAGGGTATGTTATAAATGTAAAATTTGGATGGCGACTTGCAATGAAAATTTGTTGGAATGATAAATTGCAAAAAGAGACAAAATTCGGATGACAAAAAGATTTTTTTCCTAAAAAGTATTATCCAACATTGGAGGTGTTATCCGAGATAGCCAGGGCTTAGTATTGGTAGCTTACAGTGCTGCAATAGGGTATAACACGAACATTGTGACAGAGATTTCAGCATTGGTTGAGGAAATAAAAAAGGCTAAGGAATTGGGATGTAGCTTCCTTTGGGTGGAAATTAACTCTAAGGTTGTGATTGATATCCTTAAACGGGAAAAAGTGGGGGACTTAGCTACTCAACACCTTGTCATGAAATTTTCATTATATAGGAAAGATACGCAAATACGAATTTCTCACATTTTCAGACAAGGTAATGTAGTCGCAGATTTCCTAGCAAATCAGGGTTCGTTAATGCAACAAACCTGGGCTAAGACAAATGCCGACGGAGTTAAGAGGTATGCTCAAATTGGACAAGTGGGAGCTTCCTTCAATCCGAGAAATTCTTGTGACTGGAAGCGGAAGCTTGGCCTTTCCCAGTGTACTAAGTGTTATTCCTCCATTTGGGATTTGATAATCGCCACAAGGAATTATCAATATGTCACGCTGATAATTTTGAGCGAGACGAGGTCAATCATTGTTGTTTGGGTGGGAATTTTTGATTGAATGTTTATTTCAATCAAGATTATCAATATGAGCCCATATAGGAAAAGAGGTTGTGTAATGTTGGAAGTGAAGGATACGAAGCTAATAATCAGTGAGGAGAAATCATCATGATTCAAAAAGCAAAGTGTGGTACTCAATGACTAATCAGTGGCACTTATATTTGGAGTATGTTCATAATAGGATTATTGGTGGGAAACACGCCCAATTTTGGGTGCACAAGGTGCGTGATCATCATCAATGTTTAAGGGTGGTTTCTTTACCATCTTCATTTTAGGGAAAGCGTAGAGGTCTACTGGATTCAGAAATCTTGATTGTGCTGTTTACATTAGTCCCCATAGTATAGGGATTTTGTTGCTTCCAACCATTTCTGTGTTGGGATGTTAATTTTTAGTCGGTTGGTTATGTATTGGATGAACTTCCCGGTGTAACTTCGTTTAGTACATGAGGCGGAGGCCACAGTAAAAACTTCACGGGTGTTTGATCCATTTTTTCTAAAAAAAAGAGAACAAATATAAAAAATATTCAATTAATTAATATGTTACTGCTACATAATAGAAGAAAATGTTATGTAATAAAGAAATATGACTTTTGCGAAATAATGAAAATAATAAATAATCCGAAAGTCAGAAACAATGCAATCATTTTAAGATATTTAAATGAGCGATAAATTGTTTTAAAAAAAAGAAAATGAGCGATAAATTAACAGTTGTTCCCTATTCTAATTCAAAACTTTTTCTAAACTTTCTGTCTTTTAAAATGTCCAACTTAGATCCCTAGTACATATTTTATTTTTTTTAAACCTCCAAAAACGCGTAAAAATACCATATTACTTTTAATGAATTAAAGATTGAATGTCATATCCCTTTAATCGGCTCCCACTCTCCCTGTTTTGTTTTTGAAATCTCCGATAGCCGTTTGAGATCTTTCACGACCGCCGACCATTGCAGAAAAAAATTCATCGCCGTTGTAGAAGAAGTTAGAGTCATTGCATCCTCCAACCCATATCGACAAGCACCTTCCATCAATTACTTTTGACTCCCCCATGTCACACCCCACTTCGTCATTTTTCATGGCACGTTGTAATAGGAAGGTACATTATTTTTGTTCAATAAATTGTTTCAAATTCCCGTCGTACTCATTCAACTTCAAAATCTGTTTGGAAATCGATTGTTTTAACTCTACAAACTAGAGTTTCAGTATTTTCTTTAATTTTTTTCTTTTCCCTTTTCAATTGATGCATTCATCCGAAGTTACAGTGGTTTAAGTGGAAATTGGATTGATATTTTCTCGATAGATGGTATGCTCAATGTCGACGATTCATTCAAAGATTGTTCCTTTCCTTACTGAAACAAGTAGGAGAAAGAGAAAAGTTTCAGAGATAAGTAACCCTAATGTTGAGCTTGTGTCGACTCCAAAGAAACGTATATTTTCCATCTCGCATTGATGCTCAATGGAGAAATTCAGCGAGAGTATCTCAAAAGTTCGTAGCCGAATGTCTCCAGCTCAACTGGAAGCTGTCCAAAAATCTCCATTTGGTTTTTTTGGGAGCATGATTGTTTCTGGAAAGCACTAACCGAGTTAGTTTCCTGTTGGACTACTATAACTACCGCACAAATAAATTTAAATTCGAAAGTTAAGAGGTTTTATTTTGTTTGGAGGAATTCTGCATTATGAATGACCTATAAGTTAACATGCTGGTCTGGGGATGCAATCGAGTCGAGCCGAGCCTAGTTTTTTTTGTTGACTCGGGCTCGGGCTTACTGGGGTGGCTCGTGAGCCGGTGAACCCCCTAAAAACAGACTTGGCCATGGTTTGAGCCAGTTCACGAGCCAACGTGCATATTTTTCCCTTTTTTTTTGACAACTAAATGTGTAGAATTTATATTTACAAAATTTCAGTAGCCCAAATTACGAACCATGCTAGCAAGACAAGTTTAAAACCATAAAATATAAACCTTAATTCCATTAAGCATGACATCAGTCATCAGGTTTGAATTATAACTTCAACCATAAAACATAACAAGATAAAATATAAAACAATCAACTAACATTGTTACAGTAGCCATAAAACAACCCGCAAAATCCAAATTATAGTAGCCATAAAACATAAAATAACTCCCAAAACATAAACCTTAATTCATAACAAGATTGCAGTAGCTAACAATTTGAAGAATATGCTGAATTTGAAAAGGCTCCATAGTCCATACAACTTGAAAAACCTTCATCAACTAACATGTGTGTCCAACAACCATGCTAATGTTTAATAAGAAATTACTTAATTCAAATTTAGTCTTGATCGCGTAACGTTTTCTCAACCAATCTCCACCACATAGCAACATTTCCATAGTCTTTGACTTTTATAGGGCACGATACTTATCAAGCAATCAACTATCGGCGCTAAATGTAGCCTCAAATTCCACTGTTGTAACCGTAACGGATAGAATATCTTTAATCATTATAGATAATATTGGGAATTTGTTTGAGTTTTGGTGCCACCATACTAATGCATCAAATGCACTTGGAGCCAAACTTGGATCGTACTCATGGCATCTTTCTTCAAGATAAACCTCCAACTCGCTCTTCGTTAGGGTAATCGTCTCACTAGTCCAAACCATCGAATTGAATAGACTCCATCCACCAAACGAACTAGAAGATGTTCCACTACTCCCTCCACTTACTTCAATTGAGTCGTGCTTTCTTTTAGATCCCGAAAGTCCCGACTTTCTAGCATTTTCCAGCTCACAATAATCGGATTAGAGTTTGGTTAAGTTTCTTTTGATTTTCAATTTGCACCTAGGATCCATTATAACACCAATAGCCATCAACATATTTGTTTCACCCCAATACTTGTCAAACTTTGTCTACATTTTTCCAACCATATTCCTCACAAATTCATCTTCACCATACGCCCCTCTATCCAACACACTTTTAACCATCAACACTTCATTCAAGAATAAGTTCGAAGTCGGATCATTACTTCCGGAGATAATGTGTGTGACATCATAAAAGTTTTTCAAAATATTGATTACCTTTCCTGTATTCTTCCAATCCTCCTCAGTTGGACAGCTCACATAATTTGATTCTCAAAATTGGAATCATGGAAAAACCTCCTTGAAAGTGTATGCACAATCAAGCATCTCATATGTAGAATTCCATCTCATTTTTCAATAGTAGATAATTTGTTTATTTGGAAACTTCAACTGTTTGGCCACCTCAGCAAACACTAATACTCTTGTTTTGGATTTTTTAATGAAAAATCGATGCTTCCCCGAATAACTGAGATAACCCAACTAATCTAACTAATTCCATCTTGAGCTATGAGATTCCAAATGTGAGCTATACACCGAACATGAAACTTTCAGCCATCACAGACTCGACTTGTTCTGCTGAACGAATCTTGCATAATCCCAATTGCTACATCGTTGGCACTGGCATTGTCAATCGATACACTGGATACTTTGCTATCAATCCCCCACTCATCTGTACATCTAATAACCGCATCTGCAGTTGCTATCCCATTGTGAGGAGGTGTAAGCCGAATAAAATTGAGAACATGTTTGTTCAAGTTTCAACTTGAATCAACCCAATACCCAATTATTGTCATATATTCAAGTCTCTGACTCTTAGATATCCACAAATCTATTATCAAATAAATCTTGTCAACGGACTTCATAAGGGAGATGGTTCTTGATTTTTCCATTCATCTCTGCCAGGTCTCTACTACGGTGGCCGAATTGTTGGTAGGACAAACTTTTTGAGAGAATTAAAGTGGAGACATATATTGTTGGTGGGACAGACTTTTTGAGAAAATTGAATTGAAAACTGATTCAAAAGTCGTGGAAACAGATTAAAAAGTCTTGGTGGATCTTATTAGAAAAGCAGACATCATCTACCACCTTATTCAAAACTGCAGAGAGTTGATCGCGAGGCTAAACCATGTGAAGAGAACAAGGATTGGCTAAACCATGTGAAGAGAACAACTTATTTTGCTAGAAAGGGCCAAGAGCTCTAGCGTTGAATGGTCTCATCTCATGGGATAAGATGTCAAAGGAGAAGCACGCCTTGGATATATATTAAGATTGCTATAAACAAATTTAATTCAATGCTAACTTGTGGAACTCAATTAATTATATAAGTATATATATTAGATTTACACTATAACTACAACTTTTGAACTAGGTTTACACTTTATTATATGAGTATTAACTACACCCATTAAAAGCTATAACTGCAGGAATAGGAATTGCATTAAATCTAAAAGGTAGAGAGTGCGTTGCCACCACCTCTGTTGAAAAAAGGACGTTCGGCTTTTGGTCGAATCCATCTGAAAGCTATAGTTAATTGACAGGATTTGTATTTTGACATGTTATTCGGTAGAGGGAGGTTAAGTTCCAGATTGAGGCCTTTGTTTGGTCATGATTCTAGCTAATTAATGATGGCTGATGAATCGAAATCCCTCGATAACCAATTCTCATGATCATTGTTGTTTGATAAACCGCACATTGTTTTGGCGGCGTGGAAACCTGGCAGAGGAAAGTTGGTTTCGGCCTTGGGGCCGCGGAATCGGCGGGCAGCATAGACATAGGCTCTGGCTGCCTCCTTCGCCAAGTTGAATGTTCCTAATCACATGGAAATCTCCGTCGCATACCTCCCTCTCGGCCTCTTCTTAACTCCAAAAAAATGCTTATCACAATCACCGGCACCGGCTTTGACACTATTACTCGGCTCCATCACAATATGATCGCATGTAAAGAGTAAGTATTAATGATGAGAATATATATTTTTAGTGTTTAGATTTAATTCAGAGAAAGAAATATGATTGAGGATTGAGAACATGCAAATTTCAAATATATATATATGGTGGAGAGGAGTGAGAGAGAGAGAGAGAGAGAGATGCTGACGGGATCCGTCGAAGATAGCATGGCAATCGACAAAGGAAGTATTGTTAGCAGCCATTGTTATATTAATGAGTTACGTGGGAGATGTGAAGGACTGATTATGTTGTGAAACTGACTGCAGTGTATGTGATGACATTGCATCATTCCCCTAAAAAAACCTATCATAGAAATAATTTTTTCAATTAAAAAACTCGAATTAACCACAAATCAGTACAAGATAGTATCGATTGTGATTCCTCTGCATCATCAAAAATAAGGATCACGTTATCCCTGAACTTTGATCGTCGTCATCCATCGGCTTCTAATGTAAACAAAAATGCTCTATCTATCCATGACCCTCATGTTTTTATCAAATCACTGGTGGATCTCGATGATTGTTGTGACATCCCACTTTTTCGGTAAGCTAGGTACGACGTCACGAGAGAGTTTAATTCATAATTTTGGTGATTTATGTGATGTCACATGCCTACGTGTCAACGGGTAATTTTGTTAGGAATAGTGCCCTTAAAGCAGATGTTTACTTTACTATTTCCTTGTAAAATCACAAACAGTCTTTGAATAATAAACGAGATGATTTTGTTCATAGGCAATCACTTCTTTATGTGCTTATTTATGTCTGTTTGGGTAGATTGTGTTTTGCATGTATTGAACTCCCCCAATCCGATGAGGCCGTTAAGAACTTCGTCGTTATGAGAACGACACATGAAACAAGTTCTTAACTCCGTAGGCGAAGATTAGAAACTTCTCCAAGTCAATGAGTTCGACAGATAGTGGGAGTGTCTGTTAGGAATAGTGCCCTAGAAAGCCGATTGTATATCCGCTTTGTGTTTTTCCTTATTGTAATCACAGACAATCTTTGAATGAAATAACGAATTAAGGCAACACTTCTTTATATGCTCTTGTTTGGTATGCGTTTACTTTAGCTGTGCATGTATGAGAACTCCCCTAATCCTGATGACTTTAGGACTCTACCATTTAGGTGAAATGGTTCATGAAACGAGCCCTATATCACATAAGTCATGATTAGTAAAATACTCCAAGCCGATGAGTCCTACAGACAGTGGGAGTGTCAACCTGACTCCTCTAAGGCTTGCTTGTGGGATCACGCCCTTAAGAAGGACCACCTTGTTTCATGGAGGTGCAAAGTGTATAGTTGATACGTGCGTGAAACATGAGGGTGCTTACTTTAACAAGTAAGTTCACTGAGGTGCCCCGTGTGAGAACATTCCTAAATGGGAAAGGAAGTTTCTATTTCAGGAAATGGAAACTTCTAGATTAGAAAATATCTCACGAGTCATTGATGTGATTAATTGATCCTTAGACTTGAGGTTCCTTGTCACTTTATGAGTTAACTCTGTAGTCTTAGGTATAAGCTTTAAAGGGTGTCGCCTTAGACAACTGATTCAAGGCTTATGCTGGGGCTGCACAAGTGATTCATGAAAGTGAATGAGAATCAAGAAAGGACCTACACTTGCATTTGCAAGGTGATCTCTTATTGTGTAAGTCATTCATATGCCATATGGAGTCCTTGGCCAAGGCAGTAGATCAAGACATCAAGAAAAGGGTTTCTTGGATTGAGATCAAATGGATATGAAATGCACTTAGCTTTAAGACCGGATTATTAGGGTTCTGATTATTCCCTTACCCTAGATCATGGTTGAGAGATAGTAAGTAGGAGGATTGTATCTCACATGAATCAATGACTTAAAGGTTCTGTCGAATCCGAACATTCCAATTCAGTTAGGGGTTAAACACCTGTTGCTAGACTATGGTCGTTTAATCTGTGGACTGATTAATTAATTAGTGAATTAATTAATTGGGGTCACTGCTAATTGAATTGAGAACCTAGAGGGTCACACACAACAACTTGGTTACATGAGTTGAGGCTTAAAAATGATTAAACGAGTTAATCGAGCCTAAAGGGTTCCACACGTGTGAAATCACACGTGTGGCTCACGTGAGTGACACGTGCCACTGTGACACGTGTCACACACGTGTGATTATATATATTGTATATATATATTAAATAATTAAATGTGTTAATTATTTAATAGACTTTGGTTTAATTTTGAATTAAAAAGAAAGTCTAATTTTGGAGAAAAATAATCTAGTTAATTAATTATGAATTAATTAATTAGATAAAATAAGTTATTTATTTTAAATAAATAAAGTATAAAATAATCCAAAAATAGTTTGGATATTTTTAGCTCTCTTGAAAGTTGATTTGAATTAGAATTCAAAGTCAAAGTCAAAATTACTTGATGATCAAGTAATAGGAGAGAGGGACCAAAATCCTAGTCCATAAAGGACTAGGGATTTCGGCACCCCCCTCCCTATAAATAGGGGAGCTCGAGCTCCTTATGGAGTGATTTGAGAATTCTTTTGGTTCATGTGTTGAACACCTTCCTTTCTCCAAGATTAAATTAAACCCTAGGTTAAGCCTAAACACTAACTAGAGAACTAGCATCCTTACTAGTTAGATTGTGATCAAGTTGGTGGACTTTCTCTAGAGACTTCAAGTTAGAAGTTTGAAGATTCAAGCTTTACCAAGGAGAGGGGATCGAGCCGCGAGAAGAGCGTTCTTGGGTGGCTTGAAACGCTTCAAGAAAGAATAAAAGAAAAGTAAGTTTTCTATCTTTACGAATTTGGTTACACGATTGCGAGTTCAAGGTCCTTTTGTTGGGAAAATTTTTTAAATTCCGCTGCTTTCTTATTCGTGTTTTCCAACAAGTGGTATCAGAGCCACCTCGTTAATCATGTTTCTGATTCGTCTCAATTATTCTGAATTTAGTGGAAATTCTTAGGCTTAGATGCGAATTAGGTATTCATGAGTTCTTTTAGAAAGCCTGAAATACGAAACTGTAATTCTTCCTGAATTTCTGAAACTGTTTTCTTAAATTGTGATTTTGAAAACCGTTTTGATTGAAATATGTTTAAATCGAATTTTTTAATTTTGGATTGTTTTGGTTTTTGAACTAAAAGTATGAAACACGAAATCGCGTTACGAAAACGCGAGCCTGACGTGCTAAGGCGTAGCACGCCAGGCCCGCGACCGCCCGCCCAGCAGTCCCACAACCTCGCGGGACTGCCCGCCACTGACGCCCGCCAGCGCCTAGGCCCCGCCTAGGCGCGCCTGCCTGCGCGGCGAGCCTGTGCTCGTTCCGGGTGATTCCGGGCACGGTTTTGGCATTTTCGTGTTTTCGTGTTTTCGGTCCTTAAAATCCCGATTTAATTTTTCTGAAAAAATTTATTTATTAAATTTGAATTATTTTTGAAATAATTGTTTGAATTGGGATTTTGAAAATTTAAGCGATTTAAATTTGAAAAAATTACAATCTTTATTTTCTGAAAATAATGAAAGAATAAAATTATTAATTTTAGAAATTAATTGGAATTTTATTGGTTTATTGTTTTTCGGGTTTTATAGAAAAGGCTCTTGAACAAGAATTGCATCTAAGTCGTGTTTTAAGTCATTAGGACTTGAAACAAGAATTTTAATTTATTGGCTAAATTTAAATTCTTGCAAAAGCATGTTAGGTGATCATGGGTTTAGATCTATGTATGGTTTTAATTTATGCACATGAATGGTTTAAATTGGGGTTGGAGCCCTATAGTTGCGTTTTTCAATTGAGGTTGGAGCCATATTACTGTTTTTGAGGCCGGGGTATGCCCCGTGTAATTGTCTAAGGCTAATATGAAGATTGAGCCTTATTACTTTATGTCTTTTCCTTTTATTGTAATTTGAGAGTAGAGATAGGTGGTGAGGTTTTATTTTCATTTTTGGAGACAATGCACCCATGGAGTAAGATGGACCACATTCAAGTAACAAGGAGGCCATAAGTGAAGACCTCTCAAAATGTTAGGGAGAGGAATCTCAATTGTTAAATGTAATAGAGATAGGGCTCGTATTTTGTTACCGCTTTCCCTTATGTGATTTAAACTGTTTATGTGGCATGTATGTTAGAACTTGTGATTGTGGAGTGGCTCCCACATATCACGCATAAGATAGGTAGAACCCATGATCATTACATGTTAGTATCATGCTAGGACATGTTATCTGTTTATGTGCTTGTTTGATATGCATTTAAGTGTACTTGCATTAATCAAGACTAATAAAATTGGATAACATATATGTTGGTGAGGTCGAACCGGACAACTTTCCGGTTGATTCGAAAATTCCCATTAAATATTAAGCTAATTTCGAACAAATAGGTGTTTAATTCGAGATGCAAATTTTGAATTAAATTCCTAGCATTCCATCAATAGGTTTTAAGTTTAGTAAGTAAAGCTAGTTATTGTCCGCGAGTCGTGGGATAGCTAGTGGAGCTTATTAGTTCTTAGTTACCTAATTAATCATTTTAAATGGTCAATATTTCGTGGTCAATTTTAGCGAGGGCGATGTCCGCGAGTCGTGGGTCGTT
Source organism: Lantana camara (assembly GCA_037501455.1). Taxonomy (NCBI): domain Eukaryota; kingdom Viridiplantae; phylum Streptophyta; class Magnoliopsida; order Lamiales; family Verbenaceae; genus Lantana; species Lantana camara. The sequence continues at coordinate 58,053,670 of CM074857.1, read as the reverse complement.
CGAACTAAGTTTTGGTCATGATCTTATGATTGATGGGTCTAGCTTAACGCCTAAGTAAATATGGATGTCGCACGAGTCGTGGGTCCATATTGAAAGATAGGTGATGCAAAAACAATTACTAAGAGTTCTAAAGGTGTTAGAATTGGTAAGTTGTACCTACCTAGGGTTCTTACTTAGAATGTCCGCGAGTCGTGGGTTCGAGGTAAAATGCCTAGGATCTTAGTACCCATTGGGAAACGTGTTCCTCTTAGATCTTTGGGAATTCTAGATCTTTGAAAAACAGTGGGAGCTACATTAGATTAAAGACCTTATCTTTTGTATATCGTTATAATTCAGCATGCTCACTAGTTCTCTGTTTTACCATTTAGGTCGTAGATTCTGTGATTCTCTACGTGTTTTGAAATGACAACCAAAAACCCTCTTGTATCGATCCTCGAGTCAAACAAGTTGACTGGTCCCAACTATTCTGATTGGCTGAGGAATCTAAAAATCATTTTAGATTCTGAGAAGAGAACTTATGTTCTCTTCGAAGGGGAGCCTAATCCCGAAGGGGAGGCTCCCACTCGGGCCGAGCGGGACGCGATTCAGAAGTGGAAGGATGATAATCTCCAAGCCCGTTGCCTTAGGCTCCCACTCGGGCCGAGCGGGACGCGATTCAGAAGTGGAAGGATGATAATCTCCAATCCCGTTGCCTTATGTTGGCTAACATGTCTCCGGACTTGCAAAGGCAACATGAGGCCATGGAATTTGCTTGGGAGATTTACGACCACTTAGAGCAACTTTACCGCCCTCATGAACGTGTTACAAGGTATAACACTTCAAAGGAATTGTTCCACTTGATAATGAGGGAAGGTTCAAGTGTCCATGAATTTGGACTCAAGTTTCTTGCCCTTACTGAGAAACTTGATTCCATGGACATGCCACTGAAAGATGAGCTTTCAGTGGATTTGTTGCTAGCTTCGCTCCCACCATCATTCAACCCATTTGTCCTTAACTTCAACATGAATCATGATGGTGCTACTGTAGCTGAGCTGATTAGTCAGCTTGTGACTGCTGAAAGCACGATCAAGAAGGACAATAAGGTTTTGATGGTGAATGCTCCATCTTCCTCTTCTGGGCCTTCTAAAGGTAAGGGCAAGAAAGCCCAAAAGAAGAAGAAGAAACCCCTTAGGCCCACTGGTGGCATTTCGAAGGGGAAGGCCCAAAAGAAGAAGCGTGATCAGAAAGAGGATGTTTGCTTCCATTGTGGCAAAGCGGGACATTGGAGGAGAAACTGCCCAGAGTACAAGGCTACTCTAAAGAAAGGTATCTTTCTCGTTGAAGTAAATCTTTCTATTAATTCTAGTTCTTGGGTACTTGATACCGGTTGTGGAACTCATATCTGTAATGATGTACAGATGCTAAGTAAAGTCCAACAACTCAAAGAAGGAGAATGTGTCTTGAAGATCGGTGATGGCTCAAACGTTGAAGCTCGAGCTTTAGGCACAATTAGATTAGATTTAGGTAGTTTTGAGTTAGTATTAAATAAAGTCCTTTATGTACCGAGCATTATTCGTAATATAATTTCAGTTCCAATATTAGATTGTGAAGGTTATGAAACTTATATTAAGAATGGTAAATATTTTGTCAAACGGAACAACTCTTCCGTTCATATCGGTACTCTAAGTAATGGACTTTACCTAACTCAGAATATCAATATTATGAATATACAACGAGAAACAAAGCGTAAGAGAGATGACAAAGTTTCAGCTCCCTTATGGCACGCTAGATTAGGACACATTTCCAAGAACAGAATTAGCAAGATAAACACTTTAGGATCATTCTCTGAAAATGATCTCAAAGAGTTGACTTCTTGCGAATCCTGTCTCAAAGGAAAGATGTCCAAAGTTCCTTTTAAAGGAACTGTGGAACGTGCCACTAAGGTTTTGGATTTTATCCATACTGATGTTTGTGGACCGCTTAGTGTAAGCACTAGAAGCAATCATCAGTATTTCATAACCTTTACTGATGACTTTAGTCGGTATGGTTATGTGTACTTAATGAAGTATAAATCTGAAGCTTTTGAGAAATTCTTAGAATTTCAAAAGGAGGTTGAGAACCAAACTGGTCACAAGATCAAAGCACTTCGATCTGATCGAGGAGGCGAGTATCTTAGTGAAGAATTCCTTAATCATCTCAAGGATAATGGGATTATCTCTCAGTGGACTCCTCCGGGAACTCCTCAGCTTAATGGAGTTTCTGAAAGAAGGAATCGAACCCTACTTGATATGGTTCGTTCCATGATGAGTTTCACTGACTTACCACCTTCTTTCTGGGGTTATGCCCTAGAAAGTGCAGCAAAGATTCTGAATCTAGTTCCCTCTAAATCAGTCCCCAAAACGCCCTATGAAATGTGGCATGGTAAAATCCCTAGTTATTCTTACTTAAGAATTTGGGGTTGTCCTGCTTACGTGAAGAGGACAGTGGGAGATAAGTTAGAATCTCGTTCTAACTTATGCTACTTTGTAGGTTATCCTAAGGAATCCATAGGATACTACTTCTATGATCAATCTGAGCAAAAGGTGTTTGTTTCCAGAAATGCTACTTTTCTGGAGGAACCGTTCCTCAAAGAAAAGCAAGGCAAGATCATAGAATTAGAAGAAGTACAAAGTGACCCCATACCACCCACTGAAGAAACGTCCCACTCTGATCAACCACAACCAATCACGAATTTCGATACACATGAAAATCCTCCTCTAAGGCGTTCTGAACACAATCTTAGACAGCCAGAGAGATGGTATGGATTCTTCCATGAAATCTCTCAAAAGGATAATGATCCTTCAACATATGAGGAGGCACTTTCAGATTCTGACTCTGAACAGTGGATAAAAGCCATGAAATCCGAAATGGACTCCATGAACTCCAACCAAGTTTGGACCTTGGTAGATTTGCCTGATGGGGTCAAACCCATAGGTTGCAAATGGATCTTTAAGAAAAAGCTTGGAGTTGATGGAAGCATTGCAGCCTACAAAGCAAGACTGGTTGCAAAAGGATTCACTCAGAGACCCGGCGTGGATTTTGATGAAACCTTTTCACCAGTTGCAATGCAAAAGTCTATTCGGATCATGCTTGCCATTGCTGCATATTATGACTATGAGATATGGCAAATGGATGTGAAAACTGCCTTTCTCAATGGTGACATTGACAAAGACATTTATATGGAGCAATCCATAGGTTTCACATTCAGTGGGAGTGAGCAAAAGATTTGCAAACTCCAAAGATCAATCTATGGATTGAAACAGGCTTCTAGGAATTGGAACATTCGATTTGATGAGTCGGTCAAAGCGTTTGGCTTCATCCAAATTTCGAATGAATCATGTGTGTATAGAAAGGAATTGGAGACCTCAGTGCAATTCTTAGTACTTTATGTTGATGACATCCTTCTTATTGGGAATTCGAAGGATGACATGAAAGTGACTAAGTTATGGTTATCGAACCAATTCGAGATGAAAGATCTTGGTGATGCGTCCTATATCCTTGGAATTAAAATCTATAGAGATAGATCTAGAAGGTTAATAGGACTATCACAATCGATGTACATTGACAAAGTATTGAAAAGATTCAATATGGAGTCAGCAAAGGTTAAGAACCTTCCTATGGGTGTAGGAACATGTCTTTCAAAGAAGATGTGTCCTAAGACTAACCTTGAGAAGGAGAGAATGACTCATACACCTTATGCATCAGCAATAGGTAGCATAATGTATGCAATGTTATGTACTCGACCGGATGTGGCTTATGCACTTAGTGTAACGAGTCGTTTCCAATCTGACCCTGGAGATGGTCACTGGGCTGCCGTGAAGAATATTCTTAAGTACTTGAAAAGTACTAAAGATTTATTCTTAGTTTACGGAGGTCAGAAAGATCTTAATATCGAAGGATACTGCGATGCAAGCTTTGCATCTGACTTAGATGATTTTAAGTCAATGTCAGGATACATTTTCTGCCTAAACGGCGGAGCAGTGAGTTAGAAGAGTTCCAAGCAAACAACCACTGCAGATTCGACCACTGAGGCCGAATACTTAGCTGCAAATGATGCAGCTAAGGAAGGTGTTTGGATTAGAAACTTCATTCAAGAGTTGAATGTTGTTCCTAGCATGAAAGACCCCATTACTGTGTTTTGTGACAACACTGGGGCGGTTGCTCAAGCAAGAGAACCAAGATCTCACCAACAGACCAAGCACATTATGAGGAAGTATCACCTAATCCGTGATATTATCAAAAGAGGAGATGTGCTAATTAAGAGGGTCACATCAGCAGAGAACGTGGCAGATCCACTTACTAAACCCCTTAGTCGAGAAGCTTTCCAAGGTCATCTTCAGAAGATGGGACTTAGAGTAGCTTTAGAATGGTTTTGACGGGCAAGTGGGAGATTGTTAGGAATAGTGCCCTAGAAAGCCGATTATATATCCGCTTTGTGCTTTTCCTTATTGTAATCACAGACAATCTTTGAATGAAATAACGAATTGAGGTAACACTTCTTTATATGCTCTTGTTTGGTATGCGTTTACTTTAGCTGTGCATGTATGAGAACTCCCCTAATCCTGATGACTTTAGGACTCTACCATTTAGGTGAAATGGTTCATGAAACGAGCCCTATATCACATAAGTCATGATTAGTAAAATACTCCAAGCCGATGAGTCCTACAGACAGTGGGAGTGTCAACCTGACTCCTCTAAGGCTTGCTTGTGGGATCACGCCCTTAAGAAGGACCACCTTGTTTCATGGAGGTGCAAAGTGTATAGTTGATACGTGCGTGATACATGAGGGTGCTTACTTTAATAAGTAAGTTCACTGAGGTGCCCCGTGTGAGAACATTCCTAAATGGGAAAGGAAGTTTCTATTTCAGGAAATGGAAACTTCTAGATTAGGAAATATCTCACGAGTCATTGATGTGATTAATTGATCCTTAGACTTGAGGTTCCTTGTCACTTTATGAGTTAACTCTGTAGTCTTAGGTATAAGGTTTAAAGGGTGTCGCCTTAGACAACTGATTCAAGGCTTATGCTGGGGCTGCACAAGTGACTCATGAAAGTGAATGAGAATCAAGAAAGGACCTACACTTGCATTTACAAGATGATCTCTTATTGTGTAAGTCATTCATATGCCATATGGAGTCCTTGGCCAAGGCAGTAGATCAAGACATCAAGAAAAGGGTTTCTTGGATTGAGATCAAATGGATATGAAATGCACTTAGCTTTAAGACCGGATTATTAGGGTTCTGATTATTCCCTTGCCCTAGATCTTGGTTGAGAGATAGTAAGTAGGAGGATTGTATCTCACATGAATCAATGACTTAAAGGTTCTGTCGAATCCGAACATTCCAATTCAGCTAGGGGTTAAACACCTGTTGCTAGACTATGGTCGTTTAATCTGTGGACTGATTAATTAATTAGTGAATTAATTAATTGGGGTCACTGCTAATTGAATTGAGAACCTAGAGGGTCACACACAACAACTTGGTTACATGAGTTGAGGCTTGAAAATGATTAAACGAGTTAATCGGGCCAAGAGGGTTCCACACGTGTGAAGTCACACGTGTGGCTCACGTGAGTGACACGTGTCACACACGTGTGTATATATATATATATATATATTATATATATATTAAATAATTAATTAGTTAATTATTTAATAGACTTTGGTTTAATTTTGAATTAAAAAGAAAGTCTAATTTTGGAGAAAATAATCTAGTTAATTAAATACGAATTAATTAAATAGATAAAAATAAGTTATTTATTTTATAATAAATAAAGTATAAAATTATCCAAAAATAGTTTGGATATTTTTAGCTCTCTTAAAAGTTGACTTGAATTAGAATTCAAAGTCAAAGTTGGAAAATACTTGATGAACAAGTAATAGGAGAGATGGACCAAAATCCTAGCCCATTAAGGACTAGGAATTTCGACACCCCCCTCCCTATAAATAGGGGAGCTCGAGCTCCTTATGGAGCTAATAGACAATTCTTGGTTCATGTGTTGAACACCTTCCTTTCTCCAAGATTAAATTAAACCCTAGGTTAAGCCTAAACACTAACTAGAGAACTAGCATCCTTACTAGTTAGATTGTGATCAAGTTGGTGGACTTTCTCTAGAGACTTCAAGTTAGAAGTTTGAAGATTCGAGCTTTACCAAGGAGAGGGGATCGAGCCGCGAGAAGAGCGTTCTTGGGTGGCTTGAAACGCTTCAAGAAAGAATAAAAGAAAAGTAAGTTTTCTATCTTTACGAATTTGGTTACACGATTGCGAGTTCAAGGTCCTTTTGTTGGGAAAATTTTTTAAATTCCGCTGCTTTCTGATTCGTGTTTTCCAACATCGGGGCCTTGGTGCTACCACGTGTCCGGTCTGGTCCGACCCTATCCGCTGACCTTGCCCGTTTGACCCTACGAACCGACCCATTGACTTGACCCGGTCAACAATCAATCCGGGTCATCCGCTTTACGCTGACGCAGTGCGATTTGTGCCATCCACTTGGCATGCCATGCGGATCCTGCGTCAGCGCCAACTGGGCCCAACCTGCTGGCGTGGCGTGACACGTCAGGTGCCACATCAACAATTAATTTTTTTTATTTTTTTAAATAAAAAATAAAATAAAATATTTCATTTTCTCCAAAATGAAATTTCGGGCATTTCGAACTCTTTGGAATTTTGATTTATTTTCTTAAAATAAATCCCTTGGCTATTTCCAAATGCTTTGAAAATTCATTTGTCTTTCTCCTTTTAATATTTTCTCTTCGAGTTTTCAATTGGGGCTTGCAGGGGGACCTGTAGGACTAATCAATTTTAGCTCCAAAAGGGTTAATATATTATCATCTCATGATAGTAATTAATTACCATTTAACAATATTTAATTCCACTAAATAAATATCGTTGCACTCTAAAATTAATTAAATTATTCACGAATTTCTCGATCTAGAATAATTTCGCATTTTACTCCTCCGTGTAGATATCCATGAAAAATAAATTTCAACTACTATCATTTATTTTTCATCTCCAATCTGAAATTTATTGATTCGCCTTAAATTCAAATTCTCTGTATGTGAAACAAATTCAACATACAACTTCGGTGACGTATCACGCGAAGTGCTTTGGCCAAAGTCTTAATTCGAACTTTTACAAATCTATTTCAGGGATATCTTTTTACCTTCCAGTAAGGCCACAAATTCCTCGATCAATATAACTCTTTAGCACATTTCATGCAGTCATCGAACGTACAAATATTTTGGCCACCCGTTACCGAGACCACACGTCGAGTATATTACAATGACTAATACTATATGCCTAAAGCCGAAATATTGTCAGGATTAATAGTACAATGCTTCCTGAGATTTTATTCATTTTAGATAGCAGTATAAAATGAATAATCTCAGTGGTCCAGTTCGATGTTTCCAATCCTACTGAAAATCATTAACTTGTTATAATTGGAATCACCATTCCCTATGACGAAAGACTAATCATCTTATATAACCACGTTATAGTCTTGATAAGAACATGTTCTTATCTCACCGACTAGAACATTAATGACACATGATTTTGGTATTCAAAGTCTTTTCCTATGAAACACATTTCATATAAGAATACCACCACACGCCATTAATTATCAATATGTGAAATACTCACAACTCGCCGTAAATTCAGTTTAATTAATTCAACAAATTGAATTTTTAGGGCACTATTCCCAACAATCTTCCACTTATCCTAAATTCAATTTGGCTACACATCTAAGTCTTATTCCTTTCACATGAGTGTCAAAACTCGTTTTGCACTCTTTTGCGTTAATACTTTAGTGAAGGAATCTATTAGATGTTTATCTGAGCTAACAACTAGGAAAACGTGAATCCAATACATCTAACTGGATACTTCTCAAGCTACCATGTATTTAACTTCTATGGCGGTGTAAGCAATACAAGTCTGCATAACATTCCCCAATTAACGTTTGCTCTTTCTAGAGTAAACACGTATTATGATGTCAAACATCTAGAATACAAATCAGATTGTAAATCTGAATCTGTGTACTCTATTGAAATGAGCTCATCACTATGGTAGACTAGCATATAATATTAAGTTCTTCTCAAGTACTCCAATATACGCTTTTACTACTACCCAGTGCCAGATTCTAGGGTTTAACTAATATATGCTGACTTAGACCTAATTTATAATAGACATATGGCCTTGTACATAATATGACATACATAAAGCTTCCGCTACAGAACTCTAATCATGTCTTCTATCTCTTCAATTGTCTCAGGAGACTGATCCCGAGATATATAAACTCCATATCTAAAAGGTAATGAATCTTTTTTGGAATTTTTCATATTATACCTTACCAGCATCTTATCTATATATGCTTCTTGTAATAACATTGGTTTCACTGAGGTCTTTACTTGTCAAATTCATCTGACAATCGAATCTTGACTACTAACAAAATCTTGCATCATTCCCAATGAGCAGAATATTATTTACATACAAAATGAAAATGTTACAATATTATCATGATGTTATTTTGTACAGGCATGATTCATCGAGCAATTGTACAAATCGAAAGAATTTAAATTGCCTCTTTAATTCTGATGTTTCATGATTCAAGCGCTTGCTTAAGATCACAAAATGATCTATTAAATTCGCATATTATATGCACCTGATTTCTAGCCGTGAAGCCTTCAGGTTATGCCATGTTTTTCTCCTTGAAGGTGCCCGTTCAAGAACATAGTCTTTACATCCATTTGTCAAATCTCATAATCAAAATGAGAAACAATGGAGATGAGAATTCTTATGGACTTAAGCCCGGCTAAAGGCGAGAAGATCTCATAAATGATTTCTTCTTTCTGGGTAAAACCCTTTGCCATAAGCTTTGCTCTAGAGTCTTTACTTTTTCGTCCATTTCTCCTTTTATTTTCTTGTAGAACCCAATTGCATCTAATGGGTTTAATGCCTTCAGGCGCCTCCACAAGTTCAAGACTTTGTTAGAATACTAAGACTCTAACTAGGATTCCATGGATTTTGACCAAATAGTCAGCGTCTGTATCTTCTACAGCTTCATTACATATGACAGGATCAGACACGTCAGATTCAACCACTTGGGTTAATCTTAGACATCTTGTTAGGTGTCCTGATAATCCTCCCACTTCAATGATGCTCTCGTGTACATGTCTCCACATCATATGTTGTCTTTGGTACATCATGTGTATCCAACACATTTTCAGTTCTCACGGGGTTTATGGAAATCAGTATCCAATACTGTTATTTTCTTTTAACACTATTTTGCTTCCACCCTTTGTGGTTATTTATGTAATCATCTTTGAAATATTCACAAACATTTTTCGTGATTTCTCAAATTACAAAATATACCTCCTCTTGTTCTTCTAGGATAACCGTAGAACAAGTAAACCTTCGTTCTTTATTCTAACTCGTCAGGATCCATCCTTAACACGTGAACCAGGCTATCTCAAATCCAAAGATAAGAGATACAGGGTTTTTACCCTAGCTACAGATCCATCAGTGTTTTAGGAACTGACTTAGATAGAACTAGGTTTAGTGTTTTTGTTGTTTTGAGTACAAGACTCCGAAACGAACTTCGTAGGGTAGCATGACTCTTCATGAATCTTTACCATCTCTATCAGAGTTCTATTTCTCTTTTCTGCAATACATCCTTACTAAGACGCTTATACGGATAGTTGAGATCTAATCTCATTTGAGAAATTCTATTTAACTCTGAACATAGATACTTATCACTACTTCGATCTAATCGAAGTGCCTTGATATGTTTTCTAATTTGACTCTTTGACTTAAGTCTCATCAAATAGACATATTTGTATCTAGAGTAATCATTCAAATGAATGATGAAGTACCCAAAACTTCCTTTTGCTTGAACATTCATAGGATCACATATTCGTATGAACTGACACAAGCAACTTCATGGCTTAAATACCTTTTTATCTTAAAAGAACTTTCTTAGTCATTTTACTTTTCTAAACAGGATTCGCAGATTGATACTATTTTCAAGTTAATTGGACTCAACAATCAGTCTTTAGATCCTATTCAGATTCAATTGACCAATAGATAGGTGCCACGTAGAAGTTTTTCCTCTTAGATGGTAAGTCAAGCTTTTTCATGTTAAACTTAAATTTCATTGAGGTATAAAAGACCATCTTTTATTGTGCCAGAGCAAATAAACCTTTTATTTTATTTAATGGTAAACCTTTATTCAAAACAAACAGTTAAACCATTAGTTATCAAATAACTCACAGAAATCAAATTTTTGTATATATGGCACGTATAATATAAAACCTTATTGCCAAATTACAATACTACAGACCCTACTGCTAATACAAATAGACTTGTATTGTCCTTGAGTACTAGTTGCGTGTTAGCCGTTTTTTAAACTTTTTGGTTAGTTTGAATCTTCGCAATGAATTGCAAATATGATTAGTTGATCTCAAGTTCACACACCAGGAATCTGGTGAATTTCCAACGAAACATATTTCAGTGAATAGGATATCTTCAGATCTTATCTGGACGGCTAAGCAAACTGACTGACTAAGTATTTTGGATAATTCCTTTTCCAATACCCGTTGTTACCGTATTGGAAACACTTTTCCATTATCGGATCTGGTTTTCTTCCTTTGAACCTTAAGATTGAGAACCATTCCTTTTCTTTTTCTTCCACTCACTGCCTTTCTTGGCCGTGGATATTGATGTCTGATTTAAGAGAACATTTCCCTTAGTTTATATCACCTTTTCTGCCATATTGAGGTCGTTCATTGGTTCAGGTTGAGTTTTTAATAAATATTATTTAAAATTAATCTTGAATGTTCAAACGACTTAGGCAGAGAGTATAGGATCATATCCTCTCTGTTAAGATTGTCTCTTTAAGCACAAAGGCTTTCAATCTCGTTCAGAGCAGTTATCATATTCATAATATGATTCTGAACCAGTGATCCTTCAAACATCTTTAACTAACAACCTTTTTCATTTACTCGTACATTAGTACAATCATGTTTTCAAATTATGTTCATATCAGTAGGCATCTCATGCATCCGATGCTCAAGAACATCTAAAACAGATGTCAGGATATAAGACTAACCAGATCATCACACTTGATCCATTTGGAATAAGCGTCTTTCTAATCCTGACTCGCTGTAGTTTCCGGAATTTTCGGATAAGGTTCAGTGAATACGTAAACTTTCGTGTCTCAACACGATGTCAAGATCCATTTCCTAGTCAGCATAGTTGAACCCTCACTAGCCTATTTCCTTATAGACATATAGTTTGGAGTGGGCTAAGAGAGATCGTTATTATAAAAATAAAATAAATAAATAAAAGCAAGTTATGATTATGCATTTCACTTTCTTTTGCGTCTAACCAATAAATGAAATCCACGTAAGCATTTTGATTTAATGGTGACTTAACTAACTGCAGTTGACTCCCCGGAGGCGAGGTCGAAAACCGCTTAGAAAAGCAGGAACTATTCTTTATTGACATGTCATCTAGGTAACTCTTACCAAACAATGTTAATCCACCACGTCAACCCTTTGGCCTCTAAGTGAATGTAACATAGCTCCGAAGGGAGGTTAATACATTACTTAGTCAAGTGTGTACCATTACCTAGAAGTCCTTCTGAGTAGGTCAAGACACTCCACGGAGGCGTGGTCGAGCTGACTTTCCCGCATTTCATTCTATCCGTAGAAGTCTAATCTTGTATACTGCGAATATATACCCGCCGAAGGGAGTAGTACACATCCACTATACTATAGATGGGCAATGGAGGCTCTGAGAATCCAACTCTTTTCATCTCGCTCCCACTTGAATTTTTAAAAAGGTGTGGATAATGTTTTGATTATCATATAATCACTTTTGGCGTCTCATTATCAGAAGTGATTAATCTAATTAATACTCTCCCACTAGGATTACTAAATCAAATTAAAAATCCAAATAATATTTTAAGGCAATTTAATAACTACTTATTAATTTGGCCGAAAAATATTAGTTCAACTATGCATCGCGTCTAATCTCTATTAAACAATATCATTTAATCACATTAAATAAAATATGCATAATTGTAAATAACATAATATCTCATATTATCATGATCATGCCATAAAATTAAACAATTAAGCATGTTTGCATATAATTATCACATAATTGTCATGCTTAAAATAAATGAGATAAAGTAAACATGCTATAAATAAATTATCACATAATTTAAATCATGTTTACTGATTCGGTAATTTTTCAGGAAAAGCAATTAAATTGTTTCCCAAAGAAATTTCATTCCACGTAAATTCCGAGGAAACACTGGAGGGGTCACAACGGTCCCACTTAAAAATCAGCCACCTTTGACAGAATTTACGTGCACAGCAGCAGATTTAAAATTATGCATCGCATGCATCATATCAATGCATGTATATATCTAGAGCACGGCTCTGATACCAGTTGCTGGGTGGAGGGCCCAAAACAGTAGCGGTACAGGATCACATTTTAAAATTTTCTTATAATACAGGTATCAAAATATTTCTAAAACATTTTAAAATAATAACGGAAGACTAGCCGGATCTACTCAAGTATATACATGCAATTGATAATAAATTTTAAATCACTAAGAAGATAAACATCTGAAATGCAATTAACAATTAATGATACATAATTTATCATGCTCAAAATAATATAATTGTAAAGTATTACCGTACTCCAAATATGGCTATCTAACGATATTTTTTCAACTCTTTTCCTTTTCGTGAGACCGGCAGAGCTTCCCCGCAATATCACCGGAGAAACCCTCGGAGTGTGGGCTCCGAAAGTATTTCTTTAAATACTAGAGAAAATAAAACTTTCAACTAGAAAACCCTTTTCAGGGTTTAATCTCCCGAAATTAAGTGTTTTATATATTAAATATATAAAAACCTAAATAAAATTAATTCCAAAATAATTAGAAATTAACTAGGAGAAAAGGGATATGATTTCAAAGCTAAAAACTCAGCCAAAACCTCTCCCAAAGTTGTATGAAAAAATGAGGACCCAAGGCCCTATTTATAGGGTAAAACTTGAGGGTAAAATGGTAATTTCACACCCCACTTGGACAACTTGCAAAATTAGCGGATTTTGAAAGCACCACGCTCAAGGTCTCATCACCACGAGTTCAATGCCACCAGCCACTCGCCGATCGGCCGCTGGACGAACCCTCATGCGCCGCCTGAAGGTGGCGCGTGTGAAACACACGCGGCTCTAGGGTTTCTTGACCAGGTCCGGTCCAACTGAACCCGGTACGGACCCGGTTCAGTCCAGTTCATGGCCCTGGTGCTGCCACGTGTCCGGTCTGATCCGACCCTATCCGCTGACCCTACTCTTTTGACCCGGTGAACCGACCCCGTTGACTTGACCCGATCAACAATCAATCTGGGCCATCCGCTTTGCTAACGCGCCATGATCTGTGTCATCCACTTGGCGTGCCACGCGGATGCTGTGTCAGCGCCAACTGGGCCCAACCTACTGACGTGGCGTGACACGTCAGGTGCCATGTCAGCAATTTTTTTTTTTTAATTTTTTTTTAATAAAAAAAAATTCATTTTCTCCAAAATAAAATTTCGGCCATTTCCAACTCTTTGGAATTTTGATTTATTTTCTTAAAATAAATCCCTTGGCTATTTTCAAACGCTTTGAAAATTCAGTTCTCTTTCTCCTTTTAATATTTTCTCTTCGGGTTTTCAATTGGGGCTTGCAGGGGGCCCTGCAGTACTAATTAATTTTAGCTCCAAAAGGGTTAATATATTATCATCTCATGATAGTAATTAATTACTGTTTAAAAATATTTAATTCCACTAAATAAATATTGTTGCACTCTAAAATTAATTAAATTATTCACGAATTTCTCGATCTAGAATAATTTTGCATTTTACTCCTCCATGTAGATATCCATGAAAAATAAATTGCAACTACTATCATTTATTTTTCATCTCCTATCTGAAATTTATTGATTCGCCTTAAATTCAAATTCTCTTTATGTGAAACATATTCAACATACAACTTCGGTGACGTATCACGCGAGGTGCTTTAGCCAAAGTCTTAATTCGAACTTTTACAAATCTATTTCAGGGATATCTTTTTACCATCCAGCAAGGCCACAGATTCCTCGATCAATATAACTCTTTGGCACATTTCATGCAATCATCGAACGTACAAAGTATTTTGGCCACCCGTTACCGAGACCTCACTTCGAGTATATTACAATGACTAACACTACATGCCTAAAGCCGAAATATTATCAGGATTAAGAGTACAATGCTTCCTGAGATTTTATTCATTTTAGATAGCAGTATAAAATGAATAATCTTAGTGGTCCAGTTCGATGTTTCCAATCCTATTGAAAATCATCAATGTGTTATAGTTGGAATCACCATTCCCTATGACGAAAGACTAATCATCTTATATAACCATGTTATAGTCTTGATAAGAACATGTCTCACAAGTACACCGTGTTTCCTTTCTTATACAGTGATCTCCAAGGTGGAGACATTTCCAGCTTTGTGGTTTCTGTCTTGGTCTTTCTTGCACTTGGAGGTGAGGGTTTTCTTTTATAAACAACCTATAACCTTGGATGCTCTAAACAAGCCAAATGGTTTTTATGTTAAACAAACCATATCTTTTATACCGACTATGTACCAAAAATGCTTTATAAATTGTGTAGTGTTAACCCTGAGCCTGTTTTGAGAGATCCTGATTGCCCCCGGCTCTCTTAGTGCTAGGCTAGCCGGTGTGGATTCCTATACCTGTTCTTGGGCCCAGGGGCTTGTGTATGGAGCGAATCGGGGGGGTTATCAGGCCGATGGTGACCTCTTGCACAAGTCCCATCCTGTTGGACCAACTAGGATATCCGTTAGGAGGTTTGGTGGAAGATGGGATTTCGGTCTGGGAAGTCATGAACCCGCAGACTACTGTTACTGGATGGCTAGGGTTAGCTACCCGAACCGTCACCGGAGAAGGAGGTTAAATTGTACTTGTTTTCCCGTTATTAACAAATAATAACTCCTGTTCCTACTTGCTTGATTGTTTACTTGCTCCTGATCCTATCATGTAATAAGTGAAAAGTGGAGTCCAGGATGGAATAAATACCCGTTCTCGCCGGGTCCCCTAAAATGTAATACATAGATATCAGTAACCTCTGGCATGCCCCCAGTCCCTGTTCAGCACCCGAGGATCATTAAGGTAAAATGGGCATCAACAGAGGACGTACGAATATCGACACATGCATTATATATCCTGCTTACCTGATTGCATGCTTGGACGTAATTCCACCCGTACGTGTTAATTGATTCCTGATTTCCTGTTACTTGTTTTAATAATAAATCACGTATAGTGGAATTACGCCTGCCTGACTGCCTGTTTATATATATATGCATGTATTCAGTCAGTTGGCTGACCCCTCCCTCTCGTAGTGGTTACCGTATAGGTTCTCTGGTCGTTAGGCGGGAGTCTTTTGAGGTCTTTGATCGAGTCATGGTCCTGTATATCTTGCATCGTGTTGCACACATTCCTCCTATATTGTACTGGGCCTTGTAGGCCATTCTTATTGTATACTTTATCGCTTTATTAAACTCGGGATAGGATTCTAGGTCCCTAGTTGAACCCGTTTTTATATTATTGATTGTTTTGTTTCGGGGCAGGTTATGACGGGTTTTCTGTTTTAGTTGAACCCATTTGAATTGTATTGTTCTATTAATTGCGAATGCATGTTTGCCTTACTTCCGCATACTTGTTTCTGTTGATTTTGTTGGTACAGGGTCTAGTCCCGCCTAACGCAGAGTGTTTTTATTTTTGTCTCCGTGCGTCGTGAGTTTTGCTCATGTATGGACTTCCATTTCATGTGTGGGTCGGGCTCACGGTGCGGGCGATGTGGTGCCCTCCGTTTAGGGTGTCACATCCTAAAGTGGTATCAGAGCCAAGTTATAAAATCGGAGTTCTAGTGTCGTGTCGTGTCGAGTCTAGGTCGTACGGCTCAGGAAACTATTTGTCAACGTGTGCATTACATTGTTCTTGAACCCTGAATTGCATTTCTTTTAAATTTTATTGAAATTATTTGTTGCATTTGCATAGGATCCGTGCCTTTGGTGTTAATTATGTAGCATGAGCACGCATTTTACTCGAGATGAGTTATGATTTATAGGTTACGAAGACAATATCAAACCACGACCAATCTCTACGACCACAACAATCTATCACAAGCTCTACTTTCAAGCAAGGAAAATATAATGAACGCACCGTGACTATATACAATAATTCGGGAGTCGTAGCCTTTCTTAAATGGGGCAATGGCTCGAGTGGTGGAGTCCAGAATGGGAGGCCAATGTATGGGAAATTTTACAAGCTCTATTGCAGATGGTGAATCCTCGATGAAATGGAATTTGGGGTGTGTGATGATTATGATTCACAAGATCAACACGTATGCCTACACTACGAAAATTACCCAATCGAATTCCATAGGATCATCCATTTAAGAGAAAAGTGAAGAAAATCTCGAAGGTACTTTAGTTCGAGGTTCGGATCAACGGAGAGGCGGTGATAATAAAGAGGACTCAAGGTAAAATCGGTTGCTGAGAGATAAGCAACAAAGATCGTCGAGGATGAGCTTCCAAGTGAATCAAGATTTCTGAATTCAAGTTCGGAGTAGAAGATTCGAAATATACCAGGATCAGTGAATGGTGAGCAATGCAAATTATCAAAGAAGGACTTCCAAATAAATCAAGTTATTAGAAGTCGAGTTCGGGTAAGAAACAAGTTGGATTTGAAAAGTGTTAAAGAAAATCAATCAACACGGTGAATACAAACCTATGGAAGCTTGAATTGGGAGATATGGAACAGTAAATAGAAACGATAAAGAAAGGCAAAGATCTTTTGGAGAAAATTGTGAAATCAAGTGTAAGCAATTGGAGGACGATTTCATTCCACCAATTTGAACTCATAAACAATAACTTAAGGGAACTTTGATTAAGGTGACAATCAAGGTGAATAATCGGACAACCTTTGGAGATCGATACTTGGGAATAAGTCAACACCGACTCCATGGGGGTAGAAGACTTTGGGTTCAAGAAATTTCGATCTCGGGCCATAGGAGCATACAAATTATTACAAGAAAACTTTGAAGATTTAGAAGAGCGTGGGTAAACAAAAGATGATCAACAAGTTCAAAGCGAACCCGTAATTAAGGAAATGAAGATCAAGCTTACCACCATGGTAATAGGTTCAATACATTCATGGTACGTGCATCTTACATCGCATTAAAATTTTACTCTCTTTTTTATATATGTGTATGCGCATGCATCTCTACTTGATATGATTGCCCCAACGTGTTACACCTTTAATGGTTTGCTACGTGCATTGGCTTCTTAACCTGACATGCATTGTTAGTGTTTACTTGATAGGAATTTTCTCCACTTCGTTCATCGAATGTTATTTCAACCGAGCCATATTCGAACCAAGATAAGAAGAAATAGTTGGGTTGCAAAGTATATAGAACGAAAGGAAAGAGGGAATACCGAGGTTCGGGAGAAGTAGAGCTGAAAGTTTGGAACGACAGAAGTAGGTTGCTACCCTTACCAACTCACTACAAAGTGAATGTGAGCAAGATCACCAAACATGTGGAATAGCGAGGACCGTTTATACCAAGGAAGTTTAGTTGAAGAAGTTGAGAATTTTCAATTCAAGAAGCAATGTAACGAGTTCAACGGTTAGAGATAGGAATTCTTAAGGGGGAGAGCTTGACCGGAAAATGACTTAAATTCACGGTTGTGCTCGAACGGGTTACTCCTAGTGGGAACAACGAAAATGCAAGAATCAACAAGTATGGGATTCTATAAAAGTGGCAAGAGATGAAATTGGAGATCTAGCACTCGATGTAATTTCAAAACTGAGGTGGACGACGCTTCGAGAATAATATTGGAAGAAATAGGCACTTCGAGAGATGAAGATATGGATTCAAGGAACGCTTGGGAATTGAAATGACAAGATTGGGTAAAGGATGGTCGATGGCAACTGTGGATACCATAGTCACCCTGTTGGTTTGGCTACGGGACCTATACGAACTCAATCTCCCAAGTGTGAAAGGATTGTGTTTGGTTTACCGTGTCCCATAACTTGAAGATGATGAGATCGATAAGGAATGTGTCGAATCGGTAAGGAGGGTATTGGATAATAAAAGTTGATCAGATCATCATATTCTGTGATGGGCAAAGTGAAAGTCAATTCAACCGAGTGTTGGGAGTGAGAGTCAATTCAAACGGGCGTTGAAAGTGCAATGTCTATGAGAGATCACAACCTAAACAAGACGGGTTACAGGCTCGTCAGTCGTTTTTCCATGATGAGCCAGGGATGCTATTAGGACGGGAGAATGGAATTCGAGCTACTACAGACTAGCTCGAGCATCCTAAAAGGGTTGAGTATAATTTGTGGAGAAGAGTGGATTAACTAGGTTAAGATCGAGTGCATACTCAAGAGTGGGATTTCGAACCGTGGGGGATAGTAAGGATAAGAGAATAAATCATGGATGAAGATCGAGTGATCATTGAAGTGTTAAACACATCGGGGATTTCAAGGCATGACAATATGGGTAGAGGAATCTCCAACAATGAACTAAGTGATGAATCAGAACCACACAATGGGAGCTTTCCAAAACCACGGTGAACGGTACATTCAAACATACATATCACGTGCATCATGCGCTCCTTTAACTATTGTTGTATGTGGTTGCTTGTTATTTGTTAGTTGCTTTTGGAGTGAACGAGTCCCTTAGTTACCCGATGAGACGAGGGTCGCTTCGTGCAACGGACTTTGCAACAGGTCTTCGGAGACCGTATTTAGAAGCTAGTGGCGGCTCAAGAAACCAACTTCAAACCATGAAGTTGATGTGGTGATAGGAGACCCGTTTGGGGTTGGAGAACGAGTGGTGGAAGTTCGTTAACTACTCCACTTATGATACCGAGTCGTGGAATGGTCAGGATGGATTCAAACGATGGGAGTTGTATCTCATTTAGACCCTCCTATCGTGCGAGACGTCCGGACTACTCACGGTCGGATCAAGTTCGTGAGCAGCTCGTAGTGACCGTTGAAGCCCTTTCACGCTTCAAGACCCCTTTCTGAACTAATTCCTGTTGGGATGTCGCGAACCCCGCGTGGGATCAACACGGAGAGATTTTGCTTAGAGCCCAGAACTCGAGGCAGTGGACCTGAGGACAGGTCCTTCTTAAGGGGGAGAGGTTGTGACACCCTACTTTTTCGGCAAGCCAGGTACGACATAACGAGAGAGTTTAATTCAGTAATTTTGTGATTTATGTGACGTCGCATGCCTACATGTCAACGTGTAATTCTATTTTAACTACGTGCGCCTTAGAAGTTATTTAAATTGTACTGGACTCAATTATCCAATATTTGCAAGTTAGGGACCTAATTATAATTAGGGTGTTTTAGGCCATTCGTGGCTATCTTGAGCTTAGGAATTCAGATTCGAATTTCAACCATAACATTGAGTTCATTTCAATGATTCGGATTCAATAAATTAACCGCTTATTTTCTAAAGTCATTTGATCGCCCTACTGTTTTAAAATTCGATCCGAATGGATCGGATATCGTTTGACCCTACCTAACCGACCCTACCCGTTTCTTGGCCTAAGAAAAGGGACCGGACCCCTTTCTTTTTCGTCATTTGGTTCGAACCACCAAGGAAGAGGGAAGGAGAAGAGAAACACCCCCCCTTTGGCCTCCAAGCTCTTGAGCTCGGGTTTGCGAGATCCAACCGTCCGATCAAAGACCCAAGGTAAGATTTGTACTCTATTCGTTACGTGCTTCGATTGAATATCTCTTTCGTACCTCGAATACATGTTATTTGACTAGTTGGGAAGAAGGTAAATAGTGTCGGGTTCGGGATTTATGTGTTCGGGCTCGTTTCTCGAGCTCTAATGTGCATTTATGATCTACTTGTTGAGTATGCTTCGTAGTGTGAATTTCATGTGATTTGGGGTTGTGTTGGGTGTTGTTGCTCTGCCATTGCTGCAGTTCCTTCTTTTTTTTTTTGAGCAGGATAGGCCGAAACGGCCGTTTCGAGGTTAGTTCATTTCTCTAAACGTCCGTTTGAATGTGTCACATGCGCCATCAGCGAAGGTCGGATCGACTGTTTCCAGTTTTGGCATGTGGCCGAAACGGCCGTTCCCAGTGGCTGATCTCGTTTTGTGCAGAGCCGACCCAAACCGTCGTTTCTGTTTTACTCTTCAGCTCCAAACGACCGTTGGGAAGGTGACTGCCCTCCGGTCGATTTTTGGATCTACCATTTTCTTCTGGGATCGGTTCGTTCTCTTCCGTGCTTGCTTGTATGTGTTTTGCATGACCTTTATATGCCTTTATTTAATGTCTTGAGCTCTTTTATGACTTATTTCTCGTTTTAACGTATGACTTTGGTATGAATTCGTATATTTACATATTTATGAGACTTTAATTGTGCATATGAATACGATCACAACAATTCATGACATTCTCATGATTTATTGCATATTGAATCATGCCACGACATGTTTCACCACTTTATAAACATTTTTCGTGAGTCCTACTTGGTTCCATTTTGAGTCGTGTCTCACAAGTACACCGTGTTTCCTTTATTGTACAGTGGTCTCCTCGGTGGAGACATTTCCAGCTTCGTGGTTCCTGTCTTGGACTTTCTGTACTTGGAGGTGAGGGTTTTCTTTTATAAACGACATATAACCTTACATGCTCTAAACAAGACAAATGGTTTTTATATTAAACAAACCATATCTTTTATACCGGTTATGTATCGAAAATGCTTTATAAATTGTGTAGTATTAACCCTAAACCTGTTTTACGAGATCCTGATTGCCCCCGGCTCTCCTAGCGCTGGGCTAGCCGGTGTGGATTCCTGTACCTATTCTTGGGCCCAGGGGCTTGTGTATGGAGCAAACAGGGGAGGTATCGGGCCGACGATGACCTCTTGCACAAGTCCTATCCTATTGGAGCAACCCGGATATCCGCCAAGAGGTTTGGTGGAAGATGGGATTCCGATCTAGGGAGTCATGAACCCACATACCACTGTTACTGGATGGCTAGGTTAGCTACCCGAACTGTCACCGGAGAAGGAGGTTAAATTGTACTTGTTTTCCCATTATTGACAAATAATAACTCCTGTTCCTGTTTGCCTAACTGTTTACTTGCTCCTGATCCTGTCATGTAATAAGTGAAAAGTAGAGTCCAAGATGGAATAAATACTCGTTCTCATCGGGTCCCCTAAAATGTAATACATAGATATCCGTAACCTCTGGCATGCCCCCAGTCCCTGTTCAGCACCCGAGGATCGTTAAGGTAAAATGGGCATCAACAGAGGACGTACGAATATCGACACATGCATTATATATCCTGCTTACCTGATTGCATGCTTGGACGTAATTCCACCCGTACGTGTTAATTGATTCCTGATTTCCTGTTACTTGTTTTAATAATAAATCACGTATAGTGGAATTACGCCTGCCTGACTACCTGTTTATATATATATGCGTGTACTCAGGCAGTTGGCTGACCCCTCCCTCTCGTTGTTTTTAGTGGTTGACTTTCAGGTTCTGTGGTCGTTAGGCGGGAGTCTTTTGAGGTCTTTGATCGAGTCATGGTCCTGTATACCTTGCATGATGTTGCACACATTCCTCCTGTATTGCACTAGGCCTTGCAGGCCATTCTTATTGTATACTTTATCGCTTTATTGAACTCGGGACAGGATTCTAGGGTCCTAGTTTTGAACCCGTTTTTATATTATTGATTGTTTTGTTTCGGGACAGGTTAGGACAGGTTTTCTGTTTTAGTTGAACCCGTTTGAATTGTATTGTTCTATTAATTGCGAATGCATGTTTTCCTTGCTTTTGCATACTTGTTTCTGTTGATTTTATTGGTATAGGGTCTAGTCCCACCTAACACAGAGTGTTTTTATTTCTGTCTCCGTTCTCCATGAGTTTGGCTCATGTATGGACTTGCATTTCATGTGTGTGCCAAGCTCACGGTGTGGGGGATGTGGTGTCCTTCTTTTAGGGTGTCACAATTGTTGTAGTTGTGAAAGATTCCTTGGATACTGCACAACGCATGACTTTTTGTTGTCGTCGGAGAAATTATTTTTCGAATAATACCGCACTGAAATTCTAGCCGAAGTGGAGAATTTTTATAAACATCCTATTTCCTTTTGAGGAGAAACTCATCAAATATAAGTTTAAAAACCTCGTGGATTGTTTTGCACGAAAGATGACTTTGCCTTTGGAGGATGTCATTCAAGAACTGGTCATGGTATTCGAGGTAATACATTGGCAAATCGAGGAGGGATTACTCGGTGTTGGTTGGAAGATAGACAAGGTTATCAATTTACCTATCTTACAGAATATTTGAGTAAAATGTAAGCCTAAATATATATTTGAGTAAGTTATCACTTACTAATAGTTTCATGCTATTAACGAATTTAATGAATTTATTCAGGATGCTAAATTGGTTGAGCCCAACTTCCAGGGCTCAAAATTTGCTTAGACCAAGGGAGGACTTTGGCAGAGACTTGATCGAGTTTTAGTTTCGAAAAAATGGGCGGACATATTTCCTTCCATCACGATTAAGCATTTGGCTAGAAGTACATCAGACCATTGTCCAATGCTCATTGAATGCATGGAACAATCAGTTTCTTATCAACCAGCTTTCCGTTTTCAAACGATGTGGCTCAGACACAAGGGTTTTCAGGAGGTGGTCCAAAATAGTTGGAAGGAGCCGGTCAATGGATAGGGGATTTGGAGATTTCATCAGAAATTGGTCAGACTAAAACGCCACCTTAAGGAGCGGAATAGAGAAGTCTTCGGAAATGTTTTTGACAAAATCAAGTCCATGGAAAGCTTGGTTTTTGAAGCGGAACGGAGATACGATGATACCCCTTCTAACAATAATCTGATGGAACTGAATAGGCTTACGGCTGAAAGAAACATAGCTCTTCGAATGGAAGAGGACTTTTGGCGACAGAAAGCGGCGTGTAAGTGGATTGATGAGGGTGAACGGAACACTAGGTATTTTCATACCCTCGTGAAAAAGAAACGATTTAAAGGAAGGATTAATTCGATTTGGGAGGGCCAACAACAAATTTGTGATCCGAAGCAACTTGAGGCTTCGGCCAATGATTTCTATAAACAGGCTATGGCAACGGAAAGGCTAGATTCTGAATCGACAGAAATCATGGGGGTTGACAGGGTCATCACCGATGTAGATAGGGAAAAACTGTGTGGAGATGTTAGTGAGACGGAAATAAAAGAAGCAGTATTTAACATCAATGCTCATAGTGCTGCGGGACCAGACGGGTTTGGGGCATCCTTCTATCATGAATTCTGGGATGTGATTAAGGAAGAACTATGTCTTATGGTGTCGGAATTCTGTAAAGGAAAGCTACTGCCGAGAGCATACACGGTAACCTCTATCGTGCTAATTCCAAAGAAGGAAAATACAATGCATTGGAGCGACTATAGACCCATTAGCTTATGCAATGTGTCGAGCAAAATCATTGCTAAAATCCTGAACACGAGACTTACAGAAATTCTTCCTAAAGCTGTGTCTCAGAACCAATGTGGCTTCATTAAGGGCAGAATGATCGATGATAACATTTTGCTTGCACAGGAATTGGTTCACTCTCTAGATAGGAAAAGTCGAAACAAGAACGTGATCATGAAGTTAGATATGGCTAAGGCATATGATAGGATTGAATGGAAGTTCTTGTATGATAAAATGGAGAAAAAGGGATTTCCGAGTAAGTGGATAACATGGATTAAGAATTGCATTAGCATCTGTTGGTTCTCGGTCCTTGTTAATGGGGCCTCAAACGGGATCTTGAAATCCACAAGAGGGCTTAGACAAGGTGATCCTCTCTCCCCTTCTCTTTTCGTTCTAGCCGCTGATTATTTGTCAATCTCTCTTGACAGAGTACAGGCGAATGACAAGAAATGCAGATACCAAACAGCTTTCTCAATCATTGTGTCACACCTATCATATGCAGATGACACCATTATTTTCACGAACAGCAGGTGTTCGAGTCTAGAACAAATTAAGTTGGCAGTTGAAGGTTTTGAAAAGGCTTCGGGGCAGAAAGTAAACATTCAAAAAAGCTCTTTCATCGTGGGAAATGGAGCAGAAGAGGCAGCTAATCTTGTTAAGGATATTCTGGGGTTCCAACGGAGTTCACTCCCAATTACCTATTTGGGAGCTCCACTCTACAAGGGAAGGAAGAAACTTTGCCTCTTTGATGGTACTTTAAATAAAATTAGAAGTCGTATCGAGGTGTGGGAGACGGCTTTACTTTTACATGGGGGACGTCTGCAATTGACAAAATCAACTCTATATTCGATACCCATGCATACAATGCAAATCATTGAACCACCAAGAGGAACGATTAGAGCTATTGAATCTTCTATGAACAGGTTCTTTTGGGGTTCAACTTCAGGAAAGAGGAGCATACAATGGAGAAAATGGGAGGATCTTTGTTTCCCAATAGATGAAGATGGGTTGGGGGTTAGGAAGATACAAGATATTGTAAATGTTTACAGTTACAAAATGTGGTGGAGATTGAGAACAACAGATTCCTTGTGGGCTAAATTCATGATACAGAGATATTGTGGGGAAGGACATCCCACTGTGGCTGCTTGTTCAAAACGACACTCTCCAATTTGGTATAGATTATGCAAAATACGTGATGAAGCAGAAGGGTGCCTCGAATGGATTTTGGGTGATGGACGGGCAAGTTTCTGGAGGGACAAGTGGATAGGGGAGGAAATACAAACAAGAGCAGACCATGAACCTCAAGGCAATGAAACAATGGCTGATTTTTGGCTGAATTCTCAATGGGATACGAGGAAGTTATCGGTGAATTTTGAGCCTGCCTAGGTGGAAAAGATAGCTGGGATCCCGATCAGACATGGAAGTAAAGACAGGGCAATATAGAATTGTAGCGCAGATGGAGAGTTTTCGGCAAAAAATACTTGGGCAAAACTCAGAGACAAAGGGGAATCGTCCACTTTCCTCAAAAGAATCTGGGACACCAAGCTCACACCAACAATCCTAATATTCGTCTGGAGATTAATACATGATTGGGTAGCAGTTGATGAACGGATTCAGCGAAAGGGGATAACATTGGCATCTAAATGCCCGTGCTGTAATGATATTGAATCTAGAGTGCACCTATTTATATCCAGCGAGAAAGCAAGGAAAGTTTGGGATTATTTCATGGAGAAGTTTAGAATAAACTCTGTCGAAACGGGGTCACCGACGGTATTACTACAACACTAGATGACATCCTCGCAGTTTTGTAAGCAATCACATGCTCGGTTAGTGACGCCTATCTTAATTCTTTGGTATATTTGGAAAGAGCGCAACAACCATAAATTTGAGGGAAAGGGATTCTCCTCTTATAGGATAATTAGGAAAGTTACAACACATATCTTCCTTCTTCACCGTGTGGGGAAAATGTCGGTGGCAAGTTGGCGTGGTGATATGGCAACTGCAGCAAGTTTTGGGTTACGACTTAAGAAGAAGCAATCGCCTAGGCACATCATGATTAAATGGCTTAAGCCTTCACAAGGTTGGCTTAAATTAAACACTGATGGGGCCTCCAAAGGACACCCGGGGCCTGCGGGTATAGGAGGTTTGATAAGAACGACAGAGGGAACTTTGCTGGAGGCTTTTTACAGATGGATTGGAGCAGCTAGTAACACACAAGCTGAAATCATTGTTGTAGTGGAGGGAGTGAGAAGAGTGGTAAGATTAGGATGTCAAGCCTTATGGATTGAGATAGATGCTTTGGCAGTGTTAAATATATTAAAGAGAGGAATCACAGGCGATTGGGTGCTTAGCAAGTACATTTCGAAATTTCACGAATACACAAAGAACTTGGAAATCAGGATGTCACATATTTACCGCGAAGGAAATGCTCCGGCAGATTGGTTGGCTTCGCGTGCGGCGGATTTAGGCTCCAGCTGGTCCTTTCCGGAGGAACCAATTCCAGCAGAATTTCGAGGAATAATTATAATGGATAAATGGGGATTGTCGTCGTTCCGAATAAAATGATAAATAACCTTGGTGGTGCAGATCAACCTGCAAAGAAATTTCTGTCTGAACATTGGAGGTGTGAATTATGCAATTGGATGGATAGTGCTTGCATAAGAAAGAATCGTTTATTAAGGTGCTCTTTGCCAGCACAACGGCTTCTGGTAGTTGGTGACTTGGGCATGACAACTGGCATCGACGTTTGCATACAGGATGGGATTTTCTTTTATTTTGATATGCAATCTCTTAGTTATATCACGTCTCTAGTGGTTGTTTTGTTTTTTAATGGCCCGAGGTTTTGCGTGCCTCATTTGTTTCGTGGGCATTTCTGCATGTTCTCGGTTGCTGACATGTGGATCAACAAGGCGTGGTTTACGCCCTAGTGCTTAATAATGAGGGGGAACCCTCGTTAATTTCCCCACGGTCCTTCCGACCGGTTCTTTAATTAAAAAAAAAAAAACAAAAAATAGTTTCATAAATTAAAGAATTAATTACTAACATATTTGAACTACCAATAAAATTAAGGATTGCAACTAATAATAATCAACTTATCATATAAATAATTTTTAACTAAAAAACTCGAATTTACACAAATTTACAATAAATTAGTACAAGATATCATCGATTGTGATTCCTCCGTCATCTTCAAAAACAACAATGGCGGGATCAAGTTATCTCTGAACTTTGAGCCTCGTCATCCATCTGTTGGATCACTGATGACGTTCGACAATTGTTGTAGTAGTGAAAGAATTATTGGATACTGACAACGCAAGTCTTCTTATTGTGATCAGAGGAATTATTTTTCGAAGACTACTGTATTGAATTTCTAGTTGTAGTGACAAATTTTATGAACATTCTTTTTCTTTTTGAGGAGAAACTTGTCAAATGTAAGTTTCAGAACAACCTATATTGGTTTTGCAAGGAAGATGACTGTGACTTTGGAGAATGTCATTCAAGAATTGATCATGGTATTCGAGACATTGCGGGTGGCAAATCAAGGTGGGACTACTCTGTGTCAATTTGAAGATAGATAAGGTTATCGATTTGTCAATCTTATTGAATATTTGAGTAAAAAATAAACCTACAGATATATATATATATATATATATATATATATAAATAAGTTGTCACTTATAAATAGTTTTATAAATCATGGAATTAATTACTAACACATTAGAATTACTAATAAAATTAAAGATTGCAACTAATAATAAACAACCTATTATAGAAATAATTTTTTCAATTAAAAAACTCGAATTTACAGCAAATTAGGACAAGATAACACCGACTGTGATTCCTTCGTCATCTTCGAAAACAATAATGACCGGATCAAGTTATTTCTGAACTTTGAGCCTCATAATATATCGGCTTTTGATGCAACAAAAGTACTCTATATATCCACGAATGCTCGTGCTTTTGTCAGACCCCGTGGCGCTCGATGATTGTTTTAGTATTGAAAGAATATATAATTGGATAATGCACCGCATGACTTCTTTGTTGTCATTGAAGAAATTATTTTCTAAACAATACCACACTGAAATTCTTACCAAAGTGATGAATTTTATGAACATCCTATTTTCTTTTTTGGAGAAACTCGTCAAATGTAACTTTAAGAACCACTTGGATTGTTTCGCAAGGAAGATGATTGTGCCTTAGGAAGGATTACTCTAATCTGTTTGAAAATAGATAAGGTTATCGATTTACCAATCTTATAGAATATTTAAGTAAAACATATATATTTGAATAAGTTGTCACTTATAAATAGTTGCATAAATCAAGGAATTAATTACTAACACATTTGAACTACTAATAGAATTAAAGATTATAATTAATAATAAACAACCTATCAGAGAAATAATTTTTTCAATTAAAATACTTGAGTACACCACAAATTAGTACAAGATAGCACCGATTGTAATTCCTCCGTCATCTTCAAAAACAACAATGGTGGGATCAAGTTATCTTTGAACTTTGAGCCTCATCATCCATCGGCTTCTAATGCAACAAAATAATCTATCTATCCACGACCGCTTGCACTTTTGTTAGATCACGAATGGTGCTCGATACTTGTTGAAGTAGTGAAAGAGTCATTGGATATTGCACAACGCCTGCCTTCTTGTTGCGATCAGAGGAATTATTTTTTGAAAAATACCACACTAACTTTCTAGCTAAAGTGATGAATTTTATGAACATCCTATTTCTTTTTTAGGAGAAACTCGTCAAATGTAAGTTTAAGAACCTCCTAGATAGGGTTGTCAACGGGTCGGATTCGGACCGGATCAGGAAATTCCGGATCCGAATCCGACAAGAAGATCCGATAACCGGATCCGAATCCGAATCCTATAGGATTCGGATTCATTAATACCAAATCCGTATGTTAACGGGTCGGATCAGATCCGATAAAAGATCCGACCCGATTAACAATAAAAATTAAATTTTTTTATAAAGAAATAAATAAATAAAATATAAATATAAATATATAATATTTAACAAATAATTATTACTTAATGAATTCTTGAATGGTTTTGTGTATATGCATTTAAAATAGGTTAATTTAAGATTTTTAATAAAGAAAAACATATTTTTTAGAATAAATAATTTAAAATTTATTATTATTTATAGTGAACATAAGTGAAATTTTTAATTTTAATTATTTTATTTAATATTCTTTACCAATAAAATAATTAATTTAATAAAATATTATTAAAAAATCGGATTCGGATCTTTAACGGATCGGATTCCTTAATTCCATATCCGATCCATTTATTTCGGATAACGAATATTTATAATCGGATATGATCCATCGGACTTTTTTATCGGACGAATATGATAAAATTCTGATCGGATTCGGATCGAATTCGGATTAAAATCCGCTCCATTGACAGCCCTACTCCTAGATTAGTTTGCGAGGAAGATGACTATGACTTTGGAGGATGTCATTCAAGAACTAGTCATGGTATTCGAGATAATTTGGGTACAAACTGAGAAGGGATTACTCTATGTCGGTTTGAAGTTAGATAAGGTTATTGATTTACCGATCTTATTGAATATTTGAGTAAAAACTAAATTTAAAGACATATATTTGAATAAGTAAGTTGTCACTTATAAATCAAGGAATTAGTTACTAACACATTTGAATTACTAACAGAATTAAAGATTGTAACTAATAATAAACAACCTGTTACAGAAATAATATTTTCAATTAAAAAACTCGAATTTAAAATAAATTTACCACAAATTAGTACAAGATAACACCGATTGTGATCCCTTCTTCATCTTCAGAAACAATAATGGCAAGATCAAGTTATCTCTGAACTTTGAGCCTCATCATCCGTCAACTTCTGATGCAACAAAAGTACCCTATATATCCACAGCCACTCGTGCTTTTGTCAGACACCAATGGCGCTCGACAATTGTTGTAGTAGTGAAAGAATCATTGAATACTGCACCGCCTGAGTTCTTGTTGTCATTGGAGGAATTATTTTATGAACAATACTAAAGTGAAATTCTATCCCAAGTGATGACTTTTATAAACATCCTATTTTCTTTGTTGGAGAAACTCGTTAATTGTAAGTTTAAGAACCACCTATATTGTTTTTCAAGGAAGATGATTGTGCCTTTGCAAGATGTCATTCAAGAACTGTTCAGGATATTCGAGGCAATTCAGGGACAAATCGAGGAAGGATTATTCTTTTGTCGGATTGAAAATAGATAAGATTATTGATTTACCGATATTTTAGAATATTTGAGTAAAAAGTAAACTTAAACATATATATTTGAATAAGTAATTAGTTGTTAGCAATAAATAGTTTGATAAATCAAAGAATTAATTACTAACATTTTTGAATTACTTATAGAATTAAAGATTGCAATTAATAATGAAAAACTTATCATAGAAATAATTTTTCAATTATAAAACTCGAATTTACTACAAATTAGTACAAGATACTCCCCTGTTGAGATTCCTTTGTCTCATCTAAAAATAACAATAGCTGGATCAAGTCATCTCTAAACTTTGAGCCACATCATTCATCAGCTTCTGATGCAACAAATACTCTATCTCTGCACGATCACTCGTGTTTGTTGGAAAACAAAGAGTTTGTGCAGCGGAATTTAAAAAAAAAAAAAATCCAAAAGCGAAAACTAAGAAGGTTTCAAAAAACTTACGAAGATAGAAGCTTTCTTATGATGTTGATACCGCCTATCGAACGCCCTTAATGCGGATTGTCCTTCGAACAGTTCTCGAAAAGATCCCAAAGTAGGTAATCTTCCAAAGCGTATCCACACCACTCCTAGATCCCGATCAAGCTATTGAGAATGCTAGTTCTGTGGCTTGTGTTTTGGCTAGGAAATTTCTTTGAAAACTTTTCTTTTATTTTTTCAAAAACAATTAACGCTTCAAGAACGTTGGTCTAAAATCTAAGAGAAGTCCCACCCCTTGTGTTTATACATGTGGGGTTCGAACTGTTGGGATTAATGCCCTAAAAATCCAATTATATTGTAAATATTTTGGATTAATAAAACTGAAATTATAGCAAGTGATGAGTATTTTATGAATTTAATAATTAATAACGTGTGATGGTATTTTATATGAAATATGTTTCATAGGAAAAGACTTTAAATACCAAAAATCACGTGTCATTAAAGTTCTAGTCAGTATGATAAGAAAATATTCTTATAAAGACTATAATGTGTTATATAAGATGATTAGTCTTTCGTCATAGGGAAATGAAGTTTCCGATTATAACACATGGATGATTTTCAATGAGATTGGAAACATCGAACTGGCCCACTGAGATTGTTCATTTTACACTGCTATCTAAAATGAACAAAAATCTCGGGAAGCATTAGACTCATAATCATTGCAGTGTTTCGACTATAGGCATGTAGTGTTAATCACTGTGATATACTCAGAAGTGAGGTCTCGGTAACGGGCGGCCAAAATACTTTGTACGTTTGGTGGTTGCATGAAATGTGCTAAAGAGAAATATTGATCGAGGAATCTCTAGCCTTGCTGGAAGGTTACAAGATATCCCTGAAATAGATTTGTAAAAGGTTCGAATTAAAACTTTGGCCAAAGTACTTCGTGTGTGTGTCACCGAAGTTGTATGTTGAATATGTTTCACATACAGAGAATTTAAACTCAAGGCAAATCAAGAGATTTCAGATTGGAAGTGAAAAATAAATGATAGTAGTATTGATTTGTTTTTCATGGATATCTGTACAGAGGAGTAAAATACAAAATTACTCTAGATCGAGAAATTCGTGATTAATTTAATTAATTTTAGAGTTCAACAATATTTATTTAGTGAAATTAAATATTGTTAAACGGTGATCAGTTATTGTCATAGGATGATAATAGATTGACCCGTTTGAAGCTAAAATTGATTAGTCCTGTAGGTCCCCCCGCAAGCCCCAACGAAGATAAAAGAGAAAATATTAAAAGGAGAGAGAGAGAAATGAATTTTCAAAGTGTTTGAAAATAGCCAAAGGATTTATTTTGAGAAAATAAATTAAATTCCAAAGAGTTGGAAATGCCCGAAATTTTATTTTGGAGAAAATAAATTTTTCCGAAAAAAAAAAAAGTTTTTTTACTTACGTGGCAGGTGATGACGTCTTAGCTGACGTGTCATGCCACATCAGCGGGTCAAAGTCCAGGTGGCGCGGCACATGGACGATTAGGATCGCTCCGCGTCAGTGCAAAGGAGCGGCCCAGATATGTCCGAAAATGGACCGGGTCAACAGGCAGGGCCGGATAGGTCCGGGTTAAGGTTTGACCGACCCGTACACGTGCATAATGGGATTACGCCACATTGCCCAGCCAAGACCAGGCCAAGCCGGTCGGTTCATTCCTGAACCGGTCTGGGGAGCTGAATCGGTCCGGTCCGAACCTGACACGTGGCAAAAGCTGGTGGAGCCGCCACTTAGGCGGAGGGTGAGGGCGCACGAGGCTTCCAATCCGCGCGTGGTCGGTGGTGTCATGATCACGGTTGCTTGGGCTACACGACGGTATGCTCTGATTGGCTATTGGAGCTTGGGGCGCACGATTAAAAGCTGAAAATGTCATGGGTGTCCTCATATTTTGGGCTATAAATAGGTGCTTCCCAATTCATTTTTCATCATTAGATTTCCAATTCAGTTTTTCGCTCTAAAATAGCCCTCACGGCACAATCTCTCTCTAGAATTAATTAATCCTAATTAAATGATTAATTAATATCTAATCAAGTGGTTATATAATTAGTATATAATCCACTTAATTATTAGAAAATAGGGATTTTCTGAAATTAGAAAAAAGAGTTTTTCTAGAAAAATATTTTCTCAAAATATTTAGCGAAATACTGCCGGAGCCCACACTCCGAAATATTAAACGGGGATATTGCGGAGAAGCTCTGCCGATTTCACGAGAAAATCGAGGTGCTGGAAAAGTGCAGTTGATAGCCATATTTTGCAGTACGGTAATACTGTTATGCTGCCAAAATTATTTTTTGCATCTTATGATTATATGCTTTGTGATTTAAAATTATGTTATCGATGCAAATATATATTAGATTTGTTCTGCCCGATTTGTTCCGCTGCTTATTAAAATATTTTAGAAATATTTTGATAACGAGGTTATGGCAAAATTTTTGAAATATTGCGCTGTACCGTCACTCTGTCTCGGGCCAGTCACCCAGCATGAACCCCTATAGGTTTCTTAAACTTAGTGGGATTTGGTTTCTTGCTCAATAATTCACTAATTAATTATTATCTTTTAATTGAAAATAAGATCATATCTTGATCTCCAAGATAATCCAAGAAATTGTTCTCTCTCTCCTACTTTAGGAAGTTTGACTGTTCAATTTTATCTTGCGTAAAATTAAATATCAAAATTCTATAAATAATTTAATTCTTAATTATTTATTTATTGGATTAATTATTTTTGAGATTGAACTTAACAATCAATTCATAATTAATTAAAAGACCAAAATTAATTAATTAACAATTTAATTAATTAAAAAGAGAAAAGCTTTCACACGTGTGGATCGAGCCACACATGTGCGTGAAACGTGGCAGTCACGTACCTGCTGCGTGACACGTGGTATGGGGGTCCACGTATACGTAGCCCATTTTGATCAATAATTTGATCCTTAGTTAATCCAATTAACTTCCTACCAAAACCTTCGTAACCTGGCATTTGTGTGTGACCCCTTAAGTTCATTATTCGATTAGTAGTGACACTAATTAATTAATTCTAATAATTAATTAATCAGTTCACAGATCACACTACCGTAATCTAGCAATGGGTGTGTGACCCCTAGCCGAATAACGAAATGAATCGAACCTTTCAGTCAATGACAATCAGGGAAATACGATCCTCCTACAACTCCATCTCTCAATCAAGAACTTAAGGCATGAGAATAAACTTAGAGCCTTGTTATTCTTAATCTTTAAAGTTAAGTTCATTTCATATCCATTTAGATCTTAATCCAAGAAAACCCCATTTTCTTTATGTCTTGATCTTTTATCCACCTTGACCAAGGATTTAATATTTAATGGACTACGAACAACTTAATCTGTAAGAGATCATTCTTTTTCTTAACAAGTGTAGGTCCTTTATCGATTCTACTAATTCTACATATGCCACTTGTGTAATCCCAACATAGGCCATGGTTCAAGTGTCTATATGGCGACACCCGTTCGAGCTTATATCAAAGATTACAGAGTTAGCTCATATGAGACATTATAGAATCTCAAGTCAAAAGATTATTAATCACGCCATTGACCTGTGAGATATTTTCTAATCTGAAAGTTTCTGGAAACTTCCTTTCCCATTTAGGAATGTTCTCACGCGGGACATCGCAGTAATGAAGTTCTTGTAACAATCATCCTTATGTATTATGATTGCATCATTGTATGCATTTATCACTCCATGAAACTAAGTGATCCTTCTTAAGGACATAATCACATAAGCAAGTCTCAACGGAGTCAAGGTCGATACTCCCACTATCTGTCGGACTCATCGACTTGGAGAAGTTTCTAATCCTCGCCTATGGAGTTAAGAACCTGTTTCATGTGTCGTTCTCATAAGGATAAAGTTTTAACGGCCTCATCGGATTATGGGAGTTCAAAACATTCAAAACACAGTCAAACCCAAACAGACATAAATAATCACATAAAGAAGTGATTGCCTATGAACAAATCATTTCGTTTATTATTCAAAGACTATTTGTGATTTTATAAGGAAATAGTAAAGCAACAATACTGCTTTAAGGGTACTATTCCTAACAATGCTTTTGCCAAATCATCGATGGCGCTTGATGATTGTTGTATTAGTTATAGAGTCGTTGGATACGACACAACGCATGACTTCTTGTTGCCATTGGAGGAATTATTTTTCAAACAATATCGCTATGAAATTTTTGCCAAAGTGATGAATTTTATTAACATCCTATCTCCCTTTGAGGAGAAACTCGTCAAATGTAAGTTTGAGAACCACGTGAATTATTTCGCATGGAAGATGACCGTGCCATTTGAGGATGTCATTCAAGAACTAATCATGGTATTCGAGGCAATTTAGGGACAATCAAGGTTGGACTACTTGGTGTCGGTTTGAAGATAGATAAGGTTGTTGATTTATCGTACGACAATTATATAAAATAGATACCTTGAGAATCCGAGTGCGATAGTGTTCTGTGCAAATTTACGGAGCCATGAAAATCATGGTGAATGGCGGTGTTGAGCGTGTTGGAGGCCTCAAACTAAAATTGATAAAGGCGACGGCGGTTGGCGGGGGAAGACCAATGTTGTTTGATATGTTTAGATGATATGAGGCGAGGCCTGGTGCTTTAAAGTTTTGTTTATTTTTTTTTCACTGACCAACAACACAGATGTCATCAAAATAGAGCTATCCACTGTCCATTTTTGAATGGCCAACAACAAAAGAATAGGTACAAACTAAGGGGGTATTTTTAAGGGGCCATGACCCAAGCAGAAACGATATGATCATGCAATGTTAATTGTTGGATATGGTTCCAAAGAAGGAGTTGGTTTCTGGATAGTGAAAAATTCCTGGGAGGAAAATAAGGCGCCAAGGGCTATATGTTTATAGAAAGGAATACTGGAAATTCATTCGGATTGATGGGAATAAACTTATTGTGCATGTAACTGTTGGAAAACAACAAAGTTAACGCAGTGGAAGTTTAAAAAATTTTCCAAAAGCAGATCTAAAAACTTGCAATATTCATTTCGTATCGTAGGGTGTTTCAAGAAACTTACGTAGATTGAAGCTTTCTTGTGATGTTGATACCGCCTATTCAAACACCCTTCAAGCGGAATGTCCCTCAAACGTCCTTCGATTAGATCCCAAAGTAGGCAATCCTCCAAAGCGTATCCACACCAGTCCTAGAACACGATCAAACTACTGAGAATGTTAGTTCTATGGCTTATGTTAGGCTAGGATATTTTATTTTGAAAACTTTTCTTTTATTTTCTCAAAACAATTAACACTTCTTGAGTGTTGGTCTAAAGAGTAAGAGAAGCACCACCCCTAGTATATATACTAGGTGGTTCGAACCCTATTAGGGTTTCTTAAACCAATGGGCTTTGATTTCTTGCTCACTAATTAACAAATTTAATTATTAATTTAATTGAATAATAAGTTCTTAGCTTATTCTCCAAGTCTAGCAAGAGATGTTTTCTCTCTCCTACAATAGGAAGTTTGACTTTTCAACCTTTATCTAATAAAGTTAAAAATCAATCTATTCAATAAATAACTTA
Organism: Lantana camara; assembly: GCA_037501455.1. Classification (NCBI taxonomy): domain Eukaryota; kingdom Viridiplantae; phylum Streptophyta; class Magnoliopsida; order Lamiales; family Verbenaceae; genus Lantana; species Lantana camara. The sequence goes on along the minus strand of CM074857.1, from coordinate 58,017,794 downwards.
ATTCAGAATTAATTATTTATTGGGTTAATTATTTTGAGAATAGTCTTAACAATTAATTCGTAATTAATTAAAAGACCAAAATTAATTAATTAATTCTAGAAAATAATTCACGTGTTAAATTAACCACACGTTGGAGCCACCCGTGAAGCCACGTGTGCGTGACACGTGGCAGTCACGTAGGCCGCGTGACACGTGGCAGTCGTGTGTGTATGACACGTGGCAGCAGTCCACGTGTGAATGCTCCATTTCGATCAACAATTTGATCCTTCGTTAATCCAATTAACATCCTACCATAACCCTCGTATTCTGGCATTTGTGTGTGACCCTTTAGATTCATTATTCGATTAGCAGTGACGGTAATTAATTAATTCTCATAATTAATTAATCACTTCATAGATCACACTACCGTAATCTAGCAATGGGTGTGTGACTCCTAGCCAAATAACGAAATGAATCGAAGAACCTTTCAGTCAATGACAATCAGTGAAATACGATCCTCCTACAACACCATCTCTCAATCAAGAACTAAGGCATGGGAATATTCTCAGAGCCTTAATATTCTTGATCTTTAGAGTTAGGTTCGTTTTATATCAATTTAGATCTCAATCCAAGAAAACCCCAATTTCTTGATGTGTTGATCTTTTATCCACCTTGGCCAAGGGTTTAATATTTAATGGACTACGAATAACTTAATCAGTAGGAGATCGTTCTTGTTCTTAACAAGTGTAGGTCCTTTATCGATTCTACTAATTCTACATATGCCACTTGTGTAATCCCAACATAGGACGTGGTTCAAGTGTCTATATGGTGACACCCTTTTAAGCCTATATCAAAGATTACAGAGTTAGCTCATATGAGACATTATAGAATCTCAAGTCAAAGGATTATTAATCACGTCACTGACCTGTGAGATATTTCCTAATCTGGAAGTTTCTAGGAGACTTCCTTTCCCATTTAGGAATGTTCGCAAGCGGGACATCTCAGTGATGAAGTTCTTGGAACAGTCACCCTTATGTATTATGTGCTGGGTGGTGGGCCCAAAACAGTAGCGGTCCGAGACCACATTTTAAAAAATTTCTTATAATACAAGTATTAAAATATTTCAAAAACATTTTAATACAATAGCGGAAGACTAGCCGGATCTACTCAAGTATATACATGCAATTGATAATAAATTTTAAATCACTTAAGCAGATAAATATCTAACATGCAATTAACACTTAAGAGCATATAATTTATCATGCTTAAAATAATACAACTATAAAAATATTACCGTACTGCAAATATGGCTATCTAACGGTATTTTTCCAGCTCCTTTCCCTTTCGTGAGACCGGCAGAGCTTCCCCGCAATATCCCCGGAGAAACCCTCGGAATGTGGGCTCCGAAAGTATTTTTCTAAATACTAGAGAAAATAAACTTTAAACTAGAAAACCCTTAATCTCCCGAAATTAAGTGTTTTATACATTAAATATATAAACGCCTAATTAAAATTAATTTCAAAATAATAATGAATTAATTAGGAGAAAAGGGATATGGTTTCAAAGCCAAAAGTTCAGCCAAAACCTCTCCCAAACTTGTGAGAAAAAATGAGGAGCCAAGCCCCCTATTTATAGGGGGAAAACCGAGGGTAAAATAGTAATTTCACATCCCACTTGCGTGCACAACTTGGACACGAATTCCAAGATGACTACGTTGTAGCTCTCATCGCCACGAGTCCAACGCCGTTGATAACACGCCGATCCACCGCCAGACGCGCCCTCAAGCGCCACCTGAAGGTGGCACGTGTGTTACACAGGCGACCTAGGGTTTCTGGGCTTGAACCGGTCCGACTAGGGTTGGCAATGGGACGGGTCTGGGGCGGACCCGGCGGGTCTGGACCAGACCCATTAAGGCATAAACGAGTCCAGACCTGATCCAGACCCGCTGGACCCGTAAGACCCGCTAGACCCATCGGGTCCATTTTTAGACCCGTTGGATCCGGGTCCAGAGCAGACCCGTTTTGGCCCCCATTTGTCTATTTTCATATTTTTGGTCCATTGGAGCTATTTTTCACACGAGGAACCAATTTTATATTCATTTGATCTATTTATTGAACAATATTCGATTTGTTTAATCTATTTAAATTGGTTTGATCCATTTTCTATATGTTAAATTCCTTTAATAATGTCAACTTATGTATATAAATTTATGCTCCACAATTCTTGAGGTTTGTGTAAAGAACCTAAACCACAATCAAAATCTCCCTTTCGTGAATATATTCTTCAAACAAACATTTACATTCATAAATATATATATATATAGGGTTAATTACATCTAGACCCCTTCCAAGTTTAGTATATTACAATTGGACCCCTGTTAGTCATTTTATTATAGTTTGACCCCTTCTAAAATTTCGAAATTACTAAACGGTGAAGAAAAGATACGATTCCATTAAATATTTCACTTTATATTCCAAATAATTACGTTTTATTCCAAATAATTGTGAAATGACCATTATGTTTGGTTCTAAGATATTGTTTTATAAAAGTAGAAAAAAAAATCACGTCTTTTTAGAATAAATAAATGGTTAAAAAAATAATTATTTCACAATTATTTTGAATATAATGGTTATTTCACAATTATTTGGAATATTCCGTGAAATACTTAACTAAATTGTATCTTTTCTTCACCGTTTAGTAATTTTGAAATTTTAGAATGGGTCAAATTGTAATAAAATGACTAACAGGGGTCCAATTGTAATATACTAAACTCGGAAGGGGTCTAGATGTAATTAACCCTATATATATATATATAGTTTCTTTATGCCATAATTTAAAAAAATTAAACTTTTAATATAAAAATTAAGATAGCTTATAATAATTATCATATATTTGATACAATCCTAATGTGCAAATCAAATCCTAAAAAGCAAAAGCCCTAGAACACGGCCGAACCCATCATCTTCTCCGAACAAATATGCAATTGGTTTTGTAACCATTCCTTTCCAATTCCTCAGTTTTGAAAATTTTAAAATCAATCTCATGTATTAGCCAACTAATTCTTTTTCACTTTGGCAAAATAGAAATACTAAATGTCACTGGTTGCGGACTTGCGGCACAAAGGAGATCAGATTTCTTTTTAGCACTTGAACCTTGAGTGAATTTCAGAGGAAAAGAAATATTATCATAGAGAAAACAAAAATAGTTTTTTTACCAGATCTGGCCAAGAAAAGAAGAAAAGGGAATTTATTTTTTTCGGGGGTCCAATTTTTTTACCGAAGTATCCAAGATGCTTTCTCGCTTCATTCCTAAATCTTCCTGATCTCATTGTTAGCTAATTCAAATTTCTTCAAAAATCGACATTGTTAATCGAAAACCCATCTCCAAAAACCCTTTATTTTCAGATCTCAAACATTTTTTCATCCCCAAAACTCCCTAATTCGCATGTCTCTCCACAAAAGGGGAAAAGGAAACAATGGGGACGATTCGATTGTATGGCGGCGGCGGCAGTGGGAAAAGACGGCGATGTAGCAGTGGCGGTGTGGTGGCGGAAGATGATGGCGTGGTGGTGGAGGATGGTGGTGAAATTGAGTTCAGGCGCAGAGAGAATGGATGTGGACGGTGAGTCGATGCGGAGAAACAGAATAGGGTTTGCTACATTATCATTTCTTTTTATATGGGGCACGGGTCTGGAGCGGACCCGTTAGGACCCGTATATAAACGGGTCCATTTTATCGGGTCCTGACCCGATCCAAGACCCAATGGATCGGGTCTCTAAAGGGTCTAGTGGGGCGGGTCCTGGTCCAGACCCGGTGGACCCGACCCAATTGCCATCCCTACTAAAGCCCAAGCCCAATAAACCATATTACAACTAGGGCTGTCAACGGGTCGGATTCGGACCGGATCAGGAGATTCCCTATCCGGATCCGAATCCGATAAGAGAATCCGAATATCGGATCCGAATCCGAATCCTATAGGATTCGGATTCGGATTGTTTTTGAATCCATATATAATCGGGTCGGATCCATTCCGATAAAAAAATCCGACCCGATTAGTAATAAAATTTATTTTTTTAAATAACAAATTTGATATAAAAAATAAATGTAATTACATAATATTTAATAAATAATTATTATTTAATGAATTATATGATAGTTTTGTTTATATTTATTTAAAATAATTTAATTTAAACTTATTAATAAAAGAAAATATATACTTTTAGAGTAAAAAATTTAAATTTTATTATTGTTTAAAATGATAAATATGTGAAAATTTTAATTCTAATCATTTTACTTAATATTATGTACTAGTAAATAATTTATTTAATTAAATATTATATATAATATCGGATTCGGATTCTTAACGGATCGGATTCCTTAAATCCATATTCGCTCCATTTATTTCGGATAACGAATATTTACAATCGAATATAATCCATCGAATATTTTTATCGGACGAATATGCTAAAATTCGGATCGGATTCGGATTAAAATTCGCCCCATTGACATCCCTAATTACAACTAGTCCAAATATAATTTAAACCAAAGCCCGAAAGGGCGACCCAATAAACCATACTATTACTGAATAAATAAATTCAGTTAAGGTGCTTCTATATTTTGAAGCTGCTTTTCTCCCCAAAACCCACCTTCGCCTCCGTTGAAGGCAGAAGCTTCTGCAAACAAAGGACGAACCAGTACCAGAGAGAGGGTATTCATTTTCGCCAAACATCTTGAGAAAGAGAGTGGGTTAAGGCCGAAGATCGTAGTGAAAGAGAATGAAGATAGAAGAAGTACAATCCACCACAAAGAAGCAGAGAATTGCCACTCACACTCACATTAAAGGCCTTGGCCTTGAGGTACCTTTTCCAGTTGTTTTTACTTGTTGGTTGTTTTTTGTGTCTTCTTCCTTTGGTGTGGAATCATGTTTTTGGTTCATGCTTCTACTGCTATGCATTATAGGGCTTCTTGCTTTGTAGTTTTGGGTTTTAATTTTTAGGGTTTTTCGTTTGTATGAGCATAATGTTTTCCGGTTTATAACTCCGTTTGGCTTAAACCTGCTTGTTGCACTATTAAAAATGTGTAAATTAAGAAAATAGGTTGGGGTTAGAATATTTTGATTTTGTTGTGAGAAAGGTGTTTGGTAAATTGTCCAAGGAGGGAATAATTTCTTTAAGCATTGATGTGTTGTTTTATCTGGGAGCATTTTCATCTGTCTTCATATCGTGTAGCGAGTATAAACAATGTTCTTTTATTAACTATTGTGTTTTGTGCTGATTGTGTTCTAAGAGTGATGGAAAAGCAATACCTTTGGCTGCTGGGTTTGTGGGTCAGGCATCTGCAAGGGAAGCTGCTGGGCTTGTGGTTGATATGATTAGGCAAAAGAAGATGGCAGGTCGTGCTCTATTACTAGCTGGTCCTCCCGGTACTGGAAAAACTGCTCTTGCTCTAGGAATTTCTCAAGAACTTGGTAGCAAGGTATATATGCTAGTTAATTGTTGATTTCTTTGTCGTCTTTGTTTGATTTTATGCTCATTGATGTCTGTGTATCTAATTTGTTTAATGTTATTGAATTCTTGATGAGGAGAATTATATTGGACAGTTACTATGGGAAATGATTGAAAAATCCTTTTGTATTTGGGTTGATGATTTGTGTTTTTATTTTAGCAACAAATGATATGCATAATATAAGTGTTAATGTGTATCGTAAGGATATTTTCTTTCTTGTAACATGCAGGTCCCATTTTGCCCAATGGTTGGATCAGAAGTGTATTCATCAGAAGTAAAAAAGACTGAAGTTCTAATGGAGAATTTCCGACGTGCTATTGGTCTACGTATTAAGGAGAACAAGGAGGTTTATGAAGGAGAGGTAAATTTTCTTATATGAAAAAGTTATCAACGAAAATATGACTCCTTTATCAGGTTATGTGTTGGTCCTTAATGGAAGTCTTGCATATAGTTTGTTATTTTTCTGTTTTTAGGAATTTGATATTATTTACCTTGCTTACATTACAGGTGACTGAACTATCTCCTGAAGAAACAGAGAGTGTTACTGGTGGATATGGCAAAAGTATAAGCCATGTCATTATTGGGCTGAAAACTGTAAAAGGAACCAAACAATTGAAGTTGGATCCAACAATATATGACGCATTGATTAAGGAAAAGGTTAGTTTCGAAGATACCGTGTGTGTGTGCGCGCGTGCATTTTCCCTATCTTTTCCTTCACACTGAGAAAGTGGAACTAAGAACTGTAATTTTTTTACTGCTCTACATATCAATTTCATACTCAATTATGGTAAACTGATAGTAATTGAAAATTCCACTCTACCCCTTTTCCTTTAATTATGAACTGTATCATGGCACAAACTCCAGGTAGCTGTAGGTGATGTTATATATATTGAAGCAAATAGTGGAGCTGTTAAAAGGGTAGGAAGGAGTGATGCTTTTGCTACTGAGTTTGATCTTGAGGCAGAAGAATATGTTCCTCTTCCTAAAGGAGAGGTTCACAAAAAGAAGGAGATAGTTCAGGTGTGTCTCTATGCTATGCAAGATTATTCTGTTATGTTGGTTTCTTGTAATAATGTTTGAAACTTTATGTGCATTCTCGTCATAAAGTTCTGAAATTAGATAATGTTGTGTTCCAAGAGAAAAACAATATATATCTACCTATGGTATTATTTATGGTGCCTTGGTGTCTCTAGTTAAACTGTTACTTTTTCTTATATATTCTTTATTTTCTCCCCTCCCCCAACCATTTCCACATTACATCATTTTTGGTTGTATACATTCAAATCTATCTATCTATCTGTATATATTTCATAAATATTTGTTTTTATTAAAGTTAATTTAAACTTGTGATCAGATTATATTTCACTCACGCTCTGAGTGTGCTTATTTTACTAGTATATATTATAATCCCTGTGGGAGTCATTTATTCGAAGTGAATATTTCTTGCCTTATTAGGATGTTACATTGCATGATCTTGATGCTGCGAATGCACGGCCACAAGGTGGACAAGACATACTGTCCCTTATGGGTCAGATGATGAAGCCCAGGAAAACTGAGATCACAGACAAGCTAAGGCAGGAAATAAACAAGGTTTGTTTTATGAATTTGAATATCATTGTAACATGGAATATTTACATCATATCACTCTTAAGTGGCTAAGTAATTGCAGGTTGTGAACCGCTATATAGATGAAGGTGTTGCGGAACTCGTGCCTGGTGTCTTATTTATTGATGAGGTCTGTTAATTACATATACATACACGTTTAAGTTTAAATTTTATTTTGAACTGTATGCTTGTGTCTTTTCCTGCTTTTTAAATATTGAACAGGTTCATATGCTGGATATGGAGTGCTTTTCTTATTTAAATCGTGCATTAGAAAGTTCATTATCTCCTATAGTGATTTTCGCCACAAATCGAGGAATTTGTAATGTCAGGTATACAATGACAGTGCATTATTTCATTTTTCTTAATTGCCAAGGGGTAAACCTCGACTATAATTTCAGGGTTCTATCTATCTATTTATATTAATATTTATAGAAATAGTTTTATTTTCTCTCTCTTGAAATGGTGTTATCTGCTAGAAACCCTCAAAATTTAAGATGATTACTTTACGTTGCAGAGGAACGGACATGACCAGTCCTCATGGTATACCAGTTGACTTGCTGGACCGATTAGTTATTATAAGAACAGAAACCTATGGTCCTGCTGAAATGATACAGGTTAGACCTTATCTTATGCTGAACTTATTTAACTTTTCAAAGGGACATTACACCGACATACCCTGAGGTTGGCCTACGTACCCAAATTTCCACTCAGGTTTGCAAAGTTACAAAAACTTATCTTTTTATCTGGATTAATGAATTTTAATGATGTCAATTTCTAGTTTTCATTTGAATACCCATTTTTCTCGACACTTGCTGGTTAAATATTTGACTTCAAAAATTCTGAGTACGTCGTGGGGGAAGCTATCGTAAATTTCTCAAATGTCAATGAAGTTTGTGTAATTTGGCCGTACCTCATGGCGTGCTAGCGTAATCATCCCTTCTTAGAATTAGATTTTTAAAATGTGGTTACAACTAATATTAATCTAATATAAAATAAATAATTAAATCCTAGTAAACAAATTATGAATTAAGAGCAACCACCAATTTAGTTAACCACGAATTAAATTCAAGTAGAGAGGTTATTTGGGTTGTTCTCAGTTTATGCCCCTTTTATTAATCATAGATTCAATAACATGTTTCTAATTACCGAACAAATTGACTGAAGTTGCCAACTAGCTTTGGCTCCCTTGTTTCTTTCTTAATTCGAAGACACTGCTGATAGTTTTTTCTAGCCGCATGTTTTGTAATTGTTCCGTTTATTTTTTCACAGATTTTAGCTATACGAGCACAAGTAGAGGAACTGAAAATAGATGAGGAAAGTCTGGCTTATCTTGGAGAGATTGGACAACAAACATCTTTAAGGTTTCTTTCACTTTGTGTGTTTCTTTAACGATATCACTGTTCCTCGCGTCTTTGTTTGATCGAATTTTACTCTGATTTATGTTGTTTTCTCAGGCATGCCGTCCAGCTGTTATCTCCTGCCAGCGTCGTTGCTAAAATGAACGGTCGTGATACTATATGCAAGGTATGCTGAGATTAATCAAAATTTCAAAAAAACTGTATGAATAACCTTATATGACAACATTAGAAACAATTTTAAAAGGGTAATTTTAAGGTAGAAACATGTTGGAAGGTAGGTATATGCGTAGTTGGAAACAATTTGGGGGATAATTGTGTAATTATATAAAGTTTACAGGGTGGGTGTTGTAATTATTGTTATAAAGTTTACAGGGTGGGTGTTGTAATTATTGGTAAATTGTGTTGCAGGCGGATCTTGAAGAAGTGAATACTCTGTATCTGGATGCTAAATCTTCAGCAAAGCTTCTCCAAGAACAGCAGGATAGATACATTTCATGATTAAAAGAAAATTGGCTTAAAATATATTTATTATATATTTCTACCAATTTCTTATTGTCTGTAATTTACGAATCCATTCCTGTAGTAATGTTGAAACTCAGTGTAGAATCTGTAGATTGCCTCCTGCATTTTATGGTCATATTAACAATTTTGAAGTTTGTCTCGGTGTTCGTGTCGTGATAATTTATAAAAAAAATTGTATTGCCTAAATTTTGTTGTGTGGCATCTTGGGGATGTGCACTAACCGAATTGAAATTTTGGTGCTTCTAGACGGTGAACTAAAATTTTCGACTTGGTATGGTTTTTATCGAACTGAAATTTTCAATTTGGTATGGTTTTTGTTGAAATTATTTCAGTTCAGTACGGTTCAATACTGAATTACCTAATCTCTTTAAAAAAAGTTGAAGGTGTTAGCAACTCCGCAACTTTAATACATGTGTAAATAAAAAATTATTAATATTTAAATATATTAAAATAAATTTTTTATTAATATATATTTTATAATTATTTTTAATATAATAACTAAATTATGATAAATAAATAAGATAGTGTCATATTAATAATCAAAATTAAAAATTAATTTTTATCAGTGAAAAGAGATAAAAATTATATAAAGAAAAGAGTTGAAGTGATGAGAAAAAAAAAAAGAAGTTAGAAAGAATGGAGAAACCAAGAGTCCACTACGCTGCTCTTAATCAATATTAGTATAGATTATAAATTAAAAACAAAAAACTGAAATTATTTTGTTTAATTGTTAAAAGTGTTAGTAAGTTAAAATTTAGGGTTAATTACATCTAGACCCCTTCCGAGTTTAGTATATTACAATTGGACCCCTGTTAATCATTTTATTACAGTTTGAGCCCTTCTAAATTTTCAAAATTACTAAACGCTGAAGAAAATATACAATTTCGTTAAATATTTCACGGAATATTCCAAATAATTGTGAAATAACCATTATATTCAAAATAATTGTGAAATAATTGTTTGTTTAACCATTTATTTATTCTAAAAAGACGTGATTTTTTTTTCCTACTTTTACAAAACATGATCTTAGAACCAAACATAATGGTCATTTCACAATTATTTGGAATATAACGCAATTATTTGGAATATAAAGTGAAATATTTAACGGAATCGTACCTTTTCTTCACCGTTTAGTAATTTCGAAATTTTAGAAGGGGTCAAACTGTAATAAAATGACTAACAGGGGTCCAATTGTAATATACTAAACTCGGAAGGGGTCTAGATGTAATTAACCCTAAAATTTATTAAAACATGTTATTATCGATTTGAACGGAAAGTATAACATATTATATAGGGTTAATTACACTTTCCCATCTCAAGTATTGACTTTTTTACGCTTTGCTACCTAAAGTTTTGATTGCTACGGATCGCCGCCTGAAGTACGTTAAGTATTGCAGATTGCTACCTAAAGTATTTTTTTAGTTATTTTTCTTTGCCTGAAAATTACACGTGCAATTCACATGTATTTTCATAAGGGCAAAAAAGTAATTAATTTTCACTTTTTCTTTGGAAAACACGTAATTGCAGCAAACTAAAAACTCACAATTCTAATTCCTAATAACAACAAACACAATCTCAATTTCTAGGGTTTTAAGTACGCTGAAATTGCTCAAATACAGCTACTTCCATGAGAAAACAACAGCCAAAATACAGCACAATTCATACAGCAACAAATTTCAATGTGTTTGTACACCACATAGCACAATAGAATCTTCCCCAATTATATGAATTATGTACCAACAGTACCATAAAAAGCAATCTTTTCGGCCAAATGTACAACAAAAGCAAAGCATTAGTACATTACAGAAAGATGTCCTCATGTAACAGCACTAAAGTGAAAGGAAGAGTGTGGTGCTTGAGGCCTCAATATGGAAAGTACTCTTATCCAACGAAACAAACATACCTAATACATTTAAAAGTTCAGAACGGTCACTCTTGTAAAAATCACTAACTCAATTTTCTGACTAGCAGGCAGGCAATAGCTATAAACAAAGAGCTGATACCTAGCAACTGATCCATCACTTATTAGTTGGTGCCAAACCACTTGGTCATTTCCATAGCTAGTCAAATTTAATAAATTTAGATTCAAAATGGAAAATAAAATTTCTTATAACAGGAGAAGAATGAAAATAAAATTACAACCTGCTATAATGTAAGTCATATATGTTACTAGTATAAATAAATGAGTTCCCAAGAAACAGAAATTCTCAACTTTCGATTGCCACTAGTCATACATGTACATCCCATATCTTGTTTTTTTTTTGAAAATTATTTGTGCAAGAAATAACTAAATAGTACAATCGCGACAAATACCAAACAAAGTTTTAAAAGACAAAACAAGATATTTAGAAAATAAAAATGAGTTTCTGATAGCATAACTATGGGAGACAATGAAGAAAAAAGGGGACCAAAGCAAAGAAAAACAATCAAAACAAAGTCAGAAAAATATCTCATTGACTTTCACAAAAGTTAAATACATTGGCAACAGAAAACTGTGTAATACATAACACCACCATTGTCCAATGATCATGTATTTCATCACCAAAAAACATGCTAAAAGATAACAAGAGATGAACAAAATATTCATGCACTACTGTTGAGAATCATAAGCTTCCTCTAATACTCCTACTATCTTAGACCCGCTAGTTGTCTGTTTTGTACTAAACCTAACACCTTGAGTGATGTTGTTGCCTATTGGAATCCAAGTAGGCTTTTGTAATGCAGCTGAACTCTGTGAAATTGTTTCCATCTTTTTCTTGCCCTTATCAACTTGTGATGTTAGTTGCGACACTGTTAATGGAGTTGATGCATTTGGCTTCTTGACATTGGGAAATTTGCAAAATTGGTATACCATCTCACCCCATTCAGCCGATCTGGTACACTAAATTTCCGGTCAACAAATAAACCCCACAATTAACAGAAATAAGCAAATTAGTGCACTTTTTACCCGAATAAGCCAAAACCCATCAGAAATTCGACCCATTTCTTGGTGGACCCTGTACAAATGGGTCGGATTTCCGGCGGGTTTCGGCTTATTCAGGTAAAAAGTGCACTAATTTGCATTGTTTAGAAATAAGCAAATTAGTGCACTTTTTACCCGAATAAGCCAAAACCCATCGGAAATTCGACCCATTTCTTGGTGGACCCTGTACAAATGGGTCGGATTTCCGGCGGGTTTCGGCTTATTCAGGTAAAAAGTGCACTAATTTGCATTGTTTAATAAGTTGTGGGTTTATTTGATGACCGGAAATTTAGTGTACCAGATCGGCTGAATGGGGTAAGATGGTATACCAATTTTGCAATTTTCCCTCTTGACATTCAACTTCTTCTTAATTCCCAGAGTCTTTCTTTTTATAGCTCTTGAAGTAGAAGCCTACATATGTAATTATTTATGTTAGACTTCCCTTCGAAATGTGTAAAGGAATAAAATTAAAAATACCTGTAATGATCTGGGTGGTCTTTCTTGAATGTTTCTTGCAGGGACTTCCATTCTCTCTTCAGGTTGTTTTTTTTTCAACGGACACTTTCTTACATTGTGATCTGGTTTTTTACACAATGAGCAGTGCATTACACTTCCTTTTTTACCTAAATGTATTGAGTCAGTAGGTCCCTTTGCTCTGTCTTCACCAGCTGCCCTTTTTCTTGCATGTTTTTAGGCCTACCAGCTAACTTAGAAACCACAGGTGGTACCAATGGCTGATTCTGAACAGATGGCCACAACTCACTACTGTTTATGGTATCCATCAAATGGTTATAGGTTCTCATATAAGTTGACACCTTATAACAATCATCCACATAATCTTCTGGTTTATAATTCATATACCACATACCTGAGATAGCATGAGGACAAGGAATACCAGAGTGGTCCCATTTCCTACAACTGCAAGATCTTTCACCCAAATGCAAACTAAAGTTACTACCAAAACCGGTTTCAATCTCAAACTGGTCCCTACCATTCCATATTACAATGTACTCCATGGATTTCTTCTTGTTTTCTTCTAAGATCTTAAAAATCTTAGGACAAAGTTCATGAGGATTCTTGCTCATTTGATCCCTCTTTAATGGAATTCTTTTCATCAAGGTCAGTCTTATGGATTCAAGCATTTGCAATATTGGTTTGCTCCTTGCTGACAATATCAAGGAATTAAAGCTTTCTGACATATTGTTCAATAAAATGTCACATTTTGTGTGGACATTAAAATGAGATCGGGACCAATGAGATGGATGTCTTGAGATAGCCACTCAAATGCTGCAACATCTCTGTTTTTCATTTCAGCCAATGCCTTTTGGAAATCAACAACTCTACAAGCTCTTGCAGCATGCCATACCATATTTTTTAGTGCAAGACCTTTGTGTATTATCTTGAAATTCTAGTAAAGATGCATCACACAAAACCTGTGTTCATAACCAGGCAAAATATCATCAACTGCATCAACTAATCCTTTCTGTTTATCACTCATTATGCACTACCTGTAAGGATTCTTTATATCCAGGTCTTCAATCAATAACTGAAGAAACCATTGCCAAGATTTCTTCTTCTCTTTCTCAACAATTCCGTATGCAAAGGGATACAAACAATTATTTGCATCAATGCCTACTGCTGTCAACATTACGCCTCCGGTTGTATTTTTCAAGTGACACCCATCCAAACAAATTACTGGTCTACAACCTTCAAGGAATCCCTTCTTCAAAGCCCTCCCCCCCCCCCCCCCCCCCCCCCCAACAAATGTACATTCTTTTGAAATAACATTGTACACCATTCATCTTGCTTTTAATTTTCACAGTCGTACTTGGATTTGTTCTCCTCAACTCTTCTACATATTTGCCAGATATTTGGAATTGGCATGTGACACACTTTGAGATCTTGGGTAGTGATGGGTTGGATTATAAGTCTTCACTCGAGGATCCTTTTCACTATAAGCCTTAGAATCATATATAAGCCATGGACATTTCTCATATTTACACTTAACCTGAACTTTATTTGTCTGATTAATAGGAAATCTGACATCCCGACCATTAGTAATTGAGTATTGTCTAACAACATTTCTAAAGGAATCTGCATCAATGAAAAACTGGCCAATATAGAATACAGGATGAGCAAGATCAATGTTGTCATCAAATATTGGATAACCATCCTTCATATTTTGACTCTGACTTGTTTTACTACTTTCACCAACTCTGACTCTTCTATTGCTTCTTCCCTGAGAACTAGACTCTTGAAATCCTCCCCACTCAACATCGTTATCAATGTTTTCATCAAAGAGTTCATCATCATCAGAGTTCTCAAACTCACTATCACAAAGTTTATCAGAGTATTCACTGTCTGACCCTAATGATACATCATCACTATCACTGCTACGAGCAATGTTAGTATTTTCATTTGGCAAAGACTCACCGTTTTCAGCACCATTATCAACCTCATCCCCTACAAAAGGTAAAGGTTCATCAACACTTGGTAAATCAACATCCACACCATCTACAAATTGTTCAGCAACTTGTTTGTTGTAGTCTACAAATACTCCAACCATTCTATGCTCGCCAACATAGTTTATAAGATTCATGACGTCAACATCATTAACTAAGATACTCACAGCAGATGCATTATCAACACCATCTTTACTGAAATAAAACTTTACATCACCCACAACACCTATTGTCTCTATCCTGCTCGTCAATTCTATCATGGATATTTTGTCACAATCACAACCATCAATGTGATTAATCTCACCACCAACATAACATATTTTACCTAAATTGATGAAAGATCCAGATTGATGTGATCTAATTGAAAAAACTTGTTGATCAGAACCTGCAAAATAAATTTAAATTATTTTTTTTTAAAAAATAATTAAATAGTTCTTGAATATCAACACAAACATGTGTAAAAGCATATAAAAAATTAGAAAGGACCATATTGTGGTCCTTGCATAAGAAGCATCCAACAAGAGTTCCCTCGACAACTAAACAATAAAAAACAAACACAAGACTTGATTTTCCAACAAAAAGTATAGCATGCTTCATACAAAAGTGAGTAAAAAGTTTCTTACCATAATTTGGGGCTAGCCATCCATGACGAAGGCCGGGGTTGGTCTCGTCTCGAACCTCCCAAGACATTTCAACAAATTTTCTTAAAAAATTGGACTTGCCTCTATGGTATGAATTTGAGCAATTTCAGTGTACTTAAAACCCTAGAAATTATCGTAAAAAAAAAAAAAAAAAAAAAAAAAAAAAAAAAAAAAAAAAAAAAAAAAAAAAAAAACCCCTAGAAATTGAGATTGTGTTTGTTGTTATTAGGAATTAGAATTGTGAGTTTTTAGTTTGCTGCAATTACGTTTTTCCCAAAGAAAAAGTGAAAATTAATTACTTTTTTGCCCTTACGAAAATACATGTGAATTGCACGTGTAATTTTCAGGCAAAGAAAAATAACTAGAAAAATACTTTAGGTAGCAATCTGCAATACTTAACATACTTCAGGCGGCGATCCGTAACAATCAAAACTTTAGGTAGCAAAGCGTAAAAAAGTCAATACTTGGGATGGGAAATTGTAATTAACCCTATTATATATGTATATTATATATAAAAATTATAATAATATAATAAAAAATATATAATTTGATATTTTGATTGATTCAATATAATGTATTTATACGGAATCAAAGGGGTCATCCTTTAAAACTACGTATGGGTTGTCAAAATGTTTGTTTGCTCCCCATTTTAGAAATTGTGTCTACTAACTCCCCAGTTGAGAATTGTAATTTTCATTTGCTCCTTAATGACCTAAAATGACTGTTTTACCCTCCATTTAATATTTTCACCATTTTTTTTCCACCATTTCAACCGTATTATTGTTATATCCATTTATTATTAATAAAACTACCACCAACAAGAAAAGGGTTGTCTAAACAAGAAGAAGAACATCAAGAACGGTCCCAGTTAGCTCCTCGGTGCAAATTTGAAGATGTTCTCAGTCAGTTCGTCGACGACGACTCCATTTCGGTAAGCGTGTAAACTCTGCTACCCTCTCTCGTTGTATTTCGCTGTATTTAGCTGATCTCAACTCTCTCGCCGACAGAAACGACGGAGCTCATTGGAATCGACCCCGACGACTTTCTCCGACGAACTCGAGGCCTGATTCTTGACTCCCCACGCCGCTAAGCTCAGGCAATTTAGTTCCTTTCACCATTTCTGAGTTGAATTTGTTGAATTACTTTTTGCCTCTGTTTCGGATTTAGTCATGGGTAGCCCATACGAAGTTGGTAAGTGTAGCACACCTGTGCGTCTCGTTGGTGGTATTCGCTATAATCACAAAATGCATGTTTTCTCAATTAGGGGTGATTTCAATTTGATGAGTCTAAAGACAATTGTTGGTGATTATTGGCCTGAGATAAATATGACGGAATTAAGATTGACATACACTGCGCCTCATGCCAAGGATCATGAAGTTAGGTTATTGAATGATGAAGATGTTTCTAACATGATTGAACTACATAAAACGTTCAATTTGACATATGTTGACATTAGGGCCACTGATGGGGATGATGAAACCAAGCATATGGGATCGACTAGCTTCAGGAAATTTATAATGAATTTGTGTCATTCATATTCTGTTGCAATGGTATTTTGCTATAATGTTTTCTTTGTCAGCTTTATTAGGTACGGAGCAGAGGATGCGGGAATGACACTTACACCCCAATCTGATGCTATGCATTCAAATTCCCGAAATTCCTGGAGTATGTGCATAAACGGGGTAGGCCAAGGGTTCAGAGATGCGGCTGAGTTTCGGGCAAAACTGAAAAATTATTCCGTGTCTATCCATCGTTCCTTCAAGTACATTAAAAAAACATAGTTTGAAGATCATAGCGGTATGTCTTGATAGTAATTGTAAATGGCGTATCTATGCATCATATAGTAAGAAAGACTTACAATTTGCAATAAGAAAATGTTGCTTGCAGCACACGTGTCGAGAGGGTAGTCTACGGTCGAAGGGACATCCTAGAGCTGATACTAATTAGATTGCAAACATTGTGAGAGAGAAGGTTAGAAGTTGTCCCAAGTATTCTCCTAAAGAAATGAAAGACGACATATTGAGGGAATATGCGGTTGAAGTTCCTTACAGACGGGTGTGGAAGGGTAAAGAAATAGCTATGTATGATATCCATGGGTATGATGGTGCATCGTATGATCGAGTGAGATGGTATTGTGATGCTATTAAAAAAACAAATCCTGGGAGTTTTTGTTGATTATGAGATGGATAAAGATACTCAAAAATTTACGAGGGTGTTTCTTTGTTAGAAAACACGAAAGAGTTGAGCAGCGGAAGTATAAAATTTTCCAAAAGTTTAATCGTTTTCTTACAATTTTCGTACTGTAACGTTGGCTGTTTTAGAAACTTACAATGATAGAAGCTTTCTAGTGATGTCGTTACCGCCTAACGAACACCCTTCAAGCGAAATCCCTCGGACGGCCTTCGAATAAGACTCTAAAGTAGAAGCCCTCCAAAGCGTATCCACACCAGACCTAGATCATGATCAAGCGAGTGAGAATGCTAGTTCTATGGTTTGTGTTAAGGCTAGGATAACTTTTCTTTTGGTTTTTCTCAAAAACTTAACACTTCGTGAGTGTTGGTCTAAAGAATAAGAGAAGCACCTACCCTTGTATTTATACAAGGGGGTTCGAACCTACTAGGGTCCTCCTAACCCTAGTGGGCTTCTTTTCTTGCTCACTAATTAACTCATTTAATTATTTAATTTAATTGGAATAATAAGGTCTTAACTTAATCTCCAAGTTTAGCAAGAGAAGACTTCTCTCTCCTACAATAGGAAGTTTGACTTTTCAACTTTCTTAAAGTTAAAAGTCAATATTCAATAAATAAATTAATTCCCAATTAATTATTTATTGGGTTAAGTTTATTTGAGAATAGTCTTAACAATTAATTCAAAATTAATTAAAAGACTAAAATTAATTAATTACAATTTAATTAATTAATTCTAAAAAAGAATTCGCTTGTGTAATAAATCATGTGAAATGGGACACCCGTGAAGCCACGTGTACGTGACACGTGGCAGCCACGTGTACATGACACGTGGTATCAGCCTCATTTTATGCCCATTTTGATCAACTAATTTGATCCTTCGTTAATCATATTAACATCCTACCATAACCCTCGTGTCCTGGCATTTGTGTCTGACCCTTTAGGTTCATTATTCGATTAGCAGTGACAGTAATTAATTAATTCCCTAATTAATTAATCACTTCACATATCACACTATCGTAATCTAGCAATGGGTGTGTGACCCCTAGCCGAATAACGAAATGAATCGAAGAACCTTTCAGTCAATGACAATCAGTGAAATACGATCCTCCTATAACTCCTTCTCTCAATCAAGAATTAAGGAATGGGAATATTCTTAGAGCCCAAATATTCTTGTTCTTTAAAGTTAAGTTCGTTTCGTATCCATTTCGATCTCAATCATAGAAAACCCCATTTTCTAGATGTCTTGATCTTTTATCCACCTTGGCCAAGGGTTTAATGTTTAATGGCCTACGAACAATTCAATCAGTAAGAGGTCATTCTTGTACTTAACAAGTGTAGGTCCTTTATCGATTCTACTAATTCTACATATACCACTTGTGTAATCCCAACATAGGCTGTGGTTCAGGTGTC
The DNA here is from genome assembly GCA_037501455.1 of Lantana camara. NCBI lineage: Eukaryota > Viridiplantae > Streptophyta > Magnoliopsida > Lamiales > Verbenaceae > Lantana > Lantana camara. Next base: position 57,999,162 of record CM074857.1, on the reverse strand, counting down.
TATATGGCGACACCTTTTGAGCCTATATCAAAGATTACAGAGTTAGCTCATATGAGACATTACAGAATCTCAAGTCTAAGGATTAATGAATCACGTCATTGACATGTGAGATATTTCCTAATCTGGAAGTTTCAGAAAACTTCCTTTCCCATTTAGGAATGTTCTCACGCGGGACATCTCAGTGATGAAATTCTTGTAACAATTACCCTTATGTATTATGAGCGCATCAACGTATGCACTTATCACTCCATGAAACTGAGTGATCCTTTAAAAGGACATAATCACATAAGCAAGTCTCAGCAGAGTCAAGGTCGACACTCCCACTATCTGTCGGACTCATTGACTTAGAGAAGTTTCTAATCCTCGCCTATGGAGTTAAGAAATTATTTCATGTGTCATTCACATAACGACAAAGTTCTTAACAGCCTCATCGGATTAGGGGAGTTCAATACATGCAAAACACAGTCAACCCAAACAGACATAAATAAGCACATAAAGAAGTGATTGCCTATGAACAAAATCATCTCGTTTATTATTTAAAGACTGTTTGTGATTTTACAAGGAAATAGTAAAGCAAACATCTGCTTTAAGGGCACTATTCCTAACAATCTCCCACTTGCCCGTTAAAGCCACTCAGGTGCTAATCTAAGACCCATCTTCTGAAGATGTCCTTTGAAAGTCTGTTGACTAAGGGCTTTAGTAAGTGGATCTGCCATGTTCACTGCCGATGTGACCCTTTCAATTTGCACATCTCCTCTCTTGATGATATCACGGATTAAGTGATACTTCCTCAAAATGTGTTTGGTCCTTTGGTGAGATCTTCGTTCTCTCGCTTGAGCAACCGCCCCTGTGTTGTCACAAAACACTGTAACGGGGTCTTTAATGCTAGGAACTACACCAAGCTCATGGATGAAGTTTCTTACCCAAACACCTTCCTTAGCAGCATCATTTGTAGCTAAGTATTCGGCCCCAGTGATCCAATCTGCAGTGGTCGCTTGCTTGGAACTTTTTCAACTCACTGCTCCGCCATTCAGGCAAAATATGTATCCTAACATGGATTTAAAATCATCCATGTCTGATGCAAAGCTTGCATCATAGTATCCTCTAATGACAAGATCTCGCTGGCCTCGGTAAACCAAGAATAAATCCTTAGTTCTTCGCAAGTACTTAAGGATGTTCTTTACAGCAGTCCAGTGACCTTCACCAGGGTCAGATTGGAATCGGCTAGTCACGCTAAGTGCATAAGCCACATCCGGTCGAGTACATAGCATCGCATACATTATGCTTCCTATAGCTGATGCATAAGAAATTTTGGACATCCTGGATTTTTCAAGTTCAGTCTTGGGACACAGCTTCTTCGAAAGAACTGTTCCCGGGCCCATTGGAAGTTTTCCACGTTTGGATTCTTCCATACTAAACCTCTTTAGTATTTTATCTATGTAAATCGACTGTGATAATCCTAACAATCTCCTAGATCTATCCCAAGATTGTAGGATGCATCACCAAGATCCTTCATCTCAAATTGGTTCGATAACCAAGACTTTGTTACTTTCATGTCATACTTCGCATTCCCAATGAGGAGGATGTCATCTACATAAAGTATCAGAAATTGAACCGAGGTTTCCAATTCTTTCTTGTACACACAGGATTCATTCGGATTTTGAATAAACCCAAACGATTTGACTGCTTCATCAAATCGAATGTTCCAATTCCTAGAAGCTTGTTTCAATCCGTAGATTGATCTTTAGAGCTTACAAACCTTTTGTTCGCTCCCACTGAATGTGAAACCCATGGGTTGCTCCATGTAGATGTCTTTGTCAATGTCTCCATTGAGAAAGACAGTTTTCACATCCATTTGTCATATCTCATAGTCATAATATGCAGCAATGGCAAGCAAGATCCAAATGGATTTTTACATTGCAACCGGAGAGAAGGTTTCATCAAAGTCTACACCTGGTCTTTGAGTGAAACCTTTAGCAACTAATCTTGCTTTAAAGGCTGCCACGCTTCCATCTATTCCAAGCTTGCTCTTATATATCTATTTACTCCCTATGGGCCTGATCCCATCAGGTGGATCAACCAAGGTCCAAACTTGGTTAGAGTACATGGAATCCATTTCGGATTTCATTGCTTCTTTCCACTTTTTAGAATCCGAATCTAACAGTGCCTCCTCATAAGTTAATGGATCATTATCCATTTGAGATGTTTGCTGGAGAAAACCATACCATCTCTCTGGTTGCCTAAGAATGCATTCAGAACATCTTATTTGAGGAGGATTTTCTTGTGTATCACTCTCTGCGATTGGCTGAGGGACGTTAGTCTCCAAACTTGGCGTGGGACCTTGGTCTCGAACCTCTTCGAGTTCTGCGATCTTGCCTTTCTTTTCTTTAAGGAACGAGTCCTCAAGAAAAGTAGCATTTCTTGACACAAAGACCTTTTGCTCAGGAGTTCGTAGAAATAATATCCTATTGACTCTTTAGGATATCCTACAAAGTTGCATAAGCTTGATCTAGATCCAAGCTTATCTCCCACTGTCCTCTTCACGTAAGCAGGACAACCTCAAATTCTTAAGTAGGAATAATTAGGGATTTTGCCAAACCACATCTCAAATGGGGTTTTGGGTACAGATTTGGAGGGAACAAGATTCAGAATCTTAACTATTGATTCTAAGGCATAACCCCAGAATGAAGGTGGCAATTCAGTGAAACTCATCATGGAACGAACCATATCAAGTAGGGTCTTATTCCTTCTCTCCGAAACTCCATTTAATTGAGGAGTTCCCGGAGGAGTCCACTGAGAGATAATTCCATTATCTCTGAGATGACTAAGGAATTCGTCACTTAGATACTCACCACCTCGATCAGATCCAAGTGTCTTAATCTTGTGACCTATTTGGTTCTCAACCTCCTTTTGAAATTCCAAGAATTTCTCAAAGGTTTCGGATTTATAGTTCATTAAGTACGCATAACCAAAACGACTAAAGTCGTCTATGAAGGTTATGAAATACTGATGATTGTTTCTTGTACTTACACTAAGTGGTCCACAAACATCAGTATGGATTAAATCTAATACTTTAGTGGCACGTTCCACTTTACTATTAAAGAGAGTTTTGGCCATTTTTCCTTTGAGACATGATTCACAATGAGTTAACTCTTTAAGTTCATTATCATAGAACGATCCTAAATTGGTTAACTTATCAATCCTATCTTTAGAAACGTGGTCTAAACGTGCATGCCATAAAGAAGCCGAGATCTTGTCATCTCTTTTGCTTTTGTTTAATTGTTGTATATTTAGAATATTGGTGTCTTTAGTTGTATAAAGTCTATTAGATAATGTACCAAGCAAAACGAAAGTTTTATTCTTCTTAAGATAAAAGTTTCCATTTCTAGATAAAGTCTCATATCCTTCACAATCTAATATTGGAATGGAAATTCTATTACGAATAATAGAAGGTACATAAAGGACTTTGTTCAAAACTAAAGTAAAGACACCTAAATCTAATCTATACGTCCCGATGGCTTGAGCTTGAACGCTTGATCCATTCCCAACCTTCAAGTCGCATTCTCCTTCTTCAAGCCGCCGGACCTTATTTAGCATATGTACATCATTACAGATATGAGCTCCACAGCCGGTATCAAGTACCCAAGAATTAGAATCAATAGATAGATTTACTTCAACAATAAACGCACCTTTCTTTACAATATCCTTGTACTCTTGGCAGTTCCTCTTCCAATGCCCTTTCTTGCCACAATGGTGGTAAACATCCTCTGTCTGATCCTTTCTCTTCCTGGCCTTTCTCTTTTTAACCCTTCCATCGGGTTTAAGAGATCCCTTCTTCTTAGGAACTTTCTTCCCTTTGCCTTTAGAAGGCCCAGAAGAGGAAGTGACCATCATTACTTTGCGATCCTTCTTGATCGTGTCTTCAGCAGTCACAAGATGACTAACCAACTCAGCTACAGTAGCATGAGGATGATTCATGTTGAAGTTTAACACGAAAGGATTGAATGATGGTGGAAGCGACGCGAACAACAAGTCCACAGCGAGTTCTTCACTCAGTGGCATTCCATGGAGGTCAGTTTCTCATTCAAAGCAAGAAACTTGAGACTTTACTCTTGGACACCTGTACCTTCTTTCATTCTGAGATGAAAGAGCTCCTTAGAGGTGTTGTACCTTAGAACACGCTCTTTGGGATGGTACAATTGCTCGAGATGGTCATAAATCTCCCAAACGTTTTCCATTGACTCGTGTTGTCTTTGCATATCCGAAGACATGTTGGCCAACATGAGGCAACGGGCTTGAAGATTATCTTCGGACCATTTCACGATCGCCTCTCTTTCGGCCCGAGTCAGAGACTCGCTTTCAGCGACAGGCTCTCCCTCGAAGAGAACATATCTTCTCTTTTCAGAATCTAAAACTATCTTTAGATTCCGAAGCCAATCAGAGTAATTGGGCCTCGTCAACTTGTTTGATTCGAGGATGGATACCAAAGGGTTTTTGGTTGCCATTTCAATTGTAGAGAATCACAAAACTACAACCTAAATGGAAAAACAGAGAGATCATGTGCATGCTGAATAATAACGATTACATATTACCAAGATCTTTAGAAATATGTTCTCTCACTGTTTTTATAAAGTCTAGAAATCCCAACGACTTTAGAAGAAACTTATTTTCTCAATGGGTACTAGGATCCCAAGCATTCTTAGTTTTTCACCCACGACTCGTGAGATATCCAAAGGTCTAAGAATCTTTAGGTAGGTACGAATTGTCAATTCCATCCCCATGGAATTCCTAGTAATATTTTTGCATCACTAATCTTTCAATCATGGACCCACGACTCGTGAGACATCCATATCTACTTTAGTGTTGAGCAGGACCCATCAATCATAAGATCTCAACTAAACTTAGTCCGGAACGACCCACGACTCGTGAGACATCGCCCATTCTAAAATGGTCAAGAAATATTAATTATTTAAAATAATTAATCAAGAAACTAAGAGTTAATAAGCTACACTAATTACCCCACGACTCGTGAGACATCAATTAGTTTCACTTATTAAGTCCCAAATCCTATTGATGGAATGCTAGGAATTTTATTACCGTGATAAAACACCTATTTATTCGAATTTTGCTCAATATTTAAATGGGATTTTCGAATGACCTCACCAACATATAATGTTATCCAAATTTTAATTGTCTTGTTTAATGCAGTTTCACATAAAGTGCATCACAGAAGCAATTAGCAGATAACATGTCCTAGTATGATACTAATTATGTGATGATCATGGGTATCCTATCTTATATGTGATTTTGGGAGCAACTCCAAAATCACTAGTTCTAACATTCATGCCACATAAGACAATTCATATCACATAGGGGTACATAATTTAATGGAAAAAACGCCATATCTGATCTGGCTCAAATCTGGTCGATCTGACGTGGTCGATCTGGCTGTCAGATATGGGTCAATCAGTCAAGAATTTGTTTAAGTGGGTTCTTTATCGACCTGAAAGCACTAACACACGTGAGCTAAGTACCAGCTTGGGGAACTTGGGGTTTTGCCCAAGTTTGGCACTCCGACGCTCAAGTCAGTAATGGAGCTCTTTAGAAAGAGAATAAATGTAATATAATGCGGAGTAAAGGCTTACCAACTACTGTTCAAGGGACGAGTATTTATAGCCTTGGCCAAATAACACAGTAGTGCGTGTACTGCAAATGTGCATTAATAGCGCTGCCAGTCGTCGATCTGGGTGTCGGACGATGGGGCTGGCTGGAGACAGGTCGCTTGTACCTTCTTTCCCCTTAGGGTAAAGGCTGGGACTGGCGGGCATTGAATACACCGCAGTACGCCTATCCTAGGGAATGAGAAGGTTACGGGTGTCCCGACAAGAGTGCTTTACAGTATTCGGGTGTCCAGTGACGTACATAATCGATCTGCAGGTCGATGTTACCTATCGAGTTCCTCGGTTCTGTTTGGGTTCCCTCAAGGGAGTAGATGGCAGATTGAGGTCGATGGACTCTTCAGATCGTTAGCAGGCTTGTCACGATCTGATGAATAGATCTGGTGCGTGCCAAGTGCCACGTCGATCTGGTCCGTCCAAGCTGGCGGAACGGTCCACATGGCTCCTCTGGGGCGTGCCACGTGGCCACACAATGTTATGCCATGTCAGAGGCCCCCCAAATTACCAGTGTGAATTTTTGCAGTGGTAATTTCATCGATCTGGCATTGGGTAGGGGAACCGTCATGGCCGTTGGAATCGAACTGTCGCCCTAGTTATCAGGCACGACTTTTGAGTCAGACCGTATTTAATGCGACGCGACCTTCCATAGGATAGGTGTGTGCGGGGTAATTATGGCGTCGTTTCGTAATTCGAGGCGTTACTTTTTCAACTTCTTTATATAGGGGACCACCATGAGCCCCAAATTCACCATTTCCGCACTCAGAGATTCAAACTGCTCCGATCTGACCAGCTCGTTTGTGATCAGACGCTTTCGAAGCCCACTTTGAAAAGGCAAAATTCCCTCCTTTTAGCTTTATGGCTCAAGACCAGGTTGCGTTCACACCTTCACCAGAACGAGAGGACGATCTACCGGTCCCCCCTCTTCCAAATGAGAGTTTCGAGTTTACATCGGGGTCGGCTCAGCAAGGAGGACTAAGCGAAGTGCTGACGGCGAATAGAGGGGGATCTGCTTCGTCGTCGAGGGCGAGGCGACCCATAGGGCTGTTAGACGAACCCGAGGAGGAAGAAACTAGAGTGGAAGTTCAGGTCGGAGAGAGATAGGTCGGTGGTGGAGAACCTGGGGTACGCACCGGGAACCCTCCGGATCAACAACCGCATGTTTACAGGACCCTCTCGCACGTTTTTGAGAGGTTTTCTAAGATAACTCCTCAGGAGTTCGGGGAGGTCACAAGGTTATTGGGGTTGGGTCCCCAGTACACAGTTCGTATGCCGCAGGAGGGGGAAACAGTTGAAAGACCGAGGGGGTTGAGAACGGTCGATATGTACTATGCTTCCGTCAAATACGGGTTCAGGCTTCCTCTTCCCCGAGTCATTGCCGATTTCTTGGTTCGATACAATTTATGTCCTTCCCAGCTGACCCCCAACTCTTTCTCACTTATGCACTGCGTGATTGTGACGATGAAGTGCCTTGGGTTCGAGCCGGAGATCTGGGACTTCGGAAAGTTCTTTACGCTCAATAGTGCTACCAAGTCCGGAGTCGGATACTTTAACCTTCAATCGAGGTCGAACTGGAAGATTGTGTCGATCCCATCTACATCTCACGGGGTCAATTGGAAGTCGAAGTTTTTCTTCGTCGATCTCCCCGTCTTACCTCGCTTTCAAATCACTTGGGGGGACCATGGCCCAAGGCGACTCGTGACCAAATCGTCGACCTGGCTCCACGATCGCTTCGAACTGTTGACCAATCTAGGGCTCCTAGACCATACTAACCTGACGAGGATGGGGAATCTGGTCGAAGCGGGCATTATAACCGGGACTCGTACAAAGAACTTCCGCTTTGGTATGCTCTCACTTCGAACGGACCCCTACTCGATCAGGGTCCTTTATTTATAATTATTTTTTGCTTTTCTTCGATCTTTTCCGTCGATCTGAGCCGTTCGTTTTGTAGATCTACGACCGTTGATCATGTCTCGAGCTTCGAGAATGAGGGCGATGAACCAAAGGAATGCCACCCCGGACGAACTGCGACCCGTGGCAGAGGCCACTCGAGCCATAATCAGTTCTCTCCCAGACGTCCAACGAGCTCAGCAGGAGAGGTGCTCGAAGGAGTTACACGATCTAGACACCGATCTAGCTGAGCAGACTGCTGGAGATCCACCTCGCGGTCAAGAGATCGAGGGTCATGCTAGATCGTCAGCACAGGCGACAGGGCAGGTTGAGGACGACGTCGAACAAGTAATAAGCTTAGATCATCTACCTTTATATTTTGATGAAGATGTTGATTCTCAACTTCAGTTTGTTCAGGCAAGGCATGGGGTAGGCAAGAGGCCCTTTAGAGAGTTGGTTCACGAATTGCAGGATTCCGACGAGTCCGATGAGGAATCCCAGCTTCTGAACTTCCCCAAAACTCCTCTCCCACAATGACCTGCTGGCCTGGAGCTCGAGAAGGCGGACGGTACCCAACGAGCTCTTGCGTTCAGGAAGGCGGACTCCGAACTCCTCGCTGCACTATTCAACACTGGGTGCATTATTGACGAGCAAAAGAAGCTCATTGAGCGATCTGCGAGGCAGAAGAGGTACCAAGCTGCCAGAGGTCTTTTCGGGGTATGTTTTCCTTCTTTTTTTTTCTTTTTTCTTTTTTATATCTGGAGATCGACCTCATTCGATCTGATCATCTGCTATTAGGACCTTCTCCCTGTTCTGATCAATTCGATCCACGAGGCTGAGGTCTTCAAGGCTGGCAAGGAGAAGTACCAGATGATGAAGGGTCGGCTCACCTCAGCGAACCCCGAGCGGGTGCAGCAGCTTGAGGAAGAACTCAGGGAAGCTCGCGAAGAAAAGCGAGTGCGGGTCGAAGAGAAGCAGACCTTAGAAGCTCAATGGAAGAGCTCGAAGGAGGCCTTGGAACGAGCTGAAAAAGGCCACGAAGTAGCCCTCGTCAAGCTAAGGGAGGAGTTCGCTCAGGAGCTCGAGAAAGCCAGAGCTGCAGCGAAAGATGAAGGTCGTGCTGAGATCATCGAGGTGGCACGTTCCAAGATCGACAAGGTTGCGGCTGACATGAGGAAGTGCAAGCTGGAGATCGAGAGGTACGCCGTTCGTGAATTCATGGAGGGCCCTGCTTTCGAGGAGGCCAGCCTGATCGTAGGCGAGAATGATCTGAAAGAGGGATTTCAGATCGTCGTCAATCAGATCAAAGCCCAGAACATTTTCCCCCCCTCGTTCAACTTTGACTCAATTGGCCCGCTGCTACCCGATCCCGGAGCTGTGCTAGAAGAGGAGGAGCCGGTGCAGATCGACTGGGCGACTTATAAGTACGGTCACGCCATCGAGATCGCCCGTGTTAAGAAAGAGAAGCGGCCCCCGGTGTCAAGCGACCTGCCTCAGCCGGTCGAGATTGAGAGCTTTCTTCCGACCGTAAGGGAACTTGAAAGGGCTCGCGCTCGGGCAGCCCAGGTACCATCCTCCGAGGCCGTCCAAATCGACTGAAGATACAGCCTTGTGCTTTTATGAACATGTTAAATTTGACCTACTGGTCGGGGTGTGGCCCGGTGAATATTTACTTTGATTCTGTTTTTGAACAATCCACTCATCGAGCCACGTCGCGTGGTGAGCTCGATGCGCTAGTTAGAATCGAACCCTTTGATTGAGTCAATCTGTTATATGAATGAATTTTAAGTCTCATACTTGTGTTTATTTTTTTTGTTTTACAAGTTGAGTACTTATTCGATCTCGAGAGTGTATGGTTTATCGATTTTAGATCTTTTTTTTCTTAGTCGTTTTACCATTTTGATCTCCAAGGTGTGAGGATGTCAAGAGCTTTCGGGTCCCGTCGGATCGACTATGATCTCTGTTGGGCCACAGTCCTTTTGGGTTTTACAGGCGCGAGGATTTAGGATCTCTTTTGGCCTAAAACGACCTCGCCGGATTTTACTTTCCTGAACCGCATTATTTGAAACATTAACCGTCATACTCATCGGATCGGCGTCGATCTCGTTGGAGTTCTAAAGGTATCAGTTAGGATTGACCCTTTTGGTTTTTGCAATCTCATTAGATATCCATTTCTACCAGATTTGAGCATTATACACGTTAGGACTAATTTTCTTGTCGATCTCTGGATCCTAGAGGATCTAAGTCGATCTCTTTGGATCTCTAGATCATTAATTCTTTTTGTAAATCTCCGGATCTCATTGGACCTAAATAGATCTCTTTGGATCTCTGGATTGCGTTAGGATTTTTCGGATCTCTTCGGGTCTTAGGACGACCTCATGGGATCTCGATCTCTAACGGATTTAAAAACAAATGTAGGGGGTGGGGCTCTCTTCCTCCTTGACCCATGACCGTAGGTCGAATGAGGGCTCTTATTCACAAGTTAAAACATAACGGTGGGTCGTTTCAGATTGAATACTGGCCCAAAAACAATTCATTGATAAAGAGGTCGATTCTCAAGCGAATTCGATCTCGTTGAGCATTACAATTTTTGAAGTAAATTGAAAACTAAGTGTAAAACCTCTTCAAGTTGTGCGCGTTCCAGGGCCTGGGTAAGGGTTCTCCGACCATGTCTTCAAGCCAGTAAGTCATGTTTTTCCCGACCTCCGTGATGCGATAGGGTCCTTCCCAGTTAGGCTCAAGCTTTCCGACATGCTGCAGGACTTCGACCTTCTTTAACACTAAGTCACCGATCTGAAACGATCTGGGCTTCACGTGTTTGTTGTATGATCGAGCCGTTGCTGCCTTGTACTGTTTGAGCTTCTGATAGGCACGCTCTCTGCTTTCTTCAATCACATCCAGGTCATCAGCTCTGATTTCTGTATTCCAGTCAAGCTGATACTGAGATACGCGAGTTGTTTCATGTAAGAGTTCCGATGGGATCACGGTTTCGGATCCGTAAACCAATGAGTATGGAGTTTGTCCGGTGGCCGTTCGAGGAGTAGTTCGATAAGCCCACAGTACACTGTCGAGCTCGTCCGTCCATGTGCCCAGCTTGGCATCGAGGCGGGTCTTGAGATTCTGGATAATGATACGGTTGGTGACTTCAGCTTGGCCATTTGCTTGTGGGTGGCCAATAGTAGTGAATCTGAGGTCGATCCCGAGGTCTCGACAATAGCTTTTAATATTCTCAGATCGAAACTGTGGACCATTGTCACAGATGAGTACCCTCGGAACCCCAAAACGGTTGATTATATTCTTCCAGAGGAAATTCCTTATCACTGCATCGGTAATTTTGGGGACTCCCTCGGCCTCAACTCACTTTGAGAAGTACTCGACGCATACTACTATGGCAAATTTTTTCTGTCTGGGTGCCAAGGGGAAGGGACCGATGATGTCGATCCCCCATTGGTCGAAGGGCCAACAGACATCGATCGGTATCATGGATGCCGGATGAGTGTGGATTAGGTTGCCGTGCTTTTGGCACTTGGGGCATTTCCTAGAGTGGATCTTTGCGTCCCACAACATGGTTGGCCAAAAATACTCACTCCTTAAGATCTTCCGAGCTAGAGCCCGACCTCTGGAGTGGTTTCCGCAGCATCCTTCATGGACTTCTTCCAACACGTCTTGGGCTTGGCTAGGTTGTAAGCACCTTAGAGGGGGGGACCCGTGAAGGACTTTTTGAACAACCTACCTTCGCGATCAATTATGTACAAAAGAGATCGATATTTGACTCTTCTGGCCTCAGTTCGATTTTACGGAAAAATTTCGTCCTTGAGGTAAGTGATCAGATCGTCCATCCAGCAAGGTTCTGGCGGATCGATGGTGGCAACCTGGATTTTCCCTTCATCGATCGCCCGGGCCCCCGAGACCATGAATGAGATCGTTGCGTCTTTTGTTCCCTAGAGTCCGTTTGCTAGCTTTGAGAGGGCATCAACTCGACCGTTCTCCTCGCGGGGAACCTGTTCGATTTTGAACCAATCCTGAGGTAAGTCACCAAAACCCCTCATATTGCATTCCTTTCACTTCCTTGGCTCCCGTATGTGACTTGTATGAATTATATGCTTGATTAATTGATAATTGTGCTCTTATTTGACATTCTTTGATCTTTAATTGTTTAAACTTGATTGTTAACTCCATGCCCTACATGAAATGAATTCATTTGATTAAACGACATGAATACATGACCTCTTTGAGTGTAATTGCATCCCCTATACGTTAATTGAATGCCACACATGTTATAACACGATTTACCATTTTATGAGCTTTGTCTTGCGTCTTAGGTGGTTTTATATTGAGTCGTATCTCACGAGTACACGTCATTCTCTTTCTTGTATAGTTCTTCTCCAGGGCGGAGATCTCGTGACCTTATAAGCACACGACCTAGCTTGTATCCCTGTTTTGTCGTCTTCCAGGTGAGGGTGTTTTCGTTCTAGATAAAGTATCAAACCCTACAACCTTGACATGATAAGTTTTGGCCAAAAACCTAAAGTATATATATATATATATATATATATATATATATATATATATATATATATATATCGTTTTCAAAGTAAAGTCATCGAGTAAATTCTTATCGAGTAAATGTTTCTCATGAATTATGAAATGAATTATGATAATTACGAGTATGACTTTAAATGTTTTGGCGAGATTATGCACATTGAACATGCACATGTTATTGGGCCCGAGGAAATGTGTGAATGGAGACCGGTTCGGCATCGGGCCGACGTATAGCTAAGCCATTGCACAAAGTACTCATTGAGAATCTCTCACGCGACCGTGTAGTGTGAAAGGTGAGTTATTCTTGAGCCGATGGTTAACCCATCGAAGGAGCGGGTAGGAGTCATGAGCCCCCGTCTCGATATAGTATATTATTAGATGGTTCGGGTCTGCAGGCCCGACCATCATAGAGGGAGAAGGTTGAAAATTATTTTATGATTATGCACAGTGCGGGAAGGTCGGGACACGGATTGCCCAAACGCTCAAGTCTCATGTTATATGCTCGTATGTATTATTATGTATTGTATGATCACGTATTCAAAGTATTAAATCATGTTCATTGTACACGGTCGGAGTTTGGTTGGAGATAACGCACGCTCACTCGCCGAGCCATAACGATTATTCATACATTACGAACTTAACGAATTTTAATATGGATTAGTCGTAAAGACCGGGCATTGGTAAATGATTTCATGCCCTTCGTGGGAACTAACTTTAATAAAACCTTGCTCGGGATTTATGACTTGCATGTGCTTGTTTTTATATATATACGTACAACTCCGGCTCACTCAGTCTTCTAGAGACTGACCCCTCTTTTCCCCACTTTCTCAGTCTTTGTAGGTTTTGCTAGGCGGGAGTCAAGTCCTTGTGGTTGTCTCGAGTCTCACGCGTACACTCGAGTCACATTTCACAATTATTATGTTTATTTGTATCATGTATTTAAATGGGCCTGTGTGCCAACGCATGATTTATGGATTATTGAATATTGATTCGGGACAGATTGCATGTCTAGTTGAACCCGTTGTTAGCTTGCATGTTTGATTTAATTATGTTTATGAAATTGTTAGGCTTGTAGCCATCGAGGGAATTCATTCATGTTAATGTTATTGCTTCCGCACCGCTTTATTGGAGGTTGTTGATTAATTGGTACAGGGTTAGATTCCGCCTAGCCAGGGAGTTGTTTTATTTTGTCACCCGTTCGCTAAGAGTCCGATTTATACTGGATCATCCATGTCACGTGTGGACTAGAATTGTAGTGCGGGGGATGTGGTGCCTATCGTCAAGGGTGTTACAGGGTAAGTCAACTTATACCGTGAATTTGGAAACAAGAACATGTACGTGTAAGCAGTGGCAAATATTTAGAATTGGTTGTAAGCATGCTTGTGTTTGTATTGAAGACAAAGGATTGTCGTTGTATGACTTCTGTGACGAAGCGTATTCCGTTGTGATGTTTAGAGAAGCGTACAGGTTGCCTATCTACCCCATACCAACAGGTGAAGAGCTGGTTTTGGTGGAAAATGAACAGGATCAATTTGTTTATCCACCCAATGTGAGAGTTCAACCCGGACGTAGAAGACAAAAGAGAATACCATCTCAAGTTGTCAAAAGAGATCTGACATGTTCACGATGTAAGCGAAAGGGTCACAATAGACATGGCTGCAAACAGCCCCTTGAATCTTAATTTTCCATGTTCTACAATTTGTATTAGCTTGTACACTTTATGAACAACCAGTGTAGTTTAGTTTGTTGGACTTGAAGTAACCTTATTATATGTATTGCGTACCTGTGACCTGGTGTTTATGTACAATCGTAATTTTTCCTTCATTTGTGCTGCCTGGTGTTTGTTGGAATGGAATGGTACTAGTCATACTTGATTAAATACCTGATACATGATTCTGCCATTTATGTACTATATATGGACAATTAAGTACATGATTCTAGCATCTGCGTACAACATTTCTCCAAATTTGTACAACGTGAAAACAGTTGTATAATTCACTCTCCCCGGGTATGTAAAAGTGAATCCTTACTCTTCACAAATTTATACAACATATGGACAATTAAGTACGTGATTCTAGCATATGTGTACAACTTTTCACCAAATTTGTACAACGTGAAAAAAATTGTATAATTTCATCTCCTACGTACTTTCCAAGAATTTATACCACAAATGGACAATTTAGTACTTGATTCTAGCATTTGTATACAACGTTTCAACGAATTTGTGCAACGTGAAAAAAGGTGTATAATGCACTCTCCTGGGGTACATAAAAGTGAATCCTTACTCTTCACGAATTTATACCACATAAGGACAATTAAGTACGTGATTCTAGCATTTTTATACAACATTTCTGTTAGAAAACACGAATCAGAAAGCAGCGGAATTTAAAAAAATTTCCCAACAAAAGGACCTTAGACTCGCAATCGTGTAACCAAATTCGTAGAGATAGAAAACTTACTTTTCTTTTATTCTTTCTTGAAGCGTTTCAAGCCACCCAAGAACGCTCTTCTCGTGGCTTGATCCCCTCTCCTTGGTAAAGCTCGAATCTTCAAACTTCTAACTTGAAGCTCTCTAGAGATAGTCTATCAACTTGATCACAATCTAACTAGTAAGGATGCTAGTTCTCTAGTTAGTGTTTAGGCTTAACCTAGGGTTTATTTGATCTTGGAGAAAGGAAGGTGTTCAACACATGAACCAAAATAATTGCCAATTAGCTCCATAAGGAGCTCGAGCTCTCCTATTTATAGAGAGGGGAGTGCCGAAATTCCTAGTCCTTTATGGGCTAGGATTTTGGTCTCTCTCTCTCTCCTATTACTTGATCATCAAGTAATTTGACTTTGACTTTGAATTCAAATTCAAATCAACTTTCAAGAGAGCTAAAAATATCCAAACTATTTTTGGATAATTTTATACTTTATTTATTTTAAATAAATAACTTATTTTATCTAATTAATTAATTCATAATTAATTAACTAGATTATTTTTCTCCAAAATTAGACTTTCTTTTTAATTCAAAATTAAACCAAAGTCTATTAAATAATTAACAAATTAATTATTTAATCACCAAATAATTATTCACGCGCATGCACACCTGTCCATGAAGGACACGTGTCACGCACGTGACCCACACGTGTGATTTCACACGTGTGGAACCCTTTGGCCCGATTAACTCGTTTAATCATTTTAAAGCCTCAACTCATGTAACCAAGTTGTTGTGTGTGACCCTCTAGGTTCTCAATTCAATTAGCAGTGACCCTAATTAATTAATTCACTAATTAATTAATCAGTCCACAGATTAAACGACCATAGTCTAGCAACTGGTGTTTAACCCCTAGCTGAATTGGAATGTTGGGATTCGACAGAACCTTTAAGTCATTGATTCATGTGAGATACAATCCTCCTACTTACTATCTCTCAACCAAGATCTAGGGTAAGGGAATAATCAGAACCTTAATAATCCGGTCTTAAAGCTAAGTGCATTTCATATCCATTTGATCTCAATCCAAGAAACCCTTTTCTTGATGTCTTGATCTACTGCCTTGGCCAAGGACTCCATATGGCATATGAATGACTTACACAATAAGAGATCACCTTGCAAATGCAAGTGTAGGTCCTTTCTTGATTCTCATTCAGTTTCATGAATCACTTGTGCAGCCCCAGCATAAGCCTTGAATCAGTTGTCTAAGGCGACACCCTTTAAAGCTTATACCTAAGACTACAGAGTTAACTCATAAAGTGACAAGGAACCTCAAGTCTTAAGGATCAATTAATCACATCAATGACTCGTGAGATATTTCCTAATCTGGAAGTTTCCATTTCCTAAAATAGAAACTTCCTTTCCCATTTAGGAATGTTCTCACACGGGGCACCTGAGTGAACTTACTTATTAAAGTAAGCACCCTCATGTATCACGCACGTATCAACTATACACTTTGCACCTCCATGAAACAAGGTGGTCCTTCTTAAGGGCGTGATCCCACAAGCAAGCCTTAGAGGAGTCAGGTTGACACTCCCATTGTCTGTAGCACTCATCGGCTTGGAGTATTTTACTAATCATGACTTATGTGATATAGGGCTCGTTTCATGAACCATTTCACCTAAATGGTAGAGTCCTAAAGTCATCAGGATTAGGGAGTTCTCATACATGCACAGATAAAGTAAACACATACCAAACAAGAGCATAAAAAGAAGTGTTGCCTCAATTCGTTATTTCATTCAAAGATCGTCTGTGATTACAATAAGGAAAAGCACAAAGCGGATATACAATCGGCTTTCTAGGGCACTATTCCTAACAATTTCAACGAATTTGTACAACGTGGAAAAAGTTGTATAATTCCATCTCCTACGTACTTTCCAAGAATTTATACCACATATGGACAATTAAGTACATGATTCTACTATTTTTATACAACATTTCAACGAATTTGTACAACGTGGAAAAAGTTGTATAATTCCATCTTCTACGTACTTTCCAAGAATTTATACCACATATGGACAATTAAGTACGTGATTCTAGCATTTTTTATACAACATTTCACCGAATTTGTACAACGTCGAAAAAGTTGTATAATTCACTCTCCTACGTACTTTCCAAGAATTTATACCACATATGGACAATTAAGTACGTGATTCTAGCATTTTTATACAACATTTCACCGAATTAGTACAACGTCGAAAAATTTGTATAATTCACTCTCCTACATACTTTTCAAGAATTTATACCACATATGAACAATTAAGTACGTGATTCCAGCATTTTTTTATACAACATTTCACCGAATTTGTATAACGTGGAAAAAGTTATATAATTCACTCACCTACGTACTTTCCAAGAATTTATACCACATATGGACAATTAAGTACGTGATTCTAGCATTTTTATACAACATTTCACCGAATTTGTACAACGTCGAAAAAGTTATATAATTCACTCTCCTACGTACTTTTCAAGAATTTATACCACATATGGATAATTAAGTACGTGATTCTAGCATTTTTTATACAACATTTCACTGAATTTGTACGTGAAAAAAGTTATATAATGCACTCTCCTACGTACTTTCCAAGAATTTATACCACATATGGACAATTAAATACGTGATTCTAGCATTTTTATACAACATTTCACCGAATTTGTACAACATGGAAAAAGTTGTATAATTCCATCTCCTGATCAATCTATACTGAAACGGTACATACCAAATGATGAAAAGTACTAATTCATACCATCATATGTTGTGTGAGTTTAAACCAATTGATACAATAGAGTTTAATAGAGTTTCTACAATATTATGTTATCATAATGTGTTGAATGATATATACTATATGATATAGTATGTTAGTTACAGATCAAATTCAAACAACCCACAAACAAATAGGGCCGTTACAGATCAAGGAACATCCAAACAAGTCACTCTATTTCAATTCGATCAATTAAATGACACTTTCGCGTACAAATATGGTGTAATGTCGTATCTAAAAACTAAAATAGCTTATTCAAGAATACAACGGGAAAAATACTAGGGCTTATAGGTTCAAACAACCTACTACACAATTTTGGGCATTTTGGTTCAATCAACACCCAACTGAAGTAGGGCATTTAAATTCAAGCAAAACCCTACCAATTTTGAGTACAAAAAATGGGAAATAGCATATCTAAGGCTTCATATTTCGTGTTGGAGCAAAGAGGGAAAAAAAAATGTCAAATCTTTAAGGGTGCACACCTGAATCGCAGGCCTCGTCGGCGTCGTAAACACTTTGGCGCCGTAAACTCCGCAGCGGTGGAAACCAACCTCAACAGCGGGAAAATTCCCTCAATGCCGAAAACCTCTCACCAGGGTAGTCGTACGCGTCGGAAACTTATCCATCACCCACCACCCTCGTAACCCAAGATCGTCGTAATGTGGTCGGTTTTTGTCTCACAAATACTGTCGCCGGAACCTCTCTCCCGTTTTCTTTTTTTTTTTTTTTTTTCAGATTAATGAGAATGAGAGGTAAAAGTGATATCCATCAGGGGTAAGTTAGTAAAATTACACACATTAGGTAGTACAGGAAAATTAGTAAAGTAAATTGGGTAGTTAGTGGGGAGAATTTTGAAAATGGGGAGCAAAGACAAATTTGACCCCCACATTGGGGAGATATCGCACATTTCCCGGGAATCGAATACTAAATTTTTGTAAAAAACATATATCGAATATCGGATCGAATTTTTGATTTAATTTTTAATTCGTACTGAATTTTGGCCGTCCATTTGGTCGGTAATACCCTCTAATGCACGGACACTTCAAAATTTACCCCCGTGCAGTGTCGGACACGGACACGGCTCCGACACGTACCCGACACGGAAAATCCGTGTCCGAATTAAAAAAAAAAGAAAAGAAATAGGGACACGGTGTCGGACACGGCCTTGTGGCGTGTCCGACACGGATCCGACACGGCGGGGTAAGTTTCATAATTTTACAAAGTTATTTGGGCCTCTTTTAATAAATTTGGAACTTTTGTGGGGGCAAACTAAAATTAACTAAGATTTATTTTCATTTTTCAATCACTTTTCACACAAAACACGACATTACCATTTACCTCAGAATCTCAAATACATATTTCAAGCTTCATCTTCTCTGCGACTCTGCTCGATGCCCTTACAGCCAAGAGCCACCGCACTCAGCCACCCCATCGCCATTCTTAGAAATAGAAATCAATCAACCTTCTTCCTCAATTAGTTCTTCTACTCAAGAAAGAATTTCTCTAGCTCAAATCTCGATAAGTGTTCGTACTTTGGTGTGCATAAAAAGCCCTAATTTTACTAATTTGCAAGTTTGGGTGCGATTTTTTTTAGCCTAGTTGGTTGTTATTGGGTTAAAATCAGTTGTTTATCTTGATTCTTATGTATCACAAGCCCTTATTTTCATGTTTATAATTTATATATGTGACTGCCCTAAACTTGAATCTTCGATTTTGTGCTCAAGTTGATTTTTTTTAATTTAGTAGTTGGTATAGATGATTGATTGCTTTGTAAATGCTTATACTTTTGATGGGTTTGTAATTTAGTTGGTTTGTGCTTGATTTTTGCCTAAAATTATCTGAAATTGAAGCTCTGTTTCTCATTTTTTATGAGAGTTTAATTGTATGTTGTATACTTATATGAAATTTTTTATCTTTTTGGTAATTGAAACTAATTAACTAATGTTGCCTACATGAATGATGTCAGTTGTCAATTGTCATATAGTTTGTTCATAGCTACTGCTTTTTATTGGTTTTTCTCTAATTTTTTTTTTCATTTTCAATTTCATTGAATTTTATGTTTCATGTTTCTATTGAATAGGTGGGGAATTGAAAATGGATAATGCAAGTAATAGCGGTGAAACGGAAACACCTTCTCCTAATGATATTCGGCCTTTGTGGAGGTATGTCATGAAAAAAGAGAAAAGTAATGAAGGTGGTGGAAATGTTGCTTTTACTTGTAGTTTCTGTAAAACAACATATAAAGGCTCATATTCAAGGGTAAAGGCACATTTATTAAAAATGTCCGGATTTGGGATTAAAGCATGTCCAAAAGTAACTGTTGGAAAAATAAATGAAATGTCGAGGTTGGAAGAAGAAGCAAATCAAAGAAGAGAAACTAATCAACCAAAAATGGTTCCTTTACCCCGTTCTTTCTGTAGTTCTACTCAATCTTCTTCTTATTCAACACCAATGGATTCAATGAACATATCATCTCTTAGGCAAGAAGCTTATGAACCAAAGAAAAGAAAAGTTGTGGGTAGTAGTGCCTTAGAGAAATCATTTAACCTTCAAACTAGAGAGCAATTAGATGGAGAAATAGCAAGAATGTTCTATTCAGGAGGGGTTCCATTTAATCTTGCTAGAAACCCTTACTATGTGAGAGCGTTCTCTTTTGCTGCAAATAACCATATTGCAGGATATACCCCACCATGTTATAATGCATTAAGAACAAAATTATTGCAGAAAGAGAAAACTAATATTGAGAATTTGCTTGAGTATACTAAGAGCACATGGAAAAGTAAGGGTGTGACTCTAGTAAGTGATGGTTGGACAGATCCTCAAAGAAGACCGTTGATTAATTTCATAGTTGTAAATGAGGGAGGGATAATGTTTGTACGGGCTGTCAATTGTGAGGGAGAATACAAGGATAAATGGTTTATTTCTAATTTAATCAAGGAAATGATGATAGAGGTTGGAGTGTCGAATGTGGTTCAAATAATTACTGATAATGCTCTTGTTTGTAAAGCTGCTGGATTATTGATTGAACAAACTTATCCTCATGTCTTTTGGACACCATGTGTAGTTCATACTCTTAATCTTGCATTAAAGAACATTTGTGCTGCAAAGAATACTGAGTCAAATGAAATCACATATGAAGAATGCCATTGGATTACTGAAGTTGCTGGATTAGTTGTGTTGGTAAGGAATTTTATTATGAATCACTCTATGAGACTTGCAATGTTCAATGAGTTCTCCAAATTGAAACTTCTAGCTGTTGCCGAGACTCGTTTTGCTTCTATTATAAGCATGCTGAAAAGGTTTAAACACATAAAGAAACAATTGCAACGTATGGTTATTAGTGAAAAATGGTCTTGCTACCGTGATGATAATGTTGAGAAGGCGAGAATTGTAAAAGAGAAGTTGCTGGATGATTTTTGGTGGGATTCAATTGATTATATTCTTGATTTTACTGACCCTATATACGAGATGATTAGAGCATGTGATACAGACAAGCCTTGTCTTCATTTGATTTATGAGATGTGGGATACCATGATAACAAAAGTAAAGGCAGTTATTTATAAGCATGAGATGAAAACTGATCATGAGGATTCAAACTTTTGGCGTGTTGTCTTGACAATATTGGAGGATAGATGGAGCAAAAGTAATACACCGTTGCATTGTCTTGCTCATTCATTAAATCCCAGGTAATCAAATTTACATTTTTTTGTTGGATATAGAATATTATGTCTTAGTTTTCTTCTTCAAGCTTATTTTTATAATTGTAATAATGCTAATGATTTTTTAGGTGTTCCACCAAAGAATGGCAAATTCAACATCCATACCTCACTCAACCTCAAAGTGATGTAGATGTTTCTAGGATGAGGAAAATTTGTTTGAAGCGCGATGATATACGACGAGAGGTGAACGTGGAGCTTGCCAAATTTTTTGGATGTCTTGAAGATTTTGCTGATGAAGATTCTCTGCGTGATAGATGGGAAATGGACCCAATAAAATGGTGGTTAGTACATGGCTCATCAGCACCAAACCTTCAAATTATTTCCATGAAGTTACTTGGCCATGTTTCTTCCTCTTCTTGTGCCGAACGAAATTGGAGCACCTATTCTTTTGTACATTCAGCAAGAAGGAACAAATTGCTCCTCAACGTGCTCAAGACTTGGTTTTTGTTCACAGCAACCTTCGACTTTTGTCAAGAAAGACTCCACAATATGTGCAAGGTGATACTAAAATGTGGGATGTAGGTGGAGATGATTTCGAGTCCATGGATGATGTTGGCATTTTAGAAGTTGCAAATCTCTCTCTTGATGAACCAGAGTTGGAGTCCATTTTATTTATGGATGAAGTGGATGAAGAAATTCATAATCCTGATGACATATTAGATGATTAGTTAATTAGTTTATTTTGTTGTATTATTTGAATGTTGAACCATGAACTAAGTCAGAAATGTATTTTATTTGGTTTGTAATATTGAATGACTATTAATGTATTTTGTTTGAATTTGTAATCTAAAATGTTTTTATGTTATGAATATTCATATGAAACTTATTGAGCTACTGACTTACTGTCTGTATGTATTGTTCATTATGTTACTGACTTACTAATTACTATGAAGATCTAACACACTAACCGTGTAACGTGGTCCAGTTAAAAGTCAGAAACATTCAAAAAATCAATGTGCAATAGTGGTTTAATTTGATAGTATCAACAATAATAATTGTTATATAAATTATTATATTTATAAAATATATTTATTTAAATTTAATATAGTCGTATCGGAGCCGTGTCGTGTCCTAAAATTTTTGAAAAAATTCGTGTCGTCGTATCCGTATCGTGTCGTGTCCGTGTCTGTGCATCATAGGTCATACCAGCACAACCATTGTCCACAGTAGCGGCAAGAAAGATGTGTGTGTGCATTGTTGTGAAGAAATTTATATATATATATATATATAAACATATTGCACATGAACTCGGTCACATTCTAAGCGTGACTATTAATTTTTTTATTTTCTTTTTATATTTCCAGTTATTTTCCCGCTCAAACTCTTCTTGTTTTTAGCTTTTTCTGATAATTACGTATATATAGCGGTGCTAGGTGGATTGAACACGCATATCGCACTCACATAGATACAGAGAGAGAAGGTATGGAAATGGAAGGATCAGCCACGATTCAGGCGAAGAAGACTAGGAAGCTGGCTATGGAGGATTACCTCGATTTCCTTGAGAATCGCGCTCTCCATCTCACCGTAAACCAACTTCGTCAGGTCGACTAATCTCTCTTCTGATCAGTAATTTATCTCTTTATCCGACTTTTTCTCTGTTTGTTTGATTTCAATTGGGTCTGAATCCATCCATGATTTCTATGAAAAGTTTGTTCTCTATATGAATTGTTTATTTTCACTCGGACTTGGATTTCGATCGTCTACTTCTTCCACTAATTAGGTTTGATTTATGTTCATATAATTCGTAGGCTAGTCATTAATCCATTCGCCTCTTGTTTTTCTTCTTTCACAGATCATCGGTATGCATGGCTTCGTGAAAACGGACTCCCGGAAGGTCAGATCCAAACTCCATTGCTCCAGTTTTATTGATTTTTCCCCGTAGATTCAACTGCTGTAGTTATTATTTTCTGTGATTTTCGGTACTTTGGGATTATTTGGAATTTCTCGTATTTTCTGCTCTTCTGTAGTGTTTTTTTTGGTGTTAAAGTTGTTTTGATTGACAATAACCCGTTTATTTCAGGCGATTTTGGTAGATATGATAAACTCAATCGATTTGATTGATCTCCGCCGCTCCACACTGCTGGACGGCGGCGTATCAGGCGACGCACGCTTCACTCTGACGGAGGCGATAACCGACCTCAGAGATCTCAACTGGGACGAGTGCCACGTCACCTCTCTCCACACTCAAAACGCCACCGTTTCGCCCTCGGCCGCCTCCTCAGGCAATGAGGACACCATTTCAGCTAAGCCCAAAAAATCGAAAGGTAAGCGAAAAAAGCCCATTGAGGCTGGAGCTGACCATTCTGATTCTGTTATATCTGCTGGTACGACTCTTGCTGTTGGAAGCTGCAGCCCTCGAGGTTAGCGTTAATCCTTGATGCTCTTGCTTTCATTGCTTGTGCTTGTGTAATTACTGGGTTTCCCCTGTGAATTTCGAATTCTAAATTGTACACCTTGTATATGATCACTTTTCACAATTAAAACTTCCCTTACAAGCTTACATTGTTTCTCTAGACTTTGCCGCTATAGCCACTGTTTCAGGCAAAAGCTATCGAGATCTACACTTAATTTGCATCAATATGACTTTGTTATACTGATTCTTGATCCTTTATGGATCCTTCTAACAAATAATCGTTTTGGGTTATGTAGGTGGGTGATGAAAATCCACTAGCAGTTAAAAGGACAAGGCTGTAGAGAGTTCAAGAATTGCGCTCAAGAGATTCATGATAGTCCAGTAGCTATGGCGCTTTCTCGTAGCAAAAAAGTTGAATCTCATTCCTAGGTATGTGAAGTCACTCATAGATCTTTCTTCTTCTTTTTTTCTTTTGTTTACTTTGATATGTTATTTTGAAGGCCATAGTTTGGATATTTGGTGAAGTTTTGGCCAAGAATTTCCTGGCCCACTTTATTTCGTATTTTGCCCAAATAGGGGCTCGTAAATTCACAAGAAATGGGTGCAATTCTTAAATGTGGGCTGTGTTGATGTAGGCTATTCGTACCGAATGGTGAACTTTTGTGTGTTAGTTGAGCCCAATGTGAATTTGTTATTGTATGAAAATTGAAAAGTAAAACTGCAAAGTCCAAATGGGAAACTTTTGATGGAGTACTTGACACAACAAAATAAATTATAATAATATTTTTATAAGTGTTCATGTATTAGAGGTGAAAAATACTAACAACTGTCTCTTGTAAACACAATGATATATTACTTGGAGAAAATTTGATGTAATCATTATACAAGAAGTATCCTCCAAATTTGATATACTACTCAGCACAATTGTTCAGGATAAAAAAGCCCGAAAAATAAGGAATATTGCAGATTGTGATAAGACTAATTCCAAAAGAAGAACTCCAATATCCCTAATAACCTATGATGCACAAATATTTTTTTTAAAAAAATATTATTTTATGTTGAATACTCGTATTGGATATTATATTCGATAGTCTTTATATAAAAAATTATAAAAAATATATATATATCATAATATTCGTATCGTATCGTTATGTCCGTATTCAAATATTAGTTAATAGCCTAATACCCTACTATATATATTCACCATTTGTGTAATGTGCAGTATTTCCAGCTCACCCCATAAAGATTAAACACTTTTCTTTTAAATACATATTATGACTTATTCAGATGTTTTGATCTTTTATAACGTTATCTGGATTGGTCAACATACATGGGCTTAATTCTTTTGAACAAACTTGGAATTGGGAGTTTAAGTGTTTAACTTAATATTTTAATTAGGAGAAATCCATTTAAGCAAAGAATTATCAATCCTTTTTTTTATCTATTAATTGTTTTCTTCTTTTGATTTTCTGTTACCTTTCCTTTTCTTTTTTTTTTTTTTTTGGTTGTGGGTGGTTATGTATAAAATTTTCTAGTTTGGATTTATTTCGATGGAAACCAATTGATTATAATAACGAGTGTATTATATTTGTAATTTAATTTTTTAATTTTTTTAAATTTTTATTAATTACACAATAAATATAAAAAATTTACTCCTTCGTAACAATAATATAATCGAATCAAATTTAAGCTAAAATTAACCATAGATCATGTAATAAAAACTATAGGGTTATAGGCGCCGGAGAGTCGGGGACCATTAGAGCAGCATGTTTCTTACCATAATCTCCTCGACTTCTGCCCAATGTCTACTGCTTAGGTAGTATAAATTGTAATTAATGTTTGTTATGTTTCTCTGTTAGGGTACGTGCTATCCATACATGTGGTTTGTAGGTTTTAATTACCTGTATAATTAATTAGTCAAGAAAAATTGGTTCAATTGATTAATCGAAACAATGATTTGAATTCGATCCTACTTAAATGTGTATTAAAAATAATAATAATAATTTACTTGTATAATTATTAATTAATGGTGCAAACGAAACAAATTTGGTAAAATTTCCAAAGTCGGGCTATAGTAATTTGATCTTAACCAGATAATTTTTTTGAGCTCGAACTCAATAGAAACTTGGGCTCGATTCAGTTAAACTTAAATTTGAATAAGATAAGTTAATTACTTTATTAATCTTAGTATATATTCTTTTTCTATTTATTGAAGATGACATATGTTTTAATCAAAAGGAGTTAAATAGAGAGGAAAGTGAAATTAAAATTTGCAAAAAGATTTAAAATTTTAAGGAGGCCAAAGGAAGAAAAGTAAAAATAAATTACTCACTTACAAGATTGTTAAACAATAAATATCTGCAGAATTTGCTAGATAAGTTACCTAGTAAAAATAATTGTGGAATTTCGAGGGACATATTTATTAAAAATCAATGGGAATAAGTCTTTAGTTTCCAATGAAAAGGAACCTATCCCTAAATTAATAGATTTATCGGAAGAAAATGCCGACTGAATTTCAATCGGAAAATAAGCTCATTTTTCATTTTGTAAGGAATACAAAATTATTTTAGCTCCCAACTCCCAACGCATTTTTCTTCTTTTTAATTATATTATAAAAAAAAATTATTGTCATAATTATACATTTGTCATTAATCTTGTAATCCATAACATTTTCTTTTCAAATACTTTAAATCTTTTATTTTAAAAAATAAAATTTCAAAACATTATATAGAATACGAAAATTTATAAGTTCTTTAGAATAATCTTAGCCAAACAACCTTTTAATTACAAAAATGAACGACTTCGTATCATGCTCGTTATATATGGACTATAGACAATTTAATTATATGTACTCTAAATTAAAAAATAAAATAAAATTACAGGGATATATATCACTGCGAAAGCAAAAAAAAAAAAAAAAAGAAATAAAACATCAAAACCATAAAGTAGGGAAAGGCGGGCAAGTTCAGCTACTGAATCAGGGCACCAGGATTGAAAACCTCGTATAAAAGTCATTCTCTCATCGATCACGGTGGGTCGATTGGTGAGTCAACCCAAAAAATAAAAAATAAAAATAAAAATTGAGAAAATATAATATTCATCTATCCCCTAATTATGAGTTCTATTTGAATAAAAAGATTTTCAGTTTTATGAAACGATTTACATAAATGAATGTTTAATTGATCGCACACATATCAAATAAAATATAAATTTACCAATTACCATACTAAGTTTCTAACTCAAAAATTAACATAATGTGAGACATCGAAAAATATGGAATTATTTTAAATAAACTCAGTATGTATTTCTAAGTATTAAAATAATTACTCCAGAAATTATAGAATCTTATAACCATGAAACCAAAGTAAAAAAGAAAAACAAAAAACAAAGTAATTAAAAAGAAAAGGCTACATGTCCCAATTTAATGCCCAAACTATATTATTAATTTTGAAGCAGAATTATGGTACTTAATATTCCTACATGGCTACATCATTATTGACTGTGAGACTGTCAAGCATGTCAAACTTGACTTCAACCGTCTACGCCGTCTTACCAACACTTGAATCACAATTTAAATATGAAACGTCTTTGACGACAACGCATATATAAAACAAAACTTGTCCAAATTCACCTCCTTTAATTTATAGCTAGTTTATTCAAAGTTTAGTATAGTCATATAATCTTATTAAAAAATAACATATTAATCGGCAAGGTATTAGATTGTAATTCTAATTAATACTTAAAATATCTCTTTTTTTTTTGGAATTTAAATCATGCCAGATTACTAAGGAGTAAATTTTTTTATATTTTAATAATATCTACGTTTTTTAAAATACAAATATTATATTTCATATTAAGCTAGCATAATATTGAACAATTAAATTATACGATCCACAGTAATTATAGATTATCGTCCATTATGTGTTGATTCATTAGAAAAATATATAATCACCCTGTAAAATAATCTAGAATTACGAATTCCGTCTTAGGCGGCGTAGGTGTAATAGAAAGTGATTTGTAAGTTTTTTTCCAAATAGATGGGATCAATTGTATATTATAATATTTTTAGGGATAAAAATGTAATTAGCGGTAAATTATGTACGAATTAATTAATTCCGGCGGCGGCACCGGGTCGTAACGGTTATCCGTATAATTCCTTTTATTTCTTTGCAAATGGGTCCCTGGATTATTGGCAATTTAAATCTGTCCATAAGGGCTAAATTGAAA
Organism: Lantana camara; assembly: GCA_037501455.1. Classification (NCBI taxonomy): domain Eukaryota; kingdom Viridiplantae; phylum Streptophyta; class Magnoliopsida; order Lamiales; family Verbenaceae; genus Lantana; species Lantana camara. Next base: position 57,971,514 of record CM074857.1, on the reverse strand, counting down.
TTCAATTTTCTCTTACTATTTCCCTAATTTTTTAAAAGCACTACCGTTCCATCCTGCATCACGAACATTAAAATAATGGTGATTTGATAAGTTAAACAATAAGAAATAAGAATCACGTTCTTATAGCGGATAATTCCTCAAAAATCCCCAATTGTAAACTGAATTTTCTTTTCACTCCCCAATTTTAAAAAAGTTCCTGTTCACTCCCCAAGGTTGTATAATAATTCAGGAATTGCGTATATTTTTTAGGGAATTGCGTATAAAAATCCCGGAATCGCGTATATACTACATTTTGAGATTTTTATACGCAATTCCCTAAAAAATGTACGCAATTCCTAAAGACAATGTACGAACATGTACTGTTTGTGGGGACCTAAAAGGAATTTTGTTTTTCAATTGGGGATTGAATGGGAACTTTTTCAAAACTGGGGACCTAAAAGGAATTTTTTCAACTTTTTGATACTATTCAAAGATTTTCCCCTTATAGGTGTTGATATGTATATATATTATACATATGTAGATCTAATTATATAATATATATACACACTAAAACTATATTGTATTTATTTAAATTCCATATATATATATATATATATATGATATGACGTTGTTCATGAATCAGACTTACTAAGATATAACATTCTTCCAACCAATAATAATCAATCTCTGAAACTCAATTACTAAACTGCGAATCAAGAAAAATATTGTGTAATAAAATTTGAGAGTTATTAAATTACATTTTAGAATTGAAATAAATTTGAAAATTATCTATACTATTATATTAAATGAAAGTCAAGTTTTGTATCTTGAACTCTCTATATTTTTTTTAATTTTATTTGATTTTGGAAAAAGAAATCCACCACATATAACACTAATCGATTTTAAATTGTTTTCTTCAATCCTCTATTTTTTTATTTAGTTTTAATTTTATCTGATTGAGGGAAAAAAAATTCACTCCACATACAATAATAATCGAGTCGATCTTAAACACGTAAATACTATGCAAATAACCAATCTCAATACTACTCATATTCGGGTACGTGCTTTAAATATTATTTTTTATTTACACATACATAAAAAAAAATTAATAATTTGTGCACACATCGAATATGTAGAATTGCTATTATTTATTATATATGCCATACAAGTATTTTCTATTTTACTCATTTAGAATCCATTATATTTGATTACTCACATAAGTATTTCAAATCAAGTGATTATTATAAGAGATAAAGATTTTCGCCCATCCGAACTATGACCCTTTTGACATTTCACAATCCCAACTATTTTTCACCCGAAACCGCCATCTAAACTTTCAATTCCTGACAAACCACCATCCCACAGCGGTTTTGACCCTTTTTTGAGCGGTTTTTACTCTTTTTTCAACGGTTTTGGATGTTTTAACACATGTAAATATGTCTCTCTTTGTTATTTTTCCATAGATTATGTGTTAAAACATCCAAAACCGCTGATAAAAGAGTCAAAACCGCTCAAAAAAGGGTCACAACTGCTGTGGGATGGTGGTTTGTCAGGAATTCAAAGTTTAGATGGCGGTTTCGGGTGAAAAATAGTTGGGATGGTGAAATGCCAAAAGGGTCATAGTTCGGATGGACGAAAATCTTTATCTCTTATTATAATATATGGTCAAGATCCAAAGGGGAGTATTAATTAAATAGTAAAAATCAACTAAATTAAATCATGGAAATTTAGAAATATTAAAATAGAAAGTTGACAAGTAAAGACCACATGATGGGAACTTAGTTAGATGACCAAAATGAAATAAAATCAAAATACGGGGGCTCATTTCGAATTATAAACCTTTTATTTTGAAAAACAGCCAAACCTCCCTTAATTCTGATTTGCCCAATTGTTAGTTGAAAAACCAGACATTGGCTCCCTCTCCCTAATATAAACATACAATTTCTGCTCATCACTGTCAAAGTAGCTCTCATCAATCCTCCATAAATTCCTTGTAAGTATCAAATTTCTCTCTGTTTTTATTTTCTGGAGTTTTTTCAATCAAATTAGCTCTGATCTTCTCTCGATTCTTCGTTCTGTGCTTAAATTTCTGTTGATCATTTTGTTGTTGTCTGTTAATTCGTCAAGTTTGGCGGATTGAAGCTTTGGGTGAGCTGCTGTGTTTATTGTTCTTATTTGTTGTTCTGATTTCAGTTTTCAGTTTTTTTTTTTTTTTTTTGAAATCTGAACTATGCTCCAGAATTGCTGGTTGACTCGCATGTGAAATCATGTGTGTTTGTCTGTCTGTTTTTATTTTATTTGGTGTGGTTGTGGAGTGGGTTAGGTGTGATTGAGGTGATCATGATTGATTTGAGCTGTTTAATTATCTAACTGTTTAATCCTTGTTTCTCTGAATTGTTTGAGGAAAAACTAGCGATATTCTTCAGGTGCTGAGAACTAATTTTTATTTTGGTTTGTGTGGTTTAGGAGGGTGAAATTTGATAGTTTGTGGAGTGAAAATGGCAACTGGAGCAGTTCCGGCTTCGTTTACAGGTCTCAAAAGCAGAGATCACAATGGAATTGGATTGGCGAAAAGTACTGATTTTGTTAGAGTTTCTGATTTACAAAGGGTTAAATTTCGCCGGACTAAAGTTTCAGTCATCAGAAATTCTTCCAACCCGGGTTCGGAAACTGTTGAGCTTGAACCAGCATCAGAAGGAAGCCCTCTATTAGGTATACTTTTTAAAAAAAATTGTGTGTTTTTTAAGGGAGTTTCTTTGTTTCATGTTGTGAACTTGTGATGAAATATCTTTTCCGAGCAATTATCATTTAATACTGTCAAATGAAATATTGAGTGTTTGATAAGTATTTTTGGTTTGATTTGCCGAATATCTGATTTGAAACTCTTTGATCGCAGTCCCTAGACAGAAGTACTGTGAATCAGTACACAAGACCATCAGAAGAAAAACCAGCACAGTGATGGTTGGGAATGTTGCTATAGGTAGTGAGCATCCCATCAGAGTTCAAACAATGACCACTACAGATACAAAAAGTGTTGCTGCAACAGTTGAGCAGGTCATACAATCTACTAAAAAGACACAAAAGATTTATTGCAAGTTTTTTTACAAAAAAAGCATATGATGTTATGAGATGATTTCTAGAGTTATCTTATAGGTTGAATTTTTTATATGCAGGTAATGAGAATAGCAGATCGAGGAGCAGATATAGTTAGAATAACAGTGCAAGGAAAGAGAGAAGCAGATGCGTGTTTTGAAATCAAGAATTCCCTTGTTCAGAAGAAGTAGGTGTTATGTTTGCTCATTTGAGATTTACAATTTATGAAATACGAGCATAAGTACTGACCAGTGATTCATGTTACAGCTATAACATTCCTCTGGTGGCGGATGTTCATTTCGCCCCGCCAGTGGCTATGCGAGTTGCTGAATGCTTTGATAAAATTCGTGTTAATCCAGGAAACTTTGGTACATAATTCACTTTTTCCTTCTTTTGGTTACATAAACAAAATGATGTGGTGTAAAATGATCTAACTGGGAATTTTCTTTTCAGCTGATAGGAGAGCACAATTTGAGAAGCTGGAGTACACAGAAGACGATTATCAAAAAGAACTTGAACATATTGAGAAGGTGAGGCTGCTTTGCTGTTTCAAATATTTCCAATATAGCCAATATTCAAATGTTTATCCACGTTATTGTTCACTGTACTTATCTTCCTTGATTGTTGTAAAATTCTTTTAATCCAGCTATGTCAAATTCTTATATCTATGTTTTTGTATTTTTAGGTTTTCGCTCCACTGGTTGAAAAATGTAAAAAATATGGGCGCGCACTGCGCATTGGGACAAACCACGGTAGTCTTTCAGATCGCATAATGAGTTACTATGGAGACTCTCCCAGAGGAATGGTAAGTTAACAAGTTCATCACTCTGGAGAAAAAACTGTGGCCAATACTCATTCAATTAATATTAATCATTTTCATTTTAATCATGTAATAGGTTGAATCTGCATTTGAGTACGCAAGGATTTGTAGGAAGCTGGACTTCCATAATTTTGTGTTTTCGATGAAAGCAAGCAACCCTGTTATTATGGTCCAAGCGTACCGCCTTCTTGCAGCTGAAATGAATGTTCTTGGATGGGATTACCCATTGCATTTAGGAGTAACTGAAGCTGGTGAGGGCGAAGATGGACGGATGAAATCTGCCATAGGTATTGGCACTCTTCTGATGGTATGTTATTATTATTTTGATATTTATTTGTTTTCCTTTTTGTTTTTTTTTTTTTTTTTTTTTTTTTGGTGGCAGTTCTCAAGATATTTGTTGATTATGCAGGATGGTCTTGGTGATACAATTAGGGTTTCTCTAACTGAAGCTCCAGAATTGGAGATAGATCCCTGTAGAAGACTGGCTAACCTTGGCATGAAAGCATCTGAACTTCAGAAAGGAGTGGTATGGGTGCAACGTGAATTTAGCTATTATTTTGCTTTAGGACTTACAATGAAATTAAATGTTCCTTATTTTTGTCTCTAACCAGGAACCTTTTGAAGAAAAGCATAGGCATTACTTTGACTTCCAACGTAGAAGTGGTCAGCTGCCAGTCCAAAAAGAGGTCAGTAAATTACAGAGCTGATAATTTGATTCATTTAATGGAACTTCGTGGAGCTTTTGAACTATAATTATTTGTTTGTTCCTGATATAGGGTGAAGAGGTTGATTATAGAGGTGTACTTCATCGTGATGGCTCGGTTCTGATGTCAGTTACCTTGGATCAGTTGAAGGTCTCCTGCTACATAATATTTGATTTTTCCCTTTGTTATGAGTTAAATGTTTCTTTGTTCAATTTTTAATGTTTACTATTTTTGTCATTCTGATTGATGTCTTGAATTCTGGAATTTGCTTTTATAGGCACCTGAACTCTTATACAAGTCTCTGTCAGCAAAACTTGTGGTTGGAATGCCTTTCAAGGTATATTTTGTTGCCGTTTCAGTGTATGAATATATGCTTCCATATTCTCTATTGAAGATTTTATTCAAGATAAGTTCAAAATTGATGCAGGATCTGGCAACAGTGGACTCAATCTTGCTGCGAGAACTTCCAGCAGAAGATGACAAAAATGCCGTAAGCATTTTTTCTGTTACCAGTTAGATAATTCAAAGCTCAAAACAAAAAAAAAAAAAAAAAAAGAAAAAAGGAAAAAGAAAAAGAATTCTTTCAGTGTTTGCTGAAAGCATGAGAATGACTTGGATTTTGTTTTCTGTACTATATCCAGAGACTAGCACTCAAACGGTTGATAGACATTAGTATGGGAGTTATAACTCCTTTGTCAGAACAATTGACAAAGCCATTACCCAATGCTTTAGTCATGGTAACTCTTAAAGAATTGTCGAGTGGTGCTCACAAACTTCTTCCAGAAGGTATCCCATTTCTTATAATCTGAATTGCATTCTGATTAATCAGAAAAGTAAGTAAAATGAATTTTAGATATGATAACTTCTTTTCATTCAGGAACACGATTGGTAGTCTCTGTGCATGGTGATGAACCTCAAGAAGAGTTAGACATTCTCAAGAGCACTGATGCTACTATGATCCTTCACACTGTGCCGTATTCTGAAGAGAAAACCAGCAGAGTTCATGCTGCAAGAAGGTATGTTTGTTTCATTTGGGTTGTTTAATTTATTTATAGTTTGATACCATGGAGTTGAATTGCCTTCTCCGCTATTGCAGGCTTTTCGAATATCTTTCAGACAACTCATTGAACTTTCCAGTAATTCATCACATAGAATTTCCTGAAGGAATTCACAGGTAAATCAGAATCAGCACTCAGTTAGTTTATGCAGATAACACATCTTATCTGCAATTGATTGTTAACATCTCTTATTTACGATCAGGGATGATTTGGTCATTTCTGCTGGTACAAATGCTGGAGCCCTTCTGGTAGATGGACTGGGAGATGGTATCCTATTGGAAGCCCCTGAACAAGATGTTGAGTTCCTTAGAGATACTTCTTTCAATTTGCTACAGGGCTGCAGAATGAGAAATACAAAGACGGTTAGTATAAAGGGTAGCAAAAAGAACAAGCAACAAAATATCAATATTTCAATTGAAGACTAATTAAAATTTTCAATCTGTGCTATATGGATTAAAACAGGAATACGTGTCGTGCCCGTCATGTGGAAGAACTTTGTTTGATCTACAAGAGATTAGTGCAGAAATTAGGGAAAAGACTTCCCATTTGCCTGGTGTTTCGGTAATAACTTGTTTCTTTGAGCTCAATGAACAATTTTTAGGAATGCATTTGTTATTGAAGAAAACTAAATGTTTCTTTCTTATTAAAAAAAAAAAAATCTTGTGCAGATTGCTATCATGGGTTGCATTGTGAATGGCCCTGGAGAAATGGCTGATGCAGATTTTGGTTATGTTGGTGGTGCTCCTGGAAAAATCGATCTGTATGTTGGAAAGGTACTAACACGATTCTTAATTTTCGAATTATGCTATTCCTTCACTTGAAACAAGTCACAACATAGGAGTAGTTCTGAACTATTTCAAATTCTTGAATTCATTTCATGGGAGTGTTCGTGAACTCTTAAAAAACAATTGATTTTCTGCTTTAAAAACATAATATTGCTTTAAATAAGCTCGGCGCTGGAAGCACATTTGGCATGATTTTACCAGTTTCTATTCTATTTGTTTTATTTGAAAGTGTTTGGTACTTTCTTCTCCAAACATACGTCCAACTTTTACTATGCCTGCATTTCATGCATAGCTTCTGCTATAGCAGAAGTTTTGCGAACACAGCCTCATCTTATTTCATGTTTCAACGTTTGCCTTCTAACAATATGGGTACTGACAAAATTCGCAGACGGTGGTGAAAAGAGGCATTGCTATGGAACAGGCTACAGATGCCTTGATCCAATTGATCAAGGACCATGGCCGCTGGATGGACCCACCTGCCGAAGAATAAGAATCTACAACGAATAATGAGCTACAAAAATTCATTGTTTTATTATCATAAAGTGAGAATACTCAAAACAATACTATGAATATAGCATAGCCATACGGTATAGCGCTCTCTCTCTCTCTCTCTCGGAAACTAGCACGATGATTTTCGGTATAACCATGTATTTAGTTCAGGTTCGATCTTTTATGATCATGTAACACTAAAATTCAGTGGTTCAATGAGGTAATAAGTTCGGAGGTCCGAAATGGCCATATTGCCTATACTCCTTCCATTGCCATGAACAAGTTCTTTACTTGCAGAAATAATGACAATACATGTTTTTCCGAATGTCTGGCAACATGGTGTTCTATTTGATACTTGAATTATATTCCTCATTACATATGACAACAGTACAAGTGTACTTTGTTTTCCCTTTGTGGATTTCAGTATTAGTCTGAAATGGTTTGAAATCTATGATCAGACATGAAATGGTTTGAAATCTATGATCATGTCTGTGAAATCATAAAATTTAGGGTGTTTCCAGGAGATATTTGCATATATATGAGCTATGAAATTACGATCTTTGTAGAGATACTTTGACTTGGGTAATTATGGCGCGATGCTGTTTTAGTCAATTTAGTATAATAAGCGAGTGAAAGTACTACACTTGTGTAATTGAGGTAAACTTAAGGACAAGTAATCAATCGAATAACAAATATGACATACCTGTCATGTAATTGGTTTTTACCAATAGTTTTATTTGAAATCAGATCATTTTAAATATAAGGTTTCTATTGTGGATAAAAATCAAGATATGTTTTGATATCCAAGTTCAATTTGATATGCATTTTTCAATTTTAAACTGAAGTAATATATTTAAGCAAGATAAATAAATATTATTTTCTAAGCTTGAAAAAGAACACATAAATTATGTTTGAGCAAATTACATTTTTAGTTTTATAAGATTAGGCATTTCGCAATTTTAGTCTAATTTTCTTTGAAATAAGACATATTTAGTCCCATTATTTTCAAAACGTTAAAATTCTGATCTCATTCGTCAAATAATCAATGAAAAATATATTTTTTTGTCGTTAAGTGTAATTTGGGAAAAAAGTTATTGTTCATTAGGTTGTTTTTTGTGGGAGTTTGCTTATTAATACCTCATTTTAGCATCACATTATCTTAATTAAAGTGATTCGGAGTAATGCTTCAAAGTTGATTCAGGATGCTAAAATAGGGTATTAATAAGCAACCCCCGCAAAAACAACCTAATAAATGGTAATTTTCTCTCAAATTGCACTTAACGGAAAAAATGCATATTCCGTCAATTATTTGACGGATGGGATCAAAATTACCATCTTTTGAAAATATTAAGATTAAATATATCTAATTCTATATGAGACTAAAATTATAAAAGGTCTAATCCTGCTCCCCAAAAAAATATAATTTGCTCATTATGTTTCAAGAACTTTTTTCAGACAACCGAACAACTTGAGAATTTACATTTCTATATTTCAAATATTCTCTTCCTGTATCACTTTTAAGGGTAATTTGCACCCCATAATGAGTGAATTAAACAGCTTGTAGCCTTGAGAATAGATGAAACAGACAAAATGCTCCTTTTAAAATAGTGATAAATTTGGAAATGACACCGTTGCAATTTAATTGAAGGGTAAAATGTCCGAAAAGGTAAGCTAACTTTTCCCCCCTTTATTTTTGAGTGCGCAAACCGCAAAGTCCTAATTTGATTTATGACTGTCAAACTTGTTTTTTCTAATATATTTGACAATAAATATATAATTGGTGGGACCATGTCACAATATCATAAGTACATATTATGTAAAAATCGCATAGGTTGTCATGTACTTAATACGAACTCTATTAAATTCCTGACTCGAAGGTTGACCCTTAGGCATAGGAGAGTTCGACTGAGGTGATGCCCGAGTTACTTGGACATCCACACACTAATTTCAGGTCGGAATGAAGTTGAACGTTTGAATAAGTTGGGTCTATTGAATTGAGCCTAAGCTGAGGCTGACACATACCATCATAGAAGCTAATGTGTTAGCCCCATTCTCGACCACGTAAGGATAGGTTTCAGATTCTTGTCGTTATATGGTTGATTGAAATCGTGTCACATAAATAAATACGTATTATATAATTATTATATTTTTACTTGAACTAGAATTCTCCACTGTACAATAACAAACAAGATATTCCGCACTCCAATATCAAAATGACCGTGTTTTGTTTCTGTGCACAATTTTGCCCCATTAATTGGATGGCATTTTGACCTGAGTGCCATTTACCTATTTCTATTTTTGGAATAAACGGTTTAATTTACATCTTCTTTGTGTAAATAGTTGAGAGTGCAATATGCTGCAGTTCACCTATTACTTTTGTGGTATAAATGGCTTAATTCACATCTTCATCTTGGTGTGTAAATTACAAAATTCAGCAACATAATAATAAATGAATGAGAAAGTCTTAAAACTCGTGCTATCGCATGAATGTTAGTGAAGTATTTATTATTCCATAGATCTGGCTTAGAGAAAAGTTCCACAAAAGCAGCACACATGGGTATGCATACATGATACAACTAATTCCTAATGGGGAATATCAATGACCAAACCAACCACCATCCACCCAAGGAGGTCCCAACAGCCGCAAAAACTGCACCAATCAACGACCATTGTAGCATGTAACACCAACCTGCTACTATGCGCATGTTAAAAAATCATGTCTCTTTTTCTTTTGTATATAATCATCAAGGTTAGAAACCAGATACATTTTTTAAAATATCATTTTATCGATAGAAATTTTATAAAAAAACCCTCTTTACATGGAAAATTGAAGAAAAAATATGTGCAAATCCTCTTCACATGAATTTTTTTTTAAGAAAACTTGTGTTGCACTGCCATTGTATCCGTATTATATCTATATCTATGCATCATAGTATATAGGTATAGTTACTGTCCGTTCCTAATCAAACAATATCCGGATTGATCCATGGTTGGTTATGGTAAGACTTTGCATTACCAATTTTAACTATATGGAGTAATTTTAAATCATCAAAAATATTTTATTTGCTACACTATATTCTAATTTTATTATTCACTAAACCACTAGCACAACATTACGCTATCTTTTAAATTCTAACAAAAATTTGAAAAATAAAAATGATGTTTCCAAAGTCCAAAGAAACCAATAAAAGTGAAAATAAGTAAATAAGTCACTCTCCATTTATATCACCACATGTACATGTTTCTTTGAGTTTTGATAGCGCAACTATCATAATTAGAGAGTTTTATGATTAAATTGTTCGGAGGTCCGACCCCAAAAAAAACTAACTCCCAATTTATAAGATGCATTTTAGTAAGTAGCAGGTAATCAGCAACAAACAAACATTAATGATTAGTGTAAAATTGCGAGAAGTTAAAGGAATTAAACCGCAAATTCAGTACAAGAGAAGAGATGAACATTTATTCGAAAAAATGATTGCACGAATCAATTATGAAATGAATCCTACGAATTAAATGTATGAATATAGTTCAATGAAGTACAAAATCTTATTCAGTAAAGAATCAAATAGAAAGAATCAACTCACCTCCAATAATGCATCAATGATCTACCAGAATTCTCATCGGATAGCAGAAACAAAGCACTAGATCTGTGTGTAGAACTACTATGATTAAATGATAATGAATTTTTGTATAGTATATTCGTTTGAAATTCTACAGAAAGTCTCTCCTGGCGGCGTAGCCATACTGCGCGCGGCGGATATTCTGCTGTCTCTTCTTGTATACCAATCCGAGCACTCCAACGACGCTTCCCGCCGCAATAACTCCGATCGCGACGCCGGCCTTTTTTCCTCCGCTCATGCCGCCGGAGGATTCCTCCTTCGCCGTCATATTACCAGCAGTGGACTGATCCTCGCGGCTCACGTCGCCAACCACAGCGGGCGCCGGAGACGGAGACGGAGACTTTTTGTACACAGACGAAGTATCATCGTCGTCGTCCCCTGAGGACGGAGCCGGAGAAGGTGAGTTAGGAGCGAGATCTGCGGGAGGCGGCGCCGGCGGAGAAACAGAGAGTGCAGGGTAAGGCGACGGAGATAATGCCGCCGGAGAGGGGGAGACATGCTGCGGCGGAAGCACCGGAGAAGGGGAAGGGGAAGATTCCGGCGAATGTAGAGAGAAGGCGGTGGGCGCGGAGAGGAGGAGAGCGAGGAAGAGGGTTAGAGAGAGAGTAGGTACAGTTGAAGCCATGTTTTTTGTGAAGAGAGAGATCTGAGATGAGAAGTTAAATAATGCAATTAGGGATGAGATTAGATTAATAGTAAATAGGGTTAAGAGGGGATTAAAGTGGAGGTTAAATCCTTGAGTTCAAAGAGTTTGAACTTTGAAGGAGAGAGGGGATTAATGTGAAAGAAGAGAGAACGTGGGTGAGATGAGGGGTTAAGGCTGGGAAATAGGAAATATTTATGCTTTTTTATTATTATTATTATTATTTTTTCTCTTTTTCACTTGGAAAGTGAAAAGCTAGATGGTTAGATCTTGCAAAATTCTAGTATTATAATGCACGAATATGTTCATGATACGATATTTTTTTTCGTATTGAATACGATTTTCAATACGATACTAAACGGTAAAACAATATTTTTTTAAGTGTCATAGATAATCACATGACTGTAAGAGGGTGGTTATCATGAATTTTGAAATTTTGGTTGAAAATTAAAAGTTTCTCTAACTAAAATATGAGCTAATTTATTTCTTGCTCGACAAACATACTGAATGGATACAAAGGGAAGGGAATGAAGGGAAAAAAATGTAGTAATCGATGAGATTATATGTTGAATTGAATGTAGAATCAGAATATAATCATAAAAGTTGTTCATTGCTTGTTGAATCCAATAATAACTAACCGTCTACTGTGTAGAATGTAGTTATTGAATAGAGTAGTAAGTGATTGACTTGGAGAATGTATTATATTTGGTATCAAAACCTTTTTCTATAGTTGGAAGAAAGGCCCCGCAATAGTCGATTCTTGACCAACAAAACACTCTATACTAATTATAAACAAATAATTTGAATTAAAATACGGCACAATTTAATTTTATAAGTAAAGGGGACGAGTGAACTTGAAGGAAATTAAAACTCGAGAAAATGAAGGTTGATGGGGTTCAGAAATGGGTTGATCCGAATCCGATCACTTTACGATTTGTATTTGTGGAGGAAACCACCGGAGCTTCGCCGGAAATGAGAAAGGGGTTCTACCTGTTGGGACAAGCACAAGAAAAGTCAGAAGGCCAAGCTGGGGGAACTGGGGGTGATACCCAGTTTGGCTCTCCGACGCTCAAGTCAGTTCAAGGTATGAAGAAATGTAAGTTCAGTCACAGTTGCAGTGATGAAGAATGCTTACCAGTGTAGAAGATGACTTTGGCTATTTATAGTTGAGGGTCAAGGGCCTTGCCCTAACACGTGGCGCTGTGAGAGAGAAACCTAGGAGGAATCTTCTGCAAAAGCGGCCAAAAGTTAGTGCTGGCGACAGTGGCAGGTGCGCGGGCATGTACGTTGTGTCAGAGAGCCATTTGGGTGGTTGGTGACGAGGGCTTAAGAGCGCGCTCGTGACAACCTGGAGTACTGGAAGCCAAGATATCCGCTGAGGGGAATGAAGGCTTCAGTTCAAGTGACGAGCCAAAGGGGAGGCCACTCTGAGGGAGTGTGACGCTCGAAGAGGGATCCCTTGGCACGTGGGCGTACCAATCGTGTAGGACGCTCGTGGGAGTGACATCGCTCGTTGGGCTTAACTCCTGAAGAAGGAAGGCGCTCGTTGGGTTTAGCGCTCGTGTATTGATGGTGAAGCCTTGGGGAGACAGATGTCATCATCTCGGCGATGCCACGTGTCTTACGTGGAACGATCGTATTTTGACCCCATCATTTTGCCCCCCAATTCTGTAGTCCTTAGTGATAAGGACTGTAGAATTTTGACACGTTCAATCTCTTGCACATAGCGCTCGTATAAGGCTTGGCGTGTTGAGCAATTTTCTTCTGGTTGCGCCATAAATGCGGTCTTTTCAACTGACCGCTCGTAACACTTCCGCATTAAATATTGTACTTATTCTGAAGCACTCGAAACGTCAGAGCATTAAATGCGGGTGCGTGTGGGGCGCGTGAGCATGGGGAAGCATGTGACGGTTCCATAAAGTGGGCGGTTTCCTAGGCGGGAAATGATTACCATTTTGAATTCATTGCCGAAAAGGGTACCAACTCCCATCCCTATAAATACGGGATTCTGTAATCTCCATACTCTTTACGCATTCAGAACTTTCAAGCATCCTTTGCAAAAAAGAATTCTCTCGCACTCCAGTTCTTAGAGCATCTTCAACCTTTCTCCCAAACTTTCTCAGAAAACTTTCAAGGTAAATCTCCAGTGTAACTTTCTAACTTTGCTAACCGTAGATTCGGACTTTAGAATTTCATAACCCCTTAGATTTTTCTCCTTGAGGAATCCCTAATCTTTTTCCAAGAAAACTCCAAATCCCAGTTTCTGCCATGGCTGACCAACATGTTGAGGAATTTGCCCGTGAAATCCAAGAAATGGCCACTGAAAGTTCTTCTTCCCCCGATTCCCCTAGAGATGAGGAGTTGGGGGCGGCCGTGATGGCTATGGAGGATAGGAACCCCGGCGGAATGGATCCTCTCTTTGAGGAGATGGATCTGGTAATGGAGGCAGAGAGGCAAGGGGTCACTCTCCCCATAACTTAGAGTGCCACTCATCCCCACCGCCATACTGTGACGGTGGCCGTCGCAAGCCCGCTTCCAGTGGCTGAAGCCATAACCGGGCCTTCAGAAAGAGCCCGTGATAAGGGAAAAAGCAAGAGATCCCAAAAATCCAAAGGTCCCAACGAGGGTGAAGGGTCAGGCTACCAGGCTACCGAGAGCACGCCTGATGAGACTCCCAGCACAGTCACCGTGGGAGATGTGAAAACGATGATGGCACCCATCTACTGGGACGAGCGGTATACATGGAGAATCCCACAAAGCCACGAGCGTGAGAATAATCCGCCTCCCGGGGAAATGGCTGTATATGTGGACACAGTGAGTTCAGGAGGCTTGAGGTTCCCCATCTCGGTCTCAATGGCTCATTTGTTGAATGACCTGGGCCTGTGTCCGTCCCAAATTGTGCCCAACGGCTTGGCCCTCTTAACGTGCTTCATAATTCTGATGAGGAGTATGGGTTACGAGCCCTTCTTGCGGAACTTCAACGCTCTATTTCAAGTGGTTAGCTCCTCTCGTTCTTCTCCTGAGGCGGGTTTTTATTATGTTCAAGCGAAGGCCCATATGAAGCTGATCAACTCGCCCTCGAGCACTTATGGCCCCGATTGGAAGGAGAAGTTTATCTTTGTCAAAGCTCCAGCAGAAGAGGGCTTTGGGGTGCCCACGCAATGGGGCTCGTTTGCAAAGAGCCGCTTGCCACCAGCACTCCCCAAAGATTGGGCCAAGAGCCTGGCAGCAACCCTGAGGGACGAGGGCCACCTAATTCAAGCAAAAGACTGGATAGACGATGCGGAACTCATGTTCTTGTGTGGTCTTTCCAATGACCCTCATTACCTTGACAACCCTCCGGCTCGTGACATAGAGAGAGATGGTTAGATTCCTAGGGCACTAACTTTAGATAGGAATGAATACTAACTTCTCTTCTGTACTTGTAACTTGCACACTTAACAATTCTTGTCTAAGGATTTATAACCCTTGTACTTTCCATTTTGCAGGAGCCGCTATAATAGAGATGGCAGGAGGGATCCGACAAGCCGCTCGTTTCGCCCACGCTAACAGGAACCAAACCCCACGGGGGGACCAACAGCGTGAGCAACAGCGCCCTCGTAACCGTAACAATCGAGGGGACGCTCGTAGTGGCGCCAGCTCGAGCGCCAATCCTGAAGTCCAGCCCCCTTGTGGCAGAGGGGAACGTAGATTGGTCCCAGGGGGGCGGTCGGAGAGAGCGGGAGATGCTCAACCCCCCACTCCTGCAGAACAAACGAGGCCAGTAACCACTCTGGCGATAACTGAGGCTCCTCCGAGCGCGAGCGCAAGTAGGCCTTCCCGCAAGAGGAAGAGGATGCCGATTCAGTGGCAATCCAGGGCAAGGGGAAGCAAGTTGTTGAGGGCCCCAGGGGCGAAGGAGAAACTTCCTCTTCCGAGGAGGAACATGCATGGGGGTTCCCCAGACGAGGGGACAGAGACTTCACAGGCGCCACCGACGGGGGGCCGGTTTTGTTGAGGCCTGGCTCGGTCTCTCAGGCTATCACCGAGAATTTGTTCAACAAGGCTCAATTCTCGGCAGACCATCGGCACCTCTACAGCGAGTCTGTGGAGCAAGTGACCCTCGATGCGGCCCACGCACTGATCTCTGTAAGCCTTCCTGGCCTCCTTTGTTTATTTCTGTAATTTATCATGTTTTTGGTTAACACTTTTCCTCTCACTTATGCAGCAAGTTCTTCCCCGGCTCCGGAACGTGCAAATGCGAGCCTCCACTTATGCCGAGCGCAAGGCCAAGTACAAGAAGATGGCCCGCTCGAATGACCCGGCTCAAATCCAATCGGAGCTAGATGCAGAAATTGCTAAGTATGAATCCCTCAAGGATTTGTACAACAAAACTGAGGAGGAGCTGGGAAAACTTAAGGAAGATTTCGTGGCGGTGGATGGCGCTCGAATTGGTCTGGGCAACCAGCTGGCCCAGGTCAACGAGCGGTGCCAAAAGGCGGAGGCGGAGAGGGAAAGCTGGAAGGCAAGGGCTCTTGAGGCCGAGCGCAAATTCAACGATGCTATGAACGAGTGGCCTCGGAGTCTAGAGCGTGCGAACAAGGAGGCCCTTATAAAGTTCTGCCATTCAAAGGCCTTCAACTTCGCGGCCTCGTTGCACTGTCTGGAGGAGGCCCAGAATGCCTTTAACTTGGCAGTGGATCAGGGCATTCACAAGGGGCTTACCAATCCGGCCATGAAGGGAGCTGAAGGCACGGGGCTCATGTTTAACGAGCGCTGTGAGGAGGTGGACGACGATCCCAATGACCCCGCGGACGCCATCGCCGAGATGGAGTACGAATTCCTGGTCAAGTTGATCCAGGATGAGTACACCGACGCTCATCGGGAAGGAGGTGCGGCTCAAAATGCCCAAAATGACGACCCCGAGGATGAGCCACAAGCGCCCGCCGCGGAAGATGCCAACGTCCCTGCTCCAGGTGCCAACGAGCCCAACGGTCCCCAAGATCAACCGCAAGAGCCTGAGGGCCCAGTGCATGGCCCTGTTCTGGTGATCGTTGATGAAGACATCGCCCCAACTGCTTGAAGCTTTTCCCTTTATCCATTCTCTCGTGTATTTTCCAGCTTTTCTATCTTTTTTCTTCTTTTGAAACGATGTTCATGGGCCTTTGAGCCCCTTATCTTGTAATACTTTCCTTTGCAATGAATGAATATCCCTTTTTTCATGACTTTGCTGTTCTTCTTGTTCATTTATGAATCCTATAATAAGACTGTGTAGCATACTCTGTGGATGTTTTACTTCTGTAATGCAATGAAAATTTGTCTAAGTCTTGAGCGGTCGTGAGGGTCTTATTGTGAGATTGCCCCCCACTCAAGACTTGTATAAATTTCTGCTTTTGTAAATTTGCCTATGTAACGCCCCAGTTCTGTGATTTAAGCTTGACGTATGTGGTTACTAAAGTGCGCAATTTAATTAATTATATATGATTTTTAATTATGGATTCCTTTGTTAAGTTTTATTGTTTGATTATGAATTCTTGATCGTATTTGCGTATATGCTCTTGTTTGATTGTCGTTTCTATTTGATTTATTTTCCGTTTTTTCGTGGAAACTTAGCATGAGTGAATTATGTGCCTTATGATCATGTTTAATTGCTCGTTGCATGATTTTGTTCTTGCATGTTTAAGTTTAGTGTTCGTTGTGTGATCGGAACCAAAAAGGGGGTTAAAGAGCATTTAGCGTACCTTGTGTTCCGGGTGGCATATCTTGAGCTCGGGAACTCGGAATCGAGTTCCGTCACCTCCATTGGATCCGGATCGACGAATCGGAGACAATGGTATAAGCCTCATATTTTTCTAAGACCAACTGGATCCTCAAATTTCAACCGGAACGAGCAACTCACGCTTAAATTGACCGATCAAGACTATACCTAAGTCACGGACCTATTATTACGCACCTAGACCCTATCCATTGACCCTAGCCCACTTGCACACTCTCTCCCTCACCCTTTTTCAGCCCCCCACCGAAACAAACCCCCTCTCACTCACCAAACTCAGCCAAAATGGAGAGAGAAAGAAGAAGAAAGAAGGAAAGAAAAAGGAAGAAGGAGAACTATTCAACCCTTGGGTATTTGAGCTCATACCCCCTCCATTTCTCCTCCAAATTGAAAGGTAAACTCATATTTGTGTTGTGTATCACTTGGTAATCATCTTAAGTTCCATATTCCATGATTTCTCCAAGATTTGAGCATGTTTGGGCATATGGCATGAATAGTGACGGGTTGAGAGAAAATGGATGAGTCTAGCTTGCTTTCTTGTGAATTCTTTTGGTATGAAGCATGTATTTTACTCCTAACACATCATATGTGATATGTATGAACTTAGTTTGGGTAGTGGATTAGGATTCATGACTTTGCCATTTGTGAAAAGTGAAGAGTTTGCATGAATTTGTTCCACATTCTTTCCTTGCTTGATTTGTTGCATCTTTGGTTGTCTTAATGGATTGAAATGCATGAATATTTGCTACCCTAACTTACCTATGTGTGTTAATTTGATGTTTATATGGTTTAGCATGAGTTTTGCCCTGCTTTTTGTGTGTTTTTCGCCACTGACCTAAATCCGCGAGGGTGGATTTTTGGCCTTGAAGAAATCCACGGGGGTGGATTTGAGGCAGAAACTTTGGACCCTCCCCTGTTTCGTCCTGAGATTGTTTTGCTTCGTTCTCCCTCATACGAACTCCGATTAACCTGATTTTTGAACCATTGGAAACCTCTTGAAGTCTAGAATAACCTCCAATTGGAATCATCTTAATATCGTTTCCCATTTATGAGTTATGATCAATTCATTTTGGTGTCGCCACTTCTTCGATTATCTGCATTCGGCCAACTTCAAACCTATGTCATTTTCACCTCGCTTTGAACCGTGATTCGTGCCACATATCCTTGAAAACATCTATGTGTCTAGTTTGACCTCCAATAATAAAAACTTAATTCCAATTTGTCAAACTCAAGATATACCCATTTTTCTAAAGCGCTCGCTTTTCCAAAAATTGTCAACTTTTCCTAACTTTTGCTAAACTTTGCCAAAGCTCGTTCTATCGCCTTCCTTGCACCTCCTCGACTCCTTATGTGACTTATATGCATTATATACATGTCTAATTGATTCATATGCATTGTTAACATGTATTGTAATATATTATGAATTGAATGATTGAATCATTTATGTGTTTAAATGGCTTTATTGTTGTGTATGAACATGATCACATCAACTCATGAAATTTATGATCCATTGCATATTGAATCATGATATAGCATTTCACGAACACCTCATGTTGATGCCGTGCGTCCTAATTGGTTTCATATTGAGTCGTTTCTCACGAGTACACATTATATCTTTCTCTTGTACAGTTCATCTCCAGGGTGGAGATATCGTGATCGATAGGCTCACGGCCTAGCTTGTATCCTTGTATCGTCATCTTTCAGGTGAGGGTGTTTTCGTTCTAGATATGTATTAAACCCTACAACCTTATGTGATAAGTTTTGGCCAAAAACCTATGTATATCTATATATTGTTTTCAAATGGAGTCATCGAGTAAATCTTTTCTCAATAATTATGAAAGGGAATAAGTATGTTATAAATGTATTATGTTTCTCATGAATTGAACGTTTTGGCGAGAACATGAATGAATGCACGGGCCCGGGATCTAGCACATGTGGCTACCCGGGGAGGCAAGGGCCGACGGTGATCCCATGTGCTAGTCCCAACCATTTAACAGAGACCGGACCTCGTTAGGAGATTAGCGTGGAATGGTAGCTGAGCGCCCTTGGGGGATTCATGTACCCCCCTGGGTCAATGTATGAGGTGGTCGGGTCTTGCAAGCCCGTCCACCACCCGGAGGAAGAAGGTTGGAACTTATTTTATGATTATGATTATGTTTGTGTTATGATTGATTATTGATTGATAGGCACTGTGCGGGAAGGCCGGGAATCGGATTGCCCAAACAAATATATTTAGAACATGCATGTGATCTGTGTGTATTATGATATATTGCATGATCACCTATTTAATGTATTAATGATATTTGTCGTACACGGTCGGAGTTTGGTTGGAGATTGTGCACGCTCACTCGCCGAGCCTTATTGATTAAGTATGATATATGGACTTATTGAATTTAATATGAATTTAGTCGTAAAATCCGAGCATTACTTAGTCCTTTTATTGCCCTCGTGGGAACTAACTTTAAATAAAATTTTGCTCGGGATTTATGACCTGCATGTGCATGTTTTTATATATATGTATAGCTCCTGCTCGCTCAGTCTTCTAGAGACTGACCCCTCTTTCCCACTTCTCAGTTCTTGCAGGTTTTGACTAGGCGGGAGTCGAGTCATTGCATTCTTGATCGAGTCACACTTGTACACTCGAGTCCCATTTCATATTGATATGTTATAATTGTATCTCATGACGTAATTGGGCCTGTGTGCCAACTATGATTCATTGTTGATTATTAATTCGGGACAGGTTGCATGTTTAGCTGAACCCGTTGTTAGGATGCATGATGGATTTAAATTATGTATTGGAATTGTTGGACTCGTAGTAATTGTTGAAAAGTATGAATTATATGTTATTGCTTCCGCATTGCACATTTGGTTTTGTTTTTCTTGAGTTATTTGGTATGGGGTTAGATTCCGCCTAGCAAGGTTGTTTTATTTTTGTCTCCCGTTCGCTATGAGTCCGGTTCATGCTTGGACTATCCATTTCATGTGTGGACTAGACTCATAGTGCGGGGGATGTGGCACCTATCGTCCCGGGTGTTACAGCCTAAGTCTTGAGCGATCGTGAGGGTCTTATTGTGAGATTGCCCCCCCACTCAAGACTTGTGACATTCCTTCCGCCCTTGGGGGATTTTGCTAAGTCTTGAGTGTGTGCGAGGGTCTTACTGTGAGATTGCCCTCGTTCAAGACTTGTGCAATTCCTTCTTGATTCTAGAGCCATCGTTCGAGCGCTCTGGCTCTTGTCGTATTTCTGGCTCTGCGGGAAATCCCGTTTTCGAGCGCAAGGCGTTGTAAGAAACGGCCAAGGCCTACTAGGATTTGCTCTGTAGGAGATCCCGTTTTCGAGCGCAAGGCGTTGTAAGAAACAACCAAGGCCTACTAGGATTTGCTCTGTAGGAGATCCCGTTTTCGAGCGCAAGGCGTTGTAAGAAACGGCCAAGGCCTACTAGGATTCGCTCTTGTAGGAGGTCCCGTTTTCGAGCGCAAGGCGTTTTAAGAAACGGCCAAGGCCTACTAGGATTTTCTCTGTAGGATATCCCGTTTTCGAGCGCAAGGCGTTTTAAGAAACAGCCAAGGCCTACTAGGATTTTCTTCATAATCTTCTTCCAATTCACCTGCTTGGTTGTGAGCGTAACCAGTCTATCCTTATGAGGGCGTCCCCCCATCCGGAGTAGAGTGCTGGCAAGCGTAACCCATACGAGATAACAGCATACATATTGGAATGAGTTGCCAACCACGCTCGCAAAGACGAGGGACGTGGGACTTATTCATTCAAGCAACCAAAGAAACAGGAATATTAAAGAAATTAAAAAGATTATGTTTCCACTTACTTGTGATTGGAAGTACATAGAACCCGTCTAAGAGGGTTGTTACATCAGGGTTTGCAAAGAGCTTTTAAACATAAAACCGCCGGAGGTTACATGCATTCAAAGGGCGAGGCAAGCGCTCACCTTGAAGTGTCTCCAGGGTGTAAGTGTTGTTAGCTCTGAGTTGTACGACTTTGAATGGGCCTTCCCAATTGGGATCCAACTTGCCCACGTGCCTGGATACTTCCACTTTCTTTAAGACCAAGTCTCCCAACTGGAAAGTTCTTTCCTTCACACGCTTGTTGTATTGTTGGGCTACAGAGGCTTTATAGTGGTGGATCTTAGCCCAGGCCTTGTCTCTCCTTTCATCCAGCAAATCCAACTCCAAGCTTCTGTTGCCATCGTTGAGCTGAGGCTCGAAATAGCCGACACGAGCGGATTCATTTAATATCTCCGCGGGTATCATTGCTTCTGATCCATAAACGAGCGCGTAAGGAGTTTCTCCAGTGGCCGCTCGTGGGGTGGTGCGATAAGCCCAAAGCGCTCCTTGTAGCTCTTCAGCCCATTCACTTTTCTTGCTCTCAAGCATGATTTTTTAGATGCTGCAAGATGATTCTATTGGTAACTTCCGCTTGCCCATTGGATTGTGGATGTCCTACAGAGGTGAATCGCTGCTCGATCCCCAACTCAGAACACCATTCTCGTGTGTCAGCAGCTATGAACTGGGATCCGTTGTCAGAAATGAGCACCCTCGGTATGCCGTACCTGCAAATGATGTTCTTCCAAATGAAGTCCCTCACAACCTTGAAGGTGATTTTTGCAACGGCCTCGGCCTCGACCCACTTGGTGAAGTAGTCGACGGCTAAAATGACAAACTTCTTTTGTCCCGCAGCCATGGGCAAGGGGCCCACGATGTCTATTCCCCACTGGTCAAAAGGCCAAGAGACGTCTATTGGGATCATCTGTGCTGCTGACAATTGAGGGAGATTTGAATGGAATTGGCATTTGGGACACTTCCTCGAAAATTCGATGGCATCTTGGAGAACTGTAGGACAATAAAACCCACTTCTCAGAACCTTCTTTGCCAGGATACGCCCTCCGGAATGATTCCCACAGCTTCCATTGTGGATGAGTTCGAGCGTCTCCTTCGCTTGTGAGGGCCTTAGGCATCTCATTGGGGGTCCTTGAAATGATTTCTTGAATAACCTCCCCTCGGGATCCAAAGCGAAACGAGGGGCCTTACTTCGGACTTTCCTAGCTTCCACCTTGTCAGCGGGAGTGATTCCATCCCTAAGGAAAATGACGACGTCGTCAAGCCAACAGGGCTCGTTAGGATCAATCATGGCGATCATCTTGGTGGCGACCTTTTCCTTGATCAAAGGTTCCTCAGTTCTAAGGAACGTAACAGAACGTTCGGAAGTGCCCTCTAAAGCTGAAGCAAACTTTGACAGAGCGTCCGCACGCTCGTTTTCTCCTCGCGGCACTTGAAGTAAATGAAATTCCTTGAACTTCCCAATAATTTCTCTGGCTTTACATAGGTACTGTACCATGGTGGTTTCTCGAGCCTCATAAGTTCCTTCAATCAGGCTCGCTATTAACTGTGAATCCACATAAGCGGTGATTCTGGAAGCTCCATTCTGAAAAGCAATATTCAATCCTTGCACGAGGGCTTCATATTCTGCTTCATTATTAGTGACTTGGAAATCCAGCTTGATTGCAAAGTCCAGCTCGATCCCATCCGGGTTTCTGAGGGCCAAATGATGGGGTCAAAATACGATCGTTCCACGTAAGACACGTGGCATCGCCGAGATGATGACATCTGTCTCCCCAAGGCTTCACCATCAATACACGAGCGCTAAACCCAACGAGTGCCTTCCTTCTTCAGGAGTTAAGCCCAACGAGCGCTGTCACTCCCACGAGCGTCCTACACGATTGGTACGCCCACGTGCCAAGGGAGCCCTCTTCGAGCGTCACACTCCCTCAGAGTGGCCTCCCCTTTGGCTCGTCACTTGAACTGAAGCCTTCATTCCCCTCAGCGGATATCTTGGCTTCCAGTACTCCAGGTTGTCACGAGCGCGCTCTTAAGCCCTCGTCACCAACCACCCAAATGGCTCTCTGACACAACGTACATGCCCGCGCACCTGCCACTGTCGCCAGCACTAACTTTTGGCCGCTTTTGCAGAAGATTCCTCCTAGGTTTCTCTCTCACAGCGCCACGTGTTAGGGCAACATTCGGCCAGGACCACTTGAGGCAAATGACCAAAGGGCCCTTGACCCTCAACTATA
Source organism: Lantana camara (assembly GCA_037501455.1). NCBI lineage: Eukaryota > Viridiplantae > Streptophyta > Magnoliopsida > Lamiales > Verbenaceae > Lantana > Lantana camara. The sequence continues at coordinate 57,948,485 of CM074857.1, read as the reverse complement.
AATAGCCAAAGTCATCTTCTACACTGGTAAGCATTCTTCATCACTGCAACTGTGACTGAACTTACATTTCTTCATACCTTGAACTGACTTGAGCGTCGGAGAGCCAAACTGGGTATCACCCCCAGTTCCCCCAGCTTGGCCTTCTGACTTTTCTTGTGCTTGTCCCAACAGGTAGAACCCCTTTCTCATTTCCGGCGAAGCTCCGGTGGTTTCCTCCACAAATACAAATCGTAAAGTGATCGGATTCGGATCAACCCATTTCTGAAGCCCATCAAAGGTGTCCCCGCGGGAAATCTTGAAGAAATAACACTTACTTTTATCTTTTTTTATTTGCGGCTGATTGAAATGAATATTTTTACTTTACTCCCCATAAAATTTATAATAGGATATAAATACGACATTAAAACATTTTAGTATTACATTTTGTGAAAATTATACAATATATTTTGAGAAGGATTTTAATTACTACATTATGTGAAAATTAAAATTATACGACATTTTGCCAAAATGGAGAGTAAAGTAAAAATATAATGCCCAATTAAAGATTTATCCCACATTACCCGATCTTTTTTCCTTTTTAACACACCCGATAGAGGGGTTCAAATCCAAAGTCAATACTTTAAGAAAAGAACCCTTAACCACTAAAACCCTCCTTTAGACTCCGAAGGAAAAAACCCTTAACCACTTGGACTCACCACAGTTGAATTAGAAAAATAAACTTAAAAGTAGGCATGCCATACAAAATGATCAAAATATGTGAAGCTAAGGTGGCATATCATATGTTTGATTGAGGGCCATTTTCAATCTTTTTCAAGGTAGATCCATTGCCCTTCATCTCCAAAGTCCAACCAACTTACAAATGGCTCTTTAGGGGGAAATGTATTTTGCAATCTCAAACATATATATAGATATATAAATTAATTTCACAAAGATTGAGCTCAATACTCACTACTAAAGTATGGATCCACACTTGTTGATGTCATTTCAGCGCTGTAATGAGTAATCACTGTCGATTATTTAAACAGATTATAAGTTACAAATATTATCTCCAAGACTCCAGCGGAACCTCATTAAAATTATCCAAAAAGACTTTCTAACAACTTTGGTGGTAATATACAACATCGAAAAGTTTGGATCAAGTACACTTAGGTTGCAAAGACTCCATTTTATACCCCAAAACAGTAACATTTTCTGATTCCCTAGTTCAGTAAACTAAGCTCAGAGGGAAATCTTGACACCAAAGTTCCAAAAATTAGAATTGATAAATCAGATTCTTTTTCTTTCATAATTCCTCTGTCCATCTCACTTACCAATTTAGTCGTACAGTCTTCATAACTCATCCTTCAAATCACTAGTACTGGTGGTCTTAGTGTCCTGTTCAGCTTTAGATTCCTCAGAAACTGGAGATGCAACATCGGCTTTCACTTCTGGTTTTTCGAGCTTAAAAGGGATTGAAGCGTGTTTCCTGAGGAACTTGTAAAAAGCCTTTACTGTTCGATCGCTGTCGACAGTAATCTGCCACACAATAAAAACATTACATAAATGAAGAAAATGATTATAGCATATAACCAAATTATAGTTAGGGAAAAAGATGCTTAACAGTAAGGGAAAAAGATGCTTACAGGATCAACACTCTTCTTTCCTGCTGGGAAGAAGAGAATTGTAGGGTAACCATCAGCCTGCAAACCAGATGTATTTCAGCGAAATCCTTTCCACGAGCTGAAATAAACTCTATATTGTACACACTCTAAATATTATTTAGGGACAATTACACTGACATACCCTGATGTTTTGCCTAATTACAAAAGCTCTGCCTCAGGTTTGAAAAACTTAACAAAAACTTCCTGTGGCATACCCTAAGATTTGGCCATGAGGTGTCATTATATTCACGACTCATGAATATAAAGTCAAATATTAACTTGTAATAAAAATTAGAGATGATGTCATCAAAATTCATGGATCCATGGATCTGCATGTAATGTAATCTTTTCACATGGGAAGTCTTCGTAATTTCCCAAACCTCATGGACAGTTCTTGTAATTAGGCCAAAACTCAGTATGTTAGAATAGTTATCTCTGGTATTTATTTAGTTCTCGTTTTGTTAGCCTTGAATTTTTGAAATACCTTGGCTCTGGGGTGTTCATTTGTGGTTCCATCCATTTTGGCTATGATGAGAGATTCAACGCCATGCAAGTGCTGGGCAAGTTTGTTGTATGTTGGTTCAAGAGCTTGGCAATGGCCGCACCATGGTGCATATATCTAAATTACAGTATCAAACAGAAGAGATATTAGATCAGGACTTGACCATAAAAAACATGCACGAGCAAGATTAAATTCCAACAATACCTCAAGAAGAACATCTTTAGACTCATCCAAGACAACATCATCAAAGTTGTTGCCCACAATTATTTTTACATCTCCATCATTCTGCAACATGAAAGGATTTGGTCGAATGTTGATCAGCAAATGAAATGACAAATGAATCAGACAGGAAAATTTTGACTTCAGCTCACCGGCTCGGGAATTGGATCTGATTTATAGAAAGCTTTAAGCTTGTCTTCCAAGAAAGCCTCCCCAAATGCCTGATGAAATATAACATAAAACATGAAATGGAAGAAGCAGAATAAAAAACTCTGAAATAAAAAAACTGTATAGAAAAGACTTTACCTTGATCTTCTCAAGTGTGACTTCTCCATCAAGTATATATTTCTTAGTATCATCATTTCCTGCATAGCCCAAAACCTGTAAGAAAATCCCGTCAGCTTAAAAATTCACTGTATATTTGCTAACGAAAAGCACTTTATTGAGCAACAGATAAAGCGTACAGAAAACAGAGCAACTTGATGAAGAATGTTAAGAAGGGTTTATACCTTTGGAGTATCTCCAGCAATTCCAAAATAATCAGCCACGGGCTTTCCTACTTCTTCATTGTCAATTTCCACATAAACGAATATGAGCTGCAGCAAATAGAAATATATGATAGTTGATATTGCTTATAAATATGAGGTTGATAAATTAAAAACAGATGCCGTCCCTTCAAAAGCCTCAGAATTGGTCGAAAAAATATTTTCATGGAAGTGCCAATGTGACCTAAACATAATGAAAGTAAGAAGTAGATTCGGCTTCCTAATTCTATTAATTTCAAACCCAAGTAAACATCCCTCTCCATTACGTCATCAACAAAAAAAGAGGAGAAGAAGAAGAAGATAGCTGCATTACCTTTCCCTTGAAAAGCTTTGCAGCTTCTTGAAAAGTTGGGATGGCCTCTTGAGATTCTTTTGATGTGGCGAACAGCAAAATCTGAGAGATGAAAAGTAGGAGTTCAATAATATCAAAATGAAGATATGAAGTAAGGGGAACAAAAAACTGCATTTGAATGCAATGCACACATATTTTGATAAGGGAAGGTTCTTAAAGGAAGTGACTCCACGATGGTTACTTCAAAAAGAACTATCTAGCTACTGACCTGCTTTTTAATTGAGCTCTCAAATATCATTGGTGCAGTTTCTCTACTAAAAGTGGTCACTAATGGACGCTTGTTTGTGGAAACAAACTCAACTATTTCAGACTTTTTGAATTGCCCGTCTGCACAAAGAATCAAGAACACATATTTCAGAAAAATATGGTCGAGAAGCTGGGTTAAATTCACTGCCTTTGATTGAAATGACTTCAAACCCAAATTACCCCAACCTCGGATGCTTAAAATAGCATGCATTTTGTACTAACCAAAATGGGAAATTTTCTCAGCCTCTTTCTTCAGCAAGACCAAGGCAGGGCGTTTAACATCAGTTTCCAAGTGAAACATCTTTGCCACATTGGGGTTTGCAGTTTGGTAACAATTAACATCATCGTCAAGCTTTGATGCAACTGCAAGCTCTTCACTATCAGGACCCTGTAATGGTAAAATAGAATTAAGTAGACAACAATGTAATGAAATTTGAACACTTGGTAATTTGATCAATGAAAGCATATAACCATGACATATATCAAAAGAATAAAGGGCAAAACAGGTGCTAGCTTACCACCAAAGAGTCGAGGAAGCCCAAGACAACCTTATCCTCGGATGTTAATATACGCTCTGCTTCCTCTACTGTCGTTACGTTGGATACACCAGGTCCGATTTTCTTCTTAATCCAGGTGACAATACCATCCCTGCATCAGATTTATATCTGTGTCAACTTTTTGGTAGAAGAACCCCAACCAACATTTCTCAAAATTACACAGCGAACCTAGAACTATAAACAAGTACAACATAGCACTGGAAATATGAACTTCAATATGTCACTTTAAAATCAGTAGTTCCCACTTTATTGACAAATGACAAGACTAACCAATTGAAGCCAAATTAAAGAATGCCTAATCCAGCTCAGGAAGAGAATGACGCCTAACTTATTCCTTGGTAGAAAATTCTATCTAAAGTCAATTTTAACACCTTCTTTTTATGCTGGAAATCAAAGCTTTTTAAGTTCTTTATTTTTAAGTGCCTGAACATAAATTATCCGAATTTACAATGCAAAATCAACAACTTCATCTCAACAGATGAGTTCATGCATTCAGCAGATCAGAATTGGGGTTCGTCGGTGGATTCATAAGCATCGAAGGATTCCAATCCAAATCCTAATTTGAAGTTTAAAAACCAATGTTACTACTAGCAAATTCTTCTCCAACGAAGCCTGAAACTGAGAGTTTGCAGAACATTTCACCATCGAGGTGTTTAATCATCACATAACACAAATAGATTAGTGAAATAAAAAATAAAAAATAATACACGAAGCAAATAAACAGAGCACTCACTTGGTACGTTGACCAATGTAAGGTTTATGCTCCCCATCGACAAAGAAGTACACAGTGGGAAAACCCTGAACTTCATAGTTCTCCGCCAGCTCATTCTCCACCGTGGCGTCCACCTTGGCGAGCTTCACATTCTCCGCCTTCAGCTCGGTGGCGGCCGCCGCATACTCCGGCGCCAGGGCCGTGCAGTGCCCGCACCACGGAGCGTAAAACTCCACCATCACATACTTATTATCGTCGACGAAGCTACTGAAATTACGGTCAGTCAAAACGACGACGTCGCTCTCATCAAATTTGGAGGCCTCATCCTCCTGCTCGTCGTGGTGATCCAAGCCCGAGGGAACGTCGAAGTCGTCGTAGTTCTCGAAGTCACCATCTTCGTATTCGGAGAATTCGGCGTCGGAATCGTGGTGGTGGCCGGTGCCGGCGTCGTCGGATTCCGGTTCCTCGAGGAAGCTGAGGTCTTCGTCGTCGTCATTGGCGGCGGCGGCGGCGGAGGAGAGAACGGGGGCGGAGAGGAGAGAGAAGAGGAGGAGAGAGAGAAGTGCGGTGAGGAGTATGAGTCGAGTCGCCATTGCTGTGACTTGGATCGGATTCGGATTTGACCCAGATCTGACGGAGACACAGGCCAGTTTATTGGCTGCACAAAGGTGGAGCCTTAAACTGCGTCGTTTAATACCAATTTTTTTTCGAATGAGTTAATAACATTTTACCCCCTTGTTATGTAAAATTGGCATAATACCCTGAGAATTAGTTTACTTGGGAATTTTGCAAACCATCCAAGTTTGCTTATCAATGGATGGATACTCATTTATATAAACAGCCCATCATTTACTTGGGCTGTTTATATCAATTGGTTAATGGGTAGTTTGTTTACTTGGACTGCTAAGCCCAATGGAAATGTTACGAAATGACTTAATTGCCCCTTAAATTCTTTTGTTTTGTTTCTTGAATATTCAGCTTCCAGAGGTAACGGTGCGAAGGAGGATTTAACACAGCTGAGCTGCGAAGGGTTGCGTCGTCCACGATCAACCTGCAATCTAGGTAAGGGATTATACAAACGTGAGGGAAGATTTTTTGTGGTGTAATTTTTGTTTGTGTTTTGGTCGTATGGCTAGTGCTATTTTTCATGTCTCCGAAACCTGTTTGTTTTGCGATGAATTAGCAATCTAGCAATTCATGTAATAATCTGATGTCTGGGAGGCGGTGAGGCTTTGATTGACATTTTGAATTGAGATTTGTTAGAAATTATTTGTATCAATTAGAAGGAAAATTGGGTGGATTTTTTTTTCAATTACCCATCTTCTTGAAGCCCAGTGCACATGTCCAAGAACTCATTCTGTCAAATTTGTTCAAGGTCGAAGTAATTTACCAAGTATATGCACGTACCAACCCACAAATGTAGCGGGCAAAAATTTGGGCGTTGTTAGCTAATCTGCTCCAAGAATTTTGAGAGAATGCGTCCAAGAATTGCAGTAAAAATTTTCAAGGAATCAGGGGCAAATACGATATTTAACCCTAACCACTGCAGATGGCTTAGCTAACAACTCAATTTGGGAGTTGTCAGCTAAGCTGCTCTTCACCACTGACACAATTAGGGGCCTGTTTTTACGACGGGCCGTTTCCCAATCCAAGTAAACACTCTTAACCTGGTGTTACCAAATGGTAACCAGCCTTTACACCCCAAGTAAACTAATAATTCCCAAAAAAAAACTCCTTCTGATTTTAAAAAAAGGTCTCACTGCCTCTTCGTCAATTTTTAAATGATTTTAGCATGGAAAAGACAACTATACCCTTTCATATATTACAATTCATTTCAATGATCCTAAAACATCTAACACGCTTAAACCTTAATTAAAATTTCAGATTTTTTCCCCTCAAACACAAACCCTGCTTGCTCAATAGATTCTTGTTAGATTGCGAAACGTTGGCGGATTTTTGGATTGCAACAATATTAAGAACACAACAAGCTCTTGAAGGTTGCAGCATTACGGTATGTTTAAGGGATTTATGTGTTTTTGTTATTTTCCCCTAAGTGCTTAATGGGTTCTTTGTTCTTCAATTTCTTGACTAATTTTGTTTAAATTTCCTATAAATTTTGTAAGTTTATTTGTTTATTAAGTTGATAAAGTGTAATTTTGGACTTATTCAGTTGGGAAATCCTATTGTTGTTCAAGCATGGGTTCCATGGAAAAGTTTTGGACATGGGATTTGTTGTTTAATGGTGGGTTCCATGGAAACGTTTTGGTCCCTACAGACATGATAAAAGAATGTGGTGTGTTTTATGGTTGTTGTCTCGTTAATGTGAGACAGGTGCTTATCTTTTCCTTATTTCTTATTTGTTTATCCATATGGCCCAGTGTTGAAAATTGATTATGGTCCCTATGTCACTGTTATTTTATACTATATCACTATTATTTTATCTTATTTTAATGATTTTTTCTTTTTTATTATACATGACTGAGATATACATGTGGATTGGAGGCAGACTTCAATACCATCCATCTATGACTTATGTAGGTGGAAGAATGGTTAAAAGGCCAGATATCAATTTGAATGAACTAAATAAACTATATGATGTGTATGAAGAGAGGGTGGCTCTCATAGAATAGTTCATTTCTACTAGAAAATGACAAGCTATTCATTAGAAGAAGGATTAAGGAAGATATTGTATTATCAATTCAAAGATTGAGGCATAATTGACTTTGATAATCCTATTGTCTTCTACGCTGAAGAGATGGATATTAACTGGGTTAGCTTCAACACTCAAGGGGACATGATTGAGCAAGAATCACAACCCAATGTACAAAATGAGAAGGACAAAGACATGGAGGATGTAATCAACAGTATAGACTTCAATGTGAGTAAGTCACCTCCTGAAGTAGTGATGGGTGATGATGATTTAACAGACCACAACATTGACACTGGTCTTGTTGGTACTGTAGCACCCCGCACGGTGGGTCACCACGTCCCCCGCACCTAAGTCCAATCCACATACGAGATGGGAAACTCGTACATGAACCAAGCAGAGGCGAACAGGAGATAGACAGACACACACCTAAGCTAGGCGGAACGTAGACCCTGCCAAATAAAACAAAACAGAAAACAAAATGCATATGCGGAAGCGAAACATTCAACCAAATATTAAAGCACAAACAACGGGTGACAGGTTCAACTAGAGTAGATACCTAATCTCGAATATTAACATAAATCATATATACAAACGGGTTCATTTGGGCCCTAGAATCCTGTCCCGAAATTCAAATACATAAAATAACAATGCTTACATAAACATATAATCATACTTATACAAATCTGAAACGCATGAAATGCAGAAGACTAAGATTAACAAAGGACTCGACATATTCCAAGACTCGACTCACTCAACCTAGCACGAACTCCACTCTACACCTACACACTAAAACAAAAAGGGAAATGGGTCAGTCACACGGAGTGAGTGAGGGGCTACCCACACATGCTATATACGTATAAGGAGCAAAGCAAGTACAACATTTAATGTTCGTGAATTCAGGGTTAGTTTTTGCACACTAAAACATTTTCCCGTGATACGTATAGGTATAGGGATTTCTTAACAAAACGGAACCGAATATACATATCCAATTCTTACGTAATAGTCATATCATAACAAATCCTATTTTACTTTCAAAAGATTCATATTTTAACTTAATTACAAATCTATCCCCGTTTCACGAACTTAGCAGAACATACATACATAACTCGGTAGGTACGAGTACCTAATCCCATCCTGGCCCCTCCGACTAAACATACATAACAAATCAAATCATAACATATCATACATACCTCATTCTCTGGAGGGTTGCGCGACCCTAACCATCCATACAGACGAGGGGAGCGCGCACACTCAACCCTCAGGTTTTCCCATTCCCTCACCAAACCTCCTAGAGGGTTCAGGGTTATTCCTATCATAGTGGAGACTACGCTCAGGCTTAACCCGACGGCCCGCTGCCATACCGGGCGTCCTGACTCGCAGGCTCCGGGGCCCATCATAACATAATCGATTATATCAGAGCATAACATAACCCGCTACAGATAATTAACGTATCAAGACTTACAAAACAAACCTTACCTTGCAACAACTATGATATACATACCTCTCCGTGTCAAATCCATAACATATCCATAGCTCGTAGCTCTCGGCTCATAAGAGGCACACGGTTTCAAGCATAGTTTGATGTTGCAAACATACCAAATCATAACAAATTGAAACAAGCGTACATAGGTTTGTACATAGCATATCATACTTTCAAAGGCTTATCACATTCGTAAACTTACATATTTCGCACATATTTACTTATACTTAAGGTTATAGTTCGCATGCATAGAAAACGGACACATTTCATAGGGTTTAACTATAACCTAACCTCACCTTATACCAACAAAACAGGGAACGAGACGATTGATCCACCCCATAATCAACACGGTTAACGAAACACCACCCCAGGTACACCTGAAAAAACTCAAGACAAAACACAAAGCTTAGACCCAAACATGAACCGTGTAGCTGCACGGCGTATGCATAAGCACTTAAGAGAGGCAAACACATAGGCAAGGTTTATATTCAACTCTTTTAACACAAAGGAATACATTTCACAAAGTGGAGATACATAACAAGGTGCATATGTGCTTCGTGCCAGCAATTCACAATACTTAGGCAACATAATATGCATAAAAGAACAAATACATACACATACATAAGATATAACAAGTTAGGAACAAGTTCGGAGGTGGGAAGATACGAGAAAAACGGAATAAAAGCACAAAATAGGGCTGCGAGTGAAAATAGACCAAAGCTGACAGTTTTACCGAAACGAACAAGCTGTAGGAAAACAGGCATAACTTGAGTTTGAGAAATGGGAATTAAGTTTTGTTTCTTGTAAATGAAACTACACACAAAGGGCTTTTCAATTATATATGGCACGAATCGTGGTTCAAAGGGATCTGAAAATGGCAGAGGTTTGAAGTTGAACGAATGCAGAATTTCGGTGAAGTGGCGACACCAAATTAAAACGGTTATATCTCACAATCTATAATGAATTTTGAGATGATTCTAATTGGATATTGTTCTAGACTCAAAAAGGTTGATCTTTTCCTAAATTCAGGTCAAACAGAGCTCGGATGAAGGGGTACCCGACCTGGGAAAAACAAGGTAAAAATTTACCCCAGTCGGGGAAAATAGTGCAGAAACCTACTGCACTAGAATCCTCGCCCGGGGACTTTTCAGTACAAAAACTCCCTACCCGGGGAGTTATTCTGGGCGTGAAAAAGGAGCAGAAACAGGGGCTATACGTGGGGGAAACCAAAAATCACAAAATCCACCTCAAAACTCAACCAAATCAAGTAAGAATCAAGGCACAAGTTCATGTATGTATGCTCTATCACACATTTTAATCTTAAGGCATGAATCAAACTATAAAACAAAATTTAGCTTCTACAATGGAGTTTCATGCAATGCACACCCAACAACAAGAATTCTTACAAATATGCAACAAGGAAGCTCAAAGAAACAATATATATCAATCCTAGAGCATTTAATTCAAGTATGGAGACATGGAAGCAAATTTCACATATTTTGTACTATTCATCTTCTTCTCCAAAGGTAAGAGAACAATTAAGGAAAACGAGATTTAATCGGAGGAAATCGAAGCACTCGAAGAAGAGAAAATATTGCTTACTTTGGATCGTTGATCGGGCGAGCGAGGAAGTCGGAACTTGAGCTCAAAGGTGTGGAGTTGGAGAAAACCTTCTTTTCTTCTCTTTTTCTCTCTTTGGATCGATGTAAGCAAGAATGAGGGAAAGAGAGAGTGGTTTGGTTTAATAAGGCCAAGAAAACAGGTTAGGTTCGGTTTAAGACGGATTTGGTTCAATCGGTTAGAAATTAAATCGGTAGGGAGGCCAACGGCTTTAGAAAAAGGTAAGGCTAGTCCCGTTGAACCCGAATCGTTGAAATGAGTCTAAAAGTGAAGTCGAAATTCGAATTCGAATTCCCGAACTCAAGGAGCTACGAAGGCTCAAACACCCTAATTACAATTAGGTCCTTAATTTGCAAATATTGGACGATTGAGTCCAAGTACATTTAATTAAATTCTAATGCGCACATACTTAAAATAAAATACAAATTGACACGTAAGGCATGCAAAGTCACAAAAATCACGAGAATACAGAATTAAACTCTCTCGTGACGTCATACCTGGATTGCCGAGAAGACAGGGTGTTACAGGTACAGAGTTTACTCAAGAGGAGTATGGAACATGGACTTTAGTAGGTTTAGTTGTTGTGTCATAAAAACTGTTGTCAATGAAGATAGGCCATTGCAGAAAATAAAAAGGTCAAAATTACCACAAAAGGGGAAGACAATGCAGAAATCTAGGACCTTGAACAAACACAAACACAAGAGTCCTGTGAAGACACAACCACCTACAATGAAAACCAGGAAAAGAAAGGGAGTTAGTTATGATAGAGATCCAGATGTGTTTGGTGATTCCAGTAGGTTTGAGTTTGATGATAGTTCAGATAGTGATTTCCAAGAAGAAGCAGCTGAGCATTCAAGTGAAAGTGATGGTGAGAGTGAAGATCTGATTCCTGATGCAATGTTTGATGATTTAGAAGACTCAGATGATGAGAAGGTATTCTCCTTGACAAGAATCCTACTAAAGTACAATTGATTACTAAATTAATAATTATGAAGAACAAAGATAAGCTGGCCAAAGATGCACCTGTTCAAGCAAGTCAATCAAAGCCAACTAATCCAACTGCAGAGGAAGAAGGTTAGTATAGTGATTGCAATGAAGATGATGGTCCATACCAGCTTGATGCAACCAACTCAGATGGTGAGAAAGATAACTTATGGTTCAGGGAAGGTACAAACTTGAAGTTATTCAAGCCTTTTGTTGGCCAACATTTCTCAACAGCACAATGGTTCAGAGAGTGCCTAAGAGATTATTGTGTGAGACAGGGATTTGACTTGCATTTTATCAGAAATGAGAATGCAAGAATCACAACTAGGTGTTTGAATGAGAAATGCAGTTGGAGAATTCATGTCTCACCAATTCAAGGTAGTTCAACATTTCAAATTAAAACTTTGAAGGGTGAGCATGTCTGTTGTAGGACTTACTCAAACAGATTGGCAAAGACTAAGTATTTGGCTAGCAGGATTGAGAATTTGGTGAGGGGAAATCCAGATGTACATGTGGAGACATTAAAAGTGACAATTAAGAGAAAAAGTAAGTATTGATGCAAGCAAATTGAAGGTCAGCTATTCAAAAATCCATGGAGTAGATAGTAAGCAATATGAATTGCTTTAGGATTACTGTAGAACTATCAGAGCTAAGAATCTAGGAAACAAGATTCTTCTACGAAAAAAGGAAGGGACTGATCCTCCAGTCTTTGAGAGGATGCATTATTCTTTAGATGCAATGAAAGCTGGATTCCTTGTGGGATGTAGGCCAATCATCCAACTTGATGGTTGTTTTTTGAAGACAGTTTATGGTGGTCAGTTATTGGTAGCCATTAGCAGGGATGGCAATGATAACATGTGGCCAATTGCAATGGCTGTGGTACCAGTAGAGAACAGAGCAAATTGGACTTGGTTTTTGAAGGAGTTGTTGGATGATATTGAGATGCAGACAAGGTGGACTTTCTTGAATGATAGACAGAAAGGGCTGATGGAGGCTGTTAAGGAATTGTGTCCTTACTCCGAGTACAGATATTGTGTGAGACACCTCTACCAAAACTTCAAGACAAAGTTTAAAACCAATGAATTGAAAGAGCTTTTTTGGAAGGCAGCTTCAATAGGTAATAAAGTAGAGTTTGAAAGATGTATGAAGAGAATAGAGAAAGCTGATCCAAAGGTTGATGCGAGGATCAAAACTGTAGCTGAATGGATGAGGGAAATACTACCTCAGCACTAGATAAGATCGCACTTTGAAACACTCTATAAGTGTGATGTTGTTGTGAATAATTTGTCTGAATCTTTCAATGCATATATACTTGTTGTTAGAAGCATACCTATCATCTCTATGTTTGAATAGATTAAAACAAAGATAGTGGTTAAAATTTAGCAGAAGAAGAGCATGATGGCTAGGTATCAAGGAACAATCTGACCAAACATTATGAAAAAAATCAAGTTACAATCAAAGCTTGCTAGAATTTTGCAACTTACTGTGGGGGAGCTAAGTATGAGATACATCATGTGCTAAATATATATATAGTTGATCTTAACAAAAAGACTTGCACTTGTGGGATGTTTTCAACTATATGGTTATCCATGTTGTCATGCACTTGCTGCAATAACTAATAAAAGAGAGGAGGTGGGAAACTTTGTGGACCTTTACTTCACCAAAGAACTGCATTTGAGGGTGTATGAGAATATGATGCATGGAGTCGTTGGGCAAGTTGAATACATTAAGACTCCTTATGAGCCACTGAGAGCCCCACATATAAAGGCCAAGAGAGGCAGACCTACTAAAGCTAGAAGGAAAGCTGCAGATGAAGGTGGTGTTTCCACAAGAAGAAGCTTAACGCACACTTGTCAGAGGTGTTTCACTACTGGATATAATAGAGTTTCTTGCACTAACCCACCACATCCTAAGTCCAAAATTTTACAATGTATGATTTATGAAATGTTGATGTTTTAGTTGCAAAACAAGTTCTAAAGTTGTTAATATTTTTTAACAGTAACTACAGTCTGCTGTTGAGAATGAAGACCAAGAAAGAGCTGAAAACATAAATGCTTCAACTGCGGTAAAAGACTTAGTACCATTAATCTAAAGTATAAATTTTATACTTAATCATACTAATTTAATGAATTTTATTAGGGTCAAGATCCACTCCCTGTCAGAGGCTCCACTACTCCTGCAATAAGACAACCTTCAAGAGCAACACTTGCAGTAAGCAGCAGGCTCAGGGCTTCTTCGGGTACTAGGAATGTGTAATTATGTAGGCTCAGGGCTTCTTCAAGAACTAGGAATGTGTATTTATGTAAGCTCAGTTATGAATTTTTGATTAATCAAGTTTAGTATAGCTAACACATTCTGTTATGGTGTATTTTTGGTGAAACAGAAATTGAAACTTGTACACACATTACTTTTATTATTTTGGATGGTGATATGAATGCATATCCTTTTGGTTTTTCCCTCATCTATTGTGCATTTTGTACCAGTGAACTATGCTCAGTGCAGTACTTGTATTTTGCAAACTTTTGAGCATTTGTTATACCAAATGTTTAGTGCATCATTTTTACAGCTATGAAATGGAATGGGAATTATGCATCATTCATTGCAATTGGTATATACATAACTAAATCATTCATTAATTTGACGGATTTTGTTACAAAAGGAGATTACACTAACACTAACACCCCCTAACACTAAAAACTTATAAACATTACAATTTCAGCAAAAACATCACCATCATTATGAAGAAAACAGCAGTAACTACCCAAGAAATGTGTATGAAAGTCTCATTCGCTTCATTCCTTGAGGAACCACCAACAATTGATACCCTTGAAACCACATCAACAACCTCTCCACATTTAGTTTGTTCTTTAATATTTGAATGGCTAAATGCCTCATTTCTTGCATCAATTTCAACTGGGCAATCTTGGGAGCCAAGAGTAGCTTTAAACGGAGTGCACCAACGAAAGAATTTACACTGTGGGTTATTGTTAGGGCAACAGTAATAGAGGTGATCCTTTGAAGCTTTCTCTTGAGATTCAACAACTTTAATCTCACACTTTGATGGGCATTTGCAGTAAGGTGTTTTGCCGTACCTCATATCGATGAAGCGGGCATTTTCAGGCCTGCGGTTGGTGGAACAAGGACCTATGGACAAAACCCTCGCCACCCAAGCTTCAATATGCAAAAAAAAAAGGCGCCCAATTGAAGACGAAAAAGGAAGAAAGAGGCGCAGATATATCAAACCATAATAAGGGCAATTTAGACAATTCATGTGCTTGAAATTAAAAAATCACGTATAACACTCTCAAATTTTGCGCGTGAACAACATACATTTTCTATTAAGGGGTAAGCGTGCTCTTTTAAAAATAACATAAACAGTAGCTCAGACAATTTTTATCTTCCAGGGGGGTGACATGGAAATGTTTTATATCACGGTAGGCACTGGGCCATTTTTCCCTTTTTGAAGATTGATGTTATTGGGCCTAGGTAGGGGGAACAAAAACCTAAACAACCCACAAAATCCACTCAAATCAAACTAACCCATCTGTGATCCATTGAGTTTTTTAGTTTAATTTTTTTAATAGTTTAAAATTAACACTCGCTAAATTATACCCGACTAGCGCATCGTATTTTCGACCTACGCTATACAATACTAAATATGTACTTCAAGCTCAATTCAAGCTTATTTTTTTTCATGATTGTTGATGAGGAATGTAATGCCCCGTGTTTTTACACGTGCAGGTAAGAGTTACGTGCGCATTTACATTTAATTATATGATTTCATATCTTGTTTTATTAATCGAATTCGTTTCTAATTTGATTTAATTGTTTAAATTTTATATGAATTCCAATGTGTGCTATGAATTTATGAATGAATTTGTGAGAATGTGAATTTCATGAATTCGGTGATTAATTAAATGGAATTATATGTTTCGTGTAATCTGTGGGCTTGATTGTAACTTATTTGAATGTTTTGGGCTCAATTGGAAATTAGGTTTGGGCTTAATTGCCACTTTTTGAAAGTTTAGGGACCTAATTGAATATTAGGCAACCCTGAACGGTTTTCGCGATATCTTGAGCTCCGGACCTCGAAATCGAGATCCGTAACCGGCGTTGAACTTGTTTCGACGTTACCTATCCATTAAACTTGACCTCGTACTTCTTCTATACCGTTTGAAGCTTCGACATCAAACTTTTCCCCAACCTCGACTTTATAACTTGTTTTGAACCATTTTCTTAACCGAATCGGACTTGGATCGAACCGGCTCCTACCCGAATGATTCTAGATATTAGAGATAGCTTCTCATTCCTTCCTTATGCTTCCCTTTTCATTGATCAGCAGCAGCTCCTCAAGAGACCAAGAAAAGCTCCAAGAAAACCCTTGTTTGGTCAAACTAACTTTGAGCTCAAGATTAACCAATCTTCCATCTTCTTCCAAGGTAAGGTATGGATTGTTTTTCCCTCATTCTCCTCTCTATTTTCTCCCAATTGTATCTTGATTTGAGTTGGAGAATCTTGTGTTATGAGAAAAGCTTGAAATGATTCAAATAGTATAAATTCTTGGTTCCATGTCTTTCCTTGGTTTTAAGTGTTAGTTGATGCATGGAATGTGTTGCTTGTAACTTCCTTATCATTTTTATATCTTTAAATCTCATGTTGGATATGTATTACATGAAGTGCCATTGTTGGAGCTTGAAGCTTCTATGGATGAAACTTGGTTTTAAGTGATCTTTTGCCAACTTTAAGGGTGAATTCTTGCTTCTATGATTGGATTGCATGATATATGTGAATTATATGAATTGAAAGCATGTCTAAGGGTGTATATGTAACGCCCCGCTCATCCGATAAATAAGGTACGTCACCTTTCAACCTTTTTATGTGTTTAATTATATGATTGGTGCGTTGTGTGGCCCTCTTTTGGACTCTTTTAGAGTTAGGGCCCTTTTTGTAATTTTCTTCTTTTAGGGGGGTTTTCCGGTCACTTCTCGTTCGGTAGAGATTTTGACTTCTTTGACACCTCCTTTGCGTTCAGGGCATCAAGACGAGTCCGTAGACTCTAAGTTTGCCCAATTCTGACTTCGTTAGCTCGTTCTTCCGATCGTTTTTGCGTCCTAGGACCAAAGATATATACTCGGGTTTCCTCGTTTTGCGTGCCAAAATCAGATCAGCTTCCTGCATCGTCTTCCTCCAGTGATAGACACTGTTCACACACAGTGAAGGTGTGAAAACATACACTAGCTCGTTCTCTCTAATTTCTCGACGGAATTCGACGAATCAATAGTGGAAATTCATCAGCTCGACGAGCCCGTCACAACCGTACCAGTTTCATGGCCTGAAAGTGACCAGCGGCGGCGCAGCTGTGGTCCGACGGTGGCGGGTTGCGCCACCTCCACGTCGGCGGCGTTCCGGCGACTCTCGCCGGCCAACAACCACCCTACCCCATGTTTTCTACCCTTCCCGTTCCATTTCCGGCCTCCTTTTTGAGCGAATCGCGGCGGAGGTGGCCGAATCGGCGGTGGCGCAGCGGCTGAACTTCGGCGGCGGATTGGGCACTCTTCCCGACCGGTTTTGGTGGTGGAGCCTTCACGAAAGTTGCTTGGATTGACGAGACTTAGCGGATGGCATCGACGGTGTCCCGAGAACCGGCCGTTGGCGGCGGACCGACGGTGAACCGGCGGGTCTGAACCGGTTACTGTTCCGGTGATTTTTCCGGCTATTTGACTTGGGGCTTTCGTAGGGCTTGTTACAAGCTTTCCAACGGTATGCTCGGATTTCATTTTGGTTTTACGGTTTACGTTTAATTTCAGTTTTCGTCCTTGGATTTAAGTTCGGTTTTTCGTCAACGAAGTCCGACGTGTTTGGCATTTTCTGAAATTGATTGAGGGCTTTTGTTGAGCAGGCCGAGACGCACGTTTCTGTCCTTCCGGGGATTTTTCCGACCACCGGAGGCGGTGTTCCGGTGGCGGCCGGTGACTGTTCGGCCGGCTACGGTGGCGGCATTCCGGTGACTTTCGGACAGAAGGTCCCTTTCGTTGTGGTGAGTCCAACGCCACTTTCCGTTCGTCAATCGGATGCCCGGTTGATTTGTTGTGATTTATTTTGAGTATTTCTATTTAATTGAAATTAATTGTTTTAATTGCAATAAATTGTCAATTGCTTGATTTGTCGATCAATATGAATTCCAATGTGTACGAAAGCATGTATTAAATGAACTATGATATATGTTGATGCTTTGATTTGCAATTTGAACTCCGATATGCCGTACTTGAGCTATTTGTCTAACTTGAAGGGGTGTTTGTGTAATTTTGTAAACAATATGAATATTGTTTGATTTAATTAGGTAACCTTGTAATTGAATCCGTTAGTGATATATGAATTGAGTATGCCAAGTATGAATTATATAGAATTGATATAGTTAGATTTGGTATGTGATTTTGTGAGATTTAAATGATTGAATGTCTCTATTTGTCTATTTTACAATTGTAAACTTGATATACTTGAGTTATAAACGTTATATGAAGTTCATGACTTGATTGCAAGGAATTATGAAAGATATGAAATGATTGGGCTTGAAACCCTCATGTATGGAATGTACTTGAAAGAATTACTTGATTGTGTAACTCCATAACATCATTTTACTTCTTATACATCTCATATCATGTGTTTAGCGTTGCCGTGCGTCTATGTGGTTTCATTTTGAGTCAATTCTCACCAGTACACATTGTTCCTTCTCTTGTACAGTTGTTTCCAGGGCGGAGACTTCCAAATTGAATAGGCACCCGTATTGCTCCTGTTTCTTGTCTCGTGGTATTCCAGGTGAGGGTGTTTTCGTTCTAGTTACATATCAAACCCTACAACCCTTATGTGAAAAGCTTTGGTCAAAACCTTATGATTATATATACGTTACTTTTAAAAGGAGAGTTATCGAGTAAATATTGATTGATTGAGTAAAATATTGATCGAGTAAATATTGATTGATCGAGTAAACCCTTTTCAAATGGATTATGAAATATGGTATGATTCTTATGAATCAAATGTTTTGGCGAGAAAGAATGATTGATTGATTGATTGCACTGATTGGGGCCCAGGGGCTTGGTGTGAGTGGGGACCCGAGGAGGCAAGGGCTGACGGTAAACCCTCACACTAGTCCCACTATTGAACAGCGGTACCGGACCTCGTCAGGAGATTGGCGGGGAAAGGGAGCTGAGTGCCATCTGGGGAGTCATGTAACCCCTTTTGGCCAATGATTGGGTGGTCGGGCCTTGCAAACCCACCACCAACCCGGAGGAAGAAGGTTGGAACTTATTTATGATTGAAAATGATTGACTGATTGATTGGATATGATTGATTATTGATTGATAGGCACTGTACGGGAAGGCCGGGAATCGGATTGCCCAAACAAATATATTTAGGACATGGCATGTGATCTGTGTGTATTATGATATATTGCATGATCACCTATTTAATGTATTAATGATATTTGTCGTACACGGTTGGAGTTTGGTTGGAGATTGTGCACGCTCACTCGCCGAGCCTTATTGATTAAGTATGATATATGGACTTATTGAATTTAATATGAATAGTCGTAAAGTCTGAGCATTGCTGAGTCATTCTTTTGCCCTTTTTGGGAACTAACTTTAAATAAAACCTTGCTCGGGATTTATGACTTGCATGTGCATGTTTCTATATTATATGTATCGCTCCTGCTCACTCAGTCTTCTAGAGACTGACCCCTCCTTCCCCCTTTTTCCAGTTTCTTTTGCAGGCGTTGGTTACTAGGCGGAGTTAGAGTGTCGAGTCATTGTTCTAGTCTCACTCTTTTACACTCACTGCATATTATATTGTCTTTAAGTACTGTATTGATTTGTTATTGATTTATTATTGCTAGCCGGTGTGCCTTATTGAATTGAAATTGATTCGGGACAGGTTAGGACAGGTTCTGGAGCCAGTTGAACCCGTTGTTATGATTGTTTCCTTGTATTAATTCGGGACAGGTTAGGACAGGTGTACTGATTAGTGGAACCCGTATTTATATTCATATTGGATTTCATTTGTTTCATGGATATTACATAAATGATTTTCTTGCTTCCGCATTTTGGGTTTTGTTGATGGTTCCAGGGTTAGCTTCCGCCTAGTCAGGACTGTACTTTTGATTGGCACCCGTTCGCTGTGAGTCCGATTCATGTGTGGACTGCCTATTTCATATGTGGATTAGACTCATAGTGCGGGGGATGTGGTGCCTATCGTCCCGGGTGCTACATCTTTAGGTGGTGTCAGAGCTACCAGGTTCAGAACCGGTGCTCTGGGTCGTGTTGTCTCGAGTATAGGTCGCACGGCATAGGAACTAATTATCAATGTGTGCATTACATCATTCTTGAATACTGAATTGTGATTTTTTTTCAAACTTTATTAGATTATTTGTTGCATTTTGCATTGAATCCATTCTTTTGGTGTTAATTATGTGGCATGAGCATATACTAATCGCATGCATATATTTTCAAAATGAGCTGTGATTCATAGGATATGAAGACAATATCAAACCACGGCCAATCTTTACGACAACCACAGGCTACCACAAGCTCTTCTTTCTAGCTTGAAAGTTGTAAGGAATGCCTTGGGAATTTCTACAGAAATTTAAGAGTCAAACCTTTTCTAAAATGAGGTTAGGGCTCGAGTGACAAAGTCCAGAATAAGAGGTCAGTTCGAAGGAGAAGTTTGCCAGCTCTATTACCGATGGTGAATCTATGATGAGACGGGATTTGTGGTGTGTAATGATTTGGTTTCACGAGATCAACATGTTTGTTTACACTACGAAGATTTGTCAACCAGATTCCAAAGAAGAGAAATCTCGAAGATGTTTTAGATTTGAGGTTTCTATCAACGTGGAGGCGATGACCTTCAAGAGAATTAAAGTAAAGTAGGTTCGTGGTTGAGAAGCAGTAAAGACCATTTAACTTGAGAAAGAGGCGAAAGAAAATATGAAGAATAATATAGTTTGGGATTTAGATCGATGAAAAAGGATGAAGAGACTACGAAGAGGGAATTCACATACTTCAGAATTGAGAAGAATTAAAGAAAATTAGTCGACGTGGTAAGTATAAGTTCATGGAAAATGACAATGCTAAGGATTTTATCTTCGGCCGGATATGAGTTCATCTTCCAAATTCAAGATGAAATGTCGAGTTGTGAGATTGAATTAGGAGGAAACGACAAAGAAAGATGAAGAACTATTGGAGGGAAATTATGTACTCAAATGTAAACAATTGGGGGTTGAGCTCATACAATTATTCGAACTCATAAGGAATAAACCAGAGGTGCTTTAATCAAAGGAACAACTATGGTAAGGACTAGGACAACAATTGGGGA
Source organism: Lantana camara (assembly GCA_037501455.1). NCBI lineage: Eukaryota > Viridiplantae > Streptophyta > Magnoliopsida > Lamiales > Verbenaceae > Lantana > Lantana camara. The sequence continues at coordinate 57,927,612 of CM074857.1, read as the reverse complement.
TTGATTCTTCAAGAGAAGTCAAGATACCAACTTCATGGGTGTTGAAGAATTTTAGGTTCAAGAGATTTCAATCTCGGACTTGGGAGATCCATAAGTTGATACACTGGAACTTTGAAGATTTGAAAGACCGTGGGTAAAGAAGAGGGGAACAATTAATTCAAGACAAACCTGCAATTTGAGAAACAAAGAATATGTCAAGTTAAAGTTTACAACTACGGTGACAGGTTCTATGCATTCATAAGCACGTGCATCATACATCGCTTTAATTGTTTAAATTTCTCTATTTATATGCGCATCTCTAATTTGTATAATTGTTCCAATATGTTGCATCTTTAATTGTTTACAAGTGTGATATTGCAATGGCACCCTAACCCGACATGCATTTTAGTGTTTACTTGATAGGTATTCCCCACATCTTATTTATCAAGTGGTACTCCGACTGATTCTTGCTGGAATCAAGAAAAGAAGAAATTCTGGGTTGTGTTGGTTGGTTATAAAGGAAATGGAAAATTCTGAGTTTTGGGAAAATAGAATCGAAAGTGGGAGCGAGAGAAGCAGGTTGCCATTCCTACTAATTGCTTCAAAGGAAATGTGAGGACTATCACTAGACAAGTGGTGTGATTAGAACCGCTTTTACAGAGGAAGTTAAGTTGAAGAAATTGAGGTGTTTTGATCCGAGAAGTGGTAGAAAAGTCTAAAGAGTTGAGTTAAGTTAATATAACCGGGATGAAGATCTTCATAAGGCATCGAAGAGAGTGGTTTGTTTGGGAATTTATAAGTACGTGATTCAGACAGTGAGGATGATGATACTATCAGGGAACTTCTGATGGATTCCTAAATTAGTTTCAAGAAAGGAAATTGGTCAAATTTATCACTTTTAAGAAGGATGTCAACTAGTTTCAGATGACCAAATCTTCAACAAATAATTAAACCAGTTAGTGACAATGTATGAAGTGGGAGTTAAAGTTCAAGATTCTTGTACGACCAAAGAGAATATAATGAACCTGGTACAAAGATAAATGTTCTGATCGTAGGCGGAATAAACTAGTGCTCGGTTAATTGCAGAAGATAACTGTGTGTAAGGATCCGAATGGAATCGAGAATAGGATCAACCAAGGGTCTGACTTTCTCAGTCAAACATCTACTAAAGATAGGAATGACAAGTTGGGAATCAAGCCAGCTAGAGATCAGACTATCCAATCGTAGAAGTAAAGTCACAACATCAATTCCATTACTACGGTGAACGATACACTAAGCATCCATCGCACGAGCATACATGCATCACTTACATATTTAAATTTTTGTTATTATGTGATACCCTGGCCAGTGGAGTGTGTATTGATTATTGTGAACCTTGCTTCTGCTTGTGTGCTTGAGTGAAAGGGAGATTTGATTCTCTCTGCTTACGTGCCAGGAAGATGTGGATTCTCCCTGTTTATGCGATAGAAAGATGCTGGATTCTTTCTGTTTTCTGTGCACGAGAGATGCTGGATTGTCTTGTACTTCGGTATTCGAGGGATGTTGGATTCTCTTGGATTTAGGAGTTTGAGAAATGCTGGATTTTCTCAAACTAGAATGTCTGGGAGGATGTGGAATCTGACAGACTTAGGCTGGGAGATGGGGTTCTCTCAATTCTGTGCCTGGGAGACGGGGTTCTCTCAATTCTGTGCCTGAGAGACGGGGTTCTCTCTTTTGTGTGTGCTGAGGGACGGGGTTTCCTCACTTGTGTGTTGAGAGATGGGATTCTCTCTTGTTTGTCGTGTTTGTGTTACGCCTGGATAGACAGAGGTTATCAAGTGACGAGGCAATGAACTAGTAGCGGTCGAACGAGTTTTGAAGTGACTAACGGCCAAGTGTTCGAGTAGATCTTTGTGACTACCAGACTCTGAAGAGGTTGATACAAATAAGGGGAGTAAACTTCACAACCAGGGCTAAGATGTTAAGCAATTTCGGGAAACAAATCGATACAATTCCAGTTTGAAACTTTTTTGGTCCAACAGTAGGACCTGAGGACAGGTCCTTTTGAAGGAGGGAAGATTGTAACGCCCCGCTCATCCGATAAATAAGGTACGTCACCTTTCAACCTTTTTATGTGTTTAATTATGTGATTGGTGCGTTGTGTGGCCCTCTTTTGGACTCTTTTAGAGTTAGGGTCCTTTTTGTAATTTTCTTCTTTTAGGGGGGTTTTCCGGTCACTTCTCGTTCGGTAGAGATTTTGACTTCTTTGACCCCTCCTTTGCGTTCAGGGCATCGAGACGAGTCCGTAGACTCTAAGTTTGCCCAATTCTGACTTCGTTAGCTCGTTCTTCCGATCGTTTTTGCGTACGAGGACCAGAGATATATACTCGGGTTTCCTCGTTTTGCATGCCAAAATCAGATCAGCTTCCTGCATCGTCTTCCTCCAGCGACAGACACTGTTCACACGCAGTGAAGGTGTGAAAACACACACTAGCTCGTTCTCTCTCATTTCTCGACGGAATTCGACGAATCAATAGTGGAAATTCATCAGCTCGACGAGCCCGTCACAACCGTACCAGTTTCGTGGCCTGAAAGTGACCAGCGGTGGTCCGACGGTGGCGGGTTGCGCCACCTCCACGTCGGCGGCGTTCCGGCGACTCTCGCCGGCCAACAACCGCCCGTCATGTTCCAGCGTTGCCGTGCGTCTATGTGGTTTCATATTGAGTCAATTCTCACCAGTACACATTGTTCCTTCTCTTGTACAGTTGTTTCCAGGGCGGAGACTTCCAAATTGAATAGGCACCCGTATTGCTCCTGTTTCTTGTCTCTTGGTATTCCAGGTGAGGGTGTTTTCGTTCTAGTTACATATCAAACCCTACAACCCTTATGTGAAAAGCTTTGGCCAAAACCTTATGATTATATATACGTTACTTTTAAAAGGAGAGTTAACGAGTAAATATTGATTGATTGAGTAAAATATTGATCGAGTAAATATTGATTGATCGAGTAAACCCTTTTCAAGTGGATTATGAAATATGGTATGATTCTTATGAATCAAATGTTTTGGCGAGAAAGAATGATTGATTGATTGATTGCACTGATTGGGGCCCAGGGGCTTGGTGTGAGTGGGGACCCGAGGAGGCAAGGGCTGACGGTAAACCCTCACACTAGTCCCACTACTGAACAGTGGTACCGGACCTCATCAGGAGATTGGCGGGGAAAGGGAGCTAAGTGCCATCTGGGGAGTCATGTAACCCCTTTTGGCCAATGATTGGGTGGTCGGGCCTTGCAAACCCACCACCAACCCGGAGGAAGAAGGTTGGAACTTATTTATGATTGAAAATGATTGACTGATTGATTGAATATGATTGATTATTGATTGATAGGCACTGTGCGGGAAGGCCGGGAATCGGATTGCCCAAACAAATATATTTAGGACATGGCATGTGATCTGTGTGTATTATGATATATTGCATGATCACCTATTTAATGTATTAATGATATTTGTCGTACACGGTTGGAGTTTGGTTGGAGATTGTGCACGCTCACTCGCCGAGCCTTATTGATTAAGTATGATATATGGACTTATTGAATTTAATATGAATAGTCGTAAAGTCTGAGCATTGCTGAGTCATTCTTTTGCCCTTTTTGGGAACTAACTTTAAAAAAAACCTTGCTCGGGATTTATGACTTGCATGTGCATGTTTCTATATTATATGTATCGCTCCTGCTCACTCAGTCTTCTAGAGACTGACCCCTCCTTCCCCCTTTTTCCAGTTTCTTTTGTAGGCGTTGGTTACTAGGCGGAGTTAGAGTGTCGAGTCATTGTTCTAGTCTCACTCTTTTACACTCACTGCATATTATATTGTCTTTAAGTACTGTATTGATTTATTATTGATTTATTATTGCTGGCCGGTGTGCCTTATTAAATTGATATTGATTCGGGACAGGTTAGGACAGGTTCTGGAGCCAGTTGAACCCGCTGTTATGATTGTTTCCTTGTATTGATTCGGGACAGGTTAGGACAGGTGTACTGATTAGTGGAACCCGTATTTATATTCATATTGGATTTCATTTGTTTCATGGATATTACATAAATGATTTCCTTACTTCTGCATTTTGGGTTTTGTTGATGGTTCCAGGGTTAGCTTCCGCCTAGTCAGGACTGTACTTTTGATTGTCACCCGTTCGCTGTGAGTCCGATTCATGTGTGGACTGCCTATTTCATATGTGGATTAGACTCATAGTGCGGGGGATGTGGTGCCTATCGTCCCGGGTGCTACAGTATAAGAGCTTCCTTGTTGCTGCCCCTGTTTTGCAAAGCTTTTCCCTCGAGAAACAGAGCTTTTGCTCTGTTTTTTTTGGCAAAACGAAGAGCTGACACGGCCGTGTCAGCTTTGAACTGAAAATGGACACGGCCGTGTTGGGCTCTCGACTTTGAATTTTTCTAAATTTAACCTCGGACACGGCCGTGTCCAATTCCTTTGAAAACTCAACACGGCCGTGTCAAGCTCTCGACTTTGAATTTTTCTGAATTTAACCTCGGACACGGCCGTGTCCATTCCTTTGAAAACTCAACGCGGCCGTGTCATTTGAAATGGCAGCGTTGGGGAACCTCTTTTCTTGCTTATATCTCGTTTATGGCTCGTAATGGTGGGTTATATGTAACATGATTATATTAAAGCTATGTTTTATGAATGATAAGAACGGGAATGAATACGGTTTTACCGTATATTGAACGAAACTTGTTGAATTATGTGTTTAATTGGATTCTATGACATTCATGACCATAATTGAACATATTATCGCATTTTAAGCATTCCATAGCATGTCATTTCTTAGCCGAGCGTCTAATGTGGTCATGATTGAGTCTCACACTACCTTTGTCACACAGGTGTTGGTCTAGTGGGTGACGAGGTTGAGCAGTGAGAGCTTTATCGGTTCTTTTTGTCTACCAGGTGGGTTTTTCTTCTATTAGTTAACAATATGACCCCGAACACCTAATGTGCAAGATTTTGGCCAAAACCCTATATAGGTATTTATACCAAGTTTTTAATGAGCAAATGTTTTAAACGAAAGCCTTTTTCTTGAATATCTTACCAAAATGTTTTGGCGAGTAATGATTGAGTGATCACAATGAATGGGGGCCCGGGACTTAGTGTAGTGGTGAACCGGGGAAGCTTGGGCTGACGGGAATCCATTTATACTAGTTCCAACAATTTTGGCAACCTGGATTTCACTAGGAGATTAGTGAATGAAAGGGGACCCGCGCTTTTGGGGATTCATGTACCCCTCTAGGAGTATATGTATGATCGAATGATTGATCTAATGAATGTGCACGAAAGAAAGAATGCATGAACGAATAAATGAATGAATGATTAATGAATTACACGAGGTGGTGGTTGGAGATAATGCACGCCCTCTTGTCGGGCCACGAATGACCTAATGAATGAAATGAATTGTTATAATCCTATTCGTTGTATTTATTTCCCACTTGGGAAAAAGGATTCAAAACCTCGAATAAGGATTATAATTTGCATGTACGTGTTTAAATTCCGCAATATTATGATATTATGCCTATCTTTTTATACCCACCAGTCTGTCTAAGACTGAACCCGGAGCTGTTTCAGTTATTTTTGCAGGAAGGGGATGCTAGGCGGGATACCAGTCAGGGAGAGTCTTGCATCGTGTTTAGCCTTCTTTTCTTTACACGCATATGATTACTTTTTGATCATTTTGGATTTTGTATAGATATGGAGCGTACATGTATATGGTACCTATATGTATCTTCTTCAGGCTTAAATATTAGTACATAGAGCGTATAACTCAATATATGAATTACATGTTGGTACCTAGAGCATCTAGCTCAATATCTAATATATGAATGATTGCTTCCGCTTTTCTATTGCTCTGATTGTTGCTAATGTTGGGGTTTAAGTTATAGGCTAGTCCCGCCAGGCTTAGCGAGTGTGTATGTCTCCGTTCGCTATGATTCGACACGTGTATGGAAATCCATTTCGTATACGGGTCGGGTCATGGTGCGGGGGATGTGACGTCTCGCGCTCGGGCGTTACAAGGAAGGTTATTTTTTTCTTTTTTGTTGATGAGGAAGTTGATACTTAATACTATTAGGGCGTGTTTACTTCTCTAGTCAGCTAACCATCAAAGATGGACTGTTAAGAGGTTTTTTTGGGCTATATTAACTTAGGACCTTTTTACTTTATTAGTTAGCTCATCTCCTTATTTAGCCTAAATTCAAACATAATTTACTACTATTGTTTGTAACTTAGTTTTTAAAGCATATTTAACCTTTTTAACCCTTATCTTAAAGTACCCAATTTTATCCCTTTGCTCATCATTTTTTGGAGAATTTTGCTATCCTGAATAATTGTAAAGTGATATAAAACTGAATAATAAATACGCGAAACAAGACAAGAGATAGAGAGAAAATTATTGCTATCTGTAGTAATATATATTATTGATACTTAATCGAATTCAGCGTACAAAATGAACGAAATCAACTACTATTTATAAGAAAAATTTTACAGCGTGCACAGTACTTTTACTGTGCATATACGCGGCGTAATAAATGAGGCATGGTGATTTTCAATCCCTTTGTCAATGTTGGAAGCAGTAACATGGAATCCGGTAGAATTCTTACAATTTGCATCCCAATTAATTGTCGAATATTGCGGCTCAAGTGGTAGCCGCAATGTTGGATTTATTTCAATATAAAGAAAATTCAGGGGAGTTGGGATTATTCAAGGAGAAGAAAATTATAAGAGAGAAAGAGTTGATAATCGACACCATCCCATCCACCTCTCAACCCATCCCCAAGAAAAACCCAAATTAAACATAGCGGAGGATTTGGGGCATGCCGAAAAGATGAAGTTTCAACCCCCCATATCGAAGGGAGGCTCTGAAACCCAAGCAAAACACTAACCCAAAGAGAAAGCTCGAAAAAACACATTCTTTTCTACGAATTAAAAATGATTATCGGAAGATCTCCTACTCGATTTCCAGAACACAGGAGTAGAAGAAACCGGAGAGAACCCATTAATCAAGCTCCCACCGCCTACCTTCTTATCCACTGGTTCACCCATAACTTTGTAATCCTCAAAAATACTCCCAGATCAAAATCCCAGCTTCAAAACTCCTTTGCTTATTGTGGTCTTACAGTTGCAACGGAGAAAAGGATGCAAGAAATTATAGAGAGAGAAAAGAGAAAGGAGGATGCAAAATTGATGGAGAAAAGGATCCAAGAAATTGTAGAGAGAGAAGAGAGAAGATGATGCAAAATCAGAGGATAATGTTGTAAATTGCTTCAATAGCTAGGGGGTGTGGATGTCATTTTACCAAAACCGAGCAAACCAGTTTATTTAGCCATGACTTTTGAAAAAGATTATTAGCCCATCAATTTCTAGTCAATTCCCGGGGCTCCGGGAAAAGCCCCAAATATTTAACTTACAAGGTAAAAGGCTGGAAAGGGTGGTTTAGCTAACCAAACCCCCCTTTCCAGCCAAAGTAAACACACCCTTAAGTTTTTATTATTTTTATTATCTTAATAGTAAGTCTGAATTTATAAATATTTGGAGAAAATTTGTGAAAAAGATGTAGAGATCTTTTATCTCTTAGCATGGTGGAAGGTTAATTCTTTAAAGTTTTCGATTCCACTCAAATAGGTAGAGATGTTTCTTTTAGTACTTGTGCTCATGTTCTCAATGTATACTGCTCACTTAATTCTGATATAGTAGAGTTTTTTTGCCAATTGCCTTAATTCTCAATCATAGACCGACCTATTGCCATTCCTACATATAATGATGGTTTTTCTCCAATCATGTCGTAGCGCAATCTCATACTCTTCATCGAGGATTATATGTGCATAGGGGAATTTATTAATAGAGAAAATTACATTTTTAGTCCCATAGGTTATAAGTTGATTTTTTTTTAGTCCCATTGTTTTTAAATAGTCCCACACCTTTGATTTTTGAAACTTTTAGTCCCAGACTCTCCCAGATACAAAAACCCTTGACGGAAAGCTAACGGCGTTTACACTTGTGTGAGAAAAGGGGTAAAAGAAATAAATACTTATTCGAAAATTAAAACTTTTCATTTTATCTGAAAACCACGACAAAAGAGAAACCCTTTCTTCTTCCTTGCAATTACTATCTCAGAAGAATCTTTGAGCTATTGGTTGGAGAAATTCGCGAAACTATGACAGAAGGGAGTGGGAGTGAAGAAGGTATAAATTTGATGATGAGGCCCTCGCGGTTGGGTGATGGAGTCCCTTGTGGTGAGTACAAGATACTAGCATTTATTTTGGAACTTTTCTTGGAGTTAATGTCAACATCGGTCCAAGAGTGACGAAATACATGTGTCTTTGTTAATGTCTTCCTCAAAGTTTAGTATTTTCTTGTTGTGGGTCATGATGGCATGGACCACATAGTATTATATGCTTTCCACTATTATTGTTTTGTCCATCAATGCATTTTACTATTTTAAAATGCACTTTTCTGGTCTTTCTTTTGTTTTTTCACAGAATGCACATGGAATGATATTGAAGATGTTGCTAATAGTCTATCTGCTAAAGAAAATGTGAATAATGTGGAAAACGAGGACATTGTGCATATTGGGGAAATTTTGGATATTGTAGGGAATGTTGTGAGTAATGTAGATGTTGTTGGGGTGAGTAGTGAAACTGTTAAAAGGAGTGATAAGGGAAAGGGTACGCTTGTTATTGAAGAAGATGTAAACATGGTTGACAAGGATAAACTGAACTATATTTCAAATACTGAATCAGAAGATAGTGATTTTGATATGAACAACAAGGATGCAATTGGTGTTATTGATGATGTAGATTATATGAATTATATTGATTCAGAGGGTGAGTATGGAGGACTTAAGAAGATGAATGATGCTTCTGATACTGATTCTGGAACTGAGGAAGTGACCGACTCAAGTGCTGCTGACTTCCGTAGTGATTATTCAACTGATAATGAGAATTGGGTAGATAACATGGTTTTCCAACCCGAAGACACTTTTGATCCAGTTTTCAAACTTGAACAAAGATATGCCAACAGAACCTTATTCAGAGAGGCAATCCGGTCACATGCGATACAAAGTGGAAGAAGTTTGAAAATAGAAAAGAATGATTGCAGAAGGATATATGCAAGGTGTAGAAAGAAGGATGTTGGTTGTGAATGGAGAATTAATGCAGTGAAAAAGACAGGGGAGAATTCTTATGTAATTAGGGAATATCATTCAGTACATAGATGTAGTAGGACCAGGGATGTGAAAAATGTAAACTCTGTTTGGTTGGCTAAGAAATTCCTTGAAAGTTTTAGGGCAGATCCTAAAAGAGATGTCAGAGGCTTTAAGGAGGAAGCTACAGCTAAAATTGGGGTAAATGTGTCAGAAGTTCAAGCATACAGGGCCAAGAGAAGGGCTGTCGAGATGATCCAGAGTGATTATGGGGATCAATATGGAAAGCTTTGGGACTATGCCAATGCATTGAAAGAAAAAAACCTTGGTTCCACTGTTGTTTTAGATGTGGAAAACAATAAATTTCATAGGATTTATATATGCTTTGAAGCACTTAAGAAGGGTTTTTGGGCAGGATGTAGAAGGGTCATTGGAGTAGATGGCTGCCACTTAAAAGGTCCCAGTGGAGGGATTTTACTGACTGCAGTTGGGATGGATCCAAATGATGACTTGTTCCCTTTGGCATATGCTGTAGTTGGGGTTGAAAACAAGGTCTCTTGGGAATGGTTTCTATCATTGTTGAAGCAGGACCTTTTGAAAGATAGAGAGGAGATGTACACTTTCATTTCAGACAAACAAAAGGGTCTCATCCCTGCATTTGATAATGTTTTGCCTTTGGTTGAGAATAGGTTTTGTGTAAGGCATCTCTATGGGAACATGAGAAAGGCTGGTTTCAAAGGATTAAGCTTCAAGCTTGCCTTTTGGAAAGCTGCAATGGCCAGCACAGTGCCACACTTTGAAGCTGCTATGGAAGAAATAGCTGAATTGGATGTCAAATGTGTACAGTGGCTAGCTGATAAGCATCCCTCACAGTGGTCCATATCTCATTTCTCAACCCACTCTAAATGTGATACACTATTGAACAATGGGTGTGAGTCATTCAATTCATGCATAATGGCTGCTAGAGAAAAACCTATACTAACTATGCTTGAGTGGATAAGGGAGTATTTGATGAAAAGGAATCAGAAGCTTAGGGACAATTGTGAGACAAAGTGGGAAGGGATGTTGATATGTCCCAAAATCAGTAAGATTTTGCAGGTACATATTCTGAAGTCAAGCAAGTGTGTGCCAATAAAAAGTGATGACACACACTATGAGGTAAGAGAATTTGTTTCATTTGCTTTAACACATAACATGTACAAAGGATCATTAGTTTTACTCTTATTTCAGGTGAGATCTTTGGATGGATCGAGATATGCTGTTGATTTGGAGGATCACTCTTGTTCATGTAGAATGTGGGATGTGTCTGGAATCCCATGCAAACATGCAATTAGTGCCATTTGTGCACAAGGACAGAATCCAGAGGAGTATGTTCATGAGTGTTATCATGTTTCCACCTTTGGCTTTGTTTATGGAGAGGCTATACTACCAATGGATGGTCCTGCTTTGTGGGATAAGACAGGTTACATCCCACCTATGCCTCCCAATTTTGGAAGGAGACCTGGAAGACCTAAAAGAGCTAGGAGAATGGATCAAGAAGAAGTTCAAAGTAGGAGGAAGACAGAGAAAAACACTAAAAGAATGAAGAGACAAAGCTACAAAGTGACTTGCAAGTTTTGTGGAGGAGAGGGGCATAACAAGAAAGGATGCAAATCAAGGAAGGACTGGGAGCAACTTTATGGAGGAGAAGCTGTTGAAAAGATAATAAAAGACTGGGTGGCATCGGCTGAACAAGGGAATCAAGTAGAGCCGGATGTTGTGATACAAAATCAAGGTGAAGGCCCTAGTTTAACACCAACGCAAGAAGAGGGACCTTCTAAAATGACTGTAAGTAGTCTTTAATGTTTACAGTTCAGAAAGTTCTTTAGCTTATTTACTGTTTTGCTCACTAGAATTTGTGTTACTGCAGGTAAGGAAGAGGACAGTGAAAGCACCAAGAAATAAGTCACTCTCCATCCATGGTGTTGGTCTGCAGTAATTAGGATTAATGTTAAGCTATAGTTTTTGAATATGGTGAATGAATGCTATTATGAAAGCACGTGAATTTAACTTTTGGTGTTTAGTTGTTAAGGATCTTATATTGCGGCTTTTGAACATGACCTTGGATATTGTAGTTTTTGGTTTAACTGGATATTAATGAATTGAATGTTAATGACCTTGGATAATGTTTGCTGAGTTTGCTGATTTCATTTTCTGTTACCTCCGTAGAGTTGGGACTTGCAATTCAAACAAGTCACTGTTTAGAATAAGCAAAGAAAAGACTTGCAATTCATGTTTGTTTAGTTTGCTTCCTGCATAATCCTTTATCCCCATGTCTTGTTTAGAATAAGCAAAGAAAAGATTATGTAGCTGTTGGAGAGTCCTCTGTGTGTTGGGCTGGTATATAAGGTGGGAAAGAGCCTATTTTTTCTCCAAAATAACAAGTCAGGTTTGGAGTTCCTCCTAAATAATTAAATCTAAAAGAGTTTACAAAGTTTGGGATTAAAAATGAAAGTTTTTGTATTTGGGACTAAAAGTTTCAAAAATCAAAGGTGTGGGACTATTTAAAAACAATGGGACTAAAAAAAAATCAACTTATAACCTATGGGACTAAAAATGTAATTTTCTCTTATTAATAAGTTCGAGAATATGAATCTTCTCTAGATCCTTCATATTTGCCTCCTTGAAGTGTGGATTGGAATCATTTTTTAACCACCGAAAATGTAGCGAGATACAATTCATGGGCCAGAGATACTCGTATCTTCATTCTCGAACTCCATCTCACTTGTCTCTCCTCCTCTAAATTCTAAACTTAATTTGAATTTTTTTAGGACTTCTTCTCATTTGGTTGAATTTTTTTGCTACAGAGAGTTGAAGAATTTTTCTTCAAACAACAGCCATTTCTATGAGATTGTCAAGTTGTAACAATTCTAGTTTGCATTAAGTAATGAGCAAATTCTTAATCATTAAAGAAAATGTTAATTTCGAGTTTTGGTTATTGTATTTATTTATAGCATTATTGAAGTTCGTATAGGGTATTAATAATACCTTTTCAAACTTTAGGGGCTTATATGTCGCATAGATCATATTTCAAGGGGCGAAGTGTAATTAACCGTAAATATATTTCTTAATAAAGCAGAAATTAGTAAATAAAAGATTAATTAACTATAACATATAGACGAAGAAAAATATATTCCCAATTCATCAAAGCCCTCTCTTTTATCATCTCAGTCCAAAATTCAGCTCAGATTTTGTTCTCCGCCATCATCATCATCATCTTAATCAATCGCCATGATTAGCGTTCTCGCACAGGTACTTCCTCTTCACATTTATTTGTATTTATACCTAATTCTTAGAATTTGCTTGGTACACATTCTGTATGTAATGTGTATGTATATTTGCAGGAGCGACTGTTAGGGGCGGCACTTGGGAGCCTCTTAACTGGTGCGGTGATTTTCGAGCAGCGTAGGAGCATTTATAATTCCATTTCTGTCACTCAATCTCAGGTGATTATTGTTTTGTTTAATTTTCTCCAACTTGGTATTCTGAGTTTTTGTGATTGGCCCTCGAACCCTAGCTTAGGAATCATAACATTGGTATGATTCTTGAAATCTAGATTAAAGGTCGTTGTGTTCGCTGAATTCTGGAAATGTGCCCTAAATTTCTGGAAGATGAGGCATCAGTGGAGGCTTCTGTTTTAACATTTGATGGAAGTGTGGAGAAAATGAGCTGGGTTGAATTTTCTAAGTATTTTCATTCCAGTTTTAAACAAGTTCCAAGTATTATCTATTGTCTTTGCATATTATAATAGCTTGTCTTTTTGCTGGAAACTAGTTTACAAGTGTCGCCCTAATACAAAGATCATACATCAAAACCGTATTGTCATAATAATATTAACTGGCGGAGCAGTTTGATTTCTCATGCATATTGGCAATTGTACTACAGTTTTTTGGTGATGTGGACGAGACTATTTTTGCCTCAGAGTGATAAAGCTTGTGCTGTTCAACAACCAAGCAGTGCAAAAAGTTACACTGACAACTATAGTAGCATGATTAATAAAAACATAAATTTGTTTGATTTCAATGGAAGCACTTGGTTGAGAATATCTTGTCATCAGTAGATGATGCTCATGCTATGTAGATCTATGCAAGGGTGCATGAGAATTGAGATGAAGGTTGTGACTTATGGGTGTGAATCTTGTTTTGCCTGCTACATCTGCTTATAAGCATGCTCCATACTGACTTCTAAAACCCTTGTTTACTCCACTTCTCTATGAATTTAGCTTACTGTTCCAACTAAATTGATTAACTTGTGATGTTATGATTGGCTCGGAGACATATTTACTTACACGCATGGGCATAGGAAAGAACTGCTCATTTTTTGATTTTGTTTTCGTTTTCCTTTAATTTTATTCTCTGTGTAACCTAACCTCAACAAAGCATTAAAGGTTAAATGCTGATATGTTGAACAAGAACTTTAGTCTGAGTGAGAGAAAATGTACAAGAAACAGTACCAAGTTTATACCCATATTATGTCCAACATTATTATACTGCCTTTTCTTTGTAATGAAGGATGAATTTTGGCAAGAAACTTGAAGTGCGCTTCGAACTTGTACCTTATATGCCCCAATACGTCCTGAACCTACATTATTCTCAAACTTTGGAAACTCTCATCTTCATTAACTTCAAATTGCTGAAGACTCAATTACTTTGTTACCTTATGATATCAATTGTGAATATCATTACCTGTATAATTACAAATTTCTATTAGAATATTTTCAGCCTGGAGAGCCTATATTTGGACGAAGCTACCGCCAAGGTCTTGCTCACATGTGGAACAAATCCGTGGACAAGATGTTTGGACCAGTCATTGAGTCTCTCAGCTCACGGGGATGGTAGGAGTATTCCCTTCAGCTGACCACTGAATGAAGGTTATCTTCTTTTTATAAAGTCATACATACTGTTGTTTTTCCCAATTGTACTTTTTTCTGATTCAATGAATAAAAAAATAACTCCTTTCTCAGACTCACTTCTTGTTTCACTAAAAAAAAAAAAAAAAAAAAAAGTATATATATATATTCAATTGAGAATTATAAGCTGGAAACTTATGAAACAACAGTATCTTCAGCTCCATGAGAAGTTAGTTTAGAATCTTAATATCTTTAGCCTCGCTCATCTCTTTTTCTTCTACATTGTCTCAGTTTCTCATTTTTTTTGTTTTGTTTCCTTTAATAGAGTGGAAGAAATACACGTTGGTAGATCATGTAGGAGATGGACTTTTTATATTCTGTTTTGAATTTCAGGAGTTTGCCATTGTTGATTGAATCATTGAGAATATATTTCTCTTAGCCTTGTTGATGCTTTAGCCATTTAATCATTTGCATGCTCTGCATTTTGGTATTACATATCTTTTCTGATATTAATATGCTTGAAAAATTAGTCACGAGTCTTGATATGATAAATGTTTGGAGATATTTTAACCTTAGGATTGCTTTGCCCCATTTCATAGGCCACATGAATATTCTTGTCTGCCCCTGTTCATGCACCCGAACGAGTTAATCTGATGTGATTTATATTAAGGTTTGAACGATCATCAACCTTCCTTCTATATGGCCATCGGTCATATTTTATATTTTAGCTATCTGTATTCTGCTGAGGTCAATAACTCTCTTAATTATTGAACAGTAATGGTTATTGTTTGTTGCATTTTGTTAATTTGCCATTTTGAGTCTTTCTTTACCCTTTATTCTTCTGTGCGTTTACTCTTATGTTGTGTAGTCAGTGTCTTTTGATTGCCTCATGGAGTAGCGTTCATAATCAGCCCTGTCAAAATTAGACTAGTGAACCAAATGCAGCTATTTGATAACTACAACTAACTGTAAACCGTAGTGATAAAAAAGTAGAGACAAAAGATGTAGATAAATATGAAATCTCTAGAAGCCAGGTGAGAGTCGAACAATAAGAATGCCGAAAACAACATATTCTCGTGCCCGCATTACACCTCCATATCCTCCTGGGGTCTGGCCTTCTTGGCATTCGCATGCCTCTGGATGACCACATAGTAAATTCCTATCAGGACAAGCACACCAAAAATGAGACCTATTGGAATCCCAGCTGACATTCCTTTCCCATGCCCATGTTTTTCACTAGACAGGACGTTTGCAGCTATAGGCAGGGGGGGTCTGCACTCTGACGAGCCACACGGGCTGTTTGTGATCGGATTTGGGCGGAAATATTCATAAAGTTCTGGGGAGAGTGGTATTGGGTATCCATTGTATTGACCATGAGCTTGATTCTGAGGTCTGCTCAAACACAGGATGAAGAGAATGGTGAAGATCAGCGAGGGGGCCATTGTTCAGGGGCCGGGGGTGGGGGTTTCGGGTTATTTGCTGGGGGCTAATTAGTATTTTGAAGTGGTTGTTGGCTGCTTGAATTTGGAATTGTGGGTTTTATAGGGGAGTTAATATGATGGGGGGTTGTTGCTTGTGACTGAATCTAATATGCAGGTGGCTCAAATCTATAGATGTCAATGATGCATTTTTCTCTTTAGTTTCTTCATGATTTAAATGGTGTTCCTCTTGATTGGTTGAACGAAAAGGTCATGTTGAAACTTGGTGGGCTTCATGAATCATGGATAAATTTGCACTACAAGGGGGAAGGTTGATTGGTTTTAAAATCTTGGTTCCTTTTTCATATTCGTGTTTCAATATGCATTATATCTGTGTTTATGTCATTCATCCGTATAGTGAAATACAAAACGTGAAACATCAGATTCAGCGAGGGAAAAGTGTAGGTGTTTTTGTTCTCTATAATGAGTTAGTCGAAGCCATGTGCGATAACATTTTCGATGGAGTAGTGTGGAGTGAATAGGGATGGAGCTGGAATTCAGGTTACGAAATATATCAAACAAATCAAAAGATTACAAAATTTTAGAGGGGGTGGGCGGCCCCCACCTGCTGGTGATGTAGCCCAGTGTATGGGAGTGATTTATTTGAAAAATGTTTGATTAGTCGTTTTAGTTTTGAGTTAAATCTGAGAAAGGGAAGAAAAGCTGTTGCGTAGCTTAAAGAATCGGCAAAGGGGTCATAAATTGCACAGAATTGATTACCACAATTATAAGTGTTAATTGCAGCAAAGTCCTAATGGAAACTCACTTGTGTCACCTGTCCATAAATTATTACGAAGTTTCAAAGTCATTCTAAAGTAGAAACAATTAGTCATTTCCCACTAGGAATGTGGATGTGTGAGAGCCATTTTAATTCTGTTTATATTTTACATTAATTTACTCGAATTTGTCTTGCAAAGGGCTTCGGATTTCATGTTTTAAGTTTGTATTTTATCTTCTATTTTACTTACCCACATACGTCAAATGTTTTAACAGACTGGTCAGATTATGGGAGATAATTTTTTAATTTTTTTCATATCTTAGTTGTTTTTCTTTCTTAATCTTAACTATCTATCAGTAGACATAATGTATATATATATATATATATATATATATATATATATATATAAAAGTGAAATAGGAGATAAAAACAAAATTGAATCATGAGAGTTCAAATGCAAAGGGCTAATATGTGACATATATATTTCTTGATTGTTTTTAAACACAGTTTTTTTAGGGTGTTTTGCGAAAGCTCTTGCTTTTGAAAAAAATTAAAAGTCGGAGTTAAAACTGTTCAAATTTAAAATAATCAATAAAATATAGAAAAGTTTGGAGATAAAAATACAGAAGAGAACTCGGGAAATTTTTGAGATTTGAGAAAATTCCTTAAAATAACTTAAAAATTAAATCTTTCTCCATTCTCGTTCTGGTCCTCTTTTTTATAAGTTAAATGCAAGAAAACATTTATTTTATAGAGTTTGCAAATACTTTTTCAATCAGTTTGCAATGTGAAAACATGTAGGTTTATTTATTATAGTTTACTGTACCACGATTAGGGCGATCAATGGCCCGAATTTTAATGCGAATTCGATTTGAATCCAATTCAAAATTTAGTATATTCGATCAATAATAAAAGTTTGATGGATCATATTTGATTATAATTTATCATTCGAAATAAATGGAGCAAATATAGAATTAAGAAGAACCCCAACTTCTTATGATTCTTTATTAAATTAATTATTTTATAAATGAATGATTTTAGTAAAGCTAATTAAAATTATAATTCCAACATATCTCTCATTTTATAATAATAAATATTTCACTATTTTTTATAGAAATAGTGTCATCAATTATTAATAATTTAAAATTTACATATTATTCAAAATAAAAGTGATAAAGAATTCATTAAATAATAATTTTCAAGTGTATTATATATTTATGGTTTTTTTTTTTCCTTAATTTTTTTCACTTTTAACTGGGTCAGATTTTTTTATTGGATTTTTATCTCCGGAATGTATCTGAATTGGGTATTTATGAATCCAGATTTAGTTATCAAATATGTTTTCGGATTCAGAGTTTCCTGTTCGGTTCGAATCCGACCCATCAACACTAATTGCAGTAGAAGTTATGCAGCTAGTTTGGACAATAAAAGTGAATAATTATCGGCTGATATAATGAAAGACCAAATATTTTACATTTATCATTGGTTAGTCGAACCAGATTCGTAATAAAATTATCCTCTAATTTTAGAAAATTGTAGTACCAAATAAATAGATGAAGATGGAGCTTGGTCGATGGTGGTAGCAGAGCTTAGATATAGTTTTAGGGAGCGTTTACTTTGAAGTTTTCTAATTCAATGCCAATGGGTTATAAACAGTAAAAAACTTGGTTGTGCAGTCCGGTACTCCGGTGGACCAATTTACTTCAACATATTCACCGCTGGTTATATTACTAACAATGTGGGCCTTTTTACATTGACTTGAGATAATCCTTCCTAAATACCTATTTTACCTTTTTGTCCCTCAATTGTTTCAATTTTACGAGAAAAAAAACTTTCTACATTTTATATTTAAAGTATTTGTTTTCAATAAAAATTTGAAAATTTTAAATATAAATTCACAATTATGATATTTATGTTCTTATACAATTTAATTTAATTAAGTTTTATTATTCTTATACAATTTTACATTTTACAAATTTTGCTTGCTCACCCACCGGAATATTACAATTTAATTTCTACCACTAGCCTGTTCTCATTTATGCTCTTCTTGTTGTCCTTGCTCTGCATTAGGAATGCAAACGAACCGAGCCCGTTCGCGAGCCTGTCGAACCGAACCAACAAAAGTTCGAATTCGAATTCGTGTAATTCGAACCCGTGCCGAACCTAGGCTCGGTTCGAGTGTCATTCGAACCGAACTCGAACCCATTCCTTTTCATTTTGAAAAAAATTATTATTTACATATATATATATATATATATATATATTTATATTTATTTATATTATATATCCTTTATTGTAATTATACATATAACCTGTACCATATACCCTTATTTCTCTACTCAAGAAATGTGCAGAAGTATTTTGGCCGCCCCAGTCCCCAGATCTGCGTACCACCCTCCGCCGCTGCTCACCACTTCGCCGTATCACTGCCGTTTCTACTGCCACGTCACCACAGCTCACTGCACTTTGTCTCCGCCCGCCTCTACCGGCGCCACCACTCCTCCGCTACGCAGCCTGCCATTCTCCGCCTTTTTCTTCTTTTATTGGTCAGAAGTTTTGTTTTACTTCTCAGATCTAACGCTCACCGGTAACTTCGTCGCACCACTACTCCACCCAGCGTCGCCACCCACTCGGCCACTCCGATCCTCTTTCTATTTTTTTCTTTAATTCCTTAGATCTGGATCTCTCCAGATTCAATTCGAACATATGAGACGAACTCGAACCTTGATTCAAATCGAACTCGAACCTAATTTTTTGTGGTTCGTCAGGCTCGAGTTCGAGTTCGGGTTCATATAAATTGGCTCGAACTCGAACCCGAACCTAAAAAAATGACTACGGTTCGGCTCGGCTCGGTTCGTTTGCATCCCTACTCTACATCGTCGTCGACTGCTGTAAGAAGACAAGAAACATCCTAAAGTTAATACCCCATGTAAAGCAAGAAGAAAGAAACTGTAACACCCCGCTCGTTCGGTCGTACAGGCATGTCGTCACGAGAGTAGTACGTGCGCATTTAAATTATTTAATAATGTAATTATATGTTTAATATATTGTTTATATGATATTCTTGAAATATATTTGAATATATGTACGTGGAACTTTGAACGTATTTGCCCTTTTGACTTCGTTTTTGATCCGTTCGAGTTTGAATTTGATTCCAATTTTTGTGACTACGTGATATGCATCAATTATACGTGTTATGAACTTGATTATATGCTCGTTTTACATTTTCGAACTTGTTTGTTGAGTTCGTGGACCATTTTCATGATTTAGGGACTTAAGGGCCTAATGAGAATTTAGAGCGCTATGGATTCCTGAAGGCCTAACTTGAGCTCGGGAATTCGGATTCGAATTCCGAAACCTTCTCTGGACTTGTGTCGAAAATATAGATCTAATGAACCAAGCCTCATATTTTTCTAAACCCGTTTGAACCTCCGAAATTTGCCTGAACCGAGAGCCTCGCGCAGAACTACGACCCTTTACCGTTTTACCCGTATTTGACTCGTTTTAAGTCCGTTTGACCCGTTTCTTGGACCCACATCACCCTAACTTAACCACCCACCCTCCCATACCCTCACATTTCGGTCCCCATGTAGCACCCCCACACGTGAGGCACCACATCCCCCGCACTATGGCTCAACACGAGTAACGAAATGGTAAATCCGCACCCGTATCAAACTGTTGGATTGTGGCGGGCCCGATGCAGAGTGACGGTACAGCGTAATATTCAAAATTTCGCCATAACCTCGTTATCAAAATATTTCTAAAATATTTTAATAAAGCAGCGGAATAAATCGGACAGCATAACTCTAATATATACAGGCATCGATAACATAATTTTAAATCATCTAGCATATAATCACAATATGCAAATAATAATTTTGGCAGCACAACAGTATTACCGTTCTGTAAAATTGGCTATCAACGGCACTTTTCCAGCACCTTGATATCTTCTCGTGAAACCGGCAAAGCTTCCCCGCAATATCCCCGATTAAGAAATTGGAGTGTGGGCTCCGGCAGTATTTCCCTAAATACTTTGAGAAAATA
This sequence comes from Lantana camara, assembly GCA_037501455.1. NCBI lineage: Eukaryota > Viridiplantae > Streptophyta > Magnoliopsida > Lamiales > Verbenaceae > Lantana > Lantana camara. The sequence goes on along the minus strand of CM074857.1, from coordinate 57,907,325 downwards.
TTTTTCTAGAAAAACCCTTTTTTCTAATTTCAGAAAATCCCTATTTTCTAATAATTAAGTGGATTATATATTAATTATATAGCCACCTAATTAAATTATAATTAATCCTTAATTAAAGGATTAATTATAAAATGAGAGAGAGAAGCCGAAATGGCCATTGAAGCTGCCAAAACATTCAAAAAAATTGGAATCAATTGATTGAAGGTAAAGCCCATATTTATAGGCACATTTGAGGGGTAAAATAGTCAATTCGAAGGAAAGAGGGCTGCCGCGTGTCCTTAGCCGCCGGGTTTAGCAAATCCGAGGACACCACGTCGTAGCACGTGTCGCCACGAGTCCAACGACGCGCGGCACGGGCCGAACGGGTCCCGCACGCGCCCACACGCGCCGCCCATGTGGCGGCTGTGTGTTGGCTCGCGTGAACCACACGCTGGCACGAGTAGGTGCCACGTGTCCGGTTCAGCCGGTCCGGCTGGCGGTTCAGACCGGTTCAGCTATGAACCGGTCGGTTCAATCCTGGTCCAGCTCTGGGCGACGTGGCACATTGTGATTCTGCCACGTGTCAGGGTCGGTTCTAACCGAACCCGGCCCTACCCGGTGACCCGAATCGATGACCCACTTCCACGACCCGTTGACTTTTCAGTCAACACAATCTGTGCCGTTCACATGCGCTGACGCGGCGCGATCCTGACCATCCACGTGTCGCACACGGTGGCACCCAGTCAGCGCTAGTTGGCATTGACCCGCCACGTCAGCAAAAAAAACTTTTTTTTTTTTGAAAAATTTTATTTTCTCCGAAATAAAATTTCGGACATTCCCAACTTTTTGGAATTTAATTTATTTTCTCAAAATAAATACCTTGGCTATTTTCAAACTCTTTGAAAAATCATTTCTCTCTCTCGTTTTAATATTTTCTCATTGATCTTCGTTGGGGCTTGCGGGGGGGACCTGCAGGACTAATTAATCTTAGCTCCAAACGGGTCAATCTATTATCATCCTATGACAATAATTGATTACCGTTTAACAATATTTAATTCCACTAAATAAATATTGTTGAACTCTAAAATTAATTAAATTATTCACGAATTTCTCGATCTAGAATAATTTTACATTTTACTCCTCTGTACAGATATCCATGAAAAATAAATCAATACTACTATCATTTATTTTTCACTTTAAATCTGAAATTTCTTGATTCGCCTTAAGTCCAAATTCCCTGTATGTGAAACACATTCAACATACAACTTCGGTGACGAACACACGAAGTACTTTGGCCAAAGTTTTAATTCGAACCTTTTGCAAATCTATTTCAGGGGTATCTTTAAACCTTCCAGCAAGGCTACAGATTCCTTGATCAATATTTCTCTCTAGCACATTTCATGCAATCACCGAACGTACAAAGTATTTTGGCCACCCGTTACCGAGACCTCACTTCTGAGTACATCACAGTGATTAACACTACATGCCTAAAGTAGAAACACAGCCAGGATTAAGAGTCTAATGTTTCCGAGATTCTGTTCATTTTAGATAGCAGTATAAAATAAACAATCTCAGTGGTCCAGTTCGATGTTTCCAATCTCATTGAAAATCATCAATGTGTTATAATCGGAAACCCCATTTCCCTATGACGAAAGACTAATCATCTTATATAACACATTATAGTCTCGATAAGAACATCTTCTTATCATACTGACTAGAACTTTAATGACACGTGACTTCTGGTATTTAAAGTCTTTTCCTATGAAACACATTTCATATAAAAATACCATCACACGTCATTAATTATTAAATTTGTAAAATACTCATAACTTGCTTTAATTTCAGTTTTATTAATCTAAAATATTTACAATATAATTGGATTTTCAGGGCATTAATCCCAACAATCTCCCACTTGCCCTAAATCCAATTGGCTACATATCTAAGACCCATCCCTTCTACATGAGTGTCAAAACTCTTTTGCGCCAAAGTCTTAGTGAAGGGATCTGCAAGATTATTTATTGAGCCAATTTTCACCACTGCCACTTCTCCACGTTCCACATAATCACGTATAATGTGAAACTTCCTCTCGATGTGCTTGACACGTTTATGACTTCGAGGTTCCTTGGAGTTGGCCACCGCTCCAGCATTGTCACAGTACAATGTGATCGGCGTAAGTCCGTCCTTGACGACTTCTAGATCCATTAGAAAATTCCAGAACCAATACGCTTCTTTAGCCGCTTCCGAAGCTGCCACGTATTCGGCTTCCATGGTGGAGTCAGCAATGCAAGATTGCTTAATACTCCTCCAACTTACGGCTGCTCCTCCTAGAGTAAACACGTATCCAGACGTCGAACGCCTAGAATCCAAATCAGATTGGAAATCCGAATCTGTGTACCCAATAGGAATGAGCTTATCACTGCGATAGACAAACATATAATCCCGAGTCCTTCTCAAGTACTTCAATATATGCTTTACAGCTATCCAGTGTTGGGGTCCAGGGTTTGACTGATATCTGCTAACTAGACCTACAGCATAACAGATATCTGGCCTTGTACATAACATGGCATACATGAGGCTTCCGACTGCCGAAGCATATGGAACATCTTTTATTTCTTCTGTCTCTTCTGGGTTCTTGGGACACTGATCCCGAGACAGATGAATTCCATGTCTGAAAGGTAACGATCCTTTCTTGGAGTTACCCATATTATATCTTGCCAGCATTTTACCTATATATGCTGCTTGTGATAAACCAATCAATTTATTCTTACGATCACGACAAAGTCTGATCCCTAGAATATAACTGGCTTCACCTAGGTCTTTCATGTCAAATTGGTTTGACAACCAAATCTTAACTACTGACAATATTCCCGTGTCATTCCCAATGAGCAGAATATCGTCCACGTATAGAACTAAAAATGTTACAACACTATCATGATGTCTCTTATACACACATGGTTCATCAGGCAATTGTATAAATCTAAAGGATTTAATTGCCTCATTAAATCTGATGTTCCATGATCTAGACGCTTGCTTAAGACCATAAATAGATCTATCAAGCTTGCATACCATATGCTCCTGATTTCTGGCAATAAAGCCTTCAGGCTGAGCCATGTATATCTCTTCTTGAAGGTGCCCGTTCAAGAAGGCAGTCTTTACATCCATTTGCCAAATCTCATAATCATAATAAGCGGCAATGGAAAGGAGAATTCTTATGGACTTAAGCATTGCTACAGGCCAGAAGGTTTCTTCATAATCGATACCTTCTTTCTGGGTATAACCCTTTGCCACAAGCCTTGCTTTAAAGGTCTCAACCTTTCTGTCCACTCCCCTTTTTCTCTTGTAGACCCATTTGCATCCAATAGGTTTAATGCCCTCAGACGCCTCTACAAGTTCCCAGACTTTATTGGAATACATTGAATCTAATTCAGATTCCATGGCTCTGACCCAACGGTCAGCGTCTATATCCTTTATGGCTTCATCATATGTGACAGGATCAGATACGTCAGATTCAACAACTTGGGTTAATCCTAGGTATCTGTCAGGTGCCCTGACAATCCTCCCACTACGACGAGGCTGCTGTGTACTCGTCCCTACATCATATGTTGTATCTGGTACATCATATGTATCTAACACATTTTCAGTTACTACGGGTTCTTGGAATTCAGAATCTGATGTTGTCATTTCTTCTAACACAATTTTGCTTCTACCCTTGTGGTCATTTACGAAGTCATCCTCGAGATACTTAGCATTAGTGCTTACAAACACTTTGTGATCTCTCGGATCGTAAAATATACCACCTCTTGTTCCTTTAGGATAACCTATGAACAAGCAAACCTCTGTTCTTGATTCCAACTTGTCAGGATCCTTCCTTAACACATGAGCTGGGGTTCCCCATATCCGAAGATAGGAGACACTGGGCTTTCGCCCTTGCCACAGTTCCATTGGTGTTTTAGGAACCGACTTGGATGGAACAAGGTTTAATATGTGTGCTGCCGTTTCGAGTGCAAAGCCCCAAAACGAACTTGGTAGGGTAGCATGACTCATCATAGATCTTACCATTTCCATTAGAGTTCTATTTCTCCTTTCTGCAACACCATTCTGTTGGGGTGTACCCGGTGCAGATAATTGGGATTTAATTCCACTTGCAGTGAGAAATTCTAGAAACTCTGTAGACAGATACTCACCACCATGATCTGATCGAAGTGCCTTGATACGTTTTCCAGTTTGATTTTCAACTTCAGCCTTGAATTCTTTGAACTTTTCAAAAGATTCAGACTTATATCTCATCAAATAAACGTATCCGTATATGGAGTAATCATCCGTAAAAGTGATGAAATACTCAAAACCTCCTCTTGCTTGAATACTCATAGGACCACACACATCCGTATGAATTAACTCAAGCAATTCTGTGGCTCGATTACCTTTAGATTTAAAAGATCTCTTGGTCATTTTACCTTCCAAGCAGGATTCACAGACTGGTAGTTCTGTTAAGTCCAAGGGACTCAACAAGTCGTCTGAAATTAGTCTTTGGATCCTATTTGGATTAATATGACCAAGACGTAAATGCCACTTGTAAGCCTCGTTAGGCATAGGAGTTTTTCTTTTGGATGGTAAGTCAAGCTTAGTAGTGTTAAGTTCGGAATTAGGGTTTTTATCGGGGTATAACAAGAAAAGACCATCTTTTACCGTGCCAGAGCAAATAAACCTTTTATTTTGCTTAATGGTAAAATTTTGTTCAAAACAAACACTGAAACCATTATTTATTAAACAACTCACAGAAATTAGATTTCTGCGAACACACGGTATGTACAAAGTGTCTTTCAGTACCAAAACCCTATCACCAAAATACAAATTTACAATCCCTACTGCTAATACAGATATACTTGTATTATCCCCGAGCAGTAGCTGCATCTCGCCATCTTCAAGCTTTCTGGTTAGCTTGAACCCCTGCAACGAATTGCAAATATGATTAGTTGAACCCGAGTCCACACACCAGGAATCTGGTGGACTTCCAACTAAACATAATTCAATTAAACAAGATATCAATATACCTTGTCCAGATGGCTTAGTAGGAAGACTTGCTAAGTATTCCTCTTCCAGTGCCCATTTTCACCGCAGTGGAAACATTTTCCCTTACTGGGTTTACCCTTCTTCTTCTGAACCTTTTTCTTGGGATTTGGAACTTTTCCCTTTCCCTTTTTCCACTTGTTGGCCTTTGGAGCCGTGGAAGTCGATGCCTGAGCCAGGAGAACAGTTCCCTTAGCTTTCATCACTCCCTCTGCCACTTTAAATTCGTTCATCAATTCAGGCAGAGAAAAATCCAATTTGTTCATAGAATAATTTTGCCTGAATGTGTCGAACGACTTTGGCAGAGAGCATAGGATCATATCCTATTTGCTGAGATCATCAAATTTAGCACCAAGGCTTTCAATTTCGTTCAGGCAAGCCATCATGTTTATAACATGATCCTGAACAGGTGATCCCTCAGACATCTTGGTAACTAACAGCCTTCGCATCAATTCGAGCCTTTTGGCTCGATTCTGTCCTCCAAACATCTAATGGAGATGATCCATCATGTTCTTAGCAGTTGGCATCTCATGCATTTGATGCTTGAGAACATTGGAGACAGATGCCAGGATATAAGACCTAGCCAAATCATTGGACTTGATCCAATTGGCGTAAGCATTTCTCATATCCTGATTGGCTGTAGTTTCCGGTACCCCCGGACAAGGTTTAGTGAGCACTTGTTTCAGATTCTCGTGACCAAACACGATGTCAAGATTCATCTTCCAGTCAGCATAGTTAGACCCTTCAAGCCTATTTTCCTTTAGGATCGATTGAAGCGGGCTAGCAGTCGTCATTGCTTTAAAACTGAAATATTTAAAAAAAATGCAAGTTATGATTCTATATTTTACATCTTTTGCGTTTAACCAATAAATGAAATCCACGTAAGCATTTTTGGCTTACACAATGGTGACTTATCTAACCGCAGTTGACTCCCCCGAAGCGAGGTGGAAAAACCGCTTAGAAAAGCAAGTATTAATCTTAATTAACATGCCATCTAGGTAACTCTTACCAAACTATGTTAATCCACCACGTTAACCTTTAGCCTCTAAGTGAATGTAACATAGCTCCGAAGGGAGGTTAATACATTACTTAGTCAAGCGTATACCATTACCTAGAAATTCGTACGAGTAGATCAGACACTCCACGGAGGCGTGATCGAGCTGACTTTCCCCGTATTTCATTCTATCCGTAGAAGTCTAATCTTGTATACCGCGAATACATACCCGCCGAAGGAAGTAGTATATATCCACTATACTATAGACGGGTAATGGAGGCCGTGAGAATCCAACTCTTTTTATCTCGCTCCCACTTGAATTTTATAAAATTTGTGGATTATCTTTGATTATTAAATAATCACTTTTGGCGTCTTATTAATTTTGGAAGTAATTAATCTAATTAATAAGCTCCCACTAGGATTATTAAATAATCCTAATAATATTTTAAGGCTTTAATAACTCTTTATTAATTTAGGCCCAAAAATATTAATCCAATTATGCATCGTATTTAATCTCTATTAAACATTATTTATCTAATCATATTAAATAAATCATGCATAATTAAAACAATATAATATCACATATTATCATGCCATTTTTAAAATTAAAAGCATACTTGCAAATAATTATCACATAATTATCACGCTTTAAATTTTTATGGCCCCTTAAATAAATATGTTTTAAATTATCACATAATTTAAATCATATTTATTGATTCGGTAATTAACCAGGAAGATTATTGAAATCAATTCCCAGAAAATTACCATTCCACGCAAATTCCTAGAAACACTGGAGGGGTCACAACGGTCCCACTTAAAACCCAGCCGCCTTTGACAAAACTTACGTGCACAGTATCAGATTTAAAATTATGCATCTTATGCTTTATCAATGTGAGTATATAATCAGAGCCCCGCTCTGATACCAGTTGTTGGATTGTGGCGGGCTCGAGGCAGAGTGACGGTACAGCGTAATATTAAAAAATTTCACCATAACCTCGTTATCAAAATATTTCTAAAATATTTTAATAAAGCAGCGGAATAAATCGGGCAACATAACTCTAATATATACAGGCATCGATAACATAATTTTAAATCATCTAGCATATAATCACAATATGCAAATAATAATTTTGGCAGCACAACAGTATTACCGTTCTGCAAAATTGGCTATCAACGACACTTTTCCAGTACCTTGATATCTTCTCGTGAAACCGGCAAAGCTTCCCCGCAATATCCCCGATTAAGAAATTGGAGTGTGGGCTCCGGCAGTATTTCCCTAAATACTTTGAGAAAATATTTTTCTAGAAAAATCCTTTTTTCTAATTTCAGAAAATCCCTATTTTCTAATAATTAAGTGGATTATATATTAATTATATAACCACCTAATTAAATTATAATTAATCCTTAATTAAAGGATTAATTATAAAATGAGAGAGAGAAGCCGAAATGGCTATTGAAGCTGCCAAAACATTCAAAAAAATTGGAATCAATTGATTGAAGGTAAAGCCCATATTTATAGGCACATTTGAGGGGTAAAATAGTCAATTCGAAGGAAAGAGGGCTGCCGCGTGTCCTTAGCCGCCGGGTTCAGCAAATCCGAGGACACCACGTCGTAGCACGTGTCGCCACGAGTCCAACGACGCGCGGCCGCGCCGAATGGGTCCCGCACGTGCCCACACGCGCCGCCCATGTGGTGGCTGTGTGTTGGCGCGCGTGAACCACAAGCTGGCACGAGTAGGTGCCACGTGTCCGGTTCAGCCGGTCCGGCGGTTCAGACCGGTTCAGCTATGAACCGGTCGGTTCAATCCTGGTCCAGCTCTGGGCGACGTGGCACACTGTGATTCTGCCACGTGTCAGGGTCGGTTCTAACCGAACCCGGCCCTACCCGGTGACCCGAATCGATGACCCACTTCCACGACCCATTGACTTTTCAGTCAACACAATCTGTGCCATTCACATGCGCTGACGCGGCGCGATCCTGACCATCCACGTGTCGCACACAGTGGCGCCTAGTCAGCGCCACTTGGCGTTGACCCGCTGACGTGGCGTGCCACGTCAGCAAAAAAACTTTTTTTTTTTGAAAAATTTTATTTTCTCCAAAATAAAATTTCGGACATTTCCAACTCTTTGGAATTTAATTTATTTTCTCAAAATAAATACCTTGGCTATTTTCAAACTCTTTGAAAAATCATTTCTCTATCTCGTTTTAATATTTTCTCATTGATCTTCGTTGGGGCTTGCGGGGGGACCTGCAGGACTAATTAATCTTAGCTCCAAACGGGTCAATCTATTATCATCCTATGACAATAATTGATTACCGTTTAACAATATTTAATTCCACTAAATAAATATTGTTGAACTCTAAAATTAATTAAATTATTCACGAATTTCTCGATCTAGAATAATTTTACATTTTACTCCTCTGTACAGATATCCATGAAAAATAAATCAATACAACTATCATTTATTTTTCACTTTAAATCTGAAATTTCTTGATTCGCCTTAAGTCCAAATTCCCTGTATGTGAAACACATTCAACATACAACTTCGGTGACGAACACACGAAGTACTTTGGCCAAAGTTTTAATTCGAACCTTTTGCAAATCTATTTCAGGGGTATCTTTAAACCTTCTAGCAAGGCTACAGATTCCTTGATCAATATTTCTCTCTAGCACATTTCATGCAATCACCGAACGTACAAAGTATTTTGGCCACCCGTTACCGAGACCTCACTTCTGAGTACATCACAGTGATTAACACTACATGCCTAAAGTAGAAACACAACCAGGATTAAGAGTCTAATGTTTCCGAGATTTTGTTCATTTTAGATAGCAGTATAAAATAAACAATCTCAGTGGTCCAGTTCGATGTTTCCAATCTCATTGAAAATCATCAATGTGTTATAATCGGAAACCCCATTTCCCTATGACGAAAGACTAATCATCTTATATAACACATTATAGTCTCGATAAGAACATCTTCTTATCATACTGATTAGAACTTTAATGACACGTGACTTCTGGTATTTAAAGTCTTTTCCTATGAAACACATTTCATATAAAAATACCATCACACGTCATTAATTATTAAATTTGTAAAATACTCATAACTTGCTTTAATTTCAGTTTTATTAATCCAAAATATTTACAATATAATTGGATTTTCAGGGCATTAATCCCAACACAAACCATAGCGAACGGGAGACAAACAGAAAGACCCTCCTAAGTTAGGCGGAACTTAGACCTTGCAAATATAACTAATTAACAAAACATAATGTAACAGAGAATTAAAACCAAACACATGCATAGGCCACAGGCCTGCAAAAATTAAACACTCGAACCACAGGCAGACTTGGGCTCCTCATGTGACGCCCCGTATTCTCGAAAGGCATCCTGATGACATTTACAAGTAAGTCTCTACACTTGTGCGTGTTTAATTTAAGAGTTCTTGAATTATGTGATTTAATGTAAATCCAATTTAATATGTGTTCATTAGAATTATTCTAAGATTAATCGCAACTTGATTAATTACGCGCATATTTAACCCTAACTACCTAATTTGATTTAATTCAAATTTATTCCATGAAATAATTGTCAAGTGATTTTAAATCCATCATGTTACTTAACTTGTTTAATTTCGGTTTACTTGAATTCCTTGAGATTAATTGTCAATCATGTGTTTACAAAGTGCCGCTAAATTATACGAAAAGTTTCTAAAATTAAATTGAATTAAACTCTAATTGATAAATCTCTATTTCACTTTTATTTGTAAAATTAATTCGGAGCTTGAATGTTTATTCGTAACTTTACTAATTTTATTTACGATTAATTGTACGCGATATTTATCTTTGCTACGCGATAAGGATACCCGGTTGTATATAGCTTGTGCACAAGACACATTTCTCCCAATCCCTTTTCTCTCTCTCTCTCTCTCCTCTCCCACTTTCTCTCTCCCGCGGTTACTATCGCGGCTTCGGTTACGAGCCCATAACTCGATCGTTTCTCAACGGAATTCAACAAACGAATAGTCCATTTCGATTATCTCGGCGAGACCGACGCAAGAGTACCAATTTCATGGCCTAACGACTAACGGTGGTGGAGTTATCGCCGGATTTCAGTAGCAGCGGTGGAGGTGTCGGACCGCCGCCACTTCGCCGGCCTTTAGCGGCGGTTTCCGGCCACCTCCTTGATGCACGCGCCCCATTCCCAGACAGAGGACTTCCAGACGCTTCGTTTGAAGTCAGCGCCGAGGCCATCGGATCAGCGACGGCGCCGCACGAGTCGCCCAAAGCTCGCGGCGGTGGCGCGAGTTACTGTAGCGGCGGCGGCAGAAACTTCGGCGGCCAACGGGGGCCTTTTCCGGCCATCTTTTGGTCTCGGGCTCTTCACGAAAGTTGTTTGGAACGACGAGAACTAGTGGCCTGTGATCAGGAGACTCCAGATTCGGTGGTTTGGTGGTGGATCGGCGGCGGCAAAGTGGCGGTGCAACGGCGGCACTAGCTCCGAGGATTTTTCCGGAAAGCTACCTTAGGGGTTTCGAAGAGCTCGTCATGGGTAAGACAACGCCTCTTTCGGATCGCATTTTGGTTCACCGGTTTGGAAGTAATTTGAGTTTGAAGATTTAGGGTTTTCGTGTTCTTAGATTTCAGATCTAGGACAATCGGCTTGGAATTTCCAGAAATTGATCGAGGATTCGGAACGGGCACGAAGACTTCATTCAGGACTGATTTTTCGGGATTTTTTCCGGTGACTTTTGACGGTGGCCCGGTGGCGGCCCGGCGACTTTCCGGCGGCTCCGGTGGCGGCACTACGGCGACTTTCGGACAGAATGTTTGTCTCGTTGTGGTGAGTTCAATGCCACTTTACATTCGTTAATCGGACACTCGATCTATTTATTACGAATTATTTTGCGTAATTGTGATTATTTGAATTAATTGTTTTAAGTGCAAATAAATTGGTTATTGTTGGTTTGTTGATCGAGATGTCTTCCAATCGTATACGAAAACATGTATTGAATGGATTGTGATATGCATGAATGTGTCGATTTACAATTTGAATCCCGATGTGATGAATTTGTGCTATGTGTTTAGATATGAAGGGGTGTTAGTGTAATATTTAGAAACTAATCTTTTATGTGACTAAATGAACTTGAATGATATTTTAGAAGAACGAAAATGTTGTGATTTCTCTATATGAATTTGAGACGTTCTCAATGTTATGTTTGTTGTAAATTGTGTTTCCAATATTAAATTTAGATACATGAAAGATGCTTGAATAACTTAAGACTTGATGCATGATAGGAGTTAGAATTGTAATATCTTGATTTACTCTTACTACTTGAAAATGGTATATTATGAATTACTATAAATTGATAATTGTCATGCTTGTAAGTAATTAATTCCTAGTTGAATAATTATATAAACACTTTAAACGAACAATTATGCTTAGTAATCAACTAAGGGGATGTATGTGTAATAATTCTAAACTTTTATAAATAACTTAGGGGATGTAAGTGTAATATTTATGAAACTATGAAAGTGACTTGAGCTTATGTACCAAACATGTTGTGAAGTTGTAAAGTATGATCTTAAGTGAATTAAATACACTCATTATTTGTATCAAGTATGCCATCTACGTACGACAATCTTGTATGTTTCTATGATCAAGATGCTCTTACTTATGCACTTTATAACTCGTCATGAACTTGATGCTTAATTCTAATATTATAATTGAACCCTGTGACATTGGATAATTTAATATGCATTTTGTGAATACATTGACTTCCTAAATTGATCTTGCATCTTTGGATATGGAATTACGTGTCGGTTGCTTGTAAATATGACCTTGTTGAGCATTGATATGCCTTGAATGACCACGACACCTTATCCAAGCACAACATGAACACTTATGCATAACCACGATCATGTTGAGCAACGCCGTGCGTCTTGTATGGTTCATATAGAGTCTAAGTCTGGGCTTCTGTATGTCTTGTCACAGAGATTGGTGGTGCCGGTGGGCCCGAGATTTAGAGTGTTTGGCCCTTCACACTCTCAGACTCTACTTTCACGAGGTGAGGTTTAGGATTTTGTATAGTTATGCGACCTATGGCCTTAATATGCTGATTTCAACCCTTGTATGCGAGTATATCTATTATAAATACGTATGTGTTGGATATGATATGTTTATGGCCTTGTGAATCAGCTCTGTTTTGGAAAATTAGATATGAAAGCATATGTAAGCTGTTTTGAAAAGTTATGTTATGTTATGATCTGTTCTGTAGCGAGTTAGCCATGATATATGGTATCTGTTCTGTTCTGTTCTGTTATGGATCCGAGGAGCTATGGGTAAGGAATCCCTGGGACGGTATAGGGCCGTCAGGGCTCGGCCTGTGCATAGTCTCCATTTGAGATATCATTGATCGACTCAGGGAGATAGGGGAGGCGTGATATCTTGAGCCTTCGGTGTACAGCCGGGGAGGACTCTTGTGGGTTCGCTACCCCTTGAGGGTTTGTCTGTTCTGGATGGTTTGGGGACGGTACATCCCCTCCATCATTGGTGTGACGGTTGGATTGGATTTTGTGTTTATGATTTGATATGTTCTGAGGAGTAAAGGTTGGAAGCTCGTACTCGCCGAGCATGTGTTCTGTTCTGTCTGGGAATCATGAATCGAGATAGAGTTTCTGAAATGTTTTCTAAAGCTTATACTTATAACTATCTTTTGGGTACTTTTGGAAATGTCTTTGGTATGCAACACCTATCTCCGGTTCATGAGTCCACCCTTCTGATATGTGCTATGCTCTATATATATACAGTGGGTGTGCGTTAGCCCCCTCACTCAGTCAGTTGACTGACACCTCATTTTATCTTTTAGTTGTAGGTTTCTTTTGGCTTGAGCTAGGCGGATGTGAGTCTTCTGGGTCACACTTGTCGGTTTAGTTGGTGTTAAGATGCATTTGTCACATACTCTATTTATGTTATGTATTCTTATTTCGCTTTTGGAGATTATGTTTTATGCTCTATTTAGACTTAAACCCGTGTGGGGTTAGTATGCTAGCATTTGGATGTAATTAGCTATTCTGCTGATACTTATACTGGTTTATTACGTTGCGATGATTTGAGATTCGGGACTAGGTATCTATGCTAGTTGAACCCGTCACTTATTTTGTACATTGATTTAATTGCTTCCGCTATCTGATGATAATTGTTTAAATTGCTTCCGCGCTCTGAGTCTGTCGAGTTATATCCGCCTAGCATAGCGTGTGCGTTTGTCTCCCGTTCGCTCTGATTCGGATTCGGGCATGGACTCCCATTTCGTGACCGGGTCTGGGTCTTAGTGCGGGGGATGTGGCATCCTCCGTTTGGGGTGTTACACCTCAGGCCTCTTTTAATTCATAACAAAGGCCGACAAGGCAATTCAATAACAATTACATAAAGAGTCAAATTCATGATCTTACAGAGTCGAATCAAACGCAATATAAGTACATATGTGAGTGCAGAGACTCTGTAGATTAACCTAACTGACTCAAAGAATCAACACAAATCCGCCTAGCTCGAACTCCAAAGCCAAACCTGTGCACTAAAAGGTTGGGGAGGGAGAGGGTTAGAGACTCTAGAAGACTGAGTGAGCAGGAGCGATACATAATATAGAAACATGCACATGCAAGCCATAAATCCCGAGTAAAGGTTTTATTGGAAGTTAGTTCCCACGAAGGGCAAGAAAATAAATAAACAATGCTCGAACTTTACGACTAATTCATATTAAATTCATTAGGTTCATAATTCATACATAATCATTAAGGCTCAGCGAGTGAGCCTGCATCATCTCCAACCAAACTCCGACTGTGTACGACAAATATCATTAATACAATGAATATGTGATCATGCAGTATATTATAATACACACAAATCATATATCATATCATAAAACATATTCATTTGGGCAATCCGTGTCCCGGCTTTCCCGCACGGTGCATATCAATCATAAACATAATCATAATCATAAAATAAGTTCCAACCTTCTTCCTCCGGGTGGTGGACGGGTTAGCAAGACCCGGCCACCTCATACATAGGCCAATGGGGTTTCATGACTCCCCCAAGGGCACTCAGCTCCCATTCCCCGCTAAACCTCCTAGCGAGGGCCGGTATCGCCGTAACATAGTGGAACTAGCACATGGGATCACCGTCGGCCCATGCCTCCCCGGATAGCCACATGTACTAAATTCCTGGGCCCATGAACATAACATACATGCATAATCTCGCCAAAACATTTGCTTCATACTTAGGATACATACTATAAGAAAACATACCTTACCGTGCAACTCGGCATATGCTATACACGTACCTCTCCGTGTCATCCTATTCCGTAGCTAGCATGAAGACACACGGTTTGGAGCATAGCCTCGTTGCAAAACCATTTTAAGCTTATATATGCCCATACGTATAATTTTAGAAGAATTTACTCAATGACTCCACTTTGTAAAGATAACATATATATATACATAAGGTTTTAGGCCAAAACTTGTCACATAAGGGTTATAGGGTTTTATACATAACTAGAATGAAAACACCCTCACCTGGAACATGGCGATACAAGGATACGAGTTACCGAGTGCCTAGTTGATCAAGATTTCTCCACCCTGGAGATAAACTGTACAAAGGATAACATAACGTGTTCGTGAGACTCAAGACTCTAAATGAACCATTTATGACGCACGACAATGTGTGATCATGATATGAATGTATAAAAATGATATTATGTCATGAACACGTTCATGTGCACTATTAATGCATTTAAGGCATATAAACAAGCCATTCATTCAAGTACTTTCAAGAAATGAAGGTATCATACTCATTTGTTTCATAACCTTTCATGAATCATGCCAAGTCAAGTCGATCAATCAATTTTAATCAATAAACGAAGGTTTCCCATTCTTTCAACTCTTAATTCATAATACTTTAAGTCAAGAATTCAAATAACGAACATATCACATACCATAACATGTTTACAATTAGAAAATAGACAATTAATTATATTCAATTCAAGATTGGAAATTAAAAAGGGAACTTGAAATAGGTAACAATTTAAATTCCATAATTCAATTAAATCATATAATATTTAATATAATAAAAACATGTATATATAAATATATATATGTATACGTACATAACAACATGCAGTTTTTCCATGCATGCATATTAACAATTTAATATATATTTATACATATATAAAGCATGCACGCATGCATTCTAAAGTATGTATATTTCATATATATATAGAAATATACATGCACACGTACACCATGCATTATAATTTAACTAAAGAATTACCTCATGCATGTAACATAACCACACACACCCTGCATGCACAAGTCATACACAACACCAACATTACACGCATCATGCAAGAAGGAAAGGAAAACAACAACGCAGCACACAGCAGCCCACGACAGTTACAGAAGCAATCTCCCCGCCCGGGGAGATTCGTGCAGAAGGTTTCTGCACCAAGGCTACCCGGCCGGGCCTTTTTACGGTCAAAATCTTCCCGCCCGGGGAGATCCAGTCCAGACGCATCAGTTGAGAAAAAACGAAGTAATCCCCTGTTTCTTGGCATGAAAACACAACAGCACCATCCCACAAGTAAGGCAGTAAATCAAGCAGCAAAATGACACCAACAACTCCCCCAATGACTGATAATTTACAGCAGTTAAGCAAGGGAAATGGCAGCAAAGAACATCAGCAAAAACAGGCCCAAAAACAGGGCAAAACCACGAAAAAAAAACAGAGCAGCAGCTGTTCGATTTCAACCCCACATGTTCAGTTATGGTATCACAGCAAAAGAACAAGATTTCAGTCCCAATTAACATCCAAACATGCAACCAAGGCAAGGCATACGTGAGAAAGAGATGTTAAAGATCATTTCATGAATTTTCCTCAAAGTGCCACTAATGAAATCTCATGAATACTTCAACTACCACATAATCAATGATCATAAATGAGAAGAGGGAGTCAAGACAATCATTTTCAATCTTGGAATCAATCAAAACCATCAAGAAACGAAGGAGATCAACATCAATGCTCAAAACCTAACTTTTCTTCAAGTCAGCCCTAAACTCATGAATCCATGATCAAAATTGGGGATGCATAGCTTAAAATGACACATATTGAATGTATATTACAACCCTAAGCTTACCTTGTTGATTGGATGAAGATTGGAAGAGATTTGAGCTCCAAAATCTCCAAGGAATGCAAGGTTACGGGAATGACTGGAGAGCAGAATGTTTTGGCTGAGTTTTCTTTATGTGATGAGGGTTATCTCGGTTTTGGGTGTTTAATTATGGTTAAAGGGTTGAGTTAGGGTTCTAAAGCATCCAACCATAGTTAATTTGGTCAAGGTTTGTATAAGTTATGGCATTTTTAGTAAAGGGTGGCAGATTTGCATCCGTTTCGGTTTTCGGTTGAATTTCGAAGGTTCAAATGATTTCGGAAAATTATAAGGCTAAGTTCATTAAACCCGAATCTTCGATACGAGTTCAACGAAGTTGACGGAACTCGAATCCGAGCTCCCGAGCTCAAGATATCACGTACGGAACCAAGGGTGCGCTAATTGCTCGTTAGCCCCCGATTTGGTTCCACGATTCAAATTAAATTCGTTAACACGTCAAATGAGTTCGAAAACATAAACCGAGCATATAGGCATGTTCATAACACATAAATTTACGACATACTAAATTTCCACGACATTTCGGTATCATTTCATATAAGAACGAAGCTCAAATAAACATTCATGCGCCTAACCTTAATAATTTCATATATTATAAATTAAAACCAACATTTAAAATTTCTATTTTAAATTAAAACAAAGTCAACGGATTTATAAAATTAATTCAGATAATTAAGGTTATAATTTAATTAACATAAACACTTAATTAACAACATAAAATATTTAATTAACGAAATGCAATAGTATAATTAAAATAAATGAAATAAAATAAAATAAAAATAAAATAAAATAATAACAATTTATATTAAAATTAAATATAAAACACTTATAAACAATTAATCACATAATTAAATAATTTAATTGCACAATTTATAAACAAATACGTCACATTAGTATAAATGAAAAACCGGGGCGTTACACACCACCTGAAGAGAGGAGAGGGAAGCAGCTGTAAAAAAGAAGAGAGAAAGGAAGCCCATAACTATTCATCATCTTGCCATTTTGAACTCATAACTCCTTCGATTCTTTTCTGATTCAAGAGGTAAGCACATATTCTTATTCTCCATCTCCTTGTGGTTGTTTTTAGCTATAATCTACAGATTGTCATTAGGTTTTGAGCATGTTATGAGCATGAGCATGAATAGTTAGGTTTTGAATTCAATTTTTGAATCCTTGTGCAAGAGATGATTTCCTTGAACTTTGATGCTTGTTTTATGTTCTTGTGAGCTTCCTTAACTTAATTATGTGCCTTAATTTCATGGAGAATGAGTGTTTGAAGAACCACCATTGTTGCAGCTTGAGTATGTGGGTTAAAAATGTAAGAACATGGACTGCACTCTTTCTTCCTTGCTGCTGCGTCAGTTTGAGTTGTTATATTGCAAATTTTGTGTGGTTTTCTTCATGATTTTAGCCTATACTATGTGTGTATATGTGTGCTATATGTTGCCCTTTGTTTCCATAGCTTTACCCCTGTTTTCCAACTGAAACGACAAAGACGCAACTGCTGCGTAGGTTGACACGGGAGTGTCACCTAACAGGCATGGGAGTGTCTCTAGGGGCTGGAGTTTCTAGACACCCCGTGTCTCCCCTATAACTGGAGATGAGATACCCCCATGTCTCATCCCATTTTCATCCATTAAATGGCTGAAACTTAGGGGCTTTGCTTGAGCTTTTTCCTTGATCCGTTGCGATATTATGTGAAGTTTACTTGTTTTTCTTATTTCGTTCTTGATTTTATTTGATTTCTCCTACCCAAACTGTAACAGCCTGAAAACCCGCCTGTTGATATTGTCCGCTTTGGTGCCTAAAATCGACACCCTCACGGTTTTGTTCCTCCCAATGGCTAAGATCACCATCCGGGAAAAGACCTTAACAGTGGGAGGTTTCCACCCACTTATAAAGTGGGCTTAGTTCCCCTCCCCAACCGATGTGGGACAAGCACCTTTGGCTTTTACAGTCCACCCCCCAAGAGGAACCAGAGTCCTCGCTGGCACACCGGCCTGGGCCCCGGCTCTGATACCATTTGTAACAGCCCAAAACCCCGCCTGTTGATATTGTCCGCTTTGGTGCCTAAAATCGACACCCTCATGGTTTTGTTCCTCCCTATGGCTAAGATCACCATCCGGGAAAAGACCTCAACAGTGGGAGGTTTCCACCCACTTATAAAGTGGGCTTAGTTCACCTCCCCGCCAAAGGTGCTTGTCCCACATCGGTTGGGGAGGTGAACTAAGCCCACTTTATAAGTGGGTGGAAACCTCCCACTGTTGAGGCCTTTTCCCAGATGGTGATCTTAGCCATTGGGAGGAACAAAATCGTGAGGGTGTCGATTTTAGGCACCAAAGCGGACAATATCAACAGGCGGGTTTTCGGGCTGTTACAAATGGTATCAGAGCCGGGGCCCGGGCCGGTGTGCCAGCGAGGATGCTGGGCCCTCTTAGGGGGGTGGACTGTAATAGCTTAAAGTGCTTGTCCCACATCGGTTGGAGAGATGAACGAAACCTCCTTTATAAGAGGGTGGATACTTTTCCCTTGTTGAGGCCTTTTCTCGGATGGTGATCTTAGCCATTGGGAGGAACAAAACCATGAGGATGTCGATTTTAGGCACCAAAGCGGACAATATCAACAGGTGGGTTTTCGGGCTGTTACAAATGGTATCAGAGCTGGGGCCCGGGCCGGTGTGCCTGCGAGGACGCTGGTCCCTCTTGGGGGGGGGGGGGGTGGACTATAAAAGCCAAAGGTGCTTGTCCCACATCGGTTGGGGAGGGGAACTAAGCCCACTTTATAAGTGGGTGGAAACCTCCCACTGTTGAGGCCTTTTCCCGGATGGTGATCTTAGCCATTGGGAGGAACAAAATCGTGAGGGTGTCGATTTTAGGCACCAAAGCGGACAATATCAACAGGTGGGTTTTCGGGCTGTTACAAATGGTATCAGAGCCGGGGCCCAGGCCGGTGTGCCAGCGAGGACGCTGGTCCCTCTTGGGGGGGGGGGGGGGGATGGACTGTAAAAGCCAAAGGTGCTTGTCCCACATTGGTTGGGGAGGGGAACTAAGCCCACTTTATAAGTGGGTGGAAACCTCCCACTGTTGAGGCCTTTTCCCGGATGGTGATCTTAGCAATTGGGAGGAACAAAACCGTGAGGGTGTCGATTTTAGGCACCAAAGCGGACAATATCAACAGGCGGGTTTTCGGGCTGTTACACCAACTATGATCCTAACATGTTAATAAGTTGTTATATTATATGTTCCATTGTTTATTTTATTTTTATGGCTTTATTTAATAAGTGTAAATGTGACTTAAGTGCGTAACTGTTTAAATGCAACATGTGATATCTCCTTGCATGTTTTGCCTTGTTTAGGTAATTTAAACTTATATATGCATGAGTTATGATATAATATGATATATTAGGTGTTTAATTAATGTGATATGTGTTGTTTTACGTGCCGTTTATGTGATTTCGACTCTTGTATACAAACATGAACTTATATGCTTTATATGTCACCTCTTGTTGCTTTTTTTTGTATCCTTTGCCTTTTCTTATGTGTTTTAACTTCGTGTATGATTATGATATGATATAATATGATGCGTTATGAATTTATTTGATGTGTTGTGAGTTTAATTTGTGTGTCGTTATTATGATAATATGCTTATTGCTTCGATATGCCTAAGTGTGAACTTAAGCGGCGTGCATTGCATCATATGCATCCATATGCATTAGCCGAGCATCTAATTGGATCATATTTAGTCTAAGAGTGTCTTTTGTTATTTTTTTTTCGGAGGATCATCCCGTGGGTGACGAGGTGGTTCCATAAGTGTGTTCCGGCTTGGTTTGTTCGGTTTGTTTGTCAAGGTGAGGTTTCTTTTTTTTAGTTAATTCGACCTACAACCCTACCTGTGTTTTAAGCCCGCATGTGACCTACGTATATATATATATATATATATATATATATATATATGGACTTAGATACGTGTTTGGTACGTATTTTGTGGGAATTGGCCCGTTTGTTATAAAACCCCTTTGGAAAGGCTTTTATATATACATAAGCTATATTTTCGTTTGTTTGTTTTGAGAAGAATTGGTGTGTATTTCGAACTAGTGAGATATGACTTTGAAAGATAAGTCTTTGAATATGAACTTTGAATTTGAATTTGAACTTGGGCCCGGAGATTGGTGTAAAGGAGCCCCAGGATGGTGTCGGGCCGTTGGGTTTGCTCCCGAGCACGGTCTCTATTTGAAAGGATCAACCCGGAACCCACTAGGGGGTTTGGTGGGGGATGGAATCCTCGGGCGTGAGCGTCATGAAACTCACGACCTTTACATATCTGAACCGATGGTTAGGGTAGGAACAACCCTTCCATCACCCGGAGAAGAGGTAGTTTATTTGACTTTGAATTCGTTCGAATCTAAATATGAATTTGAATATGAAAGGAGTTGGTTGGAAACTCGTACTCGCCGAGTTAGTTTGATTTTAACTATAAATATGATTCGTGAAGCGGGAGTGGACATGTAATTACTTAAAATTGGTTGTTTTGGCCTTCGGCCTTAAACCTTTTTCTATATATATAGTATCACGGGATAAAATATTTTAGAATACAAAAACCACGCCCCGGTTCATGAATTCTTTGACTTTGAATATGCTATGCTCTTATGTATATGTACGTGTGCATGTGTTAGCCCCCTCACCAGTCATTAGGATTGACCACTCCTCGTTGTTTTCTTTTTCCCCCCTTGTTTCTTTGAGTTGCAGGTACAGGTTTCGGTTCGAGCTAGGAGGTGGTGTTTTCTTTGAGTCGTTCGAGTCTTGTAGTCGAGTCTTTAACATATTGCATCTTTACTTTTTGCTTTGGTACTATGTATAAGAATATGATTTCGGATTCGAATTTTGAAACTTGTATAATTTATTTGGCCCGGGGTGGGCATGACTTGTATTTATTGTATTCATACGAGCCTGTATGTTTGTTTAGATTAATCCTGTGGCTTCCGCATTTGATATTTGATTTTATTGCGCACTCTGTATTAGGGTCTAGACCGCCTAGCTTAGGAAAGATTTTGTTTGTCTCCCGTTCGCTATAGTTTGGTGCGTGTGCGGAGTTCCCATTTCGTTACATGTGTCGAGTTATGGTGCGAGGGATGTAGTGCTCTTCGGTCGGGGTGCTACAGAAACATACTGATCCGAAACCAAACTAAAGGCTTGATTTTGAGACATCTTTCCACATAACAAAGTCCTTTGTGATCCCCCGATTGCATCCAGATTACCCCCCTTTCCATCAACAGTTCCCAAATTTTCAAACTTATTAAACTTGAAACTTCATCCCGATTGCATCCAGAGCTATGGATTTCTCTAATTGGGTTATACTTCAAGTGTTAAGATTCAGAATAGAAGGATCCATGGTGGGAGTAACTTACAAGACCTAGTGAGGTTAGGGGACAATTGAGAAATGTGGTGTTTACAATTTACAAGATAGACATGAGGATTTACATTACGAAAAGAGGTGGATCAACCGGGATTCAGAAGATTTATTTGACGCAAGGAAAAGGTGAAGATGATGATGCAAGGTTTGGATTTGTAATTGAATTGAGAATCATCCGCTTGTCGGAACTAAAATCAAAGTGTGGGAAGAAAGTAACTCAAATGATTCGGGTCGAGGTCGGAATTTGGAAATTAAGTTTGGGATGAATTGAGATATTTTGGATTTCGGGTTAAGAAATGTCGGGTGAGAAGAGTTAAAGAGAACGACTAAAATGGTGATTTCAAGTTCGTGGTAAATTAAAATACTAAAGATCCTATCTTTGGTCGGAATGAGTTTATTTCCCCGATCCAAACTGAATTGTCGTGTTGCAAGGCTGAATTGGAAGATATGGAGCAACAAATGGAAACAATAAGGAAAGGTTCGGAAACCCTTACACATCGATAATCGGGATAAAATTTGGGTTCAAGAAATCTCAAAATCGAGTCATGGAAAGGTGCGAGTTGAGACCGGGAAATTTTGAACATTTAGAGAACCGTGGGAAAACTGGAGATGATCAACAGATCAAGACAAGCTTGGAATTCAACCAACAAGGAATGAGTGCCGGATCAAAGTCTATCATTATTACGGTGACAGGTTCAATGCATTCATGAGCACGTGCATCATATATTGTTTAAATTATTTAAATTTCTTTAATTATATATGAATTATTAATTGAGCTTAATTACTCCAACGTGTATATTTTATTACTTACAAGTGTGGCGCATGCATTAGCATATTAACCCGACATGCATTGTTAAGTGTCTACTTGATAGGAACTCTTCCCACCTCACGTATCAAGTATTACGTCAACTGAGACACACCTGAATTATTAGAAGGAAAATAATTGGATTGCAAAGTATGGACCAAAAAGGGGAAAGAGCTATTGAGAGGGCGGGAAAAGTAACCGGAAGTTGGAATGGAGGAAGTGGGTCGTTATTCCTACCAATCGCTTCAAAGGTAAACATTAGAAACTTTTTGGACAAGAGGCATGATTGGAATTATTTATACCAAGGAAGCTAAATTTAAAGAATCAAGAATCTTTAAAGTAAGAGGCGATGTTAGGAGCCGACAACTAAGTATAGGCGTTCTTAAGGGGGAGAGTCGACCAGAGGATGGCTTCAAATTTATGGATTGACTCAAATGGATTACTTTCAAAATAAGTAACAACGTTGCAAGAATCACCAACAACGGGATCTCTTGAAGATGGTAAAAAGGGGAAGAATTAGAAGACCTTGGTACTTGATGACTTCAAGATTTGGTTGAGAAGGTCTCGTGAGATTAATTTTAGAAAAGGCTAAGTACTTCAAGAACCAGAGGGAGCATTCAAGCAATGGTGGAGATTTTGTACTCAGATCAATTTCAAACCGAGAAGGATGAAGCTTCAAGAAAATTTGGAGGAAGCGAGTAAATTAAGAGATGAAGTTATATATATATATATATATTCAAAGAGTGCTTGGGAATTGACTTAACAAGGTGGGGCAAAGGATTAGTGAGGGTAACTTTGAGGGTAAAATCAACATCGTTAGTTTTCTTTCGAGATCCATACAAAGTAAATCTTTCAAGGATCTTGATGTGCAACGTGTATCCAGCCTTAAGGAATTCTAAGAATTGGAGAGGAGAATGTTAGTTGAGGAAAGCATAATATGAATAAGATGGATTACCGGTTCGTTGAATTTTTCCCGAAGGAACCAGAAAAACTAGGCGGGTTAAAAGACTAGACTTTGAGCTATTAAATGAATACCTCGAGCATCCGAGAAGGTTGATTATAAAGTGTGATGGAGATGGGGTATGATTATGGAAAAGAACGAGTTAGTTGGGTTTAAATAAAGCATACACTTAAGAATTAAAATTTCCGGATCATGGTGTTAGATAAGGTAAATGACTTGATCACGGGTTGAAGGCCGAGTAATCACGAAAATATTTATATTCACACCGGCCATTTCGGGGCAAGATATTGCGTTTAGAAGATGGATCGTGGAATAGAGACCGGGCGGTTATTAGAGTGTCGAATACACTGGGAAGTTTTGAGCACAAACTAAAGAATGAAAGCTCAATTGGGAATTTTGGACCGTGGTACCAGTTAGGATAAGAGAAATTGATCATGGAAGCAGGATTGAATTGTCATTTAAGTATTGGATCTTGAGGATTTCAATGTTCGATGCTCTGGGTGGAGGAATCTCCAACATCAAAACAAGTGTTGAACGGATCACTATCATGGAAAATTCCCTAACAATGGTGAACGGTACACTTAATCATGCATATCATATGCATCATGAATTTTATTGTTGTTGTATTTGACTTCTTGTTAATTGCAATTTGGTGGTATATGAGTGTCAGTTATGTGATTAACGTGATGCTACTTACTCTATGTGACATTTATGTAAGTGTTTCTACATTTTGTTTTCTTGATTCGTTGTTTTGGTGTGTGTTGAGAGACGGGGTCCTCTCATTTCTTGTTGAGAGACGGGGTGCTCTCTTTTCGTGATAGAGGGACGGGGTTCTCTCTCTACATGCTTGAGAGACGGGGTTCACTCTTTACTTGTTTGAGAAACGGGGTTTTCTCATTGCTTGTGCAAGAGACGGGGCTCTCTTGTTGTTGTACATCATTTTAAAACTCGACAGTGGACCTGGGGACCAGGTCCTCTTAAGGGGGGGAGAATTGTAACGCCCCGGTTTTTCCATTCACTCATTATGGGATATTATATGTTACATTATATTAAATTTCACAACATTGTATGTAATATATTTTTATGCATTTATATGAATTATCATTAATGTGGAATTTACGTGAATTAATTGCTAACGTGCATAATTGTTATTATGTGACTTTACTTGATCATTTCATAAATATGTGGATTGAATTGCATTAACATGAATGGATTCAATCGATTAATTTCCATGAGATGAAACTTGATTGAATTAATTCAAATTGCTTAGGGACTTATTTGCAAAAAGTGATGAGTCATGCAATGTCTTGGAAGACTCATGTAAATATCCATTTTCTTCCATTATCTTCATTTTCATCAACAATTCACACACACACACTAATACACGGTAGAAACACCATAGAAGGAAGGGAAAGGATTTCATCTCAATTTCAAGCTTGATTCAAGGAAGATAATTGCATAATTGGAAGCATCATCCTCATCTCATCATTTCATCCATTCCTTCTTCTAGTTCAAGGTAGAATTGAGATTTGGTTGAATTTCTTGAATTCATGTTGAGTAGGGTTTATGGAGTAAATGGTGAATTATTGTGTGTTTGGAGCTAGAAGCATGCTTAGGATTAAAAAGGGATTGAATTTGCATGGAAACTTTGGTTTTTTTGAAGGTTGGAAGCATGTGTATAAATATGGGGTTTTAACGATGAATTGTGATGCTTGAATGTGTAATTCTTGGTTGGATGGTTGAATAAGTGAAGTATAGTGTATATTTGACATACTTTAACATTTGGTTTGGAGTGATCATGCATTTGTTGGTGTTTTGGAGAGTTTTGGCACGAAAATCCCCTGTTTTGCTGCTGCTGAGTAACGGGTCACCACCGCGACTGAAAATTGGCCAAAATTGGTCGCGCCCGCGACCCCATTTTAGCCAAGTTTCGAGTTTTGAAAAATTGGAGAAAATTCGGCCAAAAATACTTGGTCGCGGCCGCGACCATTTTGTGAA
Source organism: Lantana camara (assembly GCA_037501455.1). NCBI lineage: Eukaryota > Viridiplantae > Streptophyta > Magnoliopsida > Lamiales > Verbenaceae > Lantana > Lantana camara. The sequence goes on along the minus strand of CM074857.1, from coordinate 57,881,894 downwards.
GGTTTTTGGTCGCGCCCTCGACCCCTCCAGAAACTCCATTTTGTCCAACTTCAAACCAACGCCATTTTCACCTCGGTTTGAATTAGAAAACGTGCCATATAGCGTTGGAAAGGTATTTGTGTCTAGTTTCATATCCAATAAACAAAACTCAATTCCCATTTCTAGAATTAAAGATATTCCAGTTTTCCCTCAACATGTACATTTTCTAAAATTGTCCGTTTTTGCTAAATTTCACCAAAACCTTTCATATTGCATTCTTTTCACTTCTTTGGTTCTCGTATGTGACCTATATGAGTTATAAACTTGGTTTAGTGATAATTATTCTCATAATTAACATTGCTTGATTGTTATTGCGTGACATATTGATTAGGACATTGCCGTGCGTCTTAAGTGGTTCATTTGAGTCGTGTCTCACGAACCCTTGTCCTTATTGCACATATTTCCTTCCCGTTGACGAGGAGCACGCACCATAGTTATATCCTTGTTTTGATCATCACAGGTGAGGTTTAATTTCTAGATATATAGAACCCTAAAACCCTACTTGATGTTTCACCCAAAATGTATCTCTATATCTATAGTTTTCCCAAACTTTAATTACTTCAAAATTGATCGATTGTAATTGCTATTGTATTGACCGATTGTTATCGTATTGAATTGATTGATTAATTGTTTTGGCGAGTAAAGCATGTTCACATTGGGCCCGAGGGTAGTGTACTGAGCCAACCGAGGAAGCAAGGGCTGACGGGTAACTCTTGCACTATCCTCACAACTTTGGGATGCCCCTTGAATCCACTAGGAGGTTAGTGGAGGAAGGAGTTCCGGGTATAGGGAATCATGAACCCTATACTCAATGAGCATGGATGGCGGGGCCTTGCAATCCCCCATCAGCTGGAGGAAGAAGGAGACTGGGGACGGGTCCGGCACCACGGATTGTCCTCGGGCTATTGTCATGATTGCACTTATTGATTGTCTTGCTTGAATACAATATGCACGAATGCACAATAATTGAACTGCATGATCACCTATTGATTAATAAAGTAAGCACGAATTGTACACAGTCGGAGTAAGGTTGGAGAATTGCCCTCACTCGCCGGGCCACTGATTGAAATGAATTGTAATTGATTGTATTGTTAAATTGGATAGTTGTAATCTCAGGCGAAGATTATTTCTTTTATTAATTTATATTGTTTCAACTGTAAAAGACTTTACCCGAGATTATAGCTTGCATGATACGTGCGCTAATATTTATTTAAACCCTTCACTCAGTCTGTGGTAGACTGACACCTCACAATTTTCAGGTCGTGCAGATCGAGTGCTAGGCGGGGTTGAGTCCATTTTACAGCCTTTGGGAGTCTAGCATTGATCTTTCATTGTAATGCATGTCTTGAATGTTTATAAATTTTGGGAGTATGTATTGGTACCTATATGTATATTTTGTACTAGTATACTTGCAACTTGAATCCTTGGTGATGTGTATATTAAGTGAGAGCATAGAATAAGTAGTGGTATGAATGTATAGTTCAATGCTTCCGCTTTTATTTTGAATTATTGTATTTTTTGAGGGTATCCCGCCAAGCTAGTGCAGGTTTTTTTTGTTGTCACCCTTTCGCCATGAGTCCGGTTCATATATGGACTACCCATTTCATGTGTGAGCTAGACTTATGGTGCGGGGGTGTGGCATCTCGGCGTTCCGGGTGCTACATCTTAGGTGGTATCAGAGCCCGGTTGCAAAATCGAGGTTCTAGTGTCGTGTCTCGTGAGTTTAGGTCGAACGGTATAGAATTAATTGATAATTTGCGAGTCCTGCCTCTTAGTTGGAATTACTTGAACTTATTTGAACTTACTTAAACATCCTTGAGATGCTTGATAACTTGTACTTGTAGTGATTCTTGGCATGAATTGTTGATTGATTGCTTTCACGTTGCTTGAATTTTATATGTCCAATGTGTTTTAATTTTTACTTTGTTGAATTGTTTATCACATTTTGCATTAAATGTATGCCTTTAGTATTAATTTTATGGCACGAGCATACACTAACCGCATGTATTTAGCCTTGAGATTGAGTTGTGATTATAGGCTATAAAGATAATATCAACCCACGGCCAATTTCTATGACAACCTTAATCTATCGCAAGTTCTTTCCACTCTAGCTTTGAAGTTGTAAGGAATGCACCGGCGAACTTCATACAAGAATTCAAGAGCCATGGATTTCTCTGATTGGGTTATACTTCAAGTGTTAAGATTCGGAATAGAAGGATCCATGGTGGGAGTAACTTACAAGACCTAGTGAGGTTAGGGGACAATTGAGAAATGTGGTGTTTACAATTTACAAGATAGACATGAGGATTTACATTACGAAAAGAGGTGGATCAACCGGGATTCAGAAGATTTATTTGACGCAAGGAAAAGGTGAAGATGATGATGCAAGGTTCGGATTTGTAATTGAATTGAGAATCTTCCGCTTGTTGGAACTAAAATCAAAGTGTGGGAAGAAAGTAACTCAAATGACTCGGGTCGAGGTCGGAATTTGGAAATTAAGTTTGGGATGAATTGAGACATTTTAGATTTCGGGTTAAGAAATGTCGGGTGAGAAGAGTTAAAGAGAACGACTAAAATGGTGATTTCAAGTTCGTGGTAAATTAAAATACTAAAGATCCTATCTTTGGTCGGAATGAGTTTATTTCCCCGATCCAAACTGAATTGTCGTGTTGCAAGGCTGAATTGGAAGATATGGAGCAACAAATGGAAACAATAAGGAAAGGTTCGGAAACCCTTACACATCGATAATCGGGATAAAATTTGGGTTCAAGAAATCTCAAAATCGAGTCATGGAAAGGTACGAGTTGAGGCCGGGAAATTTTGAACATTTAGAGAACCGTGGGAAAACTGGAGATGATCAACAGATCAAGACAAGCTTGGAATTCAACCAACAAGGAATGAGTGATCAAAGTCTATCATTATTTCGGTGACAGGTTCAATGCATTCATGAGCACTGCATCTTATTTTGTTTAAATTATTTAAATTTCTTTAATTATATATGAATTCTTAATTGAGCTTAATTACTCCAACGTGTATATTTTATTACTTACAAGTGTGGCGCATGCATTAGCATATTAACCCGACATGCATTGTTAAGTGTCTACTTGATAGGAACTCTCCCCACCTCACGTATCAAGTATTACGTCAACTGAGACACACCTGAATTATTAGAAGGAAAATAATTGGATTGCAAAGTATGGACCAAAAAGGGGAAAGAGCTATTGAGAGGGCGGGAAAAGTAACCGGAAGTTGGAATGGAGGAAGTGGGTCGTTATTCCTACCAATTGCTTCAAAGGTAAACATTAGAAACTTTTTGGACAAGAGGCATGATTGGAATTATTTATACCAAGGAAGCTAAATTTAAAGAATCAAGAATCTTTAAGTAAGAGGCGATGTTAGGAGCCGACAACTAAGTATAGGCGTTCTTAAGGGGGAGAGTCGACCAGAGGATGACTTCAAATTTATGGATTGACTCAAATGGATTACTTTCAAAATAAGTAACAACGTTGTAAGAATCACCAACAACGGGATCTCTTGAAGATGGTAAAAAGGGGAAGAATTAGAAGACCTTGGTACTTGATGACTTCAAGATTTGGTTGAGAAGGTCTCGTGAGATTAATTTTAGAAAAGGCTAAGTACTTCAAGAACCAGAGGGAGCATTCAAGCAATGGTGGAGGTTTTTTTACTCAGATCAATTTCAAACCGAGAAGGATGAAGCTTCAAGAAAAATTGGAGGAAGCGAGTAAATTAAGAGATGAAGTTATATATATATATATATATATTCAAAGAGTGCTTGGGAATTGACTTAACAAGGTGGGGCAAAGGATTAGTGAGGGTAACTTTGAGGGTAAAATCAACATCGTTAGTTTTCTTTCGAGATCCATACAAAGTAAATCTTTCAAGGATCTTGATGTGCAACGTGTATCCAGCCTTAAGGAATTCTAAGAATTGGAGAGGAGAATGTTAGTTGAGGAAAGCATAATATGAATAAGATGGATTACCGGTTCGTTGAATTTTTCCCGAAGGAACCAGAAAAACTAGGCGGGTTAAAAGACTAGACTTTGAGCTATTAAATGAATACCTCGAGCATCCGAGAAGGTTGATTATAAAGTGTGATGGAGATGGGGTATGATTATGGAAAAGAACGAGTTAGTTGGGTTTAAATAAAGCATACACTTAAGAATTAAAATTTCCGGATCATGGTGTTAGATAAGGTAAATGACTTGATCACGGGTTGAAGGCCGAGTAATCACGAAAATATTTATATTCACACCGGCCATTTCGGGGCAAGATATTGCGTTTAGAAGATGGATCGTGGAATAGAGACCGGGCGGTTATTAGAGTGTCGAATACACTGGGAAGTTTTGAGCACAAACTAAAGAATGAAAGCTCAATTGGGAATTTTGGACCGTGGTACCAGTTAGGATAAGAGAAATTGATCATGGAAGCAGGATTGAATTGTCATTTAAGTATTGGATCTTGAGGATTTCAATGTTCGATGCTCTGGGTGGAGGAATCTCCAACATCAAAACAAGTGTTGAACGGATCACTATCATGGAAAATTCCCTAATAATGGTGAACGGTACACTTAATCATGCATATCATATGCATCATGAATTTTATTGTTGTTGTATTTGACATCTTGTTAATTGCAATTTGGTGGTATATGAGTGTTAGTTATGTGATTAACGTGATGCTACTTGCTCTATGTGACATTTATGTAAGTGTTTCTACATTTTGTTTTCTTGATTCGTTGTTTTGGTGTGTGTTGAGAGACGGGGTGCTCTCTTTTCGTGATAGAGGGATGGGGTTCTCTCTCTACATGCTTGAGAGACGGGGTTCTCTCTTTACTTGTTTGAGAAACGGGGTTTTCTCATTGCTTGTGCAAGAGACGGGGCTCTCTTGTTGTTGTACATCATTTTAAAACTCGGCAGTGGACCTGGGGACCAGGTCCTCTTAAGGGGGGGGGGGGGGGGGGGGGGAGAATTGTAACACCCCGGTTTTTCCATTCACTCATTATGGGATATTATATGTTACATTATATTAAATTTCACAACATTGTATGTAATATATTTTTATGCATTTATATGAATTATCATTAATGTGGAATTTACGTGAATTAATTGCTAATGTGCATAATTGTTATTATGTGACTTTACTTGATCATTTCATAAATATGTGGATTGAATTGCATTAACATGAATGGATTCAATCGATTAATTTCCATGAGATGAAACTTGATTGCATTAATTCAAATAGCTTAGGGACTTATTTGCAAAAAGTGATGAGTCATGCAATGTCTTGGAAGACTCATGTAAATATCCATTTTCTTCCATTATCTTCATTTTCATCAACAATTCACACACACACACACTAATACAAGGTAGAAACACCATAGAAGGAAGGGAAAGGATTTCATCTCAATTTCAAGCTTGATTCAAGGAAGATAATTGCATAATTGGAAGCATCATCCTCATCTCATCATTTCATCCATTCCTTCTTCTAGTTCAAGGTAGAATTGAGATTTGGTTGAATTTCTTGAATTCATGTTGAGTAGGGTTTATGGAGTAAATGGTGAATTATTGTATGTTTGGAGCTAGAAGCATGCTTAGGATTAAAAAGGGATTGAATTTGCATGGAAACTTTGGTTTATTTGAAGGTTGGAAGCATGTGTGTAAATATGGGGTTTTAATGATGAATTGTGATGCTTGAATGTGTAATTCTTGGTTGGATGGTTGAATAAGTGAAGTATAGTGTATATTTGACATACTTTAACATTTGGTTTGGAGTGATCATGCATTTGTTGGTGTTTTGGCACGAAAATCCCCTGTTTTGCTGCTGCTGCGTAACGGGTCACGACCGCGACTGAAAATAGGCCAAAATTGGTCGTGCCCGCGACCCCATTTTAGCCAAGTTTTGAGTTTTGAAAAATTGGAGAAAATTCGGCCAAAAATACTTGGTCGCGGCCGCGACCATTTTGTGGAGGTTTTTGGTCGCGCACGCGACCCCTCCAGAAACTGCATTTTGTCCAACTTCAAACCAACACCATTTTCACCTCGGTTTGAATTAGAAAACGTTCCATATAGCGTTGGAAAGGTATTTGTGTCTAGTTTCATATACATTAAACAAAACTCAATTCCCATTTCTAGAATTAAAGATATTCCAGTTTTCCCTCAACATGTACATTTTCTAAAATTGTCCGTTTTTGCTAAATTTCACCAAAACCTTTCATATTGCATTCTTTTCACTTCTTTGGTTCTCGTATGTGACCTATATGAGTTATAAACTTGGTTTAGTGATAATTATTCTCATAATTAACATTGCTTGATTGTTATTGCGTGACATATTGATTAGGACATTGCCGTGCGTCTTAAGTGGTTCATTTGAGTCGTGTCTCACGAACCCTTGTCCTTATTGCACATATTTCCTTCCCGTTGACGAGGAGCACGCACCATAGTTATATCCTTGTTTTGATCATCACAGGTGAGGTTTAATTTCTAGATATATAGAACCCTAAAACCCTACTTGATGTTTCACCCAAAATGTATCTCTATATCTATAGTTTTCCCAAACTTTAATTACTTCAAAATTGATCGATTGTAATTGCTATTGTATTGACCGATTGTTATCGTATTGAATTGATTGATTAATTGTTTTGGCGAGTAAAGCATGTTCACATTGGGCCCGAGGGTAGTGTACTGAGCCAACCGAGGAAGCAAGGGCTGACGGGTAACTCTTGCACTATCCTCACAACTTTGGGATGCCCCTTGAATCCACTAGGAGGTTAGTGGAGGAAGGAGTTCCGGGTATAGGGAATCATGAACCCTATACTCAATGAGCATGGATGGCGGGGCCTTGCAATCCCCCATCAGCTGGAGGAAGAAGGAGACTGGGGATGGGTCCGGCACCACGGATTGTCCTCGGGCTATTGTCATGATTGCACTTATTGATTGTCTTGCTTGAATACAATATGCACGAATGCACAATAATTGAACTGCATGATCACCTATTGATTAATAAAGTAAGCACGAATTGTACACAGTCGGAGTAAGGTTGGAGAATTGCCCTCACTCGCCGGGCCACTGATTGAAATGAATTGTAATTGATTGTATTGTTAAATTGGATAGTTGTAATCTCGGGTGAAGATTATTTCTTTTATTAATTTATATTGTTTCAACTGTAAAAGACTTTACCCGAGATTATTGCTTGCATGATACGTGTGCTAATATTTATTTAAACCCTTCACTCAGTCTGTGGTAGACTGACACCTCACAATTTTCAGGTCGTGCAGATCGAGTGCTAGGCGGGGTTGAGTCCATTTTACAGCTTTTGGGAGTCTAGCATTGATCTTTCATTGTAATGCATGTCTTGAATGTTTATAAATTTTGGGAGTATGTATTGGTACCTATATGTATATTTTGTACTAGTATACTTGCACCTTGAGTCCTTGGTGATGTGTATATTAAGTGAGAGCAAAGAATAAGTAGTGGTATGAATGTATAGTTCTATGCTTCCGCTTTTATTTTGAATTGTTGTATTATTTGAGGGTATCCCGCCTAGCTAGTGCAGGTTTTTTTTGTTGTCACCCGTTCGCCATGAGTCCGGTTCATATATAGACTACCCATTTCATGTGTGAGCTAGACTTTTGGTGTGGGGGTGTGGCATCACGTTTTGGATACTTGGATCTGTATTTGTATAAGAGATGATAATGTATTGATAGTTAACGTTGGTACCTATTATGTATATATTTTGGTAAATATGGTAGCTATAAGTATTAATTGAAATGCTTCCACTTTTAATTTCGTGTTTGGTTGTTTATGTGGGGAAGTGTCCCGCCTAGCTCGTTTATTTTGATTGTCACTCGTTCGCTATAGTTTTGGTTTATGTACGGATTGTCCATTTCGTATGTGGATCGAGGCTATAGTGCGGGGGATGTAGTGCCTTGGGGGTTAGGGTGCTACATCTACAGGTGGTATCAGAGCCCGGTTGCAAAACCGAGGTTCTCGAGTCGTGTCAAGTGAGTCTAGGTCGCACGGCATAGGATTACTTGTTACCTGAGAGTCTGCATTTAATTGAATTACTTGATCTACTTGAACTCTTGCATTACTTGAGCTATTTGATCTTCTTTGCACGTGTGCTTATTGACATTATGGAATTATATGCACACATTTGCATTTGTTAATTAAACCACGTATGTGTAGTGATTTGATTTCAGGATGGATCGTGACAGACATCATCGTGACCCATCCCCGAGACATCGGCATCATCGTCATCGCCGCCATCATCGTCATGAGAGATCACCTCCTCCTCCACCTGCTCAGGCACAGCCTCAAGATTTTATAAACGCAGTAGTGGGGTTAATTGATCAGAGATTGCAAGAAAGGGTCCCTCCAACACCACCAGCACCTGTAGCACCCCAGGAGAACCCCATTTCAGCTATACTACGGGAGTTTCAGAATCAGCATCCCCTGAAGTTCTATAAGGGCGATGATATACAGGCTGAGATGTGGTTAAAAGAGGTTGAAAGGATTTGGCAGCTCATACCTTGTGATACTCAGGAGAAAGCCCGCTGTACCCTTACTCTGATTCAGGGTGAGGCCTACTCCTGGTGGGAGAGCACACAGATAGTATTGGAGGCTGCTGGCACAGATATCACGTGGGAGGTCTTTGTACAGGTAGTTCAGAAACAAGTTCATTCCTCCAGCTTCCCATACCATTGACAATTCATGAACATGTATAACATATCAAGTATGATAACAATAAATGAAATGGCATGATCCTATAACGGCCCTAATGGTATCTTGAAGCAACTCTAAGACTCATACAATGACAGTTATGGAAAGCAGTAAACAGATATCCAATATAAAGCCGAATGTGTCATAAACGTGTAAGTTTTGGAAAAATTTTCTACATTAGGCCACATTTTTAAACAAAATTTAAAATAAGGAGGACCCGATACCATCGAGTTGACTCCCATTCAGGCCTTACCATTCATCCAAACCAAGTGCAGAATACCTCTTGTGCTTCCATGTTGTCTGAAATCCATCATCTGTGGTGCCAAAATTCGGGGATCTTCTACCAAAGCTATACATCCCCTTCGCCAAACAATCCTGTCCATGCCCTGCAAGATTAGCCTAATCATTATCAGATCCATCATTACCTCCATTAGGCTGCTCCTAGTCCTGCCTCTATTCTTTGGTTGACGCTAAGTATAGAGGTGAGTACCTCCTCGGTGAGAAACAACCACAGTACGTGAAGCCTCGAACTGCTTGAAAAAGGCCTCGTCTATCTGCTGCTGGTTAGGATCAAGATGTGGCTAAACTGCCATGGCCATACAGAGAACCACGGATATGAATGCCAGAAGATAGAACCATGCAACGTCAAACAAGCTTCCATGATGTGAGCAATCCAGGTCAAGTCTCGTCTTACTTAACCTGGCGCTCTGATACCACTTCAGGCTGTAGCGCCCCCACTTTGCTGGTAGAGAGCGGCGCCCCAACCCCCGCACTGAAGCACCCCTCAAGTAATGGTGTGAGCCATCACTCAAGAAATACCCCAGCGAACGGTATATCCATTAACGATTAACAAATAGTATTTAACTATGTGGCTTATGCAGCGGAAAATCAGAGTATTTTAAAACTTTTCAAAACATGTGCGTGATGGCATATAAACAAGCAAGTACTGATCGTTAAGCAGAAGAGACTATTAACATTACTGTATCAATTGAACATTATCACGGGACCATATGATAGCAATTGCAGCAGTATCCAAGTAGCAGAAGGATTATTACAAAAGCATAAGGTAAAGTATCAATGTAGCAATATAACATATGCAGGACACAAAATAGATTAATAAAGTAAAGTCCTGACTCAAACAAAATGAACACTCTAGAGCTTCAAGATACCTCTAGACTGCGGCTGCAAGACCTAAAACCATGAGGCCAGAAAACAGGTAGAGGTATTAGTCAAAGTGACTAAGTGAGGGATATCTTTAAAAGAAAGTACTTAAAGTAAACGTTTGAAGTGAAGTTCATAAGGTAAAACCTTTAATGCAAAGCTTTGAAGAAGAACTTAAGAATAAGTTCAAGTGATAAAACCCTTTGATGCAATGCTATAAGTAATGAGAGTTTTCAAAACACTTTCATGAATGCTGTCACACGCGCACACATATGCTATGATTTGGGTCATATGATTTTCATAAAACGGGATAAGGGTAGGGAACAACTTTGCAAGATATGAACCAACTTTATGAAAACATTGATGCCCGCAAGCTAGGCTTCTCCATCCTTACTCCAGAAAACATGACCATTAATAGGGTGTCGGACCGAGATCAACAACACCCTAACACATACACACATGCACCATCCTCCACCAAGTTTCACTTCGGGGAGCGACCCCTAGGTGACCATTAACCATTGATTTGGGAATAGATTTGCGGTCCATTCCCGACAATTGTTCTGACTTAACCAAACCTCCTGATTAAAGTCGGTATCAATCGCCTAGTGTGGCGGCCGGTATTAGTGATGTCGTTGGCACTCACCTCCCGAGCATCACCTCTACACATAACCGTCGGGCCCATACCATTAACCATTGATTGCTTGCACCATTGATGACATCCAGAATAAATCCGAATGTATGAACCATTGAACATATGCATTGAACCATTGATGCAATACTTTGAAAACATAAACCATTGATGCATTACTTTGAAAACATGTGCCATTGATGCTATACTTTGAAAATATAAACCATTGATGTTATACTTTGAAAACATGTGCCTTTGATGCTATACTTTGAAAACATAAACCATTGATGTTATACTTTGAAAACATGTGCCTTTGATCAATGAATAACAAATAGGATTGGGTTCTTTGAAGAATCATCCCTATAAAGAGTATTTCAAAACAAGAATGTAAAACACTAGGCTTAGAGTTTCAAAACGATTGAATCATTAAGTATTCATGGTTCCAGTTGAAAACATTTATAACCTCACCTATTAATAACAGTAGGTAGGATAGATTATGCAGTGCCCTGGGGATTCCAGTGCTCAACCTTAACTCCTGTAAGTGTGTACTAAGGTGAGCTAAGACACACTTCTATCACGATGCACATAAACATATAAAACAAGTACAAAACATGTAATGACAAGAGAGTAATACCATTTAAGGTATTAGAGAAGGATAACACACAAGGGAATCCTTAAAGTGAGTTATCATTAACGTGGGACTATGATCTTACTATAATCGATTAGGAATTAATCAAATTATGAATCCTATCGCAAAACCTTAGGTTATAAAACAAGTCCTCGCAAGAAAACACATTTTGAATTCACATTTTAGACCCCGGATTTGAAAACCCTAAGTTTAAATGTCTATTAAGAAAGCACAAGTTTTAATTCACTTTTACTATTCAAAAGCACTATTCATAGTTACTATTCTAGATTACTATTCACGGATTACTATTCATAGGTTACTATTCACTTGTCGGGTCAAAGGGTCGGGTCAAACCCATACACTAAACACATACGAGCACACGAGCACACACACGGCATGCACACACACACCCTAATTCAATTATGATCTCGATTATAACCTATATTTTCAAGTTCATGTTATTATAAGCAAGTGTGATCTAGGTTAAAGGCATAACCTATGGTTAAGAGGTCTAATTAAAGCATAACATCAAGTTATGAAACACTATTCTATCCTAGGTTATAACATGTGACACTATCAAAGTGTATAACATATGATCAAGGCACTATTCCATTAATCCATATCATATCATAAGCTCAAGTCACAATATATGAGTCATGTAACATTGTAACAATGTAATAACACATCATAGACATAAGTCATAGCACATCAAGACCATTAATCATGTAACATTCATCAATTGAGACCATATAGTAACATGTAACAAGTTATAATATAATTGATCATAGGTTACTATTCCATTGCATAACATGCTTGAACATAATTTAAATATCATAATCATGCATCAATTATCATCATATAATAGCTCCATAACATGATCATACCATATACTAAAGCAATTCATAACATTTCATAGCATATACTAAACAATTAAATCATAATTCACTACTAAGAAACATATCATAAAACTATATAATAAATGCATAAAATAAAATCCTATATGTCTTAGGGAAGACCCTAAGACCCAACCTAAACATAATATAAACATACCATAACATAAAAACATAAACTAAACTAAAACATAACATAAAAACCATAGCATAAAATAAAAACAACTAACCTAGCAAGGGGGGGAGTGCCTCACGGCAAGAGGGGGAGAGAGGGAGGAAGAAAGGGAGTTGTTAACACAACATATGAGCAAGGAATTCAATGGCATGAGGGGGGGTATTTATAGGTGTTGGGAAGCCCCTCACCTTGGAAATAAAATGTAAGGAAGGGTAGGAGAGCAAAATGGTAAAACTTCTCTTGGAAGCTAACTTTGTTCTTGAAGCTAAAATGGGACTGCTGGGGGTATTTCTGTAATTTCATCCCCCAAGACTCAAGGATAAGTGGCTGGAAGTTTAACCATTCTGACGGTAAGAAAATTAGCTTCGAAACGCATATTCATTCGTCGAAATCGGATTTACCGTTTGAAAGATACATTAGTTTTAGTGAATAAAAGTTTTGAGCCCGAAACTCAACACGAGTGAAAAACGACTTTCTAGAATGATTTTCAAGTCCGGATTGTTTCCAAAATTCAAGAAATAAATCGAGAAGCGTTTTGAATCCAATATCGACTATAAAACGTTTTAGCGATAGAAAGTTGAAAACGTAGAATGAATAGTGAATTCTTACGTACAAACGTACGCTTCAAAATTTCGAGCTAGGGTTTGAATCAAGAGTTGTAGGACATTTCAAAAATCTTGAAATAGCTCAAGTAGTGCAAATCCTAAGAGAAAACATTTTCCGAATGAAAACCGTTCGTAGTAAAAATAGTGAACTAGGGTTTTCGTAAACATTTTCAATAAAACGAAGTTCGGAATAGATTTTCAAGTCAAGAATGATTTCAATAGACTCGTCTCGACTCAAGGATCGATTTGACTATAAACTTGGGTAGGAAAAGATATCAGAATCAAAAGCTCATTTTTAGATAAATAGTAACTTTGGTCGGTAAGTTCCCAAAATGCCCTTATGGTTCAAGGAAGGTTTCCGGAGCTTGGAAAACAAGTTCAAACGATTGGGAAACATGTGATATGAACCTCTAGGGTTCCATTGAAGCATTGGGTAATATAGGCTTGGGAAATGAATAGTAAACTGTATCGAAGGTCAAGAATTCCCCCTTAAAACATGTCAGATCACATATGAGCACAAAGTTCATGTAAGAATGCAATGCATGAAGGTTTATAAAGTTGAATCAAAGTCTATAAACGCTTTACCAATGCCCTTAGTTTACCATTTTCTTCCAGGCCCTGTTTTGGGCTGTTACAGTAAAGTTGCTCCAATTGTGTTAAAGGCTCGGGTTTCCAACATTACCATTCAGCCAGAATTGAAGTATCGGTTATTTGAGGCTCAGAATAATGATCTGGAGGTCCAGAAATTGGTAAGTAAAGCAAGAGCTGATCCGAAAAGTCCTTTTGGGTTTGATGAGACCGGTTTGCTTCGATTGAAAAACAGATTAGTAGTGCCTGAAGAGTTAAAACGGGTTCTGCTTGAAGAAGCTCACAAGTCAGCATATTCAATCCAGCCGGGAGGAAACAAAATGTATAAGGATCTGAAACAATATTATTGGTGGAATGGGATGAAAAGAGATGTTGCTGAGTATGTGAAACATTGCTTGACTTGTCAGAGAGTGAAAGATGAGCACCAGAAACCCGCGGGACTTCTACAACCGTTACCTATTCCCGAATGGAAGTGGGAACAAGTAACGATGGACTTTATTTCCAGGTTACCGAAGGTGAAAGGTGCATTTGATGGTATTTGGGCAATTGTGGATAGATTTACGAAATCTGCTCACTTTCTACCGGTCCGGATGTCCTATAAAATTCCAAAGTTGGGCGAGATTTATAACAGAGAGATTATCCGACTTCATGGTATTCCGGTGAGCATAGTTTCAGACCGAGACCCGAGATTCACATCTAAGTTGTGGCAAGAGTTACATGAGATGTTGGGAACGAGGCTCAAATTCAGTACAACATTCCACCCTCAAACAGACGGTCAAACAGAAAGATTAATAAGATATTTGGAAGATCTACTTCGGGCTTGCGCGATGGACTTTCAAAATTCGTGGCAAGAACAGCTACCTTTAATTGAATTTGCCTACAATAACAGCTTTCAGGCTTCAATCGGAATGGCTCCTTATGAACTTCTTTATGGAAGGAAGTGCCGATCTCCATTATTTTTCTACTTGGAAGAGTGGAAATGGTCGAAACAGGAAGGGGTAAAGAAAGGAGAGAAGTTTGAGAAACCTTCCAAAGTCGTTCAGGCTATGATAGAGAAAGTTCAAATGATACAACAACGGATGAAAGCCATGCAAGATAGGCAAAAGAGCTATGCCGATACTCACCGAAGAGATCTTGAATTCGAAGTTGGTGACCGGGTATTCTTGAAGGTGTCACCAAGGAAAGGTTTCACCCGGATCGGGAAAGGAGGAAAGCTTAATCCTCGCTACGTAGGTCCTTTCGAGATTCTTGAAAGAATAGGCGAAGTAGCCTATCAACTGGACCTACCACCGAGTCTTACGGGGATTCACAACGTGTTCCATGTCTCTCAGTTAAGGAAATATTACCCCGATGAGACCACGATTCTCCCCATGGAAGAAGTTGAATTGGAACTGAATTTGACATTTGTTCAGAGGCCGGTTAGGATCTTAGATCGGAAATTTCAGGAATTGAGAAACCGGAGGATTCCCATGGTTAAAGTGTTGTGGAGAAGCGATAAAACCGAGGAAGCTACGTGGGAAACCGAGGACAAGATGAAACGGTTCCACCCGAAATTGTTCACTCAGGACTAGAGAATCTGGGGACCAGATTCTTTTAAGGGGAGGAGAGTTGTAACGCCCCGGTTCCGGATGAACAGGTAAGCACGCCACGTGTGAGTTTTGAGAGTAGGATTTATTTTAATTCTTTTGAATTTTTATTTTCTTACGTGACATCTCATAAATTTTATAAAATTCATGATACATTATTTATGTGAATTATATGAAATCATATTATTGGAAAATTATTTCAAGTCATGGAAAAAATATTTATTACGTAAAATAATTACCGAGAGTGTTTCAATACGAAATTATCCCTAGTTGTTGGTTTTGTTAACTTTAGGGACTTAATTGCATACCTTTTCAAGGACCTAATTGATCATATTTCCAAACCACATACACTTGATTGCATGACTTAAACATTTAAGGGATTAAATTGCAATTGTTAGCATTTCACATATTTTAAAAATTGGATGAATCGGTATATCATCTTCAAGCTTCCAAGTTCATTCATTTTGATCTTTTCATCCCAATTTGCTTCCTTTGTTCACCGAGCCATAGCTCCAAGCAAGGAAAGAGATTTCACTCAAATTTCATCAAGTTTTTCAAGAAATATTTCCAGATTTGAAGCTTGATCATCTTCTTCATCTATCTTCTCCATTTCTTTAGCTCAAGGTGGGTATTTTGCATGAATTCATGGTTCTTGACCAAATATGGTTTAGCTAGGGTTTGAGAATCATACCTTAAATGGATTATTTGTAGATGGAAGAATGATTATATGATTATATCTTGATTCATGGCCTGAATTCTTGCAAAATATGGAGTTATATATTAGGATGAGCTTGAGTTTGAAACTTTGATTTCTTGATGATTTTCCATGGTTTATGAGTTTAAGTGATATATTATCATATCTTGAATTTGTATGCATGTATATATTTCCAGAATCATGGTTTTGTGGGAGTAAAACTTGAACTTTGTGGTTGTGTGATGTTTCCCGTAGCCATCCCCTGTTTTTGCTCTGTTTTTCAGTTGCAGAAACTGGGAACGACCATTCCCACCTCAAGGCATTATGGGAACTGTCGTTCCCACTCTTTCAAATAAAAGGGCTGGCGAACCTGGGAACGGCCGTTCCCATTTTGGCTTGCGTGCCGGAAGGGCTGTTCCCAGCTTCAGCGCATTTTCAATATTTAATATCGTTGGTGCGTTTTAAAGGGCTACGGGAACGGCCCTTCCCATTTTCAAAGGGAAGCCGGAACGGCTGTTCCCACCTCGTCTGGCAGAACAAAAGTTTCTGCATAAAATTAAAATTTTAGCATGATGATGCAATGATTTCTTTGACCCCAAATTGCTATTATATGATTGAATATGTGCCAAAACAAGATATTTTCATGCCTCATTGCGTATTGCTCGTCATCTCGTTATATTTTCGCCGTTCGTCCTATTTGGTCCATTTTGAGTCATGTCTCACGTATACATGTCGTGTTTGCACAGGTCACGAGGTCGTGGACGAGGAGCAGGCTCCCTAGAGCATATCCTTGTTTTATTTTGTAAGCAAAGGTGAGGTTTTGTTCTAGGTATATTGAACCTTATAACCCTTATGTGGGGATTTCGGCCAAAATCTATTATAATTATAAACGTTTTCAAACTATAAACATTTTCAAGCAAGCAAGTCATGATTGTTCATGATTTCAAGCATGTTTTGGCGAGTCATGATTGCACTTGGGCCCGAGGGTAATTCTTGAGCCAACCGGGAAAGCAAGGGCTGACGGGTAACTCCTGAATTATCCTCACCTTATTGGGATCACCCCCGAAAGGCACTAGGAGATTAGTGGTGGAAGGAGTTTCGTACGTAGGGAGTCATGTTCCCTATGTACACCATGTCGTGGATAGTTGGGCCTTGCAAACCCACTATCACCCGGAGGAAGAAGGAGACTGGGGATGGATTCGGCACCACGGGTTATCCTCGGGGTTATTGCATGTTTTCAAGCATGAATATGTCTAAGTGAGCACTAAATGAAATGTATGATCACGTATTGAATTAATCATGCAAAGCACGTATTGTTCACGATTGGCATAATGGTTGGAGAATAGCCCTACTCGCCGGGGCCACATGTTTCATGAAATGATCAAGTTAATTTAACATGTTAATTTGGACAGTTGTAATCTCGGGCAAGGAACAAGTTATTCTTGAACTATACATATTAATTCATTTCCAAGTCTTCACCCGAGGCTACAACTTGATGTGACGTGTGTTATATATATGTATTTGCCCCTCACTCAGTCTTCGGTAGACTGATACTTCACTTTTCAGGTACTTGTGGTCGTGGTCGTGCTAGGCGGGAGTCCGGTCAGGTCTTGCATTTTCTTGAGTCTAGCATTGTACTTTTCATGTATAGAACTTTTGATTATAGCTGGTTATGATCATTGTCATCACGTTTTGGATACTTGGATCTGTATTTATATAAGAGATGATAATGTATTGGTAGTTAACGTTGGTACCTATTATGTATATATTTTGGTAAATATGGTACCTATACGTATTAATTGAAATGCTTCCACTTTTAATTTCATGTTTGGTTGTTTATATGGGGAAGTGTCCCGCCTAGCTCGTTTATTTTGATTGTCACCCGTTCGCTATAGTTTTGGTTTATGTACGGATTGTCCATTTTGTATGTGGATCGAGGCTATAGTGCGGGGGATATAGTGCCTTGGGGGTTAGGGTGCTACACGATCTCCTTCATAGAAATAGGCCTTTGCAATATTTTTCAAAAATAAATTAATATATGTCGGGAAAGAGTGGCCATTATTTTATTGAAGAACATTATTAAGCTGTTAGCTTACTCCCATTTCATTATCCTTACTTATCATGAATCTTGAGCTAATCCTTTCAACAAACACCTTGTCAGCAACCAGAAGAACAAAAACTCCATACTAATAGAAGAAACACTTTCACATTCAATCAAATTTGAGACCGTATATACTATATAAAAAATTCATCCACGAACTAAAGGATCAATATACAAATATAGTTCATCCAAAACATAAAGTTATGCTTGAAAGACAGCATTTTAAGGGCGGGCAAGAATTAGGGCAAGTAATAAATGAAATCAGTAAATTAAAAGAAAATTTTATGTTGCTTTTGCTGGAAAAAAAAAATCGCACCATATCTATTGCCTTCGCTGGAAAAAAAAACTGATATAATTGAAATAATTTAACTCACCGTGAATACCGTATTTCGTGCGGAGGCAATGAATGACGTAAAGCAAAGACACAAACCAAGATTTGCACAAAATCTATTTCTCTAGAATCAAGGGTTGCTAAAATTTGAAAGGAAGAAACTGAACAGTATTTTCATAGTCTAAGATTGAAGTAGTGTATAATTTACGCGGGAATTGAGAACTATTTCTTGGACGGAGGGAAGTAAAAATTTTGCCGCCATGGAATTGATGAAAGTGAGATTTCTCCTCCAACAAATGTTTCAGAACGTGGTAGAGAAATCGGGAAGAAAATAGATGAAAGAGAAATTTCTCCAAAAAATCTTTCAGAACGTGGGAGGAAAAATAGATATAAGTGGCAATTCTTTTGTAAATTCTATGAAAAGATGGATATATTGGTAATTTTCTATTGCTTGTCATAATTCTCTTGATCTATCACATGCCTTTTTAGCATATGATCTATATCTCCATAAAACACACTAATCTCACAGACCAAAGTTTATCCTATAGACTTTCACACATGCAATATAAATGCGTGTTGATATCGGTTATATATCACAAATATCCATTATCTTTACAAGTAAACCCGTCCTATAAAGTGATAATACATATTATTCATGTAATAAAACTAATCATTATCTAACAAATAAAAAGATTATTAAAATACTGTAATATTATTAGATAAAACATAATAATTCCCCCAAAGATCATATATTACAAATAAACTCAATCATAAAATAATTGTTGAATGCAACAAATAAGCATATAATTAATTAGTATTGACGGGGCACTTTTCTGAGAACGTTATGTACCGTCATGTGGCATAACAAGTAGAAACTGGCACGTGGCAACTATGAGCCATGTCGGATAGTACGTCATCCTTTCCCTCTAGGTGATCGATTGACATCGACCACCACCCCTTCCTTGGCCTGTCGATCACCACCTCGAGAAGGGCAATCAACCAAGCCTTGAACCAGGTTCCCCACTTCCCTCATAGGCGAGACCTCGACCCCTAGGTCCTCCCGACCACCTTCCCTATCGAGCAGCGGACCGTACTGCAAGTCAATAAGTCTGAAAGGGAGGTCGAGGGACTCCCCTGATATAAGGGAACCAACTCTGACACAAAGGTATTGTACAGTACTACTGTTCCCTAACAAACTGGCCAGAGTATTAAATGCACCTCCAGTGGGTGAACAGGTGTCACACACACCCTTGGGCCTATAAATATCTACAGTATTTATGGCATTGGTAAGGATAATCACCGTTCATTCGACCCTTAATACTATCTCATATTCTTTGAGAAAGTACCTGACTTGAGCGTCGGAGTGCCAAACTGGGATATAACCCTTATTCCCCCAGTTGGCCTTCAGTTCACGTTTGTTCTTCCTTTTCAGATCTACTCGAGACACCACGATCATTTTAGCACCGTCTGTGGGAACTTCTTGAGCAAAAGCCATTTTCGTTTGAATCATGAGAATCAGGAGTGGTTGAACCTTTGGTCCTGACGGCCAAGGGCTCACCAATGCAGTCGTTGCCGCAGGCACAAACAAAGCCCAGCCTCATGCAGGGGATAACCAGACGGGGGTACTCACCCAGACGGTTTACTCCGAGCTTGAGCTCGAAGATTACTTGGCTCGATGCCAGCCCGAGGCTGTTGCAGCAGCCGCAGTAGGGAGGGCCCGATCGACCGCTGTTGCTCACCCGACTGCCCCACCTCCTTACGCTTATGGGCCCTTGATGCCTTATGGGTATGCCCCGCCGAATCGTTGGGGATACCCGCCGCCTCCACCAAGCTATTATCCTGCTCCCTACTTTCCGCCACCACCAACACATTCGTACTAGCGAGGGACAGCCCCGAAAGGTGCACCGCCTCGAGGGGAGGTCACCGAGTCTGGCCAGAGACAACGTGATGAGGGTAAAAGACCCACAGAGAAGAACCGAGAGGCTGTAGCCCAGCCTAAGAAGAAGCCCGTTAAGACCAAGGCACATTCCACATGCCCGGAACCACCAGTGAGTTCCGAGCCCGATCACCCGGTGAAGGAAGAGCCACCGATCCGAAAACAGTCCAAGTCTTCGACCGTTTGGGGGCTAGGGTAGATCCTGACGCCCCTAGGAGGGCCAACAGGGGGTTCCTAGTGGGAAAAAATGACCTTCGCAACAAGTTACCCCAGAGGGATTAACTGGATCCGCCTGAGGAAAGGGCCCCACTAGAGCGCCCAAAGCCAAGGGTAATTAACCTTCCTATTTACGAGGTCGAGGATGATGAGCCTTACTGTGAAAACGAGAATCGGTCGGCACGACCGGAGAGGAGGCTTCCTCCTCCCCCTCCTCGAGCAGGGTATCGAAGCATAAGGTAAGCAAGATCCCCTTTCTGTGAAGAGATTAAATCGGCCATGGCGGGGGATAAGATGCCTAACAATCTGCCAACCTATGGGGGAACCTCTAACCCCGATAGGTACTTCGATCGCTTTGAGATCGAGGTGAGCATGTTCGGTCATTCTTCGGATGTGTGGGCCAAAATCTTTGCTACCACTTTGTTCGGTGCAGCCTAGGACTGGTTCTCAAGGCTGCCCCCATGAAGCATAAACTCCTATGCTGATCTGGTCGAACAGTTCATTGCTCACTTCTCTTCGGTCAAAGGGGATAAACTGCTGTCGACCTACCTCTATAATCTCGTATAGAGGAAGGACGAGACCCTGAGGGAATTCTTTACTCTATTTTCCTAAGTGCCTGTACAGGTCGAGACTCCCAGCATGGATATGTTGACCACTGCCCTTCACTCTGCGATCAGGAACACGGATTGTGCGAATCAAATCATAGTCCAGAAACCCCAATTGATCGCTAAAATCTTAGAGATCCTGGGGGGGGGGGGGGCGATTGGATGAGGGTAGAAGAGATCAAGCAGAACCAGAAAAGTGAGTAAAGAAAGAAGGGAGAATCTCAGCAACCTCCCAAGGTGGATTTCTCTTATGATCCCCGACCCAGGGTCGAACACGGAATGGGGAGCGGGTCCAAGAAACGTGTTACTCCCCTGAACAGAAGCATTGTGGAAATTTACAATATCTCAAATAAAAAGCTTTTCAAGAATCCCAAACCTATCAAGGAAACCCAAAAAACCAGGGATTCTGGAAAATACTGCAACTTCTATCGACAAACGGGGCATAACACGTTTGAGTGCTTTGCCATTAAATAAGAGATCGAGCGGTTGATCAAAGGGGGACTTCTCCAGGAGTTCATCAGAAAAATCGACGACTTGGCCATTTGAGCTGAGGAAAGGGTCGAGAGTAGCCCCCTAAGACAGAGGAATGCTAAGCAGCCCATGAAGCGCGAAACACATAATTTGCCCTGCTACGGTTGGATCGATATGATCGTAGGGGGGCCTGCTATGGATGATTGCATGACCGCTCGAAAGCGCACAAGGAGAGAGGCCCAGAGAAGCTACAACGGGCCACGAGAAGTGATGATAGTTGAGCCCCAAGAGCCTTGGATTCAGGAAGAGATTACCTTTAGCGATAAGGATCTAGTTAATGAGCCCCATCGGGAGGGTGAAACTCCCAACTATCCGATGGTGGTCACTTTAGATGTCGCTAATTTCCTTGTATCCAAAACTTTGATTGATAATGGAAGCTCGACAAACATTATCTTTTACCCGACTCTCAAAAAAATGAAACTTCATAAGCGCATCCAATTTGAAACTATCAAGGCTCCTTTGACAGGTTTTGGAGGATCAAAAGTTTACCTTAAAGGTCGAATCCAGCTGATCACCTCCATGGGAGCCCTCCCTAAAAAGGCGATATTGGAGATCGAGTACCTTGTGGTCGACCAATCATCTGCATATAACATCATTTTCGGGAGACCAGGTATAATCGATTTCAGGGCTATCATTTCGACCTATCACCAGCTTATTAAATTGCCAACTCCATAAGGTATTGGAGAATTAAGATGCGACGTCCCAACGTCTTGGGCGTTTTTCTCGATCTCCATGGAAAAGGTCAAATTGCCAAACAAACAAGTGTTACCAGTAGTGTCACTGCCAAATCTCAATGATGAGGATCTGATCGATCGGAATATACTCGATTCGGAGAGGTCGCACAAAACGACCTTCGTCTTGGCGGCCAAAAGGAGAAAACTGCTTGATGGGAAGATCAAAGCAACCAATGAAACCCAACAAATCGTGTTGGTTCCTAGCTAATCAGAGAAAACCACCAACGTGGGAGTATCCCGCAAAGGAAAGGAGGTTGAGCACTGTATGTTGATCCAATTTTTGCAAGAAAATGTGGACGTATTCGCTTGGAGTGCCTCAGACCTCGAAGGGATCGATCCAAGCGTGATCATGCACCATCTGAATATCGACCCCACTTTCAAGTAGATCAAGCAAAAACTCAGAAACCAAAGGGTAACTCGGAACGAGATAATCGAGCAGGAGCTGAATAAATTGCTCGAGGCAGGATATATCGCCCCAGAGAAATATGTGGATTGGTTATGTAACGTCGTCCTGGTGGCCAAAATAGGGGGCAAGTGGAGAATGTGCAACGATTTCACAGACCTAAACAGAGCCTGCCCAAAAGACCCCCATCCCTTGCCAAGGATCGACTAGCTGGTCGACTCAACGGCGGGATGCGAGCTGATGAGCATGATGGTCGGCTTCCAGGGGTACTACCAAATTTTCATGGCCTCAGAGGACAAGAAAAAGACAGCTTTCATAGTCGTGAAGGGAATTTACTGCTTCAAAGTAATGCCTTTCGGACTTAAAAACGCTGGTGCTACTTACCAAAGACTCGTGAACAAGGTTTTTGAGGAAGAGATTGGGAAAACAATGGAAGTTTATGTGGACGATATGATCATCCGGAGCTAGAAATCTTGCGATCATTTGGAGGATTTGAGTTGAGCATTCGACCTGCTCAGGAAGTACCGATTGAAACTCAACCCGAGTAAGTGCATTTTCGGGGCCGAAAGAGGAAAATTTTTGGGGTATATGGTAAGTCAGCGAGGCATAGAGGCCAACCCTGAGAAGATCAAGGCCATTACTTTGTTATATCGACCCCAAACCTTTTGAGAGGTACAGTGCTTGGTGGGAAGGATCATCTCGCTCAATCGATTCAACGTGAGATCTGCTGAAAGGAACCTCCCTTTCTTTAAAATTTTGAGAAACATTAAGAACTTTGAGTGGACGGAAGAATACAATCGAGCTTTCGAAGAGCTAAAGGTATACCTCTAGTCTCCCCCATTGCTTGCCAAACCTAAGGTAGGAGAGAGATTGTATGTGTACTAGGCCATTTCCGATCAAGAGATCAGCTTTGTTCTTATCGCCATTCGTGGAAAAAAACACATGCCTATATATTATGTCAGTAAAATCTTCCATGGGGTAGCAACTCGATATTTAGAGATTGAAAAGTTCGCTCTAGCTCTGGTGCACACGGCTCAAAAATTGAAACCATATTTCCAAGCTCAGTCTATAATTGTTTTAACTGACCAACCTTTGAGGCAGGTGCACGAGAAGCCAAATGCTTCGGGGAGGCTCGTGAAGTGGGCGGTCGAATTGGGATAGTATGATGTAAGTTATCAACCTCGAACAGCCTACCAAGTGCAGGTCCTAGCAGATTTTCTGATTGAAAGGGGAGCCCCATTGTCGAGCCCAGAGTCTTCGACCACTTGGATCTTGTCAGTCGATGGCTCTTCGACCACGTTTAGGGCAGGTATGGTGGTGTCCCTGAGGAACGCCGAAAGAGACGAGCTCGATTTTTCCATCTGTTTAAATTTCCCGGCTACGAACAACGAGGCCGAGTACGAGACCCTTATTACCAAAATGAAAATCGCTCGAGAGCAGGGGATCGAGAAGTTGACGGCCCTAATCGACTCCCAACTTGTGGCCAGTCAAGTGGCCGGAACCTACGAGGCCAGGGAGGAAACAATAGTGAAATATTTGGCCAAGGTAAAATCCCTGACTGGAGAATTTAAAGATTTCAGACTCGAGCAGGTCCCTCGAGAAGAAAACGAAAGAGCAGACACCCTTTCCAAAGTTACAAATGGTCTGAGAGGAACTAGGGATAGAGCCATCACTTTTCTGTCAACCAACGCTCGAGTAATTGACCCAGTGCCCGAAGGAATCATGACAATCGATCCTGTTGAGCCTGCTGGTTGGATGGAATCATCTTATTCTTGAGAGATCGGGTCATTTCGGAAATCGTACGAAAAGGCGTCGGTTGGTAGCTCGAGCAGCCAGCTATGTGCTCGATTTGGATAGGAAACTATTCAAGAAGTCATCCACGGACCCAGCCAAGAGGTGCCTCCGACCATCATAAGAAAGAGATGTGTGGGAAGAAATACATGGAGGAACTTGTGGAAACCATTCCGGAGGCAAGTCTTTGGCCAAGAAGATTGGTTGAAGTGAGTTTTATTGGCCAACCATGGTCAAAGATTCCATCAGTTTTGTGAAGAAATGTCCCGATTATCAAAGGCATTCGAACCTTTCATATCAGCATTTGGCGAAAATGATTCCTATCGATGTCGCCTGGCCATTCGCCAATGGGGAATCGATATTGTGGGACCTTTATCTTTGGCCCCTCGCCAATGTCAATTTGTAATCGTTTGTGTCGAATACTTCTCTAAATGGGTCAAGGCAGCCACCGTCCCAAAGATCACTTTCAGGGTCATAATGCACTTTCTGTGGAAAAACATCATCTGTCGCTTTGGAGTTTCGAAGGTCCTCATCTATGATAACAGACCTCAGTTCAGAAGCGAGCAACATCGAGCGTACTGCTCAGACATGGTGATTTGCCAACGTTTCACTTCAGCTGGGGATCCACAGGCAAATGGTCAAACAGATGGGACCAATCGGATCATCGTCCAGAACCTGAAGACTTACCTTGAGGCCAAGAAAAGAGCGTGGGCAGATGAGCTCGATGGGGTTTTATGGGCATACAGAACGACCCTACGCACGGCTATAGGCGAAACCCCCTTTTCACTCGTTTATAGATTAGAAGCAGTAATCCTAGCTGAGGTACTGCATCAGACCGCTCGGATATCGCATTATTAGTTGGATCGAAACAATGAAAACCGGGCCTTTGAGAAAAGAGAAAGGGCCTATCAACGTATGTAAGAGTATCGAGCATCTGTCGCTCGAAGTTATAACGAGAAAGTCTTGCCAAAGAATTCAAAGTTGGAGACTTGGTGCTAAAAAGAGTCGATGTTACCCGGCATGTGGGGAAACTCGACCCCAATTGGGAAGGACCATTCCGCATTTGCAAGATCGGGAAAAACAAGTGCTATCACCTGGAAGAGATCGACGGGAGCTCGATTCCCCGATCGTGGAATACCCCATAACTTAAGGCATTTTTATGTTTGAATGCTTTTTGTAAGTTGGAACTTTTATCATTCAATAAAAGTATCCTGTGTGCGGATCGATTATCGCCACCATGGCATTTTTTATCCTAAGTATTATTGAGTCAAACTGAACATGGGCTATTAGTAGGCTCTAATTCAGTCGACCTTCCCGCCAATTTGTTCGAACATGCGTTATGAGTAAACGTTAATTCAAGCAAGGCGAGAATTACAATAAGGCGATAGTGAAAATCGAACATGCACAACAAAATAATGCTAATTCGATCATAGGTGAATAATATTGATTAAAGGGGAGGACCTACGAAAGCTCTTTGGATTTTCCCAAATGGGAGCACTCATCGAACGCACCCAGGCCGATACTAGCTAGGTCGACTTATAAAAGCACCGACCATCTACCTACCTAACCTAAAAACAGAAGAAGTAAATTGAAGCCTCATTTCGAGGGAAGTGTTAGTTGTCAGAAAGCTTCATCACTGAGGTGGCTGGCTCGAGGAGGCGTCAGTTTGGCGGGTCAAGGCCCTACGAGATCCCTGAGCCGATTTGAAGGCTGCCAGTTTCTTTACCATAGTGCTCTCGAAGTCGGCTGCGTTTGGCATGCCGTCGGGGATCCTTAGGCCCGCAATCTGGGCCTTGGCTTGGGCTGTTGAGGGTAAAGTTGAACTCCATTTCATCCCAGTCGGGCTCCTCTTTCCAGGGGGCTTTCGGCCTCTATTCTTCTGGTTTGGTGTTGGGACACTCGGTCCCAATCTTGTCAGTGGCATACCTTGCGGGAAGATATCCCGCCTCCCTCACCTGAGCCATAAAGAGCTCGAACCTGTCCTCGAAATCAGTAGCTCCCTTTATCATTGCGGCTCGAGTGAACATCAGGCTCTCAATAAATTGAAAGACTGTATAGTTCTCGATCCTCGGGAGCAGATATTCATAAGTCTCTTCGGCTA
The DNA here is from genome assembly GCA_037501455.1 of Lantana camara. NCBI lineage: Eukaryota > Viridiplantae > Streptophyta > Magnoliopsida > Lamiales > Verbenaceae > Lantana > Lantana camara. The sequence goes on along the minus strand of CM074857.1, from coordinate 57,855,416 downwards.
CCTGGAGGCCATTCTTGTGCCCCTCAATGATCTCGGCCTTATGACCCTTGAGCCAAGCATCATTACAGTCTCGCTGAGCTTTTCCGAGGTTTACCTCCAAATCTTTCACCTTTGCCTCGAGCACAGACTTAGCTTTGCACCAACTCCGTATCGACCTTTGCAAACGCCTCCTCCCTCTCCGCCAGCTTAGCCTTCAAATCCGCCGTAATCTTCTTTTCGGCATCCAGCTGACCATAAACTTGACCGGCCACTTGTCGAATATCTCGGCGCTTGGTGTTATTTTTCTCTGACTGGGCTCGGGCAGCTTTACAGGCTTTCCCGCGTCGAGAATTATGAAATCCTAGAATTACAGCCTGCAAAGAGAATCGAATGGGGGGTTAGAAAGAGAACCTGAAATGGAAAAATGCAAATAAATGCAACTTACAGAGAAGAGATCGTGGATAAAGTTGTCCTCGCTCGCTTGGTCATCATCTTGTCATAGAAGCTCATGGTCGGCCTACGTTTACATGGCGTAATAGAAGTGGTGAACGACATTCAGGTTATAAGGGTCACTCACTATCACCCGCTTGCTCCCGTCCGATCGAAGTGTTGAAAGTCCCCCCGGGTACTTGGGCTCATTCATTCGAGCATACTCGAAGAACTTTTTGTAATCCTCAAGTCGAGGAGTCCAGTTGACCCCTTCCCTTTGTTCTGGGGAGTGACATGAGTACGCGACTCGGAAGACCCGGACGCGGGGGCTGAAGGAGGAGGCATTGTTTGGCTGTCTCTGGGAGCATTCGAGCTAGACACACCTATTGGTCTGGCCTCATCTTCTATTCCCTCAGTCGATCGCTCTAGAAGTCTTTCCCCGGTCAATTCTTCCCCCTGATCAGCTCTAGGGATTTCTACCTCTATCTTCTCCTCATCGTCGACCCCTTCCTCCTCCTCATCTTCTTCTTCTTCGACCATTCCCTCATCTTCATAATCAAGGGACTTCGTGTCAAAATCACTTTCTAAAGAAGACGACCCAGATGATAAAGTCACGGGGGCGATCCCAAACTTCCAGATTGGGGTTGGATTTGGCTCTGACTCATCGACCAAGCCTTGCTCATAGAATTTGGGGATGTGTTTATTTTTGGGCATGGGGATTTGCTCTTGAGATGCCATAAGGAAGAATAGAAGAGTGCTGGAAGTAAAGAGGGAGGTCGAGAAGAGTACCTTGAATGAAGGACTTGGGAACTCTTGATCGAAAGGTTCTGTGGTCTCTTAAGCTGCTCCGCTCGAAAGGCTCTGTTGTCTCTTAAGGATGCTTGAAAATTCTTGAGAGTTCTGGTGAGAAATAAAGGTGATAGGGACCCCCTATTTATAAGGGGAGTGTTCGGTATACGAAGAGACGCCATCATTACACTCAGAACCGCCACCAGACGCAATGATTACACATTCCTCGCCTAAGCAAAAAGTCAAACTTTGAAAATTCGTACCCAAAAGCGAAGCGATACGCCGGTCGATGCGTGTACGGATGTGCCCCTCATGGTCAACAGTTTGCCAGCCACGTCACACGTAACTGCTAGCCTAGGGGACTTATGACGGGGCACTTTCTGAGAGCACCACGTGCCGCCACGTGGCATAATAAGTAGAAACTGACACGTGGCAGCTATGAGCCATGTCGGATAGTACGTCATACGTTTTCCTCTAGGTGATCGATTGTCATCAACCACCGCCCCTTCCTTAGCCTGTTGATCACCACCTAGAGAAGGGCAAATCAACCAAGCCTTGAACCAGGTTCTCTACTTCCCTTATAGGCGAGACCTCGACCCCTGGGTCCTCCCGACCACCTTTCCTATCGAGCAGTGGACTGTACTGCAAGCCAATAAGTCCGGAAGGGAGGTCGAGGGCCTCCCCGGATATAAGGGAACCAACTCTGACACAAAGGTGTTGTACAGTACTACTGTTCCCTAACAAACTGGCAAGAGCATTAAATGCACCTCCAGTGGGTGAACAGGTGTCATATACACCCCTTGGGCCTATAAATATCCACAGCATTTATGGCATTGGTAAGGATAATTACTGTTTATTCGACCCTCAATACTAACTCATATTCTCTTGAGCAAGTACCTGACTTGAGCGTCGGAGTGCCAAACTGGGATATAACTCCTATTCCCCCAGTTGGCCTTCAGTTTATGTTTGTTCTTCCTTTTTAGATCTACTCGAGAGTCTCCCCTTACATATAAATTCTAAGTGATTCGAGCTCCCAGAATCGTCCATCTCAGCACACCGATTTCGAGCACGATCAAGTATACAACCAGAATATAAATTGCATAAGATTAACAAGTGCAACAATTGCTCATTCAACAATCGAATGGGACGGAAGATTCTTTTGGAGCAAAAATAATGTTTAATTTCATAATGTATCTGAAAAACACATATTGAAAAAACTTTAACAACGTTCATAAATTAATCAAACACAATAAGTTGTACCGACTCTACATGCTGTCTTTCAATGATCTCAAAAATTGAAAAAACAAAAAAAGAGAAGGAATTGGAATTTTGAAAGAAGAAAAGAAAAAAAAATTAATAATAGACGACTCACGGTGGGTTCAGTTTTTTGGTATCGATTTTTTGTTGAAAGAGAAGGGATTGAAAATTTGAGTTCCAAAGGAGTACGTAATTTGCTAAGCTAAAATTAGGGATGAAGCGAAAGATGGAATTCTGGAGGTAAATAAATTTTAATGGCAAAGTAACCAGGGATTTGAGCAGGTCATCCCTCGAAATCAGCCATTTATTTTTTCTTAGCTGCGGCCCTAAAGATCCGTACCGGCCCATAGGTGGCGGTAGAAATCGCGAGCTCCAGTTGAGACGCTAATTTGCCATTTCTCGCTAACCATGCTATTTCTTGGGGATGGAAATTTACCAAAGAACCCTAGCTTTGGCTTTAATTACGGTCGATTGCCATTGAAATCCTAATTTTCCCCCTTTTTTCGTTCTCCCACTGCAAACCTATACCTTTATTGCTTTGAACGAGAAACTTGTTGGGAAAAACACGAACAGAAATCGCAATGGAATTTAAAATTTTTCCCAAAAAGCAAGATCGGACTTGCAATTTCTATTTCTAATCTTAGTGGATTCAAGAACTTACAAGAATCGACACTTTCTTGACACGTTTTGAGTTGCCCTCAAACGCGCTTCATGCAGTAATATCAATACCGTCCCTCGAAAGATTCTTTCTACTAGATTCCATAGTAGGTTTCCTCTAGAGTAATAATCCACACCAGACCTAGATTTAAATCATGTGAGTGAACATGCTAGTACTATGACATGTGTAAAGAAAGAAACAAAACGAGAAGGAAGAGAGTAAGAGAATTCTCCCATCATGAAGCCGTAGTTTGGGTGTGATCCCCATGTCACGCGTAAGTAAAATCACGCCCCATAGCCCCTTTATATAGTTAGGGTTTTCGAACCCTACTACTAGGTCTAGTTGGAATCGGATTCCAACTTTGACTTTTCTTATATTTTCCTTCTCTCCAAGTAATAGGAGTCTTATTCAAAATATGATATCTATTCGTTCTATAAAAAAAGCTCCTAATCAAATTAGGAATATTTAATTATTCTATTAATAATTAAATATCTTATTCCAATAATATTTTTTCTAATCATATTAGAATTAATATTTACTAGAATAATAAATAGAAGATATTTAATATTTATTTATTTATTTATTTATTCTAATCAAATTAGAACAAGTAAATAATTAAATACTTAGAATTAATTCTCTCAATTAATTCAATGAAAGGCTTTAGAATTAATTCTTAATTAATTCTAACGGGTTAAAATTAATTCTCTAATTAATTTTATTTGGCTTTATAATTAATTCTCCTAATTAATTGTTAGGAATAGTGCCCTAAAAGTCGATGTAATAGTCAGCTTTAGTACTTCCCTTTTTGGAAATTACAGACAATCTTTGAATAATACGAATTAAGGCAACACTTCTTTATATGCTCTTGTTTAATTGTATAAGAACTCCCCTAATAAATATGACTTATAGGACTCAACCATTTAGGCGAAGCGGTTCATGAGACGAGCCCTATATCACATAAGTCATGATTAGAAATCACTCTAAGCCGATGAGTCCTACAGATAGTGGGAGTGTCAACCTAACTCGTTCGAGGCTTGCTCGTGTGATCACGCCCTTAAGAAGGACCACCTTGTTTCATGGGGTGTAAAGTGTATTGTTGATACGTGCGTGATACATGGGGGTACTTACTTATTCTAAGTAGGTACACTGAGGTGTCCCGTGTGAGAAGATTCCTAAATGGGAAAGGAAGTTTCTATATCTAGAAATAGAAACTTCCAGATTAGGAAATATCTCATGAGTCATTGATGTGATTAAGTGATCTTTAGACTTGAGGTTCCATTAATACTTTATGAGCTAACTCTGTAGTCTTAGGTGTAAGCTTTAAAGGGTGTCGCCTTAGACAACTGATTCAAGGTTATGCTGGGGCTGCACAAGTGACACATGAAAGTATATAAGAATCAATAAAGGACCTACGCTTGCATTAGCAAGATGATGATCTCTTATTGTGTAAGTCATTCATATGCCATCTAGAAGTCCTTGGCCAAGGCAGTGGATCAAGATATCAAGAAAAGAGTTTCTTGGATTGAGATCAAATGGATATGAAATGCACTTAACATTAAGATCAAGATTATTAGGGTTCTAATTATTCCCTTGCCCTAGATCTTGATTGAGAAATGGGATGTAGGAGGATTGTATCTGACATGAATCAATGACTTAAAGGTTCTGTCGAATCGAGACATTCTTATTCAGCTAGGGGTCAAACACCTGTTGCTAGACTATTGTCGTTTGATCTGTGGACTGATTAATTAATTAGGGAATTAATTAATTAGGGTCACTGATAATTGAATTAAGAACCTAGAGGGTCACACACAACAACCCGGTCACGTGGGTTAAGGCTTGAATAGATTAAATGAGTTGATCGAACCATTAAGAGAATGGTGGGGTCCACATATGTGAAGCACACATGTATGACATGTGTCCTTGTGACACGTGTAGTCACGTGTGTGTACGTGTATATATATTAAATAATTAATGTGTTAATTATTTAATGGACTATAATTTAATTTTGAATTAATATTAAGTCCTAATTTGGAGAAATAAAGTCTAACAAATAATTAATTATGAATTAATTAATTATTAGTCTTCAAGTTATTTATTATTTAATAAATAAAGTAAAATAAAATATCTAAGAGAGTTAGATATTATTCTTGCTTGACAAGTTGATCAAAAGGAGACTTTTGGTCAAAGTAAGAGACTTGGTCTCTACGTAAGAAATCCCTTTCCAAAAGAGTTTGGAATTCTTGTCCAACAAGGAAGAGGGGTTCGAACCCCTTGCCTATAAATACATAGGGTTCGAACCCTATGGGATGATGATACACAATTTCTCCTTCTCCAAATATTATACACTAAACCCTAGAGGCAAAACACCGAATATAGAACTAGCATCCTCCCTATTTGGATCGTGGTCGCGGTTGGTGGACTAATTCTCTAGAGGGCTGCTATCGTGAAGTCTTGAAAGATTCGAAGAAGCTTTTGGGGATCAAGTCGCGTGAAGTGCGTTCTTGGGTGGCTAGAACGTGTCAAGAAAACTACTATCAAAGTGAGTTTCTTGATCTCTACGAATTTAGGAATATGAATTACAAGATTCGATTCTAACTTCTTGAGAAAAATTTTAAATTTCCATTGCGTTTCTGTCTCGTTTTCCCAACATTAATTATATTAAGGATTTATAATTAATTCTCTTAATTAATTATGCTTGGGCTTTATAAGTAATTCTCCAATTAATTAACATATGGTCCAATTTCTCAATCGGACCATACGCCTAACTCGAACTCACGTGTCATATGTGTACATTACACGTGTGGTCTCGTTTCGATCAACTATTTGATCTTTCCTTCAATACCTTTTGAATCTGGCCTTTGTGTGTGATCCCCTAGGTTCAATTTCAGTTAGCAGTGAGACTAATATGCTTTATTAGTTCACAGATCACATGACCATAGTCTAGCAACAGGTGTGTGACCCCTACCCAAACAATGAATATATATTCGAAGCAACCTTTCAGTCAATGACAACTGTGAGGTAAGATCCTTCTACCATCCCATCTCTCGATTAAGATCTAGGGCATGGGAATAATGAGAGCCCCACTAATCTTAATCATAAAGCTAAGTTCGTTTCATATCCATTTGATCTCAATCCAAGAAACCGTTTTCTTGATGTCTTGATCTACTACCTCGATCGAGGGTTTAGGTTGGCATATGAACGACTTATGTAATAAGAGATCTTCATGCATTTAAGCAAATGTAGGCCCTTTGTTGATTCTCATATACTTCCATGTGCCACTTGTGCAGCCCCAGCATAAGCCTTGAATCAGTTGTCTCGGGAGACATCCTTTAAAGCTTATACCAAAGACTACAGAGTTAGCCCACAAAGCATCAATGGAATCTCAAGTCAAAGGATTGCTTTACTCACGCCATTGACCTGTGAGGTATTTCCTAATCTGGAAGTTTCCTCTTCCCGAACTGGAAACTTCCTTTCCCATTTAGGAATCTTCTAACGCGGGACACCTCAGTGTACCCGTTCTAATAACGAGCACCATCATGTATTGCGTACGCATCAACTTATGCACTTTACACCCCATGAAACAGGATGATCCTTCTTAAGGATGCAATCCCACGAGCAAGTCTCAATCGAGACTAATCAACACTCCCACTGTTTGTTGAACTCATCGACTTGGAGTGGTTTCTAATCCGGCCTTGACTTAGGGCTTGTTTCTTGTGTCATTCACCTAATGACAAAGTCCCTGATAGCCTTATGGATTAGGGGAGTTCTAATACATATGCATATAATGGAAACACACAAAACAAGTATTGCACATAAAGAAGTGTTTGCCTATGATAATAATTAATCGTATGTTATTCAAAGATTGTCTGTGATATTTGGAAAGTCCCAAAGCAGATTACGCCGAATCGGCTTTCTAGGGTACTATTCCTAACAATCTCACACTTGCCCGTAAAAGCCATTTACGTACTCTGAGTCCCATCTTCTCAAGATGTACTTTGAGAGCCTATTGACTTTGGGCGTTTCCAAAGTGGATCTGCTAAGTTCTCTGCTGATGTAACCCTCTTATTTACACATCTCTAAGGAAACACGTTTTCCTTTATAAAGTGATTCGTAAAGTGTCCAGTCTCTTGGTGGGGTCTTGGTTCTCTTACTTGAGCAACCATTCATTTAATCATACAATATGATAATGGAGTTGTTTCATGCTAGGAACTTCATCTAGCTAGTTAGATGGAGTTTCTTACCCAAACACTTAACTTAGCGGTACTCAATACGGCTAGGTATTCAACTACAATAGTCGAGATTTGCAACATGCGTTCTTGTAACGCCTTTCCAACATGTTGCATTACCATTTAGGTAGAAGTTGTATCCTTTCAATGATTTACAATCATCTATTTTTGAAGCAACAATTACATCAAATATCCTTTTAATGATAAGATATTTCTGGGCTCTATAAGGATATTCTCATTTCTTCTAAAGTACTCTGAGGGTATATTTTACATCAGTCCAGTGACCTTCTCTAAGGTCATATTAGATTCGGCCCACTACGCTTAGTGTTGCGCCATATCAAGTCTAGTGCATAACATTGCATACATTATGTACCCTTTCACTTAAAGGGATTTTGGACATTCTAACTTTCTTAAAGTTATCTTAGGTCACATACTCTTCAAAAGAGTTTTTCCATTATCCATACTAAACTATTTTTGTACCATGGTTATGTACTCGTTTTGTGATAATACATTTATTCTCTTAGATCAATCTCTATAGATCTCAAGTTGAGAATGTAAGATTCATCACAAAGATCTTTCATGTCAAACTGTTTCCTAAACAAAATTTTGGTAACTTTCAAGTCATCCTTCACATTCCTAATGAGAATGATGACAGATCTAAAGTACCAAAAGTTGAAGCTAACATCACCAACTATCACACGTGTATTTGAGAGTTGTTCGACTTTCATCTGAGTCAAACGATTTTGACTATCCTATGGAATCAAAATTTTCAAACACCTAGAAGCCTTCATCAATCTACAGATTGACTTAGGGGTTTGCATACCTTATGCATACTCCCACTGAATATGAGATTTATGGATGTACCATATTTTAGTCTCTTTTAATCTCCTATTGAACAAGAAAGATCTCATATTCATTTAACATATCTCATAGTCAGAATATGCAGATATGCTAAAACACAATCCAAATGGTCTTATGCATTTCAACCTTCAAGAAGGTTGTAATGCTTTCCATTTACTCTAAGCTCTACGGGCTTGATCCTATCAGGTAGATCAACCAAGGTCCAAACTTGGTTTGAGTATATGGAATCCATCTCGGGTTTCAAGGCCTGCTTACACTACTCAGATTCCAAATCTGATAGTGACTCCTCATAAATAATTCTTAGGCTTACTAGGAAATGTTCTAAATGCATTACGAGAGGAGGGTTTCACATATTTACATACTCTAAAATTTGGCTAAGTTTTATCAGATGGGCTCGTTTCTTCTACATGTGGCGTGGGGTATTTATCCTCAAATTTCTTTGAGGTCTGCTTGCTTGCCTTTCTTCTCTTACACGAACGATTCCTTATGAAAGGTACATTCCTTGAAATAAACAACCTTTGTTCAAGAGAATTGCATAAACAATATTCTATATTGTTGAGTAAACTTGAACTCATTTCGACCTTATCTCCCACTATCCTCTTCACTTAAGAGGATTACCCTAAATTCTTTGAAAAGAATAATTAGAGAACTATTGAATGCCACATTTCATAGTGCAATTAAGGAACTGATTTTGGAAGGTACTAGACTCAAAATCTCTAACTTCATATCTAGGGGTTTATTCCTATAATGAATGTAAGTCAGTAAAGCTTGCTATGGAATGAACCATATCCTATAAGGTTTTGTTCCTTCATTCAGAAGCACTAAGGTGTTCTCGAACTAGTTTACTGAGAGATGATCCTATTATGTCTAAGATGACAAAGGAATTAGTCACTAAGGTATTCGCTATCTCGATCATATCGAGTTGCTTATAACTTATGACTACTTCGGTTCCTAACCTCCTTTTGAAATTCTAAGAATTTCATATAAGTCTCGAATTTGTACTTCATCAAGTACACTCATTCATAATGATTAAACTGATGATTATTTCTAGTGCTTACATTAAGCATCTTAAAATCATCAACATGGATCGAAATCCATTGTCATTTTGGCACATTCTACGTTTCGCGTTTCTCCTAAACTGGTTTTGGGAATATTTCCCTTAAGATAGGATTCACAGGAAGTTAATTCTCTAGGTCCATTTTCATAAAATGATCCTAAGATGTCTAACTCGCTAATCTTTTTGTATCTTAACGTGCCAAAGTAATTCAAAACTTTATCATCTCACTTACTTTTGTTATCTTGTTATATGTTCAAAACATTAGTGCTTTGAGTTTTTCATAATGGATTATGCAAAATCAACTCAAGGCTCGTGAATTCTACTCCTATTAGAATTACTAAACGAGATAACCTATTAGAGTACCCATGCTCTTCACAGTTCCCTTTCAAAGTCCGTATTTGCTACTATAGAAGCAAATGTCCTTATCTGATCTCTGTAGTCTTTTGAGCGTGACCCTTTATTTGCCCATCCATTGGGCTTTAAGGGTTTCTTCTTCTTTAGGCCTTCACGCCTTTACCTTAGTAGGTTCAGAAGAAGAATTAACCATCATAACCTTTTAGTCCTTCTTAAGGATGCTCTCAACCGTGATCAACTAAATGATCAACTATGCTACAATGACATCATTTTGGTTGAGTATAAAAGGGTTCAATGATGGTGAAAGCAATGCGGGCAATCAGTATATTGAGAACTTGTTTCTCAATTAAGATCAAGACTTCAATAACTTCGAATAAGATTTTTAGACCTCGTTCGTGTGCACTTGTTTCCTCATTTGGAATATGGAACAATTCTATAATGTTATACCTTGTAACATTTTATGAGGTGGTTCAATTGCTCTTTAGTGGTTGGAAAAATCCATCCACTTTAGATTGCTTCTCTTTAGGCCCGGGTCGAATTTTCAAAAGTGAAAACTTCGCCCTATAGAGAACACTTTTCTCTTTTCGGAATCTAAAACGAATTTTAAGATCCGAAGCCAATTAGAGTTAGTTAGGACTTAATCAACTTGTTTGACTTAAGGATGGATACAAATGGGTTTGTATTTCATATTGTATAGAATCACAGAACTACAACCTAAAGTCTAAGCAAAGAAAATGTGAGCATGTTGAATAATAACGTAATACATATGATTTAGGTCTTTTATCGTATGTAGCTCCCACTATTTTTAGAAGATCTTAAAATCCCAACGATCTTAGAGGAAACTTGTTTTCCCAATGGGTACTGAGATCCCAAGCACTTTATCTTGGACCCACGACTCGCGGACATCCTCATTAAAGCCTTAGTTAGGTATGGAACTCCACCTATCTTTCAATGTGGACCCACGACTCGTGCGATATCCATATTTACTTAGTCGTTAAGCAGAACCCATCAATCATAATATCATGATTAAACTTAGTCTGAAACGACCCACGACTCGTGGATATCGCCCATTCCAAAATAACCGTGAAATATTAATTACATAAAGTAATCAGTCAGGAAACTAAGAACTAATAGGTTTTACATAGCCACCCCACGACTCATGGACAACAACTATGCCCTATTAAACTTAAATCCTATTGATGGAATGCTAGGAATTTTATTCAAAGTTTTCACTTTATACAAAATTCCTATTTTTCGAGGTTGCTTAATATTTATGGGATTTTCAAATACTAGAGAGTTGTCTAGTTTTGACCTCACCAACATGTACAGTTATCCATTTTAATTAGTCTTGTTTAATGCAGTTTCGCATAAATGCATTACACACAAGCAATTACCAGATAACATGTCCTGGCATGATACTAATATGAGATGATCATGGGTTTTCTTATCTTATGCGTGATATGTGGGAGCCACTCCACAACCACAAGTTCTAACATACATGCCACATAAAACAGTTTAAATCACATAAGGGAATTGGAAATAAAACGATGCCTATCTATTACAATAATAGAAACCCTCTCTAATATTTTAAGGGGTCTTCACTTATAGCCTCCTTATTACTTGCTGTGTGGATCCTTCTTACCCCATGGGAGCAAAATCTCCAAAGTAAAAATAAAAACCTCACTTCCTAAGTTCTACTCTCTTTACAGAAATTAATATGACTCAATCTGTATATTGGCCATAGACAAATACACGGGGCATACCCCGGCCCAAAAACAGTAATATAGAATGCCACATAATAAACACATAACAGTACGCACATAAGTGGGGCACTGACCCAATTGAAAAACGCGCAACTATGGGGCTCCAACCACAAATTTAAACCATCGATGTGCATAAATTAAAACATCCACAAGACTAAACCCATGATCACCTAATATTCTAAAATTACAAGAATTTAAATTTACCAATAGATTAAAATTCTCGTTTTCAAGTTCTCATAACTTAAAAACACGACTTAGATACAATTCTTGTTCATGAATTCTTTCAAATAATCCAAGGAAAAATTAAATCGATAAAATTCCAATCAATTTCCAAAAATTAATAATTTTATGTACTTTTGTTATTTCAAAAATAATAAGTATAATTTTCCCAAAAATTAAATTCGTCTTAATTTTATAAAATCCCAATTTTTAATCTTTTTTATTTTAAAAATAAACAATTTTTAATAAAACTAATTTTAAAATTTGAATTAGGATAAGACTGAATTTCATCAAGAAAACCCTAGAGCTATCGTACGCATTATGCCCGCAATAGCCCTTGCAGATGGGGAGGGTCAGCCGCGAGCACAGCGCTGTGCTCGCCGTGCAACAAAGCTACGGGCGCGTGAGCATCGTGCGTGCAGCTCGCGCGCATCAGCGCCCAGCTGAAGGTGGGGCGCTGCTAGGCTGCAGGAAGCAAATCCCGCCTGTGCGCGCACACTCCCGCAAGAAGCAGGCTCACCACAGCGCTCGGATGGGTTGGGCATCCACCTAGCTTGCTTCGGCAAGCAACGCCGCACGCGATGCTACGTGCGACACCTTCCTCTCTGACACGGCGGCGACGGCGGGCCAACACCTTTGGTCCCGTCGTCCCGTTTCAGTTTTCATGATCGAGTTCAAAAGCCCAAAATTCAATCCATAAAATCAAAACACGATTAAATTAATTTGACTTAAAACAGTTTTGAATCAAAGTTTTTCAGAAAGCGTTTTTCAGAAATTTCAGGAAAATCATAGATTCATTTTTCTCAAATTTCTAAAGAACTCAAGAATACTCAATTGCATCCAAACCTAAGAATTTCTACCAAATTCATATCAAAAGGATAGATTAGAAATAGACCTTGCAAGGTGGCTCTGATACCACTTGTTGGGAAAAACACGAACAGAAAGCGCAATGGAATTTAAAAATTTTCCCAAAAAGCAAGATCGGACTTGCAATTTCTATTTCTAATCTTTGTGGATTCAAGAACTTACAAGAATCGATGCTTTCTTGACACGTTTTGAGCCGCCCTCAAATGCGCTTCATGCGGTAATAGCAATCCCTTCCCTCGAAAGATAATTTCTACTAGATTCCATAGTAGGTTTCCTCTAGAGTAATAATCCACACAAGACCTAGATTCAAATCATGTGAGTGAGCATGCTAGTACTATGACATGTGTAAAGAAAGAAACAAAACGAGAAGAAAGAGAGCAAGAGAATTCTCACATCATGAAGCCGTAGTTTGGGCTTGATCCCCATGTCACGTGTAAGTAAAATCACGCCCCATAGCCCCTTTAAATAGTTAGGGTTTTCGAACCCTAGTACTAGGTCTAGTTGGAATTGGATTCCAACTTTGACTTTTCTTCTATTTTCATTCTCTCCAAGTAATAGGAGTCTTATTCAAAATAAAATATCTATTCCTTCTAGAAAAGAGCTCCAAATCAAATTAGGAATATTTAATTATTCTAATAATAATTAAATATCTTATTCCAATAATATTTATTTTAATCATATTAGAATTAATATTTACTAGAATAATACATAGAAGATATTTAATATTTATTTATTTATTTATTCTAATCAAATTAGAACAACTAAATAATTAAATACTTAGAATTAATTCACTCAATTAATTCCATGAAGGGCTTTAGAATTAATTCTTAATTAATTCTAACGGGCTAAAATTAATTCTCTAATTAATTTTATTTGGTTTTATAATTAATTCTCCTAATTAATTATATTAGGGATTTATAATTAATTCTCTTAATTAATTATACTTGGGCTTTATAATTAAGTCTCCAATTAATTAACATATGGTCCAATTTCTCAATCGGACCATATGTGTACATGACACGTGTGGTCTCGTTTCGATCAACTATTTTATCTTTTCTTCAATACCCTTTGAATCTGGCATTTTTGTGTGACCCCCTAGGTTCATTTTCAGTTAGCAGTGAGACTAATACGCTTTATTAGTTCATAGATCACACGACCATAGTCTAGCAACAGGTGTGTGACCCCTACACGAACAATGAATATATATTCGAAAGAACCTTTCAGTCAATGACAACTGCGAGGTAAGATCCTCCTACCATCCCATCTCTCGATTAAGATCTAGGGCATGGGAATAATGAGAGTCCCACTAATCTCAATCATAAAGCTAAGTTCGTTTCATATCCATTTGATCTTAATCCAAGAAACCCTTTTCTTGATGTCTTGATCGGTCGAGGGTTTAGGGTGACATATGAACGTCTTATGTAATAAGAGATCTTCCTGCATTTAAGCAAGTGTAGGTCCTTTGTTGATTCTCATATACTCCCATGTGCCACTTGTGCAGCCCCAACATAAGCCTTGAATCAGTTGTCTCAGGAGACATCCTTTAAAGCTTATACCAAAGACTACAGAATTAGCCCATAAAGCATCAATGGAATCTCAAGTCAAAGGATTACTTTCCTCATGCCATTGGCCTATGAGGTATTTCCTAATCTGGAAGTTTTCTCTTCCTGAAGTGGAAACTTCCTTTTCCATTTAGGAATCTACTCACGCGGGACACCTCAGTGTACCCGTTCTAATTACAAGCACCCTCATGTATTGCGTACGCATCAACTTATGCACTTTGCACCCCATGAAAGAAGATGATCCTTCTTAAGGATGTAATCCCACGAGCAAGTCTCAATCTAGCCTAATCAACACTCCCATTGTTTGTTGGACTCATCGACTTGGAGTGGTTTCTTATCCGGCCTTGAGTTAGGGCTTATTTCATGTGTCATTCACCTAATGACAAAGTCCCTGACAGACTTATAGATTAGTGGAGTTCTAATACATGTGCAAATAATGGAAACACACAAAACACGTATTGCACATAAAGAAGTGTTTGCCTATGATAATAATTAATCGTATATTATTCAAAGATTGTCTGTGATATTCGGAAAATCCCAAAGCAGATTACCCCGAATCGGCTTTCTAGCTAGGGGATTCCTAACAAAACTGACCTCCATGGAAATGCCACTGAGTGAAGAACTCGTTGTGGATCTGTTGCTCGTGTCGCTTCCACCATCATTCAATCCTTTCGTGTTAAACTTCAACATGAATCATCCTCATGCTACTGTAGCTGAGTTGATTAGTCAACTTGTAACTGCTGAACACACGATAAAGAAGGATCATAAGGTAATGATGGTCACTTCCTCTTCTAGGCCTTCTAAAGGCAAAGGGAAGAAAGCTCCCAAGAAGAAGGGATCTCTTAAACCCGAAGGAGGGGTTAAAAAGAGAAAGGCCAAGAACAAAAGGGATTAGAGAGAAGACGTTTGCCACCATTGTAGCAAGAAAAGGCATTGGAAGAGAAACTGCCAAGAGTACAAGGATACTCTAAAGAAAGATGCGTTTATTATTGAAGTAAATCTATCTATGATTCTAATTCTTGGGTACTTGATACCGGCTGTGGAGCTCATATCTATAATGATGTACGAATGCTAAATAAGGTTCGGCAGCTCGAAGAAGGAGAATGCGTCTTGAAGGTTAGGAATGGATCAAGTGTTCAAGCTCAAGCCATTAGTACGTGTAGATTAGATTTAGGTGTCTTTACTTTAGTTTTGAACAAAGTCCTTTATGTACCTTCTATTATTCGTAATATCATTTCTATTCCAATACTTGATTGTGAAGGTTTTGAGATTTTTTCTATGGAAACTTTTGTCTTAAGAAGAATAAAACTTCCATTTACTTGGTACATTATCTAATGGACTTTATACAACTAAAGACACTAATATTCTAAATATACAACAATTAAACAAACGGAAAAGAGATGACAAGATCTCGGCTTCTTTATGGTATGCACATCTAAGCCACGTTTCCAAAGACAGGATTGCTAGGTTATCTAATTTGGGATCATTCTACGATACTGAACTTAAAGAGTTAACTCGTTGTGAATCATGTCTTAAAGGAAAGATGGCCAAAACTCCCTTTAATGGTAAAGTGGAACATGCCACTAAAGTATTAGATTTAATCCATACTGATGTTTGTGGACCACTTAGTGTAAGTACGAGAAACAATCATCAGTATTTCATAACCTTCATAGACCACTTTAGTCATTTTGGTTATGTGTACTTAATGAAGTATAAATTCGAAGCCTTTGAGAAATTCTTAGAATTTCAAAAGGAGGTTGAGAACCAAACCGGTCACAAGATTAAGGCACTTCGATCTGATCGAGGTGGCGAATATCTAAGTGACGAATTCCTTAGTCATCTCAGAGATAATGGAATTATCTCTCAGTGGACTCCTTCGGGAACTCCTCAATTGAATAGAGTTTCAGAGAGAAGGAACAAAACCTTACTTGATATGGTTCGCTCCATGATGAGCTTCACTGAGTTACCACCTTCATTTTGGGGTTATGCCTTAGAATCAGCAGTTAAGATTCTGAATCTTGTTCCCTCCAAATCTGTACCCAAGACCCCATTTGAGATGTGGTTTGGCAAAATCCCTAACTATTCTTACTTAAGAATTTGGGGTTTTTCTACTTACGTGAAGAGGGCAGTGGGAGATAAGTTTAAAGCTAGATCAAGCTTATGTAACTTCGTAGGATATCTTAAAGAGTCAATAGGATATTATTTCTACGATCCTCTTGAACAAAAGGTCTTTGTGTCAAGAAACGTCACTTTTCTTGAGGACTCGTTCCTTAAAGAAAAGAAAGGCAAGATCGTAGAACTCGAAGAGGTTCAAGACCAAGGTCCCACGCCAAGTTCGGAGAAAAAAGTCCCTCAGCCAATCCAAGAGAGTGATACACGTGAAAATCCTCCTCAAATAAGACGTTCTGAACGTATTCCTAGACAACCAGAGAGATGGTATGGTTTTCTCCACCAAACAGGTCAAATGGATAATGATCCATTAACTTATGAGGATGCACTGTTAGATTCGGACTCTAAACAGTGGAAAGAAACAATGAAGTCCGAAATGGATTCCATGTACTCTAACTAGGTTTGGACCTTGGTTGATCCACCTGATGGGATCAGGCCCATAGGGTGTAAATGGATATATAAGTGCAAGCTTGGAGTAGATGGAAGCGTGACAGCCTTTAAAGCAAGATTAGTTGCTAAAAGTTTCACTCAAAGACCAGGTGTAGACTTTGATAAAACCTTCTCCCCGGTTGCAATTCAAAAGTCCATTAGGATATTGCTTGCCATTGTAGCGTATCATGACTAAGAAATATGGCAAATGGATGTGAAAACTGCCTTTCTCAATGGAGACATTGATAAAGACATTTACATAGAACAACCAATGGGGTTTCACATTCAGTGGGAGCAAACAAAAGGTTTGTAAGCTCCAAAGATCAATCTACGGATGGAAACAAGCTTCTAGGAATTAGAACATTCGATTTGATGAAACGGTCAAATCGTTTGGCTTTATTCAAAATCCGAATGAGTCCTGCATGTACAAGAAAGAATTGGAAACCTCGGTTCAATTTATGATACTTTATGTAGATGACATCCTTCCTATTGGGAATGTAAAGGATGACACGAAAGTAACAAAGTCTTGGTTATCGAACCAATTTGAGATGAAGGATCTTGGTGATGCATCCTACATTCTCGGGATAAAGATCTATCGGGACAGATCTAGGAGATTGTTAGGATTATCACAGTCGGTTTACACAGACACAATACTAAAGAAGTTTAGTATGGAAGAATCCAAACGTGGAAAACTTCCAATGGGCCTGGGAACAGTTCTTTCGAAGAAGCTGTCCCAAGACTGAACTTGAAAAGTCCAGGATGTCCAGAATTCCTTATGCATCAGCTATAGGAAGCATAATGTATGCGATTCTAAGTACTCGACCGGATGTGGCTTATGCACTTAACGTGACTAGCCGATTCCAATTTAATCCTGGTGAAGGTCACTGGACTACTGTAAAGAACATCCTTAAGTACTTGAGAAGAACTAAGGATTTGTTCTGGTTTACGGAGGCCAGCAAGATCTTGTCATTAGAGGATACTATGATACAAGCTTTGCATCAGACATGGATGATTTTAAATCCATGTCAGGATACATATTCTGCCTGAATGGCGGAGCAGTAAGTTGGAAAAGTTCCAAGCAAGCGACCACTACAGATTCGACCACTATAGAGATGGAGTTGTAGGAGGATAGTATTTCACTGATTGCCATTGACTGAAAGGTTCTTCGAGTCATTTCGTTAATCGGCTAGGGGGTCACACACCCATTGCTAGATTACGGTAGTGTGATCTGTGAAGTGATTAATTAATTAGGGAAATTAATTGCTGTCACTACTAATCAAATAATGAACCTAAAGGGTGATACGCAAATGCCAGAATATGAGGGTTATGGTAGGATGTTAAAATGATTAACAAAGGATCAAATTATTGATCGAAATGGAGCATGGATCGCGTGGATCGCTGCCACGTGTCACGCACACGTGGGTCGTACGTGGCTCCATGCGTGTGGTTATCCCACACATGAATTCTTTTCTAGAAATTAATTGATTAAATTGTAATTAATTAATTTTAGTCTTTTAATTAATTTTGAATTAATTGTTAAGACTATTTTCAAATAAACTTAACCCAATAAATAATTAATTGGGAATTAAATTATTTATTGAATCTTGGCTTATAACTTTAGGAAAGTTGAAAAGTCCAACTTCTTATTGTAGGAGAGAAGATTATTCTTGCAAGACTTGGAGAAAAAGTTGGGAACTTATTCTTCCAATTAAATTAGTTAATTAGTGAGCAAGAAAACAAAGTCGACTAGGTTTAAGAAACCCTAGGGATTTTTGAACCCCCTAGTATAAATACTAGTGGAGGTGCTTCTCTTATTCTTTAGACCAACACTCGAGAAGTGTTAAGTTTTTGAGAAAATCCAAAAGAAAAGTTTTCAAAGTAAATCCTAGCCTAACACAAGTCATAGAACTAGAATTCTCACTCGCTTGATCGTGTTCTAAGACTGGTGTGGATACGCTTTGGAGGGCTTCTAATTTGGAGTCTAATTCGAAGGCCGTTCAAGGGATTTCGCTTGAAGGGTATTCGTTAGGCGGTAACGACATCATTAGAAAGCTTCTACCTTTGTAAGTTTCTAAAACACCCTACGATACGATACAAAAATTGCAAGACAACGATTAAACTCTTGGAAAATTTTAAACTTCCATTGCCTAACTCTTTCGCGTTTTCCAACAATAGTGCCTAGAACCCTGCTGGAGTCATCGATGTCATGGACACTTGTAACTTCTTTCATTCTAAGATGAAAGAGCTCTATAGAGGTGTTCTACCTTAAACACTCTCTTTGGGGCGGTACAATTGCTCGAGATGGTCATAAAACTCCCAAGGTTCTCCATAGACTCATGTTGTCTTTGCATATCCGGAGACATGTTGGCTAACATGAGGTAACGTGCTTGAAGATTATCTTCAGAACATTTCGCGTTCGCCTCTCTTTCGGCCCGAGTCGGAGCCTCGGCTTCAGCGACAGGCTTTCCCTTGAAGAGAACATATCTTCTCTTTTCAGAATCTAAAACTATCTTTAGATTCCAAAGTCAATCAGAGTAATTGGGCACCGTAAACTTGTTTGATTTGAGGATGGATACCAAAGGGGTTTTTGGTTGCCATTTCAGAATGTAGAGAATCACAGAACTACAATCTAAATGGAAAAATAGAGAAATCATGATCATGCTGAATAATAACGATTACATATTATCAAGGTCGTTAGAACTATGTTCTCCCACTGTTTTTAAAAAGTCTATAAATCGCAAACGACTTTAGAAGAAACTTATTTTCTCAATGGGTACTAGGATCCCAAGCATTCTTAGTTTTGGACCCACGACTCGTGAGACATCTAAAATCTAAGAATCTATAGGTGGGTACGAATTGCCGATTCCATCCCCATGGAATTCCTAATAATATTTTTGCATCAATAATCTTTCGATCATGGACCCACGACTCGTGAGACATCCATATCTACTTTAGTGTAGAGCAGGACCCATCAATCATAAGACCTCAACCAAACTTAGTCCGGAACGACCCACGACTCGTGAGACATCGCCCATTCTAAAATGGTCGAGAAATATTAATTATTTAAAATAATTAATCAGAAAACTAAGAGTTAATAAGCTACACTAATTACCCTACGACTCGTGAGACAGCAATTAGTTTCACTTATTAAGTCCTAAATCCTATTGATGGAATGCTAGGAATTTTATTACCGTGATAAAATACCTATTTATTTATAGCTCAATATTTAATAAGGGGATTTTCGAAATTCCAGAGAGTTGTCTGGAATGACCTCACCAACATATAATGTTATCCAAATTTTAATTGTCTTGTTTAATGCAGTTTCACATAAAGTGCATCACAGAAGCAATTAGCAGATAACATGTCCTAGCATGATACTAATTATGAGATGGTCATGGGTATCCTATCTTATATGTGATTTTAGGAGCCACTCCAAAATCACTAGTTCTAACATTCATGCCACATAACACAGTTCATATCAGATAGGGGTACAAAATTTAAAGGAAAAACGCCCTATCTATTACATTTAATAGAATCCCTCCTAAACATTTTGAGGGGTCTTCTTATGGCCACCGTTCTTCAAGTGCTCCTTGTGGATCCTTCTTATTCCATGGGTGTTTGTCTCTAAAATGAAAATAAAACCTCACTTCCTAAGTTCTACTCTCTTTACATAAAGTAATATGGCTCAATTTTCATATTAGTCATAGACAAATACACGGGGCATACCCTGGCCCAAAAACAATAATAAGGAATGCCACATAATAAACACATAATAGTACACACATAAGTAGGGCTCCAAGCCCAATTGAAAACGCATAACTATGGGGCTCCGACCCCAATTGAAACCATCCATGTGCAGAATTTAAAACATACATAAGACTAACCCATGATCACCTAAACTAACATGATTTCGCTCGAATTTAAATTTACCAATTAAATTTAAAATTCCCTTAACTTCAAGTTACAACTAGCTTAAGTAATTTGAATATTAGTTCATTATTCAAGAATTTATTCAAAATCGAACCCGGCTCAATTTGACAAAAGCACAATTAATTCCAAATCAAATTTTGTCAAAAATATCATTCAAAGTGATATTTATCATTTTCTCAAAAATTAGAACTTGACTTTAATTCATAAAATCCCAAAATTTATAATTATTTCAAAAATAATTTAATTTTGTAAAATTAAAATCTAATTTTCAAATAAAATCAGATTTTACAAAACGGGATTTAGCGAAACTTGGAAAATACGAAACGAAAAGGCATCCCGGGACAGCCAGAGCGCGTGAGCAGGCAGCACCGCGCACACAGCCCGCGCGGCTGTCCCAGGCAGGGCTAGGCGAGTGCCAGCACACAGCCTTATAGCTTTGCTACGCGCGTGGCTGCGCGCTCGCAGGCGCGGGGTCATCCAACAGCGCCTAGGCGTGCGGGCGCAGGCTAGAGGTGGTGCGGGGTTATGTTATGGAGCCCCATGCGCATACGTGCGCATGCGGGTGAGCCCGTTCCGATTCTCGTTCCGTAATTTCAATCAATCCAATTTCGAATTAAAACAATTCAAACCAATCTGAGTTAAAACAGCTTAAAACCAGATTTCACGAAAACATCTTTTCGAGAATTTTCAAGAAACAGTTTTGATCCGATAGATTCGTTTTTAAACCAAAAACCAAGAATATGTAACTAATACCCAAATTCAAGAATTTTCAATCAAAATTCCAAAAGCAATAAAGATACAATATGAACGTTGCAAGGTGGCTCTAATACTACTTGTTGGAAAATCACGAAAGAGTTAGGCAGCGGAAGTTTAAAATTTTCCTAAAGTTTAATCGTTGCTTGCAATTTTCGTATCATATCGTAGGGTGTTTTAGAAACTTACAAAGGTAGAAGTTTTCTAGTGATGTCGTTACCGCCTAACGAACACCCTTCAAGCGAAATCCCTCGAACGGCCTTTGAATTAGACTCCAAATTAGATGCCCTCCAAAGCGTATCCACACCAGTCCTAGAACACGATCAAGCGAGTGAGAATGCTAGTTGGAACAACATATAAATTATTTTCCTTGCTATAAGTGTGTATTGTCTTATTGTTTCTGTACGCATGCAAAACAATCTTGGATATGAAGAAGTTTCTGTATGCATGCAAAACCATCCCTTACAAAAACATGAAAAATAAGCAGGCCATGTTCATGATTCAAAGAATGTAAAAGTGTTTCTACATATGATTTCCTAAGAAAGTCACAGAAGCAAAAGACCAAAGAATAGGGCAGATCTTTCAACATAAGTGGATGAGACGCAATCTCAAGATTTACCTGGAGAGGCATGACATTCATTGATGACGATGTGGATGGGCGAAATGTTGTATTATGAAATCGAGATGGCGATGATGAAAGGACTCTAGTTGTTTCTGGAAGAGAGTTATTTGGTGCTCATTGCATGTTACTTTTTAGGAGTTCTTGTATTTGTCTATTTTGTTCAAGTCACTACTAGAAAAAGGGGCTTTTGTGACGCTGGAAAGCGTCACGTAAGATGGGTTTTGGTGACGCTTTCGCTTTTGTGACGCTATGCGAAAGCGTCACTTGATTGACCATCACAATATGATATTGTGACGCTTCTATTATGACGCTTTAATGTGTCATTAAAGACATGATATTGTGACGTTTTTCGGCGTCATTATAAATTATTAACTACCATAACTGTCCAATAATATGACGTGTGTAAGCGTCACAATAACATTTATTATGACGCTGTAAAGCATCACTAAAAACCGTTTTGGGCCGGTGTAACCTCCATAACTAATTAGTAATATGACGTTCAAAAGCGTCACAATAAGTTTATTATGACGCTAAATAGCGTCCTTAAAATATGTGTTATGACGCTGTAAAATATCATAATAAAGTGAATTAAGACCCAAATAGCGTCACAATAAATGGTATTAAGTCGGAATAAATCGTCATTAAAAAGTTTATTATGATGAAATATAGCGTCACATTAAGTTTGTTATGATGCATTATAGTGTCATTAAAACATATGTTATGACAAAGAAAAGCGTCATGTTAACATATATTATGACGGATTCAAGTGTCATGATAAGATAAATATAAATGATATTTTACAATTAATATTAATATTAAAATCGTATTTTTCCTAATAAATGTAATTCTATTCGAATTATTTAGTTTCTACAAACAAATATAAGCAACAACAAAATTAAATAAACTGGATCAAATAACGTAATATTAATATGTTCGCATAATTTCCAATCTAAAATAATATTAGTTACAAAGGATACCTAATATATAATTTTGGTCATATGCAACAAAAATGCCAAAAGGTTAAGTATCAATACCAATTTAGAGTACGTAGTGTAATGGTGTGTTAAACCAAAACGAAACAAGTCTTGCAAATGGCCGATGTTAATCTTCACACGTAGCAACCTGTATAAAAATTCCCTTGTTGTAATCAATATTAAATATAGATAGAAAGAAATGTTGTTAAAGCTAATGAACAATCATTACCATATTTTTTGGCCATGGAACAACCTCTCCAATCGCATCACCAATAGTTTTGAAATGTGATGCAGGTCGTATTAACTCTTCATCAACTTCCACTGCAACGTTGATGACCACGTCACACCAATTGTTGCCCAAAGACACTTGTCCAATTCTGTCCGAAGGATCTAAACTTTGAAGACAACCAATTGCCACAGTTTTCGATGAATCAAACATACTCTTTAATAATATTTTTGACCCAACATATACCATCTAAACAAAATGTAAGTAAATTCCATTTAGTCTGAAGCAAATTGCATACAAAGAATACAAAACAAACAACTTCACTCCCACCTCACAAATTTCATCAAATTTAAGTTACCTAACATGACTGCATACACAATTTAATGAGGATCTCATTACCTTGAAAGGCTATCCTCTGTATCAAGATCTCATTACCTCCAGGGCTCTCTTTGATGAGGTGATCATCATCATCAAATTATATACTATTAGTTTTGGCATAAAAAGAATGTGCAATCATTTCACACATTGCAACTAGAAATGGATTCCAAAGGGACGACAGCATTTAATATACAACCAAAACTAAGAAAAAACATCTTAGAAAACAATCCTAATATAAAGTACAGGTCCAAGAATCTATGCATACAAAAACTAAGAGACTAAGGAAACACATACCACGTACATATAGCCTATGTATCTCTTCTTAAACAACCCAAACAGAATAATAGACAAAGAAACGCAGCATGGCCACAGTCATACTAGTTCAATAAACATTATATTATGGTCCAGACTCCAGATATATATCAGCAAAGATCACAGTTTGGTTGGGACAAGTTTCAAAATATTAAGCTACAGAACAATGATTCCATACAAAGAATTGATTATTATATTCTATGTTCTGAAAAATTTTCACTCAAATGGAAAGCCCTTCAGATATATAGCATACATTGCTAGAAAACTTAGAAAACTTCCACCCAAAATAGCAACTGAAATTTAACATGGTTCGAATAATTAATTACCTGAAGAGACATGTTGTTCATTGATGATGTTGAGGGCCGAAATGTTGTAGCATGAAATCAAGATGATGACGATGAAGGGACTCTTGTTTCTTATTGGGTCATCACCATCTTCATTGTCTCCAGTTTCATCACCAACATCATTCTCTAAACTGTTTAATGCCAAATCAACCAATGAAATGACAAACTACAAGAAATGTTTCAGGACAAATATCAAAGATAGGAGCAAAAATTTATAAGTAAAATACCTATACGCCCAATCTTCATGCCTGAACGTGCAAGGGCTCTAAGAGCAGATTGAGCCCAGGACCAGGAGTCTTGGTCTTGTTTCCACCAGTAGCACGGAGCTTGATATGGAGAGCATTAATTCCCAACTCCAGCAGATTCCATGAATCAGCCAACAAATAATGATCTAAACCGAAATTGCTCTTAGAAATGAATTTTTCAAAACCTTGCATCTCTGGAAAATATCTGGACCGCAAGCATAGCAGCATAGGGGGAGGGTTCATCCCTATCAGCTTTCACCTTCATTCCACCTAAGATCACAACAAAGATCATAGTGAGAATCACTGGCCAAAAGAATACTCGCCATTCAACCATTTAGGCTAAGCCACTCATTCCAGTAAAGGCAACTGAATAGGAATCAATTCAACCATTTAGGCTAAGCTAATCATTCCAGATAAAGACAAGGTCAACTGAATAGGGAATCCTATTTAGTATTATCCTGAGACAAACTCATTAAAAAAGAAAAAACATTTTAGAAGCTTTAAACCAACAGGAAGTAAATCACCAATTAAAGCAAAAGGTTTTACAGCAAAAGTACTGAACTTAACATCACACAACTGCTACACTTATCTAGCAGAGACATTACTTTTTATTTCTAATGAATTTGAGCACCGCTGAGCCAAAACATATGAAACAGAACAAGAAATGGCAAACCAAGTTCTAACTTACAAAACAGAATTGATAAATAAAATGTTTACAAACACCAAACAAGAACCAGTAGAAATCAAGTGGATCCAATATTTCTTGGACATATACTTCAATTTCTGTTCATGCTTGCAGAAGATTCATTTCGAGTTCATTTCTTTTTGTTTCCTTTTACAGAAACATTGCCTGGTTCTTTAACTGAATTACGTCAGAAACAATGGCCTTTACTGCATTGATAACTCTAGCAATAAATTTCCACAAACCAAATCAGTTATAAGATTAGAATGTTGATGATTACCTCATCATCATCACCATAAGAATAGCCACCATCCTCAAGCTTTCTTTTTTCAGGTAATGCATCTAGAAGCTCTGCCCACACACAAAGGATACAAAGAACTCAACAATTTGTTTCTAGAAAACATAGCCTCAAGCAAATAAATGATAGGAAATAAGCTTACTGGCTTAGAAAACCGATCCTTATACCTAAAAAGAGCACTAGCATTTAGAGTTTTGAATGAAAAATCAAAATGGTTATCACAGCAATACAATACAATGCAATCACCTTGACCCCATAAAGCCCTCTTTTAATCTTCTAATATCAATACAATCATTTTAGATTCAAGAACAATGGGCCTATATCGAATTAGATTCAAGTACGGGTGACATTAGACTCTAATAAGACCAAATAAGGACGCTCGACAATGAAGCGTAATATAATGATGAGATAATATAAGATGTAATAAGAGTTATGAGATGGAGCGAACATGCCTAAATGTATGATTAATGCCACGTAATGTAATTAAAACATGTAATTGTATCAGCATGTATATGGTATGAAAATTTGGAATAGGTGCTGCAGAACCCATGGAAACGAGCTAGGGAAATCACGATAATAGAGTTCATGCAACATTCATACAAGCACATTTGTGTATAAACTTTATTCATATACACGTTGTAGAAAATTCATCATAACTTATTGCTCGGGAATTATTTTAACGAACCGTTAAATTCCTAGTAAACTAGACAACCATATCTATCAAATGGTATAGGTCTCAACCCCTAATTGTTTCTATAAAATTACAGATTTCAGAGCAAAAGTGATGAAAAACAGAATTAACGCTGCAGAAACACATTTCCAAAAAGGTTACCGTTACCCTATCAAATGAAGTCGGATTAATCTGAAAGTTTACGGGGATATACTCGATACATTCATAAGTACCCCTGTAAAACAGTTTTGAAAAATTCATACATTTACTCACTCTTCTCAAGCCGTTAATCCAGACCAGAAAACAGGGGACCGCTGAGTCATTTTGAATTTTTCTCGGGCATCAAATGGACTCGGATTAACATAAAATTTGACGGACATAAGCCTTAATATACTAGGAGTATCCAGTAAAAACAGTTTTGAAAATTGAGGTCTTATGAGTTCGGAATTTACGTCGGAATTCTCTGCGTATAAGCTGTCAAAGTTCAAACAATACAGCAACTTGGCTGCAGTGACACCTTTCAAAGACCGGCCTGTTTACCATATCAAACGAAGTCGGAAAATTCTGAAACTTAATAGGTATACTCCCACTACATGTAGGTACTCTCTGTAAAACAATTTTTCAAAATTCGAAGGTTTAGTCCCTCTGCTCAGCTGCTGTTCCAGATCAGAAAATAGGGCAAAAACAGGGGACTGCGGCATCTTTCGAAATTTTTTCGAGGTATCAAACGGGCTCGGAAAATTATGAAACTTGGCAGATGTGTACTTTAATATGTTATTAATCTCCAGTTAAAACAATTTTTGAAAACGACATCGCACGAGCTCAGAATTTACATTTGAAATGACTGCACAGATCATGACAGCACCATAATTCACTACAAATTTATACCTACATCATTCCCAAACCTTAGTATCATGGAAACTCACACGGATTCAGACTGTTTAGCATTAAAACCATCAGATCTCATAATTCTAACAAGCTATGATTCATGTATTTAACTATGAAAGTTGACAGATTTCATTCAAGACAACGGTTGATCATTATAGTCTGCAAGGTTCTAAGATTCTCATGCTTTGCTAACTTCCGGCATGCTTTGGATCATTCGCAAGTCATAAAATTCATCTAGCATGATCACATATTATGAATTCTAACATATGTTTGCAGGAAAAATCATCACTCTATCAAGTTCAAATCTAACAGCACATATACAACATATATACACACACCAACTCGGTCACCTGTTAGTTGCTGAATTCAAAGGACAAGGGGGACTCGCTAGCTAAGCAGTGGTGCTCCTGGCGTGCGTGACGGAGGGGCGAGAGGGGGATGATGGTGAGGTAGGTGGTCTATAATGGTTTGTGTGTATCGTGAGAGATCAGAGACGGCCAAAATGAGAATGAGAAATGGGAATTTTCCTTCTCCTTTTGTTTTGCATGATTTGATGTATGGAAAGTTTAATAAAATAACACAAAGAGGCACGTATAATACAAAGGAAAGAAGTCAGCAAAATTTTCATTTCAAATTGCATTTAAGTCCTTCTAAAATAAAGTTGAAACAATTGTCCCCTTTAATTTGTAGACAAAATTAATTAAGTCTAATTAGTCTTTCGTTATTTTTCCGAATGATGCAAACTCTCAGATTTTCCACTTTAGCACATAATTCACCAAATTAAGTTTCGTTAAGAAATTAGGGATACGGATTATAAGTAATGAAAATACAAATTAAACTC
Organism: Lantana camara; assembly: GCA_037501455.1. Classification (NCBI taxonomy): domain Eukaryota; kingdom Viridiplantae; phylum Streptophyta; class Magnoliopsida; order Lamiales; family Verbenaceae; genus Lantana; species Lantana camara. The sequence continues at coordinate 57,827,634 of CM074857.1, read as the reverse complement.
TCACGTAAGATATACCTAATTTATGAAAATGCGGGGCGTCACACAACAGGTACCCTTTCTAACATGACACCATTTAGACCCATCCTCTGATGTTTCAGCACCTCCTGCAATTATAAATACATATTAACAAGAACATGGGCACAAATAATCACAATCCAAAAGTAGCATGTTGTCCATTCCAAGAAAATCAAAGAAAAATATCATCAATACTAAAATACATCAGGAATTCTGGGTTCCATCAAATGACTTATAAAAGGGTGTTTGATTATCTAAATTTTCAAAAGACAGGTATTATAAGCTCTGAATAAGAACTTCAAAGGTCTATAATTAATCTTATGACAATTTATAAACTCAAACTTGTCACTTTGATTCAAGTATAAACTCTTGCAGTATCACTCAAAAATTTTATAATTTTTCTTTCTCCCCATCAGAAACTCAATTCACAAACTGAATGATTCAGCATATTCCAAGAACTAAGAAGCATAAAAGCAAGGCTAAGAACATTACAACATTCAATTAACTGGGATTCCATCAACATAATATTGGAAAACTAAATAATTAAGTGGAAAAAAAAAAAAAGAAGTTCACAATCAAATATTTGAATGCAACCTACAAACCAAATCAATCCATAATCTTGACCATTTGGTGAATACCTATTAACAAAAGGGATGCATATGCAGGTTCAAAGTAGGGATAATATTTACCAAAAAAAAAAAAAAAAAAAAAAACCAAACAGCAACATATCTCATAAACAAAAAAAAAAAAAAAAAAATAGTAAAATTGCAGCTCTCATCTCCCAGGTTCAAATATCAGTCGGATCTCATCTCCCAACTCAGACATCATCTAATACATCATGAAAGCTATAATTTTTCAGATATAAATTTTATTTTGAATATCTAACTAGCACCATTTACTAATACGGAACAACTTCAGTAAAAACACTCACATATCATAGATCCTCTCCTACGTATAAAGATGAAAGATAACTTTAGTATCTCAATGGAACAAATTTAAGTGTCTGATGAATTCCACCAGTGACTATAAATTCGGCAATACAACAACACATAATCCACCTTCTGGAAGAACACATAAACCTATGAGTCTCTGAATGGGGTCAAATCCCTCGATCATTTACAATGGCAAGGATACTTCGCAGACAGCAAATCGACACACTAGACCTTTAATACCATAAGAAACAACACATAGACATCAAAATTAGACCTTTGATTGCCAACACAAAGAAGACCGACATATCACAGCAGCAAAAACAACTAAAAATGAAAGTTTAACTGAGAAAGCAAATCAAGAGTAGATAGAGCATGGCAGTGTTCAGGAAGAAACAAAACATTTTCACTTACAGCAAAGAGGGTTGTGGCGACGACAGCTTAAACCAGAATGGAACCTTTTACTCTGGTTCTATCTTCCTCTCTCTCTCAGGATTCACTAAACACGGTCGGCCTACAGGTGGTTCGGAGGGCCAAATCACTTCTATGGAAAGGTCATCGCCCTAACCTGGCTGAAATCCATCTGATTCCCCCTCCGTCCGAGCTTCTTTAGTCCCATTATTCCTTATCTTCCCGTCCGATTCGTTGTCTTTCCGCCCGAGTAGGGTTTTTGAATTTTGTCAGATTTGTTCACTTCACTTCGTCGATTTTTGCCCTGAGTAGGATTTCTTCTCTAATTTTTCAGCACTTTGATTTTTGAAGAGAAAAAGGTCCCTCGTTCATTTATTCTCCGCTTTGTTGGCTTTTCCAATTTCATCTCCTCATGTGATTTGGGTGAAACGTTGAACTTGGCTTTGCTTCAGTTGATTTGGCTGATTTCTTCTCCGATTTGGTGATTTGGAAAGTGGAGGGTTTCTCAATTGGATTTTATCTGAAAATGGGTAAATGGAAAATGGAGGGTTTCTCAATTGGAAAGTGGATTTCTTCCCTCATTTTTTTAAGAGGAAAGCGGCAATTTTTGTCCGAAAACAACCATATTATGACGCTTTTCATTTACGGTGTCATCATAAATATACAATATTAGGACGCTTTTAATTTAGCGTCCCCATAACACTACCATATTGTGACGCTGAGTCTAAAAATGTCTTAATACTATCAATCCAATTAATAATTAATTTAATATATAAAATAAATTATATTTAATTTGGCAATTTTCGGAAAAGCGTCACAACAGATGCGATATTGTAACGCCTTTTTAAAAGCGTCATATAAGGGCGTGACTAAAGGCTGTTTTTCTAGTAGTGAGTACAATTTGCTTCAATTCATCAATATCTTTCTTGCAACTCATGTGCATCCGAGAAGACTTACCGCGCACATAGATATCACTATATACATCTGAAGTAGAGATCCCATAGCCAAACATCCGTACTCTTCCCCATTTGTCTTCTCCAACAACTTGAGAAAATATATCATTAGGCCCAACATCTTTCGAATTAGGAGCGAGCTCCCTTTTTTTCTCTTGCAATTTTTCCCATCAATTGAAGAATAAAACAATATAATCAGATCCTACTCCAACCCAAGAGAAAACATAATAAAAAAATTAAAATCTTACCAACGTATTAGCTACAGTAGCATTAGAAGTTTGTCCATCTTTTGTGTAACATTTTACAAATAGGTCGACCCTACTAAGATCATCATTTTGTTCATTGTTTCCAGTTCCTTCACCATCACCACATTCTGCATCTCTTAACACCCTTGCCTCTTTCTGGGAAAAATACCAAATGGATTAAGCATCAAAGTAAGACAATTTATTAATGTAAAGAGAAAGAAAATTGAACAAAGGAACCTTCATTTCATCTCGGATTTGTGAGAAACTCTTTTTTCCGGTGATATGCATCATTGTCTTTTGTGCCCTATTGTCTTTGTTTTGAGCACTAATTTTCTAAAAGCAAGATTAAAGAAATGACCAAAAATTTGTTAATGTAAAAATATGGAGCTTAACTAGAATTCATGACAAATTATCATACCCGATATTTATCACTACTCCACCGAATAACAAGATTCTTCCACTGATCAGGAAGAACTCTTTCATCATTTGTATTAGGCCGCTTCCTCAAGTTTTCCTCAATTGATGCATTTAGGTCAAAGTATTTACTCTTAACTCTACTTTTCCAAGTTCTCCAACTTTTTGATAAAATATCCCAAGATACATTCTCCAGATCAAATGCTCCACAGAATTTCTCCTATAATTTAGAATCATTTTAGTTAGTACCAAAATAACAAATATTAACGAATAATGTACATAACAAAAAAACTGCTATGAACATGATGGTTAAAACTATCACCTTAATTAGCTCGACCAAGTTCTTCTTAATAGACATAGGTACTTTATGCCAATCTTCGTAGTCAAGTGGAATCAAGTCTCCGTTTCTAACCAAAGTACCAATGAACTCAACATATTGACTTTTGTGAGGACCTATTGGCTTTCCAAGATTATCAAACTGCACTTCAACTTGGTCTCTTCTAGCCCATACACGTGGCAGCTTAATCGGTCCATGAGTTTTTACATTAACCTTAGTTCCTACAACAGCAGTTAACAAACTCAAAATTACAAAGCACCCCACTTATAAAATGTGCAAAATATTATACTTCACTAATACCTCCATTGTCGGTCAAGTCTGCGTCCACATCGTTCAAATGAAGGTCAGTGGAATTAGTTTCAGTAGCAAGTCTACTACGTTTATTGCGCCTGACAGCATCCAACACTATATAATATGTAAAAAATAGAAGTTAGTTTCTCTTTAACGAAAGAAGTAAGAAAAAAGAGCCTTTGTTTAAAAATTATAAAATAATAAGCTGTAAGTGTATAACATTCGACTGTACACGATGTGGTCAAGTACCTGCATATACACATTATATAATATACCAGAATTAAGACTATTAATAGGGATGTAAACTGGTTATAAGAAGTTAGGGAAAGAAAATCGACATTGCCAATTCTTTTTTAAATGATGAAGGACATAATTTTCTTACTCTTAGCAAACAGATCCATTAGAACCATTTTTAAGGATCCTGACCGTATAGAAAATCGCATAACAAGAAAACTTGGGAGGCATGTGTTGCATGAAGAGTTGGGAGAAGAGTAACATACTTTCAAATTAAAAAATAGAAAATAAACTCATGCTCCCAGCATTGCGTTCAAATCAAGTATAATCTACAGAGACCGGAAAAAAGAAAGCAGTGATTGGAGTGCCTAAAGCACATGCAGTCAAGGAACCCTTCCATCAGCACATCTAATGTCAGAGCATAGAGAGGATACGAAGTAGGTACAGAGGGGAGGCATGTGTTCTGGTAAAAAGGAAGGGAAACTTTCAACTACTTGGTCTATCAAGGGAAAAAAGTAGGGCGAAAAATCACTGTGCCTGCTATCATCAACCCAGTAGACTATATAGAAATTGCCATAAAAATAACTCTATATTGAGACAAAAAAATCCATAAGCAACTATTCTAAAAAATTTTACTGGAAGCACATACTATGATAACCTTCACAAAGGGTATCTCATAATCAATAGTATAGATTGGGTTTTTGATACATAATTTTCACAATAAAACTAATTTCTATTTTAAATAAAACTAAGTCATCTGAAGCCTGTAAAGAAATTCAAAAGTGGCAAATGAAAAATTACATACATTCCACCATAATTAATATTCAATGCTATTAAGTAACTTCAAAGTTGTCTTCATGCATGTATGACAGCCCAACCAAGTCTTAAAAAAGAACTTGTTTTCGTTATCTTCCAAGAGAATTTATAATTTTAAATGATAGATATAATTCAATTTGCTCAGATATTCAAGGATACAATCTGGCTTCATGTGACCAGAACTTCATACCAATCCAGGAAAAGTAGAAAGTCTTGATTATGTCTCTATGGCAAGAAATAACACCTACTGCAAATGTTATGAAATAATACGTAAACTATTGCAAATTCGTGATAGTAATGGTATACAACAAACTATGTAATTTAGTTCAGTTGTTATGAAAATTTGAAGGAATCATACCATTTTCAGTCATAGTAGCTCATACGTAAAGACTTACTTATGTCCTCGTCTTGTTCATGGAGCACTCTAATTGATTGCGATTGGGTTTCTTGGCTACTATGACAGCCAAGTCCACCACGCTTAGTTAGTCTCATATCTACAAACATAAAAAACAGCAATGAAAATGTAGGAAAAACATAAAAATAGTAGCAAAAACTGTAAAAAAATACATATTACCAAAAAATAAATAGAACAGTACTAATATTCCACATAATTTCAGCCTAAATTTCCTCAAAATCGTTTTCCTATCCAGCAACCTCAGAAATTCGGGATGCACCTTCACGAATCCAATCAATTGCTTCTTCTTCATCAATTGGAAGATTGCGACTTGTTATACTCTGTAATATAGTATCAACCCCATCACTAGTCAAGTCTCCTCCATCATCAAACCTATCCCTAGCTTTTGTTTTAACCACAACTTTCCAATCCTTTTCAGTGGGATCATCTACATCAAATACTTGCTCAACTTGGCTTGCAAGAGTAAAAGGCTCATGTTGGCGCTTTACATTTGTAAAATTGGTCAACGTAAATCCATCATTGTCTTCTTTCAGTTTGCTTCCCTTACAAACCCAATCACAATCAAATAAATCAACTTTTCTACCACCTGTATAATCGAGTTCGATTATATCCCTCACAACTCCATAATACGTCATCTCTTGCAGAATAGGTCGCATATCCTTCTTGCTTGCAAAACTTGTTGTACCATCACTCCACTATTTTGAGTCTTTCTTTTCCTCTCTATTTCCTTGGTATGGAATCGAAAACCGTTAACTTTGAAGCCTTTATATTGTGTACCCACATGGATTGGTCCCCTTGCAAGCTTTTTGATATCAATTAACTTTGGATCAGTTTCATCGGAAGTTAGATCTTCAACCTGCATGAATATTTTATTCACAATAATATTAGACAAAGTAAAATAATAAAAGTCATTTTATATCATTTTAGACATCACTTACCCGTCCCTTAAACCAAGTAGCAAAAGAATCACTAATGATTCGTTTGATTTCATGCTCCCTCGAGCGATGCTTCTTCCGTCTAACCTGAGCTTCATGCTCCTTGTATAATTAACAAAAGAAAAAATGTTGCAGTACTATATATTTGAAGAATTTCTGTAGCACCCGAGCGTAAGGTACCACATCCCCCGCACCGAGACCCGACCCGTATATGAAATGGAAGTCCATACACGTGCCAAATCCACGGCGAACGGGGACACAACACACACGCTATGCTAGGCGGGACTAACCCTTAAACCAATCAACTCAAGAAACATAAAATCAGAGTAAAATAGAATGCGGAAGCAAGAACTACATAGCATATATAGAGTGAGCCACCAAGCTCCAAAAATAGATATACAAGAGCATTCTAATATGCAACGGCACTCACGGCCTACAAAATCATAACGCTCCAATCTATACTATGATCAAATACAAAAGTAGCAACAAGAGTATGAATATGAGACTGAAAAGAAGTGCTAAACATAGATGCAAGACCTAGACGACTTGTATTCCCGCCTAGCACTCTTATACCTGCACAAAACAGCTGAAAACAACCGGGTTCAGTCTAAAAGAGACTGGTGGGTATAAAAACGGGGCATAAGATATATAATATCGCGTAAATTAAACACATACATGCAAGCCCTAATCCCGTGTGAAGTTTGATAAGAATTTACCAAGTGGTTAAAACAATAGAATACATCAACGGGATTACGACGTTCATATTCATTCATAATTGTTTATAAGGATTTAAGCTCGGCGAGTGAGCGTGCACAATCTCCAACCTTCTCCTCGTGTAATCATATCATAATTAGTGGTTGTCATACATATCTTTCGTGCACATACATAAATGATCATAATCATACATATACACCTTCTTCCTCCGGGTGGTGGACAAGTTAGCTAGACCTGACCACCGGTTCTTACATGGGCCAATGGGGGTACATGAATCCCCCAAAGGCACTCAGCTCCCATTCCTCGCTAAAACTCCTAGCGAGGGCCGGTATCACCGTAGTTGGTTGGAACTAGTATATGGGATCCCCGTCAGCCCTTGCTTCCTAGGGTAGCCACATATACTAAGTCCCAGGGCCCGTATAATCAGAAATCAGAAATGTGTCTCGCCAAACATAAGGTAGGGTTTCATAATTAAAAAGGGGTCATACGTTTGAAATCATTTACCCAAAATGACTCGATTTATATAAATATATTATTTTGGCTTAAAACTTTGCACATAAGGGATTTATAGGGTTGTTTAACTAGTAGAAGAAACACCCACCTTTACCAAAGCAAAATAAAGGCACAAGCGTCTCAATGCTCGCCCTCGTCTCCGACCAAACCCGAATCTGTGCAAAAGAAAAGGTATGAGACGCAATGACCACATATGACGCTCGGCAATGAGGTGAATATGACATGAATGCATAAATGGTCATGTTATATTGTGCACGATTAAAGAATTTAAATCATATAATCACATCATTCGTTCATATATTTCATTCAATTTCATAATTTCATAAATTCATAATATTCAAAACATTTATAATGCATATCAATTAATCTAAAATTCATTTAATAAGCATAACGCATATTATTCAAATTCACATTTAGGAATAAAACGAATAAAACGTTCAATCAATAGTCGGTAGAATAAATACGCGAAATGGAAATCAATTAATTTCAATAATTAAATTAAATCAATTAATATTCAAAATATATAATAAATATACATATAATATAATATATATACATAATCATACATATAATAATATACAATATATATAATATATACACATATATACACGCACACACACAACCTACCCATGCATGCATATATATATATATTATACATTACATGCATAAATATATATACTATATATTATACACAAACAGGCATGCAACATATACTATACCCTAACCATTCATGCATTATAAACACAAACACACACCCTACATACATATATATACACACAGCCATGCATACACACGCACACACCTTATACAAACCATGCATATATATATAATGTAAATATACATGCATGCAATACAAATAACAACCAAGCACAGACATATACAGCAGCAACTCCAGGAAAAACGCAGCAAAACAGCAGCAGCAACAGGCCCCGTAACGCGGCAAAACAGTTCAGAGAAAATGGGGTGACACCCCCGTGTCACCTTCCAAACCTAGACCGAGACACCCCCGTGTCTCGGTACAGAATTCCTAGGCCCAGACTGCACCCCCGTGCCTCGCCGGAACGGTCAAAAACGACACCACCGTGTCACGCAGCAGCAACCCCCTGTTTCGGACAGCAAAACGCAGAAACAGAGCAGCCCATGTATGCAGGAAAAGCAGGCATCACAAGCAACAAAACAAGGCATAAAATGCTGCAAGAAACTCAACTAAACCCACACCAAGAACCCATGAAAGATGACAGCAAAAGAAGAAGGAAATGACAGCAGTTTTGACAGCAACATAGCGTGAGAAAAACAGGGCCAAAACTGGAGGAAAACAGAGCATGCTTGCTCTCGGTTCAAACGACTCAGTTTAGGTCCAAAAGGCCAACCAAAGTGAAGCAAAACAACATGAAACCAACAAGTAATTCAGTCCCAAACAAGCTCAAACAAATCATCAACCGTACGTGACCTATATGTGGGATTTTCTCAAAATTTTCATAAATGAAATCTCAGAAATATATCAACAACCACGAAATCAAAGATCATAAATGTTATTAGGAAGTCAAAACAATTAATCTCAGGCTTGGAATCAATTAAAATCATTGAGAATCAAAGGAGTTCAAGTATTTGCCCAAAATCCTCTAATTTCGGAAAAATGGCCCAGAATAATGAAATCATGCTCAAATTCGTGAATGAAGGGATGAAAATGCTCAGAAATAAACATATAATACAACCCTAAGCTTACCTTGATGATTGAATGAAGTTTGGAGGAGATTTGAGCTCCAAAATCTCCAAGGTTGAAGGGTTTCGGGACTGGACTGTAGAGCAGTAGCTTTGGCTGATGTTTGGGGATTGTGTGAGGGTTATCTCGGTTAGGGCTAGAAATATCCAGATAGGTGGTTGAGTTAGGGTTTAAAGGAATCAAACCATGGTTAATTTGGTTATGGTTTGGGTGAGATATGGTTCATTTTGTGCAGCAAGGTCAAGTTGAATGCCGTTTCGTTTTTCGGTTGGATTTCGGAGTTTCAAATGATTTAGGAAAAATATAAGGCTAAGTTTACTAAACTCGAATTTTCGTTACGAGTTCAGCGGAGTTGACGGAACTCGAATCCGAGTTCCCGAGCTCAAGATATTAAATTCGGAACCAAGGGTACGCCAAGTGTTCGTTAGCCCCCGATTTGGTTCCTCAAATCAAATTAAATTCGTTAACAAATCAAATGAATTCGAAAACATAATTTGAGCATAAAATCATGTCCATAACACATATATGTACAACATACTATAAATTCGTGGCAATTTGATATCATTTCATACAAGAACGAAGCACAAAATTAGTGATATGATCAATCCATGCAATTTCAACATAAATCCCATGCATATATTATAACTCCCATGCATAAATGAAATAAATTCATGCAAAATTATAATTCAAAGTTCACGTAATTCATGCATGAATTAAAATTCCCATGCAAAATGAAATAAAACCATGCATAAATAATTCCCATGCAAGATTATGATTTTCATGCATAATTATATTAAATCAAGGCTCATGTATAAATCAAATAAATAAACAAGTTCTACTATTACATAAATTAAATTGGTCACGTAATTAATTAGCTTAAACATGATTAATTAACATAACATATAATTAGCATAATCATTAAATTAATAATAATAATAATAATTAAACATATATATATATATATATATATATATATATATATATATATATATATATATATATATATATAATACGAAACATATATATATATATATATATAAAATTAAAAATATTAAAATAAAATATTATAATATAATATAATAAAATAATAATAATTATAATAAAATTAAATATAAAACACGTAAAAACAATTAATTCGCGCAATTAGGTAAACACATACGCCCTACCTTTACGTCCGAAAAGTCGGGGCGTTACAATCTCTCCCCCTTAAAAGAATCCGTCCTCGGATTCATTGCTCGTTCGGAAACAACTCGGGGTGAAACCTTTTCATATTATCCTCCGTCCAATCCTTGAGACTCCTTTTCGTGGGAATGCCTTTAAGAAAACCTTATCTCCAATCTCAACCTCCAATTTCTTCCTCCGAAGATCTGCATAACTCTTTTGTCGATCCTAAGCGGCCTTCATCCGTTGTCTAATTATCTGGACCTTATCAATGGCCTCTGGTACAGCCTTAGAGGGTTTTTCCTTCTTTTCCCCTCTTTTAATCCCCTCTTGTTTTGTCCAATTCCATTCCTCCAAGTCAAAGAACAACGGTGATCAACATTTACGTCCATAAAGAGCTTCATAAGGGGCCATTTCAATCGAGGCTTGATAGCTATTGTTGTAAGCAAACTCGATTAACGGCAACTGCTCATTCCACGAGCTTTGAAAGTCCAATGCATATGCTCTCAACAGATCCTCCAGATACTTAATCAACCTTTCTGATTGTCCGTCGGTCTGAGGATGGAAAGCTGTGCTGAATTGAAGCCTTGTTCCCAAACACTTCTGCAATTCTTGCCATAACCTTGAAGTAAATCTGGGATCCCGATCCGAGACAATACTAACAGGTACACCATGAAGCCTGACAATCTCAACATTGTATCTCTTGGTCAACTTACTCACTTTATCGGACATCCTGATAGTAAGAAAATGAGCTGATTTCGTCAACCTGTCCACGATAACCCAATTTCCATCGAAACCTCCTCTCGCTTTTGGTAATCCTGAAACAAAATCCATAGTTATTTGTTCCCACTTCCAATCCGGGATAGGCAATCATCGAAGTAGCCCCGATGGCTTTTGATGTTCTGCCTTAATCACTTGACAAGTCATACAATGTTTCACGAAGTTGATAACATCCCGTTTCAATCCATTCCACCAATAGAATTGCTTAAGATCCTTATACATTTTGTTCCTTCCGGGATGTATCGAATACCCTGACCGATGGATTTCTCAAGAATAATCCTTTTTAACTCTTCTGGGACAACAACTCTATTCTTGAATCTTAGAAGTCCCGTATCATCAAACCCAAACGTGTAACGCCCCATTTTTCAGTCATGCATTATGTTACCTTATATTAAATTTCATCACATTATATGCCTTATATTCTCATGTGTTTATATGAACTTCCATTAACGTGGAAATTTCGTGAACTAATTGATAACGTGCTTAATTGTATGAATTCAGTGATCTAATTGAATTAAATGTCCTTAATTGCTCTCTAGTGTGAATTCTTGGATTTAATTGTATTTCATAACTTGGAGCTAAATGAATTAATTGTTAGAGTTTATCCTTGAGTGCATTATATAAATAAATATATGGACTTAATTGCATTGCATAATTTGGGACTTTGAAGATCATATCCCATGGAATGATATTTGATTGAATGAATTTAATTAACTTGAGGACCTAATTGCAAAATTTGATGATTCATCCATTTTGTTGGAAGACTTTGGAATATATGTATATCTCTCTTTTCATCTACACATTTCATCATCAAACCACACACACACACACTAATACACGGTTGTTACACCATAGAAGAGAAGAAGGAGATTTCATCATTTCAAGCTAGAATTCAAAGGAATTAGCAACCAAGTTGGAGAATCATCTTCATCTCTTCATCTCATCTCATTCTTCTTTCATCTCAAGGTATATGTTGGAGAGTATTTGAATTCCTTGATTGAGTATATGAGTAGGGTTTGAGGTTTGATTGATGCTTTCATGCTTATTCATGATTAGAAGCATGGTTAGGTCCTTGTTTCTTCATTTCTTGCATGAAACATGAAGTTATGTTGAAGTTGGAACATATGAAATTTTATGGGTTTTGATTGATGATTTCTTGATGATCCATGTATGATATGAGTTTATATGTTAGATTTTATTGTGCCTCAAGTATGGATACATGTTTCTTCAAGTCTTGATTGCATTTGATGATTGAAAATTGGTGTTTGGGTTGGTTTTGCATGGAAACCCCTGTTTCTCCCCTGTTTTTTCGGTCACGCACAGTTGACACGGGGGTGTCAACTTTGCTTTGTGCTGGCGACACGGGGGTGCACGTTAATTTGATTTTCTGTACCGTGACACGGGGGTGTCACGGTTTGCCTTATATTGACGACACGGGCGTGTCACTTTCCTGCATTTTGCCCAACTTCGGATGAACGCCATTTTCACCTCGGTTTGAATTAGAAAGCGTGCCATATAGCGTTGGAAAGGTCTTTGTGTCTACTTTCATACCCAACAAACAAAACTCGATTCCCACTTCTAGAATTTAAGATATTTCAGTTTTCCCACAACATGTACATTTTCAAAAATTGTCGGTTTTGGCCAAACTTCACCAAAACCTTTCTTATTGCTTTCATTTCACTCTCTTGGCTCCCATATGTGAATTATATGTTGTATATACTTGATTAATTGATAAGCATGCTCAAACTTGATTGTGTAATTCCATGCACTATATGAATTGAACTTGAAATGATTGAATATGTGACTCCTTGAGATTTATTTCATCTTTTAAGTGTTAATTGGTTCTCATATATGATTAAGTGCCACTTAATTGTTAATATGTTTGGTTATTAAAGTGTTGGGATGGTTATTTATTTACACGAGCGTTGCCGTGCGTCGTACTTGGTCTCATTATTGAGTCATGTCTCACGAGTTCCCACATTTCCTTTCTTGTCCAGTTTTTCTCCAGGGCGGAGATCATTGATCGTTGGGCACTTTCTAGTATCCTTGTCTTGTTCCGTCGCTCGTCAGGTGAGGTTTAAATTCTAGATATATAGAACCTTACAACCCTTATGTGATTTTCGGCCAAAACGTATCTATATATCTATAGTTTTCGAACCTTATGATTTTCAATTGATTTCACGGAATTGGATTGATTGATTGATTGATTGATTGATTAACGCATTGATTGTTTTGGCGAGTAACTATTGTTCACGTTGGGCCCGAGGGTAGTGTATTGAGCCAACCGGGAAAGCAAGGGCTGACGGGTAACTCTTGCACTATCCTCACCATTGTGGGATCACCTCTGAATCCACCAGGAGGTTTGGTGGAGGAAGAAATCCCGTGCGTGGGAGTCATGTTCCCGACGTACACCATGATTGGATGGTTGGGTCTTGCAAGCCCGCCATCACCCGGAGGAAGAAGGATTTATTGATTGAAATTGTTAATTGTGCACGGAATTGTTGTGTGATCACCTAATCCACTAATAAATTGAAGTATTATACACTGTCGGAGAAAGGTTGGAGATTTGCCCTCACTCGCCGGGCCACTGATTGAATTGAATTAAATTGAGTGTATTGTTAAATTGATTAGTTGTAATCTCGGGCGAGTTATCTTTTACTATTAAACTTATATTGTTTCTATTTTATGAAACCTTACCCGAGATTATGGCTTGCATGTTACTTGCGCGAATATTTATTTATAAACCCCTCACTCAGTCTGTGGTAGACTGACACCTCACACTTTTCAGGTACTGTCAGTGGCGTGCTAGGCGGGAGTCCGAGTCGTGTCCAGTTGTCGAGTTGAGTCTAGCATTGCATTTTCATGTTCTTGGTATTTTTTGGCTTATCATGTTAGTGGTTTTGGGTTATTTATACATGTACGATGTATAAGAGATGATAATGTATTGATAAGTGTTGGTACCTACTATTATGTAAATGTTGGTATCTATAAGTAAATATGTAAATATGGTACCTATAAGTATTGATTGCTATTGCTTCCGCTTTTATTGTTCTGAATTGTTTATTGGTAGTATTTGAGGGTACCCGCCTAGCTTTTGAGTTTTTTTATTGTCACCCGTTCGCCATGAGTCCGGTTCATATATGGATTACCCATTTCATGTGTGAGCTAGACTTATGGTGCGGGGGTGTGGCATCTCGGCGTTCCGGGTGCTACATCTAAGGTGGTATCAGAGCCCTGTTGCAAAACCGCGGTTCTAGCGTCGAGTCGTGTCATGTCTAGGTCGAACGGCATAGGATTATTTGATAATTGCGAGTCTTGCATCTTATTTAGAACTACTTGAACTTATTTAAATTTATTTGAACTTACCTGAACATTCTTGAGCTACCTGATAACTTGCTCGTTTTATTAATACATGTCACTACATGAGGATTAATTGATCTTCTATGACTTGGAATTTGTATGTTTGATGTGTTTTCTTTAATTTAGTTGAATTAATTATTGCGTTTTGCATCAAATATATGGTTAAATGCTAATTATGTGACATGAGCATGTACTAACCGCATGCATTTAGCTTTGAATTAATTTTGAGTTATAGATTATGAAGATTATATCAAACCACGACCAATTTCTACGACAACCTCAAGTTATCGCAAGCTCCTTTTTCTAGTAAGGAATGCACCGGGAAACTTCACACAAGAAAATCAAGAGTCATGAATTGCTCTAGTTGGGTTATACTTCAAGTGTTAAGATTCGGGAATTGAAGGACCAAAGGCGGGAGTAACTTTCAAGCTCTAATGAAGTTGGTAGATATTTAGCGGGATAGTGCTAGGGCGTGATGCCTACAACTTGCAAGATTAACACTCACACGCCTATATTGCGAAAGTCTTTTCAACGGGAATCCGTAGGATCATTTCATTCAAGAGCAAAACTGAAGAAAAACCTCTAAAGTGTTTTAAGTTTCAAGGTCTCAATCACCGAGGAGGCCTCGAGGGTACTAGGGACTTAGGGTTCGGAGTTGAAAGTAAGTTGAGGATTTTCCACCATTGGAATCGAAAGTCAAGTTGTGGGATGATCTACGAGCTCTAGGTAAGTTGAAGAAGTTCAAAGAGGTGGAGTTGGGGTAGATGATGCTAGGTTATCATAAGACTAATACATACACCATGCCACATCAAAAGTTAAGTTAGTCAACCAAACTCAACGGGGTTGTGTAAACCGAGGGATGGAACGAAGGGAATCTTGGAGGAGGTTAGATCGATGAAGAAGAATGAAGAGATTAAGAAAAAGGGGAATTGAAGTCACTACGGATTTTGAGTAAGGAAGAAGTTGAATTGGAAGGAATACTTGGGGACAGAATTGAGTTCAAGAAATTTCAATCTTCGAGTGATGGAAACGTACGGGTTGATGTTGGGGATTTTGAAGAAAATTGGAAGACCGTGGGTAACAAGGAATAACCAACAAATTTGAGGCAAGCTCGTAATTCACCAAAACAAAGAACAAGTGCTAAGTTAAAGGATGCAGCTACGGTGACAGGTTCAAAGCATTCATGGCACGTGCATCATACATTGTTTAAATTATTTAAATTTCTTTAACTATATATGCATTACTAGTTGAGCGTAAATTTTCCAACTTGTGTATTTATTATTTATAAGTGTAATACGTGCATCGACATCTTAACCCAACATGCACTTTAAGTGTTTTCTTGATAGAAAATCTTTCCACCTCATCTATCAAGCATTACTTCAACCGAGACACAACCGAGGTATGATACGGAAAGAATTGGGTTGCAAAGTGAGGGACAAAAAGGAAAAAAGAACAATTGAAAGGCCGGAAAAAGTAGTTAGGAGTTAGATGGAAGAAGTTATCACTTCAAAATAAACGTGAGATGAAATGTCCGAACAAGTGGCGAGATTTGAAATCGTTGATATCAAGGAAGTTGAGTCGACCGGGGAAATGACCTCAAATTTATGGTTGATCTTAAATGGATTACATTTATTAGAAGCAACAAAAATGTAAGGGTTACAAATAATGGGGTTACTTGAAAGCAACAACAAGGGATGAATTAGGAGATTGAGATGCTTGATGACCTCCAAGGTCAGGATGAGGATATTTAGAAAATAATCTTGGAAAAGGTGAGAGCTTCAAGAAATGGAATGGATATTCAAGAAATGAGGAAGGGTTCAGTGTTTGTTGGATTTCCATTTGAGATAGAGAAATATTTCGGGAACGAGATCGAGAGTTAGAGGTATTTCAAGAGAATCAGAAAGAAGAGGAGCTTGGATTTGAAAAAGGGTAGAACTAGTTCTAGAAGTTAGACAGAAAATATTCCTATGTTCTTAAGGGGGAGAGCCGGTCGGGGAACAACTTAAAATCGATGTTTGGATCTCACTTGGGAGAGTTGAAACTCCAAGGAAAATGGTTCTTTCGGGAACTCTCTATCAGAACTAGGTGAATGAAGTTTTCAATAATTTAAATCTCGTGCGCCTAGAGTTCTCAAATGGAGATTTTAAAAGCCATAAGGAGGCATATCTTGAGCCGAGTTGAAATTGAAACAAATTTGATGAGAAATGGGAGAGATCATGATTTTTATAAGTTGAGTAAGTATACTTTGATCAAAGGTAAGAATTTTTCAAGGAAAGCGACTGTCATTCAAGATTTGCACGAAGTGACCAAAGAGGTGCGATACTATTACCATATTACAAGATAAAAACAACTCGACGGGAACATTCTCTATCGCAAGGGTTCACATGAGAGTTACTTGAACCGGGGGTATTATGAAGGATAAAAGGTAGACCTCGAGTCATCAAATAATTAGTCCGGGCATCGGAGGAGGTCAACTATAACTGGTAAGAAGAATGGGTGGTCGGATTACTACCAAGTGCATATTCAAGAATTGAATCTTCGAACCGTGGTGGTAGAAAGGTTAGAAAATTTGATCGCGGGATAGAGATTGAGTAATTATTGGGGTACATACTGGCATCAGGCATCCGAGGAATAGCATTTTGGTTAGAGGGATTCTGATCAAAGAATCAAGTATTAAATCAAGTTGCTGCCATTGAAGTTTCTAAGACCATGGTGAATGGTACACCTAATCATGCATATCATGTGTAATATACATTTTATTATCAACCGTATGGTTCTTTGTCTTTATTAATTGCTTTTGTAAAACTAGATGGTATATTTGATTTCCTCCACTTGTTCATTACGTGAAGTTCGGTATGAATGTTTAATTAAGTGTTCTCTTGGAATTCTTGCTTGTGTGAGAGTCGGGGTACTCTCCCTAGTTGTTTGAGAGACGGGGAGCTCTCACTACGTGTTAGAGAGACGGGGTTCTCTCATTTCTTGAGGAGAGACGGGGCTCTCTCGTTACTTGTTTGAGAGACGGGGCTCTCTTGTTGCTTGTGCATCATTTTAAAACTCGGCAGTGGACCTGGGGACCAGGTCCTATTAAGGGGGAGAGAATTGTAACGCCCCATTTTTCAGTCATGCATTATGTTACCTTATATTAAATTTCATCACATTATATGCCTTATATTCTCATGTGTTTATATGAACTTCCATTAACGTGGAAATTTCGTGAACTAATTGATAACGTGCTTAATTGTATGAATTCAGTGATCTAATTGAATTAAATGTCCTTAATTGCTCTCTAGTGTGAATTCTTGGATTTAATTGTATTTCATGACTTGGAGCTAAATGAATTAATTGTTAGAGTTTATCCTTGAGTGCATTATATAAATAAATATATGGACTTAATTGCATTGCATAATTTGGGACTTTGAAGATCATATCCCATGGAATGATATTTGATTGAATGAATTTAATTAACTTGAGGACCTAATTGCAAAATTTGATGATTCATCCATTTTGTTGGAAGACTTTGGAATATATGTATATCTCTCTTTTCATCTACACATTTCATCATCAAACCACACACACACACACTAATACACGGTTGTTACACCATAGAAGAGAAGAAGGAGATTTCATCATTTCAAGCTAGAATTCAAAGGAATTAGCAACCAAGTTGGAGAATCATCTTCATCTCTTCATCTCATCTCATTCTTCTTTCATCTCAAGGTATATGTTGGAGAGTATTTGAATTCCTTGATTGAGTATATGAGTAGGGTTTGAGGTTTGATTGATGCTTTCATGCTTATTCATGATTAGAAGCATGGTTAGGTCCTTGTTTCTTCATTTCTTGCATGAAACATGAAGTTATGTTGAAGTTGGAACATATGAAATTTTATGGGTTTTGATTGATGATTTCTTGATGATCCATGTATGATATGAGTTTATATGTTAGATTTTATTGTGCCTCAAGTATGGATACATGTTTCTTCAAGTCTTGATTGCATTTGATGATTGAAAATTGGTGTTTGGGTTGGTTTTGCATGGAAACCCCTGTTTCTCCCCTGTTTTTTCGGTCACGCACAGTTGGCACGGGGGTGTCAACTTTGCTTTGTGCTGGCGACACGGGGGTGCACGTTAATTTGATTTTCTGTACCGTGACACGGGGGTGTCACGGTTTGCCTTATATTGACGACACGGGCGTGTCACTTTCCTGCATTTTGCCCAACTTCGGACGAACGCCATTTTCACCTCGGTTTGAATTAGAAAGCGTGCCATATAGCGTTGGAAAGGTCTTTGTGTCTACTTTCATACCCAACAAACAAAACTCGATTCCCACTTCTAGAATTTAAGATATTTCAGTTTTCCCACAACATGTACATTTTCAAAAATTGTCGGTTTTGGCCAAACTTCACCAAAACCTTTCTTATTGCTTTCATTTCACTCTCTTGGCTCCCATATGTGAATTATATGTTGTATATACTTGATTAATTGATAAGCATGCTCAAACTTGATTGTGTAATTCCATACACTATATGAATTGAACTTGAAATGATTGAATAAGTGACTCCTTGAGATTTATTTCATCTTTTAAGTGTTAATTGGTTCTCATATATGATTAAGTGCCACTTAATTGTTAATATGTTTGGTTATTAAAGTGTTGGGATGGTTATTTATTTACACGAGCGTTGCCGTGCGTCGTACTTGGTCTCATTATTGAGTCATGTCTCACGAGTTCCCACATTTCCTTTCTTGTCCAGTTTTTCTCCAGGGCGGAGATCATTGATCGTTGGGCACTTTCTAGTATCCTTGTCTTGTTCCGTCGCTCGTCAGGTGAGGTTTAAATTCTAGATATATAGAACCTTACAACCCTTATGTGATTTTCGGCCAAAACGTATCTATATATCTATAGTTTTCGAACCTTATGATTTTCAATTGATTTCACGGAATTGGATTGATTGATTGATTGATTGATTGATTAACGCATTGATTGTTTTGGCGAGTAACTATTGTTCACGTCGGGCCCGAG
The DNA here is from genome assembly GCA_037501455.1 of Lantana camara. Taxonomy (NCBI): domain Eukaryota; kingdom Viridiplantae; phylum Streptophyta; class Magnoliopsida; order Lamiales; family Verbenaceae; genus Lantana; species Lantana camara. The sequence goes on along the minus strand of CM074857.1, from coordinate 57,808,371 downwards.
GGTAGTGTATTGAGCCAACCGGGAAAGCAAGGGCTGACGGGTAACTCTTGCACTATCCTCACCATTGTGGGATCACCTCTGAATCCACCAGGAGGTTTGGTGGAGGAAGAAATCCCGTGCGTGGGAGTCATGTTCCCGACGTACACCATGATTGGATGGTTGGGTCTTGCAAGCCCGCCATCACCCGGAGGAAGAAGGATTTATTGATTGAAATTGTTAATTGTGCACGGAATTGTTGTGTGATCACCTAATCCACTAATAAATTGAAGTATTATACACTGTCGGAGAAAGGTTGGAGATTTGCCCTCACTCGCCGGGCCACTGATTGAATTGAATTAAATTGAGTGTATTGTTAAATTGATTAGTTGTAATCTCGGGCGAGTTATCTTTTACTATTAAACTTATATTGTTTCTATTTTATGAAACCTTACCCGAGATTATGGCTTGCATGTTACTTGCGCGAATATTTATTTATAAACCCCTCACTCAGTCTGTGGTAGACTGACACCTCACACTTTTCAGGTACTGTCAGTGGCGTGCTAGGCGGGAGTCCGAGTCGTGTCCAGTTGTCGAGTTGAGTCTAGCATTGCATTTTCATGTTCTTGGTATTTTTTGACTTATCATGTTAGTGGTTTTGGGTTATTTATACATGTACGATGTATAAGAGATGATAATGTATTGATAAGTGTTGGTACCTACTATTATGTAAATGTTGGTATCTATAAGTAAATATGTAAATATGGTACCTATAAGTATTGATTGCTATTGCTTCCGCTTTTATTGTTCTGAATTGTTTATTGGTAGTATTTGAGGGTACCCGCCTAGCTTTTGAGTTTTTTTATTGTCACCCGTTCGCCATGAGTCCGGTTCATATATGGATTACCCATTTCATGTGTGAGCTAGACTTATGGTGCGGGGGTGTGGCATCTCGGCGTTCCGGGTGCTACAAAACGGGCATTCTGAATCAGCTCGGGCTTTCCCAGCTGATTTCTGAACCTCGGGATCAATCCTCTGAGTATCAAATAACCTCTGTTTAAGATCTGGTCGAACTGTAATATTCCGAACCCTAGCCCTTAGTCTGAACAACTCATTCTCATCTCCAATTTCCACTTTCACATTGGACACACTAGTTTTCCTGCTAAGTGCATCCGCGACCAAATTGGCTTTGCCGGGATGGTATCGGATTGTACCCTCATTATCCGCCAAAAGTTCCATCCAACGCCGTTATCTCTTGTTCACTTCCTTATGTGAGAATAAGTATTGGAGACTCTTGTAATCAGAAAAGACCTCGAACGAAATTCCATGAAGATAGTGTCTCCACTTACCCAAAGCAAAGATCACTGTCACTAATTCCAAATCAGGAGTGGGGTAATTCTATTCATGCTCTTTTAATTTCCTTGAGGCATAGGCGATTACTCTTGCATTTTGCATCGACACACATCCCAAACCTTCCTTTGAGGCGTCTGTATAAACTGTATCTTTCTGTACCTTCGGGAAGTGCTAATACAGGAGCGGTGGTCAACTTTTCCTTTAAAAGTTGGAAACTAGCTTCACATGTCTCGTCCCACTCAAACTTAACCGTTTTCTTAGTCAATCGGGTTAAAGGGGCTGCAATCTTCTAGAAATCCTGTACAAATCTCCGATAGTAGCCTGCCAAACCCAAGAACTCCTTACTTCTGAAGCATTTTCGGGCTTTGCCATTGAATAACCGGCTCAATCTTAGAAGGGTCTACCTCCAAACCTTTCCTTGAAATAATATGATCCAGAAATGCTACCTGATCAATCCAAAACTCGCCTTTGCTAAACTTAGCATACAACCGATGCTCTCTTAAGGTATCCAACACAATCCTGAAATGCCTGGCATAATCCTCCGGAGTTCTCGAATAAACCAAGATGTCATCGATGAAGATTACCACCACTTATCCAAATACCATAAAGCAGCCGGAGCACCCCAATGGGACGAACTTGGCCGTATATATCCAACTTTGAGTAATACCTCTAATTGAATCTTTAACTCTTCCAAATCAGCCGAATATTCTTTCCCTTCAATCAAAACTGAACACTCCCGAACCAACTAATCTGTCTGAAGACTCCCACCAAGTGGCGAACTCACCAAACAACAAGAAGAAAAACAGACAAGCACAGAATAGCAACTAAGTCACAAGAAATAAAGGAATGCGTGGCACCCAAATCAAAGAGTGCATGAATGCTCATGTTATGTATGCATAGGGTACCTTCTACCACTGCTATGGGGTCAATCTCTGCACCTTGCTCTTCACCTTCGATGGCGTAAGCACGAGCCGGGATCATTGGCCTTTGAACCCGTCTTTGATATCCGGGGTCTTTGTAGGGACAAGTATCCGCCATATGGTCAGCTTTTCCACATATTAGGCATAAACCCAACCTCTTCCAGCATTTGTGATAGTTGTGAGTTGGCCCTCCACAATATGTGCATGGTGGCTTGGAGAATCGGGCTTCACTCGGACCTTGTCGATCCCTCATTGGTGCAGGCAAAGCTTTTGGAACCGGTGGAGTTGGTCCTCCCATTCTTGGCTTCTTAAACGGAACCTTAGGAGGGGGACTAGCTTGCATCATCGGCCTCTTTCCCGAATTCGATCCGGAACCTCTTCCCATTGGAGCTCTAAAAACCGGATCCTTCTTTTTGATTTTCTCCCCTTGCGTAGTAGACTGTCGGACTCCAGATATCCTCTCTACTCGAATCAACCAACCCTCCGAGACTGCATCATCGATAGAACTAGGAAATCGAGGGGGGTTATAACTCAGAAACACCCCATGAGGGTCTCTATTATTATGGTTTAGTGGAGGAGCTTGTTGTCCTGCTGGTTGTGGTGGGGGAGCTTGAGCCCTCCTATGCTCGACATAGTTGAAAACTGCTTCCATAAAATTCCCCATATCCATCGGTGGTGCTTGTAGTTGGGGTGGAGGCGTAGGAGATCGATCATGATGACGACGATGTCTGGGAGATCTCTCACGATGTTTACGTGGAGGCATCCTGTTCAAGAAACACTAAAATGCATGCTATTTTTAGTCCATGCATGCAAGTGCAATTAATTCGATCAAAATTCAAGATTTAAAGCACACAAGCACGTAAACAATGCATATGCAACACATTGACAAGTTGTTCCCAAAGCCGAACGACCCAACTGACTCAACACGACACTAGAGCCCAGGTTTTGCAACCCTAGGCTCTAATACCACTTAAGGATGTAGCACCCGAGCGTAAGGTACCACATCCCCCGCACCGAGACCCGACCCGTATATGAAATGGAAGTCCATACACGTGCCAAATCCACGGCGAATGGGGACACAACACACACGCTATGCTAGGCGGGACTAACCCTTAAACCAATCAACTCAAGAAACATAAAATCAGAGTAAAATAGAATGCGGAAGCAAGAACTACATAGCATATATAGAGTGAGCCACCAAGCTCCAAAAATAGATATACAAGAGCATTCTAATATGCAACGGCACTCACGGCCTACAAAATCATAACGCTCCAATCTATACTATGATCAAATACAAAAGTAGCAACAAGAGTATGAATATGAGACTGAAAAGAAGTGCTAAACATAGATGCAAGACCTAGACGACTTGTATTCCCGCCTAGCACTCTTATACCTGCACAAAACAGCTGAAAACAACCGGGTTCAGTCTAAAAGAGACTGGTGGGTATAAAAACGGGGCATAAGATATATAATATCGCGTAAATTAAACACATACATGCAAGCCCTAATCCCGTGTGAAGTTTGATAAGAATTTACCAAGTGGTTAAAACAATAGAATACATCAACGGGATTACGACGTTCATATTCATTCATAATTGTTTATAAGGATTTAAGCTCGGCGAGTGAGCGTGCACAATCTCCAACCTTCTCCTCGTGTAATCATATCATAATTAGTGGTTGTCATACATATCTTTCGTGCACATACATAAATGATCATAATCATACATATACACCTTCTTCCTCCGGGTGGTAGACAAGTTAGCTAGACCTGACCACCGGTTCTTACATGGGCCAATGGGGGTACATGAATCCCCCAAAGGCACTCAGCTCCCATTCCTCGCTAAAACTCCTAGCGAGGGCCGGTATCACCGTAGTTGGTTAGAACTAGTATATGGGATCCCCGTCAGCCCTTGCTTCCTCGGTTAGCCACATATACTAAGTCCCAGGGCCCGTATAATCAGAAATCAGAAATGTGTCTCGCCAAACATAAGGTAGGGTTTCATAATTAAAAAGGGGTCATACGTTTGAAATCAATTACCCAAAATGACTCGATTTATATAAATATATTATTTTGGCTTAAAACTTTGCACATAAGGGATTTATAGGGTTGTTTAACTAGTAGAAGAAACACCCACCTTTACCAAAGCAAAATAAAGGCACAAGCGTCTCAATGCTCGCCCTCGTCTCCGACCAAACCCGAATCTGTGCAAAAGAAAAGGTATGAGACGCAATGACCACATATGACGCTCGGCAATGAGGTGAATATGACATGAATGCATAAATGGTCATGTTATATCATTAAAATGTTCATGTGCACGATTAAAGAATTTAAATCATATAATCACATCATTCGTTCATAATATTCAAAACATTTATAATGCATATCAATTAATCTAAAATTCATTTAATAAGCATAACACATATTATTCAAATTCACATTTAGGAATAAAACGAATAAAACGTTCAATCAATAGTCGGTAGAATAAATACGCGAAATGGAAATCAATTAATTTCAATAATTAAATTAAATCAATTAATATTCTAAATATATAATAAATATACATATAATATAATATATATACATAATCATACATATAATAATATACAATATATATAATATATACACATATATACACGCACACACACAACCTACCCATGCATGCATATATATATATATATTATACATTACATGCACAAATATATATACTATATATTATACACAAACAGGCATGCAACATATACTATACCCTAACCATGCATGCATTATAAACACAAACACACACCCTACATATATATATATACACACAGCCATGCATACACACGCACACACCTTATACAAACCATGCATATATATATATAATGTAAATATACATGCATGCAATACAAATAACAACCAAGCACACACATATACAGTAGCAACTCCAGGAAAAACGCAGCAAAACAGCAGTAGCAACAGGCCCCGTAACGCGGCAAAACAGTTCAGAGAAAATGGCGTGTCACCCTCCAAACCTAGACCGAGATACCCCCGTGTCTCGGTACAGAATTCCTAGGCCCAGACTGCACCCCCGTGCCTCGCCGGAACGGTAAAAAACGACACCACCGTGTCGCGCAGCAGCAACCCCCTGTTTCGGACAGCAAAACGCAGAAACAGAGCAGCCCATGTATGCAGGAAAAGCAGGCATCACAAGCAACAAAACAAGGCATAAAATGCTGCAAGAAACTCAACTAAACCCACACCAAGAACCCATGAAAGATGACATGTAGCACCCGAGCGTAAGGTACCACATCCCCCGCACCGAGACCCGACCCGTATATGAAATGGAAGTCCATACACGTGCCGAATCCGCGGCGAACGGGGACACAACACACACGCTATGCTAGGCGGGACTAACCCTTGAACCAATCAGTGAAGGAATCATAAAATCAGAGTTAAAATAGAATGCGGAAGCAAGAACTACATAACATGTATACAATGAGCTAACAAGCTCCAAAAATAGATATACAAAAGCATTCCTTAATCAACGGCGCTCATGGCCTACAAAAATCATAACGCTCCAAACTAAAATTATAATCATAAGCAAAATATCAACAAGAGTATGAATATGAGAAAAAAAGGAAGTGCTAAACACGAATGCACGACCTAGACGACTTGTATTCCCGCCTAGCACTCCTATACCTGCACAAAACAGCTGAAAAACAACCGGGTTCAGTCTAAAAGAGACTGGTGGGTATAAAAATGGGGCATAAGATATATAATATCGCGTAATTTAAACACATACATGCAAGCCCTAATCCCGTGTGAAGTTTGAAAGGAATTTACCAAGTGGTTAAAACAATAGAAAACATCAACGGGATTACGACGTTCATATTCATTCATAATTGTTCATAAGGGTTTAAGCTCGGCGAGTGAGCGTGCACAATCTCCAACCTTCTCCTCGTGTAATCATATCATAATTATTGGTTATCACACATATCTTTCGTGCACATACAAAAATGATCATAATCATACATATACACCTTCTTCCTCCGGGTGGTGGACAAGTTAGCTAGACCTGACCACCGATAAATACATAGGCCAATGGGGGTACATGAATCCCCCAAGGGCACGCAGCTCCCATTCCTCGCTAAACCTCCTAGCGAGGGCCGGTATCACCGTAGTTTGGTTGGAACTAGTATATGGGATCCCCGTCAGCCCTTGCTTCCTCGGTTAGCCACATATACTAAGTCCCGGGGCCCGTGAACATATCATCCATACAATCTCGCCAAAACATAAGGTAGGGTTTCATAATTAAAAAGGGGTCATACGTTTGAAATCATTTACTCAAAATGACTCGATTTATATAAATATATTCTTTTGGCTTAAAACTTTGCACATAAGGGATTTATAGGGTTGTTTTAACTAATAGAAGAAAAACCCACCTTTACCAAAGCAAAATAAAAGCACAAGCGTCTCAAGGCTCGCCCGCGTCTCTGACCAAACCCGAATCTGTTCAAAAGAAAAGGTATGAGACGCAATGACCACATATGACGCTCGGCAATGAAGTGCATATGACATGAATGCATAAATGATCATGTTATATTATAAAAATGTTCATGTGCACGATTAAGGAATTTAAATCATATAATCATTCATTCGTTCATATTTTTCATAATTTCATAAATCCATAAATTCATAAATTCATATAATTTCCATAAATTCATAACATTCATTCAATTTCATAAATTCATAACATTCATAATATTCATAAATTCATAGTGTTCATAATTCATAATGTATATCAATTAACCTAACATTCATCTAATAAACATAACATATATAATATTCATATTCACATTCAGGAATAAAATAAATAAAACGTTCAATCAAAAGTCAGTAGAATAAATACGCGAAATAAAATCAATTAATTTCAATAATTAAATTAAATCAAATAATATTTAGAATATATAATAAATATACATATAATATAATATATACATATAATATAATATATACATATAATCATATAATATAATATATAATAACATATATACACCATATATATACATATATAAACACACTCACGTACACACACACACAACATGCATGCATATATATATTACATATATATTACATGCATAATTATATATATACTATATATTATATACATATTATATACTATATATATTATACACAAACATGCATGAAATATATGTTATACTCTAACCATGCATGCACTCACGCACACAGCCATGCAAACAAAGAACAACAACAGCAGCAACCATTTACGCAAGGAAGAAGAAGAAAAAATGCAGGCTAAAGAATTCAGAAAAACAGGGTGACACCCCCGTGTCACCCTCCCAGCCTTGACCGAGACACCCCCGTGTCTCGGTACAGAGATCCCGGCCAAGTCTGCACCCCCGTGCCTCGCCTGAACTGCCAAAAATGGCACGCCCGTGACGCGAGACAGCAGCAGCCTCGAACAGCAGCAGAAAAGTGCAGAAACAGGGCAAACTCATACACGGGAAAAGCAAGGAACCAAGGCAGCAATACAAGGCACGAAAGGCAGCAAAATTTCAACAAAAACACATACAACAAGATCACGAAAATGGCAGCAAGAAGAAGGAAGGAAATGGGCAGTTTTTGACAGCAAAACAATCCAGAAAACAGAGCAAAGTTTGATGAAAAACAGGGCAAGCTCGCATTCCATAATTCCGATTCAGTTCAGGTCCAAAAAGGCCATCAAATACGCAGCAAAACCTCACAACTTCAACAAAGAATTCAGTTCCAAAAGTGATCATTCAAAGCAACAGCCATACGTGACCTTCAAGTGAAAATTCTGAAAATCGTCATAAATGATCTCTCATATATTTCTCAACAAACATGAAATCAAAGATCATAAATGTTATGAGGATGTTAAAACAATTACTCTCAGGCTTGGAATCACTCAAAACCATTAAGAATCAAAGAAGATCAACAATTTGCTCAAAATCCTCATTTTCGGTAAAATGGCCCAGAAATGATTAAACCATGCTCAAACTCATGAATGAAAGGATGAAAATACTCAGAATTAATCATATATTACAACCCTTAACTTACCTTGATGATTGCTTGAAGTTTGGGGAAGATTTGAGCTCCAAAATCTCCAAATGAAGAAGGGTTTCGGGACTGGAGGAGAGGCAGTAGCTTTTGCTGAGTTTTGGGGATGATGAGAGGATAATCTCGGTTAGAGCTGATTATATCAAAATAGAGGGTTGAGTTAGGGTTTCAAAGAATCAAACCATAGTTAGTTTGGTCATAGTTTGGGCAAGATATGGCTAATTTAGTGCAACAAGGTCATGTTGGTCGCCGATTCGTTTTTCGGTTGAAATTCGGAGTTTCAAATGAATTAGGAAAAATGTAAGGCTAAGTTTACTAAACTCGAATTTTCGTTACGAGTTCAGCGGAGTTGACGAAACTCGAATCCGAGTTTCCGAGCTCAAGATATTAAATTCGGAACCAAGGGTACGCTAAGTGCTCGTTAGCCCCCGTTTTGGTTCCTCAAATGAGATTTAATTCGTTAACATAACAAATGAATTCAAAAATATAATTTGAGCATAAGATCATGTTCATAACACACATATGTACGACATATTACAAAATCGTAGCAATTTGATATCATATCATATAAGAACGAAGCACAAAATTAATAACAAAGCTAAATCATGCAATTCATGCAAATGTTCATGCAAAAATATGATTTTCATGCAATTTCCATGCATAAATAATTCTCATGCATATATATAATTTGCATGCATAATTATAAAATTTTCCATGCATAAATAACAAACTCCATGCATGCATATATCCACGTATAGTATATATATACAATATATATATATTATTAAGTAATTAATTAAACATGATTAATTAACATAACATATAATTAGCATAATCATTAAATTAGTAATAATAATAATAATTAAACATATATAATTATACATATATATACGAGACATATATATATATATATAAAATTACTAATATTAAAAGAATATAATATAATATAATAAAATGATAACAATTATAATAAAATTAAATATAACACACGTAAAAACAATTAATTCGCGCAATTTGGTAAACACATACGCTCTACCTTTACGTCCGAAAAGTCGGGGCGTTACATGACAGCAAAAGAAGAAGGAAATCACAGCAGTTTTGACAGCAACATAGCGTGAGAAAAACAGGGCCAAAACTGGAGGAAAACAGAGCATGCTTGCTCTCGGTTCAAACGACTCAGTTTAGGTCCAAAAGGCCAACCAAAGTGAAGCAAAACAACATGAAACCAACAAGTAATTCAGTCCCAAACAAGCTCAAACAAATCATCAACCGTACGTGACCTATATGTGGGATTTTCTCAAAATTTTCATAAATGAAATCTCAGAAATATATCAACAACCACGAAATCAAAGATCATAAATGTTATTAGGAAGTCAAAACAATTAATCTCAGGCTTGGAATCAATTAAAATCATTGAGAATCAAAGGAGTTCAAGTATTTGCCCAAAATCCTCTAATTTCGGAAAAATGGCCCAGAATAATGAAATCATGCTCAAATTCGTGAATGAAGGGATGAAAATGCTCAGAAATAAACATATAATACAACCCTAAGCTTACCTTGATGATTGAATGAAGTTTGGAGGAGATTTGAGCTCCAAAATCTCCAAGGTTGAAGGGTTTCGGGACTGGACTGTAGAGCAGTAGCTTTGGCTGATGTTTGGGGATTGTGTGAGGGTTATCTCGGTTAGGGCTAGAAATATCCAGATAGGTGGTTGAGTTAGGGTTTAAAGGAATCAAACCATGGTTAATTTGGTTATGGTTTGGGTGAGATATGGTTCATTTTGTGCAGCAAGGTCAAGTTGAATGCCGTTTCGTTTTTCGGTTGGATTTCGGAGTTTCAAATGATTTAGGAAAAATATAAGGCTAAGTTTACTAAACTCGAATTTTCGTTACGAGTTCAGCGGAGTTGACGGAACTCGAATCCGAGTTCCCGAGCTCAAGATATTAAATTCGGAACCAAGGGTACGCCAAGTGTTCGTTAGCCCCCGATTTGGTTCCTCAAATCAAATTAAATTCGTTAACAAATCAAATGAATTCGAAAACATAATTTGAGCATAAAATCATATGTCCATAACACATATATGTACAACATACTATAAATTCGTGGCAATTTGATATCATTTCATACAAGAACGAAGCACAAAATTAGTGATATGATCAATCCATGCAATTTCAACATAAATCCCATGCATATATTATAACTCCCATGCATAAATGAAATAAATTCATGCAAAATTATAATTCAAAGTTCACGTAATTCATGCATGAATTAAAATTCCCATGCAAAATGAAATAAAACCATGCATAAATAATTCCCATGCAAGATTATGATTTTCATGCATAATTATATTAAATCAAGGCTCATGCATAAATCAAATAAATAAACAAGTTCTACTATTACATAAATTAAATTGGTCACGTAATTAATTAGCTTAAACATGATTAATTAACATAACATATAATTAGCATAATCATTAAATTAATAATAATAATAATAATTAAACATATATATATATATATATATAATACGAAACATATATATATATATAAAATTAAAAATATTAAAATAAAATAATATAATATAATATAATATAATAATAACAATTATAATAAAATTAAATATAAAACACGTAAAAACAATTAATTCGCGCAATTAGGTAAACACATACGCCCTACCTTTACGTCCGAAAAGTCGGGGCGTTACAATTTCAAATAAAAAAAATAGAATTAGCAAGATAAATTATAGTCTCAGGTAACTTATGCTCTATATTGTTGAATGTCGTCGCAATTGAATAAGACATACCGGTGAGCTTTTGTTAGTTGGTCATTATTCAAAACAATTGGCTTTCCTTTCCACAGTGAAGCTCCAGTATTCGAGAAAACATCAATACTTGACGTGTCTCCCACATTACCACCATCATCCTTACGACTTGCCCGATTACGCCTTATTTCAATTTTCTCATCAAAGTACAAAGAACAGAAAGATAAGCATTCCTCGGCCAAGTATCCTTCTGCAACTGATCCTTTCGGACGACCTTTGTTACGAACATATGACTTTAAAGTACTCAAGTACCTACAGAGTTCCAAATATGAATTGTTATGTGATTAAAAACGTCTAATATAACAGTAAAACTTTAAACAAAAACTAACTTAAAATTATTAAACTTTAAACTAAACTTTCAATGGGGTACATCTAACGATAGTGAACTGGTCCAGCTAATTTTGCCTCGGTGACCAAGTGAACAGTTAAATGTACCATGATATCAAAGAATGAAGGTGGAAAGATTTTCTCCAACTGACCAAGTATGGTAGCAATCTCTTTTTCCAATCGGGATAAATTAGTGGGATGAAGTATCTTAGAACACAATTCTTTAAAATAACGACTCAAATGAATAAATGATTTGCGAATTGGATTCGGAAGAAGTTTATGCAAAGCGAGAGGTAGCAATTGTTGCATCAACACGTGACTGTAATGACTCTTGAGGCCAAATATTTTAGGTGGTTTAATATGAACACACCTTGACACATTTGACGCATAGCCATCTGGAACTTTAACACTTTTCAATATCTTACAAAATCTTTCCTTCTCAGTTTTATCCAGTGCAAAGGATGCCGCTGGGAGCCATTCTTGTCCAAGCTCATCAAGAAAATGATGCAGTTTTGATCTTATCCCCATAATTCTCAAATCCAAGCGAGCATTGTAATAATCTTTCGACTTGTCCGAGTCTAATAATGTGTACAAGACCTTGTCACAGACGTTCTTCTCTATGTGCATAACATCAAGATTGTGTCTCACTAAATTCGTTTCCCAATAAGGGAGATCAAAGAAAATGCTTTTCTTCTTCCAATTATAGGGTAGTTTCTGGTCCCCCGCTTTTTTCCCAAATTTGTTTTCAATGTGCTTTACTTCATCAAATGCCACAGATCCTTTCAAATATGGGGTTGCTCTTCGATGCTCATCAGTTCCATCAAATGAGATTTTATCCCTCCGATAAGGATGATCCTCGGGTAAGAATATACGATGACACATGTAACAGAACTTGCGAGATCTATCAACCATACTGAATTTGTGTAATTGTGACAAATGGGGCATGCAAATTCTCCTGTAGTACTCCAACTCGATACAGTTGCATGACCGGGAAAATCACTGATGGTCCATAACAGAGCTGCACGCAACTGAAAGTTTTCCTTAGATGATGCATCATAAGTACTTATTCCCTCTTCCCACATCTCTTTTATCTCTGCAATAGCCGGCTGCAGAAATATATCAATGTTATTACCTGGTCAGAAGGGGCCAGGTATAAGCAAGGACAACATCAAGTATGATTTTTTCATACAATCCCCAGGGGGCAAATTATAAGGAATCAAGATCACTGGCCACGTACTGTGCTGCACATTCACAGTTCTAAATGGATTGAAATCATCGGTAGCCAAGCCCAACCTTACATTGCGAAGATCCTTTGCAAACTCTGGGTGATGGAAGCCAAAAGTTTTCCAAGCTGGAGAATCTGCAAGATGTCTCAACACACCATCTTGGATTCATTCTGTTTCATGCCACCTCATAAGAGTTGCAGATTCCTTATTCATAAATAGTCTTTGTAGCCTTGGCTTTAGCGGGAAGTGCCATACCATCTTCGCAGGAATCTTCTTGGTCCCTTTAGATGTTTTATCTGGATCTTGTCGATCACCAACGCTACCTTCAGATGCAGATGACATTATGTATCACACTTTATTTTGCCTTCATTCAAACCCTAATATAGCATACAATCATTCCGACATGCGTCAATTTTCTTATAATTCAAACCCAAATCTTTTAATATCTTCTTTGTTTCGTAGTAATTTCTTGGTAGTTGAACACCTTCTAGAAATGACTCTCTTAATAAGTTAAGCATCAACGTGAAAGAACTATCACTCCAATTCCCAAGGCACTTGATTTGCAGCATTCGAACGATAAAATAAAGCTTTGAAAAAATTTTACAACCTGGGTAAAGATCTTGTTCTGCATCTTCCATAAGCTTATAAAAATTTTCAGCTTCTTTACAAGGTCTATCGTGTTCCTTAACTCCTGATGTTCCTTGAATATTATCCATATTATCTTGCATTCCAAAAGCATCATATAACATTTCCCGCATATTATTATCTGAATTTTGGCCATCATACTCAAAGACTGTCGGTCTACTATTAGTTGACAACTCACCATGTAATACCCACTTAGTATACCCAACCAAAAATCCATGCCACAGAAGATGTTCTTCTACAATGCTCCTTTTTTTGGATATGACATTTTTGCATTTCTTGCAAGGGCATAATATTGTTGCTCCATTTGAATTTGAAAAGGCAAAATTTAAAAAATGTTTCAACCCATTTCGATATTCACTAGTAGCCCTAGGCAGCTCCATCCATATTCTATCCATAATATTGTTCAGTGACAGAATGTAGTTACCTTCCAAGTGTTAACAACTTTAGATTTCGAGCTTCATCAAAAACTAGAATTGGACCTGTCTAAGAAGGCAAGGAAACGTATAAAATAAGCTAATCATGTCAGAAATCTGGGAAGCAAATGACACTTTATTTTACTTTATAATAGCCTTTCTTGAATCTTGCTCAATGGCAATATTGTTCTGATAATTGAAACAATAATATATATATTTCTGGACAGTTTATATAACTTTTTCCCAAGGAAGATAACTGTTATTCAAAACAGCATAGTTCATATTTTTTGGAGGTATTGAACTGTTATTTCTCCTGAATAAAGAATGTACACTTTCAGCGATTCAAAATAAAAATAATGCAATTTAAGGGGTGCTTTACATGTATACCCGCCAAAAGTGTCAGCATTGTATATGCAGTCAAATAAGTTAGTGTAATTCACAAGTCATAGGGTACCTGGGCAACAAGCTGGAATCCAATTGTCATGATGATTGTTATTTATTTATATACTTATCTAATGATTTATGAGATGGAATTCAAAATAATATTATGCTGTTAGAGAATGTATCTAATTGTTTACTCGGTACATCAAGGTTGTAATGAGAGGCAAATGACACATGGAAGAGGATTAAGAATAAAATACAAGTTTTGGAGACGTTTGGTGTAAATTTAAGCCTTTTGTGATAATTATTTTAAAATTTTCAGAACTTTGCACCAACAGTTTTAAAAAAAAAATAATTACGTTTACTCTATCAAACGAAGTCGGATTAATCTGAAATTTTATGGGAATATACTCAATATATTCATAAGTTTCCCTGTAAAAAGGGTTTGAGAAATTCATAAATTTACCCACTCTTCTCAAGCCATTATTATAGACCAGAAAACGGGGGACTGCTGGGTCGTTTTGAATTTTTCTCGGGTATCAAATGGACTCGGATTTACATACAATTTAACAGACCTAAACCTTAATATACTAGTAATATCTGGTTAAAACAGTTTTTAAAACCGAGGTCGTACGAGTTCTGACTTTGCGTCTGAATTCTCTGCTTACATGTTGTCACAGCTTGGTTCATGCATTCCACACTCCATTTAGACTACGTAACTCCATCCTAAGAAATTAGAATACAAAATCATCTTTAATTACATGTTTAGGCCAAGAACTCATGCTAAAACAAGCCTACATCACGTCCACTTGAATTTACCTGCTATATATTCTCTCAAATATTCTAATGTAAAATGTTAGCTGTTCAAGTCGTTGAAACAGAGCAGTTTTGAATTGTCAAACTCCACGACCACTTGAATTTTTATCCAAGTTATGAGCTACTTCAAAAGCACGAAAACAACCTGGAAAGGAAATAACACCATCAAAATCATAACATATAAAATTATCTTGAACTATATTATAAATTTCTTAAATATATCTGATATTATTGGGTTAATGCTACAACAACTTATGTACTCTACTTAGCATTTACCAAAAGGTATCTAATTTGCAATCTGAAACCAGTATTTCTGAAAGTTTCTCATGTACATACCATTATTATAACGAACACCAGAAATCAATCAAATAGTAGGTCTTATGCTACAGACTTCACACTTACCTACAACTAGAAACATAAGAAATTTGGAAACAAGACAAGTTGTAGAAAGAGCAACCAAGAGCTGAATGTCTTAAAATGTATAACAAAATACATTTTCATATATAACATAATAAAAGGTGTTAAGAGTATCAAAATGAGAATTAACATTTCATTGCATGAACAAACAAGAAATGAGCATTGAATAGTATTTATGTATTTAAACAATCAGAAGCTGTTATAATCCAGCATTCTGCACACACCAATGCAATGTAGCTAGGCCTTCAAAATTCAAAATTACATTTAGTTATGACAGTTGCAAGTTAACTTGTAATATATTATTAAAGAGCAAAAGCAAGGTTAATAATTAATTCCAATTTGAGCATTAAACCGCCATGTCAATGACCACTTCACACGTATCTTAGATAATTTCAGATTTAAAAGAATTTAGAAAATCAATGTGGTATCTACATATCCACAATCAGTTCAGTAAAAGTAACTTTAAATATTTACCGGCAAATTATCTTGCACAAGAGAAAGAGAATTCCGAATTTGACCCAAAAAAGGAAAGGTATTTAGAGACTCACAGATTCAGCTTTCCATCGACTTCAAAATAGAAAATCAACAGGCTCGAAAACTTGAAAATAGATTCAATTTTCCATCGACTTTAGATTTTCCAACTCAATCCAGGAAATATAAAAGAGATCCGCCCAACAACATACAAGTTGAGGTTGGACCATAATAACATGCACAAGCCGGACTTCAAAAACCGGCCTATTAGCAGGATCACGCGCTAGATGCAGTAGTTTCTTATGTGTGAGAACATCTTCTGCCCTCTCCAAATTCACATCAATCGCATACATACCTAGCATGCATAAAAATCAAATCTTCAATCATAATGTTATCACAAATCAAATCACGGTCAAGTATACTAGATTGAGAGAAATTACAAAAATCTTCGACATGCTACAAATCTGAAACGATCCATCATAGGTTCCATGGATTTACGCATTCTTACTCAGATTAGGTACAAACGTCTAATTCTACTGAAACACACGTTTAAATAATGCAAAACTAGAAATGTAAGGTTTAAAAAATCACGCAAATATACAAAATTCATCATCAAACATATCCAAATCCACTGATCCGGGAAAAAGAAGAAGAAGAAGAACAAAACGCCAGTAATACGACAGACAGAGAGACGCATCATTTCAAAGCTCAAAATAAAAAGGGTAAACTATCTAATTTCTCCAGATAGTTAGCATAGAATAACATATATTATAACGGAATAAGGTGTCACGATAACATATATGTAGAGATAAAAGCAATTTACAGATTACAAAAGAAACAGTCAAGAGGAGGAGAGAGTAAAGAACACAACAATATCACCACAATTTAGGGAGAGAGAGAAGGGAAGAGCACCATAGTACATTATAGAGAAAACTAGCAAGACAATGCACAAGATAGCAGAGCCCACAGAGGTGGAGATGGTTATAAAGGCCAAAGCAAAACCAAATTAGCAAAGAAACAGAGTCCAAGAATGATATTCACGCCCTTGTCTCCACCACACGCCCCAAATTCCAAGAAATAAACATAGAAAATTCAGGAATTAAATAGGAGAAAGATAAAGATGGCAACATCTAGAGCAAAGAACTGAGCAATATACACCAAACATATCGAAAAAGGAAACAGATAAATAAAGTGAAGAAATCTAGATTTGAACTGCGAATAATACTACGAATCCAAGCTAACCTCAACACCAGGTGAAGTAATGCCCAGAATCAGGATCTAAAAACCGAACCCTAGTTCAGCGACGCAGCGGCGGAGCAGCGATGCGGCAGCAAAATAGCGAAGCAATGACGGAGCAGCGAGGTGGCGGCGGAGCAACGAGGCAACGGCGAACCAGTGATGCGGCGGCGGAGCAGCGAGGCAACGGTAGAGCTCTGGAGATGTCTAAGATCTGGAGTTTGTTCAATTTCAGTGTAATTGTCTAATTGATGTCTCTCAATTTCCTTTGTTGGATAAAGTGAAATTAAAGAACTCGATACTTCCCCCATTTGGTCCAACAAATATTTTCCTCATTTTTTTCGGTCTAAACCCGCCAAAACTTACCGCCCAAAAGCCAGGCTCTTCCCCTAAAATTAAAGAACTTATGATATTTTATAAAATATATACATATTGAGACGCTTATATATTAAAGCGTCATGATAAATATATTATATTGTGACGCTTTTTAAAAAAAATGTCTCATTATTATTAATTTAGTTGATAAATAATATAATAATAAATAAAAATTAGACCTAATTAAACGGATTTGCAAAAAGCGTCGCAACAGGTGGTCTGTTCTGACGCCTTTTCAAAGCATCATAACAGACTGTTTTTCTAGTAGTGCTTCATTTTCTCCAAGCAAACAAAGGCTCCCAACTTCTCCTCCCTTCACCATTTGATCGGTCCATTAAGCAAGCAAGGAGCCAAGGAGATTTCTTCCATTTTCAAGCAAGGATTCAAGATCTCTTTCTTTTTCTTCTCTTCTCCTCTTTTTATCCAAGGTATAATGTGTATATATATATATATATATATTGGGTTTGTGAATATTAGATCCTTTTGATGAAACTTGGTTTAACTAGTGAAATAAGTGTTGTTGTTGTTGTCTTGAGCTCCAATATTCCTCCTCTCTTCCAAGAATATATGAATATATGTATATAGGTGTATATGTGTATGTATATGTATATATATATATTTGTGCGTTGGTTGATTAATTGATGATTTGATGAGTGATATGTGTATATATGTTGTATTTGGTTGTTGTTGTGTGATTTTGGGTGAATTGGGAGCTCCGTTGGCATTCTTGAAGCCTTTTTCCGCCACTTCCCTATTTTCCCGATGCCATTTTTGTCACCTGGGTACAGGGTCACGCCCGCGACCGTTTTTAAGCCATTTTTGGTCGCGGCCGGGACCAACAAGTCGAGAGTTGGCTATTTTTCCTTCGCGGCCGTGGATGATTTTCAGTACAATTTTGTCACGGCCGCAACACCCTCAAACGAACTCCTATTGACCTGAATTTTGAACCCACGGAAACCTATTGAAGTCTAGAATATTCTCCAATTATAATCACTTCAATATATTTTCCCATTTGTGAGATATTATCAATTCTTTTTGGTGTCACCACTTTTCCGACAATCTGTGTTCATCCAACTTCGGCCCTACGCCATTGTCATCTCGTTTTGAACCATGATTCGTGCCATATATCCTTGGAAAAATCTATTTGTCTAGTTTCATTTTCAATAAGTAAAACTTAATTCCAACTTCTACAACTCAAGATATTTCCATTTTCTTACAGCTTGTGCATTTCCGAATATTGTCAACTTTTACCGAACTTTGCCTAAACCTCTCTCCTTGTGTTCTTTTCACTCCCTTGATCCCCGTATGTGAATTATATGACTTGTATGCTTGATTAAGTGTTAATTATGTTGTTATTTGACACTCTACGATTCTTAATTGCATTCTCTATGTGTTTAATAACTTCTAATTGATTCATATGCATTGTTAATATGTATTATCTTGTAATATGAATTGAATGATTGATCATTTATGTACCACTCCATGACATTTTAGGATTTATTATCTATCATATCATCTCATACCACTTCATGAGGATTGTCGTGCATCTACGTGGTGTCATATTGAGTCATTTTCTCACGAGAACACATTGTTTCCTTTCTTGTACAGTTTATTTCCAGGGCGGAGATATCATGATCAACTAGGCAGCCGATATAACTCGTATCCTTGTATCGCCATGTTCCAGGTGAGGGTGTTTTCGTTCTAGCTATGTATCAAACCCTACAACCTTATGTGACGAGTTTTGGCTAAAACCTTATGTTTATCTATATATCGCTTTCAAATTGGAGTCATCGAGTAAATGCTTTTAAAGGAGTAAATTATTTTCTAATGATTCGATATGTATTATGTTTCTCATGAATTGAAATGTTTTGGCGAGAGCATGTTATGAACACGGGCCCAGGGACTTAGTAAATGTGGCTATCTGGGGAGGCAAGGGCCGACAGTGATCCCATGTGCTAGTTCCACTATGAATTACGGCAAAACCGACCTCGTTAGGAGTTTTGACGAGGAAAGGCTAACTGGGCTTTTGAGGGTTCATAAACCTCACTAGCCACCATGCATGAGGTGGTTGGGTCTTGCAAACCCGTCTACCGCCCGGAGGAAGAAGGAGTATGTGTATGATTATGTTATTATTGTTATACACTGTGCGGGGAGGCTGAGACACAGATTGCCCAAACGACTACGTCTTATGTTATGTTATATGGCTTGCGTGTATTATAATGTATTACATGATCGCGTATTTAATATAATAATGATATTTATCGTACACGGTTGGAGTTTGGTTGGAGATCATGCACGCTCACTCGCCGAGCCTTAAGGTTTATGTTTGAATTATGAATTTAATGAATTTAATATGAATTAGTCGTAAAGACCGGGCATTGATTAACCATTTTCTTGCCTTCATGGGAAATTTTTTTTTTTAATAAAAAAAAACTTTGCTCCGGATTTATAACTAGCATTCGCATGTTTTTATATATATGTATCGCTCCTGCTCACTCAATCTTCTAGAGACTGACCCCTCTTTCCCACTTTTCAGTTCTTGCAGGTTTTACAAGGTGGAGGTCGGATTTTACATTTCTTGATCGAGTCACACTTGTACACTCGAGTCATATTTCATATTGTTATGTTTTAATTATATCTCCTTATGTAATTGGGGCGGTGTGCCAATTATGAATAATTGTTGATTTGATTCGGGATAGGTTGCATGTTTAGTTGAACCCCGTGGATAGGATGCATGTTGAATTTTAATTATTTTATGATAATGTTATAAACCTGGAATTTTTTTTATTGAAATTTATGCACGGCATCATTGCTTCCGCACCTTGTTTTGGCATTATGATTTAATTGGTACAGGGTTAGATTCCGCCTAGCTAGGATACTTTTATTTTATCTCCCGTTCGCTATGAGTCCGGTTCAGGCTTGGATTAACCATTTCACGTGTGGACTAAACTTGTAGTGCGGGGGATGTGGTGTCTTTCGTTGCGGGTGCTACAACGTGTACCATATGTGCGGACCCCACCAATCTCCTATTAGTCCGATCAACTAGATTAATCGATCCCAAGCCTTAACCCACGTGACCGGGTTGTTATGTGTAACGCCCCAATTTCAGGTACGCTCGACACGTGTGAGTTTCGAGCGTTAGGATTTTATTTTATTATTTTCGCTTAGTTAATTTAAACGTGTTACATTAATTTTTATAAATTGCGTGCAACATGAACATGTGGAAATATATGAAATATGTATCAACTTGAGAATTACGGTATCATTGGAATTTAATTATTACATGAATTAATTGTTTAAATTGTATAATTTGTATAATTGTCCTTAAATGCTCATTTCTTTCAATGGAGGGACTAAATTGTATGAATATGTTAAGGGACCTAATTGATCATTTGCAAACTTTGCATCCTTAATTGTATAACTTAAATAACTTGGAGGGTTTGATCCTAAATATTATATTTTGGCCCCAAATATATCGTTATATACATTGCTTCCACAATCATCATTTATCATTCATCAAAATCACCTTCCTCCTTGCTCCTTTTCACCGAGCCAAAACCTTGGAGGGGAAAATGGTGAAATCATCATCTTCAAGTTATAAGTTGCTAGGAAATTCATGATTCGAGCTCAAGCATCCATACTCATCATCTTCTTCCATTATTTCATTCCAAGGTATTAGGATTGTTATTTCATGAATTCTTGGTATTGATTCTTGAAGCTAGGGTTTGAGGTTGAATGGAGTATTATGTGCTTTAATTGTTAGAAGCATGATCTTAAGCTTTAGACTTGAATTTCATGCAAGATTCTTGAGATTTATGGAGTTATATGCTAATTTGATATATGAGCTCAAGTTGGAGATATTGATGATTAAAGCTTGGATTATGTGTTTATATTAAATATTATTGCTCCTTAAGCATGTATACATACTCTCCTTCACGAATTATAGTTGTTAGAATTGAATTGTAAGTGTTTTGGGAGGTTGGATGATGTTTTCGTGCATCCCCTGTTCTTTCCCCTGTTTTCTGCAGCTTCTGTAACTCGGGAACGGCCCTTCCCGTTCCCTTTGTAAATGGGGAACGGCCGTTCCCATTATTTGAACTTTGTGTCAGGCGGCGAGGACGGGAACGACCGTTCCCACTTTGTCTCACAGACGGGAACGGCCGTTCCCATCTTCGGGGAGCCTGACAGCGGGAACGGCCATTCCCACTTTGAACTGAAGCCCGGAACGGCCGTTCCCAGCCCTCTGGTAGTGCAGAAATATTCTGCACAAAATTACAATTTTGGCCCCTCGTTCCAATGGCTTATTTGATCTCGATTTGCTATTATATGATTGATTATATGTCGAAACAACATGTTTTCATGCTACATTGTGTATTGCTCGATGTCTCGTGTATGATCATGCCGTGCGTCATTATATGGATAATATGATTGAATTATGGTCTCATGCACGCACATTGTCCCGTTTCTTGTCCAGTTACTCTCCAGGGCGGAGATTGTGGCTCATGAGCATGTTCACGCATTCACGAGTCGTGTGTCGCCTGTCAGGTGAGGTTTAATTTCTAGTTATATAGAACCCGTATATCCCTTATGTGATATTTCGGCCAAGAGGTATTTATATTTATAGTTTCCATAAACTATTGACCACGATTTATAGCTACATTTTATCAAGTCATGTTTCAAGCAAGCCAGCCATGATTGTCCATGTTCATGATTTCAAACATGTTTAGGCGAGTAGCATGATCGGTTGCGATGGGCCCGAGGGTAGTGACTAGAGCCAACCGGGGAAGCAAGGGCTGACGGGTAACTCTGGCACTATCCTCACCACATTTGGGGTCACCCCTGAATCCACTAGGAGGTTAGTGGAGGAAGGAGCTCTGGGCTTAGGGATTCATGTACCCTCTGCTCAACATGTCGTGGATGGTGAAGGCTAGCTACCTTCCCATCATTGGAGGGAGAAGGAGATTGGGGACGAGTCCGGCACCACGGATGCGCCTCGGGTTATTTCATGATTGTTACTCCATGAACCTGTTACCTGATTACACTATTGCACGATAGCACGATAATTGATTGCATGATCACCTCTTGATTAATAAACAAGCAAGCATGTTCATGTTCATGTGGAGTAAGGTTGGAGACCGCCCTCACTCGCCGGGGCCATGTATTGATTGATTGCATGATAATGATCAAGTATTTAATATTGACAGTTGTATTCTCGGGCGAAGCTATGTTATTATTGAACTTGTATAATTATCTTTTATAAACCTTTACCCGAGAATATAACTTGCATGTTATCTGCGCTAATATATATGTAAACCCCTCACTCGGTCTTCACAGACTGACGCCTCCACCTTTCAGGTATTGCAGGTGCACGCTAGGCGGGAGTGAGTCGAGTCGGGTCCAGTTCATGTAGTCGTGTCATCCGTGGTTCGTGCATTTAATTATTAGTGTTAATTCTGGAATTGTAGTTATTGTTATTCTTTAATGGAAGATGATAATGTATTGATATGGTAGTCTAGATTATGCACTACTTGATAAATGAGATATGTCATGATTGAACTGAAGGAAATAATTTCTATTGTTGAAGTATGCTTCCGCTTTATCATGTCGCATGTTTAAGTTTCCCGCCTAGCTTGTCGTGTATTGCATTGTCACCCGTTCGCTATGGGTTGGTTCATGTACGGATTGGCCGTTTCGTATGTGGATTGACCTATAGTGCGGGGGGTGTGGCACCTCCACGTGTACCGGGGTGCTACATTATGTGTGGCCCTCTAAGTTCTTAATTCAATTAGTGGTGACCCTAATTAATTAATTCCTAATTAATTAATTAGTCCACATATCATACGACCATAGTCTAGCAACAGGTGTATGACCCCTAATTGAATAAGAATATCTCAATTCCAAAGAACCTTTAAGTCATTGCTTCATGTGAGATACAATCCTCCTACGTCCCATCTCTCAATCAAGATCTAGGGTAAGGGAATAATTAGAACCCTAATAATCTCGATCTTAAAGTTAAGTGCATTTCATATCCATTTGATCTCAATCCAAGAAACTCATTTCTTGATGTCTTGATCCACTGCCTTGGCCAATGACTCCTAGATCGAATATGAATGACTTACACAATAAGAGATCAACTTGCTAATGCAAGTGTAGGTCCTTTATTGATTCTCATACACTTTCATGTGCCACTTGTGCATCCCCAGCATAAGCTTTGAGTCAGTTGTCTAAGGCGACACCCTTTAAAGCTTATACCTATGACTACAGAGTTATCCCATAAAGTATCAATGGAACCTCAAGTCTAAGGATCACTTAATCACATCAATGACTCGTGAGATATTGCCTAATCTGGAAGTTTCTATTTCCAGAAATAGAAACTTTCTTTCCCATTTAGGAATCTTCTCACACGGGACACCTCAGTGTACTTGCTTAGAATAAGCAAGCACCCCCATGTATCACGCAAGTATTAACAATACACTTTGCACCTCATGAAACAAGGTGGTCCTTCTTAAGGGAGTGATCACACGAGCAAGCCTCGAACGAGCCAAGTCGACACTCCCACTGTCTTTAGGACTCATCGGCTTGGAGTGATTTTTAATCATGACTTATGTGATATAGGGCTCGTCTCATGAACCACTTCACCTAAATGGTTGAGTCCTATAAATCATATTAATTAGGGGAGTTCTTATACATGCGCAGTTAAAGTAAAAATACAATCAAGCAAGAGCAAATAAAGAAGTGTTGTATAAGTTCATTTATTATTCAAAGATTGTCTATGATTTACAAAGGTAAAGTACTAAAGTGGATATACAATCGGCTTTAAGGGCACTATTCCTAACAATCTCCCACTTGCCCGTCAAAGCCATTTAGGAGCTAATCTAAGCCCCATCTTTGCAAGATGGCCTTCGAAAGCTTCTCGACTAAGGGGTTTAGTAAGCGGGTCTGCCACGTTCTCTCCTGATGTGACCTTCTCAATTTGCACATCACCTCGTTTGATGATATCACGGATTAAGTGATACTTCTTCATAATGTGCTTGGTCCGTTGGTGAGATCTTGGTTCTCTTGCTTGAGTAACCGCCCCAGTGTTGTCACAAAATACAGTAATGGGGTCTTTCATGCTAGGAACGACATTCAATTCTTGAATGAAGTTTCTAATCCAAACATCTTCCTTAGCTGCATCATTTATAGTGAAGTATTCGGCCTCAGTGGTCGAATCTGTAGTGGCAGTTTTCTTGGAACTCTTCCAACTCACTGCTCTGCCGTTAAGGCAGAAAACGTATCCTGACGTTGACTTAAAATCATCTAAGTCAGATGCAAAGCTTGCATCGCAATATCCTCCGATTACTAGATCTTTCTGTCCACCGTATACTAAGAACAAATCCTTAGTGCTTCGTAAGTACTTTAGGATATTCTTCACGGCAGTCCAGTGACCTTCTCCAAGGTTTGATTGGAAACGGCTCGTTACACTAAGTGCATATGCCACATCTGGTCGAGTACACAACATTGCATACATTATGCTACCTACTGCTGAGGCAAAAGGCACATGAGTCATTCTTTCCTTTTTAAGGTTTGTCTTAGGACACATCTTCTTAGAAAGACATGTTCCTACACTCATGCATTCTCCATACTGAGCCGTTTTAGTACTTTGTCTATGTACATCGATTGTGATAGTCCTATCAATCACTTAGATCTATCCCTATAGATCTTTATACCGAGAATGTAGGACGCATCACCAAGATCTTTCATCTCGAATTGGTTCGATAACCAAGACTTGGTAACTTTCATGTCATCTTTCGAATTCCCAATTAGAAGGATGTCATCA
The DNA here is from genome assembly GCA_037501455.1 of Lantana camara. Taxonomy (NCBI): domain Eukaryota; kingdom Viridiplantae; phylum Streptophyta; class Magnoliopsida; order Lamiales; family Verbenaceae; genus Lantana; species Lantana camara. Next base: position 57,783,100 of record CM074857.1, on the reverse strand, counting down.
ACATAAAGCACCAAGAATTGCACTGAAGTCTCCAATTCCTTTCTATACACGCAGGACTCATTCGAATTTTGAACGAAGCCAAACGCTTTGACCGCTTCATCAAAACGAATGTTCCAATTCCTAGAAGCCTGTTTCAATCAGTAGATTGATCTTTGGAGATTGTAAACCTTTTGCTCACTCCCACCGAATGTGAAACCTATGGGTTGATCCAAATAAATGCCTTTATCAATGTCTCCATTGAGAAAGGCAGTTTTCACATCCATTTGCCATATCTGTTAGGAATAGTGTCCTTAAAGCAGATGTTTGCTTTACTATTTCCTTGTGAAATCACAAACAGTCTTTGATTAATAAACGAGATAATTTTGTTCATAGGCAATCACTTCTTTATGTACTTATTTATGTCTGTTAAGGTTGACTGTGTTTTACATGTATTGAACTCCCCTGATCCGATGAGGCCGTTAAGAACTTTGTTGTTATGGGAACGACACATTAAACAAGTTCTTAACTCCATAGGTGAGGATTAGAAACTTCTCCAAGTCAATGAGTCCGACAGACAGTGGGAGTGTCGACCTTGACTCTGTTGAGACTTGCTTATGTGATTATGTCCTTTTGAAGGATCACTCAGTTTCATGGAGTGATAAGTGCACACGTTGATGCGTTCATAATACATAAGGGTGATTGTTACATGAACTTCATCACTGAGATGTCCCGCGTGAGAACATTCCTAAATGGGAAAGGAAGTTTCCTGAAACTTCCAGATTAGGAAATATCTCACAGGTCAATGACGTGATTCATTAATCCTTGGACTTGTGATTCTGTAATGCCTCATGTGAGCTAACTCTATAATCTTTGATTTAGGCTCAAAAGGGTGTCGCCATATAGGCACCTGAATCACGACCTATGTTGGGATTACACAAGTGGTATATGGAGAATTAGTAGAATCAACAAAGGACCTGCACTTGTTAAGAACAAGAATGATCTCTTACTGATTGAGTTGTTCGTAGTCCATTAGATATTAAACCCTTGGCCAAGGTGGATAAAGATCAAGACATCTAGAAAATGGGGTTTCTAGGATTGAGATCGAAATGGATATGAAACAAACTTAACTTTAAAGATCAAGAATATTTCGGCTCTGAGAATATTCCCATGCCTTAGTTCTTGATTGAGAGATGGAGTTGTAAGAGGATCGTATTTCACTGATTGTCATTGACTGAAAGGTTCTTCGATTCATTTCGTTATTTGGCTAGGGGTCACACACCCATTGCTAGATTACGGTAGTGTGATCTGTGAAGTGATTAATTAATTAGGGAATTAATTAATTGTTGTCACTGCTAATCGAATAATGAACCTAAAGGGTCACACATAAATGCCAGAATACAAGGGTTATGGTAGGATGTTAATTTGATTAACGAAGGATCAAATTGTTGATCAAAATGGAGCAAGTAACACGTAGGCATTGCCACGTATCAAGAACACGTGACTGTCACGTGTGACGCGTAGCCTGTGTGGTTGCCACGTGTCATGCACACGTGGCATGTACGTGGTTCCATTTGTGTAATTATATTACACGAGAATTCTTTTCTAGAATTAATTAATTAAGTTGTAATTAATTAATTTTGGTCTTTTAATTAATTTTAAATTAATTGTTAAGACTATTCTCAAATAAACTTAACCCAATAAATAATTAATTGGGAATTAATTGATTTATTGAATATTGACTTTTAACTTTAGGAAAGTTGAAAAGTCCAACTTCCTATTGTAGTAGAGAGAAGGTTATTCTTGCAAGACTTGGAGAATAAGTTAGGAACTTATTATTCCAATTAAATTAGTTAATTAGTGAGCAAGAAAACAAAGTCCATTAGGTTTATGAAAGCCTAGGGATTTTCGAACCACTCTTGTATAAATACAAGAGGTGGTGCTTCTCTTATTCTTTAGACCAACACTCATGAAGTGTTAAGTTTTTTAGAAAAACCAAAAGAAAAGTTTTCAAAGCAAAAATTATCCTAGCCATTAACACAAGCTATAGAACTAGCATTCTTACTTGCTTGATCGTGTTCTAGAACTGGTGTGGATACGCTTTGGAGGCCTTCTACTTTGGAGTTTAAATCGAAGGACCGTTCGAGGGACTTTCCCCTTGAAGGGTGTTCGTTAGGCGGTAACGATATCACAAGAAAGCTTCAATTAAAGTGAGTTTCTTGTTATTCCCAATGTTACAGTACAAAAATTGCAAGTCAACGATTAAACTTGTAGAAAAATTTTAAAACTTCCGCTGTTCACTCTTTCTTGTTTTCCAACAATATCTCATAGTCGTAATATGCAGCTATAGCAAGCATGATCTGAATGGACTTTTGCATTGCAACCGGTGAAAAGGTTTTATCAAAGTCCACAGCGGGCCTTTGAGTGAAGCCTTTGGTAACGAGCCTTGTCTTATAGGCTGCAACGTTTCCATCTACTCCGAGCTTTCTCTTAAAGATCCATTTGCAACCTATGGGTTTTACCCCTTCAAGCAAATCAACTAAGGTCCAAACTTGGTTGGAGTACATGGAATCCATTTCAGACTTCATAGCTTGTTTCCACTGTTCAGAATCCGAGTCTGACAGTGCCTCCTCATATGTTTGAGGATCGTTATCCTCTTGAGAGATTTCATGGAGAAAACCATACCATCTCTCAGGCTGTCTAGGAGTGCATTCAGAACGCCTTAGAGGAGGATTTTCACGTGTATCAAAGTTTGTGATTGGTTGTGGGATGTCAGAATGGGACGTGCCTTCTGAATGTGGCGTGGGATTATCTCAAATTTCTTAGAGTTCTGTGATCTTGCCTTTCTTTTCTTCTAGGAACAGTTCCTCAAGAAAAGTTACATTTCTTGAAACAAACACCGTTTGTTCAGTTTGTTCATAGAAGTAGTATCCTATGGATTCCTTAGGATAGCCAACAAAGTAGCATAAGTTAGAACGAGCTTCTAACTTATCTCCCACTGACCTCTTCATATAAGCAGGACAACCCCAAATTCTTAAGTAAGAATAACTAGGGATTTTGCCATGCCAGGACAGGCTTGAAAGGAACAAGATTCAAAATCTTGGCTGCACTTTCTAGAGCATAACCCCAGAAAGAAGGTGGTAAGTCAGTGAAACTCATCATGGAACGAACTATATCAAGTAGGGTTCGATTCTTTCTCTCAGAAACTCCATTAAGCTGAGGAGTTCCTGGAGGAGTCCACTGAGAGATAATTCCATTATCTCTGAGATGATTAAGGAATTCTTCACTAAGATACTCGCCTCCTCGATCAGATCGAAGTGTCTTGATCTTGTGACCAGTTTGGTTCTCAATCTCCTTTTGAAATTCTAAGAATTTCTCAAAAGCCTCAGATTTGTACTTCAGTAAGTACACATAACCATAACGACTAAAGTCGTCAGTAAAGGTTATGAAGTACTGATGATTGTTTCGAGTGCTTACACTAAGCGGTCCACAAACATCAGAATGGATCAAATCCAAGGTCCTTGCGGCTCGATCTACACTCCATTTGAAAGGAGTTTTAGATATCTTTCCTTTGAGACAGGATTTGCAGGAAGTTAATCGTTTAAGGTTATTTTCAGAGAATGTCCCTAAGGTAGTTAACTTGCTAATTATGTTCTTGGAAATATGTCCTAATCTAGCGTGCCACAAAGATGCTAAGACTTCGTCATCTCTCTTACGTTTTGTTTCTCGTTGTATATTCAAAATATTACTGTTTTGAGTTAGATAAAGTCCATTGTTTAATGTACCAAGATGTATTGAAAAATCATTCTTTTTGAGGAAAAAGTTACCATTCTTAATATTAATTTCATAACCTTCGCAATCAAATATTGGAACTGAAATTATATTATGAATAATGTCTGGTACATAAAGGACTTTATTTAAAACTAAAACAGAATGACCTAAATCTAATCTAATTGTGCCTAAAGCTTGAGCTTCGACCGTTGAGTAGTCCCCATTCTTCAAGACACATTCTTCTCCCTTCAGCTGCCGGACCTCACTTAGCATCTGTACATCATTACAGATATGAGATCCACAACCGGTATCAAGTACCCAAGAGTTAGAATTAATAGAAAGATTTACTTCAACAAGAAACATACCTTTCTTTAGAGTGGCTTTGTACTCTTGGCAGTTTCTCCTCCAATGCCCTGGTTTGCCACAATGGAAGCAAACGTCCTCTTTCTGATCACGTTTCTTCTTTTGGGCTTTTCCCTTCGTGATGCCTCTATTGGGCCTAAGGGACTTCTTCTTCTTTTGGGCTTTCTTGGCCTTGCCTTTAGAAGGCTTAGAAGAAGATGGAGCAGTGACCATCATAACCTTATTGTCCTTCTTGATCGTGCTTTCAGCAATCACAAGCTGACTAATCAGCTCAGCTACAGTAGCATCTGCATGATTCATGTTGAAGTTAAGGACAAATGGGTTGAATGGCGGCGAGAGCGAGGCTAACAACAAATCCGCTGAAAGCTCATCTCTCAGTGGCATGTCCATGGAAGCAAGTTTCTAAGTAAGAGCAAGAAACTTGAGTCTATATTCATGGACAGTTGTACCTTCCCTCATTCTCAAATGGAACAATTCTTTTGAGTTGTTATACCTTGTAACACGCTCATGAGGGCGGTAAAGTTGCTCTAAGTGGTCGTAAATCTCCCAAGCAAATTCCATGGACTCATGCTATCTTTGCATATCCGGAGATATGTTAGCAAGCATGAGACAACGAGCTTGGAGATTATCATCCTTCCACTTCTGGATCGCATCCCGCTCAGCCTGGGTCGGAGCTTCCCCTTCTGGAACAGGCTCTGCCTCGTAGAGAACATAAGTTCTCTTTTCGGAATCTAGAACGATTTTTAGATTCCTAAGCCTATCAGAATAGTTGGGACCAGTCAACTTGTTTGACTCGAGGATCGATACTAGAGGGTTTTTGGTTGTCATTTTAAAACACGCAGAGAATCACAGAATCTACGACCTAAATGGAAAAACAGAGAACTAAGTGAGCATGCTGAATAATAATGATATACCTAAGATTAGGTCTTTAATCTATGTAGCTCCCACTGTTTTTAGAAGATCTATAATTCCCAAAGATCTTAGAGGATACTTGTTATCCCAATGGGTACTAAGATCCCAAGCACTTTATCTTGAACCTGCGACTCGCGGACATTCTTAATAAAGCCTAAGGTAGGTATAACTTACCAATCCCAACTCGGTGGAATTCTTAGTAATATTTTTGCATCATCTATTTTTACTTGTTGTGTGGATCCATCTTACTCCATGGGTGCATTGTCTCCAAAATGAAAGAAAAAGACCTCACCACCTATCTCTACTCTCAAATTACAATAAAAAGAAAAAGACATAAAGTAATTAGGCTCAATCTTCATATTGGTCTAAGACAATTACACAGGGCATACCCCGGCCTCAAAAACAGTAATATGGAAAGCCACACAATAAACACATAACAGTACGCACATAAGTGGGGCACCTATCCCAATTGAAAAACGCAACTATGGGGCTCCAACCCCAATTTAAACCATTCATGTGCATAAATTAAAACCATTCATAAGACTAAACCCATGATCACCTAACATGCATAAATAGCAAGAATTTAAATTTAACCAATAAATTAAGATTCTCGCTTCAAGCCCTAATGACTTAAAACACGATTTAGATGTAATTCTTTTTCATGAGCCTTTTCTATAAAATCCAAAAAATAATAAACCAATAAAATTCCAATTAATTTCTGAAAATTAATAATTTTATTCCTTTTCAATATTTCAAAAATAAAGATAGTCATTTTCCCAAAAATTAAATTGTTTTAATTTCTCAAAATCCCAATTTAAACAATTATTTAAAATTAATTCTAATTTAGAATTTTTCAGAAAAATCAATTTGGGATTGGATTAAAACAAAACATGAAAAACGGATCACGAAAACCCGAAACGAAAGTGTGCCCAATGCCCTCGCCCGCTTGCTGCCCTGCTCGCCCGGATACCGCGTGTGTCGCGCGCTAGTGTTGCGTGCAGCTAGCGGCATAGGCCGCCAGTGTGCGCGTGCTCAGTGTGCACTCCTGCGCATGAATGCACGCAGCCATTCCATGTGCGCCTAGCCAGCATCGGGCAATGTCTGGCACGCGCTAGGCGCTTGCTCGGGGTCGTGCGGCGTCGGCTAGGCGGGGCTAGGCGTGTGACTCCTTAGCACGCCCAAGCCTCGCGTTCTTAGTCCATGATCCGATTTCATATTTTTCGTTATATTCGCAAAAGCTCAATTCGATCCAATAATTAAAAACACGATTTAATAGTTCCAAATTTTTTTTTTTCAGAAAACAGTTTTCAAAAACTTTTAGGAAAAAATACAGATTCAATTTTTTAGATTTTCTAAAAGAACACATGAATACTCAATCACATCTAAACCGAAGAATTTCTATCAAATTCGTAACAATTGAGACGAATCAGAAATAGGCCTTGCAAGGTGGCTCTGATACCACTTGTTGGGAAAACGAAACAGAAACGCAGTAGAAATTTAAAATTTTTCCTAAAAGTTAGAATCGAATCTTGCAATTCCTATTCCCAAATTCGTAGAGATCAAGAAAATCACTTAGATAGTAGCTTTCTTAACACTTCTAGCCGCCCAAGAACACTCTTTACCCAGCTTGATCCCCAAAATCTCCTTTGAATCTTTCAAGACTTAACGATAGTAGCCCTTTAGAGAATTAGTCCACCAACCTCGACCACGATCCGAATAGGGAGGATGCTAGTTCTCTATTCGGTGTTTAGCCTTTAGGGTTTAGTGTATAATTTGGAGAGAAGAATTTGTGCATTAACCACTAAGGGGTTCGAACCCCATCTCCTATTAGAGATAGGATTTTGACCCACTAGCTAGTATATTCTTTGCTTGGAGAGAAAGACTCTTACTTTGACCAAAAGTCTCCTTTTGACCAACTTGTCAAGCAAGAATAATATCTCACTCTTTTAGATATATTTTATTTTACTTTATTTATTTTATAATAAATAATTTTAAGCTAATAATTAATTAATTATTTATTAAACTTACATTGTGACACCCCGCCTGATCAACCGTACAGGTATGACGTATGTGCGCGATTTAATTTATTTAATTTCATTTATTTGTTAATTTAATTCTTTAATTATTATTTCTTTTGAAATTTGAATTCACTTATTTGAAATATTTGCCTCTTTGTTGGAAACGTGTTTCGTTTGTGTTCGATTTGAGATCGAAATTCCGTGCCATTTTAATATGTTGGAGTATTATGTGTTGTGAATTCATTTTTGGGCTCGTTTTACATTTTTGGACTTGTTTGAAATGGTAATGCACCATTTTATTTGTTTTGGGGATTCGAGGGCCTAACTAGCTTTAGCGCACCTTGTATTCCGGAGGCCATAACTTGAGATCGGGAATTTGGATTCGAATTCTGGAAGTGGCGCCAGACTTGTAACGAAGATAAGGAACTATGGAACCTAGTCTTACTTTTTTCTAAGCCCATTTGATACTCCGAAATTTGCCCAAAAAACTGACTCGCACACATATGGCCACCTTTTTCTAATCTGCATATAAGTCCTTCAATTTTCAACCTTTTCACATGATACTTGGACCCACTACTCACCAACTCAATGCTTTATCATATCTTGCTTCCCTAATCTCGGTTTGAACAAGAGAAAGAAGAGGAGAATCTAAAAAGTGGATTTTTGAGCTCCAATCTTCATTTTTCTCCATTATCTTCAAGAGGTAAGTACATGTTTGATATCTCTATACTTATGTGATCATTTTCATGCATAAATTTCAGATTTTAAGTTAGGTTTGATATGGTTTTGAGGCTTGAGATGAATAGTAAGGGTTAGGATCATTTCTTAAATTTATATGCATTCTCCTGTGTTTTCTTTTGATTTGATGGAATATATGAGACCACTTGAGCTTCATTTATGATTATTTGGACCTGAGTTAAATAGAGGGTGCTTGGTTGTTGAGATGCCATTAATGAACTTCAAGGTTTTTGTAAGAAATTGGTTCGAACTCTTGCCTATTTGCATCTCCTTGATTGTCGGTTTGTAGCTTGAGGTTGGGGCTGGAATTTGCTTGATTTGTAGCTGCTTTTCATGAGTGTTGTTGCTGCTTTAGTTACCTTGTTGTTGCTGCTGTTATTTTAGTTTTGAGGGTAGGGGAATGGCTGCTGCTGCACTTTTTCCGCAGCCCGGGGAGAGTTTGCCCTTGTAAAGTCCCTGGGTGGGGACTTTCCTTTGCAACAGCTACTGCATGGAACTCCCCGGCAGGGGAGTTTTGTGAGGCGAATCTCCCCGGGAGGGGAGATGGTGGTTGTCATCTTTTCTTGGTTGTTTGCTTTCTTCTCTTTATTTTTTGCCTATTCTTTGTTCTTGCATGTTTATTTCTTTGATTTGCTTGAGAGTGCAGCTAGCATGTGTTTAATTAATGCATGAATTCAATGTTAGTAAGGTTGCATGCATGCTATGTACTAAAGTCTTCTTCCATACAAGTGTTTCTTAATTAATATGTAATTCTAGTGCAGGTACATGTATATATGTATTATAATATGCATGTGCGATTTTGTAGTTATGCATTCATGTGTGTTGTGTGTTGTACGTGTTGCATGTCTATATATATATATATATATATATATATATATATATATATATATATATATATATATATATATATAAAATTTATAAGTTTAATTTAATTTTATGAATTTCATTTAAATGAATGATATTTGTTATTAGCCTAATTTTAATTTATGAAACGATTTAATTATAATATTCACTTGTTATATGATGTGTTATAAGTTCTTGTTTAATTTTATGAAGTGATTTAATATGAGATATACGTGTTACAGCCTTGAATGACTTAAGTGGCACTTTTCTCGCATTCCATTTATATCCATGAGCATCGTCGTGCGTCTAAATGATTCATGATCCAAGTCTAAGTCTTGAGTATATATTTGTTTGTCTCAGATTCGAGTCGAGAGGTGTCGGATCCACCATTTAACTCCTTTTTGACCGTCAACGCTCATCCGATGGTACTTTGGTAAAAGGTGAGGTTTAGGTTTGTTTTCTTTTTAGATAATACGACCTACAACCCTATGTGCTCGTTTTCAAGCCCGCATATGACTATACTATTATATTTATATAATAAATACGTACTTATAAGATACGTTTATGATCTTGTCATAAGATTAAATGTTTTGAACTATATGTACGAGCATATGTGAGCTTGAAATGTTTTGCAACGAGGCTATGCTACAAACCGTGTGTATTCAAGCTAGCTACGGATTAGGATGACACGAAGAGATACGTCTATAGCATATACTAAGTTGCAAGGTAAGGTGCGCTCTGATAAGGTACGTAAGTTTTAATATGATAAGTTTGGTATGTAGCGAGTTTTGGTATTATGTTGGTAATGGTTTACTTTAGGGCCCCCCCCCCCCCCCCCCCGCCCGCCCGCCCCCGCGGAGACGTGAGTAAAAGAGACCCGGGATGACCATGGGGTCGCCGGTTATGACCCCTGTGCACGCTCTCATTTGAAGTACTCATGTGCGACTCGTGGAGGTTGAGGAGGCGTGACTTTGAGCCCTCGGTGGACAACCGAGGAAGGCATAACGTGGATTAGCTACCCCGTGTGTTTTTGGTAACGGTAATGGTAATGTGTAGTGAGGGCTTGCTCCCCGAACTACATTGTTGATGGGGAAGGATTGTTTGTGATTTATAATTTACGTTTGAATTTATATTAAGAATTGGGGAGTTAGAGTAAGACCTGTGCTCGCCGGGTATAAGAATTGGTTTGATATGTTGATTATGAAATGGGATAGGAGCTTTACGTTATGTTATAATACGAATATGTTAAGTTTGTTATGTTTTGATAAGTATAAGTTTAAGTTTGATTCGAAAATGACTTCAGTATGCAAAACCCTATCTCGGTTCATAGTCTTTTATTTATTACGTGCTTTGCTCTATATGTATACGTGTGTGGGTGTGCGTTAGGCCCCTCACTCAGTCGGTGGACTGACCCTCTCCTTTCAACTTTTTAGATTGCAGGTTTTGGGTCGTGCTAGGCGGAGTCGTGAGTCGGTCAAGTTCTAGTCTACTAGCCGAGTTGCATTTCATTTGCATTCAGACACATCTTGTATATGATTCAGTTTTGATAGTGGAGGAATGTATATATATTATGTATTTGTTAATGATTTATGTGTGAATCTTATGAACTTTTGTTATGTATATATTTATTCGGGACAGGCTTCTAGGGATAGTGGAACCCGTTTTTGTGGATTTATCTTCTTGAGTTATGTTATATGCTTCCGCTTTCTTACTGTTTTGCGCGCTCTGGTCCTGTCTTGGGCTCATGTATGGATTTCTATTTCATATGTGGGTTCAGGTCTAGGTACGGGGGATGTGGTGACTCGGCGCTCCGGGTGCTACATACATTCTCCAAATTAGAACTTTAATATTAATTCATAATTAAATTAAAGTCCATTAAATAATTAATCAAATTAATTATTAACTAACACATACACACATGACACGTGTCACTAGGGACACGTGTCCCACAAGTGTGGACCCCACCAATCTCCCATTAATCCGATCAACTCGTTTAATCGATCTCAAGCCTTAAGTCACATGACCGGGTTGTTATGTGTGGCTCTCTAGGTTCTTAATTCAATTAGTGGTGACCCTAATTAATTAATTTCTAATTAATTAATCAGTCCACATATCATACGACCATAGTCTAGCAATAGGTGTATGACCCCTAGTTGAATAAGAATATCTCAATTCCAAAGAACCTTTAAGTCATTGATTCATGTGAGATACAATCCTCCTACGTCCCATCTCTCAATCAAGATCTAGGGTAAGGGAATAATTAGAACCCTAATAATCTCGATCTTAAAGTTAAGTGCATTTCATATCCATTTGATCTCAATCCAAGAAACTCATTTCTTGATGTCTTGATCCACTGCCTTGGCCAAGGACTCCTAGATCGAATATGAATGACTTACACAATAAGAGATCAACTTGCTAATGCAAGTGTAGGTCCTTTATTGATTCTCATACACTTTCATGTGCCACTTGTGCAGCCCCAGCATAAGCTTTGAATCAGTTGTCTAAGGCGACACCCTTTAAAGCTTATACCTAAGACTACAGAGTTAGCCCATAAAGTATCAATGGAACCTCAAGTCTAAGGATCACTTAATCACATCAATGACTCGTGAGGTATTTCCTAATCTGGAAGTTTCTATTTCCAGAAATAGAAACTTCCTTTCCCATTTAGGAATCTTCTCACACGGGACACCTCAGTGTACTTGCTTAGAATAAGCAAGCACCCCCATGTATCACGCAAGTATCAACAATACACTTTGCACCTCATGAAACAAGGTGGTCCTTCTTAAGGGCGTGATCACACGAGCAAGCCTCGAACGAGCCAAGTCGACACTCCCACTGTCTTTAGGACTCATCGGCTTGGAGTGATTTCTAATCATGACTTATGTGATATAGGGCTCGTCTCATGAACCACTTCACCTAAGTGGTTGAGTCCTATAAGTCATATTGATTAGTGGAGTTCTTATACATGCGCAGTTAAAGTAAACGTACAATCAAGCAAGAACATATAAAGAAGTGTTGCCAAAGTTTGTTTATTATTCAAAGATTGTGTGTGATTTACAAAGGGAAAGTACTAAAGCGGATATATAATAGGCTTTAAGGGCACTATTCCTAACAGGGATTACACAGGAACACTGGTTCTACACAGACGAGTGGACAGAAGCAATTGACAAGAAATTCATTGTCCAGCTTGTCCAACTGTAGCTTCACTCTTGGGTTCTCAATAGACTCATGCAATTTTCTGACAGAGAAGAGCTCATGCAAACACGAGAAAAAATTAACTGAACTTTTCAAACGGATTTCAGCTACGATTTCATAGAAGACCGATTTACAATGGTTTATAACAGATATGTTACCTGGAAATTCATCATTGACTATGAGAGAGTGAAGTACAACAAACGCAACAATTTGATTCGAGCAACACAGTCCGTATGGAATGAAATATGCCAGGTAATCAGCTTATAAATCTAAATAAATTTGAAATAAATACTAACCGCTAAAATACTCTACACTCTTTGTTCTTAAATGAGATTGACATGGTACGAGTTTACAAAGAAGAAGATGAATATATGTGGTTCCATTTGTATGAGATATTTGACCTCGAAGCTAAAAGAGAGTTGCTGCTCGAGCGAGTAGCAAACTGATCAATGGATCTAGAGGAAATTGTATCCTACATAGGTAACTAGCACATATTTAATTTGTTACGCAACACAACAAATCTCATCCAATCGAAATTATTCATTAGGATTGCCAAAAGACTCAAACTCTATTTCATCTACATCACGTTCTGCACGAGGACAAGACCGAATGTCGGGAACTGAATTCCTAGGAGTGCTTGTGCCCAAGCCACCAGCGAAATTTTGGTTTGGTTCAAGTTACAATAGGAACACTAAAAAAAGCTCAAAGGGATCTTGCTCCATCTCCAAACAATCATTTGAATTCTGATTAGCTATCTATATTTTGTGTGGTATTGCGCATGGGTATGCATTGTGGCATACTATTTAGATGTTCATTAATTTTCCTAGAAATGCGCTTACGCATACAACATTGTATGCCCCACTTTCCTTATCATCAAATAGAAAAAACCATGTTCATTGGAAGGTACAAAACACCAACATGCTAACAAAAAAAGATAGATAAGAACCTACATAGGTAAGTACAACGTTCGACACAATCTATTTCAGCAAGAACAATAGGATAAGAAAAACCAATATTAGACAACAAAACAAAACAAAAATCGTACATACCAAACAGCCGTAAATAAGAACATGGGGATTCATATCGAAAGTGTTACCAACAGCACCAGGGACTGAGAATTCGCTACGAACAAGATATGGTGCCGTGCCACTTCAGTCTCCCACTTTCGATATATCCCGCTCTTTAACCGACTGATTCCTTAACGTACAAGAAGAATCAGCATCAAATCTAGGAATATAATTGAAAACCTCGTTCTCGGCGTTAAGGTACTGTCTCAACTCGCGGTACTGTTCATCCCAAATCGCATCTGCCTAAATGAACCATAGCCGGTGTTCGGTCTTTCGAGGGTATGTGTAGTAGTATCTTCCCGAAAACTTTATATTTCTCCAAGCGCAATGGAACGACATCAACCCATTCCTGTAATAACATGGAACCCTAACTTGGCGAACCATCTGCGAACGCAAAATTGATGCACCAATTTCAAAAAATTAATTAATTACAACCATTAAATTAACAAAGAACAAGGGTGGAATATCGTCAGAGAATGCGCACCTTTTTCTGGCTAGGTAACGAAGGCGGTGACCAACGATCCCAAATCTCGCAACCCAACCGGTGAAGGCGGCTGATTTCACAGCTCTTATTTGGGGGAATTTGTGTAATGGTGTGAATATCAACAAAGGCAAACGGTTCTGCATTCAATATTGTTAATAAGGGCAGAAAGGTAGTTGACTACAAAACCTTCATTATTTAGCCAACAAAGTAAACAACAAAACTAATTATATGTCAAATCCTACATAAAATGTAAACAAAAGATAATGGCATGATGCTTAACTAATCTAACCCCCATAATCTTTACCTCCAATATCCTGTTTACAAAAGTAAACGGGGCCTAAGGCTGGTAGATAATTCACAACTATCATGTCTAGCTAGATATGGCATTTTGGCGTGTCTCCCTACCTTGCCAATATCCGCCATGACACACGGGCAACTCCTTATAACACAGGCGGCTGCATCATAAAAGTAAACGATCGAATTCCCATGTTTAATGTTGTTATCCACCTGTTATCAAAAAATTAAACGAGGTCTTAGGTTGTAATGAGTGTGTAAATATAAAGTACATATTTACATACTTTCACAAACACATCACAATGTCTTATTCATATCTCTTACTAATCCTTATTTCTTCTCAACCAAAAACTAATTGAAATGTTTATCGAGGCGTTGCCTCAAGCAATCTCTTATGCCACCGTCTCACTTTCATATAATTATCTCTCCTTATATAATGCTTACAAGATAGAAAAGATTATGTGCACCACATAAATAACTGTGGAAATTACACTACCAAAAAAAACAGAATTAGTGACCGCCAAATCGGTCACTAATACCATAAAAATCGGTCACTAAGATCGGTTGGTAAAAACCTCGCAACTAATTATTCAGTGACCGATATATATCGGTCACTAAATTAGTGACCGAAATATCGGTCACTAATATGAAAAAAAGGGTCACTAACCAAATTTTTTTTGTTTTGTTAAATCAGTCACAAAGCGGTCACTAATTCAGTGACCGCTTACGATCGGTCACTAAAAATTTTATATTTTTTATCATTGATTGTCGGTCACAAATTGTGATTGATTTTGGCGGTCACTAATTTTCTCAAATACATTTTTATTTTTGTTATGGATTAGTGGTATTATTTAACTAATTATTAATTTTATATTATTAAAAATAATATTTTTTATTTTTTATTTCTCTATTATTGTCATGTATTAATTAAAAATCGAATCATAATAAACAAAAGTAATAATGTGAAATTAAATATATAAAATTTTAACATAATTCCATAATCATCATTACAAATTATCAAATTAAAAGTAAAATTACTCAAACCACTAATAAACAAATGAAAAACAATTTTCATCAAAAAAATTCAATCACCTTCATCTATTCCATGTAAAACTTCAAAAAACTTCTACTTGTGTTGTATTAGCTACTTCTAAAATGTTCAATCTCTCCGAGTACTAGGCAAACATCACCGATAAAACTTCTCTATCTTGCCTCATCGACCACTTTCTAACTCTTCGGCTATCTTTCGCGCTTCCTGAATAATATCAATAAATTGTAAGTAAAAAAATTTGACAACTAAAACAATATTTGATGATAACTCATTTACAAACAATTTCTACACGTAAAGCAACATTAAACATCAATTTCTACATCAGGAAATTTTCTCAAAAGAATAGGCTCATATTCCTGAGAGATCATCAAATTCATCAATACCAATAATACCATAAGAATCACAAATCAATTATTCCTACATGAAATTAAATCCTAAATCCAATCTTTTCAAAAACAATGTCAAACAATAACTTGCGAAATTCACAAATATACCATCAATAACAGAGTTACAAATGAAAGAAATGTCAAATTCATCATCTCAAAGTAGAAATTATTTTTAATGTTTATTACCTAAAGTGAATCTGGTCATCCGCTTATGTATAATGTATTTGATTTATATTAATTTAGAAACTGTAATACTTGTTACTTTTGCGGCTGCACAAACTTTTTAAATATGAAAAGGAATACAAGACCATTGAATTTGAGTTAGCTAAGGTGTAGTTTTCTTGATGCCAGCACGAACAAGACAGCTTTTATGGTTATGATTCTCATGTTTAATTTCCAAATATGAAAAATATAAGATATGTAAGAGCACTACGATTCTATTTAATGTGAAAATAATTAAAACGGGCCGAAGGACAGCTTAACAAAATGGAATTATTATTTTTATCAGCTGTCTTTCACAGATCACAAGTCTCAAGTCTTGGAAGGTTGGAGCAACTAAGAGATAAATCATAAATCTTCTAGATATCTTACTTGAAGCAGAAACTTATAGGAAAATGAGTTTTCACCTAATGATTATGATCGCTTATACAAATGCATACATATGGTATAAAATTTCAGATAGAACATCTAGTGCAACATCTAGATTCCTTTTTGTTGAAAACACAGTTTTGAAGAGTTAAGACTTAAGAGTATCAAGACCGAGGTTGTGCTTAATAGACCATGTAAGGTAACTTCATCAAAAGTGCAAGAATCAGAAATTTACCAATAAGATTTTTGGATAGTCGTACCTTAGAACCATCTTCCAAGTATTTAATTCCAATTCCAACCTTGCATGGCTTCCTGCAAAACACTAGTGTGAGCCATCATTTTATTGAAAATAATGAAAACAAGACACAAAGAAAAGGCGTTAGCATCTAACCTTGTCACAAGACCACTGTATATTCCAGTTTCACATTCTCATCACCAATTGTTATATATAAGAACATGATAACAACATCTCCCATGTTTTCAAATCAAAATACAATTCCAAATTACATATCCAATCTCAACAACTTCAAGATTTTATTCATTTGAAAATAATTAATCATCTCTACCAAAATCCACTCGATGGAGGCTGAGTAAAAATAACCAGGGGTGGTACCAGACTGTCTTCCAAAGAGTCCATTCAAATTGGGACCTGTAGATTAGGATCGTGGGAATCAGCTCAAGCACAAGACACATACTATTCCAGTTCCATGCTTCACAAAGAAAGCCATAGCCTCTGGTGTAACCTTTGATGCAGCCATTATGAGATCTCCTTCATTCACATGTTTCGTGTTTCCATAATGGAGACTGTTCCAACAAAAAGAAAGTTAAGCAACAAGTTCATTAAAGCGTTTTATGGACAAAAAGATTTGGGAATAGCAAGATTTTTAGCTCAAATGCAAGAATATTATTATCAGATTCCAGAGAACAGGAAAATTTACTGTAATCAAACTCATGCAAAAGCCAAAACCATATAATTACGGGATGAGAGTCATTCTCATAGGCAGGACTCATTGCAACTATAGGAAAAAACTCTTTATATGGGCGTTCCTGTGACTACGATGTAGACTCTTCTTGGTGCTTGGGATCAATACCAATAAAATCCCTTGTAAGTAACAGATAGAAATGAGAGAGTTTGAGCTCTAAATATTAATTAGAATTAACATACAGGGTTAAGCCCACTAGATCAAATAGAACAGGGAAGATTCATTCGATATGTTCCCATTCTTTTGGATCCAAAAATAGCTTTACTCGGCAACAACACAGACTGCATCATCCCAGGAATAAAATCTGTATATGCCGCTCATCCCAGGTTCTATTTTATCAAATCTCGCACAATCATACGAACAATACCAAAACAAAACAAACAATAAATCAAATATTCGTCTATTGACCTTGTTTGTGGCCGGCGCCTTTCTCGACGGTGTGGCACTGGGCGCACTTGGTCTTGAAGATCTTCTCACCGGCCTTGCTGTTGCCATTGAATTGACACGAAATAGTACCTAAATACCCCTGGTACCATCAAGTCTTGTCTCCTTCGTGGCCGAGTTCTCGCCTTCGCCGTTGATTTTTCAACTTGAGAGGAGAACGGCTTTGGGGATGAGTGAAGTGAGAACTGAGGATAACCCAAGACCTGTGCTTAACCCAAGACGAAGCAGCGATTGAGGAGAGTATAAGACCGAAGGAGAAGGTAGATTCGTCAGAGGCGATGAGGAATTGAATCGCTTGTGGGGACGGGCGGCTGCGGGTAATGTGAGGGGAAGGGCGGCTGACGGGCTATGTGAGAGAGGAAGAGAGAAGGGGCAGGCGGCTGAATGAAGAATTTTGCCCTAAGTTACAAATTGGGGATGAAGGCGGGACTTGAGTTTCACCAAAAAACAACAAAAGCGGGAAATTATTTTCACCAAAACAATAAAAGCCAATGTGGACGTATAAGAGAGATGGGAAATTATTTGTCTAGATAATAACAATTTAAACTCTATCAGATTAGAGCAAAATTGACATTAAATTGGCATTATGCTTTGAATTATATTTACTTTCAAGTTGGAAGCATTTCTTAATTTATAAAAAATAAATATTATAGTTTAAACTACACTTAAATTGAATAATCAATATTATTTACTTTAGAATTAACATATCTAAAATAAAATCTATTTTAAAAATAACATACATAAATAAAAATATAAAATTTTATGAATTTAATTAATTTGATAAGAAAATTAGTTTATTCGACCAGTAGGAGTGTAATTAACTATTCACTTTCAAATAAAAGGTTGTTTGATCCGGGTGGATCGTTTCTAAAGTATGAATTTTGATTCTAACATTATCTCAAATCAACTCTCACGTTTTGATTCAATAAATACTTCGAAACATATATTTCTTAATTAATCCAATAAATTTAAGTCGAGCTTTAAACATAATCTAATGAAAAATTAAAACTTGATCACTTTACGAATTGATTGTAACATTCTTCCAAACTATGGATTTTGATTCAATGAATGCTTCGAAACATATTTTTATTAACCTAACAAAGTTAAGTCGAGTTTTAAATTACATTTAATAAAGTTAAAACTTGATTTGATTCACGAATCATTCTATCATTCGTCCAAAGTATGAATTCTGAATCAATTCTCAAGTGGATCATTTTGATTCAATGAGTATACTTCGAAATATATATTTTTTTAATTAATCTAACACAGTTATGTCGAGTTTGAAATTTAATTTAATAAAGTTAAAAATTCATCTGATTAACGAATTAATTCTAGCATTTTTCCAAAGTATGAATTTCAAATCAATTCTCAAGTGGATCGTTTTGATTCAATGAATATTTAGTTTGATAAGAAAAATAGTAGACATATATTACCAAAAATATGTGGAGAGGTGACCCATTATTATACTATTTATCTTTGTATATATGTAAATATTGTATAAAATAAAAGGGTATTCTTTAAATTTATATATATGTAAGTATTGTAGAAACAAAAGCAGTACTCTTTAAATATTAGTTAATTATGTATGTTCATTAAATGGATAAACAAAAGCAGTACTCTTTAAAAGTATGCATTTCGAATCAATTTTTAGGTGGATCATTTTAATTTAATGGATACTTCAAAATATATTTAAATAGTCAATGATCAAATTTAACTTGGTTCAAAGAACAAGAAAAGTCAATGTTAGGTATAGATGTGATTAAATAGTTAATGATCAAATTTATACTTTGTTCCTAGATAACATAAGTCGTTGAGTGAGGTAAGCAACCCGACACTCGATTCTCAAAGTGACAAATTAATTAATATAAGTGTGGATGCTCTGAACTAGTTATCTTAGTCCGCGAACTAATTTATCTTGGTCTGTGAATTAAGAATAGGTAATGCATGGGTTAGTGGCATAATTATTATAAATTTTTGCTTGAAAGACTTAATTATATTAAATTGATGTTAAGTTTTGTGGGACTCTCTTATCTAATAGATAACTGATAAATTAAAATTTCATACCATGATTTAGGCACTCAAGCATTAAATTATTTTACTAAAATAATTTCATTAAATAGTTTTTAGATATTTTAAAATTTTTTCTCTAATATTAAAACATAAAAGTATTAATAAATTCAAAATTGACTTATTTATATTTTTGGAAATAACTAAAATATCATGAAAATTTCATTAGTGACCGATTAGTGACTGATTTAATTTTCAGCTATAAAATTAGTGACCGATTAGTGACCGCCGTAAACCAAAATTAAAGAATTAGTGACCGATCTGTGACCGATAAAAATCAGTCACAGAATCAGTGACTGATCAGTGACCGATTAGGGTTTGGGTCACAACATCACTAAAAGATTAGGGTAAAGTCACAAAATTAGTGACCGATTAGTGACCGATAAAAATGAATCACAAAATCAGTGACCGATTAGTGACCGATAGAATATCAGTCATAAAATCAGTGACCGCAATACTCCATAATCGAAGAATTTGTGACCGATCTATGACCGATAGTAATCAGTCACAGAATCAGTGACCGATCAGTGACCGACTAAATTTTGGGTCACAAAATCAGTGACCGATAAAAGTTGGGTCATTAAATTAATGACCGATTAGTGACCGATTTGTTGCTGAATTATTTGTGGTCACTAATCGGTCACTGATTACTATATGTTTGTAATATCGGTCACTGATCAGTCACTGATCGGTCACTGAAAATCGGTCACTAATCCCGTTTTTTTCAGTAGTGTTAATTATCTATAATATTTTTCAAAATATTAACATATTTTCTATAAACATAAATGGTCCTAAAAAATAATAGAACATATTATTTAAATTTCAATAAAATTAAGGTAATGTAAGTGAGTTAATATTTATTTAGAAGTTTGACATGGTAGGTCCTCTTCCCCCTTGCCACGTGGCATGACATAACAACATCTTTGCCGCATACGTGGTAGGACCAAGTGCATGCGTGAACATCATACGTCAGCTTTCCTAGATTGCATGACACGTTAGCTCTATAACTAGCGATCGAATTACTCATCCTGCAAATGACTATTCGATCGCTCCCAACTTCAGCTCACTGTCGGATTGATCACCCTTACGCGGTCGAAAACTTGATCACCACTTCACTCCGGTGCAAATAGTCCAAGGGATAAGGATTCACACAATCATACACTTCCTTGGTTAAACCTAGTTCGGCCGCACCGTGGAAATCGACCGCATTCTGTAGGCTCCCCCTCCATCTTATGAATTCAGACCTTGGGTATCTGGTAGAACCCCCCCTCCCAACCACCATACCGGATAGTATCATCAAAGTGGATTTTGTGGGCTCCTGTAACGGCTTGGTTTGCTTGTGTAAACCACCTTACGGCGAGTACATTGCTCTGTGGAACCCTGCCATGAAATATCATCGTCAATTTTGTCAATTCGGGTCTCGGACGTCACTGACTCTGAGAATGCTCCGATGGTATCAATATGATTTGGTTATGATGCTAAGAAATCTATATTTAAGGTTTAAGATATATACTACCTTAGAGATCCGAATGAAAAAGATGTTGAAGTTCGGGTCTTCTCTGAAGAGTAGGGTTGTTGAAGAATAAGTAAGGTAGATTTTCAGTTTAAATTGCTATCCACAAAATGTGATGCTCTTGTCTAGGAAAATCCATATTGGGTTGCTCGCATTACTGAGAGCGAGAGGGAAGGTATATTGAGTGGTTTTGGGAAGGCTTTGGTGTTCTTTAATATGAGAGCTTTGCAATTCAAGCTTATTCCTCTGGAGACAACGTCCCTCAAACCCAGCCTTAATAGAGAGGGAGGGACCAATATTCGACTTGTGGAATGAAAGGGTGCTATTGCTGCTATCGATCTTGCGTTTGCCAAAAATAGAAAGAGAGTGTTTGTTGAGGTGTGGGTGTTGAATGCTAATAATAATGATTAGGTCCGAAATCACACTTTTGGACCAATCGAGAGGAATGTGAAGGGTATTATTACTTATTAGGCAGTGCAGCAAAAATGGGACATTGATTGGAGAGTGCTCAGACGACAAGTTATTCGTATTTTTAATTTTATCCTAACAATGGACGGGTTAAGGAGATTGTACTTCCCGAAGTTAGAAATGTTCTTAGGATATTTGGTTTTACCAAGAGTGTGGCTAAAGTCGAAGGAATGATGCCAGTATTAGAGAAGGAAAAGAAAGATAAAATTGATTTAGATGGAGCGGGGAGTTCATACTGGAGTTTTTCTTATCTAATGATTTTGTGCAAAGATTGTCGAGTCTTTTTAGGTCTTTAGGTTGTCATTTTTGTTTAATGAGGTTATAAGAAGGTCCTGGAGTCTTTTTTGTTTAATGAGGCATACTAAGGTCTTTTGCTAGTCTTTTTTTAAGTAATTTGAAATTCAATTAAGAGGCTTCACCTTCATTGTAACACCTCGCCCGTCCGGCCCTATTAAATAATTTACTTGCGCATAAGTAAATTTAAACGAGAGTGCTACTTGCGCATTTAAATTATTTAGTTATGCAAATTATATGTTTAATTATTATATTGTTTATATGATATTCTTGAAATATATAAATTGATATTTGAACTATGTATATGGAATTTTGAACGTTTTAGCCCTTTCAACTCCATTCTTGATTCCGGTTTTCGTGAATACGTGATATGCATGTATTATATGTGTTACGAACTTTTTTACATGCTCGTTATATGTTTTCGAACTTTTTTGACGTGGTCACGGACCATTTTTATGATTTAGGAACTTAAGGGCCTAATGAGAAGAACATATTTATTATAATCAATAATGATAAAATTATGGTACAATTTCAGAATATACAAAATTATAAAAAAAATATTTTAAATGAAATATTTTACTTTTATTAATATATTTTTTGATCGAAAGTTAAATTTTTTTAATCCCACTGCTTGACACTTTTGGAGTTGCCCCTGATTAAGACTAAATTAAAGTAATACAAACTTAAAATTTTAGAAATTAAACATAACATTTGCTCTTTAATTTATTATAAAAATAATACACCAAAATAGTTACTAGTCTTTTGATCTCACTGCTTGACATTTTGGAGTCGCCCTGATTAAGATTAAATTAAAATAACACAAACTTAAAATTTTAGAAATTAAACATAACATTTGCTCTTTAATTTATTATAAAAATAATACACCAAAATAGTTACTCTTAACACGCTTTATTAATTAAATAATTTAAATGAACAAAAATCACGTTCAAATTCCTTGAAATTTAAACTCGACTCAAGCTCAACTCACTTGTAATTCTTTTCTATCTCTAATTGAATCCCAACCAAGCCGACACGTCCCATCCATTTCTTACTTTAAACTATAATTAATTATCCTCGATTAGTCTAATTAATAGATTAGTATTTAGTCGTACCGACCATGTCGTCATTACGATGCATTAAAATGCGCATCACTAATCTCCTCCACAAAATGTTCTCCAAGAATTCGAGTTTTTTTAAGACTAAGCATTCGTCATCAGACAGCTAAAGCCTTACAAACCCTTAGAAAATGTGCTTATTTAAATAGGGTGAAGTCGATCGAGAAGATAAGATGAGATGAATTATCTGGTTAATTGCTGCTTAATAAAAAATGGCATGCTTATTTAATCCCCATTTAGCAGGCTTTTAAGGCCTTTTTAACGACGTAATTTTAAAAAAAAAAAATGAAAAAAAGAGCCCTAATGACGTAGCATGTTTCTTGAATGTTGATGATCATTATTATCATTACTTTAATTGATGCATAATAATTGAGATCAAAAACACTGCCTTTTTCCGAATTCCAAAAGAAACCGCACAAAACCCAATTCATTATCTTTTGTATTTAATTAACGTTACTAATTTTTAAAAAAAAATGAAGAAGTAACGTTACTAATCGATAGGTTTGCCCTTTCTCTAGAATTGTCGTTAATGCTAACACTTTTAGATACAAATTTATTCGGTGAAAAAAAATGTTGGGTAATCAATTAATGAATAACACTTTCATGGAATTGTTCTTTTGTCCCGTATTATTTAACTACTAAATTATTCAGTATTTAATAGTATGGCTAACCCCAAATATTCTCTCATCTTTGGGGTTTATTTATCTCTATTTTTTGAATCGGTACGATGATTTTCTCCCTAATTTCTAAAAATATTATATTTAATCTCTTTTTATTATTTCTCAACTTTAATTTTTCTTAATAAAATTTAGGCGTGATTTAATTGACAAATTTATATAGATTAAATTTTAAATGTATTAATATTATACATCAAATTGAAGTTCTCAATGCAAGGAACATATCAGTAGTCTCGTAACCAAAAACTGACAATCGACAAAAGAGGAATTGTCAATTAAAGATAACGCACAACGGACGGAGCTTTATAGGCAAATTCTGCTGGCTTCCGGAGGCCAATGGAGTCGAACGGAGTGTGGGCTTTGTTCGTTTTGAAGAGAGAAACATGATAGTGATGATTTTGACTCTTGGATTGTCATGATGGGGGGGAGGGGGGAAGCGATAATCAAATTTCATCTTGGACGAAATATAATATTTGTCAGAATTGTCTAAAAGGCGTTAAGTGTGACATTTTACGAAAATTAGAGGGATAATTACATCAACTCAAAAGTTAAGTGTAAGACATACTAAATTCCAAAGGAGGAGAAAATATGTGAAATTAACCCTTATTAGTATTAGGGTAATTTTCATTTCATTAACTAATTTTTAAATTAATTTAGATGATGTATATCTTACTGAAACATATTATGCCCTAGTTGAAACCTATTGTTTGAGAGTTAGGCTAATACTTAATGTTTGAATTGCTTAATCCACTGCCAAATTAGTTAAAAAATACTTGAGAAAAAGAAAGGGAATTAGGTAGCTGCAAATACATAGACCACACGAAATATCAACATAAAATTACACAAACGAGAAATTATTTAAAACGAAGAAGAAACATTTAAAAAAAGAAAAAGAAAAAACAATAATGATAGAAAATACAACAGGGAAACTAAACACCAATATCTACAGTTTCATGGCCGTCGTCTCGATGCATTGTCAACAATATCCCTTCATGCAAACGGATATAAATTCTTAATTTTCTTCCAAGAATTCTTTTATTAATTTAATTCCATAGCCATTCATTTTCATCATCCTCTTTCTTTCTTAAGCATTGCTTCTGAAAGATCCAAGAGCTTTAATGGCGGCAGCCCTCAGAATGTATTGGTGGTAGAATGCAGCGATGGCAGCTCCGATGAAAGGTCCGACCCAGAAAATCCACTGAAAATTAGAAACAAATTTAATTTAAATTAGTTTAATGTTTATTAATTATATTTATAAATAATGTGAGAAAATTGAATTTAATTACCTGGTCATCCCAAGCCTTGTCCTTGTTGTAAATGACGGCGGCGCCGAAACTCCTAGCGGGGTTGATGCCGGTGCCGGTGATGGGGATGGTGGCGAGGTGGACCATGAACACGGCGAATCCGATGGGAAGTGGAGCCAACACCTATCAATCAAGAAAATGCTCCATTATATATATATATATACACAAATCTAGTATGTATGTTTCTATAACTTATTTTTATTCATCGAGTCAGGCCAATAATTCATGTGTAAAGTTTTTCATACCAGTGACAGTTGTATTTCTCAGGAGCCGAAACACAAAATATTTGATTAAATTAATATAAAGTCCAACGGCTAAGTTATAATAGATATTTATATATATATATATATATATATATATATATATAATATATTATTATTATTATTATTATTATTATTGGCTTAAGTGTATATAGAGAAGAGCCAAGTCTATTCCTGTTTTAGGATAAGGTAAATTAATGTCCTATAACAACTAGATAAGTCCTATATTTATATTTAACCAAACTTTAGGTTACCTGCTCCTTAAATATTGATTTATACATCCAACAAATGATTCGATTCCAAACAATCGTCACCACAAACAAATTAATTATTTATTTAGTTGATGCATAACTACCTAATTATATATACAGCCACTAATTAATATATATTTTAAATCAAATTTCTTGAAGTCAATGAAACCCTACCTCACACCATGCAAACCCTCCAATTTTATATTATCTATAATATGAAATAATAGCACTTTCGAGATCACTATTTGGCATTTTCCAAATCTTTTTTAATCTTATTTTATACACTTACATAAATTGCAAAAGTTTCTAACAGCTAAATTTTGTATATTCATTCATTTCTAATCTCAACCGCTCAATTTTCAAATACATCATCGTTAAAATTTATAGTTCTGAACTAAATAAAACAAAATTATATGAAGGAGCGGTGTAATTTAATCAGTCAAAGCATTATATTAACTTATCAGATATCTTATAATGTTATATATATATATATATATATATATATATATATATATATTTCATATCGAAACATAAAATGGGATCTTGCTTAAAACTATCATATCTTAACATTTCATAAAAACTTAAATCATACACGTATTATATTCAAATCTGAACTAATTTCATTTATTTTATTCAAGTTAGATGAGTGTCAACGCATTGAATGGAGTCATGCTCAGATATTATGATAGTTCGATACGAATACGATAAAATAAATTTTTTAAAAAAATTCTTATGTAAGGAACATCGCATATGGACACAAGATAAAGATAAAATAATATTTTTAAAAATATTTATGCATGCTACGGTATATGCATGTGTGTGGTGTGTTTGTTAAGGGTGGTAATGGAGGCTTACTGGGACGTGGGAGTCTCTGGCATTTCTCTTTGGATCAGTAGCAGAGAAAACAGTGTACACCAAAACGAAGGTACCAATTATCTCTGCACCCAACCCCACGCCTTTGTTGTACCCATCAGCCAGCTCGTTTGCTCCGCCGCCATACTTGTTGTAGTACGATTTCTGGAACGCTTTCACGAATCCCACGCCGCAGATCGCGCCCAAACACTGCGCCACCATGTACAGCACCGCTCTGATCAGCGACACCTTCCGCGCCAAAAACAGCCCAAACGTCACCGCCGGGTTGATGTGTCCTCCTATTTAAGTTTAACCACCAATCAATTAAAAGTTTCACCAACAAAATTGAAGTAGTGATTTGGGGATTAATTAATTAACCTACCGGAGATTCCGGCGGTGCAGTAGACGAGGATGAAGATCATGCCGCCGAAGGCCCAGGCGATGCCGAGGATGCCGACGCCGCCGCACTCGTCGGTGGAGGACTGGCTCTTGTAGCCGATGACGGTCAAAACGGTGATGTATAGGAAGAGGAGCGTGGCGACGAACTCGGCAATTAGGGCTCTGTAGAAGGACCATTTGGTGAGCTCCTCGAAGTCCACCAGCGGCGCCGGCGGCGGTTCGTGGTAGTCCTTGGCGGAGAACTCCCCCGCAGGCTCAGCACATTCGACGTCCTTCGCCATTGCACTGTAATCTCACTGCGTGAATGAGACAGAGACAGAGAGAGAGAGAGAGAGAAAGGGTTGCAGAGGAGGTGGGAGTGTGAGTAGTGCATAGAGAGGGGGCTCTGTATTTATGGTGGAAGTTTGCATGTATTAACAACGCAACCACTTATTTAAAATATGATTAATTATTGTGTTAATTACGAATAGTCTACTTAAAGTTAATCAAATTATTAAAAAAAAAATTGTTTGAATATTTTATATGGTCTTGGATCATGAACGATTGTATTTTTGATTAAAAAAAATCCTCTCAAGTTTGAAAAATTAATTAAAAGAAAAACACCTTGATATTTGAACCATGGTAAGGGCAAACGGCGAATTAGGTATATCAACTTCATCAATTCCGCGTTTTTGATATATTTATTTTTTGATAATAAAATAAAACTATATCTTAAAAATCAAGCAATTTAATATATATTTTAACTGAAAATTAATTTTTCGAGCCGTATAATTCGGTTCGGTTTTACACATGACGAACTTCTGTGGGTCATTTAGTTTGTCACATGTACATTTCGACAAATAAATCAGTTTTTCAATCAAAATGTATATTAAATTGCTTGATTTTTAAGAAATAATTTTATTTTATCGTCAAAAAATAAAATATACTAAAAATATTGAATGAATCGAGGTGATATATTAAATTTACAATTTTATTCGACCATGACTACGCATAAATATTGCAATTAACAACATATTGTAGGGTGTTTTTTTGTAATTTTTTAATTATGAAGGTTCTTTCGGTAATTGGATTTTACGTTAGAGAGACATTCCTAATTATTCTTAAAAATTAATATAGTATTATATTTATAGCCGCCCTAGAGAAATTAATTGAGGATTAGCAAAATAATTAATTAAGTAGAAAAATGAAGCCGACAAATACAGATTAGTGGCGAATGTTTCTTCGTTTGCACGGCCCACCATTGTTGTCGTCTTCGTCATCAACGGCTATGTCTATTGCTTTTGTTTAATTAATTTTTTTAAGTGTTTCTTTAATTGATTAATTGTTTGTGTGCGGATATGAATAGATAGGTTATGAATTCACTGTAAAATAAAAAAAGAACCAATATTAATTTTATACAAAAATAAAATAAATTATAGCTTTGGAACCCAAGCCAGTGAATAATTATTTAATATCGGATAATATGAGAGAACGTGTTGCTTTTAATGGCCTTTTGATTTGTATGATTGTACACCTTTGTTTTCACATCTTGTTTGATAAATGAATTTATGTCACATTATACAAACACTTAAGTTTTTCGGTTTGTTATACATAAGGTGAAGGCCTCCGTTATCTTACTATCAGTTTGGCCGATTTTTTCAAAAAAATAAAAATAGTTAATTTTCGTGATGATGAAAATTAACAAATAAACATTAAATAAAAGTCAAAAATAATATATTACTTCTCAAATTTATTTATTTATTTATTGTTTTGGTAGCACTTCTCAAATTAAATGGCCCTTGGTCATTAATTTTGAGGATTAAGAATGTCTGAAGTTTTTGAGCTGCATTTCTAGTTAATTAGCCACTTCTTATTGATTAAATTATTAATTTAATGGGAGTTAATATTGACAAATAAAATGATATGTCATAACAAATTATAGATAATGGACTTTTATGAAGTAATTTGCAGAAAATTCAATGTCAATAATCGAGAATTTGTTACTCCGCACATCCTTAACAATGGCTTCACTTTTTATTTTAGTTTATTCCGAATTTTATTTGTTTTATTTTATATATAGTTAACATTCATAGTCTCTTTTATCTCTATTTAATTTTATCTTATTTTTGTTTAAACTTTAATATTTATGTGTTATTCTTATGAAATAAGAAGTGAGACTGTATATCTTGATATATAGTTCTTTTGTTTTTTATTATTTTTTTACGCAAAAATTTAGAAGTAAGGGGTGACTATCTCATCTTTAAAGTCGGACATACTATTGATCCTTCGGGAACGGAATCTTATTTGCAATATTAATTAGTGCGAATTTTTTGAAATTTATATATGACCTAATCAAGGCAGGCCTTTTTGAATTTACAGATAACTGACCAATAGAGAACTGTGAGCATATAGATTTGAATTTAAAGTCATTCCTTTACAGAAAGAAACCACTTTGTTCAACCTCTATTGACATATCTTGATAGTTTTATTGTAATATAATTATTAGGGAAAAAAATTTTTTGTCATCCGAACTTTGTGCATTTTTACAATTTATTATCCCAACAAACTTTCGTTGCAAGCTATTTATATTTGTAACATACCGATGCCATATAAACTTTTATTTAGTGGTTTTAACTAAAAAATGACACGTGGAATGTTTATAAAACATACACGTCAGTTGTATTTTCACCAAAACCACAAAAAAAAAAAGTTTAGATTGCGGTATGTTACAAATGCAAAGATTGGATGGTGGTTTGTAATAAAAGTTTGTTGGGATGGTAAATTGCAAAAAGAAGCAAAGTTCGGATGACAAAAAATTTTTTCCCCTAAGTATTAATAATTTATTATTATTATTATTATTATTATTATTATAGCGATCACCAAATTATGGTTGAGTATCATTAATTGCTAATTAATAATATCAATTTATATCACAATTGACTCATATATACTATGACAAAATAAATAATTGATCTAATAGATAACATTAACAATCAAACAAAAAGTAATTTCGTTTAATATCAAACCATTTACTTCAATACTTATTACTAATGATATTTAAATATTTTTCTTAAATATCAAAAGTTGTACAACGGTCACCTAAGTGTCCCACAAAATGCAAGTTAACATCGTAAATTAAGTCATTAACGTTCTAGTTTTCTCCTTTTAGGTCTTTTTCTTTTTATATCTCATCTTTTTTATTTTTTTATTTTTTTTTTAACACACATCCTTAAGTAGAATTCGAACTTAGATCATTGTTTTGAAGAATGAACATATTAACCACTCGAATGAACACATGTTAATAATTTAATACAAAACTTGTAGTATGGTAATGGTATCAGAGCATAATACTAATAGGTTGCGTTTACTTTGCTAGTATGGAAATCATTGGTAATGGATTTGCATTTAAAAAAAATCTAGACTATTTATCCATTGGTACATTTTACTTTGCTAGTTAGGTGTTATCTTTATTGAACTGTTTTTTTTACTTTTCTTGGTTTGTATTCAATTGTTAAAGGGCCAAATTACTAAGACACCCTCTACTTTTCCCAATTCAAATTTGGGGGAAAAATTTGGGGGGACTAATTGGTAATTTCAGGTGTGATTTGGGGGATATTTTTGTACTTTTGCTTTGTCCAACCACAATAGGTAGATAATACCTCCAAATTTGAAAGATAAATAATTTACCCATTATTTGTACAATTGTACTTAATCTGGGGCTACATGTAATTGATGGGAAAGCTAAAGTACAAAGTAAACTCTTAAAAATGATGGTATATTAGTCTCAACCACCCTTTAGTGGAGATATAAACCCAGCCATAATATAAAATTTTTCTTTACTTTAACAACGGTTGTAATTTTAAAAAGTGACAATTTGAAATAACTTCTCATCAATTTGGAATATTTCCACTTTACTCCCCATAAAATTATACAACACTATAGGATATAAATATTACATTAGAATATTTTAGTATTATATTTTGTAAAAAATATACAATATATTTTGAGAGGTATTTTAAGTACTACATTATGTGAAAAACTGAAAATTATACGACATTTTGCCAAAATAAGAAGTTAAGTAAACTTGTGATGCACAATTGAGGATTTATCCCATATTACCCGTTTTAAAAATTGTAATAACAAATTTTCGATTAAATAATTATAACATTGGATTGTTAAATTTATATTATGCACGTATATCAATAACGTTCAGAAATCCAAATATTTGTGGGCATTAATTTGACAAGTCTTCCCTGCACTTTTTAATAATTAACTAAGTTGCTGTAATTAGTTGTTAATGTTATCTTTTCGGTACTTCACTAATGATTGTCACATAATTTATTCTATTTAATTTATATATATATGTACAAAATGAGGTCAGAGTGGTTAGCTAAAATATAATATAATTATTTCGTTATTATTAT
Source organism: Lantana camara (assembly GCA_037501455.1). Taxonomy (NCBI): domain Eukaryota; kingdom Viridiplantae; phylum Streptophyta; class Magnoliopsida; order Lamiales; family Verbenaceae; genus Lantana; species Lantana camara. The sequence continues at coordinate 57,752,384 of CM074857.1, read as the reverse complement.
TTTTTTTTACTTTTTTTTTTTTGAATAATATACCTGAGTTGAAAAAATATTTGTTTACTCCCCATTTTCAAAAAAAAATTCGTTTGCTCCCCAGATGAGAGGTAAAATATTTATTTACTCCCCATTTTTTGCAAACGTGGAATAAAAACTCAAAGATCACGTAACTAAATCCCCAAATATTATACATTTTTCGCAATATGATGTATCACAAATTTTTTTAAAAATAGGTAGCAAAAGCAAATTTGAGTCATCATTTGAGGATTTTTCGCACATTTCTCGTTTTTTTTTTGGGTGCAAATAATATAATTATTTTGTGGCTGTACATATGTGTTGGGATGATCTGTGCGCACACCTAAAAAGTGGCTAAAACTTTCCAATAATGTCCAAACATGTGGCTTTATATTGTTAAAGATTTTGATGATTTGACCCGACATGTTATTTTTATCATTACGCATAATTAGGAACCATAATATTCGGAGAACCACGGATGTACAATTTTCAATTTTTTTTCTCAATTTTAATTTATTTTCGTATATTTAGGGTTAAATCATGAATGTTCACCCAAAAAAAAATGGAGAATTAATGTTTCATTCCTGATAAGGTTCATGACTTATCCCAAACACCCCAATTTGAAATTAATCAATTTTATGTCCCCAATACACAACATATTTTTTGTAAACCCCCTTAAAACGTGTGAAAAGACCGTTTTGCCCTTCTTGAATTAAAGAATCAGTGTAACTTTCCCTTGAATCATCTTTGAGAATCCGATACCGACTGCCGCCGACGAGCACTCCAACCTCCATACATCCGCCCCCACATCTGGTAATTGTAACAACCCTGATACTGCAAATTAGGTTTTTAATTCTGGATTTGAGGGTCGTAATTCGGCATTTAGGGCTTGCAATTCGGCGTTTAGGGCTTGCAATTAATTGGGCAGTTTTCGTTGTCAATTAGTTCCGATGGCTAGATTGAAGCAAATCTAAAATAGGTCCAGCGCCGGGAAAAGTAGTGGTAAAACTACGCGGCGAGATGAAATACAATGCCGTTGCTCGCCAACATATTTTACTGAAAAAATGATCGAAATTGGTGTGCTACCTGATGCCCAAAGGCAAAGGATATTGGCGACTCCATTTGGCTCATTCCTTCAAATGCATGGAGTTCAATGTAAAAACAAACGCGTTGGGGCGCTGCTGGAACGTTATTACGTGGATCTACAGACATTCAACTTTGGGCAAGTCAGTGTACCCTTTACTGACACAGAGCTCTCAATTGTGTTGGGGCTACAATGTGAGGGTAACCCTGTTGATCCTTATGTTAGAGTGAAATCACGATTCTGGCAATTGTATTTTGACAAAAAAAAAACGGTAGGGTGACACGTGCTAACATATTGGCCAGGTTACAGGGCTTGGCTTGTAGGAGTGATGCCGAAGGCATCGATGATTTTGCAAGAATGTTCATATTGTTTGTTTTTATTACATTGCTTTTTTCACGCAGCAGCCTTAAGCTGCCAATTGGTCTGATATGCTATGTAGATGACTTAACGTATATCGACCGACTCGCTTGGGGTGCTGTTGTTTATAATTTTTTGGTTTTGTCAATTGAGAAGTTCAAAGTTGACTCCAAACAGTTTCTTGACGGTTGTACCATGGGGCTGATGGTAAGAATATATATATTGTTATCTTGTTTTTTATATCTACGCGGTTGTGTTTATCTTTTTGATCCCCCTAGTCTGTTTTAAATCCAGGCTTGGTTCATTGAGCATTTTCCCTCCTGTGGGCATGCCGTGTTGGTGTAGGCCTTCCCACGGTTTTTGAAGTGGGGGAAGAGTAGTTTGCCTGCCCAAAAGAAGGAAATTGAAAAACGTTTCAGCAAGCTAACCTTCTCCGACGTAAGTAAACATTGTGATTAAAAATGTTATGTATACATAAATTATGATGAGCCATATGCTTATATTATACAATTTAATCGTTTGCTTACAGCTATATCAAATTAAACCTGCTAATAAAAAGGAGCTTAGGTTGCTTGATTGTGTAGAGGATCTACCAGAGTCTGCCTTTCAAAATGAGGTTGATGATGATGATGATGATGGTTTAGAGGATGATGTGGACGAGGAGAAGTGATGTGAATCATGATGAACCGCGGCCATATCTTGTCCCAAATAAAGAACTGGACTGATCCACAGCTCAAGAAGATAGCAAACAAAAGGAACAAAGTTATGGTGGTCCAATTACAAGAGCTCGGGCCAAAATTATCCAAAAGGAAGTTGGAAATCTCTTAAACCAATTTGCTCAAACTGGACTCCAACCTTCAAGATGGGCTGCTGAACCAAATTCAGAATACTTCAATGTTTTTATGTCCAATTCCTAAAGTCCAAAGTGTGGAAATGATGTAATTCGGCCCTAAGCCTATTTTAGTATTATTTGGTTGAGGGATCTGGAATTTCTTGTGTCTTTCTTCAAGAATTGAGAGAAAAGAGTGGTAAAAGGCTTGAGTTGTGAGCACAAAAGAGGGAAAAAGCCATATTTTTGAGCGATACACGAGCGTAAGTGACTCTAAACGAGGGCAAACACGTGAGGGAGTGATGTGAGGTAATTTTTACTAACGATTTTTCTTGCAGGTTTAAAACATGACGGAAGAACGAAATGAACAGCCTCCAATGGACGTTAACTTTGTCCTCCGTACAATGCAACAACAATTTGATAGGTTGAACGTACAATTTGGTGAGATCCAGGATCGATTGGATCAAAATGATGAATGGGTGACTGAATTATAACAAAATGCTCTCCCGGCTAGGAGACCAAACAGACGACCAGCCGATTTGGGTATCAATCCTCGTGATGGATTTGATGATGAGGAAGATGACTTGGATGAGGCTACATCAAATGTCTCTTCAAGGAGAGATCATAGACATCCAAGATACCACCAACAACAAAGAGGAAGAGGGGTAATTGACAACAACCTCGGATCTATCAAGCTTTCTATTCCTTCCTTCAAAGGACAAAATGACCCGGAAGCTTACATTGAATGGGAACGAAAGGTGGAGTTAATTTATGACTGCCACAACTATTCGGAAGGGAAAAAGGTAAAACTTGCAGCCGTATCCTTTACGGACTATGCTATTATATGGTGGGATCAAGTGGTGATAAGTAGACAAAGAAGTGGTGAGTACCCTATTGAAACGTGGTATGAGATGAAGGTGGTTACGAGGAAGAGGTTCGTACCTCCTCACTACTATCGGGACCTACACCTTAAGTTAAAAGGTTTGAGGCAAGGGTTCAAAACGGTAGAGGAATACTACAAAGAAATGGAGATGGCAATGATTCGAGCAAATATTGAGGAGGATCGTGAGGCAACCATGGCTCGGTTCATATGTGGTCTCAACCTAGAGATCGCCAATGTAGTGGAACTTCATCACTATGTTGAACTTGAGGAAGTGGTCCATATGGCTATCAAGGTGGAGAGACAATTTTAGAAAAGACGGACTGTGGTTAAGCGTGATGATTCAAATACCTCTAAACCAAAGTGGAATTCTTCTCCAAAAACAGTCGAAAAGCCTTCAAAACCAAAGGAGGATCCACCTACAACAAAGGGTTCGTTTGAGAAAGGTAACACCTCTACACATCGCAATCGTGATATTAAATACTTTAAATGTCAAGGAGCAGGTCATATAATGTCTCAATGTCCAAACACAAGAGCCATGATCTTGTTAGACAATGGAGAACTTGAAACCGAAATTGAGGGTGATGATGGAGGCCTTGAAACATCGGATGAGGCCAGTGATGTTGAGCATGCGGTTGTGGGGCAAAGTTTGGTGGTTCTAAGAGCTTTGCATATCCAATCTCTTGAGGACAAAGATGAACAACAAAGGGAAAACATCTTTTACACACGGTGTCATGTTAAGGAGCGAGTGTGTGGGCTGATCATTGACAGCGGGAGTTGCGTGAACGTGGCTAGTAAATTGATGGTGGAAAGGCTCGGCCTTAAAACCTTAAAGCACCCGAGACCTTATAAGGTCCAATGGCTGGATGAAAATGGTGAAATGAAGGTAACAAAACAAGTTCTTATCTCCTTTTCAATTGGCAATTACATGGATGAGGTTCTTTGTGATGTCATACCAATGCAAGCTGGCTATATATTACTTGGAAGACCATGGCAATTTGATAGACGAACAGTGCATGATGGCTACAAGAATCGATATAGTTTTACCAAGGATGGGCGAAACATCACCTTGGCACCTATTGTTAGGAATAGTGCCCTAAAAGCCGATTGTATATCCGCTTTGTGCTTTTCCTTATTGTAATCACAGACAATCTTTGAATAAAATAACGAATTGAGGCAACACTTCTTTATATGCTCTTGTTTGGTATGCGTTTACTTTAGCTGTGCATGTATGAGAACTCCCCTAATCCTGATGACTTTAGGACTCTACCATTTAGGTGAAATGGTTCATGAAACGAGCCCTATATCACATAAGTCATGATTAGTAAAATACTCCAAGCCGATGAGTCCTACAGACAGTGGGAGTGTCAACCTGACTCCTCTAAGGCTTGCTTGTGGGATCACGCCCTTAAGAAGGACCACCTTGTTTCATGGAGGTGCAAAGTGTATAGTTGATACGTGCATGATACATGAGGGTGCTTACTTTAATAAGTAAGTTCACTGAGGTGCCCCGTGTGAGAACATTCCTAAATGGGAAAAGAAGTTTCTATTTCAGGAAATGGAAACTTCCAGATTAGGAAATATCTCACGAGTCATTGATGTGATTAATTGATCCTTAGACTTGAGGTTCCTTGTCACTTTATGAGTTAACTCTGTAGTCTTAGGTATAAGCTTTAAAGGGTGTCGCCTTAGACAACTGATTCAAGGCTTATGCTGGGGCTGCACAAGTGATTCATGAAAGTGAATGAGAATCAAGAAAGGACCTACACTTGCATTTGCAAGGTGATCTCTTATTGTGTAAGTCATTCATATGTCATATGGAGTCCTTGGCCAAGGCAGTAGATCAAGACATCAAGAAAAGGGTTTCTTGGATTGAGATCAAATGGATATGAAATGCACTTAGCTTTAAGACCGGATTATTAGGGTTCTGATTATTCCCTTGCCCTAGATCTTGGTTGAGAGATAGTAAGTAGGAGGATTGTTTCTCGCATGAATCAATGACTTAAAGGTTCTGTCGAATCCGAACATTCCAATTCAGCTAGGGGTTAAACACCTGTTGCTAGACTATGGTCGTTTAATCTGTGGACTGATTAATTAATTAGTGAATTGATTAATTAGGGTCACTGCTAATTGAATTGAGAACCTAGAGGGTCACACATAACAACTTGGTTACATGAGTTGAGGCTTTAAAATGATTAAACGAGTTAATCGGGCCAAGAGGGTTCCACACGTGTGAAATCACACGTGTGGCTCACGTGAGTGACACGTGTCACACACGTGTGAATATATATATATATTATATATATATGTATTAAATTATTAAAAAATGTTAATTATTTAATAGACTTTGGTTTAATTTTGAATTAAAAAGAAAGTCTTATTTTGGAGAAAATAATCTAGTTGATTAATTACGAATTAATTAATTAGATAAAATAAGTTATTTATTTTAAATAAATAAAGTATAAAATTATCCAAAAATAGTTTGGATATTTTTAGCTCTCTTAAAAGTTGACTTGAATTAGAATTCAAAGTCAAAGTTGGAAAATACTTGATGATCAAGTAATAGGAGAGAGAGGAACCAAATCCTTGCCCAACAAGGATTAGGATCGGCGCCCCTCTCCCTTTTCCTATATATAGGGGAACTCATGCTCTCCTTTAGAGCTAATTGACAATTCTTTTGGTTCATGTGTTGAACACCTTCCTTTCTCCAAGATCAAATAAACCCTAGGTTAAGCCTAAACACTAACTAGAGAACTAGCATCCTTACTAGTTGGATTGTGATCAAGTTGGTGGACTTTCTCTAGAGACTTCAAGTTAGAAGTTTGAAGATTCGACCTTTACCAAGGAGAGGGGATCAAGCAGCGAGAAGAGCGATCTTGGGTGGCTTGAAACGCTTCAAGAAAGAACAAAAGAAAAGTAAGTTTTCTATCTTTACGAATTTGGTTACACGATTGCGAGTTCAAGATCCTTTTGTTGGGAAAATTTTTTAAATTCCGCTGCTTTCTGATTCGTGTTTTCCAACAAGTGGTATCAGAGCCACCTCGTTAATCGTGTTTCTGATTCGTCTCCATTATTCTGAATTTGGTAGAAATTCTTAGGCTTAGATGCGATCTTGATTTTCGTGTTTAGTCCAATCCAATCCCGATTTAATTTTTCTGAAAAATTTATTTATTAAATTTGAATTATTTTTGAAATAATTGATTAAATTGAGATTTTAGAAATTTAAGCGATTTGAACTTTGAAAAATTACAAATTTTATTTTCTGAAAATAATGAAAGAATAAAATTATTGATTTTGGAAATTAATTGGATTTTTATTGGTTTATTGTTTTTCGGGTTTTATTGAAAAGGCTCTTGAACAAGAATTGCATCTAAGTCGTGTTTTAAGTCATTAGGACTTGAAACGGGAATTTTAATTTATTGGCTAAATTTAAATTCTCGCAAAAGCATGTTAGGTGATCATGGGTTTAGATCTATGTATGGTTTTAATTTATGCACATGGATGGTTTAAATTGGGGTTGGAGCCCTATAGTTGCGTTTTTCAATTGAGGTTGGAGCCTCACTTATGTGCGTACTGTTATGTGATTTATTATGTGGCTTTCCATATTACTGTTTTTGAGGCCGGGGTATGCCCCGTGTAATTGTCTAAGGCCAATATGAAGATTGAGCCTTATTACTTTATGTCTTTTTCTTTTTATTGTAATTTGAGAGTAGAGATAGGTGGTGAGGTTTTATTTTCATTTTGGAGACAATGCACCCATGGAGTAAGATGGACCACATTCAAGTAACAAGGAGGCCATAAGTGAAGACCCCTCAAAATGTTAGGGAGGGGAATCTCAATTGTTAAATGTAATAGAGATAGGGCTCGTATTTTGTTACCGCTTTCCCTTATGTGATTTGAACTGTTTATGTGGCATGTATGTTAGAACTTGTGATTGTGGAGTGGCTCCCACATATCACGCATAAGATAGGTAGAACCCATAATCATTACATGTTAGAATCATGCTAGGACATGTTATCTGTTTATGTGCTTGTTTGAAATGCATTTAAGTGTACTTGCATTAATCAAGACTAATAAAATTGGATAACATATATGTTGGTGAGGTCGAACCGGACAACTCTCCGGTTGATTCGAAAATTCCCATTACATATTAAGCTAATTTCGAACAAATAGGTATTTAATTCGAGATGTAAATTTTGAGTTAAATTCCTAGCATTCCATCAATAGGTTTTAAGTTTAGTAAGTAAAGCTAAGTTATTGTCCGCGAGTCGTGGGATAGCTAGTGGACCTTATTAGTTCTTAGTTACCTAATTGATCATTTTAAATGATCAATATTTCATGATCAATTTTAGCAAGGGCGATGTCCGCGAGTCGTGGGTCGTTCAAACTAAGTTTTGGTCATGATCTTATGATTGATGGGCCTAGCTTAACGCCTAAGTAAATATGGATGTCGCACGAGTCGTGGGTCCATATTGAAAGATAGGTGATGCAAAAACAATTACTAAGAGTTCTAAAGATGTTAGAATTGGTAAGTTGTACCTACCTAGGGTTCTTACTGAGAATGTCCGCGAGTCGTGGGTTCGAGGTAAAATGCCTAGGATCTTAGTACCCACTGGGAAACGTGTTCCTCTTAGATCTTTGGGAATTATAGATCTTTGAAAAACAGTGGGAGCTACAATAGATTAAAGACCTTATCTTTTGTATATCGTTATAAATCAGCATACTCACTAGTTCTCTGTTTTACCATTTAGGTCGTAGATTCTGTGATTCTCTACGTGTTTTGAAATGGCAACCAAAAACCCTCTTGTATCGATCCTCGAGTCAAACAAGTTGACTGGTCCCAACTATTCTGATTGGCTGAGGAATCTAAAAATCATTTTAGATTCTCAGAAGAGAACTTATGTTCTTTTCGAAGGGGAGCCCAGTCCCGAAGGAGGGGCTCCCACTCGGGCCGAGCAGGATGCGATTCAGAAGTGGAAGGATGATAATCTCCAAGCCCGTTGCCTTATGTTGGCTAACATGTCTCCGGACTTGCAAAGGCAACATGAGGCCATGGAATTCGCTTGGGAGATTTACGACCACTTAGAGCAACTTTACCGCCCTCATGAACGTGTTACAAGGTATAACACATCAAAGGAATTGTTCCAGTTGAGAATGAGGGAAGGTTCAAGTGTCCATGAATATGGACTCAAGTTTCTTGCCCTTACTGAGAAACTCGCTTCCATGGACATGCCACTGAAAGATGAGCTTTCAGTGGATTTGTTGCTAGCTTCGCTCCCACCATCATTCAACCCATTTGTCCTTAACTTCAACATGAATCATGCTGGTGCTACTGTAGCTGAGCTGATTAGTCAGCTTGTGACTGCTGAAAGCACGATCAAGAAGGACAATAAGGTTTTGATGGTGAATGCTCCATCTTCCTCTTCTGGGCCTTCTAAAGGTAAGGGCAAGAAAGCCCAAAAGAAGAAGAAGAAACCCCTTAGGCCCACTGGTGGCATTTCGAAGGGAAAGGCCCAAAAGAAGAAGCGTGATCAGAAAGAGGATGTTTGCTTCCATTGTGGCAAAGCGGGACATTGGAGGAGAAACTGCCCAGAGTACAAGGCTACTCTAAAGAAAGGTATCTTTCTCGTTGAAATAAATCTTTCTATTAATTCTAGTTCTTGGGTACTTGATACCGGTTGTGGAACTCATATCTGTAATGATGTACAGATGCTAAGTGAAGTCCAACAACTCAAAGAAGGAGAATGTGTCTTGAAGATCGGCGATGGCTCAAACGTTGAAGCTCGAGCTTTAGGCACAATTAGATTAGATTTAGGTAGTTTTGAGTTAGTATTAAATAAAGTCCTTTATGTACCGAGCATTATTCGTAATATAATTTCAATTCCAATACTAGATTGTAAAGGTTATGAAACTTATATTAAGAATGGTAAATATTTTATCAAACGGAACAACTCTTCCGTTCACATCGGTACTCTAAGTAATGGACTTTACCTAACTCAAAATATCAATATTATGAATATACAACGAGAAACAAAGCGTAAGAGAGATGACAAAGTTTCAGCTCCCTTATGGCACGCTAGATTAGGACACATTTCCAAGAACAGAATTAGCAAGATAAACACTTTAGGATCATTCTCTGAAAATGATCTTAAGGAGTTAACTTCTTGCGAATCCTGTCTCAAAGGAAAAATGTCCAAAGTCCCTTTTAAAGGAACTGTGGAACGTGCCACTAAGGTTTTGGATTTGATCCACACTGATGTTTGTGGACCACTTAGTGTAAGCACTAGAAACAATCATCAGTATTTCATAACCTTTACTGATGACTTTAGTCGGTATGGTTATGTATACTTAATGAAGTATAAATCTGAAGCTTTTGAGAAATTCTTAGAATTTCAAAAGGAGGTTGAGAACCAAACTGGTCGCAAGATAAAAGCACTTCGATCTGATCGAGGAGGCGAATATCTCAGTGAAGAATTCCTTAATCATCTCAAAGATAATGAGATTATCTCTCAGTGGACTCCTCCGGGAACTCCTCAGCTTAATGGAGTTTCTGAGATAAGGAATCGAACCCTACTTGATATGGTTCGTTCCGTGATGAGTTTCACTGACTTACCACCTTCTTTCTGGGGTTATGCCCTAGAAAGTGCAGCAAAGATTCTGAATCTAGTTCCCTCTAAGTCAGTCCCTAAAACGCCCTATGAAATGTGGCATGGTAAAAACCCTAGTTATTCTTACTTAAGAATTTGGGGTTGTCCTGCTTACGTGAAGAGGACAGTGGGAGATAAGTTAGAATCTCATTCTAACTTATGCTACTTTGTAGGTTATCCTAAGGAATCCATAGGATACTACTTCTATGATCAATCTGAGCAAAAGGTGTTTGTTTCCAGAAATGCCACTTTTCTTGAGGAACCGTTCCTTAAAGAAAAGAAAGGCAAGATCATAGAATTAGAAGAAGTACAAAGTAACCCCACGCCACCCACTGAAGAAACGTCCCCTACTGATCAACCACAACCAATCATGAATTTCGATACACATGTAATTCCTCCTCTAAGGCGTTCTGAATGCACTCCTAGATAGCCGGAGAGATGGTATGGATTCTTCCATGAAATCTCTCAAAAGGATAAAGATCCTTCAACATATGAGGAGGCACTTTCAGATTCTGACTCTGAACAGTGGATAGAAGCTATGAAATCCAAAATGGATTCCATGAACTCCAACCAAGTTTGGACCTTGGTAGATTTGCCTGATGGGGTCAAACCCATAGGTTGCAAATGGATCTTTAAGAGAAAGCTTGGAGTTGATGGAAGCATTGCAGCCTACAAAGCAAGACTGGTTGCAAAAGGATTCACTCAAAGACCCGGCGTGGACTTTGACGAAACCTTTTCACCAGTTGCAATGCAAAAGTCCATTCGAATCATGCTTGCCATTGCTGCATATTATGACTATGAGATATGGCAAATGGATGTGAAAACTGCCTTTCTCAATGGTGACATTGACAAAGACATTTATATGGAGCAACCCATAGTTTTCACATTCAGTGGGAGTGAGCAAAAGGTTTGCAAACTCCAAAGATCAATCTATGGATTGAAACAGGCTTCTAGGAATTGGAACATTCGATTTGATGAATCAGTCAAAGCGTTTGGCTTCATGCAAATCTCGAATGAATCATGTGTGTATAGAAAGGAATTGGAGACCTCAGTGCAATTCTTAGTACTTTATGTTGATGACATCCTTCTTATTGGAAATTCGAAGGATGACATGAAAGTAACTAAGTTATGGTTATCGAACCAATTCAAGATGAAAGATCTTGGTGATGCGTCCTATATCCTTGGAATTAAAATCTATAGAGATAGATCTAGAAGGTTAATAGGACTATCACAGTCGATGTACATTGACAAAGTATTGAAGAGATTCAATATGGAGTCAGCAAAGGTTAAGAACCTTCCTATGAGTGTAGGAACATGTCTTTCAAAGAAGATGTGTCTTAAGACTAACCTTGAGAAGGAGAGAATGACTCATACACCTTATGCGTCAGCAATAGGTAGCATAATGTATGCAATGTTATGTACTCGACCGGATGTGGCTTATGCACTTAGTGTGACAAGTCGTTTCCAATCTGACCCTGGAGATGGTCACTGGGCTGCCGTGAAGAATATTCTTAAGTACTTGAAAAGTACTAAAGATTTATTCTTAGTTTACGGAGGTCAGAAAGATCTTACTGTCGAAGGATACTGCGATGCAAGCTTTGCATCAGACTTAGATGATTTTAAGTCAATGTCAGGATACATTTTCTGCCTAAACAGCGAAGCAGTGAGTTGGAAGAGTTCCAAGCAAACAACCACTGCAGATTCGACCACTGAGGCCGAATACTTAGCTGCAAATGATGCAGCTAAGGAAGGTGTTTGGATTAGAAACTTCATTCAAGAGTTGAACGTTGTTCCTAGCATGAAAGACCCCATTACTGTGTTTTGTGATAACACTGCGGCGGTTGCTCAAGCAAGAGAACCAAGATCTCACCAACGGACCAAGCACATTGTGAGGAAGTATCACCTAATCCGTGATATTATCAAAAGAGGAGATGTGCAAATTGAGAGGGTCACATCAGCAAAGAACGTGGCAAATCCACTTACTAAACCCCTTAGTCGAGAAGCTTTCCAAGGTCATCTTCAGAAGATGGGACTTAGAGTAGCTTTAGAATGGCTTTGACGGGCAAGTGGGAGATTGTTAGGAATAGTGCCCTAAAAGCCGATTGTATATCCGCTTTGTGCTTTTCCTTATTGTAATCACAGACAATCTTTGAATAAAATAACGAATTGAGGCAACACTTCTTTATATGCTCTTGTTTGGTATGCGTTTACTTTAGCTGTGCATGTATGAGAACTCCCCTAATCCTGATGACTTTAGGACTCTACCATTTAGGTGAAATGGTTCATGAAACGAGCCCTATATCACATAAGTCATGATTAGTAAAATACTCCAAGCCGATGAGTCCTACAGACAGAGGGAGTGTCAACCTGACTCCTCTAAGGCTTGCTTGTGGGATCACGCCCTTAAGAAGGACCACCTTGTTTCATGGAGGTGCAAAGTGTATAGTTGATACGTGCGTGATACATGAGGGTGCTTACTTTAATAAGTAAGTTCACTGAGGTGCCCCGTGTGAGAACATTCCTAAATGGGAAAGGAAGTTTCTATTTCAGGAAATGGAAACTTCCAGATTAGGAAATATCTCACGAGTCATTGATGTGATTAATTGATCCTTAGACTTGAGGTTCCTTGTCACTTTATGAGTTAACTCTGTAGTCTTAGGTATAAGCTTTAAAGGGTGTCGCCTTAGACAACTGATTCAAGGCTTATGCTGGGGCTGCACAAGTGATTCATGAAAGTGAATGAGAATCAAGAAAGGACCTACACTTGCATTTGCAAGGTGATCTCTTATTGTGTAAGTCATTCATATGCCATATGGAGTCCTTGGCCAAGGCAGTAGATCACGACATCAAGAAAAGGGTTTCTTGGATTGAGATCAAATGGATATGAAATGCACTTAGCTTTAAGACCGGATTATTAGGGTTCTGATTATTCCCTTGCCCTAGATCTTGGTTGAGAGATAGTAAGTAGGAGGATTGTATCTCGCATGAATCAATGACTTAAAGGGTCTGTCGAATCCGAACATTCCAATTCAGCTAGGGGTTAAACACCTGTTGCTAGACTATGGTCGTTTAATCTGTGGACTGATTAATTAATTAGTGAATTGATTAATTAGGGTCACTGCTAATTGAATTGAGAACCTAGAGGGTCACACATAACAACTTGGTTACATGAGTTGAGGCTTTAAAATGATTAAACGAGTTAATCGGGCCAAGAGGGTTCCACACATGTGAAATCACACGTGTGGCTCATGTGAGTGACACGTGTCACACACGTGTGAATATATATATATATATATATATATATATATATATATATATATATATATGTATTAAATAATTAAATGTGTTAATTATTTAATAGACTTTGGTTTAATTTTGAATTAAAAAGAAAGTCTTATTTTGGAGAAAATAATCTAGTTGATTAATTACGAATTAATTAATTAGATAAAATAAGTTATTTATTTTAAATAAATAAAGTATAAAATTATCCAAAAATAGTTTGGATATTTTTAGCTCTCTTAAAAGTTGACTTGAATTAGAATTCAAAGTCAAAGTTGGAAAATACTTGATGATCAAGTAATAGGAGAGAGAGGAACCAAATCCTTGCCCAACAAGGATTAGGATCGGCGCCCCTCTCCCTTTTCCTATATATAGGGGAGCTCATGCTCCCCTTTAGAGCTAATTGACAATTCTTTTGGTTCATGTGTTGAACACCTTCCTTTCTCCAAGATCAAATAAACCCTAGGTTAAGCCTAAACACTAACTAGAGAACTAGCATCCTTACTAGTTGGATTGTGATCAAGTTGGTGGACTTTCTCTAGAGACTTCAAGTTAGAAGTTTGAAGATTCGACCTTTACCAAGGAGAGGGGATCAAGCAGCGAGAAGAGCGATCTTGGGTGGCTTGAAACGCTTCAAGAAAGAACAAAAGAAAAGTAAGTTTTCTATCTTTACGAATTTGGTTACACGATTGCGAGTTCAAGATCCTTTTGTTGGGAAAATTTTTTAAATTCCGCTGCTTTCTGATTCGTGTTTTCCAACACCTTTACCACCAAGCCAAGTGTATGAAGAACAGTGCCAAATTAAGAAATCCATTTCAGCTTCTTCAAAACAAAGTGATTGTAATAGTGAGAAAGAATGTGAAAAAGAAAAGGAAAAAGAGCGTGAAAAAGAAAAAGAAAAGGAAAAAGAAAAAGAGTGTAACAGAAAAGAAGAGGGAGAAAAGAAACTAATTGAAAAGAAAGAAAGAAAAAAAGTGATTTTCTTTAAAAAAGAAAAAGAGGTTGAGGGGGTGATAAAAAAAAGAAAAGCTTGTGATGATGATGATGTATAAAAACATATTTCTTTCATCTAATGAAACCCCTCCCTTGCCTAGTGTTGTTTCTTCTCTCTTGCAGGAGTTTGAGGATGTATTCTCGGAGGAAATACCACCAGGTTTTCCTCCTATACGAGGAATAGAACACCAAATCGACCTCATCCCAAACCGACCAGCTTACCGAAGCACCCCTCAAGAGACGAAAGAGCTTCAAAAACAAGTTGAAGAGTTGCTTGCAAAAGGATATGTGCGTGAGAGCATGAGTCCATGTGCTGTTCCGGTTCTTTTGGTGCCTAAAAAAGATGGTACTTGGCGAATGTGCGTGGATTGTAGGGTTGTCAACAAGATCACGGTAAAGTATCGTTATCTCATACCTCGCCTTGATGATATGATTGATGAATTGCATGGTTCTACAATCTTCGCTAAAATTGATTTGAAAAGTGGCTATCACCAAATAAGAATGCAAGAAGGTGATGAATGGAAAACAGCTTTTAAAACTAAGCATGGATTGTATGAGTGGTAAGTAATGCCTTTTGGCTTAACTAACGCACCTAGTACCTTCATGAGATTGATGAATCATGTATTGCGTGCTTATATTGGTAAATTCGTAGTGGTTTACTTTGATGATATACTGATCTTTAGCCTTAATTTGCATGAACATATTGAGCATTTGAGGTTAGTACTTGAGGTACTAAGGCATGAAAAGTTATATGCTAATCTTAAGAAGTGTAGCTTTTGTATGGATAGAGTTGTGTTCCTTGGATTTGTTGTGAGTGCAGGTGGTATAGAGGTAGATGAAGAAAAGGTTAAGGCAATCAAAGAGTGGCCTACACCCAAGACCATCACGGAAGTAAGGAGTTTTCATGGTTTGGCCGGGTTCTATAGGAGATTCGTGCCCAATTTCAGCACCATAGCTGCCCCCTTAACGGAAATCATCAAGAAAAGCGTGGGATTTAAGTGGGGAGAAGCTCAAGAAATGGCATTCCAAACATTGAAAACAAAGCTAAGTTCAACTCCTCTTTTACTTTTACCGGATTTTTCTAAAGCCTTTGAAATCGAATGTGACGATTCGGGTGTTGGTATAGGTGTTGTGCTCATGCAAGAGAAGAAACCAATTGCATACTTTAGTGAGAAACTCAATGGGGCTGCATTGAACTACTCTACTTATGACAAGGAGCTCTATGCCTTAATTAGGGCCTTAGAGACGTGGCAGCATTACTTGTGGTTGAAAGAGTTCATCATTCATACGGATCATGAGTCATTAAAACATTTGAAGGGGCAAGGAAGTTTGAACCGAAGGCATGCTCGCTGGGTTGAATTTATAGAGATGTTTCCTTATGTGATTCAGTACAAGCAAGGTAAGGATAATGTTGTTGCTGATGCTTATCACGAAGGTACTTTCTTCTCTTTACCTTAAGTGTTAAATTCATGGGATTTGATCATATTAAGGAACTATACTTGAGTGATTCTGATTTTGCTGAAATATTTGCATCTTGTGAACAAAAGCCTTGTGATAAATTTTATGTTCAAGATGGTTATTTGTTTAGAGAAAACAAGCTATGCATTCCAAATTGTTCTTTACGTCAGTTGCTGATCCGTGAGTCTCATGGGGGAGGATTAATGGGACATTTTGGTGTTTTAAAAACTTTGAGCATACTTAAGCAACATTTCTTTTGGCCTCATATGAAACGGATGTTGAACGGACTTGTCATAGATGTGTAACTTGTAGAAAGGCTAAATCACGAGTTAAACCTCACGGCCTTTACACACCCTTGCCTGTTCCAACGCATCCGTAGACTGATATTTCTATGGATTTTGTGCTAGGAATGCCAAGAACACAAAATGGAAAGGATTCAATTTTTGTTGTTGTTGATCGATTTTCTAAAATGGCACATTGCATTCCTTGTAATAAAACTGATGATGCAACACATGTGGCTGGATTGTTCTTTCGGAAAGTAGTAAAACTTCATGGAATCCCAAAATCAATTGTAAGTGATCGAGATGTGAAGTTTTTAAGTCACTTTTGGCGAGTATTGTGGGGAAAATTGGGAACAAAACTGTTATTTTCCATCACTTGTCATCCTCAAACGGATGGACAAACAGAAGTATTTTAAGAGCTGTGTTTAAAACATATTCAAAGAATTGGGTTGAGTGTATTTCATTTGTTGAATTTGCATATAGCCGTTCAATACATTCTTCTACTTCTTTCTCACCCTTTGAGCTTGTTTATGGTTTTAATCCCTTAACTCCTTTAGATTTGCTTCCTTTACCTATAAATGAACTTGTAAGCTTAGATGGCAAGGAGAAAGCTGAACTTGTGAAGAAAATGCATGAGGATGCTCGGCTTTACATTCTCAAAAGAAACAATCAAGCTATGATTCAAGCCAACAAGGGACGAAAGAAAGTTGTTTTCAAGGAAGGAGACTTGCTTTGGGTTCACTTTAGGAAAGTGAGATTCAATCATCAGCGAAAGTCCAAACTTGAACCACGGGGGGACGGACCATTCAAAGTGTTGAAAAGGATCAATGATAATGCTTACAAAATTGATCTCCCGGATAAGTATAGTGTAAGTTCCACATTTAATGTTCCTGATTTATCTCCCTTTCATGCAGATTCAGATTCGGGGACGAATCCTTTTCAAGAAGGGGGGAATGATGTGAATCATGATGAACCACGGCCATATCTTGTCCCAAATAAAGAACTGGACCGATCCACAGCTCAAGAAGATAGCAAACAAAAGGAACAAAGTTATGGTGGTCCAATTACAAGAGCTCGGGCCAAAATTATCCAAAAGGAAGTTGGAAATCTCTTAAACCAATTTGCTCAAACTGGACTCCAACCTTCAAGATGGGCTGCTGAACCAAATTCAGAATACTTCAATGTTTTTATGTCCAATTCTTAAAGTCCAAAGTGTGGAAATTATGTAATTCGGCCCTAAGCCTATTATAGTATTATTTGGGCCTTTATTTTATCATTATTTAACTGCATATTAGTTTATTTAAGTCCACTTTTGTAAGCCTTCATGGCAAGTGGCAGGAATAGCTTGTGTCCTTTAGTATTCTAGTGTCTCTTAGGTTTCCACGCATCCATCTTTATATTCAGCATTGTAACTTGTTTTTCTTTCAATCAAGAAGTAAAAATTATTGAATTTTCATTTAAGTGAGATTTTCTCTCAAGTTCTTTGCCGAACGACATTAGGGTTTCAAACCCCTTTCCCGGATAATGTTATTTCTCGACTCCTTATAGTTGACGGGGTGCGTTACTTACAATCTGATAGTGTTGGTTCTTTGCTTAATATAGAAAACGGGTCACACTCCTCTTATTTTCAACCTTGAATTGGACGATCAGATTCAAGAACTCCAAGTATTAATATAGGGTTTCACGGTAAGTACGTGGAGTTTGTATCAAGAAGAAAGATGGTAAGAGAAAAAAATCTAATAAGCGTGTAAAGTCTAACAAAAGAAGGAAGGTAGCTGCTGAGAACTCTGTTGTACAAGGGGTTGAAGGGGATGTTGGTGAGGAGTAGGATGAGGGTGAGGAGAATGCTATAGAGGAGAAGGTTGAAGATGTGCAGGAGTTTTCGAGGCGTGATTCTGTAGATCTTCTTGTTTGTGACGTCATGTGTGATTTGAGGACTAAATGGGGAAAATCTGAGGATGACGTTCAGGGGGCTGCTGCTGATGAGGTTGAGCGAGGTGCCGCTGAGTTCCCTCATGAAGCAATTCATATTATTGAGGAGGCTGATGATGATGATTTTGATGCCCCAGATTATTCTGTTGCTGATGATTTGAAGTCCTTTCTAGGTAGAAAGGATTTTGACGGGTGTGCATCTTTGAACGATGAAGCCCTTAAGGTGATCGATGAGATCACTGATGACAACTCTAGCACGTTCAAGTATGTTGTTTTTTATGCGTAATTAGTAATTTCAAAATCAAATTTGTATCAGTGTGTAATTTTATTTTATTTTATTTTATTACCAGTTATAAGGAGGTATATGTGTATGTCGATGAAACGTGGGTGTTTGTGAGTGATATTCTGAGACTGATATAGGGTCAGTCAATGAATCAAAGGGTTTTCGAGGCCTATTTTCATATACTGATGGGTAGTGAGTACATTCCCACAAAATCCCACAAAATCTATTGTGCTTCTTCATTTCTCACACAACATATAATAGATTTGGTGAAGGGATCCACGAAAACCCACTATCTCTCAGCGAAAAGGATGGTTAAATTTCTTCAAGAGCCCAAATTGATGAATTATGCGGTGTTGCAATTGGAAAGGCTCAACAGTAGTGTCATTGACCAATGCCAGTACGTTATATTCCCATTAAACACTACCAATCATTGGCATTTGGTAGTGTACAACACAGTGGAGAATAAGTTCTAGGCATACAACTCCATGAGCTCACCTAAAACACGCCACGCGGAGAAGGTATGGGGCTGTTTCATGAAAGCATACTGGGAATACAAGGGCATTGCCAAAGTTGCTGCAGCTGAAAGGTTCCCAGAAGGCACATCCATCCGTACTCAAGCACCAGAAAGTTTGAACTGTGAGATGTTTATTTGCCTCTTCGTGGAGTCGCTTGCAAAGGACACCGCGGAGTACAACTAGTTTGCAAAAGAGGTCCCCATTGCTGATTACCGTGTTCACATCGCCCACATGCTTCTAAAACTTGGTTGTCAACAGCTTGTATGAAAGAAATACTAATTTTTTATAATTTGTTACGTATATTAACTTTCTTTGTAATTTGGTTATCACATTGCCTCTTTTTATAATTTTTTATATTACCGTGTTCACATCACCCGTAATTGAAGGTTGGATTTGTCCAGTGAAAGGTTAAAAATGTGTAATTGAAGGTTAGGTTTGTCCAGTGAAAGGTTAAAAATGCGTAATTAAAGTCATGGTTTGTCCAGTGTTAGGCCATAAAAATGCGTAATTGAAGGTTGGGCTTGTCAAGTGAAAGGTTAAAAATGCGTAATTGAAGGTTGGGTTTGTCCATTGAAAGGTTAAAAATGAGTAATTATTGAAAGGCTAAAAATGCGTAACTGAAGGTAGGGTTTGTCCAGTGAAAGGTTAAAAGTGCGTAATTGAAGTCATGGTTTGTCCAGTGTTAGGCTATAAAAATGCGTAATTGAAGGTTGGGTTTGTCAAGTGAAAGGTTAAAAATGCGTAATTGAATGTTGGGTTTATCCAGTGTTAGACCATAAAAATGTGTGATTGAAGGTTGGGTTTGTCTATTGAAAGGTTAAAAATACGTAATTGAAGGTAGGGTTTGTCAAGTGTTAGGCCATAAAAAATACGTAATTGAAGGTTGGGTTTGTCCAGTGAAAGGTTAAAAATACGTAATTGAAATCATGTTTTGTCCAGTGTTAGGCCATAAAAATGCGTAATTGAAGGTTGAGTTTGCCAAGTGAAAGGTTAAAAATGCGTAATTGAATGTTGGGTTTGTCCAGTGTTAAGACATAAAAATGCGTAATTGAAGGTTGGGTTTGTCCATTGAAATGTTAAAAATGCGTAATTGAAGGTTGGGTTTGTCCAGTGAAAGGTTAAAAATGCGTAATTGAAGTCATGGTTTGTCCAGTGTTAGGCCATAAAAATGCATAATTGAATGTTGAGTTTGTTAAGTGAAAGGTTAAAAATGCGTAATTGAATATTGGGTTTGTCCAGTGTTAGGCCATGAAAATGCGTAATTGAAGGTTGGGTTTGTCCATTGAAAGGTTGTTATGTTAGGTTCATGATTCAATGAATTTTATTAATGTTGCAATGTTGTAATGTTTCGGTCATGATTTAATCAATCTTATTAATGTTTCAATGTTGTAATGTTGTGGTCATAATTCAATCAATCTTGTTAATGTTGTAATCTTGTAATCTTGTAATCATAATCTTGTTAATGTTGCAATGTTGTAATGATATGGTCATGATTCAATGAATCTTATTAATGTTGCAATGTTGTAATGATGTGATCATGATTCAATGAATCGTATTAATGTTGCAATGTTGTAATGATGTGGTCATGATTCAAACCCAACATTCAATTACACATTTTTATGACCTTTCACTGGACAAACCCAACATTAAATTACGTATTTTTAACCTTTTACTGGACAAACCCAACATTCAATTACGCATTTTATGGCCTAACACTGGACAAACCCTGACTTCAATTATGCATTTTTAACCTTTCACTGAACAAACCCAACCTTCAATTACGCATTTTTATGACCTTTCACTAGACAAACCCAACATTCAACCTTCAATTACGCATTTTTATGGCCTAAATTGGACAAACCCAACCTTCAATCACGCATTTTTATGGCCTAACACTGGATAAACTCAACCTTCAATTTTCGAATTTTTAACCTTTCACTGGACAAACCCAACCTTCAATTACGCATTTTATGGCCTAACACTGGACATACCCTGACTTCAATTACGCATTTTTAACCTTTCACTGGACAAACCCAACATTCAATTACGCATTTTTATGACCTTTCACTGGACAAACAATTACGCATTTTTATGACCTTTCACTGAACAAACCCAACCTTCAATTACGCATTTTTATGGCCTACACTGGACAAACCCAACCTTCAATTACACATTTTTATGGCCTACACTGGACAAACCCAACCTTCAATTACGCATTTTTAACTTTTCACTGGACAAACCAAACCTTAAATTACGCATTTTTATGGCCTACCTTGGACAAACCCATCCTTCAATTATGCATTTTTAACCTTTCACTGGACAAACCCAACCTTCAATTATGCATTTTATGGTCTAACACTGGACAAACCCTGACTTCAATTACGCATTTTTAACCTTTCACTGGACAAGCCCTACCTTCAATTACGCATTTTTATGGCCTAACACTGGACAAACCATGATTTCAATTACGCATTTTTAACCCTGGTTTTAGTCTTCCAAGGTGTAACTCTCCAACTCCCGACATTTAATTCCCCCATTATCCAAGGCGATGTGATTACAGATGGTCTCCTTTATATTCACCACCAAATCCCCACTTCTACAGATCTCTTATGCTAAATCATCTATGTATCGGTTTAGCTTTCACCGATCTGTGTATAGATGCTCCATTTTTTCCATCTGCAACAAATTCAGATTGGTAAGGAAACAAACATGGGAGCATCTATACACAATCGGTGACAGCTAAACCAATAAGGGGGTGAACTTACTGCTTTTAAAGGTGACAATGGACTGCCAGACATCAAATCCCCACTTCTACAGATCTGTAATGGTAGATCATCTATGTATGATTTAGATCTCACTGATCTATGCATGGATGCTCCCATTTTTTCCCCTGCAACAAATTGAGATGGGTGAGAAAATAAAAATGGAAGCATCTTTGCATAGATGGGTGACAGTTAAACCAATAGGGGGTGGACAGGAATGCAATGTAAGAATTGCTCGCAAGTTGTTTGATTAAATGCCTTAGAAGAACGTAGTCAGCTGGACTGAATTAATATATATTGTTTGCATAAACTGGTTGATTATTTGCTACTTTCTCTGTTTTCCACCTTTTAATTACGAGTTCTCATAGCCTAACTCGACAAACCAAGCCTTTAATTCCAAATATTCATGGCCTGACTCTACAAATTAACCTTTTAATTACGATTCTCATAGCCTAACTCGACAAACCAAGCCTTTAATTCCAAATATTCATGGCCTAACTCTACAAACCCAACTTTTAATAAAAACTTTTTCATAGCCTAACTCGACAAACCCAACTTTTAATTACGAGTTTTCATCTCTCAATTCGACAAGTAAAGCTTTTCCCCATTCGCTAAAGCAGAAAATAAACAATCGAATATACACTGCAAAATATTTACATGCTTGTTTAAATATAGGATTACAACCGAGGGTGACCATACTACCAAAAATGAAGAATCACCCATAATCTTACATCAAGAAGAATCATCAAATAAATCATCGTACTAGGAAGGCTATCCATGAGACAAGAAGAAGAGCTGCCATAAATTTTAACTTCAACTTCAGAAGTCTGATTTCAGCATCCCGGACAACGATCTTCTTGCCGTAGCTGGCGAAAAGTGCTCTCATTTCAGGGGTGGGTTCTGGATCGATCCACACCCACATGCGATAAGTTCCGTTGCAACATTTAGCAAACCTCCGATGAGGATTTCTGGAAGTCCTATAAGTGAAAACACGGGCCTGGACACCATAATAACAGAACAGCCTTGACTCATTCTGCGCCGACGATGTTGAATTAAACATCTTAATAAGATAATCTGCCCATTAACAACCATTGAAGCGTTAGTTGGCATCAATACCATTTCCAACTAAACATTGCAGATATAAACCAAAATGGAAATGAAATGCAAACAGAACAGGACAGAATACAACATCAAAGATTCAAATCTAGAACGGGAAAAGGTCTCATACATTTCCTTGATATGCTTTACTGTCCTGCTCTCTGTCGCCAGATGAAACTTACGGCACCAATCGCGCAAAGCAAGCTTGCAAAAGAAGACTCCGATGGGGGCTGGTGAGACTTAGTAAAGCAGAGGTTTGGAGGAAGCAAATTTGGACTGACGGTAGGAAAAACGTTAGGGCAAACCAGTCTTTTTAGGTGATTAGGGGGTTTAGAAAAAATATATTGTGTATTGTTGACCTCAAACATAGATTTTTCAAATTAGGGTATTTATGATAACTTTTTAACAGTATTGGTCCTGTTTAATAACTACCCAAAAAAAAAAAGAGTTAAATCATGAATAAGACTTAAATTTTTAATAACTTCCATCTGTTGCCGTAAACGAGCCGTATCAGGATCTTCTACTTCATTTTGGTGCTTTATCTCATACTCCACCAACTAGATACATGACACGTGTAAGATTTTGCCAGATTTTCTAACACAGAGAATTATGGTACTATCAATAAAAGGAAAATAAAATCTCTAAATATCTAATATTAAAAAAATAGCAAAATTTATATATCCAATAAATTAAAAAACAAGTCCTACTTTTTATTGGGATTATTGTATAATATTCAAAATAAAAATATTAAATTAGTCTCGTCTGACATGGCAAAACATCGTTGATCCACGTGGATCCACCCAGTGGGTTTCCACGTGTGCTCTCTATGGCGCTAAGCCAATCAAAGATTGACACGTGGCATCCTGCCTAACATCCCACAAGACCTGATAAGCGACATGTGTCACCACGTGGCCGCCACGCACAAGCCAGGCTATCAGATCGATAAGACTGAACCACCGTTCAACTCGAGTCCACCTAGGCTGATGTCGATCTGATATTCCCTTGATCGATTCCTCTGTCGATCTGCCTTATCACCCCAAAACTGTCCCCAAGTGCCTTAACTCGATCTGTCATGTCGAGTACGAGCCATCAGACAAGTACGTGCCCTAAAGCACTTTTGTCGGGACACGTGTGGGCCTCTTCTTCCCTCGTATCAGAGTATCCGCAGGCATTCAATGCCCCATCGTACCTGTCTATACCAAAAGGAGAAAGAAGGTACACCCGTCCTTCTCTTGGCCAGCTCGAGCGTCCGACCATCAGGTCGACCATCGGCAGCGCAATTAATGCACAGGTGCGGTACACGCACTACTGTGTTAACTGGCCAAGACTATAAATACTCCTCCCCGGAACAGTAGTTGGTAAGCTTTCTAGAGCATTTATTTCGCATTCCTTGCATTTATTTCTCACACTAAGATCCCAATACTGACTTGAGCATCGGAGAGCCAAACTTGGGCAAAACCCCAAGTCCCCCAAGTTGGCCTTCTGGCTTACGTGTGCCAGTGTTTTCAGATCGATAAAGAACCCACTCATATAAATTCTTGACTGATCGACCCAAACCTGCCACCTAGTTCGACAACTCGAATCGACCAGATTTGAGCCGGATCAGTTTGGCACTGTCTGTGGGAAACATACTTTTTTATTTTCATCGATTTAGATAAAAACCCTATCTCCTGGACCACTAATCCACGACCATGGTGAACACTAGACTGACGATCCAAGAGGATGACATGGAGGAGGTTGCCAAAGGCAGGCATGTTGTCAATGTGCCGCTTGACAACCCCTCTACCGCCAATCCAACCATTGGAAATGTCGGCACTAGCACCGGCATCGTCTTGCCTCAGCAGAAGGCCATACCCAGGATCGCCATCACCCAGACGAACCTGGATGCATTTCTCGACAAGTGGAGGGTCGAGATCGAGAGGGCCCAGAGGGCCGCAAGCCACGCCGCTCTGAACTGCCAAGGACCAGCCCCGCTACGATCCCGAGCCCCGTGATGGCTAGCGCTTTGGGGCACGCAACCCAAACCTATGGGGTGCCGTTCCATACTGCTTCCAACCACTCAACGACGGACCCGCTCAGGTCATCTGGGGATTCACTCCCCAAACGGGCATGGGCCAGGTCCAAGGGTTTATGCCTCCCCCATAGCCGCCAACAGGAGGCAGCAAGCAGGTCCCGTTCGAGGGCCATGGCGAGTCAGACCATCCCAGCCGCGTCAATGGCGGTAAACGCGTAGTTGACGACCACCGCAAGGAGTTCGACAATCTGCGAAACCGCATACCCGTGTGATCAGCCAGGGATGAAGCGGCAAGGATCGCCGCTACTCGATAGGAGAACAAACAGGATCGCTATGTCGATCCGCCGAGGAGGCGGGTCCAAGACCGCCTGGGAGATCGAGGTTCAGTGATCTCCCAGAGGCAGGCCGACCTACGCGAAGTGCTAAATCGTCGCCCTCTGCGCTTCCTGAGTGACAGGGAGGAGGCTTTCCCCTTCTCCGAGGATATCCTCCGAACGACCTATGATGGAGAGCGGATTCCAATGGGGCTGCCACTGTATAACGAGACTCCCGATCCTGAGAAACACGTAACAGCCTTCGAGAACAGGATGTTGCTGTTGTTGGGAATAGTGCCCTGAAAATTCAATTTGTTGAATTAATTAAACTGAATTTACAACAAGTTATGAGTATTTCACATATTAATAATTAATGACGTGTGGCGGTATTCTCATATGAAATGTGTTTCATAGGAAAAGACTTTGAATACCGAAATCACGTGTCATTAAAGTTCTAGTCGGTAAGATAAGAATATGTTCTTATCAAGACTATAACGTGGTTATATAAGATGATTAGTCTTTCGTCATAGGGAATGGTGATTCCAATTATAACACATTGATGATTTTCAATAGGATTGAAAACATCGAACTGGACCACTGAGATTATTCATTTTTATACTGCTATCAATAATGAATAAAATCTCAAGAAGCATTGTACTCTTAATCCTGATAATATTTCGGCTTTAGGCATGTAGTGTTAGTCACTGTAACATACTCGAAGTGAGGTCTCGGTAACGGGTGGCCAAAATACTTTGTATGATTCGGTGACAGCATGAAGTGTGCTAAAGAGTTATATTGATCGAGGAATCTGTGGCCTTGCTGGAAGGTAAAAGATATCCTTGAAATAGATTTGCAAAAGTTCGAATTAAGACTTTGGCCAAAGCACTTCGTGTGATGCGTCACCGAAGTTGTATGTTGAATGTGTTTCACATACAGAGAATTTGAACTTAAGGTGAATAAATAAATTTCAAACTGGAAATGAAAAATAAATGATAGTAGTTATAATTTATTTTTCATGGATATCTACACGGAGGAGTAAAATGCGAAATTATTCTAGATCGAGAAATTCGTGAATAATTTAATTAATTTTAGAGTGCAACAATATTTATTTAGTGGAATTAAATATTGTTAAACGGTAATTAATTATTGTCATGAGATGATAATATATTAATCCGCTTGGAGCTAAAATTAATTAGTCCTGCAGGTCCCCCTGCAAGCCCCAATTGAAAAGCCAAAGAGAAAATATTAAAAGGAGAAAAGAGAAATGAATTTTTCAAAGTGTTTGAAAATAGTCAAGGGATTTATTTTAAATAAATCAAATTCCAAAGAGTTGGAAATGCCCGGGATTTTATTTTAGAGAAAATAAAATTTTAAATTTAAAAAAAAAAATAAAATATTATGACGTGGCATTTTGCTGACGTGGCACCTGACGTGCCACGCCACGTCAGCAGACGGGTCCCAGTTGGTGCTGACACAGCGGCCGCGTGGCGCGCCACGCGTACGGCGCAGATCGCGCCGCGTCAGCGAAAGGGATGGCCCAGATTGATTGTTGACCGGGCGGGTCAACCGGCAATCGGGTCGGGTCATAGCCGGGTCAAAAGGGTAGGGTCGCGGATAGGGTCGGCCAGGCTGGGTCCAGTTCGGACGGACTCGGCCACGTGTCAAAATCTGGTAGCCTCAGAGTGTGTGAACACGCGCCAACCACCTGGCACCGTTCCGACGGCGCGTGCCGGCGCGTGGAGACACGTGTCGGCGCGTGGTTGGTGGCGTTGGATCCGCGGCAGAGAGTTCTACAACGTGGTGCAATTTGATTGGCCGGAGTAGACACGGTTTGTACGCGGTTGTGCAAAATGTCCGTTTTGCCCTTCATTTTATGTTTAAAATGACCAAAATGCCCTCATATATTTGGCTATAAATAGGGGTTGAATGCCTCATTTCATTTCAATCTTTTTTGGCAGCTATCTCGGTCCTTCATGCTGAGAATGCTCCCTTCCCATTTTTTGTTTAATTAATCCTTAATTAAAGGATTAATTAATATATAATTAGGTGGTTATATAATTAATATATAATCCACTTAATTATTAGAAAATTAGGGAATTTTCTAGTCTAGAAAATTGAGTTTTTCTAGAAAATATTTTCTCGAGTATTTAGGGAAATACTCGCGGAGCCCACACTCCGAGGGTCGAGTCGGGGATATTGCGGGGAAGCTCTGCCGGTCTCACGAGTGGGAAAGGAGCTGGAAAAATGCCGTTAGATAGCCATGTTTGCAGTACGGTAATATTTTACAGTTATATTATTTTAAGCATGATAAATTATGTGCTCTTAAGTGTTAATTGCATGTTAGATATTTATCTGCTTAACTGATTTAAAATTTATTATCAATTGCATGTATATACTTGAGTAGATCCGGCTAAGTCTTCCGCTTTGTATTAAAATGTTTTAGAAATATTTTAATACTTGTATTATAATAAAATTTTAAAATATGGTCGCGGACCGCTACTGTTCTGGGCCCGCTTCCCAGCAACTGGTATCAGAGCCGTGCTCTAGATATATACATGCATTGATATGATGCATGTGATGCATAATTTTAAATCTGATACTTGAGTAGATCCGGCTAAGTCTTCCGCTTTGTATTAAAATGTTTTAGAAATATTTTAATACTTGTATTATAATAAAATTTTAAAATATGGTCCCGGACCGCTACTGTTCTGGGCCCGCTTCCCAGCAACTGGTATCAGAGCCGTGCTCTAGATATATACATGCATTGATATGATGCATGTGATGCATAATTTTAAATCTGATACTGTGCACGTAAATTCTGTCAAAGGAGGCTGATTTTTAAGTGGGACCGTTGTGACCCCTCCAGTGTTTCTTGGGAATTTACGTGGAATGGTAATTTTCTGGGAATCGATTTCAATAATCTTCCTGGTTAATTACAGAATCAGTAAACATGATTTAAATTATGAGATAATTTATTTATAACATGTTTACTTTATGCCATTTATTTTAAGCATGATAATTATGTGATAATTATATGAAAGCATGCTTAATTATTTTATTTTATGGCATGATCATGATAATATGAGATATTATGATATTTACAATTATGCATATTTTATTTAATGTGATTAAATAGTAATGTTTAATAGAAATTAGACGCGATGCATAATTGAACTAATATTTTTCGGCCTAATTAATAAATAGTTATTAAATTGCCTTAAAATATTATTATTAGGATTTTAAATATGATTTAGTAATCCTAGTGGGAGGGTATTAATTAGATTAATTACTTCCAACAATAAGACGCCAAAAGTGATTATTAAATAATCAACAGATAATCCACACCTTTTAAAAATTCAAGTGGGAGCGAGATGAAAAGAGTTGGATTCTCACGGCCTCCATTACCCGTCTATAGTATAGTGGATGTATACTACTCCCTTCGGCGGGTATATATTCGCGGTATACAAGATTAGACTTCTACGGATAGAATGAAATACGGGGAAGTCAGCTCGACCACGCCTCCGTGGAGTGTCTTGACCTACTCGTACGGACTTCTAGGTAATGGTACACACTTGACTAAGTAATGTATTAACCTCCCTTCGGAGCTATGTTACATTTACTTAGAGGCCAAGGGTTGACGTGGTGGATTGACATTGTTTGGTAAGAGTTACCTAGATGACATGTTAATTAAGAATAGTTCTTGCTTTTCTAAGCGGTTTTCGACCTCGCCCCCCGGAGTCAACTGCAGTTAGTTAAGTCACCATTGCGTAAACCAAAATGCTTACGTGGATTTCATTTATTGGTTGGACGCAGAAGAAAGTGAAATACATAATCATAACTTGCATTTATTTATTTATTTCAGTTTTATAATTACGATCTCTCTTAGCCCACTCCAAACTGTATGTCTATAAGGAAATAGGCTAGTAAGGGTTCAACTACGCTGACTAAGTAATGAATCTTGACATCGTATTGAGACACGAAAGTTTACGTACTCACTGAACCTTATCCGAAAATTTCGGAAACTACAACCAGTCAGGATTAGAAAGACGTTTATTCTAAATAGATCAAGTGTGATGATCTGGCTAGTCTTATATCCTAACATCTGTTTTAAATGTTCTTGAGCATCAAACACATGAGATGTCTACTGATAAGAACATGTGTTGAAGACAGAGTCGTACGTAGGTACGAGCCATGAAAACGGTTGTCAGTTAAAGATGTTTGAAGGATTACTGTTTCATAATCATATTATGAATATGATAGCTAATCTGAATGAGACTGAAAGCCTCTGTGCTTAAAGAGACAATCTTAACAGATAGGATACCATCCTATACTCTCTGCCTAAGTCATTTGAACGTTCAAGATTATTTTAAATAATTTTTTAAAACCAATGAACGACCTCAATGTGGCAGAAAGGGTGATATAGACTAAGGGAAAAGTTCTCTTTAATCAGACATCAATATCCACGGGCTAGAAAGCCAGTAAGTGGAAGAAAGAAAAGGAAAAGTTCCCAATCGAAGGTTCAGAAATAGAAAGTCAAATCCGACAATGGAAAAGTGTTTCTATTTCGGTGGTAACGGGTATTGGAAAAGGAAATTATCTAAAATACTTAGTCTGTTTGTTTGTTACGCCATTTAGATAAGATATGAAGATATCTTACTCGTTGAAAATATGTTTAGTTGAAAATTCACCGGACTCCTGGTGTGTGAACTTGAGACCAACTAACCATATTTGCAATTCGTTGCGAAGATTCAAACTAACCAGGAAGTTTGAAAAACGGCTAACACACAACTACTGCTCGGGGATAATACAAGTATAATTGTATTAGCAGTAAGGACAATAAGGTTGTATTTTGGCAATAGAGTTTTTTTTATATTATACGTGCCATATATACAGAAATCTGATTTTTGTAAGTTATTTGATAACTAGGGGTTTAACTGTTTGTTTTGAACAAAGGGTTACCGTTTAGCAAAATAAAAAGGTTTATTTACTCTGGCACAATAAAAGATGGTCTTTTATACCTCAATGAAAAACCTATTTTATGTTTAACATTAAGGAGCTTGACTTAACATCTAAGAGGAAAACTCCTACGTGGCACCTATCTATTGGTCAATTGAATCTGAATAGGATCCAAAGACTGATTGTTGAGTCTTATTGACTTGAAAACAATATCAATCTACGAATCCTATTAAGAAAGTTAAAACGACCAAGAAGCCTTTTTGAGACAAAGGGTATTAAGCCATGAACTTGCTTGAGTTAGTTCATATGAATGTATGATATTATGAATGTTCAAGCAAGAGAAAGTTTTTGCGTACTTCATCATTCATTTGAATGATTACTCTAGATACAGATATGTTTATTTGATGAGACTTAAGTCTATATCTTTCAAGAGTTCAAGAAATATAAGACTGAAGTCAAAGAATCAAATTAGAAAACATATCAAGGCACTTCGATTAGATCGAAGTAGTGATAAGTATCTATGTTCAGAGTTAAATAGAATTTCTCAATTGAGATTAGATCTCAACTATATATATGAGATACGTCTTAGCAAAGATGTATTGTAGAAAGGAGAAATAGAACTCTGATAATGATGGTAATATTCATGAAGAGTCATGCTACCCTATGAATTTCGTTTTGGGGTCTTGCACACAAAACGACAAACCTAGTTCTATCTAAGTCAGTTCCTAAAACACTGATGGATCTGTAGCTAGGGTGAAAACCCTGTATCTCTTATCTTCGGATTTAAGATAACCTGACCCATGTGTTAAGGATGGATCCTGACAAGTTAGAACAAAGAACAAAGGTTTACTTGTTCTAAGGTTATCCTAGAAGAACGAGAGGCGGTATATTTTGTAATTTGAGAAATCACAAAAGATGTTTGTGAATATTTCAAAGATAATTACATAGATAACTACAGAGGATGGAAGCAAAGTAGTGTTAAAAGAAATAACAGTATTAGATACTGATTTCCATAAACCCGTGATGATTGAAAATGTATTGGATACATGTGATGTACCAAATACAACATGTGATGTAGAGACGTGTACACGAGAGCATCATTGTAGTGGGAGGATTGTCAGGACACCTGACAAGATACCTAAAGATTAACCCACGTGGTTGAATCTAACGTATCTGATCCCGTCACGTGTAATGAAGCTGTGGAAGATATAGACGATGACCGTTTGGTCAATATCCATGGAATCTAATTTAGAATCTCTGTATTCTAACAAAGTCTTGAACTTGTAGAGGCGCCTGAAGGCATTAAACCCTATTAGATAAAATTAGGTTCTACAAGACGATAAAAGGAGAAATGGACAAAAGTAGAGACTTTAAAGCAAAGCTTATGGCAAGGGATTTTACCCACAAAGAAGAAATCATTTATGAGATCTTCTCGCCTATAACAGTGCTTAAGTCCATTATCCTCTCCATTTTATCTCATTATCCATTATGAGATTAGATAAATGGATGTAAAGACTATGTCCTTGAACGGGAAAATTTCAAGAAGAAGAGATACATGGTACAACCTGAAGGCTTCACAGCCATAAATCAGGTGCATATAATGTTAGCTTAATAGATCGATTTATGATCTTAAGCAAGCGTCTAGATTATGGAGCATCAGAATTATAAGGCAATTTAAATTCCTTGGATTTGTATAATTGCCTGATGAACCATGAAGTGTACAAAATGACATCATGATAGCGTTGTAACATTTTTACTTTATACGTAAACAATATTCTGCTCATTGGGAATGATGCAAGAATTTTGTCAGTGGTCAAGATTCGAACGTCAAATCATTTTGACAAGAAAAGACCTATGTGAGACCAATGTTATTCCAAGGATCAGACCTTTGTCGTGATCATAGGAAGAAGAAAATTGGTTTATCACAAGAAGCATATATGGATAAGATGCTGGTAAGGTATAATATGACAAATTCCAAGAAAGGTTCATCACCTTTTAGATTTGGAATTTATCTATCTCGAGATCAGTGTCCTGAGATAACTGAAGAGATAGAAGACATGATTAGAGTTTCGCAGTGGAAGCTTTATGTATGTCATATCATGTACAAGGCCAGCTGTCTATTATGAAATAGGTCTAAGTCAGCAGATATTAGTCAAACCCTAGAATCTGACACTGGGTAGTAATGAAAGCATATATTAGAGTACTTGAGAAGGACTTGAGATTATATACTCGTCTACCACAGTGGTGAGCTCATTTCAATAGAGTATAGAGATTCGGATTTACAATCTGATTTGTATTCTAGATGTTTGACATCAGAATACGTGTTTACTCTGGAAAGAGCAATCGTTAATTGGAGAATGTTAAGCAGACTTGTATTGCTTACACCATCATGGAAGTCAAATACATGGTAGCTTGAGAAGCAGCCAGTTAGATGTACTGGATTTATGATTTCCTATTTGTTGGCTCAAAGAAACATCTAATAGTTTCCTTCACTAAAAGTATTGGCGCAAAAGAGTGCAAAACGGGTTTTGACACTCATGTGAAAGGAATAAGACTTAGATGTGTGGCCAAATTGAATTTAGGGCAAGTGGGAGATTGTTGGGAATAGTGCCCTGAAAATTCAATTTGTTGAATTAATTAAACTGAATTTACAACAAGTTATGAGTATTTTACATATTAATAATTAATAACGTGTGGTGGTATTCTCATATGAAATGTGTTTCATAGGAAAAGACTTTGAATACCGAAATCACGTGTCATTAAAGTTCTAGTCGATAAGATAAGAATATGTTCTTATCAAGACTATAACGTGGTTATATAAGATGATTAGTCTTTCGTCATAGGGAATGGTGATTCCAATTATAACACGTTGATGATTTTCAATAGGATTGAAAACATCGAACTGGACCACTGAGATTATTCATTTTTATACTGCTATCAATAATGAATAAAATCTCAGGAAGCATTGTACTCTTAATCCTGATAATATTTCGGCTTTAGGCATGTAGTGTTAGTCACTGTAACATACTCGAAGTGAGGTCTCGGTAACGGGTGGTCAAAATACTTTGTATGATTCGGTGACAGCATGAAGTGTGCTAAAGAGTTATATTGATCGAGGAATCTGTGGCCTTGCTGGAAGGTAAAAGATATCCTTGAAATAGATTTGCAAAAGTTCGAATTAAGACTTTGGCCAAAGCACTTCGTGTGATGCGTCACCGAAGTTGTATGTTGAATGTGTTTCACATACAGAGAATTTGAACTTAAGGCGAATCAATAAATTTCAAATTGGAAATGAAAAATAAATGATAGTAGTTATAATTTATTTTTCATGGATATCTACACGGAGGAGTAAAATGCGAAATTATTCTAGATCGAGAAATTCGTGAATAATTTAATTAATTTTAGAGTGCAACAATATTTATTTAGTGGAATTAAATATTGTTAAACGGTAATTAATTATTGTCATGAGATGATAATATATTAATCCGTTTGGAGCTAAAATTAATTAGTCCTGCAGGTCCCCCTGCAAGCCCCAATTGAAAAGCCAAAGAGAAAATATTAAAAGGAGAAAGAGAAATGAATTTTTCAAAGTGTTTGAAAATAGTCAAGGGATTTATTTTAAATAAATCAAATTCCAAAGAGTTGGAAATGCCCGGGATTTTATTTTAGAGAAAATAAAATTTTAAATTTTAAAAAAAAAATAAAATATTATGATGTGGCACCTGCCGTGCCACGCCAAGTCAGCAGACGGGTCCCAGTTGGTGCTGACACAGCGGCCGCGTGGCGCGCCACGCGTACGGCGCAGATCGCGCCGCGTCAGCGAAAGGGATGGCCCAGATTGATTGTTGACCGGACGGGTCAACCGGCAATCGGGTCGGGTCATAGCCGGGTCAAAAGGGTAGGGTCGCGGATAGGGTCGGCCAGGCTGGGTCCGGTTCGGACGGACCCGGCCACGTGTCAAAATCTGGTAGCCTCAGAGTGTGTGAACACGCGCCAACCACCTAGCACCGTTCCGACGGCGTGTGCCGGCGCGTGGTTGGTGGCTTTGGATCCGCGGCGGAGAGTTCTACAATGTGGTGCAATTTGATTGGCCGGAGTAGACACGGTTTGTACGCGGTTGTGCAAAATGTCCGTTTTGCCCTTCATTTTATGTTTAAAATGACCAAAATGCCCTCATATATTTGGCTATAAATAGGGGTTGAATGCCTCATTTCATTTCAATCTTTTTTGGCAGCTATCTCGGTCCTTCATGCTGAGAATGCTCCCTTCCCATTTTTTGTTTAATTAATCCTTAATTAAAGGATTAATTAATATATAATTAGGTGGTTATATAATTAATATATAATCCACTTAATTATTAGAAAATTAGGGAATTTTCTAGTCTAGAAAATTGAGTTTTTCTAGAAAATATTTTCTCGAGTATTTAGGGAAATACTCGCGGAGCCCACACTCCGAGGGTCGAGACGGGGATATTGCGGGGAAGCTCTGCCGGTCTCACGAGTGGGAAAGGAGCTGGAAAAATGCCGTTAGATAGCCATGTTTGCAGTACGGTAATATTTTACAGTTATATTATTTTAAGCATGATAAATTATGTGCTCTTAAGTGTTAATTGCATGTTAGATATTTATCTGCTTAACTGATTTAAAATTTATTATCAATTGCATGTATATACTTGAGTAGATCCGGCTAAGTCTTCCGCTTTGTATTAAAATGTTTTAGAAATATTTTAATACTTGTATTATAATAAAATTTTAAAATATGGTCCAGGACTGCTACTCTTCTGGGCCCGCTTCCCAGCAGCTGTACCTCCACCCGCAGCAAATTTGGGCCAAAATATTCGTCACCACTCTGACGGGCTCGACGCAGGACTGGTTCATCCGCTTACTGCCTTGATGCATATTGACCTACAATCACTTTGTGGATCGATTCTTGGTGCATTTCTCCTCCATGTTAGGGGAGAAACTGCTACCCTTAAACCTCAACAATCTCCACCAAGAAGATGGTGAATCCCTCTAAGACTTCTTCACCAGATTCTTGAGGGAAGTAGTTCGGGTCGAGGATCCAACGATGGACATGCTGCTGCCAGTCGTCCATCGAGCGTGCGCAACCGCATGTGGGCAAATGAGATCATCAGGGTCGAACCCCGGAACCTGACCGAGATTCAAGACATAGCCCGCGGGTTTTATGCGGGTCGAAGAGATGGCCCTCGCCCATGGGCCCTTGTCCCAGCCCCGATCTGAGGGGCACAATTTCGGGTCTGGTTTGAACCCTAGTAGGAAAGAGAACGAGCCCAAGAAATCGAAGGGGAAAGTCGATCAGCCGATCCAGATCGACCGACGAAATTATATTCTCCTCAATGCTCCCGTCGACCGACAAGAAGCTTCTGAACAAGCCCAAGACCATCCGCGAAGGACCAAAGGCTCAAAAGTCTGGGAAGTTCTGTGGCTACCATCAACAATGGGGCTACACCACTGAAGAATGCCTTGCCCTTCTTGATGAGATCAAACGACCCATTCGAGGGGGGTACCTCAAGGACTTTGTTCGCAAGATCGATCACTACTCTGAGAAAGTTGGTCGATCCAAGGAACGATCCCGCTCCCGCTCGAGGTCGCCCCAGAGGAGGTCGGGCAAACAACCCCTCGAGAGGACCGAAGATAACCCCCCCAATGAACGACACCATCTACATGATCGCCGGAGGGCACGAGGGAGGTGACTCCAACACTGCGCGGAAGAGGAACATCAGGAGGGCAGCTCGAGAGTACAACGAACCCCAAGAGGAAGTCCTCCAGATCGGTCAGGGTAGGGAGCGGGAGGGGCAGGAGGTTAGTTTTAGTGAGAATGACAACCACCCAGGCCTACATCGGGAGGGCGAAGCGCCTAGTTGTCCGATGATGGTGACCTTAGGCGTGGCTAACTTTAATGTAACCAAATTCCTTGTCGATAATGGAAGCAACACGAACATTATCCTTTACTCTACTCTCAAAAAGATGAAATTGCATAACTTAAAACTCGATCCGATCCGAACACCTTTGTCTGGCTTCGGAGGATCGCAGGTCGTCCCGTTCGGGCGCATCCGGCTACTCACCTTGATGGGAACCTCGCCTCATCGAGTCACCAAAGAGGTCGAATACGTGGTCGATAACATGCCTTTGGCTTATAACATGAGTTTTGGCCGATCGGGCCTCATATAATCCCGAACCATAATCTCCACCTACCATCAAAAATTAAAGATGCCGATGCCCAATGGGGAAAGTGGAGTGCGATGTTCCAGATAGTTAGGCATGTTATGCAATCACTCTCAAGGAGCCCAAAGATAAGGAAGTGAACGAATGCCTTGATCTCCAGACCTACGCAGACGGAGAAATAGATCTCCTGGCAACGAAAGGAGAGATCGAAGACTCGTAAGTGGCTCCAAAAAGAAAGGTCGTCGAGCGGATCGATCCATCTGAATCGTTGAAAGAGATACTCCTTGTACCGGGCGATAGCAGCAAGTCAACAAAGATCGGGGCAAACATGCACCCCCCAGCACGAAATCATGATGATTAAGTTTCTCCGAGAGAACACTGACATCTTTGCTTGGACTGCTAGAGACCTGACGGGGATCGACCCGAAGGTGATCTGCCACCGTCTTGGGATCGATCCAACCTACAAACCCATCAAGCAAAAGCTGAGAGTCCAAAGCAAAGAGAGGAACGAGATTATCAAGGGGGAGGTGAATAAGCTCCTCGATGCGGGCTTCGTTACCCCGACCCAGTATGTCGACTGGCTGTGTAATGTGGTCCTCGTGTAAAAAATAGGAGGAAAATGGAGGATGTGCAACGATTTCACCGACCTCAACAAAGCACGCCCGAAGGACCCATACCCTCTTCCCGCATCGATCAGCTCGTCGGCTCAACAACTGACTACGAGATGCTAAGCATGATGGATGCCTTCCAAGGGTACTATCAGATTTCCATGGCCCCTGAGGACAGCCCGCATACCGCCTTCATCGTCGTGAAGGGCATATATTTCAAGGTGATGCAGTTCGGACTCAAGAATATAGGAGCCAACTACCAAAAGCTGGTAAATTTGATGTTCAAGAACGAGATCGGGAAAACGATGGAGGTCTATGTGGACGATATGATTGTAAAGAGTAGATGGGCCTACAATCACCTTGACTACTTGCGTCGAGCGTTTGATATTCTCAGGCAATACGGTATG
Organism: Lantana camara; assembly: GCA_037501455.1. Classification (NCBI taxonomy): domain Eukaryota; kingdom Viridiplantae; phylum Streptophyta; class Magnoliopsida; order Lamiales; family Verbenaceae; genus Lantana; species Lantana camara. The sequence continues at coordinate 57,715,493 of CM074857.1, read as the reverse complement.
AAGCTCAACCCGGATAAGTGAACGTTCGTGGTTGAGGGTGGGAAGTTGGGTTATATGGTGAGCCAGCGGGGGATCGAGGCCAACCCGGTCAAGATCAAGGCCCTCCAGATCATACCTTGACCTTAATGCGTCAGCTAGGTTCAGTCTTTAGTCGGCCGAATCATTTCTCTAAATCGGTTCATATCCCGATCATCCGAGCGGAACCTCTCTTTCTTCAAGATATTGAGAAACTTAAAGAAGTTCGAGTGTAATGAAGAGTGTGATAGAGCTTTTGAACAACTTAAAGAGTACTTGTCGTCTCCACCGCTGTTGGCCAAGCCCAACAAAGGGGAGACCTTGTACCTCTATCTATCTCTCTCCAACGAAACTTTTAGTTCAGTCCTGGTCGTCATTCAGGATCGAAAGCACATGCTAGTATATTACTTGAGCAAAATCCTACACGGAGTGGAGCGAAACTATCTCGAGGTCGAGAAATTCGTTTTCGCGTTAACGCATGCCACTCGGAAGCTGCGACCTTACTTCCAAGTGCACCCGATAGTTGTCTTGACCGACCAGCCGCTCAGGCAGGTCATGTCCAAACTCGATGTCTCAGGTCGAATGATGAAGTGGGCGGTCGAGCTGAGCCAACACGACATCATTTTCCAACCTTGAGCTGCCCAACAAGCCCAGGTTCTAGCTGACTTTTTGGTCGAAAAGAACACAACCCCAGCGAAGGTTGCTTCCACCCCCTGCGCTGGACCATGTTCGTCGATGGCTCATCGACCTCTCAGGGGGGAGGAGTGGGGATATCCCTGGTCAGTTCTGATGGCACACAGTTCGATTTCGTCATCCATCTTGATTTCAGAGCCACGAACAATGAGGCAGAGGACGAGGCACTGGTCGTCGGTCTGAAATATAAATCTGAGCATCAGGTCGAAAAGTTGGTAGTCGTTACTGACTCTCAGTTCATTGCAGGCCAGGTAAATGATCCTACCTGGTCTCGGGGGGGCTGAGCCATCGACGAAGGCAAGATCGAGGTGGCCACCATCGATCCCCCAGAGCCCAACTGGATGGATGGTACCGTTGCATACCTGAAGAACGGAACCCTTCCACAGAACTGATCCGAGGTGCGGCGAATGAAATACCGATCATTGCTGTATATTCTCGATCGCGAAGGTAGGTTGTTCAAAAAATCTTTCACAGGGCCGTCCCTGAGGTGTCTTCGATCAGACCAAGCCAAAGATGTATTTGAAGAAATACATGAGGGGTGCTGTGGAAACCACTCAGGAGGTAGAGCCTTAGCCCGTAAGGTCTTAAGAAGTGGCTCATTTTGGCCAACCCTTATACGGGATACAGAGCTCCACTCCAGGAAGTGCCCCAAATGTCAGAAACATGGTAATCTCATACACGCACATCCAGCAACCATGATATCGGTCGGTGTTTCCTGGCCCTTCGATCAATGGGGAATCGACATCATTAGCCCCTTCCCCCTCGCACCTCGATAAAAACGGTTCGCGATTGTAGCCGTCGAATATTTCTCAAAGTGGGTCAAGATTGAAGCAGTCCTAAAGATAACCGATGCAGTGATAAGGAATTTCCTTTCTAAGAATATAATCTGCTGCTTTGGGGTTCCGAGGGTTCTCATCTGTGACAATGGACCTCAATTTCGAAGTGAGAACACTAAGCATTACTGTAGAGACCTCGGAATCGACTTCAGGTTCGCTAAAATTGGCCACCCTCAAGCAAATGGTCAAGCGAAAGTCACCAACAAGATCATTATCCAAAACCTGAAGACCCGCCTCGAAGTCAAATTGGGTGCTTGGGTGGACGAACTCGATGGCATCCTGTGGGCCTAATGGACCACCCCCCGAACCGCCACAGGCCAAACTCTTTTCTCCCTGGTGTATGGGTCGGAAGCTGTGATCCCATCAGAGTTACTGCACGAAACAACACTCGTCACTCAATACCAGTTGGACAGGAACAACGAGAATCGATCCGATGACCTCGACCTTATTGAAGAAAAGAGGGAATGTGCCTACCAAAAGATCAAGTAATACATGGCATGAGCAGCTCGATCCTACAACAAGCAAGTTAGGCCCAGATCGTTCCAGATCGGTGACCTAGTACTGAAAAAAGTTGAAGTCCTAAAACCCGTGGGCAAACTTGAACCTAACTGGGAGGGGCCTTACCGGATAACAGAGATCGACAAAAAACATGGCGTATCGACTCGAACCTGAAGAAATTTTATATTTAAATATCTAAGGTTGTAACAGAGTCAGAGCCGAGAAGGCCCGATCTCCAGATCGAATCGTTGGTTTTGACATTATGAAATGCACGTACTCGAGGCCGAATCCTTCTCAGGATCGACCCGCTTTTCAGCACACTGCATTACTTGTTGGCATTTGATCTACGATCATGCTCACGAGGGCGACTGAGACCCCTCATTTACTAAATCCTTCACAATTAAGTCCAACGAGATCGCCAATCGGTCCAACGAGAAATAATATAATTTCAAGTCCAAAGAGATCGCAAATCGATTCGATGGGAACAAAAGTAGTAAAACACCACCATTCATGCGTAAAGATCGATTTCTTAAACATTAAGTAACGCTATTAAGACATTCCAATGAGGTCAGATCATCCATCGACCCAAATGCGAATAAAATGGTAGACGTACGCTAAAATTGTTAGGAATAGTGCCCTTAAAGCAGATGTTTGCTTTACTATTTCCTTGTAAAATCACAAACAGTCTTTGAATAATAAACGAGATGATTTTGTTCATAGGCAGTCACTTCTTTATGTGCTCATTTATGTCTGTTTGGGTTGACTATGTTTTGCATATATTGAACTCCCCTAATCCGATGAGGCCATTAAGAGCTTTGTCGTTATGAGAACGGCACATGAAACAAGTTCTTAACTCCATAAGCGAGGATTAGAAACTTCTCCAAGTCAATGAGTCCAACAGATAGTGGGAGTGTCGACCTTGACTCTGCTGAGACTTGCTTATGTGATTATGTCCTTTTGAAGGATCACTCAGTTTCATGGAGTGATAAGTGCATATGTTGATGCGTTCATAATACATAAGGGTGATTGTTACAAGAACTTCATCACTGAGATGTCCGCGTGAGAATTATTCCTAAACGGGAAAGGAAGTTTCCTGAAACTTCCAGATTAGGAAATATCTCACAGGTCAATGACGTGATTCATTAGTATTTAGACTTAAGATTCTGTAATATCTCATATGAGCTAACTCTGTAATCTTTGAAATAGGCTCAAAAGGGTATCGCCATATAGACACCTCAACCACGGCCTATGTTGGGATTACACAAGTGGCATATGTAGAAATAGTAGAATCGATAAAGGACCTGCACTTGTTAAGAACAAGAATGATCTCTTACCGATAGAGTTGTTCGGAGTCCATTAACATTAAACCCTTGGCTAAGGTGGATAAAAGATCAAGACATCTAGAAAATGGGATTTTCTAGGATTGAGATCGAAATAGATATGAAACGAACTTAACTTTAAAGATCAAGAATATTTGGGCTCTGAGAATATTCCCATGCCTTAGTTCTTGATTGAGAGATGGAGTTGTAGAAGGATCGTATTTCACTGATTGCCATTGACTGAAAGGTTCTTCGATTCATTTCGTTATTCGGCTAGGGGTCACACACCCATTGCTAGATTATGGTAGTGTGATCTGTGAAGTGATTAATTAATTAGGGAATTAATTAATTATTGTCACTGCTAATCGAATAATGAACCTAAAGGGTCACACACAAATACCAGAACACGAGGTTTATGGTAGGATGCTAATATGATTAATGAAGGATCAAAATATTGATCGAAGAGGGCGAGACGAATCACGCCTTGCCACGTGTCACATTCAGAACGTGACTGCCACGTGTCATGAACACGTGGCCTACACGTGTCATGTACACGTGTGGTGACGTGTGAATTCTTTTCTAAAATTAATTAATTAATTGTAATTAATTTATTTTAGTCTTTTAATTAATTATTGAATCAATTGTTAAGACTATTCTCAAATGAACTTAACCCAATAAATAATTAGTTGGGAATTAATTAATTTATTGAATATTGACTTTAAACTTTAGGAAAGTTGAAAAGTCCAACTTCCTATTGTAGGAGAGAGAAGTCTTCTCTTGCTAGACTTGGAGAATAAGTTAGGAACTTATTATTCCAATTAAATCAAATAATTAAATGAGTTAATTAGTGAGCAAGAAAAGAAGCCCACTAGGTTTATGAAACCATAGGGAATTTCTAACCCCCTAGTATTTATACAAGGGTGGGTGCTTCTCTTATTTTTTAGACCAACACTCACGAAGTGCTAAATTTTTTAGAAAAACCAAAAGAAAAGTTTTCAAAGAAAAAATTATCCTAGCCTTAACACAAGCCATAGAACTATCTTTCTCATTTGCTTGATCGTGTTCTAGGTCTGGTGTGGATACGCTTTGGAGGGCTTCTACTTTGGAGTCTTATTCGAAGGCCGTTCAAGGGATTTCGCTTGAAGGGTGTTCGTTAGGCGGTAGCGACATCACTAGAAAGCTTCTATCATTGTAAGTTTCTAAATCACCCAATGTTACAGTACGAAAATGGCAAGACAACGATTAAACTTTTGGAAAATTTTAAACTACAGCTGCTCAACTCTTTCGTGTTTTTCGACTAGTGTTATCAGAGCCACCTTGCAACGTTCGTATTGTATCTTTATTGCTTTTGGAATTTTGCCTGAAAATTCTTGAATTTGGATATTGGCTATGTATTCTTGGTTTTTGTTTAAAAACGAATCTGTCGGATCAATATTGTTTCTTGAAAATTTGTGGAAAATTATTTCCTGATTAATTTGGTTTTAAACTATTTTAATTCAGATTGATTTGAACTATTTTAATTCGAAATTGGATTGCATGAATTTGGTGAAATTGCGAAACAAAAAATACGGAACGGGTCCACCCCCCGCGCGCGGGATTACACGCAGCACGTACGCGCATGGGGCGGCCTGCCGACACCCGCGACTACCGCGCTACGCTGCCGGGAGAGCCTGCTCCCAAGCGCGCAGCTGCGCGCAAGATGGCGCCTCCTGCACTGTCCTAGCACAGCTGCGCGAGTAGTCGCGCGGGACTGCCTGGCGGGATTGCGCGCAGCACGTACGAGCATGGGGCGGCCACATGCCGCCCCACCTGCCAACACCCGCCCGCGTGGTCGCCGGGGCTCGACTACCATCCTCTTTCGCTACGCTTCCGGGACTGCCTACTCGCACGTGCGCTTGCGGGACGTCCTGGGACTTCGTTTTCGTTTCATATTTTCCAAGTTTCATAAAATCCCATAAAATCTAATTTGATTTTAAGATTATAAAATTATTTATTTGAAATAATTATAAAATTTGGGATTTTATGAATTAAAGACAAGTTCTAATTTTCGAGAAAATAATAAATATCACTTTGAATGATATTTTTGACAAAAATTTAATTTTGAATTAATTGTGGTTTTGTCATGATCTGAAGTTCGATTTTGAATAAATTCTTGAATAATGAACTAATATTCAAATTACTTAAGTTAATTGTAACTTGAAGTCAAGGGAATTTCAAATTTAATTGGTAAATTTAAATTCGAGCGGAATCATGCTAGTTTAGGTGATCATGGGTTAGTCTTATGTATGTTTTAAATTCTACACATGGATGAGTTCAATTGGGGTCGGAGCCCCGTAGTTGAGCGTTTTCAATTCTGCAAAAATCCATTCGGATCTTGCTTACCATTGCTGCATATTATGACCATGAGATATGGCAAATGGATGTGAAAATTGCCTTTCTCAATGGAGACATTGACAAAGACATCTACATGGAGCAACCCATGGGTTTCACATTCAGTGGGCGAACAAAAGGTTTGTAACCTCCAAAGATCAATCTACGGATTGAAACAAGCTTCTAGGAATTGGAACATTCGATTTGATGAAGCAGTCAAATCATTTGGCTTTATTCAAAATCCGAATGAATCCTGCGTGTACAAGAAAGAATTGGAAAACTCAGTTCAATTTCTGATACTTTATGTAGATGACATCCTCCTCATTTGGAATGCGAAGGATGACGTGAAAGTAACAAAGTTTTGGTTATCGAACCAATTTGAGATAAAGGATCTTGGTGATACATCCTACATTCTCGGGATAAAGATCTATCGGGATAGATCTAGGAGATTGTTAGGATTATCACAGCCGATTTACATAGACAAAATACTAAAGAGGTTTAGTATGGAAGAATCCAAACATGGAAAACTTCCAATGGGCCCGGGAACAGTTCTTTCGAAGAAGTTGTGTCCCAAGACTGAACTTGAAAAGTCCAGGATGCCAAAATTCCTCATGCATCAGCTATAGGAAGCATAATGTATGCGATGCTATGTACTCGACCGGGTGTGGCTTATACACTTAGCGTGACTAGCCGATTCCAATCTGACCTTGGTGAAGGTCATTGGACTGCTGTAAAGAACATCCTTAAGTACTTACGAAGAACTAAGGATTTGTTCTTGGTTCACGGAGGCCAACAAGATCTTGTCATTAGAGGATATTGTGATGCAAGCTTTGCATCAGACATGGATGACTTTAAATCCATGTCAGGATACGTATTCTACCTGAATAGCGGGGCAGTGAGTTGGAAAAGTTCCAAGCAAGCGACCACTGCAGATTCGACCACTGAGGCCGAATAATTAGCTGCTGCTAAGGAAGGTGTTTGGGTAAGAAACTTCATCCACTAGCTGGGTGTAATTCCTAGCATTAAAGACCCCGTTACAGTGTTTTGTGACAATACAGGGGCGGTTGCTCAAGCGAGAGAACCAAGATCTCACCAAAGGACTAAGCACATTTTGAGGAAGTATCACTTAATCCATGATATCATCAAAAGAGGAGATGTGCAAATTGAAAGGGTCACATCGGCAGAGAACATGGCAGATCCACTTACTAAAGCCCTTAGTCAACAATCTTTCGAAGGACATCTTCAGAAGATGGGTCTTAACTTTGACGGGCAAGTGGGAGATTGTTAGGAATAGTGCCCTTAAAGCAGATGTTTGCTTTACTATTTCCTTGTAAAATCACAAACAGTCTTTGAATAATAAACGAGATGATTTTGTTCATAGGCAATCACTTCTTTATGTGCTTATTTATGTCTGTTTGGGTTGACTGTATTTTGCATGTATTGAACTCCCCTAATCCGATAAGGCCGTTAAGAACTTTTTCGTTATGGGAACGACGCATGAAATAAGTTCTTAACTCCATAGACGAGGATTAGAAACTTCTCCAAGTCAATGAGTCCGACAGACAGTGGGAGTGTCGACCTTGACTCTGCTGAGACTTGCTTTTGTGATTATGTCATTTTGAAGGATCACTCAGTTTCATGGAGTGATAAGTGCATACGTTGATGCGTTCATAATAAATAAGGGTGATTGTTACAAGAACTTCATAACTGAGATGTCCCGCGTGAGAATTATTCCTAAATGGGAAAAGAAGTTTCCTGAAACTTCCAGATTAGGAAATATCTCACAGGTCAATGACGTGATTCATTAATCCTTAGACTTGAGATTCTGTAATGTCTCATATAAGCAAACTCTGTAATCTTTGATACAGGCTCAAAAGGGTGTCGCCATATACACACCTGAACCACGGCCTATGTTGGGATTACACAAGTGGCATATGTAGAATCAGTAGAATCGATAAAGGACCTACACTTGTTAAGAACAAGAATGATCTCTTACTGATTGAGTTGTTCGTAATCCATTAACATTAAACCCTTGGTCAAGGTGGATGAAAGATTAAGACATCTAGAAAATGGGGTTTTCTAGGATTGAGATCGAAATGGATATGAAACGAACTTAACTTTAAAGATCAAGAATATTTGGGCTCTGAGAATATTCCCATGCCTTAGTTCTTGATTGAGAGATGGAGTTGTAGAAGGATCGTATTTCACTGATTGCCATTGACTGAAAGGTTCTTCGATTCATTTCGTTATTCGGCTAGGGGTCACACACCCATTGCTAGATTACGGTAGTGTGATATGTGAAGTGATTAATTAATTAGGAAATTAATTAATTACTGTCACTGCTAATCGAATAATGAACCTAAAGGGTCACACACAAATTCCAGAATACGAGGGTTATGGTAGGATGCTAAAATGATTAACGAAGGATCAAAATGTTGATCGAAGAGGGCGAGACAAATCACGCCTCGCCATGTGTCACGTTTCGAACGTGACTGCCACGTGTCATGAACACGTGGCCTACAAGTGTCATGTACATGTGTGGTGACATGGTTCATGCGTGTGGAATTTTCCACGTGAATTCTTTTCTAAAATTAATTAATTAATTTTTGTCTTTTAATTAATTATTGAATTAATTGTTAAGACTATTCTCAAATAAACTTAACCTAATAAATAATTAATTGGGAATTAATTAATTTATTGAATATTGACTTTTAACTTTAGGAAAGTTTAAAAGTCCAACTTCCTATTGTAGGAGAGAGAAGTCTTCTCTTGCTAGACTTGGAGAATAAGTTAGGAACTTATTATTCCAACTAAATTAAATAATTAAATGAGTTAATTAGTGAGCAAGAAAAGAAGCCCACTAGGTTTTTGAAACCCTAGGGAATTTCGAACCGCCTAGTATTTATACAAGGGTGGGTGCTTCTCTTATTCTTTAGATCGACACTCACGAAGTGTTAAGTTTTTAAGAAAAACCAAAAGAAAAGTTTTCAAAGAAAAAATTATCCTAGCCTTAACACAAGCCATAGAACTAGCATTCTCACTCGCTTGATCATGTTCTAGGTCTGGTGTGGATACGCTTTGGAGGGCCTCTACTTTGGAGTCTTATTCGAAGGTCGTTCGAGAGATTTCGCTTGAAGGGTGTTCGTTAGGCGGTAACGACATCACTAGAAAGCTTCTATCATTGTAAGTTTCTACTACACCCAACGTTACAATACGAAAATTGCAAGACAACGATTAAACTTTTGAAAAATTTTAAACTTGCGCTGCTCAACTCTTTCGTGTTTTCCAACAAAAATGACTAAATATAATTGCATCACGCCAATGTATACATGCGCCAACTTGTGAAAAAATGACAAAGTTAAGCGACAGTAAAGGCAATAAATCTGCACGAGATTGATTATAAAGATCGATCAGATAAGATTAGAACAATAAAGCCCTTGAAAGAACAAGGAGTAAATTACCGAAAACTACCTCGTGTTAGGCGAAAAGAACAAAAAAAAACCCCGTCATATGGAATATCATCCAAAGAACCCTGTGTTTTCTAAAATTTTGCAAAAAAAACCCTGAGCGCGTTGTGTGGCCCTCACGCGCGTTGATTGCGTGTAGGAATGTGTTTTTTTGGGATAAAATATCTATAATGCCCTTAATGAGTTAACTGCATAAAACCCCCTATGTTTGTCCCAATTTGCAAAAAAAAAACCCTATGTTACAAAAATTAATTCAAAAAACCTTATGTTATTTAATTTTTTGCACATCACCCCCTCATTTCTTTGGTCAACTGTTAAAAAAACCTTATGGAGTAAGGGTATTTTAGGGTTAAAAGATTTAATAGTTGATCAAATGGAATAAGGGGGCCGTGTGCAAAAAATAAAATAACATAAGGTTTTTTGAACTAATTTTTATAACAGAGGGTTTTTTCTGCAAATTGGAAAAAACACAGGGGGTTTGGTGCAGTTAACTCAAAGAACAAGTATGGAATCATGAAAAATGCATCCTTAATTGAAAACCGACCTCACCCGCGATGTGGGTCGGGTAGGCAAATCAAAACGACACTGACCTCACCCGCGATGTGGGTCAGTGCCTAAAGTATTTAAACAAGATTATCCAAACAGAGTGAAACAAGAGTAAGTATCCGGCCACAACCCGACCGGAGAGGCAGAGTAGTTCATTTAAGAAACAGTTCGAAAAGGAGCTCAATCGATCTCAACAGGCTGAGAAGTGGAGGTCTGATTGGTCTGAGCACGGGTCCGCTCGAGGTCACGAAGGGTAAGCAAGAAATGCTCGATCTGGACAAGCATTGGCAGTTCACACTCCACGCGAGTCTTCGACCTCCTAGCCTTAGCTATCTCAATAGCATGGCCATACTTATGAGTCGGCCAATCGATCTCAACCGGTTCCTCCTCTTCGATTGCCTTCTTAGCTAACGGATTGGGGAACAAGGCACCTATGGACTCGAAATTGAAGTTGGGAGGAAAGACGTTCTGGGCCTTGAGTTGATTCACTACCGAGTTGAACCCGACTTCGACGTCGGTCTCCCCAATGATCAATCTAGCCTCCTCGAAAGCAGGACTTTCCATGAACTCCCGGACCGCATAACGCTCGATATCGAGCTATGCTCTCTGCATCTCCTCAGCAGCCTTCTCGACGTTGCCTCTCGCCAGGTCGAATACCTCATTGCGGCCTTCATCTTTTGCAACAGCCCTAGCCTGACCAATCTGAGCCTCAAAATCTTCTCGGAGCTTCCTGAGCTCTTCGGCCTATTGGGTTTTGAGCCGATCGATCTCTTCTTGGCCACTTTGTATCTGGGCCTCAAATGTTTGTTGTTCTTCGACCCGGTGCCTCTTCTCTTCGTGAGCAAGGGCCAGCTCGTGCTCGAGGGCTTCAATGGTTTTGGAGTTGATCGACCTGAGCTCAGCCTTGGCAGCCTGGTACTTGGCCTTATACTTGTCTTTACCGGCCCTAAGTACATTAACCCGTTGCATGCCATTGATCAATAATGGAAGCACATCCTGAAAGAAAAAAGGTCAGGGGTCTAAAGATCAATCTGCCAACATGGCTTAAAAAAAAAAAAAACAAAACAAAACGAAAACCGTGTATATACTTACCCCAAACAGCCCCTTGCTTGCCCTCGACCTCAGCTGATTCGTAGTCCTCTGATGTAAAGTTCGTTGCTCATCAAGGATGTAGCATGTATTGAAGAGAGAAGAGAGCAGATCGATGTCAGACCTCCTAATAGCTAAGGCTCTTCTCAATCCATCTGGTCGCTCGAGTTCTAGTCCTGAGGGCCATTGAGGCGGGTCAGTTTGAGGGAAGTTCATCATTTGGGCCTCCTCATTAGAATCCTCGGGGTCCTCACCCAGATCGACAGCCACCTCCGTTTCTCTAAACTTCCTCTTAAAAATCCTCTTACCCGACCCGTGAGCAGTTCGAGAGGGCTGCGCAGGCATATCCTCTTAAAAATTCTCGATCAGGGGAAGGTGTGAAAGAGGTGTACGGTCGATCTGATCTGGGGCGGATGGGTTCGAATCTATGGGTTAAAAACTGAATAATGAAAAGAAAATTACCTTTTTCGGTCGCTCGAACTCGCTTGAGATTTGTTACGTAATTGAGGTGCACAGATCGGAGCAGATCGAGGATCTCTATCTTGAAGAGAGTAGACTAAGGCCAAGGGTGAACCTCTATTTATAGGGGTTGAAAAAGTAACGTCTCAAAAGACGAAATGACACAATTATTACTGCCCGTACGCCCAGTCACTCAAGAGTCGCATCGCATTAAATGCAGCGACAGGTCGATTCCAACAGTCAAGATGGTTCCCCTACCCCGATGCCAGATCGATAAAATTACCATTACGAACTTTTCCAACGGTAATTTGGGGGGCCTCTGACATGGCAAAACATTGTTGGTCCACGTGGATCCGCCCAGTGCGTTCCAAGTGTGCTCTATATGGCGCTAAGCCAATCAAAGATTGACACGTGGCATCCTGCCTGGTATCCCACAAGACCTGATAAGCGACACGTGTCACCACGTGGCCGCCACGCACAAGCCAGGCTATCAGATCGATACGACTGAACCACCCGTTCCTTGGCTCACCAAGGACTACCGTTCAGCTCGAGTCCGCTTAGGCTGATGTCGATTTGATATTCCCTTGATTGATTCCTCTGTCGATCTGCCTTATTGCCCCAGAATTGTCCCCAAGTGCCTTACCTTGATCCGTCAGGTCGAGTACGAGCCATCAAACAAGTACGTGCCCTAAAGCACTTTTGTCGGGACACGTGTGGGCCTCTCCTTCCCCCGTATCAGAGTATCCGCAGGCATGAAATGCCCCGTCGTACCTGTCTATACCAAAGGGGAAAGAAGGTACGCCCGTCCTTCTCTTGGCTAGCTCGAGCGTCCGACCATCAGGTCGACCATCGACAGCTCAATTAATGCACAGGCGCAGTACACACACTGCTATATTAACTGGCCAAGGCTATAAATACTCCTCCCTGGAACAGTAGTTGGTAAGCTTTCTAGAGCATTTATTTCGCATTCCTTGCATTTATTTCTCTCACTAAAATCCCAATACTGACTTGAGCGTCGGAGAATCAAACTTGGGCAAAACCCCAAGTCCCCCAAGTTGGCCTTCTAGCTTACGTGTGCTAGTGTTTTCAGATCGAAAAGAACCCACTCATACAAATTCTTGACTGATCGACCCAAACCTACCACCTAGTTCGACAACGCGGATCGACCAGATTTGAACCGGATCATCGTCTTTTTAAAATTTTTATTTTTAAGTTATAATTTTTTTTAAGAGCAAAATATTAATATTAATAATATTTTATAATATTCGAACTGAAATATATTTTATAATATTCAAAGTAAAAATATTAAAATATCCAAAGTTGTTATATTTAATATAAGATATATTTTATAATATGTCTTTAAAGTATATTATCAACAACTTTGAATATCAATTTAATATTTTTACTTTGAATATTTATAATAAAGTATATTATATAAAATATTAAAATATCCAAAGTTTGAATATTATAAAATACATCTAACGTTAAATATAACAACTTTGAATATCAATTTAATATTTTTACTTTGAATATTATAAAATATATTTAATATTAATATTTTGCTCTTAAAAAAATTTATAACTTAATAATAAAAATTTAAAAAAGAAGAGATTAATTTAATATTTTTACTTTGAATATTATAAAATAATCCCAATAAAAAGTAGGACTTGTTTTTTAATTTATTGGATATATAAATTTTGTTATTTTTTTAATATTAGATATATAAAGATTTTCTTTTTATTTTATTGATAATACCATAATTCTCTGTGTTAGAAAATCTGACAAAATCTTACACATGTCACTCATCCAGTCGGTGGAGTATGAGATGAAGCACCAAAATAGAGTAGAAGATCCGGTGCCGGATTTCAAATGGATCAAAACTCCTCTATTAATATACTTACACCATGTATTAGACAAAATTACATTATATAAATGGTAATATTGAAGGTTGAAAAAGTCTTGATTCTTGAATATTAGTCGATTATTCTTTAATTTTTACCACTGTCATTTCGTATATGTAGATAAATTTCGAAGTTATAAATCACTATCTATACATTGTAAAAATATATATATATCAAGAAAATAGTAAAAGAGGGATGCATTCGAAATATTTTATTATGTTTTTATTTACAATAAGTTATTTATCCACGTCACATTTATTAAACAAAGACAAAATAAAATTGTATAAAATGAAAATATTAAGGTTCATATCTCTATAATAAGAGAATGGTTGCAGGGCAGGGGCGACTCCAGGATTGTCAGATAGTGGGATAAAAAATAAAAAAAAAACTCATAATAAAGTAATATTAAAAAAATATTTTACTTAAAATATTGGTTTTACAAATATCTTCCGCACCATAATTTATCATTACTTATTTGTGCTAAATACATGAGCATCACTAAGGGATGTTTGCAAACTCTACTTCATAAGAATAAGTTAAAGCAGAAGTTAAAGTAGAAGTTAAAATTGTTAAAATTTGTAATAGTAAAAACAGTGAGTATTTACGTGCAGAGAAAAATTAGGAATCACTTTTGATTTTTATCAAATTACTAAATTTATCCCTAAAATTTTTGAAATCATTATGGACAATATAATATGATTTAAATAATACATTAACATAAATAATAATTTAAAACTATATAATATAAGTATGCATAATAAATGAAATGCATGTAAAAAAATAAATAATGAAAAATTTTAAAATAAAATGACTTCAAAATAAATAAATTCATAAGAATTAAGACAACAATAAAAAATAAATTAATAAATTAATTGGTAATTACACACTTTTTATCGGATTTTTAATTGAGATGTTTAATATTATGAAAATCTAATAGAAGTGGGAAAAAAAATATAATTATTTTTATTTAACACACACCCTCCAAGTGAGATCAGGGAAAAAAAAAATTGATCATAGACTCAATAAAATTGTATATGAATATAAAAATATTAATTAAGAAATATTAATATTTTAATAAGAGATACTATTGGCTAAACAGAAACAAAGAAAACCGAATAAGCTAATTGTTGAAAATAAATACTTATCCTATAAGGATTTATTTTTAGAGTTTACAACTATGATGCACGGACACGGACACGGTGACACGGACACGACACGACACGACACGATACGGATACGACGACACGGATTTTTTCTTGAATTTCCCACGTAAGGAGTGTCGGACTCGTGTCCGACACAACACGGCATGACACGACACGGCAAAATGATATTTTTAGAAGTATCCGTGCATCATAGGTTTACAAACACCCCCAAAATAGTTTTATTTTTATCTTTGGACTATAGAACTTTTTTAATTTATATATAACTTTAAAATTTAAGGATCAATATATATATATATTTTTTCTATTTATGTAGGATCAAAATACCTATTTTTAAAACTATCAATTTAATTACATATAAAAAATTAAAAATTTATAACTAGTTTTCCTTTTTCAGTGCGGTCAATTGACCCCCACTAATGTGGCTGTGGCATCGTCAGTGTTTTGAAAATCGGACCGAACCGGTCGGTCGAATCGGTTCAACCGGTGATCGGCAGGCTGTCCGGTCCGGCTACCCCTCTAAAACCAGTGAGTTTTGGACCGGTATAGAATCGAAAAAACCGGCCGGTTAACCGACGGTTTTGGTGCCGGAAACCGGATCGGATCGGCGATTTTTGGAATTACCCCTTTTTTTTTTTTTTCTTCCTTTTACTCCTTTTTTGTTGTTCTTCTCCGATGTTTTCAGATAGTTTTTTTTTCCTTTTTCCTCCTTTTTTGTTATTCTTCTCCGGCGTTTCGAACAACAATTATGTCTAAATTTTCTTTTAGAGGAGATTATTTATTGGAGAGAGACGAGAGAGAAGCTTTCACTAGAAATATGGAATGAATTGATGATGATAAATTGAGAATTGATTTCCTAAATAAGTCAATCACGAAGAAAGAAGAATTGATTGTGCTTTGTTGATGGTGAAGAAGAAACAAAGAATAAGCCATGCCTGTTTACTGTTCTATGCGGCGAACCTCTATTTTAATAAGGTTTCAGTTTCATAGGATAATTGGGCTTTTGGGCTTTTACGCCAAAATACATGTTTCATTCTTTAATTTTTTCTCTATTTTTGTTTTTCGTTACTTAATATGAAATATCTTAATTTTTATGAAAATTAACAAAGGTTTATGGGGTGGAAAAAATATAAGTTCGTGTTTTAAATGTCTAA
Source organism: Lantana camara (assembly GCA_037501455.1). NCBI lineage: Eukaryota > Viridiplantae > Streptophyta > Magnoliopsida > Lamiales > Verbenaceae > Lantana > Lantana camara. The sequence continues at coordinate 57,699,986 of CM074857.1, read as the reverse complement.
AGAAATTTTATTTTTTATTTTAAATATTAAAAATTATAAATAAATTTATATATTTAATTAAATAAATAATAATTAATTATTTATGACATCATACCGGTTCGATCGATAAGTGAACCGATAACCAATAAGCTTGCCGATTCGATCTCCGGTCCGGTTTTGAAAACATTGGGCCTCGCCCCTGTTGCGGGGTGCTAACGTAGGACGGCCGACCATGGGGACCTCATGGCCTTAGCCGACGGACCAATCACCGATGCACACCTATCGCTATATCATTATTGCTATCTATTCAGATCCCAACACGTGTCTTACATCATTTATAATGATGTTCCTTTGCTCAAGGTAACATATAGATAAGATTGTAGGATATGTCCATAAAATATCTTATAATACAATCTCTAATGTTTTCTTTATCGGATCTTTAAGGAAAATGAAAGATCATCACAATATTTTAATTTTTATGTAAAAACCATAAATATTAATGTGTATTTAGTGAAATTGTTTTTCTGTTTTTATTTTATTTTTATCTAGACAATCATGGGTGTTTTGTAATATTTGGTGAACGTTTGTGTAATTATGCTAGTGCACTTATTATAAATATTTTTTACATATGATATATGTTTCCCCAGAAAATGGAGAATTATTGGAGATTGTTATTTATGATGCATGTATACAATTATCACAGACATGTATATGGTGATATAAATTTTAATTTTTTTTTAAGGAGTATCAGATAAAATGTTTAAAATGAATATCCGACAAGACATAATATAATAAAATAATATATTTTGAACTGACTTAAATTATAGTTTTTTTATACAAGGTACATTAGTGTATATTATGAGAAATTTTACAAAATTCATATCTTTTTATTGATGTGGATATTGGTTAAGCTCTTCGATTCTAATTAATGGCTCTAACTTCAACACCTATCTGGTCCTCCATTTCTTCGATATGTTAATTATATTATACCCTAATTAAAATAGTAGAATTCTCCCCTAAAAGGACAAAAAAAAAGAAAAAAAGTAGAATTCTTAAAGCTTTTAAGCACACCCCTCTTATCACTGTTTCCGTGTTTCGTTTTACATTTCCTCAATCACAAAGAAACAAATATAAATTAAGAACCTATTAGAAACTAAGATTACTCGTTATTGTACTATGTTAATTTAATTTAATTAAATCTCGATTTCGATTTTTTTAAAATGCAGTAATTATAGATTACAACAATTGAAATAACCTCTTTTTTATCCGTTCGGGTTAAACACACATTTCTTGATCAAATCAGATTTGGTACTGATGAAGCTCAATATGGGAGCGACGGGTGACCCCTCTCAATCTAATTGTTTCGTTTATTGAGTTAGAATTTGAACTCAAAAGGAAGGAATTCAGTATTTCATCCCATTTGGTCCCTCGAGAATCTAATTGGGATTTCTTTAACATAAATTTGACCAAATTGTTAATAAAGAAAGAAATGAAGTGAATTTGCATGGGTGTGCATATATATATATATATATATATATATATATATAAAGCGTACGTGTGTTTGTACATTACGTACACAAAAACGTACATATATACGCAGAAAATAAACGAGCTCGCAAATCAAAACTCTTAATTTCATTTAGAAGGAATGAAGGATAATACACCATGCATATTTCTTTTTTAATGAAATTAAGGCAACATTAACATACTATGCATGAGAGAGATCAGTTTCTGCAAATTAACTGCATTTCCTTCGCAGGAAGGAACCTAGGATCATTCTCAACGGTTGTCTGAAAAGTTTCCTAGGAAACCCGTCAAGAACAAACCTAGATAAGAAATGGAATAACATCTTGAAGTTGATCAAAGAATCATGATCATGATGTGTAATGAAACCCTTGCCTTGTTCTTCTTCTAGTACACCAACTTCTTCTTCTTCTGTCTTCGTCTTCCGTGATGGTCTCGAGCTTAGGAGAATGCCAAGGTTTACGAGGAAAAACAACCGGTGGTGGTGCTATCTCAATTCCCATTTTATTTTTTGTCATTTTTTGCGAAATCCCACCTCGAATAATCAATGATTGATTAATTTCAATAGAATTTGGCGAAGTATATTTGGATGATTTTTGGGTTTTAAATGATAGAGCGACTGAAATGGTATAAGGAAAAAAGTATCTGTAATTGAGAAAGTGAGGCATGGAAAGAGTTAACTGCACCTAACCCCCTGTGTTAGCATCAATTTGCAGAAAAAACCCTGAGTTATGAATATTAGCTAAAAAAACCCTACGTTAATTTAAAGTTTGCACACCGCCCCTTGAACTCATTTGGTCAACTGTAAAATGTGATAAACCCAAAATACCCTTCAGTACGTTTCGAGTACATTGGAGTTAACTGCACCTAACCCCCTGTGTTAGCTTCAATTTGCAGAAAAAACCCTCAGTTATGAAAATTAGCATATAATATAATATAATATTATAATAATTATTTTTAAAAATATTATTAATAAATAAAAATATACATCGATATTATTTATATATTTTCATTAAAAAATATATTATTTATATATATATATATATATATATATATATATATATATATATACAATTACTTATACATATATATACTAAATAAATATATACATAATACAATATACAATATTTTATATTTATATATTATATTATATGTTTATAATGTATTTCTATTATTTAAAAATATTATTAATAAATAAAAATATACATCGATATTATTTATATATTTTTATTAAAAAATATATTATTTATATATATATAAATACACAATTACTTATACACATATATACTAAATAAATATATACATAATACAATATACAATATTTTATATTTATATATTATATTATATGTTTATAATGTATTTCTATTATTTAAAAATATTATTAATAAATAAAAATATACATTGACATTATTTATATATTTTTATTAAAAAATATATTATTTATATATATATATATATATATATATATATATATACACAATTACTTATACATATATATATTAAATAAATATATACATAATACAATATACAATATTTTATATTTATATATTATATTATATGTGTATAATGTATTTCTATTATTTAAAAATATTATTAATAAATAAAAATATACATCGATATTATTTATATATTTTTATTAAAAAATATATTATTTATTACTTATACATATATATACTAAATAAATATATACATAATACAATATACAATATTTTATATTTATATATTATATTATATGTGTATAATGTATTTCTAATATTTAAAAATATTATTAATAAATAAAAATATACATAGATAATATTATATATATATATATTATAATATTATATTATATTATATGCTAATTTTCATAACTAAGGGTTTTTTCTGCAAATTGAAACTAACACAGGGGGGTTAGGTGCAGTTAACTCATATATATATATATGTATCATTAAGGGCATAATTGACATTTCACTCCCAAAAACCCTTCCACACACGCAGTCAACGCGCGTGAGGGCCACACAATGCGCTCAGGGTTTTTTTTGCAAACTTTTAGAAAACACAGGGTTCTTTTAATGATTTTCCATATGACGGGGTTTTTTCTACTCATTTCGCCTAACACGAGGTATTATCCTGCATTTTTCTCGGCATGGAAATTATGGGGGTTTGCTGACGGACTAAATAGTTCCACGCGTAGTTCTTGGAAGTGGTGAAGACAAGTATGAGTTTTGCCCTTTAGGGTGATTAAGACTCGTGTATTTTCCCTTTCTAAACTTGGAGGAAATGCCATCTCGAATTTGATCGGGACGAATCAGTATAATTTTATGAGGGATAGTATTTTATTTTTATTATGTAATTTGCTTAAATTTTTAAAAAATTAATCAATATAATAATAGACGTAATACATGCACTTATTCTAATCATTGATTTGATTCCCTTTGCGTGGTTGTCCAATATAATAATAGACGTAATCCGCTTTGTGTGGTTGTCCAACAACTTTCAATGGCAACCAACGACGAAACCAGCAAAACCATACATGTAACACTAAAACCTTGATCTTGAAATAATGATGAGCAAAAATGAAATATTCTTGCTTGCCGCCACGGCCACCTCCTTCTTCTTCTTCGGCGATGGTCTCTAATGTCGGAGACCTCGACCCTTTACGCTGGAGGGGCTACCTCAATACCCATCTTTTTTGCCATTGTTGCTAATTTGTGAAGCAATTTTTACGTGAAATGGAATTTGGGGAGATATTTGAGGAGTACTGGATTAGTGATTAAGAATAAGAGGTGCTTAAATACAAATATCTGTACGTAGCCGAGGCATGAAAATAATTGAAGTTAGTTGGCGGTTTTAAAAGCTCCACGCGTAATTTTTTGAAATAAGTCCCAAGATACAAGTAAAGACCTACATAAGTTTTGATTAAGACTATATATTCCCTTCCAAGCCTTGTTTGGGTATTTCAAGTTCATTATTAGAGAGTCATTGTTAGAGAACAATAAGATATAATTAATTTTGTTTGATCATTATTTCTATGGGGAAATTGTAAAATTGGGACTTTTTTTTTCTTTTAAGGCCAGGAAGAAAAAATGCATTCCTCATCGACATCGATCTCCTGTAAAATTGGGACACTAATTATGTTTGAGTTGACATTTTGGATTAATAGTAATTAAAACAGGGGATTTTCTATGAATATTACCTAAAAGTTGAAAAAATTCCCTTTAACTCCCCATTTTTAAAAAAGTTCCAATTTGCTCCCTAGATGACAGACCAAATTCCCTTTAACTCCCCATGGTTGTATAAAAATTCAAGAATCGCGTACCCGAACCCCGAAATCACGTACCTAAATGCCCAAATGATGTATTTGGGGGCAAATACATCATTTGGGCATTTAGGTACGTGATTTCGGGGTTCGGGTACGCGATTCTTGAATTTTTATACAACCTTCCAAAAAAACGGGGAGTAAAGAGGAACTTTGATTTTCATCTGGGGAGTTCAAAGGAACTTTTTTGAAAGTGGGGAGTAAAGAGGAATTTGAGTTCCCATATGGGGATTTTTCGGGAATTTCCCGTTAAAACAGTTGCAATTTAAGATTTTAATTAAAAAAAATTACAATTTTAGAACTTTGCTACCAGCCTTAATTTGATTTTTTAACGAAAAAATACAAATGCTAACGCATGAAAATGCTTACTTGCCACAGCTGTGCTTACATGGATATACCTCTATACCATACAAAATGAGCTAATATCTTATTGTATCCAACATCACATTTCATTAATCTTACATCCTAAATTATAATTATATATTATATTTGTTAGAAGATTATAGCCCAATTTGGAAGGGATTTACTTACCTTAGTTAAGGAGGCTATCAATCCCTAGATTACGGTGTTTTCTTCTATTTAGTATAGGATTCTCTGTAATCTCAGTAACAAGAACAATACAATGAATAAGAAAATCCTTTTTCCTTTCCTCTATACCTTAACATGGTATCAGAGCAGCAACGATCATCGGGACTCAGTTCCAACATCATCGTCCCATTGATACCCCCCTCAACCTTTTGAAATCTGCCCAATCAGCAACACCTTCAACACACCCAAAACCATGACAGAACCATCCGAAAAAAACCAACCACAAAACAATGAACTCAGCCTCCAAATCGCCAAACTCTGGCAGAACAATATGCAAATCCCAACCAATTCAGAAAATCTTACCATTGACATCAAATTGAATAGTGATAACTACCCGATATGGGCCCGATTGATGAAAATGGCAATCGGGGGACGTGGTGGTCGCTCGCACCTTACCGGAATCCCTCCAGCCCCAACAGTAGATAGCTCAGAATATGATTCATGGGAACAAAGAGATCAAAACGTGTTCACATGGATCATCCAGAACATTGACATAAGTCTGATAAATAATGTTCTACAGTACCCGACGGCGAAAGCTCTATGGGATGGCTTAGCCACGACATACGGATCCGGCTCAGATCCGCTCCAACTCTACGAACTCCATCGCCGAGCCAACACACAGAAGCAAGGACTTGATAGCCTAGAAGATTTCTGGAACAAACTCCAGAACATCTGGGCAGCAATCGACCGGAAACAGCCAAACCCGATGAAGTGCCCAGACGACATTACCACGTTCAATCAGATAATACAGGAACAGAGGCTATACCAATTCCTCACCGGTATAGACGAAAAATACGACTGTGTGAGATGGGAACTTCTGAAATTGGACACGAAACCCTCAGTTGAAACCGCCTACGCCGCTGTCCGACGGGAGGCTGCTCGCCTTCAAATAATGAAAACGGCAACCGACGGCGTATCGGAATCTTCATCATCGGGCGTTGGGTCTGGGCTCATTGCGAAGAAGGAGAAACACGGACGAGTCAGATCCGATGGGGCCAAGCAGAGTGAAGGCGGAATCCGGCGACCCCCACCTCCAGAAGATAAATCCCAATTGGAATGCTCTCACTGTGGGAGAAGAAAGCATACCATTGAAGGGTGTTTCAAACTTATCGGATATCCTGAATGGTGGGTGGGCAACCGGAAGAATGGGGAAGGAGGTGGCAGGACCACTGTGAGCGGTGGAAGGCGCGCCAACGCAGCCATGGGGGACGGAGGCGATTCACGGCAGAGCAGTGCCGCTGCAGGCGGCGTCAATGGCCGAGCCACCAGTACAGCGGCGGCCGGGACACGGAAGGTGAATGCCGTCGCAGCTGTTCCGGCCGCTGCTTCCATGGGAGGAGAAATCTCAGGTATTGGGTTTGGGGGTAATGACCCAAACCCTAACCCTTTTTCTATTAAAGGACCCCCAAATCCCATATTTGCACAACAGTCCCCATTGTTTAGTTCCATGATGGTCAAACCCCAATTAAATTCTTTTTTGAAAATGGGCCCACATATTCCTAAAAATAACACTACCACCCCGCAAAGTAGAATCTGTCACACACAAACCCATCCACCCAAAGCTTCGCAGTGGATTTTTGACTGCGGGGCCACCGATACTATGACATTTGATCCGTCAGACATAATTGAACCCACCACACCGACACAACCATACATTCAGACAGCTAATGGGGAACTTGTAGAAGTTAAACAGGAGGGTTCGGTTTCCATATCTCCAAAACTAAAACTCAAAAATTGCCTATATATTCCTTCCTTGTCCTGTAAACTGTTGTCATTAAGCCATGTGACTAGTGAGCTAAATTGTGTGGTGCTGATCTATCCTCGTTTTTGCTTGATACAGGACATTCATACGAAGGAGATCATTGGGCGTGGTACTGAGCGGGACGGCCTGTACTACATGGACGAATTGGAATCACCTTCCAAGGGTTTTCTCTCAAAGGGGACTTCGGATACACAAGTTTGGCTTTGGCACCGACGGCTTGGGCACCCATCTGTGGGGTATTTACGTTTATTGTTTCCAACTTTGTTTCAGAATAATCAGCATTTGAATTTATCTTGTCAGACTTGCTCTATTACAAAGAGTCATAGAACGGTGTTTAAACCCACAAATACTCGGGTTGAGTCTGTTTTTTCTTTGGTTCATTCGGATGTGTGGGGGCCTGCCCCAGTTTCAACTCTGAATCGGTTTCAGTGACTGTTCACGAATGACATGGGTTTACTTTCTTCGCAACAAATCAGAAGTGTTCGACACCTTTGTGGCATTTTATAACATGGTACAAACACAGTTTAACCGGAAAATTCAGGTGCTTCGGTCGGATAATGGACGTGAGTATGTTAACCAACAGATGAGCAACTTTACCCGAGAACATGGCTTGATCCATCAAACCACCTGCCCAAACACCCCCCCAGCAAAATGGTGTCGCTGAACGAAAAAACCGAACTCTTCTTGAGATGACCCGTGCCCTCATGACCGAATCTGGTGTTCCCAAACACTTTTGGCCAGATGCTGTTGCCACTGCCACTTACCTGACTAACCGCCTACCCACAAGAATACTCAACCACCAAACACCATTATCTGTTCTCCAAACACAAACACCCATACCTCCTTCTCTTACAATGCCTCCTCGGATATTCGGATGCTCTGTGTTTGTTCATGTTCCGAAGGGAGAACGCACAAAATTGGATCCTTGTGCTATCAAATGCGTGTTTCTTGGATACGCCCCACATCAAAAGGGGTACCGATGCTATAATCCCACTACACGCCGAGTTCATGTCACGATGGATTGTGAGTTTCTGGAAACAGAGTATTTTTTCCGAAACCAGCATAGTGCTCAGGGGGGCAGTCTAGATGACTCCCTATGCTGGTTAACAGATTTGCACAACCTGGAACCAACGCCGTCCCCCTCTATCGAGCTCAGTACCACCTCCAATCATCCTCCTGCGCATGATGTCCAAAACGAGGTAACTCATTCTGATTCCCCTCTTTCCATTCAAGATAATGAAACCAATGTTGCAGATACCGTTAATCTGTTTCAGATAATGCAGCAAGCCATAGGTACACATTACCTCAAAGAAGCAACAGGGGGGTGCCCCCAAACCGGTACTCTCCGGATCGGATTTCTCAAACTTCCAGATACCCAGTGGGAAATATAGCCAGGGGGAGTATGTCGGAAGTAGCCAAATCATTCCTGGGGAATCTATACAGGGAAAAAGTTCCCAGAACAGTTCAGGAGGCTATACAGGGTAAAGAGTGGAGGGATGCCATGGAAGTGGAAATGAATGCACTCAAAAGGAATGGAACTTGGGAAAAATGTGATTTACCCCAAGGCAAGAAACCAGTAGGGTGCAAGTGGGTTTTCACTATCAAACATAAGTCAGACGGTACGGTGGAGAGATACAAGGCTCGACTAGTGGCGAAAGGGTATACTCAAACTTATGGGGTCGACTACTCTGAGACCTTCTCTCCAGTGGCGAAGCTAGATACAGTCAGGGTTCTACTGTCAATCGCTGCAAACCAGGATTGGCCACTCCACCAATTTGATGTAAAAAATGCCTTCCTACACGGAGACCTAAATGAGGAAGTTTACATGGAAGCACCTCCTGGCTTTGCAGATGAGTTTGGAGGTAATGAGGTATGCAGACTTCGAAAGGCCCTGTACGGACTCAAGCAGTCTCCACGAGCTTGGTTTGGGAGGTTCACTGTTGCAATGCAGCGGTACGGGTACAAACAAAGCAATGCTGATCACACACTATTTTTGAAAAGGAGAGGCAAATTGATCACATGTCTGATCATCTATGTCGATGATATGATCATTACAGGAAGTGACAAAGAAGAGATGGATAAACTTCGTGATAATCTGTTTAAGGAGTTTGAAATGAAGGATCTGGGAGGTTTAAAGTACTTTCTGGGGATTGAAGTCCTGAGGTCCAAGCGAGGAATCTTTATTTCTCAAAAGAAATATATACTAGACCTACTTGCAGAAACCGGGATGGTGGATTGCAAGCCAGCTGACACTCCAATTCAGATGAATCACAGGTTAAAGATTAAGGAAAACGGAGAACCAGCCGACAAGGAACAATATCAACGTCTGGTGGGAAAGCTGATTTATCTCTCCCACACTAGGCCCGATATTGCCTATGCCGTGGGCGTGGTCAGCCAGTTTATGCATCGGCCTCAAAAGGAGCATATGGAAGCAGTCATGAGAGTCGTAAGATACCTAAAAGGCTCCGCAGGGAATGGGATCACGTTTGGCAAGCATGGTAACTTGGACGTTGAAGCATACACAAATGCTGATTGGGCAGGAAATCCAAATGATAGGAGATCCACTTCAGGGTATTTTATGTAGCACCCGCACGGTGGGTCACCACATCCCCCGCACCAAAGTCTGATCCACATACGAAATGGGGAGTCCGTACAGGAACCAAACAGTGGCGAACGGGAGACTGACAAACTCACACCTAGGCTAGGCGGAACTTAGACCCTGAAAGCAAAACTCAAACCAAAACGAGAATGCGGAAGCGAAACAAGCCATGCAATAAACAGACATTCATAAACAGTTGACGGGTTCAACTAGCATAAATACCTAATCCCGAACTATACATATCAATTCATAATTAAATTCCAAATAGCATATGCAAACATATCTTATACAAAAGCCAAATTAAAGAAATGTGAATGCAAGACCACCTACTAGACAAAGACACGGAACAGACTCCAAAAGACAGACACACTCCGCTTAGCACGAACTCCAAGCAAAACCTGCAAACTAAAGGTAAAAGGGGAGGGGTCAGTCTTAACTCGACTGTGTTAGGGGTTAACGCACTCACACTATATATATAAGAGCAAAGCACATATCAAATTCATAATGTTCATGAACGCGGGGATAGTTTTTGCACACTAAATCATTTCCCCGTGATATACATATATATAAAGGGCTTACTTAGCAAATCAAACAAACCAATTTAACTTACCGAACAAACTTAGCAAAACCTATTAGTTCTTAACATATTCAAAACGTAACTTATCTTATAAAACTCCCTTTTTTATTTAACTTAGAATCTATCCCCGTTTCATAAACCTTTAACAGAACATACATATCATATCATATAGAACTCGGCGGGTACGAGCTCTGACTACCCCAATCTCCTCATAACATATCATATCAGAATCAAAACATAAAACTTACATACATATCAAATCATATCATATCATCCTCAACTCCGGGTGATGGAAGGGTGTATACGCCCAAACCATCCAGACAAACGAGGGGAGCGCCTTGCGAGTACTCAAACCCTCAGGATTCCTTCCCTCACCAAACCTCCTGGTGAGTTCAGGGGTGATCCTCTGCAGACAGATGGAGACTATGCACAGGCTTAACCTCGACGGCCCTATGCCGTCCCGAGGGTTCCTTACCCATAGCTCCGGGGCCCAACAAACACATATCATATCAGAGCCCGCTACAACAGGGACAGACAGACATAACTTATACATATATACGTATATACCACTTTCCGTTTCAATCAAACTCGGTCCTTTGCCAAACTTGGCTCATGAGAAGTATACGGTCAGAAGCATAGCTTCACGTGGCAAATCATACAAATCATTCCAAACCAAGCATACATAGGCTCGTACATTGCTTAACATACTTGCAAACTCGAGACATATTCAACAATTACATATTTCACACTTATTTATATACATATAAGGCTTATTAAATCACATGCAATCAAAACCGAGCACATTGCAATAAGGTGTAACTATATCCTAACCTCACCTGACACCGAAGAGGCCGAAAACACGACAGATGATCCACCCCGGAATCAACACGGCCAACAAAACACCACCCCGGGTGTACCTGAACAAACTGAATACAAAACAGAACTTAGACTCAAGAATGAACCAATTAGACGCACGGCTTATGTTTATGATTAGCATGAAGTCATGAGTCACGTATACAAGCATAAAACAATTATGCATTAACAATAATTCACCTTTCATGGACATATTAAAGCATACGATGTAAAATTTACATTAAAACATGCAACTAAATTGAAGTAATAAAGCTCACAAAACGAAACGAGGTCATAACGAAGCATAATAACCGAAAAACAAACACACACACACAACAGAAGCTGGGAACGGCCTCGCCCAAGGCGGAAAGGGCCGTTCCCACACACGCTCTAGAGTTACTGGACAACGGGAACGGCCGTTCCGAGCCCAAGCACAAACAGGGAACGGTCGTTCCCACACTCGCACTGACGCCAGCCCGGGAAGGGCCGTTCCCACCCAAAGAACAAAACGGGAACGACCGTTCCCATACGCGGATGGGAAGGGCCGTTCCGGCCCCAAGGCCAAAACGGAAACGGCCGTTCCGGACCGTCCTGCTCGAAAAAACAGAGCAGAAACAGCAATGGCGTCGGGAAACACCACCAACACACAAACACAACCACAAACAACAACAAAATCATGCAAAATTAACCCAATAAAGCACATATAACATATGGAACACATATTTCCACCTTAGAACCTGTAAAACGGTCCAAATCATACAAAACTCACACCCCGGTTACTATTCATCATCTCCCCAACAAAGCACGTAGGCACTAATCCGAGGTACGAAAGAGATATTAAAGTAAAGCATGTAACGAAAGGGTCACAAATCCTACCTTAGGTCGTTGATCGGACGGTTGGATCTCCCAAACCCGAGCTCAAGGCTTCTTGGCCAAAATGGGAAAAATGCTTCTCTTTTCCTTTCCTTGCTGCTGCAACGATCAAAGTGGGAGAGAAGGAAAGGCTTGGCCCTTTTTAGGGCCGGGCAAATGGGTCGGTTAAAACGGGTAGGGTCAAACGGTGTCCGGTCCAAACGGATCGGATTTAAAACGGTAGGGCTATCAATTGGCTTTAGAATTTAAAAGGTTAATTCATTGAATCCGAGTCATCGAAACGAACTCAATGATAGGGTCGGAATTCGAATTCGAATTCCCGAGCTCAAATAGCCACGAAGGCTCAAACATCCTAATTATAATTAGGTCCCTAAATTGCAAATATTGGACAATTGAGTCCAAGTACAATTTAATTAAATCTAAAGCACACGTAATTAAAATAAATCTCACGTTGACACGTAAGCATGTTAAATCACATAATTCACAAAATACTGAATTAAACTCTCTCGTGACGCCGTACCTGGAATGCCGAAGAGACGGGGCGTCACATTTTACCCTTATTGGAGGAAACGTAGTGACATGGAGAAGTAAGAAACAGAAAGTGGTTGCCCTTTCGAGTGCAGAAGCGGAATTTAGAGGTATTGCAAAGGCGCTGACAGAGGTTATCTGGGTGAGAAAACTAATGACTGAGTTAGGGGTGGCTCCGAAAGGTCCAGGGCGGCTAAAATGTGACAATAAGGCCGCTATGAGTATATCAGAACACCCTGTGCAGCACGATAGAACAAAGCATGTAGAGATTGATAGACACTTCATCAAGGAAAAGTTGGAAGAAGGTACCATTGAGCTTCAGTTCGTGAGGTCCGAAGAACAACTAGCGGACATCCTAACTAAGGGAGTTACCAGACCGGTTTTCGTGAAGGCATTAGGCAAGTTAAGTATCGGAGATCCCGTCACTTAACTTGAGGGGGAGTGTTAGAAGATTATAGCCCAATTTGGAAGGGATTTACTTACCTTAGTTAAGGAGGCTATCAATCCCTAGATTACGGTGTTTTCTTCTATTTAGTATAGGGTTCTCTGTAATCTCAGTAACAAGAACAATACAATGAATAAGAAAATCCTTTTTCCTTTCCTCTATACCTTAACAATATTTTAAAAATAATATATAAATATAGTAAAATATTGCTCCGACCCCGCCCACCACTCCTATCCGAACAATAAAAACAATGGCAATATCAAATTATTTGGATACATGTATGCCACGTATGCTGTACAATACTATGTGGGATGTACCATGTAGACACATGGACTCAAATAAGTTATATCATCATTTTCAGACAACATTTGTCACGCACACGCGATTTTTTCAATAAAAAATAGATTTAAGGCATCGGAGTTCCAAAATTGCAAAATTTTCTTAATTAATGTCTTAAATTGTAACTGTTACGATTACTATCCCAAAATATTAATTGGAGTATAAGTATTTCTCAGTTTTGCAATTTTCCCTTTTCTATCATAAACTACCATGATTAATCTCCTCCTTAATTATATCGCAAGCATCTGAAATGGTCGGAGAGCTATCTAGCTGCCATAAACTTGTAGCAAAAGGTTGAATCCTCAACCCTAAAGGGTTCCCCATATTCCGACCCGACGAAGCAAATGGGAGGAGGTAAATCAGGTACTCAGTGGCCGTTAAGATCGGGAGGTGTGCCACCCACAAGTCTACAAGAAGCTCACCCTCAAAGTGAATATTGGACTCAAAAATAAAGCTTCCACATTGCAATCTGTGAGAATTGAACCTTGTACCTTGTAACAATTCTGTCCCTCCAGAACCAATTGAGCTATGCCCTGTGGGCATCTAGCTGCCATAAACTTAAAATTATTTCATGTACTTAAAGTAAAGTTCGAGTACCCCTTTGATATTTAGTTAAAAATAAAGAAATCTCTTCCACTTAAACATACATCGGCCAACATTGACCATTTACCAGGGTTTGGATCTCTTGTTTCACTTTTGTGTTTAATTCCCTCTTTTACTTATATACGTATGGCGTGTATACTAATAAATAGTTAAAATTAGAAGAGAGAAATAATAGAGATATAAAAAAATAAAAAATATATCTCCTACAATCTGAATCACCTATTAATACACTTGATGTATATAGACCAAGGAAATAAGAGAAAAATCCAAAACCATATAGGAGGACCTCTCTACATTGACAACTTATATGCAAATGAATGATATTTTGCCACAATAGCATTGTCACTCAACTTTATGACTACTTACGGATGGAAAATTTTACTCCAAACTCGATTCAATCGGCAAGTGTATTATACTTGTTATTTGATTTGTCACTTTTCCTAAATTTTCCACCAACCACACGATAAATGTAAAACACTCATCCACTCGTTCTATCAGTTTGGCCGAGTCAATCTTAGGTAGAATCTCCCCAACGGAATAACTCAAAACAGTTAACAAATGTTATTTGTGACTAAATAGAAGGTATAGTATCGTATTGTATATTATACGTATATCACGTATCATACACGTCACAACTTTTATGTTATCATGACTTCATCTATGTAATTATGTACATATATGCATTCAAAATTAGTTGAATTACGTGATTAGGAGGAAATATAAACACGGTTTGTTACATCAATTATTAAATTAATTGATAGTCAAATATTAATTTCATGGCTATAACTGCAACACCTGTCGGGTCCTCTTTAATCTTTCTTGGAACGAAGACCTCGCCTTGCTCATTCCCAATTAGGCCCGTTTCATTTGATTTATATTTCCTCAAGCTCAGAAGTTGAACATTTCATCATTCTGCTGAAGTATACTTTTGAAAGAAATTGTAGTAGCCGTTAACCGTCCTAATAATGTTTGAATAACTCTGACCTCGTAAGTTGGGACATTTGCATGGATCAGCCATGGATCATGAACTTGTGTTGTTGTTACGACCTAAGAGAACCAGATTACACTCTCCCACCTTCTTTTCTTTTGCGGAAACCTATGATGCACGGACACTTCTAAAAATATCATTTTGACGTGTCGTGTCGTGTCGGACACCGTGTCCGACACTCCTCACGTGGAAAATTCAAGAAAAAATCCGTGTCACCGTATCCGTGTCGTGTCCGTGTCTGTGCATCATAGGCGGAAACTAAATAGGAAAAATTACATTCGACTGCCCTATTAGATAAGGTAATTACAATGTAGGTTATCTTATTCGAAAATTATAATTTAATCCCTAAATGTTATAACCGTTTGTGATTCCTCTATTCCGTTAGGATTTGTCTATCTCCTTAGGGACTAGATTGTTATATACATAATAGGTAGGGATCATTTTGTTAGAATATATATATTGTAGGGATGAATTTATTATTTTTTTCCGTTAAACTAACGGATGGGCAGAGCCCAATTCTAACATAACCTTAAAAGAATAGAGGGATTACAAACGGTCCATAACATTTAGGGATTAAATTTTAATTTTCAAATAATGATGGAATGTGTTATAATTAACTTTTTTAATACGATGTGATTTTCTCAATTAAATATTAAAAAAAAAATAAACAAATCTATAAATGTAGCAACGAGCTAAAACCTAGCTTATGGAATAAGGTATATATAGATTATAGAGAGATATGCAAAAAGGAAGTTCATGCAGAATTTATTATAACATTGATTAACATGATAATTAGCAGCATTTTACATTAATTCCTGCAGCTACGCCGAAATATTATTACAAAATACAACTCGATATTGCCACATAAAACCAGTGCAATAACATATTATGATATTAACATTACACACACACACATTGACACAACAGAGACATACATACATACGTTATACGTATATATATATTTTTATGCAAATCATTAATTAACTGCATTTGCTTCGCAGGAATGGACCTAGGATTAGTTTGTGTGGTTGTCCAAATACTTTCACTGGCAACCAACGACGAAACCTAAACCAAACATGGAACATTAAAACCTTGATGTTGAAATAATGATGAGCAAAAATGAAATAATCTCGCTCGCCTCCTTGTTGTCCTCCTCCTCCTTCTTCTTCTTCTTCGACGATGGTTTCCAATGTCGGGGAACTCGATGGCTTACGAGGAAACACAACAGCCGGAGGGGCTATCTCAATGCCAATATTTTTCGCCATTTTTGCTAGTTTGTGAAACAATTTTTACGTAAAATGGAATTTGGGGAGATATTTGAGGGAATTATGGGTTTTTAGGAGTGGATTGACGTGATGATTAGGAGTAGGAGGTGCTTAAATACGGTGAGAAAGGTGGAGAAAAATATCTGTACGTAGCTGAGGCATGAAAATAATTGAAGTTGGTTGGCGGTTTACAAAGCTCCACGCGTAAAATTTTGAAATAAATCCCAAGTAGAAGTAAAGACAAATATAAGTTTTGGTTTTCGGGGAGATTAAGACTCCTATGTTCCCTTCCAAGACTTTGTTTAGGTTATTTCAACTTCATTGTAAGAGAATCATGTGAGTAATTCTAATGTCGTGACAAATGTAAAATACTAGTTTTTCTTTTATTACATTGATTTAATGGAATAAAATCCATTTTTATTATTATACTAATTTGATCCAACAGATTAGATTTCGAATTAGAACTAGTAAAGTACCCTATTTCACTTAGTATTTTGATTTACCACGTTATCTTAATATTATGCTAGTAGGGTTTTACATTTATACCTACCCCTCCGGCAGTCCACGGCCCATACCCCCCCAGTTCTATCCCTGTTTATGGTGTTGCATCTCATGTGAGAAATTCAATCCTGTTGTTGTGTCCGTATATCATATCGAATGATGCTAATCTTTCCCCTTTGAGTAAGGGGGGCAAAAATAAATTGCCATATACGCACTACATTCCATAATATGTGGAATCAAGTTGTATTTATAACAAAATAGTTAATTGAAATTCCAAATCCAAGCACTTGAGAGTTAAAGATGAATAATCTACGAACGACCACAGTATATGTGTACTCGGATGTTTAATTCGTTGGTTAGGATAAGATGAAATAAATTAAGAATGTGATAAGTCGTGAGATATAATAGTAGATTGATAATCCCATGAAAAATATGAGATGAATAATCAACCTTTTATTCAATATAATTTCGAACCTTGTCATCAATCCTTGATTTGTAAGTATTAGTAAACACAAGTTTATATAGGATAATTAATCTAATCATCCTTAATGTTACGAAGTAAACGTGTACCGAATTATCTTAACTTTGGATAAAAAATAGTTGAAGTAAAAATTGTGACTATTAAAATAGAATATTACAAACATCTTCCAAATTGAAATTTTTTTTAAAAAAAACACGAAATTCGAATAACAATTTTTGAGAACACCGTGTTTTTTAACTTACTCAAAAGCATTCTGAATGGCGTCAACTCGTGGTACCAACACAAGACGAAATACAAATATTTCTAAGGACAAGGTAACGAAAACTATAACACAATTGTGTAATAGTTTAACTAAATCCTTTGCATCCAATGTTTTTCTCATCTACTCGTATGTTATGTCGCGGAATATGATTCCAAATATTATTATCAATTAATAACACTGAATATATGAAAATAGGAGTGACAAGAAAATCGAAATCAAACCAAACCAAACCAAAGTTAATCAAATAGGTTTGGTTTCGATTGCGATTGCGATTAGTATTTTTCTAAAAATTCGATTCCGGTAAAAATTGAACAGTACTGAGAACCGCACCTAGCCCCTAATAGTTTGTTTTAGTTCTCACTTCAGTGCTCCACCCTTTTATTTGACACTTAATATTCAGAACCTGCCTTGGGTTTCTTTTCATTTTTCTTTCCCTCACCTCTGTGTTTATGATGCTGACACCTCAATTTCTTGGTTCACCAAGACAACCACGACGACGCTGCTGCCACCTGTCGACAACTTGATACCACCACCACCGGCTCCAAGAAGACGAGAAGCTCCGTTGCCCTGCGCTGCCAGTAATCCTCTTGCTCGCCCCATGATTTTTTGGGATATTTGGATAGGTTTCCCGTTGCCTTTTCCTTTTGAGTCATGCCCATCCATTGATTTGTATTTTGGTAAATAAAGCTCACCTTGGAGCAATATGTGAGGAAGAAGCTCACCAGCTGCTCTTCGTGTTTTGAATCCTTTCTCAATTTTTATGAATAATTTTAATGTTTTGTGGACTCTGGTGGAGAACGTGGCTGAATTTCTTCAATGGATTTGTATGTTCTTCCTTCTTCAGCCTGTTCTTATTTTGTTTTTATTTTTTTAATTTTCGGTTTTTTAACCGAAACCGAACTGAAAATTTTTAGTTTTTACTGAACCAAAACCAGTCCCTTTCGGTTCGGTAAAGGGTTAGCATATTTGCCAACCGAAATTTCGGTTAACCAAAACCCAAAAATCAAAATTTTACCGAATGAACACCCCTAAATTGTGAAACTACAAAACAGACCAACATCTAAGAACAAACGGCAAGAACTGCAGAACTGCATATATGTATATATATATTAACCTAAGTTCCTTGGAACCTGTCAAGAAAAAGAGAGGACATTGCACATTTCGCACGGATAAAAGAATAGAAATGCTGCACCACACAGAGACATGAATGGTGGGATCAAAGCTTCCCAAGAACATGCACAGTTTCCTCAAACTTTCTGCAGAAATCATAGAATAAAAAGCATCTATACAGGAAACGAATCTGTATACTTCGAAAACTCACGGCACTAATAAACATCCAAATAACTCAAAGTACTTATTAATCCAGCTATTTATAAGCACCAAGGTCTAAGCATCTATAGGATTTGATATGGCGTTTGGATAGTAATAGCATTACCAATTACGGAGCACTTTTAACAGGCTTGTGCACACAAAAGAGACGAAACTACCACGATCCAACTGGTGCAGCAATTGGGAAGACAACTTCCCCAGTGCAAGAATGAAAATTAAACTGACGTACAGAAGCCATGTTCCGATCCACAAGTAAGCATACTGCATGAGAATTTTGAAAAGAAAACATAGCAACAGTGATAGCGTTAACAGCAAAGCTCATATTAATGATCCGACATCGCGTAAGAAACAGTTCTCCGAACAGTTTCCAAGTTATGGTTTCTGTTGCATTTTTATAGAAGCTTGATTAGGAAATAGACATTTCCCAATGAAACGTAAAGAATGTGACAGTCATTACAAATCCCCACCCCAAGGACAAACTATGAACACAAACAGAAAGGGGACAAATGAAGCAGAAGCTTTAACAAACTGATCATCAACATAGTCACACCACAAGCATAGCCATTAGAACAGCTGAGATACGATTTCTGTACCGGCCTGCCAGCAATTTTCAATACAAAAACATTACGAAAACTGCCTATATCTCCAGGTAGCAACCAAGCACCAAAGGATGAACGAGTTGAAGCCAGTAGTTCAGTTAAGGAAATGATGCAAAACTGCAGGATACGAAATCATCCAACACTAGGAATGAAATGAAATTGGAAAATAGCAATAGTATGATCACGTAATACCAAGTGTAAGAATACAGGAAATTCATTGCAAACGAAGACGAATTCATAAGAAGTGTAAACATTGAAATCCAAGACTCAGAAGCACATTTTGAATAATTAGAAGCCAAATGATAACCACCATCAACTATAATTTAGCAAGAAAGATGACAATCTCCAACCTACATTATGATAAAACAGTACTAATAGCATCATCAAATTCATCTTAGTAATCCCACTAAAAAGAAAATAGTCCTCAGAAAAAATTCCACAAAAATATATTGTAATTAAAAGACAGTAATAACAAAATTTATGAAAAATTGGAAATAAGAATTCCCAGCTTCACCTTCATCTCAATCCTGAGGAATCTCCACATCTCCATTGGCGATCTCCTCCTGCAAATCCTTGGGATCCTTGCCGTCCACAGTGCACCCAACGGAAACGCACGTGCCGAGAATCTCCTTAACGGTGCCAGACAACTCCTTCGCCATGGAACGCGACCTCATCACCTTGGCAATCTCGATCACGTCGTCAAGTGAGATGTTCCCATTGTGCTTGATGTTCTTCGTCTTCTTACGGTCACGCTCCGGCTCCTTGAGCGCCTTGATGACCAGAGCGGCGGCGGAGGGGACGACGGTGACCTTCGCCTGACGGTTTTGCACCGTGAGCTTGACGGTGACGCGGAGACCCTTCCAATCCTTGGCGGTTTCCTTTGCAATGTCTTCACCGATTTTCTTCGGTGAGAGACCGAGAGGACCGATCTTGGGGGCGAGGGAACTGGCGGCGCCGACTTCTCCGCCGGTGACGCGGACGAAAACGTCGACGACCTGCGACGGATCGAACTTCGGCGGCATTGTTGGCGGCGGCGAGGGTTTCAATGTGTGTGAGAGAGGAGAAGAGTGAAGAAAAATGGAGGAGTGGTTTAAATTAGGGTTTTACTGTGGCTGAGTCGCTAAGAGGCTCAAAACGACAACGTAAAAGCCCATTTTGGAGGTTTTGGTCGTTTGACTTTGGGCTTTTTCTCTTTGGATTTGGGTTGGGCGTAAATGTTTTAATTTTTCTTTGGACTGACCCAAAAAAAAAAAAAGGTAAATGGTTTAATTTTGCTTCTCAAATACTATTTGAAAAAAATAAAAAACACCTAAGTGGGGTAGTTAGTAGTACACGACTAATATTGATAGCGAGAGTTTTATAACTATGTGCTTGGTCCGACCATACTCTAATTCTAATATTGTCACACTTTGGCCCGTGGATCCATTAAGCATGACTGCAAGTCGACAAATCCACCATTGTCATGCTCCGGGCCCATAGACCCGTTGATCGTGGAGTGCAAGTCTATGAATCTACCACTGTCACGGCCCAGGACCTTGAATGCAAGTCTATGAATCTACCATTGTCGCATCTATGGATTGTAGGTCCGTTTGACCTGAGTGCAAGAATACTAATTTATCGAGTATAACTTAAAATTTGACTTAAACTATTGTCCAAAAGGGATATACATTGGTAATGTCTGAGCTTTTTGACTTATATATTAAACTTATTGCTTATGATTTCCCAATGAGAGATAGAGGCGTTACAAATATATTGACTTGCACATAAAATATTTAAAATAATCTGGTCCTATTCGACTTTATTAAATTTTAAAGTTTACAAATAAGAAATTTTAAATTGAATTATCATGAGTGTAAGTTTTGTTCTGTATTTCTTTTTTTTTTTTTTTCAATAATTTGTTAAAATTTATTTGATAATTTAGTGACGTGGGCTTTCCAATTAAAATAAAAGGCTCCCCGTCACAAAAAAAAAAAAATGCAAGTTGCTAATGCTTCTGCTTTTTCAATCAACAAGTCATTTTCCAACAATGAGTGTTTGTTTAATATGTAATCAAGATGGACGAATAACACCACCAAAATTTCCCATTGTTTTTAAAATTAGCCACAACTGATTCTTCTGATCCTCGATCTTCCACTTGTCTCATTGCCACTTATCGAAGACACTTATATCTCCTAGTTTCGTTCGATGTGTATGCCTCATTCTCACTGTGAAGAACAAGTTGAATTTTCTTAATAATTCAATTCAAAAACCCATTGCAATAGACAAAAATCATTTTCTTACTTGAAACCAAAATAACACCATGGTTATCGTTTGAATTATTTTCATAACGAAATTGAATACCACACACGGAAAATTCTTGCATGCACCGAGTGTGGATCCCGATGCATGCATCCACCCTTTTTTTTATTTCCAAAAAAATTAAATAAAAAATAAAAAAAAAATATTTTTTACCATTAAAAAAACGGTGGGTGCATGTAGCGGGATCCACACCGAGTGCATGCAAGAATTTCCCAACCACACACTTACTCCAAATCCCGAATTTCTAAACCCGCACCCACTCCGAGTGCAACACATAAGTGATAAACCTGAATAAACAAAAATTTTCAATATATTTTCCGTATGTGGACATGGACATGCAACACACACGTTGCCTATCAAATTTTTAGGGTAATTCAAATATGCACCTTCCTTCACATAATATTAATTCTTCACAACTCACAAGCCTGCGGACCAATCTATTAATGGAACTTGACATTAAGTCATAAATTATTGTCTCACAAAGATATTAATGTTTTTTTTATTTTTTGTTTGGTGAGACTCACAAAGATATTAATGATTATAATTGATCGAGTCAAATCTCCACTTACGTTCGATCGGGAAATCGTGTTGCGGTCACTCTATTTGTTGTTAATAGGGGAATCGCCGCCTGACTGCTCGAAATCTACACAGGTCGAAGGAAGTGTGAGCTCGAGGCCAACTCGAGGAAGGTGGGTGTGGGACCCGGGTTGGCACTCCGACGCTCAAGTCAAGTTCGAGTGATATGAGTCGAATGATTGAGCGGTAAATTGAGGTAGGTGGGAAAACTTACCGTGTAATAAATGCGGAGGTTATATATATACTTTGAAGAGAGAGAATTAACCGCCTCGACGTGTCGGTGCGGGGAGCTGACAGGTACCCCACTATTGCTGTGCATTTAATGCGTGGTCGGCCACTCAATTGAGAATTGGATAGTGGACCAGTTTGTGGCAGGTCGAGGGGATTGAGGTCGAGGGAACTGATCGAAGAGCCTGACCTTGGGTCGAGGACTGAGGCAGTAAATTGTGGGCGGTAACTAGGAGAGCGACCTAACGATCGAAAGATGTCCTTCGATCGGACAAGTGGCGTGTGGTGATTGGTCCAACGTAACGGCGGGAACGAGCCACGTCATAAGCCCCCCGAAACGTCATCTGCTAGGGCTGACGTGGCAGTAGCGTTTCAACTCCCAAGGGTGGGACCCACTGTAATCATGGCGACGTTTCACCTTCTCGATTCCCGCCAAATTCACTCCTATAAATAGTTCCCTCTGTAAATTCATTTGTTACTTTTGCGAAAGAATTTTGAAGAGAAGCTCCGAGCTGCAGCAGGTCGTTCAAACGTTTTTGTGCATCGATTTTCGACCGTCCGTTCCAAAGGAAGCAAACTTCGAGCCTTTCATACTCAAAAGGTACTATTTCGACTCTTAGCTCGATTTGGTTCTCTTTTCTGTTTCTTTTTATTTTTCTCGATTGCTTCGAGGGAGAGGTTTACCACTTCCCTCTTCGAAGGCTTCCTCTCTCTCGATTTGTTCGAAACCGATCCTTCAAGAATGAAACTTAAGTCTTTCGTGTTAAACTGTAGGATGCCAACAAATCGAGGTGAGACCGGGGCCTACGGGGATGGATGTGGTAACCGTAAGTGTGGGATCGAGTTCTGGTTCCGACTCAAGTTCAAACTCGTCGGACTCCGGAGTCTCCATAGAGAACTGGTCGACAAATCCTCAAGGAAGGGACGAAGATGTCGACGTTGTGGGGGTATTGTTGAATATGCTGTATACAAACACAATTAATTGTTGGAGAATTAATATATATATATATGATTAATTGTTGGAGAATTAATCAATAATTGTGCAAAGGCATATCAAAGGTTGTTTGGAAAATGTGCATTGGTTAATGTGTCCCACATTGGAAAAATAACACCAAGCAGACAGCTTTATATATTATAATGCTGTATGTGTTATTAAATTATGGGACCCAAGAGAGGACTAATGGGCTCACACGCACCGCACCGCGCGCGCGCACGGGCACGGGCTCGGGTTCGGGCCGGGGCCGGGGCCGGGCGTGGGCGAATGTGGCGTTTGATGGCGCACTTTGCACTTCGCACGTGCCCGCTGAGGGATGTCTAGGTACATCCGAATCTGATTCAACAGTCAGATCCGTTGAGGGATGTAACAGTCAGGTAGTGGGCATTAAAAGGGGTGTAATTCAGGCCATTAACACCTGAATTTGACCTATTAAAATTCCCACATTTAAACCTGCCAAACTCCTGATGCCTATAAATAGACAATCCAACACCTGAAAATATACAGCAAAATTCACCTGAATTCTGGCAAATTGCTATTGTCTGAATTCATCTTTTTCAGCTTGACATATATCCTAAAAGTAAATCGTCTGCAACCTTTAGCAAACTCAGAGAGTAGGGGCGATTAACACTTTAAGGACAGGGACTACCCGTGTCATTCTGATTCCATTTCTCCCATTTTCTCAACAATCTTAAAGTGTTAATTCATGTGAAGATGGAATCAGAATCCTTCCGTATCACGAACCAGCAGAAATTGGATCGCTTCGATGGAAACAATTTCAGCCGCTGGTAAGACAAGATGAAGTTCCTGCTTACCGTTTTGAAGCTAGCCTATGTTCTGGATCCCAGCCTGCCACCAATTCCAGAAGATCCTCCTGCTCCCCAGCAGCCTGTTGATTTGGATCCACCAACCACTGACGCCGGTGGTGCACCTCCTGCCAATCCTCCGACAACAGGAGTTGCTGCTCCTCCCAACATTACAGCAACAGGTCCTTCCAGGAATGCTGTGCAGATCCATCAGGAGATCGTAGAGACTCTTCAACAACAAAGGAGGAAAAGGGCTGAAGATGAAGAGTTGGCTCGTGGTCACATCCTCAACACGCTTTCTGACAGGCTGTATGATCTATACACAAACGTGAAGTCGCCTAGAGAGCTGTGGGAGGCCTTGGAATACAAATACAAAGCTGAGGAAGAAGGTACTAACAAATATTTAGTTTCTAAATATTTGGATTTCAAGATGGTTGACAACAAACCGATTCTGGAGCAAGTGCATGAGCTCCAAGTAATCGTTAACAAACTCAGAATGGTTAAAATTGTCCTTCCAGAGACATTCCAGGTTGGTGCAATCATTGTAAAACTTCCTCCAGCCTGGAAAGATTATGCAAAGCGTTTGATGCATAAATCTGAGGATTTGTCCTTGGAACAAATTCAAAAACATCTGCGTATTGAGGAGGAGGCTCGGAAACGCGATGGAAAGAATTTGGTTCAAGGACAATCGAGTGTGAACTTTGTTGAATCTGGAAATTCTTCTAAAAAGAAACATTTCGGTGTTAAAAATAATTCTGGACAATTTAAGAAAACCATACAGAAGCCTAAACATTCTACTGCTGCTAACAAAAGAAAAGGCAAGTGTCATGTTTGTGGAGAAATAGGACATTATGCGAGAGAATGCCCACAACGGAAGAGTGGATCCGGAGTTGCAAACATGGTTGAGGAGAACCTAGTTGCCATGGTGACTGATCTTAGCCTCGATGTGGCTATGATTTCTGAAATCAACATGGCAAGTGAACTTTCTGGCTGGTGGTTAGATTCTGGAGCTACCGTTCACATTTGCAACGATCGAAGGCTTTTCAAGACCTTTGAAGAAACTGTTGGGCAAGAGGTTCAGATGGGAAATAACTCCAAAGCCAGTGTTGGAGGCAAAGGATCTGTCGAGCTCAACTTTACCTCCGGAAAGAAATTAACTTTGATTAATGTCTTGTTTGTACCAGATGTTAGGAAAAGTTTAATTTCTGTTGATTTGTTAGACAAGAAAGGTTTTAAGATTTCTGTTGAATCTGGCAAAGTCATCATCATGAAAAATGATGAATTTGTTGGAAAAGGCTATGCTTGTAATGGGATGTATAAGATGTCTATCAATAATATGAATCTTGTTTCTGCTTACATGATTTCTTCAATTTCTTTATGGCATAGTCGATTAGGACATGTTAGTGCAAAGAATTTGAAAAATATGCATGCAATGGGATTAATTGATATTGGTAAAAACGAACTTGATAAGTGTGAAATTTGTGCAAAATCAAAAATTGTAAGAAAGCCTTTTCCAAGTGTTAAAAGAGAATCACAAATATTAGATTTAATTCATACTGATATTTGTGAGTTAAATGGAATTTTAACTAGAGGTGGTAAAAGGTATTTTATTACTTTTATTGATGATGCTAGTCGTTTTTGCTATGTGTATTTGTTAAGAACTAAAGATGAAGCTCTTAGTTCTTTTGTGAAATACAAATCAGAAGTAGAAACCCAACTTGAGAAGAAGATTAAGGTTCTACGTTCTGATCGAGGCATGGAATATTGTTTGAATGCTTTTGATACACTTTGCGAAGAAAGTGGTATCATACATCAAACAACTGCCGGTTATACACCCCAGCAGAACGGTGTAGCTGAAAGGAAAAAATCGTACCTTTCTGGACATGATAAATTGCATGTTAAATCATGCAAATTTACCTCACAACTTATGGGGTGAAGCTCTTCTGTCTGCGTGCCATATTCTAAATAGGATGCCTAGTACTGTTGTGAAGTCTAGTCCCTATGAAATATGGAAAGGCAGAAAACCCAACATAAAGTTATTTTAAAGTGTGGGGGTGTGTGGCTTATTTTCGGGTTCCTGATCCCAAACGGACTAAGTTAGGAGCCAGAGCTATTAAAAGTGTGTTCGTTGGGTATGCTCTTAATAGCAAGGCTTATAGACTTCTTGATTTGGAGTCTAATGTGATATCTGAGTCCAGGGATGTTGAATTCTTCGAAAATACATTTTCAAAAGATGTTGAAAATGATTCTGAGCCATCCCAAATTGAGCCTAGAGATCCTATAAGGCCGGTTGAGGAAAATAATATTCCTACACAACCAATTGAGCCTAGAAGGAGTACTAGAGCAAGAAAAGAGAAAAGCCTAGACAAAGACTTTATCTCTTCTGAGGCTTTATTGTTCTTGGTGGAGGGGGACCAGGATAATAAAGTGGTAAGTGAAATACCCTTTGTATTTTCACTTGAGACGGATCCTAAAACATTTTTAGAAGCTATGGCTTCTCGAGATGCTTCCTTCTGGAAGGAAGCTGTGAACGATGAAATGGATTCGATCTTGGGTAATAATACTTGGGTATTAGCAGACTTACCTCGTGGTTCTAAACCCATTGGGTGCAAGTGGGTATTTAGAAGAAAACGAAACACTGACGGCACTATATCAGCTTTTAAAGCTAGATAGTTGCCAAAGGGTTTAGACAAGTAGAAGGGATTGACTACTTTGACACTTATGCACCGGTGGCTCGAGTTGCTTCCATTAGAATTCTTCTTGCCTTAGCCTCTCTTTACGATCTGTTTGTTCATCAAATGGACGTAAAGACAGCTTTTTTAAATGGAAATTTAAAAGAAGAAATCTATATGGAACAACCTGAGGGTTTTGTAGCACCGGGAACAGAAAACAAAGTGTGTAAGTTAGTAAAATCTCTGTATGGTCTAAAACAAGCACCAAAACAGTGGCATGAGAAGTTTGACACTGCTATCTTGAAATTCGGATTCAAGTATAACAGTGCTGACAGATGCATTTATTCCAAAAGTACGACTGACTATATGGTGATAGTCTGTCTATATGTCGATGATATGTTGATCATCGGGACGAATATGATTGGAGTAAATGAGACTAAAAAGTATCTATTCTCGGTCTTTAAGATGAAAGACTTAGGTGAAGTAGATACTATTTTAGGTATTAAAGTTAAAAAACATAGTGGGGGTTTTTCACTAAACCAATCTCACTATATTGAGAAAGTTCTGACTAAGTTTAATCACCTCGAGATCAAGGAGGTGAATACTCCGTTTGACAACGGACTGAAACTTAAAGAAAATACTGGTAGAGCTATTGCACAGCTTGAGTATGCAAGTGCTATTGGCAGCCTTATGTACGCAATGCATTGCACTAGACCAGATATTTCCTTTGCAGTTTCAAAACTTAGCAGATACACGAGCAGTCCCAATGCTGATCATTGGAAAGCTATTAGTAGGGTACTTGGGTACCTTAAGAGAACTATTAGCTTTAGTTTGTTCTATAACAAATTCCCTAGTGTGTTGGAAGGGTACTCAGACGCGAGTTGGATAACTAGCGTGGGAGATAATAAATCCACAAGTGGGTGGGTTTTCACTCTTGCCGGTGGGGCTGTTTCTTGGGCAAGCAAGAAACAGACAATAATTTCTCACTCTACCATGGAATCTGAGTTCATAGCTTTGGCACAAGCTGGACAAGAGGCTGATTGGATTAGAAATATGTTGTTAGACATAGATCTATGGCCGAGTCCAATGCCTCCAATTTCGTTATATTGTGACAGCGAAGCTACGCTTACAAAAGCGTATAGTGGCACCTATAATGGCAAGTCTAGACATATTGGTCTTAGACATGCATTTGTGAGACAATTGATACAAGATGGTATCATAGCAATTGTCTATGTGAGGTCAAATAAGAATTTGGCTGATCCATTTACTAAGCCTCTGACGAGAGACTTAGTAGCTACAACTACTAGAGATATGGGACTTAAACCACCCGAACCATAAGTGATGGTAACCCTACCTATAATCTAGGTTACCCCTGGTTATAGGTTCAAAGGGAAAAACAATTCACGAGTTGGTTAGAGCTGTCAAAGTGGTCTCATATGTAGTAAAAGACAGCTCAGTGAGTTGCAAAGTGACAAGGTTGAGCTATGCTCCTAACAAAATGCTGCACTAATGCAACTAGTGCTAGAGAAACATTTTGCCTATATGAACAAGAAGTGAAGCCGGTTCTTATAGAGAGTTGTGGTTTACTCTCTTAAAGGTTCATGAAATGGGATATCGCGTATGGCTTTATAAGCGCAAAGCAGTGGAGTGCTTGCTGTATGAGAAAGAAAACATGTGTGTGATAACTCCGATTGCATCACGAAGGAGTTGAGGTTCAATCTACGGACACCGTCAACTTCGATGCAATTTTGAGTTATTTACACTAAGGGAAGGTTCAATGTTCGTCACACCTTCCTCTAGGCATGTGATCTTTGACAAAATCTTCAGGGACTTGTCTGGCAAAAGAGTAGTTTTCCAAACAAGTGGGGGATTGTTGAATATGCTGTGCACAAACACAATTAATTGTTGGAGAATTAATATATATATATGATTAATTGTTGGAGAATTAATCAATAATTGTGCAAAGGCATATCAAAGGTTGTTTGGAAAATGTGCATTGGTTAATGTGTCCCACATTGGAAAAATAACACCAAGCAGACAACTTTATATATTATAATGCTGTATGTGTTATTAAATTATGGGACCCAAGAGAGGACTAATGGGCTCACACGCGGTGCGGTGCACCGCACCGCGCGCGGGCACGGGCACGGGCACGGGCTCGGGCTCGGGCTCGGGCTCGGGCCGGGGCCGGGCATGGGCGAATGTGGCGTTTGATGGCGCACTTTGCACTTTGAGCCAGAGTCGGTCTGATTTAGTCCAAAATTCAAATTACGAACCAATGTCCAAGTACATCCGCTGAGGGATGTCTAGGTACATCCGAATCTGATTCAACAGTCAGATCCGTTGAGGGATGTAACAATCAGGTAGTGGGCATTAGAAGGGGTGTAATTCAGGCCATTAACACCTGAATTTGACCTATTCAAATTCCCACATTTAAACCTGCCAAACTCCTGACGCCTATAAATAGACAATCCAACACCTGAAAATATACAACAAAATTCACCTGAATTCTGGCAAATTGCTATTGTCTGAATTCATCTTTTTCAGCTTGACATATATCCTAAAAGTAAATCGTCTGCAACCTTTAGCAAACTCAGAGAGTAGGGACGATTAACACTTTAAGGACAGGGACTACCCGTGTCATTCTGATTCCATTTCTCCCATTTTCTCAACAGGTATCTGATCCGCCACCTGAGACGAAATTGGAAGAGGTTGTCGTGCCTCGAGCTGTTGGAGAGGAGCCATCGACCTCAGGTCAGGGAGAAGAGGAAGAAGAAGAGGAGGAGGAAGAGGTGGAGAATGTCAAACCAGAGGGTCGATTGGTGAAGGACCCTCGAGCTATTACTATAGGGATATCGGAGGAAAAATTTAGGGAGGTTCAGTATTGGCTGTTTGGGGGAGCGCCAGAATTTGGGGGCTATCGAGTGATAAAGCCCAAAGTCGGAGATAGGATAACCAACCCGCCCGAGAACTGCATTGCGGTCAATTACAAGGCGGTCGAGAATGGGTTTCGGGTGCCCATTTCCGAGGAACTGCTCGAGTTCTTCAATATTCTCAGGATTAGCCCACTTCAGTTGATGCCCAACTCGTATGCGATGGTAAATGGGCTAAGGGCTCTGCTGAGATGTTTGGGGATGAAGACCAACATCTTCTGCCTCTCTGAGATCTTTCAAGCTTCATTGACACCTGAGACCTCGGCGCCGGGTCGGGATACATCCAGCTCCAATCGAAAAACAATTGTCGAGTAATACGGTGACCAACCACCTCGAACGGCGTGGGATGGAAACAGAGGTTTGTTTTCATCGAGTGTGAAAACGGGTGGCCGGGTCTGAAGTATCCGGGTTGGAGCTGGGTTCCTCAAGCGGACCTTTCGAGAGGGCACCCGGGTTAGCGGAACACACTAATGGCTGCACTGAGAGAACTGGGGAGTGTGGAGTCGAAAGATATGATCAACCCACAAATGTTGATCGAGCTGGGACTGGCACCAGGGGTCCGCAAGTACTTCAACCCTGGTATATCGAGCGGATCCCTCGAAGCAATGTTTCTATTTGTTTGCGTGTTGTCTGTCTTTCCTTTTTTTTGTCCAAGTATCTGATCGATTTTTCTTTCTTTTGCAGAGCGATATATCATGTCGGCCTCACTTGCTGCTAGAAGAAAAGAGATGGCCGACTTGAAGAAGACGACCGAGAGGAAAAAGTTGCCTCCCTCGACCGAAGTAGAGATTACTGCTGCACACAACGCCACGGTCGAGGCGTTGCCCAAGGTCCTTGGAATGAGGACAGCTGATGCCCCCGAGAAGCGGGGGAATGCTCCTGTGGGGTCGATGACACTGAAGCCCCTCAATCCAAGAAACAAAAGACACACCGCCATGCCTCCAAGTCTACGGTCGAGGCAGATAAGCAAAAAGGGAGAGGTCGAGAGAAGACCCCTATGCTTCTGATGCCTTCATCCCTTAGGCCCATCATCGAGGTCCAGGTCGGCGAATTCTCCACTCCCCCCACTCAGGGTCGTGGGACGATTGTGCCTCGGAACGTTACCAATATCTTGGCTGGGGTTCGAAAGCCCCCGCAGGGTACTCGACCTGCTATCGCCATCCCCCTAGAAGCCTAGCGAGGAGGACACGCGGCTCTTCTTCGACTACTCCTCTCTCTAGGAGCCCCATTTTCTGAACGACTTTTCGAGCCGGAATGATCAGGGCGAACTCTGACGGATTGGTACGGCCCCCAAGGATTACAATGCGATCGGAGCTTTGTACAGCTCGATCCAAACTATGGTCGACCACAAGGAGCGATGGGCACTTGCTGACGATGAGATCGAGACGTCCTGGGTTCAGAAGTACTTTGTTGCAAGTATACTTTTGACTTATCCTTGTATTTGCTAAGTTGTTGCTCGAATTCTGATGATCGAGTTGTTCATCTCAGATGGGCCAAGACTTCTTCCAAGTGGCCTGGAGAGGTTGGGTCCATCGCCAGATGAGGAAGAAGGCTGAGCAGCAGGTCGAAAGGATGAGGATCGAGCTGGAGGAGAAGGACAAGAAGGAGCTCGATAAAAATCTCCTGGAGGCCATCGAGAAGCTGTCCGATACCGAGAAGAAGCTTAAATCCGCTAAGGCTCGAGTTGTCAGGGCTGTCCAGGAGGAAGTCGATGCGAGAGCTAGAGGCCTGACCGAGGAGGAGAGGAAGGGTGCAAAGTTAGCTCTAAGAAGGCACAAGCGTGGCCTCGAGGAGTCTGTCTCCGACCTCAAAAGGCGGGGCGTGTATAGATTCATGAACTCTAAGGCGTACGCCAAGGCTGTGTCGATCGCGAGCTTCAAAGACGTTGAAGAGGGCTTC
Source organism: Lantana camara (assembly GCA_037501455.1). Classification (NCBI taxonomy): domain Eukaryota; kingdom Viridiplantae; phylum Streptophyta; class Magnoliopsida; order Lamiales; family Verbenaceae; genus Lantana; species Lantana camara. The sequence continues at coordinate 57,668,188 of CM074857.1, read as the reverse complement.
AACTTATGCATGGCTCAGGTACAGGCGACCAATTACCTTCCAATGGACTATGATCAAGATAAGGTCAGCCTGTACCAAGACGACCCCCGACCCATAGAGCCTGTTACTCGACCACCTTCCCCCGACCCAGATTGGGACCAAGAGGAGTTTAGCTTCACCGTGAAATTGGCGCGATCCAGAGTTGCTGGCGAGCCCGACAATGTATCATTGATGGAGCTCGACCTTGACGCCTCGTTCGACCCAAAAGACATGTGCCCAGAGTATTTTGGGGATGCAGCGATCGTGCCTATTGAGGAGGGGACCGGGGATGGTCCGACCAGGAACTGAGCCAGAGAGAACGTGCCAGCCCTATCTTTGCGCTCGAAAATATAGCAGATCGTAGACCAATTTTTCCAGGGTATCGACTATTGGGGTCAGACCCTTGTAATTTTTAGGAACCCGACTGTTAGGGTGAGTTCCCTTAGTTGTTGGCTCGGGATTCATCGTAAATAGGTAGGAATCCGAGTGTTTGTTGCTCCCATTAGGAAAATCCAAATTATACAAGTGTGTGATCGAAAATGTTGTAATGGACACACTTTTATTTTTAATTGTTATGTAATTTCTTGATTTCGAGACCACGAAGATCGATTTTGAGTTTTTCTTCGAATTCGTAGATATTTTTGTGTTAATCGATGCATTTTGTCGAGAAGATGTTGAGGCAAATACTCTAATCTTTCGAGCGAGTAACACTTTAATACGAGCGTCGTAAAATAAAGGATACCAAGTAGCAGATCGAATAAGATACATATCGAGAAAAGGAAAACTTTATTTATTCATTGATCAAAAAAGATACATGGTTGTTTACAAGTAATATTTTTTCAAGTTGTGGGTGTTCCACGATCGAGGTAAGGGTCTACCGTCAAAATCTTCGAGGTGATATGCTCGATTCTTGCCTATCTCGATGATACGGTAGGGACTTCCCAATTAGCGTCGAGCTTGCCCACATGCTTAGTAACCTCGACCTTTTTGAAGACTAAATCTCCGACTTGAAATTGAAGAGGTCGAAGGTTTTTGTTATAGGCTAGAGCGGTTGTGGCTCGATACTGCTGCATCTTTATGTTCCCCTTTTCTCTGGTCTCGTCTATTGTTTCGAGGTCGAAAGCCCTTCACGCATCGTTCCATTCACGTTGAAATTGAGCCACTCAGGGGGATTGATGAAGGATCTCGGCAGGTATCATGGCCTCCGAGCCATATACCATGGCAAAGGGTGTTCGACCGGTTGGAATCCGTGGAGTGATTCGATAGGCCCATAGGACACCTTCCAGTTCATCGACCCAGTGTTCTTTCTTTGCTTCGAGCCGTGTGCACAGATTCTGTATGATGGTGCGATTGGTGACTTCGACCTGCCCGTTGGCCTGAGGATGTCCGACTGATGTGAACCTTTGACTGATCTTGAAGTCTGAGCAGTAGGCCCTGAATCTCGAGGGATCCCAAACCTTGTGATGATATGTTTCCAAAGGAAGTCTTGAAGAACATGAAAGGTGATCTTTGAAACGGCAAGTGCTTCGACCCATTTGGAAAAATAGTCGATAGCGAGGATGATGAACTGCCTCTGTCGAGTCGCGATCGGGAAAGGGCCTGTGATGTCGATCCCCCACTGCTCGAAAGGCCAGGATGATTCGATCGGGATCATCTCTGCAGGGTGTTGATGGGTTAAGTTGGCATGCTTCTGACATCGATCGCATCTTTTTACAAATTCGAGCGCATCCTTGCGCAGGGTGGGCCAGAAGAATCCTGCTCGAGATGTTTTCTGAGCAAACGACCACCCTCCGACTTGATTTCTGCATGTCCCTTCATGGATCTCGGCCAGCACTTCCCGACCTTGGGACGGTCGAAGACATCGTTCAGTGGGGCCGATGAAAGAACGCTTATACAGACGACCCTCCTGGTCGAGTGAGTAGCTTAGAGCACGGTGCTTGAGTCTTTTCGCTTCGAGTGGGTCTTTAGGTAGGGTACCGTTTTGGAGATATAAGACTAGTCCATCGAGCCAACAGGGCTCGACAGCATCTATGGAGTTAACCTCTGGGATAGGTGCGTCGATAGATCTTAAGGAGGAGGTCATAAACGTGATGGATCGATCTCTTGTACCAAGTAACCCACTGGCAAACTTGGAGAGGGCATCCGCTCAGAGGTTCTCTTCTCGAGGAACCTGGGAGAGCTTGAGTTCTTCGAATTCCGATACGGCCTTCTTTGCTAAGGTAAGGTATTTGATCATGGACTCTTCTTGAGCTTCATACTCACCGCCGACTTGGCGACAACCAGTTGAGAGTCGGTTATGACAGTGAGCCTTTTGATGTTCTGTATTTTTACAATTCTTAGCCCTGCAAAAACGGCTTCGTACTCTGCCTCGTTGTTCGTCGCAGGATATTCGAGGGCGATGGCGTATTCGATCTGTTGCTCGCTAGTATTCGAGAGGGATATGTCGGCTTCCCCCCCTGAAAAGGTCGAAGAGCCATCGACTGCCAGTGTCCAGACAATCCCCTCATGGATCCGTGTCGGAGGGAGGTGATTCTCGCTCAGGAAATCGGCCAGGATCTGAGCTTGGTAGGCTATCCTGGGGCGGTAAGAGACCTCAAATTATCCGAGTTCGATAGCCCACTTGGTGAGTCTTCCTGAAACCTCAGGCTTTTCCATGATTGTTTTGAGAGGTTGATCAGTCAGGACTACAATGGGATGTGCCTGGAAGTATGGTCGAAGTTTCCGGGATGTATGGACCACTGTAAGAGCGAACTTTTCGATCTCGAGGTATCGCACCTCAGGGCTATGAAGAATCTTGCTAACGTAGTACACGAGAGGTGTTTCCGATCTCAAACCGAGACAAGCACTTAGCTGATTGTCTCGGTCGATACAACTAGGTACAAGTATAAAGTCTCTCCGTCGACCGACTTTGCTAATAGAGGTGGTGATGTCAGGTATTTCTTCAGGTCTTCGAGGGCTTGGTCGCATTCTGGAGTCCACTCGAAATCTTTGATGTTGTGTTAGAATTTAAAGAAGGGCAGGTTCTTCTCTGATGATCGTGAGATGAACCGATTCAGTGAGATGATCCTGCCAACAAGGCGCTGGACATCACGGATCGAGTTTGGGGTCGGGAAGAGCTGGATTGCTTGTATCTTTGCAGAGTTTGCCTCGATTCCTCTTTGGCTCACCATATATCCAAGGAATTTCTCGCCATCGACCCCGAAGGTGCATTTCGTAGGGTTGAGCTTTAAGTTGTATTTCCTGAGGAGGTTGAAAGCTCGCTTCAGGTGGTTGAGATGGTCGAGAGCCTTTTCACTTTTGACGAGCATGTCGTCGACATATACCTCGATTGTGTGACCGATCTCGGGCTCGAACACTTTGTTCATCATTCTTTGGTAAGTTGCCCCCGCGCTCTTGAGTGCGAACGATATGACTTTAAAGCAATAAATTCCATTGAAAACCACAAAATCCGTTTTGGGTTGATCTTCGATGGTCATGAAAATCTGATAGTATCCTTGAAAAGCATCCATCATACTTAACCGCTCGCAACCGGCCGTAGAGTCGACAAGTTGGTCGATCCGAGGTAACGGGTAAGGGTCCATAGGGCATGCCTTATTCAAGTCGGTGAAGTCATTGCACATGCGCCATTTTTCGCCCGGTTTTGGTACGAGAACAGCGTTGCATAGCCACTCAACGTATTGGATCGGCACTATATATCTGGCATCGAGGAGTTTGCTCACTTCCTTTTTGATGATGGCATTTCGAGAATCGCTTTGAGGGCGAAGTTTCTGCTTGACCGGTTTGTAGGACGGGTCGACGTTCAAGTGATGTTTGATCACTTTCCTATCAACTTCTACAAGATCGGAAGCGCTCCACGCGAATACATCTAGGTTATCTCGGAGAAACTGTATGAGCATGCATTATTCTTTGCCTTTCCGACCGGCCCCTATGCGTGTCATCTTCTCCGTCTGCCCAGGGATCAGCTGAATTTCTTCGAGGTCCTCCGCGGATTAAAGCTTTTTGTCTTCTTGTTTCTTTCTCTTCGCGGCGTGAGAGGAACTCATTTTCTTTGAGTTCTCGGGGTCGATGGCATCGGGATCTACAAAGTCATCTTCGATCATCGGATCGTTGATGATGATGGGATCTGCTTCCCGGTGGGTGGTTTGGGTTTTTCCATCGATATGGAATAACAAGTCCACGCTGTTGGGATATCACACCTTAGTTCCTCGACCCCAGTGGGGGTGGGCAGTTTTACTATTTGGTGGTAAGTGGAGATTACTGCTCGGAAGTCTAACAGGCCTGGTCGACCGAAAATGATGTTATAGGCTGGCATTTCCACAACAAGGTATTCAATTTCACGTGTGGCACATCGAGGTAATGTGCCCATCGAGGTGACGAGTCGGACTTGACCTTTGCTGTACACTTCTGCCCCGCCGAACCTGTGAGAGGAGTTCGAATAGGATCTAGAAGTAGTTTATCATGCAAATTCCTGCGAACAAGAGTCGAGTAAAGGATAATGTTGCTAGAACTTCCATTATCGATCAAAGTACGTGATACAGCAAAGTTGGCGACATCGAGCGTGACGACCATAGGACAGCTAGGTGTCTCGCTCGATTGTACCGGTACATTGATTACATCACTTTCGCTAAACACTACTTCTTCACTGATCCAAGAGTCTTCAGGTCGGACGTGTATTACCTCTCGAGGGTTGTAGAAGCTTTGTGCCACTGCTCGCCGCGTCTTCTTTCGAGCGGATCTCGAGTCTCCCCCTGAGGGTCCTCCTGCGATCATGTCAATTCAACCAAGGCATGGTCGGTTGTGAGGGTCACGTTCCGTCGGAGGCTTGGCTTGACGTTGTCTTGGCGGCGATCTGTCATGATGGTCCCGATTCCGAGCATTATCGTCCATTTTCTTGACAAACTCGAGGAGATGATCTCCTTTGATTAATCACTCAATTTCATAGCGTAGTGCGTTACATTCGGAGGTGTTATGTCCCTTTTGTTGATGGAAATTGCAGAACTTGTTGCTCTTTCGAGTCTTGGGAGTTTCCCTCATCAGTTTGGGCTTTTTGAGGAGTGTAGGATCGATGACGTTGTAAATCTCGTTGATTGGTCGCGTCAGTTGCGTGAAATGTTTCCTAGGAGTGGATCCGACTGGTGCCTCATTCTTGGGGCGAAAGTCTTGCTTGATCGGACGACTGGTTTCCGTCTTTCAACTGTGGGTCGGACTCCGCTGGGAATTCTCCAATTCTTCGAGCCGCATCCAATCGCAAGCCGCCGCTTGTATGTCGGCTAAGTTTCGAGGTTTCTGCAAGAAGATATACCGGGCACATTCATTGTTGATCAGGGCCTTGTGGACAATTGGCTTTAATAGACCGATGCTCGGTTCTTCTGTTTTGACCACCGCTTGCGAAAAGCGAGTGAAGAAATCTCGGAGGGATTCATTAGGGCCTTGCCTGATGGTGTAAAGGTAGGTCGGTGGGAGCTTGTCACCCTTCATGGCAGAGAATTAGGCATTGAACCGATCGACTAGGGCCTTGTACGTGGGTATGGATCGAGGAGAAAGTCTCGAGAACCATTCCAGCGTGGGCCCATCGAGGGTGGTAACAAAAATCTTTGCCCAAATGTTTGGAGAGTGGCCGAACATGCTGAGTTGCATCTCGAGTGGTGACACGTGTTTCTCTGGATCGGTCGATCCATTATATGTGGGTAGGCCGGTCAGGATCTTTTCGTCGGTAGTGGTTTCGATGATCGCATCGCAGAAGGGAGATTGAACTTCTCTATCACTGCGATATCTCCACGGTCGCGCCAAGTGTTGGGTCGACGGAGTATGACGGGGTGATCTGGATCGATCACGTCTGGGAGAACGAGATCGGCTGGGAGAACGGCTGTAAGATCCCTGGCTCTCTCTGTGACGTCGGGTATCCTGTCGACTAGGACGCGGGGGGATTTGGTTTCTGAGATCATCTGACCTTACAATATGTCCTCGATTCGACCGACGAATCTGATTAGGTCATCCTTCCGGCCCGAGACGATCGAAGACTCTACTTGAGCTGTGATGCGAGATAGTGTTGGGGTGGCTTTCGCGATCCCTTCTTGTTTCCGATCGGTGGAGGTTATCAGTTCTTCGCCGAGATGGGGTGTTTTGGGTTCTGGGTCGAGGATCCCTTAAATCTCTGCGCCCAGCGTCTCGATGGATGTGGGACTCTGTTGGCATGAGTGAATCAGCCTCATCCTCTGGTCGAAAGGAGAGTCGCTCTCTGAATGGTTTTCGTACGTCCCCTTGTGCAGGTAATGATGGATATTGGGTCTGGTGATACGTAGGTTGTCCGATCCCTGCCCAATACCCTACAGGTTGCTGATATGGTACTGGTTGAGCGTAGCCAGGATGATTAACCACAGGTTGGACAATTTCAATAGGTCGAGTTTGAGGACACTCGGGCATCTGTGGTTCTCTTCCCTCGGCAGCGACAACTATCACTTCGTCTCGATAAGCCGTTAAGTATTTGTCTAACTCGGACGTCGAGTAGACCAGTTGGGGTGGGACAACCGCCGGTGCAGCTACTTGTACGGAGAACTGAGGGATGACTTCTCGACCATTTTCGTCGAAAAGGCGATTGCTGGCGAGATTGCGAGTAGTCATGTTTGATGGCTTGTCGTTGCGTGTTTCCCACAGACGGCACCAAATGATCGAGCCAAATCTCCGCTTGCGTTCGACCGGGAAATCGTGCTGCGATCACTCTATTTGTTAATAGGGGAATCGCCGCCTGACTGTTCGAAATCTGCGCAGGTCAAAGGAAGTGTGAGCTCGAGGCCAACTCGGGGATGGTGGATGTGGGATCCGGGTTGGCATTCCGACGCTCAAATCAGGTTCGAGTGATATGAGTCGAATGATTGAGCGGTAAAATGAGGTAGGTGGGAAAACTTACCGTGCAATAAATGCGGAGGTTATATATATACGGTGAAGAGAGAGAATTAACCGCCTCGACGTGTCGGTGTGGGGACCTGATAGGTGCCCCACTATTGCCGTGCATTTAATGCGTGGTCGGCCACTCAATTGAGAATTGGATAGTGGATCAGTGCGTGGCAGGTTGAGGGGATTGAGGTCGAGGGAACTGATCGAAGAGCCTGACCTTGGGTCGAGGACTGAGGCAGTAAATTGTGGACGGTAACTAGGAGAGCGACCTAACGATCGAAAGGTGTCTTTCGATCGGACAGGTGGCATGTGGTGATTGGTCCAGCGCAACAGCAGGTACGAGCCACGTCAATAATAGAGTTCATTAATTTATAATAATGGGGAAAAAACTATATTATTATTTCGGTGTGTAAAAAGTTTTTAGGGCTCAAAAATCAAAATTAATAATTACATATATTTAGACTAATCAATTTAATAATCCAGCATGCATCAAAGTGTGCAAAAAATAATCAGTAAAATCGAGCTACATCAAGATAATGTAGACCACTATCAATAATAGTTTATAATCCTTACTTTTTGACGTTTTTGCACTATTTAGCAAATAGGGTTAAAGAAATTGTACATCTCCAAATTACAGTGAAGTTTACAACTAGCTAGCAAGGACCTAATATGATAAATCAACTGTAATTTGTTTTCTTTTAATATTTTTTTATTTATGATACATGAATATTCATTCTGCCGTGATGTAACTATATTGAATACCATATTAGGTATTGTATCGGACACATCGTACACAATATTTTTTTTGTCTCTACATACATGATACATCTCAAGGCTTTGGATTTCCCATTTCATTTTTATGTTTCTTCACCTATTTCACTTACTTGTTCGTGCACATACATACGCATGTGTATTAATAGACATTTGAGCTTAGAAAAAAAAAATAATTGTGATATAAAGCAAAAAAAAAAAAACTCATCTAATTATCTTAATTGTCTATTTAATACATTTATTGCATGTTTACTTTGTTGGTTGAGATAAAATGAGATAAGAAAAATAAATAATAAGATGAGTGGTGGATGTGATGTAGATTGCTCATCCTATGCAGAGTATTTGTGGAATAAATAATCAATCTTTTATGGGGCAGTTTGAAATAACTCTCCATCAGTTTGGAATATTTTTACTTAACTCCCCATAAAATTATACTACATAATAGGATATAAATACGACATTAGAACGTTTTAATACTACATTTTGTGAAAATTATACAACATATTTTGAGAGGTATTTTAAATACTATATTATGTGAAAATCATACGATATTTTGCTCAAATGGGGAGTTAAGTAAAAATATGATTCCCAATTAGGGATTTATCTCATACTACCCGATCTTTTATCCATGAATTCCAAACTTGTAAAAGTATCACTAAATACAAATTTAAATAAAATTATTAATTTACTCAGTCTTACCCTACAATATAAACATATTGTTAACGAGCGTGGAAAAGTATAATAAAAGGTAAAATATATAATTAAACAACAAATTTACATGGTCACCTCTTTATCCATACATTATTAAGAAAATTTTAGTTCAAATTTAGTTCGGCCAGATTTCAACCAAACAAACAGTGAATGTATTACACTTACCATTTAATTGGTCACTTTTTTTAAATTTTCTATCAATCAAACGATAAGTGTAAAATAATCACTCCTTCGTTATATTAACTTGATCGATTCAGATTCGACTTAGAATTATCCCATATTATTGATATTTATTATACTGCACTATAGATTGGTTCGGTATTAAAGGCAACTGAAGCAAGTTGATTTAATATACGCATAATCAGAGCTTGCTTTGAAGATATTTTTAGGAAGAATTTAAAACAAATTCAAGTTGACATATACTAAGCAACAACAGCCAATTATTGTACGACATACACAGCATCCTATACGCAAATGTAATAGCCTCCTCACATGGGATTCCCACAGCCCAAACGGATAATACGAATTAGTTTAGTACAAGTTTTACAGAATAAAGCAACTCTTAATTAATTAATTAAGGATAATACAAATTAGTTTAATACAAGAATAAAGCAACTGTTGATTAATTAAAGAAAAATACAGCGTATGTGGGATGTGTTGCTTTTCGGATTTGATGATGATTATTGATTAGATTACTTTAAGTTATCTAACATTTAATTTCGTGTACTAAATTAAAAAGAAACCCATACATTAAACCTATAATGCATGGACACAGCGATATGAGTACGATCAGGGGCGACTCCAGAATTGTGGGATAGTGGGTTCAAAATAATTTAACTACTAATAAAACAAATATATTATTAAAAAATATAATATTTTATTTAAAATATTTATTTTCAAATTATCTTAAAATTTTAACTACTAATAAAAATAAAATATATTATTAAAAAATAAAATATTTTATTTAAAATATTTATTTTCCAATTATTCTCTATGATATTTTATTTATACTAAATTCATCCATATTTAAGGGGATATTTGCAAACTCGATTCCATAACTAGAAGTTAAAACAGAACGAGTGTTTAAAAAAACAAAAAAAAGATAATTAGAAAAATAATAAGTGAAAATAAAAGTGGATAATCACTTTTAATTATGAAGTTGCTAATTTACCTTAAAATATTTTGAAACATTTATGGGTATTATAATATAATTAAGTATTATATTAATATAAAAATTATTATAATTTTGTATAAGATTATTTGCAATTAATCAGACATAGAATTATTCTATATGTACCTTTATTTATAAATTTATAAAAATTAAGAAAAGAGAAAATTTACCTTATAATTGTAGATTTTTTTAGTTATGAGACTTTTTGAAATTACAATGAAAAGAGAAAAAAAAAAGATATAAAGAATAGAAAAGTAAAAGAACGTAATTAACATATAAACCAATTGTATTTGTATATAAAAAGATTAATTTAAGAACATTATTGTTTTAATCAGGATATTATTATAAAAATAGAATTTTAAATAAATATAGGAAAAACCGTATAATTTATAATCTGATTCTAACTTATTTCTTCTTAATTTAAGCACAAATTAGTTTTCCAAATATTACAAAACTATTAGAGATAATCACTTATCTAGTTTTAAATTTAAGAGGATCAATACAAATCTAATCATTTATGTAGTTTTAAATTTAAGAGGGTCAATACAAATTTTTTCATTTTTATGTGGGGTCAGAAAAGCTATTTTTAGAATAAAAAATATGATAACATATAAAAAATGTATAAATACCTAAGTATTTTTTTTTCCCTCAGTGGGGTCAATTGACCCCACTTTCTCCTACATAGCGTCGCCCCTGGGTACGATACAATACGACACGAATACAGATATACGAATTTTTTTTTCAAATTTTCCACGTGAGGAGTGCCGAATACGATATTCGATACTGGTGTCCAATACAACACGACACGATAAAATGACATTTTTAAAAGTGTACGTGCATCATATAGTATAAAACAAATATGAGGTGCTTTATTACCACATGGATTAACCTATCTAAGAAAGTGTTGACAAGTTGCAAACAAATACATCATATTTTATGAGAAGTTTATATATATATAGATAGATAAACTCCACTACGAAAAGTTTATGAAAAAAAAAAATTCTACCTGATTGGACGCGCTCCCAATTCTGAAGACCTGGCTATAATTTAGAGATAAGTTAAGAGTTCGTTGGTGTGAACTCCGTTAAGAAGTCAGTGAGTATATAATTCGAAAAGAATAGGATTTTATACAACACGTTAGATATAACAGAAATTATCTCTTGAATAATTAGGATAAGTACGTATCATAGTAAAATTTTATGACTATATAAGGAAGAACTAAACATATATAGTCTTAACTCATAAGTTGATGTTATTATAAGCTAGTTTTTCTCTATCTTATTACAAAAGACATACTTTGTATATGTGAGGAACAACTTAAACAAATAAAGATAATTTATTTAAGGGTTAATTACAGTTGACCCCAAATTAAATAGGATAATTACAGTTGGTATTCACTTTTAGATATAACTACAAACACCACCTATCTGAAGTTTATTTATTACATTTAATCCCAAAATCGCTAAAAATTTGATGATGTCAACAAAAATATTTGTGAAAGCCCGAAATTATTCCTTTTGACTTGGTCAAATTTTTATTATCGATCATGTCCTTAGGATTCATCGTAATTTATTAAATTAAAATGGGAGCTACGTGTAATTTTTTATATTAAATTTTCAATCAAAATTTTTAATTGAATAAGTTGTTGCAACGTCTACTTTCATACCTAATAAGACTGTTATTTTCACAATTTAAAGCCTATAAATATTGAGTCGAACATGTGGAAATTATACAAATATCAAGGTAGCCACACGTTTGACCATTTCTTATTCCGATATTTTTTTGTGTTCGATTACTTGAAAAATAGCTACTTGAAATTATGGGAGAGATTATCTATTGGTATGAATGTTGTTTGTGAAACTCAATATTTATTGGCTTCAAACATATTAGCTATGGAAGTAGCCGTTGCAACAACTAATTTCAATTCAAAAATCTAATCGAAAGTTTAACATAAAAATTTACACATAACCTCATTTTAATTTACTAAATTACAATGAATCCCAAAGGATATGATCGGTAATAAAAATTTGACCGAATTCAACAAGGTTAATTTCGAACTTTCAGAAATATTTTTACTGACATAATCAATTTTTAGCAACTTTGGGGATTAAGTGTAATAAACAAACTCTAGATAAGTGATGTCTATAATTATTTCTAAAAGTAGGGTATCAACTGTGATTACTTTATCTAATTTGGGGTCACGTGTTATTAACCCTTAAATAAATTATCTTTATTTGTGTAAGTTGTTCCTCAGATATGCAAATACAAAAGTTACAAATACAATAACTAAAAGAAAAAAGAAAAACTTACAAGAATATAGAGTAGTCTAGTGACTTAGTTGGGATGTATAATATAGTTTTTAAATATTTAATTACACAATTATTTCAAATATTTATGTTTGTATGAGTTTGGATTTTCAAAATTTTGGGTGAAAATTATTGTGGATAATTCCTAACTGGGAATTAAGCATGATACCGCTATCATGCACTATGAGTAGGCTAGTTAGTCTCTCATTCTGTCCCTTATTAGGAGACATGGCAAATGCTTATGAGTAGTTTTTACACTTATTTATTTGTTGTTGTAAAATCAATATTAATTATGGGTTGTTTAAGAGACATGCCAATGTTTATGAGTAGTTTCTCCACATTTTTGCCTGCCCAAATTATTACTTCAATTGTGATGGTTGCATTTTGAATGTAAATATCTATCATATACGGACAGAGAAATGACATGATATGAATATGATGATACGAATTTTTTTTTTAAATTTCTTATATGTGGAGTATTGTATACAGTATCTGATACAAGTGTCCGATATAATACGACACGATAAAATAATATTTTTAAAAGTGTTCGTGTATCGTATATAAATATATTATGAGGGCTCCTAAAAATTCATGCACACTCCATTAACTTCTTGTTCTTGACATTGTAATAATTCACTTTATTAGTATTAGGGGTTCCTTTATCTTAACTTCTTAAAGCTTAGAAATTAATAATTAGCTATGTTATTAAATCCTTCATTTAATACATTTTATGTAGCGTCCGGAGCGCCAGACCATCATATACCCCGCACCTAAGCCCAAACCCACATATGAAATAAAAATCTATACATGAGCCCTAGACTAAGCGAACGGGAACCTACACACACTCACTAGGCCAGACGGAGCTAAGACAGGATCAGAGCGCGCAAAATATAAGAAAGCGGAACCATACATCAAAATCTAAGAAGATAAATCCACAAAACGAGTTCAACTACCCCTAGAAGCCTGTCCCGAAAATAAATAATTAGAATTCAAAGATACATGCATAATCCGATTATCAAATCCAAATCATATACAAAAAAGTGACCGAATGCAAATGAAAATGCAACTCGAACTAGGTGACAAAACTTGACAGACTCACGACTCTGTCAAGCACGAACCAAAACCTGCAACTGAAAAGTTGAAAGGAGAGGGTCAGTCCACCGAATGAGTGAGGGGCTAACACACACCCACACACGTATACATATAGAGCAAAGCATATAATAAACAAAAAACTATGGATCGGGGTAGGGTTTTGCATACCAAAACCATTTTCGAAACAAACTTAAACTTATTCAAAACATAACATACTGAGCATACTTATATCATATCTAAAGAGAAAGCTCCTATCCCGTTTCATAATCAACATAACATAACCGATTCTTATACCCGACGAGTACTGGTCTTCAACTAACTCCCCACTTATTAACATACATATGAAAACGAAAAACATAAATCATAAACAAATCCATCCCTAACAACCATGTAGTTCGGGGAGCAAACCCTCACTACACATTACCATTACAAATACACGCGGGGTAGCTAACCCACGCTGTGCCTTCCCCGGTTATCCACCGAGGGCTCAAAGCACCACGCCTCATCAACCTCCATGAGTCGCGCGTAAGTACTTCAAATGGAGAACGCGCACATGGGTGATAACCGACGACCCCATGGTCGTCCCAGGTCTCCCTTACCCACGTCTCCGGGGCCCAAATATAAACCATAACGAACATATCAGACCGTAACTCGCTACATACCATATTTATCAAAATCATAACTTACGTACCTTATCAGAGCATACCTTACCTTGCAACTTAGCATATGCTATGGACGTACGTCTCCGTGTCAACCTGATCCGTAGCTAGCATGAAGACACACGGTTTGGAGCATAGTCTCGTTGCAAAACAATAAGCTTACATATGCTTATACTCATAGTTTTCAAAACCCGTAATCATTGACAAGGTCATAAACATATTGTATAAACACGTATCTATTATATAAATATAATAGTATATTCGCATGCGGGCTTGAAAACGAGCATATAGGGTTATAGGTCGCATTAACTAAAAAGAAACAAACCTAAAACCTCACCTTTTACCAAAAGTGCTCACGAAGGAGCGTTGACGGCTAAGAAGAAGTTAAGTGGTGGATCCGACACCTATCAAACTCAAATCTGAGACAAACAAACACATACTCAAGATTTAGACTCGATCATGAACCAATTAGAAGCACGACGATGCTTAAGAATGCAAATGGATGCAATGCACGTTCTATGTATTCATACCAAGGCATATCGGAGCAAATAGTAAAATATCAGATAAAGAATTCAAGAATTAAACTCATATCATATCAAATAATCCCATAACATATCATATTATTGCATAACATAAGGGTTCATAAGTTTAAAATGCGTAAAGGAGGCAAACAATTCAAGAAAGGATTGCACGTATCACTTAAGTCATATAAGTTCCTAAATCAAAGAAAACTCGTATCAAACGAAGCCATGAATTTAATACAATACATATAACACATAATATAACATGTATACAATGCATATAAGTCATAAACGAAACAAAAGAATGAATAAACGAAGCAACGAAAATAATACACAACACATACGCACAAAAGGGTAAGGGGGGTGACGGGGGTCACCAAAACCTTTACAAAAAGGGGTGACCCCCGTTAGGGCTCGCAGAAGCAACAAAGGGGAAGGTGACGCACACAATTGGGGTGACGGGCGTCACCCTGTCTTCTTCACCAATTCGAGAGTAGCCATGGCTGCTCTCCCCTGTAACTCCACAACATCAACAAAGCACCAACAACAAAAGCAAGTCCAAGCCACCAATCAATCCCTAAACATGCTCCAAATCTCGCAACAAAAAATACGCACATGACCAAGGAAGAGATGAATCCATTTCATGCCATTTCTTCAAGTTCTTCATAGGTTCATTAATGGTGGAATGAAAAGCGAGCAAATACCATGAAACTCAAGCTCAAAAACACCACAAGGGGGTCATCTAGGACATATAATCAGCTTCAATTCAAGAAAAGCTTCAAGGAAACACAAGAATTGATCAAAATACCTCTAACCCTAACTAGTCACATACATATCCACAGCATACTCAATACTCCATGAAATTCAGTAACGTAACGCCCCAGTTTTTTTTATTTATTTTTACAGCATGACGTATGTGTTTACCAAATTGTGCGAAATAATTATTTATACGTGTCTTATGTATTTAGTTTTATTTTAAATGTATTAAATGTTAATTACTTTATTTTTATGATATTAATATTAAATATATTTATACATATATATATATATATGTTAACTGTGGTACGAATTGAAAACAATTTTTGCATGAACTTATGCAATCCATGTTAATTAATTATGCATGGATGACATTATAAATTATAAACGTATGTGATTTTTCATTAATTGTAATATTATGAATTTCATTGTTGCATTATTTATGAGCCTCCTCTACGTGTTTCGTTTATATTTAATTTGATACCGAAATTTCTTGCAAATTTAAAATGTTGGACTTATACGTGTCTTGTATGTGATTATATGTTCGTTTCGTATTTTCGGATCCATTCGCAGGTGTTTCGGATTTATTTTAATTTTGGAATCCAAATCGGGGGCTCACGAGCAATTAGCGTACCCTTGGTTCCGTAATTGATACCTTGAGCTCGGGAATTCGGATTCGAATTCCGTCACCCCCGCTGCCTTCGTATCGATGATTCGGAGACAATGGAACAAGCCTCATATCTTTTTGAGATCATTAAGACCTCCGAAATCCAACAGTAACGAACAACTCGTGCAAGAATAACCCTTTTGTTGACTAGTCTTCATGGTGGGACCCTTTAATCCAACCTAAACCTAACCATGCTTTAACCCATGACTTGTGTACTAGATTTAGCCTCTTTATCCTCCTTTTTATCAGCAAAACCGAGCCAAAACACCCCCCTTATTTCTGCAGCAGATCGAGATAGAGTGGAGAGAAGAAGAAGAAAAGAGAAAACCCTTGGCCTTGTGATTTTGAGCTCAAATCACTTCCTTTCTTCTCCATATCTTGAAGGTATGTATATTTATGTATCCTCTACTCTTTTATACTTGATTTCATCCATTTAATACTTGCTTTGCATCAGATTTGATAAGGGTTTGGGCTAAGAGCTTGAATAGGACTTTTTGGGGATTTTTGCTCTAATGACCTACTTAGTTGTGTAGCTGATTTTCTTGCTTGTAAATGATTATATGATCTTGTTTCTTGGCCTATTTGTTTCCTAACTGATAGTATATGATGGTAGGATGATTTTCTCTTTAGACCCTTTGATGAAATTATGAGATATAGAGCTCCAAACTTAGAGATCAAACTGCCTTCCCTGTTTTAGGACTGCTGTGTGGAATTATGCTTTGTTGCTTGATCAAATGGCCTTCATTTTGTATGAATTTGCATGGTTATGATGTACACTCATTGGTTTATATTTTAGAATTCATATTGCAAGCCTTTGGATCCATTTTAAGCCCCAAAACCGAAATACATGATCTGTTCTTATGCATGACAGAACTGGACTGCTGCTGTTGCATTTTTGTGGTTTGTTGGTCATCCTAATGTGCTCCAATTCGTGTCAATTTGCATATACATGGATTATATTAGTTTCTTATCATGTTAGTATTGTTTCCGTAAAGTTTCAGCTTCATATTCAGCCCCTAAGTACTTGATCATGGCATGATTGAACCAATCGGGCTCATATGTGAGGTTTTGACGCCCCAGACTTGCTGCATGGTTTCAGTGCTCTTAACGTGTGATTTGTCCTTTTCATTCTAAATGAAATATTCTCCTAACATGCTAAAGATGTTGTATATCAAGTTTCATAAGATTTGGAGTTGATTTGGTATGCTTTTGGACTGATTTTGTATAAGGTTTGTTTTGCCGGTAAGCTTTGTTTGCGTTTTTGGGTCTGTACCGTGACACCCCCGTATCTCATTTTCCTTGTATTGTGAGACACCCCCGTGTCATTCCCTTTTAGCAGGTCTGTACTGAGACACCCCCGTGTCTCAGTCTATTCAAATTGAGGGACACGGGCATGTCCCTCCCCCTGCGCAGTTCTTGTCTTTTCCTTTTCAGTTTTTGATTGTTTCACCTCTTTAATGCTTTTATCTTCATTTGTGATGAAGTATGAACTTGTTTTACTATGTGTTGGGAGTATTGTGGGTGAATTTCATAACTTTTGGATGACATTTAGGCATGCTTTTACTGAATGCCGTTTATGTGCGTTTGTGTCGTTTGTGATTTTCGTAACCCATTTCCCTTATCTTATGATTTCTTCTTGGTTTCAAACTTTGGAAATATGTTATATTATGTAATATGATGTATGTAGTAGAGTGTTGTGAAAGATTGAATACGTTTGAATGAGGGTTGAACTTAATCTACTTCAATGCTCTTATTTGCCTAAATGTCGGATCTTGTGCTTTGAATTTGCATCATATGCACCCATATGACATTGCCGAGCGTCCTATTTGGTTCATATTGAGTCTCCTCTCACTGGTATACACTGTTCTTTCTCTTGTACAGTTTGTTTCCAGGGCGGAAGCTTCCGAATTGAATAGGCACCCATATTGCTCATGCTTTATGTCTCGTGGTATTCCAGGTGAGAGTGTTTTCGTTCTAGTTACGTATCAATCCCTACAACCCTTATGTGATAAGTTTTTGGCCAAAACCTTATGTATATATATATATATGCTATTTTCAACGTGGAGTTATCGAGTAACCTTTTCTCCAAAATTATGAAATATGTTATGTTTCTTATGAATTGATATGTTTTGGAGAGATTATGCATGTATGATTATGATTGCACGGGCCCAGGGACTTAGTGCAAGTGGCTGTCCGGGAAGGCAAGGGCCGACGGTGATCCCTTGTACTAGTCCCACCACATTTACGGTGATACCGGCCCTCGCTAGGAGGTTTAGCGGGGAATGGGAGCTGAGTGCCCTTGGGGGATTCATGTACCCCCATTGGCCTATGTATGGACCGGTGGCCGGGTCTTGCTAACCCGTCCACCACCCGGAGGAAGAAGGTTGGAACTTGTTTTATGAATATGATTGTATTATGATTGTTATGCACCGTGCGAGAAGGCCGGGACACGGATTTCCCAAACGACTATGTTATATGATTTGTGTGTATTATTATATACTGCATGATCACATATCCAATGTATTAATGATATTTGTCGCACACGGTCGGAGTTTGGTTGGAGATAATGCACGCTCACTCGCCGAGCCTTAATGTTTATGTATGATTTATGAACTTAATGGATTTAATATGATTAGTCGTAAAGTCCGAGCATTGCTTAGTTATTCTCTTGCCCTCTTGGGAACTAATTTTAAATAAAACCTTGCTCGGGATTTATGACTTGCATGCGCATGTTTCTATATATATGTATCGCTCCTGCTCACTCAGTCTTCTAGAGACTGACCCCTCTTTCCCACTTTTCCAGTTTCTTTTGCAGGTGTTGGTTACTAGGCGGAGTTAGAGTGTCGAGTCTTTATTCTAGTCCCACTCACTTACACTCACTGCATACTACATGATTTCTAAGTATTGTATTGACCTTTTATTGTTGGCTGAGGTGCCCTTATTGAACTGATATTATTTCGGGACAGGTTAGGACAGGTTCTGGAGCTAGTTGAACCCGTTGTTATGTTGTTGCCTTGTATTGATTCGGGACAGGTTAGGACAGGTGCATTGATTACTGGAACCCGTATTCATATTCTTGTTGGATTTCATTTATTTCTTTGGTATTATATGAATGATTTCCTTGCTTCCGCATTTTGGTTTTTGTTGATTGTTCGGGGGTTAGCTTTCGCCTAGTCAGGACTGTTCTTTTGTTTGTCACCTGTTCGCTGTGAGTCCGATTCATGTATGGACTGCCTATTTCATAGGTGGATTAGACTCATAGTGCGGGGGATGTGGTGCCTATCGTCCCGGGTGCTACATCTATAAGTGGTATCAGAGCCTCGGGTTGCAAAACTCGGGTTCTCGTGTCGTGTGGGTCAGTCTAGGTCGTTCGGCATAGGAACTACGTGATAATGTGTGCATTGCATCGATCTTGAACCTGAAATTATCTTTCTTTTTAATCTAGTCGAATTATCTGTTGCATTTTATATTGGATCCGGGCCTTTCGTGTTGAATATGCGCCATATGCATGTACTAATCGCATGCATATATCCTTGAAATAAGTTATGATTTACAGGTCATAAAAATAATATCAAACCACGGCCAGGTTCTACGACAAAGACGATTGATTGCAAGCTTTTGTTGAGACATGGAAGATAGGAAGGATACACCCGGGAAGAATGTAGAGTATTCGAGATGTGAGGCTTTCTAGATGGAGATGGAGTTCAAGGGTTAGGATTCGGAACAAGAGGTTTGAATTTAGAGATGCGGTGGTAGAAGGACATTTGATGGAATAAGAGCTGTTCGAGGAATGTCTCGAACTCCGAAGATTATGTATATAGCTCTCCTACATAGGACGCGACAATCGGATTTAACTGGGTCATTCCATTTAAGGAATGAATCTTGAAGGTATTTTGTTTCAAGGCTCGGATTGTTGAAGAGTCAAGATAAAAAGGGGTCCGGTGGGAGTCTGACACCAAGGATCATCAAGAAAGGGTTTCTGAATAAACCTATTGATTAGAATATGAGTTGTAGAAACCACGATCGAGAAGAGTTCGGATTCGGGTGTCCTAGATTTCGATTAAGATGGAACACAAGTCAGGAAGAGAGTAGAGAAAGGCAATTGACGGAGTAAATACAAATTTAGGGAAGGTGGTGATATTAAGGACGGGAATTGAATTCGTTTCCCAAATCCAAGCTAAATTACCGAGTTGTGAGGTTGAATTGGGAGATATGGAGCAACAAATGGAAACGGTAAAGAAAGGCGAAGACTCTTTGGGAGAAAATCATGTGCTCAAGTATAAGCCATCGGAAAATGAGTTTATTTCACTAATCTCAACGCATCAAGGATAAGCACGGGAGTCTTGAGCACGATAATGATGAGAAGTAGGGTTCAGAATTACATTAGGGTTCAATTTTGTAAGAGAATCTGGGCAATGTTGAAGAGTGATTCTCGGGGAAGAAATGCAGAGGACAATTCAGTGGATGTTGAAGGAATCAGGGATCGTGAACTTGCAATTCCCGACAGTAGAAGATACGAGTGATGCAAAGAGATTCGTGGAAAACTTGAAGACCGTGGGAAAGATAAGGCATGATTAGCAAGTCAAAGTAACCACTTGATTGGAGGAGCGAGAAAAAAGCTACCGAGCTAACAGCTTACTATATTGGTGACAGGTTCCAAAACATTCGTGGCACGTGCATCATATTTCGCATCAAATTATTATTTTTCTTTACTTATGTTTGTGCGCGTATTCCTATTTGATTTTGTTGCTTTAATGTGCGGCATATTTAATTGTTGCAAGTATGCCACGTGCATTATCATTTTAACCCGACATGCATTCTAGTGTTTATTTGATAGGGAGTTTTTTTTTCATCCCACTTATCAAGTATTTCTTCGATCGGGTCACCAATGAGTTAAGAAGAAAATAAATAATGGGACGGGACGTTACAATGAAGGTGACGTCGGAAAAATAGAGAACTTCAAGTAAGGGATAGGTTAATGGAAATGGGGATTCATAAACAGAAATGAGATTAGAAGTTGATTGTGGGGTGTCTGGATCGGACAAGAATAGGAAAGGGGTTTGCCCTTTTGATTAAATCCTTTCTAATGAAAATTATTCATCCAGAATTTCGACAAAAGAAGAATCGATGGAGTTCAACACGCGATAATAGAAATTTTAAGGGGGAGAGCATGGCCGAGAAACAAATTGGAAGAGTGAAATGGTGCTCGAAGAAATATTTTCGTAGGAATAACGGAATTGCAAACTAAGGAAGACCTGGAAGTTCTAATGGTGTGATCGGAAATAAATAAAAGAGCCTCAATGGTTAAACCGTTAAAGTGAGCGTTGAGTATTAATTTAGTGTTGAAGGCCACCACGGGATATTGAGGAGAGGGTAATTTGACCAAGGATTGGATGAGTTCGAACATTACTTAACCAAATAAAACCATACTGCATCGCTAGTCATCATTTTTCCATAACGAGTTAGATGGAATTTGAGCAGAAAGGAATCAGAAAGAAGTATCAAGGAAGTTTTCCCTCGATTGAAATTTGGGTAGCCCGAAATTTAATGTACGCTTAATGGCTTTAAGAGGATGAAGGGATGAGGAAACGATCCACGAAGAGATTAATCCAAAGTTTTTGTGAAACCAATGATCACAATCCGATTTGGAAAGAATTCGTCAAGAAGGCTGTGATTATTAATCTAAAAGGTTATTGAATTTCAGAGGTTTTACTAAATTATAGAAGGAGACATGAACCGTGAAGAAGACCGGTCCGAAATCTGAAGATATAGGGTAAAACTCGTTTTGGAAGGGCAGGTTGATTGGATCAGGGTTAACGTATAACCGAGAAATGGAAGAAGGTAAGAAGATATAAGACTGAAAGTGGAATTAAGAATAGGACCACTCGAGAGCCTTATCAGTTTCTTAGGTGGACACATTGAAGATATTAAAGACATGCCAAGAGTCGAGCTAGCTTTCGGGTTCAGACCATACCTTAGGACCAGGAAGGCTTTGGGGTTTCAAATTCCTTTCCACGGTGAACGGTACCTCAGACATCCATGGCATATACATACACACAATGTTAATTTAAATAATTTTGATAATCTGTGCCTTGATTCTTTGATGTGTTAACAATTGTTGTATAATCGATGTTGGATGTAACTAATTGATAATTGTTCCTTGGCGTTATGTGGTTGTTTGGTTAAGTTGTTGTAGTTGGATATTTTGATGTTTTCTCCTTGGTGTTTGTTCTTCGTTGTGGCCGTATTTTGTATTTTGAACTTCTTTACTTGTTGTGCGAGAGACGGGGTTCTCTCGTTGTTGTTGTTTTTGACAGACGGGGTTCTCCCATTGTTGCTTTCGAGAGAATGGGTTTTCTCATTGTTGTTTGAGGGACGGGGTTCTCTCCTTGTTGTTTTTTAGGAACGTGGTTCCTTCATTAATTGTTTTCAGGCAGATAGTGAATCCGAGGACGGATTCTTTTAAGGAGGAGAGGTTGTAACGCCCCAGTTTTTTTTTTATTTATTTGTACAGCATGACGTATGTGTTTACCAAATTGTGCGAAATAATTATTTATACGTGTCTTATGTATTTAATTTTATTTTAAATGTATTAAATGTTAATTACTTTATTTTTATGATATTAATACGTGTCTTTAATGTTAACTGTGGTACGAATTGAAAACAATTTTTGCATGAACTTATGCAATCCATGTTAATTAATTATGCATGCATGGCATTATAAATTATATACGTATGTGATTTTTCATTAATTGTAATATTATGAATTTCATTGTTGCATTGTTTATGAGCCTCCTCTACGTGCTTCGTTTCTATTTAATTTGATACCGAAATTTCTTGCAAATTTAATATGTTGGACTTATACGTGTCTTGTATGTGATTATATGTTCGTTTCGTATTTTCGGATTCATTCACATGTGTTTCGGAGTTATTTTAATTTTGGAATCTAAGTCGGGGGGCTAACGAGCAATTAGCGTACCCTTGGTTCCGTAATTGATACCTTGAGCTCGGGAATTCGGATTCGAATTCAGTCACCTCCGTTACCTTCGTATCGATGATTCGGAGACAATGGAACAAGCCTCATATCTTTTTGAGATCATTAAGACCTCCGAAATCCAACCGTAACGAACAACTCGTGCAAGAATAACCCTTTTGTTGACTAGTCTTCATGGTGGGACGCTTTAATCCAACCTAAACCTAACGATGCTTTAACCCATGACTTGTGTACTAGAGTTAGCCTCTTTCTCCTCTTTTTTATCAGCTAAATCGAGCCAAAATACCCCCCTTATTTCTGCAGCAGATCGAGATAGAGTGGAGAGAAGAAGAAGAAAAGAGAAAACCCTTGGCCTTGTGATTTTGAGCTCAAATCACTTCCTTTCTCCTCCATATCTTGAAGGTATGTATATTTATGTATCCTCTACTCTTTTATACTTGATTTCATCCATTTAATACTTGCTTTGCATCAGATTTGATAAGGGTTTGGGCTAAGAGCATGAATAGGACTTTTTGGGGATTTTTGCTCTAATGACCTACTTAGTTGTGTAGCTAATTTTCTTGATTATAAATGATTATATGATCTTGTTTCTTGGCCTATTTGTTTCCTAACTGATAGTATATGATGTTAGGATGATTTTCTCTTTAGACCCTTCGATGAAATTATGAGATATAGAGCTCCAAACTTAGAGATCAAGCTGCCTCCCCTGTTTTGGGACTGCTGTGTGGAATTATGCTTTGTTGCTTGATCAAATGGCCTTCATTTCGTATGAATTTTCATGGTTATGATGTACACTCATTTTTTTATATGTTAGAATTCATATTGCAAGCCTTCGGATCCATTTTAAGCCCCAAAACCGAAATACATGATCTGTTCTTATGCATGACAGAACTGGACTGCTGCTGTTGCATTTTCGTGGTTTGTTGGTCATCCTAATGTGCTCCAATTCGTGTCAATTTGCATATACTTGGATTATATTAGTTTCTTATCATGTTAGTATACTTTCCCTAAAGTTTCAGCTTCATATTCAGCCCCTAAGTACTTGATCATGGCATGATTGAACCAATCGGGCTCATATGTGCGGTTTTGACGCCCCAGACTTGCTGCATGGTTTCGGTGCTCTTAAAGTGTGATTTGGCCTTTGAATTCTAATTTAAATATGCTCCTAACATGCTAAATATGTTGTATATCAAGTGTCATAAGATTTGGAGTTGATTTGGTATGCTTTTGGACTGATTTTGTATAAGGTTTGTTTTGCCGGTAAGCTTTGTTTGCGTTTTTGGGTCTGTACCGTGACACCCCCGTGTCTCATTTTCCTTGTATTGTGAGACACCCCCGTGTCATGCCCTTTTAGCAGGTCTGTACTGAGACACCCCCGTGTCTCAGTCTATTCAAATTGAGGGACACGGGCGTGTCCCTCCCCCTGCGCAGTTCTTGTCTTTTCTTTTTCAGTTTTTGATTGTTTCACCTCTTTAATGCTTTTATCTTCATTTGTGATGAACTATGAGCTTGTTTTACTATGTGTTGGGAGTATTGTGGGTGAATTTCATAACTTTTGGATGACATTTAGGCATGCTTTTGCTGAATGCCGTTTATGTGCGTTTGTGTTGTTTGTGATTTCCGTAACTCATTTCCCTTATCTTATGATTTCTTCTTGTTTTCAAACTTTGGAAATATGTTATATTATGTAATATGATGTATGTAGTAGAGTGTTGTGAAAGATTGAATACGTTTGAATGAGGGTTGAACTTAATCTACTTCAATACTTTTATTTGCCTAAATGTCGCATCTTGTGCTTTGAATTTGCATCATATGCACCCATATGACATTGCCGAGCATCCTATTTGGTTCATATTGAGTCTCATCTCACTGGTACACACTGTTCCTTCTCTTGTACAGTTCCTTTCCAGGGCGGAGACTTCCGAATTGAATAGGCACCCGTATTGCTCATGCTTTATGTCTCGTGGTATTCCAGGTGAGGGTGTTTTCGTTCTAGTTACGTATCAATCCCTACAACCCTTATGTGATAAGTTTTTGGCCAAAACCTTATGTATATATATATATATATATATATATATATATATGTTATTTTCAAAGTGGAGTTATCGAGTAACCTTTTCTCCAAAATTATGAAATATGTTATGTTTCTTATGAATTGATATGTTTTGGCGAGATTATGCATGTATGATTATGATTGCATGGGCCCAGGGACTTAGTGCAAGTGGCTATCCGGGGAGGTAAGGGCCGACGGTAATCCCTTGTACTAGTCCCACCACATTTACGGTGATACCGACCCTCGCTAGGAGGTTTAGCGGGGAATGGGAGCTGAGTGCCCTTGGGGGATTCATGTACCCCCATTGGCCTATGTATGGACCGGTGGCCGGGTCTTGCTAACCCGTCCACCACCCGGAGAAAGAAGGTTGGAACTTGTTTTGTGAATATGATTGTATTATGATTGTTATGCACCGTGCGGGAAGGCCGGGACGCGGATTTCCCAAACGACTATGTTCTATGATTTGTGTGTATTATTATATACTGCATGATCACATATCCAATGTATTAATGATATTTGTCGTACACGGTGGGAGTTTGGTTGGAGATAATGCACGCTCACCCGCCGAGCCTTAATGTTTATGTATGATTTATGAACTTAATAGATTTAATATGATTAGTCATAAAGTCCAAGCATTGCTTAGTTATTCTCTTGCCCTCTTGGGAACTAATTTTAAATAAAACATTGCTCGGGATTTATGACTTGCATGCGCATGTTTCTATATATATGTATCGCTCCTGCTCAATCAATCTTCTAGAGACTAACCCCTCTTTCCCACTTTTCCAGTTTCTTTTGCAGGTGTTGGTTACTAGGCGGAGTTAGAGTGTCGAGTCTTTGTTCTAGTCCCACTCACTTACACTCACTGCATACTATATGATTTCTAAGTATTGTATTGACCTTTTATTGTTGGCCGAGGTGCCCTTATTGAACTGATATTATTTCGGGACAGGTTAGGACAGGTTCTGGAGCTAGTTGAACCCGTTGTTATGTTGTTGCCTTGTATTGATTCGGGACAGGTTAGCATAGGTGGATTGATTACTGGAACCCGTATTCATATTCTTGTTGGATTTTATTTATTTCTTTGGTATTATATGAATGATTTCCTTGCTTCCGCATTTTGGTTTTTGTTGATTGTTCCGGGGTTAGCTTCTGCCTAGTCAGGACTGTTCTTTTGTTTGTCACCTGTTCGCTGTGAGTCCGATTCATGTATGGACTGCCTATTTCATAGGTGGATTAGACTCATAGTGTGGGGGATGTGGTGCCTATCCTCCCGGGTGCTACATCTATAAGTGGTATTAGAGCCTCGGGTTGCAAAACTCGGGTTCTCGTGTCGTGTGGGTCAGTCTAGGTCGTTCGGCATAGGAACTACGTGATAATGTGTGCATTGCATCGATCTTGAACCTGAAATTATCTTTCTTTTTAATCTGGTTGAATTATCTGTTGCATTTTATATTGGATCCGTGCCTTTCGTGTTGAATATGCGCCGTATACATGTACTAATCGCATGCATATATCCTTGAAATAAGTTATGATTTACAGGTCCTAAGAATAATATCAAACCACGGCCAGGTTCTACGACAAAGACGATTGATTGCAAGCTTTTACCGAGACATGGAAGATAAGAAGGATACACCCGGGAAGAATGTAGAGGATTCGAGATGTGAGGCTTTCTAGATGGAGATGGAGTTTTCAAGGGTTAGGATTCGGAACAGGAGGGTTGAATTTAGAGATGCGGTGGTAGAAGGACATTTGATGGAATAAGAGCTGCTCGAGGAATGTCTCGAACTCCGAAGATTATGTATATAGCTCTCCTACGTAGGACGCGACAATCAGATTTAATTGGGTTATTCCATTTAAGGAATGAATCTTGAAGGTATTTTGGTTCAGGGCTCGGATTGTTGAAGAGTCAAGATAAAAAGGGGTCCGGTGGGAGTCTGACACCAAGGATCATCAAGAAAGGGTTTCTGAATAAACCTATTGATTAGAATATGAGTTGTAGAAACCACGACCGAGAAGAGTTCGGATTCGGGTGTCCTAGATTTCGATTAAGATGGAAGACAAGTCAGGAAGAGAGTAGAGAAAGGCAATTGACGGAGTAAATTCAAATTTAGGGAAGGTGGTGATATTGAGGACGGGAATTGAATTCGTTTCCTAAATCCAAGATAAATTACCGAGTTGTGAGGTTGAATTGGGAGATATGGAGCAACAAATGGAAACGGTAAAGAAAGGCGAAGACTCTTTGGGAGGAAATCATGTGCTCAAGTATAAGCCATCGGAAAATGAGTTTATTTCACTAATCTCAACGCATCAAGGATAAGCACGGGAGTCTTGAGCACGATAATGATGAGAAGTAGGGTTCAGAATTACATTAGGGTTCAATTTTGTAAGAGAATCTGGGCAATGTTGAAGAGTGATTCTCGGGGAAGAAATGCAGAGGACAATTCAGTGGATGTTGAAGGAATCAGGGATCGTGAACTTGCAATTCCCGACAGTAGAAGATACGAGTGATGGAAAGAGATTCGTGGAAAACTTGAAGACCGTGGGAAAGATAAGGCATGATTAGCAAGTCAAAGTAACCTCTTGATTGGAGGAACGAGAAAAAAGCTACCGAGCTAACAGCTTACTATATTGGTGACAGGTTCCAAAACATTCGTGGCACGTGCATCATATTTCGCATCAAATTATTATTTTTCTTTACTTATGTTTGTGCGCGTATTCCTATTTGATTTTGTTGCTTTAATGTGTGGCATATTTAATTGTTGCAAGTATGCCACGTGCATTATCATTTTAACCCGACATGCATTCTAGTGTTTATTTGATAGGAAGTTTTTTTTTCATCCCACTTATCAAGTATTTCTTCGATCGGGTCACCAATGAGTTAAGAAGAAAATAAATAATGGGACGGTACGTTACAATGAAGGTGACGTCGGAAAAATAGAGAACTTCAAGTAAGGGATAGGTTAATGGAAATGGGGATTCATAAACAGAATTGAGATTAGAAGTTGATTGTGGGGTGTCTGGATCGGACAAGAATAGGAAAGGGGTTTGCCCTTTTGATTAAATCCTTTCTAATGAAAATTATTCATCCAGAATTTCGACAAAAGAAGAATCGATGGAGTTCAACACGCGATAATAGAAATTTTAAGGGGGAGAGCATGGCCGAGAAACAAATTGGAAGAGTGAAATGGTGCTCGAAGAAATATTTTCGTAGGAATAACGAAATTGCAAACTAAGGAAGACCTGGAAGTTCTAATGGTGTGATCGGAAATAAATAAAAGAGCCTCAACGGTTAAACCGTTAAAGTGAGCGTTGAGTTTCAATTTAGTGTTGAAGGCCACCACGGGATATTGAGGAGAGGGTAATTTGACCAAGGATTGGATGAGTTCGAACATTACTTAACCAAATAAAACCATACTGCATCGCTAGTCATCATTTTTCCATAACGAGTTAGATGGAATTTGAGCAGAAAGGAATCAGAAAGAAGTATCAAGGAAGTTTTCCCTCGATTGAAATTTGGGTAGCCCGAAATTTAATGCACGCTTAATGGCTTTAAGAGGATGAAGGGATGAGGAAACGATCCACGAAGAGATTAATCCAAAGTTTTTTGTGAAACCAATGATCACAATCCGATTTGGAAAGAATTCATCAAGAAGGCTGTGATTATTAATCTAAAAGGTTATTGAATTTCAGAGGTTTCACTAAATTATAGAAGGAGACATGAACCGTGAAGAAGACCGCTCCGAAATATGAAGATATAGGGTAAAACTCGTTTTGGAAGGGCAGGTTGATTGGAACAGGGTTAACGTATAACCGAGAAATGGAAGAAGGTAAGAAGATATAAGACTGAAAGTGGAATTAAGAATAGGACCAGTCGAGAGCCTTATCAGTTTCTTAGGTGGACACATTGTAGATATTAAAGACATGCCAAGAGTCGAGCTAGCTTTCGGGTTCAGACCATACCTTGGGACCAGGAAGGCTTTGGGGTTTCAAATTCATTTCCACGGTGAACGGTACCTCAGACATCCATGACATATGCATACACGCATTGTTAATTTAAATAATTTTGATAATCTGTGCCTTGATTCTTTGATGTGTTAACAATTGTTGTATAATCGATGTTGGATGTAAATAATTGATAATTGTTCCTTGGCGTTATGTGGTTGTTTGGTTAAGTTGTCGTAGTTGGATATTTTGATGTTTTCTCCTTGGTGTTTGTTCTTCGTTGTGGCTGTATTTTGTATTTTGAACTTCTTTACTTGTTGTGCGAGAGACGGGGTTCTCTCGTTGTTGTTGTTTTTGAGAGACGGGGTTCTGCCATTGTTGCTTTCGAGAGACGGGGTTCTCTCATTTTTTGTTTGAGGGACGGGGTTCTCTCCTTGTTGTTTTTGTGGAACGGGGTTCCTTCATTAATTGATTTCAGGCAGATAGTGAATCCGAGGACGGATTCTTTTAAGGGGGAGAGGTTGTAACGCCCCAGTTTTTTTTTATTTATTTTTACAGCATGACGTATGTGTTTACCAAATTGTGCGAAATAATTATTTATACGTGTCTTATGTATTTAGTTTTATTTTAAATGTATTAAATGTTAATTACTTTATTTTTATGATATTAATATTAAATATATTTATACATATATATATATGTTAACTGTGGTACGAATTGAAAACAATTTTTGCATGAACTTATGCAATCCATGTTAATTAATTATACATGGATGACATTATAAATTATAAACGTATGTGATTTTTCATTAATTGTAATATTATGAATTTCATTGTTGCATTGTTTATGAGCCTCCTCTACGTGCTTCGTTTATATTTAATTTGATACCGAAATTTCTTGCAAATTTAAAATGTTGGACTTATACGTGTCTTGTATGTGATTATATGTTCGTTTCGTATTTTCGGATCCATTCGCAGGTATTTCGGATTTATTTTAATTTTGGAATTCAAGTCGGGGGCTAACGAGCAATTAGCATACCCTTGGTTCCGTAGTTGATACCTTGAGCTCGGGAATTCGGATTCGAATTCCGTCACCCCCGCTGCCTTCGTATCGATGATTCGGAGACAATGGAACAAGCCTCATATCTTTTTGAGATCATTAAGACCTCCGAAATCCAACCGTAACGAACAACTCGTGCAAGAATAACCCTTTTGTTGACTAGTCTTCATGGTGGGACCCTTTAATCCAACCTAAACCTAACCATGCTTTAACCCATGACTTGTGTACTAGATTTAGCCTCTTTCTCCTCCTTTTTATCAGCAAAACCGAGCCAAAACACCCCCCTTATTTCTGCAGCAGATCGAGATAGAGTGGAGAGAAGAAGAAGAAAAGAGAAAACCCTTGGCCTTGTGATTTTGAGCTCAAATCACTTCCTTGCTTCTCCATATCTTGAAGGTATGTATATTTATGTATCCTCTACTCTTTTATACTTGATTTCGTCCATTTAATACTTGCTTTGTATCAGATTTGATAAGGGTTTGGGCTAGGAGCATGAATAGGACTTTTTGGGGATTTTTGCTCTAATGACCGACTTAGTTGTGTAGCTGATTTTCTTGCTTATAAATGATTATATGATCTTCTTTCTTGGCCTATTTGTTTCCTAACTGATAGTATATGATGGTAGGATGATTTTCTCTTTAGACCCATTGATGAAATTATGAGATATAGAGCTCCAAACTTAGAGATCAAGCTGCCTCCCCTGTTTTGGGACTGCTGTGTGGAATTATGCTTTGTTGCTTGATCAAATGGCCTTCATTTCGTATGAATTTGCATGGTTATGATGTACACTCATTGTTTTATATGTTAGAATTCATATTGCAAGGTTTAGGATCCATTTTAAGCCCCAAAACCGAAATACATGATCTGTTCTTATGCATGACAGAACCGGACTGCTGCTGTTGCATTTTCGTGGTTTGTTGGTCATCCTAATGTGCTCCAATTCGTGTCAATTTGCATATACATGGAGTATATTAGTTGCTTATCATGTTAGTATTCTTTCCCTAAAGTTTCAGCTTCATATTCAGCCCCTAAGTACTTGATCATAGCATGATTGAACCAATCAGGCTCATATGTGCGGTATTGACGCCCCAGACTTGCTGCATTATTTGGTATGCTTTTGGATTGATTTTGTATAAGGTTTGTTTTGCCGGTAAGCTTTGTTTGCGTTTTTGGGTTTGTACCGTGACACCCCCGTGTCTCATTTGCCTTGTATTGTGAGATACCCCCGTGTCATGCCCTTTTAGCAGGTCTGTACTGAGACACCCCCGTGTCTCAGTCTATTCAAATTGAGGGACACGGGCGTGTCCCTCCCCCTGCGCAGTTCTTGTCTTTTCTTTTTCAGTTTTTGATTGTTTCACCTCTTTAATGCTTTTATCTTCATTTGTGATGAACTATGAGCTTGTTTTACTATGTGTTGGGAGTATTGTGGGTGAATTTCATAACTTTTGGATGACATTTAGGCATGCTTTTGCTGAATGCCGTTTATGTGCGTTTGTGTTGTTTGTGATTTCCGTAACTCATTTCCCTTATCTTATGATTTCTTCTTGTTTTCAAACTTTGGAAATATGTTATATTATGTAATATGATGTATGTAGTAGAGTGTTGTGAAAGATTGAATACGTTTGAATGAGGGTTGAACTTAATCTACTTCAATGCTTTTATTTGCCTAAATGTCGGATCTTGTGCTTTGAATTTGCATCATATGCACCCATATGACATTGCCGAGCGTCCTATTTGGTTCATATTGAGTCTCCTCTCACTGGTACACACTGTTCCTTCTCTTGTACAGTTCCTTTCCAGGGCGGAGACTTCCGAATTGAATAGGCACCCGTATTGCTCATGCTTTATGTCTCGTGGTATTCCAGGTGAGGGTGTTTTCGTTCTAGTTACGTATCAATCCCTAAAGCCCTTATGTGATAAGTTTTTGGCCAAAACCTTATGTATGTATATATATATATATATATATATATATATATATATATATATATGTTATTTTCAAAGTGGAGTTATCGAGTAACCTTTTCTCCAAAATTATGAAATATGTTATGTTTCTTATGAATTGATATGTTTTGGCGAGATTATGCATGTATGATTATGATTGCACGGGCCCAGGGACTTAGTGGAAGTGGCTATCCGGGGAGGCAAGGGCCGACGGTGATCCCTGGTACTAGTCCCACCACATTTATGGTGATACCGGCCCTCGCTAGGAGGTTTAGCGGGGAATGGGAGCTGAGTGCCCTTGGGGGATTCATGTACCCCCATTGGCCTATGTATGGACCGGTGGTCGGGTCTTGCTAACCCGTCCACCACCCGGAGGAAGAAGGTTGGAACTTGTTTTATGAATATGATTGTATTATGATTGTTATGCACCGTGCGGGAAGGCCGGGACACGGATTGCCCAAACGACTATGTTATATGATTTGTGTGTATTATTAGATACTGCATGATCACATATCCAATGTATTAATGATATTTGTCGTACACGGTCGGAGTTTGGTTGGAGATAATACACGCTCACTCGCCGAGCCTTAATGTTTATGTATGATTTATGAACTTAATGAATTTAATATGATTAGTCATAAAGTCCCGAGCATTGCTTAGTTATTCTCTTGCCCTCTTGGGAACTAATTTTAAATAAAACCTTGCTCGGGATTTATGACTTGCATGCGCATGTTTCTATATATATGTATCGCTCCTGCTCACTCAATCTTCTAGAGACTGACCCCTCTTTCCCACTTTTCCAGTTTCTTTTGCAGGTGTTGGTTACTAGGCGAAGTTAGAGTGTCGAGTCTTTGTTCTAGTCCCACTCACTTACACTCACTGCATACTATATGATTTCTAAGTATTGTATTGACCTTTTATAGTTGGCCGAGGTGCCCTTATTGAACTGATATTATTTCGGGACAGGTTAGGACAGGTTCTGGAGCTAGTTGAACCCGTTGTTATGTTGTTGCCTTGTATTGATTCGGGACAGGTTAGGACAGATGCATTGATTACTGGAACCCGTATTCATATTCTTGTTGGATTTCATTTATTTCTTTGGTATTATATGAATGATTTCCTTGCTTCCACATTTTGGTTTTTGTTGATTGTTCCGGGGTTAGCTTCCGCCTAGTCAGGACTGTTCTTTTGTTTGTCACCTGTTCGCTGTGAGTCCGATTCATGTATGGACTGCCTATTTCATAGGTGGATTAGACTTATAGTGCGGGGGATGTGGTGCCTATCCTCCCGGGTGCTACAAGTAAACCAAGAGTTAAAAAGACCATAAGGAGATAGAGAACAAGATCATGGACTTACCTATCGAATTCGGAGTGAAACGAAGGTGTATTGAGCTCAAAAGTTGAAAAGGGAATAGTGATTTCTCCCCTTTCTTCTTTGTCTCGGTAAGCAGTAGCTCTTTCCCCTTTTTCTTCAAGTATGGACCAAAATGGGGAGTTCTGTTGAGAGAGGAGTGAGTAAGAGAGATGTAGGTCCAAGAATGGGATCAATTGGATAAGAAATGAGAAAGTTATGGGCAAAACCGTAAAATATGGCAAAGCTGCGCCAGGCTCACATTTTGGGCAAAATATGGGGGTACAAACGGGCTTCGAAAAATACAAGACTGAGTTCCTTCGATTTCAAATCTCGTTACGAGTCCGATGCCACTTCTGGAATTTAAATCTGAATTCCCTAGCTCAAGATATGCCTTCCGGAATCCGAGGCGCGCTAAAACTCGTTAGGCCCTCAAATTTCCCAAAACAAGAAATGGTCTCCGACCAAAACGAACAAGTAAAACGAATAAAATAAACACGTAAACGAGTTCATAAACATATAATCCAAATATATCATGTATTCACATAGGTTGGGAATTAAATTCAAGTAGAAGAAATTAAAATACGGAAGTTAAACGTGAAATTTAAACAATTAGGGCATATAAATCACTTAAACGAATAAATCAACGTATAAATTAAATCAAAAGAGAAAAATAAAATGTCGAAAACCCTCTCGTGACGTCATACCTGGCTTGCCGAAGAAACGGGGTGTCACTTTTTATGAATTTCATTTCACAAAAAAAGGAAAAGAAAATTAGGGATAATAATTTTATTTAATTTAGATCAGGACATCTACTATCACCTACAAGGGGGGACAACTGTTCAGATAATTCCTTCACTGAATTGTAAACACCTCAAAATGTGGAACATTTGACCAGAAAATTTAATACAGTTGCATACCCAAAATCAGAATTCGAACGTCTCAAGTCTCACCTTTGTCACAAACTTGATTTTGGCTTTGTATAATACCAACAAGATTGTTTCCTCACTTTTACATTTCTTTATTGATAGTTAACAAATTAAGGGGACGTTTGGTACCCTTACATACTTAATTCGATTTAATATAAATCGGGCTTATTAGCCTATATTAACTCATTGAAGTAGTGTGTAATATTTTGTTTGGTATGTATTTATGTACGCACACCATTTTCAATACCCCATCTAATATCCTGTCTAGTACGTCATTAGTGAAATGTAGTGAATGTGGGCAATTACCGATTTACCCTTAATTTAATTTGGAAAGGGGGAAAAGGTGTCACATTCATTGCCCATTTTGAAAATCAGGGTTTCCAAACCACTGGAGAAGTGCGCAAGGATTTTCCTCTGAGCTTCGGGTTCCATTGTCGACAATCGGTTGCCATTGTACGCCTGTTTGTGGGAGGTTTGTATATTTGATTTTATGAACGGTAATTTGTGGAATTTCTGTGTATTTGCTCTTGTTTACGGAGATGACCGTTTCGCAAGCTAAGCCCGTTTGTTCCCTTCTTGTGGTGACCGCGATTGAAAACGTTTCATTTGTTCTCCGCAGTTGGTTATCTGGTTATTCTCTAGTTTTTCGTGAATTAGAATTGCTGGTCCAGTTGGTCAGTATTATTGTCACTCATTATCGAACATCGATGGTAGAATGGTGGTTGGAAAGTTGGTTTATGTTTTACGTTATATTCGATCGCTGCCCTCTGTTATTCAATTAACAATGTTAGGTCATTTTATTGATCGTCGTGTTGTTATGACACTTAACTACAGTCTCGTTCCATGTTGTTCTGTAGATTACGCACTCATGGGCTTTCTTGCAGCTCCGCAGTGCCCGAACAGACACGGAGAGATGATCCTACGCACATCTCACTCAAAAAACAATCCAGGGAGGCTGTACTACATCTACCCTTTGGAATTGAAGCACGAAGGATTCTTTATGTGGTGGGATGTGTATCAAAAGTTTGGTGGTCATCCATATGCTGGAGATGCATGCTCATCAAATTACTCGAACAGGGATTCGATGAATCATGACAGAAGGTGTAACATGGAAGATGAGCATATGTCGAGTAAATGCCCGGACCAAGTGTTATGAATGCAGATCAGACATGCAGTAAGGGTACTTCGAAGACAGGCCGCTTGGTAAACCAGTCGTGGGAGATGGAAGGAGGTCGTTTGCTTGTACCTGCTGCTCATGTTTATGTGTTCTCTTACGTTGTTGTATTACTAGTAGGTGTTATTCTGGGTATCCTATTTGCTCGTGGGATCTGATTCGTACCCTGGAAATTTTATGCTACCTGTTTCATACGTGTTCTTTAACGGCAGTGGTGCGTTAGTGTAATCTGTCACAAACTATGTAATCTATCTGTTTTTTGGTATGTAACACTAAGGTCGGAGATTACGCTACAGACTTCAGTGTTTCCCAACTATATGTTTGCTAGGACTTGATGTGTGACTTTATTGTGATGAAATTAGCATGGTCTGTGAAGTTCTTGTATTTGTAAGGTATCGGACAGTAATTATTTTTCACAACTTTCCTGTTGCTTTGTATTATTTACTGACAGATGGGATTCAGTAAGGGATTCTAAGTCACATGTACAATAGTGAAGTGACGTTGGAATATGCATACCTGAGGTTGCTATGTGCCTATATATGTACTGCTTCCAATTGCAATTGAACTTCACAATTACTGCTTCCACACTTCTTGCTTATACTCAAGCAACTGTTAGATATGTCACAACACTCTGTCGAAGAATTGGCAGAAATATATAGACAAGAACACTGTTTTTACAATAACGGATGGTCAAGCTCGAACGATCCCATGTTCATATCTTTACTTGAACGTGAAGCCCGAAGGGACCGTAGCCAATGGCCAAAAGTTAATCATGATGTTGTTGCTGGTTTAACCAATGTTGTAAATACTGTCTTCAGTTTGTCCCACGATGAAAAATATTATCTCGGTCGACTGTCTATGTTACGAAAGCGATTTCACACATTTGACTATATGAAATCGTTGTCGGGTGTTACTCATTCCGACAACCAGGGTGTGTTGAATGTCCCCACCGGTACGTGGGATGTAGTCCAGGAAGAGGTATTGTTTGTACTTATTTGTCAACTCATTTACATGGTGTAATTTGATTTGACAAGTTATGGTCTTTTAGTGACAATTTCATTTGAACATTTGCAGGGGAACGTTCGGTGCTTCTGGTATTATTACCGGGATGAGCCTGCTTGGAATTCGCTTGTTCGCATCTTCGGTCCACAAGTGTAGTATCATAATATATGAGGTTGCATCCGTGTCCAATAAGGTCTACCACCATTGTTAACCCTGGCGTGGTATGGTCTTGCGATATTCTATGTTTTTCTTTTATGTACTGCCTAAAAGCAGATTAAATTGATAAGCATTCAGAAGCTTGTTAATTTGTAATTTCTCAGCTGCTAAATTCTGCCAGTTTATATGTTCTGTAAACTGTAAAACCCAAGATATATGTAATGTTTTTATGAGTTTGCCATTGCTAACGCTGGCCTGTTACACTCTTGCGATATTTGATGTATTTCTTTTACGTACTGGCTATAATCAACTTTTATTGACAAGCATTCAGAAGCTTGTTAATTTGTAATTCTCCATCTGCTAAATTGTGGAAGTTTTTTTCTTCTGTATTCTGTAAAACCCAACATATGTGTAATGTTTTTATGAGTTTGCTGACTATTATTTGTAGCTTCGTAATTATTTTATTAGAATTTTGCTTATCGTAATGGCATCAATACACAAAAAATGTTACATGCACACAGAAAAATAATTGGCAGAAGTCTTTTTAAGTTTTAATCATAGGGTGAAGGTTTATTCAGGGCCGTGGCAAACGTCATGCATGCAACATTACATAGAATTATTCAACTGGAAAGTAACGCACAACATGACATTGAAGATCATAAAAACCAAAGACCACTACTAAACATCAAACCGCCATCAACTTGTTACTTGGCCATCGGACCGCGCAAACTACGGGATATCTTCATCGGAGTCAGAGTAAATTTTGGGGTCGACGAACAAAGTCGATGGGTCATTTCGAAAGTTTGGAAACATTCTTTTTCTGAATATTTCATGAAGCTCCATCCAATTTTCGAATCCATTGTGCCTAAAGTTAGCTTCAACAATAGTTTCCTGTTTAAAATAAAAAGTGTTATACATTTATTGGAGCTTGAGATATCACAATTACGAAAAGTAGTACTTTGTGGAAACCTACGGTATGCGTTGGTTGATGTATTCCTGAGTTACTTCAATTCGGTTGTCATCCGCATCATATGCCACACCTGGAATTTTCATAAAATTACGAAAAGCAATATACTCGGACCGTAAACTTGTGATTCGCCTTTGCACCGGGGTTTGGGTAATTCCAATTCTTAATTTACGCCCCAGATCATGTGCGATCACACCACAAGCCAACATAGCTTCGACATCTGTCACCACAACGTGATTACCAACATAATCGTGGAGCTCCCCAATAATGATTTGCTTCAAACATGCTGAGCATGGAAACCTTCTGTGGTTTTCTCCCTCGATCGCATTCATGGTTACTTTTTATTTTTAATATTTACGTAATTAACATTACAGTTTGGTTTTCAAATTAAAGTTGTGTGGCATTTATAAACATCTTACACCTCCTTGCAATTCTTTACTGAAAGGGAGTCAAGAACTGAAAGTGTGATATGAAGGGACTCAACAATGCGAAAGCGAATAAGAATCTCTGGAAAAGGGAACTCTACTATCTCTGTAAAGGAACAAGAATCTCAGGAAAAGAAGAGGAATCTCTGTAAAAGGAAAATTTATTCATGCATATCTTTAAAAGAAACAACATAATGCCAAGTTTGAAGCAAAGTGTGGCACAGTACGCATTGATCATTTGGCTATGTGAATATTTCGTTCGAGGTAAATTCGCGTACATAACCCATGGCATAATAAAAGGCGATAGTTTGTATAATTATATTGCATTCGTGCATGTTATTCTGCCCGAACGGAAGACATGCCTAAACGTCATCGACGTGGAGAATCAATCTCATTTGAGGCGCATGAATTTGCATGCCACGATTGTAAAGCGAAAGAGGTTTTACGTTTGCTCGTAGATCATGCTACGATTTACGACATCAGTACGATGCCAACTGCTCTTCGAGCCATAACAAGAGTGGCAGACGACATGAGTGAGAAATTTAGAAATTTGTTCACGGGCGCCGATATACAAGTTATCGTTATGGAGTTTCGAGAGCGATACCTACGCTATGAGACCTTTGTCGCCAAAACCGATGTCTTCTACGACCCCGATACAAACAAGTTCACAGTGAGAGAAGTTTATTACGAGCAGAAACGATCAAGGGTAAATTTGTTTGCCTTCGTATAAATTTATTGTCAACAATTTTAACATTCACGTAATATTTTTGGATCTGTAGGGGGTGTTTTGGCGAAATGAGCATGCCGTTGAAAAGAAATTCTTGAAGCACGGCTTTAACTACTATAAAGATCTTCATATCTTGTTCAAAAGACGATAATTCCACCTCCTTCCGGGTGAGCCACCGGAGCACGATCAAGACCCGGCGACCTTTATTCAAACCTCTTCAGAGATCATGGGACATGAAAGTGATTACAACATACACGACGATGCTACAAGCGGACCGTAGTCATTAGTATTCGATTGAAAGAAAATAATTAAGCGATTTATTATTTGAGGTTGTATTATTGTTAGCCAAGACTATGGACCATGTAATATCTAAGCTTGTATTGTCTTTGCTATGGAATGGTGCCTATGAATATATTAATGTGGTCATAATAAAAATACCCCTTCTGTAACATTCTGTAAAAGACGGGACATTGCACTGAAGGATTCTCCACAGTTGTATACCAAAATAAGATTCTCCACAAGTGTGCCCTGTCCCATTACCTCGCGTATGCCTATGCATGGCTTGTATACATCAAAGTAAGTGCGCATGCAATAAAGTGGCCATGCTCAAGTTTGACCGTTGCCGACATGAATCTATTCTTTACCAAGAATCACTTGTCGCGATGAAATGTCCCATATCATCCAATGAAATATATATATATAATTGCCTTACAAGTTGTTAATTGTAGTCAGTCATTCCGATATTGAACCCACCGATCATATCATCTCCATTGCATTTTCCATGCCGCGTTCAACCCGCCAGTGTCTCCCCGTCTTCTTGACAGACATTGAGCCATGTTGCGCTTGTTCGGAGCGCATTCTTGTTATGGAGCTCTATGATTTTGCAGGGTAAAACTTTATGCGTGAACCAGCTGCAATGACTCTCGCGGTTCAGGAAATTACACGAAATATGAGCCGGAGATTGGATATCGAGATATCCACTAACGAAGTTAGCCGTCACATCATGAAGCTACGTGAAATATACGTCGAATTCCGCCTGTTTACTTACAAGGTCGGGGTCACGTACCATGACGGAAGTAACGTTGTCCGAGTCGATGACCAATATTATCGCTATTTCGGTGACCGGGTAATGAAGTTTTCATAAACTCAACCAGATATTGTAATTACAATTATTCACATTTACATACACTATCATACAGTTTTGTAATTGCAATGATGTTGGCGTATCAGGAGACTAAGCAGGATCTGTTAGGAATAGTGCCCTAGAAAGCCGATTGTATATCCGCTTTATGCTTTTCCTTATAGTAATCACAGACAATCTTTGAATGAAATAACGAATTGAGGCAACACTTCTTTATATGCTCTTGTTTGGTATGCGTTTACTTTATCTGTGCATGTATGAGAACTCCCCTAATCCTGATGACTTTAGGACTCTACCATTTAGATGAAATGGTTCATCAAACGAGCCCTATATCACATAAGTCATGATTAGTAAAATACTCCAAGCCGATAAGTCCTACAGACAGTGGGAGTGTCAACCTGACTCCTCTAAGGCTTGCTTGTGGGATCACGCCCTTAAGAAGGACCACCTTGTTTCATGGAGGTGCAAAGTGTATAGTTGATAAGTGCGTGATACATGAGGGTGCTTACTTCAATAAGTAAGTTCACTGAGGTGCCCCGTGTGAGAAGATTCCTAAATGGGAAAGGAAGTTTCTATTTCAGGAAATGGAAACTTCCAGATTAGGAAATATCTCACGAGTCATTGATGTGATTAATTGATCCTTAAGACTTGAGGTTCCTTGTCACTTTATGAGTTAACTCTGTAGTCTTAGGTATAAGCTTTAAAGGGTGTCGCCTTAGACAACTGATTCAAGGCTTATGCTGGGCCTGCACAAGTGATTCATGAAAGTGAATGAGAATCAAGAAAGGACCTACACTTGCATATGCAAGGTGATCTCTTATTGTGTAAGTCATTCATATGCCATATGGAGTCCTTGGCCAAGGGAGTAGATCAAGACATCAAGAAAAAGGGTTTCTTGGATTGAGATCAAATGGATATGAAATGCACTTAGCTTTAAGACCGGATTATTAGGGTTCTGATTATTCCCTTGCCCTAGATCTTGGTTGAGAGATAGTAAGTAGGAGGATTGTATCTCACATGAATCAATGACTTAAAGGTTCTGTCGAATCCGAACATTCCAATTCAGCTAGGGGTTAAACACCTGTTGCTAGACTATGGTCGTTTAATCTGTGGACTGATTAATTAATTAGTGAATTAATTAATTAGGGTCACTGCTAATTGAATTGAGAACCTAGAGGGTCACACACAACAACTTGATTACATGAGTTGAGGCTTGAAAATGATTAAACGAGTTAATCGGGCCAAGAGGGTTCCACACGTGTGAAACCACACGTGTGGCTCACGTGAATGACACGTGTCCCACACGTGTGAGTATATATATATATATATATATATATATATATATATATATATATATATATATATATATTAAATAATTAAATATGTTAGTTATTTAATAGACTTTGGTTTAATTTTGAATTAAAAGGAAAGTCTAATTTTGGAGAAAATAATCTAGTTAATTAATTATGAATTAATTAATTAGATAAAATAAGTTATTTATTTTTAATAAATAAAGTATAAAATTATCCAAAAAATAGTTTGGATATTTTAGCTCTCTTGAAAGTTGATTTGAATTTGAATTCAAAGTCAAAGTCAAAATTACTTGATGATCAAGTAATAGGAGAGAGAGTGACCAAAACCCTAGTCCATAAGGACTAGGAATTTCGGCCACTCCCCTCTTATAAATAGGGGAGCTCGAGCTCCCCTTAGAGCTAATTGGCAATTCTTTTGGTTCATGTGTTGAACACCATCCTTCCTCCAAGATAAACGAAACCCTAGGTTAAGCCTAAACACTAACTAGAGAACTAGCATCCTTACTAGTTAGATTGTGATCAAGTTGGTGGACTATCTCTAGAGAGCTTCAA
The DNA here is from genome assembly GCA_037501455.1 of Lantana camara. NCBI lineage: Eukaryota > Viridiplantae > Streptophyta > Magnoliopsida > Lamiales > Verbenaceae > Lantana > Lantana camara. Next base: position 57,626,897 of record CM074857.1, on the reverse strand, counting down.
GTTAGAAGTTTGAAGATTCGAGCTTTACCAAGGAGAGGGGATCAAGCCGCGAGAAGAGCGTTCTTGGGTGGCTTGAAACGCTTCAAGAAAGAATAAAAGAAAAGTAAGTTTCTTAACTCTACGAATTTGGATACACGATTGCGAGTCCAAGGTCCTTTTGTTGGAAAATTTTTAAATTTCCGCTGCTTTCTGATTCGTGTTTTCCAACAAGTGGTATCAGAGCCACCTCGTTAATCGTATTTCTGATTCGTCTCAATTATATTGAATTTGGTAGAAATTCTTAGGCTTGATGCGATTGAGTATTTGTAATTGTTTTAGAAAGCCTGAATTACGAAACTGCATTTTTTCCTGAAAGTTTCTGAAAATTAGTTTTTACAAAATTTAATTTTTGAAAAACAATTTTAGATTTGAAACTGTATAAACTGTTTTTGGATTTCTTGGATTGGTTTTGCTTTTGAACGAAAACACGAAACGAAAAGCCTCGATTACGAACACGCGAAACCCCGCACGCGAAGGCGTCGCTCCCGCGGGCTTCGCGCGCCGCCGCCCGCCTGTCCTAGGCGCGCGCAGGGCAACCACCCAGCACCCTCCCGCAACCGCGCGGGAGACCTTCCGGGCGCGCCTAGGCGCTCCCGCCCATCGTTGCCAGCCTGGCCGGGACAGACCGGCCAGCCGCCCGAGAAGGCTGCGCGCGCGTGATGTGGGCGGCTCTTTCGTGTGCGGGCCCCGTTTTCGTAATCCGGTTTTGTATTTCGTGCAATCCAGTCCCAATTTTTTATTTTAATTTTAAAATTTTATTTTTGAATATTTATTTTAATTTTTGAATAAAACTTAAAATTGGGATTTTTGAGAAATAGAAACGGTTTATATTTTGCGAAAATACATCTTTGATAAAATTATTAATTTTCAGAAATTAATTGGAATTTTATTTGTTTTGTTAATTTGGGATTTATTGAAAATTTTTATAAATAAGACTCGAATCAAGTCGTGTTTTAAGTCATTAGGACTTGAAACGGGAATTTTAATTTATTGGTTAAATTTAAATTCTCGCAAAAGCATGTTAGGTGATCATGGGTTTAGACTTATGTATGGTTTTAATTTATGCACATGGATGGTTTAAATTGGGGTTGGAGCCCTATAGTTGCGTTTTTCAATTGAGGTTGGAGCACTGTTATGTGATTTATTATGTGGCTTTCCATATTACTGTTTTTGAGGCCGGGGTATGCCCCGTGTAATTGTCTAAGGCCAATATGAAGATTGAGCCTTATTACTTTATGTTTTTTTCTTTTTATTGTAATTTGAGAGTAGAGATAGGTGGTGAGGTTTTATTTTCATTTTGAAGACAATGCACCCATGGAGTAAGATGGACCACATTCAAGTAACAAAGAGGCCATAAGTGAAAACCCCTCAAAACGTTAGGGAGGGGAATCTCAATTGTAAAATGTGATAAAGATAGGGCTCGTATTTTGTTACCGCTTTCCCCTATGTGATTTAAACTGTTTATGTGGCATGTATGTTAGAACTTGTGATTGTGGAGTGGCTCCCACATATCACGCATAAGATAGGTAGAACCCATGATCATTACATGTTAGTATCATGCTAGGACATGTTATCTGTTTATGTGCTTGTTTGAAATGTATTTAAGTGTACTTGCATTAATCAAAACTAATAAAATTGGATAACATATATGTTGGTGAGGTCGAACCGGACAACTCTCCGGTTGATTCGAAAATTCCCATTAAATATTAAGCTAATTTCGAACAAATAGGTATTTAATTCGAGATGCAAATTTTGAATTAAATTCCTAGCATTCCATCAATAGGTTTTAAGTTTAGTAAGTGAAGCTAGTTATTGTCCGCGAGTCGTGGGATAGCTTGTGGAGCTTATTAGTTCTTAGTTACCTAATTGATCATTTTAAATGATCAATATTTCGTGATCAATTTTAGCAAGGGCGATGTCCGCGAGTCGTGGGTCTTTCGAACTAAGTTTTGGTCATGATCTTATGATTGATGGGTCTAGCTTAACACCTAAGTAAATATGGATGTCGCACGAGTCGTGGGTCCATATTGAAAGATAGGTGATGCAAAAACAATTACTAAGAGTTCTAAAGGTGTTAGAATTGGTAAGTTATACCTACCTGGGGTTCTTGCTTAGAATGTCCGCGAGTCGTGGGTTCGAGGTAAAATGCCTAGGATCTTAGTACCCATTGGGAAACGTGTTCCTCTTAGATCTTTGGGAATTATAGATCTTTGAAAAACAGTGGGAGCTACATTAGATTAAAGACCTTATCTTTTGTATATCGTTATAATTCAGCATGCTCACTAGTTCTCTGTTTTACCATTTAGGTCGTAGATTCTGTGATTCTCTACGTGTTTTGAAATGGCAACCAAAAACCCTCTTGTATCGATCCTCGAGTCAAACAAGTTGACTGGTCCCAACTATTCTGATTGGCTGAGGAATCTAAAAATCATTTTAGATTCTGAGAAGAGAACTTATGTTCTCTTCGAAGGGGAGCCTAGTCCCGAAGGGGAGGCTCCCACTCGGGCCGAGCGGGACGCGATTCAGAAGTGGAAGGATGATAATCTCCAAGCCCGTTGCCTTATGTTAGCTAACATGTCTCCGGGCTTGCAAAGGCAACATGAGGCCATGGAATTCGCTTGGGAGATTTACGACAACTTAGAGCAACTTTACCGCCCTCATGAACGTGTTACAAGGTATAACACTTCAAAGGAATTGTTCCACTTAAGAATGAGGGAAGGTTCAAGTGTCCATGAATATGGACTCAAGTTTCTTGCCTTTACTGAGAAACTTGCCTCCATGGACATCCCACTCAAGTTTCAGTGGATTTGTTGCTAGCTTCGCTCCCACCATCATTCAACCCATTTGTAATCATGCTGGTGCTACTGTAGCTGAGCTGATTAGTCAGCTTGTTACTGCTGAAAGCACGATCAAGAAGGACAATAAGGTTTTGATGGTGAATGCTCCATCATCCTCTTCTGGGCCTTCTAAAGGTAAGGGCAAGAAAGCCCAAAAGAAGAAGAAGAAACCCCTTAGGCCCACTGGTGGCGTTTCAAAGGGGAAGACCCAAAAGAAGAAGCGTGATCAGAAAGAGGATGTTTGCTACCATTGTGGCAAAGCGGGACATTGGAGGAGAAACTGCCCAGAGTACAAGGCTACTCTAAAGAAAGGTATCTTTCTCGTTGAAGTAAATCTTTCTATTAATTATAGTTCTTGGGTACTTGATACCGGTTGTGGAACTCATATCTGTAATGATGTACAGATGCTAAGTGAAGTCTAACAACTCAAAGAAGGAGAATGTGTCTTGAGGATCGGCGATGGCTCAAACGTTGAAGCTCGAGCTTTAGGCACAATTAGATTAGATTTAGGTAGTTTTGAGTTAGTCTTAAATAAAGTCCTTTATGTAACGAGCATTATTCGTAATATAATTTCTGTTCCAATTTTAGATTGTGAAGGTTATGAAACTTATATTAAGAATGGTAAATACTTTATCAAACGGAATAACTCTTCCGTTCACATCGGTACTCTAAGTAATGGACTTTATCTAACTCAGAATATCAATATTATGAATATACAACGAGAAACGAAGCGTAAGAGAGATGACAAAGTTTCAGCTCCCTTATGGCACGCTAGATTAGGACACATTTCCAAGAACAGAACTAACAAGATAAACACTTTAGGATCATTCTCTGAAAATGATCTCAAAGAGTTAACTTCTTGCGAATCCTGTCTCAAAGGAAAGATGTCCAAAGTTCCTTTTAAGGGGACTGTGGAACGTGTCACTAAGGTTTTGGATTTGATCCATACTGATGTTTGTGGACCGCTTAGTGTAAGCACTAGAAACAATCATCAGTATTTCATAACCTTTACTGATGACTTTAGTCGGTATGGTTATGTATACTTAATGAAGTATAACTCTGAAGCTTTTGAGAAATTCTTAGAATTTCAAAAGGAGGTTGAGAACCAAACTGGTCACAAGATCAAAGCACTTCGATCTGATCGAGGAGGCGAATATCTTAGTGAAGAATTCCTTAATCATCTCAAAGATAATGGGATTATCTCTCAGTGGACTCCTCCGGGAACTCCTTAGCTTAATGGAGTTTCTGAGAGAAGGAATCGAACCTTACTTGATATGGTTCGTTCCATGATGAGTTTCACTGACTTACCACCTTCTTTCTGGGGTTATGCCCTAGAAAGTGCAGCAAAGATTTTAAATCTACTTCCCTCTAAGTCAGTCCCTAAAACGCCCTATGAAATATGGCATGGTAAAATCCCTAGTTATTCTTACTTAAGAATTTGGGGTTGTCCTGCTTACGTGAAGAGGACAGTGGGAGATAAGTTAGAATCTCGTTCTAACTTATGCTACTTTGTAGGTTATCCTAAGGAATCCATAGGATACTACTTCTATGATCAATCTGAGCAAAAGGTGTTTGTTTCCAGAAATGCCACTTTTCTTGAGGAACTGTTCCTTAAAGAAAAGAAAGGCAAGATCATAGAATTAGAAGAAGTACAAAGTGATCCCACACCACCCACTGAAGAAACGTACCCTTCTGATCAACCACAACCAATCACGAATTTCGATACACATGAAAATCCTCCTCTAAGGCGTTCTGAACGCACTCCTAGACAGCCAGAGAGATGGTATGGATTCTTCCATGAAATCTCTCAAAAGGATAATGATCCTTTAACATATGAGGAGGCACTTTCAGATTCTGACTCTAAACAGTGGATAGAAGCCATGAAATCTGAAATGGATTCCATGAACTCCAACCAAGTTTGGACCTTGGTAGATTTGCCTGATGGGGTCAAACCCATAGGTTGCAAATGGATCTTTAAGAGAAAGTTTGGAGTTGATGGAAGCATTGCAGCCTACAAAGTAAGACTGGTTGCAAAAGGATTCACTCAAAGACCCGGCGTGGACTTTGATGAAACCTTTTCACCAGTTGCAATGCAAAAGTCTGTTCGGATCATGCTTGCCATTGCTACGTATTATGACTACGAGATATGGCAAATGGATGTGAAAACTGCCTTTCTCAATGGTGACATTGATAAAGACATTTATATGGATCAACCCATAGGTTTCACGTTCAGTGGGAGTGAGCAAAAGGTTTGCAAACTCCAAAGATCAATCTATGGATTGAAACAGGCTTCTAGGAATTGGAATATTCAATTTGATGAATCAGTCAAAGCGTTTGGCTTCATTCAAATTTCGAATGAATCATGTGTGTGTAGAAAGGAATTGGAGACCTCAGTGCAATTCTTAGTACTTTATGTTGATGACATCCTTCTTATTGGGAATTCGAAGGATGACATGAAAGTGACTAAGTTATGGTTATCGAACCAATTCGAGATGAAAGATCTTGGTGATGCGTCCTATATCCATGGAATTAAAATCTATAGAGATAGATCTAGAAGGTTAATAGGACTATCACAGTCGATGTACATTGACAAAGTATTGAAGAGATTCAATATGGAGTCAACAAAGGTTAAGAACCTTCCTATGAGTGTAGGAACATGTCTTTCAAAGAAGATGTGTCCTAAGACTAACCTTGAGAAGGAAAGAATGACTCATACACCTTATGCATCAGCAATAGGTAGCATAATGTATGCAATGTTATGTACTCGACCGGATGTGGCTTATGCACTTAGTGTAACAAGTCGTTTCCAATCTGACCCTGGAGATGGTCACTAGGCTGCCGTGAAGAATACTCTCAAGTACTTGAAAAGTACTAAAGATTTATTCTTAGTTTACGGAGGTCAGAAAGATCTTACTGTTGAAGGATACTGCGATGCAAGCTTTGCATCTGACTTAGAAGATTTTAAGTCAATGTCAGGATACATTTTCTGCCTAAAAGGCGGAGCAGTGAGTTGGAAGAGTTCCAAGCAAACTACCACTGCAGATTCGACCACTGAGGCCGAATAGTTAGCTGCAAATGATGCAGCTAAGGAAGGTGTTTGGATTAGAAACTTCATTCAAGAGTTGAATGTTGTTCCTAGCATAAAAGACCCCATTTTTGTGTTTTGTGACAACACTGGGGCGGTTGCTCAAGCAAGAGAACCAAGATCTCACCAACGGACCAAACACATTATGAGGAAGTATCACCTAATCTGTGATATTATCAAAAGGGGAGATGTGCAAATTGAGAGGGTCACATCAGTAGAGAACGTGGTAGATCCACTTACTAAACCCCTTAGTCGAGAAGCTTTCCAAGGTCATCTTTAGAAGATGGGACTTAGAGTAGCTTTAGAATGGCTTTGACGGGCAAGTGGGAGATTATTAGGAATAGTGCCCTAGAAAGCCGATTGTATATCCGCTTTGTGCTTTTCCTTATTGTAATCACAGACGATCTTTGAATGAAATAACGAATTGAGGCAACACTTCTTTATATGCTCTTGTTTGGTATGCGTTTAATTTATCTGTGCATGTATGAGAACTCCCCTAATCCTGACGACTTTAGGACTCTACCATTTAGATGAAATGGTTCATGAAAAGAGGCTTATATCACTTAAGTCATGATTAGTAAAATACTCCAAGCCGATGAGTCCTACAGACAGTGGGAGTGTCAACCTGACTCCTCTAAGGCTTGCTTGTGGGATCACGCCCTTAAGAAGGACCACCTTGTTTCATGGAGGTGCAAAGTGTATAGTTGATACGTGCGTGATACATGAGGGTGCTTACTTCAATAAGTAAGTTCACTGAGGTGCCCCGTGTGAGAAGATTCCTAAATGGGAAAGGAAGTTTCTATTTTAGGAAATGAAAACTTCCAGATTAGGAAATATCTCACGAGTCATTGATGTGATTAATTGATCCTTAAGACTTGAGGTTCCTTGTCACTTTATGAGTTAACTCTGTAGTCTTAGGTATAAGCTTTAAAGGGTGTCACCTTAGACAACTGATTCAAGGCTTATGCTGGGCCTGCACAAGTGATTCATGAAAGTGAATGAGAATCAAGAAAGGACCTACACTTGCATATGCAAGGTGATCTCTTATTGTGTAAGTCATTCATATGCCATATGGAGTCCTTGGCCAAGGCAGTAGATCAAGACATCAAGAAAAGGGTTTCTTGGATTGAGATCAAATGGATATGAAATGCACTTAGCTTTAAGACCGGATTATTCGGGTTCTGATTATTCCCTTACCCTAGATCTTGGTTGAGAGATAGTAAGTAGGAGGATTGTATCTCATATGAATCAATGACTTAAAGGTTCTGTCGAATCCGAACATTCCAATTCAGCTAGGGGTTAAACACCTGTTGCTAGACTATGGTCGTTTAATCTGTGGACTGATTAATTAATTAGTGAATTAATTAATTAGGGTCACTGCTAATTGAATTGAGAACCTAGAGGGTCACACACAACAACTTGGTTACATGAGTTGAGGCTTGAAAATGATTAAACGAGTTAATCGGGCCAAAAGGGTTCCACACGTGTGAAACCACACGTGTGGCTCACGTGAATGACACGTGTCCTTGTGACACGTGTCCCACACGTGTGAGTATATATATATATATATATATATATATATATATATATATATATATATATTAAATAATTAAATGTGTTAATTATTTAATAGACTTTGGTTTAATTTTGAATTAAAAAGAAAGTCTAATTTTGGATAAAATAATCTAATTAATTAATTATGAATTAATTAATTAGATAAAATAAGTTATTTATTTTTAATAAATAAAGTATAAAATTATCCAAAAAATAGTTTGGATATTTTAGCTCTCTTGAAAGTTGATTTGAATTTGAATTCAAAGTCAAAGTCAAAATTACTTGATGATCAAGTAATAGGAGAGAGAGGGACCAAAACCCTAGTCCATAAGGACTAGGAATTTCGGCCACTCCCCTCTTATAAATAGGGGAGCTCGAGCTCCCCTTAGAGCTAATTGGTAATTCTTTTGGTTAATGTGTTGAACACCATCCTTTCTCCAAGATAAACGAAACCCTAGGTTAAGCCTAAACACTAACTAGAGAACTAGCATCCTTACTAGTTAGATTGTGATCAAGTTGGTGGACTATCTCTAGAGGGCTTCAAGTTAGAAGTTTGAAGATTCGATCTTTACCAAGGAGAGTGGATCAAGCCGCGAGAAAAGCGTTCTTGGGTGGCTTGAAACGCTTCAAGAAAGAATAAAAGAAAAGTAAGTTTATTAACTCTACGAATTTTGATACACGATTGCGAGTCCAAGGTCCTTTTGTTGGAAAATTTTTAAATTTCCACTACTTTCTGATTCGTGTTTTCCAACAGGATCGTCGTTTTCGGAGCTGTGGCTTTCCCTACTATCATGAGCTTCACTTTGTGTTTCGGGCCGCAAAGGCAGCACTTCTTCCAGATGAGCCACAGACGAACTACATTGATCCAGATGTGTTCTCGGATAACGAATACTAAACAAGATTAACTGCTACCGCTGCATTCCCGGTAGCCCGGTCCGTCCCAAACACGATATTCCATCTGTTTAGCCATGGAAACGCTTTGCCACGGACCAACTTCACACCCTCTTTGTAGACCTAGCAGATTAAACAAGCATGTGTAGCGTTTTAAATTTATCAAAAACCATAATTGTGATCAGGATGTAAAACAATATTCAAGCACACATGGGGACTCATTAGGGCGAATCATTACCTTTTCCTGTTCGGCCCAGGCATCCGGTTTCTCCGGTACGATCATGTGGCTGCCCGAATCAAAAGAGAACCCAGCCCCACCACTTGCTCCAAGTATAGTCACTATGGCAGTATGAGTTCGCCTCCAAACTGCTAACTTTGACTTCACATGCTTAGGTTCGATCCCACAGCCCGGAAGCATCCCATCAATCATATTTGCTAGCCTTATCATATACTGACTACGGAACGAGCTGTCCAGTTTTATCCCCTCTGCGTATAAAACCTCCAACGATACTAGCAAGCACTCCTACTCCTTGTTTGTCCAAAATCTCCGAGGTATATTTACACCCTTGCCTTTTTCAGTTCGCATGTTCGAAGTAGCTCGTGATGCATCCATTTCCTACAAGGATGGCACCAATATAACATCAAACATAGCCAATAAGATCATGGTCTGTTACAATAAAAACCAGAAAAAATACCATGCATTAGAGCACTCAAGTCAGCCCCGTAATTCATATAGTAGCACATTAGTGATTAAAAAACTGCCAGCACACTGTAACATACATAACGGCTTAAAGTTTGGATTATAAACCAACAACAAAAGGTTAGCCTCAGAATTAAAATCCATTTCCTTTTGCCAACAGTACTAAACAGAAATTGAGAAACCAAAAATAAAGAAAATCAACACCATCCGAGCCTCCATAAAATCCAATAAGCAAGGAGAAAGGGTTAATGCTGTCTCCATGTCTGGAACATGTTGTTAGCTATGTTGTCTCGGAAATCTGTCCACAATGGAGTTGCATCGATACTCCCGATGTATTCCCTATCGTCCCCAACATTATCCTCCATGTCCCGCAGAACTTCCGCCTCTATGGGGTCAACCTCCATTTGAGCCCGGATGAAGTTATGGAGCATCGCACATGCAAGGATTGTCCAATTTTGGACCTTAATTGGATACCACGACCGGCTGCGTAAAATGACCCAACGGCCTTTGAGGAGACCAAAGGCTCGCTCTATCACGTTTCTCGCTTTGCTGTGACGGAGGTTGAATAATTCTTTTGGAGTTTGTGGGGCAGCCGTACCTGCACCCCACTCTTTTAGATGGTAGTGGGTCCCCCGGTATGGCGTGAGAAATCTATCGGCGTTAGTGTAACCGCAATCGGCAAGGTAATATGAACCTACAACAATTGACATAAAAATTACATTAGATTGTATTGTGATTGAAAGAAATGCACCAAAGTTCATACAAACTGTATTAAATTAGTACCACTTGGCACCCGAAGGCCGTTGGGACGGTTTACCGCATCACGCAATACACGGCTGTCTGCGGCTGATCCTTCCCACCCCGCAAGCACGTAAATGAAATTCATTTGCGGGTTGCAAACTCCAAGAACATTCACACACACAGTTCCTTTCCTCGTGCGATACTTAGGTTGGTCTTTTTGCCGGATAATCACTTCAATATACGTTCCATCTAACGCACCAAGACAACCCTGCCGTTGACAAAAAAATATATATTTAGTAGAAAGCATCGAAGCATGCACAGTTCAATAGTTTGAAACAGTTACACACATTAATCAACGATTGCAAATAATCTAAAACATGGAGCCTAGTTCTGGGGGACAATGGTCATTCACTACAATTTAAACCATTAACACAACACGACATCCTTAAAAAAAAACTATTTACAGGTGAGAAAAAAACAAATTACAGCAGTGGGTACCGATACAGTAACAGCAAACAGAACAGTTATATTGCAAAGAAGTGAACATGAACATACAATTGTTGCCCGACACGAACCAGACTCCATTGACAAGCGATAAAAACTGACCTTGAAATGCTTCCAAGGTTCCGTATTGCACGACGGTGAGACCGCAACCGGTTCAATTAGTAGCACATTGCTGATCCGAAGCACTGCCTTTAAAGTCTGCCGAAAACACCGACTAACAGTATATCCGGAGCAATAGAAGTCACCCTTCACAGTTCTGTTTTTGTTATGGTGTGCTAGGATATTAAAAAACATGGCAACCTTACACGGAATACTCACAAACCTCTCATGTGTCAGACCACCAAAATGTTCGAGGAGATAACACAATCGGGAAAATGCATTCCTATCCATTCTAAGATTATCAATGCAGTTCTGATCGCTCACTTCAGTGAATTGGCGCAAATGTTTTAACTGGTCCGGTTGGTTAGCAATGATTGAATATCTACGCTTACCTGAACGCCTCTCACTTTGAACAGTTTGCTCATACCAAACATACAACAAATACAGCAACAAAAGTGACAGAGCCGTACGTTTAAGAACAAATTCTATCCAAGCTAAATAACGTAACCTTGAGTTTGGGTCCATTTGAAGGTAGTTTAGCGACGAATCTGCAAAGGGCATCCCAACTTAAACGTGCAAAGAATTATTTGACAGAAACACAATGACCCACAGGAACACATAAACAAACCCAGTTTATAGCCAGAAGAGAAATCAATAAAAATTACAAATAACAGTGCGCAGCATTCCGAGCAAGACAATTGCAGACGAGAAACCCATTCCATAATCACACATCTGACTAACAAGCTATAGGTACACATTTACAGGAACAATAATTTGTTTACCGGACTGGAATGTAGAAGGTCGCAAGCTTACCTTCTCAATTGCGGGGTAGCTTTTGCCTGATGTTAATAAAAAAAAAAAAAAAAAACTCCTCAATGCGGAGACGTTGTGCAGAATCAGGAAAAGGAATTAAGAATGAATGATCGTATTGGTAATATTTCGCACGAAATCTTACCACCGGTGTACTTCGACTTCGGAGCTTCTCTCGGAGACAGGGATCCCCAATTTCGCGAACCCTAGAGCAACAACAGTTGAATGAGTGCAAAGAATTTTCTGCAGGGGTATTACTTGACCAAAAAAATGTGAACAGTGAAGGTGAAATACTCAACAAAACCAACGTAACTTAATAACGCCTGAAAATTGATATGAGATAGCACACCTAATTCGTCTACAGTGCCGGGCTTCAGGCGGGCCAAGTATTAAAGCTCATTGGCCCAAGTACGTTAATGTTCAATACCGAACAAAATATTAAACCCCACAGTTCATATCTACCTACCCTAGTAACAATACCAAACGCCCCCTAAGTTTAATTTTCGGTGCAGGTATTCAATTTTGTCATTTGTTTTTTTCCAATCACAACGAGATTTATCATGAACCGTCATGTGATATCAATTGGTAACTCGAAATTTGCACCCATCAATCACCAAATCAGTATACATATCTCACTAACTATCGATCGTGAAAACTATAATATTTATTTGGGAAAATTACATCCACCATCCCTAAGGTTAGGCCTAATTACAAGCCGGTCCCTATTCTTTTAAATATTACGCTGTAGTCCCTATATTTCTTGTTTAGTGTGTGGTCCATTAACGAATTTTGTAAAAGTACACTTATGTCCCTGAAGGTTTTGTGAGTGTTACATAAAATGTATGACCAAAAATTCAAAATCGTCCCTAAAAGTATACAAAAATTAACAAATTAACAAGGCTTAGGGATTACAGTGTAATATTTAAAAGAATAGAGACCGACTTGTAATTAGGCCTAACCCCAGGGACCTTTATGTAATTATCCCTATTTATTTTTACCAACTAATATCATATTGCGATAAACTAAAAATCGTTGTTGCCAAATAGATCTAATTAGCAAGACACTCGAAAGGGTCGTCAATTTATATATATGCTTGATGACAACTTTTAAAATATCAGGTTTTTGTGTTTTTTTTGTTTTTGTCACTAATACTATACCTCATTCGTAGCGTAATTTAAAATAATTAATTTTTATTTTTCCAGGTAGATGAAAACAATGCTTCAAACTTTCATGTCTCTTTTATTATCTGATTGGTGAAGAAAGTAAGAGATCAGGTGTCTGTGTGTGAATTATTTAATTGTTGAAAGTGGCGCTTTGCAACACTCCCAAGTTCAAGAAAGGTTAATGTCGACATAATCTGTACAATATAAAATTGAATTGGGAAGAGAAAATGTTCTCTAATATATATTAAGTCCTAGGATATACGCAATGAATATGATATAAATATAATAATATGAATATTTTCTTAAAAGTTTTACGTAAGAAATGTCCGATCAATTATCTGATTTGATATAACAAAATAATATTTTTAAAAATTATTTGGAGTACTATTAATTTTTTTTGAGTATGTACTCCGATGTAATTGTACATAGTTTTATACTTTATAGGCTATGTCGCAATTATAATAATGTTGGGCTTATAGATTAGAGCTACCGTAAAAACCCGCTAGTTATTTATTTTACTCTATAAAGCCAAAAATCAATTTATCTATTTATATTCTCATAACAATATTTTGAAAAATATTATTTTATTATTTTGTACTGTATATCATCCGTAATTTAATTATCACATAAATGATATTTGATTAATGAATAATAATGAAAAATGGCGTTTTTGTGATGGAATTTGGTTGGTAATTTGAATTATTATGGGACATGTTTTAACTAAATCATAAATTATGAAAGAAACTATAAAACCAGAACTAAGTTAGGGAATAAAAATGATATTTTCGGTCCTTTTTTATTGAATTGAATTTTATATTCAAAGTTGGTTCTCAATTATTCCAATTTGGATGTTGGGGAAAGTGTGTCAACAAATTCCACATTAAGCAAAAGCCAAAAAGCAAATTGATGTCTGCTAATAAATAAATATTTAACAATCTTCATCTTATCGATTGACATGAATCAAGTTAAACACGTATGTTAACATGATATTAAAAGATATTGTATTTTACCTATTGAATTGAGTTTCTTATTCAAAATTGGTCCTCAATTATTTGGATCTGGACACACGAAAAATATGTTAATATGTTCCATATTAAATAAAAATTAAGTTATATATTAATAAATAAATATTTGACTATCGGCACGTATTTATATAATATTTTATGTATGTATATTTTGGTCCCTTTACAGAAGCTTCGTAGCGATAATCCGCAGCCACGGTAGGTTTTTTTATGGGGCAATTCCTTAAAACTCCCCATGGGTTTGAAAACTTCCTTTTAACTCCCCATTTTCAAATACATCATTTGGGGTTTTAGATACGCGATTCTAGGATTTAGATACGCAATTCTGGGATTTGGATACATGATTCTGGGATTTAGATACATGATTTTTTCCTTGTATTTCAAATACATCATTTGAGGTTTTAGATACGCGATTCTTGAGTTTTAATACATCATTTTTGAAAATGGGGAGTTTTCGGGAATTCCCCGTTTTTTTATTCGGAGCATTTAATAAATAGAGCAACTGCAAGCGGAAAACGACAAAAGAGGATATGATAAACTGACACGCGAACTCACCATTTGTCGCGTTTGATTCGTACTAAAACCAGCTGTCACCCAAATGGGTCCCACTTCACGTGGGCACTCCACGTGGTGTAAATCCACGAACTCTTCGCCACGTGTCGGTTTTCCTTGGATGGCGCAACTAGGGACCAGTACCAGGTGAATTGCACCCTCCAACAACGTTTTAACCCCCTCGTAAATGCACAAATTTTGGATTTATTAAAATACCCCTCCTTGTCCTTTTATTGCTTAACCCCTTGTAGTTGTACTTAGGATTGTAAATGGATATTCGAAAATCCGATATGCGTCCGTATCCGAATTCGTTTACATAGGATATTATCCAAATCCGTCTTAAGAGGATATTATCCGTATTCGATTATAGACATCCGAATTATAAACGGATAAGGATATGGTAATAAGGTATCCGATCCGTTTAACATCCGATCCGTTTCATTATCCGTTAGATATATCCGTTATCCGATTTATCCGTAATCCGTATCCGATAAATAATGTATTATATTAAAATACATACGCAAAACTGTGTATGTATGATAGATTATTAGTATTAAGTAAATTTTTTAGCGCATTTATTAAAGAAAAACCTTAGGTTTTATTAGTAACTATATGTTCACGTCAATATTCATATAGAGATAATATAATTAACATATATTATGTTATTAATAAAAGTATTATATTTCAAATTAATTATATGATAAAATTTATAATTTCACCACATTTATACATTCGCTAAAACATAAAAATGATCTATATAGATATACTTATTATTTATCTATTCATCTAAAATATATATATTCAAAGTTATATAATTATTAAATAATTTATCTATAAATGAATAGTTGATAATCTGATTAAAAGTTCGAAATTATATAAATAAATAATTTATATCAAATTTTGAATAGTTGAAAATCCGATTAAAATCCGAATCCGTCCGAATCCGCCTTGTATCCGTATAAAAAGGATATTATCCGAATTCGATTTAAAAGGATATTATCCGTATCCGTCCGAATCATAAACGAATAAGGATATGGTAATCATACATCCGATCCGTTTATTATCCGTTTACACCCCTAGTTGTACTCCCTTAAAATATTACGTGGGATGTATCTAAGTGGAAAAGATAAAAAGAGAAAGAATAAATTTAAGTGATAAATATTTACACCAGTGAATTGATAAATTATAGATTCGATTTTATTAGGGGTAATTAGAAAATTAGCATCAGTACTTTTAAATTAAAAAATATATATATTTTTTGATTGAGAGCAAATATCATATTAGTTTTTAAAATTATGCATTTATGTCATTTTAATTTTTATTATTTTAAAAAAAAAGTAATAGATAAATTTCTAATATTACGAATTTATTTTAAATTAGTTCTTTTAACAATTTTTCTGATAAGAATGTGGTTGAAATTTTTTTGGTGTGCACTAAATATGTAATTAGTAAGAATATTTTCTTCTTATACCCTTAAGGTGACACACTTCAAAATCAATCACGGAAAATTTTATCCGGCCATATTTACACTCAAAAAATTATTAAGGTGAATTAAATCGGTAATATTATGGATTTATATATTATTTTTGAAATTTGAGGAATTAAAGTGACACAAAATAAAAATTTTAGGACTAAATATGACATTTGTTCTTCGATCAAATTAGTATGCTAATGTATAAAGGTCTTATCACATAATTGACGAGTTTTTTTTAAAAATCATTAATTAAATAATAAATATATTACATTTTTCACTATAGTTGATTTGATTCGGCGCCCAAACTAAATATGCCTTACGAATTTTCAATTTTTTCCGGAAAAAATCTATATCATAATAATTAATCATCAAATTAAGTCAATTAATGAAAACATCAATATTTTTAAATCAATTTTTAAGAGAATCGAAATAACAAATTAACTTACCAAACTAATATTACTCTACGTCCAAATATTTGATATTAAATTAACAAAACAAATATATTACAATTAGTAATTATGTTGATAGCATTTAAACTATACATGGTGTAGGTGAGTAGGTAGTACAAATAGTAGGGTTGGCCCCAACCTTTTCTCCTAAAGCCTATAGGCCTACGTTGATTAGCTCCTGAAATACGTACTAATCATATCGGCTCGTATATACATTAAGTTTAATTCTTTTTTTACTAATTAAAATTACATTTTTAATTAACTGATTAATCCGGGATCAGTTTGGACTAAACCAACTCAATTTTGGGTCAAAGTGACCTTTTGATGGAGTTGTATTGCGGGAATTTGACGTGGTTGGAATAAGGATGGTACAAGAGATGCGGATAGTAGTTATACCGGATGGAAAAGTATAGGAAACAAAACATTTTAGGATCCAATTATAATCGAAATACTTATTTTTTAATGTTTTACCTGAAAATTTTATTGAAATAACGTTATTCTGAAAAGTGTTGATGTGAACATCATCAATTATTTGAAGGGCTCCTCCGATGACATCTCTTGATACAAAATAATTATGTTCTTCTTTTACTTTTTATTATTTTTCGTTTATTAGACAGGTATTAATAAAATAATCCACTCATTAGCTCATAATATAGTTTTGACCTCCGTTGGTACTTCGGATATTTCATTATGTTTTCAATTCTAGACTTTTCTCTCCTTCCCTGCAAATATTCACGCTTCAATTTGTCTTGTATTTCACATCCTTGAATGTGATAGAGGTGTCAAGTATCCTACATTAAATAATAAAGAATATGAAATTTAATATATGATGGTTTAACAATTATTCCCTCAATAACTAGCTTTTACCACCAAGTGGTGTAGTTTAACGGTTCGGTTTTATACTAACTTAACCAGAAGTCTCGAGTTCGAGTTTATGGGAACGCAGCTACCATTCGTAGGGAGAGCTTTATACCCTAAGTGGTCCGTCCAGGCTCGACCCATGGAAATGGGCTATAGAACCAAAAAAAAAAAAAAAAAACTAGCTTTTAAACGTGAGTTAGATCAAACATATTATTATTATTACGGCGCGTTTTTCCTAAAAAAAGAATTTAATTGATTAATCCGCGGTTAAATTAGTTAATCCAATCCTCTGTGGATAAAATCGAACTAGTGACGTGGCATTTTGGTCCAGGTTTTCGGAGGCCAAAATCGTATTTTCCTCATTCAGTCAGCAACTGCAGGGAAAATAATAAGACAGTGAAATAGAAGAAAGCAGAGGAGAGAGAGAGAACCTTATCCATTCCAGGCCTTTATAAAAGCAGATCGAAACCACCATTTCTGAGTATCCAAACAGAATTTCTTCCCCAATTATCCCACAACAATCTCACACATAGGGGTAGCAGAGCAAGCAAGAGCAGTTGCAGAGAAAAGGTTCTCGAAGCGACTTTTCTGCTTCCATGGCGGCATCCAAAGGATACTTCGCGAGATCGAACTACCGTTTCCTCCCCGGGGATCAAGCGGTGAGCAACGAGCCGATGATCTTCGAGCTCGACGAGTCCGATGTGTGGAACTCGTCGGCGAGGTCGCAGTCGCCGGAGCTGCGTAAAGCGGGATCTAGACTGTCCAGGAAGCCGGCGGCGAGGGGAGGCGTCGGTGGCGGCGCGTCCTCGCTGCCGGTGAACGTTCCTGACTGGTCGAAAATACTGAAGGAGGAGTACAGAGAGAATCGCCGCAGAGAGAGCGACGGAGATGATTACGACGGCGAGGAGGCGGATGAGGACGGTGATCGGATTCCGCCGCACGAGTTTTTGGCGAGGCAGATGGCGAGGACGAGGATCGCCTCCTTCTCGGTGCACGAGGGGATCGGAAGGACGCTCAAGGGGAGAGATCTGAGCAGAGTCAGAAATGCGATTTGGCAGAAAACTGGTTTCGAGGATTGAAATTCAATTTCTTCACAATTTTTAGTTTAACTACCGAGATTTTTAATTTTAATTTTATGGTTTATTTTGCCACTTTTTTGTTGGGCCTTATTTTGATTATCTTTGCATTTGATGTTGAAGAAAGCCTCAGTTTTGGTCATGACTTGTTGAGGCAAAGATTGTTGAGGTGATTGCTGTAATTCTAACATTTTGAGGAGTAAACTTATTGAATCAAAATCATCTTATTATTTTACCTTCTTTTTTTTTTTTTTTTTTTTATAATTTGTTTGAATTTGAAGGCAGAAATAAGAATGGTGGACATTAGAGATTGGAGTGGTGGGGTTGTAGTGAAAGCGCGTTTTTGGGTATGAAAAGGACAAGAAGCGCGTTTCATGTTCTTTTTCTCCTCTGTCAAGGAAGTAAAGTAGTTGGCTCCCCAAAATAAGGACAAACTTTGTGCCTAGAAAATTGATGGCATAGCAGTTTGAGAGTCACAAGTAAATTTGAATTATATATATTATATATATATGAACATTCAAGTATTAACATGTTGGTTTTCGAGGGGAATGATTTGAGGTCGAATCCCCAAATTCTGGCTATTTTAGAGGGTGGGGTTAAATTAAGAGAAAAAAGGTTTTGGACCTTAAGATTCGGTGTTGAATTATAATGAGGAAAATAGCAGTATTAAGATTTAAGACCATTATGAAGTTGCATTTAGGAAGTAATATCTTTCATTTTCATGGGAAGTTGATTTTTTTTCTTTTTCTTGATGTATCTTATTATTAATTTACAACCTATGATTTATGTTTGATATTATGAAACTGTTCAAGAGTATTTTTAACTTCATGCTTACGATAAGCGTTAAGGTATATAGAGGAAAGGAAAAAGGATGTTTATATTCATCGTATTGTTCTGTGTATTATGAGCACAAGGAACCTCTAGATAAATAGTTAAAAAAACCGGTAAATCAGGGATTGACAAAATCCTTAACTAAGAAAAGTAAATCCTTTCCAAATTATGCATATTTTCTAACACTCCCCCTCAAGTTAAGTAACGGGATTTTCGATGCTCAACTTGTCTAACGTTGTCTCGAAAACTTGTCTGGTAACTCCCTTTGTTAGGATGTCAGCTAGTTGTTCCTCGGATTTGATGAACGAAAGCTCAATGGTGCCTTCTTCCAATTTTTCCTTTATGAAGTGTCTATCAACCTCCACATGCTTTGTTCTGTCGTGCTGTACAGGGTTCTTTGAGATGCCAATCGCCGCCTTGTTGTCACACTTTAGCTGCCCTGGACCTCTCGGGACCATGCAGATGATTTCTATCAACGCCTTTGCAATACCTCTGAACTTCGCTTCTGCACTAGAGAGAGCAACCACTTTCTGTTTCTTACTTCTCCACGTCACTACGTTCCCTCCGACTAAAGTAAAATACCTTGAAGTGGATCTCCTGTCGTTTGGATTTCCTGCCCAATCAGTATCTGTGTATGCCTCAATGTCTAAGTTACCGTGCTTGCCAAACATGATCCCATTCCCTACGGAGCCCTTTAAGTATCTTACAATTCTCATGACTGCTTCCATGTGATCTCTTTGAGGCTGATGCATAAATTGTGTAACACCCCGGTTTTTTTTCAATTTTATTAATATACCTTATTTGCTTCTAAATTGCGCAATTTAATTATTTAATTATGTGATTAATTGTTTTTACGTGTTTTATATTTAATTTTATTATAATTGTTATTATATTGATTTATTATATTATATCTTATATTAATCTATTATTATTTTAATTATATATCGTAATATAATATATATATATATTTCTTTAATTATTATTAATTTAATGATTATGCTAATTAAGTGTTATGTTAATTAATCATGTTATAGTTAGTTAATTACGTGACTTAATGTAAATTATTTAATATTGGATTTAATTTATCCATTTAAGTTTTATGCATGGAAATCATATATTATGCATGCAAATTAAAATAATTATGCATGGGAAATTATAATTGTGCATGGGGTTTATGTTTATTTCATGATTGAGTTTGATTGTTAATTTTAAGCTTCGTTCTTATATGAAATGATTTCGGATCGCCACGAATCTGTAGCATGTTGTAAATATATGTATTACGGACATGATTTTATGCTCGGTTTATAATTTCTAATTCATTTGATATGCCAACGGATTTAAATTATGTTAAGGAACCAAATCGGGGGCTAACGAACACTTAGCGTACCCTTGGTTCCGAATTTAATACCTTGAGCTCGGGAACTCGGATTCGAGTTCCGTCAAATCCGCTGAACTCGTAACGAAAATGCGAGTTTAGTAAACTTAGCCTTACATTTTTCCTAAGTCGTTTGGACCTCCGAAATCCAACCGAACAACGAATCGGCAACCATTTTGACCTTGTTATACAAAATCAGCCATATCTTGTCCTAACCATAACCAAATTAACCATGGTTTGATTCTTTGAAACCCTAACTCAACCCTCTATTCATTCCTTAACCCCCCAAACCGAGATAACCCTCCCCACCTACTGAAAATATCTCAAACACTTTCTGCTCCCCAGTCTTTCCCGTAACTCAAGCTTTGCCATGAGATTCAAGCTCAAATCTCCTTCCAAACCTCCATTAATCCACAAGGTAAGCTTGGATATGTTATTTACATACTATATGAGTCATTTTCATCCTTTCATTCATGAATTTGAGCATGGTTTCATTATTTTTGGGCATTTTTCCGAAAATAAAAGAATTTGGGCAATTTCTTGATCTCCCTCGATTCTCAATGGTTTTGATTGATTCCAAGCTTGATATTGATTGTTTTAACATCCTCATATCATTTATGATCATTGATTTCTTAGTAGTAAGAGTATTCATGAGTTATCATTTATGAGACTTTGAGGAAATTTTCATGAAAGTCACGTATCCTTTCTTCTCTTGGTTGAGCTTGTTTGGAACTGAATTATGGGTTGAATTTGTGTTGTTTTGCTGCACATTTGATGGCCTTAACTGATATGAATATGTGGGATTGAAGAGGATTAGCTATGCTCTGTTTTTCCGTGACTTTCTTGTCCTGTTTTGGGACTGGTTTGGGCTGCTGCGTTGCGTGCTTTTGCTGTAAATTTTCATGGCGTGTTGGGATGTGTTTTAGCTGAGTTCTTGCAGCATTTCATGCATGGTTTTTGTTGCCTTTCTTGCTTGTACATGGCTGTAGTTGCTGCTGCGTTTCTACTGTAAAAAGCAGGGACTGTCGCAGGCGAGGAACGGGCGTGTCTTTTTCTTCCTTTCCAGCGGGAACGGGGGTGCAATTGTGGTTTGGAATTTCTGTACCGAGACACGGGGGTGTCTCGGTCTAGGTTTGGAGGGTGACACGGGCGTGTCACCCCATTTTTCCTGAATCTTTTGCCTGCGTTTCTGGGTTGCTGCCGTGTGTTCAGGTTGCTGTTGCCTGCGTCTTCTTCTTCCCTGCATGAATGTGTGTTGCTGCTGTATTTTGGTGCAGTGTGTGTGCTTGTGCATGCATGGTTGTGAGTTGTGTGAGCATGGAGTGTTGCATGTGTGCAATATATAGTATATATGTATATATTGCATGTAATATATACATACGTGCATGCATGTGTATGTTTGTATGTGTACGTATATATATATATATAATGTATATACATATGTTATTTGTATACTAGTTATATATGTTATATATATATATTTTAAATATTATTTGATTTAATTCAATTATTGGAATTAATTGATTTCCATTTCGCGTATTTAATTATCGACTTTTGATTGAACGTTTTATTTATTTTATTCCTAAATGTAAATATGAATATTATGTGTTATGATTATTAAATGAATTCATGAATTAATTGATAAGCATTATGAATGTTATGAATGTTATGAATATATGAAATTATGAAATTTATATGAATTTATGAACTTATGAAATTGAATGAAACGTATGAATGAATGAGTTGATTATATGTTTTAAATTTCTTAATCGTGCACATGAACATTTTATTGATATAATATGATCATTTATGCATTCATACCATATTCACTTCATTGCCGTGCGTCTTATATGGTTCATTTCGAGTCTTGAGTCTCACGAACACGTCATGTTGCCTTTTGTACAGTTTATCTCCAGGGTAGAGAGGTCTTGATCGTTCAGGCACTTGATATTCGTATCCTTGTATCGTCACGGTTCAGGTGAGGGTGGTTTTCGTTTTAGCTATGTAACAAACCCTACAACCCTTATGTGAAAAGCTTTGGCCAAAACCCTATGATTATATATATATATATGGTTTTCAAACGAAGTTATCGAGTAAATTCTTCTGAATTATATGTATGAGCGTATATAAGCTTAAAAATGGTTTTGTAATGAGGCTATGCTCCAAACCGTGTGTCTTCAAGCTAACTACGGATTCGGATGACACGGAGAGGTACGTATATAGCATATGCCGAGTTACACGGTAAGGTATGATTTCTTATAGTATGTATTCTATGTATGTATTGATATGTTTTGGCGAGATTGCACATATGTTATGTTCACGGGCCCAGGGACTTAGTATATGTGGCTAACCGAGGAAGCAAGGGCTGACGGGGATCCCATATACTAGTTCCAACCAAATTTACGACGATACGGACCTCGTTAGGAGTTTTGACGAGGAAACGCAGGTCGGGCTTTTGAGGATTCATGTACCTCACTAGCCATTATGTATGATCCGGTGGCCGGGTCTTGCAAGCCCGTCCACCACCCGGAGGAAGAAGGTTGGTTATGATATGATTATGCACCGTGCGGGAATGCCGGAATTCGGATCGCCCAAACGAATATGTTAATGATATGATTTATGGTCTGTGTGTATTATGATATATTGCATGGTCGCCTAATCAATATATTATTGATATTTGTCGTACACGGTCGGAGTTTGGTTGGAGATTGTGCACGCTCACTCGCCGAGTCTTATATTGATGTATGATTTATGAATGTAATGAATTAATATGATTAGTCATAAAATCCGAGCATTGATTAATCATTCTCTTGCCCTTTTAGGGAACTAATTTCAAACAAAACCTTGTTCGGAATTTATGATTTGCATGTGCATGTTTCTATATATGTATATCGCTTCTGCTCACTCAGTCTTCTAGAGACTGACCCTCTCCCTCCCCAACACTTTAGTGTGCAGGTTTGGCTTCAGAGTTCGAGCTAGGCGGAGGTGGTTGGAGTCTTTGTGTTGGTCAAGTTAGGTTAGGAGAGTCTCTGCATTCATATCTGTATTGGAATTATGTATGATTCGTTCTATTATACCATGAACTCGAAAAATTTGTAATTGTTATTGAATTGCTGTTACTGAGTTTTGCTTTTGAGTTAAAAAGAGGCCTGAAGAGCCCAAATTCCGTTTATGGTTTGTATGATTGAACTTTGGCTTTGCAATGCGTTATACTTCGTGGATTGGTTTTCATTGCAGGGTCTAGCTCCGCCTGGCTTAGGAAGGTTTTTATGTTTGTCTCCCGTTCGCTAGGGTTTGATACGGGTGCGGATTTACTATTTCGTTACTCGTGTTGAGCCTTAGTGCGGGGGATGTGGCGCCTCACGTGCGGGGTGCTACATCCTTAAGTGGTATCAGAGCCCGGTTGCAAAACCGGTGTTCGTGAGTCGTGTCGAAGTCAGTCTAAGTCGAACGGCATAGGACTATGTGATATTGTGTGCATTGCATCGATCTTGAATATGGAATTTGGTTTCCTTAAGAATTTTGTTGAATTACTTGTTGCATTTTATATGGATTCTTGTCTTTCGTATTGAATATGTGCCATGAGCATGCACTAATCGCATGCATCCATTCTTGAAATGAGTTATGGTTTCCAGGTTATAAAGATGATATCAAACCACGGCCAAATTTTATGATCACAACAATCTATTGCAAATTCCTTCGGAGGCATGGAAGATAGGAAGGATGCCCGAGGAGGAATGTGGAGAATGTTAGCCGCGTGGCTTTACAGACTGAGTTGCAATTAACGGTTAGGATTTAGAATGGGAGGTTCGACCTTGGCGATGCGATGGCAGAGGAACATTTGGTGGTATAGGAATATGGGTTAATCAAGGGATGGTTGTGACTCAAAAGAACAACTTATGTGAATCCACTACCTGAAGTGCATTAATTGGATTCAACAGGATCTTGCAACCTAAGGAATGAAGGGAACAAAACCTTGAAGATATATTGGTCCCGGATTTGGATCATGGACGAGGTACTAGTAATTAAGAGGAGTAGAGATAACAGGGGTCCGGTAGAGGTTATGCATCAAGGGTCTACAAAGAAAGGCTTCGAGCTAAGCCCAGTGATTAGAAGTCGGGTTTTAGAAGGCAAGCATTTGGGTAACAACAAGTTGAGGGAAGATGGTGATATTGAGAACAGGATTTGAGTTCGCTTTCCCAAATCCAAGCTGAATTGTCATGTTGTGAAGTGAATTGGAAGATATGGAGCAACAAATGGAAACGGTAAAGAAAGGAAATCATGCGCTCAAACATAAGCAATTGGAGGTGAATTAAATCCACAAAGGATAAGCGCGGAATTCTTGATTGAGGTGATGATTGGAAGTAAAGGTCGAAATTCGAGAAGAAGTTTGGATACGAACTCTGTGGACGTGGAAGAATTAAGGATTACGGAATTGCAATCTCGGATAGTGGAAGATACAAGTGATGCAAAAAGACTCATGGAAAACTTGAAGACCGTGGGAAAGGCAAGGGATAATCACCCAGTCAAAGTAACCTCGGGATTGGAGGAACGAGGAAAAGCTACCGAGATAATAGCTTACCACCTTGGTGACAGGTTCTAAAACATTCATAGCACGTGCATCATATCTTGCATTAGTTATTTATTCTCGTGACTTTATGTTTATCCGTGCATTTCTAATTGGTTTCGTTACGCTAATGTGTTGTATAACTGCGTGATGTAAACGTGACCCATGCATTGTCATTTTAACCCAACATGCATTTTAGTGTTTACTTGATAGGAAGTCCTTTCGCCTCAACTATCAAGTATCAGTTCAACCGAGCCGCATCTGAGTTATGGAGAAGAGAAATAATAGGATGACATTTGAAGGAAGGTGAATTTGGGGGGAAATAAGAACTTCTATTAAGGGATAGGTTAACGGAAACAAGAATTCAGAAGGAGAGATGAGACTAGAGTTCCGGGCAAGATTAAGAAAGGAGTTTCGGACATCAAGAGAACTAGGGAAGGAGTGAAAGGACAAATCTTTGATTTCTATATCAGTTAAACTCCACTTAATGGGAATTATTCATCAAGACTTTCGACAAAAGAAGAATCGATGGAGTTCAACCCGGGACAACAGAAATTTAAGGGGGAGAGCACGACCGAGGAACAAATTGGACGATTGAAAGGGTGCCCGAAGAAATATTTCAGTAAGAATAACGAAATTGCAAATTAAGGAAGACCTGGGAGTCTTATTAGTGATGATCAGAAATAAACAAGACGGCTTGAATGGTTAAGTGGTTAAGAGGAGAAATTCGGGTTGGAGTCCCTCATTAGGTATAACGGAAATGGCTTGGAGAATATCCCTATGTATAGAACATGGATCTGGGGATAACAGAATTATAAGGAAGCTTCTGGAAACTCCTAAGTCAGAATTGACAAGAGAGAGTGTCGAATCAAGTTGGCATATGATGGAATGATGGCGATCACGAGTAATCCAATAGGGTACAAAAGGGGGGGTTCAACAATGACAATATTATCAAGTCTTCGGTTATTCCCACGATACTTCGGAAGGAAATCTAAGAAGAAACCAAACCAGAAAAGATGATCATTGGAGGATTTACATCAAACTTCAAAACGCATCAAGAACATTTTATCTTCGATTCAAGAAATGTGGAGCTAGATGCCAAATATAACCTTAAGGGGTCAAAGGGAATGAATGGATACCATGAACGGAAGATGGAAAAGGATTCGTGTTAAGGTAGATCCTAATGGCGAATACCTCTAGGTAGGGATTGAATCGTCAAGGTTGTCAGGGGTAGTTATTCTCGAGGGTATTTTAAACTCCGATATGGGTAAGATAGTAGCTAGGGACCTAACCTCGAGACGGATGATCTAAGGGTATTCGGGAGGTCAAGCTTGGATAAGTAAAAAGAGTTGGCTGAATGAGGATTAAGAGGAATGGTGGAGACTGGGAGCAGTACCAGGCAGAAGGGATCTAAGAAGTATAATCCCTGAAGGATTCATTAATTGTTCATCAGGGTATCCTGAAGAGGTTAAAGACAAACTGAGCACTGAATCTATCTTCTGGACAGATGATACACTGAGCTACATTCAGGACAGAGCATACCTTGGACAACGACAATTCACAACTTAAATTTTTGCAACTACGGTGAACGGTACTTATAGCATTCATGATACATGCATCCATGCAAAATTAACTTTTGTAAATTTTATGTTAAGTGCTTTGTTCTGCACTGTGTTAAATTACTTGGAATAATTGGAAATCAATATGGGAGATATTTGTTACTAGCCTTGAGGTGGTTTGTGTGATTTTGAATTGGGTTTTGCGTGTGTTGCTTGGGAGTATTGGAGACTTCCTTGCTTTATTTATTTTGTTTGAGAGACGGGGTGCTCTCGTTGTTTCTAAGAGACGGGGCTTCTCTTATTTTTGTTTGAGAGACGGGGTACTCTCCTTATTTGCGAGAGACGGGGTTCTCTCATTGTTGCTCGAGAGACGGGGCTCTCTCCTTGTTGCTTGTGAGAGACGGGGAATCTCTCATTAGTGGTTTTAAGCGTGCAGTGAATCCGAGGACGGATTCTTTTAAGGGGGAGAGATTGTAACACCCCGGTTTTTTTTCAATTTTATTAATATACCTTATTTGCTTCTAAATTGCGCAATTTAATTATTTAATTATGTGATTAATTGTTTTTACGTGTTTTATATTTAATTTTATTATAATTGTTATTATATTGATTTATTATATTATATCTTATATTAATCTATTATTATTTTAATTATATATCGTAATATAATATATATATATATTTCTTTAATTATTATTAATTTAATGATTATGCTAATTAAGTGTTATGTTAATTAATCATGTTATAGTTAGTTAATTACGTGACTTAATGTAAATTATTTAATATTGGATTTAATTTATCCATTTAAGTTTTATGCATGGAAATCATATATTATGCATGCAAATTAAAATAATTATGCATGGGAAATTATAATTGTGCATGGGGTTTATGTTTATTTCATGATTGAGTTTGATTGTTAATTTTAAGCTTCGTTCTTATATGAAATGATTTCGGATCGCCACGAATCTGTAGCATGTTGTAAATATATGTATTACGGACATGATTTTATGCTCGGTTTATAATTTCTAATTCATTTGATATGCCAACGGATTTAAATTATGTTAAGGAACCAAATCGGGGGCTAACGAACACTTAGCGTACCCTTGGTTCCGAATTTAATACCTTGAGCTCGGGAACTCGGATTCGAGTTCCGTCAAATCCGCTGAACTCGTAACGAAAATGCGAGTTTAGTAAACTTAGCCTTACATTTTTCCTAAGTCGTTTGAACCTCCGAAATCCAACCGAAAAACGAATCGGCAACCATTTTGACCTTGTTATACAAAATCAGCCATATCTTGTCCTAACCATAACCAAATTAACCATGGTTTGATTCTTTGAAACCCTAACTCAACCCTCTATTCATTCCTTAACCCCCCAAACCGAGATAACCCTCCCCACCTACTGAAAATATCTCAAACACTTTCTGCTCCCCAGTCTTTCCCGTAACTCAAGCTTTGCCATGAGATTCAAGCTCAAATCTCCTTCCAAACCTCCATTAATCCACAAGGTAAGCTTGGATATGTTATTTACATACTATATGAGTCATTTTTATCCTTTCATTCATGAATTTGAGCATGGTTTCATTATTTTTGGGCATTTTTCCGAAAATAAAAGAATTTGGGCAATTTCTTGATCTCCCTCGATTCTCAATGGTTTTGATTGATTCCAAGCTTGATATTGATTGTTTTAACATCCTCATATCATTTATGATCATTGATTTCTTAGTAGTAAGAGTATTCATGAGTTATCATTTATGAGACTTTGAGGAAATTTTCATGAAAGTCACGTATCCTTTCTTCTCTTGGTTGAGCTTGTTTGGAACTGAGTTATGGGTTGAATTTGTGTTGTTTTGCTGCACATTTGATGGCCTTAACTGATATGAATATGTGGGATTGAAGAGGATTAGCTATGCTCTGTTTTTCCGTGACTTTCTTGTCCTGTTTTGGGACTGGTTTGGGCTGCTGCGTTGCGTGCTTTTGCTGTAAATTTTCATGGCGTGTTGGGATGTGTTTTAGCTGAGTTCTTGTAGCATTTCATGCATGGTTTTTGTTGCCTTTCTTGCTTGTACATGGCTGTAGTTGCTGCTGCGTTTCTGTTGTAAAAAGCAGGGACTGTCGCAGGTGAGGAACGGGCGTGTCTTTTTCTTTCTTTCCAGCGGGAACGGGGGTGCAATTGTGGTTTGGAATTTCTGTACCGAGACACGGGGGTGTCTCGGTCTAGGTTTGGAGGGTGACACGGGCGTGTCACCCCGTTTTTCCTGAATCTTTTGCCTGCGTTTCTGGGTTGCTGCCGTGTGTTCAGGTTGCTGTTGCCTGCGTCTTCTTCTTCCCTGCATGAATGTGTGTTGCTGTTGTATTTTGGTGCAGTGTGTGTGCTTGTGCATGCATGGTTGTGAGTTGTGTGAGCATGGAGTGTTGCATGTGTGCAATATATAGTATATATGTATATATTGCATGTAATATATACATACGTGCATGCATGTGTATGTTTGTATGTGTACGTATATATATATATATATAATGTATATACATATGTTATTTGTATACTAGTTATATATGTTATATATATATATTTTAAATATTATTTGATTTAATTCAATTATTGGAATTAATTGATTTCCATTTCGCGTATTTAATTATCGACTTTTGATTGAACGTTTTATTTATTTTATTCCTAAATGTAAATATGAATATTATGTGTTATGATTATTAAATGAATTCATGAATTAATTGATAAGCATTATGAATGTTATGAATGTTATGAATATATGAAATTATGAAATTTATATGAATTTATGAACTTATGAAATTGAATGAAACGTATGAATGAATGAGTTGATTATATGTTTTAAATTTCTTAATCGTGCACATGAACATTTTATTGATATAATATGATCATTTATGCATTCATACCATATTCACTTCATTGCCGTGCGTCTTATATGGTTCATTTCGAGTCTTGAGTCTCACGAACACGTCATGTTGCCTTTTGTACAGTTTATCTCCAGGGTAGAGAGGTCTTGATCGTTCAGGCACTTGATATTCGTATCCTTGTATCGTCACGGTTCAGGTGAGGGTGGTTTTCGTTTTAGCTATGTAACAAACCCTACAACCCTTATGTGAAAAGCTTTGGCCAAAACCCTATGATTATATATATATATATGGTTTTCAAACGAAGTTATCGAGTAAATTCTTCTGAATTATACGTATGAGCGTATATAAGCTTAAAAATGGTTTTGTAATGAGGCTATGCTCCAAACCGTGTGTCTTCAAGCTAACTACGGATTCGGATGACACGGAGAGGTGCGTATATAGCATATGCCGAGTTACACAGTAAGGTATGATTTCTTATAGTATGTATTCTATGTATGTATTGATATGTTTTGGCGAGATTGCACATATGTTATGTTCACGGGCCCAGGGACTTAGTATATGTGGCTAACCGAGGAAGCAAGGGCTGACGGGGATCCCATATACTAGTTCCAACCAAATTTACGACGATACGGACCTCGTTAGGAGTTTTGACGAGGAAACGCAGGTCGGGCTTTTGAGGATTCATGTACCTCACTAGCCATTATGTATGATCCGGTGGCCGGGTCTTGCAAGCCCGTCCACCACCCGGAGGAAGAAGGTTGGTTATGATATGATTATGCACCGTGCGGGAATGCCAGGATTCGGATCGCCCAAACGAATATGTTAATGATATGATTTATGGTCTGTGTGTATTATGATATATTGCATTGTCGCCTAATCAATATATTATTGATATTTGTCGTACACGGTCGGAGTTTGGTTGGAGATTGTGCACGCTCACTCGCCGAGCCTTATATTGATGTATGATTTATGAATGTAATGAATTAATATGATTAGTCATAAAATCCGAGCATTGATTAATCATTCTCTTGCCCTTTTAGGGAACTAATTTCAAACAAAACCTTGTTCGGAATTTATGATTTGCATGTGCATGTTTCTATATATGTATATCGCTCCTGCTCACTCAGTCTTCTAGAGACTGACCCTCTCCCTCCCCAACACTTTAGTGTGCAGGTTTGGCTTCAGAGTTCGAGCTAGGCGGAGGTGGTTGGAGTCTTTGTGTTGGTCAAGTTAGGTTAGGAGAGTCTCTGCATTCATATCTGTATTGGAATTATGTATGATTCGTTCTATTATACCATGAACTCGAAAAATTTGTAATTGTTATTGAATTGCTGTTACTGAGTTTTGCTTTTGAGTTAAAAAGAGGCCTGAAGAGCCAAAATTCCGTTTATGGTTTGTATGATTGAACTTTGGCTTTGCAATGCGTTATACTTCGTGGATTGGTTTTCATTGCAGGGTCTAGCTCCGCCTGGCTTAGGAAGGTTTTTATGTTTGTCTCCCGTTCGCTAGGGTTTGATACGGGTGCGGATTTACTATTTCGTTACTCGTGTTGAGCCTTAGTGCGGGGGATGTGGCGCCTCACGTGCGGGGTGCTACAAATTGGCTGACTACCCCCACGGCATAGGTAATATCGGGCCTAGTGTGAGAGAGATAAATCAGTTTTCCCACCAAACATTGATACTATTCCTTATCAGTTCGTTCCCCATTCTCCTTAATCTTCAATCTGTGATTCACTTGAATCGGAGTGTCAGCTGGCTTGCATTCCATCATCTCGGTTTCTGCAAGTAGGTTAAGAATATATTTCCTCTGTGAGGATAAAGATTCCTCGCTTGGATCTTAGAACCTTTATCCCCATAAAGTATTTTAGCCTTTCCAGATCCTTCATTTCGAATTCCTTGAACAAATTATCACGAAGTCTGTCCATCTCTTCTCTATCGCTCCCTCTAATGATCATATCATCAACATCTATGATTAGGCAGGTGATCAAATCGCCTCTCATTTTTAGGAACAATGTGTGATCAGCATTGCTTTGTTTGTACCCGTACTGCTGCATTGCGACAGTGAACCTTCCAAACTAAGCTCGTGGGGACTATTTTCCGTACAAGGCTTTCCGAAGTCTACACACTTCATTACCCCTAAACTCATCTGCAAACCCAAGAGGTGCTTCCATATATACCTCTTCTATTAGGTCTCCATGTAGGAAGGCGCTTTTGACGTCAAACTGATGGAGTGGCCAATCCTGGTTTGCGGCTATTGATAGTAGAACCCGAACTGTTTCTATCTTCGCCACATGAGAGAATGTCTCATAGTAGTCGATCCCGTACGTTTGAGTGTACCCCTTCGCCACTAGCCGAGCCTTGTACCTCTCCACTGTACCATCTGACTTATGTTTGATGGTAAATACCCACTTGCACCCTACCGGCTTCTTGCCTTGGAGTGGTTCACATTTTTCCCAAGTTCCATTTTTTATGAGTGCATCCATTTCCATTTCCATGGCTTTTCTCCATTCTCCATCTTGAACAGCCTCCTGAACTGTTCTCGAAATTTTTTCCCTGTAAAGATTTCCCAAGAATGATTTAGCCATTTCAGACATGCTCCCCCTGGCTACATTTCCCACTAGGTATCTGGATGTTTGAGATATCCAGTCAGGGGAGTATCGTTTTGGGGGCACCCCATGTTGCTCCTTTGTGGTAAGGAGTACCTGTGACTTACTGCATCATTTGAAACAAGATTAACCGCATCTGCAACAGTACTCTCATTATTGTGATTTGGAAGAGGGGGATCAGAATCAGTTACCTCATTTTGGACATCATGTGGAGGAGGATGATTGGTGGTGGTACTGAGCTTGATGGCGACGGACGGTGTCGGTTCTGTGTCACTTGGATCAGCGAGCCAGCATAGAGACTCATCCAAACTCTTCCCCTGAGCGCTATGCTAGGTCTGAAAGTACTATTCCGTTTCCAAAAATTCACAATCCATCGTGACATGAACTCGGCGTGTGGTGGGATTATAGCAACAATATCCCTTCTGATGTGGTACATATCCAACAAACACGCATTTTATCGCACAAGGTTCCAATTTTATATGTTCTCCCTTAGGAACATGAACAAATTCGGAGCATCCGAATATCTGGGGAGGCATTGTAAGGGATGGAGGTATGGGTGTTTGTATTTGGAGGACGGATAGTGGGGTTTGGTGGTTAAGTATTTTGGTGGGCAGGCGGTTAGTCAGGTAAGTGGCGGTGGCCACGGCGTCTGGCCAAAAGGCACACCGGATTCTGTCATGAGAGCACGGGTCATCTCAAGAAGGGTTCGGTTCTTGCGTTTGGCAACGTCATTCTGCTGAGATGTGTTTGGGCAGGTGGTTTGATGAATCAGGTCATGTTCTCGAGTAAAGTTACTCATCTGCTAGTTGACGTATTCACGTCCATTATCCGAACGAAGGACCTGAATTTTCCAGTTAAACTGTGTTTGTACCATATTAAAGAAAGCCACAAAGGTTTCAAACACTTCTGATTTGTTGTGGAAAAAGTAAAACCCAGGTCATTTGGGAACAATCATCAACAAACAATATAAAATACTGAAACCGATTCTGATTTGAAATTGGGGTAGATCCCCCCATATTCGAATGTACCAATGAAAAGACATACTCAACCCGAGTGTTTGTGGGTTTAAAAATCGTTCTATAACTCTTTGCAATTGAGCAAGTTTGACAAGATAAACTTAGATGCTGATTGTTTTGAAGATACCCTACAGACGGGTGCCCAAGTCGCCGATGCCAAAGCCAAACTTATGTATCCATAGTTCCCTTTGAGAGAAAACCCTTGAAGGTGATTCCATTTCTTCCGTGTAGTATAGGCCGTCCCGCTCTGTACCATGCCCAATTATCTCCTTCGTATGAATGTCCTGTATCAGGTAAAAACAAGGATAAATCAGAACCACACAATTAAGCTTACTTGACACATGACTTAATGACAACAGTTTACAGGATAAGGAAGGAACATGTAAGCAATTTTTGAATTTCAATTTGGGTGATATGGCAACCAAACCCTCCCGTTTAACTTCTACAAGTGCCCCATGAGCTATTTGAATGTGGGTTTGTTTCGGAGTGGTGGGTTCAATGATATTTGAAGGGTCAAATGTCATAGTATCGGTGGCCCTGCAGTCAAAAATCCACTGTGAAGTTTTTTGTGGATGGGTGTTTCTGTGATAGATCCCACTTATTGGGGTAATTGTATTATTTTCAAAAAGATGTGGGCCCATTTGCAAAACGAAACTTATGGGGGGTTTGACATCCATAGAATTAAAATCCAGGGGCTTAGTCGCAAATATGAGAGGATGGGGGCTTTTAATTAAATGAGGGCTAGGGTTTGGGTCATTACCCCCAAACCCAATACTTGCTGCGCTGTCTCCTATGCTTGTCGCTGGAAAGGACGCGAATGATGGAAAACAGGAATCAGAAAGCAGCGGAAATTTTAAAAATTTTCCAACAAAAGGATCTTGGACTCGCAATCGTGTATCCAAATTCGTAGAGATTAGAAACTTACTTTCTTAATTAACTTTCTTGAAGCGTTTCAAGCCACCCAAGAACGCTCTTCTCGCGGCTTGATCCCCTCTCCTTGGTAAAGCTCGAATCTTCAAAACTTCTAACTTGAAGCTCTCTAGGGATAGTGCACCAACTTGACTACAATTTAACTAGTAAGGGTGCTAGTTCTCTAGTTAGTGTTTAGGTTTAACCTAGAGTTTGATTTATCTTGGAGAAAGGATGGTGTTCAACACATGAACCAAAAGAATTGCCATTTACTCTCTAAGGGGAGCTAGGAAAGGGGAGGACCGAAAATCCTAGTCCTTATGGACTGAGGATTTGGTCCCTCTCTCCTATTACTTGATCATCAAGTAACTTTGACTTTGACTTTGAATTCTAATTCAAATCAACTTTTAACAGAGCTAAAAATATCCAAACCCTTTTGGATATTATTATACTTTATTTATTAAAATAAATAAATAACTTATTTATCTAATTAATTAATTCAGAATTAATTAACTAGAATAATTTTTCTCCATAATAAGACTTTCTTTTTAATTCAAAATTAAACCAAAGTCTATTAAATAATTAACAAATTAATTATTTAATATATAATTAAATAAACACGTGTCCAGTCACGTGACCCACATGTGTGGTTTCACACATGTGGAACCCTCTAGGCCCGATTAACTTGTTTAATCATTTTAAAGCCTCAACTCATGTAACCAAGTTGTTGTGTGTGACCCTCTAGGTTCTCAATTCAATTAGCAGTGACCCTAATTAATTAATTCACTAATTAATTAATCAGTCCATAGATTAAACGACCATAGTCTAGCAACAGGTGTTTAACCCCTAGCTGAATTGGAATGTTCGGATTCGACAAAACCTTTAAGTCATTGATTCATTGTGAGATACAATCCTCCTACGTACTATCTCCCAACCATGATCTAGGGTAAGGGAATAATCAGAACCCTAATAATCCGGTGTTAAAGCTAAGTGCATTTCATATCCATTTGATCTCAATCCAAGAAACCCTTTTCTTGATGTCTTGATCTACTGCCTTGGCCAAGGACTCCATATGACATATGAATGACTTACACAATAAGAGATCACCTTGCAAATGCAAGTGTAGGTCCTTTCTTGATTCTCATTCACTTTCATGAATCACTTGTGCAGCCCCAGCATAAGCCTTGAATCAGTTGTCTAAGGCGACACCCTTTAAAGCTTATACCTAAGACTACAGAGTTAACTCATAAAGTGACATGGAACCTCAAGTCTAAGGATCAATTAATCACATCAATGACTCGTGAGATATTTCCTAATCTGGAAGTTTCCATTTCCTGAAATAGAAACTTCCTTTCCCATTTAGGAGTGTTCTCACACAGGGTACCTCAGTGAACTTACTTATTGAAGTAAACACCCTCATGTATCACGCACGTATCAACTATACACTTTGCACCTCCATGAAACAAGGTGGTCCTTCTTAAGGGCGTGATCCCACAAGCAAGCCTTAGAGGAGTCAGGTAGACACTCACATTGTCGGTAGGACTCATCGGCTTGGAGTATTTTACTAATCATGACTTATGTGATATAGGGCTCGTTTCATGAACCATTTCACCTAAATGGTAGAGTCCTAAAGTCATCAGGATTAGGGGAGTTCTCATACATGCACAGATAAAGTAAACGCATACCAAACAAGAGCATATAAAGAAGTGTTGCCTCAATTCGTTATTTCATTCAAAGATTGTCTGTGATTACAATAAGGAAAAGCACAAAGCGGATATACAATCGGCTTTCTAGGGCACTATTCCTAACAGCGAAGGCGTTGGCCCGTCGTGTACCAGCTGTCGCTGCATTAGTGGCTCCTCCGTTGACGCCGCCTGCAGCGGCGTTGCCCTATCTTGGTTCACTTGCTTTGTCAATCGCCGCATTGGCTTGCCGACCACTGTTCGTCGCTATCCCTCCGTCTCCTTCTCCGTTTTTTCGGTTACCCTCACACCACTCAGGGTACCCTATGAGTTCGAAGCACCCCTCTATGGTGTGTTTTCTCTTCCCACAGTGAGAGCATTCCAAGAGGGATTTGTCTTCCCGTGGTGGAGGTCGCCGGATTCCGCCTTCACTCCGCTTGGCCCCGTCGGATCTAGTTCGTCTGTTCTTCTCCTTCTTTATGATGAGTTTGGACCCAACGCTTAATGATGAAGAATCCATTGCGCCATCGGTCACTGTTTTCAAGATCTGAAGGTGAGCAGCCTCCCGTCGGATAGCTACGTAGGCGGATTCCATTGAGGCCTTGATCTCCAATTTTAGAAGTTCCAGTCTTACAAAGTCGTATTTCTCATCAACACCAGTGAGGAATTGATACAATCTGTGTTCCTGTATAATCTGATTGAATGTGGTGATGTCGTCTGGGAACTTCATCGGATTTGGTTGTTTCCGATCGATCGCTGCTCAGATAGCTTGGAGTTTGGTCCAGAAACCTTCCAAGCTATCGAGTCCTTGCTTCTGCGTATTGGCTCATCGGTAGAGTTCAAAGAGTTGGAGCGAATCAGAACTACTGCCGTAGATCGTGGCTAAGCCATCCCATAGTGCTTTCGCCGTCGGGTACTGTAATACGTTATTTATTAAATTTATATAAATATTCTGGATGATCCATGTGAACACGATTTGGTCTCTTTGTTCCCATTGATCATATTCTGGACTGTCAATTGCTGGGGTTGGAGGAATTCCGGTGAAATGTGAGCGACCACCGTGCTGGGAGGTGGGCCCAGAACAGTAGCAGTCCGGGACCACATTTTAAAATTTTGTTTATAATACAAGTATTAAAATATTTCTAAAATATTTTAATACAATAGCGGAAGACTAGCCGGATCTACTCAAGTATATACATGCAATTGATAATAAATTTTAAATCACTTAAGCAGATAAATATCTAACATGCAATTAACACTTAAGAACATATAATTTATCATGCTTAAAATAATATAACTGTAAAATATTACCGTACTGCAAACATGGCTATCTAACGGTATTTTTCCAGCTCCTTTCCCTTTCGTGAGACCGGCAGAGCTTCTCTGCAATATCCCCGACTCGACCCTCGGAGTGTGGGTTCCGCGAGTATTTCCCTAAATACTCGAGAAAAACATTTTCTAGAAAAACTCATTTTTCTAGACTAGAAAATTCCCTAATTTTCTAATAATTAAGTGGATTATATATTAATTATATAACCACCTAATTATATAATTAATTAATCCATAAATTGGATTAATTAAAGAAAAAAAATACTGCCCAAAATCAGCCAAAATTGGCTGATTCTCGGATGGAGAAAATGGCAACAGCACCCCCTTATTTATAGGTTTGAAATTGAGGGGTAATATTTGTTAGGAATAGTGCCCTAGAAAGCCGATTGTATATCCGCTTTGTGCTTTTCCTTATTGTAATCACAGACAATCTTTGAATGAAATAATGAATTGAGGCAACACTTCCTTATATGCTCTTGTTTGGTATGTGTTTACTTTATCTGTGCATGTATTAGGACTCCCCTAATCCTGATGACTTTAGGACTCTACCATTTAGGTGAAATGGTTCATGAAATGAGCCCTATATCACATAAGTCATGATTAGTAAAATACTCCAAGCCGATGAGTCCTACAGACAGTGGGAGTGTCAACTTGACTCCTCTAAGGCTTGCTTATGGGATCACGCCCTTAAGAAGGACCACCTTGTTTCATGGAGGTGCAAAGTGTATAGTTGATACGTGCGTGATACATGAGGGTGCTTACTTCAATAAGTAAGTTCACTGAGGTGCCCCGTGTGAGAACAACCCAAAATGGGAAAGGAAGTTTCTATTTCCTGAAATAGAAACTTCCAGATTAGGAAATATGTCACGAGTCATTGATGTGATTAATTGATCCTTAGACTTGAGGTTCCTTGTCACTTTATGAGTTAACTTTGTAGTCTTAGGTATAAGCTTTAAAGGGTGTCGCCTTAGACAAAGGCTTATGCTGGGGCTGCACAAGTGATTCATGAAAGTGAATGAGAATCAAGAAAGGACCTACACTTGCATTTGCAAGGTGATCTCTTATTGTGTAAGTCATTCATATGCCATATGGAGTCCTTGGCCAAGGCAGTAGACCAAGACATCAAGAAAAGGGTTTCTTGGATTGAGATCAAATGGATATGAAATGCACTTAGCTTTAAGACCGGATTATTAGGGTTCTGATTATTCCCTTACCCTAGATCTAGGTTGAGAGATAGTAAGTAGGAGGATTGTATCTCACATGAATCAATGACTTAAAGGTTTTGTCGAATCCGAACATTCCAATTCAGCTAGGGGTTAAACGCCTGTTGCTAGACTATGGTCGTTTAATCTGTGAACTGATTAATTAATTAGTGAATTAATTAAGTAGGGTCACTGATAATTGAATTGAGAACCTAGAGGGTCACACACAACAACTTGGTTACATGAGTAGAGGCTTTAAAATGATTAAACGAGTTAATCGGGCCGAGAGGGTTCCACACGTGTGGGTCACGTGAGTGACACGTGTCATTATGACACGTGTCTCACGTGAATATATATATATATATATATATATATTAAATAATT
The DNA here is from genome assembly GCA_037501455.1 of Lantana camara. Lineage (NCBI taxonomy): Eukaryota > Viridiplantae > Streptophyta > Magnoliopsida > Lamiales > Verbenaceae > Lantana > Lantana camara. Next base: position 57,588,708 of record CM074857.1, on the reverse strand, counting down.
AATTTGTTAATTATTTAATAGACTTTGGTTTAATTTTGAATTAAAAAGAAAGTCTTATTTTGGAGAAAAATAATCTAGTTAATTAATTACGAATTAATTAATTAGATAAAAATAAGTTATTTATTTTAAATAAATAAAGTATAAAATTATCCAAAATTAGTTTGGATATTTTAGCTCTCTTAAAAGTTGATTTGAATTAGAATTTAAAGTCAAAGTTGGAAAATACTTGATGATCAAGTAATAGGAGAGAGAGACCAAAACCCTGGCCCAGACTAGGATTTTTGGCCACTCCCTTCTTATAAATAGGGGAGCTCGAGCTCCTCTTAGAGCTAATTGGCAATTCTTTTGGTTCATGTGTTGAACACCATCCTTTCTCCAAGATAAACGAAACCCTAGGTTAAGCCTAAACACTAACTAGAGAACTAGCATCCTTACTAGTTAGATTGTAGTCAAGTTGGTGGACTATCTCTAGAGAGCTTCAAGTTAGAAGTTTGAAGATTCGAGCTTTACCAAGGAGAGGGGATCAAGCCGCAAGAAGAGCGTTCTTGGGTGGCTTGAAACGCTTCAAGAAAGATAATTAAGAAAGTAAGTTTCTAATCCCTACGAATTTGGATACACGATTGCGAGCCTAAGATCCTTTTGTTGGAAAATTTTTAAATTTTCGCTGCTTTTCTGATTCCGTTTTCCAACAATATCGTCATTTTGCACATTCCGCATACAAACCACGTCCCGGAGGGCCAATCAAAACACACCATGTAACGCCCCAACTTTCGGCAATTCAGGTATGATCGACGCGTGTGAGTTTGATAGTTAGATTTTAATTATTATTTGATCATTTCCTTAACTTTTCATGTCATGACATAATTTTATATAATTATATTCTTAGTATTTTATTAAAATTCATATCATATTATATTTGTTGCATAAATTGAACGTGATTGTAACATGAATTAATTTCCCGAACGTGATTTAATTCTTTATGGCCTTACTTGCTCATTGTCATGAACTTTGGGGATTTAATTGCATTGGACCAAATTGATCAATTGTTATGGAATTGAACCTAATTGCATGACTTAAATAATGGAAGGACTTAATAGCAAATTGTCCAATTTCTTCTCCTTCATAGCAGCATTTCACGTACCATGCCTTCTCATTTCATACAAAACATTTCATACACTTTGCTTTGCTTCCCTTGTCAACCGAGCCAAACCCTTCTTGGAAGAGAGGAAGATTTCATCTTACAAGCTTCATATTTGTGGGTTTTGTGATCATTCAAGCATCATCAACATCATATCTTCTTCTCATCTTCCATTTCTTTCCTTTGAGGTATCTTTGGAGAATAGATGATTTTCTTGGAAATATGGTATAGATAGGGCTTTGTATTGAATTGGTTAAATTGTGTATTTGTTGTTGGAAACTTATTTATGAACTTTGAGCTTAAGTTGGATGCATTATCTTGAGTTTTATTGGACTTGGAGCACGATTGATGATATGGGTTTCATATGATGGAGTATTGATGATCTACCTTGGAATTATGTGTTTTTATGAGTTGTTGATGATCTATATGTAAGCTAGTATGTTTATTGCACGAAATATATGCGTTTGGACTTGAGTATGGATCATTTTGTTGGTTGTTGTTGTTGTTTCGTTACTGTTCTGTTGATTGCCCTGTTTTTTTCTGCTGCGTACAGTTGACACGGGCGTGTCAACTTTGCCTTGTACAGCGTGACACGGGGGTACATGATGGTCTGATTTTTCTGTACCGTGATACGGGGGTGTCACGGATTGCTTTGTAATGGTGACACGGGCGTGTCACCTTCTATTTTCACGCATATTGTCCGCTGTACCCCGACACGGGGGTGTCACGGCTTAGTATATATTGGTGACACGGGCGTGCCACCCTCTGTTTTTCATGCATTTACGTTTTGCATGCATGGCTGTACGTATGCATGTTTTATATGATTGCATACATGTTAGAACGAGATATTTTCATGGTACATTCAATCTTACTCGTCATCTCGTTGCATTTTCGCCGTTCGTCCTATTTGGTGCATTTTGAGTCATGTCTCACGGGCATTTGTCTTTCTTGCACAGACCAGCTTCCTGGTGACGAGGAGCAGGCCCCGTGAGCTGTTTCCTTGTTTGTTTTGGGTCGTTCAGGTGAGGTTTAATTCTAGATACATAGGACCCGTATAACCCTATGTGAAGTTTTAAGCCAAAAACTTATCTATATAGTTATAGTTTTCAAATGAGATTGGTTTTCAAATGATTTATCAAACTATTGAAGGAATTGACTGATTGATTGGGCGAGTATTGTATTGCACTGTGGGCCCGAGGGTAGTGGCTCGAGCCAACCGGGAAAACATGGGATGACGGTTAACTCGAGAGCTACTCTCACCAAATTGGGATGACCCCTGAACCCCCTAGGAGATTAGGGGAGGAAGGAGTTCCGGGCTTAGGGATTCATGTACCCTCTGCCCAGACTGATTGGACGGTGGGGCCTTGCAATCCCACCATCACCCGGAGGAAGAAGGATGGACTGAAACTGCTAATTGTGCACCGTAATGAATTGCATGATCACCTAACTATTGAATAATTGATTGATTGATTGTACACAGAGTCGAAGTAAGGTTGGAGATTTGCCCTCACTCACCGGGCCATAGATTGATTGTAGTGAAGTGTTAAGTTAATAAATTGAATTAGTTGTAACCTCGGGCGATAGTATCTCTTATTCTATTAAATTGTATTGTTATTTTCCAAAAATTATTACCCGAGATTATAACTTGCATGTATGTGCGCTTATATTTATTTATACCCCTCGCTCAGTCCGTGTTGGACTGACACCTCAACTTTTCAGTTATTTTGCAGGGCGTGCTAGGCGGGAATTAGAGTCTAGAGTGTCTTTAATTCGGGTCTAGCACACTTCATCTCACATTTTGTTCATGTATTGATACTTCTGTTTTGTAGCATGCCTTGTGGCTTATTTTGGAGATCATATTGTATTGATGATGTAAATGTTGGTATCTATTAGTAAATAAATAAATATGGTACCTATAAGTATTGATTTATTGCTTCCGCTTTTATTACTCTGAATTAATTATGTGGTTTGGGGTTAGTCCCGCCTAGCCTTGTGTAGTGTTTTTTTATTGTCTCCCGTTCGCTAAAGCTTTGGTTCATGTATGGATTGACCATTTCATATGTGGATTGGGACTATAGCGCGGGGGATGTGGTGCCTAGCGTTCCGGGTGCTACACACCACGTGGCACATCACGACTCCACGAGTCGGCCGCCGCCAGGCACGTGCCGAACGCGCCTCAGACGCGGCCGCACGCGGCGCCACATGGCGGCTGTGTGTTGGTGCGTGTCACACCCGCACAAATGCTCCAGGAGCTGACACGTGTCCGGGTCTTGTCCGACCCGGACCTGATCCGGATACCCTGTCCATAATTGAACCGACCCTGCCCTTTTTGAATCGGGTATGACCCGCTTGACCGGCCCGTTGACCGACCCATTACCAAACAAATCTGGGCCATTCATCGGTGCTGACGCGTCTCAATCTCAGCCGCACACGGGCTGTACCACACGGACGCCGCGTCAGCTCTAGCTGGGACCCGGCCCGCTGACGTGGCATGACATGTCAGGTGCCACGTCAGTAATGCCACGTCAGCAATTTTTTTTAAATTAAATTTTATTTTCTCCAAAATAAAATTTCGGGCATTTTCAACTCTTTGGAACTTGATTTATTTTCTTAAAATAAATCCGTTGACTTATTTACCGAAGTCATCTTCCTTGTTAGGTGTTACCCTATTATTTCTTTTTCCTCTTAACTCAGAGGTGGCCAGTCGAAAAGATACTTGATAAGTGAGGTGAAAGAATTTCCTACCAAGTAAACACTAAAATGCATGTCGGGCAAAAATGACGATGCATGTGGCACACTTGCGACAATGAAATATGCAACACCTTAGAGCAACGAAATCAAATAGAAATACGCGCACGAACATAAATAAAGAAGAATAAATAATTGATGTGAAGTATGATGCACGTGCTATGAATGTTTTGGAACCTGTTACCAATGGGGTAAGTTGTTAGCTTGGTAGCTTTTTCTCGTTCCTCCAAGCACGAGGTTACTTTGACTTGCTGATCATGCTTCGTCTTTCCCACGGTCTTCAAGATTTTCAAGAATCCTGTGCACCCCTTGTATTTTCCCCGGTCCGGGATTGCAATTTCTCGATCCCTCATTTCTCCCAAAACTTGATCAAGGTTCCCGCATTCGTCCTTTATGAGCTTGAATTGGCGACTTGAATTTGTCTTCCAATTGCTTCCACTTGCGTGCATGATTTCCTTCCAAAACGTCTTTGCCTTTCTTTACCGTTTCCATTCGTCGCTCCATATTTCCCAATTCACCTTCCATGAACTTGTATTTCCCACGCTACTTGGCTCCTTCAAATCCCTCCTCGATTCGTTCTCCATCTTAGTTGAAATCCAGAGTACCCAAGTCCAAACTCTTCCCAATCTTGACTTCTACAAGCTCGACTTCTAATTACTAAATTATTTAGAAGCCCTTCTTTGACAACCCAGAGTGCTTAATCCCCACCGAACCCATTTTACCTTAACTCTTCTTTATCACAGATATCCCTCCAATGATCCAGACCCCGAACTAAATTACCTCCAAGGTTCATAAACTCCATTCGTTAGGTTAGGAAATCCCTTGATTCCAATTAAAGCACTCACTACAAGAAAAATGACTTGTTACTACGGACGAATATTCGTAGTAAAAGGCCAAAATTCGTAGTAAAAACCCTTTTGCTACGCATTTACTACGAATTTCTGATCGTAATTGATGTGGCCGTAACAAATATTATACTACGAACAAATGATCGTAGCAAAAACCTTTGCCTACGAATATATTAGCTTTTACTACAGATAATATTTGCTAGCAAATACGAGGTAAATACATCTACTTTTTACTACGAATATGCTAGTCGTAGTAAAAAGTGTATATTATCTACGATCAAATCATTGTAGCCAAAACATTTCAAGTTTAGAAGGTAGTATTCACTACGATCTATATTTCGTAGTTTAAAAAAAAAAAATAGCTATGATTATTACTGTATAATTTTTATTAAATTGTATTTTTTTTCTTATATTTTCCAAAAATACATTAATAAATATCATCCACCAAACCCAAATATAATCCAATGAGAGATATCAAATTTATATAATCGAAGCAATAGTTTTCAATAACATCACTAACATAATAATGTACTACCCAAAAAGGCAAATACTTACAAATTAATATGAACTCAAAAGATGTACTATTCTTTACAAAAACCTACAAGATAATTAACAAAATAAGATCATTGTTTATCTACAAAAATGTACTGTATTGATCTTTTATAGAAATCTACCAAAAGATATCTTGAACTATGCCTCCAAAACCTGTAACAACAAATAAAAAACTAACCTTTCCAATGAAAATTCAATTAAAGAAGTATGTTATATTAAAAAAGGGAAAAACAACATGGAAAACCCAATTCCTGTGTTGACCAATGCCTAAGAGATGCTAACATATGGAAAGGGTGCATACATGAAATCCTATCATATTCATTATTGTCAGGTGTATTCAATCTAAAAAAGACATTGCTTTGATTATATTCACACAAAGCCAAATAAGCAAGCTCCCAATCCATTAAGTTAGAGGTTGCTTTCAAAATTATATGCAGCAAAATTACATAACTAACATTAAAACATATCATCGGGAAATTTACCTGGCAAACATTGTTGTGGACAATCCAGCTGTTACTTCACCCCTTAAAAAGTAAGAATGCAAATTCAACAGAAAAATATATAAGCAAGGCACATCACCCTTTTCAACAAAAATGAATCTTTCTTCCACGAAAACCACACATATATACTACAAAGACAAACATATACAATGAAATAGAAACTACAAAGCATTCATTCATAGTTATGTAGAAATTTGCCAACAAAAATATTCAATGAAACAGAAACTACAAAGGATTCTTCAACAAAAACTACACACTTTCGTTCATGCAACAAACAAAAATATACAATGAAAGAACTACAAAGCATTCTTCAACAAAAAGTACACACATTCATTCACACAAAAAACTGCACACATAAACTACAACGCATTTGAAAATATAGCAACACCTCATACTTACTTAGAAATCGGCCAAAAGGTAGCTTGTTTTATACCTCCGAAAGCTGTGAAAAGAAATAATGCAGTAAATTTGTAAGTGAGGATTCTAAGAAATATGTTATTTTAAATTTTAGAATATCAACATTAGATCAATTACTTACATTAACCAACTCCCATGCAACACACTTATTAATAGCTTGTCCAATAGTTTGAGCATCTCAACGAGGTTTTACTAGCTTCTCATCTTTCTCAATTGCCTTCGTAACACAAACCCGACAAAATATAGGCATGCCTCCTTCATTAGCATTATAACCAATAAAAGTACCTTCTGCCACAACCTTCTTCGGTATCCCATGACAATGTAAATATACTCTTCGTCCGACCTATGAAAATAAACATTAATAAAAGGGAAAGCAATAGCAACCAGCTATAATTCATTAGTTGTTTAAGTATCAAAACTAAATCTATTAGTTTTACCATGATTCAGTGAGAACTATCTGCAACTACTTGCTTCTCAAGCTCATCTCCAACAATCTAAATGCAAAGATCAAATGCTCATCATAATTTTATCATTATTCTCATGCAAATAACTATTTCCCCTAATAATATTAGTACCTGTTTACTTTTAATATGGAGGGTATCTTCTAAATCAGAATGTTGGACTCCATAAGTGGGAGCATCTCTTGATATATTAGAATTTGACATGTGGGAACTCGGTGCATTTGCAGCCTGTTATTATAGGTTGAATTAACAAAAATAGCCAAAGTGAAAATATTATCCACAATAGATGAAAATTTTACCTGAGTACTATGTACCAAAGTAGGTGAGATGGCTGGAAATTGACTCAATAAAAGTTCTAGCTTTTTGTTCAACTGGTTGGTTTTCTCTTGTTCCAAATACAGTTTCTCATTCGCTTTGACAAATTCTTCTTTCGTTTGATTCATTTCACTTTTCTATTCAAATAGCTCATCCTTGAGCCTTTGTAGTTTTTCTCTATCTTGGGATGACAAAATTTCATGTCTGGCCATAGATTTAAGTTGAGTTCGATTGACTATACTACCTTTTCCAGTACATCTAATATGTCCACGACCGTCTTTTCCCATGGCTGTTAGAAAGAGTTCATCTTTATACAGTCTTATTCTTTCCTCATCGGGCTTCTTCATAAGCTCTGTAGTAAATTGACCCTATAAATTGTACAAGAAAATTTGATATCAAAAATTTGTATTTATGTTGTTAAATTCTAAAATGCACCTCTGACTTACATGTAAATCTGATGTTGTATTGTCATCCTCTATCCCCTTTCCACGAGATCTCGACTCCATCCACACATCCAGCCTTGTAACATCAGTAACACCTTTTGCCAACATCTAGAATACATCGTAATGTAAAAATAGATAGAATCGAAGATATAATATCATTTAACTAGGTTTAAAAGGTTATTTTATATCTTATACCTCCTCCTCTAATGTAAAAAAAGGTGTTCGTCTAGTCCTATGCAAGCATTCCTTCTTTGAAACATTTATGGCATTTTGGTTTGCAACATCCTATCAGTCATCTCACATTAACTCCAATAATCTCATTTTTGTTTGCATAAAAATGGGAAACTTATAATTAGTTTTTATATAATTAATGACCTGCACTTTTGGAATCTTCCAGTAATTGACCAATTCCAACCATTGATTCATTTGAATCCTATCATCAGCTGGTTGTTGCAAGAGAAACTCATGGTTATCTTTGTATGGTGTAAAGAAATTCTTTTTAATGCTACTCTTCCAATTCCTCCAAATATCAGCTATTGTAAACATTACCACACCCTTTGCTTCGAGAGGAAGGTAAGTGTTCTCCTGAAATATTTAGCAAACTAATACTTTAAAAAGTTGTTATATAACTAATCAGGTACCAAATTCGTACAAATGAATTTACTAATTACCTGCACCTCATCCCAAACCATATCTCTTTGATATTGTGGGATAGCACTGAAAGTCATACTATTCAAAGGTAATTTAGCTCCAATGCGAGCTAAACAACCTAATGCAGTAGCGTACTTGTGATAATCATCTCCTACTACACTTCCCTTGGGATTCAAAGAAACATGAAGTTTATTTCCTGTATTCCACTCTTTAGGAAACCTAGCCGCCCCGCGCCCTGTTTTAACACGTGAATTCTTTGTATTTTGTGTTGTCCAACACAAGGGGAGATATTATCAATAGATATTTTATTATGAGGAGATATTATCTAGAAGATTTATAACATACAAAAGGTGATAACATTACTTGGGGTTGTTTGAGCCTCAAAATGGTCATTGAGGCTCCCTTGCCTTTCTGTTTGCAGCTGAGGTTGACTCAAACTCTCCTGTATTTGTGGAAGAGGTGTTGTTTCAGCCACATTCTCAAGTAATTGTATCTTTCTTTTACCTGTAAAAGAATTAATATTAATATATCAAATGAAGATTTCTGAAAATTTTATTGAAACCAAATAAAAAATATACACCACAAGTGGATATAGTTTTAAATGGAGAACATCGTTATCAAAATCAAGAGACAAAATGGTCAACTATGTGTATTATTTGTACTTGATTAGCAACTTTTGATGTTTCAAGTTAGATAGATCTCCCCTCTATATTTTAATTTTTAACAATTCTCTAATTGGAACTTTTAACCAAAACTTGCTGTAAATTTATAAAGCTTAAAGAGAACAGGTAATCCTTTTATCCAAGCATTCTTTGGAAATTAAAGTTCACATTAACATTAAACCATATATTTATAGACATGTTGCAAAAACTAACTAAACTGAGAAATTGCCAAAAATAATATAGCGTATTTAGATAATGTGCAAAGGGAATAATGCGCAAGAAACTAAGGTTAGGCTATTAAGTTAATCTAAGTTGATATAACACTGACATTAATGTCAGACAGATACTAACTTTATCACCCCATGTTGAAACTTGAAACTAGAGCTGATCATATTACTTAAATAACTTTTTTGGCCACAAAAAGTAAATTTTTGAAGGTACTTGAGTTTGTGTTTGTAGCTGATTTTGACTCAAGTTCTCCCGTTTTCGTATAAGAGGTACTTGAGTTTGTGCTTGTAGATGTTGCACTCTTTTTGTTCCTATTTTAACAAATATACAAAAAATAAGACTCAAGTAATTATTATTAAAATAAGACTAATATATTACCATTCTTTTCCAATCTGTTCAGTTGATCAAAAGTTGGATCGTATTGTCTTTTTGTTATTTTGACCATACCTGCACAATTCACAAGAATTTAAGAACACCCAATATAAGAACTTATCATTTTCTTGAAATATGAAAAACTTACTTATGTGCTCAAATGTTTATCCAAAAATTGCTACTACAAATCTTTATGTCGAAATTCTGTAATGAAACAAGTAACATATAAGTGACCAAATAAAAATTTTATGAAACAAATCACTATTTTCAACTGTACATAATTAACTCGTATTGACACCAAAAATTTTGGGTCTTAATGTTTCTAAGATTGGTATGAATAATCTCTAAACAAACTCGTCAAATAAATACACGACACTAACAAATTGCAGAAAGAAAAACAAAATTTTCATTATAGCCTTGTGGATGAAAGTGAGAGAATTAAATACCAGCATCTTATTCATTTTACACCATCTATGTATGTTCAAGTTTGCAAAGAAGAGTTGAAAGGATTAAGTTGGTCACCCAACCTAAATTAATGCACAATAGAAGATGTCATATATATGTGATATCCTGTACCAAAACTAATGGAAGTTGATCAACATTACTACCCTAATATTTTATCCTTAACTATATCAAATGAAACTCAAATGTCATCTAAACCTTTTCATTCATTTTAAGTTGATTTTCTATATTTTCTACACAATCTACATGGATGATTGAAAGTATGAAATATGCAACTTTTTAGATATTAAAATATATTTTTTATATTTTCCCCCTAAAAGTTACCTAATAAGACACGAGAATTTTGAAGTTCAGTTGATCCACTAGAGTAAATTGTTATCTTAGAGGGAAACATCTTCAAGGTGTATATATATTATTTATGAAGCTACACATGTAGATAATGCCAATGTTGATGCTTGCTTAATATTACAATGATTGTTAACATATTTATATTTCTGGAATGAATAGAGAATATGAAATCAATCTGGAAATTGAATATCAACCTTTTTTTTATTTGGATAATACTTAATGAAGATGTGGATAATTGTTGATTTAATTAGAGCTCACAGATAGAAGAACAAAAACTACTTTAATATGGCAGCGACACAACACAAACAAATTTGGACGATCATATGAAAGAGTAAAGCCACAACAAAAACAATAAACACAAACCGATAGCTATTACAAACATTTCTATCATAAGCAGCAAATGAACATCAAAGGTGGTTAATTTCATAGTTTCTAACTTTCCGGGTGGAAAAGAGTAAGGTATTCAGTATTCACTGAACCAGAGGGTACATTCACATTTACATAAAATTTTCGTTCGTAGTTAGTTTGACTAAAAAATATTGATAAAACTTTTTGAACCCAAACCCACGCAATACTTCCAACAAACCTCACACATCTTGCAATGCATATACACACACAGAAGTGAAAAAGAACGAAAAATGTGCTACTCAATTTTGAATGAGGTAAATTTGACATTTACCAATTCAGCAGCAGCACCAAAATCAAACACGCAAGCCCACAAACATTTTTTGGGTCTTTTTTCTTTTCTTATGAAAAAATCAAAATTCACCAAAAAAAAAAAAAAAAGAATCAGCAAAAAAACAAACATACCTGGATGGAGAATGAAGATTTGAACCCATTCACATCCCGATTCTCCGCCTCCTCACGCTCGATTTACTTCTCCTTCTCCCTGAGTCAAGCAATTCTCGATGGTTGTTAGGAGCGCCGCCGAAGCCCCTCGCCTTTAGATCTACTGTCGAAGACCGTTGGAAGCTCCGCCGACGAAGCTCTGCTCTTCTCTGCCTGTGGTCGAGAAAATTTCAGCTGTATATTTCTGCTGAAATAGGGAACGAGGGTTTCAAGATGAAAAGTGCGAGAGCCGAGAGGTATTTTTGGTGGGATTTTTTCCCCCTTTTGCCGCGGTGGGATTTTGGGGAATGAGGGTTTCAAGCTGAAAAGGGAGAGAGGTGTTTTTGGTGGGATTTGTTTCCTTTTTGCCGCGGTGGGAAATTGGTGGGAATGAGGGTATTAATTTTAGTAGCATATTAATTATAACCCTGAGTATGACACATATATATTGTAATGGGTATGTTAAAATGTGAGTGGATTAGAATATTATTAGCGCATAACATATTATAATGTATATGTTAAAATTAATTAATACTGTAATGCGCTGTGTACTAGGTTAAAATATCCAACATAATATTTAATATTTTCCGTTTTTTTTTTTGTTAATTCAAACATATACATTTTAAGTTTCGAAAATCAAATAATTTATGGTGTTTTTAGTTTTAGTCAAAATATCCAACAAACTTGATATATAGAAAATTCAACATATATGCATTTAATTAATAAAGAAAATTTTTAAAATTTGAAATATAGTAAGTTAATAACACTTTAAGTCTAAAAAATATATATAATATGATTTTGAAATTTGAGAAAGTAATATATTTTTGTTTGATACTAAGTAATTGGTGGGAATTAAAATTATATGTAAAATCTTTATAAGATATTATTTAAGAATTTAATTATATTTTATAGCAAAAAAATATGAAAACTACGTAGTTTTGATATATTATTTACTACGATAGGGTTTTCGTAGTAAATAAGTGTCTCATTTCTTAATTATTTACTATGCACAATAAATCATAGTAAATAACTACCTTTTACTACGATCAAATGATCGTAGTAAAAAAATTCGTAGTAACAAGTCATTTTTCTTGTAGTGACTCTAAGCAGTGGGCTCACATAAATTGATTTTCTGAGTCACAACTACCTCATGATTAACCCTTTATTTTCACCAAAAGTCCCTCTACCATCGCATCTCCAACGTCGAACCTCCCATTCCGGTTCCTATCCTTTACTCTAACTCCATCTATGAAGCCACACATCTAGCATTCTCTATACTCATCCCCGTTGCATCCTTCCTATCCTCTATGCCTCAAAAGGAGCTTGCAATAGGGCATTGTTAACACGATACTTGACCGTAGTTTGATAGTATCTTCGTAACCTGTAATTCATAACTTACTTCAAGGGTACATGCATGCGATTAGTGAATGCTCATGGCACTTATTTGATAAGAAAAGCACTGATCCAATGCAAGAATGCAACAGATAAGTCAACAAATTTCAAAAAGCAAGACAATTCATATTCAAGATCGATGCAATGCGCACATTATCACATAGTTCCTAAGCCGAACGACCTAGACTGACCCACACGACACGAGAACCCGAGTTTTGCAACCCGAGGCTCTGATACCACTTAAGGATGTAGCACCCGAGCACAAGGTACCACATCCCCCGCACCGAGACCCGACCCGAATATGAAATGGACGATCCATACTCGAGCTAAGTCACGGCGAACGGGGACAAACACACACGCTATGCTAGGCGGGCTAACCCTTAAACCATAAAATCAAAATAAAAATAAGCATGGAAGCAATAACTGGCCATAATATAAACAAAGAGTAATCAAACTCCAAAACAATCCATGTACATTATCAAATGCCGTCACGGCTCAACAAACAAGTACGCTCCATTATCGTTCATATAAAATGATCCAACGTGCAATATGAAAGTGTAAGACCGAGAAAATACAAGAGCTAAAACGAACGTAAAACCTATGACTCGAATTCCCGCCTAGCTCCTTGACACCTGCACAACACAACTGAAAACCAAACGGGTTCAGTCCAAAAGGGACTGGTGGGTATAAAAATAGGGCATAAATATAATATACGACAGTAATTAAACATTCACATGCAAGCTATAATCCCAAGTGAGGTTTTGAAGAATTTCCCAAGTGGGCAAATAGAAATCATCAAAAGGGATTATAACAATTCATTAACATTAGGTCATTATTGGCCCGACGAGTGGGCGTGCATTATCTCCAACCAACACCTCGTGTAATTCATTAACATTCATTCATTCATTCTTTTCATGCATTTCATTCTTTCGTGCGCATTCAATAACATTCCACCTTCTTCCTCCGGGTTGGTGGCGGGTTTGCAAGGCCCATCCACCCATTCATTGACCAAAGGGGAACATGACTCCCCAGATGGCACTCAGCGTCCATTCCTCGCTAACTCCTAACGAGGTCCGGTTACGCCGTTCATTAGTGGGACTACTGTGAGGGTTCCCCGTTAGCCCATGCCTCCTCGGTTCCCCACTCACACCAAGCCCCTGGGCCCCATTCATTGTGAACATTCATTCATTCCCGCCAAAACATTAGGTAGGATTCATGAAAGAAGGGCTATAAGTTGAAAACATTTACTCTTGAAAACGACTCTATATACATATATATACTTTTGGCCGAAATCTTTGCACATTGGGAGTATAAAGGGCCATTTAACTAGATAGTAGAGAAACCCACGTTAAACCAACAAAAGAGAGCACAAGAGCCTCACTGACCGGCCTCGTCTCCAACGGGATCAAAATCTGTGCAAGAGAGGTGAAGTGAGACTCAGTATGACCAAATAAGACGCTCGACAATGAAATGATTATGCTATGAATGCATAAAAGATCATATTATATCATGGAAATGTTCATGTGCACTATTAAGGAATTTAAATCACATAATCAAGTCATTCAATCATTCGTTCACTTTCATTCAATTCATAAATTCACGTTTCCAATCAATTCAATTCAAGAAATTCAAATAGGACCCTAGCACGTATTCCATCTTTCACAAAACGCTACCACATACATCATATTACATAATATAACATATTTCCAAAGTTTGAAAACAAGAAGAATTCATATGATAAGGGAAATGATTATGGAAATCACAAACGACATAAAAACGCACATAAACGGCATTCAATAAAAGTATGCCTAAATCTCATCCAAATGTTATGAAATCAAACCACCATACTCTCAACGCATAGTAAAACAAGTTCATAGTTCATCACGATTGAAGATAAAGGCGTTAAGGAGGTGAAACAATCAAAAACCGAAAAGGAAAAGACAAGAGTTGCGCAGGGGGAGTGACACGGGGGTGTCTCACATTACAAGGCAAATGAGACACGGGGGTGTCACAGTACAGACATGCTAAAAGGGCATGACACGGGGGTGTCACACAATACAAGGTAAATGAGACACGAAGGTGTCTCGGTACAGACCCAAAAATGCAAACAAAGCTTACCGGTAAAACAACCCTATACAAAATCAGTTCCAAAAACATACCAAATCAACTCCAAATTTTATGAAACTTGATATACAACATATTTAGCATGTTAGGAGAAATTTTCATTTATAGTGCAAAGTCCAAATCACACGTTAAGAGCACCAAAACCATGCAGCAAGTCTGGGGTGTCAAAACCGCACATATGAGTCCGATTGGTTCAATCATGCCATGATCAAGTACTTAGGGGCTGAATTTGGATCTAAAACCTTGGGGAATGCATGATAACATACTAAAAAACTATTATACATCATATATATGCAAAATGGTACGAATTGAAGCACATTAGAATGACCAACGAACCATAAAAATGCAACAGCAGCAGGTCTGTCATAAGCCATGCACAGAACAGGTAATGTGCTACGGTTTTGGGGCTCAAAATGGATCCAAAAGCTTGCAACATGAATTATAACATATAAAACAATGAGTGTACATCATCTCCATGCAATTTCACATGAAAAGAAGGCCATTAGATCAAGCAACAAGACATGATTCCACACAACAGTCCCAAAACAGGGGAGACAGTTTTGATCATCAAGTTTGGAGCTCTATATCTCATAATTTCATCAAAGGGTCTAAAGAGAAAATCATCCTAACATCATATAATATCAGTTTGGAAACAAATAGGCCAAGAAACAAGCTCATATAATCATGTATAAGCAAGAAAATCAGCTACACAAGTAAATAGGTCATTAGAGCAAAAATCCCCAAAAGTCCTATTCATGTTCTTAGCCCAAACCCTTATCAAATCTAATGCAAAGCAAGTATTAAATGGATGAAATCAAGCATAAAAGAGTAGAGGATACATAAATATACATACCTTCAAGATATGGAAAAGAAAGGAAGTGATTTGAGCTCAAAAATCACAAGGGCCAAGGTTTTCTCTTCTTTTCCTCCTCTCCCTTCTCTCTCGATCAGTTGCAGAAACAAGGGGGGTGTTTGACTCGGTTTTTGCTGCTAAAAGGGGGAAGAAATGGTTTAACTCAAGTACACAAATCATGGGTTGAAGTATGGTTAAGTTAGAGAGGTGTTAAGGGTCCCACCAAGAAGACTAGTCAACAAAAAGGGTTCTTCTTGCACGAGTTGCTTGTTACGGTTGGATTTCGGGGGTCTCAATGATATCAAAAAGGTATGAGGCTGGTTCCATTGTCTCCGAATCATCGAAACGAAGGCAACGGAGGTGACGGAATTCGAATCCGAATTCCCGAGCTCAAGATATGACGTCCGGAACCCAGGGCGCGCTAAAAGCGTTTTAAGCCCTATAAGTTCCGTCTCCAAAAACCGAAATCAAAACTAAATCAAACGAGCGTAAAATTACAACGTAAGTATGTAAACACGTTAATAACTCACATAATTCGAGTATACCAAGTTGGCACAAAAATCGGAATTGAAAACGGAGTTAAACAATTCGAAAACGATTACAAAAGGATTTAAACGTTTAAAGTTTCAAACTTAACACTTATTTCAATTATTAAAATATTACAATTAATGTAAAATCACATAGGCATATAATTTATAATGTCATGCATGCATAATTAATTAACATGGATTGCCTAAGTTCATGCAATTTATAAAACAATTCGGGCCACAATTAACATATATATATTTATATATATAAATATGTTTGATATTAATAACATTAAAATAAAGTAATTATCATTTAATACATTTAAAATAAACTTAAATATAAAATATTTATAAATAATTAATCACATAATTAAATAATTTAATAGCGCATTTTATAAACATATATGGGATATTGGTATAAATGAAAACCCGGGGCGTTACAAGCTTCCTGGTGACGAGGAGCAGGCCCCGTGAGCTGTTTCCTTGTTTGTTTTGGGTCGTTCAGGTGAGGTTTAATTCTAGATACATAGGACCCGTATAACCCTATGTGAAGTTTTAAGCCAAAAACTTATATGTATATTTATAGTTTTCAAATGAGATTGGTTTTCAAATGATTTATCAAACTATTGAAAGAATTGATTGATTGATTGGGCGAGTATTGTATTGCACTGTGGGCCCGAGGGTAGTGGCTCGAGCCAACCGGGAAAACATGGGCTGACGGTTAACTCGAGAGCTACTCTCACCAAAATTAGGATGACCCCTGAACCCCCTAGGAGATTAGGGGAGGAAGGAGTTCCGGGCTTAGGGATTCATGTACACTCTGCCCAGACTGATTAGATGGTGGGGCCTTGCAATCCCACCATCACCCGGAGGAAGAAGGATGGACTGAATGTAACGCCCCGGTTTTTATTTATTAATATCTTATGTCTAAAATACCTTTATAAAGTATATTTTATAATACTTTCATGAGATTTTATTAATTTATATCAAATTGAGAATTCCTTTCAAGACTTGAAAATATTTATTTCGTGAAATAATTACCGAAAATTATTTAATTGTCAACTTGGCCCTATACGTTCATTCTTTTAAACTTAGGGACCGAATTGCATGAAAACCTTTGAGGACTAAAGTGATCACTTTCCAAAATTGATATCCTTAATTGATTAACTTAAATAACTTGGAGGGTTTAATTGCAAATATTACATATTTCCTAAATATCACGGTGTATCTCTCCTAGCTTCCAAACTCATTTTCATTCTTGATCTTTCATCACATTTGCTTCTTGCTCTCACCGAACCACCACTCCAAAGCAAGGAAGAAGAAGAGAATTAATCATTTCATCAAGATTCTCCCAAGAAATAATCCAAGTTTGGAGCTTGAGCATCATCTTCATCTTCTTCATCCATTTCTTTCATCCAAGGTTGGTTTTCCATGAACTGGTGATTCTTGAGCATATTTAATTGAGCTAGGGTTTGAGGATTGCATGCTAGATGAACTCCTTGTTGTGCAAAGTATGATTAATTGATCATATCTTGAATTATAGCATGAGTAACTCATGAGATTCTTGAATAATTGATATGAATGATCAAGTATGATCATGGGTGTGGAATCTTGAATTCTTGATGATCTTGTGTGTTTTGAGTGTTTAAGTGTTAGGATATTATTTCTTGAACCTATATGCATCATATTTCCAGAAAGCATGAATTGGTTGATTGAAAATGGAATTTGGTTTGCTTTGTTGATCATTCCCGCAGCCTCCCCTGTTTTTCCTCTGTTCTTCACATTTGCAGAAACAGGGAACGGCCGTTCCCAACCTCAAGGCGTTGTGGGAACGGGCGTTCCCATCTTTTCAAATGATTTGGGCGGCCGAGCATGGGAACGGCCGTTCCCATTTTGGCCTTGAGCCGGAAGGGCCGTTCCCAGCTTGCGCGCGTTTTAAAAAGGGGAAAACGCTGGAACGTTTTTGGGAGGAATGGGAACGACCGTTCCCATTTACAAAGGCACCCCGGAACGGCCGTTCCCACCTCGCTGACAGAACAAGAATGACTGCATAAAATTACAATTTTAGCCCCTCGATCCAATGACTTCCTTGACCCCGATTTGCTGTAATATGTGCTAATATGATGTGAAACAACATGTTATCATACCACATTGCATTTTCGTGGTCATCTCGATACATTTCCGCCGTTCGTCACTTTTTGGGCATTTTAGGTCATGTCTCATGTATAAGTGTCGTGTTTACACAGGTCACGAGGATAGGGACGAGGAGCAAGCACCGTAGGCCGTGCCTACTTGTCTTTTGTCAGTATAGGTGAGGTTTAATTGTTAGTTATATAGAACCCGTATACCCCTTATGTGATATTTTGGCCAAAATAGTATTTACGTTTATACTTTCTATAAATCATTAATCATTTCAAGCCAGGTTCAAGTAAGCAAGCAAGCAAGCAAGTCAGGTATTGTTTCATGCATGTTTAGGCGAGTAGCATGACGGTTACGTTTGGGCCCGAGGGTAGTGACCAGAGCCAACCGGGAAAGCAAGGGCTGACGGGTAACTCTGGCGCTATCCTCACCTGTTAGGGGTCACCCCTGAATCCACTAGAAGATTAGTGGAGGAAGGAGCTCCGGGCTTAGGGATTCATGTACCCTATGCTCAATGAGACTGGATGTTGGGGCCTTGCAATCCCTTCATCAAACCGGAGGGAAAAGGAGACTGGGGACGAGTCCGGCACCACGGATGCGCCTCGGGTTATTGCATGATTGTCATTCCATGAATGTGTTATATGATTACACTATCGCACGATTGCACGATAAATGAATTGCATGATCACCTATTGAATATTAAACAAGCAAGCATGTTCATGTTCATTGGGAGATCGGTTGGAGACCGCCCTTACTCGCCGGGGCCATGTATTGATTGATTGCATGAAAACGAACAAGTACTTAATACTGGTAGTTGTAATCTCGGGCGAGTTTATATTATTACGAACTTATATTACTTTTAATTATAAAACCTTACCCGAGGTTATAACTTGCATGTGATTGCGTTATATATATTTATGCCCCTCACTCAGTCTTCGGTAGACTGATACTTCACTTTTCAGGTACTAGAGAGCCGGTCGTGCTAGGCGGGAGTCTGGTCCAGTCTTGCATTGTCACGAGTCTAGCAGTGCACCATCATGTATATGTTTTACTACTTCTCATGTTATGTCTATTGTTATCACATTTTGAATACTTGATCATATGTAAGAGATGATAATGTATTGATAGTTAGTGTGGTATCTATAAGTATCTATCTGATAAATATGGTACCTATATGTATGTATGAGTTAATGCTTCCGCTTTTAACTGTTACGTCTTGATTTTGTATTGCTTTGGGGTTAGTCCCGCCTAGCTCGTCTTTTCTTTTCTTGGTCACCCATTCGCTATAGGTTAGTTCATGTACGAATTGTCCATTTCGTATGTGGATCGACCTATAGTGCGGGGGTGTGGCACCTCCACGTGTCCGGGGTGCTACATCTGAGGTGGTATCAGAGCCCGGTTGCAAAACCGAGGTTCTAGTGTCGTGTCGTGTCAAGTCTAGGTCGAACGGCATAGGATTAATTGTTGATTGAGAGTCTGGCATATTATTTGAATCTATTTAAATTCTCTGAATTAATTCTATTACTTGGTAACCTGTGCTTTGCATTGAGTTTTGCAATTTATTGTCAATTAATTGATCTTGAATTATTTGAAGTTATGTGCTTAACGTGTTTTACTTTAAATACTGATAAATTGCTTGCTGCATTTATATTAAATCTTAGTTGTGAGCAGTAATTATGTGACTATTATGTGACATGAGCACGCCTCACCTGCATGCATTTATTTCAATAAAAGTTGTGAGTTACAGGTTGTAGACAGAATATCAAACCACGGTCACTTGCTCGATAGTTTTGGGCTACTACCGAATTTGAGAAGGGTATGCAAGTTGAGGCTAAAATGAGGGCGTCGAAGGAAAGTCAATTAATTATGTCCGATCGAAGTACAAGCTTGGGAATTACCTTTGGGTTATATCAACCGGATTCAATTTTCTAACACGACAGCCAGAAAGATTAAACAACCAGTTATGGAAATCAACATGTTCGGGATTCTACATTTGGGTAAGACGAGGTTATTTTCTGATGCAAGATAAATTGTCGTGTTGAGGAAATACATCGACATATAGGGAACAGTAAAGGAAAGTACTCAAGAGAGGCAAAGTGTTAATTAGAGGGAGAATAATCGGATTGCTGTTAGCGAGTGATTCAAGGGTTGGAAGGAGAGAAGTTCGACGATGTTTAAATCGGGAGTTCTAATAATAAGGAAGAGGTATTCTGGGGAAATGACTCTAAAGATTACCAACCATGATGTGGTTGAATTGGAAGATATGGAGCAACACGTCGACGCATTCAAACTTCAGAATCTCCCACTCGGATTATCAATTCACAGAAAGTGCTGCCAAGGAATTTTAGGCTAAGGATCAAGTACGGAAAAAGTTTGAGGACAAGTTTATTAAGTTAGGATTCAAAGGATGAAATCCGAAATAAAAGACTTCATTAAGGGAAATTTGTACTACCATAAATGACGCGCCTACCGGGCAAGGAAGTCTATTTCATTTCGAGGATAAGGTGAAGGAGATTGGGACATTAATTATTCAAGATTCAAGGTGTAGTTAAAGTGAGACTTGGTTAATTAGGAAGCAAATTCAAGAAGGAGAGGAAGATCATTTCAATCGAGCTGGTAGATTTGGATTCACGGAAGGTAAAGCTCCTAGGACTCTATAACCGGGTGGAATGAGTTTATTTTCCGGATTCAATTTGGAGGGTCGTGCAAGAGTGAGAATTGGGAGACTTGGAACAACAAATGAAAATGGCATTGGATGATAAAGAATTCTGGAAAGCAATCATATGCTCACAAGTGGGTAAGTAAGAAGAAGAGTTCTATAACCGATTCAAATTTAAAGGGGAGACTTGAAGGGTTTCAATCACGGTGGCAACTTGGTGAATTAGGAGAATAACTGGAGACTTAAGGTTCGAGAGGGGGCAGGAAATTAATTCCATAAGTGGAACAGAAATGGAATTCAAGAGTTCTTGTTTAGGGATCATATAGTTACCCCAGTTAACGCAAGGACAATTTTGGGATTTCAATTAGGAAAGGGATAAAGGAAGCTCAGCACTCCAGTGAATATGAAATTGAAAGACAATCATGTTAAAGATTTCAGGAGCGGGCATTTCCAGATCCAAGCTGAATTGTCGTGTTACGAGGTTACGTTAAAAGAAATAAAGCAACAAATGGAAACGGTAAAGAAAGGCAAAGAGTTGCTGGGAGATTGTCGAACAATCGAGTATAGATAAGTGAAGGTAGAGTTCAGTTAACTAGTCGAACTCCTAACGAGTAAGCAAGGGAGTTTGAATCAAAATGACAACCGTGAAGAGGCTTCAAGCAACCATTTGGGGAAGGAACTATTAAAGGGTAAGCTAGATGCTAATTCCGGGAGTATAGAAGACTTCGGGGTTCAGAAATTATAATACGGAGCCGTGGGAATGTTCGAGTAAAGGTTAGAGAAATTCGAAGAGTAGAAGACCGTGGGAAAATAAGAAATGATAACCAAGTTCAAGACAAGCTTAGGATTCAACAAGCAAGGAATTTCATGTCAAGATAAATTGTTCCATTACTCCGGTGACAGGTTCAATGCATCCATACGCACGTGCATCATACGATACTTAATTTTAAATTTCTTTACATATATGTAATTTCCCTGATTGAACTTAATTGCTCCAATGTGCTGAATTATTATTATTTCTGAGTGTACTACTTGCATTAGGCATATTAATTCAACATGCATGTTCAGTGTCTTGATTACAGGATGTCTCAAGGCCACCCTCCTCAGGAACAAGCACCTAGGGTTTCTTCACCTTTTCCCGCTCCGGCCCCACCTCAGGAGTTTTTCGAGTCCTTAGTCCGTTTAGTGGATCAGAAGATAAAAGAGTATGTTTTCCTCAGCGCCACGAGACTTATCGACACAGCCGGGCCAAATTTCGATTGCATTTAGGGAATTTCAGAACCAACCATCCTCAAGACCCTTTGAAGGAAACAAGGATTCCACCGGATCACAGCTCAAGAAAATCAAAAGAGTGTGGGAACTAACTCCGAGTGACTCCCAAGAAAAGGTCCGAGGCACCACCTTGTTGGAGGCAAGAAGGTCTAATCCTCACCCCGGACAGGCTTCAGGTTCGAAGTCGGGATAGCTTTCTAGCAAAGGAAAGCGGCCTATCTCTTATCATACCCCGACACCCCAGGAAAGGTCTCGCAAGAAAAAGAAGCAATCACTTGGATCGAGTTCGGGAACTTCGCGTAACCCAGTTTCAGCAACATCTTCTGGGAAACTTCTTTGCAGTTATTGTGGACATGATAGCCACACTTATGATGGCTGTAGGAAACGGTTGGGATTATGTCTCTACTGCGGAAGTGACGAGCATCACATAGATACTTGTTCAAGGCTACGAGGGAAATCGACCGGGGGTGGAAGAGTACTAGTGCAAGCACGGGAAGGTGTTCGCGAGAGGGGAATGCAAAATGTAAATGCGAATCGGGTCCGGAAAGAAAAAGGTACCGGTTATATGCATAGTGTAACCATCGGTGAACGGTACAGTTAACCATGCATACCACGTGCATTACTGATCTTATTGTTAGTGTATTTAATTTCTTGCGCATTACAAATTAGTTAATTATGAGTGATAAGTATGTGATTAAAAGGTTTAATTGTCTATGTGATATTTGTGAAAGTCTTATGATTTTAATTATCTATGTAACATTCATGCCATTGTTTTCGCTATCTACTTCTTGAACTACTTCAGTGCATGTGAGAGACGGGGCTCTCTCCTTTTCTGTGAGAGATGGGGCTCTCTCACTCCTTGCTGAGAAACGGGGTTTCTCACTTCTTGTGAAAGACGGGGCTCTTTCATTCCTTATTCAAGAGACGGGGTTCTCTTATAAATTGTGCATCATTTTAAAACTTGACAGTGGACCTGGGGACCAGGTCCTTTTAAGGGGGGAAGAGTTGTAACGCCCCGGTTTTTATTTATTAATATCTTATGTCTAAAATACCTTTATAAAGTATATTTTATAATACTTTCATGAGATTTTATTAATTTATATCAAATTGAGAATTCCTTTCAAGACTTGAAAATATTTATTTCGTGAAATAATTACCGAAAATTATTTAATTGTCAACTTGGCCCTATACGTTCATTCTTTTAAACTTAGGGACCGAATTGCATGAAAACCTTTGAGGACTAAAGTGATCACTTTCCAAAATTGATATCCTTAATTGATTAACTTAAATAACTTGGAGGGTTTAATTGCAAATATTACATATTTCCTAAATATCACGGTGTATCTCTCCTAGCTTCCAAACTCATTTTCATTCTTGATCTTTCATCACATTTGCTTCTTGCTCTCACCGAACCACCACTCCAAAGCAAGGAAGAAGAAGAGAATTAATCATTTCATCAAGATTCTCCCAAGAAATAATCCAAGTTTGGAGCTTGAGCATCATCTTCATCTTTTTCATCCATTTCTTTCATCCAAGGTTGGTTTTCCATGAACTGGTGATTCTTGAGCATATTTAATTGAGCTAGGGTTTGAGGATTGCATGCTAGATGAACTCCTTGTTGTGCAAAGTATGATTAATTGATCATATCTTGAATTATAGCATGAGTAACTCATGAGATTCTTGAATAATTGATATGAATGATCAAGTATGATCATGGGTGTGGAATCTTGAATTCTTGATGATCTTGTGTGTTTTGAGTGTTTAAGTGTTAGGATATTATTTCTTGAACCTATATGCATCATATTTCCAGAAAGCATGAATTGGTTGATTGAAAATGGAATTTGGTTTGCTTTGTTGATCATTCCCGCAGCCTCCCCTGTTTTTCCTCTGTTCTTCACATTTGCAGAAACAGGGAACGGCCGTTCCCAACCTCAAGGCGTTGTGGGAACGGGCGTTCCCATCTTTTCAAATGATTTGGGCGGCCGAGCATGGGAACGGCCGTTCCCATTTTGGCCTTGAGCCGGAAGGGCCGTTCCCAGCTTGCGCGCGTTTTAAAAAGGGGAAAACGCTGGAACGTTTTTGGGAGGAATGGGAACGACCGTTCCCATTTACAAAGGCACCCCGGAACGGCCGTTCCCACCTCGCTGACAGAACAAGAATGACTGCATAAAATTACAATTTTAGCCCCTCGATCCAACGACTTCCTTGACCCCGATTTGCTGTAATATGTGCTAATATGATGTGAAACAACATGTTATCATACCACATTGCATTTTCGTGGTCATCTCGATACATTTCCGCCGTTCGTCACTTTTTGGGCATTTTAGGTCATGTCTCATGTATAAGTGTCGTGTTTACACAGGTCACGAGGATAGGGACGAGGAGCAAGCACCGTAGGCCGTGCCTACTTGTCTTTTGTCAGTATAGGTGAGGTTTAATTGTTAGTTACATAGAACCCGTATACCCCTTATGTGATATTTTGGCCAAAATAGTATTTACGTTTATACTTTCTATAAATCATTAATCATTTCAAGCCAGGTTCAAGTAAGCAAGCAAGCAAGCAAGTCAGGTATTGTTTCATGCATGTTTAGGCGAGTAGCATGACGGTTACGTTTGGGCCCGAGGGTAGTGACCAGAGCCAACCGGGAAAGCAAGGGCTGACGGGTAACTCTGGCGCTATCCTCACCTGTTAGGGGTCACCCCTGAATCCACTAGGAGATTAGTGGAGGAAGGAGCTCCGGGCTTAGGGATTCATGTACCCTATGCTCAATGAGACTGGATGTTGGGGCCTTGCAATCCCTTCATCAAACCGGAGGGAAAAGGAGACTGGGGACGAGTCCGGCACCACGGATGCGCCTCGGGTTATTGCATGATTGTCATTCCATGAATGTGTTATATGATTACACTATCGCACGATTGCACGATAAATGAATTGCATGATCACCTATTGAATATTAAACAAGCAAGAATGTTTATGTTCATTGGGAGATCGGTTGGAGACCGCCCTTACTCGCCGGGGCCATGTATTGATTGATTGCATGAAAACGAACAAGTACTTAATACTGGTAGTTGTAATCTCGGGCGAGTTTATATTATTGCGAACTTATATTACTTTTAATTATAAAACCTTACCCGAGGTTATAACTTGCATGTGATTGCGTTATATATATTTATGCCCCTCACTCAGTCTTCGGTAGACTGATACTTCACTTTTCAGGTACTAGAGAGCCGGTCGTGCTAGGCGGGAGTCTGGTCCGTCTTGCATTGTCACGAGTCTAGCAGTGCACCATCATGTATATATTTTACTACTTCTCATGTTATGTCTATTGTTATCACATTTTGAATACTTGATCATATGTAAGAGATGATAATGTATTGATAGTTAGTGTGGTATCTATAAGTATCTATCTGATAAATATGGTACCTATATGTATGTATGAGTTAATGCTTCCGCTTTTAACTGTTACGTCTTGATTTTGTATTGCTTTGGGGTTAGTCCCGCCTAGCTCGTCTTTTCTTTTCTTGGTCACCCGTTCGCTATAGGTTAGTTCATGTACGGATTGTCCATTTCGTATGTGGATCGACCTATAGTGCGGGGGTGTGGCACCTCCACGTGTCCGGGGTGCTACACTGAAACTGCTAATTGTGCACCGTAATGAATTGCATAATCACCTAACTATTGAATAATTGATTGATTGATTGTACACAGTCGAAGTAAGGTTGGAGATTTGCCCTCACTCGCCGGGCCACAGATTGATTGTATTGAAGTGTTAAGTTAATAAATTGAATTAGTTGTAACCTCGGGCGATAGTATCTCTTATTCTATTAAATTGTATTGTTATTTTCCAAAAATTATTACCGAGATTATAACTTGCATGTATGTGCGCTTATATTTATTTATACCCCTCGCTCAGTCCGTGTTGGACTGACACCTCAACTTTTCAGTTGTTTTGCAGGACGTGCTTGTCGGGAATTAGAGTCTAGAGTGTCTTTAATTCGGGT
Source organism: Lantana camara (assembly GCA_037501455.1). Lineage (NCBI taxonomy): Eukaryota > Viridiplantae > Streptophyta > Magnoliopsida > Lamiales > Verbenaceae > Lantana > Lantana camara. The sequence continues at coordinate 57,562,767 of CM074857.1, read as the reverse complement.
CTAGCACACTTCATCTCACATTTTGTTCATGTATTGATACTTCTGTTTTGTAGCATGCCTTGTGGCTTATTTTGGAGATCATATTGTATTGATGATGTAAATGTTGGTATCTATTAGTAAATAAATAAATATGGTACCTATAAGTATTGATTTATTGCTTCCGCTTTTATTACTCTGAATTGATTATGTGGTTTGGGGTTAGTCCCGCCTAGCCTTGTGTAGTGTTTTTTTTATTGTCTCTCGTTCGCTATAGCTTTGGTTCATGTATGGATTGACCATTTCATATGTGGATTGGGGCTATAGTACGGGGGATGTGGTGCCTAGCGTTCCGGGTGCTACATCCTACGGTGGAATTTGGGTGATTGTGGACCGTTTGACGAAGTCTGCACATTTCCTACCGGTTCGGATGTCGTTTAAGATTCGCAAGCTAGCCGAGCTCCATAACCGGGAGATTGTTAGACTTCACGGGATTTCGGTTAGTATAGTTTCAGACAGAGATCCACGGTTCACTTCGAAGTTGTGGCGTAAATTGCAAGAGGTTTTGGGTACGAAGCTCCAGTTTAGTACAACATTTCATCCTCAGACGGATGGTCAGTCCGAGAGATTAATAAGGTATCTCGAGGATTTGCTTCGAGCTTGTTCTTTGGATTTTCAGTCTTCTTGGCATGATCAGCTACCTTTGATTGAGTTTGCGTACAACAACAGTTTTCAAGCTTCGATTGGAATGGCACCGTATGAGCTACTTTATGGTCGGAAGTGTCGTTCTCCGTTGTTCTTTGACTTGGAAGAGTGGAAATGGACTAAGCAAGAAGGTGTTAAGAAAAGTGAGCAATGGGAAAAACCTTCTAAGGCTGTTGAAGCTATGATTGAGAAAGTCCAATTAATAAAACAACGGATGAAATCAGCTCAGGACAGACTGAAGAGCTACGCCGATCGTCGTAGAAGGGATCTCGAGTTTGAAGTTGGAGACCGGATATTCTTGATAGCGTCTCCACGTAAAGGATTTGCTCGGATTGGGAAAGGAGGTAAGCTTATGCCTCGTTATTTAGGTCCTTATGAGATTTTGGAAAGAGTTGGAGAAGTTGCTTACAGATTGGACCTACCACCGAGCCGCACGGGGATTCATAATGTATTTCACGTCTCTCAGTTAAGGAAATACTACCCCGATGAAACCGAGATCATTCCCGTTGAAGAAGTGGAATTGGAACCGAACCTTACCTTTGTTCAGAAACCTGTTAAGTTATTGGATAAGAAGTTTCAGGAATTAAGAAACCGGAAGATTCCCATGGTTAAGGTTCTTTGGAGAAGTGACAAGACCGAAGAAGCCACGTGGGAAACCGAAGACAAGATGAGACCGTTCCATCCAGAGTTGTTTCCTTCCGATCAGTGAATCTGGGGACCAGATTCTTTTAAGGAGGGAGGATTGTAACGCCCCAGCTTTCGGCAATTCAGGTATGATCGACGCGTGTGAGTTTGAGAGTTAGATTTTAATTATTATTTGATCATTTCCTTAACTTTTCATGTCATGACATAATTTTATATAATTATATTCTTAGTATTTTATTGAAATTCATATCATATTATATTTGTTGCATAAATTGAACGTGATTGTAACATGAATTAATTTCCCGAACGTGATTTAATTCTTTATGGCCGGCCTTACTTGCTCATTTTCATGAACTTTGGGGATTTAATTGCATTGGACCAAATTGATAAATTGTTATGGAATTGAACCTAATTGCATGACTTAAATAATGGAAGGACTTAATAGCAAATTATCCAATTTCTTCTCCTTCATAGCAGCATTTCACGTACCATGCCTTCCCTTTTCATACAAAACATTTCATACACTTTGCTTTGCTTCCCTTGTCAACCGAGCCAAACCCTTCTTGGAAGAGAGGAAGATTTCATCTTACAAGCTTCATATTTGTGGGTTTTGTGATCATTCAAGCATCATCAACATCATATCTTCTTCTCATCTTCCATTTCTTTCCTTTGAGGTATCTTTGGAGAATAGATGATTTTCTTGGAAATATGGTATAGATAGGGCTTCGTATTGAATTGGTTAAATTGTGTATTTGTTGTTGGAAACTTATTTATGAACTTTGAGCTTAAGTTGGATGCATTATCTTGAGTTTTATTGGACTTGGAGTATGATTGATGATATGGGTTTCATATGATGGAGTATTGATGATCTACCTTGGAATTATGTGTTTTTATGAGTTGTTGATGATCTATATGTAAGCTAGTATGTTTATTGCACGAAATATATGCGTTTAGACTTGAGTATTACTGTTCAGCTGATTGCCCTGTTTTTTTCTGCTGCGTACAGTTGACACGGGCGTGTCAACTTTGCCTTGTACAGCGTGACACGGGGGTGCATGATGGTCTGATTTTTCTGTACCGTGACACGGGGGTGTCACGGATTGCTTTGTAATGGTGACACGGGCGTGTCACCTTCTATTTTCACGCATATTGTCTGTTGTACCCTGACACGGGGGTGTCACGGCTTAGTATATATTGGTGACACGGGCGTGACACCCTCTGTTTTTCATGCATTTATGTTTTGCATGCATGGTTGTACGTATGCATGTATTATATGATTGCATACATGTTAGAACGAGATATTTTCATGGTACATTCTATCATACTCGTCATCTCGTTGTATTTTCGCCGTTCGTCCTATTTGGTGCATTTTGAGTCGTGTCTCACGGACATTTGTCTTTCTTGCACAGACCAGCTTCCTAGTGACGAGGAGCAGGCCCCGTGAGCTGTTTCCTTGTTTGATTTGGGTCGTTCAGGTGAGGTTTAATTCTAGATACATAGGACCCGTATAACCTTATGTGAAGTTTTAAGCCAAAAACTTATCTGTATATTTATAGTTTTCAAATGAGATTGGTTTTCAAATGATTTATCAAACTATTGAAGGAATTGATTGATTGATTGGGCGAGTATTGTATTGCACTGTGGGCCCGAGGGTAGTGGCTCGAGCCAACCGGGAAAGCATGGGCTGACGGTTAACTCGAGAGCTACTCTCACCAAATTGGGATGACCCCTGAACCCCCTAGGAGATTAGGGGAGGAAGGAGTTCCGGGCTTAGGGATTCATGTACCCTCTGCCCAGACTGATTGGATGGTGGGGCCTTGCGATCCCACCATCACCCGGAGGAAGAAGGATGGACTGAAACTGCTAATTGTGCACCATAATGAATTGCATGATCACCTAACTATTGAATAATTGATTGATTGATTGTACACAGAGTCGAACTAAGGTGGGAGATTTGCCCTCACTCGCCGGGCCACAGATTGATTGTATTGAAGTGTTAAGTTAATAAATTGAATTGTTATTTTCCAAAAATTATTACCCGAGATTATAACTTGCATGTATGTGCGCTTATATTTATTTATACCCCTCGCTCAGTCCGTGTTGGACTGACACCTCAACTTTTCAATTGTTTTGCAGGACGTGCTAGTCGGGAATTAGAGTCTAGAGTGTCTTTAATTCGTGTCTAGCACACTTCATCTCACATTTTGTTCATGTATTGATACTTCTGTTTTGTAGCATGCCTTGTGGCTTATTTTGGAGATCATATTGTATTGATGATGTAAATGTTGGTATCTATTAGTAAATAAATAAATATGGTACCTATAAGTATTGATTTATTGCTTCCGCTTTTATTACTCTGAATTGATTATGTGGTTTGGGGTTAGTCCCGCCTAGCCTTGTGTAGTGTTTTTTTTATTGTCTCCCGTTCGCTATAGCTTTGGTTCATGTATGGATTGACCATTTCATATGTGGATTGGGGCTATAGTGCGGGGGATGTGGTGCCTAGCGTTCCGGGTGCTACACACCACGTGGCATATCATGACTCCACGAGTCGGCCGCCGCCAGGCATGTGCCGAACGCGCCTCAAACGCGCCCGCACGGGCCGCCACATGGCGGCTGTGTGTTGGTGCGTGTCACATGCGCACAAATGCTCCAGGAGCTGACACGTGTCCGGGTCTTGTCCGACCCGAACCCGATCCAGAGACCCTGTCCATAATTGAACCGACCCTGCCCTTTTTGAACCGGGTATGACCCGCTTGACCGGCCCGTTGACCGACCCATTACCAAACAAATCTGGGCCATTTATCGGTGCTGACGCGGCGCAATCTCAGCTGCACACGCGGGCGCCGCGTCAGCTCTAGCTGGGACCCGACCCGCTGACGTGGCATGCCACGTCAGTAATGCCACGTCAGCAATTATTTTTTTAATTAAATTTTATTTTCTCCAAAATAAAATTCCGGGCATTTCCAACTCTTTGGAACTTGATTTATTTTCTTAAAATAAATCCCTTGACTTATTTTCAAACACTTTGAAAAATCATTTCTCTTTCTCCTTTTAATATTTTCTCTTCGGGTTTTCAATTGGGGCTTGTAGGGGGACCTGTAGGACTAATTAATTTTACCTCCAAACGGATTAATATATCATGTCATGATAGTAATTAATTACCGTTTAACAATATTTAATTCCACTAAATAAATATTGTTGCACTCTAAAATTAATTAAATTATTCATGAATTTCTCGATCTAGAATAATTTCGCATTTTACTCCTCCGAGTAGATATCCATGAAAAATAAATTGCAACTACTATCATTTATTTTTCATCTCTAATCTGAAATTTATTGATTCGCCTTAAGTTCAAATTCTCTGTATGTGAAACACATTCATCATACAACTTCGGTGAGGTATCACACGAAGTGCTTTGGCCAAAGTCTTAATTCGAACTTTTGCAAATCTATTTCAGGGATATCTTTTACCTTCCAGCAAGGCCACAGATTCCTCGATCAATATAACTTTTTAGCACATTTCATGTTGTCACTGAACGTACAAAGTATTTTGGCCACCGTTGCCGAGACCTCACTTCGAGTATATTACTGTGACTAACACTACACTCCTAAAGCCGAAATATTGTTAGGATTAAGAGTACAATGCTTCCTGAGATTTTATTCATTTTAGATAACAGTATAAAATGAATAATCTCAGTGGTCCAGTTCGATATTTCCAATCCTATTGAAAATCATCAACGTGTTATAACCGGAATCACCATTCCCTATGACGAAAGACTAATCATCTTATATAACCACGTTATAGTCTTGATAAGAACATATTCTTATCTTACCGACTAGAACTTTAATGACACGCGATTTCGGTATTCAAAGTCTTTTCCTATGAAACACATTTCATATAAGAATACCACCACACGTCATTAATTATCAATATGTGAAATACTCACAATTTGCTGTAAATTCAGTTTAATTAATTCAACAAATTGAATTTTCAGGGCACTATTCCCAACACACCGCATCCCCCGATTGCCATTTTCATCAATCGGACCCATATCGGGTAATTGTCGCTATTCAATTTGATTCCAAGTGTGAGACTTTCTGAATTGGTTGGGGTTTACATATTGTTCTGCCACATTCTGGCAAGCTGGAGGTTGAGTTCGTTGTTTTCTGGTTGGGGTTTGTCTAATGGTTCTGTCATTCTTTTTGTGTTTTGAAGGTGCTGTTAATCTTGGTTGATTTCAAAGGGTTGGGAGAGGTATTAGGACGATGATGTTGGAACTGAGTCCCGATGATCGTTGATACTGCTCTGATATCATGTTAAGGTATAAAGGAAAGGAAAAAGAATGTTTGTATGCATTGTATTGTTTTGTGTATTACTAGTACAACTGTACAAGGAACCTCTAGATAAATAGCTAAAAACCCATAAATCAGGGATCGCCAAAATCCTTAACTAAGGCAAGTAAATTCTTTCCAAACTATGCATATCTTCTAACAATAAGAGATGAAAGTATTACATGTCCAATATTAGTATAATGTCACTAATTCTGAAAAAGTGATAGATTTGACTCATTAAACTAATGGAATGATACATAATGTAAATCATTTATAAAAGTTTTGCATTTCTTGAGTTCGAAAATATTTTCCGTCTCAAATCGGGTGTCATATTTTCATTCTTAACATTTAAAATTGCTATATAAAATATTGCTTATTTAAATTGCTAGTAGATTTCGCAAGGAATGATTTGTATGCATGGGCGGGGAGGGGGGACCAAAGAATAAATATATTTGTGGAAACCGTTTATCAGTCTAATTAAGTAATAACAACAAAGGCTAGCAAAATTCAAACAAAACTACGTTCAACATCACAACGCGTTATGCAAGATATTTTTTTCTCGACTTTAATTTATGGTGGAGAAAATTGCACTAAATTAATCTCAAAGTGGGATGTTGTGTATTAGGGTATCATATAATTTAATGAGAGGTAAAATTTTCCTGAACAAAAAAGTCACGTTCTGTAATTTCGACCTATAAAAAATCCTAACTAATTGTGGTTGACTCAAGTAGTTAAAGATTTTTTGTCCAAAATAATAATTATGGGTTCGAATTCTTCTAACCATATGTTTATAAAAAAAAAAAAAAACTACAAGAAATCCGAGCCAATAGTAATTGGCCCAAGTGATTAATGGTCTTTTCTTCAGGATAATGACTTAGGTTCAAATTTCTCTAACCACTTTGAGGTTGTGCGTGTTTATTAAAAAAAAAAAAAAAAAGAAACCCCAAATGATTAAAGACTATTTCTTCGGTGTAATGACCTGAATTTGAAAATTTCAAACGGATTTTGAGACTAAAAGTGAATTTTCAATTAAATTTAGTGAAAAATAAAATTCATGGGACTACTTATATCTCATGGCACCAAATAATTAGTTTTCTTATATTAAAGTGACTCACTTAAAAGTTAAACCAACCCATAATTCTCCCATTCCTAGTCAATTTTTCTGAAAAAATACATTCAAAATTCAAACGGTGATGAAGGTACAAAGTGCAGTAAATAAAAGGCAGCTCCAGAATTAAAAGGAATGGTACTATAGTCTGAATGCATTGGACTTTGAATCTAGACTTGTTTTAATGCAATGGGAGGCAGGGGGACCTCACACTCACACCCTCTTTTAATTGGTCTTTAATTTCTGTGAATTAGCTCAGATATTTGCAGGCTATTCTCCACCAGTCCTGATTTTCAGTTTCTGCCCATTCCCATTCAATATTCCACTTTCTTTCTTTCTTTCTGCTTAATCACCTGCACCTTATCCTAATGTATCTCTTCCCAAAGTCATCACCAAATTCAGTTCTCACTATTTTGTCCATATGATGATAAGGAGCAAATGATGCCTATAAATTAGTAAGAAGACTAATCGTTATAGTTAACGATAAATATTTTGATTTAGATCGGGAAACAAGATGTGTGGAGACTTACGTACCCATTATGCATCTTAAATCAAGAATTATGTATTCATATTAATTTTCTCTGTCTGGAAAGAAAAATATGAAATACTTCCACGTTCGTAATGCAGGTTATTTTTTATCGGTGGTGGTTCGCGGATCCAGACTTCAATAGATGTTTGAGAATTAAAAACTAACTCTTTAAAGTTCTAGCTCTAGTACTGAGTTTTTCATAATGTAGGGGATCTTGCTATGGGTATTGAATTAAATTTTGAGTACTATGGAGTTTGCTTTTAGGGCTGATCTGGATCTGATAAAGGAAAAGCCTCATACGATTTAAATCAATTTATATATTTTTTTTTATTAAAACCTCTTAATTATCGGAAGTCGTAAATGATTTTGAGACTTGTGATACACGGATACGAACACGATAATATAAATATAATACAATACGAATACGATCACATAATTTTATTTTTTTTTAATTCCACATGAGGAATGACTTAATATATCAGCAATTTTTTCTAATAAACTATTTTAAATGATGCAGCATTATCTATTCTTCATAATTCAGAACTTTATAGTAAAATTTAGTTTGATCCATCCAACACATTTCTGTAAATAAATAAATAAAACATTTTACCAAGTCAGGTTATCTATTTCTAGAAGTGTTCCATTAAGTTTACTTTTGTAGGAAAATGACTAGACATACATAAATCAGCCCCCCATTATTGGTTTTAGCTTTTAGGACAAAAACCAAAACACATGATGGCACCATCCTCATCAAACAAAAGCATATACTTACAACTTCCGAACCAAATAAATAAACACAACTTGCAACTTGCAAGTTAAAAACGGAAAACATGGGCCCAAAACACGAATATACTGACACGATAATATGAATTTTTTTAAAAAATTTAACTCATAAGAGGTGTTCAATATTTTAATGTATCAATATTTTTAAAAATATTATTTTATTATGTCGTGCTGTGTCGGGAAGATGTCCAATGTGGTATTCAATATAAATATCGAATATGATATATCACGGCATCATAATATTTAAAAAAATGTAAGGATATTGTAACTTAAAAAACTTTCTTTTCTAAAAGGGCCAAAGGGGTCCTTGATGGAATGGCAAGAAGTAGTAAAGAAAAGGGACCTTAGGGGATTGAGATAGGACGATCTGAACCGTCGGATTGTAATGGGGGTGGGGTCCATGAATAGGACGTTTAGTTGACTGTAATTATCATGGATAAGGGAGTTGCGTTTTATATAAGTTGGCCCGTCGTTTTGGTAATTCTGAGGTCCCTTTCTTGCTTTATGGTGAGAAGGAAATGGAATATGAATGTCGACACTATGGCATTTTTGGACCTTAGGTTTTATAATCCACAGATCAAAATAAATTAAAATATCTAGAAGATATGTAATGTTTTCTTCTTCCTTTTTTTTTTTCTTTTTTCTTTTCACCTCCTTCGTAATTGAAACCGACAGTCGTCGTTTGTTAGGTAAGATTTTTTTATTTTTTTTATATTTTAAGGGAATTTTATTGAGAACCCCACCTCTGTAGAAAATAAAACTACAATAAAAAATCAAACTTACGATCTAAAAAATAAACTTTACGAATAAGCACCTAAACCATCTAAATCTTTATCTTGAAACTCATGATCAAAGTCATTAAAATCTCTTTCTCTATACATTAAAGGTAAAATATAAAATCGATGTCTATTAATACCCACACTATGCTCGAAATATTTTTTGGCACACTCAATGAAGGTTGTCGAATCCATCAATTAAATCCTTTACTTACCGCACGAAATATAAAATTGTAATATAGCAGCAAAGGGTCGAACCCACATAACTAGATAGACTTATATTCAATGTATCCAAGAGAATATTCAAAAGAGACTTAGAAGGGGGGTTGTTTGTGTAATTAAAACAAACTAATTTAAAGCACAAAATCAGATTTCTTCGAATAACTAAGGCTGAAAAATAAAGAGAGTTGTGAAGGTTGATTATGATGAGAAATATTCTAGCTAAGTTGTTACTTCATTCCATGCTCGTATCTAATCTTGGATGCAAAAATCAAATCTAATCAATGGTAGATTACTTACAATAAACAAGAAGCTTGCTCATATCATCCTTTCTTAATTTCAACTTAATCAAGAGAAGCTCATCAATTAAATTCTTACCGTATAGCAGTCTCGCGAATAAGTATCTAGGATTTAACTATATGATAGCATTGAGCACCAAAAGGACATTAATCATGATCCAAAATCTCAAGAAGCTTGGACTTATGAAATCATATTATGTATGCCTCACCATTTTATTGAGTAAACATGGTGGTAAACTCTCAATGATGTGCAGTTCTTATATACCTTTACAAGACTATTACGTATCAAGTATTGGTATAACCTTATCAAGTTGTTATCTAGGCATCGATTGATCAGAAAGATGATTCGAAAACAACTTATTCAAATACGTTCAAAGCATGCATAATTACCGCGGATTAGATTCGCATTCATTCACTTAGATCTCATAGATATTGGCAAGGAATAAGGATACAACCTAACTAAGACAAATATGTTCAGCCACGAATCATCATGCGAGATACACAATAAGCGCTATGATCATAAACTGAACTTAAGACAAAATCAAAATAAAAACCGAAACTAAATACTTTAAACTTATAAACCGAAAATGATCACAGTTTTGAGGATGAAGCCCCTCGCTATTCTCTGCTGCTAACTGCTGCTACTTTCTAATTTCTGAGTTATATAAAGTCTCTCCATTTTTCCCCACTTAACTAGCTTATATAAAGCTTCCTTATCTCTAGAAAATGATAATGATCAAGGGGGAACAAATTAGCTTTTTTACAAGTCCCAATAAACATGATTAGGACTCTTGAAACTTCCAAAAAATGCAGGATCAACTCTTGCATGTCAGCCATGTTAGCAAGCTGTTGCATGTGTGCCACCTGTCCCAACAAGAGGAGTCAGTCGTACTTGTTGATCGTGGTCTGCTTTACGCGTAATGGCCTTAGGGATGATCATGCATTGGGGTCATGGCTCAGACATTTTCAACACTTAGCATCTTTTTCTTCATGATTCTGCCAAATCCCTCATTTATCAACATGTTTCTGCAAAAGCCAAATAAAAGCAAATTAAGTAGAAATCTAATCCAATTCAGGGGGAAATTAAAGAGATTTTCATGTAATTTATGCATACTATCACTCAATTCCTCCGGACAATGATCTTTTGAACACTTTAGGTCGACCTTTATTAAAAACTTCAACCAAATAATCTTTTTTATATATCTTTGGACTTACCCGACCAGTATCTCTAACAATGGCAACATCTGAGGCCTCGGGAAAGAACGATAATTCAGCCAACTCAATTGAATTTTGGTTCACTACAAAAAAAAACTGTGACACCCCGCCCGCTCGCACCTACAGGTTGGTACCACGTGTGAGTTTAATTTCCGTATTTGTATTTATTTTCATATTATTTGATGCATTTCATTTGACCTATATTCCTTTATTTATCTCTTATATGAACTATGTGAGAATTTTGATACTAGTTTGCTCTACTTGCACGTTTGACTTCAATTCTTATGATTTGAGGTTTTGAATTTGAACCCGAGCATGCCTAATTCGTGTAATACATGAGTTATATGATTCTTGGACAGAATGATTTATTTGTGTTTTGGACTTGTTTGAATTCGTTTGGACTCAATTGAATTTTATTTCAAACTTTTGGGCCAATTTCCAATTTGGCCATTCTTGAGTCGTTTTCTCGTAACTTGAGCTCGGGAACTCGGATTCGAGTTCCGTCTTCGCCATTGTACTCGAATCGATGATTTAAAAACAATGGAACAAGCCTTGTACTTTTTTGATGCCGTTTTGACCCCCAACGATGCAGATTTCTACCCTACGTACCTATAACGTGCCAAAGACCCCACTTGAGAGCTATGAGACCTAAACCCTACACCTACCCTTGACTTTGAATACACAAAACTCAGCCATCCCTCTCTCTTTTCCCCTAAATTCGAACCAAGAAGCAAAAAGGAAATAGAAGAAGAGAACTCCAAGCTCATCTCCTCCATTGTTGAATCTCAAGCGAAAGTCTTAAACCTTTCTTACTCCATTTCTTCAAGGTAAGTTAGGAATTTGGATCTCCTTGTTGTTTTGATCATTCCACACTCCTTATATCATGATATGCCTAGGTTGATGAATAGTTAGATTTTGAAGAATTTATGCATCTCTTGCTATGTTGAAGTTTGAGGCTATATATATTGATCAACATGACATATTTATTGCTTTTAATTGATCCTTATCCTTGGTAGGTGGATGTGTTATGAATTGCCATTAATGCACTTTTGAGTTCTTAAGGAAAAGCTTGATGAATCTCTTGTTTCTTTGAATCCCTTTCTTGCTCGGTTGAAATATGCATGTGTAGGGTGGTTTTTGCTTGAACTCGTTGTTTAATCATGCCTTGAAGTTGTTCCTTGAGTTATGGGTGAAGAACAGGGTTTATGGCTACCATTTTCATGGAGAAACCAAAGCAAACTTTGAAGGGTTTGAGCTAACACGGGCGTGTCTCTTGGTCCGGATTTTCTATACTGAGACACCCCCATGTCACCCTTTTCTCTTAGGATGAGACACGGTCCTCTCTCAGCCTCGGTTTGGGCCTGTACGGAGACATGGCCGTGTCTCATTTTGCTCTTCGGGGGGAGACATGGTCGTGTCTCACCTTTTATGTGGCTGTGGTGTTTTTCCATCTTCGTTTGCTTGTTTTGTTATTCTCTTGCTTCGTATTTGACTCCTAATTGATATTGACATGCTATATCATGTGCTAAATTACTTGTATTAGGTTTTTGGATTAATTGGATATGATTTGAACGAGTTATGATTCGATATGTTATAAGTGGTACGTTTATGCACTTCGTATGCATTCATCTCATTCATGAGCGTTACTGGGCGTCTAATTGATTCATAATTGAGTCTAAGTCTCAGGTCTTGTGTTCTTTTGTTTCAGAGCCTCTTTTGGACATCCACGAGCCCGAGGTCTAAGTGTTCATTGCTCGGTTTTGGCCCCGGTTTCTACCCCTTTTTCTACAAGGTGAGGTTTAGGATTCTTTTCTTCTAGTTAAGCGACCTATGACCTAATATGTGTTTTTTTCTCACCCCGCATGTGACTATATATCTTATATATAGTTAAATATGAGTGCTTAAGATATGCTTATGATCTTACGGATAAGCGTTAAGTTTACTAAATTGGTATAAGTATAAGTATATGTAACCTTATATTTCAAATTTGTTTATGTTATGTACGAGCGAGTATGCCCTGAAAGATGGGAATTGGTATTGGTAAGGTATGTTGGGCCCCAGAATTGTGGGTAAGGACGCCCGGGATGGCAAGGGCCATCGAGTTAAGCCTGTGCATGATTCCATTCGAGGCATTTACGTGCGACTCGTGGAGGTTGAGGAGGCGTGACACTTTGAGCCCTCAATGGATAACCGGGGAAGGCACAATTTGGTGTTTTTGTAATGTAGGTGGAAAGGGTTTGATTCCTGAAACACCACGGTTGTTGGGGTTGGATTTGAATTATGATTACAGGTTTATGTTATGTTTTAAGGAGTAAGGGGAGGTCTGTTCTCGCCAGACTTATGTTTATGTTTTTGTTTGATGGATTGTGAATCGAGTTAGGATTTCTTTGCGTATTACATGTTATGCTTTTGAAAACGTTTTGGTATGCAAAAACCTTAGCTCGATTCATGGCCATCACCTTTGATATTTGCTATGCTCTAAACGTATTTAGGTGTGGGTGTGCGTTTAGCCCCCTCACTCTAGTTGCAGGTTGTCTTGAGCTAGTTGGAAAAGTGCTTTGAGTCGTGTAGTAGTTTCGAGTCTAGGCCGAGTTGCATTCATATTTTCTGCTTTTAGATACTCTTATTATGGATTTGATGTTCGGATTGTATATTTTGGAGAATTATGAATATCTGATGTATATACTCGATCTTTTGGGCCGTTAGGCCATGTAGTTACGTTAATGCTCGTTATATGATTAAGCTCTTTAGACCCTGTTTGTTGCTTCTGCACTTTTGTATGTTTTTTTTGTACGCTCTGTTCGAGTTTTAGCCCCGCTTAGCCTAGTGTGTGAGTGTTGGTCCCCGTTCGCTTAGACTTGGGCTCATGTATGGAAGGGCATTTCATATGTGGGTTCGGGTTTAAGTACGGGGGATGTGGTGGCCGATCGCTCCGGGCGTCACATCCTAAAGTGGTATCAGAGTTCTCGGTTGCAAAACTGGAGCTCTAGAGTCGAGGTCGGTCTGTCTAGGTCGTACGAGTTAGGACAACGTGTTTATGTGACTTCATGTGTTTATTTGTTTATCTTTTGTTAATTGTGCACATGAACATGTACTGAACCGCACGCATATGAACTGGAATTTCTTGATTCTTGCAGAATCATGCCTCCTAGAAGACACCATCGCCGGGATAGATCTCCTGAACACCGTTATCACCGGGATCATTCTCCCAACCTGAGAATAACAATCCACCACCACCACCACAAATGGATCTGGGCAATTTCATGGAAAGACTTGCGGTATTTTTAGAACAGAGGAATCAAGAGAGAAACAATGCACCTCCAGTCGGAAATCATGGAGGAAATCTTCTTACTACTACTCTCCGGGAGTTTAAAAATCAAAATCCACCGGTCTTCGTTGGTGGTAATGATGTCCAAGCCGAGGAGTGGCTAGTACAAACCAATAGGTTATGGAATCTCATACCTTGTGGACCTATGGAAAAGCTACAATGCACTCTCACGATGATCCAGGGCCAAGCTTACAATTGGTGGTCGAGTGTACAAGGAAAATTAGAGACCTCTGGCGAAGAGATAACTTGGGAGGTATTTGTTCGGGAATTCAAGAACAAATATATCCCAAAAGCTACAAGAGTCGGCGCTTGAGGGAATTCATGGATCTCACACAGGGAAGCATGTCTGTGATGGATTATATCAACGAATTTGAAAGACTTGCTTGTTATGCCCCAAATATTGCCAACGATGATGAAGCTAAAGCCTCTCAATTTCTCTAGGGTCTTCATGAGGACATGAAAAATGTTTTGGAAGCTGCTAACACAAGTACCTGGGCCAAGGTCACGGATAAAGCTCTAGGAGGAGAAACACAAATACCGGGCAAGGGTCAAGCTCGGGGGGCTCTAATACATTCGGGAAAAGGCCGGCATTTCAAGCTTTCCCACAAGCTAAGCCTCAAAACAAGCAACCCTGACCCGCGGGACCGAACTAACGAATCAACCTTTGGCACTTTCGGTTCCACCTAAAGGCCAATGCACTTATTGTCAAGAAAATCACCTAGTGGAGAATTGCTTCAAACTGCATAAAAGGTGTTATGGGTGTGGGGCACCGGATCACAAGCTAAGTACCTGCCCAAAAAGGAGACAGGGACATGCTCAGGGAGGCAATCAAAGGCCCGCTATCCAAGCTATGGCCTATGCTTTGGGAGGCGAGGAGGAAGAAGCTGTGGAAATTGATCCAAAATCTGTTGTTGAAGGTACAATTAGCATCTATGGCACTACATTGCATGCATTGTTTGATCCCGGGGCTACTCATTCTTTTATTTCCGGGGACATTGCTTCTTCTATGTCTTTGCCTGTATCCTTATGTGCGCATGATTATGTGGTGAGTTCTCCCCTCGGGGGAAGTTTGGTTACTTGTACCGGGAGTGTCCGGTGAGTTTTGAGGGCTGTGTTTTTCTGGCTGAGTTGATCGAGATACCGATGTAGAGATACGGGGTAATTCTTGGTATGGACTGGTTGTTTGAGCATGGGGCTAAGATGGATTGTCGGGAGAAGAAGGTTTCTTTTGGTTCAGTTGTGTTTACGGGCGAAAGGGTGAAGTCGAACCCGTTTATTTCCTTTGTTGAGGCGAGTAAACTGGTCTGAGACGGTGCGGTAAGTTTTGTGGCCTATCTCTTGAATAAACCTAAGGATCAGGCCAAACTTGAGGAGACGGATGTCGTGCAAAAGTATGCCGATGTTTTTCCTGAGGCGTTGGGTTCTCTACCACTCGATAGGGATATCGAGTTTGTAATAGACCTCTATCCCGGGACAGAGCCTTTTTCAAAGACTCCCTACATGATGGCTCCTGTTGAGTTAAAGGAGTTGAAAATGCAGCTTGATGAGCTTTTAGCTTGCGGGTACATCCGTCCGAGCACTTCTCCGTGGGGTGCTCCCGTTTTGTTTGTTAAGAAGAAGGATGGAACATTACGGATGTGCATAGATTACCGTGAGTTGAACCGGATGACCGTGAAGAACAAGTACCCTTTACCTCACATCGAGGAGTTGTCTGATATTCTGCAAGGTTCCAAGGTCTACTCCAAGTTAGATTTGAGGCAGGGTTATTATCAGCTGCGTATTAGGGAGGAGGATATACCGAAGACCGGGTTCAATACTCGGTATAGACATTTTGAGTTCGTTGTGATGTCGTTTGGGTTAACAAATTCCCCTGCTGTGTTTATGGACATGATGCAATGAGTGTTCAGGCCGTTCCTTGATAAGTTCGCAGTAATCTTTATAGACGACATTCTGGTGTATTCGAAATCCGCTGAAGAGCATGCACAACATCTTCGAATTATCTTGGAAACTCTAAGAGAATATAAGATTTATGCTAAATTCAACAAGTGTGAGTTTTGGATTGACATAATCGTCTTTCTTGATCATATAATTTCGGATAATGGAATTGAGGTTGATCCATCCAAGATTAAAACCGTGCTATTGGGAGAGACCGAAGAACGCCTCAGAGATCAGAAGTTTTCTTGGGTTGGCAGGGTATTATCGCAGGTTCATGAAGGATTTTTCTAAGATTGCAGCCCCGTTGACCCGGTTAACTAAGAAGGAGGTGAAGTTTGAATGGGATGATTATTGTGAGGCTAGTTTTCAGACTCTGAAGGTGAGAATGACTTCGGCACCGGTTCTTACCCTACCCGAGGGTACTGAAGGTTATGCGGTTTATACGGATGCTTCCAAGGATGGTCTCGGGTGTGTTTTGATGCAGAATGGTAGAGTGGTAGCTTATGCTTCGAGGAAATTTAAGGAGCATGAGAAGAATTACCCTACCCATGACCTTGAATTAGCTGCAGTTGTTTTCGCTTTGATGAAGTGGCAACACTATCTCTATGGTACAACATTTGAATTGTTTACAGATCATCAGAGCTTTAAGTATCTCTTTTCCCAGAAGGATCTAAATGTAAGACAGAGGCGTTGGATGGAGTTGTTAGAGGATTATGATTGCACTATCCAATATCATCCTGGTAAGGCGAATGTGGTAGCTGATGCTTTGAGTAGAAAGGCAAGTGTGGCTAGTTTGGAAGCTGGTTCTTCAAGTTCGGGTTTAGAGGTTATGGTTTAGGGGACTTGGTTATCTAATCTTACCTTACCGTTAAGCCAGATTTGTTGCAATAGTTGTTGGAAGCTCAGAATTCAGATGCAGAGATTCAAAGATTGGTTGCTCGTTCTAGAGATGATTCGAATTCTAAGTTCAGGGTTGATGGAACAGGTTTGTTGAGGTTTGAAGTAAGAGTGTGTGTCCCAGAAGAGCTCAAGAAACTTATACTTGAGGAGGCACATCACTCAGGGTACTCTATCCATTCGGGAGGTACCAAGATGTACCGGGAATTTGAGAGAGAAATTCTGGTGGAGTGGCATGAAAAGGGATGTCGCGAACTTTGTGAAGTGATGTCTAACGTGCCAAAGAGTGAAGGGAGAACACCAGAAGCCGGGAGGAACTCTCCAACCACTTCCTATTCCTGAATGGAAGTGGGAGCAAGTGACGATGGACTTCGTGTCCGGCTTGCCAAGAGTTAAAGAAGGGTATGATGGAATATGGGTGATTGTGGAAAGATTTGCTAAGTCCGCCTATTTCCTAAAGGTTCGGATGTCTGATAAGGTGCCAAAGCTAGCCGAATTGTATGTTCGGGAGATTGTCAGGTTACATGGGGTTCCGACTAGTATTGTTTCAGACCAAGATCCAAGGTTCACTTTGATCTTTTGGTAGAATCTTCAAAAGTGTTTGGGTACCCGGCTCAAGTTTAGCACCGCCTTTCATCCTCAAACAGACGGACAATCTAAAAGGTTAATTCAGTACTTGGAGGATATGCTTAGGGCGTGTGTGTTGGATTTTCAGAATCAGTGGGATGAGCATCTAGCATTGGTTGAGTTTGCTTATAATAATGGCTATTAGGCTTCGATTTAGATGGCTCCGCACGAGTCACTTTATGGGAGAAAGTGCAGCTCTCCACTATTTTGGGATATAGAAGATTGGAGATGGATAGATGAGGACAAGCTCGAGAGAGCAGAACCTAAGGAAAAGATTATCGAAACCATTGAGAATGTTCATAAGATCCGGCAAAGAATGAAGGTAGCTCAAGCTCGTCAGAAGAGCTATGCCGATAAGAAAAGAAGGCCCTTGGAGTTTGAAGTTGGAGATAGAGTCTTTCTTAAGGCATCTCCAAGAAGGGGCTTTGCTTGAATAGATAAAGGTGGACAGCTTAATCCACGATACCTCGGGCTTTACGAGATCTTGGAACAGATTGGAGAAACAACGTACAGATTGGATCTACCGCTAAGTTTGACCGGGATACATAACGTCTTTCATGTCTCTCAGCTTCGTAAGTATTATCCCGATGAGGCCACTATTCTCCCTGTTGAAGAGGTATAATTAGAGCCGGACTTGACAATAGAAAGACATCCGGTTGTTATTCAGGACCGAAAGATGCAAGAGTTAAGAAACCGACAGTTTCCTTTGGTCAGAGTTCTTCGGAGAGATCACAAATCCGAGGAGTCTACTTGGGAAACTAGAGAGAAGATGAAATCCTTGTACCCCGAGTTGTTCGAGACCCCGGTTCGGACCTGAGGATAGGTCCTTTTTAAGGGGGAGAGGTTGTGACACCCCGCCCGCTCGCACATACAGGTTGGTACCACGTGTGAGTTTAATTTCTGTATTTGTATTTATTTTCATATTATTTGATGCATTTCATTTGATCTATATTCCTTTATTTATCTCTTCTATGAACTATGTGAGAATTTTGATACGAGTTTGCTCTACTTACACGTTTGACTTGAATTCTTATGATTTGAAGTTTTGAATTTGAACCCGAGCATGCCTTAATCATGTAATACGTGAGTTATATGATTCTTGGACTTAATTGAATGATTTATTTGTGTTTTGGACTTGTTTGAATTCGTTTGGACACAATCGAATTTTATTTCAAACTTTTGGGCCAATTTGTAATTTGGCCACTCTTGAGTCGTTTTCTCGTAACTTGAGCTCGAGAACTCGGATTCGAGTTCCGTCTTCGCCATTGTACTCGAATCGATGATTCAAAAACAATGGAACAAGCCTTGTACTTTTTTGATGCCGTTTTGACCCCCAACGACGTAGAGTTTGACCCTACGTACCTATAACATGCCAAAGACCCCACTTGAGAGCTATGAAACCTAAGCCCTACACCTACCCTTGACTTTGAATAGACAAAACTCAGCCATCCCTCTCTCTTTTCCCCTAAATTCGAACCAAGAAGCAAAAAGGAAAGAGAAGAAGAGAACTCCAAGCTCATCTCCTCCATTGTAAAACCTCAAGCGAAAGTCTTAAACCTTTCTTACTCCATTTCTTCAAGGTAAGTTAGGAATTTGGATCTCCTTGTTGTTGTGATCATTTCAGACTCCTTATATCATGCTTTCATGGTTGAGATCATTGGATATGCCTAGGTTGATGAATAGTTAGATCTTGAAGAATTTGGAGAACTTATGCATCTCTTGCTATGTTGAAGTTTGAGGCTATATATATTGATCAACATGGCATATTTATTGCTTGTAATTGCTCCTTATCCTTGGTAGGTGGATGTGTTATGAATTTCCATTAATGCACCTTTGAGTTCTTGAGGAAAAGCTTGATGAATCTCTTGTTTCTTTGAATCCCTTTCTTGCTCCATTGAAACATGCATGTGTGGGGTGGTGTTTGCTTGAACTCCTTGTTTAATTTTATGGTTTTCTTACTCCTTTTCATGCCTTGATGTTGTTCCTTGAGTTATGGGTGAAGAATAGGGGTTATGGCTGCCATTTCTATGGAGAAACCGAAGCCAACCTTGAAGAGTTTTTTCCCTCGCGCGAGCTGACACGGGCGTGTCTCTTGGTCCGGATTTTCTGTACTGAGACACGCCCATGTCACCCTTTTCTATTAGGAAGAGACACGATCGTGTCTCAGCCTCGGTTTGGGCCTGTACGGAGACATGGCCATGTCTCATTTTGCTCTTCGGGGGGAGACATGGCCGTGCCTCACCTTTTGTGTGGCTGTGGTGTTTTTCCATCTTCGTTTGCTTGTTTCGTTATTCTCTTGCTTTGTATTTGAATCCTAATTGATATTGACATGTTATATCATGTGCTAACTTACTTGTATTAGGTTTTTGGATTAATTGGATATGATTTGAACTAGTTATGATTAGATATGTTATAAGTGGTACGTTCATGCACTTCGTATGCATTCATCTCATTCATGAGCATTGCCGGGCGTCTAATTGGTTCATAATTGAGTCTAAGTCTTGGGTCTTGTATTCTTTTGTTTCATAGCCTCTTTCGGACGTCCACAAGCCCGAGGTCTAGGTATTCATTGCTCGGTTTTGGCCCCGGTTTCTACCCCTTTTTCTACAAGGTGAGGTTTATGATTCTTTTCTTCTAGTTAAGCGACCTATGACCTAATATGTGTTGTTTTCTCACCCCGCATGCGACTATATATCTTATATATAGTTAAATATGAGTGTTTAAGATATGTTTATGATCTTATGGATAAGCTTTAAGTTTAAAAAATCGGTATAGGTATAAGTATATGTAAGCTTATTTTTCAAATTCGTTTATGATATGTACGAGCGAGGATGCCCTGAAAGATGGGAATTAGTATTAGTAAGGTATGTTGGGCCCGGGACGACAAGGGTCGTCGGGTTAAGCCTGTGCATGATTCCATTTGAGGTACTTACGTGCGACTCCTAGAGGTTGAGGAGGCATGATACTTTGAGCCCTCGGTGGATAACCGGGGAAGGCACAATGTGGATTAGCTACCCCGTGTGTTTATGTAATGTAGGTGGAAAGGGTTTGATTCCCGAAACACCACGGTTGTTGGGGTTAGATTTGAATTATGATTACAGTTTTATGTTATGTTTTAAGGAGTAAGGGGAGGTTCGTTCTCGCCGGACTTATGTTTATATTTTTGTTTGATGAATTGTGAATCAAGTTAGGATTTCTTTACGTATTACATGTTGTGCTTTTGAAAACGTTTTGGTATGCAAAAACCTTAGCTCGATTCATGGCCATCACCTTTGATGTTTGTTATGCTCTATACGTATTTAGGTGTGGGTGTGCATTTAGCCCCCTCACTCAGTTGAGTTTTGACTGACCCTCCCTTTTCTTGCCTCCAGTTGTAGGTTGTCTTGAGCTAGGTGGGGAAGTGCTTCGAGTCGTGTAGTACTTTCGAGTCTAGGTCGAGTTGCATTCATATTTCCTGCTTTTAGATACTCTTATTATGGATTTGATGTGCGGATTGTATATTTTGGAGAATTATGAATATCTGATGTATATACTAGATCTTTTGGGCCGTGAGGCCATGTATTTACGTTAATGTTCGTTATATGATTAAGCTCTTTAGATCCTGTTTGTTGCTTCCGCACTTTTGTATGTTTGTTTTGCGCGCTCTGTTCGAGTTTTAGCCCCGCTTAGCCTAGTGTGTGAGTGTCGGTCCCCGTTCGCTTAGACTCGGGCTCATGTATGGAAGACCATTTCATATGTGGGTTCGGGTTTAGGTGCGGGGGATGTGGTGACCCTTCGCTCCGGGTGTCACAAAAACAGTCATTTTCAGACGAACTTTCAGATGATTTCGTCTGAAAAATTCAATTTCCGATGAACTTCCGGCGAACTCAGACCAACTTCAAGTCGTATGAAAAACTCTCGTCTGAACATATTTCAGACAAACTTTCAGACCACATTTTCGACGAACATATATTCCGGTGAACTTTCCGGCCACTTTCCGATGAAAAATTATGTCGTCCAAAATCAATTGACTTCCAACGAACTTTTTTTTCCGACGAACTTCCGATGAACTTTCCGGCCAACATACCCTGACCAAAATTTGACCTCCTAATGTTTCCGACGAATTTCCGGCGAAATCTACCACGACAAAATTTCGGACCAATTGTATTCCGACGAATAACTATTATTTTATTATTTTTTCTAATTTTTTTCAGACGAACTTTTAGACGAGTTTTCCGATGAATAACTATTATTTTATTATTTTTTCGAATTTTTTCAGACGAACTTTCAGACTAACTTTCCGACGAATAACTATTATTTTATTATCTTTGTACTTTTTTTCAGACGAACTTTCAGAATTTTATTATTTTTAATTATAAATTCAGACAAATTTTTTCGTCTCAAATTCGTCGCAAATTAATTTATTTATTTATAAATATTTTATAAATATTTATTTTTTAACCTGTTTTTAATACAATTTTTGTCAATTGTATCCATACAAAAACGATTACTAGAAATTTAATAATATAGATAAATCTAGCAATATTATAATTGCAAATCCTTCAACGATAAATCCGTAAAAGAAAATTTAGCAACATTATAATTGAAAATCCTACATAGATAAATCCGTACAAGAAAATCGATAAATTCTAACAACTTAAGAGTTTTCAAATAATAAAAGGAATACTACAAGTTTCAATCTGATATGATAACCTTTTTTCAAAACATAAAACAAACACCTCATTTTAGTCTTGTTCCACTTGTAAATGACCTTTTAACTTGCTTCTTCTAAATACCTTTTCACTTGCTTGTTCATCGATCTGACAGAACATAAAATACAATAAAAAGAAAGCGTATAAGCACGAATTCCAGTTGAAATTAAGAATTTAAACCAACTTAACAAACACTATACTCCATAAACTAACTAAATATATAAACTTCAAAAATTCCAAATGCTTATGCAAGAACTTTCAAATTCAAAAATCAAACTAAGAACAACATAATTCAACAAGGAAAAAAATCTCTCCCTGCTATTGTGTCACTAACCAAAAATAAAACATAACTCATTATTTATAATTCATCATTCATCATTCACCATTCATAATAAGAATCAAACCAAAAACAACCTAGTTCATCATTCATCACTAACCTGCTTGGTCATTTGATTGGCCTCGTACATTGGAGTTTGCATTAATCTGTTGTTCAAACATAGTTGCCATTTGTTTTATAGCAGATAAAATCTCTCCCTGCTGCTGTACAACCTGTTCCTGTTGTCATCGCATCTCAGCTTGCTCCTCGATCATTTGGTGTCGTAACGCAGCATGTTGTTCAATCAATTGTTGTTGCTGCCTTCTCAACTCATCAAGTTCTGGCAATGCAACCGTGCTAGTAGAACAATGCTGAGAACTAGTGGATGCAATAGTAGTACGTGAGCATTAGCTCTGCAAGTAGGGCATCCCGTATACCTCACCCTTCTTGTTTGGGCCCCCAGCAACTTGATGCCATAATTCAATATCAGTAGGCAAGTTAGCTCTATCCTCCTCACTAAGTTGAGATGCTTGTTAGTTCCTAATCTCTTTCAACTTCTCGTAGTTTTCCTAAATTAATATACCATGTATTTATAATCATGAATTTGTATAACCACTGAAATAAATGGTTAGCTGCTCTTAAATATATTCAAATAATTAAACTTACATATGTCAAGCGTGAACACTCGTCAACCCATCTATCTCCACCAATATCATCACTCTCATCATTATTTCCTTCATCCCCTTCACCAATGTCCCTATCATTCTCATTTGGCATTTGTTTTTTATCCGACTTTCTGGTGCGAGTGATCTTGTATATCTGTTCGTGGGGTATGTCCCTATTTTCCCTCTCTCTCTGCAATTAATTTATACTTAATAGTATATTTATTCAAATAACAAATAGAATTTAAAATATTTACAAGCTAATAACTTACCAATCTTTTTTGAAGAGTAGCAGCTGAAATGCACCCACCAGTATGAAGTACCCCTCCTTTAGTTGAAGCCCTATTCTGCTTGTTTTTCACAGACTTGGCTAAGAATTCTGGGGTCTTCTACCATTCACACAAACTATCATAAACTAACTGCAACATCCATCCTGGCCTTTTACCTTTATGCTTAATCCTATTGAAATGATCAGCCATGCGTTTTGCTCCAATGAACTCAAAGGCATTTCTCATATGCATCTCATGTTAAGGTTTCCAATATACATACATCTGCAAAGTACACACACAAAATAGGACATTAAAATTTATTTTCTGCATAAACTAATTAAATACGAAAAATGTAAATAGCACCTTCCATTCCTCAGACAACAACATTCGGGGGAATGTCTTTCCACGTCATATACGGCTCAGTTAACTTCGATTTCATGACATAAGTAAGGCTTCTAGTCCCATCCAAATTATCCGTATACCTGCATATAAAAATTCTTATAAGATACATAAACTCCACAAATAATATAAAACTCAATAAATTTTATGTTTCCTACTTACAAATTTCCAGCAGGCTCTAATTTCATTTTATTGGTGGATGGTGGAGCAGGGATGACTTGTGGCCCATTGCATTACGATCTACTTGTTGGTTCTGCAGAATTCGATTCAACAATTTGTAGAGAATGAGATGATGATAGTAGTGTTGTGACAAAACGAATGGTGCTCAATCACGTCAATTAACCGAAATTAACTCATATGATTCAATCAAACCAAAGTGCATCATTCTCGAAACACATAAACACATATATCCATTCATATCAACAATTTATTCTCCTCATGAAAGAAAGTCAATGTCATGCACACGTATACGAACAAAGTAAATTGACCTCAATATTGACAATAACGCTCAAATCACGGTCCTTGCACCATCTAGACCTTGGCTTACTAGTAAAACATCAAGTGACCTACAAACGAGAGAGAAAACTCAATTAACGCGAGAAAAACGAGGACGAAAGAAACGAAGACAAGGAAACAAAAACAAAAAGAAAGGAAAAAAAAATTTAGTTCTAAGTTATTGTCGTTAGCTTGACTTTGAAGACCGGATTGGGATTAACAATCCCCAAGCAACGAGTCACAAGGAGTGACCTCGTTCTTGTTACTCTCAAAACCGGAGCTTGATCTCCAAGTATCTAATTCCAAAACATCCTTCATTCTTGATCTCCGAGACTTCGGTTTTCCTTCCCAATCAACTGCATCCCTTTTCTCCGTGAATAGTGTCTTTCCGTCTGGGGTATCACTTATAACCTTAATCATGCAACACTTACCCGGAATCGCCGGGGGGTGTCATGAACCCAAAATTCCTAAACTCCATTCGTTCATCTCCTATTTTGAACGTGAGCCGTCCATTCTGAACATCTATATCCGCTCCAGCTGTAGCAAAAAATGCTCTTCCAAGGATCAATGATATCCTCTCATCCCTATCAATATCAAGAACTACTAAATTAGTAGGAATGCAAAATCTTCCAACTTTTACCAAAACATCTTCAAGAATTCCTATCGGATACTTTACCGATCTGTCTGCTAGTTGGAGTGTCATATTAGTCGGTGTAAGCTCCTTTACTCCTAATTTCGTGCAAGTAGATAATGGATTAAACTCACACTAGCTCCTAAATCACATAAAACATTATGGAATTGCAAAGAACCAATAGTAAGAGGAATTGAAAAACTCCCTGGATCTTTAAGCTTCGGGGGAAGCTTATGCTGAATAATAGCACTGCATTCCTCAGTAAGTATAACACTAGTGAAGTTCTCAGACTTCTCCTTGGTTGGAATCACTTCTTTCTCTAAGTTCTCCTTCTTAAAATCATCTTCCTCTTCAACTCTCTCAAGCACAACTTTCTCACCATCCGAGCCTACAAGTATCTTCGAACCTTCATTTTCTCTATTGTCTCCTACAAATATGGCCTGACAATGCTCCTTAGGATTATTTTCAGTTTGGCTCGGTAGCATTCTTGGGCCTCTCAAATTCAGAGATTGGGCAATCTGACCGATCTGAGTCTCCAAAGTTCTGGTCTGATTTACCACTTGATCTAATTGAGCTTCCAACTTCTGATGTCGACCCGTAGACACGGTTATGAACTTCTCAAGTGTGACCTCCCATCCCTGCTTTTGCTCCTGTTGAGGGGGCACAACATTAAATGGGGCTGGTCGTCATGTTTGAAATTGCTGCCTAGGCTGAAACTGCGGCCTAGGTTGAGGTGGTTGTTGAACATTTTGATTAATAGAACACTTAGATGCCGAAAGACTTTATCCAAGTTTCAGGATGATATACCATGGATTGCTTTGGGAAGTGCTTAGCACCACGATCATCCAACGAAACTCTGAGGTAAATACCTGATTGACAAACGAATCATGGACAACTCCTTGAAGATGAGCAGACTAAGATTTAACCCATAAATCAAAATTCTTGGGAGAAACTGAGGATGATTCTAGTTGAGCAAGGATTACGGTCTAGTAAGGGGTTTGGTGATAAACGAGCATTGCTGAGTTACCACTCTATGAAAAGACTCAATACAAAGAAGTTCAGATAACGGGGGTTGCATCATTGTCGGCTTAATCAACTCCTACTGCTTCATCTCGACTTTCTTGTCAAGATTTTTACACGTCGGTTAACGGTACGCCAAACATTCATGGCATTTGCATACATGCATCGCTTAAATGCTCTTACCTTATTTTGCTTGATATGGGTGACGACCATTGTTGTTTTAATTGTGATAACTTGGATACCTGATCTAGTATTTGTAACTTGAAATTTCTACTCGTTATGAACTGTTGCTGAAATGAATGAGTTATGTACTTATGTGAACTATTCATGCCTATGTGTTTTAAAACTCTCTTGATTGCTCACTAACTTCTCATATAACATACATACATACTATAACCCTGTTTTATAGGGATTCCATCGCGATATCCCCCTTGAGTTGAGGTGTGAGCGTTGAATCTATACTCAAGGGACACCGATATCAGTTGTATAAGGTACAACAAACATGCATCGCATACTTTTCGTCAAGTGTTACTAGGATGTGTGTATGTATGAATAACTGATCAGTGGATTTATGTGTAAGAGAGACCTTAGGTTCCCTCTTTTTACGTGTTGGAGAGATTTAGGATTCTCTCTATTTATGTGGTAGAAAGATGTTGGAATCTTTCTAAATTTTGTACACGAGAGACGTTGGATTCTCTTGTACTTAGATATTCGGAGATGCTGGATTCTCTTGAATCTAGGGGTTTGAGGAATGCTGGATTTTCTCAAACTAGAATGTTGGGAGATGTTGGAATCTGCCCGACTTAGGTTGAGAGATGGGGTTATCTTAATTATGTGCTTGAGAGATGGGGTTCTCTCTTTTATATGTGCTCGAGAGACGGGGTTCTCTCTCTTGTGGGTGCTGAGGGACGGGTCTCTCTCACGTAAGTGTTGAGAGATGGGATTCTCTCTTGTTTGTTGTGGTTGCATTACGCGTTGATCTGACTACGGGTAGCAAGTGGTGCATCTGAGACGACATCGAGGTTGGGTGCAGTTGCAGCTATCCGATCATGGGAATGACTGACCGAGTTCGAAACAATTAACGGATCAAGTACTTGCACGGACCTCGACGATAACAAGACATCCTAAAGGAGGTTCGGTGTAGATGACAGGAGTAAGCCTCACCATTAGGGCTATGATCTTACGCGAGTTCGGGAGAAGGGTTGGAGCACTACAACTCGAGGATCTACATTTTAGCAGTGGAATCTGGGGACCAGGTTCTCTTAAGGGGGAAAGGTTGTGACGCCCTGTTTTCTCGAAGGGCGTCCTGACGATATTAACAAGTAAGTCTCTACACTTGTGTGTGTTTAATTTAAGAGTTCTTGAATTATGTGATTTAATGTAAATCCAATTTAATATGTGATCATTTGGATTATTCTAAGATTAATTGTCAAGTTGATTTTAAATCCATCATGTTACTTAACTTGTTTAATTTCGGTTTACTTGAATTCCTTGATATTAATTGTCAATTAGGTGTTTACGAAATGTCGTTAAATTGTACAAAAGGTTTTCAAAATTAAATTGAATTAAACTCTAATTGGTAAATCTCTCTCTTTCATTTTAATTTATAAAATTAATTCGGAGCTTGAATGTTTATTCGTAACTTTACCAATTTTATTTATGATTTTTTTTTGTACGCGCTATTACTCTTCGCAACGCGATAAGGATACCCGGTTGTATATAACTTGTGCACAAGACACATTTCTCCCAAATCTCCTTTCTCTCTCTCTCTCTCTCTCTCCTCTCCCATTCTCTCTCCCGCGGTCACTATTCGCGGCTTCGGTTACGAGCCCATAACTCACTCGTTTCTCGATGGATTTCGATGAATGAATAGCCGATTTCGATTATCTCGGCGAGATGTACGCAAGAGTACCAATTTCATGGCCTAAAAACAAACGGTGGTGGAGTTATCGCCGGTTTTCAGTTACAGCGGTGGGGATGTCGGACCACCGCCACTCCGCCGGCCATTCGCGACGGTTTCCGGCCATCTCCTTGAAGCACGCGCCTAAGACCCAGTAAGAAGACTCCCCGGTGCATCGTCTGACATCGGCGGAGCGGCCATCCGGGCCGCGATGGCGCCGCACGCGCCGCCTGAAGCTCGCGGCGGCGGCACGAGTTACTGTAGCGGCGCGATTCCGCCGCCTTTGGGGGGTCTTTTTTAGCGACCCTCTTCGGTTTCCAAGGTTTCTCGACCCCCTGAATTCATTTTCGGTATCGATTTCATCCAATTTTGGCCGTAGGTGGTGGTTCCGGTGACATGGGCGACGGTAGAAACTTCGACGGCCAACGGGGCCCTTTTTCGGCGATGTTTTGGTCTCGGGCCCTTCACGAAAGTTGTTCGGAACGACGAGAACTATCGGCCATTGATCACGCGACTCCTGATTTGGCCGTTTGGTGGTGGATCGCTGTAGCACAGCGGCGGTGCAACGGCGGCGCTAGCTCCGGAGATTTTTCTCGGCGAATGGCTTAGGGCTTTCGAAGAGCTCGTCATGGGTAAGCCGATTCTTCTTTCGGATTCGATTTTGGTTCACCGGTTTGGAAGTAATTTGAGTTTGAAGATTTTAGGGTTTTCGTGTTCTTAGATCTGAAATTGGAGGAGATTGACTTGCAATTTCCAGAAATTGAACGAGGATTCGGAACGGGCACGAAGACTTTATTCAGGACTGATTTTTCGGGATTTTTTCGGCGACCTTCGGCGGCGGTCCTGCCAAATTCCGGCAGCTACAGTGGTGGCTTTCCGGCGGTGTCTGGTCAGAATGTTCTTCTCGTTGTGGTGACTTCAACGCCACTTTCCGTTCGTTAATCGGACACTCGATCTATTTATTACGAATTATTTTACGTAATTGTGATTATTTGAATTAATTGTTTTAAGTGCAAATAAATTGTTTATTGTTGGTTTGTTGATCGAGATGTATTCCAACCATATTCAAAAATATTTATTGAATGAATTGTGATATGAATGAATATTTTGATTTACAATTTGAATTCCGATGTGATGAATTTACGCTATTTGTTAAGTACGAAGGGGTGTTAGTGTAATATTTAGAAACTAATCTTTTATGTGACTAAATGAACTTGAATGATATTTTAGAAGAACGAACATGTTGTGATTTCTCTATATGAATTTGAGATGTTCTCAATGTTATGTTTGTTGTAAATTGTGTTTCAAATATAAAATTGAGATACATGAAAGATGCTTGAACAACTTGAGACTTGATGCATGATAGGAGTTAGAATTGTAATATCTTGATTTACTCTTACTACTCGAAAATGGTATATTATGAATTACGATAAATTGATAATTGTCATGTTTGTAAGTAATTAATTCCTAGTTGAATAATTGTATAAACGCTTTAAACGAACAATTATGCTTAGTAATCAACTAAGGGGATGTATGTGTAATAATTCTAAACTTTTATAAATGACTTAGGGGATGTAAGTGTAATATTTATGAAACTATGAATGTGACTTGAGCTTGTGTACCAAACATGTTGTGAAGTTGTAAAGTATGATCTTAAGTGAATTAAATGCACTCTTTATTTGTATCAAGCATGCTATCTACCTACAATAACTTTGTATGTTTATATGATCAAGTTGCTCTTACTTATGCACTTTATAACTCGACATGAACTTGATGTTTAATTATAATATTATAATTGAACCCTGTGACATTGGATGATTTAATATGTAATTTTGTGAATACATTGACTTCCTAAATTGATCTTGCATCTTTGGATATGGAATTGCGTGTCGGTTGCTTGTAAATATGACCTTGTTGAGCATTGATATGCCTTGAATGACCACGACACCTTATCCAAGCACAACATGAACACTTATGCATAACCACGATCATGTTGAACAACTCCGTGCATCTTGTTTGGTTCATATAGAGTCTAAATCTGGGCTTCGGTATGTTCTGTTCCAGAGTTTGGTGGCGGTGGTGCACCCGAGGTTAGGAGTGTTTGTCCTTCACACTCTTAGACTCTACTATCACGAGGTGAGGTTTAGGATTTTGTATAGTTATGCGACCTATGGCCTTTACATGCTGATTTCTACCCCTGCATGCGAGTATACCTTACAATAGTTATGTATGTGTTGAATATGATATTTTTATGATCTTATGCTTGCACTTCTCCGTGGGCGGGCTATCCCTGCAGCGTAAGAATATATATAAAAACCAGTTTTTGAAGCATATGTAAGCTATTTTGGAAAAACAGTTGTGTTGTGATTATGTAGCGAGTTGGCCATGAAATATTGGCATCTGTATGTATGTATGTATGTATGTGGATCCGAGGAGCTATGGGTAAGGAGCCCTCGGGGACGGTTGGGGCCGTCGGGGATATACTTGTGCGTAGTTCCATTTGAGATATCTTCACGCGACCAGTGCTGTAGGGAAGGTGTGGTATCTTGAGCCTTCGGCTAAGGCCGGGGAGGACTCTTGTGGGTTCGCTACCCCTTGAGGGTATGTCTGGTCTGGATGGTTTGGGGACGGCACATCCCCTCCATCATTTATGTGACGGTTGGATTGATTTTTGTATTCTATGATTTGATATGTTCTGAGGAGTAAAGGTTGGAAGCTCGTACTCGCTGAGCATGTGATCTGTTCTGTCTGGGAATCATGAATCGAGATAGAGTTTCTGAAATGTCTTCTAAATCTTATATAACTATCTTTTGGGTACTTTTGGAAATGTTTTGGTATGCAACACCTATCCCCGGTTCATGAGTCCACCCTTCTGATATGTGCTATGCTCTATATATATACAGTGGGTGTGCGTTAGCCCCCTCACTCAGTCAGTTGACTGGCACCTCATTTTATCTTTTAGTTGCAGGTTTCCTTTTGGCTTGAGCTAGGCGGAAGTGAGCTTCTGAGTCACACTTGTCGGTTTAGTTGGTGTTAAGGTGCATTTGTCACATACTCTATTTATGTTATGTATTCTTATTTCGCTTTTGGAGATTATGTTTTATGCTCTACTTAGACTTAAACCCGTGTGGGGTTAGTATGCTAGCATTTGGATGTAATTAGCTATTCTGCTGATACTTATGTTGGTTTATTACGTTGCGATGATTTGAGATTCGGGACTAGGTATCTATGCTAGTTGAACCCGTCACCTGTTATGTATGCTGATATTCGGGACTAGGTATCTATGCTAATTGAACCCGTCACTCGTTTTGTACGTTGATTTAATTGCTTTCGCTATCTGATGATAATTGTTTAAATTGCTTCCGCGCTCTGAGTCTGTCGAGTTAGATCCGCCTAGCCTAGTGAGTGAGTTGGTCTCCCGTTCGCTTAGATTCGGATTCGAGCATGGACTTTCAATTTCGTGACCGGGTCTGGGTCTTAGTGCGGGGGATGTGGCATACTCCGTTTGGGGTGTTACAACGACTCCAACTTTAATACTCGATTTCCATTCCAACATAAAACAATTGCATACTATACATTAACAGATTCATAAGCCTACACTTGCAACTTCGTAACGTAAAACACAAAGTTTTGTACTGAATCTGAAAGGGGAAGAAATGGTCGGTCGTTTACCAAAGTAGGGCAAAAGGGACCGTTGTTTGTTGGGGCTTTCAAGTCGTTGCTGTCGCTGCTTCCTTGATTGAGATTAGGGAGAAATGATGATGCAACAGTGGAGGAGGGATCGGAACTGATGACTGCAAAAATGGCCGGTGATTATCGGAGATAGTTGTAGTCAGAATCGGCAAGGATGGCATCAGATCTACGGTGACGGCGGATGGCGAGATAACTCGGTAGTGGTGAGCTTAATACGGTGATGTGGAAGGTGGTTGTTGCTGTGCCGCTATTGGGACTTGGCGATGGTGGTGAAATGGTGGAATAAAGTGAAGGTCTTTCGCCCTTGTTCAGATCTGAGCGAGGGTGGTGGTTCGACGGTGGTTGCCTGGTGGTGGTTGGGTGGTGCCGCGGAATGGAATTGTGGCTGGATCTGTGGTCAGATGAAGGGGGAACGCCAAAAAGAGGTGGAAGAAGGAGGCGGCGGCGATGCAATGTCGCCAAGGAAGAGTTGTTGTCGGCGAGTGAAGGTGGTGTTGGTGGCACGTAGGCTCGCCGTCTCTGCTCTGTTTGTGACGGAGGGAAAGAAGAAGATGGTCAGTGTTTGCCGTGGGGAAGGGCTGAGTCACAGCAGTGGTTCAGTGGGGAGAAGACTGCTGCGCTGCTACTTGAAACTGAAAGGGGAAGGCGTCGCTGGAGTCGCTGTTCTCTGTGGCTTCACTTTTCGAATGAGGCAGAAGCGAGGTGGTGGTGGCTGACTGGCGGAGGATGCGCCGCTACTGCTAGTCGATGGAGAGAAGGGGAGAAATGGAAAGCAGCACTAGGGTTCTCGGTTAAGAAGGGACCAATTCTTCTAAAATTGCGATTAAGCCCCTCAAGAACTTGGTTGATGCGATTGAGTCCTCCAATTTCCAAAAAGATCAATAAAGTCCAATTAACGTTTCTAAAATTATAAAAGCACCCCCGGGATTTTAAATAATGTTTTAGTAAGTCCAAATATTTTCATGTATTGATAATTAAGGACAATTAAATAAATTTAAACACGTTTGTCATATATTTATAATTAATTTATGAAATTAAAACGGGGTTAAACATAAAATTAATACGTAAAACACAATCAAGGTACATTAGTCACGAAATTAAATATAAAATTAAGCACTTTAAACATAATTAAACACATAACACTGAGTCGAAGCTCACTCGTGACGTCAAACCGAACCTGTCATGAAAATACGGGGTGTTACAACAACCCTACCATCACCCGGCGTTGAGGTTTGTATGTTATGATTCTGTATTTTTGTTTGGTTTTGATATGAGGAGTTGAGGTTGAAAGCTCGTACTCGTCGAGCATATGTTATGATCTGTTATGGGAATTATGAATCGGGATAGAGTCTTTCTGAAAATGCTTTCTAAACTTATATCTATTTGGGTTGTTTTGAAATGTTTTGGTATGCAACACCTATCCCCGGTTCATGAGTCCACCCTTTTGATATGTGTTGTGATCTATATATATATTGTGGGTGTGCGTTAGCCCCCTCACTCAGTCAGTTGACTGACCCCCTCATTTTATTTTTTAGTTTGCAGGCTTTGCTTTGGAGTTCGAGCTAGGCGGCGTGAGTCGGCCTTTGTGTTCAGTTGTCGTATCGAGTCTGTTGTCTTCGTTTAAGGTTATCTTGCATCACATTCGGATTTGGAAAACTTATGTATGAATGTTTAATTCTGCATCATATCATTTATTAATATGGACTTTTCGGGAAAGGCTTCTAGGGATAGTTGAACCTGTCACATGCTTTCATGCTTTGTTTGAAATGCTTCCGCTATCTGATGTCATTGGTTTTATTTACTTTCGCGCTCTGAGTTTGTCGAGTTAGCTCCGCCTAGCCTAGTGTGTGAGTTGGTCTCCCGTTCGCTATGATTCGGATTCGCGCATGGACTTCCTATTTCATGACCGGGTCCGGATCCTAGTGCGGGGGATGTGGTATCCTCCATCTGGGGTGCTACAATCCCCCACCAAACCTCCTAGTGGGTTCCGGGTTGATCCTATGTGAATGGAGACTACGCTTAGGCTTAACCCGACTGCCCACTGCCGTACCGGGCGTCCTGACTCGTAGGCTCCGGGGCCCAACATTACCATTATGTTACATTATCATTACATTCTCGCTCATTACAAATCATTAACATTATAAACATTAGCATTAAACTTTCATTAAAATATGAGCTCATTTATGCTCGTAGATATAGCCCTTTCAAAAGCCGAAACTTGATAACAAGATCATAAACATATCGTACATTACACGTATTTAGCTATATATATAATATATAGTCGGATGCAGGCTAGAAAACGAGAATTTAAGGGTCTTAGGTCGCTTAACTAAAAAAGAAAGAACCTAAACCTCACCTTTGAATAGAAGTGTAATGTGGTGCGAGAAACAACCCCGAAAAACTTTAAACTTCGGGTACGACTGCTCCCGGAAGCACCCCTATGACAGACAAATGTAACACTAAAGACTTAGACTCAAACATGTACCATATAGGCGCACGGCGATGCAATGAATTCGATGCATGCAAATGAAGTGCAAGAAGGTGTCTTTTAAAGCGTTCAAGTTCATATCACGAAAAATTCGTATCAAATGAATCCGTAAAATTAATTCAAGATATTTAACATATAATATAACATGTTTACATAACATATAAGTCATAAACAATTAAAACAAGGCATTTAAAGATCATGAAATAAAATACGAAAGTCATGCACGCGAGATTGAATTATCCAAGGTCATAACATATACATAAACTTAATAAAACAGTTACATATTTAAAATCATAATATAACATAAATTATATTATATATACAACATCTAATATATATATATATATATATATATATATACACTCACATACACACACATATGCACACACCATGCATTACAATTACGTAATACTAACACATGCATGCATATTCAATTCCATATTTACATTACGTGCACACACACCACAACCTCATGCATGCACACACACATACACAACATTAATACATGCACAAACACACAATAAAGAGCAGCTCCAAGGTCCCCTCCCGGGGAAGAACCTGTACAAAGTTTCTGCATAAAAGTTCCCGGCCGGGGACACATTCTTTGCAAATTCTCCCCGCCCAGGGAGCGACGTCGCAGCAGAAAAAAAACAGCAACAACAGCTCAGTTCAAACGAAGGAAAAACGGGGGAGAAAATGCAGGGTAAAGCAGCAGCAATCAATTAGCAAATAAGGCATGAAAGCAGCAGCAAAACATATGCAAACTTCAGTTCATACTCCATGCACAACAGCGGCAAAAACGTGATAACAACAAAGAAGAAAAAACTCAACATATTTCATGCTTTTAAGCTAGAAAAATCACTTGTTTTCCACCCTTAAACATAGAAGCAATGAGGTAGGTAGCAAAGGCCACAATCACAACAGTTAATCCATGAGAAACATGCAAGATTTCATGAAATTTCAGCCACGTATGTACATGCTAGCATATATATTCAAGAATTCCATTTTAACCTAACTATTCATCAAGTATGGCATATTCATGGATTATCTACCACAAAATATGATTCATGTAGGGCAAAATAATCACAAGAACATGGAGATTAAGAATCCTAACTTACCATGAAGCTTGGAAGAGAAGGGGTATTCAGATGAGCTAAAAAAGGGCCAAAAATAGAGATGGGGTTCTTGTTGCTCTCCTTTCTTCTTCCTTGGCTGATATGGTTCGATTCTCAGCAGCAAAAAGGAGATGAGAGATGGTTTTAGGTGAGATTAAGTCAAATAAAGTACAAGGATTAGGTCTCAAAGTTCTAAAATAGGTTATAGGGGCGTAATAGGGTACGAGTGGTTGAAACCTGCTCCGTCGGGGGTTGAAACGGCATTGAAAAATTACGAAACTTGTTCCATTATGTCCGGATCGTCGAAAGGAGTTGAACACTGAAGACGACACTCGAATCTGAGTGCCAGAGCTCAAGATATAAATTAAAACGTATACAAGTGTACTAAAATGACTTGTTTTCCAAACAAGTTCAAAACTTTCAAAAAGTTACAATTAAGTCCAAAAATCAAGTTTTCAATTAAGTCCAACATATTTTAAAATCATGCAATTACATCCTTAAATCACGTATTTCGTATAATTCACGAAATTAGCATGCTCGGGAATAAAATTCATATATCATAAATTCATAATTCGCAAGAATTCTCATCGTAGTCTTACTACTTAGGGCATTTTCTTGACATTTAAATCACATATTTCATATAATTTCAAATAATTCATATAGAAAACAATAGAAATAAAATACGAATATATCAAATAAAACTGAAAATAAATACAATTACAAAAAATAAACTCACACGTGGCACAAACCTGTACGTCCGAACGAGTGGGGTGTCACACACTGAAGACTTGGAACCACGGACCTTGGTGCTTAATGAGGACAAGAAGATCGACCGTGGAATGAAGACCGGGTGGTCATTGAAGTATTGAATACACCGGGTATTTTTAAGCATGACACTACAGGCAAAAGAAACTCCAACAAAGATTCAAGTGTCAAATCGGATCACTACGATAGAAGCTTTCCAGAATCACAGTGAACGGTACATTCGAACATGTATATCACGTGCATCATGTATTCTCTTTAATCTCTGCTGTATGTGTTTACCTGTTAACTACTTTTGGAGTGAACGAGTGTCTTAGTTACACGGTGAGATGAGGGTCGTGATGTGTAACGGACGTTGGAACAGGTCTTCAAAGACCATGTTTAGAAGCTAGTGGCGGTACAAGAAATCAACTTCAAACCGTGAAGTTGATGTAGCGATAGAAGACCCGTTTGTGGTTGGAGAACGAGTGGTGGAAGTTCGTTAACTACTCCACTCTTGCAATCGAGTTATGGGATGGATTCAAACGGTGGGAGCTGAATCTCGTTTAGACCCTCCTATCGTGCGAGATGTCCGGACTACTCATAGTCTGATCAAACGCGTGAGCAGCTTGCTTTGGGCAATTAAAGCCCTTTCGTGCTTGAAGACCCTTTTCCGAACTAATTCCTGTGGGGATGTCGCGAACCCCGTGTGGGATGAACATGGAGAGGTTTTTGCTTAGAGTTCAGAACTCGAGGTAGTGGACCTGAGGACAGGTCCTTCTTAAGGGGGAGAGGTTGTGATACCCCGTTCTTCCGGCAACCCAGGTACGACATCACAAGAGAGTTTAATTCAGTATTTATGTGATTTATGTGATGTCACATGTTCTACGTGTCAACGTGAAGTTTATTTTAATTACGTGCGCCTTAGAATTTATTTAAATTGTACTTGGACTCAATTGTCCAATATTTGTAAGTTAGGGATCTAATTATAATTAAGGTGTTTTGGGCTTTTGTGGTTTTCTTGAGCTTGGGAATTCGAATCCGAATTCCAACCTTACCATTGAGTTCGTTTCGATGATTCGGATTCAATGAATTAACCTTTTAATTTTCTAAAGCTAATTGATCGTCCTACCGTTTCAAAATCCGATC
The DNA here is from genome assembly GCA_037501455.1 of Lantana camara. Classification (NCBI taxonomy): domain Eukaryota; kingdom Viridiplantae; phylum Streptophyta; class Magnoliopsida; order Lamiales; family Verbenaceae; genus Lantana; species Lantana camara. Next base: position 57,525,821 of record CM074857.1, on the reverse strand, counting down.
CGAAAGGACCGGATACCGTTTGCCCTACCCATCTTGGCCGACCAGTTTCAGCCTAAAAAGGGCCAAGCCCTTTTCTCTCCTCCCATTTCCCATGTTCAGACATCAAGGAAGGAAGAAGAGAGGAAGAAACATCCCCCCCCCTTGGCCATCAAGCTTTGAGCTCGGGTTTGTGAGATCCGATCGTCCGATCAACGACCCAAGGTAATATTTGTGCTCTATTCGATACGTGCTTCGATTTAATATCTATTTCATGCCTTGGATCTGTGTTATTTGACTATTTGGGGAAGAAGATGAATAGTGTCGGGTTTCGGGATTTATATGTTTAAGCTCGTTTCGCGAGTTCTTATATGTAAATATGTGATCTACGTGTTATATATGTCTCGTGGTATGATTTTTGTGCGAATTAGGGTCATGGTTGTGTTGTTGCCACGTTTTTCCTCTTTTTCTGCCATTGTTGGAGCTTGGACGCAGGGGTGTGACACGCCCGTGTCACCCCCAACGAAGAAAACGAGACACGCCCGTGTCTCAAGCCTTTTTCATGCATGTACTCTGACAAGCCCGTGTCTCTATTTTGCCTTGAGGGGTGACACGCCCGTGTCCCCCACCTGCCTGCACTTATGCACTGTTTTGTTTTTCATTACCTACCCAAACGAACTCCAATTGACTTGAAATTTTAACCACAAAAACCATTTTGAAGTCTAGAGTATTCTCCAATTAGAATCACCTCAATATCCTTTCTAGTTTGTGAGATATAATCAATCCATTTTGGTGTCGCCACTTCATCGAAAACCTGCATTCATCCAACTTCAGGCTTACACCATTTTCACCTCGCTTTGAACCAAAACCCGAGCCATATCGCATTGGAAAGGCCTATCTGTCTATTTTCATATCCAATAAGCCAAACTCAATTCCAACTTCTAGAACTCGAGATATTCCCATTTTTCTAAGCTTGTGCATTTCCAAAAACTGTCAGTTGTTGCTAAACTTTGCCAAAACCCCTCTTCTTGCGTTCCTTTCACTTCCTTGACCCCCTTATGTGATTGATATGACTTGTATAAGTTATTATTTGACACTCCTTGGCCCTTAATTTCTTTAACTTGATTGTTTGACTTCGTGATATATATGAAATGAATTCATATGATTAAATGGCATGAATACGTGACCTCCTTGAGTTTATTTCAAATTAAATCATGCCACGACATCTTTCACCACTTCATGAACATTGCCATGCGCCATAATTGGTTTCTTTTTGAGTCGTGTCTCACAAGTACACCGTGTTTTCTTTCTTGTACAGTGTTCTCCTAGGTGGAGACATTCCAGTCTCGTGGTCCTTCTCTTGGTCTTTCTTGCACTTGGAGGTGAGGGTTTTTTTTTATAAACGACCTATAACCTTGCATGATATAAAATAAGCAAAATGGTTTTTATATTAAACTAACCATATCTTGTATACCGGCTACGTACCGAAAATGCTTTTTAAACCGTGTAAGTGTTAACCCTGAGTTTGTTTTGTGAGATCCTGATTGCCCCCAGCTCTCCTAGCGCTGGGCTAGCCGATGAGGATCTTGTACCTGTTCTTGGGCCCAGGGGCTTGTGTATGGAGCGAACCGGAGATGTATCCGGTCGACGGTGACCTCTTGCACAAGTCCCATCCTGTTGGACTACCCGAATATCCTCCAGGTGGCTTGGTGGAAGATGGGGCTCCGGTCGAAGGGAGTCATGAACCCGCATATCATCCTGCCTAGATGGCGAGGGTTAGCTATCCAGACTATCACCGGAGAAGGAGGTTAACTTGTATATTTTTTCCCGTTTATAATAAAACCTGATTCCTGCTCGTTACCTGTATTCCTGCTTGTTCCTGTCACTTAATAAGTGGAAACTGGAGTCCAGGATGGATTAAATACCCATTCTCACCGGGTCCCGAAAATGTAACACATAGATATCCGTAACCTCTGGCATGTCCCCAATCTCTGTTCCGCACTCGGGCCCGTGGATCGTTAAGGTAAAATGGACATCAACAGAGGGCGTACAGATATCGACACATGCATTATATATCCTGTTTACCTGACTGCATATATGAACGTAATTCCACCCATACGTATTGCTTAACTCCTGATTTCCTGACAACTGTTTCCTTGACACACAACGTATAGTGGAATTACGCCTGCTTGATTGCCTGTGTATATATATATATGCGTGTGTAACCCCTTCACTCAGTCAGTTGGGTGACCCCTCCCTCTCGTTGTTTTTAGTTTTGTCTTGCAGGGCCAGTGGTTGTTAGGCGGGAGTTTGTCGAGGTCTTGTTCGAGTCTTGGTCCTGTACACACACTGCATTATATCACAAATTCCTTTTCCTTCTTGTACTGGGTCTTGTAGGCCATATTGTAATCTCTATTGCTTTATTGAACTCGGGACAGGATTTTAGGGCCCTAGTTGAACCTATTTTTATATTATTGCATTGTATTATTTCGGGACAGATTAGGACAGGATCTTGAATTAGTGGAACCCGTATTTACTTTCCTGTTGAATCGTATTTACCTTTTTGGTTGGGAATGTTTGCTACTCTGCTTTCGCATACTTGTTTATGTTGATTTGTTGGTACAGGGTCTGGTCCCGCCAAACACAAAGTTTCTTTTATTCTGTCTTCGTTCGTTGTGAGTTTGGTTCATGTATGGAGTTGACATTTCATGTTTGGACCGGACTCATAGTGCGGGGGATGTAGGGCCCTTCGTTCAGGGTGTCACAATGATGGTTCTGGAGAAGCAGCCAGTGATTGTGGTGGAGAAGGAGCCAATGGAGAAGATAATAATGCACCATCGCCATGAACATTAGCCGGGATAGGAGATGAGGTAGGAGCAAATGTTGAAGGTTGTTGATGATCATATATTGCCCCTCATACGATGGTTATCTTTACCCCGTAAACCTCTATTGATGTTACCATGAGTCTGATTCATCTACAATAATCACATATAACAACATAATACGTAACTAAAATTCATTCAACAACTCATAAATTTTAAAATGTATCACACATAAGTAACAAACAAGAAACATAAATAACACTTCAATTTAGAATTAATTATCTTACCTGTCAACTTAATCAGAATCATCGTATTGGTCATAGTCAATGTCTTCATCAACATATAGTTCAAATAACTCTTCTATATCATCCTCATTTTCACTATTATTATCATTCGGTTGTAACACCCCAAACGGAGTGCGCCACATCCCCTGCACTCAGACCCGAGCCGTATATGAAATGGAAACTCCATACACGTGCCAGATCAGAGCGAACGGGGACTCACTCACTCACTATGCTAGGCGGGAACTAAACCTTCGCAACCATACAAAATGTATAAAGAGGAAATAACAAGCGCGGAAGCAAAGCGTGTAATCATTTACCAATATAAGCAGAATAACGGGTTCAACTAACATAGATGCCTAGTCCCGAAAATTTAAACATAAGCATAATTCATACATTCACGGGTTCAGTCTATCCCTAGAAGCCTGTCCCGAATCAATAACATAAAAAATTATATAATTCATTCATACATCATGATTTAATCAATTTATAATATGCGCGTGGACAGACTCAGACGAGACCAAGGGACTCGATAAACTCAATTTCCCGCCCAGCACTCCAAAACCTGCAAGAACCTGAAAACAAAGTCGGGTTCAGTCTATAGGAGACTGGTGGGTATAAAACAGAGCATACCATATATAATAACACGGAACTTAAACACATACATGCAAGCCATAATCCCGTGTGAAGTTTTATAAAATTTCCCAAGTGGGTAAAATAAAGAAAAACGTCCACGAGATTACAACTATAATATTCATTCATTTCATTCATAGGGTTTCATGGCCCGGTCAGGGGGTGTGCATAATCTCCAACCTTCTCCTCGTGTGTGCATATTAATTCAATCTTTACATTAGCGATCATGCACATTCATACATATTCGTTCATAATCATTCATAATCATATCACTTACACCTTTTTCCTCCGGGTGGTGGACGGGTTTGCAAGGCCCGACCTCCTATACATAGCATTCGGGCTAGTGAGGTACATGAATCCTCAAAGCCTGGTTCCCCTTCCTGGCCAAAAACTCCTTAACGAGGTCGGTTTCGCCGTAAATTTGGTTGGAACTAGTGCATGGGATCACCGTCGGCCCTTGCCTCCCCGGATAGCCACATGCCCTAAGTTCCTGGGCCTGTGTTTCCATATCATGCTCTCGTCAAAATCATAGTTAGGATTTCATAAAAGAAGGGTTTACATTTTAAAATCATTTACTCAAGAATATATATATATATATAACTTTGGCTTAAAACCTTCAAGTTGGATATATCGGGTTGATTCATATCTAATTGAAGAGAAACCCATCTGTACACTTCTTACCGAACAATACTAAGAAGAAAAGGAGACTCAAAAGTGTCTTATGAACCCGGCAAGTCTCCGCCCTGGAGAAAAATTGTACAAAGGACAATAGGGTATACACGTGAGACTCAAGACTCCATATGAACCATATATGATGCACGGCAATGAATTAACATGATATGATATGTATAAGAAGTGAAATGGTGCCATGAATTCACATAATCAAGTAATTCATTCAAGTACATTCAATACATGAAGGTTTGAAGTTAATTCGTTCCATATCTTTTATGCATCGTATCAAATCGAGCCATAACCTTCAAACCATAATCATAATACACATATCAACATGTTTACAATGCATACCGCAAATATAGAGGCAAGAGGATTCACTTAAGACATCGAAAGAATGTAAGAAAACACTTAATGTTTCATATAAAAGCACTTAAGCCACGTTATAGCATATTAGTTCGTTACCCGACAAAGTCATATCAAAACACTCCACAACTTTAGTACAAAAATTATACCACATAACACAACATATTACAACATGTCATGGGCATTCATGAGTTTAAAATACATAAGAATGGCAAAGGATACAAGAAAGCTTTAAACGTGTCATTTAAAAGTTCATGCATTCAAGTCACGTTTACACTTATCCAATGATACCATAAAATTAAAATAAATAATCAAACATATCATATATTATCAATTAATCAAGCATACATTTCATTCAAACCACATACGGAGATAAAGGAAGTGAAAGGAACGCAAGAAGAGAGGTTTAGGCAAAGTTTAGCAAAAGTTGATAGTTTTAGAAAACGAACAAGTTGTAGAAAATTGGAGATATCTCAAGTTCTGGAATTTGGAATTAAGTTTTTTTTCTTGGATATGAAACTAGACAAATTGGGCTTTCCGATGATATATGGCCCGAATCGTGGTTCAAAGCGAGGTGGAAATGGCGTAGGCTCGAAGTTAGATGAATGCAGATTTTCGGTGAAGTGGCGACACCAAAATAGATCGATCATATCTCATAAACCAGGACGAATTTTAAGGTGGTTCTCATTGGAGAGTGTTCTAGACTTCATAAGTTTTCTATGGTTAAAAATTAAGGTCAATCGGATATCGTTTGGGTAGGTAACGATGAGCAAATAACGAAAGAAAGGAGAAAAACGCATGTAGTACACAAGAGAGGAACTAAAAGTCGAAAGTTGGCTGAAAAATGGTCGCGGCCTCGACCCAAAATGACCTGAAAATGGTCACGGCCATGACCTGGTACTGTATCAGTCGAAACAAGGCTGATTTGGGGTCACGTCCGCGACTGGAAAAGCACTAAACGCGCTCAATGCCGCGACTCCTTGCGGCAGCAGTGGAAAAACTCTAAAAACAGCCACAAAACTCACCCAAACTCATATTAATTCTAACCAAGACATGAAGATAAGTTAGGATTTCAATATACATGCATAAAGGCTTCAAAATTCTGGGGAAAGAATCATATAATCATCAAACAAGAACAAGAAAGTTGGTCTAAGTTCATCAACATGTATATATCTCCAAGTTCTTGAAATGAAACTTCAAAATTCCTAAACTATCATGCAATATAAGTTCATATAGATGTTAAGAGGTGTCTTAGGTTCACATAAAATGCATCAAATCCAAAGGAAAAGCAAGAAATTATACAAATTCATCAAAAGAGTCCAAACCCTCACTATTCATGTCTCTAACCATAACTCAATCAATTCTCCATGGATTTCAGCAAATAAGGTGTAAAATTAAAGAGGAGAGAATGGATAAAACATTCATGGACTTACCTTTCAAATTTGAGGCGAATCGGATGAGTATTGAGCTCAAAACTTGAAAAATGAATAGTATCCTCTTCTCTTCTCTTGGGATTTCGTGGAGCAGAGCAAAACCCCCCGTTTTTCCTTATCTTTTCTGTGTGTTGGACAAAATGGGAGAATTATGGCTGAAAGGGGATTGATTCATGTGAATGTGGGTCCAAGAATCATCCAATTTGGTCAAGATTTGATCAAGTTATGGACAAAAGAGTACCAAGGGGTCTAAATTGAACGCGAGGCTCGTTTTGGTAAGATTTCGGAGATTCAAATAGGCTTAGAAAAATAATAGGATAGGTTCATTAACTCCGTGTCTTCGTTACGAGTCCAACGCCTCTTCCTGAATTCGAATCCGAATTCCCGAGCTCAAGTTACGGCCTTCGGAACCTAAGGCGTGCTAAAACTCCATTAGGCCCTCGAGTCCTAAAAACAAATAAATGGTCGAAGACCACAATGAACGAGTCCGAAAATATAAAATGAGCATATAAAAAATTTCATATCACATAGTTATCATGCATAGCAAATAAGCACGTAAATCAAAATTGAATACAAAGCACATGGATCAAAACGGAGTTGAACGAACAAAGCGTTCAAATTTCGCATAAAAGAACTTATCAAATAATTTTATATAATTCAATTATAACATTTAAACATTATAAGCACATATTCAAGTAGATAAACAATTAAAAGCGCCCTAAACTCACTCGTGACGACAAACCTGTACGGCCGAAAAGCCAGGGCGTTACAATCTCTCCCCCTTAAAAAGGACCTGTTCTCAAGTCCTGTAACGCCCGAGCGCGAGACGTCACATCCCCCGCACTATGACCTGGCCCGTATATGAAATGGATTTCCACACACGTGCCCAATCATAGCGAACGCGGACATACACACTCACTAAGCCAGGCGGGACTAACCTATCACTTAAAACCCCAACAACAGCAATCAGAGTAACAAAAAAGCGAAAGCAATAAGTCATATTCCATAAATTGAGCTATATGCTCTAGGTACCAACATTTATTCCATATATTGAGCTATATGCTCTAGATACCAACAAGTAAGTTCGAGGAAGGTCAAAACCAAATACATGTACGCTCGAATTCATATACAATATCCAAAAAGATCAGAAGATGTAATCATATGCATGTAGAAGAAAGAAAGGCTAGACACTATGCAAGACTCTCCCAGACTTGTATCCCGCCTAGCATCCCTTCCTGCAAAAAGATCTGAAACAACTCTGGGTTCAGTCTTAGACAGACTGGTGGGTATAAAATAGGCATAATATCATAATATAGCGGAATTTAAACACATACATGCAAGCTATAATCCTGATTCGAGGTTTTAGAATAATTTTCCCAAGTGGGAAGTAAAATACGACGAATAGGATTATAACAATTCATTTCATTCATTAGGTCCTTTGTGGCCCGGCGAGAGGGCGTGCGTTAACTCCAACCAACTCCTCGTGTAATTCATTAATCGTTCATTCATTCATTCGTTCATGCATTCATTCTTTCGTGCACATTCATTAGATCATTTATATACTCATTCTTCCTCCGGTTAGGGACGGGTTTGCAAGGACCGAACCCTCATTCATTGGTGCTAGAGGGGTATATGAATCCCCAAAAGCTCGGTTCCCCTTCTTTCACTAATCTCCTAGTGAAGTCTAGGTTACCGTAATTGATGGAACTAGTATATGTGGATTCCCGTCAGCCCAAGCTTCCCCGGTTCACCAAATACACTAAGTCTCGGGCCCCCATTCATTGTGAACATTCATTTCTCGCCAAAACTTTTGGTAGGATATTCAAATTAAAGGCTTTACATTAAAACCTTGACTTTTAAAAGACTCGATATACGTATAAATATACTTTGGCTGAAACCTTTCACATTAGGATATGTTGGGTCATTATTTTAACTAATAGAAGAAAAACCCACCTGGTAGACAAAAGAACCCGACAAAGACCTCACTGCTCAACCTCGTCTCCCACTGGATCAAGATCTGTGTGACAAAAGGTAGTGTGAGACTCAAATATGACCACATTTGACGCTCGGCAATGCAATGACATGTTATGGAATGCTTGAAACATAAGAACATGTCCAAATATGCTCATGAATATCATGGAATTCAATTAAACACATAATTCACCAAGTTTCGTTCAATATACGATAAAATCGTATTCATTCACGTTCATAGCGTTCATAGCTTTCATACTTGCATTCATATAACTTTCAAGGTCATAAATCAATCATAATTCAAAGCTTAAAGGGAGTCACGTTGCATATAATGCACAAATGCGAACCATAAACGAGATATAAGCAAGAAAAGAGGTTCCCCAATGCTGCCAATTCAAATGACACGGCCGTGTTGAAATTTCAAAGGAATTGGACACGGTCGTGTCCGAGGTGAAAAATAATAAAATTCCCAAGTCGAGGGCTTGACACGGCCGTTTTGAGTTTTCAAAGCATTTGGACATGGCCGTGTCCGATTTTCTGAAAATATTTTTCCCAAGTCGAGAGTCCAACACGGCCGTGTCCGTTTTCAGTTCAAAGCTGATACGGCCGTGTCAGCTCGTCGTCAAGAAAGAAATAACAGTGCAAAAGCTCTGCTTCTGCGAGGGAAAAGCTTTGAGAACAGGGCAGCCACAAGGAAGCTCTTATATTGCACTTGGGCATAAATTCAAGCCACAAAACTCATATAGTTCATGCAATTCATTCATATACACTAGAATTCATGCTTAAGGTTGGCAAAAGATCACCCAAAATCAAGCTCTCAACCATGGAAGCTTTAAGCTCCTTCAATGGCAACTCATACAATAAACAACTAACATCAAATTCAATCATATAGAAATGATGAGGAAGCTTCAAGCAACAATTTCCATGCCTCAAATCTCATTTTAAACTATTGAAATTCATAGAACCAAGAATTCATACCCTTATGTTCATTTTCAAGCTTTCCTCAAAACACATAATTCTCCAACTTCTATCATGCTTTACTTAGATGAAAATATAGAGGGGAAGATGGAGGTTACAAATCACTAATTACCTTTAAAAGAAATGGAGGATTGGTTGATCTTGAGCTCAAAGTTTGGTTGATCAAAAAGGAGGGTTTCTTGGAGCTTCTCTTGCTTCTTGTGGGGATGTTGATCGATGAAATGGGAGCATAAGGAAGCCAATACTGATATTTAGTGATATAAGGGTAGGATACGAGTCGGTCCAAGTCCGGTTCGTTTAAGAAAATGATTCAATAAGTTATAAATATCGAAACTATGGAAAGGTTCATCATCAAAGGCTCAAATGATATCGAAAAAGTATAAGGTCAAGTTTAAAGGATAGGTATCGTTGAAATATGTTCAACGCCGAAAACGGATCTCGATTTCGAGGTCCGAAGCTCAAGATATCACGAAAACCGTTCAGGGTTGCCTATTATTCAAATAGGTCCCTAAACTTTCAAAAAGTGGCAATTAAGCCCAACCTCAATTTCCAATTGAGTCCAAAACATTCAAATAGGTTACAATCAAGTCCTCGGATCACACGCACATATAACACGAAAGATTTCAATTAACACCAATTCAAGAAATTCACATTTCCACAATTTCATTCATATATTCATAACTCACATTGGAATTCACATGAAATTTAAACAAATAATTCAAATTATAACCGAATTCAATTAACAAATCAAATTATAACTCATACAATTAAATGTAAATACGTACGTAACACTTGCACGTGTGGAAACACGGGGCGTTATAGGTCCATTGTCTCGAGTGACGAAAAAGACCTTCACTACTCCACGAGCATGCTCCGTTATTGGTACATGCGTTCAGTCGTCAAGAAGCATCAAAAGTTTTCATAGACACTTCCTGAAACACGTAGTAGTCACGACCCTTAACTCACTGCCAGGCCTAAACTCCCGAGATCCTAAGTTACCACTCCAAGCAAGTTAAACAGGCAACACGGAGCGATGAAAGAACCCCGTCTCTCGCCCACCAACAAGAGAACCCCATCTCTCACAAACAACGAGAGAACCCCATCTCTCACACACAACGAGAGAAAGGAACGACACCAAGGCACAAAATACAATTACAATAAATAGTAAACACCAAGAAGAAAGTATTAGACATCAATTACAACAATTAAAATCATATGAGTGACATAAGCCCAAGTAATAAATATCGATCACGTTTAGTCAACAATCTTTCAAAGCAGCTTACACGGTGGGTAATCAAAACACATAGTATCAAAATTATTGGAATTTAAATTTCATGTATGCATATGCTATGGGTGTGTCTTGTACCGTTCACCGTAGTAAAGAAATTTGGAATTGTTAGTTTCGCTGTCCAATGCATGATCTACTGCAAAAGCTAGCTTGGTGCTTGATTTATCTTTAATTTCCTTAGTGTGTCCAGTTGAAGAGATGATAGACCCTTTTTCTTACGTTTGACAAAGCTCTTGGAATTTGTAAAGCCCCTGTTTTTCCGTTATTCAACTATAACATATATGTTTACCAAAATGTGTAATTAAATTAATTTTATATAATTTTAATTATTATTTCACTTATTAGTTTAATTTTGAATATGATTTCTTGAACGTTTATACATATGTGTTTGCGTTTGGGTGTCGTTTCTATTCGATTTGATTTCCATTTTTCGTGAAAACTTGGTATGAGTGAATTATGTGTATTATGATCATATTTTTTGCTCGTTTTATGTTTTCGGATTCTTTTGCTTGAGTTTTGAATTTATTTTGAGTTTTGGGACCAAAAGGGGGCTAACGAGCAATTAGCGCACCTTTGGTTCCGTATGTGATCTCTTGAGCTCGGGAACTCGAAATCGAGTTCCGTCACCTCCATTGGACTTGTATCTATGATTCAGATCCGATGGAACAAGCCTCACATTTTTCTAAGACCATTTGGATTCCCGAATTTCAACCGAAATGAGCACTTTGCGCTTAAAACGATAATTCTTGACTTTTCCCAAGCTACGGACCTAAAATACAACCCTATACCCTAAACTCTTGACCTAACCCCACTTGCACACTCTCTCTCTCACCCGAATAAACCCCAAACCGAGATCCCCTCTCTCTCGCTTAAACATTTCAGCCAAAAAGCAAGAAAGAAAGACGAAGAAAGAGAGGAAGAAGAAGAACTATTTTCCCCAAGTGAGAATTGAGCTCATCTCACCTCCATTCCTTCTCCCATTTGAAAGGTAAGACCATATTTGTGTATTATATCTCCTTGTGGTTCTTTCAAGTCTAATATTGCATGATTTCACCATGTTTTGAATTAGAATTGATATAAATGATAAATAGTTAGGGTTAGAGGTATTTTGTGGATTCTAGCTTGATTTCTTGGAATTTCCTTGAGTTGCATGAGTTATATATAACCCTAAAGAATGTATTTAAGATTGTATGGATTTATTTTTGTTGGTGGATGAGTATTAAAGGATTTGCCATTTATGAACTTTGAGGTTTTGGAAGAAAATGATTTATGATCATGTCTCTTGTATGTGTAACTTGTTTTAACTCATTTCTTGGCATGAATTACTTGAATTCATGATGTTTGAACTTATCTTAATGTGTTATCTTGGAGTTGTGTATGTTTGGTAGAGGTTTGAGTTGGTTTCTTGCATTTTTTGCCCCTTTCCCTTGACTTTACCTTGTTTTCTGTCTTTTTTTTTTTTTTTGCCACTGACACAAATCCATGGGGGTGGATTCTGTCCAGCCAGTTTCTATTACTCCGATTCCGTTTTTCTTGTTTTTCTTCGCTTATTTATTCTTCTTCCACATTGTTTATGATTCTTTTACTTTATTAACATATATTATAATGTGTTATGGCCATGTTATCAAGTTTATGGATTCAATTGATGGGAAACGTGTAAGATATGACCTTAGATGTCCTATGTGCTACCTCTTTTAATGCCCTTACCTCTTTTGTGTTCTACGTTATTTCGTGGAGTATTATATGATCTCTCATACCTTGTTTATGAATCATGTACTTCATTAACTTGATCCATTGCATGTTATGCTCCTCATTATAGATTTATGATATGATTTTGGTGTTATAATATGAATGACCACGATTGGACACGATTCATTCGTGTGATGAAGGATTGAATGATTTACGTGGCTAAGTGACACTAATTGTATATGTGAACCTTTCTTGGCACGTTATTACTTCATATGCATGTCATACGATGTTAATGTATTGTTGTGCGTCTTATATGGTTCATTTAGAGTCCCAAGTCTCACGACCACATTATCTTGTCCTTTGTGCAGTTTTCTCCAGGGCAGAGATGTGCCCGGTTCATAGGTTACTTTCAAGCCTTCTTTTCTTCTTGGTATTGTTCGGTAAGGTGTAAAGGTGGGTTTCTTTACTATTTAGTTAAATGACCCTATATACTCCCAATGTGTAAAGATTTCGGCCAAAATTATTATATGTATATAGAGTCATTTTCAAGAGTCAATGATTTCAATGTAAAACCTTTCTTTTATGAACCCTACCGAATGTTTTGGCGAGAAAGAATGAATGAATGCACAGAATGGGGCCCAGGGACTTAGTGTGAGTGGCTATCCGGGGAGGCATGGGCCGACGGTGATCCCTCACACTAGTTCCAACCAATATACGACGTAACCGGACCTCGTTAGGAGTTAGCGAGGAATGGACGCTGAGTGCCATCTGGGGAGTCATGTAACCCCTTTTAGTCAATGAAGTAGATGGCCGGGTCTTACTAACCTGTCCACCAACCGGAGGAAAAAGGTGTAAGTGATCATGATTGTGCACAAAGAAAGAATGTAATGCACGAAAAGAAAGAAAGAAAGAATGTTTAATGAATTACACAAGGTGTTGGTTGGAGATAATGCACGCCCACTCGCAGGGCCACGAAAGTCCTAATGGAAATTGGTTGTTATAATCCCTTTTGATGATTTCTTTATCTCACCCACTTGGGAAATGCTTCGAAAACCTCAAATGGGATTATAACTTGCATGTGAATGTTTAAATATTATCTTATATTATACTTATGCTCTGTTTTATACCCACCAGTCTCCTATAGACTGAACCCGGCTTTATTTTCAGTTCTTTTCCAGGTTTTGGAGTGCTAGGCGGGATTTTGTGTCTATCAAGTCCTGTGGTTAAGTCAGAGTCTTTCCACACGCACATTGTAATTTGTTTAAGTCACATTGAAACATGTATAAATGCTGAGCTTATGTTTTATTGATTTGGGACAGGTTTCTAAGGATAAATTGAACCTGTGGTTATGATTTATGATTCATGATTTTTGATTATGTTTATGTTTGAATTTTCGGGACTAGGTATTTATACTAGTTGAACCTGTCAACTGCCACCTGTATTTATGACTGACTACATGATATGCTTCCGCACGTGTATTTTCTACTATTAAATTACTTATTTGGTTTCGAGGTTCTAGCCCCCACCTAGCATAGCGAGTGAGTGAGTCCTCGTTCGCTCTAATTTGGCACGTGTATAGATTTTCCATTTCATATACGGGTCGGGTCTGAGTGCGGGGGATGTGGCGCCTTCCGTTTGGGGTGCTACATCCTTATGTGGTATCAGAGCCCGGTTGCAAAACCGGTGTTCTAGTGTCGTGATTAAGTCAGTTTAGGTCGTAAGGCATAGGAACAACTTGTCTACATATGCATTGCATTGATCTTCATTGCCAAATTCCTACCAATTATTGAAAATTACTTGCTACCCGTGACTTATTTTAATTTTGATGATTTATGTGCTTCATTTTGCATCAAATATGTGCTCTTGGTACTAATTACGTGTCACATGCACTCACTAACAGGCATGCATTTATATTTGAGACGAGTTGTGATTGTAGAATATTGTCACAACCTCAAACCATGGCCAATACTTACGATCACAACAACTCGCCATAAACTCTATTTTCAAGCATGAAGGATGTAAGGAATGCACCGGAGATTTTATACAAGAATTCGAGAGTCGTGGCCTTTCTCAATTGGGCTATGATTCGAGTTGAGGGAATCTAAGATGGAAAACCCAAGTTGTAGGAGTAATTGATAAGTTCTACCAAGGTTGAGGAGTATTCGAAAGGATAGTAGTGTGTGCGCGATGTCTACCATCCACAAGATTAACATATACATCTACACTATTGGAGTTGATTAATTGGATTCCTTAGGATTACTTAATTCAAGAAGGAATCAAAGGAAAACCTCAAAGGTACTTCATTTCGAGGTTTGGATCGGCGAAGAGGTGATGATAACCAAGAGGACTTAAGGTTAAATAGATTGGCTGAGAAGTGGGCAACGAAGATCATCGAGGAAGAGCTTTCGAGTAAATCAATTCATTAGAAATCACGTCCGGGGAACAAGGAAAAAGAATTGGTGACTTGGGATACTTTGGAGTCTGGACAAGGTAGGAATCGAAATTGGAGAAGTTAAAGAAAGTCAAGCAACAAAAGATATGGAGCAACAAATGGAAACGATAAAGAAAGACAAAGAGCTTGTGGAGGAGATTGTGAAGTCAACTGTAAACAATTGGAGGGCTAGTGCATTCCACCTATTCGAACTTATAAGGGATAATTTAAGAGAACTTCGAGCAGAGTGAAAATTAAGGTGAAGATTCGGACGACCTCTGGAGATAGATTGATACTTGGGAGTGAGTCAAGATGCCGATTCCATGGGCGTAGAAGAAGTTGGGTTCAAGGGATTTGATGCAAAGAAAAGATAGCAAGAAGCATTGAAGAATTCAACCAACATCATCTTCGTGGGACTTCGGGACACGGTGATATAAAGAAGCAACCAAGGATGGGAAAGCATCACCAACGATTGAACAATGTTCAACCTTGCAAACTATGCTCATGATAATGGAATCAAAGGACAAGATATCGTGCTAAAGCCACCACTACGGTGATAGGTTCATAGCATTCATAGCACGTGCATCATACATTGTAATTAATTATTTAAATCCTTGCCGTATGTGTTTTAATATTCTAATTCTTGAATTGTTGTTGTATATTTGTTTGTGGAATTATGTGCCTTGGGTGTTATAATTGTTGACTGGATGTTACATTTCTTTTGTTGAAAATATGGACTACATGCACTTAGCATCATAACCTAACATGCAATATTTTAGTGTTTAGTTGTTAGGTTATCTTTTCCACTTGATGCTTCAACTACTATCACAATCAGAAATTAACCAAACCGAATGGAAGAAGAATCTTTAGACGATGAAGTTGAGACAGAGATGGAAATGGAAATTTCAGGAAGTAAGGGGTTTAGAGTTGACTTCGGGGTGTATGGATCGAACAAGATTAGAGAATGGTGTTCCGAGAATCAAGAGAATTTGATGAGAAGTTGAAGGGCCAAGGATTCGGGCATCCCGTGTGATCAAAACCCTCCCTAATGAAAATTGTTCACCAATAATTCCGATGAAAGAAGGATTAATTGAGTTCAAGATATGAAGGTGAAAATTTTTAAGGGGGAGAGCACAACCGAGAGACAAAGTTAAATTCGAAGTTGTGCTCGACGAAATAGCTTCTAATAGAAATGATGAAATGCAAATCTTACTACGCATGAGAATGGGCATGCAAACGAGCCGAGCCGAGCCATGGTGTTTTTTCTTGGTTTGGGGCTCGGGCTCTGAAATTTTGGCTTGGGTTCAGCTTGCGAGCCTGCAAGCCTCAGGCCGGATGGTTCGGGTTCAGCTCGCAGTAGGGTTCGGGCTCGCCGAGTCGAGCCGCCAAAGGAATCCCTCAAAACAGTTTTTCAACTTTGTTTTGTCCCACATCTGGATCTATACCTTACCAAAACAAGAAAAAAATCTTGGATCTATGTCTATTTGTATATCCCAGGCAGACATAGAAACGAAAAAAATTGAGTCATTCTTCACACATATCCAAAGAAAAAAAAAATCCATTCTTTACACGTATCCAAAGAAAAAAAAATGAACTGCACAAGTCTGTGCCTAAGTAAATTAGATCTCAACTTAAAATTCTAGATCTAACCCATTTTTGGATAGATCTTCACTTGAATATTACACGTATCCAAAGAAAAAAAAATGGATTGTACAAATCTGTATCTAAATAAATTAGATCTCAATTTAAAAATTCTAGATCTAACCCATTTTTGGATAGATCTTCACTTGAATTTGTAACTTCGTGGTAAAAGTGAAGGAGACGAGAAGGTGGCCTACAAAATCCCGGCGAGAGGAAGCGGCGGAAGATTAAGTGGTAGCGATTGTGGGCCGGTGGCGGCGAGTCATCGCGATGAGGGGTGGTGGCGGTTAGGCACTGTAAGATGGTGGGGATATGGCGTGGTGCAATGGACGAAACTCTGGAAGATATGGTGGGTGGTGGTGCAAGCGCAGGGCCGCTGTGAAAGAGAAGGGAGGATGGGTTATTGGAGTGGAAGTGATACAATTAGGCAAGAAAATAGGGTTCCTTCACTTATATGGTACAACATTTTAGATAAATTTATATATATATATATATATATATATATATATATATATATATATTTGTGTTTAATGTATATACTGACTGAAAAATATATTTATATAATATACATATAGTGTATATATATATATAATATATATTTTTAAGTTATTTAGTGTAGCTCGTGCTCGCGAGCTACGAGCTGTGAATCATCCAGCTCGGGATTGGCTCATAGGTTCCACGAACCGAGCCGTGGCTCAGCTTGGCTCGCAGGTAACGAATCCAAGTGTGAGCTTTTCGCGAGCCAATTCACTAAGCTCGCGAGCTGGCTCATCTCGTTTGCATCCCTACATGAGAATTCTAATGATAGTGATGAAAAGAATGAAATGGTTTATCAGTCTAAGACCCTCAAAGTGGAGATAAGGTTGCTGCGAAATCATCAGGACAGATAGTGACACTAATCTCTTGATGGGAAACCCGTATAGACTTAACCTCTTAAACTTAAAATGGTTGACTCTCTAGCAATCGGGTCTCAGAGTCCGAAGATGATGGAATTATAAGAGAATATTAAAAGTCCATTCAACTATAAACAGGAGGAACCCGGGCAACTCACAACAAACAAACCTCACTGAGTTGTCAGTCATTCTTCCAAGAGGGCCTTGGAGGTTGTTAAGTGGAAGGAAATCAGAAAGGAATGATCGTTAAAGGACTTGGATCAAGCATCAAGGATCATTAAAAAAGTTATATCTCTAATTAAAGAGATTAAATGGACCAGAACCGAATGGACGACTACAAGCTTGAAGATCATGAAGAGATACGTTGAATAAGAGATGAGAAAGGATCCACGAAAAGGTTGGTCTAATTATAGGAACCAAGGGCCTCAACTCGATTGAGGAAGAATTCATGAAGGAGACAACCGTGGTAATAACCCATGTTTGGATGGGGATCGAACTTTAAAGAGATTGGAAGTAGTTACCCTTTAAGTATAGCAGATTCAAGTATTAGCCAAGATAAAAGATTCAAATTCCAAGAACATCGCCAGATAAGATACGGTAAGAAGGAGCAAGAGTCGGAGTGGAGTTCAGAGAAGGAATAAAAGGTTCAACAGCCCTTCACTGGGGTATACTGAAGAAATTAAAGACAAGTTAAACACTAATAGTCTCAGGGCAGATCATGCATTGGACAACGAAACTACAACTCCAAATTTCTTTACCATGGTGAGCGGTACATGAAGCATCCATAGAACATGCATACATGCAATTTTAATTTAAATAATTTTGATGCTATGTGCTATGATCACTTACTATGTTAAATTACTTTGTATAATTGATGACTGACGTGAATAATACTTATTACCTGCCTTGTGTGACTTATGTGACTTTAATTGTTTTAATCGATGTTTGATACCTTCTTTTTTTTGGTATTTGCTCTTGACTCTAACTGTTTTAAGCTGTCTTACTTGGAAGTATTGGAGACTCCCTTGTTTTGTTGTTCGAGAGACGAGGGGCTCTCCTTGTTGTTTGAGAGACGGGGTTCTCTCCTTGTTGTTTGAGAGACGGGGCTCCCTCGTTGTTGCTTTCGAGAGACGGGGTTCTCTCATTGGTTGCATAGGATATAATGAATCCGAGGACAGATTATTTAAAGGGGGAGAGATTGTAACGCCCAAGTTTTTCCGTTATTCAAGTTTCTATTCGATTTGATTTCCATTTTTTTTGAAAACTTGGTATGAGTGAATTATGTGCATTATGATCATATCTTTTTACTCGTTTTATGTTTCCGGATTCTTTTGCTTGAGTTTTCAATTTATTTTGAGTTTTCTAACCAAAACGGGGGCTAACGAGCAATTAACGCACCTTTGGTTCCGTATGTGATGTCTTCAGCTCGGGAACTCAGAATCGAGTTCCGTCACCTCCATTGGACTTGTATCGATGATTCAGATCCGATGGAACAAGCCTCACATTTTTCTAAGACCATTTGGATTCCCGAATTTCAACCGAAACAAGCACTTTGCGCTTAAAACGATAATTCTGGACTTTTCCCAAGCTACGGACCTACCCTAAACTCTTGACCTAACCCCACTTGCACACTCTCTCTCTCACCCCAAACTGAGATCCCCTCCCTCTCACTTAAACATTTCAGCCAAAAAGCAAGAAAGAAAGAAGAAGAAAGAGAGGAAGAAAAAGAACTATTTTCCCCAAGTGAGAATTGAGCTCATCTCACCTCCATTCCTTCTCCAATTTGAAAGGTAAGCCCATATTTGTGTATTATATCTCCTTGTGGTCCTTTCAAGTCCAATATTGCATGATTTCACCATGTTTTGAATTAGAATTGATATATATGATGAATAGTGAGGGTTAGATGTATTTTGTGGATTCTAGCTTGATTTCTTGGAATTTCCTTGAGTTGCATGAGTTATATATAACCCTAAAGAATGTATTTATGATTGTATGGATTTATTTTTGTTGGTGGTTGAGTATTAAAGGATTTGCCATTTATGAACTTTGAGGTTTTGGAAGAAAATGATTTATGATCATGTCTCTTGCATGTGTAACTTGTTTTAACTCATTTCTTGGCATGAATTACTTGAATTCTTGATGTTTGAACTTATCTTAATGTGTTAGCTTGGAGTTGTGTATGTTTGGTAGAGGTTTGAGTTGGTTTCTTGCATTTTTGCCCCTTTCCCGTGACTTTACCTTGTTTTCTGTTTTTTTTTTTTTTTTGGCCACTGACACAAATCCACGGGGGTGGTCTTTCCATTTGAAAAAATCCATGGGGGTGGATTTGAGTCAGTAAGTTTTTGACCAAAATCCACGGTGGATTCTGTCCAGCCAGTTTCTATTACTCTGATTCTGTTTTTCTTGTTTTTCTTCGCTTATTTATTCTTCTTCCACCTTGTTTATGATTCTTTTGCTTTATTAACATGTATTATAATGTGTTATGGTCATGGTATCAAGTTTATGGATTCAATTGATTTGAAACGTGTAAGATATGATCTTATATCTCCTACGTGCTACCTCTTTCAATGCCCTTACCTCTTTTGTGTTCTACGTTGTTTCGTGGAGTATTATATGATCTCCTATACCTTGTTTATGAATCATGTACTTCATTAACTTGATCCATTGCATGTTATGCTCCTCATTATGGATTTATGATATGATTTTGGTGTTATGATATGAATGACCATGATTGGACACGATTCATTCGTGTGATGAAGGATTGAATGATTTACGTGCCTAAGTGACACTAATTGTATACATGAACCTTTCTTGGCACGTTATTACTTCATATGCATGCCATACCATGTTCATATATTGTCGTGCGTCTTATATGGTTCATTTAGAGTCTCAAGTCTCCAGGGCGGAGATGTGTCGGGTTCATAGGTTACTCTCAAGCCTTCTTTTCTTCTTGGTATTGTTTGGTAAGGTGTAAAGGTGGGTTTCTCTACTATTTAGTTAAATGACCTTATATACTCCCAATGTGTAAAAATTTTGGCCAAAATTATTATATGTATATAGAGTCGTTTTCAAGAGTCAATGATTTCAACGTAAAGCCTTTCTTTTATGAACCCCACCGAATGTTTTGGCGAGAAAGAATGAATGAATGCACAGAATGGGGCCCAGGAACTTAGTGTGAGTGGCTATCCGGGGAGGCATGGGCCGACGGTGATCCCTCGTACTAGTTCCAACCAATGTACGGCGTAACCGGACCTCGTTAGGAGTTAGCGAGGAATGGACACTGAGTGCCATCTGGGGAGTCATGTAACCCCTTTTGGTCAATGAAGGAGGTGGCCGGGTCTTGCTATCCCGTCCACCAACCGGAGGAAAAAGGTGTAAGTGATCATGATTGTGCACAAAGAAAGAAAGTAATGCATGAAAAGAAAGAAAGAAAGAATGTTTAATGAATTACACAAGGTGTTGGTTGGAGATAATGCATGCCCACTCGCCGGGCCACGAAAGACCTAATGGAAATTGGTTGTTATAATCCCCTTTGATGATTTCTTTATCTCGCCCACTTGGGAAATACTTCGAAAACCTCAAATGGGATTATAACTTGCTTGTGAATGTTTAAATATTGTCTTATATTATACTTATGCTCTGTTTTATACCCACCAGTCTCCTATAGACTGAACCCGACTTTGTTTTCAGTTCTTTTGCAGGTTTTGGAGTGCTAGGCGAGATTTTGTGTCTGTCAAGTCCTGTGGTTAAGTCAGAGTCTTTCCACACGCACATTGTAATTTGTTTAAGTCACATTGAAACATGTATAAATGCTGAGCTTATGTTTTATTGATTCGGGACAAGTTTCTAGGGATAAATTGAACCTGTGGTTGTGATTTATGATTTATGATTATGTTTATGTTTGAATTTTCGGGACTAGGTATTTATGCTAGTTGAACCCGTCAATTGCCACCTGTATTTATGATTGATTACATGATATGTTTCCGCAAGTGCATTTTCTCCTATTGAATTACTTATTTGGTTTCGAGGTTCTAGCTCCCGCCTAGCATAGCGAGTGAGTGAATCACCGTTCGCTCTAATGTGGCACGTGTATGGATTTCACATTTCATATACGGGTCGGGTCTAAGTGTGGGGGATGTGGTGCGTTCCGTTTGGGGTGCTACAAAATTTGAGTATTCTATCCTTGTCGATACCTGAATCTGCTATACTCAAGGGTAACTACTTCCAAGATCTTTAAAGTTCGATTCCATCTCAAGATTGTTATCCCTACGATTTTCTCCTTCGTGAATTCTTTCTCAATCGAGTTGAGACCATCGGTTCCTAAGGTTAGACAAATCTTCTTGTCGATCCTTTCTCATCTCTTATTCAAGCTATCCCTTTATTCTCTTTGAGTCTAACCCATTCCTCATTTAAATCCATTCTCTAATATTCTTCCTCTATGCATGCACTTGATCTTGGTTCCCTCAATTCACTTCTCTTGAATTCTTTCTCCCGTCATCAAGGAAAACAAATAACAATATAATAACATTTCTCTTTGTTGAGTGCTGCCCTAAATCACTTCTGCTGGCTCCATTATAGAGTATGATAATCTAATTCGGCTTTCTTCTCTCAAAGTTGAACAAAGGCTTCCACATAATCCCATCATCTTTAAACATGGCAACTTGGTCGAGCTTCCCTTTTTTCGAAGTTATTTTAGAAATCTATCAGAAGTTCCCTGAAAATACCATCATCTTTGGTATTTGAATCCCGTACGTATGAATGCCTAAACAATCAATTTCTTCAATTCCACGTAGAAATCTTCAACCCCAAATTTAATAACTTAACTCTCATCTCCAGAGTCTTTGCCTTCACATGTTGAACTCTATTCTTCAATTCATAATCGGAATTCTTAATTTACCCAAAACAAATTCCTAGTCAGGGATTGCATTCGTTGCATTATTGGCATTCGCTTGGAACGGTCAACTTGAATAGCATCCCAAATCCTTCGCCCAAAAACAACTTTAACTTTCCCTTTCTAAAATTCCATTTCTGCCTAGGTCTCAATCCTTATCACCAAAAAGGTTATTCTTCAACTTGGTTCTATAGAGCCTTGATTGAAATAATGGTTGAAGCATCAAGCAGGAAGGTATCCTAACAAGTAACACTAAAACGATGCATGTTGGTTTAGGATGCTAAATGCATGTAGAACACAATCTCAACAAAGAGGTGCAACAACAATTCATCAATTAACATCAAAACACATAGTTCAATAAAGGAATATGTAACAACCCAAAACAGGGCCTGGATGAAAACAGTAAGCTAAGGGCATTGGTAAAGCGTTTATAGACCGTGATCCAACTTTAAAACCTTCATGCATTGCATTCTTACATGATCAAACTGCTTATATGTGGCCGACAGTGTTTTGAGGGGGGAATTCCTGACCTTTGACTCAGTTTACTATTCATTTTCCGAGCCTACTTTACCCGTATTGCTACTTGAACCCTAGAGGTTCACAACTTATGTTTCCCAATCGTTTGAACTTGTTTCCCAAGCTCAGAGAGTCTTTCTTGAACCATAATGGCATTTTTGGAACTTTCCGACCACAGTTACTATTCATCTGAAAATGAGCTTTTGATTCTGATATCTTTTCCTACCCAAGTTTGCAGTCAAATCGATCCTTGAGTCGAGACGAGTCTTTTGAAATTATTCTTGACTTGGAAATCTATTTTGAGCTTTGCTTTATTGAAAATGTTTACGAAAACCCTAGTTCACTATTCCTACTACGAACGGTTTTCATTCGGAAAATGTTTTCTCTTTGGATTTGCATTGCTTGAGCTATTTCAAGATTTTTGAGATGTTTTACAGCCCTTGATTCAAACCCTAGCTTGAGATTTTGAAACGAATGTTTGTACGGGAGAATTCACTATTCATTCTACATTTTCAACTTTTTATCGGTAAAACGTTTCATAGTCGATATTGGACTCAAAATGCTTGTCGATTTATTTTATGATTTTTCAAAATATTCCGGACTTGAAAATAATTCCCGAAAGTCGTTTTACACTCGTGTTTAAGTTTAGGGTTCAAATTTTTTATACTTTGAACTAATGTATCTTTTAAACGATAAATCCGATTTAGACGTATGAATAGGCGTTTCGAAGCTAATTTTTGTGCCAAAGGAATGAACAAACTTCCAGCCACTTATCCTCGAGTTTTGGTAGTGTGAAGCTTCCAAGAGAAGCTATTGTAGTTTTGCTCTCATACCCTTCCTTATACTTTATTTCCAAGGTAAGGGGCTTATCTTCAACTATAAATAGAGGGCTTGAGGCATCACATTCCTTGCTCAAAGTTGTGTTAACAACACCCTTTCTCTCCCTCTCCTCCCCCTCTTGCCGTGAGCATCCCCCCATTGATAGGTTAGATGTTGTTTTATTTTATGCTATAGTTTTATGTTATGTTTTAGTTATGTTTTTATGTTATGGTATGTTTATATTATGTTTAGGTTGGGTCTTAGGGTCTTCCTTAAGCCATATAGGATTTTATTTTATGCATTTATGGTATAGTTTTTATGATATGTTTGAATAGTTATGCATATGTTTTAATTGTTTAGTATATGCTTGGATATGTTATGAAATGCTCTAGTATATGCTATAATCATGTGAGATGGTTGTTATATTATGAGAATTGATGCATGATTATGGAATTTGAATTATGTTCATGCAAGTTATATAATGGAATAGTAACCTCTGATCAATTATGTTATAACATGTTACATGTTGTTATTGAATTTAATTTGTTACATGTTACATGCCTAATGTTCATGATATGATATGAATGATGCTGAGACATGTTCTTATATGGTTATATGATTCATGAATTATGAATTGAGCTTATGATATGTTATGTATTAATGGAATAGAGTCTTGATCATATGTTATACACTTTAATAGTGTCACATGTTATAACCTAAGAAAGAATAGTGTTTCATAACTTGAAGTTATGCCTTAATTAGACCTCTTAACTATAGATTATACGTTTAACCTAGATCACACTTGATTATAATAACATGAACTTGAAACTATAGGTTATAATCAAGATCATAATTGAATTAGGGTATGTGCATTTGTGCATGCCGTGTATGTGTGTGTGTACGTGTGTATGTCGTGTGTGTGTATAGTAAGGGTTTGACACGACCTTTTGACCTGATATGTGAATGGTAACCTGTGAATAGTAATCTGGAATAGTAATCCTGAATAGTAATTTTGAATAGTGCTTTTGAATAGTAAAAATAAAATAAAACTTGTGCTTTCTTAATAGATGTTTGCACCTAGGGTTTTCAAATCCGGGGTCTAAAATGTGTTTTCTTTTCAGGACTTATTTCATAACCTAAGGTTTGCCCTAGGATTCATAATTTGATCAATTCTTATTCGATTATAGTAAGATCATAGTCCCACGTTAAGAGTAACTCACTTTAACGTATTTCTTTGATTGTTACCTTTCTCTAATACCTTAAATGGTATTACTCTCTTGTGTTACATATTCCTTGTTCATTTGTTTCATGCATTTCATATGCATCATGGTTAGTAGTGGGTCTCAGTTCTTAAGCTCACTCTAGTATACCACCTACAGGAGCTAAAGTCGAGCACTGGGATCCCCAGGGCACCGCGTAATCTGTCTACCTACCTTTTGTTACTATTAGGTGAGGTGAAGTTAAAATATTTTCCAACTGGAACCATGATTCTGCTCTAAGTATCATATGTTTTTGAAATTCAAAGCTAAACCTCGTTTTAAACTATCCCTTTTATCGGGACATTCTTTTGAAAGGATCATTCATACTTTAATAGTATACCTTGATCTAAAGCACATGTTTTCCAAAGTTTTGCATTCTTGTTCAAAGATAGTTACATGTTCTGCATATGTTTTCAAAGTACAGTTTCACATGTTCATATATTTTACAAGACAACATCACATGTTTTACAAGACAGC
Source organism: Lantana camara (assembly GCA_037501455.1). NCBI lineage: Eukaryota > Viridiplantae > Streptophyta > Magnoliopsida > Lamiales > Verbenaceae > Lantana > Lantana camara. The sequence goes on along the minus strand of CM074857.1, from coordinate 57,500,788 downwards.
ATCACATGTTTTACAGACAGCATGACATGTTACAGTACAATCTCACATGTTAATAGCTAGCACCCGGAGTGGTACTCTGGTCACTGCTAATCAGAAATGCAAGCATACAGTTTACAGTTTGGGCGCGGCGGTTATGTGTAGAGGTGATGTTCGGGAGGTGTGCGCCAACGACATCACTAATACCGGCCGCCACAATAGACAATTGACACCAACTTGTAACAGGAGGTTTGTTAAGTCAGGACAATCTGTCTGGGAATAGACCGCAAATCTATTCCCATTACATGTTTACAGGCCGCCTAGGGCTAGCTACCCGAAGTGACAACCAGCGGAGGATGGTGCATGTTTGTATGTGTTGGTGGGGTATTGTTGACCTTGGTCCGATACTCTACTATATGTGGAGCTATTGTTGATCCTGGTTCGATACTCTACTTGATCATGTTTTCTGGAGTAAGGTTGGAGAAGCCTAGCTTGCGGGCCAATTTCTGTTTCATAAATGATGGTTCATATTTGGAAAAGTTAACTCTACCCTTATTCCGTTTTATGAAAATATTATGAACCATCCATATCATATGTGTGCGCATGTGACAGCATTCATAAAAGAGTTTTGAAACTTGCATTCTTTTACAGCATTGCATTCAAGCAGTTTTATCATTGAACTTGTTTCAAGTTCTTCAATTACAATTTGACTTCAAAGGTTCTTTATCATTTCAAGTTCTTTAACTCAATACTTTCTTTTAAGTATTTCCTCACTTAGTCCTTTTGACTAATACCTCTCCTGTTTTCTTACCTCGTGGTTTCAGGTCTTGCAGCCGCAGTCTAGAGGTATCTTGAAGCTCTAGATTGCCATTTTGTTTCAGTCAGGACTTAGTATTATTTTCTTTTGTGTCCTGCTTATATTATATGGCTGCATCACTATATGTTTCTGAATATTTGAGTATCTTTGTAATACTCTTTCTGCTACTCTGCTACCGATACCTTGAACTCTGTTATATAGGTATCAATATGTGAATATGTTATATGTTCTGACATGCCAAGTCTCTCTTACCGATCGACATGTTCTTGCTTGTTACATGCCACCACGCACATGTTTTCAAAAGTTTTAAAATACTCCGATTTTTCGCTGCATAGCCTCATCATTATACATGTATAGTTCTGAGATTGATAGCCGTTCGCAGGAGTGTTTCTTGAGTGATGGCTCACACCATTACTTGAGAGGTGCTTCAGTTCGGGGGTTGAGACGCCGCTCTCCTCATGTTCTGGTATGGGTGGGGGTATTACAGCCTGAGGTGGTATCAGAGCATCGGGTTAAGTAAGAAGAGACTTAACCTAGATTGCTCTCATGTTGCATCATGGATTGTTCATGCACTGCATCCAGGATCATTCACATATTGCATCGAGATAGGATATTTGGGGATTGCATGGTTCTGTTATCTGGATTTCATATCTGTGGTATCTTCTGTATAGCTATGGCAGTTCAGCCACACCAGGATCGTAATCATCAGCAGATGGATGAGGCTTTCTTTGAGCAGTTTGAGGCCCCGCGTACTGTGGCAGTTTCTCGCCGTGGAGGCACTCGTTTCTATACCTGGCGTAGGTCTAGGAACAATGGCAGACCTGGGTATTCCTATCCTAACAGAGTTGTGTACTATCTCGAGTCTGAGAGAGATGGTTACTTTCAGGAGTATCAGAAGACCCCGTGAGGTCAAATTGGAGTCTATGCGCCATCAGGATCAGTCACTGCAGCACCATATTGATAGGGACATTGCTCGAGAGCATGCTGCAGAGATGACTCATGTTGCTGAGCAGAGGGCTGCTCGTATTGCTGAGCTGGAGGCATATCTTATGCACATGACTATCGACTGTGACACCTCTATGGAGCGTCACCAGCACTACCATGCACGCATGAGAGCTCGCCTGTATGATGCCTATCACTTGTTCGATGAGCAGGTAGTTGAGAAGGTCAAGGGTCAGGATGTCAGTCAGGCCTCTTAGGAGCCTGAGCCTATGCAAGAGCAGTCTGATGGAGGTGATGGAGGTTCTGATGATGATGATGACGATGGCGGAGATGACCCAGCAGGACATGGACAGGGCGAGGTCGTTGCCGTTTCTGATGACACCCCCAGGAGTTCTTTGGACCACAGTTACCAGGGTTGATTGTTGATGCCTTCCAATCCTCGTTTGCTTCCACATCTTTGATTGTTTTCTTATCCCACCACACGTCCCGAAGTCCCGAGAAGTTGATATAGCTCAATTTCTTTCGGCTTCCCTTCATATCTCCGTTTTATGTCCACTTGTTAATTTACGGTAGTTGGTATGTTAACGAAGCTTGCTTTCAAGGTTCCGTTGTGAATCTACGTGGTTGGTAGCTCTCTATTCCGTGTATTTTAATTGGGAAACTTCTAACATCTCTTTCAACGAATCCCGACCCTGTAATTACCCTCGAACTTCCACTTTGACTTTCCATTTTGATCACCTCATTCAATCTTCGAGGTCTCGGTGATGAACTTTGAATAATTCGATCTTGCATTGAATATCTTCATACTCGAATGAATATGAATGCCCGCTCATCCTGTTGTCTCGCGTATCTTTTAAATTGGGGCTTCAAGTCCCCACGATGCTCTTATGTTGATAATCTTCAGGATTTGTTGAGAGGGCAAGATTGACTATCTTCTCTACAATCAAGATCTTTTCTCATGATGTCGAGCAATGGAATAGCATTTTATAAGCCATGGAGGTCTAACACCCAACCTTCAAATCTCATTGACTCCACAATCCCTTCGTTGGTTAGTAGGAGAAACTCGTTATTAAGGTTGATAATAGCTTTATTAACATGATAATAACCTACAACCAAAGATTCAACTCAAATATAGATGCATATGGATTAGTATATGCTTATGGAACATATTTAGATCAATCAACACACATAAAATGCAAAGTGCAACACCTAAAGCAACGAAAATAAAATGAGATCACATAGATCAAGTAATTTCCAATAAATCATAATAAACATAGAAAACAAGTCAATGCAATGCACACATTGACAAGTTGTTCCTATGCCGTACGACCTAAACTGACTCAATCACGACACAAGAACCCCGGTTTTGCAACCTGGAGGCTCTGATACCACTTAAGGATGTAACACCCCAAACGGAGGGCGCCACATCCCCCGCAATCAGACCCGACCCGCATATGAAATGGAAACTCCATATACGTGCCAGATCAGAGCGAACGGGGACTCACTCACTCACTATGCTAGGCGGGAACTAAACCTTCGCAACCATACAAAATGTATAAAGAGGAAATAACAAGCACGGAAGAAAAGTGTGTAATCATTTACCAATATAAGCAAAATAACGAGTTCAACTAACATAGATACCTAGTCCTGAAAATTCAAACATAAACATAATTCATACATTCACGGGTTCAGTCTATCCCTAGAAGCCTGTCCCGAATCAATAACATAAAAATTTATAGAATTCATACATACATCATGATTTAATCAATTTATAATATGTGCGTGGACAGACTCAGACGAGACCAAGGGACTCGACAGACTCAATTTCCCACCCAGCACTCCAAAACCTGCAAGAACCTGAAAACAAAGCCGGGTTCAGTCTATAGGAGACTGGTGGGTAAAAAACAGGGCATAACATATATAATAACGTGGAATTTAAACACATACATGCAAGCCATAATCCCGTGTGAAGTTTTATAAAATTTCCCAAGTGGGTAAAACAAAGAAAAAACATCCACGAGATTACAACTATCATATTCATTCATTTCATTCATAGGGTTTCATGGCCCGGCAAGGGGGGCGTGCATAATCTCCAACCTTCTCCTCGTGTGTGCATATCTATTCAATCTTTACATTAGCGATCATGCACATTCATACATATTTGTTCATAATTATTCATAATCATATCATTTACACCTTTTTCCTCTGGGTGGTGGACGGGTTTGCAAGGTCCGACCACCTATACATAGCATTGTGGCTAGTGAGGTACATGAATCCTCAAAGCCTGGTTCCCCTTCCTCGCCAAAAACTCCTTAACGAGATTGGTTTCGCCGTAAATTTGGTTGGCCCTTGCCTCCCCGGATAGCCACAAGCCCTAAGTCCCTGGGCCCGTGTTTCCATATCATGCTCTCACCAAAATCATAGGTAGGATTTCATAAAAGAAGGGTTTACATTTTAAAATCATTTACTCAAGAAAAGACTCGATATATATATATATATATATGTATATAACTTTGGCTTAAAACCTTCAAGTTGGATATATCGGGTTGATTCATATCTAATAGAAGAGAAACCCACCTGTACACTTCTTACCAAACAATACCAAGAAGAAAAGGAGACTCGAAAGTGTCTCATGAACACGGCAAGTCTTCGCCCTGGAGAAAACTGTACAAAGGACAATAGGGTATACACGTGAGACTCAAGACTCCATATGAACCATATATGACACACGGCAATGAATTAACATGATATGACATGTATAAGAAGTGAAATGGCACCATGAATTCACATAATCAAGTAATTCATTCAAGTACATTCAATACATGAAGGTTTGAAGTTCATTCGTTCCATATCTTTCATGAATAGTATCAAATCGAGCTATAACCTTCAAACCATAATCATAATACACAGATAAACATGTTACAATGTATACCACAAATATAGAGGCAAGAGGATTCACTTAAGACATCGAAAGAATGCAAGAAAACACTTAATGTTTCATATAAAAGCACTTAAGCCACGTTATAGCATATTAGTTCATTACCCGACAAAGTTATATCAAAACACTCCACAAATTTAATACAACAATTATACCACATAACACAACATATTACAACATGTCATGGGCATTCATGATTTTAAAATACATAAGAGACGCAAAGGATATAAGAAAGCTTTAAACGTGTCATTTAAACGTTCATTCATTCAAATCACATTTACACTTATCCAATGATACCATAAAATTAAAATAAATAATAAAACATATCATATATTATCAATTAATCAACCATACATTTCATTCAAACCACATACGGAGATCAAGGAAGTGAAAGGAGCGCGAGAAGAGAGGTTTAGGCAAAATTTAGCAAAAGTTGACAGTTTTAGAAAACGAACAAGTTGTAGAAAATTGGAGATATCTCAAGTTCTGGAAGTTGGAATTACGTTTTTTTTCTTGGATATGAAACTAGATAAATAGGTCTTTCCGATGATATGTGGCCCGAATTGTGGTTCAAAGCGAGGTGGAAATGGCGTAGGCTCGAAATTAGATGAATGCAGATTTTTGGTGAAGTGGCGACACCAAAATGGATCGATCATATCTCATAAACCAGGATGAATTTTAAGGTGATTCTAATTGGAGAGTGTTCTAGACTTCAAAAGGTTTCTATGGTTAAAAATTAAGGTCAATCGGATATTGTTTGGGTAGGTAACGATGAGTAAATAACGAAAGAAAGAAGAAAAACGCATGTAGTACACAAGAGAGGAACTAAAAGTCGAAAGTTGGCTGAAAAATGGTCACGGCCTAGACCCAAAATGACCTGAAAATGGTCACGGCAGTGACCTGGTACTGTAGAAATCAAAACAAGGCTGATTTGGGGTCACGGCTGCGACTGGAAAAGCTCTAAACGAGCTCAAGGCCGCGACTCCTCGCGGCAGTAGGGGAAAAACTCAAAAAACAGCCACAAAACTCACCCAAACTCATATTAATTCGAACCAAGACATGAAGATAAGTTAGGATTTCAATATACATGCACAAAGGCTTCAAAATTCTGGGGAAAGAATCATATAATCATCAAACAAGAACAAGAAAGTTGGTCTAAGTTCATCAACATGTATATACCTCCAAGTTCTTGAAGTGTAACCTCAAAATTCCTAAACTATCATGAAATATAAGTTCATATAGATGTTAAGAGGTGCCTTAGGTTCATATAAGATGCATCAAATCCAAAGGAAAAGCAAGGAATCTTACAAATTCATCAAAAGAGTCCAAACCCTCACTATTCATGTCTGTAACTATAACTTAATGAATTCTTCATGGATTTCAGCAAATAAGGTGTCAAATTAAATAGGAGAGGATGGAGAAAAAAAATTCATGGACTTACCTTTCAAATTTGAGGCGAATCGGATGAGTATTGAGCTCAAAACTTGAAAAATGAATAGTATCCTCTTCTATTCTCTTGGGATTTCTTGGAGCAGAGCAACCCCCCCCCCCCCCCCCTTTTTCCTTCTCTTTTCTATGTGTTGGATGAAATGGGAGAATTAGGACTGAAAGGGGATTAATTCATGTGAATGTGTGTCCAAGAATCATCCAATTTAGTCAAGATTTGATCAAGTTATGGACAAAAGAGTACGAAGGGGTCTAAATTGCACGCGAGGATCGTTTCGGTAAGATTTTGGAGATTCAAATGGGCTTAGAAAAATAAGAGGATAGATTCATTAACTCCGTGTCTTTGTTACGAGTCCAATGCCTCTTCCGGAATTCGAATGCGAATTCCCAAGCTCAATTTACGGCCTTCGGAAACCAAGGCGTGCTAAAACTCCGTTAGGCCCTCGAGTCCCAAAAACAAATAAATGGTGGAAGACCACAACGAACGAGTCCGAAAATATAAAACGAGCACATAAATAAGTTCATATCACATAGTTATCATGCATAGCAAATAAGCACGTAAATCAAAATTGAATACAAAACACACGGATCAAAACGGAGTTAAACGAACAAAGCATTCAAATTTCACATAAAATCACTTATCAAATAATTTGTTATAATTCAATTATAACATTTGAACATTATAAGCACATATTCAAGTAGATAAACAATTAAAAGTGCCCTAAACTCACTCGTGATGACAAACCTGTACGGTTGAAAAGCCGGGGCGTTACATCGGTTGTTTAATTTTAACATCCTCAAAGGTATTATTATGGTCAACCAACTCACCTACAACATCATTAGAGGTAACATTATTTACAATTATTCCTTCATCACTTTGATAAGCTTTTTACAGAGGCTCTTCTATTTCTACTCTCCCTTTCGCTTTAGCTTTAATAACAACGAACCATTGTTGCTTATCTCTAATACGACCTATATATTGAACAAAGTATTCTTGACGGGCTTGTTGGGTAACTATGAAGGGATCATATTTTCTGTATTTTGCCACTTTATCTAACTTCTACCGTCATGCATTCTGCATCTCCAATCCGAGTTCCTTGTTTAGGAGTTAGACCAAACCACTCACATTTAAATAGAATCACCTTCTTGATGGGTTCTCCTGGATATTCTAATTCAATAATTTGATCCAAAATTCCATAATAGTCATATTCACTACCAGCTTCATCATCGCTACCTTTAACCAAAACCCCACTATTCATTGTCTTTTTTCCATAACTCCAAGATTGTGTGTGAAACTTAAAACTGTTCACAAAATACTTGGGCCACATGTTAAGTTTGGGAAGAGGACTGCAAGACAGGTGATATAAGTGTGGGTTGTTAATTCCATTGGTAGGATTATGAACCTGTATAAGATTATTTTTGTAGCGCCTCCCCAGCACTACAACCCCGCACCGCAATACTCCCTGAGTGGAGGTTAGACCCAACACCCAGGAAATACTACGGCGAACGGTCAGGATAATATGAATGGAGTATGTGACACAGTGCAGCGGAAGATAAAGAGATTCAACTTTACCAATGAACGGGGAGGATAACGTACAATGAGCAAGGATTATCATTGTTGATCAAAGTAGTTTGCAGAAGAGTACAACAGGTTGACATGCAAGGACAAAGTATGAGATGGTTTGTTTCTACAGAGAGTAGGTTCAAGACAGTGTACTCGTAGGATCGGATCCAACCTACGGTTGTAGTGCTTCAAGATACCTCTAGTTGTCATTCATTGATTCCTGAAATCATGCATTTTAAAAATAGGCGAGAGGGTTAGTCAAAGTGACTAAGTGAAGGGGGGTATAATAACTTATTGATATATATATATATATATATATATATATATATATATATATATATGTATATGATCAAGAAGATCTTGATCTGAAATATTAACAATAGGATATAACAAATAGGAAACGGTTCATAATAATTGTAAAACAGGGATAGGGGTAGTTTGGAATATTTGTAGAAATATGAACCGTTTGTAACAAGAACATTAATGCCCGCAAGCTAGGCCTTTCCATCCATAACTCCTTGAATAGTTGGTAAAATAGTATCGGGCTGATCAGGCTCCGATACTTCAATAAAACCAAGAATATTAACTCCACTACTCCTTGATGTCAATAGGGAATCAAACCCTAGAGACCACGAACTAGATTCGGGAGGCAGCTATCTCTCCCTCATCCCTTGGCGTGGAGTAACTAACCTCCAGTTAAACCACTACCAAGAGGTGGTGGCAGTCCGCAGCACCAACAATACCCTCGGCCCGATACCTTCCGGGTAATTGCTCGCTACGGCTACAGCCGGGGCCCATAACATGAATCAAGAACAATATCTTGCTTGCATAACCCGGAATCAATGTTTTGATAAAATGGACTTGAAATATATAATGCTCTAGTAAAACGTTGATTCCGGCATGAAAGTATTTTTCCCTTAAGAGGGACATTGTAGTACAATAATATGTACATAGGGCAGTAAATCAAAATGATAGGTAGGCTTGAAAATAGTTTTTATATAGATACATATGTATAGCATGATTCGAGTTGAAAACATTTTAACCCTCACCTATACCGGTAGTCAGACATTGTAACGTGGATTCCAGTGCGCCTGAAAGTATTAACTACTATAGGCTTCGAACTAGGTTCTTAATGTTAATCAAATAAGCACATAAAACACATAATGTTCATGCATAAAAGGATTACATCAAGTAAACACATAAATTATGTCACGTTAAAGAATTCCCGATAGACTCTAATTTTAACCGTTTAAGGGAAATTAAGTAATTAATCAGGTTTCATGAATTCTTTAACCACTTAAATATTTATTAATCACATTATAATCTTAATTATAACATTAGAAATGGAACTTAGAATTTAATTTGACAATGTAGGTTATATTTCAAAAATAATCCATAATTTACCGATTTTTGGAAAATTCGGATAAAATCTTTATTTAAAAATTCCAAAACTAATTTTATAATTATTTTAATATTATTTTCGAAATTATCAGCTTATGGATTGACCAAAAAGTCAAAGTTACTATTGAAAACATTTACTATTCAATTTCTTATGAATTAAACACTTTATAACACAAAATCGAACACACATACTCACACACTATCACATGTGCACTTAAAATTATTCAAGAACAACATGAACATGTTCTTGAGCCTATTTGAATATTCAAAGAAGGTATGTAACACACTTGATCATATTCATATTTATAACATAGAATTTGAAGCATAATATAGCAAAATATATTAATTCTCTATGAAAAATAATTCTAAATAAATTATTCTTGACATGAATTTAACTAAACAAGATCATAATTATTTAAACATATATTCATATCATATCATATCATAACTCATGCATTTAATTAAATAAAATGCATATATGTTATCACATTTTTCCTAAACTAGCATAAATAGCATATATTTCATAAAATAAATTCCTAAAGCATAATTTAATTAATCCTAGGCATGCTACTATTATTTTTATACTAAGAACATTATATAAAGTATGAAATAATAAAAGAAAAACATACCTTAGAGAGAAGGAGAGGGAATGGCGTGAGAATTGGGAGAGAAGAGAGTGATTTTTGTGTGTTGATTTGTGAGGTATAAATGAGACTTAAGGGGGGTATTTATAGGTAGTCATGAGGGGTCTCTAAGCAATAAATGAAAGTTTATGGGAGATGTGGTTGCTTATGATTTCAACAAATGCTTGGTAATAAATTAGGGGATGTGGTTAAATTACATTATGAACAAATGTTTGGTAATTAACTAAGTAATGTGGAAAAATTACATTCATTTGTTTAATCCTTCTAGAAGACCATGTGGTCATGAATGATGTCATCTTGAATAAAAATAAATGTGAAATAATATAAAATTTATTCAAGAGTCGAGAGGTAAAAGATTGAAGTAGTGAATTAATGAAAGAATAGGTGAAAAACGAGCTTTGTTTTGATTATAAATGTGAAATATTTAGAGCTTTTGTTTATAAATTATAAATATTAAAGATGATGAAAATCATAGAAAAATTATATAAACGAAGCTATGATAGAGTTTAAAGTTGGGAAAAATCACTATAATGTAGAGAAAACTTCAAGGATCGTTTCAAGTATAATTTCGACTATTGAATAAAAGCTAATTTGTTCAAAATAAAATGATGATTTTTAGAAAGGAAAATATTTATAAAATATGCTATGGTGAGATCGAGTTTTTGGCAAATGCATGAAAATTCATAAAATAATTTAAGGATCGTTTTAGTTATAATTTTGGATATCAAAAGGTAGATGAGTAGGGATTTATTGATGATCGAATCATAAGCTAGGGTTTTTGCCGGTTTTTGATACTACGGGAGTTAGGATGGGAATTATGGTTCACGGAGAGTATCACGATCCTCGAAATAATGTGAGGATTCTTTTGGTTATAATATTGGGTAATGAAAGTGATTCGGGAAATGTAGGAATATTTTTGAGCTATAGGGGTATTTTCGTAATTTCCAACTTGCCCCTGTTTCGGGCTGTTACAATTTTTGTATGTTAGGTTATGTATGCAATTTATTAAATATTAATTTTTCACAAATTTACTCACGTAATTCTTGAACTATCCCGCAAATTCTTCTTTAACTTGGCCACTACCATCAATATTGCCAATTTTAAACTCCTCGACAAAGAAACTACAAAGTTCACCAGTATCAAAATTTATTAAAAGTATAACTTGATTCTTACGATATAATAAATTGATTAATTCTCTTACTTGCTCAAAGAAGTTTTGGATCTCGTTGCATTTCAATAAGGATGTGAGTTCTAGCAGACTTGTACTCCTTATCGTCCGAAAAACGAGTACTACATGCACCTGAAGCACGTCCTGGTTGATTGAAAATAGCTAACGTTTGAGGAATTGAATCATCAATACACCATCATCATTCCTCACCACCCTTGTTCTCATGGAACGGACATGAGTTTGAAAATAGAAAGAACAAAAATGGGCTGTCTCACGTCGTAAGTATACCTCATAAATAGAGCCCTCGACTCTAGCTTTATTTTTAACAGTTTTCATTATCTTTTCAAGAAACCTGTTTTGATTAAAAGAGAATTTGGTATATAAATTAAATGAGTAATAATTTAATGATTATTATAGGAGTTAGTGAATAATTCTTTTTACCTTTCAAATGGGTACATCCACCTAAATTGTATTGGCCCTCCATTACGAGCTTCTTCAATCAAAGAAACCGGCAAATGCTCCATTACATCAAAGAATGTTGGGGGGAAAATCCTCTCAAGTTTACATAAAATAATGGGAATGTTTTTTTCCATTTGATCAAGATCTTCATGCCTCAGTGTTGTTGAACATAAATCTCTAAAAAATTTACTCAACTCTACTAGAGGTTTCCATATATCATCAGACAATTGTCTGAAGGCAGTAGGCAACAACTGCTCTATAAAAATGTGGCAATCATGACTCTTCATCCCATGTATCTTAGCTTGTTGTGTATCAAAAAACCTTGATAAATTTGATGAATAACCATCAAGCATACGAAGTTGTTTTATCCACTCACATATTGTTCTTTTTTGCTCCAATGTTAATGCATATTTAGCCTTTGGTTTTCCCCAATGTCCATTACCTTTAGGCAGTAGTTCGAATTCAAGTCGTCTGCACAACTCTTTCATATCCATACGTGCATTCACATTATCCTTGGCTTTTCCAAAAATGTCCATCACCATGTTAAAGATATTATCAAAGACATTCTTCTCTATATGCATCACATCTAAGTTATGACGGATCAAGTTATTCTTCCAATATGGCAATTCCCAAAAGATACTTTGTTTCTTCCAATTATGTTGCACTCCACTCCCTGGGATGCTCAACTCACCGGGTTATTTTGTAACTTTTAGAAAGTCACGAACCTGCTCCCAAATTTCATGTCTATTCAACTTAGGTGGTGGATGATCATATTCAGTATGATTCTTCTTAAAATTGTTTTTGTTCCTCCGGTAAGGATGATTTGTATCCAAAAACTGTCGGTGACAATCAAGCCAACTTTTCACTTCCATTTTCCAAATAAAATGCCTCCTTGTCACCCATGCAATAGGGACAGGCAAGTCTGCTTGTTGTCCCCGTCCTGACATCATACCATAAGCTGGAAAATCATTAATAGTCAACATCAATGCTGCTCTCATTAGAAAATTTTGTTTCGTTGATGCGTCGTATGTTGTCATGCCAACTTCCCACAATTCCTTCAATTCATCAATCAGTGGTTGTAGATATACATCTATGTTTTGCTTCGGATTTTTAGGCCCAGGAATGATACATGTTAGAAACATATACGGCATCATCATACACATTTCTAGAGGTAAATTGTATGGCATTACAATTACTGGCCAATAAGAATAAGATGCAGTTGATTGAGAATAAGGAGTGAACCCATCAGTACACAAAGCAAGCCTCACGTTCCTATGCTCGTTGGCAAATTCGGGGTATGTTTGATCAAAATATTTCCAAACTTTTCCATCCAAAGGATGACACATAACCTCTTCAGGTCTGCGATTCTCAGCATGCCATTTCATATGTGAAGCTGAGCTCATTGAAGCATAAAGCCTCCTCAATCTGGGAATAAGAGGCAAGTAGTGCATAGATTTAACAGGAACTTGTTTCCTTCTGCCTTTACTCCCTATGTCTTCACACGTTTCATATCTAGCCGCTCCACAAAACTTGCACTCCGTACGGTTTTCATCATTTTTGTAGTACAACATGCAACCATTGACACAACAATCAATTTTTTTACTAACCAACCCAAGCTTCTTCACAAGCTTTCGTGTTTCATAAAAATTGGCAGGAACAGTATGCTCGGGAGGTAGTAATTCTGAAATCAACTATAAAATCTCATCAAATGCATCATGTGTCACATTGTAATCATTTTGGATGCTCATTAATCTTTATGCAACAGATGACGGAGAGTGTATATCGCATCCAGACCACATGGGTTTTTAAAGTCCCTCAAAAGATCAAAAAATTTCTGAGTTTCCACGGCAGGAAACTCCTCATTATAAGTTTGTTGAGCACCCCCATGATCATTACCCCTATTTTGTTCTTGACCTTCATCTAAAGTTTCAATTCCCATATCTTGTCTAGCCGCATCAACGCACATTTCAACATACCTACTTACAGGATCTACATGGTCGTCATGACTACTGCTCGAAGCAGCATGACCAAAAGATGGCGCACTCTCGTATAAAGGTGCTACCTCCCTATGATCAGTCCAATACCAGTAATTTGGTTTGAACCCATTTGAATATAAATGTCTTACAACTGTAGCAGGTGACAAAAATTCCCATTTCCTCAAGCATTTAATGCATGGACATCAAATAACACCATTTGTTTTAAAAGGTGGTAACCCCCTTGGCAAATTCTATAAAAGAGTCAACCCCAGCCATAAATTCTGGTTTTAGGCTGACACGAGTTGGGTAAGTCCTATTATACATCCATCTTCTATGCAAAGGAATATTAGAGATTATGTTATAAGTTTATGGTATACACTCTTATATATATGTATATATATATATATATATATATATATATATATATATATATGGACGGGAGAGAGAGAAATATTATTGGTTATTAAACTATGCATTGCATCTCGAATGCAAGAATAATTTTTTTTATCTAATGTAATTAATAATATCATATTTATATGCTTTATAATAATGTAGCAGAGAGACCATAATCTTTTTCTCACTAAAGAAGATTCAGTTTGTATATTTTAAGTAAAGAATACTATGGTCTTATAATCATATTAAAATCGGGTTTTTTGCACGGTCACCCCTTGTGATATACCTAATTAGCACTCCGAACCCTGTGATTTGAAAATTCTCAAAGAGAACCATGTGATTATATAAATTAGCACTGAAAACCCTGTGATTGTATTAAAATTAGCACTTAAAACCCTGCAACCACGACTGTAGGGTCTGAAATGCTAATTGAGTGCTAATTTATTACAATCACAGGATTCGCTTTGAGAATTTTCAAATCACAGGGTTCTGAGTGCTAATTAGGCATATCACAGGGTTTTTGGTGTAATAAACTCCATTAAAATGATATAAATTCTGGAAATATTTTTTTAATAACTTTTATTCCATTCTTGCACCATACAAATTTACCTACTGTACTTAATAAAATGTTTAAAATAAAATTATTTTGATTGACTAATTAATTAGTGAATTCATATATCATTATTCTCTAACCACATGGAATATTTACTTGATGTTGATAACGGAATAAGAATCAATTGACAGAAATTAAATACTTACTTTGATTGTCAATAAAGAGAGAGCTTCCCCTTCTTTTCAGCTCTCGACTTCAAGCACTTTTCCTATACTTTAATTATAGACCACCTCTTTTGTCTTACAACTCAGCCGAGAATAATATCTAACAATAAATTGAGTTCATTAATGAATGAGATATTAAAAAAAAAAAATCAACGATTGAAAAATGAATCTAATTGTTATATGTGTCAAAATTAATTATTTAGCTATATAAGTTTGTAAAAACTTAAATAAGATCAATTTTCAGAAATAATAATTAACTTAACGAAGGCAGCTACAAATGATCCAAACAAAAACAACAACGAGGCTCGAAGGACAACATGTCTAAAAGCATAAACCAAAGGAACTATCGAAACCATGACAGATTGTGCTCCATCACATGAAGAGAAAGAGCAATGAATGTGTTAATTTACTAGCCAAATAGAGTCATCATCTAAACCATAGGATGATTGGATGAGAGGTAAAACTAGTTCCTTACAGGATATTTCAAAATATAATTAGTTTCGGAGTTTTATAATTCATTAAATATTGTGGATGTTATCTTGAATAACCCTCTCAAGTCAAAAGTAAAACCATGTACTTCAATTATTTTAGCTGAAACGACAACATCTATCCACATTACCACACCAAATTGACACTAATAGATTGCTAATAAAGGGATTTTTGTAGCAATCTTGCTGATGATAGAGATAAATTCAGTTACAAAAGACAGACTTCAAAACCCCTGTCGCAATTCTTTGTTTTAAACCACATTCAACAGCTAGCGGTAAAGGAAGAAGAAAAGAAAGGTGCGGAAATAATAGGCTAATGTGGAAAAAGGTAGAACTGAAATGACATACAACGAACATGGAAATAAAAGTTTGTCGTAATCCATTTATGTAATTCAGCTTTGTATAAAAAAAGGAACTAACTCATTTTGTTTTAAGAGTAGTAACAAACACAGTATAAATACAGATAATTTACACCACAAAATTTAAAAATGTCAAAATATGATTGAATGATGATTGTAGTTATCTTTTATATGTTCAAAACACTTAATTTAAAAACGACAAAACCTCCAGAACAGGGAAAAAGGAAGAAGCTGAGGCTATGGCCTATACTATCCAGAACATAATTACTCAAAAATCATAGTGCCAAGTGCCAACTGCCCAGAAAGGATCTAATGTATTTCAGCCTAACACAACTAACACAATTTCCTTCTATTTCTCCATCAGTATAGAGGTAGTCATGTTATGGACTGAGCCCACGGAAAAAAAAAAAATCGAAAGGAAGGCTTTTCTCACATTTGATATTGCATAATCATGAAAGGGTATAAGCTCAAAAAAATCACAATGAAGGAAGATATATACATTCAGTACACCTTTTGTCTTTTTAATGTTTGTTATATACACATTAAGAACAAGCTAGCATTCAAGAACTAGCTTTACTTCATCTTTTCCTCTCACCTCTTCCCCTAAATGCCTCCACGGTTCTAATACAAGCCTATACAAAAACATGATCCCAAGAGCCCCATTGCTCTTTATTTCATCCATTTCTCCAGTTGCACGGCTCGTAATAAAAACGGGTCACTTACGATATTTGCTAATTCCCAATTAAGATTCCTAGTATAACTACATTCGAAATCCTCAACTGAACAAGAGCTTCTTTATCTAAGAAAAACTCATAAAAAGGGGTTTGCAACAAAGAATATTTACCACCATACTGACTTCATGTCTTACTCTTACATATATAGTAGACACCACACCAGACAAAAGCCCAAAAATAAAGCCCCACCAAATTAAAATCAACATAGGCCCAAAACAAATTCCTCCATAAACAAGATCAAATCAATAGAAACCTCTTCTCCAACACTCTCAATACCCAAGTTGTGCCTCATTATCACCAAAATAGCCATCACCCACACAGCAGCAGGCTGTCAAAAAATCTCAAAATGATAAAGCCTCCTCAAACTGATCACAACCACATTACCTCACATTAACCATCAAATAGCATTCCCAATCAACAACAACTTCAGATCAAATTTTATGAAACCGACACGAAAAATTAATGATGAAAGCCCCTAGCTTACAAAGTTAACTACGTTTTAAAAAAATAATAATAACTGTTCATCAGAAAAAGTGTTCAAGTTTATATGCTTACAAAAGATTAAAGCATTTCTTCAGTTCATGCTAATGTAAACAAAATATTCATTTACTTGGTATGATGACATAACTAATCAAACCATATTAACATCTCATTATCATGAGATGATAGACTTAAACACTGAATAAGCTTCTACAAAATTTTTAAGTTCAACACCTCAGCAGGAAAAAAAGGGGATAGAATCTAAATATTATAAATAAATCGATAGATTGTGAAATAGCCAGCACATGAATACAAATCATGACTAAATTTATAGAGACAGAGTACAAATACTTACTTCTGAGAGCAAGCGATTCTTGGTGAGAAGCTTAATCGAAAAAGCTATCTAAGAGACCTCCAATATTTTCGCCTTCACTTAGTGGCTGGTAAGTGAAAATAATATGCATCCTTGATAAGCATAGCAGGCCTAAACACAGATGAGAAAGATTTAAAACCTTCAAATGAGTAACTCCTTTTCGTCAAATATTCAAATCTTGAATATGACAAACAGTTTATAATCAAATTAATAAAATAAGCAAATAAATGGCTTATAAGTCTTCCCCACAAAGGGAAAATAGAAAGAAAATGTAGAAATGGTAACAACATGAGATATAAGTTAATAACTGCAGCAATCAAAGCCAAACCACATTGTCAGAGAGCAAATGCTTTAGGCATTTCAGAATTAGGTACATTCAAGAGTTATAACAACTTAACAAAGCAAAAAAATTCAAGCTACTTCAAAGAATTGCAACACAATATTAAACTTATTTCTACACTATCTATATGAGAAAATGGCAAACCTTTGTTGACTAAGATGAAAAATTCCGAGAGAGAAAAATCCTATGAAGAAACTCCAACAAAATATAAACCTAGAATTCAACCCCAGCTCAGGTTTCTACTTTAAGTCAGAAATCTTGTTTGATGGAGAAAGTAAACGGATCGAATTGGAGAAGAAAGCTTCCTCATTGGGTCAAAGAGTAGAAATCGTTGGAAACTCTTCTTTCTTTTCTGGTGGATATTTTGGGAGAAAAGTGATAGGGGAAAGATTAGGGCTCCAAAATGGAAGAGAAAAGGTGGATGAGAGGGAAACAAAAAATCTTGGATAGATTAGGGCTCCAAAATGAAAAACCCAGATGATACATAGACGAAAAAATTATCCGAACTAAAAAACTTTCCGACGAAAAACATCGTCGGAGAATCCTCACTTATTTCAGGCGAAATTCAGACTCCATGTTGTCTGAAATTTAGGAACGAAAATTCCATAAACTTCAGAAGAAATATTTCGTCCGCGTTTCATCGCAGGAATAAATTCTAAAAAAAACTGATTCATGAAAATTTTTAGATGAAAGATTTCATCGAAGAGTAGACGGAATTCTCAGACCATTCCGACTAATTTTAGAGGTTTTTTTGCCTGAATTTCGTGCGAAAAATTTTCAGAGGAATAGTTACATCGGCCTTTGGCCTGAAACTTTAATAATAATAATTTCATTATTTTTTCTTTTTCAGAGGAACATATTCGTCGTGCTTTCGTCGGAGTTTTCGAGGAATTTTAATTTAAAATAATTATTTCTGTTTTCAGACCAAAAGTTCGTCGCCCATTTCCTCTGGTTTATTAAATGTAATTTTTATTTAAATAATATTTTTAAGTTCATCGGAATTTCATCGAAATTTCGTCTAAAATTCGACATGTACGAAGAAAAATAGAATCTTGTATTGTTCGCTGGAAATTCGTCGGAGGTTCGTCTGAAATATTCAGACGAAAAAAGTTCATCAGAAAAGTTCGTCTGAAAATGACTATTTTCTTGTAGTGGTTCACTTCTATAGAAGTATGATTGGTGGCACAGGTTTCCAAATACTCCGGTAACTGCAAATCCCCAAAAATTTCACCAATTATGGATTTTAGCTTAGGCTCAGGCCTGTCCTCAGTCGAATTTGGTGAGCCCTAACTTTTCTCTACCACTTCAACACACTCCAATTTTTCTTTCTTAGTTCTATTTCTCTTCTTTTTCTTCTTTTGGTTTACCAGAAAATCCCGATCTACAATCTCATCAACTATTGAATCAATTCCTTCCTCCCATAATTTTTTGGATCTTTCAGCAAAATCATCCAACTCCACTTGAACTTCTGAGCTAATCTTACTCAAAAGTAGAGCCTCTGCTTCTTTATTTTCTCGATCTTGAAGCTCCAAACCATGTTCCTCTTCACGTTCTTCATCTCTCAAATGATGTAAAGCAGCCGACATGTATGGGCGGTTATCGTAGGCGACGTCTCAACGGACGCCATTGAGTGGGCCTCCCGTGCGGAAGGTGTGGGCGTCGGCAATCGCGTCTCATCTAGTGGTACAATGGAAGCTAGAGTTTGCAGCAATTCTGATGCGGCCAAAGGAGCCGCCGATAGTGGTTGTGGCGTCCTTTTAGGTGCTGGTGCATGAGTGTTTTCGCCTTCCCTTGTTCTTCTATCTTCATTCTTCCCATTTCTGGGTGTTTCTTTGATTCTCCAAACTCCAACAATCTCCACTTGTTTAGGGTTTTTATCAAATTTTGGTCCTATTTTCTCCATTCAGTATTATCAAATCCACCATTGTTCAACACAGGACACTAAACCTCGTCATGTCCAACCTGCTGACAACACAAACAAAATTTTGGCACTCTTTTAAATTCAATGTATTGTATCCATGTCTCACCCAAAGGTATAGCTAAATGCTGCCGACAGTGGCTTCTTTAGATCTATCTCAACACATGCACCAGCCACTGAAGTACATGCAAAGTTCTTATTTCGTTCATCACATAGAGGGGTCGTCCCACCTCACAAGCAACACTCAATAGTGAATCCTCTTGATGCAACTTAGCAGAAAGACCTGGAAATTTCACCCATAGAGGTACTATTTAAGATTCTTCCTTTAGGTTAAAAAGAGGGAACCACTTAAAAACACACATAGGACACTCATCAAAGTAGAAAATCCCCTGAATCCATAATCGGTTAAAATCCTCTTCTTGGTCTAATCTGATTAAAACGTAAGGATATTGCAACAAGCTTAATTTAAAATCACCCTTCAAATTAAGATCTAATAAGTAGTTGTGCAATCTCGATAAAGTTAGAAACCCATGAGAAAAATTTTCAACCAAAGCATACCGAAACGGCAAGCATAATTCAACAATTTCATCATCTAAAAATTCTAAACATAGAATTTTCCATACCTCTTAAAGCCAGGGTTTGAGATTTTGTAACATATTGGAATCTGATGGAGGTGCGCTAACCATAGCGTGATTTCGGGTTGTGTGCACACCACCTTGTTGTTATATGCATGACACTACGGCGGCAGCGTACGATGGTGGCACTTGTGGAGTTGTTGGCAACGTCGGCGCTGGAGGTTGTAAATAGGGGTGTACATTCAATTAAAAACTGAACTTTTGGTTTTTCGGTTCGGTTAACCGAAAGTTCTATTTTTTATTTTTGCTAACCGTTTGCCGAACCGATCTTGATCGATTTCGGTTCGGTTTTTACCGAATGGTTTCGGTTTCGGTTTCGGTTTCGATTTCTCTTAATAACCAAAATAACCGAAAAAAATAAAAATTTAAAAAAAAAAAAAGAAAAACATGGAAACAAATAGTTAAATACTAAAATAAAAACCTGAAGTAATTCATACAATGATGCAAATAAATAAAAGCCTTTAGTGCAGTCCAGCAACAACATTACAAAGTTCAACATTATAAGCATTTACGGCAGTTTAAACCAATTACACAACAATACAACATCAATCCATCAACAACATTACAGCTCTGATGCTAAAGTCCAGTCTCTAGGCTTCCAAGATTGAAATTTAAAACAAATAACATCAGTCCACATTCTAAAGTTTAAACCATAGTCTGAAAAAGGAAAACCATGTTCAAAACTAAGTCCAACATTAACAAGCATAACAATAAACACAATGAAAATCTGAAAATGCCCATTGTCCACAGTCTAAACCACATTACAGGCCTTCATTTCTTGTTCATCCTTGTCCCTTCATTTCAACCTACACAATGAAATCTATGACTTATAGTATTGCAAATAAAAATCAAGTTAAATACCCAGTGAATTATATCAATTGCTTAACATACCACACAAACCTCGAGTTTTTCACAAGCTAAAGACCATCGACTCCATATTCACACTTGAGATCTCTTCTACAATTATAAAACACAAGAAAATGATAATTGTTAAAGTGTAGTCATATGTTAATGAACTTAAATTGCATTGAATTACATAATATAAAAGTACCGTCTTCAATGCATTCAATTTCACCGTAGTCTTCCTCAACCGGTGGTGGAGGCTCAAACCAAAGCCAATATTCAGTACAAACGAGAGCTTGTACCATTCTTGGAGTCAAAGAAGCTCTGAAATCATCTATCACACGACCCGATGTACTGAAAGTAGATTCGAAAGCAACAGTAGAAATGGGTATATCCAACAAATCACGAGCCATCCTTGCTAAAATCAAAAATCGAGAGGAGTTCACTTTCCAATACTCCAAAATATCAAAGTTCGCATCAAGAGGTTTTCTATCCTCCCTCAAATATTTTTCTAACTCCGATTTGTTTGAATTATCACCCACACTACTAAGATGTCTTGACATTCTACGAGATTTTGCAGCCTCTTTCTCAGTATCGGAATCGAAATCTGTTACACAACTTTAGGGCGAAATCGTAGAAGAAGTGTTTGATGTACTTCTTCCAAAGAAGAAACATACATGTTGTGATAGTCTTCGAACATCTCATAAAGTACTTTCTTGGCCAATTAAGAGATTTCAATTCCCAATTGTTCATCGTACATGTCCTCTAAAGTGAATTGAACATATGTGAGCTTATAACGAGGGTCAAGTACCACAACAACATACAACATCATGTTCATCTTCTTCGGATCACCCCAATACTTATCAAATTTCAGTTTCATCCTTTCTGTCACTTCAACTACCTCCTTATCATTAGACTCCGTCTATTGTTTTATCAATGTATCAATATCACTAATTTCATCTAAAAAGATATTAGAAGTGATATATTTGGTAGCAGACACTCTCACAGTAAATCGATAAAAATGTTTCAACACTTTCACCAACCTTTTAATAACCACCAAATCATCCGTGCAAGGCAGTCCAATATGACCATGAGTTCCCCCCAAGCTAAAATCGTTATGAAAATCTTTATCGCAAATATAATATCTATCAAACACATTTTGAAAGATGAATGCGGTTTCAAGCATAAAATAACAAGAATTCCACCTAGTTAGACGATATTGATAATCATTTCTTACTAGATACTTTTTGTTCAGCCGCATAATCTCTGAATTTTTTCCATCTAGATGGTCTCAAATATCTAACCACGGTCCGAACACGATCAACCGAATCACTAATCTCTGACAAACCATCTCTCATAACAAGTTGTATACTGTGAGCAACACACCTCATGTGCAAAAATTTACCATTGCAGATCGCCTTTCTCCAATTTACTGGTCTTCTTTTCAAGTAACCAACCATAGTATCATTGGAAGAGGCATTATCAACCATGATAGTAAATACATTATCTAACCCCCATTCAAGCAAACACTTCTCAATTAACATCCCAAAGTCCTCACCTTTATGACTAGTACATTGCACAAAATTCAACACCAACTTATGCAATTTCCATTGTTCATCCAAGAAATGAGCAATCAAACAAACATAATTCGATTTTTTATTTGAAGTCCATGTATCTGTGGTAAGACATGTTGTAGCACCCTGCACGGTGGGTCACCACATCCCCCGCACTAAAGCCCAATCCACATACAAAATGGAAAGTCCGTACATAAACTAAGCAGTGGTGAACAGGAGACTGACAGACTCACACCTAACCTAGGCGGAATGTAGACCCTGAACCACAAAATCCAAACAACAAGAATACGGAAACAAGAATGAGGGCATGCGCTCTACGCGGTAAGTTGAGGGTCGTGCTTTGCAACGGTCTTCACAACGGGTTTCCAAGAGCCTACGGTTAGAGGTAAACAACGGTTCGAATGTCAACTTCAAACCACAAGTTGAGGTGATGATTGAAAGCCGATTTGGATTGGACACCCCGTCTCTTCGGCATTCTAGGTACGGATCACGAAAGAGGTTATTTCTGTTTAATTGTGAATTATGTGATTAGTATGCCTTAAGTGTCAACGTGGATTTAATTTTATTATGTGAGCCTTAGAATTTTATTAATTGTAATTGGACTCTAGGGCTGTCAACGGGTCGGATTCGGACCGGATCAGGAGATTCCGGATCCGAATCCGATAAGCGAACCCGATAACCGAATCCGAATCCTATAGGATTCGGATTCATTGTTTTTGGATCCATAGATAATCGGGTCGGATCCGACCCGACAAAAGATCCGACCCGATTAACAATAAAATTCATTTTTTTAAATAATAAATTTGATATAAAAAAATAAATATAATTACATAATATTTAATAAATAATTATTATTTAATGGATTATTTGATAGTTTTGTTTATATTTATTTAAAATAGGTTAATTTAAACTTATTGATAAAAGAAAACATATACTTTTAGAGTAAAAAAATTAAATTTTATTATTGTTTAAAATGATAATTATGTGAAAATTTTAATTTTAATCATTTTACTTAGTAATATGTACTAGTAGATAATTTATTTAATTAAATATTATATATAATATCGGATTCGGATTCTTAACGGATCGGATTCCTTAAATCCATATTCGCTCCATTTATTTCGGATAATGAATATTTATAATCGGATATGATCCATCAGACATTTTTATCGGACAAATATACTAAAAATCGGATCGAATTCGGAGCGGATTCGGATTAAAATCCGACCCATTGACAGCCCTATTAGACTCAATTGTATGATATTGGAAAATTATGAACCTAATTGTAATTAGGATGATTGAGCCTTCGTGGCTACCTTGAGCTCGGGAATTCGAATTCGAATTCTGACCCTACCATTGAATTTGTTTCGATGATTATTGAAACGTGATTTAATGTTAATGCATGATTGTTTTATGTACATGGCTCATGACTTCATGCCCAACATAAGTATACACCGTGCGTCTATGTGGTTCATTCGTGTGTCTAAGTCTTGTTCTTGTGTTCAGTTTGCTCAGGTGCACTCGGGGTGGTGTTTTGTCGGCCGCGTTAATTTCGGGATGGATCAAACATTATGTCTTCGGCTTCTTCGGTGTAAGGTGAGGTTAGGATATAGTTAAACCTTAATGCAATGTGCTCAATTTTGATTGCATGTGGTTTAATATATTTTTTTTTTACAAGAACGAAAACTTGAAGAATTCCTCACTTTAAAACAAGGAAGTAGGACCGTTGTGGAGTATATGGAGGAATTCGAGAGGTTGGGCACGTATGTGCCCCGCATTATGGGTAACGATCAAATGAAGGCTAGATAATTCATGGAAGGCCTTCAGGATGAATTCAAAGAAGCATTAATTGCAAAGGATACGAGCACGTGGGATAAGGCCAAGGAGAGGGCCTTAAGGGTTGAAACTTGGATCCTAACGAAGAACAAGGAAGAAGATATATCGGGGACCTCGAGTTGAGTTAGGTTTATGCTCGAACCTACAAGTGGAAGGAGAATCTCATCAACAAGGAACTTGATCCAAGAGAATTCGAGGAAAGAAACACAAGACCGGGAATACTTCAAAGTTGAGAAAAAGACCCGATTGTGTGCCTATTGTAGAGGAACCACCCATACCTACGAAGCATGCTAGGATAGGTTGAAGAGGTGTTATGTTTGTGGGTCAATGGAACACAAAATCTCCGATTGTGATCGACTAAGAGCTAATAAACAACGAGCACGGGATCAACAGCTTCAAATTAGAGACCGACATGAACCCGAAAATTGAGGTAATTGCATTCATGTCACGTGCATCCATACAATATTTAAAATTTTCCATTCCTTTTGTTTTGCTGTGCAATTAATTACTCTTCGTGCCATGATTGTTAATTGTTGCTAATTGTCGATTAACTGTTACTACGTGCTCAAGTGATGATTAAGTGATGCATCCCATTTGCACCTTAACCCAACATGCATACTTAGTGTTTACTTGTAGGATATTGCTTCATTCACACCACCAAGTTGTGTTCGATGAAAATTGGGAAGAGGTGGATTAAATAAAAGACGGTTAGTTTGAGATGTCTCGTGCAAGGTTGAAGGTCGGGAATCAGGATGCACTTTGAAGAAAGGATAATCTTTCCAAGGAAATTTTATTTCCGGCCATAAGGTGTGATTGATCGGGATTTGAGCTCAAGGAGGATAAAGGTGCTAAAATTAAATTCATGGGAAGTATTTAAAGAAGGGCATCAAGGAGTTCCACTAACGGTATAATTCGAGCAAATGCAAACCGTGGTAGAATAAGAGTTTGACTCGGGACTTGGGAATTAAATATAAATAATTACAATCCCGGGGGCATGGTGATCGACTTCCTACATAACTGTGCCTTTGGAGAAAAGGATTTTATGAAACTTGTTAGAAGGCTTTGGTCGAGCATCTGGTGGATTTCAAAGAAAACAGATGGAAGTATAGATGGAAGATATTGATTCAGGAAGAACTCATGGAACATTTCAGTATGAGAATTGGATTTCGGGATAGGCTTCTAAGGATAGTTGAACCCGTCACCTGCCGCTTGTGCTTTTATGATGGTTGTAATGTTTATTACGCTTCCACATTCTTGTTGTTTGAATTTGTTGTTCAGGGTCTACGTTCCGCCTAGCTTAGGTGTGAGTCTATCAATCTCCCGATCGCCACTGCTTGGTTCATGTACGGACTTTACATTTCATATGTGGATTGGGCTTTGGTGCGGGGGATGTGGTGACCCACCGTGAGGGGTGCTACACATACTCTAACTTTGGATTTTCTAAAGTATTCCTTATTTTTTGACTTCTCATAGAAATATAATTTAAGTGCATCTCTAGCCACTGTATGTAACGCCCCGACTTTTCGGCCGTACAGGTATGACGTATGTGTTTATGTATTTGCGTATTTCAATTATTTAATTATGTTTTTATATGTTAATTGGAATTCTTGAACGTATGAACATACATGGTTATGAATGTGTCCCATTTGTATTCGATTTGATTTCCGATTTTCGTAAAAACTTGATATGCTTGAGATATGTGTATTTTGAACATGTTTTGATTCTCATTACATGATTTCAAACTTATTTGATTTGGTTTCGGATTTATTTTGTTTAACGGAACCAAGAGCATTTAGCGCACCTTGGGTTCCGGGCATTGTAACATGAGCTTGGGAATTCGGATTCAGATTCAGATTCTATTACCACCATCAAACTTGTATCAAAGATTCAGGTTTAATGGAACAAGCCTTATATCTTTCTAAGCCCGTTTGTACCTCCGAAATTCCACCAAAACAAGCTTCGTCCACAGATTTGCCAACCTTAGCCATTTTTTGCCTAACTCTCTCAATACTTAACTAAATTAAGCAAAGCTTGAACCCACATGACCCCAATTAAACCCCCTATCTAATGTCTAAGCTCTCCATTTTGTTTCATACACCAAGAGAATGGAAAAACTCAGCCAAGCAAGAACAAACCCTTCATTTTATCACTATTCACTCCCCATAAGTTTGAGCTCATAACTTCTTCAACTTTCATCCAATCCAGAAGGTAAGCGTATAATTGTGATCTCCACTTCCTTGTGGTCATTTCAAGCTATAGTTTGTTAGTTTTCATGGAGTTTTGAGCATGCTTTGATGAATTGGATGAATAGTAAAGGTTTTGTATGAAATTCTTGATCACATGCATTCCTTGAGCTTTTTGATGATTTAAAGCATGAATATTGTTCACTCTTGCATCCTTAATGCATTTATGAACTCAGTTTTCATGGTTGTTGAGCATTGAATGAGATACCATTAATGGGGGTTTTTGAATTCTTGAAGATGAAGTTGCTTGAATGATCATCTCTTGCTTTCCTTTCTTGGTCGGGTGTATGCATGTGATTGAGTGATGAATTTGCCATGTTTTATGCTTCATTTTCATGCCTAAAGTGTAGCCTAAGGATGACTTTGAAGCTGCCCTGTTTTTTAAGCTTTTTTCCTCGCGAAAACAGAGTTATGCTCTGCTCCAAGATTTCGAGCACGAAGCTCGACACAGCCGTGTCATGATTGGCTTGAAAATGGACACAGCTGTGTTGATCTCTCAGAACTCAAATTTTTTTTTTTCAAAAATCAGACAGGGCCTTGTCCATTTATAAAGGAAACCTGACACGGCCGTGTTCATCTTTCGGACTTGGGATTTTATTTTCTAAAAATCGGACATAGCCATATCCAATCCTTTTAAAAATGTAACATGGCCATGTCACACTAGTTGGCATCTTCCAGGTGTTCTTTCGTTGCTTCGCGTTGTCTTTTTTTGTCTTATTTATGACTTATATGCAATGTGAACTAGTTGAACTACATGTTATGATCGTGGTATGAGACTCGTGGATTGTATTGATATGATTATGAAAGCAATGAACGTAAATGAATGACCTTGCTCGTTTATATGTCTTGAAGGCATTAATTATGCGCATGAACATCTTCATAACATATTATTGTCTTGTATCCACTTCATATCATGATCATTGCATCGCCATGCGTCGTATATGGTCATTTTGAGTCTCACTTCACCTCTTTTACACAGATTTTGTTACGGACGGAGACGAGACCGGTCCTTGAGGTTCTTGTGCCGTTCTTTCTGCTTTTAAGGTGGGTTTCTCTTCTATTAGTTAAATGACCCGATATATACCCAATGTATAAAGCTTTGAGCCAAATTATTATACTTATATATCAAGTCTTTTGAAGAGTAAATGATTTTGAATGTAAAGCCCTTCCTTTAATGAATACCCTACCTAGTGTTTTGGTGAGATTGAATGAATGCACTGAATGGGGGCCCTGGGACTTAGTGTACATGGCTAACCGGGGAAGCATGGGCTGACAGTAAACCCCATATACTAGTTCCACCAAAACTACGGTAATACCGGCCCTCGCTAAGAGGTTAGCGAGGAATGGGAACTGGGCTCTTGGGGATTCATGTACCCCACTAGCCATAATGATTGAGACCCGGCCGGAGGAAAAAGGTGTTTGTGAATGATTATGAATGATCGAATGATTATGCACAAAAGATTATATATGTGATAACCTAATGAATAATGTTAATGTTTACACAAGGTGAAGGTTGGAGATTTAGCCCTCTCGTCGGGCTCACAAATAACCTATTGAATGAATATGATTGTTATAATCCCGTTAATGTTTTCTTTATTTTACCAGTTTGGGAAACGTTACAAAACATCACACGGGATTATGGCTTGCATGTATGTGCTTAAATTCCACAATAATTATATATTATGCCCTGTTTTTATACCCACCAGTCTCATTTAGACTGAACCCATTTTGTTTTCAGTTTTCTGCTTGCAGGAGGGAGTGCTAGGCGGGAATCCGAGTCTTTTGGGTGTCTTGTATTCGGGTCTAGCATTCTTTTGTTTCTTTACACGCATATGCACTCCTATATTGAATTGTATTATGATTTTGAACACTTTGGGCGTACCTGATAGTATGAGCCGTGAAGGCATTCTGAATACTTGTAATTATTTTGGAGCTTGACAGCTCATTGTGAATGTTATGGTATATATATAGCTTCCGCTTTTGTTTCCTTACTCTGTTGTTATTGCAATTTGGTATTTGAATGGTTTAAGGGTTAGCTCCCTCCTATCATAGCGAGTGCGTTATGTCCCCGTTCGTCTTGATTTGACACGTGTATGGACTTTCCATTTCATGTATGAGGCTGGTCTTGGTGCGACGGATATAGTGTCTCGCGCTTGGGCACTACACTGTAACTCTTGATGGTACTACAAATTGAGGACATGCCACAACAATGAATTGCTTAAACCCTTCACCCTCAACAAATTTAAATGGCAATTCGTTAATAACACACATTTTAACTAGGTCTTCTCGAACTTCTACTTGATCAAATTTACTAAGAGCATTCACATAGGAGAACATATCTCTTAAATCTACACTTTGAGTGTAACTATCAATTGTGTAGCTTTAACCTTATTCTCTGGATTTTTTTTGCAATTTTTCCTATGATTGTTCATACCACTAGTTCCATTCTTTTTAGGGTCTGCAGCAACGTCCTTTTTACAGTGCTTTCATCTAGCTCTTCGCCTACCATTCATATCATAGAACTCATCAAAAATGTTTCCATACCTTAGACCGTCTCTTTGAATCATCAGAGGCCTCTGATTATCTTTTCCTTTTCTTTCCACGGGGATTTTGATCTTCATATTCGTCACCATTTCCAATAGAGTCGTTTTTTTCCTCCATAGGGTTGTTGTTATCTCCGGATTGTAGACCTTGGTCTTTCGGAATAGATTCCATATTCTGTAACGAAGTAATTTTCAATCAAATTTCAGATTAATTTATGACTAATTTTACACAATTTCAGTCAAATTTAGGACTTATTTATTACTAATTTTACACAATTTCGGTCAAATTTCAAACTATTTGAGGCTAAGTTAAGTTTAGACTATTTCAGACTACTTCAGTAATTTTACACAATTTTAATCAAATTCCAATATAACTTCAGTCTAATTTGAAATTTCAGTCAATTTTCAATCTAACTTTAGTCGAATTTAAATTTTCAGTCAAATTTTGTCTAATTTCAGACAATTTAAGTCAAATTTCATACTATTTCAGACTAATTTTACAGTATTTCAATCAAATTTCAATCTAATTTCAGTCCAATTTTGTCTAATTTCAGAAGATTTAAGTCAAATTTCAGACTAATTTGACATTATTTCAGTCAAATTTCAATCTAACTTCATTCTACTTTGAAATGTTTTTAGGTTAGGACGACCTTGAAAAAGCCTATTTTTTATTAGTTTCTCCGGTATATGAGAATTCAAAACTTTCTCAACAGTTAAATTTTGTCTAATTTCAGACGATTTAAGTCAAATTTCATACTATTTCAGACTAATTTTATAGTATTTCAATCAAATTTCAATCTAACTTCAGTCTACTTTGAAATTTCGGTTCAATTTTATTTAATTTCAGACGATTTAAGTCAAATTTCAGACTATTTCAAACTAATTCAACATATAACCATTTCAATCCCAATTTGCATCATTACTGAATAAAGAGAAATTGATGATTGTGACCCAATTTCAATCCCTTTACAAAGTTACACGTTGCTCTTAGCTCTTGGAAACTATAGCCATTTTGAATAAATAATCTAAACCAAACAAATCAACATTTAAGAAAAAAATTTAATCTTCAACAACTAATCAGAGTTTTCAAGGAAAAGAGAAGAATACTTACCGGGAAACTAGGTGCGAAGTGCAGCGGTGACGGAGAAGTCGATTGGGGACTTGGGTTGTCGACAACTTGGTGGGTAGTCTTTTCACTCTTGGGGGTCGGAGATATATGGGTGGTGGACTGGTGGTGATGGGGAGAAAGGGTGGTGGACTGGTGGTGGCGTCTTGGAGTCTTCGGCAACGGGAGGCACAACAGCAGAGAGAAGCCCTAGATCTACTAAAATTGGAAAGTGAAGTGAATTAGTGAAATGTGAATTGTGAAGTCATAAGTCAGAAGCTGAATTCTGAAATGAAAGTGATTAAGTGAAAGCGTGAAAATGGGAATTGAAACTTTAAAAACGTTAAAGAAATGGGGGTTTGTTCGGTTTTTGGTAAAAATCGAAAAACCAAAATATTACTAACCGAAATCGAATAGAACCATGATCGGTTCGGTTCGGTTCGGTTTTGATATAGTTTTACCAGTTCGGTTCTTGTTCACCCCTAGTTGCAAAACGGACGGCATTGTGATGCTAGTGGCATGCGCACGTTGTGTGCAAATGTTAGATTGTTGCACGTCGCCAGGAAGGTGAGGCATGAAGACAAGGGGCAGTGATGCATACTGAAGGGCCTCGTGCAACATATGTTGTGCAGCGGCAGCCGCTTAGAAGGCAAGAGGCGACATCGTTGCAGCATAGGATGCCTGAGGGCCTGAAGGATAGTGGGGGAAAGACGTCAACAGATAGCGTTGGTTGTACCGCCGGCGGGGGGTGGTTGATTTGGGCGCCGCCACCCCTCATATTGTAGTGGCGGTGGCGATATCTATTATTAGGTTTAAAGTATCAATGGATAGTTTTTTCCACTCAACGAGTGATCTATAGGAAGTTTGAATCGTAATGGAAATAAAAAGAAATTCAAAATTTTGTTTGTTAGGTAAGGGTTGTATTAGAATTAGAGTACGGGCACCACATGATATGAGTATGAATATTACAATTTGTGAATATTAAAATATTTTTAAAAAAGTTTTATCTAGCAACGTATGTCTAACACAATTTCTGATAGTTTCATAGATAAATAATAAAATTATATGTTTAGAAGTATTCGTGCATTATGAGTAGTTTTTTGGATTTTTAATTATAAATTTATTCATAAAGTCAAAATTAATTATATTTCAGAAGTTTAATGGACCATTTATCTGCTATTTTTTTAAAGATTTTGTTTATTCTTATGATGTTATCATAAGTTTGGAGAGTATCGGAACTATTAAAAATAAATACTTCTAACTCTTTTTCAGCATTAGGAAAAATATATAAAATCATTTCGAAAACGTAGCATACCAATATTTTTGGAGTACCAAAAATGATTAATATATATTATTATTATTATCAGTTTTTATACACGTATATCTATTTCTTTTTATCTTTTTCTTTTTCTTTTGGGGCAAAAAAGATATACCTATATTGTTGGGAAGCAAACTCACTCCACTTCGAAAGATTGAAGAAAATTTATTCGATATATAAGTGTTCACCAAACTCCATTAGTATGAGATTTTTTGGGAAATGTTCAAAAAAAAAAAAATTTGTACGAGCTTGACCATAACGAACTCATACTAATGTGGAGTTAGGGTGAAGGTGCGCAAGGTCCCGACATATATATCACATGCTCATATATTGCGGTTTTGACAAAAAAAATTAAGAGATGTAAAAAATAAGATCAAAGATTGAATAATAATAATAAGGGAAAATTACATCCAACTACCCTGAGGTTTGCCCTAATTACGAATCAGTCCCTCTTTTTTCATTTATTACATATCAACCCCTAAAAACACTGTTTCAATTACAAATCAGTCCCCCTTTAGGGGTTAAAATGTAATTGAAACAGTGTTTTTAGGGGTTGATATGTAATAAATGAAAAAAGAGGGACTGATTCGTAATTAGGGCAAACCTCAGGGTAGTTGGATGTAATTTCCCCTAATAATAATAATAAGTAATAATCCCCAAAAATTGAGAGATGTTGTAAAAAATAAGATCAAAGAGTAAATAATAATAATAATAACTAATAGTTCCCGCACGCTCGTTGCGTGTACAATTAAAAAAATATTATTATTTAAATATATTAAAATTAATTTACATATTTGTGACACCCTGAACGGAGGGCCCCACATCCCTCGCACCGTGAGCCTGGTCCACCCATGAAATGGAAGCCCATACATGAACCAAACTCACGGCAAACGGAGATAGAACAAAAACACCCCTGTGTTAGGCGGGACTAGACATTGTACCAACAAAATCACCAAAGCAGAAATGTGGAAGCAAGGTCATGAAACATCGACAATCAACAAAGTAATTACAATTCAAATAGGAATGTAAATACAGGTTCAACTAAAGCAGAAAAACCTGTCCTAACCTGTCCCGAATCAATACAATCAATAATATAAAGACGGGTTCAACTAGAGCCCTAGAATCCTGTCCCGAGATCAATAAAACGATAAAGGTACAAGATGGCCTACAAGGCCTAAATCAGTACAGGAAATGAAAGTGCATTACGATGCAGTGTAAACAGGACCAAGACACGAACAAGACCTCGAGAAACTCCCACCTAACGACCATAGAACCTGCAAGACAGACACTAAAAACGACGAGAGGGGGGGTCAATCAACTAACTGAGTTAGGGGGTTAACACACTCATATATATATAAATAGGCAGTCAGGCAGGCGTAATCCCACTATAAGTGATTTGTTATTAAAACAGGTAACATGAATCGGGAATCAATTAGCACGTACGGGTGGAATTACGTCCAAGCATGCAGTCAGGTAAGCAGGACATATAATGCATGTGTCGATATCCGTACGACCTCTGTTGATGCCCGTTTTACCTTAACAATCCACGAGCTCCAGCTGCTGAACAGGGACTGGGGGTATGCCAGAGGTTACGGATATCCATGTATTACATTTTAGGGGACCCGACGAGAAGGGGTATTTATTCCATCTTGGATTCCACTTTTCACTTATTAACATGACAGGTACAGAAACAAATAAACAATCAGGCAAGCAGGAATCAGGATTATAAGTACTCATTTTTCCTCCGGGTGCAATGTGACGGGTAGCTAGCCCTCACATCCGCGATAAAAACAGTGGTATTGCGGGTTCATGACTCCCCAGACCGGAATTCCATCTTCCACCGGGTACACCGGGTATTGGTGGTAAGTATCTGTCTACAAAGTTTCTAGAATTTCTCACTGCAAATGGGATTAAATCTCAATTGTCTACACCGGGTACACCCCAGCAGAACGGTGTTGCAGAAAGGAGAAATAGAACTCTAATGGAAATGGTAAGATCTATGATGAGTCATGCTACCCTACCAAGTTCGTTTTGGGGCTTTGCACTCGAAACGGGGCACACATATTAAACCTTGTTCCATCCAAGTCGGTTCCTAAAACACCAATGGAACTGTGGCGAGGGCGAAAACCCAGTGTCTCCTATCTCCGGATATGGGGAACCCCATCTCATGTGTTAAGGAAGGATCCTGACAAGTTGGAATCAAGAACAGAGGTTTGCTTGTTCATAGGTTATCCTAAAGGAACAAGAGGTGGTATATTTTACGATCCGAGAGATCACAAAGTGTTTGTGAGCACTAATGCTAAATATCTTGAGGATGACTTTGTAAATAACCACAAGGGTAGAAGCAAAATTGTGTTAGAAGAAATGACAACATCAGATTCTGAATTCCAAGAACCCATAGTAACTGAAAATTTGTTAGATACATATGATGTACCAGATACAACATATGATGTAGGGACGAGTACACAACAGCCTCGTCGTAGTGGGAGGATTGTCAGGGCACCTGACAGATACCTATGATTAACACAAGTGGTTGAATCTGACATATCTGATCCTGTCACATATGATGAAGCTATAAAAGATATAGACTCTGACCGTTGGGTCAGAGCCATGGAATCTGAATTAGATTCAATGTATTCCAATAAAGTCTAGGAACTTGTAGAGGTACCTGAGGGCATTAAACCTATTGGATGCAAATGGGTCTACAAAAGAAAAAGGGAAGTGGATGGAAAGGTTGAGACCTTTAAAGCAAGGCTTGTGGCAAAGGGTTATACCCAAAAAGAAGGTATCGATTATGACGAAACCTTCTCGCCTGTAGCAATGCTTAAGTCCATAAGAATTCTCCTATCCATTGCTGCTCATTTTGATTATGAGATTTGGCAAATGGATGTAAAGACTGCCTTCTTGAACGGGCACCTTCAAGAAGAGATATACATGGCTCAACCTGAAGGCTTTATTGCCAGAAATCAGGAGCATATGGTATGCAAGATTAATAGATCTATTTATGGTCTTAAGCAAGCGTCTAGATCATGGAACATCAGATTTAATGAGGCAATTAAATCCTTTGGATTTATACAATTACCTGATGAACCATGTGTGTACAAGAGACATCATGATAATGTTGTAGCATTTTTAGTTTTATACGTGGACGATATTCTGCTCATTGGGAATGATACGGGAATATTGTCAGCAGTTAAGATTTGGTTGCCAAACCAGTTTGACATGAAAGACCTAGGTGAAGCCAGTTATATTGTAGGGATTAGACTTTGTTGTGATCGTAAGAATAAAATGATTGGTTTATCATAAGCAACATATGTAGATAAGATACTGGCAAGATATAATATGGCGAATTCCAAGAAAGGTTCATTACCTTTCAGACATGGAGTTCATCTGTCTCGGGATCAGTGTCCTAAGACCCCAGAAGAGACAGAAGAAATGAAAGATGTTCCATATGCTTCGGCAGTCGGAAGCCTCATGTATGCCATGTTATGTACAAGGCCAGATATCTGTTATGTTGTAGGTCTAGTCAGCAGATATCAGTCAAACCCTGGACCCCAACACTGGGCAGCTGTAAAGCATATATTAAAGTACTTGAGAAGGACTCGGGATTATACGTTTGTCTATCGCAGTGATGAGCTCATTCCTATTGGGCACACAGATTCGGAGTTTCAATCTGATTTGGATTCTAGGCGTTCGACATCTGGATACGTGTTTACTCTGGGAGGAGCAGCCGTAACTTAGAGGAGTATTAAGCAAACTTGCATTGCTGACTCCACCATGGAAGCCGAATACGTGGCAGCTTCGGAAGCAGCCAAAGAGGCGTATTGGTTCCGAAATTTCCTAATGATCTAGAAGTCATCAAGGACGGACTTACACCAATCACATTGTACTGTGACAATGCTGGAGTGGTGGCCAACTCCAAGGAACCTCGAAGTCATAAACGTGCCAAGCACATCGAGAGAAAGTTTCACATTATACGTGATTATGTGGAACGTGGATGTAGCACCCGCACGGTGGGTCACCACATCCCCCGCACCAAAGTCCGATCCACATACAAAATGGGAAGTCCGTACATGAACCAAGCAGTGGCGAACGGGAGACTGACTCACACCTAAGCTAGGCGGAACTTAGACCCTGAAAGTAAAACTCAAACCACAACAAGAATGCGGAAGCAAAGCAAGCCATGCAATAATCAGAACATTCATAAGCAGTTGACGGGTTCCACTAGCATAAATACCTAATCCCGAATATCAAACAATAATCATAAATCCAACGGGTTCAACTATACCAAGCAAACCTGTCCTAACCTATCCCGAAATATACATATCACTTCATATTTAAATTCCAAATAACATACCCAAACATATCTTATACATAAGTCGAATGAAAGAAATACGAATGCAAGAAAACCTACTAACAAAAGACTCGAAAGAAAACTGCAAAGGACTGACACACTCCGCCTAGCACGAACTCCAAGCAGAACCTGCAAACTAAAATATAAAAGGGGAGGGGTCAGTCTTAACTCGACTGACTGAGGGGTTAACACACTCACACTATATATATAAGAGCAAAGCACGTATCAAACTCATAATGTGATAGTTTTTGCACACTAAATCATTTCTCGTGATATATATACATATAGGGCTTACTTAGCAAAAGCAAATTAACCAATTTTAACTTACCGAGCAAACTTAGCAAAGCCTATTAAATCTTAACATATTCAAAACTTAGCTTATCTTATAAAAACTCCCTTTTAGTTTAACGTAGAATCTATCCCCATTTCATAAACGTTAACAGAACATACATATCATATAGAACTCGACGGGTACGAGCTCCGACTCCCCCAATCTCCTCATAACATAATATATCAGAATCAAAACAGAAAACTTACATACATATCATATCATATCATCCTCAACTCCGGGTGATGGAAGGGTGTATACACCCAAACCATCCATACAAACAAGGGGAGTGCCTTGCGAGTACTCAACCCTCAGGATTCCTTCCCTCACCAATCCTCCTGGTGAGTTCAGGGGTGATCCTCTGCAGACATATGGAGACTATGCACAGGCTTTACCTCGACGGCCCTATACCGTCCCGAGGGCTCCTTACCCATAACTCCGGGGCCCATTAAAAACATAACATATCATAACCCACTACAACAGAGACAGACAGACATAACTTATACATATATACGTATACATACAAACACTTTCCGTTTCAATCAAACTCGGTCCTTGCCAAACTTAGCTCATGACAAGTATACGGTTAGAAGCATAGCTTCACGTGGCAAAACATAACAAACCCTTCCAAATCAAGCATACATAGGCTTGTACATTGCTTAACATACTTGCAAACCTTTAACGTATCAAACAAATACATATTTCACACTTATTTACATACATATAAGGCTTTATTAAATCACATGCATTAAAAACGAGCACATTTCATTAAGGTATAACTATATCCTAACCTCACCTGACACCGAAGAGACCGAAGACACAACAATTGATCCACCCCGGAATCAACACGGCCAACAAAACACCACCCCGGGTGTACCTGAACAAACTGAATACAAAAACAGGACTTAGTCATGTGAATGAACCATATAGACGCACAGCGTATGCTTATGATTTGGCATGAGGTCATGGATCACGTATACAAGTATAAAACAATCATGCAGTAATAATAACTCACATTTCATGTACATATTAAAGCATACGATACAAATTCACATTCAAACATGCAATTAATTTGAAGTAATAAGCTAAGGATGCAGAACAAAGTCATAACGAAGCACATAAAACACAGAACACACAAAAGGGCCAAGAAACAGGTGGGAACGGCCTTACCCAAGGCGAGAAGGGTCGTTCCCACAAACACCCTAGAGTTTCTGGACAACGGGAACGGCCGTTCTGGGTTTTAGTTGAAAATGGGAACGGTCGTTCCCACTCTCGGTACTGACGCCAGCAAAACCCGGGAAGGGTCGTTCCTACCACAAGGCAAAACGGGAGCGGCCGTTCCCTCCCGGAACAGCTGAAAAACAGCAGCAGTTTGAAAATGGCGTCTGGAGAGGAAGAACAAGGCAACAGCAGCAAAACAACAACTACAACGCACGAAAATAACAAAATAAAGCATGCTCGACACGTAGGTCACATATTTCCACGTTAGAGCTCGCAAAACGGGCTCGAACACCCCAAACTCCCAACCCCGACACTATTCATCATCTTCCCCACTTAGCCACATAACACAAATCCGAAGCACGAAAGAGACGTTAAATTAAAGCACGCAACGAAAGGGTCACAAATCTTACCTTAGGTCGTTGATCGGACGGTTGGATCTTGTAAACCCGAGCTCAAGGCTTGATGGCCAAAATGGGGGAAAAATATCTTCTTCTCCTTTCCTTGCTTGATGCTGATCGTGAGAGTGGAGAGAGAAGGAAAGGCTGGCCCTTTTTAGGGCTGGTCAAACGGATCGGTTAAAACGGCTAGGGTCAAACGGTATCCAGTCCAAACGGATCGGATTTAAAACGGTAGGGCTACCAAATGGCTTTAGAAATTAAAAGGTTAATTCATTGAATCCGAATCGTCGAAACGAACTCAATGATAGGGTCGGAATTCGAATTCGAATTCCCGAGCTCTCATACGTCCTAATCACAATTAGGTCTCTAAATTGCAAATATTGGACAATTAAGTCCAAGTACAATTTCATTAAATTCTAAAGCACACGTAATTAAAGTAAATCTCATGTTGACACGTAAGCAATACTTAATCACATAATTCACAAAATACTGAATTAAACTCTCTCGTGACGCCGTACCTGGAATGCCGAAGAGGCGGGGCGTCACAATGGAGAAGTGGCAGTAGTGAAAATTGGCTCAGTAAATAATCTGGCATATCCCTTCACCAAGACTTTGGCGCAAAAGAGTTTTGACACTCATGTAGAAGGGATGGGCCTTAGATGTGTAGCCAATTGGATTTAGGGCGAGTGGGAGATTGTTGGGATTCATGCCCTGAAAATCCAATTATATTGTAAATATTTTGAATTAATAAAACCGAAATTAAAGCAAGTTATGAGTATTTTACAAATTTAATAATTAATGACGTGTGATGGTATTTTTATATGAAATGTGTTTCATAGGAAAATACTTTAAATACCAGAAAAATCACGTGTCATTAAAGTTCTAGTCAGTATGATAAGAAATTGTTCTTGTCGAGACTATAATGTGTTATATAAGATGATTAGTCTTTCGTCATAGGGAAATGGAGTTTCCAATTATAACACATTGATGATTTTCAATGAGATTGGAAACATCGAACTGGACCACTGAGATTGTTCATTTTATACTGCTATCTAAAATGAACAAAATCTCGGAAGCATTAGACTCTTAATCTTGACATTGTTTCTACTTTAGGTATGTAGTGTTAATCACTGTAATGTACTCAGAAGTGAGGTCTCGGTAACAGGTGGCCAAAATACTTTGTACGTTCGGTGATTGCATGAAATGTGCTAAAGAGAAATATTGATCAAGAAATCTGTAACTTTGCTGGAAGGTTAAAAGATATCCTTGAAATAGATTTGCAAAAGTTCAAATAAAACTTTGGCCAAAGTACTTCGTGTGTGCGTCACCGAAGTTGTATGTTGAATGTGTTTCACATACAGGGAATTTGAACTTAAGGCGAATCAAGAAATTTCATATTTAAAGTGAAAAATGAATGATAGTAGTATTGATTTATTTTTCATGGATATCTGTAAAATGCAAAATTATTCTAGATCGAGAAATTCGTGAATAATTTAATTAATTTTAGAGTTCAACGATATTTATTTAGTAGAATTAAATATTGTTAAGCAGTAATCAATTATTATCATGGGATGATATTATATTGACCCGTTTGGAGCTAAAATTAATTAGTCCTGCAGGTCCCCCCGCAAGCCCCAATGAAGATCAACGAGAAAATATTAAAAAGAGAGAGAGAAATAAATTTTCAAAGTGTTTGAAAATAGCCAAAGAATTTTTTTGAGAAATTGAATTAAATTCCAAAGAATTGGAAATGCCCAAAATTTTATTTTGGAGAAAATAAATTTTTTTCAAAAGAAAAAAAAGTTTTTTTTATGACGTAGCAAAGTGTTGACGTGACGAGTCAGGTGCCAAGTGGCGCTGCAGGGCACCATTTGGGGCACCACATGGACGGCCAGGATCGCGCCGCGTCAGCTAAAATAGGCGGCCCAGATTGATGTTGACTGGACGGTCAACGGGTCATGGAAACGGATCGGCGGGTCGGGTCTTCGGATATGGCCGGATCCAAGCTTAACCGGCCCGGACACGTGGACGAATGATATTAAGACACGTGGCACCGGTCCTGACCATGCTGAGCTGGCCGGTTCACCGCCGAACCGGTCTGAACCGTCGCCGGTCGGACAGGACCGGTTTGGACACGTGGCAGCTGCCTGTTGCTGCGTGCGTGCCACACGCGCCAAGCACACAGCCACCCCATGGGCAGCGCATGCCCGGTGCCTCTGGTCTTGGCTTGAAGTGCACTTCATGATGTTGTGCTCGGATTGGCTAGTAAGCCTTGGCGGCCACGCTGAAAATTGGAAAAAGACACGGTTGTCCCTAATTTGGCAACTATAAATAAGGGCTCAAGCTGTACAATTTTCAGCATTCAATTTCAGAGCAATTCATTCTGATTTTTGGCCAATTTCATATTTTCTCTCTCTAGAAATAATTAATCCTTAATTAAGGATTAATTAATTAATTAATTAGGTGG
Source organism: Lantana camara (assembly GCA_037501455.1). Taxonomy (NCBI): domain Eukaryota; kingdom Viridiplantae; phylum Streptophyta; class Magnoliopsida; order Lamiales; family Verbenaceae; genus Lantana; species Lantana camara. Next base: position 57,460,730 of record CM074857.1, on the reverse strand, counting down.
TTATATAATTAATATATAATTCACTTAATTAATAGAAAATAGGGATTTTCTAGTTTTAGAAAAAGGGTTTTTTCTAGAAAAATATTTTCTCAAAGTATTTAGCGAAATACTGCCGGAGCCCACACTCCAAAATCTTAATCGGGGATATTGCGGGGAAGCTCTGCCGGTTTCACGAGAAAATATCGAGGTGCTGGAAAAGTGCCGTTGATAGCCTTTTTTGCAGTACGGTAATACCGTTATGCTGCCAAAATTATTATTTGCATATTGTGATTATATGCTATGTGATTTAAAATTATGTTATCAATGCCTGTATATATTAGAGTTATGCTGCCCGATTTGTTTCGCTGCTTATTAAAATATTTTAGAAATATTTTGATAACGAGGTTATGGCGAAATTTTGAATATTACGCTATACCGTCACTCTGACTCGGGCCCACCACACCAAAAGCTAGTGATGTACTTGCACGCATAAGGCCTTCTCCTTGCTATATAAACCCCTCACCATTACTCTCAGGAGGTAAGCTTTCCTTCATACATCAAGTGTAATTTGCCTTCACGTTTTCGACCCAGACCTTTGTCTGACTTGAGCGTCAGAGTGTCAAAACGGGTCCAACCCCCACATTCCCCCATTTTGGCCTTTGAACTTACGTTTGTTCTTCCATCTCAGTTTAGGAAAGCATCAGAGTCGCCGCACGCAAACAAATATCTTGGGTGATTAGGAGTCTAAGTCCGTCGTTCCGTACATAGCCAGATTTAGACACCATCATATTCTATAATTATTTTTAATATAGTAATTAAATTATGATGAATAAATAGCATCAAATAATGGCATATTAATTAAAATTTTTAAATATTTGAAAGAAAAAAATTTATATAAAAATGAAAAAAAATTGATAAAAATAAATAAATAAATAATGCAAGAGAATAAATTGAATGAAAAAAAAAATTAAAATGAAAAAGGAAACACCAATTAATAAAAACCGTTATTATCTAACCCTTTTGTTCAATATAATAAAATATTAGCTATGTAATATTGTTTTTTGGGGTTAATTTCCATCGGGCTTATTAGTTAAGATGAAGTTATATTTATATGTAAGCTAACGACAATCTCGTGTTTGATACTTGAGTTTGTCCAATAAGTTATAGTTAATGTTATGTTATATGTGTTAGATTTTAGGGGCAATTAATAAAGAGGACCAAATATGTTCAAAAGTTATCCTAAACCCCCTAGTTTGAAAAAAGTATGTTTTACATCACCAATACACATCTTATTTTTTGTAAACCCCCCAAAGCCTAAAAAGTCTGTTTTGCCCTTATTTTTTTACCACAAACACACCATTTTTACTCCTTCCAATCTCAGATCCCTTTATCATCTCCCTTTTTATTTCTCCATTTTCTTTACTCATCGATTTTGGAATCTGACCACCGGCGGCAACCAGCTCACCTCATCGTCGTTGAAGAAGAAGAAGAAGAAGAAGTCGATACACGTAAGTTTAATTTTAGGTATTTTTATAACCTTTCTGATTCGAAATTTTTGGGTTCAAATTTATAAAATTTCTATAAAGTTGAGAATTCTACATATATGTGAATAAATTTCTGCAAATTTGATTTCTCCATGTATTTTTGTGAATATCCGAAGAGATTTTTTGGTAACTATGAGATTTGAGATTTTTGTATATATGTGTGAAGAAATTTTTGTGATTTGTGATTTGTGATTTTTGCATATATTTGAGATTTTTGCGTTTTGAAATTTCTGCATATATCGCAATAGACTTGATATGTGCTACTAAATTTGCAATTGTTTTTAGTTGGGTAATCTGGTGTTGAATCTAAAGTTACTATCTGTTTTAACTATTTTAGTTGGTTTGAACAATCACTCTATCAAATTTGAGATTTCTAAAATTTCGGCATATATTTGTACATATTTCTGCATAATCTGACTTTAAGATTTATGCATATACGTGAAATCCCACAGTATATAACTCTGCATAAACTGATTGTGAGATTTCTGTATATATCTAAATATATCTCTGGATAAACTGATTGTGGGATTTCTGCATATATCTGAATATATTTTTGTACAAATTGACTGATGATATGCTGCTGTATTTGTTCTCATAAATAAATTATAATCACCTATTGTAATGATTTGTTTTCTTACAGAAAATTGAAGAGTGATCGAGCTTCTGGAGGATGCATGACCATTTTCTGATGATGAACAATATTACACAATCTGTTTTTGAATTACAGTATTCTGGTGCTGTATTTATGTTTTATTTTCTTCGATTCTGGTTGTAATTTACGAATGAGCAAGAAATTTTAATCAATTATATTGCTGATTTGTTGAGCAAGGAATTTAAAATGTTAAACTAAAACTGCAGTTTGTAAAGTGATGAAATAAAAATGGGGAACTAAACGTGCAGTTTGTAGAGTGGTGAATTAAAAATTCAGAATTAAACGTGTAGTTTGTAGAGTGATGAATTAAAAATGCGAAACAAAGCGTGCAGTTTGTAGAGTGATAAAATAAAAAAGGGGAACTAATAGTGTTGTTTATGGAGTGATGACTTAAAATTTTGGAATTAAATGCTGGGTTTGTAGAGTTAGGCCATGAAAATGCGTAATTAAAGGCAGGTTTTGTCCAGTGAAACGTTAAAAATGCGTAATTAAGGTAGACTTTGTCCAGTGAAAAGTTAAAAATGCGTAATTAAATGCAGACTTTGTCGAGTGAAACGTTAAAAATACGTAATTAAAGGTAGACTTTATCTGGTGAAACGTTAAAAATGCGTAATTAAAGGCAGACTTTGTCGAGTGAAACGTTAAAAATGCGTTAAAAATGCGTAATTAAAGGCAAACTTTGTCCAGTAAAACGTAAAAAATGCGTAATTAAATGTAGACTTTGTCGAGTGAAACGTTAAAAATGCATAATTAAAGGCAGACAGTGAAACGTTAAAAATGCGTAATTAAATACAGACTTTGTCCAGTGAAATGTTAAAAATGCGTAATTAAAGGCAGACTTCGTCGAGTGAAACGTTAAAAATGCGTAATTAAAGGCAGACTGTAACATCCCGCTCGTCCGATTTATAAGGTACCTACGTTTCAACCTTTTTATATGTTTAATTATGTGATTTTATGTTTTTCGTGACCTTATTTTGAACTCTTTTAGAGTTTAGGGGCCCCTTTGTAATTTTCTCTTTTTAGGGGTTTTTCGGTCATTTCTCGTTCGATCGAGTTTTTGACCACTTTGACCCCTTCAACGCGTTCGGGGCATCGAGACGAGTCCGTAGACTCTAAGTTTGTCCCATTCCGACTTCGTTAGCCCGTTCTTCCGACCGTTTTTGCGTACGAGGACCCGAGATATATACCCCGGATCCTCGTTTTGTGTGTCAGAATTTCAGCTCCAGACTCATCGTCTTCCTCCAGCGATTGGTACTGTTCACATAGTGGAGGTGTGAAAACACACACATGTCCGTTCTCGCTCGTTTCTCGACGGAATTCGATGTTTGAGTAGTGGAAATTTATCAACTCGACGAGCCCGTCACAATGGTATACAAATCGGAGGCTAAAAATCAGCGGTGGTGGAGCTACGGCGAGCAGCAGGTGGTGCAGCTTAGAGCCGCCATTTCGCCGCCCATTCGCGGCGGCTTCCGGCGGCGATTCTCGGACACGCGCCTCAGACCCATGAAGGAGGCTTCCCGGCGCAGTGGATGGTGTTGGCGGCGCAACCATCCGGCCAGCGGCGGCGGCTCACGTGCCGCCTGAAAGTCACGACGGGCGGCAGTGGTACTGTAGCGGCGGCGTTTGGCGGTTTCCGGTGGTCTTCTCCGGCGAGGGGGTACCTTTTCCGGACGTTTTCGACGTGGTGAGTCTGATTCCGGGGTCAGTTGGAGCAAACGAAGGCCGGAGCTGGCTGAACCGGCGAGTGGCGACCGGCGGACTTTCGGCGGCGGTTTGGGGACCTTTTTCTGGCCGGTTTTGGTGGTGGTTCCTTCAAGGAAGTTGCTCAGAATGATGGAACTTAGCATATGGCGTTGGCCCCGACTCGAGAATCGGCCGGCGGCGGCGAACTGGTGGCGGACTGGCTTTGGACCGGCGGTCCGATTTTCCGGCGACTTTTCCGGCAAATGGTTTAGGGGCTTTCGAAGGCCTCGCTACGGGCTTTCTAACGGTATGTCCGGATTTTGTTTTCGTGTTGCAGTTTGTATTTAATTTCAGTTTTCGTACTAGGATTTTAGTTCGGTTTTTCGTCAAAGAAGTCCGGTGTGCTTGGTATTTTCTGAAATTGGTTGAGGGCTTTTGTCAAGCAGGCCGAGGCGTACGTTTCTGTCCTTCAGGGGAATTTTCCGACCACCGAAGGTGGTGGTCCCACGGCTACACGTGGCGGTCCGACTGGTTCCGAGTGCGGCATTCCGACGCCCTTCGGGCAGCAAGTTCCTCTCGTCGTGGTGAGTCCAACGCCACTTTTCGTTCGTCAATCGGATATACGGTTGATTTTTTATGATTTATTTTTTTGTATAACTTGGATATTTGAAATTAATTGTTTTAATTGCTAATTGCTTGATTTGTCGATCGAATTGTATTTCAATGGGTACGAAATCGTGTATTAAATGAATTATGGATTATATTGATGCTTTGATATGCCATTTGAATTCCGATATATCGAATTGAGTTATTTGCCTATGTTGGAAGGGAGTGTATGTGTAATTTCGCTAAACATATAAATTGTATGACTTCAATTAATTAATCCTTGTCGATTGGTAAACAAATATGCTAATTATGATTTCGATTAAAATAAATTATTACGCCTAAGCTCGAAGCTTTTAATTAGTCTAATCACTTAAATTGAATTGGAACTTATTATATGATATAAGAATTTGTTATGTAATTTATGATTTGGCAAGAATGGAATTAGTATGTCTTGGATGATTTAATTTGAAACTTTGTAATGTAGGTTTAATTGTTTAATTTTAAATAATCCTATTATGCGATATATGAATTGTATGAAGCTTATATGATTAAACTAGAAACTTTTACACGTAAGAAATAAGTTATTCGTACGAATACGAATTTGGTTATTTGATATATGAATTTATATGAAATAATGTGAGCTCTGCTTATGTGATTGCATTTCTTAAGTGCCTGAACATGTGTCGTGCGTCTTTATATGGTTGTCTGAGTCTGAGTCTGAGTTTTGTACTGTATTTGGTGTGTTCAGTTGGTACAGGTGCACCCGGGGTGGTGACAAGTGAGTCGTGCAGGTTCCGGGGTGAACCATTCGCTGTGTCTTCGGCTGTGTTTGGTGCCAGGTGAGGTTAGGATATAGTTATACCCTATTGCTATGTGCCCGTTTTCGAATGTGTGCGATTTATAAGCCTGGTATATACGTAGATATGTGTGAAATATGTACTTTGAAGGTTTTGTCATAAGTTTGAAAGTAAAGAACGCTATGTATGAGCCTATGTATGCTTAGTTTCGGTTTGTTATAACTTCGAGGTCAGTCTGCGTGATATGTACGTACGATATGATAAGTACGATATGCATGAGATAAGTCTGTCTGTCTGTGTGTGGCGGGTTAAGTTTCCGATATATGTGTGTTATCTGTGTGATGGGCCCCGGAGTTGTAGGTAAGGGAGACCTGGGACGACCATGGGGTCGCCGGCTACGACCCCTGTGCACTTCTCCACAGAAGGGAGACTTAGCTCATCCTCGGGAGGTCGAGGGGAAAGCGGGTTTTCTTGAGCCGGCGGCGTGCTACGTGACCCGTCGAAGGAGCGGGTGGATCCCCCGTCTCATTACATTTCTGTGTGGAGGTTGAGAGGGGCACCTCTCTTCCCCAAACGGTGTGAAGGAAAGTATGTTTGATTTGATTCCATTCGTTTATGCCTGTGTGTGATCTGAGGAGTTTGGTTGGATTAAATTCGTACCCGCCAAGTGTTCTGTCTGTCCGTCTGTCATAAGTTCGTGAAACGGGGGTAGATTCTTAAATTAAGATAAAAAATTGGATTTTGCTATTAAACCAATAAGTTATGTTTTGATACGTGTGCCAAGTCTGCATGAGTTGAACGTATGTTTTGAGATATACATAAGCTAAGTTTTGTTCGTTATGTTTTGATAAGTCTCCCTATATGTATATTATCACGGAAAATGTTTTGGCGTGCAAAAACTAACCCCGGGTTCACGAATATTACTTCTACTTTATGTTGTGCTCTATATATATGTATAGCGTGCGTGTGTTAACCCCTCGCTCAGTCTTTGGACTGACCCCTCCCCTTTTATGTTTTAGTTTGTAGGTTTTGCCTTGGAGTTCGTTGGAGCTAGACGGCTGTTAGTGTCTGTCGAGTCGGTGTCAGTTTGTCTGAGTTTGATAAGTGTTTTATTCGAATTACGTTTGTTAATTTTGTACAAGCTATGATATATTTTATGCAGGTTCGTACTTATGATTTGAATGTATAGAATTCGGGACAGATTAGGACAGGTGCTCGGATTAGTCGAACCCGTTTGATTATATGTTTGATCGGGACAGGTTTCTAGGGCCAGTTGAACCCGTTTTGTTGTATAGTTATTCGGGACAGACTAGGACAGGTTGTCTTGTTTAGTTGAACCCGTTTAGGTTGATGTTGTTTACTTTCTGGATATATGAATTTATGATTGCTGATTTAAGTTTTTGAAAATTCGTAACTTTGCATTGCTTCCGCATTCAGGTTCTTCATATTTGTTTCTGTTCAGGGTTTAGGTACCGCCTAGCTTAGGTTGTTTTTCGTTTGTCACCCGTTCACTGTGACTTGGTGTGTGTGCGGACCTTCCATTTCGTACACGTGCCGGGCCATAGTGCGGGGGTGTGATGCCCCACCGCTTGGGGTGTTACACAGACTTTGTCCAGTGAAACGTTAAAAATGCGTAATTAAATGCAGACTTTGTCCAGTGAAAAGTTAAAAATGCGTAATTAAAGGCAGAAGGCACACTTTGTCCAGTGAAAGGTTAAAAATGCGTAATTAAAGGCAGACTTTGTCCAGTGAAAGGTTAAAAATGCGTAATTAAAGGCAGACTTTGTCCAGTGAAACGTTAAAAAGTTACCATTACATGTTGTAAATCTTAATTATGTATAAACCATGATACTCAATATTGAGTTACATGTTGTGGACACTTACGTTATTCCACAATGTTATTGAATCTTAACCACAACATTACAATAATGATACTCAAGATTTATTGAATCATGACCACAACATTACAACATTCCAATAATGATAGTAAAGATTTATTGAATCATGACCACAACATTACAATAATGATAATCAAGATTTATTGAATCATTATTGTAATGTTGTGGTCAAGATTCAATAACATTATGATACTGAAGATATAACGTTTCACTGGACAAAGTCTGCCTTTAACCACAACATTATAATAATGATACTCAAGATTTATTGAATAATGACCATAACATTACAATAATGGTACTCAAGATTTATTGAATCATTATTGTAATGTTGTGGTCAAGATTCAATAACATTATGATACTGAAGATTTAACGTTTCATTGGACAAAGTCTGCCTTTAATTACGCATTTTTTAACCTTTCACTGGACAAAGCCTGCCTTTAATTACGTATTTTTAACGTCTCACTGGACAAAGTCTGCCTTTAATTACACATTTTTAACGTTTCACTGGACAAAACCTGCCTTTAATTACGCATTTTTAATGTTTCACTAGACAAAGTCTGCTTTTAATTACGCATTTTTAACTTTTCACTGGACAAAGTCTGCATTTAATTACGCAAATTTTATGTTTCACTGGACAAAGTCTGCCTTTAATTACGTATTTTTAACGTTTCACTGGACAAAGTCTGCCTTTAATTACGTATTTTTAACCTTTCACTGGACAAAGTTTGCCTTTAATTACGCATTTAGTTCCCTTTTTTTATTTTCCTTTTTTTACTCCATAAACAACATATTAGTTCTCTCCAGAAGTTCGACCACTCTTCAGTTTCTGTGAGAAAACAAATCATTATAAAAGGTGATTATAATCTATTTATGATAACAAATACAACAACAAATAATCAGTCAGCTTATACAAAATATATTCAGATATATGTAAAAATCCCGCAGTCAGTTTATGCAAAGATATATTTAGATATATGCAGAAATCTTACAGTCAATTTATGCAGAATATGCAGGAATATATACATATCAGTTTATACAAAAATATATTCAGATATATGCAGAAATCTCACAGTTAATTTATGCAGAGATATATTTAGATATATGCAGAAATCTCTAAGTCAGTTTATGAAAAAATATATACGGATATATGCCGAAATCTCAAACAAATTGTTTTTACAAAAATCTCAAATCTCAAATTTCAAACATAAATTTATTTAGAGATTCTTCAAGAAATCAATTAAAAAAATTTAGAGATTGTTCAAGAACCAACTAAAAAAAAGGCCAAAACACGGATCATGAATATAGATTGTTCAAGAAACCAGCTTACAAACTCAATATAGTTAATAACTTTTGATTCAAAACCAGATTACCCAACAAAAAAGAATTACAAAATTAGAAGCACAAATCAAATATATTGAGATATATACAGAAATCCTAAATCGCAAAAATCTCACATATAAGCAAAACAAATCGCAAGAATTTCTTCACATATATACAAAAATCTCAAATCACATAAATTCCAAAAAAAATTCTTTAGATATTAACAAAAATATATGGAGAAATCTCAAATCTGATAGCATACAAAAATCTTTTAAATATATATAAAAATTTCAAATCACATATATGTAAAAATATCAAATTTGCAAAAAATTATTCGCATATATATAGAATTCTTAATTTTGCTGAATTTTTCACAGATTTGAACCTAAAAATGCCGAATCAGAAGGGTTACAGAAAATATCTGAAATTAAACTTCGGTGTGGTGGAAGACGCTTCTTCTTCTTCTTCAACAACGGTGAGGTGCGTTCGTTGGCGCAACGAATTCTTCTTCTCTCATCATCTTCTTCTTCAACATCAGATTTCGAAACTCGGCGCAACGACTTCTTCCTCTTCTCTCATCATCATCTTCTTCAACATCAGATTTCGAAACTCAGTGCAACGATTTCTTCCTCTTCTCTGATCTTCTTCTTCTTCAAGATCAGATTTTGAAACTCCATCGGTAGAGAGAATGAGGAAGTAAGAGAGAACGATGAAGATGAGATATGACTTGTCATTTTTCTAATTTATCATGGGCATTACGGTAATTTTACGCGTTTTAGGGGGGTTCAGGAAAAATATGTTGTGTATTGGGGATCTAAAATAAGCGAATTTCGAACCAGGGGGTTTAACAAAAGTCTTGAGCCTTATTAGGGAGTGTTTATTAATTCTCCGTAGATTTTAATGAGTCGTAATTAATATTAAGTTAAATATGTTAGATTAAATTCACTTTTAATGAATTGTAATTTTACTCAACTATAATTTCACCTAATCACATCTACTCTACCTAATTAGTAATAAAGCAATGTTAGTAGCGGAATTAAATCCATCTAATCTCACCTAATTCAAACTCAAATAACCTAATACCACTTAACTAACACAAAATTCAGTGGAATTAAATCAAATAAAAAGACCTAATCTACCATAACTAACACTTTCTAATAATAATAATAATAAATTCCCATCTTATATGTATATGTCTGCTATTTTTACCCTTTTTGTTACTTTTCCAAAGTTGTGATCTAATATTTTATGAACTCTCAAGATTTAATCTATAACATATTAGAGTCAGATCTAAAGCAGGATTATAAAAGCTTTTTGATCACTTGTTAATTCAAAAGTATTTAATTATAGCTTTTAACGAGAAGAGACTCATCCGTATTTAATTAAATATCAAAAGTTAATTGATTAATTTTAAATTTGTGCATATAAAGTTGATTTATGTTTACTATTCGATATTATATATAGAGTAATTTTAAATTCTCTATCCGATGTTTGATGTTCTGTTCTACCGAAAATAATTTGTGTCACTCAACCATATATGCAAATACAAATTTCCATTACTTATTGGAATTTCCCATCTTTATATAATTGTGATGTGATTCATCTTTTTATTATTATTTCATATTATATAAATTATTTCAATCATCTTTTTTTTAATATAAAAAATAAAAGGTATTTAATTATTCTCTAAAACTTAGGAATTATAGCTCCGTCCCCACTCTAGGGTAGTGTTTATCCATATCTAAGATAATTGCGACAAAATAACTACAACCCTAACTCCTGGCAATCCCAAAGGCCGATAATGAAGAGATATATATAGCCATTTTTATGGCCCTCGTATTAGCAATTAGTTATAGAAATAAATAATGTACGTACTCATCTTCCACATTATGCATGCATGGCCTTTGACTGCAACTGACGGAGACTCAACGATATTTTTTCTTTGTCTCAATTAGGGGATATATGATCGATTATGGTGATCAGTCCTCTCGATAATTTATAAATTTCTCCCTAAATTATTAACAATTTTAAAAATGATATAGTTGGAAGTGGAACTAAGGTTTTTAAATATAATATTTTTCAAATATTAAAAGAGTAATCGTACCGTTTTAAAAGTTAAGGAGCAAAATGTCTAAACGCCAAAAGATGGAGTATCCGAAATTAGCCTAATAGAAAGATTCTAAACTAATTGTTCAGTCTGGCTTTTTAACAGTTTTGGAGTAGTAGTACAGACCGGTTCATTCAGTGACTAGTTTTAGTGGTCTACTTGGACCGGACAAGTTGTTTGTCACTGATCGAATCGATCCGAGTTTCAAAATCGTGAAGGACACAGTGAATAATCTCCTCATTGAATTATAGACACCTAAAAGGATGTGATATGTGATGCAATCTCTCTTCAAATATTAGGTACCATTAAAGATGGTGACTGAATTGTACTCAAAAGGATGTCTTTTCCACTCACTATTGATTTTGTTTTCCTTATTGTGTATTTTTTCCTTATAAACTTCTGACTAGGGATGTAAACGAACCGAGCCCAGCCGAACCCTTCCCCTTTTTAAAGGTTCGAGTTCGAATTCGTCGCCATTTTCACGAACCCGAACTCGAACTCGAGCCCGACGAATCTCCTAAAAATAGGTTCGAGTTCGGTTCGAAGAAGGGTTCGTGTTCGGTTCGAAGAAGTTCGATTAGAAGGTTCGCGAGATCTAGAAATCTAGATCTAAGAAATTGAAAAGAAAAAAAAAAAAAAAAAAAGAGAGAAGATGAGGCAGGGAGTGCGGTGGTGGTGCGGCGACCGGGGAGCAGGTGGAGTTTTTGTGGGGTGGGCAGCCGGCGGAGTTGGTTGTGGGTGGGAGATCTGAAATCTGGGCGGTGCGGTATGGTGGTGGCGTTGTAAAGAGAAGAAACTTCTGTAAAAAATAAGATAAAAGAAGAGAATAGGGTGGTGGCGTGTCTGGCCAGTGGCGGTAGCCGAGTATCGTTGTTGAGTGTTGAGCGGCGAAAAAATCTACAAAGCGGTGGTGCGCAGTTCTTGAATTGTGAATGGCGTGGTCCCTCACTCCCTTGTGTGCACAGATCTTGAAGACTTGAACGGAGAAATGGGGTTTAGCGGCTGAGAAAAATTTTGGATGATAGGGTTTGGAGAGTTGATAATTGATACGTTATTTCTTAAATTGTTAAATTTTTAGTTAATAGATATTTATTTTTTCAATATCAATTAGATATATATATATATATCTATCTAATTATATAAAATATTACATAATTAAGAATATATATAATAAATATTTTATATTTTAATTAAATGTATGGGTTCGCGAGCCGGTTCGCGAGCCCAAAATTTAGAAAGAAAGGGTTCGAGTTCGATTCGTGAAGGTTACGAACCGAGCCAGGGTTCGATTTCCTCGAATACGAGCCCGAACCTTCATTGATTCGATTCGTTAGGCTCGCGAACGGGCTCGTCTCGTTTACATCCCTACTTCTGACTAATTTAGTAAGGGTGCTAGAAACTAAATTGCTGAAGCATCAAACCTTTTTTTCTTGAGGAATTTTCGAAAATAATATTTAATTTAAAACGGATTCGTAAAATGTTATTGAAAAAGAATGGGTTAATATTTTGTTAAAGAACGCCACATCATGTGGCGTTCTTGTATTTTTTTAATATTTTTTTTAACGGGGTCGCCGTATACTTTTTTTTTTAATTAATATTTTAATTTTGGTCGCCGAATAATACGGTGACCGAATTAAAAAACTTTTTTTTTTTTAATAATTTAATGAAGGTCGCCGTATAATATGACGACCTTAATAAAAAATTATTTTTTTTAATTTTTTTTAATAGTTTAATAAAGGTCGCCGAATAATTTGCTTTTTCGGAGATCCAAATGATATCGAAAAAATACGAAGTTTATTTCGTTGGATCCGAATCGTCGAAACGAGTTCAACGAAAAAGACGGAATCCGAACCCAAATCTCATTGATGGGTTCAGAAAGGTGAAGGTCCGAATCCGATCACTTTACGATTTGTATTTTGTGGAGGAAACCACCGGAGCTTCGCCGGAAATGAAAAGGGGGTTCTACCTGTTGGGACAAGCACAAGAAAAGTCAGAAGGCCAAGCTGGGGGAACTGGGGGTGATACCCAGTTTGGCTCTCCGACGCTCAAGTCAGTTCAAGGTATGAGGAAATATGAGTTCAGTCACAGTTTCAGTGATGAAGAATGCTTACCAGTGTAGAAGATGACTTTAGCTATTTATAGTTGAGGGTCAAGGGCCCTTTGGTCATTTGCCTCAAGTGGTCCTGGCCGAATGTTGCCCTAACACGTGGCGCCATGAGAGAGAAACCTAGGAGGAATCTTCTGCAAAAGCGGCTAAAAGTTGGTACTGGCAACAGTGGCAGGTGCGCGGGCATGTACGATGTGTCAGAGAGCCATTTGGGTGGTTGGTAACGAGGGCTTAAGAGCGCGCTCGTGACAACCTGGAGTATTGGAGGCCAAGATATCCGCTGAGGGGGATGAAGGCTCCAGTTCAAGTGACGAGCCAAAGGGGAGGCCACTCTGAGGGAGTGTGACGCTCGAAGAGGGCTCCTTTGGCATGTGGACGTGCCCATCATTTAGCATGTAGGACGCTCGTGGAGTGACAGCGCTCGTTGGGCTTAACACCTGAAGAAGGATTGCGCTCGTTGTGCTTGGCGCTCGTGCGCTGACGGGTGCAGCCTTGGGGAGACAGATGTCATCATCTTGGTGATGCCACGTGTCCTAACGTGGGACGATCGTATTTTGACCCCATCATTTTGCCCCCCAATTCTGTAGTCCTTAATGATAAGGACTGTAGAATTTTGACACGTTCAATCTCTTGCACATAGCGCTCGTATAAGGCTTGGCGTGTTGAGCAATTTTTCTTCTGGTTGCGCTATAAATGCGGTCTTTTCAACTGACCGCTCGTAACACTTCCGCATTAAATGTTGTACTATTCTGAAGCACTCGAAACGTCAGAGCATTAAATGCGGGTGCGCGTGGGGCGCGTGAGCATTGAGAAGCATGTGACGGTTCCATAAAGTGGGCGGTTTCCTAGGCGGGAAATGATTACCATTTTGAATTCATTGCCGAAAAGGGTACCAACTCCCATCCCTACAAATACGGGATTCTGAAATCTCCATACTCTTTACGCATTCAGAACTTTCAAGCATCTTTTGCAAAAAGAATTCTCTCGCACTCCAGTTCTTAGAGCATCATCTTCAACCTTTCTCCCAATCTTTCCCAGAAAACTTTCGAGGTAAACTTCCATCGTGATTTTCTAACGTTGCTAACTTTAGATTCAGACTTTAGGATTTCATAACCCCTTAGATTTTTCTCCTTGAGGAAACCCTAATCTTTTTCCAAGAAAACCCCAAATCCCAGTTTCTGCCATGGCCGACCAACAAGTTGAGGAATTTGCCCGTGAAATTAACGAAATGGCCACTGATAGTTCTTCTTCTCCCGATTCCCCTAGAGATGAGGATTTGGGGGCGGCAGTGATGGCCATGGAGGATAGGAATCCAGGCAGAATGGATCCTATCTTTGAGGAGATGGATCTGGTGATGGAGGCAGAAAGGCAAGGGGTCACCCTCCCCATAACTCAGAGTGCCACTCATCCCCACCGCCATACCGTGACTGTGGCCGTTGCGAACCCGCTTCCAGTGGCTGAGGCCATAACCGGGCCTTCAGAAAGAGCCCGTGATAAGGGAAAAAGCAAGAGATCCCAAAAATCCAAAGGTCCCAACGAGGGTGAAGGGTCAGGCTACCAGGCTACCGAGCGCACGCCTGATGAGACTCCCAGCACAGTCACCGTGGGAGATGTGAAAACGATGATGGCACCCATTTACTGGGACGAGCGGTATACATGGAGAATCCCACAAAGCCACGAGCGTGCGAATAATCCGCCTCCCTGGGAAATGGCTGTATATGTGGACACAGTGAGTTCAGGAGGCTTGAGGTTCCCCATCTCGGTCTCAATGGCTCATTTGTTGAATGACCTGGGCCTGTGTCCGTCCCAAATTGTGCCCAACGGCTTGGCCCTCTTAACGTGCTTCATAATTCTGATGAGGAGCATGGGTAACGAGCCCTTTTTGCGGAACTTCAACGCCCTTTTTCAAGTGGTCAGTTCATCCCGCTCATCCCCCGAGGCCGGTTTTTATTATGTCCAGGCGAAGGCACATATGAAGCTGATCAACTCGCCCTCGAGCACTTATGGCCCTGATTGGAAGGAGAAGTTCATCTTCGTCAAGGCTCCAACAGAAGAGGGCTTTGGGGTGCCCACACAATGGGGCTCGTTTGCAAAGAGCCGCTTGCAGCCCGCACTCCCCAAAGATTGGGCCAAAAACCTGGCAGCCACCCTGAGGGACGAGGGCCACCTCATACAAGCGAAAGATTGGATAGACGATGCGGAACTCATGTTCTTGTGTGGTCTTTCCAACGACCCTTATTACCTTGACAACCCTCCGGCTCGTGACATAGAGAGAGATGGTTAGATTCTTAGGGCACTAACTTTAGATAGGAATGAATACTAACTGCTTCTCTGTACTTGTAACTTGCACTTAACAATTCTTGTCCAAGGATTTATAACCCTTGTACTTTCCCTTTTTGCAGGAACCGCTATATTAGAGATGGCTGGAGGAATTAGACAAGCAGCTCGTTTTGCCCACGCCAACAGGAACCAAGCCCCACAGGGGGACCAACAGCGCGAGCAACAGCGCCCTCGTAACCGTACCAACCGCGGGGACGGTCGTAACGGCGCCAGTTCGAGCGCCAATCCTGAGGTCCAACCCCCTCGTGGACGAGGGGAGCGTAGAGTGGTCAGCAGGGAGACCAGGGGGCGGTCTTCTTCAGAAAGAGCGGGCGATGTTCAACCTCCCATGGCTGCGGAACAAGCGAGGCCAGTAACCACCCTGGCGATAACTGAGGCTCCTCCGAGCGCAAGTAAGCCTTCCCGCAAAAGGAAGAGGATGCCCGATTCAGTGGCAATCCAAGGCAAAGGGAAGCAAGTTGTTGAGGGCCCCAGGGGCGAAGGAGAAACTTCCTCTTCAGAGGAGGAACATGCATGGGAGTTCCCCCGACGAGGGGACAGGGACTTTACAGGCGCCACAGATGGTGGGCCAGTTTTGCTGAGGCCTGGCACGGTCGCCCAGGCTGTCACCGAGAATCTTTTCAGCAAAGCTCAATTCTCGGCAGACCACCGGCATCTCTACAGCGAGTCTGTGGAGAAAGTGACCCTTGATGCGGCCCACGCTCTAATTTTTGTAAGTCTTCACTCCTGGCTTCCTTTGTTTATTTCTGTAAATTATCATTTTTTTTTTTTTTTTTTTTTTTTTTTTTTTTTGGCTAACACTTCCTTTTCCTCCCACTTATGCAGCAAGTTCTTCCCCGGCTCCGGAACGTACAAATGCGAGCCTCCACTTACGCCGAGCGCAAGGCCAAGTACAAGAAGATGGCCCGCTCGAATGACCCGGCTCAAATCCAATCGGAGCTAGATGCAGAAATTGCCAAGTATGAATCCCTCAAGGATTTGTACAACAAAACTGAGGAGGAGCTGGGAAAGCTGAAGGAGGATTTTGTGGCGGTGGACGGCGCTCGAATTGGTTTGGGCAACCAGCTGGCCCAGGCTAACGAGCGGTGCCAGAAGGCAGAGGCGGAGAGGGAAAGCTGGAAGGCGAGGGCTTTGGAGGCCGAGCGGAAATTCAATGACGCCGTCAACGAGTGGCCTCGAAGCTTAGAGCGTGCGAACAAGGAGGCTCTAATCAAGTTCTGCCACTCCAAAGCCTTCAATTTCGCAGCCTCGCTACACTGCTTAGATGAGGCCCAAAATGCCTTCAACTTGGCAGTGGATCAGGGCATTCACAAGGGGCTGACCGATCCGGCAATGAAGGGAGCTGAAGGCACGGGGCTCATGTTTAACGAGCGCTGTGAGGAGGTGGATGAGGATCCCAACGACCCCGCGGACGCCATCGCTGAAATGGAGTACGACTTCTTGGTCAAGCTGATCCAAGATGAGTACACGGACGCTCATCGGGGAGGGGATGCGGCTCAAACTGCCCAAAATGACGATCCCGAAGATGAGCCACAAGCGCCCGTCGCGGAAGATGCCCTGATCCCAGTTGATGAAGGTGCCAACGCCCCTGCTCCAGGTGCCAATGAGCCCAATGATCCGCAAGCCCATCCGCAAGAGCATGAGGGCCCAGTTCATGGCCCCGTGGCTCAGAACATTCTGGTGATCGTTGATGAAGACATCGCCCCAGCCGCTTGAAGCTTTTCCCTTTATCAATTCTCTTGTGTATTTTCCAGCTTTTCTGTCTTTTGTAACAGTATTTCCTGGGCCTTTGAACCCTTTGCTTTGTAATAATTCTTGTTGCAATGAATAGATATTCCATTTTTCATGACTTTGTTCTTCTGTTCATTTATGAATCATATAATAAGACTGTGTAGCATACTCCGTGAATGTTTTATTTCTCTGATGCAATGAAAATTTATCTAAGTCTTGAGCGGTCGTGAGGGTCTTATTGTGAGATTGCCCCCCACTCAAGACTTGTATAAATTTTGTTTTTGCTTTTGAAAATTTGTCTAAGTCTTGAGCGGTCGTGAGGGTCTTATTGTGAGATTGCCCCCCCACTCAAGACTTGTATAAATTTCTGCCTTTGTAAATTTGGCTAAGTCTTGAGTGTGTGCGAGGGTCTTACTGTGAGATTGCCCTCGTTCAAGACTTGTGACATTCCTTCCGCCCTTGGGGGATTTTGCTAAGTCTTGAGTGTGTGCGAGGGTCTTACTGAGTGGTGGCCCTCGTTCAAGACTTGTGCAATTCCTTCTTGATTCTGAAGCCATCGTTCGAGCGCTCTGGCTTTTGTCGTATTTCTGGCTCTGCAGGAAATCCCATCTTCGAGCGCAAGGCGTTTTAAGAAACGGCCAAGGCCTACTAGGACTTTCTCTGTAGGAGATCCCGTTTTCGAACGCAAGGCGTTTTAAGAAACGGCCAAGGCCTACTAGGACTTTCTCTGTAGGAGATCCCGTTTTCGAGCGCAAGGCGTTTTAAGAAACAGCCAAGGCCTACTAGGATTCGCTCTTGTAGGAGATCCCGTTTTCGAGCGCAAGGCGTTTTAAGAAACAGCCAAGGCCTACTAGGATTCGCTCTTGTAGGATATCCCATTTTCGAGCGCAAGGCGTTTTAAGAAACAGCCAAGACCTACTAGGATTTTCTTCTTAATCTTCTTCCAACTTGCCTAATTGGTTGTGAGCGTAACCAGTCTATCCTTATGAGGGCGTCCCCCCATCCGGAGTAGAGTGCTGGCAAGCGTAACCCATGCGAGATAACAGCATACATATTGGAATGAGTTGCCAACCACGCTCGCAAAGACGAGGGACGTGGGACTTATTCATTCAAGCAACCAAAGAAACAGGAATATTAAAGAAATTAAAAAGATTATGTTACCGCTTACTTGTGATTGGAAGTACATAGAACCCGTCAAAGAGGGTTGTTACATCAGGGTTCGCAAAGAGCCTTTAAACATAAAACCGCCGGAGGTTACATGCGTTCCAAGGGCGAGGCAAGCGCTCACCTTGAAGTGTCTCCAGGGTGTAAGTGTTGTTAGCTCTAAGTTGTACGACCTTGAATGGGCCTTCCCAATTGGGGTCCAATTTCCCCACGTGCTTGGATACTTCCGCTTTCTTCAAAACCAAGTCTCCTAACTGGAAAGTTCTTTCCTTCACACGCTTGTTGTACTGTTGGGCCACAGAGGCTTTATAATGGTGAATCTTAGCCCAGGCCTTGTCTCTCCTTTCATCCAGCAAATCCAACTCCAAGCTCCTGTTGCCAGCGTTGAGCTGAGGCTCGAAATAGCCTACACGAGCGGATTCATTTACTATCTCCGCTGGTATCATTGCTTCTGATCCATAAACGAGCGCGTAAGGAGTTTCTCCAGTGGCCGCTCGTGGGGTGGTGCGGTAAGCCCAAAGCGCTCCTTGTAGCTCTTCAGCCCATTCACTTTTCTTGCTCTCAAGCATGGTTTTTAGATGCTGCAAGATGATTCTATTGGTAACTTCTGCTTGCCCATTGGATTGTGGATGTCCTACAGAGGTAAACCGCTGTTCTATTCCCAACTTAGAACACCATTCTCGTGTGTCAGCCGCTATGAACTGGGACCCGTTGTCAGAAATGAGCACCCTCGGTATGCCGTACCTGCAAATGATGTTCTTCCAAATGAAGTCCCTCACAACCCTGAAAGTGATTTTTGCAACAGCTTCGGCCTCGGCCCACTTGGTGAAGTAGTCGACGGCTAAAATGACAAACTTCTTTTGTCCCGCAGCCATGGGCAAAGGGCCCACAATGTCTATTCCCCACTGGTCAAAAGGCCAAGAGACGTCTATTGGGATCATCTGTGCTGCTGGCAATTGAGGGAGATTTGAATGGAATTGGCATTTGGGACACTTCCTCGAAAATTCGATGGCATCTTGGAGAACTGTAGGCCAATAAAACCCACTTCTCAGGACCTTCTTTGCCAGGATACGCCCTCCGGAATGATTCCCACAGCTTCCATTGTGGATGAGTTCGAGCGTCTCCTTCGCTTGTGAGGGCCTCAGGCATCTCATTGGGGGTCCTTGAAATGATTTCTTGAACAACCTCCCCTCGGGATCCAAAGCGAAACGAGGGGCCTTACTTCGGACTTTCCTGGCTTCCACCTTGTCAGTAGGAAGAATTCCATCCCTAAGGAAAATGGCGACGTCATCAAGCCAACAGGGCTCGTTAGGATCAATCATGGCGATTATCCGGATGGCGACCTTCTCCTTGATCAAAGGTTCCTCAGTTCTAAGGAACGTAACAGAACGTTCGGAAGTGCCCTCTAAAGCTGATGCAAACTTTGACAGAGCGTCCGCACACTCGTTTTCTCCTCGCGGCACTTGAAGTAGGTGAAATTCCTTGAACTTCCCAATGATTTCTCTGGCTTTACATAGGTACTGTACCATGGTGGTTTCTCGAGCCTCATAAGTTCCTTCAATCTGGCTCGCTATTAACTGTGAATCCACATAAGCGGTGATTCTGGAAGCTCCATTCTGAAAAGCAATATTCAATCCTTGCACGAGGGCTTCATATTCTGTTTCATTATTAGTGACTTGGAAATCCAGCTTGATTGCAAAGTCCAGCTCAATCCCATCGGGGTTTCTGAGGGCCACTCCTACTCCTCCCCCTTGAGAGGTTGAGGAACCATCTGTGTGCAGGACCCATAACCCCTCATTATCCGCAACGGTGGGCTCTAAACCATAGCGTTCGGCCAATAAATCAGCTACAACCTGTGCCTGTACCGCGGTCCTGGGCTCGAAACATAAGTCGAACTGGCTCAATTCGATGGCCCACTTGATTAATCTCCCAGGCACATCGGGTTTGGACAATACTTGCCTCAAGGGTTGGTCGGTGAGAACCGTTATGGAGTGCGCTTGAAAGTAAGGCCTTAGCCTTCTTGAGGCGTTGATAAGAGCGAACGCGAATTTTTCAATCTCCAAATACTTCTTTTCAGCTCCTTGCAACGTTTTGCTCAGATAATAGACAGGCAAATGTTTCCGCTCCGGTACAGCGACCAGAACAGCGCTTGTGGCTTCGGAAGAAACGGAAAGATACATAAATAATCTCTCACCTTCGACGGGCTTAGTCAGCAGAGGTGCGCTCGATAAGTAAGCCTTCATATCCTGCAGCGCCCTTTCGCATTCCTCTGTCCAAGCAAAGTTACGTGCGTTCCTCAAAATTTTGAAGAAGGGAAGGTTCCTGTCCGCCGAGCGCGAAATAAATCTGTTCAACGAGATGATTTTGCCTACTAGGACTTGCACTTCCCGCAGATTTCGAGGGGAAGGGATCTCCAAAATAGCCTTGATCTTCTCCGGATTGGCCTCAATTCCCCTCTGACTGACCATGTACCCTAGGAACTTTCCCCCTTGTACTCCAAAGGTGCACTTTGAAGGGTTCAACTTCATCCCATACTGACGCAAGATTGAAAAAGTGCGCTTGAGATCTTCCAAGTGGGAATCCTGGCGCTCGCTTTTGACAATCATATCATCCACGTAAACCTCCATGGACTTACCAATTTCCTTTTCAAACATCTTGTTAACGAGCCGCTGATACGTAGCTCCGGCGTTCTTCAGTCCGAAAGGTATGACCAAGAAGAAATATACCCCCAGATGGACAACGAAAGAGGTTTTGGGGCGATCTTCCGGGGCCATAAAGATATGATAATATCCCTGGAAAGCGTCCATCATGCTCATGAGCTCGAAGGCAGCGGTCGAATCCACCAATTGATCAATCCGGGGCAGCGGGTAAGGATCTTTAGGGCAGGCTTTGTTGAGATCAGTGAAATCGTTGCACATGCGCCACTTATTCGCGCTCTTGGGCACCAAGACGACGTTGCACAGCCACTCCGGATACAAGATGGGCTCGATATATTGAGCCTCCAGGAGTTTATTAACTTCCTCTTCAATGACCTTTTTCCGAAAGCCATGTGCATCCCGTTTTTTCTGCTTGATGGGTTTGAAAGAGGGATCCACATTAAGCCTATGGACAATGACGCTCAGGTCAATCCCTGTGAGGTCGGAGGCTTTCCATGCAAATACATCACTGTTTTCCCTGAGGAAGTCGATCATCATAATCTGAGAAGGCCCTGAGAGGTTTGATCCTATCTGCGTAATCTTATCCTTGTTTCCGGGCTCCAGCTCAATGGTAAGGAACTTCTCCGAGGGTTCGATCCTTACCTCAGGGCGAGGAAGTTCGAGCGCCCACTTCTTTCCTATCAAACGGTCACCGGATGCTGGTTCACCCTCTCCCGGCTCGTCTCCTTCTGAGGACGATCCCCCAACAGTTCCTGGTGGTGCACCTTCGAGGGGATTCTCCTCGTTGTTTCCCCTCTTCTTTTTGTTCTTCTTCTTGTTCAATTTAGCCCTCTTCCGTGCTGGGCTGTCCTCATCTAGGTTGGGGAAGTCCACTGATTTTTTGGTGGAACCAGTTTGGAAGGTTTTCTCCGCTTTTGGCTTTCTGAGGGACAGCATGTAACATTCCCACGCCTCTCGCACATTGCACAGTACTTCTCCCACGCCCTCGGAAGTAGGGAATTTAATCTTCTGGTGGTAGGTGGAGATGATGGCTTTGAAATCCACGAGGGCAGGGCGCCCAATTATGATGTTATATGGAATGTCAATCTCCACCACCGCGTACGTTACCAAGAGTGTCTTGCGCTGAGGGGCTCGGCCGAACGAAGTAGCTAGGCGTATTTGTCCTCGTGGGACAACTTCCGAGCCTCCAAAGCCAATGAGGGCTGTTTTGAGAGGCTCGAGCGGAAGATCAGCCTTCATCTTTAAGAATGTAGAATAAGGCAAAACATTAACGGAGCTTCCACTATCCACCAATACCCTTTTTACAACATGATTATAAACATCTAAACTAACCACCATGGGGCAATCTGAGGTTATACCCTCCCCATGGGGCGTTATAATATGCTCTAAATCCCTATCATCAAAGCCTATTACATCATTTTCTCTTGATCGTTGAGCGCTTGGACTCTGGATGGCATAGATAGGTTTAGGCAATGCTGGGCGCTGGTTGTAGCTCCGGACGTACCTCCGTCGGGAGGTGTTTGAATCCCCCCCTGATGAGCCTCCTGCAATCATATTTATAACTGCGAAGGGCTCGTTTTCTTGCTCAGGGGCTTTTCCTTTATTGCCCCGGCGGCTGCTGCTTTCAGGGGGTCCCCTACCCCTTGGGCTCTTTGAACGGGACGGACTTCTCCTTCTTCCCCCAGCACGCTCGTTGCAGCGTTCATCGTAACGCTCAAGCACCCGGACAAACTCCTTCAGGTGGCCCCCTGCGACGAGCCTCTGAATTTCAGCTTCCAACTGTCGGCACTCATCTGTGTTGTGCCCCCTCTGCTTGTGGAATGCGCAGTATTTGTTCGAGCGCCTGAGCGAGTCTGTTTCTCTCATTTTGATGGGTCTCTTAAAGAGCTTTTTATGTGAGAGGTTGTAGACTTCTGAATTTGGCCTGGTGAGCGGAATTCGCTCGAATCGACGAGGGGGTGGTGGCGACCTCCTGCGCTCTTGAGGGCGCTCCTTCTTGAAGGCCACGTCCCGTCCCCGCTCGTGATGAGGTCGCTCGTTCCTGGCCGGGCTGTGATTCCGAGGACCATTCGTCCCATACATGTCTTCGAGCGCGAAGAACGGCTCGGCTATTTCTCTTAAGGCCATGAGGGTCCCTGGCCTCCTTTCCACAATGGCATCAGCGAATTTTTTGCTCACATATTGCTTGTGATCCACAGCCTGAAAGAGCACTGGGATCAAGAAATCCATTGAAGGCCTTTCCACCTGTAGGATCTCCTTGTTGAAGCGGGCGAAGAACGAGCGCAGAGATTCGCTCTTGCCTTGCACCACGTTGTATAGGGCAGTGGGTGCGGTGACTGGCGCTTTCAAAGAATTGAAGTGGTTGAGGAAAGCATTAGCCAGTTCTTCATATGAGTGGATCGAGCGCGGCGGCAGTCGCTTGTACCACTCTTGAGCCATTCCTACCAAGGAAGTGACAAACACTTTTGCCCAGTAATTGCTGGAATGCTCGTAGAGGTGCATAAGATGCACAAAGTGATCCAAGTGTTCAGCTGGATCAGTTGTCCCGTCGTAACGGTTGATGGAAGTGGGGACTTTGGCCATGCCCGCTTGGGCCATCAGGACTTCTTCCACGAGGGATGAACCCCTCGCCAGTGGGTGGTACTCATACGTGCCGAAGTTTTCCTCCGGCTCCTTGCGGCGGGGGACCTTTGGTAGTGGGTCCTTGGTACGGGTGCTTCTGGCGTCAACCCGTTCATCCCGACTAGGGGAGATCTGAGTTGAGCGCCCTCGTGAGAGCTGCCCCACAATATCCTTTAGACCCTGCAGCTGGTCTTGCACAGCCGCGAGGATGTCAGGATTTACGTCTACTTGCTTGTCTCCGTGCCTGGGGGCTCGTGAGCCCCTCCTGGAGACATGAGAGTCCCCTTCATTATCATTTACCCGTTCTGTGGGCTCTTTGTTCCTGCCTACGGAGGGACGCTCGTTGCCCTCCTGCTGGGGCACTTCTCTGGCTGGTGGTGGTGGTGGTTGTGCCCTCAGGACAGCCTGGGCTTCTCTGAGGGGAAAGTTTTGTTGTCCGCCCAAAGGGGCTGCAATTTGAGTGGCCTGCCCAGAGGGAAAGTACATGGAATGGAACCTTTCCCATGCCCCCTGAGCCGCCTGAACCTCACACTGGGCATAGAGAGCCCTCAACTGTTGGGTGGTCAGTGGAGGTAACTCCACTCCTTCGATCTCCCTGGGGACCACCACCGGGAGCTGGATCTGGCCTGCATGATACGGCTGGACCGGCGGCATCATAACAGACGGAGTGAGGGTGTATCCAGGTGGGGGCATCATGTAGCCCTGTATTCCGGGAATCACCTGGGGATGGACCCAGGGGTTCTGAGTATGTTGCGGAGGAGCAGAGAGAGAGATTCCTCCGGCGGACTCATTTTGACGATTCAGATCCAATGGACTAAACTTCGTATTTTTTCGATGTCGTTTGGACCTCCGACGAAGTAAATATTAGTCCATATGACCCATTTACCCTATTTGATTCGTTTTTCAGCTATAACTTGAGCTACGGCATTCGGATTCAAATTCTGTCATTTTTGTTGGACTCGTTTTGATGATTTTGATCCAATAAACTAAACTTTGTATTTTTTCGATGTCGCTTGGACCTCCGACGAAGCAAATTTTAGTCCATATGACCCATTTATCCCATTTGATTTAGTTTTCAACTATAACTTGAGTTATGGGATTTGGGTTCGAATTCCGTCTTTTTCGTTGAACTCGTTTCGACGATTCGGATCCAACGAAATAAACTTCGTATTTTTTTCGATATCATTTGGATCTCTGAAAAAGCAAATTATTCGGCGATCTTTATTAAATTATTAAAAAAAATTAAAAAATATAATTTTTTATTAAGGTCGCCGTATTATATGGCGACCTTCATTAAATTATTAAAAAAAAAAATAGTTTTTTAATTCGGTCGCCGTATTATTCGGCGACCAAAATTAAAATATTAATTAAAAAAAAAAAGTGGATTGGGTCGCCGTATTATTCGGCGATCCCGTTAAAAAAAATATTAAAAAAATACAAGAACGCCACATGATGTGGCGTTCTATAACAAAATATTAACCCATTCTTTTTCAATAACATTTTACGAATCCGTTTTAAATTAAATATTATTTTCGAAAATTCCTCTTTTTTCTTTTTTTTTTTGTTACACAGAAGCCCAAATCGGGGCAAACAAAGGAAAACAACCCAAACTAGACGAACTCATCTGGAGGCGAGTTCCAAACCAAACAATCGACATTAATTTTATGCCCCATCTGTGTCTACTTATCGGTGCTAGCATTCTTTTCTCTGTAGATAGTCTAGTTATTGTAATAGAAGGTGAACGTCATGGAACAAAAAGAATAAAAATTAATGGATATTTTCGTAGATTGAAATGAGGTGGAATAGATGTGTCATCAAACTCGTTATCCAAACAAATGCCCAAATATTAATAATATGAAGCCCATTTGAGGTCCAGCTAATTAATAAGCCCAAGTTAATGAAAAATTATTCGAGGAAAAGCCCATAAACAATATGAAGCCCAATTAGTACATTACCGTCGCTCCAACTACACCCAGAAGCCAGCACCGACTGGTCAAACATAACGCCGTCGTTTTGCGCTTTGTTTCTCTTTTACCGCCACCCCTGACTGGTAGATGCGATGATGCCACCAGTAAACTTCAATTTTTGCGGGGTTGATGGATTTGCTTGATTCAGTCTTAGTTTCTGTTTAATCTTTGAATTCAATCTGGGTTTAGTGCTACAATCATGACCTCCGATTCGAATTCTTCAGCATCCAGTTCATCCTCCGAGACCCATGATCGGAGCCCTAATTCCAAGCCGGAGCCGAGTACGGGCTCGATTGACCAATCACTCGACGCGATTGAGAATCAGTTGGCGTCAATCTCAATGTCTTCACGTTCTCCGACGGGGACGCTTGATGATGAAGGGGAAGTGGAGGAAGGAGAGGAGCAGTTGGTGGAACAGTCAACAATCAGGAATGGATCTTTGAGTGGAGAAGTTAGTGCGGAAGGAGCAATTGGTTCTGTCAAGGATGAGTATGTTAACAATGGTCCGAAGGCAGAGTCTTCGGGAGTGATGAAAGAGGGTGTTTCCTCTGTGTGGAGGGATACTTTAGAGGTAGGTGAAGTTGAGCCACCATTGAGTCCGAGCAGCAGCGGTTATGCTGGGGAGAGAGGGAGCACCAGTGGTGGTGATGAAATCAATGATGACGACGAAGATGATAATGAGATTCGTGTGGTTGAAAATGATGGGGTTTTAGGGTCTCATGAGCAGTGGGTTTCTGGAAAACGACACCCCGATGAGGTTAGCTTAATGAAATGTCTTAAGCAGTTTCCAGGTTCATTTTGGATTATGGTGTTTCGAATTTCTGAGCTATAGTTTTTACGACAAACTCCATGCATGTTATTCCTTGAAATGTACCTGGCCTGGAGAAATATTTTTAGATTTGGTTTCAAGCATTTTGATTAGATTGAGAGCGGTTCTATGATATCACCCATAGTATGTTTTTTTATTAATTAGTGCATTGCAGGATGATGCTTCAGTTTCATGGAGGAAAAGAAAGAAACACTTCTTTATTTTAAGTCACTCTGGAAAACCCATATACTCAAGGTTGGTGTCAATTTTGTTCATTTGCTTTATGAAAAAACCAGTATAGTTCGTCTGTATTCTGAAGGATGTATGCTTGAACATTTATGTAAACATAGCTGCAATATGTTGGTGATATTCTCATATTTGTTTGCAATATTGACTTATAGATATGGGGATGAGCATAAATTGGCGGGATTCTCTGCAACTTTGCAAGCAATCATCTCCTTTGTTGAAAATGGGTATGCTGCCTGTTTGTGCTGCTAAATGTTGTCTAGTGTGATAATATTGTTAGCTGCTTTACTTGCTGATATCCTATTCCATTATCTTCTCTAGTAAGCTGCTTATCACCTTATTGATTGGATATACTTTATTGGCTTATTGATCCTTTTTCAGGGGAGACAGGGTCAAATTGGTTAAAGCTGGTAAACACCAGGTGAATATATCACCTTATTGAATTTATAAGCTTTTGATTTTGTACTGCTTGGTTGCTCTATCTTACTTTTATACTGCTTGGTTACTGCTCCTTAGATTTTAGGTGCTGCAGAGTGAGAGGTTATGTGAACTAGGTGAATAAGATGGTTATGTAGCTTGCTGCCTCCCAATCACATATGTTGTTACCTCCTCTGGGACTCATATATGGTTAGGAATGATTGTATTAGCTATACTAGTAAACTGCTTCTGTCTTTTACTTCTATCTGAAAGAATTGAATGTCAGTGCCTAACGACATAAACTATGCTGCCAAGATTTGGACAGACAATGCTTAATTGTATAAGAGCACTACAATGTTTATGAAATACAGTGACTCTTAGTACATAATTTATGACTAGCTTTATAACACTGCTCAGTCTCAGCACATTAGGGAAAGTTTAGTTGATATGTACTTACTAGGGGGAATAGAGGAGTGGTTATGTTTTGAAACATCTTCTACCTTATTTTTATTTGAGGATCTGATTTTACAATATTATAGTTTCAGAAAAATACTTGTCTTATTTGTTTTTGTATGTTTCTCAAATTGATCCGTAGTAACTGGTGGTATAACTTTTTGGACCACCCCATTATAATTGAAACCATGATTCACATAATGTGTCCTATAACTTGAACCCTACTGTGCAACAACTGTCTAACCTTAAGGTTGGTTGAAAACACTTATATGAAAAATGAAACAATGAATGTCCAACCCATGATCCTTTTAAATTGCTGATTATCGCACATTAGGCTGATGGAGAATATTTTGGTAATTTCCAGTATTAGAAACATGCTCTTGGAAACTGAATATTGAGATTAAACGTAACAGTCAGCTTTTTTTTTTTCGAATTGATAAAATTACTGATGTGGAATTTTATATTTCAGTTTGTTTTTCTTGTGAAAGGACCAATTTATTTGGTCTGCATTAGTTGCACAGAAGAGCCTTATGAATCATTAAAGGGACAACTGGAGCACCTTTATGCCCAGGTAGCTATCACCTATACATTAGCAGTTCATATTTATTGAGTGAATTGGATTTCGCGTTTCAACAGGTTCATAAATTTTGTAATTCAGGTTCTTTTCTGTAATGTTAATGGATCAAGTAACTTTCCCCTTCCAATGTCAAGCAGTTCCTTCTAAAGGGATTCGTTTTTCCTGATATATTAATTTTATCTGAGTGCAGATGATACTTATTTTGACAAAGTCTGTAAATCGATGTTTCGAGAAGAATCCAAAATTTGATATGACAGCGCTGCTTGGGGGAACTGATACTGTATTCTCTTCTCTCGTCCATTCTTTCAGTTGGTATTTTTTCCTTCTCTATACCCTGTTAAGTAATTTAGACTTAGACTTTCATAAGCTGTCAATCTCTTTTTGTTTTGTGAATGTTGCAATTGTGTTATTGTCAGTTCTTGTGCTTTATGCACAGTATAGAACAGGTTAAATAATTATAAACAAGAGCATGTGGCAGTAACCAGTTCAGGAAATTAGGAAATATTGTGAAGCTGGATGTTTGTTGATTTTAGTTTTCAATACGTACTATACTTGGTTATGCATTCTGATACAGTTTTTTATATTTTTCGGGACATCTGTTTGATCATATGAAATTAGGAACAAAATGCACTATTATTATCAATGCCAACTCAGTGTCCGTTTTCATCTTGTTCAGCTCCATATAAATTTGAAATTTGCTATTTAGCATTCTTTAGTGATGTTGTGTTGTAAGATACTGTAGGTCATAACTGGAAAGGCCAGTTAAACTTCTTTCATGGTTGCAAAGTTGACTATCAGTGATAGATGTGAATCATCTATTATCTTAAATTCATTGCAGATTTATTTATCGATGACTGTGTTCCACCATCATTTGTATAATATCTTACTGGCCAGTGGCCAATGCATTCCTTGTGTCTATTAGTTGATTTTTTGTTGGTGTCAATTAACTTTTCTCAATTTATATACTTGGTATTGTAGTTTAAAATTCTGAGGAGTCCTGATTATTTATAATAATTTAAGACATTTAGGACCACGCAATTTAGCAAAATTATCAAAGCATCTTGCTGATGGAATTTTAAAATCAACGAGAAAAAGTTGTTCATATTTTTGTTTTAATGATCGGCCAACTAATTTATGTTAATGAAATGGTATTGTGAATTGTGTATTTCGTTTTTGGGTCCAATAAAGAGGTATCTCCAGTTATCATGTAGTGTGACTTATATAAATGATTAGTATTCCTCCCAGCGCAATTTTAATTTATAACTTAGATGTGCTCACTGCTCTGATTGTAGGAATCCTGCCACATTTCTTCATGCTTACTCCTGTCTACCCCTTGCTTATGCAACACGTCAAGCTGCAGGTGCAATATTGCAAGATGTAGCTGGTTCAGGTGTCCTATTTGCACTTTTAATGTGTAAACACAAGGTAATTTTATCTTTTCCATTTGGTTGGGAGTTTCCTTGAGTATATGGTATACAGAATGGGTAAATGCAATAACTATGCAGAACCAGGACTTAGGTAATGAGATTATTAATGAGTTTTTATTAATTATATTATGCATATTTTATCCTCCTTCATGTGCCTCTAATTTGTTTCTAAAGCGAGACAAATGACAAATGCATAGTAATAAGAGGTGGGGAAAAGGCTGGTTATAATTGTAATTTGTAAATAATTTTAGAATTTGATATCTATCCGATTTATTTTTTAATCGAATAGGTTTCTTTGTTTCATTAAATTATAAGCTGGGTTGGTAGTAGTAAATTCTGCTAATAAAACCAGTGAAAAATTTATATATGTGTGAGTGTGTGCGCGCAAGCGAATGTGGGTGTGTGTATATGTTCTTCAATTGTAAGTTACACGGAATATGATCTGGCCCCACCCCTGTCCATAACTAAGTTTAGTTAAGGTTGTAATGCAATACAGGTCATCAGTCTTGTTGGTGCCCAAAAAGCGTCTCTTCATCCTGATGATATACTGCTACTCTCCAATTTTATCATGTCCTCCGAATCTTTTAGGTAAGTAAAGTGTGCTTCTACACAATCTTGGTGTTCTTCAATTGACTAACAGTCTAACTGCGATGTAGTTTGTAAGTTAATCAGTCTTTTTTGTTAGAATCATGATTATAATAAAAGCGTGCACTCATGGAATAAGCCATCTGCTAAGTGTACATAAATGATGAGGGCCATGTATGATAATGCATACAGATGTAGAATTAGAAACTTAACAATCTGGCGGTAGACCCAAAAATGTTAAAAGCGTTGAAGACAATAGATATGAGTCCGAAAATAAAAAAGAGCCAAGTCTTTAAGGAATGATGGCTTCTTGAGTAAGTACGAGTAGACTCGTTTTTCTCCTCCCATGATAGCCTCATCAAAAAAAAGGGCATATGCTTTCCCCAACAAGAATTTTATTACGATGTAATGATTTGCAAAAGTAGATAAGTGGTATAAATTATTAGTTACCCACTGTGGTCATAAGACATAGTAATTTTTATGCCATGTGGAAGTTATTGAAGAACAACGTAGAATTGCTCTTTTTCTATTTTGTATTTATTTTACAATGATAATACTCTTGGAAATAGTTTACAATAATATTTTTACAATCCATTTTGCCAATGGATTGAGTTATGAATGATTCCTAATATGTTACCCCCAACCCATTGTTTACTTAGGTGGTTTGAGGGCATGCTAAATGATCTTAAAAGTCCGATTTATTTACTAGGAAAAGGCCTATCCAACTTTTTAGAGGGGCAAAATACGACATGCCTCTGAATTAGTAATAAAGAGGTTTTGTTTTTTGGATGACATTCTTGTTATCTGAAGTAATTTTTGCTCTACGATGTAAATGTGCCTTTTGCCTTTTCCAATAGATTATATAGCTTAAACGTTTTGAGTAGATTGTTTAGCATAGTCACAACCCAATTAGAACAAGGCCTACCCTCTTGCACAAGGCCCATGCCTATCAAAGTAATACTTCTTATGATTTATTATATTACTAACCCACCTAATCTATCAAACATAAACTTCTTCTTCATTTTAAGCGTTTTGTTTTATATGCTTCTCAATTATGCAGGACATCTGAATCCTTCTCACCAATTTGCCTGCCAAGATACAATCCCATGGCATTCCTTTATGCTTATGTGCATTATTTTGATGTAAGTATGTCTAATTCTGGAAAAACAATCTAAAACTATTTAATGTTCTGCAAAAGAAATTCCACTAATGTATCAGGTGGGCTTGCAGAAATTCACTACTTTTCATTTGTTTAATTTGTGTGCTGTTTATAAATATATCAGACTGAAATGAGTTTCTGAATCTAATGACAGCTCGATACATACCTGGTCTTGCTCACTACAAGTTCAGATGCCTTCTATCATTTAAAAGATGGAAGGTAATCTTCATTATTAATGCCATAGAAACCAAGGTTACAGTTTCTGGTGGTCCTCCAATTTCCAAGATCATTCAAGTAGTTTTGCTTAATGGAAAATATTTGGCACATCTTGTAGGATTCGTATTGAAACAGTACTTCTGAACTCAAATTTACTGAGCGAAGTTCAAAGATCCTTAGTAAATGGTGGCATGCATATTGAAGACTTGCCTGTTGACTCCACTTCTCGTGCTGCGGCCATGTCTCCTCATTTAGGGCAACCAAGGCCTACAATGGACTCCACAACTGATGGATTTCATGGAACTGGTGGTCCAGCTGGACTATGGCATTTCATGTATAGGAGTATTTATCTTGATCAATACGTCTCGTCAGAGTTTTCGTCGCCAATCAACAGTTTGAGACAGCAAAAGAGGTAACTAGATTATTTTAGGTTGTAACTGAAGGCCATTCTTATTCTTTGCAGAATTTTTTTTCCACTGGACTGTACAAATGGCTTCTTGTTTTGCAGATTGTATAGGGCTTACCAAAGACTTTATGCATCCATGCATGATAAAGGAATGGGTTCTCACAAAACCCAATTTAGAAGAGATGAAAACTATGGTAAATCTTCCTCATTCAATTCTGTGATGACAAGTTTTAATATTTCTATCTCAATCTAGTCAGATGCCTGTTTTTCTTTTTTTTTCCATATTATCATAGTATGCAGTGTAATTACTCTTGATTATTCTGCTGAACTAAATTTTGTGAAATAATCTTGTTGGTTTCTTCAAATTTTCATATAGTTTAGCCATGAGAGATGCAATAGCTTTGATGGAAAGCTACTGCTGTTAAAAATAATGATATGGAGAACAATATTTTTGAAGACCTTTGGCTTGGCATCAGTTCGTTCTTGGGTTCAAATCATACAGATATATTTGTTCTAGGATTGGAAACAGAATGATTCGACTTTGATGCTTCCTTTTTATTTGAACATTTCCACTTTACAAAGAACATATTTCTGCTGAATGTTGCGAGCAGTAGCTATGTCCAAACTCCAAATTTCTGTGAGTATTTTATATTAGGACGTCATGCTATGCCTGCTCAATTGCATGATTTTTAAGCTGGAGCTGTCATGTTTTGCATTTCTCCTACTAATGTTTTTTCTATATTATTTGCTAATTTACTCGTGAATTACTGTTATGCCACTTCAATGGCTATTTCCTGGTTATGAGTTTTCTAACTAGTTCTTTGGTACCACAGTGCTGCTCTGCTGGGTCACACAAGATTTTGAACTGTATGCCGTGTTTGATCCTCTTGCAGACAAGGTTCGTGCAAAAATCTACTCTTGCCAAACTTGCATGAAAATCACTTCTCGTTGCATAATATGATGCTGTTGGGTTTCACAATTCAAGACTTGATATATTTCTGTGTGCTTAGATCATTTTTTGCATGATTTACTGTAAATTTTTTATATGAACCGGGCAGTGGAGGCAGGATTTTTTGGGGGTGGGGGGTTAGGGTTTGTGGAGCTTACTGCAATGAAAATTTTAAAATTTTAGATGCAGCTAAACCACAAAATTACAACGTCTAGGTGAAATTTTCATTTTAAAAAGATAGCATATTAATAGGGGCTAGGAAGGAAGGGGAGGCTCTCCACCCCCCACCCCATCCGCCTCTCAATTCGAGTTTATCCCCGCTTATAAACCAAAACATTTCAAACTAAGCCACATTAGCCATATTAATATTCTTTTTTCAAATGACTCAATCCAAACTCTGTTAGTAAGCATATAAATGTATTTATACGCGCTTGATTTTTACTGTCTCATGATTAATTTGCAGTCTCTCGCTATAAAAGTATGCAATCGCGTATGTCAATGGGTGAAGGATGTAGAAAATGAAATTTTCTTGTTGGGAGCAAGTCCTTTTTCATGGTGATTATGGCAAATACTCTGTATACTGGCATGTAATGTAGTCTTTTTGTTCTAATTTTTACGTATTTTTAGTCATCTCGTATAAATCTTTTTGCCTAATTTTTTGATGGGCTCTATCTGTGCATGGTTGTATCCCAAGTGTTAAGATCTCAGATGCACATATTTGTAGCATTTTGTGTTTCCAGATTATGTTATGAGCTTTTGTATCAATGACCGGCTTCTTTTTTTAGGGTTGATCCTATGGTCTGTACTAACTAAGCATCATTCATCATATTGTATTTAGAACTACTGTCTGAATAATATGTTTATGGATTATGATTTATGATAATTATCTATTTATTTTTTGTCCCAAACATTACAATTCAAAAACATATATGAAAATTGGAAATTAAACATGTCATCTTGAGTCAAATTACGATAAATCTTTCAAAACTCAAATCAGATCATTGGAATTTGGAATTGGCAATTCTAAAATGTAGTCTTGTCTTTCTCTCTCTCGACACTACCAAATTTTCATTATTTCAGGATACTTTTGCCTATTTTTCTTATGCAAGGGGTGCAAAATGTAAGATTCACGAATTTTGGGGGCTCAAAGGGTAATTTACCTGAAATTTTCCCTTCTTATTGTAAATTGAAGCTCAAATATTCTACGGTACAGTTTTAGTTCCAACTGTAAATATTTGAAAATTCGATATCCGTCTGTATTTGAATTCGTTTACAGAGAATATTATCAGAGAATATTATTTGTATCAGATTATAGACATCTGAATTATAAACGGGTAAGGATATGGTAATAAGATATCCGATACGTTTTATTATCCGTTATCTAATTTATCCGTAATTCGTATCCAATAAATAATATATTATATTAAAATATATATACAGATTATTAGTATTAAGTAAATATTTTAGTACATTTATTAAAGAAAAACATTAGGTTTTATTAGTAATCATATGTTTACTTCAATATTTATATAGAGATAATATAAGTAACATATATTATGTTATTAATAGAAGTATTATATTTCAAATTAGTTATTTGATAAAATTTATAATTACACCATATTTATACATTCACTGAAAAATGAAAATGATGTATATAGATATAGTTATTATTTTTCTCTTTTGTCTAAAATATATATATTCAAAGTTATATAATTATTAAATAATTTATCTATAAATGAATAGTTGATAATCTGATTAAAAATTTGAAGTTTATATCGTTAAATAATTTATGTCAAAATGAATAGTTGAAAATTCGACTAAAATCCGAATCCGTCCGAATCCGCCTTATATCCGTATAAAAAGGATAATATCTGTATCCGTCCGAATCATAAACAGATGTTAACTACTAACTCTACACCCTAACATACAATCGATTCTGGCTTGTGAGGCCTCCAATCTTCGTTAAACCTCATCCGGGCCAAGGCCTGAGAAGGTGTCAAATTGGAAAGGAATCTCAAGATACGTCGGATGATCAAATTAGCCAAAAGATTTAATAAATAACCCAAGTGCAAGCTATGTGATTGTAATACACTAGGGGTCGATCCATGAGGAAGGGGAAATCAAAGGCAATTGTTATGTGTTTTCGTTAATCTATAGACCGGTTGAGATTTAGAAAGTAAGTTAACTAATTAAAGCAATGAAATTGGACTAAAGAACACTAAGAAATAAGATGTAACAAGTAGTAACTAGAAATCAAATAGGTAGCAAATAACAAGAGTAAACAAGCGGCAAGGGGAAGTAATGATCATGCAAAGTTCATGTTCGATTAGTGCTTCGGTGGGACAAAGAACTCACAATTTTAATCACTAGTGTATACACAAGCTCCTCTCGAAGTCAAGTGTGTGTACCTAAAACAAGTCTAATGTCGCTCTCGTGATCACTAGCTCAATGATTAGCTCAATCAAACAAGATTAGTGCAATAAACTAACTAGCGGCTTGACCCGGTTAATCAATTGCTTAATTGCTCAAGTCTAAGTTAAGTCTCTTTATACTTAACCCTTAAGTGTTGTGAAATCTCTTCCAATTTACATACAATCTCTCAATTAGAATGCAAATCTAAGTTCATAACTAAGGTGATCAATCTTAATCATGCAAACAAATCAATTTCACAACCATAAGATCAAAGAGTCCCACCTAGGCATTTCATCAAACACTTACTCTGCACAAATCATCACCCCCCTTTGCCTAAAGATCTAGCCACTCATATTCATACCACTCAAAGAACAAGAGATATATAACATAAATGGACTCATATTCATTTAATTAAACTATTATCAAGCATTCAACAAATATTCATTAACTACAAGGTTCAACTTCTCCACAAGAACTAAATTAACTAAGGAAATGGATATTAAAGCTAAATTCTAGGAAAGCAATAAAGGAAGGGAAAGAAATTGAACAATAGTCTTCAAAGCAATAAAGGAAAAGAACTTGGTGTCCTCCATAGCCTCCTATCAGCTGCTCTCTAATTAGGGTAAGATCCTCTCAAAAGACCCAATTCTCACTTATATACTATGCTGAAAAACGCATCAAAAATTCAAATCCGAGAGAGCCAAACAGCCCTTTGGTTCCATAGAGTAAAACCCAAACGGCCGTTTCACTTGTAAAAGCGCTAGCACGATTTCGAATTTCCAAACGTCCGTTTGCACTTACAGAGCAAACATCACACGGGCGTTTCGTCCATGGCTGCCGAAGTCAGTAGCTTCTTACATGGGCGTTTTCTTCTTCAACACAAACATCAAACGCCCGTTTCATCTTCCAGATTTCTTGCAGTAGCATTTCACACGGGTGTTTGATAATTGAGTTCATCATCCAAACACCCATTTGCAGTACAGATTGGTAAATCTTGTCTCTTTCGACCGATTTCGCTCTGTTTGTCCCGTTCTCAACTCCCCAAGTAAAATACCTAAAATGGAGCAATAAAAGGCATATAAGCTCATCAAACGGGGAATAATTCTAACAAAATACGGCTCAAACGGATACGAAATCTAAACTTATCAACTCCCCCACACTTGAACTATTGCTCGTCCTCGAGTAATCCGATAATTATTTGAAAGTCAATCCACATTCAAATAAATCCGCTCAAGTCAATCGTCAAATCATCTCAAGAGAGTTAGCCTATCAAATGCATTACTAACGAGCAAAAATCTCAACAAGAAGAGTGTAAATAGCATACCCTTGTGTAAGTGTGTGATTTGAGCGAAAGAATGCACAATGATCACTTGAATTAGTTTATGGCTTTCTCCTAGGCATTTAATGTAACGGCCCGGTTTTCATTTACTAATTTCTTACGTTCCATCATAATTTTATAAATTATATTTTATCATACTTCCATGAAATTTTATGAATTCATATCAAATTTAGAATTTATTTCATGACTTGAAAATATTTATTGCGTGAAATAATTGCCGAGTATGATTTAATTGTCAACTTGTCCTTAAATGATCTTCCTTTAAAATTCAAGGACCCAATTGCATGTTTATTTCTTTGGATTTAATTGATCATTTCTCAAGCTTTTCATCCTTAATTGCATGACTTATTAAGTTGAAGGATTAAATTGCAAATTGATTATTTCATCAACTTTGAGGATGATGATTCACGTAATAAAACATCTCCATGCTTCCATGATCATTTTCATCCAAAATTCATCCCCAATTTGCTCCTTGCTTGTAACGCCCCGAATTTCAGACAGTCAGGTACGCTCGACACGTGTGAGTTTTGAGCGTTAGGATTTTATTCTATTATTTTGTTTATTCACTTTATACGTGTTACATTAATTTTATAAATTGTGTTCAATATGATTACGTGAAAATTATATGATATTCATTTCAAATTGAGAATTCTTGTATGAATGTAATTTAATTGTTACATGAATTAATTGTCCAATTTGGTTTAATTGCCAACTTGTCCTTAATTGCTCTTCTCTTGTACTTTAAGGACCCAATTGCATGAAATTGTTAGGGGACTAAATTGATCATTTCCAAACTTTAGATACCTAATTGCATAACTTATAGAATTTGAAGGGTTAAATCACAAATACCCTATTTTGACAAAATATATCGGTTTAAGCTTCTTCATGCTTCCATTCATTTCATTTCATCAAGAATCATCATCCCTCTTGTGCTCCTCCCTACCGAGCCAAAACCATGGAAAAAGGAAGGAGGAAATCATCATTTTCAAGCTAGAATTTGCTAGGAAACTTC
The DNA here is from genome assembly GCA_037501455.1 of Lantana camara. Taxonomy (NCBI): domain Eukaryota; kingdom Viridiplantae; phylum Streptophyta; class Magnoliopsida; order Lamiales; family Verbenaceae; genus Lantana; species Lantana camara. The sequence continues at coordinate 57,423,550 of CM074857.1, read as the reverse complement.
ATGAATTCAAGCTCAAGCACCCATACTCATCATCTTCTTCCACTTATTTTCATCTCAAGGTATATATGTGATTCTTGATCATATTTGAGATAACTAGGGTTTGAGATTTATATGCTACATGGATGAATGGTAGATGGAAGCATGATTATGTGATCCTAGGTTGAGTTATGGCATGATTTATTTATGAAATTCTTGAATATTTGAGCTTGAATGATCAATAGGAGCTTGAGCATGAAACTTGGAAATCTTGATAGTATTGCATGGTTTACTTGTTTAAGTGTTATATTATCATTTCTTGAACATATGTGCATCTTATTTCTAGAAATATTGGTTGTTGTGATAAAAAATTGGAATTTGTTGCTTGCTTCGTTGCTTCCCGTAACCATGCTCTGTTTTTCCTCTGTTTCTGTAAGTTGCAGAAACAGGGAACGACCGTTCCCAGCCTCAAGGCATTGTGGGAACGGGCGTTCCCCCTCTTTTAAACAAACTAGGCGGCCGAGCATGGGAACTGCCGTTCCCATTTTGGCCTTGGTGCCGGAAGGGTCGTTCCCAGCTAAGGCGCACTTTTAAAATCAAAATCGTTGGCGCGTTTTGGGGATTTACGGGAACGACCGTTCCCATTTACAAAGGGAACCCGGAACGGCCGTTCCCTCCTGGCTTGCAGAATAAAAGTTTCTGCATAAAATTACGAAAATAGCCCCTCGATCCGACGACTTCTTTGACCCCGAATTGCTATTATATGATCCAATATGTACTGAAACAACATGTTATCATGCTACATTGTGTATTGCTCGATGTCTCGTGTATGATCATGCCGTGCGTCATTATATGGAATAATGCCCTTGAATTATAGTCTCATGCACGTACATTGTCCCGTCTCTTGTCCAGTTATTCTCCAGGGCGGAGATTGTGGATCATGAGCACGTTCACGCATTCACGAGTCGTGTGTCGCCTGTCAGGTGAGGTTTAATTTCTAGTTATATAGAACCTGTATAACCTTTACGTGATTTTTGGCCAAAGGTATTTATATTTATAATTTCATGAAATCACTTATCATTTCAAGTTATGTTATTGTTCATGAATCAAGCAAGTAAGTTATGTTAGTGTTCATGAATCAAGCAAGTCATGTTCATGTAAGCAAGTAAACGCGTTCTCCTGGCCAGGTCCTCCTTAGTGAGGGCGTTGGGCTGATCTTCGGGCTGGTGGTTGTCCGTCCAACCACAGGAAGAACAAAGCCCTATCGTGTACATGCGTTCTCCTGGCCAGGTTCTCCTTAGAGAGGGCGCTGGACTGGTCTTAGAGCTGGTGGTTGTCCGTCCAACCACAGGAGGAACAAAACCCTATCATGAGTCGAAGGAGACTGAGGATGAATCCGGCACCACGGGTTGTCCTCGGGTTATTGCATGATTTTCATTCCATGAACGTGTTACATGATTACACTATCGCACGATTGCACGATAATTGAATTGCATGATCACCTAATGATTAACAAGCAAGCAAGCATGTTCATGTTCAATTGGAGTTAGGTTGGAGACCGGCCTCACTCGCCGGAGCCATGTATTGATCGCATGAAAATGAACAAGTATTTAATCTTGATAGTTGTATTCTCGGGCGAAGAACATCCTCTTCTTGAACTTGTATATTTACCTTTCATAAACCTTTACCCGAGAATATAGCTTGCATATTATCTGCGCTAATATGTATATAAACCCCTCACTCGGTCTTCACAGACTGATGCCTCCACCTTTCAGGTTATTGCAGGTGCACGCTAGGCGGGAGTTCAGTCGAGTCAAGTCCAGTTCATGTAGTCGTGTCATACGTGGTTCGTGTATTTAATTATTATTGTTAATTATGGAATTGCAGTTATTGTTATTGTTTAATTGAAGATGATAATGTATTGATATGTAACTTTAGAATATATCTTAATTGGAAAATGAGAAATGTCATGATTGGATAAATGGAAATATTTGATAGAAACTAGTTTATGCTTCCGCTTTATTTTATTGCATGTATTAGTAATCCCGCCTAGCTTGTCGTGTATTGTATTGTCACCCGTCCGCTATAGGTTGGTTCATGTACGGATTGGCCGTTTCGTGTGTGGATTGACCTATAGTGCGGGGGTGTGGCATCTCCACGTGTCCGGGGTGCTACATTGCTCTCACCGAACCATAACCTCTAAGAAAGAAGAAAGATTTTAGTGATTTCATCCAAGTTTTTCAAGAAAAATTCAAGCTTTGGAGCTCAATCACCCATCTTCATCTTCTTCCTTCATTTATTCTCATTCAAAGTGGGTTTGATACATGAATATGGGTTTCTTGATCATTATATGATAGCTAGGGTTTATGACTTTAGGTAATACATGGAGTATATGTTGTTTGATACATGAATAGATGATTATATCATGATTTGAGGTATGAATTCTTGAAGAAAGTGAGCTTATGTGATCATTTGGGTGTGAACATGAAAGTGGAGATTCTTGATGTTCTTAACTGATTTAAGTGTTTATATGGAGTTTTATTGTATCTTAATCATGTATACATGCTTATTCCCAGAATTCTTGCATTTTAATGCATTTTGATAGAGTTTTGAGTTGTTTGTTGTTGTTGCCGAAATGCTCCCCTGTTCTGTTCTGTTTCTGCAATTACAGAGGAGCGGGAACGACCCTTCCCATCCCCAGTTCATTCTAGGAATGGTCGTTCCCACTCCTTTGAACCAAAGTCGGCGCGCGTATGGGAACGGCCGTTCCCATTTTGGCCTGTGAGCCGGAAGGGCCGTTCCCAGCTAAAAATGCCATTTTAAATCTAAAATCGTGGGGTATTTTCGGAGGGCATGGGAACGGCCCTTCCCATTTTACACTAAGGGCCGAAACGGCCGTTCCCAGCTCTCTGGCAGAACAAAAGCTACTACATAAAAATGTGATTTTGGGATTTTAACCCAATCACTTCTTTGATCCCAAATTGCTATTATATGATTGATTACATGCTAAAACAAGATGTTTTCATGCTACATTGGGTATTGCACGTCATCTCGTTGCCTTTTCGTCGTTCGTCATATTTGGTCAATTTTGAGTCAAGTCTCACGTACACATGTCTTTATTGCACAGACCAGCTTTCCTGTGACGAGGAGCAGGCCCTGTAGGCCGTGCCCTACTTGTATTTTGACGGTAAAGGTGAGGTTTAATTGCTAGTTATATAGAACCCGTATAACCCTTATGTGGAATTTCAAGCCAAAAGGTATATATATTTATTTATAGTCATTTCTAAACTTGTAAACAATTACAAGCAAGTCATGTATCGTGATTGATTGATTGATCGTGTTTTGGCGAGTAAAGCATGTTCACTTTGGGCCCGAGGGTAGTGGCTTGAGCCAACCGGGAAAGCATGGGCTGACGGGTAACTCTAGTGCTATCCTCACCACATTGGGATGACCCCTGAATCCGCTAGGAGATTAGTGGAGGAAGGAGTTCCGGGCTTAGGGATTCATGTACCCTCTGCTCAACGAGATTGGATGGTCGGGCCTTGCAAACCTACCATCATTGGAGGGAGAAGGAGACTGGGGACGGGTCTGGCACCACGGGCTGTCCTCGGGTTACTGATTGATTGCACTGATTGATTGTATTGAGTGTGAACACTACTGCACTATAAATGAATTGCGTGATCACATATTAACTAATAAAGCAAGCATGTATTGTACACTGTCGGACTAAGGTTGGAGAATTGCCCTCACTCGCCGGGCCACTGATTGAATACATGAAAGTGATTAAAGTATTTAATATTGATAGTTGTAATCTCAGGCAAAGTGTATCATATTTTGAACTTATATTACTTTTAGTTATAAAACCTTACCTGAGGTTATAACTTGCACGTTATTTGCGCTAATATATATTTATGCCCCTCACTCAGTCTTCCATAGACTGATGCCTCCACTTTTCAGGTTGTCACGGTCGTGTGCTAGGCGGGAGTCAGAGGCATGTCATGTCATCCAACTGAGTCTAGCACTTCATACATTTTCATGATATTGATATTGATATTTCCGGATTTAGTATGTTATGGGTACTGTTAGCAGTTGGAGACTTTTGCATGTATAATATGGGAGATGATAATGTATTAATATGCCGAGCTTTTGGATATTTGATATATGATGAAATGATAATGTTATGCTTCCGCTTTTGAATTTCATGTGTTGGATTTAACTCATTTAGGGTCTAGTACCGCCTAGCTAACTTGTTTCTTTTACTTGTCACCCGTTCGCTATAGGTTAGTTCATGTACGGATTATCCATTTCGTATGTGGATCGACCTATAGTGCGGGGGTGTTCTCTACGTATAGGGGTGCTACATTTAATATGTTTTAGAATTACATTTTTCATGCCTATCTCCACTAATGTAGTCGATAAATGATTCGGGATCGAAAGATCTTTTCGTGACTTGTAATGTAGGCTTAGGGTCTCGGTTATGAAAATTTTGGCCCAAAAGTGACTAAACACTGAAGCTTACATCGTAACAATACAAGGCACTCAACCCCTTCTCACTCAACAGTTTACTATTTCCCCAAACTTGAATGTTTAAATACAATTTTCCTTTATTTCCAAAACTTTTTCTCGATTTCAATTCTTTTCATTTCTTACTTATTTCTTTTCTTTTGATTCTATTTTCTCAATTCTTTCTTTCATTGCATTTTACTTTCTATAGAATGCTCCCAAATTTCAAGAATAAGAACTCTCAACCCAATTATAAACCCAAACGAGCAAGCTCGGTGTGATGAAATAAAAGGTAGGGTGTATTGTTTTTGTGCTTGGGCTTGTAATGTGGCTAAGAATAAATTATGCACAACAATTAAGCTCAATGGGGTCAAACGGATTAAGTTATTTAGTGAATGGCTAAAGCCAAAAGGGTAATACTCCGATAAGGATGGCCTAAGTCATTTCCCAACTCATTCATCAACTAATTATTTCGCCTCGAAAGACATTTAAATGCATTCTTATTCATATTAAGGTCTATTCGAAACACATAAACGTTCTCCGAGTGATTAAAGTGCATAAATCCGTTTAAAACGTGCGTGAAAATGAGGGCATGCTAGCACACTAAACTCATCTCCATTCATGCAAGTGTTCACACATTCGACTAGCCTACTCAATCTCGTAACAACTCATCAATCATCCCAAGCAAAAATATTTGAGAAAGGAAGGAGTCAATTCATAATAATCACCATCAAACTCTAGAGGTAAGCGCATTCAAGTGTTCAAGATTTCTACCCAAACAAATATAAAGCATCAATTAACTTTTAGTTTATCCCACCCCCCCCCCCCCCCTTCCCCCTGAAACTTCCAATGTCCACATGCAATAAATATAGGAAAAGTTGAGAAAACTCCCTCAATTGAAGAACCGGCAATGGCGATATGCAAAGCTTCCTAAAATTCTGAAAACACGTAACTTGAAACACGGATCAAGAGCTAAGTGAAGCAATTGATAAATCAACATGCATCAAACAAGCATACAAGTCACATCCATGAATGCTCAATGTAGCAACAAACCATTCAAAAATATGCAATTAACCACATAAACATTTAAAAGCATTGAATCATCACATAGAGCAGTCACAAACAAGTTCTAGCATTCACAAAAGTAAGTACCAACACTTCGTAAGTATTAAATTCTAACCACCAACCTACAAGTTCGAATCAACATAAAAAAAATAAGCAATAAAGTAGCAAAACCCCACACTTGGGGTAATTAAGTAGCACAAGCAAAATGATGAAAGCAATCACTGGGGAGGATGTGGTTGATAAGGCTCAATGTTCCATTTTTGGAGGAGAAGGAGAATGTTGGCATCCGTATTCTCTTGCCGGCGCATTATCTCGTGTTGGTTGGCCAACGAGGTGTCCCGAAAGGTAGCAAATTCAGCGGAAAGTGTTTGAACTTGATCATAAACTTCATTGATATCATGTGGAACCAGTTCCGGTTCGGCCGCTTCTTGCTCATCTTGTTGGTGGAAAATTGCCAATTGTTCTTCATTCAACTGCTCATAACAAAGAACTCCAAGATTATATAACCTGGCCAACCGCGATTGTTCACTCTCCGGCCAATAGAAGACATATTTGTTTAATGGCGACCCCATTTCTTGGCAAACCTCATGTTGACGAAGGTTTGCTCATCAAGATAAATCTTCTTATCCACAGGCTCAATCCCCTACGGTGACCAACCGCATGCCTTGGCCATCATAGTCACAAAAGTACCGTGGACAAAACCACCATCCACACTATGGGCCGTCTTCTCCATTTTCTGCATAAGAAAGTTAACACCGAAGATCGTTTCTCCTCCCCTCCTCATCATAGACATAATCCATAACTCCCACGAGTTGATGCTGCCTTCACTATCTCCCCTTGCAAAAATCCCACAACAAAGAGCTTTATGTATGATACGCCAAACACCCGAAGTGAGGTTTGTGGCCTTGCAATTTGTGGGTTCATAGTAGTCAACCCCTTCCTTCATGCCTAGGGCCATAAACTCCGCGTTACGTACCTCGGGATTGGATCATTCCTCCGGAAAATCACAAGGTCCATCCGGGAAGTTGAAGATTTGTCGGAGTTGGGAAGCTCGAAGTGTTTGCTTCCGACCACTTATCTTGAAGGTGGCTACCGGATTCTCCCACTTAAACGTATGCATAAACTCGCACGGGTGAGGTTCTCATAAGTGTACTCCTCTTCGGTCATGAATGTCCACCAACCAATGTTATCGCAAAGTCGGTGCACCTCCCTAAGAACCCTCAATTTTTCTAAACCACTCGGGCGCAAGAATCTTGTGGATTTCACAATTAGGCTCTTAGGCACTTCACTAGCCTTTCCTTTGCCTTTACCCACCGAGGTACTTGCTTCATCGGTGCGAGCACGTTTTGTACGGCCCATTTCCTAAACAAGAAACAATATATCAATGTGCAATCATGAATTCAAAACAAAAGCTCAAAGGGATAATTCATCGAACACCTTGGGGACAAACTTTAAGGTTGGATTTTTATCAAAATTTTGTTGGTTTAAACTTGCAAGCTCTCAACATAATAACAAAGAAACTAACAATTCAACTTCAAAGATTCTCAAACAACAAATTTAGTCTCTGGATTTTGCAAAATTCAAGCAACACTAGGCTAGAATTTGGAATAAAGCTGCAAACTTGGTTCAAATCCATCAATAGTTTAACATAAATATTCAAACTAACAAAAAACACTTTCATTGAGGCAATTAAACAAACACTTGGTATGCATGCTTTCAAAAGTTGGGGCTTTTCAAGATTTAGTTGAAATTTCACTCACCAAATGCAAGATAGCAACAACTAAACTCCAATTAGGGACAAATAACTCCCAAACAACAAGTAATACTCAAAATCTTAGCAATTTCGGCCAAAAGACAATTAGGGTTTCCAAAAGTTTCAAACTTGCTCAAAATGGGTCAAATATGAGCAAAATTCAACCAATATTCAACTAATATTTAGAACAACACAAGATTGCAACCAAATAATCACAATGTGGGGGAGGGGGGTAAGGTTCGAATTTCATGAAGTTAGGGCAAAAGCTTCAAACTTTAACTAAAGAGAAAAGGGGACTAAACTTACCAAGTAGTGGAAGAGAGAGATGAGAGAATTAAGAAACTACCGGAGTTGCTGGAGTTGTCGCCGGTCACCGCTGCTGGCCGTAGCCGAAAATGTGCATGAGAGAAGAGAACCGAGAGGGAGAAGAATTGTGCGTGAGAGGGAGGGGAATGTTGAGGGTGTTTGAAAAGACAAAGTTCGGATTGACGACTTACGTTAAGGAGAAGAAGAGTTGTGTTTTTGGTTTAGGTAAAAGGCACGTGTGTTTTGAAAAGCTTCAGAAATCGCAGAAGGCAAAGCCAAATGCCCGTTTGGTGTGTCAGAAGAAATTGGAAATGGCGTTTAGGGTGAGAATTATGGGAAAAGAAGGTTTGTAAACGGGTGTTTGGGAAATCAGAACAAACTTGAAACGCCCGTTTGGTTAAAGAAATTTCGATACAGAAGGTTTTTGACACGGGCGTTTGGGGATTCAATGCAAAAACTAAAAGCCCGTTTGGGTAGGCTAAAATCGATACAGTAGGTTTTCAAATACCCGTTTGAGTATTGTTCTAGGAAGGAATACGGGCGTTTGGGGTTTCAGAAAATTACACAAACCTCCCATCTCGATCTTTTGGTGCATGAACTCGTTAGAAACGAAGTCTAACCCCAAAATAGTAACAATAAACGGACCATAGTACACCGGAATACTCCCAAAAGCAATCCAATACGACCAAATTTCGCAATTACAACACATAAATTGATGCTTACACGCATTGAAATCATCAATTCCAACTCAAATAGGCAATTATAGTCCATAGTGCATCAATATTCACAATACTTCTCAATTTTAGCACAAACTCTCAAATTTGGTGCACAATCACATTAGATCATGAAAGAACTAACTCATGTATTCATCACTTACCATAGTGCACCAAATTCAAGTCAACACCCACAACAACAAGCAAGTCATATAAAAATTTCATCATACAATCCATGACATGCTTAGTGACAAAGCAACTCAAATTCTCAAGGCAACTCAAATAATCATCTCAAATACGTCAAGCAATTAGCACAATCACACTCTCCACATCCACGCATGCAAACATGAAAAGCAATAAATGGACCTCAAATACACATCTCAATCCTTAGGCACGGTCTAAACATCTATTTGCACTCTAATAAAGCTCCTCACGAACAAACCAACGCAAACCTATAACACGAGCACAAAAGATAGATATGAGACATACCAAGCAAGGAAAGAAGAGAAAGAAAGAAAAGGGAAAGAAGTAGTTCTAAGTTTATAGTCGCTAGCTCGACTTTGTCACCTATTTTAGATGGCGGGAGTGGTCAACACACACACGGTGTGTCTCTCGATCGGCTCTTAAACAAAGTATGGCTTCAATCTTTGGCCGTTTACTACAAAGGTGCTTGTGTTTTCATTTTCGATCTCCACAGCTCCATTAGTAAGCACTCTTACCACTCTAAAGGGACACGACCACGTTGATTTGAGCTTGCCCGGAAATAACTTTAATCTTGTATTGAACAATAGGACTAATTGATCCACCTCAAACTCCTTGGACCAAATGTGCTTATCATGCCATCTCTTTGTCTTCTCCTTATACTTTTGGAAAACACGAAAGAGTTGCGCAGCGGAAGTTTAAGATTTTCCAAAAGTTTAATCGTTGTCTTGTAATTTTCGTGTCGTATCGTAGGGTGTTTTAGAAACTTACAAAGGTAGAAGCTTTCTAGTGATGTCGTTATCGCCTAACGAATACCCTTCAAGCGAAATCCCTCGAACGACCTTCGAATTAGACACCAAATTAGAAGCCCTCCAAAGCATATCCACACCAGTCCTAGAACACGATCAAGCTAGGGAGAATGCTAGTTCTGTGGCTTGTATTTAGGCTAGGATTTACTTTGAAAACTTTTTTTTTGGATTTTCTCAAAAACTTAACACTTCTTGAGTGTTGGTCTAAAAAATAAGAGAAGCACCACCACTAGTATTTATACTAGGGGGTTCGAACCATTAGGGTTTCCTAAACCTAGTGGATTTGTTTTCTTGCTCACTAATTAACTCATTTAATTATTAATTTAATTGGAAGAATAAGTTCCTAACTTGTTCTCCAAGTCTTGCAAGAATAACCTTCTCTCTCCTACAATAGGAAGTTTGACTTTCCAACTTTCCTAAAGTTAAAAGTCAAGATTCAATAAATAATTTAATTCCCAATTAATTATTTATTGGGTTAAGTTTATTTGAGGATAGTCTTACCAATTAATTCAAAATTAATTAATTATAATTTAATTAATTAATTATAGAAAAGAATTCACATGTAATATAATTACACGTTTGGAGCCACGTACGTGCCACGTGTGCGTGACATGTGGCAGCCACGCAGGCTACGCGTGACACGTGGTAATGCCCACGTGTTCTAGCCCCATTTTCGATCAACAATTTGATCATTCGTTAATCATATTAACATCCTACCATAACCCTCGTATTCTAGCATTTGTGTGTGACCCTTTAGGTTCATTATTCGATAAGCAGTGACAGTAATTAATTAATTCCCTAATTAATTAATCACTTCACAGATCACACTACTGTAATATAGCAATTGGTGTGTGGCCCCTAGCCGAACAACGAAATGAATCGAAGAACCTTTCAGTCAATGACAATCAGTGAAATACGATCTTCCTACAACTCCATCTCTCAATCAAGAACTAAGGCATGGAAATATTCTCAGAGCCTTAATATTCTTAATCTTTAAAGTTAAGTCCGTTTCATATCCATTTATATCTCAATCCAAGAAAACCCCATTTTTTTGATGTCTTGATCTTTTATCCACCTTGGCCAAGGGTTTAATATTTAATGGACTACTGCTACCGAGTTGTTAGATAATATATCACAAAATGATGTTTTTGTGCATGAGAGGAGTCATTCGCAACCAGCGAAAGTGCAAGCAGGAGTCATAGAGTTGGATGGCCTAACCGCCATCAATGCTAAGTTTGAAGCCCTTAACAAGAAATTGGATCAACTTTCTGTCAATGCAGTTGGGATACAATCCCAACCAATTCAGGTAACATGTGAAATTTGTAGTGGTCCACACGAGTTTAATATGTGTCCTCATACCAATGCAGGAGAACAGGTGCAAGAGCAGGAGAATTATGCAAACAACTTTAAACCAGCAAATGATCCCTACTCAAGCACCTACAATCCAAGATGGAATAACCACCCTCACTTGTCGTGGTCTAATAATCAGAATGTTCAACAACCACCTCAACCTAGGCCGCAGTTTCAGCCTAGGCAACAATTTCAAACACGACCACCTGCCCCATTTAATGTTGCGCCCCCTCAACAGAAGCAAAAACATAGATGGGAGGTCGCACTTGAGAAGTTCATAACCGTGTCTACGGGTCGACATCAGAAGTCGGAATCTCAATTAGATCAAGTGGTAAATCAGACCAGAATTTTGGAGACTCAGATACGTCAGAATGCCCAATCTCTGAATCTGAGAGGCCCAAGAATGCTACTGAGCCAAACTGAAAACAATCCTAAGGAGCATTGTCAGGCCATATTTGTAGGAGATAATACAGAAAATGAAGGTCCGAAGATACTTGCAGGTTCGGATGTTGAGAAAGTTATGCTTGAGGGAGTTGATGAGAAGATGATTTTAAGAAGGAGAACTTAGAGAAAGAAGTGATTTCAAGTAAGGCGAAGTCTGAGAACTTCACTACTGTTATACTTACTGAGGAATGCAGTGCTATTATTCAGCATAAGCTTCCCCCGAAGCTTAAAGATCCAGGGAGTTTTTCAATTCCTCTTACTATTGGTTCTTTGCAATTCCATAATGTTTTATGTGATTTAGGAGCTAGTGTGAGTTTAATCCCGTTATATACTTGCAGGAAATTAGGAGTAAAGGAGCTTACATCGACTAGTATGACACTCCAACTAGCAGACAGATCGGTGAAGTATCCAATAGGATTTCTTGAAGATGTTTTGGTAAAAGTTGGAAGATTTAGCATTCCTACTGATTTTGTAGTTCTTGATCTTGAGAGCGATGAGAGGATGCCATTGATCCTTGGAAGACTGTTTCTGGCTACGGCTGGAGTGGATATAGATGTTCAGAATTGACGACTCACGTTCAAAATAGGAGATGAACGAATGAGTTTAGGAATCTTGGTTCCATGACACCATCGGCGATTCCGGATAAGTGTTGCATGATTAAGGTTATAAGTGATACCCTTGACGGAAAGACACTGTTCACGGAGAAAAGGGATGCAGTTGATTGGGAAGGAAAACCGAAGTCTCGGAGATCGAGAATGAAGGATATTTTGGAATTAGATACTTGTAGATCAAGCTTCGATTTTGAGAGTAACAAGAACGAGGTCACTCCTTATGACTCGTTGCTTGGGGATTGTTAATCCCAATCCGGTCTTCAAAGTTAAGCTAACGACTATAAATTAGAACTAAATTTTTTTTCCTTTCCTTTTGTTTTTGTTTCTTTCGTCCGTTTTTCTCGTGTTAATTGAGCTGCCACTCTCGATTGTAGGTCACTTGATGTTTTAGTAGTAAGCCAAGGTCTAGATGGTGCAAGGACCGTGATTTGAGCGTTATTGTCAATATTGAGGTCCATTTACTTTGTTCGTATGCGTGTGCATGACATTGATTTTCTTTCATGAGGAGAATGAATTGTTGATATGAATGGATATATGTGTTTATGTGTTTCGAGAATGATGCACTTTGGTTTGATTGAATCATATGAGTTAATTTCGGTTAATTGACGTGATTGAGCACCATTCGTTTTGTGTTTGTGTTTTAATTGTGTTTTGGGCGGAACAGTTAGTAACGGGTGCTACACCATTGCAGTTACCTTTTGGTAACGCCCATTAACAAGGTCAGGCCTCCCGGGTAATATAGGTAACGGGCGTTACACCCTAGCAGTTGTTTTTCAGTAACGCCCGTTAATGGAGACAGGCGTCTGGGCCGAGAGAGGTAACGGCTGTTACCCCTTTCACGAGAAAAACCGGTAACGCCCGCTACCGGTCCGATTGGGCGAAAATCTGGGTTTAGGAAACACGTTTTTAAGGTTAAATTAATTCTTTTCCTACCCAATTTCGGAATTTTCTCCCCCAAACCTATAAATACACTTGCACCCACTTATTCTACCTTAGAAAAGATCCAATAGTTCCCTTTAGCCAACCATTATCAATTTGCAAGCAAGAAGCTTTTCCACCAAGTTTACACACTCTCTCCTCCCTTGTGAATCAAAGTAAGTCAATATCTCATTTCTTAGAGTGAATTGTTAGAGCTAATTCTTCTAATCTAAGATTGACACCTAGGATTGAATTTGCATGTTAGGAATCACCTTGAGATTGAATTGATAAATTTTGAGAGATTAAGCATGTTAGAATTAGGATTAATGCCTTGAATTGAATTTAACTTGAATTGGGTTAAATCTTTGAAGAATCCTAACTTCTAAGTAATCTTGAGTCCAAATTATGAAATCGAAGGTAAAAAATTTTGAGTTCGAATTGTAGATTATAAGCTAGTGAGAATTTGAGTTGGGTAGATTGAAGAACTTAAGTTAGAACTCACACCCTAGGCTTAAGCACACAAGGTGTTTGATAAATTGTCTAAGTGAATTATGGTTGATTTTTATGTGCTTTGTCTTGCTATATTTGATTGATTTAGGCACTATGGGTCGCACTAAGCGCTCTAGAGTCCCGGAGCCCTTCACTACTTCATCCCGGTTGGACCATCAACCTTTTGGATCGGTCAACATAACGGTTAATGCTTCGGGCAACCCTTTTCAGAGGAACTTGACAAGGAACATTGTGTCTACTAAATTCTTCAAGAACATGTGGATGGAGAAGTTTGAGGTTTAGGAAGAAGTGAAAAGATTGTTTGACAACATAGGTTGGTTACCATTCCTTTCTAGGAAGGATATGACCTACGGAAAGATGACGGCTGCTTTCTTCACCACAATGAACTTCGATCCGGTGGACAACACCTTGACCTTCACTCTAGATGATATGGAAACTCGAGCATGGAGCGTGAGCCGAATAAGAGAGATTCTTCGTTTCCCAGTTAATGCCACTACTTCTTTGCCTAAATGGAGCGATACTCAGCGAGAGGCGGTACGGAGATCCTTTCCTTTGCGAGAGGGTGTTCCAAGTTATTCCCCTCGATGCACACATTGTGACACCCCGTTCTACAGCTCGGTCAGGTAAATTATGTTATTTAATTCCTAATTGTGTTTAGGATAGAATTATTTGAATTATGTGACGTAATTGCGTATTTGATTTTAAATTCGTGTTTTGAGATTTTGGGGATTTTGGAATTGAACCGATACCTTTTGAACCGAAATAATTAAACCGGGAAAACCTTGAACCAAACCGAGACCCAATTAAACCGAACCGAACCACCCCTTATATCCTTGAACCCTTATCTTCCCTTTCATTTTACCCAACATATCAAGCAAAAGAGGAAGAAGAGAGAAAAGCTCCCCAAGCCCTCCAATCTTCACAAGCTCATATCTCTTTCGATTCTCCATCACTTTTCGATCCAAGGTAAGTTTCGGAATCCCCACGATCTCCTCTAACTTTCTACCGATTGTTTTCTTCTTAATATTGGAATTTGATTGAGTTTGGGGAATTGAATGAATAGTAAGAGTTTCATGCCAAATTTGCAATATTCGATCCTTGGATTAAGTAACATGATTTGTGACTTCATTTATATGCTCTATATGATTAATATGTTGCATTTAATTCATGGTTTTGGTTGGGATTGAATTTATTGCTTGGTATCATAAATGAGGTTGGGATGCATTTTGGTGGGTTTGCATATTCTTGAGCTTTGATGCATGATTCTTGGTTGTTTAAGCTACCTTTGATGTTGTTATTGCATATGTTGTTGTTGTGTAGCTTTTTGTTGGACAAAAAGTGGTGTTTTTGGAGTTTGGGTTCGAAACCCTGTTTTTCGCGTAACTCACTGCCCAGAAATTCCAGTCGAAATGGGTGTTTGGGCCCTCTTTGCATTTTGTAAACGGCCATTTCGAGGGTCGGAATTTGAGGCAGTAGGTTCTGAAACGGCCGCTTCGGCCTCTAGTGCATTTTGGAAATGAGCGTTTGGGCTGCGCGGGTTTTTCAAACCTGAGTCTAACAAACGAGCGTTTGGATTTTGTGCTTTGTCTAGAAACGGGAATTTGGAAAGTGCAAATTCGTTCCAGATGGTTCTGAAACGGCCGTTTGGAAATCCTTTGGAAACTGGAAGTGGCCGTTTAGGAGGCCGCTGTAAGAAAAGTGATTTTTCAACTTTTACGGTTCGATCCCTTTGCTCCCAAAATACCTTTATATGTCCTTTTTGCGTGTTAATATGCTACTTTCATGCTTCGCATTTGTCGTATGCCTTATTCGTGCATGAGATTGCATTTTGAGCATTTATATGTTTGATTACGGACCATTTTGGGCATGTTTTGCATCTCATGCATACTTTGCGTACCGTGCGTCATATTTGGTGCATTTTGAGTCTAAGTCTCGGAGGTTGTATCCTTTTTATGTTTTAGAGCCGAGTCCGGATACCGTCGAGCCCGAGGTTTAGGTGCTCCTCTGTTCGTTCGTTTCTGTTTTCGCTCCTTTTGCTGCCAGGTGAGGTTTAGGAACTTTTGTATTAGTTAATGACCTATGGCCTAATATGTGTTGATTTCTCCCCATGCATGCGAATATATCTTATATATCTAATAAATATGGATGTTTAAGATATGATTTTGGTTTTATGAAACACCTTTTGGAGTTTTGAGAAACTTAATATATGAATAGGCATATGTAAGCTTTGTTTTGAAAATCTTTTGTATTTTGTTAGCTCGAGCGAGTTGTGCCCTGAAAGATGGGAAGTTGGTACGATTTGGATTTGTTGGGCCCCAGAATTATGGGTAGGAGCCCCGGTACGACAAGGGTCGTCGAGTTTGACCTGTGCGTAATTCCATTTGAGGTGAGCACGTATGACTCTGGAGGTTGGGAAGGCGTGTTTGCTTTGAGCCCTCGGTGAACAACCGGGGAAGGCATATTGTGGGTTCGTAACCCCTTATGTTTTTGTATTTATGGTAGTGAAGGTTTGATTCCCGAATGCCGAGGAGTTGAGGATGGATTGGTATTCTGATTTGGTATTTGTTTGCTGTGGAGTAGGTGGTGGAGTCCGTACTCGCCGGATAGTGATTTATCTTCCGTTTCGATAGATTGTGAATCGAGATAGGAATTTGGTGTATGTATTAGTATACTTTTGGAAATGTCTTGGTTTGTAAAACCCTAGCCTCGATTCATGATGATCACCTTGTTATCTGCTCTGTTATATCTATTATTGGTGTGGTCGTGCGTTAGCCCCCTCACTTAGTCGAGTTGTAGACTGACCCTCTCCTTTTTCCCCTTTAGTGCAGGTTGGCTCGAGCTAGGCGGGGAAGTGCGTCTTGGAGTCGTACTTAGTGGTCTAGGTCGAGTCTGCCTTCATATGTATATACTTTTGGATATTTTTATTATTTTGGCCCCGTGGGCGTTGTGTATAATTGCGCTCGTACCGAGCTTTGCATGATTGATCCTGTTTGGTGCTTCCGCTCTTTATTTCTTTTCTTTTACGCGCTCTGTTGGTTTAGCCCCGCTTAGCTTAGTGTATGAGTGTAGGTCCCCGTTCGCTTAGGCTTGGGTTCATGTATGGATTTCTATTTCATATGTGAATTCGGGTTTAGGTGCGGGAGATGTGGATGGCCCACGCTCGGGTATCACTTCTTGAAGTGGTATCAGAGCGTCCGGATGCAAAGCCGGAGTTCTAGTGTCGTGCTGGGTTGTCTAGGTCGTACGGTCTAGGACAATGTGGTGATGTGCATATTAATTGATCACTTATATGTTTTATGTGAACATTTACGTGATTATTTGTTCAATTTCTTATTAATCGTACACATGAACATGTACTAACCCTCACACATGTATATTGGAATTTCTTAATTTTTCTTTTGTAGGATGCCGCCTAGAAGAGAATATCGCCGTGATAGATCTCTGGGTCGCCGACACCGTAGGGATTATTTTCCACAACCAGAACAAAACCCCCAACCTCAAATGGAACCGAAAGGATTTATGGAGAGATTGTGTGCTTTTCTTGATACGCGTTATCGCCAAAATACTCCACCGGCCATAAACCAAGAAGGGGGCCAGGTCACACAAGTCTTGAGGGAATTCGGAAACCAAAACCCCTCGAGGTTCGAAGGAGGCAATGATATAAGTCGGAGGAGTGGCTTATACAAGTGGAACGGATTTGGGAGCTCATTCCTTGTGGCTCCGTGGAAAAAGCAAGATGCACCATCACTATGGTGTAAGGACAAGCATACAATTGGTGGACTACCGTTCGAGCTCGTATGAATGCCGTGGGAGAAGAGGTTACTTGGGAGGCCTTTATTAGGGAGTTCCGGGATAAGTTTATCCCTCAAGTGGCAAGAGATAGGAGGTTTCGGGAATTCGTGGACCTCAAACAAGGAAGAAAGACGGTCATCGAGTATATTAATGAATTTGACCGTCTCTCTCGCTATGCCCCTCATATTGCCAACGACGACCGTGGAAAAGCTCTTCAATTTTTGCAAGGCTTAAGGGAGGACATGAAGGATGCACTTGAAGCCGTGGAAACTCATACTTGGGCTCTTATTACCGAGAAATCCTTGAAAGTAGAGGATAGAGTGGTAGCTCGGAGAAAGGTTTCTCACACCGGGCAAGGTTCTAGTTCGGGGTTCAACAAGTATGGGAAGAGGCCGGCACAACCATCTTTACTCCGGCCAAGCCTCAATTTAAACAATCCCGACCCGCGGGGCAAGCACCACCTATTGCACTTCCCGTACCTAGCCAATGCACCCATTGCCAAGGAAAAAACCGGGTTGAGAATTGCTTCAAGTTGCACAAGCGGTGCTATCATTGTGGTTCACCGGATCATATGGTGAACAATTGCCTGAAAAAGAAGCAAGCGTTCACCGCGGGAGGAAATCAAAGGCCGGCTATACAAGCGAGATCTTATGCCTTAGGAGGCGAGGAAGAAGAGGCCGTTGAGATCGACCCCAATGCCGTGGCGGAAGGTACAATTAGCATTCATGGCACTACATTTCATGCATTGTTCGATCCCGGGGCTACGCATTCATTCATATCTCGGGATCTTGCTTCATCTATGTGCTTGCCTGTCACTCTGTGTGCGCATGATTATGTGGTTAGCTCTCCCCTCGGTGGTAGTTTTGTGACTTGCAGGGTTTTCAAGGGTTGTCCGGTGAGTTTTGAAGATCGGGTTTTTCTTACGGATTTGGTTGAGATGCCGATGAAGAAGTATGGGATTATTCTCGATATGGATTGGTTATATGAGCATTGGGCCGTTATGGATTGTAGAGAGAAGAAGGTTTTGTTGGGATCGGTCGTTTTCACGGGCGAGAAGTTGAAGTCAAGCCCTTTTATTTTGTTTGTGGAGGCTAGAGAAATGGTCCGGGACGGTGCAACGGGTTTTGTAGCTTATCTCCTAAACAAGCCTAAGGATCACGCCAAACTCGAAGAGACGGAGGTTGTGCAAGAATATGCCGATGTATTCCCTGAGAGTTTGGGTTCTTTGCCACCCGATAGGGACATCGAGTTCGTTATCGACCTCTATCCCGGATCTGAGCCTTTTTTGAAGACTCCCTATAGAATGGCTCCGGCAGAACTTGAGAAGTTAAAGACGTAGCTTGATGAGCTTCTCACGTGTGGGTACATTCGTCCGAGCATTTCTCTGTGGGGTGCTCCAGTGTTATTTGTGAAGAAGAAGGACGGGGCATTACGGATGTGTATAGACTACCGTGAGTTGAATCGGATGACAGTCAAGAACAAATACCCTTTGTCGCATATCGAGGAATTATTTGATCTCTTGCAAGGTTCCAAGGTATATTCCAAGTTAGATTTAAGGCAGGGTTACTACCAGCTGCGGATTAGGGAGGAGGATATTTCTAAGACCGGATTTAACACGCGTTATGGGCACTATGAATTTGTGGTGATGTCGTTTGGGTTGACGAATGCTCCAGCCGTATTCATGGACATGATGCACCGGGTGTTTAGGCCATTCGTTGATCAATTCGTGGTAATATTTATAGACGACATCTTGGTGTATTCGAGGTCCGTTGAAGAGCACACACAACATTTGAGGATAGTCTTGGAGACTTTGAGGGAGCACAAACTTTATTTGAAGTTTAGTAAGTGTGAGTTTTGGATCGACAAAGTCACGTTCTTAGGCCATATAATTTCGGGAAAGGGAATTGAAGTCGATCCCTCCAAGATTGAGACGGTGAAGAGTTGGGAGAAACCGAAGAATGCTTCGGGGGTTAGGAGTTTTCTTGGGTTGGCGGGATATTATCGAAGGTTCGTATAAGATTTCTCTAAGATCGCCGCCCCGTTGATTCAATTAACGAAGAAGAAGGTGCAATTTGAATGGGATAACAAGTGTGAAGAGAGTTTCCAGGTTTTGAAAGAGAAATTGATTTCGGCACCGGTTCTTACCCTACCCAAGGGCACTAAGGGTTATGCGGTTTACACGGATACTTCTAAGGAAGGTCTCGGGTGTGTATTAATGCAAAATGGTCGAGTGGTGGCTTATGCTTCAAGGAAGTTGAAGGAGCATGAGAAGAATTACCCGACACATGATCTCGAGTTGGCCGCCGTGTATTTGCTTTGAAGAAGTGGAGGCACTACCTTTACGGGGCAACGTTCGAGGTGTTTACCGACCACAAGAGCCTCTAGTACTTATATACTCAGAAGGAGTTAAATGTGAGACAGAGGCGTTGCATGGAATTCTTAGAGGATTATGATTGTAGGATCCAATACCACCCCGGAAAGGCTAATGTGGTAGCCGACGCTTTGAGTAGGAAGGCAAGCGTGGCTAACTTGGATGTGGGATTTTTGAGTTCAGATTCGGAGTTGTTGGTTTCGGAGTGTTGGTTGATGAATCTTACCGTAAAGTCGGATTTATTCCAATAATTGTTAGAAGCCCAGAAGATGGATCCGGGTATGCAAAAGTTGGTGGCTAAGTTGGAAAGGATTCCGAATACTAAGTTCAATTTTGATGAGTCAGGTTTGTTGAGGTTTAAAACGAGAATATGTGTCCTGGAAGAGCTCAAGAGAATAATACTTGAGGAGGCACATCGTTCGAGGTATGCAATTAATCCGGGTGGTACGAAGCTTTATTGGGATTTGAAGGAGCGGTTTTGGTGGAATGGTATGAAGAGGGACGTCACGAACTTCGTGAAGCAATGTCTAATGTGCAGGGTGAAGGTGGAACACCAAAAACCGGGTGGAACTCTCCTACCACTTCCGATTCCCGAGTGGAAGTGGGAACAAGTGACTATGGACTTCGTGTCCGGCTTACCTAGAGTGAAAGGAGGGTATGATGGAATATGGGTGATTGTGGATAGATTGACGAACTCGGCTCACTTTCTCAAGGTTTGAATGACGGACAAGGTACCGAAGTTAGCCGAGTTGTATTGTAGAGAGGTTGTCCAATTGCATGGGGTTCGGGCTAGTATTGTTTCCGATCGGGATCCGAGATTCATGTCGATATTTTGGCAAAATCTTCAAAAGTGCTTGGATACCAAACTCAAATTTAGCACAGCATCGCATCCTCAAACGGACGGACAATCCGAGAGGTTGATACAATATTTGGAAGATATGCTCCAGGCATATGCTTTAGACTTTTAAGATAAGTGGGATGAGCATTTACCTTTGGTCGAGTTTGCGTATAACAATAGCTATCAAGCCTCAATTAAGATGGCTCCGTATGAGGCTTTGTATGGGAGGAAGTGTAGATCGCCATTGTATTGGGAAATTGAGGATTGGAAATGGACCGAGGATGGTAAACTCATAAGAACAACGCCGAGAGATAATATTGAGGACACTATTGAGGAGGTCCGACAAATTAAACAACGGATGAAAGCGGCACAAGATCGGCAAAAGAGTTACGCCGATAAGAGAAGGAGGCCTTTGGAGTTCGAAGTCGGAGATCGAGTCTTTTTGAAAGCGTCTCCTAGGAAGGGCTTCACTCGTATTGGTAAAGGTGGAAAACTTAATCCACGATATCTCGGGCCATTTGAGATTTTGGAGAGATTTGGAGAAACGGCGTATAGATTGGATTTGCCGCCTAACTTGACAGGGATACACAATGTGTTTCATGTTTCGCAACTCCATAAATATTACCCTGATAAAGATACTATTCTCCCCGTCGAAGATGTATAGTTGGAACCGGACTTGACTACTGTGAAACATCAGGTGGCAATCTAAGACCGGAAAGTTCAAGAGTTGTGGAAGAAGAGAATTCCTTTGGTTAGGGTACTTTGGAGAGATCAAAAGTCCGAGGAGTCAACTTGGGAAACCGAGAAGAAGATGCGAAGATTATATCCGGGTTTGTTTGAGGAGTCGCTTCGGACTTGAGGACAAGTCCACTTTAAGGGGGGAAGGTTGTGACACCCCCATTCTACAGTTCGGTCAGGTAAATTATGTGATTTAATTCCTAATTGTGTTTAGGATAGAATTATTTGAATTATGTGACGTAATTGCGTATTTGATTTTAAATTCGTGTTTTGAGATTTTGGGGATTTTGGAATTGAACCGATACCTTTTGAACCGAAATAATTAAACCGGGAAAACCTTGAACCAAACCGAGACCCAATTAAACCGAACCGAACCACCCCTTATATCCTTGAACCCTTCTCTTCCCTTTCATTTTACCCAACATATCAAGCAAAAGAGGAAGAAGAGAGAAAAGCTCCCCAAGCCCTCCAATCTTCACAAGCTCATATCTCTTTCGATTCTCCATCACTTTACGATCCAAGGTAAGTTTCGGAATCCCCACGATCTCCTCTAACTTTCTACCGATTGTTTTCTTCTTAATATTGGAATTTGATTGAGTTTGGGGAATTGAATGAATAGTAAGAGTTTCATGCCAAATTTGTAATATTTGATCCTTGGATTGAGTAACATGATTTGTGACTTCATTTATATGCTCTATATGATTAATATGTTGCATTTAATTCATGGTTTTGGTTGGGATTGAATTTATTGCTTGGTATCATAAATGAGGTTGGGATGCATTTTGGTGGGTTTGCATATTATTGAGCTTTGATGCATGATTCTTGGTTGTTTAAGCTACCTTTGATGTTGTTATTGTATATGTTGTTGTTGTGTAGCTTTTTGTTGGACAAAAAGTGGTGTTTTTGGAGTTTGGGTTCGAAACCCTGTTTTTCGCGTAACTCACTGCCCAGAAATTCCAGTCGAAATGGGTGTTTGGGCCCTCTTTGCATTTTGTAAACGGCCATTTCGAGGGTCGGAATTTGAGGCAGTAGGTTCTGAAACGGCCGCTTCGGCCTCTAGTGCATTTTGGAAACGAGCGTTTGGGCTGCGCGGGTTTTTCAAACCTGAGTCTAACAAACGAGCGTTTGGATTTTGTGCTTTGTCTGGAAACGGGAATTTGGATAGTGCAAATTCGTTCCACATGGTTCTGAAACGGCCGTTTGGAAATCCTTTGGAAACTGGAAGCGGCCGTTTAGGAGGCCGCTGTAAGAAAAGTGATTTGTCAACTTTTGCGGTTCGATCCCTTTGCTCCCAAAATACCTTTATATGTCCTTTTTGCGTGTTAATATGCTACTTTCATGCTTCGCATTTGTCGTATGCCTTATTCGTGCATGAGATTGCATTTTGAGCGTTTATATGTTTGATTACGGATCATTTTGGGCATGTTTTGCATCTCATGCATACTTTGCGTACCGTGCGTCATATTTGGTGCATTTTGAGTCTAAGTCTCGGGGGTTGTATCCTTTTTATGTTTCAGAGCCGAGTCCGGATACCGTCGAGCCCGAGGTTTAGGTGCTCCTTTGTTCGTTCGTTTCTGTTTTCGCTCCTTTTGCTGCCAGGTGAGGCTTAGGAACTTTTGTATTAGTTAATGACCTATGGCCTAATATGTGTTGATTTCTCCCCATGCATGCGAATATATCTTATATATCTAATAAATATGGATGTTTGAGATATGATTTTGGTTTTATGAAACACCTTTCGGAGTTTTGAGAAACTTAATATATGAATAGGCATATGTAAGCTTTGTTTTTAAAATCTTTTGTATTTTGTTGGCTCGAGCGAGTTGTGCCCTGAAAGATGGGAAGTTGGTACGATTTGGATTTGTTGGGCCCCAGAATTATGGGTAAGGAGCCTCGGTACGACAAGGGTCGTCGGGTTTGACCTGTGCGTAATTCCATTTGAGGTGAGCACGTGCGACTCTGGAGGTTGGGAAGGCGTGTTTGCTTTGAGTCCTCGGTGAACAACCGGGGAAGGCATATTGTGGGTTCGTAACCCCTTATGTTTTTGTATTTATGGTAGTGAAGGTTTGATTCCCGAATGCCGAGGAGTTGAGGATGGATTGGTATTCTGATTTGGTATTTGTTTGCTGTGGAGTAGGTGGTGGTGTCCGTACTCGTCGGATAGTGATTTATCTTCCGTTTCGATGGATTGTGAATCGAGATAGGAATTTGGTGTATGTATTAGTATACTTTTGGAAGTGTCTTGGTTTGTAAAACCCTAGCCTCGATTCATGATGATCTCCTTGTTATCTGCTCTGTTATATCTATTATTGGTGTGGTCGTGCGTTAGCCCCCTCACTCAATCGAGTTGTAGACTGACCCTCTCTTTTTCCCCTTTTATTGCAGGTTGGCTCGAGCTAGGCAGGGAAGTACATCTTGGAGTCGTACTTAGTGGTCTAGGTCGAGTCTGCATTCATATGTATATACTTTTGGATACTTGTATTATTTTGGCCCCGTGGGCGTTGTGTATAATTACGCTCGTGCCGAGCTTTGCATGATTGATCCTGTTTGTTGCTTCCGCTCTTTGTTTCTTTTCTTTTGTGCGCTCTGTTGGTTTAGCCCCACTTAGCTTAGTGTGTGAGTGTAGGTCCCCATTCACTTAGGCTTGGGTTCATGTATGGATTTCTATTTCATATGTGAATTCGGGTTTAGGTGCGGGAGATGTGGATGGCCCACGCTCGCTCGGGCGTCACACACGTGACAGCTATCTTGATTCTTTAACTTGGGTGCTTGTCCATAGTATTTTAGCCACGGGATTGTGTGCTAGATATGGAAGAGATAGCCACATTACGAAGACTGAGTTGGGTATAATGAACATGATGAAGGAAGGCATCAAGTTTGATGGAACGGTTGAGTTTCTATGGAAGCTTCAGGAGACTGCTGGGAGTGTTACTGGCATCATTGCTCATGGTGCTTCTGTGATGATGTTTGCTCGGGAGATGAATTGGAGACCGCGGGGAGCTTTGCCTGTTGACTTTGGATATGATATTGGTCCACAGTACTTGGAGAACGTGGGTTTGGCTATTGCTTGGGAGAGTGGGGAGCTGAAAGGTTGGAACTTGCCATGGTGGCCCATTAGAGATAGAGATCGTCTCTGGCAGATGTATAGTTGGGGTAAGGCCCGGTTTGATGAGCTCTCTGAGAGGCAGAAGGAGCTTTTAGCTCGGATACCTGATAGGCCAGATGATGAGCTTGCGACTTTTCACAGTGCCGCGCCTGTTGTTGCTGAGGCCAGTGATGAAGCTCCTGTTACTTTGAGAGGCGTACGTGCAGAGTTAGCAGGATTGAGGGCTGATTTGACCACCGTAACCGCAAGAGTTGAGGATTTGGCACAGTATGTGGATGAGCGATTCGATGAGTGGGAGGCTAGGTTGGACTAGTTCAGTGCTCGTGTTGACCAGTATTTTGGAGGACCCCCATCACCCTGCTTCTGTTATTTTGTTTTTCTCCCCTGATTTCTGGACATTCTTTCTTCGTTTATTCATTGTTATGTTTGGATATTTTGGCTACACTTAGATTTTTGCATATGTTTGAATTCCTAAATTTTGTTTATGCAATAGTGCTCTTTCTTTACGTGAATTTGTGACTTGTGTGTCAATTGTTCGATGCATGTTGATTGTCAATTGCCTGTGCACTTGATCCGTATTTTCTAGTCACTTGTTCAGGTTTTGGAAGCTGTGCTAGCACGTTGCCGGTTCTTCATTTGATCAGGGAGTTTTCTTGACCTTTAATTCTTTTAATTGCATGAGGACATTGCACAGTTTAAGTGTGGGGGAGGAAGTGCATGTTTATTATGAGTTTTATTGAATATTTGCATGTTTAGATGTAGTTTCACTTGTGATTTGCTAAAAATCGAGTAATTTTGAAATTGCTGCCTAGGCTGAAACTGCGGCCTAGGTTGAGGTGGTTGTTGAACATTCTGATTAGTAGACCACGACAAGTGAGGGTGGTTCTTCCATCCTGGATTGTAGGTGTTTGAGTAGGGATCATTTGCTGGTTTGAAATTTGTTTGCGTAATTCGCCTGCTCTTGCACCTGTTCTCCTGCATTGGTATGACGACACATATTAAACTCGTGTGGACCACTATAAATTTCACATGTTACCTGAACTGGTTGGGATTGTATTCCAACTGCATTGACAGAAAGTTGATCCAATTTCTTGTTAAGGGCTTCAAACTTAGCATTCATGGGGGTTAGGCCATCCAACTCTATGACTCCTGCTTGCACTTTCGCTGGTTGCGAATGGCTCCTCTCATGCACAAAAACATCGTTTTGTGACATATTATCTAACAACTCGGTAGAAACTACTTCAGATTTTGCTAAGAATACTCCGCCAGCTGCAGGATCCATCGCTCCTCTAAAAGTAGGGGACATCCCATTGTAAAAAGTCTAAATCAATAACCAATCGGGAATCCCGTGATGTGGACACTTCTTCCGCAAATCCTTAAATCTTTCCCAAGCTTCATAGAAAGACTCTCCATCCAACTGCCTGAAACCTTGAATATCATTCCTGTACTTCGTGGTTTTGCTAAATGGAAAGAACTTGGCTAGGAAAGCCTGAGATAATGCTGCCCAAGTCTGAAAGGATTCATTCGGGACAGTACTCAACCATACTTTAGCTCGTTCCCTCAGTGAAAAGGGAAAAAGCCTAACTCGGATAGCATCAATAGTGACATTGTGAATTTTGAAGGTATCACACACTTCAAGAAAATACTCAAGGTGTGAATTCGGATCCTCCAATGGTAATCCTGAAAACGGATTATTTTGCAGCAAGTTTATGATAGCTGGTTTGATCTCAAAGTTATTTGCTGCGATCGGGGGACGAGCTGCAGTCTGAATTGCTCCAGCCTGCGGCACGTTATAATCTCTTATGACCGGTGGTGGTGGTGGGTCTACTTCAGCCATCGGTAAAGTGATCGGTTTCTTCTCCTTCTCACATCTTCTCCTAATAGCACTCAGTGTTCTCTCAATTTTCAGATCGTATGGAATTAATTCGGGATCTTGAGATCTTCGCATGCACCGCAAAACCTCTACAAAGGAAAAGAAATCCTCAGTCCAATTCCACAGTGACAAAGATAATGAGCACAAAGTAAAATAATAGTCTAAAGCACTAGATCAAAATATTTGAGTAATATTGACTTAAAACGCCTTCCCCAGCAACGGCACCAAAAACTTGTTGTTATGTTTCACTCAAGTTAAAACCAATCGTGCAAGTGTACACTAACATACGCGTAGCACAATAGGATCGAACCCACAGGGAAGGGAAATCAATCACTACTCTATATCCTTCTCTAATCTAAAGACCAAAAGAAAAGCAATTGTTGTTGTTATCTATAAATCTACTAAAACAGAGACTAACAATTAACCAGAAATAAACACAAGTAATACTAAAACACACGGATTAACTCAGTAAACTAAACAGGTAGGGGAAAAGTAATGAATCATACAATCAAGAGCTGATATGATACTCGTCTGACAAGTGTAATTCTACAACCTAGCCACTTATATTTGTATTACCCTCTCTCAAGGTGTAACCAAGTGCTTAATTAGTGTTCAATGTTGCTCTCGCAATCACCAATAGTTAATTAAACCATTGGAACAAGACTAGTGCAATTCAATATTCTAACGGCTCGGCATGGAATAAGATTACTGTTGTATAATCTAGGACCAAATCTCTTTGTACCCTACAACTTACAAGTTGTGAAAACCATCTAAATTACCATCACTCTTTCGATCTATAGGCAATTATGACACATGCTAAAGGTGATCAGGCCATCGCAAGTCAATTCAAACCTGTTTTCAAATTAAGAATTAACACAAGTCATTCAAGCATCTTATCAAACATCTATCATGCAATCATTATCACTTCCCCTAACCCTAGAGAATTAGCTACTCATAATTAAAACAAAACTCATAAAACTAAAGGAAATTGCATTAAAATAATTCATAGTTATCAAATCTAAACAAAGTTTCAAAAACAAAAGCATAAACATTCAGTAGTATCTAAAAACGAATCTTACATACGAAAACTAATCAAAACTCAACTTAAAGGAATTAGTTTGTAAATTAAAACAGCAATAAAACCAAAGATCATTCTAAGAATTCAATCCTCTCGTCTTCTTGAATTCTCTGGAAAATCTCTGAAACTCCTTGTCTTCTCTCCAAAACCCTAGGTCTTGCCCTGGAAAAAAAGCACTCTGAAAAAGACTCCAAAAATGCACTAATATAGTAGCCTAAAGATTTCTCTCGCCGCCCTACGTAACGGGCACTACCTCTCCATGTACATTTGTTGTTAACACACGTTACTACTTGAAATCGCCATAACGTTTTTATTAGTGGTAACGGGCGTTACCACTTTCCTTGTGCATAGGGGTAATGGGCGTTACCCCTCTTCTCTTGCCAAAACCTCCACTCCTGTGGCTAGTAATGGGGGTTACTAACTTTGTACTCCTAAGTGGTAACGGGAGTTACCACATTTTCTTCCAAAAATGCGTGAAATTGCTTCGCTTCACCTTTTCTCAACTCCTACTCTAAAATCACCTAAATGGAGCAAAATAAACACATAAACGCATCAAACGGCACCAAAAATATGATCTAATTACGCTCAAAACCATGCAATTTCTACACCCAACAACTACGAACAACTCAATCAGTAAGAGATCACTCTTGTTCTTAACAAGTGTAGGTTCTTTATCGATTCTACTAATTCTACATATGCCACTTGTGTAATCCCAACATAGGCCGTGGTTCAGGTGTCTATATAGAGACACCCTTTTGAGCCTATATCAAAGATTACAGAGTTAGCTCATATGAGACATTACAGAATCTCAAGTCTAAGGATTATTAATCACGTCATTGACCTGCGAGATATTTCCTAATCTGGAAATTTCTAGGAGACTTCCTTTCCCATTTAGGAATATCCTCACGCGGGACATCTCAGTGATGAAGTTCTTGTAACAATCTCCCTTATGTATTATGAACGCATCAACGTATGTACTTATCATTCCATGAAACTGAATGATCCTTCAAAAGGACATAATAACATAAGTAAGTCTCAACGGAGTCAAGGTCGAGACTCCCACTGTCTGTCGGACTCATGAACTTGGAGAAGTTTCTAATCCTCGCCTATGAAGTTAAAAACTTGTTTCATGTGTCGTTCCCATAAGGGCAAAGTTCTTAACAGCCTCATCGGATTAGGGGAGTTCAAAACATGCAAAACACAGTCAACCCAAACAGACATAAATAAGCACATAAAGAAGTGATTGGCTATGAACAAAATCATCTAGTTTATTATTCAAAGACTGTTTGTGATTTTACAAGGAAATAGTAAAGTATAAAAGCTGCTTTGAGGGCACCATTCCTAACAAATCTTTCCTTGAAGAGTTCACTGTTTTCTCTAGGATTTGCTTAATCTCGCGGTTCGAGATTTCAACTTGCCCACTCGGTTGAGGGTGGTACGGAGTGGCAATTCTATGGTGAACGTCATATTTATTTAATAATGCCTCGAGTGGCCGGTTGCAAAGGTGGGTTCCTCCATCACTAATTAAGGCACGTGGTACTCCAAACCGACTAAAGATGTGCCTCTTCAAAAACTTGATCACCACTTTTGAATCGTTCTTAGGACTTGCAATCGCCTCTAACCATTTTGACACGTAATCCACCGCCACAAGAATGTAAAGATTTCCATGAGAAGAAGGAAAGGGGCCCATAAAATCAATACCCCATACATCAAATAACTCCACCTCTAGAATCGGCTTTAGAGGCATTTCATCCTTCCGGCCAATTGTGCCAACACGTTGACATCGATCACAATGAAGCACAAACGCTCAAGAATCTTGAAAAAGTGACGGCCAAAAGAAACCAGCTTGTAACACCTTTATCGCCATCTTACTTGGACTTGCATGTCCACCATAAGCACTAGAATGACAACTTTCCAAAATATCCTTGACTTCTTTCTTTGGAATACAACGGCGAATCAATCCATCGGAGCAATGGTTGTACAACAAAGGTTCCTCCCAATAGTAATGCTTGATGTCCGAAAAGAATTTCTTCTTTTGATGCGAATTCAAGTCCGGTGGAAACACTCCACTCACTAAGAAGTTAACATAGTCGGCATGCCATGGAAACGAAGCATCTACTTGGAACAATTGCTCATCGGGAAAATTCTCCTCTATTTGCTCATCATCCTTCTTGATTTCGTCATTCATCTCAAACCTAGAAAGATGGTTCGCTACCATATTTTCCGCTCCCTTCTTGTCACGAATCTCCAAGTCAAATTTTTTAAGAAGGAGAATCCATCTTATCAACCTCGGCTTAGAATCTTTCTTGGATAAGAGATACTTGATTGTTGCGTGATCGGTATATACCACCGTCTTCGAACCTATCAAGTATGAACAAAACTTGTCAAAAGCATATACAATAACCAACAATTCTTTCTCGGTAGTAGCATAATTCAATTGTGCATTATTTAAAGTTTTGCTAGCATATGCAATAACATGTAAATGTTTCTCCCTTTTTTTGGCCTAAAAGGGCACCAATGCTAGATCGTTTGCATCACACGTGAACTCGAACAGGAGACTCCAATCCGATGCTATCATGATAGGTGCCGAAGTTAACTCTTTCTTTAACCTATCAAAAGCCAATAAACAATCATCATTAAAATTGAGCTCGGCATCCTTTTGAAGTAAACCACATAAAGAAAGAGTAATTTTGGAAAAATCTTTAATGAACCCCCGGTAAAACCCGACATGACCCAAGAAACATCTAACACCCTTCACATTTGTGGATGGCAGAAGTTTGTCAATGATTTCAATTTTAGCCCGGTCCACTTCAATTCCTTTGGCCGAAATGCGGTGGCTTAACACAATTCCTTCACCTACCATGAAGTGGCATTTCTCCCAATTTAGCACCAAATTAGTATCTTCACAACGTTTCAACACATTAGTAAGATTAACAAGGCATGCATCAAAAGAAGAACCAAATACCGAAAAGTCATCCATAAAGATTTCCATTGTTCGCTCAATAAAATCCGAGAAAATTGCCATCATACAACGTTGGAAAGTAGCCGGTGCATTGCAAAGACCAAAAGGCATTCTCCTAAAGGCAAAGGTGTCATAGGGGCAAGTGAAAGTACATTTCTCTTGGTCCTCAGGTGTTATGGCTATTTAGTTGTATCCCGAATACCCATCTAAAAAGCAATAGAACTCGTGACCCGCCAACCTTTCCAACATTTGGTCTATAAAGGGTAAAGGAAAATGATCTTTCCTAGTGGCACTATTAAGCTTTCTATAGTCAGTACAAACCCTCCACCCCATAACCGTGCGTGTGGGAATAAGTTCATTCTTATCGTTATGAATAACCGTCATCCACCCTTTCTTTGGTACAACTTGTACCGGGCTAACCTAAGAGCTATCCGAAATGGGTAAATTATACCCACATCTAGCAATTTTAGAACCTCAGCTCTAACAACTTCTTTTATATTTGGGTTTAACCTACGTTGATGCTTAATAGAGGGTCTATGTGTCACGCCCCGGGTATGTGGGCCCGTTGGACGTGAGCACAAGTCTCCAAGCCCACCGAGTATAACCTGAAATTGGGCCTAAACCACTGCCCAAAAGGGATATCCATTGGTTATACTTGGACTCTTTAATTTATATACTGAACTTAATTCTCATATTTTCCTGATGTGGGATAGGGGTGTCACAATCACCCCTCCTTCAGAATCGCGACATCCTCGTCGCGGTATAACATATTGCCCATGACCTACTCGTCTGCGTTGGGACTCTAGATAAGCATACTTTAGATGTGAAAGGAGGGGTTTCAATTCAAGAATAGGGGCTTTAACACAAGAAGGAGGAGGAAGGGGTTTACCACTCCCCAAATCCTCGAAATGGTACCTCCTTTGGAAAGAGACGAAAGGTGTGGTCTCCAATGCCTTCACATACGAATAAAGCTCTTCAAGAAATTCCTCCCCCTCTCGGTTCTTGTAACACCCCAAATGGAGAAGTGCCACATCCCCCGCACTATGACCCAGACCCGAAACATGAAATGAAAGTCCATACCCGAATCCGAATCAGAGCGAACGGGAGACCAACTCACACACTAGACTAGGCGGATCTAACTTGACCAAAACTCAGAGCGCGGAAGCAATTAAAACCAACATCAATAGATAGCGGAAGCATTTAAAATAAAACATACAAAGCAGGTGACGGGTTCAACTAGCATAGATACCTAATCCCGAATATCAACATAAAGTAATAATCATCAAGTGCCACAAGGGCCGAATGAGAGTGCCACGCAGGGCTACCGAATAGTAAAGTATAATCTCAAGTCTACAAGTCAAAGCATAAGTAAAGTGTATAAAAAGACAAATGCAAATAGAAAGACTAGACCGACGAAGTGCAACTCAAAGGACTCACTTCCGCCTAGCAAACGCCAACAATCCTGCAACTAAAATTGTAAATGAGGGGTCAGTCAACTTGACCGAGTGAGGGGGCTAACGCACACCCGCTGTATATATATAAGGAACATAGCACAGAATAAAAAGGATGGACTCATGAACCGGGTATAGGTGTTACATACCAAAACGTTTTGAAAGAACCCGAATAAGATATAGATATAAGTTTAGAAACCATTTTCCAGAAAGACTCTATCCCGATTCATAATTCCATAACATAACATAATCAACTGCTCGGCGAGTACGAGCTTCCAACCTCAACTCCTCATAACATAAATCAAAATCAATCCAACCTCTACACCAATGATGGAGGAGATGTACCGTCCCCATACCATCGAGAATAAACCGTCTAAAATAGACTCGATCTCAAGAGGGTAGCGAACCCACAAGAGCCATCCCCGGATAAAACACTGAAGGCTCAAGATATCACGCCTCCCTCATCACCCTAAGGTCGCGCAATGATATCTCAAATGGAAACTAGCACAGTGGCTTATCCGACGGCCCTATGCCGTACCGGTCTCCACTCGTACCAGCTCCTGGATCCACATACAGAACAGTACATAATAGAACAGATACCATATATCATGGCTAACTCGCTACAGAATCATAACACCACTGAATTTTCCAAAATAGCTTAGATATGCCTCAAAAGCTGGTTTTATATTTACACCCTTCCTACGCGATGGAACTTTAAGCCTCATGACCTCCATCCACGCAGGACTCACACAAGATCATCAACATATCATATTCAGCACATACATATCTATAATAGAGTATACTCGCATGCAAGGGTAGAAATCAACATGTAAAGGCCATAGGTCAAGTAACTATACAAAATCCTAAACCTCACCTCGTGAAAGTAGAGTCTGAGAGTGTGAAGGGCCAAACACTCTAAACCTCGGGCCCACCGGCACCCCAAACTCTGTGACAAGACATACAGAAGCCCAGACTTAGACTCTATATGAACCAAACAAGACGCACGACGTTGCTCAACATGATCATGGTTATGCATAAGTGTTCATTTTGTGCTTGGATAAGGTGTCGTGGTCATTCAAGGCATATCAATGCTCAACAAGGTCATATTTACAAGCAACCATCATGCAATTCCATATCCAAAGATGCAAGATCAATTTAGGAAGTCAATGT
The DNA here is from genome assembly GCA_037501455.1 of Lantana camara. NCBI lineage: Eukaryota > Viridiplantae > Streptophyta > Magnoliopsida > Lamiales > Verbenaceae > Lantana > Lantana camara. The sequence goes on along the minus strand of CM074857.1, from coordinate 57,391,012 downwards.
ATTCACGAAATGCATATTAAATCATCCAATGTCACAGGGTTCAATTATAATATTATAATTAAGCATCAAGTTCATGTCGAGTTATAAAGTGCATAAGTAAGAGCAACTTGGTCATATAAACATACAAAGTTGTTGTACGTAGATGGCATGCTTGATACAAATAAAGAGTGCATTTAATTCACTTAAGACCATACTTTACAACTTCACAATATGTTTGGTACACAAGCTCAAGTCACATTCATAGTTTCATAAATATTACACTTACATCCCCCAAGTCCTTTATAAAAGTTTAGAATCATTACACATATATCCCCTTAGTTGATTACTAAGCATAATTGTTCATTTAAAGTGTTTATACAATTATTCAACTAGGAATTAATTATTTACAAAGGATGACAATTATCAATTTATCGTAATTCATAATATACCATTTTCAAGTAATAAGAGTAAATCAAGATATTACAATTCTAACTCCTATCATGCATCAAGTCTTAAGTTATTCAAGCATCTTTCATGTATCTCAATTTTATATTTGAAACACAATTTACAACAAACATAACATTGAGAACGTCTCAAATTCATATAAAGAAATCACAACATGTTCGTTCTTCTAAAATATCATTCAAGTTCATTTAGTCACATAAAAGATTAGTTTCTAAATATTACACTAACACCCTTTCATATCTAAACACATAACATAAATTCATCACATCAGGAATCAAATTGTAAATCGAAACATTCATGCATATCACAATCCATTCAATACATGTTTTCATATACGATTGGAATACATCTCGATCAACAAACCAACAATAACTAATTTATTTGCACTTAAAACAATTAATTCAAATAATCACAATTATGCAAAATAATTCGTAACATATAGATCGAGTGTCCGATTAGCGAACGGAAAGTGGCGTTGAACTCACCACAACGAGATGAACATTCTGTCCGAAATTCGCCGGAGTGCCGCCACCGGAGCCGCCGGAAAGTCGTCGGGCCGCCACCGGGCCGCCATCAAAAGTCACCGGAAAAATCCCGAAAAATCAGTCCCGAATGAAGTCTTCGTGCCCGTTCCGAATCCTCGATCAATTTCTGGAAATTCCAAGCCCATTGTCCTAGATCTGAAATCTAAGAACACGAAAACCCTAAATCTTCAAACTCAAATTACTTCCAAACCGGTGAACCAAAATGCGATCCGAAAGAGGTGTTGTCTTACCCATGACGTGCTCTTCGAAAGCCCTAAGGTAGCTTTCTGAAAAAATCCTCGGAGCTAGTGCCGCCGTTGCACCGCCACTTTGCCGCCGCCGATCCGCCGCCAAACCACCGAATCTAGAGTCGCCTGATCACAGGTCACTAGTTCTCGTCGTTCCGAACAACTTTTGTGAAGAGCCCGAGACCAAAAGATAGCCGGAAAAGGCCCCCGTTGGCCGCCGAAGTTTCTGCCACCGCCGCTACAGTAACTCGCGCCGCCGCCGCGAGCTTTGGGCGGCGCGTGCGGCTCCGTCGCTGCTCCGATGGCCGGGGCGCCGACGTCAAACGAAGCGCAGGGATGTCCTCTTGCTGGGTCTTTGGCGCGTGCACCAAGGAGGTGGCCGGAAAATGCCGCGAAACGCCGGCGCCAGGATGTCCTCTTGCTGGGTCTCTGACAGCTCCGCCGCTGCTACTGAAATCCGGCCATAACTCCGCCACCGTTCGTCGTTAGGCCATGAAATTGGTACTCTTGCATCGGTCTTGCCGAGATAATCGAAATGGACTATTCGTTTGTTGAATTCCGTCGAGAAACAATCGAGTTATAGGCTCGTAACCGAAGCCGCGATAGTAACCCGCGGGAGAGAGAAAGTGGGAGAGGAGAGAGAGAGAGAGAGAGAAAAAGGGATTGGGAGAAATGTGTCTTGTGCACAAGCTATATACAACCGGGTATCCTTATCGCGTAGCAAGTAATAGCACGTACAAATAATCGTAAATAAAATTGGTAAAGTTACGAATAAACATTCAAGCTCCGAATTAATTTTACAAATTAAAATGAAAGAGATAGATTTACCAATTAGAGTTTAATTCAATTTAATTTTAGAAACCTTTCGTACAATTTAACGACATTTCGTAAACACATGATTGACAATTAATCTCAAGTAATTCAAGTAAACCGAAATTAAACAAGTTAAGTAATATGATGGATTTAAAATCAACTTGACAATTATTTCATGGAATAAATTTGAATTAAATCAAATTAGATAGTTAGGGTTAAATATGCTTGTAATTAATCAAGTTGGCAATTAATCTTAGAATAATTCGAATGAACACATATTAAATTGGATTTACATTAAATCACATAATTCAAGAATTCTTAAATTAAACACACACAAGTGTAGAGACTTACTTGTTAATGTCGTCAGGACGCCCTTCGAGAATATGAAGCGTCACACAGGTCCCCGCTCGGGGAAACAATCAAAGGAAAATCTTCCCACCCAGGGAGATTATGACAGAAGCAAACGATCAGCAGCAGCAGGCCCCTGTTCTTCTTCCCTTCCACGCAGCAGCAACAGGCCATAAAAGAGCAAGGTAACAGCAACAGTATAGCAGCAAGAACAGCAGGAAAACAGCTAAAAAACACTCAACAACAGCCCTCCAAACAAGCACACACAGCAGCAGCAAGCAAAGGTTCCAAAAAAAATCCATAAAAGCTTCAAGCTTTCCAACCGTACAAAATGGCAGGACTACATACACTTGATATACCTCAAATTTAGGTTCATATACACACAATATTAGCAAGGGGAAACACATACCATGCCTCAATTCACACAAAACCGAACAGCAGCCAAGGAATCAAGAATTGAAGAAAAACCTAACTATTCATTCACATAATCTTATCTTAATCAATCATGGTTCAAACTCAGAGATTCTTGGATCAAATAACTAAAATTGAGTGGAGAAAACAATCATAAACTTACCCCTTGAATTTGGTTGAGTTTGGTTGAGATTGGAGCTCAAAATCTCACAAAATGAATAGTGACGAGAATAGTAATTTGATCTCCAAGTTTGCAGCAATTTCTTTTCTTTCCCTTGCCTTGGACGAAATGATATTAGGAGAATCAGGTAGAGGGTTTAACTAGGGTCAATTGAGGCCAAACCTTGGTTAATTTGGTTAAGTATTGAGAGAGTTACGGTTAAAATGGCTAAGTGTGGCAAAAATGCGGACGTAACCTATTTCTATTGGATTTCGGATGTTCAAACGGTCATAGAAAAATATGAGGCTTGTTCCATTGAACCCGAATCTTCGATACGAGTTCAGCGGAGATGACGGAACTCGAATCCAAGTTCCCGAGCTCAAGATATCACATACGGAACCAAGGGTGCGCTAATTGCCCTTTAGCCCCAGATTTGGTTCCACAATTAAAAATAAATTCGTTACCACGCCAAACGAGATCGAAAACATGAAACGAGCATATGGTCATGTTCACAACACATAAATGTACAACATACTAAGTTTTCACGAAATTTCGAATTCAAATCGAATAGAAACGACACTCAAACATGTCACACATGTACATATAGTTCAAGAATTCAATTAAATTAAAAATTCAAATATTTATAAAATAAAACAACCCACTTTTAACGAAATATAATAAAATAATTTAATAACAATTAAACACTTAATTACGATTAATTATAAAATTAGATATACAAAATATTTATAAATAATTAATTCACGCAAATTGGTAATCACATATGTCATACCTGTACGGCCGAAATATCTGGGCGTTACAGCTCCTTTGACCCGCAAGCATAACACCTCTTCAATCTATCCCGACACGCGTCGTAAACATGGTTGGTTCCTCCACAATGGGTACACGGTTGGATTTCTTTCTTCAGATTTGGAGGGTTCCTCGTCTTTTACTTCTTTCAACGAATCTTCTTGGTTCGAGCTCCCTATTGATAGGATCTTCCTCCCGCGTATAAATTTGAGCATAAACCCAACTCAAGTCTAGGCTCCGACACATCTTCTTCCTTACTTCTTCTCAACCACCTATTTTCAACTCGTAATGCTCTTTCCGTGGCTTTATCCCACGTGCTCATATCCCTTTCAATTAAAGCTTCCTTGAACTCAGTCCGAAGGCATTCCATGAAGTATCTAGCCTTCACCGATCGTTACCCGTAATGGTGCGCACATACACGCCCGACCTCTCGAATTCCTCTATGTAGTCCACAACGGTTCTTTCTCCTTGTTTTAAAGTGAGGAATTCATCGAGTCTTCGTTCTTGTAAAATAGCCAGTGCAAATCTCTTTCGAAATTCTCAAGCAAACACGTCCCATGTCAACTCCTTGCTCGTTGCCTCTAATTGTTGGGCAACTCTTTTCCACCATTGTCTTGCTTGACCTTATAGAAGGAACGTAGCAAGGCGAGCTATGTCATGAGAGTTGCATGGCCATATTTCGAAGATGCCCTCTATTTTCGAAAGCCACTCTTCAGCCCTTATAGCATCTCCTTCTTGAAATTGAAAAGGTTTAAATGCTATAAATTCCCGACACATCATCGCCATCGGATTCATTGGTGGTATTTCAGCTGAAGTTTGTCCTTGATTGCACAGATTTGGATGAGAGGGTTGACTGTAGTGTTGTTGACGCGGTGGCATCCTGAAAATCTCAACAACTACAATATTGATATATGCATGTCGATTAGTAAGTTCTCACGTCATGTAATAAATCATACAAGAGCCACCAAGAAATGTAATGCATCATGTAATATAAATTCAGCAAAGTGATGAAATTCAAATGCGTAGCTTATCAAACCGTAATGCTTATGCACACATAACCAAATTATCCTATGTCATTCGACTTAGACAAACATAACACGACATTGAACCCCGATTTTGCAACCTAGGGCTCTGATACCACTTAAGGATGTAGCAACCCAAACGGAAGGTACCACATCCCCCGCACTAAGACCCAAACCCGGTTACAAAATGGAAAGACCGTACCCGAGTCCGAAGCATAGCGAACGGGAGACCAACTCACACACTAGGCTAGGCGAAGCTAACTCAACAAACTCGGAGTGTGGAAGCAAATAAAACCAACAACATCAAATTAGCATAAACAATTGAAATTAAACATGCATAAGCAGGTGACCGGTTCAACTAACATAGATACCTAATCCCGAAAATTCATAACAATACGTAATATAATCCAGAATTAAACATTCATACATAGCTTATCAAAATCCGAATGTAAAGCAAGACAACCTTAAACTAAGATAACAGACTCGACACGATAACTTATTACAAAGATCGACTCACGCCGCCTAGCTCGAAAACCAAAGCAAAACCTGCAAACTAAAAGATAAAATGAGGGGTCAGTCAACTGACTGTGTGAGGGGGCTAACGCACACCCACAATATATATATAGAGTATAACACATATCAAAAGGGTGGACTCATGAACTGGGAATAGGTGTTGCATACCAAAACCTTTCAAAATAAACCCAAATATATATACTTAGAAAGCATTTTCATAAACTCTATTCCGATTCATGATTCCCATATCATATCATATCATATGCTCAGCGAGTACGAGCTTCCAATCTCAACACCTCATATCATATCAGAACATAACTTAAAACAGAAAACTTACAAACATATCATATCATACCAACCTCAACTTCGGGTGATGGAATTGTTGCGCAACCCTAACCATCCAAACAGAGGAGGGGAGTGCTTAATGCTACTCCAACCCTCAGGACTCCGTTGCCCAACCAAACCTCCTGGTGGGTCCCGGTACATCCTCTTCATACATATGGAGACTACGCACAGGTATATCCCCGACGGCCCTAACCGTCCCGGGGGATCCTTACCCGTAGCTCCTGGGCCCCATAACATAACATAGCATAACATACGCCAACTTTCATGATAATCTCGCTGCATAATCATAACATAGCTTAACTTTCTGAAATAGCTTACATATGCCTTCATACTTAATTTTCGAAACTGAAGTTGTATCAAAGATCATAATCATATCATATCTAACACGTATTTAATCGTATATATAGTATATAATCGCATGCGGGGATTGAAATCATCATATTGGGATCATAGGTCGCTTAACTATACAAAATCCTAAACCTCATCTTACATCGACGAAGCCAAAGACACGACGACTGATCCATCCCAGGATCAACACAGCCAACAAAACACCACCCCGGGTATACCTGAACAAACTGATTATAAAAGAAAGACTTAGACTTAAGAATGAACCACATAGACGCACGACGTATGCTTATGGTTGACATGAAGTCATGAGCCATGTATACATGCATAAAACATTCATTTAAAATCATATAATTGCACACCAAGTACGTTTCACGCAACTAAAGAAGCATACTATAAGGTTTAAGATGCAAGGTGCATAATTAACATGTGTAAAGCTCTCATACGAAATCATGCAATTAAATGAAGTACTAATGTCTATAATAAATGAAATTAAAGTCATATCATAGCATATAATACGAATTCATGTCGAAGCATTCAAATTAATTAAGATATAATTCATTAAGAGGCATAAGAAATCAATTAAAAACATAAGAGATCATACACTAACACTCTGGACGACGGGAATGACCATTCCCATCACAAAGCAAAACTGGGAAGGGCGTCACATTTTTAGTGGTTTTGGCTAAAAAAATATGACACGTGACATGTTTGTAAAATGTACACGTCAGTTGTATCACTAAAAGCACAAACAAAAAAAGAAGTTTTGATGACGGTATGTTACAAATGCAAAGATTAGATGGTGGTTTGCGATGAAAGTTTGTTGGGATTGTAAATTGCAAAAAGAGACAAAGTTCGTATGGGAAAAAATCTTTTCCGCTTTTAAATATATGCTTATTCGAATTAAGTATAATCATATTTATATATAGGAGATATTGTATTATGATCGTTAGTTTATATACTTTTGTGTTTTAATTAATAATTTATATACTTAAAGTTATATAAAATATTGTATTGATAATTTATAATTTGTATATTTCATAATTTTTAAATATATAATTATTTATATTAACTATAATCATATTTTTTTAATTAAATTTGATTGAGAAATTGTAAAGGAAAAACGACGAATTTTTTCATGGGTTTTATTGTTTCATTGAAATTTTCAACGGAGAACCAACGGAAAAATTCCGCTGGTTTTTTTAATGAACAAAAAAAAAAACCGATAGAATTTTCCGTAGGTTTTTTTTTATGAACAATACAAAAAAAAAAAAAAAAAAAAAAAAAAAAAAAAAACGACGAAATTTTCCGTGGGTTTTCCATTGAAAATTTTGTTTCATTGAAAATTTCAACGGAAAAATTATGTTGTTTTTTTTTATGAACAATATAAAAACAGACGGAATTTTCCATGGGTTTTCAGTTGGTTTTATTGTTTCATTGAAAATTTCAACAGAAAACCAATGAAAAAATTCTGTTGGTTTTTTTTAATGAACAATACAAAAAAACTGACGGAGTTTTCCGTTGGAGTTTTTGTTTCATTGAAAATTCTAGCATAATTTTTTTTAGAATTGCGCCAAAATTTCTGACGAAATACTGACGAAATTTTGTTGGAATTTTTTACGCATTTTTTTAAATTCCGCCAAAGTTTCCGACAACGACTTTTCCATTGGAATACAGTTTTTCTTGGCCATGGGTATTCCATTGAAATTCCATTGATTTTCCGTCGGAAATTCAAATGGAAAGCCAACGAAATTTGTCGGTTTTCGACTATTTTCTTATAGTGCTCACTTTGGTGCAAAAAATATCATTTTTCATTCCATAAGTATTACAAATTTTATATTATCCATACACCAAAATTAGATTTATCAACAAATAGTATTGTAAACGGATATTAAACAAATCGGATACAAAATGGAAAAAATTAGTGGAAGATTGTAGTTTGTCAATTTTTTCAATTTTATTGATGAAATTCAAATTTATGAATTTTATAAGATTGACTTTTTCTCTCGTTGAATCTGATTGATCTAAAATAGTATTTTTCCATGTTTAAAGCATATGGTATTTTTGTTACTGTACGTAAACTATATCGTTTTTCTTTTAATTTAATTTTGTATTTTTGTATTAAATTTCACAATTAAAACATGGGGGATGACCTTTTGGGTGTAGGAAAAGAGTGGAACGAAATTTAAAGATTTTTTTACTATTGATTTGCGGCTGAATATTCATTTGTATGACTTAAGAAAATTTTACATATAATTTTATTTGATTCATTATGCTTTGAACATAAACTCTCTCTCATGTAGCTTGGTTGATTAGCTTGATATTCTAGAAGAATATCAATAAAATACTTTTATATCTCTAAAATTTTCATCACAATACTTTAAATAGACAGGTGATTAGTATCTTTCGTTATTTTTTTAATTGTGGATTTGAGTCGTGTTAGACCGTTTATGGGGTATAAAACTCTCTTTCGTACATTGAAACTTTAATATAAAATATTTGTTTATACTATTACAATGTACAATTAACTACATCTTTACGTGATAATAGACATGATTTTTATGGTGAGGAGAGATGGGTTCTTGTTTAACTAGTAAAACTTTTACATAGAATTTGCCTTGAGAAATTAATTGTAAAAGTTTACCTAGAAGACGTTCTTGCAATTTTTAAGACATGTAAATTATTGGTTAATTTTTCCTTAACAAAGTTAATCATAGTCCACTACATTTGTTGATTCAAGTGATTAAAAGTTCTTTTTTGAGAATAATAACTTTGAGTTCGAATCCTTATGACCACTTTGAATATGTATGCGTCTAAAATTTTTTTAATCAAAACCGAGTTATTATGAGCTGATTATATTGTATAATTCTTTTTTCAAATACACACAAAAAAAAAAAAAAAAAAAAAAAAAAAAAAAAAAAAAAAAAAAAACCTTTAAGCAAAATTAGTATAATATTAAATTGTCAAGTAATTAAATCAACGGTAGTTGACTCAAGTGATTAAAGGTTCTTTTTTCAGAGCCATGATTCCAGGGTTCGAATCCCTTTGACTCACCAACAGTGGTTGACCCAAGTGATTAAAAGTTTTTTTCTTCATGACAATAATTCTAAATGAATTCTCTGATTACTTTGGGAGGAGGGAGGATGTGTTTTAAACAAAAATAATCATCTAAACAATCAACTTAACTAAAACTAAGCCCCTTTTAGATTATTCTGGGTAGACCTGAAAATAAAATCAAATAGGGTTAAATAATTTACCTCACAGATCTAATTTGAATCCATTAATGAATTTGAATTTATACTTTAGTTGATATGATCATTGAATGACTAGATGAGTTAGAAGTTTGAACGAACTCTAATTAAACACCAAGTAGGAATAATTTGATATTATTAAGCACATGAATTATATGAATTGAACCTTGATACTCAAATCTTATTGAAGAAACTAAGTTTTTTTTTTTTGACGACCAGTCACAACGGCCAAAGAAACTAAGCTAAATCGGACTCAATGTCCCCTAAAACAAAGTTCGGGACATCCGACGAACCAACGCAGGCCGAAGTCGCACTACGAACAAGCTTGTGGGCTACTACATTAGAACCACGCCTAACAAAAGAGAAACGAACAACAGAAAAATTAGCACAAATGCATCTAATATCCTCCAGAATGTGCCCCACGCTGGAATGGTCTTCATCTCCACGAGCGAGAGTGTTGATAAGATTCAGACAGTCGCCCTCAAGCACAACCTTGTCCCAGCCAAAATCACGACCAAGGCGAGCCGCAGAAAGGGCCGCTTTAGCTTCAGCAACCAGCGGATCAATTGAGTGCCGCACACGATCCGTTTCCCAGCCTATGCAATGACCGTCTGCATTACGAGCAATCACGCCAATACCCAGAGCAATGTCAGAATTAAAGACGGCACCATCAAAGTTAAGTTTGATCCATCCCCTATCAGGTTTACTCCATCTCATATTAGCCAGAGGGAGCTGCTATCAAACCAGTTTGTTAGAACATGGTATTTGGGGAATTGATTTTTCGTATTCATTGGATAATTCTGTGTTATAGATTACATTGTACCACAAGGTATATAAGGAGATGTACAAGGGAACAAGAATCACACTAAATCAGCCTATAACTCTAATTACGGGAAAGAAGTCAAACTTTCCGTAAATACAATATATTTAACACTCCCCCTCAAGTTAAGTGATCGAGTCGCCGATCCTTAACTTGCTCAATGCCTTTTGGAACAGTTGCCCGGTGACCGCTTTGGTCAGTATATCTGCCAGTTGATCTTCCGATCTCACAAATGGAATTGTGATAATCCCATTTTCCAGTTTTTCCTTGATGAAATGTCTATCCACCTCCACATGCTTCGTTCTGTCATGTTGAACGGGATTCTCAGAAATGCTAATTGCTGCTCTATTATCACACTTCAAGGGACTCGGTCCCAAAGGGGCTAAGCCAATTTCAGTCATTAACCTCCTTAGCCAAATGACTTCGGCTACTCCTTTTGCTATACCTCTGAATTATGCTTCTGCGCTGGATAACGCCACAACTTTCTGTTTCTTGCTCCGCCAAGTTACCACATTTCCCCCAACAAGTGTGAAGTATCCAGAAGTGGATCTTCTGTCATTCGGATTCCCTGCCCAATCTGCATCGGTATAAGCTTCGATGTCAAGGTGACCATGTCTTCCAAACATAATGCCCAACCCACTCGTTCCTTTCAGATATCGGAGGATGCGTGTCACAGCTTCCATATGTTCTTTCTGGGGTTGGTGCATAAACTGACTCACAATTCCCACAGCATATGCAATATCGGGCCTTGTATGAGACAAATAAATGAGTTTGCCTACCAATCGTTGATACCGCTCCTTTTCAGTTGGTTCCCCATTCCCTTCTGTTCTTAACTTGTGATTCACCTGTATTGGTGTCTCAACCGGTTTGCAATCCAGCATACCAGTTTCAGCCAACAAGTCCAGCACATACTTCTTCTGAGATATAAAAATGCCCCTTTTTGATCGAAGGACTTCAATTCCAAGGAAGTACTTCAATCCTCCCAAGTCCTTCATCTCAAATTCCTTGAATAGATTCCCTCTCAGTTGGTTCATTTCTTCTGTATCGCTTCCTGTTATGATCATATCATCTACATAGATGATCAAGCACGTGATCAGTTCCCCCCGTTTCTTCAAGAACAATGTGTGGTCGGAGTTGCTTTGAGCATACCCATATCTTTGCATTGCCAGAGTAAATCTCCCAAACCAGGCTCGTGGTGACTGTTTTAGGCCATAGAGTGCTTTTCGGAGTTTGCAAACCTCTCCCCTTTTAAACCCCTCTGAGAACCCTGGAGGGGGTTCCATGAAAACTTCCTCTGACAAGTCACCATGCAAGAAGGCATTTTTTACGTCAAACTGATGGAGGGGCCAGTCTCTGTTTGCTGCAACTGAGAGGAGTACTCGAACTGTATCTAACTTTGCTACCGGAGAGAAAGTCTCAGAGTAGTCAATACCATAGGTCTGAGTGTACCCCTTTGCTACCAGTCGGGCTTTGTACCTTTCAACAGACCCATCTGCTTTATGCTTTATAGTGAATACCCATCTGCACCCGACTGGTTTCTTACCCTCGGGCAATTGGCACCGTTCCCAAGTTCCATTCTTTTCAAGTGCACTCATTTCTGTTTCCATAGCCTCTTCCCATTCCTTATTCATTCTGGCCTCTTGTACGGTCTCTGGAATGACTTCTTTGCATAGATTTGTGAGAAATGCTCTCGCCATCCCAGACATGCTCCCCCTAACTAAGTTTCCTGCAGGGTACTTAGTTGAACGAGAAGTACGTTCTGGGGAGTATCTTTGTGGTGGTATCCCCCTATTATTCCGCTGAGGTAGATGATATCTGGAACTGACTGTTACATCTCCAGGAACACAGTCAACGGCATTTGTGATATCAGAATTATGAATATCAGACAAAGAAGAGTTGGAAGCTTCTGTTACCTCATTTTGGACATCATGCGAAGGAGGATCAGTGGGCGTGGAGGTGGTGGTGGTACTGAGATCTTCTGTTGTTATATCCGGATAGTGAAGCCAGGATAAGGGTTCAGTCCGATTCTCCCCCTGAACCCTTGACTGGGTAAGGATGAAGTATTCGGTCTCGACGAAGTCACAATCCATAGTGACATGTATTCTTTTAGTGACTGGATTATAACACCGATATCCCTTCTGATGAGGGGCATACCCCACGAAGACACATTTAACGGCACATGGATCAAGTTTGTTTCGGTCGGTTTTAGGAACATGAACAAAGACCGAGCAACCGAAGATCCGGGGGGGTAAGGTTAGGTGGGAAGGTATGGTGGTGTGTTTCTGGAGTACGGAGAGAGGAGTCTGGTGGTTGAGGATCTTGGTGGGTAATCTGTTTGTGAGATATGTGGCAGTGGCAACCGCTTCGGGCCAAAAATGGTTAGGGACATGGGACTCGGTGAGCAGGGCTCGAGTCATTTCCAGGATGGTCCGGTTTTTTCTTTCAGAAACACCATTTTGTTGGGGTGTGTTCGGACAACTAGTCTGGTGGAGAATGCCATTTTCTTTAAAAAACACATTCATTTCCTGGTTCACAAATTCTCTGCCATTATCCGATCGAAGTATTTGAATTTTCTTGTTGAACTGTGTCTGGATCATATTAAAGAAAGCCACAAATACACTGAAAACCTCAGGTTTATGCCGCAAAAAATAAACCCAAGTCATACGCGAGCAATCATCAACAAATAGAACAAAATACCGAAACTGATTGTTATTTGAAACCGGAGCTGGTCCCCAAACATCCGAATGAACTAAAGAAAACACATTCTCAACGCGTGTATTACTGGGTTTAAAAGAGGTTCTATGGCTCTTTGAGGTAAAACAAGTCTCACAAGAAAGTTCCAATTTTGGTTTAGACTGAAACAAAGTAGGAAACAATATTCTTAAATACCCAACAGAGGGATGACCGAGACGCCGATGCCATAACCAAAGCTGAGTTGCTGCCTTTCCCATAGATAGAAGTGCCTTTGTCGGACTCTGAACTTCATCAACATAATACAATCCTCCTTGCTCAGTACCACGCCCAATGATCTCCTTCGTATGAATGTCCTGTATCAAACAAAATCGAGGATAGATTAGGACCATGCAATTCAATTCTTTTGTAATGTGACTCAGTGACAGCAGTTTATAGGACAACGATGGCACATAGAGACAATGTTTCAGTTTCAACTTCGGTGTAAGACAAATTGAACCCTCTTTTTCCACAATAACCAAATCACCGTTTGCAGTTTCAATAGAAGAGGTCAATGGTTCAACCGGATCAATTAAATCAGATAAATCAAACGTCATCGAATCAGTGGCACCACAATCAATCACCCATTTAGAGCTTTTAGTAGTGGAGTGGGTGAGAAACACATGCTTTTTATAAATTTTGGGGTCCTTTTCCAGAATATCAGAATTAGGGGGCCAAATTCGCAGATCTTCAAAGTTGGGGGGCCAATTCGTAACTTGGGGCATTTTATTAAAAAGGGAATTAGGGTTTGGGGCATAACTCCCAAACCCAATACCTGATGTCCTTATTTCCTCTGTCTGCGGCGCACCCCTTTCGCCGCTTGTCTCGCCGCCGCCACTGGAAGAGAAGTGCCGTGACGGCTGACCACTACCGCCGCTGTACCGGCGGTTCCCCTGGAATTGCCTGCAGCGGCGTCGCCTCCGGTTCCCGTCGCCTTTCCTTCACCGTTGGCGATATATACCCGTCCGTTGCCGCCGCCTTTCGTCGCCTCTCTGGTGGTGGAGGTCTTCCGGTGGCCCTCCCACCAGTCCGGATAGCCTATCACTTCAAAACACTGGTCTTTGGTATGTCTTGGCTTCCCACAGACCTCGCACACCAACCCGGTTTTATCTTCACGCAGTGATGACCGGCGTCCGCCGCCTTCTCCACGGCCGGCGCCACCTGAGCGTGACCCATTCCGTCCGCCTCTCTGATTTCGGGCTATGAGTCCAGATCCGACTCCACCAGGTCCGGTCTCATCATCTTCTTCATTCGCCGCCTTCAAGATCTGGAGTCGTGCGGCCTCCCGTCGGACTGTAGCATACGCCGATTCAATGGGAGGTTTGGGTTCAAGTTTCAGTATATCTCTCCTGATGGAGTCAAATTTCTCATCAATTCCGGTGAGGAATTGATAGAGTCGTTGTTCCTGAGTAATCCGGTTGAAGGCTTTGATGTCTTCCTCACACTTCATTGGATTAGGCTGCTTGCGATCTATGGCCATCCATATGGCTTGGAGTTTGTTCCAAAACTCCTCAAGGCTGTCTTTCCCTTGTCGTTGAGTATTTGCTCGTCGGTGAAGGTCGAAGAGCTGCAACGGGTCGCCGCCGCTGCCATAGGTGGTGGTGAGTCCATCCCACAGAGCCTTGGCGGTTGGATATTGGAGGACGTTGTTGATCAGGTTCGCCTCCATATTCTGAATAATCCAGGTAAAAACCTGTTGATCGATCTGTTCCCATTGATCGAACTTTGGGTCAGATTCGGCCGGGGCCGGTGGGGTTCCGGTTATGTGTGAACGGCATCCTTTTCCTCCGATTGCCATTCTCATTAGCCGAGCCCAAACCGGATAATTGTCACTATTCAATTTGATTCCAATTGACAAGTTATCGGGATTGAACATGGTTTGTTGTTGGGTGAGTTGTAGTGCCAAATCTTGGCTGTTGTTGGTATTGGTAGACATCCTTACGTTCTGATGTCTTCTCTCTTGGTTTTGGCTGTCTTAGGTTTGAGAAGGGTATGGACGATGATGTTACTGCTGAGTCCTTAGGATCTCAACACTGCTTTGATACCATGTTAGAACATGGTATTTGGGGAATTGATTTTTCGTATTCATTGGATAATTCTGTGTTATAGATTACATTGTACCACAAGGTATATAAGGAGATGTACAAGGGAACAAGAATCACACTAAATCAGCCTATAACTCTAATTACGGGAAAGAAGTCAAACTTTCCGTAAATACAATATATTTAACACAGTTCCTCATCTAACGGAACATGAAGAGGCAGATTCTCCTTCGCCCATAACACAACATTAGGAGGTTGCTTAATCAGGCCTTCCATTCTCCTCTTATTTCTATAACTCCAAATGGCCCACAAGATAGTACCCAGCTTCCCTCCATCACTCTTGTCTAAAGCCTTCAGCGAGTTGGCTAAAGAGTCCCTGACTAACAAAGGGGCAGGTGACAAGGGCATGCCCCAAATCTTCACCCACAAGGCCGTAGTGGACACAGCTGTTGTCAGTAAGAAGGTGACGTCTAACAAGAAGATCATTGATGGGAATAATCTCATGACAATAGTGCCAGAGGAAGCTTCTGACTTTTGGTACCACCTCCGCTTTCCAAATCTCCTTCCAAACCTCATGATTCAATCCATAATTAGAGGAAGCCTGTTCTCGGTTTGCTAGCTCCGTCGCAAGATGATAGGCGTTTTTAACCGAAAACTTACTATTGCGATTGTAATGCCACCCAAAGGAATGCTCAAAATTGTCTCCGCGTGCCTCTTGCTGAACACATTAGAAATAAGTCCCTCATTCCACTTCATCAACCCTGGTAAAAGAAGATCCGAAACCCATTCCGGGCTGATGGTGGTTCCAAGCTGAAAACTAGGACGTAAATCGAAGCTCCTGGGTAGCTACCGATCACGCCAAATATGGATGGACGAGCCATCCCCGATCCTCCACCTAGATCCCACCGCCAGCAAATACCTCGCCTCGTGAAGACTCCTCCAAGTGAATGTGGGCGAGCGGACCAAAGGAGCGTCCCACACATTACAATTCGGGAAGTATCGCTTCTTGAGGATGCGACTTATCAAACTGTTCAGCTCCTTAGTAATTCTCCACAATTGTTTCGCAAGCATAGCCAAATTGAAGAGTATAAAAGCCTGGAAACCCAATCCACCAACTCCTTTCCTCGAACATAACTTCGTCCAAGCCAGCCAATGTATTTTCCTCGTCTCATGGTTACTCCAGAAAAAACGAGAGATCATAGAGTCCATCTCTTGAACAACTCTATCAGGGATCAGAAAGCAGTTCATGGCGTACATCAGGATAGCTTGAAGAACAGCTTTGATGAGAACTGCCTTACCTGCTTTGGATAAAAACTTTTCCGAATACTTCTAGATACGTTTCCTAATCTTATCAAAAATCTCGGAGAAGACAGCCCTGCGAGAACGACTAACCACCGATGGAAGACAAAGGTAGAGATCAAGAGCATTCACACAACGAATTCCGAGAATCTTCGCCAAATCACTTTGTCTAGCCCCAGTCAAATTCTTGCTAAAGACAATGGAGAACTTCTGAAGGTTAATGATTTGTCTCGAGAGACGTCCATATCTAGCCAACATCTCCTTAACACTATCCAGAGCACCCTCATTAGCTCTCCCACATATTAATGTATCATTGGCGAAGAGAAGGTGGGACACCCGCGGAGCACCCCTGCAAACCGCGATCCCAACAAGCCGTCCTGTACGTTCTTCCTCCTATAAAAGAGTGGAAAGAACTTCTGCGCAGAAAAGAAACAGATAAGGGGACAGGGGATCGCCTTGGCGGATACCCCTCTCCAGGACCAAGTGACCAAACTCACAGCCATCAAGCAAAAAAGAATAGGAAACTGATAAGATGCAAGTCATGATACGCTCAACAAAGATAGTGGGGAAACCTAACCTGACCAACAGTTGTCTGAGGTGTTGGAAAACACGAAAGAGTTGAGCAGCGGAAGTTTAAAATTTTTCCAGAAGTTTAATCGTTGTCTTGCAATTTTCGTACTATAATGTTGGGTGTAACAAGAAACTCACTTTAATTAAAGCTTTCTTTTGATGTTGTTACCGCCTAACAAACACCCTTCAAGCGAAAAGTCCCTCGAACGTCCTTCGATTTAGACCCCAAGGTAGAAGCCCTCAAAAGCGTATCCACACCAGACCTAGAACACGATCAAGCGAGTGAGAATGCTAGTTATATGACATGTGTTAAAGGCTAAGATTTTTGCTTTGAAAACTTTTCTTTTGGATTTTCTCAAAAACTTAACACTTCGTGAGTGTTGGTCTAAAGAATAAGAGAAGCACCACCCCTAGTATAAATACTAGGTGGTTCGAACCCTATTAGGGTTTCCTAAACCAATGGGCTTTATTTTCTTGCTCACTAATTAACTAATTTAATTATTAATTTAATTGGCGAAAATAAGTTCCCAACTTGTTCTCCAAGTCTTGCAAGAATAACCTTCTCTCTCCTACAATAGGAAGTTGGACTTTTCAACTTTCCTAAAGTTAAAAGTCAATATTCAATAAATCAATTAATTCCTAATTAATTATTTACTGGGTTAAGTTTATTTGAGAATAGTCTTAACAATTAATTCATAATTAATTAAAAGACCAAAATTAATTAATTACAATTTAATTAATTAATTCTAGAAAAGAATTCACGTGTAATATAATTACACGCTTGGAGACATGTACGTGCCACTTGTGCGTGACACGTGGCAGTCACGTGTCATTGACACGTAGCAATGCCCACTTGTTACTCTCTCCATTTCGACCAACAATTTGATCATTCGTTAATCATATTAACATCCTACCATAACCCTCGTGTTCTGGTATTTGTGTGTGACCCTTTAGGTTTATTATTCAATTAGCAGTGACAACAATTAATTAATTCCCTAATTAATTAATCACTTCACAGATCACACTACCGTAATCTAGCAATGGGTGTGTGACCCCTAGCCGAATAACAAAATGAATCGAAGAACCTTTCAATCAATGAAAATCAGTGAAATACGATCCTCCTACAACTCCATCTCTCAATCAAGAACTAAGGCATGAGAATATTCTCAGAGCCTAAATGTTCTTGATCTTCAAAGTTAAGTTCGTTTCATATCCATTTCGATCTCAATCCTAGAAAACCCCATTTTCTAGATGTCTTGATCTTTTATCCACCTTGGCCAAGGATTTAATGTTTAATGGACTACGAACAACTCAATCAGTAAGAGATCATTCTTGTTCTTAACAAGTGTATGTCCTTTATCGATTCTACCAATTCTACATATGCCACTTGTGTAATCCCAACATAGGCCGTGGCTCAGGTGACTATATGGCGACACCCTTTTGAGCCTATATCAAAGATTACAGAGTTAGCTCATATGAGACATTGCAAAATCTCAAGTCTAAGGATTAATGAATCACGTCATTGACCTGTGAGATATTTTCTAATATGGAAGTTTCAGGAAACTTCCTTTCGCATTTAGGAATGTTCTTAAGCGGGACATCTCAGTGATGAAGTTCATGTAACAATCACCCTTATGTATTATGAACGCATCAACGTATGCACTTATCACTCCATGAAACTGAGTGATCCTTCAAAAGGACATAATCACATAAGCAAGTCTCAGCAGAGTCAAGGTCGACACTCCCACTGTCTGTCGGACTCATTGACTTGGAGAAGTTTCTAATCCTCGCCTATGGAGTTAAGAACTTATTTCATGTGCCGTTCCCATAACGCAAAGTTCTTAATGGCCTCATCGGATTAGGGGAGTTCAATATATGCAAAACACAGTCAACCCAAACAGACATAAATAAGCACATAAAGAAGTGATTGCCTATGAACAAAATCATTCCGTTTATTATTCAAAGACTGTTTGTGATTTCATAAGGAAATAGTAAAGCAAACATCTGCTTTAAGGGCACTATTCCTAACAATCTCCCACTTGCTCGTCAAAGCCACTCAGATGCTAATCTAAGACCCATCTTAAGAAGATGTCCTTCGAAAGCCTGTTGACTAAGGGCTTTAGTAAGTGGATCTGCCATGTTCTCTGCCGATGTGACCCTTTCAATTTGCACATCTCCTCTCTTGATGATATCACAAATTAAGTGATACTTCCTCAAAATGTGCTTGGTCCTTTGGTGAGATCTTGGTTCTCTTGCTTGAGCAACCGCCCCGGTGTTATCACAAAACACTGTAACGGGGTCTTTAATGCTAGGAACTACACCCAGCTCGTGAATGAAGTTTCTTACCCAAACACCTTCCTTAGTTGCGTCGTTTGCAGCTAAGTATTCGGCCTCAGTGGTCGAATCTGCAGTGGACGCTTGCTTAGAACTTTTCCAACTCACTGCTCCGCAGTTCAGGCAGAATATGTATCATGACATGGATTTAAAGTTATCCATGTCTGATGCAAAGCTTGCATCACAGTATCCTCTAATGATAAGATCTTGTTGGTCTCCGTAAACCAAGACAAATCCTTAGTTTTTCGTAAGTACTTAAGGATGTTCTTTACAGTAGTCCAGTGACCTTCACCAGGGTCAGATTGGAATCGGCTAGTCACGCTAAGTGCATAAGCCACATCCGGTCGAGTACATAGCATCGTATACATTATGCTTCCTATAGCTGATGTATAAGGAATTTTGGACATCCTGGACTTTTCAAGTTCAGTCTTGGGAAACAGCTTCTTCGAAAGAACTGTTCCCGGGCCCATTGGAAGTTTCCCACGTTTGGAATCTTCCATACTAAACCTCTTTAGTATTTTGTCTATGTAAACCAACTGTGATAATCATAACAATCTCCTAGATCTATCCCGATAGATTTTTATCCCGAGAATGTAGGATGCATCACCAAGATCCTTCATCTCAAATTGGTTCGATAACCAAGACTTTGTTACTTTCATGTCATCCTTCGCATTCCCAATGAGGAGGATGCCATCTACATAAAGTTTCAGAAATTGAATTGAGGTTTTCAATTCTTTCTTCTACACGCAGGATTTATTCGGATTTTGAATAAAGCTTAACGATTTGACTGCTTCATCAAATCGAATGTTCCAATTCCTGTTTCAATCCATAGATTGATCTTTGGAGCTTACAAACCTTTTGTTTGCTCCCACTGAATGTGAAACCTATGGGTTGCTCCATGTAAATGTCTTTCTCAATGTCTCTATTGAGAAAGGCAGTTTTCATATCCATTTGCCATATCTCATAGTCATAATATGCAGCAATGGCAAGCAAGATCCGAATGGACTTTTGCATTGCAACCGGGGAGAAGGTTTCATCAAAGTCTACACCTGGTCTTTGAGCGAAACCCTTAGCAACTAATCTTGCTTTAAAGGCTGCCACGCTTCCATCTACTCCAAGCTTGCGCTTATGTAACACCCCAGTTTTTTCGTTATTCAAGTATGACGTATATGTTTATCAATATGCGCAATTAAATTAATTTTATATAATTTCAATTATTATTTCTCTTATTAGTTTAATTTTGAAAATGAATTCTTGAAACATTTATGCCTATGTGATTGTGTTTGAGTGTCGTTTCTATTCGATTTGATTTTCGTTTTTCGTGAAAATTTGGTATGAGTGAATTATGTGTATTATGATCATATCTTTTTGCTCGTTTTTTGTTTCCAGATTCTTTTGTTTGAGTTTTGAATTTATTTTGAGTTTTGGAACCAAAACGGGGGCTAACGAGCAATTGGTGCACCTTTGGTTCTGTATGTGATATCTTGAGCTCGAAAACTCGGAATCGAGTTCCGTCATCTTCATTGGACTCGTTTCGACGATTCAGATCCGATGGGATAAGCGTCACATTTTTCTAAGACCATTTGGATTCCTGAATTTCAATCGGAAAGAGTATCTCGCGCCTAAGACGGCAATTCATGACTCTACCTAAGCTACGGACCTAAAATAACACACCTAGACCCTACCCAAAGACCTAACCCCACTTGCACACTCTCTCTCACCCCTTTTCAGCCCCAAAACCGAGATCCCTTCCCCCTTACAACCCACATTTTCAGCCAACAAGAAGAAAAGAAGAAGAAAGGGGAAAGAAGAAGAGAACTATTCAAACCTTGGATATTTGAGCTCATCTCCTTACCTTTTCTCCTCCAATTTGAAAGGTAAGTCCATTTTTGATATGTGTATCTCCTTGTGGTTCTTTCAAGTCCAATATTGCATGATTTCACCATGTTTTGAATTAGAATTGTTATATATGATGAATAGTGAAGGTTAGATGTATTTTGTGGATTCTAGCTTGATTTCTTGGAATTTCCTGGAGTTGCATGAGTTGTATATAACCCTAAAGCATGTATTTATAATTTTATGGATTTAGTTTGGTTGGTGGTTAAGTATTAAAGGATTTGTCATTTATGAACTTTGAGGTTTTGGAAGAAAATGATTTACGATCATGTCTCTTGCATGTGTAACTTGTTTTAACTCATTTCTTGGCATGGATTACTTGAATTCTTGATGTTTGAACTTATCTTAATGTGTTAGCTTGGAGTTGTGTATGTTTGGTAGAGGTTTGAATTGGTTTCTTGTATTTTTGCCCCATTCCTGTGACTTTACCTTGTTTTCAGTTTTTTTTTTGCCACAGACATAAATCCACGGGGGTGGATTTGAGTCAGTGGGTTTTTGACCAGAATCCATGGGGGTGGATTTTTCCCTTTGGAAAAATCCATGGGGGTGGATTCTGTCCTGCCTGTTTTTGATACTCCGGTTCCGTTCTTCGTCGCTTGTTTGATCTTCCTCCACCTCTTTTATGACTTCTATGCTATGCTAACATGTATTATTATGTGTTATGATTAATGTATCAAGTTTATGGATTCAAGTGATGTGAAACGTGCAAGATATGATCTTATATGTCCTACGTGCTACCTCTTTTAATGCCCTTACCTCTTTTGTGTTCTATGTTGTTTCGTGGAGTATTATATGATCTCTCATACCTTGTTTATGAATCATGTACTTCATTAACTTGGTCCATTTCATGTTATGCTCCTCATTATGGATTTATGATATGATTTTGGTGTTATGATATGAATGGCCATGATTGGACACGATTCATTCGTGTGATGAAGGATTGAATGATTTACGTGCCTAAGTGACACTAATTATATACATGAACCTTTCTTGGTACGTTATTACTTCTTATGCATGCCATATCATGTTAATATATTGCCATACGTCTAATATGGTTCATTTAGAGTCTCAAGTCTCACGACCACACTATGTTGTCCTTTGTACAGTCTTCTGCAGGGCGGAGACGTGTTGGGTTCATAGGTTACTTTCAGCCTTCTTTTCTTCTTGGTATCGTACGGTAAGGTGTAAAGGTGGGTTTCTCTTCTAATAGCTAAAATGACCCGATATATCCCTTACGTGAAATGTTTTAAACCAAAATAGTATATTTATATATCGAGTCATTTTGGGTAAATGATTTCAAACGTATGACCCCTTTTTACTTATGAACCCTACCTATGATTTTGGTAAGCGCATGATATGAACTGAACACGGGCCCAGGAATTTAGTACATGTGGTTATCCGGGGAGGCATCGGGCCGACGGGGATCCCATGTGCTAGTTCCACCATGAACTACGGTGAAACGGACCTCGTCAATGAGTTTTTGACGAGAAAACGCTAACCGGGCTTTGAGGACTCATGAACCTCAATAGCCACATTGATATGATTAGGTGGCCGGGCCTTGCAATCCCGTCCACCACCCGGAGGAAGAAGGTGTAAGTGTTTATGATTATGAATAATATGATTATGATTATGAATGAATATGTATGAATGTGAATGATCACTAATGTAATGATTGAATTGATATGCACACACGAGGAGAAGGTTGGAGATTATGCACGCCCCCTCGTTGGGCCATGAAACCTTATGAATGGAATGTATGAATTTGATAGTTGTAATCCCGAGCGTTGTTTTCCTTTGTTTTACCCACTTGGGAAATATCTTAAAACACGGGATTATGGCGTGCATGTGTGGGTGTTTAAATTCTGGGATATTATATATGTTATGCCCTGTTTTATACCCACCAGTCTCTTATAGACTGAACCCGGCTTTGTTTTCAGTTCTTTTACAGGTTTTGGAGTGCAAGGCGGGAGGTTGAGTCTGTCGAGGCGTGTGGTTCAGTTGGATTTTTTTATTACGCATATTGTAAATTGATTAAGTTATGCATTGAATGTACGAACTATTATAGTTGTATTTTATGATTTATGTTTGAAAATTCGGGACTAGGTATTTATGTTAGTTGAACCCGTTATTTGTTGCCTACATTGTGATTGACCTTATATTTTGCTTCTGCATTCGCATTTAATTCATGGTTTTGTTTAATTGTTTTCGAAGGTTCTAGTTCCCGCCTAGCCTAGTGTGTGAGTGAGTCCCCGTTCGCCGTGATTCGGCTCGTGTATGGACTCTCCATTTTATATGCGGGTCGGGTCCCGTTGTGGGGGATGTGGGGCTTTCCCTTGGGGCGCTACAGCTTATATATCCATTTACACCCTATGGGCCTGATCCCATCTGGCGGATCAACCAAGGTCCAAACTTGGTTAGAGTACATGGAATCCATTTCGGATTTCATTGCTTCTTTCCACTGTTTAGACTCCGAATCTAACAGTGCCTCCTCATAAGTTAATGGATCATTATCCATTTGAGATATTTCGTGGAGAAAACCATACCATCTGTCTGGTTGTCTAGGAATACATTCAGAACGTCTTACTAGAGGAGGATTTTGGCGTGTATCACTCTCTGCGATTGGCTAAGGGACGTTATTCTCCGAACTTGGCGTGGGACCTTGGTCTCGAGCCTCTTCGAGTTCTGCGATCTTGCCTTTCTTTTCTTTAAGTAGCGAGTCCTCAAGAAAAGTAGCATTTCTTGACACAAAGACCTTTTGTTCAAGAGGATCGTAGAAATAATATCCTATTGACTCTTTAGGATATCCTACGAAGTTGCATAAGCTTGATCTAGCTTCAAGCTTATCTCCCACTGTCCTCTTCACGTAAGCAGGACAATCCCAAATTCTTAAGTAAGAATAATTAGGGATTTTTCCAAACCACATCTCAAATGGGGTATTGGGTACAAATTTGGAGGGAACAAGATTCAGAATCTTAACTGCTGATTCTAGGGCATAACCCCAGAATGAAGGTGGCAATTCAGTGAAGCTCATCATGGAACGAACCATATCATGTAGGGTTATGTTCCTTCTCTCCGAAACTCCATTTAATTGAGGAGTTCCCGGAGGAGTCCACTGGGAGATAATTCCATTATCTCTGAGATGACTAAGGAATTCGTCACTTAGATACTCGCCACCTCGATCAGATCGAAGTGTCTTAATCTTGTGACCAGTTTGGTTCTCAACCTCCTTTTGAAATTCTAAGAATTTTTCAAAGGCTTCGGATTTATACTTCATTAAGTACACATAACCAAAACGAATAAAGTCGTCAATGAAGGTTATGAAATACTGTTGATTGTTTATCGTACTTACACTAAGTGGTCCGCAGACATCAGAATGGATTAAATCCAACACTTTAGTGGCACGTTCCACTTTACCATTAAAGGGAGTTTTGGCCATCTTTCCTTTAAGACATGATTCACAATGAGTTAACCCCTTAAGTTTATTATCATAGAATGATCCTAAATTGGTTATGTTGGAAAACAGAAATCAGAAAGCAGCGGAAATTTAAAATTTTCCAACAAAAGGATCAAAACTCACAATCGTGAATCCGAATTCGTAGAGATTAGAAACTTACTTTTCAATAATCTTTCTTGAAGCGTTTCAAGCCACCCAAGAACGTTCTTCTCGCGGCTTGATCCCCTCTCCTTGGCAAAGCTCGAATCTTTAAAAACTTCTAACTTGAAGCTCTCTAGAGATAGTCCACCAACTTGACTACAATCTAACTAGTAAGGATGCTAGTTCTCTAGTTAGTGTTTAGGCTTAACCTAGGGTTTATTTTATCTTGGAGAAAGGATGGTGTTCAACACATGAACCAAAAGAATTGTCAATTACTCTCTAAGGGGAGCTCGAGCTCCCCTATATATAGGAAGGAGAGGGGCGGGAGCTCCCTTATATATAGGAAGGAGAGGGGCGGCCGAACCTAGTCCTCATGGACTAAGGATTTGGTCCCTCTCTCTCTTATTACTTGATCATCATGTAATTCCAAACTTTTACTTTTGAATTCTAATTCAAATCAACTTTTAAGGGAGTTAAAATATCCAAAACCCTTTTGGATAATATTATACTTTATTTATTAATAAATAAATAACTTATTTTTATATCTAATTAATTAATTCGTAATTAATTAAATAGATCATTTTTCTCCAAAATAAGACTTTCCTTTTAATTCAAAAATTAAACCAAAGTCTATTAAATAATTAACACATTAATTATTTAATCACATATACATATATATGCACGTGTGACACACGTGTCCCCAAGGATACGTGTCACTCACGTGACCCACACTTGTGATTCACACATGTGGAACCCTCTCGGAATGATCAACTCGTTTAATCATTTCAAAGCCTTAACTCATGTAACCAAGTTGTTGTGTGACCCTCTAGGTTCTCAATTCAATTAGCATTGACCCTAATTAATTAACCAGTCCACAAATTAAACGACCATAGTCTAGCAACAGGTGTTTAACCCCAAGCTGAACTGGAATGTCTCGATTCGACAGAACCTTTAAGTCATTGATTCATGTGAGATACAATCCTCCTACTTACTATCTCTCAACCAAGATCTAGGGTAAGGGAATAATCAGAACCCTATTAATCCGGTCTTAAAGCTAAGTGCATTTCATATCCATTTGATCTCAACCCAAGAAACCCTTTTCTTGATGTCTTGATCTACTGCCTTGGCCAAGGACTCCATATGGCATGTGAATCACTTACACAATAAGAGATCACCTTACAAATGCAAGTGCTGGTCTTTTCTTGATTCTCATTCACTTTCATGAGTCACTTGTGTAGCCCCAACATAAGCCTTGAATCAGTTGTCTAAGGCGACATCCTTTAAAGCTTATACCTAAGACTACAGAGTTAACTCATAAAGTGACATGGAACCTCAAGTCTAAGGATCAATTAATCACATCATTGACTCGTGAGATATTTCCTAATCTGGAAGTTTCCATTTCCTGAAATAGAAACTTCCTTTCCCATTTTGAAATCTTCTTACACGGGGCAGCTCAGTGAACTTACTTATAGAAGTAAGCACCCTCATGTATCACGCATGCATCAACTATACACTTTGCACCTACATGAAACAAGATGGTCCTTCTTAAGGGCGTGATCCCACAAGCAAGCCTTAGAGGAGTCAGGTTGACACTCCCACTGTCTGTAGGACTCATCAGCTTGGAGTATTTTACTAATCCTGACTTATGTGATATAGGGCTCGTTTCATGAACCATTTCACCTAAATGGTAGAGTCCTAAAGTCATCAGGATTAGGGGAGTTCTCATACATGCACAACTAAAGTAAACGCATACAAAACAAGAGCATATAAAGAAGTGTTGCTTGAATTCGTTATTTTATTCAACGATTATCTGTGATTACAATAAGGAAAAGTACAAAGCGGATATACAATCGGCTTTCTAGGGCACTATTCCTAACAATCTCCCACTTGTCCGTCAAAGCCATTCTAAAGTTACTCTAAGTCCCATCTTCTGAAGATGTCCTTCGAAAGCTTGTCGACTAAGGAGTTTAGTAAGTGGATCTGTCACGTTCTCTGCTGATGCGACCCTCTCAATTTGCACATCTCCTCTCAGTGGTCGAATCTGCAGTGGTTGTTTGCTTGGAACTCTTCCAACTCACTGGTCCACCGTTTAGGTTGAAAATGTATCCTGAAATTAACTTAAAATCATCTAAGTCAGATGCAAAGCTTGCATCGCAGTATCCTTCGACAGTAAGATCTTTCTGACCTCCGTAAACTAAGAATAAATCTTTAGTACTTTTCAAGTACTTAAGAATATTCTTCACGGCAGCCAGTGACCATCTACAGGGTCAGATTGGAAACGACTTGTTACACTAAGTGCATAAGCCACATCCGGTCGAGTACGTAACATTGCATACATTATGCTACCTATTGTTGATACATAAGGTGTATGAGTCATTCTTTCCTTCTCAAGGTTAGTCTTAGGAAACATCTTCTTAGAAAGACATGTTCCTACACTCATAGGAAGGTTCTTAACCTTTGTTGACTCCATATTGAACTTCAATACTTTGTCAATGTACATCGACTGTGATTTTCCTATTAACCTTCTAGATCTATCTCGATAGATTTTAATTCCAAGGATGTAGGACGCATCACCAAGATCTTTCATCTCGAATTGGTTCGATAACCATAACTTAGTTACTTTTATGTCATCCTTCGAATTCCCAATAAGAAGGATGTCATCAACATAAAGTACTAAGAATTGTAATGAGGTCTCTAACTCCTTTCTATACACACATGATTCATTCAAAATTTGAATGAAGCCAAACGCTGATTCATCAAATCGAATGTTCCAATTCCTAGACGCCTGTTTCAATCCATAGATTGATCTTTGGAGTTTGCAAACCTTTTGCTCACTCCCACTGAATGTGAAACCTATGGGTTGTTCCATTTAAATGTCTTTATCAATGTCACCATTGAAAAAGGCAGTTTTCACATCCATTTGCCAGATCTCATAGTCATAATATGCAGCAATGGCAAACATGATCCGAATAGACTTTTGCATTGCAACTGGTGAAAATGTTTCATCAAAGTCCACACCGGGTCTTTAAGTGAATGCTTTTGCAACCAGTCTTGCCTTGTAGGCTGCAATGCTTCCATCAACTCCAAGCTTTCTCTTAAAGATCCATTTGCAACCTATGGGTTTGGCCCCATCAGGCAAATCTACCAAGGTCCAAACTTGGTTGGAGTTCATGGAATCCATTTCGAATTTCATGGCTTCTATCCACTGTTCAGAGTTAGAATCTGAAAGTGCCTCCTCATATGTTAAAGGATCATTATCCTTTTAAGAGATCTCATGGGAAAATCCATATTATCTCTCCGACTGTCTAGGAGTGCGTTTAGAACGCCTTAGAGGAGGATTTACATGTGTATCGAAATTTGTGATTGGTTGTGGTTGGTCAGAAGGGGACGTTTCTTCAGTGGGTGGCGTGGGGTCACTTTGTACTTCCTCTAATTCTATGATCTTGCCTTTCTTTTCTTTAAGGAACGGTTCCTCCAGAAAAGTGGCATTTCTGGAAACAAACACCTTTTGCTCAGATTGATCATAGAAGTAGTATCCTATGGATTCCTTAGGATAACCTACAAAGTAGCATAAGTTAGAAAGAGATTCTAACTTATCTCCCACTGTCCTCTTCACGTAAGCAGGACAACCCCAAACTCTTAAGTAAGAATAACTAGGGATATTACCATGCCACATTCCATAGGGCGTTTTAGGGACTGACTTAGAGGGAACTAGATTCAAAATCTTTGCTGCACTTTCTAGGGCATAACCCCAGAAAGAAGGTGGTAAGTCAATGAAACTCATCATGGAATGAACCATATCAAGTAGAGTTCGATTCCTTCTCTCAGAAACTCCATTGAGTTGAGGAGTTCCCGGAGGTGTCCACTGAGAGAGACAATCCCATTATCTTTGAGATGATTAAGGAATTCTTCACTAAGATACTCACCTCCTCGATCGGATCAAGGTGCTTTGATCTTGTGACCAGTTTGGTTCTCAACATCCTTTTGAAATTCTAGGAATTTCTCAAAAGCTTCAGATTTATACTTCATTAAGTATACATAACCATACCGACTATAGTCATCGGTAAAGGTTATGAAATACTGATGATTGTTTCTTGTGCTTACACTAAGCGGCCCACAAACATCAGAATGGATCAAATCCAAGACCTCAGTGGCACGTTCCACAGTTCCTCTAAAAGGAACTTTGGACATCTTTCCTTTGAGACATGACTCGCAAGAAGTTAACTCTTTGAGATCATTTTCAGAGAATGATCCTAAAGTGTTTATCTTGCTAATTCTGTTCTTGGAAATGTGTCCTAATCTAGCATGCCATAAGGGAGCTGAAACTTTGTCATCTCTCTTATGTTTCGTTTCTCGTTGTATATTCATAATATTGATATTCTGAGTTAGATAAAGTCCATTACTTAGAGTACCGATGTGAACGAAAGAGTTGTTCCGTTTGATAAAGTATTTACCATTCTTAATATAAGTTTCATAACCTTCACAATCTAAAATTGGAACTGAAATTATATTACGAATAATGTTCGGTACATAAAGGACTTTATTTAAAACTAACTCAAAACTACCTAAATCTAATCTAATTGTGCCTAAAGCTCGAGCTTCAACATTTGAGCCATCGCCGATCTTCAAGACACATTCTCCTTCTCTGAGTTGTTGGACTTCATTTAGTATATGTACATCATTACAGATATGAGCTCCACAACAGGTATCAAGTACCCAAGAACTAGAATTAATAGAAAGATTTATTTCACCGAGAAACATAGATTTCTTTAGAGTAGCCTTGTACTCTGGGCAGTTTCTCCTCCAATGTCCCGCTTTGCCACAATGGAAGCAAACATCCTCTTTCTGATCACGCTTCTTCTTTTGGGCCTTCCCCTTCGAAATGCCTCCAGTGGGCCTAAGGGGTTTCTTCTTCTTCTTTTGGGCTTTCTTGCCCTTACCTTTAGAAGGCCCAAAAGAGGAAGATGGAGCATTCACCATCAGAACCTTATTGTCCTTCTTGATCGTGCTTTTAGCAGTCACAAGCTGACTAATCAGCTCGGCTACAGTAGCACTAGCATGATTTATATTGAAGTTAAGGACAAATAGGTTGAAAGATGGT
Organism: Lantana camara; assembly: GCA_037501455.1. Taxonomy (NCBI): domain Eukaryota; kingdom Viridiplantae; phylum Streptophyta; class Magnoliopsida; order Lamiales; family Verbenaceae; genus Lantana; species Lantana camara. Next base: position 57,361,394 of record CM074857.1, on the reverse strand, counting down.
GGGAGTGAGGCTAGCAACAAGCCCACTGAAAGCTCATCTTTCAGTGGCATGTCCATGGAAGCAAGTTTCTCAGTAAGGGCGAGAAACTTGAGTCCATATTCATGGACACTTGAACCTTCCCTCATTCTCAAGTGGAACAATTCCTTTGAAGTGTTATACCTTGTAACACGTTCATGAGGGCAGTAAAGTTGCTCTAAGTGGTCGTAAATCTCCCAAGTAAATTCCATGGCCTCATGTTGCCTTTGCAAGTCCGGAGACATGTTAGCCAACGTAAGGCAACGGGCTTGGAAATTATCATCCTTCCACTTCTGGATCGTGTCCCGCTCGGCCCGAGTGGGAGCTTCCCCTTTGGGACTGGGCTCCCATTCGAAGAGAACATAAGTTCTCTTCTCAGAATCTAAAATGATTTTTAGATTCCTCAGCCAATCAGAATAGTTGGGACCAGTCAACTTGTTTGACTCGAGGATCGATACAAGAGGGTTTTTGGTTGCCATTTCAAAACATGTAGAGAATCACAGAATCTACGACCTAAATGGTAAAACAGAGAACTAGTGAGCATGCTGAATTATAACGATATACAAAAGATAAGGTCTTTAATCTAATGTAGCTCCCACTGTTTTTCAAAGATCTATAATTCCCAAAGATGTAAGAGGAACACGTTTCCCAATGGGTACTAAGATCATAGGCATTTTACCTCGAACCCACGACTCGTGGACATTCTAAGTAAAACCCTAGGTAGGTACAACTTACCAATTCTAACACCTTTAGAACTCTTAGTAATTGTTTTTGCATCACCTGTCTTTCAATATGGACCCGCGACTCGTGCGACATGCATATTTACGTAGGTGTTAAGCTAGACCCATCAATCATAAGATCATGATCAAAACTTAGTTTGAACGACCCACGACTCGCGGACATCGCCCTTGCCAAAATTGACCACGAAATATTGATCATTTAAAATGATCAATTAGGTAACTAAGAACTAATAAGCTCCACTAGCTATCCCACGACTTGCGGACAATAACTAGCTTCACTTACTAACCTTAAAACCTATTGATGGAATGCTAGGAATTTAATTCAAAAATTGCATCTCGAATTAAACACCTATTGTTCGAAATTAGCTTAATATTTAATGGGAATTTTCGAATCAACCGGAGAGTTGTCCGGTTCGACCTCACCAACATATATGTTACCCAATTTTATTAGTCTTGATTAATGCAAGTACAATTTAAATCTATTTCAAACAAGCACATAAACAGATAACATGTCCTAGCATGATACTAACACGAGATGATCATGGGTCTATCCTATCTTATGAGTGAAAAGTGGGAGCCACTCCACTATCACAATTCTAACATACATGCCACATAAACAGTTTATATCACATAAGGGAAAGCGGTAACAAAATACGAGCCCTATCTCTATTACATTTTCAATTGAGATTCGCCTCCCAAACATTTTGAGGGGTCTTCACTTATGGCCTCCTCGTTACTTGAATGTGGTCCATCTTACTCCATGGGTGCATTGTCTCCAAAATGAAAAGAAAACCTCACCACCTATATCTACTCTCAAATTACAAAAAAAGGAAAAAGACATAAAGTAATAAGGCTCAATCTTCATATTGGCCTTAGACAATTACACGGGGCATACCCCGGCCTCAAAAACAGTAATATGGAAAGCCACATAATAAATCACATAACAGTACGCACATAAGTGAGGCTCCAACCTCAATTGAAAAACGCAACTATAGGGCTCCAACCCCAAATGTAAACCATCCATGTGCATAAATGTAAAACATACAAAGACTAGTACCCATGATCACCTAACATGCTTTTGCGAGAATTTAAACTTAGCCAATAAATTAAAATTCCCGTTTCAAGTCCTAATGACTTAAAACACGACTTGATGCGAGCCTTATTTATAAAAGTTTTCAATAAATCCCAAATTACTTAAACAAATAAAATTCCAATTAATTTCTAAAAATTAATAATTTTATTAAAGGTGTAATTTCCCAAATTATAAACCGTTTCTATTTCTTAAATTTTTTTTCCAATTTTAACTCTTATTCAAAAATAAATTAATTTAATTAAAAATAAGTTTTCATAAAATAAATAAAATTGGGACTGGATTGCACGAGATACGAAAAACGGATTACGAGGGGAAAAACCGGGGGTCGTACGCAAAGGGGCTGCACGCGTCGCAAGCGGGCGGTCCCGGACGAGACGGGCGGGCGCACCTAGGCGCGTCTGGAAGGCTCCCGCATGGTGGTGCGGGAGGTGCTGGGCGGGATGCCCATACACGGGCCAAGGGGCGGGTGGTGGCGAGCGAAGCCTGCGCGCGCGACGCCTTCTCGCGCGGGGTTTCGTGTGTTCGTAATCCAGGCTTTTCGTTTCGTGTTTTCGTTCAAAAGCAAAACCAATCCAAGAAATCCAAAAACAGTTTATACCGTTTCTAATCTAAAAGAGTTTTTCAAAAACAAAATTTTCAAAACAGTTTTCAAAAACTTTCAGGAAAAATACAGTTTCGTAATTCAGGCTTTCTAAAATAGTTATAAATACTCAATCGCATCAAGCCTAAGAATTTCTACCAAATTCAATAAAGTGGAGACGAATCTGAAACACGATTAACGAGGTGGCTCTGATACCACTTGTTGGAAAACAGGAATCAGAAAGCAACGAAAATCTAAAATTTTCCAACAAAAGGATCGAAACTCGCAATCGTGAATCCGAATTCGCAGAGATTAGAAACTTACTTTTCAATAATCTTTCTTGAAGCGTTTCAAGCCACCCAAGAACGTTCTTCTCACAGTTATATCCCCTCTCCTTGGTAAAGCTCGAATCTTTAAAAACTTCTAACTTGAAGCTCTCTAGAGATAGTCCACCAACTTGACTACAATCTAACTAGTAAGGATGCTAGTTCTCTGGTTAGTGTTTAGGCTTAAGCTAGGGTTTATTTTATCTTGGAGAAAGGATGGTGTTCAACACATGAACCAAAAGAATTGTCAATTACTCTCTAAGGGGAGCTCGAGCTCCCCTATATATAGGAAGGAGAGGGGCGGCCGAACCTAGTCCTCGTGGACTAAGGATTTGGTCCCTCTCTCTCTTATTACTTGATCAACAAGTAATTCTAAACTTTGACTTTTGAATTCTAATTCAAATCAACTTTTAAGAGAACTAAAATATCCAAAACCCTTTTGGATAATATTATACTTTATTTATTAATAAATAAATAACTTATTTTTATATCTAATTAATTAATTCGTAATTAATTAAATAGATTATTTTTCTCCAAAATAAGACTTTCCTTTTAATTCAAAAATTAAACCAAAGTCTATTAAATAATTAACACATTAATTATTTAATCACATATACATATATATGCACGTGTGACACACGTGTCCCCAAGGACACGTGTCACTCACGTGACCCACACTTGTGATTCACACGTGTGGAACCCTCTCGGCATGATCAACTCGTTTAATCATTTCAAAGCCTTAACTCATGTAACCAAGTTGTTGTGTGTGACCCTCTAGGTTCTCAATTCAATTAGCATTGACCCTAATTAATTAACCAGTCCACAGATTAAACGACCATAGTCTAGCAACAGGTGTTTAACCCCAAGCTGAATTGGAATGTCTCGATTCGACAGAACCTTTAAGTCATTGATTCATGTGAGATACAATCCTCCTACTTACTATCTCTCAACCAAGATCTAGGGTAAGGGAATAATCAAAACCCTATTAATCCGGTCTTAAAGCTAAGTGCATTTCATATCCATTTGATCTCAACCCAAGAAACCCTTTTCTTGATGTCTTGATCTACTGCCTTGGCCAAGGACTCCATATGGCATGTGAATCACTTACACAATAAGAGATCACCTTGCAAATGCAAGTGCAGGTCCTTTCTTGATTCTCATTCACTTTCATGAGTCACTTGCGTAGCCCCAGCATAAGCCTTGAATCAGTTTTCTAAGGCGACACCCTTTAAAGCTTATACCTAAGACTACAGAGTTAACTCATAATGTGACATGGAACCTCAAGTCTAAGGATCAATTAATCACATCAATGACTCGTGAGATATTTCCTAATCTGGAAGTTTCCATTTCCTGAAATAGAAACTTCCTTTCCCATTAAGGAATCTTCTTACACGAGGCACCTCAGTGAACTTACTTATAGAAGTAAGCACCCTCATGTATCACGCACGTATCAACTATACACTTTGCACCTCCATGAAACAAGGTGGTCCTTCTTAAGGGCGTGATCCCACAAACAAGCCTTTGAGGAATCAGGTTGACACTCCCACTGTCTGTAGGACTCATCGGCTTGGAGTATTTTACTAATCAGGACTTATGTGATATAGGGCTCGTTTCATGAACCATTTCACCTAAACGGTAGAGTCCTAAAGTCATCAGGATTAGGGGAGTTCACATACATGCACAGCTAAAGTAAACGCATACCAAACAAGAGCATATAAAGAAGTGTTGCCTGAATTCGTTATTTTATTCAAAGATTATCTGTGATTACAATAAGGAAAAGTACAAAGCGGATATACAATCGGCTTTCTAGGGTACTATTCCTAACAGGTTAACTTAGCAATCATATATTTAGAAATATGCCCCAAACGTGCGTGTCATAAAGAAGCCGAGATCTTGTCATCTCTTTTGCGTTTGTTTAATTGTTGTATATTCAGAATGTTGGTGTCTTTAGTTGTATAAAGTCTATTAGATAATGTACCAAGCAAAACAGAAGTTTTATTCTTCTTAAGATAAAAGTTTCCATTTCTGGAGAAAGTCACACATCCTTCACAATCACATATTGGAATGGAAATGATATTATAGATAATAGAAGGTACATAAAGGACTTTGTTCAAAACTAAAGTAAAGACACCTAAGTCTAATCTACACGTCCCAATGGCTTATGCTTAAACGCTTGATCCATTCCCAACCTTCAAGACGCATTCTCCTTCTTCAAGCTGCCGGACCTCATTTAGGATCTGTACATCATTACAGATATAAGCTCCGTAGCCGGTATCAAGTACCCAAAAATTAGAATCAATAGATAGATTTACTTCAACAATAAACATACATTTCTTTACAGTATCCTTGTACTCTTGGCAGTTCCTCTTCCAATGCCCTTTCTTACCACAATGATGGTAAACGTCCTTTGTCTGATCCTTTCTCTTCCTGGCCTTTCTCTTTTTAACCCCTCCATCGGGTTTAAGAGATCCCTTTTTCTTGGGAATTTTCTTCCTTTTGCCTTTAAAAGACCTAGAAGAGGAAGTGACCGTCATTACTTTGCGATCCATCTTGATCGTGTCCTCAGCAGTCACAAGCTGACTAATCAACTCAGCTACAGTAGCATGAGGATGATTCATGTTGAAGTTAAGCACGAAAGGATTGAATGATGGTGGAAGCGATGCAAGCAACAAATCCACAGCGAGTTCTTCACTCAGTGGCATTTCTATGGAGGTCAGTTTCTCGTTCAAAGCAAGAAACTTGAGACCGTGCTCATGGACACTTGTACCTTCTTTCATTCTGAGATGAAAGAGCTCCATAGAGGTGTTGTACCTTAGAACACGCTCTTTGGGACGGTACAATTTCTCGAGATGGTCGTAAATCTCCCAAGCGTTGTCCATTGACTCGTGTTGCCTCTGCATGTCCAGAGACATGGTGGCCAACATGAGGCAACGGGCTTGAAGATTATCTTCAGACCATTTCGCAATCGCGTCCCTTTCAGCCCGAGTCGGAGCCTCGCCTTCAGCGACAGACTCTCCCTCGAAGAGAACATATCTTCTCTTTTCACAATCTAAAACTATCTTTAGATTCCGAAGCCTATCAGAGTAATTGGGCCCCGTCAACTTGTTTGATTCGAGGATGGATACCAAAGGGTTTTTGGTTGCCATTTCAATTGTACAGAATCACAGAACTACAACCTAAATGGAAAAACAGAGAAATCATGAGCATGCTGAATAATAATGATTATATATTATCAAGGTCTTTAGAAATATGTTCTCCCACTGTTTTTAGAAAGTCTAGAAATCCCAGCGACTTTAGAAGAAACTTATTTTCCCAATGGGTACTAGGATCCCAAGCATTCTTAGTTTTGGACCCATGACTCGTGAGACATCCAAAGGTCTAAGAATCTTTAGGTGGGTACGAATTGCCGATTCCATCCCCATGGAATTCCTAGTAATATTTTGCATCACTAATCTTTCAATCATGGACCCACGACTTGTGAGATATCCATATCTACTTTAGTGTTGAGCAGGACCCATCAATCATAAGATCTCAACCAAACTTTGTCCGGAACGACCCACGACTCGTGAGACATCGCCCATTCTAAAATGGTCAAGAAATAGTAATTATTTTAAAATAATTAATCAAGAAACTAAGAGTCAATAAGCTACACTAATTACCCCACGACTCGTGAGACAGCAATTAGTTTCACTTATTAAGTCTTAAATCCTATTGATGGAATGCTAGGAATTTTATTACCGTGATAAAACACCTATTTATTCGAATTTTGCTCAATATTTAAATGGGATTTTCAAATGACCTCACCAATATATAATGTTATCCAAATTTTAATTGTCTTGTTAATACAGTTTCACATAAAGTGCATCACAGAAGCAATTAGCATATAACATGTCCTAGCATGATACTAATTATGTGATGATTATGGGGTATCCTATCTTATATGTGATTTTGGGAGCCACTCCAAAATCACTAGTTCTAACATTCATGCCACATAAGACAATTCATATCACATAGGGCTACAGAATTTAATGGAAAAAATGCCCTATCTATTACATTTAATAGAAACCCTTCTAAACATTTTGAGGGGTCTTCTTATGGCCACCGTTCTTCAAGTGCTTCTTGTGGATCCTTCTTATTCCATGGGTGCTTGTCTCCAAAATGAAAATAAAACCGCACTTCCTAAGTTACACTCTCTTTACATAAAGTAATATGGTTCAATTTTCATATTGACCATAGACAAGTACACGGGGCACACCCTGACCCAAAAACAATAATAAGGAAAGCCACATAATAAACACATAACGGTACGCACATAAGTAGGGTTCCAACCCCAATTGAAAACTCGTAACTATGGGGCTCCAATCCCAATTGAAATCATCCATGTGCAGAATTTAAAAATATAGTTCATTATTCAAGAAGTTATTCAAAATCGAATCACCGGATCTAGACAAAACAACAATTAATTCAAAAGTAAATATTTGTCTAAAATATCATTCAAAGTGATATTTATTATTTTCTCGAAAAATTAGAACTTGACTTTAATTCATAAAATCCCAAATTTTATAATTATTTCAAATAAATAATTTTATAATTTTAAAATCAAATTTTAAAACAAAATCAAAATTTCATAATTCAGGATTTTTGAAACTTGGATAAACACGAAACAAAAACGGGTCCGGAAAGCCCCGCGCGATGCGCGCGACATTCCCCCGCAAGCGCGCTCAATGCGCGCGCGAGCAGGCGGTGCTAGCGCATACAGCCCGGAAGGGCCTCCCGGAAGCGCCCAACGATTCCCGCAAGCATTCGCGCAGGCCGCGCGTGCGCCCCTCGCGCGAAGGCTGCGTGCCACGAGCAGGCATCGCGGGCGGGGATAGGCGGAATGACGCGCGGTCACGCCTAGGCGCGCCCAGGCGACCGCACATGGCGGGCTTGGCATGGTGGTGCGGGGCTGCGCGATACAACCTCATGCACGTACGTGTTGCACGATCTCGTGTGGGCAAGCCCGTTCCGATGCTTTTCACTTTCGTAATTTCAACAAATTCAGAACTTCCAATTTCGAATTAAAACAGTTCAAATCAATCAGAATTAAAACAGTTTAAAATCAGATTAATCAGGAAATAATTTTCGCACAATTTTCAAGAAACAGTTTTGATCTGGCAACTTCGTATTTCAAACAAAACCAAGAATATATAATATATACTCAAATTCAAGAATTTTCATCAAAATTCCAAAAGCAGTAAAGATACAATACGAACGTTGTAAGGTGGCTCTAATACCACTTGTTGGAAAACACGAAAGAGTTGAGCAGCGAAAGTTTAAAATTTTTCCACAAGTTTAATCGTTGTCTTGCAATTTCTGTAATGTAACGTTCTTGTGATGTTATTACCGCCTAACAAACACCTTTCAAGCGAAAAGTCCCTCGAACGTCCTTCGATTTAGACCCTAAAGTAGAAGCCCTCCAAAGCGTATCCACACCAGACCTAGAACACGATCAAACGACTGAGAATGCTAGTTCTATGGCTTGTGTTAAAGGCTAGGATTTTTTTTCTTTGAAAACTTTTCTTTTGGATTTTCTAAAAAACTTAACACTTCGTGAGTGTTGGTCTAAAGAATAAGAGAAGCACCACCCCTAGTATAAATACTAGGTGGTTCGAACCCTATTGGGGTTTGCTAAACCAATGGGCTTTGTTTTCTTGCTCACTAATTAACTAATTTAATTGGAGAAAATAAGTTCCCAACTTGTTCTCCAAGTCTTGCAAGAATAACCTTCTTTCTCCTACAATAGGAAGTTGGACTTTTCAACTTTCCTAAAGTTAAAAGTCAATATTCAATAAATCAATTAATTCCCAATTAATTATTTATTGGGTCTTAACAATTAATTCATAATTAATTAAAAGACCAAAATTAATTAATTAATTCTAGAAAAGAATTCACGTGTAATATAATTACACTCTTGGAGACACGTACATGCCACATGTGCGTGACACGTGGCAGCCACTCAGGCTACGGGTGACACGTGGCAGTTACGTGTCATTGACACGTGGCAATGCCCACGTGTTACTCTCTCCATTTCGATCAACAATTTGATCCTTCATTAATCATATTAACATCCTACCATAGCCCTCGTGTTCTGGCATTTGTGTGTGACCCTTTAGGTTCATTATTCGATTAGCAATGACAACAATTAATTAATTCCCTAATTAATTAATCACTTCATAGATCACACTACCGTAATCTAGCAATGGGTGTGTGACCCTTAGCCGAATAACGAAATGAATCGAAGAACCTTTCAGTCATTGATAATCAGTGAAATACGATCCTCCTACAACTCCACCTCTCAATCAAGAACTAAGGCATGGGAATATTCTCAGAGCCCAAATATTCTTTATATTTAAAGTTAAGTTCGTTTCATATCCATTTTGATCTCAATCCTATAAAATCCCATTTTCTAGATGTCTTGATCTTTTATCCACCTTGGCCAAGGATTTAATGTTTAATGGACTACGAACAACTCAATCAGTAAGATATCATTCTTGTTCTTAACAAGTGTAGGTCCTTTATAGATTCTACCAATTCTACATATGCCACTAATGTAATCCCAACATAGACTGTGGTTCAGGTGTTTATATGGCGACACCCTTTTGAGCCTATATCAAAGATTACAGAGTTAGCTCATATGAGACATTACATAATCTTAAGTCTAAGGATTAATGAATCATGTCATTGACCTGTGAGATATTTCCTAATCTTGAAGTTTCAGGAAACTTCCTTTCCCATTTAGGAATGTTCTCACGCGGGACATCTCAGTGATGAAGTTCTTGTAACAATCACCGTTGTGTATTATGAACGCATCAACGTATGCACTTTTCACTCCATGAAACTGAGTGATCCTTCAAAAGGACATAATCACATAAGCAAGTCTCAGCAGAGTCAAGGTCGAGACACTCCCACTGTCTGTCGGACTCATTGACTTGGAGAAGTTTCTAATCCTCGCCTATGGAGTTAAGAATTTGTTTCATGTGCCTTTCCCATAACGACAAAGTTCTTAACGGCCTCATCGGATTAGGGGAGTTCAATACATACAAAACACAGTCAACCCAAACAGACATAAATAAGCACATAAAGAAGTGATTGCCTATGAACAAAATCATTCCGTTTATTATTCAAAGACTGTTTGTGATTTCACAAGGAAAAAGTAAAGCAAATAGCTGCTTTAAGGGCACTATTCCTAACATGAGGACCCTCCATTCAACACGGTCGTAGGCTTTGCTCATATCGAGCTTCAGGTTAAACACACCCTCATTTCTCGTATTCTTACGCTTCAAGAACTGGTTAATCTCAAAAGCCACAAGGACATTATCACTGATAAGCCGGTTAGAAATAAAGTCAGATTGAGTAGGGGAGATCAAAGTATCCAGGAGGGGTTTAATTATATTAGCAAGCACTTTGGAGGTAATTTTGTAAATAAATTGCAAAGACTAATAGGCCTAAACTAGGTTATGATCTCAGGATTCTTACATTTAGGAATCAAAACAATGTGGGTAAAATTCAATTGATTATCAAAGTTCCTATTATTCAGAAAATCCAGCACACAAGCGACCACATCCCTCCCCACAATGTCCCAATAATGCTGGAAAAAATAAGGGGAAAGGCCATCGGGGCTAGGGGATTTTAGAGGATACATGCTTTTGAGGGCACGGGTTACCTTGTCAGGTGAAAATAGGGTAAAGAGCTGTTGACCCAAGTCATCACTGATCTTCCGAGGAACCAAGCGCAAACCATCTTCCAATTCAGTATCCGAACGACAGTTAGAAGCAAAGAGCTTCCCGAAATAGTTCTCAATAACACCCTGAATCCCCTCCTTCGAAGTGTGCTTCTGGCCATCCTCACCACAATTAGCCTCAATATGATTAGTTCTCTCCCGTTGCTTGGCTTTCGAGTGGAAAAATTTAGTGCTGCGATCTCCCTCTTTGAGTCAATGAGTTTTAGCTCTCTGCTTCCACGCGATTTCCTTCTGAAGAAGAATAGTCCCAATTTTCTATCTAATAGCGAGGATCTTAGCCTTGGAATGATCCGTTATAGGATTCTCTAACAACAATTGCAGCCGCTGTTCAAGATATTGCGAATCAAAGTCCTTGGAATTACGTGATTTTTTTCTCCAATTAAGGAGACCAATTTTGCACCTTTCTGAACCTTCCAGAACCACCTTACCTGCACAGTTAGAAAGGGACCTTTCCCACGCTTCGGAGATAATTCTCCTGCAATCTTCAACTGTCACCCAATAAGCTTCAAAGCGAAACGGATGGGCCTATCTGCGACGCACACGTGGTTGCTGATTCCAAACCGTTAAGATAGGTGAATGATCAGAGCACGAAGCCTTCAAGTACGTGATAGAGGCATCTGTGAAGAGAGAACGCCACTGATCCGAGGTAACAAAATGATCAATCCTCGCCCTGAGTGTGAGGGGATTCACACTACTAAGTTAACGGGAATCCCTTGAACCCCATATCGGATAAACCCGTATCCATCAAAGCATCAGCAAAGTCCGTGTAGCACCCGAGCGTAAGGTACCACATCCCCCGCACCGAGACCCGACCCGTATATGAAATGGGAGTCCATACACGTGCCAAATCCACGGCGAACGGGGACACAACACACACGCTATGCTAGGCGGGACTAACCCTTGAACCAATCAGTGCAGGAATCGTAAAATCAGAGTTAAATAAAATTCGCGGAAGCAAGAACTCCGTAGCATATATACAATGAGCTAACAAGCTCCAAAAATAGATATACAAAAGCATTCTAATATGCAACGGCACTCACGGCCTACAAAAATCATAACGCTCCAATCTTTAACAGGATCAAATACAAAAGTAGCACCAAGAGTATGAATAGGAGACGGAAAAGAAGTGCTAAACATAAATGCAAGACCTAGACGACTTGTATTCCCGCCTAGCACTCCTATACCTGCACAAAACAGCTGAAAACAACCGGGTTCAGTCTAAAAGAGACTGGTGGGTATAAAAATGGGGCATAAGATATATAATATCGCGTAATTTAAACACATACATGCAAGCCCTAATCCCGTGTGAAGTTTGAAAGGAATTTACCAAGTGGTTAAAACAGTAGAAAACATCAACGGGATTACGACGATCATTTTCATTCATAATTGTTCATAAGGGTTTAAGCTCGGCGAGTGAGCGTGCACAATCTCCAACCTTCTCCTCGTGTAATCATATCATAATTATTGGTTATCACACATATCTTTCGTGCACATACAAAAATGATCATAATCATACATATACACCTTCTTCCTCCGGGTGGTGGACAAGTTAGCTAGACCTGACCACCGATAAATACATAGGCCAATGGGGGTACATGAATCCCCCAAGGGCACGCAGCTCCCATTCCTCGCTAAACCTCCTAGCGAGGGCCGGTATCACCGTAGTTTGGTTGGAACTAGTATATGGGATCCCCGTCAGCCCTTGCTTCCTCGGTTAGCCACATATACTAAGTCCCGGGGCCCGTGAACATATCATCCATACAATCTCGCCAAAACATAAGGTAGGGTTTCATAATTAAAAGGGGTCATACATTTGAAATCATTTACTCGAAATGACTCGATTTATATAAATATATTCTTTTGGCTTAAAACTTTGCACATAAGGGATTTATAGGGTTGTTTTAACTAATAGAAGAAAAACCCACCTTTATCAAATCAAAATAAAGACACAAGCGTCTCAATGCTCGTCCACGTCTCTGACCAAACCCGAATCTGTGCAAAAGAAAAGGTATGAGACGTAATGACCACATATGACGCTCGGCAATGAAGTACATATGACATGAATGCATAAATGATCATGTTATATCATAAAAATGTTCATGTGCACGATTAATAAATTTAAAACATATAATTCAAATCATTCATTCATATGTTTCATTTGATTTCATAATTCCGTAAATTCATAACATTCATATAATCTTCATAAATTCATATAAATTTCAAAATTTCAAATCATTCATAATATTCATAAATTCATAAATTCATAATGCATATCAATTAATCTAAAATTCATTTAAGAAGCATAACACATATTATTCAATTTCACATTTAGGAATAAAACAAATAAAACGTTCAATCAAAAGTCGATAATTAAATACGCGAAATGGAATTCAATTAATTTCAATAATTAAATTAAATCAAATAATAATTAAAATATATATAATAAATATATATAATATAATATAATATAATATACTATATATATATAATATATACATGCATATACGTACTCACTCACGCACACATGCATGCATATATATATATATACTTCATGCACGCTTAGCCTTATATATATATATATATATTACATAAGTATGCATGCAAACTCCACAATCAAAGCATACATAACAGCATTTCCATGCATGCACACGTACAAACACACAGCAGCTAGGATGGATACATATACAGCAGTAACAGCAGTTGAAAGAAACAGAGAAAAGAATTCTGAAAAACGGGGTGACACCCCCGTGTCACCTCCCAGGCCTGGACCGAGACACCCCCGTGTCTCGGTACAGAAAGCTCAGCCCACGCAACACCCCCGTTCCTCGCTGGAACGGGCAGAAACAACACGCCCGTGACGTGCAGCATCAGTTTCCCTGTCGACAGCCGAAACACGCAGAAACAGAGCAGCTATGTACGCGGGAATAGCAGGCCATACGAGCAACAAAACAAGGCATGAAAGGCAGCAAAATTCAACAAGAATACATGCTACAAGATCACGAAATTGACAGCAAGAAGAAGGAAGGAAATGAGCAGTTTTTGACAGCAAAATAGTCCAGAAAAACAGAGCAAAAATCGATGAAAACAGGGCAAGCTTGAACTCGAACCTTCTCCATCTATACAACTCAGTTAAGGCCATCAAATACGCAGCAAAACATCAAATATTCAACAAGGGAAACAGCTCCAAAAGTGATCAATCAAAGCATGGAGCATACGTGACATATATGTGGGATTTTCTGAAAATTTCATAGATGATATCTCAAATATATCTCAACAAACATGAAATCAAAGATCATAAATGTTATGAGGAAGTCAAAACAATTAATATCAGGCTTGGAATCGATCAAAACCATGGAGAAACGAAGGAGATCAAGAATTTGTACAAAAACTCCCCTTTTCGGTAAAACACCCAGAAATGGATGAAACCATGCTCAAACTCATGAATGAAAAGATGGAAATGATCAGAATTAATCATACAATACAACCCTAAGCTCACCTTGATGATTGGTTGAAGTTTGGATGAGAATCGAACTCCAAAATCTCCAAATGGTGAAGGGTTACGGGACTGGACTGAGAGCAGTAGCTTTTGCTGAGTTTTTGGGGATGGTGAGAGGGTTATCTCGGTTAAAGCTTGAAATATCTAGATAGATGGTTGAGTTAGGGTTAAAAGGAATTAAACCATGGTTAATTTGGTTGTGGTTTGGCCAAGTTATGGATGAATTAGTGTAACAAGGTCAAGTTGGTCTTCGTTTCGTTTTTCGGTTGGGTTTCGGAGTTTCAAATGAATTGGGAAAATTATAAGGCTAAGTTTACTAAACTCGAATATTCGTTACGAGTTCAGCGGAGTTGACGGAACTCGAATCCGAGTTCCCGAGCTCAAGATATTAAATTCGGAACCAAGGGTACGCTAAGTGCTCGTTAGCTCCCGTTTTGGTTCCTCAAAACAAATTAAATTCGTTAACTAATCAAATGAATTCGAAAATGTAAATTGAGCATAGAATCATGTTCATAACACATATATGTACAACATATTACAAAATCGTAGCAATTTGATATCATATCATATAAGAACGAAGCATAAAATAAACGAACAAACTATACATACAATTCATGCACAATCATATAAATTTCCATGCAAATATAATAATCTCCATGCATAATTCATTCAGAAATAATAATCCCATGCAGAAATGAAATTCATGCATAATTATGATTTGCATGCATGCATATTAATTTCCCATGCGTAAATATGATTTAAAACCATGCAAAACATATTAATTTGCATGCATAATAAAAATCCTCATGCATAAGTTATTATACGTAAATATATATAGAATAATCAATTAATTAATTAAAACATGATTAACATATAATTAGTATAATCAATGAATTAGTAATAATAATTAAACACATATATATATATATATATAATACGAAACATATATATAAAATTTAATAATATTATAATAAGATAATATAATATAATGTAATAAAATAATAACAATTATAATAAAATTAAATATAAAACACGTAAAAATAATTAATTTGCGCAATTAGATAAACACATACGTCCTACCTTTACGTCCGAAAAGTCGGGGCGTTACAATCTCTCCCCCTTAAAAGAATCCGTCCTCGGATTCATCTCAATGATATTCTCGGAGCTGGGAAACATGAAACATGTGATGAATTCTAGTTAAATTCGGAGACAAGTCCAATGCACATGCTCTCAACAGATCCTCCAGATACTTAATCAATCTTTCTGATTGTCCGTCGGCCTGAGGATGGAAAGCTGTGCTGAATTGAAGCCTTATTCCCAAATACTTCTGCAATTCTTGCCATAGCCTTGAAATAAATCTGGGATCCCGATCCGAGACAATACTAACAAGTACACCATGGAGCCTGATAATCTCCTCATTGTATCTCTTAGCCAAATTACTCATTTATCGGACATTCTGGTTGTAAGAAAATGAGCGGATTTTGTCCACGTCCCCACGATAACCCAAATCCCATCAATAGAATTGCTTCAATAAAACCTCAACACCTTCTTTCAGGTTAGCTCTTCTACCTTCCTTGTAGTTCCACATTTCTAAAATAATGTAACGTCTACTCGGGTTGTATTCGTTTACCTCAAACAGAGCTGATGTCACAGCTTCGAAAATTCCCTTACCGTAATTCTCCTTCAGGTCTCTCACCTTTCATCGTCTTCATTTATTACTGCCTGTTCTCTGCCATTAATTTTAACCACTTCCTTGTTTCTAAATGCCTTGAGCAGCAAATCCACTGTATTTAATACTTCCAAGTCCCCTTCATTACTCAAAGCAAAGATCACTGTCACTAATTCCGAATCGTGAGTGGGGTAGTTCTGTTCATGCTCTTTCAGTTTCCTTGAGGCATAGGCGATCACTCTTCCATTTTGCATCGCCACACCTCCCAAACTTCCTTTTGAGGCGTCCGTATAAACTGTATATCTTTCTGTACCTTCAGGAAGTGCTAAAATAGGAGCGGTGGTCAACTTTTCCTTTAAAAGTTGAAAGCTATCCTCATACCTCGTCCCACTCAACTTAACCACCTTCTTAGTCAATCGGGTTAAAGGAGCTGTAATCTTCGAAAATCCTGTACAAAGCTTCGATAGTAATCTGGCAAACCCCAGAAACGCTACCTGATCAATCCAAAACTCGCCTTTGCTAAACTTAGCATACAATCCGATGCTCTCTTAAGGTTTCCAACAAAATTCTGAGGTGCCTTGCATGATCCTCTGGAGTTCTCGAATAAACCCAAATGTCATCGAAGAAGATTACCACAACTTATCCTTTCATCAGAACTGAACACTCCCAAACCAACCGATCTGTCTGAAGAATACCACCCAGTGGCGAACTCACCAAACAACAAGAGGAAAAAGCAAATAACAGGCAAGCACAGAATAGCAATTAAGTCACAAGAAATAAAAGAAATGCGTAACACTCGAATCAAAAAGTGCATGAAAGAGTGCATGAATGCTCATGTTATGTATGCATAGGGTACCTTCTACCGCTGCTGGGGAATCGATCTCTGCATCTTGCTCTTCACCTTCAAGGGCGTAAGCACGAGCCGGGATCATTGGCCTTTGAACTCCCTTTTTAAATCCCGGAGTCTTGTCGGGGCATATATCCGCCCTATGATCAGCTTTTCCACATATTAAGCATAAACCCAACCTCTTCCAGCAGTTGTGATAGTTGTGAGTTGGCCCTCCACAATATGTGCATGGTGGCTTGGAGAATCGTGCTTCATTCGGACCTTGTCGATCCCTTGTTGGTGCAGGCAAAGCTTTGAGAGCCGGTGGAGTTTGTCCTCCCATTCTTGGCTTCTTAAATGGAATCTTAGGAGGGGAAGTAGCTTGAACCATAGGTCGCTTTCCCGAACTTGCTCCAGAACCTCGCTCCATCAGTGGCCTAAAAATTGGATCTGTCTTCTTATATTCCTCTTCTTGAACTAGAGCCCTCTGTACCGTATCGGCAAAAGACTCAAAATTGTGACCTGCTTGACCGTGTCTCAAATCCTGTCTTAATCCCGCAATAAATTTCCTTAACTTTCTCTTCTCATCCCGGGTGACGTGAGGAGCATATTTCCCAAGTCTGTTAAATACTGTGAGATATTGGGTCACAGTACGCGCTCCTTGCTTTAGATCCATGAACTCTTGCTCCTTTCTCTCTCTCACTACCTCCGGCACAAAACATTCTCTGAATTCTCTTTTAAAGACCTCCCAAGTCACTTCCTCTTCATCCACTTCAAGTTTCTCTCTAGTTCGTTCCCACCATTCATACGCATCTCCATCCAGTTGGAATATAGCAAATTGGGCCTTCTCTTGCGTGGTGAATTGTCGGACCCCAAATATCCTCTCTAGTCGAATCAACCAACCCTCCGAGACTGAATCGTCAATAGAACCAGAAAATCGAGGGGGTTTGTAACTCAGAAACACCTCATGAGGATCTCTATTGTTATGGTTTAGTGGAGGAGCTTGTTGTCCTGTTGGTTGTGGTGGGGGAGCTTGAGCCCTCCTATGCTCTACGTAGTTGAAAACCGCTTCCATAAAATTCCCCATATCCATCGGTGGTGCTTGTTGTTGAGGTGGAGGCATAGGAGATCGATCATGATGACGACGGCGTCCTGGAGATCTCTCACGGTGTCTACGTGGAGGCATCCTGTTCAAGAAACACTAATATGCATGCTATCTTTAGTCCATGCATGCAAGTGCAATTAATTTGATCAAAATTCAAGATTTAGAGCACACAAGCACGTAAACAATGCATATGCAACACATTGACAAGTTGTTCCTAAAGCCGAACGACCTAACTGACTCAACACGACACTAGAGCCCGGGTTTTGCAACCCTAAGCTCTGATACCACTTAAGGATGTAGCACCCGAGCGTAAGGTACCACATCCCCCGCACCGAGACCCGACCCGTATATGAAATGGGAGTCCATACACGTGCCAAATCCACGGCGAACGGGGACACAACACACACGCTATGCTAGGCGGGACTAACCCTTGAACCAATCAGTGCAGGAATCGTAAAATCAGAGTTAAATAAAATTCGCGGAAGCAAGAACTCCGTAGCATATATACAATGAGCTAACAAGCTCCAAAAATAGATATACAAAAGCATTCTAATATGCAACGGCACTCACGGCCTACAAAAATCATAACGCTCCAATCTTTAACAGGATCAAATACAAAAGTAGCACCAAGAGTATGAATAGGAGACGGAAAAGAAGTGCTAAACATAAATGCAAGACCTAGACGACTTGTATTCCCGCCTAGCACTCCTATACCTGCACAAAACAGCTGAAAACAACCGGGTTCAGTCTAAAAGAGACTGGTGGGTATAAAAATGGGGCATAAGATATATAATATCGCGTAATTTAAACACATACATGCAAGCCCTAATCCCGTGTGAAGTTTGAAAGGAATTTACCAAGTGGTTAAAACAGTAGAAAATATCAACGGGATTACGACGATCATTTTCATTCATAATTGTTCATAAGGGTTTAAGCTCGGCGAGTGAGCGTGCACAATCTCCAACCTTCTCCTCGTGTAATCATATCATAATTATTGGTTATCACACATATCTTTCGTGCACATACAAAAATGATCATAATCATACATATACACCTTCTTCCTCCGGGTGGTGGACAAGTTAGCTAGACCTGACCACCGATAAATACATAGGCCAATGGGGGTACATGAATCCCCCAAGGGCACGCAGCTCCCATTCCTCGCTAAACCTCCTAGCGAGGGCCGGTATCACCGTAGTTTGGTTGGAACTAGTATATGGGATCCCCGTCAGCCCTTGCTTCCTCGGTTAGCCACATATACTAAGTCCCGGGGCCCGTGAACATATCATCCATACAATCTCGCCAAAACATAAGGTAGGGTTTCATAATTAAAAGGGGTCATACATTTGAAATCATTTACTCGAAATGACTCGATTTATATAAATATATTCTTTTGGCTTAAAACTTTGCACATAAGGGATTTATAGGGTTGTTTTAACTAATAGAAGAAAAACCCACCTTTATCAAATCAAAATAAAGACACAAGCGTCTCAATGCTCGTCCACGTCTCTGACCAAACCCGAATCTGTGCAAAAGAAAAGGTATGAGACGTAATGACCACATATGACGCTCGGCAATGAAGTACATATGACATGAATGCATAAATGATCATGTTATATCATAAAAATGTTCATGTGCACGATTAATAAATTTAAAACATATAATTCAAATCATTCATTCATATGTTTCATTTGATTTCATAATTCCGTAAATTCATAACATTCATATAATCTTCATAAATTCATATAAATTTCAAAATTTCAAATCATTCATAATATTCATAAATTCATAAATTCATAATGCATATCAATTAATCTAAAATTCATTTAAGAAGCATAACACATATTATTCAATTTCACATTTAGGAATAAAACAAATAAAACGTTCAATCAAAAGTCGATAATTAAATACGCGAAATGGAATTCAATTAATTTCAATAATTAAATTAAATCAAATAATAATTAAAATATATATAATAAATATATATAATATAATATAATATAATATACTATATATATATAATATATACATGCATATACGTACTCACTCACGCACACATGCATGCATATATATATATATACTTCATGCACGCTTAGCCTTATATATATATATATATATATTACATAAGTATGCATGCAAACTCCACAATCAAAGCATACATAACAGCATTTCCATGCATGCACACGTACAAACACACAGCAGCTAGGATGGATACATATACAGCAGTAACAGCAGTTGAAAGAAACAGAGAAAAGAATTCTGAAAAACGGGGTGACACCCCCGTGTCACCTCCCAGGCCTGGACCGAGACACCCCCGTGTCTCGGTACAGAAAGCTCAGCCCACGCAACACCCCCGTTCCTCGCTGGAACGGGCAGAAACAACACGCCCGTGACGTGCAGCATCAGTTTCCCTGTCGACAGCCGAAACACGCAGAAACAGAGCAGCTATGTACGCAGGAATAGCAGGCCATACGAGCAACAAAACAAGGCATGAAAGGCAGCAAAATTCAACAAGAATACATGCTACAAGATCACGAAATTGACAGCAAGAAGAAGGAAGGAAATGAGCAGTTTTTGACAGCAAAATAGTCCAGAAAAACAGAGCAAAAATCGATGAAAACAGGGCAAGCTTGAACTCGAACCTTCTCCATCTATACAACTCAGTTAAGGCCATCAAATACGCAGCAAAACATCAAATATTCAACAAGGGAAACAGCTCCAAAAGTGATCAATCAAAGCATGGAGCATACGTGACATATATGTGGGATTTTCTGAAAATTTCATAGATGATATCTCAAATATATCTCAACAAACATGAAATCAAAGATCATAAATGTTATGAGGAAGTCAAAACAATTAATATCAGGCTTGGAATCGATCAAAACCATGGAGAAACGAAGGAGATCAAGAATTTGTACAAAAACTCCCCTTTTCGGTAAAACACCCAGAAATGGATGAAACCATGCTCAAACTCATGAATGAAAAGATGGAAATGATCAGAATTAATCATACAATACAACCCTAAGCTCACCTTGATGATTGGTTGAAGTTTGGATGAGAATCGAACTCCAAAATCTCCAAATGGTGAAGGGTTACGGGACTGGACTGAGAGCAGTAGCTTTTGCTGAGTTTTTGGGGATGGTGAGAGGGTTATCTCGGTTAAAGCTTGAAATATCTAGATAGATGGTTGAGTTAGGGTTAAAAGGAATTAAACCATGGTTAATTTGGTTGTGGTTTGGCCAAGTTATGGATGAATTAGTGTAACAAGGTCAAGTTGGTCTTCGTTTCGTTTTTCGGTTGGGTTTCGGAGTTTCAAATGAATTGGGAAAATTATAAGGCTAAGTTTACTAAACTCGAATATTCGTTACGAGTTCAGCGGAGTTGACGGAACTCGAATCCGAGTTCCCGAGCTCAAGATATTAAATTCGGAACCAAGGGTACGCTAAGTGCTCGTTAGCTCCCGTTTTGGTTCCTCAAAACAAATTAAATTCGTTAACTAATCAAATGAATTCGAAAATGTAAATTGAGCATAGAATCATGTTCATAACACATATATGTACAACATATTACAAAATCGTAGCAATTTGATATCATATCATATAAGAACGAAGCATAAAATAAACGAACAAACTATACATACAATTCATGCACAATCATATAAATTTCCATGCAAATATAATAATCTCCATGCATAATTCATTCAGAAATAATAATCCCATGCAGAAATGAAATTCATGCATAATTATGATTTGCATGCATGCATATTAATTTCCCATGCGTAAATATGATTTAAAACCATGCAAAACATATTAATTTGCTTGCATAATAAAAATCCTCATGCATAAGTTATTATACGTAAATATATATAGAATAATCAATTAATTAATTAAAACATGATTAACATATAATTAGTATAATCAATGAATTAGTAATAATAATTAAACACATATATATATATATATATATATATATATATATATATATAATACGAAACATATATATAAAATTTAATAATATTATAATAAGATAATATAATATAATGTAATAAAATAATAACAATTATAATAAAATTAAATATAAAACACGTAAAAATAATTAATTTGCGCAATTAGATAAACACATACGTCCTACCTTTACGTCCGAAAAGTCGGGGCGTTACAGTCCGTCATCTGAGAAAAAGACCGATCATTACCCCCTTCCTTCTCGCTGTTATCCAAGATTTTGTTGAAGTCGCCGTTAACTAACCATGGTAGTACCGAACTAAGTTTGAGGCTACGAAGAAGGTCCCAAGTCTGCTTTCTATGTTGACGTTCTGGCATACCATAGAATCCTGTGAATCGCCACGCCTCTGGCACACTATTACTATTGACCAGAACATCAATGTGATTAAGTGAAAAGGTTTTTAGAGAAATATCAACGTCCCTGCGCCAAAGCAATGCAAGACCGCCACCTTTACCAACTGAGTCAACACCAATACCCGTTCATGTTCAAAGAATCTTTCAAACGGTCAATCCTCTGCTGCTTACACTTAGTCTCAGAGAGGAATATGATCGAGGGGTTGTGATCTCGTATGAGAGATCGGAGGTTATGAACTCGCCAGGGACCCCCCGTGCCCTGGCAGTTCCAGCTTAAGAAACTCATTGAGTTCGACGGGACTGCTGAGCAGCCGCCGCCATTGCGTTGGTAATCTCTGAGAGCACTTGAGTTGTATCCACAAGAATTTGATCTGAAGGGGGGAGTGAGTCTGGTGTAGGGGGCTTAAGGGAGAGGGTCTGAGTTTGTTTCTTTATGTTCAGGGTGCGGGAAGGTTGATGTTTGCTATGGAACTTGCGAACCGGTTTCACAGAGGTCAGTTGGGGATCGAGTATCCCTAACCTGAGGGGAATGTTGATCAATTATGATTCCAGGAAGTGATGAGGGGAATGGGAGGTGTGGGATTGAGGGGAGCTCCACTTATGGGCATGGGTGGGAGTGAGATTTTCTTTATTGTGGGTCTGGGGAGATAACCTTGGTCGTTTCTTGTCGGGACTGGACGACGTGGAGGGAGATCTGGGGTGGAGAATTTTGGTTTCTGAGTTACTCCTGTGCAAATGTAGGGGGAGAGCGGAGCTGATGTCAGGGGCTTATGAGTAAGAGGGAACGTGAGCTGAGGGGATAGCCACCAAAGGAGTATTAACAGGTGAGCTAGTAGATTTGTAGAGGTCACGGGGACTCGACTAAGGCAGGGGGGAGTTGTATGGGAGTGGTAACGATGTGGTGGGGGGGGTACCACAGAATCGGTGGAGCCATGGTGATTGCGAGGAGGGGATTGCCGTGCTGGCTGGATATTGTATCTGGGGTGGCTGTGGGTCGAAAGAAAGTGATTCAGGGAGGAGATGGGAGAATTGTGGGAGGAGATAGACTGTGGCGAAGGAGTACCACCGAGAGAAGGTAGTTTGAAGATCGGAGTACCATCCTGAGAAGAAGCTCTGAGCCATGAACCATACGGAAACTGACTACCCGGATCCACAAAGTCATCTTCGTAGCGGAGTAAGCAATATTTGTCGACATGATCACAAATGCCGCACAGGTAGCAAAAGTTTAGAAGTCTATCGTAAGTGAAGGAGAGAGAGATGGACTGCCCTGCAGGGAGTTTCAGATTCAAGCACCGAATCAGGGGCTCGGACATAAGAATACCAACACGAACCCTGAGGACATTATTCATAGTCTGCCGACTCGTACTTTTGGGATGTGATCTGAAAATACCTATCCTCTTAGCCACCATCTCTGTCACATCTAAAGATCTATATTTAGACGGGAGCCCATGAATACACACAATAAAATCACAGTAGTCCAAACTCACAGTATTCGGATCTTCCTCACTCAGAAGTTGCCTCATGATAATAGGGTATTTCTCGAAATTTCAAGGGACAGACCTCCACAGCACGTTGCAAATCCAATTTATGATTGAAGGAAAATAGAAGCCTATCGTTATCCAGCTTCGTCATCTCCATCTCTTTAACTGGGTTCATGGCTCGAAGAAGGGTCATACGTATAGTTTCAAATCTGAAAGTTCGCCGGGAGAAAATCCAATCCACCACAGAGAGAGCGTGATGAGTGGTAGTATTAACCCTAGTATCTCGTGGAAGTTCCAAGCTAGCAGATTCCTTATCGGTAAGAGTTAGATTTTGAGTCCATTGGGAGATATCCTTGTCCGAGATCGCAGAGTCCCTACCGGCACCAGATGAAGAACTTGCCATGACAGTGATAACAAGGGCTCCTTAACCGATTTCGAAAAAAGCCCTGACAGGTAACCTGGTAGAGAGAAAAAAACAGAATGAGAAAAGCGAAGAAACTTGAAACTAAAGAGACAAACAAATACTGAAGTGGAAGAATAAAGGAACGCAGGAAGGCCCCGGTCTCGATAGCGCGGTGAATAGAGGCACTCATGGCGGCTCCAGTCGTCGAACTGTAGAGAAATCTAGGGTTACGTGAAGTGGGGGCTCTCATGCGAGAGTAGGGCTCCCATACGAGAGTAAAAATCTAGGGTTACGTGAAGTGGACGAAATTTGAAGAAAATAAGTTATGACTTCATTAGCATACATCGAATTTAAATGAATACTTATCAATTAATCTGGCTTCAAATATCAAGTAACCAGTTTTTTTTTTCAGCCATCTCAATATTATTTAAATATATATTTAAAATTTTAAAAGTAAATCCTTTAAAACATAAATAAATTTAATATTTCTTTTGATAAGATACATAACATATGGTATATAAAGTATAAAATTATAATAAATTTGCTGTGATTAAAGATTAAAATGATCTTTTTTGCCGATACATGTTAGTTCAAATGGTTAATAGGTTCATTTTTCTGAGCAATGTCTCGATTCGAATCCCACTTGGGTCTGTGTCTATTTTTTTTTAAAAAATTAAAATTATCTTTTGGCCCCGAATTTGAAGTGTTAGAGCCATCATATTTTGGAAGTTCAACGATAAAAGTCGCATAAAGCCGAATGAACAAGTCTTTATGCGACTTTTATCGTTGAACAAGTCTTTATTGTTGGAACTAGGATATTAAACGGATCGAAAATATGATTACCATATCCTTATCCGTTGATAAGTTTAGATTTAGTATCCGTTTGAGCCATATTTTGTTATAATAATTCCCCGTTTGATGAGCTTATATGCCTTTTATTGCTCCATTTTAGGTATTTTACTTACGGGAGTCGAGAACGGGATGAACGGAGAAAAATTGGTCAAAAGAGACAAGATTTTACCAATCTGTACTGCAAACGGGCGTTTGGATGATGAACTAAATCATCAAACGCCCATGTGAAATACTACTGCAAGAAATCTGGAAGACGAAACAAGTGTTTGATGTTTGTGTTGGGGAAGGAAACGCCCGTGTAAGAAGCTACTGACTTCGGCAGCCATGGACGAAATGCCCGTGTGATGTTTGCTCTGTAAGTGCAAACGGGCGTTTGGAAATTCGAAATCGTGCCAGTGTTATTACAAGTGAAACGACCGTTTGGGTTTTACTCTATGGAACCAAACGGCAGTTTGGCTCTCTCCGATTTGAATTTTTGATGTGTTTTTCAGCATAGTATATAAGTGAGA
This sequence comes from Lantana camara, assembly GCA_037501455.1. Classification (NCBI taxonomy): domain Eukaryota; kingdom Viridiplantae; phylum Streptophyta; class Magnoliopsida; order Lamiales; family Verbenaceae; genus Lantana; species Lantana camara. The sequence goes on along the minus strand of CM074857.1, from coordinate 57,336,164 downwards.
ATTGGGTCTTTTGATAGGATCTTACCTTAATTAGACAGCAGCTGATAGGCGGTTATGGAGGACACCAAGTTCTTTTCCTTCATTGCTTTGAAGATGCTTTGAAGACTATTGTTCAATTTATTTCCCTTCCTTTATTGCTTTCCTAGAATTTAGCTTTAATTTCCATTTCCTTAGTTAATTTAGTTCTTGTGGAGAAGTTGAACCTTGTAGTTAATGAGTATCTGTTGAATGCTTGATCATAGTTTAATTCAATGAATGTGAGTCCATTTATGTTCTATATCTCTTGTTCTTTAAGTGGTATGAATATGAGTGGCTAGATCTTTAGGCAAAGGGGGAGGGGGGTGATGATTTGTGCAGGTTAAGTGTTTGATAAAATGCCTAGGTGGGACTCTTTGATCTTATGGTTGTGAAATTGATTTATTTGCATGATTAAGATTGATCACCTTAGTTATGAACTTAGATTTTCATGCTAATTGAGAGATTGTATGTAAATTGGAAGAGATTTCACAACACTTAAGGGCTAAGTATAAAGAGACTTAACTTAGACTTGAACAATTCAGCAATTGATTAACCGGGCCAAGCCGCTAGTTAGTTTATTGCACTAATCTTGTTTGATTGACCTAATCATTGAGCTAATGATCACGAGAGCGACATTAGACTTGTTTTAGGTACACACACTTGACTTCGAGAGGATCTTGTGTATACACTAGTGATTAGAATTGTGAGTTTTTTGTCCCACCGAAGCACTAATCGAACATGAACTTTGCATGATCATTGCTTTCTCTTGCCGCTTGTTTACTCTTGTTATTTGCTACCTATTTGATTTCTAGTTACTACTTGTTACATCTTATTTCTTAGTGTGTTTTAGTCCAATTTCATTACTTTAATAAGTTAACTTACTTTCTAAATCTCAACCGGTCTATAGAATAACGAAAACACATAACAATTGCCTTTGATTTCCCCTTCCTCGTGGATCGAACCATAGTGTATTACAATCATATAGCTTGCACTTGGGTTATTTATTAAATCTTTTGGCTAATTTGATCATCCGACATATCTTGAGATTCCTTTCCAATTTGATACCTTCCCAGGCCTTGTTCTGCCCGAATGAGGTTTAACGAAGATTGGAGGCCTCACAAGATGGAATCGGTTGTGTGTCAGGGTGTAGAGTTAGTAGTTAACAAGTTTTTGGCACCGTTGCCGGGGATGTGAATGAGAGAAGAGAACTGTAACAGACCGAAAACCCGCCTGTCGATATTGTCCGCTTTGGTGGGCTAAGCGACACCACCCTCACGGTTTTGTTTCTCCCGGTGGAATTTAAACCCGAAGGTGCCCACCCAGGAAAAGGCCTCAACAGGGAAGAGGTATCCACCCCCTTTATAAGGAAGGCTTCGTTCTCCTCTTCTTCCGATGTGGGACAAGCACTTTGAGCTTTACAGTCCACCCCCCCATAAGGGCCCAGCGTCCTCGCTGGCACACCGGAACGGGTCCCAGCTCTAATACCATTTGTAACAGACCGAAAACCCGTCTGTCGATATTGTCCGCTTTGGTGGGCTAAGCGACACCACCCTCACGGTTTTGTTTCTCCCGGTGGAATTTAAGCCCGAAGGCGCCCACCCAGGAAAAGGCCTCAACAGGGAAGAGGTATCCACCCCCTTATAAGGAAGGCTTCGTTCTCCTCTTCTTCCGATGTGGGACAAGCACTTCCCCCTTATAAGGAAGGCTTCGTTCTCCTCTTCTTCCGATGTGGGACAAGCACTTTGAGCTTTACAGTCGGGCGCCTTCGGGCTTAAATTCCACCGGGAGAAACAAAACCGTGAGGGTGGTGTCGCTTAGCCCACCAAAGCGGACAATATCGACAGGCGGGTTTTCGGTCTGTTACAAATGGTATCAGAGCTGGGACCCGGTCCGGTGTGCCAGTGAGGACGCTGGGCCCTTATGGGGGGGTGGACTGTAAAGCTCAAAGTGCTTGTCCCACATCGGAAGAAGAGGAGAACGAAGCCTTCCTTATAAAGGGGGTGGATACCTCTTCCCTGTTGAGGCCTTTTCCTGGGTGGGCGCCTTCGGGCTTAAATTCCACCGGGAGAAACAAAACCGTGAGGGTGGTGTCGCTTAGCCCACCAAAGCGGACAATATCGACAGGCGGGTTTTCGGTCTGTTACAACCTGCGTGTTTGAAAGTTGTGGTGTGCATGGGTTTTTAGTTGTGTTGTGCATGAGTGTATATGCATGTACGTATGTATATATATATACATGTATATAAATATAATATGTATATTATATTATATATGCATATATATAGGTACGTACATGTATATAAATATAATATGTATATTATATTATATATGCATATATATATATATATATATATATATATATATATATATATATATATATTAGTGCATGTATAGGTACGTACATGTATATATATATAATATGTGTGAATGTGTATGAGTTTATATATATATACATTTATTATATATACTAAGTATTGTTTAATTTAATTGAATTATGGAATTAATTGTTATCTATTTCACGTTTTACATATTTAAATGATTTGAATACCTTTGTTTTGTTTATTTTATAATTGTAAACATGTTATATTTGAGTTATAATTTGTTATATGAAATTCATGACTACAATTGCTATAACGTGGCTTAAGTGCATCTATATGAAACATTAAGTGCCTTCTTGCATACTTTTGGTGTCTCAAGTGATTTCTCTTGCCTTATACTTATTATATACATTGTAAATATGTTATAGCATGTGTTATGATTATTGTATAAAACTTATGGCTCGAGTTGAAACAAAATACGAAAGATATGAAACGCATGAATATGAAACCGCCATGTATTGGGTGTTTTGAACGAATTACTTGATTATATGACATCATAACATGATTTATATTTTTATGCATCTCATATCATGTTCATTGCATGCCGTGCGTCGTATATGGTTCATTTGAAGTCTTGAGTCTCACGTATGCACCATGTCGGTTCTTGTACAGTTTTCTCCAATGCGGAGACGTGCCGGGTTCATAGGTTACTTCCAAGTCTTCCTTTTCTTCTTGGTATTGTTCGGTAAGGTGTAACAGGTGGGTCTCTCTTCTATTAATTACGATGGCCCGATGTATCCCTTATATGAAAGATTTGAGCCAAAATATTATAATTTTATATATATCGAGTCATTTCAAAAGAGTCAATGATTTCCAACGTAAAGCCCTTCTTTTATGTAGTTCCCCACCTTATGATTTTTGGCGTGGACATGATTGAACACACGGGCCAAGGGACTTAGTGCAAGTGGCTATCCAGGGAGGCAAGGGCCGACGGTGAGCCCTTGTACTAGTCCCACCACATTGACGGTGATACTGGCCCTCGCTAGGAGATTAGCGAGGAATGGCAGCTGAGTGCCTTTGGGGGATTCATGTACCCCTATTGGCCCATGTATGGACCGGTGGTCGGGTCTTGCTAACCCGTCCACCACCCGGAGGAAAAAGTGTAAGTGTTTATGATTATGAATGATATAAATATGAATGATTATGATTATGAACGAATATGTATGAATGTGTATGATCGCCAATATAAAGATTGAATTGATATGCACACACAAGGAGTAGGTTGGAGATATTCGCCCACCCGCCAGGGGTCACGTATTGACTGAATGATTGATTATGATTATGAATAACAAAATTGAAGGTTGTAATCCCGAGCGTTTTTTTCTTCGTTTCACCCAATTGGGAAATATCTCAAAAACCTCGCACGGGATTATAGCTTGCATGCGTGAGTGTTTAAATTCTACGATAATATTATATTATGCCCTGTTTTATACCCACCAGTCTCCTATAGACTGAACCTGGCTTTGTTTTCTGTGCTTTTGCAGGTTTTGGAGTGCTGGGTGGGAAGTCGAGTCTGTTGAGTTTCTTGATCGAGTGGAGTCTGTTCATATGCATTTTGCAACTTGAATAAGTTATAGACTTATCTATAAATTGTTATGATTTTATTACATTGACTCGGGACAGGCTTCTAGGGATAGTTGAACCCGTAAATTTGTGATTTATGATTTATGTTTTAAGTTTTCGGGATTAGGTACTCGTGCTAGTGGAAGCCGTCTTTTATGATAAACCTCGTCATTGATTATATGTCCTGCTTCCGCACTCGCATTTAATTCATGAGCTTGTTTGGTTTGGTTTCGAGGTTCTAGCTCCCGCCTAGCCTAGTGTGTGAGTGAGTCCCCGTTCGTCGTGATTCAGCTCGTGTATGGACTCTCCATTTCATATGCGGGTCGGGTCTCGGTGCTGGGGATGTGGGGCCTTCCGTTGGGGCGCTACATCCTTAAGTTGTATCAGAGCCTCAGGTTGCAAAACCGAGGTTCTCTAGGGATAACTTGAATAAAGGGATAACTTGAATAAGAGTTGGGAAACAATCCCCGAGAAGATTGATCGGACTCTAGGAATCGATGGTTTTAACTTGATTGAGGAAGAATTCATGAAGAAGAAAATCGTGGTGAGGACGATCATGAGATGGGAATCGAATTTAGGGCCTTCAAAGTAATTGACCTTGAGTATGGTGAATTCGGGCATCGACAAGGATAGAAGATTCAAACATGATTCATGGAAGGAATGTTTCGATGATATGTAGGATAAAGCAGAGTTCGACTGGTTGAAAGAGTTAGTCATGTCAAGTAAAGATGTAGAGGTTAAGGGTGAGGAGTTAGAGAAGGAAGTGAGCACTATTCTAAGAGTTAATTGAATTCCAAGGAATTCGTCAAATTGAAGAAGGTAATCAAGGTGTAAGAGTCAAAGTAGGACCAGCTGAGAGATGTCTTCTCTTCAACCGGACACCCATATTAAGGGCATTAAAGATAAGTCAAGAGCCAAGCCAGCTTTTGGGTCACATTATACAATTGGACCATGAAATAGTCAACTTCAAATTTCTTGGCTACGGTGAACGGTACATAAAACATTCATAGCATATGCATACATGCAATTTAATTTAATTTATTTCTTAATGCTATATACCTTGCTAATTGATTATTTTCGTTGTTCCTTGTTATGTTGTAATTGATGTTTATTATGTGTCCCTGTATGACCTATGTTATTATTAATTGTTGTAATTCACGTTTTGAAATCTTTTCTTCTTGGTGTTTACTCTTTGATGTAATTGTTGTTCGAGAGACGGGGTTCTCTCTTTGCTGCTTTTGAGAGATGGGGTTCTCTCATTGTTGCTTTTGGGAGACGGGGTTCTCTCCTTGTTGCTTGAGAGGGACGGGGTTCTCTCATTAATTGTTTTTAAGTGAACAGTGAATCCGAGGACGGATTCTTTTAAGGGGGAGAGATTGTAACGCCCCGATATTTCGTCCGTACAGGTATGACTTATGTGTTCACCAATTTGCGCGAATTAATATTTATAAATATTTTATATATCTAATTTTATAATTAATTGTAATTAAGTGTTTAATTGTTATTAAATTATTTTATTATATTTCGTTAAAAGTGGGTTATTTTATTTTATAAATATTTGAATTTTTAATTTAATTGAATTCTTGAACTATATGCACATCTGTGACATGTTTGAGTGTCGTTCCTATTCGGAATTCGGAATTTCGTGAAAATTTAGTATGTTGTACATTTATGTGTTGTGAACATGACCATATACTCGTTTCATGTTTTCGATCTCGTTTGGCGTGGTAACGAATTTAATTTTAATTGTGGAACCAAATCAGGACTAACGGGCAATTAGCACACCCTTTGTTCCGTATGTGATATCTTGAGCTCGAGAACTTGGATTCGAGTTCCGTCACCTCCGTTGAACTCGTATCAAAGACTCAGGTTCAATGGAACAAGCCTCATATTTTTCTATGACCGTTTGAACATCCGAAATCCAACAGAAATAGGCTGTGTCCGCATTTTTGCCACACTTAGCCATTTTAACCTCAATACTTAACCAAATTAACCAAGGTTTGGCCACAATTGACCCTAGTTAAACGCTCTACCTGATGCTCCCAATCTCATTTCATTCAAGGTAAGGGAAAGAGAGGAAATTGCTGCAAACTTGGAGATCAAATTACTATTCTCGTCACTATTCATTTTATGAGATTTTGAGCTCCAATCTCAACCAAACTCAACCAAATTCAAGGGGTAAGTTTATGATTGTTTTCTCCACTCAATTTTAGTCATTTGATCCAAGAATCTCTGAGTTTGAACCATGATTGATTGAGATATGATTATGTGAATGAATAGTTAGGTTTTTCTTCAATTCTTGATTCCTTGGCTGCTGTTCGATTTTCTGTGAATTGAGGTATGGTATGTGTGTCCCCTTGCTAATATTGTGTGTATATGAATCTAAATTTGTGGTATATCAAGTGTATGTAGTCCTGCCATTTTGTACGGTTGGAAAGCTTGAAGCTTTCATGGTTTTTTTTTGGAACCTTTCCTTGTTGCTGCTGTGTGTGCTTGTTTTGAGGGTTGTTGCTGAGTGTTTCTTAGCTGTTTTCCTGCTGTTCTTGCTGCTATGTTGTTGCTGTTACCTTGCTCTTTTATGGTCTACTGCTACTGCGTGAAAGGGAAGAAGAGCAGGGGCCTGCTGCTGCTGATCGTTTGCTTTTGTCGTAATCTCCCCGGGCGGGGAGATTTTCCTTTGATTGTTTCCCCGGGCGGGGACCTGCGTGTTTGAAAGTTGTGGTGTGCATGGGTTTTTAGTTGTGTTGTGCATGAGTGTATATGCATGTACGGAATATATATATTGTATTAATTATATGCAGGTGTATATGTATAAATGAATATTATATGTGTAATATTGTTTGAATTACATGCATGTGAATTTGAAATGTGTTGCATGAATTCTTTTCTTGTGCATGTGTGTTGTGTGCTGCTACGTGATGTATGGGTATGTGTGTAAATATATATATATATATGTAGTCTATTTGGTGAGTGCTGCATGTAATATTTATATATATATGTAATATGTGAGTGCATGTATAAATATATGTGTGATATAATGTTGTGCATGCATCAACGTGTATATATATATATATATTAAATTATATTATGCATATATATATATATATATATATATATATATATATATATATATATAATATATATATATAATATATATATACATGCACTAATATATTTATATATATATATATATATATATATATATATATATATATATATATATATATAAGAAATGTATATATATATAAACTCATACACATTCACACATATTATATATATATACATGTACGTACCTATACATGCACTAATATATATATATATATATATATATACATTTATTATATATACTAAGTATTGTTTAATTTAATTGAATTATGGAATTAATTGCTATCTATTTCACGTTTTACATATTTAAATGATTTGAATACCTTTGTTTTGTTTATTTTATAATTGTAAGCATGTTATATTTGAGTTATAATTTGTTATATGAAATTCATGACTACAATTGCTATAACGTGGCTTAAGTGCATCTATATGAAACATTAAGTGCCTTCTTGCATACTTTTGGTGTCTCAAGTGATTTCTCTTGCCTTATACTTATTATATACATTGTAAATATGTTATAGCATGTGTTATGATTATTGTATAAAACTTATGGCTCGAGTTGAAACAAAATACGAAAGATATGAAACGCATGAATATGAAACCGCCATGTATTGGGTGTTTTGAACGAATTACTTGATTATATGACATCATAACATGATTTATATTTTTATGCATCTCATATCATGTTCATTGCATGCCGTGCGTCGTATATGGTTCATTTGAAGTCTTGAGTCTCACGTATGCACCATGTCGGTTCTTGTACAGTTTTCTCTAATGCGGAGACGTGCCGGGTTCATAGGTTACTTCCAAGTCTTCCTTTTCTTCTTGGTATTGTTCGGTAAGGTGTAACAGGTGGGTCTCTCTTCTATTAATTACGATGGCCCGATGTATCCCTTATATGAAAGATTTGAGCCAAAATATTATAATTTTATATATATCGAGTCATTTCAGAAGAGTCAATGATTTCCAACGTAAAGCCCTTCTTTTATGTAGTTCCCCACCTTATGATTTTTGGCGTGGACATGATTGAACACACGGGCCCAGGGACTTAGTGCAAGTGGCTATCCAGGGAGGCAAGGGTCGACGGTGAGCCCTTGTACTAGTCCCACCACATTGACGGTGATACCGGCCCTCGCTAGGAGATTAGCGAGGAATGGGAGCTGAGTGCCTTTGGGGGATTCATGTACCCCCATTGGCCCATGTATGGACCGGTGGTCGGGTCTTGCTAACCCGTCCACCACCCGGAGGAAAAAGTGTAAGTGTTTATGATTATGAATGATATAAATATGAATGCTTATGATTATGAACGAATATGTATGAATGTGTATGATCGCCAATATAAAGATTAAATTGATATGCACACACGAGGAGTAGTTTGGAGATATTCGCCCACCCGCCAGGGCTCACGTATTGGCCGCATGAATGATTATGATTATGAATAATGAAATTGAAGGTTGTAATCCTGAGCATTGTAATCTTCATTTCACCCACTTGGGAAATATCTCAAAAACCTCGCACGGGATTATAGCTTGCATGCGTGAGTGTTTAAATTCTACGATAATATTATATTATACCCTGTTTTATGCCCACCAGTCTCCTATAGACTGAACCCGGCTTTGTTTTCTGTGCTTTTGCAGGTTTTGGAGTGTTGGGCGGGAAGTCGAGTCTGTCACGTTTCTTGATCGAGTGGAGTCTGTTCATATGCACTTTGCAACTTGAATAAGTTATAGAATTATTTATGAATTGTTATGATTTTATTACATTGACTCGGGACAGGCTTCTAGGGATAGTTGAACCCGTAAATTTGTGATTTATGATTTATGTTTTAAATTTTCGGGATTAGGTACTCATGCTAGTGGAACCCGTCTTTCATGATAAACCTCGTGATTGATTATATGTCCTGCTTCCGCACTCGCTTTTAATTCATGAGCTTCTTTAGTTTGGTTTCGAGGTTCTAGCTCCCGCCTAGCTTAGTTTGTGAGTGAGTCCCCGTTCGTCGTGATTCGACTCGTGTATGGACTCTCCATTTCATAAGCGGGTCGGGTCTCGGTGCGCGGGATGTGGGGCCTTCCGTTGGGGCGCTACAGGAGCACAAGGTTTTCGATAGTGATCGATCGAGAACTAACAAACAACGAATTTAGAATCAACGGCTTCAAATCGAAGACCAACATGAACCCAGGAATTGAGGTATTTACATTCATAGCATGTGCATCCATACCATATATAAATCTTGTAATTATTTATTCACCTTGTCATAGTATCTAATTGTTAATTATTGCGAATTGTTAATTAATTGCTACTACATACTCGAGTGATAATTATGTGATGCATCTCATTTACACTTTGACCTGGCATGCATATTTAGTGGGTGCTTTTAGGATTTTGCTTCACTCATACCACCGAGTTTTATTCAACGGAATTTGGATAAGAGGGTTAGAGTAAGGGATCGGTTTGGGAAGTCTATATACAAGGTTAAAGATTTGGAGAATTGGTACACACTTCAAAGAAGGGCTAACCTTTCCAAGGAGGTTTTATTATCGGACATAAGGCATAATTGATAAAGGGTTCGGGCTTAAGGAATAATGAAGGTGCCGAAATAGATTCATGGGAAAATAATTAAGGCATCAAGGAGTCCCACTAACAGTGTAACCTAAGCCAACACAACCGGTGTTGAAACGAGAGTGCGACTCCAGGCTTGGGAACAAGTGTAACCAATTATTATACCGAGGCATGGAGATCGATTCACTATTCAATCGTGTCTCTGGAAGGGTTCGATGAAAATTGTTAGAAAACTTTGGTCAAACATCTAGTGGACTCCCAAGGAAAGGAATAAAAATCACGGATAGAGATTAGTGGCGCTATGGACAAGATAATAAAGAAGCAACCATTCTCCCGATTGAAGATGTACAAGTTAAGTCGGATTTGACATTTGCGAAGCATCCGGTTGAGATTCAAGACCGGAATATGCAAGAGTTAAGGAACTGGTAGATTTCCTTAGTCAGAGTGTTGTGGGGAGATCAAAAGTTCAAAGACCGGGATGATTATTGACTCGTATGAATTTATGACTCGTATGAATTTAAATGAATTGTTGTAGTTAAATTTAAAATAGGACTTGGGCCTATTTGTGACTTTTCGGAAGTTTTGGGCCTAATTTAAATTAGGTAACTGTTGGGAAACACAAAAGAGTTGCGCAGCGGAAGTTTAAAATTTTCCAAAAGTTTAATCGTTGAATTTTCGCATCGTATCGTAGGGTGTTTTAGAAACTTACAAAGGTAGAAGCTTTCTAGTGATGTCTTTACCGCCTAACGAACACCCTGCAAGCGAAATCCCTCGAACGGCCTTCGAATTAGACTCCAAATTAGAAGCCCTCCAAAACGTATCCACACCAGTCCTAGAACACGATCAAGCTAGGGAGAATGCTAGTTCTGTGGCTTGTGTTTAGGCTAGGATTTACTTTGAAAACTTTTCTTTTGGATTTTCTCAAAAACTTAACACTTCTGTGTTGGTCTAAAAAATAATAGAAGCACCACCACTAGTATTTATACTAGGGGGGTTCGAACCATTAGGGTTTCCTAAACCTAGTGGATTTATTTTCTTGCTCACTAATTAACTAATTTAATTATTAGTTTAATTGGAAGAATAAGTTCCCAACTTGTTCTCCAAGTCTTGCAAGAATAATCTTCTCTCTCCTACAATAGGAAGTTTGACTTTTCAACTTTCCTAAAGTTAAAAGTCAAGATTCAATAAATAACTTAATTCCCAATTCATTATTTATTGGGTTCAGTTTATTTGAGAATAGTCTTAACAATTAATTCAAAATTAATTAAAACACTAAAATTAATTAATTATAATTTAATTAATTAATTCTAGAAAAGAATTCACGTGTAATATAATTACACGTTTGGAGCCACGTACGTGCCACGTGTGCGTGACTCGTGGCAATGCCCACGTGTTCCAGCCCCATTTTCGATCAACAATTTGATCCTTCGTTAATCATATTAACATCCTACCATAACCCTCGTATTCTGGCATTTGTGTGTGACCCTTTAGGTTCATTATTCGATTAGCAGTGACAGTAATTAATTAATTCCCTAATTAATTAATCACTTCACAGAACACACTACCGTAATCTACCAATGGGTGTGTGACCCCTAGCCGAACAACGAAATGAATCGAAGAACCATTCAGTCAATGACAATCAGTGAAATACGATCTCTCAATCAAGAACTATGGCATGGGAATATTCTCAGAGCCTTAATATTCTTGATCTTTAAAGTTAAGTTCGTTTTATATCCATTTAGATCTCAATCCAAGAAAACCCCATTTTCTTGATGTCTTGATCTTTTATCCACCTTGGCCAAGGGTTTAATATTTAATGGACTATGAACAACTCAATCAGTAAGAGATCATTCTTGCTCTTAACAAGTGTAGGTCCTTTATCGATTCTACTAATTCTACATATGCCACTTGTGTAATCCCAACATAGGCCGTGGTTCAGGTGTCTATACAGCGACACCCTTTTGAGCCTATATCAAAGATTACAGAGTTAGCTCATATGAGACATTACAGAATCTCAAGTCTAAGGATTAATGAATCACGTCATTGACCTGTGAGATATTTCCTAATCTGGAAGTTTCTGGAAACTTCCTTTCCCATTTAGGAATGTTCTCACGCGGGACATCTCAGTGATGAAGTTCTTGTAACAATCACCCTTATGTGTTATGAACGCATCAACGTATGCACTTATCACTCCATGAAACTGAGTGATACTTCAAAAGGACATAATCACATAAGCAAGTCTCAGCAGAGTCAAGGTCGACACTCCCACTGTCTATCGGACTCATTGACTTGGAGAAGTTTCTAATCCTCGCCTATGGAGTTAAGAACTTGTTTCATGTGTCGTTCCCATAACGACAAAGTTCTTAACGGCCTCATCGGATTAGGGGAGTTCAGTACATGCAAAATACAGTTAAACCCAAACAGACATAAATAAGCACATAAAGAAGTGATTGCCTATGAACAAAATCATTTCGTTTATTATCCAAAGACTGTTTGTGATTTTACCAGGAAATAGTAAAGCAAACATCTGCTTTAAGGGCACTATTCCTAACAGTAACTTGGGTGCGTTTTGAACCGATATGAGCTCGGGAATTCGGATTCGAATTTCGACACCACCATTGGACTCGATTCGATGATTCAGATCCAATGGAATTGATTTCATATTTTTCGGAAGCCGTTTGGACCTTAAACCTTTTAAATACGACTTAAATGGGCCGGGAGTCACTTAGCCGGGCCCAAACCCTATTAAAACCTTTAGCCACCCTATATATACCTTGAAACCCTATTCTAGCTTCATTTCAAACCTCATTTCTCACAACTTGTAGCAGCCATGGGAGAGCTTCAATGGAGGATGAAGATTTAAACCATTCCACACCTTTTAGAGCTCATATCTCCCTCGTTTCTTCATCATTTCGCGAGCCGAGGTAAGCTATGAATTTCCCTTGATGTGTATTTCATTTCTATCCTTGAATATTGGCTTGGAATTGATTATATGAGATGATATGATGAGATCTTGTAAAAATATGAGTTTATGCCCAACTTAAAGAATATGCCTTATTTGATGAATCCATGAGATCTTGAGCTTCAATATGTGTTAAGCATGATTTATGTGATGATATATATGATTCTTATGCAGTTTGGGTGTTGGATTTTGGTGAAAATCGGCCATTTTTAGCCATAGCTTCATCTTCCTCAAAGTTGTCATGTTTCTGATCCTAGATCAGGGCCAGAACGACCCTTCCCATTTATACCTTGGGCTCGAAACGGCCCTTCCCGTCTAGGGCTGATGTCAGCCTCCGTTGATTGGAACGGCCCTTTCCATTTTGTGCTTCTTCTTGGAACGACCGTTCCGGGCAGCACTCGTGGGAAAGGCCCTTCGAAGTTTTGCCTTGCCGTGGGAATGGCCCTTCCCAGTTTTGCCTTTTGATGGGAATGGTCATTCCCGTCATCAAGAGTGTTAGTATATGATCTCTTATACTTTTAATTGATTTCTTATGCCTTTTAATGAATTATATCTTATTAATTTGCATGTTTCGACATGAATTCGTATTTTATGCTATGATATAACTATAATCTCATTTATTTTAGACATTAGTACTTCATTTAATTGCATGATTTCGTATGAGAGCTTTACACATGTTAATTATGCACCTTGCATCCTGAACCTTACAATATGCTTCCTTAGTTGCGTGAAACATACTTGGTGTGCAATTATATGATTTTAAATGAATGTTTTATGCATGTATACGTGGCTTATGACTTCATGTCAACTATAAGCATACGTCGTGCGTCTATGTGGTTCATTCTTGAGTCTAACTCTTGCTTTTATGATCAGTTTGTTCGTGTAACACCCGAGCGCAAGGTGCCACATCCCCCGCACCGAGACCCGACTCGCATATGAAATGGATAATCCACACACGAGCTAAGTCACGGCGAACGGGGACACACACACACTCTCTAGGCTAGGTGGGACTAACCCTTAAACCAAAAATCAGAGCAACACCAATAAAGCGGAAGTAATAACAATCATATATATAAATGTACCATGAGCATTCAAGCTCCAAAAATAGCATTCATATACATAATCTGTGACGCCCCATATTCTCGAAGGGCGTCCTGACGACATTAACAAGTAAGTCTCTACACTTGTGTGTGTTTAATTTAAGAGTTCTTGAATTATGTGATTTAATATAAATCCAATTTAATATGTGTTCATTCGAATTATTCTAAGATTAATTGTCAACTTGATTAATTACGAGCATATTTAACCCTAACTGTCTAATTTGATTTAATTCAAATTTATTCCATGAAATAATTGTCAAGTTGATTTTAAATCCATCATGTTACTTAACTTGTTTAATTTCGGTTTACTTGAATTCCTTGAGATTAATTGTCAATCATGTGTTTTCAAAGTGCCATTAAATTATATGAAAGGTTTCTAAAAATTAAATTGAATTAAACTCTAATTGGTAAATCTCTATTTCATTTTAATTTGTAAAATTAATTCGTAGCTTGAATGTTTATTCGTAACTTTACCAATTTTATTTACGATTATTTGTACGCGATATGTCTCTTCGCTACGTGATAAGGATACCCGGTTGTATATAGCTTGTGCACAAGACACATTTCTCCCAATCCCTTTTCTCTCTCTCTCTCTCTCTCTCTTCTCTCCCACTCTCTCTCTCCCGTGGGTCACTATGCACGGCTTCGGTTATGAGCCCATAACTCGATCGTTTCTCGATGGAATTCAACAAACGAATAGTCCATTTCGATTATCTCGGTGAGACCGACGCAAGAGTACCAATTTCATGGCCTAATGACGAACGGTGGCAGAGTTATCGCTGGATTTCAGTAGCAGCGGCGGAGGTGCCAAACCGCCGCCACTTCGCCGGCCTTTCGCGGCGGTTTCCGGCCACCTCCTCGATGCACGCACTGGAGACCTAGAAAGTAGACATCCCGGCGCATCAGTTGACGTCGGCGACGCAGCCATCCGGGCCGCGACGGCGCCGCACACGCCGCCTGAAGCTCGCGACGGCGGCGACCGTTACTGCGGCGGGTTTCGCCGCCTTTCGGCGGGGTTTTTCGACGGGGCTTGATGGTTCCCAAGGTTTTTCGACCTCCTGAGTCCATTTTCGGCATCAATTTCACCAGATCTTGGCTGTAGGTGGTGGTTCCGGCGACATGGGCGGCGGCAGAAACTTCGGCGGCCAACGGGGGCCTTTTTCGGCCATCTTTTGGCCTCGGGCTCTTCACAAAAGTTGTTCGGAATGACGAGAACTAGTGGCCTGTGATCAGGCGACTCCAGATTCTGTGGTTTGGCGGTGGATCGCGGCGGCAAAGAGGCGGTACAACGGCGGCGCTAGCTCCGAGAATTTTTCCGGCGAACTACCTTAGGGCTTTCGAAGAGCTCGTTATGGGTAAGACAATGACTTTTACGGATCGCATTTTGGTTCACCGGTTTGGAAGTAATTTGAGTTTGAAGATTTAGGGTTTTCGTGCTCTTAGATTTCAGATCTAGGACAATCGGGTTGGAATTTCCAGAAATTGATTGAGGATTCGGAACGGGCACGAAGACTTCATTCAGGACTGATTTTTTGGGATTTTTCCGGCGACCTTCGGCGGCGGCCCGGCCAAATTTCGGTAGCTACAGTGGTGACGTTCCGGCGGCGTCCGGTCATAATGTTCGTCTCGTAGTGGTGAGTTCAACGCCACTTTCCGTTCGTTAATCAGACACTCGATCTATTTATTACGAATTATTTTGCGTAATTGTGATTATTTGAATTAATTGTTTTAAGTGCAAATAAATTAGTTATTGTTGGTTTGTTGATCGAAATGTATTCCAATCGTATACGAAAATATGTATTGAATGAATTATGATATGCATGAATGTTTCGATTTACAATTTGAATCCTAATGTGATGAATTTACGCTATTTGTTAAGTACGAAGGGGTGTTAGTGTAATATCTAGAAACTAATCTTTTATGTGAACTAAATGAACTTGAATGATATTTTAGAAGAACGAACATGTTGTGATTTCTCTATATGGATTTGAGACGTTCTCAATGTTATGTTTGTTGTAAATTGTGTTTCCAATATTAAATTGAGATACATGAAAGATGCTTGAACAATTTGAGACTTTATGCATGATAGGAGTTAGAATTGTAATATCTTGATTTACTCTTACTACTCGAAAATGGTATATTATGAATTACGATAAATTGATAATTATCATGCTTGTAAGTAATTAATTCCTAGTTGAATAATTGTATAAACACTTTAAACGAACAACTATGCTTAGTAATCAACTAAGGGGATGTATGTGTAATAATTCTAAACTTTTATAAATAACTTAGGGGATGCAAGTGTAATATTTATGAAACTATGAATGTGACTTGAGCTTGTGTACCAAACATGTTGTGAAGTTGTAAGGTATGATCTTAAGTGAATTAAATGCACTCTTTATTTGTATCAAGCATGCCATCTAGAGTCCTGCGTGGGCGGGCTATCCCTGCAGCGTAGGAATATATATAAAAACCATTTTTTGAAGCATATGTAAGCTATTTTGGAAAAACAGTTGTGTTGTGATTATGTAGCGAGTTGGCCATGAAATATTGGCATCTGTATGTATGTATGTATGTATGTGGATCCGAGGAGCTATGGGTAAGGAGCCCCCGGGACGGTTAGGGCCGTCGAGGATATACCTGTGCGTAGTTCCATTTGAGATATCTTCACGCGACCCGTGCTGTAGGGAAGGTGTGGTATCTTGAGCCTTCGGCTAAGGCCGGGGAGGACTCTTGTGGGTTCGCTACCCCTTGAGGGTATGTCTGTTATGGATGGTTTGGGGACGGTACATCTCCTCCATCATTGGTGTGACGGTTGGATTGATTTTGTATTTTATGATATGTTCTGAGGAGTAAAGGTTGGAAGCTCGTACTCGCCGAGCATGTGTTCTGTTCTGTCTGGGAATCATGAATTGAGATAGAGTTTCTGAAATGTTTTCTAAAGCTTATACTTATAACTATCTTTTGGGTACTTTTGGAAATGTCTTTGGTATGCAACACCTATCTCCGATTCATGAGTCCACCCTTCTGATATGTGCTATGCTCTATATATTTATACAGTGGGTGTGCGTTAGCCCCCTCACTCGGTCAAGTTGACTGACCCCTCATTTACACTTTTAGTTGCAGGTTGTTGGCGTTTGCTAGGCGGAAGTGAGTCCTTTGAGTTGCACTTCGTCGGTCTAGTCTTTTCTATTTGCATTTGTCTTTTCATACACTTTACTTATGCTTTGACTCGTAGACTTGAGATTTTACTTTACTATTCGGTAGCCCTGCGTGGCACTCTCATTTGGCCCCTTGTGGCACTTGATGATTATTACTTTATGTTGATATTCGGGACTAGGGATTTATGCTAGTTGAACCCGTCACTTGTTATGTTTGTTGATCTATTATTCGGGATTAGGTATCTATGCTAGTTGAACCCGTCACCTGCTTTGCATGTTTTGTTTTAAATGCTTCCGCTATCTATTGTTGTTGGTTTTATTTGCTTCCGCACTCTGAGTTTTGGTCAAGTTAGATCCGCCTAGCCTAGTGTGTGAGTTGGTCTCCCGTTCACTCTGATTAGGATTCGGGCATGTACTTTCATTTCATGTTCCGGGTCTGGGTCATAGTGCGGGGGATGTGGCATCCTCCGTTTGGGGTGTTACATAATCCAACCAAGTATTTCAAGTTCGGACAACATAACGCTCCGTAACTATACTCATATACAAAAAGGGAATCATGAGTGCGAGTATAACAAAATAAGAGTGCTAAACACTAATGCAAGACCTAAACGACTTGTATTCCCGCCTAGCACTCCTTAACCTGCACAAAAACCACTGAAAACGAAACAGGTTCAGTCCAAAAGGGACTGGTGGGTATAAAACAGGCATAGTATATAATTATGGCAGAATTTAAACATATACATGCAAGCTATAAACCCATAAGAAGTTTTTAGAAGATTTCCCAAGTGGGTGAGACAAGGAAAGACATCTACGGGTTTATAACGCTCATATTCATTCATAATTAATCATAGGGTTTCAAGCTCAGCGAGTGAGCGTGCATAATCTCCAACCAACACCTTGTGTATTCTTATTCGTAGTTTCATTGGTTATCATACATATCATATTTGTGCACAGTCATACGATTCATAATCATACATATACACCTTCTCCCTCCAAGTGGTGGGCGGGTTTGCAAAACCCGACCACCGGTCCATACATAGGCCAGAGGGGGTACATGAATCCCCCAAAGGCACTCAGCTCCCATTCCTCACTAATCTCCTAACGGGGTCCGGTATCCCGTAATTGGTTGGAACTAACACATGGGATCACCGTCGGTCCTTGCCTCTCCGGATAGCCACATGTATTAAGTTCCAGGGCCCGTGAATTCATAACAATCATATCAATCATATCTCGCCAAAACATAAGGTAGGATTCATAAAAGAAATGTTTACGTTTGTAATCATTTACTCGAGAAAAGACTCAATAGATATATATAATCATATTACTTTGGCTTAAAACCTTTCACATAGAGAGATATATCGGGTCGTTTTATCTAAGAGAAGATAAACCCACCTTAAACCAACAAAGGAAGACACGGAAGCCTCACTGACCGGCTTCGTCTCCAACGGGATCAAAATCTGTGCAAGAAAGGCAAAGTGAGACTCAAAATGACCAAATAAGACGCTCGGCGATGCAATGATCATGATATGAATATGTAAAAGATAAGAGTATGTAATGAAAATGTTCATGTGCACTATTAAGGAATTAAATCATATAATCAAGTCATTCGACCAATCATTCGAATTCATAATCCCACATTTTCAATCAAATTAATTCGAGAATTCAAATAGGAGCATAGCACATATTCAATCGCAATTCAAAATTAGGGAATAACAATTAAATACATTCAATTAAGTCAAATAACCATTAATATATAACCAATACATATATATATAACACATGCACGTACAGTAACATGCAACCACAATATACATGAAAGCAGAAGGTGACACGCCTGTGTCACCATTACAAAGCAACCCTTGACACCCCTGTGTCTCGGTACAGCGGAGTAGGAAATCAGAAGGTGACAAGCCCGTGTCACCAATACAAGGCAAACCGTGATACCCCCGTGTCTCGGTACAGCAAAACCAGACCATCGTGCACCCCCGTGTCACGCTGAACAAGGCAAAGTTGACACGCCCGTGTCAACAGTACACGGCAGAAAAAAAAAACAGGGTATAACAGCAGGACAAGAACATACCAAAACTCAAGCACTCAAAATAGATCAAACTCACATTTAAAAGCCCAAAAATCATGATATACACCTACTAGCATACAAATAGATCAATAACAATTCATAAAAACACATATTTCCACAATAGATCGTCAAATGAAACCCATATCATCAATCATGCTCCAAGTCCATAATCAACAAGTGACATGCATCAATCTTTAGCTTAAAGTTCCTAAACATATTTCCAATAACAAATACACACATTAACCAATTCAATGCAAAGCCCTAATCACCTCATAAATCAAGAAAATCATCCATGCTCCAAAAATTACCTCAAATGCAAGAAATGGAAGTTAAGATGAAGAGATGATGTTAATGATGCTTGAATGATCACAAATCCCACAAAAATGAAGCTTGAAAGATGAAATCTCCCCACACTTTGGCAAGGGTTTGGCTCGGTTGGCAAGGGAAGCAAGAGCAAATGTATGTGATGTTTGTATGAAAATGAGAAGTAAATGGTATGTGATAGCTGCTATGAAGGAGAAAGAAATGGCCAAATTGCTATTAAGTCCTTCCATTTATTAAGTCATGCAATTAGCCACAATTCCATAACAAATGAGCAATTAAGTCCAATGCAATTAAGTCCCAAAATCTATAAAAATGAGCAAGTAAGGCCATAGAAGAAATTAAATCAAGTTCGGAAAGTTAATTCACGTTGCAATCACGTTCGATTTATGCAATAAATATCCATTGATATGAATCCACAAAAATACTTAATATTAAATAATTTAGGATATAATCGTTAACATAATCAACATATATACATATTTATATAATTAAACAATAAAATTAAATATGTAAATCACGTATAAATAATTATTTCGCGTAATTTGGTAAACACTTACGTCATACCTGTATGGCCGAATTATCGGGGCGTCACAGTTCGGGTGTATCGGGGGTGGTGTTTTGTTAGCTGTGTTGATCCCGGGGTAGATCAGTCGTCGTGTCTTCAGCTTCGTCGGTGTAAGGTGAGGTTTAGGATTTTGTATAGTTAAGCGACCTATAACCCCAATATGATGATTTCAATCCCCGCATGCGATTATATACTATATATACGATTAAATACGTGTTGGATATGATATGATTATGATCTTATGATACAACTTCAATTTCGGAAATTAGGTATGAAGGCATATGTAAGCTATTTCGGAAAGTTAAGTTATGTTATGATTATGCAGTGAGATTGCCATGATAGTTGGCGTATGTTATGCTATGTTATGTTATGGGGCTCAGGAGCTACGGGTAAGGAGCCCCCGGGACGGTTAGGGCCGTCGGGGATTTACCTGTGCGTAGTCTCCATATGTGTGAAGAGGATGTACCGGGACCCACCAGGAGGTTTGGTTAGGAAACGGAGTCCTGAGGGTTGGAGTAGCATTAAGCACTCCCCTCGTCTGTCTGGATGGTTAGGGTCGCGCAACCCTTCCATCACCCGGAGTTGAGGTTGGTATGATATGATATGTTTATAAGTTTTCTGTTTTAAGTTATGTTCTGATATGATATGAGGTGTTGAGGTTTGAAGCTCGTACTCGTCGAGCAAATGATATGATATGATATGGGAATCATGAATCGGAATAGAGTTTATGGAAATGCTTTCTAAGTATATATATTTGGGTTTATTTTGAAAGGTTTTGGTATGCAACACCTATTCCCGGTTCATGAGTCCACCCTTTTAATATGTGTTATGCTCTCTCTATATATATATATATATTTATATGTATATATACTGTGGGTGTGCATTAGCCCCCTCACTCAGTCAGTTGACTGATCCCTCATTTTATCTTTTAGTTTACAGCTTTGCTTTGGTTTTCGAGCTAGGAGGCGTGAGTCGGTCTTTGTAATCAGTTGTCGTGTCGAGTCTGTTGTCCACTACAAGAAATCCTGCGAATTTTGACGGAACGTTTCATCGGAATTCCCTCGAAAATAGTAAATTCTGACGCGATTCTGCGGGAATTCCAACGGAACACAGTCCGTAGGAAAACCCCTTCTTGGAATTCAAAAACCGATGGAATTCCGAGGGACAAAAAACCAAAAGAAAATAAATAAATTAAAATGTTTCCGACGGGAATCCCGTCGGAATTGTTGTATTTTGACAAAAGAAAATATATATCAACAGAAAAATATATATATCGGAATCCCGTCGGGTTTTTATTAAAAAAAAAAAAATTCATTCCGACGGGATTTCCCTCTGAATCCCGTCGGAATTTGCTTGAAAATAAAAACAGATTAATGAATTCCGACGGGTTTTCCGTTGGAATTCCGTCGGTTTCTACTAAAAAAATACAAAAAAAAATATATTTTACACCCGTTCAACAACACTCATTTACAACCAATTCAACAATAACATTACAAATATATACACTAATCCATAAAAAATACCATAGTTTATTGCAAATTTAATTTTAAGAAATACACTGAAGTCTTAGAGAAGAGTATCATAATCCATATAATCTATTTGGTGTGCAGCCATGAACTCTTGATTAGTTACCCCTCAGCATCACAGCAGCCAAGTAGATCACCCCGTGTAGCCTCAAATCCAACTGAAAATATGGTAAAACCAAATCAACAAATAAAATTGAAGAAGTTCAATTATAACGTATTAAATATAGAGACAGAATGCATTTAGTATTAACAATATCTAGGCGCGCAAAGCTAACCTCATTCCAAAAACACATATAACCCTCGACCCATCCAATATTATACCAACTGTTCATTAAAAGAAAGAAAACATTATTATAAAGCCTACTCTCAGTTTCTGTCCACTTATTCCAGTGATCGTACACCAAAGCCAGTATATTCCAATTTCTTTGCCAAAAGCTAAGTTCAAGGTAATCATTTAAATAAGATACACAAAAACAATTAGTGTAAACCATGTTGTGAATGCAAAAGGAATACAACTCAGAATTCCACTCAGCACTCAGTATATATATCATACCTTTTAATTAGACTGAATATATCTTCTTAAGCAGAGCAAATCCGTTCCTTTTCTGCAATTAGTTTGATAAAGTTGTTCTATTATTAACTAAACCTGATTATACCATATTCTCCTCGAGCAATTAGAACAGACTTTATCATTCTCATAAAACAGGGCACTATCTCTGTTACCTGAAATCCTCTTTGTCAACATAAGCTCTATTTTTTTACGTATATTCGGCCAACCCGAGCATTTAGTATTAACAAAACGAATAGTAATAACAATAATTGTATCAATAATAATAATAACAATAACAATAATAATAATAATAATCATAATAATACCAACATAGAAAATGTGTAAATATTTCAAAAATAAAAAGATAGATATCTTACGCAACCATTCCACCCAGCACGATGAACCGTTCCAAAAGAACCTGCGAAAGCAAACATCAGCATTATGATGCATTCATGTCAGAAGGCTATAAACTGCTTGTTTCTCCAAAATACAACAGAGTTGGTCGTAAGCATTTCTTAAGATTAGGCAAAGATATACCTGCCCCAATTCTCTCTTTCAAAACAAGATCACTCCAGGGAATGTTTAGGATACATGGAACCACCAGTATCGACATCAACAACAGTTCCAGCTGCCACAAATAAGAACTTTTTAGCTCTCAAGTTCAGGAGCGCAAAACAAAAGGGATAATGATTTGGCCAAAGATAACAACAAATGAACATGGCAAAAGGAGCATCAACACAAGGTACATGATATGAATGAAGGTATGTTATGCAAATACCAAAGAGTCATCCTCATTTTGGTTGGGAAAAGACACACAAGTTGCAAACCACTATAAAATAACACCAAACTTATAGCAATTATCAATATAATCAGCCTAGAGGCCAAACTAAGTTGTTGACCGCAACCCAAGATTACAGATGAAAACTCAATTGTACAGATAATCACATGCTAAAGAATCATCAAACTCGAGATTAAGTGATTGAAAGTCCAAAAAGAACTGTTAAGCCAGCAACCTGAAATCAGTTGTACACTCCAACTGCCTAAATCGTGGAAAGCATAAAGGTGAACAAATTGAGATTGTAGAAGGGACATTAAGATATTCCCTGAGACATCAGTACCAAAATGGATAAATTAGTGTAAAATCTGAAACCCTGTAAAACAAATTCTACATAAATTTACCTTCTTATTTGTCGTATTTGATAAAAATAGATTCTACTTTTATTATGTCAATCTCAATTCAAGATATTCTGCAATTAGACTCCAATCCCCATTTCTATGCGCAAAATGTTTTCTATCTTTGCCCTAATTAGATAATTGGATAAAAGAGTAAGCTGTCTTTGCAAGCTTATATATACCTATCAAGTCCAAATCGAACAAGGCATGAATGTATGTGCTTGAACTTCCATTCATTTAGAAAACAAATAATTGAGTTAACCTCCAAATATCTCATCCAGTAACTAAACATTTTGTCTGACTTAACATATGGGAAACCAAAAAGTTTGTATTCAATAACCAAGTTACTTATGAAAATTATAAATTGCAAACACCTAAATAGGGAAACAAACTTGGATTTCACTTATGCATGCAAACGCTCCACGAGCTGGATGTTGATAATCCCTAATTATCCTAACTTGCAAAATATTTGAGAAAGCGGAATAAAGGAGTTTTGTGGAGACCTGGTGAGTAATCTGATGTGCAAGAGGAGGCAGAGCAGCGGCGGTGCAGGCGGAGCCACGCGCAATCAGAGGCCAAGGCATGCGATAGAGAAGGGGTTTTACAATGGGTTGGAGAGAGAAGCAGTCGGAGGCTAGCTCAGGCAGAGACGAGCGGCGGCAGGCATTGTGGGAAGCGAAGCGGCGATGGTGCAGTCGTAAACGCGTGGAGAGCGCGAAATCGAAGACGGAGGTGCGAGAGAGAAAGGGGTTTTACAATGGAGCGAGAGAGAGGCAGCCCGGGGTTGGCTCAGGCGGAGACAAGCGGCAGCGGGCGGCGGAGGGCAAAATTTCTTGGGGGCAAGGGAAGGGAGGGTTTATAGCACCCCAAACGAAGGATGCCACATCCCCCGCACTAAAACCCAGACCTGGTCACGAAATGGAAAGTCCATGCTCGAATCCGAATCAAAGCGAATGGGAGACCAACGCACACACTAGGCTAGGCGGATCTAACTCGTCAAACTCAGAGCGCGGAAGCAATTAAAACAATCATCATCAGATAGCGGAAGTAATTAAATCAACGTATAAAACGAGTGACGAGCTCAACTAGCATAGATACCTAGTCCCGAATCTCAAATCATCACAACGTAATAAACCAACATAAGTATTAGCAGAATAGCTAATTACATCCAAATGCTAGCATACTAACCCCACACGGGATTAAGTCTAAGTAGAGCATAAAACATAATCTCCAAAAAGCGAAATATGAATACATAACATAAATAGAGTATGTGACAAATGCATCTTAATACCAACTAAACCGACAAGTGTGACTCAGAAGACTCACTTCCGCCTAGCTCAAGCCAAAAGGAAACCTGCAAACTAAAAGATAAAATGAGGGGGTCAGTCAACTGACTGAGTGAGGGGGCTAACGCACACCCACTATATATATATGGAGCACAGCACAGATAATGTAGCACCCCTTTACGTAGGGATGCCACACCCCCGCACTACAGGTCGATCCACATACGAAATGGATAGTCCGTACATGAATCAACCTGCAGCGAACGGGACTAACTCACAAATCACATATCAAAAGGTATAAAAGTAAAGCGGAAGCATGCTATGTCATTGTTCTTTTATCAAGTAGTTCACATCTCAATTTTACATATCAATACTTTATCATCTCCTAAGATAAATAACAAATAGTATTAACAACAGTTCCTTTGAAATGATAAATAAATAAATAAAATGCACTGTGCGGCTCGAATGCAAGGACTCGACTTAGCTCGATTCCCGCTTAGAGTGTACCTGCAAGAACACTGCACATATATCGATTTCCCAAATATCGCCATCACTCTCATAACCCCCTCACTCCAATAAACACCATCACCGCAATGAACTCCATCACTCTGATCATTCCATCACTCCAATAACGGGAAGGTTGCGAGCCTTCACCATTCACGATAGCACTGTAACACGGTAATCACGATAAAGCATCTTCAAGGTAAGGGGAACCTAAATGGAATGGCCCTTCCTTGTCGATACACATTCATGCTACGCACGTTAGGATTGATGATTCCCACGTGCGGGATTCCTTTCTCCACCAGTCTCCTGATGGATTCAGGGGTCATCCCGACATGCTACACACGTTAGGATTGATGATTCCCACGTGCGGGATTCCTTCCTCCACCAGTCTCCTGATGGATTCAGGGGTCATCCCGTCATGGCATTAATCACATTGCACACATTGCTTTGCATGAACATGATACCAATCAAACTACACGCATTGCTTTGCATGAGCCTGATTTGTCTGCTATATATTGAAAGATTCGATCACGGTACGCGCATTGCTTTGCACGATCATAACCTGCTTGCTAAACACTTGAGAGCTTGGAAATTGGAAATGATTAGTGATAAATAGGTATATACCAAATAGTGACGCACGGCGTATTCATAATCAATATGTTATGCAATAACACTTAAGTAATGTCAATTAAGAGCACAAATATCACTAAACCAATTTTATAACTCATATAAGTCACATACGGGGCTAAGGAAGTGAAAAGAATGCAATAATAGAGGTTTTGGTGAAGTTTGGCAAAAACGGACAATTTTAGAAAATGTACACGTTGAGGGAAAACTGGAATATCTTTAATTCTAGAAGTGGGAATTGAGTTTTGTTTATTGGATATGAAACTAGACACAAAGACCTTTCCAACGCTATATGGCACGTTTTCTAATTCAAACCGAGGTGAAAATGGCATTGGTTCGAAGTTGGGCCAAACGCAGATTCTGGCGGGGGTCGCGGCCGCGACCAAAACCCTTCACAAAATGGTCGCGGCCGCGACCAGGTATTTTTCCGAAATTTTCATCCAATTTTCCAAAAGTCGAAAGTTGGCCAAAATGGGATCGCGGGCGCGACCAGTTTTATGCATATTTTTGGTCGCGGGCGCGACCTTCAAATTCTGGAGAAAAACAGAGCAGAAAAAAAGGGGAAGGCTTGGCCAAACACCAAAATCACTCAAAACACCAATTTTCAAGCTTCAAAATGTAATATTTCTTGAAATCATCATGCAAATATGTTAAAGATACAATAAGATTCCATTTAAACACATAAATCATGCCTTAATTATCAAATTCATCAACTTCACTCCATGGATGAGTTCATCATATAACTTCATAAATCTCAAGAATTCATGCTCAAATTCAAGTCAAGAACTTAAAATCATGCATCTAGCAATTAAAACACATAATATCTAGTTCAATTCACAACCCTAGCTTCATCTATTCAATTCAAGAATTCAAATATATACACCCATGGCTACCTTGAAGAAAAGAAATGGGATGAGAGGAGATGATGATGATGATGATGAAGCTTCAAATATGAAATTTCCTTGGAAAGTTTGAATGGAATCAATGAAATCCTTTCTCCCTTTCTTGATGGTGGAACCGAGAGCAACAAAGAAGCAGGGTGATGATGAAAGTTGGATGAAAAAATGAAGATGGAAGCATAGAGAAGGCATTTAACGTGATTCATCATCCTCAAATTTGGTGAAATGCTCAAATTGCAACTTAATCCCTCATTTGTATAAGTTATGCAATCAAGGATAAAAGGTTGGCAAATTGATCAATCGAGCCCAAGAAATAATCATGTAATTAGGTGCTTGAATTTAAATAAATGATCACTTAAGGTCAAGTTGACAATTAAATTACGTTCAGCAATTAATTTGCGTAACAATTAAATGCAATTCACGTAATACTTCGCAAGTTGACAAGTATTCAATTAAACATGTAGAATTATAATTCATATAATTTTCAGGAATTATGGGAATTTAACAAACGAAAGGATTAAAATAAATCCTAACTCTCGAAAAATCACACGTGTCGTGCGTACCTGAACGTCTGGAAAATTGGGGCGTTACAGATAAAAGGGTGGAATCATGAACCAGGGATAGGTGTTGCACAACAAATCATTTTAAAGAACCCGAAAAAGATATAGATATAAGTTTAGAAACTGTAACATCCCGACTGATCGGACTTTTCAGGTAAACTATTATGTGCGCTATTCAATTATTTCCTTATGTGATATTTCATTGCTATCGTGAATTATTGAAGTTATTTGAACTTATTTGCTTTAATATGAATTTGGTTACCCTTGAACGTTTAACTTTTCTTGTTTGGTATTTGATTCATTTTGGGTTCGTATTTAATTCTGATTTCCGTGAATTTGTGATATGTGTTAATTATATGCTTTATGAACTAGATTATGTGCTCGTTACATGTTTTGGTATTTGTTTTGATTGCCTTTTTGGGTTCGTTTTGGAGACGGGACCTAAAGGAGGCTAAAGAGCATTTAGCGCACCTTGGGTTCCGGGACGCATATTTTGAGCTCGGGAATTCGGATTCGAATTCCGTCACCTCCATTGAACTCGTTTCGACGATTCGGGTTCGATGGGACAAGCCTCACATTTTTCTAAGTCATTAAGACGTCTGTATTTCACCCGTAACGAGCCCCTTATGCTTGAGAGACACCTTTTGACCTAGCTTTGACTTTGTGGACCCCACTAAACCTTAACCAAACCTTAACCATGAGTTATACCTTGAGTTAAGCCTCTCTTATCCCCTTTTTGCTGCTGAAACCGAACCAAACCTCTCTCTTTCCCACCATAACCGATCAGCACAAGGAAGCAAGAAGGAAGAAGAAAACACTTTGTCCATTTTCTTGATTTTGAGCTCAAATCTTCACCCAAGCTTCTCAAATTTGAAAGGTGAGTTCATGGTTGTCTTCTTCACACTCTCTTCTCTCTTTTATGTGCTCTTGAGTTCATTTCCATTGTGGATTGGTGAGATATGGCAAGCTTGTGAATAGTAGATGTTGGGAGAATTGTTGATTCTTGCTCCTTTCTTGTTTTCTTGAGTTTTGTTGTTGATATTATGCTCCTAGAACTTAATTCTTAGCATTTATTGCATTTCCTTGCTTGGTAGTTGGAGTTTGAGTGTTTAGTTTTACTTGGAGTTGCTGAGTTTGCTGTTTGAGCCGTCTTCATTTTTCTGTACCGAGACACGGGGGTGTCTCGGTTTGCCTTTTGTTGGTGACACGGGCGTGTCACCTCTTGTTTTAGTTGTTTGTTTTTCTGTACCGAGACACGGGGGTGTCTCGGTTTGCCTTTTTTTGTTGACATGGGCGTGTCACCTCCGGGTTTCTATTGTTCGTTTTTCTGTACCGAGACACGGGGGTGTCTCGACTTACCCTTCCAGGGGGGCACGGGCGTGTCTCCTAGGAACTCTAGTTTTTCGTCCGTCTTTGCTTGGTTTTGCTTCCTTTCCATTGTTTCTTGTTGTTCCTTCTTGCCTCGTTTTGGTGTGTATGCATGACCAACTTGTTATATTTTATGTTAAGCCTTATGTTATGAATTTGTGCTTTGTTTTATCTCCTCGTTTATGATTTATGTCCGAATATACGTTGAATGCTTACAAATGGTCTAAATGTGGATTCATTTCATATCATTTGCATCATAAACATACATACGCATGTACCGAGCGTCGATGTGGTTCATATTGAGTCTTAGAGTGTTTCTTGTTGTTTGTCTTGTTCAGAGGATCTCCCTGTAGAGGACGAGCTTGTACCGTAGGTGTCCGGTTGTCACACTTTTGTCTCCACTACGTTCGTTGATAAGGTGAGGTTTTTGTTCTTTTAGTTACGCGACCTATAACCCTACTTGATTTGAGGCCTCGCATGTGGATACGTATAATATATGGTAAATAAGTGTATGATACTTATGTTGCGGGATTTATCCCATTTGTTATAAGAGGTTGAAAACGTTTTGTATAAGTATATAAGCTATTTTGCTTTCGTTTGAAAAGTTTAGTTTTGTGCAAGTGTGTGTGTGTAAGCAAGATGTGGCTTTGAAAGATAAGCTTTGAGATATGTTTGTGTGACTTTCGTGATCTGTTTGGGCCCCGGAGTGTGGTATGGTAATCTCGGGACGGCCGAGGGGTCGCCGAGCTCTTCCATCAACACCTCCATTTGAGAGTTTCACCCAACCTTAGGAGGTTGAGGAAGGGTGTTTCTCTTGAGCCGGCGGAGGCAACCGCCGAAGGTTTCAAGGTAGTAATTAAACCTTGTCTCGTCTGTGTATGTGGATAGTTAGGGCCGATCAACCCTTCTATCAACCGGTGTTGGGAATGGATTATGATTTGTTTTGTTTTGCTTTGATCTTCGTATATGGAAGTGGGGATGTGTGTGACTCGTACTCGCCGAGTTAGTTTAGCTTTGTATGATCTATAGAACGAGAGTGGATTCTTAATCTACCTAAAACTTGGAGTTTGGCTTTTGGCCTTTTTCCTTTCCTTTAACCTATGTATATCTATATCACGGGAATTAATTTGGCTTACAAAAACCACTCTCGGTTCAAGGATTCTTCCGTTTTGATTAAATGCTTTGCTCTATATGTATATCGGGTGCGTGAGTTAGTCCCCCCTCACTAGTCGCTAGGACTAACCCTCGTTGTTGTTTTTTCCCTTTTCCCTTTCTTTCGAGTTTGCAGGTTCTCCCGAGTCAAGCTAGGCGGCAAGTGTCTTTTGGGTTTACTTGTGGTATAGCTTGAGTCTTCATGCATCGTAGTGGATTTCTTCTTCTTTTGCTTATGTATTTTGGATTATGTATTCGGTATACACTTATGCTATTTTGGCCGTGATGGCATTGTACATTTGTGTATAAGCTAGCTTGTTGATTGGAATACTTGACCCTTCCCCATTTTGATGTGTATATATGTGATCTTGGGAATCATGTTTGGTTTATGAATTGCTTCCGCTACTCTGATTTTAATTCTCGCAGTTTTTGAGGGTCTAGGCCGCCTAGCGAGGGTGTGAGTTTTGTGTGTCTCTCGTTCGCTATGGTTTGATACGGGTGCGAACTTCCATTTCGTTACTCGTGTTGGACCTTAGTGCGGGGGATGTGGCACCCTTCGCTCTGGGGGTGTCACAGAAACCATTTTCAGAAAGACTCTATCCCGATTCATAATTCCCAAACAGAACAGAACATATGCTCGACGAGTACGAGCTTCCAACCTTTACTCCTCAGAACATATCAAAACATAAAATACAAAATCAAATCCAGCCCCACACCAATGATGGAGGAGATGTACCGTCCCCAAACCATCCAGAACAGACAAACCCTCAAGGGGTAGCTAACCCACAGGAGTCCTCCCCGGCTGTACATCGAAGGCTCAAGATATCACGCCTCCCCTATCTCCCTGAGTCGCGCGATGATATCTCAAATGGAGACTATGCACAGGCCGAGCCCTAACGGCCCTATACCGTCCCAGGGATTCCTTACCCATAGCTCCTCGGATCCATAACAGAACAGAACAGAACATATACCATATATCATGGCTAACTCGCTACAGAACAGATCATAACATAACATAACTTTCCAAAACAGCTCACATATGCTTTCATATCTAATTTTTCCAAAACAGAACTGATTCACAAGGTCATAAACATATCATATCCAACTGATACGTATTCATAATAAGGTATACTCGTATGCAAGGGTAGAAATCAGCATATAAAGGTCATAGGTCGCATAACTATACAAAATCCTAAACCTCACCTCGTGAAAGTAGAGTCTGAGAGTGTGAAAGACAAGCACTCCTAAACTTCGGGCACACCACCGCCACCAAACTCTGAAACAGAATATACAGAAGCCCGGACTTAGACTCTATATGAACCAAACAAGACGCACGGCGTTGCTCAACATGATCATGGTTATGCATAAGTGCTCATGTTGTGCTTTGATAGGGTGTCGTGGTAGTTCAAGGCAAATCAATGCTCAACAAGGTCATATTTACAAGCAACCATCATGCAATTCCATATCCAAAGATGCAAGATCAATTTAGGAAGTCAATGTATTCACAAAATGCATATTAAATCATCCAATGTCACAGGGTTCAATTATAATATTACAATTAAGCATCAAGTTCATGTCGAGTTATAAAGTGCATAAGTAAGAGCACCTTGATCATATAAACATACAAAGTTGTTGTACGTAGATGGCATGCTTGATACAAATAAAGAGTGCATTTAATTCACTTAAGATCATACTTTACAACTTCACAACATGTTTGGTACACAAGCTCAAGTCACATTCATAGTTTCATAAATATTACACTTACATCCCCTAAGTCATTTATAAAAGTTTAGAATTATTACACATACATCTCCTTAGTCGATTGCTAAGCATAATTGTTCCTTTAAAGTGTTTATACAATTATTCAACTAGGAATTAATTACTTACAAGCATGACAATTATCAATTTATCGTAATTCATAATATACCATTTTCGAGTAGTAAGAGTAAATCAAGATATTACAATTCTAACTCGTATCATGCATCAAGTCTCAAGTTGTTCAAGCATCCTTCATGTATCTCAATTTTATATTTGAAACACAATTTACAACAAACATAGCATTGAGAACGTCTCAAATTCATATAGAGAAATCACAACATGTTCGTTCTTCTAAAATATCATTCAAGTTCATTTAGTCACATAAAAGATTAGTTTCTAAATATTACACTAACAACCCTTCGTACTTAACAAATAGCATAAATTCATCACATCAGGATTCAAATTGTAAATCAAAATATTCATGCATATCATAATTCATTCAATACATATTTTCGTGTATGATTGGAATACATCTCGATCAACGAACCAACAATAAACAATTTATTTGCACTTAAAACAATTAATTCAAATAATTATAATTATGCAAAATAATTCGTAATAAATAAACCGAGTGTCCAGTTAACGAACGAAAAGTGGCGTTAGACTCACCGCATCAAGACCGATATTCTGTCCGAAAGTCGTCGGAGTGCCACCACCGGAGCCGTCGGAAAGTCGTCGGGCCGCCACCGGGCCGCCCGCCGAAAGTCTCCGGAAAAATCCCGAAAAATTACCCGAGAAAGTAGTCTTCGTGCTCGTTCCAAATCCTTGATCAATTTCTGAAAATTCCAAGCCAATCGTCCTAGATGTTAAATCCAAGAATACGAAAACCCCAAAAACTTCAAAATCAAATTTCTTCCAATCCGGTTAATGAAAATGAAATCCGCTAAAAGCATCGACTTACCCATGACAAGCTCTTCGAAACCCCCAAGTTGAATGTCGGAAAAAGTGGCCGAAAAACACCGAACGTGACTGCTACAGTTGCGTGTCGCCACGGCCGCGCTTTCAGGCGGCCCGTGTGCCGCCACCTCCACTCCGATGCTCGAGCCACCAGCCCAGAATTGATTCTCAGTGAGAAGACCTTCAGATCGGTGCCTCGTCCACCCAAAACCGACAAAGTTTGCCCAGATCCACCACCAGCGGCGTGAGCTTCGGGCGGCGCGTGTGACGCCACCGCTGCCCCAAACACTGCGCCACCACTGCCAAGTTGTAGATCTCGTCGATACGTTCGATTTGCATACCAATTTTGCTAGATTCCGATGTCGGAGGAAGCCGAACGAGGCTGTCGAAGTTGCTGTCGCAATCCAGTCGCGGTTTTTCGAATTTTGAGCAGTTATGTCTGAAAATCGCAGATATCTCCTCCATTGTTCATTGTTTGGCTGGGATCTTTGTACCATTGTGATCCTCTCGTCGAGTTCTTCGAAATTCATCGAATTCCGTCGATAAACGACCAGTTACGACTAGTGTATGTTTTAGGTGTAGTGTGTGTGCGGGAATGAGAGAGAGAGAACCAAGAGAGAGAAGAGGAGATTAGGATAAATGTGTCTTGTGCACAAGCTATATACAACCGGGTATCCTTATCGCGTAGTAAAGTGAAATAGCGCGTGCAAATAATCATAAATAAAAATTGGTCAAGTTACGAATAAACATTCAAGCTCTGAATTAATTTTATAAATAAAATGAAAGAGAGATTTACCAAATAGAGTTTAATTCAATTTAATTTTAGAAACCTTTCGTATAATTTAACAACACTTCGTAAACACATGATTGACAATTAATCTCAAGGAATTCAAGTAAACCGAAATTAAACAAGTTAAGTAACATGATGGATTTAAAATCAACTTGACAATTAACCTTAGAATAATCCGAATGATCACATATTAAATTGGATTTACAATCAATCACATAACTCAAGAAACTCTTAAATTAAACACACATAAGTGTAGAGACTTACTTGTTAATGTCGTCAGGACACCCTTCGAGAGCACGGGGCGTCACAGGGTTTACGTGTCTGAGAATTGGGGAAGAAATAAAACTGGGGATGCTTTTTACCTGTGCGTTGAGAATATTTTATATTCTCTTATTTTAAATTTTTATTTCACAAATTCCGACGGGATAGCGATGGGAATCCAGTCGGAATTTTTAATTTTTTATATTTTTTTATTTAATTCTAATAATTTTGAGCTTTTTTATTTTTTAAATTCCGACCGGATTTCCGTCGGATTTGTTTAATTTTTATATTTTTCAATATTAAATTTTATATTTGGAATACCGATGGTATTCCGAGGGAAATACCGTCGGAAATATTTAATTCCAATTTTTATATTTTATATTTTAAAAAACCGATGGTATTTCCCTCGGAATCCCGTCGGAATTATTTAATATTATTTTTAATTTTAATATTTTAAAAAAACCGACGGGACTCCGAGGGGAATCCCGTCGGAATTATTTGTTTTTTATTTTTTTTTTTAAATCAAAATCGGGAATTACCGACGGGATTCCGACGGAGTGTTTCCCTCGGAATTTTCCATCGGAATTCGCAGGATTTCTTGTAGTGGTCTTAGTTTAAGGTTGACTTGCTTTACATTCGGATTTTGATAAGCTATGTATGAATGTTGAATTCTGGATTATATTACGTATTGTTATGAATTTTCAGGATTAGGTATATGTGCTAGTTGAACCCGTCACCTCCTTTTGCATGTTTGATTTTAATTACTTCCGCTAATTTGATGTTGTTGGTTTTATTTGCTTCCACACTCCGAGTTTGTTGAGTTAGCTCCGCCTACCCTAGTGTGTGAGTTGGTCTCCCGTTCGCTATACTTCGGACTCAGGTACGGACTTCCCATTTCGTAACCGGGTTTGGGTCTTAGTGCGGGGGATGTGGTACCTTCCGTTTGGTTGCTACAAAAAAAAAATTTAGATGGTGGTATGTTACAAATGCAATGATTGGATGGCGTTTTGTAATAAAAAATTATTGGGTTGATAAATTGCAAAAAGGCGAAAAATTCGAATGACAAAAAAAAAAATTCCCTATTTAAAGTTTTATATTTTAAACTAATAACACAAAAGTATTTAAATAATTAATTCAAATTAGTGTATGAATACATTCTATTGTTATTAAATATATTAAACGACATAATTTTTTTATTTCGAGTCAGACGAAATAAAACGTAAAGCAATAGAAGGAACATCCGAAGAACCAACGCAGGCCGAAGCCGCATTTTTAGCAATAGTGTGAGCCACCATATTAGCACCACGACGAATTAAAAAAAAAACACACAAAGAGCTCCAAACGTCGAGCGAGTCGCCTCCACATCATCGACTGTGTTCCCAATGGGGGAAAAATCTTCTTCCTCCCTCATAAGGTTGTTAATGATGTTTATGCAGTCCCCTTCTATGATAACTCTCCGCCAACCAAAGTCTCTAGCAAGCTGAATAGCCGAAAGCGCCGCAAGAGCTTTAGGTTGGTTCAGGCGGGATCCGAACTATGTTTAAACGACATAATACTAATAATAAAGAAATTGTTCAGGTTGGTTTGATAGTTCTTGTTCTTTTTTGGAAACTCGAGTTCGATTCTCCGCTAGCACAATTAATGGAAAAAATTAATCCTCGCGTGGGCTCGTCTAAGGGGTGGGTACGGCTCGTGCGGGTGATCTCAAAAATGAAAATTTTATTTTTTTTAATTTAATTATTTTTATTCTTTTTAGCGACGGAATATGATACCTACGGAAAATTACGTTGGTCATTTGAAAAATTAAACCATTTTTGTTACGTTGGAAATCCATTGATTTTATGTTGCAAAGAAAACCAACGGAAAAATTAATGGAAAAAATTAAATCTCGTGTGGGCTCGTCCGAGGGGTGGGTGCAGCTCGTGTCAGTTGTGGTTCGGGTCTCACAAATTAAATTTTTAATTTTTCTTAATTTAATTCTTTTTTGTGATTAACTACTGACGAAAAAATTTCATTGAAATTCCTTAGATCAACTTAATAATTAAACCATTTTTGTTTCGAAAACTGACCGAATTTTTTCGTTGGTTTTCTGTTGAAAAAATATTTTGTTGGATAAATAATTACTCCATTGAAAATATATTTCCAACGTAAAATCAACGAAACGATCCCATCGGTACCCAATTACGATGAGGGTTTCTCCAACAGATGTCATCCCGTCGAAAATCTATTTTCTAACAGAAAATCATCGAATTTTTAAAAATTCCGTTCATTTTCGCAGTTCTTTTTTTTTTTTGTTGTTGTTGTGCAGGGGAAAGAACAAGTTTCGCTCCTAAAATGGGAGGCATGACAACACAAAAGACAAAAAATTTAAAAAATTATCGAGAGAGTGTACTTTCTCCATTTTTTAATCCTTCGAAATGAATTTAAATTTATAATTTTATGGAACTAACTTCTTCTTCTTTTTTTTCCATTGATTTTTCCACTTTAAACATCTTTTCCAAATGTCTGGTTCACCGACTTATCATATTGATGGTGTTCAAGTTGTTAAAACAGTGCCCTAAAAATCTAATTTGTAAAATTTATTAAATTGAATCTACAGTGAGTTATGGAAATTTTACATATTAATAATTAATAACATGTGGTGATATGTTGGAGATTTCTTGAAAGGTTTGTAGATAGTCATCTTCGGTTTACGGTAAATATTTACCATTTTGTTTCTCCTAACTTGATTAATTATGTGTTATTATTTGTCAATTGCATATTAGATTTATTTGCTTAATGATTTAAAATTTATTAGCAATTGTATGTATATACTTTTGAGTAGATTCGGCAAATATTCCATTGTGTTTTATGCAAATATTTTAGAAATATTTTTATACCTTTCATACCACTACTATTTTGGGCTTTCTACCCGGCACAAATCTAACTTGAGAATTTGACTCAAATGTAGATATCAAATCACCCAAAAATTCATCGAGGAGGGAAGATCTCAAGTTGCTAGAAGCCGGTAAGGATGAGCAAACATGAACTCAAAAGCAAAACGGAAGAATATGGGGTTGAACTCGTTTTGACTGTTCGAAACTCTAGATAATCAAACTGATCGAGAAGAGGTTGGTATGAGAAAGTGGTAGGTGAGAGTATTTACAACAACAATAGTAATATACCTGAAAAATAAATTAGGGGTATTTATAGTTGTGTACTTAGTACACGCAATCTAGAGTATACTTAATGCACAGCATGGTACAGGTAAGCAGCAATCTGATTTCTCGTATCTATATTATGTCCTATTAAAGAATTTGCAAGAGTACGACACACATTTAATGCACCTGGAGGGATACCTTATATTAAATATTGCTCCCATTCACAATACTCTGAAGTCTGAATCCAATCGATTCCTCATATTTAATCTAAATCAAAATTTCCGTATTCAAAATTTTAAAAATATATCATCATTAGTAAAAATAAATTCTTAGACGTAGTAAAAGTAAAAATTCAACCACATGTGCGTTAGAATTATCCGGGATGATGAGACAGAAAGTCAAAAAATAATGAAAAGACAGCCAAAAACACAAAGTGTAATATAGAGTTGACTCTCATCCCATTCATAATATATGTACTATATAGGCCAAAGCCATTATATCTCCGATCGATCCTCCATTACCATTCTGATCATGTATAAGAACCAGCTGCAGGAGCTGGCGCAGAGGAGCTGCTTCAATCTCCCCTCCTACACCTGCGTAAGGGAGGGTCCAGACCATGCGCCGCGCTTCAAGGCCATCGTTAACTTCAACGGCGAAAACTTCGAAAGCCCCAATTACTGCTCCACCCTCCGCTACGCCGAGCACTCCGCCGCCGAGGCCGCCCTCCTCTCCCTCTCCTCCCCCCACTCCCTCGCCGCCCGTATCCTCGTACGTTATTCCTCTCTCTCTCTCTCTTTTTCTCTCTTCGCATCCACATTTACAGAGATCCACTTGAAAAATCAACATTGATTTCTGTTTTTGGTCTTCGAAAAGGATAGGAATGCTGCCATGCGCCGCTTTTTCAATTTGTTTGTACTGTCATTTTTTCCTTGTGATCGGAGTTCCGCCGCCGCTGGTGGTGGAGGAGGAGGAATTGGCACAGTTCCGATCACTAGTCAAATAGGTAGGACTAAAATGATGGAAATGCCCCTAGGAAGTTTGATAGAATAATAATAGTTTATTAAATGAAAAGGGAAAGGTCAAAAGTTTCATATTGACAGGGTGGGAAAAGTAAAAGAGTGAAACTTCCGAGGTGGAAATTTGAATTAGCAATAATGAAAGGTCATAACTCATAATTAATTAATGCGAAAAACCCATGAATCTGGTCACGCCATTTTCTCTGCCTTCCATTAACACGGTCTTCTCGGGGGTCCTTCCAGAATTTCAATTAATTAAGGGGGCGCATTTGTAGTTTTTTCTTAGTTTTGGGTCAGTGAGGTTTTTTTTTTTTTTTTTTTTTTTTTTTTATTTATTATTTATTTTTTCTCTGTATGGTTGATGAAATTAATGAGGGCCATAATGATGAGCAAGAAATTTTAAAGTGACTTTAACAATAATATTCAGAAAATTAATGCAGATTGGACCATTCAATGTACTTTTGTAGCGTAGCAAGTATGAATCCTTTTGTTTCAAAAAAAAAAAAGTATGAATACTTTTTTTAAATTATATATATATATATATTATTTATTAATTAGTTAGTTATTGTGTGTGAAGTGATTTAATATTTATGAATTATGACCAAGTCCCATTATGATTAGACAACTGAATAATATATTTATGTATTTTATTATGTTCATATGTAATGTATGTGTGGTATGAATGCTTTGAAATGCAGTCAATTGGTACCTAATATATATTCATATAATAACTTAGGTGATAATTTTTTACTTTTTTTTTTATGATTAAAGTAACATGGATCTGGTTAGGGCTGTCAATGGGTTGGATTTTAATCCGAGTCCGATCCGAATTCGATCCGATTTTTGACATATTCGTTCGATAAAAAGATTCGATGGATCATATCCGATTATAAATATTCGAAATCCGAATTAAGTGGATCGGGTATGGAATCATACAATCCGATCCGTTAGAGATCCGAATCCGATTATATATATATATATATATATATATATATATATATATATATATATATATTCATAAATAATTATATATAATACCAATTGGCAATCTCAAATATGTATATATAATTAAGTAATACAATATGAATATTATGATTTTATTTTAATTTAAAACTATATTATGTGAAAATGTAGCATTTGTATAATATTATTCTCTACTATTAGTAATATATAGTTAGACCCCAAATGAGTTTTTAAATAACAAAACACACCCATATTTAGATTAAATAATAAGGGACACCCAAATGAGTTTTAAAATTACAAATGACCCCTTCTCTATTAGAATTTTTTATAATTTCATCTAAAATTTTAATCTAAATGAGTTTTTAAAACACAAACCCCCCCCCCCCCCCCCCCCCCCACCCCCCAACCCCCCAAAAAAAATGAGTTTTTACATCTAAATATTAAATTAATATAATAATTTTAAAATAATTATTTTAATGGGGAGGGTGTCATTACATAATCTCTCTCTCTCTCTCTCTCTATATATATATATATATATATATATCACAAACTCACTCACACACACATATATAGCACATAAAATAAATGTTATATATCTAACACATTCGATATAAAATACTAATAATATATTTATATGAAAATATATTATTGTTCAAAATAATTCAAAGTATATATTGAATATAAAAATATTTTAATTATATACTTATGAATAATATTAATAAAATAAGTTTAAATTTTTTGTTACATTTCTAACTTTATTACTTGGCGTACCAATCATAGCAATGTCATAATACAATCATTCAATTCATTTGTTCATTCCATTACAAAGTTCATTCATTTCCTGCCTCATTCCATTCATATATACCAATCATACCGTTAGAAGTTAGAACACAATAAGTATGATGAAACGAAATTACCTTGGAATGGAATAACATTAAAATAAAATGAATGTGGTAATGGAATAATTTTTATATAACTATTTACTTATTTATAAGGAATGGAGTCCTCTTTTTCCATGTCATTTCATTCTCATAATTGGTAAATAAATATAGGATAGTACGTTGATAGAGAATAAAATAAAATAAAAAAGAAAAAAAATTAATTTTAGAGTCAAAGAGACCAAAACTGTTACTCTAAGTCTTTCACTTAATATAATAGTATAGTATAGAATAACATAGATAATATAAATTATAATAATAATAACTTAATAACAATTACGCAACATCTATCTCTTAATAATATATGGTTTAAGTTATAACATACATATATAATAATTATTTACCTTAATAATATATGTTTTAATATTATGTATGGTTATATATATTTGCATATTTTAATATAAAATAAGTATTAATTATATCTATCTATCAATGTATTTTTTATATATACAGATTCTATTATACCCCATTATATATATAATATAAACTTATTTTGCTAACATATTATAATCTTTAAAAACTAATTTCTAATTTTCTAATTTAAAAAACAAAAAACAACTACTAGATAATACTTATATTAAATGCTCTAAAACGTGTAAAACCCTAATCCTATCTCCCAGTTTTCCATTTCTCAGCCGCCCCACAAATCTGATTCAGAAGAGATCCCTGCCCTCATCTACCTCCAGCTCCACGACGCCCACACCACCGATATAATCTGCTTCTCTATAGAGATTCTCCGTTGTCTTTTCCCTTCTTCTGCACTGAACTGCTCCACAGATTCTGAGATTTTCAGAGAACTCCGAGTATTCTATTTCCGCGAACCGCCGGTCACTACCAAGCTATCCACTATTGCCGCCTCCAAACACCACCAAAGATCGCCGCCACCGGCCACCGACTCCGCCTGCTGCAGATCTGAGTTCATCCCTCAATACCTCTCTTCTTTCGATTTATATTTTTATCGGGTCGGATTATCCTATCGGATTATTCGATCCGTTCTAGTTCGAATTCAGGCTGGATGAATCCGAATCCTATAGGATTCGGATTTGGATTCGGTAATTGGATTCTACAATCGGATTCGGATTCGGAATTTGCATATCCGATCCGAATCCGACCCGTTGACAGCCCTAGATCTGGTTTTAAATTGGGAGCAAGTTTTGAATTCTTGATGGGCCATTTTATTTGGGAATGAGTTGGATCTTGAATTTATGTTATGTGATAAATTTAAAAACTTTTCGGAATCATTAAATTTATATGGTGTCATGTCATGTATCTCATGAATTTCAAGTGGTGATCACATCCTTCACACTAGATTTTAAAAAAAAAAAACTCATTGTTAAGAAATTAGGAAAAAACATTGTGAAGTTTGAACAAGAATTACGAAAAACACCCCATGAAATTACAAAAAAAAAACACCAGTGTTTTTTTTTTTTTTGGCTTTTCCTCTACTATGAGGAGTTTTTCTGTAATTAGGTTATTCCTCGGTGGTCAACAGATGTTCATCCAAGTTCTTAAAGGATTCTTTCTGCAAAGCAATGACTCTAGTTCAAATCCCTCTAAGTCTCTAACCACTTGGGTGTGTATGTGTGTTTTTTTTTTTTTAAAAAAAAAGGTTATTCCTCGGGGAATATTCGTATTATTTCCATTATTATTTAATTACAAATTTGGTTCTAGATCATTGCCAAATTAATCTATTTGTATCGTTTATAATAATATAAGATATGCATCTTCGAGCCACATGTAGGAATTGAATTATTTGCAAAGCTTACAATTTATGGTCTTGTCTCCCTCGATCAATGTTTACTAGCCTCATGCATGTGCTCGTCTATTCTTCATCTTCAACTGCATGACTGTAACCTTAGGCATAATTGATATAAAATCATCTTAAAAACAAGCAAGTTATGTAAAAAAGAGACTAATTTCAACTGCCGTTACTCTGATTTCATTACATGTTAGTTTCTTGCAATAATGCTGTCAAATGTGTCTTCATTCTTGGTGGAATTGATGTTGTAGGACGAAACAGGTGTTTATAAGAACCTGTTGCAGGAGATTGCGCAGAGAGTTGGATCTCCTTTGCCTCATTACACCACCTTCAGGTCGGGTTTAGGACACCTACCTGTTTTCACAGGAACCGTTGAACTATCCGGAATCACATTCACTGGAGAACCGGCAAAGAACAAAAAGCAAGCTGAGAAGAATGCTGCACTCGCTGCCTGGTTGTCGCTCAAACAAAGTAAGTTCTTTGTTTATATCCTATGGACACCAGTGCTATCCCTTCGTTTTAGTTTATTTGTTTGGAATGAAAACATAAAAATTGCTGTATATGCTCTTTGCTTGTCTTAACTGTTGGGCTGTGCAAAAACTTTTGCTTTTGGATTTAGTTAAACTAGAAACTGATGTTAGAAAGTTGGAGTGGTAAAAGCTGTGCAAGAACTTGTAATTAACAGAGAAAAGAACCTAGAGATTGACAAAAGTATCTTCCACGAGTGCTTCTAGCTTCTGAACTTCTAGCTTGTTTTAAACAGAAGCAATAAAACAAGAAAAATTTGTCTCACTCTCCACATCTCAACCATCCATTACGTTACTGCTGCACATAATCCAGTTTGTGAAAAACTCTCTTCTCAACCATTGCATTGTTTCTCTTTGGCCAGTGGCACGACAAGAAGCAACCACTTCATCCGAGCACGAAAGTAACAGCGAAGAACAACAACAGATCACAATAGCAAGGGCCTTACAAAGCTACCGTTCGAAAGCAACAACGACAAATCCAAACGGCCCCTCCACGCCATTCCACAACAAATCCCCTCTTCCAAGCCCACAACGTCCCACGTTGCCAACATCCAAAATCCTCCCTTTATTCTCTCACAAAGCAGCTGCTTCTAGAAACAGACTACCATCATCGTCTGCAGTAACTCAAAGCCGTAGGGACATTCAGTCAACAATGAAGTTTCCTGCTGCGGGGCCTGGTCCTTATGCTGCACCTTTCAGACAATGCGGGATGCCTCACCGGGGCATCGCCCAACCTGTGACAATGAGAAATGCAGTCCCCGTTTTCTCTGCCCCGCCGCCATCTCTGAAGCTGCCGGCCTATGATGAGGGTATTTTGGTCAATAGTACTTCCGATGTCGACGGATCTACTGCTGCCAGATGTGTGGAACAACTAGAGATATGATATTCACATTTAATAGAAAAATACTAGTTGTTGCTACACACAAATATATATATTTTTTTTTTGTACTGTATTATACGTATAGTTTATGTTAAGGTGTTCGATTATGCGACGTTGTCTATTGTACCCATATCGTCGGCTTGGATGCTTCAACTCGGTATATATTAGGTGACGTAACGAGGTTGAGACTCAAGTATACATGTGCTATGGTTATTTGCTTAAAAAATGTATATATGTATGTTATGGATGCGATAAGTAATTCTACCCCGAACGTGGTTAGGTCAAACCAATATAAGAGAGGGCAAATGTTTTTTACCCTTATCGTACTATGAATGTAAATTTTTGAGAAAGTGAATAATTAAATAATAAGTAAAATACAAATTTTGTTAGCTTGACCATTGGTATAATATTTCAGCTTGTACTTAATTAATTCTTAGTCATGAAATTTTCTTTAATTGATTTATGGAGTACATATT
This sequence comes from Lantana camara, assembly GCA_037501455.1. Lineage (NCBI taxonomy): Eukaryota > Viridiplantae > Streptophyta > Magnoliopsida > Lamiales > Verbenaceae > Lantana > Lantana camara. Next base: position 57,293,247 of record CM074857.1, on the reverse strand, counting down.
TAAATATTATGGTTATACTTGGCCTTTGTTTTTTCATTTATTTACAGCCCATGGCCCATATGTAGGCCTATCGAGTCTAACAAATTTCTTACGCTTAATACGAGTTCTTTTATGTTTCCTTAATACAAGCTTCAAGGCGATTTGGCCGTAACTTAGCGGTTCGACGTAGTAAGTGTTGACACCGAATATTCGGAGATAAATTAATTAATTAGTGGTCCAATTAAATTGGCTATTAATTATTAATTTTGGTCATGAGTCCATAATAAATTTGGGCTTAAATATTTAATTCGGGATAAAGACTATGAACTTTGTATTTTTATCCTTGAATTAATTGAATGGATTAAAAAGTGATCCATTAAATAAAATAAAGCCCACTTATTTATTGTGTGGACTTTAAATTCAAGCCCAAACCCATGAAGCCCAAGAGAAGAACCGAAAGCCTATAAATATAGGCTCCAAAGCTACAAGTACACATAACATCAAGACACAAATTACATCACAAAAAGCCTAAGTCACAAGTTCTCAAGAAAAAGGCATTCAAACTCTCAAATCTTCGAGCCATTGCCGCTTGCTATCTCGAAGTGTTGTCCGTGCAACGAGTCAACACTTCCAACCAAATTCAACCAAGTTCTACATTTGATTCGGGATCAAGCATCAAGCCCTCGAATCCACTAGTAGAGAAGAATCAGAGGATATTCAGAGATTGTAACACTTTTTACATTAAATCAATCAATTCAATGTTTCGCTATTTTCTTGTATTTTGCATTCATTTATTGCAGATTCCAACGAAAATTGGCACGCCCAGTGGGACATTCTCTGCCTCTCATCTCTTCATCCTATAGAAAATTTCAAATCCGTCATCAAAAACGCTTCCTTGGCACCTAAGAAGGATCAACTCGCATTGAACAAGATGAACGTGGCTGACATCATTGCCAACATTGCTCAATCCTCTACCGGGGGCAAGCACGCCAGCTCAGCCTCCTCCAAACCGAACAACTCCAATCTTGTCGCCCCGAAAGGGACTCATTCCACCACCTTCGCCAACTTGTCTGCGATGACTACAAGCGTGACGAACGTGGAAGAACAACTCGCTCAGATGGCTCAAGCCATAGCTGATTTGCAGAAGTCGTGGAGGACAAAGATCTTCAAATTTCGCAACTAATGAACAAAGTGGAGCAACAAAATACCGAAGGGTCTAGCCACAACCATCTTTCTCCTCCAAAACACACTCCGAATGAGAAGTTGGTTGATCAGACACTTCACAAGCCAGATTTTGCACAAAAGACCACGCGTTCAACAAGTTCGGTAGCAGCCTTATCCATGGAAGAGTTCCAGGCAGTGATAGAAAACACAATCAAGGCGCACTACGGGGGGTCATCCCAAAATCGAGTCGCATACTCAAAACCATACTCAAGAAGAATTGATGATTTGAAGATGCCAAATGGATACCAGCCACCCAAGCTTCAACAGTTCGATGGAAAAGGTAATCCTAAACAGCACATCGCCCACTTCATCGAAACTTGCAACAACGCTGGAACGGGTGGGGACCTTCTTGTCAAGCAGTTCGTGTGATCGCTCAAAGTCAACGCCTTCGACTGGTATGTTGATCTTGAACCCGAATCCATCAATAGTTGGGGTGAAATGGAGGGAGAGTTCTTGAACCGCTTCTACAGCACTCGTCGCACCGTGAGCATGATCGAGCTTACAAACGCGAAATAACAGAAAGATGAACTGGTCGTCGACTACATCAATCGTTGGCGAGCACTAAGCCTATGTTGCAAAGACAAGTTGTCAAAAACGTCCGCAATAGAGATGTGCACGCAAGGGATGCATTGGGGACTTCAATACATTCTCCAAGGAATCAAACCTCGAACATTTGAGGATCTTGCTACTCGTGCCCATGACATGGAATTGAGTATCGCAAATCACCGACCTTCATTTCCACTAGGAGAATAAGGAAGAGAAAGAAAAGATCATTGGAGAGATGATAAGTTTGTCAAAGCCTCTATCGAAGAGTCCATGCCCATTTCGGTTGCTGTAAAAGTGCCTCCAAATGTCGAAAAGAACAGAAACTTTGGAGTTCCACACAACTCAAATGATGGTCATCGGCCTACGCTGAGAGAAAGACAAGAAAAATAATACCCTTTTGCTGACTCTGATGTCCCGCATATTTTCGATGAATTAGTCGAAAGAAGATTGATCAAATTGCCCGAGTCAAAACGCCCCGAAGAAAGCGACAAGGTGGTTGATCCCAAATACTGTAAGTATCACCGAATTTTCGGTCATCCTATTGAAAAATGCTTCGTGGTCAAGGAAAGAATAATCTCGTTGGCCAGTGAGGGAAAAATAATCCTCGACGATAATGACAGTGATGACGAGAAAGATGAAGATGTTGCTGAGGTGAATCACGCTAGCCTTATTGCGACCAAGAGCCCGTTGTGCAATCTTCAGAGCAAGAAGGTCATCTTCCCTCCACCTGAATTCTCGGGGGCATCTACAACATTTCAATTTGGAAGTCTAAACCCGAACTTGGCAAGGACCCTACTTGTTGATTGAGGAATCGAGCTAGTGACAACTCCTTCCAACAAAACCACTGATGGCGACAGATGGGTTCTTGTGACTCGTCGAAAAAATCCAAAGCAGCGGGTTGATCAAGTTCATCCACCAACATCAAGGAGAAAGCCAAAACAAACCAAAATCCATAGACGGAATCCACCAAGAAGTTCGAAGAGTTCTCGATCAAGTCAAAAGAAATCAGAAAGAACCTGCAAATCAAACCATGCAGCTCTTGGAGATTTCTTTCCATCTACGTTTCTTGGAGAAGCCAACAACGTGTTCTCGAACAAGACCAACAAATTGATGGACGAAACAAAGTTGCGCATTTGCCTCCGAAAATCAAATTTCCTAAAAGGATCATCTTGAATGAAGGAGTATGCTCCTCAACGCACAAGCCTAAACTGCATGTTACTCCTTGTTCGCATGAGTATAAACTGTGACAAAAAAAAAAATTTTTTTGAACTACGTCATGACTTGATCCTCTTTTTTGGGGTAAGTAGGCAACTTGAATACTAAATTTTCAAGTGCAGTCTTATCTTCAAACAAATCCAAATTGTTCGTGAGTTTCGATAAGTAAGTGAAAATTCCAACACTAGGGGCATGCATTGGAGTCATTCAAGATCAACATCAAAGCAAAGAATGGCGAACAAATACACAAAAAAGAGAAGTGACACGAACAGATGTGAAAAAATTTTATTCCACAAATTGGAGTTCTTTTACATCAAAGTGGAAAAAGGAGTACAAAAACATGACAAAAGCTACTACATTTTGTCTAAACTCTCCATATGGTGTCTGCAACTCCTTTCAACACCAAAGTCTTTTGTCAGAGTTTCCAGCAAAGTCAACATCTATTGGAAACCTAACAATCTTCTTTCATAAAGTGATGTTTCGTCGCGTTTCCACGTTGAAATTAAGAAGTATATTGGACTTCTCTTACCGCTAATCGGAGGGTCTTGATTCTTGACGAGTCAACCCCTCTAACCTTTTTGATCTTTCACCTGCAAATAGAAAAAATGGTGGAGAAACGAAAAAAAAAAGGCGGAGATTTCATTAGAAAAACATCTTGCACAACAACATGAAAGAAAATACGGTGATTTGAGTTCTTCCGCCTCATCATTTTCATGTCAGTGATATCTCCACAAGCACTCCGTGAAGATTCGTTTGTCTACAAAACCTCTTTGGATGATCTAGACGTGAAAACAATATTCTCAATGATGTCCCCAGCTATGGCTGGCTGAAGTGACGTTTTGCAGTGCAGAGTCATTTGGAATTGGGTGGCACGTTGGGGAAATTGGTGGAGTTCGGCAAGATGTGAAGTTTGACCACCGCTACCGCTTATGACGCAACTCCATGACGCGAAGGATTGATGGTCACCAACAATTTGCAACACTTTGACTTGATGGAGGTTTGAAGGATGTTCCACAACTTTTTCACTTCGTCGGGCGATGAAAAAGATGACTTGCAAAGCTTGAAAAGACAGAATTGTTCGTGACTTGTGAGCATGGTCCGGATGGTAAGGTAAAGTGCACGAGCTCTTGCTGTCCTGGGGGCATGAAATGAAAGTTGCAACAAGCAGAATCATCATTTGCGTGGAGACGGCTGGATGATGGAGTAGTGTTTTGTGCTCACGTCTTTCGCTGCAAGGATTAAGGATATCAGCAAACAGAATCTTCATTGATGTCGGATGTCCGAGTGATGCTTTGCGCACGTATCTCTAATGACTTTAGCCACAAAAAAATCTCCGCTGATTTCGGGATGTTGATGCATGTCATGGAGTCACAAAGTGGTGAGTGAATGGCCTTCATGGTCTGAGTCGAGGTTCGAAAGCAAATCTGTCAAGATCTCATCGATGCCGAGGAAGGAGAGCGCTGCGACAATGGTGTTCTGATCGGGGGCAAGAGTCTGACACTTTTATGCAACGGCAAGAATCTGAGTGATGCTAGATGATGATCGTGAACAAGTTGTGCAAATGGTTACTTTGTTTCCCGGGGCAAAAACTTCAAATGAGGGTCATTAATGATGAGCTGGTGGTTCCGGAGCAAAATTCCGTTAGCATTTTGTGATGTTTCCGAGCTTGTATGGTGGCCCTGTAGAGGCAAAGGTCAGATCAAGGTGCCTACGATGGTTGGGACTTCGATGATGTTGGACTGTAGGGGCGAAAAAATCTTCGAGCATGCCGGTGCTGTGAAGTGGACAACCTTGTTGAGTTTCCATTTGTGATGGGAACGGTGTGACATGTGATTTTCTAGTGTGTGCCTCCGGTCATCGCGAAAGAGTCCTCACACAAGTTGGTAGTATATTCGCTCGGTCGAGGCAAGATCATACGCGCGTCTCTTTGATGTTGAACTCCATAAGTGCTCATCAAGAATCTCGATCGGAGTTGAGTCACAAGTTTGGTAATGCAAATTCCTGAACTAGGATTGACCGTTGGAGTATAAGGCCACCATAACGATGAGATAAGATTGATTGTTGTGTATATCTGAATTTTCTGAAATTGCGGTGATCGATGTGCTAGTTGCCTCCGGTCCCTATTGACGGGGTTCTGACGATGCATTGTCCCATATTTGGTGTGACATCTACAAGAAAGAGTGAAAGAAAATTTCCATAAACCGAAGTATAGGGGGTGGTTGTAAAAAAGTTCCGAGCATGGCCAAAGAGTCCTGGAAAGCATGATTGTGGATATCCAAAATTGCCCACGCAAATTGAATTCTTGGAAATTGGAGTGCCCTTTCTCATTACCTGCATAGCAAGTAAAATTAATAAAAAAAAAAAAAAGAAGAGAAGATTCAAAGCATGCAATTCTCAATTTATTTGTGTCAACGCATGTTCATGAAGTGGATGCCTTTCTCTTTTCAATATTGAATAATTCTCAAGCCAACGAATATTGAGAAAAATTGGAGAAATCTTCGGCGAAACTCAAATTCTGATGATGACGGAAGCTTGCTGCTCGCAGACAACCGAGTGAGGTGATGGTGCGGCGGTGAATTGCCCTTTTTTTTTTTTTGGTACGGCCCCGACAGCCGAGTGAGGTGATGATGGTGGACGACTACTCATTCTTATACACAACCGCGGATGACAAAGTTCTGTTCATGGGCGTATAGTTGTTGCAGCGGCTATACTCCTTCTCCTGATAGTACCAACAACATCGATGGCCAAGGATAAGAAAAGAAATCGCAGAGCAAATCGGAGAAGGCGAAGTTGGTCATTCCATCCCCGTCAGAGAAGTTGTTATCTGATATCGCAGTGTCACGGTATGGAAAGATACAGTAGCCCCCTTCCCTCTCATTTCGGACGCCAAGGAAGCTGCAAACTCAACCTCAGCGACCAACGGCTAACAGATTTTCATCGGCATGGCAAAGTCGTTGGCAGGCTTCAGGCGGGTGGTTGAGAGAGTCAACATGGTGGAGGAGACTGAGAAATTCGGATCGGGGAAGGATGCTGGCGCGCCGTGAGCCCGTGACGAACTCCGCTTGCTCAAGAATTGCAGAAGTGAAGACTTGAGGCTACTCTTAAATAGATATGAATATGTGCTTAAATTGGTAAGAGGCTGCATAATTGGTTGCTGAATGAGATTATGCATTCTGATTTTCTGAGAGTTAATGTGCAATAAATCAGAGATTGGCATGAATCAACGCGGAGCTTGCAATTTCCTCTTTATTTTAAATATTAAAATGAATATGGAATCAGCAAATATCGGGGAAGAAATTGAGTAATCTCCCGTGCCTATTTCGTGGCTGATATGAGCCTGGTTAGCTGCCTTAATTGGGGCGATATGCACAATGTTGTGATTTAAAAAAAAATAATAATATAATAAAAAAGAAATGAAGGAAGGAAGGAGATGATCATGCGCGAAAATGTTTGCCGAATTGCTGCTTTCCGGTTCCTCACGCAAAAAGTCTAAAGGTGAAGGCTTATTTGGGCAAATTTTAATGGCCCAATTTGTGGCAGAAGAAGAAATGAAAAGAAAATTGGTGGCCTTGTTTTTTGGGCTTAATTGGCAGCCCAATAAAAAAGGATAAAATAATGCCAAAAGGTAGACTTGGGACTTGGGAGGGACTAAGTGATTACTAGCGTGGCCCAACAATAATCATCTTCATCCAAGAGACACCATACTTGGTCCAAAAATTAAATAAAGAGACTCACGTGAGTCTCCCAAAAAAAAAAAAGAAAAAGGAATTTGGAGGAAAAAGAAGGAGAAGGAATCGAAGTACTTCAAGCCCGGTCTCGCGAATGTTCGACGCTCGTTCCGAACCTTGAAGTGGGGGCATCTGTTGACACCGAAAATTCGGAGATAAATTAATTAATTAGTGGCCCAATTAAATTGGCTATTAATTATTAATTTTGGTCATGAGTCCATAATAAATTTGGGCTTAAATATTTAATTCGGGATAAAGACTATGAACTTTGTATTTTTATCCTTGAATTAATTGAATGGATTAAAAAGTGATCCATTAAATAAAATAAAGCCCACTTATTTATTGTGTGGACTTTAAATTCAAGCCCAAACCCATGAAGCCCAAGAGAAGAACCGAAAGCCTATAAATATAGGCTCCAAAGCTACAAGTACACATAACATCAAGACACAAATTACATCACAAAAAGCCTAAGTCACAAGTTCTCAAGAAAAAGGCATTCAAACTCTCAAATCTTCGAGCCATTGCCGCTTGCTATCTCGAAGTGTTGTCCGTGCAACGAGCCAACACTTCCAACCAAATTCAACCAAGTTCTACATTTGATTCGGGATCAAGCATCAAGCCCTCGAATCCACTAGTAGAGAAGAATCAGAGGATATTCAGAGATTGTAACACTTTTTACATTAAATCAATAAATTCTATGTTTCGCTATTTTCTTGTATTTTGCATTTATTTATTGCAGATTCCAACGAAAATTTGTGTAAACAGTAAGCTTAATCAGATATTTCAAGGTCAAACTCCTGAGATCACAGCTATTATTGGTTAGGAAAACTTTACGGCTAAATGGTATGATTCACCTCGATCCATGAAAATAGACCATAGAACTTTATATTTTACACGAATTTCCTCATATATCATAGAATTTATTCTTTTTTACTTTACCTCAACTCTGTATCTTACCACTAGATTAGAGATTCTCGATATAAATAGATCGATCACGTGTTGGATTAATTCCTAGCAAACCATCAAGAATCTCACTCTAACCATTGGATTAAGAGACCACACAATTTATATATTTTCTCTTGTACTTTGTTTTTCACCTTACTTATTTAATTTATTTTTAAATATATTATATATTGCCCTTCTTTTCCTTCCTTTATGGCTAGAATGTCCTTCCATGCATGGACATTAATATATAGCATATTTTACCAAATTAATCCCAATAAATTGGGACAGACGTGTGACTGAAACAAAGTATAAAAGTAAAAATCTCAACTTTAATTTATATCCGATTCTGTATATATATTTGCACAAGAAACATAGTTACAATTGGAAGCTAAAAGCTGTCTATAATTTGCACAAGAGAGGTGCAAAGTTTGCTTGAGCAGCACTCTCATCCACCATCTTTTGCCATTTATGGGCTTAAACTTTTTGCTGAAAAGAACACACCATAATGCACAAGTGTGCTACTTAAGCAAAGGTAGAGAGCGAGGGGTGGAGGTAATTCTAAATTGGACCTATTTCAGTCGAATCAGTGTATTTGACGAAGATGTTTTGCACATGTCGCGTGGATAGTGTAGATTTTAGGGAACTTGTCCAATCACTTTTATATTATTAGTTAAGATCGACCGAATCCTAATTGAACTAAAATTTTGGAGAGGAAGAGATATATCAAACATGTCTGCATGTGAATGCTTGCAATGTAGCACCCCAATCGGTGGGGCACCACACCCCCGCACTATGACCCGACACGTGGTACGAAATGGAAAGTCCGCACACGCACCAAGTCACAGCGAACGGGTGACAAACGAAAAACCAACCAAAGCTAGGCGGTAACTAAACCCTGTACAAGTAAAATAAGCAAAACTCTAATGCGGAAGCGATGCAAAATTTGAACTAACAAAAACTTTAATCAACGAACATAAATAATCAGGTTTGACTAATTCCACACCCTGTCCTAACCTGTCCCGAAAATTCATATGATCAAAGCATAAACGTCAACTTGTACAGAACATACTATATACATAATTATCATACATAAATCGGAACAAAGTAATTAACAAAATCAAACGGACAGACACAGACTCGACAGACCCGACTCAAAGCCGCCTAGCTCGAACTCCAACAACTTGCACCTGCAAACTAAAAACATAGGTGGGGCGAGGGTCAGTCCACTGACTGAGCGAGGGGGCTGAACTCACACACACTATACATAATAAGGAGCAGAGCACGTATCAAAAGAAAGATTATGAACCGGGAGTAGGGTTTTGCATACCAAAACCATTTCCAAATCGAACTTATACATATCATATAAAATCAACTTATACATATCATATCAAATCAAACTTATACATATCTTATCTTATTCATAACTTAACAAACTGAGCATACTCATATTTTATTAAGAGAGAAAGCTCCTATCCCGTTTCATAATCAACATAACATATCATAATCATATACCCGGCGAGTAACGGGTCTCCCACCTTACTTCCATATCGAATCATACGTATCATATCAGAAATCAACAAATATCATAAACAATCCAACCCCAACACCATGTAGTTCGGGGAGCAAACCCTCACTACTCATACAGATACAAACACACACGGGGTAGCGAACCCACACTGTGCCTTCCCCGGTTATCCACCGAGGGCTCAAGATACCACGCCTTCCCAACCTCCCTAGGTCGCACGTGAATATCTCAAATGAGAACGTGCACAGGGGTCATAACCGGCGACCCCATGGTCGTCCCGGGTCCCCCTTACCCACGTCTCGGGGCCCAACACACCAGAACATAGCATATCAGAACAGATCATAACTCGCTACATATCAAACTTATCATATGCTATAAACGTACCTCTCCGTGTCATCCTAATCCGCAGCTGGTATGAAGACACACGGTTTGGAGCATAGCCTCGTTGCAAAACATTTCAAGCTTACATATGCTCGTACATATACAGTTCGAAAACCTTTAACCGTATGACAAATTCATAAACATATCATATAAACACGTATCTATTATATAAATATAATAGAATAATCGCATGCAGGCTTGAAAACGAGCACAGAATGTTGTAGGTCGCTGTAACTAAAACAAAAATCCTAAAACCTCACCTGGCACCAAACACAGCCGAACACAAAGCAGAAGGTCCACCCCGGAACCTGCACGACTCACTTGTCACCACCCCGGGTGCACCTGTACCCACTGAACACACCAAATACAGCACAGAACTCAGACTCAGACTCAGACAACTATACAAAGACGCACGGCACATGCTCAAGCATAATTAATGCAAATAACGAAATTAAAGACAAAACACTTCATATCATTTCATATCAATTCCTTTAATGCCTAACAAATTCAATTAACAAAGTTCAGACAATACATAATGCATTTCATACAAATTCACGTAGCTCACAAATCAAATAAATCATAATAGCTTGTCTCATATTTCATATAAGTCAAATTCTAATCAAACTAAGTTCATTAAATTCATACGTTACATATTCAATTCATACATTACATTTAAGATTTCATTATTAAGGTCTATTAATTTAATTTAAACAAATTCCTACTTTACTCAAAATTACACAAACACCCCCTCTATAGCAATCCAAGTAGCAACATCAACAAGTCGGGGGTTCAATTTACAAATCAAATTATCCAAATATTTCAAATTATAATTCATACAAGTTTTCATATATCATACAATTCACAATTTCCATTTCAGAGTTCATACAAAGCCGAATTTACAATTAAAACAATTAACGAAAATAAATACAATAACTTCGAAAATTCATATAAAATCAACCGGACATCCGATTGACGAACGGAAAGTGGCGTTGGACTCACCACAACGAAACGGACCTACTGTCCGAAAGTCGCCGGAATGCCACCACCGTGGCCGGCCGAACAGCCACCGGCCGCCACCGGAACACCGCCTCCGGTGGTCGGAAAAATCCCCGGAAGGACAGAAACGTACGCCTCGGCCTGCTTGACAAAAACCCTCAACCAATTTCAGAAAATACCAAACACACGGGACTTCGTTGACGGAAAACCGAACTAAATTCCAACGACGAAAACTGAAATTAAATACAAACCGCTAAACGAAAATAAAATCCGGACATACCGCTGGAAAGCTTGTAACGAGCCCTACAAAAGCCCCCAAGCTAACCGCCGGAAAAGTCGCCGGAAAATCGGACCGCCGGTCCAGGCCCGGTCCGCCATCGGTTCGCCGCCGCCGGCCGGTTCTCGAGTCGGGGCCAACGCCATCCGCTAGTTTCCGTCGTTCTAAGCAACTTTCGTGAAGCGACCAACACCAAAACCGGCCCGGAAAAGGGCCCAAATCGCCGCCGAAGTTCTGCCGCCGCGCCACCGCCGATTCCGCCGTCTCCGCCGCGATTCGCTCAAAAAGGAGGCCGGAAATGGAACGGGAAGGGTAAAAAACGTAGGGTAGGGTAGTGGTTGGCCGGCGAAAGTCGCCGGATCGCCGGCGACGAAGTGGTGGCGCCACCCGCCACTTTCAGGCCGCCGCTGTGCCGCCGTGGGTCATCGGTTGGCCACGAAGTTGGTACGGTTGTGACGGGCTCGTCGAGCTGATGAATTTCGACTATTGATTCGTCGAATTCCGTCGAGAAACGAGGGAGAACGAGCATGTGTGTGAAATCACACCTTCGAGTGTGTGAACAGTGTTATTCGCTGGAGGAAGACGATGCAGGCTGAGGTCTGATCTTTTGGCACGAATTACGAGGATTCGGGGTATATATCTCGGGTCCTCGTACGCAAAAACGATCGAACGAACGAGCTAACGAAGTCAGAATGGGGCAAACTTAGAGTCTACGGACTCGTTTCGCAGCCCCGGACGCGTTGAAGGGGTCAAAGAGGTCAAAATCTCGACCGAACGAGAAATGACCGAAAAACCCCTTAAAGGAGAAAATTACAAAGGGGCCCCTAAACTCTAAAAGAGTTCAAAATAGGGCCTCGAAAAAAATATAAAATCACATAATTAAACACATTAAAAGTTTGGAACGCAGCGTACCTTATACGTCGGACGAACGGGGTGTCACAATCTCCCCTCCTTCAAAAGGACCTGTCCTCAGGTCCTACCACTGAGTCGTAAATCTTCGAGCTGGAACACTTCAATCCATCTCCTGAGATCGTGTAGAGTCAGCCCTGACTGAGAAGTTTACTCTCACTGATTGCATCAACTCCATGCAGAGTTCCGTAGTCACAGAGGTTTGTGCAAATACTTGATCGTTGGTCGCTTCAAACTCGTTCGATCCCCCACTAGGCCACTGCACCCAAAGCTCGATACCGTCGCTTCCTCGTCGATTGCAACCCAACAACATGCCACACGTAACTCAGCCGCGACAAACAAGAGAGAATCACATCTCTCAGCACACAAGAAAGAGAGAACCCCGTCTCCCAGCACATCAAAGGAGAGAACCCCGTCTCTCAGGCATAGAATTGAGAGAACCCCGTCTCTCAACCACGTAATCGAGAGAGCCCCGTCTCTCAACCTAGGTCTGGCAGACTTCCACATCTTCCAAACATCCTAGTTTGAGAAAATCCAGCATTTCTCAAACCCTAGATTCGAGAGAATCCAGCATCTCTCAAACATCTAACTCCAAGAGAATCCAGCATCTCTTGCTCACATAATTTAGAAAGAATCCAGCATCTTTCTATCACATAAATAGGGAGAATCCCACATCTCCCTAACACGTAATTAGAGAGATCTCAACAACTCTCTAGCACACAAGTTCACTTACACAGCATTCCTACATACACACATTAAAGCAAACACTAGACGCAAAACAGGTGATGCATGTTTAGTGTACCTTATCACAACTGATATCGGTGTCCCTGGAGTATAGACTCGTCATTCATGCTCAACTCAAGGGGGATATCGCGATGGAATCTCTGTAAAATAAGATTACAATATATGTATATGCATGAAAGGGGTAATGAGCAATCAAGAACATTAAACATAGAGGCACAAATAATTTACACAAGCATGCAATCCAATCAACTTGGCAAGAGTTCACAACAACAGAAAACTTTAAATTACGAAATTAAATCAATTAGTCACGTTATTACACACGTTGTCACACACGTCAAACAAAATAAAATATAATTACTTATGCGATGCATGTGTGCAATTGCCATGAATGTTTAATGTACCGTTCACCGTGGCAATGAAGTCGTGGTTGACAATTTCTTTAACTTGAAAGGATAATCAAATCCTTAACTGGCCGTAGTTCCAACTTCCCTTGAATGACTCTGAATGGTACAAATACTTCGATTTCTTCGTTGCTACTTCACGCCATCCAGAGTTAAAAATCCTGGTGTCCTTGTAAAACGTGTTACTCCCGAGCACCTCCAAATAGTTAGGTACAAATTCCAAAGGCACCTCGATAATCAAAAGATCTAATATCTCTCTCGTATTCGAGTATCTTCTTTTATCCACCCAATATCCTAGCTGTGTTAGCTCGATCATTCACCATCTGGTCAACCCCTGCTCGAATTCCAATGAGGCTTCAACTAAGACAGCACTTGGTGAATCAAATAGATGACCACCTAAAATACAATCACGATTCTAATGCATGTGGGGTTAGGGATGTGAATGGCATACACTCATTAATCAGCAAGAAAAGCAATCAAGCACGTAGGACAAAAAGATCAGAATAATTATAATTTAATCCAATGCATGATGCACGTGCCATAAATGTATAATACCCGTTTTCATAACGATAGCATTGATTCCTTGTTCTGAATTCTTGTAGAGGTCCATTGTCTCTCATTAGAGTATGGCTTCTTTGAATCTCCTGTCAAAGATTGATAGAAGTGGAAAGAATTGTCACGATTATTTACAATTTGAGGTCGAAGTAACGTCCTGCAATTCACAAATCGAATAAACATCTATGCATGCGGGTTAGTACGTGGATATGTCAAGTAATAAAAGCAATTAAGAACACTTAAGTAATGCAGATTCAATACGTAATTTAATAAAATTTAAGCATAACAATAATAATTTTTACAAAAATTCGTAATCATAGTGTGCACACGATCACATAAGCTCAGACAAATTCATACATACAAGTCAAAATTTCACGTCTGACAAATGCAATGCACAAGTATTCCTATGCCGTACGACCTAAACTGACACGACACGACTCCAGAGCACCGGTTCTGAACCTGGTAGCTCTGATACCACTTAAGATGTAGCACCCCAATCGGTGGGGCACCACACCCCCGCACTATGACCCGACACGTGGTACGAAATGGAAAGTCCGCACACGCACCAAGTCACAGCGAACGGGTGACAAACGAAAAACCAACCAAAGCTAGGCGGTAACTAAACCCTGTACAAGTAAAATAAGCAAAACCCTAATGCGGAAGCGATGCAAAATTTGAACTAACAAAAACTTTAATCAACGAACATAAATAATCAGGTTTGACTAATTCCACACCCTGTCCTAACCTGTCCCGAAAATTCATATGATCAAAGCATAAACGTCAACTTGTACAGAACATACTATATACATAATTATCATACATAAATCAGAACAAAGTAATTAACAAAATCAAACGGACAGACACAGACTCGACAGACCCGACTCAAAGCCGCCTAGCTCGAACTCCAACAACTTGCACCTGCAAACTAAAAACATAGGTGGGGCGAGGGTCAGTCCACTGACTGAGCGAGGGGGCTGAACTCACACACACTATACATAATAAGGAGCAGAGCACGTATCAAAAGAAAGATTATGAACCGGGAGTAGGGTTTTGCATACCAAAACCATTTCCAAATCGAACTTATACATATCATATAAAATCAACTTATACATATCATATCAAATCAAACTTATACATATCTTATCTTATTCATAACTTAACAAACTGAGCATACTCATATTTTATTAAGAGAGAAAGCTCCTATCCCGTTTCATAATCAACATAACATATCATAATCATATACCCGGCGAGTAACGGGTCTCCCACCTTACTTCCATATCGAATCATACGTATCATATCAGAAATCAACAAATATCATAAACAATCCAACCCCAACACCATGTAGTTCGGGGAGCAAACCCTCACTACTCATACAGATACAAACACACACGGGGTAGCGAACCCACACTGTGCCTTCCCCGGTTATCCACCGAGGGCTCAAGATACCACGCCTTCCCAACCTCCCTAGGTCGCACGTGAATATCTCAAATGAGAACGTGCACAGGGGTCATAACCGGCGACCCCATGGTCGTCCCGGGTCCCCCTTACCCACGTCTCGGGGCCCAACACACCAGAACATAGCATATCAGAACAGATCATAACTCGCTACATATCAAACTTATCATATGCTATAAACGTACCTCTCCGTGTCATCCTAATCCGCAGCTGGTATGAAGACACACGGTTTGGAGCATAGCCTCGTTGCAAAACATTTCAAGCTTACATATGCTCGTACATATACAGTTCGAAAACCTTTAACCGTATGACAAATTCATAAACATATCATATAAACACGTATCTATTATATAAATATAATAGAATAATCGCATGCAGGCTTGAAAACGAGCACAGAATGTTGTAGGTCGCTGTAACTAAAACAAAAATCCTAAAACCTCACCTGGCACCAAACACAGCCGAACACAAAGCAGAAGGTCCACCCCGGAACCTGCACGACTCACTTGTCACCACCCCGGGTGCACCTGTACCCACTGAACACACCAAATACAGCACAGAACTCAGACTCAGACTCAGACAACTATACAAAGACGCACGGCACATGCTCAAGCATAATTAATGCAAATAACGAAATTAAAGACAAAACACTTCATATCATTTCATATCAATTCCTTTAATGCCTAACAAATTCAATTAACAAAGTTCAGACAATACATAATGCATTTCATACAAATTCACGTAGCTCACAAATCAAATAAATCATAATAGCTTGTCTCATATTTCATATAAGTCAAATTCTAATCAAACTAAGTTCATTAAATTCATACGTTACATATTCAATTCATACATTACATTTAAGATTTCATTATTAAGGTCTATTAATTTAATTTAAACAAATTCCTACTTTACTCAAAATTACACAAACACCCCCTCTATAGCAATCCAAGTAGCAACATCAACAAGTCGGGGGTTCAATTTACAAATCAAATTATCCAAATATTTCAAATTATAATTCATACAAGTTTTCATATATCATACAATTCACAATTTCCATTTCAGAGTTCATACAAAGCCGAATTTACAATTAAAACAATTAACGAAAATAAATACAATAACTTCGAAAATTCATATAAAATCAACCGGACATCCGATTGACGAACGGAAAGTGGCGTTGGACTCACCACAACGAAACGGACCTACTGTCCGAAAGTCGCCGGAATGCCACCACCGTGGCCGGCCGAACAGCCACCGGCCGCCACCGGAACACCGCCTCCGGTGGTCGGAAAAATCCCCGGAAGGACAGAAACGTACGCCTCGGCCTGCTTGACAAAAACCCTCAACCAATTTCAGAAAATACCAAACACACGGGACTTCGTTGACGGAAAACCGAACTAAATTCCAACGACGAAAACTGAAATTAAATACAAACCGCTAAACGAAAATAAAATCCGGACATACCGCTGGAAAGCTTGTAACGAGCCCTACAAAAGCCCCCAAGCTAACCGCCGGAAAAGTCGCCGGAAAATCGGACCGCCGGTCCAGGCCCGGTCCGCCATCGGTTCGCCGCCGCCGGCCGGTTCTCGAGTCGGGGCCAACGCCATCCGCTAGTTTCCGTCGTTCTAAGCAACTTTCGTGAAGCGACCAACACCAAAACCGGCCCGGAAAAGGGCCCAAATCGCCGCCGAAGTTCTGCCGCCGCGCCACCGCCGATTCCGCCGTCTCCGCCGCGATTCGCTCAAAAAGGAGGCCGGAAATGGAACGGGAAGGGTCAAAAACGTAGGGTAGGGTAGTGGTTGGCCGGCGAAAGTCGCCGGATCGCCGGCGACGAAGTGGTGGCGCCACCCGCCACTTTCAGGCCGCCGCTGTGCCGCCGTGGGTCATCGGTTGGCCACGAAGTTGGTACGGTTGTGACGGGCTCGTCGAGCTGATGAATTTCGACTATTGATTCGTCGAATTCCGTCGAGAAACGAGGGAGAACGAGCATGTGTGTGAAATCACACCTTCGAGTGTGTGAACAGTGTTATTCGCTGGAGGAAGACGATGCAGGCTGAGGTCTGATCTTTTGGCACGAATTACGAGGATTCGGGGTATATATCTCGGGTCCTCGTACGCAAAAACGATCGAACGAACGAGCTAACGAAGTCAGAATGGGGCAAACTTAGAGTCTACGGACTCGTTTCGCAGCCCCGGACGCGTTGAAGGGGTCAAAGAGGTCAAAATCTCGACCGAACGAGAAATGACCGAAAAACCCCTTAAAGGAGAAAATTACAAAGGGGCCCCTAAACTCTAAAAGAGTTCAAAATAGGGCCTCGAAAAAAATATAAAATCACATAATTAAACACATTAAAAGTTTGGAACGCAGCGTACCTTATACGTCGGACGAACGGGGTGTCACATGCAATCTCTAATCAGGGATGCAACCAAAGGGGGCATAGGGTGGCCACCGCTCCCCTAAATTTTGAATTTTTTTTATTTTTATATATATTTTTTGAAATATTTATAATTTTGTCTCCAATTAAAAATTTCGTCACTTTTATTTTTGATATTTCAAAATTTGTCCTCCCTATATTAAATCCTAGTTACGTTTCTATCTCCAATGCAAATGCTCCTTAGCATATCATTTTATCATCTCATGTGCAACCTAAGCAAAGGAAGAGAGAGAGAGAGGGGAGAGGGGTAATTTTAAACCAGATCTATTTTGATAAAATCAGTATATTTAGGTCAGAATATTTATATTTTTTGTAGAGTGATCGGTGTAGATTTTAAAAAGTTTGTCCTCATATAATTAGTTAAGATCGATTGAATCGAGTTTGAACTAAAATTCTGGGGAGGAAGAGATAAATCAAACATGTTTGCATACAAATGCTTGTAATCTCTAATGCACACATTTATAAGAATATGATTTTGTCGTGTCCAGTCGAACACTTATATCAAACACCGTACCAAACACTTCCAATATAAAAATATTTTTGATAAAAAAAACTCAGATCACTACATCCGCATATAGTCGT
Source organism: Lantana camara (assembly GCA_037501455.1). NCBI lineage: Eukaryota > Viridiplantae > Streptophyta > Magnoliopsida > Lamiales > Verbenaceae > Lantana > Lantana camara. The sequence continues at coordinate 57,275,356 of CM074857.1, read as the reverse complement.
ATCATATTCAATATTCATGCAATCATATCATTATTCATTAGACGTAGCTTTACAAACATGTGAATGGGCTGGGAATTAGGGGTGTTGTGGGCCCAGTTCTCCACTCCAACGACATCAGCGCAGTGTCCATGTCAGTATTCTTTTGATTCACACAAACAAATATATGTTGGTGGTCCCAGGCCCATGGGCCCAATTGGGGGCCCAATTGGGATTAAGGAAGAAAATTATTCCTTCACCTATGAAAAAAAAGCCAATGGCTCTAAGGCAAAAGGATAGGAACACATCAAGAGGAAAATGTTTGTAATATAAAACAAAATGAAAGGAGAAAAAAGAAAACAAATGAAAGGGGACAAAGTGGAGGAATGTTAATCCCATCAACCCTAAAGTTAAAAAGAAAGAGGAATATTGCTTTTTAAGTGAAAACACATATATGGTATATGCAATTTGACTTTGTTTTCTTTCATCATTGTGGACCTTTCATTGTTCCTATTATGTGTTGTGTGGAGCCTAATGTTGTCTCTTTCATGGAGTGTCAGTCCTGTCTTGGGTCAGGGGATGTGATTTTTTGTACGAATACGAAAATATGGATACGATAAGATATGAATATAAAAGTATTATTTTTTTGTATGATTCGCAACGAAATAAATATATTTGACATGACAAGACACATTAAAGTAATTGTTTTAGAAGTGTTTGCGGATATCTTTCAATTTTTGAGTCGTGTACACTGTTTTTGTAAAATTACATAACGAGTGATAAATGTTTGACATGATATAAACAATGAAATGAATTTTTTCTTTTAGTATATTATGAGATGGGGGGTTGTAAATATTGTGGAGATTAGGGGAAATCTTTGCTTTTGACATTAGAGTTGGATCCAAAGTTGCATAATATAAAAAGAGTGTTTAAAATTTCAATGATAGCATGTAGGTGTAGCTTTTTCCCACTAAAATGTGAGATATTCCCACTTAATTATATAATAATTGAAAAAGGGGTGGGCAGATTAAAGTTGAAATCCAAAAGTTGTCAAAGGATATGATCATGCCTATCAATTTTTTTCATCTCATGCTAACAAGAATCTTTGGTCGGAGTAGTAACTTTTCAAGGCTTTAATCTTGAAGTAATTAATATTCTTAACTGTTAACATAGATTTTGATCGTTAATAAAGTTTAAATTTTAAATGATTTTTTTGTTTTTTAATGTATATTTTTAAAAGGGTTAATCTTTGTTTGTACTACCATCTTTGGGGTGCGTTGTTTTTTGGTACCCAACCTTTAATTTTTGACGAATCAGTACCCAACATTTGCAATTTGTTTACTTTTAGTACCTAGGTCAACATTCCGATCAAAATCTCAGACCGAGACACAGCGCGTGTGTTTCACGCGATTTCTTAAGGGTAATTTAATCATTTCATTTTTTCACTAATTAAGAAATTGAAAAACACAAAAAAAAAAAAAGAAAAAGAAAATGGAAGAAACCCAGATTTCATCATCTCTCTCGGATGGAAGAATGTGGAAAAAAACAAGCCCAGATCCGAAGCAGATTGATTGAACCAAAATCTATACCATGGAAATTCACATATCTATAGCAAAATTCAAATGATTGAACCACAAATCTCTCTACTTGCATAACCAAAACCTCAAAAAACTAAAATCAAATCAAAACCCCAAAATCTATACAACCCAAAAGGAAAAAAAAAAAAAAAGAACAAGAAGATGGAAGAAGTCAAATGGTGGAAAGATGAAGATGGCGAAGCAGATTTCAGCAACTCCGATGAAGATGAAGATGGCCAAGCCTAGATCCGAAGCAGTTCGTCCCCTACGCACTCCGGCTCAAATTCGAGAAAACACCACCACCTCAGATCCGCCTCAGATCTGAGAAAACACCATCGCCTCAGATCCTCCTTTTCCTCACCAACCCTGCTCCACGAGAGGGGCGACTGGATCCGGGTCTGAACCCGCTCAAACTCTGAGATCCGACAAGGTAGCGGTGCGAGAAGGCTCTGACACGTTGGCCGCCGGATGGCCTGAGGCGGCCGGAAAACCCGGCGAAAAAGGGTGGTGACGCGGTGCTTGAGCAAGAAACCTCGCACCCTGATTCCCATGGATTTGGTTCTCTTCTTTCGGGAAAATGATAAGAGGAAACAAAAAGGAAAAGATGCAGAAATCTGGGTTTGGGAATAATTGAATGGATGAATTCTAAGAGAAAGGCCAAGGATCAGCTGTGGACATGGTGAGACGAAAATCTGGGTTTCTTCCATTTTCTTTTTCTTTTCTTTTTTTTTTTTTGTGTTTTTTAATTTCTTAATTAGTGAAAAAATGAAATGATTAAATTATCCTTATGAAATCGCGTGAAACACACGCTCTGTGTCTTGTCTTGAGATTTTGGCCGGAATGTTGACCTAGGTACTGAAATTAAACAAACTGCAAAAGTTGGGTACTGATTCGTCAAAAATCAAAGGTTGAGTACCAAAGTGCAATGCACCCCAACCTTTAGGGTGCAAAGAAATATTAACCGTTTTTAAAATGATTAGAGAAATTCGAACTCAAAATTATTATAAGAAAAAAACAAACTTTAAAGGGAGTTGGGATTATTGTTGGTTTCTATTTAAATTTTCAGAAGATTTTAATCTTTATTTCTTTAAAAAAAATAATTGAATTTCGTACTAATTGTTATGTATGTATCTCAATATATTTTAGATGTTCATTGTTCGGTACACATTTAAATTTATTTTTAAATAAAATTGTAATCACTATAAGATTAATTTCATTTCCAGATATTATAAATTTTTTTAAGCCAATTAGAATGCAATAATCAAATAAAACCGGACAAATCATAACCAACATGACAATCTATAACAAAAGTGTGATATTTGAATAATGATACTATAATAGGGTAAATAAAATATACAAAACACACTAGAAAATCGGTTAAGCTCGAATTCATCATTTGACATTTGGTGTCTTGAGTAAAAATCGAACGACAAAAATATCCGAGAAGGTTTCTCCATGTTTGGAGATAGTGAACCCTCTTCTCTGATCAATTTTCCAACCCATACATGCACGAGTAGAGAGTATGGATCAACAAAAGTAATAACAGACCAACAAGACAAAATACAAACTTTGTTTTTTGACAGAGTAAGAAACATTAATTAAATTATCAAAATTGAAAGACAAAAGGCGTAATTAAACAAGTTTTTTTTATAAAAAAAAAAAAATGAATTAATGAACAAAAGGTAGATACAAAAATTGATGAGAAACAAGAAAGATATTGTAATGTCATATGCATCCCACATTTACTAAAATTATCAAATTTAATCCGATTAAATATGACATCATTATGATATCAAAACCTGTTTGGACCACATGAAATATAGTAATATACAGGTCAAATCCTCAACAAAGTTGCCTGGTTCTACGACTATGCTTTAATTTAAATAATTGTCATGGCTAAATTAGATAAAATTAGTTATAAAAAATTATATTAGGGATATAATATAATCACTGATTGCAGCCCAAAGCTGCATTTTAACTCAACCCTCTTAAAGTTGTCCTTTTTTGCATTATTATTATTTCTTACTTTTTCTTAGTGCCTTGAAAAAGATAAATAATGTCGTGACATATTAAATTATTCAAAAAAGTAGAAATTATTTATTTTCTTATTTTATTTGGAGGGTAAGGTAGTGTTTGGGGAGATCGAATGTTTAATTCGTGAAATAATAATTAGGAGAAACTATAAAATGCTATTTAGGAACGAAACCATAAATTAAATTTGTAGCCCTGCAAAAATTACATATATATTATTTTTATAAAATTTATTGTATATAGCTCTCAATTTTTTTGAGCCGTATACAATGCTCACAAGTTTCAACCTTAAAAAATGCATGACTTACTCATAAGTTTTTTAATTTTTATCCTCGAGCTATTTTCATTATAGAAATATAAATTAGTCCGTGCAAAAGATTTTTCAAGAGCCTTTTTTGTTTAAAAGATTATCTAAGAGTTCATTATAGATTTATGCGACTTTCAAATTACTCGTGTATCAAAATTATTTCAACTTAATAATAATAATAAATCCCCGATTGAATTCGGTCTCATTTGTCAATAGGGCTTGATTCAAGTAGTTAATGAGTTCATTTTTTCAAGACAAGATATTGGGTTCAAATCCTATTTGGGTGTGCCTGTGTTAAGAAAAAAAAAACTTAATGATAATAATTTTAAAAATCCATCTGCCAAACAGACCTTCATATGATCATATCTAATTTTTAGGAGGAATTTATTTTCGTAGTGATTTCATGGGAAGCACGTGAGTATCTTTTTGCGCATGCCAAAAGAATATGACAATGCAAATAATCCTGCATTTTTTATTTTATTATAAGATTTTTTACAATATAATTATAAATATATATATCCATAAATAAAGCTGGTACAGTACTACAGTATATTCTATACGTGCTATAGGTTATCAAATCCCGATGTATCACCTGCCTACAGCTACTCTGCGCCGGAAAGAGTTAAGATATATTTATTTATTTATTTTCTCATTTTAGGAATTTATTAGACAGAGATAAATTTGGGAGATTTCTTGTTTTGGATTAATTCGAATATATAATTATACTAATATATATCCCATATTACCAACGGAATTGTCGATTCGAATAAAAAATATGACTAATAAGAAATTTGAAAAAAATGATAAATAAAGTTTCAAAAAGTCATAAGTAATTTTTTTTTAAAGTTTTAAGTTCTTGAATTTATGAACGACAACTCAAATCAATATTCGAATCGAAAGAATGACTAATAAGAAATTTCGAAAAATGATATATAAAGTTTTAAAGAATCATAAGTTTTTGAATTTACAGACATCGCCTTAATAATTTGAGTCTAACTTATGAAATATACAAACTAGTTACTTCTCAATATTAATACAATTAAATATTAATTATATTACTCTTCCATGTTAACTTATAGAGAGAGGAGACTTGGATTACAATTGAAAATGCACTTTGTCTTATAATTAGAGTTTTTTTTTTTTCCATATCTCCGGGTGGAATTCGAAATATAGTTATTACCTTGTAGAATGAACCTATTATTAGAATTTATTTGTATAAACTTTCCTAAATAATAAAAAATTTAAAAAAAAATATATCTAAAAACACCATAGTAGTTTTCATTAGAGAAGCTCAAAAGGAAGCATTTCTTTTTGCAAAATATCATTTAATGGAGACACTCAATATCTATGTTTTGAAACTCAGACCGGACATCGAACCGGTATGTTTTACTGGTTATTGGTTTTACTGGTTCGACCGGTCGGACCACCGGTCGAATCGGTATGATGTTATAATTACGTAATAATTATATTTAATTATATATATTTATATAATATTATAAATATTAATTAAAAACAATCAAATAAGCTTAATAATATGAAAAATTAGATATAATTTTAAATTACTTCTGACTATTTATTAATTTTTAAATAACATTTCTAATATTTTAAATTATAAATCTACAAATATATAAATAAACTAATTAACAAAATAGCAAAATAATATACATCTTGACATGACATGATAATACAAGAACACGTGGCACGCCCGCGCAGGCGCCACGTGGACCCCACGCCAACCTGGATAAACCAGAAATGGCCTTTTGGACAGATCATCAGATCGATATCAGGTCCTCAGATCATCAGATCTGCATGAGGATATCAGATCGATTTACATATCACCTAATCATCAGATCATCAGATCGATCTGCTCTCTCCTATGAGGAAACCCACAGTATTAAGGATCCCGGAAGGCAATATCGATCTCCAGATCGATTACATACGTCACCGGACACCCGAATACTGTAAAGCACTCCTGTGGGGACACGTGTGACCTTCTCATTCCCTAGGACAGGCGTACTGCGGAGCATTCAATGCCCGCCAGTCCCAGTCTTTGCCCAAAGGTGGAATAAGGTACAATCGATCTCACTTTAGCCAGCTCCATCGTCCGACAACCAGATCGACGACTGGCAGCGCCATTAATGCACACTTGCAGTACATGCATTACTGTGTTATTTGTCCAAGGCTATAAATACTCGCCCCTTGAACAGTAGTTGGTAAGCCTTTACTCCGCATTAAATTGCATTTATTCTCTTTCTAAAGAGCTCCATTACTGACTTGAGTGTCGGAGTGCCAAACTTGGGCAAAACCCCAAGTTCCCCAAGCTGGTACTTAGCTCACGTGTGTTAGTGCTTTCAGGTCGATAAAGAACCCACTTAAACAAATTCTTGACTGATTGACCCATATCTGACAGCCGGATCGACCACGTCAGATCGACCAGATTTGAGCCAGATCAGTTTGGCGCCGTCTGTGGGAAACCCTCTTCTCACATCGACCTAGATAAAAGCCCTTTCACACCTTCCTTTTTAAAGCAATGGTTAACACAAGAAACACCCACCGGGAGGACGACATGGAGGAGGTTGCCAAAGGCAGACATGACTACAACGCGCCGCTTGGCGACCCCTCCGCTGTCCCTCCAGCCGGGCCCAGCATCAACGTTTCATTGCCTCTGCCAGAAGCCACTCCCAGGATCACCGTCACCCAGGCGGACCTGGATGCGTTCCTCGATCAGTGGCGGGTCGAGATCGAGCGCGCCCAAACGGAGGGCCGCGAGCCAAGGTGCCCTGAGCTACCAAGGGCCAGCCCAATCCCAAGCCCTGTGATGGGCAACACATTGAGTCCACCGGTCCAAGCATACGGGAACCCAGTTCCCTACGTCTTTCAGTCGCTCGACGCCCATATCATCTGGGGCCTTAGTCCCCAGATCGGAGCGGGCCAAGTCCAAGGGTTCGCTCCGCCGCCACCTCCCCCCGCGGTGAGCAAAGAGGTCCCGCGCGAGGGCCATGGGGAATCTGATCACCCCAGCCGCAACAATCGCGATAAGAGCACGGTAAACGATGACCACGAGGAGTTCGATGACCTCCGTGCACGAATCCCCGCACGATCTGCGAGGGAGGAGGTGGCCCGGATAGCAGCGTCTCGCGTTGGAATCGAGCCTGATCGTCACACGGACCCGCCACGGAGACGGGTCCAAGACCGGCTGGGCGAACGAGGTTCTCAGGTCACCCAGAGGCAGGTCGATCTCCGTGATGGGTTGAACCGACGCCCTCTCCGTTACCGCAGCGACCGGGAGGAAGCTTCTCCCTTCTGTGAGGACATTTTCCGCACGACCTGCGATGGAGATCGAATCCCGATGGGTCTGCCCATGTACAACGGGACCACCGATCCCGAAAAACATGTGACAACCTTCGAAAACCGCATCTTGCTGCACTCTCATCCCCAACAAATTTGGGCCAAACTCTTCGTCACTACGCTGACGGGTCCAGCTCAGGATTGGTTCATCCGCCTGCCGCCGCGGTGCATAACGACCTACAACCGGTTCTTAGATTGGGTCTCGGCGCACTTCTCCTCAATGACCGGGGAGAAGCTCCCGCCTTCTTATCTCAATAGCATCTACCAGAGGGGAGGGTGAATCCCTGCGAGATTTCATGACTCGCTTTTCGAGGGAAGTGGTTCGGGTCGAGAGCCCGACGATGGACACCCTGCTCTCGGTAGTCCATCGAGCTCTTCGTAACCACTTATGGGCGGACGAAATCGTCAGGGCCGGACCTCGCAACCTGACGGAGATACAGGATATCGCCCACGGTTTCATGCGCGTAGAGGAGATAGCACTAGCGTACGGACCTCCACCTCGATCTGAGCGGTAGACCATTGGGTCGAGCTCGCCCCTCAACCGGAAGGGGAACGAGCAGAAGAAAATCAAGGGAAAAGTCGACCGACGAAACTATATCCCCTTGACCAAATCCATCGACCAGATCTACGTGGTCATGGATCAGAGCCTTTTGAAGAAACCAAAGCCCATCCGGGAGGGCCCGAAGGCTGAAAAATTGGAAAAATTATGTAGCTACCATCAACAATGGGGCCACACCACCGCAGAATGTAACGCCCTCCATGATGAGATCGAAAGACTCATTCAGGGGGGGCACCTGAAGGATTTTGTTCGAAAGCTCGACCACTACTCTGAGAGGGCGGGAAGGCCGAACGACCGCGACCGTTCCAGGTCAAGGTCTCCCCCGAAAAGATCTGGGAAGCAGCCGCTAGAAAGAGCTGAAGACAATCCCCCCACCAAAGGCAAGATCTATATGATTGTCGGGGGCCATGAGGGCGGCGACTCCAATGCAGCTCGAAAGAGGAACATCAGGCGAGCAGCTCGAGAGTTCAACGGCCCCCACGAAGAGGTTTACCAGATCGATCAGGGTAGGGAATGGGAGAGGCAGGAGGTTAGCTTTAGCGAGAGTGATAGCCATCCAGGCCCCCATCGGGAAGGCGGAGCGCCTAGTTGTCCGATGGTGGTGACCTTAGGAGTGGCTAATTATGATGTAACCAAATGCCTTGTTGTTAATGGAAGCAGCTCGAACATTATCCCTTTACTTAACTCTTATAAAAATGAAATTGCATAATCTGAAACTCGATCTGATCCGAACACCGCTCTCCGGGTTCGGAGGATCAGAAGTCGTTCCCCTAGGGCGCATACGACTCCTCACCTCAATGGGAACATCCCCCAAGAGTAGGCATGCAAACGAGCCGAGCCGAGGCATTTTTTCAAGGTTCAAGCTCGGGCTCGGCCCTAAAAATTAGGCTTGGGTTCGGTTCGCGAGCCTTCGAACCCTAATTGATGTGGCTCGGGCTTGGCTCGCAGTGAGGTTCGGACGAGCCGAGCCGAGCCACGAGCCATTAACAAAATCCCTCAAAATAACACCATTTTGGCCAAAATCTGGAGATCTCTTTTACATTCATCCAATTGAAAGCAAAATAAAGAACAGATCTAGTTTTTTTTCGTATAAAAAAAGCAAAAATCATATTGTTACAAACAAAAAAGCAAAAAATAGAGATGCAACGAATCAAAAATTTGGAAAAATAGTACATTAATTTCTTTGAATTCTTTCAAGGATATCAAAACTGAAATTCATAGAAATAAATCAAAAAAACAAAAGAGAGAGAGAGAAGGAAAAAGAATACACAAAATACAGATGCAATCGAACTAAAAACTTGGGAAAGTACATACATTAATTCCTCAAAATCCTTCCAAAGGTTCAAATCTGAATTTCATAGAAAGAAATCAAAAAAAAAGAAGAGGAGAAAGAGAGAAGGTGGTGCGCTGCCGCTGAGAAGGAGGAGGCGGTGGTGTGGTCGGCGGTGGCGCTAGACGGCGGAGTTATAAGAGAGAAGATGTCCGTGATGGGAGCCGGCGCCGTGGTGGTTCCAAGGTGGGTGGCGTCTTCTCTGATGCGTGAAAGAACCACCGCCTTTGCCTCTGCTTTTTTTCTTTTGGTCCATGCCTCTGCCTCTGCTGCGTGTGAAGGAAAGAGAGGAAAAATAAAGGGCTAGGGTTTGTTTATAAGAGTATATATATATATATATAATTTTTTTAAAAAAAATTAGTGTTAGGTTTGCGAGCCAGCTCGTGAGCCTCAAGCCAAGAAATACATGGCTCGGGCTTGGGTTCGAAATTGCACAAGCCGAGCCATGGCTCGGCTCGGCTCGCTAACTTCGAACTCAAGCCCGAACCTTCTTCGAGCCAGCTCGGTAAGCTCGTGAGCTGGCTCGTCTCGTTTGCATCCCTACCCAAGAGGTCGAGTACATCATTGTCAACATGCCCCTAGCGTATAACATGATCTCCGGCCGACCTGGACTTATACAATTCAAAGCAATCACCTCGACGTATCACCAAAAGCTGAAAATGCCCACCCCAAATGGGGTCGGAGAGGTGAATTGCGATGTCATTGATAGCTGGGCTTGCTACGCCATCGTCCTGAAGAAGCCCTCCGGGAAAGAGGTAGAGGGAGAACTCGACCTCCAGACCTATGCCGATGGGGAGATTGAGCTCCCCACGAAGGAACACGAGTCAGAGAGATCCCCAGCAGCTCGAAAGAGAAATACTAGCGAGTGGCTCGAACCTGCCGAAGAGCTTAAGAAAATTGCCCTTGTCCCCGGAGATAGCCGCAAAACCACCACGATTGGGGCGAACATGCATCCCCAACGTGAGATCATGATGATAGAATTCCTACGAGATAACTCGGACATCTTCGCATGGGCAGCCAAAGACCTGATCGGCGTCGATCCGAAGGTGATCTGCTATAGGCTCGGGATCAACCCGTCAGTTAAGCCCATCAAACAGAAGCTGAGACCTCAAAGTCGAGCAAGGAATGATATCATCGAGGCCGAGGTCAACAAACTTCTCGACGCGGGATACGTTACCCCAGCTCAATACATTGACTGGTTGTGCAATGTTGTCCTTGTGCAAAAAACAGGCGGGAAATGGAGAATGTGCAACGACTTCGCCGACCTTACCAAGGCTTGCCCGAAAGATCCATATCCGCTGCCACGCATAAATCAGCTCATCGACTCGACGCCCGGGTGCTAGATGCTCAGCATGATGGATGCTTTCCAGGGCTATTACCAGATCTCTATGGCCCCCGAAGATCGGAAGCACACGACCTTCATTATAATAAAGAGAATATACTGTTTCAAGGTCATGCCCTTCGGGTTGAAGAATGCAGGGGCCACGTACCAAAGGCTAGTCAACATGATGTTTAAAGACGAGATCGGAAAGACAATGGAGGTCTACGTCGATGACATGATCGTAAAGAGTCGTTGGGCGTACCATCATCTAGATCACCTGCGTAAATCGTTTGAGATCTTACGACAGTACGGGATAAAGCTCAACCCTGATAAGTGCACGTTCGGGGTCGAAGGGGGGAAGTTTCTAGGATACATGGTGAACCAGCGGGGCATCGAAGCCAATCCTGCGAAGATCAAAGCTATCCAGATCATACCCCGACCCCGGTGCATAAACCAAGTACAATCCCTGGTAGGTCGGATAATCTCTCTCAATCGATTCATATCGCGGTCGTCAGAACGCAACCTCCCATTCTTCAAAGTCTTGAGGAATCTGAAGAAATTCGAGTGGAACGAATAATATGACCGGGCGCTCGATCAATTAAAAGAGTACTTGGCCTCTTCTCCATTGCTGGCAAAGCCAAATGAGGGTGAGACCTTGTACCTCTATCTGTCCCTTTCTAACGAAGCCTTCAGCTCAGTCTTGGATTATATCCCTCCTTAGAAATGTGAAACTTCACCTCTTGCTTATTCATTTCATCTTGAACCACTCTTCTAACTTCCTTGGACCATTTATGTACCGGTGAGCTTTGGAAAGCTTGTTGAATCTCGTCTCTACGCCTTTGTATATATTCCCGGACCTTAGGGCAATCTTGGTTAGCTCTCGAGCTTTCTAGTTCCATCATAAGATCATCCATCATCTTCACTTCTTGCTCAAGATTTAGGAATTCTTGGAGTCTTCTAATTAATTCATTGGGAGGGATATACTTGTAGCAAAATTCTCGGATAAATTTCTCCCAATGGAACTCTTTCCCAGACTTCTTTAGATGTGATCTTATTTCCTTGAACCATTTTGAAGCTTCACCTTGTAGTAAGCGGGAAGTGTGTCTTACTTTCTCTTGTGAGGTTCCCGAACAATTTCCCCAAATCCACAATACCACGGATAGCCACTCCTCTGCATTAACACTATCGCCTCCAAACCACTTCGGTGGATTAAAGCCCTCAAACTTCTTTGAGACCGAAGAAACTTGTTTCTCTTGTTTTCCTTTTGATGAAATATGTTGGTATGAAAAACTCATCCTGAGATAAGAGAAATGATTCCAAAATATCGATGCATGCAGGGTTTAGTACATGTTCATGTGAACTATTAACTTAATTAAACCAAATAATTCAAATAATTCACATAAAAGATGAGAATGAATGCAAACAATCATATAATCCTAAGCCGAACGACCTAGACAAACCCGACATGACGCTAGAGCTCCGGTTTTGCAACCCAGAGCTCTGATACCACTTACAGATGTAACACCCCGGAGCGGAGGGCGCCACATCCCCCGCACCATAGTCCAACACGGGTATCGAAAAGGGAACTCCATCCCCGCATCGAACCATGGCGAACGGGTGACAAACAAAAATCAACTCTAGGCTAGGCGGTCTAGACCCTGAACAGAGTGCGCAATAAGTTAAATCAGAAGTGCGGAAGCCACAGGATCACAAAACAAACCAATTACAGATATAAAAGTTCAGAAAGAGATATACATATTTCAACAAGCTATACCCACCCCGGACTAAAGAAATATTCAAAGCTTCAGATTACAAAACATAACTTATACTTATTTATACATAGTACCAAATATACGTAGTACCAAAGCGGGAAAGTAAATATGAAATGCAAGGACTCTACAAAGACTCGAACAACTCCCAAGACACGAAAGACAACTGCCGCCTAGCCAGACTCCCAACTGGGTACCTGCAAAGCTCAAAACAAAGGGGAAAAAGAGAAGAAGCAACGAGGGTCAGTCCTAGAGACTGGTGAGGGGGCTAACACACGCACCCATACGTATACATAAGAGCCAAGCATATACAAATCGGAAATGTTCATGAATCCGGAGTGGTTTTTACATTCCAAAAGGTGTTAACACGTGATACTATATATACGAAGAAAGAGTTAGAACCCCAAAGGTCAAAATCTAACAAGTTTTACAAATTAGGAGTCCACCCCGTTTCATAAACCGTATCGGATACATAAGCATAAAGCAAACCATATCGGATACAAAACATAAACGGAAACACGGTGAGAACGAGTTCTCACGCACACTTACTCAGATTAAAGCAAAACTCATAAAACAATCCCACCTTTACACCATTGGGGAAGAGAGGTGCCCCTCTCGATTCCCACCATAGAACAGAACGGATGAACCGGGGGATCCCGCCCGATTCCTTCGACGGCCATGCCAAAATGCGCTCCGTCGGCATAGGAGAACTAAGCCTCCCGTTGGTGGAGAAGTGCACAGGGCTCGTAACCGGCGACCCCAATGGTCGTCCCGGGTCTCCCTTACCCACAATCTCCGGGGCCCAAACAGATCACAGAACTCACACACACATATCTCACAAAAGGGATACTTATCACAAAAGCTTTTTGTCAAAACATAACACGTACACACACCAACCCTTTTCGAAAACGAATAAACAAAACGTAGCTTATATACATATAAAAGCCTTTTCAATGGATTTCATAGCAAGTGGGCCAATTCCCGCAAAATACATATCAAACACTTATTTATACATATATATAGTTCGCATGCGGGCTTAAATTACAATTAGGGTTGTAGGTCATAATATCTAAAAAGGAAAGAAACCTCACCTCCGAGAAGCAACGGGAGCAAAAGAAGCAAACGAACGTCTAGAAGACCATCTCGTCAACCAAAGAACGGACCTAAAGGCAAGGCAAAGACAAAAGACAAACTTAGACTCAATATGAACCACATTAGACGCTCGGTGGATGTGTATGTATGTTCATGATGCAAAGGGTATAAAATAAATTCACACTTAAGTCATATGAGAGCATGTATTTCATATAAGTTCATAATTCACACACGAGGGTATAAAACAAGTCAAGGATTCAAAACATTAAGCTTAACACATAATGAACAAGTTAATGAAGCATACGAGTCATAAACAAGACAAGAAAGCTAACTAAAAGAAAAGAAAAGAAAGCAAAGTCAAACGAAGACGGGCGAAAAACGAGAATTCCTAGGGGACACGCCCGTGCCCCCCTGGAAGAACCAGCTGAGACACCCCCGTGTCTCAGTACAGGGGATGAGAAACGGAAACCAGAAGGTGACACGCCCGTGTCACCAACAAAGGGCAAACCGAGACACCCCCGTGTCTCGGTACAGAAAGGACCAGACAGCAACCAACACATCAGATTTGGAGAGAAAAACAGGGGATTTCGGTGCAAGCTTAGGGAAGTCTCTAAAGCCAAAGAAAACACATAAACCAAACATGAAAATAACACTAATTCATCATAGATTCATGCCATATAAGTAGCAACAACTTCAATCACCAAATATGCAAGAAACAAAGCAAGGAAAGGGGGAAGAAATGCATCAAGTTATCATCCAAATCTCAAGCACTCAACAATGGCCAATCACTCATAATCAAACAACCATGAAAGGAGATGCAATAAATACATAGAATCAAGTCATAGAAGCAATATATCATCACCAAGAATCAAGGGAACAAGAAGGGAAGCAAGAATCATCAAATTCATCCATCCTCTACTATTCACATGCTTGCTAGAACTCAAGAATCAACCAATGAATTCAACTCAAATCCACATATAATAGAGAAGAGAGAGTGTAGATTACAATCATAAACTTACCTTTTGAATTTGAGAAGATTCGGATGTGATTTGAGCTCAAAATCATCAAGAATGGCCAAGGGTTTCTTCCTTCTCTTCTTGGAGCTGAAGTTGCTGCACTTTCCCTTCTTTTTCTTGGGTGTGGGACGAAATGGGGGAGTAGGAGAGAGTGAGGGATGGTTAGATACATATTAGTCAAGGTTAGAAGCTTAATTGGGGTTAAATGGGGTCCCACAAGTGAAGATTAGTCAACAAAAGGGTACTCTTAAGCACAAGGGCTCGTTCCAGTCGAAAAACGGGGAATCAAATGGGCTTAGAAAAATATGAATCCTGATTCTTTGTCTTGATTTCTTCGTTATGAGTCCAACGCATCTTCCGGAATTTGAATCCGAATTCCCGAGCTCAAGTTACGCCTTCCGGAACACAAGGTGCGCTAAAGCTCGTTAGGCCCTTATGTCCCTAAAACATAAAACGGTTTTCAAAACCGTATCAAACGAACTCAAAAACAAGTAACGAACACAAAGACACATACATAACACATATAAGTCACGCATAGCACGTAGTCACAAAAATCGAAAACGAAAACGAATACAAACGAAGTAAGAACGAAACAAAGAGAACAAATACGTACAAATAAGTCACATAAGGTCAAATACGTTCAAGTAATTCAAATATATCACATAAAAGTATAATAGACACATAATTAATTAATTAAAAGCACACATAGCTCACCCGTGAAGGCGTACCTGGAAAGGCCGGACGAGCGGGATGTTACAAACTCCCCTCCTTCAAAAGGACCTGTCCTCAGGTCCTAAGCGAGACCTTTGAGGGCACTAGAGCGATCCCAACTCCACGCTTCCGCTGCGCTACTCTGATCCAAAAGTTGTAACTCCTCGGGACATTGCTTCCTTAATTAGGAATGAGGAAGACTTCTTGTGTCCCGATCACTCGGTGGTACTCACCAAATCCGAGTGAATCCCCTTACTTTAGCAAACTTTGGTTGCTCCCACTTCTGATTAACATTCAAAAGTAGTTGGGGAAAACTACCGGTTCTTGGTGTTCGGTCTTCTACCGAAAGCACTTTAGACATTGCTACACTAAGTCTACAATGCCTCTTCTTGTGCCAACACTCTTACCGGTTCTTCAAGTCTCGTATCATGAGTGGAATTAGTCTCGTGACTAAGCACTTCTTGAGACATAGGCTCCAATCCTCCGTAGCAACGCACAACCGAAGTCTTCCTTAGTACCTCGATCGTAACGAAGAAGTTTGAGTATTCTCGTGTAATCAAGGTAACTCCCTTCAAAAGCCTTATCCACTCGAACCCTGCCTCTTCCTTGTCGTTCATGTCATGGGGCGACACTTGAGACTTAATCTCTGAGGCAATTCTCGGTTCTTCTACCAAAATGCGTAGTCGACCATACCCTTGTTGAAACCACACTCAGCTAAGACCACAGAACACTGAAGAAGGACAAACGACTCCTCGAAGCAAGCATGAAGGGTATTTATCTTCCACCGTTAACCTGTGCAGCCCACGGTAATATTCTTATCCTAAATCCCGCCTTCTTCTTAAAGGAGACTAAGATACTCTACAAAGAAGTATTCACAAGGATGAAATTACCTTCTAAGAGCTCGTCAACTACGACTTGACTCCAACAACCTCGCTAGAATCCACCGAAAGAGAAACTCTAAGCACAAAAAAAAATTCCGGGATAAAGATCACGACAACCTCGATGTCCTAATTAGGTGGAAACGAATTCCATCTTCAAAGAAACACCAAAGGTGGCTTACTTCGATCTTTGTCTCCTTAAGCTTGGTTCGATCTCTAAGTTAACTCAAAGGAAAGCCACGAAGCTTATCGCACCGTCCCGGAATTACCAACCACTACTACAAAGGGTATCAATGGGCTAGCCTTCCATCTAACACCCGGAGATACCGTTGAGCCCCGAATGGACATCCTAAAAGTAACCACCCACGCCTATGGTAACACCATTACCCTGACAAAACTAGGCGCCTTCAAGAAAAACCACCGGAAAAGAACCAACCACCCGAACAAGCTCGGCCCTCGCAGCTCACCAAACACACGACACTCTCCTCCCCAAACTCTCTCCAAAGAGAGAGGCAACACAAAAGAGAAAAGAAAAGAGAAAACATAAGCAAGCAAGCAAGTAATAACAAAACACGCAAGCACTGAAACAACAAGAAAAGGAAAGTAATACCAATTAAATAAAATGCATGTATGTAGTGCCATGAATGCTTGGTGTACCTTTCACCATGGCGGTAGTGTCGATCTTGACAACCTGTTCTTCCTCTTCCGTCATATTCACTTGGATTGGGCTTGGAGTCTTGGAATCATGGCTCTTTGTAATCCTTGGATTCCTAGTCTTCGGGCAACTGTTCACCTTATGTCGCGGTTCCCCACACTTGTAACATCTCCCAAGTTTCTTTCGGCAAACTTCTTTGGTGTGATTAGGGCCTTGACAATAAGAGCATTGAATTATCTCCAATGGAAGAGGTATCGGATCCATCTTTGGTGGTTGAAGTTTCTTCTTCTTGATGTAGTCGACCTCTTGAAGTTCTTGGGTTTCCTCTCGGAACATAGGCCTCTTATTTGAGTTTAAGCTTGATCCTGGATTATATCCCTCCTTAGAAATGTGAAACTTCACCTCTTGCTTATTCATTTCATCTTGAACCACTCTTCTAACTTCCTTGGACCATTTATGTACCGGTGAGCTTTGGAAAGCTTGTTGAATCTCGTCTCTACGCCTTTGTATATATTCCCGGACCTTAGGGCAATCTTGGTTAGCTCTCGAGCTTTCTAGTTCCATCATAAGATCATCCATCATCTTCACTTCTTGCTCAAGATTTAGGAATTCTTGGAGTCTTCTAATTAATTCATTGGGAGGGATATACTTGTAGCAAAATTCTCGGATAAATTTCTCCCAATGGAACTCTTTCCCAGACTTCTTTAGATGTGATCTTATTTCCTTGAACCATTTTGAAGCTTCACCTTGTAGTAAGCGGGAAGTGTGTCTTACTTTCTCTTGTGAGGTTCCCGAACAATTTCCCCAAATCCACAATACCACGGATAGCCACTCCTCTGCATTAACACTATCGCCTCCAAACCACTTCGGTGGATTAAAGCCCTCAAACTTCTTTGAGACCGAAGAAACTTGTTTCTCTTGTTTTCCTTTTGATGAAATATGTTGGTATGAAAAACTCATCCTGAGATAAGAGAAATGATTCCAAAATATCGATGCATGCAGGGTTTAGTACATGTTCATGTGAACTATTAACTTAATTAAACCAAATAATTCAAATAATTCACATAAAAGATGAGAATGAATGCAAACAATCATATAATCCTAAGCCGAACGACCTAGACAAACCCGACATGACGCTAGAGCTCCGGTTTTGCAACCCAGAGCTCTGATACCACTTACAGATGTAACACCCCGGAGCGGAGGGCGCCACATCCCCCGCACCATAGTCCAACACGGGTATCGAAAAGGGAACTCCATCCCCGCATCGAACCATGGCGAACGGGTGACAAACAAAAATCAACTCTAGGCTAGGCGGTCTAGACCCTGAACAGAGTGCGCAATAAGTTAAATCAGAAGTGCGGAAGCCACAGGATCACAAAACAAACCAATTACAGATATAAAAGTTCAGAAAGAGATATACATATTTCAACAAGCTATACCCACCCCGGACTAAAGAAATATTCAAAGCTTCAGATTACAAAACATAACTTATACTTATTTATACATAGTACCAAATATACGTAGTACCAAAGCGGGAAAGTAAATATGAAATGCAAGGACTCTACAAAGACTCGAACAACTCCCAAGACACGAAAGACAACTGCCGCCTAGCCAGACTCCCAACTGGGTACCTGCAAAGCTCAAAACAAAGGGGAAAAAGAGAAGAAGCAACGAGGGTCAGTCCTAGAGACTGGTGAGGGGGCTAACACACGCACCCATACGTATACATAAGAGCCAAGCATATACAAATCGGAAATGTTCATGAATCCGGAGTGGTTTTTACATTCCAAAAGGTGTTAACACGTGATACTATATATACGAAGAAAGAGTTAGAACCCCAAAGGTCAAAATCTAACAAGTTTTACAAATTAGGAGTCCACCCCGTTTCATAAACCGTATCGGATACATAAGCATAAAGCAAACCATATCGGATACAAAACATAAACGGAAACACGGTGAGAACGAGTTCTCACGCACACTTACTCAGATTAAAGCAAAACTCATAAAACAATCCCACCTTTACACCATTGGGGAAGAGAGGTGCCCCTCTCGATTCCCACCATAGAACAGAACGGATGAACCGGGGGATCCCGCCCGATTCCTTCGACGGCCATGCCAAAATGCGCTCCGTCGGCATAGGAGAACTAAGCCTCCCGTTGGTGGAGAAGTGCACAGGGCTCGTAACCGGCGACCCCAATGGTCGTCCCGGGTCTCCCTTACCCACAATCTCCGGGGCCCAAACAGATCACAGAACTCACACACACATATCTCACAAAAGGGATACTTATCACAAAAGCTTTTTGTCAAAACATAACACGTACACACACCAACCCTTTTCGAAAACGAATAAACAAAACGTAACTTATATACATATAAAAGCCTTTTCAATGGATTTCATAGCAAGTGGGCCAATTCCCGCAAAATACATATCAAACACTTATTTATACATATATATAGTTCGCATGCGGGCTTAAATTACAATTAGGGTTGTAGGTCATAATATCTAAAAAGGAAAGAAACCTCACCTCCGAGAAGCAACGGGAGCAAAAGAAGCAAACGAACGTCTAGAAGACCATCTCGTCAACCAAAGAACGGACCTAAAGGCAAGGCAAAGACAAAAGACAAACTTAGACTCAATATGAACCACATTAGACGCTCGGTGGATGTGTATGTATGTTCATGATGCAAAGGGTATAAAATAAATTCACACTTAAGTCATATGAGAGCATGTATTTCATATAAGTTCATAATTCACACACGAGGGTATAAAACAAGTCAAGGATTCAAAACATTAAGCTTAACACATAATGAACAAGTTAATGAAGCATACGAGTCATAAACAAGACAAGAAAGCTAACTAAAAGAAAAGAAAAGAAAGCAAAGTCAAACGAAGACGGGCAAAAAACGAGAATTCCTAGGGGACACGCCCGTGCCCCCCTGGAAGAACCAGCTGAGACACCCCCGTGTCTCAGTACAGGGGATGAGAAACGGAAACCAGAAGGTGACACGCCCATGTCACCAACAAAAGGCAAACCGAGACACGGGGGTGTCTCGGTACAGAAAGGACCAGACAGCAACCAACACATCAGATTTGGAGAGAAAAACAGGGGATTTCGGTGCAAGCTTAGGGAAGTCTCTAAAGCCAAAGAAAACACATAAACCAAACATGAAAATAACACTAATTCATCATAGATTCATGCCATATAAGTAGCAACAACTTCAATCACCAAATATGCAAGAAACAAAGCAAGGAAAGGGGGAAGAAATGCATCAAGTTATCATCCAAATCTCAAGCACTCAACAATGGCCAATCACTCATAATCAAACAACCATGAAAGGAGATGCAATAAATACATAGAATCAAGTCATAGAAGCAATATATCATCACCAAGAATCAAGGGAACAAGAAGGGAAGCAAGAATCATCAAATTCATCCATCCTCTACTATTCACATGCTTGCTAGAACTCAAGAATCAACCAATGAATTCAACTCAAATCCACATATAATAGAGAAGAGAGAGTGTAGATTACAATCATAAACTTACCTTTTGAATTTGAGAAGATTCGGATGTGATTTGAGCTCAAAATCATCAAGAATGGCCAAGGGTTTCTTCCTTCTCTTCTTGGAGCTGAAGTTGTTGCACTTTCCCTTCTTTTTCTTGGGTGTGGGACGAAATGGGGGAGTAGGAGAGAGTGAGGGATGGTTAGATACATATTAGTCAAGGTTAGAAGCTTAATTGGGGTTAAATGGGGTCCCACAAGTGAAGATTAGTCAACAAAAGGGTACTCTTAAGCACAAGGGCTCGTTCCAGTCGAAAAACGGGGAATCAAATGGGCTTAGAAAAATATGAATCCTGATTCTTTGTCTTGATTTCTTCGTTATGAGTCCAACGCATCTTCCGGAATTCGAATCCGAATTCCCGAGCTCAAGTTACGCCTTCCGGAACACAAGGTGCGCTAAAGCTCGTTAGGCCCTTATGTCCCTAAAACATAAAACGGTTTTCAAAACCGTATCAAACGAACTCAAAAACAAGTAACGAACACAAAGACACATACATAACACATATAAGTCACGCATAGCACGTAGTCACAAAAATCGAAAACGAAAACGAATACAAACGAAGTAAGAACGAAACAAAGAGAACAAATACGTACAAATAAGTCACATAAGGTCAAATACGTTCAAGTAATTCAAATATATCACATAAAAGTATAATAGACACATAATTAATTAATTAAAAGCACACATAGCTCACCCGTGAAGGCGTACCTGGAAAGGCCGGACGAGCGGGATGTTACAACAAAGGACACGACCATCTCTTTCATGGTCTCGGATCGCCGCCATCGATCCGTCGGAACCCTGTTGGATGGACGATCTGATCGCCTATCTCAAGAACGGGATTTTGCCCCAAAATCGAACTGAGGCCAGGAGAGTAAAATATCGATCTCTGCTCTACATGATAGATCGCGAAGGCAGGTTGTTCAAAAAGTCCTTCACTGGTCCCCCTCTAAGGTGCCTACTGTTAGGAATAGTGCCCTAGAAAGGCTATTAGTCATAATCCGTTTTGGGACTTACCTAGTATCACAGACAATCTTTGAATAATATACGAATGATTAATATCACAGGCAAACACTTCTTTATATGCTCTTGTTTGGTATGCGTTTACTTTAGTTGTGCATGTATGAGAACTCCCCTAATCCTGATGACTTTAGGACTCTACCATTTAGGTGAAATGGTTCATGAAACGAGCCCTATTTCACAAAAGTCATGATTAGTAAAATACTCCAAGCCGATGAGTCCTACAGACAGTGGGAGAGTCAACCTGACTCCTCTAAGGCTTGCTTGTGGGATCACGCCCTTAAGAAGGACCACCTTGTTTCATGGAGGTGCAAAGTGTATAGTTGATGCTTGCGTGATACATGAGGGTGCTTACTTCAATAAGTAAGTTCACTGAGGTGCCCCGTGTGAGAAGATTCCTAAATGGGAAAGGAAGTTTCTATTTCAGGAAATGGAAACTTCCAGATTAGGAAATATCTCACGAGTCATTGATGTGATTAATTGATCCTTAGACTTGAGGTTCCATGTCACTTTATGAGTTAACTCGGTAGTCTTTGGTATAAGCTTTAAAGGGTGTCGCCTTAGACAACTGATTCAAGGCTTATGCTGGGGCTGCACAAGTGACTCATGAAAGTGAATGAGAATCAAGAAAGGACCTACACTTGCATATGCAAGGTGATCTCTTATTGTGTAAGTCATTCATATGCCATATGGAGTTCTTGGCCAAGGCAGTAGATCAAGACATCAAGAAAAGGGTTTCTTGGATTGAGATCAAATGAATATGAAATGCACTTAGCTTTAAGACCAGATTATTAGGGTTCTGATTATTCCCTTACCCTAGATCTTGGTTGAGAGATAGTAAGTAGGAGGATTGTATCTCACATGAATCAATGACTTAAAGGTTCTGTCGAATTCGAACATTCCAATTCAGCTAGGGGTTAAACACCTGTTGCTAGATTATGGTCGTTTAATCTGTGGACTGATTAATTAATTAGTGAATTAATTAATTAGGGTCACTGCTAATTGAATTGAGAACCTAGAGGGTCACACACAACAACTTGGTTACATGAGTTAAGGCTTGAAAATGATTAAACGAGTTAATCGGGCCTAGAGGGTTCCACACGTGTGAAACCACACGTGTGGGTCATGTGAGTGGACACGTGTCATTGTGACACGTGTGCCACACGTGATTATTTAATTATATATTAAATAATTAATTTGTTAATTATTTAATAGACTTTGGTTTAATTTTGAATTAAAAAGAAAGTCTTATTTTGGAGAAAAATAATCTAGTTAATTAATTGTGAATTAATTAAATAAAATAAGTTATTTATTTTAAATAAATAAAGTATAAAATTATCCAAAAATAGTTTGGATATTTTAGCTCTCTTGAAAGTTGATTTGAATTTGAATTCAAAGTCAAAGTCAAAATTACTTGATGATCAAGTAATAGGAAAGAGGGACCAAATCCTTAGTCCATAAGGACTAGGATTTTCGGCCACTCTCATCCTATATATAGGGGAGCTCGAGCTCCCCTTAGAGCTAATCGAGAATTCTTTTGGTTCATGTGTTGAACACCATCCTTTCTCCAAGATAAACGAAACCCTAGGTTAAGCCTAAACACTAACTAGAGAACTAGCATCCTTACTAGTTAGATTGTAGCCAAGTTGGTGGACTATCTCTAGAGAGCTTCAAGTTAGAAGATTTGAAGATTCGAGCTTTACCAAGGAGTGGGGATCAAGCAAAACGACTAGAAGGGATGATGAAACGATTCTGAACCCAAAAGAAAACGAGTGAAAAAATCGAACCAAAGAAGATGGCGAAAACCGTTCGTCCATATCCTGAAGGATGAATATTTTCACGAGGGTTTTATGGCTGGCAGATTTCTACTTTCGCAAAACTGGTTTTCGAAGGGAGTTTCAATCATGCCTTTCTCGTTTCATGTTTCTTTCTTTATGTTATATTTTTAAGAACTTCCCTAACATGATTTGAATCTAGGTTGGTGTGGATTGTTATCCCTACAATGGATTCTGAAGTAGAAAGAGATTTCGTGGGATGGGTTGCCATTACCGCATGAAGCGCGTTTGAGGGCGGCTCAAAACGTGTCAAGAAAGCTACTACCCAAGTGAGTTTCTTGATCTCTACGAATTTAGATTCACGATTGAGAGTCTAAGATCCTTTTGTTGGAAAATTTTTTAAATTTCCGCTGCTTTCTGATTCCTGTTTCCAACACCTACGACCCAGCCAAGCCCAAGATGTCCTGGAAGAAGTCCATGAGGGGTGCTGCGGGAACCACTCCGGAGGTCAATCTCTAGCTCGAAAGATCTTAAGGAGCGGGTATTTTTGGCCAACTATGCTGCGGGACGCAAAACTCCACTCTAGGAAATGCCCCAAGTGCTAGAAACATGGCAACCTCTCCATACTCACCCGGCGTCCATGGTCCCGATCGATGTCTGTTGGCCCTTCGACCAATGGGGGATCGACATCATCGGACCATTTCCCCTGGCACCCAGACAGAAAAAATTCGCCATAGTGTGCTTTGAGTACTTCTCAAAGTGGGTTGAGGCCGAGATAATCCCCAAAATTACTGATGCAGTGATAAGAAATTTCCTCTGGAGGAATATAATTTGCCGTTTTGGGGTTCCGAGGGTACTCATCTGTGACAATGGTCCTCAATTTCGATCTGAGAATACCAAGAGCTATTGAGGAGACCACGGGATCGACCTCAGATTCACTACTGTTGGTCATCCACCAGCAAATGGCCAAGCTGAAGTCACCAACCAAATCATTATTCAGAATCTCAAGACCCACCTCGACGTAAAACTGGGAGCGTGGGCGGACAGCCACGGGACAAACCCCATACTCTTTGGTTTACGGATCCAAAGCCGTCATCCCATCGGAGCTATTACACGAAATCGCTCGTGTATCGCAGTACCAGCTCGACCAGAATACAGAGATCAGAGCTGAAGATCTAGATGTGATTGAAGAAAGCAGAGAGCGTGCCTATCAGAAGCTCAAACAGTACAAGGCAGCGGCGGCTCGATCATACAACAAACACGTGAAGCCCAGATCGTTTCAGATCGGAGGCCTAGTGTTAAAGAAGGTCGAAGTCTTGTAACATGTCGAAACACTTGAGCCTAACTGGGAAGGACCCTATCGCGTCACGGAGATCGAGAAGAACATGGCCTACCGGCTCGAAGACGTGGTCGAGGAACCATTACCCAGACCATGGAATGCGCACAACTTGAAGAAATTTTACTCTTAGCCTTCAAATTATTTCAATTTGTAACGGTTAAAGAGGTCGAATTCACCTGAGAATTGATCTCTATTCAGTGAATTAATATACATGTTTTGGGACGACATCCTATTGGAGTCAATCCGTAATCCCACACCAGGTTACTATCCCCCCCGATTAAGCTCTCGTTCGACCAACGATCACGAGTCAAGGGGGGAGTAGGCCCCCCACATCTGATCGTTAGAGATCGAGATCCAACGAGGTCTTCTAAGACCTGAAGAGATCCCAAAAATCCTGACGTATCTAAAATGTTGTTTGTTAGATATCGAGTTCCATTGAGGTCATCTTAAGACCCGTAGGGATCCTAAAAATCCTAACGCACCTAATGATCCAGAGATCCAAGGAGATCAATTTAGATCCGAAGAGATCCAGAGATTAATGATTTTCAAAATTTTATGATCCGGAGACCCGATGAGATCGATTTAGATCCAGAGAGGTCCAGAGATTAATGATTTTCAAAAATGTATGATCCGGAGATCCAAGGAGATCAATTTAGATCCGAAGAGATCCAGAGATTAATGATTTTCAAAAATTTATGATTCGGAGATCCAAGGAGATCAATTTAGATCCGAAAAGATCCAGAGATTAATGATTTTCAAAAATTTATGATCCGGAGACCCGATGAGATCGATTTAGATCCAGAGATTAATGATTTTCAAAATTTTATGATCCGGAGATCCAAGGAGATCAATTTAGATGCGAAGAGATCCAACGATTAATGATTTTCAAAAATTTATGATCCGGAGATCCGATGAGATCGATTTAGATCCAGAGTAATGATTTCCAAAAAATTTATGATCCGGAGATCCGATGAGATCGATTTAGATCCAGAGAGGTCCGGAGATTAATTATTTTCAAAAATTTATGATCCAGAGATCCGATGAGATCAATTTAGATCCAGAGAGGTCCAGAGATTAAAGTGTCTCAGAGATCGCTATCGATCCGATGAGAATGTAGCGAAGGGAAAAACGACCAAGGAGAAACGCGAACGCCCAATGAGACTAGATAGACATCCAAACGAGATCAAATAGCGTGACGCACCTATCGATCCGAAAGCGATAAAAATCTAAGCTAAGGGGTAAGCAAAACCTAGATCGACAAGCCACAAGCATGTCAGATCGAATAAATGCTCAACTTGCAAAGTAAAAGAAAACAAAACAGAGTTCATTTATCCAAAAGATATACCCCCAAATTCAAAGGGTCCGATTTTACCTAGCGCATCGAGCTCACCACGCGACGTGGCTCGATGGGTGATTATTTAAACAATGAAATTAAAGCAAAATATTCGCCTAGCCACAACCCGGCTAGTAGGTCGAATGTAATGTTTTGGAATTCAAGGTTAAAGTAGGAGTTCAGTCGAGCTCAACGGCAGCAGAGGTTTCCCTACCAGATCGGTTTCGCGGCCCGCCGAGCTCACGGAGAGGGGGGAAGGAGGTGTTCGACCTCAACTGGCTGTGGCAGTTCGCACTCCACCAGGCTCTTCGATCACTTGGCCTTCGCGATCTCAATGGCATGACCATACTTGTGAGTCGCCCAGTCGATCTGAACGGGCTCTTCTTCCTCTGGCTGGTCAGGGGCTCCAGGATAGGCTAAAAGAGGGCCTATTATGTCAAAATTGAACTCTGGAGGGAAGATGTTTTGGGCCTTGAGCTGGTTTACGCAGATTTGGAACCCTTCCGCCAGGTCGCCCTCGCCCACGATCAGGCTGGCCTCCTCGAAACCCGGGCCCTTCATGAACTCCCGCACAGCATAACGCTCGATCTTGAGCTTATACCACTGCAGGTCGGAGGCCGCCTTCTGGATCCTCGATCGGGCCAGGTCGAAAACCTCTTGCCTACCCTCTTCCCTTGAAGCAGCCTTAGCATCCTCAAGCTGCTTGGCGAACTCCCCCCTCATCCCCGCCAGCTGCTGCTCGTGGCTCTTCTCCGCCTCCGGAAGGGCCTCATGGGAACTCTGAAGTGGGGCCTCCATTGTCTCCTTCTCCTCGGTCCGGACCCGCTTTTCCTCTCTAGCCTTGCGGAGATCGTCTTCGAGCTGTTGGAAAATCTCAGGACTCATTGGAGCGAGCTGGGCCTTGGCCGTTTGGTACTTCTCCTTGTACCTTAGCTTTCCAGCCTTGAAGACCTCTGCCTCCTGGATCAAGTTGACCAGTACGGGAAGAACATCCTGGAGGCGAAGGTCAGATCGATTAGAAATGAGATCGACGGAGAAAGAAAACAAAAGAACACTTACACAAAAAAGTCCCCTGGCGGCCTTAGCCCTCTTCTGATCGAAGGTGATCTCTTATTGTGTAAGTCATTCATATGCCATATGGAGTCCTTGGCCAAGGCAATAGATCAAGACATCAAGAAAAGGGTTTCTTGGATTGAGATCAAATGGATATGAAATGCACTTAGTTTTAAGACCAGATTATTAGGGTTCTGATTATTCTCTTACCCTATATCTTGGTTGAGAGATAGTAAGTAGGAGGATTGTATCTCACATGAATCAATGACTTAAAGGTTCTGTCGAATCGAGACATTCCAATTCAGATAGGGGTTAAACACCTGTTGCTAGACTATGGTCCTTTAATCTGTGGACTGATTAATTAATTAGTGAATTAATTAATTAGGGTCACTACTAATTGAATTGAGAACCTAGAGGGTCACACACAACAACTTGGTTATATGAGTTAAGGCTTTAAAATGATTAAACGAGTTGATCATACCCAGAGGGTTCCACACGTGTGGTTCACGTGATTGGCACGTGTCCTTGGGGACACGTGTGTCACACGTGTATATTATTTATGTATTAAATAATTAATGTGTTAATTATTTAATAGAATTTGGTTTAATTTTTGAATTAAAATGAAAGTCTTATTTTTGGAGAAATTAATCTATTTAATTAGTTATGAATTAATTAATTAGATAAATAAGTTATTTATTATTAATAAATAAAGTATAATATTATCCAAAAGGGTTTTGGATATTTTAGCTCTCTTAAAAGTTGATTTGAATTATAATTCAAAATCAAGGTTTGGAATTACTTGATGATCAAGTAGTAAGAGAGAGGGACCAAATCCTTAGTCCAAAAGGACTAGGTTCGGCCGCCCCTCTCTTGCTATATATAGGGGAGCTCGAGCTCCCCTTGAGGATTGATCGATTCTTCTTGGTTCATGTGTTGAACACCATCCTTTCTCCAAGATCACATAAACCCTAGGTTAAACCTAAACACTAACTAGAGAACTAACATCCTTACTAGTTAGATTGTAATCAAGTTGGTGGACTATCTCTAGAGAGCTTTAAGTTAGAAGTTTTTAAAGATTCGAGTTTTACCAAGGAGAGGGGATCAAGCCGCGAGAAGAGCGTTCTTTGGTGACTTGAAACGCTTCAAGAAAGACTATTCAAAAGTAAGTTTCTTTACCTTACGAATTTGGATTCATGATTGCGAGTTTTCGATCCTTTTGTTGGAAAATTTTTTAAATTTCTGCTGCTTTCTGATTCCTGTTTCCAACAGTTTGCACGGTTATTTTTATAAAAATATAAATATTTAATAGGTTAATATCAAATATGTTAAAATTAAATTTGATATTATAATATTAAATTAAATATTTTTTTAAGATAAATAACCAATAGGTTTTATTTAATATTTTCTCTTAAAAAAATACAAGAGATAAATTGTTAGGAATAGTTTAAAGCAGTATTGTTGTTTTACTATTTCCTTGTAAAATCACAAACAGTATTTGAATAATAAACGAAATAATTTTGTTCATAGGCAATCACTTCTTTATGTGCTTATTTATGTCTGTTTGGATGTGACTGTGTTTTGCATGTTTTGAACTCCCATAATCCGATGAGGCCGTTAAGAACTTTGCCCTTATGAGAACGACACATGAAACAAGTTCTTAACTCCATAAGCGAGGATTAGAAACTTCTCAAAGTCGATGAGTTCGACAGACAGTGGGAGTGTCGGCCTTGACTCCGTTGAGACTTGTTTATGTGATTATGTCCTTGAGAAGGATCACTCGGTTTCATGGAATGATAAGTGCATACGATGATGTGTTCATAATACATAAGGGTGATTGTAACAAGAACTTCATCATTGAGATGTCTCGCGTGAGAACTTTCCTAAATGGGAAATGAAGTTTCCAGAAACTTCCAGATTAGAAAATATCTCACAGGTTGATGAGGTGATTAATAATCATTTGACTTGAGATTCTGTATTGTCTCATATGAGCTAACTTTGTAATATTTGATATAGGCTCAAAAGGGTGTCGCCATATAGACACCTGAACCACGCCCTATGTTGGGATTACACAAGTGGCATATGTAGAATTAGTAGAATCAATAAAGGACCTACACTTGTTAAGAACAAGAATGATCTCTTACTGATTAAGTTGTTCGCAGTCCATTGAATATTAAACCTTTTGTCAAGGTGGTTAAAAGGTCAAGACATCAAGAAAATGTGGTTTTCTTGGATTGAGATCTAAATGGATATAAAACGAACTTAACTTTAAAGATCAAGAATAATAAGACTCTAAGTTTATTCTCATGCCTTAATTTCTTGATTGAGAGATGGAGTTGTATGAGGATCGTATTTCACTGATTGTCATTGACTGAAAGGTTCTTCGATTCATTTCGTTCTTCGGGTACGGGTTACACACTCATTGCTAGATTACGGTAGTGTGATATGTGAACTGATTAGTTAATTATTAGGATTAATTAATTAATGTCACTGTTAATCGAATAATGAACCTAAAGGGTCACACACATATGCCAGGTCACGAGGTTTTGGTAGGAAGCTCATTGGATTATTGAATGATCAAATTGTTGATCAAAATGGGGCCATGTGTACGTGGACCCCCATGCCACGTGTCACGCAGCAAGTACATGACCGCCACGTGTCATGCACACGTGGCTGGACACGTGTCACGCACACGTGTCACTATTGGAAAATAAAATTAAAATTCCGTTGCTCAAACTCTGTGTTTTCCAACATAAATATCAAATAATATTGTGATAAGCTCGAACTCTCAAAATATTCACTATAAAAAGGGGTTTTGATAGTTCATTCAACAGACCAAGAATGACGACGAAGAACACAAGTACATACGTCTGACATATAAACACCGGTCTACAAGTATTCAAGATTCGGCTTCAAGTCTTCAAATCCGTCTTCAAGTCTCCTTCAAGTTCGTCTTCGATCGCCACGACTTCTTCAAGTTCGTCTTCGAATCTTTTTCAAGTTCGTCATCGGTTTTCAAGTCTTCGACTTCAAATCTTCTCGCCTTTCTTCAAGTCTTCGACATCAAATCTTCACGTCGGTTTTCAAGTCTTCAGAATCCACCTTCAAGTTCATCTTCAAATCTGATCTTCAAATCCGACTACAACCTTTGAAGGTTCTCCAATTTCGTCAAAGCAGCAAGAGTTTAAAATTTCCGCATCCAAAGTTTGAGTTCGAGATCACCTTTGATCAAACAGTTTCCATCCGTCAAATTCGAAAAAGATCATATTACGTGTTCGGAAATAAGCTTTGCGCCATTGGATACGAAATTGAAGAGAAGAATCAGAGGAATAAACTTCGATATGATTTATTCCTTCAAATTTGTTAATTCCCTTAAATTTTTATATTCCTTGTTCATATTATTTTTTGTCTTGTAATTTGCTGACAATAAAATTTTGTGTGAACAATATAATTTCTCAAAAAGTTCAAATCATTTTGAATTTTTTTTAATTTATTTAATCCACACCCTCAAATGATGAAATTCAAATTATTATTTTAAAAAAAAAATCTTAATTATTTGGATCAACCTGGTCCACTCAAATCATTTTTAAGTTGATAAAAATAAGATCAAACACTTTTCGTGGGAATTATAAAAATAAAATGGCACCAAATTCAATGATATTCTCGAATCAATCCCAAATTAACCTACCATCTTGCATCAAGATTATAACATTGACTTGTAATTAAGTTAGATAACCTATTAACTAACATTGTTGAAAGATAAATTTAAAATAAAAAAAAAAGATCAAACTATCAAATATTTCAACGTGTCATTCAAATATTCAAAATTTTCATTGGGTGATTGGTAGTGGATAAACAAAGCTCGAAAAATACAAATTAATTCGAATTCAATAAAATTCAGTTTGATAATAATTCATGTTTGAATTTTTTTTTTTAAAAAATAATCCAGCATTTGCTTTATAAACATTACTACCATCTTTAAAAAGATGCCCAAAATATGGGTAATTCTAACCCGAGGCTGACTCGGTCAAATCGGTGTAACGAGGGGATAAGTGTTTTACACTTATCGTGTGGTTGGTGGAAAATTTAGGAAGAGTGACCAATAAAATAGCAAGCGTAACTCACTTGCCTTTTTAATTGGTTGGGTTCGGCCAAGTCGAGTCTGGATTAGAATTTTCCCCAAAATATAGTTAAAAAGTCGAAAGATGGTGACCCGAATGTAAGGATGGTAAATCATGATAAAACCTCATTCTGTTCGTCGGAGGAATATTTCATTTTTTTTTTAAAGTGAGTAAAAAAGGGAATAAGGTAGCTCTTTTTTTTTTTTTTTTTTTTTTAACACATCCAGCCCAAGTGGCCAAAGGATTCGAACCCGGGACCTTGCCTTCGAGAAAGAACCCTCAGATCACTTGGCCAACCCATGTTGGCGAATAAGGTAGCTCATTATCATTAATAAAATTTATTTGTTGACTAAAAAAACATTACTAACTACTTATAATAAACCCACAATCTTAATTATTTCTATATATCCAAAAATCTTTACTGATTTTTCATTAACTAAAAACCAACAATATCTATAAATTCCAAAAAAATATTACGCCAAATATAAGAGTTTATTATTAAGTTATTTAACATAATTTACCTTCCAAATTAAACTTTATAAAAAAAATATATTAAAAAACTATGTACTTGATTAATTTAAGGTGGACTGACGAGACTCTCATTGCGCATTTTAGCTTTATATCTAGTGTTGGTCTGGAATTAAGGAACCATGCCCAGACTTGCATTTGTTTTTTTCAATGATGTATGTTTGGTCCCCACTTTGTGATCGTTTATTCCCTTATATATATATATATATATATATATATATATATATATATAATTTAGAACCCTTGGATAGTCTCAATTTTTTTTAATATCTCAATAAATTTTAAATTTAATATTTTTCAAATTATGTTCCTTTTTAAATTTCGAATACTCAGTGTTTAAATTTCGAATACGCGTATCAATATGAAATTCTGTTTTTTATAACAAATCACCTAACTTTAAATTTAAAATACGCCTACTAAAGAATTCTGTTTTCTATAACAAATCACATTTATCCAAAAAAAAAAAAAACTAAGAATTTTATATAGATATTGTAGTTATCAATACAAATTTAAATCGCTTAATTTATCTAAATATATCTCTATTCTATTCTTTTAGATAAGTTTGTTATAAAAAATATTTAAATTTAAAATTTTAGTGACATCATACGCCCTAAAGAAATAGTATTTAACCTTTTAATCATCACACTCAATTCTCAACTATTTTTCTCCTCCATATATAATTTTTTTTTCCTCATGCAAATCATTCTTCATCGTCTTATTCTAATATATATGATTTTTTTCTCTCATGCACCATCATTCTTTGTCGAGGTAAGTTTTATTCTAATTAAGTCTCATGCAGGTATTCTTCGTCAAGGTAAGTTTTATTCTAATCAATTATTTTTATTTCGATTCTAATAGAAAATTTATTTTACCTCTTTCCATGTCTATATATCTATATAGCCATATATGAAATTTTTTTTTGAATGCAGGATCATTTTTTTAAGGTAAGTTTGTATAAATATTGTAATTACCAATTCAAATTCAAATTACTTAATTTATCCAAATATATCTCTGTGCTAGTAAGTTTTATTCTGATCGATATAATTTTTTTCCCTTATGCGTTGAGTAAGTTTTATTCTACTCAATTTTTTGGATTCTAATAAAAAAAAGTATTTTCTTACCTATTTTTATCCATATATCTCATTTCATATGTAAATTTATTTGTAAAATTCTTTTAAAATTTGTAACATATTTTATTTTTCTTTATAGATGTAGCAATGTACTGTACAATATTAGAAAGTTTTGTTTTTATTTGTTTTAATTTTAATAAATATGCTTTTAATTTTAAATATAAATTTTATTTTTCATTATTTTATATAATTTACAATAATTTTAGTTTTCTCTCTAATTTTAGTAGTATTTCTTTTATAAATTAATATTTCTACATGCTATTTAAATATTTTAAATAAAATCTTGATAATAGTTATTATCTTAACAATATATTTTAATTGATTTTTTTATTGTATTTTCATAAAAATTTGGGCCCGTGCCTTGGCACGAGTTTGCAACTAGTTATTAAATAATATTGGAGAATGATATGCTAGAATTTTAGTTCTATATCCCATTTAATTGAATTTGAGCCGAACGAAAATTAAAGTTCTTTTCGTAGATTTTTTTAATAATTAATTTCTGAATTTTTAACCTCTTAAAAAATTAGATAAAATCCGTGTTTTATTATTTAATCAATCGTCACTAGATCAAGAATACTTGAATTAACATGTCCATACTTCATAATCTTGTACATTCTCTATTTTTACCCAAAACTCCTCTCCCCTCCTCGAACTCTACTATCGTATTACATATATAAAAATTATTTTGAAGTCCAGTGTCACCTGTCCACTACCAATTACCACCGATCAAGAAATATTTGAATACTATTGGATACATTGAACTTCATATATGGTGACATATTTATTACTCATAGATACACTCGGCAAGAGTTTGTTTTCAAATTCTCTAAATTATTCACTAATTTGAATATTAAAGTGTCTATACTTAGACGATCGGACAAAACTCCTATTCAGCCTTCAATAGGAGTTCTACTCACATATCTTCGGTTCTAATATAAAAATAACCCTCAAACTCTACTTTCGAGCCATGCTACCACCATATGGAAAAGGTTTCTGCCCAAATCTTCAAGGGCTCGTGCCTTCAGGGCAAGATGAATTCGATTTCTAATTATTTGAATCAAAAATATATAATTAAAAAAAAAAAAAACCTTAAATTCTTAATTACTTAAGATTGTGCTTTCCAGCCCATAAAACTTCAAATCTCCATTTCTTTTTCCCCAGCCTCACATTAATGGTGGGAGAATATTTTAGTTTAGAGCCAAATTAATGCACAACCAGGACACTGGGACAGTACTGCCCCTACCCTTTAATGCCATTACCATTAAAAGAAACACACACTCCCAATCAGTTACCATTCAAAACCCCAAAAAAAAAAAAAAAAAAAAAAATTACATAAAACCCCAAAACCAAGCAAAGTGCAATCATGGAGGGCGAAGGTACAACTCATGAAGCTGCAGGGGCAGAAAAGGTAGTAGCTGTGGGGGGCCCACACCAGCACCACGATTTCATGTTAAAAAGAATTTGATGAAAGGAAGACTAATCGGAGATTCAATATCTCTTGAATTAAATGCGATCCAGAGTGAAAAAGTATGGCTAGAAAGGTACAAGCATGTGAAGCCAAGGTGATATTTTGACCATTTTGTGCAAAATTCTCTGCCTCTGCACATAATATCAGCTGCAGAGATTAAGCTTGGAGGGTTTGGAATTGGCTGAAACGATAATGTTGATGGGTCGTGTCATGGAAAAGATTAATCATCACTAACAAACTAGACGAGATCCCACTCTCTCAAATCACCTAACAATAACGTTTCGTTTTTAGCGGGTCGATGTTATTTTAGTTGAATAAGATATTATATGTTTGGATCTCGTAAATAAATAACCATTATCATTGTTGATAAGAATATTATCAAATAGTATAATTTAACGATTTGATATTATATTAGTTAATCAAAGGTCTTATATTCGAATATTGAGGAACTAAACTGCTATTGAAAGAGATAATTTATGATTTAGTAGTTTGATTCGACTGTATTTATATAAATGAATTATAAAATCAGAACAGTCATATTAATTTTCTAATCCAACTCGACTTAGTAAATAGATTTTAACTTTTTTTTAGTGAATTAATTGCTTGAGTTCTTTACATATTTGCGAATTTCTTAAGAAATAATGTTATTGGCAATTTTGAAAAATTAAATAAATAAAAGGGATGCATGGCGGTATGATTCATGTCTATTATATGTGAACTCTGCAGGAGCAGGAGGCCTTGGATGCAAATGATAGGTTACTCTTAGGTTATGCCTCTGACGAAAATATTTTCATTCCGTGATCGCGACGACTAAGTTTATTGGGATTTAAAAGGGATTCTAACTCGTCTAAAAATTACTTTTCAACAAAAATTATTATGGAATCAGGTTTGAAAATAGTAATCTCTTTTATCATTCGAGTTGGATGACTATTCTATCACGAACATTATTTTGGAATACAAATATTTCCATAATTTTCCTATAAAAATAGAATTGTGTATAACACCCGGATAACATGATATATAAGGGATATGAAGTTCAAGTGACATCTCATATAATAGTGTCGAGATGATACTTGAGAATGACTATCGTTTGATCCTTAATCGATATTGATTAACTTCTTTTTTTTTTTTTTTTTACAAATTAACTTCTTATAAAAATAAAAAGATCTAACACCTTCAAATTTTAGAGTAAATTAAATTGATTAAAATATCCAAAATGTTCCACTTGAGTAAATGCGGAAGGTTCTTAATTACCCACAGGTAACTACTGCTGGCCCTGGGAAGATAACAAAAACAATTTTTTTCTGGCATCAGTTAGGTCTCTGGTAAAAGCAACAGAAGTTGTGGGAGTCAAATTAGGTAAACAGCTATTCTGCTCCTTTGTCATTACTGCTTCTACATTTTCAAGTTAATTGGGTAAATAATATACCATACAATTTAAAAAGTATAATACAATTACTGTGGTCCTTTTTATGATTTTCAAAATTATAGGGGTTATTCTGCTTTTATACTGAAAATTGAGGAACTAAAAAGGACTTGGACTGGTAATTTTGTGTTCATTATTGTAGAGTTGCAAATATGTGGAATTAAAATATCAAAATTATATATATATATATATATATATATATATATATATATATATATATAGTTTTGTATCTTAAAATTGAATTAATATATATGAAATTACCATGTAGATAATTTTTATCTCGACACCCCATGGGATCAAACACTCAAAGTTATTTCAAATTATTTGGACTATGACCTTATTATGGTATCAATTCTATCGATTATTCGGATGTCTGTATGCAAGATATCGTATGTAACCCTAACTGCAATAACTGATACTCGGTTCGATCATATATAATATCAGACGTCTTAAATATTTAAATTTAAATGTTTGTTCCACATTAATTAATTAATTATTAAACTACTTATTATATTATAATGAATAGACAACACCAATCTCATTAATTAATTTTCGATTGAGCTACATAGTGGGAATAAAAAAACTTACACTACGATTGTTTTTTTAAATTTTTAAATGTTTCAAATTGTCATTTGCACTTTGTTAGGAATAGTGCCCTAGAAAGCCGATTGTATATCCGCTTTGTGTTTTTCCTTATTGTAATCACAGATAATCTTTGAATGAAATAACGAATTGAGGCAACACTTCTTTATATGCTCTTGTTTGGTATGCGTTTACTTTAGCTGTGCATGTATGAGAACTCCCCTAATCCTGATGACTTTAGGACTCTACCATTTAGGTGAAATGGTTCATGAAACGAGCCCTATATCACATAAGTTATGATTAGTAAAATTGTAACAGCCCGAAAACCCGCCGTTCGATATTGTCCGCTTTGGATGGGAACCAGACCCCGAAGGGAACCACCCTCACGGTTTTGTTTCTCCCAGGTGGGAACCAGACCCCGAAGGGAACCACCCAGGAAAAGGCCTCTACAAGGGGAGGGGGATCCACCACTTTATAAAGTGGCTTCAAGCCCACCTCCAATCCGATGTGGGACAAAGCACCTTTGGCTATTACAGTCCACCCCCCTTAAGAGGGCCCAGCGTCCTCGCTGGCACACCGAATCCGGGTCCCCTGCTCTGATACCATTTGTAACAGCCCGAAAACCCGCCGTTCGATATTGTCCGCTTTGGATGGGAACCAGACCCCGAAGGGAACCACCCTCACGGTTTTGTTTCTCCCAGGTGGGAACCAGACCCCGAAGGGAACCACCCAGGAAAAGGCCTCTACAAGGGGAGGGGGATCCACCACTTTATAAAATGGCTTCAAGCCCACCTCCAATCCGATGTGGGACAAAGCACCTTTGGCTATTACAAAAATACTCCAAGCCGATGAGTCCTACAGACAGTGGGAGTGTCAACCTGACTCCTCTAAGGCTTGCTTGTGTGATCACGCCCTTAAGAAGGACAACCTTGTTTCATGGAGGTGCAAAGTGTATAGTTGATACGTGCGTGATACATGAGGGTGCTTACTTTAATAAGTAAGTTCACTGAGGTGCCCCGTGTGAGAAGATTCCTAAATGGGAAAGGAAGTTTCTATTTCAGGAAATGGAAACTTCCAGATTAGGAAATATCTCACGAGTCATTGATGTGATTAATTGATCCTTAGACTTGAGGTTCCTTGTCACTTTATGAGTTAACTATGTAGTCTTAGGTATAAGCTTTAAAGGGTGTCGCCTTAGACAACTGATTCAAGGCTTATGCTGGGGCTGCACAAGTGATTCATGAAAGTGAATGAGAATCAAGAAAGGACCTACACTTGCATTTGCAAGGTGATCTCTTATTGTGTAAGTCATTCATATGACATATGGAGTCCTTGGCCAAGGCAGAAGATCAAGACATCAAGAAAAGGGTTTCTTGGATTGAGATCAAATGGATATGAAATGCACTTAGCTTTAAGACCGGATTATTAGGGTTCTGATTATTCCCTTGCCCTAGATCTTGGTTGAGAGATAGTAAGTAGGAGGATTGTATCTCACATGAATCAATGACTTAAAGGTTATGTCGAATCCGAACATTCCAATTCAGCTAGGGGTTAAACATCTGTTGCTAGACTATAATCGTTTAATCTGTGGACTGATTAATTAATTAGTGAATTAATTAATTAGGGTCACTGCTAATTGAATTGAGAACCTAGAGGGCCACACACAACAACTTGGTTACATGAGTTGAGGCTTTAAAATGAATAAACGAGTTAATCGAGCCTAGAGGGTTCCACAAGTGTGAAGGCACACGTGTGGGTCACGTGAGTGACACGTGTCCTTGTGACACGTGTCCCACACGTGTGAATATATATATTGTATATATATATTAAATAATTAAATGTATTAATTATTTAATAGACTTTGGTTTAATTTTGAATTAAAAAGAAAGTCTTATTTTGGAGAAAAATAATCTAGTTAATTAATTATGAATTAATTAATTAGATAAAATAAGTTATTTATTTTAAATAAATAAAGTATAAAATTATCCAAAAATAGTTTGGATATTTTAGCTCTCTTGAAAGTTGATTTGAATTAGAATTCAAAGTCAAAGTTGGAAATTACTCGATGATCAAGTAATAGGAGAGAGAGCGACCAAATCCTTGCCCAACAAGGAATAGGTTCGGCTGTCCCTCTCCCTTACCTATATATAGGGGAGCTCATGCTCCCCTTTAGAGCTAATGGGCAATTCTTTTGGTTCATATGTTGAACACCTTCCTTTCTCCAAGGTTAAATAAAACCCTAGGTTAAGCCTAAACACTAACTAGAGAACTAGCATCCTTACTAGTTAGATTGTGATCAAGTTGGTGGACTATCTCTAGAGAGCTTCAAGTTAGAAGTTTGAAGATTCGAGCTTTACCAAGGAGAGGGGATCAAGCCGCGAGAAGAGCGTTCTTGGGTGGCTTGAAACGCTTCAAGAAAGAATAAAAGAAAAGTAAGTTTTCTATCTTTACGAATTTGGTTACACGATTGCGAGGCCAAGGTCCTTTTGTTGGGAAAATTTTTAAATTCCGCTGCTTTCTGATTCGTGTTTTCCAACAAGTGGTATCAGAGCCACCTCGTTAATCGTGTTTCTGATTCGTCTCCATTATTCTGAATTTGGTAGAAATTCTTAGGCTTAGATGCGAATTAGGTATTCATGAGTTCTTTTAGAAAGCCTGAATTACGAAACTGTCATTTTTCTTGAATTTCTGAAACTGTTTTCTTGAATTGTGTTTTTGAAAACCGTTTTGATTGAAATATGTTTAAATCGAATTTTTTAATTTTGGATTGAACCGGGTTTCGGAGAAACCCAAAAACACGAAACGGGACACGAAAAGAAAGGGCTTTGGCGTGCTAGGACGTCGCACGCCCAAGCCCCATCACCGCCGCCCAGCCCTCCCGCATCCGCGCGAGAGGCATCCCGCCCGCCTAGGCGCCTTGCTCGCCTGTCCCGCAACCGTGCGGGACAGCCGCCCAGGGATGGGCGGGACTGCCTGCCCACGCCGCACGTCTGTGCGCAAGGGCGCGCCTAGCGCGCGCACGCTGGCGGCATTCGCTGCCGGCTGTGCGCAGCGCTGGCGCGCGCCTAGCGCGCGTTCCTGCGCTGCGGGCGGGCGATCCCGCGTCGTACGGGCCCGTGTTTTCGTGTTTCTCGTGTTTCGTGTTTTCGGTCCTTAAAATCCCATTTAATTTTATTTTAATTTTATCTTTTAAAATCAGTTTTGCTAAAATAAAATTATTTTAAATTTTTGATTAAATTGGAATTTTTGAGAAATTAAGCGATTTAAATTTTGAAAAAAATTACAAGCTCAATTTTCTGAAAAATATTGAAAGAATAAAATTATTAATTTTCAGAAATTAATTGGAATTTTATTAGTCTATTGTTTTTCGGTTTTTATTGAAAAGGCTCTTGAACAAGAATTGCATCTAAGTCGTGTTTTAAGCTATTAGAGCTTAAAACGGGAATTTTAATTTATTGGTTAAATTTAAATTCTCACAAAAGCATGTTAGGTGATCATGGGTTTAGATCTATGTTTGGTTTTAATTTATGCACATGGATGGTTTAAATTGGGGTTGGAGCCCTATAGTTGCGTTTTTCAATTGAGGTTGGAGCCTCACTTATGTGCGTACTGTTATGTGATTTATTATGTGGCTTTCCATATTACTGTTTTTGAGGTCGGGGTATGCCCCGTGTAATTGTCTAAGGCCAATATGAAGATTGAGCCTTATTACTTTATGTCTTTTTCTTTTAATTTGAGAGTAGAGATAGGTGGTGAGGTTTTATTTTCATTTTGGAGACAATGCACCCATGGAGTAAGATGGACCACATTCAAGTAACAAGGAGGCCATAAGTGAAGACCCCTCAAAATGTTAGGGAGGGGAATCTCAATTGTTAAATGTAATAGAGATAGGGCTCGTATTTTGTTACCGCTTTCCCTTATGTGATTAAACTGTTTATGTGGCATGTATGTTAGAACTTGTGATTGTGGAGTGGCTCCCACATATCACGCATAAGATAGGTAGAACCCATGATCATTACATGTTAGTATCATGCTAGGATATGTTATCTGTTTATGTGCTTGTTTGAAATGCATTTAAGTGTACTTGCATTAATCAAGACTAATAAAATTGGATAACATATATGTTGGTGAGGTTGAACCGGACAACTCTCCGGTTGATTCGAAAATTCCCATTAAATATTAAGCTAATTTCAAACAAATAGGTGTTTAATTCGAGATGCAAATTTTGAATTAAATTCCTAGCATTCCATCAATAGGTTTTAAGTTTAGTAAGTGAAGCTAGTTATTGTCCGCGAGTCGTGGGATAGCTAGTGGACCTTATTAGTTCTTAGTTACCTAATTGATCATTTTAAATGGTCAATATTTTGTGGTCAATTTTAGCAAGGGCGATGTCCGCGAGTCGTGGTTCGTTCGAACTAAGTTTTGGTCATGATCTTATGATTGATGGGTCTAACTTAACGCTTAAGTAAATATGGATGTCGCACGAGTCGTGGGTCCATATTGAAAGATGGGTGATGCAAAAACAATTACTAAGAGTTCTAAAGGTGTTAGAATTGGTAAGTTGTACCTACCTAGGGTTCTTACTTAGAATGTCCGCGAGTCATGGGTTCGAGGTAAAATGCCTAGGATCTTAGTACCCATTGGGAAACGTGTTCCTCTTAGATCTTTGGGAATTATAGATCTTTGAAAAACAGTGGGAGCTACATTAGATTAAAGACCTTATCTTTTGTATATCGTTATAATTCAGCATGCTCACTAGTTCTCTGTTTTACCATTTAGGTCGTAGATTCTGTGATTCTCTACGTGTTTTGAAATGGCAACTAAAAACCCTCTTGTATCGATCCTCGAGTCAAACAAGTTGACTGGTCCCAACTATTCTGATTGGCTGAGGAATCTAAAAATCATTTTAGATTCTGAGAAGAGAACTTATGTTCTCTTCGAAGGGGAGCCTAGTCCCGAAGGGGAGGCTCCCACTCGGGCCGAGAGGGACGCGATTCAGAAGTGGAAGGATGATAATCTCCAAGCCTGTTACCTTATGTTGGCTAACATGTCTCCGGACTTGTAAAGGCAACATGAGGCCATGGAATTTGCTTGGGAGATTTACGACCACTTAGAGCAACTTTACCGCCCTCATGAACGTGTTACAAGGTATAACACTTCAAAGGAATTGTTCCACTTAAGAATGAGGGAAGGTTCAAGTATCCATGAATATGGACTCAAGTTTCTTGCCCTTACTGAGAAACTTGCTTCCATGGACATGCCACTAAAAGATGAGCTTTCAGTGGATTTGTTGTTAGCTTCGCTCCCACCATCATTCAACCCATTTATCCTTAACTTCAACATGAATCATGCTGGTGCTACTGTAGCTGAGCTGATTAGTCAGCTTGTGATTGCTGAAAGCACGATCAAGAAGGACAATAAGGTTTTGATGGTGAATGCTCTATCTTCCTCTTCTGGGCCTTCTAAAGGTAAGGGCAAGAAAGCCCAAAAGAAGAAGAAGAAACCCCTTAGGCCCACTGGTGGCATTTCGAAGGGGAAGGTCCAAAAGAAGAAGCGTGATCAGAAAGATGATGTTTGCTTCCATTGTGGCAAAGCGGAACATTGGAAGAGAAACTGCCCAGAGTACAAGGCTACTCTAAAGAAAGGTATCTTTCTCGTTGAAGTAAATCTTTCTAGTAATTCTAGTTCTTGGGTACTTGATACCGGTTGTGGAACTCATATCTGTAATGATGTACAGATGCTAAGTGAAGTCCAACAACTCAAAGAAGGAGAATGTGTCTTGAAGATCGGCGATGGCTCAAACGTTGAAGCTCGAGCTTTAGGCACAATTAGATTAGATTTAGGTAGTTTTGAGTTAGTCTTAAATAAAGTCCTTTATGTACCGAGCATTATTCGTAATATAATTTCAGTTCCAATATTAGATTGTGAAGGTTATGAAACTTATATTAAGAATGGTAAATACTTTATCAAACGGAACAACTCTTCCGTTCACATCGATACTCTAAGTAATGGACTTTATCTAACTCAGAATATCAATATTATGAATATACAATGAGAAACCAAGCGTAAGAGAGATGACAAAGTTTCAGCTCCCTTATGGCATGCTAGATTAGGACACATTTCCAAGAACAGAATTAGCAAGATAAAAACTTTAGGATCATTCTCTGAAAATGATCTTAAGGAGTTAACTTCTTGCGAATCCTGTCTCAAAGGAAAAATGTCCAAAGTCCCTTTTAAAGGAACTGTGGAACGTGCCATTAAGGTTTTGGATTTGATCCATACTGATGTTTGTGGACCGCTTAGTGTAAGCACTAGAAACAATCATCAGTATTTCATAACCTTTACTGATGACTTTAGTCGGTATGGTTATGTATACTTAATGAAGTATAAATCTGAAGCTTTTGAGAAATTCTTAGAATTTCAAAAGGAGGTTGAGAACCAAACTGGTTACAAGATCAAAGCACTCCGATCTGATCGAGGAGGCGAGCATCTTAGTGAAGAATTCCTTAATCATCTCAAAGATAATGGGATTATCTCTCAGTGGACTCCTCCGGGAACTCCTCAGCTTAATGGAGTTTCTGAGAGAAGGAATCGAACCCTACTTGATATGGTTCGTTCCATGATGAGTTTCACTGACTTACCACCTTCTTTCTGGGGTTATGCCCTAGAAAGTGCAGCAAAGATTTTGAATCTAGTTCCCTCTAAGTCAGTCCCTAAAACGCCCTATGAAATGTGGCATGGTAAAATCCCCAGTTATTCTTACTTAAGAATTTGGGGTTGTCCTGCTTACGTGAAGAAGACAGTGGGAGATAAGTTAGAATCTCGTTCTAACTTATGCTACTTTGTAGGTTATCCTAAGGAATCCATAGGATACTACTTCTATGATCAATCTGAGCAAAAGGTGTTTATTTCCAGAAATGCCACTTTTCTTGAGGAACCGTTCCTTAAAGAAAAGAAAGGCAAGATCATAGAATTAGAAGAAGTACAAAGTGACACCACGCCACCCACTGAAGAAACGTCCCCTACTGATCAACCACAACCAATCACGAATTTCGATACACACGAAAATCCTCCTCTAAGGCGTTCTGAACGCACTCCTAGACAGCCAGAGAGATGGTATGGATTCTTCCATGAAATCTCTCAAAAGGATAATGATCCTTTAACATATGAGGAGGCTCTTTCAGATTCTGACTCTGAACAATGGATAGAAGCCATGAAATCCGAAATGGACTCCATGAACTCCAACCAAGTTTGGACCTTGGTAGATTTGCCTGATGGGGTCAAACCCATAGGTTGCAAATGGATCTTTAAGAGAAAGCTTGGAGTTGATGGAAGCATTGCAGCCTACAAAGCAAGACTGGTTGCGAAAGGATTCACTCAAAGACCCGGCGTGGACTTTGATGAAACCTTTTCACCAGTTGCAATGCAAAAGTCTATTCGGATCATGCTTGCCATTGCTGCATATTATGACTATGAGATATGACAAATGGATGTGAAAACTGCCTTTCTCAATGGTGACATTGACAAAGACATTTATATGGAGCAACCCATAGGTTTCACATTCAGTGGGAGTGAGCAAAAGGTTTGCAAACTCCAAAGATCAATCTATGGATTGAAACAGGCTTCTAGGAATTGGAACATTCGATTTGATGAATCCGTCAAAGCGTTTGGCTTCATTCAAATTTCGAATGAGTCCTGTGTGTATAGAAAGGAATTGGAGACCTCAGTGCAATTCTTAGTACTTTATGTTGATGACATCCTTCTTATTGGGAATTCGAAGGATGACATGAAAGTAACTAAGTTATGGTTATCGAACCAATTCGAGATGAAAGATCTTGGTGATGCGTCCTATATCCTTGGAATTAAAATCTATAGAGATAGATCTAGAAGGTTAATAGGACTATCACAATCGATGTACATTGACAAAGTATTGAAGAGATTCAATATGGAGTCAGCAAAGGTTAAGAACCTTCTTATAAATGGGAACATGTCTTTCAAAGAAGATGTCCTAAGACTAACCTTGAGAAGGAAAG
The DNA here is from genome assembly GCA_037501455.1 of Lantana camara. Taxonomy (NCBI): domain Eukaryota; kingdom Viridiplantae; phylum Streptophyta; class Magnoliopsida; order Lamiales; family Verbenaceae; genus Lantana; species Lantana camara. Next base: position 57,231,422 of record CM074857.1, on the reverse strand, counting down.
AATGACTCATACACCTTATGCATCAGCAATATGTAGCATAATGTATGCAATGTTATGTACTCGGCCGGATGTGGCTTATGCACTTAGTGTAACAAGTCGTTTCCAATCTGACCCTGGAGATGGTCACTGGGTTGCCGTGAAGAATATTCTTAAGTACTTAAAAAGTACTAAAGATTTATTCTTAGTTTACGGAGGTCAGAAAGATCTTACTGTCGAAGGATACTGCGATGCAAGCTTTGCATCTGACTTAGATGATTTTAAGTCAATGTCAGGATACATTTTCTACCTAAACGCCGGAGCAGTGAGTTGGAAGAGTTCCAAGCAAACTACCACTGCAGATTCGACCACTGAGGCCGAATACTTAGCTGCAAATGATGCAGCTAAGGAAGGTGTTTGGATTAGAAACTTCATTCAAGAGTTGAATGTTGTTCCTAGCATGAAAGACCCCATTACTGTGTTTTGTGACAACACTGGGGCGGTTGCTCAAGCAAGAGAACCAAGATCTCACCAACGGACCAAGCACATTATGAGAAGTATCACCTAATTCGTGATATTATCAAAAGAGGAGATGTGCAAATTAAGAGGAGATGTGCAAATTGAGAAGGTCACATCAGCAGAGAACGTGGCAGATCCACTTACTAAACCCCTTAGTCGAGAAGTTTTCCAAGGTCATCTTTAGAAGATGGGACTTAGAGTAGCTTTAGAATGGCTTTGACGGGCAAGTGGGAGATTGTTAGGAATAGTGCCCTAGAAAGCCGATTGTATATCCGCTTTGTGCTTTTCCTTATTGTAATCACATACAATCTTTGAATGAAATAACGAATTGAGGCAACACTTCTTTATATGCTCTTGTTTGGTATGCGTTTACTTTAGCTGTGCATGCATGAGAACTCCCCTAATCCTGATGACTTTAGGACTCTACCATTTAGGTGAAATGGTTCATGAAACGAGCCCTATATCACATAAGTTATGATTAGTAAAATACTCCAAGCCGATGAGTCCTACAGACAGTAGGAGTGTCAACCTGACTCCTCTAAGGCTTGCTTGTGTGATCACGCCCTTAAGAAGGACCACCTTGTTTCATGGAGGTGCAAAGTGTATAGTTGATACGTGCGTGATACATGAGGGTGCTTACTTTAATAAGTAAGTTCATTGAGGTGCCCCGTGTGAGAAGATTCCTAAATGGGAAAGGAAGTTTCTATTTCAGGAAATGGAAACTTCCAGATTAGGAAATATCTTACGAGTCATTGATGTGATTAATTGATCCTTAGACTTGAGGTTCCTTGTTACTTTATGAGTTAACTCTGTAGTCTTAGGTATAAGCTTTAAAGGTTGTCGCCTTAGACAACTGATTCAAGGCTTATGCTGGGGCTGCACAAGTGATTCATGAAAGTGAATGAGAATCAAGAAAGGACCTACACTTGCATTTGCAAGGTGATCTCTTATTGTGTAAGTCATTCATATGCCATATGGAGTCCTTGGCCAAGGCAGAAGATCAAGACATCAAGAAAAGGGTTTCTTGGATTGAGATCAAATGGATATGAAATGCACTTACACTACAAGAAAACAATCAAATTCAGACGAACTTTTCCGACGAACTTGTTTCGTCTGAAAATTTCCGACGAAATTCCGATGAAATTCCGACGAAACATAAAAATGTTTATTTTTCCCCTAAGCTACAAACGTTCCGACGAAACTCCGGTGAAACTGCGACGAACATAAAATTTTATTTAAAAAAAATTAAATTATAACATTCAGACGAACTTTGCGACGAAAATTTCGTCTGAAAAAGGAATAATTATTTTCAATTAAAAACTCAGACGAAAACTCGTCTGAGTTTCGCCGGAAATTTTGACTTATTTAATCTTTCCGCCGCCATTGCGACGAAAGGTTTCGTCTGAAAAGATCTTATAATTCTTTTTGTTAATTTCAGACGAAACACCGACCATTTTTTCGTCTGAAACTAAAAAAAATTATATTTGTATAAATTGGCGGCTTATGCAAATTATTTTCAAAATTTTTGAACACTTCTCAAAAGAAAAGGTTGGCTGAAATATTGTGCCAAAATTATAAGTGAATGTGAATATTTTATGTTCAGACGAATCCTTCGTCTCAAAGTCGTCTGAAAATTTCAATTTGTAGCCCTAGTTTTCTCACCCGAAAGTGAGCGCAGCTCCTCTTCCTCCTTTCTCTTACCCGCGTCACTCTTTCCCTCTCTTCACAATTTTCCCCAAATCATCCCTTTCCAATCGCAAGCTCTGCTCCGTTCCAATCTTCCCGATCTTCTCGTTCGTTTCACCGGCGCAGAAGGGAAAAGAGAAGGAGAAGGAGAACGGGAAGCCATTGGAGGAGGTAGCAACGCAGAAGGTTACGAAGCAAGGTTTGGTGTGGGCCTCGGTTTGGTTTTCGGCTCCTCAATCGGCCGATGGGCCTCCACTTCCGCTGCCGCCGCGGAAGGCATCTCCGGTTATGAAATAGAGCTTGAGCTTCTTAGATCGGTCGGAGATGGAAAGGAGAGCAGCGTCACGTTTGATGACTTTCCATATTATATCAGGTAGCAAGGAATGGATAAAAAGCGGATCTTTTTGTGATTTTCTGAGAATTCTCTTTGAAATCTTGAAAAAGTTGGAATTTTTTTTCATTACAAATCCTCCCTTTTCGATGAACAATGATCGAACACGCGTGTTGCTAACGAGTTCAGCGTATGTTCATCTAAAGCATTTAGATGTCTCTAAGCACACTCGAAATCTTTTCCCTGCAAGTAGGGCTATATTGCTGTCAGGGCCAACAGGTATTTGCAGCTTTTATATGATGCATTGGGGTTAAATCTCAACATTTGTCTTCATCTCTTGCTGATTTTATCGTGTATTCGTGTTATACCTTTTATAGAATTATACCTGCAAATGCTCTCTAAGGCTCTAGCACATCAATTTGAGGCAAAGTTCCTGCTTCTGGATATATCTGACTTTTCACTCAAGGTTGTGTGTTTGATGTCTTTATTTCATACTGCTGCTGAATTTTTTTTTGTATTTTTTGGCTGAATTGTTTTATTTCTTTGCTTTATCTGAGGAATGATCCAGATGCAGAGCAAGTATGGTATTACCAAGAAAGACTCCGTAAGACCTGTTTCTGATTATGTGTTTCTTAGGAGATAAATAACCGGGTGTTCTTAGAGTGAAGATTATACTGATTCTAGTTTATTTTTGATGCAGTCTCTCCAACGGTCTATCTCGGAATCAACATTAGAACGAATGTCCGGTTTTCTTACTTCTTTCTCTATTCTTTCATCAAGGGATGATCACAGAGGTATACACACAATTCATGATCCTTTTCTCGTTTCTTGATATTTATCATTTTCAGATTACATATAAAATATATAGCTACAATTTCAAAATTAGACTTTGATCTGCGACTTTAATTTTCATATTGCTGGAGCAGCCATATTAGACAAAGATGGTTTTTTACTTTAAATTGTTGCACTGAAGGTTCTTTGTGGAGGCAAAACAGTGGATCTGATTCTACAATAAGGTACAGTTGGATATATCTTGGCTCACATGTAAAATTGCCAGTTTTAACGGAATATTACTTAAATATCTCATTTTACTCCTATAGGAATGTTGAAGAAGTTAACAATCCTCTCAAGCCTCGAAGAACCGTCTCCTCTGATATGAGTAGTGTTAGTTCCTAGTCATCTTCTTCAGGTTCAGGTTCACCTATCCACTAAAGTATCAAACCATAAACCGAGAATATAAGTATGTAACCCCGTATCTGATTATCATGTTTTTCGTTAGCTCCTTCCAAGCGCTTCTACAACTGGGCTTTTGATGAGAAAGTTCTCATACAATCACTTTCAGGGGCGGATCCAGGATTGTCCAATAGCCGGGGCTAAAAAATTTCGGACCTCAATATATTAAAATAATAAAAATAATTTGAAATTAGTTAAAATATTCAAATTACATAAAATGTTTTTACAATTTTTATGACACACTAAAACTTATAGATCATAGCTATTTAGGACGATTCGTCATCCTTTCAATTTGCTCCCGCTATTTTTTCACAAATTAAAATTTTGATGTATAGATACTAATACGGTTCTTTATAAAAAGAAAAAATAGAATTTGTTTCGGGATTAAAATTTCCACTATCTCTTCTGGTGGGGATTAAAATATCCACTATCACCATCGAGTATAGTAATTAATCATTTCGATAAATTACAAGTATAAGTTAAAGTATACATAGTTGAATAAAAAAAACTATTAAGTGTATTACATTTGAAATTAAAATTCGAATTCACAACATTTTATTAAAATAATATGTGTTGGAAATTAGAATTTTTTGTTACACTAATTCGGCAGGATTAAGTTTTTATAGGAATTACCCACATGATGTGATATTTTTTATATGATACATTATCTATATAATAAGATTCACCGTACTAATTTTTCCTTACATAAAAATACAAGATTCTTTCCTAAAATATTCGGCACATCATAATAAAAATCGCACACTTTTAATTATTTTCATATTCGAGTCAGACTTGCGTCATATCTAATATAATATACAAAATATATAACATTTATTATATATGATATCTAGTAGATTTTGTATATATAATTTAGTATTAACTTTAGAGGAATTAGTGGGGGTAGGGGTGGAGGGGGGGCTTGAGCCCCCCTTGGCCCAGAGTGGCTCCGCCACTGATCACTTTATAAGGTAAGTACACAATCTATTGACTGGAACGTTAAGGAAATGAGTCGTTCTTGAAATAAGGTAAGTATGCATTTGATTCTTCTGTTGATGTAAATATTTATAATTGTATTGGTTTTCAATGAACTAAAATTGTCTCTTTAAGAAGAATAATATGGAAAACTTTATGGAAAATGTATTTGATTAATTCTGGACTATTCTTTTCATGGTTTTTCCAAGCCATAGATTTTCTACAAGTCACAGAATAGCACCATTTTTTCCATATTTTCCTAATAGTAAGCTCCTTTTTGACAGATTTGTGAGTGTCCATCTCTATATGCTACATTGGAAGTTCTCAACATCTCAGGAAATTGTTTGACTGATGTTTCCACATCTTACCTTTCTACCGTGCTTCGGACCTGTAATGGTGTGGCCTCTTAACTTGTTGCTTAATTCACAATTCTTTAAACATATTGAATCACATTGTCACTGAGTGCCAGTTTTCTTTCTATATGTTAATCGTATGAAGTCTGAATGTCTTCAGTTATGTGTCAATTGAACTTGCACTGAACTAAGGACTCATAAATACTTCATAGACATCTGTTTTTTCATAGAGAAGTTTTCTGTTTTGTAGATCTCTATAGTCTGGACATAGAGGATTGCTCAATTATATCAAAAAAATTTTAGAAAGTTGCTGATTCTTTGGATTCTGGGTCTATACTTCCACATCTTTGTATAGGTAACTTCTACTTAAACAAAATTATAAGTTTCCTTTTTCTTGGCTTGTGTTCTTGGGTTGTGTTCTATAAGATTAGCTCTGAATTTTAATTCTCCCTTGAAAATCAGAACCTATTGCATATTCTGGAATTCTGTAGAATTTTATGTTTTTAAGTTGGGGGTGGAATTTGAATGCTAAAAAAGGTGGCATATGTAATGAAGGCATGTTTTTATCTATGGAATTTTTAAAATTTGTGTTTGTATCTCTTTTTTTTATGTTAATTAATCATGTTTGTATCATGATGTTGCTGCTTATTGTGGAAAAAATATATGAATTGATGCATAAATCAAATAACAGTTCTCATATTTGTCTGGCATAAGCTTTATCGTGCCACCAATTGAGAAAGTAACAACCACCAGAGGAGAAGTACATCATATAACACACCACTAAATTCATAACACCACCTAAGCCAGTTTTTTCCTAAATCTGAAATTTGTGAAACCACATTGATCAATTTTGGCCATACCTTTTAACTCCTTTGGCACCTCTTTTCCTTGCAAAATGAGACAACTTTGATTCTGCGCAGTTTGATTAGCCGACAGAGAGAATGCTGCTCTCAAAATTTAAACCACAATTCACAAGAATTTTTCTCACCTTCATGTTCTTCCTTAAAAGAGATTGAGTTAAAAGGTCTTCCTCATTTTTCTTTGGACTAAAATAGTCCAAACTTGATTTTCATCCTTGAACCTTCATTTTTATAATACGGTATTGTTAAAGAAAAATTTGTCATTGTAAAATTGTGTTTTGATGTATATGTGAAATTATTAGTTACATCTTTGATCAATTATGATTTCGTGGAACTCTTATTCAAAAATATTGTGCACTAGATAAAATAGACGAGACCATTGCTATATTCTAATGAATCTGTTAGTTTTATTTCATATAGGAAATAGGTCTCCTGAAAGATGTTCTCCAAGTTTTGGCAATCTGCCTTCAATAGAGCACTATTAAGTTCTTTAGTTGCATGGCACTTGGATTCCATTGGGCTGAAAAACATTGTTCTTCTATTAGGTACAATCTCATGAACATTCTTATGCTAGGGGCTTTCATCATTAATTTTTCTTGTCGGTTTGATAAAATTTGAGCTGAAGTTGTTGTTGATTGGGAATGCTATGTTGATGGTTGCTATGAGTGAATGTGGTTGTGATCAGTTTGAGGATGCTTTATTAGTTTGAGAATTTTTGGTTTATGCTTTTAAGCATGTTGCCCTTCGAGCCTCTTTGTCGTTTTTGTTTGTATAAAACTGTCAGATTTGTATATTCATCAATTGCTAACTTATAATTTCTAAGTGTTCAACTTCTGGTTGTGCAGGTACGAGCAAGAGATCACTTGTCCCGGTTTAAAACAGAAGGTTTTTACTTCCTATTGTAAAAGGAAGAGAAGAGATAAGGTAATTGGCTCTATAGTCTTCTTTTCAATGAAGATTTTAAGCAAAAGATGAACTAGTTAAGTTTTGAGCTTGCAATTCATCTTGACATAACATTATAATCTGCACGAATATTCATATATATCATAGCAACTTAGGACTTATAATCCTTGATTAACATCTCATTAATTTCTAAAATTGAGGAAATTACGGTGGAGAATGGACATGCATATAAACCTACCAAATCTAGAAAACTGACATTAAAGCTATAAGCAAATAAAACCCTTTCATCCAATGATCAGACACCTGCTCCAGGGGGTGTAAGTGTAATAAACAATATGTAAGGGAGGTTTCTGTAACAAGCCTGTGAACCTGCTTTCATCCACATAATAGCTAGTAGATCTCAGGTTAGCATAAACTCGGTTGTGCCACCCGAAGGTGTACGAGGCCTCCCATAATCCAAGCTGCCATCACATTGTAGTTATCTTGTTAGTTGAATTTAGATTAGGACTCATTTTGGTCCTAAATTTTATACCAGACTGTATCATTTTTTTGAGCCCCTATTCAAATGGTATGCAAGCTTGTTAGTATTTTCTTCTAATTCTTGGTTAAGGTAAATATTTTACTTGTCTGAGATACCTTGAGGATGATTTGACGGGTAAAGTCTTATTTAACTGATTGTACAAATTGTTGGCTTGTATAAACAAAATTACTCCTGCGGGATATTGCTCTTTGCTCTTCTATCTGTTCACCCTCTTATTAGTTATTAGTATCGTATTCCTTTTCGCCCGTCCTTCATTTTGCAATAACTGTACTACGAAACAAATTTTTATCTGATATCTTCTTTATTTTTTCCAGCCTTTGGTCACAAAGCAGCATAACTCTTGTTACAAGCACAAGGTATATCTCTTTGTATACTAGTCTGCCATGATATAATACATCTATTTGGATCCTTTTTTTCCAAGTTTATTACAAAAATACTTCACTTTCAGTATTAATGAATATTAATTTCTCTATTTGTATATTCATACTTAAAATATGCTAACTTATTATCATTTTTATGCATTACCTTATATATCCATGCATTTACGTGTGTTTAAAGATTAAATCCTTAGTCAGCAGATAACCTTTGGATGTTTAATGTTTTTGTTGACAGATCAGGCACTTCAAATGGCTTAAGTGACAATGTAGAAACACTTGGTAAATTTTCAAACGGTGGAGAGAAGTTTTCGCTTCATATCTAGTGTTGCGTATTTTATGTAGTGTTTGCAAAATATGGATTTATGTAATAATACATGAAAATTTTGTAATTCGGTAGATTTTATCGAATTTTGTGTAGTTGGATATGTTATTACATTATTATTAGATTTATGGACATAGTTGAATTTCTAAATTATTGTTGGTCTATTACACATTATTGTTGAATTTCATGTTTTTTATTATTTTATTTTGGGGTATATAATTTCAGAAAAACAGGTTCAAAATTTTAAAAAAAAATTCAAAAATTAATTATAATACGAAAATTGCGACGAAAATTCGTCTGAAAAAATTCTAAAATTTTGAATAATTGTCAGATTTTCGTCTGAAAATGGTCTGAAGTTCGTCTGAAATATATTGATGTTCGTCTGAAATTTCGTCTGAAAAATAACATAAAATTAATAAAATATAAATTTTTTCGTCTGAAATTTGGTCGGAAATTTCATCGGAAAAGATATTCAGACGATAACCTGGGGTCGCAAATTCGTCGGAAAAAGATAAGAGGAAAAATTGGCCAATATAATTTCGTCGGAATTTCGTCTGAAAATTAAACCATGAAAATTTGGTCTATATTTACTCGTCGGTACTTTCGTCGCAATTTCGCCGGAAAATGAGTTCGTCGGAAAATTGCCGATTTCGGGCGAGATTATTTTTCGTCCGAAATTCGTCGGAATTTCATCGGAAAAATAGTTCGTCAGAGTTTTCGCCGGAAATTTCGTCTGAATTTAACTCCGACGAGGGTTTCTCCGTCCAACTTGAGTTCGTCGGTGATTCGTTTGAAATTGGTCGGAAATCAAGGATTTCAGACGAACAAGACCAAAATTTCGTCTGAAATTTTCGCCGGAAATCGGCTGTTTTTTTGTAGTGTTAGCTTTAAGGCCGGATTATTAGGGTTCTGATTATTCCCTTGCCCTAGATCTTGGTTGAGAGATAGTAAGTAGGAGGATTGTATCTCACATGAATCAATGACTTAAAGGTTATGTCGAATCCGAACATTCCAATTCAGTTAGGGGTTAAACACCTGTTGCTAGACTATGGTCGTTTAATCTGTGGACTGATTAATTAATTAGTGAATTAATTAATTAGGGTCACTGCTAATTGAATTGAGAACCTAGAGGGTCACACACAACAACTTGGTTACATGAGTTGAGGCTTTAAAATGATTAAACGAGTTAATCGAGCCTAGAGGGTTCCATACGTGTGAAGGCACACGTGTGGGTCACGTGAGTGACACGTGTCCCACACGTGTGAATATATATATTGTATATATATATATTAAATAATTAAATGTGTTAATTATTTAATAGACTTTGGTTTAATTTTGAATTAAAAAGAATGTGTTATTTTGGAGAAAAATAATCTAGTTAATTAATTATGAATTAATTAATTAGATAAAATAAGTTATTTATTTTAAATAAATAAAGTATAAAATTATCCAAAAATAGTTTGGATATTTTAGCTCTCTTGAAAGTTGATTTGAATTAGAATTCAAAGTCAAAGTTGGAAATTACTTGATGATCAAGTAATAGGAGAGAGAGGGACCAAATCCTTGCCCAACAAGGAATAGGTCCGGCCGTTCCTCTCCCTTACCTATATATAGGGGAGCTCATGCTCCCCTTTAGAGCTAATGGGCAATTCTTTTGGTTCATGTGTTGAACACCTTCCTTTCTCCAAGATTAAATAAAACCCTAGGTTAAGCCTAAACACTAACTAGAGAACTAGCATCCTTACTAGTTAGATTGTGATCAAGTTGGTGGACTATCTCTAGAGAGCTTCAAGTTAGAAGTTTGAAGATTCGAGCTTTACCAAGGAGAGGGGATCAAGCCGCGAGAAGAGCGTTCTTGGGTGGCTTGAAACGCTTCAAGAAAGAATAAAAGAAAAGTAAGTTTTCTATCTTTACGAATTTGGTTACATGATTGCGAGTCCAAGGTCCTTTTGTTGGGAAATTTTTTAAATTCCGCTGCTTTCTGATTCGTGTTTTCCAACACACTTTACAAAATATTTTAAATTGAGTCTTTTGTAAAAAAAAATTTAGATTGATATTGATGTGGCAAGGACCACCAAGCCATTTGGTCCAATAATCAACCAACACGTGTCAAGCATAACCAAGTCAATAACCTTCTCTTCAACATCCATTTCAAGAGAACCCCTTGTCCACCTTCTAATCTTGAGGACTCGACTACTCAGTCGATGCTTCATGTTCAACTATGCTACTCGATCTTCCCTGGACTCAAAAAGTCACGTGGCCACTAGTGGTGTATGGAGAAAGTGGTCAACTACGTATTAAATGCACTCGTATAGTGGGCTAGCGGTCAGCTTTAGACACTTACACGTCGCTTGAATATAAATACTTCTCATTTATACCATAGGTAACAACTCCCAACTACCACATTTACTGTACTCTAAATCGACCACTTATATTCGAATACTTACTTGAGCATTGGAGTGCCAACCCGGATATCACCCCCTCTAATTCCGAATTGGCATCGAACTCACCTTCCATTTCTTTTCTCAGACATTCAACCCAGCGATCGAATTCTCCCATATATAAATTCTAAGTGATTGACTCAGTAAATGACTTGAATTTTCCGACTTCATTTTTTGGCTTGATCAAACATCGTAGCCATTAAGATGGTAACACGTAACTAATTATTTATCGAAAATTATTAATTTTTAGCCATAATAAAAAATAGTTATAATACAAAACTATTTTGTTTTTTCCTCAAAAAAAAACATATTACTTATAATTCCTTTGTTATCTCATACAAAATCCAACCATTTCCAATAAATTTTCCATAAATTATAACATTCGGGTTCACATAAAACTTCCAAAAAAATGTTATTTTTCCATTAAATTAAACCATGAATGAATTTAACAAAGAGTCGACACTCAACACCACACGCACCTAATTCAAGAATGTGATTTGTAACAAGGTACAAGGTTCGATTCCCACAGACTGCGGTATGAGAGTTTTATTCTTGAATCCAATTTGGGCTTTTAGGGTGGCTCCTTGTAGACTAGTGAGGAATACACCTCCTCCTTAATGGATCGTTGAGTACCTAATTTTTCTCCTTCCATTTATTTCATCGGATCGGGGTGTAAGACCCTTAGGGTTGGGATTGGACCTTTGTAACAAGAATGTGAAAAGAAAGAAGATGGAAGAAATTCAAACCTTTCTCCCACAAGAAAAGGGGGAAAGATTTTGGTAATGGTAATGGTAATGGTGTAATGGGTATGGTGTGATTTGACAAAAGCATTTACGGCAGACAATCAGGGAAACCAAATCTCTTCTCTCTCCACCTCCAAACACGTCATTTCAACCCTTCCACAGTGCGAATTACCATTCTTTTTTTTCAATTTCTTTTGTTGCTATAGTTTTTTGATAATGATGTTAATGGTGGTGATGGAAAAATGAAGAAATAAAAAAGGTAGGAGAGAGACGGAGAGTTTTCCAGAGGTGCAGTCAGCAGTGTGTGCAACAGTAACAGCTGCAGCAGCAGCCAACAGCGCCATAAAATAAAAACACTTCTGCCATTTTCGATTTCCGAGCAAAACACCACATTCTCTCTCATCCCTCTTCCTCTCTCTTCTCTAGTTTAGCTTATTCTCCACCTCCTCTATTCATGAACCGACTATTTTGCTTTGTGAATCAAAAGGGGGAAGAAGGACAGGGTTCTGTTCTTCTGTGTTAATCGCGGCGTTTTCTTTCTTTCTGTCTGTCTTGTCTCCTTCTTTTAGAAAAATAAAGGTTGATTCTTGACATGTTTGTAGTGTTGAATTCTCCTCTTCTTTGTCACCGCTTTGGTTCTTCGAAAACTATCGTGGTGCCTTGAAAATCACCTTTATCTCTTCCTCTTCTCCGCCGAAGAGAGAGAGAGAGTAAACAGAGGGACCCTTCTCCTACACATCCTGTTTTTTTTTTTTTTTTCTTCTGAATAATTTCATTAAGATCCTGTTTCTTCGCAGTGTGAAATTTCTGGAGACCCTTTTCTTTAAATTCGTTTCTTTTTGGTATTGAAGGCGAAAATACAGAGACATCGAGAGATTAAGCATCGAGCAGAGCTAGCTGCAGCCAGGGTAAAAGTTAATTATATCTTGATAGGATAAAGAGAAACAGATATCTTTTGTTGGTTTTGTGCGAAAATCCGGGATTCTGCGTGGGGCAAATAGCTGGTTTCACTTTCCATTAGGTGAGAAAGTTTGGAACTTTTTCAGTGTGAAACAATTAATAAATTTTAACGGAGGGTTTAACTGCTTCGCTCCCAAGTGGTGGTTTCTTGTGTTGGAGAAAAAAAGGGAAAAAGGGGTTATCATTTTGTCAGTATGCATATGATTCACACAACCAAACTGTTTCGCTTTCGTTGAGCTATTTTGGCTGTTACCCTTTTATAAGGTAAGTGGTAAGAAGTGTGTTCCTCAGCCATCTTAAGTCCCAGCACAGCAATCTCTTGCTTCAATCAAGATCGTCCATCTTTATCCTTCTGAGATCACTAGGGAAGAATATTACTTCTATTATTGAAAATATTAAACAACCATTCAAATTCCAAACTTAGAACAGTTCGCAGCAGAAGCATCCCCTGTTTCAGAGAATCTTTGTCAGCTCTCTGGTGGGACAGCACGTATTCAAGAGGTGATTTTTGAAGTTTAGGGGGAAATGGCTATGGTGGTACAGCAGCAAAGGGAGAGTAGCAGTGGGAGTATTAGTAAGCATCTTGCTGATGGGAAGTATGTGAGATACACGGCAGAACAGGTGGAGGCGTTGGAGCGGGTGTATGCTGAGTGCCCAAAGCCCAGCTCTTTGCGCCGCCAGCAGCTGATCCGTGAATGCCCTATTCTTTCTAACATTGAGCCTAAGCAGATCAAAGTTTGGTTTCAAAACCGCAGGTATTTTTGGTTCATTCCTCATTTGATGGCAATTTTTTTCTTTTAATGATGGTCATTCTTGGACCCATTTTTTTAGAGTCAGTTTTTCCGGGTTTTCTTGTTTTTATCTTTTTCTTGTCAAGTGTGTGTATGAGAGAGGGAGAGAGTTGTTCTGTTTTTACTTAATTTTTTGTTAGACAGTCATTTCTGGGATTGTGGTTGCACATTTCGATGGAGGTAGAAAAAATTAAATATGGTGCACTAGGTGATTTTCATGTCCTTGGTTGGTATTTGAACTGAAAGAAGAGAAAATAATTATTTTAAAAAATAAAAAATATGGTGCACTTGGTGTTTTTCAAGTCCTTGGTTGGTATTTGCTAACAGGGGTTGGCCAAGTGGTCTGAGGGTTGATTCTCGAAGGCAAAGACCCGAGTTCAAATCCCTGGCCACTTGGGGTGTGTGTGTTAAAAAAAAAAAAAAAAAAAAAAAAGTCCTTGGTTGGTATTTGAAGTTTTGAACTGAAGGAACACAAATTAATTATCTTTGAACAAAATGTAGGTGCCGGGAGAAGCAGAGAAAAGAATCTACCAGACTCCAGAGTGTAAACAGAAAGCTTTCAGCCATGAACAAACTACTTATGGAGGAAAACGATCGTCTCCAGAAGCAGGTGTCGCAGCTTGTATGCGAGAATGGCTACATGAGACAGCAGATACACACTGTATGTGATGTTCTCTTTGACAAACAATTGCAGACATTAAGGAATTAGGCCTTATTGATTCACGAATTGAGTTTTGGTTTCTTTTTTCGCTGCAACTTAATATGCTTCACTATATGTTGTTTTGATTTCAAATTGTATCTTTTTCTGAATTTTCTGTAGGCGCCTGCCCCTAATACTGATGCAAGTTGTGAATCAGCAGTCACAACACCTCAGCATTCTCTCAGAGACGCCAGTAACCCTGCTGGGTACTTCATCATCAACTTGTTCTTTTTTCTCCGTGTTTCCATGCATATTTGCAAGTGTCTAGAGTTGGGAGAGCGAAAATTTTAATTGGGATGCGATGATTGAATTTTTACTCTATGTATGTGTGTATATATAAATGTATGTATATGAAAATTTCGGCATTCTTTTATTTTCTTGTTTCTGTTTTTAGTGTTTTTTTTTCCCATTCATTTGATTAATATATTTTTTTGGTCATGTATAAAATGATTGTTGCCTTTGGCAGACTCCTATCAATAGCAGAAGAGACCTTGGCAGAGTTCCTTTCAAAGGCTACAGGAACTGCTGTAGATTGGGTCCAAATGCCTGGGATGAAGGTTTGATCATTTATTTGATCTCTTTCATTTTTCAATTGACATTCTTACCTTCACAACTGCAAAAACTGAAGCAAGATTCCTTCTTTTTCAGCCTGGTCCGGGGTCGGTTGGGATCTTTGCCATTTCACAAAGTGGTAGTGGAGTGGCAGCTCGAGCCTGTGGTCTTGTAAGTTTAGAGCCTATGAAGGTAAGCAGAGGCAAAACAGTTAAAATTCTCTATCAATCTAAATCTGTACGCTGCAAATAGTAGCTTGTGTTCTTTCTGAAGTGCATTTTATTTCATCTTTGCAGATTGCAGAGATCCTTAAAGATCGTCCGTCTTGGTTCCGTGAGTGTCGGAGCCTCGAGATTTTCACTATGCTTCCTGCTGGAAATGGAGGAACCATTGAACTTCTGTATACACAGGTGAATAATGTGGTCACTTATATTCCTTTTCTGCCATGCTTGGATTGTTGGAGAAACGACTAGTTTAACCTATATTTTGCTTTCAGACATATGCTCCAACTACTTTGGCTCCTGCTCGCGATTTTTGGACTCTAAGATACACAACCACCTTGGAGAATGGCAGTCTTGTGGTAGGCATACATTGTTTTAGCAGTTCATTGCTATATTTAATGGAAAAATATATCTTTTCCTTGCTTGGGTTGGGAAAAAAAGAAGAGGGTTAGGGAGTGCGGGCATCTTTGCTTGTAAAAGCTAATAACATAATATCTGATGATACTGACATTAATGTTTTCCCTATTAATCCATGGAGGTATGTGAGAGGTCACTTTCTGGTACTGGGGCTGGGCCAAATGCATCCGCAGCTTCACAGTTTGTGAGAGCTGGAATGCTTCCATCTGGATATTTGATACGGCCATGTGATGGCGGAGGATCAATTATTCACATTGTAGATCACCTTAATCTTGAGGTGATATATATCTTTCCTTATTTAGCATCCACGAATATCTCAAATAGCTTTATACTGATTGACATTGCACTCCATTTTATCCAGGCATGGAGCGTGCCAGAGGTGCTACGTCCTCTCTATGAATCTTCAAAAGTATTGGCTCAGAAAATGACAATTGCGGTGAGTGCTTTATAAATCTGAATATATTATAATTAATTGAAGTATAATCTTTTAGCAATAATAACAATGATCTCCCATCTTGATTTCAAAATTACCTATTCCTTTCAATCCCTGCAGTTACCCAAGTATATTGATATTTGGACATAGTTAAATGATGTTATAATGCTAATGTTGGTATATTATTATCAATCTTTTGACCCTTAACTTTGAAAATACAGGTGAACGAGTATGCAACACTATGTTTTATATTTGATAGTTAATTTTGATTCTTACCTCACTTTCTACGGCTAATTCGTATTTTGTTGAAATTAGGCGCTGAAATATATCCGGCAGATTGCTCAAGAGGCAAGTGGTGAGGTGGTATACGGTCTAGGAAGGCAACCAGCTGTTCTGCGCACTTTCAGCCAGAGGTTAAGCAGGTGAATGTACAATATTGAAAAATTATTTTGCCATGCAAAGTATGAAATTATTTAGGCATTACCGCCTATACTTTCTTTTTGTTGTTGATCACCAGTTAAGTTTTATAGGCTTTGAAAATATATATTACCATGCTAAAATACTTGTTCGGTTAAAGAAGACACATTTGCCCTTTCCGGATTCCGGCAGGTAGTATATTTGTGTTAATAATCTTATGGCTTTCTCTTCTCTTTCAGAGGCTTCAATGATGCTATTAATGGTTTCAACGATGATGGGTGGTCGTTATTGAACTGTGATGGTGCTGAAGATGTAGTAGTTGCCGTCACTTCCGCCAAAAACCCGATTGGTGGTTCAAATACTCTTTCTATGCTTGGAGGCATTCTTTGTGCTAAAGCATCTATGTTGCTTCAGGTGGTGTTCATTTATCTGCCAAAGAATTTTATTATCTTGCTATTTTTCTGTTAATCTTTAATTTTTGTAAATATATTTTCATTAGTTTTGTTGCCCATTTTGTGGCCAGAATGTCCCTCCTGCTGTGCTGGTTCGGTTTTTGAGGGAACACCGATCTGAATGGGCAGACTTCAACGTTGATGCATATGCTGCTGCAGCTTTGAAAAACACGTATGCTTATCCTGGAATGAGGCCAACTAGATTTACTGGAAGCCAGGTCATAATGCCATTAGGCCACACAATTGAACACGAAGAGGTGAGTGCTGGCTACACAAACATACAGTGTTTGTGTATATATGGGTTAATTCGACAAGATCCTGAGGATAGACCTAATGTTGAAGTATATACTGTTGAATTCCTGAATTTCCTTATTTTACATTAGAAGCTGTTTTTTTTTTTTAAAAAATTTAATGTTTTAATTTAATCTGCGACATTTTGTTTTAAATTCAAATGTTTTGTAAGTATTTAAAGTTCCAACTACTTAGCTCATGGATTTTTTAACTTCTTTGCATTTTAGATGCTCGAAGTTGTTCGGTTGGAAGGACATTCCATCAGTCATGAAGATGCCTTTATGTCCAGGGACATTCATCTTCTTCAGGTGGTCTTTCTTTTGCAGCACAATGGCTTACTAAAAGAAAATCAAAATTCAAAATTATCGTACATGCCAAGACTTTGTGAAACACTATGCTTGTCTACAGATGTGCATTGGAATTGATGAGAATGCAGTAGGATCATGCTCCCAGCTTGTTTTCGCACCAATTGATGAAATGTTCCCAGATGATGCCCATTTGCTTCCTTCCGGTTTTCGCATAATTCCACTCAATTCAAAATCAGTTGAGTCCCCACAATATTTCCTTCCATTTTGCTTTTTTTTTCTTCTTGATTTTATTTATTTTGAATTACTGATTAATTTACCTTTCTTTGTGTTTTCCATTTTAGGGTGATTTACAGGATTCATTGACCTCACACAAGACATTAGACTTGACATCGAGCCTCGAAGTGGGGCCAGCAACAAGCTGTAATAGGAAAAACGATCCAGCTTCTTACAGTGCACGATCGATTCTGACAATCGCTTTTCAGTTCCCATTTGAGAGCAATTTACAGGAAAATGTTGCCACCATGGCACGACAGTATGTTCGTAGTGTGATATCTTCTGTGCAAAGGGTTGCCATGGCTTTATCTCCATCTGGGTCGAATCCTAATTTGGTTTCAAAGATATCTCCAGCCTCTCCAGAAGCTCTGACACTCGCACATTGGATCTGTCAGAGCTATAGGTACTAAAATATCTAATCAAGACGAACCTTGGGCTTGATCTCGGAAACAAAATATATGGTTTCTTATTAAATTGTATTTATTTATTTATTTATTAATTTTTTTTAAAATTGTATTTATCTTTTAACTGTTTTCAGCTACCATACGGGGGGCGAGTTGCTTAGAGCTGATGCCGCCAGCAGTGATGAAGTATTGAAAACACTTTGGCACCACCCAGATGCCATTTTATGCTGCTCGTTGAAGGTATTTATCTTTCTATCGATCTATCTACATGTAAAATGCCGTAAGATACATGTTTCTTCCCTTTTCGTTTTTATATAATTGCATCAACATATCTTGAGGTTTGAAAAATTACCTAAACTTCCTCTATCATAGAATTTACGTTACATCTGGATAGATGAATTTTGAAATTTTCATCTCTAATTTCGTATCAATACCCAGTTTTGCCCTTTTTAGACCTTGACACTTAGTGATGAATAATTGAATTTATTAAGTTCATGACTATAATAACATGCATAGGGCCAAACCTCAGGTGTGCTAGTGGAAGTGTCTTCATTTCTCAAACCTCAGGGGAAGTTTGCGTAATTAAGCCAAACCTCAGGTTATGCGAGTGGAATTATCCCTTTCTTATATTTCAATTTTGTCGAATTTGTAGGCTGTGCCCGTCTTCACATTCGCAAACCAGGCTGGCCTAGATATGCTGGAGACTACTTTAGTTGCTTTGCAAGATATCACTCTAGATACGATATTCGATGATTCAGGAAGAAAGGCATTGTTCTCTGAATTCTCCAAGATCATGCAACAGGTACAGTACTAGTTTTAACTTGAAAACATAATAAATGCAAACCTATAAAAACCCGTAACAAAGTAGACTTTAATTTATTTTTTCACTATTTACAGGGATTTTCGAACTTGCCCGGTGGTATCTGCATGTCCACAATGGGGCGTCATGTCTCATACGAACAGGCCATTGTGTGGAAAGTATTTACTGCAGAAGAGAACACAGTTCATTGCTTAGCCTTCTCCTTTGTAAACTGGTCGTTTGTGTGACTGCTGCAAGTTTGTCTGCGGATAACAACAAAGGACTCGTACATGGAACATGCGACAATGAGTTGAAACATGAAAAGGTCTTCGAATGCCGGAAACTTGCTCGTGATCCGGAAGGTTTATTCGAAATTTGTTGATTTTTGAGATTTGCAGTCTTCCGATGTGTACATCCTGTGCTGTGAATCTTTGTCGAGATACTGAGGAAATTCTAATTCTCGTCATCCTAATATTGTTGTGTGTGTCACCCGAGGTCATGTTTTTGTTTTTTTTTTTTCTGATGTAAATTAAGCTTAGATGTAGAAATCAATCTTTCATTTAAGAATGTGGTAATCTTCTTTTGCACCTAAATCTTTTGATATTTTTGAACTTCAGTATCTAATCTTTAAAATTTTACATTTTAATATCCAATCTTTGAATTTTGCTGCTTTAAGTGTTCCCGATCAATAAGAAGATGACATGTGTACCCAATTGATCAATCAAAAAATAACACGTTTGATATTGGGTAATTAAATGAAATAAAATTCAAAGGACCAATAAGAAGATATGTGTATCCAATCGATCAATAAAAAAATAACACGTTCGAAAGGGTTAAATTTTTTTTTACACCCCAATGTTTGGGGTGTTTTGCACTTTAGTACCCAACCTTTAAATTTTAACACTTTAGTATCCAACCTTTGAGTTTTGTTGCGCTTAAGTGCCTAATATCAGACGTGTCATTTTCTTATTGGTTGGTTGGGTACATGTGTCATTTTGTTATTGGTCGGGGGCACTTAAGTGCAACAAAATTTAAAGATTGAGTACTAAAATGTAAAAATTTAAAGGTTGGCTACTAAAGTGCAAAACACCCCAAACTTTGGGGTGCAAAAAAAGTTTAACCCTAAATGAAATAAAATTCAAAGGATAGGGATTTTGTAAAAATTTAAAAATTGGATTTTAAAGTGAAAAAATATTGAAATATTAGGGTGCAAAAGAAGATAACCCTTCAAGATTTTCTCAGAGAAATTAATATCAGCAAAAATAATGGATGGTTAAGAATTTTCTTAGAGAAAGATGATGAAAACAAGAGGTAATTATCATTTGGCAACACTTACATTTTACTTTTCTTAAAATATAATGTAGAAATGTCGAGAGATGCGCTCAAAGTTTAAAATATAATATTGATGGTGTCAAAATCTGGCTATGCACTAGATTGTAGATTAGGACTCTCAATCACCCAATATATTTGTTGAAGTGAGGTAACTCTGATGCTTTCCTGAACTGAAAAGAGATAATAAACGTGAACTTAAAGGCCAAAACGGGGGAATGTGGGGGTTGAACCCGTTTTGGCACTCCGACGCTCAAGTCAGCTAAAGCTATGGGTCGAGAATGCGAGAAAAGTGAGAGTTCAGATTGCTAAGGAAAGCTTACCATTGTCAATGGCGGAGATGGGTTTTTATAGGAGGGAGATGGACTCCGTAGGTGTTAGTACACCTCCAAGAAAGTGTGGTTCTGGTCTAGTGGGAGAGCGACGGTTGGTGGCCGGAACAGTGCTTTTTCAGCTAAAGCACTGTTTGTCTGCTCTTGGCAGGATGGCTGACCGCAGTTAATGCGGCCTGGGGCAATTGGTACATGCATTGAATGCGGTTGTCCAATAGTGCGTGGGTCGATCGAACGCCTGGGTCGACCGCCTCTCGGTCCGAGGGGGACCCTGGGTCGAAACCTTCCATCGCCTAGCGTATAACTGCTCTCCCTTAGATACAAAGTGCTGGCTCGAAAGACCAGCAGGTCTGGGTCGGATGTAAAAGGCTGACCTGGCTTAGTCCTCCACGTGGTGGAGACACGTGGTGTATTGTCATAAATCCCGATCTTCCCCTTATCATCTCCCCCCAAGGTCGGGTGGCACACTTTGAGTGGCGGCAGACCTTGAGAAAGGCATCTTGATTGCTTGGGAAAGGAGGAAAACTAGCTATGTAACTACTCACACTAGGGCTGGGTCGCGCCTTGTACTGTCGAGCTAGCTCCCATCGATCCAGGTCTCATCGAGCTAGCTCCCATCGATCCAAGAGTTGACATCGACCCACGGAAGTCGGTGGACGGGCGGTGGCATCACGCGCGCGTGCCACCTTGGTTCCAATGGCCGGGAAACGCTAGGTTTCCCCTGCGTCAGTGCAATGATTGCGCTTTTTGAATTTTGGGGCGCAGGGCGCGAATCCTGAGGGGCGGTTACCTACAGTCGTAGTTGGGAAGCGGGTCACGTTCTCCCCTATGCGAGTTACTTAGCTGACACGTGGTGAGTATTAAATCTGATTTGATTAATCCCAGCTATAAAGAGGGGACTTATATGGTTTTTTCCCTTTTCACGCTACTTGCAAGAGAAACCCTAAGTTGAAGAGTTTCAGGTATTCCCAGTCTTGAAAAGAGATTAACTCTCAGAGACCATTTCAAGCAAATTTTCAAGGTGCGCCTCTTATTTTCGAGATCTCCTTTCTTCATTTCTTCTCCCAATCACCACTTCAAAACATGGCCCCCAAAAAGTTCGCTGCCGTACCCCCCGTACTTTCACACGTGCAGGTAAGTGTTACGTGCGCATTTACATTTAATTATATGAGTTATAATTTGATTTATTAATTGAATTCGTTTATAATTCGAATTATTTGTTTAAATTTCATATGAATTCCAATGTGAGCTATGAATATATGAACGGAATTGTGAGAATGTGAATTTCTTGAATTTGGTGATAATTGAAATCTTTCGTGTCATATGTGCGTGCCGTGGGGTTGATTGTAACTTATTTGAATGTTTTGGACTCAATTGGAAATTGAGTTTGGGCTTAATTGCCACTTTTGAAAGTTTAGGGACCTATTTGAATAATAGGCAACCCTGAACGGTTTTCGCGATATCTTGAGCTCCGGACCTCGAAATCGAGATCCATCAACGGCGTTGAACTTGTTTCGACAATACCTATTCTTTAAACTTGACCTTGTACCTTTTCGATATTGTTTGAACCTTCGATAACGAACCTTTCCAAGGCCTCGACTTTGTAACTTGTTTGAACCTTTTTCTTAAACGAACCGGACTTGGATCGACCCGTATTCTACCCATTTTTCCCCTAAATATCAGCAATTCCTTCTCCTTGCTTCCATTTTCCATCGATCATCATCATCCCAAGAGACAAGGAAAAGCTCCAAGAAAACCCTTATTTTGATCAACCAACCTTTGACCTCAAGATCAAATTTCATCCAATCTTCTTCCAAGGTAATTAGTGATTTGTAATCTCCATGTTCTCCTCTATATTTTCATCTAAGCGAAGCATGATAGAAGTTGGGGAATTCATATTGTTGGATTGGAAGCATGAATTGGGGTTTGAGTTTGATTAATGGATTTCCATGATTTAAATTGAGAATTGATGCATGAAAGATGATGTTTGAAGCTTCCTTACCATTTTTATATGCTTGAATCTCATGTTGGTTGATTATTGTATGATATGCCATTGAAGGAGCTTGAAGCTCCATGCTTGAAGATCATGAGGAGTGATGATGATTTTGTTCACCTTGTGCATGAATTCTTGTAAAAATGAATGAATTACATGATTTGCATGAGTTTTATGACTTGGATATATGTCTAGATGGGATATAAGAGCTTCCTTGTTACTGCCCTGTTCTTCAAAGCTTTTCCCTCGCAGAAACAGAGCTTTTGCTCTGTTATTTCTTTCTTGACGACGAGCTGACACGGCCGTGTCAACTTTGAAATGAAAATGGACATGGCCGTGTTGGGCTCTTGACTTGCGAAAAATATTTTCAGAAAATCGGACACGGACTTGTACAACCACCTCTAGATTAGCCTGATCCAACTGCTCCCCAATGGTCAGGCCATGGTGACGGCCTTCAGGATGCTGGTTGTGACACCCCAATTTCTCGATCGTACAGGTACGCGCGCCACGCGTGTGAGTTTTGAGATTTAGGATTTATCTAATTTGAATTCTTGTGAATTATATGATTTATAAACCCTCCTTTTTTTGAGTTCGATTACATGAGTTCGTATTTAAATTCCCGAGCATGATTAAGTGTTTAATTATTTGCAATTTTGAGAATTCCATGCCTAATTGACCTTACTTGAAACTTTGTTTGACTTATGGACTTAATTGATAATTTCTTAAGGACTTATTTGTAACCTTTTATAAATTGATTACCTAATTGCATGACTTTAAATTTATTAAGGACTAAGTTGCAATTTCCCTTTTCCTTTCTCTCCCTCTTATACGATATAACATATATACATACCCACATACCCTTTTTCTTCATTTCTCATTCAAGACCAAGAGGCAAGACTTTTCATTTTCTTTCCTTCTCCAAATCGATCCAAGGAGAAAGCCAAGAGCCAAGTTTCTTTTTCAATTTTCAACAAGAATCAAGCTCAAGATCTTCCTACTTTCTTCCCCTTCATCTTCTCCTCCTTTCAAGGTAAGATACATGTGTATATCTTTTGGTGATTCATGAAGGTTTTGTTAGGGCTTTGGATGTTTGTTGGATTCATGAACTTAAATGCATTATTTTTGAAGTTAGGGAGATAATATGTGCATATTTTATATGAGTTGCATGAAGTTTAGAGCATAGATGATCATTTTCATTTTGGGGTTTCTTGAGTAAATTTTGATGGATCAAAGCATGCTTCTTTGGATTAAATGTGGCCTAAATGATATATTTGACCCTGACCTACCCGTTAACCCTGACCCGGTTGACCTGCCCGGTCCAGATTGCTTGTTTCGGCTACGTGGTGCAATCCATGACGTACGCGTGGCGCACCACCTGGTGCCCAGTCAGCGCCACCTCACCTCCATCTGCTGACGTGGCGTGACACGTCAGTTGCCACGTCATCATTTTTTTTTTTTTTTTAATGAAAAATTTTATTTTCTCCAAAATAAAATTTCGAGTATTTCCAACTCTTTGGAACTTGTTTTATTTTCTTAAAATAAGTCCCTTGGCTATTTTTCAAACACTTTGAAAAATCATTTATCTTTCTTCTTTTAATATTTTCTCTTCGGGATTTCAATTGGGGTTTGCAGGGGGACCTACAGGACTAATTAATTTTAGCTCCAAACGGGTTAATATATTATCATCTCATGATAGTAATTAATTACCGTTTAACAATATTTAATTCCACTAAATAAATATTGTTGCACTCTAAAATTAATCAAGTTATTCACGAATTTTTAGATCTAGAATAATTTCGCATTTCACTTCTCCGTGTAGATATCCATGAAAAATAAATTGCACTACTATCATTTATTTTTCATCTCTAATTTGAAATTTATTGATTTGTCTTAAGTTCAAATTCTCTGTATGTGAAACACATTCAACATACAACTTCGGTGACGTATCACGTGAAGTGCTTTGGCCGATTTGAACTTTTGCAAATCTATTTCAGGGATATCTTTTACCTTTCAGCAAGACCATAGATTACTTGATCAATATAACTCTTTAGCACATTTCATGTTGTCACCGAATGTACAAAGTATTTTGGCCAACCGTTACTGAGACCTCACTTCGAGTATATTACAGTGACTAACACTACATACCTAAAGCCGAAATATTGTCAGGATTAAGAGTACAATGCTTTCTGAGATTTTATTCATTTTAGATAGCAGTATACAATGAATAATCTCAGTGGTCCAGTTCGATGTTTCCAATCCCATTGAAAATCATCAACATGTTATAATCAGAATCACCATTCCCTATGACGAAAGACTAATCATCTTATATAACCACGTTATAGTCTTGATAAGAACATATTCTTATCTTACCGACTAGAACTTTAATGACACGTGATTTCGGTATTCAAAGTCTTTTCCTATGAAACACATTTCATATAAGAATACCACCACACGCCATTAATTATCAATATGCTAAATACTCGCAACTCGCTGTAAATTCAGTTTAATTAATTCGACGAATTGAATTTTCAGGGCACTATTCCCAACAATCTCCCACTTGCCCTAAATTCAATTTGGCCACACATCTAAGTCTTATTCCTTTCACATGAGTGTCAAAACTTGTTTTGCACTCTTCTGCGCCCATACTTTAGTGAAGGAGTCTATTAGATGTTTCTCTGAACCAACAACTAGGAAATCATGAATCCAATACATCTAACTGGCTGCTTCTCAAGCTAACATGTATTTAACTTCTATGACGGTGTAAGCAATACAAGTCTGCTTAACATTCCCCAATTAACGGTTGCTCTTTCTAGAGTAAACACGTATTCTGATGTCAAACGTCTAGAATACAAATCAGATTGTAAATCCGAATCTGTGTACTCTATTGAAATGAGCTCACCATTGTGGTAGGCAAGCATATAATCTCAAGTCCTTCTCAAGTACTCCAATATATGCTTTCACTTCTACCTAGTGCCAGATTCTAAGGTTTGACTAATATCCGCTGACTTGGACCTATTTCATAATAGACAGCTGGCCTTGTACATAATATGACATACATGAAGCTTCCGCTGTGGAACTCTAATCATGTCTTCTATCTTTTCAGTTGTCTCAGGATACTGATCTCGAGATAGATAAATTCCATATCTAAAAGGTAATGGACCTTTCTTGAAATTTGTCAAATTATACCTTACCAACATCTTATCTATATATGCTTTTTGTAATGAACTAATCTTTTTATTCTCATGATCACGACAAAAGTCTGATCCATGGAATATTATTGGTCTTACTAAGGTCTTACGTGTCAAACTGATTTGACATCCGAATCTTGACCACTGACAAATTCTTGCACCATTCCCGATGAGCAGAATATTGTTTACGTACAAAAAAATGTTACAACATTATCATGACGTTATTTTGTACACTCATGATTCATCAGGTAATTACATAAATCCAAAGAATTTAGATTGCCTCTTTAATTCTGATGTTTCATGATCTAGACTCTTGCTTAAGATCATAAATCAATCTATTAAGCTTACATCATATGCACCTGATTTCTGGCTGCGAAGCCTTCAGGTTGTACCATGTATCTCTTCTTCTTGAAGTTGCCCGTTTAAGAACATAGTCTTTACATCCATTTATCTAATCTCATAATCGATAATGAGACAAAATGGAGAGGATAATGGACTTAAGCATTACTATAGACGAGAAGACCTCATAAATGATTTCTTTTTTCTGGGTAAAATCCCTTGCCATAAGTTTGCTCTAAAGTCTCTACTTTTTCGTCCATTTTCTCCTTTTTATTTTCTTGTAGAACCCAATTGCATCTAATGGGTTTAATGCCTTCAGGCCCCTCCACAAGTTCAAGACTTTGTTAGAATACTAAGATTCTAACTATGATTCAATGGCTTTTGACCAGCTTCATTACACGTGACAGGATCATATACGTTAGAGTCAACCACTTGGGTTAATCTTAGGTATCTTGTCAGGTATCCTGACAATCCTCCCACTACAATAATGCTCTTGTATACACGTCTCTACATCACATGTATCTAATACATTTTCAGTTATCACGGGTTTATGGAAATTAGTATCAAATACTGTTATTTTCTTTTAACACTACTTTGCTTCCACCCTTTCTGGTTATCTATGTAATCATCTTTGAAATATTCACAAACGTCTTTTGTGATTTCTCAAATTACAACATATACCACCTCTTGTTCTTCTAGGATAACCTTAGAACAAGTAAACCTTTATTCTTTATTCTAACTCGTCAGGATCCATCCTTAACATGTGGACCAGGCTACCTCAAATCCGAAGGTAAGAGATATAGGGTTTTCACCCTAGCTACAGATCCATCAGTGTTTTAGGAACTGACATAGATAGAACTAGGTTTAATGTACATTGTCGTTTTGAGCGCAAGACCCCGAAACGAACTTCGCAGGGCAGCATGACTCTTCATGAATTTTACCATCATTATCAAAGTTCTATTTCTCTTTTCTACAATACATCTTTGTTAAGATATTGTTGGGTGCGGCGGGCCCGAGACAGAGTGATGGTTTAGCGTAATATTCAAAAAAAATTCGCCATAACCTCGTTATCAAAATATTTCAAAAATATTTTAATAAAACAGCGGAATAAATCGGGAAGCATAACTCTAATATATATACAGGCATCGATAACATAATTTTAAATCATCTAGCATATAATCACAATATGCAAATATTAATTTGGGCAGCATAACGGTATTACCGTACTACAAATTTGGCTATCAACGACACTTTTCCAGAACCTCGATATCTTCTCGTGAAACCGGCAGAGCTTCCCCGCAATATCCCCGATTAAGAAATTGGAGTGTGGGCTCCGGCAATATTTCACTAAATACTTTGAGAAAATATTTTTTCAGAAAAACCCTTTTTTCTAAAACCTGAAAATCCCTATTTTCTAATAATTAAGTGGATTATATATTAATTATATAACCACCTAATTAAGTAATTAATTAATCTAATTAAAGATTAATTAACGAAAAGGAAGAGAGAGAGCCGAATGGCTTGATCTGCTGAAAAGGAATGCCACAAAAATTGTTTAATTCAAAAGAATATGGCAGCCTATTTATAGGGCCAATTTAAGGGTAAAATGGTCCATTCGAAGGAAATAGGACTGCCACGTGCCCTTAGCCGCCGAATTCAGCAAATCCGAGGACGCCACGCAGGAGCTCGTGCCGCCACGAGTCCAGCAGACGCCGCACGCGCCGCCCAAGTGGCGGCTGTGTGCTTGGCTCGTGTGAACCCCACGGTGGCACGAGCAGCTGCCACGTGGCGAACCGGTCCGGTCCAACCGATGGTTCAGCCCTTAGACCGGTTCAGCCGTGAACCGATCGGTTCAGCTTGGTTCGGTCAGTGCCACGTGTCACAATAAGATTCGTCCACGTTTCCGGGTCGGTCAAACCTTGACCGAACCTATCCGACCCCGAACCCGGACCCACGTCCTGACCCGGTCCGTTTCAACCCTTGATCCGGACCGTTGACTCGCGCGACTTGGCGCGATCCTGGCCGTCCATGCGGCGTGCCACTTGGCGCCCAGTCAGTGCCACGCGGCGCTGACCCGCTGAGGTGGCATGACACCTCAGCTGCCACGTCAGCATGTGCCATGTCAGCATTTTTGTTTTTTTTGAAAAAAATTCATTTTCCCCAAAATAAAATTTGGGCATTTCCAACTCTTTGGAATTTAATTTATTTTCTCAAAATAAATTCCTTGGCTATTTTCAAACACTTTGAAAAATCATTTCTCTCTCTCGTTTTAATATTTTCTCTTTGATCTTCGTTGGGGCTTGCGGGGGGACCTGCAGGACTAATTAATCTTAGCTCCAAAGGGGTCAATCTATTATCATCCCATGACAATAATTGATTACCGTTTAACAATATTTAATTCCACTAAAAAATATTGTTGAACTCTAAAATTAATTAAATTATTCACGAATTTCTCGATCTAGAAAAATTTTGCATTTTACTCCTTTGTACAGATATCCATGAAAAATAAATCAATACTACTATCATTTATTTTTCACTTCCAATCTGAAATTTCTTGATACGCCTTAAGTACAAATTCCCTGTATTTGAAACACATTCAACATATAACTTCGGTGACGAACACACGAAGTACTTTGGCCAAAGTTTTATTTGAACTTTTGCAAATCTATTTCAGGGATATCTTTTAACCTTCCAGCAAGGCTACAAATTTCTCGATCAATATTTCTCTTCAGCACATTTCATGCAATCACCGAACGTACAAAGTATTTTGGCCACCCGTTACCGAGACCTCACTTCTGAGTACATCACAGTGATTAACACTACATGCCTAAAGTAGAAACACTATCAGGATTAAGAGTCTAATGCTTCCGAGATTTTATTCATTTTAGATAGCAGTATAAAATGAACAATCTCAGTGGTCCTGTTTGATGTTTCCAATCTCATTGAAAATCATCAATGTGTTATAATTGGAAACTCCATTTCCCTATGACGAAAGACTAATCATCTTATATAACACATTATAGTCTCGATAAGAACATCTTCTTATCATACTGACTAGAACTTTAATGACACGTGATTCTTGGTATTTAAAGTCTTTTCCTATGAAACACATTTCATATAAAAATTCCATCACACGTCATTAATTATTAAATTTCCAAAATACTCATAACTTGCTTTAATTTCAGTTTTATTAATCCAAAATATTTACAATATAATTGGATTTTCAAGGCATTAATCCCAACAATCTCCCACTTGCCCTAAATCCAATTGGCTACATATCTAAGACCCATCCCTTCTACATGAGTGTCAAAACTCTTTTGCGCCAAAGTCTTAGTGAAGGGATCTGCTAGATTATTTACTGAGCCAATTTTCACCACTGCCACTTCTCCACGTTCCACATAATCACGTATAATGTGAAACTTCCTCTCGATGTGCTTGGCACGTTTATGACTTCGAGGTTCCTTGGAGTTGGCCACCGCTCCAGCATTGTCACAGTACAATGTGATCGGCGTAAGTCCGTCCTTGACGACTTCTAGATCCATTAGGAAATTCCGGAACCAATACGCTTCTTTGGTTGCTTCCGAAGCTGCCACGTATTCGGCTTCCATGGTGGAGTCAGCAATGCAAGATTGCTTAATACTCCTCCAACTAACGGCTGCTCCTCCTAGAGTAAACACATATCCAGACGTCGAACGCCTAGAATCCAAATCAGATTGAAAATCCGAATCTTTGTACCCTATAGGAATGAGCTCATCACTGCGATAGACAAGCATATAATCCCGAGTCCTTCTCAAGTACTTCAATATATGCTTTACAGCTATCCAGTGTTGGGGTCCAGGGTTTGACTGATATCTGCTGACTAGACCTACAGCATAACAGATATCTGGCCTAGTACATAACATGGCATACATGAAGCTTCCCACTGCCGAAGCATACGGAACATCTTTCATTTCTTCTGTCTCTTCTGGGTTCTTGGGACACTGATCCCGAGACAGATGAACTCCATGTCTGAAAGGTAATGAACCTTTCTTGGAATTCGCCATATTATATCTTGCTAGCATCTTATCTATATATGCTGCTTGTGATAAACCAATCATCTTATTCTTACGATCACGACAAAGTCTGATCCCTAGAATATAACTGGCCTCACCTAGGTCTTTCATGTCAAACTGGTTTGACAGCCAAATCTTAACTGCTGACAATATTCCTGTATCATTCCCAATGAGCAGAATGTCGTCAACATATAGAACTAAAAATGTTACAACACTATCATGATGTCTCTTGTGTACACATGGTTCATCAGGTAATTGCATAAATCCAAAGGATTTAATTGCCTCATTAAATCTGATGTTCCATGATCTAGACGCTTGCTTAAGACCATAAATAGATCTATCAAGCTTGCATACCATATGCTCCTGATTTCTGGCTATAAAGCCTTCAGGTTGAGCCATATATATCTCTTCTTGAAGGTGCCCGTTCAAGAAGGCAGTCTTTACTTCCATGTGCCAAATCTCATAATCAAAATGAGCAGCAATGGATAGGAGAATTCTTATGGACTTAAGCATTGCTACAGGCGAGAAGGTTTCTTCATAATCGATACCTTCTCTCTGGGTATAACCCTTTGCCACAAGCCTTGCTTTAAAGGTCTCAACCTTTCCGTCCACTCCCCTTTTTCTCTTGTAGACCCATTTGCATCCAATAGGTTTAATGCCCTCAGGCGCCTCTACAAGTTCCCAGACTTTATTGGAATACATTGAATCTAATTCAGATTCCATGGCTCTGACCCAACGGTCAGCGTCTATATCCTTCATGGCTTCATCATATGTGATAGGATCAGATACGTCAGATTCAACCACTTGGGTTAATCCTAGGTATCTGTCAGGTGCCCTGACAATCCTCCCACTACGACGAGGCTGCTGTGTACTCGTCCCTACATCATATGTTGTATCTGGTACATCATATGTATCTAACACATTTTCGGTTACTACGGGTTCTTGGAATTCAGAATCTGATGTTGTCATTTCTTCTAACACAATTTTGCTTCTACCCTTGTGGTCATTTACGAAATCATCTTTAAGATATTTGGCATTAGTGCTCACAAACATTTTGTGATCGCTCGGATCGTAAAATGTACCACCTCTTGTTCCTTTAGGATAACCTATGAACAAGCAAACCTCTGTTCTTGATTCTAACTTGTCAGGATCCTTCCTGAACACATGAGCTGGGGTTCCCCATATCCGAAGATAGGAGACACTGGGCTTTCGCCCTCGCCACAATTCCATTGGTGTTTTAGGAACCGACTTGGATAGAACATGGTTTAATATGTGTGCTGCCGTTTCGAGTGCAAAGCCCCAAAACGAACTTGGTAGGGTAGCATGACTCATCATAGATCTTACCATTTCCATCAGAGTTCTATTTCTCCTTTCTTCAACACCATTCTGCTGGGGTGTACCCGGTGCAGATAATTGAGATCTAATCCCATTTGCAGTGAGAAATTCTAGAAACTCTGTAGACAGATACTCACCACCACGATCTGATTGAAGTGCTTTGATACGTTTTCCGGTTTGATTTTCAACTTCAGCTTTGAATTCTTTGAACTTTTCAAAAGATTAAGACTTATATCTCATCAAATAAACGTATCCGTATCTGGAGTAATCATCCGTAAAAGTGATGAAATACTCAAAACCTCCTCTTGCTTGAATACTCATAGGACCACACACATCCGTATGAATTAACTCAAGCAATTCTGTGGCTCGATTACCTTTAGATTTAAAGGATCTCTTGGTCATTTTACCTTCCAAGCAGGATTCACAAACTGGTAGTTCTGTTAAGTCCAAGGGACTCAACAAGTCGTCTGAAATTAGTCTTTGGATCCTATTTGGATTAATATGACCAAGACGTAAATGCCACTTGTACGCCTCGTTAGGCATATGAGTTTTTCTTTTGGTAAGTCAAGCGTAGTAGTGTTAAGTTCGGAATTAGGGTTTTTATCGGGGTATAACAAGAAAAGACCATCTTTTACCGTGCCAGAGCAAATAAACTTTTTGTTTTGCTTAATGGTAAAATTTTGTTCAAAACAAACATTGAAACCATTATTTATTAAACAACTCACAGAAACCAGATTTCTGCGAACACACGGTATATACAGAATGTCTTTTAGCATCAAAACCCTATCACCAAAATACAAATTTATAGTCCTTACTGCTAATACAAATATACTTGTATTATCCCCGAGCAGTAGCTGCATCTCACCATCTTCAAGCTTTCTGGTTAGCTTTCACCCCTGCAACGAATTGCAAATATGATTAGTTGAACCTGAGTCCACACACCAGGAATCTGGTGGACTTCCAACTAAACATAATTCAATTAAACAAGATATCGATATACCTTGTCCAGATGGCTTAGCAGGAAGACTTGCTAAGTATTTTGGACAATTCCTCTTCCAGTGCCCATTCTCTCCGCAGTGGAAACATTTTCCCTTGCTGGGTTTACCCTTCTTCTTCTGAACCCTTTTCTTGGGATTGAGAACCTTTCTCTTTCCCTTTTTCCACTTGTTGGCCTTTGGAGCCGTGGAAGTCTACGCCTGAGCTAGGAGAACAGTTCCCTTAGCTTTCATTACTCCCTCCGCCACTTTAAGTTCATTCATCAATTCAGGCAGAGAAAAATCCAATTTGTTCATAGAATAATTTTGCCTGAATGTGTCAAACGACTTTGGTAGAGAGCATAGGATCACATCCTGTTTGCTGAGATCATCAAATTTAGCACCAAGGCTTTCAATTTCGTTCAGACAAGCCATCATGTTCATAACATGATCCTGAACGGGTGATCCCTCAGACATCTTGGTAACTAACAGCCTCCGCATCAATTCGAGCCTCTTGGCTCGATTCTGTCCTCCAAATATTTGATGGAGATGATCCATCATGTTCCTAGCAGTTGGCATCTCATGCATTTGATGCTTGAGAACATTGGAGACAGATGCCAGGATATAAAACCTTGCCAAATAATTGGACTTGATCCAATTGGCGTAAGTATTTCTCATATCTTGATTGGCTGTAGTTTCCGGTACCCCCTGACAAGGTTCAGTGAGCACTTGTTTCAAATTCTCGTGACCAAACACGATGTCAAGATTCATCTTCCAGTCAACATAGTTAGACCCTTCAAGCCTATTTTCCTTTAGGATCGATTGAAGCGGGCTAGAGGTCGTCATTGCTTTAAAACTGAAATATTTAAAAAATGCAAGTTATGATTCTGTATTTTACATCTTTTGCGTTTAACCAATAAATGAAATCCACGTAAGCATTTTTGGTTTTACACAATGTTGACTTATCTAACCGCAGTTGACTCCCCGGAAGCGAGGTCGAAAACCGCTTAGAAAACCAAGAATTAATCTTAATTAACATGTCATCTAGGTATCTCTTACCAAACTATGTTAATCCACCACGTTAACCTTTGGCCTCTAAGTGAATGTAACATAGCTCCGAAGGGAGGTTAATGCATTACTCAGTCAAGCATATACCATTACCTAGAAATTCGTACGAGTAGATCAGACACTCCACGGAGGCGTGGTCGAGTTGACTTTCCCCGTACTTCATTCTATCCGTAGAAGTCTAATCTTGTATGCCGCGAATACATAACCGCCGAAGAGAGTAGTATATATTCACTATACTATAGACGGGTAATGGAGGTCGTGAGACTCCAACTCTTTTCATCTCGCTCCCACTTGAATTTTATAAAATTTGTGGATTATCTTTGATTATTAAATAATCACTTTTGGCGTCTTATTAATTTTGGAAGTAATTAATCTAATTAATATGCTCCCACTAGGATTATTAAATAATCCTAATAATATTTTAAGGCTTTAATAACTCTTTATAAATTTAGGCCCAAAAATATTAATCCAATTATGCATTATTTTATCTCTATTAAACATTATTTATCTAGTCATACTAAATAAATCATGCATAATTAAAATAACATAATATCACATATTATCATGCCATTTTTAAAATTAAAAGCATGCTTGCAAATAATTATCACATAATTATCACGCTTTAAATTTTTATGGCCCCTTAAATAAATATGTTTTAAATTATCACATAATTTAAATCATATTTACTGATTCGGTAATTAACCAGGAAGATTATTGAAATCAATTCCCAGAAAATTACCATTCCACGCAAACTCCCAGAAACACTGGAGGGGTCACAACGGTCCCACTTAAAACCCAACCTTCTTAGACAGAACTTACGTGCACAGTATCAGATTTAAAATTATGCATCTTATGCTTTATCAATGCGAGTATATAATCAGAGCCCCAGCTCTGATACCAGTTGTTGGGTGCGGCGGGCCCGAGGCAGAGTGATGGTATAGCGTAATATTCAAAAAAATTTCGCCATAACCTCGTTATCAAAGTATTTCAAAAATATTTTAATAAAGCAGCGGAATAAATCGGGAAGTATAACTCTAATATATATACAGGCATCGATAACATAATTTTAAATCATCTAGCATATAATCACAATATGCAAATATTAATTTGGGCAGCATAACGGTATTAACGTACTGCAAATTTGGCTATCAACGACACTTTTCCAGCCCCTCAATATCTTCTCGTGAAACCGACAGAGCTTCCCCGCAATATCCCCGATTAAGAAATTGGAGTGTGGGCTCCGGCAATATTTCACTAAATACTTTGAGAAAATATTTTTTCAGAAAAACCCTTTTTTCTAAAACTTGAAAATCCCTATTTTCTAATAATTAAGTGGATTATATATTAATTATATAACGACCTAATTAAGTAATTAATAAATCTAATTAAAGATTAATTAACGAAAAGGAAGAGAGAGAGCCGAATGGCTTGATCTGCTGAAAAGGAATGCCACAAAAATTGTTTAATTCAAAAGAATATGGCAACCTATTTATAGGGCAAATTTAAGGGTAAAATGGTCCATTTGAAGGAAATAGGACTGCCGCGTGCCCTTAGCCGCCGAATTCAGCAAATCTGAGGACGCCACGCAGGAGCTCGCGCCGCCACAAGTCCAGCGGCGCGAAGCACGCACCCAGCAGACGCTGCACGCGCCCGCACGCGCCGCCCAAGTGGCGGTTGTGTGCTTGGCGCGTGTGAGCCCCACGGTGGTACGAGCAGCTGCCACATGGAGAACCGGTTCGGTCCAACCGACGGTTCAGCCCTTAGACTGGTTCAGCCGTGAACCGGTCGGTTCAGCTTGGTTTGGTCAGTGCCACGTATCACAATACGATTCGTCCACGTTTCCGGGTCGGTCAAACCTTGACCGACCCTATCCGACCCCGAACCCGAACCCGAACCCGGACCCGCGTCTTGACCCGGTTCGTTTCAACCCTTGATCCGGACCGTTGACTCGCTTGACTTGGCGCGATCCTGGCCGTCCAAACGGCGTGCCACTTGGCGCCGCGCTGACCCGCTGAGGTGGCATGACACCTCAGCTGCCACGTCAGCATTTTTTTTTTTTTTGAAAAAAATTTATTTTCCCCAAAATAAAATTTGGGCATTTCCAATTCTTTGGAATTTAATTTATTTTCTCAAAATAAATTCCTTAGCTATTTTCAAACACTTTGAAAAATCGTTTCTCTCTCTCGTTTTAATATTTTCTCTTTGATCTTCGTTGGGGCTTGCGGGGGGACCTGCAGGACTAATTAATCATAGCTCCAAACGGGTCAATCTATTATCATCCCATGACAATAATTGATTACCGTTTAACAATATTTAATTCCACTAAAAAATATTGTTGAACTCTAAAATTAATTAAATTATTCACGAATTTCTCGATCTAGAAAAATTTTGCATTTTACTCCTCTGTACAGATATCCATGAAAAATAAATCAATACTACTATCATTTATTTTTCACTTCCAATCTGAAATTTCTTGATACGCCTTAAGTCCAAATTCCCTGTATGTGAAACACATTCAACATATAACTTCGGTGACGAACACACGAAGTACTTTGGCCAAAGTTTTATTTGAACTTTTGCAAATCTATTTCAGGGATATCTTTTAACCTTCCAGCAAGGCTACAGATTTCTCGATCAATATTTCTCTTCAGCACATTTCATGCAATCACCGAACGTACAAAGTATTTTGGCCACCCGTTACCGAGACCTCACTTCTGAGTACATCACAGTGATTAACACTACATGCCTAAAGTAGAAACACTATCAGGATTAAGAGTCTAATGCTTCCGAGATTTTATTCATTTTAGATAGCAGTATAAAATGAACAATCTCAGTGGTCCAGTTCGATGTTTCCAATCTCATTGAAAATCATCAATGTGTTATAATTGGAAACTCCATTTCCCTATGACGAAAGACTAATCATCTTATATAACACATTATAGTCTCGATAAGAACATCTTCTTTTCATACTGACTAGAACTTTAATGACACGTGATTCTTGGTATTTAAAGTCTTTTCCTATGAAACACAATTCATATAAAAATACCATCACACGTCATTAATTATTAAATTTCTAAAATACTCATAACTTGCTTTAATTTTAGTTTTATTAATCCAAAATATTTACAATATAATTGGATTCTCAGGACATTAATCCTAACAGACATATCTCATACAGATAGTTGATGTAACACCCCAAGCGGTGGGGCACCACACCCCCGCACTATGACCTGACATGAGTACGAAATGGAGAGTCCGCACACGCACCAAGTCACAACGAACGGGTGACAAACGAAAACACACACACTAGCTAGGCGGTACCGAACCCTGTACAAAAGAGAATATGCAAAACATGACAGCGGAAGCCAGGTAAAATACCAACTTTCAAAATCAACTACACGGGTTCGACTAATCCGGTAACTTGTCCTATCCTGTCCCGAACGATTACACAACGAAACGGGTTCAACTGGCCCTAGAAACCTGTCCCAAATAATTATAAAATCACAATGGGTTCATCTAATCCGAGCACCTGTCCTAACCTGTCCCGAATTCCATACATTCAAATCATAATTTCAAACCTGTACAGAACATATCTTATACAAAATTTACAAACATAATTCAGAGCATAATGCTTAACAAGCTCCGACAAACTGACACAAACTCTACAAACACTACACACACAACCGCCTAGCACGAACTCCAACGAACTCCAAAGCAAAACCTGCAAACTAAAAACATACAGGGGGAGAGGTCAGTCCAAAGACTGAGCGAGGGGCTACCCACACACACCTATATATATATAGAGCACATTATGTACAAATTAGATGTTCGTGAATCCGGGATTAGTTTTTGCACGCCAAAACATTTTTCTCGTGATAATATATATTGGTGACTCCTCAAAACAGAACGAACAAAACTTAACTTAACTTAACTTATATGTATTAAGTTCAAATTCATGCAGACTTAGCACAGTTATCAAAACATGTTTTATTAGCTAGGTTAAAAGTATACCAAATTTTATCTTAACTTAAGAATCTACCCCCGTTTCACGAACTTATGACAGACAAATGGAAAACTCAGCGGGTACGAGTACACATCCAACCAACTCCTTCATAACACACATATGCATAAACAGATGAAATCAAAACAAACGTACCTTCTCTGCTCCGGATGATGGGAGGGTTGTACATACCCTTACCATCCACACATATACGTCAGGGTCGTGAGTTTCATGACACTCATGCCCAAGGACTCCATCCCCCACTAACCTCCTAGTGGGTTCCGGGTTGATCCTATCAAACTGGAGAAGTGCACAGGGGTTGCAACCGATGACCCCATGGCCGTCCCGGGTCTCCCTTACCCACAACTCCGGGGCCCAACATACCATAAACACACATAATTCGGAAACTTAACCCGCTACAGACAGACAGACAAATTTCATGCATATCATACTTATCATATCGTACGTATATAACACGCATAATGACCTCAAAATCACATCAAAATGAAACTAAGCATACATAGGCTTATACATAGCGTTTCATACCTTTCAAATCAAATCATATGACAAAACCAACAGAATACGTACTTCGCACATATCTACATATACATAAGGCTTATAAACCGCATGCATTCGAAAACGAGCACGTTGCAATAGGGTATAACTATATCCTAACCTCACCTGGTACCAGACAAAGCTGAAGACACAGCAAACGGTTCACCCGGGAACTTGCACGACCACAAGTCACCACCCCGGGTGCACCTGTACCAACTGAACACACAAAATACAACACAGAACTCAGACTCAGACTCAGACTCAGACTCAGACAACCACACAAAGACGCACGGCAAATGCAATCACATAAGCAGGGTTCAAATTCCTATTAATTACATGCAAAACAAAACATTAAGGCACATTCCTGCACACTATAAATTCAAATAGAAGGAAATGAAAGGCGATGCAAATCATATTATTTCATATCAATTCGTTTATTAAATAACCAATTCATATTCGTACAAATAAATTATTTCTTACGTGCAAAAGTTTCTAATTAAATCCTATAAGTTCCAATCAAGTCATATTTCACATACCAAAGTTATAATTTTAATCATTTAAAGTTTCATACACTTCATATAATCGTATAATAGGTTCATATTAAATTTAAATAAATCATATAATAGCATGCTACGAATTCATTTCAATCCACGAGGTCACAAGCAAATTTCAACTAAGTCATATAATCATTCAAGATCTCATATAATTTTTCCGTTGCATAACAAATTCATATATATTATATAATAGATTAAATTTCAATTTACGTGATTAAACCTTAATTCAAAGCTTCAAGGTTAGACAAAATAATTTCTTTAACATAATCTCGATTAGCAGATTTATTTACCAAGTGATAAGGTTTAATTAATTGAAGTCATACAATTTACATGTTTAGGAAAATTACACATACTCCCCTTCTAACTTTAAGCAAATAACACAATTTCGACATAACGGGATTCAATTTGCAAATTAAAACATCCATACATATCACTTTTCATTCCATGCATTATTTCATATACATAGGAGTACATATTGATCGACAATTACAGCAGTACACAATTAATTGCAATTAAAACAATTAATTTCAATTATTCAAATTACACAAAATAAATCACAACAAATCAACCGGGCATCCGATTAACGAACGGAAAGTGGTGTTGGACTCACCACAACAAAACGGACTTACTGTCCGAAAGTCACCAGAATGCCGCAGCCGCAGCCGGCCGAACAGCCACCAGAACACCGCCTCCGGTGGTCGAAAAAATCCCCGGAAACCCGATACACGATCACTTCACGTGGATTGATCACTTTATGTGCACGATTAACAAGAAAATAAGTAAATAATCAAATAAATACACATAACCACGTCGTCCTAAGCCATACGATCTAGACAGACACGACACGACTCTAGAGCTCCGGTTTTGCAACCGAGAGCTCTAATACCACTTTAAGATGTGACGCCCGGAGTGGTGGGCCACCATATCCGCCGTACCTAAACCCGAACCCACATATGAATTGGATTTCCACACATGAGTCCAAGTCTAAGAGAACGGGAACCTACACTCATTCCCTAGGCTAAGCGGGGCTAAAACTCAAACAGAGTGCACAAACAAAAGAATAAACAAGCGGAAGCAACAACCAGGATCTAAAGAGTTCGAACATATACACATATTATCATATACCTGGCCTCACGGCCCAAAAGATCAAGTATATACCTCAAATATCCATCATTCTCCAAAATATACAAGTCATGATATCAAATACATAAGAGGAGTAATCAAAAGGCAGGAAATATAAATGCAACTCGACCTAAACTAGAAGTAGGACAAGACTCAAAGCACTTCCCCACCTAGCTCGAGACAACCTGCAACTGAAGGTAGGACAAAAAAGGGTCAATCAAAACTCGACTGAGTGAGGGGGCTAAACGCACACCCACACCTAAATACATATAAAGCAGAGCAAATAACAAAGGTGATGGTCATGAACCGAGCTAAGGTTTTTCATACCAAAATGCTTAAAACATAACATATAGTACATAAAGAGATCCTAACTCGATTCATAATCCATCGAACAAAACATAAAATAATATAAGTCCGGCGAGAACGGACTATCCCTTACTCCTTCAACCATAACGAAAACCGAATTCAAATCATAAATCCAACCCCACATCCATGGTGCATTAGGAATCAAACCCTATCACCTACATTACCAAACACATACGGGGTCGTTAACCCACGATATGCCTTCCTCGGTTATCCACCGAGGGCAAGATACCACACCTTCCCAACCTTCATAGGTCGCCCGTGAATATCTCAAATGAGAGCATGCACAGGGGTCATAACCGGCGACCCCGTGGTCGTCCCGGGTCTCCGTTACCCACGTCTCCGGGGCCCAACAAACCAAACCAAACTCCCATCTGTCAGGGCACAACTCGCTCATACATAGCATATACGAATAACAAATTTCAAATCATAGCTTACTTATACTAATTCCGAAAACGTAAAGCTTACTTCAAAATCGTAACATAGCTTAAGCACTCGTATTTAATATATATATATATATATATATATATATATATAAGATATATATTCGCATACGGGGTAAGAAAACATCACTTAATAGGCCATAGGTCGTTTAGCTAATACAAAAGATCCTAACCTCAACTTAAAGCAAAAGTGGTAGAGTACGAAGACCAAAACGAGCAAACCGACACCTACGCCTCGGGTTCAACGGCGTCCAGAAGTGGCTCTGAAACATACAAACACAATACCCGAGACTTAGACTCAATTATGTACCAATTAGACGCCCGACGATGCACATGAATGCAATGTATGCATATGAAGCGAAAGAAAGTACCAATTAGTTCGAAAAGTTTGAATAAAAGACAAATAATAAGTAAGGATAATAATATATTATATAATCAGTTCATATTAATTACAATACATACATTATATAATATACTATGTTCATTGCATTAACAATTCAAAACAAATCAAATTTAAGGCATAAAGACATTAAAGAAAGCTAGTACGTGAGCATGCAATTCTTATGAAACAACATCATGATCTTAATAAAAGACAAACCATATAGTATAACATATTCTAAGTAATCCAAGTCAAAGCAATTAGAAAGAGGGTTGAGCAAGCAACGAGACCACGTAATAAAATCATGCATGCAACTACTACCTTGCACGGCCGTGCGTAATGATTAAATTCCAAAAAAATTTACAAACCGAAAGTTCAGCACGACCTTGCAGGTTTTTAGTTTGAAAACTGCACGGCAGTGCAAATAATTTCCGTAAACACTGAGAGTTATGCACGGCCTTGCGCCATGCACGCCAATTTGGTGTACGACCGTGCATCCCTTTCTTCCTCAAATTAAAAAGAGCAGCAACAGGTCAGTTCGAAGCAACAAAAGCAGGGCAAGGCAGAGCAATGTTTATGCAGCAGCATGGACATGATCTAAAGCAAGGAAACAACAGCAAAACATCACCAAAGCATATACATGTAACCGACAACAAGAAAAGAGATCAAAATATGCAAGTGTTCCAACCATTTCATCAAGAATTCCTTAAGAGCATTAATGGAAACTTCAAATACTTCAACTACCAACAAAAATAAAGTTCATACAACATTAAATGAAGCTCATGTGGTCATATTTGAAGCATCAATTCAAGAATTAACTCGAAGAAGATCATATATACATATAACCCTTGCTATTCATTCTCAAGCTTCAAAATCATATCCAACCTAGGTGAAAATCTGAAATTTATGGATTAAAATGATCACATAAGGATGTAAATTTCAAACATGTACTTACCCCTTGAAGATGATGGAGGAAAAATGAGATTGGAGCTCAAAATCTCCCTTGGGTGAATAGTGACGGGATTGCAGTTTATTCCTCCAAAAATGGCTGAATTCTCTTCCTTGGCTTGTGTGGATCGGTGTGAAGGAGAGAGGGGTGAAAGAGTACCAAGTTGGGGTCATGTGGGTCTAGGTTTCAAAAGAAAAGCTCAAGAATTGAAGGATTCATGTGCAAATTAGTGAAAGATGGTCATATGAGTGCAGGACAAAGTTACGGCCTGATTTCGGGGTACCAAATGATTTTAGAAAAATATAATGCTTAGTCCATCGAACCCGAATCATCGAAACGAGTCCAACGGAAATAACAGAATTCGAATCTGAATTCCCGAGCTCAAATTACACTACCCGGAACCCAAGGTGCACTAAGTACATTTTAGCCTCCTTTAGGTTACCCAACAAAATGAGTCCCGAAAATCTAACATATAAACCTGAAAACACATAACGAGCATATATTCAAGTTCATAACTCATAAAACTCCAACATATCAGAAAGACACGAAATTTCGATCTCAAATCGAACACAAACGAAGTAAATTACCACAAGGTAGGTAAAATATTCAAATAGCAAATTTCAAATAATCAGAGATTTAAAATTAAATATTTCAAATAATAAAAATAAATAATTAAAATAAAAAATACTAATTATGAGCAGGGGTGGGCGTCGGGATTGGGATTTTCGGGACCCGTCCCGTTTCGATCGGGAAATCCGGAAATTTTGGAAAAAAAAATTTCGGGACGGGATCCCGATCCCGATAAAAAATTCGGGATCAGGATCAGGAAATATGTTTTAGATTTTTGAGAAATTTGGGATCTCGAAAATCCCGATTATAAATTATATATATATAAACATGTCTTGTGCATATTAATATTATTACTATACATATATATATAATTAATTTATAATATATATATAAAATATTAATATTAATACAAACAAGAGGTTTTTTTGTCAACAAATAAGCAATAGCAAATTAGCAATTTGTTCCGCAAGTTAGCAAGTGTACAACTAAGCAACTCACAATTACTCACAAGTCATAAATTTATTTTAGGATTAAAATAGTTATCCTAAAATATAGTTATTTATTTGTTTTATGGGGGTTCTTATTAAAGAGGTCCAAATATCCTCAAAAGTTATCCTAAACCCCCTAATTTGAAAATTCTTTATTTGTGATCACCAATAGAACACATATTTTTTGTAAACCCCCCAAACACCTAGAAAGACTGCTTTGCTCTCAAGTTTTACTCTAAAATTGATACACACACGATTCGGATTCATCACCTTGCAACTAAATTCCCTCTTCTTCTTCTTCCCGCGATTCTGAGTCCACCGTCGCCGCCATCTCAGCCATAATCCTATTATCACAGCACCCCCAATTGTTGTTGTTGCTTTTTTGATTCGATAACCAAAGAGGACACCACTTGTTTGATACGAAATCTAGAAAACCCACTCCGTGAAGATGGATTCCGGCAGCTTGGTGACTGGTTCGATTTTGTGTAGTGTATTTTTTGAAGGCGATAATCATGTATTTCAACTTCGGGAGAGTGATACGCTT
This sequence comes from Lantana camara, assembly GCA_037501455.1. Lineage (NCBI taxonomy): Eukaryota > Viridiplantae > Streptophyta > Magnoliopsida > Lamiales > Verbenaceae > Lantana > Lantana camara. The sequence continues at coordinate 57,188,570 of CM074857.1, read as the reverse complement.
GCAAAAGTGTTTTCGGAGATTGAGACCCATTAGCCTGATTTCGATTGTGATGCATATGTGGTGCAGTATAAGGCTGCCCATATGTGGTGCAGTACAAGGCTGTCGTTGACTCAGAGAATGATGAGAATTGGGAATGATTTTGCCAAAAGTTGAGACATGCTCTTGAAAGTCAGCCTGTGCTTTGTGATTTTAGACAGTACACATTCTTCTCCGACAGGCACCTGGGACTTGTTATGCATGTGCCATGGGTATTTCCAGGCTCCCAACATGCCTTCTGCCTCAGACATTTGGTGGATAACTTCAGAACTCAGGTATTTGTTTACTGATTAGTGTGATGAGTTGATATGTCTGCTCATTTTCTTGATAATAAAGTGGTTGTTGGTTGTCATTGTCGCAGGTCCTTAGGAAGCATTATCCCAAACTGAACAAAAAACATTGGACCAATGTATTCAATGCAGCAGTATATGCTCCTACTAGGGTCGAGTACTCCCTACACATCAACAAAATCCTTAAAGCAATGCCTTTGGCCGCAGATTTCATAAATAACTCCTCTCCTGAAAGCTGCGCCAATTCATTATTCACCGGTAATCGATTTGATATTATCAACAACAACATTGTAGAGTATTGGAACAGTTGGGTGAAGGATGCGAGATCCCTCCCGATTGTTCCTTTGATTAACCGGATTAGGCAGCAGATAATGACCATAATGTGCAATAGAAGGGAGAAAAGTCATAAATGGCAAACATACCTTTGTATGGATATAGAGGTGATGGTCAAGGCTGAATTTAAAGTAGGGAGGAGCTTGGATGTTATGCGAGCCAACTCAGTGACATTTGAGGGACTGGAGCGGGTAAGGGCTCCTTTCCAAAACGGGTCTTCTCTGCTATGGAACCCGATGCCGCATGACCAGAATGTTGTAGATCAATAACAGGGCCTATCACTTAATTTGTCCCCACAATATCAGCAATCTCCTCTGAATCAACAATGCTGTAATCTGCATCTCCCCTGGTCTTTTCACTTCGACCTAGGAGAGTAAGAGGTTTAGGATCAAGCCCAACCTCCGCTATGGT